>JARJEE010000002.1:10002500-20002500 GCA_030180105.1 Hyles lineata
AGTTATAATATTTATTTTGCTACCTGTATCAATATATGCGATTAGTTTTAAAGTCCCAACATTCACAGGACGTTGGTAGATGCTCAATTCATAATCGCTTTCCGTATAGAACACGTTACGTACCTGTTGTATTTGAGTTCGCTGCTGTGACTGTAAATTACTCGGCGTTGTCGCAAACCAGCACGATGTTGTAGTGTGACCCATACGTTGACACGTTTCACATCGCTGCTGCATTCTACATTCCCGAGCTTCATGTCCAATTCTTCGGCAAACGTAACAGCGTTTTGTATTAAATGACTGCGCCACCGCTGTTGCAGATTTTTCGTCGTTTGTTCCTCGGCGCCAACTTGATTTTCGAGTTGAAATACGAGCTTCGATTTTCCTGTAATTTTCCAACGATGAGAGATACCCGTAGTAAAATTCTTCAGGTTCCTTACACTGGAATGCTTTTGCGTTAGCTTGTAGTTCTCCAGGCAGACCACGAATGATACAGGATATTGCGCGTTCTCCCTGAATATCACATTTCTTAAGAAGAGAGACCTTGTCATGGAAATATTTCGTCATCGTTTCACTCTCAGTCTTAGTTCTTGTAAGCATCCGTTCAAGGCGATCAACAAAATCTACAGTTCTTGGAAAAGCCGATTGTAAGGACTTCTTCCATAACTCCCATGTAAGATTATAGTCATCTAAATCGTCGTACCAACGCCTTGCGGAACCACGTAATCTTAGTTGCATTATAAACTGACGATCAGTATTATTCCATCCATATACATCGCCGAGCTGGTCAATTTTATGTAGCCAGGTGGTTACGTTACAAGCATTATCTTCCGGATCAAATTTTGGAATAACTTCAGCGTCAACGTGTGTGACGTGTGTCCTATGCCGTTTTGTAACAGGATCCGTAGGCGTATCCAAAGAAAAAAAATTATTTTCTTCCTCGTCGGATGATAATGGCGTCGAAGATCGACGCTTTTGTATTCCGAGACCGGCAGCGTAAGGGCCCGACATTACGAAAATATCCCACTTCTGAGATATTACGTGGTATATTAAAACTTTATGATAATAAAAACACAATCAGTGTTTATTTTTGAGCACACGCACGCCTCACTTTACAATTCGCATAATGACACTTCTCATTACCTTCCCATGACCTTCCCAGTTTTTATACTATCCTACATTCCTACCGGAAATATAACCTATTAATAGATGAAACAAGAACTTCGAAGGCATTGACAATTATGTAAATATGTTGATAAATCAGGAGATATTATACAATGAATTATCAATTATATTCGTACAAGAATTATCATATTATATATTAATAGTTTTAACGGAAGTTCTGTGCTAAAGTTAATATTAATATTTTTAAAGTAGATACTCAATAGTCCAATAAAATATAATTCACAATATTTCAAAATAAACTCTAAATGGTCATAATAACTATCTGGTGACATTATTGTCTTATGAAATAATATTGCGTTAGTTGATTGTATTTATTCATGAAGTATTTTATAGCAGTTGTTGTTATTTTCTAACATATTATACCAATGATCCGAATGTCCTATTGACCTACATATTCTCGAAATGATTATTGTACGTGAGTAGGTCTTAACGCACTCGCTTATGGATCTGATTTCTGTGGTTAGTGACTATGGATAAATCACTTAATTGATAAGTATATCATGATTGCTATCGAAAATGGAGCCAGGTCGTAATTTGAGTGATTATAAATACAATGCAACTAAAATTTTCGCAAAAAAACGCGACATGTCGTTTTAGTATTTTTTAAATATCATGTGATTGGCTGGTTATTCCATAGTTTTTGCTAAAACAATTATTTCAACCCTTGCATATCTTCGTCTTTATAAATCAAAAGGTGTACACTATTATATTAGAAAAAAAAACATGTATTCACTACCTAAATACGTCAAAAGAAAAAAAAAACTTGGGTTTCCTAATACAATAATAGAGCTTTTTTTCTATTTACTCAATATTTCGGTTTAAGTATTAGCTGTTATATATTGTACATACTGACAAATGAATCGCTTTTTTTACATGTATGCAGTGCAAGTACTCCTTGCTACTGACTACATTTGTAGATACTTGTCTAAGTAATATACATTACTAATATTCGTATGGGTCTATTTCCATCGCATATCAGATTTCAATCTTACCAATTTTTGACAAGTTTTACTCTACATAATCGTATTTGCATACTAAATATATCGGAAAGTACAAAGCATAAAATATGTTTTGATTCTGACCTTACCACTATTATAACTATAGTTTATAGTTTCACTGGGACTGTCAATAGAAACACATTGATGTTAGCTTAAGAGCAAAGTTATTTGGCACACTATATTTAACCAAGATCCCGTTTTTCACATGGAACTTATAAATTGAAGTGCTTACATAGTTTTTCTCTCTTTGCTCGAGAATTCAATTTTCATTAAGCTTGAAACGTAGCTGTCGCTGTTTTTTTCTACTCATCCATCAAGTTTTATCACAAGAAATTCCTCTGCTATAAACATTAGCATGGGTAGGTATAAACAATTAGGAATTCATACATGCATAGAAGTGGTAGAGCCACGCTATTGTCAATTATGACTCAGCATGAATGAGGCTTGCCCGGGGCGGTACCACTATCTCACAGGAGATCGATTACTACGCAAAGTGACAGCTTCGCCTGTCTTATTTTGTCTTATTTTGTTCGGTGGGTGAGATTGTCGATTTGATGGGCCAGCAACACATTTAAGTTTCAAGTACTATGAATATTCATGGGCGACAGTTATCACTTACCATTAGGTGACCTGTTTGCTCGGTTGCCGCACAAACACAATTAAAAAATTCATGCTACGTTCAGCAGAAGTATTTTCAGTTTTTTTTTTTTTTTTTTTTTTTTTTTATGTTATAGGGGGCAAACGAGCACGCGGTTCACCTGATGGTAAGTGAATACCGCTGCCCATGGACATCTGCAACACCAAAGGGCATGGAGATGCGTTGCCGGCCTTTGAGGTGGGAATACGCTCGTTTTTTGAAGGTCGCCAAGTCGTATCTGTCCGGGAATGATCCCGCTGGCAACTGGTTCCACAGATTTGTAGTACGTGGGAGAAAGTGCCGGGAAAAACGTACTGTGGTGGATTTCCAACCTCCAAGGTGATGTGGGTGGTATTTGGAGGTTTGACGTGTAGTACGGTAGCGGAACTCAGCAGCAGGGACAAGTCCGAACAATTCACGAGAACACTCCCCGTGGTAAATGCGATAGAGAATGCAGAGCGAAGCTACATCTCTACGCAAAGCCAAAGGATCGAGCCGGTCGGAGAGAACCTGGTCGTCAATGATTCGAGCAGCCCGACGTTGAATGCGGTCGAAAGGAAGAAGCTGGTACTGGGGTGCCCCAGCCCAAAGATGGGAGCAATATTCCACGTGGGGCCGGACTTGCGCCTTATACAGTTGCATACGTTGACCCGACGTGAAATATCGCCTCGATCTGTTGAGCACACCTAGCTTCTTTGAGGCCAATTTGGCCTTACTTTCCAGGTGACCGCGGAATTGAACGTCACTCGATATCTCGACACCAAGAATTCCGATACTGGCTGTGGCAATTAGGGGAGTGCCCTGGAACTAAGGTGATACGACGAAAGGCGTTTTTTTTGCGGTAAACGCGCAAACTTGTGTTTTTGAGGCGTTAAATTCGACCAAGTTGTGTCGGCCCCAATCCGAGACTTTGGATAGAAAGGACTCGACTTCAGACACAAGTTTGTTTCGACACTCGTAGACGTTTTCCCGAGAAATATTGGCTCGGCCGGTATATAAGGCATCACCCGTGCTGTCATCCGCATAGCAATGTATGCCGCTAATTTGCAGCATATCATTAATATGCAGAAGAAATAGCGTGGGAGATAGCACACAGCCTTGCGGGACACCAGCGTTCACGGACTTGAGATCCGAGCATGCACCGTCGACAGCGACCTTGATGCTCCGGTCCGCTAGAAAGCTGGCTAGCCATTTGCACAATTTCTCGGGAAGCCCGTAGGAAGGAAGTTTCGACAGAAGCGCTCTGTGCCAGACCCTATCAAAGGCCTTCGCTACATCCAGACTAACGGCCAGCGCCTCCCCCTTACTCTCGATCGCCTTTGACCATCTATGCGTTAGGTACACGAGAAGATCACCAGCCGAGCGGCCCCTACGGAAACCGTATTGACGGTCACTTAATAGCTGATGACCTTCAAGGTACCCAAGGAGTTGACTGTTGACAATGGATTCCATTGTCTTCGAGAGCAAAGAGGTAATGGCTATGGGCCTGTAGTTGGAAGGATTTGAGCGCTCGCCTTTTTTAGGTATCGGGTGCACTAAAGCTGTCTTCCACGAAGCCGGGACTACGCCTAAGAAATAGGAGTGCCGAAAAAGACGCGTTAAAACTGGAGCCAACTCAGGAGCACACTTCTTTAATACAATAGGAGGGATACCATCGGGTCCACTCGATTTATGGATGTCGAGAGAGAACAGCGCTTTACGCACTAGCCGTTGCGAAAACCGAATTTCCGGCATATTAGTGTTGCACCGCGGGATAGTAGGCGGTTCGCTTCCCCCGTCATCCAAAAAAGAGTTAGACGCAAAAAGAGAGCCTAGGAGATCGGCTTTCTCCCTTGCGCCATGGGCCAATGATGCATCCCCCCTACGAAGAGGTGGAAAGGAAGGGCTACAAAAATTCCCCATGGCAGCTTTGGCGAGTGACCAAAACGCACGCGTTCCCGAAGGAAGTCGAATCAATCTCTCGCCAATTCTGCCAATGTGATCCGACTTCGCCTTTGCAATCACTCTTTTGAAGGACCTCGAGGCAAAGTTATACTCCTTTTTTAAGACGCTGGTATTTACATCCTGAGCTGCCACTGCATCTGCCCAAGCTTTGTAGCATGCCTGCTTACGGCGATTTGCCATTTTGCAGGAGCTATTAAACCAGGGCTTGGATCCGCCACCAATGGGCACAACAGAGGATGGAATAAATAGTTCCATTCCTTGCAGCACCACATCGGCAACAGAGTCAGCAGAGGCGTCAGGATCATCCGGCGTGAAGCAAACCCGCCCCCAAGGGTAGGACGCAAAGAATGATCGCATCCCATCCCAATCTGCTGACCTGTAGTGCCACACACGGCGACAGCCTGCAAACTGTGGGCGAATTGGGCGCATGAGTGGCACCGTAGTCCTTATCAGACAGTGATCAGATGATCCCAGAGGGGCATCGATCCCAATCAGATAATTGTCCGGATGTGAGGTCAACAGAAGGTCCAACAGGGAAGGTGTATGGCCTTCAACATCGGGTATTCGCGTCGGTGCGGCCACCACTTGTTTCAGACCATATGCCAAGGCGAATTCGTAAGCAGATCTGCCCGCATAGTCGGTGGTTGGGGACCCCAGCCATTCAGCATGGTGGGCATTAAAATCCCCAAGAACCACGACTTCTGCGGATGGAGTCTGCTCATGGATGGAATCTGTAGCCGTTTGAATGCACTCCATGAGTCGGTCCGTTTCTGAATTACCGCTATGAGACCTGTAAAGGCATGCGTAGAAGCGAGGATGGTCTTCGCCGTTAATACGCAACCAGAGGATGGACAGGTCCTTTCCTTCAAAATGATGGAGGCGTTGATAGCAGACATCTTCCCCAACAAACACGCAAACCCCAGCCCGAGGCACAAAAGAGTATTCTAATTTGTACCCAGGGTAGGAGAGGTACGCGGAGTCTGCCGGAGAAGATATCTGCGTCTCGGTCAAAAAGAGCAAGGCCGGCTTAGCCGTCTCGAGGTGGTGGTGAACGGCATCAAGGTTAGAGTGTAAACCCCTGATGTTGCAGAAATCCACGGTAAAAGTGGCAGGGGTTGGCGGCGATGGGGTGCTCTTACCCCGAGTTTTCCTCCTATTAAGCGCAGTAGTGCCCCCCCCAGAATACGTGGAGCAGCCTGGACGTCCACGACCCGGTGTAAATCCGAGGTGTGGACGCCCAGGAGGGGATTCTCCAACGCCGTGGCTGTTGGTACCCCTCTGGGGTAAACAAATTTTATACGGCGCTATCATTAGGAGGGGTAGGGGGTTGGGCTTCCGGTAGCCTCACTCACTCGGTGAAACACAGTACTGTGGGTACTACTTCACACCGGTTTTCTGTGAGGTCGTGGTATCACTCCGGCCGAGCCAGCCCATTTATAGTACTGCCTAAGCAGTTACACGGCTCTCCCACGACAAAAATTTTCAGTAGTTATGATTATGACGATTACAGTGAAAACCATGACTAAATTATTATCTATACTATAAATTCTAATATTCAATATGATTTCATTATAAACATGACAAGTTATTTCGTTTAGCTGTTTGTAAACTTTATAGTGCCATTTCACTAAATTGCTGTTATTGCATTTTTTAAATTCTGCGCCCCAAATGAAGTTGGCACGGAATCGAAATACTTTGTTAATGGGGTCAAGTTCTGTAGTGTTATTATTTTTCAGATTCACGATGTGAATGGCGCAATTAAGATAAATTACGTAAATGGTGTTGCCTTATTGCAATTTGTTATGAGACTAACTGGGAATAAAAAAATTTAGTCGCTTAAAACTTACTGGTGGTAGGGTGCGTGGGTACCACCGCAGTGTCTATTTCTCCCGTTAAACAGCAGTGTAAATGCACTGTTGTGTTTCGGATTGAAGGGCATTGTAGCCAGAGTAACTACTGGACATATTGAGACTTAACATCTTATGTCTCAGGATGGCGAGCGCAGTGGAATGCCAAGTATTGCTTTGTAATTCAAGGCGTTGTTTGGTTTTGCTACTGTTTATGAGCGGTCGTATCGCTTATAATCAGGTGAACGGCATGCTCGTATCGCTATTCATAGCAATAAAAAATAATGGGGGTGATGTTTATCAGTGGACTTCGTGTGGCTGAAGAGAGAGAGATATATATGTATTTATATATATAGATATGCCTGTATATTAAAGTATGCAACAATAGGGGTATTATTTATTTTATTTTTACACTTTGTACAATTATGTATTACGTATGCTGACATATATACGAGTACTAAGATATGTGAGTATTCATTGATACCATAAAACCTCTAATCGTGCATCAGAATAGGAATACAAATCCGTAGCGATAACGTCCACGGTACACAATCGCACAAAATCCGACATTGTGAGTTGTGACTCACGTGATTGGGTTTCATTTTAGGTTTAGCCTGTGTGTCGCAAGCAGGCTGACATGGTTTTGCAGTGCTATTTTTAAAAAAGTATACACTGAGGTTCAAACTCTCAAACTTTTTCGTCACCATTCTACCATAACCCGTAAATAATATTAGAATAGGTACTTAAAATCTATGGAAAAAGTTCCTTTACTCATGATTATTTTTCAATCAATATGTGGACAATGCTGTGGACTATGTGTTTAACTTCATTGTTAAGTTTAATTTATGTTTTGTCCCTTATTAATAAGTTAAAAAAATAATATTGAGGTTAAATTTTAAAATTGTGGATCATCCTAACTGCTCAAATTTGAACTGAAATCTATACTAGTATTATGAAGCTGCAGAGTTTGTTTGTTTGTTTGTTTGAACGCGCTAATCTCTGGAACTATTGGTCCGATTTGAATGATTCTTTCAGTGTTGGGTAGTCCATTTATCGCCGAACGCTATAGGCTATATATTATCACGCTATGACTTATAGGAGGAAAGCAGTAGTGATATATCTAGCAAATACGAGGAAATTTTGTTCGTTTTCGTGGTCCGATTGGTCGATATTCTAAACTGATAGTCAGGATTAAACACTGACCGCCATTTTAAAACGTGTATGCACCCGGGCGGATCCGGGCCCGACCGCTAGTAAATTATATATAAACTACTATTCTGAAAGTAAGTAGTTAAAAACACGCCTTTCTAGTGACGATGGAACTAAAATTTACGATCCATAAATAAGCTATGTTGTCTAGTATTGCTTCAACCAGGTGTTCCAACACCAGTTTAATTTGAAACTACTAACTATCAATTACATGATTAAACGAAATGTTACCCTGTAATTAGTAATACTGATAATAATCCGTCCAATAAACTTATTTCGATCAACGTTGTATAAATTTAACAAGAACAAACCATCATTTTACGTTCTTAGAAGTATAAGGTCGAGCCGCATTTGAAGTGACTAGTCCAAGGACATCTTAAAATAAACTTTAAGAATAGTGTATCGTACTTCGGCTATTATATATTTAACACGGTAATTAAGAAATATTAGTAAGCGTAGTGTAGTTGTAAACCTAATTTGAAATATATGTTTGTTTCTCGCATTTATAGATTAATGTATGTATGTATCTATTGTTTCGTCACGAAATATATATACGATAATTATCAATAGACAAACTAAATGAACATCCTAAGGTTTGTAAGTTTTAAACATACTGAATATTTCAGCACAATATATTTTAGTACCATCATAGAGCAGCTCTACCTTTATTTATTGTTGTTCAGCGCCATCTACCCTAAAGATGATAAAACTAGTTAGCTGCTTTCAAGCAACCGTACACCTGACTTTGGATGTTTTTAGTATAGAAAATTAGATGGCGCTGTAAGGTAAATTCTGTATGGACAAGAATATTCTGATATCTTTTATAGATGTCGCTGTTATGAACCACAGAGAGGTTTCAATCATGTTCAACTCTTTATATTAATGTTGTGTTGAATTTTGTTTTATTTTATTCAGTATCGTCTATATTAACATAGTCATGGGGCAGTATAATAGCCCATTCCCTCTTCGGGTTACCTGCTATTATCGCACACAATAATCTCTATAAGATTGATGTATGTAGGTATTCTTAATATTAAGAGAAAATGTTTACACCCCAGAAACATAGCTATAAAAGCGTGTACACGATGCAACTTTTTTATATCCGATGATTGAATCTTAGAGATGAGAAACTCTCCCGTGTATAATTGGGTCTTTAGGCTATTTAATATAGGAACTTGGAATATATTTTTTTTATTAATGGATTCTGGTGGTAGACTACTTTGACTGGAGGTATACTCCTGAGATGCAGTCTGGGTAGGTACTGCCGCAATGGCTATTTCTCCCAGCCAAACAGTAAATGCATTGCTGTGTTTCGGTTTCAAGAATATTGTAGCCAGAGTAACCATCATATGTTCGGCAGCTTTTAACCGATTTTAAAGATATATTTTTCATTGGAAAGAACGCATTAACAGGTTGATCCCAGAAATACAACATAAAAATCTTATGCTCATGTTCGGACCTGGAGAGTAGAACTTTTTAAAATTGAGGAGTTCTTTTTGCATTGGGTCCAGTATAAAAGCTAAGCTACAGTAATGGTGGGAAAAAGTGGTAGGGGCGAGGGGGGGGGGGATTAATAAACATGTGAATACTCCAATATCTTCGGCAGCTTTAAGCCGATTTTAGCGATTTCATCGTCATCGGAAAGAACATATTCCTTGTGGAACCAACCCTTCTTCATTTAAATACCTATCAACACTAAAAACATACAAATAACTACAATTTTAATAAAAAAATAACATAAAAACCACTGAAAGCCAAAAAATAATATTTATTTCATCGTACTTGTGCATGTTGATTAATTTGCTTAATGACTTAACTAGCCAACAAAGCAAAGCCCGCCAAGTACCAAACATGTAGGACCTATGCCTTATATTAATTTAAATATGTATATGTTTGGTACTGGGCGACCCGCCATTAGATATGTTACGCATATATTTTGATTGTTGGCTAGTTAAGTCATTAAGCAAATTAATCAACAATAACATTTTCAGTGGTTTTTTGTTTTGAAGTCGGTTTTTTTACAATTGTAGTTATTGGTTTTACTACTCAGAGCTGTTCATGAACAGTCGTATCCCTTACGCGGTAAACGGCATAATCGCCATTCAGTGCAATTGAAAGTAACATATAAAAATAGTGGAATAATCTTGTCTGAAATTAATTATAAATCACTACATAATATAAAACAAAGTCGCTTTATCTGTCCCTATGTCCCTTTGTATGCTTAAATCTTTAAAACTATGCAACGGACTTTGATGCGGTTTTTTTTTAACAGATAGAATGATTCAAAAGGAAGGTTTATATGTACAATAAGTACATAATATTGTACAGAAATCTATTTGTACCCGGGCGAAGCTGCCGCTAGTTACTAATAAACCTATTATTAGAAAATTATGCTAAAATTTATTAAAAAAAAAGTTAAGTAAGTTCAAACCCTAGCAGCTACGAGCCGGGTGACCCTAATTCGATTATCAGGTCGATCAATTTAGTTTGTTAAAGATTTTATAGTTCAATATTTTTTTATAAAATATCTGGATTTGTGCCCGGCATGACGATGGACTCGCTCCTGATCACATTTTGGGCTCCTCTGGCGTTGGGCATACAGGCGTGAGCGAGTAAATGTAGAGTCAGCGTAAATTGACGTAAAGACATACTTCAATATACGAAACCGTACAATACGTATATGTCCATAAAATGAAATTGAGGCGCTTATTTTCATTAGTATTATTATACCTATATATCATATCAGGCTAATCTTTTATTTTCAACGATTTTTTCCTACAACACTAATAGTAGGGGAGGCCGGACCGCTAAATTTTCAGTTACTAAAGCATCATGGGGACCGATTAGATTGTGAAGATTAGGGCCTAAAACGAAAAATAATATATGATCACTTTGCCATTTTAGTGGGGAGGAGAGCGTGTGTTAATTTTCAAAAATGTTAAAAAATTCACTTACATAAAAATACTCGAGCGCATCAGATATTCACGGTGCTTACCCGCTTTGTTTTTTTAACAACCGAGAGATATTATTCTGACGAGTAGTTAGGGGAGGATGGCTGTAGAAAAGGTTAGAAAAAAATAAATAAAAAAAGTTATTCGAGCGTGTCAGATATTCAAAGGGAATATTTAGAAAACTCAAAAAAGTGTCCTATTAAAATATCTGACGATTTGGGTGTGATCAAAAGTCATGGCAGATTTTTGAAAATGTAAAAAAAAAACGTGACCTTGAAATATTCGAGCGCATCAGATTTTTACACAAACTGTTTAACTTGATGTTCTAGTCGTCCCAAATGATAATCTGACAAATATATGAAGGAATATTCTTAATCTGCTAATTTCAAAGAAAAAAATTATGCGCATATATGAAGGTGTAATTTTATTATTATTTATTAATACGAAATAGATAAAAAAACATAAAAACATTTTTTTCATCCTTCATCTTCACTGGATTCATCATCAAAATTGCTTCCTCCTTGGTCAATTTCTTCTTCATTTTGTGTTTCTGTAAAAAGGAAGGGTAATAAACTTTAAAATTTTCTTTTTCTTTTGTATTATAGTATTAAAAAAACGTACCTGAATCAAAATTATCTCCTGATATGTCAGGTGTTATGACAATATCTTCGTATGCTTCAGGAAGTTGGCTACCAAGAAACTAAGTCGGCTCTAATTTGGTGTGGGGATAGTACGAGAGAGTGAAATATAAAGAAAGAGTGAGAAGGAAACAAGAGGCGCGGAGTTTCAATTCAGTTCTCAGCAGCTGTACGCGCCACACTTTATTTATGGTTTAAGCTACATCGCCCCATGAAAATTGTCAGATTATTTGTATACTGTAATTCTTACAAGATTTCCTTCAAAATAAAAAAAAAAATAATCGCGCTCGAGTATTTCATAGTGACGTTTTTTTCTTACAATTTTGCCACACACCCATTTCCTTATGCCACGCTAAAATCATCAGATTATTGAAATATATTCTGTTCTGTATGTATTTAACTTACCTGCCATTAATCTGACGCGCTCGAGTTTTTCTGAGGATTGATTTTTTTTTACAAATCTGACGGGCTGTCCTCGGAGCACGCCCTTATATAAATGGTTTATATATGTTAGGAGTACATTACAAGGAATAAGGTTTCTCCTCATATAGTTTTCTGACGCGCTCGAGTTCCTCTTCAAATCCCCTCTTGGGCTCCCCTACTATAAACAATCATCTGCCATTTCTTGACATATTTTATCACTGTATCTACACATATAAAGTGACATCATTGTATCATTATATATTACATTTTGCGGCAGCTTTGGCTCTCAATGAGTATTTATTAATTCACGTCAAAGTAAGGCTTAGGCAGTTATTGCAGACAACGTACATTTCGGCGCGACCATTAATCTCTCGCACCGCTACATTTTACATTCAGCTATTTTGCTCTAGTGGACTAACCCCTTATTAAAAGCATTTTAGAATTTATTGCTTCCAATTTATTTCAATTTATAGCTGGTTAATAAATTAAACTGTGATGTGTTTGGTAGGTCAAGGGCTCAGAAGATACTTGTAACTCTTTCTCTAGATTATATTATTCTGTTCACCTGAAAGGTTTTATTTAGAAAAAGATAAACTTGATCAGCCTCTCTTATTACGTATAATTATGTTTTATTATGATATAATTTGACTGTTATCGCGTTTAAAAAGGAACATATTAATATAGGTAATTAAAATGTCGACAGGTATTTTAATTCATACTTTAAATCTGTTTAGATTTTAAAAAGAGAATATTTAATATAATTGCTTTTAATTTTACCAATGTAGAAAAATACCAGTAAGTAAAATAATTAAATCCACTTACGAATTTCAGTTTTAAATCTAAAACCATCAGACAAAAACACTGAAATATTTTAAAACAAATTATACCTCAAAACTGTAATACCTATTATGAAACCGTAATTTTAACTTATTACATTTAAATTAGTCAAATAACCACGAATACCATGTGTCGTAAAGCATGTAATATTCCGCTGTAAACCGATTCTAGTTAATAAACAAAATTATTTTGTTAATATGAAATTGTTAGGAAAGTTTCGTTCACGCTGTGTGCAAACTTTTCACGCATTGTCCGGCGATTTTGCGTTCTGGCTATACTGTGTCCAGCACGGTTATTCACGTTGAATTTAAATATGATTAAGGTATTAAATTCATGTATTAGTTTTGTATGGAATTATTAACAAATAGAAATAATTTTATCCTAACAAAGCTTTCATTATTTTATCAATAATGAAAGCTTAGTCCGACCTGTACTTAACATCAGTCACTTTATTATAGATCCAGAAAAATAAAACATTCCGTAAAAATTATAATAATGAACTAAAATTAATGTCAGGGCATTAAACTTGACATTTTCCGGGCCTCTATGATTTCTAATTAATGGCAAACTAAACATCCGGATATTGTGATTCAATCAAATTATATTGGAGGGCAAATTTACCCCGTTGCCTAATTACACGTCATTATTTTTATTCAACAAACTTCCGGAGCAGACCTTTTCCATTAACCGAGCAAACAATATTAAAGTCATTAATTACGTTACCGTAAATTGAACTACTATTCGTACTGAAAGTCGAGTCCGCGCTCACAAAGCCACCAAATGTACAAAGGAATTCCATGCGTATTTAAACATGAATTAGTCATGCTTAGTGTCCTGTACTCGGCTAATGTTTGAAATATCGACTTTGCGCGCTTCTATTTTAAGCACGTGAAAAGTAGAAAGGGTGGGGAAGGTCTTAGGGTGGCAGGGGTTGAAGGGGGTCGTCGGCATTCAACAGGCGAGCGGTCGATACGGGCGGCGCCGTGGCGCAACGGCCAACGCGTTTACCTACAGCCTACGAGTACACTACACACTATCAGCAAATTACACTACAATACACTACAACTCATCCCGACAGACTACACTTGAAACACATTAGTAACAACATGAGACTTGAGCATTAATTCAAGAAGTGTGAAAACGAAATTACCCACCTACTTTCATTTCATAACACTCATGGGAAAAGGGCACAGATGGTGGTTAACCGAAATGGAAGGAGTTTCTTAAAATACAATTTAATAAAATACAATTTATTCTTTTGTTGTGGTTGCGTTATCTTTTTATTTATGTTTTGTTTTTAATAAAGTATATTTTGTAATATACGTTGTAATTAAGCATATGGAAACTCGAATTTCCTTTTAAAATAATTGAATTAAACAAACCATTGATTCCCCTTAAGTTTGAAGCGATCATTCATCCGTAAGACCAAAGGTTTTTACAAATGAAAAGTTTTTATCTAAATGTTACGAGCTTCAAATATTCGATTTTAAAATAAACGGGAGCGGAATACGGAATGAATTAGATTCGAGGTACTTCCGTTCAAGTGCATTAAAATCGGTGTGCATTTTGTAAAGTGTTTTAATATTGAGATGGCCACTGCCCAGTCAACTTTGCGGTCTGTTGCCAGATTTGAGTTGCAGATTGCTCCGAGTCTCTTTAACTACAGAGGAATTTATCTCCGCTTCGTAGAGAACACCCTTATATTATGTCAAATGCAACTTGATTGCACCTTTAATATGAAATTCTTGAAATCTTTTCATAATATTTTATTTTTTATATAAATTGTGTATCTTAGGATCCGTTAAAAGGTAAGGTGTATGCTGCAGGTAACTGAAATTCTAAGGGACAGATTACATTATTTGATAGTCCCATATCGTTAATATATTTCTTCTTCACCTCTCCTGGCCCGCGCTATAAATTTTTCGATAAAACGTACATAAAATGTCAAATGTGAGTATGCCTCCAATATTGTATGAATTATGGTTCCACTCTTCTTTCATTTAATTTTAGTGATTTACAGGCAAAAACGTCCAACAAATTGGATTCCATATAAATTCAAAATTACTTAAATAATAATCGAAACGAACAAGCATATCAGCATGTATTATTCCGATATTCAGACGCGTCCCATATTGACAGCTTTCGTACATTTTTAATGAGACGACCTTGAACGTGTTTTATGTAAGAACGTTTGTCTGGCATGTGTGGCGTAGTGGGATGGATTTTACGCATTTTTTCATTCGTAATAAATCGGTATAGTTCTCAAGAAGGCTCTTATATCGCGGCTATAAAGTTAGATTTATCGTGCGTGTGCTAGAAGGCGTGTGAAACAGATAAGTGTAACGCAAGCAGATGTTTCCGTTTCGAAAGGTACTGGGACGATCAATACCGCTTGCATGTACGCACACCAAATGTGAAACTTTCTCGTACACATATAATGGTAAATAGGTGCCGTCATGGCGCTAATACCGTAGCGAGTTGATATTTGTACTGTTTAAATGAGCTCCCTCAATTTATTCGCGCTATTATAGCTCAGTCTCATTGGATAACTTCTGTGTTGCAGTCAGGAGTTGAGTTGTGGGGATTAGCGATGTTTTGTTTTATATTAGCTAGTGATATTAGCAGTGAAGGAATGAAATTATATTGTAGTTTATTTACATAGACATGGAGGAATCTATTGTGAGGAAACTGGGATACTTAGGAGTTCTCCAATAAAAGTCAGCCAAGCCAGCACTAGGTCAGTTTACTGGACTAAGGCCCTTTTTATCGCTACAAATGGCGGAATGACACGGCCGCTCATGGACAGTAACAATACTTGGCATTCCTCTGCGCTCGCCATCCTGAGACATGAGATGTTAAGTCTCAATATGTCTAGTAGTTACTCTGGCTACAATGTCCTTTAGACCAGAACACAACAATGTCTTTACACTGCTGTTGCAAGTTGCCCTTGCAAGTAAAGCAATGACTGGTATGGACTGTTGTCTCTATCTAGTGAATAATTGATTTGCATGAAACTATTCTTACCTTTAGGTGTATAAGGTGCTTAGTTGTATCAAAAGAATAAACTATTTATATGATACAAAAATACACTAAGACATCTGACTATTATAACATGGCTATCTTTAACCATTGATAATTACAAGATACTAAGCATTCTGTACTGTATTAGCCCATATACGTCCCACTGCAGGGAATAGGCCTCCTCTACAATCGAGAGTGGTTAGGCCATATGGTCCACCATGCTGGCCTAATGCGGGTTTGGCGGACTTTACATCCCAGAGAAATACTTAGATATCGCTATGGTATGTAGCTTCCCTCACGATGTTTTGTTTCACCATTATAGTACCAAGTTAAAATAAACAATTTATATTAAAATTGAATACTTGAAAGGTACTTTTCTTAATAAAGTATACATTTTTAATTGAAGGACTAATAAAGTTTTATTTTGTTCTATTTTATGTAGCAAAAATAAGTTTATGAATTTTCATTATAAGTTCAAAGCGTATTTTAGTTTTTTGTGAAAATGTTCGCCACTTTTATTTTGTATAAATATTTATGTTGTAAAATAAATGTTTTCAATGAATGAATGCTTTGTTCGAAACAACCTAGGGTGGCGGAATATGCTTCAGCCCTTTCAATCGCACTCTTGACTGTAAGGGAGCCCCGTTCTTAGGCGTTTATGGGATTATACAGTTGAGTATCAAAGGTAGTTTTTGCCATAAACAATAATATTGGGTTAGATTACTGTAATTGGTATATAAGTCTCCGTGCCTCCGTATTGTAGTTGGTAAGACGCTGGCTGTGAAACGAGATGCCGCGGGTTCGATCCCCGCACCGAATATTTGTGTGAACCACAGGTATTTGTTTCGGTTCTAGGTGTTTGTCAGAACGAAAAGTTTCTCGTAGTTCCTAATATCCCCGACACATGACTCGATCTTAGTGTGGGGTCAAGTCTATGTATGTGTCTGTTGGGTGTATTTATTTATTTTATTTATTTATGAATATTCCATTGAACACATTTTATTTTACCAATACAATTTAACGCGTAACCTAGTTGTTATAACATAAAAGTCATTAATTTTGTTCTAGCATTATTCACATAAAAGTTTCTGAATAAAAACTATGCTATTAATCCATAAGAGCATAAAATACTATTTTAAATCCTGGTTCACTTTTTAAAAGCCTCTGATTGTTCCGTAATGCACCGCTAAAGTGCTAGGAAATAGCGGTCGGGAGGTGCATAAGTCACTGCTATCACTTCAGCACGTCGTTATGAAACCATTTAGATAGACCTGCCTCAAATCGGTTCCTAAACTGGTATCCGACCTCGGAATACACATCAAATAGGTTTATGCAGATCATGTATATATTTTAGGTTAGCGATACTCTAGTCAGGAGCGGAAGGGTATATCAGAAATTCAGAACTTAGGTGTGGCTTCTATTTCCATGAAGGCAATTTTGAAGTTACGCAAGTAATTATTCATTATTAAAGTAATAATTAAGTGTTAATATTAATTACCGCTTGTTTTGACGAAAAAGTAAAACATTTTAAAAAAGCAGTGTGCCTGAGGAGTCTTCAGAAGGATCACAACGGCGTGTGAAGTGTGTCAAGTCGCATTAGGCTAACGTGGTTGATATGGACACAAATTTATTCCACAATGTAGCGTTATTGGCAATCGGTCGGTTGTGTAATCACAAGGCAGGATAGGGTACTACATGAATCGAGATCATGTTGCATCGACATCAATAAATTAAAAGATTAAGTGGTAGTGTCACACTGATGTCAGGCAGAGGTGCCTATCAGAAACTACAGCGTAGAAGCTATGTCAAGTATTTAAACATTAAAAGTACACATATTATGTATTTACAAAAAATATTTAAAGAATTAGTTCAATAAAACATTCCAGTATTCAGTTTTGATTTGGAAAATCTAATGAATACCACAAATCTGTCGGATCGCCAATAGTCAATATTGCGTTCATGCAAAGCTATCCTGGCTTATATGTGGCAATTGAAGATGGTATTGGATACGATTGGTTTTTTGGATAGTCGGTAAAAGGTTTTATGCTCACTTAATATCGTTATTTAAAGGGTTTTATCGTGCACATTGACTTTTTAATATCATTGTAGAATAAAAACCCCAGTTTGTGATCGTATGCCTGTAAAGTCAATAAATTATATAATAAGAACAAAGTTTTAAACTTTTTGCCTATATCGAACCTAAGAACTTGGAAGTTAAAGATAACTTTACAAATTAATTAAATAACGTAATTAATAGAAGCTACGCTTAACATTTTTTTGAATACAGATCTAGCTGTATTATTCGTGTAATAAGAGAAGTTCTAAATTTTATGTCTAGAAAATACTTAGATGTCAAGACTACTTCCACAAGCATTGATATATTATACAAACTTCCTCTCATAATAATGCCTACGTAATATGTATCGCATTATAATTTACGAAGATTGTGCGTATGCTGAACAAGATTTGAAATGAATTGTACTGCGATCACGAAGCGGGCATGCGAGAGTTAAAATTAATGACTGTAGCTTGTTAGACGCCTCATGCGTATATCGATTGTCGTCTTCGAAGGTTGTAATAATTTCCTTGTGAATATATTACTTACTCACGACTTTATGCGGAGACATATTGTCCTGGTATATTCCACAGGATTCATGTATTTTACTCTCCGACCTATAAACTGTCTTTGCAAAACATCAACTCAATCTCACACTATAACAAAAAGGATACACTAAGATACTTTAACATTTATTACGATGCATTATGACAATTATTTTCACCTATATAACATATAATAAAATCACACTGATTATATGTTCCCTCATATAAGTATTATAATTTCAATGTCAACTGAAATTAAAATTGTATCGTATTTAGATATATATAATATATTAAAGATAACCTACGATACCGGATCTTTATGTATCTATATTTCCTACCGTTATATCAGTTTACATTGACCACTTGTAGGTATTGGATTTAACCACATTATGTGAGAAGTTGAAGGCTACGTCCATTATACTTCCTCAATATAATGTGGTACCTTAGTAAAACAGTAGCAAAATAATTTACACTCCATTGCTGCTCTAGTAACTCAGACTTGAAAGTAGCAGGCAGTAGATAGGCTAATGTCAACGTTTCTTATCTTAACGTTCGGCTTGGCATAATCAGCATACAGGGTAGGGAGGTTTTTATTTGGCAAAGTGACTGCATTGCACGTGATGGTAAATACACTGCCGTCCAAACACAGTATCAAACAGCGAAATATAAATAAAGTATTTTGAAAAAAGAATGCCCATTTTACTATGAAACTTAGTATCGGTGCGAAGATTTTTGTACCTCGATGAAACCTTCTTTTTAATGTAGGGAAAAAAATATATTTTCAATAAATATAAACATAATTGCGACCCGAGCCCGAAGATCTCGAAGAAATGAACTTAAAGTATTATTTTTTCTTCGGCTCTGTGAACGAAATGTAAAATGTGATGATAATTACTTTATTTATAAAAAATCTATCGCACGGGATAAATCAGGAAAACGTTAATAAGGACAAACCATAAAAATGCTATAGATAATGAATTTTAAGCAGTATAATATCGGGATCAACGATGTTTTTCACCGCTACTATGAATTCTCGTTTGACAAAATAGTCGAGACGACAATATCAAAATATCAAACATTTTATGATGTTAGGGGGAAATACATATTAGAAGGGTTGAAAACGATGTTTTAGTTTTAATCCAAAATTGGAGATTAACAAGATTTTCAATAAAATAAAAGTACAAAATATAGCAATCGGCCATTTTGACAAAAACGCTAGTCACGACGCATGATGTCACTTGTGTATCCATATTATAGAACATGATTTTAAAATAATTCGTCATGCCTATTATAATGTCCTGATCATTGATGCCCTGATAATTTTTATGTTCCGCCTAAGGTACCCAGGATTATAGGAAGAAGGAATCATGTAGAGTGGCAAACTATACTCTCTCTTCAGCCAAAGGAAGTCCACTGGTGAACACCGGCCTCCTCCTTGTACGTAGGTGTCCTACATTTCGCTTGCTTCTATGTGGCCTCCACTCCAGAACATTTCGGCTCCAACAACCATCAGTTCTACGGGCTAATTTCCCGGCCCACTGTCACTAGGATTACCAAGTTGTATCTATTCTATGATGTGATAATATAAAGATATATACATAAACTCATGACTTTTTCCCAGAAGAGGTAGGCAAAGGTGCCAGTACACCCACATTTACGCCTTGTATGTTCCGTTCCACGATGTAATAGGCCCAATATGGCAAGCCAATCGCCATATCGGACACATATTCCTGACTCCGGGTTGATAATGAATAGAAAAATCCAATATCACTATGCCCGACCCGATTTCGAACCCGAGACCTTATCTTTGTAACCAAACCGTAGTACAACTACGCCAGTCAGTCGACATTATAATTCAATAGTACTATAATAGCCATGTCATAGTACTTCCGCTACGCAACTCTACTTTTATAGTAGACTTGTAATTCCCATGCAATAAATTATTTAAACTACTTAAGTTAAAAAAAAATATGCTGAATTTAATACATGGTATTATTGTATGTAAAACACAGCGCTAAAACACTATTAAATCTTTTACACTGTAAGAAACCTATGTGTTTTTATAGTCTTTGATTGTTAATACAAATATGGTTTAATTTCACGAGCTTCGTTTATAGTTAAAAGCTTTGCGTAGATGTAACTTCGCAGGCATGTTCATTTGTAAGTCATCGCAAAGGTAACTTCTGAATGATGTATGAGTCAAACTGTACAATACAAAGCCATACAAAGAAGTCGTGTTCTTTTATTACGAATATCTGATTTCAACAAAATAACAAATAATCCCCTCATTGTTGGATAAAAAATAGAAGGGAATTATTTAAAAAAGGTAACTGTATTAGAAAGCTTAAGCTTCTTTGTGACAAAGTTCAGATGTACGACGTTTATAAGAAAGCGTGAGGTGGGCGCGAGTACGGCGGCCGCCAGATGGCGCGACGGGATGCAGGATCGATACCTTTGCCATGAATAATTAAGATGGATGTGCTGCTTTTTAAGACTTTATGCTACTGTTAAAGCATGTATCATTTGTAGGCTTATTACTTTCGCACGGTTTTCCTTTTAATATAAGACATTGCTATTGTGTTACATTCGTGAACATTTCACACCGGGTTATGTTGATAAATGGCACAAAGAGATTTCTCAATAAACAAAACTGGTTTGAATGCGAAACACAATTCTAACAGCCATGGTAAACATTCACAATCGTTCAGGCATCCGCTATAAAAGGGAATCATAACATAGGCTTGTCTCTCAACGCTGTGGACTATATTCACGCAAGCCATAATACACCAGTTTCAAACTATAATACGCTACAGGTAAAACACACATACAACCGCGAACCTCGAAAATTTCTGTCGTAACTCGTACTACCACGTTGAATCTTACAACTTGGGAGTTTAACTCGGTTCGCAGTACGCTATAACACATGTAACTGAATGTCTTGGCGAAATGACCGGCCCCGTAATACCAGATGACGACGCGAAATTAAACCAAACTAAAATTTGCATATTCAAATAACATGTTATTTTCAACGGGCCTAGTGCCTTGGGCCTAATGGCTCCTAAAGGGACGACATTTGGCTTTAATAAAAGTGGTAAAGTTGGGAATTGGCATTTGTAAAAGTCCAAATGCTACGTGCTGGCAGACTTCAGAAGCCTTTGTACATAATTAACAACAGAAGGCCTATTCCGTTTGTCATTTGAGGTAAACTAAACTACATTTGAGGAACAATTTAATACAGCGTAGACATGCGGAAGTTACCTTGAATTATTTGAAGGGTAAAGTTTGTTCGTATCAAATATATTGGGAATAGTACAGGCATTCACACCTGCAGGCTCTCATCTTTTATTTGATTTATTTTTGCTAGTGGTTAATATTGTCTGGCTCTGAAATGTTGCGTGGAAGATATTTTTATGTCGTCGCCTATAAGTATTAACGACACCAGCAGAATCTTGGATGCAGTGTGGCTATTTGTAGATTGAGAACAAAGTTGACAAAATAGCTTATGGGCTTTATGATGAGCATAATATAAAATTGTGGCAATCTTTCAATTCATTTGGCGCAAACATTTGTAAATTTCAAGCTTATTTTTTTTATTGCTATGAATAGCGAGACGAGCATGCAGTTCGACTGATGGTAAGCGATACGACCGCTCATAAACAGTAGCAACACCAAACAACACCTTGAATTACAAAGCAATGTTTGTCATTCCACTGCGCTCGCCATCCTGATACATAAGATGTTAAGTCTCAATATGTCCAGTAGTTACTCTGGCTACAATGCCCTTCAATCCGAAATCAAAGATTAAGTCATAAAATTATATTCCTTTTTACCTACTCCCATTTATACGGTTCACTATTTTTATTCTTTTTAGGGCACATATGTAGTTAAATGTTTATTCGTTTTGTATATTATAAAATTCCTTTTGAAATTGTATGCGTACATTAGCTCCAATAATCTTGTCTCGTACTTTCCAACGCATTTTAATCTATGTTTTTTAATTTTGAAGTATAGGTAACTCCATCCACTCCATTATGAAGGAGTTATAAGGTATTTAGAACTATATTAGTTTCCTGGTCAGGCTCCCCTGGGCACTATCAGAACCCCATTCCACAAAGTAGTTAGTAACTTGAATAAGGTTTGAACACTCACGAACAAACTTATGTATGTGTGATATCAATGTTATATTGTGACTCGTGTGTCAGCCCATAACAACCCCGGAACTTCTCATGTTTTTTATGCAATAGATCCGGCAAACGACCAAACAGGTCACCTGGTGGTAGGTGATCACTGCAGTCCATGAACATCCACGACGCTTGGATTATATATGTGTTGCCCATCAAATCGTGAGGGGAGCGGGAAGAAAAAAGGTCGGGAAGAGGATAGAGCATCCGGCAATGTCACTCACCGAACGAAAAGCGACTACAAAATTGTCGCTTCGCGTCGATCGCTTGTGATACAGTGGTACCGCCCAAGCGAACCTATCCACTCATATTCAGTTCGATTAGGCTTAATCCATAATCCATATAGTGATTAGTTGCGTTGAATTATATTGAAATATTTCAGTAAATTGGTTCATCAGAGCCACTCACAGAATATATCGATTCAGCAAGCCAGTCGCAAACTGATTTCATCAATGTTTATAGCAAAGTAAGCAAATTAATATGTTTCCTAACTTTTGCTACTATGTACTTGCAACTTTGCGAACTTTTGCTTACCTTGTTGTGTAATTTATATTTCGAAGGTGAAACATTACGTATGGGCTAGGTACTTATTAGGAATGAGAACATTAGCACTTTGTACTTTGTGACGTGCCGTAACAAAGCTACAAGGTCAAAGAAGAAGTTAATAGTCTTCGTTTTATTGTCTTACAATGGCATTTGGTCCAATGTGTGCCTGATCTTCAATATCCCCGGGCCTCGACCGAGAGGTAGACCAAGATGCGCTGGCTAGATGTCGTCAAGGATGAGGGTCAATGGCCTTACTATTGAGGATGTCGAAGATCGGGCGAAATGGAGAAGAATTTACTGGACGGCGGACCCTGGTAGAAGAAGAAAAGGAAGACTGGCATTTGATCCAAATGAAAGCGATTTTGTTATTATGTAATCTTCGGTTTCTTCTCTTGTCAGCTCTTATCACTTATAAGGGTCGGCAAAATAAGACTTTTCAGAAATGTTTCTGATTGATATGGATATTTTTTTTATTTCTGTATATTATCAGTGTTCAAGCTAATCAAGTGGTCGGAAGCACCTATATGGAAGCAAATATACGTACATAAACTAACGCTTTTTCCCAAAAGGGTCAGGCAGAGGTGCTAGGACACATTTCGCCTTTTATGTTCCGTCTCATGATGTGATAGGGGGCGAGCCTATCACCATATCGTGCACAAATTCCCAACTCCAGACTGATATTGAATAGAAAAATCCAATATCACTGCCCGACCTGGGATTCGAATCCGAGAACTCAGCTTTGTAACCGCACTGCTGTACAACTACGCCACCGAGACAATCAATGTATTGTATGTAAGAAACTAATAGTCCATAGAAAAGTTACATTTAGGGTTGTTTTTTTAGAGGACGCAATTTTATTATATAAGTTTAAGTTTGTGTTGTTGCCACCCTTGTCCCCCAACCACCATCTTGGGAAAAGACATGCAAATGGTTTTCGCGCTCTATCTAGTAACCTTGCTACCATACAGATAATTTTATAAAACATTATTTGTAGCAAATTAAATTGTGTAAACTGTATTCCTATTACTTTTCATTGCAAATGGAATGTAAAATAGTTATAAACGAAAATAGCTATAATTTTATGTACTCTGAAAAACGCCTGAATTATGTAACTCGTATCAATGGACTATTAGAACTGACATTTATAGTCATGAAATCCAGATCTGTTATTGAAATTTAACACAAATGGATCGATTAGCTGTGAAGGTTTCCGTTTTTGGACCAGTATTACTTAAAGTCCCGCTGAATAATATATGTTTTACTTCAATATTTTTTTTATAAAAATGCTAATATAAAGAGAAATTTAATGGACGTTGTCAATCGTCATACGAAAAGTCTGTCGACGAAAAAGACTCACAAAAACACGCCTAAAATGTTCCTTGCTGACATTATTTTATCTGAATTTATTGGTGTGCAAGTACTAATACGAGTACGATAACTTTGAGACTAGGAGTACCTGAATAAGAAATAGAGTTTTTTATTAAACTCTTCACATTTAGCTTGTAGAGAAATCTCAAAGCGCGGACCGCCTCGCACTTCACGAGTTATTTGCTATTTTAAGTCGTTGTAGTAATTAATTTGGTGTATGTCTAATGGCGCTTGGTGGAGCAATTACATACATAAACTTTCGCCTTTTTTCCAGAAAGGGTAGGCAGGGGTGCCAGGACACTCACATTTCCCCTTGTATTTCCAGACCCACGATGCAATAGGGGCAAGCCTATCGCCATAATCAGGCACGAATTCCTGACTCCGAACTGATATTTAATAGAAAAATCCAATATTACTTTGCCCGACCCGGGATTTGAACCCGAGTACTCAACTTTGTAACCGTTCCGTAGTACAACTATGCCACGGAGGCAGTCTAAAATGTTTTAAATAGAAAATATTGTTGTAGTATTTGGATAAAGAATAATCAAAATGGTAATTTGGACTTTCATAATTATTATTGAATAGCAGTATTGCAAACGAATCCGTTTAATTAAATATAGGTATATTACGCCATGACAAATAATAACTTCATAAATTCAAGGGGTGCAATACTCATTCGGGGATTAGCCCCGGCAAAGAGGTATTCAATTATTTGCAGATGTTTTTACATTCGTATTTTATTTGTTCTGCACAATTTGCCAGGTAAATGGAAGAAAGCTTTCTGCTGTTCTTGATTGTTGTCGTGACGAAGTCTATGCTCCCAGTGGACACGTGTTTCACTAGTTTAGAAGCCTTTGCAGAATAAGTAAATATAGAGATGAGGAGTAATTACACAACAAGTTTTGGATACAGCCTTTGTGGGTGATACGGATCTGTATTATATATTAATTGATTAATTAATTTCTGTTAATAGTTAAGTATATATTGGAGGCGTCAGGTCGGCATGGCAATTCTCTAGTGATGTATTATCACGTTTCAAGTAGTTGACATCGATATTTTGTTTGCAACGCAATGATATAAGGGTAAAAATAATTAAGTCAAGGTTAATAAATACAATATAACAAAATATTTTATCTACAATTTATAACTGATCGATCTTTGCACATGGAGGATATATGAGAAAAACTATTATGAACTAGTATGAACGTAATAGAACCGTAAGAACGAGAATAAATTATTGTTTTATTCTTGAGCTTATAGGTAACCTAATTTGTTGTGAATCATAATGGTCCCTTTTCTCAATTAAAACATTACTAACCAATTTCGGTTACATTTATTGTACAATGAAGACATTAGATCTAATGGGTTCTATTGTAATTATGAAGTCGAACCGAATGTTTACTTTCTTGTCCATAGAATAGTATAATTACACTGCCATTCAGTCTATCGGTAATGCGACGCGAAAATATCCGGTGAGAGCTTCCTTATTCACAGTAATTTGCCCGGTTTTTCTGCCCATGACCGTTTTCTAGTAATGGCATCATTAGGCCCATGTTAAATGAATATTAAAGGTCGACGAAATCCCTACGAACATTATACGATAGTGTTTTTGGATGTTAAAGCGATAGTTTGTTTTTTGCTGGTTTCCATTTCGTTGAAAGGTTTTTTTATTGTCATGAATGGCAAGAGCATGCCGTTCGCCGGATGGTAAGCGATACGACCGCTTATGAACAGTAGCAAAACCAAACAACACCAACAAAAGTGAAGATTAAATAAATTATGAAGTGGTCTGTGTATATAATATAATGCCTTAATTACGAAGTTCATTTGTGAACAAGACTGAGGAATATATAAAATTATGGAAGACAGACAAAGACGACTTTAAACTATAAAAGCGGTGTGTAGAAAAAATCTGGTCATGTAAAAAAACTTTCACAAAATTGTAACAAAAATGGTTTAATAAATTCAGCTGTCATAGAGCGTCGAGGTATTTTTACTCAACATTGCGAAAACACTTATTTCGGGGTGGTCTTTTTCCAACGATACAGAGCGAAACACGAAAAAGATTTTAAAAATACACGGCCCTGCGTTTGAATTTATGCCGGAATCAAGTCGGCCCAATGTTAATTCACCTCGTCGAGTTAAACTTACGTTTAACCCGGCTAGCGAACTTCTTTCATTACTAAGCAAATTGAATAGAGATAATGTACTACCTACCTATCATGATCGTGAGATTAAAATTAAACTTTAATTAATTCATGAACGGAGATCAAAAGTGTTGAAACTGGAAGCGAAATTACACCCTGCAAATTTGTATTATCTTTAATGGAGTCAAATATCATTACATTTTTGTTAGTAAAGACACCTTAGAATAGTTGTGATCATTTTAATTCTTTCTCATTTGAATTTTCTATAAAGTTAAATACATAAAATCCATTACTCAAATACTGATATTACTATTAAAATTTAAAGGTTGTGGTTATTTGGCCGTTAAATCTTAATTAGCAATTCGTAGCAAATAAGTGCAACGAAGCTTCAAATATTCTATTTAGGATTTCATTACATTAAGAGGTAAGATTTGCTCTTGAAGCTATGTAATAATTTTCGCATGAATATTTCATTTTAGAGGTATGACAGTGCGAATAACAAATTAAAAAATTATGAAGATTTTTAGACGATATATACATCAATTCCTATAAAATAAATAAATAAAAAAGAAGCGATGTCTTCATTCAGTTTTATTGACGCTTAACCAGAGAAGTTGCAAGTCTACGCATATTTTTAATTATCTGGCGATACTGTTCATTAATACTCAAGGTAAGTAGTTCAATTAGTCATTTCGTCACAGCGTCTGCGTGAAGTTAATAGGAAACCAAGCTGGAAATCTTTCGTGTTTGGTTACTGGAACTTTGATTCTGTTCCTTAGGGAGCTCGTTAAGGCAATGGCAACGTAGAACCAAGTTAGAACGTGGCTCGAAACGCTCTAGTCGCGCTATTAGTAAATTAAGCAGGCTTTTGTTTTTGCTATAAAGATTTTATGGTTTATTGAATGGAACAGTAAATATCTCGGTATAGTCGAAGTGATAGTAAACGTCGAATCGAGTTATGAAAGGCAAAGGCAAGTGTTATTCAGGCTTTTAATTATAAATTGCCATTGTTCATTGAATAAATCATTAAATAAATACATCTGGAGATTTCAGTAGAGCAAATACGGCATGAATTTAAATGTTTAGTCAGGTTGAGTTACAACACCAGTAAATTAGGCAGGCTTTGGCGTTTCATGTAAAATTGTATTATTCTACGTGTATTAGAACTATTGAGTGTTTGTTTTGGTCGGCTTCATTAGCAATGAATATTAACCGTTCTAGAAATTAATTGAACGCAAATATTTCAGGTGTACACGAGTGCTTTGAAACGTTGATTTCAATTAACGAATTGTGTTCATCGGCCACGAATTATTTTAATGGCATCGAATAGTTGAACGCTATCATTGCGCCGTATAATTTTCCTGATAATTTTCGTGCAATCATTGTAATTATATCAAACATTGACGAAATAAGTGACGGTTATTTTATTACCCAATATTAAACTTGGTTTTGATACATTTTCTTATTCAGTTTTGTGTGGTCAGTAGTTCTTATTTCTGATTAAAAACTACATGAGGATATGGCATGAATATTATTTTTTAAACCGGGTAATAGCTTCAAGTTTATTTTTTTACATACATACATAAACTCATGCCTTTTTCCCAGAAGGGGTAGACAGAGGTGCCAGGGCACCCACATTTTGCCAGTATGTTCCGTCCCACAATGTGATAGGTGGCGAGCCTATCGCCATATCGGGCACAAATTCCTGACTCTGGGCTAATAATGAATAGAAAAATCCAATTTCACTTTGCCCAACCCGGAATTCGAACCCGAGACCTCAGCTTTGTAAGCGTACCGTAGTACAACTACGCCACCGAGGCAGTAATTGATTTTTTATTTTTTGAGTAATTTGGATAATCCAAATTACTTTAAAACTAAACACTCAGTAAAAAGTAACAGACTAAAGTTTGATCACTTTAGATGTTATTGGTATTATTATGTTAAATTTTTTTTTTTTTTATTGCTATGAATGGCGAAACGAGCATGCCGTTCGCCTGATGGTAAGCGATACGACCGCTCATGAACAGTAGCAAAACCAAACAACACTTTGAATTACAAAGTAATGCTTGGCATTCCACTGCGCTCGCCACCCTGAGACATAAGATGTTAAGTCTCAATATGTCCAGTAGTTACTCTGGCTACAATGCCCTTCAACCCAAAACACAACAGTGCGTTTACACTGCTGTTTGACGGGAGAAATAGACACTGCGGTGGTACCCACCCAGATGGCCTCTCACATATGAGAGACCTACCACCAGTACATAAATACAGTAAATTCCTATTTTCCTTATATTTTATGCGGCTAATTTTGATTCTGCGATCCTTATATTCAATTTTGTGTTATCTTATCCCGCTGTTGAGTTTAGTTTATCCCTTAAATTGTGAAAGTTTATGCGGGTAGTAAAGGAGATATAATTCGGGAAAATGTCCAATTTTAAATTAAATGAAATATGAAAGTATTATCTATATATTTCCATTTAAATTCGAACGAGTATCAAATTTTAAATGATTGAAAACACTTCTGTATTAGACTGTCATTTTTATGTAGACGCGAGCATGGCAGTTCGTAAGTGCATTGCAATCAAAGTAGTATGGAATCAATATATCTCACGACCTGTTCGAAATTGCATACGTCATATAATGTATGTATGTACAAACTCACAATGATGAACCGCAAAATCAACACCAATACAAATAGTTGCATGATTCACTATGACGAGTTTTCCAACATTCTGTACCTAGGTACGTTATCAGACCGGGTACGTAACTACATCCACCAGCAAAATAATTTATATCAAAAGTCTAGTTTGTATTTTCCACCCACGAGGCTATTTGCATGTATATCAGGTATCGCCGAGTACTCTCAAACTTTAACTCAATACTCGGCGTCACACGGAGTTCATCTTTCACTTCGGCATAGCGAACTTGGAAATAGTCTTAAAATTACGTACCGTGTTAGGCGAATACACATGGTTGAGCGGGCCAACTATCCAAGTTAGTCGGTACATGTTTGCTACTATATCGCCGATATTATTAAATTTAATATCTAGATACTTGCTTTGTGGTGAAGTTGCAGTGCGAAGCGGCCAGTTATAGTGAAATATGAGGCGGTGTGAATTTAGTTATATTTATGATCGTAGGATAATAATTGTTGTATTTACGGAATAATAAAATGATCTGAATGTATGCGATTTTGCACTAGAACTTCCTCGATATCACGGGCTCTTGTGCTTTGTATTTTTAGAGTTGCTAAAAGTTCAACATATAATATAAAGGTTGTGCATTGTGGCTAGTTAGTAAACGGACCAGACGCGGCTTCCAACATGCTCACGGTGGTCGCAGGTGCAAATCCCAGGGCACACCTCTGACTTTTTGAAGTCATGTGTGTATTGATAGTCATTCACCAAGCACTTTAACGGCGAAGGAAAACATCATGAACCTATAAGAATTTTTTCGGTATATAAAGTCCGCCCAACCGTGCTAGGCCAGCGTGCTGCTGTAGACGTATATGGGCAGATACAGTACAGTATAACATATAATGATTTAATTTAGTCGATGAACATTTAAATAGTTACTTATTATATACTAGTTGGAAATATGAAATCATTGCTGTCTGTGTGTGTTTTTGGAAATTTACCAAAGGTATGCAAGATTGAAATTCGATGTGGGCTAAATTATTCCTTCCTAGTTATAATATCATCAATCAAATATTGTGCTTTACTTATTCCGTATTCTTATATTTGACCCGATTGAATATTTTTCATAAATAAAAGATCTAATTATTATGCTATCGAGACGCGAGACCTTTTGATACACTTCGTGGTGGGCGAGAGAACACCGACGCCTACGCCAACGCCTTATACTACAAGAAAACTTGTAAGCATGCTGAATATTTATGTATTGTACCAAATTCAAGCATAGTACTGATTTTTTTATTTGTATAAATAGCTACGCGAGCATGCCATTCACCTGATGGTAAGCGACACGACCGCTAATGGACAGTAGCAATGCTTAACATTCCACTGCGCTCACCATCCTGAGACATAAGATATTAAGTCTCAATATGTACAGTGGTTACTCTGGCTACAATATCCTTCTAACCGAAACACAACTGTGTATCATCACATATGAAAGACCTGCCACCAGTGAGTGTTGAGGTTCACTGGTAGCAGGTCTCTATAATAAGTATCTATAATAAGTGATTATTTAAATGTTTATCGACTAAATTAAATCATTATATTATGTATGTTGTACTATAATGTACTGTATCAGCCCATATACGACCCACTGTAGGGCATGGGCCTCCTCTACAATCGTGAGTACGATTGAGAATGACGGACTTTACATACTGTAGAAATTGACTACGCTTATTCATATTACAGATGATATCAGATCGGTTATGGACAGGGGTATGCTGACAGTCTTAGCCCTGCTAGACTTCAGTAATACTTTAAACATAGTCCATCTAGATGTGTTGCTCAGCATTTTGTCTTCTCTTAACATATCTCCAACTGCAGTTGATTGGTTTCATAGTTACCTGTTTGGTCGCCGGCAGAGCATATGTGTCAAGGATCATATATCTATTTGGTGCACTATTTACTGGCGTACCACAAGGCGGCGTGCTATTTCCTCTAATCTTCTCAATTTTCATTAATTCCATCAGAATAATCTTCGATCTTACTAGCACCTTTATACAGACGATCTACAAACTTACTCCCAAGCACTTCCTGATGACCTAGATGATGCTGTTTCATTTATCAATGATGACATTAGACGCATCTGTGATTGGAGTAAAGAATACGGACTAAAAGTAAATCCAACTAAAACGCAAGTCATTGTGGTCAGCAGTCCTAGGTTGATGTCTAGATTAAACCGGCCCCTTATACCTTCTGTTTCCTGTAATGGAATACATGTTCCTTACAGCGATACTGTAAGAAATCTAGGCATTGTTGTGTACAAATCTCTTTCTTGGGGTCCTCAGCTTCGAGAGTTGAGTAGGAATCTATTCGCCTTGGCTGGGTCCTTACGAAGATTACGCAATTTTCTACCAATCGCCATGAGAATATCGCTTGCTCAATCCCTTCTTCTCTCCATCCTTGATTGTGCGGATGCCAGTTATCTCGATCTCACTGAAGAGCAACTTAATAAACTTGAGCGTCTTCAAAACTTCTGCATTAGATTTATATTTGAAGTACGCAAATATCACGTTTCCGAATTACGAAAAAAGCTCAAGTGGTTTATTCATACGGCTTCGCCGGAATACACATGTATTCTCTCTCTTCTTTACTGTATACTTTTAATCCTCTCTCTCCCCTGTATGAACCTTGAAAATCGATTTCAATTTCTTCAAGTCACACATTTAGGATCCCTGGTGTCATCAGAGAATTTAACACTGAAAATTCCAGCGCATTACATTCAAATAACTGTAAACTTTGCATATATTTTTCGTTATAATATTTATTCACACAACATTTAGATTATTTTGTTTTGATGTGGATGCATATTTACTGTATTACATATATATATATCTATATTTATTATATATTGTTTCTCTAGTTTGTATTAAATGTATTATTTAGATTTTATTGTTCTTTACTTTTTCGTACACCTCACGGTACCCCACAGTTGTCGTCTCTGTATTATCCATCCTATGGTTGGATGTCTGGAAGAAATCGCCTCAAGCGGTAAGACCGCCGTTCTACACTTTTTTTTGTATAATTATGTTAATGTTGTTTTTTGACACTGGTGTACAATAAAGCTTTTAAAGAAGTAAATAAATAAGTCTCAATATGTCCCTTAGTTACTCTTACTACAATTTCCTTCCAACCGGAACACAACAGTGCATTTACATTGCTGTTTGGCGAAAGAAATAGACATTGTGGTGGTACCTACCTAGGTGGCCTTTCACATTTGATGTATACCTTACAATACACTTAGACTGGCTTTTTTACTTAATCTTTACATTGGTATTCTTTAATATTGGTGTGTGGTATAAATAAATGGTTTAAATACACATACAAATAATATATGTAAATAGTTTTTAATACATAACACAGTATATTCCGTCCAACATTGACCTAAAGAATACCAAACAGGTCAATAAGCTGGATAAAATTAAAAGTCTCTACAGAATGCAGATACGTGCATGAATATTGAATAGCATCGGTATGGATATTGTTAAGAGGCTTGTCGCTCAGTATCAACCGCATCGAGTGCAAGTGGCGTGGTTAGGCCGCGTTTCACACCCGTACTTAGCTGACCGCATCGTGGTTGAGATCTTGAGACCACGCAAGCCTTTACGACGTAATATATTGTATTACAATTATCTGTTTGAATTAAATGATAATCGTTTGCCATTGTTCGAACATACAAGCTACAAGATGAATTTAGTACCTACATACAGTTCTTTATCTTTTTACATCTGACCGTGTTCTGAAATAAATTGTTTTAACTTGGTTTAATAAAAGTTATTTAAACTATAATATTTACTATGATTTGTGATTTCTTAATCTAAGTAAATATAAACAATTAAAATTGATGTTATTATGCACTCAACTACCACTGATATTAAATATTTATTTTATGAAAATAGTTGTTTTCCATTTGAATTAAATGCATCAACAGGACTTTTCATTTATTTAATAACCACAGGTAAATGACATAGCTATCACCAAATAAACCAAAATCTCTTCCACAGCCTTACATATCAATGTTGCTTTTCTGAGTCATAACTAATATTGTAACATCTTCATATTCTCTGTACAATGTACCTACATACATATTATCTATTACCCATGTCATGTGTTTATCATTGAATCGTATTTGTTCAAATTCCCTTCAGCATCATTTCCTTTGGCACACACAATAAACAGATTGAATGGCATACCACGGCTCCGGCGAATATCGGTTGAAATGACACATTGTACTGATGCGACGGCAGAACAGCGTTAGCACTTTAACATGATTAGAAATGTATTGCAACCTACTATTGTTTGGCACCAGTGTAATACCTTCATGCATATACGGATAAGCTAACTCGGTACTGTTTTAGTGATCAAGTAATTGTGTGTTGCTGAGAGTGATATACGAGAAGATATTATTTATTAAAGCAGCGATTCGTGTTTAGTAAATTGTAGGATGGATTTATTGGCTTTATCTTTCATGCCTATTTACCGATATGTTATGGATAAATAAGCTGCATAAACAAGAGAAAGTTAAGAAGGGAAAAAAGTGTTAAAGAAAATCAAGTAGACTGTAATTAATTCAGAACTATTTGAAACACCGAAAATTAGAGCGTAATTGCATTACTACTCGGTAGCAGTATTGTGATTTAAAACTTGAGATAAACACTGCTAGCACAAATATATTATTCAGTTTTAAAGATTGTTAATTTAAAACTGCTATAAAAGCCTTAACGTAATTTTAAAACTCTCAGCATGCAGGTAAAGCGGTTTTTTGTAGCCACTACGGTCCGATACATACCCGGAAATGGCTCGAAATCGAAATGACAAAATTAGACCTGGAACATTTGAAATGTCTCAGTATGAAAGAGACCTAACTATCGAGTTAACTGCGAGCTATTTCAGATCGAATCGGAGCGTTGGGGTTAATTCGTTCGGACGTCATCGCCTTAATCCACTTAACCATTCGCTGACTGACGTGATTCCGGACTCGGACCGATCTCGTATAAGTGGCGAATGCCGTAAATCCTTATTGTATGGAAAATCCAACGTCTATGATAGCAACAATGTATAGACTCTAGAGAAACAACGTAATCCGCATTAATCCTGCTCACTGACACTCGAGTGATGGCATCGAATCTCGCAGACTCCGGGTGTACAATTACGACGGAATTGCAAATTTAATTTAATCATTGCCGGAGGCTGGTATTCTGCTTCATAGGTTATATGATTGTTGTCTGATTTACCTGAAAATTTGAGGCTCGGATCTTTTGTAATCGGTAAATGACATGCTCTTATATTTGTCAAGTTATTTTGAAAACTGTTGCTAAATACTCACTGATCGAATAGTAATACTTTATGATTTTGACTATGTTTTCTTTTCTACATTTCGCTCGCTTTTCACTGTCGGTTCGGTTGGTTTCATTGTTATTACTAGTAGTTTATGATCTTTCGCGTTAGATATAATGGACTGAAAAATGTTATCAAAGTACTGCGCTGTGCTTGTGCAAAAACTAAGCACCGGGAAAATTGTTGTGGCAGCCTTCTAAATGCAATTATTATCACTTGTTGCCTTGATTCTACACTTAAATTACATTTCACTCCCGCAGCGACTTGGATAAACATTAAAGCACTTTATAGATTAACTCTAAATCTTTAAGTCTTTCCACAATATTACTCGGCATTAAATATTTCAGTTGCGTTATTTTATCACGCAGACGGGAGCGGTAATTTATTCTTCTAGTTTAATATAGATTTGCAAAAATTAATACGTAAATATATAACGATTTTCATTAACTTAACATACTGATCAAATTTATTGAATTTGAGTGATAGGCTCGCCCCCAATGAAATCGTGGGCCAGATTATACAAGGCGAAATGTGGGTGTCCTGGTCACCTTTGCCTACCACTTCTGGCATGTTTTTTTCCCAACACATTGGTCTTTTGGGAGCAAAAAAGCGTTGTAATATTGTAACTCGTAACTTTGATTTCCATATCCAGCTATTCACTTTATGTATCATTTTCATTTGTTTTATTTCGCCTGCCATTGCAATTGGCGTGACTCTACCAAATTATGGATAGAAAATACTGTGAATTGTAGGTGATATTAGTGATACTTCTACTTACGCCTTTGGTGATATAGATAGATAGATAAATATTGTACTTTTTGTTTTCTAAATTCTATAAGTAGTAAAACTAATTATCAAATAAGACTTCAAGTAGGATGTTTTCTTTATGAATCGTGTCATCACTTTGCGCAACACATACGATGTATTATATTTGAAGAAACTACAAGTCCCACTACTTAAAAACATGATAATATTTTAAAGACGCACAAAGACTGATTCAATAAAAGTTAGCAACACTATTTTAACAACTGAATTTTAATTATTTGAGAGTATCTATTTAGCGAGGTCTATGTTTAAATTCAATTCGCGAGCTGAAGTTATTTTGTAAGCGCGGTGAATATTACATAATCTAGAAATGAGGGACTCAGCCACGTCGGGTGTTAACTCACCAAGAATATTTATAAGTTTTATCTGGTGGTAAAATATCACGTTCATAAATCGCGAAGGACACGCAGTGCGAGGAAACTCGCGAGAGTTAGAGTTTTATTCATCTAAAAACTAATGGAGTGTTAGTGCTAGTTCTAGTACGTCATTTAAAAGTAGTTTGTTCCATATATATTAAAAGTGCGTGGTAGCCTGTTGGTAAACGGACCAGACGCGACCAACATGTTCAGGGTGGTTGCGAGTTCGGATCCCAGGTTATACCTCTGACTTTTCGGAGTCATGTGTGTATAGATAGTAAATCACCACGCACTAAAACGGTGAAGGAAAACATCGTGAGGAAACTTGCATACCATAGCGATTTATAAAAAAATATATGGTATATTCACCAACTCGCATCAGGCCAGCGTGGAGGACTATATGACCTAACCACTCTCAATCGTACTCTCGATTAAAGAGGAGGCCCGTAACCTGCAGTGGGACGTATATGGGCTGATATAGGTAAATGTTTGATAAAATGCTAGAAACGTGCAAGAGTCGAAGTTTGTTAGTGATATTTTATTTTAATTGATATTTTTAATGCGATTATTTATCGGGATAGCATTCGAATTTCAAAGGTTTTTACACAGTAACTACTGACTTTTCTATCGAGGAAAAAGCTCCATATGGTTTTTTTAGTCAGACTCTCAGGTTCTGGTTGTTCAGAGACTCGGCCTACACTGGGCTGTGATTGATACTGGATTTAATCATTTATATATTTAGGTATTCCAAAAGGTTCTAAAATACACTTGATTATTTTATCAACTAAATATACCAATTGGACTATCGTGCCTTAGTAACTTTTTATAAAAACAAAAATAATAATCTCAAACTTGCTATAGCCGCAGATTCAATATAAGCCGTTTCCCGTCCATATTTGATTTTCCATTAGAGCCAGCAATACACATTGCTTTTCTTCAGTTGTTTTAAATGTTAATGGGTGCCTGCGATCTTTTAATATAAGATGGACTGGCCACTCGTTTGCCACGTTTTTGCTGCATTAAGAGTAGTCCTAAACAATCTTTTAAACCTCTGTTTGTAGTTGAAAAAATTGTGCACTTTATGATGATAAAGTTTGAGTTTGCAGAACATAAAAGTGCGGTAAGCACTCTCAGTCCGCGGTTTTTTACAGAACAAACTTTGTTCAGTGTGAACAAAAATAATAACTATACTGAAAATTAATATGAAACGGATATACTTTTTTAATTAAAATAAAGTAGTAATGTGACACGCAACTTTTTTTTTATTGCCTTTATAGGCAGGCGATGGGATTATGGGAATGTGTCGATTGGGAACGGATAGTTTCCAGATGGTAGGAATGTATTCCACTGCGGTTGCGGCTGGTGCGATGGTAAAAGGGCGACGGTGGTACCATCTCAAACAATTCCTCGGAGCGCTCCCCGTGGAACGGACGAATTGATTGTATTGAAAAATTTAATTAATTATATATTTCTCTGTTCCCACCTGGAAAACATTTAAGATGCCTTTCCTTATACTTGTATTAGGGAAATTTTCTTTATCTGCGTAATAGAAAATAAAATGGTTTAATAGATATTATCACATTTTCGGGCTGAAAGTAGTAATAAATCAAATATGAGATGAATGTTAAGAACTATTTTATTGTAGAAAGTAAAAAATATGTATTAACTATTACTCGTAGTGTATAAGAAACATTATAGTTTATTACTATAAAATAATATTTCCAATACATCATTCAACCATTATTCCATAGTAATGTAATGTATCCATTCCCTTGCCATAACTCATGTCAGTTACGCCCCTATTTACTCAGTCGTCTAAAGTAAAGCTTACTGTCCACTTCGCGTTACTTTATAGAAAGAAAGAGAAAGAAAGAAAGAAAGAAAAATGCTTTATTATCGCGCAAATTAGCCGCATACAACACAACACAATAATTATAAAAAAGTAACAATACAATAAATTAAACAAAAAGAGACTAAATATAAAAAAGAAGGAGAAAAAAACAACAGGTAAGTATGTTGCGCAGCTCACTCGCGATAACAGGTCAACATCTCAGCATGATGCTGTGTGATAACAGAAGCAACCACACAGCGCTGGTTTTCAACTATTACCCACACTATTGTCATTTTTTTATGTTATAGGGGACAAACGAGCATGCGATTAACCTGATGGTAAGTGATCACCGTCGCCCATTAACATCTGCATCACTGTAGGGCATGGAGATGCGTTGCCGGCCTTTAAGGTGGGAATACGCCCGGTTTTTTTTGAAGGTCGCAAGGTCGTATTTGTCCGGAAATACTGCTGGCAATTGGTTCCAATTACCATTTTTTTAATTTGCCACTTGTGCAGCTTGCATACACAAACGAAGCTTCGTCCACTTGCTACTAAGTGCATGCGGCAATAAAGCTTCGTGAAATGAGCTGCGTTATTTATATTCAAGGTGCAAGCAAACATAAAATAGCAATAATGAATAATATATACACCCTACAGTCACATACATAGTCCTTACCCCACACTAAGATCGCGTCTTGTGTCATGGTGTCATGGGTATCAGAAACAACGAGAGACTTTCGGTCTCACAAACACACAGACTCGAAACAAATGCTTGTGGTTCACACAAACATTTGTCTCAATGCGGGGATCGAACCTGCGACCTCTCGTTTCACAGCCGGCGTCTAACCAACTGCTTCACGGAGGCAGTCCAATCCAGCCCGTCCAGCCAGTCCCCTGGCAGTGCACGGACATTTTACAGCCAAACGACCTTATTCATAGACAGCTTATAACCCTTACGAATGACTTTTAAATTCAGTTTGAACAAAGATGACAAAACATTCGATAGCTAAAATAGGTTTATAAAATATCTATGAATAAAACCGAATGTAGATTCCACAGGGTGTTTTTCTGGGATAGCACTTATACAGTCAGCGTCAAAAGTAGCTAACTAATTGTAGTGTCTTGAAGTGCCCGTTGCTGTACATTCCGTGATAATTATCATCTATACGATATTTTTATTTTGTGAGAACACAGTATTTCAAAAATCGAACACAAGGATGTTATAATTTGCTTGTACAATCAGCGTACAAGTAGATAATGAAAGTGTGCGTACAAAGCGAAGCGTTGTGAACAGCTACCCTTAGCCCGTGACAGGAACAGGTGGGTTCGTTTTATTTCTTTTGAAGGAGTTGGACGACAATTATCCTATGATTTATCTTCAAAGTTAAATCTTCTAGCGGCAGTTTCCACTTTCATCTTGTTCAAAATACCCGTACTCGTTGCGCTACTTTTAATAATCTCACTGAAGTGTCTATTCATTTTAATGGTTAATGTTTTTGAATATATTATGTAGTAGACATTTTTATACGATATTTACTCTATCTTTATTTGTTATGAGTTAGGATAAATAAAATATTCGTCGATTAGGATTAAAAATATTTTGCGCTAACTTTATAGATATTAATATGTGTATTAAAAGTAGAAATACAAAATCCAAGCGCGTAATAAAACGATGTATCATTTCCACTGAAAAGGCGTGCCGTAAACTTCAATTAAAGTATGTACATGTGCATTAAAATACCGATTCATTCGATTTGTATAATTTATTCCTCGACTGACTCTCGATAACGGAGCCAACGATAATGGGGCGGAAAATTCACCTTTTTTAACCTATTTTATCAACGACGTAACGAAAAGGTAAAATGTGATCGTTATTACGTTTGGCTTTCTGTTCTCAATAGTTCCTCTGCCGATATCTTTTGATTAACGATTTGTGCAAAAGCGACTTTATTTAGTTTTGCTTTTTCGATTTGTTCTATGATGAATATGTTTAGGTAAATTGTGAACAATTTACAACAAACCTGTGATGTAATTTGCAACACATATTTACAGTTATGTAATTTACCACAATGGATCAAAATACGATGTCACGTTTCAGCAACTGATTTGTGATAGTATAGTTTGCTTAGCAAATATCTAGATATTTACAACAATAAATCGTAGTTAATCTTGAAACCCTTGTTATCTTTCGTTTGTTAGTTATTTATTAGTTCTGTAATCTTTAATTAAGGGACCATTTATCGTATCTATTTTGATTTAATTCCTTTATATTTATTAGACAAAATATACTTGGATCATTTTTCGTCACACTTAATTCGTATACAAGGATTCTTCCCAAATTATTTCTATCTGTATTGGTAATAGCATGAAAATTCCTTATAAAACCTTCGTACATCAAATTAGATCTTTGTTTATACCAGCAGTTCAACAAATATACCAGCTTAAATATATAATAAGATTTCTTGATAATTGCACAAAGTTTGCCAGCTCTGATTGCGCTATCTTATTAGAACAAAGCATCTTGTCGTGAAACTTGATTAATTTTTAATATACCACACAGCCATACAGAATTGTGAATCTCTCAGTTTCTCACTATAAATATAATTAACATTCCACGTTGCTAACATTGTTCTTACTAATTTATTAATAGGCAACTATTAACAATCCTTTTTTCTTGTTTCAGGTTAGTGGAGTGAACGAGAATTGAAAAGGCCTAAGTACTTTCGAATACGCAATAATAATAAAAGCAGTACAAATTAACATTCTGTTAATACTTTATAATATTAATATATACATTAATTTTGCTGCATTTAATAAACACAAGGCTTTAAAACCTTTAGCCTACCAAGTATAATATATACAGCAATATCAATTAAGACCGCAATAAAATGTTTTCACGGTATGCTAACAAATTCAACGAGATTTCTTAAAAAGAGCCGATGAAAGCTAACCGCGCGACGAGCACTTGATCATATAAATAGCCAAAGAGAAAATAGAATGTTTTATTGCAATCATCGTAAGATTTGAGTATTTTCAAACGAATATTTGGATGTTTTCTTCAATTTTGTGTTACTTGGGCTATGTTTATTATACATGAATTACACTGTTATTCGTTTATGTCCGATTAGCTATATGAATGGACTATAAGTACGTACTGGTTATGACATTATGCTTGTCCTAGTATTTATACAGATGTTAATATATAGTGGATAGTGAAACAACACAGCGCAGAGGATTAGAGCATTTCGCACCAAAGTGAACTGCGCTTTTTTTTTAGCCTCTTCTCCCGAACTTTTCAGCCCTAGTGGCTAAGAAGAATGTGGTATTGATTAATTGTAGTAATAAAACTAAACCAAACATATAATTGCCTAAATTCAATGACAATTAGTTTAACTTTACCTACACATTGAATATTAAACGATTCAGACCGATTGCACGGGACATTTCGGTAGCCAAATAGACAGGCTGAAAGACGCTTTTGTTGGAACCGTCCGAGGCAGAACGGATTTACAATATAACCGACTCACATATTGACAAGAGTTTGAAAGGACAACACACAAATAATTACATTAAATATTTCTCCAATAATTAAATGAGAATATCATTACGTATTATTTTAAACGATGGTTTCAAATGTTATTTTTAATCAGATTCATAAAGCAATTCATAACCGTAAACTCCCAGTTAAATTGAGACGTATTAAAAGTTTTAAAGATTCTATATTTAGAATCAAACTATTTTAAAGAGTAGTTTAGAGCCGACGAAAAGTTATGGTCTCGTCTCAGTCAATTAAGTACGAATTTAATTTAAAAGACGTCAGTTATTTGGAGTTGACGAACCCGTGGGCTACAAAGCGCTTCAGCCCTCCATTGCTCACTATTCAGATTCTTTATAATTTAAGCAATCTGTAATATTCGCCGTGAAATGTTTCTAAAGTTTAAATGCTACTTCATTCAAAACGCAGGCTTTGAGAGTAATTACTAGGCTTGCCATTTCGTAGGTGAATGCTCTGAGAGATTTAAAATATACAATTGAAAATTTTATTGCGATATACAATATAAATAACTGAAATAAAAATGACGTTGTTGTTTCAATTGTGAGTATATAACGACTAATTGTATCTGCAATATGTTAATAAACATTTTGCGTCTGTTCCTGTTGTTTATTTATTAACATAAATAAATGTATAACTTTCGAAGTCCATTTTAAATATTGTACATTGATTTCCTTAGTTAACTTGGACTAAAATCATAGAAACTATTGATTTAGGCCTACAGAAAGCGACTGGATGTTGACTTAATCCAATTCCTCTTAAATTTTGATTACTTCCTACGGAATCTTTTTGCAAAGCAATTGCTAAGCTATTAAAATATTCCATTAAAGGGTCAATGATCTTTAAGTTATTTAATTTTAATCTACCGAAAGAGTTTAACATTCAGTAATAACTTTTTAAGTAATAATAGTTACTTGTAAATTGCACTAGGTAATAATATAGTAATTGATAATTCGGCGTTATTAAATTATTATTTGATGTATAACATTACATTAATTATTTTGTATAATTCGGTTCAGATATGTATTTGTAGGAAGGTCTGGTACATAAAAAAACTATCTGAAAAGCGTTATTGTGGAATTCGATAATGAAGTCTAAGTTAAAGTAAATATTTTGAATATAAACAAAAGTTAAAGGAGAATATCATTAGGAAATTTCCCATGTCGCGCGTATGTAAATTCTTCAAAATTTGTTTTGTTTCGGCGCGGTGGATTGTGAAATAACAATGTAATGTGATTTGCTCTTTGCATTTATGCAATAAGCTGAGTTAAATTATGACTGATTACATTTGTTAATATTCATTTCTGTCGTGAGGAGTTCCAACTGGGATTTGTAGGTTATGTTAATTGTTTTAAACAAATTTGTTAATAATGGGCAAAATCTGTGAAAATTTTTAAGGTATTTTTGTATAAAAGTAAAGATATTTTGCCGTACGTCTTCAATTTTAAGCTATTTATATTTGGTCAGGTTTTAGGAGTCTATAGTTAAGGTATATCCAAAGTGCGACCGAAAACGAAGCCAGATAGTAGTTTAAGTGACTTAAAACGCAGAGCAACTAAAAATGTAGCAAAAAATAGCGTCATTTTTTTTTGTTCTTTTTTTCATTTCCTATCGTCTTATTTGTGATAATAATATTAAATTATTATTTTAGCAAAATCTATAAATTTACCATCCAAATACGATATTTAAAACAATAGAAAAAAACACGAGTTTTTAGTTGCATTGTGTTTGTAGTCACAAAAACTATCACATAGCTTCATTTACGGTCGCAGCCTGGATATACCCTGCATAAATAGTAATACATATTATGTTCTTTTGCACCTATCTAGCTATATTTACTTTTTTTTTATTATTACAAGAACGGACTGAACATGTAAAATGCTTTAGTTCAATCGATTCAGATGATAATAATAAACTATAATGATAATATACCAACTATAATGCTGTCACATTAAAAATAAGCAAATAATATTTGAAGATTAATTATTCACGTAATACTATTCTATCTTACGTGCATTTATGCACAACGTAATTGATATGCATGTTGCAATATTTGGCTTTAGATATTACGACCAGCTTCTGCTGACTTTAATCCTGTAGGATTGGACTGTACGTGTATTGACTATATGTATATGTTACGGGCCAAGTGATTAATTTGTCATTATTCATAATACCCGGGCAATATGAATAATGCCCAATACGAGCGGGCAATGTGATTATAAATAATAAATTTATCACATTGCCCGGGCATTATGCATAATGCTCAGTGCCTATCGGGCACCTCCGCAGCTTCGGCTTTCTGGTCGCCTCTGGCGACCAGCCTCAGCCGCTACGGCTCGCACGGTTGCCTATCCTTCGTTACAGCGGGCGGGGGCTGCTCTCCCTCCGCGCCTCCGGCTTTTTATATACACTCTAGGGTCGGTAGCCAAAAGACTACGTGAAGTAGGGGTGTCCCGAGCCGGTTTTGGGGCACAGTCGACCTAACTGATGCATAAAGCGGGTACACTAATTTTCTTCTGAAGATAATTTTTCGGACGTTAAAAAACAACTAAATATAAGCAGATCAATTCCACCATTCTAATTTATGGGTCTATCGCAGATGCGACAATGCGGCAGCGCACCACGTAAAAATTTACCTATTAATCACATTGCCCGATCATCATGTAGCCATGTTCATAATGCCCGGGCGATGTGATAAATAGGCGAGTTTAGATTGTAATTAATCACTTGGCCCGATATGGCTTGGCATTATTAATACTGCCCGGGCATTATGAATACTGCTCGCATTAATCACTTGGCCCATAACATATACACTTTCAAGGAGTTTACTCGTAATTACAATTTGTATAATACCTGGCACTTAATTGCACCTAGGTGTAGGCGCTTTTTTAATAATCAAAAGAAAAAAAAGACAATTTTTTAGAGCACCTAAATATATCTTGACCGATTTCATACCATACCTAAAAGAAAATTTCATAAAATTGGCGTGTGATAATTGATTTCTACAATTGTATATGCAGTGTTGGAAATCTGAATGCAATATCTTCTAGTAATAAACTCATACGTAGGCGAAGAAACCTGGATACAGTCTCATACTTGCCCATTTTTTAAATGTAATTAAGTCGTGGATAATATATTGTTCAGGTCCCTAATAAAATCGTACATGGAGTGGTAAAGCGGCATTGCGGGGTAGGAGGTAAGCAAACATATCGTATGTTAGGAGCTTAATGGCGGTCGGCCTTGTTTGCGATCTGCCGCTACTTACCATTACTTACTTATCATTTGTACATTATGGCTATATGATTGCTGTTAAACAATTTTTTATTCATTTTTAGTATTTTAGTTCAGTAATGAGCCCTTTATTAGAGGTACAATATTTAATTCAAGATGATGCTAGCCGATTTCATATTTGATTGTGTCGATTTTGTTGCTATTTGGTTGATGTTTCCGATAGTAGGATGTGTAGTATTGAATCTAGCATCTCTTTTGCGTGAATGTAAACCGAAATTTTGTTTCTCATAATTAATAAGATGAATGTATAATTCCATTTAAAGGCGTATATCTGGCACAGACCAAATGTTTGCAATTGAGTACGACTAGCGGTTTTTCTAATCCGAAATTTATTTGTAATCTTACGCAGATCGTTGATCTATCTATTCGTGACTATGCTTTCTTTGTAACTGATAATAATATAAACTGCTATAATTCGATATGGGAGAATGGCAACGAGAATCAAATCAAAAGTGTTGACAAGCAACGCAATAAACAGTTTTTTGTAAAAGTATTTTTTTTTATTCCTATGTTTTATGTGTATGTAAAACTGTATCACTGTACGACTGCATTAATATTCATTTGTGTAAAAGTATTTAACGCTGTTAATGATATTTATTCGTAAATTGTGGAGGAATGTACACTTGAGGATGCAATTGCAAAATATTTATTATACCCCCACCTCCTGTGTGGAGGAGGGGTCCTCCACACAGTTCACACAACGGTCTCACAAAAAGCACTTGTAGGGTATTTTATCTAATCCTATGAGCGGTGTGACTCAGGGCAGTACGTTTGAAATGGAACAGATTTTTTGCTTTTGATTAATTTGAGGTTTGGTAATGCATAATAAATTTCGTAATAAATGCATGTTGCTAGGCTCTGCACACATCAACCTTTAAGGTACAGAACCGTTTCTTATTGCATAGGCAAACGAGCAAACCGGTCACTTGGATCGTGTATGTGTTGCCGGCCTATTCAATCGGGAGGGGAGCAAGGATAAAATATAAGAAGAAGGAAGGGGACCGTGTCTGAAAGACGCTGAATATTTAACTCCACAAAATCTCCCTAAACATACATACAATGTAATCGTCACGCTTGTACCGCATAAGGGTAGGCAGAGATTATAAAAAGTCATTTTGCTGGATCCTGACATATTACTTTCGCTTCATCCACAGTCATCAACCTCTTCATGCATACTCGTCGTTTTAGGGTACTACTGTACTGGCTAAAATACTTATACATTTGTTCACTAAACAAACTCATGTGTCACGGATAAACTCGAATCCGATTCGTACGTTCAATAGTCTTGTACTGAAATTTTCATTTTCGCAGCTGATTTCGTGCCTAGAGCGCCACGTCGACCCTACACAAATAGGTATAGATTACTAACGTGTACCAGTTTATGTGAACAGTATTATTAATTAATTCACAGAAACAAGGCATTGAGACGGAGTGTTAATTGCTGCAAAGCAAGGCGTTCGGCTTTAATCAGTCTAACGTCACTAGCAATAAGTCTCTAACAAGCTCCGTACTGAGTTCTGAACAGCTTATATTATGGTACATACCTGTTATGAATATGTAACTCAAATATAAAAATATGAGTATGTAACTCATATTTTTAAATTAGTTTCACGTATGTGATACTATTTTATAAATCTTTATAATAATATTGTTTACTTTTGTCTTTGTATTGGCCTCGTCTACAATCGAGAGTACGGTTGAGAAAGGCAAGGCCATGAAGTCCACCACGCTGGTCTTGTAGGGGTTAGTATTGTTTCCTTCTTCATTTTTTTCTTCTTTTTCCTACATAAATGTTCTACTGTCGGTACAGTCCACCTGTCATTCCTACGTTTCGTGGCATAGCACACTTGCTAAACGATATCTAATTGATCGATTCTGTGACTTGTGTGACACAACCTGGAGTTACCATACGCTGACAATATAAAGAACATGATTTTGAAGCGTTTCTAAGACATAGAAACTTATTGATGCTGATTGAAAAATAAATGTTTTTTTTTAGTTTATCTTTTCACATACTTTAGCGCAGCTATCACCTTTTTCTGCCTAAGCGGCTGTTAAGGCTTATTAAAAGTATTAAAAAAGACAAGCCTAGTTTAATAGTTTTAACTTTTAATTGTAATAAAGACCTAACATCACCCGCAATTTTTACACCAACTGCGCAATATTGAAGCGTATTAATTACACAACATTTATATGGGACGCATATTAATTTATAAATACGTCGGTTAAGAGAATACATATTTATTTAGCAACACAAAAATTGTTTCCAAGAAACCGAGCTGCACAGGAAGCCGCGACACGGACCGTGAACGAATTTTTATTTATATAAATAGCAAAACTATTGGCGCTTCCTATTCGCTCCAGTGTTTTAATATATTCTAAACACATATTAATATGTTTTACTGCGGTGTGGTAATCTTTAAATAAACTTTGAAATTAGGTTATAATATAATTTTTATGACAAAGATCCGGTGAAGGAGCCAAAGACTTCCATGATAACAAATGAGTACCGGTCTATGAATCTATAGCACTCATTGTGACAGAGTAGCCGTTCTTTCAAAACAGGAGAGGTTTAATCGTCAAAGGAAAGTTTCGAAATAAATCCATATTTTTTAATAAATGCTGAAAGAGTAATGAAAAAAAGGTAATAATCATAAGATTGTTAAGCATAATCAATGTTTTATATAACATAAACTTTAAGGTATAAAAACACTTCTATTCATATTAAAATAAACCTCATATTCAGTCATTCCACTCATAAAAGTTGCACACATACTAAGACACCATAAGTAAACGGCGAGGGTAGGCCAAGTCTTTGTGCAAACATTCGTAGGTTAAGCAAACATTTAATCCATTGCGGTAATTAAACTCGCTCACTCCTGAAAGTCAATCAGAATCTTTAAATTTCAGCTCAGTCGTAAATAACGTAAATAAAATGCTAAGATCAAATCTATCGGAATTTTTTGCTTTGCTTGCCCATGAATAATTTATGACGGCGTTTTCAATTTAAATCATTAAAAAGGCTCCTTCAAAAATTCAACTTATTTTCTTATACATTCTACTAAGGTAATATTCCAGACCACTGGCTACAATTTTATTTTATTTTTAATATAGCTCTGCTGCTGGTAATTAAATCAGGAACTAGTTATTTCACAACTGTTGTGAAATTAACTTGCCGCGTATAAATCCACGTAATAAATCAAAAGAAAACACTGCACAAATGTTACACTTGGACTGATATTAAAAATCCAATATAATATTTTACGCATCATTCATTTAATCCATGTTCATACTATTTAATGAACAATATATTATGAAGCAATTTATTTTGATAAAAATGTTGTTCCGCATAATTGCGGCCATAAAATAAAATCTGGTACGTAATGTTGCATGAACCCATTCATTGTTCAGTTCCTCGGTAACGTGCTTAACTTTTCATGTAAACAAATGGGGTATGAGTAAATTTTTTCCCGGTTTAATCGAATCTGCATAGGGATCCGCTTTATCACGACGCGGACGTGCGAAACATTTTGACGCGGAGGTTAAAAGCCCGTTGTTATACACAGACTAACCGCATGAGATTGCATTCATTATAATGACAATCAACGATGACGGAATGTGTTTGCTGGCGCGTTTGTGTGTTTGTCTACGCTTCGCACTAAATGTGACTTTGATGTTTGCCAAACCGTATTTTGCAGATTTGAAACAATTAATTTCAGTTACATTGTTTTTGATCAACATAGACTTTTTTCTTAGTATTTCATAATCTCCAGTCTTCATCCTTTGCCCTATGTGACAAAATACGTTTATAAATTCTCCAAGGCACGGCTCAATAAAAGTAATTCTCGCGTTTACTCCGAGAAACAAGTAGCTGAATGTTACTTTTACGCTTCGCGAGTATTTCACCCAGTTGTATCTGTCAATAGAGCTATGGAAGCTTACGCGGGGCTTTACAAAAAATACTCGACGGGTGAAAATGACGACACTCACTTGTATATTACTGAACGTAATAACTAGAATATCATACAACCTAATTACTTATATTTTTTGAGAATGAAGTTAGGATTTCTCTTGAAATGTAGACAGTATATTAGTGCTTTGGATGAATAAAGTTTTATTTAACTTTGTGTATGAAGAAATGGCTAGAGAAATGAACACTTTTAGTGGGTACCATACAACTAAAGGTTAATATGTATGTGGCATATAAGCCATCTCCGGGTGCATCAGCGCCAAGCCCTATAAGGGGTCGAAGTGGTCGCCATGGCCGTAATCGGTCGGACTATTACAATATGTATGTGCATCGAGATTGGTGTATTAACCTTTTGAAATTAGAACTGCATATTCTAAGGGAATTCAACATAAATAGAATCATTTGCAGATATATTTTGAAGTGCAGACGGAAGAACCATCCTATTGTTGGTCGTTTGTAAGAGATCGCCTCGAGCGATAAGACTGCCTTTCGTACGTTTTTTCTAAGTTTTTTCTGCCCTACATAAATCTTGTCACAGTTGTACAAGAATGCTTTAATCTAAATTAAAAAAATAAATAAACCTATTATTTATTTAAATTAAATAATCATATTAAATAGTCACAGGAAAAGATATATTCAGATATGCATATCACATATGTTCCTTTAGTTTTGTTATCTCAGAACCATCCTAAGGTAGTCTGGAAGAGAATTTTCCGTGGAAAATATGTTGTTGAACTTAAATAAACTAAATAAATATAATTATTCAATTTCATACTAAAAGAGAATATTAGTATTTTAGGGAAATGTGCACCGTGGTTATTATCTTCCATGTATCAATCTTAGTATCTTCTTTAGATAGTAACTCTAATGGCATGCAAACTGTTACTACCATTTATACAAACCATTGTATATGTTCAACATTTACCACATTTACAAACGTTATCCCTTAATCCCTTTACAATATAAAAGTGTTTTCCTTTGTGTTAAGTATTGTAGTTACATAATTACTTTGCGGTAAAACTCCTGTAATATAAGATATTTTACTTTGAAAAGATTTATGTTATAAATCTCCGGTTTGCATGACCACACAATTCAGGCATCTGCATACCTCTATTTTCTTTCTTTTCTATCCCTTTCTTTCTCAAAGATTTGTAGATCTTATTAGACGTACAAGTGTTGAGAGTATAATCAGGTGAACCGCTTGTACGACTACCTTTGTCTATCCTCCCATCACTGTCAAGTAAGGCTAAATATTCACTGCTAAACATAGGAATGGAACAAGGCTTTCATTTGTGACTTCTTGTAAGTAAGGTATGTTCAGTGTCTTGCTGTAATCTTTATCTTGTTTTATTTACCATGAGGGTAGCCGACAGCGACGGCAATTGGTTTGCCAGAATACGTTTTTCATTCAGCAACTTTTTGCCACATCGGCCGTTTGTTCTCCGTCGTAATCCACAAAACTATGGTTTGATATACAGGGTATATCAAAACTACTGCCGATCAAAAACGAAGACGGGTGACAGATTTATTGTCTACTCAAAAAAGGCAACCAAAAATTTCGCAAAGAAACGGGAGATCTTATTTTATGATATTTTTTCTAAATATCATCGTATTTGGGTGGTAAATAAATACATCCATAAAAAATCCATAGTTTTGCTAAAATAATAATAAAAACTCTTGTGCATCATAGCGTCCTTAGGAAAAACTATGTATTTACGACCAGTACACGACTATAGGAAATCTTTAGTTGCATTGTGTATGAAGTCACTAAAACTACCACCTGGCTTCATATTCGATCGCAGTCACGATATACCCTGTATAATATTATGTCGGACCTTTGCCAAGACCAAAAAGTTAGTTCGTTTAATCACAACAACCACATTTTGTTATTGATATAGGTAGAAAGAGAAGAGACGGGTAGATCCTTAATAATAAAAGGCATTACTCTTTCAGAGTGACGTGACACTTGTTGAGTGGAGCAGCTTTCAGCTTATCAGAGCGAGGCAGGTGCGCCTTACAAAGTGCAACTAAACAATTTACGTGGCCGATTCATGAAGGAACATTTTGTTTTGCTTATGGTCATAATTCATTACTACGGGTTTTCAGTTTATATTTCACGATTTTAAAGTGAATGTCTGAAGTCTGGTGCTGAATCGTCTTATGCAGTTGACTACTTTATAATTGTTTGATAAAATAATTAAGTAATCAACATAATAAATGTGTTTTCTTATGAATTAATATATTATTCGTTTGTTAATGTTGGCATAGCATAATTAATGTGATATATTCATATATTCTGATGGTAAGCAATATGACCGCTCATGAACAGTTGCTACTGTTTTGCTGAACTAAAAATCACCATGAATTACAAAGCAATGCTTGGCATTCGGCTGCGGTCGCTATCCTGAGACATAAAATGTTAAGTCTCAACATGTGCTTACTTTGGCTACAATGTTTTTCACACCGATACACAACAATGCATTTACACTGCTATTTGACGGGAGAAATAAGACATTGTAGTGGTACCTACCCAGGTATCCTATCACATATGAGAGACCTACCACCAGTAGACATAACGTGACATCGGCTAGAACTAATTTTGTACTCAAAACGATTAAGAAAATGAATGTAAATTTTCGCATCAAATTCGAAACCGCCTGTTCTTAGAGATATTGTCCGCTAAAAGAGGTTATCGTAGGTCCAAGTATTTTTGTAGTACCGTTATTGCTTTCACAGCCTCCGGGTTGTGTTTTCATTCGTTTCTTGGAATGACAAACGAATCGAAACAAATTTAAACGAACCACTCACTGCCATTGTGGAGAGAACTTGCAAAACCAGCACGCGAATAAAAATTAATGTGATTTCTATTTCGAGAGAAGACTAGGGACTTTTATGAGCATAACTCGGTCTCGCAACGACAATAATAAATTGGGACCTGAAACTGCGGAGACCTATTACGTACGACGGAGTGCTTGTACTCTCCTTTATTTCTACTTTTTCAATTTTATTAATTAAGTTTTCGATGTTCTTTTTTATTATAGTTTTGTTTATACAGTACTTTAGTAAGTAAAAATCAACTTTAACATATATTTATAGTGACGATATATGCATGGGGGATGATGGGACCTGTGTGTGTGAAAATATGATAATTTTTAATATTCGCATGTATGGTATAAAAAGCGTGTACTTCATAAAATAATAAAATTGATTCAAATTATACAAAATAAGTTCGATTTGGCTGGCTTTAACACAGTTCTTAGTTTCCATTATAAGTCGACAATATGGCGCGACGTGAAGAAGAGCTATTATCAAATTATATTGATTATTATATTTGATCATAATAAATTTACAAATCGTAAGATTAGATTCATTTGAAACATTTATAAAGGGATGACGGCTAAAACAAGAGTTCCCTAAGATTTTATAATTGATTTAAAGAGGGCTGTACAGGCGATGGTGTTAAATAATCTCGTCACTCCACGCTATCGAGCAACAAATTGGCTCATATCAAAGCGGCGAACTAATAAAACGAGAGTAAATTTCTGTCTTCAACTTTTTCACAGTGTACTTAAAATAAAACGGGCCATTTCGTGACATAATATGTTAGTCCGTTGTTATGTACGAGCCAGGGAAGGATGCACAGGTGTCGTTGATACGCCACCGCGGTTCTGCCAAAGTAAACACATTGTTTATCATCTGGTTCGTATAGAATTGCCCTTAATTTGTTGACAAACATGCATTAAATCTTTCCCATATGTTGGCGTATACACGGAAGTAGCATACGAAAATAGTTGCGAGTCGCCTAGTTGATGCACTGTTTTATCTATTGCAGACTAATCTTAATTAGTTCAATATACGACGATGACGTTAATAATACAAGGAATGTTATAAAGTTTAAAAATAAACAAAGAGCAGCGTTAAATATAGAAGTTATGTAGCCACCTACGCACCTCTTATATTCTACGGAGTAAAAATGTCACGGCTATAGGACTGTTTAGTCACAGGTAAAGATATAAATCATACAAAGGGTACTATATTCTGGGGGAGATCAATGAAATGGCTTGTTTATTAAGGTCAAAGCGAAATAATTGTTTACGGGCCGTTTTATGGCTTTGCCTTCTTGATTAGTTCTGACCAAGCATCCACATACATGTCGTGAATAACTATATAAATGATATAGTAAGTGTTGATGTCGTAGCTTAGTAAGAATAAAATTATTATATGTGTAAAATCTAAATACATTATATTCCTATGTTCCTTTGTTAGTGTACTTACTACCTAGATAGGTTGAGCTGTATCATAACTATAATACTGAGCCCAGAATTCATGGATGTCACGAAATTTCAATTACAATACTGAACCCAATATTCATGGACCTCACGAAAAATAGAATTTAAATTTCAATACTTAGCTTCTCTTTGAAGAAGAGATGAGGGATATTGTAACAATAAAGAAGTCTTCAGTGTTATTATTTATTATTTTCACCGGCGACACTTTAAGCTATCCTTTATGGTTAAGAATTCTTATATGTATATGTATATTGAGGATTTCTTGTTAGTACACGCTGCCTCAAAATTATGACTTTTGTTGCCGAAATTCGTACTTTTCATACTTTCATTCGTAACGGGACCTCAGTTTTCATACCTTTGTAAAGATGAATCATTATTTAGACGAGCAATAACTTACACTAAAAAGAGAATAATAAAAAGTTTTGTACAAAATTGTCTGAAGTTTCATCAGGTGTACGCGCGGCAAAATTTGCGCCTCGCGAAATTAAAAATTATAATTTTCATGTCTCGTCGGTTTGGTTGTTTTAATATTCGTCACTGCTCATCTTCAAAAGATAGATAATAAGTGTTACACTTTGATGTATTTTTTGTTTACAGTAATTCTAATTTCAAAATAATGTAATTACATGTATTTTGGTATGTTTATCGCTCTCGTTTTTAGTTATTTACCTCTTCACTATGCCAATAATGTCTTTTACTCGTGTTTCGTATCACACAACATGAAATCGCGGATTATCTTTCATCAACCGGGTGTAGGGCTAAGACCCTTTCCCGTTTTCCTTTAATCGTCTATCAGTAAATCGGAAAGATAAATAGGCCCGCATTTTCTCCAGAACAATCGTGTTTGTGCTTTTTTAATCTCATTCAACCAAGATTAAATGAAAACTCATGTTCCCATTCGTTGACACGGAATAAACAATTGATTTATTAAATAACTTGTCTGAAATTATTTTGTACTTTTTATTTGTCTGTTTTTGTTTCTATTATTTGTATTTTTTTTGTGTGTACAGTAAAGATTTAAATAAATAAATATCTTCTTTAATTTAACCTAAATTCTTCTTAGATCAAATATCCAACATCACTCGGTTTTGAATTCGTTTTAATATTGCTAGCAAAGAGTTCGAAAATCCCATTATCTTGTAAAACTTTGAATTAAAAATAGAATGTGCTTAAAAATACATACGTATGTATTTTTATGATGTTATAATGCACGTTTTACAGCTCAGTCAGTTTCATTCCCTCGTCTTTCTGCAATGACTGAGCTTGAATACATCAACCGGGTGCTAAACTTTTATTATTATAACCGTCTAAGAGCTACAATAACCGTGTTGGACATGTCTGGGATCTGAAACCTCTACAGAAATATTAAATTCATTTACGATTATGTTTTCTAGCGGCTCGGCCTGGATCCGCTTGGGTGCTAATACTTTCCGACTCCATTCCACATCACAAACATATTGTTTCGTGTACTAACTGGTTTATGTTAAAACTCAACGCGCACTACCATCCTCTATTGCTTTTTCCATCCCACACCTTTACATCCCGCCCTGTCCCGTTGACGTTTTTAGGAAGAACAATCCCATCTTACAGTATGTTAGCGTAATTTTAACCATTTACATGCAACGGAAGCTCACACGATGTTTACACGAATAATATTTTTTTCCGCTTTGAAAACATTTTTTACTAATGCTCCACTCCTATTAGTCATATATATGTCGATAACATTTCTCGATAAAATACCTATCCAACACAAATATAACTTTTCAATTTGAACCAGTAGTGCCAGGAGATTACCGGTTATTATAACTCTTCAGATATATATATTTGTATATAGATACTTAGTACCGAAGTTGAGCGAAAAGACCAGTAATAGCTAGATGATACTGCCAATTCTTATGCTTCTTCTTTCAGACTCTGAAATTCCATTGCTGAACATAGGCCTCTTTCAAGGATTTTCACAGACTTGTTGATTTCCTGTGACATTTATTACATCGACTTAGCGCCTTGTATTTTTTTATATACTATTTTCCCATATCAAGCGGTGTGCAATCAAAGGTTGTCTATGAATCTATCTATACCACTGAAGGTCGGTACGAATGTTTGCAAGGCTTAGTAAAGTTGTTGCTTATTGGTTTTTGGGCCTTTGTCAATCGCGTTTCGGAATGCTTGTTTGAGAGCACTCACGAGTAATCGATACTGTTCACGAGGCAGCACTAGTTGACTTCTCTATTTCGAATAGTAGAAAGCTTCCGCAGATTACATCGATTATCACTACCATTTTAGAAACTCTTCGATATCTGAAATGGGTTAGTTTAATTTTGGAACTATGATTGTAACGTATCTGTATGTCAAAGGCTGGTTGGCCTACCTGGAACTCTCTAACAAAGATTACTTGTTGTCATGTAAACATGTATGTTTTTATATCAAATTAATCGATAAGTTGAAAAATCTAATCACAAATTTATTTATATGTATTTACCTGAAATATCGTTTAAGTGATTTCAAATTACTTTTTATTGAGTGGAGGCAAATTGGACTCAATATAACTAAGCAGATTACATATAAAATCGTGCACAACCGCACCGCACAACACAAATATTTAGCACGACTCTACTCAGCCTACAGGGTTTTAAAAAGTTGAGAGAATGTTAGGCGGTTTTATGCGGCCTACTTGTGTACGTCATGATTATATAATACATCGTGTTTATTTACTCCAATCTAGCTCCATTTAATATGTTCAATTCGAGCCAATCCGAATCAAGTACGCACTCGAGCGCGATATTAACCGAAAGTATTTCCATGCGATATTTTATCCAAATCCATGAAAAACGTCCCTGGCGCGACCACTAATTTATTTTACGTTGCATAAACCTATCAAAATTTCATATCTATATCAGAGAATTCAAAGTGGATTAGTGGATACTGGACAGTCAGCTCACTGAACATTATAATAGCTTAACTTATTGATTTGCTCGGAGTTGGACAATTTCCCAAAGGGTTGACGACAGGCAGGTCATAAAGTTATAAGCTGTATGGTTCTAAAATATGCATAAAATTCTGCGACGACTCCAGGTAAATGTAGGTTAAGGGTATGAAATAGAAAATTTATTGATAAAAATTACCCTGCATTCTGAATATATTTTCATGAATAGATTTAGTATTTATATAAAATTTATAAAATATGGAGATCAAGTACAAATATGTGAATGTTACGTATGGATTTACAATAAGAAATAAATTTATCGCAAATTATTCTCTTGCTTTTAAACCCACGTAGTAGTAATCTGCTCTGAATATATTTGTTTATTCATTAATCACGAAGAGAAAGAGTAAAAAAATTACACTCTTATACAAATACTGCAAACTGTTTCGTCGATTTATTATTTAAATTATTGGGTTTACGGCATTTGTTGCTACTTTCTGTGAATTATCAACTAAATTCTATGTTTTCATATGACATTTTAAAGCGATAAAGTAATGGTAGTACAACACGTGTTATCTGATGGCCAGACGGTTACTTAATTCTTCCCATCCGTAGTATTTTTTTGCTACGTTCTTCAGAAAAGCTGTTCTGTTCTGCCAGATTTTTTTTTATTTTACCATTTGTCTAATATCAATAGAGACGACTTGGTAAAGTCCGCGAAAGATGCGCGTGAGGTTATTTCTAACTCGAGGCTCTGGAAAACTGCGAGAAGCCTATGTCCAGCAATAGACATTTTTTGGCTGATGATGTTCTTGGATATTTGCAATCCGATATTTTCATACGTTATATGTATAGATCTGTTATGAGTATGACGGAACAATAGTTCACATAGTTCATAATATTAATTATCATATTAATTTGCAGATAGAGCCATAGCTAGAAATTCTTTTTACATGTCCACTATAAGTAAATTAAATTAAAAATAACAAGCGTTTGTTCGGTACTAGATACATGGTTCGCTATAAATAGTGATCGATTTGGCAATCGTATCGAAACTGGTATGACCGTTTCGAATAGAACGAGAAGCACCCGGAGCCATGTGGAGATGACGATGTTCGATTCACGCTTTTATGTGTTTACATACTGTCTGACTAACTAGTGAGAGAATTTCTGAACTACGTGTAGTGTAGGCGCCGCTTTGTAGCCAAACACATCGTTCGCTCAGCCGGATAACGTAAGATACGAGTATATATTACTAAGCCGATTAATTTACAATATTTATTACTGAGTGTAATGGGCCACCACCGGGTATAGATTAATATTTGATGATAAATATTATAAATAATAAATACACCCAATAGTCACATACATAGTCTCAACCCCACACTAAGATCGAGTCTTGTTTTGGGGCATCAGAAGCTACGAGAGACTTCTCGGTTTCACAAACACCCAGATCCGAGACAAAGACTTGTGTTCCTCACAATTATTTGTAACGGTGCGGGGATCGAGCCCACCGCCTCTCGTTTCACAGATAGAGTTTAACTAACTGCGCCAAGGAGGCTGTCAAATAGTAGCCAATAGCTTGAGTTAATTTAGAAATGAACCGGCAAATAAGCTGACTGTGTGAAATGATCTTTGGTAGTTTGGCGTGTGTTGAGAAGCATGCTAAGTCGACGCTTCCTGCCAAAAGTTGAGCTGTGTTTAACCTTGCGGGTTGCTTGAAAATTTAGGCCATTTTGGCATGAAGCCAATATGGAGGACCTAAGCAAATGTCCTCGGTACATTAGAACAGCTGTAATAATTCATTCTCAAAGTATGGCTGCTACGTTTTACGAAAAACTAGCGGCTCGGCCCAGCTTCGCTCGGTCCAGCATATTAAAGTTTTCGCAGCGCTCGAGATGTAAATAATATTTTATGTAATTGTTACACCTTGGGTTAAATTATTGGAGTTCTAGATAACATATTTTTATTTACTGGTGGTAATTGGTAACTCTCTCATGTGTGGGAGGCCACCTGGGTATGTACCACCGCAATGTATATTCCAATGTAAATTCGCCAAACAGCAGTGTAAATGCATTGTAGTGTTTCGAATTGAATTATTGGAGAGTCATCTTATGTATCAGGACAGGGAGCACAGTGGAAGGCCAAGCGTTGCTTTGTCATTCAAGGTGTTGTTTCGTTTTTCTACTGTTCATAAGCCGTCGTATCGCTTACCATCAGAAGAACGGTATTCTCGTCTCGCTATTCATTGTTTCCCAATAGTGAAATAATTATTCAAACCAGTTCAGTAGTTTCGGAGCTTATTCAAACTAATCAAAGTAAACAGTCAAACCATTCCTCCTCATAAATATATAAGTATAGAAAATATAACTTTATTCCCGAATTTCACTTTTTTCTAGGAATAAACATCAGAAAAATAATGGGTCCTAACAATACCATAAGCTCCAAAGCATTCTGATCATACCGAATATTTAACTTATAAACCATTTGAGTGCATAAAAATATTTCCTTTTACATAGATACATTTAGATGTCGTACAGAAAATGTTTTACACAGAATCTATAATGACGCCGGCTGAAAAGAATCCATGAATGAGCATAGCACTTTGAAGGCAATGTAGAGTACGTATGAATGGTATTGCAATTTAATACACAGTTTATGTTCAAGGAAAGCGGAGTTTTTCCGTATATTCTATCGCCGATACGTTTTTCTACAGAAGCTTTTATACAACACTGTAAAGAATACTTTTTTGTCCTATAAATACTTTTTAAACTGAATGAATCGCATGTGTGTGCAAAGAAACTAAATGTGTATTTTCATCAATGTGTTTTAACTTGTGTATTTATTTGCGAAAACAGCAATTAAAGTACAAAGACAGTAGAAGCTAATTAAGACAAGCATGCTAATCAACCATTTTCATTACAGCCTTTTGGGAGTTTAAATTCGTAGTATTAGTATGATAATGGAGAAAATGCGATTTCGTGACTTTAATTTGGCTAATGTACTTATTATGTTAGTGAATTGACGTCCAAAGTTTAATTAATTTATATTTTAAATTTGACTCCCGAATGGGCTGTAACTTGCACTAATGTCAAGCAACTGACTGCTTGTAAAATAAGTCAAATCTTCTGCATATGTATTATTTTCATGTTGTCCTAATCACACGCATGTAGGGGATTATAAATAATCTAAATTGCAATTTTAAACGAAATTTCGAAATCGAATTTGAATAAAATCTATATCGGTTACGTCTTTGAATACTCTCGAATGAACACTAAAATTGAATTTGCATCACATGCGAAAAATCATATTTATCGACCACTTTTCAGAATCCATTACTGAACAGACAAACACTTTGTGATGAATTGTAAAAATATGATTCGCCAGACAGCCGCATCAACTTCAAAGAACGTCAGCAAGTAAGAACAGAAATCGATGTCACTCCGTTCCGTGAAATCTGTAAAAGCAATCTCGGGATCGCATTCAATGCATTGCAGTTTTCTTTTACTCTTGTGAAGTCGATTAACTTGACTCGGTCGCATAGTGTATTACTTTTGCTATGATGTCACAGTGAAATTAAAATATGTTTTGTAGCTATCGACTATTCTTCCTCCTTTTTTACTGATTCTGGCTGATGTCTGGCTTTGTAAAAATATTATCGACGTTCTAAAAGGTTTTTTACTGTATGGGTAGAGTCGATGATAGGTGGAAATAGAACGGACTGTGAGAACAAACACAAAGAATACACACAAATGCATATTTTTTCAAATAACACTTTTAGGCATAACATTGTATATTCTTTTCAAAACTAAATTACAGTTTAAAAACACACTTAATGGAACTTTTGTACTTGTTGAGAATAAAGTTGTTTGTTAAAGACGGAGGTAAATACATTTAATATATAGATATAAGTAAAATAAACAAATCACTCAATTTTAGCAAATGTTTATGCGAAGCTACGTCAACGTGTCACTGGATAAAATAATGAAAATTGACTAATAAATAATATACGACCAAATATTATGTTGCACAAATAACATAAATGATCGATTGTGTTTCAATGACATGAGACTGACATTATGTTTATCCCCGTAGAGTTCTGTGAAAGTTGGACTATTTACAAAGTTTAAAATAACTGTTAGCTACGTAGTAATTATATGTATACAAAATAAAGGAGTAAGCAAGCTTAAGGGGTTAAATTATAATAAATTGAAATTGATTTACAACAAAATTCTATCGTAACCTTAAACAATTTTAAAAGTAGATTATTTTTCCACCTGATGTAGGTACAAAAATAATATGGAATTCCACGTACCCACCAAATCGTATTTCAAACTATTTGAACGCGTAAACATTTTTTTACGAAAGAAATTTGATGTTAGAACGAATGCTGTACCTGTGTATCCGTAAAAGCACGTAGCGTATGTATGTATTTTTGTTTTTCAAGTATATAAAACACCTCTAGTTGGGGCATAAATAAAGAATAATTAGTAGCGGCGTTCCAAACGCTTGACCACAATGTGATAAGTTTATATAGGAGTGCGTCGGGCGTCACGCGTCACGCGTCTCCCTCTGGAACTATAAATCATAATGGTCCAAATGAGAGCACAGTTAACACACGTTCACGGCCAAACAACAACGCACAGACGCTCAATAGTGACATAACATCGAAACAACCCATAGGATATGAAAAGCCACGCAGCATCTCTATCTCTAGCGCCTATGTAACACTGTAAGGGATCGGACGCTTCGCGGGGTGAAAACCCTTTTGCGGTCGTACAAAACATAAGAGACGCGCACGGAACAAGGTAAATGAGAATCAAGTGAGAAGGTTCAAGGGCTAGAATCGTAGGTCGGGCGCATCGTGGAGTATGTTCGTCCTGCTCGCTCGGCGCCCTAGGCTGCGACGCGCAGTGACGCTCCAGTCGCGGTCTGCCGGCCGTCGCGACGCTCGGGGCCGCTCCGCCGACGCGCCGCCCGCGCCTCACCGCCGCGCCGCCCGCCGCCTCGCCGCGTGTGTGGCCGATGTGCGAGATGCACTGCTGAACATCAGCATCGCCGTGCGCCCTGCGTGAGCACCAGCGCAGGCCGCGCCTGGCCCGCTCGCTGCCGGCCTCCCCCGCTCTGTTCTCTTCGGTTACGCTCTCGTGTACATAGTGCAGTGTGCCACTGGGGCATTGTTTTAGCTGTGTGTATTTGAATATCGTCTATTTGTGACACATTTTGCGGTTACGATTTTACAACGGTTTAAAGATCGGGATGTGTTAATGTACATGATTCCAGTATACATGCTATCGATTCATTAACAATACGAGTAACTTTAGGTTCACAATGTATGCACGCATCATTGTTACGAGTACGACGCGCCAGATAACAATTTAATCCTTATATCAAGTAGTAAAAATAGTGCGTTAACTCTATTCTGCTTTACTTGCCAGTTTATGTGTCAATAATGCGCTGTACAATTATCCTATGAAAATTTCAAGGTCACGGGAGTCACGAATGTTGCGTCCGTAAATAATGCTATTTTATTCACAAATTTCTATCTTACGTGATAAGATCACTAAATACAGACAATTATTTTAAAGCATCGTGCTTATTCCATTATATACTGCCGATTCGTTAATTAATCAAAGGCGTTGTCAGTGGCACACGTACATACCAGTACATAATAATTTATTTTTGCAAAGAATGGTCAAATTTAAAATTTGACTCAAAAGTAGAAGCAACCTAAGGGCCGCTATCGATTTTACGCACACTTGTTGAATGTTTGTTTGGAACATAAAATACTATGTCAGTTAATAATTGCGGGATATGTTCCACTATTCCTAATTGGAATTTCATGTTATAGAAAAAGAATAAGAACAATGTGCCTCACAAAAGACGAAAAATCATGATATACCTACTCTAATTTCGTATAACACTATCTCGACTATAATTAACCTATTTTTTAATAGAGCGAATTGTTTACACTCTTATCAGTTTCATGAAATATTTGCGTCGTGGACGATGTTACCTTGCTTCGACATTTTTCAAAAGTCGTGATATTTGTCGCAAATTAAGTACTTATTTGTGGGACATCGACCATGAAATTAGAATTGCTTGTAAACACAGTTTTACGTACGGTTTTCAAGTTAGTTTGACGTCCATACTGAGTAAGAATGGGTATTTCGTTGCGTTAAACCAGTTATAGTAGCAACCTATATCTATGCATGTAGCTGACAATCGCACAGTACGAAAATGACTTCACAATTGAAACTCGCGAACGCTCAACTAGTAGTAATTGATGGTGGCGATCGTTATTGGCGCTGGCTATTTCTTATAGAGACCATAATAATATCAATTATTCCTTCTTTGTTGAGCACATTGAATAAATCAGACGTGTGTTCATCAATGGACGGCAGTTAGCCTCAATAGAATCAGGAAGTCGCATGACACATTACATTTTGGCATCGATGTATATGTCGTCGCTGATTATTCCACGGCGACCTTGACCGAACTAATGTCTCTAAAATCGATTGACATCCCATATGCACATTATTTATTGACGCTTTCATTTATATTTCATACAAATTATATTCATGATTTGAAAACAATCGGCGGAACGTAATTGTAGTTAATACGTAGTGCACACGTAATATTTATACTGTGGGGTCACGACTCAGTTTATAACGTTGTAATTACTTATTAGGTATGATTTTTACGTGCAATAAACTGATAATACATTAAGTACTTGAAATTAAAGTTATATAATTTTTATCTATCTAAGCAAGTAAAGCGTCACTTTTAAGATAATTTACAAAAAAACATGCAATTACTTCATTTACATTTAACGCTATATAATGAGATTAATTTGGCCAGAGTACGCCAGTATGCAGTAAATATTTATTCCATATTTCTCTAGAACAACCGCCAAATGTGTTAAATTATGTGTTAATAAAAAGCAGTGGTTTTGTTGGAGCATTCCGCGTTTTTATATTTTTGTTTTTAGTAAAGATTTTTAATGTTGAAACTTGAGTCACTGTTATCTATTTTCCATCAAGTTACCATCTAACCTACACCCACGCAACGGAAGTCAAGGGTTGTTTTGAAGATCGAATGTCAATAGGCAGACAACGCAGTAACAAACAGTCTCTTTTTAACATAAAACAGTAATACAAATGGAAAAAAAAACTTGAAGAATTTTGCCAAAATAGACACAAATTAGTTTATCCAAGACTCCACAATGGATGAATAAAAAAGATCTTGAAATAATAACTTTATCTGCTTACCAGATAAGGTAATAATAGCTTATCATATTACGTAGGTATAGACCCAAATTAGGCCGGTTATATTTGTATATTATGATAATACATGAATATCATTAATGTAATAATGATGTTATATACTTAAACAATGTCGGGAAAACAATTACTCCAAATTGTTTCTATACCGTGCCTAATTCTTTATGATCTCGTTTGATTGAAGCTTAATCAAATATAATTTGAGTTTATAAAAAGTCTTAGCCCTGCGGAATTTTCCATCTTCTCATTTTTGGATTTTGTTTATCGCAACATAATTTGCTATAGCCATTTAAATGGAATACATTTTTTCTTACTTATGAGATTTCGTTAATTATTTATGATTAGTGGAAAGTGTGTTTTTCCAACAAAGAATAGCATGCTGCATAATTTTATTTTTCTTGTGTATGATATTCAATGCAATCTTTAATACGCTTAAATTCATTAATAAACCAAAATTCAATTAGAGCTTACGCTATATAACCCACAACTTGAATAAATCTATTTTCATTCATAGTAATTTAATTATTTCATTAGTTAAATAAATAGATAATATACATATACATAGACACTTATACTAGGTTTAATAGATCGACTCGAAGGAAACCATTAAATTAATTTTTTTTACAAAAATATTTTAATTCAATAAAAAAGTTGATACTTTCTCTACGAGCTAATTTTGACCCAAATCATTTGATATATTTTTTTTCACTTGTTGAATCGATAGCATATGTACAAAGATCTAAACTCATATTATGTGCAAATAGGAAACAGTGAACAACGACCTAAATATGGGTTAAATCGAAATGGTAAATCGATAAGACATCACAAATGCGATGTGTATGCGTAAATAAAAAATACGAAAAAAAAACAGTGAATTTATAAGCATTTCTCTCTGACTCTATCTTTACCTCCTTTTCCTATATTGAAAAGGCTCCGTATAATAGCATAAAATTCGACTGACATATCTATACCTTTACTTATCTTAACTTCTAAGTCAACTTTCAAGACTGAACTAGAATTTTCTTGTTAAAAATCCTTACATTACTTTTATCTTGAGAAGTGCCAAATTTACTGTGTTCAAGAGACATTCTATCGGCCATTAAAGGCGTTTGTGGTTGAGACGCATGGTCATTGAAGATTTTGGAGTATTTGGATCACGGTGTGATAGTGGTGGCGCGGGCGCGTTGGCTCAGGGGACGCGCACGGCAGCAAGGTGGTCGGAGGCGGGGTGTTCCGTTGCTGCGTGCCCTGGTGCGGGGCGCGCGCGGCGGCGCCCCTCGACGATGCCGACTACGCGCTGCATGAAGGCAGCCCTAAACAGTCCCACGACCAACTTGGTGAGTACATATTAGTTTATTTTATTTCCAACTCCTCCTATTAATTACACTTTCTGATTAATTTCGTTGCGGATTGAAGACAAGTTAGACATTCCCGGAGACTCGCCGAGCTTCAATGCTCGGTGTCATTACATTGCGTGCCACTGTTGATCCTTGCTTACAGGACTTACAGTGATGGGTGTTAGGGCAGGACAGTCTCCTACATATTAGTCTAATATATTCATAAATATGACACCATCATAGCTAAGGGCTAGCTAGGAGAGCAGTCGCTAGATGCGCCGCGAAAAGGTATGAGAGGTGTTGTAAAGTATGTCAATGTCTCTTAGCACCCCCTACAGAACGTAGGGTGATAAGAGCTGCCGTATACTAATTTTGAGAAATTAAACTAGGATAGTGGAACATATGTTGCATAACTATATTCTATTTAGTTATGGTGTTGTCATATATTAGACGATATAGTTAGAATTTTGCAAAAAATAAAAAATAGATTTAAAACACTTGACAGCGTTCATGTAAAGGGTTCATGCAAACACATGAAAGGTTATGCTAAACTGTTCAAAATTATCAGAGCGTAGAGAAGCACCAGCTGTTGCAGACAAGCATGCGTTGCTTCAATCCAGCAAAACTCCAACAAACAAATGTTGAGTTTGTTCTCTTCTTACTGTTGTTCAATGTGAGTTTGTAATTTCAAAGATATTTCGACCCAAATCTTGCACAGTACAGTGAATCTCAATATAAAGCATTTAGAGTCTCTTTGTGAGTTCGGCAACGCATTATTACCATTTTTGTACGTATTACCCTGTAGGAAAAACGGAAATCTGTAGCCGGCCATATAGGTTTTTTTGTACGATCTTGAAATCTATAATATTCGGCCATTTCATATTTAAGGATGTGAATATATTTTCTATCGAGTACCCTGTCCCATATGATTACCACAATAATATTTTACTTAGAATTCCACGCATAACCTTTCGTATCAAAACAAAATTAACACAATTCATGACAGAGTGAATGCGATTTGATTGTAGACTATCATAATTTCATCACACTGTTTCTGATTCGCGAGTTTATCGTCCACTGTTATACTCTGACGACCAATAGTGTTCTTTCATATCGCAAATCACTCCATAAAATGCAAGTTTAGTCTACCATTGGCCTAAATATGACAACGAGAGGGCTAACACAAACTACTTTATAATTAAGATGTAAATTGTTAAGAGGAACTGCCCGGACCCCAAGAGTTGTAAATCTTCTAGAATTACCGAGAATCTTAATACGAGAATTGAGACTTGAAGTTTGCTAAACGACATGAAATTAGTTCGACAAGTTAAAGGTTACTTGGTGATTAACTTAGGACAAAAAGCTTTGTGCCGCTCCTGACCTTGTGTTATTACAATTGAATGAAAGGAAATTGTTTAATTAACATGAATTACATATTATATCCTAGTTGGTGACATTATAGTTACGTAGCGAATTGTTAGAAACTTAATACTTTATTATAATAATGAAATAAATCGAGGAATATCTACAAATCATACATAAAATATATCAATATGGCTTCGTAAGAAAATTTATAAAATTTAAGCTAATGAATTTTGAAATTAGTCTTCTTTTTCGAATTTTATCGCAGGTTTGGTTTAATTTTTACAATTTAAATATCTAACATTCACGTAAATCTAAAAAACAATAATATAAATGTACTTTGTTTTATGATAACGCAACATAAGACAGGATTTAAAACATAAAGTACAACTGTTTTATCTAATAAATAAAGATGTATGTATTTACATATACAATTTAGAACATTAAATTTTGAATCTACGAAATATTAAGCTCAATAAGGTTTTGACTCAAATAAAATGCACGTGCTCACCGAAATTTTCATAATTGTGGCCGAGGTGGCAGTATTTAGCTACACAAACATCGGCGGGGATCGTCGATCGATCGCTGACGACGGACGTCGCGGCTCGTAGCGAAACTTCCCCGCCTTTTGTTTATTTTAAAATCATGAAAAGTTTGCGCCACTATCTAGATCTTATGAATCCGAGATATTCATTGACAAGTATAATTAAATTTGGCTTTTAAAACTAGAAAATTTGAAGTGGACATGAAGTGAAACTCTATTTTATTTTACTGAAGTAGCTATTAGCCTTAGAGTATTTCATATTTATATAATTATAAAAGGGGCGCTGGTACTTTAAAAACGTAGATTAAAATAATAGTGCCAGGGCACTTTTTTCTGTCCTCCTATTCGCTGACATTTGAAAGCCCAACATGGACGAATTACTGAGAAAAGAAAATTAAAAATAAGTAGGTAGTTTAGGTTTGTTGTGTTTAGTTTTTAACTGGACTGAAACTCGTTTGAAAATGATAATAGCGAAATAAATTTTCGGTTATCAAAGTAATTTACACTATTTTTATGTTTAATAATTAGTCCAATTATTATTATTATGGGAGTGCTACCAACATAACGAACAAGAAAATATCTACGTTTTTGAAGACGCAAATGTATAGACAGCGCTCCCTTTATATTAATAAACTAGGGGTGGGCACGGATTCACCCGGGCACATATACCTTTTTAACCCAGTCCACATCAGCAACATATTATTTCCCGTACTGTTTGATTTATCTTCAAACTCAATCACGTCCTCTCTACTGCTTTTTCTATCCCGTCCTGTTATATCCTGCTATGTCCCGGCTCATTCACACTAAAGCACGCAACCCAGCCGTTTACCATCCTTGAGTATAAAAAAGTAACAAATATATCGAAACTCCTTCCTCGTCCCATAGGAACACAACATTTTTCGGGATAAAAAGTATCCCAAGTGTTAATCCAGAATGTCAGCTACCTCCATACCAAATATCCTCGAAATCCGTTTCTCAGTTCATCAAATTTCTAAAAATCATTGTTTGGGTTCTATTGCTTTAATACAGTCCCCCCATATCAGATTTTCTCATTTATCTTCCATGTACAGATATCGATCGGTTACAAACCTAATTATTATATGTATAGATAGATAGATATACTCTAAGCTATTAGAATAAATTCTATATTCAAACTAAGAAATCTGTTATTAAACCCTACCTTTTATTATTTTTATTTTACATGGCTAATGGCCAGTTACCAATTTGACTGACAGTTTGGACTGAATTGATTCTATTTTTGATTAGAAATTCAATTCAAGGTTTAATAACGATTTAAAATAAATATGGACTGACAATTAAATATATGGATATCTAATGTCTGTTTTCTCTACCCAGTGTGGACTTAGTGTGATGCCTAAATGTTTAATAACTTTCTAGCTTACTAGCACGTTTCACTAGCAGTTAGGCGACAATAGACATTGTTAGGCGTCACATAAACTTATGCCACCCACTTAGCCTTAATCACATACAAACGTCAATATTCAAAGCTTACTTGTTTTAAACGAGATTTGTTGCCAGTGAATTATATGCCTTATTTAAGAAATTGTGTATACATTTTCCATGTACCACTAATTTCGTAGGCCATAATGTCAATATTGTAGTATTGTTTTTCTATTTAAAATTTATCACTTATTAATTTTAAGGAGACGTCTCCATTTGCTGTTAATTAAAACTGATTCAGATGCATTAAAAATGAGGTCAATATAGATTTGTGGCTAAGATAATAATTAGGATCACCTATGCTTCATACATTTTTGGCTTTATTTCATATTATGTTATTATAGTGTAATATGACTAAGATAAATCTAGGCCAAAATATAGTAATTTCGAAATTCAACTGACTTGGGAAGAACATAAATTGTGATTCTAAACCTTCAGTTCAAGGTACTAAATATTTTCAAGTATATAACTTCTATTAAAATGTGCTTCCTTTCCCTTCAAATTAAATAGGTTTAATTGAGAAGTAACCATACTTATGGTGTTAAATCGTCGTATATGTTTCGCGAGCAGAGGTTTGCCAACTAAACTAGGGATGTATAACATTATTTACTAGGCTGGGCTAAATTGAACCTAATATAAAGCCGAATTTATTTTGTATTCGCACATTATTATTTTTTAAAATACGAACATAGCGTTATGATTTGCTAGTAGTGAAATATTTGTATACGTCTGGATAGATAAAACTGTGAAACAATGTGTTGAATTATACTTAGAGAGCAATGAAAGTGTTTCACATCCCAGAATTTAACTAGGAACCTGGTATCTATATTGCATAGTAAACAATAATAGTTTATTATGCCATACCTACCAATAAAGAACAAAACTGATTCTATTAATAATGGATTATCTGATTTTAATCACTGCTATCTACTACATAATCCGCGCGCTGTTTGTCTTCACGATGATAAACTAATTAATTAGGCCTGAATTGTTGACGGATATAATCTAAAATATTTATGGCACGTTCGTAAATAATTAACGTACGGTGCGAGCTGTTAAAATGTTAAAAAGTGTGATTCATCTGTCGCTCGTAAATCGGCGAACATTCACGGCAACGGGAAACTGCTATCGTTTTTCACGAAGCTATTTCCCGACAGTGTTTAATAACTTACACAATAGCCGTGAAATATTATGCTTTTTTGTTTATATTGAATCAAAAGAATTCCGTATACTGACACTTTCATTGGAAAGGAATGAGAGCGGAGGCGGAGCAAACGCTACAATTTGTACGCACATGTTTTGTCAATTTTTTACTTGTTTTAAAACCATTAAGACAGACTCGTGAGTTGTGATCAAATACGACATGTATAAATGATGACGAGTGAGAATTTTTGTCCGATCAGTTATTTTTATTGATACTCTAAAACATGTATTCAACTTTTTATGACAATATCTAAGCACTGTGTTTTAATACACACACACATTATACCCTTTTTTTCAAAATGGGCAAATAGAGGTGGCTACCAAGAGACCCAATGTACATATTCGTTCTTAATAAAAAAGACTTAATGTTAAAATAATATAATACTCATTTACAAGTTCAATATTTGCTATGTATTGTAACCGGTTTTTGTATTGCGGTTGAAAATAACATCTGTAAATTCTATTATTCTATACAAGTTGTATTTTTGTATAAGGACGTATCACGATACTTCCGATACATATATCGACAGAGACTTCACCTTTACAAATTCATATAGCATGTATGGAGCTAACTTATTATATAGAGCAAGCGAGGCACAAAACTGAATTCGAAACGTTTCAGTTATGCCTCCACAGCGTTCACTAAATCATCGGTTCCGTTGTTGCCAACTACAGTGCGCCAGTGTTGCATGCATTTTGGTGAATATTTTATTGTTAGCGGGAGTAGAATTTGATTAATTATTTATTAGTTGACTTTATAGAGCACCAGGTATTCTTAAAACATATATAATGTAGAAATTAGTGCTAGACAATTGGTTTTATTTATTAACAGGTAGTCATTAGTCTTCTTCTTCTTTCTTGTCTGAAACTGTCATAGAATTGTACACAGCCCGTAGAAGGAATTGAGATTATAAATTTAAGAGATCCCGTGAACTCTTTTTGAATATTATGGAATAACTGAAAATGTATGTTCAGTACGAACACGTCATCAATCAATCAATTTTTAGCACTGCTGCCTTGAAATATGTCATGGCTGTGAAAAAGAAGCAATGGATGATATTTTTCTTAGAACACGACATACACACAAAGTCGATTTTCCGACCTTGGAATCAGAATCTTTCGATTTATAGCCTTGCCATTGGCAAGTGAGAGGATGGAAAAAAATATTTGTAACAAAAGACAACGACATGAATTGTAATAATAAAATTAGTTTCTGTGATTTCTTTCTGCGTGAATAGAAAGAGAACCACATCAATGTGGATTTAAATTTATTCTAATCTTCCATCTTTAAAAATCGTTTATTAATATCACCCCACAGCTGAAAATTTCTCTCCCCCCTCTTTCTCCTTTATTCGCGCTCCAAAGTAAATTCAGACAGCTCGCGCTTGAAAGTATTCAAATCGTTTCCCACCGTTTCTGCTCTATCATGGCGTCATTGGCTCTCAGGTATCCTTTGAGTTACAGATTTTATCCAAAGATCTGGACAAGTTCGAGGCAATGTTGAGCCCAGTCCCATTTAATATTGTATATTAGGTAAATTGAAAGCTTTAGAGAATAGTCACATACGCAGATTATACTACAACTAAATCAAATTACCACGAAACTATTCAGGGGTGAATTGACACGCGCCTTCTGAGTAGGCACATGGGTGACGTTGTGTAGATTTTATTAAACGATAAGCTTCACTTAAGTCGGAGGAGTAAAATTGATTAAATTTGCAAGTTCTCGACGGCAGTGGAATCCTATTTGCGGCGATTGCGGGTGTTGGAATTTCTTGGTTTGCTATATAGTACGCTACTTACTAGAGGTTATTACCACTGGATAACGCCATACCTGCACTGTTTATATTCCCTCACAATGGAATACACTCTATAAGTTAGTACAAAACAGTACGTATTGATTTTAGAAAAACTTAGTGTAGAGTTGAAAACCACGACGTTGCATAGTAATATAATTTGCTATAAGGTAGTTGCGACCGTAGCATCGATTGTGTAGCTAGTTATAGATAGGTTTTGTTAGAATGATAAACCAAATCCTGATTCCATAGATGAGGCATATTTAAATATAACACAATCATAACGAATGCGTTTTAAATTTAAATGTAATGAAGAAAGTAAGGTGTCATTTAAAAAGTATCGATTATATTTTTTTCCATTCTATAGTTTTTTCATAATCCTTATTTTTAGCTTCGTTACTTGCACTTCTTATATTCCAAACCTTTGCGACATACTTATGACAGTACAATAACCTTATCGTCAACTTAGGAGCACATCCTTTTTTGCCCTGAATTAATTCCGACCGATTGAACATTATTTCGACATTTTCAAAGAAATTATATGAAAACCCCTTGCACTATATTTAGAAATAGGGCATATTTTGTTTTGACAGCCTCTCTTAGTGTAAGGTCAGGACTATGTAAGTGGGTGTATTTATTTATTACAAAAGTCAAAAGCTACATGACACTACTTAGGCTTAAATTTAGGTTTCTGTCAAATTATTTAAAGCACGTACTAAAAGATAAAAAGAAAAGTAAGGAGAAAATATATTTAGTGTATAATATCACGAAATATCTAAGTAAGGCTGGTTTATCTTACTTTTTTAATTAAAATAGGATTATATTCGTATGATTTTACTGTAAACGAATTTTATTTTTTACATTTAAAATGTTAATATTTGGACAGTATTGATTCGCTAGTAACTAAATGTCACTAATAACAGGGACGGGTGCTAGAAAATTCCTATCACTTAGCAGAAATATGTATTGTACAATAACTGTATTCCAATGCATTACATTCAGGTGTAATTTGTTTTACCTTCTTTTAAATATTGTATTGTTCGGTCCGACCGCTTCAAAGGAACATACATATATACAACAAAGACTATCACAGAAAAGAACATTGGTAAAATTATTGTTAATGCAATTCTTAAGCGTCTATAAATTTCATGTATAAAAATATTAATAATTAATTTTCTAAGTAATTTTGGTGCCTAGCTCACGGCGAACCTAAGCCTGAATTACGAAAACACATTTTTCGTAAAATTCTATTGATATTTGCTTTATTTTTATTGGAGAGGCGTTAAGTCGTTTCAATGTTGCTATTTTAAAATATAAGCTTGACTGACTTTCTTGCATTATCTTTCTCAGATAATTAATGTAAAAAATAGTGCAGAGAACTGAGAATAGCAAAATAATCACTGATTAATCAATAAAGGAATAACATATTGCTTTTGTCACCCGAAAGCGCTATTATGCAAATAATAATAAATAGTTGTCCCCTCTTTCCTTTTTATTTCATTGCACGTGATATTACTATTAGATTAATAAAATAAATAAGTACGCGATGTTTAAATTGCGTGTAAAATATATTTCTTAACTTTTATTTGTGGGTTATAACTTTGCCTCACGCTAATATAAATTGACTAACCACAAATATAAACAATAACATTAACTACCCACAGAGTTTGACAAGATATAAAAAATCTGTAAAACTTTAAAGTGGAATATCTTTTTTCCTAGGCTTGCTACAATAGTAAATCTTAAGAAAGAATTGTTAAGGAATTCGAAATCTATATTTTAAAATATTTTTCATCTAAATACACACAAAAAAATACAACAAAAAATGTATGGAGGATTATCATTGTTCTTTATACAATGATGCTTGTTAAATAATTTTATATATTTAAGATGTGTAGTCATGAAACGTTAAAGATCATTTGTGTATCATATTATTCTCTAAGGTAACGAAACAATTTACTAAAAATCCCGACCGTTGTTTAATAAAAGTAAAGAAATAAAACAAAATTTCAAACAGTTTCATTTCATAAATCTATGTCGAATAAAACAATAAAATTTAGTATGCAATTAATTTGAACACAAACTCATGCATTGGCATTGACTCCTATTGAAACGTTGCGAGATATAAATTTTCTATGGTAGCCTTTGTTGTCTTCATCTTCATTCGAAGAGATCAGAAGCAATAACAAAAATCCCATTTCCCATTCCACTCTAAGCTTGAGTTCAATTTCTCGAGGGAGGTTGATATTACGCGTTAAAATCTAACCGTGGGACGCCGAACATCGAGTGCTGAATACGTAATTTCAATAATACTTTTGTTAATCATATTCACAAAATAACACCTACGTTAAAAGTCATCAAAAAGTATATATTTGTATTCCTTACAATAAACAACGAGACTGTGATGATAAATTTATTTTTAATCTAATTTTCCTTTCACTGTTCCACCTGATTTTACAACATTTGTAAGAAAACTTTATGACGGATCGCCTTTCACGGCGTATTAGGCAAATACGACAATTCGGTCTTGGAAGCGGCCCAATATAATTAATTGTGATGCCAGAAGTCGTTTAGCAATCTTCATCGTGCGTAAGTAGCTCGGTATCGCTGGACAGAAATTACGTTCGGCTTTGTTAGTTCCTTGTGTTTGTTTAAAGACTTTATTGCTTGTTTGCAGTCGTTCCTGAGCCTGTAATAAGCTCTCCTCGTCCGCTCGGTCAACAATCCCCGCTGCCGGGAATAGAGGAGGAAGACGATTCCGATTGGCCCCTCGAGGACGCCACAGACGCCACTATCACGCCCTCATATAAAAGTACAAAGAGTAGTACAGATACGGCATACACGTCGTCTAGAAGTTCCGGAAAAAAACGTAGTTTTGGAAGTCCCTCGTCCGTAAAGATATGCGTATCGGCTGCGGCTAGAAAGTCGAATAAAGCGCGTAAGCGTGGCGCGGCTGCAGTCAGCGCGTCACCCAATCAGGCTGGGGCGGGCGAGGACGTTGCGCCCGCGCCGCAGCCCCTTCACAAGATGCAGGCCGAGCAGGGCAGCATCGGCGAGCTGCAGAAATACCATGGCAGGTACCTCAAGAGTCGTCGCCACACTCTGGCCAATGTCCGGTGAGTAACTTTTTAAAGCGACCTAAATACATGGTTTGTTGAATTGAAACCTGAATTCCAAAAAATATTGTTTGCTATTGCAACAAATTAAATAGTTTATATTTTTAGTATACGACATTTTCCAATATGTAAACACGCAGTCAATTTGAACTTAAATATGCAGGTCTGTATCGAAATGAAATTTTCTTCCAGCCTTCCGTGAAAGTTTTAATCTGTTGAATAGTGTTCGTTATTGGATATGAAGTTATCCGTAGCGGCTATAAATTTAAGTAAATAACTTAATGTGACAATCTTGATTTGTATTATCATAATACGTTTGTATTTAATTGTGTTTAATTTTTCACTGCAAACAAAGGGGTTCACTGGTGTACTTTAGAATTCAAAATAACGCAATTCGACAAATTACTGATATAATAATACAGAAACTAAAATTGGTAACGTGGCTTTATCTATAAAAAACACGCTCAATTTATTCCAATTATCCATAATGTAGATTGATGCTGTCTAGGAAGCACATTATTCAAGAAAGTAGAATGTATCATAAAATGAACATAATATGTATAAATAAGAGCCATTTTCTATAAAAGTTCTTAACTGAAATAACAAATCGTTTTAACAAGTGAAAAACAATATAAAGTTGATATAATTTCCCACCGTTTTCTATCCAAAAACTTATTTTAATTAATGTTATGAAATACTTTAATGAAAATTATTAAAAGGGACGTTAACTGAAATTCTTTAGACTCTGCGGTAATTTATAATTCATATTCGTAATACGGTTTGGTTATAATGTTTTGGTGTGGCAAGTGGTCATTCCAGTTATTTACGATGATCAATACATTATCTATAAAATGCCAAGTATGTTTTTACACAACTTTAGTTGCCTTCGTAACGTATTTCCTCTGTGTAATGCAAAAAAAAACCGAGTATATTGCAAGTACATCTCTATACATAAAACCTCTACTATCAACAAAATGGATAGTGTTTTTGTTTTCACATACATGTCATTGATCCGCCATGCAACAGGGTGCGGTGTCGCTAACACATTATACGGGCGGCAAGCGGATGATTGATCGGCCACGTCGGCTGATTGATTTCTGATGTCACCTGATCGATACGCGTATGTATGCCCTTTCAAAATATTTGAATAAAACTGGAATAGAGATGTGCTAAGTGCCATAGGCACTCGGTCCCTGTTTGTTATTCAATATTGCCAGTTATCGCTTTTTAAGAGTTTGATACTCAATTTGTGTAGAGGATAAACCGGTATCCTTAGTAGACTAGTACTAGACTAGTATAAACTCTAAGATATTTTTCCTAACAATTGAATTACCTTTGTTACGAACCACAAAGCAAGCACGCGTAAGTTAGTTTAGACAGTTGGCGCACCCCCAAGCCGTTGACAAAAACAACTGAAAGAAACGTTTTGCTGCGATGAAAGGTTTGATCCGTCATACGGAAAAATGCTCAGCCTCAGTCACTTCGACGCATGAAAGGATATAAAAACATTATATCTTAGTGTGCGATTTCCAGTATGACCTTGTTCACAAAGCGTGGCCTGCAACTTAGATTTTGCATCTTATGTGAATGAACTACGGTGCTGTCGAGTGAAACTACAAGTTTCTTCGTCATACATAACTCGTTTCAGAGTTACAAGTATGTCGAGTACACTTATGTCCTACTTTACAACGTTTTATTCTCGTACTTTGTCCTATATAAACGGGATGTTACAGATACAATGCCCAGCACAGAAAACAAAGAACGTAATGTACTTCTTAATTATAAACAAAGCAAATACAGGTGTGTTTTGTTTTAAAACAAGACCAATATGGTTACTTGATTTAGTCATGAGTGGTACAAAAAACATTTACTTATCACTAAAATATTACGTATTTTATTAGAAACCAAATTTCGCACAACGTCATGGAATTATTATGTAATACCGAAAAAGCGTGAATCTGTTGTTGCGGTATTTAAAAAACGTAAATTGATTTGGCCTATATTTTGTTGGATTTTACTAACGTGTTTCATCGACTGTATCGTTTAAATTCGGATTGTCATTGAACGTATTTAAATGGTACCCCACTCCTTAAGATATATATTATAATAATGTACTATCTTATGTCCCCTCAACACTATGGGCCATCGCGATGGTCCACTATGATGGTCCATCGTGTAGAGGGCATAGTGGCGTATAATGGCTTATGGCGCGTGCGATGGTCTTGGAATGGCGTCGGGATCGGTTTTTCTGGTGCACATCAAACGATGATCACTACTGAATGTCGCCATCGTGTAGTTGCGATGCTATCATTCACATGGCCATTGATGGCTAATTCGCCTTCCCAGCACTGGCCCATCGTGTAGAGGGGCTATTATATCTTAGAGTGAGAATCTACCAGTAAACACAGAAGATTAAAGTTGATCTGTTAAATTAAACTTCATGCTTAATGTGCGGAATCATTTGCCTTTAATTTATTTATTATTCACTTAACAAATACTTTTATTGGTTCTCGCATAAAACATAAGCAATGGGTGTTCATTCATCATTAAAAAAACCGCCCATCTCCTCATTTATTCTCTGGGTTGAGTGTCCTCGCTAATAACTTAATGGAGAACATTGAAAATTCTCACGGCCTTAAAACAAATGGCATTTTTAACATTTCATGATGCGAATGCTTTCCTCGCATTGCTTTTTCTTTCGCCAGTATTTTAATGAAACGCATGTTGTGAAGTAATGGAAGCGGTTGATTGTCAAAGACGCCGTGGCGAGGGACGGACAATGCACGTTGATGTCCAATAACAACCTGCACGGATTCGCTGTTTCAAATGGAATTCAAGCTTTGTATTATTTTCTTTGACGTCCGTTATGCAGTCGTAGAATTGTTTTAAAACAGTCGTTTATGGATGAAGGTCTATGAATATCAGTTATAGGTTATGCGAGTTGGTAAACAATAATTTTATGGTTTCAAAGGTTAATGAACACATTTGTGTTAAGGGGCTTCGATGATTTATTATGATTGGGTGAAACATTGTAATTTATGGGATTAAAGAAGTGCCCTAAATATGTGCAAATAGCACCAATGCTACGGCAGAGTACACTTTGCTATAATGTCAACATATGAAAACATTATTGGCCTAAATTTATTACAAAGTGTTTCGTAAGGGCCTAGAAGTACGAGAATAGTTATAGCTTCATATTCATAATTTCGATCAAAACTATTTATATATTGTGGAACTTAACTACTGAACTATAAAGTAAAAATAGATATTATTTTAATAGATATTCAACGAATGTTTGATATGATAACAGATTTCATCTTTTCAGATTTATATTACGCTCTTGAATTTGAAAGAAGTATTTAACAGGACTTAGTATCTTGTAGTAAACTTGTTTTTTGAACTATTTATTTATTTGATATTGTTTTGCTTATAGAACTTTGTAATTAAATAAATTATAATTTATCAAACATTTTCTGAAGTGTTATAAATTCTTTGTTGTTGCGAAACAAGATATTTCTGTATCAGCCCATATACGTCCCACTACAGGGCACGAGCCTACTCTACAATCGACAGTACGATTGAGAGTGGTTAGGCCATATAGTCCACCACGCTGGCCTAGTGCGGGTTGGCGGATTTACATACGATAGAAATTCTTATGAACCGCTATCGTATGCAGGTTTCATCACGATGTTTTCCTTCACCGATTTAGTGCGTGGTGATTGACTAGCAATAAACAATAAACAAGATACAATAAACAAGATATTTGCATTGATATAATACTTGAAATATTTCGTGTCTTTCAGTGTTCATTGAAATATTGATTTATATAATATGAAGGAACTTGTTTTGAGAGAATGAATCGTCGCGATTCGCTACTACTAGTAGATGGTACGATGTTTGCCGCATCTATTTTCGACGCACCACTGTAGAGACGGTTTTACATTATAAATTACAAATTACATATTTGTGTTTCGGTATCTGCGTTTCAGCTTACTAATTGGCGCCAAGCGAAGACAGCTATGTCTATTTCTCTCATAGATTTCTCTAAATGTGTTGACGTTTTTGTAATGCAAATGTTACCTTGCTCTTTGTGCTGAAATCCGCATTCGAATGAATGTCAAAGATATTTTGCGATAGTTAATTTTTTATAGTCTCTGCCTACCCCTATGGGATACAGGCGTGACGATTATGTATGTATGTATGTAATTTTTTATCGACATAATATAAATTATGAAAATAATAAAAGGAAATAAATGCTTACTATCATTACCTTAAATTAATCAAAAATGCCAAAACTAACAATCCGACGGCTATGACTCAATGAAACGTAGGCTCGATTGAAATTCCTAAAATTCAGAGTGATTTTTATAAAAAATCACAATATATAGTATATAGAAATATAATCCTAATCTAAAAATTTCGAGCACCTTTGTGCCTCAGAGAGCACATAAAGCCGACTTTATTAAATTTCGTTAAGCCCCTTCGGAGATACCAAGTCCTATATGCAGACTCTGTTACTAAATTCGCCATTTGCCTCTTGTCAAACAAAGCTAACCTTTGTTGACCTATTGGGGTACATTGAGGCGCAAGCGTTTTCACATTTTGTATGAGGAGATCTACCATATTTGAATTGACCTTAATTAATTTCCATTTCGTACGCTTGGGGGTTACATTATGATCCGAAACGAAGTTCGAATATTCGAAAGTCGTACGTAAAACTTCACGAAAGCACGTAGGCACTCCACAAAATATTCGAGTCCTCTATTGTCCCGTCTTAATCTAACCATAGACTAAGACAGGTGTTAATGATAAGTAACGTAGAGAATACTATAAATAGTATTGATTTTTAAAAGCGGAAAAGTTACAACTTACTGCGGACGCCCAACTTTCGATCATTCGAATTTCGTTTCGGATCATAGAGTAACCCCCTGAAGGTAGATGACGACGTAATAGAGGTTGCAGGAAGTTGTTGGATGCAGGATACCAACAGGTTGCTGTGAAAATCCTTGTGAGTGGTTTATATTCAGCAGTAGACTTTTTGTCGTTGAAGAATTAAAAAAAATCCGCCTTAACTGAATTATTATAAATCCTCATGTTAGGAGATTTAAAGTTCGTGTTATTTTTAATTTAAACCGCCCTTCCCTCACCGCACCCGAGCTTCGAGGTCAAAGATCTATACATATATAATAAAAGGTCGAGTTCGTCTATCTATCTTGAAATATGTTTCGCTAACCATAACGAGGTTAATAGATTTTGTTTGTTTGTTATCTGACCTAGAAACTAGGGAATTAATGAGCTACTCATAAATGTATGCTTTTATTCTACATTGTATATATGTAGGTGTTTGCTTCTATATACACATTTGTTTTGAAAGGAAAAGTTTCCAAATAAAAAAATATGATCTCTAAAATCTTACATAAAAACTTCACTTGTCACTTTGTATTTAACTAGAGAATCTGGAACACAGAGGAAATAAAAATGTAACATTTATTTGCAAATGCAATAAACGTGTGGTAGTATGTATGTGTTGCATCGTCAATCTTCATGCACGTAGAAACGAGAAACTTGCCGGCTGCAGTAAACCATACACGATTTAAAAAACGAAAGAAGCAGCCTCGCTTTCTTATGTTTGACAACAAATGTAGCAATAACAGATTCATTTTATTTAGATAGTACGTAAAAAGCCTTATATTATTTCGTATAATGTGTAATTGACAAGAAATGCGGACGCAACAGTGATACGTACAAAAACACACATAAAAGATAAATAAGTTTTCATCGTATCGGCAAGCTTTTTGACTCACTTAACTATATTATTGCGTACCAAAAACAACACTAGGAACAAGAATAAATTATATTTATAACCCCATGTAGCCTAAAATTTGATAGTGAAATATGGAGGAAGAGGGGGATACCTTTGCCCAGCAATTACAGATATGTAAGATATATACATGTATTACCATCCTTTGCAACACGCTGTCGGGTAATAAATAACATTTTAAGCCATATATATGTAGCTACTAAGAAATTTAAACAAGCTTTTATTCCATGATGTACGCTATAATTAGAGAGATGTTAAATTGCGGTGGGTATGGATATGTTTCAGTTCAGCCGTCGAGCCAAGAGAATCCATTCGCGGATGACTACTTCATATAATGTCTCTATTATGAGATATACGTACTACATAAATGGTATTTGCATAATGTCAATGTTGATGACATTATGGCTATCGTAAAAAAGATGTCTTATTTCGCTATTCTTACGTAATGTTACCTATTTTGGCGCCCTCGGTTGTATCTAAGAGAAAATATTACGCAGTGGATCTAAGTTGAGAACATTTTAAACCTTGAAATATTTAGGCGCCTAAGATCTCGGCTTTTACCTTTTAGAGCTAAATTAACAATTAAGCTATCAAAACCATCCTGGGAGAAGCCGTGTGGTAAGCTGCTTTATAAAGGTTAAATTAGTCTTTATTACCTAAGAAGAACTGGTTGAAAATAATTTCTATGACTTACTTCGCTGTATTGAACCATTCAATACTTTAAACAACTATTCGGATTGAGAGGTCAATATATTTATACGTAGGCAATATAAAATAAAAGGGAGGCAACGATATATTATTTTCCAAGCATAGATATAAATCAAAAATATTTGGCGCCAACTAATGATATACTTACCTATGTTCATCTCAAAACAACTTGAAGAAATTCAAATGGCCGGTCGTGAAATTACTGGGACAAAACTTCATTAATGCCAACAATACGTAGTGTGTCAAGGAGGCAGATGATAGTCAATTTAATGCAGCACATTGACCAGCTAATATCTCGGAAGTGTCTTCACGGGTCGTTGAACCTTTACGAAAACAGATTGTGAGAGCCTTTGTAAATGGACTGCAACATTATATTAACGTATAACAGGCAGTTTGTTTGTTTTCTAACGTAATATACCTAGCTTTGTTTTTTAAATACAATATGCCATACAATATTACTGAAGCGAATCATATAGCCATGATAATTGGTAGTCGTAATGGCTCTAAGTGTTACGTAAGCAATGACGTGGAATAGCACGCATACACAGAAAAATATCAATCACATTATTATTGTTTTTCTTCACTTGTCTCGCATCTTGAACTAAAAGTTAAACTAAAGGTATGAATGAACTTTGTTTTCAGTTTACACGTCCTAAGTTTAGTACTAGGCCTGCCTTGGTGATGTAGTATTGTATTGCAGTACGATTTCAACGCTAAGGTTTCAGCTTCGAGTCCCGTGTCAGGTGAAGAGATCATAGATTTTGCTATTCAATATCAGCCCGGAGTCAGGAATTTGCCAGATATTAGGGTAGGCTCGCCCCTATTACATCGTGAAACAGAATACATAGGGCGAAATGTGGGTGTCCTGGTTGATCCTCTGCCTACCCCTTCTGGGTAAAAGGCATGATTTATGTATGTTATTAGAAAATAGATTTTTGCTTTTGTTATTACAAAGAATATTTGCTTATGACACGAATAAATTGTCTGCGTAGTGTATTCCTATCTTTTTTGTAATATGTATGTACATTGTCCATATGTGTATTTTATTACGCGACTTCGTCTAGAAGCGGATGGCAATTGATTTAATGATACTTTGTTCGTGTTGCGAACGGAAAAAGCATCACAAAAAATGTCCTTAGAGCGTTGTAGCAGTGTGCAGACAATCATAAATGATTGGATCTGGAGTTGTGAAGATACCTTAGAGTGTAATTTGACTCAACATTGTGTTTTTTAATCGTAATTTTTATTTATTTAGAGCTGTTTCATAAAGGGTTACTTTAATACAAGATAATTGGAAGGGTTTCCGTTTCATTGTATTTTACTGTAAAATTTATTTACACTTTAAGCTGTATAAGAAGCATTTTCAGTCGTTCGATTATATTGAAACAAGAAAACCAAGTCAAACAAAAGAAAATTTTTGCTAAAAATACATTGTTTGATTTTGGCAGTAGCTATATTTGATTTCTGATAATAATATCGACCAATATTCAATGCCTTCTCAGATATTAAGGAACCCAATTGTAAGACAAAGCTTTTGTCTCCCACTACGCATGTCAATATGTGCGATAATGGTACGTAATAATGACGTATTGTGTTACCAGCGAGGCGATATACCAAAATCGGCTGGGTTCAGTTCCTCTACTTAATAATACGGTGCGGTTTAACCCAAACACTTTCAACCATACATTTTATCCGAGTCACGTCAAAGGAAATAATGCCTAAACGCCCATTTAACTGTCATGACGGAGCATAAATTCGACGGTCGTCATTTATCCAATTTGTGGAGATTTTTGCGTGGGCGATTTAAATTATTACTTTCGTTGCGTTTTTTTATGATCCGTAAATTATCAGAGTTAGTAGTATCTAATTAATTCGATTTATTTCTTTAATTTTTCTGTCATCTATAACATGTAACATTCTGATTATAAAATAACAAAGTTCAAATGGAGGTCTTATCGCACTAACGGAATGTCTACCAGAATCTCAAAACAATTGGATAAATGTAAGAGAAAGGAAAAGACAGGGCAGTGTAAAACTAAGAAAATATTAACAGCTCAGAGAAATAATGTCTAAATATATGAAATAACCACTCTCAACCGTATTGTCGTATATGGGCTGATACAGATACAGATATGAAATAAAAACTATAAATTAATAACTGAATAACTTAACTGAGTAAACTGTTAATAACTGAAAAAATGATTTGCTTGGCAATGATGGCATTTCTGCCTGCCCGTTCTGCGATGTAAGCGTGTATATTTCCACGTGTATTAAAAGTAAACAGAAGAGATAAACTCAGTGAAGAATTTTTAATAAAAATAACATTTGTTCAAGTCCTATAAAAATAACGGCCGATTTACACAAAAGGTAAAAATGCCAGTGTTTCAAAAATACATGGTATTATTTTCTTAAAGTAAGGAATCAATTAGTGCCACTCCGGATCTCCTTTGTTGTTCAAAGGACATAAATAAAGAATATACATGAACACCGAGCTTCGTATGAGACGTTTATTGGATTTTTCGCGACCTATGTCGTAAGGGAGGGATTTGACGGCGCACCAAGTGTTTTTCTAACAACTATTTGCACTACAAAGTCGAAATCTTTGACTTCTAAGTGCGGAGTCATAAATATTTTTGTTAAAATAACAAATTCATTTCAAATGCAAGCATTTTGTGCTTAGTAAATCATAATAATTTTTTTTGACAAACAAGTCGTAAATAATGCAACCTGACACTTCCAGTCGCTTGATTTTAATCAGAATGGGGAGACTCGTAATTGCCCGTAGCTTCGGTTGCATGTATCAAATGTGTTAATTACTACAGAAATATGATACAAAACTTGGGTATAAATTTAGCCTCGGCGCGTCATAGCACAGCTATATTTCACAGATTATACAATGTATTTCATCACACTTCAGAATTTATAATAACAACGAAGAAGAAATTTCAAAAACACACTATGTTATTTCTATATTATAGAGTATATCCGACGTTCCTGATTGATTTAATTAGAACAGCATAACACAGACAATAGGTTAATGTGCATCCGCAATATTTAGTGCAACATTTAAAAATGCTTGCTACGTCATAAACACCGAGATGATATTTGCTGTTTAAAGTTATAGGTATATTCGTTTCTTTTGTAATCGATCAAGTTAAATTAGGAGGGTCATCAATCCTCATACATCAAAATGTGAATATATAAATTATTTTATATTCTTTCCAAATTTTATTAATGATAGATAAAGCCAAAATATGAAGATATTCTGGAAACTTAAGTATTCTTCCTTGAATATAATAAGGTATTTATAAGTACGTGTAAGATGCTGCCTCGGTGGCGCAGTTGTACTTCGGTATGATCGCATAACTGAAGGCTCGGGTTCGAATCTCGGGCAACGTGATATCGATTTTTTTACATTGTCAGCCCGTAGTCAGGAATTTGTGACTGGGAAAAAGACGTGAGTTTATGTATGTAAGGACTATCGGGGAAAAAAATAACATGAGTAACGGGAGATATTATTCGTACACATCGTGTCTTCCAAATACGAGCAAGGAACACAACATTGTATACCAAAACACATTTTTATTACTAATATAGATGAGAGTTTTTATGTTCGGAGAATAACACATAAAGTGCGTACGTGGAGGAACAAGTACCAAAACTTATAACAAATATTTACTGCGTTTTTACGATGTTCGTATAATTTACAAGTTCTACATACATACATATATTTAAAATATGTTACATACTACCCAGTTTTCTTATAGAGTAGTATGGATATGGGTATTTAATGACCATACAAAAAGAAATGTAAACTTTTGTCGATATTTTTTGTTATTTTGTAATTTGTGCTTTATCCTTATCGTTTTACGGTAGATTATGTTTAAACTCAACAATAGGTCTGATCGGATTTATAATACGTTCACCATTACATTATATAACTCCATGTGCACGTTCCATTTTTATTTTGAGTTATATTATTTTTATGGTAAAAACGCTTCATAAGAGGATTTCGTTTTTATTCAATTTTACCGCGTTATCGATATCAACATATTGGTTAATGTTTTTTGAATATTTTTAAAAATTATTATTCTATGCTAAGCTTAAATTGATACACATATTGATGATCATCGTCTTCTTGATATATGGAATTCACATGTACAAAAATTGGCAATATAGAAATGAATACGGTGTAGTCTTCCACAAATGCTTATTAGTCATTAGAAATAAATATCTAGAACTTGATATAAACTACTTTTTTATGGAAATGACAGCGGATAGAAAAATAAAATAAAAAACAAATGCCCTGTCTAGTGTTAAGCGCTTGTCAGCCGCAATGAATACTGCAATATAAGGCAAGCTGAACGCGGCCTTCGCAGTAAAACCTTATAAATAAATCATTAAACAGCTTTAAAACGCTGTGATGTAAATTACTTGTTTAAGTAGTGTATTTATGTAAACGGGCAGACTTTAGGCTAAACTAGTTGGTTCTTTTTTCTTTGTTCACTCACGTGATTTAAGAAATACCGTGAAAAATTGACCTTGTTGGAAAAGTACAAAAAATACACTGTAAATAATTAAAAAAGAATCGAATAATATTATGTAACCTTCACATGTTGTACTTAGGGTCGACACGTTATGACTTGTCCTTCTTTAAGTGAGCTCAAAAAGAGTACTCTCCTTACGTAAGACAGTCATCTGATTGTACTCCTCTGGCACTGCCAAGGTCCATGAACGGCGGTGATATCATCAGGCGACCCACATCCTCGTCTGCCGGCGAAGACGGTAGGAAAAACAAATGTACAAGAGTTCCGGTCCTGGAAATTAAAATCACAACGCTATAATTTACGACCCAAACACGCTAGTGCTAGACCAATTATAATATGACAAAAAAATCATTTAAGATTAATATCAGGGATATGCCAAAGACAGGAGCTTTAAGTTACATAGTAAACATTGTAACATAACTTTATGTTCATCATACAATGCACTATAATAACCACGACGAAATAAACACGTCAATTACGAACCATGTAATGGAAGTTGAAATTAATTTGATCACGCTGAAATAGCTAATATATTTTCCTAACAAGCATTATTAATTAGGTGCGTCAGGTACCTCAGCAATTAGACGTTGCTTAATGATATCGGAATTGACGCTCAAAGCCAGCAGATTTATTGTGCGTTGTTTGCGAAACTATCGGACTTGAGATTTAATATTGATGACTAGCTAATCCCTTTAACGTTTTCTGGCTTCTTCGCTGTATGAAAATTATTTTTAAGTTTAGACTTCATTTTGTCTAAGGTTCTGGTTTGACAAATCACATATACCAATACAGGTTGGGTTGGTGTTTCCCAGCAAGACTCGACTCTTATCATATCAGTCTTGTCGTCTAAATTTACACATTTTGATTGTATTTAGGGAATTTGATAATATAGATACACTAGCTAGTATTCCAATCTCGTAGCCAGGGTTGACAGTGGCTCTGGTTTTCGGTCAGTTAGCACTGTCAATAACTCAGAGTGACCCCAAATTGCTGACTCAAACAGACTTATTAAGTCAACCCGCAAGTCGCAAATATGGTGGTCTACGGCCCGAAATCTATCCCATAATGTGAGCGGTCGCCTAGGCGAGGAGTGGGATGCATATAGACGGACCATTTATGTTAATTCGGGTACCAAGGCCGTTCACAATTCGGCAAGGTGTTCGCAAGAATATATTTGAATGTGACAGTTTGCCGCTTTGGATTCGCCGCTCTCATCCGGATTGCGTCGATGAGTTCGAGCTTCCAACTGACAGTCGGCGGTTAAAATCTATTAAAAGGCCACTTCCAATCTTTACTTCGTGTCGTTTTTGTACGTTGTTGTTTGCAAAAAATATAAAGTTACGTAAGGTATCGTTTTGTGAAAATGATCAGTTTTCTGTGGTATTAAATACACTACACATGCTTAATAGGCTCATGAAAATTATAACTGTTAACTAAATATCTATCGCACTAGCAATAGTCTTAGTTGGTCTGAGATCTCAGAGCCTGGAAATTTTCGTGTCGTAGGACGCAAAAGGGAATGAATGTATAGACTTTTCTTAGCTGTCCTGACACCAATTTCCCTTCAATTTATGAGTCTACAATCAATGTCGCCTCTTCAGGGAATTATTACTGTAGTCATGCAGAAAATTCTCTAATTTGTACTCTTGAATTACTTTGATCTTGTGATCCTAAATAGGGATAAAAACTTGGTTATTACAGCGTGGCGTAAGAAGTGTTACGTTTAATAGGCGAGTTTTCAGGCTAATGGCCGTTCTTCGTATCCCTTGTTCGGCAAATTTACGACACATTAAGCCAGAAGCATCACTATTTCACTGCTGTTTTTTTTGCCACTAACTATGGAATTTATGCCAATAATCTTAAGTTATATTAATGGCTCATTAGTGTAGTTTAGGTGGCAATATTTTGTGTCTTTCGTAGACATTGTCTTGTTTTTAGATAAATTACACAGATGTTATTTTCCTCCTGCCTATTTATTTTCTTGAAGTAAGGCCCAAGTACATAAAATATTTTATTATTTATTTCATGCGAATTCAGGGAGGTAAACATTTGCATAGCGAGCTTTTGTTTTCATGCTTCAATATCCGATCCTAAAATTGATTATGTATTAACCAATAAAGACTCATGATTGTGTGGAATAAACAAAATTCTATTTTGGTTTACCATGTGAAATCTCACAATTTCAATATATTAAATATAGACGGATCAGCATCGAGTTTTACTTGGATTACATCGGTATACATCCAATATTTTTTTATCCCAGAAACGAAATACTTCAACGGAGATTTCCTCAAACATAAAGATATATACAGATATATTGAAGCAATTATACGCTCTTAGACGTAGTATATTGGTTACAGATTTAGGAAATGGCGGGCAATGTTCGCGCTAGTTTACGTATATACGGTATTTATAGAAGCTGCATGATGTTGTTTATCGACATATTAACTGACATTGAGGAAAATGCATTTTGTATAAATTTGTACGGTATATGATTATTTATATTGGCACGAGTAAGGGACTATACTGCATCTGATGGCCAGTGCAGTCTAACTGAATAGGGACTCTTCAATTATGTCAATTGCCAGCCTGGTCGAACAGAAATGTAGACTAAATCAGAAACACGATAGGATTATAACGTAGTTTTTATAAGTTAGAAATATTACAGAAATGAAGAACATTTCATCCTAGCAACACCCAAGCCATTGGACACGTTTGCCTCACGTGTTGCTTGATGGGGTTACCATCCCGTTCAGTGCCACCGTGAAAAACATTGTCGTAATTGTCGACCGCAGTTTGTCTTGAGGGCTTTAGATAATGGCTGTCAGTCTGCGGGGTCTTTGCGTAGGTTGCGCAACTTTCTTCCAACTGCCACTAAAATTGCGCTTGCACAGTCTCTCTTGCTTCCTATCATTGATTATGCCGACATCAGCTATCTCGATCTTACCGAAGACCAGCTAGACAAACTTGAGCGCCTTCAAAATTTTTGCATTAGGTTTATATTTGAACTTCGTAAATATGACCATGTTTACGCATTCCGTACTAAGCTCAAGTGGCTTTCTATATGACATCGTCGGAATGTTCTTATTCTATCTCTTGGCTACAGTATTCTGATTTCTGTTTAATCCCTCGGCTACGCGCTATCTTCAGGACCGTTTTAGTTTCCTCTATACTGCAAATTCTCATTCCCTTAGGTCGTCAGAGAATCTGATGTTTAAGTTTCCGGCACACAAGACATCGTTCTACGATCGCTCATTTACCGCGGAAGCAGTGCGTTTGTGGAAAGCATTGCCTCTTAGTAAAAAACGGTCGCGGTTCTTGGAAACTTTTAAAACCAGGATAAAAGCACACTTTCTTTCAAGCTAAAACTATGTCCATACTTTACTAATAATGTGTATTTATTTATTTATTTTTATTATATTGTATATGTATGTTGTACTTGGCGTATGTTTTCACTGCATCGTATTTTTTGGAGTATGTATTTGTATGTACTGTTTATGTAAGTTTATCTTAAAGTATTATTTTTATAATAAAGATGACGGTGTGATGATATGTCCATGTAACCACTTATCTCCTCTACTTGCACGGTTGTCTGAAAGAGATTTAACGATAAAACCGCCGTTTTTTAACACTTCTTTTTTTTGTTCAATATTTTTATTTTTGTAACAACTTTGTGGTATTTTATATAAAGAGTTCTTATTCTTATTATTATTTCATTTAATAATTTATCTCTTTCATTAACAAGAATTCATCAAATCGAAATAAACTACTAACTACATCAAATAAATTATTCTTAATAACCAGATGACCACTACAGAATGTTTAACAGACGCGTTGCCAAGTTTTGGTGACAGTCATTATGTCCATAACTCAAAGTTTATAAATAAACACAATGAAAATGGTTTCGTTACCCATATCACTGCCATTTTGTCCACTCAAATCTGATTGACAACTATGATATTTTACACAGTTTTAAATAATTTGTGTTGTAAAGGCACGGCTACGGCCAAAAATATTAGCGACGCATTAAACACATATAATTATATGATAATTAGACTCATATAATTAAAGTGAATTAATGATTTATATTTAATATTTATAATGTGCGTGGTGGCCTGTTGGTAAACGGCTTAGATGCGACTGCCATCATGTTCACGGTGGTTGCGAGCTCGAATCCCAGGGCACAACTCTGACTTTTCGAAGTCATGTGTGTATTGAAAGTCAATCACCATCCACTAAAGTGGTGAAGGAAAACATCGTGAAAAAACCTGCATACAATAGCGATTTATAAGAATTTCTACGGTATGTAAGTCGGCCAACCCGCACAAGGCCAGCGTGGTGGATTAAGAGTATATGGACTAACTACTGTCAATCGTATTCTCGAAGGCGCAGATTCGAACCCCCATCAAGTCACACACCAGTGTGATTCACAAGCATTTGTTTCAGATTTTTCGTTGTGTGGCCGATACGGTTCTCGTATTTTCTAGTAACAACAAATCACGGCATTATACTTGTACCTTGTGGAAATAAAAAAAACAAAATAAAACTTGGAGTAATGAACATGAAGATATAAAAGATAAAAGTTTGAGTCTTCAGAAATTACGCTGTATTTTAAAAGAAAATACCAATACTTTTATAGTTCAAAAGAATATAGTTTTACACAAGAAATTGAAATACTTCAAGTTGATAAAAACTAAATCTTTTGCATTTTAAAAAGCGGCTACGTGTTAGCTATGCACTCGAGCGCGCTTCACGGTTTATAATGTGATTTGCAGCTTTGAGCCAAGTGGTGCCTTTACAAGTTTTTGTATATTTAATATCAGTGGTAATATTCTTGTGCAAACATTAATGAATAAATGCACCTCATATTCAAACTATTTTCAAGACGATCGGACTTTGGAATACGTATATTTTGATGTGAATGTTAGGAATATGAGCTATAATGAATCATTGGAACACACTACACCTAAATGTAGACCCAAAACATATTGTGCCGATCATAAAAACGTTTGTTTCAGTTTGATAAAAGCCGCCGCAGCCTTTTAATTTTACTCGGCTTCTTGCTCACTGTTCTGGTTGTTTAGTTTGATTTTTTTTTCTATAAACGGGCTTGGCGTATTGAGAGACTATCCCGTAGACTTACCCACTTCTGCAAGTTCTGTCAGTCAGTATAAATAATCAAAGAATCGACTCATCAGAGAAGAAACTCTCCAAAGTTCCTTAGGAATTGCTGTGTTTTTAACCCGTAATATAATTAAATATGAAAAAATAGGAGGATCTGAAACCATGATATAATCTAATCCAGTGTATAGCCAAAACGCCGGAAAACACTGAATTTATTTCTAGATTCCATAATATCCGATCAATACACCACACCAGATGTTATTTGCATATTATTCAACATATCGGACAAGCAATATACACTATAAAATATTATAAAATAGCACTACATTGTCCGCGTAAAATTGAAAGGGTATCCATTTGATAATATTAAAAATTCTACAACGGTACGTATTCCATGCGGGCGGAATTTTAGTTTGAATACATAATATTCAATTTTTATTTGTGTTCCCATTACACAACTGGGCTTTCACGCGAACAAATAACATTTTTATTTTTCACAAACGTTACACCCCCTGCGAATGTGTTTGTATTTTTTGCGTTATTTACTTTTTATTATACGCTATTTTCAAATATTTTTGCCATGATCGTGCGAGGAGGTTTATTAATTTACTGGTGCATGACCTATTTCCATGACTAAGGAACAATACATTCAATAGAATATGTTTCTAGAAAATATCAAAAAGTGTTGTTGACGTGTCACTTCTGTAACATTTGTAGGAAAGTTACAAATACAATGTATTTAGTATTTATACAAGTATACCGTCCGAATCCCTATACATATTTCTTAATCAACATTTCAATTCAGCCAAATTATTTCATTTAAAAGGAAACCTACCATTCAGAAAGAACAATGGTCAGCAACAATTTGATAAGGAAGTTTTTCTCAGCATCGGGGTATTGTCACAAATATATTAAAATTTTGATTGTTCTCCGGAGGGAGGCGAGACTATAATTAAGTTCAAAGTCTCGCACGTGTTGATGTGGGTCGCAGTGGATTTCGGAGTTAAATTGTCTTAATTTCAGAGTTTTCCCCATCTACCTTACTTTCAGGTCATACACGACTTACATTCACTTAATTGTTTTGTTTAAAGAGCACGGCTTAACGGCATAGTTCTATGTATTTGATGGTTGCGATGTTTTCTTAGTAAATCAAAAACCACTTAAAATTGTTATAGATGAATGTAACCTCTTGAGTCAACATTTTAAAAGGATTTAGAATATATATTGATAAGTAGAAAGCTTTCTGATGTATACTTTGTTTGAAATCTTCGTATCTAGCTTCAAAACGTCAGTAACTCCAAAGATATTCGTAAACACTATATTTTTTACTACAAACGAGTTTACCCGACAAATGCGATTGTTCAATTCATATGTTAAAGTTGACTGCGATCTTTATTTGTTTCTCTCTATTTAATTACTTTGTTTTGCGTTGAACGGTATTAAAAACTCAATTACCGGGATGGACTGCGCGCTGTTGTTTTAAGCAACGATACGAGAATATTCGACGGGAAAACCGTTCAAATTGATTCAGGAACTGTAGTACTCTCGTGGAACGTAGTCATATCGGAACTTACTTAATGCACCGTTTTACTTTCTTCGCAACATCCGAGGCTGATTTACCTGCCCTCGTAAAACGTTATTGCTTTTCTCCTTCGAGATACACAGGCTCTGGAAGCCGGCTATCGTGCATTGCAAACTCAAATGGAAATGTAAGGAACCTTTTATCTGACTTACTGTGCCTTTTATGGAGTTGTTTACAAAAAAAAAAAACAATAGAATTTAACTATAAACAAAATGAGAGGCAAAGTGTTGTATAATTATTAAAACGCGTATTTTGGATTAGATATTTTTTTATTTACTTACACTACATAAATTCAAAAATATGCAACAATTACAATAAAATAAAAATTATTGGTAACCCTAATATTTACAAATCACACAAGCCATAAACAAGGCTCACATAGAAAAAGTGAAATCACCAAGAGGTGCCCTGTATAGAATGGGTTCATATTGGCTGGTTATATAAATAGCTAAAAAGTAAATATTCCGCAGTCCACACCAAGAGTTCAATAAATTGTTGAATTACAAAGCATGTTAGGCACAATACAACAGATGACCAAAGTAGAAAACATGCTAATACTATGATTCACAGGACATTAAACCGGTAACAATGGTTAATCCATATATTATGAAGCAGTATGGGTGGCATAATAACTCTGTCTGTTGAATAGCTGAGCTAATATGTCGCATTATTGCACAAGGCCCATAGTGTGAGGTTACCTGAAGTGCATTTCGGACTTATGATGTCACACCCATGCAAAGCATTGGTAAAAATACGGAGGAAATTAAGGTAAAGTTCTTTCAATTTTTTACAGAACTATTTATAAAATTTCCTATTAAGAAATGGTTGCTAGAAATGGTTGAATTACAATGTCGTATAGTCTAATGGAAGTTACTGTACCTTAATAGTTATTGTTGTAATTATGGGCACCATTTACTTGAATCGCCAATATTTCACTGTAATGTGTTTGTGCCTGGAAACGATAGAGGTCCTTTGGACTGTTTATAGCTGATGTAATGGTCAATAGATATTGTATAGAGCAAATATTTGTAAAGTTCCTATTTTGAATCGTAAAATGTATATATGTTTCGTTAGAAAAGCATTTATAATCAGTTCTGTATTATAAATGTCTTTGACTACTTAATAAAAAAATACTGCAAAAATATACAATTTTTTATCTTTACAATCATGTCATATGTATAGAAAGTTATCATTAAATTGTAGATAAGCCTTATTTTGAATGTAGCTTTATGTAATTATAAAATATTATTTAGCACCATATCCTCGTCTTGGAATACAATATCTCAGAATTCATAAGGATATCTATATTAATGGTTAAATGGAATATTTGGCAAGTTAATAGTCGACTAGCTGAGCACTCAGAACACAATACGGCAGTGTTTGGACGTGACATAATTAATCGAGAACACCATTGCTAATGGATTGCCGTTAAACACAGCTAACAAATATCAAAGCAAGGCAAAGTTGAGTGTAATACAAAACGAAAACAACATTCCGACATTCTTCCAGAACAATGATGTTGGGATCCACAGAAAATATATTGTCTTTTGTATGGAACATTCAAGAGTATTAATTTTCAAGGAGTTTCCCATCTCGATCGCGTTGTTATCCCCAGCAAATCAGACTTGATTTCGTAACAAAAACCCGAGCGATTGTACCCATGGCATTCACCCTTTTTGCAGGTTCATTAAATGTTTTGTTCATTTTCGTAGTATTAATTGAAAAAGTATGGCTGAAAACAATTAATCAGACGCCTTTGCATATTCAGAATTTACAATATTCAGAATTGATAGTCAATATCGAAACAGAGATGAAATTATTTTCGTTTCAATAGATTCCGCCTTTGTCTCAGGACTTTTATGGTAACTAGATATGGAATAGCTATTTGACTACTGGATTTACAAAGCAATAAACATACATTTCGATCAAATACAGAAAAAATCTCTATATAATGCCTCACAAAAGAAAGTGCTCTCGTGGAATATGTCTGTAAATGGCAGCGATAAGGTTGGAATAAGAAATAAATATACGAAATATATTTCTTTACGAACGTGTGACAACTAGCGGGATCATATAGTCGACGGTGGATTTCAGGTAGGATTTTTTTACCTTTCATTTTTACCAATGGCACAATGGAAGTGATTTTTTTCACGCATCAAAGCTTTTAAAAATAGCGTGGACTTGATGCTAGACTGACCGCCAGCCGAATAAAATAAATCTGACCTGTGCACAGACTGAAACCCATTTAAATAATTATCTAATTTAGAGAAAGGTTTGTGCCTACCAGGGGTTGGTATATACACCGATCTAGATCGAAATTGTCACCTAAAATAGCTGTACCATTCCGTAATTAAAAATTACCTGTTTGATTGCAAACTGTTTACAAATAAATACTAGTGTATTTAAAAATAATTCTAGTATTAGTACGTTAAAATGAAAATGTATCCATGCGGCTTAAATAACATGTTTCTCATAGATAACTATATCTAAAATGGCAAGATGAAATAGCAAGTATTTTGTAGAATCTAGTTGTCGCTTGTTCGTCACCGCTTTATTCAGTAATTGATATAACAGCTTTCAAGGCCAATAATTTTAAAATCGATACCGAATGTTACTAAATAGTACCGGTTACGACAGGTCGATAATAGTCCTTTTAAAAATGTATCATTGTCGCCATGATACTGAACCAAATCTACACTTTTATTCATATCTACGTTTTTATTTGCCCTGTTGAACTTGCTCCGCTGTGACAGTAGATTAAAATGTAACATAGATTTATTTTAAGAAAATTTATATAACCGTCTGCTTTACAGCAGATTTCAATAGCAATACTAAGATTTAACTGTTATATTTCTACGACCCAACGTAAGATTTTTACTCCCACGTTACGTTCCACTGCAGGGCACGGGCCTCCTCTACAATCGAGAATACGATTGAGAGTGGTTAGGCAATATAGTCCACCACGCTAGCCTAGTGCGGGTTGGCGGACTTTACATACCATAGAAATCGCTATGGTATACATGTTTCCTCACGACGTTTTCCGTCACCGTTATAGTGTGTGATGATTGACCATCAATACACACATGACTGACAGCCTCCGTGGCGCAGTTGGTTAGACGCCGCCTGTGAAACGAGAGGCTGCGGGTTCGATCCCCGCACCGAGAGAAATGTTTGTGTGGCCCACAAATATTTCTTCCGCGTCTGGGTGTTTGCGAGACCGAAAAGTCTCTCGTAGTTCCTGATACCCACGACACAAGACTCGATCTTAGTGTGGGGTCAGGACTATGTATGTGACTGTTGGGTGCTATTTATTTATTTTTATTTATGACTCCGAAAAGTCAGAGGTGTGCCCTGGGATTGAAACCCTCGACACCATGAACATGTTGGCGGCCGCGTCTGGTCCGCTTACCAACAGGCCACCACGAACTTCAGTATATTACACAATGGCTAATTCCTGGTACTAGAATAAATAGTATGATAGTAGGACTGATTTCAAGAAATAGAATAAATATATTATTAGTGGTTGAACTGGAATAGACTAAATTGGTGTACATGACGTTCCTACTAAGAATTAGAACTTACAAATCATTGTCGGCAGTGGTATAAACAAACGTGACAATTATAAAAGTAATTCGAAACTGCATATTTCCTGATACTATAAACTATGATAAATAAAATTCATTGTGACATCGCGCAATCTTATATCTAATGTAGTAGATACTGTGTTTTAAATATATTAATTAAACATCTTGTGAACAACAATCAATTAGACTAAGTTTTCATTATTTAACAGTTACCACTCTGGTAACTAGATTTGATAACTAATCACTTATGCACGTAACCTGTTCGATCTAGTTGTTTGTAATGGCAGGACTCGTTAAGCCACGCGGAATCCCGCAGTGTACATTAGTAATTCCAACGCTTGACTAACCACTAATATAATAAGATTCATCCATCCACTAAACCGCATGCGGTTCACGTGGCAAACTAACCACCCAGTCTCCTCCTCTAGGTATAGAAATATATAGGGATGCCGGAGTATTACAAAATAGAGTATATGATGTAACATTTAGTTTACATTCATATTAGTATGGAACACATAAATGAATTCCGAATAAAGACCAAGAAAATAAGAAATAAAAGTAATATATTTGTTCCGAAGAAATTGACTACATCACGAGAGAATTACATATTTGTGAAGATCATTGGCAACATGTACAAGGTTACGACGGCACTGATAGATCATAACAATGTCGCCTAACGAAGTATGCTTTATTCTCCACATGGCACATCTCTGTTTTATTAAATGTTTGTGACATAAAAGATAAGGTAATAAAGTTCGTCAAATATGAAGAGACGCGTAGAGAGGTTAATTATGTGTACAGAAATTGCTCGGTGCTTGTGTGTTTAGGAACATAAAGTATGTATGTTGATTGTTGAGTGGCGTGTACGAGTGAATTTGTTTACTTGTAAGATTTCAATTAAACGTGGATGCAATGTGGCATGCGATGCTGGATGTACCTACATTATCCGACTATGTACGCTCCACTGCATACTACAGGCTTTCCTCCGCACAGCGGAATACTATATGCGTCATAGTTGAATACGCCGAACCAATGCGGATTGGTGGATGAATGGAATTAGAATCACGGAACGGTTCCACTTTGTTTTTAACTTGCTAGTGGTTTGTATGGTTATTGTATTTATTTAATGGATATCAGAAACACAATTAGTGCATGGATAGTTAAAAGGCTCTTCATAATGTTTGAATTTACCAGTTTTTTATTTTATTAGTATAGATTTACGATTCATAATTGCAGACTGTACAGTCAGCAATAGCTTAGATCACTTTCTAAATTAGAACTGTATAAGAAAGGCTTTAGGCCTCTGGTTTTACAATGCCACATGTTTAACAGCAACTACTATATATTTATACTCTTTGACACACTTTTTTATGTTACGTACCTAAGAGCTCCCATTAAAACGGTAGTGCCTTTTCTCGTTAACGATAGCTGAACCTGTCCTAATCGTATAGGTCCATGAACATGAGTAGAACAGGCAATTAGAGTTCTTATATTAAAATTATCAACGTATAATTTTAATGAGATAAGGGCAGCATCAATCTTTTGCCCACAAGGTGGACAGAGGACTAACAGGGTACCTCTGATAAATCATTGTAGAAATTCCTGAGTAAGATCTGTTTCTAGACACTTTCTGAAACTGAATACCATAATGATGATATATAATTTCGGACCCACATTTTAGCTTTATTCAAGTTTATATTCCTATTACCCTTAGAGTTCTGCAGAATAAAATGGTTTGAGGTTTACTATCTTTTGAGATATGACGTCTGAGACATGCTGACTAACAAAAAAGCGACATGGACACTGAACAAGCGACCGAGCTACGTACTCAACAATAAGCACGAGAAAAGAAATTCGTTGGAAAAAAGACACTAAGCAGACGTTTTAGCGTTATTTGCACTATCGGCAATAATTCTAGCTGGGTAGAATATAGGAGTCTGTTAAAATCTATTTCTATATATGCGTAGTGTTGAAAGAAATTCATATGTGCAATAATTTCGATTTATTAGTCCATTTATATATAACTAGCGATTCCGTCCGGATTCACCCGGGTGCAGATACACTTTAATGCAGATTACAAATGTTCAATTCCGACTATCAATATAGAATATCGACGAATCGGACCACGAAAATGAATAAAATTTCCTCCTATTTGCTGGATTTTTCACTACTGCCTCCGTCCTATAGGTCATAGCGTGATGATATATCCTATAGCATTCCTCAGTAAATGACCTATCTAACACAAAAATATTTTTTCAATTCCAACCAGTAGTTCTGGAGATTGGAGGTAACAAACAAACAAACTCTCCGGCTTTATACATTAGTATAGATATGTAAATAAATGTATATCGATCAAGACGTCTAGCATAGTTCGATTCGGTGTCCGGTAACTACGTTTGCTTAGTTTATCTAAAAATGGAAAACTATAGCGGCCTGTAGAACTCGTATGTTGTATCCCAGCTGGAAGGATTCTTTATAAGACGAGTAATAAGATTTTAATATCAAGAGCTTTTAATACTTAAAAACTCGGTTTAAAAAATTCTACTGCGTATTAACAAGATCGGCTGCTAACGACTTAACGAGTTTTGCCAAATAAGAAAATAAAGATAATTGAATTATTGAATCCATAAAATATAATGTTTATCATTTCTTTCTCATTTTCCGAATCAGGGAGTAGTTTTCAAGAAAACTAACACTAGTGTTACTCTTTTCATTTATTTCAGTTGTCAATCTAGAATACGATGATTATAACAAAAGTTGCAACTTGGTTTAACTCAGAACGGGCTATCATTTATTTTTCTTATAATTTATGTCTCAAAATGTAGCTATCTAGTAACGTAATTATATTCCTTTCTAGATATTATGTAAGCGTCACTGGTGTCATTGAAATGTTTTCCACAAAATGCGGTATGAGATCCTGTGTCATATTTAATTTGAAAGTTACAAATATCAAATGCGTGGATTTCTCAGAGCTCAAATAAATTAATTACAATGCATTTGATCGTAATTGATTTTATTTTCATGTGGGATACTTTTTAGCCCGTGTTGTGAACGCGATACAGCTTTAAATTTCGATTATAATATGAGATAATATGAGAGCGTTTCAATACAACCGTATTATTCGAAATTTTAAAATTAAAATAAAACAGTAGCAATAAAATAACAACTAAGTTATTTTATTTAAAAGAGAGACTTCGATTTGATTCCCAGCCAGTACGAGTGATTTAATACCGCGAAATTGTCTAAAGCTGGTGTCGCAGAAATCCCGTATATCTCCTGTGATCTTTCGCAGCAGCCACGTCGGGGATTAAATAGATCTATGGGCGTCGCATCTTTTTCTATTTTCGTCAGTAACACATATAGTGGGAACATTTAACTCAAATCACATAATAATTTGTGGGACGTCTCCGAGGCAGAGGATGGTATTCATGGACTTGATCATAAAACTGATTTATTTATGGTCTTTTTACTCTGTATTTATTTCGTTTATTTTGTGCAGTTAACTGAATACAGCGTAAAATAAAGACGAGCAATATCAGCTGGATATATTTATTAGGTACGTTTATCAGAGATTTTAGAACGTATTTTCTAGCAACAAGATTAGCGAAGTCTTAATTAGAGTTGCGAAATATGTAATACTGCGCTTCGCTACCATAAAATAACTTTGCATTTTATCTAAACTTTACTATGTTTTATTATTTATTATTATGAAAAGATGTCTTGGTTTTCAACCTTATTTTATGTAAAAAGTTGGCTGTATTAGTGTAAGCGTAGCACGTCATAGTAAAGATAAAAATGGTTTAAGAAAAAACTTAAGGGCAAAGTTTCTTCGTAAAGTCGTGAGAATCAGTTACAGATAGAGACAAATATCATACCATTCGTTCACTCAAACTTCGCAATCGTTAAATCTTTGAAACTATTAAGTTTACAAACTTCGAGCCTACCTGGTGATCTTTGAAAGGTGTGGGTGCCAGCTAAGCAAGGATTGTAAAGGGAAGTTTCCATGGCACATTGGCTTACTTTTGGGCGGAAATTTTGATTGATTTGAGTTGAGTTTTAGATATTTTCCTAAATTCAGTCGACTATTATCATTAGTTTGCAGGAATTTATATAATGAAATAAAACGAAAAAATATTTTATGGATTATCTTAAATTCTTATTGCAAGTGTATCAAATGGCTTTAAGCTACTAATTCTGTGATTCATCAAATTGATGTCGCAGTTGATGTATCATTTATGTATACTCGAGAAAAACCACTTGACAGCACCGCTCGCCCAAGGGCCTGAAATGGCATAGCAATGATTCCCTGTAACTTCAAGATACTAAAAATTACATTCATAGTATGAAAATAAAATTAATTCCTTGATAAATGTCGGTTAAAACCTTTTTTAAATCTTAGTTTCGAGTGTGCACACATAATCTAGTCAGGTACTTAGGTATGTATATGTTACTACTGAGTAGTTACTTTCTGATAGCAAAAACAAAAATCAGATACCTGGAACCTATAATCAGTTTCTATCCCGTTTAACTGTGGATTCAAACAATATTCTTATTATCTATCACTGCCATTTCTATTCCTTATATTCAGTATGTAAGGTTTATCATTCTTGACGTAATCTTTGATTACAGACTATAGTCAATAAGTTACAGGTAGGTACTTTATTACATTACATAACCATTAGCGTCTTGATTCAATTTATAACGTAAATTAACTCGAGGAAAATATTTGGAAACAATTCACGCCCATTAACAAAGGTAACTTCTTATTCATTATAAGTTATTTCTGCGTTAAGTGAGTCAGATATGATTGATGAGAGTTTGCGAAGGGAACGATGTCCATCTTGGTAAGTAATCACGTTATTATGCGATGTTTGAATGTTGCCATATTTCTGTTCCACTCTGAATAGATCAGGGGAAATTATCCACTTGTCTAAGTAATGACAGGCGACGCGAGCGCGGACGCAAATCATGCACGTATTAGAATGATTACTCTATTGACACACAAGTGAACCAACTGATAGTTTCCTCTTGTGCATCTACTTGATGCATTTTCTTGTTACATTACATTTTTATTCAACAAATATGAATAAAAAACATAGAGATACACACATGTCTCTGACCCGCTTTAAGATATTTCGTGTGAGTTGTGTTTAAAGTAATCGGTATCAAAAGATGCGAGAGTCTTAGATTTACCAACACTAAGACGTTGTATAAAAACGCATGTGTTACTGAGGATATCTAGGGGTTAACCCACAACTCGAATGTTTCGGCCTACGACAAGTTTTAGATACGCCCGTCTGCTGACGATTTTTTCTCTTCGCGCGGCACAGCGTGCTGGTCCTTATATATATCCTTAGATTAATTTCCCACCATCGTTGATAGAGGTCGCTTTCTGGGCAGATACGAATATTCCAGCACAAGCATTGTTGTAGTTATTAGCTTTCTAAACCGCTGTGTTTACACGGCGTAAATAGCCAATCCAACGCTAAAACTCGATACCGTGCATCAGATAGGCTAACGATACCGTAGTATTACGTAAGGTCGCTTATCCAACTAATGGCTATGCGTACGTAATTATCAGGCTTACTCTTTTATTATTCACGAGGTTCCGTCGTAATCAAACGAGTCAATACAGCTTGTCAGACTCAGATATTTAATAGTACGGTAAGTTGGACGGCCTTATCTATAGAGATTTTAAAAACCTATTTTACTAATCTAATATTTTGTCTTCTTCGCTAAAAAGGAATTCAAAAGTAGTTCGAAAAGGACAAAACATTCAATAACTAAAATGGATTTAAAACCTGTCCATAATAGAGTCGTTACTAGTTTTTTTATGTGACGTGACAAGCGCTTTAATGCACCCAATGGCAAATTCTCTGCAGTCCTAATAAAATATATCTCCTCAGCCTCCGTGAATAGTGAAGCCGCGGGTTCGTTCCCCGCACCGAAATAAATATTTTTGTCAAACCTAGGTATATGTTTCGGGTCTGTTTATGTGTGTGACCGAAAAGTCTCGTTTTTGATATCCACGACACAAGATTCGATCTTATTGTGGTGTCAGGACTATGTATGTGACTGTTGGGTGTATTTATTTTATCTATTGACACGAGATAGCTATCTCTCGCCGGTTAGCACGATTATGCTCCAGGTAAACCCGAAAAGCGATACTTTTACGTTATGTCGTGTGGCTGACACTTGTGTACATCAACACTGGCCACTATTTATTTTTATAGCCATGAATGGCGAAACGAGGCCAGGCGATGCCATTTGCCTGATGGTAAGCAATACGACCGCTCATGGACAGTAGCAAAACCAAACAACACCATGAATTTCAAAGCAATGCTTGGCATTTCACAGTGCTCGCCGTCCTGAGATATAAGATGTTATCTGTGCATAACTTTAAAATATTGTTATCAAACCTTTAGAATATCACACCCCAGATTTAACAATGCAATATAAAAAACTGGTTTTAATTGTCTGTTACGACACAGCAGAATCGTTTCTACAAAATCTTAATTAAAATGGTTTTGTAAATAATAAGGGATATCTCTGGCCAGCAGTCGTCGTTATGACAGAAATAATTGTCGCGGGACACGGTTATTACTTTGAGTTGGCCTGTAGACTTTGCTTACAAGAATTGTCGCTTCATTGTCCTGGGCGGCCGGATGCACGGTAGATAAAATGACTATTAAATCTAACCTCGCATTAACTCTTTTGTCATGACGTTTCAGCGCAATTTAAAACGCGATTTACTTAAATCTATTAATTGCTGACTTGTTCTTTCTGTTGTGTATTCAATTTGAAAGTTAATAGCGGTAACTATTTGACTAAGTTTTGTTTGTTTGTTTATCTGTATTCAAATTATATATTGGGAACGATGAGCGACGGATTGAAATAAACAATAAATATCAATCAAGAATCGCGATTCAGTTGGTTGAACTTGATTAAAACTTTGTCACTCGACCTCAATATGCAAAATAACCAAATACTTTGTATTTTATATCGCTATGCTATAAAATTTCATCAGACATTCGCCTTTACCCCTCATACTTCTTTTTTATTAATATTGAGCACATAAAAACCTATTTGTCGATATTGGGGCTTTTTATTAGTGAAAAATGCTGTTAAATTTTATGCCATGTCAGGTTGAAGGCAAATATGCAAGTTTCCAAGTGCTTCGCCGCAATCTAAAGTTAGTATGGTCTTGTGAAACATGTTTGAAGTACTTTCTGCTCCGAGAGAAGTCGGTCAACCACAAACCAATAGATACCTACTGATGTGTTTTGGTCACAGATACTGTTAAAGTTTTTAAATAATGAAAGTATGGCGTGCCTACGCCACCTATTATGATAGCCCTTAAACAACCACGAACGATGCAAAGGACTTAACCCTCTGTTCTGGTCTATTGCATGTTTACCATATAACGCGTTTGATAAACCATGAAAATTCTTGTACAAATCTCTTTGGTACGCAGTTTTTGTAACCTTTAACGTACTGTACTATATCAGCCAATATACAATTGAGAAAGGTAAACCGTATAGTCGACCACGCTAGTAAAGTGCGGGTTAACGGACTTTACATACCATTACAAATCGCAATGGTATGCAGGTTTCCTCACGATGTTTTTTTTTTATGTTTTAGTGTGTGGTGATCGACTATCAATAAACTTTTTACCATTAAACTAAACCTGTATACATATCAACTATAAAAATTCTAATCAGCTTTATTAGTAAGTACTAAGGTATCTACGATAAATTCTTAAATTGTGGCATCAGACCCTTCAAACTATATCAGAATTACTAATTATGTAAAAATCACCACATATTTCGTAAAAAATCCATTGGTATTCGAAAACCAAACAAAAACAAAATTTGTCAAGAAAATAATTTACCACTTTCACACAGACATATTATTTCCGTTTTCTATTGCCATTTTCCATAAAGGCCATTACGCTGCAGTTTTCACGCTTGGAATCGCGTTGCGAGAAAAATAAACAATAAACAGTGTGTAGAGCCAATAAATCTGTCTTGGCTGAATTGATAAATGGTTTCATTGATGTTTCTTTAGGTACGCGTATTTATATTGACTGATTTAGATACGCAATGAAAGTCATAATTGTTTGAAAGTGTTGCAATACAAATTACTCATTGCAACTATCAGGAATCGACGCATCTAAATATATAGACGTTGACATTCTTATGGCACCAAAATCATTTGAAGATTACTATTATATTTAGCTCTAAATAAATACATAAATAAATAACACCCAACAGTCACATACATAGTCCTGACCCCACACTAAGATCGAGTCTTGTGTCGTGGGTATCAGGAACTACGAGAGACTTCTCTCACAAACACCCAGACCCGGAAGAAATATTTGTGAGTCGCACAAACATTTCTCTCGGTGCGGGGATCGAACCCGCGGCCTCTCGTTTCACAGGCGGCGTCTAACCAACTGCGCCACGGAGGCTGTCTTTTTTTTTTTAATAAAATCATAAGTAGTATGTGTCGTATACAAACCTATGTCCCATTTTTACGATTTTTCTTAGAGTGATTCGAGGTAGCTCATTGCGCCAATAGTTGATTGTTTACAAAAGACTTCTTTCTCAGAACCGACGGAAACAACAGTACAATAAACAACATGAAAGATCGAGAATGAACGACTCGCGTTAGTTGCATCCGCTTTGCCGGTTTACAACAGAATTAATGCCGATGAGCAGAGTATTTCCACCCATAAAACGAATCAAAAATATACAACGTGATTGTTCTTTGTACACCGTAAAGATTTCTGCCCACTGGTGTTCATAATATACTGATATTAATGTATCCGGCAAAAAGTAGTTTTTGTATGAATTATTATGGAACGTCAACGGCCAGTGAAGGTATGATCTAGTGCGCAGTGTTCTATAATAATTTGAGGAGAATACTTTTATCATCTACATTCTTAGCAAATTCGTAGTATTTAACTTTTAATAAACACATAAACTGGTAGTAAGCAGACCGTTTGTAACCATCGCTGTAAGTAAGTCGCCTGGGGAGGTCTACTTTCACCTGCAGATTTCCTGTGGCCAAAAATAATATTTAGTCAAGAGTCAAGATCAACAGACAAAACTGCAAATATGTTATATTTTATAGAACCTATTTAGTAAGGAAATTAAAATAATGTAAAGGGTAGGAGGGGAAGCCATAGGAAGTAACAAGCTGTGCTGACCTAATCGCTCGCGCCGTATTACTGCTGGTTTTGTAATACTTTTGTAAACATTTAACAAACATGGGTTGGAGAGATTGCAGAGCGCATCAAATCATGACCTCTTTCCCTTTTTGATTGCTATTACTTTTCTTATATAGGGTAGGTATATCAAGACTGCTAAAACGAAGAAAACGAAGCCGGTTGGTAGTTTTAGTGACTTTAGACACAATTTTAAATAAGACATCGCAAAGGAACGCGACTTTTTTTGTATTTCTTTAAATATCGTCGTATATCGGTGGTAAATACATACCCTGATTACGCTTGTAGGTTGTTGTTTGCGCTATAATTGAACTTTTATAATGTTCAATTTTTATTCGCATTCCTATCAATATGGTAAAACTACTGCAGTATTACTTTTGATTTTATTTATTTTTGTGATTGCGAGCGCCGCAGAACTATTTCGCCTCGCACGAGACAAGGGACAATATGCTGAGCTGACTGCCAACCTTCACTAGTTGGAGAGCCACTACAAGAAGAAGAAGTATTACTTTTAAAGACTTCAATATATTTTTGCATAGCATCATAGAAATCGATTATATTACTAATTTTAAATAACAATCTTCACGGCTAGTGGCATAAAAATAACGCTGTATATATTTGTGAGTAGATTCCAATAATAGGGATAGTCTGTGACAAACAACCCTTTGGCTCACCCTTAGGTACCGCCTCCGGCATCGCATCTCACGATTCGTTAACCTGCTGATAGAGGGCGATTCCATTATTTCCTCGTTTATCCCGGAATAATACCGTGCTAAGAATAATCAACATTATATCGTATGTTTTTGTTGCAATAACGTGTGTTTACGTTACCCTTCTCAATCAAATTGTCGCTGGCTCTATTCAGCATAGGGAAATTGTGGGCTAAAATCTTCGATCAAATATACACTAGATACACAGTTCCCTGTAAAAGTTCTGTTAAAAAGTGGCACCGATGCATGACATTAAAAAAAGTAAACCAAAAGATCACATATTCCAAATACATTAACACAAATTCCACCTTATTCCTGGAGCTTAAAGTAGCTTTTCACATAATATTGTCTAAATTGTAGCGACGTTTTAGAAACAACGGTCGGTGCGTGACTGAAGGCGAAAGAGTGCTTAAGCACTCTTTTTTGGTGCCATTTTCTAAGCGCTCATATTGTATCTCGTGTATATTTGATCGAAGGCTAAAATAGTAATATAAATTATTACCCGCTTATTGTCATGTAATAAGCGGTATAGCATTATTATTTCCTATATTACTGAGAACCTGAAAAATATAAAAAGGATATTAAAAGAATTGTATGTATATTTCTGTTGCTGTAAATTACAATTTATAACACGGTAAATAAAGATATCGTAATACTTTATATCGGTGTATGATTATCGCGAACTGAGTACAGGTAACTAGGGAATAAAAAAAAACTGTTTATAAATAAAATTGTAGAGAGTACAATAAAAATTATAAATACATAGCAAGTAACCATCGTGAGGAAACCTGCATACCATAGCGATTTGGAAGAATTTGTAAATGTAAAGCCTACCAACACGTACTAGGCAAGCGTTGTGGTCTACATGTATATGGCGTAACCACTCTCAATCGTACTCTTGTAGAGGAGGCCCGTGCTCTGCAGTGAGACATATATGGGCTGATGCAACCAACCAAGTAACTATGTAAACCCTTCTTCCAAAATGGCTGTCATGCAGAATTTGGAAACCCGACAACGTTCAAACTTAAAATTGTAACATTTAAATAGAATACACAACCAAAATAGTAAATACGTCTGAAAGAAGTTTTCTCATGGCCTATTAGTATGCATAATCTGGCTAGTTATTTGGAGATTTCGGCTCGTACCATTCAAATTCATTCGATACGCGAGAAGTTTACGTAGTGGTAGATCTCTTATATGTGTGAGGTCGCCTGGGTAGATACCACCGCAATGTCTATTTCTCCCGCCAAACAGCAGTGTAAATACAATGTTGTGTTTCGGGTTGAAGGGCATTAACACAGATTAACTACTGGACATATTGAGACTTAAAATCTTATGTCTTAGGATGGCGAGCGCAGTGGAATGCCAAGCATTGCTTTGTAATTCAAGGTGATAGTTTTGCTACTGTTCATGAGCGGTCGTACCGCTTGCCATCAGGCGAACCGTATGCTCGTCTCGCCATTAATTGCAATTAAAAAAAAAAGTGTTTAAAAGCTGAACATTGAGTATGAGTTACGTACGTAAGCAAACAGTGCGTAACTCGTGTTAATTTTACGCGACCACGCGCCTGCTCTATCGCACAAAGCAATTACGGCCGCCACGCCCGTAAACGCTCTTTATTTGTTTTTCATTTACTAAACAAGTGGAAACAATTCATAACAAAATTCATTCGAGAATCTTCTACGTGCGTGTTAGAATACTGTCACAAAATACTACAACAATTTTTATAAATTTCATTAAAACTACCCATCGTATGATTCACAAGTAGTGGGGAATCGGTAATATAAAGCGTTGTCTCAATTGACTCGGCACTTTTTCGAATGACAACGACAGAGGAAGGACCTTATCCTCGCCGGTAGCAACATAAGTTTGAGAAAGGAGACACATTTCGATCGTGAGTCGTTGCACTGAGCGGAAGCTCTGAGATTGAGCAGTGAGGAGTACCAGGATTGGCAAGATAAGTTAATTAATATTATGTTTTGTTGCTTATTGTTTCGAATATTTAGATATTATTCTGTAACATTGTAATTGTCGATTATGGTTGAAATAAAACAATTTAATATAAATATAAGTGACATTCAATATAATTGGTAACTTTGAAACATTATAATAATTATTGACCGTTATGTTATGTGATATATGTTAAATGATATAGTTAAAATATATAATATCTATTGAACTTCCCATGTTTATATTATTTTATAAACCTTTTCCCACAAAAATCCTAACATGCGCGTGCATATCGTTAAATATTGTGCAACATGTTTTCATGGAGTTTGCAAACATATTTGGTAAAAATACAAGTAATTTTTAAGAATAATCATCGCACTAACGTATATCATATAGTCTGCATTCATATAAAAATACAGTTAAATTCAGGTTTTGTATTTTTTTCAATAAAATATATCGATTGTAAATAATTGAAAATACTTTAAAATCATAAATAAAAATCGAAAATACTACTTACCAATAATTAAGTAAAATATTAGTTTTTTATTACTGTATGTTATGTGGTGGTTTAGTATGTGCTATTTGATGTGTAGTTTTACGATCACCCGCTTGACTGACGTCAAGATTCAATCCTGGATAGAGCACGTTTGAACTGAAAAACACACCTATATAATTATGATTAAATACCCGATTTGGCAACTTATATAGAACCGGATTGATTATTCTTCATCTTTTATCTATTAGGATTGTAATAGAAACAATACTATTTTATCTTAGAGTATTTATAATATAGAGAGAGCCTAGCGCTCTTCAAAAAGGTAGATAAAAATGCTGGGCCAACTTTTTTGCCCTCCTATTGGCTGATATTTGACAGGTTGTCCAACAAGCACGAATTACTTGAAAAAGAAAAATAAATAGTTTAGGGCTATATTGTAGGAGCGCTACCAACATTACGAGCAAGAAAATATCTACGTTTTTGAAGTCACAAATGTATGACAGTGCTCCCTCTTTATTATGAATACCCTAAGTATTTTATACAATTTGGCTTCGGTATACATATTATCGTAGGTTTGGGTTGCTCAAAAATATTTTTCAGTTTTATTGCCGGACGCAGCGTAATATATTTACTCGCGGTTGTTCCGTGGTCACCATTCAATAAATCATACCTCCCACTGATCATGACTGACTAATCATCATTTTCATATTTGTTTTTTTTTATACATAGTTCCGACAAACGACTAAATCAACTAATGGTAAGTGATCCAAAGGCCCATGAACATCTCCAACCCTTGGATCAAAAATATGTTGCCAGCCTATTATGTCAGCGGGAGATCGGTTAGAAAAAAAGGATAAGGAGAGAAAAGATATGTTGGACATGCGAGAATCTCACTCACCGTACGAAAGATAACAGCAAATCTGTCGCTTCACGTCCATCTCCTACGAGACTGTGGTACAGCCCTGATCGAACTTGCCCATTCATGCTGTGTCATGACTGACAACAGTTTGGCTCTACGTGGTTTTCGTTGTAAATAAGGAACGAATCGGAGAACCGTACGTTTTTTCTTAGAAATACCACCCACGCTTTCGAGTAAACAGTTACCCAATAAAATCTACCGTCTGTTTTATTTGTATTTTTGTTTTGTAAAAGATATTTTATTGGTCGTGATTGCGTTTGTTTAGGGTGCGAAAAATATTTAATTGAAAAACTTATTTTATAACGAAACTCTACTCTTTTCCACCTGGACTCGTTGAGACTAAAAGCACGTTCTTTCAGCGCTATTCCCGACCGCGTTATGGGCAAATGTATTTTTATTAAAATACACTGTGTGATGCAATTTACCCGCCAACGGTGTTTATATTTTATGCTGAAGATTATCTCCGAGCTCCCCTCAAAGTGTACTTTAGATGTTAATAATTATGTAAATACTCACTAATTGCTCGGTCCATTATAAACCGTATTTCACTCGCGATGGCTACGCTTAAAAATTATCTCGCAGAAAATGTATACGCCTAATTACAACACTCGCGGACTTTATGAAAAAAGTGTAATTTAAATTTTGAAGAGCAGAATAAATTATTCAACATACGCCGTGGAGCATTTCAATGAGTGACCTTGATCTTGAGTCTAGTTTTTCATCATTTTATGCATGAAATAATTACATTTTCATTCACATCCACTTCTTTAGCGACAGCAAGTTTTCTGCTAAACACAAGCTTGCCTTAAGGATTTACATAGCGTTTTATATATGTACGTGCGTGCTAGAAACTATTGAATGTTATTTCTTTGTCTAAATAAATAAATGTACGAATTGGGTGATAATATTCACTTATATTCTAAATGTTTTTGGAACCGTGAAAATGCGTTGTAATGAGAGAATGCTATAATAAGGATAATTATTTGCCTCGACTAGGACGGTAAATACAACTGGTGGTGGATTATAAAGCTTGTATTTTACCAAAGGTGGGAAAGGTGATTTTTGGCTTGAGACCGTGTGTTAAAACTACGAAAACGTACTGTAATATTATTGAAATTAAAATGTTTCGCAAGATGTATTTGAGTCAGAATATTATCAACAATATTGAGTAATTAAAAAAACAAAGAAATGTGATTAGTGTCTGTGTAGTAAAATGTCTTGTGTGATGTTTTATGTTACCTTTGTATTTTTTTATTGAATCATCTATTTAAAGAGACTGATGCTTTTGATGAGGGCGGCATATGAAAGAAAAGAGAAGTTATAATGTGAGAAAACTTGTTTGCCATACAGTCTCACGTAAACGACTAAAATATCGTTCTACAAACTTAATATTAAAAACAAATCGTAAAGATGTTTTGGATAGTGAAAGATAAATTTATTCTCGGGTTAAAGTGGTACTGGATGCATAAAAATATTACATCAATTTATTGATAATTTCTATAAATACTCTAGAACGCCATTGTACAAAGTAAGTTTTATTATTATTTGTCATGCTAGCCATTAGAAGATCCAACTGCTGGACAAAAACCTCCTGTAGGCTCTGCCATATATCTCTTTTGACAGCCATTTTTATTTTGTTCCTGTTATATCTGTCGATATTGGTGTTAGTTCTCTCATATGTGACAGGCCGTCTGAATAGGTACCACCGTATAGACATAGTATATTTATATAAATCCAAATAGCAGTGTGAACACACTGTTGTATTCCGGATTAAAGTACGTTGTAGCCAGAGTAACTACTGGACATATTGAGACTTAACATCTTATGTCTCAGGATGGCGAGCGCAGTGTAAGGCCAAGTATTGCTTTGTAATCCATAGTGATGTTCGGTTTTGCTATTATCTATGAGTGGTCGTATCGCTTGCCGTCAGGCGAATGGCATGCTAGCCTCGCTATCAATATCAATAAAATATATTTTTGTCTTGTCGTTTATCTTCAAGGAACAAAAATTTAATTCTGTATATGCAATATGTTATTTTAGAAATTAAAATTGTTTGATGCATTGTATAAACAAGGTATGCTTAGTGTGCAGGACGAAGACTGATTTAATAATCATAAGCCTAAATATGTTATGTTTGTGTTATATCTTCAACCTTTATGTAATGTTCCTACACGAATGCTTGTTATTTTCCTATATGAATCTTTGTTATTTTCTTATATGAATCTGTGTTTTCCTATGTGTAATATTCTTGTATGTAAACAAAGTTCCTTTAGTAATAAGCTCAAGCTAACAAGTTGTGTAGATGTAAGAATTTGTATTTGTATAATTTAACTGTGAGAAATTGTTATGTGTAATATTAACTTATTTACTAGCATTATATAACGATCTGAGTAGATTAGAGAAAATTTGTAAGACCCAGTATTTATATGTATTTGAGTTTAATGTCGGGTGCGAGGTCCGCAGAACTTAGGTGCCTCCCACAAATCTAGTGCGGATTTGCACCTCGCGGCCCCGCACTCCCCGCAGGACCGAGCTACCGCCCCGCAAGTCGCTACAGCGACACCCCGCAGCGCGCGCTCTCATTGGTCGAGCGCGCCTGTGACGATCGCGGGCCCGGCACTAGGGATTAGCCTAAAATTTGGAATATAGGTAGGCCTCCTGGGTCGGGCAAATCAGTTCGGTTCCGGCCTACGAGAGAAGAAACATCAAGAAGTCAGCAAGTAGTCAGCAAGCCAGCAAGTAGTCAGCAAGCATTTCAAGACGTGGAATCGCTGCCGGGAGAACCCTGCACGCCGATCGAGCCAAGCTTCATCGCCACGGTGCCGCCGCTACGTGTCGTCAGACATTGTATTGGAAAACCGTACTTTTCAGTGCGAATAAAGTTTCTATCATCTAATCACTGGTATTATTTACCACGCAACCAGCACCCCCGAACTTTAATTGAACGAGGCTGTTCGAAGGCGGTCTCGTTCATTCTGGTCCTTCGAGCCGGATTTGCGTGGAAATATGCCAGTGACTAGATCGGTGGGAAGGCACACCGCCTCGGCCTCGGCCTCGGCGTCTGCCACGGTGACATCCGCCACCGCCACGACAGACGAGACGGGTGCGTCATGCACTACGACGACTGTCACCGGCACCGGCACCGATGCTACCACCACCGCGATAAATCTAGAACGTTCAAATCCCGCGGCGACCGAACCGTCGGTAGCAGAACCTACCATCGCCGCCGGGAGCGAAGAGAAACCCAGAAGCAAAGCGCCGTCAAGAGCAAGAACCAAGAAAACGTCAAAATCTCGCCGCCTTGCCGAAGCCCGAGCCGAACTCGCTCGACTGAAAGTCGAGCTCGCCGCCGCCCGAGTCAGACAAATCGAAGCCGACTCGAGCACCGAAGATGACGACAACACGACCGTCGCGGAGATTGAACAAGAACTCCGCGTCCACACATGGCTACAAAATAGCCAACTGCTCGCCATCGAGAGCGAGCCGCACACCGAAGCCGCCGCGCACGCACCGGCGGGAGTCACCGCCGCACACCCGCCGTGCACAGAGTCGTCACTTCACCCGCATCCGACACAGCCGACGTCAACAGTAGAGTGCGCACCCGCGCCTCTACTCGCCGACTTGCACGCGCCTCCGCCAGCGACCACTGCCGCGTCCTGGGGACCGAACTCCGGCGCTGCACGCCTGCCGCCGACGTCGACCGCAGAGTGCGCACCCGCGCCTCCACTCGTCGATCTGCACGCGCTTCCACCAGCGACCACCGCCGCGTCCTGGGGACCGAACTTCAGCGCTGCACGCCCGCCGCCAGCGGCCATTGCCGCGCCCTGGCAGCCGAACAGTCAAGATCAGCAGCAGCGACCGCCACCCGCCGTCGCCGCCTGGCTTGCCGAACAAGCGGCACGCGCCCCTCCGCCGGTGACCACTGCCGTGTCACGGCGGTCGAACTTCAGGGACGCGCCGCCGCCGCCGCCACAAGCCACGCCGTGGGACTCCGCTGCCGCTCTCACCGCGGCCGGCCTCGAAGCCGCCGCAGCCGCCAACGCGTTTTGGCAGCAAGGCCACGCCGCGCCGCCGCCGCCGCCGCCGCCGAACACTGCGCCGGGATTGGAGCCCGGCGCCGCCGCTCCGCTCGCACCAGACATGTCGGACGGAGCACTTGCCGTCCCGCCGAAGAGGACGGAGATGCAGCAACTAGCTGCAGCGATCACCAACGCAGTACATGCCGCGCAAGTAAAACAAACAAGGTATGTGGAATTACCATATTTTAACGGTGATCATCAAGAGTGGCTAACGTTTCGCGCTTCGTATGAAGAATCTGTGAATAATTTCTCGAAGTTAGAAAACATGTCCCGCCTGCGCCGGAGCCTGCGCGGGACCGCCAGAGAGGCAGTGCAAGGCCTCTTAATAACAAACGCGGATCCAGACGACGTTATGCGCACGCTCGAGATACGTTTCGGCCGACCAGAGTCCATAGCGACAGCCGAGATGGAACGTCTCAGAACATTGCCACGCCTAAGTGAAGCGCCGCGTGACACCTGTACGTTTGCCACCAAAATAAGTAATGCAGTGAACACACTTCGGGCCTTACGTTGCATGTACTACATGTACAATCCAGAGATAGCACGGGCCGTTGTTGAAAAACTGACACCCACATTGAAACATAAGTGGTACGAGTTCGCTGCACTACAACCGAGGGAGGAACCAGACCTCCTCAAATTAGAACGCTTCATTCACCGAGAAGCCCAAATCTGCAGCCCATACGCGACCGCAGAGACGGTCACCGAGCGACCGCGAACGAATCAAACACGACAGAAAGTGTTCAACACAGCCGCTAACTCGAGACCTAACGTCGTATGTATTATGTGCAATAAGGAGGGACACATAATAACAGAGTGCAATAAATTCAAAAACGCAACTATCGACCAACGATGGGACGCGGCCAAGAGACACCACTTCTGCTTCCGATGCCTGCGACGCCGCACTCAACAACACACGTGCAAGACAAAGAAGTGCGGCATAGATGGATGCGAACATCCTCACCACCAGCTGCTGCACTCAAGAAGGAGCGCGCCGCCAAAGGTGAACGAAGACGCCGAGGAAGAGAAGGTGAATTCGACGTGGGCATCAAGCGTGTCGTACTTGAAGATTGCACCAGTACGAGTCTCGGGACCGGCGGGAGCCCGCGATACCTACGCGTTACTCGACGACGGATCTACAGTAACGCTGATCGACCAAGGCCTCGCGGACGACATAGGCGCAGTGGGACCGGACGACCCACTACGCATCTGCACATACGACGGGAACACAAAAGAAGACCACTCCTCACGTCGTGTGAAGATACTGCTCCGAGGCAAGAACCGACGCGACCTACACATACAAGCCCGGACAGTACCTGACCTGCGCCTAGCTGCACAGAAAATATCACCAGAAGCAATAAACAACTGTCCGCATCTGAAGGGAATCACGGACACTATAATCACCGACCAAGTGATCCCGAAAATATTAATAGGTCAAGACAACTGGCACCTATTAATAGCCACCCGAACAAGATCGGGTCGAAGAAACCAACCAGTGGCCTCACTAACACCACTGGGCTGGGTGGTGCACGGCAGCAGAACTCGAACGCTCGGACACCAAGTGAACTTCGTCGGTCACACATCCGAAGAAAATATGGAGAAAATGGTGGCGGAATACATAACGACAGATAACACGTATCTAAATCCGAAGCGTCCGGAAAACGACCCCGAGCAAAAGGCGCTCCGCATACTCGAGGCGAATACAACGCAGCTGCCTGGAGGCGGGTATCAGACCGCCCTCCTTTGGAAGTCGGAGGAAGCTACACTCCCCGACAACTACGACAACACCCTACGAAGGCTCCACGGCATCGAAAAGAAGATCGATAAAGACGCGCTGCTGAAAAAGAAGTACAACGAACAAATGAACATGCTACTTCAAAAGGGTTACGCGGAACCAGCGCCCGCCAAGAAGATGCCAGGAAGAACGTGGTACCTGCCGCATTTCGCCGTAGTCAACGCCCTCAAACCTGACAAGCTGAGGGTGGTCCACGACGCAGCCGCCAAGACCAGGGGCGTGTCACTAAACGACATGCTCCTGACCGGACCCGACCTCCTACAACCACTCCCAGGGGTGTTAATGCGCTTCCGGGAACACAAAGTGGCAATCACCGCGGATATAACGGAAATGTTTATGCGTATACAATTACGCGAAGAAGACAGAGACGCTCTGAGGTACCTGTGGCGAGGGGAACGCCGAGACGACGCTCCACCTGAAGAATATCGGATGAAGTCACTCATATTCGGGGCATCGTGCTCACCCGCCACAGCAATTTTCGTCATGAACAAGAACGCAGAGCATCACGCGGAACAATATCCGGAGGCGGCAGCGGCCATAAAGAGAAAACACTATATGGACGACTACCTGGACAGTTTCATAAACATCGAACAAGCGGAAACAGTCGTCAAACAAATACAGAAGATTCACGAAAAGGCCAACTTCCAGCTGCGCAAGTGGGCCTCGAACTCGCCCGAACTATTGCAAAAAATAGGCGAGCACGTTGGGAGCAACTCAACAGTGAACATAGAAGGCGGACAAACCGAAAGAGTGCTCGGCCTTACCTGGGAGCCACAGGCGGACACTTTCCAATTCGACCTAGATGCGACCCGTATCCCACCGAGCCTTCTAGAAGGGCCTCCCACCAAGAGGGGGGCACTGAAGATAGTGATGTCGATATTCGACCCACTTGGTCTCATCACTCCTATAACGATACAGGCGAAACAACTACTACAGGAAGTGTGGCGAAAAGGAGTCGACTGGGACGATCACCTAGAGGGTGATTTAGCCGCAGAATGGGGACAGTGGATAAACTGTCTAAAAAATATAAATAATGCAATAATTCCCCGTTTATATCTCAATTACAGCGCGGCTCAACGACTGGAGCTGCACGTATTCTGCGACGCCAGCGAGAAGGCGTACGCATCCGCGCTATATTGGCGCGCAGTGGACCACGGAGGAGCGGTGTCCACCACTCTCGTCGCCGCGAAAGCAAAGGTAGCTCCTCTAAAGTTATTATCGATCCCGCGCCTGGAACTCCAAGCGGCCCTATTGGGAGCCAGAATGGCAGCCGCAGTCAGAGAGGAGCACACCAGGAAGCCCGACGCGACGACTTTCTGGACGGACAGTCGGACCGCGCTCGCGTGGATCCGGACCGGGGCCAGAAGTTACAAGCCCTACGTGGCCCATCGCATAGCAGCCATCGAAGAAATCACAAGAACGTCAGAGTGGCGATGGGTACCAACGCGCTGGAACGTGGCGGACGACGCCACACGAAACGTCCCGGAACAACTAGACTCGAACCACAGATGGTTTCAGGGACCGGAATTCCTACGTCAAGACCCAGATACATGGCCAGTGGAGACACCGAGCTCACCGCCACCTTCGGGCGAAGAGCGCGTAAACAACATCTACACCGGCGACCAGTCAAGCGTGATACCTGACGTCACACGCTTCTCGTCGTGGACGAGATATCTCAGGGCGACAGCAAGGGTGTTGCAAGCAGTCGCTATGTTCCGGCGCAAGATAGAACAAGTCAATTACAAGCGAACGAAAAGGGGTCCACGTCGCGACCCTGATTGGCGAGCCGCGAACACCACTACCAATCCGACAGTCAGGACACGCCAACCCGCAGCGACAGATAAGTATGTCACACTAACAGCGGAGTATCAGCGGATGGCGGAAAAATTGATAATAAAGAACGTCCAGGAAGAGACGTTCAAAGAAGAACTCAAGGCGCTGCGGGCAGGCAAGGAGGTCGGGAGACATAGCCGACTACGCCAACTCAGCATAAAACTTGAGGACGACATCATCGTCCTGAAGAGCCGAATCAACGCCGCCACTGGAGTATCGGAAGAAATGAAAACTCCTCCAGTCGTAGACGGAAACCACCGGGCCACACAACTGTGGATCCTTCATGTGCACAAGACTCTACATCACGCAGGAGTGGAAGCCACCGTAAATCAAGTCAAGCAACACAAATGGGTCGTGCGACTGCGACCGACAGTCAAGATGGTAATATCGAAATGTCAAATGTGTCGTGCAAGAACCGCGACACCCCCGAGACCGGCAACAGGAGACCTGCCGACATGCCGCTTGGCGCACCATCAACGCCCGTTCACATACACGGGCCTCGATTACTTCGGCCCACTCACCGTGACCGTCGGAAGAAGCACACAGAAGAGATACGTCGCGCTATTCACATGCCTCACCGTACGCGCAGTACATCTCGAGGTAGTGTCCTCGCTGAGCACCGAATCCGCAATCATGGCGTTGCGGCGAATGATCGCGCGACGCGGCTGTCCGACCGAGATCTGGTCGGACAACGCGACAAACTTCCACGGGGCGGATGCGGAAATTCGCCAAACTCTTCTCTCCGGTGCGAAACAAGAAGCGTCGAAGAAAGCCATCTCATGGAGGTTCATCCCCCCAGGAGCTCCGTTCATGGGAGGCGCGTGGGAGAGGTTGGTGCGGTCGGTGAAAACCGCACTAACCACGGTGCTCCACCAGAAGAGCCCCAATGAAGAAACTCTCCACACCCTGCTCACCGAAGTCGAACTCACTCTAAACAGTCGACCATTAACACATGTGTCAGTAGATCCTGCCGATCCTGAGTCCCTGACGCCTAACCACTTCCTGCTGGGCGGTCAGGGACACTTCGCCGCTACGGGCCTGCCAGCGGACCACACCGCCAGCCCGTACGCCAGCCTGCGTGCGACGCAGGCACTCGCCGACGCCTTCTGGGCGCGTTGGCTCAAAGAGTACCTGCCCGAGCTCCGCAACCGGCGGGAGCCCCATGGACGGGGCGTTGAACTCCGTGTCGGCGACCTAGTGCGGGTCGTCGACAACAACCTGCCACGCAACACCTGGGTACGCGGGCGCATCTGCGCCACTTATCCGGGACCGGACGGCGCCACCCGAACAGTCGACGTCGCCACGAGGGGCGGCGTGCTACGACGCCCGTCCAGGAAGATCGTCGTAATCCAGAGCGTCGAGAACGACGAGTCGCCCTGCACCGAATGAAGATGCACCGTCGCGTCGCTACGGTGCACGGCGGGAGAATGTGCAGGACGAAGACTGATTTAATAATCATAAGCCTAAATATGTTATGTTTGTGTTATATCTTCAACCTTTATGTAATGTTCCTACACGAATGCTTGTTATTTTCCTATATGAATCTTTGTTATTTTCTTATATGAATCTGTGTTTTCCTATGTGTAATATTCTTGTATGTAAACAAAGTTCCTTTAGTAATAAGCTCAAGCTAACAAGTTGTGTAGATGTAAGAATTTGTATTTGTATAATTTAACTGTGAGAAATTGTTATGTGTAATATTAACTTATTTACTAGCATTATATAACGATCTGAGTAGATTAGAGAAAATTTGTAAGACCCAGTATTTATATGTATTTGAGTTTAATGTCGGGTGCGAGGTCCGCAGAACTTAGGTGCCTCCCACAAATCTAGTGCGGATTTGCACCTCGCGGCCCCGCACTCCCCGCAGGACCGAGCTACCGCCCCGCAAGTCGCTACAGCGACACCCCGCAGCGCGCGCTCTCATTGGTCGAGCGCGCCTGTGACGATCGCGGGCCCGGCACTAGGGATTAGCCTAAAATTTGGAATATAGGTAGGCCTCCTGGGTCGGGCAAATCAGTTCGGTTCCGGCCTACGAGAGAAGAAACATCAAGAAGTCAGCAAGTAGTCAGCAAGCCAGCAAGTAGTCAGCAAGCATTTCAAGACGTGGAATCGCTGCCGGGAGAACCCTGCACGCCGATCGAGCCAAGCTTCATCGCCACGGTGCCGCCGCTACGTGTCGTCAGACATTGTATTGGAAAACCGTACTTTTCAGTGCGAATAAAGTTTCTATCATCTAATCACTGGTATTATTTACCACGCAACCAGCACCCCCGAACTTTAATTGAACGAGGCTGTTCGAAGGCGGTCTCGTTCACTTAGTTACCAACATTTTCAAAAGAACGGAATTGATATTTTTAATGTAGATGTTCTATACTCTCTATAACCTAACAATAGTGGTATTCGCTAGAATATCACCTGTCGTAAAGTTGTCCTCACAGATTATTAAAACTTTTAATTTGTTTGTTATGTTACTATCGCGAATTCGAAGGACGACTTGTTGACTTTTTATTGGAATTTTTCCGATAAAATCTATAAGTCCTTTTTTTTATTAATCTTTCTCCGGTCACCAAATAAGATAACACATGGCATTTAGTTCAATACACAAAATTATAAACATTGTGCATCTTAAATTATATAGACAGCCTCCGTGGCGCAGTTGGTTAGACGCCGTCTGTGAAACGAGAGGCCGCAGGTTCGATCCCTGCATCGAGAGAAATGTTCCTGCGGCTCACAAATATTTCTTCCGGTTCTGGGTGTTGATGATACCGAAAAGTCTCTCGTAGTTCCTGATACCCACGACACAAGTTTCGATCTTAATGTGGGATCAGGACTATGTATGTGACTTTGGGTGTTATTTATTTATAGGAAGATACAGCTTACATAAATTATAGGAAACAGAATCGAGCAGACAGAAATAAAACATAAATAAAATTACAAACCAAAAAATAAAATTAATGAAAAGTTAATAGAATACAAATGAAAAGAGTTATCTCGTTTAAACTATTAAAAACATCTATGTTTTTAAGTGTGATTAATTGTTGCAGTAGTGTTTTACATGTTGAAAGTGGTAGAGTTATATCATAATTATCTTGAATTGCTGAGGGTTTGGGCCAGTGCACCGCCTTTGCGGTCGTCTTAAGCTCGATGAGTAAAATTGCCAGAGGCTGAAAACCCCTTTCTTCCTATCGTCCTTTTTCTGGCCCTTTCCCTTCCCTTTGTGAGAGGCAGGAAATGTACTTATGATTTAAGTGTTGTAGATGTTTAGACACGGTGGTAATCAGTAATCACTTTCCTTAAAGTGTGTCGTTAATATGACTTATGCAATAAAAAATACGCCAAATATTAAAAATAGACTACGAGAATACACAGCCCCAAATGATTCATCTGGAAGCGTGAAATTTTGCATACAAATTCTTCATACAACGTATGTAGGTACGAACTCTCAAAGACAACACAATTTTAAAAATTGTGTTATCAGGCGGCTCCCAGACGAACAATAATATTGCACAATATCACAAATTGTGCAATATAATTGACCAAATAACGATAGTATTAAAAATTGCGCAATGATTAATCGTCTGGATTCTAGCACCTTTCAATCTCATTGTACAATATATTGAACAATTTTGTTGTAGGTCTAGTGTTTTATAGAAAACCAGCGGCCCGACCCAGCTTCGCCCGGGTGCATATAGATTTCTTTACAATAATATGTACGTATTATACATATAAACCTTCCTCTTGAATCGCTCTATCTATGAAAAAAACCGCATCAAAATCCGTTGCGTAGTTTTAAAGATTTAAGCATACAAAGGGACATAGGGACAGAGAAAGCGACTTTGTTTTATACTATGTAGTGATGAGTTTAGGTTTAGATTGACATGTGATCTCTACAATACTCAATCTATCATACTCCTATCCATATAAAACAAAATTCTCGCATGCTGCCACCACTTATCTCAAGCACCAACATAAAAGTAAATTCCGCTTTAGAAAGCGTTAAGGCTATTGTGTCGTGTCGGCCGCAAATGAAGTTACCCTTCATTACCCTTGATAGAGGTTGTTAAATAATAAAACTGTATTCCAGTCACTTTATCGAGGTCGGCTATGGTAATTAAGCTACTTCTTGTAGTCCAACCCTTCCAAAATTTCAGTTTCAAAGGAGATATTCAGCAAGCTTACAGAAATAACGAGAGAATACGGTTTATACGACTGAATTTACTGTGCTGTATAGTGGTTTTGTAATAAAGCTATTTGCGAAAACAACTACTAAACATTGCAAGATTTAAAGTAAGAATATTACTTTTATATGTTGGTTTTGCCGGTTTCAACAAGTTATCTTTGCGATATGACATACGTAAACCCACGCATTTTTCCCAGAAGGGATAGGCAGAGATACTACCAGCACACCCAAGTTTCGCCTTTTGTGTTATGTCCTACGATGTGATAGAGGGTAAACCCATCGGCGGTATTTGCGATGTTGGGTGTTAATCGGTTTAGGTTAACCTACGTAATATATCCGTTTTAATACGAGGAAATATCATGGCTTAAATATTAAAAAAGTATTTTCACCGACATATTCGACCACAATAGAAATTCTTATGTGGATGGTGAACGATCAGGTTGCAAATATGTTGTGTGTATTCGCAATTTAATAATAACAGTCGATAACTCAGTTTGAGTTTTAAACTGTTAAAACTTTATCACTGTTCTGGACTATCATTTAATAAAAACCAGCATCGATTTGGCTCCCACAATGAAGACGGAGATAGACTACAAAAACATCACATCTCCATGTTTTAAAAATGAAGCTTTTACCTCAAATATGTTGCAATTGTGATAGTAATAAAACTTTTTATTATTAGACCACAACACATAAAATAAAAATATCAAGCAGATGTACATTTGATTAAACAATTGGCGGCCTTATCGCTAAAAGCGATATCTTCCAGACAACCGTTATATTATTATGTGTGATATTTGTCAATTAAATATTCAGAACTGAGTAATATAGGACCTAACAATTATTATGCCTTTTACACACAAAATTCTTCTATAACACTTTTTTACTGAAACATAATAATAAAAGTAGTACAAATGTAACATTAATGTTAATTAGATAACTAAAATTAATAATACTCCATATAAAAGTGGCAGTGTACAAAAAAAAACATATTATAAAGTCCGTAAGTCATTAAAACTAGCCAAACAGACTCTAATGAGCTATTAACACGCATTCTGAAAAGTTTGCGGTCTGTTTTATATCTCGAAATAATTTGCTTCGACGACTTTATTTCAGTACCATTGAAATGTTATCATGTTTTTATACAAAAATACAAGAGTTTTCGGTTTTCTTATTTATAGAAAATTGGATCTACATTCAATTATATTCTTTTGCTTGTAAAAACGACTTTGCTGTCTTCATTTGCTATCAAATTGGATTATAGTCAAACAGCTAACCTATACGTAATAAAGTAATTAATAAGTAGATATAATTTTATTTATTATAGAAGATATTATTATAAATGCCAAATAGCCGGAGAGTTAGGAAACAATTCTAGGGATTATCTCACATAAAATCAGAATAAGTCTAAACTTTTTTTATCGTTTTTTACTGTGTGCAACTTCGTCACAATGCACTTATCTCAACTTGTTTTCTAACTTTTACGTGCAGAGCAAAACAGAAAGTGCTCAAGCTTGCTACCTTAAGCTGGTATTATTTCATTTAGTTTTATAAACCTGTTCATATATTGTTAGGTATATGTGCGTTACTCATTCAAAAGTAATATAAATTGAGTTGCCTAAAGGATTAAGTTGAAATGTTATCTCAAAGATGATGTATCCACGCTAGGCTGGAAATGAATCAAAATGGTAAATTGCGAACTCGTATTTACTTTAGTTTTATAATAATATTGTTGGAATATATATACATTGTGAACGAATTATGGAATGTATGAGAATAATTTAACAAGTGATGTCAGCTCTGATAATAATAAGGAGGTGGATGAAGACATTCATCTACACATTTTTAAGATTTCGACGAATATTTTTAATTATGTTGGAATAACTTTGGAGAAAAAATGGCTTCTGTGGACAAATTATACAGTAGGAAAACTTTAGGTCAATTTTACATAAAAAACTAAAATATACTCATAGCTGCGTTTTCGAGCACCTAATTCTAAAGCAAAAGTTTCTAAGTAGTCCGAGGAGATCCTAACGTCTGCAATATGCGGGTTCGTACATAAATTAGTAGGAGGATGTTGCCGTGTGCAGGTCATTATATAATTTGTTGCGGGAAATATTGCCATATAAGTTTGAACCAGTGTAAACTAGTATTATGAATCAAATTTTTTTACTACTAATTTGACAAACGACCTAGTTGAGGTTCTAGAAGTGGCTAAGTACTGGTACTAGGCGTTACCAAAAGGTCGCTATGGAAATCCTTGTACGAGATTTATGTACTGCAGTAGACTTCTTGGCTGAAGAGATAGAAAGAAAACAGAATAAAGATCTTTATTTACTATTTATAATTGTGTAAAAATTGTTCGGATAAAAGTAATAAAGAACAACGTTAAACAATAACTGGAGTTACTTCATGGCTTACTCAATGAATGCCGTAGCAATTAAAACTTCTGTTCACTCTACTAAGCAAGAAAATGCTGGTTTTTTGTTATTAAACAAAGCTGCGCTTTATTATAATTAGTATCTTAGTACCATAGAAATAGATTTCCATATCAAGAATCTATAATACCACATAATATATAATTTAAATTGCTAGGAGGTTTTTCCCTTGTTCATCCCAAACCGCCGCACCGCGCCGCGTCCACTGCCTTTATGTTCTTAAGCTTTGATATCAGACAGTAAATCATTAATCGTATACTTCTTACATACATACACACATAATCGTCACGCCTGTATCCCATAGGGGTAGGCAGAGACTATAGACCGCCACTTTTCTCGATCCTGACATACTACTTTCGCTTCATCCACTTTCATCAACGTCTTCATGCATTCTCGTCGGTTCAGGGTACTTTTGACCTGACCCTTTTTGAGGGTATCACCGATTTGGATGGTGTATGTTCGGTGAGGTCGACCCCTACCGACTCTTCCATCCACACTCGCATTATGTACTTGTTTCGTAATTCTCCTTTCATCCATCCTCTCTACATGACCAAACCATCGTAACATTCCTTTCTCAATTCTCGTCACTACATCCTCTTTCACTCCACAAGTTTTCATCACCACGCTATTTCGCACTCTGTCACACAAGCTTACACCACACATTCCCCTTAATGATCTCATCTCTACTGCCCTAATTTTACTTTCATGCTTCTTTTGCCATACCCAACTTTCACTACCATACATAAGCGTTGGAAGTAACACTCCTCCATGGACAGCCAGTCGTGCCTTTTTGGAGACCTTCCGACTACCCATAAAGGAGTGTAGCGCACCATTCACTCGATTTCCTGCATTCACTCTTATTACTTCTTATTTTGTACAATTATATTACAATGTATACAGATGTAAAATGAGATAAAGCAATAAAGAGAAGTCATTAATATAGAAGTACTTTTCCATTCCTACATTTAATAAAGCCATACCGCCGCCATTACGAAAGACGACTAAAATTTAACGAGTTACTGAAATAACACGTTTGTTGTTTCCGTATGTTACACTTTGTGAAAGTGCACGCCAGACTGTTTACGTATTTACGTAGCGTTTATTTTATATTTAGATTAATACTGCAGACTATAATTTTTGGTTATCTACGAGTACATGAAAAGTTTTAGCGTATGGTAATAGAGGGTCTAATTTGTAATTTATTGGCTCGAAAGTAACAAAAACGATAGTTAAATACATTGAATATGAAACGTTTGATTTATTTTGTATTTGCTATCTTAATGTATTTATTGATATACGTTTTGAATAATCAAATATGTATATTGCTCTCTACCGCTTCAAAGGAGTCTACGGTGTTTATTTTACATTTGTATGCTTAGACATTATAATTACAGTTCTCCCTTTGAAACTTGGAACATAGAATAATAAGCCGTAATTCATAAAATCAATACGAGCAATAATATGTAAGTATTTGTATCCAAATAATAATTGACCAATATTGGAAATATTGACTAATTAATCTTATAAGGTTTTTCATCTTAGTTGAACATTACAACACGAATATTTTTTTGTTTTCTTAGTTAAATAAACGAGGGACTGGCTCAACTGATGGTACCTTCTACCTTTTCTTCTACACTTTACAAGCAACCCCAAATTTAAATGATCGTTATTGTTGTTTGGCCCACATTTGACTCTCATACATAAATTCATAAACTCACGCCGATATTTCATGAATAGAAAAAAAAAAGATTATGTTATTCATGTATTTAAATATTTTTCTCTATCTTTTTAAAATAAATCAAAACGAAACTCATCGTATAGAACAATGTATACATATTAATAGCTCTTTTTATTTCAAAAACAATGTTTGTTTGTTGAAGTGTTTGTTTTGCGAGATTCGTGGTACTTATGTAATCCGCAGAAACAGTTGATGCCCGTCCGAAGCCACAGGTGAACAAAAACGCAATTCAGCTCCAACAGTATTAAGGTGGACAGCTTCGAAAGTTCAATCTACGAAATACATTTGGCTCCGGAACTGAATGCATCCAAAACGATTTTAGTTTAGTCGATATCAATCTTGGCACTACTGGTAAATTACATTGTGTGAAATGACGCCGTCTGTGAGTTCTATGGCTGTATAGAATGAATTAATCCGTATTTGAAATCATTCTATACAGTCATAATAAAAATCGCAAACGTTCTTATTTAAAAATAGTTATGTTTTGTCCGGTTGGTTTTGAATCCCTCATTGATAATTTTTTCCAAAAACGAATGATAAATAAGAATAGATATTGTGTGCTACTTGTTAAATTGAATTTGCAAATATAGCCGATATTCCGTAGGTGTAGACTCGACACCACTGCCTCACAGACATCCTACGTGACGTAAAAGTTTCGGTGCCGCATTTCAGTACATGAACTACAAAATACTTGAAAGCCCGTGAGCTTCCCACGCTTTTCAACTAGGTACACGTCTCCCAACGCTATAACTTATTTAATGGTAAACCTTTATAACATAAGAAGGAACTAATAAGCATGGGTAATCTAATATTGTGTGTGTTAATGAGTTTTTAACTTGCTATATAAAGCCGCCTGACCACTTTCATCCTGGAAGTGCTCTGCTAAATATATGATTTTTTTCGAAAAATATGTTTTAACTTGTCTTATATCTCAATTGTTAAAAAAGTACAGTTCATAGGTATTAGGTATATTACCTACTTGAAAATGTTTACGTAAAGTAAGTATATACTTGAAACTTGACTTGAAACAAAGAGTGTATTTTCAAATCCAATTTATTATTTGCAGTGAACGATACCCTAGTTGGCAATGAATTGGACTGAATATACTCTATATCAGGGTTTGATCTCAAGGCGAACACCTGTGACTTTACAAAGACGTGTATATTCGAAGTAAATAAATAAAGAACGAAACCATTGTAGGGAGACCTGCATATCTGAAAAGTGAGAGATCGTCAATAGTCTTAGAAAAACGTGAGAATTTAGCATTAGACAATTTCGTGAGAATCGAATTCTACTGGTGGTAGGTCTCTCATACATATGTATGTATGAGGCTGTGTATCACAATTTTTTTCGTCAAAGAGTAGTGTAAATACATTGTTGTGTTCCAGTTTAAAGATCATTGTAGCCAGAGTAACTACTGGACATATCGAGACTTAATATCTTATGTCTCAGGATGGCGGCGCAATGGAACGCCAGGCAGTGTTTTGTAATTAAAGGTGTTATTTGGTTTTGCTACTGTTTATGAGCGGTCGTATAGCTTACCATTAGGCGAACAGCATGCTCGTCTCACCACTGATTGCAATAACAAAATAACAGCTCAGTGGGAAAAGGTAGACCTGTCACAATCTTAGTAGAGGTTCATGCTCGGCACAGGCTGTTTCTATTATTTTACATTTATACAAAGAAACATATTCACATAGAAAGTTAAAGCTACTTCTATTGTATATTTCTTCCTCTAAACGACCACCGGGAAATAAAAATAATGCGGTTAACCTCAAGCTAATATGAAGAGGAAATTGATTTAACAAGATCCAAGTATCGAAGCATTATCAACATTATAAGAGTATCAACATCATTTATGTTCCTTGAAGACAGTTAATGTACATTGCATATAATATCAACAATATTTACTTTATATAAATGTATACAAAGTTGATGTGACCTATGGGCATAAAATTACACTACGTATACTATACGTTCTTAGTATTTATTCGACACGGCAAAAAACTTTATAATACCAAAAATGAGATTTTGTTTGTTTCAAACAAACTAAATAGCTTACAAATAAGAGTAAAACGTAACAACCCTGTGTAAGTAAATTTCACTGACCTGTAGATCCGAATTATAAAAAAACCAATTGGCAACGTCGCGCGCGGCTTGTGTTATTGTCGCGCCGCGCCGCCAAGGCCACGCCGCCGTCGCAGCGTGGCTGTGTGCACCGCGCGTAGTTAGGTACTTTTGAAGTACGCGCACAACATACTTTATTTAGGTACACTAGATTTTTAAATTTTCGATATGTCCTCCATTTACATTAAGTAAAAGTTATAGCGACGGACAATATTATTATTGTTTAAATTGTTATTAAGTTTTTCAAATGATTAATAACCCTATTTCTAGTTCTTTAATAAGCCTCGCAAAAAGAAATCCAAGGGATTAGGTCCGGGGATCGCGGCCACCGTACAGGTCCTAATCGACCAATTCATTGTTGGCTGACAGTCAATAACACAGAAACACTAACACTAAATAATAATTATCCGAAGTTACATGTCCTGTCACAATAAAAAAAAAATAATGTCTTAAACTTATTTACGAGTAGTGTCAATAACAAGACAAAATTAAAATTATCGGCGTGAGATCAGCAAGATTAAAGCGGCGCGGCGGCGCAGGAGCTTCCGTGTTACATGCGTTCTGAAAGGATACCGGCGGCAGACTAAAAACTATTTTTTAGAGGTCAATTGCGTACGTGTCACACACACACATACTGACCTATTTCTATTTCTTTTACGCACAGGATGTTTTGCTATGTCGCTCTCGTAACGAAAGTGTAAGTGTGTGTGTATTTATTGCTTTCTTATTTGCATCGCCAACTTTTAAAGTAATTTAGTTGTACTTATTTATGTGACTTGTGTCAGAGCGGCAACAGCGCATAGATTTTAGTAAGATTTGTCGCTTTAAGGTGAATGACCTATGCGTTGGACGTAATCAGCTGTTCGAAAAGCAACAGCGTGTTCAAAGAGAGCAAAAACTTAAAAAATAATTTATGACTAAACTATTGTTCCTATTTAATTGATTTTTAGTACAGAGCTTGAAAATGGTGCCTAGTATATGCAGTTTAAAGAAAAGTCGCTCGGTTGTATCAATGTTGTATATCAGTCATATTTGTATGTACAAACATACATTATAAGGAAATATTCTCACGATATTTACGTATCTTTAAACAATTTAAATAACTGGTGAAATATTAGTTGAATTATAATAAGGCTGCTAATGGTTCCTTGCATTAAAATTTATAGGTCCTGTTGAAATATTCCGGTCGGTCAAATTAAACGGTGACTCTTGGGACTGCCCTTTAAGCGGTTTAAAAGGAGCCGGCATAATGAGAAAGTTGCTTTCAGTAGTTTCCTTTCCAAAGACATAAAAGCTGATATTGACAGAATGTGAAATAATGAAGTGACGTCTATACTAATATAAAAGGCTGAAGGTTTTGTTTGCTTGTTTGTTTCCTCTAATCTTATGGTGGCACTTCACATGGCTGTTTGTATTGGCTATTGGTTGTTTGTTGTATATGGCAAAATAAATGACGTTAAAAGCAAACATGCAAATAGAGGCAAATATGACAATCTATACTTACATTTTTGTTATTGGCCTCGCTTGTCAAATAGGCAAATAAACTGACCACACATAGTAATTGTTTGCCAAATATGCCAAATACACAAATACAAATAGCCATGTGAAGTGCCACCATTAGAAACTACTGGAACGAATTGAAAAAAAAAATTGTGGGATATTATATTGGATATCGGAATTGAACATTTGGCCGCCATTCTGAAAAGTGTATCTGCACCAGGGAGGCGCCGGGCCGGACCGCTAGTATTGTTATAAAGTTATAGAAGTATATGACTACTGTTCAGCATGGAATCAGCATTACGAGATGGTTTAATGATACTGAAAAAAAAAATACACCCTACACTCACAGACATAGTTCTGGCCCCAGTTAAGATCAATTAAGACTTTTGTAGTAGGTAATAAGAAACTACAAGAAACTTTTCAATCTCATAAACACCCAGATACAAAATATTTTTTTGTGGACTGCACAAACATTTCTGTCGGTGGGGGGATCGAACCCGTGGCCTCTCGTTTCACATCCGGCGTCTAACCAACTACGCCACGGAAGCTTTCAAACCTCCTGAAAGCATGAATTATGTTTAATGTACGTGATAGTAAGTGCAGATTCATATAGAGTATCAATAGCGAGAGATGGTTATCGCCCCGGTCCGATTAACGTAATTATGGCGATGCATGCTAAACCGGATATACACAGGCTGAACGCGAAATGCGACACGATTGTATGTAGCTGTCACGGGTTTTCCATCATCGTGATTCGTGTATGATCTATTCAGATGGATACGGGTACGTATACTAGTTTTTAAGTCTATAGGAACGTATTCACCGAACAAAACGCAAAAATAAAAATGTTAATTTGCGTTGGTTTTCTATGAACTAATGTTATTACCCAGGTCGAACCAACCAATTTGTACATACATAAACAAACATAAACTCATGCCGTTTTTACCAATAAAGGTAGGCAGAGGACACCCACTTTCGCCTTGTGTGTTCCGCCCCATGATGTGATAGAGAGCGAGCCTATCTTCTTATTGGGCACAATTTCTGAGTCCGGGTTGATTATGACTAGAAAATTCGATAACATTTTATCCGAACCCAATTCAAATCCTAGACCTCAATGTGGTTGTCGTACTATAGTAAAACTCAGGTACTAGTAAGGGAGCAATTTGTATTTCAGCTTTAATTGTGTGCTCTTGGATAAAGGTGTACGATGAAACAGAATATTATAATAAAACGTGTCAGTATATGTAAACATGCCACATAGGTTTTCATACATAATCTCTCACAGCAACAGCAGATTATTCTGTTTCAGTTTTCAGCTTCGTTTAATAACCGTTGCCGCTTAATTACTAAGCCGCTTGGCGTACAATACTCGTACCAGATTGGACCGAAACCATCACATACGGTAAAAATATGCTTTAGAAATGTTTAGCAACTCATTATCATTGTGAATATAATTTTACCGAGGCAATCTATGACTATAGGTAGTGCGTAGGTTGTAAAGCTAAGGTCTCGGGTTCGAATTCAGGGGCAGGATAGTGATATTGGATTCTATTTACTATCAGCCCGGAGTCAGGAATTTGTACCCTAAAAGGCGATAGGCAAGCTCTCTATCACATCGTAGGTCGGAACATACAATATGAAATGTGGGTGTCATGGCTGCACCTCTGCCTACCCCTTTTGGGAAAAAGGCGTAAGTTTATGTATTTATGTAATAATCTCACATATACGACAACTAAAAATAATATGAACAACAATAAGTTAGAAAAGGCATATGAAATTGGGAATACATTTTCGTGTCCCTTCAACATATTAGATTCGTATACAATTTTATAATCGTCCATTTAGTTATAAAACCGTCAAAATATACTTTCATTTTTCAAGAAAATAACAATCGTTCTTACGAGTAAACATTGTGGTTACCACAATTGTGTAAAAGACTATTGCACAGAGACTCGTCAGCAATTCTGTGAGCTTTGTTGAAAATGTTCAAGACATTTTCTTACATCCTTGAAATAAAATTCTTCAGGAAGATGGCACAGAACGCCATATGCGATTAGTATTGGAATTAAATATCCTAAGATTAGTATAAAAATATATATATTTATGGCTGGAACGGGGTCGTATAGTCTCAAATATAACAAATCTCATTTTTAACTTTAAGTTTCAACAAATATCACACAACACAAATTGGAAAATTGTTTGAAATCTCAAATCTCCTAGGTACGGTACAGTTGTATATTCAATAATAGTAAATATTATGTGACCAGATAAGCAGAAATGTTCCGATAAGTACGTGCAATAATATTATCACAGTGCTTTGTCCCTACTCAATGATGAAACCCAAGGGTATTTTCTATCCCAAAGCTTAGTAACGAAGTTAATTCTGCTTCAAATTTCGACCGATATCTATCACGTTCAAACATTTCGTACTATTATAAAACAATATAATAGTTTTTAGTTCAGTCAATATGTAAATTGCCCTCCGAATGAAGACCTGCCCTTATTTAACATAATGAATCGTTAGGAGGGCATGTCAAGAGGGCACAGTTAAATTAAAAAGGTCGCGCTATTTGCTGATTTTAAGAAATTTAAAAAATGAATAAAATAATATGAAATGCTTTTTTCTTGGAAACTATTGGTTTTAGGAAAGTTTTTTTAAAGAAAAAATGTAGAGGGCATTGCGAACTACATTTTCTGTCATTGGAGTGACGTCATCCGACTTAAAATACAAAAAGCAAAAGGAAAAAATGATTTTTTATAATAATGTAAATTAGAAAGTTGTTCGTCACAAAATTAACTAAAATTTTTATTTTAATGATAAGAACATCGTAGCTCACAAGGTCGGCAGTTGTTGATATTTTATTATTATTATACCAGCTTAGAATAATCACACTTTCGTTCAGTCCCAGGACAATGGAAAGTAGACAATTATAGTAGTAGGATTCCACGTACTTTCAGATTAATAATTTACTCATTAGGCTAGACCAACGTCTACCAACTCCAAGCTATCAACGATGAAAAGCCAAGGCCAGCCGAGCCAATCACCCCGTTTACACGCTGGCATTGGTGGAGGCTGGTCGAGGCTGGCCAAGCGTGTAAATGCATCATTAGGCGTGTATTGCCCAAGATGAATATAGGAAGAACACAACACATTAATAAAAATAAACAATAAACGTTCTACCCATTTATTTGTCACATAATATATCTCTTCACGTGCGACCTGCTCTCCATTATTCGTGAGCGTTACTCACGGCGTCCTATTCTGGTCACGTCCTCGCCGCACCTGACAAACTTTACGATACACAGTAATTTAGGTAAGAATCTTTCAGACGGGACAAATAAGATACGGCCCGCATTGATTTTGGCAGTATTATGGTCCCGCTATATATAAACGGCACTTATTTAGACAACCTTTACGTATTTCGCTCACATTATTTCGGGAAATACCACGGCGCTGTTTTGTATCCCCCTAATTACATGAAGCGAGTGTCGTTTGATGGTTTAATGCATGTCTTCTTGTTGTCTGGCCGACGGTTCGTGACGCAAACATTTTTTTAACGGAAACCTAAAATTAACTATATTGAAAATGATAGTAAGTGTAGTCCAATACAAATAATGTATCCACCAGTGTAGATTTATACAGGGTATATCAAGACTACTACCGAAAATAATGCTGGGTGGTAGATTTAGTGACTTCAGACACAACTAATTTTTTGCAAAAATAGCGACGTATTTTTGTTATTTTTATCCTATCATCGTATCTGAGTGGTACATGATTGTTTTCTCCTAAAATAATAGTGTACAATCTTTTATTTTTAAAGACGCTGCGGTACGCAAGTGTTTAAATCATTATTTTAGCTAAAACTATAGATATACTACCAAAATTCGACGATATTTAAAAAATCACAAAAAATGGACGCGTTACCTTGGAAATTTTTTATTTACTTTGTGTTTGTAGTCACTAAAACTACCACCTGGCTTCGTTTTCGGTAGCAGTCTTGATATACCCCGAATGTGGTAGATAGCTGGTTGAATACAAATATTCTACCACCAGTAGTGAGTGGTACTATTTGTAACATTTAAGGCCAGTACAGGCTGGGAAGGCACGGGTAGGGATATAATTTGTATCAAAGGTTATTCAAACTTAGCTAGTGGGAATAAGAAATAAATTCCAATGTATTAAATTGATGTCATTTTTGCATTTTTCCGCTCCCTGAGTCCACTCCGTGACCACGTTAGCTGTAAAGTAACCGAAAGGTCGGGAACTTAAAAAATGAAAAAAATTAACCAAATTCGCGATAAAATCCATAAATAATAGTTTTATTTCAATTGTAGTTCCTTTTTATTGTATTATTTTTTGGCAATCAATACATTCATACATACACTCACGCCTTTTTCCCAGAAGGGGAGACAGACGTACTACCACGACACCCACATTTTGCCTTGTATGTTCCATCCCACGATGTGATATTGCCATACCACAAATTCCTGACTGATGATGAATAGAAAAATTTGCAACTCGAAATTCAAACCCGAGACCCAGCTTTGTAACCATACCGTAGTACAACTATACCAGATTGCAATAAATATGGTAATATAAGGAATATCTCCGATATGTATTGGGAAATATCTAGTACAGCATCGTATACATGTTGAGACTTGAAGCTAACGCTGGTACTATCGATGTATAGCTGTGTCGACAAAAGCCAGAGGCGATGCGATGTACGACGATGCACTTAATATATCACGTATTTCGCACACCTGTATTTATACGTAAATATCAGCCCACATGAGCTCACTTCTGAGGTGTATTGGTGCATCATAGCGAACATAGATTAGAACATCTTAATGGATTCAATAAATTTTTTTCATGTTCATTAAAATTTTGAGTGAGATTACCGGATGCCCAATAACCATACCGGATGCCCTTTCCTCTTCCCATCATTTTTCTTCCCGATCTCCTCTCGATTTGAATGGGCCGTCGGCACACCTATGATTCAAGCGTTGTGGATATCCATAGGCGCCAGTGATCATTTGCCACCAGGTGAACTGTTTATTTTATTTCAATTAATACACTGAATGAGACGAGCTTGCTGTTCGCCTGATGGTAAGCGTTATGACTGCTCATGAACAATAGCAAAACCAAATAACACCTTGATTTGTTAAGCAATGCTTGGCACTCCACTGCACTCGTCACCCTGAGTTTACCGAACCTATACAATAAAAAATGATTTATTGAATTAATCAAACAAAATACCAGTGTTACATAAATAATATCGGTGCAAAACTCAATTTTTCGGCTGAGCTACCGATTGGAGAGGATTAACGCATTATTATCGATAAAAGCTCTTGATGAGGGATTCATACTAAATAAGAGCCGCTGTTTATTAAATTGTTCCCCTTTTTTGATTGACCTTACGCTTTGGTACGTCATTGCCAATCCATTGCAATAATATAATAAAGGGATTATTTTAAATCTCTCCTTTAACAATCTAAGCCTTGATAATAAGATATTATTATCGCATATCTGCTCTTATACCAATAAACTTCCTTGTTTAATTTTCGTATGCATATCAATTTACGAGTATACATATACGTACATCTCATTGTCTGGTATGGGGTTCTTTTAGGATTAAAAGAGGTCTATCTTAGTCTATGGTACTGATTGAATGCGGGTCGGCAAGTCTTTTTTTTTTGTTTATACATACACATATAAAGCTTTGATGCATTTTGATTTAACCAAGATATATTTTTCATCTTTAATATGCACGATAATGTTACCTATTATTACTTTTCTATGTCGGTGTAATACTTTGTTACATTCGGTTACTTTTTCATTTTCTAAATATTCAAGCATTCAGGATTATCTCTAGGCAATAACAGAAAGACAGGTAAATGGGTTGGTACATGCACTAACTTACCGATAATTCGCTATCCGATTCGTCTGGATGTAGTGTATGTGTGCTGTAATTGACAAAAACATTATTACCTATTGCGACACACGAGCAAACTTCAGTAATTATATCTTCATACGAAAGCGAAATGAGTTCTCTTTTGTAGGAAACTTCTTGGAAAGCGATAGCCCAAGTTTCTACCAGATATGAATAATAAAGTAAGGACCATTATTTCTGTACCGAATTTTAAACCATTCACCAAAGAATTAAAATACGTAAATCATGACGCAGTGCTGAAGATCTCCATCTAAAGAAAATTTACCAATGATAAAAAGCTGGTAACCGTAATTTTAATTTCAAGCTCGTATTTTTTTTTACATATATGTATCTGTATCAGCCCATATACGTCCCACTGCAGGGCACGGGCCTACTCTACAATCGAGAGTACGATTGAAAGTGATTTTTGATTTTGATTGATTTTTTTCATGATACACTAATAATCTGAATTGAACGCAGTATGACTAGAAAAAAAAAACTAAACACAAGAGCATTGTTAGTGTCGCCAACAAGTATAAGATGGTTCATTTGTAACATTCATCATGTGTCCGTTCGTATAAACATAAAAAAATAATACAGTAAGTTTATTACAAACAACTAGTTATTTCGGCGTGACCATAACAATAATATACGATGTTGTAAAATTCTATGACGCATGGCGGTGAGAAATCTGTCGCTGCCGTTTTATTGCGAGGCTACATAAAAAATATATATATTAGATATATTATTTTCGTTGCCACGCTTTTATTAAAGGGCCATCAATATCGGCATAAACTGGGTCATTAACGCCAACTCAAGTTCGAACACATTAAAATTAGTCCTACTTTTAACGTTTAGCTCATCGATTCCTGTATTTCACATTAGCTCTGCTGTGATTAAATACGTACTTCATAAAATGGAAAATTCTGAACAAAAAGAGTATCAACTAACGATTGTTTCGTGTTTTGCCACACAATGTTTGGAGTCTATGAAAATTATTCTCCAAATCATTAATATTATTTTTAGTTGGGCGGTGACGTGACTAATTAATTTAACGCGCATTTTATATAAATATTTTAAGGTCACTGTTTTTTAATATAAATTTCTTTTAGTCATATCATGAGAGATTCAAAAATGTCGAATACACTCTGGGATAGATTATTTTTAATTTAAAGAATGATTATGTTAATTTTACGTTGTGAAAAATCTTAACTCCGGATTAGAAAATATTGGCTTTCGTGCTCGGAAACCCTGTAAATATGTCAAAATCTTACACTGGAATGGTTTCTCAATAGGTTTTAATTTATATTACATCAAATATTATATTAATGCATTTATAATTCATAAAAAATAATAGCAATATTATGCCAAGAGAGCCATTTTAGGTGACATTTAGATTAAAGTGTAGTCGTAATCTCGAGAGAGATCTTAAAGTAGTAATGGTCATGTCGTGTTTATATCCTGGAAAAACATAAAACGAATGCAAGAGCATTGATTTTCTTTACAATCACATTCATGCTGCTTTAAAGTTGGCATATATGACACAAAACTAATCCGCAATCAATAAAATAAATCTTGAATAGTATAAAACAAATCTTTCAGACTTTTACGACTCAAAGAAATAAAATATCAGTATAAAGACATAACCGTAAAATTTCGACCAACCACCTACAAAACGTCCAACTGTTTTCTTTAACTGACGCACTCTCGAAGCCATTTACGTGGACATAATCACTAATAATTCTTCACCTCTAAAATTAATTTTCTCACATGCCTGTCATAAAATACTAAAATATAAAAATTCACTTGGCATCGGGCCTCCGCGGATTATAGAAAACATTTTGTGGCCGTATGTAAAAATATTACTTGGTGTTTAGCGACGTTATTTATACGATCTGTATTATAAAATTTTTGTTATGGTTGTGAAATAATAAACAGCAATGTTGATAAATCTATTACATATTAATAAAAAGAGATTTATTTCTCTAACATCACACACATAATGATACTGGACTTATGTATCGATGGCGAGCGCAGAGGAATGCCAAGCATTGCTTTGTAATCAATGGTGATGTTTGGTTACCTACTGTCCATGAGCGGTCGTATCCAGCCGAATGGCATGCTCGCCCCCGATTCATCGCAATAAACATATTTAGTGAAATGAGTATGAAGCATTTTGCCTTATATTTTTGGTTAATAACATAAAAGTACTTATTACGTCAATAATAAATATTTTTTTAGCATGAAGAAACGCCATCATGAAGGAAAACCATTTTCTATTTCGACTACTAGCGCCATCTATGGAACAATTATAAAACTACGTAGTGCTGAAAACGGCGAGTGTCTGTACTGTTCTTGGTCGTGAAAATAAGGTTCGTTAGAAAGTTTCCAAGTGCTCGCCACCGACAATAGATGTCATTGTTTTCCCGTAGGAGTTTATAATTTCAGAGTAGAAAAGGTAGATGTCTTCCTCATAAATAATGAATAACTCTATAAAAAGATTGTACGCAATCAATCAGGGTATGATTTTATGTAACGTACTATGTGAATCTGGGCATGTGATACTGCACCACCTATGTAATTTTTCTCGATCTGCTAACGAAACATTTGTACACATTTATTTATTACTTACCTTTTTATGGTCGTATCACAATTATTAATACTTACTATCTTAATATATTAACATTAATTGCTAAAATACGATATTATAAATTTCGTATATTTCGATTTTTCCGCCATTTATGGTCGTACGATATTAAAAATAGACATAAACAAAACTATTTTCTTCCGCTCAGCTGGAATAAGTATCTATGAATTAATATTTCATTAAGCATACAATGTTTCCCTACTCTCGTCTTAAATTATAAATTAGATGCTTAGATTAAATATGCTAGTTCAAAATGCTACAACTAGATGGCTGTAGTGAAACTAACTTAATACTTCTAAATGTTGTTAATAGCTTTACAGAACATGCTTTTGAAAATAGCTATTATATTTTAAATGGAACGTATTTTTTTCATATGATTAAAAATAAAACATTTTTGTACAAATATTATACAAAACCTCATCACCATGTTGTCTTTACGATTTCCTCAGTTTTACACAAATAAATCATGTTTTGTAAACACGTGCTGTCGAAGAAACAATCTACGCTCCTGACAAACACATTTACGAATCTACCCACACATCATTTCCAAATCACAACGTCTCCGTTTCATCTTTTACGAAATTGGCATTTGAATTGGGCAAATTGAAAATGCGGCTATCATTTGGTTTCGATTATATTATTGCTATTTGCGTGTTGATAAACATCAAACACCCACATGAGGAATGTGTCCAACATCATATTAATTGATATAATAAACTGAATATTATTGGCAGACAAAGGTTTACCAACCGGGTGGGTTAATCTGGTTTCAGCTAATACATGTTTGTTTCTTGTTATATTATATACAGGATATATCAAGACTGCTACCGAAAACGAAGCCAGGTGGTAGTTTAAGCGACTTCAGACACAATGCAACAGAAAATGGAAAAAAAGCTTTTTTTTTTATATGGTCGTATTTGGGTGGTGATTACATTTTTTCCTAAAATAATAGTGTTTACCCTTTTATTTATAAGAACTCTAAGGTATAAAAGAGTTTAAATTATTATTTTAGCAAAAACAATGGATTTACCGTTGTTTTTGCTAAAATAATAATTTAAAGGTTAGTTTTTGCTAAAAATGATGGTATTTAAAAAATGATAAAAAAATATCGCGTTTCTTTGCAAAAATTTTAGTTGCATTGTGTTTGCAGTCACTAAAACTACCACCCGTTTTCGGTAACAGTCTTGAGATACCCGGTATATATATGTTTATTATGTTAAGTCTGTTTTCATAGTATATATGTTAGTTTAAGCTATTCAATTTCACTGTCCATTTATTTTTAATTATATGTTTTCGCACGTACCTCTTCTCATCTCTGCGTCACCTTAGGTTCGACTGTTAGAGAATGCTTTCAGGCATCCAGTCCACCAATACAATTTGTAATGTATAAAGTGGACTATATGGCCTAACCACTCTCAATCGTACTGTCGATTGTAGAGTAGGCCCATGCCCTGCAGTGGGACGTATATGCCTTATACAGAAAGTGTAAATAAATAAATAATAATTAAACAAATCTTTATTGGATTCCATGGTTACATTAATTCGTTTTCACACACACTTGATAAAAGTACTTATATCCATATACGTATTTTTATAAAGGTAAAGACTAGGTTCTGATTAATTTATGTATTAAGGACAACTAGTGGTAATTATTTTTGAACTTTCAACTTATAAATAAACACATGCGAATTTAGTACATGGTAAATGCTCTACCTTCAAGTGTCACAATTAATTTAAATATACAAAAAGTTGAATTAAATTAAAGTAAATCTATAAATATAATTTTGTTACCGATCGATGTCTGTACATGGAATATAAATGAGAAAAATAATATGGGGGGACTCTATCAACATAATAGAACTCAAGAGAATAAGATTTTTAGATATGTTTGCCTGTGCAGTTGTGCGCGATGAACTCAGATACGGCTTAACGGAATTCGAAAAAAAATGTGGAGGTAGCTGACACCCTGGATGTACACTTAACTGGCTTTTTATCCCGAAAAATGTAATGTGCCCGTGGGATAAGGAAGGAATTCCGATACATTTGTTACTTCTTTATACTGAAAGGGATGTGATAGGACTGGATTACATGACATATGTGAGAATGAGATGGGATGGAGCGAAATATAAAGGGACGGAACCATAACAAATAAATAATGTCATTCGCGGTTCTAGATTTTTCTTCTTTTGAAGGGAGAAACGGGAGTGAAGGTTTAGGGTAGTATCTATAGATTTTATAGTATATAAAAATATTCTAAAGTGGACGGGGCACAAAAGTATTTGGATCCGGGCGAAGCCGGCCCGGACCGGTATGTAAATAATTTTAAAATCTCCTTACAATTTCCGTCTCTTAATTTTATTCATTAAGAAGTTATGAGACTGTTACTTTGGGGAATAAGTTTTGTACCAGGCAATTTATGGTTCTCTAATGAGTCGAAAATTATTCAGGATTGCAACCGATAGGTCACAGAATGAAACTGTATATCAACTGATTGATATTTAATCACACAGTTGATATACCTTAGGGGGAAACTTTGCTTCATCTAGCTTAGTGTTCTAGTAGACTATAGTTGCTGCATTGCAAATATGGTAATGCACGCACTATAGGTATTACGATCTAGATCTATTGTTTATAAATTTTAAAAAAGGTAAATAAATAGATAGTCTATTTTTTTACCTTTTTAGCAGATTATTTATTTTCTAATTGTTTTCGTGACATCCAAATTCAAATCTACTCAGATTGATATAGTTTTTAAAAAAAGTATTTTTGGCAGGTAAAGGTAAACATATAAAAATACTTGCCAATAATAAAAAGGTCTTAGTAACGATTAACTTGTTGTAGCACATCTAACAAACCATAGCAATTAATACGAATCATCTATCCTACTAAAAGTACGTATAGCACTTTTTCTGTCTCTCTCTCTCTCTCCCTTCAGTCACATAAAGCCCACTACTGAACATAGGCTTCCTTCAAGGATCTCCACATTGACCTGTTGGAAGTGGCCTATAAGAAATGGCGGGCTATTATTTGGTAATTTCTTACACACAGGTATGACGAAAGAGGAGCGAGAGCGCAATCTAAAGTCTCAGGGTAATTACGTATTTAACACATTAACAATAATTTTATATACTCCAGTATGTTATTACAAACTGTTTCGTGGAATTGTTGAATTCTAGAACGTTAAACACAGTAGTAACAACGCAGATGGACGAATAACTATTCCGTACCATCTCGCGTCATAAAGCTTGTTTATCACGCTCTCGTGTCGGTTGAATCGATTTCAAGTTTAAACACCGTTCCCTTTGTACATTGTTACGGATTTTATGTTTATATTTAACGCCTGTATTCTGAGCAGAAGCTGGAGGAATGGACACGACATGCACTAGCGCTGTTGGTTGTAGGTATTATATTTATTTAGAGTTACTAATGTGGCTAGATTAGTCTCACAATTACTTTAGTCAACGATCTCACATAAAGTATAACAGACAGAGACAGACAGTTTATCTGCTAGATAAATCTTTCATTATTACGAATATCATACTGAAACATCAGGCACGCCAAAACTGTAATTAGCTACTTATTGCTATGCATAAAAAACAGGTACATTAAGCAATGACAAGGTAGTAAAAACTATACAAACATGAAATAAATGCCTAATATAATAAATATTATAGGTGCTAGTAAATAAAGCTCCATAGTGCTTACCTATCTAGTTTGCTACTATAATATAAGCAATATTAATAATATCCAACGACATGGTGGGTTTTACGCAACCAAAATATTAATTACAATATAATATGTGTATTTAAAATGTGTTCATTTGAATGTAAATGTGTATTTAATAAACATATAAAAATATAAGCTATATTAAAAATAGCCAACGACTAGGTGGATTTTTAGAAACCAAGATACTGATCGCAATACGAAATATGTATTTAAATGTAAATGTATATTTAATAAATAAATAAAAATATAAGCCATATTAAAAGTATCATAGATTTTACGCAACCAAAATACTGATCACAGTATAAAATGTGATTTCGATTTGCCTACATCTCCGTTGATAAAATTGCAATGGTAATGTGGGCCGCGCTCGGTTGGGGAGCGAAAATTCATACCGTGCAAGTGTTACGTAAGCGAATAACGGTCGATAGTCATTCCAGCACCGTCACTGTATCTTTGAACTTAATTTAAGAAATGACGTTCCATTTCCTATTTTGTCACGGAATAAGTTTAAGTTTGTATAGAAAATTGGGGCGGTCTAAAATTACGTGACAAATGATTGTTCTGAATTTAGAACTGGTATATAAAACAAAGAAGCTAGAATATAAGTAAAGGAGAGTGTACGATTGGGATGTCTTATGGTTATTATTACTCATAAGTAGTCTAGACGTATTGGTCCCCAGCATAGGTGTACTTTCCAATCTAATATATAATATCTCCATTAAACGCTATTTAATCATCTCACGTAGATTTTAATTGCTAATGAATAATCATTCATCATCATATCATCATAAGATCATAAGCGATGGTTATTTGCTAACTGAATAAAGAAGATTCTGTTTTTGTCCACACCAATACATTAAAATTACATATCAATATACCTAGCGTATTGTGTAGTGTGTGTATAAAGAATACTGTCATACCCACTGGCCGAAACCTTGAAAACGTGGGACATGAAAAGATCAATCGGTAAATAATTGAAGTGTACTCATAAATATTTATTAAATTGTAAGGAAAGTGTGAGCCGTGAAATGTTTTGGACTCGAGCCAGAGAAGCTCACACATGACGCTTGGTAACTTATGAAAGAATCTGTTACATACGGGCACTACTGGCCTACTACGGCTTACCACTTGACATTTTTCATACATTTTTTATTTAAGGTTAAAGATTAGTATGGGCATGTATGACTTTAAATTCACTTATATTTTTTTATATTAGGCTCAAATGTTGTGTTTAAAAGAGTATGGGTATCTAAACTTTTAGCAATTTTACATTTTAATATATTTTTTTTATTGCCATGAATAGCGAGACGAGCATGCCGTTCGCCTGATGGTAAGCGATACGACCGCTCATAAACAGTAGCAAAACCAAACAACACCTTGGATTACAAAGCAATGCTTGGCATTCTACTGCGCTCGCCATCCTGAGACATAAGATGTTAAGTCTCAATATGTCCAGTGGTTACTCTGGCTACAATGCCCTTCAATCCGAAACACAACAGTGCATTTACACTGCTGTTTGACGGGAGAAATAGACACTGCGGTGGTACCCACCCAGATGGCCTCTCACATATGAGAGACCTACCACGAGTAAACATTTTAATTAATCAACATATTAGTTTAATTTTCACAGAAATGAACATATTTGCATGTAACCAGACGTACTGTACTGTATCAGCCCATATACGTCCCACTGCAGGGCACGGGCCTACTCTACAATCGAGAATATGATTGAGAGTGTTATGAGTGAGTAACCAGACGTATTAATTGTAATTATACTAATATATGGGAATAGGCAATATAAACGATGAAATGACTAAGACTATATGTGTGGTCTACACAGGCGTAGTCCTGGTCGGTGAAAATCACGTACAGCAGTTACGCAGGTTTTCCCACAATTTTTGCTCGTCGCGTAATATGTAAATTATTCTTATTTCAAATAAGTTTAGCATTTCAATTCTTGTGAAAAAATATAACTTCCACACTTTGCTAAATCTTCACATTAGACTTGTAAATATGAGGCAACTGGTCCCACAAATTACGTAGCCGCCATTGCAACTGTGAGATTTTAAAAATGAAATTTTAAATTAAAAAAATCCTTTGGCTGCGTTACGTGCGTGAGTGTTTTTTAATGCTCTAATTAAATTAATATGACATGCAATGCACTCAGCAAGTCGTAGGGCCGCTGTTGTTAGTCATGACTGAACGTGAAGGGACTGAAGCTCATCCGGAGCGGTACCACAGTCATACAGAAATCATCGTAAAGCGACAGCTTTGCTCTCGCGTTTTATTCGGTTAGTGGTCTTGATGGATGCCCAAAACCTCTTTCCACTTCCCATCGTTTTTCCTTCCCGTTCTTCTGCCGATATGATGGGCCGGCAACACATTTATGATCCAAGCATTTTTGATGTTCATGAGCCGCGGTGATCACTTACCATCAGGTGACGTGTTAGCTCGATTGCCGGTCCGACGCAATAAAAAAAATGTAGACAGGTCTAATTCACCCTCCAAAATTACTTAAATAATCTCTTGTATTCTAAACTGATAATATGTTTATTAATACTCGTTTACGTGGAAATTCCGACGTAGACATACTAATGTGTAGCCTGCCTACGCGATCGAATCCACCAGATCGGAAAGCGAACTTCTTAGCCGCTCCGTAAATCGAGTAAACTACCCAAATTATGGAAACCAGACGTATAGAATTTTCTTATACAAAAATTACTTCGAGAATAAATTCTCATTCGGAATACTAAAAGGAAAGAGAAAAACGCAATAACAGCTTGCATAAGTGTTATTCACGACACATTTCTGAGCATTTTGAATCGAAATTACGTGAAGAAAGACAATTTACATATATAAAAGAGACCTGTGTCTGAAATACGTGAATTATTATCATAAAGAGCTCAGGCTGCGAATGTTAAATTGCCCTTTATTACAATGAGCATACGTAACATTATTTTTTTGTTATGGTTTCTGAATGACCTACTATCAATTTGTAACTAATTACTACATTTATAACAGAACCATCCCGTCCCGTCCTGTTTCTTCTATCCCATGACGGAAGGCAATCAATCATAAACCTTTTAATCCGCCCTTTATTCTATCACATCACTTTGAGTTTGAATTCCTGGCACATTCAATGGGAACACTACAGTTTTCGGGACAAAAACTATGGGTTAATCTTGGGTGTCATTGACTTTTCAGCTATGTCGCAGTAAGGCATGATTTGGTCTATAATTTTAGGATCAATCAAATCTGTTAATCACGCTGAAATTTAATGCTTTATCATAATATATGATCTCTGTGCCATTTTTCATCACACTACTAATTCGATTTTTTCCAAAATAAACCATCGTATTCGGTATTATGACGTACTATACTATATTATACTATCTATCATTAAAATAACATTTATGTAATCATTAGTAAGTACTAAACATTATAAATTAAATATATTTCATAGGCAATTCATTGTACTTTTTATTTCTCTTTGTTTACGCTTTCACAAGTGGCTGCTTCGTAATATTATTGCTCCAACGGAATCCAATTTTCTTACTGTTATGTAAATTTGGAACATCTCAAATTATCTAATTTATTTTAATTTTCTTGCTTTGGAGTTTAGTAAAACATTGTCTGCTTAGTTAAACATAAAATTTATACAGTAGGTATTTAGGCATTGTTTCATTCTTCAGACTTTTGGCAGTTTTATATGACTTAAGCTTGTACATAAATTCTAGTTTTTGTAGCCTGGGGGTTAACGTCACTCGCGTCCGTAGGCTTTGACTCTAGTTTCCCTACACGTGACCCCTGGGTAGTGCCAAATGAGTGACACAGTTCGTGGTGGTAGGATTTTCCGCCCGGGTAGCGACCACCATTCATAGGGCGTAAAGACCGCCATAGTGTTCCCTGCTAGGGGAACGCGTTCCGGGATCAGCCCGTGATTTTCCGGTTTTTCGAGGGGCTTGAGTTCGGGCATGACGTTGTACCGTGTGAGTATTTTTGGTTCGCGGTCGATGGGAGGGATTTGACCCGCCGGCCAGGGAGACCCGTAGAAACGGTTGTCCGCTGGCCGCCCGCGGTACAGTACAGGGGCCCAATCGTGGTTAACCACCACGAGAGGCTGCCTCACCATGCCGCGCATAATCTTGGGTGGGTCCGTCGTGCCGGTTGGTGACCGGATGTGGGGTCCCGGCGGCCCATCCCGGGAGGGTACGGGGGCCCTTCCGTCCGGCGGGTCAATTCCGCTCCTGTTGACTATTTCGTGCCGGTGCTCACTCGGTCTTCTTAGTGCCCGGCCTGAAGCTCCTCGTGCCTCTTCACCAAACCCATCCCTTCTTTAAACTTCATGACAGTGCATATAAACAGAGCAGGTCCTTCAGCGGTGCATAACCCCACCACCGCGTTCACTATGGAGTTCGCCAACATCCGCGGTCTCCATACGAACCTCAATGCCGTCCACCACCACCTCGAGACGGCCCGGCCTGCTTTGCTCTTCCTGACGGAGACGCAGATTCGTTGTCCGACCGACAATTCTTACTTGCTGTACCCCGGTTATTCGCTTGAAGAAAACTTCAAGCCTAAAGCCGGGGTATGCTTGTTTGTTCGTTCGGACGTCTGCTGTCGCCGTCTGCGCTGCATGGAGGACCCCTCCTTCTCCGCTCTGTGGGTGCACGTGGATTTTGGTTCCCTGAGCCGCATCTACGTGTGCCTTTACAGGTCACACAACGGGGATGAGGAGACGACTCGGCTGTTCAGGTATCTTAGCCAGGCGGCTGATGACGCGCAGGCGCAGTTCCCATCGGCCGAAATGGTGGTCTTGGGGGATTTCAATGCACATCACGAATTGTGGCTGGGATCCTCCAGGACTGATCATGCTGGAAGGACTGCCCATGCATTCGCTCTGACTCATGACTTGACACAGCTGGTGAACCAGCCCACCAGGATCCCGGATGTGGCGGGTCATGAGCCTTCTCTGCTGGACCTTCTGCTGGCGAGTCACCCGGCTGGGTATCGTGTGACCGTTAGTGCGCCTCTGGGCACTTCCGATCACTGCCTGGTTGGGTCGTCAGTACCTTTCGCTCCACCTCCACGTCCCGTGCAGGTTAGGCGGAGGGTCTGGCATTACTCGTCGGCAGATTGGGATGGTATGCGGGAATACTTCGCATCCGTCCCTTGGAGGCAACGCTGCTTTGAGGGCAAAGATCCTTCAGCGAGTGCCAACGCTATTGCTGGCGAGATTAGGCTAGGAATGGATTACTACATTCCTTCCTCTGAGATCGCCAGTAAGGGCCGTGGACGCTCCTGGTTTAATCGTGCTTGCGCCGATGCTGTCGGTGACAAACAAGCGGCGTATCGCGCTTGGATCAGGGGTCGCGCCAAGAAGGATCCCAATATCGGTTCCCTCAAAGAAGCTTACAACCGGGCCACCAAGGCCTGCAAGAAGGCTTATGTTAGAGCGGATGCCCAGCGCGTTAGCAGGATTGGGCGTGCGTTGGCCAATCACCCGACTAGCAGTCGTGCTTATTGGAGTTTGGCCAGGGCCGTTCAGTCTAACTTCTGCCGTCCAGCATTGCCTCCGCTGAGGTACCCGGAAGGTTCGCTGGCTCACAAGCCGCAAGAGAAAGCTGCCTTATTGGCAAACCTCTTTGCGGCTAATTCCCGCCTCGAAGACCGTGGTTCTCAGACGCTGCCCACACTGCCTGTTTGCGGTTTCTCAATGGCGGATATTCGCATCAGGCAGTGTGATGTGCGGCGTGAGTTACGGTCTCTCGATGTGCGGAAAGCCAGTGGTCCGGATGGGATACCAGCGGTGGTTTTAAGAGCTTGTGCAGCCGAGTTGTCTCCTGTACTGACTCGCCTCTACCGAGCGTCCTACCGCACAGGTGTTGTGCCGGAATCTTGGAGGGAGGCCAATGTGCAACCGATCCCCAAAAAGGGTGATCGGTCGGACCCTACCAATTATCGCCCTATCGCTATCACCTCAGTGATGTGTAAGGTCATGGAGCGGATCATAAACGCTCAATTGGTCCGCTACCTGGAGGATCACTCGTTGATCAGTGACAGACAATACGGTTTCCGTCAAAATCGATCGACGGGTGATCTTCTAGCGTTTGTCCTGCATCGCTGGGGTGAGGCGATTGACCGGCGTGGCGAGGCTCTTGCTGTGAGCCTCGACATAGCCAAGGCGTTTGATAGGGTCTGGCACCGTGGTCTTCTTTCCAAGCTTCCGGCATACGGTCTGCCCGGCAACCTGTGTTCGTGGATTTCCGGCTTTCTGCATGGGCGTAGAATACGTGTAGTCGTTGACGGACACGCTTCGGCGCTCTTGTCGGTAAATGCCGGAGTTCCACAGGGCTCGGTGCTGTCGCCCACCTTGTTTATTCTGCATATCAATGACATGTTGTCGCTTGGCAACATTCATTGCTATGCAGATGACAGCACGGTTCATGGGCGATACCACTGCGGGCCTCCGGGTTGCCGAGTCGAAACTGTGAGGGGACGTGAAGATCTTGTCATTGAGCTCAACCGGACCTTGGATCTCATTTCTACATGGGGTTCCAGGAATATGGTTGAGTTCAATGCCAAGAAAACTCAGGTGTGTGCGTTCACGTGCAAAAAATCCCCGTTCTCTCCCCTCCCCATTCTTCAGAGTACTCCCCTGTCAATGCGGAATGACCTGAGTATCCTTGGTGTGGATATCCGCTGTGATCTCAATCCAAGGAATCACATCGAGGGCGTAATATCTGCCACGTCACGCAGGATTGGTGTTCTGAACAGGGTGCGTCGGTTCTTCACGCCCGGTCAGCTTTATCGTTTGTATAAAGCGCAGGTCCGGCCGGGTATGGAGTACTGTTCGCACCTCTGGGATGGATCCGCCCAGTACCTGCTCGATGCCTTGGATGGATTGCAGCGGCGGGCCATCCGCATTGTGAATGATGCAGACGTTACGAGCAACTTAGAGTCGCTACAACTCCGGAGGGATGTCGCCTCTCTAAGCGTGTTCTACCGCCTGTATCACGGGGAGTGCTCTGAGGAATTGTTCAACTTGATCCCCTCCTCTCCATTCCTTACCAGAACCACGCGGGCTGGCTTGCGAAGCCACAGCTTGTCGGTCCAAACCATCCCGGCGCGAACCAAACGGTTCTCTAATTCTTTTTTGTGCCGCACCGTCAGGCTGTGGAATTGTTTGCCATCTCACGTGTTCCCTCCTTCCTACAATCCTGGGTCCTTCCGCCGTGGTGTGAAGAGGCACCTTAGCAGGCCGGCATAATTGTTTCCATTGGCATGGGACTGCCATCCGATGCCAATGGATACTCTGCCTGGGCGGCATTTGCGCTTACCAGCAGGTGCAATGCCGCCACTATGTCGGGCCACAATAAAAAAAAAAATAAAAAAAAAAAAAACCGGAATATATGTTTGTGGAAATCTTGTATCTATGTTTCACAAAAACTCACAAGTCATAATTTAGGAATAAGGCCATCAATATCTTCAGTTATTTACAGTTTATGGAACATTTACAGGAATTACCTATAACATACCGGCCTAGCTTTGCCCGGTTGCATTTAGTACTCCATTCCTCCTTATAGTTATTAACACGAGCATTTAAATTAATTTTACTCAAAAATACATTCTTTAATATTACTTTTTTAAAGCATGCCATTCAACTGAACACCAGTTAAACCAAGTACTTTATTTTTTTCTTATTTTTACCCTGTTTCCAAGGGTCATAACGTGATGTCAATTAGCCAGACGTTCTTCCCAAGGGTTGATAATATTTTACAAAAAGATGCCTGTCAAATCCCACTAGCAGTTCCAAGAATTATGCGTTCGAACAAACAAACTCTCCAGTTTATTATTAGTATAGATATTATATACATTCCAACATGTGGCACGCGCTCAGATTCTAGTAATTTATTACATTATTAGGTTCTAGGTCACCACGTAATGTCATAAACACGTGATATATAGCCTTTTCAGGTCTCTTTCAGGGATGTTTTATTATCAGCTATTGTAAGAAATTTTGTTATACCGTAAAATAATGAAAAGGGTAAGGTTGAAGACTCTCCGTGATTTATGTACGCACCCACAAATTACATGTGGGCCTTTAAAAGTTTTTTTACGATATAAAACATGTGAATCGAAAAAAAAATTAAGCGTATAATACGCTTGTGTTCTTCTATTCTTTTTTTTTTATTTATTTGATTACTTAATTTAATGGAATATTTTTTCAAATCCAAGACGTTTCGTATTCAAAAAATACTCCCTCAAAAAAGGGTATACCTATACTGTCACGCTTGTATCCCCGAGGCCGTAGGTCGAATTAGCACATTTTTCCAGACTTAATATCGACCCAGGATTTGGTAACTAAGCGAGCATATCGCCACGCCATTCACAAGTCCAGTCAAGGTCTATATGAGATTCTCCAAACGAAAAAACTCACAAAGATGAGCACTACTGCGAATACAATATAACACGCATGATACAGTTTAATCATTATTTATTGATTTATTTTATTTATTCTAAAATGTAAACGAAACAACAAAATGTACAACAACAAATAAATAAATGAAAAGTACAAATGATTGGGATAGATTTAACAGAAGGAAAAAGAGACGGCAGTGTAGAAAATAAAAAATACAATCTATAAAATACAAAATTAAATGTAATATAAATACACAAACATAATATACATACTTGACATATATACTCAAATAAGATCATAAATAAATAAATACACAATTACACATATACTCATAATTTGTTTAATATAAAAGTTACACAATAGACTGTTTATACATGTTGTTATTAATTCGAAGATACAAGTTTTTCTTATGCTATTTTGACCTTTACCACAAGTTGTAGTGACCTTTCCGTACGTAAGCGCGGAGAATTGCTATGTTTGGAGTGGTTAAGATTTCTTGTTATACTCCAATTTACATTTAAGCGTCTAATTGGGAAACCACTAGGTTTGTTCCAACAAACGTAATTCATATTTCATGCTTCAATAACATTAAACTAGGCGCTCGTCTCAAGTGTGTATATGAAAACAAACTTTAGGTAGGTTTCTCCGCCTTTCCAATATTTTTTTTCAGGGCATATTTAATTACAGAACATTTTTGTGATATTATCAACACTGGTAAGATTTAAAAGTATTACTTATTTAAGTCATTCCCTTAAGAATGAAAGTCGTATTTATACCCTTGCCTTTCGGTTTATATATGGGCTTCCAATGGATATAATTAGTATTGTTACGTTATGTTTCGGTCGTTTCCTATAAATGAACTAAATTCCCTTTCATAAAATAAATTATTAAAATAAATAAAGCCGTGAAACATATACCTGTGGCCTGCATAATGGCGACCCTTTTAACAATGGATTGTCAAACGAGCCGCCTTTGACCGTTTAACAGCAATGCACTTTACATAAAGCCGAAAGGAATTTGAAAGAAACGTCACTGTAAACAGCCTTAAAAGGAGAAATTCTGTGTAAGCTAAATCTCAACGTGCCAATCTACCTAGATATGAGCCTGAGGGTGTCACATCTAGTAGGCCCGGAAATGAAACATCACTGGATGAGGCAACGTGGGAGGTTCATTTTATATTTAGTTTTATGATTATCTACGTGAGTCAAAATACACATTTGATTTGATATGTTTAAATAGTACACGCATTTAACGTTACGCTTACTTAATAGCAGTTCGTCTGCTGTTTGTACAAACATTTACCTACGTAGTGAGTGGAAAATTATTCATATTACAGATAATTTTGTACATATTTGTGAAAAGCTCCTACTACCAATGAAGTCAGCGTTTTCGTGAAAATTATGTTAATTTAATAGTAGTAACCTTATGATGCATTATTTAAATTTCGTCCTTTTTGAATAATTATAATGACAAGTATGTTTCTTTAACCTATAAAATATGATTAGGAGGCTTAAATTTTCTTTTTGATTTTAAAATAGCAGTTCCTTTCAGTAACTCAATGTTAGTACTATCTACTCTTTTCTTATAAGATAGTATGTGACCAAACAAAGCGTATACTCATATATAAAGCCAGTAAATTATGGAGTTTCCAGGGAGCTGTACGCTCGTGCTAGCGTGGAACAGCGCCAAAGCAATTAAATGGTGAAGCCGCGCGGCGTTTCTTCCCCACACTCCCACTCGTCGCACCGACTCACAACAAATTGCGCTCGTTACTTGCACTTTTTACTACAAGATTATGTATTTAGCGGTTTCCGTTTGTACTAATATGTATTTTCATCGATAATTGATGTGTGGTTGGCATTGAGTTTTATTACCATTAGGCATTATTGGTAGGTCTCTCATATGTTTGAGACCGCCTGGGTATGTTTGTTTCTCCCGCCAAATAGCAGTGTAAATGCCCTGTTGTGTTACGGTTAGAAGGAGATTGTAACCAGAGTAGACTAGTAGTAGAGGACATATTGAGATTTAACGTCTAACGTCTCAGGAAGGCGGGCGCAGTGACATGCCAAGCATTGCTTGGTAATTCATGGTGTTGTTTGATTTTTCTACTTTTCATTAGCGGTCGTATAGCTTACCATCAGGAGAACGGCAAGCTCACCGCGACATTCGTTAAAAAAAGGCAAAAAAATTAAAGAGAGTTGCTAGATACAGGCAGCTTTCAATAGATTGCTTTGGAAATCTTTGGGGACTTAGTTCAGTGTACTTATTGTGGCTAAAGATAATAAAGATGATGATGATACTCGTATAGCATAGAGCCGTTGGATACTAAGTATTTGAAATACGTGTCAGCCAAAAGGAAATATATCAAAATACTTTCTCATTACCCGTTTCTTCAATTATTACCTGTTGGCTGTTAAATTCTATTTATATACTACTTGTCTTATTTGACTAGTAGCAACATGAATGTGATGTGAACTGTTAGGTATTGAGTTCAAATCCCAGATCGTACTACCAAGTTTGGGTAAGATTTTCAATTTAAAATGTTCATAATTTTGTTATACAAAAATGAAAGTGCCCGAATAATGACAGGCTCAAATCAAATCAAATCATGCATTATATGTCATTTCCAATATTAAAAATGATAACGGAGATGTATGTCTCATTCCAGACAACTTTAACACGACGAAACTATCTTCTATAGTAAACAGGAACTGCGGTCTTGCACCGCGTGCTACCAACAGCTGAGCCGGCCTTAATCTGTCATGATTGCACGCCATACAATTACTCGACAACTCATATATCATAATTTAAATGAATTTAAAGACAATTTTGGTTACTAACGAAAGTCGTAGCATAATATGGAATTTACCCGATATTTTCAAAAGCGGTTTCGGATTTCAATATAAAAATTGGTACAGCAAAAATATAAAGAAAAAGTCGATTTTGCGTGCTATTATATCGCAAACTTGCTTTTGCCTTATTCAGTTGGCGAGCTGTCGAATGCAATTTAACACGGGCATTTAAGCTCGAGTTAACACAAAACGTAATCCAACCGTAACGTTCCGAGAATGTAAGCATATTAATGTGAAATTTTAAAATTGTGAGACACACTTGGCCTTGGCAACATTTTATGAAGATGCGTTTATTACTTCAAAGCGCGTTTTAATTGAATCATTCTGTTCACTAGTTTTTGATTCCGTCCGGCTTTTTGTGAAGGCATAATTTTCAATGGAGCCTTTTAATACGTTTAAACCGACCCTCGCAATATCTGTGTTTGTTATGAATGACGCAATTTCTCAGTGAAATTTCACTTTCGATACTGAAGCATTATTAATTTTAGTATAATTTTTTTATATCTTTTGTAGATAATTCGATCCTTGGCTACAACTGAACAGATTAGTTTATTAAAGCAAATCATATCTGAAATATTGAATTCAATCTATTGTAATATGAGTATCAAAGTGCAATGTATAAACAGCGTTTACGAAACGATGCGTGAAGAGTACGTGTGGTGATCATTTATGAAAGGCGATCAAAGACTGTTGTGTCTAGTGCATGAGATTATTTTCATACTGCTTGGTTACGACGCATTCAGTTCAGCTGCAATAATCGTTCAACAGTTTGCACTATCGAGCGCTTGATCTACAGTGAATTCTCTCAACCGCAATTACCACTGGGATTAAATCTTCAACGCTTTATAGTATCAAACGTTGAACGCCTTATAGCAGTGAAGATTGCGGTAATGCTTCTACATAAAACATGGACTGGGTACTGGGGTTTCGCTTCGTTCTTTGTTTGTTCATGTTAAGTTCCTTGCGCTGGATGTCTATAAAAACCTTTAAACATGATAATTTAATATCTCAGTAATAAATAAATCTAGTTTTAGGTTTTTAAACATTTACTACTTGACTATTAAGTGCTCTCGAGAGTAAGCTAAATTGTGTAAGATACCTTTTTCAGGCATTCAGCGCGCATCTATTCATTACGAAGCCAATGTTACGTCGGAGTACAATAATTCTAAGTCGGTCAGTGCGGTGGTCCTTGCTCCCGGGATAGCCACGCCCGCAAATTAATCCTATAACGTTGGAAGCTTATTCAAACGAGAACTTGTCCTAAAATTGTGTTACCAATGGGTATTCAAATGGAACGAAAAGAAATCATGTCGTACTAAATTATGCATCAGTGGATTTATATGCCTAAGATAAATATTCTACAGAACTACAAGCCAGCAAGGTAAGCCTTACGTAGAAAATAAGCACCACTATTTAGCAACACTTCAAAACTTATGCTCAGACAGCTCATAAAATCTAATAATAACATGTACAGATAAGGGACAAGATATTTATGAATTTGGCCACTTTACAGAACGAAACGAGCCAGCAAAACTATCATTTTAAGTTGATATTCTGTGAGACGCTTACACCTTCCATGTTAATTCCACCTGTACAATTCACGGTTTAAAGAATGGCTATGGCCTTTCCTGTATGCTGTAACATACAAAATAATTTAGTTCATATACGTAAATTGATTACATATAGATATTAATTAATTCTTCTTCGTTCGAGTCAATGGCTCAGTTATAATAAATTTCACACTTTCCCGGCATTTAATATTTGTAGTATTAATTATTATTACCAATATAAGCACATTTCATCATCAACACACTACCGAAGTCCAGACTACGTAGTTTTTCAACATAAATCTAATATCTATTAGGTAATCTAGATGGTTTTGACAAACAAGAAGTCAATCTGGGGATCGATTTCAGTATCTTATGCCCAACCGTCTGTTCAACTAATCCAGTTCGAGGGTAGACGGCTTTATCTATTGATTAAGAGATTGTGAAGAATATTGATACGTATAAAAATAGCAATTGTTCGTTTTGGTTTAAAAAATGTGTCTGAAGATTACAAAAGTTGAAACTACTTTGTTATATGGGCACGACTGACCCCAGTTTCTGAAAGGCTTATCAACGAAAAAAAATACTAATTGTCGGTCAATCTCTTGTAAAGTGTGATTTGAGTTGCAAAAATCGTAATTAACTACTTTGATTAAAAATTTATTTGATTACTAAATAAACCTTTTTTGTGCACGAGGAAAAGCTATAAGGGAGCTCCCCTTTCATTAACCAAGAGGAAGCCGAAAGGTCAAGCCGGTAGGTCAGTGATACTGATCTTCCCGCCCGGGACATTGCGGATGTTGTGACCGAGCTGGGATCCGAAAAATAAGCCAGCATACTGACTAAAAACCTCTCGGAGACCGGTCATTACAGGTCTAGGTACAGTATACTCGTAGTTCATCTACTAAATCAAGATGGTTTCGCCCGTCGATACAATTACTGGTGGTAGCCGGTAGGTCTTTCATATGCAATGACAAGCCGCCTGGGTAGGTACCATCGCAATGCCTATTTATCCCGCCAAACAGCATTGTTAATGTTCGGTCGTGTTCCAAGGACATTATAACTACTGGACATATTGAGATAATCTTATGTCTCAAGATGGCAATGCTTTGCTTTGTGATTAAAGGTATTTTTTGTTTTTGCTACCGACCATGAGCAGTCGTGTCGCTTACTATCAAGCGAATGGCATGCGCCATTCCTTGTAATAAAAAGAAGAATAGGTAGTTATGCATCGTTTTGCTTCATCGTCGAACAAAACGTGCCGGCGACGCTTTTCCTTTATTTTGTTTTTTATGTCACAGTGGTACCTTTCCAGTCTATTAATTATGAAGAACCTCAAATGGTATGTATTGTATAGTATAGTATCAGTCAAACATGTTAACTGCATAGGTTTTTCTTTTTTATTGCATAGGTCCGGCAAACGGTCACATGATGGTAAGTGAACACTGCCGCCCATGATCATTCATAATACTTGGATCATGGATGCGTGTGACATGTAGTATTTCAATAAATCTTATTTCTTGAAATAAGATATTCTAGAAGGATTCAATAAACAAAAGTCAATCTTGGAATTTATTTCCGTATCTTATTCTGGAACACCTGTTCCACTAATCAAGTTTGGCGTGGGCAAAAAAGGCTTTAGTTTTCAGAGATTCAAAACCTATGAGGAATATTATTAGGAATAAATAAAATAATATTTATTTGTTTGTTTTATATTTCAATAAAATGAACAGTTCCTTTCATAATTTTAAAAAATGTTTTCTTTTGACGCGATAAAGTGATTCAATGCAATAGGGAATATGCATGCCACTTTTTTATATTTTTAATCGATTCTGTATGTCATTACATTATCAGAAAAAAATATAAGGCTTTAAAAATATCAATCAAAAAAGTACAAAAAAATAATAAAAACTGCTATCAGTTTCGAAGCATTTAAACGCCATTATGGCGCGACCTCGCTGTGACGTCAGAGTCTACTATGTCAGCAACGTAGTATTTGGATGAAGCTTCTTTTATTAATTACTACATAACTGTATTTCGTCACAAAATAATCAATTTTTTTTTAATAATACAATGAAAACACAAAATAACTCTTAAACAAATATAAAACAATACACCCAACAAGCTAAAACTTCATAAGATAGTGTACTCTGTCGTCACCTCCCTTTTCAAACGTTTCGAAAAAATTGCGCGGCAATTTTGAAATGTCATTTTTTAAGTATTTTTTTTACCGATTTAGAGTTGATGAATTTAAAAAAATATCTTATTGATATATTTCTATATCAATAAAGATTACACCAAAAAATATTTGACTTATTTTGGAGTCTCGTGCATATTCCCTATTGATCACTAATGCAATGATGACCAGATAAGGTGTCCAACGCAAGAAAATAAAACGATTTTTTTACTCTTATTTGACTTATTTTTTTACTCTTATTTCTCTTATTTCCATTACCGGTCGATACGATTTTGCCTAAACACGAGGATCAGTATTAGGGATTTTTAACCAGTGCGTACTGTAGTCACTCTGCGGGCAGATATAAATATGCTACGAATCATTAATATGCGGAAAGCATGACAAATCGGCGTATATATTTTATTGACTACAACGCCTTTCCATCACATCGCGGAGAATACATTTCGGTCTATATTTTGAGCGGTAAACATTCTTAGTGGCGATAAAACGTTATTACCATGTTATTGCCTACAAGACCATAACGCCAATTCGAGGGCGTGGATCTTTTAACAGTAATGCTTTCGCCTTTATTTACGCTGTGCACTCCACGAACGAAAGGATTATGGATATTTTATGTGGATTGCAGAGAGATACAGGGCTTGTGATATTACCAAAATGAAATGGAAATATTCATAAACAGTTCGTTTAATGTATGAGTTACGCGCTGCAGTACATTTGCCTTCACCTTTCAGAAGTGCAATGATCATGTCGCGTTTCATATACTTTACAATTTGTTTGGCAGAGTCAATCATTGGATCAATACTTGTGTGCAACAAAAAGTTGTTGTGTTATGTTTTATTTCGCGTATCATAGTTTTTACGTTTGCGGTATTTGCTCGTGGTTTCTGCATCGTTCTGTATCCAATAATATTTTTGGAACAAACGACAAAAAGCGGTTTAAAACTTTGGAGAAAATTACTTTTTTCATTACCTAATTTTTAACAACTAATTATACACGGCAATTTAGGTAAATATTACACACTGTGTAATACACAGTTTGTGACCTATGTTATGCCCGAATGATATTTATTATTATTTTTTATTATTAACAGCTTAACATAATATTATAATCAAAAATAGGTTTTTGTATTAGGTTACGTACATTTATATTTCCATATGCATGCCCATCGATTTACGATTATATAAAAAAACACCTTAAATCTCTTACTAGAGAACACTAATTGAAAACATGCAATATAATATGTAAATACAAAACTTATACAAAAAAAACGAAAGATAGTTATAATACTATTATTAGTAGCTTTAAATTAAATCGTGATTAGGGATAATCCTTTATCACAATAGGATATTGGAATACGCCACCCAGCGAAATGTCCATTTACACAATGGCATTAAAGCGGGCTTGTAACCTGAAATCTAATTACTACTGCCATTTTGTATGACATCAGCACTTATGCGCGTATATATTGATGAACAAACATTATTAACGCTTACACAATATTTAGTCTGCATACAATAAAATGCAACATTATACAATTTATTTCTCGACACATTAAACAATTATTTTCAGCACCAATAGCTTCAGATTAAGATTCATAAATCTTTTAATATAATTATGGATCATGGCTTTGGACACAAAGACTTTGCTCGTAACACGTTCGAAATATGAATTTCAAAATTCGAACCACAATCCCCGTCTTTTGTTAATTTGGGTTAGAAAGTTTAGTCAATGTTGGTATTCGTTAGTAAAGTCTGTGTAATGTAGCAGATAAGGTCTAAATAAGGGTTTGTTGGTAGTTTCTGTGCTGAGCTCGAATGTTTCGGTTCCCGCTGGTTACGTCACAGCGCGGTCGATAGCGGGCGGCGCACCCTACGGCCGCTGCCGTGCCACTACTGCCTGCCGCGACATCCGCACGTCCACAAATTTTTAATACTCTATTTTATAGCTCTTAATACTATCACCGTATTTGGCAAATAGGGTAGTTTTATATGGTTGATTTAGTGTATTTTGCAAACAGACCAAAAAGGATTTTAATAAAACTTTTCTCTAACAAAAGCGTTAAAACTTAAAAGAGGTTAACTAAGAAAATTTTAAAAACCAATCAGGGCTTAGTGGAAATACCTGGGTATCTCATGGCGTTAAAATAAAGTTTGGTCAATATTTTTTTTTATATTTCTCTGTTACCACTACTGCCACGTTTGAAATATTAATTTATATAATTCCGTATGGATTTGTAACGTTTTTTTAGGTTCAATTTGATTATGTAACCAACTGTTAAAAATAATATAACAAATGAATAAAATACTTCGTAGAATTGGCAAAATTCATTTAAAATTTGTGTTCATTTAATAACAATACTTTATTGTTTTAATTTATCTCTAATCTCAAGTGTAAACCAATTCTTATTTCTCACGACTATTGTTTTTTAAAGATAATCGCAGTGTGTTTTTTACAAATACGAATCACACATAATATATTGAACTGCCTGACTGACTGCCTCGGTGGCGTAGTTGTATGTACTACGGTACTATTATTGTTAGTTAAAGTTGAGGCCTCGGTTTCCAATCCCAGGTCGGAAAAAATGAAACTGGATTTTTGTATTCATTATCATCCCGGAGTCAGGGATGTGTGCTTGATATGGTCGCCCTTATCACATCGTGTGACGGAACATACAAGGCGAAATTGGGGTGTCCTGGTAGCATCTTTGCCTACCCTTCTGGGAAAACGGGTTGAGTTTTTGTATTTATGTACATATATTAGAGCAATTTGTATTTATGTGAATAAAACTAATAAAATTATTTTTTTGTTTCAGGTAAGTAACATTACTGCATCTTCGACTACGACGCTTTCAATTTTGTTTTTATGTAAGTATGCATTTGTATCTGGGATCCTATTGTGTTGTCACTTAACATTTATTCAACTACAAGTACTAGACTGGACAAAGTTTATCAATAATATTCAGAAATGAAATAACCGCTATTTACTACAATTGTGTTGCAAGTTCAAAGGAATTGAACGTTCACTCGGGATCTTTAACAGAGAAAGCTATTGTTATTGTCGCATAGCTACACCGTCTTGTGCCTCTATTGCATTCGTAAGGATACCGCTTTTTTTATTACAATAACAAATAAACTTGGTGTTTTACCAAATAAATAAATACAATTAAGCAAGGTGCTGTAAAAACAATGGACTTAAATACTACTCTGCAATATATCGCAATTATTTTTTAAATTTGTTATGGTATATAAACTGCACTACATCTGATGGTAAGCGCAAATGCTCTCCACGCAGAGTATCGAATGGCATCAGACGGCAATCCCATGCCATTCGATACAATAAAGCCGGCCTGCTAAGATGCTTTTTCATACACCGCCAGAAGGATTATAGGAAGGAGGGAACTAGCGTGACGCAAACATATATATTCACGCATATTATATTCCGAAACATGGCCCTACTTTGCCCCCTATGGGTAATTATGCTCCAATTTTGTTAAATGTTTTATAGCCTAATATCTTGAAATTTTAGTAATATTTTAACTCATTGTAACAAAATGTACGAAGATATCGTCACTATTTAAAAAAAAATACGTTACTTTTATCATTTTCAATCCATAATGGCAAAGAGGCAAATCGTGTCAATACTGGACCATAGTTCGGAGCGGGAAAGCGTAAATTTGCTCCAAATATTTTTACAGTCGAGATGAGTTGACAATTGTATCTAGGAGCAAAGATACCCAAGTCAATGGGTAACTTCTCCTTGTTCAGTGTTTTATATAAATAATAAAATACTTCATAATGTTGATTTAGCAATGAAAATGTGGAAGGTAAAATGTTCTTCTTTATATAAATACTTCTGAGTATATTTTATAATTATTAGTTTAAAAAATATTCATAATATCCTGAATTTGGAGCAAAGTAGGACCATTTTACGGTTACAATAAAATATTCCAAACAGTATAGTTCGCATTCTACAATAAAATAAATGTCTTATGTGTCATATAAGGAACTTACATATTCCGTAACATATACGGATATAATAGTCTTCAGAAACAGAGTGTTCACAGTTGAACATAGAACTTGAGAGCTCTTCTAAGACCATTTCCACCATATAAACAATAGTCTTATTGTGAAGATCGTCCTAACACTTCTTGTTTAACAGTCTTGCCCATCTTGTCTTGCGTTCTGTCGAGTAGAACATAAACAGACTAGAATCGACAACAACCGTGCATCGGTTTGTATCAGCATCGGCCAAACATACAGATAGTGAAATTGCGTAGCCCGCTCGTAGTCTCCTTTGTGCTGGTGCCAAAACTCGTCAACGTTGTATATTGACATTTCAACAGGGGGCAGTTCACATGTCTAACGCTATGAGCGCTGCTATGACGATTGAAATTCAGTCAAATGTCAAACAACGATGTGCTAGTAATAAAAAAATTAAATGCGAGCGAAATAAAATAAAGGTCGAAAAAATCCGTAAACAATATATTTTATAAATATTTTTGAATATCGTACTTTTCAATTCAATAAGTTCCAATTAAGAAACAAGTCAATGTGTTAAACATCGTCATATATATTAACTTCCTACAAGATAGTGTGAATCCTACAGAATATGCAAACTTTTGGTTGACTATTTTTGTCGTCATAAAATCTTGGGTAGGCAGGTCCAACAGGTCAATAGACGATACTAGTAACTTGCACTAGTCTGGCTCATTGACTAATGTTAAGTTAAAATAAAAATTATTTCACTACGAACTCTATGGGTTAGGGTTGTCTGCGAAATATCAGTCCTGAATACCGGTTGCCTCTATAAGATTTGTTTTTTTGTTGTATGTATTTACCCACTTTTTTACTACTTGCGTCCGTATTATACCTACTTTCTAGAATTTAGTCAGAGAAGAGTTCTATCCATTAGTGAAAACCGTTTGAAAGTACGATCAGAGCGTTTCGAGATATTCGCAAGCTAAACTTTTTTTACGTTGGAAAACGAAGGATATTTGTACGATTAAAGTTGCCATGTAATTAAATAAAATATACAGAATGCGATTTAAGGAGATTATGCTAATGGACGTGAGGTATGGTTTCCATTTAACGCTTTGAAAAGAGGCTTCGCTAAGCAATGAACTTTCGTAGGGCGACCCGACTTTATGCGATAATTAAAAAATAGATACCGTTGCTTTAAAATAAATAGTATCAAATGTTTACAAAAAGAAGTAATTTTATATTACATATAACATTTGGATTTAATAATCAGTATTTGCGCTAGACATAATAAACTAGACTCAATAATAATACGACAGAATTGAGCCTTCATCATAACGACATAATCCAAACATTACCCAAGCTTAAAAAAAACATTGTACCCTATATCAATTTTGTTGAAGAATAATTTGTGTTCGAAATTCAAAACTAGTGCTTTATTTTTTGTCTGTCAATTAATATTTTTAAGCATGTGGCCAGATACTATTTTATGTTTCAACTGTCATGTGTTAACAGGCCAGGATTTGAATTTCTTATCGTGTGAAAAATATTTTCATAAAAACTTAATTAATTTTCGTTACAATTTTTTTAATCCCGCGCGGATGTATCTGTCTCCTTTGCCACCAGACAGGAACGACATGTTTATGTATGGTTATTAATCAAAGCTGACACGGCCAAGTGACAACATAAATTGCCCTTGCGGCTTAGATGGAGGAAATACAAGTAAAAAGAGTTCGGTAAAATATTTTATTTTTCACACATATTTCAGCGATTATGGAGACTAACGACAAACTTTTTGGCACTGCTCACTAGCATCGTTTTCATTCATGACCAAGTTAAAATTTCCCTTTCTATATATTGTCGGAATCTTTCACAATCCATTATTTGGATCTGCTTATGACGTGTTGGTTGGTTTACTTTATTTCGTTGCCAATGGTTATGTAACAATAATACCTACCTTTATAGAGGTTTCTTAATATTAAGACGTATCAACTAAAGTATATAAATGCTGTATAATAGTTGTCAGAATGATAAGTTATGAGTTTATAATACTATGAACAATAATATTATGTTAATGGTGCTAATGTGTCAATATTGAGGTAACGTGCGATGTTCAGAGGTGTTGTGGTGTGGCTAAGTAAACATGAACAAATAAATAGTATTTAATGTAATAAATGAACAGGTCATTTTGAAGGGTTGTAAAACAACATTCTCTTGCGGTTTTGTCGTCCGTGTTCCATGTGCAGTTAATATTATTTGCTTAATAACTTTTTTTACAAATAAATAAAATATAATGACGAACGGCTTTTCAAAAGTATTACCGTTTTATTCAGCTAAGCTTTAAGATTTTAGTTCGATATTAAAGCGAGCTTTAGTGAAGAAACGTTTCATTCAAACAAAAACAAGTAGCACACATTAAAAATACCACTTGTTTTTCCGAGTTTGTGGAACGAAAACTCTGCAATAATTCAGCGGTGTAAGGCAAAATATATGCCTAATTTATCCTCCGCATATGCAGCCCACGTCTTGATTAAAACGTACGTGTTAAGTACACTCGGCGCGCAAATAGGTTGCTCTTTGGAATTAAAGATACTTATACAACAGATAAAAAATATGGATTCTTTATTTTACTGTAGTTTTTCTATCAAATGGATCTAGTTGCTCGCCCAACTTCTTCGTCGGATATGCAAATTAAAAGTATTAAAGTTGCATTTCTCGCAACACACTTTTTACAAGCTGTAGGTAAACTCAGTCAGGAAACAGGCGAAAAATATTTTCTTTAAAACAGCAAATTGTTTTCGAAATGTATATGAAATTATGTTTAACTTTGTACTTACCGGTAAATATGAAATATACTATGAACAATCATTAAATAGCCAAATTACGTTGCTTACAATTAAACAAAAAAATCCTGCAATTTCATAAAACATGGTTTTAATGAGATAATTGAACGCAATAATATTAACACCTAACAGTCAGACACATAGTCGTGACCCCACACTAAGATCGAGTCTTGTGTCATGAGTATCGGAAACTACGAGAGACTTTTCGGTCTCACTCACACCCAGACCGGAATGAATTATTTGTGGGCTGCACAAACATTTCCGTCGGTGCGGGGATCGGACCTGCGGCATCTCGTTTCACAGGCGGTGTCTAACTGACTGCGCCACGCAGGCTGTCTGTAAAACAATAATTTCTTGTTTTAGGTAAATACTGTATTTCTCATGCATATCTTGTATTTTCTTCCGTTATCTAATTATATGTATAAATAAACATATAATCAGCGATAATAGCATTTAATCTTTACCGTTTTATTTTGGCATTACTATTATGATAATTATAATAATAGCAACACGTGTAAGTGATTTTATACGGATTTTGTAATTTTATAATTTCATAATGTTTTATTTTTAACTCGATGTTTTTCACATAATTCTTTCTGAACAAGTATTAAAATATTTTCTAACTCAAATTGTAACAAGATTACATTAGTTCTCCTTGAGAAAAAACGTCTCTATTTTCACAAAGACGTGGAGAAAAGGGTTAAAATGCAACATCGCCATTTTGCTAATATTAATAAACTAAAGATGTTAAACTTCTGAATAGTAATATAACCGCTACCGAGACTTGATTTGAGTCGTCTCGATTTAAAAGCTACATAGCTCCTTTGCATGCCTCTTAGGTTTTGAATAAAGCAAGAATTCGAGACGCAATGGAGACGGTTAAGGCGCTCCTTGCCGTCTCTTTGGTGTTATCGCTCAAATGCACTCGCTTATTTCAGAATTCCTACTTTTTATTTTCATTTCTTTTTCGCGGTTCAACCTAACGTAACCCGGATGCAATTACTCTAGCGTACTGTTTAATTAACAGCACGTTTTAAATAAACCTTACAAATCTTACACTAAACTATTACTTTTCGCCGCCAACGGGTAATTAATAGTTCGATTTTCAAATAAAAACTACTCTACATGCATGTTCGCGACCCTGGCTTCCCTTTTATCCGTTTTTATAGATTATTTTTGTATTTCTTAGTAAACTTTCTACGGAAACTATTTTTTTAATGAAAGATACATTATGCTTTTTTTACATACTGTTCATATGTGTGTAGAATTTCATGATGGCCGGATTGCAGTTAAGGCGTGAAAACATAACATACAAAATCACATTCACATTAACAACATTAAGTTAGGATTATGAACTGAAAGCAGTTATTGTTATTGTTTAACAAATTCATTCATAGTGGAGGGGCTTATCCGGCAAGGGTGGGTTGAATTGAATGCTGGCAACACAAACCGCATCTGAAAATCTTATGGCCATCATTATACGGTTTCCGTCTGAAGAAGAGGGCATTGTTCGTGTTATTAAACGATAATAAGTATAATGCTATTAAAGTTGCTCTAGATTTCCAAATGAAACTTTTCTATGTGTTAATCCAAACTATCCACTCTCGACGGAAAGTTTTATATTAAGCGGTTGGCTGTTTGGACGTGACCAATTAACAAACAAACATGCTTTTAGTCAAATATTTATGTTGGATTTTTTATACGGCACAATGTAGCGAACTTTTTAAAGGTTGACGAAAGTTAAAGCGACTCTGGAGAGCTGTGAGTAAATTAATTTGTAAATAGTTTTTTTTTTCATACAGCTTGCTAGTTGGAAGCTATCTTAATTTACTGCACCCGACAGTGTCTACTACTCTTTATATGTATTAACATTTTTAGCAGATTAATATAATGGCTTCTTGGATTACCGCGATGATACACGCTGCAATAAAACAGTCCGCCTCGTGCCTACAGTAACCGGTAAAGTAATCGAAACGTCGCGTCGCTTCGGGAAGTTAAAAAGGTAAAAATTTAACCAAATCCGCGATATAATCCGTAAATAATAGTTTTATTTCACTATTAAAATAATGTTATTGTTTACAAAGCCACGATATGAAGTTAAATTTAATAATTGTATCAACTATTTCATTGCTGGAAATTGCATCTGAAGCCGATTTCATAACGCGAATAGTTTTTATCATATAGACTATAGTCCACCACCCTGGCCTAGTGTGGGTTGGTGGACTTTACATATATAAATTCTTATAAATCACTACGGTATGTAGGTTTCCTCGCTATTTTCCTTCACCGCTATAGTACGTGGTGATTGACTACCAATGCACACATGATATTAAATCTAAAATACAATGTAAAAGTAAAGTAAAGCCATGAAGAAGACTTATATTATTATCGGAGGTGGGTACCATATGGCCAATATCGTCGCGATAAAATTGAAACTTTCTTCGAAAACCTGTGTCAGCAGATAGCGCCAGTAGGTATTTTACTGTAGTTTTTGTTCAGTGAGACCACGCCTTTATGTGTAATATGTGTGAATAATGTGTTTCGCCCGTATTTAATGTCATATTCACATGTTTTAATTACACTTGCTATGTGCCGAAAATATTGTTACTAAATAAATTTTAAATATCCCCAATGTTAATGTGATAGTTAAAACCTAAAATCACAGATCTATTACGCACCAATTAACATAAAGATTGCGATTAGAGCTACAATTATGAGCTCGTGTCATTAATCATTGCCTATGTACGTTGTGATTTATGAGGACATTCGTTTCCGATATTCTCTAATGACGAATTAGATTATAATTAATTGTCACACGTACATTTATTTTTAATTGCTTATACATTTCAAATTCAAATATGAATAGTGTAAGCTGCCCATCTATTTAAATACAGATAACCGGAATTGTTTACTTACTCAGCTCCAACAAACATATCCATGATAATTATTAATCACTTTAATTATTTTTAATATTGTCACTTTTAATTGCTGTTGAAAAGCGCATGTACACAGAATCATTATACGCTTTCTGCGTACATTCTTCAATCGTAAACAAACGATGCATTATTATATTTGCCACGCCGGTTTTCATCACATACAACTATCATTAGCGCGTGACCCCTCGCGCGTGTATCTAAAAAGCCATACGTGGAAAAGTCAAACGTTAATGCTCTCATAGCTCATAACGTGTGCAATTTATTCAAGGGCGCTGACATTTCCATTGGTATAAGGGGCTATATGCCGATATGTGACGTCATGTGGAGACAAGTATTGGCCGGTGTGAACGTGCGAGGGATGATCCAGGTCGATGCGCTCCCTCATCAGCGAGGCGGAGAGAGCCGGCCCGCGCCGCTCGGGTGGGCAGCGTCCGCCGCCCGCTCCGCTCGCCGCTGCAGCGAGACTCGAGACTCGAGTGTCGAGTGGCGGCAGTCGGCACCGAGCACCGAGCACCGAGCGGCGAGCGGCCGAGCGGAGAGCGCGGCACGCACAGTCCTCTCCTAACCGCGAGTGAGCGCGCTGCCTGCCGCGGCGCGCCCTCCGCACACCGTAGCAGGCACATGCCTACGAAATGTCACCTACCTACATTTCCTGATAACGTCCGATTAGCAATTAACACGGCCAAATAGCACACCTAGTGCGCGGCATTGTTCAAATTGTTGTTAACGGCTGCGATATCGAATTGTTCTAATATCGTAATCTGTTCGTAGTGAAGAATATCCGAGTAAGATTTCACGTGCTCCTCATGCATATATGGAATGTGTTGCTAAAAGTACGACCTTTAATACATAGAATCCCATTCTAGTTTCGAGTGCATTTTTTGTTGTCGGTCGGTCGCCGGTGATTATGTAGCCGCGTGTTTGTGTGCATGTTGTGTGTGACGCCGCGAGTTTCTTTCGCAAGTAAAGCAGGAAATAATAACTGAACGCATCACCGCTTGCAATGTAACGTTATAAATTTGAGTGTCGACAAATATGCTTACATGGATTCCAATGTGACGTAACCAATCCGGTTTTTGTTTACGGATCTGATGCTGATTTTGACCTTGACGGTAAGACATAAGAGACTTTTGACGGCAGTTTAAACATATTAACAGAAAAATGTGCAATAAACCGACTATTTTACGTTATGTTTTTAGCATTCAAATCAAGAAATCTACACATGCGAACCGACATAAACAATTAAGTGAGGTGTTGTGGTGCAATAATCCTTATCTATATCAACAAGTGACACGACTATCTACACTCACTACTGATACAAAACAACGCACCACTTGTAAATTAATCCTAAATAACCTTACGTTTAGCACCCGCGTACAAAAGCATTCAGAGAAAGTACCTCCACGCAAACATTTTCGTTTTTTATTTACAAAACAATACATAATCACTACCTTCCTTCCTTTTTGTTCACACAAGTAATGATACGTTCGTATGCATGTACTTGTGAAATAAAAATTAACATTGACGTTCAAATAGAATTTGTATTCACATGTATTGTTTAGTTTGCTCACTGACTTGCAGTGTAGACCGACGCGAGATTGATGTAGTGATCACACTTTCTGAGCAACAAATGGAGCGCGATGTAAGCTGACTGGATACACGGCTAGACAAAGGATAATAGAATCTCACAAACCCTAGATAAACTGTAGATAGAAAATAAATTATTATTCCCGGTATAATAAAATGGCGGTAGGATATCCTATCCGCTTGGATGGCGATCATCGTATACATTTGTGGACAATCCGTTATAGTGACTCACGCAAATATGTTGTATCCCGGCGCAACCTGCGTATATTTGGCTTTTAGCAGGCATAGTTATGTCGACCGACAAGAGATTATATTCTATCTAAAGAGAACATAGTAACGACTTTCTCCGTGATCTAAAGGTCTTGACTTAAAAACAACTCAAATATACACAACAAATATAACGAAGCTCATTTGTTTATTACTAAAAAGAACAAATGCCAAAAGAAAACTTGTTTCATTTTAGTCGTAAATTCGTCGACATTGAACAGCGCTCCAAATCTACCCTAGGAATCGTGCATTTTTATGGATAAAACATATATAAGTTACCTATGTCACGTTTCGGCTCATAAACTTTGTGTATTCAAAAAACACGCCGTACCGTTTCTCTGTTGCTGCGTGAAAAACAAACCGCGCATTTTCACATTTATTATTCCAATATGATTATTTACTTTTCATATGCATTCTATTCCAGTGCGTTGTTTCACATCATCACTGCAATAAATAACACTTACATGTGTTTTTACTAAATATTTTTAATGCAATATCTCAAAATTACACATTTGTGTGTATTTTAAATGTTGTACGTTGATCCGTTTTTATTTCTAATTTGTTAAACCACATAGATTTAGTTATCATGGGCGATACGCTTAGATGAGCAAAGTATGATAAATATTTAATATCGCATGCGTCCCACATCATTACCATCATAATTCTCGTAGAGTTGGAATATTAAAAATAATGTATTAATTGCTTATTAGAGGATTATTAGAGGATTATACATAAAATCCTGATTAAAGTTGTCCTAGTAATGTGTTAATAAATCTATACCAAATCAAAAACCTCAGTTTTTCTAAACTGAATAAGTATTTTAAAAATGTTTCCATAATTCTGTAGGTATGTTAAGACATTGAGAAATAAAATCGGGACATCGTACAAAGTCTCTACAAATTGTCCTTAAACGTCTTTATCATTAATTTCCGTAAACTTTGTTTTCTTGTACAAACGAAACAACTTTTTTATAATTACAGAAAATTTTGTACCTCGAACGTACTGAAAATGTTGCGTAAATTTTCCCGAGCAAAATGTAAATGTCTTTGTATAGTTATTGTTTCTTACGTTACAGCAATAAAATTATGCTGATATATTTATTTTTGAGTGCATTAACACAAATATTTTTATCATCATGACTCACATTTATTGACAGGAAATTCTCGAAATTAGATTTAAGATAGTTACATATTGAAACAGGTATACAATACTGCATAAAATCATATTAAAGATTGATAATAATAATTGGTTTCGATATAATCAGATTAGCAGGCGACATTTCGGCAACCCCAGTCTAGAGAAATATTGAGTCGAGAGATATGTTACGATAATTCTAAATTACGCGTGAGCCAACTTCGAATAATTCCACTTATTGGAGCATAATATTGATACGTAATTTGATCGTATTTCACATGTTTTCGTAGGATTTTATATTTAAATAAATTTTTGATAAAAGATGCCCACAACTTTCTGTTTCTTTCTTTTTTCAACACAATAATAATTTAATTTTCTTTAAAGCACGCTGGTAGGGTGTCAAAATGAGTACATGTACTTTTTTTTACTTTGATAACGTTTGTTAATTAATCACAAAATATTTGTGATAACCATAAGTAGCTTATTATAATTTGTCTGCTATTGTACACGCCTTACGTCTGTTTCCTATTCTATTTTTGGACCCAGATAAAAAGGGGAAATTTCCGGTTTCCGTTTTCTAAATTATGGATAAATTAAATACACATTTTGACTGTCAAAATATTATAAACCAAGCTAATTTATTAGACATCTTTTTTTGTGAAAATCGTTAATAACATTTTGGACAGCCATTTGAATTTAGCAGTAGGTACTCACTAAAATAAGCAATGCGTTTTTTATTCAGTTAAATTATCAGGAAAATATGTATTTTGTAGTTACTTGCATATTTTGCTTTCTAGTCTGAAAATTAATATTGATTTTGTGATCTAGTAATTTTATTTCAAATACTTTTAAATTTATAATGATAATAACAAAGTACACATACTTGTAAATTTAATGCTATAAAAGATACAGTGATATTTCAATCCGCGTAACCCACTATGAAAGGAAAATCCGCAGGGTCGGCCTCCGTACGAAGAATTTTTATCTTAAATAAAATATTTGATTTAATTTTTACAACATTTTGAACTTCTAATCTGCTTTTTAGATTATAGGTACGCACACTATGGTGAAAAACTCGTCAAGTGACCAACGCAAGTCTGATGCATTTCTTGTCAACCTATCCTTACCCGGTTTGAAGTTCCTCCGTCTCTTAGAATTATTTCGACCAATGAGATATCTAACCAGTGGATACTGTGTAGATTGAACTTTGATGGTGACCAGGTCTATTTCACAGGCATGCCAGTATGAAATATCTTCACCAATATGTATCATTTGATCCTTAAGCACATTTCGAAATGGGGCCTTACCTCCTCTGCTCGGGGAATATAATTTACCTATTATACTCATGAGATGTTCCTACGTCATAGAATGGAAATAATCATGTAATATGTGAATACACTCTACACCTCTGTCTACCCTTTAGGGCACCGACATGTCTATGTAAACACGAATCAGTTCCTTTGATCTCTATTCGTCAAGCTACTCTGGGCCAACTAATTTACTCATGAGGGTAATTTGCACAACTGTAATTATTCATTATTTGACACAAATGTCAATGAGAAAGTGACCTTTTTCTTCTCGGTGAGGTCAACAGATGCGTCTTAAATTTTAATCGTTTGATGAACTAAAATAGAAAGGATTTACTATTTAAAAAAAAGTACAAACGCGCGTACGAAAAGAAAGTATTGCATTTAAGTGCGGTGATGCTTTTTTACCATTAGTCGAGACAATTTGCTAATTTCAGGGGATTTAAAACAAAAGTCTGCATGGAAAAAGTTTTTCGCCGTTTTACTCCTAGTTTTGGTTTGGGTACAAAACAAATTAATTTTTCCACGTCCGGACGTCTCGCGAAATAGAAAACTAGTGGAGAACCCGCTGACTTTAGTTCAATGTCTGCTGTGTGACAAATGAATAAATATTACAACAGGCGAACCCTGTCGGTTGGGTACTTTACGTGAATGTTTAACATAAACAATATTGGAGTGGATTAAAACACGAATTTCTTTCTTTGTGAATGCCGGTAGTGGCCTTCGCAACTGAGTTAAGATACAAGCTTAATTGCCTACAACTTCATGCGATTTATACAATCGTTTAAGGAATGACTTATTTGAAATGCATTTTTAACCAGCCGTAAACTTATTTCTTTAATGGCATTATTAATACATCTTAAGCGTAAGCTCGACGACATAATTAAATCTTTTAATTTAATCTACAGAAGAAAATAAAAACGTATTTCATGTCCGTCCTATATCTATTCTAATTTTATAAAATAATAACAATTGTTTGCATATTGAGCGAATCAATAAGTATTTAACTGCCTCGGTGGCGTAGTTGTACTGCGGAAAGGTTACAAAGCTAAGGTCCCGGGTGCGAATCTCGGATCGGGCAGTGATATAAGATTTTTCTATTCATTATCCGCCCGGAGTCAGGAATGTGCGCCCAATATGGCTATAGGCTCGCCCCCTATCACATCATGAGACAGAACATACAAGACGAAATGTGGTTGCACCTCTGCCTAACCTTTTTGGGAAAAAGGTGTGAGTTCATGTATGTATGTAATAAGTATTAAATATCCACACAAGTGACACGAATGAATTACGCAAAATCGTTTCACATGATTTTTACTGTGAAGGAATTTTATTTACCTTTGCGCGATTCCAACCTCAAAGACAAATTTCCGTCGAGTTTGATACTGCCGACCGTCCATACGTCAGTTTTGAATATCGAAAGCGAGATCAAGTAATATCCTTTACACACGTGTCGTAAAATGTCTAAAACTTTTTATGTTGTTTATAATTTCTGGCGTATATGAGGCTGGAACCCAGCCACCTTATTTAATTTTGACTGTAAATGACTCATGCTTAAAAAAAAAATCTCATTACGAAGATTTTTTACGCGGCATGTTAATTATAATATGAATACCAGAATAGCAAAAATAGTTAGATTGTTATATTTTTTATTTTACTGCATTAAAGATTTGTCCTTTAGTCATGTTGGACTCATTAGGGAAACATGCCTACTTAAAAGAGATCATAACTGCCTGGCATACATTTTAAATCGACTTTTCTAATGTAAGAAGTAATTATGCTACAAGATATTGTAAAGCTACAAGCATTACGTTAATGTACATATTTAGACGCAAATATTTTTTTAAATAGCTACTTTGTATTGTGTATTACATAATTAAATCTACTGACAGGTAATAAGAATCCCAGAGCCTTTGAAATTATTATTTTCGTAACATAATACGTAATTTGGGAACTGACAGCACTGTAATTATTTACTTGAGGTTGAATTGGATAAAAAACAGGCTAAGCTTCTACCATATAAATTATGATATTCCTACTCAGTAACGTTTTTATTTGTGGCGATTGTTTTCAATCTCTTAAGTTTGTTTAAAAGAAAGAAGATTTTTTCTTCGCATTTTTAATTGTATGTAAATCAGGAAATAAATAAAAATTAGCTAACATTGGTCAATTAATGTATCTACCTAAAAAAAATACCGAACAAATTTGTCATTTGATAACTTCCATAAAGGTAAAAATAAGCTCTATTTGCATATAAACCGATATAACTAATAAAACTGTACGAGATCTTACGTAAGGAATCGCATCGTTGTACATTTTTTCGCCTCTCCCAAGAATCTACTCCCGATTATAACTTCCATTCCTGAGCCATAGAGCTTTATTTTGTGGTATTTGGGTGATGTATATTTTGTTAATTAGCACGGTCTATGGTGTCTCTTGCATACATACATAAACTCACGCCTTTTCCCATATAAGGTGGGCAGAGGTGTAACAAGAAAACCAACTTTTTGCTTTTTGTGTTTCGACCCATGATGTGATAGATGGCGAGCCTATCGCCATATTAGGCACAAATTCCTGACTGATAAAATAAATGGTGTCTGTTGTTGAAAAATAAACATCAATTGATCAATCAACGGCCATATTTTTATGTAACAAAAATCTCTTTTATTTGGGATTGTGCCTACAGGGTATTGGGTAAATAATCTGTACTTAATAAATAAAGCTGAAGAGTTTGTTTGTTTGTTACCTCTAATCTCAGGAACTGCTGGTTCGAATTGAAAAAATCCTTTTGTGTTGGATAGGCCATGTATGGAGAAATGCTATAGGCTATATATTATCACGCTATGACCTAAAGGTATGACCTAAGCAGTAGTGAAAAATCTAGCAAATACGAGTCAGAATCGATATCTGAGGGTCTTTTGCTCCGAAATTGTAAATTGATAGTCGGAATTGAAATTTTTTTCCGCCATTTTGAAAAGTGTATCTGCACTCGGGCGGGGCAGGGCCGGACCACTAGTATAATATATTATGCGTACATATATGCCTACAATATAAATGTGGCGTGAAACAAATGCAGCGACTGCGAAGTAATTTAATCTGCATGCAGTTATGCAATGCGTAACCTTGAGCAAGAATCCGATCAAGTGTACACCAAAACAGCCACCTTGTAATAATAATCATGTGTTACTTTATTCATATTAATATTACATTAATCATACAAAGAGAACAAAAACAGATAATGTTATTCACCTTAAGATTGGGGTTGAGGGTAATTAATGTTTTTTCGTACGTCGTTGCGAGCAGAGTTCTGATTATACGACAATTGCTGTGGAATGCGTTATTTACACTAAATAATATCATTATCTTTATTGTAAACCAATATATAAAAGAAAAACAAAATATAAAAACAAATAAAACAATGGTATTACAAGTGGCGGTCTTATCGCTTGGAGCGATCTTTTCTAGACAACCATTGTATTGATAGTATCAGAAACAGATGACGGTAGACCATAAAGAAAATATTATGCAGTGTATAGGTATATACAAATACCCTAATACTTAAATAAGTACCAATAGGGGCACACCTCTGACTTTTCGGAGCCATGTGTGTATTGATAGTCAACCACGCCGCACTAAAACGGTGAAGGAAAACATCGTGAGGAAACCTGCATACCGTAGCGATTTATAAGAATTTCTATGGTATGTAAGTCCGCCAACCCGCACTAGGCCAGCGTGGTGGACAATATGGCCTAACCACTCTCAATCGTACTCTCGATTGTAGAGTAGGCCCATGCCCTGCAGTGGGACGTATATGGGCTGATACAACAACAACAACAAAAAGTAATACATAATATTGTATTAAAGATAGATTTTATTTAGATATTTATGTTGTTTTCAGTTCCGTTTAATAGACTTTTTTATGTAGGTACATGTGTTTTATTCGAAATTTTGCGCCAGAAAAGTCACGGGCCGACCATATTTTGTTACAAAAATCAATCTCCGCTGTAATAAATCACTCTTCTAGACGGATGAACAACAATATTTCACTCATAAACGTAAATAGAATTGACAATACTTTTTTAGCTTGTTGTTTTTATCAATGTCATTATATTATATTTATGAAAATATTAATAAAATATTGTTGACTTGATACTATATTAATTGATAAAGCAGACTATTTCATATCTTAATGCTGTAGTGCTAAATTAGTGGTTTCTCGATTTGAGTAGCCGCCTGGGTAGTTACCATCGAAATGTCTATTTCAGCAGTGTAAATGCACTGTTGTGTTCCGGTTTGAAGGACACCGTAGCTAGAGTAACTACTAGACATAATAAGAATTAACATCGCATCCCAATGCTGAGCATTGCTTTGTAATTTATGGAGTAGTTTTTTTTTTGCTACTTTCCATGAGCGGTTGTATCGCTTACCAGGCGTAAGGCACGCTTACCTCGCCATTTATTTTTATATAAAAATAATCAAATTCTTTTCATTCTTCATTTTATGGTAAAACTATAGCCCAATAATTTATATTCCCTAATCTCAAAGTTGAATTAAAACACACGAGATAACTTAAACGACTATAAATATAAACAAAACTAGTTTATGATCAATGGATAGTGTAGATAAATATTGATATCCTTGTAAGTAACAAAATAATAAATAACGAACTATTCCGATGACAATACATTTAACTTTAAGTCTGTTTTGCCGACGTGGTCCGATAGCGTTATATTTCACTTCCGCACTTTTACTTTTAATTAAATGCGTTAGTGCTGCCAAGGTTTTGATAAAATAAGGGGTTTAAAATTACACGCCTTTGCGTTACTTTAATTAAAAGGTGTTGCTTTGAAAATGCAATGTCTATTCCTCCCGCCAAACAGAAGTGTAAATGCTCTGTTGTGTTTCGATGTGAAGGATTGTAGCCAGAGTAACTACTAGACATAATTATTAAGACTTAACATCGAATGTCTCAAGATGTCGAGCGCAGTGGAATGCCAAGTATTGTTTTTTATTTTAAGGTGTTTGGTTTTGCCACTGTCCATGAGCGGTCGCATCGCTTGCCATCAGGTGAACGGCACGCTCGTCTCACCATTCATAAAAAAAAACAACGAACATTGAAGCGCCATAAGCCTATATCAAGAACAGTGATTTGCTAACTGTAGGATGTTTTGTTACCTCTTGGGAGCAACGGCAAAGGCCCTTATCAAATATGTCGGGATTCGTCTTTGAAATTATTTAGACTTGATGTGACGTAATATAAGGTTTAATGTAGTTGTAGGCGGTGGGTGTATATTTCTTGGTAATATTTTATGTACATAGAAAGACAGGGGTTGAAGTCATCGAAATTGAGTCTTTGTTGCTTCACTTTTAGATAGAGGATGTTTGAACTCGATTGAATTCCCACTTAGATTCCCACGAAAACACTTTTATTCGCATTTATCGCTAACAAGAACCACCTTAGCTTCTGATGGAAAAAAAGACGCGTTAATTCGACATACGATATCGAAATATCTCATTCAGAACAACAATGAACGCTAAATTTAGTCGAAATTATTTGACGTACGTAATGATATCATCGCGAATTTTGCCGTAAGATTACAATCCAAAATACTGTTCACACATGGGCGCTAACAGCAACAAACTAAGACAACAATACATTAATTACGTAAGTTTTTGTAGGGCTGCACGCGACTTGTATTCACGTCTGTGTGTGTTTGACTGATCACTATCAGTCTTCTGTCAAAGTAACTCTTCAAATTGTCACAGTGATTGTCCTGAAACGCCCTCGACCTTCATCTTATAGATTTGTTAGCGGTTTTTGTAAAGGGAGTGAAAAAGAACGCTGAGCTTTGGATCAGTTCGCTTGCCGAATAAAGGAGCCGGTTAAGTCACCCTGTTTGTACTAGCATAAAGTGACTATAGAGCTACACTTGTCGCCAAGCCAATATCAGCACATAGGAATAAAAATAACCCATATCTGCAATCAGTAATACAATACAAATAATCTATCTAATTAGTCTGGCGTATTGTAAGCGGCACAACATAGCTATGTATTAATTATATCTCATACATTTCTTGATCGTAACTCAGCCCTCATGCAAACGTAGCAGTCACATACAGTACTAAAATATTTGCACGTATATATTCTGTACCCGAGATATCCACAACCTGCCCACAATGAATACTGCGGTATTTTGGCGATATTTTACACAGGGACACCAGTAATTTAGAAAGTCTAATGGTGACTGGTTAAACCAAGGGAAAAGACCTACAAGTAGAATTTCCAAACGATGGTCGCAACAAATATAGAAGGAACTAAAAATACCTGTCAGCGACCCACTCCACCAAGCTATTATAGACCGGATCTGATGGAGACAACTAGTTGACGGAATCAAAATGAGTCACGATCCTCAGCAGTGAGAGAACGATTAAAGAGATCCGAGATAAGGCATATTTTGCGTGGACTGGGACCATTAGATATGTGCGGTGTGCAATAATACGCTTACATCGCTTTCCCCGCCGTTCACATACAGTAGAAAAACCTACTACCTTCTCGTGTGTGGAATTTAGCTAATTTAACACATCTTCGTGTTTTGTGCGAATAGGCATCATTACATATACTTGTGCGTTGGCCAACAATAACGTGTGCGGCGCGCAATAATCCGCTTTTATCGCGTTCCCCGCCGAACGTACAGCAAGAGAAGCCTAGTACTTACTCATGACCTATAGTTGTTTTAAAACCTTTCGAATAAAGTCACCAACCTTTATAATATCAACGTCTCGTGTAATTGCACTCATTAATGCTGTAACTACCCGTAATAAACTTCGGTAATACATTTTTAAAATATTTTTACGCAAATGTTATTTCGTAAATTAAATTGATACTTATTGATTGAGACCAAATTAACAGAGATTTGTTAATTATTAAATATTGAAATAGTTATAAACAAAACTAATGTTAGTTGACGTCAACATTTGCCTCCATTGTTATAAATGATTCCATACTCTTCTTAATCTAGAGGCATTCAGCATGGATAGTACTTTTCCTCTGGATACAATAAATAATATCACTCATAAGCTCGAAAATTGTTAGCTGCGTGAAAGGAGTGACCAGTCTGTCGCTGTTAAAATATTATTAAGGATGATGTGAACAAACTTAACATACTACGAACGCCATTCATTTTAACTACCGTTCCATTTAATCTTCATACAGTGTTATCTCTAAATACCCGGACCCATACATAGTACGATTAAGAAACTCGCCAATTTGGCAAGCGCCATATAATTGTCCAACATTTTGAATTAACATACTAACTACACGGCCCGAGTAATATTTTATAACTAACTACTATTAATTTCTATTTCAAACCACAATTAAGTACATTTCAAGTTTGTAGGTATTTTGTAAATAACTTTTTATTATCTAGTGGGGATATTTTGGACACCATAATAATAAAAAGCTTATTATGAAAACTAAAACAAATATATGTAAGTAGTAATTATGAAAGTGTAGTGAAATACCGTGACTACTGAACATAATAAGACTTAACATGTTATATCTCAGAATGGCGAACGCATCGGAATGCCAAGCATTGCTTTGTAGTTCATGGTGTTGTTTGGTTTTGCTACAATCCATGAGCGGGATGTATCGCTAACCAGGTGAACGGCACGCTCGTCTCGCCATTCAAAACAATAAAATAAAATAAAACTTTCGCCATAGCATTGAAGCTACTTTCATTGCCAACATTTGCACTGAGGTTTACGGTAGCTTTTGCCCTACTTGGCAGGGAACATTGCCGTGCAACCGAATAACTTCAATGATACTATAACGTAAACAGCAACAATTTTGTTCTCAACAAAATTCTTAGGTTTTATTTAATCTCTACAACAATCCACAGTAATTAGGTATATTTTTTTAATTCCATTACAAAACCTATAATTTTCCAATTACACCTGCCGAATATGTCCTTAAAAAAAATACGTATTAAAATATTGTGGCTCCACCGATCAAATAACATGTAATCTGAAAAAGTATTTTCGTCGTACCGATTAAGTTTACCCAGCTACCTTCCAGATCAGTAACCTTGAAATGATTCTTTAAATGCGGTCTTACAATTGAAATTGTCCATATTGCGGCGTCCTAACTGCTTTTTGGTCGTCGGTGTAATTCCGTTAAAGAAACTTCAAACTCGATTTACATTTTTATTCGACATTCCCCCAAAGTCTTATAATATAAAACGTTTTGGAAAACTTTGCAAAGGCCATATTCGCACGATTCACTTGTTTAGTTGCATGAATAAATCTCCATTATTTATGAGCTGTTTTAGGATGAATTTATTGTTGTCATTAATACGGACTGCACAGAAGTAAGTCAACAGAGATTTGGCTCGGTGGGGCCCGTGCCGTTTAAGACTGAAACCAGCAGATAGCTGAACCTGAAATAATTTAAATGCTCCATTCTAACTTAATACTCACGAATAATACCTTGGTTAGATTTGCTGCCGCATAATATTTCACGTCGATTTGCCTATCTGCACGCCAAGTCTGCTAATGTGTTTAAAATAAATAAATTAGGCATCTAGTTTAATCTTGTGTAATTTATTAAGGTTACTAACCCCGTCATTCGATACAAATTGATTCAAACATGTTCAACTTGTGAATATCAGAAATAGTATTCAATTGGAAGTATTTGCTAATAGACTATTTAAAAATACTTTCGTTTTTTTTCTGTTATTTTTAATCTTGATTTTAACACTACCTAAAACGTGAAGTATCTGCTTAACGGACAAAGACGTTTTGTGACGGCTTCGACATAACACTGAACAGGCGTATCCTGCAACGTTCAATAACTACTTGAGTATCGAATAGGACGGCAAGTATCTTCAGCTGGGCTAAGTAATCCGCAAGGGCAAGGCCAGAGAAGATATACGACCGCGATAATCTCCACTGAAGGCCCATGAAAGCAAAATCGCTGAATACATAACATATTTGTTGAGACAGCGTATTAAGAGGATAAATAGAAGAATCAATTCAAATAACTATAACAGCTGTACCCTCTGCGGGTAGGTATTACGGATCGCGACAGTGTTTATCCTGACACACCAATTATGCCTTCACACCTGCATCATGGGCCCCAGTTTATGATGTAACAGATTTAACTGACGTAGATCTGTTGATACATTTATGAAAAAGCGATTACAAATGATTTAATATGATGCTCAATCAAAAGTACCTATGATTAATTTAATTGGCTCGAGCAATTTGGCCTCAGTACGTCATGAGTCGATGCAACATTTTGGACAAGTATCACACAGATTAGTGCCAGAAAATTTTAATCATCTGCGAGTATTCTGAACCTTTGGAATAAATGATTCTGTGTATATATTCGTATTCTGTATTGAGATACAGTGATGCCAGATGTCTTTTTAATAAAGTGAATTTATAAAATTATTAATGAAGGCCCTTTACGTCCTAGTTCATGGCACGGACATCCTTTATTATTGAAAATAAAGGTTTGAGAGAGAGAGAAAAGTTTGGGCCATGATCAACCACGCTGACCAAGTGCGGCTTGGCAGACGAAATTAATACATAACTTAAAATACTATGTATATAATGTAGTAGGTACAGTTACCCTTAAACCGTCACGTCCATACAAACTTGACGCTGGAAAGCGCTATTAAATATTTTTGCACCCACATCTCATATGACCCCAAAGAAAGTGCCATTTAGTATTGCACCCACATCTCATATGACGAAGCGATGTGTTCGCAGCCAATTTTCTACTTTTGCACAAAATATTAATTATGTTAGATATGTTTACGCAGTGTGCACATACGGTATTTTATAGTATTATCACGATGCAATCACGCTGGTCATTATACGGTAGATACAATGATTACACAATAATAACGTCACTATTACAGGCGCATTATCGTTACCGTACTTTATTTCAGGCACATTTTCGAATAGTTTTTTATCTCAATATGTTGCACTTGCGATGGTTGACGATTTCTACATATTATGTTTGTGGACTTGAAATAAAAAACAAATTTCATGTATTTTTAGCAACTTGTAAAATATTTGTATCTATGATAGAAAATCTTCTTAATTGTGAGTTAAGTGAGTTATTTTCCAAATCTTAATAATTCTAAAACATAAATAAAACTTTAAAAAGAATACATTTATTTCAAACAATCGTTTCTTTGACCATTAAACTGAATACAATAGATATAATTCAGATGTAGGTAGATACTTAACTTACTTATATTTTAATTTTTCTTATTTTATTGGAATTAGTCAGTCTTGAATTGTATATAATGAATTTAAAAAAGTCATACAAATACATAACAATAATATATCACCATTGCATATGTAATATACATAGATATGGTGTATAGTTTCTATCATTGCCCGTTCGTGTTACTGTCCCCTTACAAAAAGGACGAAAGCAGGCTACCGAAACTAATAGGGCTCTTCCAGTCCCTTTCGGGTACGGAAACCCTAAATACGACGTATGCCATTGTTATTTATCGCCATAATAACAATGTTACTCCATTGTTACGTTTCCGCCATGTAATGGAATTCGAAGCTCCTATAAGTCGCGGACTGATGAATTACAAGGGTGAAAGACCAAGTATCAACGTAATATCATATGACCGGAAAATTCTTTCATAATCTCGTTGTGTGGTTCAACAGTGTCCGCTGAACCTCAATTCCATCTGAATTCTACTCAAACTTGGTCTATTGCACGGGCTTTTTTGTAATAAATTTTCCAAATCTGTGAATGGTAATGCAATGATCCAAGAACTTGAATTTCCCCAAAGAATTTCATGACTATTTGAAGAAGTTTTTGTTTAGCACCGTATATCATCATAATCATCATTAATGGTTTTTGGTATTTCATCAATATTGCGGGTAAATTTGTTACTCGTTTACCATTTACTCCAGTAAGTATATAATACTCCAAAATATTGGATCCATAAATATACTGTCTAAATTGTGAAATAGAGGCAGTTTGCATTTTCCGATATGAATGTAGCACATTGAATGTACGTTGATTTGCAAGCAGTCATAAATTTAAAGATAAGGCAGGAGTATCGAACTGCGAAATGGTCTCGCGTCATGCCAATATTGTATCGGTTGATTTGTAATGGTTATTAAAAGGCTCTAACACGAGAATACACTATTCAGGGTCTTACTGGGCTTTGTACAAATGATCTTTATGTTTTGGAACATTCTTGGTATCGATCAATGTTGAAAGGTGTATTATGTTTTTGTGAATTTCTGGACACATCGCCACAGAAATTAAAATTTATAAATAACTTTGTTTTATGCAACGTTTCGGTTTCATGCGATGTGCTTTAATTAAATCCATGGCAAAAACTCATAATAAAAATATTTACAGCACATTGAACTTTTTATTATCAATCGTAAACGAACCATAAAATCGCCTAAATAAAACAAATTAAAACATTAGTAGCAGTTAATTTATTTTTAGGGCACGTTATAAAGGGAACTTCATTTTGTGTTGCCAAAAATTTATACATGGGTTATATGATGTGCCAATCAAAATATCCGATCACGTACATTGCTCGTAATGCTAAAACAGTATGCCTGACAAGTAGGCCCACATAATCCCAATATAGCGAATAGAAATGCTTTGAATATAGTTGCAGAATGGTCTTGTATTTCGCACGTAGCGCAGTGGTTGCAAGAACACAAATGAATAAAAAAAATAGCTGTCCGTTTTATTGTATTTGTACTTACATGGGTAAGCAAAAAAGCGAAACTTTAAAATTAAGTACAATAATATAGACTACATATAAATCATGTTTTGATACAACTGTAAACCTTGAATTTAAATAAAAAATATGTTAGTGTTTACGGGCTTTCCCAATATCCTTTATAGCGGCCAGGCCCGGTTCCGCACGCCAAATAAAAAACATATTATTTGGCGCATAAGCTATTTTATACTCAAACTCAACGTGATTGCCGTCCTGTATACTGTTTTCGCCATCCCGTCCTGTTACATCCCGCCCTGTCCCCTTCTTATTAATTCCACGTAATAAAATGGCCATATAATATTTGATCATTATTGTGCTGCGGAGATATTTTAAAAGTGCAATATCACCTTAAATATTTATTGAAATAAATGTAGAACTAGTACAATTAATACTTGTAAAAATAACATTTTAATTTGTATAAGGATTAATACCATAAAGATAAAAACCCATTTGCGTATAATGCTTTATTTTAGAACTAATCTTATTACCATTAAATAGGTTATATAACTCAAAGGGAATAAAATTTCCCGTTTGACAACATTTTACTATTCCGCATCTATTAGTCATAGCGTGGTGTTTTATGCCTACAGCATTCCACGATTAATGGTCTATGCCTTAATATGCATTAATGGTCTAGACACCAAAAGAACATTTCACCAGTAATGCCTGAGATTAGCGTAATCAAACAAATAGACAAATCCTTCAGCTTTATATATTAGTATAGATACCGGAGGTCCTGTTTTGTTTATTTGCCCCGTTTCCCAATGTCCGAATACATTATAACCCGAAGGTGATTGCGTTCGTCATGAATACATCACAAATCGCATGTATAATTCATAAATTCGTCTTGTAACCTCGATATGTTATAAATCGCATCCGTTCTGTATGCCCTATATACTTTGTCACAACCATTATCTTATACTTTTTCTGTTCTATTTATCAAAAACTCTATTCGGCAAACTATGAACGATGATACCGCATTTATTTTACTTAGTCACCTTATCGTTCATAACGTAGTAATGGTAGGCCATAATCCCAACATCTTTTTTATTTTTACGAGCACGCTAAGCAGCGCTGCCCTGTTCTGCTCCATAAAATAATACCGTACCTTTAATATGCCATTCAGTACTTGAAGCTTGGCAACTCAATACAATATGGATACAGCTGATACGGATACCATGGGTGGTTTCCCTCGTCTTCTTGCAGAAACTGAAACTCCACGCGTGGTATAAATTCAATATAGGATGAATAAAGCAATCTAAAGTCGTATTCGACTGTAATAATTGTGTGGAGTGAAAGATTGGTGAAGCTCGTCAAAATATTTGAAGTTAATGGTAGGTACTATTTTCGTAAGTTACGTAATATTTTAATTCACTTTATTTGTTCAAATTAATTCACTACTAGATATAATTAAAAAAGTTTTAGTAAACCCGTGACTGCCAATTGTATCAGATAACTTAAATATAAACAATTATTTATTTATTTACTTAAATATAAACAGTTATTTCGTAATTGTAATTTTAATTAGCTGAACTGTAATTAGCTGATAGTACCTATTTTTCATTTGATATGTCATTCCTATAACAATAGCCATTATACAACTAGTCGATTTTTCGTGGGTATATTCCCCTTATTATGGGAAAATTTCATATTCATGTTATTGTAGTTATATATTAATAAAATCATAACTAACACGCTGTATAAGTCCAACCCAATTGTAAACAACAAACAGGTAAAAATGCAACTGCCTACATGAGTTAATACCAAGGTGCAAACATAAATTTGTTTATTACCCACACATTTAGCTTTGTTAACGTAATTATATTAGTTTTATACTGTCGCCGAACTGTTGTTATTTAACGGAAGATGTATTAATAGTTACTTATTTATAACTTGCTTTAAGTGAATGTGAGCACCAGCACAAACCAATAAGTTTATATGGTGCAATACTAACAAACATTGTATTATTATTTTAGTGATGAAATAAATAAAAAAGAAAACTCAAAACCCACACACAAGCAACATACTTTCCATAAATTGAAACCAGGTCGACGTATGTAAAAATTGTACAAAATATTGTCCTTTTCAAAACTTTTCTGCGTGGATTTGATTGATGAGGGTCCAAAAAGCTTAAAGTAACTTAGATACGGTTTGTGCAACGTCATTGATAGGTTTTATGAATCGAAATATGTCTCATAATTGCCAAGATAGACCCTAACCTAACCTATAAAATCTAGGAGTTGCCTAGCCTAGGTGATGCATATTCGTGTATGACCCAATTTACTAAATGTGATGTTATAAAATAAATTCATAATTATAGTAATACATCCTTACTTTATAGCCGTCTGAATTCCATAATGCACAACACATATGTGTTATATGTACATACCAAATACGAGTATAAGGTATCGCAATTCGAATATACCCAGACCTATGTTGTTAACTTTGATTTTTTTCCGAAAATACGAAAGAAACCGCATTTTTTATCATTGATACGTATTAAATAAAACCAATATCTCTGATTTCTTCCGGGCGTGGGCCGAATAAGGGACGGGAATAAATATTCATAAAGTTTTTGTGGTTTTACTGTCTTGCACTTCTATTATTCTAAGTATAAAAGTTCTTGCCAAATACAATTTCCTGCTTCTCGAACGTTGTTCAATAACTCGCGAGTGGATAGTTAATTATCGCAGTCATTTATATGAGTATACATTTTCGCCTCGACGAAGAATATTTTATTTTCTTGTCTCGTACAATTCACATTTCGCCTATTTAGAATTCTTTGGCGCCGTCGCCGTTTTTGAATATCACATTAAATTAGGACCGATGACATCTTTTCAAACCATAACTCAATTTATAAGCAAATTTTCGTAGGTTTCCGTATGAAAGGAGGTATACATTTTGAAAATTGAGTATTGGTTATGTTCTATATGTCTTCAATCCATAATTTCTTCGAAATATATCCATACGTTTTGTAGAATTTATAACTCAGGATTAACGTCCATAGCTTTATTGGCGGTGAAAATGAAGTGTTATCGGCGGAATTAACGGCATTTTGAAATCTCTGACGGTTTTGTGACCACATAATTCCTCGATGCCCTCCATCATTTAGAATGTGTTAAGCCGTTGATCGTAGTTTTTGCCGACGGCCGACGCTCGTTAAGCCGGATTAAAGATATCTCTAAAGCTATCTCGACAGTTATTCTAACAGCTCATGAACTCAGATTTAAGTGACGTAATGATAAGTATATCTAAAAGAAGAGATAATAATAATAGGTACGACATTTTGAACCAAGCCTTATTAACGCATTAAGGTGACGAACATGTCAAAATGCCGAATCAAATGCGAAAAGCAATCGCACTATATACATATTTTTGTATAAAAAATTATATTTATTATATTTGCATCTATGGGCCGGTATTATAATCACTCCTTTGCTTTCCACTATTCGCTTCACAGTTCACTGCCTACTATTCGCCGCACACAAAAATAATCCATTATGCCTAGTATAAAATAGAACTTTCGGCCATACAGGAGTACCCTGCTCAGCAGTGGGCGATTATATGCGTATATATAATTATATATATTACATAAGTAGTATACAGGGTGATATTGACATATGGTATTTTATTTCAATCATATGTTCCAAACAACATCGAGTAACCTTGTACTTTAAAAAAAAATTGCCAGGTACTTTGTCAAAAGTGATGAGTTTTTTTTTTGTTATTAAGGCTTTTGATCAACCAGTATGAGTCTTTTGACCGTTTTAGTTTTTCGAGTTTCATTTAATTATCGAACTGAACCGAAAAATACTTTTATCTAAAATCAAAAACTAAATTTACGATTATTGACAAAAAATCATCTCGGATTGTTTCCTATTTTAAAACGAGAATGTAGTCAATTCGATAATAATATGTTTTTATATATATTAATTTTTTTAGTTCTTTTTTTATGTCGGTAATGTTTTTATTAATTGTACAATGTTACCTCGTGTGAATAGAAATACGTGGGTTAAATTAAATACCATTTTTAAATATCTCCCGATATAAGTTCGTTCACTAAATACGAAGAACAAGAGTTAATTTGTATGCAGAAGGAATATTGAAATATTAAGTTAATTGGCTATTGTTTGCCTACTGATACATGTTCTATTGACAGAGAGAAGTGTACCATCTATGGTACGTCATGCCAAAATACACACATAGAATAATTATTTACATAGTTTAATTCAAAGCTAATGACAAAACAAGTGTCAGCGAACTAATGTGCAGAGGACACATTATAAATTGTTGCGGCTATAGTGATCCTGCAGGAATGTTTTCATTACACACAGAGGTTCTTGGGGAAACTTAAGCATTCACAGGCGAGTTATGAGCACATGGTTATCTTTCTTGATATAAAGGCAATTAATATATTTTATTGTTCACATAGCGTAGAGTTGAATATTTGTTGTGATACAGGGTATTTATTAGACCCTCCAAGCTTATTACATAGATTTGATACCTATTTCATATTTCTCTAACAGTACAATGAAATATTTATTAATATAAAACAATAGTAGTTTATTTAAAATAATAATATAACAAATAAAACTATTCAATAGAAAAAAACCTATTACGGACACGTAAGCCCGAATGTTTGTATAATATTCAGGAGTCTGTATGTTGCTTTAAAATACATCATTTCATAATTATACATAGTGTAACTGAATCGGAGTATAGCCGAGTCTTTAATTAAAATTTAATTAATGAAAATTTGGTCTACCTACTCAGGCATAAAATAAAATAAAACTGAAAATATTTGCATATGGTTACAGAAACCGTGTTAGTATATTTTATTAACACGTTTAAAATTATAAATTAAAGTAATTTACATCTGTTATGTAATACTCAATGACTTACATATACATACAATGTATTCGGCAAAGTTCACATACAAGCAAAAAACGCACCAGATGAAAATTAATTGTTTTTTATTAAATTATTTTGTCTTGTTAGAATTGTCATATACAGGTCATCTACGGTTGGTTTTCTGACACCGCGAGCGCTGTTGTCAAAATGATAATACCAGTTTTTCTCTATTCATTTGTTATTACACCGGATATGTTAATACTATTGGATAAGGAGAATAAATGCTTGTTGTTTTTATTATTCAAACTATTTCAAACAACGTGCTGGGTAGATATTTTCAATCGTATTTGTAGTTCCGAACTTTACCACACGCTAATAGATATGAGACGATCGGTATATTTTGCTCTGTCTTATGACATCGTATGGCATGTTTGAGTTAGTAGTTATTTAATTGATATTTGGTTTTATTTGCGTAGACTTTCATATTATTTATTTAAAAACACTATACACAAACTCCTTAATATCGTTTATCGACTTTATTATTTGTCTACGTTCGGGTAATATTACTTTTTTAGGTGCGTCCATAATTACAGATGTTTTTTTCCTCTTGGTTCTTTATTATTACTAGCGGGTCGGCCCATCTTCGCCTGAGTATAATTTCGCCATTATTTTAATCCACCTAACTCCATTACACTTTCCTCTCCCCATAAAAATAGATATAAATGTGCAACCCAGAGTTTTCCTTTTCGTGAGGGAATTTTCACCACTTACATTATCCTTTTCGACTCCATTGCAGGAAAAAAATTGCAAAGATCTCAAACATTAAGATTTATATTTATTGTTGCGCTGCGTGTTTTTACATTAATCGAGTTTAAAAATGTGTTAATTTTTTTTTCGGGGTTTTAATACATTTACTTTTTATATCTAAAATAGGTTTCAATTTTTGCATATATAAATAGCCAATTAATCAATAATCAAAACAAGCTAATCAAATAATAATTCACCATTAATAAGAAATATTACAAATAAGATGTAAAAAAATCCTACTATATTCAATTCTGATTTAAAATTGAAAAAAACATTTTATAGAATAATTTGATTTCAAAGAAATATTACCATTGCACATTGTACATTGAACATAAGTAGTTATGTGTCATACTAAAACCTACATAGGTAGTCTCATATAATGCTGATTGTCTTCGCAAGTACACTGCTTTGCACACAAAGGTGCGACTTTAAGATAAGCTAACATAATAAATGATAATATTCTTAACTACCTAGCACCTGCTTCGAATACGATTCATATACTTGCATACATAAACTCAGGCATTTTTCCCAGAAAGGGTAAGCAGAGGTGCCACCAGAACACCCACGTCTCGCCTTGCGTGTTACGTCCCACGATGTGATAGAGGGCGAGCCTATCGCCATTCATACACATTAACTGTTGTTAAAAATGAAAATTTTACTTTCATCGCTACTGAAAAATGTGTGTACATTTTTTAAATGATCGATGAGAGTCCATGTAATGTTTGGTAAGCAAAATAAATGTTTATGGTTATGAACAGGCAAAGTACACGTCAACAAAGTACTTTTTGAATGTACAACCCAGAATTTGAAATAATAATCACTTTAAATGCTAAACTGTATGTAAAATATAAACAGATCGAGTTTCAAATAATACTGCGTTAAGTTTATTAAAGCACAAATATTTTGCTACTGATCTTTAAATATTTATAGATATTAACTGTTTGGGAATGTGTAATGTTACAATGCCTAATACTTGCATTACGCACTTACAAAATTCGTGCGTTTTGTAATCATCTGATTGATGAAAGATTTGTCAAAGTCATGTCGTATTGTTGTAACGTTTTTCTACCAAAAGTTTTTTATGGTTGAGTTCCGATAAGTACCGTCATAGGATGTTATTTATAATATGTTATATTTTCAGCACAAGGCGCCACTTTTTTCATATTCAATGAACTATGGATTTTAAGTTTCATTTATTTGTCATCGCCGTAAGAATAAGACATCTGTCGAGTCTGCTAATTATAAAACCTGTCATAACATACTTGATATTTCACTCTGCACATACACAAAACACGACAAAATTAGAAAACATTGGCGCAATACTCCAAAACGTGTATAGGTAAAGTTAGACTTTGCCAGTTGATTGGCACGCTCAGTGATTTGCCATGTGCTATGTGCCAGTACATCGGCCGTGGCGCAAATGTATTTGTAAACAAATCTAAAGTGCGGTGCAGGCCGCACGTTGCGCGCTACAGTTCGTTATTTATTCCAAAACTCGCTCTCTTGTTTGACATCAACAAATCATCACGAATAATGCAGATAGCGTGTAAGTAAATATGTCTGTTCAATCGCCGAATGATATGATAGCATTTGACTGATTGCGATCTCGATACAATGTTTATCGGTATTATAAATAATTAACTTGAAACACATTATTGGTAATTTTAAACTTAATAAAGTCGTTTGAATGGCAATTTAAGTTGGTAAGTTTAATAAGATTTTTTTGCGGAGAGGAATACTTGTATTAAATGCTTTTGTAAAGTTGAAATAGACTTTGTTTTAAATTGGGTAGTTTTTAGTGCTGTAGGTACTCGTCTTTCAAAACTAGCGATTACCCCATTTTTGTACATAGTTGAATTTATTTACGCTTATATATTACTTGCAGTCATTATTAAAGTCGATAATTAAAACTGCACATTTTATTTTGCATCATGGACAATATTTTCTCTTTGCCATTTCCACTCATGCCGACTTTGTGTATTCATTATCGAGTCTTCGCTCTCTGTATTTGCAAACTGGGATCAATTGTTTAATTTCCATATTCATTTACCAATAGTTTCAAAACACAATAGTCATCGTCTTTTAAAATCCCTCAAATTAATTAATCGCGAATCCGATAGACCAACTAAAATCCCCTTTGTGCGGATATTTTGTAGATGACCTAGTAACCGAGCGGAATTTTTAATTCACAAGTTTGGGATGAAAAGGGTTGAGCGATCACCGTCCAATGGACACGCTGAAAACATTCAACCGTTATTAATCTTGTAGAATATTAGCATATTTATAATAATTCCATTTAATGCCAGTAAATCTAATTGTGTGTTTATAACTGTTTAAATATACGTCTTTTAATATTAATTGTGATTAAAATTCGTGAGATATTCCTTTCCGTCTGCTTAGCAATCACGGTATACAATCTGTAAACGTTGTAATATTGACCTACGCGAGTATATTGCGTTTAGGGATTATCCCGTAAACGTACGGTTTCGATAAAGCCAACTTAATTCGACAGGCGGCAGAGAATTTAGTATTGCAGCTCAATATATTCTGCCTGGACAGTATTACACATGTCGTGGCCTGATATTCACTACATTTATCATGTAACCACACATTCACCACCAAATCTTAAAAGATAACCAGAGAAGGCACAAATACCATCCAAAATTCGCCATGCTTATTTCTACCGAAGATGTCACGGAGAACAAAAGACTATCACCACACTGAGTGAAAATTATACCGAAAACTCACGCTAAGTATCAAAGAAACAATCAATTGCAGATAGTAATAATCTATAGATGTAATAATCGAAAAATAGGATATTATAAAGCCTTGTATAAACAAGAGCCAATATTGACACGTATCGGCGACTCATCGACACGATTTCAACGCATGGCGCCACCACTACCGATCGTTATAAAAACGATACGGTCAGCTATTCCGCGCCGCACATTAGGTAGGTAGTGGGTATTGGGTATTGGGTAATAGGTACTGGGTAGTGGATAGACGGTATTATACTCGTTGTCACCTCAACCAGCCTTTTTGTTTGCGAGTAATACTCACTCCGTGTAATCCTAAACAAATATTTACATTTATTTCACAACTGCCCGTTGTGCGCGACTTTATCTGCTTGGATTTCTGTTTTAACAATTAGTGTTGTCATTACAATAATTTTATTTAAATTTTATTATGGACCTAAAGTGCGTGGTGGTCTGGTGGTAATGGAAGCGATTGCCAAAATATTCACGGTGATCGCGGGTTCAAATTCCAGGGCACACCTCCGACTTTTCGGAGTCATGTGTGTATTGATAGTCAATCACCACAATAACAGTGAAGGAAAACATCGTGAGGAGACCTGCATACCATAGCGATTTGTAAAATTTGTATGGTGTGTAAAGTTAGCCAACTTGCCCTTGGCTAGCGTGGTGGACTATATGGCCTAACCACTCTCAATCAAACTCCCGATTGTAGAGTAGGCCTACAAAGACTCAAACGTGTGATGTAGATTTGTCACGTTTCATGTTAATTTAATCTACCAATAAGTTTACATTAATAGCTATTCATAGACAGTATAAAAAGCTATTTTAGTTATCAAATATTTTTTTCCTTTCTAATGATTTTGAATTCAGCTTGACGTAAGAAAACAAAACATTGGATAATTAAAATTGGGTTTTTAAATGTCTATGAATAACGCCATAAATTAATGACTTTTCTAGCCTTCATTACACTACATTTCTAGTTATGTATTGATATTTTATCTTGACTCGAGATTATATTAATAAATTAATACCTTTTTGATTTATAAATAATCATGATATAATCTAATCGAAGATGCAGGATTATTAGGCAATATGCACATCCAATCCAATAATAATTATATCAAATTATGCCGTTTATAGTTGCACAATATATTTAGTGTCATAAAGAAATAAGAAAATAATTATTTTTTGCCGGTATCAATTACTGTTTACCTCTTTCTAAATAATCATAATATAATCGAAGATGCAGAATTACTAGGCAATATGCACATCCAATCCAATAATACTTCCTATTGAATATGATTATTTCTGGTATAAACAGTGCGCATATATTTGCTGATGAAGTCACTGTGCTGCTTCGTATAATTTGTATTTAATTAACTAATTGATTTTGTCGGTTTTACTCCTGGAACTTTCAAAAGACCATAAATTCGTACCCCTGACAACAACCAATTAGTAATAGATCTAATAATAATAATAGGTTGATCGTTATACCGCCCATATAGGTACATACATCGAACTGTAAGCCACAGACATCATTTATTAAACGATACTGGTACTTTAATTTATGCCATGCACCATCAAGTTTTCTTGGCTACATATTATAAGGAAAAAAAGTTGCTTAAAAAATATATTAACAAATGCCGGGTTCGAATGCCAGGGCACACCTCTGACTTTTTGGAGAGTGTGTATTGATAGTCAATCACCAAGCCCTATAACGGTGAAGAAAAACATCCTGAGAAAACCTGCATAACGTAGCGATTTGTAAGAATTTCTATAGGATGTTAAGAGCGCCAACCCGCACTAGGCCAGCGTGTGTGGACTATAAGGCCACTCTCAATCGTACTCTAGTTTTTAGAGGAGACCCGTCCCCTTAGTGAGTTTTATATTGGCTGATATATTACAGTAACAAAATATGCCAGAATTAATTTCTTCAATTGTACGTTTCATCCAGAGAATAAAATTGTACAAAAAATAAAATTACTTAATCGATATTTCATTCAACTTCATAAAATCATTTTGTAAAATAAAAACTTTGTTACCATTATTTTGTAAACAATATTAAAACCAAACCAAAGCAATAATATCATTTATCTATACAAATTAGTATACTCCCGGTTCCCCTAAATTGAGTTAGTACGGATATAATTTAGTCCTGATGTAAGATTTGCTCGTTGTGATAAAGGGAAATTTCGTGCTAGTCGGCGTACTCCGGATTAGATAATTAACAAACGTACAAACACATATTCTATTAATGTATGTTTACATGTACGCGGTGGATACATACTATATAAACTGCGGATGTTAGTGCAGGGATCGTGAACTGTTGGTATTAATGTTCCAACGTAAAATAGCATCATTTCACTACTACAATAATTGAACGAATTCAAATAACTCAGTAACTTCTTGTCTTGATGAAGCATTGACGTCATAGTCCATATTTTAGTATGTATTCATTTAACTTCCTTAATTTAAAATATATTTCTAATTTTCACGCATATTTTTTCCGATTTAGTAAATTGATTGAGAAAATATTACATTACTTCTAATAATAAACTGTTTGCCGGCCCTGCTATGTAACATTAGTAATGTAATCAGATACACCAGAACAACACCTTACGCTTCTTCATTACATGTACTCAATATTTATATAGGTATATCATATTTACACTTCCAAGTGGAAAACATCTACCTCACGGTTTTTATACCATTTCTATAATAAGTAAATAGGCCTTAAATATATAATTTAATACTAGACAACCTCCGTGTAGCAGTTGCTTAGACGCCAGCTGTAAAACAAGAGGCCGCCGGTTCGATCCTCGCACCAAAACAAGTCCTTGTGCGATCTACAGGTATTTTTACCTGTAATTAATGTTCAATTATTGTAAGATCGAAAGTATCATTATTTCTGATATTGGCGTCATCTTAGTGTGAAATCAGAATTCTATTTTATTAAAAAATGTAGAATCAATTATGTAGAAATACCGATTCCATAAGCACAATTAACATATATTAAAATAAGCGCACTCAAAATTATATTTTTTTAAATTCTGATATGTTAAAGGGCCTTCTACGCACAGCGTATGCCAGTCCAATCATACCCTAAACAATAATTATTAACATGATATTCCCCTGAATTCAAACAACAAAAATATTTATTTACATTGAATTCTCCATGGCGCCATTAAAATCCTCTGTCCTCTCTTTTTTCCACGCAGTACATTACTTCAGTGCAATAAAGAAACCCTTTTCTCTTACAATATGGGGACAGTATATTCACATCGTAACATGTTCTAAGAGAGGTACAGACCGTTGCCAATATTTATAACCCATAGCCGAACGCAATTCTTACCCTTGACCAGATCCTTGCGTACTAAAATAAAGTGCCAGAAATATCCAAAGTCGTAAAATACTTTCATCCTAGCCATTAAATGCCAACGTTAAAAAACTGTTTCGTTTTAATGGCCCGCCTCGGGCATTTCCTTGTCATTGTGACGTATTCGTACTTGTATAAGATAATTATTTACTTGTTGCGTGCTTTGTTGCTATTATAAAAAAAAAATACAATGATACGTACAGGAAAATAGGTACAACGGTTATTATTTACACAATGAAATGCGGTGATGTTACGGAAAAAACGTAGGAGTTTAAACCCCCGTCATTATGTACTTTAATTATTGTTTATGCTGAAAACTAGTTGATTTTTTATATATATATATATATATATAAACGTTATTTAAGAAAATGATACGCATTTGGCAATAACAATAACCAATCGAGTTACACTTACACCCGTCGAAAATAATTTATTATTATATACATTATCTCTTATCTATTGTCTTTATGAAATCAAAGTTCGATTCTAAAATGATTAAGGCTCGATCCACACGGTGCGTTGCGTCGAAGCAATAAAACGCACAAACTTTCACGCATTGTCGTCGACACTGGCGCTGCGTGCTTGCAGCATTGTTACAGTACAGACGTAAAGTTTAAACAATCTGTACAGCGTGTATTGGTTGTAATGTGCAATGTTTACTGGTGGTAGGTCTGCTTTGTAATTCAAGGTGTTGTTGGGTTTTGCTACTGTTCATGAGCGGTCGTATCGCTTACCATCAGGCGAACGGCATGCTCGTCTCGCCATTCATTGCAATAAAAAAAAAAATTAAAAAAAAAATGGTCAAAGCACAAAACGACCAACACTACCGCTCCGGCGACGCAATGAATACGCTTCACGCTTCGTTTAGGGGGCTACAGTCCGTCGTGTTTGCATTGCGTCGACGCAACGCACCATGTGCACCTAGCCTAATCCGATTTGCAAAAACAGTACTGTTGGTTTTTTCTTCATACTGACACGACAAGGTGACTGAAATAATAACAGAAACAATCTTGATATTACGTGAAATAACTAGAATCTAAATGGGAAAAATAACTTTTGCTAACAGTATTATAAATATAAATAATTAAATACATTAATAATGTATTAATGATTATAAATAATTAATATTTAATAACAATTTATACAAATATTTATGTGTAGATATTACCACAGAAATATATAAGGGTTGTTACCCTTTCGGGTACTGGAGACTTGCCCTTACACACTGCATAAAGTCATAATTGTTGGATTATTCGATATCTTGGACTAAGCCGGCCAGTATCATTGCTACCAATTATATTGGAATATAATCTAAATTAAATAGTTGCCATTAAATCTAGCAAATATCCAATACATTTTACATTCAGATTGCCTAAATACGATTTCAAATCTAAAGTTCATTACCACAGCAGTTACAGATAGTTTTGCAGATAAAGTTTGGTTACTGCCAATATTGAAAATTTTGAGATGGTTGAAATTGCTGTGGAAATTATAATTACAAAAAGTGAATTTAAAAAAATGAGATATTACCGTTGACCCCTGCCATTGTTAACCCATTTGGCAAATAATCTAACTCCATGAAATATCTGTCGGATTTTTTGTTATTGAAACTAAAATTTTGTCTTTACTATTCACGATTTGAGCCTTTTAATGAGGCCCACAGTGAGAGGCCACTTCTCGGTGCCATATGTCATCACTGGTAACACACAACTATCGAAGACTTTCGATTTGAGGTATTTTGGACAAGAAGACGTCGCGAAGTTTCCCGAACGCTGCCCAACCGAGTTGGATTCGCCGATTGACCTCTCTCTCGAAGTTGGACCTGCCTAACCGGACCACTTGTCCTAAATAGACATATTCGTCTACAACTTCGAGAGTCGAGCCCCCAACTCCAATTATGGTGGGCACAACATGGATATTCGACATGATCTTCGTTTTATCCATGTTAATTTTAAGACCCACCTGTTGGGAAACTCGATTAAGGTCTCCGAGCATAGTGCTAAGGTCTTCCAGCGATTCTGCCAAGACTACAATATCGTCGGCAAACCGAAGGTGAGTGATATACTCGCCGTTGATGTTGATGCCGAATCCTTTCCACTGCAAGAGCTTGAAGGCATTTTCCAGCGCGGCAGTGAACAGTCTCGGAGATATGACATCTCCCTGTCTCACGCCTCTCTGTAGTGGAATAGCCTTCGTGCTCTGATCCTGTACTCGGACCGACATGGTGGCGTTGTTGTATATACACCTCAACACTTCGATGTACCGATAGTCTATGTGGCACCGCTGAAGAGACTGTAGCACAGCCCAGGTCTCGATCGAATCAAAGGCTTTCTCATAGTCCACAAACGCTAAACAAAGCGGCAAGTTATACTCCTCGGTTTTTTGTATAACCTGCCGTAGCGTATGAATATGGTCTATGGTACTAAAGCCTTTTCGGAAACCGGCTTGTTCGGGAGGCTGGAAGTCATCAAACCTGCCTTCGAGACGATTTGTGATGACCCTTGAAAACAACTTATAGACATGGCTCAGGAGCGAGATGGGCCTGTAGTTCTTCAGCAAAGTGTTATCACCTTTTTTGAAGAACAGTACCACCACGCTCCTGCTCCATGCCTCCGGCGTTGAGCCCTCGAGGAGAACGGAATTGAAGAGCCTCTGAAGGACACTCAACGAGCCATGGAGCGGGCTATGCTCGGTGTTTCCCTACGAGATCGAATCAGGAATGAGGAGATCCGTAGGAGAACCAAGGTTACCGACATAGCCCATAGGATTGGCAAGTTGAAGTGGCAGTGGGCCGGGCACATAGCTCGTAGAACCGATGGCCGTTGGGGCCGAAAGGTTCTCGAGTGGAGGCCACGTACAGGCAAGCGAAGTGTCGGACGCCCGCCTACAAGGTGGACGGACGATCTGACTAAGGTCGCAGGAAGTCGCTGGATGCAGGCCGCTTCCAACAGGTCATTGTGGAGATCATTGGGGGAGGCCTATGTTCAGCAGTGGACTTCCTGTGGCTGATATGATGATGATGATGATGATTCACGATTACTATCTCTAGATCAATGAGTCTACATTTAAGTACGATACATACATATATATGAAAAGTTTTCAGAATGATAGTTCCAATAATTAATTCACCGATTACAACGGAATCAAGTATTTTGTAATTAAAACCATATCATCTTAATGATCTCGCTTTTACATTAATTAAACAATCTATTCACATTTTCTTTGTGTTTTTCACAACGAACCACTTCAGTAAATTGATTCGCGAGGTCTTTTTATTATGCTTGTAAATAAATATGCAGTATATGTTGTAATGCATTACAAATGCTATGTAATTTTTATCGTCGTCACGTTATTCGAACTCATAAAAGATTTGCGTCTTTGTTATTTAATATTTCTTTCTATTAATTTAAGATAATAGAAAGAAATATTGAATAAAATATTATAATTTAATACATAAGTAGAACTGTGCAAAAACTAGTACCATAGAAACAAAAATTAAACCTTTATTCAAAATAAAATTTAAACAAATACGGCCACGGACCAATTGTGTCCAGAGTCTGTAAAATATCATGAAAAAAAATATCACAAATCGTAAAATAACAAATAGGTACGTAAAATATGGGTCCATGAAGCTTGTAAACCAAATCATCTTGTAATTTAAATAAACGGGTTTCCATTTTATTGAAGCACGTTACACATTTTATCTAGACCTTTTTTTTTAAACAATCTATTTTGTTTGTCGACAGACCGTAAGTTATCAAATCGCGAAAACACTGACACAGTTTTAAAAATGTAAAATATTCAAATAATTTCAATTCTAGAACCAAATGTAAATATTTATGCTTTCCCAGTCTCCGTTCATTGTTCTCCAAATGTATTTTACATTTCTCTCCTTTGTTTCATCATTAATGACAGCATCGGCATGTGCCACAAAAATTCAATTTATCTGTCTCATTCACTCAAATGCCGTATGTAACTGCATAAGCACTAACTGACTTGGTAGCATGTGTCCATTCCGACCAATTAGATAAATGTCGATGACCTACGAAGTAAATTGAAATTGCACGTAAACAAAGTGGCTCGTTATAGCTTATGGACGACGTAAAACTGTTAATTTGTCTTGTTATTGCAATAGTATATTCCCACCTCAGCAATAAAATAAACGGAGACCTTCGCCTGTGGGCGACTGACGTCACTTGGGTTCGCCATGTCTATGTTCGGGCGGTAACGAGCTTTCACGAAAATAAAATACGTCTGGAAGTGTCACGCACATGTGAACTGCTGGGATTCTTTAAATGTTTCTTGAATTTATTACGTTCCGCTTCTATTCAATGTAAATATAGAAATGTCATGGCTATTTTTCATAAATATTTGGCATACGAACGGATTTCAACTGCGTATTAGCGTACAATTAATGAAAATACATTTCTGTGTAATTAGAAATATGTGATTAATTTAGTGCTAATTGGACTAATATATGGTCACTGACATTTAATATATTCACCTCATCATTACCCGTAATGCCTAACCTACAATTGAATACGTAATTTATGATATTATTATAACAGAAAGTGCTAGATTTTTCCACTTGCATCGTAATAAAACCATTGGTCTTGGTACGAATATCGAACCGGCGTTCTCTTGTTTTTTATTTTCCTGTTGTTTTTCCCAATCGCTACCTCGCCCCCTATTCGATCAAGGCTGCAACGCCCAAGAAAATGAAAGGCCTATAACTTGATCTATTCTTTGCATAATTTTCATAGTCGTACCGTATCCAGGCCCGGGTTTACAGTCCTTGTGCTCCATTTGTCTAGTCCATAGCGTTACAGCACCAATTTAATTAAATTGCACTACAAACGTCGATATTAGAGGCACGGTACACTAATCAACGGCGCAGTACACTGCGATTGCATGTTCTACATAATCTTATCGCGATTACGTTTTGTTTATGTTATTATCTTTATTAATAAATCGATTCTACACCTACTATGCTTTACGATACTTCCATTATTGTTATCAGTTTAGTTATAAAAATTGCACAGCACTTACGTCTGTTTATTACTACTTATCAATTATCATTTACTACTATTTAACATATTGCACCAATAAGATTTATTTAGCGGGTAGCGTTAAATCCTTTTATGTTTTAGATACTCCAAATGTGTAATATTGTAATTTCAAAATTCCCAGAACTCTGTCGGCCTTATCATAGACGGTTTAAAAAAAAACAATTTCTTGTCTCTTTCGTGTGACTTTTGAATTCCGTTTCAGCTAAGAAGACAGAATACTCGATAACTAAAATAGGTTTTAGAACTGTCTATGAATAAGGTCGTTAGACTCTCTTGAGTCCTCTTGGACTTTTTACTATTTGACTCAAATTAAAACGATTTACGAAAAAACATATTATCCTTATCGCAAAAATATATATATAGGTATATTCTCTACACACTCATAGTATCTTACACAGTATCATCGGTATCGGCATGAGACCTTTTAAGTGCATGTAACTTTACCGAAACCAAATCCCTTGCAAAAATATTTCCTGTAAAAATGTTACCTTGTAGATTTAATAAGGGGTAATTTGCAAAGGCATTGCGTCTGACGTAGCAGTTTCTGTTATGTTTGTTTAGAGCACAAAGCACATATCGCTCTAATAGAAACTTTATTGCAAATAAGATAAACATAAATATATGACATAAATATAATATACTTATTAAAATATAATACATAAATATACCTATTAGGAACACTATAATATAATATGAATTTGGAAGTACATGATTTGTATGTAGTATGTTTTAACACCATAACTATTTCATTATTTTTGTGTTTTTTATGATTATGTATAAACATATTTTTATAACAGATTTATATCTATATATAAGTATTTGCTTTGATAATATGTTTAGTAAATATTACTAAAACTACTGCGCTTGTAAAAATACGATAAACAGCAGCAATAATATCATAAACACTGTAAACTCAGAATTATTTTAGAATTCAGATCTCTACGAGTAGACCTGGTTCATAATCATATTAACTTTTTAATATTTTTCATAAAAGTAGATTCAAACCAAAGCCAAAGAGTTTTACGAACGTAAGAAAAAATGTGACTCGAATCATAATTACTGTTTAACATTGTACAATGTAGTGAAACAAGAGAAAAATATAAGGAAACCAATATAAATAAAGTATGTACGAACGTTTTACATACAAAAAAGGTTATAATGTACACCTATAAATCAATACTATTCTCTATGATACATATCTTTCACTTCGAACTTAGTCTAAGGTTGCGACCTAAGATAGAGGTGTAGAACATTTTGTGTAGTACCTAGGCAAATTTGTACAGTTTTGCGTATGGCGTCCGAACATTCGAAATTCATTTCGGATCACAGAGTAACCCCCAAGGTTAGCAAGATGATTACTTCTAAGTATATTTCGCAAAATATGACAACAGTATACAGCAAGGGAAATCCCAACACTTGCAAAAACATTTAATAAGCAAAAATAGTTAGTTAAAAATCGGACGTCACGTATGATCAGTGTACCTAACCCATTGTAACAATTGCAATAACATTTTCTTATTTAATTTACACATATTTCCAAAACCACAAACATACCTAATTAAAAGTATCAAGTACATATTATTGTATAGGCAATCATTATAATAAGAATATGCATTAATTGGGGAAACGGAACAATCCCTAGTTCTTTCCACACGTATAATTTCTTGACGTCACTGAATTTAATATGTTTGAGGAAACGCATACCCAGCAACCGCCACAGCTATTTCAGTTTTTCCTTTAACAATTATCAAAAGTTCAAAACATAATGTCGCGTGGTGTAAAGGCCGCACGACAGTGCCTATAACCGCTAGTGACAGTTTTAAAGGTCACATTATGGCTGGTAGAAACGTTATTACTCATTGTTGAATACATTTAGAATGCTATGGGCGGCCTCCTAATTTATCTGTCGCTTCCGTGGCCATTGTTTATTTTCATTAGGCTCGCAAAATTTAATGCAGCTCACTAATGAAACGAATGAATTGTGTATTATGAGGGCCCCTTTTACGTTCAGTCGTCGCCTTTTTTGTTGTTCATTAACAGATTAGCGTTAATATATTATTATAATTTATTTTACGCTCTCAGTACGCCTAGCATTGATTCACTAAGCCCATTTATGTATTTGTTTACAATATAAATGCATAATCCTATTCTGAAGTTCCGTTTTATAGGAAATGCAGCTTTCTTCCATGTTTTATGTACTTAATTCAGATCATATTTCAGTTTATGTAGGCTATTCAGTTTTATCAAGTTTTTCCTAAAGACATATAATTAGTTTTTTTCGAGTTGTAAACATTTATTATACTCATAAGTGATAAGTCATAAATAAATGTTATCCATAGGCTTAGTAGTTCGCACCGTGGGCTGTTTCAAATATACGAAACTATAACCCCCTCAACATATAAGTATTATAACCCTTAACCCTCAAATTATATTAATTAATTAATATCTTTCCCGAAGCGTACTTAAAGGCATTCAAAATTCCATACACGAAACATGGAATGTCAAGCGCCTGCCAATAAAGAAGTGCAAACTCTCTGCGTTGCGTGCCGCGCGGCTGGCAGGCGCTTCCACGCAAAGGCCGTCAGCTGCGATTGATCGCCCTCGAAGGCTACATACTCGCCCTTTATTGCTCTCCACCTTCGTACAAAAACGACCAATGTTAAGGCCAAATAGGGTAATGTATCCTTTCAACCACCGCTCAGCTGAATGTCGAAACCAGAGTTCGGGGAACTTCGTTGCTCCGAATGTAGGGATAATACGCTGAAATATTGTTAATGCTTCACAGCTTTGAGTATTTTTTTGTATTGGCAGTTTTGCCAAGTAATTGATGTTGTGGATTGGTTTAATCATCGGGTAAAGTTCGTTTAAGAATATTACATACCTACCTAGAGACCGGATCGTTTCGTTTTACATTTTTATGGTACCTAATCATTTCAGTAACGAAGTCGATGGATACCTGAATAGTAGTACTTTATAATTAATTAGCATAAACGAAAATACAAACCCTAGAGATCTCGCTTTTATGATAGGAGTTAAAAATGTAATTTTGTCGTTTAATTAACACGTTTTCCCCTTTTATTTTCTGAAAAACCTGCATACTGCAGCCAAATTCTTCACTTTAGAATAAACACAACAATACCTATTGTATTTTCCCACCGACTCGGTAAAATGATGTCGGTGCATTTTCGTTGAGAACACACAATCAAGGTCGACGGTGAGGTCACGTCAAACTGTCAACCCGCTCATACCCATTCTACACGAAATATCGAAACTTTCTTTGACAGATAAGTATTGGATTCGCTTCACGAAGATATATTATCAAAGTCATTTCCACATGTACATTAATATTAGTTAAATACACGATAAATTACCAAATGATTTATATAAAATTAACTCTTATACCTAGTATGTGTAGTCTCTATTACGTAATTTCATGATATTAAACTTAGGCATTGATAGCATTTATGTAGATAGCATTTAAAAATACTAAACACTGTTGCAACTACAAACAGTCATGTTGCCAAAAGACCAATGGTAGTTCGTATTATCAGAACTTCTTCTATTACATAACTGTAGTCTAGACATTGAAAAAGATATCAATGTTGTGCTAAAGACATTCATGTCCTATCAAAGAGTTTTCTGCCCTCTAAAACGCTGTATCGTTGCAAATACGGACTGTCGCCGCAAAAATACAAAAAGGTTACAGACGCTACCGCCAAGCGCGGCTGAGAATTACTCGGCTGCTCTGAAAAGAAAAACAAAGAATTATTCAGCCCGCATACACTTTTTTACGTGCACAGATTTTCTCGATAGTATATCTCATCCCCAATCGACCTTAAGCAAATTGGGTCGTAAGCTTCTGATAGAATTCCTCATAAAATTGAAGATAGAAAACTGCCAGACAGATAATGTAAGATTCTGGCAATAGATGAATAAATTTACCTTCCTTTGAAGCAGATCACACCTCGTCAGCGATATTGCGTACACCTGACACGTACAAAATTACTGTTTCTGCATAATGAAGGGTTTAAATACAATTTCTATTTTGTAGGTCTATAGGTATGGTCGTTACGGTTAATGTGTTCTATAAATTACAGAGGAAGTTGGCTGTTGGCCCTTGTTATGTTGTTACGAAGTTGTTACTGCAAATATTTAGATACGGGAGATATTTTGTGAGAGCAAAGTATAAAATGCCATTTAACTTTTTTCCGCTCTAAAGGCCGCTTTATTGTTCTCTATCAGATAATATTAATTGTTGCCGCTGGGGAAATGTGTTAATGGTCATAAAATGTATGTACTTAAAATTATTTTAAGTATTTTGCGTCAATCTAATAATAAACTAGCATCATAATGAGCCATGAAGATGTTTTATTTCTGTTTAATAGTTTCGCAACATGTGTCCGCAAACGCTTTCGGCCACAGCTTCTGGAGCGAAAAAAAATGATGACAAAAATATTCCGTTGCCATCAGTCTTATAATGTTCCGTTAACCTCACAATCCTATTTATTTTCTGTGAAATATGTTCCAAAAGAGGTCGGGGTCGACTAGCAGCGAGTCCCGCCTGTACAGACTACAGGTATTAGGCACCAAGCCAACAGATGGGACAATAGTTCCGGTCCAAAACGACAAAATTTATCTTTATTTCATATTTTTCCCTCTCACTTCACACTTGCCAATTTTTTGTGTAAATAAGCCCTGGAATCTGGGCTCACTGACAACTGAATTAAAATTGACACAGACTGCATATAATTCAAACTTCAAAGGACCAGAACGAAATTCAGTATAAAAGTTTTAAAATGGACACAAATTAACAATTATTAAATAAAATAAAACACGCTCAAAACAAACCCAACGCAACTTAGTATATCACAATAAATCAACATACCTTGTGTGTTTGTGTATCAATAACAAAGATATAAATCACGATAAAAGTATTCCAGTACGTATTACTTTCATTGTAAATTACGAAGTTGGAGCATGTTAATTCGCAGGCGAGGCGCCCTCAATAATACCGTAGAAAACAAATCCACGTCGAAATCAATCTACCACACGTCGACATTAACGAGTTAAAACAGACTGACGGACGTTCAAACACTTCGTTTGTACTATTTACGCTCTAATACCAGCCGATGGGCAGTTCAAATACGGTCCAACCTATCAATTTTTTTTTTTCAACGAAACTTGATATTTTTCCTCATCCCATCTAACTTTGTACATATATGTATGTTTCTCCCGTTAAACAGCAGAGTAAATGCACTGTTGTGTTTTGGATTGAACGACATTTCAGCAAGAGTAACTTGACAAATTGAGACTCAACATCTTATGTCTCAGGATGGCGAGTGCATTGGAATGCCAAGCATTGCTTTGTAATTCAAGGTGTTGTTTGGTTTTGCTGTATGAGCGATCGTATCGCTGACCATCACGCGAACGGCATGCTTGTCTCGCAATGCATCGCAATAAAAGAGTTGCCTGGAAGAGATCGCAGCTAGTGTTAAGGCTGCCTATTGTAACCATGTCTTTAGTTTTTAAGTGTTTGTAAACGTCTTTCATTGTGGTACACAATAAAGCATATTATATAAATAATAAAAATAAACCTGGGCGGATTCATAATTGATGTTATAAATGCGAAAGTTTACTATTCAGGCTTCAAAGTTTCTGTAGAAATCTTGTAGACAAAGATAGTAGTACCGCGGTCTCACTGTAATTGATGTGAGGTAACAGTTTTGTTGATGCGTTTCGTTTGATCAGTGATGGATAATGGCAATAATGGCATAATGGAAAGCAAGCGCATCGTGTTTCGTGTTCTGCCTATGTGCATGTGGCTTTTGGCAGTCTGGCATAATTATATACAATGACGAGGGTAACCACCTCTGCCAGAGCATAATTATCTATTTGAACTTCAGTGAAATGAAACTGAACTGGCGAAAGTTATGCTCGTCTCGCCATTCACGGCAAAAAAAATGCGTATCATCAGGCGTATATACACAGCAAATTGTTATGCTAGTATTAAACTAATATTTTCCGAAAAGTGTCATTGCTGTGGGATGACAAAAGGGGACCAATTGGGACGAAAAAGGTACCAATAGACAAGTACCTAGGTATATCAAAGTAATAAAGGAATTGTACCAAGCGAAGCTTTGCCAGGTCACTTGGTTTTATAGTTTCAAAGGTTGCGCGATACTGGCATTTTGCCCTTAGATGTAGCAATAATGGAAGCTACAATAATGCTATGTATCAGTCCATATGCAGGGCACGGGCCTACTCTAAAATCGAGAATACGATTGAGAGTGGTAGGCCGTACAGTATGGCGGCCTAGTGGAGGTTGGCGAACTTTACACCCCATAGAAATTTTACAAATCGCTATAGTAGGTATACAGGTTTCCTCACGATTTTTTCCTTCACCGTTATAGTGCGTGGTGATTGACTAGCAATACGCACATGGCTCGGAAAAGTCAGAGCTGTGCCCTGGGATTTGAACCCGCGACCACCGTGAATATGTTGGCAGTCGCGTCTGGTCCATTAGGCCACGCACTTTACATTAATATGATAGTAGCTTATGTCACGCCTATCGCCAACGTGTAATGACTAATATCAAGTTCCATGTAAACATATCTGCGTCACCTTCGAAAGGCGCCATGGCGTCAACGATTGTATCTAAATCATATCTCTATCTGCATCTACAGACATAATTATATAAATACACGCTAATGATCTTACGTAGTGATTGGGTGTAATCGGAACCTATCAAAGAATACCGATATCGTGTGTGAATAATATTAAATGCTTTGATTAATGATATACACACTAATCATATTAGAAGCAACTTATGTTTGCAGGTCTGAACTGGTTGTATTATACCTATTGATATTTATAATTATATACGGCATATAATTTATATAACTAATTTTCATACCACGGGCAATATATGAAAACTTATTCGTAATCATAAATTTCTAACAAGACTTTCAGTTGTTCGAATACAACTCGTATTTGAAATTGAAAGTTTTCTTGTTATATTTTATTCCCTGCACACTTGTATTGTTATTCAAGGAACCGCGGGCCAATATTGCTCGAATCAAGCCATGTATGTACAAGTTTTATCGTATCGTACCTAGTGTGAAGCCGTGACCTCGGGCACGGTCACAAACGAAAACTTCATACATAACATTTCATGAACCGGTATATTGCTTTTTCCATAATCCCTGTCTGACGCGAAACTATCAAGGATAGGACATAGGGTAGGTACATGTAATGGAATCTCTTTATATTTAATACCTGATGCTTTAGAAGGGTATTACTTTAAGGCTTCATTAGCACGTGTCAGCTTCCGTATGATAAGTCAACCGGTTTAATTAAAAAAAAAAATCTTATGATTCAGTGTCATGTCGTCGATAAAACAATTACTTAATAATATTTCAAGTAAATATATCAATTTTAAATTTAACTATTGCACTGTCGTTTAATAAATAAAACTTTAATTATGATTATTTTCTCCGATTCCACGGAAAACTCTTTGTAAAACTCGATAAATACGAAAAATGCACATCGTTCCAACTAGCAATATTTTTTTTTTTACATAACTACAATTTATCGTAATAAATGTCGTACACTTTAGCAACAAATTCCATATAAAAAACCAAACTCCAATACAAAACAATTACAACACCGCTACATTTTTCAGCTAAAAAATATTCAGCGGGCCTGGTGTAAATTTTGAAACCGATCAAATAGATACCAGTGTAAAATGCGTACATAGTGAAGTGAGTGATGAGTGGTCGACACCTGCGCGTGCCGGAGGTGCGTGTGAGCGGGGTGGGCGGGGGCCCCGCACAAGAGGAGGATGACCCCCCCACTGCGCTGCCCCCCTTCGCGCTCACCCTCGCCAGCATACCCCGCCGCCGACACTCCTGGATATGCGGGTGAGTTGATGGCCAGTTACTTTGATGAGGTCTTCGAAGAGTCAGGTTGGCTTAGATACGTGTAATAATGGATTCATAGATTTACATGAATGTTACACAGTGAAATAAAACTAATATTTACGGATTTTACCGCGGATTTGGTATGATTTTTACTTTTTTTTATTTAACTTCCCGAGCTTTGGATTACTTGACAGCTTTCTTTTTTTTACCCTAATCTGCGATAAAATCCGTAAATACTAGTTTTATTTTAACATATCGGCTTACCTTATAAGCTTGGGTTACCAATAACAAATGTTTGTGCCAATGTTACGCCATATATGGCTTTCGGCAAGTGTGAATTCGTAGAGGAATTATATTCATTTCATTCAGTGGATTGTGTAATTCGTTATTAGTCATCGCTTCATATAAAAACAAATACATACATATCATAATTTATGAGAGATTTTTCTGGAAATATGTACTACAGTCTCACGATTACTATGTTTACATTAGTATTCAACCGAATAATGACCATATAGGTACATATGAGGAAAAACTGAATCATGCGCTTACTGGTGGTAGGTCTCTCATATGTGAGAGGCCATCTGGGTAGGTACCACCGCAGTGTCTATTTCTCCCGTCAAACAGCAGTGTTAACGCACTGATGTGTTTCGGGTTGAAGGGCATTGTAGCCAGAGTAACTACTGGACATATTGAGACTTAACATCTTATGTCTCAGGATGGCGAGCGCAGTGGAATGCCAAGCATTGCTTTGTAATTTAAGGTGTTGTTTGGTTTTGCTACTGTTCATGAGCGGTCGTATCGCTTACCATCAGGCGAACGGCATGCCCGTCTCGCCATTTATAGCAATAAAAAAAAAATGCGCGTGTGCCGCTATTGGATTCAGCCTGCGTAAAACCGATTCAAAACAGAGACGTACAATTCTGTCGATTAATGAGTATTAATCATGAAACCGTCAATGATTGTCCAGTATTAAAAACAAAAAAATATTTTTTTGAGAGGCTCAAACACGATAATGTTCTTGAAGTTTCATATATCCACAACCACGCTCTATTATTTGAAATGTAACGGTACGGCTTGGTGTCATCCGTATGCAATTAATTTTCTTCGCATAATTTGCCGCCGTGCATTGTCAACTTTGTGTACCGACTAGCGCGCCCGCTCCGCGCCCCTGTTTTCCTTCCGATGTGAACTAAAATCGCTATTACCTATCGTAACTTAAACTGATACCGGTCTAGATATAATTGTAGTTCCATTTCGAAATAAAAACCAAGCAACTCAGATTAGAGATTTTCGACTTTTAAACGCAGAGGTAGATTTTCGACTTTTAAAGTCATACACACTTTTTTTTTAAGCGTGACGTCAAATTCTTTTTACAAAAATAAAAAACATTCACATCTTTACGACAAAACGTTATAGCCTGTTACAGCGCATCGGTGACAGGTTCGTGTCACAAAGCCCGAATATCAAACAAGTTATGTGCCTACGGAATGTTACAATTTCGGCACGTTTGTGACCCTTTGGATTTCTATCCCAAATCAAATGAATGTGTATTGAACTTGCCTCAGTATTCCATATTCTCCAACTATTTTAAGTAAAACAATCCATTGTATTTATGAAACTGGTCGTGGGCGTGAGAAAAACAATTTTCTCGTAATTACATAACACTACTACCTAATTGAGCTACGTATCGAATAAAAGGCCTTTACAATATGTACTAGTTAGCAGTTGTCACTTTGGAAATCATTGATGAAAAACAAAGAGACAACTCAGAGGACAGTCGTGTCAAGTGTTATCTTTAGTAGTGCACGGTTATCTTCGAGACAAATATTAATTAATATTCATGAGGGGCTCAAACAGTGGTTTGTCCCGAACATTAGCACAACAATAGCCGGCCAAGTAAACGGTCAGCTCATCCTCACTAACCTCGACTATTGTACTAACATCACTGTCTTCAACTGTTTTTGTATTCCATTTAGATCCTCGCTTTCACTGGAAATATTCCATGAATCATTTCAACATTGTCGCCGAGTTTTTGCATAGTTCTACTACGGACTCAGGGTATCTTAGCTCTGAAAAAAGTGTTACCCTTAATAATTCGGTCACACATGACTCACTTATGCGAAATTATATGTATTTACACGCCTCAGCGTTTATAACTCTTGACTAAAAAGGATTACATAACGATGTATGACAAATTTTCCTAATTTATGTTATAATCATTAGTGATTTAGCTATCTTAAATTGGATACTACAGACATTATTAAACGCTACTTTTGCATCCAAAACAAACGGCAAATTGCAAACACTTTTATCCTGAAACCTCGTAGAAAATGGCCAGAATAATATTTTTGCACAAAATCAATTATTTTCACATTGACCGAGATACGAAAGGAAGTCATTAATTTGGCAGCTGCTTTAGATTTCATTCACCCTAATGGCCATTTTGTCATCACAGTCACGCCAATATTTGGTCACTAAATCATTCAGAAGATATTTTCGTGAATCGCTATTTAGTGTAGAAGAAAGCAATGCAAACCTAGTCAATACGATCCCTGCGGAAATTGATCAATCTGGAATGTAGGAAATAGCCATTTGATTCCAATTACTGTTACCATGTTCTGTTTTCCATTCCCTTAGCTAACGGGGCTTAGGCGCCCACACACGGTTGAAGAAGTGCTTTTATTTAATACGGAACATTAGTTTAGTAAGCTCGGAAAATGTTCTCAGAAAATATATTTCGGCCTTAGGGTAAATATAATGTTGTACCAAATAGAAAATATTTTAAATAGACCAATTTTTTTCGTTTTTTTCGTAGTCAACCAAAAAAAAATTGAACTTAATATTTTTCATTTACTTCAACAGCATCTGATATTGTCATAGAATTTCGAATATGATTTAAAATTTAAAACAATTTCCGCTGGCGAAATATTGACGTTTTATTAACGCGTACTGTTTCTGACATTGTTAAACGATTGTTGCCGCTTTACAATTAATGAAAACGACAGCGCACCCGAACGACGCGACGGGACCCTGGGTAATTGCCACAATTTTAGGTAAATAAAGAGGTAAATGATAATGTGTTCGGTAATTTTAAAGGACATTATGTGCTCATTTGAAATAATATGGCACTTCCATGCAGTAATTTATATATTCGCTTTCAAAATATTAAATTAGGAAAAATATACAAAGGATTATGCAAGGAAGATTCGAGGTCCAACTGTGTTACAACTACGACACTGAAGAATGGAAAAAGTTCCTAAATTATGCAAGAAAGCGAGCCTGGCATCCGCTGGGATAAGACCACGTAGAACGAATTAAATCCATAGAAAGCGTAGCTCAGTCGGCAGAACTTGGTGTTAGTTTGAACAGGGTTTGACTATGCCATGAAGATAAACTATATTTGGTGAATATATGAAAATTTAATGCGTGTTTTCGTATACAGAATATTTAAAAATAAAAGCAAAGAATGGAGTGTTATGAACGATTATTTACCAACAGATTCTCGGTCACAAATCACAAAATGGAATCCCACTGAATCAAGTGCAGAATTCAAAATAATACTCGTATTATGTACTAAATCAGCAAGCTGACATTAATTTCAACGCATGCAGTTCGGCTGTTAAATGTACCAATAACATGACAAGGCTGATTTTTAAATCCTCAATTTGGCATTTCCCACTTCAGTGTTCGCTGCGCTGAAATTTTGCATTTCAAGTGCGCGCACATTAGAGAACTGCGATTGTTCTACTTCACTTCATTTATTTATTCATTCTGTGTTAATATAGCACTAACTGACATTGTTGACTGTTCATTTTAAATATCTCAAAAGGGTTACTTCCAAATAAATAAAGTGATAGATGTTGAGTATCGCTTTGACGGTGTAGAAAAACATCGTGGGACAACAATTTTAAACGTGTGTGAAGTCCGCCTATCCATAGAAAGCCGGCTAAAACTTAAACTAAAGCCTGAAAAAGCCAGACTAAAGCCTGAAACCCTCCCTCTAATTGGTAGAGCAGGCCTGTATTTAGCTTTGTTATCTGTGTATATTATGGTCTAAGCTATTTTTTTCTAAAGCAATTTTTCATAAACTCTCAACCAGAAAATTATTAACCTAATTGGAACAATAGGGTCATATTTTTTACTGCCATATGAAAATTTGTTGAATTTTACTATAAACATCTTAGTTAGATGTATTAATGGTATATGTAATGTCTTGACGGTCATTAATAATGGAATATTATGTATGCTGACTAATCGACATCTTATACTCGCAATTCTGTAAATGGACACGACTGTTTTACATATGAAGTACATGGGTTTCTATCATTTTACGCTGTTATTATTATAGCTCTATATACTGCTTTATATAATATTGTACATATTACCTCAAAAGCCACTTTTTATTTCTATATCCTTAAGGTTAGTTGCTGTAGTTGCTTTGTAGTAAAAGCACTTATAATTAAAAAAATACGAAAGTAAATCATGACATCAAATTAATTTTAATTACACAAAAGCTTTTTTTAAGGCAGCACGGTTTATGGAATGCCTTAAGTTTATTATATACAACGTGATAAGAAGAGAAAATTAATCGTGAATAGATATCGAGGGCACTAAATGGGCGTTGACTCGGTGCAATTATTGCAGTAATAGCTTCCTCAGTAAACAGTAAAAGTGTCTTTTAAAACTTTTATTACAGTCGTGAACACAGTGCGGTTGAAATTATTGAAGAGAAATTATTTCTTTATGTCTTAAAAAAATGGAACACCGTCATTTTATTCCTATTTTATAATAACTTATATTCATTAAAATAAAACGATTATTTACGGATTTTATCGCGGATTTAGTTTAATTTTTACATTTTTTAATTTCCCGACATTTCGATCACTTTACAGCTTTCATGGTCACGGGGCGGACTGACGTATCCGCTCAGTGACTGTTACAATTAAACTACCCTTATTTTGAAATTATTAAATTAACGTATTCATAGGATTAATCTCATTATACTCATCCTACCAACGAGATATATTATGTAGGTACATTATCGATGAAAAAAAGCTTGATATCATTACCTTCCTCGACGCTGTTGATGATACATTATGTGTGTATTCTAGTATTTCAGGACAACATCAAAAACCTACGCAAGCCGAAATGGCACGTAAAAAATATTATTTGGTGCGCGCTGCCAACGGCAGGAATAGCGGGATTCTAACAAATTTTTCACCAACCACGTTGACACGTGATCCTATTACCACTTCAAAGGGAATGTTATTCGTGAAACCCTCAGAAGCAACAGGAAATAAGTGAATTAACTACATACACACAAAGTGGCTCTTATAGTAGTCAAAGCCTGTTAGCTTGATTGCATTACTGGATAGTAAGCGCATGGTACGAAAGTTTACCATCTATAGTTTTACATAAGGTACATACAACAGTAGAACACATGTACAAAGTTAGCGGTCTCTATACGGTTACGTAGTTAACTATCGTATTGATTTATTTTAAAGTCTCAAGGCATATATGTATTATAATTTTAAAACCCATGTTGAAATCTAAATTTATCGAATGTTTTGTCTTCATCAAAAGTCGTTCGAAAAGGACAAAATATTCGACAAATAAAATATATGTTATAACTAACTATGAATAAGGCTCATATACTTTCTACACTTTTACGTAATTGGCTATAGAATAAAGAGAAAGCAAGTGTATTGCAACAAGTCGGTACGAGGCGATTCATACTAGTGCTGAATCGAAGCGAGGCGAAGTGCCAATATAAAACTTAACATTGCCAAGTCACACTTACCCCACATTTTAATTCACATATATAGACATAAAATTACCGGTGGTCGAACGTATTTTATAGTACACGCAAAATTCTCATCATGAGTACTTATTGTTTTGTTGCTACAGAAATGTGCGCATTAAGTGGTAAAAATAAGATGAATGGACCCTTAAAGTTACAATTACAAAAATATTATTTTTTATGCCTTATAAAATCAATTCTTATTATCTGACAAGACTTTTTAAAATTAAATTTTAAGCCTTTATTGTGCACAAAAAATACAATAAGTATATACAAACAAGAGAAAAGTACAAATGCCGGTCTAAGTAATATGAGTATCTCATAGACAACCATGAGATGGATTTAAAAGAAGGAGAAAAATTAAAAATGAATTAAAATTAGGAATCAAAGTTAAATAATACGAGGTATAACAGGATTTTTTTAGTTTTATAGTGTTTCATTGTCAAATACCCCTTTTCTCTTCCCATCCTTTTTCTTTCCGCTCTCCTCCCCTTTTGATCGGCCGGCGATGTAAGCGTTGTGCATGTTCATAAGCAAAACGTACGTAATCACTAATCTTCAGAAGACCCGTAGGCTCGTTGGCCGTTCCTATGCAAAAAAACAATATATTTCTATAATATAACTACAATTGGTCTAGTGCACACCAATATATCCACTTAAATAAATCTGTTTTATATGTATATTTGACACCGCTGAAATTATTTTCACACTTCTATACCGTGGCTTATTAAAACCGTCTCAAATTTTAATAATTACCTCTTGCGACCGTGATCTACATAGTTGTGCCAGAAAAGAGCTAACAATTCTCAGAAATATCGGCCGATGAGAGAGGAGATATAAGAAAATCTATTTTCCGCTTTCTTTTCAAGATGGTTTTCATTAAAGTAAAAACCGATATTAATGTAGGCTTGAACAAAGGTTGTCAGGTTTTTCTATAGTTTTGTGTAAAGCAAGTTTCTACGTTTCCTATTTTAAACAAAGTTCTAGGAAGGTGTTCATTCGTGTAACATTATTTTTCTTCACATCTCAAAATAATAAAACAAATAAATCATATACCCAACATATACTGTTATGTCCCACCCTCTTCTCATTAAGTGTAGACCTTTTCACATTCGATGTTAATTCTTGAACGTTTTTCACCAAGTCAGTCCAAAGAGATTTACTGGACGTTTTATTTGTCTTCTAACAAGCTAGCCATTAGATTACGTTGTACAAAGTTCAGGAGTTATGACGTGATTCAACAACTAACATCTAAACTTTCTCAATTATAATATTAGCGAGGCTGCTTGTGTATTGCGACCGGCAGACATTAGAGAAACACGCGGGCTTTCCGTACGTGTATACGTTGTTTTAATTCACTTAGCTGAAACTCCCACTTCGGTCACGTTTTACGACGCGCCTACCTTGTTACTGATACAATACTTTACTCATTGTATTTCTATTTCGCCAATTTGATTTTCCACTCAATTTAATGTATTTCCTTACATAATTTAATCGAGATGGTTTGTTGGTTGAGTACTCCCCGTACAAAGTACAATTTACTTTGCTTTATTCGGTGTTACGCTTAATTTAATTACTCCCAATTTTATATTTAAGTTTCACGAAAAATTGTGGGATGGGAAAAGAGTGCGGATTTTTGCCTATTTCACGCTACAGAAAAAAATAAAACTCCATCTAAAGTAATATTCTAAAGAGCAAAGATTTGATTGTTTGTTTACATTGAATAAGCTCTATAACTTCTGAACCGATATTAAAATTCATTCACTATTAGAATTCTACATTATCCCTGATGAACATAGGCGATAGAACATAATGGACATCTATATGTCCAGTATCGGTATCTATAGAAGCTATAGACTTAACATCTGACGTAACAGAGTGGCGAGCACAGCGGAATGCCAAGCATTGCTTTGTAATTCTATTTTTTAGTTTTGCTACTGTTCATGAGTTGTAGTATCGCTTACCATCAGGCAAACAGCATGCTCGTCTCGTCATTCATTGCAATAAAAATAAACAGCTACGGAGTAAGAGGTTAGAACATCAGTCTTGGATAAATATTCTTATTCAACTTGATCTGTATAGAAAGAACTTGACATTATGTAAAATTACTGCAAATTAAAATTGAATGAAATGTGACATTTTATCTCTGGTCTTCGCTTGAGATTTTGATTTACCTTGAAAATAAAAAAAATGTTTCATTCTACATTCTACATTCTGCGTCTTTAACCAAGGCGGTATTACAATGTAGGCATATCACTAGAAATTACGCATAAAATCATAAAAACAACATTTTAACATTTCTCGATACCCAAGAGTATTTACAGTCATTTGTCAAAATGCAGCGAAGCGTTGTCACCTGTTGATGTCTTCAAAAAGCGCTGTTTAGAAAAAACATTGAATTCTTGGCAAATATACGACAGTTCTTTTTGCCAATTTATTAAGAGTTTGATACATTATTTGCAACTGTGTTTCGCAATAAGAATTTTAATTGTTATAAACCGTAATGGTTATGTAATTAAATAACTGTTTTGGCAATGGTCGTGCTTATTGCAAGTGGACGTATTTATAAGCATTATTGATTTCAGGTGCGCAGTTATTAATTGTAACAGCATGAGAATGTTATAAGATGTGTGGTTTAAGACAAGACGACATATTTGAAACTCTGCCACGGTTATTCTGGGCCTCGGTCGCGCGTAAACACCAACCACGTAGACACTATTGGATATTATTATAACTTGCAGCATTAATATGCTAATGGACAATAATGCTTTCAGAAATGCTTTTATGATATTTTATAATGATACCGTCTAGTATTAATCCCAGGACACACTGGCCCCATCCTTAGTTTAATTCTACGAGTATTGCTTTTGATCTTTAACTAAGTGTATATTTGTTATTAATTTTTAGTCTATGGCTTGTGATTTTACTTACGTCAGTAAGTAGTCAAGTAGTGAGTCATCACTTGAAATGAAGTTAAATTAGTTTATTGCTCATGTATGCAATTTAACAGCTCTTTTGACAAGTCAATACATAGATACATCTTTTTCTATATTTACAAAATAACTGATTATTATATAAATTAAATTTATTAAGTTTTAATTTTTGGTAGTCGTCTTAAGGGAGTAGGTCCATTCCCAGTCTTTGTATTTAGTTAAAATCTCGCCTTGTGCATTCTTACAAAATATAATAGACACACGTGTACGAATCACGTACGTTTATTTGTAAACATTCATTCGTTTAGCTGTACTCCTATTTGCCACAGTGCAGTAGGTTAGTACAAACGACTACCTGATAAATATTATCCTATAAATTTCAAGTAGTTATACGAAACTGTGCAATCCATTAGATTACGTACATGTTCTTTTTCCAAAATAACATCCATAACTTCTATCGATTGTGTCTACGAATATTTTTAACATGAGCTTTGTTTAGTAAACACTGTTTAGATTTTGAAAATGTAATTGAAATCTAGAAGCACAACAGATAGTTTGCTTATTAAGTTAAATAGTTTGTATTCGTTACCTGTTTTTCCAATTTTTATAGTATGTTTACCAGTAACTGATAGTAGCCAGGAGAAAGTAGCTATGTTTTGTTTGAAAAAATTCAACAACTTAGTTATTTTGCAGCACATATTTTTCAATTTAAGTAGACGTGTGGGGCCTGACATCTAAATAATTGGCTGAACGCTGAACGCTGAACGTTCTCATAGGAAACCGCTGTCAACACGATGTTGCACTACAGACTCGATTTATTTTCAATTACAGTTTAGTACGTGCAATAACTACCAACTGGCACGAGCAACAGCCTTGCATTTAGTTAATGCGAGCTCTACTTCGATATAAATCTACGTCACTGATCTCAAATCTTATATAAATGATAATTTATCATCAATTATTTTAGAAATGAAATAGGGAATTGTTTACAATTTATTGACGGCAATAGTACAGCAACAATCACATCAGTTTAAAGACTCATAAATACGTTTTATTTTACCTATATAAAGCTGGCATCAATTAAATCAGTGCCAATTTCAATGGCCTCCATTCTTTAGGTAAATCAAAGGAATTCCTGCATGTAATAAACGTACGATAACCGACATTGTCTGGTTGCAAAAATTTATGAACCACAAAATACTGGGTGTGAGTCACAGTTCGAGCAGACAGTGAATAATACTGGTCTATATTTTTTCATGATGAGAGTAAGGCACCATGTCATACATGCGACAATGCGATGTTGTGTATCGTGGCGCTAAGATGAGCTTACGAGCCAACATCACGCGCAGTCCTCACCACGCCTCGACCAATATAAACGTCGATCGAAATTAAAACATAACGTGAAAGTATACGTGGGATTTCTCATTATCCTATGAGAAGTGTGCGCCAGTAGAGTCTCCGATATGTACCGATACCGCTGAGTTATTAAAAGACTCCAATACCACTGGTGTTTTTTTTACGAAATTCACCATGTGAACTGTTGAAACGCTCGGGTGTGGGTTTTGTGACGTTTGTTATATTCAGTGTTTGTGAAGTGATCGCTAAAGATAAAGTGGACGTTGCACAAATAGGGTAAAGTAGCGTGATGTTTGATCATAAATCGCAACCTGGTATTAAAAAATATATTGGTTCCGTACTAATATTTCTTTTTTATCCAATTGAATTGGATTGAATTCAAACTATCACAATAAAGTGAATTAAATCATACATTATTTACTTAAAAATGCTTAGATGTGTAACACTTATTTATATATAAATTCTGTCTCATGAATTCCTGACTCACTTAAAGGTGGTGGGGATGATGAAACATGAATGAATTCGAATGCATACGTAATATTTAAAATATTTATCTAGTTACTAAGGTTAATTTATGACGTAAACAATAATAATTATAATTGCCCTGCAATTTTTAACACATTAAAAATTTGCGTATGTGCAATAGTAGATGACAATTATTAGAAACAACTTTAAGTACTGGACATTTTGTGACTTAAAATCTCATGTCTCAGGATGGCAAGCGAGTGGAATGCCAAGCAACGCTTTGTAATTCATGGTGTTGTTTTGTTTTGCTACCGTTCATGAGCGATCGTTTCGCTTACCAACAAGCGAATGGCATGATCGTCTCGCCAGCCATTACAACAAAAAACTGTCACTATAATATATATATTTTTATTTTAGTAATTAATGCTTTATATAAAAAGTATAAAGGCGGAATAAACGCCTGAGGCATTCTCCCCCAGTCAACCTTTAGGTGGTGCAGAAAAATCAAAGTAGTAGTGACGCGCACTAAATAATCATAATAAAATCAAAACAATAGATATACAATTATAAATTTAAACCTAATGTACGTATGTAGATGATAGTAAGTGTACAGCTACCCAGATAGAGTAGGTTGGCCAAAGATATATATCTCTGTTATCGGGATAATGCCGGTATGATAAAAATCAGATATATTATATTATAATGGACGTTCCAAGAAGACAATATGTGTTATCCTGCCATCGGGTTAATTTAAATCAGTTCTATATTAATTATTTGTGGTATTTTAAATTGCTTTAAATTTATTGCCTCTGTGGCGCAGTTGTACTACCGTATGATTGAAAGATAGAATTGAATTGAAAGCCGAAGTTTCTGATTCGAATCCCGGGTCGCACAATCGCAAGCCGGGTTCATGATTTTTTGTCCTATATGGCTTTAACTCGGCCCCTATTCCATCGTGGGACGAAACACACAAACGTGGATGTTCTGGTGGCACTACTGGGAAAAAGCCATGAGATTATGTTAAATTTTTTGGAGTTTTATCCTATGGCAACATATATTGATGTAACTCTTATTTAATATTATTTTAATTTTACATAGACGTACCTATGTTTAACATAGTAAAATATCAAATTGTTATCATAATATGATACTTCTACAAAAGTAGTAAAAAGAGGTTTTAGTAGATAATTACACTCCTTCCGATCCTCACAACTCTATAATGCCAAGTTTCAATATTCAATAACATACTGCCAAGTATGGCATCATCATTATCAGCCGATCTACGTCCACTGCAGGACATAGAGTGTACTATAACACGCCACTGGGCTCAATCTTCAGTCCATCGTCTCCAACCGCTACCAACCATCTTTCACTATGTTCGTGTATAAACCTGTAAAGATTAAATTCCAATGGTATCCAATAATATAGTACAAGTGGCAGTTTGTTGGTATATAAGCCTAAAACATCACATTGGTGGAAAACTCTTCTGGTTATCCCACTTATAAAATGTATTTTATGACTACGCTGGTATATTATCACTGTCAGAATCTCGTTGATGCATGCTCTATCTGAGCTGTTTCACCACAAATTTAAAAACCAGGGCAGATCGGGACGGAATAAATAAATAAAAAATGAATACACCCAACAGTCACAGACATAGTCCTGAACCCACACTAAGCCCGAGTCTTGTGTCGTGGGTATTAGGAACTACGAGAGACTTTTCGCTCTCACAAACACACAGACCCGAAACAAATACCTGTGATTGACACAAATATTTGTTTTGGTGCCGGGATCGAACCCGAGACCTCTCGTTCCATAGCCGTCTAACAAACTGCGCCACGGAGGTTGTCAAATGGAATGGCAAGGCATTCAATTTATTACTAAAGGACATTCAAACTAATCTGGCGGGAATACAACATAAATTTCATTGTTTTAAATCGATGCCACGGCCTAAATTACCAAGATAAGAAATATTATTAAAAATTATACTTCGGCATAAGAAAACTATATCTACGAACATATGAAGATACATTTTCTCAGGTTGCCTTTATTCTTTCTATTCATCCACAGCTTTATTTATAACATTCTGTTTAAACAACAACTTGTTCGCAACTCCCACGGATTCTCGTTTCACACAAACATTATAGAAAGCATTGTTTCAGTACCTAATTAACGTTTACATACGAAACATGGGAGGTATCACATATAAAATGCTATACATCTCTTTCTATATTCTTTCTGTTCTTTCATTTAATGTAAGAACAACTGCTATTGTTTGTGTATGCAATTTATGTTGTGAATGCTGTACACTCCTTGTTTTAATTTAATTATTTTTGATAAGCCCATTCGAATGTTACCATATTGTATATACTGTTGGTATGTCTCACTAACAAATAAATAAAATGAGATTAATTAGATAAACCTTGTATGTTGTTTAAAATTGAATCTTAAACAAAAATATAGTACACGTATGAAAATAATAAATATAAACTCACATGTATGTATCAGCCCATATACGTCCCACTGCATGGTACGGGCCTACTCTACAATCGAGAATATGATTGAGAGTGGTTAGGCCATATAGTCCACCACGCTGGCCTAGTACGGGTTGGTAAACTTACATACACAGTGATAAATAAAAACAATCCCTTAAAATATTTTTGAGAAGATCTTACCACGTGTCCTCTCTCTGTGTGTCAATGACCTTTACGAACATATACACTACTACGTATACCGTAGTCAGAGGCCGGCAAGTCCCACACAAAAAAATATTTTTATTATTTTTTATAAAATCAACCCAATATCCCTCAAATGTTTCTATTGGTGTTTGTATAGCATAACGATTGAATAACATTCACCAGAATACAATTATTTTCTTTAATATTTTATTATTCAATATTCGCCAGAATATTGAAATAAACATGACAAAAAACAATATAAACATAACATGTGGGTTACATGTCATATTATACATATATTTTGTTGTTGCTCTCATAAAATTAGAGTAGTAAGCCGAAATTGGTTGCGGTAACATGGTTATAAAACAATGTCTAATTATTTTTTATTACATTAATTTATATGCATAATAATGGTACACAGATTATGAGGAGTGATCAGTATAATGGTACAAAAATGAAGTTTTATGGTAAACATGTAGTCTGATCAAATTTTTTATTGGATACATGTATATATATAGACTTAGCACTGAAAAAGATGCACAAAAAATATTTAGTATATTACGAATATTTTTAACTGCGTAACATGCATGTAATATTCTTTTGTTTTGATAGTATAAAATATATAAAGGGTGTAATTTTGTTATCCTAAAAACCTTCGATAAAATACAGGGTATATCAAGACTGCTACCGAAAACTGCCGGGTGGTAGTTTAAGCGAATTCAGACACAATGCAACAGAAACTGTTGGAAAAAAAGCGACATATTTTATTTTTGTATTTTTATATGGTCGTATTTGGGTGGTAAATACATTTTTTTCTAAAATAATAGTGTATACCCTTTTATTTATAACGACTCTAAGGTATATAAGAGTTTAAATTATTATTTTAGCAAAAACTATAGATTTACCACCCAAAAATTACGATATTTATAAATGATTTAAAAAATAGTTTCTTTGCAAAATTTTTAGTTGCATTTTGTTTGTAGTCACTAAAACTACCACCCGGCTTCGTTTTCGGTAGCAGTCTTGAGATATAATTTGATCGAAGCTAAAACAGACAAACATTTTAAATCGTAGATAACCTTAGCTAACCAGCATTAGATATGAATAGAATACCTATTAATTTTTCACATTTTTACATTTCAAATCTTTGTAAATATATGACTGAAATAGATCAATCGAGAAATATTTTGCTTCAAAACGAGCTGCGTGTTTATATTGGACGTCTCAAACTTGAACGTTGGTGTGCTAATAAAAAGTTGAAAATAACAAAAGAAACTCATGGCAATTAAGCCAACTTTAAAACTAGTTTGTCGCTCATATAACTTAATATTATAAGACGACGCATATTTGGGTGGATAAGCTGAGAGGAATCAAACTAACCGAACCTGTGACAGCCAAAATTGGTGAAAAACTAAACAAAAATCAAATGAAATGTACGGTAATCAACGAATATCCTTAAAGGCATTGATTAAAGCGGATAAAGTAAACATCTGTCAGGATTGAGAAAAGTCGCCACTTTACGACAAACGCGGCTTTTTCGGGTTGACGAGATCTCCATCTAGCTAAGCCGCCCGTCAAGCGCCCAAAATGATCCTAATCAAATGGAAAACCTGTGTTCAGCAGTGAGCCATGGCTGAAGATGATAAAAATAATGATAATATTTGCTTACGTCTATGGTATAGATACGTGACGTGTTATTTATAAAACTAGGTGCCAGTAACAAGGTAACCAATTATAATACCAAACAACCATAAAATTCAGCCCTATGATACCACCGCTTATGAACACTATCGAAACAAAAAAAACCTTGAATTACAAAGCAATGTTTGGCATATGACTGCGCACGCCATCCTGAGACATATTAATATCTAGTAGTTACCATAGATAATACACTATATAGGACATAGATGAGCAACTCTTCAATATATTTGAGGAACAAAAATTTACTCAGCTGTGTACGAGATGTCGCTGGAAATATTTTATTTTAAATAAAACCCGCCAGATGGTGCAATTGTGCCTTTATAATTTCCAATAATTTCTAAAGAATGAAGGGGTCATGGCAATTTGGCGCCACCACGCCGCGACGTCAGTTCATCGTATTCTGTCCCAATCCCACAATTGGAAAAAAAAAAAATGCATCCAAAGTAGCATTTCCAGACACCTCCTAGGTGACATTGTTATTGTAGAAATATCCAAGTCAAATAAAACTAAATCGAGAAAAAAGTATCAAAATCCAGCAAGAGGAAGCCGAGATTAAACGCAGAAGATATGAAATAAGTCCAGTTAAAAGCCAAAATCGTAAAATTATAATAATTGAATCGGAGTAACACGCACACGAAAGTTTTCGAAAAAATTGTGTAACTGTCAATTTATGACACAAATTGTAAAGAGGCGGTATGAATTTAAAAATGTAAAGTAACTAATACTATTTTTATATTAATAAATTAAGAATAATAATATTGTTATATTAATAATAAGTCAATTAATTATTTTAAATAACAGTAGTTATTATTATTTTTAGTTTTATTATTTTTTTGGCACTCAAAGCGCCATCTATTAATACTTTAAAAAAATAAATCATCTTGTTTTTTTAAGCCTAACGTAAGATGGCTCTTACTAGTACCATAGGAATAAATTATAAGAGAGTTTCACCCCCATGGTAGTTACTCTGGCTACAATGTCCTTCAAACTGAAACACAACAATGAATTTACACGGCTGTCAGGCGGGAGAAATAGAGACTGCGGTGGTACCTACCAAGGCAGCCTCTTACAGATGAAATACCTACTACCAGTAAATAAGCCTTTTTTTAAGTGTCAATACAAAGACGCGAGCAAATAAGATCATTTGTAACATGTAGAGTCGAATTTCGCGCAAGAAACTAACTTAAGAGTGAAAGGAAAGTAGCGTTTAGTTATCAGTCATTAGCGACAGGCGTGACAGCGATTGATGTTGCCAGCCTTTGCTTAATGCCCATTTTGATACTTCCAATTTTAGACGGATTTATTTATAAAGCAGGTTTGTCTTGAATAATACATAAATTATGTTTATGTTCAATTATAATATATTTATTTTCAATTATATAAATGGCTTCATGAAAAGAAACGTATGTTATATTGAATATTGCATTCCATTAAATATCGAATCCCTATAAGCAAGCAAAAGGAACTTTGGCCTCATTATGTCGTAGGAACTAGTATTTCCCAATATAATTGAAAAATCCAATTCTAATAAATCATGTTTCCAATAAATTTAACGACTAAAAAGAATCGCCTGGCTTGGATGTCAAAGCCATGATTTTACAATAGTTGGCCCATACTGGCTGACACAAAAGCAATAAGCCGTCCATTTTTTAAATATATTCATTCTAAGTTGCTAGAAATATTATTTGTACATTAATAAACTAGAACAAATTATTTAGCAATTTGTATTTGTTATCTGACAATCATGAAAATTCACAAGCCGTGTATAATCCATCAACCGGTAAAAGTCTACAAACATATTACAATTTGAATAAAATAATACTTCTACCTACTTTCTTATGTTTTGTCATCGTATAATACAGGCTACAATATCAGAAATTTGATTTAAAAGCAATCCAATTCATTGTTTATTCATTACGAACGAAACAACGGCTAGTGTGCTGTGTTGTTACCTGAGTTGTCCCGAAACATTTCCTGTGAGAATAACTTAATACGTTTTGGGAATTCGTGTCTTACAACCCTGGTTCGTTGGAACCAAAATAAATATAAATAAAGTTTCTAAATGTTTGTGCTGTAATTTACTTTATGTAAATCAACACTAAACAATTTAACACGGTCATTATTACTCGCAGGTATACTAACAATTATGTATTTTAATGTTGTTTATCATCCTGACACAATTAAGCCGCTAATTATAATTATGCCAAATACATACCTTGGTTGCGATTTGTTTATGAACGACATTGTGCTACTTTACAATTAAATACAAATGAAGCATTTAATGTTGTGTTGTTTATAGCAATAGAAACTGAATTTAAAATATGAAAAAGGTGCCAAACCGTTTGGCGACATCTATGTTCAGTTAGTGGAAGTTCTTGGAACTAAGGCACGATACCATAGTAAAATGTTGCCCATCGCTGAAACCGACGAGAGCGCCACGTCGCAGAATGTATCCAACGCAAATCGTCACCGTAGAACACGTGACAGGATCGTTACAGCTGAAATGCGCGCCGTCCGGCGTAGACGGGGATGGACTGTAGTTGGCTCTGAAACTAGGTAAGTACACTGCACGCCGCTAGATGGCGCTGTCAAGCAAAACGCGCTGAGATTTATACACTACTCATATTGAAGGAAATTGTAATGAAAATCCTGTAAAGAAAATTGTATACGATTTTTATTAAATATGTTTTGAAAGACATAGTAAATATTAAGTACAGAACGAACGTAATCATGAATAATATCTAATGTTATAGCTTACCTAATCAACAAATAGTATTTATTACTTTCTCCCCAACGCTTTAATATGGGTCCCAATGGGAACGCAAACATCGTAATTTAATATTTTTTTGTGTTTATTGTTCCAGAGATAATTACAGTTATAATCAGTATTTACGCAAGACATAAATAAGATTAAATAAAAATAATTTAAACGATGTTCATCTTAGAAATTCTATTACATTTGCTGTCAAGAGTAATAAAATATAAGGCCTCTCGAGGCCTAATGTTAAGTTGCTAAATAAAGTAACCCTTATATAAAGCTGTGTCCATCGCGAAGATAAGTGTAACATTTTTATCCCAAACATTTATTACGGCATTTTTCTACATTATCAACGTTTTACTTTATCTGGGGGCAACTTTTGGACGCACCCTAATTGGCAATTAGCCGGCGGCCGCGAGCAATGTTAAGCACACTACAGTTTCACTTGGTACACTGTAAATGATTATTTGAAAAACTTTTATAGGGTTGCGGAGAAATTTTCTTTACTTCAAAGGATTTCGTGAAATATTATAACATCAAGTTGGGTGACGCTGGGTTCGCGGCGAATCCAACATCCTTCCTTATTATCGTCGTAATCTCGGCTACATTTTGCTACTTTTTCGACCGTATTTTGGTGTCACGTCTACGTTAATAATTCCTCGTTTTCTCATTTTCTCGACGCCAGAGTTATTCTGATTTTTGTACTAAAAAAAGATTAAAGATTTTTAATAGGAAAGATTAATTATGATTTGATGACACTTTATATAACACTTTTATTACGGAATAAACGTTTTGTAAACATAGTGTAGGAGGTCATCGAGTCTAGTAGGTCGAAGAGCTGTATTAAGTACTTGGGAAAGGATTAATGTGAAATTAGTTCTCATAAAAAATATGATAGTTAAAGACAGTAGACCTAATTTACACTGTGCTACTAGTTGTCAAGCGTGGATGTCGATAGCGTTTTTCGGTCTTCCAAGATCCCCAGACCCAACACAAATAGTATAGGTAAGATTTCGCTGCCAATTGCCATTTGTCTCATTACGGTGATCTAGCCAATTACCTTTTTGCAAGCGGCGAGCCAACTAATTGCTCCGTTTGATTTTGCAATATCTTGATTCATTCTTGTGTTATTATTACTATATTTTAATATACAGTTGATAAAAAATAATAGATCTGCCCATTGATTTAAAAAATATAAAATTAATATAAAATCAACTTAATTCAATGTGTTTCATCTAAACGATAATAAAAAAGTAATCATTTAAACTAAATAATTAAATTTCACTTTTTGTCACAATACAAACAAGCATTTTCAAAATTGAGAGATGTACTGGAGCGCGCGCACCACTTGCGTCGGTACCTCAGTCGGTACACTTTACGCGCTTTCCTTCCAGGCCATATATTTATGTCAAAGGATCTACCATAATCGCGCTGCTAGAAATTATATTGGCAATAAACTGGAATTCCCTCCGCGTTCAGAGCTAAATTATCGAAATTGCCATTACCTGCTAAAGCACCTTTATCGAGCGATACCGTGTGGTGTTCAAATAGCCAGCCATTAAACAATATCACACTACCGTATGCAGATTTTAGTACAATCTACCTGAATAAAGCTGAAAGATATTATACTGTAACAATATGTATCCGTTAAGCTGGGAGCCCGGGTTGTTATAATAGACAATTTCATCCAATGGTCAAAACTTCCCAAGTATAGACCTTTATGGTAGTTTATGCAATATATTTACTAAAGATTGTCTATGATCTTTTGGTGTCTGAATGCGTTTTGTCATGTTGTCATTAAAATATTAGTAACAATGTCTATTTCTCCCTCCAAACAGCAGTGTAAATGCACTGTTGTGTTTCGGATTGAAAGAAATTACAGCCAGAGGAACTACTGGACATACCGAGACTTTACATTTTATGTCTCAGGATGGCGAGCGCAGTGGAATGCCAAACATTGCTTTGTAATTCAAGGTGTTGTTTGGTTTTGCTACTGTTTATGAGCGGTCGTATCGCTTACCATCAGGTGAACGGCATGCTCGTCTCGCCATTCATTGCAATGAAAAAAAGAATAGCTTTTCTCTTTTCACATTTCTTTATATTTTACATGTTAATGATTTTAGATTACGAATATAAATGCGTGTTGTTAATATTATGAAAACGTATCTTAAACAATGCGTTAAATACAAGGTATTGTCGCTTTTGTTTGCAAACATTTTAGTTGCATTGTGTTTGTAGTCACTAAAACTACCACCTGGCTTCGTTTTCGGTAGCACTCTTGATATACCCTGTATATATTTTTAAAATTTTATTTGTAGTTCCAAATTTCAATAGAATTAAGACAAAAGTTAGCGTTACTTTGTTTCGAATAGTTCTCATAAATCCTTTGACACTGGTCGCTTTGTTATGTGAAATCCGATAAGTGGTAGAGCCTTGCGGTAAACCTCTAATACTGCATTACAAATAGACCCTTTTGGCCACTGGCATGGATGGGTGTCATAGATTGAAAACCCTCGTGCAGTAACATCGTTTTGTTACTACTTCGTTCTTTTAACTTTGAGTTTCCTTAGATGAGTGAGACTGATAGTAAACTAAAATCGAGGTTTTAGGTATCTATCTGGATTGAAAACCCTGGGATTATGAGCGTGTATTTTGTATGCCAAGGTTTTGAACAGGTTGGCATAATTGATTGACCGAATAGAAATAAATGACGTATTCGATTTTTAACTGTTCTTCCCAGTAAGCGCATCGAAAACTAAATTAACCCATTCAATGCGGAAACAAAGTTTGCTCTCGTTACCCAGATGCGGCATACTCCTTAACGTAAACGCCGATCGGCGTGAGCCGCCCCTGACGGATCAAAAATAAAACACACTTTCAGTTTTCAGCACTTCGTTACGAATTTCAATTTATTCATTTCGAATTCATGAGATTTGTCCAGTAGTGTGCTATAGTTAATGCAATAACGATTGTTTTTAGCAAGTAGCAGAATTAATTTAATTACTTTAGCCAGTTTATATATGATTCGTGAAGATTTGTTAATAGAAATTTGAGAAAAGGAATATCTGCAGTTTTTTTATCGATTATGTATTTAAATGGTAAGTAATTTCTCTTTATTTGATAAGTATTTCTATTGTGCTCTCCTGTCTTACAAACATCCTCTTTAAAGCATAAAAAAGTACATTATTGATAACTTCGAATATTATCAGGGATTGCAAACCATTTTCTTTTAATTTCATAATAATTGAATCTCAATACATAGTTAATGGATAGGTATTTATTATTATTAAAATTATCAAATGTATTCAAACAAAATGATTATTTTATACCTTCAAATTATTGTTATTGTCGCTCTTTCTCAATCTAATTTAAATATTTTCTCTCGTTCTTCTTGATTGAAAAAGTATACACAACTCGATGTCGTTAAATAGATAGAATAGATTTCAGAGTAATAGACATAACTAAATTTTTAACAAATAAATTAAACCGACTTCTAAACAAAAAAAAAACACTAAAAAGTAAAAAAAAATATAATATAAAGACCACTGCAAATTATTCTTATTTCATTGTACTTGTCTAGCCAACAAATCATAATATATGTATATTCGTAACATATCGAAGGCCAAAAACGAAACATAATTATAGATTTTTAAATTAACATAAGGCATGGGTCCTTTATGTTTGGTACTTGGCAACCCGCCTTCAATATGTTACGTTCAAAATCGGTTCATCCAGCACAGAGATATGAGGTAAAAAACATAAAAAAGAACATACAGTCGAATTGAGAACCTCCTCCTTTTTTGAAGACGGTTAAAAATTTGATTCTTATTTTGAAGTTTACTATTTTTTGCACATACGTGTGAATATAAGTTATTAAAATACCGCGACAATACCCGTAAAATATAGTTATATTACGTTTCTTTTTTATTATTATCATGCAGTTCTGGTTTTTCAAAGAGAACACGTTTCTGGTCGCCTAATGTATTAATTGAGAGTCGAGTTTGGGATAACACTTACTTATCTCAGTTGTTATTGGCACCACAAAAGAAACTGAAACAAATAATAATTAAAATATCAGGAAGCATTGCACAGATTATCACTGGAAATATTGACAAAAAAGACTAACGAAATATATTATTCGGGCAGTTAGTGGCTGAAGAATTGGATCGTATCAAACCATGTCTTCGCACTCGCACGTATGACAAGATATTAAAAAAAAGATAAATGATGCAAAAGGTTCTCACACGCACGAAATAAAATAAGATCACAAATTGAATAATAAATTATTATTTATTCTGAAGATGGCTAACATACTTGAACAACATACTTTTAAGATCAGCGTGATCATCAAAAATCTGCTTTCATTGATTATGGTTTGGTTTTAGCAAGTTTTAATAAATAAACGTACCAAATAAAAAACTGAATTTTTATATCTCTCTGCGTCTTACCAAATAAAACATGGGACCGATGCAAAAAGTGATAAATAAAATATCAACGGTGATTACCACTAATTAATAAATAATTTTATAGGCTAATTTCTCATTCATTATTTTTTATAAAAATCAACTACTTATAATATACGTTAGTATATTTTTATGGTATAATAATTACAAATTAGAATTGTGTATGAAAAAAATGTTTCTTTGCAGTAATATCAGCATTATAATATATATAAGTTTGTTTAGTAGATTTTAAGTAATTAAAATGGTTGCCTGTAAAGTCGGTTTTACGGGCGAAGATTTTACGTGACAACGTCTTTTTCTCGGTAGAATATTTATTGATATGAATATAATTAAATTAATCACTCAACTATAATTAGATCATAGTTGAGTGGGAGAGAGACGCAAGGCATTCGGCGGGCCTCTCTCTCGTTCGGTGACTCATCGTAACGTTACCGGGCGTTACACTTTTTCATAAGTGACTCCCAGCCGCAACCTAATTTAAGATGTTGTGACGTCAAAACATAAATAACATGAGGTTTTAGCTGTTTGTAAATAATAATATGAATAAATAAATATAATATTCATGTTTTTATAACCAATAGTTGTGAATCCCTGGAAAACGCCGATTGGCGTTTGCCGCACCTGAGTAAGAAAACTCAACTTTTCTAGAACTGAAATATCCAGAAACTATTTGTACCAGGCTTTTCACTGATAAATTATAAACACATTGGTCTATATTTTATAATTAAAACTTCAAATTTGGGTAAAATATAAAACAACTCTACATTACGCCGATCGGCGTTGTCAGCATCTGAGTAAGAAAAAATAATACGCCGATCGGCGTGCGCCGCATTGAATGGGTTAAAAACCTAAACTGTTGACTTTTTCGATGTGGGCGCTTTTCAAACAATATTTTCGGCGCAAACATCCAAAGCAGCTACATTGGTGTTTAAATCTACGTATGCTGTCCTTAAAGCTTAATCTATTATCTAATATATGAACCACTTGTATATTCTAAGTGACTGACATGGTCATAATTAACACTAAAGTCTCTTAAAAATCAAAACATTATAAATAAAAATAAATAAATAAATAACACCCAACAGTCACATACATAGTCCTGACCCCACACTAAGATCGAGTCTTGTGTCGTGGGTATCAGGAACTACGAGAGACTTTTCGGTCTCACAAACACCCAGACCCGGAAGAAATATTTGTGGGCCACACAAACATTTCTCTCGGTGCGGGGATCGAACCCGCGGCCTCTCGTTTCACAGGCGGCGTCTAACCAACTGCGCCACGGAGGCTGTCAAAAGTCATTAAATTAAAAAAAATAATCGTCAAGGTCACATTGTCGTACCGCTACAAAAGAAAGTCACCCTGTATATCTCTGGTATATGACATTTGACTATAATAATAATAATAAATACACCCAACACATAGACATGTAAACTGGCTAGCTGCCACTGTCAGTCATGTTACTATTTGATTAACTCTGTTGCGAGTGGAAAACAATGGCAGGCGTCCACATATTGGCATAAGTATCGGATGCATCGCATAGTATTCTTTGTATAGGAATTCGTAGATCCATGCAATCCGTACGATGCGAATATGTGGACGCCTGCCTCCAGCCCACCGTTTTCGTAGCTTCGCGTGACTAAAATGCACGCCATTGTCCATTCTAGCTTACAGGAGTTGCAATGACGGGTATAAGAACAGAGTTTTACCCATTGGTTAGACGCCGGCTATGAGACCAGAGACCGCGATGCAATCTCCGCACCGACACAAATGTTTATGTGAGACCGAAAAGTCGCTCACAGTTCTTGACACCCGCGGCACAATATACGATCGTAGTATGGGTCTAAGACTATTAATGTGACTAATGTATTTATTTATTTTAGTTTTTTCTATAAAGGCACTGTTCAAATGTCTCATCTACACTCCACCCGATTATAAATATAATTCTTAAAAAGTCTCTCATAGTTCCTGATACCCGCGACACAAGACTCAATCTTAGTATGGGTTCAGGACTGTTGGGTGTTATTTATTTATATATAATGCAGATTCTCCATAATCATTATTTTTGAATAACTCCAGTGACTCAAACACATCGATGAGCTTGTATGTTATTACATAGAAGTTAGAAGTTTGTAGCCAACCCGGTTCATAACTAATTAGGATATTGTAGCGCAACTTCGCTTGGTTCGGGAGGCACGAACGGCGTACGTTCGTTTCACCATACAATACTTACACCACTATTACTAAGTTTATTCAATTATTTATTCAATTGGATGCCCGACAATCGTAGAATTTTAGGCTTTAAAATCACTTGCGTAAGTATTAAAATTGCTTGTTAATAAAGAACGTTTGTAGGGCTAGAAAATAATATTTAAATAAATATTATTAGTACATAGAAATTGCCTAAAGTAGAATGGAACTAGATTATGACAATATATGTACGTATCTATATTTTAAAGGTATTTTTTATAAACCGAAACTTTGTATAGTGGAGGTTTATAAGATCCCATTGCTGGAAACGCGCTCCCTACATTAGCAAAACGGTAGCATCTAGAAATATTTAATTGATTGTTAGTAACTTAGAGAGCTGTCGTAAGTAAACAGGTATTCGATATTTTGCTTCCAATTATGGTCAAACTCAAACAAACTTGCGAACAATATTGCAGCTTAATAATGTGCGATAAAGTTTTACACTACCTACATATTACATGCCCTATCTAGTATCTCCTCTTATTAATTCATCAAGAATAGATAACTAGGTTTAACATTTTACATGATCCACCAACAGACTATACAATAATTAATTAATTGCACAATTTTTATGTCAACTTAGTTCAACTAGTTATTGGTAGACCTATCTACTTTCGTTTTCGATACCCCGGCATTGGTCTGCCTTTTTTTGAAATGTAATTTAGATTGTCTTCGTGGCTTACTTGGTTACGCTGACTGGGAAAAGTGAGGCCGCGGGCTGGATCCCCGCCCCGAAACAAATATTTGTGTGATCCACAGGTATTTGTTTCGGATCGGAGTGTTTGTGAGACCGGAAAGTATCTCGTTGTTCCTGATACACACGTCACAAGACTCGATCTTAGTGTGGAGTCAGGACTGTGTATGAGTCTGTCGGGTGTATTTATTAATAACGAATAAAAAAATGGAATTAGGCTTTCCGCATTAAAAACTATTCAGCCAACCCTGTTTTAAATGTGCGGAGATTTCGGCCGCCGAACGTGATAACTACTCGACGAGTCTACGTGACTGAAACGCGATGCACGGTCGTCATTTGTTCTGTACAGCTATCAAATTGTCTGTTAACAACTATCAAATTGAATACAAAAGGGACAGGAAAAATACTAAACCAATCAGAGATAACTGGCGCTGAATTTGTGGAAAAAAACAAAAATTGTTTATTTATTTATTTTCGTAGGTGTAAGTGATGTGTTCTTTGGTAAAATGCTCGTGAATTTTATCTGGTTAGGGTAACAAAAAGGACAGGAAAATATACTAAACCGATCAGAGATAGCTGACGCTGAATTTGTAGAATAAACAAAAATGTATTATTTATTTCTTTATTTTCGTAGGTGTAAGTGTTCTTCTTTGGCAAATTGCTCGTGAATTTTATCTGTTTGGGATTACAAATTCTTTCAGGAGACATAATCATTGTTAGTATCCTTTTACTATGATTACTGTCAAAAATCAAATAATAATAAATTCAATAATATCATTTCCGAATAAAATGAGGTGCCTAATAACACTTCGCACAACAAATCTATGACATACAACCTACGCATTTTACATGATGCATAAAAAACAAAAATTCTCAGTATAAATGTTGATATTATTTATTTTCCTTATCCAGCGATTTTTACTGCCTCGCGTAAATTAAACTTGGATGTCTGAAATCCGGCAGATAAATCCACAGGACTGAAATAAGCAGTACAAAGGACGCTTCGTGACGTATAATGAAGTATTGTGATTCAGGTACTTGGATTAATCTTTCGAATGTCGAAGTTGAATACCTATATACTTACAATACTTAGTAGTCATGTTTTGTGTTATTTAGATACAATTGGAATGCTAAAGTATTGAATTCGTGCACTTTAATCTAATTTTGCACTTTCTTAAATTCTTACTTTTATAGATAATCTGAACTGTGCGTTCGCTTCTTTGTTATAAATTTTATTTTAAAAGCTTTTCTTTTTTCGTTGTAAATATTGACAGAAATATTACAATTAATTAACACTTTCCCGTCTTCCCTTAAATTTATCAGGGTTGATTAATTCCACATTATTTTTCGTACGTCATACCATGTAAAATACACTAAGTAAGTAAGTAAATATTATATGTAAAGTCTTACAACCAAATGGTGCTTATACATACTGGGAAGGAGGCAAATTATATAATTTCATTGTAATTAATTCATGTTATGTTCATTGTTGCGTTATTTAGAAGATTGAATGGAAGGTATTTTAAAACCATACCGAGTCTCTTATAAGTTCCATCGACGTCTAAGCCCAGAAATATAATAAGGCCAATACCACACATTTATAAAAAGATCTAAATACCGCTAATTTTTAGAACAAGTTTATGAGCTCAAAATTCAGCGCATAGCTATCGGCTCTTATTCTAATTAGGCGTATTTAAAACCGCTTTAACTTATGAATAGTAAGTGCTGTTAAATCTTACTACTTCATGAAGTGAGGCCAACTTTACCCCACAGTAATGGCAGCTTTGGAAAATTCAATTCATTTAGTCTATTCGGAATTGGACCGTTTTAATGTGATGCAGATTGTGTCCGCATTCCGGCCACGTTGCGCATCCACGTTGGGATATTCGCATCTTGAATTCTGATATATCTACTAGTCAAATACTACTAGTGAGACGTGTTGAAAGGATTATGGAAGTCAGAATTATTTACTGGTGGTCTCTCATATGTAAGATGTCGCCTGGGTAGGTACCACCGCCATGTCTATTTCTCCCACCAAACAGCAGTGTAAATGCACTGTTGTGTTTGGGATTGAATGACATTGTAGCCAGAGTAACTACTGGACATATTGAGACTTTACAGCTTACATCTCAGGATGGCGAACGCAGTGGAATGCCAAGCGTTGCTTTATAATTCAAGATGTTGTTTGGTTGTGGTAGTGTTCATTAGAGGTCATATAACTTACCGTCAGGCGAAAGACATGCTCGTCTCACCACTCATTGCAATAAAAAAAAATCTTGAATTCTGATATATACGAGTCTATCTATAGTCAAACACTACTAGGGAGACGTGTTGAAAGGATTATGAAAGTCGAATTGACTATTCCGATCGTGTCTAAAATACAACTGTCTGCTGTCAGCGCTAGAATCGAAGCATTAGTATGCTTCGAAGTAACATTGCTGCATGTGTGTTTTCTTTTGTATGTTTTTAAAAATATAACTGGCCAACGCGAAGATTACTTCTTTGTGTTGTATGCGTATTATTAACTCAAATTTCACTTGTAAAAGAGACACGTGTAATTCTTTTGTATTTCATTTTACATTATGTCTCCACTGATGGTTCATCTGTATCTGTATCAGACCATATACGTCGCACTGCAGGGCACGGGTCTCCTCTACAATCGAGAGTACGGTTGAGAGCGGTTAGGCCATATAGTCCATCACGTTAGCGTAGTGCGGGTTGGCGGGAACTGTTGGCTCATGGTTATCTCAAATCCGGGAACCAATATTTTTCCGTAATTAATATAGTACTTATAAAAATAGTTTTACCTAATCTAGATCTGATCAAGTAAATAACGATTCATAGCCCGCAAATGCTGACACTATACCACACTTTTTTTGCACGGAGAAAAAAAATGGATGTAAACTACACAATCGGCAGTAACTCTAGTCCCAGCTGGCCAGTTGTGCGGTATATAAGATCCTGTCATAAGTGTCTCAGTTTATCACCCTGTGAGTTGTGACTCACTAACAGTAAAGTTTCTCTATTTCTCCTAAGAAAATATAATGAATTGCGTTACTCAGCACATTGACTAAGAATCTGTTTATCTTAAAACAATGCGATCGCCTACATTCATACTATTTCTGTGTGCGTCATACTTGCTTCGTAGTTTTTGCGTCATACTGTGGCATTTTGGCGCAATCTTCGAACAACGTCTGGTCGTCAAATTGCTTTGCTTCGATCGTAATAGAAATATCTAAAGTTCAAATAAAAATTTTGATTAAAAACTAAACAAAACAAAGTTCGTTGGACATCTAATAAAGTTTCGGATTAAAACTCGTTTATGCAATGAAAATCCAGTTACATTCCCAAACAAACAGATGCGGTTTGCAGAATTCCAAATTGTTCATTTTATACTAAATTTGTTTTTATCTGGTGTACATACGCTGCAATTTTAGGCTATGGATTTTTACTCGAGCCGTGAAGATAATCAACTTAAATCTTAACAATGAACAAACTAAGATATATAAAAGGAACTGAATATTGTTTATCAACAAAAGTAATTCAGCTTGATCACTTTGGACCGTCTGATAAATAACCTAAACTTTCTCCCACCCGTAAGTAGTAATTACATTGTCTATTGTCGATTAACCATTAGGTTAACGTTGTTTTAGATCTCACTCCAGGTAGGTAGTACATACCAACCAATAGGATATATTAACAACTTTTCCCTCATCAAATAAGATGAATCACTGACCGGCTCTCGTTAAAAATCTTGGAAGAAAACCCATTCTGAATCACTCACAAAACGATCAGACGCCCAAAAGCAATCTGATTGTCTGCCACTTGTGCAAGAATGTCAGCTGAATACCTGAGGCGTTTGTCGGGTGCGTCACGGTAGACAGTCGTTTGTTTTTCAGGTGACGGATGATAAGGTGCAGGCCCGGGCTGGTTGGCAGCGTGCCCTTACGGATATAGCCCGAGTTGCCTGTCGCATGCCCCTCGCAGCCCGCAATTAAAGTTACGAGCGCAGCGGCAGCGGTGGCAGTTAGGAAAAAGTTGGGGTCGCCAGTACAAATTGTGCTCAGTTTTTATTTTTTAATTAACTCAACGGTTTTAGCTGTTCTAGTTTTGTGGAATATTCTAGGGATGCGTGTGGTTTATGGCGCTGTGTTTGTCGGACGTCTAGAATTAATTTTGACAATGTAATTCATTGTGCACGTTTGTTGGACTTTTATTCTTTAATATTTAATTAAATTTTGTCATTTGGTACTTACGTCTACGACACGTAAACATAGGACGTCTTTCAAGACGATACCGTAGATAAAAGTTGGTAAATTTTGAAAATTGCTGTCAATTTTTTTTATTTCCCAGCATTACTCTCTGTATAATCAACTCACCCAGCTGATGTGCCCTTTGGTCTTGACCTTGGTAGTCAATAATTCTGTTTTCACTGGGTTTTAGTCTACGAATCGTTCTTATAAATGTGTTGTATAAAAAATCCATGGATATCTCCTATGGACTAGACCTTTTATCTTGCTGTACTAAGTCAAAATTCTACTATTCCTATCCAAAAATGCAATTTCGCTCGTATTTTTTGCATTAATTTACTGTTTACTAGCATCCCGGTCTGGCTCCGCCCGGATGCATGCATAAACTTTTTTTCAAATCGGCACAATAGTTTCAAAGCTTATTAAATGTAAACAAACAATCAAATCCAGTCAAATCTTTCCTCTTTATAATATTAGTTCAGATGATATACAACATGGAAACATTAAAAAAATAAAACATAATTTATGTCCGAAGTCCACTGAGGCACAAATGTAGAGGAACAGCGAGCCGAAAATTGTATTATAATTGCGTTCGTGAAACGCGCCCGAGTCTATTTCGAATTATGCTAATGAGATTTTGTTGATGTATTCAGATCAACGCCCGATTGGCACGAAATCTGCACGGATAATGATTATTATTAACAGCAATGTATACGCAGTGATTGATTCATTAGCTCAAGACAAATCTAATCAAATTAATTATTAATAGATCGGCGCCAATAATTAAATTATCGGTTATATAATTACTTGTCGACATTGATTATAGATATATCTATTGCCTAGCGGTAAACAAACATATCGAAAGTTGTGTTAGAAAACGAATAAAATTACAAAACTGGATTTGTACACTGAAATATAAATATATATAGTAATTTTACAAAGTAATTCTGTAACTGAATAGATGTCTTTCAACGCTGATGAAATATTTATCTTGCAAATTATCGTGCCAAATGTCATTTTGTTTTATTCGAAATATATTTCAGGATGTTAATACGCCGCATATGAAGCATGCATTTGATAGTTAGGTACACAGTATATTAATATCTATTTGAAATGGCAGAGCATATTGGAGAATACATGAATAAGAATCTAGCTTTCTATATCAGCATACGTACTGCTGTTACATCATATTATTTATTTCCTTTTTTTATATTGGTATAGAATAGGGCAAATCGGGCAATTGATGGTAAGACTTTACTGTACTGTATCAGCCCATATGCGTCCTTACTGTAGGGCACGGGTCTCCTCTACAACCGAGAATACGGTTGAGAGTTGTTAGGCCATATAGTCCACCACGCAGGCCTAGTGCGGGATAGCAGACTTTACATATAGAAATAATAATCACTATGATATGCAGGTTTCCTCACGACTTTTTCTTTCACCGTTACAGTACATGGTGATTAACTATCAATACACGTAAGTGCTATGTGATACAGATAGAGACTGATACGGCATCTATCTCGGCGGTTGACACAATAATGCCGGTCTATTGAATACGAACCCACTTTGATCCTAAACGCGACTCACTTACAAGGATCCTCGTGACTGGCTATTTATCTGGGTGTACCACCTTTTTTCCAGGAGAAAATGCTATTAAGTTTCCTTTTTGGTACCCTGGGGGGCTGAAAGGGGTATGTTAAACTGACAGGGGAAGTATATCCTACCAATAACTACACATATTATCGATTTTAACAAATTAGTTCCTACCGTCAAAATTCAGAGATCAAAAACATTAGAGATGATTTAGCTTTGCTTGGGTTTGCTCTTGCTATATGAAACAAACATTAATTTAAAACTTCAGACACTGTTCCCGATTGCCTTTGTGATATTATAGCATGCCCTACCGTGGCCACGTTGTAATACAGAGAATGCTATTGTTAGATTAAATCTAGTATCCGTCGAAATTTATAATGTCAGAAATCCAAATCACTATTGACATTATTTATTCATTTTACTTGTTACTTCTCTTTTCCAATAACTTGCCACTCAATATTATGAAGAATTGTATATATAGAAACAACCATTAACATTTATAAATAACAATATATTTATAACAATGCGAGTAAAACCCCCGACATTATTAGTCACGCGCGTAAATCTGGATAGCAATTGTTCCTGCCGCTGTTAATTAGCGAGTCGAAGACGAACATACTGTATGCAAATGAAATTACGTACGAGAATTTCCGATAATACACTGTGCAGAGATGTCGATCAGCGGAGCGAAACCTATGACGTTAATGCTGTTTCCATGTTGACACACAGGGATGTAATATAGAACCTAGGACCCCAAACAATTGTTATCTATAGTATTTTCGGGAAAATTGAGAATCAGAGCTCCTTTTTATTACTGCCTGTTTTGCTTACAACAAAAACTACTGTTTTTTTGCCGTAGACCTCTATACAATTACATTTATGTAGCTACACTTGTACATCAGTGTGCTACGGCGGCTACACAACCGTCATTGTACAAGTGTCTCACAAAAAACCCGTTTGAAAACCAAAAGCGAACACAGTTATCTGATTCATTGAATCTTGTAAGTGGTAGAGACTAGAATACGGCTGTCAAGTACATGAGTGGACCTGCCTGATCGAACTGGTTTCGCACTCACTCGAATTCTGTTTCGCAGAAAATCGACGTCTCGGTTAGCGCACAGCTTTAATGCGTTCACTGAGTGGAACTGGCAGATGAACACCAAATCAATTTCCAAAGGGGAAACGCACCTGCGATGCTCAAGCGTAGAGGCTAGTTATGGGCGGTAGTGCCAGTTGTTTATACATTGGACCCGAGCCAAAAAGGGCCCCTATGTCCCCCTGCATGGGGGGTTGTGAATACATGTCTGTCATGGTGCATTCACTTCACGAACCTTAACAAGGTAATCGCGTGATCACGTTAACGGCAATATTCAGTTCGTTAGCATAAGTATTATTTTAATGGTAATAATCGATTACCAACAATCCTCTCACTGTGAATGGCTGACTCCGTTTGTACGAACAACATTGTCCGACAGCAGACTGACAATGTTAAATCGTGTGTGAAACTAACAATTCAACATTCCACATACTTCGCAGTATTGACATACATTTGTGACTCACACACTTTCATAATATACGTATACATTCCTTAAGTGCGCACTTAAATAACCACATATATCATAGTCTAAAAATAAATTGTTGTACCAGATCAGTATACGTAAATCCTTCGCGTTTATTTTGGTTAAGATTTGTCACGTGTTTGAAATTCCTCTCAGATCACTGTACCAAATTTAATTTCACGTAATACTGTCTTGTATCGGTACAATGAATGTGAGAGCGAGATAAAAATAAAAATAACAAGTGCGAAAACAATTTTCATTTTCATCGCATCACAAATCTGTATTGTCGAGGGTTGAATTATTCTCGACGATTTAAAACGTAAACAAGAGCTGTGTAAATTATTCATTATAAGTTTGCCTGTCTCCCAAAGTTGTGAGCTTGACTTGTTTCCGCCCTCGAGGAAAACACTGAAAATCTGGATAAGCTCTGCATTGTAAAAGCTCTTAACTTAACACGCTTAATTAACGTATTTAACTACACACTTATAGCAAAAACTTTTAACAGGTTTTCTCGAGAATGTTCAAACAAAACATGAGTATGTTTATTTGAGTCGCTTTTTGATTAGGACATTTTCCGGCGAAAACTGTTTCTAAGAAACGTCTTAATCAGTTTACTTACAGAAATTAGCTTAACTACTTTAAACTATTGTGACTTAAGTAAGTGTCTTTTCTTATTTTTGGACATTTCTGTTTCAATTATTTAATCGTCGCAGAACCTAAAACTAAGAATGCCCGTGCACTCAACAACCTTTATAGACAAATCGTTCAACTGTCACTGTCCAAGCGGACCGATTATAGAATGCATTTCCTGATGCAGTAACACGGGCACGAACACTGTTGTCCTTCAAAAAATGGCAAAATAACACTACTTGCCTCTTTAAAAACTATACTATTCGGTTGATTTTTTTATGTATTTAATATATGTGTGCAATTTGCACTTATGTGTGTATTATAAATTTTGGTATTTTTATCTATTTGTATGTATATGTTTATTTATAATTAAATCCATGTACGTTGTTTAATAATTTAATATATTCGTATACATTTTATTCATCAAGCTGTATCTGTATCTGTATCTGTATCAGCCCATATACGTCCCACTGCAGGGCACGGGCCTACTCTACAATCGAAAGTACGATTGAGAGTGGTTAGGCCATATAGTCCACCACGCTGGCCTAAAATCATTAAGCTAAATAATTTCATTATTTTATTATTCAAGCTTTATCCCAAAAGTAAGCTTTATGCTGCACTCTTTTTTTCCTTCTGTTATGTCCGTCTCGTGGTAGTAGTTCAGAGATTGCCTCGACCAATATGACCGCCATCTGCACTCTTATGTTAAATATTAGTTTAATTTAAGATTTATTTGGTGTACAAAAAAGAATAAAAATAAATAAATGCATACCGAATGACCCCTTCTATGAACAGTCAGGGTAAGAAATCTTAGCGACGATTGTATGGTCTTAGATAAAAGACCACAGAACAATAAATTGGACGGACTCAATCTTACAGAGATTCTTAGAAAGAGGCCATTAGATTCAATTTAAATCTCTAATTTCGCAAAAGTAACCCGATCACCTGTAAATAGGGACCCCTAAAAGTAAAATTACAAAATAAACGCAAGTTGCGGAGCAATTTTAAGCAACTTTGTTTCGTAGCTCGCTGTAAACTCTAACAACTAAGCTCTTTGCGGTAAAATGGTTAATTTACATTAAGCTTAATGGAGATATTCTAAATTAAAAAATAAACGAAATTGTACAATGTTATAATCTATTCAGTGTTTTTTAAGCCAACAATTTTTTGAGTAACTTGTCTGAAGATTTTTACATTTTAATAAAGCAAGTCTTTGTATTGCTATTTTAAAGAATTTCGTTTGATTCGAATTAAAGTTAAAAAAAATTCTGACAGCCAATATTTAGTTCAAATCATCTTTTCATATTTTTTTTAACATGTTGATAGATGTAGTTTAAGAAATTTAATTTTTTGACTTATGTAAATAGTAATACATATTAAAGTAAATACACTTTTACTTGAATTATATTAACTTGAATTTTTATTACTATTTATCAATAAAAAAAAGTTTTCAATGCAACATGAAAATCGTCTATCTTAGAAAACAACATGTCAAATTTCTTCTGTCGGCTTCGATGAATACGATATATCCTGGTAGTTGTTCTTTTTCAATACTCAATTGTAAAACTCCGGCATATACCCCCTTGTGAGTTGAAAACTTAGATAGTAGGTCCGCTACTGTTCCCAAGGCGCATTGTTCTGAGTGGCGGAAAAAGAATAAAACATTCAGTGTAACGACGAGGATGGTTATTTGCATTAGGAAGGAAGCTAAACTATGCACACAAAGTATCGGACATGATAATGCCTACTTTTTATTGCAATGAATAGTGAGACTAACATGGCGATCGTATGATGGTAAACAGTAGACAGAAAGACGAAGTAGACAGTAGTTTAACCAAAAGACTAGCATGCCGTTCGTCTGATAAAATAGTAAACATCACTAAGAAGAAGACAGTAGCAAAACCAAACAACTTGATAAATTATAAAGCAATGCTTGGCAATCAACTGCGCTCGCCATCCTGAGTTACTCTGGCTACAATATACTTCAAACTAGAACACAACAATGTATTTACATTGATGTTTGACGGGAGAAACAGACTTCGCGATGGTATCTACCTAGGCGGCCTCTCACATATGTGGGACCTACCATCAGTAAGACTCGGAATAAACAGTTGCTCGGAATTGAAACTCATATACTAGTTAAAGACGGAATGTGATGCATTTGCTCATAACGTACATCTATGCATAAATAAAAGATAAATAAATTTATTAAACGCTACAAAAGAACAACATGTAATATTACAGTGCTTTTAAAGTTATTAATTCATCTGAAAAACCTCTCACAAGAAAGAATCCTTAGAACAATGTAAATAAGATGTAATAAGAGTTGAAGTAACAATAGAAAAAATAAATTTATTAACCTCACATACTCCCGGACTGCGCAGAATTTTCCTACAAAGAGAGCCATTCGAGTGTTTGTTCCATCCCACATTGGTATTAGCTAAAGGAACTTCCTATAGGACTACGTACGGTATTACAATGGATCTTCTAAGTCTAAGAGCTTTATAGCACATACAAAGCTGCCATTGTTGTGCTACGAATGTGCATTGTCCGCAAAAACCGTTAATACAACGTAAGATATACAGCCGTTTAGTATTGTAAAATTTTAAAATTGATGTATACATCTTCACTCAACCGATATTCAGTCACAATGGGAGCATAAGATTGCAGTATAAAGCACAGAAGAAAACTAAACTAACTATAATTTAGCCAATATAACCTGTTGACCGCCCATCTATTAAAAATTATATAAATAAGTAATTTATCAACACACAACAGTCGTACACGTATTCCAGAAGCAACATTTTTTTATTGATGTCAATGGTGAGACAAGCATACCGTTCACTTAATGGTAAGCGATACGAACGCTCATGAACAGTGCCAAAACCAAACGCCTTTAAGTACAATGCTTGGTATTCCACTGCGCTGGCCATCCTGAGATATAAGATGTTAAGTCTCAATATATTCAGTAGTTACTCTGGCTATAATGTCCTTCAATCCGAAACACAACAGTGCATTTACACTGCTGTTTGACGGGAGAAAAAGACATTGCGGTGGTACCTACCCAGACAGCTTCACTTGGAACAAATATTTATGGACCCCATAAAAAATTACCTCGACACGTGAATGAAAAGCAGAGTCTATCGACCTTTGACATTCTTTTGATAATTTATGATTTAAAACAGGCTAAAATGTTTCGTCAGCCATGATTTTATTAAGTTAGCCGACATGCAATGTTTCGCCTAGGAGTTACAAAATCTTGAACTTCCAAGAGTACGATGTTCACGACAGTTCCTGCCTTGCACCTGTCTCGCGCGAATAACTCCCAGCAAAAGTGTTTCATCCTTCCTACGATTGTACTATTGATATTTTTTAAACGGCGTATTTTTTATTTCTTCTCATCACACTCTTGGAACCGGCACCATATGATTTTTTAGGTTTGTTATAGAATTATTTGAGCTGTGATTTTACGATCGGCTGTCTGTCTAACACCGACCCTTTAAAGACCAAACCATGTAGCCAACTAACGTGGCTTAATACGATGAGTAGATTTAACATTCATTTAAAATTCTGATAGTAGCTTAATTTGATATTTTATATTCGAATAAAGTTTCCAATTAAAACAATATAAAAAAATCATTTATTAGGTTCAATATCCAAATCAACAATTCAATTAACTATACGTCATATGTAAATCGAATAGATTTTGAATTTTCAGATAAATTATGATCGAATTTGTGCCCACTTCTTTTCACATATTTAGACATTCATGACCTCAGCGAACTATGACCAAATGCATCTAAGACAGGTGAATAAAACATTTCCAAGAATCGTTTTAAAAGAATTTAACAAGGCAGGTGTCGCCACCTATGCCTTAGGTGATGTAAGCGTCCACACGAGGTTTATAGCCCTTGCTTTGATGTTGTGTGTCGTGCTTACATTTCCATAAAACTAAAAGCATATGCATTTTAATCCGGTTTCAACAAAAAAAGCTATGAAATGTGTAAAGGCGTACCTTGTTTATGGCATAAGGTCTAGAACCTTGTCTATTATTTATATTTATTTATTTATATATACTTTATTGTACACCATAAAAAAGAAAAAATAAACAGATTAAATACTTAGAACTAGAGACATGGTAACAATTGGCGGGCTTATCGCTAGCTGTGATCTCTTCTAGGTAACCATATTTTTTTTAATATAAAAAATATGCTAAAAAGTATAAAAGACCTCTAACACATTCCCAAAAATATTAAGCATTCCTGCAATGTAAAAAGAATCATAATTAAAGTACTGTTTTCAAATAACCATCTCAGCATAAATCTGGTAATCTTTTACTTATATTCGTTGCAGACGCTTTTGGATTCTTCGTAATATTTCCTTATTACTTCATCAAAACTTTTAAACAACTAAGAAAAAACATTAACAGAATATTAATAATCTGTGCTGTGCGGCCCACAAATATTTCTTCCGGGTCTGGGTGTTTGCGAGACCGAAAAGTCTCTCGTAGTTCCTGATACCCACGACACAAGACTCGATCTTAGTGTGGGGTTAGGACTATGTATGTGACTTTTGGGTGTTATTTATTTATTTATAATCTCGATCATGTTTCCCTTAATAATAATCAATACGATACGTAATGATAATGTTCTAGAGTTACAGTACTGTTCAGATTAACAGCATCCTTTAGAACGCAAAGCCTCTGAACATCACGTCACAGAATATAACTTCAGAAACTTTAATAACCTTAAAATAAGACTGTACAATTCAAATACAATTACTTCGAAATTATTTTTGACAGCCTCCATGGCGCAGTTGATTAGCCGTCGGCTGTAAATCGCAAGGCCGCGGATTCCATTCCCGCACCGAGAGAAATGTTTGTGCGGCCCACAAAATATATTTCTTTCGGGACTGGGTGTTTGTGAGACCGAAACGTCTCTCGTAGTGTCGGTTACTTACGACACAAGACTGATTTTAATGGGGGTCAAGATTATGTATGTGACTGTTGGATGTATTTATTCATCTATTTATGATTATGACTTTATTATACAAATTACGTATAGGAAACCAAAATGTCTGATTCATTATGAAAAACAACTAGTCAACTACTGAGATTTCTTGCGGGCTCTACATCCCATATACATATTACAACTATTTTCTTTTTTTATTTTATTTATTAAAAGGATTTAATATCATATAGTAAACAATAGACGTGTTTTCTTAGTTCACTTTTAATAAGAATTTAGAGTGAGATCACATGAAACAACATGAACATAAACAGAAATGCAGAAAACAAATATGCAGTTGAGTAGAGTTCCATTTTTTTACTGTATTTATCAAAAAGTATCCATATCCAGAATATAACAAACAAAGAATTTTGTAAATCCGCTCATAATTATACAAGTTAGAAACATTTTAAATCTTGTAGTGGGAGTAAAAGAAAAGGGATGCAAAACAATACTAGTGACGTCACTAGTCTTAACATGCATTACAAGGTGCGCGTGTGAAAAAGACGGCAAGATGTCCCCACTTCCACTCTTTAATTTAAAATACTAATATTTGCTTCATGTTACAATCTACGTTAATACTGTTTTGACACAAATATTTTATTTTAATGGTATTTGTGTTTTTACGCAAAATAAAACCGATCACAGTCAAATACCTTATTGCGTCAAGTTGTACGTTATGTCATAGTCTATAGAACATATATAGAGCCATACACCTTTACACAATCCTGTAAGAAACACAATACATAACTTTACTACTACAACTAACAACTACTTCATCAATGAAATTAGTAGTTTCACATTGATTTGCGGTCACAGCCGCGGGCTGCCGTAAATTAAGTTATTAATAGCATCAAACAAGTCGTTATTCTCTTTGGCAAATATTAAAGAGAATTTACAAGTGATAGTCGTAAAATGTGTGAGTTATTAAATTGGAGCCTTTATGAGCGACCAGCAACGTACCTTTGATCAAAATAATGTGAACTAAATGTACGATTAAATAATCCAATCAGAATGCTTGCTTAGGCTCTTGTTCTTTTGGAAAATATATTTTATATTTATAAATTAAGTCTCTATACATAGAGACTTGGTACTCTATGTATAGAGACTTAGTATATAAATAATATATTCTGTTTGTAGACTATTCTGTTGTTTGTTATGCATATTTCATAAAGTTTCAGTAATGGTAAAATTATTACAATGTTACACTACATTGATGGCTTATTGGCTTATTAACGCCCAAATACTGGAACGCAACTTAAATATAAATGGCGCTTAACTACGTTAATCCCGATTAAATGTACTGGCTAAGTGGGCCGTGCGCTGTTAATAGCAACTTATTATTTGAATGGCGTTCCAGTATTCGGACGTAAGTTACAATTTACTTGAATACAATCTATAAAATATGTATAAAATATCTATAATCTATAATATAAAACAAAATATGATAATTCCCTTTATACCAACGCTATCGTATTGAACAATCTATTGCCTGCTATACAATAAGGCATCCTATAATTAAAGCCTGAAAAAATAAGCGAGCTGGCAGAATTACAAGAATGTTCGAGTGAGGCTCATACCTCTTGTTGATCGACTTTTTTTGGTCGATCTTTACTTAACCAACCGCAGTGTAATCAATTTCCTGAAAGAAAATATTGAAAGATAAAGAAAATATTTCGTGACACATTCAATGTAAATTACAAAGTAACTTACATAATTTATCTTTTATCTGATAACTGAAATCTCAAAAAGATCTACAATTCAGAAAGCATCTGAATGTTTAATAAGTGCCCTAGATATTATGTCTTAGTCAGTGAAGCGAATAGAAATAAAATTAAACATTATATTGAATCCCAACGTTAAGTAAATGATACTTCGATAATATTGTATATTTGGGCAATATTAAATACTAGCTTACATGCGCATATACGACCGAACGAACCGGATGCTTATTGCTGAGGCAGCGGTCGCAGGTTCTAATCTAAGGGTACACCTGACTTCGTAGCATATGTTTTTTTACCCAATTATCGCACTCTTTACAAACATCGTGAGGAAACTTGCATACCATAGCGATTTGGAAGAATTTCTATGTATGAATTTGTATGTAAAATCCGCAAACCAGCACTAGACCAGCGTGGTGGACTATATGGTCTAACCACTTTCAATCATACTCTCGATTGTAGAGGAGGCCAGTGGGACGATTAATATAAAAATGATTACCATAAAGTTAATGAGCGATTTTTACAAGTATTTCTTTTGTATGTAAAGTGTACCAACCCATAGAGATGCATTGTAGATTATAAGTTATCACTAAGGCTCTTATTAATCAAAGTCGATTTAACAGGTACATATCCTGTCTATCTCAGAAAGTGTATACATAGTGATATTGACATATTCCATTTAAATCACATGTTTGTAAACACCCCAGGCAACAATATAACAAATTTGAAAAAAAAGTAACCTGGTAGTTTTGTCGAAAATCGCGATTTTAGATTTCAAGGCTTTTGATCAACTATCAAAACTTATTTTATGCTGTCAAATCTATTTGGACATAAATTAATATAGGAAATTCTTGACACGAATTCTCCAGCGAATTTCTACAAACTTAGGATCATTGAATCTATGTCAAGCGTGAAACTTGCATAATACAATCCTCTAAGAAGTTGGCGGCATCGCGTCGCTCTTGAAAACCCCTATTTATCTAAACACGCGAAAGTTTAATATTTGTGAATAAAGTTCGCGTATAAATATGAACGCCGTGTTTACTACTGCAGAATTATCGGGAATAATATGATTATAATTTAATCACTTACTGCCTCAGTGGCCCAGTTGTACTACGGTATGATTACAAGACTGAGGTCTCGGGTTCGAATCCCGGATTGGGCGAAGTGGTATTGGATTTTTCTATTCATTATCAGCCCAGAGTCAGGAATTTGTGCCCGATATGGCGATAGGGTCGTCACCTATCACATCGTGGGACGAGACATACATGGCGAAATGTGGATGTCCTGGCACCTCTGTCTACCCCTTCTGGCAAAAAGGCGTGAGTTTATGTATGTATGTATGTAATTAATAACTGCCTCAGGGGCTAAGTTGTCTTACGGTATGATTACAAGGCTGAGGTCTCAGGTTCGAATCAAGGGTCGAGCAATGTAAAAGGCGTTAGTTTATGAATGTATATAAATATCGGAAAGGAGAATGCCCGTTTTACTATAAAACTTTGTATTGGTGCGAAGATTGTTGTGCCTCGATGAAACCTCCTTTTTATCTAGGGAAACATACACGTTTTCAATAAATATAAACATAATCCCGGCCCGAAGTTCTTGGAAAAATAAACTTGAAGTCCAATATTTTTTTTTTTCGACTCTGTGAAAAAAATGTAATATGTGATGATAATTATTTTATTTTATCAAAATCTGTCGCCCGGGCTAAATCAGAAAAAACGTTTAAGGACAAACCATAAAAAATGCTATAATGAATTTTAAGCAGTATTGGTATTGGTATTGGGATATACGATATATTTTTACCGATACTATAAACGGGCACTCTCCTTAATGTTTATTTCTTGAGTGAAAGAACATTGCTAGTGGTAGATATTCTTACGCACCCTTATGTCTACTACTTATGTAAAGTCCTGTATAAAACTCTGCATACTGACTTTTGTAATGTGTGTCTACGTTTCAGGTTCAGTCTATATAAAAATACAGTTGAAATCAAGCTGGCATATTTATGTCGGCTTGTCTCGGGAGATGTCCATCTCTCGCAGTTGGATACGATATCGGGACTGGCCTACTTACTTTGACGCGTCACGATAAAGTTAATTATATTAACAGTCGTACTGTTAAAATCAAATTTTATTCGGAGTTATACGTAATGATATTTATTTAAATCATGCCATTAACATGTTATTGCTAGAAGAGTGCCTTTGAAGATTTTTCTATTATTCTGTCAAAATAAATCACAATATTACGGAGCAAATATTATTGCTTTGTGAAAAAATACTAAAAGAAGCGCAGAGTTTCTGAAAAAATACAATATCGCAGCAGATTGCACGAGAAGTTTTTTCTTGAAGTTTTTTGTTATTTTTCTCTAACATTAGTGTAGCTATTTCACAAACATCTTTTCCGAGGCGTATCCAACCTCGTTCGCCAATACAAATATTTCTCGGTAATGGAATATGGTTATCGTCAAAAATGAAAAACAATTGAGTAGAATATAATAAACATATTGTAATAACAACGTGGCCTTGTGAAACTGAATATTGTTGTTCAAAGGTAACCTCGTGTTTACGAATTGCAATAGCTATTTGTTTGTGGCTTTGTTTCACTAATGTTTGTTTCGATTTCATTTAATCCTTTCCCTTATTTTATATTTTCATGATGTAAACTTGGTTGTTACAGAGCTAAGTCTGAAGTCTTGGATAGTCTACAAAAGGATTCGTTTCTGAATTTCAAATGAGCAAGTACCGTGAGTAATGGTGAATAATCACCACCACTTTAAAGCATCCACAGACCGAATTGTTGTCGTTTCGTAAACTCACCAATTTCTCTACCGAACAATACTTTAAGAACCGATTTTCTGTGAGCAGGTGTAACTTTCCTTGCCCAATACGGTCTATACATTTTGTAATTATGTACCTTTCTGTATCTGTATCAGCCAATATACGTCACACTGCAGGATACGGGTCTCCTCTACAATCGAGATTACGATTAAGAAGGGAAAAGCCATATAGTCTGCCACGCTGGCTTAGTGCGGGTTGACGGACTCTACATACTATAGATTTTTTTACACATGACTCCGAAAAGTCAGAGATGTACCCTCGAATTTCAACCCGCAACCATCTCGAACATGTGCCAGCCGCTTCTGGTCCATTACCAAGAGACCTTTATAATATTTACAATGCCAACTTACAATATATGACAACACGATTACATTAAATTAAAATGTTTACTATCACTCTATCATAATTAAAGTATTATGCAACTAGTAGTGAGCCGAAACCTGAAATTACGGTTGGACTAATTCCATTGAACTAAAGGGACGAGATTTATTATACCTGTCGAGTAGAACGACAAGCCCGGTATTTATTACCATCGCCATTAACCAGTGAACTGAAGACCTCTCTATCAGGGAAAATGAAGACAGATGATGCATAGATAGATAGAATTCACTGGTGGCAGGTTTGTCATATGTGCTAGACAACCTGGATTGGTACCACAATGTGTATTCTCTCGCCAAACAGCAGTGTAAATGCACAATGTGTTTCGGTTTGAACAAAATAGTAGCCAGGGTAACTATTGGGCATAATGACACTTAACATCTCATGTCGCAGGATGGCGAGTGCAGTGGAATGCGAATATTGCTTTGTATTTCATGGTGTTGTTTGGTTTTGCTATTGTCCATAAGCGTTTGTATCGGTTATCATCAGGCAAATGGCATGCTCGTCTCATCATAATTGCCATAAGAAAATATATTAAAAAATATATTTCCTCCGTAACTCTCCATAGCCATTGGTATTCCAGTGAATATTTTCTCAAATTTTTAACTCGCACTGAGGAATATTCACGTCTTAGCATTGCCAATGATAGGAGCAAACTAAATTCAAATAAGACCACACTTCTTTTTGTTGTCTTATTTTATGGGCCATTTTGGAAACGCTCATCGGACATCTAGTATACATTTGATCAAAGGGCGAAGGGCAAAAAAAAACATAGATATAATGATGTTACTAGATAGATATAGGTATGTATATGATGTTGACGTAGTTTGTTATCCACATATCACTTATCAGTCACGATTAGTGAATGAGTGAAGCTCGTGTGTTTACGCGAGCCAGACATACGCATCGTGTTTTGTCTACAAGCACATTTATTATACAAACCACGCACACGTTACGCGATCAATTATTTAACTTCGTGTTTGTAGTTGTAACAGTTGTAAGTGGGCTATTCGTGTCACAAATGTGGTTAATTTGCGAAACACGTCGAAATTATATAATTGATTACGCAAACTAAATTAAACTTATGCATTTTTTATGCCTAATGTGCAGTTTTTGGAGAAATTTTACGGGTACCAACCAAGGTACCAACGCAATGTCTATTTCTCCCGCAAAACAATAGTGTAAAGGCACTATTGTGTTCCGGTTTGAACGACATTGTAGCCAGAGTAACTACTGGAAATATTGCGACTTTACATCTTATGGCTCAGGATGGCGAGCGCAGTGGAATGCCAAGCATTGCTACTGTCCCCTACTATCCATGAGCGGTTGTATCGCTTACTGTCAGGCAAATGGCATGTTCGTAGCGCCATTCAAAACAAAAAAACGTGGTGCTAAACATTTATCTCCTTATGAACTTTCATATATTCGTAAAAAAATATCGAATGTCATTCTTACGGAATTTCCGTAAACTTATTAATAACTGACAACATCAGCGGGTATTATAATTCGAAAAAATTAAGAATTTCATGGATTATTTATATACCCATTAACAAAACATTGCAAATGCGTTTCTCTTCACTCATAGATAAATCTAGTCGAAAGTGTTAAGATTGAAAAAGCCTTTCGAGTACCATAACATTACATATATATGTTATGATATTACGCATTACAATTGCATATTTAAAATAGACAAATAAAACATAATACACGAACAATACATTTTACAGCCATCCTCGAAACAAAGGAAACGATGCCATTACAAAGACCCGCGTGGCATATCACGGACATACAATTTATTAAGTGAACAGTTACCCATTTATTTCACTTATTCAGAAAACTACTACAGGAATAATGCTATTTTCTAACAGAAAAGGACGTTAACGGAAAATCGATCACCTAACGCCAAATGATCTTAACTAAGAACCTAGAACAAGTCACATCTCAACTCGAAACTTTAGGTTTAAAGTTAGTTCAGAGCGTGGGAACCTCTCTCACCACACTAAGCAAAGGGGTTACTCTATACTGCGACACGACGCCGAAAGTTCGAACGTCGTACTTAAATTGTACGAATATGCCTAAATACTTTGCAACATGTTCGATTTCTCTATCGTACCTAGGTACCTTAGAAGAGAATGATAAGTGTCATGTATTGATTTTTACAAAAGGAAAACTTTTATCTTGTACGTGGACATTGAACGTACGAATATTCGAACTTTACATCGGAGTATAGAGTAACCCCCCAGAGCTGTTACGTCACGTCAGTAATCTCAGTAATCTATGAGATAGTACAATCCCGATGGAGTCAACTCAAAACCGAATCAGACTGTGAAAATAGGGAATGCTGTGAACACGTTACAATCAGCCTAAATTTGGAATTAAATGCGGTAAGCTCTCGCCATTCGTAAGGCTATTTCGTCCGAACGGGATTACTTTGCGAGTTGCCTTTAATGTTGAGCGGCTCATAAATTGTTAATCACTTCAACTATCAATGTTTAATGGATTTAAGTTTACAAGGAAGGTAATGGTTAATTCTCCATCTACCGGCTGAGTAATGTTGCAAACCAGCATTTCAGGCGCAGATATAGTACTTCTAACTACCTTACTTAATTTGAAAATTCTTCGTTGCAGTAGCTAAAATATTAATGCAAATAATTGCGGGTTCCATCATTTTTTTGTCTGGCTATCTGTGCATGTGAATTTATGCAATACTTATAATCTTTGTTTTGTTTCAGGTAAGTCCTACCCGCCCAAGAAGAACGAAACCAGCAAAGGGAGTACACATTTACAACTTCGCATTTGAAAACGAAATTGATATTAAATATATCACTTAGGTTTATATTTTATTTGCCTCACGAGCATACAGTAAACGAGGCCCAGGTGGTTACCGTTGTTCCAATAAGTATTCTTATACGAGAAGCGATCGTAAACCCGGATTTTTTCACTTGAGTGAAAAACCCAAGACATTTCTGAACGCGAATTACTCCTACGTACAGTTATTTGTCTTTCTCTACTTGAATGTTGTGGTAAAAGTAATACCAAGAATAGCAATTCGCTAAGTAAACGTTTGTACGTCGGCAGTGTTCATTCAGTTCACTGGAACAGTTGTGATAGTTCAACACAAAACTACGGCAAGAATAGATATTAACCTAAATTCGATGTCTGAAATTCTATGATGTTCCTAAATATTTACCATAAATTGATTATGGCATAAGTGGCTGTATTAAATGCAACATAAACAGCTCAAAATATGCATGAAAAATGCGTAAAACATGCATGAAAACCATTAAAAACTGGTAAAATATGCAACATAAATGTAAAGCATTAGGAAAGTGAAAAATAAACAGAAATATATTTATTTTTTACAACAAAATGAGTACTAAATCACATTTTATTAATTCAACAAAAAGTTTAGGCTAATAACGAGTGCAAAACTCGTCTAATAAGAGTTCGCATAACGTGAGTTTACGTAATTCAAATTTTACACACTACTGTTTGCCGTATAAATTACAAAGGATTACACTATGACCTTTACAATAGTACTACTCATTTCTCATTGAATCTATCAATAGGATGGAATCTGTATTTTGATTGCCAAGAATATTTGATAGCATACAATTGTTTTAGACGAAATGTGTTTACTACGAATGCAGAGTATACTCATCACGATCAAGCTCTGGGCATGTTTGCAGATTGTGCCAACATCTGTCTTGAGGGTGGAAACAGACGTACGTGTTGTCTCGCAATGGGACTTAAATCCGTACCATCTGCTTTTAGAGAAACATACTCTAATCCTATGTATTTTCTGCATGCAAGTCATTAATAATTTCGATATTAGGAATGTACAAACGGCTTAATTTAATTTAATTCATAGAGAGTTTCTAAACCAATTTTAGCCATCAAATGTTTTGTCCTTTTCAAACGAATTTGATTTTTTTTTCAGTTTGAGCGAAGAAGATAAAACACTCGTTATCTAAAATAGGTTTAAATACTGTCTATCAATAAGGCCGTTAGTCTTCAATTCCTTTTTCGAATATCGTCTCATACTTGTATTCAAAGTGCAGAAAAATCCAAGCACGTATTTGCCGCCAAATCACGTCCTTGTGTCGTCAATTAGGATATTTCACACAAAACCTGTGCGTGCCTTGAATTGTCAATAGTATTATGATAATTTAAAAATTCTCAAATTTTCTAAATAAAACGCATCAAAATAAACACTTGTAGGCTTATAAATAGACAAAATATTGAAAGGGTTGTAGCCAAAGAGTTTGCAAAAGATAATGCAAAGGTTTATGCAAAGTAAAAAAAATATTTAAAGAGTCACGAAGAAAAGTTTGATTGTTATACTCGTAAATGGCTGAAAATAATAAAGCAGAGATGAGTTTAAACGCAAAACATAAATGACTAAACCCGACTAGACAGTAATAAAAAATCTCACCAACTTTTAGGAAAAGTTAAATACTTCGTTTATTTTTTTGCAAAGCCCATTGAAAACACACTAAATTCAACTTATTAGTATTCATTTCAAAATAATAAGTAGTTATACCTGGCTGTTATGCTGTAATAGACTCGGTGGTCCGTCCTCTGTGTAATGATTTCCTTTGGCACTACAATAAAAATTAAATAAAGTTGACTACGATGATAAGTCTTATTAGTATTATGGATGCTCTTCCTTCTGAATACGAGCTGAAGAGGCGAGATTAATTAAATACAGCACGATTTGCTTTTAATTTTTATAAGTATATATTTTTGCCTTGTTTTATCATGGCGCTTTAAGTGTACCGCTGTCCAATAGAATATCGAGGAAATGGATGATAATGGAGCCTTCCCCGCTCCTTTCCCAATTTGGTGGGCCATCCACATATATATGAACCAAGCGCTGTGGATGGGCAACAAACATCATTCTTCATCATCATCATCATCAGCCACAGGAAGTCAATTGCTGAACATAGGCCTCCTCCAAGGATCTCTACATCGACCTGTTGGAAGCGGCCTGCATCCAGCGACTTCCTGCAACTTTAGCCAGGTCGTCCGTCCACCTTGTAGGCGGGCGTCCGACATTTCGCTTGCCTGTACGTGGCCTCCACTCTAGAACCTTTCGGCCCCAACGCGGTTCTACGCGCCACAAAGATCATTACATATTAGGTGACATGTTTTATAATTTGCAGACCCCTTTGAACAAAAAAACTCTCCCTATTCTAAATAAATAATTCCACGTACTTCGCTTAAAGAAATAATAGTTATTAAAAAGGAAGACTTGGTTGGCAGGTGAATTGTTGCAACGATTGATGATGCAGGAAATATTTAGAGGTACCAAAATTATTGGTCTCGGAAACAGTGAACAAACTTTTTTAAAGTCAGCAAGGATAGTATTGTTATGGAAGGGTAATGGTAAAACAAGGCTGAACAATTTGATTATTTTAAAGTAAATCATGTTTAGTTATATCATAACGTGATGAAATGATAATTTTACAGGTCCGTGTGAGGATTGATAATGAATGGCAGGTTAAGGTCTCGGAATTTCAGAATGCACAATGTTATGATGAATGAGTTCATCCCTACTTTAATAATAAAAGACGCGAATAATTCCATTTTATTGTCAGAATTCCTCGATCCAAGATTGTTTGTGACTACCTGTGTACCTTTCACCTTTGACGGTGAACACAAAGTAAGGGAGGGAAAATTAATTATGCTTGTTTTCATAAAAGTAAATATCTACTTATTGCTTGCTCATGTCGCGTAATCATTCTTGAATCCGAAACCAAGTGTTTTTGGTATTTTAAAACATTATTTTTGTATTATAATAAAATCCTCCTAATTTATTCCCGAATTTCAGCACGAACAAACTTTAACTGCTAATATTTGAATTGAAACATTTATGTTTGTTCCCAAGTTTGAATTAGGAGTAAGATGGTAAAACAATTCAACTAATGTTTTAGATGTAGGAAAATTAAGAAGCAGAAGTTTGGGCAAATCTCGAAAGACTGCACATTGTATTTTATAATCATAATACTTGCAATATCCAAAGGATACATATCACTTTTTCACGTTTCATAAGAAAACTTGAACTACACTTACAATAATAATCAAACATTTTTAACTCCTAAAATTATGTAAAAGCGTTTCAATTTACACTCAGTAGCGGCTTTTGTGGTAAAAGGTTATTAATGTAGGGCATAATGACATCGATCGACCTGTGATAATCATCTTTCGCTTGTGTATGCTCTATCGGGAAAGCACCGCACTTCTCATCAGTGAGTAGTCAGCTTGCCGAGCATCACACAAAATGCTTTCACTAAACAAGCTCATAAAGTATAGCAGAATAAAAATTAATATGTACGTGAAATTCGTGAATACAAATGCTAAAAATCATATGTATCTTCGGTGAATAAAAATTTAAGTGAAATGAAAAAAACTTTGTTAAAATTAACTAATTAAAAACCGAAAAATAAGCTTCGTTATAGACATACATACATAAACTCACGCCTTTTTCCCAAAGGGGCAGGCAGAGGTGTTACAGAGGACACCCACGTTTTGGCTTGTTTTTTTTTTCGTCTCACGATTTGATAGGGGGCTATCGCCATGTAAAGAACAGTTCTTGACTCTGGGCCGATAATAAATAGAAAAATGTCATATCACTTTCTCGGACCGGAATTCGAACCCAAGACCTCAGACGTTGTAATTATACCGTAGTACAATGCGCCATCGAAGCAGTCAGGGAAGATACACCAATCGTATATTGGTGTTTTTTTAGCTTAAACGTGTAAATTAAATTAGAAATATGCTCAGTTTCTTTACTTGTTCCCGCCCACAATACCTTTTCTATAATTTAATCTACGTTTCAGAACTGGTTACTCAGTCGTCGGGGAAAATACGTGAAATATCTTAATCTGGCAGATTGAAGGGTTGGAGGAGTCTGAAGGAATGTTTACAATTTGGCACAAAGGACATATGTGTTACGCGTAAGCGATTGCATATTCATTCCAAGAATCAATCATCTCCAATAGAAACCACCGAGGTTTTTACCTACAAACCCTTTTTTATCTGGAGTTACCCGAAAATGCGGCTCTCAAATTAATGCGAAAATCTCAAATTCTAAAAGGTTATTAAACGGATTTTATTTATGTTACATATGGCTCCATAAGGCTTGTTATAAGATCCGTAGACATTTTAATGAATTTGAATAATGTATCAGGTGAGATAATAAAATATAAATAATGATAAACGCCCTTCATAAAAGGAAAACTTAACGAACAAAAGGAAATTTAATTTAATTTTCTTTTGAACTGCTTACGCATGAAACAACTTACATAATTATACACAAAATCCAATATGGTTCAAACGAATTCAAAACTTTCTTTAAATCGTAAACACTTAAATTATCAAAATATAGGTACCATAAAGTAGACGCGCCAAAAATTATCAATGATTAAATGAAACCATACTTTACTGGTACACTGCGCTTTCACAAGAATTATTGCCTCGAATCTACAATGCTGCACCTGTTCGTTGTACGGCGGAAACTAATCGTCTCTCGCCAGCTCAAATATTGGATATTCACCTGATATTAAATCCACCTTCATTAGGCATCGTAAATAGGAAATGCAAATTCCATATCCATTTCACTGCGAATTGATTCACGCGGAAATTGCCTTATTCAGTTATTGCCAAAAAATGTGACTGATGGATATTTAATCGGTGCAATTTACAACCGTTTTAAAGGGTGTAAAACACCGCTTACAGCGCCGGCTGTAATTTCATGTTTTCCGTTTGACTCATCACGGGAAATCGAAGTGAATTACAGTATTAAAGCGCATTCGGGGATTGCAATCGTTATCGGTGGGCATAGTGCATAGTGGTGGCGGGCCGATAAGCGCAGGGCGAGCGGCACGGCGCGGCGCTGGTGCGGCTCGCCATCGGCAGGCGGCAGGCGGCAGGCGGCAGTCACTGTCGGTTGGCACGCGCGGCCACACGCGCCTCCCGCGGCCCTACGGCGTCCGCGCCCGCGCCCGCGCCCGCTTCCGCCCCCGCGAACGCCCTACTCCGCGACGCTACCTCAGGTAAACACCAAACAACCCAACGCCTCACTTCTCTGTCCACCATCACGCCCCTCGTGTACTCGAACAAATGATAATTGTCACTGAAGCGTCTCATTTAATCTATATTTAAGTGCCAACGGATTTGGAGTGTTAACAAAAATTCAAGTGTCGTTTCCGAATGATTTATTTTTGTAGTGTAAACAGGTGTACAATGACATAATCGACAGCGCGTACGAGCTCGACGATTAAACGAAAATTGACGGAGAGAAGAAATAAAATTCTTGCATTCATGACAAGTAATTTAACACACAGCAAACTTAAATTTAATAAAGTACGTACAAGATGGGTAAAACGAAATATTTGGGATTTCGCAGTGTTATTAATTGAGGACCAAGTGAACACATAAAGTTATGGGAAAGAGCAAGATATGCTGAGTATTGAAAGCAAATGTGAGAACAAGCCATTCAACGATAAGTTTGCACTACAAACACTGTTATCGGTTGGAAAAACCTTGAGATGAGCCTGTAACTATCTGTTTATCAAGATTAGCAAGACGCCATATTTCTCTCGATGATATAGAAGCCATAGAAATTTATAACAACACATGTCACTCGTACTCAAACCACGAGGACTTGCCAAAATAAGAAAATTTATATTTATCGTTACCTAATAAGCTGATACGACGATAAGAACGACCGTGTAGCGAAGATTTGTAAAGCGCTATCTACAATTCATATGAATGATTAGTATCCAAATTATTAAGTAATACATAACTTATTAAAATTGCAATTCGGACATTTCCCTTCGCCATGTAGGATAAAATTCATCGCAGCTTCTTTCCTTTGTTAGGCCTGAAAGACGGCGAAACATTAATATTTATTGCTGCTAATGTTAATTTGAGCTGGCAATTACTTTGGTACGAAAAAACAAGTATCTAACTTGAACAAAATACACAGCAAACGTATTTACGAAATGCCGAGAGCAAACTCTCTCAGTCGAATTAATTCAAATATTTAACTTTCTTTTTATATTTGTTTTACTTTAATTGTAGCTTCACGATTATGGTCAAAAGTTGAATGAGGATATTTACATATTTATAAATCACAATGCGTATTAAAAATGTATAATTCTATATTATATTCAGACTCCGGTCTTACCTCATAAGCTTACAACAGATTTAGAAACATTAAGGCTTAACAAAATGAGTTTTTATGCCGTTCACAAAATCCGCCACTCTCTTCAAATTTATATTATGATGTTTCTGACCTATATAATTTCCTTTGAGTTTTTATTGTCTGGTGTATGATTTAGCGATGTTAAGATTCCATTGATATGGCCATAAATCTACATCAGTATGTGTATAAACACAATAACGACTTCCTCGCACGAAAATACATTAATCAAGCTGATAGGGTATTTAAACAATACATTTCTCACTTCGACACAAATTAATATTTTACGTAGCAATTTCTTTTGCTAATAAACACAATTACCAGTTATGACGGTATAGATAGTTGATTTATGGATCGTTAATTTGTGCTGTAAACGCCGTAAATTTTATGGATAGGTGAGGCTCGGCGCAGCGCAGCACATAAGAGTATAAAGTAAACAACATCTATTAAACTTAACCACATTGTTTTGAGCGTATAATAATACCAAACGATTTTGTACACCCCTTTAAAGTACCTTCATATCGTAAACTTGAGTGTAGAGCGATCTTTTTCGTTTAAAACGTCTGAAGACACGTATCGCTATCTAAAACCGTTCTAATACATCTGTTGCCGCGTGTTACAACGTTATTATTTTTCGTGGATGAAATAATAATAATGTGAATCTTAATCTCATAAAAGAAGAAACTTATGATATGCCGTACTATTTCGAAATGACGCAAATGTTTCAGGTTTTTACAAACGTCAAAACAAACAGTTAAAAAAACTATTTCGTACTAAATTATACATAATTTAAAAGAAATAGCGCAAGGCCGCAAATACATCTGTGTATCTATATGAAATAGTTTAATACAAAATAATGCGTAAATCATCCGCCCTTAGGTCACAAAAATGTGTTGGTGACAACGGAACGATTCATTATAAATGGGTTAACGTGAATTGCTCTTCTATACATGTTTACTCATTTCGTTGTGAAAGTAAAACTCAATTTTTCAAGCGGTCACCGCATAAAACACGGAAACTCATTTTCATTGCAATTTTATTCAAAAAGGAAACGTTTCGGTTAAGAAACAAAATATTACCTTATTTCATTCCTTTGGCGTTTAATTTTATTCAATAAGCTATGAATACACGAAACGAGATGAAATAACCAAAATTATTTTGAAACCTTTAAGGATTTCGAAAACGATAGAAATCAAACATCACAATTATGTTAGAAATATGTATCTTGTATATTATAGTATTATATTTTTAAAGACTCATAAACATTACGAAACGATGTATCCAACCCAAAAATCTCATCACTTCATTTATTTGATAAATTGTGTCGTTTTGGTGGACATTCGCGTAAAATCGATACACCGGAGGGGAGTCCCGTGACCTGTAAAGAAAAGGATATAAACTATTATTACTGTTAAAGAAATGGAAGTCCCAAGTAAACAATGTTCAATTCGTGGATATGCAAATACTGGCCAAAATGGAAACAATTTACTAACAAAAATAGACCCGCCTGAAATTTCCTGAAGATTGTGTATATTTTCATACACAGGCATCTCTTTTTAGTCTTTACTTTTCGAGGCAGATGTTAGATGGTATGTCAGGTTGGAAACAGTAATATCAAGTATGCTACATCCTATTTTCTTGTAAATAATACCCTTGGCAAGCTATGAAAATGACGTTTAAATTTTCAGCCTCTGTAGATCCATACCGGGTTACAAACACGCTTCCACGAAATGTAGAGGCTTGGGAGTTTGTCCAATACGTCTATATACGGTTTGTTAAATACTGGGTATATCAAGAGTGCTACCGTATACGAAGCCGGGTGGTAATATTAGTGACTACAAACACAATGCCACTAAACATTCTCGCAAAGTAACGCGACAATTGTTTTTTGTGTTTTTTAAATATCGTCGAATTTGGGTGGCAAATCCATAGTTTTTGCTAAAATAGTAATGTAAACCATTGCATACCATGGTGTCTTTAAAAATAAAGTTGTGTGCACTATTATTTTAGAAAAAAAACAGGGATTTACCATTGGATTTACCACCCAAATACGACGACAGAAAAAAAAATAAACAAAAAAAATTTTTGTTGCCTTGTATCTGAAGACACTAAAACTACCACCTGGCTTCGTTTTCGGTATCAATCTTGAGATACCCTGTATAAAAGTCAACCAGAGTTATGAGATGGAATGAATGTCATTGTCGAATACCGAGAATAGGGACCGACGGCGTAATGTGCTCTCCTAGGGCTACAGACTCGAGATTTTTGCCACCAAACGTGACCGAATCCATAATAGTTTGGAACATACGACACTCCGGAATACTCTCACGAAAACGCAATATGCTGTGCTATGAGCCACTTATTCCATATTATGTCATAAAAGCTTTACCAACCTAGACCCGAATACCATAGCGATTTGTAAGTATTTCTATAATATGTAAAGTTTGCCAACCCGCAATAGGTCAGCGTGGTGGACTATATGGCCTAACCAGTCTCAATCGTACTCTCGATTGTAGAGGAGGCCCGTGAGCTGCAGTGGTATAGTACAGTAGATACAGTAAAAGCTTTAATTTTCAAAATCTCTGTGGTGCGGTTGCTTAAGACGCCAGCTGCGAACCGAGAGGCAACTATTTGTTTGATTCATAATTAATTGTTTCTTGTCCGGGTGTTGTGGCGCCAAAAAGTCTATCGTAATTTCTGATACGACCTCACAATATGCGACTTGCCTCTTGTGTTAATGTATAATTAAGAGTTAAGACTTGTATCTCAATATTTAAAATATGTAGTTCGTTTATATTTTCATTACATTTTAAGAAAGATAATCAGATTATAATACAAAGACATTTTGCTGACGGCTATAATTGTATACTCTCATATAATAGGTACATTCCATCTACAAATTTCAGAGCAAAGGGTTTAAGTAACGAAATATTGTTTAAATCGCGTGTATCGGGACTCTTATAGCGTAGATAAAAGTAAGGAATCACAAAGGCCATCAACAACGTCTTACAACGTCTTCTATGTACTTATCTAAACAAAAGAGAATGATGTAACTATGTAAATTTAATGAGGTTTATCTTCTAATCTGCTTCAGGCTTGAAATCCTTTAGTCACGCCACAAAGGGAACAGATGTTTTTAATTGTTGAGGGGCCAACCTGCCCTGATTCGTCATCGTCTAAGCAAACCCTTTCGTAACTTTGTTATATTTGTTTGTATCATTTAAACAAGTTAATGGTACATTATTTATGTCACTGATGATAATCGTTCTTTTATACCGTAGGTATTGGTTTTTCTAAAGTTCAGTAAGTTAATATTCTATAAAACTCGATCAATGACAGACAAAAGCCCAAAAATGCTTTTTTTTAGTCGTTACTCCCTTATCCCTTAGGGCTTAAAAGGGGATAAAAAGTTTGCCTTAAAGTTCGGCAGTTTTGAAGTAAGACATATGGAAGTAGTTGTCGAGGATTTTGAGATGTTACCGATAAAATATTCCATTCAGTGTACAGCTATTATCGAGATAAAATGTATACATTATTTTCAAAGTGATAACATAATAAATTGTCAGCAGATGTAATCTATAATACGAGTTCGGTGACATTAATGGAATATGCAATTTTCATTACGTTGAATGTATTAAACTCTGGGTAGAGGTATATGTGCGAATACAATCGGATTAAATTGAGAGCTTTGATTGAGATGTAACGAACATCCGGATAATTTGAGTGCTCCCTCACCTTTTCAAAATAGATTTCATTTACTGATAAGTTTAAAGTAAATGTACCCATGCAAGTTAAATAGTGAGAACAGCCGAGCAAGTTAAATAATAACATTTGTAACGCAAACCTCTTATTTGCTGAGTTTTGTTGGTATTCTTATGTGCTTATTTGTACACGATATCATGTTTTTATGATATAAATATACGCGATAGATTCGCAGATAAAAATAAGGTGTAACTATCCGTAGAATTTCCTCATTAAAGGAGTTTTTAGACATTTTGTAAATTATGGATCTAGTTTGCAGCCAATCTCGCCTACAAAATTAATGGTCAGGTTTGGTCAGGGAAAATGTCAAGGCTCAATAATTTTCCTTCGCCTGCCCCTATTCATACTTAAAGGCCGACACCACACCACCACACCTATAATTTTTTGTATGTTATGGGTGTTAATATGTTGCGATGATTACTTTGTATGGAACAGCTTATTGTATAAAAAAATACATATTATGAAAAAAAAACGACTCTATTGCAATATCGAGGGACATTTAACATAAAAAGGAAATGCAACATAACTTTCTTTGTACATAAACGTATGTTATAATACCTTAAACAATAATAGTAAATGAAATAATAATAATTAATAATCTATATTGATACGAACTTCATCATAGACAGTTGTAAAACCTATTTTAGTTATCGAAAATTTAGTCCCTTTTGTTGATGAGTTTTGAATCCGGTTTGAATAACGCCGTATGTGATTACCCATCAATTGCGTGACAATTTACAAGGAATAAAGTTTCACGTAGTCAATATCGCAAATAATGGATTGTGATGGAATAACGCAGAAAGTTTGTAGACGTAGCGGTCGGGAATCGCGTGGCTATCTAATAAATCCCTTATTATAGCCATATCTCAAATATTGCTGCTGAAAGAATATGGATCTAAATATAGATTGAAGAATGCACATATTTGCTTGACTCACGTAACCCACTTGCGTCTTTATTCTTCTGCCTTTCTAAATTGCTATGTCAGCAACTTAAGTGTATAGTACGTATGCACAGGCATTTCAACGCTAATTACCTACTTTGTCATATCAGTGAATTTTATGGTCAAGACTGACTTACAAGACAGGTATTTCTTACAATGTATCATAAAAGTAGTTGATTAAGAAAAAGTTACTAACTTTTTTTTTCTTCAGAGAGAACGCAGCGGAAATCCGCTAGAAGTAGGAGTTCATCTTTTACAATCGACTTCAATGGAGTTTATCACTGAAGTATATTATGAGGCTGCCTCGGTGGCGTAGTAGTACTACAGTACGGTTACCAAGTTGAGGACTCGACTTCGAATCTCGGGTCGGGCAGTGATATTGGATTTTATATTCAATATCAACCCGGAGTTAGGAATTTGTGCTCGATTTGGCGATAGGCTCGCTCCTTATCACGGTACATACAAGGCGAAATGTGTGTGTCTTGCCACCTCTGCCTACCTCTTCTGGGATAAAAGGCGTGAGTTTATAAATAAATAACATAAATAACACCAAACAGTTACATACATAGTCCTGACCCACACTAAAATCGAGTCTTGTGTCGTGGGTATCAGGAACTATGGGAGACTCACAAACACCCAGCCCCGAGACAATTATTTGTGGGCCTCGCAAACATTTGTCTCGGTGCAGGGATCGAACCCGCGGCCTCTCGTTTCACAGCCAGCGTCAAACCAACTGCGCCACAGAGGCTGTCCTATTGAAAATATTCGCTCTCGCTGATCAAAAATCATATATTGAACCTACTCAACAACCGGTATTGCAGTAAGAATGAAATATAGCTCGTGGTGGAAAAATTATTACAGTTTCAATATAGAGTATACTTCTCAAGAATAACAGCATGTCTTCAAGAGCTAGGTATTTGTTATTTATTACTCAGTTACCGATAAACTATCTTTTTTTCATTTCTATTTGAGCTAAAATATCTCAAACATCACTATTGCATTTACTTCCGTTATTAATTCGACAGCCTCCGTGGCGCAGACAGTTAGACGCCGCCTGTGAAACGAGAGGCCGCGGGTTCGATCCCCGCACCGAGAGAAATGTTTGTGCGGCCCACAAATATTTCTTTCGGGTCTGGGTGTTTGTGAGACCGAAAAGTCTCTCGTAGTTCTTGATACCCACGACACAAGACTCGATCTTACTGTGGGGTCAGGACTATGTGTGTGACTGTTGGGCGTTATTTATTTATTTATTTAATTAGCATTCATAAATCTTTCTCAAAAACAACTGATAAGATCAGACTTAACATTAAAAAATTGCCGCCTTGTTTTATTTCAATATTTTTTTTCATATGGAATGAACTGAAAATAATTTATTAAACCCATAAAATGTAAACATAAATAAATTTTGATTCAGTCATTTTATATTTTATCACCCGGTTCGAAAAGCGGTTTTCACTAGACAAGAATGGGCAAGCAACTCCTAGTGTTACGTCTTTTCAAAACCAGTCTACAATACAGCGAATATAATTTACAAATGTATACATAAATACAAGACCTCGTTTAATTCATGACAAATTACTTCATTTTGTGTATAATCTTGTACGAGTACACTTAACTAGTGAGACAATGGTTGGTGCATACGTTATACAGGCAAACAAAACTTGTGACGTCATCGTTTGTTTTCATTCTATTCAAATTACTGTAATGTAAATTTTCAAGTCAAGTTTGTTTGTCAATTCAGTAACACGTACTGAATACGATGCATACAAAATTACAAAGATCACCTTCAGTTTTAAAAGTCAAATGGTAGATATATGAGGGCTACTAAAGTTTCTTTGTAATCATCGTTTCCACGGCATTTCATTTAACGACAGTTTTAGCATACAATGTAAGATATTTAAACGGACCAGTTCACTGTAAAATGTATTTATAAGCCACTTGCATTTCCGTAAATTTCAGTGTGTATATAGCTTTCAAGTAAATCGCGGCGCTCAATAAAATAAAATGAAGCCCCGACCCTAACCCATTTTTCCTCGTTGTTTCCAAGTTTTTTTTTTTCATTTTATCAAAATTAATGTGATGAATCAGCCAGTGTTTATTTCAGTTGAATATATAAGGCGCGGTTTCAGAAACACCTGCCGCATTTGTATGATAACAATACGGTTTTGCGTTTCGTTTCAAGGCAGCCTAGGCAACATATTAATATATAGACTATTGCTTTACTTACATTTACTTTTACATATTTTATAGGGGAGTTTGTCTTACCTAGATTAAGTTTCTGTTATGTAAGCTGTGCCCAACTATAATTGGTATACACATTACAACTTACCTGCTATGAAGATGATTTTTTTATATATACTTGATGTGTGTACTGTTGATGTGCCTTATTTAAAATAAAATAAAATAACTTTTCGTCTCTAACAAAAAAAGAATATTTTCCTCAACATAAGTAATAGCGGCTACAATCGAGTTGGTGTTTATAGGTAGCAGAAAGACCAATGTGCCATGCGTAGTAACTAGTATTTTGTAGTCTAACAAGGTCTGTGAGATATAATAAGAGATTTGAAAATCGTTACTTTCGTCCCTGCTCTCCCCTAATATTAAAATAGCTCGAAAGAATCTCGCAGCTATATTTAATTTTATAAGTGGATCTAATTAATTTGCTAATTAAAAGGAAGTGTTCGAGGTAGCGAATGCATGAGTTTCCTTTGCTTCCATTACGAACTGTCTTGATTATTTCCCTGGAGAATCATAAAAATTGTACACGTGAACATGTGAACTTGCCTCTAGCTTGTGAAGGAACATTTTGCTAATAAACAATACCGGTTCCATGCCTCGACGGTTACCCGGAACAATTGTTCAAGTTTCGTGATTTACAACACATTTTAGAAGTTTTCCGGGAATAATGAAAGCATGTATGCCCAACTTGTGTACAAATTATGGTTTATTCAACATTTTCATTAAACGAAAGATTATTTTTTAACACAAGCAATCTTATTTAAATCTTATGTAATAATCGAATGGGAAAAATGGCTGTAAAATAAGAAACATTCATTTAATTCACACAAAATATTTAGGCTGTTCTTTTAAGAAAAGAAAAGATTTCTTATTCGCATCCAATGGTTGTAAGAGATGCCCCCGTGCGATAAAACTCACCGTAAGTACATTTTATTTATAAATATTCTTTACGGTTCTGATGTTCTCAATGTACAAAAAACACAACAATAGAAATATATTTGTACTGAGATCTCTTCACATGTTACATTATAGCAAGTAATATTCACGGTCGTGACTATTCAGATATTACTCAACACGTAAATCCATGGATTACAAGGTTTCACAGCGCCGTCTTACCTTAGTACCGCGTCTAACACATTCTTACCCGTCTTTTGTAATAAAACACGTGTATGATACTTCGATATGTCTTACATATTAATAGATACTTACCGTCATAATCAATTTTACTTTAGTCAGCACGAACGGAACTAAGCCCGGCATAATAACTAATTTATAGGTAGAGTTTAGAATTACATTTATTATTCTAAATGAAAACTCGATGTATACAATGTGAATATGCTTTGTATTTTGAACTAATTTATTATTCCGCGTAAAATTAACAACGTATATTTGTTGCTTGTCATTTATTACACAATAATCACGCCTAATATTTATGTTCACAATATATGTTGCAAGTTACAATACAATTAACAAAACAAAGGCTCCAACAAAGAATATATGATATATGAGAGGCATATGAATTAAGAAATAAAAATATTTTAATGTAACATCCTATAGACCGTTAAAATTCATGTATTCTGTGGAAAATGTGGCTCTCGCGCCATATATATTTTTTTCCACGCGGAGTTAAACTGAGCTGTATATAAACGTAAGAATTGTACACCTAAAATACTTGATATTACGGGTTCACCGCCATCCTCATACATATTTGATCTCATATCGCGATACGGCGAATTCACCTTGTTAAATTAAACTATAAAGCAATCAAAATATTTACCGAAATGAAGAGAGGATTTCGCGTTACGTTGTTCGCGATAAAACGTTGTAAATATGTTAACGCGATATTTGAAAGCCAGAAACACATTAACAACTCACTGATTCACTCAAGTGGCATCAGGATAGTTGATGTGTATAATCTTTATGTTACTACTACATAAAGATTATGCACTCAGAGGTAAGCAGAAGACGTATAAATTGAAATTTTGAACGTCCATGTACATAATGCACGGCAATTGCTCTAGCAATAACTTGGTTCAAACTTCAAAGAGGATTGAAGTACGAAATCGGAGATTAGGTTAAGAGGCCAGAGTGCACAATCCGTCTTTGCATATACGTGTGTATTAGCATATAATTTCGTCTAAAACTTGTCAAAGCTATGTGAATTGTATCAGCTGACGATGAAGAGTGATGTAGAGTGTTCGACTGGACTCCTAACCATCTAGGACAATTTTTTAGAATTTATCTTCCGCTTAGTCATACTTTTAAGAGATCATCAAGATAATGCCTTGTTACACAATCAATCCTTTCGTCTAGCAGGTCCTTTTTTATATGCTGGCCTTATGTGGCTCGTAGACGTTATGTACCCTCGCAATCCTTTTCGACAAAACTTAAATGCGTTTTCTCGATATTTTCATAAAAAATATATTTTAGATAATTATAGCTCGCTTTAGAGGTATACCTCTAAATACTGAACTATGGAAGGTATAGAACTAAATATAAATTATATTGCTAACGTATGGTTAGATTCTTTTCCCCATAATTAATGAAGGAACAACATAAACCCCGTGAGAATGAAAATAGTGTGTGTTGTTATTCGGAGCGCAGCTGTACACGCCCTGCGGCTAATGAATGAGATCGGTCATCCGAGCCTGAACGAATGAAAGAATGTCTCTCTTTATTTGAGTCATAAAACACCGAGCCACCGACACTTGTTACGTGTGGATCGCTTTATTTCTATTAACTACCTTTGATTGCCCGTACCACTTCATTATGTATGAATTCAGCACCAAAGGGTGGGTTGTAAATTAGGTAATCTGAAAAAAAAGAAAACAATTTTAGATATGTGAATTTTATTGGAATGCCAAGCATTACATTGTTATTTTTTGGTTTTGCTACTGTTTATAAGTCCAATGTCTCGATTACCATCAGGTGAGTGACGTGCTCATTTCGCCATTTATTGGAATAAAAAAATCCTGTGAAATCATTTTGCAAAAAAAAAAACAAATCACAGATTTTTTTCTCAATAATTATCATAACATAATAATTGAGTGACCTAATAAAAATATTAATGTGACATATTCTAAACATACTATATCAAATTAAGCACACTAACTCACAGGCAGAAGCTAGTATTCTGTAAAGTTATTAGTTTTAATAAGCGCAACATTATAAGCGATTATACCGGTGTAAAACTATTAACTCCGTACGCCTTTGTGCAATGCTCTGGATATTGCTAATTAAATTAATGCTCCATAATAATCGTGGTTTATTTGTGTTGTTAAGGGAAAGGCCCTCACATGCACTAGAAACTACTTAACAGGTGTTATAAGGAGTTACACTTGTAAAGGGCACACGTGTTTACTTAGAGCGTCATGCTTGACTATATTATGCTCAAGGTTTTCAAGTTTCTGGCACTTCAGAAAATTCAAAATGATAAAATTTGACATGACATTTCGCATCCTAGGGCGCAACTTTGATTTTTCCGAGAATACATATAAATTTATTCTTTGTGAACTACCGCGCATTTTTTCGATACAGGAGCATATCCTCAGGATACATGTATACAATTCTATATAAGAATTTTTATGGTTCATCAATCCGGAAAGATTGCCATGTTAGAATCTGACCAAAGCCCTGTCGGACTTTCCATTCTAAAACAGTCTCATGCTCTGTATTGGGTTTTTGTCAGCTGATGTATTATAATTTTATTTGTATCTCCAAATTATCACCGAGTCACATAAAATAAGAATATCAGTAAATTATACAAAATATCAACCAGGCTTCGAAATAAAACAATACGAAACTTTCAGCGGATTCACGTAATTTCATGTAAACATGTTGAACATGTTCAATATCAAATATTTACGAAATTAATTACCCGAACGAAACCACATGAAACCGTATGCAGATATTGAGCGTCCAGTTTAATTTAATTGCCGTGTGATTACTAAGCAAATGGTGCGGCACAGGTATCTCAAAATACGTACGTAGGCGATCTTAATTGAGTGCAATCTGGTGGGCGATGCGACCTACTGAGCCCAGTTCGTGATAGGCAAATCGATTTTAAATATAATAAGCGCAGTAGGAAACTGGATTAATTTACACCGGCCCTTAAAATTACATCTCGGTGATAAGTACCTTTGAACCCATCAACATACACTTCCTGCTTCCATAAATTATACTACCCAAACAGAAATTATATTGGCTTGGAGTTTGCTTTTGCATTTCGTCCTATGAATAAGCTTACTGGGGACTCAAAAGTTGGTAGCGGTAGCTGGTATTTCTGTATGGAAAGCTCCGTTCACAATGGTGAAAAACCCGCCCGAATTTTCCACGAGAGTGAAACACATTTTGGGTTGAACCTGTGTAGGTATATCTCGTCCCAACTAAGACAACAAATCATTTTAGAGGGTTCCTATAATTTACTCAAATATATTATATACTTTATTATTTATATACTTACGTTTTATTACGTCTGTGACATAGTGTCTGCGGAAGTCATTAGAAACTCCGCACAAAGTCACAGACGGTGATACTTTATAGATGAGCGGCAATACACACAGTGTGAAACTTCCTTGTTCGTTGCACGGTAAACATTGATTGATTGCATACGTCGAAACTTTATTCAATGCTTCCTTCAACGAGCAGCTGAACCGAAGCCATATCTCGTATTGCTCCCGCCCGACGCTGAGCTCACTAAAATATCATTTGCAATAAAAATAAGTACGAGGCAATGTGGTAATAACGCCACTAATAAAGTGTTTAGAGATTTGTCTCTTCTTTGATCATGCAGAACGCATGAACCGATTTCGACGAGACTTGGCACCGCTTTCAGCACGGAATAACGTTGAATTTTTAGCTCGGTGCTGGCTATTTTAACTCCGCTGAGGGCTTGGGCAAAAGTGTAATGATGTTTGTAATTATTGAAAAAAATTGTTGCCAGAGAATTGAAAATGATACATTATTTTGTATTATGTGACTGTTGAGTGTATTTAATATCTCTGTTGATATTGAATAGCTGAACATTTCCGCATTTCCACCGCATTAAACACAAGTAAAATATTTTACACATGGTGGAATCAAAATATTCAAAAGGACAAACCATAACAGAGTTATTTTAAGTAGGCTTATCCCAAACCGTTTACTTTGAAAAGCCGATGTAGACCCTGCGCTTTTCTGCGGGCTCACGTTATGTTATTGTCGAGTCCAAACCAATGGGTGTATTAAATTGATTAAGTATTTCACCGACTTTGTAGCGCAGTTGGTTACAACGCTAGTTGTAATACAAGAGAGCGCGGTTTCGATCCGTACCCCAAGACAAATTATTGTAATTTATGTACCACATGTAATCTAGGTTCTCCTAGTTTTCGATACACACAACATATAATTTTTACCTTAGAAAGAGATAAGCACTATGTGTTTGTATTTATTAAAAAAATCGACGTTTACTGCATAATATGAAATTGTGTAGGCGTTTGAATTAACAATAATTGCTCTCCAAAGGTTAAACTAATGATTTTTGTTCATGACATTAACTTGGTAGTTCAAACGTATATCAATCAAAGTCATTGGACGTTATCGTCGTATTGCCGTCGGCCTTTTGATACCTAGTAGACTGATATTTTAGCTAGAGCTCCTCGAAACATGGACCGAACATTACATCAAACCAACATTAACGAAATACCTCTCGAAGTAGTGAGCAACTGAACTTCTCCATTTGCAAACTCTGCTTAAAATGATATAATAATAGCTTCAATTAATTGTTTGTAGGAATGAAACAGCTAATAATAAATGAGTTTCACAATATCTGGTAATATGAATTTACATATAATATTTTCGTTCCAAAATATCGCAACCCAAAATACAGGCATATTTTTACATTTATTATTAAAACAACAATAGCTTATGAAAACAAGGTTGAAAGTATAATAAATTCATCACAAAGAGGTTAACTTTAAGAGGTTAATTGATAAATTAAGTTGTGGGGACGAGCAGCGGCCATTATTTGATTAATAATTTACAGAGGAATCTAATTAATCAAGTATTAAACAGATGGAACTAAACACACAAGTTGTTTGACCTCTCTCCCTACATTAATTCCTGTAATGTTTTGATCCCTTAAACATAAATTTGCATATACTTCGAGCTGCTTTGATACAGAACTTCAACTCAAAGTTTGTCCCTTTTTATGACAGTTTTACGTAAGTTTAAACAACCGAGAAATTAAAATTATGAAATATTACTGTTCTAATCTGCAAGTGCGTGAGGATTTGTTTGCTAATAGCCATAACACATTATGAGAAAGCTAAGCTTTAATGGATGTATAAAATGTCGTAACTAACGTAATTAATTTCATGTTTAAAAATGTCTACTTTCATTGAAATATCCTATCATCTAGTATTTTTCTACACATATTTTTATTCGTCTATTTTGTGATGTTCCTAATTTACACGCAAGCTTCACTTCAATCAGTCAATCTATATCAACTATTTTTCAATACATAAGTTATTTGTTGTAAAATAACCTCACCAAGTTTCAAGTATTCTGAGTACCGCATACTAGCAATATTATTGTGTTTATACCCAATCATGTAAATCGGTGAGGTCAAATGGTTAATTATCCTGATCAAAACAAAGTTGATAAACTGTATCTTACGTCATTTCACATGTACATACTAAACTGTTGTAAGAAGCTAAGATTCTATTTAATGGATTTACTGCACTTGTATATTAATCGTTTTTCGCTGCAATTTTGTTTTATATTATTGTAATTAGTTCTGTTTTATACTCCTACGGCCTTATTCATAGAAAATTTTAAAACCAATTTTAGATATCGAATCCTTTATAAATATCGAACGAATTTTGCATTCAGGTTAAGCGAAGAAGATACAACATTTGATAGATAGAATAGGTTATAAAACTGTATATGAATGTGGCCGCTACGTTTAAACAGTTGCATATAGCTCACTAACGCGCACGAGACTCCTCTATAATCGAGAGGGCGGGGTTAGGCTGTAGTTCAACATGCAACGCACAACTTAACGCACTACACATACAAAATTGAGCAATATTATCACGGATTATTCCGTTTTACGTAGAATATAGTTAAGAACACAAATGTAAGACGTTTAACATTAATTTAACAGAGGGTTCATATCCAGGCTTACACGCAGTATCAGATAGTTTGGGTATTTTTCTTTTCATGCTCAAACTGTATATTATTTCGTCTTATTTTTAAGGCGGGGAAATTCCAATACTCCAAAGGTGGTCAGTGCGTGCCAGAAATAATTAAGAATACTTCATTCCACGATTTATGGACTTATAGATACAAGTTAAAATGAAAGCGCTTTTGTGTTTGTTCTTTGATAAAAAACAAGGGGAACGTTGTTAATTGAATACACGTGCAACCAGAACGTTCTCAAAGCTTTATATTAAATACTTTCAAAAAATAAGTAGCCCCATTGGTATAGGAGCCGTTTGTCCAACCCGTGACCTTACCGGTCCTAGTTTTGATTCCCAGCTGCTAATTTACTTTGTGTTATTTTTTAGTTTGAAGAATCTCATAAAAGTTGCACGAAAATGAAGCGTATAGTCTAGCGTTGTTATGGATTAGCCTCGATCATATCTTACGACGTAAACATCTCAAAAAATTATGCATACCATCTCTGTTTATTCTTGCGGCGTACAAGCGTGTAATTATAATGTATACGTTTTAATAAAAGTGGCAAATAAAATTAATTTGATACTTCATAAACAGGAAATATAAAACTTCACACACGCGAGTCGTTGACCGCAGTCGTTAGTCGATTTATAAATAATTTTATATTACGTTTTTTAAAAAGATACGTATGTTATTTGAATACCAATGGTATAAAAAATACAAACATAGTTTAGCTGTACCATATTGAAGTCGCCAGGGCTACTACCCGCCTTATTTTTTTTACAATCATGTATAAAAAACTCTTCCATAACATACAATAAATAAATTAATACGAATTTTATGGTATTGCTGTACTGCATAAAATTAAAATAGTGTTAAAGGAGATATTACAAAATTCCAAAAAGGGACTTCATATAAATGTTAATTTTTCATAAATCTCTAGAACGTTAAACAGATAATATAATGTGAAAACTATTAATCTGTAGAATCCTAAAAATATTTCCTAGTTCACTATTCGGAGTATAAAAAAAGAACGACTCAATTATCCGCATACTATATCAACTGCAATTGCACAGTAGCAGACTAAGATCGCCCGCAGAAAATAATTAGTTTATACAATCTTGTGACGTTAATTCTTTTCTACGATGTCTTGCTCTCAGCTTTTCATTAATAAGATATTTTTCATTCTAATAACATACCGGTGCAATCAGCGCAAGATATATTTTTATTGTCTTCGTCTTAACTACGTTCTAGATTATAAGAACCGGGCCATTGTTTCGCAATAAAATAAGTGATACAATTCTGGATCAGCCCATATACGTCCCACTGCAGGGCACGGGCCTACTCTACAATCGTCAGTACGATTGAGAGTGGTTAGGCCATATAGTCCACCACGCTGGCCTAGTGCGGGTTGGCGGACTTACATACCATAGAAATTCTTATAAACCGCTATGGTATGCAGGTTTCCTCACGATGTTTTCCTTCACCGTTTTAGTGCGTGGTGATTGATTATAAAAAAAAAGTTAAAGTTAAAGTGCGTGGTGGCCTGTTGGTAAACGGACCAGACGCGGCTGCCAACATGTTCACGGTGGTCGCGGGTTCAAATCCCAGAGCACACCTCTGACTTTTCGGAGTCATGTGTGTATTGATAGTCAAGTGATACAATAAGACTCTGGTATTTAAACTAATAACGAAAAATCACATAGCATTGCTGCGTGGATGATGGTTATCAAACAATATAAAAATTATTGATAATCATGTACAATATCTAAGGGTTTTTTATTTTGTTTATCAAATCAATATCTAAAATATAACAAACAAAGTATTTTTTAAATCCATTCAGAATAAAACAATTAAGAAATGTTTTAAATCTTGTTGTGAAAGTAAATGATAAGGGATGCAAAATAAATCTAGTGACGTCACTAGACTTAATATGCAATACCGTATTCGCGTGTAAAATAGACGGTAAGATGTCCCTACATTCCCACTCTTTAATTGAAAATAGGTAGTAATATTTACCCCATCGTATATACATATGTGTGTGGTCTGGTTTCTAAAATACACTTGCTTTACTTCATATCTCAATCATCCGAAGACAGATTGTTAGAGATTGCTTCAGGAATTAAGTCAGCCTCTCTGACTGTTTCTTCAGTCCCGTGACGTCCACTAACAATATACAAATCTATACAATAATAATATTCCAGACAGTATTTAGATTATTATTTTACAAACGGTAGCGTCTGTCATTCATTGCTTGTTAAATAATCTCGAGTATATCCTTGTTTCCCGTATAACACAAAATAGTTCGCCCACCTAGAAATCTAACTTCATATGTTACGGATCGCAAACTTTACATACTTCAGTTATTCTAACAATAAGTAAGTTATTTGTTAAAGTATCTTTTATTTACGTAAAATATGTGCTCAAACTAGCGTCATGTAGTTATGCATGCAAAACGACATGAAACATAGATCATATTAACGTCAGAATTGTCAGAACTGACGTGGAACAATAAACATTTCACGGTTTACCACAAAAACTTTGCAGAACGCTTCTACGTAACGTGTTTTATAAATAAAACGTTTAGAATAATAGAGGATTGTACACGCCGGGATATATGGAAATATTTAACATTTGGTAGTCAATTTTAAAGGGTCAATGCCGGGCAGAAAATTACAAGGTAAATCGTTTTGAAATGTGCGCAATTAACGTATTGTGCCGATGCCATATACATCTAGAATAAAAGGTATAGGAGAAGGTGCCGATATTGTGTCGATATAATAGGCATATTGGCGCTGGACTCTTTCGATACAAAATACTAAAAAATCGAACCAATGACAGGATGTTGCAAATATTCTAGTCCTGAATTTTCAATTTTTTACCCAAATGCGGCGAGGCTTTATCAAAGAGGTTTGAAATTCGTAAAAAAATACTGAACCCGCTCAAACGTATGTACTAGTGAGAACAGCCTCAATATATGACAAAACTGGACGACACATACTCGTATTACGAAAGCTTGTATTGTTTAGTCGGGAATTTGTGCCCGAAATGCTCGCCACCTATAACATCGTGGGACGGAACATACAAAGCGAAATGTATCTTGGCACCTCTGCCTACCCCTTCTGGGAAAAAGGCGTGAGTTTATGTATGAGTTTATGTACAATACGAGTGGCGCAGAATTTTTCTTTTATAAATCCCATACTGCAGTAAAATTACTGAGCGCTTTATAATATCCTCAAAGGTAAGCAAAGCAAATTTGTTATGCCCTTTAACTATAGTCGATGTACAGTTTACAAAGGTCATGAAACGGATCAATAAGCTTTACAGAGTACGTGGTAGTAACATTGCAGATTCTTACATAATAGCTACAAGTCTGTGTAGTTATTCCAAAAGGAAAATGCATGCATCGGATCAAAGTATATTTACATTCTCAAAGATTGCGTTTGAAATAGAAAATTTTGAGAACATGAATATGAAGTCCATTTCACGCTTGACTTAAAGCATCTAGTTCTAGCATTATGTCTCTGTAAAAATGAATTTAATAATTGAATTCAAAAACCCTTTTCGCTGCAGTTATTCAAGTTTTGTTATTTAAACCGAACAAAATGCTTTATTATCTCTTAGATTTATGCTTTATCTCTGTAAACGAGTATAAAAAATTTGCTCTTAATATTTGAGGTAAATAATTTTGCTAACATAATTTGCATGCAAGATTGCAAGAAAGAAGTGGTTTTTCACGACGAAAACCTCATTAGACTCAGTGACCACTTAAAATAAATGAGCAGCGTTTCGTCATAAATATGCAAAGTCGTTAACACTGATCCCACAAGAAAAAATAGTGTGAAATTGTATTGTAATATACGGACGTGATAATGAATTGGCATGATCTTGCCAACTACAATTGCAATTACTTTTTTAAAACAACCGGTTGATGGATTGTCCTATTTATCTTGACAAGATCGGCGCAAACTCGTATAATGCTGGAAATAATGAGAATTCGATTCCATTTCGACATCAGTACACATAAGAACGATTAGCGAAATAGCTAAGTAATAAGCTTTATGTGCCGGAGATTGCAAATCCGATTTCCTCCCAGACAAATATTAGTATATAACGCCTAATGGATATTTATCGGATTTGTGTGTTTATGTATGTGTATAATGTACTATTAAATACATGTAAATGGTGCAGAAGTAGGTAATGCATGAGTGAAGCATTAAAAAAGTTTCAGGTTTGAAAATATATGGCAAATGTTTCAACCGATTCCAAGAACAAAATAAAGATATTTTTTCTTACATCTGCATTTGGTATAAAAATGAAAAAGATTACATCCCACTAAATATTTTTTGTTGATTTATGTTTGGTTTGTGAAATAACGAATATATTATTAGATACTTATTTATATTGCTATTAGGTAAAATATGTTTAAATATTACAGACACAATTTAGATAATGAAAACCGAAAAGTTATTGTTGCAATATGTTGTTAATGCTTACTGCTCTCTATGAACCAGTGAACACTAACGGGAACATCAATTCAACTGCTTGGTTTTCCATTTTACTTGAAAAAGTAGAAAACTGTATAAGCTTCGTCAACATCGTAACGTTGCTCTTAAACCAAGTGTATTTGTGAATATAAAATTAGAAATAACAATTACGACTCTATACCTAGTAATCATTAACTTGAGAAAATTAATCCTATTTATATTTCATTCTAAGATTTTAAATAGTAGAGTAATATTGTATTATAATTATTATATTATATATTTATAAATATCATGCATTTTAGTTTATGTATATTACGAAAACTACTCATTTAAAATTCATAATACACATTTAAAATTAATTATTGCTATGGACTACCATTTTATCCAGGATTTGTTTAATCAGCATAGAAAATGTGTGGGTTTGAAAATATGGTTTTTCAAGACTGAATAATATATTCAAGGGTTTAAACCAAACAAACATATAATTGTAAAATTGCAAGCTAACGCAATATCCATCCATCCATCAGCCAAAGGAAGTCCATTGCTGAACATAGACCTCTCCCAATGATTTCCACAGTGACCTGTTAGAGGCAACCTGCATCTAGCGACTTCCTGCGACCTTTACCAGGTCGCCTGAACATTTTATGAGTGGACGTCCTACGCCGCGTTTTCCGGAAAAGTTATTAGCGTCGTCATATTAAGCCGATTCCGAAGAAGTGTGGGTCAGTGCAGATAAAATAAAATTTAATATCTGATTGCATATCTTAATCCATCGATTCCAGCTCTATAAAGTTGAAACATTGATTGATTATACAAATCACATATTTCCTTTACAAATTATAAAGCTATGTTGTAATGAATAAAAATACATTTTATAGATAATCTTCAACATAGTCTCTCTGACTATTTTTAATCGCACTTTAAAGCAGAACGCAATTTATCTCGTAAGAAGTTTTCAATGCTTGATGTATCATCCCAGTTTTAAATACAAACAGATCTAGGTAAACAAATACAACATTTCCTACAAAATATGGTATTACCGGCACCGATACCTCTTTATACTGATACCTACACAACTACCTTTCAATCGCTCTCAGGGGACTATATCCGTACCTGAAAACATTCCGATACCGTAATGTTTCACCGCCATGTTTAACCGGCTTTCGTTTACTTCTTATTTATTGTCACGTTGATTTGGCGACAAACAATAATCCTTTCTTTCTGCCGTCTTTTTTCTTTTCTTTATCCCTTCTATTCAGAAGCCGGCAATTTTACTATCAAAGTGTTGTAAATGTTCATGGGCGATAGTATTTACTTAATATTAGGTGAGCAGTTAGCTCGTTTGCTAGAGTTAAAGAGCAAAACAGGGCCCCTTATGTAAGTGGTCACAGCCACCCATGAACATGCATAAAGTCTGGATCATAGATGTGTTGCCGGCCCACGAAATCGGGAGGGGAGTGGGAAGGGAAGCGGAAAAGGGTATTAGGCATCCGGTAATCTCACTCACCAATGAAACGCGACAGCAAAGTTGTCGTTTCACCTCGATCTCCCTTAGACAGTGGTATCGCCCGGGATGAGCCTGCCCATTCATACTGGTTCATGACTGACAGCATGGCTCTTCCACTCTACAAAGTCATCAAATAATTCTAATTGAGCTACAATCCTATCCAAAAATACACTTATTAATAAATGTATCGTGGTAATTACGTTTCACTAAACACACAAGACATATTTCCCGCATTGCTCAACGATTAATGACCATAAAAGCATTGCTTGTCACGATGAAAATCTCGGGAATGTTGGGTATTACCCCCGACGCTTTGTATTGTCGACAAACGGATAGGCGGCCTTTACTATTTCAACCTAGCTGTATCATTGTATTAGCACTTATTAATAACTGAGCCTTTGATACGAATGTACGCGTTTGTGTCTATGAACTTTAACCTTTAAATATTTGTGACTATTGGTCTGGTTGAAACTGTGACTGTGAATCGTGAGTTTGTGGGTTCGACTTTTAGGTCGGACAATCTATTTTGTGTTTCATTTTTGGTTTGTACCTAACCATAATTGTCCTTGGTATAGTGATAGGCTTGCTTCCACACAGCTGGGAATTAATCTCCACGAGCTTTAAGTACGGTGGTCGCAAGTCGGCTTTCATAAATAGAGTTATGTATTAATGTTTATATGTAACTATTTATTTATTTATTCATACATATTCATACAAGGAAAGGTTACAGACTAATAACTTAATAAGTAAAGAAATAAAGTAACAATATAGCTAATTGCAAGCCTTCACATATAGCTAAATATATTAGTCTAAATAATATGACAACCTATTTTACGTAATTCAACAAGCATAAAATAAACAATAATAATTGGAAAATGTAGAACATTCGCCACTAGATAATTATATGGGTGCGTGGTAGCCTCGTGGTAAACGGACCAGACGCGACTACCAACATGCCCACGATGGTCGTGGGTTCAAATGCTAGCGCACACCTCTGACTTTTTGGAGTCATGTGTTTGTTCAATCACCGCGCACTAAACGGTGAAGAAAAACATCGTCAGGAAACCTGCATACCGTAGCAATTTATAAAAAAATCTATGGTGTGTAAAGTTCGCCAACCCGCACTAGGCCAGCCTAGTGGACTATATTATGGACTAACCACTCTTAATTGTACTCTGCAGTGGGACGTATATGGGCTGATATAGAGATAATTATATACCGAGAACAAATAATAATAATGACCATTCTAATAATAGACTTTATCGATATCACGATTCGTATAAAGGTCGCTGTTTATTTTTGACTATAACAGAAAACCCCGTAATCAGTTTGATCGCAGTTGTACGGCGAATATTTCGTCATAGAGAACCACAAAATCGCTTGAAACACGCCACTATTCGCCTTGAAAGTTGATTTTATCGACCCAAGCAATGTTTATGGTCTTGTCTATAACGTCATTACTGGCTAGACGAGCACAAATATACCGTCAGGTCTGACAGCTGTGCCTGGCGGGCAAAATGTAGGTAGGTAGATAGGACAATATGTAGGTAGCGTATATTGATATGCCTGTCGGATATCCGCATGCTGCCCGTGCCCAAACCGACGGATTACAATAAGATCAGATCTACTGAAACTCGAGACCGTATGTGAAAGGCGAAAGCACGGATCATCTGTTACTAAATACGTGTCCGACGGGTAAATCTGTGCTATTTGGAAGTCGGAGTATATTGTGAATATTGTTATTTTACTACAAATAGTTAAAGCTTTATTACTTTTAGTTATGATAGTAAAAGATTATATTTTAATGCATTTCGCTATAAGATTCGAATTTTAATTATGCAACGAAACGTCAGGCTAAGATCAACAATATAACTATTCTCTTAATATCTTCATTTTATTATCTTTTCAACGTACTTACTAAAATATTATAATATTAAGTTCTACAATCCACATAGGTTTAGAAAATATTAAAACTAAACCAACCGCTTTCAATAAGCATACTTCATGATCCAATTTAATGTAATTTATTAAAATCAATTTACGGAATTCAAAAAAATCCAATTTAACAGGTTTTCAAGCGCCATAGACTGCCGAGCCGAGTGAAGCGCGGACACTTGATAGCCTATCTGATCGAGATTTTAATAACTAGCTCCTCGGAAAAATTAAAGTTTATAAATCGTACTACTACGAGGAAACCGGGGCTCCTTTGTTCACGATCAAACAGCCACTTAAATTCGGTCTCGTGTTACTTATAATGTGACAAGGGCCAATTATAAGGGTACGAACACTGAAAGCTATTTTGAATATCGTATTCTGCCAGTCGCATCTAATCTGAGTGAGTCGTGTTCCTTTTCCTTCCCTTGTGATAACAAGTGAATAGACACGCACGCCCCGGCCTATCGCACGTAACGACCTAGCAGGGGTTGCAAACCCACATCGCACTCTCAGCCAAGACAAATCACATTTCGCTTTTGTGAGAATTTTTCATACCATTAGTTTTACTAAAAAATGTATACATGCAAAGGATTAAACCGAACGTAGAGTGCAGCGTACAATGTAAAATGTACATAAATAAAAGGAATAATCCATGAATCCCGTGGCGACTGAAGCTTTAATTAAATTTTATGAATATACCGATGTGCTCTTTGTTATAATAGAAACCGCTGGGGCACAAGACCCATGGGGACTCGATTCGACTAAAAATAACACGATCCATACCCTAAAAACCTTATGTAACGCATTTCACTCCGTACGATGGGGCAAATTCCACACGGAGTTTTAAAAAAAAGTTAAAATGTTTAACTATGCGAAATGTTTGAAATATCTGACCTGAAAGGTGGGGATTTGAATAGGCCTTTGCGTGCCTACATTATGGGGCCGCGGTGCACCTAGTTCTTACAGTTTCCACTTTGCGAAAGGCCTCGACATGACAAAAGGTCACGGGCCTGTAAATAAATCTACATTATAAACGGCTTCTGTCACTTAAGATCGTCGGGGGCTTTATATATGATTATAAAGAAATATGAGATTCTTGAAAATGTTATTTCAAACAGATTTCAAAATGTTTTCACGCTTATCGAACTCCAGATATAAATAAACAGTACATAAACAAATGCAGGAATTGTAATGCATGCATGAATCTGAATATAATGCCATGTCTAAGAAATGCTATACTTTTATGAACAATAACAAAGAACTACATATTAATTGTGTGAGAGCTTTCTGAAGTATTTGCATTCTCGTAATACATTTACATATTACATATGTATAGTCTTCACACACTTGTTATGTGAGAGGATCTCATTTCGTTCTAAAGCAATTAAGATTTATTCATATAATTTTCATAAGGTATCGTAGTGAGCAATAATAATTAATGAACTTCTCTGAGATAGTTCTTGTTATTTCGTTATGGAGAATAATAAAACTAGATAGATCATGCTTAAACAAATGAATACCAAAGATGAAAACAATCTAGAAATAAGTCAATTATTTTAAATTAATCTTATGTTAGGTACATACATTTTGTTTGATTTATGTCGAAACTTATTATGGAGGTACTGTATTAAGGTAATAGAAGCCAAAAACATAATTTTTGTCTGTTTGTTTGTGCCTTTGTGCGCGCTAATCTCAAAAACAGTTGAATCAATTTTGCTTAAATTAGTAAAATGACCCTGAATTATCACGTAGGCTACTGTTTACCGTAAAAGTGTAGTGTTTTTGTAGGATAACAATTCAAATATATCAATTGTAACTTTTTTAAACTTAACGTGATTAGTGGGGGATATGATTACATGCCTTGAGACATGGAACAGAACGAGACGCGACAGAATGAGATATAACGAGACTGGATAGGAAAAACAGTACAGAGGATGAACCACATTGAGCTTAAACGGGTGGCCAGGCCAGGGTGAGTCGGGTCGATCCTAGTTTAGGGAATATAAGAGTAAGCAAAGCAATACAAAACAAAACGTATTCATCTATCTTTAACAAATTTTACAAGCAATGTCCGTACCTCGGTTGATATTTGACATCTAGCTGCTTGATACAGCAAAAGCCTCATTAAAAGCTAATGTAATTCTCATTAGAAGATAATGCCAAAATCAATACCTACTGCCGAGCGAACTGCGCCGCGCATAAAATTAATGCTGTAGATAATAATATACTCATCTAAATCATCACTGAATTTATGGCATATCTATTTTCGGATAGCGTTAGTTCAAAATGTAATTAGCAAAGATTTTGTTCCTCGTTCTATTGAACAAGGTAACTTGAAACGGTTGTAACGAAACTGCGTCCACCAATCTTGACCATTCATGCAATATTCACTACAGCGAGTGCCGAACAAACGGGGTAAATTGGGACGCAGCGGTAAATGGAGACCGAACTGGTCGTGTGATTAACTATGAAATATGACATGCTAGATTTTGCTAGCAGTTTCGCTCGCGTTAGGGTAGGTTTTGTCAATCAATTTAAGTTGTAAGCTAATACAAGACAATGGTTGCCTTTCTATCCCTCAGGGTAAGTATTTTTTCTGGACGACATGTAACATATAATTGCCTTTTCTGTATCCCTCATAATGAACATACAGATTTTTTGAAGACTTGTCTTTAATTTTGAAGAAGTTGTTTAGTTTCTAATAACTTCTTATGTTACTAGTCACCGTGTTTGATAATACCTAACTTAACGTCTTATGTCTCAGGATAGCGAGCGCAGTGGAATGGCAAGAAATATTTTGTAATTCATGTGGTTTTTTGGCTTTGCTACTGTCCATGAGCAGTCAAATCGCTTACCATCAGGTGAATGGCATGTTTATCTCACCATTCATTGCAATAACATAAAAAGGAAGCATTGCCACTATCTCATCCGTAACGCAGTTTTGACTTGCAGCAAGCCATAACAAGGCTCTAAATTTTTTCGCAATTACAAAAAATATATACTTTATTACATCATGTTTAATCAGTATTCTGTGAATATATTAATCCCTCGTGCAAATCTCTGTACCTTTTCCATTAACCATGAGGCTATAATGTAAATGCAATATTAATACGAACGATATGTACACTGCCACAGATTATATGTTTACTCTCCTTTTATGTAAAGCTTTATTTGTATAAATTCGAGTCGAAATTTTCGCTTTATGTAGTTCATTTAATTTATTTGAAATATTTGTACAAACATGTCACAAAATACGTCGAAACGCAGTCCCCTTATTAAAATAATAAACTAACGCTATGAACATGTCAAATACACCTAATGCGTTCCCTTTCATTGCCATTCATCTGCGTGATTTGACGTTGCAAATGCTTTATTAATATATTTGTAGTATTAAGAATATCTGCTGTTTCCTTTGGTGGAATATTTTCTATAAAATTATATGTACTGGAGTGTATCTCTTCAGTACATTGGAAAAGGGAGCAAATTGATGCATTTTTTTTCTGCAAACTAATCAATTGGTGTTCGTCCGAAGATTTAGTGACCCATTTTACTCGTCTATGAGAGTTCGCTTCACTTGGAAAATGTAAACGAGATTTCAATATGAGTTTGATTAGACGATAGAGTCTTTGGTAAGAAACTTTATAATCGAAAGTAACTAATCTATAATCAATAAATATTTAGTCAAGTTTTAGGATCACTAACCTACCAAAGTCCATACTAGTATGTAGTTATATGTAGCACGCAGGAAAAAATATACTGTATCAGCACATATACGACCCACAGCAGGGCACTGACTTTCTATACAATCAAGAGTACTATTAAGAAAGGTTAGGTCTAATTCTTTAAATTATCTGCATGCAGGTTTCCTCGCAATTTCCTTCACCATTATAGTGCGTGGTGATAAAAAATATAATATAATAGGCCTTATTATGTCTTTTGTATAAGCACATGCTTTATTGTTTGCCTATATTTTTCCATTTTACCTAGCTTCGTTCTGCGACTCGTTCAAGTGAATTCGATGCATTTGATGATGTATACAGTAGGCTTCTACCGGCAGAACATGATACTCTCTTATGATTGAGACAACATAACTGTTTATGGTTTCCTAGATTTACACGAATATTATAGATTCCCCTGTGACGTGCTCACTGTGACCATGTAAGCTGTAAAGTTCGTCGCGAAGTCATGTATAAATTAAACCAATTAGGCGATAAAATCCGTAAAAAGTAGCTTGTTTCCACTAACGCTGTTGCTTAAAATTTAAGAAAACCGAAACGTTCTAACGTGGATCGATACGGCAGGTTTTCACCGTTGTATACGGCGATCGCTGTCTGTTGGTATCCAATCTGCCAGTTACTTTTCAACAATTCCATTAAAAAATGTAAGAAATAACTTGAAAAAATATTTGTCATCTTTTATAAGTGAATTCAGGTGAACAAAATACTCCGAATTTCGGATATAACACGCCAATTAAACACATAATTTGCAAACTAACTGAAATTTGTTTTTTGTATGATGTTGTTTTTCCACTCGAAATACTTCAGTTAATACCCATCGTACATTCAGAATCCATTAAAAATATTAAATACGTGTAAAAATACGAGCGATAACAGCCGAAATTTCGGTTTTATAATATCAACACCGTCAATATCCGACCGCAGTATTGAAATAAGTAAATACGTTTATTTTACTTTTAATTTACCCATACATTATCGCAATACCGAAATATTAACAACATACATTTAAAGTTGGACCAAAATATGATCCTTTTTACAAGTACGTATAGAAAAGCTAGGAGAGTTGACGTCCTCAGAGAATTCCGCTTTAAGTTAACCACTGAATGCAGTTTCCTAACAACCTAACCAGACAACTTGCATGCTCTAAGGGAATAGGAGTGCGGAGAATTTCAAAATTACCGCCAGTGAAAAGCAAGAGTATTTTAGAATTATACGAGCAATATAACAATATATAACTTTTGGTGGTTGTAACTTTGCTTGATGGTATAAACAGTACAAACTAAACTCTGAGCCCCGAAACTGTGGTAGAAAATTGCATTTATAACTAAAACAAAAGCATAACACAATCATATTAAATGGCAAAAGATTATCGTCGGTTGTAAGATTATATTACTGGCAATAGACATCGGGTACAGTATAATCATTTTGCCGGTAAACAAAAAATATAAAATTACATTGGAATATATATAAACAAAATTAATCGTTTTTTTGTTCAGAAATGAATAGCAATTACTACAGAGCTATTGTACAGCATAATTACACTACTCGAATAGTTTTTATTGTTTATAATAATTCCGTCGTGATATTAGTTGGGTCTTGAGTCTCGTAAACAATATTGTAATAATTAAAAATTCCATTAGGTTAACGATCGCGAAAGATACCAATCCGTGTCGGGTCACCGGGCCAAAATATGACACGGCCGTACCCTTACGTGTTGAAGCAACACGCTTATGCAGATAATTTTTCCATTAACCATTAATTTTTAAATTGAACCATATTTTTTATTTTCAACTAACGATTTAATATATTTACTCTACAATTTTATCCTACATAAAAACGAACAAACCAAATTTAAAAGTAGTGATACAACCCAAATAGGCAAATTAAAATGAAAATGTATTCCCGAGGTTCCCAATACTCAAACATTTACGAATGCTGTCACAAACTGATTTGAATGCGAAAGGAACCATTACTGAATTAAAACTTAACAAACGAACGTCCAAAAGTCTAGTTTTTACAATATGGAAATAGAATAAATGGTCTAGATAGGTAGAACATTCTTTTAAGATCGGTTCTTAAAAATGTAAATGCGCTTCAACTGCCGCTTGGTATGTTCCTTTCTGCTTACGTGATATACTCGCACGGCTCTTTATACCCGCATAGTGTTCATCTGAGCAAACATTTATAATAGTGAGTCACGCGTTTCATTGACATTGAATTTCTACTACTCATGTGTTTTCTGATAAACAATGATCTCAGCATATTTAATGTTTTCGCGGTAAAGTTGACATTTTATCCGCAGTGCAACAACACTAGTTAGTCAGAAGGAGCTTTGCCAATCGTTATTCATATCGCCATGTGTTTATCGCCCCCATCTCGCGAGTCATCGGTTCACGAATCCCCGTCTACTGACGCATAAGGTTATTTTCGGTACAGTTTGGCAATCAAGCTTTCTTGAATTGGCCCAATTTGTCGCCATAAAGGTCTCATTTTGGCAGATTTAGGGTTTAATCTCGGCAAGCTGGGTGACGAATGATATTTCCTGCGTATCATAAATCGGTCAAATTTGAATTCTTTGGTAAATTATTAGGGTCATACGGTATAAATGTATGTAAGTAAGAGCGATTGTTTTTAATTGCAAGATGAATTGACAAATATAATGTATATGCCAAGACAGATGTAAGGGTGTGTGTAATTCTGGCGGGTACGGTCGATGCGCAGACGCAGCGGGTTGCGTCGCCCACGCGAAGCTCGGGACATGACAAAGCCCGGCGCCGCCACGCTCCTCTCAGTTGAGCCGCGAGCTTGCACACCGACACTAGTCTCCCAAACCAAACAACACACAGTATCAGTGTTCAGTACAAACCGTGTATACGGAAATATTTACGTACAGTTTCCAGGTAATTATTTTTTCATTTCGGTTTTACTGTGATTGTGGTGCAATTTTAAATTGTAATTACTTTTCTGTTATATCCTTTGGTATTGATGAAGTTAACTACTTTTTAATTGAATTTGTGTAACTAAAAGACAATAGTTGAGTCGGTTTTGTAAAAATATTTTTTTTCTTTTAACAAACTTAGTTTTCATAATTAAAAGTAACTAAATGATACAGATGACAAAGGCTTACAATAATATAATGAAAAAAAGCATTGGAAACAATTTTTATTCACCGGCATGAAAAGCTTTTAAACCTTTACTTAGAGCCAATAAAACTATATGAACAGAGTTATACCGGTGATAATAGCTACAATAATCGTGTTACGGTCCATATCATAAAAGTAACGCGAAACTCCCACGAACCAACTCGAAAGTAATGTAGGCCACGTAAACCCGAACAGCTTATAATAGAAACAAATTCCTATTGTCGTGTCGGACGTACACCTGTCATAATGAAAGGTGAAGGTGAAATAACTCTGAAATATTTTTAAAAGACAAAGCGAACCGATTTTTTTTAAGTGGGATACGAAATCTTATATATAAAAATGAATCGCAAAATGTGTTGGTAACCGCATAACTCAACAACGCCTGGACCGATTTCGATGATTCTTTTTTTAAAATGTTTGTGAAAGTCCAAGGATGGTTTTTACGGCGAGAAAATTTCGAATAATTGCCGGAAAAGCCCTAAAAACAGCCCTTTTCTTTACCCCATACAAACGTTTTCTAACTAAAACGTTGAGTCAATTTGAGCTTTATTGCTATTGTATAAGGTTCATATTAAATAACAAGCACTCACTGTTGTTTAAACAATGTAGGTATGTTCTTAACGTCAAAGAGTCAATTTGTACTTTATTACCGCTATACAAAATTCAAATTCAATCATATCTATCAAAACAATGTGCGTGATTTTCCCATACAATATGTTCATGGGTTTGTAAATTGTAACTGTCAAACATTTAATTTTCACCCTGTCGATATGGTAAACTCTGCCCTCAAATTAAAGAACGTATTTAAATAAAGGTTTCGAATCGAAAACATATATCCACAATATTCGATTAGTGGCGTATTTTAGATTTTAAAGAAGTAAAATATTGACAGTGAAAATGGATTGACATTTTAATTGATTGTAATTGTTTATGCATGCGTTCAGAAATTTATTTTGTATAAACTAAGGAGAATATATCTAGCTACATTAATATAAGACAATGAAATAAATAATGTTCACACGTAATGGTGGATTTACATGTTGGCTGAGGCTGGGCCAACGTCTACCAACTCCAAGCTATTAACTATGAAAAACATAAGGCCAGCCGAGCCAAACACACCGTTTACACGCTGGCGTTGGTGGAGGCTGGCTGAGGTTGGCCAAGCGTGTAAATGCAGCATAAGAAGTTATACTTACTCCTTTTCAAGATCGAATGCCATTTTTATCACGAATTTTTACAGTGGCCTTTCCTTCGCTATAATTCACTGATAGAAATGTACATCGTATCGGACTGAGATAGGTTATATTATACCTAAAGGGGGTAAAAAAGGGTTGAATTGTTATATCTAAGAAAATCGAAACCACTGAAGTTATGTCTATAAAAAAAATATTTTAACTCTTTATTACTAACAAAAAGTAATGGCGTGCAATATTTTTTGGAAAAACAGCTTTTTGGTGCTGAAATAAGGGAAGGAATATTGGATGGACAATAAAAAACGCTAAAGTTTTTAATGTCAAAAATTCATAAGGCAATCTTTATATGTATATATATATATGGATGTATATGGAGAGAAGGGACATAAAATAAAATAGAATGGAAGGTACGGGAGAGGGCTGGGATAGCTGACAGATTTGTTAGGACGAATGTAAATGCACGTTATAAAGCGGTATGGATAATAAAGAGAATGGACGGGACTGATTGGGAAGAGACTGAACAGGCGGATGAGACGGGATTGAGTCGGACAGTAGGATATCTACGTCATGTTTAGATATACAAGAATTATATGGAGAGAAGGGACATAAAATAAAATAGAGTGGAAGGTACGGGAGAGGGCTGGGATAGATGACAGATTTGTTAGGACGAAATGTAAATGCACGTTATAAAACGGGATGGATAATAAAGAAAAGCGACGGGACGGATTGGGAAGAGACTGAACAGGCGGATGTGACGGGATTGAGCCGGACAGTAGGATAGCTTTAGGTATACAAGAGTTTATACGAAAAACAACATGTATTTGGTGTGGAGTGGAATAAAAAAATATATGCACCCAGGCGAAGCTGGGCCGGGCCGCTAGTTGATAATATTATTAAAATAATCTAAGTGTGGGGTTAGGACTATGTATGGGACTATTACATTCATTTATTGATGTGTAAGATCCTTAAATGCAACATAGGCGAAAGATTAAATCATTCAAAGTACAACCAATAACGTGATATAAAACAGGGTTTCAGCACTTGCTTCTTACATTCTCCAGTATATTTAAGAGAGAAAGTTAACACCAAAATAATATGTGTTACAATAATCTAAAATAGACGTAGCATTGTTGCTTCATTTCTAGGAACTTTCCACTCAGTTCCGCGTGCATACTCTCGAATCGTTGAGTGCGCTTCAATTCAATTAGCCTTATCAATTTTCTTAGTAATATCTAGTAAAAGCTTCTACAAGCAACAATCAATCTTGATCTACCGACTGTCGTCACTAATGTATGAATCAGCCTCACGTGCCAAAACATAATACTATCCTTAAAATCAGCTCGTCTAAAAATAAAATAAGATGTACATTAAACTCGGTCTCGTTTCTCTTCTCTACGTTTATGTATTCGGGTTACAAAAGATTTTAAATTTACTTTAAGATAAATACCTTAATTTTCGGTACTAACACCGAACAGTGAAATTCTTCAACAACGTAAATCTAAATGTGGTCCAAAACAGCGGCCCTGGCGCCGCGCCAGCCGACACTATCAGTTTTTAACAAACAAAGATTCCTGATATTGCACCACGTTGAATACATTATTTCAGTATTTTGCTCCAATATAACTTTCTCTTTGATTTGTTTTATCTATCACATGTTTAACTATTTTAGATCTAAATCAAAAAATCAAAATGTCTGAGAGCAAGCACCTTGAAGCCGGACAGCAGCTGGTTAAGAAAACCATGGACCAACTGATCGAACAGAAACAAACCACAGAGAAGGTCAGCATTCAAGCCAGACAAGAGTTCCGTGAACATTATCAAGAGAGCTACGAAGAGGAGTTCGAGGAAGAGACTTTTATCGATCAATTCGGCAACGAGACCACCAAGAGGGTCGAGTCCAGCAGCGAGAGCAAAGAGCATTCGAGGAGCGCCGATGTTCAAGTGAAGGCATCTGGACTCAACTCCGAACAAGTTAAAGCTCTTACAGACTGCGCAAACCAGGCGGGACAGCTGGCGCTCGACTCCAAATCAGCAAACTAAATCATGTAATGTCACATTGTTATGCTACTCTTGAACTCTGCTAACATTCACATAATCCGACTGAGAAAATATTGACTTAACGTTCGAGTTACACGCGCATCCTATAACTCCTGTATCCTGCTCCAAAACCCACATCCTTGATATTTTAGCAACTTCTATCGTAACTTTGAACAATATACTTATAAAACATGTTTTGTTTCAGGTCTCCTTAACGCGATTGTGGTGAAAATTGAGTGATAAAAACTGTGTCCAGTGTTCCTTAATATTTTAATAATATGTTCTAAGCATACAAGTAATAAAAGTGCAATAAATTCGCTTACATGAAAGCAGTATGGTTCATTGAATGAGTGTAGTGCGCGACTTTCATGTGTTTGTACTAGCATAATTTCAAACGGTAATCGTAGCAAAATGGAGGAGGAAGAAGATGAAAGAAAAACCCGCCGGCCGAAGCTCGCCGCCTTTAGCTCCCTGAATGCCCGCGTGGTGCATTCCTCACTCGAGGAGGGCTTTATCCGACAGCAAGCGTCATCTGAGTCTGCTGACGCGAACACGTGCTCCAGTATCTCAACCGCCCAGTACAGTGATAGAAGTTTCGTGTCAAAGACGAGCACGTTCTCTAGGAGCGGCACTTCCAGTTCAAGCCAGGAGGAATGTGAACTGGCCCAAACCACAGTCACCAGCGGCCAGTACTTAGCCGCCACTAGAGTCGAAACAGCCCGTTCCATGGAAAGTCTCCGTCCGAGTAAAGACACGTCTCCCGCAAGGCCATCCAGTTCGTGCACTTCAGTGCGCACCCATCGAAGTTCCTTCTTGACGGCCAGCGAGCGTGATGTTCGCGAGAGCCGTGGTCTTCCCGCCCGACGCGCTCTGTCGGGAGAAGATATGGGCAACTCGGCCGAAAAGCGGCGAGGTTTGTTCGCAAACACTGAACGTCGTGCACTCCAACAACTGAGTTTGCCACCTCCCGAGCGCCGGTTGACGATCCTCAGCCCGCACAGTCCCATGGCTATCACAGAAATACAGTGGCCTACGCCCTCCGGCATACGCGGAAGGCGAAAAAAAGGAATGGTTCTACCAAAGCTGATTCTACCACGTAGCGATTCCGACGCCTCGGAGGTGTTTTTTGAAAGGTGCCCATTTTTTATGTTTAAAGTATTATGTAAGGTTACGCAGAATAGCAGTTAAACTATTTCTTTCATATTAATGAAACACAAATGTAATTGTTGAACACTGACAATATGTAAGCCGGCAGCTATAGGTGTCTTAAATTTTGTTAGCAATATAAAACTATAATTTAATATCACCAATAACATATATTGTACTGTTTTACTTTAAAATATACACACATAAACTTTGACTCAGTTGTTTTATGGTTATCCTGGGAATATAGATCAAATACAGCATGCAATATCGTATTTACACTAGAATAAAGCACACAACACAACATCCACTCACAAAGGCTCGAGGAAAACAATCCATATTTTTAAGTATGTGAAGCGCGAGGTATAAACAGTATCGAGAAATATCTCGCGACATAAATTTCCACAGAATCATGCAAATAAATCTCTGATTCAGTACCGTTTCCATGATAGATATGTACCTACGTTTCTAACATTTTATGTGTTACTGACGAATCGTTTGGAAATGCTCCAATTCGCCGTGATGTTCATTTGATAATATTTTTAATTAACAACTGACTAGAACGTTTGAAACTTGAACGTCATACTTCGCATGTTTCTGTTTATCATTAGTTGATCAGAAACGAGGAGTTTACATTAAAATAAACACGCTCACCCCTGTAAATTCATTCTTGTTTTATTTATCTAATTGTCTAAAAATACAATTTGCACTGTAACATTTACACCGACTAAACGAGTTACATTTTGGAAAGAAACCTCAATGGAATTTTTTATTAATGAAATGGAACATTACGAAAATTCGCAATAGCTCAGAGATAAATGATGCTATTTTGAAATACGGTTTACATCGATCGCCCTGTCAGAATCAGGCGCTATTATAAATGATCGAGTTATAATTATCCATTCGTTCTTACTTCATTAAAATATTGTGGTTATTGGTCACTATAATTTAATATTCACTAATTAACATAGGCTTTAAAATAATACCGAGAGCATAACAAATAAAATGCGAAACTGTAACATCAGCGTATGAAATATCAACTCCGCAACTCTCTCGGATTATTTATCTAGCATTATCCGCAACAAATAATAAAATCCGACGGGTGAAATTGATTTCTTCAATTAAGCTGATAGGATTATCAGACAAACCTTCTGTTCGAGGACAACAATCGTACAACTTAGATTATAATTGTATTACAATAATAGAGCAAAAATATTTTTACGCGACTGTTACACATTGAAATAAATCTTTTTTTTTATTGCAATTAATTTCGATACGAGCATGCCATTCGACTGATGGTGATGACCGGTCATGAACAGTAGCAAAACCAAACAATACCTTGAATTATAAAGTAATGCTTGGCATTCCACTGCGCTCGCCATCCTGAGACATAAGATGTTTACTCAATATGCCCAGTAGTTACTCTACCTAAAATGTCTTTCAAACCGACACAAAACACTACATTTACACTGCTGTTTAGCGGGAGAAATAGAAATCATTATTACGGATTTTATCGCTGACTAGGCTCAGTTTTTTCATTTTTTAACTGCCCGTCGCGACGTTTTGATTACTTTACAGCTTTCGTGGCTTTCGTAAAAATCAACCAAATCCGCGATAAAATACGTTAAAAATAATTTTATGCCAAAAATTATTTAATTAACACGTGCGAATTATTATTGTTCCTTGGGTTATATCTATTGGCACGATGATAAGCCAACTATGATGTGCAGTAATTGATATGGTTACGATATCATTATTACATACACCTTATCTACGAAAGATAATGTCAGATGGGACTACTCTGAAAACTATCTGATAATGTTTACCAAAATTGAATAGATAACAATATAGTGATATGTCTATAATCCACATAACACATGTTTATAGCATTATACTGAAGATTAAAGTCAAAAATATATTTATTTATAGGATTACGGCCTCCACCAATTATAACAAATCGTATTTTGATACTCGTATTGCTATGAGCATTTCAGGGAACAAAGTATTCTTTGTATGATCTACTATGACCCGTTGTCGATAGGTTAAAGGTTCATATACGTAACATTTTTAGACATAGTATGATCAAAGTCCACTTTATGCTACGTTTAATACAGAGATAAGTAAGTGAAAATTGTAATTGACCACACTTGATACGTTTAATGTCATTTTATCAAATTATTCCTTAGTAAAGATTCTCTTCGTAAAATCGACCCTAATAAATTATTTAATTGACATTAAGTGTCTCTGGGTACGTCAGCAACAGCCATAGAAAAGATATGTGACGACATTTCTTGCCAAGACGTCTTTTTACGTAGAAATCCAAATATTACTTGTGAATTCAGCATGAATATGTAATTTTAATCTGAATACATCCCGCCAATCGAGTTCAAGTACATATGCGTATAGAGGATAATCTCATGAAACTAATCTGTTTCGGGGAAATGGTTACACACAGCTTATGTATGTAAATGTTTATATGCCATCATAAATCCGATAAAATAGTAACATATAAGACTACGTATATTATCTTGGATATGGTAACTGCATCAAGTCTTTTTCTCAAGTAAAAATATCATATGACTCAATATACTCCAGTCGATATACATGTGGTGCGTAGTTTATGTTACTCCATGGAAACAGTGCATTTCTCGCGCCTCACGTTGTAATATTTATTTATTAATTCTTAATAGTACACCATATACATTATTAAGAAGAAATAAGAAAAATTATTTAAAAATGTGCGATTAATGTAATTATGTTTATTTATAAAAAATGTGTTTTAATAAAAATAAACAATGTTACGCTCGTATAGCATTTTATAAGACTTATACTTAGAAGAGAATTTTTTGAGTCCTTACTCACACGAGATTTTCGCAAGATGACAATACTATGGGAAACCTTTGAATCTCATAAAAGTGTATATTTTTAGATATGAAACATTAAGATCAATTAAATCTTGTATCGTGGGTCAGAAACTACGAGAGACTTTGCAGTCGTACAAACACCCAGACCCAACACAAATATTTGTAGGCCACACAAGCATTAGTCTTGGTGCGGATCGAACCCGTGACCTCTTGTTTCACAGTCGGCGTCTAACCAACTGCGGCACGGAGGCTATGAACATATCGGGCAAAAAATATTTTGTAAGAATTACTATTGAACAGCAATGACTGGTAAATAATAGGTCTAGACTTTAGGGTGCTCACCCTATTCAAAACAGAATCATATGTTTTCTTCCAAGTGACGTCATGCACTTTTAAACAATTTGCTATCCACACCTCAACATGTGCGATATTCGTAAGATACAAGTGCAAAGTAGTACAAAAAGAGATTTTAACCGTTCATAATTTTTAATTATTAATATGAAAACCATATGACAGGTGTTTTTCTCATCGTATTACTCATAGGTGTTGGTACATTACATATTTTCCAGTTGGATACAACGTGGCGTCTTAATCATTCTACACTTGAATATTTCAATCAAAAATACGCTGAGTGTGACTGCTCATCATATCTTAACAAACTATGACCGTACTATGAACGTATCAGGCAAAAATATATTTCGTATGAATCACTTTGGATCGATACCACCCGATGGACAAATTGTTTTGCTGGCAGCATTTCGTATGTAGTAACTGCACACGAAGGATATTTTTTGTCTGAAACGTTCATGGTAACTTTATAGTAAGCTACGTTGTTGCCTATATATTTATCAATAAAAGGGTAATTATATATATATCCATAATTCTTAATAGACCTATATCGGTCGATGAGTACTGAACGAAGCACTATAATGTGTGAACAAGTGTTCGTCTATTAAACATAATATGCCATATACATATGTGTCTACAAGTTGATGTCGTAATGCCACGAGAATGTATTGTTGTCAATTTAATTTCTTACATATTTCAAGGACTTTTCCCTTACCTAACATGGATGTAAATAGAATATAAATACGTAAACAGAATATAACAGAATATAAAAAAATAAATGAAGAATATTGAATCTCAGTCCAGAGGTCATTTAGAATTCAATAGAGAAAGAAAATTTTCCCGTAAATGTGATAGATGCAAATCTTATTTATTTGCATGAATAACTTGGATTTTTATTATTAAGTAAAATCAATGAGTAATAAAATATACCTTTTTCGTAATTCAAATATATTAGAAGCCTAATAACAGCATCTGCAAGTAAAGATTCTGTAGTCCACCAATTAATTAATTTATTTATGTACTTACTTTATTGTAAACCAAAATAAAGGAAAGAAACTTATTAACAGATAAATCGCTTAAAGCTTAAGGTATGGTAATTATTGGCGGCCTTACCGATATCTGCAATCTCTCCCAGGCAAACCTTGGATGGACTGGATTATAAAGTTTTAATGTGTTTAAACGTAAATATATTTTTGATTTTGTCTTTATGAGAAACTACATGCGCCTCATGGTAAGTGCAATGCCATCTAGGTATAGTCATAGTATACATTTTACGTAATGAGGTATGGTATCGATTGACAACTGATGATATTTTCTTGCCAATCAACATATTGTTAGTAAATTCTTTTACGCTGCGGTAAAATTACTTACTACAGAAATTAAGAGGGTGACACAATCTGGAAAAAAACGTTAATGACCTGGAAAAAAAATAAACATTTACTCACTGTAATCATCATGTCAAAGTACTAGAACAGAGTCGCGATTATCGAGTAACAGTCGATAAATATCGATTTTCACTCGCTCGTCGTGAAACAAATCACCGTTCAACATTGAATTTCGTCTCTGACAAGTGACAGATAACTGACGGTTACACTGATTGGAGGCGAATGTGCCAAATCGATAAGTTGACTGTGCCAAAAGCTCAGAACAAAAATCTGTCTAATTATCCGTGAATTACGTAGACAGAGAAAACCGTGAATTATCCCATCGAATGCATAGGGCAGTGACTATGCGATTTTTTATAAATCTATCAGTGGATTATTTTCTTTTTAATTTGGTTTTATAACAAGCATTTAAAATTTCTTTCAGTCTAATACGTTTATATTTTTTTACAAAGATTTACTCTGAGAATTTTTCGTACATTGGGATACGTTTTTTTTTATAAACTTGCTACGGACACTTAAACAATAAACATAAGATAAAATTGCTGGCTATAATTAAAATACCCTTTCTATCGCTCATCATGAATCGGAAAGGCACTTAAAAATCTTTCCTTCTATAAAAAAGCCAAAGTAATTTTTTGCTAGAGATTTTTCCTGCAAATTTACCTAACATATTTTTATTAAATGTTCTCTCTCAAAGCTTGATACTTTAGAGTTGCAACCGAAGTGCACTCGATTTTTAATACAAATGAAATATAAGCGGTTGTATGAAGTGGCAAGTAAACTACGTAATTTATATTAATGCATTAACCTGAATCTTCACCCGCTTAAATAAGATAAAATAAGCGATGCAGTAATAATCGAATAAACACATTTAATACATACATTATATATAATAAAATGACGGAGCGGCACAGCTTCGCCCGGGTGCAGATATTTTTGAGTCTAGTTCGCAGCCAGCGCAGCATTTGGTTAGACGCTGGCTGTGAAACGTGAGGCCGCGGGTTCTATCTCTACTCCGAGGCAAATATTTGTATGATCAACTGGAATTTATTTCGGGTCTGTGTGTATGTGAGACCGAAAATTGTCGTAGTTCCTGATACCCACGACACAAGACTCGATGTTAGTGTGGGGTCAGGACTATGTATGTTGGGTGTATTTATTATTATTATTATTTTACATCCTAAAATGATGTGAACTGGACTAAAAAAATATCTGCAGCCAGAAGAAGCCGGACGGGGCCGCTAGTATTATCATAAATGTAATATATAGAAACATTAAAACATAACAACATCGCACCCATATCTGAATTCGAATACGTAAAGTGATAAAAACGGAAACGTAACAATTTCTGTTTTTTCTTACATTCAATACCAAGATATTTTCTCATTTCAAGTGGAACGAGATGTAGGCCCTGGTCTATCACCCTGGCTTACTAGGAATTGACGGGATTTACACCTTTGAAATTCTCATACGGACTTCACCTGTAAAACAAAAAAGCGTCCTCATAGAAATCCTTATTCGTTTAGAAATTTAAAAGTACTACAGCTGTTACCTACTTTTTCACTTTATAGTATAATATTTAAGTTATATTTACATTAAAAACTCTTAATATAGGGCCAAATTATCATTTTTTTTTCTCAAATAAAAATTGTATTAGGTACAGATTGGACGACGCGGACAAAGTCTCTCGAGGACCGACAGAAATCGAAGACGATCACATTTCCTTAATTGCTTTTGCATTTGAACTAAACCTTGCTCTTATGAATGGAATATAAATTGTAAAGTCCTTGATGACCGGCCAAGGTGACACTCCAGTTTGAGTAATCTTCGGGTAAAATGTTTAATTCTTTCGTTTTGGGTAGGAACATTTTTTGTATGTTGTATTAACCATTATTATTTCATGTACAGAGATGTTCACTTACATTTTAATGCTTATCCGATTCCTTGTTCTTGTAGTGTGCTGTGACAAATGGGACATGTATGTAAATGCAATAACAAAATTGCAAAGATTCAAATACTTATTAGTATGAGATGTGTAATTTACCTATAAGTATCAGACTCTACATTAATCCAAAACCCAAGCCTCCAATAAATAAACTATAAATGAATCAGCTCCTCCCCAGTGTATAGGTAATAGAAACGTTACATTAAGCTTGCTTCCATAAGGGCGACCAGATAAGCGGGTTAGAGCGCCGGCTGGCCCGGATAAGCTCTCCATCACGCGCCGGCCAGCTTCCTAACTACCGTCTGTCCCCTAATGCATCTAGTGGAGGGATCGGCAACATTTTGAGTCGAAAGACAATTTACATGTCTAAGTTTTTAAAGAGATATTTTTTTTCTATTACGACGGCTGTCACGGTGAAAGAGTGCCGTAAAAAGCGGGGTTAAGTAGCTGAGAGATAGAAGTGATGCGTAATTCTCATTAATCGATTCAAAATTATTTTTTGGCATTTTTTTTTTTTTTATGAATTGTTTGGGCGTATGAAATTAAAGAGCCTCAGCTTCGCATCCCAAGAGCTTCATGTGGCTCGGCGGCCGCCTGTTGCAGACCTCTGATCTAGTGTAAACCATATACATACAACGGTACCGGTATTTAGAGCTAAAATGAGCTCCGCTTTATTTGGTCGACCCGTTTGGAGATTTACGAACACGAGTCAAGAGTGAAATATGACGTGAAACAACGTTTTTGCTCTCGTATTTTGATTGATGAGTAAATATTCTAGAGGCTCTTTTGCTACCGTGATTTATCCTTTGACAGGTCGGCAATGCACGTGTGATGTAATTCTTGTAGATGTTCCTGGGTAGCGCTCACCACTATGTTAGCAACTTCCTTCTTGTCAGACCTATGCTATAAAACTAAGAAATTCTACTTAACTCACTCCTTTTATCTAAAGCTGAGCAAAACTGTCGAACATATAAAGAATACATCAACCAAAATCGAATTTAAATTTCGCACTCATATACACGGTAATCCTTAGAAATGTTCACTAAGATAAACTTAGTCTCTGCGGGCCAGATAATTCCGAAACACGTTCGAAGTTTGCTTGTCGGTTGCGTGAACGAAACTCCTAAATATTTCACGCAGGTCGTTTTGTCGTTGGTGTAAAACTAACTGCAGGTAGTTCATACGAGAGCCGCTGTACAAGTGCTACACAGGCGACCAATTTACTTTCTTAAAATAGCTCTGTAGCCTAGTTGTGGTTGGCATTATCACTATTTTATGTCTAGACGTGAGAATTTCTAAAACATTGTAATATAACAACATATTGAGTTACATTACTTAAAAATTAAGTAATATTATTGCACAGGTGTGTGTTTTTATATTGTAAGTTATTGTTTTCTGTATATTTCAATATATGTATGTTTTAGTTCTATACGGCAGTCGCCAAGTTTGCTTCATCTCTACGCCACCCATAACTGATTGAGATTAATTCAGGAATTATGTCCGCCTACATACAGTTTAACGTAGGAAGCAATAAATAAAAATGTATACAATTCATTTGCAAGTATTACTCATAAAGTTTATATATTTATGTATGAAAGCATTATTCAAATTTTGTATAAATAGCTTTCCCCACTTCACGTAAGCCTGAATTTTTTCGATAAGTTAGTCTGACATTTTGTGCGTCGGAAGAATACGTATACGTTCTGACGTAGAATTTTATGGACACTTGAATGGATAAATTGAGATCCATTTTATGCTTATCGTGGAAGTAGATCGGAATAAAAAGTACTGGCTATCAATCAAGCTTAAATCATCTGGAAAATTTGGTGTGTGTCACATGTAACTGCAAAAACGTAGTATGGATAATATGAGAAGATTACGAATCATATCTATAAGTATTTTGATGTAAAAGAACATTGTCGGCTTATCAAGATCTATTAAACATAAGATAAGAATACAAACGCGACCAATACATACATACAAATAATTTTATTTACCTGTATCAGCATTACTTTCTAATGCCATGCTTTAATCTTCTCTTCGATTAATGGAAGTGAGCTCAAAGAAACATTGTAGATCAAATCTTAATGAGAAAACTCGCGCCAAATAAAACTGACTACTCATCATAGATTGAGGCTCAGAATATCAAAATAAATTTATTTCCGAGAGATATTTGAAACATATAAAAATATGTGTATATAATCACCACATCGAAAACAAGACCGTCTATGTTTCACAAATGTATAGTAAACGTCACTGGCCTTAACTACAAGAAGTCCACTGCTGAGCATATTTGACATGAGTATATAATAAAACAAATATTTACAAGTAAAACGTCGTGTCTACGTATTCACGTGTAAGGCACGGAATAACACGAAACGCCCCAGGGAGAGCACACAAGGCCGGGTAACGGGTTGGACTATTACAGCTTCCGTTTAGTCGCTTTGCATGGCCCAGATTAAAGAGAGGCCATTAAACACAGCCATAGATTCCCTTTTAGCCTATATTTTTTTGACAGGCCATTAAGGTGCAAATATGAAAAATAAAGAGGAATTTTGAAGCGATATTTTTATCTATTTCCTACACTTTACACTTTAGTACGTACTTTAACTTGTTTAAATAAGAAACTTTTATAACCATTTACATGTTTTATTGAAATGTTTTGAGTCGGTAAAGGAGACAAAGCATTTAATAAAATGTGCAAGTTTTACCCGCATAACAAACGGAGAGAACTTAATATCTACTAGTCGAAATTGCGGTGTCAATCAATATAAGTTAAGTAATTGCCTTTTTTTCTTTACTTAACCTAGTACGGTATCGTGTATATTTATGTCATTACATTTATGTAACTTTGTAACTCCCGACTTGGTGACTGACCGTTTGTAACCTCCGACCTTAGAAAACGAGTATTCTCGTGTGCTTACTGCGTCTTTACAAATGAATTAACTAAAGAGGACGCATTACAAAATATCTATCGTAGATTCCTAGCTCCATGTAAATTGAGTACAAAGTTAAGTTCTTCAGTGACTGGAAGGTGGAAAAGTGAGGCATAAAAAGATGATTCAGCGAACTGAATTCTTTTTCGCGTCTAAAAAATTTCCTATTCACAAGCTCACACATTTTACTGTGGGAACCTCGTACTGTCTTATTACCACATCGATTTTCGTAGTGGATAACTGTAAACAGATTTGTATACTGTATTTTTATTTTATATGGATAATCCTGCCGTTACACATACACAAATATGTCAGTAATCCACACAATAGCATTTCCATATGTCGCCGATATGTAGGTGATGTACGTCCAGATATGCATATCCCCACAATATCACGCAATACCCGTCAATCCGCGGGACTGGAATAATTAATGTAGCGGCGAAATATGTAGTATATGTGCCTAAATAGTGTGGATCTTACCGCATCACGCTACTACTGGATGTGGGTATGTAATTAACAACTTTATATTACTGTCTCTACTCTCTTACTCGTACATGAATTTTTCCAAATGTAAGCCTCATATACACCGTAAGTACTCTAACTTGTTTTGAGGGGCATTTTTTCAAAGTTACACGTGTTAGCAAGGTGCTAAGAGTAGATCATTATTTGCGTATTGCTATTGGTATATTACGATCCTCTTGGATAGGTTTAAGTGTAAGAAATGTATTTCTCCACAAAAATGACATTCACTTAACTAGATAAATACAATATATTGACTTAGTGTTAGGAACAACGCAATGCACGTACGAGAAGTCGTTAGTCGATACTACCTCTAAATATTATATATATATATTTATTTATGCTATATAAAATATTGTATAAAGGCGGACTTAATGCCTGAGGCATTCTACCTTTGGATGGTGCAGACAGAAAACAAAATAGGCGCATACATTAGCAAAATATGGTTATGTTAGGATGGTGAACTATATATAAACAATACATAAAGTATATATTATTACATACACATAGTTACATTAAAAAAATATGGATAGGATCATCGTATACTGTGATAAAAAACCTAATGACCAACGCAAATGTGTGTTATTTGTCTGTATATTCCCAATATCCACCAGGCCGGCATAATTGTGTCAACCGTCGAGAAAAAGCTATCACTCTGATGGATAGGTTCTCTTATCAAAATCACTACATTTACCACTAAGGTCATTGCATTCCCTCCGTCGTGGTACCTGTTAAATGAAAAAATAACTCGCACATACCCTATGATGAATAGCAGGTATTTAAAAAATCCTGCTTATCGCGAGCTCTCAGTGCAACCCGCATCGAATGCAGATGAATTGCGATTTCACACAAGCATATCTTTATAGAGTAATAAAGTTTTAAAAATGAAACGATGTTGCAAAAATATATTAAAAACCTTTTGAGCATTTATTCACAAAAGAATTTATTTTGTATGTATATCCTAGCATATAATCCTAGCATCATCTCGGAATTGCAAACAATTTGTAGGAAATATATAAACATTTCCCAGGATTTTTTTGGTAACATATAATATATATGCGTATAAACTAGAATATGTCCAGAGTTCAACGCCTTTTTGCAAACACAAAGATACAAAATATATAGAATCAGTAAAAACTATGTGTATGTTGCGGTCGAAAAATCTTTCCTCGAAATAATAACTCGTCATTCGATGTTCTAAGCCTCGAGCGAAAAACCTTTCTGTAAGTGTAGTAATCAAAAGATATCTGATAATTTTTTACCACATTTTCTGCTCTCATTGTGACCCATATTTATCGGACATCGCCTTCACCGGGTTTTTCTTCCTAACCTCCTCTTTACTGTCAACATTTTACGATGGACAAGAGCGGTAGGTCGCTAATATCGAGATTGAACATCTATAGGTGATAAAGGACCGCCCAACCCGAGAGCGTCCAGACAATCGCTTTAGTAAGTGTACACCGTGCCTAGTAATTCGAAATTCAAAATGAAAAATGAACTCTGTGACGTAACAAACGGCTTTCCAAAGCGGATCACAAAACAACCTCGCTAGGCTCGAGTAATTTATTATTTCAGACACATGATCTATACCCATTTGTATGTGGCCGCTGGCTGAAAAGATACAGTGATTTTCGAGCTCGGCACACGATATTATTTGTAAAAAAAATGTCACCTGATTTAAGAACACTACTTTACGCCTTTTTATGGAAGGAAAAAGGTCAGACTCGGTCAAAAATGTTTTTATTCAAGTCTTTAAAAACCGGACTGAATGCCCAAACTTTATCTCTGGAAATGTTCACTGTTGAGGAGAATTGGAAACTCACCAGTTACAAAAAGCAGTAAATACATGGAGTTTATAAAATGATACAATATTTTTTTTACTTCGTTGATTTGAGGAATTAATTGCCAGGGATATTTGCGTCCAATATAATCTGCCGCTAACGAATCGCTTTTCAATATTTTTTTTACTTTTTGTTATAAATGTACAAAGAGTATTTTTATGTTACGGAATAAAATATTGACAGCGTATAACAGTGACTTGTAAAGAGTTTCAAGGAACAAGATAATATTATATTCGTAGTATTTATTTTGTGATATCGTATTACTCGCTAGCTATACCTTTGTCTTTGTGGAGGAACAAAGGTTTTAGATAATTGGATACCTAAAGCTATTAATTTATAAATGAACCAATGAGGAGTAAAGTTTTTTCCTAAGCCTGTTTTATACGTCGAATATTTTTATTTTTACAGGACCATTAACTTTTAATTAAACTATAGTGAGTAAGCTAGTTTCTGAGCAGTGTGAGTACAATATTATGGTGTTTTGTATTCGTTAGAGGATAATATTTTTCTCCCTTTATAGTTGGAAAATATTTTACTAAAACATCGATTAGCTATCATCTGTATCCAACTGACGAAAGCGATTTAATGTTTAGTAAGACTTTGTTTAAAATATTAATCATTGGTATAATTCGCTATCTCATCTATTGTCGATAATGTAATAGTCCAAATTAAAGTTCAAAGCTATTTTTTTGTTTGTTAGGAAAGGAACAAACGGATCACCTAATGGTAAGTAATTACTGTTGCACATGAACATTCATAAAACTTCGGTCATATATATTTTGAAAGCTTCTCAGAATGGGAAGCAAAGGGAAGGCAAATGGATGGGGCAAGGAAAGAGCTATTGGATCTCGACAACCTCACTTACCGAATAAAAAGCGACAGCAAAGCTAACGTTTCACAACGATGTTTTACAATAAAGCGGTATATCCCCGGACAAGCCAGTCCATTCCTACAGTATGATAACTATCGTGTGATTTTATTCTACAATATTTTTTAAAGAGGACAGATTTGATTGTTTGATTGCATTGAATAGGCTCTGGAACTATCGGCTCATTTCAAAATTCTTTCACTATTCGAATCCTACATTATCCCTGATGAACATTATAAGCGTAAGAATATTTTCAAAAAAGTGTGTCTGCACCAGGACGGCACAAATATGTATACACAAAATGGCAAACATTTTTGTATACATATTTGTATGGTACTAGCTTAACCATTCAAATCCATTGGGTCGCTAAAGTGCCAATGTTTACATGTACACTCGCCATAAAATCAATACTAACCACACACCCTTTCGATTCAAGCACGTTGGGGACATTATTTTCTTTTATTGATGTGCGCAAATCACTTCTTTTTCAGGTTAGCTCGGTACAATTATAGCAAGTACAAAAAATACAGTTGGCACAAAGCCGATACGATTGATCAGGATCTTCATAAAACACTTTTTATTATGAAAGTGCTCTTGCAGAGGAAGTCAGTGATTAATAACGACACGATCGTGAAAAACGCAATGTTTATTTGTTTTGGATTTCAAAGGCGTCTTTATGCTTTTAATTTTGCATAAAATTCTGGTTGAAAGCTTGTTTTGTTTTTATAATCTTCAAAAAATTACGTCAAAAATATGTAATGAAACTCGCGGTAAACAAGTTTTCAAAATATTCAAGTAATGGCTACACTTTTTGAATGGGACAGATTGTGTATAAAACTACTAATGTTTTTTGCACACACTTATTAATTTTTCCGGCCAAATAGCAGTGTACAGCACTTTTGTATTCCGGTTTGAAGGACATTGTATTCGAAGTAACTACATGACATTATGAGTCCTTACATGTTATGACTCAGGGTGGCGAACGAAGTAGAAAACCAAGCATTACCTTGTAATTCATGTTGTTGTTTGGTTTTGCTACTGTCCATATCAGTCGTATCGCTTTCCGTCAGGCAAAGGGCATACTCGTCTAGCCATTCATTTCAATAAAAAAATCCTTCAGTGTACATTATTGATTTCTAGAATATCACAACCAAGATTTAATTTTCAATATAGGCGTCCGTTGTTGCGACATCGATATGTAAAACATTTTCGGTCCTGAGAACCCACCCGTTTCGCTGTAAGAAACCTTGGCCACCCGGCATAAATAAATAACGCTGGTTTGAATTCGCTATTTCCCTTGAATTATCTCTTTCTATACTACATCTATGAATAAAATAATAGCTTGTGGTTGACATAGATTCTACTATTATAATTTAAACATCTATTTATACATATGTATATATATATGTTTTATGCAATTTTACAATAATAAATAATAAATCAAAATACTACACGTACAAACAGTGAGGTTCCTCCCATATAAAAAATATAAAGATGGTTTAGCAAGTATATCATATCTTAGATACAAAGGAATAAAGATCGTTATCATTTTCCAGCCTACATCTGTAGTATTACTAATATATAAAGCTGAAGATTTTGTTTGTCTGTTACCGCAAATTTCAGGAACTACAGGTTTTGGTTTGGTTTGGAAAACAAATATCTTACAAGTTGACGTTCAACGTCCGAAAATTCGAACTTCGTGTAGGGGTATAGAGTAACCCCTCTGACACGTAATACTTTAATTATAATCTGCCAGTTGTTTTTTATAAATAAAACTGAGTACGACCAACGAATTTACGGTTCACTATAAATAAACTTTATGGTAGTGCTTGGAGAAATGTTACAATATTATCGAAATAATTTTCATATTTGTGCATACATCCCTTTGTTCTCTGGATTATTGAGGATTGAGGTCGGCAGTCGGCTGTTATGGCCCGATATAGTAAAATTGTCAAAGGAAAAAAACGGTACGTAAATCTACGCAGTTTGTTTGTTAGTAATTAGTATTTAAAGTGATACTCACAGACAGGGCTGTAGCTCTTAATACCTAAAATTACGCTGAAAGAGAATCCCCTTATTAAACATATTAAGTGCGTGGTGGCCTGTTGGTAAACGGACCAGACGCAGCTGCCAACATGTTCACAGTGGTCGCAGGTTCAAATCCCAGGGCACACCTCTGACTTTTCGGAGTCATGTGTGTATTGATAGTTAATCACAACGCACTAAAACGGTGAAGGAAAACATCGTGAGGAAACCTGCATACCATAGAGGTTTATAAAAATTTCTATGGTATGTAAGTCCACCAACCCGTATTAGGCCAGCGTGATGGACTATATGGCCTAACCACTCTCAATCGTACTGTCGATTGTAGAGTAGGCTCGTGACCTGCAGTGGGACGTATATGGGCTGATACAGATACAGATACATGTTACTCTTGAAAGTATTTTAGTGTTGTAAATGTAGCCTATATGGCCTAACCACTCTCAGTCATATTCTCGATTGTAGAGTAGGCCCGTGCCCTGCAGTGGGACGTATATGGGCTGATACAGATACAAATGTAGCCTAAGCGAATTCACCTATCGTAGATAAATGATAATAAATTATAATATTATACTAACAAAAACTTACTTCGTGGTAATTATAACATAACTAGTAATAAATAAAATCGATCACCTGCAATATATTATTAAATAAAATCGATCACTTGCAATATATATTTTATATATATTGTGAAAACAAATGCGAAAGGAGTCCAGCGCTTGTGCAGATTTCATAAAATTCACATTTTCTTATATCTCTTAGGGCGATGTATTTGTAATATTCTTCTAGAAAAGCCGTATTCAGTCTATAGAGACAATTTAAATGATATTCGATTACGTATTTCTGTAGAAGCTGAATTTAGTATATATAGCCATATAGTTAATACATTTTCACTATACGCCTCATGTGTAACTTACATGCTCGTCTGATATTAATAAGTAATATTTGACTATAGGCAACCGCAACGCTTGATGTATTCAATTTTAAGAACATGAGGGGAAAAATAGGGCGAAGTGATAAGAGAATTGAAGATTGTCGATCCTGATCTCGTTGTACTCAAATAACTTAACATCAAACACTGAAGATCGGCTTATCTCTTAAAGACATTTGGTTTTTTTTACCGACATCGAAATTTATGTAATATTAATTTATTTTTACTCTTTAATTACACAATAAACATAACAGTATAAAGAGATATAGTCCATTGAAATGTTACATGAGCTTTGCATTTTTTAGAGGACGCAATTTTATTTTTGGGACATGTTTGGAGGGTCAATAGAAGCTTAACCTCAAGTCTGTGGCGTCGCCACCCTTGTCCCCCGGCCGCCATCTTGGAAAAAGGGGTGAAATCACTTTTTTCGCGTTATCTCGGAAACTATACGTCTTACGAAAAATTTGTAAATACATAATTTGTAGCTAATTGTATTGCCTACAAATATGTTCATATAACTTTTTGCCCTAAATTGAAAATTAAAGAAGTTATGAGCAAAAAAGGGAGTAAATATTTATAAAAAAAATCTTATTTTCTCTATAACTTTTTATGAAAAAACAACTCACTTTTTTGCTATTTTTTATTTATATTAACATATTCTGTGCCACTGATGGGCTAAAGTTTCCCTCAACTCCTTCTACTTATCCCTATCAGTTGCTAATGCCATCCAAGTGCTGCTTAATTGGTCGAGATCGTCACGCCACCTTTTCCGAAGCCTGCCGCGTGGCCTCTCGCCATCCTTAGGCATCCATTGATTGGCAATCTTTGCCCACCTCTTCAGGTGCATCCAGGTGACGTGGCCCGCCCAATCCCAGTTTAGTTTATCTGATTTCTGTGCAATATTCTTGACTCTGGTTATGGAGCACAAGGTGTTAGTGGGTACTCTGTCCATGCGTGTTACGCCTAGCATCCTGTGCTCCATAGCTTTTTGACAAACCTGGACCTGGACCTCTGAAGTTTGGTCAAAGACCAGGATTGAGCACTGTATGTGAGAATTGGTAAGAAACAAGCCGAAGAGTCTACTTTTAAGAGAAACGGGAAGATTTCCCTTTAGAAATTTCTTCTTCACTTTTTTGCTTATAACTTCTTTAATTTTTTCACCCCTTTTTCCAAGATGGCGGCCGGGGGACAAGGGTGGCGACCCCACAAACTTGAGGTTACGATTCTATTGACCCCCCAAACATGTCCCAAAAATAAAATTGCGTCCTCGAAGAAATGCAATATTCGGCCCTTAAATTGTAACATTTCAATGGACTAATAATATTATAACAAAGTACAAATCGCGGTCTTATCACACTAATGCAATTTCTACCAGGCAACTCTTGGATGGATTTATGACAAGAAGGATGCTCAAATAAAAAATATTATAACAATATAAATTATAAAGAAATACACAAATACATTTAGATATAAATAAAAATATGAATACATACGTATACATTCATACATAAACTCACTTTTTCCTAGAAGAGGTAGGCAGAGGTGCTACCAGGACACCCATATTTCGCCTAGTATGTTTCGTCCCACGATGTTATAGGGGGTTAGCCTATCACCATATCGGGCACAAATTCCTAACTCCGACTGATAGTGATTAGAAAAATCCAATATAACTTTTCCCAACTCGAGATTCGAACCCGAGATCTCAGCTTTGTAATCCTACCGTAGTACAACTACGCCAACGAGGCAGTTAACAGGAATATATTACCAACTTAATGAGAGGAAGTAATAACAATCAGTAGGGCGAGATACCTACAACTACAATCATATACTTGGTCTGTCGTTGAAACACATTGAAGCTGTATATAACACTCGAGATATGATTTTGATCCCCTATTATGTTTCACGTTTGTTCTAAATATATACGATTATTATGTGTTGTATCTATTGTATTATAACAATGTGAGTTAACCTAAAATCGCTACATGGTTATCTTCCACGCTTACAACAATTTACTACCAACTGATATCGTTCAACGTAAGGCGACTTTTTAATGGCGATACGAGCATGCCGTTCGCCTGATGGTAACCAATAGGACACAGCTCATGAACAGTCGCAAAACAAAACAACACTACGAATTACAAATGTTCAGCATTCCATTGCGCTCGCCATCCTGAGTCATAACATGTCAAATCTCAATATGTCCAGTAGTTACTCTGGCTGCAATACCTTTCAACTGAAACACAACAATGCACTTACACTGCTCTTTGGCGCGAGAAATAGACCGGCGGAAGCGGCCTTCCACATATGTGAGATTATACACGTATATTCTCGATCTAAACAAAAATCAATGCCAACTTCAAACATTTTCATTAAACCATGCAGAATAAGCTTACAGTGAATGTTATTTTCCTAATAAATTAACTGGTTGGTAGCTAAAGCAACACGGTAGATATCCTTGTAATGAATAGCAGCGGACCGTCCCATTTGCACAGAGCGCCGGCACATATGAACTCAGCGGGAGTAGGGAAATTCGCACCAGCTTTAATGGACTTAGTTTATCAAACTTTATTATGCATGTTTTAATTCGGAGTTTAGTTAATCTGTTATTTATCCTCCTGGGTGTTTTAATGTATTTATTTAGTATTTTTTATTGGGGCTAGAGTATCGAAAATGTAAGAGGAAAAATAGTGATTGAAAATTAAATATTAAATTGCATATCAATTATTGGAGCATTGAAATAAATGATAATGATGCCTTATGTCGCACAGTTGAGCTTTCAATGTTTTTCAATTCATTACAGATTAACCATAACAAGTATTTCATTTTCGGATAAAATTAAATGATTTTGTTATCGCTTCTTAATTGGTGAATATGATAATCAGAATTATATGCCCAATTTCAGTATTTTATCCAAAGTACTGAAATTGGGTATAACGCCTATACATTCCTCCATGCCTCCTCTATTCCTCCATACATTTCATTTTGACAGCAACCGTGATGCATTTGGTTAGATAACGGCTGTGAAACGTGAGGCCGCGGGTTTGACCCCCGCTCTGACACAAATGTTTGTGAGGCCCACATAATTGTGTAGTCTGCGTGTTTGTGAGACCGCAAAGTCTCTCGTTCCTAATACATTCAACACAAGACACGATCTTAGTGTGGAGTCAGGACTATGTACAAATGTGACTGTTGGGTGTATTTATTTCATATAACATCATCGACTTTAGGTATATGAAGGGCACTATTGGGCATACGTCTCTCGTACAAATAACTAAAAAACACATAATGCTGTAGTAATATATAAAATTCTAGTAACTCGAACCCGCTGCAAACAATAAATTTCTAAAAAAATAACTAAAATATTTTCAGCGAAATTCACGCACGAGAGCCTTTGTGTCTAAAATTTCATCGGAGTGTGCCTGCGTCCATTCTATTATTTGTTTTGCAATGCTATTTTTGTAAAAGCATACAACGGGATTTTAGGTAATAACGTTCCCGATGGTATTGCCAATTATAATTAACTCCTTTGTGGGTTGTTCGAATTTTATTACTATGTAAAATAGTTCACAATCATTGGAATGGATCGATTATACAAATTAGTGAAATCAATTGGTAAAGGTATACTTATCGGTACTGAAGATTTGATAAAATGTACATATATATATTAAGACATATACATATATTAAGACGACAAAAATAAATTTATATGTATAGGTTATAAAAAGCAACAGATAATATCTTAAATAGCTTTTCTCATTAACTTCCAAGATGAGTAAGGCTCTAAAATAAAATAAAAATGATTCAAAGAAAGTTTACATGAGTAAATATTGTTGAAAGGCAATAAAGTAAATAAATATTCATTTATTTTTATTTGCAAACGTTGATTAAAGGTAGAATATAACAACGTCTTTTCATTTTCATCCCGCTTAAAGGACTGCAATATTCTTAAAAACTTATGCTTATGACGATAAAATCTCGTGCAATATAAAATATAATACAATTTAAGGTTATATCTTATAAAATGACAGTGATATCAAAATGTATCGTACGAAAAGCGTGGCTACCACCACAGATTGTAGAGCTCTGCCGTAACTGACTAATTGACTGTCTCACCAACGTTGAGTACAACTGAATCAAAGGTGCGACAACGACTTTTTCATTCAATTTAAAGCTATTTCTCGAATTATAAGTGCTCTCTCGTGATTCTGAAACTCTTCACCGGCATAAAAAAGCCAAATGAATCAAATAAATTGATACTTCAAGCAAAGTACTCCCGAACAATTTTAATTTTGTGAACAATTAAGATATTTCTTAAAATAATCACAGTTTAACCTGTGGATATAAATAGATATAAATTGGTCAGAATTTCCATCGAATTTATTAGCCGTAGGCACAGAATACTAAACTAACAGAAGTCAAGCTCCATACAAAGCGCGCTAAATCAACGCACACATTGACAGCGTTCACCAACACGATATTTCAAACCAGTCGAAACCACTGCGCGCGCGAGTGTCACCCGCTTCGGGAACGCAAACAGTGAGATGTTTTGTGTAAAGATGGAGCAAATGAATAAAAGTTATTACACTTGTATATAAAACACCAGATTATAATAATTGAATATAAATTTCATTAAAAAAACATATATTATTAAAAAAAACTTAGAATAATGACTTAAACATTCTCAGCGAGTTCATAAATAAAATTAAAATTTATTTATTGTATTATTGTGTTTTATATATTTAATTTAAAAATTCAATCAAACGATACGAGTGCCATTAACACGATACGTGTTTTCGCATAAGCCAGAGTTAACAACCCTGGCGCGAACGCCGAGCATAGTGTGAGTGTGGCAATAAAAGTGAAGTACATACACAAGCTTGACTTCTGTTAGTATTCTGTGCCGTAGGCAAAGGTCCAAATGTATTCTTAGACTTATATTAACACAGTACAATGTAAAATACTGTTTCGTCTTTTAAAGAACGTGTTTTTAAAAGATTTTTTTTTGTTTTCAGGTAAGTGTGGAGCACCTTGCGGTGCAAGAGTGTCGCTAATTGCCAACTAGGCTGTCATACCAGGTAACAAGAACGTAGATGTAAGCATTATTTCAAAATAGAGGTTCATTATGGACGAATTAAAAGAAAGCAAATTAGAATATGTAAGTTAAAGTATGTAAGTTAAAAAGAGTAGTAAGTGCGTGGTGGGTTGGTAATGGACCAGAGGCAGTTACCAACATATTTACGATGGTCGCGGGTTCAAATCACAGGGCACAACTTTTACTTTTCGAAGTGATGTATGTATTAATGGTGAATCACGACGCACTATAACGATGAAAGGAAAACATCGTGAGAAAATCTGCACACCATAGCGATTTGTAAAATTTCTATGGTGTGTAAAGTCCGCCAACCCGCACTAGGCCAGCGTGGTGGACTATATGGCCTAACCACTCTCAATCCATCTCTCGATTGTAGAGAAGGCCCGTGCCCTGCAGTGGGACGTATATGGGCTGATACAGTACAGTACAAATTAAAAAGAATAGGTTATAATTGACATACTAATATTAAACTAAAACAATGCATTTACTACAGTTTACAATTACGTGTGAAATGTAAATACAGTTCACAAATTCTTCTATGTTTTTTTACAATAAACAACATTCATAAACAGCTCGTACGCAATTCGGATTTAATCTCAAACGTTTTCGCTTTGACCTTTTAAAACATTAACGCGTCGGGACAGTGCGTATATTTTTAGCGATGTTCCCAGATAAAGTGGAAAGCTAGGTATTAAGCTGGTTAATGATCTTGACCACCTTCCAAAGATGAATGTATAAAAATACGAAGATTCGTACTTGTACAATAAAATTAAAAACTTGTTTAAAAATACAGCGTGGATTTGACAAATAGTTGAATAAGTTGTTCGTACAAAACAATCGCACATAGAAACAAACTAATGTACTTGTGATAGATTACACTGTCGGGCATGCATTGCGCTGAAATTTTAATTTCAGTCATATTTCTCTGTCGTAAAATAAACATTCATATTCTACCAATTTTTCAGAGTTTCGAGCAAATGAGATAAACGGCTTAAGCCAGGAAGCGGAATTTTAGTAACAAAATTTAATTTTTACGCTGTAAATTAGATGTAGCAAATACAGTTTCGTTACATAAACATCCTTAGTACTTTGTAGGTTTAAATAAGCGTAGAAAAAGGTATCGTACCTAATGTAATGTTGTAGTGACGCTATCAAGGTCCATGTTAACTCGATTAATGACGTTGCTGTTCGAACCTAATGGCATCGACTCCATTAGAAAAAATGCGCTAGTCATAGTCAATACTATCCAGTCCTGAGATTTATTGATCTTTACATTAGCGACCGAAGAGTACCAAAACATCAACAATTCCATCTAAGGGATTAATTATGTTAAGATTAGGCTTAGTTAGATAATGCCTAGGTTACCTATGCTATCTATCTCGACCTGTCGTGTACTTTGCGCTAAATAAATCAATAATAATTGAATTAGCTATTTTTAAAAGGTGTACCTTCTTTTATCTTTAAAGAAATTATCTAAAATTAAACCGATGGATCTGAAATGGACTATTTTTATAATCTATATCCAATGTTTAAATAAGCGCCAGAGTAATTGAAAATACTCATTCCCGTTTCGTTCCATTATTTTACTTACACCTGAAGGCGAAAGGTGAATCTTGTTTGATTCCATCCGACATAAAACACTCCTCTTGCTAATATCGGCACAATTAAGTATTCAAAAGATCTGCAAATGGACACACAACTTTTTCATTTTTTGATATTTCAACTTGACAAAGAGTCGGGTATAATTATTCACTAATGAAAAACAGTAATGAGTCCTCCAACTCGTATACTTATAAGACAGGACGTAACTTCTATGAGACTTTGCTATTCATCATATTGTATGAGAAAAACTGGCTGGCACGTTGAAATACAACCTCCGGGAGGCGGTACGTACAACTTGCTACAGCTTTATGACTGCGCAGACTTCCGCTTTGCACAAACGTTTTCTATTTACATATTGTTAACAATACACACAAAAGTCTTTTGTATAATTGCATTTTTTTAATATTATTCAAAATATTTCAACAAAATATTGTATTTATTAACAAAAAGTTTTCCTTTTTTGTTTTCAGTGACTATATATATTGTAAAAAAATATTTTTGGTTCCTGATCTTTTTACTACTCGCATGAGTATTTTTTTTATAAAAAGATCAATAACGTAGTTACTTACGTGTCCATTACGATTTTGTAGAAACAATTTAAAAACGTAAGAATAATGGCAATTCAGTAAATACTATCTAAATGTAAATACCATCATTTTAGTTAAGGTTTCAACGTGTGTGTTTGTGTCTACTTTAATTATTACATTTGTATTCTGCCTATTTATTATTTATTTGCTTTATATGTATACGAGATCACCCACGCATATCCTTGAACTTCTCATGACAGAGGGAGCATAAGAGATGAACATAAGCTATCCTGAAATATTTTTTACAAGGACTTATTGAAATCAGTATAATATGTACAATAGCCCATATCCACAGGTGCGCTTAATATACGAATATAGGTTTGTAACCTGATAACAACATACTAATCTGTATCTGCATCAGCCCATTTACGTCCCACTGCAGGCCTACTCTACAATCGAGAGTACGATTGAGAGTGGTTAGGCCATATAGTCCACCACGAACATACAAATACCTGATCAATAATACCGTTCAATCTTTAGTGTGATTTTCGTGTCATTAAGATGGCTAAACGTAATTAAAGTTTAACAGAATGGGTAAATTGCGGTGCACATATAGTTTAATATATTCAAACTATTTTGTATAAAACAATAAATCCAAATACTTAGTATAAGTTTATTCAGTACAAAAAGCGTTTTGTGTTTCAAAATAGAACATTCGTGATATTACAAATTCCAATAAACAAATGAAAATGTTTTGTTTGTTCAACCTGAAAAATGCCTACGTCGTGTCGTAACGAAAGGATTGCAAAAATATCGGTACGTTCGTTTTTTTTTTTTCAACCGCTATGCGAATCCACAAATTCTTTGATTCCACTGCCTTTTCGAAGCTTTTATCGTGTTGATTGACCTAACATTCTTTTTTAGCGAACCGTGATTTGTGTTACCCTATCTAAATTGTATTTCCATGCTTTTCAATATACAGGATAAACCTCGATGTATTAACCATTAAAGGGCTTTTGATAAGCAATAGGAATTAGGTTTAAAATATCACAGAATACGTGTTATTTAAAATAAATCTTTAAGGGAATAACCAATCAGCAAACTAATTTTTATTTTCTTATGTGCTTTATTACGAGTAAATAATGGTAACACTTCAACCTGTAATGATTAATGTTAACTATAAAATTAACAACAAATATGATAATACACAAGATATATATATTGTAACAATGCCTTTAGTTTTTTAAAAGGTTTTATTGGTTTTTCATTTTGTTTGGTGGTTTAAGCATATAAAAATAAATAAATAAAATATGATACAGAAATAAATATAAAGCAAACCCACAATGCACAAGATCGACTGTTATTTTTGATTAAAATTTCTTGATAAACTACAAATAACTCTGATTAGCTAACGATATATGATATCTCAGTCATCTTATTTCCTAATTAAAGTAATGGACTTTAATTAAATTTGACAAAATCGTAATTGTTGAAGATATTTTGAAATATACGATGGCATTTATGAGATTAATTGCATCGATTCCAACTCGGGAATTTACGTTCCAGATATGATATCGCGAAGCGCTATCTAACAAAATTAAACAACCCTGTAATAACTCGGGATAGTATCGAAATTAATATGTGCAATTTATAATCATTATTAATATATTTTATTTTTGTACAAAAGCAACTTTATTATATAATAGCGGCCCGTTCCAACATCACCTGGGTGCAGATGTTTTTTGATTCCACTTCACACCAGATACATATTATTTTTCTTATAAACTAGGACACCCTATATATGTATTATACATATAAACCTTTCTCTTGAATTATTCTATCTATTTACAAAACCCATCAAAATCCATAGCGTAGTTTTAAAGATCTAAGCATACATAAGAACATATAGACGGGAAGCGTTTTTTTTTTGTATTGTGTAGTGAGTTTTCGGTGTCCTAAAAATACGTGCAATAAATACGCGTTAGTTACACAAACGTCTCGGTATGGGCATCTACCACGCCATTTTATTACACATCCTTACCCGCTACGGTGAAACGGAAAACTGCAAGACAATGAAACTTAAATAACTTCGTGTATTACTTTTTCTAGTTTCTAAGGTAAACAGCGCGTGCTGCGGAATTTTTAATAAAGCTATTAGCGACCATTATAGCTATCGTGTGCTATTGCAGATATGACATAATGCGGGTTCATTGACTGGTCAACACCCCCACACGTTATTAAATTCCCATGGAAAGCGTACCAACTGTTTGCCGTTGTTGCTAATACGCTCTAGCCTTTTGCATTTTTATGCATATGCTACTGAAGAGATACTGTTACAAGCCAAGTTTGTCAAAGTAATTTCCATCCTAAAATGTGATAACGGATTAGATTATTTAGATAGAACTACGCACACCTCTGACTTTTCGGAGTCACGTGTGTATAGTCATTCACCACCATAAAGGAGGAGATCTACATAAAATACCAATTTTGTAAGAACTCCATGATATGTAAAATCCGCCAATACGCACTAGACCAACGTAGAGGACTATATGGCCCAACCACTCTCAATCGTACTCTCTCTCTCTCTCTCCATTGTAGAAGAGGCCCGTGCCCGGCAGTGGGATGTATATGGGCTGATATATTAAACTTAAGATCCAGGTGCTAGTCACTTTGTAGTTAAAGTATAAAAAATAAGCCAAGATTGTAAGCCCATTTTATCTACAATCCCTATGTAGTATTGCATACATACATACATAAGCTTAGGCTTTTTTGCAGAAGGGGTAGGCAGAGGCCCAAATTTCACAGGAAAAGAAAGCATGAATTGTATATTTATTTGTCAAAAAGGGTTAAACCAAAATTGTTACGCAATAAATATCATATTAACTACACATACACATACTCGTATAATAAAAGTATATTGTTTTATGGCTTGACTGTGACAGGGGATTTCAGATTTATTTGGTGTCACGTCGCAAACACCGCTGGTTTTCACTTACCGGTATAAAATGTTTCAAACAGAAATCAATGTCTTTACACCACTATTATTTTCTGCAAAACCTCATTATAAACAGACATTGAACATCAAAAGACTCCTATTAATTAACTCTATAAAATATTTATAATAGCAATATCATAGTCGTTTTTGTGACAGCTATGTAATTGAAAGTTAAAACCGTTGAATAACTCCAAATGATATGAAACAAAAGAGATTCCCCAAAGTGCGACTCGCCCAGCCATTGTTATGAAAACTGGCCGAAATATTCGAACTGCTGGATTTCAAAGTGATCTATTAGTCAAATAATTTATACGAATTGAAGAATTAAAATTACTAAGGATTAAGGACGATAATTGGTAGAACAAAGTAATTAGGTTTAGTTTGGCACTTCAAACGAACCCACAGCACTAGAGAAATTGAAGCGTTTGAGAAGAAAAGTCTACAGGAGACCTATTGTTTTATCTGAAATGTTAATTTATAAAGATAAATCTCTCAGCGTATTTAGCGCATTCGAAATACTCAAACAGTTAATGTTAAAAATATTTAATTATTTTCCCAATTTGAACATATCTAAAAAGGGCTTTTGCAACTCATTCTAAATACATACATAAATAAACTCACGCCTTTCCTCCAGAAGGCATAGGCAGAAGTGCCACCAGGACTCCCACATTTCTCCTTGTATTTTTCTTCCCACAATGTGATAGGGAGCGAGCCTTTTCATATTGGGCACAAAATCCTGCCTCCGGGCTGATAATGAATGGAAAAACCCAATATCACTTTGCCTGACTCGGGATTTGAACCCGAGTTTTCAGCGTTGTAATCGTTCCGTACTATTACCATTCTATCATTCTACCATTATTATCGAAAGAAACGCCATCGATATAGAATTAAATAGAATAGGAGATTCACTTTAGATAGCGAGCTGTTACGAAGCAGCGACTATCTCCTTGATCAGTCGTCAGTCAGCTTACAGACTCGAACACGCTTGGAGTACATCGTCTTTTTTTTATTACAATGTATAGCGAGACGAGCATGCCGTTCACCTGATGTTAGGCGTATAAACGGTAGCAAAACCAAAAAACACCATGATTAACAAAGCAATGCTTGGCATTTCACTGCGATCGCCATTCTAAGACATAAGATGTTAAGTCTCAATATGTCCAGTAGTTACTCTGGCTACAATGTCCTTCAATTCGAAACTCTACAGTGCATTTACACTGCTGTTTGGCGGTAGAACTAGACATTGCGTCTTTAGAATATCATCTCATTTTGACTGTTAGCAATGAAATTAACTTACATGCATGTATTAGACAATATTCACACCTTACCGACTACCGTACACAGCCGTGAAGAATCTGTGTGATTGCTTCGGTTGGTGAGAGAAAATCATGTCACGTTGGTTGATATCTGGACTAAACTCTTTTCATCAGATGCATCGTAATCTCTTTATCGTGCCAGGAAAAAGTGTGGAAAGACATTCTACAGACGAATAACAATTTGTTAAAATATTTGTCATGCAATAAACAAATTACGCGGATAACATCAATTTGTGAAAATTTTGCTAATTAGCACTATGCAGTTTTCACTCTGACAACAAAGGTTGAAAAAACTTTGTGTAACGACGCTAAAATGCAAATTTCCATCAGACGGCTACTGTGTTGAAATTTGAATAATTGCAAGTCGGCCAACATGTAGTTCAAATCCTTATCGTTCCATACATGTCAGGAAAAAATGCTTATATAAATTACAATGAAAATCCTACGGCTTTCTCACGGCCGTGAAATATTTAAACCCTCGCAATGAAACCAATATGCGATATTTTATTATTACACATGGCAATACCGATCGTAAAACCTAAATAGAACGCTGTTAACTTTTTAATGCTTGCATTTTATTTTACGGCTTTCTCGAAAGTGTCCGTCATTAAGCTATTAAAATATTTACAAAATCAAAAGCCCCAACTTATTTGAATGTATCGTGCAATCCAATGACAGTGTATTTTCGGCAATTTATTTTTGTTTTGATTTCCTCTTGTGGGAAACGGAATGTTTTGAAATAAATTTTCGTCACACCGTTGCACGGGGGCGTGAAATCGAATCTTAAATGGTGAAAGAATGTAAAAAATACTCAAATTGCATTGTATTGAGTAAAATAAAGCCTCAGTCCCCCCCGTGGCCCTGAAAACTGTAAAGTAAGAAATTAAAAGAAATCCGCGACATAATCCGTAAAAAATAGTTTTATTTCTTACATAAACTCTCGCCTTTTTCCCAAAAGTGGCAACAAAGGTGCCAGGACACCCACATTTCGCCATATACCTATGTTCCGTCCCACGATGTGATAGCTGATAATGAATAGAAAAATCCAATATCACTTTTTCCGACCAGGTATTCGAATCTGAGACCTCAGCTTTGTAAACAAACTATACAACTAAACCACCGAGCAGTAGTTTTATTTCAATGTGCAGGTAACATTCCTGTAAATCTAAGAAATAATTATCGATTTTTTTGATTACTGCCATAACCAAACTACAGGAAAAGTGCATCGGTCTAGCAACGGATTAAAGTAGTCACTATAGTACAATTTGCGTGTGTTTCCGTTCGTAATAATCGCTCAATTTAACAGTGATTAAGCCACGAAAGCAGTCTCTCTTATATTACACTATGAAATATTATATGTGAAGTGCAATAATTCACACTAGGCCAGTCCGCTGAGTGGAAGGCAAAAACCCTCTCAACATTGAGACAAACTGTAAACTAATAATGTAACTCATATCTATCAGTGCCATACAACGATCTATATCTATAATAACTTTCAATGCAATACCCAGCCATATATTATGTTTTTCAGAAGGCAAAATCCACTTCCATTTTTTTGTTTCCTATTATGTTGCTAACAAAAGGGAATTATTGATGCGATTGCGGCCTTTGTTTTTTGCTTCAGCCTGCTATAGATTTAATCGAAACTCTTAATTAGTTGCTTTGTTCACGAAGTGCATATTAATCTTGTTCATGATTACCTTTTCTTTTATTAACCAAGTATACACTAGGTTGACACTGGCAAGAAGCAGTAATATTGTCAATGAAGCAGAGTCAGTAGCCATAAAAAAGTATGCACAATTTTTCCAAGAAAACCATACAAAATACATTTGCAAAAATATCCAATTGTACTTGGATAAACAGATATTAATATTCTAGGATTTAATCTTGAGCAAATGTGCAAAAACTGGAATGAAAATTAATTATATTATGTCCATCAAAAATGCTTAAAACTTTTGTCCAACATGCGTCACATCACCCTTTCATAACATTTTCATAGTTTCGTCTTTTAGCTCTCTTCTGTTTAAAAGAAATTAGGCAAACCCCTTAGGCTGTGGCTTTAGCTGTCCAAATTGACCCCATGCAAATTGGTAAACTTAAGATACTCACCAATAAAAATTGAAATTCATATTAATGTTCTTATTACAATTAATAAGGGGAAAATTACTATAAACAAAACAACGTTATGAGCAATTATGAACACATACGTTTCACGTGAGGTACTTGTTTAAAAATGTTCGATAAAATTCCCCAACGCCATCTAGCAGAAATGAAGGAAACACGAGCAAAATGTGAATTTCTGGCGAATCCAGACGCTAACTCAGTTTACAGCTGGCAAAGATTTCAGTTCAGGGAACGATGCACAGAGGGCGTTGCTAGCCATTGCTTATTTTCCAACGTGCATATTAAAGAAACAGACAAGTCTAGTATGTAGCCACAAATACTCATTAAGATTATAGAATAATATCTAAAACTGAATGAGCAGTCCAGAAAATTATATGTTCTATCAGATTAAATAATGTCCATAAATATAGATACCTACTATAATAAAAAATAGGAACCAGATTCTTACTCATAAGAAAAAAAAAATATTTATCAAAAGAAAATCCTCTGACGTAGGTTACGGACGGGAGTGACTTGGAATCATATAGTTTTAATACAATGTATCACATTCAGCACTTTTTCAACTAGAAGGTCCTTATTACAATTTGCGAGTCCCGTAGCTTGGGTCGATGGCCTTCGAGCCCCGCCCTCTTTTGCTGACGTCACTGCTCTGACGTCAAAACCCACCTGCTTCCGTCCCCGAAAGCTTTCGCCACCCCTACCCGGGGACCTGACCCCTTTGGCAAATTTATTTTATCTAAAACAAAGCAAGATCATTAATTTATAGTTGTGATTAAGTAGTGCTACCAATCAAATAATTATTTTTAATTTATACCAGCTAGCTTATATATTTTTGTAAGCAGGATTTACTTTGGGCACTATGGAGTACAGAGTAGCACATTGACCCATTTTTGAAAATGACTTCAAAGAAGGAGGATGTTGTCAATTCGCCCGGATTTTTTAAATTTTATTGGATTATGAACTTTTTAAAGCGTGCTACTGATTTATTATTAATAAAGACGACTAATGTAAACGCTTTATGGATCCACAACAAAATATAATCATATATGATCGCTTTTTTTGCACTGGTAAATTTTATGCCACAAGGTGCTGTATCAAACAACAAGTGGACCAAACATCACTTTCAATTGAACCCGTGATACGTGCATATGGTGCACTAGGGACTATGAGTTTTGGATGCACATGCAGCAGGTTGCTACACATGTTACTTGTAGTAAGGAGGTGCGTACGATTTGTTTTACTTTTTAATAACAGTGGTTCGACAAAACTAATACAATGCATCGTCGATAAATTGAGTGTCTTTAGTTGGGAATTGGTTTTCTCTCACCGATCTTAATCTATACATTAAGCTTGCTTGCTCAAAAATAGATTTATGCAAGCTGAACCCGAAATGCGTTAAAATTATGATGGGTTATCGATCATTGCATATGTATTTCGAGTACTATTTAGCCTCGGTCATCTACTATAGCCTAATGAAGTTGGGTAGAGTCCACACGCCTTTGAAATTTTTGAGTAACAGCTATGCTGATAGTTTGTTTCACCGATAAATCAGTAATAAGTAACTATGAACACACCTAGCATTAAAAAAACACATGAATATACATTAATAAAAAAACCAAGGATTGTGTCGTAAGCTGAAACCTACGACCATCTTAGTCAAACAAATCTGAGTTGTCCACTTCCAACTAGGTTAACGCTCGCTATGATCCTTGAAACTCGCTGCGCCATTGTAGAATGCGTCACTGTATCATCCTACAATGTAACACAATGTTGCCCTCGCCCCTGCTCTGTGTAAATCCGTGCTGTAAATCGGACTTTATAATGACTACAAAACGACAATGTATGCAACAAGGGTATCATTTTGCTTCTATGTATACAGAAATAACTAGTGTACTGTATGCGCGGATTATGACGTAAAAGTGTCATACATAAATAAGAATATATATAGTAGGTATTATGCTAAACTGAACGTCTAGTACTGTATATACTGGATACTGTACATAATGAATGTCCATGGTAACAAAAAATCCATAATGATAAACATTACGGAATTTAAAATATATTTAAATACTAAAATTCTTGTAAATACAATTTTAAATTTGTTTTAAAAATATGTGTTTATCTTAGAGGTATAATAAGATATTTAGTAAAAATATCCAGGGCCAATCGATAAACCAATATGTGAAAAGAGTCTAATTTCATTTAATATACTTTTATATTATTGAATGGTATATCATTATAGGTTGTTACTCGTTTTTTTTCGAAATTACGTTAAGATTAATATTGCGATACATATATTTTTAAATATTGGTACTTGGAAGGTGAACAAAACAACGTTTATGTATCAACATTAGTAAAAGCGCCATCTGTTCCATACCAAAGAAACTTTCGTAGCGCACTAGTTTTCTACCCCGCATGACAGATGGCGTAACTAATATAAAAACAGACTGACTCATATTTTTTTGTACTCAATAATATTGTCTTTGGCCATGTTTTAACCTCTAAGGAGACTATCTAAATCAATATATAAAATCAAAATACTCAGAATTTGAAGCAACCTAAAACTTTTAACTTTTAACTAATTTTATCTGTCCATAAATATTACGGAATATATTTACAAGTTGATACTCATATTCTACCATTACAGAAATTTTAAATTAATAAAATTAGAATTAGAAACATTCTTTTTTTCTTATTACTTCATTTCTATACAACGTCGTCCATCTTCAAATATAGTATCTATAATATGCATGTTAAATTAAAATAAAACTATAATATATACAATTTATCGCTTTTATAGCGTTTGTCAAGTAATTTTAATTCCAATAAATTAAAATGTTTTGAGTTAACATGAAATGCAACTAATAACAATATGTATGTCTAGTGACCCCAATATGGTTCGTTTGCAGTCAGCTACGTGCGTAGATTTACGTAGGCTTCTCGTAGCAAAACGCGTAGCATTAGTGATTTATCGTTGTTATGCAAGAGGGGTTTACATTATGCGTGATATACTCGTTATATATTATGTATAGACATGGGAAATAAATAATTTGTCAATATTTACAAAGGATATCTTCTAGGCCTTTGCCAGGATTAATAAATATAAAAAATCCAGTGGAATTTGAAAGTCATTGTTATAGTAAACATTTTTGCATGCCGGGAATTTATTTCAAGGTCAAAGGACCGGCTTTAGACCAGCACAGTTATTCCGCACCAGTTGCTCAAACACACCTGAGCCTCGAATCCCGTGAAACTGCAGCTCAAAAATCGATTAAATCCCAAAGCGGAGTTGAGGTCTCGAGGTGGAGGGCTCTCGTGGAGAGTTTTGGAGTATGCCGGAGGTCGGCGGGGGCGCATGCGCAAGGCGGGGGCGCGCTGACGTCACGCGTCGCGCCCGGGGCGGCGCGCCAGTGCCTCTCGCGACCGCGCGCTCAGTCACGCGCGACTCCCGCCCTAAATCGTCTAAACACGATCACGAGCTTCCGATGTTAATTCTCTGTCATAAACAAACCGAGAACTGATCCTCTGGCGTGATGCGACAGTGTGCGGCGCGGCCGGCTCGCCGCCCCGCACGTGGCTAGCGCGCCGCCGCTCCGGCCCCGGCCCCCGGCCCGCAGCCTCACTGCCCAGTCACTGTTGCATTGTGTCAAGCCGCGCTCATCATACTTACTCATCATTATAAGTATTCTATACACAGTAGACGTAGACACATGTAGTTCGTATTTTCATTCTACATTCTAAACGTATGAGTAACATATGGTAACGTCAGCCGGGTGTGCTATCGAAGATCAGTGTAAATATTTGGAACTGTACGTCGTAATATCTTAGTGTAATGTAAAAACTGAGGCGTTGACATGCGTCACAGTGTGCTTGTTCTCTTTATCGTTGAAGTTGTAAGAGTGCCATTTAAGGGAGTTGCCGACATGAAGCACATTGCTCACGTTAAGCACTGACTTAAAACTTGTGCCCTTACTGTTCAAACCATTTCGTTTGTGTTTAATACCGCCCCTGGAACTCTGCTTGATTAAGGTTCACTGTTGCAAATACTCACAGCTTTATATAATACAACATAAATTAACCAAACATGTCACGGCTGTACCATATACTCGTAGTAAGGGACAGATTACACAGAACACTTGCCATTAATATGTAGATCGTCTTATGTTTTATTCAACTTCTTATAGATGACAGTTGACGTCTGTCAAATGTAATGCAATATTTAGATACAGATCAATAGAGCTATGCCACTTATAAACTAAACCGAATGCTTATAGTTATTAATAAAGCTTTTTCATTTATGGTTTCTTTTGTGACTGCTATGTACCTGTCTGTTCCGCTCTTTTACTATGCTTTGACGTGTAATAGAGATAACGTTCTTATGTTTATGCAATGAGAAAGCACGCTAATCAAACTCGTTCCATTCAAGTAATCGAAATCATCTGTTAAATAACAACAGCTGTTGGGGTCATTGACCTTGTGACAATGAAATTTTATTATTGCCTTTCTTATGTAAGTTGGCTGTATACTGTTACACGCACCTCTGGGTCAGTTGTGAAATAAATATACTGATTTCTGCTGCTTATATTTTGTATTTTATTTACTTTTTCTATTATTATTTTTAGTTTAGTTTCTTCAATGTTTTAAGAATATACTTGATTTTATAACAGCAACATGCGACGTTCATGCTTTGGCAAAAATAGCTAATATAGTTTTTGATTTGTTATAATTATAACGTATTGCATAAAGTTCCATTATGAATGTTTATAAATATTCGTAAACCTAAAAAACACACATTTAACGCACTGTCGCACGTGCTTAATGAATCAAAAAGATAAGCGTTCAAGATATATAAAATATTTTCTTGAAAGAAATCAAAATTTTATCAACAGACACTTGATCGAGAAATATATTTTAATAACTACATATACTTTGACAAAGTCCAAAATTATCTAAATTAAAACAACTTGGCTAAAAATACAACAACAACCATTTAAACGCCTATTAAAAATCCTTAAAAAATATAAACACATAGTACTATACAAATGTATCATGTTATTATCATTAGTAATCGGCAACGGACAATAAGTAAAATTGAACCAAAAGAATAAATTAAACTTATAATAAATTAATCCTTGCCAAAAATTGCCTCAAATATCCCTAATCAATTTAGGTTTACCAACACTCATCTGTAATCTAAAGATAGCCAATAAAGATCAAAAGGACCACTTTTACTGTAAGTAACTCTTACCAAAAGTTGAATAATTAAACAGCTTGAACAGTCTTCCAGTGATCGATTTTAGCGGGCAGTACCTAAAACCGCTGTATTATTCATGTACTTCTGGGTACTATATAAATTAAGATCTTACAGCTCCCGCCTTGATTCAATATTCGCATTATTGCAAACAGACGCCGCCTTCGATATCTAATATTTCAATTATTTCCACCGTTTCAATTTACAAGCATTGAACATGGAACATGGAACATTGTATTGTAATTCTGGAATTATTTGAGTACAAGTCTAATTTATTAATCAACACATAAATACATGTACATAATGATACGTCACGTGATCAGTTACTTGAATGTAAATTACATATAGGTAAACAACATAAAAAACCTGATGTTCATTTATGCAAATCCTTGTTAACTAGCTGGGTAATTTTCTTTTTAATTACAATTTAATTACAAGTACAGATACTATGACGTACAATTTCCTCTTGCTGGCTCTACAAGCCATCTTGAAGTAAATATCGGATATTACGACGTAATTTTTGCCTTGGTTGCACTCAATAAGAAAAGTTACAAATTATATATCTTTGAGTATTAAACTTTCTCCTATGAAGTCATTAAAGTTTACATTTGAATTTGAAATGGATCATTTTGCCCCGAATCTGCCATTTCGCTCGAATGTTCCAAACTTCCTTTTATAGGTTCAATAAAACACGAATATTTTTGTGCTGTGTGCGCGGAGCGCGGCTTTCGTTTCATTAGTATATCCAATTCCGCTGTTTCCACCGCCTTTGGGCTTATTACAGTTGAAGACGAAGATGTATATTTTAAAATTTATAAATATTTCAAGGGCTAGAATCATCACTGAGGTAAAACTCATTGTATTTGCATTAATAATAAGTGAAAAACAGCAGATTTGCATCATCTACACTATATACGTATATATGTCTAACTTAATACTAAAAATGTTTTTATATTTGGTAAATATTTAAGGTTGTTGCTCAATAATCGGACGATATACCTACGACATAATAATGCCAACCTAAAGAGTTCATTCACGAGCAGGGAAAACCCAAGGGGATAAATATCAAATTGCTTTGGATAAAAATAAGTGTAGTTAGGTGTTTTCCTTCCAATTATCGTATTTCCTGTAACCAACACCGACGTTATTCATAAAAAAGAAAGTTTGGGACTTTTAAGTAGAAGTTATTATTTTTCTTCGCAATTAAAATTTTCGGATATTTGGAGTCTAGTAATACGATAAAAGGGCTATAAAACCATTACATCGAGTAGAAATTAAATTTACATTCCAAATTAATTTGACACATACCAAATATAAAATTAAAAATTTAAATTGAGTTATACCGTCTTTGCTTGATACATAAATTCAATAACAAAATACATGTACAATCGTATTGAACTATAGCGGATCACGGCTCCTTATACCAATTCTTGGCAACACAGTATGCTGTTACTATAAACTGTCCAATTAATGGAAATATTTGTAATATAAAAACAAACATTGTCAGGAATTTCAACATCTGAAAGAGTCCATAGATTTATCAACGAGATCAGACAGAACTTACTTCTGCAATCCACAAATCAAATGAAAGATCTAAATTCTCATGCCAAGAAAGGTTACAACGACCCAACTTACATAATGAACATTAAAAATATTATTTTTGTTGGCCGCATTTTCGTTTGCCCTAACTTGACTTTTAAAATGTTTAAGAATCTCGAGATATTAAAAAAGTGACTACAAAGTAGATGAAGTATATAGTATGAAGTAAATAGCCCTTATTAAGCAAATAGCATCTACTTCTCAGATAAACTTTTCTAAATATGAACTCATTACACCAACTAAACTATTGAAACAAAAACTCTTAGCTTTTTATAATATTAAAGAAATAAGACTTTTTTTCTTTTAAAAAGTATATTACAATATACAACTATTGCAATACATTGAGGTACATTTATAAAATAATTCACTGATTAAACTAATATATACAGTATTATTGTTTTAACTGTCTGATCTATTCATTATTAATTTCATTAACCATGACCATAAACACGATAAAAATTTAGTAAAAAGTGATAATATTATGAACTATTCACAAAAACATTTACAATGCAAATAAACAAAGGTAATTACCGTGACTTGTTTAATCAAATAATTCACGTAATCATTGTACAAATATTATGAAGTTTAATGTAAATTACCGCACAGACACTACAGATAAGGCTTATCTGCAAAATAACATTATGTATCTTCATGGAAAAGTAACACTAAAAAACAAAAACATAAAGTTGTCATTTGTCTAAAATGTAATCCTATTAACCTAAACAAAACACGTTTAGAACCTGTAACTTCAGATCCAGACATCCCTAGCGTTAATTATAATTACGTTTGCCAGAATCAGACGAAATTATTAAAGATTTCAACTATACATTATGATTTGATTAGAAATATGAGATTATTACTATATCATAATTGTTTATTTAAAGTGTTTGTATCTTACTGAAGGATTTTCATACAACAATATCAATTAGCATTAAAGACCTCTCGATAGATGCTCTAGTTGCTTATTAATTAGCAACTTGTATTTTCAGACACGTCTGATGTTGCATTTTATTTAATATATATAAATCACATTTATATACTCAGAAGCAATCTTATAAAGTCAATGAATACGATAGTTTAATGAGGCTACTTATTATATTGCCACGAGGCAATCTTATATAGTGACTAGCGGCCCGGCCCGGCTTCGCCTGGGTGCAAATACAGATTCCAGTCCATATTTTACTTAAAATCAATATGACAGCCGTTGTCTAAACTGCTTATCCATTTTCAATCCCATCCTGTACCTATTCTTATGTCCCATTTTATCCACCTTATATTCTATTCTATCCCATCTCTCCAGATTCAAATCATTATTTTGCTGTGGAAATATTATAACACTGTTACTACTCCGACGACATTCATTGAAATCAATTAAAAGATACCATAGATGACCCGGCCACGCTTCGCTATGGCTTAGTTATTATATGATGAATTTTATATTGAATTATTTAGCATAGCAAAAAAGCCCGACCCACCTTTGCCTGGATGCAGATATTTTTTTATTTTACTCCACACCAAATACATGTTATTTTTTGTATAAGCTCTTGTATACCTAAACATGAATTAGCTATCCTACTGTCCTGCTCAATTCCGTCCCATCCCGTCTGTTCAGTCACTTCCCAATACGTCCCGTCTTTTCTCTTCATTGACCATCCCGTCTTATACCGTGCATTTACATTTCGTCCTATCAAATGTGTCAGCTATCCCAGTCCTCTCCCCTACCTCCCACTCTATTATATCCCGTTTCTCCATATCCAAATAGTGTGCCTTATAAATTTTTGACATTAAACACTTTAGCGATTTTGATTATCCATGCAATATTCCATCCCTTATTTCACCCCCAGTATGCTGTTTTCCAAAAACATTACGCCATTACTTTTTGTTAGTAATAAAGAGATTAAATATAAATTTTCATAGAAATACACTCACACACACAATTAATGTAGTAACGGTCATTGAGTAACGGTAGTAACAATTATATATAACTGGTTTCTCAAGACACAGACAACGCCTAATTTGAGAATCCCTGCAATATTCTCCATAATTATATAAAATTGTTATTTTATTCAGTTCAGTTCAGTTTTTATTTTTATGTGTTATTTTATGAAAGATTTTTCATTTTCAAGTGACATTCTATCTTGAAAAGAAGTAAAACTTCTTACGTGTGAATATTATTTATTTGATTGTCCTATATTTATTTAGCTTCATAATATACTCTTTAGTTTACACAAATTAAATTTCTGAACGTATGCATAAATATTTGACAACCAATTTAAATGTCAACCACTTTTCATTACTGTCATTATTTTACATCTTTAAAATCTAAAATACGCCATTAATCGAATATTGTGGATATATGTTGTCGATTCGAAACCTTTATTTAAATACGTTATTTAATTTGAGGGAAGAGTTTACCGTATTGACGGTATGAACATTAAATGTTTGACAGTTACAAACCCATGAACATTTTACAACTCCTTATAAATAAGAAATTAATTGAAAAAACATTTTCCAGTAGACCAAACTGTAAATCTAAACCATTCTCGAATCTCCACCAACACACACAAAAAATTTCATCAAAATTGGTCCAGTCGTTTAGGAGGAGTTCAGTCACATACACACGCACACAAGAAATATATATTAGAGATAGTGCATCTATTGCCATTCGCCAAAACACATCTTCAATTGATCTAACTCTAAATTGCCGTCGAACTTGTTCTATAACCATAACATACATAAATTAATTATTTCAAGTACTAATAATAAAATTATTTATGGCCAATTTATGGTCATGACTAATAAATGTGCTAACATTTATGTAGCATATTTTTTATAATCAGAATCTAACTCAATTATAAGGGTCATGAGACATGTCCGAGGATATACACTTACTCCAGAATTTATTGTTGTTCCACGATGTGAAAGGAAGTAAACCTATATAGTATTGGACGTAAATATTGCAAAATCAGTCATCAATATATTGGAACAATTAAATCGACTATGTCTCAAATAAAAGATCGTCTAGATTGGCAAATGTCTTGCCTCCATAAAACCATACCGTGACTCTATAACAATATATGAAAGAATTGAAGTTAATGGAAAACCCGAGTAAAACGTTATGGCGGCCACTTTACTGGAAACGAAAACCTACATAACTCTTCGATATGCCCCCCACAGCTTAGGCTTGTTATAAAATAAGAACGGTCTCTCAAAGGCAGAGCTTTTAGTGCTTACTCATTTAGGTACACTTAGTTTTGTTATTTATTTCATTTTGGTTGGCTTATTACGATATTGGTTGCACCCGCATATATTGGAACTGTTTTACTTTATGTACATATATACATTATGATTTGTCAGTTCTTTATTTTATACAGCCACTTACACCAAAACAATACATAATGACGAGGCTTTGTTGAAACAATACAAATTATTTTTTGAAATTCTTTAATTTATCTATTACAAAAGAAAATCAACAACGGAAGCTCTTCGACAAAAATGTGCATTTGTAACTAACTTAGACTAAAACAGTGCCAAAAGACATAACAGTGAACAAAAACATCGAAGTAAAACAGCAAACACTATCGTATCATTCGAACTAACTGAATTGATTAAAAGTATATAAAGCTGCGAAAATATTGTATCTCCATAATCGAATCGACAATTGGGACTACTTTCCACCACGCTGGCCTATTGCAGTTTATACGGCTCTCCTACCAACAGTTCGACTGATAAGCCATACGTACCTACTCAACTACATTGGCCTAGCGCGAACTATACAACTCTGCAACCGAGAGATCGACTAATAGATAATTTTCGAGCACGTTGGCCTGGCGCGAGCTTTACAACTCAACCAACCAAAGGCCATAGTCCACCGCGCTGGCCTAGTGTGGGCTGTACGTTATTCCGGGATAATGCGTGCTGGACTGGCTGTCGAGTGCACGTGAAGGGGGCAGAGCAGTACGGTGAGAGTGTGATGATGTGTGACGCGTGAGCCGCGCCCTGGGCGGGGGCGGCTCGCGGCGCGCGCGCTGTGATGCGATGGGCCAGGACTGGTGCTTCCGACGCAAGAGGAAGCGCAGCAGCAGCGAGGACGACCACCCGCATCACACCCGGTAATCACATAACCATTATAAAGTAAATTACCAAGACTACTAGTATTTTGTCTTCGATCATGATATTTAACAATGGCATTATCATTACAAGGTATATTACCAAGACTACTAGTATTTTGCCTTCGATCGTGATATTTTGTATCTGATCGAACATTTGGCTTCGGCCACCTTTGATCTGCTGTAATTTTGGCCGAATCTGAATTATGATAATTTATGATACATAAAATAATTAACTATTATATGTTTATTATCAGCTTCGGTCCGAAATAATCAAGCTTTGGTAAGATGCGAATATTTTTATAAACGGAAAATAAGTACAGACAAGTATAGTAGTGTAATATAGTATGACTTTAGAAGTTCCAGAGAGAGTTGTAACTAATTTATGTTACGTTATGTTATCCTGCTGGATGAAGTGACAAATTATCCATTATGAGTGAAAACATACGTCCCTATATCAGCTGCAACATCTGATGTGGTGCAAACCCGCTTTAATCTATTTACCATCCAGGTATAAATGATGCTATATTTTGATAGTAGACAGAATTGCACAATGCATATGCTGTTTATAGTCTAACTGAACGCTGTACTACTAGAATTACACTAGTAATATATGTAAGCATCTTCGCGAAGGTAGACCACTAAGCATAAGGAAGATGCTTGGAGATATTACTATAACTATTTATATGACAACTCATCATAAATTTAAAGGCTCCTGTTAACGTTACGATGAACTAGTGACAATCTCACAAATTGGTTCACAACCCATAAAAACATCATCTAAAACTATTGTTCTATAAGCCTTATTAGGCTTACCAACTTAAACAATATAAATAATTATATAAGTTACCGGATAAAGTTTATCTTAAACCTAATTATTACAAGATACCATATTATCAAAATCTATACATGTATTACACCGATAAATATCTAGAATGTTAATTATAATGACCCAAAATGATATTTTTTAATCAATATCCTTACGTCTAGGAATATCATGATTTCATCTAAAAAGCATTTCATGTTATGCTGAAATGAAGAATACTCTCAGAAATAGAAAGACACTGAACTAAAAGTAGTATTTTCTATTTAGTCGTATATTACTTATCAATGTATAATTGTGTTTTAATCAACATATTATTTAGTAGGAGTCGTGTACTGGGTGCTAATTGTCCCCCGCTATCTGAGATTAACGTCATCTTATAAATGATTAATATGTATATGAACACTAGATATGTTATGTGGTTTCACCCACATTATATTTAGATTCTGCACCGCTCAGTTGGATCTTGACTTTTAACATAGCATATCCTGAATATACAGTGAGATATTGGCCTAATATAATATTTAGTTTATATTATAGGCTCCTAGCCACCCCAGGTAACATTGTACCAAATTTGGAAAAAAAACTGCCTGGTGGTTTTGTCGTAAATCGTGATTTTAGTTTTCAGGACTTTTAATTAACCCGTATAGCTACGGGTATTTTACGGCCCAGGTAAGTTCCTGAACCGGACTGAAGTTCAGCTAAGCGGTAAAAATACTCGTATCTTTACAGGGTAATCAAAATCGTGTAAACTAAAAAAAAAAACAATTTTTGACAAAAAATAATCTCGGATTTATTCCAAATTTTGTACAATGTCACCAGAGGTGATTAGAAACACAACTATATGTCATTATCAGCCTGTATATGTCCTTATTCATAGACAGTTAAAAATCTATTTTAGTTATTGAATATTTTTTGTCCCCTTTGAACGACTTTGGAATCCACTTTGAGCGTAGAAGACATTTGACAACTGTATGGGTTTTAAAACTATTTACGGTGGTCAAAGTATACAATTCAATTTTCAAAAGTAAATGGATAAATTCTTAATTATATTAATGCGTTTATAAATACAGTTTTTTGAGATTTTTTAATGAAATTAATCATCGACAAGGAAGTTTCTATTGGAATAATTATCAAATCAATACGAACTAAGTAATTGCAGTGATAATACGATTTATGAGGATAAATATTTTGCCGCAGTGAATACACACATGAATGGACTATCCTTTCATATTTAAAATATTAATAATGACTATAACTAAAATATGTCCTATCAATTGTTAACTAAACTAACATATCCACAGGGTGACTGAACTTTTCTCTATTTACTTTGATCTTAAATATAAATATTCAAAAGATAAATATAATTGTTCAAGTCCTAGTCACATGATTGTTACATACATACATACATACATACATAAACTCACGCCTTTTTCCCAGAAGGGGTAGGCAGAGGTGTCAGGACACCCACATTTCGCCTTGTATGTTCCGTCTCACAATGTGATAGGTGGCGAGCCTATCGCCATATCGGACACAGATTCCTGACTCTGGGCTGATACTGAATATAAAAATCCAATATCACTATGCCCAACCCGGGATTCGAGCCCGAGACCTCAGCTTTGTAACCGTACCGTAGTACAACTACGCCACCGAGGCAGTCGTTGTTACAATAATTTCTAATATTGATTTGTCAACAACAACAAACAGAAATGCAGACGTTAGATTTATAATTATTTATTTATAATTTAATCCGCTTAAATATTTGAATATTAAATTATTTATAGCACATATTACGAGTAAATATGACTCATACTTATTGCACGGTTGACAACTAATTTTCGTCATATACCAGTACATAGTAAATTTAACATTCATATAATTAGAAAGGCACACCGAATATACGCCACAATACTTAATTTTAATTGCAAAATAAATGAAATATTTTCGATCACTGATCAGGATCTCATACTTAATACTATCATCTAGATGTAGGTAATGATTGGTCACACAGAAAGCGGTCAATCGTTCGTCTCTTGCGCTATGTGTTCGGGTTGGTAGGTTGGCCAATGTGGTCAGAATGCCTACTGAATGAATTCTTGTATTTAACATACTACTTACTACTAATATTATAAATGCGAAAGTTTGTGTTTGTTACCTCTTCACGCTCAAACCGCTAAACCATTTTTGACAAAATTTGGTATGGAGGTAGCTGACAACCTGGATTAATACATAGGCTATTTTCATCCTGACAAAATGTGGTGTTCCCATGTGTTACGCAAGGAATTGAAATATATTCGATACTATATCTCACCCAAAGCAATGTGATAGAAAGTTTAAACTACTGCAGTTACGTTGAGTTGGGGTATTTAAATTAGTTATCACGCGAAATAGCTCCTGTTTCTAACGTGGACTTAATTTAAAAAGGTATCTGAACCCAGGCGAAGCCGGGCCGGACCGCTAGTAATACGTAAATAATTGAGGACTCTAAAGAACGCTGAACACTTTACTGCTTTCTGTTGGATCAATCCCTTAGTTATTTTAAGGATTGTCTTAAAACCAACGATAGTCTTAACCAATATGCCTAAACTCTAAATGTTAACATTTTGCAGTTTTAGGTTTTCTTTACTCACCCCGAAAGAAAGCCAAAATATGAAAATTTACTTAGTTCTAATTTTAACGGTATGAAATATGGAAAAGAATGTTTGGGTTCTGTAGATATTTCGTGCTAATTATATTAATAATAAAACTAGCTCTCTAGCTATGCCTAGGATTTTTTAAGGCCTAACCAGACGAGCTATATCAACGTTAGGTGATAGGTGATTCAATTAAAAATTTTGTATAATGTTATAATACATAATATATGAAAAAACGACAAAACCATTATCAATATGAGTTTACTCAACTGGATTTAATATTTCCAGTAAGGGTAGCTCGCGTACCTTTCCCCTTTACTCAGTGTAAACAAGATGTGTTGGGACTGACCATTTTATGTGCCATATTCTTCAGACCTCCGTTAATCTCAAAGCATTACGGAACAAGATTAAATATCCTATTTTCATTAGAAGACCCAACCTACTTTATGGCAGTTTTGGGTTAAATATCTCGGACATAATAATTTTATAACCTATCTTCTTCTGTCTATAAAATACGTACACGAAGTGTAATCATCAGCCTTCACTTATATCGCAAATGATGATTATTACACACGTTGTTGTACAAAAAAAACATAACTTGTTAATGTTGCTAATGACTAAAATCATATATGGAAATGTAATTGCAATGGTAATGCACTTTTAACAATTACGGAAAGTGTTTTTTAAAGCGGACTCTACAACTGGTTGCCTTCAAATTTCATTTACATTAATTCATATTTTAAAATTATTATTTAGTTATTACAAGTCAGAGTGACTACGAGTATAACTGATACTTATCACCAATCTCAATAATACATTCGGAATTCAAAATACGCGAAAAATTTAAAACGATACTATTTCGAGCCAGTGTTGTCACTAGATCAATAAACCGATCCTCCAAAGCGCACTCCAATAAAATTATGTACGTCATGATATTGGAAGGAGCATCGTCTGCACTATATTGAATAGACGTCGCGCGTTTGATGGAAAGCGGTCCCAGGCGACTTGCGTGACAACACTGCACTCGTGGCAAGTGGATAATTGCATCCTAATGGGCTTCGTCGTGTGCAATGTGATTAGCCCCTAACCTCTCCGTAATACACAATGTCTCGTGGATGTTAGCCTTGATGGAGTTAGAACATTAGCTAGCACAATGGCGTCATAACTATATTATTCAACAACCGTGTTACCGCTCAGCCGAATTGTCGCCTGTAGTGTTACGTTAGGCATCCAACAATGCCTTGTTTTCCTGTATAGTATTGTAAAATCCCTTTTGTAATGGTTAAGGAAATCCTTTAGATATTAGCAGCACTTTTCCTTTCGCCGCAAAAGCTGTATTATAGAGATTAATTGGGTGATTTAATTATAACGTTAATTACTTTTACTGTAATCTATTGGTTTTTAATTATGTATAGTCGTTCTCTATAATTTTGCTGCTGGAACAAAATGTACAAAAAAAGAAATGAAAACCTACTATGTGAGATATTGCGTTCTACCATATTTCGTATTAGCACCATCTATTTGAACCCCTTTACATAACTAACAAAACCACTATAATATTATGTGCAGCATTGGCTCAACATGAACCTACTCTATCACCGATAGTTCGGTTGATTATTTATAACTATTAATAAATAAAATGCCTATCATACAAAATTAATTCATTTGTATCATTCAAACAAAACACTAAACCTTTTTGCTACATAAAAATGTATTTGAATAGCATACATATAGCATACGTTCTCTAGAACAATGTCTTGTTAACCGATAAATAGAACGATTGGCATTGACACTTCACAAACAACTCATTACATTATTATCTTTAGAATATAATGGCAGTGGAATTATGCAAAAACGATTACGAAGACAATTAGACATAGGTATGTTTGGTGCGGCAGTTAATTGTCGTCAGGTCACATCAATTGCAGAATTCACTCATTAACCGGCTTAGATGTAATCTTGAGATGTCAGAAACTTTCCGAAGTTGTCTAACGGTAGCTATGATGCTATGTACCGTGAGGTCCTAGGTTCTTCCCAAATCTTGGAATACAGCTTGTGGGATATCGATTAAAAAATCTTATATGAGTTTCCTTGGCATTTAATTTGATGCCTTTGTCGATTAATTATGAAGGCACACCCTGCTTGACTTCAAGGATGCAAACATCAGCTTGTCTTGAATTTAAAATATAATCAACGTGTGATTTTATATGAAAGTTATAGAATAATATTATGTTATTTCTGTTCGTAAAATGTAAGGAGATTTACAAAGTTAATTACTCTAAACTCTAAAGGATAAAAAATGATATTTCACTGCGGTTATGCACTTGGTAAAACCAACAGTTTTCATTATAAGTAAAACTATTGTGAGTGATTTATACGTATTTACATTGACGCAGAAATATGACAATGTTTGTTAGTCAAGAATGTATGTACAGTACAATCTCACTAATCCGGCACTATTAAAAACCGGAGGGTGCCGGATTATTGTATTATAATCATCAAGGAAATGGAAAATCAGCAGACATATTCTAGGTACTGAAGTCTGAATCAGTCTTATCAAACATTTAGTTAGGCATAAGATCCCTTGAAATATGTACGTCAGTTGTGAGAAATGAAATATAACATTGCCAGGGGTTTAATACTGTGTTTGTTATGTATAATATCATTGATAAAATGAAACTTACAATAATGTTCACAAATCAACAAATGAAAGAAGATCTAGCGGTATATGCTCGTATACCAAGCGATAACAAGCATGTCTATTTTTTGTGGACAATGTATTACATTGTTCTTGAATTCAATACAATACAAAGTCATGAGAAGGTCTATATAACAATAGTTAAAAATACGTCTAGAGAACAAAAACGAAGGAGGTGATTCTTTGAATATCTCAAGTTCATTGACCTTTCCAATAAGTTAAATGCAATTTTAAATCTGAAATGTTTTATTTAAATTATTACTCAGTATTGTAATGAAACACAAAGCTTAACCTTCAGAAGATATTTACGTAATAACACTTCACGTCAAGTATGGATTGCAAGTAGTAATTATTTAGATAGTAAAAACCCAAGTTCCTCTATGTCTTTTTCCTAAAGCACAACCAACTTACAATTCCACAATTCCTATTAATGAGCCAGTGGCATAATTTAATGTCCAAGCCCACATCGAATTGCTGGACGCCCTGGGCAACAGAGCCACGGCGCTCGGCTCACCAAAGCCATGCAAAAAGCAAATCCACCGGCGCCCCTTCATTTCCAGTACGCATACGCCTCACTGCGTTAAGAGTTAAATTATTCTAATGGTCTTCTCTTTATGCCTCCTTCTCTCTCTCTCTCTTAAGCCATAGGAAGTCTGCTGTACATAGATCAAGAACTTCCGTAGTGACTCCTTAGAAATAGCATCCAAATACGTCTTGAAGACGTCTTACCTTTTCTTACCTTCCTTTCTTGGTGGTCTTATGTATTATATGTTTATAAGCATTTGGAAATGTATCATCCCAGGCTATTCCAATGACTAACCCATGACTCCCATTATAAATGACTTGAGCGTAGCTCCGACAGGAATTCAAACTTGTAATAATGTCTTTTTCATCATAATTCATCATATCGGTCCATAGTTGATATTTTATTGTGTTATAATAAGGTTGTATTATAATAAAATGACGTAAAAAGTAATCATATACATATTTAACACCCCTATATCCTAGATACAAAAAAGATTTATTTATTTCGTTTCATTTCGTTCTCGGTTTGTAGGACATTGTAGCCAGAGTAACTACTGAAAATATTGAGACTTAACATCTTATATCTCACGATGGCAAACGCAATGGAATGCCAAGCATTGCTTTATATTCAGTGTTGTTTGATTTTGCTACTGTTCATGAGTGGTCGTATCGCTTACGTTCAGTTTATTCATTTATTGCAATACAAAATATATTCACTAGGTTTTAGGAACTTATTAACTTCCTTAGACCTATCCTTTAGCAGTTGATAGTTCCATGGCATTTAGGTCAAATATTAATGGAGGCTTAAAGGCGTCAAGAATACTTTTAAAGATGCCAGCCATTTTGTTTTTTGCTTGAACAGCTTTTATTGTGTTTATAATAGAGTAAGAGATGTGCTCAAATGATACAAACTCGATAATAATTTAAAATTAATTAATTCTACACACTTTGTTGCACAATATTCACAGTTTTACTAATTTTATAGTTGATTTAATTGAATAACGCAATTGAATATTTTTGTCTTTAATGCCTTTGAATGAATACAGCAAGCTTTACCAGCCTTATCCTCTCCGAGAATAATAAAATAATTACTTGAATCACAACAAACCAATCCTGTTTACTGCATTCTTGATATAAATTAGATTAGGTACATATTCCATGTACCTACAGAATTCATAAGGCCCATTTATTATGCAGCATATAATCAAGTGCGAACGTAACCATAATTTCATCTACGTGCAATGGCACGATAATTATTATTGGCCACAAGCGTAATAATATGGTGAGAGACAGTCCCATTATACGTCAAGGCAACAGATATTGTAAGCAGAACCTGCTAGATAATGGTCATAGCTATATACTTTTTGTACGACCATTTGTGAATAAAACTGTGGGATAAATTAAGATTTATCTTATTTTTGATGGCATTGACAATTACGGTCTCTGCCTGCTGTAATGTATAACATGCCTGTGCTATGAGCGTATCAGGCAAAATCTTTGTATGGCTCACCCCCTATTACATCATGGGATGGAAGACACAATGCGAATCCTGATTATGCTAGTAACACATCTGCCTACCCCTTCTGGGAAAAAGGCGTGATGCTTATGTATGTATAAATAACAGAGCCTGCTATACTATTCTGTCAACAACCGGTGAATCCTTTTGAAATTGGTTTTATTTTTGCCGGATACTTTCAAAGCACGATCATAATATGCTAAATTGCAGTGGACAAACAACGCCCTTAGGTATTCCCTAAAGTATTCTGATTCAAATATGGACAAAAGCGATGTAAGCAATATTTATGTTAGTTGTGTTAGTGTACCTGGAAATGTTAATTGAGTTAGTCGTAAATGTAAATACTGGAAGATAGCATTCCTGAGCGAAGGGCGTCGACGTGAGCGGTCAAGTTCACGCGCCACGTGTGTTGTGCCAAACCAATAAATATATTCACTGCAACCCTGCCAAAATCACGACGAAGCACAACGTCAATAACACTCGCATTATTACATGGACAATCAAAACTAATGGCTTTTTACTATGTAACATAGCCATAAATACGTCGCGTGATTGTTATATTTTCTGACAAATTTTTCGACCTAGTGATATTTTATTTTTATATATTACAATAGGTTATGGTTGTTGATACTTTTTAAAAATCCAAATCCACATAGATTTATAGAAACGCGTTTATTTCTTTTGCTTTAGAAAAGCCTTACGAATATTTTTACAGAATGTGTACGTTGAGGCTATTTGCCACATGTTTTCCTTCCTTAACAAATGTTATCTTCTGAGCTTAGCAAATGTATTAAACCGAAATCAGTCGTGATTCGTAGCGAGCTTCAGTGAAGACATTACTTGAGTTTTCGCCTGACCTACAAACGAACGCACTTGGCCCCTCACGCTAAAACGGTCCTTCCGTCCGGGGCATAAGCACTGATTCTGCCCGGCAACATGGCGACTTGCGTCGTTTCCTACAACAGAATTGCGTACCGGCGTACGCATGCGGCTCGCCCCGTTCGACCCCTGGCAAAATGGCGGTGCCAACATGGCCGCCGGGCAGCCGCAGGATGCTCTGTGTCGCTGTACCTCTCCGAAACGACGCTGACACGAATCCCCGGCGCGGCGTACGCCTCGACACGCACATCCGCTCAGAAACCGCCGGTGTGGTCGATTTATCGTCGACGCCGAGACGACACGACCACCGATACGAAACACGCGCGCAACAAGTGATAACGTTTCAAAACCCGAACAGATAAATGACGCACTGCTATTATTTTCTAGCTGTGATGTGATTGTGGGTCACTTATATATATAGAACGTGCCCTTTCAGTGGTCGGCGGCGCGGGTGAGCCAGCAGTGAGTGACGTCGCGCACTCACGTTCCCCGCGCCGCGCCGCGCAACGTCAACACTGCCGGCCGCGTCACCGCGCGCCACGCGCCACGCGCCCCGCGCCACTAACATCAACACCACTACCGACCCTAACTTCACTAATTAGCGCCGCTCGTACAGTGTTCCTCATAGACTATCTCTAGTGCTAGTGTACTCGATCGTTCGACAAGATGTTGTGTATACCGGTTAACATTGTAATGCTGAAACAAAAGTCAAAATGACTTGAATGTAAATATCGCATCTAAGATTACGACATGCGTTCGCCAAAGTAATTACAATCAATAATCACGATAACATGAGTGCATAGTAAAAAAAACGTGCGGCGAGCGTACAGCGCCGCCAAGCGCAGTATACAAATAGTAGTGGCGGCGCTAGCGCGTGCACTGAGCGGCGAGCACGGCTCCGACGACGCGCTCGATACGCCACCATGATCACCGCCCCGGGCTCGGCACGTCATCAGTGAATCAAAGTTCGTCGTGACAGTGCACAGATATGGCAGCGTGACTCGGACAGATGCATTCGTCACAAGAGTGTTCGTGTGGAGCGGGCCGGGGACGAGGTCGGCGCGTGTCTCGATAGCGGCGCGATGCTGACATTCGTGTTCGCGGTGTGGTCGGCGGCGCGGGCGCTGGGCTGGGCGTGCGAGCCGGCCGCGTCGCCCGCCTCGCCCGAGCTGGAGGAGGCGCCGGTGCTGCCGCGGCTGCGCTCGGCGCGCGCCTCCAGCGACCTCTCCACGCTCAGCGCCACCACCACCAGCTCCAGCCAGACCAGTAGTGGCGAACAACCCAAGAGGTTCACGCCGAGTAACTCAAACTGATGCACAACCGCCGCTCGAAAACTAACAAATATTATCTAGAGAATCTATGAATGCAAACATAACGTATCTACAACAAATAAAGGCTGGATTTTAATAAAACAAACAATACACTCAACGAAATTTGACAATGTCAACACGGAATATAGATTTTTCCAAGACATCATTTGTTATCGTTAGCTAGTTCATTGCCTGTTGTTGGCGAACAGTTCGCTTTGAATCATAAAAGAAAAGAGTGTTATTAATTAAAGCGTTTTCATCGTAAAACATTTTAAAACACGCACAGAAATTAAAGTTGCGCGTAAAACTATAATGTTTGTTTGGCAGCACATTGAACTGAGAGCTGCTAAACGTTTCACACCTTGCTATTACTGGAGGATGTTGTAATATTAAAACTTCTTTCCACCTTTTATTATCTCCTTTCGTACTATTCAGATGAAATGAACAAAGAAAAACATAACATTATGATTTTAAGACTCATTTCGTTTCTAATGTCTAAATATATAACTGAGCTATTTTTCGCACCGGATAATAATAATATTTAGGCTATTAATTTGCTCACAATATGATATTACCGTTGTATATAACAGAGCATAGATACCAGCGATGTTAATACAGTTTTTCAATAAAATGTAATTACCTCAGAAGGCTTTTGAAGCAGCGCGAGGCGGCATTCCTTTCAATCGAACATCTGGGGTAGAACCACGTTGCAGCTAGGAATGTGAAAAAGTTACATCGCCTTCAAAAGATGCGATGGACCAGAGCAACGTGTCGGTCTTTTTAAAGGTTTTATTATTATATTAACGATATACAGATAATAATATAGATGTTTCATAAATCCAATTAAAAAAAGAAATCCTCGTGGGCGGCGGTTGTGTGTCGTAAATAAACTCAAAAACGTAGTAACGATTCCAATAGTTTTTATGCAATTTATTTTTGGATACACGTGTGAATTCTCCGGTCCAACAACATCATAAATCAAATTGTAAACTTATCAGATCCAAATGCTTTATTTATTTCGGCTACGAGTTTAATAAGAAAGCGGTTTAATGTTGAAAAATATTAACTCAACATTAAAAAAGGAAAAAATCTTACAATGACCAATCAAGTTAGCATTATTAAGATGGATACATAAATTCTCTCGCGATCCTGTAGAGTAGAACTGAAACATAATATTTGTATGATTTTTGTGCTAATTAATACTTTAAACAAAATTATAAACAGGTAAAACACAGAGAATTCAGATTGTATGTCACTTAAAACTCACACGAAAAACATAATCCAATTACTATTCGAACCCAATTTTGTAGTCAATTAGTTGTGGACTTCGTGAACGTAAGTTTCACGTAAAATTTTAAAAGAATATTGTTATTATTATATCCACTGCAGAGCGTTTTATATAAGCTGTTGAAAACCTTATAACACGTACTATGTATAACTATACTAAAATAGATCACAACCATTCAAGGTTGTCCCGTATTGGTCTAAGTGTAGATACGAGAAGGCGATGAGTAAAAGACCATTTGCATTTATGTAATCTACAAAACAAAACGTTTTGGCAACTCACCAAGCACTCAATTAATAAAAAATACAATTTAGAATTCCATGAGCTCCATGGTGCATGTGTTACGCGCAATGCCGTCAAAATGGGCACTGATAAAATATTTAATATAGTAATTAAATAGTATCCTATTTAATTATATATAAAATAATTTTATTAATCACCATAACCTATATATAATAATAAATGATTAAACACACGTTTTAATGGTGTTGCATTTTATGCAAGCCACTTACATCTTGCGCACTGTAGACAAAAATATTGCAATTGCCCAATAGAATAAGAAAAATTAATAACTGCCATAAAAATGTTATTAACAACTCCATACAATTCACTCGATATCAATTTAGAGCCTTTACTAAAGTTATTTCATTCTCAATCAAAACGACTAATTCTACTTTTATTATCCAACACATAAAATACATTGTATAAGAAATTACACACATATGCTCTAGCAAATGCTAAAATAACCTCAAATATCTCCTCCGAATCGTTGCTACGTATCTCAAAGAATCTGTTATGGGCTGGTGGTGGTTCTGAGCCTGTCCTTGTGATTAGATGGAGTGAGGCTCCTCGACGGTGGAGCGCCAGGGGGGCTTCCCGAAGACTACACCGGAGGCCGCCTGTGTCCGCCAGAAGACGGACTACTGGCAGGTATATACAGGGACAGAAATTTTAAAATTTAAAAAGTTACCGTTTGAAATTGGAACGCTTTTTTCTTTTTAGCTGGTTTGTATGTACAGGGGCTGGTGTCTCACGTCACGTAGTATTTGAAATTGGAATTGCTTCGTTATTTTTACAGCAGATTTATTTGTTTCTGAGGTCTTTATAAGTTGGGTGTTTCTATACGAAATTTCCCGTATTATCGGGTGACACTGCGTTCTATAATAGTAATCGGCTCACTGTGTGGCAAATTTTAGTCTACAACGCTGTATCGTTACATGTATTTATTTGTACCAGTGTAAACATCAAATTGGTAGTCGTAATAAAAGAACAAATTACTTTCTTAGAAATTTACGATTACCCGATTTTGATCATTCAAAAATATATCCTGGAAGATAGACACTGGCGACGTTGAAATATAAAATGCGATCGGTTTCATTCAATTTGAATCAATTACTATACAGATTAATGACTTAGTTGTATTATTTTACGAGTGTCTTCGCCTCCCGTCTCCAGTCTATTCCTACAAATGTCGCTCGCAAACTGATCAACCAATTTATTCCCGACAATTTGGCGTGCTTGTACAATTCTCTGCACCAGTAATAAAAACTTAAATTATATTAACTCTTTTCTCCCCTCCTTTAAGCGTGTATTTATATTATTGTGTTAATCAACAATCAACTGTCTTTACATAAATAAATAAACGTTATGATATCTAATAAATTATTGGTTTCAGATAATTCAATTTGTAAGCTTCTGGTTTTTATCGCTGTTATTACGGAATTGTTGATATGCTAAGGATATCCAAAGAAAGATCAATTGCCCAATAAAGATTTCATACTTACATACATATATTTCTTATATTCCTTTTTGTACAAAATATTCAACTATCCTATCATTTACCTGAAAAATTTATTTCTATAATATCGCCAATAATCAATGTTCATAATGTAAAGTTATAGATCAAAAAATGCAAAAATCTGAGTTCAACGTATCAGAAAATATAATCAATTTACATATTTGATCAATATTAAAGCCAAAAAATAATTTTGAACCCGTTATCGATTATGCAAAATAATTATCGCATCAAACAACATATTTTACCACAGTTCCAACGTGTATAATGGAAGAGGCAAGATGATATCAATTTGCAACATGATAAACAATAGTTAATAAAAATTGAACAAAAATTGAAAAAACAATACACCCCGTTGTAACCATGTACAATAGTATACAGCGAATATCCCGTTGCATATAATTCAATGATTTTTGATCCATATCAAACATCTGATCCGAAAGCCTGTATGTGTTTTCAATTTTTTATAGTCATATCTCCAGTAGTAGAGACGTATTTAATCTCAGTAGAATGTATTAGTAAATATTCACAATGATTTATTCGAGATACATTAAATAAATAAATATATTAAATAAAAAAATATAACAGTAATATATACGTATAGATAACGTAATCGGACTAGGTAAATGATTACATTTCTATGAACTAATGTTCATAGTACCTAATTTGAATGATTCACGTGACAGCAGGTTTTTCCTTATACCTTAGCAACTCCGTGATAAAACTAATAGACGGATGCACCTTTATCTTACAGAATTTGCGTAATTGCTTATCAATTACGATAAAGACATTGGGATATCAGATAACTATTATCTTGATTTAGCTAGGTCCTTACGTCACGCATAATTCACACAGTTATCGCTTATAGCCAAAAAATATTTATGTATTTTGTCATAATTGCTTTTATCTTTAACTTGAATCGATTATCGCAAATACAATTGCAATTGCACCAGTGATTAATTCGAGATAAGTTAATTAGTGACGTTAACCGTGGAATAAAAGTTTTTATTGCTAGCAAAAATTTTAGAAGAATATAAGAAAATTTTAATACTTTTTTCTATCATTATTGTTGAGAAAGCAGCTTACCCAGGTTTCTCGTCTACGGGTTATATGAAAGAAGTAAATGTAATACAATAATATTTGGCAAATACACGATAACTTTATGTAAATATTTAAATTCTATAAATATATTTACTATACCCGGTCAACATATAGTTTTTAAGGCAGCATTTCTAATCAGATACGATCTATCCTGTAGCAACTTTTAAGCAAATAAAGATTCTTATTCTAATCACTGACTATCACATAGGACTACTAATGTATCTTCTGTGCTGTACAAATAATGTAGGTACTGACATTCTATCACCCCATACTTCATAAAAACGTATTAAAGCTATGTCAGATTCCCTTCAAACAAAACCTTATGATACTGAAAGTGATAGAGATCCAATCATTTTCAAACCGCGAGCAATGCCTCTTTAGTGTTGCATAATAAACTCTTTATAAGATACGGTTGCAGTCAGTTGGTATCAATGTCGCGATTCTCTTAAAAAGATTACCCAAATCTATTGAAGGTCATCAATTTTATCAAAGGCGTATTCGGTAGGCTGTGATTCATATGAAGATATGTTTTAAACCGTGCAAAATGCAAATCTGTCACTATTGTTAAAAAATAGTTTTATAAATTTTCGTTTTAAGATGTACATATGTGCAACTCAATCACGTTTTTTACATAATATATATGTGTAGTATTTATACATTTTCGGCAAATACACCTTAAATAAATATCAAGGAATGAATATATAAAACACTGTATTTCTTTGAAAAATAATCATAAGATTCTTAATAATGTAGAGTTGATAGAGTCATTAATCATACCAAAATTTTAGCAGTAATCAATGACTTCAAAATTTTCTAGAAAACGTTTTAAACTTCGGGGAACCATTAATATTATTACCAATAAATTGTGTGACTGTACAGAAACAATGTCATAAATCATTGCACGCATTGTATTTGCTCTATTTACATCTACGTCAATCCGTCAACACAATCCATACATATCCTGTCCTACAGTTACATACTATACTCGTATATCCTACGGTAGCGGACACATGTGTAGGTATGTAGATATCCAAACCGCCATGTAATGAATTCAGCACACCGTGCTAGTTCAGCCATGCATAAAACTACACAAGTTTTCCGGTAATACCTCAATGGTTTCCCACATAATGTTATTCTCACGTCACGTCGACTTAATTAATGTATAAATGTATGGATATTACATTTCATACGAAACGTTAATTTATAAAAATTGTAATAGAGAGTTGTAAAGCCACGCTGTTGTCAGTCATAGCTCACCATGAATGGGCAGTATCGTCCGGGGCGGTACCACTGTCTCACAAGAGATCGTCATGACACGACAGCTTTGCTGTCGCATTTTACTAGGCTAATGAGGTTTCCCAAGACCCAATACCCCTTCCCTTTCTCATCCTTTTTCATTCCTGCTCCCTTCCCGATTTGATGGGCCAGCGACACATATATGATCCATGGGTTATGTTATTTCATGGGCAGCAGTCATCACTTACAATCAGGTGAACTGTTTGCTCGTAAAAAATGTATATTTAAAAAAGCCCTGTCAAAGTTTTCATTGTAAGCGTATTAATTGTTGTACAGAGACATCTGGCGAGTGGAAAGGCAACTAATAACTATTCATGTACGTCATTGTTAGTGTACTAAATATCCTACAGATGCCACTATGAGCAGGAAAATATTGCAAATAAAATCGCAAGATTTTAAAGTATTAGCTTCGCAAAATTTTCGTTAACTTGTTTAATTACACATAATTTTAAGTAATTATTTTTTTGTGAATTTTAAAAAGTATTAATTTTCCTCACAAAAACATTACTTTAAAAATAAGGAGTAATCTATTTTGTGGTAAACTGGAAATATGAGTGCGAATTATATAAATATTACAATTATAATCATAAGGAATTTAAAAACATGACGCGTACATATTTAGTGATAAGACGAATAACCTGAACGGAAAGCCCGATGACGCTAGAGCGTTCATAAATTGTTCTTGGCTACGTAAGTTCATGATTTATCTACGAGCACATGGGGATAATTCATAACAATCACGTTTATTGCATAACTTTTAAGAAAACCTAAAAAAACTAAAATTCATTGTACCATCTTTGGATTTTTTATATATTGTAGATATATTTTTTATTTTCTGTACGTTATAGATCTTTTTATTTTCAGCCTCATATCTAGGCACTCCACGGAATTATCTTGTTTGGATTAAAAAAGACATGTATCTGCTGGAGTTCTCTACGTAATGATTTTATCATCTGATATCGACCGATAGCCGGTATTAGCACTCACTTTACTTAATGTTCACTTTTTGCTGTATTGTGTGCCGACGTGGTTGTGAATATTTGTTTAAAAGTAATGTAAACAATACGAATATAAACAAATAATGCATTATTTGTGTTCATCAAGTGAAGTGTTATCGATTGTTTGAAAAATCTTTTGTTTACTTGGTATGACGGTGCTTTTGAGGTACATATACAAATTCTTTCGTATGAAAATAATATTTCCTACATATCTTATTTAATTGCTTATGTGTTTTAATGAAAATTATGGACAAATTTTAATTACGTTATTAATATAACCTAAAGTGAAAATCCACAATTATGTGTATACATCAATTAATATTGTCGCGCAATAGTTAGAATAGTTAAAATAAATTGGTAAAACCATATAAAATACAAGGAAGAGTCTGTAGGTTGTAATAATGTACAAAACAACAGTGAAACGCCACTATGTGTAAACTATGTAACGCTTCAGTATACAGGCTGTTATAAGAAACTACGCCAAGACGTAAAAGGCTGTAGTTTATAACATAAATAACACGAAGTTTGACAGCCTCTTTGGTGCAGTTGGTTAGACGCCGGCTGTGAAACGAAATGCCACGCATTCGGGATACCTAGAAATGTGTTAGTGATCAACAAATTTGTTTCAATTCTGGGTGTCCTTGAGACCTAAATCTCCTATGTTTTCCGATACCATCGAAACAATACTAGATTAGTCTTAACGTGGAGTCAAGGCTATAGTGTGTACTGTATTATATCAGCTTATAATCGCCCCCTATTGAGCATAATGCGACAACAAACGAGGGTTTATTTAAGAGGGCTTCCTATAATGGTCCGTCATGCTGCCCTCAGTCAGTCCCTAGTGCTGGTTGGCGCTCCTCACACGCCATACAAAATCTTGTCAAGATTTCTATGGTAGGCAGGATTCTATATCTCATCTTTCCTTCACAACCTTCACTTTAAAATGACTGAGTGTATTTATTTATGTATGATTTATTGTTGCAGCTTCGATGTGGAGAATGGCGGTGGTGCGGGTGGCGGGACGGGGGGTGCCCGGTCGCCCCTCGAGGGCGGCTCCCCGTCGACTGCGCTCGTCCTACAGGCCATGCCGCAGCGCCGCGAGTCCTTCCTATACCGCTCAGATTCCGACTTCGAGATGTCACCCAAATCCATGTCCAGAAACAGCTCCATCGCCAGCGAGAGGTAAGATAACTCATAATGCGCTTGCCATATCAACAGATACCAGTGGCGAAGCGTCCATATAAAACAATTCCCGTCGGCTTTCCTCTCGTAACTCCAAAAATTTGTTCCAAATCAGACATACAGTGATTTATTTCCTTTATATGCTCATATTTATGATTTATGCTGCCCTTTTAAGCAAATTCATTACTACCTCTCGCGTAGTCTTACAACTGATTAAAGCCAACTTACGCAATTTCCTATCAATCTTAACTAGGTAAGTAAATGTAAGCTAAGGCTTAGTTTAATCTATGGCTTACAATATCTACTGATAATTCTGATGGAATATGATAATTTATGAAGATCAAGTATTCTTTACGATTTATTTACAAATAAAAGGAAACACTAGATATTGGCAATCCAATTTTATAAATTGAACATGATCCAAAACATATATCAAAATCTTAATATTCAGTATGCCACGTGAAAATATATTGCCACATATATATATATTCCTGTATATGAACTATATTATGTATATATTTCTTTGCCATCACACATAGAACAGACTATATTAAATATTTTACATAAATACATATTTATTTTATTTGAAATGTATAAAAAATGTATTTATATATAATATTATCACTATCAGCTATGATGAATAGAATATTCGAGCTCTTATGTAACAAATAAAATCCTTCACAGAATTTATGCTTATTTTTATAATTAATTTAAAAACATTAATAATTTATAGAGATAAATTACACCAGATGAATATTTATTATTATATCTGTGTAAAGAAATAATGTGTACAACACCAACAAAATTTGCTTTAAGCGATGAATTAATTATGAGATGAACACTAATGCGGCTAACCAACAGCACATTTCCCTCAAAATTACTCAACTTTTCCCAATTATCCTTCGTAATCGGCAGCTAATTTTAGTATTTCGTGTACTTCCTTGTTTGACTGTCCAAAATTACAAACGTTCTATTTACTCTTGTCAAAATACACTCTCAGAAATTGAATACAATTAAAATTAGCTGGTTCGAAGACCTCTAGGTCAATCCAAGGCACATACTTCTTATTTTTATGTTATTTTTATAGTTATTTTTATACTTACATGTATATTTGAAAAAAAAATCAATACTTTTGATTAAAGTTATTACAGCAAAATATACTCATATACTTCTTAAGGTACACCCTTATGAAAAATTGCTGAAAATAATATTGTTTAAATATTCTATTTAAAATATTTTAATATCACTGCCATAAAATTTATTTACTTGTAATGTCTTGATAAAAATTCTATATTTAACTTACAGAAGCCTAGATAAAATTACTCAAAATATTAAATTGTGTAGCAAAGGATAATTTATATTATACAAGTATTATTTTACATTTTAAGATTAGCCAAATTCTTAAGAATCCAATCCACGCAGTTAATTAGCGTATTTGTAAAGTACATTCTCTTTAGGAAAATAGTGAGACATTATCAGTATTGTTTAATGAAAGCAATGTAGATATTGTCTTACAACTGAACTTGACGTAACTTGTTGCTCAGATATTGAAATCCATATTTAAGAGACAAATCACAATTGCTTGCCCAAAATGTTAATTAGTGGAAATATAATATACAAGATACACAATATACCACATTATACATTTACTGAATGAGTTTGTACTCGTGTGTATATAGATTTTGAAATTTTTCTAACATCGGCAATAAATTAAAAAGAATAACCTTGATCATTTTAATCAATCAAATATTACATTTCATATTCGAAATAAAATCATACCTCATCATCCAACAAATTCCGTTTTGGCCGGAGCTAGTAGTTTGTAGAGAAATAATTAAACCGTACATATGTAACCGTAATTCATTTTATATTTCGTAATTAAACTTCAGATTCGCAACATAAGTTTAATTAACTTTCCCTCGATATTTGGGAACTTAATCGAAGATCAAAGCCACACACCTAGTTTCAATTAATTTCTTGTCATTTTTTTAAACACTATAGAGAATGTCCAAAAAGGTAAAATATTGATTTAAAATTATATTTTTGATTAAGATTATTTAAATATACGAGACATTAACCTCGCTATAGTGGCGCGTTCAAGTGAGGTAAATTTTAAGTACAGACTGTGCTCAGCTAATTTTCCACATACTAGCATAATAATGAAGATTTGCAAGTCAAAATCATTAGTCCATATTATGTATCGGAACAGCGTGCACTTATTACCAGTTGCGCTGTAGTCAATTTTGTATGCAGGTAAATACAAAAGGAGTTTTTTTTTTGGTCCAGACTTATTGACACTTGTACGCAAACATAAAATAATATACAATAAGTATTAACAGAGACTGTAGCTTACCATTGTTTAAAAAATCACGATATTTTCTTTGACCTATGTCAATATTAATATACAAAAAGCTGTATTGATGATAACATTTCAAACTGACTTACAATTTAGATGTTTCGTATAGTGCTTACTGATTGTATAGCATTGGCACACCTCGTGTCTCCGATACGTTTTCACGAAAACGAAGACACACTACTCGGACGCAGATTCAAAGTAAGCTACATCATGTGTTATTAACTAAAATCGTGTATATGTTGTGTCCGACTAACAAGTAGCGAGCTTACTCACAAACAGCCTACATTCGACGATAGCATGTGTATCCGCGAATGCATTCAATTGGAACTGTGTCGCATAGCTCATGCACTGGCCATTACTAAGTGAACAAACATGAGGGCAAAGATAACACACTCGATGCTACCGCCGTCACCTCTACATATCCTCTCACCACACAACTCTCGCACAATATTTTCGGTGTGAAACTCAACCCCGCATACTGTAAAAGCGACCCGATCCGCTTAGGTGGCATAACATTATGTGTCCTCTGAGGTCTTCGTATTTTCTTTCTTCTCCTTATCTTTTAATTGCTTACAGATTCAAGGAGGCTGAGGCGGCACAACTGGACAGAGCGTATGTACACTAACTTAAGCACGTAACTAGCACCGCAATGCTTATCTGTCCCAGTTTACTTCGCTTGCTTTCTACCTATGCTTTGGTGTCCCTAGTCGAGCTTTATATGTCCTTGTTTTTACCACGCTTTAGTTACACAACAGCTGCTCGTGGCGACAACATACATCAAAAGGTAGGTGCTGTTTTTTTTAATGTAATTTTAATGTTATTCAAACGGATCCATAGGTATTCATCTACAAATTACCTAGGAAACAAGCTTCAACTATAGATAAACTCGTGACAGGCTATCTCTGATTCTATCAATAAACAATTGATTTGATTACATGACATGTATTCCATTCTAATTCTTACAAATTGAATGTTAAATAAACAGATTATTAATATTTTTTATCAGTTAAATTATATTTGATGAGCTCGTTTTACGGCGCCATCGATAAATATGTAACTGAAAACTATGGTATCGGATGGGCCCATTTTTCTCCCACATAATAAAACTTGTTACATTCACCGTGTGTCCCAGATGGGTATTGTGTTACGATTGAGTGTGAGGTAATATAAATCATCATTCCTCTTTACAGATAAACTGGATAACTCGTTTATTTACGTTCACAACTAAACATTCGAGGTTTTAGTGTTAACTTATCAGAATATCTTTGGACGGTTGGGGAGTTGTTCTTGCGCTTGCCGTTTTTAAATCCCAACATAGCTCGGAGTTAAATGTCCTCACGACGCGACGTTGACATTTTTATCTTTTTCAACTTGATAACCTTTAGGAAAATTATTCGGTACTAGTCAATCATCAATCAAAATACTATCACGATGAAGATTGCTACTTTGAAATTGAGACTAGGATATCACTCAGGATATCTTAACATTTCTTAAAAAAAACCCTTCACGGACTTAATTACAATGGACTGAACTAATAAAAAACAAAGCCTTACAGCTCTTTCAACAAAGACAGGCTTGCCGGGAAAGCCTATTAAGTTACTACTCAGTCGTCTTAATTGCTATATTTAGTTCATTACATTGTCCAACAAACAACAATTAGATAAATAAAACACCGTAAAAATATATACAGCCCTAGTTTTATTAACAGTGGTAAACGTTGCTATTCTGAATTTATATCCTAAATATTTTTTTCGTTCTAGTTTATCTGACGGTAATGAAAAGCTGGCTTATAATAAGGGAAACAATGATTACGTCGTAAAATACACGTAATAAGTAGAGGCGGTTGTATTTTATTTTTATAGCACATGAACAAAAACCAAGTATCATCGCAAGTCATGAGCACTTACTGGTAATCCTAGGTAGAAATAAGAGGATGGAAACTCTCGAAGAGAGGTTATCAGAGGCTATTAAGCCTACACGCGACCCTTGCGTAAAATTCTGTAGCTTAATATCATATTTCTATGAGTCAGTGGTACCCATATCGAGGTGGCTCATTCCGGTCGAAGTCAAGACTATTAAATCACTCTACCAATGCTAATTATATCGAACATATACTTACGTTTAATGATATTTTACGTTCGCATTGAATTAATTGCTAAACAATTCCATGTCCATGAGATTTTTAATTATCTTGTGCACTTAACTTTAATGTATCAGAACACTTAATATTCCATGTAGTGCAGAGCAATGACGGCGAATGTAATGATAATATTACTATGAATACATAAGTATTCATCGATTGTAAGGTATTGCGTGCGAAAAATGACTGTAGCGAAAAATATTTACGTAAATAAACCCTCAAAGTATTCCAACTATTCTGGAATGATGAAGTTGCGAATAAAGCCCCAACATTTTGGTACAAGCGAGTTACGATAGGCCTTGGCAGTAATACCTACCTGTGGAGCGTACATGTAAGTACGTTCACACAGGAGACGATCGATATGGAGAGCGAGGCGCACGTTAGTCCGGCAGCCTCCAACAGCACACCTTTAAAAATGCAAATGTCTCAATTATATCTGGCATTGATAACGCTCGCACTGGCCCTCGACATCCACGTCGAACATTGATTATTACCGGCGCCCACCGTCGCCAGTTTCCATTAGCGCCAAATTTATCCTCGGGCGGCGTCGCGCGCTCTCGGCGACGACCGGGCGAACGAGTGGGACGCGGCCGCCACCGCCCGCCCGCTGCTGCGCCTCGCTGCCTTGCTGCCTCGCCGCCTCGCGCCTCGCCGCCTCACCGCCTCACCGCCGCCTCGCGCCTCGCTCGACGCTCGCTTCCATTGATAGTCCGCGCGGGCCGCCGGCGACACGCCCGCGCTGCTACCAATGCCGCGCGATACGCGATGCACTTGCTTGGCCGTTTAACCCCTCTTTATAGTAAACCCCACTCTAAAATGTGAATCGTCCACGCTGGTTTTGATACAGTTCACGGTACCGCGAAGTGACGTGACGTTTAGACTCATACTGTTTTGGATTAAGTCATAACGTGCTGACACTTGCCGGGACTATTGAAGCTCGTTGCTGAACAAGTAGATAGCATCGAGGTCATTCACTGATCTGACGAGTTGGCGGAGACCCCCACGCAGCGGCCATAAGAAACCGCTCAGTTTCGATTCAAATTTAACAGAGGCCTATTCATCTCTATGAGAGATCCTGATATCGTTATAAGAATTAGTATTCATGTTGTGATATTATACGTTTGTATATAAAAATATTGTATTTGTATCGTTGCCGCCGAGAAGGACATCCGATTCAGATAGCTTTATCTCTACATATGTACGCTGTCGTGATAGATTTAAAAACTAGCAAGATAAGCAAAATCAATTTCATTCTGTTATTATTGACATCGACCTCGAAGAGAACGCTTATGTAATTACAAGCGAAAGTCTCGTTTGCGTGTTCGCACGTGGGCACGGTTGGTGGCGGTCGTGCCTACTGCCTATCAGTGTAGACGATGGCTTAGTGACAAGTGATTAAGGCTCATTGTGACGTCGTCGTACACGTTGTGAGCGAGACGCGGCAAGCATGCAACGTTCAGGATCTCAGTCAGACAGGCTGGGCGCCGCGGGAACCGGCGCCACGTTCATAGCCAAGAGCTCTGCGTCGGAGCACAGCATGGCGACCAGCGTGGCGGCCGGCACCGCGGGGGGCACGCTGCCGCGCACGCTCAGCACCAGCGTGCTGCGGATCAAAAACAGATCCACCTTTTGGGAAAAGTTCTGGGATGAACGTACCCGACGCGACGGGTGAGTAACCACAAACCCGCGTATTGCGAACCTTCAATTTTATATCAACAATATCAGTCTAAGAATTCGCAAAATGATTCTCTTTTATTGATACTATGTTTTGCTTCTGGCGTTAAGATTGGCGCCGTATAGATTTTGATTAGACTCATAACAAAGTGTTTATTCCGTTCGTGTCTTTGTGTCATATACATTATACGCATTTGCTGTAGAGGGACTTATAATCAATATATTGTACACTTTCGAAATATATTTCCTTCTCTCAGAGAATTTTAAAATCGATGAGAATATCGAGTAGACCGATTGAACCGAGTTCATCCTCGTTAGTAGCTCCATAAAAGAAAAAAACACGTTTAATATTAATTTGTTTTGCGCCAACTGTTGCGTTCACTGCAGAAACGTTGTCCAATTAAATTTTGTATCCTTGTTTAAAATAATCAACAAATATTGGTGTTCGAAGTTTTTTGAGCATGTTTAATCTTATCTGATAGATGTTTTTCATCACATGCTATTCTTATATTTGCTTTAGAAAACTACTTCTTCATATTTCTAATTAGCCAGTTATTTTTTCTTAATCTTATCCTTAAAAATAATGACAAAGCGTTGGTAGGTCGAATTAAAAGACGGATACGGTAAATTCTTTATATTAAGCATATATTCGAATATTTTGGATCACTTTTTAATTACGTGAGGTACAGAGAGCAATGTATGAAAAAAAAGGAAAAATTCAACACGCGAGCGACGGTAGGCGACGTCGACGTGCGTCAATGCGGGACAAAAGAAATAAAAGGGGATTGGTGTCACAACGTAAAACTGAAATATCCTCTCTATAAACAAGCAGCAATGCAAGTACTTATGCTTACGAAATAATCCCCAATATAATGTAACTACCATGGATATCGCACCACCAAAAGTATTTTACACATTCCCTTCCTTGATGCAAATCTAAAAAGCATCTCTCTAACGCATATGCACAAAGCATTTACCGCTTTTATTTCTCGACACTCAATTACCTGTTTGAGTCTCCTTTAATCAAATTATTTAATATAGTTTCCTGTCCTGCTATTTTCCTTGTGTAGTCAGAACTGATACCAAAATCTAAATATATTCGTATTGCCTCTACATCCTAATTTCATCGTATAAACCTTCGCTTGCCATTTCCCTTGTGCTCGACGAAAAAAACTAACATGAAAAAGATCAGTTTTAAAATACTTTAAAAATAACTTAAAAGGAATAAAAATAAAAAAAACCTAAACCAGAAGAAATAGTAAAGATTGAGTAGCAAAGCGGAGTCTGACAGCAATAGCTATAGCCCTATGTAAAAAGAAAGATACAAGAATACAATATAGCACAATAGGTGCATTAGTAAGAAATGTGTCGCAGTGATTAGGCCCTCCGCAAGACAATAAGTTGGTGTAAGAGTCCTGAGTTGTTAAGCTGCGGTTGATTCACGCCGCCTGTCTCATGAGACTGCGAGGCTTTGACGCGTCGAGATACTTACAAACAGTATTCTCGCTGTCACCGTCGGCATTGTTTCAAGGAAACAAGCAATTAAGGATTAAGCTTCGGTAAAATCCAACTTCGGACGCACAGAGTGATAAATTATAGCTATTTCCATTAAGGTACGGGATTTGTTGGCAAAAATCTAGATTGATTGTCCATTGTGAACTGCTTGTTCAGTTTAAGAATTACAAATTGATACAAATGATAAATCCATTTATAATAGCCTTCTTCGTTATTTATTATTTATTCGTATGGAATTTAACAAATAGCTTATCAATTCAATAGTATCTAGTTCGAATCTCCATCGACACAATGCAATTTCGCAATATCACCGACCTGGGAAAACGTACATAGGTCCGAAGCTTTTCGTACCACAAAAAAGACATTAGGCGCTTGGATATCAGTTTTGTCATTCAGTAATGACCGCAGTCTTCAATGTAACAGAATCTCTGTGAAGCAACTAAAAACACGATTCTAGATTCTCTACAAAGTATTATATAAAATTATTTATTCATCAAGACGCTTAGCTACTCTAATAGTCAAAGAACAACCAAATCTCATCGAATCACATCAAATCAAATCATGAAAGGCAAAGGTTCCAAGATAACCAGTAGTCTAACAACGTAGATGCATGGATTACAAGCAATGTTTCAATATATTTATTCATCTAAAATGCTTTGCAAAAAGAATGCAATAAAAAAGAGGTAATTTGAGATAAAGACATTGTAGACTCTATTTGATATTTTACTTATTTTCCTTTGTATCTAAATTAAACATAATATAAAAGCAAAGTTAATATAATATTGTATTATAGTTCGGCAATCTGTGTGTAACTCGACTCCTTAATAGCACAGTGTTATCATACCACGATAAAAACGAAACTAGTTTTTATACGTGACCACTTTTATATTGCTAGTAATATTCAAAGCTAACCAAAGTTTTTAAACTAAGAAATATTTCATCCATACATAAATAAACTGTTTCCTAAGGTACAGACAGAGATGCCACAAATGGCGATCACAGTTCGCCAAGCTTATTTCCGTCCTTCGATATGAAGGAACGGGCAATTGATGCTACATTTTTCAAACCGAAAAACATATTATATAAAGTTGATTGTTTGATCTGTGAATACAGACCAGAACCTTTAGGTTCACAATTTTTTTTATCAATTACAACTTAGCTTCCCTTGAAAATATCTTAAAAATTATTCTTTAAATTTTATATTTATTTTTTCAAACCAACCACCCTCATATTACTATTAGTTGAGAATATGAACAACCATGATAGCATATCTTTGTGTTTTTTTTTTTCAATATCATTTTGAAATTGTAGGAGGTTGACAACTAGTTATATTTAAATTTGAATTAGGTAAAGCAAGGTCTACGGTGCCTAGGGGAATAAGAAACATATTGATATGTAGATATTCTTTTTTCTGAATTCTAAATTCATACAAACAACGACAAGATTCTATCCGGTGAAAAAGGGAAAAGCTATTTTTATCTGCAACTCAATTTCTCCGCTGCAACGCTACAACATTGAGATATTTTCTACATCAAAGTGCTTATTGATACTCGCCAAGGCTTGAAGCCCACGCATACTTTCTCAAAAAAGGTAAAATATAATCTTCTGTACCAACGCCTTCAAAATATATTTTATTTTAAACAGTTATTTTGTAGACACAATAACAAATTGTAAAGTTTATTTCAATTGTCCACTGTGAGAGGATATGTCAGACGAACAAAGACAATGGAACAGTGAGCCATATGTGATTTCCCATGAAGTATCGGTGCAAGGGAATTAATATTTAAATAAACTATACTTTCTACGTAGTCTATCAAAGGGCAACTACGTCAGTTGTACCCCGAGTGCACGCGCACTCGGAAACGACCTTAGTGCTATTTGCATTCACCTTGCTCGTACCTGTAATTTTGAAGATGGCATTTGATCATTCTTTATACATTGATGAAATATATTTTGTATAAGAAAGATGAGGATAATATAATTAAACGGTCTTCTCTCGGTCTTCCTCCTAGAATTACATCCGATTAAACCAATTTATTCATCTTAATGAAGCCAAAGCACATTTTACCTTTATTGACGTCACAAAAGTTAAAGGTCACGTCCCGATTTTCGTCAAAAATAATTCAATGCCGTCAATCAGAACTTATGTCAACGACATTTTCTTTGCCCGTAAATGGAATACAAAAAGTCTGGAAGGTGAATAATATTTTTAAATGGATTCCTAACTAACTTTGAGGACGGCGCGGCGCTCGGAAAGCAAACACTACAAGGAATGAAATAAACATTTTGAAATACATTGTCAGCGAAAACATTTGGATATCAAATCAACAAGAAAACTTAAAAAGAGAACCCTTAATTTCAACCATATACCGTGAAACTTGATTAAGTGGAATCTGCGTAATTGAGAAACTTCTATAACTGGAACATATTATACTGCGTCCCCGTCACTTCGATCACTAAAATACCTCTATTCTGTTCTCTCTATAATTACTGTGTGTAGAATTGCATTGCTTTACTTTTTTCTTTATTTGTGTCTCTCCTCCTATGACAAATTTAATTGATTACCCCTATACCGCTAGAGCCTTGCGTAAAAACCTTTGCATTAACTCCACAAAATAGATTTTACTCTTTAATTGGCCATTCTAACATTTCTTATACGTGATAGGCAAGGTAGCATTCCCATTGACCAAGAGGGCATTGTTAATTGTAACTTTGAAAAATAAGATTTGCAGCAAGGCTAAACGAGTTGGAAACAAAAAAAAATATCTATAGCTCAGTAAGTTCCATTGTTACCTATCAGAGACAACATTTACAAGGAAAATAAATAGTTTGGCCAGCTTTGTAATAAACGGTTAAAACCAGCTACCTGTTTAAGTTATATAAACTATTTTGTCCCTTGAAATTCCATCTTTCCAAGTTTTACTCTACATGTAGGCATGAATGAACCAAAATAATATGAATTCTAAAAGTTTTGTATAATAAAAATGACTATTTGACTCTGCAATGTTAAACAGACCTTCCCTTTTATCACTTCACATTTACTAAAACATGAAAAGAGCCTTTCATTAATCACAACCCACACATGTTGAAAGCGTTCGTTAAAAACTCACAGGAGGCTAATTTGAATCATCTATCTAAACAGGTCTACGAACGTCGTGAATAGGCAGGAATATTATCGATTGGACTGAAGATGTAATAAGTATGTGCCCGCTTCTAGGAATAAGAGGATATTTGTAAACAAAGTAATCCTGTTTTTTCGGAATTGCTTTGAGATTCGTATATACAAAAACACACTGACAATGGCGCCTACATACCGGAGCGGCCGTGGGCGTTAATTGAACACACGTGGATGCATCGACCAGACTCCGATCTTTTATATTTTACGTAAAGCAGAAACACTTAATTATATTAACGTTGCCCACGATTGGTTGTATTAAAGTAATTTGTCCATTATTATTGAGCACTGCGTTCTCGTCTGTATTTACAATTCGTCCTTCGTATAAAAATATTGCATTTTGCTTTCCACTGGAGTGTTCAACGAATAATTTTAAATCAAACGAAGACAGTATTGATACCGTGGGATACATGCGCTGAACAGATATTCATATTATGACAAACATTAGATGAAAGCATACATCCCATATTTGTATATCTTGGTTATCTTTTGTGTTTATCTTCATATAATTATTTAAATGCACGTTTTGAATTATTAAATCACTATTGGTTGTTATCGATTTCTGTTAATACAACTCTGAGCTGGTACTTTATATATCTAAGCACCTTATGCTTAAGCCGTAATCTTCCATACTCGAAAAATATTTTTAATTAATATAAATAAAAGATAAGTATACAGCTGTTCTTGAATATTCTCATTGTAAGTCACATTTTGCATTTCTAACGTTGAATTTTCTATTCTTAATACAAAATTAAGAGTATGCTCTTTTTACATATTTTTCTTGGTTGTAAATCATAGATTTGGCAAACAGCGTCGTACGTCGGGATCGTCGAATCTCCGCATCCAATTTCTTGTCGCCGTGTCGGTCTTATCACATAATAACATAACATATACTTTAATATTCCCACACATTTTTATATGTACAGAGAGAGCTACCGAAAATGTTCGTGAAGGGCATGGGCACAGATTAAATTTGTGTTTACGTCTTTTATCTCGCAAAGGGATTGACAAAGGGAAGATTTGTCTGAGATGGCACATTTCAGTCACTCTTTCACCTGTATTTGAAGATATCGTTGTAGTATTACATTTTACAAGGATTTTCGACTCCCTTATCGAATGCTGTGAACCATTAAGATTGATTCCTAGATTGGCCACTTTGCTTTATGGTTTTCGAATCGAAAAACATAATTTATTCATGATCGCAAAATTACCCTAAAGGGTAGAAACGATCAACTAACTTTTTAATTACACGCAACGCCCACACAAGCATAACTTTTGTTAAAAAAACCTTTGCTACAAATAAATTCCCGGGTTTGTATCGACTCAAACACGTGTCACATAATATTCTCAGGACTACCTACACACTTCTATAAAGTAATATGAAGTTTATAAGACAGACAATATTGCATCCACGCACTTTTCAACTTCGCCGTGTGCGGAGACTGTCACAAAGCACTTAAGCCTTGTTCCTCTCGATAAATATTAAATTTAGAAACAGTGATAAAATAAATATGACACCTTTATCCTGTTGACGCTTAACAAGAAATTTTCACGAGGTGCCTGAATTATAAACTTAGTTTTGGAAACGGGATGCTATTTTCGATGAATAAAACAGCTTACTATATTCAAACAGTTTTTCGTAGTTCATATTTTAACAGAAACACAAGAGAAACAGAATTGTCACAACAATAGAACGCACACACTCACACAATATAAATTAACATACAAAAATAACTAAAAAATAAAAATGTAGGAGTTTGCGGGCCGCATCGATGTGATACTTAGGTAACCAACCAATCAGCATAATTTTCGAGTAATTAACCAAATTCAGTTCGATTTGTCACATCTATTCTTTCACTTTTTATCTTAACCTTTCTTGTGCTTAACCTTAAGTTTACATTACCATATAAAAAAATGTTCATTGATTCATATCTTTATGAAATGTTAAAAATATTGTTTATTATGTCATCAACCTCATGTTATTAATACACATAAGCTGCTGTAAGAAATATGTAGTTATAATCAATATTCATCTCAGCACCTGTAAAGACCGACATAATATCATCTCTTTTGAGAATTATTCGTATAGCTCATGTAAAATCGTATTCAAAGTAAAAATGAGTAGAAACGTTCGATTTTTCCTAATCTAATTTATGTCAGCCGCCGCTACGCAGGTAAGCCGACTTAGCACTGAAACCAGTCTTCATAACATTAGTTATGTGTCAATATCCCGGGAGATCTACACCAAGCGAGCATAAAAGCTAGGACTGGTTGAATTTAAGAAAAGGAGTACATACCTAAATGGATCCGTAAAGGGATTTCCTCGTGTAAGAAAAAAGCCAAGAAAATAATTATTTTAAATATATACTAGCAGCTCAGCCCGGCTCCGCTCGTGTGCAGATACACGTTTTTGAAAATATTCTATCGCTTATATATAACATAAACAGATTTTTTAAATCAGTCAGTTTTCATGCAAGCAAACAATCAAATATTTCCTCTTTATAATATAAAAAGAGAAAAAGATAAGTTTAGAAGTACAAGGATTTCGAAGAAACAATATTGATATAATTTTAGATGTATGTGGAAATTCCGTACTATAGTCTGGGTATATTATGATTTAATATTATATACACAATTACCGCATATATGTAGGAAACCACAAGCGGGGTATCAAGGAATTCGGTAACGCTATTAGTCGAACGGGTTAAAGACACAGTGGGGCATTGATTAGTAATATTACACAAGATAAGTTTAATAGTAATTGTATGTACAGATAAATCCACTAAACTTGGCATCAGTCCAATTAACATCGTTAGTAGCGTAGACGTCATTGCGTAAACTATAGTAGAATAAGGAATGTGTGTATAATAAAACAAAACAGAGCCTTGCGTCTCGACGAGCTTAACCTTGACACGTGATTACGGGTAGATGTGCCCATGTCATCAATTTTATCTGTGTAGATATAAAATAATGAACGCTGTAATCAAATACAAGGACTTTTTTATATGTAGTTGTAGGTATACATCATGAAAAGTAAGATTTATTACAGAGCATCCCTACTTCCAGTGCTAAAATAGAAAGCTTATCAGACCCAGTATAAATGACGGAAGAATTATAAATTAGATTGCGTAGCCATGTCGGCGCTCTCACGATGTTTTCCCTCGTCTTCACCGAACAAATATGTATCTACTCTAATTGCGCCGGGACTAAAGTCCTCGACTCTCCGCCAGAGGCAACAGCTTATAACCACGCCGCATTCACTCCGCACTTAACGTTTCAGTCTGTTGATGTTGACTCGACCACAAATAACAACATATCTTTTATTGCATTAAGTTTTTCACTCTTTTATACTAGCACTGCATTAGTCTTGATGATAAGTGTAAACCTGTACAGAGATTTCTACAGAATAACCTGCCTGATGAAAACTAGATGCCTACAGGCAGAAGTACTTTTCCCATCCTTATTACTTCCCGCTCCTCCCTTTTTGACGGACTGGCAACACATCCATGTTCCAAGCATTATGGATGTTCATGGGCGGAAGTGATCAGCCATCAGGCTCTGTGTACTCGTATGCCCTATGCATAATAAACATTTGCATATATCACTATGACGGGTTTTCTACTATCATGAATAATGGTCGCTATCCAATCTGGTACGAGCTTCCTACCACCTTCCACTTGAAAGTTAAAAGTGTGATAACTATATTATTCGGGAACAAAAGCCGCATTGAATAACACGTGCCGTCGGAGAACCTCCCAACTTTTTGACAAGCGGTATTGATCGCGGACTGTATTTGCAAAACTACATACCGGTTATACTCTCAAGCTTTATTTATAATAGAACGTGATATGTTAAAGAAATTCTATTCATAACACGCTTAAGGATTTGTATACTATGTTTTAAATGTAGTACGTGTAGGTTGTATGTTTGTGGATAAGCCGTTTCCTTTCTCAGAGCAGCGTCCGATCCTCTTTGTAGCCGCCGTGAGACAGTATACACATACGGACCTAAACACAATGCACAAGGGTCTTAATATTATCCGGTACCGCCACAAATGTTCTTTGTGAATAATAAATCCGATGTCATAGGGTACTGAAATCGATACCACGTTTACGTTTCTACAAGCAACTTGGGTGACTAAGCACTTTTCACGGAACTGAGTAAAGACGAATTATTAACCATATCGTATGGAATACCACGGATGATAAATTATTTAAAATACAACGCTACATTTCCTGGTATCGGTAATGCACTTAAGTATGTATCATACATGAACAAACTAAAAAAAATAAGGTGCATGTAGGTAATACCGTAATAGTAGTGTGTAACGGGCAAGCATATAAATTTATATAAAATATAGGAGTTTACGTTTATATCCCTTCTTGTATTATGGTGCTACTTCAACGTTCTTACTTTGTTTATTCCATTTGTAGACAGAACTTAGTTCTTAATTATTAATTTATATTATCATGTTTATGAAATTCATTTTAAAAGAATTTAAAGGCAATTAATTTCTAGACAAATAAAGACTTGTTTCAGCATTCATTTAGCATTTCGCAATTCCGATACCATTATCAAGAAAAACTATTTGCAAAGCTCACAATAATTGTTTAACAATATGTAGACATATTTGCGTAAAAATAAAGTCCTAATAAATATAGAGAAGTCACAAAGAAACACCAAGATAAGATAAAAGGAACTAAAAAATGTATACTATATATACTTAATATAACTTTTATAAGAAATACCTCCCTTTGGCAAGTCATAAAAGTAATTTAATATCACTTATTTCATAATTAATGAAGATTGGAAAATATAAACTGCATTTTAATGAACTCACCGGTCCGTAAACAACTATTAACTTTGACTTCATCTGGAATGGCGTAGTGGAAGATTAAACGATAAAACATTTTCTTTGCATTCATAAACACTTAATTATTTTATATATCTTTATTTGAAACATATAATTATATAATGCAAAGTGCCCGACCGGCTTCTATTCCCGGGAAAACTAATTCTTAGAAAAATGTATATTTATTGCTTAAGGAAAACGTAAAATGTTATTATTTCTCTCTTCTTGGCTTTTTACCCGGCTTATTCTCGTCCTTATTATAATTTCCTATAACCAACTATGTATAATTAAACAATGAGCATTCCTAATATACGAGTAGATATTTAAAAAAAAAAAGTACAATCAAAATTCAATAAACTGTTATTGTATCTCTAAAAATAATTGAATAGCGTTTAATGTTTTTTCTTTCATCCATCCATCCATCAGCCAAAGGAAGTCCACTGCTGAACATAGGCCTCCCCCAATGATTTCCACAGAGACCTGTTGGAGGCAGCCTGCATCCAACGACGTCCCGCGACCTTTACCAGGTCGTCGGACCATCTTGTGGGTGGACGTCCCACGCTGCGTTTTCCGCTACGCGGCCTCCATTCGAGCACTTTCCGACCCCATCGGTCATCAGATCTCCGCGCTATGTGCCCTGCCCATTGCCACTTCAACTTGCTAATCCGGTGGGCTATGTCGGTTATTTTAGTTCTCCTACGGATCTCCTCATTTCTGATTCGATCTCGTAGGGAAACCCCGAGCATAGCCCTCTCCATAGCTCGTTGAGTGACTTTGAGCTTCCTAATAAGGCCCATAGTGAGAGGCCACGTCTCGGTGCCGTAAGTCATCACTGGCAACACACAACTATCGAAGACTTTCGATTTAAGGCAATGAGGTATATTGGACGAGAAGACGTCGCGTAGTTTCCCGAACGCTGCCCAACCGAGTTGGATTCGACGATTGACCTCCCTCTCGAAGTTGGACCTGCCTAACCGGACCACTTGTCCTAAATAGACATATTCGTCAACAACTTCAAGAGTCGAGCCCCCAACACCGATGGGGGTGGGCACAACATGGACATTCGACATGATCTTCGTTTTGTCCATGTTCATTTTAAGACCCACCTGTTGGGAGACTCGATTGAGGTCTTCGAGCATAGTGCTAAGGTCTTCCAGCGATTCTGCCAAGACTACAATATCGTCGGCAAACCGAAGGTGAGTGACATACTCGCCGTTGATGTTGATGCCGAATCCTTTCCATTGCAAGAGCTTGAAGGCATTTTCCAGCGCGGCAGTGAACAGTTTCGGAGATATGACATCTCCCTGTCTCACGCCTCTCTGTAGTGGAATAGCCTTCGTACCCTGATCTTGTACTCGGACCGACATGGTGGCGTTGTTGTATATACACTTCAACACTTCGATGTACCGATAGTCGATATGGCACCGCTGGAGAGACTGTAGCACAGCCCAAGTCTCGATCGAATCAAAGGCTTTCTCATAGTCCACAAACGCTAAACAAAGCGGCAAGTTATATTCCTCGGTTTTTTGTATAACTTGCCGAAGCGTATGGATGTGGTCTATGGTACTAAAGCCTTTTCGGAAACCGGCTTGTTCGGGAGGCTGGAAGTCATCAAACCTGCGTTCGAGACGATTCGTGATGACCCTCGAAAACAACTTATAGACATGGCTCAGGAGCGAGATGGGCCTGTAATTCTTCAGCAAAGTGTTATCACCTTTTTTGAAGAACAGTACCACCACGCTCCTGCTCCATGCCTCTGGCGTTGAGCCCTCAAGGAGAACGGAATTGAAGAGCCTCTGAAGGACTTTCAGTATCGGCGTTCCGCCCGCTTTCAGAAGCTCTGAAGTTATTCCGTCCTTGCCCGGCGCCTTGTTGTTTTTAAGTTGCTTCAGGGCCATCTCAATCTCACACAGGCTGATGTCCGGGATATCATCGCTAAAGTGTCGGATCAACTCGGCTCTCGGGTCTTCGGCCGAGCTAACAGCAGGTTTGGCAACCGAGGTGTAAAGCTGTCCGTAGAACCTCTCGATCTCCCTTAATACCTCTGCCCTCGTCGATACCACGCGGCCATCGTCCGTTTTCAGCCTAGACAACTGGCTTTGCCCAATAGACAAGTCTCTTGCAAACACTTTGGAGCCTCCGTTCCGCTCAATTGTCTCCTTAATGCTCACAGTATTGTGAGCACGGACATCGTGTCGCAAGGACTTCCAGATCCGTCTATTGAGCCGCCGATATGCTTCGGCGTCAACGGAAGACTGCAGCTTCAAAGATCGACGTTCGGCCATGAGGTCAAGAGTCTGGATCGAGAGTTTTTGTGGTCTATCTCTACGGTGAGGTCTAAAATACTTAGATCCCACCGTATGGACAGCTTCTACCAAACCGCTGTTTAGCTCGTCCACTGCAAGGTTTTCTCCTAGACAATCAAAGCGATTTGTCAGCTCGAGTTGAAAGCTCTCGGGGTTTTGGATATGGGCGCGAGTAGGTCGGAGCGTAGATTTCATCAAGCGACGCCTTTCCGACTGGACATTGATATTCAGTGTGCCCCTAACCATTCGGTGATCACTGCCGGTTTTCACCCTGTTGATCACAGAGACATCTCTGAATATCCGTCTATTCGTCGTCAAGATGAAATCTATCTCGTTTCTCGTAGAACCGTCAGGACTCAGCCAGGTCCATTTCCTGTGAGGCGGCTTCTGGAAAAAAGAGTTCATCGCAAAGAGTCCCTGTTTCTCCAGAAAGTCGGCCAGCCTCTGACCCCTGAGGTTCCGTTGCCCATGTCCAAATTGCCCCACTTTCAACTCAGCATCGCTTCCCTTGCCCAACTTTGCGTTAAAGTCTCCCATAACAACATTGAAGTAGGTTTTGGAAGTATGTATGGCCCGACTTATGTCCTCATACATTTCCTCCACTTCTTCATCTGGGTGTGTCGAGGTCGGCGCGTATGCCTGTATGACCTTCAACGAATATCTTTTAGATATTCTGAGTATAAGGTATACTACCCTGCTCGACACACTTTCGATGGATACGATGTTGTTGATGAGAGACTTGTGGACGAGAAATCCGACACCTCCTCGGGACTGTTGGTCGTCCCCCCGGTAGAAGAGCAGGTTACCAGACTTCAGGGTTATCGTATCCTCCCCGATTCTTCGGACTTCCGATAACCCCAGAATGTCCCAGTGTAACCTGCCCAATTCTTCTTCCAGTTCGACAATCTTCTCGTCTGTCCTCATTGTGCGTATGTTGTGTGTTACCAGGGCCAGTCGTCGTCGGGGGTGGTAGCCGGGGCCAACCCGGGGATTCTTAGCACCCCCTGCCCCACCGTAACCTTGACCGCTACCATAGCCAGGAATAGTGGGGCTGCCGGGGACTGGGGGCCTGGTCTCAGTTTGTGTCGCCATTAAGGGGGGTATTTGCCAATACTCGCCACGCTTGGCAGGCGGGTTGGCGAGCGCAGTAGGGGACTAGCGTTAATGACGCTGCTGCCCGCCATGTTTTTTCTTTAAAAAGGTTTAATTTTACATGATTTACAAAGCAAAACAACATCATAAAGTATTTTTTATTATAGTTTACCTTGTGTTTACTTTAAAAATATTAATTGGTGATCTTGAACATCTTATGGTTGTAAATTGTAATATATACCGTGTAAACTATAGTACATTCACATTCATAACAAACATAAAAGGTAAAATACTCTGTAATAATAACGAAAACGGGAACGATCCCTCATTATGTCAAAAGTATTTGTGATTTATTCGCTAATTCGATTGTTTATCAGGCCAATTCAGTTTATTTTCCGTTCTAATTTATTGCGGCCTGCTTGTCGAACATCAAAATTGCCAGTCTATTTTAGTTTCACGCAAACAGCTTTTTTCCACAGTTTTTTGCATTTAGAGATTTTAGTGTAATCATAATCTCGATTATAAACAACATATTCAAGCTCGCGTTTATTTGTTTAATATCTAGTTTTATTAAAGTAATAGAATTCACTAAGTATATTTTAATTTAATATCGAGTGGGTTATTTATAAAATATAATGAACTAACTGGTAGTTCTCTCACATGTAAGAAGCCGCCTGGGTAGTAACACCGCAATGTCTATGTCTCCTGCCAAACAACAGTGCAAATGCACCGTTGTGTTCGGTTTTTTTTTATTCTAGCTCGGCATAGTGGCCGCATTGCGCCTGATGGTGAGCGCAAATGCCGCCCAGGCAGAGTTTCCATTGGCATCGGACGGCAGTCCCATGCCAATAGATACAATTATGCCGGCCTGCTAAGAACCCTTGAAGGATATCGTAGCCAGAGTAACTACTGGACATATTGAGACTTTTTTATGTCATAGAGGCAAACGAGCATACGGTTCACTTGATGGTAAGTGATCACCGCCGCCCATGAACATCTTATGTCTCAGGATGGCGAGCACAGTGGAATACCAAGCATTGTTTTATAATTTCCAATTATTTTTTTGTTCTGCTATTGTTCATGATCAGTCGTATGGCTTGCCATCTGGCAAACGGCATGCTCGTCTCGCCATTCCGTGCAATAAAAGTAATAAAAAAACGTATCTGTTTTCGTCGTAAGGAATTGAATATCATTGCCGAATGCTGCTCTACGTAATCTAAATTCACGTATAAAAACGTAAGCAAAACGAAATCCGGAAAAATGAACTTCTCAAGGTTATACACGCAAATACTAGCTAGATGAATGGAAAGCAATGCTGGGTATAAATTTAATGAATGGGTTTCCAATGCTTTTCACAAAAAACATTGAAGGAGAAACAGATATAGGTTACATATGAATAAATGCTGGAAAGGACCGGAGACGATTTATGAGATCCATTTCAGAAGTGCTACGTTCAACAATAAAATAAAAAGAGTTTGACAAATGTGCAGAAATATCCATAAATATGGCGTAATAAATTTTGCTATCCCTTTGCACTTGTATTCTGTGAAAAGGTTTGAGTATACGTAATGTTAGCGGCATTTTATTTGTGTGCAAGGATTATTAACAGATATTTTCGCATCATATAGCATGCTCACGTTTTTACCTCACTCATGTTAGACGTGTGTTGCGCATGCCGCACTGAATTTTTTTTTCTTAAATCCCCACCGTATTAAAACATTAAACACGGTACAGATCAGGTAAACGACGGACGGCTATTTAAAGACTGTTCGGGAAAATAAATTAATTATCTCAACGTTAAAAGGAAAACTTTTTACAGACATCAGGGATTCTTCTGTGAATGACAGGTTTAATTCCGCCTTGCTTAAAATTTATTCAATTGGTTCTGAATAAAATATCAATCTCAGATGATTAAAGCAATATAAACAACTCGCAAATGGGATACTAAAATGTTAATAAATATTTACCATGTAAATCAGACATATTCCGAATTATTGTTTTGTTTTTAAATCGCGTGACAAGAGCCTCCTTCAACAGAATACGACACTGCAAACTTCACAAACCCAATTGCGAAAAATAAAATATCACTGTGACAATTAGTGTCATATTATTTTAGAAAATATTTGTGATTTTATGCTGTATTATTGCTGTTGTCTCTTATGAGGTAAATATTCATTTAGTAATAATATGGGTTACAGTATCTAAATTGGTACGTAATATGGTAATTTAATTCATGTATTTTTGCGTCCATACATACTGCATTTATATGTATACTGCTGCGGTTATTGTTGCTAAATGTGTTTTATTAGTACATGTTCTAAAATAGAATTGGTATTAAAGGGAAATTGTCGACCTTCGGCTTTGAAACTGGCAAATGAACGTGCAATAATAAAATTGTTTACATGTCGAATTATACGTAACTCAATAAGCCATCGTAATCTCGAAATGAGGTTTATTCAATTTAGGGACCGTGCGTGATTTGGCGGCGTCCCTCGGTCTGAAAATGGTTTTTGTATTAGGATTTACATCACGCTGGAGTTAAACTATAAACGAGGGTTTATAACTGTTTAGAAAGTTACAATTTTTCTTATAATTGGCTCTTAATTTTGTTTTTTTCACCTTACAATTGATTATTATTAAACATTTTATAAAGCCTTACCATAGCCTCACCTTAAAAATATTCTTATTTATATATACACATCTTCTTATATTTATTATGATGTTTCAGAACTTTGAAATGAACATTTATATATGTATATAATTCAAACCATACAATAATAATTAGATAACATATTTTTAAACCGCTATAATTGTAGCTGTCACACACAATGACCATTCCAATTTACCGCAACCGAAATAGACTAACCTTTTGCCTCGGTTTAATAACAAATATCAATTCTAAGTATTTTTACAGCCTATTTTAAGGATGTGACTAATTCGAAAGACCAAAATATGATGACTGCTCTGTTGAGGAATTGTAACATTTATTTCGGGAGTGTGTCGACATGAGTATAACATCAATCTAATTGCTATAGTAGGTTAATTGCTTCAATCCATTGCTCTGTGGAAGCGTAGGAATGAATTTAAGCCCCGGTATTTACTAATTAAATTCTGGAAATTTAAATAACGCCGCCCCTATCAACAGGTAATAATCATAGGGAAAGTCCTTCAACATTTTAGATTAATGATATAGATATTTGGCTGCTAAAAATGAAAAGAAAATACAGACATGAAGTAATATAGTTTAAGTAGATAGGTAACTGCCAAGAAATGAAAATTAAATATAAATATGATATAATATTAATTATCTTGCCACTGACTAGTCTGCATCGCTCTATTATAAATTCCATCCTTTATTAGAAAACAATGGAAGCAATGCTTCTTCTTGCTAGCCCCTAACAAAACTTACTCAATATTTTCATCATCTTATCCAATTTCAAACAAACATTGAAACTATTACATCATGAAACATCAATGTGAGTAAGCATTACTTGCTAAATAGAGATATCAGCAACGATAACTTGCGTGAAATGCTTGTAACTAATGAAATGTAGGCAACGCCTTCATTTTAAAAATTGACAAGAGATTACATTTTATCCAATTATGTATTCCTTTAGCCATTTTCATTCGAACCAAATATATTGATACAACTTTTAATCCATGTAATGTTTCATAATTATTGCATTTCCCACGGTTGATAAGATTGACGAATCTTCGGGATTTATTTCAATATTTAAAATCTATCATGCATATTAAGGTTTCCAAGTGATTTCGATGTCCATGTGTGGCAGTGATTACTTTCAATAGTGTGGATGAATTGCTTCTCTGCTGTTCAATTTATCTACCTCCTTCCTTCACTACAATCCTCAATCTTAAAGACTAGATGCATATTAAACCCGAGTGATTTCGCTGTCCATAAGTGGCAGTGATCACTTTTCATAGAGTGAATAGGTTGCTGATCTGTCGTTTTTACCGTAATATAAAAACATGCTTGTAAATACAAATGGAATAGCAACGTAATTAATGTCAATGATATTATGTTCTGTAAGTTTTTGTAAGTCATCAAATTAGTTTGGGACTGGTTTCGCTGCGGTATTTCACTAGGGCTATTACGTTTATTGCCCTCCGAACACTTGTTACGTCTGTCGTACATTTATCGTCGGCGACGGGCTCGCGGTTTTAGTTTTGTTGTTATATCTTTGATGTTACTTACACAAAGACATATTTTATTATAGAAATATTCGCTGTTTGATGTACAAAATTAGTTTTCGTGTATATTTTTAATAGAGGCCTTTGATACTAAAAGAGTTCATTAAATATTTTCATTACTAATTATATATGTTCAAATGTGGAGATACTTAATTAGTTTTCGTATGTATTTCAAATAATGGTATAGCCTATCATATTCTTTGTATGTTTTCTATTAGTAATTGACGAATTCGATATGTTCGAATATGGAGATAATATAAGATTATGTAATCTCAAAGATCATTCTGTTAATTTCACTCGGGTTTGGTAATTAAAATCAAAGAAATTAACTTATTACTCTTTAATTGAAAATGGAATCATTTGCTACTTTAATTAATTTGTTGAAAGCGTTCCGGTATCCGAGTGAATGTTAATTGTAAACATAAAGTGCCATTAAAATCATTTCAGGCGGGCCACCACGTTAGCTTATTCATTAACATGTCCATCAGAGGTCCCATGTGGTATGCCGTACGAGCTAAACATAAATATAACTTTACAGTTATTGTTCTGTACGGAGCGTCGTAATTGAATTACATCTCTGGAACAGGATGGCAGTAAACGAGAAAAGTGGTCACTCGCTGCTGACGTTCGTTTAAACTAATAGAGTTTAACAATACAAGTACGCTATAAATAGAACAGGTTTCCTTTCCAAAACTTCGACCGTCACTTAGTACTTATCTGATATCATTGACGTCACAAACTAGTATATTAGCACTAACGATTTACATAATTAAAAACATTGTTTAATGATTACGATATTTCAAACTGTTTTGAAAATTTATTCTCAATCTGTACCGGGAATCATGACAATAAATTCAAATCGTCTCGCGTAAGATTTATACTTTCATTGAAGCTGTTCTCGCATGCCTTGTAATTTTAGATTTGTTTTCGCTTGCGCCGCGTTTTAAATTCTCACGAGACTGCTGCTGTTGGATATAAATTTGGTCGGACGTGAACGGTCCCACAAAATTTAATGGAAAATATAAAGTCTTTTTTCGGTTTTCTCAATTGTTGCTTTGAATTTAGTTAAGAAATAAACTATCACACAACTATCAGCTTTAGTTATAGATCTTTAAATAATAACCATAGTTTGTTTCTCTGAGCATAAATAAAGTTCCAGCAATTTCTTTTAATAAAAACCATTAAGGTCTTAGGGATTTTAACGAATACTCAAACGATATTATATCCAATAAAAAATGCTTTATTTATCACCCATTGTCAACAAAGCTCTAAATCACGATTTCCTGACTTCCTACCTACATGGCAGGAGTCACAGATATGTGTCATGAAACGTCACAATACTAACGTGACTTGTTGCAGAAGACCACGTGATCGGCCGCTTCACTGGGCACAGGTCCAAACCTGCTCGCCAAAATTATTATTTATCTTTCCCTTCACATGACTGAACGTCTCACATGACTAATATGAAGTCATTGTGCATTTTTTTCCAGCGTAGAATCGTACCTTATGTAATTGATAGTAAAACTTAATAGTTTTAATATTGTGCCTGTAGTAATTGGTCTAACATATTACCTCTTTAGGGACTATGGATTTCCACTTCGCTCCATCTTAATGTTGTATTCCTTACCCTTTATCTTCTATCCCCTCCTCTATCTTTTGGGTTAATTACTCACTTATTCCTTGTTTACGAAACCATCGATGTGACTGTCGAAGGTTAGTTGCGGTGGACCTGTTCCATCGATAATCGCCTAATGTGGTTGTAGTTTTATCAGTTTCCTGCCATCCATCCTGTCTGAAAAAATATCAATGAATATAATACTCATAATGTCCGCTATTGCCACATAATATTTTTCCCTCAACATGTGCTTAAAATTGTCGATATGAAATATATATCAGCCAAACTTCATTTTTTTCAGTGTGCCTTTCCATAATGATTAAGTCACCTAACTCTGATTGAATTCTAGATACCTTCTCGTGGTTATTTGAGCCCTTTAGTTCCCTGCAGTGAGACGAATATGGGCTGATACAGTACAGCACTGTAGTTCTTTCTGTTGTTGAAGATCACATTTTTTATGTATTCATTCGGATAAAGGCTTGTCAAACAAAATAAAGATAATTATACGCAACTAATAACATAACCTAAATAGCTAACAAATACATCGTGCTCGATAGAGCCATCTTGTCCGTATCTTATAGTGTAGTTCAAAAGAACATAGCGAAGTTAAGGACTTGGGTGTACTTGTCGACAACAGGATTGAATATACGAGTACATATCATTGCTAAGCCAGCAACAGAAGCATCTTTAATATTAGATTTTGTTCTGAAAGTTCTATAAAATTCGAAGTAGCATAAGCTATAACAATTGGAAGTCTTAAACCGAAGTAAACTCGAGTGCTATAGTGTTCTGTGGAATCCTCAATACAAGGAAGTTATAGAATCTTGAAAATGTACAAGGAACTGTCGCGTAGGCACTCGAAGATAAAGCTCGTATTATGACCATCTGATCTTTTTTTAAATTCCAACACTGCACATCGTCGAATGCAACTTTTTTATTTTATTAGCGGGTATCACATGATGAGAAAACTGCTCGCCCTATGGTAAACGTCACGTCAGCCCATAAGCAGGATAAACACCACTCAGAACTTATAATTGGTTTTCTTTGCAAATATTTAAGTTGTTTTATTAAATAAATTATTTTCTTAAACGCATATTTCTCTCTATCCCTCACCAATCACCGATACATCACAAAATTATGTTAACATCTTTTATCGAGTAATTACTTGACACAAAAATGTATTATTAAACAAAATTATATCTGGTACTGAGGTGTTGTATGATTTCCTTAGTGTATCAAAAAAAGTTCTCTTATATTACCATTTTCTTTGTCGTTAAAAATACAAAACAAATTTTCTACCAACGCTTCTATAAAGATTCAACTCCAACAGTATTGAAAATACTTCAAAACTCCTTTGAGTGTTACTAGAAGTAGTGCTTACACAATGAATACTTCGTGAAGTATCTGAGTGCTTGCGTTTGTTTAGTAATAAAATTTATAAAGACTCAACAATGTTCAAAGCCAATCTATAAGCTAATACGCGCACTTACTACGATCATCCGCCTACTTATTTTAAATAATCTATTATGTTAATTATTGAAGTCTGATTATTGGCATTGACGTCATAAATTAATGTTAGTAATTTTAATTCATTAGACGCTGAATATTGTTTTAATAAGGTGATTAGGCGCCTACGATCTAATTTGTAATTTGGTGCAGACAAACAACCGGTTCCGTGGTACTGACGATGGTATAAAGCCCCCGGCGGTACAAGTACATACCGAGGCAAGTGCACCCACGTCCAATGCTCTATGAATGTATTTTAAACAAGTTCTCGAAACTCGTCATATTATAAATTAATGACGCATGCTGCTACTTATTTTTCTTAATATGTTTCGACTTCTTTGTTGTATCGGTGTAGACATGCATATCTCAAACCCGCTATACCGGTTACATAATGTACAGTTCTAGCATGTATTCATTAAATGGGTGTGTTTACGTGATTAGCGTCTCGTACGTTCTCATAATAAAATATTACTCTGTAACGTAAGACGGTGCTTTGTTCATATCGTATCATAAGCGAGGACAATCGACCGCAAACAGTACCTACACAATCCGCTTATATTTTATACATATTTGGTTATAACATTTCCGCTAATAAAAATGCTGTATGAGAAATGTGATGGTAATCGATAAGCGAGTTAGTAAACAACTCTGTTTACTGAGTTGTTTAACCACAGTTCAGTTGCCTATTTGACAGCCTGCGTGGCATAGTTGGTTAGACGCTGACTGTGAAACGTGAGGCCGCGGGTTCGATCCCCATACCGATACAAATGTTTGTGTGGCCTACAAGTATTTGCGTCAAGTGTTTGTGAGACCGAAAAGTCTCTTGTAGTTTTGGATACCCACGATATAAGACTTAATTGATCTTAATGTGGGGTCAGAACTATGTATGTGACTGTTGGGTGTATTTATTTATTTACTATTTACTTCGCTTTGGCCATTACCCATAATATGTAATTGAAATTGTCGTCATACTTAACATAGATATTGTATTTTGTAGCATTTGCAATATTGACAATCATTCAATTGTAAGTAGACTATCATTTGAATACAAACGGATAGTAATAACGCTTAGAAAGAGAATATGAATCTCTACTTTGCTCTATCCCGGCGCAATAAATTAGGTTATTGATATACACTTTTGTTTCCTCCACTTTTATCAATCTTCTAATGTATTTTCATTGGTTGAACCCTTGTTTAGGTGGTACCAATTTGGCAGGGATTCATTTTTATATAAGGTTGAACCTAAGGAACTCTACCATACCCAATAATCTTATGTTTGTTTAGTTAGTCTCCTTCTATTCATCCAAAACATTCCCTATCTTAATGTTTATATTCAAATTCTTCTTAGTATATCGTCTTGTATTCAATAAAGTTCGATACGCACTCCATTCCACAGTCACACACACATCAGTCGCAACTCTTCTCTTTTAAATCTCATTTCCTCAGTTCTTATTTATTAATTGATTTAATTACCCTTTTTTTCTTTCTTTTTATTTGGTTAAAAGAGCCTTGTATATACACGTGTAGATAAAAATAAATTCAAGCGTAGTAAAACCACAATTGAGGTTCCACCCAAAGACCCAAAAGCCGAAATGTCACGTTTCATTGATATAACACCCAGCCTGGTATATCAGGACCTATTTTTATGAAGTATTCTTTTCTCCGAATAGTCGTCTTTAAACATCATAGCTTTGGAATTTGGTCAGTTTTACAACGTTTAAGTTATAATAAATCAAAGTCATAGCCTCTTTTTCTTACAAAAGGTATTTTAGAATCTAGGTGTTAAAGCACAAAAATAAAGCAGTACGTATTTCGTAAGAATATTGTTGTATGTGCTGTGTTTTTGTTTTATACGCTGTATTTCACAGCGCCAAGACGAGGGTGTTGCCTCATAATACATTTTCATTTCGTTTCAGCGCTAAACAACCAAATGAAAACAAAGCTCCCGTCCACTGTATCTCCCCAATATTCTCGAAAGTGTATCTTCATACATATTTTACTCTCATGAATAAATATCGAATATTTTTCGCGTAAACGCAGTAGTATTATTACAATGATACGCGTTACACGAGCTATCATTTTATTAGCTTCTCCTTTTTTACAAATTGATAATTGTCCACTCGAGTTTTATTTTACCCATATATTCCGCATTAGCAATAAAGCGTTGGAATCCTTTTATCTCAACTTGTTTGCTGCATGACGTTAATTTCATTTGAATAAAAATATTCCCTTGGCGCTAAACCAGTTATAAGGAAAATGCAGTATAAAGATCTCGCTTGCCGTTTCATCTGAATAATCTCTTGATACATATAAAAAATATGGCGGTCGTGAAAACTTCACGTCGTCATTAATTTATATCCCAATGAAGTGTTGTTTATGTGGTGGAGTGCAGCTCGCCTAGCGCCAACTCCATAAAGTGTATCATAAAAGGCACCTGCAAACTACCCAAGCAGTTAAATGAAATATGTCAGCTGTCGCACATACGAGCCGTGGAATTTAGATTGCCACATGATTGCAGACTATTTCATAACACTATTTCACGATTTGACCATTCAAAAACAAAATATTGCTTTTGGACAAAGCTTTATTGCGTAGTGCCTACCTGAATACTACGCATAGAAATAGTTTAGGGTGTGCTGTATCAAATATATATTTTATAAAGCGTGACTTTTTCTGTACACATTTATTGTTAATATAAAAAAGCAATATAACCAACTATCATAATTAACAATCAAATTCTTTCAAGTACGATAGTAATCACACATGTTAAAGACATTTCCTACAAGTTACAATGTTAATTTCCCCTTGAAATTATCTTTCTCGTTCACACATTTTCACTAAATAGATATATAATGAGACACAATTTATTTTCATTGATGTATTTATTTATCTATTTACCACTTATTTATGTTTATGTATGTATATGTATTATGTACCACGTTTATTGTTTTTATCTATAAAACTTGTTTGGGACATAGCATAGAATGTTTTGCTCTGTTTGCCAAGTTGCCATGCTGACTTTTACTTTTTTTGTGCTAAACTATTTAATCGCTGATTCACGGAGTATTTATTAATAAAACCTTTTTTGTCCACAGCCACGGCGAAGACTTGATCGTAACGCCTTTCGCGCAAGTCCTCGCCAGCCTTCGCAGTGTTCGCAACAACTTCTTATGTCTCACCAATGTACCAGTTGCCAAGTAAGTGCCTTCTTATTATATTATTTAAAATAACCTAACATGCGCGCATAGAGATCCTTGAAGTTTATCGTTTATGAAGACAAATAGGCAACGTCGAATAGATTTTGTTTTATTCTACTATTATCTATGACCTCGATTTGATAATAAAGCTAATAATTATGTGGAGAACATTTGAAATTCGACATCACCAGTTGAGTGAGTCGCCGTCAAGATCACGTTGCGTGCATGCCAGTTAAGGCATGAATCGTCCCTAATAGCGAAATTAATATCTGCTATACGAGTACTATATCAATATAATATGAAAAACTAAAATGTAAACATAGATTACGTTCGCTGCAAATGAATCTTTTGTTTTGATCTGTCATTTAATATTATACAATAGAGATTATTGAAATACATACTGCTAGATATTTGTTTAAATTAGTTTTTCGTTTCTACACTATACAAAAATATTTTAGTGAATCTACGGCACATCACGCCAAAACAACCTAAATATCCTTCTCAGGCAGAGGCTTCTTATCCAAAAATATTCGTACTGGAGTTGGTAAAAATCCTGGATTTTTCTTATCTGCCCGATTAGCTACCGCCGCGCCGCGCCGTACAAATGGCATTTAACCCGCCATAGAAACCCACGCGAGCGAATCGGGTTCCGGGATCAGAGTTCGGACATTATTGCTACGTCTGGTTTCGAAGAAATTTGCAGAATTATCTCCATCGGCGATATACCATATACAAATAATCAATGCTCTCTTTGGACGATACTATTATATTATTACCGCGGGAGTCAATGACAGCCTTCGTGGTGGAGTTGACTAGACGCCAGCTGTGAAACGAGAGGCCGCGGGTTCGATCCCCGCACCGAAACAAATATTTGTGAGATACACATGTATTTGTTTCGGGTCTGGGTGTTTGTGAGACCGAAAAAATATCTCGTAGTTGATGATACCCACAACACAAAAGAGAGTGTATTTCTTTATTTTATTTAATGTTACTGTGCTTGGTGAGAACTTTTATGTGCTAGCATATACCGGATTCAAAATAACAGGCGTCGGGTACGTTCCCATATCGAGATAAATATATCTTTTATCAACAAATATTTGCTTTTAATTTTACGTGTTGTGCCGAAAAGTCCCCCTTAATTAACAACGGGGAATCCTATACCACTATTTTTGATGATACATGTAGTATCAACAAACTTATCACATGCTGTCGTCATTACTAATCCCAGAAATAATTAAGTAGGTGCTTACTGAATTCTTCCTACAGAGTAATTCCTAATCTTTTTTCAAATATTGCACCATAAGTCGTAATAAATAACGCAATTTTGACCCACATTAGGTTGACAATACCAATTAACGCGTTTTAGTCAGTGGGTGTCCTCAATAAAACCTATTCTACGTCATGTCTATGACCACAAAATTTAAACATGGCTTTGTTGATAATTTATCTACTTATGTTACAATTTGAAATATGGAAAGAATGTATCTAGAATGTATAAGATATCAATTAACCAGTTAGGTGTACACGATATCCGTATCTCTTACGCAGTCAACAATGTAATCGTCATAGTTTATATTAACTATGCGCGTGAGCAATCGCAAGGTCGTCGCTCTTTCACACACGAAGCGATGGATGCGGCACTACGCTCGACCCCGTTTATTTATACATACATAGTTTATTGACGCTTATCAATTCTGTATGAACTCATCTACGTCTCCCTGCAGGGCACGGGCCCCCTCTAAAATCGAGAGTACGATTGAGAGGGTTTAGGCCATATAGTCCACCACGCTAACCTAGTGCGGGTTGGTTGACTTTATATACTATAGTTCTTCTTTCAAATCGCCATGGTATGCAGGTTTCCACACACTGTTTTCCTTCAGTCAGAAAAGTCAGAGGTGTGCCCTGGAATTTGAACCTGCGACCGCATCAACATGTTGGCAGCCGCGTCTGGTGCGTTACCAAGAGGCAACCACGCACTTCGTACGCACGCGTATCAATTATTATTTAATTAAATAACGGTATAAAATTTAATATAAATATCAGTATATAATTCTTAAAATAAATACTTAAACGTTACTATGTAACCGACATGTGACTGTACTTGACGCGAAAGAGCATGCGTAATATCAGGTCAGCCGGCAGAAATTTATTATAACAATGTTTAAGTAGATACTAGATTATTATAAATTAACTGATAACGTTACATATCGCAGTGGACGTTGTATGATTAAGAGCTTTTGACAGGTAGACGCTGATAAGGCTCCTTGTATGGGAATCGCCACCTGCCGTACCCTCGCTCGATTTTCATCAAAAACATTGCAAATTACAAACTAGATAACGTAAAATTAAAAAAAGTTCGGTGTAAACTCTCCATTAGGATAGTGTGAGCACACCAGGTTGCGCCTGTTTTTTAATAAATTTTTTAATTCTGGCTCAGCAAAGTACCTAAATACACCAACTGATAGCAAGTGTAAAAACATCAAGATCACTTTAGTGACGACTGACAAGTTATGTTTTGAGTAAGGCCATTTTTCTCAATTATAAAAGAATAGATCAGAATTATACTGTATTTTTAGCTTTGAAGGTATTTTTGTATGTACGTCATTCAAAACTATTACTAGTCATTAATTCAGTTGACAGTGCATAATTAAAATCATTTTACATTTTTATTCTTTTTATCGAAGCGACTTGACGACCTTGCGTTCGGACTTACAGCTTACATCCACTTAGCAATATATTAATTAATAATTAGCGCGTTGATTAGTGCGTACATATGAGCACAGACGGCGTTTGTCTCGGTGTAGCGCATGACGTAGGCGATGACGTAGTGGCGTGTCGTCGCCACTCGTAGTTAGTGTCAAAATTCTTGAGGCGATCGCGCGATCTTTGTGCCAGGCGCTCAGGTTGACGGCCTCGGCTGTCATTCCACACTTCACCCACACTTCTCTTCAGCATATGACACTATTTGTGATTAAGAGCATAGCTATTTGCGCTGTAGATTTTCGAAATTGGATTCCAGTACGTGAAACGCCTTAAATTAATTATCAAATCAAATCATTTATTTGCTTGTAACACATAGGTTACATAGTTGATAAAATTACATTATAAAGCGAAAAAAGGTTACATTATAAAGCGCTCTATGATCTGCCTTTTTGGCACACAAGTGTGACTTAGATTAAAATGATTACAATGCAATACAATATGACATGTATCAAACCGAATCCTTGATACAATACAGAAACAAATCGAAGTAGAAGGTAATAATAATAGTAATTATTTGGGTAAAACGCTCGAATTTTCTCATCTTATTTAGGTATCTATTAAAGGCAGACAGAAGTTGTTCTAATTTTGTTAAAATCCTTTTCTTTTAATACTTAATGGTTTCTTGGTTTCACCCGAATGTTACACATTGAAATATTTAAAAATACGGATTTTTTCGAGGACTTGGTTTAATTTTTTAACTTCCCGGCGTTTTGATTACTTTACAGCTTGCGTGGCCAAGGGGCGGGACGTCCGCACATTAAAATATAAAATAGTTTTAATTTCAATGGTTTAATAACTGTAGGTTAGTCCAGTTGTAACACACATAATTTGTTACAAAAATGTTCCTGATTATTTTTTTTATTAGCCACAACAAAAACCAACTCCTAAGCTCAGAAAATTAAATACCTAAAATTATATTATAACTTTAGATTTAGCAAGCTCTAATAACTCTAATTGGTACGGCAATCAGTGATAGTGGTATATTTTTAAACAGGAATAAAAACATCTTGCTTCTGAATTCCCCGAGGCTTCCTGCCGTAAAACTATATTGTACCATAGTTAAAGGTTACAACTGACGTCAGAAACGGCACCCTTAACCTTTACAAATACTTTAATACGTATAAAAGTGTACGTATGCACTATGATTAAACATAATTTCTTTTGCGAACCTACGCGGTGCTTGTGTGTTCCCTAGGATAAACGGGTTTCAAAATGGAGTGTAAGTTATTAATCATAAAAAAGCTATTTTTCTCTATCTTGGTTTACGCATTAATAATTCTACAGAGTAAACAATGCATATATTAAAACTTATAAATATCGAATTATTAAAATTCAGTAAACGCAAATAAATGTTCTCAACGTTTTAGTTATTAGAAAAAACAATATCAATATTAAACATAAACGTTAAACAAGGCATATTTTCGTTGTTATCAATTATTATCTCTGTTGAATAATGAATACAGACAAAGCAAACTCGCCATGCTGTCTCTCGCCAAACTTATTTAGAAGGTCATAAGTCATCAAATTAAAGATAATAGTTATAAAGTTTTGAAAAACAATAATGATAATGTTGTTTATAATATATGCTTTGATATTTCAACATGAAATTATTAAAATAATAAATATTATGAGACTGAAGCATAATTTAAACCAAACTTGGCAATTGTTTGTTGTTGCTCCAATTTAGACACAATTTAACTTATAAATAGTCTGAAAAGTGAAACATAACGCCAAATGCAATAACGGTAGTATTATAATAAATTCATAAAAATCTTATAATATAATTATTACGTATTTTTTTTTTAATTAATATACCAGGGTTATTGTCCACATGGACACACCTACCCTATTGTAGCTAAATAATACTAGTTACATATACCAGTAATATTAAGTTATTTCAAATATAAACATAAAACTAATTTGTAGTAGCTTATTGTGTTCTGTAATTACAATAAATCAGCTGATTTAGAAAAGCTGTTGGCTATAAAACCGATGTTAAGATCGTTAAAAGTCGTAAAAAATAATGTTATTTTTATAGCTTTAATAGTCCTAAAAAACCATTAGTGATAATAAAAATAATCTACTATTTAATATATTTTTCGATATGATGTCATCAGATTCAAAAAAGATTGACGTTGTAGTGCATTTCTAATTTTGTAAGTGGTGTTGAATATCTTTGCGTGATCGTGGTCACGTCGCGTCGCGTCGGTGTAATGTAGAAAAAATCTTCATGAATTCTTGAAACTTTGCGTGATTCTTTCTAATTATAATTACATGGTGACACAGTAATTACTGATCTGTGCTGTGAATTAGTTCAACTCGACAATGTTGGGAGCTGTCCATGTCACCGTTTATTTTAGGGACGACGTTAATAGTGTGCCACATTCTCTTATTTCATTTAGAACGTCTCATGACAATGTTCCAAAAATAGTTCAAGGCGGTAGAAAATGAATTTTCCAGATATCAGAAATTACAACTAACAGGAAATCCAAAATACAGTTAGAGAACAAAAACGAAATCGATATCGTATCTAAAATATTGTCTTAGAGAATGGCAACATTTTATTTGTTATACAAATTATTATCTAATCTATTAACCTAAATAATGGACAAAAATGATTTCTGTACCTCAAGCACTAATTATGCTTTATAGTGTCGATAGTGGTATACAATATTTATGCATATTCACGGTTGCGATTAAGAAGCTCTTTGCCCTTTACAAATCGCTTTAAGATTTTCTTTTACGATTATAAATAGACCACCACAACACAATGACAAACTCATGTCGACATCTAGGCTGACCTTCCGAGTATTATCTCCCATACGTCTGGCTGCTAATTATAGATCACACAGCACGTAAATACACACTAATCAACATTAATCGCTGTCTTTCTAATTATAGAACTCTGTTCGTGATTACCAGTTTATGATCAACGCATGTGTTCCCAGAGCTTAGGACAATAAAACAAACGCTATCATTACTGTCATTAAAATTCAAAAAGGGTCTGGGTATTATCGTTTAATGACATTCTTGCATCAAATATTTTCAAAGCAAACAATAGTACGAATATATTTTTTCAATATGTTATAACTCGAACGAATTTCAAGAAGACATTTAAATATCTCACTAATTATTAATTAATATTTAAATAAAATGTTGATACTTTTCAATCAATGACATAAATACTCTTATGTAGGATTTGAATAATTCATTTGGTAACTGAGTAAAAATAATAAGGTTCAATAAAAATATATGTTAACTTAAACACATTTACGAAATAGCGTATGATCAAAGGCAGACTGAACAGCTGTGATAAAATTATGCGTTCTCATGTTTTGCTGTTTATTTACTCGTGTGTTTATTTTATGTTTAATAGCTTATGTAAGCGTATTGCACGTATATCTTTAACTTAAGTATTAAATTTATCGTTACAGATCACGACGATCCTCGGGCGCAGCGTCAGCTGTTACTCCACAACCAAAAAATTTGAACCCAGGAGGTAAGAATATAACCATACATTTTATATGCATCTCGCCTTCTTGATTATTTATTATTATTGTTGTATATTATTGTATGTTAGGTATGTATACAAGATATAGGATATTTTTGTTTCCTCATGCAATACAGTCTGGATGTGAAAATTGCTTACATCATCCCGCATGCGGGCTGCGAGAACTTAACAAAAAATCTTTGAATCACGAATATTTTGAAATGATGTACGCGGCAGCTATTTGACGAAATTTTCGTTTCACTGAAACCCAAATTAGTTTGTAATTATATTGAATTTGTGATTAAAATAGACACGCTAATTACGCAGCTCTACTTTCTGTACGTTGTTCCCAATGTATGATGCTACGGTGTTACATTACCGTTTTGAAGACATATTTATATTAAATGTCTTGTGCTTTGTGCCCACGTAAATAAGATCATTTAAAATACTGGCTGGCAAAATTTTACAATAGCGATAGAAATTCTAAGTTTATAACTACGTCTCCATAAAGCTATAAAATTCAAAATAGGGAATACCTCTGAAATTAATAAATAACAAAAAAGGATCTGAAATTGCTTTGTTACTCCCCAATGTTTGATTTTTTCCTTTTTTCTGCCAGCTATCATGGAAAATATTAAAGCTGGCATTGTTTTTAAATATGAATTCGTCGTAGCATAAATACTGCACTAGCGAGCCGCCAAATCAACGCGTGTATACCGAGTATCGCAGATGAACGCTATTTTTTGGGTTTCATAGCTTCTGTTTGAGAAATTTAAAGCAACGTGAGCCATGAGTTCCCTGGATACGCTGGAACACCAATATCTACCATGTAGTTTTTTCAGTATTCATATAAGCTTAAACACCCTCTTAACTTTTTTTTTGCAGCTCCGTATAGTATGCTCTTCTGACTTTTACCAAATTTTATTCTGCTCTAGCTATCTTATATAACTATAACTGATAGTCGATTTCATTCATAATTATTAATGAATGAAATGCGATGTAACCTGTAAACTTTAAATTCAACTACAAGACATAAAGATTTGGTTTACAAATCAGTCCACTGTCAGTCAAATATATAATTAACTTATTGTATTGTTCTTCATAACAGGATGTATATCCGCTTATTGTAGTAGTTACGTTAGTATATCGTGGTTTCGTCATGAAATATATAATTCCCACGCATATCGATCGGGAAAAAACGTTGTTTTCAGGTAAAAATCCTTAGTATACGTCAACTAGAAAGCTAGTAGTGACGTGTGGGTTTCAATGAATGCAATTCCTTTACAGTGTTACAATTAAAATTATATGTGTATTTCTCCCGCCAAACAGCAGTTTAAATGCCCTGTTGTGTTTCGGATAGAAGGACATTGTAGCCAGATTAACTACTGGACATATTGAGACTTTACATCTTATGTCTCAGGATGGCGAACGCAGTGGAATGCCAAGCATTGCTTTGTAATTCAAGGTGTTGTTTGGTTTTGCTACTGTTTATGAGCGGTCGTATTGCTTACCATCAGGCGAACGGCATGGTCGTCTCGCCATTCATTGCAATAAATATGTATAATGAAAACTATTATTTGCAGTCTTGACATACAAAGCAATGCAAGTCGATCCTACTTCTTTATTGTATTAAAAATTACCAAGGCAATTTTTTTTACAATTAATCTTCAATTTTTATAACCTTTTGAAATAAAACTAGTTTTTACGAATATTATCGCGGATTTGGTTTAATTTATACATTTTTTTACATCCCGACGCGACGTTTCAATTACAGCTTTCGTGGTTACGGGGCGGACTATTACTAGGGAACCTAACTTAATTTGACTATATACAAACACAACAGATAACCTTCATCAATAATAATATGAACAAAAATCTTGTATGTGTAAACGCTATTAACTTTCTCCCATATTTTAGATGAAACCTCTTTGAACTGAGCCAAGTTCTAAACCCACAATACGACTGTAATAGAAACTCGCCCATGTACACTGTAGAATTAAGATTATAAAGATAAAATTACACAGGATTAATCTGACGTCTGCGGATTAGCTATTTATAAACTCTATGTTGTGATAAATATAGCTCGGATGTAAAACAAAGAAATATAATGAAGTTTCAAGCTTAAACTTCATAGAACCTGCCAATCTTATTATATCGTGCGACGGACATCCGTTAAAATCGGTCAAAAAATAAAAAGTATTTATTTTGTTCTCAAATAAAAACACAAACAAAATCAGTCCTTTTTAAAATATTTATTATAATTGAGGTTCATTCTTTATGATTGTTTGTTAGTTTAAAAATAAAATATGAGGTAGACAACATTAACATTTTTTTAATGCATCTCAAAACAATTTTTCTTATGATGATAGAAACAAATAATAGATGAGTAGATTATAATTATGTTTGGGAATAATTAATTCTACACGTCGGTATTAAAATAATTGTGTACAATGCAATATTGACGATTTTGCTGCGAATATTCCTTATAGGTATTAAATATTTTCATTAACTACAAAATAGGCAATTAATAATAATAGTTGGACGTCATTTATTACGTTTTGTCGTGGAATCCCTTTTCGTCATGGCACCAAGTGGTTTATCCGTTTGCCAAGCCCTTACGTACTTAAGAGCGTCCAACATTAAATAGTACCATCCTTTAAAACAGTGGTTCTTAACTGGTGCTCCACGGACCACTAGAGGTCCTTGGGAACATCCCAAGTGGTACATGAAGCCCTCCTAAGGCCATCCTTAAAATAATTATTTTCATGGATAGATAGAAAGACCCTTTATTTATTTTCATTTCGGTACTGTATTAACATACAAGCAAACTAGTCAACCACCTGAATGGTCAATGGCTAGACATAAATTTTGTCAAATGGTCACTCGTGAGTAAAATATTGAGAATTTTGGTTTAAAAGTATGCATCGTTTTACGCTAATAAATTATAACTGATTAACGATTACTTATTAGTACGTATTAGGTACAACGATTATTCTTTTTTTCTCTCACTATTGGCACAACTTCATAATTAAATATTACAATAATCCAGTCCATCCAAAAGAGATTGCAGCTAGCGATAAGACCGACTATTGTAACCATGCGTCTAGTTTTTAAGTGTTTTGTAAGTGCCTTTCATTTTGGTGTAGAATAAAACAAAATATATAAATAGATAAGATTACAACATAAAACAAACTAAAGCTTAAGGCTTAGTAGGTAAAATGTTAAATAAAAATTATATTGTTTTCAACAGTTATGCGATGAGTCATGACATTTACACGACGCGACGTAGAAGTTTTTTTAGATGAAGGGCAGCGTAGTCAGACTTTTAAAGCCACCCCGTGCAGGTACTGACGTGGCTTAACGACTGCTGCCGCAGCCAAATGACTAAAGTCGAGAGTGACGGTGTTATGTGCTCTGCGATGCAAAAATAGACTGAAGGTTTTTGCTGCCAGGGACATTAATTGACAGACTATCTAGAGTAATTTAAAAGAAAAACTACAGACAATAGTCGATTGAATGACGTTGAATACAAATGTAATCAATGAAAGTAGTTTGCACTTTACAAGGATTTTAAGACACTGAAATTAGCCAACTTTAATATGTCGATTTCCCTGCTGTAGGTTGTAGTGCTTTTATGTTAAATTATTAAAGTCTAAAATTTTGTACTGGCAGCTCAGCACACTCACTATACATGAATGTAAACAATAACGATCTCGTCAACAAAATTCTGGATACATCGTCGGTGAATATGCTTTTACCATCACGTTGCTACAAATAAAATAAACAAGGCAATCGCTCGTGGCACAGTGACAGGTGACATTTATCGCATACCGATCATATTCCAGATGCGATGTAATGTGATTACGAAGAATCGTCCGTATCACAATGTAAACAGTTACATGTAATGAATTCCGAATATTCTTGGTACTGAGAAAACTCTCGCGCGAGTCTTACGGGTCGTTTTATTTTTCCTAGTACGGTGATACCGAGAGGACAATTACCCAATTGCTTTTTGATCGATTCCTTCTTCGTTGGATAGGTAAGATTAATTGCATTCCAAAATAGGAAATTCTTCTGAAATGATTTTTTTTCTTCAGTGTCTGCTCACTACAACGACTGAACGTCAGACTCGTATAATGTAATAAAATATTATTTCTATGAATTACTATAGAATAATACAGCATCACCGGCTGCTGTTGGAACAGTCTACTAAGCAGCGCTGCATTGTCATTTATACGAAAAATATATTTTGCCTAACATGTTAATGGCATTGCTAAGACCCTAAGTTGTGTTTTTCCCCATGCATAAACTGTTTCCTTATACAAATTACTTAGCTTTATGCGTATATGCAAATAAAAATATGAAACTTCTAGGAAGCGATTTGCAGTCTCCCACATGTCTGATTGTATGAGATTATCAACAGACAATCCTTTATTATTGTGATAACCGGACAATTTCCACGTTTTTGTTGTAAACAAACCTGTCACCCACATACACGAAAACATTAATAAGAACGTAGTAAGATAAAATGCGATAATATTAAAAGTTGATATATGTATATGCACGTTACTAATGTACACAAACATTGATAAATGAGTACCAATAGCTTAAAAGTAACTATTACATCGATAGCCCTGACCTTACAATGAGATGGTTCCTTTAACATAGGCATCAAATTTTATAAGAAGAACTACTCGTTCCCACAACACACGAGTGTAGTTTAATTAATAAATTAGCCTAAATTAGGTACGAGCATAATAACAAAGTAATTTCCATTTAAACAAGGTGTAAATCAACCTTAAATTTTATTTTTAAGATGCAGGCTAGTTGATCAACATATCGCTATGCAAGTTTAAGAAGTCTGATGGTTCTGGACTTTCTCCGGGTGAATATAATCATTATTATGACGGGTGGTAATAAATAAAATGAGTAAATAATCAACGAAACAACATACCGCTAAAGATCTAATAGTATATTTTTCCCATAATATTAAATTCTAATTTATAGACTAAGTTCACATACACACATTGTTTAGGTACTTTCAGAAGTATTTATACATAGACGCTGGTCTGGTATATAAGCGAATAGATGGCGTTGATATATATGAGTAATTGAAATTACTGTATATATTTTTTGTTTAAATATTATTATTCCTAATGTCTTTATCCGAGAAACTACTTACGTATAGCAATCATAATAAAAAGCCACAATTATGTATATTGTCACTAAATGTATAATCGTATTACCATTTTAATATTTATCGTATTTTGTTTTATATTTTTTCGTGGGAAATAATGAGAATTATTTGATCTCGTAGTGTGGTCACGTGCCGAGCCCCGCATGTTACACGTGTGCGACCTTATTTCTTTTTTATTGCAGATAAAAATAAAATAACAATCACAATTTAAATGGACAAACGGGATTACAATATGCAACATTTTTACATATATTAATTATTAAATTTATAATAGACGTCACATATAAAAAATATTTTGAAATAAAAAAGTATATCGGATTACCGAATGCCATTTCTGCCACTCAAGAAATATTTATGAATTCTTGGCATTCACAATGCTTCATACGTATTGGAAAATTTTATGCACCTGTAACCATTGAAAGATGAATCGTCAATAGCTCAATTGTTCCGAGGTAAAACTATAACCTTTGAATTTAATTTATATGTTGTTCCGAATATAATCAAATGTCGTGATAAAACAATTGTCACGTTTAGCTAGCCCCACCTGTTGTGATTATATCTCTATGTTTTAGCAGTGGTACGTGGACCTTTGTTCATGACGGTTTCTTTCTTATTGTCTCCGAGGTTATTACGCGAAAGGTAAAAATGTGCCGGTAAAAAATATCATCGTGAAGTGCTTAATTAAAATATCTAATATAATAAGTGAAGTTCAAGAATTTTGGAAATGGGATAAATAATTTTTTTTTGTCGTATTGAGGTAATTTATAAAGCTTATGTACATCCTAATTGTAATCAAATATCAATTTAGCTAACTTTGTTAACTACAGGAAACCATTCGATAAGAGGTGAAAGTTAAAGAAACTAAATATAAAGGAAGCCTCCTTACCGCATTGCCCAACGAACTCCACATCAAAGCCAATACATCCGCTCAAGTAAAGTACAAAGTCTCGGTAGACTTATATCTGTATAAGTAGTCCCTACTCCCTACGCCGAGAATCAATAAAGGGTCTTGAACTTGTTGTTGAAAGCGACTGTACAAAGTAAATATTATGAATATTTGGCAATTGAACAATCTTCTACGTAAGGGCAATTGAAGCATTTTCATATTGAAGTTTGTAGTAAAATTATGTCTCTTATTATATTCTGTATAGAATTAAATAAATGTTAATACGACTTCTTATTAAATTCAAACACGATTTCCTTGATATGGTCACCTACTATCTTAAAGAGCTATTAACACAGAATGGTATAGTACTTACATAGTGAATAGGTTTATGATAAAATTTAGTCTAGTTACTCCACCTAATAATTAATACATAATATGTCCCGTAACTTCTTCATAAAGTAGATATTGTATTAGACATATCGGAAGCTCTAAAATTATTATTCGTACGAAAGGAGACATGCTCCCTTATTCATAAGGACTTAACGCAGTTTTTAAATGCCTTTAATATGAGCTGACTCAAAAACGTTATTCATAGACGTAAAAAATCACTAATTAGCTATTAAACAGCTCATTCACTTTAAAATGGCCTAGACCCTTATTTAAGCAAATTTTAGCAGAATAATAGTGGATATCTGTCAGTTCGACGTTTGATATTACTGTCAACCGAATGAAATCATTTTTTTCTGCGATGTGGCCATATTAGTCAAAATGTGTAGAAAAAACCATTATGAATAGAAAACTTAGTGAACGTTTTATTTCCTCTTAACATAATTTAAATAATTTACGTCTATGTGGTTGATTAGCGGTCTCTTATGAATAATAATTGGGAAAATAATAAAGATAACTGCCGGACCGCTTGTATCAACAAAGTGGATAGAAATTTGCATTTTAATTGCAATCTGTATTATCGACATTGTAAAGCAGCCGCAAATGATTTTCAATAAATCTTGAATCCTTGGTTCGTTTCCACTTTCTCTTGAGTATTAATGGAGAGGTTATAAGCAACGATTAGTCGTAGAAAGTACGTCTTCGCGAGGCGTGTCGCTGCTTCCCGGATGTGCTCTATATGGGTCAGGGGCGGTTCTACACGTACGCAACAATTAGCTGCAGAAATGTATTGATAAAACGCCATATCTGTTTCTATTTTCCGTACTTTCTCTATGTACAGAACGATCGCTTTTGGCGGAAACGCGTTAGAATGTATGTGTGTTGTGTACAGGAAGCGAAACACGGACGTCTAGAAAAAGTAGGTTTCTGTTATCTAAACTTACACTATAATAGCTAATAATATCGATGTAAGCGGTGCCTTGTAACCGTAATAGTTTAATAACAACGCGATGCTGTAAATTATGATTTATCGGTTAACATCACACTGGTTAGTTTACTTTGCCGGTGCGGAGGTTTTTAATAGGCTAGTGACTCAGAATATGAAACAGATTTTTTAAAAATCTATTACTATCTTTTGTTTTTATTATTTCTTTCATTTTTATTTCTTACATAATAAGGTCATGCTGATACATTGAACATTGGCTTTATTAACGCATTTTAGTTATAGAATTTCCTCGTCCCTTTTAAACGACTTTTGAATTCATTGTGAACGAAAAAACAATAACTCTATAGCTAAAATAGGTATTAAATTTGTCTATGAATAGGTTGTTATTGCGGGTCACATGATATTAAAAGGTTTAATTAATAGTCACTTATATATAGGAACTTAACTAATGTAAAGGAGGTATACACATATTAAGACGAACTCACACTCCTTAATAGAAAATTGAATAGACCCTTTGTTTAGCCGTCTTTATTTACGCTTTTCCTCGAAAAATATAATTGTATTTTTTGAGTTAACGTACTACTTTCATGTGGAATCAATGACCGCATTAAATGTCAAAGAAATTATGTGCATTAAAAAGTACAATTCCGAAGGGGTTTCTTCAGAAAGCTTTTTGCAAATTATTTATCCCGACAGTCCCGGTTCTTTTTAATCGACTTTAGAAATAGGAGGAGGTTTTCAATTCGACTGCAATTTTTATCTATAACTAGCGGCTCAGCTTGGCTCAGCCCGGGCGCAAATACCCTTTTTTGAAAATATTCTATCGCCTATGTTTATCAGGGATCATGAAGGATTCTAATGGTAGAAGAATTTTTCAAATCGGTCCAGTAATTTTAGAGCCTATTCTATGCAATCAAATCTTTCCTTTTTATAATATTAGTATAGATTATGAATCAAAGCTTCAATTAGTGTTGTAGCAGATAATGTTAATCTTCCATTTTTAGGTAACTCGGGCAACAGATTCTTGTCTTTCTAATTAGCTTCTTTACCAGAATCGATTACTGGTCCTTACCTTGTATTTAATTGTTTCAATGTTATACTTGGTATACGGAATAATATATATTTTTCCGTTTATAACGAATAATGATGGTAAGTTTATTATTGTATATACACCAATAGCCATGTTAATAACTGTGATTTATAGCCGTAATTATTTTTATTTTATTAAATGGTCTGGGATAAATTAATAGATACAAAGTTAATATTACAAATATAAACAATTAAGCAGTACGTTGACAAAATAAAATAATAGTTTAATCAAGTACGTGACAGTAACAAGTTGTAAGTAAAATTATTTAACTTTTCTTCGTTTTCAAGTAATTTATTATCAAGTATATTATCGGTGGGCAGCGACTTGTTTGTTACTGTCCTGCTTATAATATAAATCTAATGCAAAAAGAACCATTGGAATCCCACTCAATTGTAAGGGATTTTACTCTCCAGTTTGACAAATCGGTTCAAGCGTCTTTGAGTGATCGGTGAAAAACCATTTCAATAAAAAAACGACGGATCGGAAACCTCCGTTTTTTTCTTGAAGACGGTTACAAATAAAACAACCATAAAAAATATTAAAAACATTTTATGCAGATTTATACAGCATTACTTGAACGCATGCGCAATAAATTTCTACAAAATAACAATAATAAAGTAGTCCATCTGATTAATAAATTGAGATTATCAAATTGGTGCTTCACACTGACACTTGATTACATGTAATACTGATTAAAACACGTTTTATTTATAAGCACAATAAAATATTACTCTGCAAACGTATTAATATCGTGTAACTTAATCTTTAATAGATTAGCATCAATTTTAGTGCGTTGCAGTTTTAAATGTTATCACACAAATAAATACATACATTTTACACCATTTAGAAATTATGCAATAATATTAAGAAGATAGCATTACGCATTATTCTAGTCTAGTCGTTGATCTAGTTACTAGTACTTACTTTACGTATCATTATATTGCCGTTTTTTTTTTTTTTCAGATTTTAAAAACTTATTGTTACAAATTAATTGACTCTTGACTAGTCTGTATAACTTAGTGTACGTAGTAAAATTTTAACATTATAATACGATTTTTTTGATAAGGCGAGTTGCAAAGTAAAGGAAGTTTAAAAAGGGTCAATCTCTGTTTTAGCCTTGTCTACTTTTTCTAAGCCCAAGCAAAATTAATGTACAAGAGATTGTATAATTATTTTTGGCAAATAAGTGTATAACAAAAATGAAATGACATGTGGGTCATTTCCCATAGCTAATTATAGGAGTGCAATGTCGTAGCCTTTCGTCTACAAATCTATATTCGTTGAGAATCTTGCTAACAAAAATAAAAATGCGAACTCCGAGAAATAGTTAATGGTAACAGTATAAATGATAGGTGTGCCCGTATTTGAAGAATTCTAATATCCGGGCGTAGAGTTTAATGTACTGTTAGAACATTTTATGTACATTTTTGTTAACTATATCTTACTCGAAGTAAATCTAGATATAATAAGATAACAATAAATGAGTATTACAACTGCCACCCATGCCATACATACACATATTGTGTCGTGGATATGGGAAACCATAAGAAAACCTTAGTCTTATAAATGCGACACAAATAGTTGTCGATCACATTAACATTCGTCTCGGAGCGGGAATCGAACTCATGTCTCTCTATCCTCAGCCGGCGTCTTAACCAATGCGCCTGTCTGTATTTATATATTTAACGACAACGTGTCATTCATCACATTCGTCCCAGACTAAATTCGTAAGCAATTCTAGTTAACCAACAAAACATAAATATTTACACGATAGCAGGGGTGAGTTCTGTGTCAGAACGCACGAGTTATCCGCCACCGGACCGCCGGATGACGCCAAAGGATCACGGTCTCGGTATGTGATAGCTAACCGCAACGTTTAATCATCAGGAGGTCGCGTTATCAACACTTTTGACTGCTCAGATGACATTCGTGCATATCTGTTAGATTACGCCGCTGGTTTTCCAATACAAATGATAGAAAACTGCAACATCCAATTGACAATATCGTTTATTCATATTTTATCAGTCTATGCTTAAATTCATTAGTGCAGCCAAGTCCCAATTCTCTGCAATAATAGGTGTTGCTGATTCGAAAATTTGAAAATTTATGTTCAGTTCCGAAAATTTGGTGAAAATATCGTCAGTACTATAAACAATCTCTTATTACAGACGAAGCCTACATGAAGCTGGCGTTAGAGACAGTGGAGGAGCTGGACTGGTGTCTGGACCAACTGGAGACCATACAAACACACCGATCGGTCTCCGATATGGCTTCCCTCAAGGTAAGCAGCAGCGGTCACTATTAAACATTCCCACCAATAAGGATTCGCTAATTCTGACTGTTGCCGTGTCATAATCATGTAATTCGTGAGCAGAGCGAACTGTTTGGCCTGGATTCGATTTCCAGGAATTATCACTGGTTACTGAATTAGAAAAAAACCCACAAGAACTGACGCAACAAGCACGTCAAACATGAAATTATAAGTAAAATCTTTGCAATTTTCATAAAAATATTTGCTTTGATGACACCACTATGGTACGTTAAGTAAAATTATAGTGGTAAATACCCTCCGGTTATTATAATAAGTAAGTCAATATAACCAAGCAACTAGCGCAGCATTCGTATTACAACCAAAAAAAGAAGATGTAGATAGCCAGATGCTTGCACTTTATACGTACAGAGTTGGTTCTTTATGAATTTTGTATAACGAGGTCAAAGAAAAAAGGTGAAGTCAGAGTTTCAGCTAATGAAATCTTTCATCCTTTGTTCAGTCGGACAGCTTTGGGAAAAACGGAAAAACGAAATTCACTTTGTGCCTATTTTATACCACAGTTTAACAAAACAAAACAGATTAGAACATCTGCGGTTCGGACTACAGAGTTGTCACTAAATATAAATTGTAAGGTGATTGATCTTTTCTCAATGTCGATACATACGTCACACAATTAACAAACATCTGGAAAGTACACACGTTAATCACGTTAAGTTCAATACAATACGGGTTTTTTTAAACGTTTGCGTGTTAATTTTTTTAAATATTTAGTTTAAAGTTATAAACCATGCAATATCTAAAATAATGTCAAAAATTTGCTGAAAAGGACACATATCTAATGTTTGTTTTTTTTTTTAATAATTCTAAGAAATAATGAACGGTCGTAGATATTATGTCAATACAGAAAGAAAGCACAGTCTACCGAAAACTTATAAAAATATTAATTCTATATTCTACTTTTTTTATTGCAATGAATGGCGAATATGCCGCTCGCCTGATGGTTAGCGATACGACCGCTCATGAACAATGGGAAAACCAAACAACACCTTGAATTACAAAGCAATGCTTGGCATTCCACTGCGCTCGGCATCCTGAGATGTTAAGTCTCAATATGTCCAGTAGTTACTCTGGCTACAATGCCCTTCAACCTGAAACACAGTAGTGAATTTACACACCAGTTTAGCGGGAGTAATAGCCATTGCGGTAGTACCTACCGAGGCGGCCTCTCACCTATTAGAGACCTACTACCTTTCACCTTTCTACTACCTTTTACCTTACTACTTTCTACTCTTCTTATTACCTTATAGGTACAACGAAATCTGTATTTTCCGATATGGTAATAGCTGCAACCCAAGGGAAATTCAATATTAGTCCGTGTATTACATAGATAACTAAACCTAAATCACTTTTATTGCATTAAACATTGCCTTTTTATTAAACTCAAACTTGAACTATATGATACGAGTACGTAAAGCGACGACATTGCCATCTTGTTTCGGTCGGTGAGTGAGATTGCCGGAGGCCCATTATCCCTCATCCCGACGTCCTTCCTTCCCTTTCCCTTCCATTGTATAGGACCAGTAAAGCATCTTCGATCCAAGCGTCTGAGATATTCATGGGTAGCAGTAATTAATAACTATCAAAAGAGTCGTTTATTCGTTTGCCAGACTTATGGAAAAGAAACCGTATTAATAAGGCTTTTGGATAAATTATCACATATTTATGTAAGATACAATGTTATCGTTTTCCTTATATGACTTTCCGTAACCTTCCATTGTCTAGCGTTATAATTGCTATGAAACAATATTGCCAATAACATTCACATTATACCATATAAAAGCATGTACTAATACGATATTATGACGTAGTTACTACACAATATCAACGTCATCTTACAAGTACATTGTGCGAACACTCAATTGCCCTTTTTCCTACTGGAATACATCAGTAATCTAAACCTAATGAGCTCTTTGATAAATAATAGGCATTAGCGAATGTAAACTGTAAAAATATTGACATTTGCATTCTCATTATTTACAACAATTATTGCCTTAAGAAATAATCTCCACAACATATTATGGTGCCCAAAAATATCAAATGATACAAAATTAAACAAGGCTGCTAAATGGATTGGTGTGAATAAATAATTATTGAAGTATACTTGCTTTACCTAATATATTTTTTTATATGCCATGCTCCTTGTATTGTAAGAAAGTGACGGCCCGGCCCAATTTCGCGCGTGTGCAAATAGATTTCTCTACTATATTTTGCATGTATTATACATAATACATATAAAGTATAAACCTTCCTCTTGAATCACTCTATCTATTAAAAAAACTACGCCAAAATCTATTGCGTAATTTTAAAGATTCAAGCATACATAGGAACAGACACATAGCGGGAAGCTACATTGTTTTATACTATGTCGTAAAGAAATAACGTTATACATAAATACTGGCAATGTAATTAAACTAAATCTGTATCATTGCTTAAAACGACATAGGTGCGTATTTGGCAACCGCCACGGTGTATAACTTCCAAGGGGTAACTTGACTTAATAAGTGACCTACCCTTCGTCCTGAACTATCAAAACACCCTTTAACCATGAAACAGGTTAATTTGCATTTTAGTTATCAAATCCCTTTCAAAGCTGAAAGCACGCTCGTATTACTTACACATAAATGGAGTTCAAGTTTAGTTTTTGCAAAACTGTTCCATTATTACCTTATTTTATAAATTATGTAAACAATATTTTAATTGTGTATAATACACCTATAAAATAAAACTTTAGTCCGCCATCCTAGACTAGACCATCGCGATAGACTATACCTAACCCTTCTCAATCTCATTCTCGATCATAGAAGAGGCCTATGCACTGCAGTGGGACTTATATAGGCTGATACAAATACATATATTACAATTATTAAATCAATAGCTTATTTAACTTGTTAATTCTTCACTTTGATCCGAGTATTAGATGATTTATTAAAATTATCTGCTCACGTTATACACTTTTTAAATTTACAACGGTGCGTTGGGAAAATATATGTAAGTATAAGGCGCCTGGAATTTAGCGGCTTAATTAATAATAGTTGAGTAAAACCAGATTTGTTTCTAACGGCGCGGCGCGGCGCCTTTATTGTAGTAATTTTTATGTGTATAATACATATTATAGGTACTAAGGTATAACCAGACTGCGACCGAAAACGAAAGCATGTGGTAGATTTAGTGACTTCTGACACGCTTATTTTTTCCTATCGTCGTATTTAGGTGGTAAATACATAGTTTTTCCTAAAATAATAATGTTCACACTTTTATTTTTTAAGACGCTAAGATACACCAGGGTTTAAATTATTATTTCAAAAACTATGGATTAACCACCTAAACAGGATGATATCTAACATAAAAAAATATCGCGAAATTTTTAATTGCATTGTGTAGTCACTAAAACTATCACCCGGCTTCGTTTTCTGTCGTCTAGATATATCCTGTATAGATACATAAACTATATATGTAAGCACAGCAGATCGTTAACAGATATGAATGATTTATTTTGTTTGCGCAAGCGACGTGTAAACTAGTTTGTAACACGGCTGTATAGCTCATATAACACGGATCGTAGGTACTAAATGTCACTGTTAAATAAAGGTCCAATGCGTGATGTACCAATACGAACAATGGAATCTTTTGTCAGAACGTATAAGCAATAAGTACTTTAGCACCTAAGCACCTATTTATCTGATACATTTGCCAACATAACCTAGGAATCTATTGTCACGAAGTTGTAATTCCACCATTCTTGTTTATAGTGCAGAACCGTTGCTGACGTATGTGTTGTGGACATTATTAATTTATTCAAAACTGTATATGTATTTTTAAATGTATAAAAATTAATACGAAGCCGTGTTTTGTGTTAACTTTTAGAGAATGTCGGAAATAGCTACTGTTGTTGTTCGAACTCGACCATCGGAGTTATGCGATCTTATTGTTAGCCAAAACAAGTTTTTGTTTGGCTCGCTGCTATAGGAATTAAACGTAGGTGGGTGTTGTGACGCGTGATAAATTTATTGCATTATTACATAATTATTTCTGCTTATGGCTGACGCGATGAATCTTAAATACATATTTATGATTAAGAGGGAAGGTTGAAATCACTTCTTGTTGGTTCTATGTAAACCAGACTGAAGTTTATATATCTACTACTCCTTATGTTTTGGTTTTAGATGTTATCATAATATATATACTCCGATAAATATATACAAAAATTATATTGGTACATAAATTAGATGGCACATCGAAATTCAAAGCCACCATGTTGAAAAAGTTTTAATGATTTTCACGCTTGGTGATTATGTATATTTTTTCTGAGGACGCGAAAGTTTTATAAAATTTATTTCTGCTCCTAATATCCAAAATAAATGTAAATATTGTCGTATTTGCTCTCACTAAATAATATAAACGTAGGACGAACTGTCATACGCTATACGTTGAAATATTCAAATCAATAAACTTTAAAGTAAACTTAGATTAAAAATTAATAAGTTTAATAATATTTTTATCCATATATGTTTTGTACAAATGTAGCTTAAAGACAATAAAATCCGCTTTTCTAACCGACTGATGATCAAAGCACTCCTATCAAATAAAATTACTCAGTCAGCTCGATGTGGATCCGACAAGCTGTGAAGAGAGAGTTCAAAATTGACAATCGTATAACAGTGCAACTTTAAATTGCAACGTCGCTTGCTCTCCCACCTGTGTTCGACGGTGTGTTCGTGTCGATCGATGCATTTGACGTCACTCGTGACGCGTATAACATTCTCATAACAACACCACTCGCTAAGTCCATTTATTGTATTCTAAAAACTTTGCTCCCAATTTCTGTGAAGCATGAAGGTTCGTGTATAGATAATGTATATTCAAAATATGAGTTTCGGAGTGACGTGAGCCGGCCGAACTTTGAGAACTAAACTAATTCCTCGAGCGGAGTAATGACTCCGTTCGGGATATGATGCTTGATAGGGAAACATGTGTGCGTGACGTACCTTCATTAAAACTGAAGGGCACAAACCCTCGTCGATGACGCAAATCCCGTTTAGTTCCACTCAAATAACAGACCCGAACCTACTGTTGGATATACACGGTGTACAAATACTTTTTATTTGAATACGTGGCGATAGAAAATAAATAACATTTTTCTAACGTCGTTATAATTACAATGCATCATGTAGGTAGTTAAATTTTATTAAAATAAAATAAATAATTACAATCTTAAACTGTCTTATACCATCAGTCATAACATTATTTTTACCACCGCTTTAAACTATAATGAATCAATGATTAGAACCTTAAAAAAAAGCCTTTGTAAAGTAAACATATTGATAGTGTACAAAATAATTCCTATGGCAACGTTTAATAGCATTTTGTGTGATAAAAGCTTTAAACTCGAGTTAGTGCATCATAAAATTGTACTTTTAATCTTTAGATTTAACGAGAGAGTGGTGTTCGTTCTCTTATTTTTTTGTATAGTCATTAAACATAAAATTATTTAGAAAAGAAGGGAGACACATATTACATTTAGTTTTTTACGAGTCACTAAAATTATTAATAAAACTACAAAAAAATCAAATATCCCACATAGTTATAGGAGGAATGAAAATTTCAAAGCGTAAGAAAATATAGTAGATCTTGATACAGTCAGCAGTGTATTGATAAATCTGAAATAACTGAAGTTTATCAGACTAAAACATATTCTTGGTAGGACTTATTTTTTCTTTACCACAAATCAAAATTCTGAAGTAAAAAGCTTTGAGGAAAACTATTATCAACAAAAGCATCTAGCTCAAGAATTACAAGATCCATAAAAACAAAGGAGTTCTCGATAACAAGATATTTCTATGTAATAATAGTACCTAGGCGAGTTGATTTAAAAGGCCAGGCCCCATAGCGTGACTATTCCAAGAGATAAAATATTTTTATGATATTGCGTACGGGTGAAGGTCCAGGGCCGGCCCAGTCGATGCCACTACGCCGCCGCGGTCACGTACGCATCGTTAGGGCTGCGCCCGCCTAGCTAACATCTGCGGGACAAAGCCTTTTGTTACATCTCACTGGTGATCTCATCTCCACGATCCTCTTAAATGGCTTTAAATAATCTTAACAGAAGTCATTGTACTGCAAAAGCCATAGCGTAGCTACGTTTAATTTATAAGCTTATACGTTGTACAATTGCAATGGAAAAATAATACTCGTGAATGAAAACACTTTTTTTGAAATTTTAATTTGTTTTAAATACATCATTGATGTTAATGGCCAATGTAGAGCTCAGATTATAATTAGAACAAAAAAAAACATTTAAACGTTTCAGTAAAGTGTACTAAATCAGCGTTTTGTTTCCTGTAAAAAAAATGCTGTGAATAAAGTTTTATTACTTCATTATTCTAATACACCCATTTCCTTTTTACGCAGAAAAATTTAAACGATAATTCAGCAAATTGCCATGTATTCTCGGAATAGCCAGAAAACAAGATCCCCAGTTTCTGCAAAATTGTGTATGTAAACACAAGCGGATGCCGCTACTCAAGTAAATATGACGTATTTTAAATAGGATTTGAAGATTGATTATTATTTGTTACTCTCATCGCGTACAGAAAATGGGAAGTGTTATATTTTAATCTTACCGACAAATCATCTCGCTGTTGCAATATTCACGTGAAATTCAGTTGGCGATATGTTTTCCTCCAAATTTTCCTTGATACCGTTTGATCGTTTCAAGCTTGTGCGTGACGTATATCTATTCAGAAAATGGGACCATTGTTTAATTTTCGGAGAATAAGTATTTTGGTTAAAATTTTCCTGAAATAAAATTTACTTTAACGCAGTTTTTATTCAAATTACACAAACTAACAAAAAGCAAATAATTCAAAGAATATATAATGAACTCGTAATTTGAATATCTTAGATACTACATTTTTACATGCACTTAATTAACTTTTATAATAAAATGAATAAAATCTTAACGACAACACTTACACAAATACAATCTTAATAAGTCGCACATGACGATCACACTGTTTATTTTATTATGGCAATGACCAGAGTATACCGCCTAAGCCCCGTTCTATTTCAATAAAACGTATTATTGAATGAAGCTTGCATTTTTTCACGTCACCTTGACGCCTATGTATCTAGCCGAACTCATGCAATGACCCGGTTAGAGTATGACGTCTAAGCCGACCTCCGATCAAAAGCAGGCGCCCACTGCCTCCTCGCCGAAGGTTCACAGTAATTTCCTCATACAATAGCATATTATTCGTGCTCCTGAAGCATTAATAACATACTAGACATAAATAAAAATACATATAGACCTAAAAATGTCTTGCTTTGTTTGCGTAATTAACTGCTACATAATTTTAAACGTATCAAATGTTTATTTTTTAATGTAGCGTCCCATGCCTTAAATATGACTTGTATTAAAATATGTTACAATAGTTTATTACTTTACACACACATTATTATTTTAAAAAAAAGCAGGTGTGACGTAATATTTGTAATGAAATGTTAGTGAAATTGCGATACTGTGATATAAGTTGCCAATAACAGCTTTGTTCGTGACATGTAGTATCGTAAAAAACATTGCTACAAAAAATTGCATTCATGATAATTACTCAATGATCGAGAATATTGTAAAATGTTGTAAACAAATGCGATAAATTTTGTGTATGTAATTACTAAATAAATATTCACACCTTGCTTTCGTAGATGTTACAAGTAAATAAATGTACTATTAGTACAATCGTATTTTTGCCAATGGCTTCTAAGAAAACATAAACAACAACTGTTACAGGTAAACATAAAAAATAGACGCAGAACACGATAGCCACGCGTAATCTGCATATGGCTATCATGTATTATATCGGTAGTATATCTGTTATCTCGAAATTACTGAGAGCTGTCTCACATGATAACCGTCACGTCAGCCTCCATTCCAGAATCCAGGCGCGATCATCATCATCTGTAACAATTTATTCATAACGGACCGATTACTCTAAATACGTAGTGGTTATACTAAAAACTTGTCTTGCCACAGAAGGATAAGAATTAGGAATACAGTAAAATTCCGAATAGTATTTCAACATCAAAATAACAGATATGTATTATACACGATATGTTACATAATATCCGCATTTACTTATATAATATTTAAGCTAATATATGTCTTACTAATTTTATAAAAAATTTTGGGACATAAAGAATATTGATTAAATGTAAATATTTTCCTTTTATAAGGCGCTGTTTACACAGGGCACACATTTTTATCTGGGTCAGGGACGATATGAAACAATGTGAACACATGCGGACTGAGCATCATTTATTTGGCTGCCACGCGACTTTAGGTATCTTATCATACTACAATCAAACTCTTGGTTAATCAACCCAATTACCAAATGTTATAAAATACATTTTGTGTTACGTATTGTATATTACATTTTATGGCCGAATATATCATTGTTAACACATCCGCTCATAATGCAGACACGGAGTTCTGAGATTATCATTTAAGTGAATTACACGTTTCATTACATATCCTTTTAATGTTTCTTTAAAAAGCCTCTGTCTGGAAATAGAGAGCTTACGTTACCTGCAATATGGGTTCGATTCATTACTTTACACAAAATTAATGACTAACTACAGGAATTTCCTTTGATAAAGATTGACGCTTGCAACTTGTGATACATGCTGTCAATTGTATCACGATATAAAATAATATACACGTCACCCTTAACTATCCCGGAATGAAATTTAATTTAATATTTCCGTAAGCACATTAAATACGAGTACATACTTTCCGGTAATTGAAGATTTTCCATAAAAAAAATCACAACACTTATACAAATCAATAAATGGAGTCGTCTATAGGTAAACTCGAAATACATTAAAGAAATAAAAAAATACGCGTCTTTTTGGATAATACATCTTTCTAGTGTGTTTGACAATAACGTTAACACCGTGCGGGTTTGTTTGGGAGACTAAACAATAACAAAACAATACGACTCCACCAGTACGTCACTCTATGTGAAATATCCATAATAATTAAATTCAGGAATTTCCCTTCGCACGGTCCCATCGCTTACGTTAAAATGTTCACATGTATTTGAATAAATTCGGGTTTCCTCGGTTGCAGTCGTCTGATTTTATTCATAGTCATATTTGACATACCAAGTAATTAATGATTTTCCGTTTTCGATACCTACGAGTGTTAATCAGTCTATGAGGATGTGAGAAGAACGTGTTTAAACGTAATATCATGAGTGTTCGTGGTGAACATCATAATCATGTGATTAACATGCACTTTTGAAGACTAATTAATATGATAGCACATGTGTACATTTTATACAATTTATTATTTAATTTATTATTAATTATTTTTTTATACAATTATACTGGTCATTCTTAATATCACGGACTTACCGCTTACTACCATACCCATTTTACGTCACTCGACGTCATGGTTTTGGCCGTGATTCATTAAGGCTACTTTGTCATAAGCCTTATCAGTCTCAACCACACCTACAAATTTACTAAAAATTCAAGGCGCTTTATAGTTTTATTAGAGTTTATTTAGAGAACTATAGACAATTTATTATATCATTGAAAATGCGCTGCGACTTTCAAATATGCGTAGTTGCGTAAACACAAAACAGGAACGTAATAAAAATAGTTTTATCTTGTAAAAAAGCCGTTAATTAGGTACTCTCTCACATAATCATCAGAAGGATACCACGAAACATAAAGTTTATCTGAAAATAAATTTCTCGTAAGAAAAGATTTATTTGTACGCTGACCTAAATTATTCTACATGTTTGATTAAAATATTTGGAAGCTTTCCAGGGCGCCTAACATGTTTTCTTCGTTTTTCAATAATGTTTTTTCTAGTAAACTGACAATTTACTTAAATGTCTCATTAATCAGGACTGTTTATTTATCGGGATATAATTTATACGGTTACAGGATATCTCACATACGTACACATCTATCTACATGCGCAGTATATGGTGCGATCTTATTAGTTTACCAAATCTAATTTAAAGATAAATTATATAAAATATAGGCAAAATAAAATTCAAACATAAATTATATACAATATAGGAAAAAAACAAACAAAAATTGTATAAAATATAGGGAAAAAAATCCAAACATAAATTATATACATTATAGGAAAAAAAATAATCATTTCTATGGTATGTAAGCCTGCCAACACGCACTAGGCCAGCGTGGTGGACTATACGCTCTGACCACTCTCAATCGTAATCTCGATTGTAGAGTAGGCCCGTGCCCTGCAGTGGGACGAATACGGGCTGATAGACAGGAAAAAAAATTGACATAAAATATAAAAAATATAGGAAAAATAATATAAGCTAATAATAAGCTCACACCTCCATCTCCGAACTGAGAGACAGATACTACTGTGCCCTCAGCAGTATGCCGAGCTTACTACCGTCCCGAGATGTGATTGCGGGCGAGCCTACCTCAATGAAAAGTACTAAAAATAATCATTTACAACGTCTTACAAGTCACTTAGACCGTATGTCGAATGTGTGTAAATGGGTAGGGAAGCCCATGGGATAAATCTATTTCTTCCGATAACATGCTAACCCAACACGTATACAAAGAACATAAAAAACAAGCATCAGTACATAATGGATACAAAAGATTAAAAATAGCAAATTTGAAAATAATTGTGTCAAATATTTATGCGGTTTAAAATTTAAATTTTATATTTCAATAAAAAAAATTAACATCCGACAGCAATAGCTATTAGGCAATGTCATTTTCCAATTCCGAGGTTATCTTGTTACCAAGCACAAATAGTGTCTGTTTTATGTGTTGTGTGTACACATTTATCAACTTGGAAGCCCATAATCAGCTAATTATTTTTATTCCTAATATGGCAATGAGCATTCACTATCAATGATTAATCATTACCATATAATTCAGCGAAATACCTGAAAGCACATTTTTCTGTATGGAAAACAAGTTTTCCCGTACGTTGATTATTTAACGGTAGAGGTGGGCCATTACACCCCACACACGGGCAGGAAGTCGATCTGTGACGCGCCACTCGCTGTCAGCCACACATGTGTCGTATACGGCGTATTACCTAGTAAAAGGGAAATTTAATTTGCAAGAGGAAATTGGAGTCACTGAATGAATCTAGATTACTACAAAATACAATACTGAGAAGGCGATATTTCTGTGGGGTACGGGCCGTGACGACACAGACGTGCTACACTAATCGAAGCGCACACTGCTCCGGCTCAGTGTAACGATAGCGCTCGCAGATAACGGACGTTCTAACTTGGAACCTTCAACAGCCGTTCATAAAATAATTTTCGGCACTCGAGTGAATTTCGTTTGAAGTTTTTCATATTTACTAATTGGAAATGCGCGTGTGCGCCGAGAAACAAACCGTTCGCTCTGCTCCTGCCCGCTGGTTGCGGAGTCGGGCTGTCACTATGGCACAATCAATGGAAATGTTGCACTTGCAGTTCAAAAGGATGCTGAACAAGGAACTGAGCCACTTCTCCGAGTCCAGCAAGTCCGGAAACCAGATCTCCGAATACATCTGCTCTACATTTTTGGGTGAGTGCTATTTTATATCCTCGTCCTTCGGTTAATTTATTTTTTTAGATTTAGTTTATTTTATTTTGTGTTCGTTGTCGGTAATTATAATTAGTTTATATACTTAATTTAATGTACCAGACTAAGCTTCTTTGTGTGTTATTTTTAATAAATAATATTTCCAAATTGTATTTAAAATAAATATTAGTAATATTAGTCGCTACTTAGCCAAGCGTCGTGAAAACCTTTGAGAAATTGTCGAACAGTCTCGACGTAAACATATCGATATGAAAATGTTTTTAAACTGTGACGGCGTAATGTAAACAAGATTAAATTCGTTTGTTCTTTCTTTTTCCCTCTCTTTGTAATGCTTTCATATTCTAAGCACACAGATTTCAATAAATAGTATTACGAGTACTTACATAAACAAAATTTGAATTATACGTAGATTATTAGTAAGTATACTATACGTAAATTAAAGAAAATATTTTGATGCCGCACTCCATTTTTCAAATTTCTACCCAATCTAAAATCTTATACACTTTATGTACATATTAACACCTTTTAGTTGAATGTACATACACTTTGAAAATAAATATATACTGCAATAACAAAATACAAAACAGCTAATAAAATATAAATATCGAAATCGATCAATAAATATAACTCCTTAAACAGTATTAGGGCTATGAAGGTTCTTATTAAATCACTTGGCTTTTATTGATCCACATTCTATGAACAGAGCGCAGGACATATTACCGATACTGGGGCTTGTATTCTACGCGCTTTTATAAATTTCCGGTGTAATTTATTTCGCCTTGACCAATACTCGTACTACCATATTCGACACAATTGGGAATTTTAGATTACTTAATACATATATGATATACCACTTTAGTTTAGCGTGATTAATTTATGTTTACCTATGCTTCATAGTTCTGTAATCATACGTCACGATTCTAGGAGGTTAGATAACGCTGTACGTCTCATGATCGATTCAATGAAATGTAACGCGCATACTCGTAAATTGGCAATACAAATCTTAAATCACTCGCATCAAACTGATTACGGCCGCATGTAGGTACCTATACTTATGTAAATATTCTTTCCATATTGATGATAAGCTAGGCCTTGATAACCCCAGCGTACTTCTTTACCTACACGTGCTAAAAACGTTTCAAATATAATAAATATCCGTTTAAAAAACAAGTCGAATAAGACATAAATCAATATTTTCACGCTGAAAATTGGGTGATGTAAACCACAACGGCACTGAAAATTTGTATATACACATGTGTATTGTGAAAGATTCCAAGCATCGATTAGACCGAAATCATTAAAGCTTAAAATAGGACACGGTTGTTTGACAACGTTTCATTAAACGAGCTTATTGAACCAATTGGCTAATGGGTCTCGTAGCCTAACTCGTCTCGGTACTTTACAGCTTCTAATTAATTTGTTTGTGTTGTAAGTCGCATGAATGACAAACGGCTCCATGATCCTAAAAAGTCACAGTACTATTCTTCAGCATTAATAAAACATATGCATTATATAATCTCATAAAATATTGAATGCCTTGGTGGAGTAGTTGTACTACGGTACGGTTACAAAGCTGCGGTCTCGGTTTCGAATCCCAGTCAGGCAAAGTGATATTTTTCTATTCATTATCAGTCCGGGGTCAGGAATTTGTGTCCGATATGACAATAGGCTCGCCCCCTATCACATTGTGGAACGGTATATACAAGGCGAAACGTGGGTGTCTTGGTTGCTACCAAGGGAACCTCTGCCTACCCCTTCTGGGAAAAAGGCGTACGAATATGTATGTATGTGTAAACATATTCGTGCCAAGTGCAAATATTTGCAAAAGTTATATCAAAACCTTTTAAGTATCACAAAACGCGTATATTAGAGGTGTAATGCAAATTGGCGTGTAAATTATTACTTTAATATGCGCATGCATTATTTAAAATAACTCGATCAAATTAGCAAACATACATACATTAAACGTAAAATTATGTTCTTACTGCTATGTATTTAGGTTAGTTAGAAGTTAATCCTACTTCGAAATAAGATAGATTTATATGCGTATATTTGAATATTGACGTGTGTCGGAAATGAGGTCGACATTATGATTTGATTGATTACTTTTATCTATCATAACGACATACGCGGCCACATGCAATGACCCAGTATCGTATCAATCAAACGTATAATGAACACTTCACAATTTCACCCACTTTCTTTTTTGACACACATACCTAATAACAGCATATGGAAAATGTCATAAAAATGGTAACAAGAGCGAACTATGTTTACACAGCTTTTAAGATTTATGAAAGCATTATAAATCATTTCGAACCCTAAATAAATATTTATATCTTGAATATAAAACCTAATAGCTTCCCGTGGTATTTTTTTAAACGTAGTAATATAACGAAAATATAATTTTACTTTCAGATAAACAACAAGAACTTGATTTACCATCGCTTCAAGTGGAAGAGACAACTGAGCGAACCAAAAAGAAAGAGAAGCCACGACTCAGCGGTCCCGGGAGTACCATGTCACAAGTACGTATTGCACTATTCAATGTAAATCAAAGGTTTATTGAAAAAAAATACAGGACAATCTGATATTTACGTATCTTTAAATCTCTTTTCAGATATCCGGCGTCAAACGCACACTTACACACACAAACAGCTTCACTGGCGAACGTGTGCCAAGATACGGAGTTGAAACCCCTCATGAAGAAGAACTGGGTAAACTTCTTGGCGATCTGGATCGGTGGGGCGTCGATATCTTCCGCATTGGAGATCTGTCTTGCGGCCGACCGCTCACGGCTGTCGCTTACTCTGCATTCACATCTCGGGAGTTGCTCTCTACTCTGCAGATTCCAGCTCGCACATTTTTAGCATTCGCAGTGACGCTAGAGGAACATTACGTCCGCGACAATCCGTTCCACAACTCGCTCCATGCTGCTGATGTCACACAATCCACCAATGTACTACTTAATACTCCTGCCCTGGATGCCGTATTCACGCCGCTCGAGGTATGCGCCGCACTGTTCGCAGCTTGCGTGCATGACGTCGACCACCCGGGACTCACCAACCAATTCCTGGTCAACTCAAGCTCAGAACTCGCTTTGATGTACAATGACGAGTCGGTATTAGAAAACCATCACCTCGCTGTCGCGTTCAAATTGCTTCAGAACGACGGTTGTGACATTTTTGTCAATCTTCATAAGAAACAAAGGCAGACACTGAGGAAAATGGTGATCGACATGGTGCTCTCTACAGACATGTCAAAACATATGAGCCTCCTCGCTGATTTGAAAACTATGGTGGAGACGAAGAAAGTTGCAGGAAGCGGTGTTTTATTACTGGACAATTACACTGACAGAATACAAGTGTTAGAGAATCTCGTACATTGTGCCGATCTGAGTAATCCTACTAAACCCTTGCCGCTTTACAAGAGATGGGTGGCATTACTGATGGAAGAATTCTTCCAACAAGGAGACCGCGAGCGAGAGCAAGGAATGGACATCAGTCCTATGTGCGACAGGCACAATGCTACAATAGAGAAATCTCAAGTCGGTTTTATAGATTACATTGTCCACCCGCTATGGGAGACTTGGGCAGATCTCGTGCACCCAGATGCCCAAGACATATTGGATACACTAGAAGAAAACCGCGACTATTATCAAAGTATGATACCACCGTCACCGCCGCCAGCACCGATTCAAACATCTCACTCAGACGACGATCGCCCTGAACAAATAAGATTTCAAGTACGTATTCTTACATTTAAATTCCAATTAATTACTGATGATTACCAATAACAGTTAGTGTTACCCTTCCTTAAGCTTCATAGCGCATTTAATTTATTAATGAGGTATTGGGAGCGACAGTGGGCTTTCTTATTTCATGAAATTAATGAAAATATCCTTTTGTTAACAGGTAACGTTGGAGGAAGGTGAAGGTTCGGAAGAGTGCGAGGGCGAGGGGGATGGTGGGATGTGACGGAAACTATTGGGAATCTGCAAGAAACTCTCTGAGAAAATGCAAGTTTGGTGGAAGCTCTGGCAGTAGAGCGCACGCCAACCGAGTCACTTAGAGGGCCTCCGGGAAGGCGCCCCGCCCGCCGCGCAGTACCAGTAGCAGTAGGGTTGCAGCGCGCCCGGCGGCCTCGCGTGACGCGGCTAGACGTGCGCCCGCAGGTGCGGCGTCGAACTTTTGTTGGATAATAATACTTGTTGACGCTTATCGTCGAAATGGAACGATCTACGGTGCATCGTGACATTTCGATAATGATTTTTTTTGTGATGATTATGCGATGTTTAGAATTACCTATTGACTAAATAATAATTATGTCCCTCCAATGACTGTGTAACGTTTGATTGTCTAGTGTTTGTACCTACTATTATTTTGTTTTATCCAACCAAAGATTTTAAAAGTTGTTACGTTCACAGAACAGTTGGATGCTCCCTGTAAGTAGTTAGTGTTCAGTTGGTAAAATTTAAAGTTGTGTAAGTAGTTATAGTAGCCGATGCCGCATATATCGGCTCGATTAAGTAAGGACATTGAAAACGCTTATTAATTGGTATGAAAGGGTAATTTATATTGTCATATCATCCACGTTTCTCATATTTAATACGGGTTTGCGATAATGATGTTATTCACCAAAATATATTAATTAACATACTAGGTATCCTACATGTAAAACTATTTTAAGGTAAATTTTTAAAATTGCCTTTCGGATTCGTTGTTGTCTTTTTTCTGAATATTTGAGTAATATTCGGCCAGCTTCTTACTGCTGTAGCGAGCAAAAATCTATATACTTACTCCTGATGACTAACATTTTAGTATAGCTACTGTGAAAGTGAAAAGAAATGTTTATAAAATAAAATAATATGATCAATTTCTTTTGAAACCAAGGCAGCCAAACCGCTACATCACTTTCACGAAGTCATGGTTAGTCGGGAGTGAAAAGACACTATACCATCTATGTTCTATTAGATAGCTTTATTTAATTTTGTAAACCTAATTGCACCTCATTTCTTATAAAAGGATCGCTGGCGATCCGTTTACTTTTCTCTTAGTGTTACATGTTTTGTGTAAATTTATTTCGTTTTCTTTTATAATTTGGTTCTCTTTAACCAAAATCTATACTTAGTAATGAACCTTAATGTTTTCGTGTATGCAACTAACAACTAGACTTGTTTGATAAGTTATTGAATACTAACAAGTGAGTGGTTTGCGACAAGTTTTCTCTCGAAGCTATTATTACAGAACAAAACGTACAGAACTGAAACACAGAAGTACTTAGGCCGGGTCTTGCAATAGTACAAGTGCGTAATACGGAGTAAGTCTTCTTGTAGCACTTATTTCGCACAATTCATATGTTCCTTCTCCCTGGAATGTTGTAACTTTCTGTCTCAAGAACATTTTCTGTGAGCACTATCTTTTCACGAGTCTTTCTATTCTAGACTACCTGTAAAGAAAGGTGCAATACTGTTTCTGTATTACGTTTGCATTTTATTTGAATATTTTATATATTATGTCTTCTGTTATTGTTTATGAAAGTGTAATTTATCACGAGCTGGTCTCTGTTTTTTCATGTACTCAAAAGATATTTCATTGGTTTAATTAAAAGATTGAGTTCCTTTCTGACTTTTATGTTTTTATTTTTAATAATAATTATCCTTTAAGATGAGTATTATAAACGTAGTATTTGTAAATCTTTGTCGCTACATTTCAGTACATATTTATTGATCAGTGTCAAAGAATAGACCTCCGAGTTGATGTAAATCCGTAGGTATTTCACCGGTTTGATAGGTGAAATACACACGGAGGTACCAGACACGGCGTAAAACAGGCGATACTTGTTCACTTATAATGTGTGTGTAATATTAAAAGCAGTATATATGGTACCTGCTCCAATTAATGTAATTTCCTTACCGTATGTACCTACACAAAGTATATTAAAATTGGATACGCTTAACTTACTTGTGTGTTAAAATAGAAATTACGCTTAGAATTGTTTGTTTTGTAATTAAATACATATTCGTAATTGTGTTGGATATGATATTCGTATTTCAGTAGATCTGTGTAACATACGTAAATATCAAGTTTCATATTCCGCATACTGTAAACAATGCATGTACCCATCGTAAAGTAACGCAGTCTTTAAAACTTACGAAATGTATAAATAATTAGATTTGTATACTCGTCGTTCAAACTCTAATTTCAAATGTAACATTGAATACCTTGTTCAAATATTGTATATTTATGTATGACGGATGAAGTAGGACATGTCAGACTAGCTATAAGTCATATTCAACTTACTATTCGGCAGCTGTTGGATATAATCGGAACCAAAGATAGAAATCAATGATCGTAAGCGAATGATATTTAAAAAAAGATTCAGATTTCGGAAAAGCGCATCTGGCATGTCTTCATTCAGCAATCATTTATAGAATTGTATCGATTGAACATTTATTTTTGCCAAAGTTTTTCAATGTTGTGTATATGTTTCGTCAGTATGGACAACTATTGCTAAGATTGAATATGAATAATACCTAGTTAATATTAAAACCAAGTTAAAAGTGTGCAATGCGGGTCATTTGCATTACTTATTATTTATGTTTAAAAATAAAAAAATAGCTTGTAATAGTTTAAATGAATATTTGAGTTGAATTAAAAAATATTAATGTATTTAGAATAAAAAGATATGGGAGAAAACACTAAAACCTCTTGTTATTTTTTGAACCTATAAAAATCCTACTACACGCTGATTATAAAATTTAATAGCCAATTACAATAACTGTTCCGAGTTGGTGAGGACAGTAGCTTTGACGCCGTTGGTTCAAAGTTGTTTATGATACGAGTGGCAGCGGGTTCGATTCCTGCAAAAAGGCACAGGTTTATGTGACCAAATAAATAAATAAATAAAATAAATAACACCCAACAGTCACATACATAGTCCTGACCCCACACTAAGAACGAGTCTTGTGTCGTGGGTATCAGGAACTACGAGAGACTTTTCGGTCTCACAAACACCCAGACCCGGAAGAAATATTTGTGGCCCGCACAAACATTTCTCTCGGTGCGGGGATCGAACCCGCGGCCTCTCGGTTCACAGGCGGCGTCTAACCAACTGCGCCACGGAGGCTGTCAAAACCAAACCAAAAACTCTATCGTAGGGTCTCTGATACCCACAGAACACGAGACAATACTGAATATCAAATTGTGTGGTTAAGTCCACTTATTTCTATAATTCTTGCCTTGAAAGAAGGAAGGTGATGAGATAAACTATGTTGTAAATATCTTGGTTCGGGTTGATATGATAGTCATAATGAAAACCATTTGTTGTAGAAAGAAGAGACATCTATTACTAACTAGGCCTTTTTCGCAGTTTCACCTGCGATCCTATGATAAATCAAGAGTAACATTTTTTCTAGTTTTCCGATTTTATATGTTTTCCTATCCCTCGAGAATAGTAATATTTTTTCGGATAAATAGTACTATTTATGTTCTTTTTTATACCTCAACAACGTGCATACGACATTTTAAGGTAATCGGGTGAGTGGTTGAGATATGATAGCGTAACAAACAGACATACTCGGCTCCGCCTGAGAACAGGTAGATTTTGACTCCAGTCCATACCAGAAACTCCTCAGATCCCTAAAAGAGTCCCTCAGTTATCAATATTGAGACCAATCGGATCTCGTAGACATACCGACTGCAAACGGAAGTCTGCAAAACATTTCCCCGTTTTTGCTAGTTTTTTTACTACTGCTTTCCCTCTATAAGTCAAAGCATGATGATATATATCATTCCTCGATAAATTACCTATCCAACAAAGAAAAGATATTATTTTTTGAACCAGCAGTTCCTGAGATCACCGGGCTCGAGCAGACAAACAAACAAACTCTTCAGCTTTATATACCTATTAAGTATATTAAGTATAAATTTATAATGTGGTATCCTTTCCAAGTAGTCCACATAATATATTAACTAAGGTATAGAGTTAGTGAAGTAAGGCTATGCTCGTATACATTAGGGCGTAAAGAGTAAGCTTGACTCTACATGAGATTTGTTAACTTTTTGACAGTGCGAGTCATATGAGTCTTAGCAACATTTTACATGAATAATGTTTCGGTGGGATATTTATTCCCATAACACCCACATTAATTTTAGGGAAACAAATGAAGATAGCATTTAATTGTGCTTCAAAATCTTTCGAAACGAACTATGTTTGTATACGGCAAGTTGTGGTTATAGGGAAAACAAGTAAAATTATAATCTAACCCATACATTGAGCGACACCGCTTTATTAATCTCTACAAAATAATATGTACTTCAAATTGATACTGTCTTCCTACATAATCACAGTAAAATTCGATATAATTAAAGCACAAATAAGAAATTATACTCCACTTTAATAATAAGAGACTAATACAATAAAAAAAATACCTACTATAAATGTAAAAACCACGAAAACACTTCCGTGCACTGAAACATACACTAACTTCCCTGATAATAATAATTGCATCAGGATTCTTAAAGTGAAACTACTTTCACGTGAAAGTGGATGTTATGAGAAGCTGTCGTAAAATAACTTTCGTTAATTTCTTCTGCCTCAATTAGGAAGGAATACTGATATTAGTGCTGATGATAGCAGCGACTAGAGTATTGATAAAAGAGTGAAATTACTTGGACGCCTTAGGCGTACTTCAAACATACAGCAAAAAGATAAATTATCAGCGCCTGAAGGCCTAATGGCGCCCTGAACGTGCTTTGACAGCCTCCGTGGCGCAGTTGATTACACGCTGGCTGTGAAACTAGAGGCCGCGGATTCGATCCCCACACCGAAACAAATATTTGTTTGAACCACAGGTATTTGTTTCGTGTCTGGGTGTTTGTGAAACCGAAAAGTCTATCATAGTTCCTGATGCCTACGATACAAGACTCGATTTTAATGTGAGGTCAGGACTAAGTATGTGACTGTTGGGTGTATTAATTATTATTTATTTTCTTTACCCTATCGCCACTACTGTGTTTAGAATAAATATTTCGTAAACGCGTGTTGTGTATATTACGAATACCATACCTCAAACAATACAATAAATAGGATAAGGGCAGGTAAGAGGAACACTTATACAGTCCAAGCACACGGACTACGGAGACAAACCGCTCTTTTATGTTTATGAACAGAAATCCAGATTTTCTGGAACCAGTTAGCAACTTGTGCAAGTTTCTTGTTTTTGCGGAAAATTATTACAATTATTACAATATTTACTGCGACTGTCTGACTAACTGGCGACCCGCCTTCAAAAAATTACGTATTTTAGATTTGTTGGCTAGTCAAGTCGATAAGAAAATTAATTTTTACGGAGGACAGCCTCCGTGGCGCAGTTGGTTAGACGCCGCCTGTGAAACGAGAGGCCGCGGGTTCGATCCCCGCACCGAAAGAAATGTTTGTGCGGCCCACAAATATTTCTTCCGGGTCTGGGTGTTTGTGAGACCGAAAAGTCTCTCGTAGTTCCTGATACCCACGACACAAGACTCGATCTTAGTGTGGGGTCAGGACTATGTATGTGACTGTTGGGTGTTATTTATTTATTTATTTATTTATTTTCAAATCCCAAATCTACTACTAAAAGGGAGTGGGTTGCAACCCGCTATTTTACACAGTGAGTTTCGATTCACCCCGTGTTTCAGTATGATAGGTTTTGTTCGAAATTCAAAGTTGAAAATTATCGGAAAAATATATTGATTTTATTCATTTATTTCCAAATAATTGAAAATGTGGAAATATTCGAAGATGTTTCGTGATCCAACAGTAGTTTAATCCAATGCTGTATGTTCGGAAATCGTTTAAAAAATAAAGTTTATTAGTTTATTGTTTTCAATGGTATTGTTTTCAAAAATATTTCTCATCGCCATGGGATTCCTATTCGCCTCGTTTTACGGTATAGACTGTCTACGATTCCAGGGTGCTTGGCGTTTGCAAGGAACTTATACTCTAACTGGAATGCTCACGCGCACTTAAAAACCGTTCCGAAGAGTACACCTTCAAGAAGTTAGCCGTGTCCCTTTCTACTAGTGTATCTATACAAATGTATACAATGGGACATTGCTAATATAAGGTATCAGAAAAAACATTTTGTATCCCTTAAAAAGTTAGATATCTAAATTTCATGTAATGCGATAGCCGAATGGGAAGACTAATGACCCTAAAGCAGGCGCGTATAAGTCACCTTAGGTTTCAAAAATGTTATAACCTTTTATTTTTTTATGGTTATTTACGTCTTTAGTTCATTGTTTTGTCACCCGCTTTGCACTGAGGGAAGTAGACAATAATTTATTTCTAACTACTTCTATTAATTTAACTTTCTGATTAATTTCGTTGCGGGTAAAGCCAAGTTAAACATTCCCGGAGACTCGCCAAGCTTCAATGCTCAATATCATTACATTGCGTGCCACTGTTGATCCTGGCTTACAGGAGTTACAGTGGTGGGCGGAACAGTCTCAAGAAAAAAAAATCCTTAAATTTTAGATTTTTGCACCTGGGGCAAAAGCCCGCATCTACTGCGTTTGTGGTTGCGTACTAACAATCATAAATATCGTTTACTCGTGGGTGAAGAAAAACGTATATGTACAAGAAAAGATCTCCATAATGTTATTAAGCTAGGAAGCAAAGAAGAACAATTACTCAGTTTTCATGAATGAAGTCATGATACGTAATCCTTGGCGCTTAATGGGACTACCTCCTATTATGAGTAAAAAGTACTAACTGTAGCTTTTTATTTGTCTGAAAGGGACAAATATCTTACATAACTCTGTCATATAGGGAACGTTTTCTCTTCTTGAAATATATAAACAAATTAAAACCTAATTGTTTTCGGAATAAAGTATATTTTAATAATATAATAATAGTATAAGTTCCTTGGGCATTTAAATGTGTGGTTGACATGTTATAGTCAAAATGTTCGGAACAGTTTTTATTTTTTTCTCTTTTACATTTTACTATATGGATATGTTAATACTATCACATTACGAGTATAAATGCTTGTTGTTTATATTAAAGAAACATGTCTCAAATAATCCGAAAAATCGAGAAAAACTGTTCCTTATATTTTGACAATAGCATGACAACCACGTATTCGCACACCTAAAATCTAGATGATCATGAGATGATCTACACAGGCGAGTAAACAAATGATCTATAAATACTTTTAAAATTCCCGCCTAAACTTTCAATTGTCAGCGGATGTACTCTGAACCCAAATATTTAATTCGACTGAAACGTATTCTACCTACACGATATAATTTTGTTTCCAATCAATTGACTTGATTTTAATATGCTGGTATAATGGGATAAGCATAAATGGTACACAAAATGTACCAATCTAAAATAAATAAAATAGTTATCAATAACAGGTACAAGTTATTTACATGATCGCAATAGTTTTTTGTTTTTGTCTCACTCACAATTTCAGGCCGTTCATTCAACCACATTCAACTACCAGTGGTCAATTCAATTTTTTTTTTTTTTTTTTTTATTTAAAATTTTACGGCCATGGAAACAAGTCCTTTTAGCCAATTCTTAACTATTACAAATCGTCTGTTCGAATTATATACAATCATAAATCTATATACATTTACAACATCAACAACCTTTACAATTTTTCTACTGTACTACATATATATTTATATAACGGTTTATACATTAATGGATTCTTTAACATTTCTTTAACTGACGAAGGCTTATATGTTGATATTTCTAATAAATCCGAAATTAAAATTAAACGTAATAAATAAAATTTAGGGCAAGTTAAAACAATATGATCTAAGTCTGCTGTTTGTACGCCACAATATTGGCAATGATCAGATGCTAATATTTTCATCCTAAACAGATGTGCTGGAGTCTGACAATGTCCAAATCTTAATCTATTTATTATAGTTATACATTTCCTTTCTTCAAATTGCATTTTATTATTATTAAACCATGGGCGGGCGGGTAGGTTCTCTTGTATTGATGCATACCATTTTCCTTTACTTTTATTTTTTTCCTTCCAGTAGCACTCCCATCTTAATCTAGTTTTTTCTTTTAATGTCAGAAAATAATCTGTGTAGGGTATTTTCAGTGCATCATTATGGTCTTCATCCCAATGAGAATTAGCTGCTTTATCAGCTAATTCATTACCCTGGATTCCCGAATGTCCGGGTACCCATTCAATCCTAACCACCTTGCTCTTGTTCAAATTATACAACAATTCTTTTATATTATAAATTATATAGTTGGTTTTATAAGCCAAAGTTGAACCATATATTGTTTTAATAACACTGAGCGTCTGATAGAATAAGTATTCTGTCAACGTTACCTAAATCTTTCGTGTACATTAAGGCTCTATAAATTGCGTATGCTTCTGCTGTGAAAATACTACTCTCGTTATTAATTCTATAATTTTTACTTATTTTCTTATACGAGTCATAGAAAGCAGCACATACACGATCTAAGGTCTTTGAGCCATCAGTGTATATTTTATACCAGAGCACATTATTTATGTCATCTACGCTATCCCTTCCTTGAGTTGAATCTAACAGAGCATCGTATTTACAATTATATACAGGGTAAATACTAAATTTATTCATATTTACACTAAGCTCATTCATATGAGTCATTATAGTACACAATTCAGGAATTTTGTTATACATTATATCAGAAGGACGAATGTAATCGTCTAATGAGGCATCGCATAAATTTTCAGGCAATTTAACAGTATCTAATAATATTGAGCTGGTTTTGCATAAAGCTTTTAAACAAAACTTTTCCGCAAAGTGTAACCTTCTAATAGCCAGAGGAGGTACGCAGACCTCAGCCTCAAGTGCAGGTATAGGCGTAGTTCTCATTGCACCACTTATTATTCTCAATGCAATATTTTGAATAACATCTAATTTTTTTTAACAATGAAGAGCCGGCATACATATAAGCTAAATAACTATAATCAAAATGACTCCTAATGATACTTTTATAGAGCATTAATAAGGTTTTAGGGTCTGAACCCCAGAATGTTCCTGCCAAACTTCTCAAGATATTTAAATTTCTTGTCGCATTTTTACATATGTAATTTATATGACTTTGAAATTTAAGCTTATTATCTATTATTACTCCTAAAAATTTCTTTTCTTTCACTTGAGGAATGGATAAATTATTATATTGAATATTGATCAAATCATCAGTACCAAATACAACAAGAGAACTTTTTTCCGTATTAATATTTAATTTTAACTTATTACTGTAATATGAATTTAACTGACATAAAGCTAGATTTAAATTTTGTTGAGCAACCGAAATATTTCTGTCAATTGAGTAAACAACAATGTCATCTGCGAATTGTAACACTTTAACGTTTTTTGTAAGATATTGTGAAATCTGAGAAGTATACAGGTTGTACAAGATAGGTGACAGAGATGCTCCTTGCATTAGACCTTTACAAACAGAATGTGGGCCGTGTAATATCCCATTAAATTTAACATGAAACGACCGATCGTTAAGGAAATTATGTATCCATTTTAACAATTTTCCGGGTAAACCTAATTCATATAATACCAGTATCAGTTGATTAATATCTACATTATCATATGCACCCTGAACATCAAGGAAGGCACAAACTGCAACAGATTTTGAAAGTAGACATTTTTTCATGTCTGTGATAAAAGTGACAAAGCTTTCTGGAGCACTTTTACCTTTTCTGAAACCAAATTGGATATCTGGTAAAATATTGTAATGCTCTACATAATAATCAAGTCTTAATTTGATAATTTGTTCTGTTACTTTACCTATGCAAGAGGTTAGTGATATGGGTCTATATGAATTGTAATCTTTAGGAGGTTTCTCAGGTTTCAGAATTGGAATAATGCACTGAGTTTTCCAAGATTCAGGAATAATTTGATTAAGCCATAGTGAATTTAAGACTATTAATAATTTCTTTTTACAGTTGATAGGAAGTTTTCGTAAAAGGATATAAGGAATATTGTCTAGTCCAGGAGCCGAATCCTTTCTTGAATCTAAAGCTATACAAAGTTCCTTATATGTAAATTCTCTTAACAAAAAAGTATTGATTTCATTGTCATTATTTTTATCGAAAAATATATCATTACCCACTAAACTACTGTTTGATCCATTACTAATTTTATTAATAAAATCAGGTAACCATTCGTCTTGTTTAGGTTTAGTCATAACATTAATCCTTTTAAATCTACGGATGTAATTCCAAATTTTTGAAACAGGAGTGTATCTATCTAAGGATGAACATAGGGTTTTCCAACTATTACGTTTTTGCTCACTGATAATTTTTTTCTTTTTTGCATCCAGTTTTTTATATTCAATAAACAGTTCCATTGTCATTGATGATCTATATGCTAACAAAGCCATTTTTGATTTTAGTACAGCTTCTGCACATTCATCGTTCCACCATGGTGCTGGGATTTTCCTATGATTTGATGATATATTACATTTGAAGATAGGTGTACATTGGTCCCTTAAATTGTATAATAATTCACAAAATTTATTATATTGTGAAAGAGGGTCAGAGTCTGAAGGAATAAATTCACCAAATAATTTCTCAGCCTCAATCTCAAATTTAATCCAGTCAGTTTTATGAAATAGATATTTTTGTATGTTATAATTTATTTGGTATTTACAGGGGGAGATCATGATGTCAGTAAAGATCGGGAGGTGGTAACTTCCTAATGGATCTTCACCAACACTCCATTCACATAGTGGAGCTATGTCTGGGCTAACACAGGTGAGATCTATTGCTGATGGATTTCTGTTTGGGGCCTGGACTGTTGTGGCCTTGCCATCATTTAACAAGCACAGATCAGTTTCATCCAGTAGGTTAAATAGTTGAGTACCCCTTGACTTTGTTGTTGCACACCCAAAAGCTATGTGGTGCGCATTAAAATCTCCTGATATTAAGCAGGGTCTAGGTAAGGAATTAAATATATTTCTTAATTTATTTCTTTTAAATCTACTACTTTTAGGTGGACAATACACAGTCAAAATGGATAAAGGACCAGTGTGAGTTTGAACTGAAATTGCAACTGATTGAATATCCTGGTAGAATGGGAGCTGTATGTTTTCATATTTAATATTATTTCTAATCAAAATACCAACACCACCATGATCATTTTTAGCATTTTTATAGATTAAATTATACCCTGGAAATTTCAGATTATGACAATTGTTAGTTTTTAACCAAGTTTCATTAAGCAGCAAAATATCAATGTTAAATTCTGTTAATAAAGACATTACAAGTGGCCGTTTGTTATTAATACTCTGAATATTATGATGTACTATTCTTATAAATCTATCCATTATGTAAGTGTTTCAATAAAATCTCTTTAATTTTAATTGTAGTCTTAGGAGCGTCTTTATTGTTTCCTAATGAAATTAGAGTTTTTACTAATGCATTTATTATCCTATCATTATTAATTATGTCATTGGTTTCTTTAATGGAAGAAATATGTTTAAATTTGTTCAGTCCTGAATTTTGGAATTTTAATGTATCATGTTTAGGTAAGGGAAGTGGAGGGAAATTCCTATTACTACTTGTATTATTAACAGAAGTGGCCGTTGTAGCAGCATAGGAAAGTTTTTTCTGTTTCAATTTGGCTTCCTTCATTGGGCATGTTCTGGCAATAGCTAGGTGAGGACCCCCACAGTTAACACATTTAATTTCCTCCTCATTAATGCATTCTTTGTAGGAATGCTCACCAGCACAGATCGAGCATACTTGTTTATTTTTACAAATTCTGGCTGAATGATTGAATTTTAAACATTTAAAACATTGTAATAAGGGTTTAATATATGGTTTAACTTTGAAGCGCCAGTGATCTAAGAAAACAAATTCAGGCAAGGTGTTACTAACAAATGTTATAGCTACCGTCTTCAAAGCTTGTCTAACTCCATTACTGTCCTTTTTGGTGAACCTTCTCACCGCCACCATTTCATATTCACATGTGAGTTTTCTGTAGAGTTCTTCATTGGAGATGTCGAAGGGAACAAACTGGATTACACCGATGACTTCCACTGAAGATGCTGGAATGTATGCTTTTATATTATGAGCTTCTAATTTGGAATTGTTGTTCAGAAAATCATTGGCTGAACTGGCTTGCTTAAAAACAATTTGAATTTTATGAGCATTTACTCTACTAATTTCATACTGTCCTTTAATGAATTCTCCTAAAATATTTAATATAAATATCGGATCTTTGTTTCCAATAAATTCATTTTCAGTACTTTCAATAAATACTGGGAAGTTGTTATTGTTACAGTTATCGGTATATTGCCTCTTGTAGCCAGGTTTGTAGAATGTTTTTGGCGCCAAAATCTCTTCTGCTGGATTACTAGTAGAAGTAGTAGCAATCCGATCATACTTTCTCTTCTTATTATCTTTTATTGGGTCTCCATCGCTATGGGTCCCCATTACTCCGGATAATTAAAGTATATAAAATATTTTATAAAATTAAAAATTTTAAATAGTCCGCCTTGTTTGACTTCCCGCCAAAAAGTCCCCTGGTCAATTCAACTTTCAATTTAGTTGCCAGTCAAAACATGTCTTGAGGAATACAAACAGGATTAAAACATTGCATTACTGGTATTAATATTTTTTTTCGTTATCTTACGCGACATTTCGAACTTTTAGGGCTTTATCACACTAGCGATTTGCGAGCGAAGTCTAAGCCAAATGATACGCAGCTCGCTGCAAAAGCGCAACGAGCTTGCACCGAGAACGTGCCTAACTTGCCACGAAGACATGGCGGGTTCATAGCAAGTATCCCGCATGCGGATCGCGTTTTGATCACTCAGTGGAACATTTACACAGAATGAATTCCAACGAGTAAAGCTGAAATCAAACTGTAGTATTAAGATGAAATCATACTATAGTATTCCGTCTTACGCATAGAGTAAAGAAGCGGCCATAAATACTAGAGAAACGCGTCTTAAGCCGATCTGAACAATGGATTCTTTTGTTGTGTGCACATTATCAGTTGTACGCTTATAACGTCGTCTTGCATGTTCCATTGTCCTAATTGGTCAGTTAGCAGTTAAGAATACTATAGTTTGATTTCAGCTTAAAAACGCTGTTGTTAGCATTGCTAAAACGCAGGGAACGAAACTCTAAGCAGGCATGAGCGTCCATGGGCATGAGTCACCAGATTGCGGGGCGAAGAGGGGGATTACGCATACGCAGTAACGCCGATACAACCAATGCCACCTAGAGGCGAGTTGCTGAACTAAAGAGACAAGCGTGATATTTCAAAAAGTCATTAAAAGTTCTGCTATTCATCGATAGATGGCAAAACTAAATATCGAAAGTGGTTAGATTACAATTAATCACGCAATAGCTTTGCAATTCGCATTTAAAAGTACTGGCACATATTTGAATCAAAATAAAAATATTAAATTTAAATTTCGGCCGGACTTAGGTTATTATCGTTACGGAATTTCTGCATTCGGTCTCCACGCTCTAAGCCCGCGATAGAAGCTATGCAATAGCTTAAAACTCGTGCCTTGTTATTACCGCAGCCGCAGGCGGCGTCTTCGCAGCGAGTCCTCTACACACTCGTTACTTACGGACTCGCCTCGCTTTGGACTCGCTTACAAATCTCTAGTGTGATATGGCCCTTATTATCGGCGAGTCTCGGCTTAGAGGTTAGAATCAACAAAACTTTATATTTTTAACATAATTTCTTGTGTCTCTTTCTTACATCCTAAAACCTCAACTGACTTTTCTGTTGACACTTGGCCGTCTGATTGCTATAAATGTGGAACACAAGTTTCGCATGGTAGATTAGCGCTCACATTGTCCAAACTATTTTTGTTTTCGGAAGTAGCTATCGATATGGCTGCAGTGAAAAAAGATGAAGATATACCTAAAGATGAGGTGGTAGAAAATGGGGAAGACGATGAAATCGAGGCCGGAGAAGAGGAAACTAAAGATCCCGCCAAGAAGAAGAAAAAGAAAAAAAAGAAGAAGAAGACAGGTTAGTTCGTTGTGGTTTTTATATTTTGTGATATTTTTTATTAAATTTACCTATCTAAGATGTTCATATGCTTGCAGCGCATAAAGATACAGGTTCTTTGAACTGTACCGTTAATACGCCATTTCGTCGGTGATACTGCAATACCGCGTAAGTAACAATTGCAAATACCGCGGAAGTATTTGCAAGTATTTGCAGAAATTTCGCGCCTATGTCTAGAATTCATAGGCGCGAAATTTCAATTTTGATTTTTTCGTACTTCCGCGGTATTTGCAATTGTTACTTACGCGGTATTGCAGTATCACCGACGATTTGTCATATGATATACAGTAGTTTTCCTTCGTACCGACAAAATGAATACTTTGATATCGGTGTAACTTATTTTTATTTTCAACCAATAAATATGGCATTTGTAACAACTAGGCTTATAAATTCACTTAATTTTGTTTATTTTACTCGGCGTTGTTCACAAAAAAAAAACCATAAAGAAGCCAAACAACTAAAAACACAATGTCAGATAAACAACCTGTTTACACCTTTACTTTAAATACACAAAATAATTTAAAATATTTTTCAAATTATATTGTCTGCATGTTTTGTGCATAGTGTATACATTCATAACAATAATATTGCAAAACAATCATATGACACCCATGGTGACTTAACTTGAAGTTTAGTATAATTGTAAATTCCAATACAATATTTAGGATTGAAATAAATTGTTTACACATTCAAATATAAACTATTTATTGACTATATACTTTCAGATGGTGATACTAATGCTGAAAATCACATAGAAGTGCCTGAATCTGTAGAGCAAGTGGAAGATGGTGATGGAGATGACAAGAAAAAGAAGAAAAAGAAAAACAAGGGCAAGGCTGGGAAAGGTGCTGTGAAGGAACAGACCAACCCACCCACTATACCCATCGCTGAACTCTATCCTGATGGTTTGTATTATCTTTATTTTATTCAAATAAAGTATCAGCTCACAATTTTAACATAAGTTCTCCATTCACTAAGCCAACACTACAGAAAAATATCTCGTTTTTTATATTCCTTGGAATAACAAACTAAGATGCACTTAACAGTAAGTGTTATTCATGAGAGGTGTAATGATGGCAAAACATTGCCAGTATTTGCCAATATTATGGCTTGCTAAAAAAGGTTTAACATCCTGAATTGAAATACAATAAGACATCACTACACTTCTTATCATTGTTTACAGAGGTTACCTAAAGGTTATGATTTTGCAAATTCTATCGTGTTTTAAAACTATGACTCAACACAGTTTTCTTTGTTGGTTTAACCAACAATATGCAATAACTAACAACAGCACTCCCTCTGCAAATACTAATTATCACATTTGTGAATATTAATACAGATGAGAAATGTAAAGTTATATCCACAAAAAATCAACAGTTTACCCCATAATTATCATTTTTTGATTTTCACAACAAAATAGAATTGGTCTACACAAAACCCAATTAAACCCATGATAAAATCTGTATTGCTGTATGTTAATTAAAGGAACTGGATAGTAATTCTATAATACATAAGCATACTAAAGTCTATGGCCCTTTTAAATGACTTTGAAAACTGGTTTAGAATATGTTTGTTCATTACATATGTATTATTATTGTATATGCAGTGCCACAGGTATTAAGATAATTGCTGCACAATGTTGTTTGTAGTAGTAATTTACAAATAGAATAACAAAAACATGTGTCAAATCCAATAAGAATTTTTAAGTTACCTACATAAATTCTATTTGGAATATTTGGAAATACAAAGGAATGTTAAAAATATATATTCAATATATTACTTTTGACATGTTTTTTTATAATTCTGACATATCATAGGTAACTTCCCCGAGGGACAGATAATGGAACATGGTCCTGCCGAGGGAATTGATGAGAGAACCGCCAAAGACAGGTTCACAAGTGAAGAAAAGAGAGCTTTAGATAGATTGCACCAAGACATCTATCAAGAAATAAGACATGCTGCTGAGGCTCACAGACAGGTACTGTTAAATGACTGATTTAATAATCTATAATAATTCATAATATACCTTGTGGATTGAGACATGATAAATTACAATTAATCCAGCCTGGATATAATCCAAATAACTTCTGTACAATGTATCAACCATACTTTTGGACTGATATTAAAAAAATATTGAAATCAAATATATTTTTGGTTGTTTTTCTTTTACAGTGTTTATTTTGTATATATAATAACATAATTAACAAAACTTTATTAATGTAGTAATCTTTATATTTTCCTTTATGTGTACACATTGCAGACTCGTAAATATATGCGAGATTGGATAAAACCAGGCATGACAATGATACAAATTTGTGAGGAGCTGGAGTCTACAGCGAGGCGTCTGATTGGAGAGAACGGATTGAAAGCGGGATTGGCTTTCCCCACTGGATGTAGTCGTAATCACTGTGCTGCCCACTATACACCCAATACAGGTATGCCGTATATTAACATTCATTTGTCTATATAAAAATATTTGTCTAATTAGAATCCAATATGATGCCAATATACCCTTTATAACAAAACAGAATTTTCCAAATCCGTTCAGTCCTCTTCGAGTACATACATGAGGTGATTACATAAAAAAGGATTTAGACGAATTGAGAACGTCATCATTTTTTTAAGTTGGTTTAAAATATAGATTACATCAAATCATATCCTATAAAAATATATGTAAAAATAAATATCATTTTTCATTCTACTCGCGCACACTTACAAAAGATATAATGCATGTCAAGGATATGCACTGTTAATAAGCAACTGAACTTAATTTATTATTGACAAAATGAACATAATACTAAGATAAAGTCTCATTCCAAAGGTGACACGACAGTCCTCGAATACGACGATGTGGTGAAGATAGACTTTGGAACTCACATCAACGGGCGAATCATCGACTGTGCCTTCACTCTGCACTTCAACCCGCGGTACGATCCTCTCGTGAAAGGAGTGCAGGAAGCGACCGAAGCCGGCATTAAGGCGTCCGGAGTCGATGTAAGACTGTGCGATGTCGGTGCTGCTGTACAAGAGGTAAGATCCGTATTGCTCTATAAGTCTATAATTTTACTCATGGTAGGTCTATCATATTATGTGAGAGGTCACCTGGGTAGGACGGTATTGTCTATTTCTCCTACCAAACAGCGGTTTAAATGCACTGTTGTTTTACGGTTTGTAGGTATTTGTAGTCAGAATAACTACTGGACATATTGAGACTTAACATCTTATGTCTTATGCATTGCTTACATCAGTTACTTCATTAGTTAAAAAGTTCTAAACAAATCTCCGTAATACATCAACAGTAGGAAAATTTGACACCTTTTTGTGAAACAATCAATGAACAAACATGAATATATTTTTATAGGTAATGGAATCACATGAAGTCGAGCTGGATGGTCAAATATACCAAGTGAAACCCATACGTAATCTGAATGGGCATTCTATTGGGCCATACAGTGAGTATGATTATTTATTTTTCTGTTAATACATTGGTAATTCCATGATACTAAAAATTAAACTGCTTTCGCTTCCCAGGAATCCATGCGGGCAAAACTGTGCCTATTGTCAAAGGAGGCGAAACAACGCGTATGGAAGAGAACGAATTCTATGCCATTGAAACGTTCGGGTCGACAGGACGTGGCCAAGTTCACGACGACATGGACTGCTCTCACTACATGAAGAACTTTGATCAGCAATTTGTGCCTTTGAGGTCAGACCATACAGTTTATATTACATACATATTCTTAGCAGAATGCTTATATATACATAAAATGGAATCTATAATATAAAATGAATTGCTGAATGTGTTGCTAAGCGCAAAACCCGAGAACGACTGGACCGATTTGGCTGATTTTGATCTTGAAATATTCGTGGAAGTTCGGGGAAGGTTTTAGGTATGAAAAATTCCCAGGAAGATACTTAAAACACATTTTTTTATATCGTTCAAGCGTGATGCGTCCATCCAAAATGATATTTGTTAGGCGGGAGACGTAAAAGACGGCCAGGGGCATCATTCCCGGACAGATACGACCTGACGACCTTCAAAAAACGAGCGTATTCCCACCTCAAAGGCCGGCAACACATCTCCATGCCCTATGGTGTTGTAGATGTCCATGGGCAGCGGTGTTCACTTACCATCCTATAATATATATAATATATTAAAAAAAAATGGTCAAGCTTCCATCACCAACCAACGTAAAATGATTAATCTTTCCATTGTCTTTTATTGAAGGCTGATTTACTCATAGATTTACTCTATAAAATCGATACGAATTTCGAATATTCGGACGCCGTACGTAAAACTTCACTAATGTGCCTATATAGATACTCCACAAAATGTTGGAATCCTCAATCTTACGTCGCAACCATAGACTAAGTTCGGAGAAAATGATAAGTATAATAGAGAATAGTATTAATTTTTAGAAGTGCAAAACTTACATCTTTCTCCTGACGCCGATCATCCGAACATTCGAAGTTCGTATCGTTTATATAGAGTAACCCTCCAGACGCGACTGCCAACATGTTTAAGATGGCCACGGGTTCAAAACCCAGGGCACACCTGTGATTTTTCGGAGTAATTTCTATGTAAAATAAAATCCGCCAACCCGCACTATGCCAGCGTGGTGGACTATATGACCTCATATATTAACAGCACTATTTGTTTTCTATCCGGAAGAAAAAACGAAAAATGTTGCATTACAATGCAAAAAAATAATTATTAAAAACTTTGACTTTAGACCGCATTGATGGCAAAAAAATGGCGATACGAAGTTCGTCGGGTCAGGTAGTTGTTTATAGAAATATTATCTATAATATTTTAATATCAGTTCCATAAGATCTGAAATTAAATTTCGCGTGCTAGTACTCTCGTAATTTTTAAGTATGGTATGTGAATTAAACTGGCCTTTATTCTGATAAAACGTATTCTTTTGCCAAATTGCTCCTTGCATTGCTAAGACACTAATGAGTGAATATGATGCACAGATTACAATCGTCCAAACAACTGTTGAACGTGATCAACAAGAATTTCGGCACGCTGGCGTTCTGCAAGCGGTGGCTGGAGCGCGCGGGCGCGTCGCGCTACGCCATGGCGCTGAAGGACCTGTGCGACAAGGGCGTGGTGGACGCCTACCCGCCGCTCTGCGACATACGCGGCTGCTACACGGCGCAGTTCGAGCACACCATCCTGCTGCGCCCCACCTGCAAGGAGGTCGTGTCGCGCGGACAGGACTACTAGCAGCCCCCGCACACCACACACACTTTCTACTATTCTATACTTTGTACTTAGACTATTTATAATATAGAGCGGTGGTACTTTAAAAACGTGGATAAAAATGGTGGTGCAAGGGCCACTTTTTTCTGCCCTCCTATTGGCTGACATTTAACTGTCCAACATACACCAATAAAAAAAGTAGTTTAGAGATTTGAATTCCACTCAGACTCATGTTAAATGGATAACAACTATATATACTTTCGATTACCAACGGAATTCAAAAGAAAATTGAAAATTGATTCGTTCAATTTTAACTAATGTAGCAGTGCTACCAATATTACGAACGAAAAAGTATTTGCGATTTCGAAGACACAAATATATGACAGTGCACCCTCTATATTATAAATACTATAAGTTTGTAATATAAGTCCCTTTCGAGTTTTGTGTTATCAGGGTGATCTATATAACCATCGCAATATTTTAACGCTTTTGAACACTGATGTTGTGTTGACACGAGCCACAGGCTAATTATGCGCGATGGGTTCCCAAGGACTTCGCATATTGTAGCGCAGATCAGAATGAAATGTTGAATTTGTACATTCGCTCTTGTGGTACGCTCACACGTATATAGTGTAGTATACTGTTGTTTCTTTACTAATCTTTTATTTAAAGTTGAATGTTATTGTATAAAAGCAATATCTACTTTAGTATATTCAAGTGTCCATAACATCATTTGCAATAAAGTTCTTGGTCGTATTTTATAATCAGTTTTATTTGTTGTAAAAATTTGGGAAACGGAAAAAAAATACAAATTCAGTAGTAAACTTTTATTTTATTTTGGAAATAGCTATTTCATCACTATCGCAAATATAAACGATTACATCCATAATTTTATCGTGTTACGTAGTAATAAAGATACAAAATTTTTCGCCAATAACGGGTCCATAAAAATGTATAAAATTGCGTTGTCAGTATAAACACAGGATATTCACTAGCATTTATTTAATATCAGTATTTTTATTATTTGCTATAAATGACTCATTTGCTACAAGTATGTACAGAAAAGTAAATAGTAATACAAGCTGAATATATCGCAACATTGCAATTCTGCTTGGCAGTTTGGATTTTATTTTTCTAAGAATGTTTTTTAATGCAATACAGTTATAGCGAGTAGGCTTTCCGATAATTGCAGCTTGTATTACCAATAAGTAAATGTTTATTACTAAATATAATCCAGTTAAAATGTAATTCACTGCATAACACTTCGAATTTGTTCTAATCTTATCTAACAATTTTACGCCTTTCTCTTAATATACTGGAAAATTGAACGTAAGAGGAAACCAGTCATGTAAAAGCCTTAGTAATACAAACAACTATCTTAATTCTTACTACCCGAGTTACGGTTTAAACCTAATTACATTGCAGGTTAATTTCAGCATGTAGGTACATAGTAATCTATATTAATGCGTTTATAAGTATTACGTGAATAAACCAACGCAATATTTGCCTTACTCTGAAACTGTCGTAAGTAGCATTCGTCGTTTGACTAGATATTAAGTTTCATTAATATCGAACAGTATGTATTACCTAAACTACACACTCACTCACTATGAAGACTGCGTTAGCAAATAGCACCTATTAACTAAATTATACAATATTGTATGGTCATATACATATTCAAACAATACTATTTACCAACATATTTAATACAAGATATTTTAACATAAATAAAAGCTAAATAAATACTCCAATATTTTTTCGACATGTACTCATCAAAGCAGAATCCCACACAGAGCCAAAACATAGTTTTAAATTACAATTGATAAGACAAATTCTAACTGATTAACATATAATGTCTTATACCAAACTGGTAAAGTATCACAGAAATTAACCATACCTAGCTAAACTATGACATTTTCAATTATATACGAACATCATTAAAAATTTCCGAATTTTGGTCAATGTATATCTACCGGCTTGAAAAAGAGTGAACATAATCCACACGCCAAATAAACACACTTCATTAAAATGAATATATCCTAATATAAAATGGAACCAACTCTTGTTAGGCCTGAATAGATTTGACACACTAAAAATATTGCATTGTAATTAGAACCAAAGGTTTCAAGAACAGCAACTGGGTATATTACTATTATCTGACTTGCCCCCGAAAGGTCTCTTAAGATATTAAGTAACTACCTCCATAATTGCAGTATTTCCTTTTTAGGACAAAACATTTACAATCACTGTTTTGATGTATGTAAGCTAGAACAATAATAAATAAATTAACATAGGTACCTTTAGACATATAGGTAATGAAAATTAATACAATTAATAAAAAATATTTAAGATTATTAATTAATTTCATGTAGTTCTTGACCATCTCCATTGACGGCCGCCACAGCAGTGAAGGGCCAGTTGTAAATGGATTGAAGAGGGACGTGAAGCAACTCCACCAAATATCTATAGTTTGGTTCTGAAATAAAATTATTGTAATGTTGTGTCTATGGACATATCAAATATATTTGAAGAAGTTTGATATTACAATTTAAAATAAAATTCAACAAAAAAAGATTCCGACGAATTAAAAATCTCCTTGTTTTTGAAGTTGGTTAAAAAGAGTTTTAATATTTTAAGAGACAAAGATTAACTGAATACCTGGTGTAAGGTGATGTGCGAAGTTCAAAACTAATGAGTTGACAACTCATCAGTTTGGCTCACCACGTGAATATTTGGTTTTATTCCTAAATGAAATAATAACTCACCATTCTCAGGATTAATATATCCTTTACGGATCAAGAAGTCTATAAGAACTGGGGCACTAGTAGTTTTAAATTGTGGCGAAAGAGCTCTCTGTACACATTCTTCAGCAGTGAGTAGCTCAAAACTCTCCACTTCGCCATCAGCGTTTTGTGGCACAAAGTCAAGTGGCAGCTCTAGGTCGTATACGTATTCCGTATTGGGAAACAAACCTCGTTCACTTTCAAAGTAGAAACTGAAAATATAAACATTAATTGAAGTATAGGTGCAGCACACTTAGACTTAAAATAATCATTCTAATGAAATAATAAAACATGTTCCTTGTACATGAGCATTATGAAGAGTAACAACTTTTTAAAGGTTGATTATAAATATTTTGTTTTTAATTGAATAGTTTTGTGAAAGTGTAACTCCTTTCTATTTGCTTGAAATTTGGATTATACCTGACACAGCCAGCTGGTACAAGTTTCTTCACCAAATCCCCTTCTACAGACGCCTCCTCAGCTGCTTCTTTAATTGTGGTCTCGAGTATCCCATAACCAACAGCCAAGCCACCACTCACAAAGCAATCCCATTTTCCTGTTCACATACTCAGTCATATTAAATACAATATATTATTTACATTGCAAGAACCAATCCTTATCGTTTTTTATCAATTGTATGATAATTTGCATTATTCTGACCACAGAAAAACAATTTCAAGGACAGAATATATACATAGAACTGTCCTGCTATTTGTTTATATTATTAGACATATTAATACCACTAGAACCATATTCATAAAAAGCTTATTTATGGAAAATTGAGATTACATATTCATACATAATTTTCTACTTATTCTTGATAATTAATTGAATTGATTTCGAAAGGCTATAAAATGTAAAATATCAGCAAAATTTTAGTAATTGCTTTTTTTATGTTAAGCTATCAAGTGAAATGCAACTTTGGCAAACTTAAACTGAAGATGATGTAAGGTATATACCATTTTTTTAAATGAACTCCATATTATAAGTGTATTCAATTATGGCAGCCTTGTCTGTCTAATCTTGGGGAGGTATAACAAATGCTGTGGTTTAACTTCTTTTCTTTCTTCAATGGTTATCAATCTCTTCATGCTAGTTGCATAGTTGCTGTGTATAGTTTTTTTCTAGTACAAGAAACAACTCACCAGGCCAAGTCTGCTTAGTAAAACTTCTCTGTTGCAACCAGATGCAAAGGCCTTTGACTGGATGGTTCAAGTAACCAGTCACACTAACACCATAGTTCCTGATGCCAAATAGACATATAGCACTCCGGTCCATCTCCAACAGACTTTCATGGCAAAATGGAGTACTCACTTCAAAACACTAGAATAATATAAATTAATTGTAAGACATTTGCATTTTTATTAAAAGTAAACAGTAAATTAAGAAGACTCAGTTTAAATTATTGAATTATCAACACCTCTTAAACACATAAAATTGAAGAGACAAGTAGGTCAAAATCAATAGAATGGATATGGTAAAAAATTACGAAATATTGCTAAATTTATTCTATGCTTTACCTCATCTCTCCAGCCTTTAAGAGCACAAATCTCATTTTCCTTTCTCAGTTTCTGCAATATATCAGCCACTTTAAGTGTTCTTTCTTTGTAGTCTCTGAAGGCTGGGTTTAACTCCACATACTTCCCTGCAACTCTGAAAACCTGAAATATGCTTATTCTTACAAAAAGTATTCATAAAAAATACACAAAAATAGTATTCGTAAAGAGTTCAAACAACGTAAAACTTGTGCTACAAACTTCGATCAAATATACACTAGATACACAGTTCCCTGTAAAAGTTCTGTTAAAAAGTGGCACCGATGCATGACATTAAAAAAAGTAAACAAAAAGATCACATATTCCAAATATATTAACACAAATTCCACCTTATTCCTGGACCTTAAAGTAGCTTTTCAAATAATATTGTCTAAAGTTTTACGACGTTTTAGATGCAACGGTCGGTGCGTGACTGAAGGCGAAAGAGTGCTTAAGCACTCTTTTTTGGTGCCATTTTCTAAGCGCTCATGTTGTATCTAGTGTATATTTGATCGAAGGCTACAAAGCAAAAAGCTAAATATATTGTTTGATATGTATGCATATTGGAATGAAAAGGAATGGTATCAAACGAACACAAATGCAATTATTCTGTTTTAGACCTATTTTAATAAACTTACCTCAGGAAATCTCTGCAAATGTTTCAATACATCTGGTCGAACTAACCCTACTTGGTGGCCAGCAACTATAAAGGGTTTGCATATACCTTGATGTAACCCTGAAACAAATTAATGCCATTATTCAGATTTTACTTTACGTCCATAAAGCGTATAGTTAAGCATGTAAGATATGACGAATGGAAAGATAGATACCTGATAGATAGAAACAATTAAATTTTCTCGCTAATTTCAATAGATCGGATATGTTATTCTGGGCTGAAGAACTCATGTCTTTCATTGCTCACTTCCATGCAAACAATAAATATGTTGGTATTTAATTTTCTATTGTATCACTGTGATTATGGACGAAAAACCGTAAAATTCAGTTTGATTTATCAAATATCAAAGAAAATGATGTATACAGACAAAATATGCACTAGTGTTGTCAACTGCAGAACATTTATACACATTTATAGCGCTTAGTGCTGTGCTCTCGGACAAAATTATCTAATAAGAAAATACGAAATTGACCTTTCACCTTGTTCGTTTACTTTTATTAAATATATATATAATAATCTAATCTAAAATTAAAGAATATGATCAATAACACAGTATGTAGATTTCATGTATATTTACAAAAATACTAAAAAATAAGTATTTGTAAGTCGTAAACGTTGACGTTAAGGGCCTTGTAAACGATCAAATAAAATATTATGTATTTGCAATCTTTCCGCTTCTTTTTCTCTGCAACTTTGAATTATTGAGTGTTGGAAATCGTTGAGTTTGAATTACCGCGTCGTTTTGTTATGTAGCAATTTCTTGTTGGTCTGTGTATAGCAATGATTTTTCCGTTCGAATTACCAAGTGCATAAAAATGTATTGATTCAGTTCGAAATATATAAAGAGATTTTGTAGGGAACTTGTGATAACTTTGAATAATAGAGAGGTTCGAATTATCACACGTTTTAATTAAGAAGAGTCGACTGATATATGTTATAGGTCTACCAGAATCTCATGGCATAAAATTAAAAAAAAAACAATGATTTTTATATGGCAATACCATCGACGAACAGCTGATTCAAAACTTGAGTTATGTCGTTCAATGTGAATATTTTAAGATTTCTATCCTTACTTTGACAAAAAGTAAAAATTTGTTCTACAATCACAAGTGCGACACATTGTTTACAAGGTTTATCACCAGATCCGTGAATAATTTGGTCAAATTTAAACAAAATCGTCGATTTTAAAATCGACGTCGTTTTAACAAGTAAGTCGGAGTGAATAGTTTTGATACTTCATTTTTTTTTTGTTAGTGTTAGATATGTGTATGTGTTTTATCGTATAATAAAGAAGACTGGAAATAAAATTATACCTTTTTATTCTACAATCTTGCATCTTTCGTATTACATTTATCGAATCTAATAATTATTTAAATAAAACCGACTCATAATCAAACTACTTACAATTTGGAAATTGAAAGTTGTTTGATTAAGTGAGAACTAACAAGAAGAGAGAATTAAAACGAAACTGGTGGCTCAGTACCACTATTTTTATCTACGTTTTGAAAGTACCAGCGCTCCATCTATATTATAAATACTCGTAAGACTCGTATGTATGTTATAATTTTAAACTGAAAAAAATCTTATTTGCCTATTTTAATTGGCTATTAATCTAAAAGTACAATTTTGAAGTAATTTTAATGTTTAAATAAACTTTATATTTTTACTTAAAACATTATGTTATTTATTTAAAAAGTTGTACTAAAAAAATAATGTCAATTTGAAATAATAAATAATTACAATTATTGAAAGTATCAAAATATGTTCATCCAATTACCCCAGTGTTGCAATGCGTAAATTCAAATTTCCCAAAATGCCATGAGATTCTGGTAGACCTATACTAAACTGATATATTTATAACTTGGCTGTGACCTCAATAAAAAATAGGTTTTTATCACGACTACTTGGTTTAGGCATATTCGCGTTGTAATATTGAATTGTTCTATTCTTTGATAGAGTACTACAGTCTACAAATGACCAGGCTGTATGAGCTCGAATTATTTGCCTCCAAATTGAAAAGTGGAGAATTAAGAAAAAAAAGTTGTCATTTGTGAAAAAGTCAACAAATAAAAAAAAGCTCTAAGTAATCTGTGAATTTAAAGTTTTTTTTATAATTTATGTGATAAACAATGCTATTATTGCGAAAAATGCAAATAGTAAATTTAATTAACAAGAGAACTCACAAAAATTTTGGTCATAAAAGACAACCAATACCAAGAGTAACAGTACTTTGGCAAGGATTCCTAACATTTTTGTTCGTCGGAATGTGTATTGAGTGGAAAAAGTAGGTGTTTATACTTATTTTTAGCTAACTAGACCATAGTTATTGAAGTAGACGATCTGCGTAATTTTGTTTCATTCTTTTCAGTTCAATATGAAGTTGTATAGTAAATTATATCTAGTTAAGGATTTCGCTCCAATTTTTTATTTTACTGTAATTTATTTGATAGCGTTTGAGTTAAACATAGTATGGACGCAATATTACAAGTTTTAAGTCTTTCAATTTTGCAACACCAAAGCAATAAAGTTGTGTTGGGAAACTTAACCATTCCAGAAACTTTATATTCTTTGTCCATGATTCCATATTGGTTTGTTAAATTAAATGTAGATACACTGTTGAACAAGCATTTCTCTCTCTCTCTCTCTCTGTCTTCAGCAACTGGAATTCCACTGCTAACTATCTGTGCTAAGAATCTCCACATTGATTTGTTAGAGGTGGCCTGCATCCAGATTCAAGTGACTTCCTTAAATAACCTTGCATAAAAATGTTAGTTATATGTTCAAAAGCAATAACATGTTTGTGTTTCTAACTTTCAGGATAGGAAGATTAATAATTGGTCATGAAAACAATGAAACCCTGCCTGAAATAACTGAAGAAGCAAATAAAAGATGAGTTATTTAAACTTTACAGTATTTTTAAGAATATAAGGTAGATTTGAGATAGACTTCACAGACCAGTTATTTATTGTGTGCATTGTTATTGTTACAATTGCCAGAGATGGAGCTTAAAGATATTGTGGAAAATAAATTATGTTACATATATATATAGGTTTCCTATTTTAAAATCCATCATGAATGTCCTTAAAATATATTGTTAATTATTTACATAAAGTAAATAAAGGCATGTAGGCTAGTATAAGATTTCATATACTTGTGGCCCGGCCCGGCTTTGCCCAGGTACAGACACTTTGAGTTCAGTTAACATCAGATACATATTATTTGCATATTTATTGTTTTATATTTCAATGCAATGTGGCTGCCTTTATTTTCTGCTTATCTACTCCTGTCCCATCTCAATCTGTTTCATGACTCAAGACTTGCAATCCTGTCCTCATATATCCTACTAGCGGTCGGCTCTACCCAGTTGCACATACTTTTTCTATTTTTTTTCAAAAACTATGAATATAGATTTAATTCACACTATATTCTATCCCAAACCATCCCTTCGAGTTAGAAAAAGTAGTAAAAACACATATTTGAATTCATTGCTTATCCCATGAGGATACTACATTTTAGCGATAAAAAGTAGTCTTTGTATTAATCCAGAATTTTGGCTTTGTCCAAACTAAATTTCGTTCAAATTGGTCCAACTGCTTGAGCTGAAAGATCCATCCCATGGGAACACCACATTTTTCGGGATAAAAATAGCCTATGCATTGATCCAGGGTATCATCTACCACTATACTAAATATCAATCAAATTAGTGCAGGCGTTTGAGCGATAACACTCCTTGATCATTTCACAGGAACAAATTATTTTCTCAGAATAAAAGTAGCTTATGTGTTAATCCAGTGTATCAGTTACCTTCGTTTCTTTTCTTTTCATTCTAAATATCATCAAAATTGATCCAGCCTTATGAGGGTAAAGAAGTAATAAACTCACCAACGTTCGCCTTTATCAGATAGATTTGTCTGCTAAACCCATTATATCAGTCGGAAGCACTAATCCACAAATCCAGGCAATATTGAGTGTTTCGAGTGTGCATGACTGTTGATCATAAACAGTCACATACATAGTGGTGACCCTACGACGAGAAGGAAGTCGTGTTGTGGGTATCAAAATCTACGAGCGACTTTTCGGTCCCAGACAGGAAAAAAAATTGGTAAGTATTTGGAGGGAAATATTTACGTGCGTGGTGGCCTGTAATTGCTTAACAGTACAGAATCGGCTGCCAACATATTCAGGGTGGCGGCGGGTTAAAAAAAAAACATTTTTTTATAAAATTAAATACTTTATTAAGCTCAACTTATATACGTATGCGTTAAAAGTTTAAATAAATAGTTCTTAAAATTAGGATTATTGTCCACAGAATTGAAGTTACAAAAATTGATGTTTAATAAAGCTTTTAAACTATTTTATTAAAATCATTTAACACATTCTAATATAATAATAACATAAATGACAAAATAAGGCGATAAAACGTAAAAAAACATGAGTCATTATAAAATAATAACTATAATTTATTGTTGGTGCACCAATTTTACATTACGTTTTGGGTTTGTATTACGATAAAGTATTTTCTGAATTTAATACATCATCATACCGTTCATTTAGAACTGTTAATGTTAGTAATAGTTTCGTTGCAACATTCCGGAAGCTGTATACAAAGCCTTAAATAAAGGAAAATATGAAACATCACAATATTGTGAGCAAGTCTATAGTAATGAAAAGCACCAAATTGTTAATAATAATATATAAATATGTTGTTACAAAACGGATTATCTGTGCTGTGATTATTTACATGTTGCTGCTGGAAGATATGCGTGCCAAATAGTTTATGAATAGTTATATAATGACTAGTGTACGAATATAATTTTATGGAATATGACTAACACTACAGTACTTTCTCTTTATGACAATTTTGTTTAATATATTGGTATATAAAGTTATATACAACTAACAAGAAACATAAAATAGCTGCATGATAATGTATCGGCATGTTACAAATGGCACGTAAACATCCGGAACTTTTATCATGACCGCTTTTTATGTCAGATTTACTTGTTTCTACATACTTATTAGGTGTAGATTCGACTTTTTCAATATTCTCTATCGTTGGATGGACAACTTGTTCTTTCTTCGTCGTTATTAGATTTGTCTCATCGTGGTAACTAATAGCATTACTATTACTACTAACTTCGTGATGGTATGATTTCTGTTCCTCAATTTGGGTTACTTCTAAAGTGCTTGATTTCGTTTCCGTCTCCCCTTCATATTTGATTGTAGAAGAACGTTTTGGCATTTCAGTTTGACTACATATGTTTAAACTTTCTTGTAAATAATTGTCAATTTTAGTCAGATGCTCCGAAATAAGAAGGTTTGCTAGAGGACTGTGATCTCGTTTTACTGGCTCGGAAACCGCAAGGTGGCTTAAATCTTGTTTGTCGGTAGATACTATATTGGGTTCGAACAGTTTTTCTTTACACAGAGAGCCTACAATTTTGTAGCTTTGCAGATCTTCATAATTGTTCTTTATGAGTTCTATAGGTGTCCTTGCTTTATTTGATAGCAATGGTGTAAGTAAACGCGGTGGATCAATTTCAGGTTTTATTGGAATAAATTTAACAGTAATTACGTCCTCATTGGTTATAGTTTCTGTTTTAACTATGTCATCGACATAATTATTTTTATCAATGAAATCGACAGTAGGAGAGGCAGTGACGTCATGGCGTGTGGATCTTTGCACTCTGTCTACTGTTACTTTACTAAGTAACTTACCGTCTGCACTAGTTATATCGGAAAACAATCCTCCATCGAAGTGGAGAGGTGTTTCCAATTTTCTAGTTCTTTGCGGTGAGGGTTTCTTAATTTCTACTGATGTAGTGGGGGAAGGAGAGACGGGACGAAATGTGGTTGTCGAGTATACTGTATCGGAATTATAAATTATTTGACATGGACTTTTAACGGGCGTGCGACTTGCAGAAAGGCCGACCTCCCTTGGCGAAGAAACTCTGTCCTTCGAGGTTCTTTTTGCACACCTGAAAAAATATTATAAAAATAAAATTATAAAATTCAGTAAATATAATACAAGGGAAATGCTTGTGCATTGTGATGTTATAACCATGAAAATATAAGTATGTTTCAATTAAGACTGTAAGTACTGTATTACAAACAATCTGGGGAACAAGCTGGTAGTTTTAGTTAAATTAAAACTGCATTTAAGGTACCTGGTTTAATTATCAGGCCCTTTAAATATATCTGAAATAACTTCTTTGTTGAGCTAGTGCGCAAAATAGCCTTCAGTCTAAAACTACCAGCACTTATTATTAGGTAAGTAATACGATATACCTAATATGTTAGCTATTTGACAAAAATAAACTAAAAATATTTTTCTTAATGTTTACCAACAAACTGGCCCTGTGATTATCTTAACATACATTCGTACTTTTACCATAATTTAAACGAAAGAAAAATAAACGAGGTTTCTGATAAACCGAAGGTCATGGCAATAGTGTGAAATAACGTTTATTACCTTATAAAATGGAACATTCCCTTGAACTCGATAATATACATATTATATTGTATTTCCGGACCTTCTTACATTACAGTATTTAATGCGTTTTCATAAATAAAAATATGTAAATATTTTTATACATAAAATAGCCAAAACTACTCAAACTCATATCTGATGTTTAAAATTAAAAAAGCATTTCTACAAGCATCGAATAACATATTATTGTCTACCACACTGGTTTGAAAAACAAACTTCCAGAACTTTGGGAAGTGTATACTTAAAATAGGAAACGGTATATACATTACACATACATATTATCATTTAAACGTTCATCGTACATAAGTTAGATACATACCTAATGAACTATTAAAATGTACAATTAATGATGCACACGGAAAGGACGCACACATGTAATATTTGTTATTTGGGACTTTAAACACGGTGTGGCAGCGTATGACGAGCTTTGTTCTTTATCAATATGAATGTCTCAAGTTTCCAATTGTGTACTTTCTAATTTTTAATAAGTGTGTGATTTCATGTCATTGTATCATCGAATAAAGTATTCACATTTGAAGGACTATATTTACAGTTATTTAAATAATGATAAGGGAGCGCATTATTTAAACATAAAGTTTAATGTAGAGGGAAATTATGAAATAGTTTATTTGATAAAGGTTGTAGTTCTGGATTGATAAAATGAACATTCTTATGGAAATTATAATGACTATTATGCATATGCAATAACCAGTGCTTATTTTAAAGTGTAGACGTTTGAGTCTTCACTCTTCAAAAAAATATAAAAATAAACAACGTTTTGTCTTATGTAGAAATATTAATATAATTATTCTTCGCTTGTACCTGCATAATGGAGGCACAGAGTAATTGTTTTGACTATTTCATGTATCACGGTAAATGGTATGTAACTATGTTTTAACATTTGTTTTTAAATATTCAATAATATTTCCTACTGAACTATGTGTGAATACGTGTATTTGTATTTAGGAAGCGTCTCATCATACGCACCGTGCAGTTGAAGCACTGACTGTGGTAGTTATTGTTGAGCGCCTCGACCCACCTGTCGCCCGCCTCCACGGGAAAACCGCAGGCGAAACATTTCGTAGTAAACAGCTCATTCCAGTCTGAAAATAATCAATGTATTACAAGGACATTGCCTTGAAATCACATTTTAATGCATAAGAAGGTTATAATATGTAAATACCTGCTTCGCAATACGGCAGTCCGTCTTCTAGGAAGAACGGATTGTTACCAAATAATTTCCCGCAATACACACAACTGAAGCACTCTGGGTGGAAATGCTTTCCAATAGCATTTAAGCAATCCTAGAAAAACAAGAATATATAGGTTTTTGGTTCAGAAGTCTATAGTATAACATTTTTATGAAACTCAAATTGTGTTGTAATAATACTTACGCCTTTGATTTTAGCATGACATTTATCGCAGGAAGGTGCGATATATTGTTCGAAACAGAATTCACAATACAGCTGACCGTTCTCTTCGACGAACCCAATATCTTGCAGGGGACGTCTACACGTTGCATTCACGCATATGAAGTGTTCAGGGCACCAGATACGGCCCAATGCAGTGATAAATGGCCCTCTGTATAACATAAATAAAAATTTGAAACACTAAATTTATAAAGTGACAAAGAATATTTTTAAAGTTAATCTTGTTAAAAATAAATGAACACTCATGCGTGCACATACAAAATCATGCAATTTGTTGACTTCACTTACTTTCATGGTTTTTATAATTTTTAAAGGTTCTATTTAAGTACAATAGAGGGCTGTATTACCTTGTTATTGCTTTGTCACATTTATGACAAACAGGATATTGTCCGTCGGCCACATCAACAGATGTCATGGTGCTTAATGGTCTTGCAATAATATGCGAATCTCTTCTACCGTCATCGTTTCTATTACATTTTTTCTGTCTTCTTTTTACAACTGTCTCTACTTCTGAGTTTTCTTGTTTTTCATTACCCGCAATTAGATCTTTATTAAAATTTGTATTAAATGATTCGTTTTTAGTCTGCTCATCTTGTTTTTCATCGGCTTTCACAGCTTTAAAACAATATAATGAGTTATCGTGCAAGTTATTGGATAAGGATTTGTTATTTTTGGCGGTTTCGTCGTCTTGATTGGTTTTATTCTTTTCGTCATCACCGACTATATTTTGTTCAAACAGATTGGCTTTATTTCTAAGACTATTTTCAGGAAACGTAATCTTATCGTCAATTTTCGAACCATTGTCTGAAATGTTGGATGTATTGATTTGATCCATTTTTTCGAAAAGTTTTCTTTTATTTAATGTATTTGAATGATTATTGTAATCAAATCTCAACTCAGCTTCTCTAATAATATCTGGATTTGATGTATTCATGTCATTTAAGAATACTGATTTATCAGTATCATTTTTTTTTCTCAGCGTGTGTAGGTAATTATTTTCACATTTATCTTTAGTCGATTCATCTAAGCTTGAGTTACTCTCGTTTCCGTTTTGTAATTTTTCAAAATTATTTCCAATTTGAATGTTTGGTGCAAAAGTATTACTTAGTTTTCTAGGAACTGATTCGTGTGATTTTTTTGCATTCTCTATATTAGGCGAAAACCCTATTGAAGTATTATATATGTTCGTCGTAGGTATAGGGGTAGTAGGCAAAGGAGGTGGTACTGGCGCAATATTTTCTGTAAGATTTGTATTGGTAGGATGATTCAGTACAATTGTGTCTTTTATCCTGTCACCGAGGCATGTTATTACATCTGATGTCTTGTAGTTTGGATCGATAATTTTTTTGTTTACTTTTTTTAATGTATTGTCGCGACTATTTTCACCGGAAGACAAACCGTCTGTATTCAGTGGATGTTTGGTAACAACTGTGTCCTGTATTTTATCAGCCATAGACTGTATATGATCAGCCGGTTTAATTTTCCTTTGTATTCCAATCTCATATCCGTTTAATGCCATTTTAGCCATTTTTCTGATAAGTCTTTCTTCAGCTTGACTCTTAAATTCAGTTTTATGCGGCATGCTTGGACTCTGCATTTCGTTAGCTGTTAGGAAAATCAAAAACACACAACCGTTAAAATGTTAAAAAACAAAGTTCTTACTATATTAGTATATTTAGATATTAGTATGTCTAAAATTAACGTTATAAATATAGCACATACATATATCTGAAAACCTGAATATACTATATTCATACTAAAACACATAAATATTTACATTATATAACATAACTGCAAGTATTTTTATCATGCAAAACACGCGAAGCAACACCAGATCTTTTTTTGCCGAATCACCTAATATTTCCATTGCAGGATGCGCAAAGAGGCACGCGAGAGCCGGGCAGCGCAGGTTTATTCAAAATTCCCCTTCCTCGTTTCGGCGCCGAGGAGACACCAAAAGTTTTGCCACGAGCGGCAGCTCCTACACTCGAACCTGCCGATGGGGTAGGATCACACACTGGACCTTGGTTAGCACCAGAACTCGAAGGCGTTGGCTGATAATTTTCTACTTTTCTACTAGCGGTTGCAATGTTGTTATTAGTAGGATTAATTGAAGAACTAAATGATGAAGTCGTTTGGGGGGTAGAAAAACTCAAGGCAGGAGGCGGATAAATTTGATTAGCACTAACATTGCTGGATTCAATAGGCTGCGGTAATTGATATCCACCAAAAGATGACGAACTCCCTTTTCGGATTTCAACAACTTTAGCGGACTGCATTCTTTCAAATTCTTCAAATGTTTTTCGGGTTGTTTGGACCGTTGTATTTCCATATTCAGCAATGTTTTGTGACTGCATTTGTCTCTGATCGTATTGTTGGCTAGTTAATGAGTTTTCTTTCACATTCATGTCACCTTTTGCATAACTTTCGGTTTTATATCCAACGTTACCATATCTTTGTTCATTTAGCATCGAATTCTGATCTTGCGTTGCTAATCGTGTTGCATACGCATTATAATATTCAGTATCACCTTGCATGGGTTTTTGCATAATTTCATGCTCTTTACGAAGGCCGGTCGTGTTTTGTGGCAAATATGATGGCTGCAAATAAGCTTGTGGGGTCGTTTCCTTGATTCGTGGAGCCTGTGCTTTTAGGGGGTTTGGCGGTGGCCCAGGAGCTGGCGAACGGGATCTTGGTTTTGGTGTAGGTGATCTACTTCCTTCCCGACTGGGAGCTTCATATAAATGTGTTTCCGGTGCCAAATGTTCTACAGGCACTAAATTCATCTGGTAATGAGGAATAATTGGAGCTGGTTTGTTAATTAAACTTGGAGTAGACGGTCGGCTGCGTATTGGTGAAACTCGCATAAAATTACCTTCCGATACTGGCTGGAACGTCATACTTATAGGATTTTCTTTATGAACTGGTAAATAGCTTTGTGGAGCTGGAGCTTTCTCTATTGTTGTCCTAATCTGAGGCGGGGTAAACTCTGGGTTTGGGATATCCCTAACCGTTGTTGTAGGTATATAACGCTCCTGAGACTTATCTTGGCGTTTCGTTGGAGGATCGGTAGATGGTGTCACTGGCCTTTGGGGTATAGGTTTCTCTCTGTACATATCTGGAGAAATACCTCTTTGAGATGGTAGCATTTCAAAGTTTTTCTGATAAGGTGGAATTTTGTCAGGTTTGTGTAAACCAGATTTTGATCTTATAGCTGAGGATGATAATGATTCTTTCCTATCCAGTTCTTCAAAGTAGTGTTGTGTTGCTTTTACAGTAGAAAATCCTTGATTTCTTAAATAATTCGGTGCGAAACTTGATTGTTGTAATGAGGTTGCCTCCGAAGGCATAGTATATTTGTTTTGCATTGGGGGTGTATTAAAGTTATGTGGATTCGGTGGGGAGAACATTTGTTTCGATACTGGCTTAAAAGCGGACATCTGAGATGAAGATTGCAACTCGTATGTGTTTTGTATATTAGTCGAAACTTGCGATTCATTCAGATCAGTTATTTGATTAATTGACTGTGTTGCTATGGGCTTAAAAATTTCCGATGATACAGAATGAGTTTGTACTGTAGTGGTAGCAGTATAATGATTGGATTGACTTGTAATATGAATGGGTACAGGACTGAAAGGTCGATCTGGAGCAATTGTAAGCGCTTCTCTGAGAGAACCACGTTCTATTATAGCTGCACCCATAGGTGTGACTTGTATTTTAGGAGTGAATGGTCTGTCTGGTGCCGTGGTTAACGCCTCTATCATTGGAGAACAAGAAGAGTCCCGTGGCACGAATAGAGGTGATTGAGGCTGTACAGTTATTTTAAAATCTGGTGGAATATACGGTTTTGTTTCTGGAGGCATCGGGACAGGAGCTTCAGATTTTTCGGGGGGATTGTATACTTTAAGTGGGGGAATTGGTGTAATTTCCCTTTTGGGTTGTTGAGTGAATATAGGGGAAGGCTCTGGTATGACTATTTGGTCCGTTGTCATATCACATTCCTCTGAATCAATTTCAGCTTCATTGTATGATTCATCTTGAGTTTCTTTTTCTGTTATGTTTTGAGTTTCTTCGGTATATTTATTCTCTTCCACTGGAGTTTGAGTAAGTAGTAAATTAACAGGTTGCGGAGGAGAAGGTAATGGCGAATATGGACGTTCCGGAGCAATCGTTAATGCTTCTACCATTGATCCTGAGGAAGTTTGACCTAATGATTCAGAAACATTTATGTCTAGCGTAGTTTTTTCGATATTAATGGGATTGTTGTCTTTATTATCAGATGTTATATTTATATTTGGGTTCGTTGAGCTCTTAGTCTCAATATATTCTGTTTTTTGTTTTGTATTACTTTCAATCTTCTCAAATTGCTCCACTTTCATTTGTTGGGTGATTTTCGTTTTGTCACCATCATCACTGGGATTTGAATGGTGATAACTTTTCTCAGAACTGGCGCTAGCATCTTTTGATTCTGTCGTTTCAGCCTTATAATTTTCATCTTTAGTTTTCTCTTGAAGCTCAACAACGGTATTAGGCTCAGTTTTCAATTCAGTTTCATTTTTTTTCATATCCAATATTGAAGTGTTTTCCTCCACACGCTTATCTAAATTTCCTTGCGACAATTCTTCACCCTGGTAGACGAAATTTTGGCTCGTGGCCGACTCTTGAGCAACAGTCTTTGTCATGCGACTAGTAGTTTGCTGCATAGTTTGTGACTGAGTGTACTGTTGAATTGACTCTGATTTTACTGTTGACATTGCAGCAGATGAATACGATGCACTAGAAGAATATTGTTCTTTTTGGACTGAACCATATTCTTTCACAGACTGTTGTTGTTTATCAAATACTTGAACACCGGGATTGTAATCTGCTCTACTTGCTGGGAGTAAAGTTCGTGCAGGGTCATCAAATTTTAAATTTGTAACATTAGGTGTCGTTTCATATTTTGGTGGTTCCTCTTCTGGCGGATTAGGAGGGGGCCATACGATGCTTTTAACATTTTGACCTTTTGGATGTTATTTTTATAGGCGGGTTACAGAAGGATGGAGAAAAGAAATAGATGAAAGTAAACATTAGCGAATTTGTAAAGCAATTTTTACATAATGTAAGTTAAAGTACTGATTTCAAACAATTTTAATGAAGCGAGAAGGTTAAATATCTGTACGACAGTAATAGGACTTCTTGCGTAACAAGTGCCGTTTGACTCCACATGTATTCCGTGCCAGGAAAATAGTTATATTAATGCTGCGATTGGCTGCCCGCGTAGCGCAAACATTCTATATTTGTATAATTTATCTACAAACATTCATAAATAAGTAGCTACATTAAGCTGAGCTGCGTGTGTATATGTATGTATATGTATATATAAATCCTATTTATAAATTACCTTTAAAAATGGAAACTGGGCGTTCTGTCGGAAATAAATAATTATCTTAATATTTGAGACCTCTCCTTTTAACAAACATCAAAACATAATTACCTCGAGTTTGACATAAATAATAATTCTGAATATAAACCAGTATAAGATATCGTTATCAGTACTTATAAATGCTAAATATTACATAAAAGCTATATAATTATTTTTTTCTTTTTAGTATGAATACTAGAAAATTATATAAAAAAGCAATAACATTATACACTATTAAGATACATAGCCTTTGGTAACAATTACAACATATAATACTGACATGTAGGTAAAAAAATATTGTGTTCTATGTCGTTAGCTTCAATTAATGTATAGTTGTATCTTACCTATAATAAAATAAATATACGTATTTATTCGAATATTAACTTTGAACCTGAACTAGATAACAATTATTTTCTTTTATGGCAACATACAAAATATTCTACGGATATGAATACTCTTAATAAAAATAATGCCGTTACTTGCGATGTCTCGATGTAATTAATGGTTATAGTCATTATAGAAGTAATAGTGTTAAAGTCTTCGTTAAAATAGTAATTGCAATATGAGTACTCCTTATACACAATTTAATTATATGACGTATCCATTTTGGCGTTTATTAGCAAAAATATATCCATTCTAATAAGTACACATGTAGAATATAATAAAAACACAACCCAAAAATAAAATTTATCTGCCTGTTTTTTGTTTGTTTAGTGGAGTATCAAACATTTTTCTTTGTTATAAAAAGAATATAATTTTATACATACGCTAAGTAAATGATAAAAAACCATTATATTAAAAAAATATTCTCATAATACGATATAAAAAGTATTACTAGGTTTTTTTAACTGTGTCAATATTTCACTTTGTACGATATAAACTAAAATGTTGGACTCTACCGTCGCGATTGGGTGTTCAGATGAAAATGGAAGAACTATCGATGATAAAGCGAGAACATTCATTTGAAACAAGTCATACAACACAAATACTTTGGGGAAGATGTGAACACATAGTGTAAAATGCAACAAGTCTGAACAGCTCGAGTTTCGGTCGACTCAGTTAAAAAAACAAAGTTTCCATAGAAATATTATTTATCGCACCAAAAACTGTCCATAAATCTGAGAATACTATGATTATCTCAATATATATTTTGAAAAAAAATGCGTTTGATTGTTCAAAAATAGAGTTTACGACATAATATTTGAAATTCAGACAGTTTTAGTTGCTGTAGTAATTTGAGCTATACAGCAAAAGTGACTCTCTTACTCGGAGCGAACGAAGAGGGTGGCGGGGCGGGCGCGGAGGCGAGCAGGGGCGCGGGGGCGGGCGCGGGCGCGGGGGCGGGCGCCGCCACCGGCCTCGCCGGCGACAGCGGCGCCGAGCGCGGCGACAGCGACGGAGAGTACGCAGACCCCACCGACGAGCCGAACGGCTTAGGACCCGACAGATTGCTGGATGGCTGCACAAACATGTGCATTTTTCACATAGTTTACAGCGCGAATAATATTTAAAGCTAGTACTCGAATACGTGTCACACTTACGCTGAACAACGATGAAGAGCCGTTCGTGTAGTTGCCGGTGGCGATCGGCGGCAGCGGAGTCGAGTACGTGTTGGTAGGAATGCGGCTACCACTGAATGAACAAACATAAGTAAACGTAAAGGTCCTTATATTGTCACTTGTAAACTTCGATCAAATATACACTAGATACAACAAGAGCGCTTAGAAAATGGCACCAAAAAAGAGTGCTTCAAGCACTCTTTCGCCTTCAGTCACGCACCGACCGTTGCTTCTAAAACGTCGTATAACTTTAGACAATATTATGTGAAAAGCTACTTTAAGCTCCAGGAATAAGGTGGAATTTGTGTTAATATATTTGGAATATGTGATCTTTTTGTTTACTTTTTTTAATGTCATGCATCGGTGCCACTTTTTAACAGAACTTTTACAGGGAACTGTGTATCTAGTGTATATTTGATCGAAGCTTGTAAAGACCATCAACATATAATACTCACGGAGGCACGGTGACGGGGTCGAGGTTGGGCGCGGGCGGGTTCTGACGCGCCACTAATTTGGCGTGGATGTCGCAGTACAGCTTTCCGTTCAGGTTGTAGTAGCCCTGATTCTTGAGCGAAGTGCCGCATGTCGAGCACTTGAAACATTCCACGTGCAGATTCTTGTCCTTGATGCGCACGAACACACCACTGGTACACATAAATACATAGTTAGAGGGCTTATATTATTTATGCCTTTTTAATGGGACCAGGTATATAAACTATACATGGGACGGTGGCCGCAAGATAGACATCAATGAACATATGATGTTGACGTGGCGTGGTATATAATATGTAATATGTATAATTTTATGCCTGCTTACAATGTAGTCGGTGGTATCTACGTATAAAAGTGTAAATTCTACATAGTTTAAGTATGTAATAGTGTATTAATGTTACTACGACACGCATGCTCACCGAACTTCTCGTGCTGATCCATCAATACTGCCAGGCAAAATGATAACAGTGCTATCTATATGGACAGCGAAGTGACGACATGCTGAATGAATACAATAATATAATGTAATTGAGCTACATTAACCAAGTTTACATCATTCCGTAGAGTACGTTCTAACTACTGAAATATTATGTAGTGATGAAAGGCGATTAATTGATGAGAAATGAGATACATTGTTTTCCAATGCAAATATCGTGTGAAAATGTCATGAATGGCAAATGCAAGGTAAACACGATATGTGCACCGGATCACCGTCGCCGGCTCCCCTCGACGGCATTCTTATTTACACGAAGAAGAAGAGAGGAGCCGAAGCGGGAAGACATCGATTCGTTTTTAATCATCTACATGACAGAACTAGTGCACAGGTCGACACGGTCGCAAACACGGCAAGGCATTCCGGGGGACGCCTCTTACATAATGTAGCGATTACAATCGGAGCAATAAGGCGTGTCGTTGACGACCGGCAGCGAGTCCGGCACCGGCTGCGGCGGCGCCGGCGCGCCCAGCGCCACGCGCCCGTCCGCCAGCACGCGGTGGCAGCCCACCGGCAGGCTGGGCCGGTGCGCCGGCTCCGGCGCCAGCTGCTCCGGCGCCGGCGTCTGCGTGCCGGTGGACAGGCGCGCGGGCGGCGGCGCGGGCGACGCCACCACGCGCGGCGTGCGCGAGCGCGACCGGTGCGAGCGCACCAGGCTGCTCGGCGAGCCGGCGCGCGCCACACTCGCTCGCGAGTAAAAGTGAGAAGCCTCTGCTGGCCCGCAACACATATTATTTCCCGTTTGCCTCGATTCCTTGCGGGAGTGTTAGCACACGGACATCTCGAAAAAATACATTATACGGGGAGGTTCGCATTCGGGAAATGATGTAGGTAATCGACTAAGACGTCATAGTGTCTCCGCGACTGCCAGGTTTGAGTTCTAGTCGGAGTGCCCGACCTGCGAGTTTGCCACCGTGCCGGCCTGCGCGCTCCGTCCGACTTACGTGATGAGTCTTTCGCACTCCTCGCAAATATTCTGGCCGGGAGGTAAGCCGCCCGTGTTGTTGACGGGGGCATCGGGCCGCGTGACGGGCGCTTGTACGTGCCGGAGACCACTAACTGGAGGCGCAGGCGCCGCAGTGCTCACTTCTATCATGTGCCAATTAGGATATTATTAAAAGACTATTTGAGTGAGACCATGGATGATTTTCAACGGTTGAATGATTTTACGATACAATTTAGTGGAGTTTTGTTTGTCCAAAACAGGTAAACATAGAACTAATGAAGCTATCATAGACATTTTTCTGAAAACGTGACTTTGACTGGTGATACAAAAGGTTTCATGGATAGATGTAAAAAAATCCTTAAATGCAAAGAGGGCCATTAAAACATTCGCGTGATTGATGCAGTAATACCTAATATTTATAAAATTTGATTTATTTTGACTATAGCGATTATTGATAATACCTGGCTCGGGATCATTTTCTTCTTCTTGCAGTACTTTGAAAACTGCACTCTTTTCCGCGTCATACGTCTTCTCGTTTTTCTTGAAGTTAACTCTGCCAATAAGAAATGGCCTCTTTTAGTTTCTGATCTACAGAAATGTCATTTATTCATTTATTGGCAGTAGTCACTTCACACATTTTTTTCGAATCCTAAATATTGTGGTGAGGACTGTATAATTTTATATGAATTAACTATATTATACTGTAGTTAGGAAACATAAAAGAAAATAAACACGGGAGAACAAATTTAGTAGTATTAACTGTAATATTTTATGACAAATACTATCATGGCACTGGGTGAGAAATAAATATTTAAATTGGAATAATTAAATTAGTCACCAGGACAGCATAATGTAAGTAAATCAGTGAGACTTACCCAAGCACTCCACCGGCCAGGACCTCGGTCTGCGCCGAGAGAGTCTCAGCAATGGTCTTGTCGCTGTACATGTTCACTGGAGTGTTGTACTGCTTGTTCACTATGCTCTTCACGGAATCGTTGCCGTTCATCTGTGTACAGCCACAATATTAATTACCTTCTTATACTTGTTTTAAAATTGTATTTGATCTTGAAGAGAGGAACATGTTTTCAATTCTTCGCGACGTTTTTATATTTGCTCAAACTCAATCTTAAATGCAAAACATTAAGGCTTTATTGCATGGGTTCAAATGATTATAACCATCCCAGTAAGCAGTCACATACGCAAAAAATATATAATGATTGTGGCTAACGACATAATAACGTTTTTATTTTGACCGAATGTGGTCAGAATCAAAAGATTCCTGATATAAGAACAGACAACAGGATAAAAAAGTACATACGTAACCAAAGGGTTTGGCAACGTTGTTATGGCCAGACCCGAAGGCACGGGACGGCTGCGGCGTGGCTTTCAGCGAGGTGGTGGTGACCGGCGTGGGCGTGGCGCCCAGCGGACGAGACCCTGGCCGCGGCAGGCTGCCCGTCGGGGTCACTGCCGGCCGCCATGTGCCCCCACCACTGCCAACAAATGTCACATATGTCGTTGATTATTTGTATTAAAATATGTTTGAAATGTCAAAACCAAGTTAATATCCAACTGTATAAATGGTTGACAATACATGTCTCGTCGAAATGATTTGAGTAGAAAGACTGTAGAGCCCCGGTTTAAAGGGCTTAGAGCCAGTATTTTTTACGTGATGGTGACGAGTGTAGTTCCATGTACAGCACTATGAGTGGATTGTTTTTTTTATGGGCTGATGTGACGCTTTGCCATCATGCCAACGACCTCCTCGTTTAGTTATTCAAGGTAATACAATAAGGTATTTACCGTTGGACTGTGAGCTCCAAAGTGGGTCCAGAAGCACGGATGGCGTCTTGTGCCTCCTGGTGGCGCAGCGCGTACACCTCCGTGGTGTTGACGCGGATCAACGCGTCTCCAGCCTGCAACCCAGCGCGCTCTGCAGCGCTGCCGCCATTTACCTATAAACAAAACACACAGATAAGCACATACAAAGCACTGCACTTCCTGTTATCTATATAAGCTGTTATTGTGTCCTCGAGGATATGGTAAACATGTATATCAATGATGGGATGGAAAGCGGAAAACTGACCACTTTCAACAAGACAAAACGACCTTCCTCTCGATATCGTAACACTGGCCGTAATGTCTATTCGTCTCCCTTACACTTGCGCACTATTTTTATCTAACATTCAGAATTTCTCTTTACCTGGATGGAATAAACCGAATGTTCGGTAGAATAAGATTATTATAGACCAAGTATTTCTATTCTTGATATATAGCAAGAATATATGTATCAGCTGTCGCTGTTGTTTCAAATTCCTTACAGCTAAGAAAGCCAAAGCTTTTTAAATACAAAGTAATAGCACGATGCGACGGGTTAATTGTGTAGTCACACTTAGACAACCCGTTTTAACGGGAAATACGGTATTTAAAGTAGAATTTAGGACGAAATCCTCGTTTACTTATTTGAAATAACATATTGGAGTAATGCATACAGTATAATGTGCAAAGAAGTATTTAGTGACATTCGCAATGACAGGACAATTTTACAAGGCAATCTACATAGGTACTCATTTGTTTATCGTTAGTTCAAATAAGGGTAAAGTTTATCTTCCTCTGGCATAAAATCAGACTTGATAAGTAGCTATCATGTCTATACGCTATCGAAATGACTCATGGTGATCGATAACTCTCATAAACGGCTTGCATATTAAGTGCATGCTTATTTTACGGTTTTATAAAATGTTATCTGCTTATACGTAAGTAGGTTTATTTAATGAATTTTTCATTTTATCAATTTAATATCGGCGATAGTCACGAACCTCATGTACCAATATAGGTAATTATGTAATAAGTAATAACAACTACAGCATAAGCGTGGAATTATCTCTACAAATATTAATGATTAAAACTTTTGTTCATGTTTCAAATTAGGTAGGTACTGTACCATTCCAAATTTCATTGTTTTACATGACTGAAATGTGTTCCATATGTCGCGCAAGGTTATTTTTTAAACAAGTAAAAACAATATTATACACACATATTATCTACATATTTATGACCTTGATACAATATCTTTTAATCCCGGCGAGAAAGTATCTACAAAGATAAACGATAAATTACTCTCCTTACGGACATTATACTACGTCTAATTATTAGTACTACTGATAGCACATGGAATTAAACCAGACACAGATTGTTGTGTCGTTTTTATCCTCATACATTATTCACAATACACACATTATTCAGAATGCTCAAGAAACGTTAACTATTAACATATAAATTCTTATAAATAAATAAAATAAACCATGCGAAATTGCACACAACGCCGGGAGCGGAAGGAAGCAGGAATGACGTCATGATGAGATCAGCATTCGCGCTCGTCTGGATGAAAAAGACAACTTTTTGCATTCTTGAGTAAATGCATTTACTATACGTACAGCTTCGCAGCTTCTATAAATTCTAGCGATACAATAGTGTCGTGGCAATGTGTGTTTTATTTAAACATGAAATACGGTGCTTTTTACAAACATAGTTGTTTATCACCGTCTAAAATAAAACATTTAATAAGTTATAAAGGTGTATCTCTAAAATTACGGTAGGTTGGTAATTTAAACAAAGAAGATATAGCCATCGATATGGCACTTGGTGTTTCATACACATATTTCCCGGATGAAATAGTGTAAATATAAAGTATGCGTTGAAAGCTCAAGGATGAATTTAATGTAAAAATCTAGAAAATTGCGTAACTCATTCTATAAATAACACTTTCTCTAATGACTTTGGCATAAGAACGATATTAAGGCGGTTGTAAAAATAAACCATGCACACATCGCGGGCGCATCATAACCATGGGGATTTTTAGTTTCTTTTGTTTTGAACAAAACGATACGATGAGCTTTTGTTATTGTTTCAGAAATATTCCAAAGTCGAATAAATTGACATCAACAAGCGAAATATTAATATAAATTTAATCGGCATACCTATAACTTTTATTTCAAATAAAAATATGTACACATTCGAAGAGTATCTTTATATTTTATACTAGAACAGGTTTGCTACTCAATATTGCTAATAGTTATGTATATGCACATCAGATAATACTATCCACTGTATGTAGATATCATCGCGGAACATGACTGTCTGGCTGATTCTTATAGGTACCTACATATATGTATTATGTTGTGCCGTGTGTATATTATCTTGCGTCCAACCTTTTCAGAGAAGGAAATAAATAATGGTTAGCAAGGCTTCGGAGCAGTGTTGTTATGTGTGAATCTTATTATGCCAATAATACAATATGTAATAAGTTTTGTTTGACTGTTGTAAGTACTGTTGGGTGGTAGAGTATATTTAGTACATATTTAATTTTACTAACCTAAGTATCCTAAGGATTAAACTTACTAGCGTTAATAAGCATCTATCAAAACATAATTGATAAAGTTAAAAGCTAAGGCTTCTATCATTTAGTTAGATAAACAAGGAAACTACTGAACTCGTTATCAGTGCGTTTTCACCATTCGATTTTGAGACAGATAATTTGTACAGCTAGACAAAAAGCTACTTCATATTAAAACACATGGAATATGCATTCATTTCGCTTACCAATTCCTAACTCAATATGCACCCTACCAATCAACGTATGAAGCATGCATTTTTAATGAAAATAACACAATCGAACGTCCAAATTGCATACATCAGCAAACGTCTCTACAAAGATAAAAACTTTGTATTCACTTGTACATAGCTACAAACTACACAGTTTATTTACATATAAACTATGTATGTGACTACTTATAGCCTTATCTGAGTTTACGTACATATGGTCACCTCCTAGTCTAGTGAGATAAGAAGTACATAGACCGTGAAGGACGAGGTCCAGTTTCCTCTGTCGGGAAATCCTTTGTGGCAAGTCTTTTCATTTCTGCAGTGTTACTTGCCCTGAGTTAGATTTACTTAGAATAACAATGGGTATAATGGCTTACTTAGTTTATTAACCTCATTTCAATAGTAATTAAAACATGTCACCTGTTATTTTTTTAAATAGCGATCCAATTTTACGATAACTACATACTTTACGCTAGGGTCTTCTATGAAAAAAATAATATTATATATGGTTATCCACGGTCTGGCGCCGCACGCGTTTGCCTTATAAGGCAACATAAATACAAGAAATTTTATACGACCCCGACCGTGCAAAGCCGCGCCATATAAAGTTTTCTTTATTGTTTCCTATTCCATGCAATATGGAACTCGATGAGATATCTTCATGAAATAAAGCATTAGTAGATATGCCTTAAATCAACTATTAAAAAGGTTTTTCAAACTGCATAATTCTTTATTTAAACTAAAATTATTTTATTACTATTATTGTAATGGTACATAGTAAATCCTCAAAATATTATGACTGGTAGTCGTGAGTAGGTCTTTCGATAATTAAAATAAACAAATTATGGCGATAATCCTCAGAAGGCGTTGTTGTCGCTGCTAGGCGTTCTAATTTCAAAACAAATCCCTGCCAGTACGTGACTCAGATTGTGTTCCATATAAACGGCACAACCCGAATAGGTAGTTGCGTAACAAACTCTTGTGCCCAGCAAGTTCTGTATGATTCCGGTTAATAAGAGTGAAACTGGTACTGCCTGGTCAACGGACTACGTATTGTACATAAGTAAAATCCTGCTATGAATAAACGGTTTGAAGCAAAAAATACAATAAGGATCTACAGTTTACCGACTCCGAATGGGGCTTTAATTACCCTCTTAGCCATATTAGTCTTAATATGGGGTTATTTATTAGCTTAATCTTTAATATCTTTCTTATATTTCTTCATTCATTCGGCAAGCTAAGACCATAAATAAAAAATATAAGATGAAACGTAGCTGATGACGCAATATATTAAGGAATGCAGCTCGGAGTTACGCCGAATTCCGTGAAAAAGTTTCTTCTCTCTCTTCATTGTTTTGTTTCTACAATTTACAACTAGGTATTGTTAAATAAACCAATAGTAAAAAGGTTATTTCGAAACATTAGTACCACTGAAATGATTTTTCATATTCACACTTCTATTGATCTGTTAAAATAGATGGAAAGATGTGTTCTATTTTATTTTTATAAATATTTATGTTCCCACCTTTTGACTTGAAATATAGTAAATGGTTTTCTCTACGTAATGCTAAAACCCTTGTCTGAATACTTTAATTTATGCTCTTTATATCCTGCCTACAAAATCACGATAATGTAAATATTCATTCATGACACTAACTTATTTCATCCACATTTGAACAACTGCCGCTTCTCCGGACAAAAGTAATATTTATATTTTAACAGTCTCCATAGCGCAAGGAGGTTATACCTAAGCTTTGAAACGTGAGGCCGCGGGTTCGATTCCCGCACTGAGACAAATATTTGTGTGATCCATAGGTATTTGTTTAGAGTCTAGGTGTTTGCGAGACCGAATACTGGACATATTGACCCTTAACATCTTATGTCTCAGGATGGCGAGCGCAGTAGAATGCTAAGCAATGCTTTGTAATTCAAGGTACTGTTTGGTTTTGCTACTGATCATGAGCAGTCGTATCGCTTACCATCACACGAATGGCATACTCGTCTCGCCATTCATAGCAAAAAAAAATAATCTTAGTGTGGAGTTAGGACTATGTATGTAACTGTTGGGTATTTATTTATTATTTATTTTATTTATATCGATGGGAATTACGATTTTTACAGATGAAACAGTGGTAAAAATTGATGCTAGTCGTTAAGTCCATTTATGAATTAATCATCGTCAGCCTATTTAGATAAGTAAATATTACAACATATAACAACTCAGTTGTAGGTATCAATTTATTATTGTGTTAAAATGGACAGTGGACTAGCTGTGTGAACGATCTGACGACAGATACCACTAATTGTTATTTATATAGCGCGAAAGCTAAATACTAATCGGGGAGATGTAATATGTACTAACTTCATATAAAGTGCAAAAGAATATTTTGTAAAATTTACGAGAATTGATAGCCTCTGCCAACAGCTGCTACGTAGAGTCAGAGTTTTGACAGTTGAGTTAGTTAGGATCGCTATGTTACCTATCTCGTGGTTGTATTGTATAGAATTTCAGTTTGTATACTTATTATTAAGATCCAAACTAATAAACAATTACTGTAAGAACATAAATTATTATCATAATTATTTAAAATTTCGTTATGAAAGAGTTCAGTAAACTATACTTAGGTATTATTGTCTTCTTGTGACTATTGTACGCCTAAATACTGTGGTCACGAAAAATATAAATTGTAAACCATCAATAATAAATTCTTAAAAGTACCGTTGACTGTTGGGGGAAGTTAGTAGACCATCATTATGCTGTGCTATCTCTTATTGACATTGTTAAACGTCACATTCCGTACATGTTCGAACGACTGGTTCATAGAAGTGGCTTGTGTAAAAAATATCGTACTTTGCACACCTATCTATAAACGTGGGTCAATATATCTATACCTACCATTTAATGTAGGCATGTGGTGTGCGAGTTCATTAACTTTTATATTTGCAAGTGGGTTAGACTAATTTTTATCTCTATTCTTTAATCAGGCGGTTAAATCGTTTTCATTGTGTGTACGCAATGAGTCGTCCCCATTATTATAGCGTTTAGTATTCGTGTTTGACAGTGCCCTTGATGTAATCATTTCTATTGAAACGTAAACGTCACATTAAGCAATAATTTAAACAGATGATTTTTGCGCGAAACACATATCGTGTTTTGTAGTGACTTGATAAAGGCGACGATAGAAAGTGCTATTTTTTAACAGCTATGTGGGTATATAACTGTATTTTATCCGTGCAAACACATACATTTGAAAGTCTCCAACACGGTTAATTTGGTTCCAAAAAATAGTTATTCATTTACTTACAACCTGAGACTCACGCAACTTACTCCGAAAAAATATTGATTTAATACCCGTGTGGATAAATATGTATACCTACCTAATTCACGCTAAAAATATATGTAATGGTTTTGTTAGTATATCTTACTTTCATTATCCCAATTCCTACGGTAAGAAGTAACAACACTTCAATATCTTTGATATTTGCTAGACGTCGCGTCGTGGCCGTGGCTTGAAAAATATTAAAAACGATGCTTTTATTATTGTGATATTGGACCACACAACATTTTTGAAAGATCAATGAATAGATTATGTATAGTGACCGACTTATTCTGACTGTTTAATTAAAAGAACATAGATCGCCCGATATACTACAAACAGATTGAAAAATAATAAAAAACGCAACGAATACTGACCTTTTGAACGACGAGAGGTGTACCGAAGTCTTTACCGCCTTGAAGCCTGAAGCCCAGCGGCTGGTGATCGGCTTTGTTCAACCGCACAGTTATCAACTGTGCCATCTGTATAGCAGAAAAATAGAATATTATTAATATTCGTGTTTAAATGTTAATAGTTTAAATATCGTCTACAATATTTAAGAACATTTTGAATCTGTTTCACGTCTACATTGCTTGAAAGAGTTGTAAATTATTGAATTTAGGAAAAATAAAACACCATGAAATTATTTTGAATATGAAGAATTGAAATAAGATACAATAATCTTTCCATCTAAATAAAAGCGCCCTTTAATTATTTTGCTCCTGCAACTTGGCATTTGATTGACCCAATTGGAAATTTATTTTCTCCCGGACCGTGCTTCGCTGGCGGTAGTCATCACTAGATCATGCAGACACCTTGTGATCGATTTATCTTCGATCAAAATCTAAGTAGCACAAAAAAGTAAGTTTGTGAGAGGTACTTTATATTAGCTAAGGAAAATTATAGACATTTTTATTTACACTTTTGTTTGGAGAATTTGTACCTTTACCCTTACGTAACCAAGTAATGACAAAAATAAAATTACGAATGTAGGACCTGACCTACATATACGAGTATATTACGATTGTAAGTAAATTAACATTATTTACTTAATAAGTCTCGTTTTTAATACGCTGTAAAAACAGTTGCCTTTGTAACTTAACACTTTCAAAAATATCCGCACAAAAGCTTACAATCTCATCGAAGTTTCTGTAACCATGTATTCCTACCTAAAGTGTAATTACGATTCCAATAGGATATATATAGATATCTGGCACGGAACTGCAAACTGCAATGAGATAAGAAAACAATTGGATTCTGTATTATATGAAATCGTTCTGACTTCTGATACAATATGCCTCTCACAATATTTACGAGCCAAGTTAATTAAACAGGTCGCTGTGCTCTTCAACTGACATTTGACTTCTTCGTGAAATATTTTTCTCAATAAAAACAGCATGTATTTTGGCATCGTTAGCGACGATGTCGTGCGAAATACGCATTTTATTGTCATTTTAAAACCTAACAATGCAATAAATCGTTTCTTACAGTTCAAGTGTACTTTAAGGCCAGCAATAAAGTTCTTAAAAGTGAACCTCAACATTAATTATTAACAGCTAGCTACCATCAGAATTATGAAGAACAATAAATTGAAAAATAGGGGGTTAACTATATATTCTGCTGTTGAAAGATAAGATGATGAGGATTGCGTTTAATATGCAATGGCGTGTCTAGGTACATAGGTATTTCTGTACTTTTATTTACGTACAATGATGTTTGCGCTATTGTTTATCATGGCGTCCACAATGTCATCTCAGAGCCTTTGTTTGTGATTGAACGTCGTTTACACGGATTGCCTTATCTTAGGAATGTTGTGTATATGATAATTATTCCGCTTTCGTACTAGCAGTGGTCTAATGCGTTTTAAAGGGCGCTTCGTCAATATCAAAATGAAGGTTATTAACCCTATCGTTACCACAACTGCCATTGTACTTATTTAAGAAGCGGCAAAAAACAAAATTCTCTTGCCACCAAAGTACTACCTACTACTTATCACCAAAATTATCACTCTCTTTCCCGTAATACTCACGCATCCTATATGGCACCGTTATCAAAATGCATTCCACCAATTGGACTTCGAGTCACAAGTTGTTCTAATTATTGGGTTCTAATAAGATAATTAAAGCAAGTCATAAAATACTTGTAAAATAAGAAAATAAAAACAAAAATTCTCATTCAAATCAATGGCTATTCGATGTAAAGTTAATTAAGAGAAACCAATTGGAAGCAGCATTAATGCAACACCGTCTCATCATTTCTGTTGAATGGAACTAACCTATTTTTATGCAAGGCAACTATTTTAAAATGAGAATATTAGAACATAGCTTCTGTGCCAATCAAATATGTGGAACAAAATGAAATCCGTTACCCGGATACGAAGCAAATAAATAAAATGTGAGTGGTTTCGAAACTCCATGTCGTAGAAATGTTAAATGTCAGATGAAAGTAAAAAGGTAAACACAATAAGTCGACAGACCCTCCGTCCTCGGTTGCTTATCGTTTTTTACAATCAAAAATTGGACAATCGGTGCTTAACGAAGGAATTTATGTGAAGTCAGATTAGAAGTTGTTTAATATTTTCTTCGAAAGTATAAAGCATATGATGCTGGTTATATAAATATGTATTTGATTTTTTCTTTGGATTGTTAGTCATGCGTTAATCGGTGACGTCAGCAGATGAGTAACGGCGAGAGACCGCGTCCGCTGCCGGTCACCAAAGCGATTACCTCGGTATTTAGGTGAAATGGAGCGAACGAAGAACGAGCCAACTGGATAAGAAACCAAACGACCCACCTACCTTAACCATACACCACATACATTCATAGAATTTTTGGAAGTTTTTTTTTTCACAAATTCGTATTATATCTTACATTATTTAATAAAATGTGTATTGTTAATTAAAACTTGTTGGTACCGACCAGAACATAGAAAGCTGGTTATCCATTGACCAGTTATTTTCTTTGCCCAATTAGCAGAACCGGTTTATTTTTCATTTATTCTGCAGAATATGATTTATGCAGTATAATCAATGATTGGCAATTATTGACGATGTGACCTACATTTCCCAAATTCGTAGTAAGTATGAAGATTTACTTGGCTTTATAAAAAATCTGTAGGTACATAATTTCGATTCAATAAGTTTCTATGGATAAAATTATTCGTATAAGGTGCGTTGTGGTAACACCGTAATAGTTACAGAGTACTTTGTTATACTTATAGGTAATAGTAGTGTGTCAGGGGAAGAACGTTAACTCATATAGAGTTTACGTTTTTACCCCCATACCATCCTTGTATTAAATACAAATTATACCTACGTTGCATAGAGGAAGTAATCACTACGTTCTACTACGTTGGACGACGTCAATTATTATATTATGCCTATCAAGATCTTAGTTCCGAAAATGTTTGTTCAACTACTTACAACATTAGCTGCTTGATTTAAACTTTCTGTTGAAATATATTTTAGCCGAACTGTTTTTCTGTGAAAAACGCTACTGGCTGTTAAAGCATTTGATTTATCAATTCTAAAGTACGTTGAGTGTAATCGTTTGATAATAATTTATCACAGAGCCGAAACGCCAAATTGATAGGATATATTTATTTTCAGTATAAAAGTAGTTTTTTAATACCATACTTGGAACCATTGGCACACTTAATGAGTAAATGAACAATTTTATAGATACCAAGTCGCATACCTGCTTCTCATATAAAATAACGTAACGGGAACTAATGCGGGATGCGTGGGAGTCATTTCACAATATAAATATACTTAGACTATCTATAAATGTACCGTTACAATGTTGTTCACATGCGAGATGAAAAAACAGGTCTAGGCAATTCCAACAAGTTAATACACATACGGGTACATTAGTTTTTCTTTCGGAACTGTCTCAAAAGTACCTGCATGAAGTGTTTACAAATGAGGATCCTGATGTCATCGCCGTAATTACAAAACACACAGCGGTGAGTTTACGCAGCTGCGGCCTTGCGAGGTCGAGCTCGTGATAACTCAAAAATCGATACGTAAAAGTACAAAGAATATCCATCTCGGAATAATACCGCCGGCTGCTGCACGTCCGAAAAAAAGCCTGCCGGTTGGCGGTTACGTAGGTGACAAACGCTTGTTGCATGCCAGAGCAGAGTCCGGTCTGGGCAGGCCGTGTGCCGTGTGCCGTGGTGTCGCAAGCATTGGCGTCTGCTGCACTGAAGTATTCAAAGCAGCTGACGGCAGTATGGCGCCATCGGATCATTATACGTGGCTACAAAACGTCGCTTGTACAGACTCAGTCAGTTCAGACTGTTACACCTTATGTATATCCTCTATAACCATATGGAAATTACATCAAAACTCGACTTATTTATTATCGGTCCTGCCACTAATATAATGTTGAGATATTTGAAAATAAACAAGTTAAATATTATTGGGAATATTGTGTTAAAATGGAAACATAATGGTTTGTTTGTTAAAATATTACATATTTTCCCTGATGACAAATATCTAATAATATGTATTATACAGTGGTTATATTATCAAGTAATCCGCCGTATAGGAGGCATTGAGGCTAATTGCACTGTAAACAGTATTTTTATGCTGTGTACGTCACCGTAACTTTGTCCTTTCGAAGGCTTCTTGCAAATATTGACTTACCCCGAAGAAGGGGCGTCAACCCAGGTTTAAATGGCTACAAAGTCATACATAATTTTATTCTTAAATAATAATATAATGCGTTCTAAATTTTCCTGTGGAAAATTATATTTATATAACCTCGCGTTATTTCTGTGAAGCTAATGTCGGTGGCGTGTCGTGTGCGCTGCGCCGCGCGCCGGCGACGCTGGCGTAAACTTGGCACTTCACGAACATCGTCGCCTGTCAACGTCGCTCCTTGACATCTGTTCAGCATTATACATACAAGATACATACACTACGTAGCAAAATATTTGATAGCATTTATAATTCTATACGTATAGCAATGTCAATAACCTACTTAGCGGCCGATAGTTGTGGCCAAATACTGCAATGTTTGCTAAATATTTAGCTTATCCACAATCCAGTTAGATACCTACTTGATAGATTACGTTCTTATCAATTATCTATGAAATATAAATAAAATATTTATTTTTGCAGTTATTTTTATGTAGCTACTATCGGTTCGACCCGGCTTCGCCCGAATGCAGATACTTTTTGAGTCTAGTCCACATCAGAAACATTATTTCACGTACCAACTGCTTCTTTACATTTTAACTATACGTGACTCCATTCCAAGACTCAAGGCGTGCAGCTCTTTCCTCTTATATCCCATTTTATCAGCCCTGTATCCTGTTCATTCCATCCCTTTTAGTTTGAAAAAGTAGTTAATAAATGTATTAAAATTCTTTGCTCATCCCACGGGAACACCAAATTTTCCGGGATAAAAAGTAGCCTATGTGTTAATCCTAAGTATCAGCAATGCCAAATTGCATTATAACTGATTCAGCCGTTTCAGCGGGAAGAGTCCTTACTAACACAAAAATTTCCGGGATAAAAAGTAGCCTATGTATTAATCCAGAGTGTCAGGTACCTCCCTACCAAATTTTATCAAAATTGGTGCTGCCGTATGAGCGTGAAGATTTTTCGAGTTTCTATTTTAAATGGAATTGAAATTGGTCTTAGTACAGAAATTTCCAAATCCTAAATCCACTTCGAAAAGAAAAGAACATTATTTTTTATTAAAACCATAACGAAAAATTAATATATTTTTATGTTTTCTGCCTTTTAGATATTTTGATAACCAATGATGATGATACTAATGATTTTTTAAAGGAAGTTAAAAAATTCATACTCCATTTGTCAGATAAAATATGTTACAACAACAACAATATTAAACATCCATAGTGGCAAGAGTAGCCCGATTAAGTGGTGTTTAAATATTATACGGCTACTTCATAATACAAAACAAAATAACATAAACCATAATCTGAACATCTGAATTCTCATAATTAAAAAACCAGCCAAGCACGAGTCGGACTCGCGCACCGAAGGTTCCGTACAAACCTGTATAATATAACTTAAAATAATAAAATTTCGATTGTTTCCCATAAGGGTGCTGTCAAACGTTGCTTGATGTGAAATGAGCATTTGATATGAATATTATTATATTTAATATGACAGACAGGCAGACAGACAGACGGACAACAAAGTGATCTTATAGGAGTTAATTTTTTTTTCTTTTGTGGTACGGAACCTTGAAAATGGTATAAAATGTGATCTATCACTAACATGGGTTGATAAGGTAATAAGTAACTATAAATTTTGTCGAAAATTGTTCAAGACATGATTTATCTTTATATATTTTTTGTTACATTGAGTATCTTGTTCATTATGTAAGAATTTAAAAGTAATGACCTTTTCGCTGTATAATAATCAACCTTTCTTGGCACATTCACAAATTACCCTCACGTGAGCTCAAAATAAGATGTAATTGTCTTGTAAGCTCGAAAGAACTGATAATGATCCTTCGTCCACGCGGGTATTTACATTTATTTCGAATGCCAAAGCGGTTAACATCCCTGGCAACGTATTATGCCTCCTATACACTATGCCGATGGGTAAGCGTTGGTTGGCCTTGGGTGTTTAAGTCGCCGCGCCGGCAAAGTCGAGAAAAACGAACCGCCGGCATGGTTGTTGGGTTGTGCCGGCGACTTGCATGGGGAACAGGTGCGGCGCGGCGGCTTATTAAGTAAAATAATAACTCAAATCCCTCGGCTGTAGCGGCGGCAAAGTGTGTAGGAGGAATAACTGTCCTTCAAAATCATCAAGTACCTAAAACAAAAATATTTTCAAGGCCTTGCGAGCGAATATGTGTTTATAAAAATATCTTATGGTAAATACTTCTTAATTTGCTCCAAATACGCACTAGAATTATTATCCTCATATCATCACTACCTATAATATGTTATCTATCTCCTACAAATAAATGTAATTTTATAACTGATATATCTATGTCTGTCGATGTCAAGGAAGATATAATAAGAGACAAATTTATTATAGGAGAATGTATCTACGTGATAGAATCCAAAACAATTATTATTAGAACTTTTGTCTGTTTACCTGTGCTTTTGTGCAAACTAATATCAGATACGGCTAAATAGATTTCTCTTATATTCAGTATGGAAATAGCTGACACTCTGGATTAACACAGAGGCTCCTTTTTATTCCGAAAAGTTCTTATAGTGTTCCCGTGGGCTGAGCAAAATATTATAAAATATAAGTATTTGTCACTCTTTCAAACTCCCAGATATGGGACGGGGCAGGTGAGCTCAATCTTACTCAATAAAGATCTAATAAAAACCTAATCTCTTGAGCTCGATCAATCTTGATTAAAATAGCTTGAAAATCACAAAACCTACCACACGTCCTGTATCTACACAATACAAAGTACTACCGTTGTACTACTGTGCCACTCTGTTATTGCAAAGAAGTAGTTATTGGCATTGTAATTCATTCTAAAGCCGACGAATAAGTTATTTTAAACAACACCTAAACCTAATATTATCCTCTTCCTGTTGCAGAATTGTCGTAAGTTTATTATTCACACACGAATTGTTATACTAAATCATTTGCCCGTCATATATACCATACCACAAGAAGTGATTGTAAATGTCTGAGACCTAAGTGATGATGCATTTCACTGCAAATGATATTGATTACAGTTCAAAGCGATGCACACTTAGTGTGTATGGTCTTATTTAGTCTTGTTGTCGACAAACGATGTACATTGTACATTACACTTAGTTCTATCTCATCAACATTATTCAGGTATGCAACCGCAAGAAAACATGATGATGAGTTCGCCTATAATGACGAAGATTTTGTACATTTACTTTTTTCGACACACTTTACTCTAATTTTTTGTATCAATCCAGTAATATAAATAAGTTGTGTGTATTATTATAAGCGTTGCTTGGATTCTCGCTATCATTAACATGCTGTTCCTTTTACAATTATTTAAAGTATAAAACTTTATTCGGATTAACTTAAAATAAATAAATAAATTTTAAGTATCGCGTAAAAAATTACAATGTATTGTAAATGTCTTTATATGGCTTTGTCCCATACAAAGCCATATAAACACATTTTATTATTTTAATAAAATTTATATTTGTTATATTTTAATCGTATCCATATCATACAAGTTTTATCCTAACCTGTTGGCCATATAACCCTTAAATATTTGTACAGAAAACAAGTCGAATTCCTCAATGGACGACAACGTATCTGATGAAAATTACCTAATGTTAAAAAACCTTGATCTACGAAAAGTTGGCGTAAGAGCGTGACATTACAGTGACGTCACAATTGCGCTATTTCTTAATACAAACGTTTGTAGTAGCAAAAATAAATTTCATTGATGAGAAATTCAAGTTCAATGTTATAGTGCTTAAAATACTTTACACACGAGTCTTGTAAAATTATTTCTAGTCGCCAATGAAAAAATAACTTTCATTGATGACGTAAAACAAGTTCAATGTTATTGTGCTTAAAATAAATTGCTCACAACGAAACTTCAGATATATTTCTAGGAGGCATTAAGGTGTATATCGTAAATCAAAAGAGATTTCTCACATACCTACTCTCAGTGACGCACGTTATGACTAGATCTACAACACGTAGACACAGCGAAAATTTGGCAAACCACCAGTAAAGCTCACTCTATCACTAGCCGAGATTCTTGCGAAATTAGAAGTTACCGTAACCGTGAATCAAAAATTATGCACAACACTTAACGACTATTCAGATAGTCGTTATGTGAAATCAGATTGTTCCGGAGTCATCAATTCAAATTCAGGATAAATAAACAAAACTACCTTCTTAAAATCTTGGAGCACCATAAAATACCAGGTTAGAATGGCTATTTTTGCATTTTTGCAACATGTATCCCATTAAAACAAAATTCTAAAAATCTAACAACATCATAAATTACAGTGACCGTATCAATATTTAAATGTTTTATGTTAAAGATAAAATAAATTGTCTTATATTATGAATTACTTGTGAGATACATTGTGGTTTCATGCGATGGCCAAGTCAATCTCTTTTATCTATAACATAAAAAATTTTCAATATTAATATGGTCACTCACATCACTACATGATGGTCAGGTTAGCTAATTACGTAATAACTTAAGACACCTCACAAGATACAGACCCTCAAGTAGGGACTGAAATAATTAACTCACTTCGTATTACATGGATCTCATAACTTTTTACGGTAGGAGAACTGAGTTGCAAGACTTGTTGTTTTTTAACATGGTTTTATTGGGTTCTCATTTCTTTTTAAGATTACCTATACATATACAGGAAAACTGAATCATTAACTGCAAATGTAACTTAGTAATTTTAGTTTTTCCTTAACTTATACACTAAACACTTATAGTATTCTAAAGTTCAATCTTCTATGTCTTGTAGAAGTGCCTTAGACTTTTGATGATCAGTCGGTCAGTGAGTGACAAAATTAAGAAACTTTTACTAGTTATAATTATTAGACTGCTGGTTCAAATTGAGTGAAATATAGTGTGTTTATACAATGCCTGCTAGGTTACTGAAAATTCAGTCTTTCATTTTATCCACAACGAAGTTATACGAGAAATGGCCTGAAATGCTTAGAGTAAAGGATGTTATGGCCGTGCCACTTTTCTGCTCGACTTGGCTCTGGGGCACTGCCGTGTCCCAGATTTAAAGTAATATAATGTAAGTAAAGTAATTATATAGCAATTCTACCATTAGTTTTGAATCACCTAAAAAAATATCTGCCATCTCAACACAGGTCTGGAAGCTGCGGAACTAGAGTATTCATTACATTACACATGATCGGTCTGTCGCGTTGTGGTCATTCCTAGAAGTCAAGTATTTACATGAAGATACAATGATGTCATATTTGCTTCAATTACGCGCAAGTATTTCGAAAAACGGTGTATTCATCAGTACAATTGCCAATATTAAACGACAGGATGTGCGCATTGATCTCACTGGCATATATTGACATATTTATGAATAAAACATTGAACCATGTCCTTAGCATTGGTATTTCAGGCATGAATGCGAGTCTAATAAGATAATACAGCATGACACTAATGATTGTCATTCAATATAAGCATCCAATATGGGCCAAGACCAATCAAGTCCTTCAAAATCGCCTTGGAATTATCAACAAATTACTCAATTTGAAGATAGGTAGGGTAAATTAGTTTCGTTTCTGGTGCATTTAACTCAAGGTAAACAGCGATATTTAAAATACAATAGACTTGGCCAACTCGGGGATAAAACATACGTCGATAAATACACACGTCTTGAAAGACTATATTTATGTAAGCTTAAACATTTGAAACGTACACACGATGATCCATGTTAAAACCTTTTTAAAATTCCGACACAAATTTTAGAATACACATAGCGGGGCACACCCAACAAAGGCCGGCCGGAGGTTTAGGGCACACAGCGAAATTGAATCGTATGACTAACGTAAAGCGCAACCAGACCGAACCAGACGGATGACCCTAGAGTGAGTCATTAAAATGGATAAAAACGAAATATGTGTGTTCAGGTACGACATTCTATGCGTTGTATAATATACCGGCTTCTGGTGTGATTAAAAAAGTTCAATTTTTATGTATTCACCTCAAAAGCAATTCTAATGTACAAGATAACAAGGGATTCACTTTGTTTAGTCTACCAATATATAAATAAATATTGTTTACACAGCACAAAGCTAGAATTAAGATTGCATAGGAAATCTCTTTGTGACAAATTGAAATTCTTTGATCGTCATTTTATTGCATGTAAACAAGTTTATCCTATCGATAAGCACTTCGCTGATTGCATGCAAATTGAAATGGAAATATGTAAACACGAAGCACGGTGACTCATAACGGAGCAGTTATCAAGGAAAATTCATAATTATACAGCAATTACAGTTTAAGAACCTTCATCACGTAGTTAACGTGATGAAGGTTCTTAAAAACTTTATAGTGTAATAGGATAAGAATATACCTAATGTTGAGTATTATATTTATTTTAAATTAGTCATAGTTTTTGTTATTGTTTAATAGTTTCATGTTATTTCTACTCTCTACTAAGTAAAAAGTATGAGGTAATTATTAGTAAATAAGTTAAATGTAAGTAATTAATTCGCGTTATTTAATAAATAAATACGATGGGCTCAAAAAACCTAAGTTGATTTTTTTAATGAGATTTAGATTTCACAAAGAATTACATAATTATATATAAATATTCAATACTATAAGGTTTTATAACAACAAAATCACGGTTGTTTTTGCTATGTCCTACAATGTATTCTTTATGTACAAAACATAATTCATGCCGCGTGTCAGGTCAATCAATAGGAAAAATTTTACCATTTGGTTTAAATAATATCACCCAACCGATTGTGTCATAATTGTTTATGAAGCAAATATGTACCATTTTAGTGGATGATTTTATTCTATCTACTATTGTAGATTATTACAGAGGGAAGTAGGTAGTCTGTTTCTACCTGTTTTGTAAGAATTTATACTTAGTCAATTTGTTTAAAAACATCATAAACCAATTAAAAACTCATCAAACATTAACAGGTTTTATAAATTCATCGCCAATTAAGTATTATGTGCGTACAATTGCTTTTTGTATTCTTTATATATTACAAAAGTAGTACTGGTATATTATTTATATTTATTCGGTACAAGTTACGTATAAAACGTGCTATACGGCTTCTATCGTTGCCTCATTGAATTATGTCTCAAAGAAATTGCAATTTGCACGTCCTTTTCCTTATGGCTCTTTGTTAACTGATGAATGTGTTAACGCTGTGTAACTACTTAAAAATGTAGAGATACCAACCATTCTCATAAAATAAATTCGCGGAAAAAATATTTTGTGCATATAATAAGTAGAATAGTAGATGACGATCGGATGGTAATTCCAAATGTTGGCAAACCTGTATATAATAAAAATAATAAATGATACCTTAAATAATTTGCATGTGGGAATAGTCACAGAGGCTTTTACTACAGAATCAAATAGCTCGCAAGTATGAACGTTTTAAAATTCCCTTTTGGGCCGTTGCACTCTCTAGTTGCGCGACTCGTCTAACCGGCCCGCTATCAGTCCGCAGTTCGATTCATCGCGCGGCTGCCCGTAGCCAATGCGCCAGGATATCATCACCAATAGGTCCTCAGGCCTAGCACCAAACATTCGTACTTGCCTACAGTTTATCTAATGTATGAAATAATAATGTCGCTTGAGCCCGAAACGCATTGCTTAGAAAGTAAGAAATGGCTAACCGGTTTTTTTAAGTGCGTATATTGTACCTGAGTAAAAATCCTACTGAACTCCTACGCGTGGTGGTAAACAACAAAGTGAAAATATTCAACGTCGACTTGAAACACATGTATAAACATACCACTTAGATTTTTTAAATGCTGACATTTTCATCGCAATATTTCAACTGTCTAAAGCAGGATGTTTATTTTCAGTTTAAAATCAATTCCTCAACCTGTTTACAGCGACTAACCTGATTGTAAACCTAAAACGCCAAAAAATACCTAATGCACTTCATCTGTCTACGTTTTTTCTTGTTATGCAGTAATACGATCTCGATCTAATACTCATAATATCTCCCACCAACTCATCCCACTAACATTATTTTTGGATTTAGATACAAAATTGCGAACAATAACAAAGTCTTGAATTTCAAAAAGAAACATTTTATGTAACCAATCAATGGTAACCAATTGTGTTTTATTATTATTGTCAAACTAAAGCAAATTCAATTATTAATTCATTGGTAAACCACATGAAAAATAAATTGCACTCAAGTACATATTATAACTACTTATTTAGTGAAACAAAACTTTAAAATTATTGAATAACCTAATACTTATGTACTTAGGTTTTATGTCTGATTGGTACAAAACGAGTTAATGCCTGTCAGGGTCTCAATATTCTCTGTTTGATGTACGATTGCCAATAACTTCGGCTGTGGTGCCAACAACTGCTAGTCAGTTTTTATTGACTGTTTCAAACAACAAACTGACTCACAGGCCGCGCACGACACTCGGCCGATACTTGGCGCTCATAACGTTGATGAGGTTCCAATTCTAGTTTAGGCTGAGTTCTCACATTATTCAAAGATTTTCTTATATTTTTTAATATTATCTATTTGAGCCAATGTTACTTACAAATTTACTTATTTCATCCTTACAGAGCGCAAACACTTCAGATTCAGGCGCATATTTTTCTGATATCACAAGGATATTATTATAATTTTGTAAATCATTATTTTAGCATTATCATTATAATGTATTAACCGATTCTTAATTTAGCAATACAACAGTATCACATCACACTGCAAGCGGTAACCTTATTATAGCCTACCAATATATTAATCAGCCAAGGTTTGCATTACGGCCTACGGGTATGACTTCTGTCAGTGCCATATATCATCATTGACCTCCCAGACATGGACAGGCCGTTCATCTCGAATTTCCCACAACCGCCAGCAGCAGCACGGTCCCAAATTAGCACGTTACAAGCGCCATAGATTCCGAGAACAGCTGTTTATTTTAAAACCGCGATGCGGTAACATCGCGAAGGGCGATCGAGCCAGGGTACGATTCGCAAGGATACTCACATCGGCAACCGGATACTCGTCGGTCCGTGGAATACTCTTCACTCGGCACTGTCAATCACCGGGTCAAAACACGGCGTGCAACCGTTTCCAAATTGGCGATCGCGCTCGCGAGATATTTATAGAGCGGTAATACGATACCGTGTAGGGCGTCGGTCGTTCGATCGTGGAGCAATGGCGAGCGGAGGCGCGCGAGTGCGAACATGCCACTCCGCCGGGCTCGGCGTGCCCTCCCGCCGCGCGCCGCCGCCGCGGCCCCGCCACGCGCCGGACACGCGCCCCGCCGCCCGCACCCCTCGCGCGCCCCGCACACACCCGCCACGCCGCCCGCGCAGCCTCCGAGGACGATACCCTCCCGAGTGCCCATCCCTTTGTGTGGCTCCATACGCGGACCCCGGAGCTACATCGGGATGAACACTCACTCGGACAAACTTCTTACACTTCGCATTTTCTACGTTTATAACGTGCAGGCTTTCTCGTAGTATGCTATGGAGTCCCAAATATTTCATACGCGACTTTTTTTTTATTGCAATGACTAGCGAGCATGCCGTTCGCCTGATGGTAAGCGATACGACCGCTCATAAACAGTAGCAAAACCAAACAACACCTTGAATCACAAAGCAATGCATGGCATTCCACTGCGCTCGCAATCCTGAGACATAAGATGTTGAGTCTCAATATGTCCAGTAGTTACTCTAGCTACAATGGCCTTCAATCCGAAACACAATAGTGCATTTACACTGCTGTTTAACTGGAGAAATAGACATTACGGTGGTACCTACCCAGATGGCCTCTCACATATGAGAGACCTACCACCAGTGAAAGGGTGTTGAATTTCAAAAGGGTAAAATAATAAAAGAAATACATGTTAGAATATAAAACAATATATTCGCTCGCTCTCCAACTTCACGACAACCAACTCCACACACACCTTGATAATAAACTCTATAAAAATAACTTAAGTTTTCTTCTTTTAGTCTACTTCTACCTCGTCGTCTGTTGTGAATTCACTTTCGTTGCCACCCTGAGGAATAAAATTATGAGTTAGATTGTTGGCTAGCTTCTTAGATTTGGATAAAAAAAAATAAGTCATGTGAGCGCCGCGTATAAGGATAATACCTGATCATTATTATCGGTATCAGAATCACTGAGGTCCCATTGCGGATGCTCTGAAGGCACGGCGGCCGCTTCCTTCACGTCTAGTTTCATGTCTTGTTGCTGATCCATGCCGATGTAAGAATCTGTAAAAAAATATATATTATTTAGCTGTTCATACTTGCCAGGTTTAGTAGATATTTATATACAAAACAAAAAACTGAAGAAACTTGAACTTAAAAAAGGTAATATTTTCTGAAGTCAACATTTTCAATACAATATACGCTTATGTATTCTACATATTACGAGATCATAATAATTCATCATCATATTTAATATTGAATGTTCCGTAATAATACATTCGCCAACCCACACTAAGCCAGTGTGGTTCACTATACGGCCTAACTCCTCTCAATCGTATTCTCGATTGTAGAGGACGCCCGTGCCCTACAGTGGGACGTACCTTTATAGGCTGATATAATATTTTGGAATAATTTAATTTTCTACTCGTTTATTTCGTGGACTTAGAGACCTTTACCTAACGTAGACCTTTAGAATGTGTGAAACGAGAGGTCGCAGGTTCGAACCCCGCATCGAGACAAATATTTGCGTGAACCACAAGCATTTGCTTTGAGTCTGGGTGTTTATGAGAACGGAAAGTTTCTCCTAGTTCCTGATACCAACGACACAACACTCGATCTTAGTGTCGGGTCAGGACTACGTATGTGACTGTTGGGTGTGTTTATCTATTTATTGACTTATTAGAATTTGAAGCGTCTAATAAATAAGATGTGAATATTTAAGTAGTATTTCACATAGGTAATATACAAGTTAAGAATATATCTAAATTCTAAATCATACCTATTATCATAATTATGATATATATATATACCTACATTTTCTAAAATGAAAAACAGGTTATAAAATTATTTATAGAGTGTTATTTAATTTTGGTTTTATATAGTCATCATCCAATTATTACTTTCACTGGGAAACGATAGTTTTTGTGACGTGACTGGGGTAAAGGAGCGGCACGAACAGATTTGCATATTGTGCACATATTCGCTGACCTCACCACCTTACATAACGTATTTTATGCGTAAAGAACTTGCAATTTTAATACCCCCACAATTATGCAATTTCCTGTACCTTTCACAGTCTCCGGTACCAATAACAATATGGTCAATCATTTAGGTGAGCAAGAAAAAAAGTAGTGAATATGTCAACCAAAAATATAAGTGGTATAAAGAAAAGTACAGACTATTCATATAAAACTACACACTCTATTTATAATTCGTTGAGAAGTTCAATAAATAAATACAAAGAATTTGTAAGCATTGGTTTGGAAAAAAAAATACCGCTCAAAGCAAGCGTCAGTTTATGATATATCGAAGTATGATTACATTGCGATAAATTTTACCTCCATAAAAATAATACAGCTATATATTGAAGGTCTTTAATACATGGTAGAGCCATTTATGTAAGCATTGCGGACTATTGTATGAATGGAACTATTTGACCATGGCTTTGCAACTACCTCACATATCCGAGAATACTGTCAACCTTAGTCTCTTTCTGTTCATTTTTAACGCGTAGTTATTAAAGCTAAAGAAGCTTCTACACTCCTTTCGCAGTTCCGAATTGGAATTGGAGCCGGTATCACTGGCGTTCAAGCAAGTCACGCTTTTAGCTTGCGAATGTTACGACTGATTTATATCCCTACCATATCCCATACCCATATTCCTAAAACCTGCTAAAACTCTTGGAAGTTAGTGACACCTATTACACCTACCTAGACACCTGGTATTATAGAAGTCTATAGGCGACGTAAACCGCTTACCATCAGGCGGGCCGCACGCTTGTTTGTGGCCTTAGTTGTATAGATAAAAGTATCGGCAATTCTAGGAAAGGACAACCCCTATTTCCCCCTCGTGTAGAACCAGAATTGCTAAGTTATCCATGTCGTCGTGGATAAGCTGGAGTACTCCTGAGATAGTTTGAACATATCTTGAGAAAACCACACGAGGAAATCGATAATATATGCGTGAACCTCATCATAGGCTAAAGCGATTGGTCCTAGACCCAATGACGTTTTACAAATAGACACGTCATACAGTACCATAATGGCACAAAAAAATGGCGCGATGCATATTGTAATTTCAAATTGGTTCGAAGAAAGAGTCAAAAAGCTAGATACATAAGTTAGAAGAAGATGAATAGACATCGCTAGTTACGTAACAATAAGTGCCACACGGTTATTGGCCAAAGCGCGTGTGACGTAGCAGCAACATGACGCGCGGGATAACGTGGCGAGAGCTGGTAAACATCGCCATGAGAGCGAATTTATTAATTTTATTTAATAAAAATTTAAATTAGTGTGTACTTGCGCACTAAATAAAATATTTTTTTATTTCACAGTTTCAGAATAATTTGTACATTATATCTATTTTTTCGCATTTGGTTTTGATAATACAAATTGTCAGAGAAACGTGTATCCGCGACACTGGTTGAAGCGTGACTGATTGCAAGTGAGGCAATTACCTTCCAAACGTCTTGCCATTATAAAGCTCGGACAACGCATCTATGCTTTATAAACATCTTAGCCTAGACCTCGTTGCCGACCGAATAAGAGCTTGCTTGATATGTTCAGGGAAGACATAAAATCAAATGGTCTTAAAATTGAGGACGCCGAAGATCGGTCGAGGTGTCAGAAACTAAGTAGGCTTTGGCTCGGCGTGATAGGCGCTAGGTAAAACAAATGTAAAACCAGAATTGCTCTCACCAGATTTATAGCTGTCCAAATAATAGTGAATATCAATAAAGGTGTATATAAATATAAACCCTTCGCGAAAGGATTATTGACTTCTTCGAATATAGCATAAAGCTAGTCAAGTATCGATATCTTAAATAGATTAATGGCCATTTTGGGTTCTAGTCTTTCGTAATTTATTGATTCATTTACACATTTAGTGTCACTGTATTCCATTATAGGTTTTTATTAGAAGCGCTTTAACATTTTTATTGTGTAAGTGCTACAGACGAAACTGAATTGCAGAATTATTCTCATCAATCAATTTAAATAATAAGAAAATTAAGTAAAGAAAATTGAAATAAAAGTATTATTTACGGATTTTATCGCGGAATTGATTTAATTTTTACATTTTTATCTTCCCGACGTTTCGATCACTTTACAGTTTTCATGGTCACGGGGCGGACTGAGGTATTAGTCATCCGCTCAGTGACTGTTACAATTTAACTACCCTAATTTTCCAAATATTAAATTAAAAAGTTAATTTAAAAAGTTAATTAGATTTAGCGTTCCGATCTACGCAGAAGGAGCTCACTATGTCTTGAGGTCTGGCAGTTGGTCTTTTGGGTTCCGATTTAATTAAATGTAGAATTGGATCCCATGCTGGTGCAAGCTTCAAGCCATCTTCTCTATTGAAATTTGGATGTTTTTTAATTTCAATAGCCTCGCGAAACATCCTGGGCAGGAAACGGTGTTCTTTTGCGAGGACTTGGGGCTGGTCAAAACGAAGGTAATGCTTGGAGCCTTCTTCAATGTGTTCAGCAACTGCAGACTTCGTTGAGCGTCGATGTTTGACGTCAGCTGCTGAACACATTGAAGAAGGCTCCAAGCATTACCTTCGTTTTGGTAAAAAAATCATTGTATAGCCGGCAGTTTTGCCATTACAGTAAACGAAAATTCAATATTCAAAATTATAATTTAATTTGTTTATCCTAAAATGAATTAATGATTCACTGTTTTGAGACAAATGTGTGTTTAGAGTTGGAGTACATTTCATCTTTTAAAACTAAACATTGGCGCTTATCTTAAAACTTTTTGTTCTTTATTTATTTACTGTGACTTTAGGACGTTCGAAAAAGTTTTTTTTTTTAAACATAACTACTATACTTCGCCCGCAGAAGCCGCCCAAGTGGTGGCATTGCTGGATTCTGGACTTAGCGTGTTGTGGCTGAAAGATTGCGTCTAACTAAGCCCGTCGTCTGTTCATAGAGTCTACAAACGCTATCGGGAGATTGGTTTGTTCACGTGCCTTTCAGGACCTGCAAGAATCGAGCCACTTTTGAGCGAGATGATCGATTTATTTGTGAACACCGACATTGGTCATGTCTCCAGTGGAACGTCCTTATTTCTGATGAATGTAAAATTATGCTGGTAACGACTGAAGGAACAAGGTCTACGGAAGAGATGGAGAACGCTTTTCACAATGCTGCATTGAAGAAAAGGTTAGCTATGGTGGCGGGTCGTGGACGGTTTGGAGAGAAAGATGTAAGGCAGGGCTTGTCTTCATGTCTGAGCCACGTCTGCCAGCACTAAACAGTCATCTGCATATCGAAGTATTTTGCGCCTCACGTGATGCACATTTTATTGGTAAGGGTTTTATATTCATGCACGACAATGCTCACACCGCGAGGATCGTACGAGATTATGTTACCAACGTCGGTATCTCCATTATGGAATGGCTAGCAAGGAGCCCGGACATTAATTCGATTGAACCTCTATGGGGTGAAATAAAGAAACGAATTTCGGGCAAGAGGTCCTGCCTCAGAAACATTTAGCCAGCTGCAAAATGCAAACTAAGAGGAATGCAATGCCACAACAATTGATCGTGACTCTAATCCAAACGATGAAGAACTGTATGGGAGCAGTAATAAGAGCTCGGGAAGGGAATACAAGTTATTAAATAAACATTTATTAGCTTTTATTCATTTACGTGTGTTGTTTTTATCGATTTCCTTCATACTCCATACAGGTTAAAAGTGATTAATTTTAATTTAGAACATCAGCATTAGGATCTGAAAACCTCATATTATTCACTATTAAAAGACACTTGACATAAATTCCTAAATATAAACATTTTTCTGATAATCCTTAAAAACATTTTTTTTATTGCAATGTATGGCGAGACGCGCATGCCGTTCGCCTGTTGGTAAGCGATACGACCGCTCATAAACAGTAGCACAAACCAAACAGAGCCTTGAATCACAAAGCAATGCTTAGCATTCCACTGCGCTCGCAATTCTGAGACATAAGATGTTAGGTCTCAATATGTTTAGTAGTTACTCTGGCTACAATGTCCTTCACACCGAAACACAGCAGACGTTGCGGTGGTACCTACGCAGGCGATCTATCACCAGTAAAACTTGCAAGGTGTTTCGACTTTTCGGATGAGAAGTGTAGAAATCATACTGAAATTTGACGATATAAATACTATACTTTCGAGTCACGTTATACACTTCATGCTCATCGTATTAGATGAACGTAATGCAAACAAAAAGAACCATTGCAATTCTCCTTAATTTTAAGGAGTTCCCCTCTCCAGGTCCGAAGATATTCACCAGATCTTCACCATATTTTTATGGGACCAAACGACAAGCACCAGCTTTCAATTAAAGAAAGAATGATCGAAATCGGTTCACGCAGTACAGAGAAACGAGGTAACAAACATAAAAAAAAAGCAACATACAGTCGAATTGAGAACCTCCTCCTTTTTTTGAAGTCGGTTAAAAAATGCACCGACTTAGACCAGGGCCGGATAACGGTGGGTCCATTGTACCTTTATACTATAAGAGCCAACTGTATTTTTAACGAGTTATACTGGGCGGGTGAGGGTATGTGCTAGAATTTAGATGATTTACGATCAGTGAGAGGTATGTCCTAAATGTTTTGTAATTATAGTTTACGAACTATATTATATTATTTTTTTGTGTTGTGTATTTATAGATTACTCATCACTTTTGCACCCCTTATTCTATTTATTGTTATGTATGACCCATTTCTTCCGTGCGTCCTTTTAATCTTGTCCATCTGAAGATTGTCTGGAAGAAATCGCCGACAGCGATGAAACCGCCGATTGTTATACGTATTTATGTTTTCATTTGTGATAATTAGTGTGGTCAGTCGTGCCTTTTTGGAGCCCTTCCAGTTTCCCATAAATGAGTGTAGCGCACCATTCACTTAATTTCCTGCATTCACTCGATTTTCAAATCACTGTTATGCTTTCCATCACTTGTAAATACACAACACAAATATACAAATTCATTAACTTGCTCTACTCTGTCATTGCCTATCATACTTTACCACAACTAATTTGATGGCACACTCCGCAATGGTCAGGTTAAAAGTACTCTGAACAGACGCGGCATAAAAGCATGAAGAGATTAATGGAAGTAGACGAAACGAAAATAGTATGTAAATATCGAGCAAAGTGGAGATTCATGCCTGCTATGGGATACAGGTGTGAAGTTCATGTATGTATATCGTGTGTTTTTCAATAAAGTATGAAGTAGTATACCGTGTCGGGCAAAGTGATATTGGATTTTTCTATTCATTATATCAGCCCAGAGTCAGAAATGTGTGATCGATATGGCGATAGTCACGCCCCTATAACATCATGGAACGAAGCATACAAGGTGAAATGTGGGTGTCCTGGTAGCACCTCTGCTTACCCCTTTTGGGAATAATGCGTGAGTTCATTTATATATGTGTGTAGGTATTTAGAGTATTTATAATATCGAGAGAGCGCTGTCAGACATAGGTGTCTTCAAAAACATAGATATTTTCTTGTTCATCATATTGGTAGTGCTCCTAAAATAGTCTAAATTGAACTAATTTAAAAAAAATGGTGGGCCGGCACAACTATTTTTATCTACGTATTTGTAGCACTAGCACTGCCTCTATATTATAAATACTCTAAAGTATGTATGTATAAAGGTATAAGATATGTACTATGTATGTATGTTTCTTATTGTCCATCCCAAGGTAGTAGGTAAGAGATGGTGTCGAGCGATACGACCGCCTTTTGTACTTCAATTTTCTATTCTTCAGTTTACTTAGTGTACAATAAAGGATATAAATAAATAGTGCAAGGCATGTATGTATGTATGCGTGTATGTGTGTGTATGTATGTATGTATGCGTGTATGTATGTAGGTACCGGATCGCAGGCAGCAGGCGAGCGTGTAGAGGCCGGGCCAGCGCGGCGCGGTGAAGCGCAGCTGCAGCTCGTGCGCCGCCACCAGCGCCGTCACGTGCGCCGGCGCCGTCAGCAGCGTGTGCGACTTGCGGTCGCAGATGTAGCACCACCAGTACTCCTGCTTCTCCTGCGCCCGATATTATCACATCAGTACTGGATTTTACATTCATCCATTTTCGTATAATTTTGCCTACAAACACAAATACGCAAAGTTCGCAATTTGTTTTCTGCGCCGCACTATAAAGCTGTGGAACTGTTTGCCGTAACGCATGTTCCCTGCTTGCTCCTTCCTCCTAAGAAGGAGGGAACACGACACGACTCCTTCCTAAAGGAGTATCTTAGCAGGCCGGCATAACTGTATCGAGTAAAAATTGCGAACAAATTATTGTTTTTTTCCATTTATCAACTCCCTCCGTAAAATAACTCATTTCAAAATCTAACCTGCAAATAATTGAACATGCAAAAATTTTTTTTCATGGTTCGTTGATAAGCGGTGTATTAAGTGTGTACCTGCGGGAAGTATGGGCAGTGCACTGGATGTGAGCTCTTGGAGCGTCCCTCGAGGCGTTCGCGTTTCTGTATCCGCTTCTGGAACTTGTCCCACTGGTCGTCGTCGTCGTCGGGCGCGGACGACTTGTCGCGCGACTCGTCCTCCGAGCCAGAGCTACGCGATCCCTCATCGGAACTACCAACATCCGACTCATCACCTGCACCATACCAAAAAAAAATACTGTTTCATATCCACCTTCCTAAAACAGTGAAAAAAAATACCGCGAGGAAACCTGTGTATCATAGCGATTTATAAAAAACTAGCTGTCGGGCCCGGCTTCGCCCGGGTGCAGATAGTTTTTGAGTCCAATCCACATCAAGAACATATTATTTCGCGTGTCTACTAACTATATTTCCCGCGTGCCGTCGACTATATTTCCCTTCCGTAGGAGAGGACATCCCGTGCCAACAATTTGAATTTGAAAGAGTAGAAAATATGTATATTTGGTTTCCTGACTCATCCCACGGGAACACTACATTTTTCGGGATAAAAAGTAGCCTATGTGTTAATCCAGGGTGTCAGCTATCACTATACCAAATTTGAAAGAGTAGAAAATATGTATATTTGGTTTCCTGACTCATCCCACGGGAACACTACATTTTTCGGGATAAAAAGTAGCCTATGTGTTAATCCAGGGTGTCAGCTATCACTATACCAAATTTCATCAAAATCTGATGAGCCGTTTTTTCATGAAAGAGTAACAAACATCCATACATCCATACTTACAAACTTTCACCTTTATAATATAGTAAGGATTTCTGTGGTATGTAAGTCCGCCAACCCGCACTAGGCCAGCGGGGTCGACTATATGACCTAACTACTTTCAATCGTACTCTCGATTGTAGAGGAGACCCGTGCCCTGCAGTGGGACGTATATGGGCTGATATAGATCCATCCGCCAATTGACACCCTCCGTGGCGTAATTTGTTAGACGCCGCCTGTGGAACGAGAGGCCGCGGGTTTGATCCCCACACCGAGAGAAAGGTTAATGCGGCCTACTAATACACTCATTTAAAAAAAACTGGGCGGTTTTGATTTTAATTCTTCTTTAAAAAAATACGGTACCAAAATGATTTCAATCATTTGTACATGTTACTGGCCGGTTTTAAAAATTCCGTGGTGTTTAAAACAGTACGTTCTAAATTCAAATTTTCGTTTGATGCTCGTTTTTACAGAAAACCACTTTTTATCCTACATTTTTGGTGCGAAGTTCCAAAAGATACTATCGGTTTTCATAACTTTTAGTTAATTTTTATGAATTTATTTCATATTCTTAATTGTCAAAGCTTCATTTATTGCTGTTTAGCTGTCTCAATAATGTTAGAGAAAGTGGTAAAAGCTACCAAAATTATTGCGCTGCTCGAAGAGGGTTGCAGCCAATGCTTCGTGGCTCAGAGGCTTAGTGTGAGTCGCTCGACGGTTCAAAGGACCTGGCTGCGGTATCAAGACACCGGTTCCGTCGAGAGAAGGCCTGGTTCTGGAAGAAAATCATATACCCAACCACGGGATGATCGTTTTCTTGTGAGTCGCGCATTGAGAAATCGCAAGTCTTCGTATGTGGACCTTAAGAACAACCTCGACGAAGTAAGAAATGTGCATATTAGTCTATGGACGGTCAGAAGGAGGCTTCTCGCGGCCAATATACGCAGTCATCACCCGGCCCGCGGCCCTAAGTTACTCCGTGAGCACAAAGTTGCCAGGCTTAGGTTTGCTCGAAATTTTGAGTCATGGACTCAAGAAGACTGGAATAGGGTATTGTTCTCCGATGAAGCCAGGATATCTCTGTTCGGTGAAGATCGACGTCGGCGAGTGCTACGAAGACGAGGAGAACGCTTTGCAGAGGCTTGTTTTGAAGAAATCACACCTTATGGTGGGGCTCTGTTATGTTTTGGGCAGGAATAAATTCAATGGATCGTACAGAGTTAGTCTTCATTGAAAACGGCTCACTGACTGGATATCGATACATAACGGAAGTTCTAATTCCTCATGCACAACCCGCATTGGCCGCTTTAGGTGAAGACTCAATTTTTATGGACGACAACGCTCGCGCCCACCGGTCTGGCGATGTGAAAGCGTATGTGCAAGAGGTCGGCATTCGTCGTTTGGATTGGCCAGCTCGAAGTCCAGACCTCAATCCTATAGAGCATGTCTGGGACGTTCTGAAACGACGCGTGAGATCAGTACAACCGGTGATTATCGCGGAGTGGGAACGTATTCCGCAAGCAAGTATCCGGGATATCCTCGCTAGCATATCCAGACGAATTCAAGCTGTGATTTCAGCTAGAGGGGGTCACACTCGATACCAAACATTTATCTGCTTTTACTTTATTAAAGAAAAAACAAACAAAAATCTTTGTTAACTTTTACTTCACGAGCATATGCACTACTAGCGAGCGTACACTACTAGTGAACTTTAGCATTAAAACCCATAAATTTTATCAAAATTTTATGATAATACTGACGAAAACGATTATTCGCTTATTAATTTACAAAATTGTGAAAGTAAAACTACCTATAATTATCAAACAAACTAATAGTAACATTTGAAATGGTTCATTGCTTAGGTGCCCGTTTTTTTTGCAAATGAGTTTATTTCATTCGGGTCTGGATGTTTGTGAGACCGAAAAGTCTCTCGTAGTTCCTGATACCAACGACACAAGACTCGATCTTAGCGTGAGGTCAGGAGTATGTTGTAATTGTTGGGTGTTATTTATTTAGTATTTATCCATCAGCCAAAGGAAGTCCACTGCTTAACTTAGGCCTCCCCCAATGATTTCCACTGTGAGCTGTTGGAGGCAACCTGCATCCAGCGACGTGTCGCCTCCATTCGAGAAGGGTTAGCAATGATGTGCATTTCAACCCAGTACGTACCATCATCATCCTTCTTCTTTGGTTCCTTGTTGTTCGCCTTGTGTTCGGCGGGCGTGGCGGGCGGCGCGGGCGCGACGGGTGCGGGGGGCGCGGGGCGCGGCTGCTGCTTGTTGGCGACGCTCTTTTTGCTCTTCTTGGGCGGCGCGTGCCTCTTCGCCTGCTTCATCCACACGGGCCTCTTGAACGTCTCCTTCTTGTCATTCTTGTCGTTCTTATCGTTCTTGTCGTTCTCGCCTTTTTCACCGTTCTCACCGGCGCCTTCTTCGTCCTCTCTGAAGGAAATAAAAAGAAATTAATGAGTATTACACGTAAGCACGTGGTGGCCTGTTGGTAAACTGACCATAGCGATTTCTATGGTATGTAAAGTCCGTCAACCCGCACTAGGCCAGCGTGGTGGACTATATGGCCTAACCAGCCTCAATCGAATTCACGAGTGGGACGTATATGGGCTCATACTGATGCAGAATATTACACGACACAAGATTCGATCTTAGTGTGGGATCAGGAATGTGTATGTGACTGTGCATGTTTTCTTTAACTGGTGGTAGATCCCTCAAATGTGAGAGACCGTCTGGGTAGATACCACCGCAATGCCTATTCCTCCCGCCAAACAGTAGCGTAAATGCACTGTCGTATTTCGATTTGAAGGACATTGTAGCCAGAATAACTACTGGACATATTGAGAATTTATATCTTATGTCTCAGGATGGCGAGCGCAGTAGAATTCCAAGCATTGGTTTATAAGGCATTGCTTGGTTTTGCTACTGTTCATGAGCGGTCGCATCGCTTACCATCACGCGAACGGCCTGCTCGTCTCGCCATTCATTGCAACAAAAAATATATACATAATGTGTCATTTACATAGTTTCATACATAGATCCCAATATTATAATTTGATACTTAGTACTTTAAAGGTATTTCTAAATAGACAAGTGTTTTGGGTTATGGTGGATTACCAAAAAAACTTCGTCGCAATTAATTTGTGTATAGAACATTCGACAGCCTCCGTGGCGCAGTTGGTTAGATGCGGTCTGTGAAACGAGAGGCCGCGGGTTCCATCCCCACACCGAGAAAAATGTTTGTGCGGCCCATAAATATTTCTTCCGGGTCTGGGTATTTGTGAGAGCGAAAAGTCTCTCGTAGTTCCTGATACTCACGATACAAGACCCGATCTTAGTGTGGGGTCAGGACTATGTATGTGACTGTTGGGTGTTTTTTTTTTTTACATATAGATTGAATGTGATACAGAGCATGTTTCCGGGCTTGTGTTTGTAATACTTACTTAATGTTCTTTTCTTTAATAGTTGTGTCTCCGAATAATTCTTTCATGTTGGTCCGCCGCAGGAATACTGTTACAGTGACGATAGCGCCAGCAGTCACCACTGTTGAATTCTCATCGTCGATTACTAAAACAAAAATATATTTTTACAAAAAAGAGACTAGTAAAAGTCCAATAATATTGACAATAAAATTGTAAAATATAAATATATCCTAGCAGCACACATCAAATTCTTGTGACGTAAATATACTATGAAAATAATTAATCATTGTCAGATAAGACCAAGATAACTAGTTATTTTGAGAATATATTGACTTTTGACCTGAAGCTGTTTAGGGAACTTCCGATGACCGCATGCATGATTTACTACGAATGTATCAATGAATCTGGAATACTGTCCGCTAACAACGGAAAGTAACGTGCGTGTTTCATATAAAGAGGATTTTCTACCTAATACATTTTTAGGACGGTATATATATGTAGATGGTGGTTATTATTTATTCTGCAACATGCAGTTGTAATCGTAAAAATAAGTATCGTGCCGATAATACTAAAGGGCAGGTAGAACAAGTAGTAGAAACATATAATATTATCTCTCGGCTTAACAAGATAGTTTTATATTTAAACAATAATACGGAAATATAAATACGATTAAGGTGAGTTGGAGTAACACCATAATAATAAATTAAATGGTTTAAAAAATCATCGCTTATTACTTTAAGTTTACGGGCAATATAATTCGTCACGATTGAGTGTGCCTAATGAGTTTTATTTGTTATGGTCATTATTCGACATAATTCTGATTTACCTGTTCATACAGACGTTGCAAAACTGAGGAACTGCCAACCTACATTTTATTTTCTAACTATCATGATAAATAATTAATAACGCAAACGCCATAAAAGATGGACTAAACCGAGCAATTTTTTTTTTATCTTGGCATGCACCTAAAACCTATAATCTAACCCAATTGCAATTAATTAACTATAAATAGACATTGTGAATAATCCGTGACTGATAATTAGTGCACCGAGCCTGGGTTTACTCGGACCGAAAAACCCCGGGTTTTCCCGGTTCTGAGGATGAAAAAAAGCTAAAAATAAAACATGCCAAAAAGTATTGAAATTAGCCGGAGGTAGTACTAGCAGTCTACTAAGACATTTAAAGAATATTCACACGGTTGATATAGAGGCTGCAAGGCATTCAACAATGGAAACAACAGCTCAAGGATCTTATTTAAAAGAAATTCCCAAAGCGCCAAAAAAGAAAACTAAGTGGACACACTATTTTGAGGCTGATGCAAACCCAAGTATGCAGGTTATGGTGTCTCGTATGGCTGCAGTTGATTGAATTCCTCTTAGAACGTTCTCAATATCTCAAGATTTAAAGTACCTTTTGAAAAGACCAGTAACAACCTACCATAAGTGAAAGTTACCAAAATAATTCATTTAATGTTAAAACTAATCTCTGCAAGTCTGTGATTTAAAAAAGACTAGATTACTTACTAAGTTTTAAGATATCCTGAAGAAAAAAATTATCTCATTGTAGGAAATCGATATATAAACGCAGATTAGTGTATTTTAATAAAATTACAATAAAAAGATGGAAATGCTCGAAAAAACCGGTCTACCCGGGTTTTCAAAATTGAACCGAGTTTTGATGCCCTTCTGACAAATCACATTAAACAAAATAATAAAAATATTTTACCTTCAGTATTAACTTGGAAATGTATGTAGGGCATGTTTCCTAGAACCTTCACGAGGTCATCATACTGTTTGTCGTTGAGGAACCTCAGTACTTGTCGCCTCTCGTCGCCGGGCAGTTGCGCTAACTGTAGTAAAGACTTGATGTGTTTCTTGCGATTAGTGAAGTATTTGAGGTGGTCCTCGGTGATATAGGGCAGTTGCAGTAATGGCGACTTGTACTCCCACAACCCTTGCACGATCATCGGAGACAACTTCATACAGTTCTCGATTGTCTCGATAGTCGGCAAACGGGCAACTGCAACAAGTTAATTAACACAACTTATAAGACAAATTCATATTTCGTCTTCCCATCGTTTTCCCTCCCCGCTCCCGTTTTGATATGATCTAAGCGTTTTGGATGTTCATGGGTGGCAGTGATCCCTTTAGATCAGGTGATCTGTCTGCTCCTTTACTGTCTCAACGCGATAATAAATAACTTAAATGATGTTAATGAAAAATATAGTTTATGTATATTTTCCTCTTGGAAATGACGTAGAAGGTCAATCAATTTGTATCTTAGTAGTAGGCACATATTGATGACGTGATATTTATTAATGAGTGTTTCTTACGTTATAGGTCAATGTCTTAAGAGATAACAGAAGGAAACCCACTGATAAAGTTATTTATCCTTAAGCTACTGTATTCCCATATCTAGCATATAGCTTCTATTACATCATGGAATTTCGGCTTACTACAGTACACACTATGAATCACTGATTGAAATCACGAAATGTACATAATATATTCCATGCGTTAGTCACAGTACAGTTAACGTTTTAAATTAGCATAAGATAGTAGGCGTGTTTTGCCTCAATGGTCGTATCGCAGTCTTCTTAAGCTATGAAATATGGGGTCAAGAAGCAGATATTCAAAACGAGCTATTCATTTTGTGTGCTTCTAAATTAACAAAATATAATTTTCCTTGGATTATAAACTTTCTGAAGTTCAGTTATTTGAACTTGATGTAGTCGTTTGTGCCAGAATGCTTCTTAAATAATGTGCCAGGACATAATACTTTCAGGGATGGTTTCACATAGTCTTTCGTTCAATGCAATTTATCAAGTTACTGTGTCTAACGACGCGACAAGCTACATTACGATTAGTGCGTTAAATTATAATTGGCCTATTGCTCTATACTTTATAGCGTCATAATGGCGCAAAATACCGATGACGAATGTAGTACTAAATAATCAAAGTAAACAAATTAACTACCACACTTTGAAACCAAACCATGTCAGGTATAAATAATAATGACTGTAATGAGTACTGACTTCTGCTGGCATAAGCGAAAACAAAATAGCTACTACACTTTGAAATCAAACAATGGCGTATAAAATGAATAACAATGGCAAATAAATGTATCGAGTACTAACTTCTCCTGGCATAAGCGAGCGCGATCAGCTGATTGACGCAGTTGACCATCTCGACGACGAGGTCGGGGCAGCGCGACACCACGTAGCGGCGGTCGCTGTCGAGCGCGGGCGTGAGGCGCATGCGCGACAGGTGCGCGTGCAGCAGCGCGCGCGCCTTGATGCTGTACGCGCGGCACAGCGGCTGCTCCTTGTTCTTCTCGCCCAGGTTGGGTAGCTCGCGCAACAACTGACCACATGTCAACGTTATATTATAATGATACCTGAATATAGGGTATGCGGTATCTCTACAACCGAGAGAGTACGATTGTGAGGGGTTAGGCCATAGTTCACACTGGCCTAGTGTAGGGTTGTACTAGTGATCTACAATGTGTAATGAAACTCAGGTGTTGCAAGTCTGCTTCAATATTTAAAAATACAATTCTATATTTTTACAAGAAATCAAGAGACACCACTAGTAAACATTACATAAGTATTATTTAAGGCCGTCTTATACTTTACATTCATTACTATTAGGAAATATAAATCCCAAAGGATATCAAAATAGATTATTATATTTTTAAATGTGTTTTAAAATTATCAGAGCTTATTAGTGTACTTACTTAAGTACTCACCATAGGAACTTCTTCGTTATCAGTTATTCTCTCTACAATTTCTGAATTATGTCTCTTGTCAAATTCACATGATGCAGCGAGGATCATTAGAGCTCTCTTTAGAGGCATTGATGGTGTCTTATGACAGAAATAAAAATACATCTGTGTTGTATCCAGTAAAACTTGTTCCCCTGAAAATCTAATGGAGCGATACCACCATGTACCAACCTGAAAATAAAATGTACATTAATCTGTAACTCATGCCAAATTAAATAGTGAGAATGTGCAGATTAAACACAACAAATTACACTTAAGTATATGGTAAACACTGCATGGAACTATTAATATCATATATATCATCCGTTACATCCATTAAATTAAACAAACTATACACATAACACTGACTTAAAACTTATTGTTATATCTGTATATTTTATTTTAGCAATATGATCTACAAAATAATTCTTGGATAAATGTACATTAAAATATTAAACTTACAGCTGTAGGCAGTGCAACCATAAACACAAGAGCGTAAAGTCCAAGGACCCACACACTATTTTCTTTTTCTACAATCCAGCTAGGCAGTGCTATACCAAAACTCATTGCACCAGGGCCATCAGGATTGCCATATTTCTCCCAATTACGTCTTGCTTCATCATCTGTGAGTGCCTATAAAACATAAAATAAACTCTCAATAATAAAAAAAAAATTATAATTAAAAGTAATAGTGAATCTTGAGACATTTATTAATTCCTAGTTCCTACTCTGTATTTAATATATAGTGGGCCAATAATTTTTGATCTTTGATCTGATCTCTTAATGATCTTTTTTCACTTGCTTGAATTAAACACATGTATTCACATATCACAAACATTTCTATCTTTCTGTGAGATAAAAATTAGAGATATATAGACTATATTAAGTTCATTCACATAACTAAGCAGTTTAATTAAAAACAAATTTAAAATAATGTGCCTTGATTATAAAATTCATGCATGCATCACAATTTACCAACTAATTAGTAAGGCTTTTTAAGCCATTTCAGTAAAGGAAATAAGAATTTATATCACTTAGAAATAAATTAATAATTATACCATTTAACAACATATTACATTCTGTAATATAAATAACATTGAAAATGTATAAGGAAATGAAAACCTACTTGGTAAGCTTTGGTTAATTTCATAAATGCTTTCTCATCACCAGTTTCCTTGTCCGGGTGAAGTATAAGAGATTGTTTGCGATATGATTTCTTGATTTCTGCTTGTGTAGAGCCAGGTGGGAGTCCCAAAATTTCATAAGGATCAAAGTTTGACATTTCATAATCAAACTGCGATACTTTATATGCTAAGAAACCAAGTAATACCCATCCTGATATAATGGCCAATTTAGTAAAAAAATTCTTAACACCCTTGTAAGGTTGTGATTGTTCTATTATCAGTTGTTTGTTTACGCAATTTGGACACTGACATCTTTCGGCTAACTTTGCTGGATCTGGAATAAAATAGATATAATCTTAAAACTGCGACATTCTAGTTCATTAATTAGATGAACATTATATATGTATCATAGGCCGACACCGCAAGTGTTCCGTCAAAGGCACGTCGTCATTTAACGGTATATCCGACACCTACCAAATTACACTATTAAGGTCACTGTTGCATAGGAAAATTAATGTATACACTACGCATAAATGTAAACCATTCCACAGAAACATTTTTACTTGTGAATAATTATAAATAATGGTAGTTTCTTACCTTCTTTCTTTTTCCTGGGCCAGTAATAAAACGTGGCTGGAACCAATATTAATGCCAGAAACGACAAAACGAAGTAAAAGAAAGTTGAACCACTTTCATCATATTCAAATTTTTGTCCACCCATTTTCAATTTTTAATACATTTGAATTGGAAAAATCATTACACGCTACACAAACCCGAAAGATACGTGAGGAGGGAGACGTGTCAATTTGCGATAGGGATAATACTTAATAGATATAGCCCTGACTCGATTCAGAAATATATATATATACAAATTAAATGACAGCAAACGATTTAATCGATACAAAAGTAGATAACATAATATTAATGAAATAATAAATAATTTGTCATACTAGATCCTAAATATTTTTAATGTTTGAGTACAATATTATAAAAGGATTGTAAAGAAAAAAAAGTACATTTTAAGTAATAATACTAGCATTTATGTGATATAAATAGTACATTTTATTTTATAAGTTGTCTTTCTTATAAGTCAATTGTCAATGTTTTAAGGGCGATTTGGGAAATTAACCTAACTATTTAGGTACTTGCAAGTTTTTAAACTTCCATTTTAGAAAGATCAATTTGTCTACATAGCAGGTTTTTAAAATTAGTTAATTAGTGTTTATTATTATTCCCGTTGCTTTATCTTCAATCAAGTCTTCTTTTAAATATATGTGAGTTTAATAAGTATATCTGTTATAAACAAAATTAAACAGTGAATAAATAATTAATTAATATCAGTGATTCTGTGTAAATAAATAATTCATCGATAGTAGTAGTAGTTATTGATACTTTGGTACATCTCTAGCTTAAGAATATGCTGTCAGCTGTCATTTTATTCGCTTTGTAATGTCATTCTTTTTTTATGTACCTACCTATTTTATTTTCAACATGATTACCTACTTGTCTTTGTTACTCCAAAAGAAAGCTGTTATATCTATCCTGTAGTCAAAATTCTTGACAGCAAATAGAAGTGAAAAACAAAATTTGACATTTGGCCAATTTGGCCTTTTTGACAGCAAAAATACTGCAGTGTTATGAAATAATTTAGTTCAATGAAATTATAAAAAATATTTACAAAAAAAACAGCCAGGTACGCTTAACCTGTTATTTAGATAAGTGAATATAAATTAAGAATATTAAGAGACTTTTGTAACAAGTTCTGATGATTGTATTCATAAGAGCTAAATATAAATTGCGTCAATCGTATTAAGTAAACATGTATTATTGTTTCAGATGGCTACGAAATCAATAGCTAGCGCGACAGTGCGTGCTGTAAAGAAAAGAGTGCTGCCTTCACGAGCAGCCTTAGTACTCACACCGTCAGCGGTAAATAAAATAAAGGAAATCATGCAGAAAGAAGCAGCTAAAGGCTACATCGGTCTGAAAGTTGGAGTTCGGCAAAGAGGATGCAATGGACTCTCATACACACTGGACTATGCAAAATGTAAAGATAAACTAGATGAGGAAGTAAAGCAAGATGGTGTCACTATTATCATAGACAAGAAGGCTCAGTTAACATTATTAGGTGTGTATATGGGATTTCAGAGCTAAAGGTTATAGGCTTCTATATTAAAAGATTTGTTGTCCACTGTTATAAGTTTCAGTACTTGGTGTATGTGAAGCTTGTGTAATAAGACATAAACCATGTTATAATTTAATATCCTATTTATTAAATCATATTATTTTACAAAAGTAATAATATGGCATTATTACACAATGTTTTGACTTGAATTCACAAAAACTTGAAAAAAAAAAGAATTATAATTTCCAATGTTATAGCAGTTTGTGTTGACCCGGTTCCAAAAAAAGGTCCTTGTGGTGACTATCATAAGTCCTTGGAGATTAATCTAAAATCAATCAGATAAGAAAAAATAGTTTTATAAATAGATAATCCTGAGCCTGATCGAAGGTTGTTTTTTTAAAAAATTAACAAAATGGCGACCTCAGGGTTTTTTTCTATATTTTTGGGAAAATATCAAGAGTTAATTAGTCTTTAAAAATCGAAATTTTGAATAAAAATTACCTTCAATCAGTCCCGAGTTTATTAGGTATTTTAAAAGCTGTATAAATTTCATTAAAATCTACTGAGTGGTTTTCGAGTTACAGTTGTCACCAGTTCAAAATACATATTTTTGAGAAAAATGCATTTAAAGTTTCACACTACACTGTTAATTTGTCTATTACTTTTCCTGTAAGCTTACTACCACCAAGACCTTTTTGTTTAGTTTTAAGAGTATGCAGTTGAGTCCCCATCCGCTTTTGAACATGGCCTATACATTTCTTTTTATTTATAGTTATATTTTTATAAGGATTTGCTTTTATAATTCCACAATAGGTTTTCAAATCACCATCGCAAATGTAGTTTGTATATTTAACTCGAAAAGTAATTATCGGATCAATTTCAAATTTTATAGAATAGAATATTTTTAAGATCATTTAACAAAAATGCAAAAAAAAATATTTGATTATTTGAAAATCCTGACTACCTCTAACCCCTTAATGTGGAAATCATTTTTTTTTTCAGGTACTGAAATGGATTTTGTAGAAAATAAACTTTCTGCTGAATTTGTATTCAACAATCCTAATATAAAAGGCACATGTGGCTGTGGAGAATCATTTAGTATATAGATTATTCTTTCTTTTAGATCCAATGATATTTTGTGGAACAAAGCTTCAGCCAATTATGCACAACATTTTTATTAAATTATAAGTAGCTTTTAACTACCCCTTAAAAGTTATCTTGTTATTAGATTTTAATATTTAAAAAAATGTTATATATATAATTAAAAATTTCATGTGTGATATTCATAAAAAAATCCTATGCAAACTTTCAAAATGTTCTGACTAACTAAAATAATACAAGTACATATTAGGAACCTATTAAACAAGTATATTTGCATCTATTGGTAAGGAACATAGTATTTCCTGTTGATAAATTCGTAGGCTGAAGTCAATCATATTATATTCACTTCACTGTTACATTATTTTATTTAGACAACACATTAGGTGTAAATTAAGTGTTTTCTAGTTATTAAATTTATGTACAGTAGATTATTTTAGCAATAAAACATATTATGAATTATTAGATGAATTATTTTATGATAAATACATATATTTATGTAAAATGCTTTATGTAATTGCTTCTTATGTGATATTACACTCATTATGTATTTCCCCAGTACATTGATCAAAATGTTGTTCAATCAATTCTAAAATAAACTAGGTATATCCTTAAAAATATTTTCGCAGTACACATCACGATTCATGTTTCGTACTGTACTATAAAAGAAATTGTGGTGAACTTCATTAATAGTAATATCTAATAGTGCCATCTCGTGTTTTTTTTTTGCCAACTTCATTAATAAATTTATATCTAATACTTATGGAAGAATTAGTCTGAAGCATAAGCGCCCTTATCCACGGTGACTTGGAAATAGCGGCAGATTGTACTCTTATTATATGCAACGAAAGACATGTCATTACACAGACCAAGCAGTAGATACTACCTCATTAGAAAGACCCCGGCCAAGTGCGATAGACTTGCGCACGAAGGGTTCCGTACCGTCATCTCATTGATGTAAAATATGTGGACGGGGCGGAGAGTACGAAAAGTGTTGTTAGTTGTTACGAAAGTGGTCCGCGGGACCAATGCAACGGTTGTGACGTCACAGCGCACCGGTCTGTAAGTCGTCGACAAATGCCTAATTGTATCGTCGTGGATGCAATAAAGATGACCGAAAGTTCACAAAAAAAAAAGATAACATTTTTTATCACCGCTAAGTAAAAATTATATAACTTTAAGTTAGTATAACATTTATTTTAGCATTATTGAAAAACGACTTCATGGCCGCCATTGACGTAAAAATCCAAGAGATGGCGCGATTTTCACAGGCATCTTTTTGACGTACCCAATGTACTGAAGGGCCTATCCTTAGTTTTTAAATCAATGCGTCATCTATAAAAGAAAATCACGTTTGTTCCTGTTTATTAAAATCGAATTGAAAATTGCTTAAAAATTACGTTTGTTGTATGGGAGCCCGCCTTTAACATTTACTTTATTGACGTGACAACGTCTTAAATTAGGTTGCGGCTGGGAGTCACTTATGAAAAAGTGTAACGCCCGGTAACGTTACGATGAGTCACCGAACGAGAGAGAGGCCCGCCGAATGCCTTGCGTCTCTCTCCCACTCAACTATGATCTAATTATAGTTGAGTGATTAATTTAATTATATTCATATCAATAAATATTCTACCGAGAAAAAGACGTTGTCACGTAAAATCTTCGCCCGTAAAACCGACTTTACAGGCAACCATTTTTTTTATTTAATTATTAATAACGGTAATATAGCTACCTGTTACCGTTATTAATATTGAACAAAAAATACGAAAAAAACACGTTTATTGTATTGGGATTGGGGACCCCCCTTAATATTTTTATTTTTAATATCTGTTATAGCGGCAACGGAAATACATAATTTGTGAAAATTTGAAATTTTCTTTCTTTCTTTCTTCTTCTCTTTATGAGATACAGCCTGGTGACAGACTTAGTAATAGGGTCACGTTTTTACCTTTTAGGTACGGAACCCTAAAAATGAAAACCTTAAGTACCCGCTTTCGATACATAATAATGCAGTCATTTTTGCATAGGTTTGGAATGTGTAGAGGTAGAGGGTGCCATGCCATAGCAATTTCTTCTAGGGCATCCCAGCAATCCAACTCAGGGCGTCGTAGTAGCAATATAATCCTTGGGTACAGATAGGGCTAAAACAGTAAAGGCAAAATCTCAGTAATCAGTATTTACGGTCGTTTACAATGCAAATCGATATGGTTTACGCTTTACTTTTATTTGTTTTTTACTTTATTTCATCATCTGGCTCCAATTAAATATAATTATTACGTTCAAGATGGATTTATTAGACTTTGCAAGTTCAATGGTTCAATAAATCAAAGATGTGGAAAGGAAATCAAATAGGGTGAGTGGGGGCAAGATTAAACGGTTTTCTGATGAGATTGATAGGGTTTGATTTAAAACCCTGTAGAACAATACTTATTATAAATATATAAAAAATAAAAATATTCGTAAGCAAAGAGAAGAGTACATTGTTTAATCATATCAATAACATCTCGTTATGCACCAAAGCTGAAAAAAAAAACAAAAAAATGCCTTTTGAAAAACGATACAGGGGAAAGATAGAAGGGTGACGGGAAAAGACTGAATGGATTTTTGAAATCATTTAAATGAATGTCATATGTCGGTAATTGTTTGTCACTGGTCTTTAGTCAATCGCTTCTAATATCTATATTATATAGGACCAACTGTAGTGTCAAAACACCTAAAATTAACAAAAATAAAGCCAATTGTTTGTTCTAAAGTATCTCAGTCTTACCCCACCGGGGAAAGATCGAAGTAGAGATTCTCAAACTTTCCTCCTTCATTACTAACACAGACGACTAAAAATACAGACGGCCAACTCCATACAAATGTTTTAACACGTTATGCAAACTCACACAACTACATGTGTTTATACATTCTACATATAGAATTCCATAGAATTCATTCAAATGTTCATCGGACCTTTCTTTCTTTTCATTCATAATTTTACCACTGACCAATAGTATTAAAGATTATTGTTCCGCGTATTTGAGCCATCTTTTTCGCGCGTTATACGTATATATATTTCGACGCGTTTCGAACCAGAGCTGGAAATCGGTACTTTACCGAAATTGCCGATTTTTCAATATTTAGGGATGAACTACATATTGTAGGCAATCCGATTTTTATTACCGAAAATTTACCGGTTTTATATTTGGGTATCATTCGTATGTATGTTAAAATTATTCAATTTCATACGAAAATAAAAAAATAAAACCAAGTTATAATTCAAAACCTTTACTCAACAACATTATAAATGTATTTTATTTCATATTTTTACATTATTTTTAACATTTTTATCATAATTTAATATTACAACCTAAAATACTTTTTATACATTTTCAAATTGATTTAAACATTTTCAATTTGTAAATATTAATTCTGTTAATTTTAGGACTATTAAAACAATGCCAAATCAAAGAATATGATCACTGCACTAACAAATAAAAGTATAAATGGAAACATTCAGTGCACAATATATTTTCCAATACTAACGGCACAATATTGCTATATTTGTAAAGTGTAAATTAAATATAAGAAGCCATTCGTGTAAATTAATAATAAAATACACGCCATTTAACAAACATTTAAAACAGAGCAAAATTAAAAACATATGCTTACATTGCTTATCTGAAGTATATAATGACAAATTATTATTTAAGTAGGACGTAATGAAAAATATAATTGTGAAAGTCATAATATCATATTTACAATAAGAAAATATACACAAAAATGTATATCAAGTGATATGATATTATGATACATTTAAAAATAGGCAATAATGTTGTGTGTAAAGTGTAATGAAAAATAATGATAGTAAATTGTTTACATTGACATATTGAAGAATAAGCAATATTGTTAAATTAATACAATAAATGTGTTGGCTTCAAATCATAGAACACATTAAATGCATAATACCAACATACTAAAACATTTGAGATTAACTATTATATAACAACATATTAAAGAAATAGGCAAAAAATATGTTCATAATAAGGTAATTTTGAAGAATGCTTTTATGCTATTACAGTACATAATATAGGTTGGTAGGCATTCCTGTTTTATGCATACTGTATTCAATATTATTAATTTTATTCTTAACTTCAATACACTACTGCATTGCATTTTATTTTAATAACATATGACCAAAAAGCTTTAACAAATGCCTTTTCTGAACATCTTAATTATATCAAATAGTATCAATATTATAAACAAATTATGAATGAACATAATTACTTATGCTGTGAATTAACCTTTGTAAATATTAACATATAAACCTACAGAGTAGAGATCCTTCAGACACAGAGGTGAAACTTTCTTTATGCTTCCAACGATGAACACATTTGCCTGCTAAATACTTGGACTGCAAATTTAACCCGAGTCTTGCCTGGAATTTATAAAACAATTAATTAATAACAAAATAAATATGGAAAAGACACAATCAGTTGTTTCCACTTTCATTCTTAACTTCAATACACTAGCATAGCATTTCATTTTAATAACATATGACCAAAAAGCTTTAACAAATGCCTTTTCTGAACATCTTAATTATATCAAATATTATCAATATTATAAACAGATTATTAATGAACATAATTACTTATGCTGTGAATTAACCTTTGTAAATATTAACATATAAACCTACAGAGTAGAGATCCTTCAGACACAGAGGTGAAACTTTCTTTATGCTTCCAACGATGAACACATTTGCCTGCTAAATACTTGGACTGCAAATTTAACCCGAGTCTTGCCTGGAATTTATAAAACAATTAATTAATAACAAAATAAATATGAAAAAGACACAATCAGTTGTTTCCACTTTCATTCTTAACTTCAATACACTAGCATAGCATTTCATTTTAATAACATATGACCAAAAAGCTTTAACAAATGCCTTTTCTGAACATCTTAATTATATCAAATATTATCAATATTATAAACAGATTATTAATGAACATAATTACTTATGCTGTGAATTAACCTTTGTAAATATTAACATATAAACCTACAGAGTAGAGATCCTTCAGACACAGAGGTGAAACTTTCTTTATGCTTCCAACGATGAACCCATTTGCCTGCTAAATACTTGGACTGCAAATTTAACCCGAGTCTTGCCTGGAAATTATAAAACAATTAATTAATAACAAAATAAATATGAAAAAGACACAATCAGTTGTTTCCACTGCTTGCCTGACGTTAAATAATTAAATAATAATTATAAAACATTAAATAATTATTAAATTAAGCTGTGATGAACTTGCGGGTACCTATACCAATAAAAAGCTCTAATATTGAATTGTACTGTACTAGATCGGTCTATGTTGTCCCAATTGCAGAGCACGAGCATCCTCTACAACCGAGAGTATCAATGAAAGGTGTATGGCTACATAATTCGTCACGATGGACTCATACAAAAAGCTAACCTTTTCACATGAGATCCAAAAAATCTGTATTTTATAATGTATTTGAACATATTGTTATTTCTTATATTCCGGCAACAATTTAAAACTAGGAATAGTGTCACAACATGGTCACAGCGGAATAAAATATTATATTTACCTTGTTTCTGTCATATGAGGTTAGAATTATGTTTTTCAATAATTTTGTGCTCCATGCTCCGCCAACATAGCTCTGTCCATTTAGTACATTGTTTTTATACTTTGTTTACACAACACTTTCTTCAATACTTTATTTGATTTGTGGTAAATTCACCCGGGAACAAAACACGTGACCAACATTAATAATTATCATGAAAATCACAAGTTTATAGATACCATTTGCACAAAACAAACTATATAACGTTCGCACTGCTAAATATTTACGTTACTGATTACAAAATAGATGAAATAACATTAAAAATATAAATAAAATCAGCCGAACCAAACTAACAAACAGCGATTGATTGTTGACAAAAATGGCGGCAAGTGCAGAGTGCACACGCACACATTTATAAAAATAGCGTAAGTGAAAAAGATGGGGCGAAAACGGCATATGAGAAAGCGAGATAAAAAAATGGGTCACTTTTTAGGCCCAAGTTAAACGGGCCTGATTACTAACCGGCGTAGACGGAGAAACTAATAGACGGAGTCACATGTTCTATCCCTTTTACACAAAACGAAAGAGATTTATACATAACGTTCATGTAAGAAAGAGATGCAAGCTTTTGTAGCCTGTCCTTATCGGCGTAACCGCTTGACTCCAGGAAATTTGACATTTTGGAGGCAAATATTTACATTATTTGGGGTGGCCAGCGGTCCGACGGTTGATATTCCCTAAAACAAAAAATATTAAAGATTTTAATTACATATTAAAAAACAAACCTCATTAATTATCTTTTATTTTTTAAACATTTTCCTTATATGTATTGAACTGTATATGGTTGCGCAGTGGATATTGTCTTTGAAATAAAACTATTATTTACGGATTTTATCGCGGATTTGGTTCAAGTTTTGCTTTTTTTAATTTCTCCACGCGTCGTTTCGATTACTTTACAAATTTCGTGGTCACGGGGCGGACTAGATATTATTTGTTATTAGCTTTTATTACAATAGTTTTTATTTTCAGAACTAGCTATTTACTTAAATTATGTTTATGTTATACAGTGTTTTTATTAGTTCTGGGTGATGGCTGGTGACCCAGCCATGTATGTGCACTGTAGTTCCACTCAAAGTTAAAATATCTTTATTTTAGCAATTATATTTTTTTAAAGAGCGGTCAAAGTTTCCCGATACCTTAGGAAAAACGAGTTAACCTGGCCACACTCCCACAAATATCGCTATCTCATACTAGGTTACACGGTGGCTACCCCTGTGCTAACCGGTAATATCACAGATAAAACCACAGAAAGTTCATTTAAAAGCACAGACCAACAAGAAATGAACTGATTTAAAAGTATGTTTCATACCTGCGTAGTAAACGAAGTTTGAGAACATCTGGCTATTAGTATGAGTTATGGCAATGGGGTAAGGTTGAAACTTTTATATGTTTTTCTTACCCCTGAAAATTGATTTGGGGGAAGATAAAAAGTTGTGATAATTCGTTAAATTCTAAGAGTAGCCATACACTGTTAACATGACAAATCTAAGGCTTAAAAATATTAAGGAAATATTCCAGTAAAAAAACTTGTGCCTTCCTTGGAATTAATGCTACAGACCACGGGGTAAGATAAAAACACTCGAAGCAGCTTGCGAAAACACCACTAGTTGGTAATTTGCTTATATCTCACAACCACATACTTTAAGCGTCCAAAGTTGATTGAGGTGTGAGACCTAACAGAATAGTAGTCTTAACAATGGTGTCAGCGATTCAAAATATGCGTTAAGACTGGTGTTATGGACCAATTTGTGTGTTACCCCGTTTTCAATGTTGCCCCCACTCACCCTACTGTAATTTAAAGCAGCCTTTATGTATAATCAGGACATGAACAGTAAACAGGTGGGCCAAAATCCATCCGTAGTAGCAATGTGCAATTCGTTCAATTTTTAAGACCCGGATCAATACTGATCCAACTATAAAATGAACCGGTTCAAATGACTCGATCAATCGAAATATTGGTTCCGTTTAATTCATTGATATAAATGAATAGGCCCTTAGTAGAAGTATAGGTAGGTAAACGTTTTAAAGTTCATATTTTTTTTTTATTGCCATGAATGGCGAGACGAGCATGCCGTTCGCCTGATGGTAAGCGATACGACCGCTCATGAACAGTAGCAAAACCAAACAACACCTTGAATTACAAAGCAATGCTTGGCACTCCACTGCGCTCGCCATCCTGAGACATACGATGTTAAGTCTCAATATGTCCAGCAGTTACTCTGGCTACAAACTATTACCTATTATTTTACACAAAAATATCACTTTTACAACTAAAACACACGAAACATAATTTTACAACAAACGTAATAGACAAAATCTTAGGACAATGGAATACTAATTACGAAAAACGAACAAAAACGAGTTATTACTTAATGACAATATTTTCTTTCTTCAAACACAATTCGCAAGTAATCATAAATCACGACGTAAATAACTTCAACTCACTCAAAAAGTCAATAGCATAAAATTGTAACGCAAAATAAACTTTATAGACTACCATTCAAAGTATATATTAACCTTGTCATTTATATTCGAACTATTTAGTGTCTGTATTCGTCTCTAAAACCGATGATGTCCGAACGTTTGTTTGGCTTGATTCGGCTCGACTCGAGTCGGGTCGCACTTCACAGGACATTAACGGCTCGCGAGCCGCGAACCATTATTCTCGGCTCTCGGCTCTCGGCTCTCGGCTCTCGGTTCTCGGTTCTCGGTTCGCTTGAACCGACGCGATTCTTCAATCGCGATCGATCGAATGAACGAGTTTTATTGTACGTAAAGATCGAATCGATCGCGTGGTTCTTGCGAGCTGGTTTATTTGACCCGTTCAATCGCGAACGACCCATATGTAATCCGTAGACCTATGCTGTGTGCATTTACTAATGTTTTTACTTACTTGTAACGAATATTTAAACATCAAAAGACTTTCGGAAAAAATCGCAGAGTTTATTAGGTAATAGATGATAAAGAATACCTGAAATCGAATTCAGTGAATGTTGCATCACGTAAGTTGTTATTGTGATTCAGTCGAATATTTAATAATTTTATGATAATATAATTTTAGAAAGTGAAATAGGACATTGATAAAGTGTTTATTTTTATCTTGCACCTGAAAGGTGGATATACTTACCTCTAGATATTTAGAAAATGAATCTTTTGCAACTTGGCTGTATGCGTTCGGTTTCTTAGGCTCACAATTACTGAGCAAGCGAATAAAAAGTTAACTATCTCGTTCTCTCATCAAGAACATGGTGGTTGTGTCGTGAAATTAGTTGCAAAGAGTAATTTCTTTGTTTACGTGTCGAATTCATCGAACGAATACAAGCGCACGAAATTTAAAGATTAACTTTTTGCCATTTATGGAATATAATAACTGTAAATCGTACGTAAGATTTTGTCCGTGGACTAACTTAGAATGAGCAACGGGGAGATTGGAGGCCCGAGAGGCAGAGGCCGCGGGTGGCAGCAACCCGACAATCAGCCGCGGGAGCTCCGTCGACCGAGGATTGCTACCGAGGACTCAAAAGGTTTGCTTCTATTGTCCGTTTTAATTAATTCAATACACTTTCTCGGACCGAATCCGGCGCGCTGTGACGTAGTCATACCGGGCCTGCTCCAACTGTGTTTTTCATAATTATAATGCTTCAGGTGAAAGTAAGGATTTTCATTTCTAATGACGTCGCTTGTGTTTGACAAACATACCAGACCGTACCGACTCGTAATATTGATAACTAGGCACTAATTACTCATTTTTAGGTCAGACTTGCTCAATCACTTGTTTATTTGTAACTGTATTTTATAACTGGTTTTTGTTTTCAGTTGAACCTCTCAAGTCAAATTTGTCTGCGGATGCTAAGGAGTGGTATCCACCAAACTATACATCTCAAACTGCAACCACATTCAATGCTGATTCTGCACTATACAGACCTCCTCCTCGTTTCTCTGTCCAAGATCGACTCCGTCAAGCGCAAGATCAGAACCCTTATAACTTAGATGACATGTCTTACTCCCTAGAGGAAGCAGATAACATGGATTTGCGGGTTTGTAACTATATATGTCTAAGTAAAGTTGTTTACTGTATGAATGGGAATGTTTATTAATAGAATATATAATGTTGTGCAGGAGAACATAGCCAACTTGATAACCGTCATGTGTGAGATAACATTTGACCCTGGCAAGTTTGACAATCTCTGCGGTCCTCTGGTGGACTCTTTTGCTTCAACGCTGAATGATGAAATTTACACCAGGCCATTAGTTGATGCTATTGTAAACCAGGTAAGCACAGTAAGGGTATTTAACTGTATGTCATGAAATTACCCGTGTTTAAAACACTATTCAATATTACCGTTAATATTGTGTGCACCACATACCAAAATTATATGACCACATTATTGACTGTCATGTTATTATATCATCATCATAAAATGATTTATTATTCTATCTTTATGTATAAACACATAATTAAATAAACCATTAGTACCTACATAAGATTCCAAATTCAATTGAAATGAGATGAAAAATATCAACATAAAATAAATTTTGCTGTTTATGAAGTTTCTCTATATTTTTTTTTATAATTCTTCAAATAAAACATTGGTGATATTCATATATGAAACATATAATTCATCAGTCCCTATCAATAAAAATGTATTAAAATTTAGATCAAATTTAGTTAACTACCTCCTGGCTTTTGCTTGCAAACTTCATCTAGGTGATTTACTTTTTTGATGTGTATATGTTTTACATAGGTAGGAAACCAATAGATACTCCCTATGCTACCTTATTTGACCTCCATTTCTTTCCTCAAAATAAGAAAAACCTAAAGCATGATTCAAGTCTTTATTTATTTGTGATTATCCCATTGACCAAATTACATAGGTACTTACTTTATTAACAACAATTTCTGCCTCCACTCTCTAAAATATGAATTTCCATAAAACCATAGGCAACCTCATCATTTATCTTTGATAAGGAGATAGAATTCCAAATTTAAAGTTCATATTTTAGAAACCCAATATTACCTCACAAAGTTTCACACTGCCCTACGCGCGCCTGTTCCTTAAATGTGATGTTCTAAAAGCAATGAATCTTTTACGAAATCAGTAGCGATTTAAATATTTCCATTTCCATGCTCTGTTCAAAACAATCATACCATCTGGCTTAAATTTCAAGGGATTTTGTGTGCAATAGTTATAACATTAAAATAAATCGAAGAGACCCAATAAACTCGGCCACCCGCGTGTTTAATACCTTCTAATTCTTTAAAAAAAATAACCTCTAATTTTATTTTTTCCTGCGGAACCTAATTTTTTTCCGAAATAAAAATAACCTATGTTACTCCTGCAAAAATTAGCAATCTGTCAGAACGCATAGAGATAGCTAATTTTTGCGATAAACAGTAATAAAATTCAAAGTGGAGTTTTGGCATTGTTAACATATCAATAATTGTATGTACTTGAAAAAAATATATGTTGTTTTCACTTTACAAATAGACATTTAAATTTTATTGAAGTATATTTTTGGAAAGGAAAATGACCATTTATAGTATCGGTAAAAATACCATTGATCCCAATACCAATACTGCTTAAAATTTATTATACCAGTTTTTATGGCTAGTCCTTAAATATTTTACTATTTATCCCGAGCGATATATTTTAACAAAATAAAGTAATTAACATAAACTTTACATTTTGATCATGGAGTCAAAGGCAAAAAATGATTTTATTGGACTTCAAGTTAATTTCTCCAATGAACTCTGGGTCTCAATTATGTTTATATTTATTGAAAATATATTTTTTTCCTATATATAAAAGTAGGTTTTATGGCACAACAATCTTTGCACCGATACTAAGTTTCATAGTTAAAAGGACATTTTCCTTTGTTGTGAATATTTAAGAATTTACCTCACAATATTTCAGATACCTACTAATATCATGGAATATTTTATTTATTAAGACTCATTTGTGTTACACATGATTTTGAATGTATTTCTGATCAAATCTCAATATTTTATGCAGTCAATAGGTGAAGCAAACTTCCGTTACAATGGAGCCAGGTTGTGTTCAATGTATGATTCATTGGCACACCCAGAGGAGTCCGTGTTTCGTGAGTGCCTGCTTGAGCGTTGTTCAGCAGAAGAAAACAAAATCATCACTGGTGTTGAGACTTCAGAAGAGAACATGCGTGGTTTCGCAATGTTTCTTGCTGAGATATACACTCAGCTTGAGGATAGCCAAGTTAGTAACAATTAATATAATTAATTAGTAAATTCATCATAAATATTTATCATAATATTCATCATAAATCATCATAAATATTTATCATAAATATTTGTAACTCTGTTTTTAATAAATATATTTTTATTTTATTTTTTATCATACATTTGATACATGTAGCACATCAGTGGATAATTAATTGTGGTTGTGCTACACTTTGAACCTTAAATCTATATGAGTTTGCATTTTAATATGGCATATTGATTTCTAGGGAGGAAGGATAAAATCTCTTGGTGAAAGTCTATGCAAAGTATTGCTCCATCTGCTGGATACTGATAAAGAAACCAACATCAAATCTGTCTGCCAACTGTTGAAGGTAAATTATTTTAATCTTAAGTTTGGTTGCATCTAATAACTTCAATTTTTTTGGAATTCTTTTGTTCCGTGTAATTATTTAATTTAAAAATAGTTCCTACAGTATTACTCTAAAATTATATTATGCATGTTGTGGCACCTACAGGTAATACTTTAAGCATGATACCAAATCAATTTTGTATTGAATTTAAAAAATATTGTAATTACCATTGGATGTCCTCAAATAAATAAAATAAAATTTTGATGCTGTCAAAAAACCAAATAAGTGGTTTCCACAATAGCCATAGTTACTTCATACAACAAAAAAAAAATTATAATTAAAACAACAAAATAATTAATATGAAGGTACTGTTAATATTGATACATGTTTACATACTATTTAACGACCTTCCACTCATTTATTGTAAAAATACGAATTAAAATCTAGTATCATTATGTATCTTTTTAAAAGAAATTATAAAAATATAAACAAAGTGTAGACTACTTCTTCAGACATTTCTAAAATGCAATTCTATAATTTTAAAACATATTAAGCAGTTATGCAAATTATCAAAATATACACATGCTAATTCTAAGCAATAGCAGAACATTTGATTACGCCGTGTATTCCTCCTCATCTTGTAATTTCAAGTGTAAGGATGTAAATGTTTGTCTTACAATGTTATCGTTACATCACTCATACGTAAACTTTTGTAACGCCATTTGACCCACGTTTTAATTGAAATTCATGGTTAATATATGCGCATTTTAAATTGTACTCAAACTATATAATGAAGTTTAATAGCTTCACTGAGCATTTATAAACATACGAAAATATTTTTCTATTCGATTATTGACATTGTTAACAATTTTAAAATATATTTAATGGTATAAATTTTACCCAACAGTCATATCTATTGTCCTGATACCACATTAAGATCTATTAAGTCTTGTGTTGTGGGTATCACCTATGGATTACACAAATATTTGCCTCGGTATGGAGATCGAACCCGCAGACTAAAGTTGGCTGTTTAATATTATTTTTTATATTCGCACGACAAATACACTCAACGCATATGTGCGCAAGTGTACAACATTGAGTATCCACAGATGTGAAATGGCAGTTTCAGCCAGTCGACACAATTATGTCGTTCTGTTTATACACAGATGAAACCTAAATTCGGAACGCTCACTATGACAAGTTTTAGACACTGTGTGGTGGGCGCTATCCGGGTGGATACGAACGTCTCACCCAGATTAAAATGTGATAAGTAGAGACCGGATTATATGCCTTTGCATATGCTATTGTATCTTTACCTCCTTCTCATTGATCATTGATCACTGAAATTTTCCCTAAAATTAGTGATCATGCATATTTTCGTTATATATATTAAAGTTTTTGTTAGGCTACTCTGATTTTAAGTGTAAAATGAACTTTTGCAAATATTTTCTCCGCATACATGAACTAAAAACAAATTGCTTCATTGACGGTCAGATCTATATCTACATAAAACGCAAGTTTTGCAAAGAGCACTCACCCGCTCGTTATACTTATATTATAGAATATGATTTGTAGTCTTAAAGGTTCTCGAATTAATGCATAACTTATTTGGTTTTGCTTATTTATAAAAAATGTTGTTGCTTTTGTATTTTACTTTCCTAAAAGTTAACATTTATGTTACTTACTTTACCAGTTTTCATTGGCTTTTCCGTATATCTGTGAATTATTCATGCATATTTATATAATTTATATAAACCTATAAACGTTGCTATAATATAAAATTTAATTATTCTGGTTAATTTTTAATATGTTTATTTTCAATTATGTTGCTATTTTTTGTTCACATTCCTGTTTATTTATCTTCTAATTTAATTTGATGTTGTACAATTAATTACAAATGTTGTGTACACCCTTAATTGATATGTATATCAGTAGTTTGTCCAATATTGTATTATTAGAAAATGTTGAATATACATGTCGTCGGTGTGCCTATTTCAATAAAATGAAAATGATAAGTGCAATGGAGGTGTGTTTGTGTGTGCAGTTGTCGGGCATCGCGCTGGACGCGGACTGCCCGGGCGGCATGCACGCCATGTTCGAGCGGCTGAAGCGGCGCGCGGCGCTGGCGTGCGTGCACGGCGTGGTGGCGCTGCGGGCCGCGCGCTGGGGGCTCGCCGACCCCGAGCCCGCGCATGCGCACCGCCCGCCCGCGCGCTCGCACCCCACGCACTGCGGTACCGACACACACACACACACACACACACATTACCCATACAACGTCTACTGCCCGCACCTGAATATACTTGTTTTTCAATCGTTATTCAATCAACAAATATTCATTGTCAACAAATACTTATACATACAAAGACCTCAGAGTGGTCAGTAATAATTGGTCAAAATATATACTTAGATGTTTCTCTTTTTTCTCTATTTACACATAAAACGATTATAAGAAAATCTTGCAACTTCATAATATGTCATCGTTGAAGTGGTTTCTGCTATTGCTATACTATTCGATTCAAATAAGAATAGGACTGACCTGGCGCCATATTGGTTCATTATAGCTGTCAAATCGCAAAATTTCAGTAGGGTGAGAAAACAAGATTTTTTAAAATAACATTTTTGTTGAATAAAAATAATATTTTTAGTATTTAATATTTCATTAAAAAAATAATGAATGATTAATGTCGTCCTATAGTTACTTTCTGCCGAATTATTTCCCATGAAAAAAATAAAAAATGAAAAAGTTGTATTTTTTCAACTATTTATGACTATTGAAATTCTTGTTTATTTTTCCATATAACATATTTTAATTGTTTCAATTTATTTAGCTAATTTATGTTTAGGAATAGGACTATGTGAAAAAAAAATTGATGCGTAAATATTTTTTTGTTGCTATCCATACTTTTTGTGTGGTATTTGACAACTAGAGGTCATTGACGTTCCTATTCTTATTTGAAACGCATTATAAATCATAGTGTCTTCTGAAATTATAGATTTCAATAGAAGAAGATACTATTCTTTCGCCAAGACAAAGGAAACAGTTGTATGTTGATAAAATTAAAAAACAGTGTCCAAAAATCATATTCCATGTTTGTAAACTTTTACTATATTATGTTTATACTTTAGCAAATTTTGGTAACATATATTATGTAAATGAAACCTGAACAATATTTTATAATTTTCAGTGACAAATGGCGAAGTGGAAGGAAGTGTGAATGAGGGCTTTATGGCAGACGGACACAAGCTGACTGCCGAAGAACGCGCCTTCCTTCAGAGCAACCTACCACCTGGCAAGAACGCTGCGCTAGAAGAGGATATACTGTAAGTATATACATCATATCAACAAATTATAAGTAGGGATTTATAAGGACATATTACCATCGATTTTATTCTTTTTTAATATTGCAGTGAAGAACTCGAAAACGAGGCATGGGACACCGGAATGGACGCAGAAATGCAAGCGAGTTTTCTCGAGTTTTTGAAACTGTCCAACCAGATAAAGCGATAACCGCGCAGGAGTTTTACCTTCTCGGGAGACAGACCAAACTTACTCCACTAAAATAGGAGAAGAAAAGAAAAAAAAAACAATAAAATAAAGTAAAATGACAAAAAGATAAGTTTTACAATCATATTAATTAACTTTAGGCGTGACTTCCACTCATCATACGTAGTTGTTATTGATAACTACTTGTCTAAGGGTTGTAACGAATATTCATATTTGATACAATATATGATTACATGTTAATATTCAGTGTTTCTAATGCGATTAATTACATCGTAATTATTGCGATAGGCATGGTGAACAATTATAGGGTAAATAACTTTGGCACTTGAATATCCAAGTTTATTTGCCTACATTATTTTTGCACTCATCATGTTTTACACATAGCCCAATTTAGAAAAATGTATAGTTAATTTAGAATAATAATGAAATTATACTAAAATGTCAACTTATTAACTAATCAATGCTGCAGAACCCAGTTTTAAATTGTTGTTTTGATACCTGTTCGTTACAACCCTCATGAATACATTGAATGCATGTTGTCCTTGGGTGTTCGATGAAGCAGTATGCCGTATGTACATAACATCCAAGCATGTACCATATCTATCAATAACAAACATATAATTGCATAAACTCACTAGGTGCTCCAATCCAATATTATACATGCCTTTGAATACTATAGATTCTTACCATTTATATTTTGTTGCTTTTTATCATAACAATAGACAATAGATGGATGTAGGGTACTTGACGGTATATATTTTAATTTTAATGCACTGGTCTGTCACACCCAGAGGATGAAATTGTGTTTACGTATGAGCAAAATATTGTATACTGTTTATTTTTGTATTATTGAGGTTTTCAAAAAATACATTTCCGGAATGCATTTGTTTTTCTTGTAATATACGTAAACACAGCTTAGATATCCTAACGACTCAATGTAAACAAGCCGCCAGCCTAATTTAAAAAAATCTTAAATCCTATGTAATTTAAATTATTGCCAGTTTATATTAACACCCACCTCGTGTCTAAAGGCCATAAGTACGAGCCATTAGCAGTTCTTGTTTACATTTTGTCGATGACCTTAATGTTAAGTGATCTCAAACGTCACCATTTATTTTCTCGATCGTAATATTAAAAAAAAAAACAAAAAAATTAATTTAGGATTTAGTTACATATCCCTCTTAGGTACTCAAGTGATGATTTCAAAAAATGTAATTTGATGGTGAGACTTAATAGACTTTGCTTTCATTCCAATAAATTCGAACAGAATAATTCTTCATAATAATTTTGCAATATTACGAAAGTAAAGAAGATGTCTTATGTAGTTGTCAATTTTTATTTTTATTAATTTCACGAATACATTATATTATGTAGTGATTGTTTCGATTATGTTTTATGTGTTGATTAGGCAAGTCCTGATTTTAACAATAATTGCATTTTAAATTGCATGTGACTTTTCATTAGCACAAATCATATATATACTGTAACAATACAATTGTTATAATTTGGATGAATTCTCTGGATCTCAATAGGTCCGAAACCATGTTGATTTTGAAGATTTGGTATTTTTTGATTGACGTAGAACTTTATTTTACATCAATTCGCCTATTTACAATGAACGGGATTGCATGATATTTGTTATGTGTAAAAGTGTATTTGTATTAATTTCGTTTAAATTTGTCAAACACTTATAATACGCGCCACGAAAGATGAGACTTGAAGCATGTTAGTAGTGGGGGACCTGCGCAGGTACAGTCGTATACCAAACAGTTACCCAAAATGTATTTGAATACCTCATTTTTCGACGACATGTAAGTGTAAGTGTACACGGAAGTGTAAGTAAGTAGAAGATGTAAGTATGCAAGCCTGGGTATGTACCACCGCAATGTCTATTTCTCCCGCCAGACAGCAGTGTATATGCACTCTTGTGATCCGATTTGAAGGACATTGTACCCAGAGTAATTACTGGATATATTGAAATGTCAAGCATTGGCAATAAAAGCTCAAATTCTTAACAATATTTATTACAATATAATAAAGTTAAAAATAAAATAATGCAGTTCTACAAAATTGCACTCTTATAAAACGCAACAACGAAAGTTATAAAAAGCGGCTGCACTTGTCTGTACTATGGAGTTAAGCGGCGCGTACGCGGGGTGAGGAGATCGGGATGCAACTAACGCGCATGCGCAGCGCCGTACCGCGCCTCCCGCGCACGCTCCGCCGCCCCGATGACGCCCTATCCCTTCCCGCATCGCACTTCATACCGCTAAAGAGACCCGTAACTCGTCTTCTGCGCATGTCAAACCACGTGGTGTGCCAAGTCTCATCTTTCGTGGCGCGTATTATACCAACATTTTTCTATATTGCTTTCAATTTTATCTTTTTGATTTCATAAAACAAAACTGTTAAACTACGACTACTTGTACACGTCCGGCCATTTGTGGACGACTGATAAAACGTGGGTAGGTTGTCGTACAGTATACTGTTGACTTATGAGAAGGTATAGGCCAAAATGGTTAAGGTCCATTATGTTATTGGTTTATGCACTTGAGTTCACAACTATATGAGGTATAGTTTTATATGCAGTTTACAAAGTTGCGTAAAATTACGTAACCATATTAACATCTGCAAACATTTCCTAGCATTAATATATATAAAATAATACAGATGTACGAAGCTTTCGCTTTATTGCTCCACAACAATGTAATGAAAGTGGCAATAACGTTTTGGTCTAAACATGTTCCCAGCCTTACAAATATTTACATAATGAATACATAGTCAAAACACCATTTATCGTGATAATTTATCGGAGTGCTATCCGCAATAATAAACTTTTCGAGTATATTTATATAACATCAGAAATATTTATTTGGAGCAATTAGGAAAATGCTTATATTATTCCATTGTATTTTTGTTGCAGTGATATTATGAATGTTATAAGAATAAATGGATATTTTAATAAAAATCATTTAAATATGTTAATCTTTTATTTCGAGTTACTTAACTGATGCTGAAGTTTATAGCTGTGGTGATACACTGTTATACCTAATCCACTTGCAATAGGTACATACTACATATACAATGTTCTGCGTCACCTCACAGTTGAGCGCTAGAGATAATTCTATTTTCTCACATTGTAAGGAGAAAAAGGTTCCATTGCCATAGTGAGATAAATTGTTGTTTTTTTTACACGCTTTATTTTTGTTAAATCGTATTATTGTTGTAATAAATTTTAAATCGAATTACATATCTGGTAACACTTTGTAAGGGTTTAATATGCCGTTCGGGTCCATCAACACTTTAAGATCTTTCATTAATTGCAGTGCAGATTTATCTTTGCTATAATGTATAAAGTGTGGTTTGCGGAAACCAATCCCATGTTCTGCACTTATAGACCCGTTTAGTTTACTAACTTCTTCAAAAATATACGGTTCAAGCTGCGAAGCCACTTCCTTGGTGTATTTAGGCACTGTTACGTTTATATGAATATTTCCATCGCCTGTTAAATATAAAAACATAGGATATACAAATCGCTACGGGTATGTACTTGAAGAATTTAAAAAAACATGATAGGTATCCATGTAGATACTTTAAACTTGTTTCTACAATATTATTTAGCGAATTGTAAAATCATAGGTCAAATAAAAGAACAACATACGGGGTGTTTTCAGACTGCAACTTTGGTGACTACAGGATGCAATAAAACTAAATATCACGAACAGCGAGCGAAAATTAAAAAATGATTGTCGCAATTTTTTATTGTAAAATATTTAGTTGCACTTTGACTGAATTTACTAAAGCTACCACTAGGCTTCATTTCGGTCGCAGTTTATTTAGACCTGGTATTCGTAGCAAATCCGAGTGTGAGATATTACACATAGTACAGATTTAATAAAATTATTGACGTCGTTATTTATCATAGACACATCAACTTGTACTGAAAGTTATATTGAATTGATGTTATTATAATATTATAACATGATGTAAAAGTGTGCTTACCAACATGTCCATAACCGCATACAATTAAAGCTTGTGAGCCCAGTTTCTTTCGTAACTGTGGTACTAAATCATAATAGTTTTTCAATGGCAACGAAACATCATATTTGAACACGTAACCTTGTACCAAGCCCGCGCCTGCTATACTTTCTCGTAAATTCCATATAGTCTAAAATTACACACATATTTATTTGCAAGTAATAGGTACATCTATGAGTATGCAGATAACTTTTCTGTAGAATAGATACAGGAATACCTACGTACATTTATATGAACTATAATCAGTCGTGCCCATGTCGTGCCTGTAAATAATCTGGATAGATACACTACACCGTATATCTCACTATAATCAACCGTTTAATATCCATATAGACAAAATATTACTTAAAACATTGTTCTAAAGTGTGTACTGTGTAGGTATTGATACTTAGGAGTTAAATTGATCCACATATGAGGTATGTTAACAGGGAAGGAAAACATTGCGAAGAAATATGCATACTGGTTCACTGGAATTTCTATGCTAGGTATATAAAGTCTGCAAGCCCGCACTAGTCCACCGACTATGACCTGTGGCCTAAGCCCTCTCAATCGTAGAGGCGTGATGATTATCTCTGCTTCTTATGGATCAATTGAATTGGAAATCTTAATTCAAGAAAATTTTAATTTCGTAGAAAACTTTACACACCTGCATCTTTGCAGGCTCAGAAGTGACTGTGCCATCTAGTATAAGTCCGTTTTCCATTTCTTTAGTAAGGAAACGGGTGAGTTTGTCGCTGTCATGCTCCTCATTACTGCCGTGTGTTTCCACTAAGACGTAGAAAGGATAATCAGCGATGGGATTACTATAAAAATAAGGTTTGAAAAAACTTTAATGTTGCATTGCACTCGTCCTTGTATTCTTCGTTCCTCTGTTTAGTCTGTTGTAATGTGTAATTTTTAATTGAACACCTATAATACGCCAAGATAATCATAGTAATATACATAAGTATAATACAAAAATAAATAATTTAAAGTTGACTCCATACTTATTACCTTAATGCAAGAAAGTACAAACACGACCGTTTTGTCAGCTATTCAGTAGGTATACGTAGTTACACTTACGGTAGTTTGAGATTGTTCACGGTAGAATTAATTGCATCAAAATCAGCCATTTCAAATGCTGACAGTATCTCTCCTAGCGATGTCTTGGCGCTCTTATATAGCTTAAGTATATTTGCGAAGTTCTCTACACCTGCAAAAAAAGAAAATGATAACACAAATTCATACTCCTACATTTCCCGAAAGATAATGTCAGACAGACGAACGCTCGCATACCTAAATATGATCTGTTTTTAATTTTTATTCTTCACGGAAATATTAAATAACGCATAAAGAAGTATTTTACACTTATATAATGGAGTTATATTTGCTTTAATAGGCTACATTATTAATTTTTGTATATACTTACCAAAAAATCCCACTGTGACAGCTTTCGGCAATACGGGGCAATGGATGGCGACTTTAGTAATAACACCCAAGGTGCCTTCAGAACCTATGAATAAATGCTTTAGGTGGTAACCAGTATTATCTTTCTTCATAGCTTTAAGGCAATCTATAACTGTACCGTCTGCTTTAACCTGAAACACGTTTATTCATTGTGCAGACATTTCTTTGTAAAACTTCAACTATCCTTGGCTTCACAGATCTATGATAAATCAAGCATTAATTGAACAGAAGTTATTAATAATTTAACGATATGGTACTAACGGCTTCTACGCCTAAAATGGAACCATGAAGATTGCCATATCGCAGTAGTCTTAGCCCTCCCGCGTTGGTACTCGCATTTCCTCCAATATGACAAGTCCCTTTAGCGCCGAGGTCCAAAGGCATTATCAGATTACGTTCACGTACATAATTATCCAAATTTTCCAAGATACAACCCGATTCACAAACTAAGGCTCCTAGAACACAAATATAGTTGTATATAAAATTGGGAAAACATATACGTATCTACATAGATGCAATACAGGTCTAAAAGAATGTTAAATAAAAATAATATACCCGATATTTCATCCAAGCTAATAATTTTATTCATCAATGCAAAACTTAACACGATTTCGTCAAATACTGGGACTGAACCTCCTACTAATCCCGTATTACCTCCTTGTGGACATACCGCTAAACGTCTTTCGTTACAATACTTTAATATATTAGACACTTCTTCGGTGCTTTTTGGTTTTAAGACTACCGTTGATTGGCCTGCAAAGAAGCATAAATGGATTCGTTTAAATTATCATACCTAATACAAAACTTAATAACTTATACTTTCTACTAACTAGACGTAAATTTTCATAGGTACTATTCCTACCTCTACAATTTTTTATCCAGTCAATGTTAAATGGGATGATATCACTTTCATCCGTTAAAACCCGTTCTTCACTTAGAATTGCCTTGAAATGATTTACATCTTTTGCTTGTACAGTATTAAATTCTTTTCTCTTTATGTTGTATTTTTCCTAAAATAAAGAAGATTTTTGGGTAGCAAAACATGTTTTTATAAATATGCTTCAAAAACATCTAAAAGGTCCTAAGACTGGTCGGCGGATTGCGTGAGGAGCCGGCTCGGTGGCAGTTTATATTAGTATAACTAGCTGTACCCGCGACTTCGTCCGCGTGAAATTTAACGAAAAATTTAATTATTTTATTTAGTTTCTTTTTTGGTTTTTGCATTTTCATTTTAATTATTATTGATTCGTTGGTGGGAGAAGTGGTGGGAGGCGCCCGACGTGACGGCCCAGTGGTGGCATGCGCGTGAGCTGCGCGCTAGTGGACAGTACTTGGGCTTTGCAACATTACTTTATTTTTCTAAAATAAAAGAATTTTTCTAAAATAAATGTAGCCTAACTTACTCCTTATTATATCAGGTATCTGACATTTCTAGAATATTTTTAGACCAAATAAATCAAAGAAACATAATGAGCTCATCCACCGCGTGTCTTAATAAGTAAGGCGTTCGAAAATTTTAAAATATGAATATTTTTCTGTAAAATGATGTATATTATTTCTTGTTATTTAATAAGAAATTGGATTTATTGTCAGTGATAAACGAATACACAGTTAATAATTAACCCCTAAAATAAATTTGGATGGTATTCGATAGCGCTAAACCACATATTTTGATTTTTCTTTTTCATGTAATTCATGCGTATTCCAAGCTGTCACAATTCACACTGGATGTAGGAAGAAAAAGGTGGCCCCGGCACCACCATTTTTATCTACGTTTTTGAAGTATCAGCGCTCCCTCTATATTTATATACTCTAAGGAGTATTTATAATATAGAGGGAGCGCTGTCATAATTTTGTGTCTCTAAAAACGTAGATATTTTCTTGTTCATGATGTTGGTAGCGCTCCTATAGTGGTGAAAATTGAACTAATTATGTAATAACAAATTGTTATAAATTCTTATTATAACCGAAAGTACCTATATTTAAAATATTTCTAAACAATTTATTTTTATTTTCTTTGTTACAGCCGTTATTTGTGAATCCACATACACTTTTTTACTTTATTCATCGACATAAAAATAATTAATTGTTATTATAAATTGTATTAACAATATAATAAATACATAATGTCAATCTGGAGCCAGCCCAGGGGGGGTCATGACTCCCATGACCTCCCCCTGGATCCGCCCTTAGTGTGAATGCGCTTTTGTTCAAGTCAAAACACAAAAACACTTTTTGTGTCAGTTCGTTTACTAACTAGTAACTTGTTATAAAACGTTTAATATTACGAAATTAGACTGATAAATATGCAGTGCAATGTTCTATTTATTTCCATGAATATAATCAAATAAGGTAGGTACTAACTTCGATCAAATATACACTAGATTTAAAGTACCTCAGTAAGATTTTTAAAACGGCAAGAGAAATTAGAGCACAAATAAGCGTGTGCACCAAAAAAATAATAAATCTTAATTTATATGTTACCTGAAGTTGATTATAATTTAAGACTTATCTACACCCCGTAGTTCGAAATACAAATTTATAAGCAACCTTGGCCACTTTTGGCGTGTGATTTTGTTCTGGACCCTGTATCTATATATATAAATAAAATTTAAGTGTCTGTTTGTAAAGTAAAAAAAAAAAACACCTACATATCGTTATATACACGATACCTATACCTAAAAGGATCTTAATTTTATGTCTATCTGTCTGTCTGTCGTTCTGTTTGTAATCGCTAATCTCAAGTTTTTCGGGGTAAGAACTTATTATCTCTTTATTTAGTCATTATAAATAATGATAAATTGTAATGTTTTGGACTTTTACGTTTTAAGTGGAGATAAGGTTGGGAATTGTTGTTGATAAAGTAATACGCCACATAATTTCCCCAACTCACAAATAAATACTGACGTAATTCAGAGTCTTAGAATTTTCTCATTTTTCGTTGAGAAATGGGGACGTAATATCTTATTTAAGGGAGTAGATATCGATTTTTAAGAAATAAAACAAATTGTAAATATAGTTAATTACGCAGACAAAGTTGCGGGCAAAAGCTAGTCTAGTATATATTGGATCGAAGGGTACCAACCGCAGCACAGCACCTATTGTGTAAGAAGAACTAGTTAGATTACGCTTAGTTTATAACAGGGTTGTAATTTCATATTTATGTCAATGGTTGTAACTAATCCGGAGTATAAATTAATGTGTAGTTTTGTAAAATTAATTAAATGCCAAAAAACTATTCTTTGATTATATTTACAGAAAATAACCTTTTTTAATGGTAAGTATTTAGTACTTGTGTAGGTCTACATTTTATTTTCGTATCCTCAAAACAATCGCAAACTTCTGTGAAATTCTGTGTTTGTTTGATAAGACACCAAGCTAATTCAAAAACTAATAAAATATTCTTACCGAAGAAAGCTGCGGTAGGGTTGATAAGGATCTTACTTTTTCCAAAACATATGGTTTATTTATACACTTTACAAACAATGTAAATTTTGGTAACATATTGGCACTAATATAAAATAGACCTAGATAGACCGATAGAGACGTAGATAGTACTGTATAAAAATAGAAATTGCTAATTTTGATACGATGGCATTACTGTTTAAACAAACTAAAAGACGCGACGCACTTTCAACTGGATAAAACACTGTTGTATTTTTAATAAATAATGTAAAGAAATCCCAAGGTTGACAAATACATAATATCTTTATCGCCTGTGTAAAGCGGCTGTCTTACGAATTAGAACGGCGTAGAATAGTCTGCTCAAGACAGTTGTTATACAAACAAATAATATTCGAGCCGATATATTAATGTTACTTCATTTTTATCGATAAAATTATTCACGTATCGGTAGGTAAGGCAACTTCAAAACTCATAATAAGTATATTAGTAGGTACGTTTGTGGGTACGTTTGTGTAAATTATGTAAGATGTTGGAGAAGATGTGGAAGACGATATCTACATATTACATACCTAGATACTTAACTAGCTAAAACGTAGCTGATATTTAAAAAAAACATAGAGAAGTGTGTTTTTTAATATTTAATAAATCGATTTCACATAGGCATAGATTTATGGACTTAATTTATATAAGATATCGATAAATATTCTCATTTCTCATCGATGAAATTTGTTGTAACACAACAGACATACGCTCAACGATTACGTCAAGCCATTATATAATAATTGCTTATCGAATACATACCTACCAAATAACCTCAAAACAGAGCAATTATCTAACAATTTAAGCGTTTTGTTTAAGATTGATAAAACATTACCAAATTAATTTTCTATTTATACTTTTACTAAATACATAAATGCTGATTTATGTTATTGATAAACAATACTTGTGTTCAATGTATACCTACAATAATTATCTTCAGCATATATTTTACGTTTTGGAAACTTCACTAGATCGTGTATTACTAATTCTATTGTGCTTATATGTTTTATTGTTCTGTGAACGAGACCGCCTTCTTTCCTCTCTTTCTTTCCTTTTGTCTAACTACTCAAAGGTATATAATATTAGTATATAACATACAGTAACGATAATATTGCACTAAACATAATACTCAAATTGCAATCTTATGAATTTACATGTATATAAGCTTATAATCGTTAAGGGATACGGGTTGCTTTTATTGTTTACATAAGTTACTCGTATTTACATGGGCTTATAACTAAAACTACAAAACTAATACTCTTCGTCCTGCACATTCTCCCGCCGTGCACCGTAGCGAAGCGACGGTACATCTTCATGGCGTGCAGGGCGACTCGTCGTTCTCGACGCTCTGGATCACGACGATCTTCTTGGCTGGGCGTCGCAGCACGCCGCCCCTCGTGGCGACGTCGACGGTTCTTGTGACGCCATCCGGTCCGGGATACGTGGCGCTAATGCGCCCGCGCATCCATGTGTTGCGCGGTAGGTTATTGTCAACGACCCGCACTAGGTCGCCGACCCGGAGTTCAACGCCCCGTCCATGGGGCTCCCGCCGGTTTCGCAGCTCGGGCAGATACTCCCTCAGCCAACGCGCCCAAAGGGGTCGGCGAGGGCCTGCGTTGCTCGCAGGCTGACGTACGGGCTGGTGGTGTGGTCCGCTGGCAGGTCCGCAGTAGCGAAGTGTCCCTGACCGCCCAGCAGAAAGTGGCTAGGTGTCAGGGACTCTGGATCGGCAGGATCTACTGATACATATGTTAATGGTCGGCTGTTTAATGTTAATTCGACTTCGGTTAAGAGTGTGTGGAGAGTTTCTTCGTTGGGGCTCTTCTGGTGGAGCATCGTGGTCAGTGCGGTTTTGACTGACCGCACCAACCTCTCCCACGCACCTCCCATGAATGGAGCTCCTGGAGGGATGAACTTCCAGGATATTGCCTTTTTCGACGCCTCTTGTTTGGCGCCGGAGAGAAGTGTTTGACGGATTTCCGCGTCCGCCCCGTAGAAATTCGTTGCGTTGTCGGACCATATCTCGGTCGGACAACCGCGCCGCGTGATCATCCGCCGTAGTGCCATGATTGCTGACTCTGTGCTTAACGATGACACTAGTTCGAGGTGTACTGCTCGTACGGTGGGGCATGTGAACAGCGCGACGTATCTCTTCTGGGTGCTTCTGCCTACGGTTACTGTGAGTGGGCCGAAATAATCAAGCCCCGTGTAGGTGAATGGGCGTTGATGGTGTGCTAGCCGGCACGTCGGTAGGTCTCCGGTTGCCGGTTGCGGAGGCGTCGCGGCTCTGGTGCGACACAGTTGACATCTTGATAGCACCATTTTCGCTGTGGGTCGCAGTCGCACGACCCATTTGTGTTGCTTCACCTGGTTCACTGTGGCTTCTACACCCGCGTGATGCAGAGTTCTGTGTACGTGGAGAATCCATAACTGAATGGTGCGGTGATTGCCGTCCACCACCGGAGGAGTTTTCGTTTCTTCCGGTACTCCGGTGGCGGCGTTGATTCTGCTTCTTAGGACGATTATGCAGTCCTCGATCTTGTAGGCGGCTCTTCTGTAGGCGGCTTTGTTTGCCCACCTTTTTACCGGCCCGTAGCGCCTTAAGCTCTTCTTTGAATGTTTCCTCTTGAGCGATTTTCGTTATGAGCTTCTCCGCCTCCCGTTGATACTCCGCTGTCAATGCGACATATTTGTCTGTCGCTGCGGTTTGATGTGTCCTGACTGCCAGGTTGGTCGTAGTGCTCGCGGCTCGCCAGTCAGAATCGCGGCGTGGACCCCATTTGGTTCGTTTGTAGTTGATTTTCTGTTCAACTTTGCGCCGGAACATAGCGACTGCTTGTAACACTCTTGCCGTCGCTCTGAGGTATCGAATCCACGACGAGAAGCGCGTGACGTCGGGTATCACGTTCGATTGGTCCGTGGTGTAAACGGTGTTTACCCGTTCCTCGCCTGAGGGTGGTGGCGTGTTCGGCGTTTCTACCGGCCATGTGTCTGGGTCGTGTCGTAGAAACTCTGGCCCCTGAAACCATCTATGGTCATGGTTTAGTTCCTCAGGGACGTTTCGTGTGGCGTAGTCCGCCACATTCCACCGTGTCGGCACCCATCGCCACTCCGATATTTTCGTGATTTCTTCGATGGCTGCTATGCGATGGGCTACATAAGGTTTATAGCTTCTGGCGCCGGTCCGAATCCAAGTGAGCGCGGTCCAGAATGTCGTTCTGTCGGGCCTCCTGGTGTGCTCCTCTCTCACTGCCGTCGCCATCCTGGTCCCCAATAAGGCCGCTTGGAGTTCCAGGCGCGGGATTGATAGTAGTTTCAGTGGGGCTACCTTGGCTTTCGCGGCGATGAGGGTGGTGGACACAGCTCCTCCTTGGTCCACTGCGCGCCAGTATAGCGCAGCTTCGTACGCCTTCTCACTGGCGTCGCAGAACACGTGTAGCTCCAATTGTTGAGCGGCGCTGTAATTGAGATAGATACGAGGTATAGCGATATTGTTTATGTTCCTTAGGCAATTTACCCATTTGCACCAATCTGCGGCTAAGTCACCCTTTAGGTGATCGTCCCAGTCGACTACCTCCCGCCACACTTCTTGTAGTAATTGTTTTGCTCGTATCGTGACGGGAGTGATCAGTCCGAGCGGGTCGAATATAGACATTATTGTTTTTAGGGCTTCCCTCTTCGTGGGAGGCCCCTCGAGCAGACTCGGCGGGATGCGGGTCGCATCCAGGTTGAATTTAAAGGTGTCCGCTTGTGGCTCCCAAGTGAGTCCGAGGACTCGCTCAGTTTGTCCACCTTCGATCTTCACTGTCGCGTTGCTCCCAGCTTGTTCGCCGATTTTTAAAAGAAGTTCGGGCGAGTTCGAGGCCCATTTGCGTAGCTGGAAGTTGGCCTTCTTGTGGATTTCTTGGATTTGCCTCACGACGGTTTTTGCTTGATCGATGTTCATGAAGCTATCTAGGTAGTCGTCCATGTAGTGTTTCTTTTTTATGGCCGCTGTCGCCTCCGGGTATTGCTTCGCGTGACACTCTGCGTTCTTGTTCATTACGTATATGGCTGTGGCGGGCGAGCATGATGCGCCGAATATAAGCGACTTCATGCGGTACTCTTCGGGTGGAGCGTCGTCTCTTCGATCTCCTCGCCACAGGTATCTGAGAGCGTTCCTCGCGTAGTTGTATTCGTATGAACATCTCCGTGATGTCCGCGGTGATTGCCACTTTGTGCTCCCTGAAGCGCATCAGTACTCCTGGGAGCGGTTGGAGGAGGTCGGGTCCGGTCGGGAGCATGTTGTTTAATGACACACCCCTGGTTTTGGCGGCTGCATCGTGGACTACCCTTAGCTTGTCGGGTTTCAGCGCGTTGATTACGGCGAAGTGTGGTAAGTACCACGTTCTTCCTGGCGTCTTCGTAGCTGGCGCTGGTTCCGCGTAACCCTTTTCAATTAACATATTCATTTGTTCGTTGTATTTTTCTTTCAGCTGCGGGTTTTTGTCTATCTTCTTCTCGATACCGCGGAGCCTTTGTAGAGTGTTGTCATAATTGTCGGGGAGTGTCGCTTCCTCCGACTTCCAGAGGAGGGCGGTCTGATATCCGCCTTCCGACAGCTGTGTTGTGTTCGCCTCGAGTATTCGGAGTGCTTTCTGCTCGGGGTCGTTTTCCGGGCGCTTCGGGTGCAAGTATGTGTTGTCGATCGTTATGTATTCTGCCACCGTCTTTTCCATATTCTCTTCAGATGTATGGCCGACGAAGTTCACTTGATGTCCGAGTGTCCGGGTTCTGCTGCCATGTACCACCCAGCCCAGTGGGGTGAGTGAGGCCACTGGCTGGTTTCTTCGTCCCGATCTTGTTCGGGTGGCTATTAATAGGTGCCAATTATCTTGTCCTATTAATATCTTCGGAACCACTTGGTTGGTGACTATAGTGTTTGTGATTCCCTTCAAGTGAGGACAGTTGCTTATTGCTTCCGGCGATATCTTTTGTGCAGCTAAACGTAGGTCAGGTACTGTCCGGGCTTGTATCTGTTGACTATGACGGTTCTTGCCTTGGATCAGTATTTTCACACGACGTGAAGAGTGGTCTTCTTTCGTGTTCCCGTCGTATGTGCAGATGCGTAGCGGGTCGTCCGGTCCCACTGCGCCTATGTCGTCCGCGAGGCCTTGGTCGATCAATGTTACTGTGGACCCGTCGTCGAGTAACGCGTAGGTATCGCGGGCTCCCGCCGGTCTCGAGACTTGTACTGGTGCAATCTTCAAGTACGACACGCTTGATGCGCACGTCGAATTCACCTTCTCTTCCTCGGCGTCTTCGTTCACCTTTGGCGGCGTGCTCCTTCTTGAGTGCAGCAGCTGGTGGTGAGGATGTTCACAGCCGTCTATGCCGCACCTCTTTGTCTTGCACGTGTGTTGTTGAGTGCGGCGTCGCAGGCATCGGAAGCAGAAGTGGTGTTTCTTGGCCGCGTCCCATCGTTGGCCGATAGTTGCGTTTATAAATTTATTGCACTCTGTTATTGCGTGTCCCTCCTTGTTGCACATAATACATACGACGTTAGGTCTCGAGTTAGCGGCTGTGTTGAACACTTTCTGTCGTGTTTGATTTGTTCGCGATCGTCTCCGCAGTCGCGTATGAGCTGCAGATTTCAGCTTCCCGATGTATGAAGCGTTCTAGCTTGAGGAGGTCTGGTTCCTCCCTCGGTTGCAGTGCGGCGAACTCGTACCATTTATGTTTCGGAGTAGGAGTTAATTTCTCTACAACGGCCCGTGCTATCTCCGGATTGTACATATAGTACATGCATCGTAAGGCCCGAAGTGTGTTCACTGAATTACTGATTTTCGTGGCGAACATACAGGTGTCGCGTGGCGCTTCACTTAGGCGTGGCAATACTCTGAGACGTTCCATCTCGGCTGTTGCTATAGACTCTGGTCGGCCGAAACGTATCTCGAGTGTGCGCATGACGTCGTCTGGGTCCGCGTTCGTAATTAAGAGGCCTTGCACTGCCTCTCTGGCTGTCCCGCGCAGGCTCCGGCGCAGGCGGGACATGTTTTCTAATTTCGAGAAATTATTCACTGATTCTTCATACGAAGCGCGGAACGTTAGCCACTCTTGATGAACACCGTTAAAAATGGTAATTCCACATACCTTGTTTGTTTTACTTGCGCGGCATGTACTGCGTTGGTGATCGCTGCAGTTAGTTGCTGCATTTCCGTCCTCTTCGGTTGCACTGGTTCGGTTGCAGGGCGAGCGCTCCGTCCGTCGTGGCTGGTGCGAGCGGAGCGGCGATGTCGGGTTCGATTCCCGGCTCGGTGTTCGGCGGCGGCGGCGGCCGCGGCGGCGGTGTGGCGTGGCCTTGTTGCTAAAATGCGTTGGCGGCTGCGGCGGCTTCGAGGCCGGCCGCGGTGAGAGCGGCGGCGGAGTCCCACGGCGTGGCTTGCGGCGGCGGTGGCGGCGCGTCCCTGAAGTTCAGTCGCCGTGACACGGCAGTGGTCACCGGCGGAGGGGCGCGTGCTGCTTGTTCGGCAAGCCAGGCGGCGACGTCGGGCGGCGGTTGCCGCTGCTGTTCTTGAGTGTTCGGTTGCCAGGGCGCGGCAATGGCCGCTGGCGGCGGGCGTGCGGCGCTGAAGTTCGGTCCCCGGAACGCGGCAGTGGTCGCTGGTGGAAGCGCGTGCAGATCGACGAGTGGAGGCGCGGGTGCGTACTCTGCGGTCGACGTCAGCGGCAGGCGTGCAGCACTGAAGTTCGGTCCCCAGGACGCGGCAGTGGTCGCTGGCGGAGGCGCGTGCAGGTCAGCGAGAAGAGGCGCGGGTGCGCACTCTACTGTTGACGTCGGCTGCGTCGGATGCGGGTGAAGTGACGACTCTGTGCACGGCGGGTTCAGTGTGCGGCGCACGCACCGGCGGCGGTGACTCCCGCCGGTGCGTGCGCGGCGGCTTCGGTGTGCGGCGCTTGATGCGGCTCGCTTTCGATGGCGAGCAGTTGGCTATGCTGTAGCCATGTGTGGACGCGGAGTTCTTGTTCAATCTCCGCGAAGGTCGTGTTGTCGTCATCTTCGGTGCTCGAGTCTGCTTCAATTTGTCTGACTCGGGCGGCGGCGAGCTCGACTTTCAGTCGGGCGAGTTCGGCTCGGGCTTCGGCAAGGCGGCGAGATTTCGAAGTTTTCTTGCTTCTTGACGCCGATGGTGCTTTGCTTCTCGGTTTCTCTTCAATCCCGGCGGCGATGGTAGGTTCCGCTACCGATGGTTCGGTCGCCGCGGGTTGTTTTGAACGTTCTAAGTTTATCGTGGTGGCGGTAGCATCGGTGCCGGTGCCGGTGACAGTCGTCGTGGTGCATGACGCACTCGTTTCGTCTGTCGTGGCAGTGGCGGATGTCACCGTGGCAGATGCCGAGGCCAAGGCCGAGGCAGTGTGCCTTCCCACCGATCTAGTCACTGGCATATTTCCACGCAAATCCGGCGAACTTGAAGGACCAGAATGAACGAGACCGCCTTCGAACAGCCTCGTTCAATTTAAGTGTTCGGGGTGCTGGCTGCGTGGTAAATAATACCAGTGGTTAGATGATAGAAACTTTATTCGTACTGAAAAGTACGATTTTTATTTACAATGTCGGTACGTAATTGCGACGACACGTAGCTGCGGCACCGTGGCGATAAAGCTGGCTTGAATGGCGTGCAGGGTTCTCCCGGCAGCGATTCCACTTCTTGAAATACGTGCTGACTTGCTGACTTCTTGCTGTTTCTTGATTGTAGGCTGGAACCGAACTGATTTGCCCGACTCAGGAGGCCTACCTATATTGCAAAATTTAGGCTAATCCCTAGTGTCGGGCCCGCGATCGTCACAGGCGCGCTCGGCCAATGAGAGCGCGCGCTGCGCGGTGTCGCTGTAGCGACTTGCGGGGCGGTAGCTCGCCCAAGTAACATTTTGAACTGTATAAAAGCTGTATTATAGACTATTTGTTTTCTACAGGCTGTTAAACGTTGCTGTATAAAGACTGTATAGCAAGCTATACAGCCCTTATAACTCTGAAATGGGCCCCAAAATTATACAGCTTTAAGTGTAGATTTTGCTGTATAACAGCTGCATAATAGCTGTACTATTTGGCTGGCTAAGATACTATTTAGATACATTTATACAGCTTCCATTCTCTAATTTTCCTTTTTATTCTTTTATACAGAATCAGGCTTGTGAAAATCTTAATAGAAGAATAAATATATTATAATTGTGTTCGTTTCTCCATTTCCATTCTCCATTTTATTTCTTAATTTACTATGTGCCAAGGCAGAGACCATATGTGAAGTATGAGTGAAAAAAATATTTGATAACTAAGTGGTCTTTCCTGTTTATCGTTGTTATTATGCTTGCGACTGATATTTTTATGTGAATATGTATACTAATTAAAGCTCAAAACTCACGCCCCTTCGAAATAAAGGATATACATACATTTTTTCTGTAACAACAAATATGTGATCATATCTGAAAGCAGTTTTAAGAGTAACCCGGACTGTTCTATTGATAGTAAACGTAATTCTGTGTACTATACAGTTAAAATCCTTAGTAAATTTGAACTGAAATTTCAAAAACAAACAAAAAAATATCTCGTAAAATTGGAAAGCAATTTATAGGTTATGATAAAATGGCGTCCTTAGTTTATACAGCTCTTGCTCTTCTAGTACCTCTTAATGCAGCTTTTTGCATAACAGAGTCGTTATTTAAGAACGCATCTCAGCCTAAAGAGTAACAAACTCTTCTACATGAGATAGAATTGTATTACACTATTATAAAGGGAATTGCTTGGTAAGAGTATCCTAGATTTCCGTTGTACAGCTATTATCAAGCTTAACTTGAAGGCTGAACAACAGAGTAATTTTACACCAATATTCAGGCTATAACAATATTTAATGCTCTTGTACAGAAGTAGGTTATACAAAAGTATAATTTGAGAGCAATATACAGTTATTGTCGCATAAAGTTGCTGAACGCAGTTTTTAACGCCGCGGTCTGTATTTTAGCGTTTTCCAATGCTATTTAAAAGCTAAAGGTAAAAATTTAGGCTCTATACAGCCGTTAATCAGCTATACTGTATACAGTTGTACAGTTATACTTTAGTCCAGTCCTAAACATATTTTTACACTCTTGTACAACATTTTTTAAGCTTATAGCTGGTAATGCGCTGGTAAATATAATATTTTTCCGCTTAAATGTTACTTGGGCGGTCGTGCGGGGAGTGCGGGGCCGCTGGTGCAATTCCACGATAGATTTGTGGGAGGCACCTAAGGTCGGCGGACCTCGCATCCGTCATAAGGATCAAATACGTATACTGGGTGGAATCGCTTAGCGTCACGAAAAAAATTGTGCATGGCAAGTACATGACTTAGAACCCTTTGGCATACTTATTTTAATTTTTTTATGTTTTCGTTTATGTAGTGTAAAATTAATTTGCCACTACTAGTAACTAATTTAGAATAAGTTATTCATAAAAAAAAAACGTTGTTTAGAGAAAAATGATATAAATGAAAAAAACTTCATAAATACACATCATTGTTACCCTACTTTATACAATATGAATTCGAGTAGAAACTTCTAAATCTAGGTAATAAAATCCTTTGATCAAGCCGCCCTCACCGCCGCACCGCCACAAGCTCAAGTACAAAGCGTGCCGCCGCGCCGCGCCGTCCGCTCCCGCGCCGCCGACGCCTTCCAGGGATGTTGCTACTACCTCAATCCTCAGTCGTGCGAAATTCGGTTCCGAGTGACGGTGTATGAAATTATTTTGGTTATTGGTTAGTTTCTTGCGGTCAAAATGAGTGATTACATTACACGAAAAGTGAGTATGTGACAATGATAACATGCTATGTCCGATCCAATGAAAAGTTGGATCATGCAAGAAAGAGTATGCAGATCCAGAACATCTGCAGTCTTTGCGTAGGAATGGTATCTTGAATGACGAATCCACGAGTTCCCAGCGCAAGAACTATTTTAAAGACTTATCCGAGGCTACTCGACCACGGTAAGTTCAGACTTCCTAATCATGCAAGAATCCGTGACCTTCCACAGCGAAGTCGTCTTTTCTCGTCTTTATGAAAAGGTTTAAATAAAAACATACGCAGCTTTTTCTAAGATAGTAGGTACGTTATGAAAATAATATGTTCAATTAAAATGTAAATATTAACAACTTACCAACAACTACATTCACTTAAATGACCCTAAGGCTCAATTGCACAAACTAACTTTGCCAATACGTCTCAAATGTATGGCGATGACAGTTCCAAAGGCAAAGGTATTGACAAAGTTAGTTTGTGCAACTCAGCCTTACACATTATAATTCTAAATAAATCAAAATGTTATATTAAAATATTTAGAGTAATAATACCGATAAATAGGCGCAAAGTAAGTTCAAGGTCGCTGCTCGATAGTCAGCTGTGGCGTGGCGTGACTCATACACGCGCGCGTCTGTGTATTGTTAAGAGATACGGGTTGCTTTTATTTTTAACCGACTTCAAAAAAAGGAGGAGGTTCTCAATTCGACTGTATGTTGCTTTTTTTCTTATTTTTTTTTACCTCGTTTCTCTGTACTGTGTGAACCGATTTCGACCATTTTTTCTTTGATTGAAAGCTGGTGCTTGTCGTTTGGTCCCATAAAAATATGGTGAAAATCTAATGAATATCTTCGGACCTGGAGAGGGGAACTCCTTAAAATTAAGTAGAATTCCAATGGTTCTTTTTGCATTACGTTCATCATTAAAGTTAAGTTACAGTGAGAGAGGGAAAAAGGGGTGGGGGTGAGGTGAAAATTAACAAGGGTTGGCACTAAATTAATTAAAACTTATTAATAACTTTTTAACCGACACATGTAAATATTCTGAATTATTTATCGTAATAATTTGCTTTATCACAAATGAAATAATTTAAGATTACGACTGTCTTAAATGATATTTATCAAATCAAGTGACACATTTCAATAAGCTAATATAGTATCAAAAATTTTAAAATCAACATAAATGGCGTATTTTTTGTAGTAGACCGAAGTTCGTTTCAGTGTATTTTTACTGTATAACGAGAGGCTATTTTCAAAAGACTAATAAGACGTTTTGTAATCAAATTAATTGTTACTGATTATTGCACTAGGGACTATATATAGTCGTCTATTGTTACAATTTATTTAAAATAAATTATGTGTGACTAATGGCTCACATTTCAACCTTAAAATGTTTTCTCAGTTTTGTCCGTAATCTCCCATTGATCCCTAATCACCACGTTTTATGGTATTTGTCCATGTCTCATTTTACTGTTGGCAGTGGCGTAACAATAGGGTGGCAGAGTGCGCAAAATGCCACGGGCCCCCGGCCTAAGGGGGCCCCGCCCGGCCCGGCAGGGGCTTGGTCCGACAGGGTCTCAGGCCCGACAGGGCCCTGGCTCGATAGGGAATCGGGTTAAAGTCTGACAGGGTATAAACAGAGAAGAATGTAACATTAATAACGAAATTAATAATAATAAACAACTGACTACATTTTAAACATGACAAACATTTCATCGTGTATTTGATTTAAATGTTTTGTTTTCGTTTCATTATACGAGTAGAATAAACCTAGTTAGAAACCAATAAAGTATAATTTAATGAATATTAAGTTCATATTTTCCAAATAAATTTAAACATGTCTTGTTCAAGCAATTATTTAAGAGGTAGCGAAAAACGAAAGAGTAAGAGGGGGTCTGAAGCGATAAATAAAAAGTTATTGGAATAAGTAAGTACTTTCGGAACGACTAATTTATTGATGAGTCTCGGAAATTATCAAATGGGCCAAACTAAAAATTCCATAAAAGCAAATCCCGACGATAGAGAATATTCAGACCTAAAACAAACAACATGTACGAGCAAGCGTGAAATTGAACCATATTTAGGGGTAGAAAATATTAAAACTCCATATATTACAATTTACAGATAAGTATTAAAAAAATTAAGTAAAACTATTGTGATTGAGAAAGGTACACTGTAAACCCAATGGTCCCTTCTTCAGAGACAGCGGCAATAAGTAATAAAATAAATAAATGAAATAATAAAGAAACGCCCCTACTACGTTTCGCTGACGATATCGTCTTCAAGCTGCAACAGATACTGGACGGTCTGGATTCAGCCTCACAGCGAATAGGTCTTAAAATTGGTTAGGCCACCACGCTGGCCTAGTGCGGGTTGGCGGACTTTACATACAATAGAAATTCTTGCAAATCGCTATGGTATGCAAGTTTCCTCACGACGTTTTCCTTCACCGACATAGGGCTCGGCGATTGACTATCAATATACACATGACTCCGAATAGTCAGAGGTATGCGCTGGGATTCAAATCCGCAACCACCATGAATATGTTGGCGGCCGCGTCTGGCCAAAAAGCACCTTAAAAATATTCTTAAAAATGAGACTACAATGTTATTTTTTTACATTTACCAAGGGCCCCATTTGATGATTTTTGCCACGGGCCCCCGATGGGGTAGTTACGCCACTGACTGTTGGGGTATTCCACCCTTTTTTGAAAAGTGTTTGAAGTTGTTGCTAGGGTAACAAAAAAATATTTTAAAAAATATCAATTTTTTATTCGATCGGCAAGACTCATAAAAGTCCATTTGAAATTTATATTTTAAATTTATGCACGCAAATATATGAAAACGCTAGTCGCCATGTTCCATAAAATGGTACGTCACTCAACGAGTAAATAACCTCTCTTTATTTGCATTATACCCAAATGGAGATTGCATTCCGTATAAAACACTGAAGCACAAAAATTTGACCTTGAATGCAGTCACTGTTGCCTGCTATCCTTTTCTTTCGAGTGACAATGAATGAACAAAAAGTCATATTCATTCATTGTTTCTGGAAAGAAAAGGATAGCAGACAACACCAACGTCATTCAAGGTCAAATTTTTGTGCTTCACTTTTATATACGGAATGCAATCTCCATTTGGGTATAAGCTTCTTGATTACACCATGATTACACCCTATTTTTATTTAAATTAGGCTGTCATATTGACATTGTCAAGCCTCTAAAGAGGTCGGGACGTGGGAGTACTTATTAAACTCTCCTCTAACCCTGTGTGTGGCGCCACAGGGGTAGCCACCGTGTAACCTAGTATGAGATAGCGATATTTATGGGAGTGTGGCCAGATTGACACGTTTTTCCTAAGGTATCGGGAAACTTTGACTGCTCTTTAAAAAAATATAATTGCTAAAATATCGATATTTTAAATTTGAGTGGAACTACAGTGCACATACATGCCTGGGCCACCAGCCATCACCCAGAACTAATAAAAACACTGTATAACATAAACATAATTTATGTAAATAGCTAGTTCTGAAAATAAAAACTATTGTAATAAAAGCTAATAACAAAATAATATCTAGTCCGCCCCGTGACCACGAAATGTGTAAAGTAATCGAAACGTCGCGTGGAGAAGTTAGAAAAAGCAAAACTTAAACCAAATCCGCGATAAAATCCGTAAATAATAGTTTTATTTCAAAAACAATATCTATGCGCAACCATATACAGTTCAATACATATAAGGAAAAAGTTTAAAACATAAAAGATAATTAAAGATTAAGGTTTGCCTTTTAATATGTAATTTAAATCTTTAATATCTTTTGTTTTAGGGAATATCAACCGTCGAACCGCTGGCCACCCCAAATAATGTAAATATTTGCCTCCAAAACGTCAAATTTCCTGGAGTCAAGCGGTTACGCCGATAAGGACAGGCTACAAAAGCTTGCATCTCTTTCTTACATGAACGTTATGTATAAATCTCTTTCGTTTTGTGTAAAAGGGATAGAACATGTGACTCCGTCTATTAGTTTCTCCGTCTACGGTGTGGCGCCGACATTAGTCTATGGTGTAGTCTGTGTTGTTGTCCCTTTCTGTAGATTGTGTCCAAAATTGTGTCCATACGTCTATTAAAGTAATAACTGTCCCTGTAGTACTACTTGGTCTGTGTGTCCCTGCTATTTTTCATAGGTACCGAAACTGTCAATTCCACGTGGTGAAAATGGTGAAAGTAAAATCAAAACTCGATAAGAAGAAAAAGCTGTCCATTCATCAAACCAATAAAGAAGAGGAAAATGTTGTTAGATTACCGCCAACTCGGAAGTCTGACGATCCGGCACCCAAACAGGTAGGTTATTAAGTAAAAAGTTGTTTGTTTTTTTCGCATGTATTAAACTATATTCACAAGAATATGGAACAAAGAGTACAAATAATCAATTACCACTTGGACGTACTAAAAGTTGCTATTAGTTCAGAATCCATTTAATATAAATTGCTTGTTTCAATACGTTATAACCTCATTATGAAAGGAGAATGCTCATTTTACTATGAAACTTAATATCGGTGCGAAGTTTTTTGTTCCTAGATGAAACCTACTTTTATGTTTAGTGAAAATTTTATATCTTCAATAAATATAAACATAATTGCGATCCAAGCCTGGAGTTCAACAAAATATAAATGTGATGATAATTACTTAATTTTATAAAAATCTGTCGACTGGGATAAATCAGGAACATGTTTAAGGACAAACCATAAGAAATGCTTCAAAGAATTTTAAGCAGTATAGTATCGGTATCTACAATATTTTTTACCCATAGTATGAATAGGCATACTCCTTTACTTATCATGTTAAATTTCTCATAATTAAATTCAATATAAGTAGAAGAAATCAATAATAACAATTAATATTGACTACATTTTCTTTAATGCTGATGAGACTTGAATACCACAAATTTTGTATTTATTTTGAAATAGGTAAAATGGATCAACAGGCAAAGAGTCTTGGTATTTGCCGCAAGAGGCATAAATCATCGTCATCGCCATTTAATGGAAGATTTAAAGAAATTAATGCCACACCACAAATCTGAATCAAAGATGGAGAGAAGCAAAAATTTGTATGTGGTCAATGAGATTAGTGAGATGAAGAATTGTAATAAATGCATTCTGTTTGAGGGAAGAAAAATGAGGGATTTATATATGTGGATTGCCAATGTGCCCAATGGCCCCAGCATTAAGTGTTTGGTTGAGAATAGTAAGTTTAGATTTAATTATGTATATTTTGTTGTCATTATGAATTTAAGAAAAAGTATGTAAAGTAGCAAATACTAGTTTCTCCTATGTATTGTTGTTACTATAATTTAAACTGTAAAAACATTTTTTTTACAGTTTATACCATGGGTGAGCTTAAAATGACTGGAAACTGCTTAAGAGGATCAAGACCACTACTTTCCTTTGACCCCCAATTCACTAAGGATCCGCACTATGTTTTATTGAAAGAAATGCTTATTCAAATATTTGGAGTGCCTAATTACCATCCAAAGAGTCAACCATTTTTTGATCATGTTTATGCATTCATGATTTTAGACAACAGGATTTGGTTTAGGAATTATCAAATTTTATCTGAGGATGGCGCTTTGGCTGAAATTGGACCAAGATTTGTGTTAAATCCTGTAAGCATAATCATTTTTTTATTTAGTCCATTGTCATGTTTTTTAGGGTGAAACATGGTTACTGCTTATTATTGCACTTAAGATGTATTATCTTTTATAGGTCAAAATATTTTCTGGTTCATTTGGTGGTGTAACACTTTGGGAAAATCCAAAATATGTTAGTCCTGCAAAACTAAGACAAGCATTCTCTAGAAAAGCTGCTGATAAGTACGAAAGAAGAATTGAAAAGAAGGTGGTATATGAGGCCAGTAAACCAGAAACTGGTTATCCAGATATTGAAGGTGCTGACTTTTTCAAAGGCGATCCAATGAGAAAGGCCCAGGAAGCAGTAATTAAAGGTAAATTACTCTTGTCTATGACTTTAAGTATTTTATAGTTCTGTTAATACTGTATCCTTGGGTTAATGACACAGAGCTATTTTGATAAGTTAAATTGTATAAATACCATATCACATACATGTAATGAGGTTCTTCTCACAACATGAGAACTGTTTATGTAACACTTCACTGTTCCCTTGCTGATGCTGTGAAAATAAACTAAAAAGTGCACTTCTAACACTAAATTTAATTTTAAAGATATGGTATTAACTTTTATTTTCAGAGGAAGTAAAAACAGAATCTGCTGATGATGTTACTGAAGATGAGGTTAAACCACCAGTGTTCAGTATGAGATTATCAAAAAATCGACCTGACAAAGTTATTAGAAGAAAACAACTAAAAGCGAAATCAAAAGCAATATCAGATCAAATTAAAAAACGCAAGCAATTAAAAAAGAAACCTGGGAAGAAATGAACAAAGGGTTTTTATATCACAATAAAAAACAAATATTCCACACAGAGTGTTTTAATCTATGTAACAAAAAAACATTACAATTCATTGGAAGAACACTTTAAAATTATAAATAAAATACTGAAATATTATCAAAATTTAAATGCATAATAAGTGCTACCATTAAAAAAAATTAAAGCAAATTCAAGCATATTATAGTATTGCGAGTTTTAATTGTCTTCACAGTGTCCTGTTATTTCAATCATACAGTGTTATACATTAAAATAAATACATATTAATTTGCTTAACAATTCCAACTAAAAGTCTTTGTTCAGCGTACATACCATAGAGTACTTGGCTAAATTATGGAAAATATTCAGAATGTAATTGAGCACCTAAAGTCGGAATGATACAATAATAACACTTGCGCGAAAAAAGGAAGATTCGAGAGATTTAAAATACATTAAATGAGATTTTAAACATTTGTATATAATTGTTATATTTAATTATCATGAAAATTATAAAAAAAATGTACTTTAAACTTATTAATAAATAGGGGTTTACAACTGTAAAATGGTTGTACAGTAAAATAATAATTTTGGGTATATTGTTTGTTTTTCTTAAAGTACGACGATTTGTACCACCAGTTCCAACATTGCTGTCAAATATTATGCAATTCAATGATAAAATTTTACATAGGTACATTACAATACCGTATTATGTAAATATTATTTTAAAGTTCATATTATGCTTCAAGAGATTCTTATTAATAATAAATGTTTTAGTGCCTAATAAAAACACGTAGATATCGTGTAAATGCTTATAAACCATTTCTGTGTAAATAATCTATGAAACTCTTCTAACCTATATAAAAATGTAAAAAAATTAAAAACATGATTTCTTACTTTCTACTAAATATCTAAGTTACATGATAAGAGTAAATAATATTTATTACACATCAGAAATGTCTGTGCACATATTGTAACGTGCTGGTTTTCACGCCATTCCAACAAGCAATATTTGTCCGCATGTATAAAAACCACCACTCCACGTATCAATATTTAGTCCCATGATAACTAAGGACAAACACATGCACTGATATTTCTGACGTGGACTAACAATGATTTAAAATATATTTTGTTTGTGCACACTCAATAGATTTACAAAATAGAATATCATTTAGCTCTTCTCATCTTGGACGTATTTACCTGCAAACAACACGATTGTTACAGAAAAAATATTTTATTTAAAGCTTAAAATCCTTATCAAGGCACAGGATATAAAGAACGCATTAAAAGCGTATTTCTACACATAAACCCAAAACACAAACAAAATACAATAAAAGCCAGATTCAAAAACTCCATGCAAAATAACCGATTGTTACAATACTTAATATATCGATAGATTTACACTTAAATAAAATTATAAATCTTTCATTGTAGTCAAAAAAAACTATCAACAAAAATCTAAAATCAAAGCTTTTAAAACGCATCGCAGAGACAAACGTTGTTTATTCGTCGTGGAATTCCCACGAGCGATCCCGTCACCAAGCGTCATGCAAATGAGGCGACGTTAGTACTTCTCGTGAAGGTCCTGCATCTCGCCTGCCTCGTTCTCATCTCTGTCCACTTTATGGCCCCCGAGCTCCGCCAGTCTCGAATTCTTCCACTTCCCCTCGGCTCCGTTCAGGTTACGGTCCTCGCAGACGCACAAGAACAACGAGTCCACTACCATCTAAACGCCAAACTTATTCATTAACAACACACACGAAATCCAAATATGTTGACTATTGACTTATCCAAAACTCTTATTGAACATGTTTGAAAACTTGTTACCACACAATTTCTCTCTCAGAATGGGAAATGCCAGAGTTACAAAGGCATCTTACCGAGCGGCGTTCGGTAAATGAAAGTTAAAACCAGCTTTCCCATACATGTTGAGAAATAAAAGATAATCTATTTTAAGCCTATCTATGAAACAAAACTTAATAAAACCGTCAACTTACCTCATACAGTGATAAAATACAGTGTGCTATGAAGAACGAGTAAATGCAGATGACGAGCGTCGGAACAGCGAAGAAATTCAAGTCTTTATTGCGCTTGAGCAGGAGCAGGCCGACGATGCCCGAAACTGCCGTCACGATGCACTTGCCCAGGAACAGAATGAAGTCGCCCACGCTGTTGATGGTGGCCACTTGCAACGCGTTGTTCACTATTGTACTGAACGCCTGCAAAAAATGGAAAAGCCAATAGGCAATTCTAGTAGCCTGATCACTAGTACCTACTTAATAGGAACGACTGTGAAACTAAATGTCGAGGATGCAAATATGTGCTTAAATTAATGTAATGCCCCACCATTGATATACTAGAGGGGACACTGCAAACAAAATGCAACAAAAATGAACGGTACCAGAAGAAACAGAAGGAGTGTTAACATTCTGTCACGCCTACACAGTAACATCAATTTCGCTTTCGCTTCACTGGATTCCCGTGTGCACGCACACAGAAATCTTGTACCAGCACGATGTGCACAGATATTGTTCGCGATGTCCGCTGTAGTATATCTTAATGAAGTGAGGTTATATTTTCTCAGTTTGTTTTTGATACATACTATATATCGCAACTCATCGTACAGTCAGACACATGACAAATTGTTGATTATCTTTAGATATGTAAAAATATATATTTCTGAAACCAAGGTGCGTTGAGGTAACACCGTAAGAGTAGTGCATAAGGGGTAAGAATGTAAGCACATATATATATATATATATATATATATATATATATATATTATTGAAGCTTACTTTCTTACTCCTTCCATCCTTGCATTACAATGTTACCTCAACGCACTTTACATAAATTTATTTAGTTTGCATCTTAATCACAGGATGTGATGAATTTAGGATATATTTCTGCACATGTTAATGCATAACCTTGGTTGAGGCCAGTCAGTCAAATTCTTTGGCCATAAAAATAAATTAAACCATACTGACCTTGGCAGCAGCCTTACAGAAGTGACACCTTTCAATTGTTATTATTGTGTAGGCATTGTGATTTAAATAACGGATGAACTTCTCCAAACAGTAGAAACAGCAAATACCACATTTCAGGCCACACTTTGCACATTCAGATCCTTTTTCAGCTCTAGCTGATAATCTGAAATAAATTTCAATTTGTTGTTTGCATTTTTATGAAACTTGACAGATTTTATTTTTATAAAAAAAAATATACACCCTACATTTTCATAAGGAAAGCAACATATTTTAAGGTTTATAATACGGGATCATACATCATATAGGAATAAGAAAGCGACACTGATACATATTGTTACCGTGATCTAAAAATTGAGTTATTTTAAGAAAACAATTCTTGTAATAAAAATGACAACTAAATGATTGACTCACTTAGCGTGAAGATACGTCAGGATCAGGCGAGGTATCTTAAAAAGTGTTATTAAGAAAGAGCCTTTAGCAACCGAACCCAAGTGATACTTAATTAGTTTTCCGATGGAGTACATAACAGGCGACGGATGGGCGTTTGGACCTCTGAAATAATAATAAAATATCATATGTATATGAAATCTTAATGGTTTCCCTGTCTACTCAAAAGGAGAATTCCCATTCATAATATCGTAAAAAATATCGTTGATCGATATTTCTTAAAATCCATTTTAGCATTTTTTATATTGTCGTTAAACGTTTTCCTGTTTTATCCCGGACAGATTTTTATAAAATAATTATCGTCACATTTTACATTACAGATCACAGAACCAAACACAAAAAAAATATTGGACTTCAACTTCATTGCTCCAAGAACTCCGGGCCTGATTCACAATATTTTTCCTTACAAAAAATAGGTTTGATCTAGGCACAATAATCTTCGCACCTATATATTCTGTTCTGTTCTGTTAGTTTCTTGGTAAAATGGGCAATCCTCCTTTAATATAAATATGCTATTACCTAAAGTACCAATGGGAAACAGCGCCTGCAATGGTCATCTGTTGGCAGCCAAGTATGAATTCACTGCCCCATATCAAGCAGATAAGACACATCCACCACATGCTTTTAACCCACATTGGATCAAATTCTATTGGGTCGAATGTAAACGCTGAAAAACGCAAATTTTACGAGACTTAAGACAGTAATACAAAAACTGAAAACTAATGAACTAGGAAGAACTATCACAAATATCTTTTGATTTGGATATATATAAACTCACGCCTTTTATTCAGAAGGGTTTGGCAGCGGTGCCAGTACCTACAACCACATTTCGCCTTATACAAGGTATATCAAGACTGCTACCGAAAACGAATCCGGGTGGTAGTTTAAGCGACTTCAGACACAATGCAACTGAAAATGTTGGAAAAAAGCAACAATTTTTTTTTTGTTATTTTTTTAATATGGTCGTATTTGGGTGGTAAATACATTTTTTCGTAAAATAATAGTGCATACCCTTTTATTTATAAAGACTCAAAGGTATAAAAGAGTTTAAATTATTATTTTAGCAAAAACTATGGATTTACCACCCAAAAATGACGATATTTAAAAAATGATAAAAAAATTGTCGCGTTTCGTAGCAAAATTTTTAGTTGCATTGTGTTTGTAGTCACTAAAACTACCACCCAGCTTCGTTTTCGGTAGCAGTCTTGATATACCCGGTATTTTCCATCCCACGATGTGATAGGAGGCGAAGCCTATCGCCATATTGGGCAAAAAATCCTGACTCCGGACTGATAATGTGGAGAAAAAAAAACATTATCACTGCCCGATCCAGGATTCGAACCCGAGACCTCATCTTTGTGACCTTACCGTAGTACAAGTACGCCACCGAGGCAGTTGGGCGACTCTAATAAAATGTAATTACACCCACATCGTAAAGATAAAGTGGACTGCGAGTGCGACCAAAACTTTTCATGGTAGTTGGTAGTTAAAAAAGCCTGCGTTCAGCAGAAGGGCCGACGCGACAATCGATGTATGCAAGATGTACCAATACATTAATAATTTGGTAATGAAAAATATTTACGAAACAAGGAATATAATACATACTTTTTAGATTAGCACTTTTGTTAATATTTTGTGCTTCGAGAACAGCTTTTTCATTTTGATCAGGCAAAGATGGTGTCCCATTAATTAAGAAATTTGTTTTATATGGTATACCAGGATAATTTGCTGTTGCTAAACAAACCTGTAATTTCAAATGTTTTGAATAGTAAGAATAGATCACTTACATTTGCAAACCGAACAACTAGATATGTCTTAGATGGTTCAATAAATAGATCCGCGAATGCTTCTCAACTTTCGTGCTCATTCACCTTTTCCTTAAATTAAAAATAAGACTGAATTGAAAGAATTAACTTTGTTACATTTATTTAGACTAGTATTTGCCCGCTACTTCGTCTGCTTGTATATAATATTGTGGACGTAAAAGGAAACAAAGTTATATCGCTACAACTATTCAGGTGTAACCTCTACGTAAGCTTTTTACACGCATCGACATTCCCTTTGGTCTCTCTAATCTTCTATTCAGCTTTAAAATTTCCATATTTCACCACTTTCAAACTCCTATCCAAAAACAAAATATAATAATAATTTGATCGGTTTCAAGAACAATTAATTTATTAATATCTAAACAATTCCAGATGGTCACAATATTCAATTCCAATTATGGATATAACGAATCGACACTAAGGTTCTTCCTTAATACGTCACAATAGGAAACCCTGTGTAAAGTATCACCACAGGTATAACGTTCCTAGCGGCAGTAATTTCAGCTGTGCGTTGATTGGGCATTAATTAATAAGCCAAGTTTCATAACATTTCAACCCTTATATCAACCCCTTTAGGTTTAATTTTAGTCGAACGAGTTACCAAAATTAGTAATTTTTGTTTTTAATTGACTAACTAAAGTATATCATCGTTATATATATATTACATACTGTCCTCTTTACTTCCTTTCCCATCTTGTCCGCTGTTTTACGGTTCACAAGAAACATACATTATACACACATCTGGTTTTATAAAAGGGAAAAAGATATCCGCGTTATAAAAACTGTGTTGCAAACAATGACATGACCACTTTAGAAAAAACTCTTCTTTTAATTTTAAATTACTTCACGTACCAAGTACTAACCGTACCGTAATCGTGTCGGTACTGTATCAGCCCATAAACATCCTACTGCAAGGCACGGGCCTACTCTACAATCGATCTTGGCATCACACCGCGCTCGCCATTTTGAGACATAAGATGTTACATCTCAATATGTCCAGTAGTTATTCTGGCTACAATATCCTTCAAAACATTAATACGCCGAAAAGTCAGAGGTGTGTCCTGGGATATGAAAATTTGCAATTCAGTTACTGATTTAGACAATAATAATAGCATATTTCGTTATATTAAATGTAACCCTCAAGGAGATAAAACAAGGGTTAAATACTATAGGGGAAATCAAAATTGTTGCAGCTATTTTCGTAAAAAAAAATAATATTTAAGCTCCCTATTACCAATTAAAAATAATGGCGTAAATTAACCGCCATTTTTTTTATAAATATTTGATTGGTTTCAAAATCGATCCCTGAGGCATCCTTTGTTTAAATAATATAAATTCAGAGTCAGAATTGAAATTTGTGGCCGCCATTTTGAATTCTGCCATTTTGAACTTTTTTGTAATTGATCCGATTGGTATCGATATCTGAGGCACCCTTTATTAGAATAATATATATTCATAGTCAACATTGTTTGTGGGCACCATTTCGAACTTTTTTGTTATTGATCCGATTGGTCTCCAAATCGATATCTGAGGCACCTTATGTTCGAATAACCTAAATTCGGAGTCAGAATAGAAATTTGTGGCCGCCATTTTGAACTTTGTCTTATTAATCCGATTTTTCTCCAAATCGATATCTGAGGTACCCTTTGTTCGAATAACCTAAATTACTATAGCATAGTAGAAACTGAATGGAAATTTAAATTATTTTACTTTACAAATTTAACTATTCATCATATAGTTCATTCATATAGTAGGCATATTTCGGCAGGTTGTACATCTTTTGATTTCAATGAATGTCGTCGGAGTAGTCACAGTTTAATAATATCTCCGTAGCAAAATAGTGATTTTAATCTGGAGAGATGGGATCAGGCCCGGATCTAGGGGGGGGCAAGTCGGGGTCTGTGCCCCGGGCGGCAAGTTCAGGGGGCGGCATATTGAATCTTGGGAGACAACTGCAAAACTCATCAATAACGTAACACCACTTACACTTTTTTTTTCGTCGTGCGCAAATTAGTGATTATGCGATACGGGAGCGTGAAAAAGAGATGAAAACGAAATATTTGGAATGTAATTTATCCGTCTCAACAATTACGTTTAGTTTCAAATATCCAATTTGTGTTTACTAGTTAGTTTTAGTTGATTAACCGAACGAAGAACGAACGTCTTTTATGTGGTACAGGCAGTGGCGAATTTACTAGTATGCTGAGTAGGCTGTAGCCTACGGCGGCAGATTTTAAGGGGCGGCAAATCTGGGCCATTTTTTTTGTTTTGATTAACTGAAATAATAAAAGGTAATATTTTACACACTGAAAAATGGGGTTTGAAAATTAATAGTTAAAATATTTCAGTTATATGTTCCGACGTCTCCACGTTGACAATAAAAGTTTAATAATAAACACTTTATTAAATATCTATACTTGGATATTATAAAATATTCCAATAAAATATTCCAATAATACAAAAATTATAAAAAAATCTTGATTAAATGTGAAAAAACACCTATTAACATTGATTTTAGTCTTTAGAGATCCTTGCTATGAATATTGTTTTTTTTTTATTGGTCATTTATTGTTTTCATGCACCACGTGGTCAAGGGGTGGCAAAATTCCTCCACGGCTTCCTTTGCCTGTCGTAAGAGGCGATTAATAGGGGTCATTGGAGGCGCTGGCCAACTCTTAGATGTGCGGCAGAACTCGTGGCTTCATAGCGGACGCCCACGGTTAGGGCGTCTTAGATTTTTTCGGCGATCCAGTCTGGCTGCAAAATCTATGCGGTACGGACAATAATTGTCCCCGTGCGCCAGATTGAAAGGCTGAAGACCCCGACATGCACCTTATGATCCCCTCGTAGATATCGATTTAAAAAAAAAAGGTATTTTAGTCACCCTGTTTTGAGGAAATTGAGTTTGAATCAGACCTGGAAGTTTTGAGGCCTGAGAAGGCTATCCTTATAATATCCGCCATAATATCTGTGCCGCTGTACGTATGAATAATGTATATAAATGTATGTGTATGGTGTCCTACCACGAGGTCTATTTCAGTCTACTTCTGCCCTATTAACCATAAGACGTTCTATGGAGTCGTTAATTCGTCGTGAGAAATGACCGAATATTCGAAGTATACGGGGCCATACTATCTTGGAAAGACGCTACTTGATGCTGAGTTCTTGAAACGTTTGTGTGGAATTCGGACCTGATATTCCAAGCATTCCAACAACTCATCTCTAGGGAATCTACATTTTTCTTCTCCAGTAACGTCCATGTTTCAGCGGCGTACAGAATTACGAGAAAGTGCTCGGACAAGCCTGATCTTTAGTAGCCTTTGTAGTAGTAGTACGATTCCTCCATATTTTCCTGAGCTTCTTCATTGCCCCTCTAGCCATCGCCATAAGTGGTTTTATCTCAATGATACAACCACCATTGTTTTTTTTTAACAGCCCAGGATAAATGTACGACTGAACCAGTCTTGGAGGAGCCTAGCGACGGTTTGTGATGTGCATTGAAATTCCCCAAGACCATTTCAGCCGACGGGAACTACGTCCGCCCGTCATCAGCCACATGGCTGAGATACCTGAACAGCCGAGTCGTCTCATCGTCCCCGTTGTGAGACCTGTAAAGGCACACGTCGATGCGGCTCAGGCAACCAAGATTCACGTGCAAACACAAAGCGGAGAAGGAGGGGTCCTCCATGCAGCTTAAACGGTGACAGTAGATGTCCAACCGAATATACATACAAGCATACCCCGGATTTAGGCTTGAAGCTTTCTTCAAGCGAATATCCAGGGTACAGCAGGTAGGAATATTCGGCCGGACAACGAATCCGCGTCTCCATCAAGAAGAGCAAAACAGACTAGGCCGTCTCGAGATGGTGGTAGACGGCATTAAGGTCGTTTGGAGTTCGCGGATGTTGGTGAACTCCATAGTGAACGCGATGGTGATAGAGGATGGTGATAGGTAAAAGACCTGCTTTGTTTAATTGCGCTGTCATGAAGTTGAAGGGATTTTTTTTTTTTCATTTATTATATTTAAGAGTAATAACAAAAAAATACAATTAGTCTCACAAAACCAATTTCTTGGTTTGTCTGTGAGTACATAGTGGTGCTTTACATATATTGCTAGTTGCTAGTGCCTAATTATAATGTTGACAGCAGATACTTTTTGATAATTTTAATGTTCGTTTTTTTTTTTTTTTTTTATTAATTCGTGCTGCGATTTCGGAGAGGAGACCATTTACCAAGTAGGGTAATCGCTTACGTAGTGTCCTGTCTCCGTAGTAATTGTGGACCCTTGGTACAACGTATCTCCCTGCCGATACCGCTCGGGTTGACTTATTGTGTTGCAGCGGTACCAACAGCTCTCCACAACTATGGTTATTCGTAATCAACAGAAGCCTGTGTTTTAATTTGGCAGGTAGTATGTTACATATTTTAAATAACTTATAATAATTTTCTTTACATTTATTTTTGGTTTTATTGGTTACGAGTAGTTTTAAAAATCTGATTTGTAATGATTCTATTTTGTTTATGTATGATTTGAATGTTAAACCATAGCTGTCGAGAGCATATGATACTACTGATTCTACTAATGACATGTACATACATTTGAGTATTTTGAGAGGAACTTTATGTCTTAAATGATAAAATTTGCCTAATAAAATTCTTAATTTGTTGCAAACATAGTTGACATGATGGGACCAAGAAAATAATTCATCCACCTTAACACCTAAATAAGTTACACAGGGTACAATTTCAATTATCTCACAGTTACAGTTTATTGGATTATGGACACAATCAAATGTGTGAGTTATGATAGAACATGACGATTTCGAGATTTTACAGTGAGGTGACCTTATTATTAACATTTTTGTCTTTTGGGCATTGAGTGATATTCCATTGTCGTGAGACCATTTAACAATGCTATCGACATCCTGTTGCACGAGACTGCACATCTTTTCTAGATTAGTTCCTGCTAGGGTTGCGCATAGATCGTCTGCGAACATATATGTTGTACAGTGTTTTATAACATTACATAAAGTGTTAACGTGCATGAGGTAACACACAGGGCCACAACCAGAGCCCTGTGGCACCCCACAGTTAGCGCGGTGCGGTGTGCTCAGCCTGTCACAGACCCCAACACTGTAAGTGCATCGAGCCAAGTAGTCGCGGAACCATTGGTTTAGCGGCCACCCGATGCCACATTCTTCCATAGCTTTAAGTAATGTCTCGTGCTCCAGGGTGTCGAAAGCCTTTTTAAAGTCAAAGAAAACGGCTATAACCACATTTTTATTGTTTAAATGTTCATTGATATCATTAGTAAATTTGGCTATTAATGATGATGTACTTTTCCCACTTTGAAACCCATATTGACTTTCAGTTATAACATCGTTCGATCTCAAATAAGTATTAACTTTGTTTACAATACATTTTTCTACAATTTTGTCTATACTAGATAAAATAGCTATTGGTCTATAATTGGTAAATTTATGTCTATCTCCCTTTTTATGTATTGGTCTTACTATGGCTTTTTTAAGTTTGTCAGGAAAAATTTGTTTGGATACACTAAGATTAACTAGATGAGTCATTACTGGGCTTATTTTATCGGCGATTAATTTTATATCACTCATACGAATTAAATCTGCGCCTGGCGACTTTCTACTCGACATGTTTTGTATTACCTTGGCGACATCATCATTACTGATTGGATCCCATGTCATCTGTTTATTAATATTTTTTACATAACTGCATCTATCTAGCCATTTTTCACTGCATTTGTGTCTAATCTGTTCAATTTCATATTCAAAAGACGAGGCAAACTTGTTACATATATCTGTAATATTACTATATTCAGTCATATTCCTCAATATACAGCTATCTAATGACTGTACGTCCTTACCCAACAATTTATTTAATTTATTCCATAGTTTCCTTATATCTTTTTGACAATCTGCTATACATTGTTTTTCATATTCATTTTTACTTTTATTTATCACTTTATTACATTTGTTCCGGTATTTAGTATATTCTAATCTTTTTAACATATTCCTAGGGTCGTTGCTCCATGTGTTAAATAGTCTATCTCTCTCTTTAATTAATGTTAATATATTTTGTGTTACCCATAAATTCTTACCTCTATAACTATTATTATTTACTATTTTTAAAACATAACTGTTTTCATATATATCATTAAATATTTTGATTATTGCATCGTACAATTCAATAGGACAATCTATATTGAGTAACTGCTCCGTATTGACCGCCGCCAATTTATCGAATACTTTTTTGTTATCTAGCACTCTGCGTACATTACAAGAGCGAGCGGAGCGGAATCGCGCATGTTTGGTACGATTGTCGCTCAGGATATTCCATTTTATTGCCGCAGTTACATAATAGTGATCGGATATTTTGTGTTCAATTACAGCAGAATTAATTGTAGCACATGCAGAACGTATATAAATATGATCCAAACAAGATTCTGTGAGGTTATCAACTAAAATTTCTCTCCTAGTAACTGAATTAATACATTTATTGAAGCCATATTCACATAGCAAATTTTCATATGATATAACAAGATTATCAAAAGGATTCAGTAGATTTATATTAATATCAGTGGCGGTACTACCATACAAGCCCAAAAGCCCGGCTTGCCCTACTTAATACGCATATACTCAATCTTAAAGGAAAATTAGTAACATAAATAAAATACATTCGTTTAATGCAAAACGTCTATCATTTTTAAATTTACCGCGTCGCGGCGGCCATAATGGAGCCCCGCGCCTGCGACGGAGCACCCGCGCCCGCAGCGCCACGCCTGGCAACTCGCCTAAGCGAGCGCCGCGGTCTAAAACTAACATAAAAATATTTCATTCAAAATCAACGCTGGTCCACGCGTGAGTCGTGACGCAATATCTTAAAAAGACGGAACACACCAAAGTATTATCTATCTTTTTCTCTCTCGTGTGCCTGTTACCTGGCTTTTGGCGTATATTGCCCTCTCATTCGCACCTATGGGTGAATTGCTACTACCATGACACTACGTACCTATACATATAGCTATTCTATAATGCAATTTGTACCAAGCAAAATGCCCGGCTTCGCGTAGTGAAGTTGTGCACTTGACGCGTCATATTATGATCCAAATTTATGGAAAAATATTTATGTTTTGCTATAAGTTATATTGGATAATATATAAAATAAATTGATATTTTTCGAGACCGTATTATGATGTTTTAAATATGTTTATTAATATATAATTTGGAATTGTACATAATTTAGGACCTGTGGAATGTGGATAGTTTCACGTTTATTATTATGTCTTTCGAGCGGACGATTAACCAGTAATCACAAAACATCTACGTTTAGTTTTCGTTTAATTATAGTATTTTACGTTTATTACGTATAATAATGGGTGAAAATGTGCCTTGTGATGGTTTGAAGTGCGTGCAAGTGTTGATCGGCGAGGAAAAGGTAAATTCATTACATTTCGTTGACAAACAACTACTCGTATCTAGTCCAAAACCTACGCCTGATTTGTTGTGATTTCTCAAAGTACAGAAAACTATATTATGCATTAACATCTTTTCATAATTCCGGTAAACAGCGTATAGAAACCTCTTTATGCGTCAGATACATATGTGATGAGATTTCAAAACATTATGCTCGCGTAGACAGTAACCGTAGTGTTTTTCAGATATTAGCTGACACTGTTTGCCATTGAGCTCATCAAGAGCTTCCTTTCAGAGCTCATGATGAATCAAAAAATCACATGCATACACAAAAACATAACATGAATGTATTAATAACAATAATTTCTGGCCGCGAAATTAAACACGGCGCCGTACTTGTGCTATTGTAGTGGCTTTTTATTGTTAACTTTATATTGTAATTAATTTACAAAATAATTGCAATATAAAGTTACGTATGCATGCCCAAAAGTAATTTGACTAACACATTTGTTTTATTCATCTATTTAAAACTAATGATAGGCCATTCAGTATTTTGGCAATATTAAATAGCTGGCTGTGAAAATCGCGCCATCTATTAGATTTTTTCGAAACAACTTATTGTAATAGATTTTTTCATAACGGTGATAAAGACAGTTATTATTTTATTAGTTTTTATCCTAATCTTATATAGATCGTGTTACCACACGACCTACCGGTCTAGGACTGCCTCGATGGCGCAAAGTTGAGGTCTCGGATTCGAATCTCGGGTCGTATTTTTATATATTTTTTATCGCATAGGCTCGCCCCCTATCGCATGATGAACACGTTCTTCTTTCTTAATACCATTTTGCTCCTGAACATACATATTCTTGCTAAAAAAAATATTGGGCTTGCCCTAGTCCACAACCCTAGGCACGCCACTGATTAATATCTCCACAATAAATGACTTTGCTATTTTGAGGAATACTCTCAAATAATTTTCTTAATTCTACAATATACATTGACATCATATCTTTGTTTTTTATTTTAGGTGGTCTATAAATCGATATAACATAAATGAAATCATTAAAGTACTTGTATTTGACTACAACACATTCCGCTGTTCTCATGTGTGGAACCTCGGGCGGTGTGCATAACTGAACTGCAAGGCGCGAGCGTGTGTACACGATCACGCCCCCTCCGCTCCTACCTACTCGTACCTATATAGCTATTTACATCAAATCCGTCAATACCGAATAATTGTAAATTATTAAAAGTAATATTTGGCTCTGTTATTGTAATAACATCTAGTTTGGATAAACTTGTGTTTAAGGTTGCTATAAACTCATTAAAGTTCTTGTTTAATGATCGTATATTAACATGTAGTAGTTTTAAATCTGTAATATTATGTAAAGATAGAATCCATGAATCTATATTATTATAAATACTCTCATAAACTAAATTGTTCGTTATAGAACTGAGATCAATGTCCGCGAATTTTGTACTTAAGAATATTGCACAATATATTTTTTATGTACTAATATTTGTCTTTACCCTTTATTTTCATTGTTTGGACCTAAATCATTAAGATCCGTTTCTGATCTTATCCATATCGTCTTCTCATTATCTCCCTCTTTTTTTATAAGAATTCTTCCATTCGAGACCCAGATGTATTTATAGCAGTGCTTAAGACAGTTTTTTGTTTTCCACAGTAATTCGCGTGTAAATTTGTTGAGGTCCTCATTAATATAAATATTGCCGCCTAATGTGCCTCCAGTGATACTGTCGCTAGTCAATAATGCGCGGGAGCGTCGTCGAGCAAGCCAGGCGTCGCGGCCACGTGCCATGGCTCCTTCCCCGCTCCTCCCCGTCGCTTTTTCTGTTGCTACCTCGTCGTTCCTGCTGTTGACCGCGTTGCTACCCGGTCGAAAACCGACGATTATTGATGCATTTTGCCGTTGTTTGCGCGCTTGGAGTCGTTTTGCCCATGCTATGTCTTCCGTCGGGAGCCCCAAACGGATTCCAATTTTGTTAACAATATCCAAAGTATTTTCATTGGGCAGTTGTTCAACGCCTGCTATTTCTATGTTATTTCTTCGTGATGTTTGGTCGAATTCGTGCAATTTTTGTTCCAGCACAGAGTTACGTTTTTCAAGATTTATGCATTTATTAGATAAGTCGTTTACAGATCTTTCCATTTTTAGCATCTTAGTTTTCATACTCTCCTGTTCTAGTAATATACTATCATATTTGTCAGATAATAAACTCATTGATTCAGTAATGCCATTAAGTTGCTTTAAGACACCTGGAATGACACTAACTTTCTTTAGAATCTCTTTTAGTAATTTATCGTGGTTACAATTCGTTTCTTGCTCTTCTTCAGAATCGTCGTCATCCTCACAGTTATTGCAATAAATTCTTTTTTTTTCCCTCTTTTAAGTCCGCTGCTAGTCCGCGTACACACGTTCGATGGAACGTTCCAGCACACGGTCCTTGGCATGCAAAGTGAGTGCCTCGTTTAGACAGAGACTTTTTACATTTCATACACTCCATGTTGATATAGTATTTAGGTAAGAACTTATAACAGGCACTAACAGTTCGCTTCAGTTAAACATTTGCCGGCTCGGCCGTTGTTGCTATGGAACGCGACGCGCGCGCACGTGCATAGCTCGCACCGGCGCGAGTGTGACTGTATTTGTGGGTGTGGTGTGATGGGTTTGATAAAGAGGCATCGAGAAGCCAAAGTCCGCGTGGTAGGCTGAATGGGCACCGGCATGAAAGGGTCGGCATGTCGCTAAAGGTCGGCCACATCCGGTCACCAGCCGGCACGACGTACTCACCCAAGATTATGTGTGACATGGTCAGGCAGCCCCTCGTGGTGGTGAGCCACGATTGGGCTTTTGGTACTGTACTGTCTCTTAGGCCGGCGGGTCAATACTTCTTCCTTCGACAGCGATCAAAAATACGTACAAAATCACTATCAGATCACTATGACGGTCTTTACGCCCCGTGGACGGTGACCGCTACCCAGACGGACACTCAAGTCCTACCACCACGAACTGTGTCACTCATTTGGCACTACTCAGGGGTCACGTGTAGGAAAACTAGAGTCAAAGCCTACAGACGTGTGTGACGTTAACCCTCAAAAGTGACGCTAATATAAAGCGTGTAAAAATGTTTAACATGGTGGTAAAATGACTTTCTTTCCCGAAGGCCTGAGTTGAGTGGGCGCGGTGTCTGGTTGCTAAAAATGATGATGATGATTAAGATAAAAATATAGGCAGGGGGGGGGGGGGGGGCGGCATTTTTCAGTTTTTGCCCCGCCTCGAAAAATACCTAGATCCGGCGCTGGATGGGATGGAATATAAAGTGGATAAAATGGAACAGAAGAATACAAGACGCGATTGGATAAGTAGTATAGAGAACGGCATGGCAGTCTTGTTGAGTTTAAATAAAGTATGGGCTGGAATCAGTATCTGTACATAGGGCCGCTAGTCATACATACCTATGTAAAAGAACATTTAAAAATAAATCATTGCAAATACGGCATGAAAGTATAAAAATTTTCTAAATTATATGTTTGGTTACTGTTCTTTACTAAACATTTTTGTTAGTGGTATTTATCCCCTAGCGAATCAAAAAATGTAATATCATAAAACAATGACGGTAAGGAAAACTAAAATGGTAATAAATACTCTCCACTCTGTCAAAAAGCTCTGATTATAGTCATGCCTAATATAAAAGTTATGTGAAAATTACGGACAATTTTTTTTTACAATGATTAACATTATGCGAAATGTGCCGTATCCAGAAACTACACAATCCATGTAAACATTGATTAAATTTTGTTCTATTTCGTCAGCCATAAGCTAATATTGCAATAAAAAATATTGCAACTATAAATTGAGATTTAAAATATCCTATCTCGCAAGTTAGGCCAAACTGCACACATTGTGCTAAATTATTTTATTAAAATCTGTTCAGTAGTTTAGGATATTATCGAACTCAAATGATGTGGCACATAATGATGTTTTGTAAATAGCACACAAAATATGTGTATGTTTCACAGTTGTAGAATAATAAAATTTGTACATTGTTTTAAATCACTCGAATCCCTTTTTCCGCATAATATGGCTTTGAGACTACAAATAGTCAGAGAAACGTGTATCCCCGACACTGGTTGATGCGTGACTGATTGCAAATCGGGCAATTACCTTGCTTTTGTCTTGTCATAATAGAGCGCGGACAACGTATCTATGCTATAAAAACATCTTAGGGGTGCACTGATTGTATTTGCCACGTAATTTTTATAAAGTAATATATTTTAAGATAAGATTAAAAATTTTAAGAGCTTAAAACACTTACCACAACCAATGACCAAAATGTAAAGAACAATACCAAAAAGAAGAATGTTATAATTGGTTGCAGAAACAGTGCTGGTATGGATCCAAGGCAGTGGGCTGTTTCTTTGAACAGTGCAGCCAAAAACGACACTCGAGAACGCATTACCCACACCAACAGTAGCAAGATTACCTGAAAAGTACAAAAATTTAAACCACCTCTACAACTATTCCTTTTTTCAATCAATGACACATATTTTACTTACCGTAATTATTGTGGCAATAATAGAATACCACAGAAATGCTGTTTCATTTTTAAGTGATTCCTAAAACAAAAACATTTGTATAAATGAACATTAAAGCAGTTTCATTATAACATGCAGTAATTAATAAAATTATTGATAACACAAAATCTTACAGCCAAATATGGAGTGTCCACAAAGCTCTTCTGCTTGTTTCTGAGTTCATGGTATGTGTACCAGAGGAGAGCTGTGCCTGCTACACTCACAATAGACACAATTATCATGAATATCCATGACACAAGGGTGGCCAGTAAGTGAAGTATTGACACCATAATTAATGAACAGACTGAAAATAAAAATAAAAAAAATATTTAATACTTCCAAAGAACCCCTGGATATTATGTTATGAAATGTTTGTTACATAAATAGCAGCTAATAAGAAATTTATTTCACTGCCTGCATTACATTAATTTATATTGACATGTATTTTGCACCAGAAAAATAAAATACATTTCTATTATGATGTGATGCATGGTGGAGGAATCCTTGATTGTAATGACATCTATGTATTATTAACATGTAAATGTAGTCATTACTTACCACACACAATATAGCATTATGCTCAATATTATTTACCACAGACCATGTGATTGAGTAAATAAAGTAAAAAAGGAAAATATTAAGTTCTGAGAGGGGATAAACAGCCTTGAAAATCCTATGACAATTAAATTTACAAATAACTGAGGTAATTTATACCACAAACATATAATTGAAGGTGTGTTCTTATATGAAAGATATTTTTTACTTAATCAAAGTAAATAATCTATTGCATAGAAAAAGAATGACCTGTGACCTGTGACCTGTGGACCTGTGGGTTTTCTTGCTAGGTTAGACTACTTTGCAGTTGCACTCTCTACATTTTCACTTTATTATGTTAACATAATATCATCATCACTGTCTTTATTTTTACCCATAAAAAATCCACTACAACCTAGCACCAAACCATTACATAGTCTGCTTATCTACATTTATATACATTTAATTGAGGCAAAAATATGATACATGAGTTCATTGATTAAATGTTACAATTATCCTTCCAATAAATAAATTCTATTGATTAAATTATTGGAAGGAAAACTATAACATTTAAATTTGTTTGTTTAATTAATATTTGTTGATATTTGTATAGGAAATTAATTCATTATTTCTTTTACTTCTATGTTATCGTAATTATCATGTTAACTGTGGCTCACACACTCATTTGACTTTCACATTTTGTAAGACACAATGAGTTGTGTCTTGCACTAAGGCTTCTTATTTCTATAGTACTTGGTTCTATAATTTGCATATGTAATATTATATATATATTTCCTCATTCAATGTTTATTTGGCATTTTCAAATAATTTAAAAACTAAATCCTAACATATATATTAACTGGAGCCTACTTTATTATTTTAATCCCGCCAGTTGTTTTTTCTATTTAAACCTTTAGATGCCAGTGATCTAAAAATGACATCACTGACTGAGTCAGGCAGTAATATCTGTACAGTCAACAGTGACCTCCTACACAAAAGTAATTTCTACATGCTTACTAATCTTTGAAGCAATGAACATAATGAACATTTCCTTGTATCAAAAATATGAATTTATTACTTAATTAATGTATACATATGTTATTATTTATTTACCAACTATTTAATTAAAACCACTTTTATTGAAGCAACAAGAATCTTCAATAAATTTAGAATGAACTGTATCATATGTTAACCCAGTAATATTAAAATATGTATTGCGATACTTACTAAATGCTACAATAACGCATATTATCATTTCTTTCCAGGAAGAGTATAAATCTGAGAGCATTTGCTCAATTGTATCCCAACTGTTGAGTAAGTCATAAAAATCTGTAAAGACTTTTTGTGCCAATTCTTGTGCATGTTTTGGAAAGCATCTGTTTAATAGTGGAAAAGATTCATAAACAGGCAATGTTGGACATGGCCCTATGTAATGATGTAGATCTTTATTTGTTGTTGTGTTATTTAAATTTATATCATATCGACATAAGTTTGAACCCGTATTATGATAAAACTTTTTTATATCATCTAAAGATTCCATTTTCTTATTAGGGCATTCTTTTACGCATATTTTGAGGGATCTATGTAGTTCCGTCACATCCATGAAAAATAGATATTTTTTATCCAATGTATTAACCCCTGCCAAAGGCAAGTTAATAAGTTTTTGATTGCTTTTTACTCCGCACGTATTCCCAAAGGAATCGAATCCATTAATCAATCTTTGAGGATTCCCATAAACGAATGATATCACTGCCACTATTATCTGCAGAAATAAAACAAAGTAACATGGTTTTCATTGTTTAACTTACGTAAAAAATATTAAGGACTGAAAATGAATATAATGCAGTAATCGTATCTGCATCTTTCACTCACCATTAAAATCCAAAATATAATGTAAATAACAAGCCACAATACATCGGTGCAGCCTTTACGTGGTGTTTCATTTTGAGGAGATATTTCACTTTGAGTGCACCCCATTATTAAAAATATTTTGGATCAATTTGTTACACACGGTATAAAAACATTATTAGAAAACACAAGTTCAAAATATCTTTCTGTCTCAATATTTATGGATTCTTCATAGGAATCTTTCGAGCTTGCTCTCACAGCCTGATAAACACAGACGACTAAAAATACAGACGGCCAACTCCATACAAATGTTTTAACACGTTAAGAAAACTCACACAACTACATGTGTTTATACATTCTACATATAGAATTCCATAGAATTCATTCAAATGTTCATCGGACCTTTCTTTCTTTTCATTGTTATTTTACCACTGACCAATAGTATTAAAGATTATTGTTCCGCGTATTTGAGCCATCTTTTTCGCGCGTTATACGTATATATATTTCGACGCGTTTCGGACCAGAGCTGGAAATTGGTACTTTACCGAAATTGCCGATTTTTCAATTTTAGGGATGTACTACATATTTTAGGCAATCCGATTTTTATTACCGAAAATTTACCGGTTTTATATTTGGGTATCATTCGTATGTATGTTAAAATTACTCGATTTCATACGAAAATAAAAAAATGAAACCAAGTTATAATTCAAAACCTTTACTCAATAACATTATAAATGTATTTTATTTCATATTTGTACATTATTTTTAACATTTTGATCATAATTTAATATTACAACCTAAAATAATTTTTATACATTTTCAAATTGATTTAACCATTTTTAATTTGCAAATATTAATTCTGTTAATTTTAGGACTATTAAAACAATGCCAAATCAAAGAATATGATCACTGCACTAACAAATAAAAGTATAAATGGAAACATTCAGTGCACAATATATTTTCCAATACCATGAAATGGCACAATATTGCTATATTTGTAAAGTGTAAATTAAATATAAGAAGTCATTACATATCTGAAGTATATAATAACAAATTATTATTTCTAGTAGGAAGTAATGAAAAATATAATTGGGAAAGTCATAATATCATATTTACAATAAGAAAATATACACAAAAATGTATATCAAGTGATATGATATTATGATACATTAAAAAATAGGCAATAATGTTATGTGTGTAAAGTGTAATGAAAAATAATGATAGTAAATTGTTTACATTGACATATTGAAGAATAAGCAATATTGTTAAATTATAACAATAAATGTGTTGGCTTCAAATCATAGAACACATTAAATGCATAATACCAACATACTAAAACATTTGAGATTAACTATTATATAACAACATATTAAAGAAATAGGCAAAAATATGTTTATAATAAGGTAATTTTGAAGAATGCTTTTATGCTATTACAGTACATAATATAGGTTGGTAGGCATTCCTGTTTTATGCATACTGTATTCAATATTATTCATTTCATTCTTAACTTCAATACACTACTGCATTGCATTTCATTTTAATAACATATGACCAAAAAGCTTTAACAAATGCCTTTTCTGAACATCTTAATTATATCAAATAGTATCAATATTATAAACAAATTATGAATGAACATAATTACTTATGCTGTGAATTAACCTTTGTAAATATTAACATATAAACCTACAGAGTAGAGATCCTTCAGACACAGGTGAAACTTTCTTTATGCTTCCAACGATGAACACATTTGCCTGCTAAATACTTGGACTGCAAATTTAACCCGAGTCTTGCCTGGAAATTATAAAACAATTAATTAATAAGAAAATAAATATGAAAAAGACACAATCAGTTGTTTTCACTGCTTGCCTGACATTAAATAATAATTATAAAACATTAAATAATTATAGATTAAGCTGTGATGAACTTACGGGTACCTATACCAAAAAAAAGCTCCAATATTGAATTGTACTGTATTAGATCGGTCTATGTTGTCCCAATTGCAGAGCACGAGCATCCTCTACAACCGAGAGTATCAATGAAAGGTGTATGGCTATATAATTCGTCACTCTGGACTCATACAAAAAGCTAACCTTTTCACATGTTATGAGATCCAAAAAATCTGTATTTTATAATGTATTTGAACATATTGTTATTTCTTATATTCCGGCAACAATTTAAAACTAGGAATAGTATCACAACATGGTCACAGCGGAATAAAATATTATATTTACCTTGTTTCTGTCAGATGAGGTTAGAATTATGTTTTTCAACAATTTGGTGCTCCATGCTCCACCAACATAGCTCTGTCCATTTAGTACATTGTTTTTATACTTTGTTTGGGAAGGACACACAACACATTCTTCAATACTTTATTTGATTTGTGGTAAATTCAACAAAACACATTCCGGGAACAAAACACGTGACCAACATTAATAATAATCATGTAAATCACAAGTTTATAGATACCATTTGCACAAAGGAAACTATATAACGTTCGCACTGTTAAATATTTACGTTACTGATTACAAAATAGATGAAATAACATAAAAAATATAAATAAAACAGCCGAACCAAACTAACAAACAGCGATTGACTGTTGACAAAAATGGCGGCAGGTGCATACGGCACACGCACACATTTACAAAAATAGCGTAAGTGAAAAAGATGGGGCGAAAACGGCATATGAGAAAGCGAGATAAAAAATGGCATCACTTTTTAGGCCCAAGTTAAACGGGCCTGCTGATAAACAAGCTATAAGTGATCCATAATCCATATTCCATAGACAATACACTATATAGGAAATAGATGTGACACTCTTCAATATATTTGAGGAATAAAAATGTACGCCACTAAGCACGAGATGTCTCTGGAACTAATTCATTTTAAATAAAATCCGCCAGATGGTGCAATTATGCCGTTATAATTTGTAAAAAATGAAATTGACTGACAAAACCACGTGGAGTGCTGCTCCCATCTCTGGGCAGGTGCCCCAAAATACCAGCTCGACCCACTTGACTCCTTGCAGCGACGAGCTTGTCGAATAGTCAATGATCCCGATCTCACGGACAAATTGGAACCGTTAGGACTGCGGAGAGACTTTGGATCTCTCTGTGTGTTCTATCGTTTGTTCCATGGGGAGTGCTCCGAGGAGTTGTTTGAGTTGGTACCACCGTCGCCTATGTACCATCGCACCACACGTTTCCGCAGTAGAGTTCATTCCCACCACCTCGAGGCGTACCGTTCCCGAACGGTACGTTTCCAGCGTTCTTTTCTAACACATACGTGCAAGCTCTGGAATGAACTCCCTGCATCGGTGTTTCCTCAGCGCTATGACCTGTCCTTCTTCAAACGAGGTTTAAGGAGAGTACTTTCCTCGAGGTAGGCAGCGACTTTGTTGTGCTGGTCCCCTGGCACTACGGAGGTCCATGAGCAGCGGTAGCCGCTTACCATCAGGCGGGCCGCTAGCTCGTCTGCCTACAAGGAAATTAAAAAAAAAAAAAAAAAAAAAAAAAAAAAAAAAAAAAAAAAAAAAAAACGCTGACGGTGCGAAATTGCCGTGAACCCGGCAATTTCATTTTCCATCCAAATCCCACTGGTGGAAATAATGTTAATAATATATCTAAAATAGCATTTACAAAAACACTTCCTAGGTGACTTTTAATTCTAGAAATAACCAAGTCAAATAAAGCTAAATCGAGAAGCAAGTATGAAAATCCAGTAATAGGAAGCCAAGGTTAAACGCACAAGACATCAAACAAGTCCAGATAAAAGCCAAAGTCGCAAAATTAAAGTAATTGAATCGCAGTAGTACGCACACGAAATATTCGACAAATTGTAACTATCAATTTATGACACAAATTGTGAAGAGGCGACATGAATTTAAAAATATAAAGTAACTTATAAAATTGTTATCTACACATATAAATAAAATTGAATTTTCTGTTTGTAAAGTGAAAATTGAAAAATTTCCAACTAGAGTCTGGCTCCCGAGTTGTGTCACAAGCATATATTTAAAAATCTTTTCATGGTAACACTATATAAACGTCAAAATAAACGTCACTTTTGTTGTCAAATTGCGTTGTGATATTTTTAGTGGAGCTATTTTCGGAATCTTTCTGTTAATAATGGCGGTACCAATGAAAAGTGGCGTGAGGAGTATGTTGTTTACCATGATTAACAACTACAATCAAATAAAAAGTGATACGGACACTACGATTCAAGAAAAACAACAACTTTTGACAGACATCTTATCAGTAACAGGTATTCTTCCGAACCAAATAGATCCTTTTAATATTATTCCAGTATTATTTTGTATATTTAAATGAATCATTTATTTCATCTTATTTGGTATTTAATACAATGAAATATATTTATATGTACGTATCTTATATCTGTTTTTGTACTTGGAAATTGTTAACTTATTGTAAATTAACCTAAGTACTGTAAATAAATTAAAAAAGTGTTTTATTTGTTTTAGATGGCATAGATGACATAAATGTCAAAGAAAGAGTGAAAGACTTGGTCCGGCAACTCGAAGTTTTGGTACAAAATGTTTCTCTTAGTTCAGAAACTCAGTATTTGTCGAAAATCTCTTCAATGACAGGTAAGCAAAAAGATAAATACTTTATTTTACTCTTTCCTTTTTATATTTACATGGTGCTTGATTTGTATTATTCCTTATCCACCTGGTTATTAAGCAGAGAACACCTTTGCATTAGCGTCTTGGTACATACACATTATTTATTTCACTTGATACACAATAATACCAATTATGCGCTATAACATACTTGAGAACAGTAGTACAATAAAATTTTAATGTTCATGTTTCAGGAATTAGCGTCAGATCATTAAGGAGAATAAAAAAAGAGGGTTCCATGAATCAAGGAATATGGAACACCCCAGGGAAAAAACGTCCTCGCAAACCTACCGTTTCAAATTTAGATGATTTTGACATCTCAGCGATACGCAATAAAATCAACGAATTTTACTGTGTCAAAAAGAAAGTTCCTACATTAAGAACCTTGCTTACAGATCTAAGAGAATCTATTGGATTCACAGGACATAGGTCGACATTGAGAAGAATATTACATAAGAACGGATTTGAATTCAAAAGATATAAAAATGAGAGGTCCATGCTTATAGAGAACTACGAAATATCTGCGTGGAGGCATAGATATTTGAGAATAATTGCTGAAAAGAGGCAACAAGGAAAATTAATTGTCTACCTTGATGAAACTTACATTCATCAAAATTATAAATTAAAAAAGTCATGGCAAGGACCTTCTACCAGTGGTGTAATGGATAAAATATCCCTAGGGAAGAGACATATTATTATTCATGCAGGTAGTGAAAAAAGCTTTGTACCCAACGCTCTACTAGTGCTTAGCACTAAGTCAAAAATGGCTGACTATCATGATGACATGAATAAAAATATTTTTTTAAGGTGGCTGGAAGAAATGTTGTTACCAAATTTATTAGAACCTTGTGTTATACAAATTTTGGAGTCTGACTTTGACTATAGTGATTAAAATTTGTTGCTTATAAATATGTTGTTTTTCATTTTCAATCCTGAAACTGACTTTCTTGTTATTTCAACCGAAAGAAATAGCCTCTAAATAAAATTTGTAGTATTTTTTGTTCAATTCAATAATCAGCAATATGTTATCTTTAAATTAATACTAGCAGTACACAATTAACATGCCTCAACTGACTCGGGCGTTACTTTACCAAACGACTAAACAACAACAGTAGACAGGTTTCAGTTATTAATAATATAGTTTAATTGAACCTATTACAAAATAATTACATTGCATATTAATTGTAAACTGTAAAGTAAATTTTCGTATAAAAAATAAATTCAAATATTCCTAAGTATCAATATTAGTTTTCCATCAATTTCTAATATTGCCAGCCGATATTTTTTTAAATTTGCCGCTTTTTTGTTGTGCCACGAGTCGTGAGCCAGAGTCAACATATCGTTATATACACGATACCTATAACGAAAATGACCTTAGATTTTTTTGTCTGTCTGTTTGTTCCGGCTAATCTGTGAAATGGCTGGACCCATTTTGACGGGACTTTTATTGTCAGGTAGCTGATATAATAAGAAGTAACTTAGGCTACATTTATTTTAGAAAAAAACTTTTATTTTAGAAAAATAAAGATTTTTTTAAATTCCACGCGGACGAAGTCGCGGGCACAACTAGTTAATAAATAAAAAAGTACTTCAAATTGTTATATTAATAATAAGTTAGTTAATAATTTTAAGCAACAGTAGTAATTTTTATTTTTTGTTTTTATTTAGTTTTATTAATTTTTTGGCACTCATAGCGGCATCTATTAATACTTTTACAAAAAGAAATCATCAGATTGGACCTGTGGTTTGCGTATAATAATCGTAAGTTGGCTCAACTCCAAGAGAGTATAAAGACTATAAGGGAGTGGCACCCCCGTAGACGGAGAAACTAATAGACGGAGTCACATGTTCTATCCCTTTTACACAAAACGAAAGAGATTTATACGTAACGTTCATGTAAGAAAGAGATGCAAGCTTTTGTAGCCTGTCCTTATCGGCGTAACCGCTTGACTCCAGGAAATTTGACGTTTTGGAGGCAAATATTTACATTATTTCGGGTGGCCAGCGGTCCGACGGTTGATATTCCCTAAAACAAAAGATATTAAAGATTTAAATTACATATTTAAAAAATAAACCTCATTAATTATCGTTTATTGTTTAAACTTTATCCTTATATGTATTAAACTGTACATGGTTGCGCAGTAGATATAGTTTTTGAAATAAAACTATTGCTTACGGATTTTATCGCGGATTTGGTTTAAGTTTTGCTTTTTTTAACTTCTCCACGCGACGTTTCGATTACAAATTTCGTGGTCACGTGGTGGACTAGATATTATTTTGTTATTAGCTTTTATTACAATAGTTTTTATTTTTAGAACTAGCTATTTACTTAAATTATGTTTATGTTATACAGTGTTTTTATTAGTTCTGGGTGATGGCTGGTGACCCAGGCATGTATGTGCACTGTAGTTCCACTCAAAGTTAAAATATCGATATTTTAGCAATTATATTTTTTTAATGAGCGGTCAAAGTTTCCCGATACCTTAGGAAAAACGTGTCAACCTGGCCACACTCCCACAAATATCGTTATCTCATACTAGGTTACACGGTGGCTACCCCATGAAATGATCTGTGGAGTTTGCTTTGGGCTTGGTCAAATGATGCCGGCGCCACACATAGCAACAATATTTAAACACTTATTTGTACAATTGTTTGAACACATGTTGACATTTGACATGATGACCACATATCAAAGCGTTCAAAGTTACAAATCTGCGCGAATCCACACAAAATTCAAACCACAGTGAAATGGGCGTTTGTTTTTATTCGCTAGATGGTCTAGAGCAACGAAGATGTACCCGCACAAATTTGTGCAAAACAATAATGGCGGCTTAAACGAGAACAAAAGGCTCACGCAAAATAATAATGGCGCCTGAATTGGAACAATAGATGCGCAGGAGTCCATCTTATGGGGGTGTGGTCAAGCGCGTCGACGACGACCTATCAACGAGGTGCGTGAGTCGTACGTCACGCCACCTGACGTCACCGATCGTACGATGTGAAGTAGTGCGAGTTACTTGCCTACTCGCCACAAATGTATTGAGTCGCTTGAATAAGAACCGTTTACATATAGAACCCTAAAAGAAAAAGCCATAAAATTGAAATTTTACTTATGACGCCTGGATCGGAAGCCTTAGATGCTTCCTTTTTTTATAATATTCTTCATTTATTTATTTATATAAATTACAATAAAGACATGGTTACAATGGCGGCCTTATCGCTACCCAATTATATATACCCACAATGTAAATACATGTACATGTATATATTATTAGCGGCCCGGTACGTGCTTCGCTACGTATAAAGTGAAATAATAAAAAATAAAAAAATGGAACATAAAATTAATTCAATCAAACAAAAAAATATTTTATTAATTGCTAGCTATTTTAAAACTTAATCCAAAACATTTGGATAAACAATATTATTTGATTTTCCATTTTGAGCATGAATAAACAAACGGCTAGGGGTACCGACTCTGGAACAGGCAACATCTAGTTGGCCATGTGAAAAACATGATTCCTCCAAATTCACACCACAAACGTGAAGTGTTTGCCCTTGAGCCTTGTTGATGGACATAGCAAATAATAAACGCACAGGATATTGTAATTGTTTGAACTCAAATGGCATATCAGTTAGAATCATAGGAATACGCAGTATCAAACAAATGTCTCCTTTTGATTTAGCAGTTAAGATCGTAGCCTCATTCAAATTTGGCAATAACTTTATCACTGCCAATCTAGTGCAATTACACAGTTTTGGTGGATTAATATTTCGCAATATTTATTTATTTTATTTGTCGTGACTACACCTGGCAGTTTCACTTAAATTTGAAAATAGATGGCATTGAAATGAATGTTCTTCGGTACTAAAATGGCGCGTTCTCTCAACATTTTCTCTCTCTCTCTTAATATTCAATATTAATATAATTTATTTATTAATTTTATCACATTAAACACATCAATTCACGATTTTCATGACTAATAAAATAAATTTGCAAAAATTGATGATCAGCGTCGGGGTATGGCAATAATGAACCATCCGTGCTTGATGATAAATCTGGCTCTGAATCTGTAACATGTAAGCAATTTTAGGTAGATGTTGAATGAGAATTTTTAAAACTTTCGAATACTTTATGATTCAGATTGATATAAACATGGGACAATCCTGTTGAAGTATTTACCTTAAACGTCGGCATAAAATTTCCTCTAATAATTTTAGTAACACCAAAAGAAGTTATTTGAAATGCCGAATTGTATTGTTGAATATGACTGAAAAAGTGCTTCAACGTTCGAGATGTCCCAAAAATAAATGAATACAATGGTTCGGATGGAGTTTTTAATGCTGGCATTCTCACTTTGCCATTAACACAACATATGCCGGGCATTTCACCTGGTAATTAAAAGCAGCACGCATCATTTCAGCCGAAACAGCACGACATATTCGTGATCACCGTGCTAGATTCAGTACAGGTACATGGTCCACAGATCTTTAGCGACACGGGATAGCAACGACTGAATGAAACGAGTCTTAGAGTTGTACTAAAAATTATAATTTATGTTTCAACTATTTTTACAAATAAGGTGGTTAGTAGTTACGTTCCCACGCATTCCTCAGGTATAAGTGGATGCATTCCTGATGCGTCACCACAGATCTATTTGCTTGTGTTGCGTTCATCAACAGTCTGTGATTGTCATAGTAATGCCACATCATTTGCATTACGCGTTCGCCAACCTATATTTGCTCTACTGGCTTGTGGCATATTTCCCTTCATATTATAAAAAAGAATAAATCAAATTAAAAACAAATTGCTGCATTAATAGTGGTGTATTAGTATTTATACATGTGCGTATATGTGTGTATGGAAATATATATGACTGCATACGTCAATGTATATCAAAATTTCAATAAATAATTCATTTTTAAATCGACGTGCTTCCATCTGTTACAAAAGAATAAAAAAAATCAAATAAAGGCTGTAAACGACATGGAACACCGATGGTTCGCTAAAAACTGAGAAAGGTACACGCACACACATATACATAGTACTTTTGAACAATTCAAGACTCACCCTTTGTATGAATGCACTCAACAATATGTTTAAAAATATAAACACAAACCAATAATAATCGCTGACAATTTGCTTTAATCGAAGCACGTCCAAAATGAAATGACCGCTTAAATTACATAACAACATGCTTGTACGTCAACACGTAAAAAAGTTTCAATTTTACAACACTTTCCCCATCTGAAAAAAGTTTCAATTTGACAGCAAAATCCCCATTAACAAAATGATCCCCCATTTATTGAATTCATTTGTTACTAAAAATGTGATAAATGAAGAACCGCTCGACCAATTCTATGCAAACTTAACATATACGTTGTACTAAACAGTCCAAACAAAGCTTAAACATTTGGTTTGGAGAGGTGAGCCCGTTCTTCAGTTATAAAATTACAACGAAAAGTGGCATTGATTTTTATATATATTGATAATGATAACTTATTAAGTATACTGTGAGTATGAAAAAATAAAAAATCTCGGAATTATTACTTTATTTTGCACATGTTATAAATAATTACATACACTTAAATAAAAAATATTACAAGAATACCGCGTCCACAAAATCGCGGTCCATTATGTTTGTTGTTTGTTTGAATACTGTGAGCGAATTTGTTTGCAAAGTATGTGTGGCAGGTACCCTATATTCAAGTAACGGGGGTGCCAGTCTCTTATAGTCGTTATACTCTCTTAAAGTTGTGCCATCTTACGATTATTTTCTGCCCAGTGGTCAAGTGGCGCCAGAATTCCACCACGGTATCCCCTGCTTGTCGTAAGAGGCGACTAATAGGGGTCATCGGGGTCGCTAAGCACACAGCGGGGCTGTGTGCTCATGTCAGGAGTGACTCCGAGATGGGCGGCAGAACGTGTGGCGTCGTGTCTGTCGCGGACGCTCATCTCACCATGGGCGTCCGAAGTAGGGAAAGTGGGGGCATGTGCGCCCTCCCAACATGTGAGGAGCCATAATTGGCAGTGCGCCGGTTGACACGGCGAGTTAAATTGGCGCCATTCGCCCGTCCACATCGCCTGTCATCCATAAAGCGGGTGATGGCCACCGAGAGGTTATAGTCGGTATGCCGGCAAAAGATCTTTTTAGATCTCGGTAGGGACCCAGCCTGGATACAACATCTACGCAGTGCGGACTACTGTCCCCGCGTCCCAGGCTGGAAGGCCGGAGACCCCGACATGCCCCTTCCGATCTCCCCCGAGTGTCGGAAGGAAGGCTAAAGGAGCTATACACTCGTTAAAAAAAAATCTTACGATTATTATACACAAACCACAGGTCCAGGATTTCTTTTCGTAAAAGTATTAATAGATGCCGCTATGAGTGCCAAAAAATTAATAAAACTGAATAGAAACAAAAAATAATAATTACTACTGTTGCTTTAAAATTATTAACTAACTTATTATTAATATAACAATTTGAAGTATTTTTTTATTTATTAATAACAATTTTATAAGTTACTTTATATTGACGTGACAACGTCTTAAATTAGGTTGCGGCTGGGAGTCACTTATGAAAAAGTGTAACGCCCGGTAACGTTACGATGAGTCACCGAACGAGAGAGAGGCCCGCCGAATGCCTTGCGTCTCTCTCCCACTCAACTATGATCTAATTATAGTTGAGTGATTAATTTAATTATATTCATATCAATAAATATTTTTAAATTCATGTCGCCTCTTCACAATTTGTGTCATAAATTGATAGTTACAATTTATCGAATATTTCGTGTGCGTACTACTGCGATTCAATTACTTTAATTTTGCGACTTTGGCTTTTATCTGGACTTGTTACTATACTACTTATTACTGGATTTTCATACTTTCTTCTCGATTTGGCTTTATTTGACTTGGATATTTCTAGAATAAAAAGTCACGTAAGAAGTATTTCTGGAAATGTTATTTTGGATTTATTTGGATAAAATGATTTCCACTTGTGGGATTTAGATATGAAATGATGAGCTGACGGCGCGAAATTGCCATGACCCCTTCATGCTTGAGAAATTATAAAGGCACAATTACACTATCTGGCGGAATTTATTTAAAATGAATTAGTTCCAGAGACATCTTGCGCTAAGTAGCGTAAATTTTTTTTACTCAAAATATTGATGAGTGGCTCATCTATTTCTTATATAGTGTAGTATCTATGATTCAAGTTACTCTATGGTGGCAGTTGCTGTCATTTGTACTGAACAAAATACATTTAATTTTGGTTAATAATAAATAAAAGATAAATATTCAATTTTAGTAATTTTAGAGCCCAGTTACGTCTGAATATAATTATGAACACGACGTTACGTAATAAAGTTCAGATTTTAAATCTGTGTCTCAGAAGATATATAAATAACAATGTGGCTACTATTACAAAGGTTCATAGAGACATTTATACTCGAATGTATCCAACCACAATAGTTCTTTCTGACGGCTCCTCAATAAATGTTAGGTATCACGAACCAAGAAGAATAATTAAGGTTTGTTGATCTATCTTCTTTTCTTAACTGTGTAAAATGGTTAAATAAATACACTTAAGGGTCTCATATATAGTTCTGACCTGAAACAAAGACCGAGGCCTGAACTTTAGAATACTATGGCAAGAGGAGAGGGGTGAAGGTGATCAGTGTTAGTTTTGTTGTTTTATATTACTTTATAACGCGTTAGAAATTATTTGCAGTAGGAGTTAGAGGTAAGTGTACCTACTTTATGGATCAGTTAGGTCGAATGTGCTCCAAAACCGACTCAGGGCACCCCTACTTCACGTAGTCTTTTGCCTAACACCCCTATAGTGTATATAAAACGCTGGAGATGCGGAGGGAGAGCAACCCCATAAGGGGCTGCACTTCCTGCAGTGCTAAAGACATTGTGGAAGCAAATTTGTTTTGACAACCAGTGATAGGCTACATTAGCCTATAGGCTAGGAATGTTCTCAGTGCGGTGTGTTACTTTTTGATGGAAGTGATACCACGGGAGATTAGACAATGTCTTAAATTATTACGTAATTAGCTAACCTAAAAACTTTTTATGTTATAGATTAAATAGATTGACTTGGCCATCTCATGGAAACATAATGTATCTCACAAGCAATTCATATTATATTAAATAAGATAGTTTAGTGCGATGGCCAAGTCAGTCCATTTTATCTATAATATAAAACATTTTTACTATTGATATTATGGTCACTATATTATGATGTTTTAGAGTAGCTAATTAATATTGATCATGATGAATATTTGTATTTCTTTACAAATTTAAATCAGTTTCAATTAAAACTATAAAGAAATAAAAGTTAATAAATAAAAAAATATCTGATTGCTCTATAGGAATGTCTTGCAGACAACCATGTGATGGATTTAAAAAATTAAAGCTTAATGTCATAAATATACCATACATACACAACAGCCACCAAGGTGCAGTTGGTTAAATGCCGCCTGTGAAAAGAACGACTAAATGTTTGTGCAGCACACAAATATTTCTCTCGGGTCTGGGTGTTTGGAAGACCTAAAAGTCTCTCGTAATTCCTGAGACCCACAACAAAAAACTCAATTTTCGTGTGCGGTCAGGACTATGTATGTGACTGTTGGGTGTATTCATTTATTTGGGTGTATTTATAACAAATTGTTAATTAATAAATATACACTTATCTATTTGAACGTCCACCTACCTATGGGCCCGAATGTCAGTTTTTTAAAGTATACCTCTATTTCTATTAAGATAAAGGCTGTCATTCACAGTCATATAACAGTTAAAATATACCTTATTAAAACAAATATTAAGTTGACATCACAATGACAAGCCTCTAAAGAGGCCGGGATGTTAGAGTACATATGTATTGTATACTACAAATTGCTAAATTATTTAGAGGAAATATACTAAAGTCTGCTTAAAGGGAAAGGTAGTGCTATTTAATTAAGCTTTAAATGCACTATACAATGTGATATATTATGTCTATAACAATTCCTAATGTTCCTTTACATGAGAATAAAAAAATATTCTGGTTGTGCACCTGGTTTTTTTATTCTTGTACATTAATAAGGATGTTACTAATTTTTGAAATCACTTCCATTTTGTAGGTATACCCTATATAAACAAGAAAATAATTATTATACGTAAAAATACGACTAATTTTAATTTAAAAAAAAGGAATAGAAATAGTCAAAAATTCTTGCTAAAACGCTCCAAACTTTTACGTGACTGACCTGCGTGACGGCCTACGACTGTATCTCGCTTTATATTAATATGAACTATTTTTGACTGATTTCTTACAATATGACTACTTAAATGAGTGTGGTCTCCATTGTCATGAAAACATAAAATATTGTCATTGTTGTAACAAATTAATGAGGGAAAAAAATTACCGGTGATACTTTAAAATTACCGCGCGGTCAGTGACGTCAATGCACTCTGATCGCTGTTTTCAGTCACGTGATAATGGGTAGTGAATAAATAAATTCAAATATTTGTATTTAATTTAAAACAAACAATCAGGTTATCAATATATGATACACTAGCGTTTGCCCGCAACTTCGTCTGCGTGTTTATTATGCTAATAACATGGACGTAAAACTAAAAGAACGTTATATCGCTACAACTACATTTCATTGTAAACTCCACAAAGCTTTTTATAAAAATCAACATACATCATTCTCCTTGATCAACTATAAAATTATCCTTTATTTCATTCAAAATATAACTAATATCCAAAAACAAAGCATACAATTATTATTTTGTTGGATTTCAAGAAAAAATGTATTTTTATCTTATTCAAGATAGTGGTCACAATATAAAATTTCTATTATGAATAAAAAATATCGACACTAAGGGCCCCAATACGCAAATTACAAATACTAATAACTAATGATTTCAAAACGGCGGCTAAACGTCCGGTCTTCGACTAACAATTGAAAATATCGAAAGAAAGGGTGTCTCAAATATCGATTTCGAGACCCATAGAATATGTTTTTTATGAATTTTTAACTTTATGAAATCAGCTTCAATGGTTTTGATTTTCGTACAAATTTTCATCCCTTTTATACCCCCCGTAGTAGTAGTGCTATTTTTACAAAAGTGATTCACGCCAATATTTTTCATTTGAAATACCCTTTTCCCCTTTTCATCCCTTTAGCGTTAGACGGTCATTAAATCACCCTAATCTCGCAACACTTCAACCCTTATTTTAACCCTTTTAGGGCTAATTTTAGACAAACAATGTATGCAGTTAGTTTCCTTTTTAAATGACTAACTTAAGTGCCTAGTTTGACAGTTGGTTTCGATTTTCCATACATCAGTTTTTTTTACCTTTTCACCCCCTTAGGGGTAAAATTTCCAAAAATCTCTTCTTAGTGCTCACTTACGTCACAATAGGAACCCCTGTGGAAAATTTCACGTTCCTAGCTCCAGTGGTTTGAGCTGTACGATAATACGTCAGTCAGTCAGGTTCCTCTTTTATTACACGCTTTACATTAGCTTCACTTGTATGTTTGTAACCGACTCCTTAAGACGCGATTTTGACCCACTTTATATATATATATAGATTAGGTTTTAAAATACAGTCTCTAATGTGTAAAAAATAACATTAAACGTATTTATAAAATTAGTCAACATCCTTAATTACTATCATATAAAGTGGACTATTAAAGTTGAAAGTGTTAAACATAGAATATCCTGCACAAAATTCAAATTTACTGCAAAGTTCAATCAAGGGCCACAATGTTTACTAGAATTTATTTCTATAATCAAAACACTTTAATGAATCATTTCAATATTATGGTTTCATTCAACCATATTAGGTCAAACAAATATAATATATTTGTGTGGATTCGATGGTGACATAATTATACATGTTGTATTACAGATGTGTTTATTATTAATTTTCAGTTGCCTTTGGATTTGTCACAACTTTCAGAGGAAGAACGAAGAGTGAGATTAGAGAAAAGAAAACCAAAAAAGAGGGTGAAAATTATTGATGACATTCAAGATGACTACAATGCAAAGAAATATTTGAAATATATGAAGAAATAGGCGTAACATTAATAATATTATTTGATGTAGTTTAGTTGTTTATCTATACTATTATATAAAATCGAACCTTTTGTTTATTTCTTTATGCCTGGTAATCTCAGGAGTTACTGGTTTGAATTGAAAAAATATTTTTGTGTTTGATAGTTCCTTTACCAAGCAATGCTACATGCTAGGATACTATTTTATAGCTGGAGTTTGTTTCTTTGTACGCACTAACTACTAACTAGAATTGCGATGTCCTTTTAGTGTTAATGCTTGTCCACGTAGGAAAGCGCGGGCGCGGGCGCGATAGACGTTATGTTCACACTGATCGCCAGCAAGGGCGGATCCAGCTTTTAGGACAGGGGGGATCATATAGTTCTTTTACGCCAGGGGGGTCATATAGTTCTTTTACGCCAGGAGGAGGAGGCATATAGTACGATTTCAATACTCCAATTCCTAATAATGATGTTTTAAAGTTTGTTACAGCTGTTATTTGTGAACACACACACTTTTTTACTTTATTTATCGACATACAAAGAATAAATGATATTATAAATTTTATCAACCAAATTATAAATACATGATGTCAATCTGGAGCCAGCCCAGGGGGGTCATGACTCCCATGACCTCTCCCTGGATCCGTCCTTGATCGCCAGGCGTTTCATTGGAGTGTAATATGTTGTCAGGCGTTGAAAACATGGAAGACAATATTTTATTTTAATTCACAAAACTCGTCTATATTGGACGACTTAAAAAAAGAGGCTATCGTTTTTAGCAACAAGTTTGAACTGTTTGTCCTTATTCCCATAGGGAGGCGCGAGCGCGGCCCGGTGACGGAAGCGTGCGCGATAGACGTGGCGAGTCGTGTTCACACTGACCAGTATACTATAGTATGATTTCACCTTTACGCATAGAGCAAAGAAGCTGAAAGTCCTTCAGAGGCTCTTCAATTCCGTTCTCCTCGAGGGCTCAACGCCAGAGGCATGGAGCAGGAGCGTGGTGGTACTGTTCTTCAAAAAAGGTGATAACACTTTGCTGAAGAACTACAGGCCCATCTCGCTCCTGAGCCATGTCTATAAGTTGTTTTCGAGGGTCATCATAAATCGTCTCAAACGCAGGTTTGATAACTACCAGCCTCCCGAACAAGCCGGTTTCCGAAAAGGCTTTAGTACCATAGACCACATCCATACGCTTCGGCAAGTTGTACAAAAAACCGAGGAATATAACTTGCTGCTTTGTTAAGCGTTTGTGGACTATGAGAAAGCCTTTGATTCGATCGAGATCTGGGCTGTGCTACAGTCTCTCCAGCAGTGCCACATTGACTATCGGTACATCGAAGTGTTGAAGTGTATATACAACAACGCCACCATGTCGGTCCGAGTACAAGATCAGAGTACGAAGGCTATTCCACTACAGAGAGGCGTGAGACAGGGAGATGTCATATCTCCGAAACTGTTCACTGCCGCGCTGGAAAACGCCTTCAAGCTCTCGCAGTGGAAAGGATTTGGCATCAACATCAACGGCGAGTATATCACTCACCTTCGGTTTGCCGACGATATTGTAGTCTTGGCAGAATCGCTGGAACACCTTAGCACTATGCTCGAAGACCTCAATCGAGTCTCCCAACAGGTGGGTCTTAAAATGAACATGGACAAAACGAAGATCATGTCGAATGTCCATGTTGTGCCCACCCCCATCGGTGTTGGAGGCTCGACTCTTGAAGTTGTTGACGATATATTTAGGACAAATGGTCCGGTTAGGCAGGTCCAACTTCGAGAGAGAGGTCAATCGTCGAATCCAACTCGGTTGGGCAGCGTTCGGGAAACTTCGCGACGTCTTCTTGTCCAAAATACCTCAGTGCCTAAAATCGAAAGTCTTCGATAGTTGTGTGTTACCAGTGATGACATATGGCACCGAGACGTGGCCTCTCACTGTGGGCCTCATAAGAAAGCTCAAAGTCACTCAACGAGCGATGGAGAGGGCTATGCTCGATATTTCCCTACGAGATCGACTCAGAAATGAGGAGAGAACAAAGGTTACCGACATAGCCCAAAGGATTAGCAAGTTGAAGTGGCAGTGGGCCGGGCACATAGCTCGCAGAACCGATGGCCCTTGGGGCCAAAAGGTTCTGGAGTGGAGGCCACCTACAGGCAAGCGAAATGTCGGACGCCCGCCTACAAGGTGGACGGACGACCTGGCTAAGATTGCAGGAAGTCGCTGGATGAAGGCCGCTTCCATGTCCAGGTCGATGTGGAGATCGCTGGGGGGAGGCCTATGTTCAGCAGTGGACTTCCTATGGCTGAGGTTATGAAAGAAGCGGCCAAAAATACTAGAGAAAAACGTCTTAGACCGATCTGGATCTGAACAATGGATTCTTTTGTTGTGTGCACACTATCAGTCTTAAGCATAAGACGTATATTCCATTGTCCTGATTGGCCAATTAGTCGCACCTATTATCTATGCTCTATGCGTACGATAGAGCATAGATAAGATAGTATGATTTCACCTTTTGCTTGTTGAGTGTATTGTTTTACGTTTGTTTATGAGTTATTTTGTGTTTTCTTTATATTATTAAAAAAAATTGATTATTTTGTCACGAAATACAGTTCTGTAGCAATTAATGAAAGAAACTTAATCCAAATACTACGTTGTTCATATCGTGACCACAGACGTCACAGCGAGTTCGAGTTGTTAGTAGCTGTTCACGCCGAACTAGCGGCGGAGCGCGCGATTCACTCGCGATGTCAGTCAAGTTCAACCAGTTTGATACCGATTTAGAGTTGATGAATTTAAAAAATATCTTTAAGGTATATTTCTATATCAGTAAAGATTATAAAAAATATATTTTGTCTTATTTCGGAGTCTCGTGCATATTCTCTATTGAGCGGCGCGTCACTTTTGTTCGTAGTAGCAACGCCGCCCTTGCGAAGCAGCATGGTTTTACCAGTAATACTTTCACACAACAATACACAGCAAGAATTTCATACAGGCTAAAACATCGATGAAGAAATAATCGTGGTGTCTCTATTGTGCGAAGGGGCAAAGAATAGACCATTAGCTCTGGAGACAACACTGTTGCGCCGCGCCGCGCCTCCGCGCCGCACAGTGGGACAGACTTCGAGGCTCCCTTTCATAGGATGTTTTAATATTTTTTTTGCGATTTATCTCAAATCTAAGAAGAATTTGTATCACCATTAATATTAGAATTTTGAACCAAAAAAAAAAAAGACTGAAGATTTTAAATGTATGAAAACGGATTTTGTTTTCGTCCTAACTCTTTTTTCATATCAATATGTAAAGCTGAAACTTTCAAGAATTGTAATTGAGCCCTCACCAAGCCATACAAGTTTTGACCTTGACCCCGACCGGTCCCGTTTAGGATATATGGGATAAGAAATGTGCTCATTTAGCCCACATTTTGACACGGACTAATGTCTTTAAGTTCTTACATTTTTCTAGGTGATAGTATCATATGATATCTAAAGAACACCTGCAACTCATAACCTTGACCTTGAAGGACACCGTTGCACAGATATGAATTATTCAAAAGTTCATTTTCTGAGTATTTTGTCACACGGATATGGACTTTCATATATCTGAAATTTGCTATCCAAAATAACAGGAGTTGTGGTCATACGTTAGGTTCAGGCCCCAAATGATTAATTTTGACCTTAATCTTAAAGAATTCCACGGACGGCAACTCTTATGGAGGAAAATAGTTTCGAGACTCTAGCCTGTGCGTTGACCAAAAAAGCAGAACAAAACGAAAATCTGATAGACGTTGCTGCATTAAGAAAGCATCTAATTAAACATCTCCAATATACTCCGAGCTTGATTGAACTCCAAGCAGCGGAATTGCTCCGCTGACAAAGCATTGGGTATTGTTTGGCCCGGCTGACCTTAATGGTGCATTTACACGTTGGCTGAGGCTTTTTTTTTCTTGCGCGGAAAATCCCTTTACGGACCATCCCACCCCTGAAGGGGCGAGGGTGTGTCGGAGTCACGCGCGCCTTCCGAGCCCAGCGAGATGTGCCGCCCGTGGATGTTGACGGGTGGCCGCTGGGTCGGGTCCCTACCGTAAACTACGCGCCGAAATACCGACTAAAAACCCCGCGTCGGCCACCATCGGTGCACTTCAGAGACGGCCCCGGGATACCGATGAACAGACGCGCCAGGACCGTCTCTTTGTGCACCGCCGCTCAGCGACACGGCATGAGACGCGTGTAGCGTCACGTCTCGGGGGCCGCCAAGGTAGGGACAGCGGCCCCTAGTGGCCACTGCGGCACCGGGTTAGATGACGTCCCGGCTCCTCCTACGTCTCCTGTGGCGACTAGCGGGATCGGTCTGCTCCCAATGCCGCTCGACGCTCTCCTTCTGCGACATGACGCGTTCGCAGAAGGAGAGCATGGCTCGCCACGACCTCCGGCAGCCGACCATGGCGGCGACCACGACTGGCAGCGAGAGGTCTCTTTCAATAACCGGAGTGAGAGCGCTGCGCTCTTCGTCCCAGGCTGGGCATTCCTCCAGAGTGTGCTGGGCCGTGTCCTGACGGCAGTTGCCACAATGGTGGCACACGGCGGACTCGGTACGCACCGAAGCAGCCGTGCCGGGTGAGCACCTGCGTCAGCCGGAAAGTCGGCGCACCGGTAGCCTGATTATTCGCTGCGCTACCATGCGCTGCGGACGATGTAGCAGGCGGACGCAGCGGTCTCCCAGGGACTCGGCCCAAACGGGACAACCGTAGAGGGCCATGGATAGCACGTCTCCAGCATACAAGTTTCGGCAAGAGATGCCAGGACCATCAGTGTTGGGCAGCAAGCGCCCCAGCGCGCCAGCCACCCTCACCAGCTTCGGTGACAACTCCTCGAAATGCGCGAGGAAATCCTATCGATTATTGAGGACGAGACCGAGATACTTCATCCTCGAGTCGACGGGAATCCGCACGCCCTCCACCGTGACGTGGGCCCCTGGCGGTGGCCCGCACCGAGGTCTGTGGAAACACACGGCCTCGGTCTTGTTCAGGGCCACCGTGAGGCCCAGTCGCCGAATCCTGCCCACCACCAGTCCGGTACCGAACGAGGCGAGCAGGGTGGACCTCTGGAACGTCCTGGCCGTCGCTGTCACCAATGTGTCGTCCGCATAGCAGACGACAGCTACGCCCCGAAGGTTGGTACCACGCAGCACCCAGTCGTAGCCCATGTTCCACAAGAGCGGCCCTAGAACGGAGCCCTGTGGGACACCGCACGAAACTTCCCTACGGTGCCAACCGTCGGCGCCTGGATACACAACGTACCTATCAGAAAGGCACGAGTGCACTAGACGCCGAAGGTAGGGCGGCACCTCGTGGTACCGCAGTGCTTCTTCGATGCAGGCCCAGGTCATAGTGTTGAACCAATGACGTAACTACACCAGCCGGGGTCCGTACCAAAATTATCGAATGGGGCCCCCCCTTTTTTTGTGTCGAGACGTATACTGTTAAATTTTTTGGAATTGGTAGAGCCACGCTGTTGTCAGCCATGACTCAGGATTAATGAGTAGGTTCGTCAGGGGCGGTACCACTGGCTCACAGAAGATCGACGTGACATTACAGCATTACGGTCGCGTTTCATTCGGTGAGTGAGATTGGGTACTGGCTGTCGAGTCACTGGGTACAAGTCTCCGACGACAACGGTGCCTGGCGAGTCGGCGGTGCGCGACCTGGCAGGACGCGCGCAGCTCAGTGAGCTCGGCCGACCACCAGTACACCTGGCGCTTCGCTGGGAGGCGGGCGACCTCGGGCATGGCCGCGTCGCAGACGCGCGATATCGCCACCCCGAACCATACCGCCTCTTCCTCTACCCGCACTGGCCCGTCCGGCACGGAGAGCCACGCCTGAACAATGGCGGCTTCCTTCGCGGCCTCCACGTCGAGGCGCTTCGCGGCCCAACGTTGGCCGCCCGTGAATCGGGTAGTCAGACCACCACCGGACTGGGTACCGGTGGTGGTGAGAAGCTGCATCGAATGTAGAGATGATCGGACAGCGTCTCTTCCTCGACCAAAACCCTCCAGTCCCGAACACAGCGGGCAAGGGCCGGGGTGGCGAACGTCACGTCCACCACCGAACCGCCGTTGTACCGCACGCACGTGTTCTTCGACCCCCGATTCAGGACGACCAACCCGATGGAGATCGCCCATTTCTCCAGGGCCTCGCCCCGCGCATCGGTCACCGACGAACCCCAAGCCAAAGATTTAACGTTGAAGTCGCAGGCTACAAGCACGGGGCAAGGCTAGCTGCCTTGCTGCACCAGGGTCCCCAGGCGCGCGAGAAAGCTCTCGAAATCCGCCTGGGATCTGTTGGGAGAGAAATAAACTCCCACACCCCTCCCACCAGGACCGCCATGCATCCCACACCCTTTGCTACTTTTTCGAAGAGCGGTGAGTCGGCGGCACCCTGGGTGAAGACGACCACCGAGCCATCAAGGTCCCCTGCCCAATCGTCGCGGTCAGGGATAGAGTATGGCTCGGCGACCACAGCCACGTGAATCGACCACTGCGCCAGGGATTGTTCGAGTATCCACTGTGCTCCGGCGCACTGCGCAGTGGTTGACGTTCGCCTGGAGGAAATTAAGCTCCATCTATAAATCGGCGATCTCCATCCCCTCAGGGCGGGACGGTTGCGGCCGCGTCGCAACCTCGGCTCCCACACCGCGTTGAGAACGGTGCGTAACCGAGGAGGCAGCGCAGACCTTGACTTCAGTCCGGCTGTTATGTCGAGGCTGGTCAGGTCCACCTTCGTCTGGGCCTCACGCAGGACTTGTGCGTAGGTAACTCCCCGCTTCAATGCCTCCGGCGTCACCGTGGGAGTCACGTAGGCTTTGCGCGGGAGGCGGAGCTGGGGAGCAGCCCTGCGTGGGGTCTGGGCTGGCTGTTGTGCCGCCCGGGACTTCTTCTTGCCCCTCTTTGCAACCAAAGTCCACGGAGTCTCAGTGGATGTGGCGGGTTGTGGGGGCGGGTGTGTTGTCTGCGACCGAGGCGGGGCGCGTTTGCGGTTGCCTGGGGCACGTCATCGCGTTTCCCGTACAGCCACCTGTGCCGGAACCGGAGCAGATGCCGTAGGCCGGGCTGTCGTTGCAGTCGCTGCCGGCCGGGGAGCTGCTGCAGGACGACCAACAGCCGCAGGCACCAGCATCCAGTGGGGGGCGGAGAACCGGCTCCAGAAGCAGCCGCATGGCGATCGACTCTAGCTTGGCATCTACCTTTGCCATGTACACCTCCAGTAGCGCCACCTCCAGCGCCCTCACTTTATCGCGGAGTTCGGCCTTCTCCGCCTCGACCCTGGAGAGATCCGTTGATGGCGGCTCCTGCGCTATCTCCAGCAGCTCCGATACGCTGTCTTTAATCTCCTTTACGTACGTGCCCTTGAGATTTTTTGCCGTAAGAGCAATATATCGGACCGCTTTGCCATCTTCAGTATGGCCTCACTGTGGGTGGCTGGGGGAGGATCCTTTGGCGCCGGCTTGGGCCTAGGATTCGCCTCCTTGGCCTTCCATAACTCGGCCTCATCCGCCTCCAGCATCTCGGCCTCGGTGAAACTTTCAGCGGCCAGGGCGGCCTCGTAGCCTTGGCAGACTCGTCTTAACAGCGTCGTCGTTGCTCTCTAGTGCCGGTGGGTTCTGCTTTTTGGTAGCAGTGCGGGAGTCTGTCTCTACCGCACTACCTCCATCGCTGGCTCTGAGTCGCTTCTCGGCAGGACGAGAGCCCCACCGTTTCACTCGGTTTCTTTTTGTTAGCGAAGAGTCGCTGCACGCCCCGGACTCCGAGTCAAAGTCCTGGGGTGGCGCCGTCCTTTCCGCAAGAGGTCCCATCAAAGAAGGGGCCCGACTAGACGCTTGTGAAGTGTCCGAGTCAGGCAGTTTTGGTAACGAAAGATTCATTATGTTCCCACGCGTATGGGGTAAAAGAAGGTCCGCCCAGGCAGTGCTCCCTGTACCTGGGTAAGTCTAGCGTGACCCGCCAGAAAGTCGGCCGGTACTCTGGCGGGGGTCGCACTAGAGATTGAACTACCCATCAGCCATGCATCCCCTCGCGGTGCGCCGCCGCTTGGGATTCGGGGTACTTTTTATAGAGGCATCCTCCCTCGCGGTCCGGGCGGTTAAGCCAAGACCCTCGGTCCGGCAGGAGTGCGAGACATGACCACAAACCTTACAACCGGATTACGATATGCGACGGCGACCGTGGGAGGGACACTCCCACAGCCCGCCCGGCGGCGGTGTAAGCGCGCACCGGGCCCGCCGAAACCTCTGCGGCGGGTTGGGCCGCCGGTAGTTAAATAAGTACTCAGGGTATTTACGTGGTTCGGGCTTTAATAATTCGCATCACTATTTACACTCGGCACTGTTGCTGGTGGTATGCAACATGAGTCACTGGCCTTCGTTGGACACTGATCCGGGTGTTCGACACGTGGCGGTACCCGGTGACAGCTCGCCGGCGAAGTAGTCTACCACGTGGTCGGGAACGGTGCGCAGGTCAGCGGCGCGGCGCAGGCTCGATTGTAGCACGGCGCCATAAGCGGTGCGGAACAGAACAGGTAAAGCAAGCGCACGAAGTCAGCACTCCGTGCCGTAAAGAAGAACCTGGAATCAGCATGCAAGAATTCCGTGCCAGCGACTCGGGATAGCTCACAAGCCCGGTACACAGAATACCTGAGAAACAAGCGGTTATAAGCGATTAGCAAATAGAACACCTACCCCAGCGGATTTTAGAAAGACGCGTGGGTAGCACGCGGCTTACAAGTTAAGAAGCAGGAAAAAGGGCGCGCAAGAAGCTTATACCCAAATGGAGATTGCATTCCGTATTTATAAAGGAAGCACAAAAATTTGACCTTTAATGACGTTGCTGTTGCCTGCTATTCTTTTCTTTCGAGTGACAATGAATGAAAATGACTTTTAGTTCATTCATTGTCACTCGAAAGAAAAGGATAGCAGGCAACAGCGACTACATTCAAGGTCAAATTTTTGTGCTTCAGTGTTTTATACGGAATGCAATCTCCATTTGGGTATAAGCTTCTTGCCCTGGACAGTTCCCCTCACAGTCCCGGGGTTAAGCGTGCGTCGATGACAATTCGCACGTCACGTTTGACAGATGTCAGTAATTGAATCAACCAATCAGCGCAAAGGAGGCCTTGATTGGCAAAGACAATACGATTTATACCCACAGATTTATACCATAATTTGTCTGAGCATAATTTATACTGACTATTGAGCCATAGACCGCAACTATTAGAGGTGACATCCTCACAACGTCACACCTCCGGGACAGAACCGGAGGGTGACAAGGAAATGGGCCTCACCTACAACGACAGATGGAGGCGGCCGCCACAAAAGACAGCGTGCGCCAAACCCCCTGCCCTCCCCGTCGCATATTCGCCGTCGGCTATAGTAGTTGCAGAACTGCAACTACGATGACCCGCGTTGCCCAAGGTGCACCACGTGGAGGTTCCGACATCGCAATCCGAAAAAAAAAAAAACAGGCTGGGTCAACGTCTACCAACTCCAAGCTATACCTATATGCATATATACCTATGTATATATAAACAATGAAAAGCTTAAGGCCAGCCAGGCCAAACACCCCGTTTACACACTGGCGTTGATGGATGCTGGCCGAGGTTGGCCAACCGTGTAAATGCCCCATTACACATACCCAGATAAAACGCCATGAAAGTGTTGCCTATTTTTAAATTCTCTTAAGAATTGTGGATTAGGGTAGTGATATTTTAGTTCGTACTGTTTTATAATTCTCTAAAAGCTGATGAGTTTATGTTTCTATAATAAGCATTCCAACCAACAAAATAATCATTTCCAGAAATAGAAGAGAGAATCCTGTCCTAAAAAACACCTAGTACCTAATCATTTTATCTTCAATGAAATAAATAAATGCTCCCAACAGACATAGTCTTGACCGAACAATCAGATAATTTAAGTATTTTAGTTTCTTGTGGCTGGCAACACTGTAGTCATTTGTCACAAGTGTGGTTTTTGGTGAGGTGATTCGTTGCTGTGAGTGCACTTTAATTATTGTGGTAATATATTAATGATACGTCGAATAGTTGCGAATTTTCAATAGAAATTACACAAAAAACATACTTATTTATGTATTTTTTTCTTTCTGTAGAAATATGATTCTTCATAACCTTTAAGATCTTACGTAAGACAATAACATGGGTAATAAAGTGTCAGCAGAAGCTGGTATAAATATACCAAGCGTCTCCAAGGACGCAAATCCTCCGCCAGAATGTCCTATGCACAACAAAGCCCAGAACCCTACGAACGAAACAAAAAAAGTGTCAGAGTGCCCTGTCCAACATGGGAATGACGTCAATCCATATAACATGGTAAGTTTCCCTTTCCAATTTAATGTTTGCCAACAAACTGGTATTGGACACACATTTAGGTATTACCTCCGGTGATTTTATTATTTTAAACCAATATTTATGTCTTGCACACTTGAGTTTTAAAACTTTAGCTTTTTATTACTATGTTTTGGTGTCTGCACTGTGCACTATCATTTTATTAGGTTCGAGAGGCACACAGGTTGTGGCAAGAATCATGCCTGCCTATAATCTGAACTAAGTGAAGCTATGAACATATCGGGCATTGCACTGCATATGTCACATTGAGATATTATATTCTAAGTTATACAGTTCAGTAATTATTGGTATTAATTCGGTAATACTGGTTAGTGGTTGCTATAAATAATAATAAATAATAAATAACACCCAACAGTCACATACATAGTCCTGACCCCACACTAAGATTAAGTCTTGTGTCGTGGGTATCAGGAACTACGAGAGACTTTTCGGTCTCACAACCACCCAGACCCGAATGAAATATTTGTGGGCCACACAAACATTTCTCTCGGTGCGGGGGTCGAACCCGCGGCCTCTCGTTTCACAGGCGGCGTCTAACCAACGGCGCCACGGAGGCTGTCACCCATTACCCATTGCTATGACCCATTAAGAGGAACCGTAGACTATGATTTATTTTTTAACAAACATGTACTGAGTATGTTAGATTAGATAAGAGTTGAATTTTAGTTTAAAATATTCCCTGTTTTAATTTAATTATGTATTTACCAAATTGCAAACTGATTTCTGTTTTAATAAAGATTTATTATTATTATTATGTCTCTCGCACATTTCCGATATTGACAGAGAGATATGGGTCATTTGTTGGGGTGGAGCCAACACTATTGTTCTTGTTTTGAAGTTGTTAAGGCCCATTCATATTGATCACTTTGTAAATTTACTGTAGAGAAAATTAAATTATTATTTAATGATTATTTAACCAGTAATTAAGAAATTTTATAATATTATGTGTAAATATTGACTTAAGCTATATGCAGGGAAGGTAAAATTGTTACTCATATTGACATTATTAACATGTGGATTGTCATCAAAACTAATCTAACTAATCTAAAAACATCATCTAACCACCAAAACAAAAAAAATGGCATGAGGCCTCGTCAACATGTTTAATATTCAATATTACAAAATCTTTAGACACAATAATTCTATTATTTTAGTAAATTTTTGAAGTACAGCTCTTGGGATGTTTAGAAATTTATGAAAGTAAAATTTTACAATGCACACACTCACTAACTTCAACATGATGTTGTTTGAAACCGTCTGTTACAATTCTGTGATGACTCATAACTATATTCGAAGTAGTTTCATAAATTGTAAAGAATCTACATTATGTGCTCTATGTCAGTGGAGATAACTATTCATATCAATATACATGTGTGAATGTGTTTATGGTGAAAGGACAAAGCCCATTCATAAGTATTGGTAAAAAATATTTTTGATCCCGAAACTTATACTGCTGAAAATTCGTTATAGCATATTTATTGTTTGTCCGTAAACGGTTTCCTGTTTTATCCGGGGCAACAATTTTTAAGTAATAAATCTACTATCATCACATTTAATATTTTGATCAGAGCTGAAGAAAAAAAATGTTTTATTGGACTTTAAGTTCATTTCTGCAGGCCTGGGTCGCAATTATTGAAAATATTTTTTTAAAAAAAAATGAGGTCTCATCGAGGCACAAAAATCTTCGCATCGATGCTAAGTTTCATAGTAGAATGAGAATTCTCATTTTTTTAAATTATAGTGGTGAATGAAAGAACAAAATAAAAAAATGAGAAAAAAGTGATTTTGATCTCAAAAAGAAGTGTAACGTCCTATGTTCATGTATAACTACATAAACTTTTTTAAATTTTTAGATGCCACCTGCTAACCAGCAGCCTTCTCCAGATCAGCCATTCCCTTTACCAACACAGCGCCAAGTGTCAACTATTCCTCGAGCTATGCCAGATGGCTCTACCGAGTTCTGGGTATATCCTAGCCAGCAAATGTTTTGGAATGCTATGCTGCGTAAAGGCTGGCGTTGGAAAGATGAGGATATCCACCCCAAAGACATGGATGACATAATCAAAATTCACAATGCCAACAATGAACAGGTAAACTATTTTATTTTTAAACGTATATTATGTATACTTTTACTATTTACAAATATTTAAGATATACATACATCTGTGGCGCAGTCAGTTGGTCGGTATACCATCATTGGTTTTTTTTTTACAAACGTTCTTTGAGTGCAAAAAATGTCTGACGCGAAAATGTCGACCAAAATCGAGCACCGCGCTGTTATTAAATTCCTGACGGAACAAGAAAATACTAACAAAATATATCTACGAACCTTTTAATGGAAGCGGAATCCAGTATTCTGCTTCTTCCTTGTCTACCACTCAAAAGTGATCAAATGAATTTATAAGCGGCAGAGAAAGCATTGAAGATGATCCTCGATCAGATTGTCTTGTTTCGGCTACCTCGGATGAAAACTACAAAAAGGTTGAGAAACTTGCACTCGTAGATACTGAAATAAAAATCAAATTTGAACCTTTCAACCCAATTCAATTTCAAAAGGCAATGCAAGAAATATAACGACTGAAGCTTACGCAACCACTATTCGTAATTTGAAGGAAGCAATTGAAGAAAAGAGGCAAAGATAACTGACTGCGGATAACTCGCTCCTCTACGACAACCCGTCGAATCAATCGGCGCGCGTTGCCAAGGCTGCTATTCAGGAGTGCGGTTTCCAAGAGATCAATCATCCACCTTACAGCCCAGACCTGGCACCTACGACTATTTTTTGTTTCCGAACTTGAAAATATATATTCGTGGAAAGCGATTTCCAACGATGAAGTGCTGAAGGCGACCATAAACGATTATTTTTCATTGGTTATTAAAGAGATAATTTCGCGTTCTAAGGAGAGTATTGAGATTCTAGGAGACCATTTACAAAAGTATAATTATTTCTGATTTTTGTGCCTTATCTTTCATATTCGATTTCATAACTTCCCTCGTATATTAATGTATGTTCTGTTTTATTTAATGAATACTGTAATTTGAGTTTCGTATCGTTCTATTCACAATAAATAAAAAAATATACAACTATACGAAAAAGTGATTACAATCGGATGATAAGAGCATTTCAGTCCAGATAGACCAGTGATTATACGTCTCTGTTTTATCCATTTTCCACACATTTCAACCAAAATTAATGGCAACCTTGATGTTGAGTTTCAAATAGTTTAAAATATACTTATTTGAATTTCTTATTCCTCCTAACCTACGGGAACACTACATCCAGGCTATCAGCTACGTCCACACCAATTTTCATCAAAAGTCCAAACGTTTGAGCGTGAAGAATTAAAAAATACACAAACTTTCTTCTTGATATTAGTAGCATAAAAATGTTGTTTAGCTTTGTAAATTATAATATAATTCATCTAATTTTAATTCTCCAGGCTTGGCAAGAAGTACTCAAGTGGGAAGCTTTGCACGCAAAAGAATGTGGTCATCCCAGGTTGAAGAGTTTTGGTGGCTTGGCTACGAAGTATAGTCCTAGAGCCCGTATACGCTCCTGGCTCGGGTAATTAAATAAATACATACTACTATTCAATATTTTGACAAAAAAAATTGCATTGGTTAAAGTGTCCTGAATACAACATGAAATAAGTGTTCGATAAAAATTACTTATTAATATCGTATATAAAGCTTAAACAAATACATACACTAGGTATTGTCGTTATTAACTGTAACTATTTACAGTAACTGTAAAGAAAAACTAGTTTGAACTAATCACAGAAAGTAGTGATTTTCGTAAACACGTTATAGAGCAAAAGCCCGTGGCCGCCAGACTTTTGTAAAAGCTGAAAGTACGCTGCGCATGCCTCTGACATAGACATCACACAATCAGCTATTATGAAGTTCCGATCGGGGTTGCTATTGCATAGTCAAGAAACGTGTAATGACCTATAGTTTAGTTGACCTATAGTTTTGGCAGCCTCCGTGGCGCAGTTGGTTAGACGCCGCCTGTGAAACGAGGCCGCGGGTTCGATTCCCGCACCGAGAGAAATGTTTGTGCGGCCCACAAATATTTCTTCCGGGTCTGGGTGTTTATGAGACCGAAAAGTCTCTCGTAGTTCCTGATACCCACGACACAAGACTTGATCTTAGTATGGGGTCAGGACTATGTATGTGACTGTTGGGTGTTATTTATTTATTTATTAGTTACTAGCTTTTGCCCGCAACTTCGTCTGCATTATTAACTTTATCTAAAATATATTTTATATACTTGTATATCGATACTCCACAAAATTAGATATTACGTCCTCATTTCTCCCCTAAAACTGAGAAAATTCTAAAACTCCGAATTACGTCAATATTTATTTGTGAGCATCCCGTTGGGCAAATTATGTGGCCTATTGCTTACTTTATCAACAGCGATTTCCCGCTTTATCTCCATTTAAAAACTCCAAAACCTTACAATTGGTCATTATTTATATTATCCATAATAAGTAGATACTATGAAACATAATAAATTCCTCCCTCAAAAAATTATAATCCCGGAACTACGCAAAATTTTACTTATAAGTATTATTTGCGGGAAACCCATTTATGTATGTTTAAAATGAAAGTTGCTTATGCCCGATATTTCAACACAACTTTTCGTCCTTTTCCACCTTTTCCCTGACCCCTCCAGTAAATGTGAAATTCTTACACTCATGAACAACTTACAAAATTAGTAAAAATTCAAATATTGCTTTCCCTGTCCAGTTCTTGAATTTTACCATCAAGCTCAATTTTTAAAGGTTTTTTTGTACCCACGGAACCATCAATACTTTTTATAAAATTTCATGCCCTTCGTGCCATTTTTCCAAAATTAATGCACGCTAATTTCTAGTGTACCAATAACAGCGGTTTTGATTTTGCATACAAAATTACAACCCTTATTTTAAACCCTTTGGGGCTAATTTAAGACAAAAACTACTATCTACTACCTAATGTACAAAGTTTAAGCTCCGCAGGTTTCACGGTTTCGTTGTTCCATACAACACAATTTCACCCTTTTCAGCTCTTTAGGGGTTGAATTTCCAAAAATCCTTTCTTAGTGCTACTCTGTCATAGTAGGAACCTCTCTATTACATATCAAGTCCGACGCTTCAGTAGTTTCGGCTGTACGTTGATCCAGCAATTCGGTTCTTTAACATTTCAATCCTTATTTTCACCCCTTTAGGGTTGATATTAAGAAAACATAGTATGCAGATACTCTTGTTTCTAGATGACTAAATAAAGCGCCAAGTTTGACAATTGTAGCTTTAACGGTTTCGATTTTCCATATAACCGTTATTTACCCTTTTCACCCTCTTAGGAGTTGAATTTCCAAAAATCCTTCCTCAGTGCTACCCTACGTCACAAAATAATTCCTTGTGTAAAGTTTCACGTTTCTAGCTTCCGTAGTTTCGGGTGTGCGTTAATTAGATAGTTCAGTTCTACAAAATTTCAACCCTTATTTTAACCCCTATATGGTGTAATTTAGAAAAATAAAGTATACAGCTATGTTTGGTTTTGATTCATTTACAAAAGTGCAAAGTTTGACAACTGTGGCTTTAACGGTTTCGATTTTCCATACAACCGTTTTTTACCATTTTCACCCCCTTAGGGTTTGAATTTCCAAAAATCCTTCCCTAGTGCTACCCTACGTCACAATAGAAATCCTTGTGTAAAATCACACGTTTCTAGTTCCAGTAGTTTCGGCTGTGCGTTGATTAGATAGTCATTAAATTACCCTATTCTCACAACACTTCAGCCCTTATTTTAATCCCTTCAGGGTTCATTTTGGACAAACCAAGTAAAGTTAAATGACTAACTAAAGTGCCAAGTTTGACAATTGTAACTTTAACGGTTTCGATTTTCCATACAACGGTTTTTTACCCTTTTCACCCTCTTAGGGGTTGAATTTCCAAAAATCCCTTCTTAGTGCTCACCTACGTCATAATAGGAACCCCTGTGGAAAATCTCACTTTCCTAGCTCCAGTAGTTTCGGCTGTACGTTGATACGTCAGTCAGTCAGTCAGGTTCCTCTTTTATATATATAGATGATTAACACACACTCACACATGTTGTTTTTTTAACTAGCTACTAGTACACCGCGTGTGGGTACTGCACATGTAGAGTATTATTACCATGAATAACACGCCCAGCTGCATTGGTAAATAGTTCGTTGTGCTAGTGCAAATAAAAATTTGTGGATTTTATTTGCTTACAAATACAAACTATCCATTTGTTAGGTCATACAATAAATTGAAGCACACGTTTATGGAGACGCTTTGACAACGAATTATCTATCAGTGTCACCCGGGCGCCTAGTGTGAACACGCCGTGGTTGTTATCAACGGCATACGATTTAAATGTTGCGGATTTGATTGCATTATTTGTATATTCCTTGGATTTTATTTAATTTAGAATTTTCATTTTCAGGTATGAACTACCTTTTGACCGCCATGACTGGATTGTAGACAGATGCGGCAAAGAAGTCCGTTATGTTATTGACTACTATGACGGTGGCGAACTTGACAACAAATACCAATTTGCTTTACTTGATGTGAGGCCAGCTCTTGATTCTTTCGAGAATGCCTGGGACAGGATGCGAGTTATGTACATGAGATACCGTTATGAAATGCTTGGAAGCAAACAAAACAAAGAATTGACAAACTAAACGTATTTTAGTTGCTATTGTAAACACGTGGTTAAATAATATTATGTTTGTTAATACTTACTTAATTATTAATGATAAGAGATGATGAGTGGGGTTCTTCCGTCGGCAAAATATTGTCACTGTAGTAACTCTTTGTGATGTTCCTTTGAATCATTTTCATTTGGTTATTATTTATTTTAAAGTCACTTGATTAATCGCCACTAATCTCGCATCATGTTTTAAATAGAATCATTTTAAAGAAACAAAATCATGGATTGATTGAAAGAAACATTTATTGCTTTATGAGAAAGTAGATTTTTGTGTAATTAACACTACTGAGACTTTGTTGTCCAAAATCATTACCTATATATTATGTAATTGAAATTTGATTGTGAAGAATACAGTAGATAAATAAATAAAATGTTACACATTATAATATCTTTTATTTACTAAAATTAACTCAACTAATCCTCCTTTCGGTGATTGTTATATAAATAATTAATTTTCTGTGCTTGAAATAGGATTACTTGAACACATTCCTTTACATTCAATTTTAAAAATTTCAACTTGTTTTTCAATGTATTCTTCGAAGTTAGTGTATGGACAAGCTGACAATATTTTATATTTTGGTTTCCCTTTATTGCAGTGATATACAGATCTCAATGTCAATATAGGTGGCTTTTCTGGAAAAGTACCTGAAAATAATATATCTTAAATAACACATATTTAAAATCAAACAAATGAAAACAATATAAAATATCATGTAGACAGTAGAATGACAATGAACGAAACACTATCACACGTTTACTAAATAATACACGGCTAATAGACTATAGTTAAACTATAATGTATTCCGTACATATTCTGATCAAGAGTGAAATTATGTAGATATACAAAAAATTTAAATACTTTTTCGTGATTTAACAATTATATACAGGTAATCGGGGTATGAGGTGGTGCGCGGGGTGGAGGAGACGCCCCGCATATCCGCACACCGCCCGCACTGTCCTAGTTAGTGTTGAGTAGGACATGACTTGAAAAAGAGTTTGTAAGAGTAGCCTCATTTTTGTACTAAGCCAGTACAATGTCCCACTTCAATTGAAGTGAGGCGTACTGACGCTTGACCATACGTAAGATAGTATTGTTAGCATGTGCGTCACTCCCTCTCGCTCTCTCCTTTAGTTAATTACGTAGAGTAACGAGTACCGGGACACCTAATTTGAAGTAATACACTTTAAAAAGTTGAGCCGCTCTTACATTTTGACGTCATGTACGGGACAAATGTACTACTTCTTGTATGTCCTACTCAACACTAGTCCTAGTATTAATGCTGCACGAGTCCGCATCGAAAGCTGTTATCGATTTCGCTTTCGCTCACTCGTTCTCTGTGCATTATAATATGTATTGCTGAGTACTTAATGAAATGATTTCGGTAGTTTCTTTTTCACATGTTTGAAGAAAAAAAAAAACAATAATTCATTCTAATTCCTAGGGTTCTTTTATGTTTTAGGTTGCGTTGCAAAAAACGCAATATAAACTAATTGTTACGTGATACTACATCATTAGAAAAAGTGCTTCGTCGTCTTGTCGCGTACTACAGGAACCGAATATTTTTTTGGAGGAATACCTTTTTAACAAGGTTAAAGTCACACGTCGAATTTTTTGTGTAACGTTTTTGCAGATATCGCAATTAGTTACACTGGTGACCACAAAAGCGTAACTCGGAAAAACAGAAAGAAACCTAGAGGTAGATTTACTGAAACTCAATTGTCTTCATCTAAAACAAGTCTGTTCCTGATTAATTTATGAATGAAGTAAATCTGTAGTAATACTGACCTATGTCAATTTGTAAAATCCAATGGAAATCATTGATTTCAAACAAGAATGCTGCACTATTACCGTCATATTCAAGAACACCACCTTCATATTTTACAATTAATTGTGCCAACAAATCTCTTTTTGATTTCTCATTGTTAAGTAAGTCTTGAATCTGAAAAAATGGTAATACGTATTATAGTGTATACAATATAATTCAGTTTTTTTTTTACTCAAGCCCAAATTAAATATTTTAAGTAAATTTATTCACCTTATTATTCAGTAATTCTGTAACCATTGGCACATAATCCATTAAAACACCAGATTGATGCATCCTAAAATCAGTATAAAACCATATAATAATCAATATTTTAATAATTTTCAATATAAAAACAATATAAAGACTTACTGTGGTAAAGATATATTTCCCAGAGATTTGGTAAGTAGTGGTGACAATATCAATTCTGCATTTGTAGAATTTGGGTACCGGACTAATAAAAGTGCTGTGTCAACACCAGGGTTCTCGTCGATACTAAAACATTATGATAAAAATATACCCGTGAATTTATCATTGACAAAAAACATCTAGTTAAATACTATTGCAAATTCCCTATCTAGCCGAAAATTAAAAATAGACAAAAGCAAACCATTCACCTAAATGTTGCTCCATTTCCATCTATACATATAAATAAAATTGAAGTGTCTGTTTGTAAAGTGAAAATTAAAAAAAGTCCAACTATATATCGTTATATACACGATACTTATAACGAAAATGATCTTAGATTTTTTTTGTCTGTCTATTTGTCTGTATGTTCCGGCTAATCTCTGAAATGGCTGGACCGATTTTGACGGGACTTTTATTGTCAGGAAGCTGATATAATAAGGAGTAACTTAGGCTACATTTATTTTAGAAAAATAAAGTAATGTTGCAATGCCCAAGTACTGTCCAGTACCGCACGCAGCTCACGCGCATGCCACCACTGGGCCATCACGTCGGGTGCTTCTCACCACTTCTCCCACCAACGAATCAATATCACAAAATAAATTTTTCAATAAAGCTAATACAAAAAACTGAAAATACATGATAATTAAAATAAAAATACGAAAATTAAAAAAAAAAACTAAATAAACTAATTTACTTATTTGTTAAATTCCACACGGACGAAGTCGCGGGTACAGCTAGTCCTTATATAAGAATTATTACGAACACATTAGAAGAGTCCGCCAACCCGCATTAAGCCAGCTAGCGGACCATATGGCCTAAATATTTGATTGTAGAGGAGGCCCGTACCCTGCAATGGGACGTACATGGGCTGATATAATGCAGAAGATAAATTAAATACTGAGATAGTGTTACATTTTGTGAGTACTGTCGAATACATTGTACGAGTACAATGAGTGAGTCAAAAAACTAAAATAAAAATAAATGTTTTAGCTAATTACCACAAAAAAATCGAAAATGTTCACCAAATAAAAGCTCTTAATTTCAATCGAAAAGTATTCCGCTTCCGGATCCAGAACAAAATTATAGCCTAAAAAATAAATAATAATTGAAAAAAAAAACTAAAAAAAAGCGTGGGGTGCATGGTGTCAATAGTTCTAAATATCTATGTTATTTTGATAATATCCTGAAAAGCAGCCCACGCTTTTTTTACAATAAAATCATTTTTTCTTACACTATTTTTAATTCTAATTTATTTTCAATTTTTTAGATTTTTTAAACTATTCTTTATTTTTAATTTTTTAGTCGATATTTCTATAAAAGCGTATTTTTGAAACTATTATTTTTTAAAAGATGTTCTATCATCCTTTTTCCGTTTATCCTAAGCACAGTCTGTAACTTATCCGAGAAATAGGTGTCGGCGCAGATGCCGCCCAGGCAGAGTATCCATTGGCATCGGACGGCAGTCCCATGCCAATGGAAACAATTATGCCGGCCTGCTAAGGTGCCTCTTCACACTACGACGGAAGGACCCAGGATTGTAGGAAGGAGGGAACACGTGAGATGGCAAACAATTCCACAGCCTGACGGTGCAGCACAAAAAAGAATTGTAGAACCGTTTGGTTCACGCCGGGATGGTTTGGACCGACAAGCTATGGCTTCGCAAGCCAGCCCGCGTGGTTCTGGTAAGGAATGGAGAGGAGGGGATCAAGTTGAACAATTCCTCAGAGCATTCTCCGTGATACAGCCGGTAGAACACGCTTAGAGAGGCGACATCCCTCCGGAGTTGTAGCGACTCTAAGTTGCTCGTAACGTCTGCATCATTCACATGCAGCATAAAAATATGTTTATAACAGTAATTAGAACATGGCATGATGACAGGCCGCTATGAAAAGCTATTAAATATTGTAAAACATCTAATTATCTTTCGATGAGAAACAAAATAAATATTCAAAACAAATATTAGTGAATCTTTCATAAGTGTACAGTCCGGCATGGGTCAAGCCCAATTTCGCCCGTCTCCTTTCGAGTTAATCCGACGTTTTGAAGGGGGTCAAAATGATGTTCAAAGATTCCGTTACATCTATACTTTAAGTTTGTTTGTTTGTTTGTTTGTTTGAACGCGCTAATCTCTGGAACTACTGGTCCAATTTGAATGATTCTTTCAGTGTTGGGTAGTCCATTTATCGAGGAAGGCTATAGGCTATATATCATGACCTATGACGCTATGACCTATAGGAGGAAAGCAGTAGTGATATTTCTAGCAAATACGAGGAAATTTTGTTCGTTTTTCGTGGTCCGATTGGTCGATATTCTAAACTGATAGACAGAATTAAACATTTTGACCGCCATTTTAAAACGTGTATGCACCCGGGCGGATCCGGGCCCGACCGCTATATATTATAAATAATATAATCCATTTATACGAGAGGGATAATTGTGTAATTTTTATTCATGTATTTCAATATTTGTTGTGGGACTAAAGGACGCCCTAGCTTTGCTTACTCGCACGTAATTTATGAATCTAATTGCAAATACCTATACTTAAATTACAAATTTATTATTCGAGTACTAAGAAATGTTCAATATATATAACTCAAAGGTGACTGACTGACATAGTGATCTATCAACGCACAGCCTAAACCACTGGACGGATCAGGCTGAAATTTGGCATACAGGTAATTTTGACGTAGGCATCTGCTAAGAAATGATTTTGATAAATTCTACCCTAAGGTGATAAAATAGGGGATGAAAGTTAGTATAAATCAACTCATAGGTGACTGACTGACTGACATCATTCATCATGGGACATAAACCGGATATAACGGGACGGGAAATATAGTCGACGGCACGCGGGAAATATAGTAAGTACACAAAATAATATGTTGTTGCCACATCAACATTGGACTCAAAAGCTATTTGCACCCGGGCGAAGCCGGGCCCGACCGCTAGTACTAAAATATATTTGTATTTAGAACTACGAGATGTAGCAGTCTTAAAATGTTACAAATTTCAGGTAACAATACATCTTATTCGTCTAAATTAAGGTTTATTATGACTTTCAATTTGTAGCATATAGAACGTTATGCCATCGATGAAAATATAAAGGAATAGAATAAAAATGTAACACAAGATATTGTAAAATAATACGACACCGAGAAGAAATAAGGTTAAAAATAAAAAGTAAACATTTAGCGCTCACGCTGTTATGAAATTCTTCTCTTTTTTCTTGCAACAATCGATAACCGTTGTGCACAGCGAAATGGATCAAAAAAAGATGTATCACGTCAAGAACAAAAAGTCTCGCAACTCAGATCTCTGACCGTAAAAATTGTGAGGTCTATATAATATCAAATCAGTTAATTAATTCACGTGTCTTGTGAGGTGTCTTAAGTTCTTACGTAATTAGTTTTTTTTTTCTCGCGGGGAAAATCCCTTTACGGACCATCCCACCCCCGGAGGGGCGGGGGTGTGTCGGACTCAACGGTGCGCCTTCCGGTCCAGCGAGACGTGGAGCTGGGTCGGGTCCCTATCGTATTCTGCGCACCGAAATACCGACTAAAAACCCCGCGTTGGCCACCATCGGTGCACTTTGGAGACGGCCCTGGGATACCGCTCAACAGACGCGCCAGGACCGCCTCCTTGTGCACTGCCGCTTAGCGACGCAGCTTTGGACGCGTGTTGCGTCACGTCTCGGGGGCCGCCAAGATAGGGACGGCGACCCCATGTGGCCTCTGCGGCGCCGGGTTAGATGTTGTCCCGGCGCCTCCTACGTCACCTGTGGCGACGAGCGGGATCGGTCTGCTCCCGATCCCGTTCGGCGCTCTCCTTCTGCGACATGACGCGTTCGCAGAAGGAGAGCATGGCCCGCCACGACCTCCGGCTGCCGACCATGGCGGCGTCCACGGCCGGCAGTGAAAGGTCTCTTCCGATGACCGCGACGAGAGCGCTGCGCTCCTCGTCCCAGGCTGGGCACTCCTCCAGCGTGTGCTGGGCCGTGTCCTCACGGCAGTTGGCACAATGGTGGCACACGGCGGACCCCTCCGCTCCGGCTATGCGACACAGGTACGCACCGAAGCAGCCGTGCCCGGTGAGCACCCGCGTCAGCCGGTATGTTGGCGCACCGTGGCGCCTGTCCAGCCACTGTTCGAGGATAGGTCGCACTGCCGCGACGGTCCTCGTACCAGCACTAGGGTTCTCCAGCCTGGAACGCCACTCCTCCACAGCGGACCTGCGGAGGGAGGTCAACATGGCCTCGACCTCTCGGGGGACCAACCTCTGCCCACGCCCGGACGCCTCCTCTCGCCGGAAGAAAGCCGAAGAAAGGGTCTTAGCGTCCAGCACCCAGGGCAGAGTTCCCGCCAGTACGCAGGCCGCCTCGTGCGAGTACGTGCGGTAGCCCCTGATTATTCGCTGCGCCACCATGCGCTGCGGACGATGCAGCAGGCGGACGCAACGATCGCACAGGGACTTGGCCCAAACGGGACACCCGTAGAGGGCCATGGACCGCACGACTCCAGCATACAGGTTTCGGCAAGGGATGCCAGGACCATCAGTGTTGGGCAGCAGGCGCCCCAATGCGCCCGCCGCCCTCACCAGCTTCGGCGACAACTCCTCAAAATGCACGCGGAAATCCCATCGACTCGAGGACGAGACCGAGGTATTTCATCCTCGAGCCGACGGGAATCCGCACGCCCACCACCGTGATGTGGGCCCCTGGCAGTGGCCCACACCGAGGTCCGTGGAAACACACGGCCTCAGTCTTGTTCAGGGCCACCGTGTGGCCCAGTCGCCGAATCCTGCCCACCACGAGTCCGGTTCCGAACGAGGCGAGCAGGGCGGACCTCTGGAACCTTACGTAATTAGCTAACTTAACATCATATAGTGACCATATCAATATTAAAAATATTTAATGTTATACATAAAATAGATTGATTTGATTATCGCATTAGACAATTGCTTTTGATTGATTTAATAATATGTAAAAATATATCATTTTTAATATAATATGTATTACTGAAGAAATTATTTTTTTCATCGACGGCCGATTCAATCAATTTTACCTATAGTTTGACGGCGCATATCTCTAACTTTAAACACTTAATTTTGCCAGCGGTATAGTATAAAAGGCAACAATCAACGGGCGTTTTGTTGGTAGTAGACACTTTTGATAGTTCTTTCATCTTGCCCATTAAGTAATGAACTTTTAAATCTGGTAGCGGTCGTGATGACCGGAACTTCATAATAGCTGATCGTGTGATACGTATGTTAGAGGCATGCGCAAAAAATCTTTCAACTTTTACAAATTCAAAATCTGTGGGCCCGGGGATTTGGGGGGTGTAAAGCAAGAGCCCGTGAACCCCAGACGTTCGTTATTTTATAAAAGCTGAAAGTTTGTCAGCGCATGCTCCCAACACAGGTAAGAACGATGTACCATTATGAAGTTTGTGTTGCCCTGGCTTTGGCAGATAAACGGTACTAAAGGAGTGTAAAATACCGATCTTACTTCATCAAATAATAAAGTGCGATTTTTTAGTATTATCTTCAGAGTATTATTAAAAATCCCATTATTCATTGCCAGATACCATCCTGGTAACCCCTTGCCAGATAATTTAACCCCATATGACCCTTAATGTTCATGAAATAATAATTTTACTTACGTTATAGTATAAAAGTATGTAAGTATAGTGATGATAATGATAATGAATGAAATAATATTGTCTTTTATACACTTTAATAATATGTTATGTCATCATTCTATTTATCTATCCTCTATAATAACGTGTAGTGTCATTAACCTATGATTAATAATTTTTTTGAGAAATATTTTATTTGGCATTATTTTTAAACCTGTTATTATGACAGAGTTTTTTTTTAACAATTTAAGGTGGTTTTAGTATCAAATGTCTTTTTTTAAGATATTTTTAAAATTTACATAGATTATTATCAGTAATATAAAACTGCGCCAAAAAGTTTATTTGCAAAAGACATTCTAATCACGAATGTCTTTTTAAGATTTATAATGTCTGTCTGGAAAGGGGTTGTAACTATCAAAAACGTCTGGCTAATAAGGAAACATCATCTTATTATTACCCAAGTATTATATATAAAAACCAGCTTTTACACTATTACGTAAGTAATATTATTATAATCATTAATAATGAATATTAAATTAATAATACTTGAAGATAGCTTATATTATTGTTTTAGTTGATATAGGAATGTATTAAACACTAAACAACACAAGCGCATCCCACTCGCACCCACCCATGTATATACTGCCTCGCGGTCACTCCTACAGCTACCATACATGATTGTCTGGCAAGGGGTTGGAAGTATCAAAAATGTCTGGCTAATGAGGAAACATCATTTTCTTATTACTCAAGTATTATATATAAAAATCAGCTTTTATACTATAACGTAAGTAAAATTATAATTTCATGAACAATAAGGGTGTCTGGCAAGGGGTTGCCAGGATGTTAAGTGTCTGGCAATGAATAATGTGATTTTTTATAATATTCTAAAGATAATACCAAAAAATCGCACTTTATTATTTGATGCAGTTAAATCAATATTTTACACACCTTTAGTACCGTTTACCTGCCAAAGCCAGGGCGACACAAACTTCATAATGGTCCATCGTTCTTACCTGTGTTGGGAGCATGCGCTGACAAACTTTCAGCTTTTATAAAATAACAAAGGTCTGGGGTTCACGGGCTCTTAGAACAATATTTTTATCTTGTTCTATTATGAAATGGGAAATATTTATTTGTAGAACTGCGCTACAAAAAGGTACATATCTTATGCTTTTTCGATTAAATCAAGCATTTCAAAGCTATTCATATCAAAATTTGATGGGTGTGACGTATTAACAAATTTTCATACAAAATTCAGAAAATTTCAATTAGGCCCGTTGACATAAATATATGGACAGGGCCTAAAGCAAGTTCCGACGCAACGTAAGTGGTGCGTTACACACTCGCAACATTATAATTTTTTTGAAACAGCTTGTATTTACTTATATGACAAAAGTTTAATAAAAATGAAGATAATATTTTTTATCACCATTTAGATTCAGAGGAAATTTATTAAATTAAGTTAATTGAATATTTCTTATAGTGCGATTTTCACAGGCATATTTTTGAAATTCCAAATGTACTAAAAGGCTATCTCTTGTTTTTAAATCAATAATTAGACTATTAAATTCTAAACACAAAATTAATTCTTGAAACTGTCCGTGGATTTTGTATCATTTGAGTACAATTCATATAGTTTTATCTGTGTAAAAAGTATTTGTTTAAGTATGCTGGTTTTTTGTCAAAAAATTTATGAGACATGAACATGGTTCTTTGATGACGAATATCTTTGAAATACTTAATTTTGTCGAAAAAACATAAGATACCTTTTTATACGGCAGTTAAATTGCTACACATGCAGACACGAATGCATGTACACACGCAGGCACGCATGCACCCACGAACGCACGCACACACGCCCTTTTTTCTATAAGAGTGAGGAGATTTTAGAAAATTGTAACGCCAAGGACCTTCCCAATGAAATTAAAATTTAAGAATCATTTGATGAACATTTTTCAAGGATGTCTAGCAACAAATATTGCTGTGAATGACAAGACAAGCATGCCATTTGCCTGATGGTAAGCAATGTAACTGCTAATGGAGAGTAGAAAAACGAAGCAACACCAAGAATTAGCTACTACCATTGAAATAGTATAAGTAAAAAAAAGAGAACTATTTGATTTTGACTCACCCTAATGTACCTTGATTTTATGCATTTAAGAATACTATACCATACCTATCATTGTACAATTCAGGAAGTCTTGATGTGTCTACTTTGAGTCTAATTAAAAACTCCACAATATGGTTTCCAACCCACACTTCAATGTCATATTCTGATGTTAATGCATCACTAAGAAGTGCTGTATATTCAAAGTAAGCCCGTGAACTTTCATCTTCATGTAATTTTTTTACCTAGGACAGGAACAAAACAAAACATAGAATAATTTTCATATGATGTAACAATTTGTATTTTTTTGTGTGAACTATCCATTGCAGTGTTCACCATTCACATGCACCTGTTATTTATATATCCTACTAATATTATAAAGGTGAAAGTTTGTATGTATGTTTGTTACTCTTTCATGAAAAAACGGCTCAACAGATTTTGATGAAATTTGGTATAGTGATAGCTGACACCCTGGATTAACACATAGGCTACTTTTTATCCCGAAAAATGTAGTGTTCCCGTGGGATGAGTCAGGAAATAGAAGACGGGACGAACCTGAAGTCCACGCGAACGAAGTCGCGGGCAAAAGCTAGTATAATATATATCAACGGGTATGCAGCATGGGTGAAAAGTTTGCTGTGTTTGCAGAGGTGTTAACATATTTATTTTATGCCCATCAATAGTATCAATAATCAATTTTCCACAAAATCATTGCCAACCCATTTTTATTTAAGAGTTAAATATTAGTGAAAAAAGTATCTTCCAATCTTCAAGCCTTGGCTACACCTTTAATTTAAAATATTGTGCAAATTGTGCTATAGAGCAAATTGTGAGCTGCTAAATTTGGGTCCATAATAGGTAAAGATTGATCTATCTCTACATTAATAGCAGCATTTTAGTACATAGATTGATTTAATCTTTAATACTTTACATGAAAGTTTGTGTCTATATTTCCCCTAGTCCAACACTAATTGTTTTATTTTGTATGGTTTTAAAAATGGTTGGTTAATCACCCACCATTTTTTTTAGTTTAAATGTTTTAGCAACATAATTTTGAACGTAACTATGACATCAACTATAAATACAGTATAATAATAACAACAAGTAAATACATAAACTCAGCATACCTGATGGGTTTTGTAAAGATTAACCAGTTCTGATACAACATTGCTCAATGCTCTGGGATCACATTCATTCCATTTTGCAAGACTTGGTACTTTGCTTTCCAAAAATTCATCATCCACATTCAAAAGGAAACTGTCGTCGTCAAATCTAAAGTCTGGTGCAAACCAGGGTGTTGACGAATCAAATAAGATATCCCATTTCAGTTTTTTTGAACAATAAGGCAATATTACACGAAATTGGCTTTCTGTACCGTCTGTGGATGTCGCAATTCTTTCAAAGTCCACTTTGGTTTTACATAGACCTGTTAAAGAAACAGTTTCATAAAAAGCTTCTTAGAAAGTAAAAAGATAATAAATGAGTATCAGTATTCAGTACCAAGTTTCAAATCTTGACACATATTCTGAACATAGGGCCGAAACACCGGCAATAAGTCGTTTAATATACCACAGTTTTCAGTACCCATTTTAGTATATTTAGCTATTAATATTCTAAATCACAATAACTAATTTGATTAATACATTCAATTTTTAATACAAGTTAAAAAAATCAGTTTCGTAAACATGGGGAACACCACCAAAGACGTCAAAGACAAGTAAACAAGTAGAGATGGGTAGCACTGCGCTGCGCCGCGCAATTGCGCCAACTCACTTCACTGCGCTGGATGTGTTGATTCACTTGTTCAAAATGTGCTGGCGCACAGCGCAGTACTGGGAGTTATAATTTTCTAAAACTGCAAACTCTTTGTTTAAGTGGAATTACACCTAGTTTATCTTGGCTCATGCCTGATATTATTCATTCTTTCACTCACTTGTTAAGTGAACAATGAGCCAACGTAGTTTTCGCGCGGTTTGTGTTATCAATCTGTGTCAATCTGTGAGCGCATGCAGTGTACAGATGGCGCACATAACCATTGACGTAAAATATATGGACGGGGCGGAGAGCAAGAAAAGTGTTGTCACGAAAGTGGTCCCCAACACCAGTGCAGCGGTTGTGACGTCACAGCGCACCGGTCTGTAAGTCGTCTACAAATGTCTAATTATATTGTGCGTAGGTGCAATAAAGATGATTGAAAGTTCCAAAAAAAAAGATAACATTTTTTATCACCGCTAAGTGGAAATTATATTACTTTAAGTCGATATAGCATGTATTGTAGCATTATTGAAAACGATTTCATGGCCGCCATTGACGTAAAATTCTGACAGATGGCGCTATTTTCACAGCCATCTTTTTGACGTACCCAATGTACTGAAGGGCCTATCCTTAGTTTTTAAATCAATGCACATAACGCATATCATTGCCAATGATTAAATCATTGATCATTGCTCATTCCGCGAGTTATCTTGTTGCGTAGACGGAGAAACTTGTTGAGTTATTTTATTGCGCCATGGCGTAATTTTGAGTTAACGCAATGAACCGGTACAGTTAACAGCGCCTGAGTTACTGAGTTAACCGAGAAGCTTATACCCAAATGGAGATTGCATTCCGTATATAAAAGTGAAGCACAAAAATTTGACCTTGAATGACGTTGCTGTTGCCTGCTATCCTTTTCTCTCGAGTGACAATGAATGAACATGATGTTTTATTCATTGATTGTCACTCTAAAGAAAAAGATAGCAGACAACAGCGACTTCGTTCAAGGTAAATTTTTTGTACTTCAGTGTTTTATATGGAATGCAATCTCCATTTGGTTATAATGAGGTTATAAGCTTCTTGATACTGTCAGACACAGCCTAAAGGGATGCCATAAAAATACCTCAGTGGCGCCTCCATTTGTTTCTGCATTTTCTTGCCAAGCTTGAATTACATATTAATAAAATAAACATCAATGTTAAATTAATTTGTTTCTAATTTATATATGGACCTTACTGAGTGCTAACGATACAGGTGTACAAGTAGATACAGTGGACCCCCGGTAATCCGGCCCCTGTCTAATCCGGCACCCCCTATAATCCGACATGATCTATTATTTATTATTGAATATTAATTTTTGATAATATTCGCTAATACATGACTGAACAAGTTACAACTTGTACGCATCATCATTATTGTGCTCGACGCGTTTTGATTCTGATTGCTTAGGTTGGAATTGACTACATGCGAGAGGATAGCGGTGCTACATTTACTAAATTTGATATACATAATGAAGCATGATTTGTACTTCAGAGTACATATATATAATACATATAAAGAATCTTATCAGTGAGTCTGTAATTAGTCGGATTACAAGGTACACTTTTGTAAAAAAAAATCGGACTATAGGGGGTCTTAGGAAGTACTCTATAATCCGACAAATTCGATAGTCCGACACTGCCCTGCAAAATTTTTGTCGGACTACCGGGGGTCCACTGTAATATCAAATTGTGTTACATTTACTTAAATTTGTTCTTGTTCGGCACTTGGCGACCCGCCTTCAAAATATTACGTATTTAAGATTTGTTGGCTAGTCAAGTCACTAAGAAAATTAATCAATGTGTACTAGCATAATGAAATATATATTATTTATTACTTTGTAGTGCACTTCGAAGTCGGTCTTTTAATTTTTAATTAAATTATGTTATTTTTTACTTTTCATAAGCATTGTAATTATGACAAAAGCGATCATATAATAAAAACTGGAATTAATGTATATAAAAATGAATCATTGTGATCCTTTATATTTTCAGAATCAAAAATTAATAATAGGTATTCGGATCCGAAGATAATTATTCGATTTTATGATTATTTTTATGTAGCCACCTGTCATTTCGTTTTTATGATAAAAAAATCACTAAAATCGGCTCAACCTGCCAGAGATATTGAGTACGCCTATGCGTGGTAATCATTAGTCACCCTCTCACCTCTACGCCTTCTTTACTTCCTTTTTTTTAATAAAACGCATATACTGAACCTAATGGACGAAAATCATTGCGTTTCTACCCAGTTTGAAGAGTTCTGCTCTCCAGATATGTACTTATTCATCAGATCTTCACCATATTTTATGTAATCAACATTATAAAGAAATATGTAATCAACATATTACAGAAAAGTTATTTTAAATCAGTTCTTTACTGGCGCAGATATTAAGTATTGATATTTGTTTATATCCTCCCCCCTTCCCCACGCCCCTTCCTCACGCCCCTTTCTATTCCCTCTTTGTAGTAATACACTTATACTGAACCTAATTTAAAAAGAATTATTGCTGTACCATTAAATTTTAAGGAGGTCCGCCCTTCAGGTCCAAAGATATTCATTAGGTCTTCACAATATTTTTTTTTGGTCCAACCTAATATATAATACTATTCGACAAAAAAGTTATTTTTTAAATCGATTAAGTACTGCCGGAGATATTGAGTAACTACAATTGTCCCTATTTTCTACCCTCACCCCCACCCTTTCATATTTTCACCCACCCTTTGTAATAATATACTTATACTTAATCTAACGCAAAAAGAATTAATGCTGGACTGTTTAATTTTGAGGAGTTCTGGTCGGCAGATCCTAAGATATTCATCAGATCTTCACCATTTTTTATGGGACCAACCCAGTATATCATTCATTCCGACAAAAAAGAAATTTTCAAAATCGGTTCGCAATTACCGGCGAAATCGGGTAACAAACATACAAAAAAAAAAAAAATTCAGTCGAATTGATTACCTCCTCCTTTTGAAGTCGGTCAAAAAGGAACAAATTGGCAAATAATGGATTTTCTTTCTGGTACCTCATTGAAGTCTGCAAGTGACAACCCTATAAAATCAGGTCTTTTATTAACTTTCAAACATGGTCAAATCCATAACACGATAAGTGTTATCTTTGTAATCAAAATTATCCAAATCCGATTCATTTATTTTCATAAGTAGTCAAATCCAACACTTGCAATCAAAAGTAGCCAAATCCAAAATTAAATGTCGTTTTTCTGCTTAAAATTACCTTCTGATATGTTTGCGTAGTAGATATCATTTTGATATTAGTTTTCATTACTACAGATTTTATTTTAAGCACTAATGATATAATAAATGTCCACGACGCGTCTTAATTTAATCTTAGTCAAAATAATTATTTCACTCAGGTGTTTAATTTTCCCATCCTCACACTATGCGCCTACTGCGCATGCGCAGTGCGGCTCCCGAGGAGGTGAGGGGGCTGGGGGGCGCCTCGGTCACGTGGTATACGCGGGGCAGGATATCGTTGAACAAAACCGTCCGCACACAAACCCAGCCCGCATTCACACCTCGGAAGTCCTTAAGGATAGGTTCATGGTGTGAGGGGTTGCGCGGGGATAAGCTCCACATTACTGTGTAACGTTTAAACACGATTGTAATACAAAAAATGTAATATTTGAGAAATAAAGATTATGACGAATGCTGAAGGGTGAGGGGCTAGGGGGGTGAGCATGGAGCCAAGAAATGGTATAAAAGAGGTTTGGCCGTATCGGTAGCTTCGCTCCGGGCTCCGCTAGAAGAAGACCTCTCCAAAGGAAGACAAGAAACGAACCTCTGCTCCACGCTCGCCCGCTCCCCGCTCGCTCGCCCGCAGGCCCGTCAGCCGTTTGAAGAGAATTGGTGTTTTGAAAATTGAACCAAAATCCCTGGGAAATCCATCACGCACACTTAAATTATGTTAATGTTATTCAGTTTTTTTATTTGTGGATAGTGACTAACCTTAAGTGCGTGGTGGCCTGTTGGTAAACGGACCAGACGCGGCTGCCAATATATTCACGGTGGTCGTGGGTTCAAATCTCAGGGCCCACCTCTGACTTTTCGGAGTCATGTGTGTATTGATAGTCAATCACCACGCACTAAAACGGTTAAGGAAAACATCGTGAGGAAACCTGCATACCATAGCGGTTTATATGAATTTCTATGGTATGAACTGGTCGAACACCCGCCCTTTTCTCCAGATTTAGCCCCCAGCGATTTTCATTTGTTTCCTAGGCTCAAGGAACACCTCAGGGGCAAGAAATTTGAGGATGATAGCGAGGTGATGGATGCTGTAGAGGCATTTTGGGATAGTCAAGATACAGATTTTTTTTTAGTGAATTGTTAATGTCAATATGTTTTATATTACGTCCTCATTTCTCCCCTAAAACCGAGAAAATTCTAAAGCTTCGAGTTACGTCACTATTTATTAGTGATGATCTTGTTGGGCAAATTATGTGGCTATATATATAACTAGCTGTCGGGCCCGGCTTCGCCCGGGTGCAGATAGTTTTTGAGTCCAATCCACATCAAGAACATATTATTTCGCGTGTCTACTAACTATATTTCCCGCGTGCCGTCGACTATATTTCCCTTCCGTAGGAGAGGACATCCCGTGCCAACAATTTGAATTTGAAAGAGTAGAAAATATGTATATTTGGTTTCCTGACTCATCCCACGGGAACACTACATTTTTCGGGATAAAAAGTAGCCTATGTGTTAATCCAGGGTGTCAGCTATCACTATACCAAATTTCATCAAAATCTCCTGACTCATCCCACGGGAACACTACATTTTTCGGGATAAAAAGTAGCCTATGTGTTAATCCAGGGTGTCAGCTATCACTATACCAAATTTCATCAAAATCTGATGAGCCGTTTTTTCATGAAAGAGTAACAAACATCCATACATCCATACTTACAAACTTTCACCTTTATAATATAGTAAGGAGTAAGGATAAGGATAAGGATACTTACTTTATCAACAACGTACAAAATTAGTAAAAATTAAAATATTGCTTTCCCTATCCAGTTCTTGAATTAAACCATCAAGCTCAATTTTTATAGGTTATTTTGTACCCACCGAACCCTAAATACTTTTTATAAAATTTCATCCCCTTCGTGCCATTTTTCCAAAATTAGTGCGTGCCAATTTCTTGTGTTTATAATAGGTAGCTGAAATACGAATTTTCGTACCAATAACAGTGGTTTCGATTTTGTATACAAAATTACAACCCTTATTTTAAGCCTTTTGAGGCTAATTTAACACGTCAAAAAAGTAAGAAATTATTTTTGTTTTTAATTGACTACCTAAACTGCCAAGTTTTAAATCTGTACCTTTCACGGTTCGTTTTTCCATACAACCCAATTTCACCCTTTTCACTCCTTTAGGGATTGAATTTCAGTAAATCCTTCATTAGTACTGCTCAACATTATGATAGAAAGCCCCGTGTAAAATTTCAAGTTCCTAACTTCAGTAGTTTCGGATGTACGTTGATGCGACAGTTCGGTTCTACAAAATTTCAACCCTTACCACTTTAGGGTTAATTTTAGAAAAATAAAGTATACAGCCATGTTTGTTTTTATTAGATTTACAAAAGTGCAAAATTTGCTAACTGTGGCTTTAACGGTTTCGATTTTCCATACGACTGTATTTTTCCCTTTTCACCTCCTTAGGGGTTGAATATCCATAAATCCTTCCTTAGTGCTATCCTATGCCACAATAGGAATCCCTGTGTAAAATTTCACGTTTCTAGCTCCACCAGTTTCGGCTGTGCGTTGATTAGACAGTTCGGTTCTACAAAATTTCAACCCTTATTTTACCCACTGTAGGGTTAATTTTAGAAAAATAAAGTATGCAGTTATTTTGGTTTTTGATTGATTAACGAGTGCAAAGTTTGACAACTGTGGCTTTAACGGTTTCGATTTTTTTAAGGATGTTTCTTAATGCCATTTGGGCTAGGAGTAAATTGATAGAAATTATCACGATAGGATTTTTTTTAGGTTTATAGTGATTATATAAATTCGAAAAATATATGAGTTTATACTGGTACTTCAAAAATGCAAGTTCATAGTTAGAACTGGAAATGTTGGCCGCCTTTTTAGTTATTGATCCAATCGAGATTTTGAACTGTTTTGTTATTGATCAGATTTGTCTCGAAATCGATATCTGGGATACCCTTTTTTGGAATAACCTGAATTACGCAAAAAGATATGCCGAAAGAATAAACCATTTATTGGACAACGACTATGCAAAACTTACTAGCTACGAAGACACAGCTAGAAACTGGTATCTACCACGCTTTGGGGTCGACAACCCTAATAAAAGTAAGATGCGCCTCGTTTTCGACGCAGCTTCAAGAGCTTACGGAAATTGTTTAAACGATTACCTTTTCAAAGGACCGGGTATACTTATGGCACTCTTTGGTATAATGTTGAGATTCCGAGTAGCCGTAAGTGGAGATATACGCGACATGTTTTTAAAAATAAAAATCCTACCTGAAGATCAAGATGCTATGAGATTTCTCTGGAGAGGCACATAAGATCACACGGGTCCTATTGGCACTTACGTTTTATTTACGTGTCTCACCGTCGGAGCAATTCACATAGAATTAGTACCGACGTTAACAACGGACTCCTTGATTATTGCTCTCAGACGTATGGCTGCTCGCCGAGGATGGCCAAAATTCATGAACTCCGATAACGGAACCAACTTGCGAGGTGCCGGTAATGAACTTAAGAGCGCAACACTCAATTTGGATAGAAGCGGATTACAAGCTGAAGCGAATAATTATGGGATAACATGGAATTTAATTCCTCCAGTTAGCCCCCACTGGGGTGGAGGTTGGGAACGACTTATTCGATGAGTCACGCAGTGCCTGAAACTTGTGCTGAAAGAAAGAGCGCCGCGAGAAGAGACACTCATCACTCTGTTGGCTGAAGTAGAGCAAATGGTCAATAATCGCCCATTAAGACACGTGATAGTAGAGCCCAATACAAACGAAACATTAACACCGAACCATTTTTTATTAGGCACTTCGTCGAATTCACCAACAATAGGGTCATTTAACATGGCCGATTTGAAAAAACAATGGAGAATATCTCAGATGCTAGCCGATATATTCTGGAGGCGTTGGATTAAAGAAGTGTTGCCTACTATGCTTCCCAGAAAAAGATAGCAACAAGAATCGAATCCACTGCGCATCGGAGATTTGGTGATAGTTGCTGATCCTGATGCATTGCAGTGTAATTTGTGTGAACCACAGGTATTTGTTTCGGGTCTGGGTGTTTGCGAGACCGAATCGTCTCTCGTAGTTCCCGATATCCACGACACAAGACACGATCTTTCAGGACTATGTATGTGACTGTTAGTTATATTTATCTATTATTAGTTTTATTTCTCTCTTTTTATTACAATTTTGAAGTCGGTTTAATTTTTAAAATATTTTTTTAAATGTTGACTGTATTATTTCTGGCAAGAAGATGCTCGACTTCTAAGTTCTAGGTTTCTTTTCTGAATCGTTACCGTGTTGTCTTTGAACAGAAACTAAGTACTAGTCTTTGAATTATTGTGTTTGTTGGCATGTTATCCAGCGTCACATCCTCAACCGCGAGTCGTTTTTTACTCTGGCCCAACAAACTATTCCAGTGCACCTGATGTAAGTGTAGTGCGATCGAAACTGGGTATCCATAGGATATACACAAGTTGATTTCTAAAGGAGACGGGCGAAACTTCATAGAACCTTGGGCTTAGCCTTACAGAGTTGGTTTATGCTTTATTTTATAGGGATGAGACCAATATATCGAAATTAAAAATCAAAATCCTTGCGCCAAATGGGAGTAAAGTGATAATCGGTATTTATTACAAAATAAAATTACCAAAACTGACATTTATTCATGTGCAACCTTCTTGAAGCATATCGATGGTGCTGGCAGTAATTAATAATAAAAATAAAACAAAATTGTCAAATGTCAACGACTGATGACAAGAGTGACTGAGTCAAAATACAAATACAATTGCATGGTGCATTTACACGTTGGCTGAGGCTGGGCTAACGTCTACCAACTCCAAGCTATCAACAATGAAAATATTAAGACCAGCGAGGCCAAACACACCGTTTACGCGTTGGAGGAGGCCGGCCGAGGTTAGCCAGGCGTTTAAATGCAGCATAAAACTATGTTTATGTCAGTAATTAGAAGATGGCGTGATAACAGGCCGCTATGAAAATCTACTAAATACTCCATGAATTATTAATTTCATTTTCCCATTGTAAAACATCGTATTATGTTTCGATGAGAAACGAACAAAAATTAAAAAAGAATATTAGTGAATCTTTCATAAGGGGCCATGCATAAATTACGTGACACGTTAAGGGGAGGGAGGGGGTCGACGAAGTGTGACATTGTGTGACAAAGGGCAGGAGGGGTTCAAAACTTTGTGACATCACATTTATTGAAACTATATTATTCTATATCTAAGTATTACAACATTAAATTTCATAAAAATAGTTGCAACTCTGTCAATAATTGCAAAATATGTGACATCACACTAGGTAGGGGGGGGTCCACAAATGTGACCAGCTGTGACAAGGAGGGGACAAAAAAATATGAAATTCGTGTGACGTAATTTATGGATGCTCCCTAAGTGTACAATCAAGCATAGGTCAAGCCCAATTTCGCCCGTCTCCTTTAATACATTTACACATGGACGTACATTTACATGAGTCATCGACGAGGTTTGCACCAGTGTGTATGGTGACAATCATACACGTTTCGATTACCAGCAGCTGGCAATACTGTAATCAACCATATTGTCGGCTGTTGGTTCTTCGACAATCTCACTCAACGAACGAAATGCAACAACGACCAGTTGTATATTATAAATACTGAAGGGCCAACATTCGTTTTTAAATCAATGTTTTTTTTTTTCTAAAGTAGTATTGTACAACACCCTTTCATTAGTAAAGATGTTATGGTACGCAAGGGTTTAAAATATTATTTTAGCAAAAACTATGGATTTACCACCCAAACACGATGATGTAAAAAATCACAAATAAAATGGTTTTCTTTGCGAATTTTTAATAGCGTTGTGTTTCTAGTCATTAAAACTACCTCCCGGCTTTGATTTCAGTAGCAGTCTTGATTTACCCTGTATAATTATCGGGATGGTATCCAGAGTGCCCTGTAGAAAAGAGGGGGGTGTTGGTAACAATTATGTATGTATTAAAAAAAAACCACTTGTTCTTAGGAAATTATATGTAAGGCGGGCTTACTTAGCTAGACATACAAGTCAGCTTAAAAATAACACACAGTACGTCAAAATTAATATTTAAAAGTACATCATTAGTACTCACTTAAACAACTGGTTTATATACAATAGTAACTAAAGTACATTCTTAGACACTAACATATTTACAAAATTTACGTTACAAACATTAAACTATAAAAGTGAAATAGGCATTATCAATATTAATCTTTCAAGTCAGGGTTTGCAAGCAAAAATATTTATTGGGAGTTATTATTCTCAACCACAACATGGATTTATAGATCAAATTCCCCATATCATAATGATTTGTGAGAATGTTATTGTAGGTCCTAATCTAGTAAATTATGGATGGATGAAGTCATATTTATAATGATAAAAAAATATATTAAAATTGAATGAAATGTCTAACTATTGAGTTAGAACATAAAATATCAGTACAAGTATGTCAATAATGTATTATAATGTCCATTTATTACGAATGGATGCCCTTTGCAAGACCCCTGAAAATATATTAAAATTAGCCTATTTATTTAGGCTTTCTGCCTTATCTGAAAGTCAACATTGTTATGCAGAAGTGCCGCCTTTGTTTGTTGCAACAGCAACACAAAATTTGTTTGGTTGACTTTATAATATTGTCACAAAATAAACAGAATATTTTTGTGGTATTACCAACCAATATTAAAATACATAATTAATCGTCAAATTTAATTGAATGTACCCCTGTGTCAATGGCACCGCCGCGGTATGATCCTCTCTTCTTCTTAGTCTTCTCATGTTTGAATGACTTGCCCCGTGTGTGTTTCAAGTCTTGACTGGCACGTTCCCCCCAGGAACCTCTTGCTCCACTCTAAAATAAAAGAAATAGTATTAATTGATGATAATAATATTTAAAAATTAAAAACACACTACATAAAAACTAACAATTCAATTATTCAAAATACTTCATTTGATTTCGTAAGTTGTTCTGTAAGTAGGTATAGTAGTTTTAGCAAAATAATACCACTTTTGTTAAAAAAATTGTATGTAATTTAGCAAAGCATGGATGGATCCTAGATGAGGAAATACTTAAATGGTGTGTTGTTTAATGAACATGATAATCAATAATTTATGGCATGCTATGTATGGGCCTGAAATGTTAATCTCACCTATTTAATCAAATACTATTTTCTTATTTTGAGAATTATCTCCTCCATCAAAACTTTTTCTGTCTTTGAAACCCCCTTTATTGAACCCACCCCTGTCGCCGCCCCAGGAATGTCTATCGCCGCGGCCGCCTCTGTCTCCACCGCGTCCACCGCGATCTCCGCCGCGACCTCCCCTATTGAATCCCCGGCCACCTCTATCACCAAATCCACCACGGCCACCCCTGTCCCCGAATCCCCCGCGGCCTCCTCTATCCCCATATCCACCCCTACCCCCTCGTCCCCCTCTATCGCCAAATCCCCCGCGGCCCCTCTGGCCACCTCTTCCTCTGTCATTAAATCCGCGTCCACGTTGGAATCCACCTCTTCCCCGGTTATTCCAATTTCCGGATTTATTGCCTTCACCCTCATCATCATTATCTTCATCTTGGTTTTCCCCCTCCTGATAGAAAAGTTTTATATTAACGCCAAGACTACACTATGTGATAAAATTAGGATATTTTAAAGTAAATGCCCGAAACTGCGCCATGGGATTTTGAATCAAAATTATCAATTTTCCATTATCACATGGAGTGGCCTTGGCGTTTGGCAACTTTAGGGCATTTACCTTGGCTTCAAAAGAATTATCCTTAAGTCTAGGATCAACACTGACTGCTTCAGTTACAACACGTCGAAATGGAACAGGTTTACTATTTACTCCCTCCTTTTCATTTGGTGTTGACACATGGTTAGTACCCTAAAATTCACAATGATTTAATTGTATAAAACTGTTTACATTGACTTTGTTTAAAATCTTACTGATGGTTAGATATTTGTTTCTCCTTGGACAACAATAATAGGCATGATGACTGTTTTTGAGAAACTACTTCAGAATGTTCGTATACAATAACTAAGCTTAAAAAAAAATCCATTTTATTTCTGAAATAGTTATTATTTCAGAAATAAAATGTATTTTTTTTGGTTTTGCAGGAAAAAAATATGAATATATAAATATTTGACAGTTCCATGTTTTGATGTTTATTGTGATAAATTAATTTCATCAATTTCTTTAAGAATGATTAATCCTAATGTGTATCAATGGTGTAAAGTTCCACAATGTAAGAATACATAGATAAAAACAATGAATTAGTTATTTATTAACGTTTCAATGAGAAAATTGTGCTAAAAATGGCAAGGCGAGACACAGCATCTGTACCTTCAAACTCAGTAATATATTTCTGTGAAGACCATTTTGACGCAGGTATTTACAAAGTTTATAATGTTTCACGCGCCCAGAAAACTTATAATCAGAACGCATACATAATATTCTGCTAATAACACAATCGATCAATTATGGAGGCTAGATTTCATTTATTTACATTAGGTATTATACCAATAGCTGTGTATATAAGTACAACTTTGAGCCATTTGCCTTTATGAATCATGGTTCCATGCTAATATTTCTTTTTCGTACTTTTGGTAGCAAAGAATGGATTGTGTTACAACGAATTAACAGTTAAAACTGAGTTCGCGTCAAGGGAACCAGAGTGTCAACTGAGTCAACTGTCAACCAAAGTAATATTATCGAAAGTGAAACGTCACTCGCTTCCTATTGGCGTTTTATCTAATATGGCGGATTCTTAGTTTTCTTACTTTTATTTTTACTAAAATATATTTAATCGCAATTATAATCTCAAGCAAATTTATATTCTTAGACTCTTTTATTATTGTAAATCATAATTTCATTAATTCTTTATAACAGTCATCATCACTATTGCATTATGTGAACAAGGTATAACATTCACATTACTAAGAGTGCAGAAAGCATCACTCATTCTTGAATGTACCATTAACTTCGAACAGGGAAAAAAAAATATCTGGGAAGAGATACAGATATTTCTTGAATCAATACTTGTCTCTGTTGCACTTATCATCAGGTGAAATATAGTAAAAAACTTACTTTTACGAAATTATTGTAGGGTTTTTTGGCTGGGACGAAATCTCCTCCTGAAGCTTTTCTCTTTTTGCCAGTCTGGAAGCTGTTTTCTGATGACTGAAATACAAAGACATATTATTATTAAACACAATATTCTGGTCATTTTCATGGGTAGTACTGTAAATTATTGGGGTTTTTTTGGGCTACCTGTTCATTTGATTCAGCATATTTTGCTTTTTTCGTTATTTTTGTTGGTGGTTCATCTTCACTATCATCACTTTCATCAGATGACTTATTTTTTTTTGCTGGCTGTTGTTTTGGTGTGGGTTGTTGTTTCGGTTTATCATCATCACTAGAATCATCATCTGAAGATTCCTGCTTAACAGTTGAAGGTTTTGCTGCTTTTGCAGGGGTTAATTTTTGAGTCGCCTTAGATGATTCATTGTCACTGCTGTCATCACTATCATCAGAAGATTCTTTTTTTACTGGTTTCTTTATTTGAGTAGGAGTGGCTTGAGGTTTGGCAGGAGTCTTCTGTGCTGGTTTGGGTTTTTCGTCCTCACTGCTATCATCACTATCATCAGATGATGAATCTTTTTTAACAGCAACTTTAGCAACAGGCTTAACTGGCGTAGCTTGTGGTTTTTGCACAGGCTTCTGTGGTGCTTTATCATCTTCATCATCGCTGCTTTCTTCACTATCTTCGGATTCTTGTTTTTTGGCCAAAACAGGTTTAGCAGGTGTAGACTTGGCTGGAGTGGGCTTAGAAGCTTGTTTTGGTTTAGGTTCTTCTTCATCAGTGCTATCATCTGATGATGATTCCTGTTTTTTTGTATTTACAGTAGTCACCTTAGCTTGTGGTTTTATTTGTGTAGATTTGGGAGCAGATTTATTTTTAGACTTGTCATCATCATCACTGCTGTCACTATCAGAAGATTCTTGCTTCTTAGGCAATACTTTAGCTTGAGGTTTTGCAGGAGCTTGTAGCTTGGCAACAGGTTTTTGAGCTACATTGGAAGGCTCTTCATCACTATCACTGTCATCAGAAGAAGATTCTTGTTTCTTATTTTGGGCGGGTTTGGAAGTTGCTTTGATTGGGGCTGCTGGCTTTATTGTAGGTTTCTTAGTTGTGTCCTCATCACTGCTTTCTTCACTGTCTGATGATTCTGCTTTTTTTGCAGGAGTTGCTTTTTGTGGTGGCAGAACTTTATTGGCAACCTTAGGTTTTTCATCTTCACTGCTGTCACTGTCATCTGAAGATTCTGTTTTCTTAGCAGGTGCTGATTTTGCTACAGTTTTAACAGGTAATGCTTTTTTGTTTGCCTCATCATCATCACTACTGTCATCTGATGATTCTTGTTTTTTTTGTTGTTTTCCTGTGGCTGATAATTGTGGCTTAACTGGTTGTTTTGTTGGCTTAGATGTGGCATTGTCTTCACTGCTGTCACTATCATCCGATGATTCATTAGGTTTCTTAGCTGGTGCTGGCGGAGTTGGTTTCTTGGCCTAAAATAATGTATTCGTATCTTTTAAATAGGGCTTTTTTCAAATTTTACAGTTAATTAATAAAATTATTCTCAGAGGTAGTGACGAATATAGATACATTGATATCACAGTATTTCAATAAATATTTTACATCATTGTAGTTACAGTTTGATTCAATTACAAATAGCTATAGGAGCAAAATATTACTTGTTTTGGCTTTTCGTCTTCAGAACTGTCCGAGTCTGATGACTCTTGTTTTTTCTTTATGGCCGGACTCTTTCCATTTACTTGAATAACTTTATTTGGTGGTTGTTTTTCACTTTCATCACTCGAGTTACTAAAAAATAAAGACATATGATTATTTTAAATTTGAAAATTACACTGTAAGAAAAATTTGAATCAATTTGGGTTTTACCTCTCAGCTTTTTTAAGGGGTTGTTTATTTTGTGCTTTAAATTTGGTGAATATATCAATTAAAGTTGGTAATTTCTTTGCTCTTGGTTTCTGTAAAAATCGAAAAATGAATTAGTTTTATTTGGAGGCTAGCAGTTTAACGCCCGAATACTGGAACGCAACTTAAATATAAATTGCGCTTAACTACATTAATCCCGCTTAAATGTATTGGCTAAGTGGGCCGTGCGTTGTTAAGAGCAACTTAATATTTGAATGGCGTTCCAGTATTCGGGCGTTGAAGATACAAATATGTTATGTATGTCCTTGTATTCAAGTTTATTTTAGAAAACATCATAGTTATTCATAACACATATTGTAGATGCCAAAAAGAAAAATAATCATCATGTTAATGTTGCTTAAACAACTTCTACACTTATAAGCTTACAATCCTTCGCTATGCAGAGTAGGCTGTCAAGATTTTTTTTTTTAATTTCTATGAATGGCTAGACGAGCAATGAGCATGCCATTCGCCTGATGGTAAGCGATACAACCGCTCATGAACAGTAGCAAAACCAAACAACATCTTGAATTACAAAGCAATGCTTGGCATTCCACTGAACTCGCCATCCTGAGACATAAGATGTTAAATCTCAATATGTCCAGTAGTTACTCTGGCTACAATGCCCTTCAACCCGAAACACAACAGTGCGTTTACACTGCTGTTTGATGGGAGAAATAGACACTGCAGTGGTACCCACCCAGATGGCCTCTCACATATGAGACCTACCACCAGTGAAATGATCAAAGTACTGAGTATTGTTAGGAAGGTTTTTGTCCCTTCAATGAAACCTACTTTTTTGTGTAGGGGTAAATATATATTTTCAATAAGTATAAATATAATAGCCACCCAGGCCCGGAGTTCTATGAATGGGCATTCACCTCAAACTAAGATAAAACTTATGGCTACAACATTTATTGTAATCATACATGATCATCTACTAAGTCCATTTTTTAAGTTATACATCCCTCATAAGTAAAATGCCTTCCTGTTTGATAACAGCACATAATTTATTTCAGTTCCTAACCAATAGGGTGGTCACTGGATTCAGGTAATGTGCCTACATCACTCGCCAACTGCCCAGTGTAATACCATGCAGCACTTAACCATTTAAGATTTATAGTGCCGTTGCTCAAGTTCGAGAGCTGACGTGACGTTTACCATGAGACAGGCAACAGACTTGGCATTTTGCGTCAATAAATGAAAACTTCATTTTAGAAGTACGATTTTGGGATATGTATATTTATTATAGCAATTAAAATACTATGACAAAAATCAAAGTTATGAAAGAAAACTAATGAAATAGTAAAGCCGGGGCTCAATACAAATACGAAACTAAAAAGATTACAAAATATGTAATTGGATTACATATAAACTGCATGTTGAAAGCTGAGGAACAATAAAACACATAACTTAAACCTAAAACAGTTTCAATAATTTATAGCGTACAGGTTGTATACACATAACCTAGCTTAATCAATAATTTTACCACATGTGATTTAAAAACAATTTTTCGCGAAAGTAAAAAGAAACATATCAAAGTAGGTGGTTGTTTAAATTTAACATTAATGACCAAATTGAACACGTGTAGTTGCCGGGTCTACACGTGGTTTATATACACTCGTGGGGTACTTACCGCTTTCGTTCTCTTTAAAACCTCTTGTGCCAATGATTTGTCTACATTCTGGAAATAGTCATAAATCAGACAGTTTAACTCGGCTGTAATTTGCGCTGGGACTTCCATATTTTCAGTTTTATTGAAACAAAACTAACACAAATGAAGACAGACGCTGCCCCACAGTAGAGAAGTCCCAAGTCAAAGAGGAAAATGGAGTGTTGCCACTTGAGTCTTGACCACAGATTAAAGATGCCCGATCCACAGGCACGATCTTATTATTAAAATCGATTTTTTTGAATCGCAATGGATGATTAGGTACGCATTGAATCGATTCCCGATCGGAATCGAATTCACGTGAATCGATCTTTATAAAATCGAAAAAGATTGTTTCATACGATAAAAGTAATTAACGTTACCCATATTTTAAGCGGAAAATGATTCCTAAATACTTCGTAGGCATTTAAAAGAAGAAAATAATGATTAGAGATATAAACAAAAACCCAATCTATATATTATCTTAATGTGTGGTAAACGGTGTTGATGGCATGATTAGCATAAGTTCTTAAATAACTGTTATTCATATCTCCTGTATTTTGTCATTGTTTGTTTACCTAAATAAAGAGAAAAAAATAATAAAAATGAATGTTTGTCTGTATGTCATCGATGAACTCAAAAACTACTGGAGCGATTTGGCTGATTTTGGTCTTGAAATATTCGTGGAAGTCCTGGGAAGGTTTTAGGGGTGAGAAAAATTGGAAAATTTCTAAGGAAGATACTAAAAACATTTTTTTTTGTATCGTTCAAGCGTGATGCCTTCATCCAATATAGGATGATCTTTGTTTATATGATGGGAGAATGGATGAATCGCAAAATGTGTTGATAAGCGCATAACTCAACAACGCTTGGACCAGTTTGGTAAATTTTTTTTTTTAAATGTTTATTATTACTTTATTACTAACAAAAAGTAATGGCGTGCAATATTATTTGGAAACAGCATTTTGGTGCTGAAATAAGGGAAGGAATATCGGATGGACCTCAGACTAAAATTTAGTCTGAGGGATGGACAATAAAAAATGCTAAATGTTTTAATGTCAAAATTATATGTATATGTATATGGAGAGATGGGATATAAAAGAGTGGAAGGTACGGGAGAAGGCTGGGATAGCTGACAGATTTGATAGGACGAAATGTAAATGCACGTTATAAGACGGGAACAGACGGATAAGACGGGATTGAGCCGGACAGTAGGATAGCTACGTCAAGTTTAGGTATACAAGAGTTTATACGAAATAACATATGTATATTTGGTGTGGAGTGGAATCAAAAAATATATACACCCAGGCGAAGCTGGGTCGGGCCGCTAGTAATATAAAATATTTTATTTTTAACCGACTTCAAAAAAGGAGAAGGTTCTAAATTGGACTGCATATTTTATTTAATTATTTTTAAGCTAGCTATTGCATTGCTTCTATCGCGGGCCTTGAGCGTGGAGACCGAATCCAGAAATTCCGTAACGAAAATACCCTAAGACGCCGACCGAAATTTAAATTTAATATTTTTAAAAATACTGCATAATTAAAATAAATAAATAATTATAATTACATAAGTTGATAAAAAATGCTATGCAATAGCTTTACCGCGGCAGTCTCCGAGTGCCACACGTCTTTTTTTTATGATTCTTTTTTTGCTTAAATGGTACTTGTCATTTGGTCCCATAAAAAATGGTTGCCTGTAAAGTCGGTTTTACGGGCGAAGATTTTACGTGACAACGTCTTTTTCTCGGTAGAATATTTATTGATATGAATATAATTAAATTAATCACTCAACTATAATTAGATCATAGTTGAGTGGGAGAGAGACGCAAGGCATTCGGCGGGCCTCTCTCTCGTTCGGTGACTCATCGTAACGTTACCGGGCGTTACACTTTTTCATAAGTGACTCCCAGCCGCAACCTAATTTAAGACGTTGTCACGTCAAAAACGGTGAAGATAATGTGTACATGTTGATTAATTTACTTATCGACTTATCTAGCCGGCAAATCAATATATATGAGCATATATGGTATTTTCTTTAGTTCAGTATTAATCCTTATCCAAATGGATATGTTAGTTAGCTTAGGCATTTAATGTAGATTAAAATTGCCTTTTACACTATATTAAATAGTTTTTGAGATATCGTCGTTAGAAGTAATTAGTAGCGAAGTTTTTTGAACTTTTTACTGAATGTATACGCGTGTGGCAAACTCATGAATGTAAAATAGATGGCACGCGAAATAATAATGTGTTCCTGATGTGGACTGGAGTCAAAACAATATCTGCACCCGGGCAGAGCCGGGCTGCGCCGATAGTTAGGAATAAATCTTCGATGAAATATTTACTAGATACAGAGTCCGGAACGAAATCACAAGTCAAAAGGGGCCGAGGTTACCTATACATTTGAATTCGAACTACGAGATGTAGCAAAAAGTTTTAAATTATAATCAACTTCAGGTAACAATAAACCTTATTAATTTAAGTTAACATTTATTATATTTTTAGACCATACTATAATCAAATAAGACCACACGCTTATTTGTGCTCTTATTTCACTTGCTGTATTTAGGCCGCTACTTATAATCTAGTGTATGTGTGTATCGAAGAAATAAATGGGTAAATATTAAAATAAATAACACTTTTTATTATCCTATTTTTTTCCTTTACAGTTAACCTACATCACTCGGCAAAACAGTTGTTAAAGATAAATAATAGTTTGCAATTAAATTACTATTCTACTATGAGCCAATGAGGTAGAGGTTTTTTAAATAAATCATTGAACGCAATTATTCATCAGTGGCAACATTTGATTTGTATGTGATTGTCAGGTCAGACGTCGGGGCTTGATTATTTAGAAATATTATTTTCTTTTTTTAGTGCTGTGTTGTTGAGAAACGTGACTAAAATTTTGTAAAAGACTTCTGTTCATAATCATGTACAATATGTTGTTAATATAATTATTATTCTGTGGCGTGACATACCGTGAATAGACATGTTTTCAGTACAGTTTGCTTTGTCGATATTTAATGTGATCAAGAAAACAATTTAAAAAATATAAATATTGCATTCATGTCGTTGTTATTCGAATTGTGTGAGAACACGATGCCCGTTCAACAAATAAATGTAAAAAACTCATCTGATATAGAGAGTTGGGAATGGGGCGGAGGAGGCGGCCGAGAGACGATCCGAGCAGGCTCTGGGAGCAGTCAGACCTCGTGCAGTAACTCCAGTGGAGACATATGCCGAATATGTCACTGCGAGAGCGAAGCGCATAATCCACTGCTTGCTCCATGCTATTGTTCAGGTAAAAAATCCTGGTTTTTATGCAGTAAAAAAACTACACCAATCAAGGGAATGTTTTGAGTGAACTTTGAAGACACATTAAGTAATGTTAGTCCTATTTTAAGGTGTAAACTTTAAAGTATTTGATGGTACCAAAATAGATGCCATGCTTTTCTGAGCAATATTTATATTTTTTTGGTGTTTTTACTCCTGAACCATTTATTTACATTAATAAACACCAATATCTGCAATAAAAACAAAACATTGAATGTAGCAAATCTAAAAGTGCTATGTTACATTAAATTAATAATAGCTTTGTTTATGAATTTATTTCATTAATTTGTAAAACAGTCATTATCAAATTATTATTGTTGCTGTTTCTTTTTATCCATGCAGTATATTGTATAAAATCTATCAGTAGTAATTATAAAAACTATTTTATGAATGCTGTTAGAGAAATGTATTTATTACTATTAATATTTTTTACATTGTAGTTCATTGTTAGCTATATTTTATTTGTAAGTTAGGACATTCAATGTAAAATGCAACAAGGTTATGTATATAATGATTTAGTATTTATTTATTTATATTTAGTATGTCTTTATTATTTTTGACACATTATTTTTATTATAGTCTCAATATGGCTAATACATAATAGAAGAAAGCAAAAAAAAAAACAATTTATCAGAGTTTTCCTATTCAATAATATTTAAAAGGTTACTAAATATATGTAATAAATGTAATATTTTATTATTGGACAAGTGAAGCATATTGTTTTCCAAGCATTTATTTCTGAATATGGTCATGGTCTGTTGTTTAGCACTCCTATATTGTGGCTATATTGGTTAAACCAGAAAAATATAATTCATATGATTATTATTGTGTATAATTAATCAGTAATCTGTAATATTTGAATCCAGTCTTAGGGCCTTTAAGGTTTTACAGGGTTTTGTATGTACCTATATGACTTGCATTATAGAAATATTGGGTCATTTGGTAAATATATTATTTCTGTAGTCCTATGTTGAAGTAATTGTTTGTTTTGTAAAAATAATTTTGTAAAAAGATTTTTTCTATAATAGAATTGTTTGCCATATGATACTTAATTTTATGACTTTTCTGTTTTTACTCTAAGCTCTAAAGAATTCTTGTAATAATTTTATTTTACCTAAATAATTTTTTTAAGACTACATAGTATATTAGCATGAAGATTAGTGATATTTTCAATACTTTTCAGTCCTCATGAAAATATTTCTTAATAATCTAAATACCTATTTAGTAGACATATCTTTTCGAGTGCTGTAAACATTTAAATAGATTTCTGTAATTTTATTATTGTTGAATCATCAGCTTTGTATTAATACTAGCATTTGGCCACAACTTTATCTGCGTATATGGTACAATGTGCCAAAATAAAGTGATTATCGTCACATTTTGTTTACAGAGCCAAAGCAAAAAAAAATATTTTTTTTACACTTCAAAGGAGATCAGTCGATTTGGTCCAACTACGGACAAAAAATTAAGTATGACTAAAAAATCAGGCGTATTTTTTTAGATTCATTCCTCTATTTATTTTTATCCTACACCGTGGGGATCAGATTTTGTAACTTTTTCTACCACTACCACTTTTTGCATTGTTTGCATATTATCAGAATTGACATCTGTCAAATTTATTCAGTGTTTGTCAAATTCTATTCTTTGTGCTTGGTCGCGAAAGGAATGTGCTTTTGTGATGTTGGTTATTGTGAGTTTATTATTTACGACAACTCTTGGCTACTATAAAAAATATTATAATTATTATATTCCCAAAAATAGCAGATCTTGCTCAGTGCATCTACGCAATACCTCATTGGATTTTATGACGGAAAGGCTCTATAATATTAATTATATTATTTTAGTTCTAACATGTACAAGACATGTTTACAATTATAAAGAATTCTAAAACATCAATCGATTTTAATGAGATAAATAGTATGCCAGATCACTTAGTGCGTTATTGGTTAGAACAGAATAAAAATATGTTTTGATTATATTCAGATCGACTACTCTCAAAATGGCCACAATGCAATAATACAATATTGTAATTGCATTGCAATCAAAAGGACAGTGGGATGCTCTGCACATGTACTATTGGTATGTGGTACCTTGGTTGGGCTAGGTACCAAAATGATATCACACCTATTGCAAAGCACCTCCACAATGTATTGTTACTACCAGGTACATGAGATATTGTTTAGGAACAAGTTCAATAGAACTTTTTATTATAAAAATGTGTTTCTTATTATCAATACCAACATTTTTACCGTCATCATTCCCTTTTTAGAATGACCTACCTACTTTTGAAACGAATATTTCTACCCCCAGAAATGCTTTCTTAATTAACTTTATATCGAAAAGTATTTAACGTGTTTATAATAATGTAATACATTTTACAATATTATTAAACGATATTATTTACATAGTTACAGAAAATATACGAGTAAAATATTGTCCAAATAAGATATATGTGAAGATAGTAGAATATGGTAGTTTTTGTAAAACTTTAAGAGGATATATCTTAAATACCCCATATCGTAGCTCAAAAAGACTATATTATATTTAAAGGATATTTAATCTTTATTATTTAATTCTAGGTCTCATTTGTGTCCGTCAAGTTTTCACTACTAGGCCCAGTTTCCTTAGGAAATCGACCGATCTCCTTTCTTTCTCCAACGACTCCAGGGCTGAGCTGCAATTATTTATTGAAAATATGTATTTCCCCTCCACAAAAAAGTAGGTTTCATCTGTATCAGCCCATATAAGCCCCAATGCAGGGCACGGGCCTACTCTACAATCGACAGTATGATTGAGAGTGGTTAGGCCATATAGTCCACCACGCTGGCCTAGTGCGGGTTGGCTGACTTACATACAATAGAAATTCCTATAAACCACTATGGTATGCAGGGTTCCTCACGATGTCACCGTTTTAGTGCATGGTGATTGACTATCAATACACACATGACTCCGAAAAGTCAGAGGTGTGCCCTGGGATTTGAACCCGCGACCACTGTGAACATGTTGGCAGACGCATCTGGTCCGTTTACCAACAAGCCACCACACACTAGGTTTCATCAAAGGACAAAAATCTTTGCACCAATACTAAGTTTCGTAGTAAAATGGGCATTCTCCTTAACTTTTCATCCATTCACTCTCCTTTAGATCCTATCCAAAAACAAAGCATACTATTCTTTTGTTTGATTTCAAGAACAAATTAATTGATAAGTAACTATGTAGTTAAAGAAGATGATATGTTCACACACAATTTTCAATTTTGGCTTTGGAAAACAAAAAGTAATGGATCTTTGCTATTTCTTCGAATTTATTTATAGATTTCGAATTCCTTAACAATTATTTCTTTAGATTTACTATTGTAGCAAGCCTAGGAAAAAAGATATGGCACTTTAAAGTTTTACAGATTTTCTATATCTTGTCCTTAGAGTATATAGAGGGAGCGCTGGTACTTCAAAAACGTAAATAAAAATGGTGGTGCCGGGGCCACCTTTTTCTTCCCTACATCCAGTGTGAATTGTTTCAGCTTGGAATACGCATGAATTGCATGAAAAAGAAAAATAAAAAAATGTAGTTTAGCGCTATCAAATTCCATCCAAATTTATTTTAGGGGTTAATTATTAACTGTGTATTCGTTTATCACCGACAATAAATCCAATTTCTTATTAAATAACAAGAAATAATATACATAATTTTACAGAAAAACATTCATAATTTTAAATTTTCGAACACCTTTTTATTCAATGTTGCAAGTAATTAAATTGTTGAAATTCCGAAAATATTCCGGAATATTTTTAGGTAGAAAATATAAAATATTTGAATTTGGATCGGAATAAATTATAATAAGGCAAGGGTGAGTTTTACTTTATATTTATTATTAATATTCTGTATTATGATAGCTAAAAACAATGTAACGTGAATATGTTAATTTTCATTTATTTATTTATTTATATATTTTTCTCGGTAAAGTCATTTATCGGTAACATTAATAATATAGGAGTGATTACAACATTACGAATAAGAAAATATCTTCGTTTTTGAAGTCGCAAATGTATGACAGCGCTCCCTCTATATTTATATACTCTAAGATCTTGTCAAATTCTGTGGGTAGTTAATGTTATTTTGTTCCATTTATATTGGCGTGAGGCATAGTTATGACCCACCAATAAAAGTAAAAATATATTAGGACCTTGAATAAGTTTTCGCTGTTTTTTTACAAAATATTTTTTTTTGTTAAAAATTCGTGGAACAAAAACATTTCATTCAAAGTACTGTCCATCACTAGCTACCACTTTCTCCAATCTTTCTGGCAGTATATGAATTCCGCGTCGGAAAAACGACATGTATTTTGAGGCTATCCAAAAATTGACCAATTTTTTACTTTCTTCATGAGAATGAAAGCGCTGGTCAGCTAGGTCATGTGCCATCGAACGGAATAGGTGAAAATCAGAAGGGTCTATGACAGGTGAACACAGCGGGTGGGGTAGAACTTCCCATTGAAGTGTTTCCAGGAAGGTTTTCACTGGTTTTGCAACATGAGGCCGAACGTTGGCATCTAGCAAAATCACTTTGTCGTGTCTCTGCTCGAATAGCGGCCGTTTTTCTTTTAGGGCTTGACTTAAACGCATCAACTGAAGTCGACAGCGATCCCTCGTGATAGTCTCATTCGGTTTGAGCAGCTCGTAAAAAAATACACCCTGCTGATCCCACCAAATACAGAGAAAAAGCTTCGAACCATGCATATTTGGCTTTGCACACGATATTGATGCATGACCGGGCTTACCCCACGATTATGTATGCTTTGGATTATCATAGTGTATCCACTTGTCATCGCCAGTCACGATACGGTGAAAAAAAAACTTCTCTTTTCTGCTGTTGAAGCAGTAGTTCACACGCGAGAAAACGCCGTTCGACGTCTCTCCGCGTCAATTCATTCTGTACTCAATGTCCCTGCCTCATGATCATTCATAAAACATTTAAACATTTTGAAACACTTGACTCATCTACGTGTAATCTTTTTCCAAGTTCTGCTAGCGTCTGACATCGGTCTTGATCAGGTAATTCCTCCAATTTCCCATCTTCAATTTTTTTCGGTGCGCCAGAGCCTTCTTTATCCTGAAGTTCGAAATTATTATTTTTGAAGCTTCGAAACCAGTCTCTGCACATCGTATCCGATAAAGCATTGTCTCCATAAGTCTCAACAAGAATTCTATGAACTTCAGCCGCAGATTTCTTTGGAATGAAGTAGTGCAATACAATTCCCCGCAAATACACTTTATTTGGCACAAAAGTAGACATTTTCAGAACTAAGAAAAAAAAAAATTGGTTACACTAAAATGAACTATCCTATACTGAAATTTAGGCTTAGATATACTGCTGCCTTGCATGTATATTACCATTCCAAATTTCCCAAACGGGGTACTGCTATTGTCATCTTTGAAGAAACAGCGAGAACTTATTCAAGGTCCTAATATATTTTACACGCAATTTAAACATCGAGTATTTATTTATTTCACTAATCTAATAGTACCTAATATCATGTGCAATGAAATAAAAAGAAAAGAAGGGACAACTATGTGTATATTATTATTTGCACAATAGCGCTTTCGGGCGACAGAAGCAAATTGTTATTCTCTCCAATAAAATTAAAGCAAATATCAATAGAGTTTTACGAAAAATGTGTTTTCGTAATTCAGGCTTAGTTTCGTCGTGAGCTAGGCACAAAAATTACTTAGAAAATTAATTATTAATATTTTTATACATGAAATTTATAGACGCTTAAGAATTGTATTAACAATGTTTTTACCAATGTTCTTTATCCCATATTAATTATTTCAAAGAATTGACTCCTACTCCAGATTGGGTTAAGGAAATCCGTATTCAAAAACTAAACCCCTTAAGCGCCAAAAACAAATAAAATAAGTGATAATTAAGTAAATTATTATTTTTGACATCAATCATCTTTAGTGGTTTAGAAACAAAAGTTTAGTAAGTAGTTTTTTGAACAAAATTCACGGTGGTCACGGATTCGAATCCTAGGGCACACCTATGACTTTCCGGAGTCATAGGTGTATTGATAGTCAATCACCACACACTGTCACAGTGAAAGAAAAACTCATGAGGATACCATAACCATTTTTAAGAATTTCTATAGTACGTAAAAGTCCGCCAACCCGCACTAGGCCGGCGTGGTGGACTATATAACCTAATCTCAATCGTACCTCGATTGTGAAGACGACCCTTGCCCTGCAGAGTGACGCATATGGGCTGATACAGAAAATGTCATCTCTTATTTCATTCTCCTTCTGCTATATTTTCAAAATGCATGCAATTTAAATTTATTTTTTAATTAGTAGCTTAAATATTAATTTTCATACGAATAACTTTCGATTTAACCGGCATTACAATAGCACAACCGTAGCTTAATTTTCGTTGCCGACTTGTCGTGTTTGACTTAGCAGTTACCGAAATTGCGGCCAGAAATAATAAATTAATACACCATGTATTAATTTATTATTTCTGGCCGCAATTTCGGTGCCATGTTATTTTCTTGTGAATCTATACATCTTCTATACATATAAATAAAATTGAAGTGTCTGTTTGTAAAGTGAAAATTAAAGAAAATGTCCAACTACATATCGTTATATACACGATACCTATAACGAAAATGATCTTAGATTTTTTTTGTCTGTCTGTCTGTCCGTCTGTCTGTATGTCTGTCTGTCTGTTATTCCGGCTAATCTCTGAAATGGCTGGAGCGATTTTGACGGACTTTTATTGTCAGGTAGATGATATAATAAGGAGTAACTTAGGCTACATTTATTTTAGAAAAAATAAAGTTTTTGTTAAATTCCACGCGGACGAAGTCGCGGGTACAACTAGTTACAAATAATAGTATGTCTTTTGAAAGGACTAACTAATTAATTTTAAATCATTACAATATTCTAAATAATTAAACAATTATTTAAACACACAAAACTTGTCGTTTGAAAAAAAAACACTATAAAGTAATAAAAAAAACCACTGCAAACAAAAAAAATAACATTTTTTTCGCTGTACTTCTACATGTTGATGAATTTGCTTGTTGACTGGACTAGCCAACAAATCAAAATATATGCGTAACATATTGAAGGCGGGCCACTCAGTAACAAACATGTAGAACCTATGCCTTATGGTGCATTTACACGTTGGCTGAGGCTGGGCCAACGTCTACCAACTCCAAGCTATCAACAACGAAATGGCAAGGCCAGCCGAGCCAAACAACAAAACTGTTTATATACTTGCGTTGGTGGAGGCTGGCCGTGATTGGCCAAGCGTGTAAATGCACCATTATATTAATTTAAATATGTTTGGTACTTGGCGACCCGCTTCAAATATGTTACACACCAATTTTGATTTTTTGGCTAGTCAAGTCAATAAGCAAATTAATCAACATGTATAAGTAAAATGAAATAAATATTATTTTTTGCTTTGCAGTGGTATTTTTATTAGACGTTGGAATTAATTCGTAGCGTTTTTTTTTATTAAAACATAAAGCAAATAATTGAAAAGAAAATAAAAAATTATTATTGAAAATACTGCACATCGCTTGCTACTAGTTTTTCCCATCTTTCAGGTAGTAGTCGCAGTGGCGGTACTTCCATACAAGCCCAAAAGCCCGGCTTGCCCTACTTAATATGCATATACTCAATCTTAAAGGAAAATTAGTAACATAAATAAAATACATTCGTTTAATGCAAAACGTCTATCATTTTTAAATTTACCGCGTCGCGGCGTGCCATAAGGGAGGCCCGCGCTTGCGACGGAGCACCCGCGCCCGCAGCGCCACGCCCGGCAACTCGCCTAAGCGAGCGCCGCGGTCTAAAACTAACATAAAAATATTTCATTCAAAATCAACGCTGGTCCACGCGTGCGGCGTGACGCAATATCTTAAAAATACGGAACACACCAAAGTATTATCTATCTTTTTCTCTCTCGTGTGCTTTTACCTGGCTTTTGGCGTATATTGCCCTCTCAGTCGCACCTATGGGTGAATTGCTACTACCATGACACTACGTACCTATACATATAGCTATTCTATAATGCAATTTGTACCAAGCAAAATGCCCGGCTTCGCGTAGTGAAGTTGTGCACTTGACGCGTCATATTATGATCCAAATTTATGGAAAAATATTTATGTTTTGCTATAAGTTATATTGGATAGTATATAAAATAAATTGATATTTTTTGAGACCGTATCATGATGTTTTAAATATGTTTATTAATATATAATTTGGAATAGTACATAATTTAGGACCTGTGGATAGTTTCACGTTTATTATTATGTCTTTCGAGCGGACGATTAACCAGTAATCACAGAACATCTACGTTTAGTTTTCGTTTAATTATAGTATTTTACGTTTATTACGTATAATAATGGGTGAAAAAGTGCCTTGTGATGGTTTGAAGTGCGTGCAAGTGTTGATCGGCAAGGAAAAGGTAAATTCATTACATTTCGTTGACAAACAACTACTCGTATCTGGTCCAAAACCTACGCCTGACTTGTTGTGATTTCTCAAAGTACAGAAAACTATATTATGCATTAACATCTTTTCATAATTCCGGTAAACAGCGTATAGAAACCTCTTTATGCGTCAGATACATATGTGATGAGATTTTAAAACATTATACTCGCGTAGACAGTAATCGTAGTGTTTTTCAGATATTAGTTGACACTGTTTGCCATTGAGCTCATCAAGAGCTTCCTTTCAGGGCTCATGATGAATCAAAAAATCACATGCATACACAAAAACATAACATGAATGTATTAATAACAATAATTTCTGGCCGCGAAATTAAACACGGCGCCGTACTTGTGCTATTACTTTATATTGTAATTAATTTACAAAATAATTGCAATATAAAGTTACGTATGCATGCCCAAAAGTAATTTGACTTACACATTTGTTTTATTCATCTATTTAAAACTAATGATAGGCCATTCAGTATTTTGGCAATATTAAATAGCTCGCTGTGAAAATCGCGCCATCTATTAGATTTTTTCGAAACAACTTATTGTAATAGATTTTTTCATAACGGTGATAAAGACAGCTGTTATTATTTTATTAGTTTTTATCCTAATCTTATATAGATCGTGTGGTAGGTCTAGGACTGCCTCGATGGCGCAAAGTTGAGGTCTTGGATTCGAATCTCGGGTCGTTTTTCTATATTTTTTTTTATCGCATAGGCTCGCCCCCTATCGCATGATGAACACGTTCTTCTTTCTTAATACCATTTTGCTCCTGAACCAATACATATTCTTGCTAAAAAAAATATTGGGCTTGCCCTAGTCCACAACCCTAGGCACGCCACTGAGTAGTCGAATACATCGTCGAAAAAACTCTTTGTCCTTGGATGCAATCCATGAATCGATCCAATTTTGACAATCTTCATATAAGATGCTAAATTTTCTCCTGATAAACCATGAACCCTTGATTGAAACATGTGGTAATCCGAAGGGGAAATATCTGGAGAATACAGCGGGTGGGTTAAGACTACCCATTTCAATGTTTCCAGATATGTTTTCACTGGTTTCGCCACGTAAGGTCGTGCATTGTCGTGCAGCAAAATAACTTTATCGTGCCTATTTCTCCATTCCGGCCGTTTTTCCTTCAATGCACGTATCAAACGGATCAATTGTAAACGGTAGCGATCCCCAGTGATGGTTTCATTGGGTTTTAACAGTTCATAATAAACCACACCTTGTTGATCCCACGAAATACAAAGGAGGAGCTTAGATCCATGAATATTGCGTTTTGCCACTTTTAAAACGCGCAAACCACTTCCGACACGTTTGATCAGCTAAAGCATGTTCACCGTAAACTTGCACTAAAATCCGATGATTTTCCGCAGCACTTTTATTCATATTTAAATAATGTGATAAAATTCCCTGTCAAAACACTTCATTTGGAATTAATTGCGAAATAATTAAATAGCTGCCACTAGTTGTTATTAACAATTAAGAATAAGATGTGTTGTAAAAATAACACCTTATAACAGCTGATTTACGATCATTTTGTTTCCGAAGGTAAAAGCAGAACATTGTAATAACCACGCTATATCTTATCAAACGCTACGAATTAATTCCAATATCTAATATTATTTTTTTACTTTATAGTGTTTTTTTTTTCGTTTTGAAGTCGGTTTTCTTAAACAATATAGTTATTTGTATATTTTTAGGGTTGATAGGCAATAAAACCACGAAGAGGTGGTCACACAAGGAATATGTTCTTTCCGATGAAAAAGAAATCACTAAAATCGGTTAAAAGTTGTTTTGGTTATTGGAGTATTCAAATGTTTATTAATTTTCTCACCCCCTTTTTCCTTCACCCACTGTAGCTTATTTTTTGTACTAAACCCAATGCAAAAAGAAGCATTGGAGTCTTACTCAATTTTGGAGAGTTCTACTCTTCAGGTCTGAAGATGATCATCACATCTTCATGTTGTATTCCTGGGATCAACATGTCAATACGTTCGTTCCAATGAAAAATAATATTTATATTGATAATTTATGTGTATTCTGATTATACCCCTCTCGCCGCTAGCTCTTTGTCTCACCCACCGTAGCTTAATTTTTATATTGAACCTAATGCAAAAATAACTATTGGAATCCTACTCCATTTTAGGAGTTGTCCTCTCTAGGTCCGACGATATTTAGCAATTCTTCACCATATTTTAATGGGACCAAATGACAAGCGCCAGTTTTCAATAAAAAAAAAGAATAATAAAAATCGGTTGTCCCAGTACAGAGCTATGAGGTAACAAACATATAAAAATAAAGTCGAATTGAGAACCTCCTCCTTTTTTTGAAGTCGGTAAAAACCATACGAAACACGATTTTTTAATCATCTATATGTAGGGGAGCATAGTAATAGTAGAAATCAAAGTATGATTAACTTGGCAAGAAAGAGTACGATGCGGTGACAACTGGCTTTGTAGAAAATTACGGTAACACTATTAAAAATGTCATTGTGTTCGTTGAATAATAGGCATGACGAATTATTTTAAAACCATGTTCTATAATATGGATACACATTTATTATATACGAAATAATCTATATTTCAAGAATTAACAAAGATTTAACACAGTTTTAAGCCATTTTTCTAATCATCTTTCAATAGTGCACAGAAAAAGCTAGTAGGTGTCCTGGCGTCCGTTATAACGTCACCCCTAGGTAAACATGTAATTGTGTCTATGCGCAGCGAAGAAAGTTAACGAAACAAAATATATACAACAACGCCATCGTGTCGGTCCGAGTATATGATCAGAGCACGAAGGCTATTCCATTACAAAGAGGCGTGAGACAGGGAGATTTCATATCTTTGAAACTATTCACTGCCGCGTTGGAAAACGCCTTCAAGCTCTTGCAGTGGAAGGGATTCGGCATCAACATCAACAGCGAGTATATCACTTACCTTCGATTTTCTGACGATATTGTAGTCTTGGTAGAAACGCTAGAATATCTTAGCACTATGCTCAAAGACCTCAATCGATTTTCTCAAAAGTTGGGTCAAAAATGAACGTGGACAAAACGAAGATCATGTCGAATGTCCATGTTGTATCCACCCCCATCGGAGTTGGGGGTTCGACTCTCGACGTTGGAGACGAATATGTCTATTTAGGACATGTGGTCCGGTTAGGCAGGTCCAACTTCGAAAAAGAGAGGTCAATCGTCGAATCCAACTCGGTTGGGCAGCGTTCGGGGAACTTCTCGTCCAAAATACCACAGTGCTTTAAATCGAAAGTCTTCGATAGTTGTGTGTTACCAGTGATGACATACGGCACCGAGACGTGGCCTTTCACTGTGGGCCTCATTAGGAGGCTCAAATTCACTCAACGATCTATGGCGAGGGCTATGCTCTCTATTTCCCTACGAAATCGAATCAGAAATGAGGAGATCCGTAGGAGAACAAAGGTTACCGACATAGCCCATAGGATTAGCAAGTTGAAGTGGCAGTGGGCCGGGCACTCATTGATGCTGGTGTTACTACATGGCTTTACGGACGACACGGCTTATGCCAGAGCGGGAAGCACGCGATTTACGATCGCGTAATTGCCCTTTGCAGAACCAATACAGTTCCGTCGATTTGAGGGCCACAGATATGCCCCACGTAAACTATGTTTGGATACCATTCTGAAATGTTAGGGGCGTTCACGGCGGATACGAGGATAAACACTCTGTAGTCCATTTCAGACCTGCAGTTGCATGCTTTTCTCTCCACTAATTGCAATAAAATATCCGTTAGCGTATAAAGGGAATACTACGGTAGATAGCTATATGTAAATTTGTATACTGCCACTTGTGAACTAGATAACAAACATAAAAAAACAAGCAACATCTGTATGTTGCTCGAATCGAATTGAGAACCTCCTCCTTTTTTTGAAGTCGGTTAAAAATAAAACACTTGTAAGAAATGACAGTTTTTATAATATGGAATTGTGGTCGAACCTTGCCGATTTCTGCCGTATTTCAAATTGTAAATAATAGTCAATGTGTATTATTATATTTAATGGCTGTAGGTATATGCCGCTTAGATCAATTACAAGTAGTGGGGAAACACGTAACGTTTAATAAGCAATAAGCAATAGATAATATGTGAGAATTTTTGTAACACAAAATAGCGAGTTTTATTGAATTATTGTAAATATTGAATTATGAATCAGAATAGTATTGTGAATTAACCCTTTATTTCACCATTTGGCACTCTCACATCTTTCACATTTGTGAATTTTCATTGTATCTTGCATTTAAATTTTCGTTTGCAAGTGTGTAAATGTGGCATTAGACTTTCATTTGTTTTGATGCTAAAGCCAAAAGAGTCAAGTCTGCTAAATTTTCGCAATTATGTAAGCGGAACATAGATTATGGACATCCACTTTATTCAACTTCTAAGGAGATAAACATGTAGCAATGTTAGCATTGAACGTAGATAATATAATCTATAATATAAAAATGAATCTCTGAATGTGTGGCTAAGCGCAAAACTCGAGAACGACTGGACCGATTTGGCTTATTTTGGTCTTGAAATATTCGTGGAGGTCCAGGAAAGGTTTTAGGTGGGAGAAAAATGGAAAAATTCCGAGGAAAATACTAAAATCGCGTGCGTTCAAGCGTGATGCGACCAGCTAATATAGAATGATCTTTGTTTGGTAGCCCATTGGTAACGTACCAGACACGACTGCCAACATGTTTACGATGGTCACGGGTTCAAATCCTAGGGCACACCTCTTCTCTCCGGATGGAAAAACGAAATTATTCATTACAATGCAATAAAATATTTATTAAAATCTTAGACTTTAGACAGTATTGATGGCAAAAAATGTATGGCGATACGAAGTTCGCCGGGTCAGCTAGTATTATATATTTATTATGAAAAAATACATGTTCGAGTGTTGATGTTGGTGGTAGAAGGTTGAGATGAGAGTTACATTAAAATGAACAATCATGGACCTGGGTGAAGTTGAGATAGACCGCTAAAATTATAATAAAATTAATTAACTACGATAGTTATTTAGTATTATATTTAATAGTTATATTGTGTGCATCCCATGATCGATCTTCGCCTTTTCAAAATATTAATAAAATGTTAAATTCACGATTAGCTGCGGCCTGTAGTTTTTTATATTTATATGCATATCGTTTACCAGACCAGCAATTTTGTTTTACACATTGACCTTCAATGTAATAGTAGAAAAATGATTAGGCGTGTAGACTGTAGATATATTGCTTCACGCAATTTTAAATTCATGTGAAATAATTGTAATTTATCTTTCCAGGAAGCCTTAAGTACGTGCACCAGAGTTGCTTGCAGCAATGGTTGACTGCGTCGGAGACGAGATCTTGTGAATTATGCAAATTCAACTTTATCATGCATACAAAAATAAAACCGTTCAACGAGGTATAATCACGTTATTACATTCCTATCAATAACTACGTTAGAATACGTGTGTGTTTTGTGTATGCTTGTACATTGTTTTTGATGTGTCATTTGCGTAAACATCTTGCTACGTGACTATTATTTCTCGCCACAAGGTGACAGCTACGATTTTTAAAGTCATTAATTTAGAAGGAACATTCTATTGATGTTTGTGTTTTGTATTGAGTTTTGGCGCTAGGTATAGTGCCGGTTGGTATGATGGTGTGGGTGGAGTAGTATAGGCTGGCTGTTCCTCAGTGGCGCTTGCTGGAGATGTCCGGCGTGGAGCGGCGGCGGCTGTGCTGTGCCGTACTTTTTCACTGCGTGGCGGCGCTGTGCGTCATGTGGTCTTTATTTGTACTTATCGAACGCGCCGTCGAAGAGGTCAACCGTGGACTTATCGGTAAGACCACAATATGTACATAGGTCGTCTAAATAAATCTATTTTTATTGCTCATGGAATAGAAATTAATTACCGTGATACATAATCAATGAATATTAGATTTATCCCGACGTCGCTAATGAAGAAAAGTAACATAAGTTTTCGTATAGCATGTTGTATTGTGTAGGCGGGATCTCCTATTAAAACGTGTTGTTAGTAGGAGAATTTCATAAAAAAAGATGGCGACCTTATTTCGTTTTATTCATCTACATTTTACATACCTAAAATATTAGTTTTTTAGGGAACTCGACGAGGGAAGGTCGCTCTTAGGCGGGATCATAGCATATTATATTCTATTCTTATCAACCAGCAATCGTTTCTGTATTAAAATAGTATTTATTTACATAAGTTATGTTGCTTTATTTTTAATCTAGAGCTCCTTATAATTTATGTAAGCTAGGTGATATTTATTTTGATCGTCGTAGTGAAATATTAAATAAAGATTATTAATAGGTACATACGTTGTAGTATGGATTGATTAGCTTATCAGAATGTGCAACTGGACTTTTAGATATGAAATAAAATACATACATTATTATTAAGGCATCCCATTATACTAATTGTATTGTAATTGTTTCTGTATGACTTTCAGCTTGGCCTTTTTGGACGAAGTTGGTGGTAGTGGCAGTTGGCTTTACCGGTGGTGCTGTGTTCATGTACATACAATGCCGACAATACTTACATCTCTGCAATCGTTGGAGAGCTCACAACAGGTATCTAAGCATTTCATTTCGTTGATCTAATTCGTATGCGCAATAAGGATGTTGACTCATATCACAAATTTGCGTAAATTTATTTTTTACACTTTAATAACAGTATTTTAAAGCTAATATAATTAATATTTTCACAACCTAATTGTTTTTATTCCGTAATAAATTAAATAAAAATGTTTTATTCAATACCCACTATTACGTGACTGTAAACAGCGATCGGAGCGCGCTGACGTCACTGAACGGGCGGCAAGATGATAAACTCAGTTCATTTTGGTAGAACGCGTAATTGTTAGCGATCGTTGTCGTGGATTTCATCGTTGGAACGTTTTTGCGGGAATTTGTTAAACTATTTTTGTTTACGTATTTTTTAATTAAAATGTGTTATTTATTTTATTTTATTTATCAAATGTGTTCTATATTTTTATATTTATTTTAGTGTTTGTATAGGGCCTATCGACAAAATAAAAGCGTTTCCAAAAAAATGTCAACATCCCTATTGTGCAGACTACAATCAAATATTTTTGTATGTATTTAAATACTAACCGGAAATTAAAACGTTCATGCATTTATATCTAAAAATCGGAATGTTTTGAGTTCATCGAAGTAATATACATATAGATTTGGTATAAACCAAAATGTTTTAGTCACCTGTAATACTTTAGATTAGAATAACATAAATGCATTTCAAATGTTAACCTATTAATATGCAATATTTCTTCATCAATTAACGGTGGGTGGTAAATATATTATATTTTATAGGAACAATAATAGACAGTATATTGATTGTAGTCGTTGTAGATATTATGATAATCGTAGATAAAAGCAAAGCAAAATGTATACATAAGATTTGTCATTGGTAAAATATAAATTATGTAAACAGTGAGATTGCAAAGATGGTTTACGATTTATTTACGGAAGTTTTCACTGAAGAGAATTTTGTCGGAGGTGACAAGTTTATTCGTTTACTTATGTAGAATTTTGCTGATACAAAACGCACCCGAGAAGATCCCCATGAGCGGAAGCTCCCCGCCCGCCCGGTTCAAGCGGCGCGAGAGGAGCGCGCGCGGCCAGGTCGTCGCCAACATCGAGCCGCCGCCGCCGCCCGCCAACTACCACGAGGAGGACGAGAGCGGCGGCTTCGACACCTACCGCGCCAACCCGCACCGCCGCCTCTCCACGCACGCGCCGCCCGCACCGCCCCTCGCGCCCCTCGCACCCCTCGCGCCCGCCGCACACGCGCCGCCCCGCGCGCCCCTCGCCACGCACGACGACGCGCGCCGCTACTCCGACTCGCAGCCCGTCAGCGTGGCCGTGGAGCCCGCGCACGTGTACCACATCGCCGTGGACCCGCTGGAGGCCGACATCCGCTCGCTGCTGGCGCTGGAGGCGCGGCGCGCGGCGCGGGCGGCGCGCTCGCTGCCCAACCTGCGCGCCAGCCGCGAGAGCCTGCTGCCGCCCGCCGCGCCGCTGGCCGCGCCGCTCGCCGCGCCGCTCGCCGCGCCGCTCGTGGCACCCGCCGCGCCCCCCGCCGCGCCCGCCGCCGCGCCGCCGTCCTGAGGCCGGGAGCCGGCGCCGCTGCTGCTGTACCCGGACGACACGGTGTACTAGCGCGGGGCGAGCGAGTGCGGCTCGGCGCGCGGTTTCGGTTGCGCCTCGCCTGTGATTGAGACTTTCGTGTATTTGTGTAGGTCGGTGAAGTCTGTACATAGTTATTATAGTTACGGTGGCGACTTTACGAGTGTTGACACGTTGCGGACGGTCGTGTGCGAGGCGACGCTGACGTTGCCGCTGCGTAAGTTGATGGATTTTGAATGGGGATATAGTTGTGAGGAGAACGCGCGAACATTTTTCTTGTGTTTTTATTTGCTCTATAAATGATAGTACTCAGGATTGCCGCCCCGTATTTCGGTACTGTTGGGTCTATCGTGATTAATTCTAGGTTTTGTTCTTGTTAAAGCAAATAAATAATGAATGAATGCTGTTACTCTGTGTGAAGTGTATAAGTTCCATTATACGTTTAACGACTACCATCAAACCAATAACAGCACATAATAAAAGCAAGCCAATATTAATCTATCGTCTTCATCATTACTTATTGTGATTAAATACTGTAATTACATTTATACACATGAATGGTTTTTACGTCATATATGGCCATTAATAAGTTGCTAAGATGAGGCATATTATTGAAGTTCCATTAAGATCTCATTTACGGCTGACTCCATGACTCGGCCTTGTGTGGTGCGCCGCGCCGCTCGCACAACGCGGTCTCAGCCTCATCTGTATTAACATACTCGATAATATGTGCATTATAAACAAATACAGCACTACATAGTGATCATTGCAGATGTATAACACATGTGAACATGTTCTGTTTAGGTTATCACTTACAAAACCTTGACCGTGCATACGTATTTTTAAAAGTGCCAATGTTCGTTCACAGTCTTTTTGTTCCTGCCAAGAGTTTCACATCGATATTTTACGTGCTTGCTTTGAAAATATAGGTACTCCTTTTTTATTTTTGCAATATCAATCGTTTGTTTACGATTCTGTGGGTAGTTTATGCATTTCCGTGTATAAATCTGTAGATCATATTTCCTGCATTTAGAAGAGGAGCTTACCATTTGAAAAATTAAGTTTGTCGTTTTATACGATATACATTTTTAACCTTGAAGGTTTCAATCAATTAAGCAGATAGAAAACAAAATTTAATAACCCTATGGCGATGTACCATCACTGGGCCTTTAATCGGAGGAGTCATAGATTTCCCGTATTTGAATTGTTATTGAACCCTTGTTTGAGGTGTTTCGAGCGTCCACAACAGATCAGTCATGTCTGTCGTTTATATCGGGATCGTAGTGAGTGAGGTCGCAGCGCCTTCCAGCCCCCGCGACCCCAGTTACTCCCTACAGTGACAGTTAAGACATGCAGAACATAATATATCTCTTGGCAAAACACTGGGCGAAGGTGCTGCTTTACCCATTAATCCACCAACGCTTCCTTTATAAGCGGTGCGGAGGTGAAACAATTTTCTCGGTAGATGTCACAATAGTGATACACGGCGAACTCTCCTTTACTAGCCTCCTTCGTTCTTAAGATCTGCCAGGCGAAACGTTAACACGTTGTGGCGTAAAATAATATGGTCTAATGTCACTGATGGTAGGTCTCTCATATGTGAGAGATCGCCTGGGTACACAACACCGCAATGTCTATTTCTCCTGTAAAACAGCAGCGTAAATGCACCATTGTGTGGACTGGGCATAATGGACTTAACGTCTATATCTCAGCATGGCGAGCGCAGGGGAATGCCAAATATTGCTTTGTATTTCATGGTGTTGCTTAGTTTTGCTACTGTCCATCAGCGGTCATATCAATTGAAATCAGGTGAATGGAAATCTGGAATAAAAAAAATGTGTTACCGGTCGGTTCTTGCGGAGTCTAATCAGCACATATCGACGAACTAAATTTTTCAAGGTTCCCTCCTTTGCGCAAAAATTAAGAATGATATACGAAATAATCTGTAGCTTTTTTTGTAACTCCTTTTTATTTTAGTTTTAATGTTATGTGAGCCGTATAGATGCAGCATGAATATTTTTCTATGTGACTCCATTTTAGAGTTCATAGAATGACATCACAATCTTCCAATCATAATCACAAAATACATTACGTATTTATCCGAAAAATATAACACATAATAAATTGATAATACTAAATGAACTCATACTACGTTGCGTGCATTTAGATAAAGCATTTAATTCATATTTTTATGCAGTGGTGGACATATAATTATTTAGGTACACACGTATCACTTAATACGATTTTATAAATATACAGTAATAATATATATTATGTAGGTACAATAGCCAGAGATAGTCCGTAAGGTAACGTCTCTTTAGAGCCACTCGGCACCGCCTCGCCTCGCGCGGTTAATATTCTTTATATGAAATTGTATGGACAAACGCTCCCTACATCAACTCCGTAGTGTCACCGGATCGCCGCCGTCCATGCGTGGTCCATAACTTGTTGCTCGCATGCATGTCTTGCGTTGTTGCGCATTGACAATTCACAAGCCCCGAATGAACCGCGCGTTGCCACCGAGTGGCCCACGCGAGGTTCACCCGTGTTGCACCTGCGACATAGAGTGGGCCGCGAGCTACGACGCGGTGCTGGGTGGGTCTAATAAACTGTAACCTTTACTCCAAACGACGATACCATTTTGTGTCGTTGGTATCAGAAACTACAAGTGACGTGTTGGTCTCATAACAATTAGACCCTGAACCGTTTCTTGGGAGTTGTGGATCACTCATTACTATCCTAGCTTATCGTTCTTAGCCGCTGTTTAACTTCTAGTAAGTCAATCAATTATAAGCATTCTTTCATGTGTTATTCATGTATCATGGCTTACAAGATTGAAAAATGTATAAAGATTGAGGAAGAAATAAGTGTATTCAATCTTCTTAATTGCTGCATATGGAATATTGACATTTTTGAAGAATAGATTAGATGAATCAGTTTTTAATTGGTCATGCCTGCCCAATGGTGCCTCATAGCTGGGTCACGAATGTAGATTGACTAAGATGGACTACAAGCCAAAGAAAAGTTGGATTTTTTTAAGTAATAACCTCGCTACTGGTTGCCACTATTTCTGTACAATGTGTCAGAAATTCTATATTTGAATATATGGACAGCAAACACGAATTAGTAAAGTTGTAATAGGTCAGAAGGTTTTGCGTCACATTTTCAGTTCAGGCGATACAGTTTATCCATGTTTACTTATCGAATATGAATGCGGCATTAGCCGCGTACTGACTAGCCGCGCAGCCCAGTGTTGCCAACAGTTGTAGTAGCTTACCACCAGAGTCAACTTTTAAAACCACCAGAAAACCACTAAATAAAAAAAATCCCGCACATAAAATCGCCGAATTTTCCACTAAAAAAAATGTTGTTTTACAAAATAAAATAAGTAAGTGTCATTCGTTTCCTTTAATAGTATGTCAAAAAATAACAACATACCTACCATTCGTAGGCAAATTTACATTATTAGATAAATCAACATACACAATATGAAATAATAACAGGTAAATAAGTACTTTAAATAAATTCGTCTTCAGAAGAATCATTGCTGTTTGCACCCTCATGGACGAGATCTGATTTATATGATTCTTTAGTGCCGATTTGTTTTACAACGCTTATTGGTATTTCATAATTATTGCAGCATTTTCCTTCCAACCTAAATCACTAGGAAAATCCACTAGCCACTAAAACCAATATTTCGCCACTAAATAGGGGGTTAAAACCACCAGTTTTAGTGGAAAATCTACTAAGTTGGCAACACTGGGCCGCAGCCTCGCGCGGCAGCCTCAGACGTTTGCTGCGGGACGGTTGGCTCGCGAGGCAGCCTCGATGTGTACATTTTTTGGATCGAGGCAGCTTCGCGCGGCATGGCCGAGCCGAGTTTTGCTCAAGAGAAGTTTTAAGGCAGTACGTTTGGAAAGCTACCGCCAATGACGTTTTACAAATAGACACGTCATACACTAACATAATGGTACAAAAAAATGGCGCGATGCGTATTGTAATTTCAAATTGGTTCGAAGAAAGAGTAAAAAAGCAAGATACATAAGTTAGAAGAAGATGAATAGACATCGCTAGTTACGTAACAATAAGTGCCGCACTGTTATTGGCCAAAGCGCGTGTGACGTAGCACCAAGCATGAAGTACGGGATGACGTGGCGAGAGCAGTCAAACGTCGCCATGAGAGCGAATTTATTAATTTTATTTAATAAAAAATTTAATTATTGTGTACTTGCGCATTAAATAAAATATTTTTTTTATTCCACAGTTTCAGAATCATTTGTACATTATTTTAAATCACTCTAATCTATATTTCCGCATTTGGTTTTGAAAATACAAATAGTCGTACGTGACTGATTGCAAGTGAGGCAATTACCTTCCAAACGTCTTGCCATTATAAAGCTCGGAAAACGGATCTATGCTTTATAAACATCTTAGGCTACCGCCACCACTGCCATTCTAATAATTTTACGGCTTGTAAAGTAAAGAAAACGGAAACCTAACCGTCTTAATTTAGCCCGGCATACGTACCGAGCCGTCTTTGAGCATGGACAAAAACAACCGACAACGTTCGGCTCGGGCCGCGGCACGCTCGGGCGAGGCGGCGTGTGCGTTTGGCTCGGGCGAGGCACGTCCCGACTAGCCGAGCATTTGCTTCGCGCGGCAGGCCTCGCGAGGCTGCTCGGTCAGTCAGTACGCGGCTATTGGCCAGTTTTCCGATAGGGTAGGCGGTAAGAAAGAAGCAGATCCTAAAATATGGGTACTAATTATAATTATTTGTCTAAGCTAATAAAATATTTTTGTGCCAATGGGTTCGGAGACTATAAAAAAAATGCGGATGAATATCTTCGTTAATGAATATTTAAAATAGCTAATATTCTTTCAAAATTGCATTTGTATCTTGTGTTTCAGGATTAAAATTAAGAAATCACATCTATGTTTGCTAACAATAAACTCACGACATGACCTAAAAATAACAGATGTTCTAATCGTATAGTAACGTTTTTTTGTATGAAATTTCAATTTCAGGATGTACAATATACCGTTTGTGAGTATTTTTGAGTAGGTTGTACGTTTATGTAATGTTGCTATCACTAAGTGCATCCACACCCTAGTTACTTTCTGTGGCACAACGTTTTCAAGTGTTACTCAGCGACATCTGATAGCAAAAAGTTATTTATTGTTAGTATATGTTGCCGTGTTAGTACACGTACGTAGTATGTACTGTTTCTTGGCTTTTAAATCATAGTCAAAACGCGGTGACAATCGAATATATACCATATGATTCGGATGTTGCTCAAAGTTACTATTCGCAATATTTTGTTACTTTCAGTTATTGGCGGTAAGTAAGGACACGATTAGTAACATTCAACAAATAGTAACTCAATTTAACAAATAGTGGCCACAAAAGTTACATAATGTTTCTGTGTTGTTCTACAAAAAGTAACTGCGGTGTGGATGCACATTTAGGTATTGGTTATAATTCGACTGGTATGAAAAATCTTCCATTACAATAATATTGTTTTTTTTTATTTCAAAGTGATTAATGCACGAGAATATAGTGTTATAAATAAGTCACCCTTATTTGTGGTAGGAGACAATATTTTTAGTTTTTATCAGTTAGCGGTATCTCAGGTATTTTAATTATATGAACCACCACTGTATGCATCTGACAGAAATCGAGATTTGTGTAGAGTTCATGCACGACTTACAATGGATGTGATGAAAATATGTGTTACGTAGTATATACTATATGATAGTAATATTTATGTTCAATGTATTCTTTTAAAATATGAAGTGACTCTAAAATATCGGATATATTTGTGGAAGCTTGATATTCGTAGTAATTTAATTTTCAGGCATTAACATACTATATGCTAGAGTGGATATCGCAAACAAAATGTTCATAATCGAAAATTGTAGACCGCACCTAACACCACTTCTGTTTTTGTCTCCGTCATTCGTATGCAGTGAAAACCATATTCCCTCCCGACAATGTATTCCAGCATGCCTGCTTCGGCCGCACAAATTGTATTCGCGATGTCCTCTCCAGTATAATACCTCAATGATTTGAGCTCATAACAGTAATATTGTATTCGACTGATGATAAAAAGTATGTTATATATCTAAATTAAATACAATACCAAAGCCAGAATTACTTTTCAATATTCATAGAAGTGGGAGAACGGAAATATTTGAGGCAGGTAGGGCGATTCCCGTAATTTCTTGACGCGCCGATCAAGTTGCGGTGCGGTTGCAATTAAGTTTACGTTTTGGTGCAAAATGGTATTCTCGTAATTGTTTAGCTGCGCATCAACTGTACGTCATACGTATTTAATACTTTTGATATTAATATATATTGATACGATTTGTAGGATGTTTCCTTACTATGAAAATCGAAACTGCACATGTGCGGCACGTTTTTAATCGGACTAAACCGTCATTTGGGACGTCAAAAGAATAGGTGAATACCTACCGATCAAGTTGTGATCTGTATCAATGCGCAGCAGTAGAATACGTTAAAGCGCTCGCGTGACGCGAGCGTATTTGAGAGCGGTCACGAGAATACGAAAAGGGCCGTTTTGATCGAAACTTAACCGCAAACGCACTGTAACTGAACTTATTTTAATACGTGAATGCCCTGCAGGTGTCAGAAGTTCATTAACGATCTCAAAATATTTAGAATTGATAGTTTCATTACGTACAAATAATTGCGTAAATGAGCCAAACCATTACTTCTTCTACGGGTGTTTCATGTTGTTGCTAATTAATGTTCGCGAAAAAAAGAATTTCGTCAATTTCATGTAGTAAAAGTGTGTTTTCGTAAATCATTTGGGCCAATTCCAAAAGCGAAACTCATAATGTAAACCGCCTATATGTAATTATTATGTTAACAACTGCAAATATTAACCGTAATTTACTTTATTATCAACAGTTATCCAACATTGACATTTTTATTTGAAAGAATTGGCCTTTTTGAGTTATTTGACCAAGAGCCCGTGGCCGCCAGACCTTCGTCATTTAATAAAAGCTGAAATGTTGTCTGCGCATGCCTAGATAATTAACTATTACGAAGTGCGATCGTGGTTGCTTTGGAAGTTATCAGCATCAATGTGTCTGGCAAGATGAAAGAACCATCAAAAGTTTCTGAATACCTAGAAAATATTTATTGACTAATAACCATTGATTTAAAAACTAAGGATAGGCCCTTCAGTACATTGGGTACGTCAAAAAGATGCCTGTGAAAATCGCGCCATCTGTCAGATTTTACGTCAATGGTGGCCATGAAATCGTTTTTCAGTAATGCTAAAATAAATGTTATATTTACTTAAAGTAATATAATATTTACTTAGCGGTGATAAAAAATATTATCTTTTTTTTTTGTTAACTTTCATCATCTTTATTGCACCCATGCACGATAAATTAGGCATTTGTCAACGACTTACAAACCGGTGCGCTGTGACGTCACAACCGCTGCACTGGTGCTGCAGACCACTTTCGTGACAACACTTTTCCCGCTCTCCGCCCCGTCCATATATTTTACGTCAATGCTAATAACATGTATAAAATTCAGCGTTTATACTATAACGCTGGCAAAATTACGTGTTGTTAAATATTATGATATCATCAAACTTTAACAAAATGTTTTTTTTGGCAAGCATTAAAGTAGAAAAACTGGATTTTATATATGTTATTAATAACTATCAACAAATATTTCCTTGGTATTCAGACACTTCTATGGTTCTTTCATCTTGTCAGACACATTGATGCTGATAACTTCCAAAGCAATCACGATCGGAACTTCATAATAGCTGATCTCGTGATGCCTATGTTAGAGGCATGCGCAGACAAACTTACAGCTTGTATAAAATGACGAGTCTGGCGGCCACGGGCTCTATGTTGATTTGAATTATAGGTAGGTAGTTTTAAATAAATAGATCGGAATTTTGGTGCTAAATAAGAATTCGATATCAGTCCAAAATTAGGCAATGGCTTTTAATTTCAATGTTGGATCAAAAAATTGGGAAGCATGTTGTCCAACAATGTAATCTCCACTGTCTTGACAATGAGGAAAAAAATCGTCTGTGATAATGTTTTAGTTGACCCTTTTGGTTTTTACAGTCTTCTGGTTGTATCGATGTCACACTCATACGTATGTATACATTATGCGCTTTGTTGAACAGCTTTAACAAAAATAACATGGGCGTGCCGTTAGAATTTGTCGTAAATCGTAATAAACTTCAAATGAAACGCAGTCAGTACGGCTTTTTCTTTCAGAAATATTAAACTAGTCGAAACCTTGTAGTAGTAAGGTCTGAATTCTTTACAATTAACATATTTACTTCATTTCGTCTCATATATTCACTTAAGGCGTTGTGTTTCGTCGGAAATAGTAATTATACATTATTTTTATTGATCATATTCTTTAAATATAATTTTAGCTGTTTGCGGGTGCTTGGAGATGTTTTCAAGTTACACGCGCAATAAGCACTTAATGTTGTGTACTTATTTTTGTATATTTACATATCACGATGAACTATTTCGAATTTAAGGACTCCTGCTGCTGTGTAAATTACGACTTTAATCGGATATTCACTAGAGTGCGTGGTAACAGTTATTCATCTCCATGAGTCTCTTGTGCTGCCAAACAGTAATCACTTGATTACTTCATTAGACGTATATTAGCATTACAGTGCACTCTTCAACGTTAATTTTATATAAGACTGCGTGTAATGATACGAACGACTAGGTTATAATAGAGCATGACAATGGTGTATTGTAATAGTCAAATGCTGTCGACAAGCAATGCTGACAAATCTAGACATGTTTAAATTAATTCATACTTTTGGCTGAAATATAGTGATCAGAGCACAAGACGTCACCCATAATATATTTGTGTATTGTGATATAAGTTATTGTTTTTTATTGCTCAAAATTATTTTTCCCTTTCGATCTGCGTACTTATCGTCCATGAAATTTTCAAGACTGTATTTTGTTTTGTTGTGTAGCATTGTTTTCTCATCGGGTCATAAATATAGTTATTTTTAAAATTCACAAGTTTTTTATTTCAAGTATTATGCAATAAAACGACACAGTAAATAAAAATAAATAATTTATTCAAGAGAGATTGAACTTCACATTCTCGGTTACGACCGGAGCTCTGGTCGAATTGACTAGACGGTACACTCAACTTTATTTCTCATAGTATACATAAACAATTATATTTCTGTATAGACAGAAAATCAACACTTATTAATTAAGTTACATTTCTACTTAATGTAAAAATAAATCATATAACTAATACTCGAGTATTAGAATTTAAATTCACCGAAAAATAATTACACACACTGTCAGGAAAAATATAGATGCTTCCTAAAAATTAGTCGTTAGTCTTATACGTCGCTAACCCAACAGGTCGATGTGATATCTAAGTTTTGGCGCCATCAACTAACCGCCGTAAAGTATCCATATGATGTGTTTATATGAGTGGAGTCGTGTGGCACGGCGTGACGTCAGCGGCACCGCATGTGCGCATGCGCTGCGCGACTAGCCCGCGTGTACACTGTACACTAGTGTGCACGGTCCGCGCCGCGCGGTGTGTACGCGCCACTAGAACTCCGTGTCGCCCAGCACGTTGTACATGAGCCGTTTGAACGAGTTTGACTGTTGGATGTGCTCTTCGTGTAAAGAATTCACCTGTAATGTAAATAAGGTAGTCATTTACCTTACGTAATGATTCATGTTTTTAAAATTTTACAATAACAATTATTCCAGAAATATAATTCTACTGAATTCCAATGCATTGATATGTATTTAAATGCACGAGTAGTGCCGTATACTTACGAAGGTCGTTTGTTTTCCTTGCTTCGTTTGTTTCGGAGGTGGCACCGGCTTCTGTAAACGACGAAAAAGCTTTTAATTTGTTTGCTCACGTTGTCTCTCATTTTCAAACAATACGTCTTGTAGACACTATTTGATAACCAATATAGTATTAAAGCGGTTGACTTGAGTTGGAGTTCATAATCTTCAGGGATTCAATTAGCGGTTTAAAAATGAATTTTTATTTTGGGCCAATAATAGTGACTGGTCCAGATAATTTAATATCAATGCAAGGGGTATTTCTATTTTTAATATCAATGCAAGAAGCAATTTTGAAAAGGGTAACATTTTTTTTCTAACTCTGGCAGCCATGACACTTATTAGTATTTCATTGAAAAGTTAATCGCGCTTTCAATGTTATTTTCTATTTATATATTCTTTGATATCCCTGGTGGCCGGTAGTATAATAATGCTTGCAATGAAATGATTCAGGTTAGCAAATGTGACTAAAGTTTGCTGCTGTCATTATTTATATTTCTAAAAGCATATTTTTCTTGCCATCTAATATTATAACACAAGCCCGCCATATTTATTGTTGTTTTAAAGTATTTAGCGTTTTAAAGTGTTTAAAATTACAAGCCTATTATATGCCTGTGGTAGCACCAGATTTTGGTTCAAAAGGCCATACATATTTTTAACATTCCTTATGGCTCATTTACATTGGTTGATAGGGCTCACATGTGGGATCCGTTTTATTTATATTTTGCTTCTAAGAAGTTTCGTCAGTTGCTGCACTCCACATAATGTGTATCGACTCAGTTATTGACCACGTTATTCGTATTATCAACCAGTGTAAATAAGCTTTTAGGCTGGGTCCGCATGGCGCATTATGTCATCGTTGCGTGGACGCAACTCTGTCGGTGCGTCGTTGGACATACAAATACCAAAGTTTATATACAGTGCGCTGCGTCAATGCAATGCACACACGATGACTGCAGTTCCCGAAAAGAGGAGGATTTACTTATTGCGTCGCCGAAATGGCCACGCTCAGTTATGCGTTGTGCGTTAAAAATTACATTTCACAACAAATGCACGCCGTAACTGCCGTCACCGCTGCGTTATTGAAACTTTACCACTGTGATGACGCAGCGTCTGTGTGTATACAGTGAGGTGCATGGCAAGTGAGAGTGAGTTGCAGTCGGGCACGCACCTTGTTGGCGGGCGCGGTGAAGACCTTGGTCTGCACGGGGATGGGCACCTCGTGCACGGCGCCGCCCAGCCCGTCCTCCTGCAGCGCGCGGTACGTGTCGGACTTGGCGGGGTCGTAGGGCACGCTGGGCTTGTGGCTGCGTGGCGGACGAGGCGCGGGCGCGGGGGCGGGGCGTTAGTTTTTAGTCGGTTAGCGGGCGCAACACAATAATAGAGAGAGACACATTAGATTCCGTACCGTTGGGGCGTTAGGGGGCGCGGAAGCGGTTAGTGCGCGTACGGTCACGTTTAGTTTTGTTTGTGTTTCAGGAAGGAGAGGTCGATAAAAATACTAACATTAATCATGTAGAACGAGTTCATTATCTTAATTATATTTAAATAATAAGTGTTCGATTATATAAATATTAGACGTTATCACGCTTAAGACTACGGATGTGAATAATGATCGCCACCGCGGCTCTGACGAGCGGCGGGTGTTGGCGTGTGAATGTTTTTCGTTTAGATCGCAGATCGGTTGCCAACAACCGACGGGTCGACGTCATCATGCTCGACGATAACGATTAAGAGCAGAGCGTTGCGTGAAACAGAAAGTTTGACAGAAACGAAAGGTAGCAAAATAAAAATAAAATAAGCATTAATGCGTCATGTAGATGGACGTCGACTGTTGTAACTCGGTGTTTCTAGTAAAACACTTGCCTCTTGACAACGTGCGGCCGTCCATAATGGCCGTTAGAGCTAGTGATTAAACAAATACTTGATTATTGGATTATAAGTAGTATGAATAATTAAATAAGATATTTCTTCCGTGAAATATTTTCCCTTTCTAACTTGCCTATTGGTTCGTCCAGTTTAGTAAAATGCGATAAAGCGAAGGATACCATCTCATAATTTTGCTCTTATTTACAGAAAAGTATAATACAGACAATATTGTCGAGGAGGTTATTTTCTTAGATAACTGCTCGGCCTGGCATTTAGCCATGTTGTTAACATTCAGTGCCAAGATATGTGTGGCCTTACGATGACTGACAACATTCGAAATATACTTGACATTGACTGTACGTAAAATATGTACCTAACTGATAAATTCCAAATTTCAAGATTATATTAAGATTGGAATGTTTTGTGATGTACTATAATACTCACGGCAGAGGCGATGTCTGTTGCCTGATGGAGTTGGCGATGTTCTGTTCCGAGTAGAGGTTGATTGGCGAGTTGAACTGCTTGTGCACCATCTGCAGATACACAACACTCATACATTCTGTCGGCATGAACCTCGCGGTTCTTTAAACATCAACAATATAGAGAATAACTACAAATCACCATCAACCATCAAATACTTATTGGTTAAAATTAAGAAATATCGATATTGTATACCAATCAAAACATTATTATCCAAGTACCAAGTAATAGCAAATAGTAGTTGTTCTGTATATTAAATCTCCGAGAAGTACGCAATGATTTCATGATGTAAATATAAACCTTTCAACGTACGAAGTCGATGTACGAACCAAACGAGAAGCTCAAACAAGATGGAGTATAGATACATGAAATGAGAGTGGCGATATACTGTAATATTTGTCACCAACAACAAGTTTATGCCATTTCCTTTTTATCGTAAAAACAATAATAGCTTAATAAAAAAATAACTAATATGATGTATAAAGATTGGGTGTTGCAAATTGCAGTATATCGCTGGTGGAAAAACGACAATGGCTTCGTAAAAGAAGTTTGTGGCGCGTCATGCTCAAAGCTGGCGTCATACAATCGCTTAGTAAACCACCTTTGGTCCCTCTTCGCCCACCACTCGCTGCAACACCGACTCGGCCACCTGAGTTTTTATCAAAAACATACTATTGTATATACCAATCGTCAACACATCAAAATACTTAACAATTTAGTGCTTTTTTAAAGCAATTTTTACTGGGTGAAATTTAATAGTTTATTGGCCAAAATTTGTTCTTTTTATTACCAAATGTGTAGGTATATTGTACAGAAAGTAAAGTCAAAGTTTGAAATAATAAGTTTGGGTTCTTAATGATCTCTTCTAATTTCATTTTGATAAGAAAATGTATTTGATGTGTGAGTGTGTGTGTGGCTGGTGTGTATGCGTGAGTGTAGGCGGTTGTTGTCTTCAATTTCTACTAGAATATTAACACTGCTCCAATGTCACTGTTGAGAGTTGATATTCCTTGATTCAAGACGTTTGTATTGAATTATAGCAGCCTCAAATAAATTTATTACACGTGTAGTATGCGAAAGAAAAAATATTGATACTTCTGCGAAGCATAGTAATAGAGTGTGACGAAGCTATAAACTACAATTGTTATACTTTAACTAACTAAAGCTGCTATGTCTTCGTGCATTATAAAGCATGTGTACACTTATAGCTAAATTGTAGATATATACAATATCATGTGTAGTTTTATTAGTACTTTTATCCGGTGACATTACGATCGTCAATACAAAAAGAACTATTGTCATCTGTTTTCTTTTTACGTCTCGGTCAATAAAGTGGTAAAGTCATAAATAAAATCATAAACCTTGACGCGATATCTTAAAATACGAATATACTTAGGTTTGGGTCCAATGCATACTGTATTTTTATCAGTTGTGTAGAAAAGTTCAAAACGTATTTCTTTAAAAGTATTTTATCTATTCTATTATTATTTATGAAGAACATTTACTGATGCATGTATGTATGAAATTCTTTATACAAGACGCTGTGAAATTCTGGACTAGGTAAATAATTGAACAATGTAAAAATATCGATTTTGACAATATTCAAATATCGATGCATCATCCATCAACTAAATGAAACATTAAGATTTTTACAAGACCAAAATGGAGTACCGATACTATTTCTAAAAGTCTACTGCTATAAAACATGTATTTTTGTGAAAACTAGTAGAATTTCTATCAACTGGTTTTTTTTATAAATACACACCCCAGTCATATAGTCCTGACCCCACACTAAGACCGAGACTTGTGTCGTGGGTATCAGGAACTACGAGAGACTTTTCGGTCTCACAAACACCCAGACCCGAAACAAGTACCTGTGGTTTACACAAATATTTGTTTCGTTGCGGGGATCTCTCCTCCTCTTATTTCACAGCCGGTGTCTAACCGACTGCGCCACGGAGGCTTTTGTAGTTACGTCGTTGGGGAAGGGGAATGCAGTGCGTACAGTTATAGCCGCTGCCAATAAACAATCCCAATCCAAAATTTGCCGTTTGAGACAGCTCAATCTTTCTTCTGATACAATATTGCCAATAATCAATCTCAGTAGTGAAAAAACTATGGCGACATGGTAAGAGACCAATCGAAAAGCAGAAAACAATCCAGATCGACTTCAATGTATTTTTTTGGATTGATTATTGGCATCGGGCGTTAGTGTACCTTCTGCCTCATGAGCGTGTCGCGGTAGTCGTGGCTGGGCGGCGCGCGCATGGCGGGGTTGGGGTGGTGGCGCAGGTAGCTCTCCGTGGGGCCCGGCTCGCGCCGCACCTTCGCGCCCGGCAGCACCAGCGGCGTCGTGCGGTATGGCTGCACACATCACACAAACATGCTGTCATTACACTGCCCTGCCTACCGCACATGTCATTACTATTTCGCACCTTTAGAATTATAGTGACCTAATCCCAAAAAATAGATTTTGGTTTTTAAACATAATTATATTGGCTCAAAATAACTATCTCCATCGACCCGTAAAGACGGACCTATTGATACATGAAAGACAGAAAGATGTATACGTCGGTCTTTTCGATATATCTTCCATAAGTACAACATTTATTATGTTACAAATCTTTAATGATCGTATCACAAAAAATTAGATTTTTAGTTAGGTCTCTTTAATTCTAAAGGTGCGACATTATAGTGAAATGAAAGAAAATAATTTGTTGAATCGATTAAAATGTTCAACATCATTTAGATTCAGTAATTTTGTGATCTACCACCCGGTTCGAACCGGTTTGATTTAATATTTTTATGCGATCTCGTGTAATCAATCTACGAAGGAGTTTTAAAGAACCTGTATTTAAAAAAGAATCTGAACAGTAAATTTTGTGTGTGTAAATATAGATGTGAAAATTTGTTATAATATACTATAGAACACTAACACATATTCTATAGAACACTATAGCAAATAGAAATAATTCCCATTAATACTATATTATAACAATATTATAGCAGGCCGGTGGAAACGGTATTACTACAACACTATCGCTACCAGTCGATCAAAATATTTGTGAATAATATGCATAACATTGAAAATCTACATTCCTTATTTCACATCATCTAAAGAGAGAATTGTGTATCCAATATTCTATACTTCATTATGGCTACACTGTTAAGAGTTGGATATAATTAAGAATTTTTTTCGGTGTACAAACTGCTAACGTGCTCTGTATGTTGTAGTTCTAATTTAAAGTTGCCAGGTCTTCACCACCCTTTATAAGAACACTGCAAACAATTCTAATCACAGAACATGTCCGCCCTCTTATAAAGTTTCAGTGATTGTCCTAAAATTAATCAAAATACCAAAAAAAGTAAGGCCTGACTCTGTGGTGTATTGTACAAGTTATCATTGCAACGTCGAGGTCTCAGGTGCGAATCCCGGGTCAGGCAACATGATATAGGAGTTTTCTATTCATCTATTTGCCCAGAGTCAGGAATTTATGCTTGGATTTGGCGATAGGCTCGTCCTGTATCACATCATGGCTTGGACGAAACGAAAACGAAACGTGGGTGTCCTGGTAGCACCTGCGCCTACCCCTTCTGGGAAAAAGGTGTGAGTTTATGAATGTAACACAAGAAAGCGACAGAAGCAAAATTTTAAAACCTAGCGCTCACGACCGAGTAGGTACTGATTTGGTATCGTATATTGTTTTATAAGAGGTCCTTCGATGGGGAATGTCATCGTATGGTACATATTTTATCTGAGGTGGATAATTATTAGTTCAAAGATCCAATTTAATTGGATGTAAAATTACGCACACTATAAAATGACAAATACCTACATACGTAGTTTTTTATAGCATAGGTCCGACAAACGAGTGAAAAGGTCATCTGATGGTAAGTGATCACTGCCACCCAGGAACATCCACAACAATTGTATCATGGAGGTGTCCTGTCCATCAAATTGAGAGGGAAATGGGAACTGGGAAGGAAAAAGGATAGGAAGTGGGAAGGAGTAATGTACATTCGGTAATCTCAGTATTTTTTCACATTTTTGTATCACGTTATACACCAACTCCCGTAACAAGCCGTTATATGAAAAGTCATACAGCCATTATGGAATAGCATCATACTTCTAATGAAGTTTTATTTATTATAATTTAGGAAGTCATTCCAACTCCTAACTTGATAAAGGAAGACACATTTATGTTTTACAAATAGCCCGCTAAATTATAACTATCTTGACTATGACGTAATCGGGTAAATATTATCTCAGTTGTACATACATTGAGATCATATATCACAGCAGCAAGGCTGTGCAGTGGCTATTGTTTCAGTAAAACTACAGCTATGTTCTGGAATAGCATTAGCGCGCTCCACATGCGCTGAATTGGCGTTAACGTGCGCCTCGTAAAAATTGCTGGAACCTAACATTGTGACTTGATTTATTATTCGTTTAGTGTATATTGTAGAAAGCTGATGGATGTATGGATTTCTCAGTTGTTTTTATTTCTACGATTACAAACAATACTAAATGTAACTGAGATAAAGTATTTTTTGCAACATTTATAGATTTTAACATTTATAGATTGAGCGAAATAATAATGAGAAAGAAAGAAATATTTTGGAAATACGCGATTCGTCTAAGCCAATTATTTCGGCAAATAGTATTCTAGTATCAGTTTCTCCGTTATTCATTAAAAGTTATTATATTACCATTTAATATCAAGCAAAGCGAGTCAACTGTTTACAAATAGGTAAAAATATAGACAGATTAATAATTGAAAAGAATACATAACACGCTTATCGCGTCACTTCTAATATCTAATTATATTGCGAGGTTAATTCATGTGGGTTATGATTTCTGACTTTAATACATTTTTGTTATTTTGCATATCTAATGAAATTTCTGATAAATGTACAATCGTTTTAAATTTTAAACATCAACGGAGTACATTATATTCTTCTAAAAATATAATCTTTAATGTATTGTTATACGTAACCGCAGCAAGGACTTGTTCGGTATCGTAAATATGCCAATGTGCGAACAAGCTTCATTTATTTGCGTCTGTGTTTACAAGAGTTAAAGCTTTCGACACTGACGCAATGCTCTATGTTCGTCTATCACATAATACATTGTAAATAAGAGTTTCCGTTTCTTAAATCTGATTGATATAGGTATCATAGATACTGTTTCAATAATGCTTTTAAGATCTTTAGCTATTAGGCCTGTAGCTCTTCTGATGAATGTGTAAGCATTCTATTTATAACATTAGTCTTGGTTGAACTTTTCCATCAAACACGATGATATTTCTGACGCATCTTTAAGAACAGTCAACACATGAATCAATCTTTCGATATGACAATAACTGAATTGCAAACAGATAAGCTATTTCACGATGTGGCCAATTTGGCAAAGATGTTCGTTTTTGGCATGAACTGAAACCATCGGAAGAATTACATGCGTTCACGTAAGCCGCCTGTGCCGAAAGTTAAAGTGGGTGTAAAAATGTTAGCGACGTGACATTGGTTTTAAATAGCAATACAGCTGACGATTTTATATCAAAACGGGTCGTATGATAAACTGCCAAAAGGCAAACATTCGAGGTAGGCTCGTAGCATCCATCCACACTAAATCATATCTGACATTTTGATATTTTCAGTGACGCAAGTGGAGGAGCATACTATTTATTAATGTATCATTATTAAAGATCGAAATAAAAATAAATTATTTTCTAAAAATATTGTAGTAAAGTACAAACTTGTCTGTGATTAAAACATATTTTTGGAGTACTGCTTTACTGCAAATAGTACCAGACTACGACCCTTATCCGGGAACCAAATATAGACGTGAAAAATGTTCATTGATGATTTATCTATTTTTAGTTGTTTGTTTAGTTAGCATTCAAAGTATTTGTTTTCATTATGATTGATGGCAATATCTGACATCTCATGAATGTTTTGAAAACGTTGCCGCATTTCCTAGTAGCTACTGAGTTGCATCTCATTTAATTATCTCACTCAATTACTTCAGCCAAACATGTGTATTGACATTCGATGCTGCTAAAACGTTGCCAAACATTATTTGTTGATGTATCATATTGAGATCTTGAATCATTTGATTGTAATTTATTATTCATCGATGTAAATTAAGACGTGCAGGAAATCGATTTTTAGGTTGACGTGCCACGATATTTTATTTATTTTTTCCACAGTAGGTACAATTGGCTAACCTTAACGTTTTGTACATTTTAAATCTGTACATAAAAAGATAATACAATTATTTTGAGAACGAGTGAACGATACGATAACTTGTCGCCTAATCTGTAGTGGTGGGTTGGTGGTTTGGTGGTGGTGGTAAAATTATTTTTTTATTAAATAAATCCATTGATCAGCACGATTAAGAAAAGACACGTGGAAATACTTTATCTATGAGATTTAAAAGTAATAATTTTTACTGGCGAAGTTAGTGATTTTAGAAGTCAGGAAAATGGTATATTTATGGAAGCGATAGTTTTTTTTGGTAAATAAAATCACGAGCAGCTTACCTGCCTAGTTTTGCTTATAAATTGAGTACATTTGCATTAAACATTGGTTCATTTATTAATTCAACGATCTGGTGGAAATCTTATGTTGGGGCTCACCGCTAATTTTCAGCAGTCATAGCAGGCGGGATATCTTGCGCACAATAATTAGGTATAAGCGGGTTATATTTTATAAATTCGCAATGTTGGACACCCATTAGGCGAACGCGTCTGAATGAATTTTGGTACCAAAATCCAACAGATTAAACTTCCATTTGGAATCTTTACTTTCTGCAGACAATACTATGGATTATACCGGATTTCCGATCCAATATTCGGTAACACAAAATTAGTCAATTTCAGAGTTTACTATTCCACTAATGTATTATATCCGTATCGAGCGTAATTTGACTTTATAACGAACAGCTCTAATGTTAGTAAATCCTAAAAAACATCGTCCTAAAACTGGCACGCTATTACATCACAAATTTTGTAACATTATGCGCGTGTCTCAAGTGATCTAAAATTAGACAACGCCAGAATAACGTACCAGGTTAATATTCTCCCATTGACACACTGATTCAATTTCGATTTATGTTACAGAACCAACACGCGGCGGTTTAAGATAGGGTTGAGAGAGCACGGACGCCGCGGATACAATAGCACATGTTTGGAAGGTAATGTTTATAAACAATCGCACGCACCCAGTTAGTGACGATTTCCTCTTCAGGATGCTTGGGGTCCTGGTAACCGTTGGGGAAGAAATTAGGGTTGACTGCCATTGTGGTAAGTGTCGGCACAGACGCGTGTCGTGCAACGGGTGATCGCGGACTGCCGCTCCAGTCGTTCCCTCACCAGTAAACAACCCGATCTCAATGCATTCTATTTTGGCAGTATGGCAGGAAAATAGGCGTTGGCGTGGGCGACAGCCTCAAGCACGAACGCAAAGCCTTGTGTCGCATAAACTACGTTTGGACTTTGTAAAAAATATTTTGGATCCGTTACTCATATCTTAAATCAGCTGCTTAATTTATATATAAATCACGAAGGTCACACATAATTTGCTACAGATGTCATTATTCATGGTACTATGATGATTCAATGAACGTAGCGCGTTACACATGTTGCTATTGTGCTAAGAATTTTGGCAAGGGGTGTTTCAGCAAAGGCTTTTCAAGTATTTTTAATTTATGTCTACAACATTTAGATTGTGTAAACAATAGTGAATGATTAACGAAACTAGTACTTATTTTTAATTGTTTCGTTAAATTACTTACTTTGGGTAACAGTACTTGGAATTACAAAGAAGGAAAAGATGTCGATCGTGCAAAATTCTAGCTAAAATAGTTTAGCGAATAGCATTAGAAATACAGCCGCCGCAACCGACTATTATTGCGATACGTGAATCACAAAACGAATTTAGCCAGCGTCGGGAACGTTCTAAAACTTCTATGAATTATTGCTGCATTCCAGATTATTTAGCCTGCAATACGAAGGCTATTCGTAATATTCGTACGCAGTGGCGTCACTCCGATCTAATTAATAAGTTAACATCATTAAATATAAGAACATTTTGGCGGATGTCCAGAATACATCACGCATCTGCTTAGTGTGGCTTAGTTAACCTATTTCGTTGAAAACATCAAGAATCGTTTCGAAACATATATTACGGTTGCACGAAAACGGTCAAGGTTTTTGAAATCGAATACATCACATGTGAATCGACATGGCCCATATGGCATTGTAATATTTCCTGCAATTCATTGTATTCTTAATATTTTATTGTCACTAGGTACATACTAATGTTACAAATGACGAAAGTAACGACGACTACTCTCTTTTTACGACTAGACTAAAGTACTAAAACAATCGTCGTGAAATTTTACTAAGAAGCGGTCTACTATTTAGAGGGATAGGCTCTTTATTACGGACTTCAACTTCTAGTGAAAAAAGAAGGGTAGAAGAAAGCATTAGGAAATTATTACTTGATGGCATGAAAAAGTAATTCATATGAAATGGGAGCTAAGTCGGAACACCAGTTCCAATATAATATAAGGTCTTTTTATATTTAATGATGTTCAATGGATACGGGATCGCATTTGGAGATTGGGAGCAATGTACCGATATCAATAAAACATATATTATATATTCTAGCGTGGGATCATCTCCACTTCTAGGATCAATTTTACTGATGCTGACGTCAAGAAATTTTAATTTCGAACTGGGATACATTAGACGGCTATGTAGGTCGAATCATTAGCCGAATGTGCCCAATGAAACGATAACACTACAAAACGTTACTGGCAAGTCACCAAATTAAATGATCCACTGAGAGTATGCGAAGGATAGTTTAAACAGGTTGTATCTGAGATAATTTCACTATAAAACTACATTAAAGATTGATTACTTAAAATAAATTACATTTATGTCTTTAAAACTAAAAATACCACAAAAAGTGGGTCGTCCGTATCAAAAAAGCTATATTAATAGTCAAAATATATTTCGTAAAGATATAATAAATTATTTATTAGCTCTATGGAATAGTCCGGTTCGCAAAGCCACCTAGTTCATTCACTTCACGTTTCATCTTAGTGGTAAATAGTTGTTACTGCATCTGCCCATTTACGTCCCACTGCAGGGTACGGGCCTCCTCTACAATCGAGAGTACGATTGAGAGTGGTTAGGTCATATAGTCCACCACGCTAGCCTAATGCGGGTTGGCGGACTTTACATACCATAGAAATTATTGTAAATCGCTATGGTACGCAGGTCCTCACGTTGTTTTCCTTTACCGTTTTAGTGCGTGGTGATTGACTTTCAAGCTTTCAATACACCTATGACTCCGAAAAGTCAAAAGCGTGCCCTGGGCCTGGCCCTGGTGCCTTTGAATCCGCGATCACCGTGAACATGTTGGCCGCATCTGGTTCGTTTACCAACAGCCACCACGCACTTCAAAAAATATTTTTTTTGTTGGAACAACTAACAAGTTGTAGTTATGTAAACAACACTTAAGCTAACAATGCTATCTAAAAAAATCTCAGCCAAGAGCTAACTTATAGAGCAAAATTATTATTAATCAGCATATTACTCGTACTTTCGTGTAGCACCTCATTACTATACGTAAGATGAAGAAAATAGTTGATTTGTTTTTCTTTTACGTTACATCTTAGGTGCTAAACAGCACGGAAGAGGAGCTTGATTTCCACTTTTTGTGGAGTCGATTCAAGAATATTCAGGATCAGAAAGCGAAGCTATGGATAAAAGTTATAGTTCCAGTTAATATAATGTTGGTTTCTCTTTGTGTATACTTGTTCTTTTTCTGCTTGCCCTTATCCTACAGTTTAGTTTACACGACTTTGACACAAGTTGCGGAATTATTTTACTTATAATATTACGATCGGCTTGTGCCTAGCCTGACATCAACCCTTTCCTGAGTAGGTCCTGTAGCCTCCTTCGCTAGCCTAGGGCAGTTCGGAGACTTAACACAGAGTGAATATTTCAAGTGGGCGTGGATGGCCAAATCCGAAACTATGAGGTATAGCGAAAAATGCGGAAATACTTTCATAAAAACTAAAACTGCATACTCGGATTTTTTAAATCAATATGCCTAGCTAGGCTTCGATCCGGTGATTTTTTTATTAATAAGGATTTGATAATTTTACTAATAAGGATCAAATCCTGGGAAGTAATTCTATACGGAAAACTAAAAGACAGCGTTCATTTTAGGCAAAATAAATAACTTTGATAGATTTGATCCAAGGGAGGCATGTGTAAAGTGTCATCCACATCATTTGTACCGAAACAAATGTCCTCAATATGACTTCTTCACTGTAATTATTTTGCTAAACTGATATCTTTCCTTTTGTTTGCCATATGTCATTACTTTCCAAAATTTGATCCATTTAAGCAACATTATCGTTTGGTGTAATAGCGATAAACGAACCTACTACATCCGTTTGGCAACAACTTTTGATTGCTTCAATACTTTATGAATTTTCTCTTGTTTCCATATATTAAGTACATTTTCCGAAAATGTCTGGACTAGATTATAAAATGAAAACCATAAACATAACAGGTAACAACTTGATTTGTTGCAATTTATGAAACATATCAAGTGTAATTAAAAATGATACTGACATTAAAATTGTAAGAATCATAATAATTAAACGGATTATTTGGCTAAACGATCGTCATCGGACGAAATCCGTGACGGCGCGGCGCGGCGGTAACAAATTTAAAAACTGAACTTTGACTTTTGAATGTAAATTAAAATATATTTTGGCATTGAACTACATTCATCTTAAAATAGCAAATAGTTTGAGTGAAATGGAAAATATGTTGTACCTACACACTGCGCTCGCGTCATCGCGCGGCGGAACAGAATCATTCTGGCGTTGGTAACCATACAGTGTATCTACTTAACTTTTAGCACATTACGTTATTTGCAATTATACCATACGAAAAATAAGTGTTTTATGATTGGTCTAATCATATTGTTTCTTATGTCTTTTGAAGTCTAAGATCCAAAACTCCCCTTGAAACTATATTTTAACTTCACGGAACATAAACGATTATAAGGCCTGTGTCTTTTAAAAAAGTATGATGTGATTAAATGCGTTTAAGGTCTTTGATTGGATTTGAATACATGACAAGAAAATTAACGAGAAATGATAAAATCTGATGATCTTTAGAATAAACTAGTTGTTTGTGTAGTTCTGTAATTAGTAAGTAAACATATATTTTTCATTTGGCAAATATTTTAAGCACGTATTGAGTACAAATAACATCACTTAAACATATTTATCATGTCTATTTGCTCATTTTATTGATTTCTGTTTAATTACGTATTGTAAATTTGGTTTTCGAGGATGAAGAACTGCTTATGAAAAAAACCGGTTAAGTACGAGTCGGACTCGCGCACCAAGGGTTGCATACAAACCATAAATAAAAAAAGGTAAATAAAAAAGATGTATATAAGAAAAAGTTCACCTATCACGACAATCGAGTCATAGTTATGGTATTATTATTTTTTATAGTTATTAATATAATTAAATAAAACAGGACCACTTTTAAGGATGAACCATAAAAATGCTATAATGAATATTAAGCACTATCGGTATCAGGACCAACGATATTTTTAACGACACCATGAATGGGCATTTTTAAGATTCTGATTTCACGCGAAGTATCCTGTAGGTTTTGATTCCCTTGCGAGTTTCGAAAATTTGCTGAAATTTGCGACATGACCGGCTGTATCTTTTGATTGGCTTAGAAGTTTAATTTTTTCACAGCTCCAAGAGACAGTACACCTGAGTTTTTGATATAAATTATATAAATTTCAGCTTAATACCTCCACGCATTCTTGAGAAAAAGGGTCTTGACAGACTGACGGACGGACAAGAAAGTGATCCTATAAGGGTTCCGCTTTTTCCTTTCGAGATACGGATTCCTAAAAAATGTTTCGTGATTTTTAATACCAGAATAGACTGTAGCCAAGTGTGTCTTACTGTGGCGTCGGAACCAGGTAATGGGTGTATTGATGTAGAAAATATTTTATCAATATGCAAATCAATAATACTTGCCAACTTTATTTTCAATTTCAATTGGTGTTCTTAAAACAATTATTTTATCAACCATATACAGAGTATATCAAGGCTGCTGCCGAAAACGAAGGCGGGTCGTAGTTTTAGTGACTTTAATCACAATGCAACAAAAAAAAGTCGTACAGAAACGCGTCTTTTTTTTGTGATTTTTTTAAATGTCTTCGTATTTAGGTGGTAAACAGATAGTATTTGTTAAAACAATTTAAGTCCTTGCGTACAATAGCAACTTAACAAAACGGGTGTACATTATTATTTTAGAACAAAAAACTATGTATTTACCACTCAAATACCAAACGAAAATACGAAAATATAGTGGAAAATATGGTAATGTATGTAGGTTATATTATTTTTGACTGCCTCGATGGCGTAGTTATACTACGATACGTTTACAAAGCTGAGGTCTCGGTTTTGAATCCCGAATGCTTAAGGCAAAACGTGATTGTCTTGGTAGCACTTCTACTCGTACTACTGATGCTAGGTCTTATACCGGGTATATCAAGACTGCTACCGAAAACGAAGCCGAGTGGTAGTTTTAGTGATTAATTGCATTGTGTCTGAAGTCACTAAAACTACCACCCGGTTTCTTTTTCGGTAGCAGTCTTGATATACCGTGTATGTGAAAGATCGCCTGAGTAGGTATCACTGCGATGTCTATTTCTCCAGCCAAACAGCAGTGTAAATGCACTGTTGTGTACCGGTTTGTAAGGAAATGTAGCCAGAGTAACTACAGGAGATATTGAGATTTGACATCTTATGTCTTCGGATGGCGAGACGTATATCATGCTTGTTATTAATTGTATTAAACTTTGGCTACCCTGGTAAAGCACCATCCGGAATTTGAACTCGAGATCTTACCGTTGTAATCGTACTATAGTCATTGGTGTACAATAAACCTTATAATCTATACTAATAGAAGAGTTTGTTTGTTTGTAACCTCTAATCTTAGGAACTACTGGTTCGACTTGAAAAAATATTTTTGCGATAGATAGGTCATTTATAGAAGAATGCTATAGGCTATATATCTTCACGCTATGACCTATAGGAGGGAAGCAATAGTGAAAAATCTAGCAAATACGAGGAAATTTTATTCTCATTTCGTGGTCCAATTAGTCGATATTCTAAATTGACAGTCGAAATTGAACATTTTGGCCGCCATTTTGACCGGACCGCTAGTTAAATAAACAAAACAGCATACCTGTGAGTGTATAGACTCGTCGACGGTGTCGTCGGTGCGCGTGGAGGAGGGCGACAGCAGCGAGGCGCGGTGGTCGTCGTACAGCGGGTAGGGCGAGGGGCCCGAGCTGGGTGGCGGCACCGGCGTGCGCGGCAGCGACTCCGGACCGCGCGCCACCGACTGCATGGGGCTCGTCGTCCTGCACCCGGCACACTCATTACACTCTCAGTAGTAGTAGTAACAGCAGTGTAAATGCACTGTTGTTTCGCATTGAAGAACATTATGTAGCCATTATGTATACATATGTAGCCAGAGTAACTACTGGACAACGGCGGATCCAGGGGGCGGTTATGGGGGTCATGACCCCCCTAGACTGGCTCCAGATTGACTGAATTTATTTATTGTCTTGTTGACAAGATTTATAAGTACAGATAAATGTCGATAACTAAAGTAACCATACACTTTTGTATGGGTTCACATATCACGGCTATAACAAACTTTAAAAAAATATTATTATGAATTCGAGTATTGAAATCGTACCCAGTGCTCTGACAAGAGCTATATGACCCCCCTGACTTGGAAGCTGGATCCGCCCTTGCTACTGGACATATTGAGACTTAACATCTTATGTCTCAGGATGGCGAGCGCAGTAAAATGCCAAGCATTGCTTTGTGATTCAAGGTGTTTAGTTTTGCTATTGTTTATGAGCGGTTTTATCGCTTACCATCAGGCGAATGGCATGCCAATCTCGCCATTCATTGCAAAAAAAAAAACTCTCATATGCTCTACACCTCATACTAATATACCAAGTGCGGTGCTATGGGTATAGAGGCTTTGGTCTAACTAACACCCGGACCAGAAATAAATACATAGTTGTCTAGCAGAAATTGCCTTAGAGCGACAAGACTGTCATTTGTACCTACTTAGTTGTTTTGTATTGTGTCTACAACTGTTATTCTTTTGTTACTGTGTACAATAAAGAAATAAAATACTTTTGGACAACACAAATAATGGTATCCCTGTAGGGATTAAACGCGTGATGTCCTGTTACAGGCTAGGTGTTTCTTAACTAACTGTTTCAAGGAAGCTGTCATCAACACTCTATAATCTTTTTTGGTCAAAGTCTGTCATAAACAAAATGAACCTAAAACGACCTAGCCACGATCTTACGCGCTGTTCCGCTACCGTGTACGGTCCTCATTATTCGAAAGGATACGAATATGCTACTGCCAAGATGGCAAGATTTCGACAATTTCTTTACCTGCTATAGAAAAGTTGTTGAATGAGTGGCTAAAGACAACTTGTCTACTACCTTGACGATTTAACTACTAAATGACAATTTATTTGTATATACGTCCCACTGCAGGGTACGGGCCTCCTCTACAATCGAATTCGATTGAGAGTGGATAAGCCATATAGCCCAACATGTTAAATTATTGTTTAGGTATATAATTATTTTGTTTTTGACATTCTCAAAATAATTATCATCATCAATTGGCTGAGGATTCCCAAAATTCACCATTACTAGTCCTTAAACATTATCGTTTCAATATCTGATTGATGATGTTTTCACTTTCACTGATGAGCATGTTTATGGTAACAACTAAATACTTTACTATGAAACTATAAATGTCCGATAGACATAACAAAATGACTGTACATATCTGTAGTTGTGTATGTAAATGGTTGGCGGTTTACCTGTAGGGGGCAGCTGTGGCGTTGGGTATGGGCGAGCGCGGCGCCATGGGCGTGCCCGGCGGTCTCGGCGGCTCGCCGTCCACGTTCCTATACATGCAACATGATGTGACTGACACATGTGAACGTGACACAATAACATCACCTAACATTTCTCTACATAATATGATACAAGGGTCTAGTCTAAATCATATTGAATCGTTCAGTAGTAAGAACTTTTCACCTGTATAATAAACGCTCAGTTGGTACGTGATATTCTTTGCCGTTCTTCAGCATATAAATATTTTTGCATGCTAACTTATTTTTGCACGGCATGATACTTATTCAGAAGACTGAATTAGCATTTGTTTTTTTTTCTCCATTTACAAAATATGACTACATCACCTTTATCAGTAATTGATGTTAAGTAATGCAATCAAACGCCTATGATGAACAGTGGACTTCATGGGGCTGAAGAGAGATAAGGAGACAATGCAATACAATAAATATCACCTACAATACTTGCACAAGAATAGAAGGAATAAGATCGATGCAGATATACTGCTACCAAAATAGGAGCCTTGTATCATATCTTCAAATTAAAAACAATCAACATAAATGTAAATGCAGGTACATAAAATGCAGTGGTTCATCTAAAGTTCTAAACATTTATTTAATCACAGAAAAATGGCCTTGATCACAATTACTAAAACATATAACATACCATACAATCAATAAATGTGTTTTCATGCAAATAACATCGAATAGAATGCTTGTGTTGTTCACGTTTCATTACCGTTTACCAACTGTTTAATGATAGGTACATATTTATTTAGGTGCGTTAACATACCTTACGACGACTACTAAGACGTTAAAAATTAATTGATATATTCATGCTAACACGGTTGCCTTCATTCGGATAGGTCTAGGATATAACATTGACAATATTAATTCGATATAATATACCCACGTATATCTTAACAATTGTGTTAAAACATGGCGATGCAAAATCAATTCAGAATTCTCAGTCAATGTTGAGAATTTTTCCAATGAGAATTACAATTAGCAGTTGCCAATTGCGAACATTTGTTAATTTCGCACCACCAAGACTCGGAATCATTAGCACCTAGGTACAGGGCAACAAGACACCTAGAATGCGTGACGTAATCTTACTCGGCGAATTCGTGAAAGAATGTGGGCGTGGGTACCCGTCCTACAAAGCTGCCCGTGGTGCGAGGCACCGTGTATAGATGAGGACTGGAGCCGCCCCTGTGGTCACACGCATTATTTACTTCGTGCTGCGCTATGGGGGGTTAATTTATAAAAACGATACGAACTTCCAATGTTCGGAAGCCGTGCGTAAAACTTCAATATTGTGCCTAGATACTCCACAAAATATTGGAATCCTCAATCTTACGTCGTAATCATAGACTACGTTCAGAGAAAATGATAGGTATAATAAAGAATACTATTTATATTTAGAAGTGGAAAACTTATGTCTTCTTCCAGACGTCGAACATCTGAACATTCGAAGTTCGTATCGTTTCTATAGAGTAATCCCCCAGAGTACGTATTGCTCATCGCATGACTCCAGTACGTGTATACGAAGCGATTACCTCACTCCACGATGCATCACTACCAACACCGATGAGTTTCTTTAAAATTCTTCACTCGTATAGTACATACAATCAGTATAAACAAATAGGTATAATTTGCCTTTTATGTACGAGGATAGCAAAATATTTACTTTTATACGCGTAATTGAACTCAACATTAGTTTTTGTACTTATTTCCTAATTGCTTGTAATGCTTTGAAGGCGATTTTGTTTACTAATTAATGTGATCTAATCATGAATATTTTGACTATTATTCATTTCATTATCGAAAGAAATATGAAGTCAACATTATGACATTTTGAAGTCAATATTTTTCAAACAATAATAATTTATTAGGTAATCTTATTACCAGTGAAATAGGGTAAAATCTTTGTATTGTACAACACTAACCTCTGTACTACCAGCTTGATCTGCCTGGGTGCGTTCTTGAAGAGGTTCTGCGCGTCCTCATGGCGGAGGTCCCGCGCGTCGTAGTCGTCGATCTTGGCGATGATGTCTCCACGCACCAGCTCCTTTCCTGCAGGAGTGCCGGGCGTCACCTGGAAATTCAACAAACATCATCAACATTTTTATTCACAGGAAGTTTGCTGCTTAAAATAGGCATTCCAAGCACTTTCAAAACGTCTATAGTAACCCGCCTTAGTTCAGCGTCAGTAAATACATATAATTAGGGTATTGCTCCATTTTTACACAAAGATCTCCTGAATTTTAAGGTAAATTGATACTTAATCGATGATAACACTAGTATTATTATTGCAACTTGTAAAAAAATATGTTTGCATAATTTACTCATTTACTTGCAATTAAATTTAATCTAAGACAAACAATTAATTTATATTTAATTAATGATAAAAATATTATGTACTCAAAAAGCTTTAAATTATTCAAACTTTGATATATCGTGTAATATACAAGAATCATACTGTATTATGTATTATATGGTAAATATTGAATATGCAACTGTACCTATATTTTTTGAATCAGAGTAGCAAAATAAACCTGGTTGATCAACCTTTAACGCCGATTATAGGCATGACATTAGACGTTAAAATGGAAGGCCTAGTACAAAGGGTAAACATTGCAACGTTGTGTTAGGACGACCTTGTATCTGGGATAAGGGGAAAAGCGCGGGACGTATGCACTGAATTTGGCGTGGGGCCAGTCTAAATGCGTCGACGGCGTCGTCGCGCCAACCTGACATTTTTTATTGAAAACAACCGACGGATCGGATGGAGGTCGCAGCATCGACGGCCCGACCTGCGTGCATCCATCTTCCTCGAGTCAATGGCGAGGACATCCGACTATATTTATCCTTATCCATCAGCATATTTCTCCGCGCTGGGGTGTTAGACTAGCCTTGCCAGTTTGTATTGTCTGCTTTGATGGATTTTTGAAATGTTACATCTGGCACTCGCCCATCCGCATTACAGTCATACGCATTACGCAGGTAACACGTAACGAGTTACGTCATTACAAACACCTTGTGGAATAATACGTAATCTTCCATAAGAAAATAGTCAAAAAATGCTGAGATACATTTTAATGTTAGGTATACCTATTCCTTTTTGGGAATAGTGTAAAAATTACAAACTATTTGAAGTTGTTTAATAGAATCAATACTTATACGGTTCGTTTAAACGCGATAAACAATGATGGGATGGATTTCGGTTTGATCATTCGTAGGTCAGGATTTCATCCTATTGAAAAAGGATTTACATATTATTACCGTAAAATTCAAAGGTGTTGTTTTTAGCTACTATTAACGCTGCAAATGTGAAGTTTGCATCATTGTTTCATTCATCTAGTTTAGTTTTCCATTGAAAGTAAAATGATTTTATACATACATACATTGATCCAACAGTCGCATAGTCGTGACCCCACTAAGATCGATAGTTTTTTATTTAAACCAATATAATTTTATCTGTAGCTCCATGTTTAGTAATTTAACTAGTTCTTTGGTTTTATAAATATAGCCGATTTTGTTTCGCTACAGAATACTCGGGCATGTTATTAAGGTTAACAATTAGGGTGAAACATAATATATTAAGGAGTTACATTCATAGCATCTCGCAAAGTTCGAATCTCATTTGTTTTTTTATACGCAATATTAACGGGTTTAAAAAATCACAATACCAATAAACTTAAACATTTTGTTATTTCATATTACACAGATTGGCAATATTGTAAACACCGAGTCCTAATAATACAATGCGCAATGCGTATTAAATTAACTACAAATTGGTTAAGATTGCAGAATGTTGGCAAGATGCATTGTTTTTGTGTATATTTGTACCTTCGACTTTACCAACTACCGGATGTTTATCGTGCAATTTTTCACAGAAGATGAAATTTTTTGGCGGTTAAAAGAATATAAGTAACGCATTCCATTCTAAAACCGTTCTGAAAAAAAAAAAACAAATAGAATAGCTCACTTTTAAAATGTTATTGGTACTTGTGAAATGTCAAGTTATTCATGTATTTATAACTTCCGTTCTGTTCAAGCTTATGATAATATTTCGGAGACAAGAAGGAGCTTCCGGGATTACTAGTATTATGCAGTATTGCTAGTACAAGTGCAATGCAGTCAAAAAGTCAACCGGCTAACCATAGGGTTCTGAAAACGACACTGTGCTGACTTTTGCTGCATATTATGAAGACACATTAAGATGTTCTTATCTAGACAGATAAAAAATTTGAACTAAATCTTTTCTACCTTGAATTTGACCTTATGGCATTAAACTTTTTATTTTTACAATATGTTGAAATAACGATCTTGGAATCTTTAATTTACATAGTATAAATATTTTTGAGTTCTTTACATAATATTCTAGCATGGACTAGCAATGCGGTGACATATTAATGCAAAGGATCCCAGTTTGCGAGTAAAAAATGTTCTTATATGAATCGTAACATTAATCAGCTGTAGACTCTGGTTGCCAAAACCTGGCATTTGTAATGATGTTACTAATTATTTAAATATTTCACGTTTGTCACAGAAAATAAATTATATGCAGCTAAGATCTATAAATGTGTTGATTTCTTTTGTTTTTCTATAAAAACAGAAATATTTGTTTCATATTATAAAATACTTTTCGTCTTCAATTTTGATAATTTATCGACATACCGGTAGTTTGAAATGGTATTATGTTAATACAAATACGCGATCGTACAGGAAGCATCATATCCAGATGAATGATCGAGTTTCAGAAGCTGTAAGCCAACTGTCAGATTTATGATGCAATGTAGGATACGTGTGCAAATATAAATCTAGAAATTGGAGCATGTAATAATAGGATTGTATGTCAAGGGAAGCACGTCATATATTTAATATATTTATGAATGTTATTATATCGATTGATTCTTAGAGAAGACGCACAGAGGAAGCAATGAAAGCATTTTAATGGCAGCTTTGAAGAAAAATGAGCTCAAGGCTGTGGTTAGCGTTCGTTAGATTTATGGCAACGAAGGTTAGATGAAAGATAGCCGGTAAGTGCAGCTGTCTGAAGGAAAGCAGACGTAACACTTGAAAAACATAATAACATCTCTTTTCCGCTCAAAGCAATTATTTGAATAAATGTTTATTCTTTTAACACTATTGTTTGTTACTTTTTTTTTCAAAGTTTCCCTTATGATAATATCCGTTATTGGATATTTTTTTCAGAAATATGTGATCTTACTTGTTTTCCCTATATATACAAATAGTTTTTTACGTGTAACTTGCACCTTTCAAGTGATAACATCACATTAGGTACTTTTCTTTATGAATATGAAATGATTTCGTCAGAAATAAATGTAAAGATTTTATATGTTTTGTAGTTTCGGTGATGTACACAGGTTTTAATCTGTTCCTGACCCAGCTTATACGGTTGACATTCAGTACTTACATATTACTATAGAGAAGACTTTCGTTATAAATAAACTCAAATCTACGCCCGCGCTGCTGGCTTCAGTACATGAGCTGACTCATGAGATCTCAAAAATTTGCTCTGTCTACGTGTTTTAGTGATAACATTATATCAGAATTTTAAATAAACTGAATAGCATTTGTCTTAGACGCATGATTACTATTGAAAATTTATTTATTTACACGAAATTCATCTGTCAGTGCAAAACATTAAGGTTTCATCAATCAAAGTAAAATGAAAATGAAAATCCTAGAAAAGTCCATAAATTTTTGGTGTAATTCAAGCTATAGAAGATAAATAAATGTGTAGTTAGATTCGTAATAAATAGTTTATGTTTGTGCCCAATAGATCAAGAGATGAAGCCAAGGCGATATAAAATCGAATACAAGCTCTTGACATCGCGTGTTCGAATTAGTTAATTAGCGTGCCGCGAAGGTTATTTTATTAATAATTTTTGCTCGATTAACTCGTTCCTTTCAAATTATTTGGCAGACACAGACAATAAAAAGCTCTCATTCTGACCGAACTTCGGAAGAACGTTCGAGTTATTTGGCGTACGTTAAAAACTTTATATTGATGAGACCCACGGGCAAATAAATAACTCCAGAGTATTATGGCAGCGCGACAATGAGGTCAAGCGACGTCTCTGTCCGCAGCTGTCGAACGGGCTGTTGTGACCGATACATGTCCAAGAATACATCAGTTACAAAGAGACATCTTTAACGTTCTAGATAATTTGATGTCGTTCATTCTAAACTATTAGCATTTGCGTCTGCTAATTATTTTCAATCTAACAAACTGCGTGTATTATAATATGATAAATGCATGCGTCACGAGTTGTACTTATCAGGATAAAGGTTTAATCAGAGAGGTTCAAAATTGTCGAGAATAGAAACCGTAATTTATATAATCCGACTGTTTTGTTTGTTCTGCATGCAGTTGTAAGTGGTCTCTTTCCATATGGCACTGCTTCCAAACAGATAACGGATTCCAGTTTCCCATTAGTTCCAGTTTCGCAAAGCACGTAAAGTTTAGATTGTAAATACAGATCCGGGCGGTTTGTTTACACCGGCGCGGCGCGGGCGGCTCGGCGCGTGCGTTTGTTGACGCGCGCCGGCGAGTGGGCGCGTGTGGCGTGGCGGTGGCGAGTGGTGGCGAGTGGTGCGAGGGTGGCGGGTGCATACCCTGGTGACGATGAGCGGCGTGGCGAGGTCAGCGCCGCCGACGAGGCGCAGGCCCCAGTTGAGGTCGCGCGAGTCGCGGTGCAGCGTGACCACGAAGGTGTGCAGGCGGCCCATGTCGCGGGCGCGAGTGCGTGCGGATGCGTGCGGTGCAGCGGCCGCGCGTTACGCAAGCGCGGAGTGTGGCGCGTGTGAGTGGCGGCTGGGTGCGTCCGCGGCGGCTACACGCGACGTAGTGCGCGCTAATTTCGCCTCACCGCAAATCGCACCCTCCCCCTGCCCGTAACATTCGCGTAACCCTGTCGGTGCCTTCGCCGTCGACCCACTTCACTTCACGGAAACTGTTCCGATCGATTATCACTCGATTCATCGGCTAAACGCATCACGCCTGCCTACATGAATCTGTTCGCGGCACCCGAAAATGTTGTGTTCGTAGGAAGGCGTTTAAACAGTTTGCCATTCCAGTAAACAAACTTTTGTATGATGTTTGTAAATCATTGAGTGTTACAAGAATGAACTCGTAAATATTACGTGAAAACATAAGAAAATGTAAAAATATATGTATGAAATATGCCAATAAAAAAGACGTGCTAAATTGTGTTTAATATTTTTTTATCGTGTCCTAAATACAATAATGTAGACGAATTTTAATAAATTGACGGTTAGACAGCAGTGACTACAGACTAATCGAATCTTTATATTTAGATTTAATGGCCGACAAGTCACGGCTTTATTACGTTTCAGAACGAATAGCAGCTGTTACGTTTAAATCGATTGAGTAATATACATATATATTTACTAAAATTCATCCAATTCATACATAATTTCCACATGGCCAGTGATGGTTATGGAGTAAGGACTGTGCCAAGAAGTGCATATAGGCGGAATATAAATACCAACTCTCAATCTTGATGCAGGGCGGGTAATTGATAAGTACACTATATTGTCTTCACTGAGGTGTTTCTAACTCCGGTGACACAACACAAGTCATTTAAATTGTCACAAATATAGTTAACTAATAAGAAATTATTAACCTTTTTATTACTACTAATATTGAAGAGTGGTTTAAATAAAACATTATAATATCAATCAAACAAATAAAAGTGAATTCATACCTTTTTTCTTCCGAAGACCCTGGGTTCATCCTCGGGGTCGGTGCGGATGTGCGGAACCCTCCAAAAAGGAGGCCTCTGGTACATTGGCATCTCTACGAGTTCTTAAGTCCCGGTTTGAAGGAAAACTACAACAATATTTACGAAATTTAATAAAATTATTGTAATAAATAAAAGAGATCGAGTGCGTGTTCGAGTAACGTTGACCGTTACATTAAACCGTCTTCATTGGTTCATCAATTTAATATAATAACCCACGTAGGTGTTTGGCATCAACCGGCGTAGTAAATCAGCGGTCCCATGAACAAGGACAGGCGTGTGGAGGTTAGTGTCCACGTGGCGGAGGGGCCCGGGAGGTGCGCTGGAGGACTCACCAGAGGGCGCGGCGCGGCGTGGTCACTCCGCCAGGTCCGTTCCGAGTGTGCGGTTTTGTATTATCTCGAATTATTCCCGGCAACATCAAACTATGTCTATTTTTTGCATCGGAGATGGCAGCGCGCGGCTCCACGGGACTCGACCGTGTGATTTACAAGGCGGAGTCGGTCGCGCTGTTTCTGGGCCAATATAAAAATCAGCAACAATGTGTACGCCACAGATTTCGACACGGTTCGTTGATCCCGATGTTATGCCTGCTTTGTGAACGCTTCTAGAAATTCGTGGACGGTTTCCAGTGCGACGACCACTTTTTCCTTTTACACAACAAAATGAGCCTTCGTTACAAATTACATACGTTTCGATTATATCCACATGCTTTTTTCGCTAGTGACAGATCGAAAACAAAACTGATTTTGGGAAACGGTTATGTTGCATACAATATACAAAATTTAATGTTATTGAGCGGTAGGTATCAACTTCTTCTTAATTGTGATATAGTTGTACAGAAAGATTAAACCATAAATAACAACACTCTTTCGAAACAGTCATTGCAAAAATTTATTGTGATCAGAAATTATAAAAAACATCGACAATACAAAGAAGCAGAAAAATAATCTAAATCTACAATATTACATAAAATTATCACAAATTCCATCATCCACACTTTCTTATTGTTAGTAAATCATATACCTACTACCTAAGAGAATTCGTTTTTGGTAATTACAACATAGTCGAATAAAATAACATTTTTACGAAAATAACACGAGACTACAACAGAAAAAAAAATACTTATAAAAATAAAATGCGAGTTGATGTTTATAAAAAACGCTATGTTTTACTTTACTATAAACAATAACATTATACCATACTGAAACGGTAAATAAGTGGTAATTTAAAAAGTGTTCTTATACCAACAATACAAAGCATTTATTTATATTTAATTTAATATTAGTAAAGTTAACTAGCTTAAAATGCTAGTAATAACATGTGGTAAGTCTATCAATTTGACTATTATGCTTAAAATTATGCAAATAATTTACAAATGTAACTTGGCAAAAACGAGTACGATGCTGTAACAATTGATATTAAAGAAAAACAATTATGGCAACACTGTTATAAATGTCATTGTGTTCGTTGAATAATTGATAAGTATTGGTACATTTTCGTACGGTTTTTGGTGTTTTGTGATTGAAAATAAACGAAGAGCTTAATAACAAAAATAAATAAAAATAACAAGTGTCTAAATATTTTATCATAGTATTTCCGATTGCCATATTATTCATATTAAATTCGATCTAAGCGCCCTCATTAAAAACAGACTCTTTTTTGCCAAGCTATAATTTCAGCAAACAATTACACAACGCACAGAGTTCCAAGGAACTCCAAACGCGTCATTCCTTATTCAGACAGTTTTAAAATCTTTCGAACAACTTTTAAATTTATTTTGAGCGAAGAAAACAAAACATTTCGAACTAAAATATATTTTAAAATTGTCTAATAAGGCCGTTATTATATAAACAAAATTTTAACAATAAAGTTATTTCTTTTGGTGGATATTTTAAATTCAAAATACTATTATGGAAGCCTTTGAAAGAATCCAAACGAAGTGATGTTTAATTGGTTCAGTTCAAGTACTTAATACATTAATCAATGGCAAGATAGAGAGCATAGACGATTGTAGTTTTCGCATCGATTCATTGCCTGTTTTTTTTTGGCAAATAGCTTATTTTAGCGATTTTTTAGATAATTTAATAACGTAATATATTTAAAGCTTCTATACAATTCATAGCCAATTATACAAAACAATAAGGAATCACAAAATTCAAAGACAAAAATGTACGAAAACTTCAATCTTAACTTTAATACCTAATTGCACTTTAGTGTAAATACATTGCGGCTATATAATCAGTAATATTATTTAGAAGTCTAATATGGCTGGTTTGGTGTCCCTAGCGCACTTGATGAGCGAATGCATGAGTTTGACAAAACCTGTGTCCTTTGGTTTCTCTAGCCCGCGGAGCAATCTGTTCTTCATGACGGCGACGAACTCGCGATTGCTGAGTTGTCCATCCACTGCACCAAACAAAAATATAAATATTATTTACAATAATATGGCGTAAAGGAATTTTTTCCAAAGAAGCAATGATAAAGCTAAAAAATCACAGAATCGGAAAAAATATTCATTAACTTTTTGGTATACTAAATTTCGAGGTAGTACAGATTTCGTCGATGTTAGTGTCAGACTCTATTCATTGTTGATACCATTTAAAAATGAAGAACAAAAGTAAAATAGGCTCGGAAAATTAAGATTTTTATATATATCTATTTATAATAATTGACTAATATTTTAGGTTAAGGAAGTGTAATTACGAAGTAGTTATACGATAAAAATATATGGTGAGATTGTTTCAATTAATAAGTTTCAAAAAAATCTTAGGTAGCATACAAGCAGGTATAACTAACTCACAGTAAACATGTTTATCTGGCATGTTTTGATAAAATATAATAATAAATTATTCACATATTTTTTTCAAACCATATGCTATAAATCTATATTATGTATATTAAAATAAATTTGTTTATTATCCTAAGCATTAAATGTTTATTTGCTCTTCACATTCATTGCAATATGTTTACCATATATCGAGTTATTGCAAAACAAAAACACTCGCAGAACCAAATAATAATTGTCTAAGTCGGCCACGATCGGTCGGTATTTAGACTAAAAAGGATTTAAGCAATTTACTGCCAAAGCCGCATAAAGGGTAGTAACACAATAAATTTTTTCTTAAAAACTTACAAAAGTTACACGAAAAAAAAATTGATTTATGACTGAAACCTGTTTTTTTTTCTTTTTTGCTATGGTTGTTCCCAACTAGATAGATAAACTTGTATGGCTTATTTAATGGGAGTGTATTTTTGCAATGTTTAAAAATATATACATTTGGATAAACTCAAGCCCATTTTATCTGGATCCATACAACATTACTAACGCCATCTGCTGGTGAAAGTAATTTATGTTATTGACTTTAATATATTGAAATAAAACAAAACATATAACAAATTGAAATAAAAAATAAAAATACCTTTAAAAGGTTGACATAGCTGAACAAATGTTTATATACATAATTTATTTATTAAATAATAATATCACGCCATTCGTATTGTATCTGGATCAGCGCATTTTTTAAATAATGGTGATTATTGAGGTACCTACATAAAATATCACACAAGACGGGATAAACAAAATGTTTGTAACCGCTGTTTGTTGTACCAAACTGCAATTTCTGTTTTTGTCTCTGTCACTCCTACGCAGTCTGACTATCTTCCATCGAGGTTCACGTACATAGATTTTGTTTGGAAAGTCCACTCCAGTATAATATTGGGCCCTACTATATTCATCCGAACGAACGAACGAACGAAGTTGGGCCCTACTATATTCATCCGAACAAACGAAGTTCGAAACTTCAGATAATCGCAGTTTATATACGATACGAATGTACCTACATATACTTATGGTCGTAATTGACTTATGGTTACGAAGTACGTTATACAACTTCGAACATTACAGAGTAGATACATTCGTATGTCGATCGTCCGAAGTATCGAACTTTGTTCGTTCGTTCGTTCGGATGAATATAGTAGGGCCCAACTTCGTTCGTTCGTTCGTTGGGATGAATATAGTAGGGCCCATTGTCAGGTATGTATATTTACCAAGGTCAAGTGGCAGGTCACAATATCTGAAGAACTGATGGCCTATGAGACCCATAAGTTCTCCAGTGAAGGCCAAGTACAAGCATTCCAAGTGTTTGTGTGTGTCTAATTATGGTTGTAAGGAGACCGCAGTTCAATTTGTTGTGGGGATCCTTGGAGAATAGCTGTGTTCAGTAATGGACTTCTTACAGCTAAAGCGAGCGAAGGAGAGAGCGATAGAAAGAGAGAGAAAGAGGGAGAGAGATAGAAAGAGAGAGAAAGAGGGAGAGAGATAGAAAGAGAAAGAATGATTTTTAAAATTTACGCGAATGTTACACATTGAAATAAAACCAATTTTAATAAAACTCAATTTTCTCGACGTTTTAATTACTTTATAGCTTTCGTGGTCACGGTGCAAACTCCGCCCCGTTTACTTAGTATACGAGGGGCGATCAAAAAGTAATGATAATAAGTATAAAAAAACAAAGATTGTAGTTTAAATTTAATTTATTTTTCTACATAGTCTCCTAACAAGTCGATACATTTAGTCCAACGTTTCTCCAAACCTAAAATACCCTTTAAAAAAAATCTGTATCTTGACTATCCCAAAATGCCTCTACAGCATCCATCACCTCGCTATCATCCTCAAATTTCTTGCCCCTGAGGTGTTCCTTGAGCCTAGGAAATAAATGAAAATCGCTGGGGGCTAAATCTGGAGAATAGGGCGGGTGTTCGACCAGTTCGAAGCCTGCTTCTCGAATGGCAGCGATCGCAACTTCGGCTCTGTGTGCAGGAGCGTTGTCCTGATGAAACAGGACTTTCGCTCGGAGTTTGCCCCGTCTTTTTTCCTTTATGGCGTCTCGCAGTCGTCTTATTTGATCAGCGTAGTAGGAGCCCGTACTAGTAGCTCCCTTTTCTAGGTAATCAACCATTATGATTCCCTGAGCATCCCAGAAAACGGACGCCATAACCTTGCCCGCCGAGCTCGAGACTTTGAACTTCTTAGGAGTCGGTGAGGATGGCCTTTTCCAAGTCATCGATTGTTGTTTGGTCTCCGGATCAAAATGATGGATCCATGTTTCGTCCATGGTCACAAATCGTGACAAAAATAATTCTTGGTCAGCCTGGAACTTTGCAAGATTGGCTCTTGAAATGTCAACTCGCTTTTTCTTTTGTTCGTCCGTTAACATTCTCGGGACCCAACGCGCGGAGACCTTCTTCATATTCATTTTGCTGGTCAAAATTTTTTGGATGCTGCCATATGAGATCCCTGTGACCTCAGCTAAATGTCTGATGGTTACTCTTCGGTCTGCTAACACGATATCTTCGATTTTTTTCACGTTTTCCTCCGTGAGGGACGAGGTTGGGCGTCCCTCGCGATGTTCATCTTCTGTGGATGTTCTACCCAACTTAAACTCTTTGCACCACCGTGCCACCGTAGAATATGGAGGAGCAGAGTCCCCCAGTGTCTCCACCAAATCGGCGTGTACCTCTTTGGTAGACATTTTTTTCAAACAGAGGTACTTGATGACGCATCTCACTTCGTGTTTCTCCATTTTCGTGTTGTCGCTCCGACTGCTGGTATTCAAATGAATGTAGCTCCTCCAAATGACGTCCTATTTATACAATTTTTTAGCTGGGAAGTGGTGAAGGACTGAAGAAGCGAAATGTTTTTTTTTTTTAATTTTTATCTTTATTAGAATTACCCGTTTATCATTACTTTTTGATCACCCCTCGTAGTTACTGTGGATAAAGGTCGCCGTGAATATGTTTAGGTGAGACCTATGTGCATCAATAGACCTTCTGTGGCTGAAGAGAGAGACAGAGAGTGTGTGTTTGAGAGAGAGAGTATAGTGTGGTATAGTTACTGTTCTCGTCGAAGATGGTGAAGACGACGTTGATGACGTGCGGGTGCAGGTCGACGTGCGCGACGGTGCGCGCCACGTGGCGCAGCGTGGGCTGGTCGATGGACGCGCCGGCGATGTGGTAGAACGTCAGCGCCGTGTCCACGTCGTTTATGTTGTTCAGGAAGTGGAAGAACTTCAGGTAGTCGTCCTTCGTGATGCCCACGCCGTGGTCGCGGAAACTGACCGACAAACAATAGCTTTATTTATTTTATTTCTATTATTGTAAAGGTTCTTTTCTCAAAAATATTATGTTTCATCTCCCATCAAACAGCAGTGTTGCACTGTTGTGTTTCGGATTGAAAGACATTGTAGCTAGAATAACTACTGGACATATTGAGACTTAACATCTTATGCCTCAGGGTGGCGAGCGCAGTGGAATGCCAAGCATTGCTTTGTTGTTCAAGGTTAGGTTTTGCTACTGTTTATGAGAGATCCTATCGCTTACCATCAGGCGAACGGCATGACCGTCTCGCCATTCATTGCAATAAAAAAAAGGTGCGAGCAAACAGCTTACATGATTGGAATAGTTTCTCCACACACCGGCCAGACAGAACAGTAACGCGATGCAAGCGTGACATTGCTGGATCGTTTTAATTTGTTGCACGGGAATTTAGTCATCGCGTCGGTATAAAAATATTCAACGCATAAAGCAATGTCATTTTTATAGTTGCCACAATTGGTTTATATTCCGAACTCCTTCCGTATATAACATATAAGTGGATTTAGTTCATTTATTGCGGCTCCTAAATAATATGTGTTTGTTTGTGCTCAACGCGTTTGGGAGCAGAAACATTTAGATAAATTATAATAATGAATGTATTACTGTCGAGGACGGACCCGAGTCGCAGGTTAGGAAACGTGTGACACATTCCCTACCTGTCCAATCTAAGTTGATACACATGTACATTATGCACAGATAAAATAATGTTTTTCATACATCAGTAAATAAAATACCGCACAAGCCAACTACGACTTATAACAAATGTAGTAATTTGTCACACCGCCCACTACACATCACATCTCCAGCCTTCGCCCGTTCCTACCGTTGGCAACGAGGTATTTATAGATTTTGTTTTTTTTTGGGTTATTCGGTCACCAGTACTCGGAAATACTCGCAGTAAATTATCTCGTTTCTTAAAGATCATAATTAAAGGTTTATTCAACTTACTACTTTATACTTCACTGAGAGCCGATAAATGGTGAATTATCATTCACCGTACAAGTATTTTCGATACAGGTGGTAGGTCTCTCATATGTGAGAGGCCACCTAGGTTGGTGCAACCGCAATGTCTATTTCTCCCGTCAAATAGCAGAGAAAATGCACTGTTGTGTTTCGTACTCAAGGACATTGTAGCTATAGTAACTACTGAACACATTGAGACTTCCATGATCCATCTTATGTCTCAGGATGGCGAGCGCAGTGGAATACCAAGCATTGCTTTGTTATTCAAGGTGCTGTTTGGTTTTGCTTCTGTTCATGAGCGTTCGTATCGTCATTGGCTACTGGCATGCTCTTCACACCATTCATTGATATAAATAAAACTTGTTTTCAGTAAATTGAACCATTTTTTTTTAACATTCAGCATTATTTATCTATCAACATTATTAAATAAAATGCAGACAACTTACGCTTTTTTGACTCGTTTGAGCATCCTTGCCTTCTTCTTGGCCGGGTAGCCAGCGTAAGCCAACAGCAATTCGGCAAAATCTGCCTCGGTAATGCGTCCGTTTTCATCTGAAAACGGTTATATGATATCACCGTTTTAATACGTCGATCGCACAATATGTCTTAAAAGTTTAATAATGTATGGTCTATGTAGTAACGCCATTAACTGGCATTATCTGAAATCCACATTTTATAACCTTAATTACAAAAGTTTAGTTATTTTGCGAAAATAAACTTTAAAAGATTTTTTCAGTTTACAAGTAATTCCCTTGTCTTATCGGTTTTTTTAAGGATACATATATTTTGAAGTTCCATTCTAGTTTTACATCATCTTATTAGGCAGAACGGTATGCGTGTGAAAGAAATTAAATTAAGCAAATTATAATTTTTGGGTGTCACAAGATGAAATCATATTTTAGTTATTACTAGCTGTGCCCGCGACTTCGTCCGCGTGGAATTTAATAAAAAAGCTATTTAGTTTATTTTGTTTTTTTTTTGGTTTTTGCATTTTTATTTTAACTATTCATTCGTTGGTGGGAGAAGTTGTGGGGAGGCGCCCGACGTGACGGCCCAGTGGAGGCATGCGTGTCAGCTGCGTGCGGTACTGGACAGTACTTGGGCATTGTAACATTACTTTATTTTTCTAAAATAAATGTAGCCTAAGTTACTCCTTATTATATCAGCTACCTGACAAAAAAAGCCCCGTCAAAATCGGTCCAGCCATTTTAGAGATTAGCCGGAACACACAGACAGACAGACGGACAGACAGACAAAAAAATTCTAAGGTCATTTTCGTTATAGGTATCGTGTATATAACGATATGTAGTTGGACATTTTTTTATTTTCACTTTACGAACAGACACTTCAATTTTATTTATATGTATAGATAAAAATCTAGTTACCTGGTTGTTTTCTTTGAAACTCAAGCGACAATATCTCCTTTTGAAGTTGATGTTGGAAGTCCAAGAACTTCTCAATCGTCAATTTCTGGTTTAGCTTCGGTCCGAAGAAATATGTTGTCAGCGCAGAGTTTATGCCCTGGAAGAGAACGAAAATATATAAGTTATAAAAAAAACAATTACTTCTATTGGGCTTAGTAATAGTGAAATGTAGGTTACGAAAGACCACGGAACTGTGTGAAGTGAAGCTAATTGTTTCCGTTCTCAAAACCTACTACTATAAATATTATAGGTAGTATTCAAAATAAATATAATATTGCAAGTGATCATCTTAATTCGTCGATTATATTATGTACACCTTACAAGTTACATTACGCTATGCCGATGCCTTTATTATAAATATGTATACGAGACACATAATAGAGCATTCTCATTATATTACGTTGTATTAAATTGAATAACAATAAGCATGATGTAGTCTAAAAGTGCATAAAGCCAAGGCTGGTGTCATTATAATGTCATTATTTTTCCATTCTTTTATTATTAATAGCATAGGATAATTATTAATAGATTTGCGTGGCAATAACATGACATTGACTTGCAACGTCTTTTTTAAATATTTAGCGGCCCGTCCCAGCTCGTCTGCGTGCAGATATTTTTTGATTCCATTTTACACTAGATAGATGTAATTTTTCCTATAAATTCTTGTATACCTTAACATAACGTAGCTATACCACTTTCCTGCTCAATCCCGTCCCGTCCTTTCTCTTTATTATACATCTCATCTTACGCCGTGCTTTTATATTTCGTCTTGTCCCATCACATGAAATCTGTCGGCTGTCTTACTTCTAACCCGTACCTCCCACTCCATTCAAATGGTGTGCCTTATGAATTTTTGACATTATAAACACGGATTTTAATAATGCAAACACTATTTCCAATATTTCGTCAGTAATAAACAGCTGAAATATAAATTTTCATAGAAATAATTTCAGTTAGTTTGATTTACTTTAGCATAACATTTCACAACCCCTTTAGGTAAAATATAGTCATGTCATTCAGAGATGCTATAGCTTTCTAAAACTGAAAGAAATCTCAAAATCGGATCAATACGGGCGATTTTGATTTTTCATTCACTGTAATTAAAAAAATGGAAATAATGGGGCCATTTTGAATTTATGTGTTCCTAATGAGTAGAATAAAAAAATACATGTATAATGTGATTTTTCAATATTGTTTTCGATTAATAATAACCTACTTTTTTAGTTGTATAAAAGTCATGTCTATATTATTAACTCCATAAATATATTGTGTAATGTGTGCACACCTATAATTGGTATGTACACATCGGAACTAATCCCCTACGAAAATGATTTTAGTTATATGTATTAGATGTGTATACTGTTGATGTACCTTTTTTCAAATAAATAAATGTGTTACTGTTTAGATTTGTCTCAAAATCGTTACCGTTCAACCATTAATTTCATGAGCCTAACCTCCCAAACATTTACAAAATTGATAGGCTTTACGGGTATTCCGCACGTCTGTACGGGTATCTAACCAGCAAACCTACAGCGCTAGAGGGCATCTTTTCACATGTGCCATTTGACAACGAAATGTATAGGAAAATGTGACGAGATCATTAATGGTAATTTCATTAATAAATTCACTTGACCTCACTTGGTCTGAATATGGCCTAAACCTTTTCATTCGGTTCTTCGATTACAGTTATTTGGTAAGTGTAAATACCTTGAAAGTGTTGCCAGTGTTGGCGTGGTCCCTGTGCCGGGAGCCGATGCTGCTCTGTTGCCTGATGAGCGCCGCCACCTTCTCAAACTCCTCGCAGTCGACATCGCCGTCGCCGTTCAAGTCGAACATACGGAAGGCTATTTCGAAATGTCGACGGGAAGCTGAAATTATTATCATAAATTACGTACATTTTCTCGTACTGATGAGCTTTTTGAACAGGATGGGAAAATTAATGTACCTAGTGTCATTTTTCCTTGAGTACAAAATAACATTTTTAATGTTCTAAATGTACTCCGTCCCGCGATGCAATAGGGGCGAGCGGATGGGCATATCGGATACGAATTCCTGACTCCGAGCTGATACTGAATAGATAAATCCAACATAATACTGCCTGATCCGGCCTTCGAACCCGAGACCTCAGTGTTTTAATAGTACCAAAGTGAATCTGCGCCAGGTCGACTGAAGTAGTCCAAGTAGCTTTGATAAAATTATTTTAAAAATAGAAGTATCTTGTTATTTGTTAAAGTGTTGTAAAATCATCCATTGTAAAATTATGATAACCTATTGAAATGCGAAGTTAGGTAATGTTCAGTGTTGGCACACAATACATGGGTACCAGCTATACTTACAAATATATTTTTAAATGTATAACACTGCATTATAATTCATCATCATTTCAGCCACAGGAAATTCACTGCTGAACATAGGCCTACCCCAAGGATATCCACAAAATTATAATTACTACTTAGTACTTAATAGTGGATCTTTAGCCACAAACTTAATTTCAATATACACATTGTAATTTAGGAAGCGGTAATAATAAATTAAATGTTTTCCTTGTTTATACCAGGATTTATTGTTTACAGTTTATTACATCACATAATATTTCAAAACTCTGAATTTACAAATAAAAACTAGACAATTTAAACGAGATATTTATTTATAAGATGCTATGCATAAATCATAAGCGCTGAAAACATTAGTAAACATCTAACTATGGTTCAAGGAACTTCGCATACGTATTCTAAACAAAGGCAACTATTTTTATCAACATTGTAATGGGAAATATTCAGTATCGAGATGAATCTCGCGCGAAGGGGATGAGAAAATCATTACATTCGCTCATGCCCTGTGGCGCGTTCACCCCACCCACCCAGCAGTCGCTCTGCTCGGATGCTGCGACCGTCAGCCATCCTACCTACGTATAACAACAAATATCTACTCCAAGACATGTCCGAGTGATACAGACATCGAATACCCGACGTTTTATAAACCCAGTTATAAGTTTTACTAAGTGGTGTACTTAATTTTAACACATGACGCGGCAAAATGATTTTCAACATGAGAAGATTCAAAGCGAGAATAAAGACGAAAGCTATTCAGTATCTGAAGTGTGGCGCGAAGACGGCCACCTTTCTATTCTGGGCTATGCTTTACATGCTTGTGTTGAAGATGACATTGTTCAAGAGCAGCGGAAATACCCCCGTGAAAGACTGGTCAATAGTACCTGACAATTACACCAAGTGGCTGGTAAATTGCTTTAAAATTAACCAAAAAGTGAACTATAATATTGAATGTAAACAAAACAGGTGTTTGATTTAAATAGCGTGTGTGGTATAATGTGAAATGGGCAGTTGCAGGGTCCCGTCGTTGGCGACGAGGAAACCGAGTCGGAATCGAATAACATTCAGTGGCTGGAGCCAGACAATGGAACCATTTTGGAACTCGAGCAACGCGCTTCGAGGGTTCAAGACATCTGTCGCAAATACTCGCTTTACTCGCAGCCGGTTAACAGCAAGGAGTTTTTCGTGGATCACGCTCACAATATCGTGTGGTGTAATATATTCAAAGCTGCAAGCTCTTCTTGGCTATACAAGTTTAATATTATGGGTAAGATGCTAGTTAAGTGCTTTTTGTTAAAATATTGATACCGCTAATATGTTGGAAATGTAATTTGTACATATTTCAGGAGGATATGATAAGAAATTTTTAGCACGTACTAGGCAAACACCTTTGACCTTGGCCAGAAAGAAATTTCCGCGCCCAAGCGAGGAGGAAATACGAGATGCAGTCAACACACCGGGAGTAGTATCCTTGCTCATGGTGCGTGAACCTTTCGTGAGGTTGCTTTCTGCTTATCGAGACAAACTTGAAAATATAACTCCACCGTACTACAGGAAATTAGCTAGGGCTATTGTAGCAGAACACAGGGAAAAAGCTACAAGCGTTTTAGGGCCAATTAAAAGTTTCGGGCCTACGTTTTATGAATTTGTGGCATACTTAATACAGAAACACAACGATAAGTCATTTAGTTTTGACGAACACTGGGCGCCGTACTATCAGTTCTGTTCACCATGTGCAATAAACTTCAGTGTTATTGGAAAAGTGGAATCTTTAACGAAAGACTCGGCGTATGTAATACAACAATTGGGTCTTGGACATCTTCTGGGTAGAACTGTTGGCGACAAGAGGACAAGACTGCGTACAGTTATGAATAAATCTCGGGACGGGAAGAACACAACGGCACTACTAAAATACTATTTTAGTCAACTTGACGAAAAGATGCTTCAAGATTTGTTACAAATATACGGCGTTGATTTTGAAATGTTTGGGTATGATGAAAAAGTTTATAAAAGTTATGTGAGAAAATAAATATTTTAATTGAATGTGTATATTTTATTCGACCATAATGTTTTACTCACTTGACAACACGGTTAGCAGGAAGATGTAGTCGCTAAATGTGATGAGTCCAGATGAACCAAGTTTGTAAAATATTGAATCTTCGTCAAGATCCAAATTCAGACGTTGGCTAATGCTCTGTTTGGGAAAATAAAATAATATAGGTACACACAATTCACACACGTTGAGAATCAGAAGCAGCGTCTAATATACAAACGTGAAACTAATGTCATACAAAAACAATAAAAATTATATAGTTAGTACCTATAAGTACCTCAAACTTATTTCAATTTTTGTTAACTATTAATGAATGTTTTCATTTATGTACATATATGGTAAATTAAGGGAATAAATAAATGTCTACAAAAATAATTCTTAAGATAAGCCTCTAAACACTACTCCAAAGTTTAATAAGTTGGCGTGTAATTAAAATTATCAAGACTTCATGCTGCAAAGGTGACACTAAATCATAATATATTAGCTGGATCTAATGCGCAAGGTCGCTTCAGATAAATAGGTATAGCACTTTTGCAATGAACTATTGAATATTAATGGAACACAAGGACTGTTGAGTGATCTAAAAATAAACATCAATGGAAGTGAATTTTCCTATAAACTAATTCAGTGTCGGCTAATCTAGATTTGGCTCGATATATCCATAGGCATTAGCGTAGGGGGAAGTAACCAATTTGTGCAGATTACATAAATAAAAATGTATTACAGTTGGAGAGCAGTAGAGAAATAAGAAGAGAAGAAAAACAGTACCTCATCGCTGTTCTGAAAAGACAAGAAAGTGATGTGAGTGGCGGAAATGATGTGCCGATAGTGCAAGTGTTTTGCGATAGATATTGTAGTTTCAAACGCTGCAAACTTTTAGCTTCAGTGTCCCTAGAGGTGTTAGAATGTTGTTCAAATACACGCAGCTAAATTATTATCGACTCATAATGTATAGTGTACTAAAGATCAGTGTCACGTTTCTACATAAATATTATACCTTACGAAACGTCGTTAGTCAGTGCTAAGTAGAGGTTCATTAGTATATACATTAGGCCCTGTTAAAAGTCCAAGCTATAGGTTAAGTGTTGGAAGCAGAACAAGATAGATTGCGTTCACAGCTCGACGTGTTAAAAGCTCACTTACATCTAATGTTACATAGGAAAGAACAGTATTATAGTTATTTTAAGCAACCGTCGACTTCCACTTTACTGAAAACATAATCAGATATGTGCAATGAAGGTAGGAAACAAGGATTAATTACCATTTCAGAGTAATGCTCACCTTGGGGTCGTATCTGCGATATTGATCTAAGCCCAAACCTGTCAAGAAAAAAATCTGATGAATATGTATTACGTAGGTAATGAATACTTGTATATCAGGCAGGTAAACATAAAACTCAGGCATACATAAAATAACTAGGTATGAGCAGGTATACAGAATTTATGGTTTTCTCTGGAATAGAAACATTTTATTCTAAAACAAAATTCTTCTTCTTCGTGGTTTATTTTTAAAACAGTCTTTTGAATTTTGCCACACATAAGACGTATTCTACGTCGGTAACTCCGGTACTGCTACATGACTATAAAAGGAAATTTAATTTACAATTCAACTATTTGTCCTAGTGTATATAAGAGTAGAAATATACCATATTTTGGTCTTTGATTTATTACATATTACATTAATGAGACTGCTGGGGAAGTCTGCCATGGATAGTCCCGAGTGTCTTGTTTAAAAGTATAAGGAAGTCAATCTTAATAGTCCTCATTTGACATTTCAGATTGGCAAAGGATGATAAGTCACTTCGCTAAGTGTCTAGAATGGTCACAAATCTTAAACGCGAATGACTTGTTCGAATATTTTGCAGTTAACATGTTGTTCCGTAAGCCTTTGGCGCATTTATTTACCCAATACTTATTATTTTGGAATGATAATAAATGTAGCAGTACTTCAAATGATTTTACTTCTGTATCTGTACTAGCCCACATGCGTCACACTGCTAGAAACGTGCCTCCTCTTCAATCGACAGTACGATTGAGAGGGGTTAGGCCGTAAGTAAAAACAATTGGTGCATGCGTAAAATGAGATGCGGAGAAAATTAAGTGTTTTGTGTGTTCTCCATCAAACAAAACACTTTATTTTTAATATAACTGTGGATTATCTTAAAGAGACCATTTACCATCTGGTTGTTTGACTCCAGGTGTCATAGAACGGAGGAAGTCATCCGGTGTCATAAACACTTCATGCTGGTCGTGATGTTGTGCTTGAAGCGTCGCGAAGTACCGAAACACCTTGTCCGGTGTCGAGTACTGGCGCATTCGGTTCTCATACTCGATGATCTATCCGGCAGCGTCCAGTGTGGTAAACGTTCTTTTATCAAAAGGCTTATCCATAAATACTTACCATGTCTTCCAAATAAAATTACTAACATATAAAAAACTGAATTCATGAAGTTAATAATTTTAGTTACTATCCCACCCAAACTCCTGCACTTTAACTCTCACTCACGAGCTAAGACCGAATTAACGCAAAGTATCAGGATTTTAACACATGACTTGTGTAAAGGACACCAAGCTACAACCACACCAAATATCAAGCAAACAATTGTCTTTTCAAAATAAAGTTGGGGATGAAACATTGGTTAAGGAATTATTGTCTTCAGATGTAATTGGCTTATAATATTTAAACATTAAAAAAAGATTAAAGAAAGCCGAAAACAATCAGTAAATTATGTTAGTAAAAAACACTACAAAAACATAAAATAAATAAAAAATATACCATCAGGCTGTTTCATGCCAGGAGTGATGGCTCGTAAGAAGTCATCTGGAGTCATGTAGATTTCAGTATTTTCTCCATATGTCAATTTGACAGTTGCAAAGTATCTAAATATTTTATCAGGGGTGGAGTATGATCTCATACGGTTTTCATATTCAATAATCTGGGAATAAATAAATAAAATAAAATTTAAAGAAACTTAAAACCAAATAGAAACATTTTGATTTTTTGAATATTATATATATAATTTTGGAGAAGGGGATATTATGTTTCTCAACATATAATTTTACGTGTTTGACAATTACAAATATATATTAATGTAGAATAAGTGAATATAAATAAAGTTGTTTGTTATCTCTTAAACTCCTCAGGTGACATACGATAGATGATGTCTTGGTCCATTAATAACTTATAAAAAATCTAATACACAGGTCCAGTCTCAATAGAATGTCTGCTAGGGATTTAACATCATATTCTTGTCTAGTTAATGACTGCGACTTCAAATATTTATGAAAACCAATAAAAACTTGTAAAATATGCAACATAAATGTTAAGTTTCAGCAAAGTAGAAGAGAAAAAAAGAGAGTTATTATTTTTTAAAATACTTAATCAGCATTCAATTACTACATACATATTTAAAAAAATTACAACTTCACAGAATATAAATTGTGTAAATAAATTATAATATATCAAGAATAAACAAAATGTGTGGTTTACAAAGGTATAGCTGTAACTGATAATAACATAATATATTATTTGTGCATACATATATGAACAAAAAAACACTGTAAAATTTACTTTTACACTTGGAAAGACGGCACATTACTACATTTAAGGCAAAATATACAATGATGATTAAAAATGGAGTAAATATGCAATAGCATATAAAATGGTCTCTACTAATGACACTACAAGTTAATGGAATTTTCTAAAAATTCCTGTTTTGCCGTTAGCAAATATGTGCACACAAATATTATAATTTAGCATTTATTAAAGAGACCACTAGTCTAAAATATATTAAAATTATTCAGTTGCAATATTTCAACATTTTAATTTTTTCTTGACTGATTTTACTTAGATAATAATTACAGATCATTTCATGTTAACTGGCAAATAATACATAAAGTGTATTTTCTAAAAGGGCTTTCCTAAGCTTAGGGTTCTCTTAAATTATGTTGATTATTAAAATCTGTTGCATGAGCTTGTTATACATACTTAGAATAATTGAATATATTACAGTATGATCTGTTTACCTTGCGGTCTCGAAATCCAATTTTTTCTTTACGAAACCTTTTCTTTTTTTGATCACCTTCACTATCAGAGTCCGATTCTACTATTTCTTCTGCAGCAGTAATTGATGGAAATACTTTGTATTTCATCCTGCAATATTGATGCATAGTTTGGATTCAGGTATTGTAAAGGTAGGAAAACAATAAAGACATTTACTCTTTTAAAATTTCTAACTTGCCTATTCTATGTTGGACATTTCAAGGATATCAAAGACTAAATAATAATTATTGTTTTATATTTTTTAACATAGTTATATCAGTTTATTATTCGGTGAAATCTTTATTTTTCAAATATACATACCAGTTTTTGTAAGTGGTATAGGCCGCTGCGCCGAATAATACAGAATACAATAAATATTTAAAAGCATGTTGGTACCGGTAATAATTTTTTTCCGTGTTTTGATCAGTGTAAAAACTCCGGAGAAAAGGTTTGTTATGATTAGACAAAATAATTTTGGGTGTCGAGGTGATGGTTATTTTTCGTAGAGCCACTATTTCTTTAGGGACATTAATAATCCGAGCAGACAAAAAATACATAATGATAATCTGTTTAATACCCGTAAAAATATAGGGGTTTGAATATCACTTATCCAATTACACTAATATTTTCCTCTGATAATAACATTTGAAAATTAGATTTATTTTTGATTATTTTTCACCAATGACATTTTCCATAGAACACGGTTGTTTATGGGATTTTTGTTATCTGTTATCATTTATCAATGACCATAGACCAAGGAACTTATGCTCCAGCTGGAATGCTCACGACACAATTTTACACATGATAAAATATACTTTATTCCAATATGCATTAAGTTTAAATTTGTTTATATATTTCAAGAAGGGAAAACATTCCCAGTATGACAGGGTTAAGAAGGGCGTCTGTCCCTTTCTGGCTCATAAAAAGATACAGATAGTACTTTTTACACACAATAGGAGACAGTCCCATTAAGTGCCAAGGATTATATTACAAGATGTCAGTTATGAAAACTGAGTAAGCGATATTTATAATTATTAATACGCACTCATAGAGGTAGTAGATGCAAGATAAAATAAAAGGTATAAAAACTTTTTATCTTTATTTGAAACTAGCTGTACGCGCGACTTCGTCCGCGTGGAATTTAACAAAAACTTTATTTTTCTAAAATAAAAGTCATTAAAAGTTCTGCTTTTTATCTATGGATGGCAAAACTAAATATCGAAAGAGGTTAGATTATAATTAATCACGCAATAGCTTTGCAATTCGCATTTAAAAGTACTGGCACATATTTGAATCAAAATAAAAATATTAAATTTTAATTTCGATCGGACTTAGGTTATTTTCGTTACGGAATTTCTGGATTCGGTCTCTATGCTCAAGGCCCGCGATAGAAGTTATGCAATAGCTTAAAAAAATTCTAAGGTCATTTTCGTTATAGGTATCGTGTATATAACGATATGTAGTTGGACATTTTTTTTATTTTCACTTTACAAACAGACACTTCAATTTTATTTATATGAACAGATATGGTCTTTGAGACGCTTTGCAACTATGTCAAACGTTATAAAACTTATGAAATCTAAGGTGACTTATACCTGCGAGTCCACCATCTGCGAATTCCCAATCCATTATTCTTTCCATTCGGCTATTAATGAGATGCATGCATTGAATACATTACAAGAAATTTAGAAATCTAACTTTTTATACCTTATATTAGAAATATCCCATAGTATACATCTGTATGGATACACTAGTAGAAAGGGACACGGCTACCTTCTCGAAGCTGTACTCTTGTATTTTTGAAGATGCATCGCATGAGCATTCCAGTTAGAGTATAGGTTCCTTACCATAGAATTTTTCGATGCTATAACGATAATGTAATTTCTGTTTTTTCTTATGATAGATTTCCATTGGAGGATGGTGATGGAACGCGAACAGTATTTTTATTCTATGTTGCTGTATGTTTGACATTGACAGTCGGTAGCCTTCGAGAACGACGAACGAATCAGCGCAAAGCATGAATTTCTTTTGAAATTATCCATCAAAATTGACTGCACTTGCCAGAGATTACATTCGAATAGTGTCAAAGGTAAATAATGTTCAAGATAAAATTATTGTAGGAAAATACCACGAACAACGTAGTGATATTTGGTAAAAAAATATGTTTAGTGTTAGCATTTAAGTAAGAAACGCAGCATGAGTTTTCTCTAGGCTAGAAAGGAGTGAGTTATATAACCTTGAATCACGGGACCTCAGTATTGATCAGTTAATTTACTCTTACAATATTTTGTTGTTTAAAGAGCTTATCAGGTATGTAATTATGGTAATGTTAATATGCGTTTACATAGTTCATGTGATATAGTACGCCTTAATTATAGGTTATACAGGAGATGTCCGCGTAAGTTTGTGGGAAGTGCAATTTAATGCATTAAACATTCAGAATAAAAAAGTGTTAAATTATCTCATTAAAGGCGTGTGATGTAAAATCATATAACGTGGTATTAGAAAGGTGGCTTATGTGTTCCATGGCACGCACAAGCGAATTCGCAAAGCTCCTTTCTAATTTTTATTATCAAAATTTGTTATGAATGAAGTTGCGTTGGAATTTTGCACACAATCCAGTAATATTATATTTTAAAATCGTGACTTTTTCGAATCAGAGAAATTGAGCAGAAAATATTACCAATTTAGTATTGCGAAATTAGTAGCACAATCATTACAAACATATATTAAACATGAAATCAATATTTATTAAGCACAAATTAAACTAAACGTTTTCATTCCATTGATTGAAATGGAAATTGATTTTATGTCACATTTATAATGTAGCATTAATGTATAAAAATAGACATGGTATTGAACTTTTAGATGTGTTTATATGTAGAATGTATTACATAAACATGCTAGAAACTGTGCCAGTTTCTCTGACATTGTGACCAATACCATGGCCCAAATTCTAATGTTACTATGATTTTACATTTTGTATTTTATGGCTAGCCATAGAAAACATTTGCTGTGTTACAGTTTTTAAGGTCATAATATTTGGAATGAAAAAAAATATTAATGTAAAAAAAAGTGATTTCAAACAATCTGTTGTAATGCATAAATTGTATAATGTATAATGCTTGTAATTAATACAACTAATATGTTTAGATACACTGCATAAAAATGTGCAAAATTTTAAAACTAAACATTATACAATGATATGAAAATTTACTATAACTTTGTTGGATGAATAAAATAATATTTGTAATGGTCTGAATTTTCATATGCAGATGTTAATGGCAAATTAAGTAATTAAAAAATAAAATATAATCAAAGCATGATATGATCTAGGATGAAAGTAGTTAGATTTTGGATTTTTTTTCAATATGGTATTATTATAATTTTAGATTGTAATTTTTTCCCACAGATCTGACACATATATAGGGGCTGGTCACACATAAAACACAAACATGCATCGGGCAAAGTTAATACTTCATGTTTCTAAAATTGGCAACAGTGAGAGACTGGCATCATGGCTTATAAAGAAACCCCAGGTAAGCAGTTTTGTTTTAATTATTATGTTTAGTATATAGATAGCTGATCCTTACAAATTTCTCTATAGGAGCTGTCAGTGACATTAAAAGATGTAGACAGCTAAGTAAGGAGTGGGGCAGTGTTAGGTCTCATGTTTTATGACTAATATTTATTTTCAAATGAGAATTTGATGTAAATGTTCATATTTTAGGATAATATTTGGAATGAACTGACATTAAAGTTTTTTGAGTGAAACAGTAATTGTTGACAAGTTAATGTAAGTGTAATAACTACTTGTAATGAACAAAAATTTGTACAGTTTTAGATTACAGAGAAATAGTGTAATTAAGTGTATTACAGAATAATGAAAGGAAGAAATATAAAAAAATATAGTGTTTGAAAATAAAATACAGTACCACAGTAAACATTGTATTTAATCAATTTATTGTTAGGATATCCAATTAGGTGGTCACAGTAGTGGACAACAAGTTCAAGGGCTTCATACTTGTGACTCTAACTGACAACCTTGTCCTGTAGCATTACCTTGCGTAACAGCTGCGGCGAACATTAAAAACTGTTTTTCAACCAATCAATGGCACTGCATGACGTATAAGCGCCGACCAGTGACCACTATCGGGATCGCGCAGGCCCTGTTATAAATTCATGACGTGCTCTATCACTTGTGAGTCACCTTCCTAAACATGATTGCGTTTACGAGTTAAAAAACCCAGTTCGGAGTATATTTTATAATTGGTTAAGATTTAAAAAACCCAATTCGTAAAATATAAAGATACTCATATGTGTAATTTAGCTTATAGATAAGTAAGCACTTACGATTTATAGTTAACACTACTTTGTTGCAAGATATTCATAGAAAATAATGTACGCAATTTAAATTTAAAACAATATAACGTGGTAGAAAGGTATAAGCGGTTTTAAAACGAATGTGTGTAGAATGTAGAGTTGGTATTGTGCTCGGCGCGCCGCGCCGCGATTGAATTGAATCCGCTTGAGAGCCGTCAGATGAATCGTCGTATTTACGTCACTGCTCTTTTATAATTTTCCTTGAGGTGAAGTTTGTAGGAATGTTATGTTTCTTGAATATTGAAAAGCCGTTTGTTCATAACTCACTACGTTCATAGAGATTTAATGAGCAATAATAACGAGCAACTTTTAATAAAGACTACATTGAATAGTAGTATATTCAATAAGATCGGCATCTTTGCTTATAAAACAGAATGTTTTCGAAGATATATGAGATAAGGATTACTGGGGCTTATCGTAATTCCTCAATGTAGTCTATCTAGCTGATTATAATATTATCTGCCTTTCATAAAATATAATCTATCTCATGATTTCGCCAAGGTCAAGGTGTCAGTATAAAAATAAGGTTGACATGCTTAGGTTTTCCAATTCATATTATTAGTGTATCCGAGACACGCCCAATGTTTATCTACCTTATCATCCCCTTAAAAAACTGCGTATTAATAAATATCCCAATATAAAATGTAAACTATAAACAGATTGTTAACTTACATAACATGTAATTAGTAAGACGTGACACCGCGACCTCGAATAATATAATTAGTTTTTTCATTGCATTATCAAAGGTGTGTCTGCGGTATTCGCTATCTTTACACGAGTATTTGTGACGATGGGCGACGAGCCCCCTTATAAAATGATAAATTGTGCTCTGGATTGTTATCTCTCATTTGTAGACAAAGACTTGTTCAATTGTTTCTTGTTGAATGGTATGAACACATACATATATATAACCACCAGTAGTCTTAGGAATACACCAAATAATTATATGTTGCTTACTTAAATACCTACAACTATGTTTGGGCAATGAAACAATATAATGCATAAAATATCAGTAAGATAAGTTACACAAGCAAGTTTGCAAAACATATACCTACATATGTATGTATATTCCGAGAATGTTACCAAGGCGAAAATAGTCCTAATCAATATCGATGTGAATGAGGATACATAATCGAATGTTGAGAACAGTATAGCTGAATAGCACTTGTTTTGTTCACAGGCAGCGGCTGTCACAGTAAACGCCCACAGGCTGAAGAGTTCGACAGCGGCGGAACCCTTCCTCAATGGCTCAAGTTCGGCGTATGTTGAGACCATGTACAATGCATGGCTCACGGACCCCAATTCAGTACACGCGGTAAGTACAATCTAGATACATCTGGAATTTGACGACGTAGATGGCTTACTCCACAAGTACATGTACGACCCACGCGAATACGTCGCGTTCCGGGATCAACCAGTATTCATTTGGTGTCAACAGACGAGAGCTAATCATCTTTTCAGTTTGCAGTTTATTTGGATGACAATATAGCTACAATTATGTATTGTGGAATCTAATTTCTACTAGATATGAAACCTGGAAGAATAATGATATGTAACATAGAAGAGTAATGATGTTCTATGTCAATAAATAGTTCAGTTCAGTTCTTGTTTTTGTCGCCTTTGATGTCAATATGTAAAATATTTGATACCTTGATGTCATTACAATATCAGCCAGACTATATTACGTTATGACGTCAGTCAGTTTCTGAGATTCACTTGATCTTGTTTTATTTTATCCAAGGTATTGTGAGTTTTTGCTTCATATCTCAAAGACTTGAAATACAGGGGACATGATTTTTACTGGTGTTCTTGTTGATAACATAATGTCTATTGGTCCATAGAAAATATACTATATGGGTAGAGAAATATCGAAATATAGTAAAATGACGTTGCAATAGTGATTAAAGTTTGCGTCACGATATTCGTCTAGCATTCCATGCTACATTATACCTTGACATTAATTTACAGTGACGATTTGATGGTTGTATAATTTTCTTTCTTTTGGTGTTCTTTTAAATTCATTATGTGATTTGAGTCTTTAAAATCTTTTCGAAGATAATGCACGTTGATTCGTGACTTATTTACTTTTGTAAGCGAGCCTATAATACATTTTCTATCAGAATTATGATAATTTTATGTACTAAAACGGGGTTCATAAAACAGCATAATATCAAAGATAAGATTGCCTTATGAATTCCGCAATCATCTTTTAAAAACGGTATTCACATCAAGGAAAAAAACAAGGCAAACAACATATTTATCCCCAATTCTTGGAGTAGATCATTTTATTTTATTTTGTCCAACAAACATGTTATTTACAGAATATAGCAATTAATTATTTTTATGTGCACATTGATACAGTAATTTCTAAGCTTTATCAATTCCTATTGGCATATGACCGTTTGATTACTGATAAAAACACATATTGATATCGTACATGAACAGTCGCTGGCCGCTAAATGATTGTCAATTAATTCCTTGTGTCTAGACATGACTTAGACGGTTTTTAATGAACTAAATTAGATAGCGATATACAACGTCATGTTCCATGCACCAACACGTACATTATAAATATGCGACGAGTCAGATACTAATTTGAATGTCAAGGAAGAAGAATTTTTTAGTTGCGATTTGGTAAATGAAATTATTGCTATGTCAACTTTGACATTAAACTAGTCCAGTGCTGAGTACGGGTCACTTACGATTCAATGCGGTAAAGTTATAGTTCACTATGTTGGCCTACTGAGGTTTGATAAGCTTCTTACGTACATAAAGTACTTCTGGAGAACTCTCAGTCGTCCAGATTTACTCATGGTCCTTTTTCTTACCGATGAGCGAGTTGTGCGAATTAGAGCAACCCTAAGACCCTTGATATATTTCTGTGCTCGCGACCTTTAGTTCGTTGTGTTCTTAAATAATTTATCATTCATATCGTGAACTTTTTTTTACAATAAATATTATATATAATTTACATCAAACATAGGTGTTTATTCGGAAGAGAAGAAATCACGAATCGCAAAACGAAATTGTCACTGCGTGCAGGGCCAATTTACGTGTGGTGTCTAACTCAATCCAGTTCATGCTCGACTCGGAATGATCTCTATGTGGCCGTGAATGAATCCTTTCGTGAAGGTGAAGTTCGCGGATTCAAATTACAAAATGTGTATATTGTGTTGTACGTAATGCTTTTCACATTTCTCTACTAATTTGTTGCTATATTCTGTAAATAACATGTTTGTTAAAAACGCATAGATTACCAACACAAAACTTTTCTTTTAAACATACGTGGCGTTGCGGACAATCATTTATAGTTTAATACAATTTAAAATATTGTATTTTTATGGTCACGGAATATATACTGAAATGATTTTTGCATTTTGGAATAGAAACGGCTTTTATATAAGTACCGTTACCGCACCATGAAGGTCGTCTATATTCTTTGATAAGACTGAACGTTTCATGGCCCGTTTTCCCAAATTAACTGTATAAATAAGATAAATTGAATGTCTTTTAAAACAGGTTTTGTATTTTTATTTCTGCTAACAGATATATGTAAACTATGACACGATATTTAACAAAGTGACTAAAAATCGATGTCCGTAAGATCGTTATGTGACATAACGTATGCAAATGTGATGTCGTGTCGCATTGACGTCATCACATGTGCCTCGCAGATCGCCACCCGGCTGTGGCACGTCAGCGAGTGTTCCACTAACGTACCTCACATATACACACAGATGTCTAACATTATCAATGAGATTAATTGTTTTATCACCTCTAATTTGCCGAAGCATTAGTTCTACTGCGTCGCAATATTATATTTTAGGACGCTAAATTATACTGTCTGGTTACTGGTAAATTAACTTTGCATTGAGATTAAAGCGTGAGTCATGTGAGTTTTTATGAGTTTTTCATATTTTTTTGGTCTCGATCTCGATGGAAAATTTTTATATACTTAATTAATTCTGCAATTGTTGATTGTTTCACAATCTCGTGTATTCATTTTTGTATCCTATCAACATTATATCTAAAGTAAATGAACTACTTTAATACATAAATTTTAAATATATTTATCTAATGGTGTTAAAAGTAAACCAATAAATGAATATTGGAATTAATGTAGATAATGCGCTTTGCAGTCGTGGGATGCGTTTTTCCGCAATGCGACAAACGGCGCCCAGCCTGGCGCCGCGTACACTCCGCCGCCGAACCTTGCACCGTACAACAAAAATGAAGTGCCGCTCACGTCGCTCGTGCCAACTAGCGGCGGGATGCCTTCCATTTCTGCAGGTTTGTCTGTTGATGTATTGTTTGCACTCAAGGACGCCAGTCCATTGCCAAATTATTATATTCCATTTTTATCAAGAACTCTCTAGGTTAAGGTCATGTTACTCAAACAAATGGTATGCTCGCAGGATCTCCAATCAATGAGAAAATCATCGATGACCATCTCGCGGTCCAAGCCATCATCAGGAGTTATCAGGTGAAATATGTTCCATAGCAATGTTATGTTAACTATTTGTTATTGTTTGCACATTATGTTCAACACATGCACACCTTTCGCTAGTGTTGCTCTTTGTTTAATGTATATTTTTATGTTATCAAAAATTAGAATCAGATCGGGACTAGACAAGCTAAAGTAGAATATGTGTAGGTATTTCAACAACACATGTTATTTACCTGGTAAATACTTCAGATGTAAGCAACATACAACAAACAGAACAACAGTACATAACACACTGATTTATTATATTCTCTTTTTAATTGATTTTGTGTTCGTTGCTATCTTGAAAATTATCGGAGCATAATTTAAGATTGTTAAATAGGAATTCTTAGGGACGTAAACAATAAACTATAAAACAAACGAGTGGTCATTGCAACTGCGTGTGTATCAATTGGCATTGCGGTTTCAAGACTGTTTCTAGAGTGACCAAAATTGTATAACACGACCTAGTGGCGAAAATTTTCAAATATATCCTTTTGATGTGTTTACTTGTTGGGTGCCAAGATAGTTAATTAGGGTACCATTTTGGTCGCGTGGGGCCTTTGAAGTATGAGTATCATAATGTGAACCGTGTGGCGGAGTCGCTAGGTCGTGAATGTAATGTTTTGGGCTAAATGGATGACGTGGTGGCGGGTGCGTGACAGGCTCGCGGGCACCTGGCGGCCGATGTGGACCCGCTCGGCATCACGACGGCCAACCTGCCCCAACTGGGCATGCGCGCGCCACGCTCCGAGCTCATCATGAGGAAATATTTCAATTTCGGTACGCAGGATACATGAAAGGGTCGTCGATCACATTTGGAAGCGATCACTTCGTTCAATCTGTATCAACATTGAGTTGCGTGTCTCTGATTGTTGTGTTCTTAGCAGCGACATTATAACACACGTCTGTATGTTAACTCACTGCAACAAGACATGCGATTAATGTAGTCAAAACTAATATAGTTCATCCACTTATAAATATGTTTTCATCAACCGACTTGCTTAGTTTTGTATAGACATACATCCATTTGTAATGCAATTCAATGTAGAACATGTTAATAGCATTACTTTGTTATATCGTAGATGCGTATTTGATATTTGGAAACCATTAACAAGCTTCGAAATATTCTCAAACAACATGCATGTGTGTGATAATTTTCGCTGTCTATCTGAATCAATTAACAAGATTTTTGCAGTAGCGTTTAAAGCAAATTGAATATCATAACAAGTCATTTCATTAGAAACAAGTTTGCAACTGAAACTGAGAGTGTGTTTAACGTACCGTCCTCACGAATAGTTGTTGTATATGTTTTAATGTCTAGTTGAAATGTAAACCTACACACTATCTACTAACTGTTAAACAGACCGACCATGAGAATTGCTAGTCTCAAGCCGAAACGAAGCTTCGTATCGCAACGCCCCGCCTCAACTATTTTATTATATTTTTGTTTTAAATTGATTTATATTATGAGCAAGAATTTGAAATCGGTTTATGGGCGTTCTTTATTTTGGTTAACAATTTAATTTTCCTTCTCACGTACGTAGGTATGCCTATTATCTTGTATTTATCATAACGTTTATTAACCGCAAGTTTATTTGAATGTTATGTATAATTCATTTTTGATAGCCATTATTTATTGCTTACAAACTGGGAGGTGTCATGATTGGACATTTGTGAGGAGCATGTCCTGATATTGTGGTTACGATGAAACTTTTTCCACATCCGATGTAGTCTCGAGGTCACCTGGTCGCCCAGCTCGATCCGTTGGGTATCTCGACGGGCGACCCAGTGTCGAGTGGCGATTGGCACGGTGGTATGCGGGCCTTCGCCAACGAGGCAGTCATTAGACAACACGTGCGATTCGGTATGAAAGAATTCTATGCCATGTATTGCTATTGGCGATTAATTGAATGTCGACCAATGAAAGTTATTTATCACTTAGAGGCAGTTCATCTGTGTAATTATAATTTCGTGTCATTGATCCGCAAGCCGTATTTGATAATGGATTTGTTTGATAAGATATCTTAAATCGCGTTTCACTGGGTCATTTCTGTTTGGGTTCCCGCAACATCGATGTTTATTAGTTAACATTCTTTTAATGATCAATAAGCAATACTTAAACGGAATTGGTCTAGGGTCTATAGCTTTGGTCACAATGTTTATCTAAAGCACTTGGGCTCTACGCAGAACTTTGGACAGTTGGCATCTTATCTACGAGGGTATTTTCACATCTTTATTATGTATCGAGTGTAGATCTTGCGTTAGCTTTTATCAGTGGTGCTTGGTCTGTTACATTTGAACCTTTATTTAGTTATTTGGAACAATTTCGGTGCTTGGGTATTCTGTTTATAGTCGATTCTGCCTTTTATTCCAGCCTGCCTCTTAATGTTTAGTTTTTAAATGGTTTCCTTAGAAATATTTGGATATGGCAACAACAAGATTTAGCTTGCGCAATCGATATATATTTATATTACATGCAGTTGATTGAATTTAAAAAAAATAATTGAGACTAGCTTTTTGATATAATCGGTCCACATTAAACTACTCATGATAATAATTTGTATGTCACCATAACGATGTGAACAATGATCATGTTTCGTTTGTATACACGTAATAATTGAAAATCATATTCCTTTACTAGAAGTGATAGGTGATAGATACTTTAGGGCACGGAATTCGATAGGTGTGGACAGCCTTCAACGAGAATATCTCATACGCGCATAAAATGTATGAAGGTACGTGTACCTACGCTTTGAGTGGTAAACTCCCCGCAGAATTTATGAAGTTGGCTTACACTTGATTTATTTCTTAATACTAATGCTTTAATTTTATTATCACGTCTTCATATACTATAATTTTTAAGGGTTATGCCTTTATTAGAATCATAATAAGAAGCCGTAATATTGCTTTTATATTTACACTTTCATTTCAATGTATACATGCAACAAATTTTATATACTTAGTTAAAGAATGTAATTACTTACGAATTTGAGGTTAGGTTTCTTGGAAACCGTATACTCGTCTGTATTGAAAACAGGAAATCTACATATTTTTCGTGTAGTGTACATAAATATTTATAGTTGTGGATGTACTATAGCTGAATATGTACATTGTATTTAGTTCAAAATATTGTGGGAATTGTCTCGTAAGGACTGTAGAGGAAAGGTTATACCGCAGTTAATACAAGGCGAAAAGTTATTGTATTACGTATTGTAATTAGACAATTTAAATTAGCACGTTGTTGTAGACACAAATACACTGAGGACACTTGCTTACATGCTGAAAAACACTAACATTTAATCAGTACTTTTGACGAAGGATCGATGTTTTAGTTTGTATTTTGATTTGTGGATGTCGTTGCATTTAGAGATATACATGTACTGTGTAACATTGGACGCAATGACCCGCTTTTAAAAGAGAGTTGTGCGCAACATGTCACCTGAGGCTTTTTAGTATTAGGCTTTTGCCTTCAGCCTTCAACGTATATGCACGAGCGCGCAATTAATAAGCGTGGTGTGACGCTTTTCCCAGCGGGAAATTCAAGATCGGTTATCGTCACTTGATAATATCGACTTAAGCCGAGCAATATTTCATAGTATCTGATGAACCTTGCACAGCGCTAGGAAGTGTAGTAGATAAGGTCGTGTAATGTCAACGGCCCACATGTTGGCTTTGCAACACAACGCTTTAATCCTAATATAGCACCGTTATATTTTCTAACCAACTTACACAATACAATTAATACATTGAATTAAACACTGTGTTAACCAGATTGAATTAATTATAATTGGAGAACACTACGAGTTACGACTTCATCGACGTCACCGATATTATATTATATTATATTCCAGTTCTATATTTTTTTACTATTATATTTATTTTAGTTTATGTATTTAATAAGTTTTTACGCTTGTTATTTTATTTGTGTATTTACAAAAAAAACTAACTTTAGGGTCTGCAGTTGCATATCCGCGTACTAAACCAGTATGTTGTAAAATAAAAAACAGATCCGAGGACATCATATAGCGAAACTCGATCCGTTGGAGATAGCAAACTTCAATTTGGCCGATAAAAATCCACGGGAGGTGATACACAACAGCTACAGGTTTGGTAAGAAGATATCAGAACCTGAATATAGAAAGCACCAGGCCGCTCGATGTACCTCATCAAACTGAAGTGGTTATGGCGGCGCAGTGCTACGTATTGATGCCCGAGTTTCCTATTGCATTGTAATAACCTCAATTTGCAATCGGAGATTCGGGCTACTGGATGCATACTTTATGAACAGAATTGTGTCATGTTTCACTGCAGATTACTAGGAGTTTTATTTTTGTTTTGCGTTAAATATTTTTTGTTGTTACCTGCTCAATTTCTGTTCGTAAAATATTTCACACGCCGTAAGCCATAACTGCGGAAGACCATTTTTTATAATGTGGATTGCACGCGGTCTCCGGCTCGCACGCTATTTTGAACCTCGTATATGACATTTCATAGACACAGCATTATCTGTATGTATTTGTTTACGTCGACACGAAATGCATGGATCCGCACATGGTGTTGCAATATTATATTGTTTGTTATCGTAATGTGCATGGGTTTGCATGACATTAATACTATGAGTACTTCCGTCGCACATAGGTGTATAATTGTGTAGTTTTTGTTTTGGAAAACGAAAGCAATTAGTTATTTGACATTGAACTGCCAAACGCGTAGTACACCACATACGTTTATCTACAGCACGCATATATCTGGTTTGGATAACAGCCAAGGAACTGTCTCGCTACACGTCCCATCAAAATATAGTCGGGCTGGTATTTTATACGATATATGGTTATGTCGTAACAAGAGAACATTTACAATTGGTGTACATATATGTATAATTATTTCACACGGTTTATTGTTACCTACTACTAATATTCATTGTGTAGAGTAGGTGTTCACACTGGTATTGATTAAAAATGGTTATTAACTTCGATTATTATAGAATTAAAAAGGTAATTTAATTGCATAAGTATGGTAATTGTAAGGCTATTTTGTTAGTGATGTTTATACAAATGCTAGTAAAGGGATATGATATTTTGAAGTGATCAATCTGCTTTTTATGTGCTTGTATTCTATTATGGCTTTTTCTTTGAATTCTTCATTTCAATATATCACTTTTCTTGTTCTATTCTTTTATTTACCACACTTATGGATCAGCGTACTCTGATGATTGCATGTTTCTTATAGATGAGGCTGATATGGACAGGGTATTCAAATTGCCCTCGACGACTTTCATCGGCGAGAAAGAGAAAGCGTTGCCCCTCAGGTAATTAGTACATCAGTATTTATTTCGAGCGTCGTCTGTTTATAATTTTATAGCAATTATCGTAGTGGCTGAATTATATTGTCTTCAGAGTAATGTAGGTTAATACTGTATAAATATACAGTCAATATGTAATAGTAAAAAGTATTCAATTAGTACCGAGGCGTAATTTGGCCACATTCCAAATAGAATGTTTATTAATATGCACAGTCGTTTTTAATTCCATTGTATGTTGTTATATGTAGATGCAGGGGAAGAAAACTATCACTTAGCTGTACTTTTTCTATGTTTTCATTAAAGATGTTTCAGTCAATATGAACCCCCTTGAATGAACACTAGAACAATACTGTGCAATAATTGTTTATATTTCACACGAATGGGTTGAATGGCTGTTTTATGATTTATGTAAAACTATGAACTAATTACACATAAAAGTCATTTTTATAAGACATACCATATTTCTTGAGTATAACGCTTAATTCTACATAGTAATTGAGGAAAATGCATAAAAATGGCACGAAAACCTTGCACTCAAGTCAAGGAAAATGAGACATTATACAGTTTTTTTATATTTTTGGCCTAATTTTAGGGAGATCCTGAATCGCCTGGAAGAGGCTTACTGCAACAACATCGGTATCGAGTTCATGTTCATCAACTCTTTGGAGCAATGCAACTGGATCAGGCAGCGCATGGAACCGCCCAATGTCACCAAAATGAACCCCGACCAGAAGAGATTGATCCTCGCCCGTCTCACTAGATCCACCGGGTGAGAACTATTCACTTACTCGATGTAGAGTTGATTTTTCAAACTTCAGTTAAAAGTTATTTAAGAAAATAAATACGCTGTAGGACATTTTTTTTTGTTGCAATGAATAACGAGACGAGTATGCCGTTCGCCTGATTGTAAGCGATACGACCGCTCATGAACAGTAGCAAAACCAAACAACGCCTTGAATTACAAAGCAATGCTTGGCATTCCACTGCGCTCACCAACCTGAGGCATAAGATGTTAAGTCTCAATATGGCCAGTAGTTACTCTGGCTACAATGTCCTTCAATTCGAAACACAACAGTGTATTTACACTGCGGGAGAAATAGACATTGCGGTGGTACCTACCCAGGCGACCTCTCACATGTGAGAGACCTACCACCAGTGGAATTAATATTTTCTTTCACTTACTTGATGTAGGGCTGATTCTTCAAACTTCAGTTAAAAGTTATTCACGAAAAAATACACTAGGGTAATTTTAAGTATACCAATGTCATTTATTTTTGTTCATGTTGTATTTTATTCTACGTCTATTTTTATTTCATGGTTAAAAATGAGGTCGTGTTATCGGAACTGTATTTATTGTGGCGGAAAAGCAGTAAAGCCACTTATTGAATGCCAATATGGCAAAATACATAGGTGTTGAAGAACTAGATGCCCTATTTTGTTGTGTTCCATGTCTGCAAAGTATTTGAAAAATTATTGTATATTGTCGTTACATCAATGCTTTGCTTCTGTATTATAATTACAATCTTCAAGTCATGGCGTTCAGAGTAGCTATATAAACAAAGGAGCATGTTATATCGCAAACTACTTTGGTTTTTTTAATGCTGAGTTCAACATCCTTTGGAAGACATTTGCATTTTAATTACATAATTAAAACTCCGATATACGATCTCATTACATGTGTTATATGTTTATTAAATGCTAGCGGTACGTACTTTTGTTTAAGTGAAACTTGAAAATTATTTAATTTTCTTTTTTATCTTCTATGTTAATATACTGTCTGTTTAGAACTAGTCTACAAGATAACCAGATAAAGATTGGATATTAAAAACTCTGCCATATATTTTCAATTAAAAGCGCATTTAATATTTCTACAGAGTATAATCCATTTATGGAGTAATAATGATATAAATGTGGAAGCACAATAAAACAACCAGTCCAAAAGATGCTAGTTTATTACTGACTTGACAACCCAGAGAAAAGTCAAAAAGCGCGCGCATCGGTTTCCCGCCTTTTTTGCGAGGCAAAGGAAACGTAAAATACATACCATTCCTCCACAAGTAATTATTAATATCTGGTGACAAAGAAAAATAATATACTTAATAACTAAGATCTAAAATTAAAAAAAAGAAAGAAAACAAATATAACATTGTAAATATTAACTTAAAAATATTTTTTGTAATCGACAATTTTCGTGTGACGTTTCGGACGCCCATGAGCAGTTGAGGGTGCTGCGACTGTTTCTGAAGCACTATCAGTTACACATTGAGCCAACACGTCTCCATGGACAGGTGCTACTGACAACGATGTACTAGGTTCATTTGGCGTAATCTCGCCCTCATGCTGCTCAACCACACAATCGCCCCATTCTTCTCCACCATCATCTGATGCAATAATGTCAGGTTGTGAAACTGGCTCAGAAGACCCAGGCACTTCAGGTGCCGATGAAGAAATTTGTATTGGTGGTAAGGTGGCAACGATATTAGGCGTCGGTGGTGACTGAGACTGACTAGGCGCGAAAACACTGCTTTTATCAAAATTGTGATCTTTACCTGAGTATTTAAATATTTGATCGACATGCCTAATACATGTGACATTCAATTTTTTTAACAGTATTTTATACATTTTAGTGCCAATCTTATCAATAATTATACCTATTTCCCATGTTTCCTTCCTTGCGCTGTACCATCGTGACCAAACAATATCATTAATTTCAAAAACTCTTTTTCTAGGTAGTGGTGGTATATCTATATTAACACTTGTTTCTTCCTTGGGAAGTATCAAGTCGAGACGGCATCGTAAATTTCTACCAAACATAAGTTTAGCCGGTGTTTCTTTTGTGGTACAGTGCACGGTGTTCCTATAATTAAACAAATAGCCCAGTAATACATTATTCATTTCCTGCAGTGGTAAATTATCTTTTATAATACATTTAAGCATCTTTTTACAATTTTTGACCGCATTTTCTGCCTGACCATTGCTTGGAGGGTGATAAATGGGTGAAGTCAAATATTTAATGCCATTGAATTTGCAAAAATTTCTAAATTCTACAGAATTAATTTTGACATCGTTATCAGAAACTAATAAGTTGGGTATACCGAATGTAGAAAAAGTATGCTTCAAAACAGTGATTAGGGCTTGGGTTGAAGTGCCATTTTGCATGTGAATACACTCAAGCCACTTACTGAAAGCATCTACTATGACTAGATAGACCCTCTGCCCTATGCTCATATAGTCAATATGCACGCGCTGCCACGGACCCGTGGCGGCGGGCCACGGCGTCGGCGGCTCGCGCGGCGGCGCACATCTTACACCTACACAAGTCTCACAAGACCCAATCCATCGCTCAATTTCGGCGTCGATGCCCGGCCACCACATTCTACTTCGTGCGTTGCTCTTAGTTTTAATAATACCTAAATGGGTACTATGTAATTCGCGTAACATATTTTCTCGAAGTGAAAACGGAATTACGATTTTGTGCCCTCGTAACAAACAACCATTTTCAAACTGCAAATCCGATTTGCATTGAAAATATGGTAAAATTGTTTTGCAGTTTATTTTGCGCGGCCAACCGTTTTGCATGTATTTAAAAACCATCATAAGGGTTTTGTCAAGTTTCGTAGCCTGTGCGATATCACGGATTGTAATCGCCGGTAAAACTTCGTTCATAAATTTTAAAGTATGTGCATCTGAGTCACTGACGATATCTATAGCTTTAGAGTCTGGTTTATGGGAACATTGTACAGGTGCGCGGGAAAAAAAATCGGCTACTATATTTTTGTCGCTAGATACATATTGCACAGTATAATTATAAGCTGATAAAATGATGGCGTATCTTTGCAGCCGGAGCGCCGTCGTCATTGGTATTCCTGTGTTTCTATCAAAAATAGATACTAAAGGTCTATGGTCCGTTTTTAAAATAAAAGGGTCCTTTAGACCATACAAATATTGATGAAATCTTTTTACGCCGAATACAATCGCAGTCGCTTCTTTTTGAATCTGACTATAATTACGTTCGCTAACTGTAAGCGCACGAGACGCGAATGCTAGAGGACGTTCATGACCATCGCCGTCTTTCTGCGAGAGTACCGCGCCGAGGCCGGCGGGGCCCGCGTCTACAGACAATACCAATTGCGCAGTGGGCTCAAAATGTGCTAGAACTCGTTCGGACGCTAATTCGCGACGTACGGCAGCCATACTACGCCGATGCCGCTCACCCCACTCCCACTTGGAGTCACTACGTAGTAATTCGTGAAGCGGGTTTAATAACGCCGACGCATTCGGAATAAAGTTCCTATAATAATTTACAATACCTAAAAATCTCTTAACTTCGGTGACGTTAGTTGGCTCAGGAGCGTCGATTATCGCCTGGACTTTATCAGGATTGGTCTTGAGACCATTTTTACTTATCACGAATCCCAAATATTTGACACTATGCATAAAAAAAGCACATTTATCTTTCTGCAAACGCAATCCAGCTTTATTTAACCTATCCAATACTTCAACTAAACGGTTTATGTGAGAATCTCTATCTGGTCCTGTAACACATATGTCATCCAACCATACACTGACCCCGTCTATCCCAGAGAGCAACGTTTCCATGGCTTTTTGAAAAATTGCTGGGGCATTAGCTAAACCATAAACCAGTCTTGTATATTTAAATAGACCTTTATGGGTGTTAATTGTCGTCAGGTTTTGTGACGGCTCGTCCAATAAAAATTGATTGTAAGCATTTTTCAAATCGATCTTACTATAACGTTCGCCCCCTCCGATCTTGGTGAAAACTTCTTCAATACGCGGCAAAGGATATTTTTCAATCAAAAGATCCTTATTTAAAGTGACTGAAAAATCTCCCGCTATTCTCACTTGACCATTTTCTTTTAAAACGGGCACTATGGGGGTGGCATACTCTGAATAATTCACAGGGACTAAAATTTTTAAGGCTACCAATCTATTAAGTTCTTGCTCAACCTTATCTTTCAAAGCAAATGGAACAGTCCGTGGCTTGAAAAATTTTGGAAAAGCATTTTCTTTCAATACTAGGCTAACTTTAAATTTATTAAATGCACCTAATTCATCTCGCCATAAGTTAGGAAATTTTTGCAAAATTTGGTGTACATCAACATCGCTACATATGGATTTAATATCCGTTGTTAATATTAGATTGAAAGCGGTCATAAAGTCTCTGCCTAATAATGGCGGTCCGCCATTCTTAACAACAAAAATGTCAATTTTTTTCTTAAGGTCATTATAACAAGCTGTGACAGAAAAATAACCCATGGGCGAGATTTTATGGCCATTATACAGACACATCTTAATACTGCTGTTATTTAATTTATAATTAGAAAATTTATCAAAATACAATTTATCTGAAATTACACATTTTCCTGAACCAGTATCGAGTTCCATAGTTAAATTCGTATTACCTAAACATAAATTTATTGTAATGGGCCTATCCGACACATACCTCATATTATAATTGTGACATTCCTCACAACTAGTGTCCTTGACTTCGTAAGCCTCACATTCTTGTCTAGTGTCCGCATGATACACACAAGCCTTCTTTTTGTTCATGCACATCTTTTTGAGATGTCCCTTTTTGCCACACTTTTGACATTTGTAGCCTTTAAAACGACACTTATCACCTGAATGATTTCTCATTCCGCAAACAAAACAATAGTTTGTATCGCCACGCAATGAATGTTCGCCACCGCTTCCGCGATGAACACCGACGCCGCCGGCGCCGCTCCGCCCGACTCCAACATAGGCGCCGTTGTCGCCGCCGTCACCGCCTGCGCGGGACCGACCGAGCCCACTTTGGAATTTCGCCCGGTGTAACATTTCGTCCTTGATGAAGATGCCGTTGTCGGTGCACATGATAGCTTTAGCTTCTCGTGCACCCGCTACTTGTTCCGCTAATTCTATCGCCTTGTTCAATGTGAGCGTAGACGGGTTCTGCTCAAACAGTTTGTCACGTTCCGGGCCTGAGCCTAAACCGAGAACGAAACGATCTCTTAGGTTTATTTCTAGAGCGGTGCCAAAATCGCAATAACTTGCCAGACCACGCAACCGCGCCGCCCAATCTGCTAACGATTCGCCCGAAATTCTATTCGCGCCAAAAAAGTTCGCCTTGTCAACAAATGAACATTGCTTCGGTTTGAAATGTTCACTGAGTAACTGCACTAGCTCCTTGTAGGTCAGCACATCCAACGACTTGGGGTACGCCAAGTTACGCACCAAACGATAAGTTTCATCTGTTAAGTGCGTCAGTAGGATTCCACTTCTTTTTTCTTCCACTTCCACATTATTGATTTTCAAAAATTGTGTTAATCTTCCGTAAAAGATTGACCATTCGCTTAATTTATAGTCGAAAATAGGTAGATTCCCCAAATACGACATTTTACTGCTAGCACGGGGTTCTTCAACTTCGTCGCCAATGATATAAATGTGGAAGCACAATAAAACAACCAGTCCAAAAGATGCTAGTTTATTACTGACTTGACAACCCAGAGAAAAGTCAAAAAGCGCGCGCATCGGTTTCCCGCCTTTTTTGCGAGGCAAAGGAAACGTAAAATACATACCAAATAAACTACGATTATCTATAATCACTACTTGACACAATTATCAGACAAGTGCTTATTCTAGAAAGTGGCGTGAAGAAAAGTATAATTTGTTCGGTGGTATAGATATCACAATGTGTTAGATAAGTGAGGCCCTACAATCTTTCCGGAGATGACAGAACACACCGTTCAATAAATTTCGTGCTTGTCAATGTGACACTTCGCGATGATAAAGTATTGCCATGATTGATTGATAATTGAGTGTTTGCGTATTTCGGCTGAAACTTCCTGGTTATCGCACTGATTTATATTAGGATTATTTGTTCGGCATTATAACATTGATATGTTTGTTTAACTCGTCGTGTAACTTTTATTAATGCCTCTTGATTCATGTCATGCATGATAATATGATGATAGCCAAATAATGATATATTTATTAAAATCCACTGAGATTACGGGCTTTATATACATTTCCAATTATCTGATTAAAATTGTGTATTATTTATTTTAAAAAGCAACAACTCATGGTTATACGAATAACGAACAAAAATCATTTGGTTTGCCTAAAAGTTATTCTTGTATTTCGGAAGTTATTTAGTAATCGTAATTTTGAAATGTCATTTTTTTAAACCACCTACAGATTTGAGAACTTCTTGGCTAAGAAATGGTCTTCGGAGAAGCGTTTCGGTCTAGAGGGCTGCGAGATCCTGATCCCGGCTATGAAGCAGGTCATCGACGTCTCCACGAAGCTTGGCGTTGAATCTATCATCATGGGCATGCCTCACAGAGGTACGGTAATTTTACTTTTATATCGCTTTCATAGAAAACAGTATTGTTATAACAGTGAAGGAGAAACATCGTAAGGATATGTATACCACTATGTATACTATCGAACTTTGGATTGTATTGGCGTCCCGTGCTCAATAGTGGATGTATGTGGGCGGATGTAGGTGCGTCCAATACTTGTGACGTCAACAGTTCGTGTTTATGCTTATGGGATCGGTTTTACGTCTATCAAGATATCGGGAACACTATTATCACGTTTATTTTTAAATACATCATCTTAATTTCTAAGGACGTACATATGTACTTGGGCAGCAAACCTATGTATACAACAAGACTAATTTTGTCACGCCTGATAAAGAACGCCAATATTTTCTTAGATTAATCAGCATGATTTATGAAGTCTGAATATAAAAATAGCGATAACATTTCATAAATGATTATGGTTTGCGATGTTTATTTAACAAATGTGTTCATAGCGCAGATAAACCATGTTTTTCATAATATTACCTAAATATTTTGATCCACTTTGCGTTCGTGTGTAATAAAATAATATGTGAAACCGCTAATTACCACGCGTATTTAAAGTGGTCATTTTCTTCTAGCATAAATCGAAAAAAATACATTGTCAATCATACCATGTTTATTTTAGGCTTATTTATCTCAGTCATAGGCACTGACTGTTCACTAGTTCGAAGACGACCCTTAGGGGAAGGCGTTTTATCCCACTGCACTGACCTATTACGTCATCAGACTTCACATATCTATACTAAACACCTAGTTTTCACACTTGTGATGTTAAAATAAATCTAGGGTATTCGGAGTAGATTTGATATCAAATGAAAAATTCGATGTCCGAAGTCATAAAAAACAATTCAATTGATTCATAACATTGACAGTTTATAAGGCCACGATTAATTACGTCAAGGCTGTTTGCATAAAGTGCTCGAGTTAGTTCGACTCATTGAGGAACATTGACCTCTCGGCGTATCGTGCTGAAATTATATTTTACTCGTCAATGTCATACCAAAATGTAGTCATTAAGGATGTAACATTAAACTAGTTATGACACTTTGTAAGACATCAGCATTTTAATAGGCGAATAATTCTCAATGAATATTATCACTTTTGGAGTTTTATTAAGTTCCAATTACAAAATAGGTTCTATCAAACGTGATGTAGGGTTGCTAGCAAATAGCATAGATATTTTTTGTTTTCTCCATTAATCCAATGTTTTCTAACGTCACAATATATCTAGATTTTGTATCATTTTACAAAGATATAAATGAAGAAAACGTATAATTTATGAATAAAGTATATTTTGATGAATTTGAAACTGCCATAAGCCAACCCGGTCAAAGTGTAGTTAAAAAATTATATCAGATATTATGGGAGCGAAAGATGTATAAAAGGCTTACGTGTATAAAATCAACAACTGAACTGTCGAAAACGAAAGTCGAGCCAGGCGAATGTTAATATGTATTGATGGCAAGTACCCCACGTGTTTGTATTGTTTCAGGCCGCCTCAACGTGCTGGCGAATGTTTGCCGTAAACCTCTACACCAGCTGTTCACACAGTTCGCTGGACTCGAGGCCGAGGACGATGTGAGATGCCTTTTTACACTTACAATTACATGCTTTTGTGTCGTGATAAGGGAAACAATTCAAAATTAAGAAACACTTTTAGTCTATCTACTTTTAAATGCAATGCAAGCGAGTTGATTGCTAATCAAATCTTAATCACACATCAGAAACCGCAGTATGACGTTGCGTCTATATGATTATGTTGATGAGCAATTTGAAAAACTTTTATCTATTTGCGTCATATATTCACGTACAGTTTTAAGTAAACATTGAAAAGTGTAAGATATTCACGTACCGTTTGAAATAAACAATTTTAATAAAAATAATGAAAGGAAAATACTACAACAAGTATAATGTACTACCTGCAAGCGTCAATGCATGTTGTGACGCCTGCAGGTAGTGTATTGAACATGTTATCAATGACAGACTCCCTGGCGCAGTTTGTTAGACCTCGCCTGTGAAACGAGAGGTCGCGGGTTTGCTCTCCGCACCTAGAAAAATGTTTGTACGGCCCACAAATATTTCTTTCGGGTGTGGGTGTTTGTGACACCGAAAAGTCTCTCGTAGTTCCTGATACCCACGAGACAAGACTCGTTCTTAGTGTGGGGTCAGGACTATGTATGTGACTGTTGGGTGTTATTTATTTATTTATTTACCAAATTGTAAGTGTATTGGATGTAAGAAACAATGTAATTACCATTGGATGTCGTTAAATAGTCTTCCTTAAATAATATAATAAAATAAATTATGTATGTGGCAGGGTTCCGGCGACGTGAAGTACCACTTGGGCACGTACATCGAGCGTCTGAACCGCGTAACCAACAAGAACATCCGGCTGGCCGTGTGCGCCAACCCCTCGCACCTGGAGGCCGTCGACCCCGTGGTGCAGGGCAAGACGCGCGCCGAGCAGTTCTACCGCGGAGACAACGAGGGCAAGAAGGTAACGTACACCACCACTACCCACCATCTACTACCCACCATCTACTACCCGATATATCATATAACACTCCTCTATGTGTCATTGCCCACTACATATATGTATTATCTATTGCCAACTATTACCTGTCTAATGCTGTGTACACCTATAGAGGCTGGTCACCTTGCACAATACCTATATATAAAACAACATGTGATTTTTATCGGTGGCGCAACGATGGTGTATCGATTTAATAAATTAATAAAATTACCTACCTGCTACATACTGTCTACTCAAGATTACAGATTAAGCACAATTCATTACTTACTACCAATTAATTAGTACCCTTATTGATTATTCATTACTCCTTGCCAGTTACATATCGCCTACTACAGTTTACCTACAACACAAACTTCATTGCAGTTTGGTGATATAAATTAAAAAGTATATCAAACTCCAATGTATAGTTTATAGTTTTACAGACAATTGAAGTCACCTGACGCACTTAGTTATCTTGATAAGTGTTTTTTCTAGTAAGATAAAACTTTCCGTGTCTACGTCCTAATTATGTCAACGTGAGTGGTTATTTGCATAGGTTTTTAAATGACGAATGTTTATAGAGCCTAATAGTCACATGGATGTTACGATGGTTTGGTCGTGTAGAGAGGATGGATGAAAGGAGAATAACGAAACAAATACATAATGCGAGTGTGGATGGAAGAGTCGGTAGGGGTCGACCTCACCGAACATACACTATCCAAATCGGTGATACCCTCAACAAGTGTCAGGTCAAAAGTACCCTGAACCGACGAGAATGCATGAAGACGTTGATGAAAGTGGATGAAGCGAAATTAGTATATCAGGATCGAGCAAAGTGGCGGTCTATAGTCTCTGCCTACCCCTATGGGATACAGGCGTGACGATTATGTATGTATGTAATAGTCACATGATGAAGATGCTTTTCTATTAGATACACGTCCCTTTTGTGTATCTCCAAAGGGATAGTATTTATGCCGCCAATGTCAACAGATTATCGAACTTGTTTCCATTATAAGATGTCACAGGGAGTGAGACAACTTATTGAAATCTTATCTTTCTGTTGGTTGGGATATTCTTGGTATTATTATAATTATATTATTCATTGATTGTTACTTATATGTGCTAACAATACATTTGTCTAAAATACACTTCGAATAGGGTATTTGAAGTATGATAATTTTTTAAATATTATTTTGCTTAAAACCCAAATACCATTAAAATAAAACATTTCTGTTAAATCAGTTTGTATGTAGCTTCTAACATGAGGCAAATATTATTATTTTAACAAAAGAGTGGGAGTGTAGTGTGGACATCATACTGCCTCTTTCACACACACTTATATGCATATTAAAACTTGTGACGTCACTAGTTTTGTTTTGCATTCCTTTTCTTTTATTCCTACTCTAAGATTATACGCGTTTATAACTTGTTTAATTCTGAATCGATGTATAACATTCTTTGTTTGCTTTATTTTGGAGGATACCTTTTGATAATTATAGTAATAAATTAAGTTTATCAATTTTGCCCTCTAGAATTAGATTATAGCTCTTGTAATACCATCAAATATTGTCTCACAAGTCACAGTACTGTGTTAATATATTTTGTTTTTGTCCCCTCAGGTGATGTCGATCCTGCTGCACGGTGACGCGGCGTTCGCGGGGCAGGGCGTGGTGTTCGAGACCATGCACCTGTCGGACCTGCCCGCCTACACCACGCACGGCACCATACACATCGTCGTCAACAACCAGATCGGATTCACCACCGACCCCAGGCACTCGCGCTCTTCCGCTTACTGCACAGGTACATACTATATGTTTACATATTGCACTTGTGTCTATATTTTTAAGTTCAGTCTACACGAAAATTATCTTACCTGAGTAGCCTAATACATAACATGAATCTGGCTACAATGTTACCTATTCGACTGTTTTAAAAAAACCCTTTTACATATTAGTATACATACTATGAATAATCCTAAATGGCTTATTACATAATCACACAATTTTTTTTATGCAATGCTTAAAAAGATAATCACACTGTAAACGCGTCAATATATGTATAGACAGAAATTTTATTAGATCCAATTTATTAGTGGATCTAGATAAGTGTTGGGAGGTCCGTAGATAGTAGGTAGGCCGCTGCTGGCAGAGAGCCGGTCCAATTCCCTGCCAACAGATAAGTTGATGTAAAAGAAAAAAATGAACATATGTATGTGTTTTTCCAGACGTGGCCCGCGTGGTGAACGCGCCGATATTCCACGTGAACGGCGACAACCCCGAGGCGGTGATGCACGTGTGCAACGTGGCGGCCGAGTGGCGCGCCACCTTCCACAAGGACGTCGTCATCGACATCGTGTCCTACCGACGCAACGGACACAACGAGGTCGACGAGCCCATGTTCACGCAGCCGCTCATGTACCAGAAGATACGCAAGACCAAACCCGGTAAATACTACTATACTACCATGTTTTTTTATTTAACCATCCCTTTTAACAGTCCACTGCCACTTACAAATTTCCTGTCCATTTTAACCCTGGACTCCCTTATTACTTCCTTCCCTTTTTGGCGGTTGCCTACTAGTTTTATAATTTTCTACCATCATTATCCCAGCCTTAGCACTCTTGCTACTGTTTTACCGTATTGGAATAAGAATTTGTTTGTAGCTATTACGTGATTGACAGTACAATCAATGAATAGCAACCAATTTATTTCAATGAACTCGACGTCATAAATTAAACTTGTTACACAAATAGATAATTTCCCATAACAATCACCACATATCATTTCCAAAGTCAATTGTGCCCACATTGTGACTTCGCTTTTATTGTTTTTTAGTCGCGTATCATTTTGTTATACTTGGTTTCATACTCGATGTTCTTTATTATTTCAGTCCTGGAGAAATACGCAGACCAGCTGATCGCCGAAGGAGTGGTGACGGCCGAGGAAGTCAAAGACGTGAAGGACAAGTACGAGAAGATCTGCGAGGACGCGTACAACCAGGCCAAGCAGGAGACGCACATCAAGTACAAGGACTGGCTCGACTCGCCATGGTCCGGCTTCTTCGAGGGCAAGGACCCGCTTAAAGTAAGTGTAGTGAATCTGCTAATAACTGTCGCCATAGGCAAACCGCTAAATGTATTCGTATTTAATTTTGAATGTAATTTCTTAACCATTGATGAAACAAGGACTAAAACAACATACACATTACACATCGTTTTTGACTCGATATAAATATTTGAGTTTTACGTCAATAGTACCAGAACCTGCGATAATCTGATCTCAAAATCACATTCAATCTCAATTTGAGGGGATTTCTCTGTGATGCTACATGAAATTCGAATATTCGGACGTTCGACGTCCGAAGTAAGTATTAAGTTTGTAACATGTAAAAATCAATACTATTTTCTACCATTTACGTCGAACTTAGTCTATGTATGTGTGGTACGTACGATAGAGGATTCAAACATTTTGTGGTGTACCAAGGCACATTCGTACAGTTTTACGTACAACGTTCGAACACTCGAATTTCGGTCGTATCGTAGAGCCCCCTGAACCGCCACATCTGGTTTAACCAACCAAACAACGGAATCTATTAATTTATATTAAGGAAAGTAGCTTAACAAATTGTTCATTTTCAGATGTCCCCGACCGGCGTAGTGGAAGAGACCTTGGTCCACATCGGCAAACGTTTCTCGTCGCCACCACCCAACGCGGCGGAGTTCGAGATCCACAAGGGTCTGCTGCGTATCCTGAAGTCTCGCATGGAGATGGTGGACAACCGCACGGTGGACTGGGCGCTGGCGGAGGCGATGGCGTTCGGCTCGCTGCTGAAGGAGGGCATCCACGTGCGCCTCTCCGGAGAGGACGTGGAGCGAGGCACCTTCTCCCACAGGTGTGTAGTGTGCAATGACCCTGTATACGGTAGTGGATATCGCGGTCAAAATCTCCGTGTGCGCGTGTACCGACTAGAGCCACGGGAAACCAGTGAGATTGTGAAGGATTGGCAGAGAGAGATACCAAAGAATGGTATACAAACCAGTTGTTTTGGCACACATGTTTTGTTCGCGGTTTTCTTTCTAGTGTTATATCTGAATGATAGTGTCATATTTAACTGTATTTCTAGAAAACTATTAAAATATAATAGGGAGTAGAAAAATCATTGCATTTTGCACGAGTTCAACATTAAAAAAAACATTATTGAGGTACTTCCTTAGTTCAATATCATAATATCATACATAATTCTTATCTTACAAGGAACTCAATGGTTAGTTATTATTTTTATCTATGTGTTTTCCTAGATCTCAATGTATATTTTATGAGTAGCATATTATTGATAAGAAGTTTTAAAATAATTTGCAATCTATGTAATGGTTTTAATACTTTTATACTTATCATAAATAAGCAAAGGGATTCCGACATAATAATATATATTTTATGATGAGAATATTTTTACTTTGATTTGTCATCAAACATTTTTTTCTACCTTGGACCAAGTGTATATTATATTTTTTAATACATGTTTGAAATTTATATACGTATGTTTTAGGCATCATGTGCTTCATCACCAGAAGGTAGACAAGGCCACTTACTGCCCCTTGGCTCACCTTTATCCCGACCAGGCTCCCTACACCGTCTGCAACAGCTCACTCTCTGAATATGGTGGGTATTCCAATCATAATTTATATCCTCTAATTACAGAAAATGTCTTTGATACAAGCAGATAAGTGATATATTTACAATTTAATGCTTAAAAATCTTTAATTATAATGCAATTTTGTTATTTCAAAAGTAAAAATTGGAATATTGATGAAACATCTGGCTATTTCGCATTTCTAATGTTTCACCCACGTCTTTTTGCGCAAAATATGCACGGCTATTATACGCCAGGCGTGTAATTTATTTAATAATATTTTAACGGCATGGTTGGATAGTTCAATATCTTAACGCTGATCGCAATAAAAAATGTGTATCCATCGAGCAGGTGTGCTGGGCTTCGAAGTGGGCTACTCGGTGACGAACCCCAACGCGCTGGTGCTGTGGGAGGCGCAGTTCGGCGACTTCAACAACGTGGCGCAGTGCATCATCGACCAGTTCATCTCCAGCGGACAGGCCAAGTGGGTGCGCCAGTCCGGCATCGTGCTGCTGCAGCCGCACGGAATGGAGGGCATGGTGTGTTGCCTATTTATTTTTTAGGCTGAGTTGCATCAACTAACTTTGCCAATACCTTTGCATTCATACCTTCCGTATTTGACCTAGTTAATTTATGGGACTGTCATTTTAAAGGTCAAAGGTACTGGTAAAGTTAGTTTGTGCAACTAACTGAGCCATTTTATAATGTGTTTGCAGTGAATAAAGTAATAATACTATAGTTTAGATTGAAAGTAACGAAATATTTAATAAGTACTTAAAATCACTAGTTTTTGCAAAGGATATTGGATTAGTTAAAAATGCTTGATAACATATTTGAGTTAAATTGTAGTCATCACAATTTTCTTGTCATATTTTAGGTTATTTTGTGGTACTCAGTTAAGTTGTATTTTACAGGGCCCCGAACATTCTTCAGCTCGTTTGGAGAGGTTCTTGCAAATGTGCTCCGATGACCCCGACTACATGCCCCCTGAGAGCCCTGACTATGAAGGTAAGTTGCTTCGGCAACTGAACAGCTTAACATTTTTATAGGTGAAGGAATTACATTATTGTAATTGTGTTGAAGTTTTATGGTTATATGTTTTTAACATCATTGATATCTACACTTTATTTTTTATAAATAATCGCCCTAAATCAAGATCAGCCAATTCGTCTTTAAGTCAAGCTATGGTAGTATTAACGTTTAGAAAGCGCACACCCGGTATGTTTTAATCGTAAAATCAATTGATTGCATGTAGCGCCTAGTGTACGTAAATGTTGTGTTGAGGTCATTGTAGATGTTGTGGGATGACATATATTATTTACTTTTCCAGTGCGTCAGCTGCACGACTGCAACTGGATCGTGGCGAACTGTTCGACGCCGGCGTCGTACTTCCACATCCTGCGGCGGCAGATCGCGCTGCCGTTCCGCAAGCCGCTCATCATCATGACGCCCAAGTCGCTGCTGCGCCATCCCGAGTGCAAGTCCTCCTTCGACGACATGAAGGAGGGAACCACCTTCAGGAGGTATGTATTCAGCCATGTCTCGATACCGCGTTATTGGATCGCAAGACAAACTGATGAAATTTCGTTTGAATTTGATTTAAATTTTAAAAGGTGCATTCCAGTTCTTTTGGAATAATTAATTAATATATAATGGGTAATAAGAACACATAAAAATAAATAGCTTCTATATCAGAAAAAAAAAAAAATTGTTACACAGAAATAAATAAATTATCTGAAAAAATGATTAATTATAATCCTTAGTCGCTACTATTTATAGGTTTTCATGTTATACATGCCATAAGAAATATTCAATCAATTTTTTTCCTATACAGGGTGATTCCCGAGGAGGGCCCTGCGTCTGAGAACCCTCAGAACGTGCGCAAGCTGGCGTTCTGCTCGGGCCGCGTGTACTACGACATGCTCAAGGAGAGGCGCGACCGCGGACTCGAGAAGGACATCGCTATTGCCAGGTATTTCAACCGCATATAATGTTTTACACATTATTTTGTAATAAATATGTGGCCAAGTGGACTGCAATGGGGTATTCCACCCTTTTTTGAAAAGTGTTTTAAGTTGTTCCTAAGGTAACAAAAAACTATTTTTTATTCGATGGGCAAGACCCATAAAAATCCATTTGAAATTTATATTAAATTTATGCGCGCAAATACATGGAAACGCTAGTCGTCATGTTCCATAAAATGATACGTCACTCAACGAGTAAACAACCTCTCTTTATTTGCAATAAACATTAGTTACTCTAATTAAACTCTCCTTTAACGAAACCGTCGTTCATTTAAACATGTTCAAAAAATAACGTAGGGAAGAATACTGTTGTAACTTCTCTGTTTACATAATAAGTTAAAATTTTTACTGGGTATTCTACTCGCGGAATGACGTACATCGATATCCATCATCGCGGCTGCCGTGTCGCATCTTTTTGGGACAGATAAAAAATTTATATTTTCATAACGAATTATAAAATGTATTCTTTAGAGTTATAAACTGAAATTAACTTAAACTCATTGCTTATTGGTGTACTATATATATTTATTGTTTTTAGATTTTTTCTCTCTTATAGTGAAATACCCCATTACATCTCTCCGTGAATACCCACAATACTTGAGGAGAGTATGACCTGCTTCTGTCTCAATAATGAGGAGACCTATTTCCCCAATAATAAAAATTAAGTATTTGCGTATTACATATAGCATTGGGGTTAAATTAGCTCCAACTAATCCCCATTTCATACTATATTAGTAATATCTGTTAAGAATATACACAAGACACAACACTAACTAAGGCTAGGTTCATATGACCGCGCGGTACAAGGTCTAACTAAACCATTTGTATTGTTCACACAAGGGCGCGTTGCGGTGGCGCTCGGTAATGTGGACGGTACACACTGTTTAGTTAGATCTTGTAATGCGTGGTCATCTGAACCTAGCCTAAAGTGTAGTATGATGCTGAAGCATGATGTATAATTATGGTTGGAATGCGGGTTTAACGCAAGGTTTTGTGGTGCAGGCTGGAGCAGATCTCTCCGTTCCCGTACGACCAGGTGAAGGCGGAGATCGCCAAGTACCCGAACGCGCAGCTGGTGTGGAGCCAGGAGGAGCACAAGAACATGGGCTCGTGGAGCTACATCGAGCCGCGCTTCCGCACGCTGCTGCACAACCAGAAGCACATCAGGTACCGCATACCTCACACTACACTATAATCTTATATACCCAAATAAAATTAAAGCGAATGTCTACTTACCGACTTATTCATAGTAAGTTTTAGGTATCGAATGTTTTGTCCCTTTCTAGCGACCTTTGAATTCATTTTGAGCGAAGAAGAACTGGGATATAGTGATTGGTTACATTTTTGGAGTCTGTAAATGTGTCTTTTGAGAAATGACTTTATATCATGCCTAGCTTTATTCTCGTTACGACGTTTGGACGATTGAGATTACACTTTACAGCAAATACAGTGGTGAACGTAACAGAACATGTCAGTAGGATGCGCAGAAATATCAATGATAAAGATAATGGGAAGCTTAACGGATGTGCAATCGATTCCAAAACAAAACTAGTGTTTTCTATGGAAGAAAGTCGAAAAGAGCTCAATAAATAATAATAAGTAAATGTAGTGGTTAAGTCACTCATTCATCTCCTACGTGGCGTCGACTCAACATGGTTTTAATGCATGTCACGGCAAGATTTGGTTTAGGATTTAACACCCGACTGCCTCCCATACGAATTAATTAGTTGATAGTCCCACACCAACAAATAATTTTATTAAACTGAGTAGTATGCACATCATCTATTTGAATTAAATATATACTTAAAGTTGTTTATGCAAAGATAATATAACATAAAGTCGAGACACAGAACTTAGGGTTTATTATAAAATATAAGCAGTTTAAGTAAAATATTGGTGACGATTATGACGCCTTGTTTACACATTGACTGTTGCTTATTAACATGTTGATGTTGTGTTTTTATGTGCACAACGTATTTGAAACAATGTGTAAGCTATCACAAGTCTTGCTTGTTATTTACCCACATTAAGGTAGGCCATTTTAAAGCATCGTACGTATCGTATCAAATGGATTATTATTTTACAATCCGTATACAGATTAAGTAGCGATCGGATTTGCTTGGATTGCCCCTCAGAGCATCGGCATCGGTATTGTCGATTGCCGGGTAGATTCGTGCGACTTGTATGGTGCGGATCAGTCGACGCACTTGTATGAATTCTTATACAAAGAATACTACGATCCGTTTGATTTGATGCATTCGATACGTATGATACGAATATGTGGACCCTGCCTTCATACCGCTTGCATTTCCGCACGGTTGATTAGTTAATTATTTTGGCGTTGCATTTTTAACGTTTTAAGTTGCAGGCCCTGTAAAAAAAGTACTGGAGGTACTCTTTAATAACGGTTACCAATATAACCGACGGTAACGGAGCGCAATTAATTTTCGTAATACGTGATAAGTTTTAAAGGTTATAAGAATATAATTGACACAAAATATTTCATAAAAATAATGCTACCAATCGAATTACTGTTTTTAAATTAATTTGTGTAGATATTCTATATGAGTATTCTAGAAACTATTGTAATATCTGTTTGCAATTTATTATTGTCGGAATAGCATCGCCTAACGTATTTTAGATATAAATTGAGAGTCTTTCACTAGGGTCCGAAGATTCATATTGCGTTGGGAGTTGGATCAATTTATATTATATTAGATTTTAAAAGTTGTAAGCTCCTCTTCACTGCTTTCGTATTCATCCTTATTGCGTATTTTTCTGGTAACCAAGCATACATTTTCAGCTCAAAATATATTTTGAAATTCAATTTGAAGTATACTAATCTTCAAAGTTTAGGACATTTAATTTATCGTATAGTTGCATGGTGTTGCAAAATCGCTAAAAGTTTTAAAACCACAAAATTCATTTCATTTGGCGTATACATTCGAATGTTGGCACAAGCATGCGTGCTGTCATAACATAATCGGCGTTTGGTTGCAGGGCAAAGTCCCAAACTCAAGGGGGTAGTTGGTTAAGCCAACTGTTCGGGCGGGACGAGAAACCCCAGCACTCTGTCGAACAGACTGAGTCAGTGCCGCGCACCATTAGGTGAGCCCGACAGATATGTGCTGCAACCATCGCCTACTATCATGTATTCACATGCATCTATTTGTTCTCTTCTATGTTCATTTTATAATTAGTGCTACAGCAGCATGCTTATTTTATGTTTTTCGTCACTGATTTTGTTTACTAAAATAGAAGGTGTTGCAAGGGGTAATTCCAGATATTGTTATTTATTGGTTCTTTCGTGTCAAAACATATTATATTGGGTTGGTACGATAACGATGTTTTTATAAAGCAAAAGGTCAATAATGATATCTTAATATAAGACAACATGAAAATATTTTAATGTGTAAAAATATACCTGATTAAATTGTAGTCTCCTTTGTTACATAACCATCAATGCTGTGATATTAAATTATAATAATATTTAAAAATAGTGAAACTTTTATCATAAAAACCATTACTTCACCGCGCTTATTTTTTATTTTTTTTTGCTTACATAAATGGTGATAGATTTTTTATTTTTATTTTAGTTATATTCGTATTCGTGTTTGTATATATTGCTTCTAAATGTGATTTCCGAGTTGCAAACGCTACAAGAAAGTACCTTTTACCCGTTACCTTAGGTCTAGTAGAATTACGATACAGATCGTGTAATGTCGCTTGGAAGAAAATTAATTGTTATTCTTCAGTTCGTAAATTGTCATTATGTTATAAATAATATCGACCCGTTGCAACAGAAAAGAAACATAAATCAATTCACGATTTGCCGACGACGATTTTTGCGGTATATCCTTTTCCAGTTCGGAAAAAAAACTCTTTATGCGAGTATTTGAATCCAACCTTTTGTCCTTGACGTAAGGCATTATTACTGACCAATAGTCGTTTGTAATCTTACAAGTTTAAAAACGACACCTTTCTGTAACAATATGCAATAAAACCATGTATCGACTCCACGTAGGCGTAACGTCTAGCAAAAATATAAAATTAATTATCAATAATATTGAGTAGGTATTATAATGCGTGTGATATGTTGCAGCTACAACGGTCGCGCGACGGCCGCGTCCCCCGCCACCGGCTCCAAGGCGGCGCACAACAAGGAGCTCAAGAACCTACTCGACGAGTTCTGCGTCTTATAAACACCCCAACCCCCCACCCCCACCCCCACTATACTCGAAATCGAAAGTAATCACTCCCCTGTGATGGCATACTCTATTACGCTTCAACACGCCTAATCTTTATCTCCAGATAAAGCAATGCACCAGGTAGATGTTCACGCAGTAATTTCTTCGACTATGCCACTCACAGTCAAACTAGGTAACATAAGTACAGTTATCATATATGAGACGTGTTATGCCATACATACTGAACAATCCGCCATTATATTATATACTTACACGAAATTATGCCATATGAAGGTAATAGAAAATAAAAAATATATATTTCGTAACGAAATCCATGTTTGAATCAGTTGCTTAAAATTAGTTTCGTCGATCGAAATGAAGCTTCGCAACGCACAGTCGTTGTTGTCAGTATTGTGTTGTTACTCACGGCGCCACTAGGTAAGTTAGTTAGATAAATTCTTATTTATTTATTTAAACGTAGTTTAATCCGTGGCCTGTCATCTAAATTCAGTGTTATTTATTTCTTAATGTAATTTAGTCTCATTTGTTCTCCACTTTTAAGGCCTCGGTTGATATTATTGTAACTGTTATAAGTAACGATTAGTATCGATGCGCGTAAATCTTGTAGTGTACATAAAGGCATATCTATCATTATCGAATATATTGTAATGCAACAGGCTTGTATTTGTGTATATCATTAGTTTTACTAGTCTCTGATTTGAACTTTAAAGTAATTGTACGTCTAGGCTACCGCTTGTCTAGAGTCAAAGTGGATTAACAACATTCGTGGTTATTTACCTCATTTATACCATAAAATGTATGCACTATTACTATTACCTACTACTATACTTAAATCGTATTGAACAGATATTGTTAGTTTAGGTTAGCTTTTCTCTATTGTGAAATTATTTCGTAGCTATCGACGTGGAATAGTTTGCGAGCGTCCGGCCCCTAAACGTAGGTTAAATTATCTCGTAGTTACCTTGGCTACCAACGGCACTTTGTAAGGACTAACACCAACACCTATTGCTTTGTACAAATCTATGCGTACTAAACTCGTATGTAGTCATACACGAGTTATGTTATTTGTAATTAAATTATCGTTATTATTTCACTCTTAGACGGATTATAGTTAACATATAAAACTAAGTTTTATATGCATTCGAAATGTTTGGCAGTGAAAAATTGTAATAATTAATATCTAGCTTTTTAACACCGTTTTGCATGTATTTAATGCACCACTGTACACGTATAGTTTCAAAGTTTTGACATTGTAGAATATTTCGAAATTACGCTCAGGCCGATTGGAGATTTGTATGTAAAGAGTTGGATGATAGTTCTGGGTCTGTGAGGAACAACTTGAGCAGTTTATTGCTGTTAGTAACTTAATTTTAAAATAAATATAATTTTAATATCAATGCTTGTTTTATTTCCACTCTGCACAGATTTATATGTTTATGACATGTATAACTTGGCAAAAAAGAGTATGATGCGGTGACAATTGGCATTAAAAAACAATTATGGCAACTCTATTAAAATATCATTGTGTTCGTCGAATAATTTTACATGTAGGTATTTTTATACATTTTTGTACGGTTTTTGTTTGCTTTGTGATTTAAAATAAACAAAGAGATTATTAACAACCATAATAAAAATAGCAAGTATCTAAAGATTTTCAGTCGTAGTATATCGGGTTGCCATAATAATTCTAAATTCGATTTTAACGCCCTCATAAAGACTTTTTTTCCAAGCTATACACAATATATGGCACCTACAAAATTATTTTTTCTAATCTTTTATCTTTACTACTAACAACTTCCTCCAAAGGTTAGAGTCGACAAACTAAATGTGAATGTCGAAAGCTCGAGGTGTCGACGATCTGAAGACTGAAGCGTCCTCCTAGCCTAATCTTAAAGTATGAAGCAAAAAATAGTGAAAGGAATCTCGCAAACAGATAGGTGTGATACGTTTTTCTAATGAAAAGCGCAATAGATGGCGCTGTCCTTGCGGGCGCGCTGTTGGTCACGTGACGTGTGCGCGCCAGTAGGGCGGCGCTCGCACACTTGGACCACTTTCAAGATTGTTATCACCCGGTAGTCTCATTTCAGCTCACAAAGCGGTCTCGGCTCCCTATTTATAAACCGCTTGGCTAGCGACGAGCGCGCGGACCAACGAAAAGGTGCGAAGATTAAAGATGGTATCGCTTACAAGTGCGTTTTGCACGTCACGCGACCTACACGTCAAAGACGCGCCCGTTTCAATAAACGCTGCGTATTGTGTGCCATTCTTTTTAAAGGCATAGGCGTGCAGTCTTCACGCTTTATCCTTGTCTATACGATAAGTATATACCTGATATAAATATGATAGACCAAATATGGACCAAATTGACGTTGACCTCCTTGGATTGCACTGCTTTACCCATTTGGTGATTATGGGCGTATTGACGTGCCAGTTAAATAAATGTACCTAGTATTGTGCTGTTTTACGTTAGAAAAACAATACAATCGTTAAAGTAGGTTTATTAGCAAATATTCTACATACGTTCCACAACTGGGTACATCAAATATTGGTATTTGGTACCTACCGATTTTTTGAGTTGGTATACCTACCGACCTACACTGACCGAAAACTGCGAAACGATTATGTCTTCCAAGACACGCCTTTTAGTTTTCGAAGTTACAAGTGTATGCCTAGTTAATTGCTATCAATAACGTTAACAACGGCATACACTATTAGTAAATTAAATAACTGAGAGTCGTCTATAAGATTTATGGAAACTTGTGATATCCACCAATCCACACATAACGACTTCTGGGCTAAATATCTATCTAATACCCAAGTCCTAAAACTTCTCACTAGTAAATGTCAGAAAGTTGCAGATACTGATTTGAGCTAGTCGTAAAGGAATAAAGTCCATTCGCATAAATCCGAATGTCGGGAGAGTCAGCATTTTTAACTCAAAAACACTGTTAATTAACAACAATAGGAAGACTATATTATAATTATTAAATTACAAGCAATGAATATTCTAAATATAATTAAAAGTTTATTAAATAAGATTTTTAACTTTGAAGTTCAGTCAGTGTGTGGATGTGAATTCCTTTATATAGAAATGTATGAACTATTGCATACTCGTATTATTAAGTTTTCGAAAAAGGAAACTCAAACTAAAATGTCATCCGGGAAGACTACCGCCCGCAAAAGTATCAGAGCACTTTGTTGTTCCTCCCGGGGCTTAGTCCTTTGTTTTCTAAAACCTTCCCGAGCTCCTTTAATACTTTGTAATGGCGGGACAAATTCTGTGTGTCTTGCTCTCTGCTTGCGTTGAATGAGTTGAGATGAGCCCCATGTACTGGATGTTTTTGGATAAACATTTTATCTCTCGTAGCCATCATGCTCATAATATCATTTAGGTACTATTAAATATAAAATCCAAATCTAAAGATTAATCTGAAAAATGGCTCGTGGTTTTGCGAAGCCATATTAATCAGAAAATTCGCGGAAAAATAATGTTATTTTGTTAGTTTTATGACTTTCCAACCGTTCCATAACATAACATTGTGAACTATTTTTTATTTTTGATATAAGCGGCATGGACGCGATAAGTCTCCAACATTCAACATACGTTTTTGATTCTGAACATAAGACAACATTATGTTATCGTGTTGCACAATGTTGCTCTGTAAAAAGTAACTGCAATGTGGATGCACAATTATATATAAAGCGTTACAAAAGGTAAACATGTAAAAAAAAAATATATATATAAAATATAAACATAAAAATATCTAAAAACCAGTTCCAATCGGGCACTGGGTAGAGCCGGGTTATGTTGATAGTTGATATGTAAAATGTTATCAAAGATTGAAGGTACATATATTTAAGCCTGGGTTTTGTATGACTGCATATCGTGTTTTCAATTCGTTTTACCCAATCCTCTGTGGATCCATTCGCTACAAAGCAAATTTATAAAAATCGTTATATCGTGGAAAATGGTACAGTAGAATTTTTATAACTGCCCCAGTGGAGGACTACGGTATGATTGCAAAGCTGAGGTCTTGGGTTCGAATCCCATGTCAGTCAATGTGATATTGATTTTTTTCTATTTCGTATCAGCCCGAAGTCAGGGATTTGTGCTCGATATAGCGATAGGCCCTATCAAATACTGGGACGGAACACAAGAGGCGAAACGTGGGTATTATCGTAGCACCTCTACCTACCCCTTCTGGGAAAAAGGCGTGAGTTTATGTATGTACAATTTTTATAACTTAGTGTATAATTAATATTATATTCTAAAAAACCATTCACGTTTTATTTTTCAAAATACCCTGTAAGCACAAAGCGAATTACCACTTGTGATCCTGTTTTGTATAAACGAACTCAGTTTTGTAGGATATCCTAAAGTTATTAACACTACTTCCGTATTTTCGTATATATTTATACGTATTTCCCGGTATCCCATACAATATGGTACGCTTATAAAACGGTAGTAACAAAAGTAGCATCTCATAAACACACACATTAGTGTAACAAGACCGTTTGCGAAAATAGTTGTATGCTCAGTATACGAGAGTTTATGCGTCTAGCCTGGTTCTCATTCTTCACAGCGACTGACACAAGTGCTTGGTGACGAGAAATAAAACCTTTCGTGCGTGCGTGCCTCCCCCGTCCTCAGTGCCTACGATAGCATCTTTAATCTTTCCAACGTGAACAATTTGTCCGTGAAAATGTTATTATTTTCCTAAAAGGAAAATTCTAAAGAAAATTTAAGTGTAACGAGCAAATGTATTGTTCCGTTTTAGTCTCGTTTTTTGGAGTTAACCCAGAATGTGTTCATAGAACAAATAGATATAATCTGGCGCGAGATAATGTTATTACATATTTAATTTGTCGTTCAACCGAGGTATTATGGGAAATTTATTTATCACGCCACGGTTGAAATAACAATATCGGTGTACTTGCACCGCAGAAACTATAAAAGCTTTATAAAAAGACTACTATAATGCTACCCTTTGTGGGCGCATTGAGGCATACATATTAATCGCTTTTATGGTGGAAAATATAATGCGCCTTACATACTGCAACCTACCAACGGCTGTGTATGAGAAATTACACGCTTTTTTATAACTTCTAACATATCCGGTTAAAATATGCGGAAACTTTGTTAATCTGTGGGCTATTAGCGTTTTACAGTATATTTTATAGCGGCTTAGGTTGTTTACGCTCAAATAAGCATTGGAAAAAATTATAAATTTCATGTTATAGGAAAATGACAATCTACTTATAGCAGAAAAATGTAATAATGGACTCATAATAATGTTTTAAAAGATTCGTTTATTTTTTCATGGTATATTGGATTGCTAATGCACAAGTGCGTTCTGTTTTATTAATAAAAATGTACTGCACGTACCAATCAAGGAAAATATCTTAAATAAATTTAAAACACAGAACTTGTACCTGAATTAATAAATATGCAGATTTAGCAAAGAATAAAACAAATTATTTTTTATAGCTCTTGTAGAAGCCAGAATCGAACGACACATTAAACGTTATTTATGTGTTCCCTGCTCTCGAACCCCTAACATTTCGATATTCATAATTGTATACAAAATTGTTGGCTTCCTGCCGCTATTCGGCGTTCATGTGACACGGACATAGAGCTCGTTCGCCGGGTGAAAGCTCGTCGCCGACATTTATCCCTATAGTTTAACAACAAAGGAGTCAGATTTGTAGCGTTATAATGTCGCCGTTCCACAAAGGGCCACCTTTGTTTTACCACCCGTTGTGCTGTGACACGTATGGAGGCGAATCGCTTTCAATGTTTTTTATAAACCGAATGTAAGTGTCCGTATTGATGATAAAATGGGCTGAGTTCAATGGTTTATATGGGCTGACACAATTGATAAAATTTTGTCTTTGTAATAATCGTTTGTTCAAGATATGATGTATCACCATTTCTGGGTGACATATAGACATGACATGCTAGATGTATGCATTGTTTTAGCTTTGAATACTGTTAGGTGTTATCAATGAATTTTATTGATGTCTGGATATTTGTGTAATAAGACATAAAATTAATACCTATAAGCGAAAAATTAATATAATTATCTAAATTAATAGAAGGACGTTGCCATTGATGTAATATACTTGGTATCAAAATTAATAACATTAATGTATTTCTCAATGGAAATACCTAACTAAAGAACACTCATGGCGATGAAATCGATTCTCGCAATGAAAGAAATATTATGTTTCTAAATACATACTTCTACATACGAGTAGTAGCTCGTAAATCAAAATTGGTGGTAGGCGAGACCAGGTACAAAAGTATCAACGGACATTATTACTTTATTTATATCTATTTGGGTAGTATGATATCCAGAAGTTTGATTAAAATAAATATATTTAAATAAAAGCAATGTATGTTTTGATTTACAAGTTTACCACCGTGTCTATATTTATTTACTTAAAATAAGTACATCAATACTGTAATAGCAGTTGCAATCAAGTTTGAGGTATCTGAAATGCGAAAAAAAACATGTGTTGTAATAAGTATTTGGTGATTAATTAAAATTTGCAAACTTTTATTACAAGGAAATTGAAAATCGTTACGGTCGTTCCAGGTCTACCCTATTCGTGTCACAAGCAATGCTAAAGTATAAAGTGTATACGCAAGTTCTAGTTTACTACAATTAAAGTGAATAAAATATTGTAGGAAATTATCGATTTTACTGGTGGTGCACAGGCCTCTCATATGCGAGAGGCCGCCTGGGTAGCTACCACTGCAATGTCTATTTCTCCCGCCAAACAGTAGAGTAAATGAACTGTTGTGTTTCGGTTTGAAGGACATGGTAGCCAGAGTAACTATTGGACATATTGAGACTTAACATCTTATGTCTCAGGATGGCGAGCGCAATGTAATGCCAACTATTGCTTTGTAATTCAAGGCGTTGTTTAGTTTTGCTACTGTTCATGAGCAGTCGTATTTGTCGCTTACCATCAGGCGAATGGCATGCCTACTCGCTATTCAAAGTAATAAAAAAAAATTGTGTTTGAATTTATAATGCCATTATGTACGAAATAACAGTAACTCACACATTTATAAAATACTCGTGCCAGACAGCTCGTAATGAAGAATGAAAACACTTCAACACTAAACGGTGAGACGACCCCGTGCGTGTTTTTATTCATGTTTTCTCCCTGCCGGTAAGAGCGTGACATGTTGTTGATGTTGACACAAGAGCTGGTACTGCTTAATGCCGCGCGGGGCTGCTGTTTGCGTGCACAAAGACAGAGATTGCTTCCACCGTCTCAGCCCCGGTAGGTAGTTTAGCCGCGTTTCGACATCACTGCAGCTCAAGGTTTTAAGGTATTAAGCCTGAGACAGTACATTTCGCATGAACAAGGTAGTGGCACTGCACAATGTTTTGTTTGTTTGAATTTCGCTTGAGTAATTTGTTGTGTATATGTACTCAGTTATATTATTTTTCTTTTCTTAGAATATATAGAAGATAATGTTCGTTATAAACCTTGTTAAGTTTTAGTTTATACGTTAAGATTAATTTACCTAAAGATATTAACATTTTTCGAATGTCTGTTTCTAAAAATGTTTTGTCATTTCAAAAATAATTATTTAATATTTATATCGCGGTGTAATACCAATGAACAAGTAGAAATATAAGAATTTTGTTCTAGACGCATAAACGCTAAGTATTATATAAAAGTACACTAACGATATGTGTGCATAGTTTATATTGTGATCCTTTTTATTTGTAATGTAATATCTAGCTTTATAATTTAAGTGTTGGCACTCAAAGTCTGTAAGTTGTAAACATATTATAATCTTTATTTTTTTTTGTTGATGTACACGACTGTTTGTTGTCCAAAATAAAATAAATAAATAAATAAATAAATAAATATCTCTTTAGAACATTGTTTAAGAAACAAACCGATAATTCACCGATTGAATAATTCAACAACCGTTTTAGATAATTCCGAAGTTAAGGTTTCACGACTTCATGAAGCAAAGTTTTCTTTGTTCAGCGTTGAGCTGTTTAAATAAAAGTTTTTAGTAGGTAATGAATAATGACCTTTTTAGCAAAATATCTCACGTTGATTCTTTTGCAGAATAGAAATTTAAGACATTGTATATAATAAGTATGATGTAAATTATTAGCAGAAGATGTAATTTAATACATAAATATAATAAATAAATAACACCCAACAGTCACATATATAGTCCCGACTCCACACTAAGATCGATTCTTGTGTCGTGGGTATCAGGAACTACGAGAGACTTTTCGGTCTCACAAACACCCAGACCCGGAAGAAATATTTGTGGGCCACACAAACATTGCTCTCGGTGCGGGGATCGAATCCGCGACCTCTCGTTTCACAGGCGGCGTCTAACCAACTGCGACACGGAGGCTGTCTGGCTATATTTAAGATATAAAACAATTGATTTAAAAGCTTAATGCTGGATTTATGACAGATTTATATCAGAGTTGAGAACTTCTTTTAAAGTGAAACATCATCGCCTACAAGGAGTCTAATTAAAAAGCAAGAAAGGCATTGTGTTCTTTTGAAATAAGAAGAAATGACTACAAAGGTTGACGTCAAGAGCGATTTGATAAAAGTATTAAATTTCAGTTGGTTTTTATCTTTCCTTTTCGATCTTGATTTAACGTCCTTTGAGGTCATTACTGAGGCTCACCGGAATGGCTTCGCTTAATGAAGTCGTGAAAGAAAATTGAGTTTAGTTAAAGGGGCGAATTTAATTCGATTTCAAACTTTTTGAATGAATGTCGCAGTTTAAGAACGGCGGCATCATGGAGACCGCAAAATAAGATGGAAACGAAAAATGGATCTCTGTCTTTCGTGGTTAATTAAAATAAATTATTCACTGGTCTTTTAAATAGATTGCTTGCCATCTACATTACAAACTGTCCTAAGTTAATTTGCGAAAGAGAAGCAACTCTAATGACTTTGATTTAGTTTTATAATTAATGGTAATCATGTTGAGATGTTAAAAGCGTTTCTATGTTCGTGTACACTTGATTTAATACATGAGATAAATAAATAACTTACAGTTAGGTTTATCTACTCATAAACTTATTTTCAAGTAATATAAAACCAACTCTGCTTGCTAAGAAGGCTATTCATCTTCCAACGCTGAAGTGACTTTGGTTTTCAAGCAAGATGTGTCTCTTTGATTGATAATTTATTGTTTGATGATATCTAATGTATCTTTGTGTTTGGGTACACGTCGGTCCTGGTTGGTGTAATTAAAACACGCCTCATTAGGCTTCCGGCAGTGTATAGACTGTTAACTGTGAAGTCCCGGATACGATTTTCAGGTAGTGAAATTGCAGTCTCAGTCGCCAAGCTAGTCATATAGGAACTGCCCGGAACTGGAATTTGTTCCGGATGCAATAGGCTCGCATCCTGTCTCATCTTGTTACGGAAATAAGCTGGGCGTCCTGAAACGCCGGCGATATCGGCAGTACTTGTGTAAGAATGCTGTTGACAAGCAATCCTACTAAAAACCTGCAATGTCAAAAGTTATCAGATTTCATATACAGCCAAGCTTCCTACTCTTCAAGCTCCAATACAATAACTTACTTAAGAAACACTGAATCTTAGTCAAGATATGTTGCTTGGCCGTTTTTTACCACAAGAACTAATGTATTTTCGTATTACAAATACATTAATTGTAAAGCAGATAAATAATTGACGGTGATACATTTTACACCTTACGCCTATGTGTATGATATGGCCAAGCAACATATTTTGACAAAAAGTTAATAACCAAAAAGTTAAGTTAATAAGCCCTCATAACACATCTGAAATTAAATAGTATCAGGAAAGTTTATCTCCTTCTTCCGTTTAGGACTATATTAATTAAAAAAAGTCTCCTGTCTTATTGTGTAAAAATTATCTAACCTGCGCTATTGCAACTGAGTGTTAATTAGAATCGACTGTCTCTCAAGGTGGAACACTGTAGCATCTAACTATCTCATTACGCCACGACAGTTACCGTATTAACTAACAACTACGTAGATGGATACAGTACTAGCCTGTGCTTAAACACTAGAACCTGTTAAGGGGCAGTGATAATGGAAATTCACTGCTCATTATGAGATAAAGAATATTATGCTTAAACTCAACCACTGAGGGTTTTAATAAAGTTATCTAATTAGTTTAAAGGTGCGGTAGAAGTCAACTGAATGTTCACTAAAGCTAATTTTATATTCATGTGTGAAATCATTGCGCTGTATGACCAGCGGTGATGGTAATGTGGAAGTTAGGAGATGCAAATGACGGCACAGAAAGTTAAAATTAAATTTTATTATAGGGGGTTTGAATTCTCCATTGCTTAAAACACCAATGATAGTTATGAACGGTGCACAAATGTTTAGTATATAAGTAAGCTCAAGGAGCAAAAGTGCATTAAGCCGATCTTTTCGCCTCTAGATGACCTAATTGAGATATGTCAGAGAAGAAATGTACGAGTCTAACCTCATGCGAATATGAATAATTATACTCCCGGGCAATTCTTAACATGCAATAACTCACACAATGAATGGTAAGATCGTGGAATGAAATCAAGTTCTTCACCGATCACATCTATAGCATGCTGCCATTAAACCAACTTAAGGATCGTAATGGCGATGGGTTGTTTATCTAGACAATCCCGTAAACGTTCTACTACTGATATGGGCCTTCCTCTACAAACTTAATGCATGTTGTTGGAGTATACTTTCCAGGTCATCTAAAACTTTTCTGACGTGGCTTAACGATTCCTGTCAGTGCCACACGTGCCACCTGCGACCAACTCGGGGTTTTTAACAAAATGCGAATTACTTGTGCGGAAAATATGTCTTCCGCACGTTTAGCAAGGCGCTGGCAGCCACCGCTGATATTTTATACAAATCTTGCCATCACATTATAATATATTTATGAAGGTTGAGATTTTTCAAAACTAGGTACCGCATATCGTTTAATGGATATAGGTACTCTTTGTATATAACTTAATTATGATCAATCGCGTGATTGCAAATAAGATAATATTTGTTCAGACTGATAAGAAGATTTTTGAAATTGGACTCGTGACTCTATTCAGTAGTTTTGACTATTCCTCATAGTTTCGAATTAGGCCGTCCTCGCCTATTTGAAAAAATCACCTGTATATAATTAACGCAAAGCAATGAATTCCTAAAACGATAAAAAGTCTCAATAATATGAGACACAAAAATGAATTGTATAATCTATAAGCCCGAAGCTCCGACGCTGGTTTCGATGTAAACACAACTTCTAATTATGCCGTACACCTTATAAAATGAAATTAATATCTCGTAAATCCTTTCAAGAGTTGCTCTTTTGTCTAGACATCAAACTAAAGCTATGTTGTTTAATTAGAGGTACGAAATACCTTCACAACTTCATTCATAATAATCTGTACCTACTGTGTTGCACTCCCTAGGGAGGCGCGACCTACTTTTTGGAAACTTAATATTTCGACTATTCGCCTCTATTGAAGAAGTCATTTGACGAACACCGTGTATAAAGGAATCGTCTAGCTATAGATGGCGATCAAAAACATTAATACCACAGGAATACCGTCTACAAGGTATATCAAAACTGCTACCGAAACCGTAACGGAGCCGGGTGGCAGTTTAGTTACTATAAATACAATGGAAGTAAAAATGTCGCAAAGAAGCGTTTCTTTTACTTTACTTTTTTTTTTGATTTTTTAAACTTCATTGTTTTTGGAGTGGTAAATCCATCGTTTTTGCTGAAATGAACATTTAAACCCTTGCGTACCAAAGAGTCTTTAAAAATAAAACGGTGTACACTATTATTTTGGAAAAAGAATCTATCACCCAAATACGACGATAGGAAAAAATAACAAAAAAGTCGCTTTTGATGTAAAATTTTTAGTTGCATTGTGTCTGAAGTCACAAATACCACACCACGCGGCTTCGTTTTCGGTAGTAGTCTTGATATACCATGTATAGTGGAGAAACATTTTTAAGTTATAATATTTCTTTAGCTGCTTCATTACATTTTTGTCCTGGTAGCAAAGTAGTATAAAAAGCGGTTCAGCTAAACCACAAGGACTGCTTGAAGCATTTGCGAAACTGCCATTAGTGCGCGAACTTGTGACGTTCTAACTAGCAAAAACCACTAACCCTGCATTGATTTTATAGCCAGAAGTATGTTCGAAACCTTCAACTTAACCTGGTGGCTTACCTTCCAAGAGTGGCCCAGGTGTGGATGTGATTTTTGTATGGGGTACTATTTATCCTAAATATACGACTACTATATCCACAATGTTCGATTACGATATATATTTTGGGCCATGGGTTTCTGAAATTATAACTCATTTCAGTTCCTCGACGCCCAAACAGGAAACAAGTTTTTAGTAATCACAAACATTTGTCTCGGCAAAGACATAGAAGGCGCAGATTTATATTCAACTGTTCTGTGGCAGATTTGTATTGCGGATTTTTTAAGAGGTACTGATTATGATAAAATCGTGCCTCTTATACATGTTCAAACGGTAGTGAGTCTGCCAAATTAGTGGTGGCGATAGTGGAACCCCTGGCGTAGCGCATAATAATATATCAACTAGAATCTATAATCATTAATAGTACAAGATGTAAAAAATATATCCAATATTTTATATATTGAATATAGATAATAATTTATACCCCAAATTAGATCGACGGTACGTCCCTGGAACGTAGCTTCAAAAGTTAGATAGCCTAACGAAAGTAGTTGGTAACAAGCAATGTTCTATAGTTGAGTAACAATGTTTCTGTACATTACAACTTTCTTTATGGTTGTTGCGATTGCAGTTACACAGCTTTTGGGAATAAATTCTTATGGGTTCGCTCGGTCGGCCAGTTGAGTGGCAACTAGTACTATGTATGAGGGTAGTAATACCATTTCACGTGTGTATATACGACACCGTTCATTCATTGGTATTGCATGACTATTCTACTACTATTTTTATTACTTATTTCATCTGTACAGGCACGTTTTAGCGTTTTATTTCCCTTGTTTTATTTAGATTTTTATGATTGTTTTTGCTGTCATACCTTTTCTATTTTCAGCTTTCTATTTTGGTGACTGACATTTGACGACGGCACTGAAAACAAGCGCTGTGACGAGCTTAAAGTATTTTTGTCTTGGTAAGAAGTCGTCTAAATTTTTTCGCAGCTCTTTCTTTAAGTTCCTTTAAAATATATACGTGATTTTTATTGAAATGTCACTCCAAAGTTCTGTATGTTCTGTGTCTCTCGACTTGGAAGTTATTTGTTTATTTATTATGTATTGTGCATATATATATATATATGGGCACAGGACGGCCATCATCATTTTCTTCCATCTCGGTGAAGAGGTTATGTTTATGAAGATTGGCAGAATGTAATTGAAATACTGAAATTCTTACAGATAACGATATAATCATTCACTAATTATCAGTTTAACACAAAGTAAATCAAAACTAATTAACGATTGCGCCGGAATATGACGATTCGTCGTTCACAAGGTGCCTCGGTCGCTCGCGCATTTCTCAAGTGCAGCGCCCCTAGCGCCAAATGGACGACGCTCCGTCAGAGTGACCGCTAGTCACTCTATCCGACGGCAGGTGTCAGTGTTACTTCGGTGGCGCCGATATTCTCGCTCTATCCGACGGCAGATGTCAGTGTTACTTCGGCGGCGCCGATACGGCCAGACTGACATTCGACCGTCCTCGGGCGTGTCAATTAGAGGTTTTCTGAAAAGAGAAGAACCGAATCACTAATAATCCGCTCGTCCACCCTGACGAACAGGGTAACACGGTATGACACATAATATTGTAAAAGCATGCATCCCTTCGACTATATAGGTAATAGATCGGATGGCATGTTTCCGAATTCAGTTCCATTGCACAATTTGGACCGGACGGGTGTGTCCCTTCGACCAGCTCAGTCCAGCATGGACCGGACTACACTGTCCCTTCGACCAATTGTGACACATACACACGCACAAATTGGACCGGACGGGTGCGTCCCTTCGACCAGCCCCAAAAGTAGCATGGACCGGACTACACTGTCCCTTCGACCAATTGTGAAACATACACACGCACAAATATGGACCGGACGGGTGTGTCCCTACGATCAGCCCCACAAAGGACATGAACCGGACGACACCGTTCTTACGACCAACTTCCCTGTTACATTTTCACACATACAAACTATAAATAGGAAATTGTGAACGATACCTTTTAGTTATGGAACATCTTGCTCATTATGAATTTCAGCTTAGCAATGTATACTGAAAATGTCAGGGTCAGAGTGCACACTAAGTGTGTCCGAACCAACAGTAAGAGTTTCAGAATCAGCTGTGACTGTGTCAGAACTTGCGTGTACCGACTCATTTTCATTTGGTACATTGATTTCATCGCCTAGCTCACTCTGACCTTGTGACACATCTTCCGGCGCCGATTCGGCCTCCTCCTCATTCAATAGACTAGCAGTAATTTCTAATAACCCGGCATGGCCCTCAGGTACTGGACGCAAGTTCTCGTGTGCATACTTATAAACGCGATTCGAGCCGGTGGTACTTTTTAATTCATAGCGATCGTTTTCCAAAACAGATGTTATAATGAATGTTCCTTTAAATTTCCTATCTAATTTGGTTTGGTTTCGCTCACTACTTTTGATGAAGACAAAATCGCCCTTAGCAAAAGGCTTAATATTAGCGCGACCGCGATTAAATCGTTGAGCATCGGCTTCTGCAGCTTTTTGGATATTGTTTGAAGCATTATCTCTAATTGATTCTAAGTCTAAACGGTTGTTCTCATCGTTAGGCTGATGCACGGAGATCTTAGACATACCTAGAGATTGTGACCGAACGCCAAACATAAGTTCCGTCGGGGAATTTTAGTTACGGTAGATTTCGTGGTATTAAGTGCTAACTGAATGTTTCCGAGCTCATCGCGCCATGTTTTATTAATGTCGTTTTCTACAATCGTCAGCAAATTTTTTAATGTTCTCATAACGCGCTCTACCTGCCCGTTGGCTCTACTAGAGCCGGTCGCTATATAGTGGAGATCGATTTTGTGATCGATACAAAAGTTTTTAAATTCAGTGCTAATATAACATCGACCCTGATCAGCAATAACGCGCTTCGGTGCCCCAAAGAGATAAACAGCATTTTTGAAAGCTCGTACTGCACTGGTAGCGTTAAGTGATGACGTATGCTCGAGCAAAACGTATTTGCTAAACGCATCTATGATAACGGAGCAATATTCTTTGCGATCACTTTTACCACTCAATTTTCCAGTGAAGTCTATATGGATTGTGTGCCATGGCACAGACACTTTAGGCTGAGCTCCAGATGGCCCTTTTGAAGCTTTACAAACTATGCACGAATCGATGAATTTACGTACGCACTTAGACATTTGAGGGAACCAATACTGTTCGTAGAGTTTGTCTAATGTTTTGTCACTACCGAGATGTTGTAACTCATTGTGGACATGGTTTATTAGTGTCCAAATTAAGGATCGGGGAACGACAGGCAACCAAGAAGTGACTTTATTACGTTCAACTTTTCTAAATAAAATACCATTTCTAATGTCATAAGTGTGTCCTACTGACTCAGGAAAATCGTTATTGTTATGTTTAGATATTAAATCCTGAATTTCACTGTCTCGATTTTGTTCGACCGAAAGCCAACCTTGATGTAATTCTACAAACTGCACATATTTTCTAGTAGGGCCTTTAGAAGTGGATGCGTCTGTATCGAGTTGTAGATTTCGAGAAAAATAGTCTGCATGTTCCATACTGCGACCTTCACGATAGATGATGTCAAAATCGTAGGCTTGTAAAAAGGCCCACCAACGATGTACTCGCGGGGTAAGATCTGTTTTTGATTTTGACGCCTTAAGCGAATTACAATCCGTGTACACCGTAAAACGTCGGCCATACAAATAGTGCCGAAAGTGTTCTACCGCTCGGACAACAGCTAATGTCTCTAATTCGTACGAATGGTAGCGCGATTCTACTTCAGACGTACGTTTACTGTAATATTCCACAACATGTGGAAGATTGTTTTTTTATTTATTTATTTATTTATTAGAGGCCTGTTATTGAGATTTTGCAGAGCTTTTGTAATGCATCTTTGGTAGACGGAAGGGGCATTGCGCAAGCCAAAGGGCATGACCACGTACTCGTATTGCCCTTCAGGGGTTACAAAGGCTGTCATCTCAATTGAATTTGGGTGGATTAAAATCTGATGAAAGCCACTGGCCATATCTAACGATGAAAACCAGTTGGCACCAGCGAGTTGATCTATCTGTTCCTCAATGCGAGGCAAAGGATAGTGTTCAGGTTTAGTATTCGATTTAAGCTCTCTATAATCCACGCACATTCGGTCTGTATTGTCCTTTTTCTTTACAAGAAGTATCGGGCTTGCGAATGGAGAAGAGCTCTCACGAATTATTCCCGCTTCTAAGAGATCTCGTACTTTCTCGCGAACTACCTGTTTCTCAACTGGCGCCAGTCGATATGGTGACCTATGTACTATTTTATGTGGGTCTATTAACTTAATCTCTAACTGCCCCGTGCTCACGCGCCTAGTTGGTACACCCTCAATGAAGGAATCGGAATATTTTCTGAGTATTTTTAAAAGCATATCCTTATTCTCACTATCTAGATCGGTATCAATGTCAAAAAAATTTGGTGAATTTAACTTAGTCTCGCAATAATTTGTTTGATTTTTCAAGCTAAATAAGAGTTTATCGTCATCGATCGTCACACTATAACCTTTGTCTAAAATATCTCTACCTATAATAACCGGCACGGGTATAAGAGAATCGGAAACGATATGAAAGGTTATATCAACTAAAGCGTTACCTATTTTTCCTGTACTTAAGATTTGAGAAGAGCATTGTATGTCATCACCTCCGATACCCGTAAGGTAAACTACGTTGTTGCGTACAGCACCCGAAAACCGCCCAGCAAGACTCTCAGTCAAAAGAGAGCAAGATGATCCACTATCGAATAAAAAAGGAAACTGCTCACCGGAAGTTGTCTCCAAGGTCGATCGCGAACAGCGATGATTGCAGAGGTTAACTTCTTTGTTCCCATTTCCCGCTGTCTTCTTATCTGGACACACCGTTGATACATGGCCAATTTTCCCACAGGTAAAACAGGTAAATTTGTCTTATCTTGACTACGAGTGGAACTTGTGTAACTTTGAGGTTTCGAACTGGGATCTTCCTTACGCTTCCTACAATCGGCTTGTCGATGGCCTGGCTGGCCACACCAGTGACATTTTCCAGGGAATCTGTCCAACATCCGAGGGCGCTTTGAGTCAGGCTCTTGATTGCCTTCAGCGCCATCTAACCTACGCTTGTGTGAGATACTACTGAGGATTCGGAATAATTGAACACGAGAGGTAATCACATGAGCAGTCAACTCTCTTCGCATCAAATTATCTTTCTGACATAAAACTGATATTATGAAACCAGTGATTACTTCCTCTGATAGATTTGTTTTCGGTATACGTTCTATCAAGTTCCACAGGCGCATTGCAGACTCTGAAGCGGATTCTTTGTTTCCGATTTGAAATCGTAAAATGTCATCGAAATGATCTTGAATTAATTTAGGTTTAGAAAATTTTGCCAATAATGACTGTCTAACGGCACTCCAAGTAAAATCTTTGAGGTTTAATTTAGTAAGGCACGTAGAAGCTCGACCTTTCAGCGCTCTAGTAAGGGCCATGAGCAAGTCAACACCTTCGAGACATTTCTTTTCTACTATTATCTCCGTGATGTCACACCAACCCTCAATGTCCGCCTCTGCATCGTCAGGATCAAACGGTATAAGTTTTGGTGCACTGGTACTCACTGTTGATGAGGAGGGTTGTGGTATCGCAACCAGCCGGGATAACAGCGATTCCATGCTTTTCAACAATCTTGTTGCAGGATCACTATTAGAATGCTGCACTTCCACGAAATGACCTTCGTTCGATCCCACTTCTGATATGGGCACAGGACGGCCATCATCATTTTCTTCCATCTCGGTGAAGAGGTTATGTTTATGAAGATTGGCAGAATGTAATTGAAATACTGAAATTCTTACAGATAACGATATAATCATTCACTAATTATCAGTTTAACACAAAGTAAATCAAAACTAATTAACGATTGCGCCGGAATATGACGATTCGTCGTTCACAAGGTGCCTCGGTCGCTCGCGCATTTCTCAAGTGCAGCGCCCCTAGCGCCAAATGGACGACGCTCCGTCAGAGTGACCGCTAGTCACTCTATCCGACGGCAGGTGTCAGTGTTACTTCGGTGGCGCCGATATTCTCGCTCTATCCGACGGCAGATGTCAGTGTTACTTCGGCGGCGCCGATATATATATATATTTATATAATAAGAAAACGAGGGAGAGAAGTGACTGACTTACCGCCTGAACCTTACGTTTTATATTATTATTCGACTCTATCTTATATTGCAAAAGCTGAAAAAGTGTAATTTGACGCACCTTAGAAAATTATTTGATTTATCATTAATTTGCGTGATACGCATCGTTAGAATCGCGGACTAGTTCCGTTGCCTGGTGGTTTGTCCATTCTGTGGTTACTCTATTTTAGTTGTCTCTTTTAAAAATAACAAATTATGGCTCGGGGGCACAGATGTACTACGGTGCAATTAAAACGCTGAGGTTACAGACTCGAATCCCGGGTCTAGCAAAGTGATATTGGATTTTTCTATTCATAATCAAAATTGAGTCAGGAGTTTGTATGTACCCAAGATTGCGATAGGCTCGCCCTCTATCACATCTTGGGACCGAACATATACGGCGTAGCATGGGTGTCTTGGTACGATTAGCACCATTGCCTACCTCCTCTGGGAAAAAGGCGTGAGTTCATGTCATTATTTATGTATTAATACCAAAACGTGCTTAACCAATGAAAACTGGCTAAGTATAACATGATTGTGAACATACGTCATACATCTTGTAATAAATCATTTTCATTGCCCAAAAATATGTAGACATCTCTCTTTCGTTTCACGTAGTCCACTGTAGACTAATTAATGAGGATTCCACGCAAAACTATTCCCGTTGATCAAATAAAGTACAAAGTTATTTTCAGTTTGTCTAGAAAAGTTTGGTAGCTTTTAACATTCAACACGTCTACGTGTTGGAACCGATAGAGCACTTTTGTGTTTATTGTCGATAACACTTTGGCGGTTACTTTGAAGGTATTGGTTAAGCGGCGGGTCCCGATACTGGGTAGTATATTGTTGTTCAAAACAGATATGAAGGCAGAGGCGGCGACGCGACGCGAAACAGGTGGCATCGGTGTCATAGCAAGCTATAAAGTGTGCTCCGCGCTGCAACAGACACATTTTACTCTCTTTATCGTCTGATAAACTCCGGCAGTCCTTTGTTCTCGTGGACGGTCTTGAAAATTTAAAAGCGGTCCTTGCAGTAAATTTACGTTCGGCGCGGTCTCTGGTCCGAGATACCGCCCGATGAATAAATTATTTCCACACACACGTAACTGTACCCGTTGGACTTGATTCTAACTCGGAAATTTAATAAAACCTGAGCTTAAATCTGGACAGGGAACAGATAACTGTGCATATTGATGAATCTTCAAAATTAAAGTGGCGTTTTTAGGTTCTGCAGTGGACATCCTCTAGAGAAAATTGCGGTCATTACATGTTTACAGCTCTGAACTTTTGATCCTACTTTGGAAGCCTTTAGAGATATAAAATACATATAATAGTTAGAATAGTTTAAAATACTTAGATAGTCTCCATATAATAAATAATTTGTGTGTGGTGGCCTGTTGGTAAACGGAACAGACGCGGCTGTCAATATGTTTATGGTGGTCGCGGGTTCGAATCCCAGGTCACATCTCTGACATTTCTGAGTCATTTGCGTGTTTATAGTAACTTACCACGTACTATAACTGTGAAGGAAAACATCGTGAGGAAGCCTGCATACCATAGTGATATCTAAGAATTTCAACGGTATGTAAAGTCCGCCAACCCGCACTAGGCCAGCGTGGAGGACTATACAGCTTAACCACTCTCAATCGTACTCTAAATTGTAGAGGAGGTTTGTATCTTATAGTGGGACTATGGGCTGATACAGTACAGTAATAAAATAACGAAACGAAATTAAAATCACTAGATACAATTTATCACTATAGTGGACTATATGGCCTAGAATCTTTCAATCGTACTCTCGATTGTAGAGGAGCCTTGTGAACTGCAGTGGGATGTATGTGGGCTGATACTGGTACAACTTTATATCGAGTTTACAAACAACATTCGAAACTAAAGTAAAAATCGAAACAGGGATGGCAATAAGGATCTGTTTATGTTCATCCGAGGTGAATTTAGAATCCCTCAGCGTTTCCATTGGGGGCGAATCAGGCGGGACAACAGCGCAAACATTAAATACCTCCATAGATCAGTTTTACAGGTTATTCAGTCACTTAACAGGACAAAGAAAACCTCTGACGCGTGAATAAAATCGAGCTTAGAAAGTTCATGCTTAAGAGAACAAAAATATTATTATTATTGTAGCAATTTACTTTCAAAAGTAACTTGCTACATTTTATTAAATGACTGTAATAATACGTTCTCCGTTGGAACATTTGAATATGCATACAAAAATGTAAATTATGTACTTTTATTGCGAGTCTTTAGTGCATTTTTCTTATTTTCTTGATATAAACGTTATTATAAACAGAAATCATCACTATTAGATAATTATTGTTAGCTATGTATGACAGCGCTTTATACTCGTATGAACCCTGTGCTACACATCATTTTTTTAATTATAAAAGAAAATTAGACTACATTATCCTCTGAACGAATGAATGAACGTAAAATCCATTACTTCATTAGTACTCAGCAATGTCGATAATGTTGAAAGCGTTTTTACAGTTTATTTTTATACCTTAAGCAATCAATCTTTTTCAAGGCTAATCTTCCCAACTTTATCCAATATTTGGATTAATATATGAAATTATGATTAATTAAATGATTTACTAACAGTCAAATTAATTATTAGTAATATAACAGTATCATATCTGAAGAACTACAACAGGGTATCCGTAGGTTTCTACTCTAGGCTAACATGCTGGCCCAAAGCGAGATAGAATAATATTAACCGACTTTAATTTAATAATGTACAGCCTAATACCAGATTTCAAGAATTTCACAGTTCTTCAAGATTTTTAAAAATTACAACAGATGACAAAGGCTTTTTAATTCGACGAACTAGTGTGAAATGAGAAACTCTTACTACTAAAGCATAATAAAAGGAAAAATGTTTACCAACTATAGGACCATTAGTTATTTACATGCATAATTTATTATAGATAAACTTCGCCACTTAAAACTTGCATTTTGTTCAAGCCAGACAAGTTGATGTGGAAGCCATCGACGTACCGGGGCAGGGCGCTAGTCGGACGAATTGCTCTATAAGAAAGGATTAAAATTGCAGCGTTGCACCGAAGCAGCTGTTCAGGATGTCAGCTTAGAGAAAAGTTCGTACGCCATATCTACTAAGTATAGAAAATAAGTAGTGAAGTCATTTCAACTATAACGAGATATTTTTTCGTGTCAAGCTGGTCGCTAGTTATACTTTGGTGTATCTTTTAAGCGCTGTTTTTTTATTCTGCTGTTTCGTAAAGTATTTTGAGTATCGAAAAAAAATTGATTCGTATTTCGATTTTTTTATTGAAGTGAAACTATTTGTATTACATCGTTAATACTTATTTGATTGTCATATTTCAATTTTTTGTCCATAATCGCGCAATTTTTTACATTCAAGTTTCTTGTTTGACGTCATAAACAATCCGCAGTTTAGTTAAGTATCTAGGTTATTATAAAAGATAAATAAGATATATACATCCACAGTATAATCCGGCAGCTGAACTAAAGTCAATTTAAATTCTTTACAATCTCTGTAAGTTGTCCTGGTTAGACTGAGAAACGAGTAGAGCGATCGGGTAACTGTTTAAGTTTATTATTACATAAGTTTGCGCGAGTAAATTCGTGGATCGAATGCACTGTACACGGGTAGGTACGCTTAATGGATCAACTCAGACGAGACTTTAATAACAACAACTTGTGTTACATTAAAACAATATTGCAATTTTAATAAAGTTTTTCGACGTCATTACTAAACAGTTAAGAATAGATTTTCCGAAGTTCTCTCTCTTTTTCATTTTACAACACGACTACAACACGTTCCGAAGTGATGGTAGTTTTACTTACCGATTTTTAATATCTCGTGAAATATATCTATTTGGATATAAAATTATAAACATTTTGATTTTAAGAAATTCATGTACTTTTTAATTGTATTCTAATATGACGAATTCGGCAGAATTATACCTCATGTTCAACTGAATAGATTGCCAAATTCTTTCAATTATACATTTTGATCGGAAGTTTTTTAGAGTAACATTCAAAATGTTTCAAGGTTAATGTGTTAATAATTAAAGATTAAACGTTATTTATGTGTGTAGTTACTATATGAAACTTGTAGTAAACTCGCGCTAACGATCGATTGAAATGACTATATTACAAACACTAAAACTTTAGTTTTATTGGTGCGGTATAGTAAACCGTAGTTTATTTGCCAATATACGCGAACGGTTCGATATGTACATAATTTGCCGGGATATAGATAGGTCATCGATAGGAATAAATAATGTGGGCGTCTTGTAGCTTTTGACCTTAGGTCCATTAAGTTAAATGGAGGTCTCTGGGCTCTATCAAGATGGAGCTCCACTGACCTGAATTAGTAGCAGATACGTTATCGATTTCGACATCTACGAATAATTTCTTGTATACGATGGCTATTATATTTTACTTTATTATCCGGTTTCGTTCTTAATCTCGACGTTTATGTTATGTTGTGGCTCGTGATTGATGTATCGTTATTAGAATAGTACATTTTGTTCTGCATCTACGTCTGCATCGTTATTTATACAATAACAGTTCGAGACAAAATGTAGTATACTTGACAGTGGAAACTTGGTGTTACAATATCAGATATATAAGCTCTATAATTCACTAAAGAAAAAATATCTGAAAAGTAATAAAACGGCCTTAAGATTTTTTAAGTTTGGGTATGTTAATAAATAAACAAAAGTGTACGTTTTTGAAGGTCATTAACTTTAATCATGTACGTTTATTTTCCCACGCTTTTTTCCCAGAAGGGGTAGGCAGAATTTTCAGGACACCCACATTTCGCAGGAAAATCCAATATCACTTTGCCCAACCCGGGATTCGAACCCGAGACCTCAGCTTTGTAACCGTACTCTAGTACAACTACGCCACCGAGGCAGTCTATATATTTATATAACAATACAAAAATAAAAACTGAGGTTTTCGATAAGAGATTTGAACGACAAAAAGTAATACATTTTCTAAATTTAAATATATCAGACGGCTTTGTTGCGGTATTTGATTAAAGGAATATATATTTACGTGGATTTATAGTCTATTTATATAGATTATTGGAGTGGCGTGGTGTATTTTGCGGTGATAGGTAGCGAGATTATCGCCGCATCGCCCATAAATTGCACACACGTTTGATGCGAGCTGACCCACTCAGGGGTAAAACTCTAGCGAAATTCACTTTAAACTTCGTCCTCGTCGGGGCTCGTAACATGTAAATACATTATATTTATTTTTTAATTCATAGTTTATTGATACTAAACACATCAAAGTGCGAATGACTATAAACACTCTTGTAATAAGCGAGATGTAACCCTTTTCTTTTCCGTGCATTACGAGTACAAGGCAAGTGCAAGGTAAAATAATTTGTTTTATGTATACGGTTTCCCCAATACGGATATCATCGTAAGTTTATGAAATAAAAATGTCGATACGACTAACCACATATTGATTCTCATTCTTATACGCGGATAAAAAATAAGGCGTTTAAAAAAAAGAGAAAATAAGAAAATAAAGGGGAAAAAAGAACAGTTCGTATGTTGATGGATTCTTACACTGTCACTTCTACTTCGCTACATTACGTTTTTAACCTGAAGCAGTTTCTAGTTTTAATAAAAGATTGAATAGATCTCGCAAAAGTCTATTTGAAAAAGGAATATTAAAATTTTTATGCGGTCGGAATGTGATGGGTCGGTTCAAGTATAAAATTCATCTAACAATAAACATATTATAGTGCGGGAGTGATCGCGTATTTATTAAACTGTCGAGGGTGCATGAGGCCGGAAGTGGACTGCAGTGCAGTCGGTGCCTTGGCAGGATTTATGGGCTGGCCTGGAGGCCGGGGACACAGAGTGATCGCGTCGACTGCCTCGATCCCTAATAAATAACTGCAGCCAACTTTCGCAATGCAAGCGACACATAGCTAGTTTTTTGCGGACGTGCCACATGCACTGACATTCAATTGAGTTGGCAACTAACAGAATTTACTGTATTCTGAATTGTGTCTGAGACTGGAAAAAGTTTAATGGTGTGTATACAGAATGGATTTATGGCTTTACCTTTATGTTTTATTTACCTATTTGTTACAATCGGCAAAGCGTTACGCAACACTGGCCTCGCTACGACGGCCACATTTAACGTGTACACGTAAACATGACAACTATTATCGGCATGATTAGTAGCTATGATATTTAGTATAGAAAATAACTTGTAATTCTAGCCGAAGGTACACCGCCTAGTTAATGCTACAAAGATAACTAGATAATCGCATCCGAAGTTTCCTATTGTAAGTTAAAGTGGACTAAGAGACACGAGACACGAGTCGGGTGAGACAATTTAATCCTGTCGGCTTCATGGTCCCTCGGACCCGGGATAGTTTTTTAAACGTTTAGAGTTTCTTTGTCATTTATCTCCCGCACAAGTCTAATTCATTTTTGAAAACTTTTAATTACGTTGCGGACGGTTAATTAAAAGTATTTTACGATGTAATTATAGCGCTGCTTTACGTCTCGATATTAAAATGTAACAGCTCTTTGTTATTTACAGTAAAGAATTGTATTAACTTTGCTTATTTTGCTCCGTCAGTATCTCGAGACGGAGTACATTTATTTATTAAAACATAGACTTTAATAAAAATTGAATCGTTTCAGAAGTTTATCTGCTGGGAATATTTGCTGAAATTGATCTTGCAATTTTAGTCTACAAAGTGAATGTAAGTTGGTTTCAAATAAAATTGCACGCAGAATTCTACAAACTGTAAATAATTAAGTGATTGGAATTCACAATAGAAAGAATATTTTTGGTAAGTTTTTATATACGTTTCAATTATATTTGTGAATGCAATAAATTTTTGAGAAACTATTTTTATTTTTGTGTGTTCATAACAAAAATGTATTGCATATTTACCTAAATTTCAATTATATTTTGTCTTAAGCATGATTGTACATCATACAATCTTACAATAACGGCATTATCCGAGCCGTCTTGAGCGAAGAAGAGATAACATTCGAAAGCTAAAATGGGTTTTAAAACTGTCCATGAATAAAGCCTTAGGCATTTAAAAATATTGGCTATAAATCCTAATTTGCCTTTACACGAACGCATATTTAAAAACTAATATTTACATATATACATACATAAACTCACGCCTTTTTCCCAGCAGGGGTAGGCAGAGGTGCCTGGACACCCGCATTTCGTCTTGTATGTTCCATGATCCGTCCCACAATGTGATAGGTGGCGAGTCTGAAAATTCCTGACTCTGAGCTGATAGAAAAATCCAATATCACTTTTCCCAACCCGAGATTCAAACCCGAGACCTTAGCTTTGTGACAGTACTGTAGTACAACTACGCCACCACGGCAGTAAAAAACTAATATTTGAATAAATATTTAGGGATACATTAGCTGCCGAAAGTAACTTTGAGTAGCTGTCACTTCGCGTTAATTACAAATTAGACAAGTCGACAAGAAAGCCTCCAATTTGTCGAATTCCCCATCAAATCCGAAAACGTGTCTGTTCATTAATTTTAATAAAAGCGCCAAACAAAGTATAGGTATGATATAACTTCGTTACGTGTTATTTCGTGTATTTGGGATTAAAAGAATATATTAGATGTCTTTGCGAGATCATCGTTTTAAATCTTAGTTGCTATAGAGTTTCGTTATCTATACTTAAGTAACATAGGTACTAAAGTACTATATGCAAGTATACATATAATATTTTAAATACGTCTATGTTTTCAATGTTTCTTGCATCGTTTATTACAACTACATATGACTAGTAAACTTGAGTATTGGCTGATTGTTTTATAGCTCGTAATAGACTGGTTAATTTTCCCGTTAAGTTTAATGTCAGATAGGAGTGTAGTCATAATATTTCATAATTCTGCAACTTATTAAACAAATCATGCGAAACATTTTTGTATGGCAAAAATGTATATATATTGTTCGCGCTTTAGTACCATACACTAAGATAAAGCAAATAAAGACATCAAGTAACTTGCATAATTTGGACTTCAAACATTGCATTTCTATTGGTTTCGTCATTAGAGCGTGATTGTCACCTGGCTATATGCAGAGTAAAAGAATCCGACAGGAAACTCTATTAAAGACAGCTCTTGAGCTTAAACTAAGCGCCTCTCCGCTTTGGCCGGAATTAAATTTAGATTGAAACTATCTACCAAAGAAGCTGATATTTAAATGATTTCGTTTTTTTCGACACTTGTTGAACGTAATAATACAACCAATGCGACAATTATTACATCTAAATCGAGTATAATTTAAAATACCATTGGCTTAAACCTCTTTTGTTTCAATTTTTATATGAAATTTTTGGAAAACATATACCGAGTGTATCCAGACTGCGACTGAAAACGAAGCCAGCTAGTTTTTTTAGCTACTTCAGACACAATTCAATAAAGTTTACAAAAAATGTAGCGAATCTTTCAAAATTACTTTTTTTGATTGATTAATAATTCAATATTTTGCTAAAACAGTAATTTAACGGTATGAATACCATTGCGTCTTTTAAAATAAAGGACATTATAACTTCAGTAAAAGCTATGTATTTACTTTCCAAATACGATAGCAGGTAAAAAAATACAACAACAAAAAACGTCGCGTTTTGTTGCGAAATTTTTAGCAGCTTTGTGTCTGAAGTCACTAATACATACCTGGTACTACATACCTGGTTTCGTTATCAGACGTAGCTTGGATACACTCGGCATAATTATTTGTACAGTTTGAGCTTAGTCGTAACTTTATTTTTTTTCTTTCTTTGTCAGCTTAACTTGAATCAGTATACAAAATATAACTCAGAAGGTAACAAAGTTATTATTAATTTAATAATCTATACGTCATAGATGTTTTCTGCTGCATAGTATCTTTCCTGATCAACAAGGTCTGAATAGAGTGATTCGAGCGAGCTATTTGAATATTCTGTTCCATGTGTAAACAAAGTTTCACCATTATAGTTGTCAGACATGTTTATGTACATATAAATGAAGGCTGTTGGTCGTCTCAGGTGCATTAGGGCCGCGCGCGGTAGCCTTGAGGGAATCTGATTAATTAGGCCTGCGTTCAACCCTTTGAATTATTTCGACCTACAGACGTGCCAAAGCTTCTTAAGATTGTGTTTCATGGATGCCAAGATTTTCCTAGTAAATATGGCCCTTAAGTTTATTGACGTAATTAATTAGCGGACGGGAATAAAATCATCTCTCGGGGATCTATTATTTTCCACCAGTTATGAGACTTGGTATTATTATGTTAATAATTACTTTATCTATTTACTTTATCATTTTAAGGGGTACCACAATTAGAGTTTAGTACTCTACTAACACATTTTCATCGTTAACTGTTAAAGAATGTAGCACTTAATTTATACAATCTTATCTTCCTTTAACCATATATTTTTTCAGGGCTCTAGTTTATGCCCACTAAACATTTGTCAATACTATGGATTGTATTGCACGTTAGTCCAGTAATACAGTCACAACTCTCAGAACAACCGAGCCGCAACCCTTCAACATCTCAATTGCAAAAACTAATTAAGTAAAATAATTCACTTTGAAAATAACGTGACGCTTGCAATAGTTGTGTAAGTTAGAACGTTTTACAGCGCGTTGTGCACGTGAAATGTGGTTCGAGAGCATTATGTAGAAGCGGGGCTGAAGCAATACAAAGTTCACCCACTCACGGCAGCTTGCGGCTTGCTTGGCCAATATTCAGCGAATTTCAACCTTTACTAACTTCAAAGAGCCACTGGTTGCTTTGAAGTCGTGTCCAATAACTACAGCCTTAACCAGTAGGCTGCGGGTGACGGCTGCAAGCAAGACGCGTCTCATTACTTTCGTCATTTTAATAATCGCCTCACGGTTTCAGGAAAAGGCTAAAGCAGTGTAGACGGTAGCCGTCGCTATTGCTGTTTAAAATTTGTTTATAACTAATTAATTTTCGTTCGATGGATAGATGGCCTTTAGTTTAGTTTTGTACGTCTTTGCATAGAGTTCCATATGACTGATAATACGGCGAAATGTTAATGATATCTTAATAATAAGAATTAAAATGCGTGGTGGCTGTTGGTAACGACCAGACTTACCTACATGTTCACGGTGGTCACGGTTGGAAATTTCAGGGCCTACCTCTGACCTTTCGGCGTCATGTGTGTATTGATAGTCAATCACCATCCACTATAACGGTGAAGAAAAACAACGTGAGGAAACCTGCATACCATAACGATTTGCAAGCATTTCTGTGGCATGTAAAGTCCGCCAACCCGCACTAGGCCAGTGTGGTGGACCATATGGCCTCACCACTTTCAATCGTACTCTCGATTGTAGAGCATGCCCCTATCCTGTAGTGGAAAGTATATGGCTTGATTCAGATAGAATGCTCTTCTTGGTAAAAGAAGTGTCTACATTGTGAGATTAAAGAAATCTTAGACAACTTCAAATGCCTTAGACGTATTTTTAAGAAAGCACTGATTTGTCGACATTACATTTGAAAATTATTGATGGAAAAAGTGTATTGAAGTTACGCGGCTCACGAATTAAAAAAATATTTCTTTAAATAAGTAAATCGCTACACAATATTTTATATCAGTAAATTGCTGTTCTCTATAATAATTAAACTTAATGAAATAATAGGCAGCGCTGTGTGAGGTCTTTATTACTGAATTTATTGATCTCATTGCGTGTCTTACGAACATTGAAGTAAAAGAAGTTAATAAAAATGCGATAACAATCTAAATTTAAAAAATTGTTTACAAGTAACCACAATTAAAATATGTATAAATATGTGACTACAAAGCTTAATGGAAATGTTTCTTTACCATGATTCGTTAAGTGACTTTCAAGCCGCGATGGACTCGGCAAAAAAAAATCACGTCGGTTGATTTGCCTAATTTAAAAGCGAGGAATTGGTATCCATATAAAAAACCTTAGTTCATTATCGTCAGTAGGTTTCGCTCTCAATCCGACTCGTTACGGAGACACCGACTTCATGAATAATGTACTAGGAATAATGGAAGTACCGCGAAATATCTACCTGCATGTTTTAATGCTGCGAAATTCTTCTTTGATATCATCCACTTCTTATCTCGAATGAAGTTCGATTTGAATATTTTGAGGTTAAACGATGCTGTCGGCAGATCATTCTTGTTTGTCGTGCTTTATACAATTTGAATAAAAACTCATATTTTGTATAGATCGCGGTATTTTGTTATGCGATGTGTTGTTTAGATAGGTTTTATAAATTGCTAACATTTGAGCGCGGCACGCATGTTTGTCGACTAGTATTTTTGTCGCATGTACGGTGAACTAATATTTATTCATAATCATGATATATAATATAAAGAGTTAAATAGTAATTTAAATATACGGAGATGAATTCTAACAAGTATGATATTATTATGATAATTTGTAAAAGTTATTTTATTGAGAAATGTTAGTATTACCTATATTGCCATGTCGTCTTATTAAGCTACTACTTTCCACTAACATGACTATATATTCAAAACATTACTTGTCGCAATAAGTTATTTATTGAAATTTATAGGTAAATTCACAACTAAAATCAGAACCAATAGTTACTAAATATATTCGTTTATAAAATTAAAAATGCGAGCGAGAGCGATATATTTATATCCAAATACGAATGTGTACTAAGGCGATAGAATTCCACAATCAATTTTAATTACAATGAAATTTAATTAAGTTTCTCAGCAAATATTAAACAAAAATACACGCGTTAAACTCAAGGGTTGTTTGCGCAGCGATATCAACAAACCATATACAAGGATGTACACTGGAGCTGGGTATAAAATGCCTGGAATAAGTGCGGGCCATAACACGTAAATACTGATGGGTTAAACCAGCCTGTATTGGTGGGACATTGGTACATGACCCCGGGGAGGTGGCAAGTCGTTTGTTTCAATAAGACAAGCTTACCTGTCACCTCGACCGACCCTTTTCCTGGTGACGTGTCATTGTGAGTTATGAGCCTTATTTATATTAATTAACGGTTCAAAATTTGTTGCTCGGATGTCGGCGAATCATGATTTTGGGAGTTTTCATAATGTTTAATCATCGAGTTGTGAAGTGTTGCGAAATTGTTTGTGATTGCGGTCGCCTTCTTTGTAGTTATTTGATTACGCCGCATTATGTTTATGGCTGCTGTAAACTCAAGTAAGAAGTTATGAGTGTGGAAAGACCTTTGGTTGTTAACTCGAAATATCGCGTATATTTTTATTGCCAGGATTTATACGTTTTCGTCTGGCAATATTAAAAAAAAACAAAATTCAAATCTTGAAGCTTTGTGAGCGGCGGTGACTACTTATCATTACTTGGCCCCTATTTCGTAATAGAGGCTTAAAAATAGGCCAGTCTCAATAAACAGCGACAAACATAGTCATATACTTAATCAATAGGGTAATATAACTAACTTTATACCTTGCTTTCAGATGGATGACCGAGCTGAGCCATTGTATCGGTGATGGATCTCTATAACAACTTGAACGTGCGCCCAAGCACGTCTGCAAATAGGGGAGGTTTGTACCCTCCTTTGCTATAGGGACCTAATTATACTACGACAAGCGGTCACGTTAAAGCAATTTAGAATGCATCTCATTCTGGGATAACCCAGAATAAGGATGATGGATATCTATGGACGTTGACGCTAGTGAAAGACCCAGCCTCGCCTCCATATACATAAACGTGTTGATCTGGCTTATCTGTTTGGCCTACACTAGGGCTGCAAGTGAAATAAAGGTGTAAACATTTTTGAATATAAACTAATATAAACGTAGCCCTTGTACAAACCCTAAATAGTACAATAACAATTCCAATAAATACTATTTAATTCCCTCTATTTCGTCGAGGACGTTCAAAATTATTATGCCTGAAAAGGCTTACATAATAATTTCCAGTAGTTAATTATTCTATAACACTTAAAGCTCAGATAATTACTCCCGACGGATAGACATGTAAAGAAGGAGCGGGGTCAACAAAATTTGTTTGCAAAGCAATTTCTCGATCAATGTCCTCACCTCTATAAAAAGTAGCGTAAACACTGGAGCCGTAATCGATTTAATGAAAGGGGAATCGAAGAGTTCCGTAGGTTTGACTCTCAAAATTTACGACTAGTACCTCTAGCGTTTAATTGGAAATTCGTACCGTAATAAAATGAATTGATGGCCGATACATAAAACTGAAACTTTAAAAACTGTTTGCAGCTAATTAGTACAAAATACCAACCGGATTTTATTCTACTCTTATGTATTAAAAAAAGTTACAACAAAAATAATACTGCTAAATACGGCCCAAATTAAAATTCCAAAGTAATCGTTTCCTTCATGATGTTTGCGCAAGCACAACAAATATAACAGGATTTCAAAAATCTGTCCGTGCGTAATACGTAACAATTTTAATTTTATGAAACGAGATGAGCATTCACCACAAAGAGCCGGATAATAAAATAAAGGTTTTCCTTCACGCATAAATCTTTGTAACTGACTAGAATAGGGAGAGAAAACGGTTGATTCTTTAACTTTCTGACAGTTTAATAAGATAATAAAAATAGGTTCAACAATGGATTTTAACCTTTAATAAAGTTTATGATATCTGCGATTTGCGTTTCAGTTCAAATGTAATTTGTCGTGTCCATTCACGTTTTTGTTGGGCAATATGTTGGTTCGTAGTCCAATCACGATCAAGAACCTACTCGTCTAAAACGGCTTTAATAATGGGTATTTGCGGATCACTGCTCACCGTTGTAGGCTGTAGCATATAAGCATAGTATGACCGTGGTATGAAATTACCAAAACAATATTTCGTATTATATGATTTATGTAAATTTACCGTTATAGTAATTCATACTAAAAATGATATTTTATACTCTTTTTATAAGTACCCTTTTATTTTTAAAGACGTTGTGATACGCAAGAGTTAAAATAATAATTTTATCAATAAATATAGATTTACCACCCAAACATGTTTTTTATTTAAACGTTAAAAAAGAATCGCGATTAATTGCGAAACTTTTATTTGCATTGAGTATGTCATCACAAAAACTACCACACGTCTTCGTTTTCGGGAGCAGCCTTGATATACCCTGTATAATAGTCATGGTATGTAGTGGTCTGATAGTATAATAACCAAATACCGGCAACAAAATGTTAATTTAGTTCATAATTGTCAGCGGTGTCGTGTTGTAGTGTATGCAGTAGCGTTGTGCTGCGACGAGGGTGTTCGGACACCGAACTGGCGAGCGGCTGGCTCGATGCGATAGGTCACTTTAATCGGATTCTTTATTCATGAGACCACTGCACCGCCACAGCTCGACTCCAAATTACTACACTCCATTTATTAATTGAAACTTAAACAACGGTAAATAATATTGACGTGATGATATTATTTCATTCTTATAAAATAAACGTCGGATTTATTACTTAACAATGAAACGGATCGCACGTATTGGTGCTGATTGGGTTACGGCAATATTATAATAATAAACGACAGACGTTTTCGACTAGCGGTTGTATTGGTGAACAGTGGGCCGTGATTATAGCGTTTTGAGATGTTGAAGTATATTTTTTGAGTTTGAATGCCATTGCTTTATTCACACAGTAGACAATATATCATTGTACTTACAAATAACAGTCCTTTTAAATGAGGCAAGTTTATTTGTAAAATCAGTTTTATATTTTTCTTAAATCAAGGTCAGTGATGATATGTGATGAAACTGTATATTGATAAAAATAAAATTATATAGGACAATATATATAATAATGGTTTCCAAAATGAAATTTGTTAAAAAATATCTGACAAATACAGCGACTCATTGATAAAATCTACGGTATGAGTAAAACATTGACAAGCCTTTTTCAATTTCTATTTATTTGCAACAAACATATTTTCGTAAAATAAATCATTAAAAAATATGTTTTTATTCAAAGTATTCAATTAAATAAGAATTTCAAGTGTAAAATAAACTTTTTACTAAAATCTTCTTCTGCAGACATAATGCCATCTTCAAAGATTTCTTTAAATGCATCAGTGTAATGTGGTGTAAGTACCTATCTAGTGCCTTTTTTAAATTAAGGCAGTGGTTACAATCACATAATTAGAATAGTTTTAAGAGTAGTAGTAACATACCTATAAATTCATTCGAACCGCTATGGTATGCAGGTTTCCTCGCGATGTTTTCTTTCACCTTTGTTCTTTTCTCATTACCTGTGAATAATTCTGGATAGCACAGAATAAAAAACATAATTTGATGACGTATAAGACAATATCCGTCGATCCGCTAATGAGCAGGTAGCCATTAGGTACAATAATACTTGAAGAAAAGATCTATCGCTCTATATTATGGTTACCATAGTAATGAATCATTATATTCGATTTAACAAGAGGCATTTTGAGAGGGATATTGTATGTTATAAAGGGCAAATTAATAGTCCATAGGGTCGAATAATTTACGTCGTATAATCCTTTTAGGGTCTAGTTTCCGATAACATAAGCTACTTCCGGTTCATGGTTTAACAAAATTTGATACCTTTCGTATATAAATTAAGATCATTATCTTATAAATAGATTTGTTGTATTTTAGAAGTCAACAAGGAATATTCCTATATAAATGTTTGCTATTCCTGCCATTCGATTCTCGGAATCATTGACTGAGCTTGTTTGAATAGTGATCTGCACAGTGTCAGACTTTCAGGCTATCGGTAAAGCTTAATTAGTAATTAAATCGGTTAAATGAACCTTACCATTGTGGGCGTTTTGAAATAAATCCTGTTAATAGTCGGTTTATAATTTCGACGTAGTTTTTACTAGCCTTTTTGTGTTTTATTTCTGCAGTGGTGTACGGGTCACAGTTAATTACCTGCTTCAACGCGGTGAAATTATAAAGGTAATTATTTTTGTTTGCATTAAAAAATAATTGCTTAATTTTATAATTGACGGAACGGGTGTTTGTTGAAACTGTTTGTGATTTAGCTTTATAATGGTGGCGATGCTTTTTTTAACTCCACAGGCATCGCTAGGGAATTGGTGATTTTGTGCCTATTTTGTAACTTGTAAGTTTTTTCGTGATTCTTAATTTTATCCTTACTACTTACTTACAGCTTCTTTTTATTACATTATGTTATGTCTGTATGTAAAATCTGTTATGTGCATAAATTATCCAATTTATTGCCTATTATACATTTGGTGTGATGTTAGTAAAACATTGCTTTTGGGTAGCAGATGTTCTCACAAGCCCTAATAGTTTAGGCAAAGTTTTCATTAATTATCCTAATGTACAGGATTCACTAACTTGGATACATACAAGTAATTTATACGCAGTACTGATTGCGAGTCACATGTACGAGTCATAAATAATCTGAACCTAATTTTATCGCGGTTTTGTCTATGGGCTCGACGGGAACGCAGCGCAAGTTGTTCAAATAATATTACTCTCATCCACTAGTATATAATACTCGTATAAGTTGTAATATATACAGCCTTGACAGCCTCCGTGGCGCAGTTGTTTAGACACCGGCTGTAAAACGAGAAGCCGCGGGTTCGATTCCCGCACCAAAAAAATATTTGTCTCTGGTCTAGGTGTTTCTGAGACCGAAAAGTATCTGTTTCTGATACTTACGGCACAAGTCCTAATTGATCTTAATGTGGGATCAGCGATATGTATGTGACTGTTGGGTGTATATTGTACAATTTATTATGGCGATGAGAATGGCGAGTTCGTCATGTAGTAAGAGGGCGTAATAGTTCCTCTATAGTGACCCCCCCGCATAAGACTCGATCTAATTAGATTAATGCTGGGCATACTAGAGGCTAATTCTAGTTGGGTCCAGGGCAGGCAGGGTGACCAAATTTGGCACGGTCACTGCCTTGGGCCATCCACTATCGCCTTTTATGCGCGTGTCGGTTACTTAACGGTTTAAACCGATATATCGGGCGTAGGATTTATCGGGGATCTAGGCTGACAGTAACATGTGCAAAGACGCCGGATTGGGATGCTATTGACATCGGCAAACCCTCTTCGGCTTCCTCCTGGATACTAGAGATGAGCCTTCGCTTTTCTTTCGTTCAAAATATGTCATGTGTAAAAGAAAAACCTAAAGTGCTGGCTATATTACATTTAGAAAACAAAACACTAACATCCATCAAGCGTTTTTCACAGAAAGAGTAGGCAGAGGTTCTAGGGTGAGTGAGTTCTAGGGTGAGTTCTTGTGTGTTTCTTCTCTTGTGTGTTTCGTCCCACAACGTGATAGGAGCGAGCCTTTCGCCGTATCGCGTAAAAATTCCCGACTCCGAACTGATTATTATAAGAAATATTAAGTATCACTTCGCCCAACCCGGGATTCGAACCCGTGCCCTCAGCTTTGCAATGGTATTGTAATTTAACTGCACCACTGAGCATATTTCATTAGTAAAAAACCTACATAAAAATAGCACGTGACCATAAACCTACAAGTGTTGGAATACAAAGCAAAAACAATATCCATGGAAATTGATGCGGATAAAAAAGAAAACACACAAAAATGAATCCAAACAAAAAGTTTGCGAGTAAGAGCGCGGCGCGGCGTAGGGAAAATCCCTGCCCACCCGACCAGTGAAGCAATGTTCATCGATGTTTCTAAATCCGCTTCGTTTTACTCTTACCTCCACATTCATTCTTGTCCTCATATACATTTTTTCTCCTCGGTAGAGTAGCTACGTATTTTATAACAGCTGTTGGAAACATATTAAAAATGTGTGGATTCCTTGCTCAGAAAAATTAGAAATTATTACATTAAAAAAGTAATTTTGTAGTGTTTTTCTTTTTCAGCCCGTATCAACCCTCTGCTGGGTATAGACCGTCTCTCGATCACGTCATCCTTTCCACTGTTTGCCAATATACTTCGCAATATCATCCAACCACCGAGCAGGTCGCCTAGCTCTGGCAGCTCTTTGTAGTGCAGTACAAAAAATATTGTCACATTTCACTGCCTTTAGTTAAGGAGTAATGTATACCTGTACCATTAAAAAGTGTTTTTTAGTTCAAAATGCGTCTTTTGATGTCATGGATGTTTTTTAAAAGGATTGTCATTGTACAGGCTAGGCGGTTGGAAAATCATAAGTCAATATCTTGCAATATTCAAAAATTATCAAGCGTCATCGGTCAACCCCATTTACGTGTAGGAACTAGTATAAGTTCTCATGAAATTTTGATATACTTACTTACTTACCTTAAGTTTGTGTTGTGTCTGGCAAAAATTTGGCACATTAAGAGATTATGATTGGTCGTGATTAACCAAAACAGGACATAAGTGGCTGTGGGAGGCAATATCTATACGTTTATACACTTACAACACCTAAACACTAAGCTACATAATGGTAATGCTCCTGAACAATCAGTTGATTGTTTTATTCGTGTCTAATTCTTCGACGGTGACGTCAATTAAAACAAAATTGATTGTTTGCGTACATTTTATGGAGGCAACAGTATAAATAGGAAGGCGACGGAGCCCTGCCAGGCCATTGTCTTGGCGGCACTCACTTTACGGGCTAATTGCTTCTCTTTCATACTGAAGCGAACAAGAAAATGTTGTTAGACTTCTGCGCATTGTTCCTTAATTGAACTTGTTCCTGTGCTGCACCTATAGATGGCGCCGCCGGCGCGGTCCGGATTCCCGGAACACTCAACAGCACTTACGCCAGCTGACATATTATATATTTTGCATAACAGTGTTAAGTAACTATTTTATAATTGCGATATCTTTATTTATTGTCTATTTCTTATTATTGTCGCTTCATTGCTCCAATGACTGCAAGAAAATGCAGAGTACCTTGATGTACTAGGTGCGATTCCCTGGTCGGGCACTCCTAGAATTTGTGCCTGGCCTAGCGATAACCTCATCCCGTTTAATTCCTTGGGATATAGTCGTAAGCGCGATACAAAAAATGGAAAGTAGTAATACATGCTAACTCATATAGTAGCCACTACTATTAATATGAATATCCATTAAACCGTATTAGAACGGTCTGGTTATTGTAAGGTAAAAGCTCAGCTTACCGTCCGGGGTGCGTAACGGCCGCCTAATGTACAAAGACGGTCGAGAAATAATTTAAACTACCTCCCAAGACATGCAAAGTTGAAGGAACAGGAATTAATTTAAGGTGTACGGCAAATCGTGACGTCGCTCAATATAATAGGTCGGCCGCAAAGATAACAAGGGTGGAAGGTGACTTACATTAGTCTTGGCGCGGTGTAACGTTTGTTCGTCTGACAGCGTTCATTAGGAGACAAAAGCGTTGTCTATCAGGTAGTTTCCTCAGCGCTGTTCCTTAACAAATTGCTGGAGTAATGTGGGAAGCGGTCGGACAATGGTGGCGCTTCCGAACGGAACTATGGACGCCACTATTTACTTACGGCACCGGCCGCGCGGCTAACTCTATTAAATTATATTTGACAACAATAGGAAGTACAATACGTCTGAAATTGTTTGTAATGTACTACATCGGGTGTTAAAGCAACGCTTCCGAAAACGTAGACAGACCACATTACTTTTGATACCTTTGATGATGGCTCAGAAACAAATCCCGGGGAAAAATATCAGTTTTTTAAATTGTTTTGTCAGCATTATTAAGGCTCCATCATTTTTAATTGTATGTGACACTACTTTTTTAGTTATGTGATATATAATTCTATTTTTTTTAGCTGTAACTAACATAATTAATACTAATAAAATGCTTTAAAATGATGTTTTTTTAATTGGAGTAATTTTTGTAAAAATCATATTTTAAGCTATCATTAGTATTGTCACCTGTCGTCTTTTTGGCTAGCGTTTCTCTGATATACACTATACACTTGATTCTTGAAAAATACCTTACAGAAAATAAAATTAATATTAATGCATTGTTTATTTCTATTTGGGAAACTTTGTTCAATAATACATCGAAGATGGGGAACCAAACGTTTATGGCTTTCATTTAGTCGTATGTTCGTTTCTCTAAACGTTATTTTATGAAATTGGGATTCGATTAATTATCAATGTAATTTATGTAATTTATTGCTGAATAATGAAACTTTTAAAATTATCAATTGCGTCAAAACTTGAACGAAGGATAATGTTTCTATGCCTGAGCTAATAATAACCTATCCATAGCAATGACGTTTAACAAATAGACACGTCATACACTAATAATGGCACAAAAAAATGGCGCGATGCGTATTGTAATTTTCTTAGTAATTTCAAATTGGTTCGAAGAATGAATCCTAAAGCAAGATACATAAGTTAGAAGAAGATGAATAGACATCGCTAGTTACGTAAAAATAAGTGCCGCACTGTTATTGGCCAAAGCGAGTGTGACGTAGCACCAAGCATCAAGTACGGGATGACGTGGCGAGAGTTGTCAAACGTCGCCACGAGAATGAATTTAATAATTTTATTTCATAAAAAATTTAATTAGTGTGTACTTGCGCACTAAATAAAATATTTATTTTGTTTCACAGTTTCAGAATAATTTGTACGTTATTTTAAATCACTCTAATCTATTTTTCCGCTTTTGGTTTTGAGAATACAAATAGTCAGAGAATCGTGTATCCGCGACACTGTTTGAAGCGTGACTGATTACAAGTGAGGCAATTACCTTCCAAACGTCTTGCCATTATAAAGCTCGGACAACGCATCTATGCTTTATAAACATCTTAGATCCATAGGCGATTTTTCATGAAAGTCGGTTCGGATATTCAGTTCAATGTATACATATAAAAAATGTTTGTTTTCAAGCGTCGATAAGTAAATGGGTTAATGCTTGCACTTTTACATTGCAGACATTTCCATTTTGTATAAAACAATATCAAAATTACTTCTCTCATTTAGGGTAATAAGTCTTGAATCTTGTATTGCAACTCTGAGTATTCCTTTTATTAAACAAAAGCTAGTCTACCCAGCACAGTGAGTAAAGAAGCCAGCTGAGAAACAAGGGGTCGTAATGTCTATTTCTTCCGTCAAACAGCAGTGTAAATGCACTGTTGTGTTCCAGTTTGAAGGATATTGTAGCCAGAGTAACTACTCCTGGACATATTAAGACATACATACATACATACATAAACTCACGCCTTTTTCCCAGAAGGGGTAGGCAGAGGTGCCAGGACCACCACATTTTGCCTTGTATGTTCCGTCCCATAATGTGGAAGGGGGCGTGTCTATCGCCATATCGGGCACAAATTCCTGACTCCGGGCTGATAATTAATAGAAAAACCCAATATCACTTTGCCCGACCCGGGATTGGAACCCGAGACCTCAGCTTTGTAATCGTACCGTAGTACAACTACGCCACCGAGGCAGCCAGACATATTAAGACTTAACATCTTATGTCCCCGGGGTGGCGAGCACAGTCGAGTACCAAGTTTGGTATGCTTTTGTCCATGAGCGGTCGTATCGATAACCATCAGGTGAATAGCATGCTCGTCTCGCCAATCATAGCAATAATAAAAAATGCGTTTCATCCCCGCACACAGACTAAATATGTTTCTGTGACCTACAGATGTTTATTTTGGGCTTGTGTTTATGAGACCCAAAGTCTTTCATGGTTTTAAAAAACCATGAAATATATGGTAATTAACTGCAAGTTCAGGAACCCTCTTCTTCCACTAAGAACTGTAGGTTCAGGAATATGTGGGCTTATTGGGTGTATTTATTTATATTAGTTGCATGTAGTTTTTGTTACGTTTTGGAATTTCTTGCCCTTTTCTACGATTTCTTACCACGATATCCCATCAAATTATTGATTCAGGTTTTCGCTCTTATTACCATCAGGTTTGGTACTATAAACTATACTTACACTAGTACGTTTGCTATTGATTGTAAAGTTATTAAATCGAAAAAAAAAAACATAATACAGGTGCATGGGTAAATAAAACAAGTTTTTGTTTTAAGAAAATGCTTATTATTCGCAAAAAATGTTATTTGATTACATTCCGATCGGATGTTATTGTATTTTGTTCTTAATGCTAAGAAAATATCTGAAAACAAAAATAAATTACGAATTAACATTTCATGTACATTTTAACGTAATTAATAACGCAGCCAAACAGTGGATTTATTTAAGTTTAATTTAGATAAAAATGTTATGAACTAGAATACAATTCAACTAAAGATTTTTAGAACCTTTATTAAAATTATTTCATTTAATTCTGTATAGTGATCACATAGAATGAGTTTCTTATCCAAATATTTATTGTTTGGCTGTGCAAATTAAAATTAATATAACAGTCTATAGAATATATCACAGCAAAATCACGATAGCTAAGCATTGTTTAATTACATGCATCAGTACAACTTGTTATTTATCTATAATGCAATTTCTAGTTACAAAAACAAACAACATTCCATCATAACAATCGCACAATCCAAAAAAAATACGGATCATTCAAAGCCGGTTAAGTCTCAAAGTCAAATTGTACAAAAATATTATCATTTGCAAATAAAATAAGTAATCAGGAAATGCTTAAATAAAAATGTGTTTGTCCTATTTCTTTTGGATTTTGTCACAAACGTGCAGTAGTTTCTAAACAAATTTGCCAAGAATTTATTGTTTAGGCGAAAAGCGAAAACTTTGTGTACTAGCTGAAAATTTAACACCTCCCATGACACGAAGCATGAGCAGTCTAAAGCGCTTAGAAATTTGCTAAATTTTGCAAGTTTCAACTATGGGTGTCAAATAATAAGTTAGCACATAGTCGGGATACGTATTAGTAAATTAGTTATTTATGCATCAAATCTTTACACAGATATATTGCTTAAGTAGTTAGTGCATTAAAACTTTAAGCATTTAGCATGGGTTGTGAAGCTATATAAATATGCAAGTTTTAGGAGATGGAAAAATATATTGTAGGTGCGTATTTTGAGTATCGTAAAATGATTTGCAAGTCCATATTTTTGACATAATATCCAAGTTCAACTCTGCTGATATATATTGTAAATACAAATCTGAACGGATTTATATAATTTCAGAAATTAGATTTTAGATATTTTAGAAGTCATCATTAACAGAAGTGCCAATTGTTTATGACATGTATGAAGCATCATAAATATAATTTATGTTTTAATTATAATGTCGTGAATTTTCCTATAAATATATTAGTGTGACATCGTAATTTAAAGACGAACGGACGGTCGATTACGATCGCGGCCCTTGGAAAAAATGCAGCCCTGAGACCGATGTGTATATCTGAAATAGTTATATATTTATAAAGAACTATATAAGCACACAGGAACATAAGCGGTTTGTTGGAATATATACTAGGACTTAGTTGGTTGCATTGGTAATCATCGAGTGCATATATTTATCCTAGACCTCCACTTAGTATTATTGTTATTATTTACGATTACTAAAGTATTAAGTGAACCCAAACCGACTGCAACGTAATCGTTAGGCTATCGGATATACCTAAGATCGGAAGATTCCACTGAACAAAGTGGTTCCCTTTTCTCTAAGGAAGAATGCGAAGGGGTGATTTGCGTCGAAAACTCGATTCTGGATTGCAGCTGAAAGGTACGTTATGCCAAATGCTGGAATAACGAAATTGTCTGTTAATTATTGAGAAAAGCTAAAATATCTTTAAATTTAAGAATATTAGATTCTATATAATTGCAATGGCACTCTATCTACGGTCAGAGATTTAACTACAGGATCGTTGGGGAATCATCGTGTTTATTTAGAATTCTTGGCATTTTGTAGGGCTTAGATTGCATAAAGTGTGTGACGGGATTCCTAAACTCAACAAATGCTATTGATAGTGCAAGTGAACCATAAAATTACACCTTTTTAATTCGTGAACCAAGCGTCTTGGTTTGTTGTTTTGATACGTAATGTAATGATTTTGTATTAAGTTATTAATTATGATTTAAATTGTAATTAATATCATTTACCTCATGAGCTCATCATGCATGATTATGCATTAATTGTATGTTTTAGGTACATTGCAACATCGCTTTGTTTAGAAATGTTTTGCAACACAAAAACGCATCCATTTAGAACAAGCTCTTCATATAATTATATAAAATGTGGAAAAGTGATCCCTTATAAAGATTTAATTGGAGCCACAGTTCTCTGTACATGGCGTAATAAGGCCCATGCATTCAACCCATGCAAATTGTCGCAAAGCAATTTAGAATTTACCATTTTAAGGTTGGCGATAAGTCCCACTGAAGAGAGTTTGACCTTTATTATTTAAATTGAAATAAAAAGGTTTGTCAATTCTCACCCGACGCACTTTACGTATACTCAACGTAACTTTTTTGAAGACTAGAACAGTAGATAAAATTCAATTACTCAGTTAGATTATATGCTTCCTTGTTTTGAATATTTTTTTAAAGATGCATATTTTTCTCAGTGCGTAGTGTTTTTTGTGATCGAAGGCGTGCCTACAATATTATGTAACGTGCCATTGGATCGCCATTCCTGATCTGATAAATTTAAGTATGTTTTAACGCAGTTTTCCGTGTATCGTTTTTAGTATAATTTTATATAAATATTTTAACAAAGTCCACTTCATCACTGGCTTGTTCGGATTACTGTTTAATTTGGCTTTATAATGAACAGTTCCAGATATTTCAAAAAAATCAATGGTACCTTAGTAGCATTTGACCAACATATACTTTTTTCTACCCATCTACAAATAATGTAGTATTTTTTTATAATATGTATTTATATTTTTATTGCTAACTTATATTATTATTTAACTGGACATTTTACGGTTGGCAATATACCCTGTAAATAGAGATACTACTCTCATATTTTATACTAGAGTACCTAGGTTCTATTCATATTAGGGCAAAGTAAATTTATTCTGTGTTCTGTAAAAATTAAGGAATTGGACTCAAATTGAAAAAAATTAGTCACAAATTTTATCGTTACAAATATTCCCAGGATATAATAGCGTGCAAATTAGTGGGCAAAACAATATTAGTTAAAAAAAAAACCATCCGTACCCCATTGCCCCGTTTGTAAGTTTGTACAATTACCGTGTTAAGGCTGAACACATATCCCGTTGAATAGAGATATTTCGTTATTTTTAATGCTGTAGTAGAACGGTCTGTCCAGTCTAACTTCAATTATTCGTGGTATGAAAACAACTGAACTGGCGTATCCTACCAGGAATGCTAGAAATACACAATAATATTGATTAACTTTACAGTGGCCGATAATACAAATAATGTCTAAATGTATCTGTATCAGCCCATATACGTCCAACTGTAGGCTACGAGCCTTCTCTACAGTCGAGATTACGATTGAGAGTGGTTAGGCCATATAGTCCACCACGCTGGCCTAGTGCGGGTTGGCGAAATTTACATACCATTGAAATTCTTACAAATTGCTATGGTATGCAAGCTTCCTCGCGATGTTTTCCTTCACCGTTATAGTGCGTGGTGATTGACTATCAATACACACATGATCCCGAAAAGTCAGCGGTGTGCCTCAGGATTTGAACCCGCGACCACCGTGAATTGGTTGGCAGCCGCGTCTGGTCCGTTTCCCAAACGGCCAATATATTATACAAATATATGGGATGCCAATCATAAATATTGTAATTAACGCGTATTAGCCTAGGCTTAGAATTCTTATGCCAATAAAGTGTCTCCGTTGTAATAATAAGATTATACGATATGAAAAATAATTCAAATATTGCACTGCGAACGTGCATTTATTTATTTTAAAGGAAATTGTTACATTAAATACATGTTGTTTGAAATGAATGGAATAGAAAAGATACGAAGGAGGCGTCGGGATATCTTACTAACCGAAAGGGATTTGTCAGCAATGTTGTCTTAAGTACGAGTTGCAGTAAGTAATAATTCGGTTTCGTATGACGATGATCCTTCTAAATAGACTCGACCCAGTAGGACTGCAGTATAAAGTGTGAGACCACCGTTTGAACATCTACTTTTTTCTCGAACGCCAGCGCAAATGAAAGGTAAGTTAAAATAATTATATTGCCATCCTTATGGTGAGGCAACTTTTCTGTTATTTTACTATTTCGGTTCAAAGTGCGGTTAAATTCATTTCTTGTATCAACGCGTCATGAGGGTTTAAATCTTAATCAATGCATTTTTTAACGTAAAGCAATAAATTCTTCGGCTGCTGTGAATATTTTCCGTAAAATGCAGATAAATATTGCATTTTGAATGCATAGCATGCACAACATTTATTTTGTATCAAGTGATTATAGTATAATTTTTAATTCTGTAATAATTATTATTTGTTAATATCTGCGTTACGATTGGACCCATGTTAGGTGCATAAATGCGTTCACGTGTATCCCATGCAAACAATTATTTCGTGAAAAGTATTATTTTTTTACCATTTTACGGCTGGTGACATAGCCCATTGAAGATAGTTTTATCATTATATTTTATACCGTAGTAAAATGGTTTGTTTATTTTCACACGAGGTACGATGTGTAAGCTATAAGTGACGATTTTGAACGCTAGAACAACAAATAAAAAACAATTATAAGCACGGTGTTATGGTTATTTGGAATATCTAAACTGTACATTACGAATTTAACGGAGTCTTGTATGTATTCTATGACATGCTGATGATGCGCTCTTGTTTGATTTGTGTACCCAAATTTGTACCTAAAAGTACGAGCGTTTTGGGCTATAGTTATTTCAATTTTGGTTATTTAAAAGGAATAGTGTCGATATTTGCATACTGGTGTTTTATGAAGATGATATTCACTTGCATATCTTTTTTTAAATTCCATAATAGGCAAATGTATAATTTACGATTGGTCACAACTCACACACATCAACACATCTTGTTCAATGAAGAATACGTAATAATATTCTTGGGTCAAATTTAAATAATTTGCTGCTCTTTTTAAGTGAAGAACCCAATTCAACATTTTAAAAATAGGTCACTGTACACAAACTTATAATGAGGTCTAGAAAAAAAAAGACTATTAATATAAAATCATTCTTAAACTAAAAATATTTATAAATAATATTTTATCTAATATGGGAAATAATAACAAGTAAATAGGATAATATTATACATAAATTGGCCGTTACAAAATGTTGACAAGTTTATCTGAACTAAAGTGACATATTTCGTGTTAATCTTTCCAGAAAATATAAGTAGGGAAGATGGTCCTTGCTTCAGCAAAGCAATGCTAGTCAAGATAAAGCACCGTGGAAGCCCAATAGGCGTTTGTATGTGTGTGCAGTTACCGTGTTAAGGCTGAACACATATCCCGTTGAATAGAGGTATGTCATTATTTATAATGCTGTAGTAGAATGGTCTGTCCACTCTAACTTCAATCTCTCGTGGTGCAAATATGAATATCTTGTCTACTAGCACGTATTCTAAAAAATATATAACATTGTTGTTTCAATAATTAATATTTCACTGCGTCCTCAGTGTTAGACAGGACTAAAAAGGATCTCAGTAGGGAAGTAGGGATCTCATTTGCCATACGAGTTTAGTTTTTAGAAGTTCTGTTTAGTAATTGACGTCCCGTGACGGATGATTATGATGATGATGATATTGTGGCATTCCAAAATTTATTATACTAATCATAAAATTAAATTTACCATTTTACGGTTGAAGACATATTCCGTTGAATAGAGACTGCCCTTCATGTTTTATAATAAAATAGAAAGGTCTGTCTACTTTGACCCGAAGTAAGTTTATTATAACCCTTTCACTTCGTATTGCGATCACGAATGCTAAAAGATTAAGAATTTGAACTTAATTTAATTAATAAAATATTTTAGGCTTTTAAGACCCGAATACTCAAACGCAACTTAAATAATAACTTGCACTACGCATGGGAAATGCGTAATGGACTGATTAAGTGGACATGCGTAGGTAAGGGCAAGTTTAAAAAATAAACACCTGACTGCTTAATTTAGCAGTTATTGTTTTAGGGTTGGAGGCGTTTGCCGCTGAAGATAAGACTTGCCATTATATTTGTTGGGCTAAAGAAATGAATTGTCCACTTTAATTTTAATTGGATTGGCGTTTGATACTTGGAACGCTAAAAACTTCATTAGGTTAGGTTATATTGGACCAGTAGGGAATTCCTTGATTTATGTAATATATCATTTTAAATCTAATCCACGCGATTACTTTGCTACGTACGCGACTGTCTAAAAAGAGGCAAAATTCCGTATCACAGTTGCTTATCAACCATCGTGACTAACTATGCTGTTTGTTATGTCTGTTAATTTGCCTATGTTTCACACCTTAAAAAAGTATTCTTTTTTTTTCTTTTGCAAAATGGTAAAGCCACGCTAATATCAGATATGAATCAGAATAAGAAGAGAAGCTCGTCATAGGCGGTGCAATTGTGTCACTGGTGATCGACGTGAACCGTGAGCTTAGCTCGTTCGGTAAGTGAGATGGCCGGATGCCCATTCCCCCTCCCCTCTTACCATCCTTTTTCCGTCCTACTCTCCCCTCCCGTTTTGATGGACCGGCAACACATCCACGATCCAAGCGTTATGGAGGTTCATGGGTGGCAGTGATCACTTACCATCAGGTGATATGTTTGCTCGTTTGCCGGACCTATGCAATAAAAAACAAAAAAACCTAATTATAAACATATGTCCTATCTAGGTTTTAAAGTCTTTCTACCAGGGGTTTTAATGTCTCTTAGTTCATATTATTTGCGCCTGGTGTGCCAAAGTGGGATTCGGGGAATTATATCTCGTCTTTTTAAATTTACTATTAATTTTGCTGTGGGCTAAAGAAAATTTAATACTCCCAAAGACTCGATAAGCTTTAGTGTCTGTAATGTAGTTGAGTGCTCTATGTCCCAGCACTGGATATGAATCGTTAAACATTATGATTGTATATTTACAGGATAACGTTTGAAGTTCTTCTCCGGCCGTATTCGCGTATTTAAAGGAAGGATAATATAAATATCTATATTTATTTCAGTATTTTTCCAACATATATCTGTTTGGCGAATGGATTAATGTAGATTTTTTCGTTCTATATAATTTTTAAGATTTTGTACTTCGTTTTGAACTAGATTTATGTCACAAATTGGATATAGGTAATACTTTGAAGTCGCCATGGAATATTATAAGTAGGTATTGATATATAAATTATTATTTCCGATTACTGATAGTGTGCATGAATTGTTTTTTTTTAATATAGTGTAATAGATGAATAGAACAACCCGATATGAAACTTGTATTAATAATATGTAAAGACTTAGTACCTGCTTAGTAAATCTGTTATGGTTGAATACATATCCCGTTGAAAAGGGTTTGTTGAGTACGTCTGATACTGAAGTAGAAAGGTCTGTCTATTTCTATTGTTTTTATGATCTGTATTGACTCTACTGCTATGATGAAAGCTAAAACAAAAATATTATCATCTTGAAGTTAGCTGGAAGAAATCGCCGACAGCGATCTAACCACCGATTGTTACGCGTATTTATGCTGTTTATGGTTTTATGTTTGATAATTTGTGTGGTGTATAATAAAGTATTTATACGGACGTACTGATTTAAAAATTTGTTGTTAAAAAAATTAGTAAGTTTTCCATATCCTTTAAAATATATATTACCAACGTTTTGCCGGACAATACCTTATTTTTTTAATGTATTATATTTTGGATACAATAATTAATAAGGCATCCCCAAATATAAAATATGTGTAGATTGAACGTTATTTAATAGAAAAATATAAAATCAGAAATGACGGATCAATTTGTTCGCTTATCGAATAAAATGTAAGGAAAATAACATAACAATTAAGGACTAATAACATTTTAATTGGTAAGGTAAAATCTCTGATTTTATATAGCTAGGTAATATATATATATATATATATATATATATATATATATATATATATATATATATAATCTATCTATCTATCTATAAGAAGCGTAGAATCGTATAAGATAGATAGGGTATGGAGAATGACCGGCAGCGTCTATTAGATATAGTTGAGTGCTCTATGTCCCAGCACTGGATATGAGTCGTTAGATATTATGATTGTATATTTACAGGATAACGTTTGAAGCTGTTCCCCGGCCGATTTCAATCGGTATTGAGGGAATACACTTGTATATATTTATGAGATTACCATTCTTATGGTGAGAATACTTTCCCGTTGAAGAGAACGATACTATCGACTCTGAGTTCATAGTAAAAAGGCGAGTTGATGTTGATCTCAAGTATAGGTGATCCAATACTTGTCAGCTCAACTAGAAAAGCTAAAAACAAAATACAAATAACAACTATTTTAGCGAACACATTGACAAAATATTTATATTTTTTAATGTATTTAGATATATTATATATATTGTCCTTTGATATTACGTACACCTCACAGTACCCCACAGTTGTCTCTATTTTATCCATCCTATGGTTGGTTGTCTGGAAGAGATCGCCTCGAGCGATAAGACCACTATTGTACTCTTTTCTTATTTGTTAAATTTTGTTTATGTTATTTCTGTTATTTTAAATTTTATTTTTGTTACTGGTGTACAATAAAGCTTTAAATAAATAAATAAAATATAAATGCGATTAATGTGATGTGTGTGGCACAGGTTGGGTCCCTGTGAGGTTCTCGATTCTAAAATGCTTGAGTGACTGCAGTTTGATTTGATCTGTGGCCGAAGGATCTTGTAATTTTAAGATATTGAGGCGCTAAATTTGAATGTATAGGGTTATATTTGCAACTGCTTGGCGTATTATATCTTGTCATAATTATTAACGTAGTATAATGAAGAAAACGGTAGGTGTATAATTTCATGACTATCTTCACGATGTGATTATATGTTGAAATGACAATAGAAAGCAATAGCAACAAGAATAGTTTTAAAAAGTTTATTACATAATAATATATGTATGTATGTGTAATATGAATTGTCTATGTATAAACTTAGCCCCAAAGACTGTTTTCATTTACTGTATAAATATACAGTAAATGATATTTATATAGCTAATGACAAAATAACAACATCAAATAAAACATGATGTTGTTATTTTGTTGGAATTATGTGTAGGGAATAGATAAATGGTGAATGATATATACACATACAACAATAAAAAAATCAATACAAATCTAAAATGGAAATCATCAAAGGCTATCAGTTTTGAAATAAATCTTAGTTGATTTGGCGCATGTGCCATGAACTTATGACCATCAGTCACACTAGCCAATGCAATGGTAGAAATTATCCGATTTAAGCCGTTATAGCTAACATTCCTCTAATTTTATTCCCATGGAACTTGATAATAAGCTACACAAAATTGTGTAACGAACTGATGGCAAAGGTCACGTCCATTGCGTAAATTTTTCTCACATCATGGTCATGCAGTGTTGCAATAAATAAGAAGGAAACTTTGAATATTTCTGATATCATACTACTTTACAGAACCGACTAATAGTCGCGCAGAGAAAGGTCAATATAAAAAGTGACAAAGCAAATTCACTTTTGTCTCCACAACGTAATGCATAAACATCGATATGATAAATAAATACAATGTTTTATCTCCATATAAATACGTTCTTTCTGTTTAACTCTGTGGATTAAAAAGGGAATATGCAGTGGCAACTTTTATTTAGACGCTTCGCTGTGCTTCGACTCTTAGCTTGATTTTAACCAGTCCCAGCATTCACAAACTGTTTCATAGCGTCTAATTTGCTCAAACTATCATCCCATGCTGTATCGAAGCCGCGTCAATGAATTTCTTCATTTATATCATAAATATTACCATCACTATAGTGTGCTAACTCTGCCATTGAAGATGGGGTTCCCATCATATTTAACTTCAAAGTAGAAGGGTCGGTCAACATGGACGTTTCTCACTTGCATCAAGCTCATGTATACGAAGGTGAAGCCTAAAATACGAATAGAGTATATTCTTAATATATTTACTAAATATGGCGCTTGGTTCGATTATTTTTTTTTTTATAAAAATGGTATCTAAGAATTCGCTCAATACCAGCATAAACTCATTGGCGTATTTAAAGGAATGAAAGGATATATACCAAAATTTTTTTCTGTATTTTTCCATTATAAATTAACTTTTTTCACAAATCACGTATAAATTACATATAAAATTTATGTTTGGCGAATAGATGAATGTAGAATTGTTTTCGTTCCACATAATTTTTAAGTTTTTGAACTGCGTATTAGATTTATGTCACAAATTGGATAGGTATTATACTTTAAAGTGGCCATGGAATTTTATAAGTAGAATATATTGGTGAATACATTATTATTTGCGATAGTGTGATAGTGTTAATTGTTAAAAAATATAGTGAAATAAACAAATAGGTTTAAATTAGTAAATTAGAATACAGAAACTGGAGTATTGCGGCTAGAAGGACCCGATATTAAACATGTATTAATAATGTGTAAGGACTGAGTACCTGCTTAGTAAATCTGTTATGGTTGAATATATATCCCGTTGAAAACGTCTGATGAAAAGGTTTGTTTTGATGAAAAGAAAGCAAAAGCAAGAATAGTTTTAAAAAGTTCATAAATGTAAATGTAATAAGTAATATATGTACTAATGTAAATATGAATTATCTATGTATAAACTTAGACCCAAGATCTATATATTTATACAGTAAATGATATCTATACAGTAAATTACAAAATAACATCAAATTATATTAGAATATTAATTTGTTTTGTTTTACTTTGCTTGTTACCTTAAATATTTCGTAAGCTAAAAATGTTTGTTTTTAACAACACAAACGCATTGGTTAAACTGTAAGTTTGTGTTGAAAATATAAATAAATAAATAACATACATTGAAGTGGCCATGGAATTTTACAAATAGATATTTATGAATACATTATTATTTGTGGTTAGCGATAGTGTGGTAGTGTTAATTGTTAAAACATATAGAGAAATAGACAAATAGGTTCAAATTAGTAAATTAGAATACAGAAACTGGAGTATTGCGGGTCTAGAAGGACCCGATATTAAACTTGTATTAATAATGTGTAAGGAGTGAGTACCTGCTTAGTAAATCTGTTATGGTTGAATATACTGGGTGGAATCGCTTATCGTCACGAAAAAAATTGGGCATGGCAAGTACATGATTTAGAACACTTTGGCATACTTATTTTAATTTTTTTTATGTTTTTGTTTATGTAGTGTAAAATTAATTTACCACTATTAGTTACTAATTTAGAATAAGTTATTCATAAAACAACGTTGTTTAGAGAAAGATGACATAAATGAAAAAAATCTTCATAAATACACATTATTGTTACCCTACTTTATACAATATTAATTCGAGTAGAAACTTCTAAATCTAAGTAATAAAATCCTTTGATCGCGCCGCCCTCACCGCTGCGCCGCCGCAAGCGCAAGTACAAAGCGTGCCGCCGCGCCGCGTCGCCCGCTCCCGCACCGCCGACACCTTCAAGCACTTCCTCAGTCGTGCGAAATTCGGTACCGAGTGACGTTGTATGAAATTATTTTGGTTATTCGTTAGTTTTTTGCGGTCAAAATGAGTGATTACACGAACAGTGAGTATGTGACAATAATGACATGCTATGTTCGATCCAATGAAAACTTGGGTCATGCAAGAAGGATGTATGCAGATCCAGAACATCTGCAGTCTTTGCGTAGGAATGGTATCATGAATGATGAATCCACGAGTTCCCAGCACAAGAACTATTTTAACGACTTATCCGGGGCTACTCGATAATGGTAAGTTCAGACTTCCTAATCATGCAAGAATCCGTGACCTTCGACAGCGAAGTCGTCCATTCTCGACTTTATTAAAACGTTTAAATAAAAACATATGCAGCTTTTTCTAAGGTAGTAGGTACGTTATGAAAATAATAATGTAAATCTTAACAACTTAGCAACAACTACATTTACTTAAATGATCCTAACACACTAAAATTCTAAATAAATCAAAATGTTATATGGTAATATTTAGAGTAATAATACCGATAAATAGGCGCAAAGTAAGTTCAAGGTCGGTGCGCGACAGTCAGCTGTTGTGTGTCGTGACCCATACACTCGCGCGCCTGAGTATTGACATGTCGTTGCACTTTTAAGTGTAGGGTGATTTAGATAATATGTGTTTTGGGGACATCTTGTACTGATGTTGTTTATGGGATAGTTTGTAGTTTTTAATGATAAATCTCGTATATAACGTTAATGTCACATACACAATACACTATTAAATTTTCCGGACGATAAGCGATTCCACCCAGTATATCCCGTTGAAAAGGGTTTGTTGAGTACGTCTGATACTGAAGTAGAAAGGCCTGTCTATTTCTATTGTTTTAATGATTTGTATTGAATCTACTGCTATGATGAAAGCTAAAAAAACATATTATCATCTTATGGTTATCTGGAAGAAATCGACGACAGCGATCGCCGATTGTTGATCTTTATGGTTTTATGTTTGATCATTTGTGTGGTGTATAATAGAATATTTATTATTAAATATTATTCGGTCACGAGAGTTTGTAATTTTAAGGATGTACTAAATTAAACATTTGTTGTTTAAAAAAAGGTAAGTTGCCATATCTTTTAAAATATATGTTAACAACGGGTTGCTGGACAATGTTTTATTTCTTTTAACGTATTATATTTATAATTCTAGATACAGTAATTAATAAGGCATCCTCAAATATAAAATATGTGTGGATTGAACGTTATTTAATAGAAAAATATTATAAAATTATATAGAGTTAGAAATGACGGATCAATTTGTTCGTTTATTGAAGAAAAGGTAAGGAAAATAAATTAAGGACCGATAACATTTTAATTGGTTACGTAAAATGTCTGATTTTGTATAGCTAGGCTAGATAAATAAATATGTCTACTTTTGTTTGATGAAGCGTAGAATCGTATAAGATAGATAGGGTATGGAGAATGACCGGCAGCGTCTATTAGATGTAGTTGAGTGCTCTATGTCCCAGCACTGGATATGAGTTGTTAAATATTATAATTGTATATTTACAGGATAACGTTTGAAGCTATTCCCCGGCCGATTTCAATCGGTATTGAAAGGAAATACACTTGTATATATTTTTAAGATTACCATTCTCATGGTGAGAATACTTTCCCGTTGAAGAGAGCGATACTATCGACTCTGAGTTCATAGTAAAAAGGCGAGTTGATGTTGATCTCAAGTATAAATGTGGATCCAATACTTGTCGGACCAACTGAAAAGCCTAAGAACAAAATACATAATAACTATTTTAGCGAACGTTTTCATAAAATAATAAAAAAAAAATGTGATGTGTGTGGCATAGGTTGAGCTCCCTGTGAGGTTCCCGATACTAAAATGCTTGAGTGACTTGAGTTTGATCTGATCTGTGGCCGAAGGATCTTGTCATTTTTAACGTATTAAGATAACTTAAGTTAAATGTATAGGGTACATTTACAATTGCTTGGCGTATTATATGTTTGTTGGCATTATTTCATAGATTATTGTATTGCAAAAAACGGTATATTATTTGATCTTCACGTTGTGATTATAAGTTATTAGAAAGCAATAGCAAGAATAGTTTTAAAAAGTTCATAAATGTAAATGTAATAAGTAATATATGTACTAATGTAAATATGAATTATCTATGTATAAACTTAGACCCAAGATCTATATATTTATTATTTATACAGTAAATGATATCTATACAGTAAATTACAAAATAACATCAAATTATATTAGAATATTAATTTGTTTTGTTTTACTTTGCTTGTTACCTTAAATATTTCGTAAGCTAAAAATGTTTGTTTTTAACAACACAAACGCATTGGTTAAACTGTAAGTTTGTGTTGAAAATATAAATAAATAAATAACATACATTGAAGTGGCCATGGAATTTTACAAATAGATATTTATGAATACATTATTATTTGTGGTTAACGATAGTGTGGTAGTGTTAATTGTTAAAACATATAGAGAAATAGACAAATAGGTTTTAATTAGTAAATTAGAATACAGAAACTGGAGTATTGCGGGTCTAGAAGGACCCGATATTAAACTTGTATTAATAATAAGTAAGGACTGAGTACCTGCTTAGTAAATCTGTTATGGTTGAATATATATCCCGTTGAAAAGGGTTTGTTGAGTTTGTCTGATACTGAAGTAGAAAGGTCTGTCTATTTCTATTGTTTGTATGAACTGTATTGATTGTACTGCTATGAAGAAAGCTAAAAACAACATATTATCTAAAGTTAGCTGGAAGAAAACGCCGACAGCGATAGGACTGCCGATTGTTACACGCATATATTTATGCACTTTATTGTTTTATTTTTCATAATTTGTGTGGTGTACAATAATGTATTTATAAATAAATTTGATTCGAGAGTTCGTCATATGAAGGACGTACTAATTTAAAAAAATGTTGTTGATAAAGAGTAAATTTTCGATATTATTAAATTATTTTAATTTTATTTCTTTTAATGTATTATATTTATAGTTTTAGATACAATAATTAATAAAACATCCAACAATATAAAATATGTGTAGATTGCTTTTAAAATTTTATAAAATAGTATAAAGATATTATAAAATTATATAGAGTTCGAAATTACTGAACAATTAGTTCGCTTATCAAAAAAAATGTGAGGAAAATAGTATTAAAATTAAGGAGTGATAATATTTTAATTGGTAAGGTAATATCCGTATAATTAAATTGAACATTGTTTATTTGAATAACCATTTAATTGAATAATTCATTGTATTTATGTATTCATTTTGTGTTTTTAATTCCATACAGGCTATTGTGTTGTGAAATTAATGAAAAATTTAATAATAAATGCTTTATATATTATTGGCGCTGATAAATGTTCTGTGTAATGTCCATTTATGTTTTAAATACTTATGTTATTTCGGTTTTTTAAAACATACCGACAAAATAAATGATATAGATGTGTTCAACTTATAATAACTAACCAAGTTTACAAACATGCTATAAAATAACCAATATTACAGGCAAACCGAAACAATAAATTATTTGTGCGAGCATTTACCATCTTACGGTTGGGCACACATCCCGGTAAACAGAGATATACCAGCACCTTTTAAGCTGAAGAAGAAAGGTCTATCCACATTGACTTCAATTGTAAATTGTAACATTGGAGCTACTATTGTGAAACCTAAAAATAAAACATCGAATTTGGACGTTGTTCGCTACTACAATGTCATTTATACTTTCCTTTATCATTAATTTTTAGGACATAAATAGTTTACGTTGTTTTACGAGTAATACTCGTTACATCGTTTGAAGTTAATTTAGTTTGGGTCAATTTTAACTCGCCGGTATTTTTTCAAAGAAGCTCGATATATTTGATTTTTTTCATGTCTACATTTTTATGGAGTGGTAACAATCTGCATTCAGCTTGTAGATAGATAAAGGAGTTTTGAAATATGAATTGAAATAGAATATGCAACAGTATTTAATTACGTCACATGCTTTTTATTTGCGAAGAGACACATACCGCATGCTATCAGTAATGCATATATATATAGCTACGAAGATCATCGAAAGCAAGATACTTGACAGTTTGGGCTATTTGCAATTACGAATCCAATATGATATCTTTCACGTGGACATAAAAAGTAGCATCATACAGGTGTATTCATAAAGTTTATTTCTCAATATATTTTAGTTTCTAGAAACTGCCCAAATCGTCAAGAACCATAGAAGAGTACTGCAAAATAAATTACCATTTTTTATGGTTGGAAAACTTTTCCGTTGAAGATAGGCATACCACCAGTCTTTAGCTCATAATAGAAGGGTCGGTCTATGCGAACTTGTGGGTAAATGATTAAACTCACTGGGACAATTTGGAACGCTAGAAATCCAAATAATATATTGATAATTATGTATAAAGATGTTCCAAGCATGTTGTATGTTTATTATTATAACTTAGGTACATAAATAAGCTTATAATATTTCAGTTAAATTTTATGTTTACTTTAGTGTTTGAATCAGATGTTTTGGAAGAAAAGTACATTATTTGCGCAAGAATTCTATTTTCGAATAATCGTGTTTTTTAAATCGTTGATTGCTGGGAGAGTTCGTTTATATTCGTATTTATGTCAGAACCTGATTTATCAATTTACTAATAATTCTTTTAATTATATTTATGATAAAACTTTTTACTTTCAATTATTAATTGATTTTTTCTACTCAATGCTTCCTTATAATGTTTTATTCATCAATATTTGTTTTACTATTTATATAAGAGTATTTCTGTAGAGGTGTCTATACTCAAATAGATACTGATAATCTGTTTTGTTTTAGTGAAAGTTGAGGATAAAATAAAGTTTTCAGTTGATACATAAAGGCATACAACTAAGAAATAAAATATAATTTTCAAGAAGTAAAAAAAAGTAAATCGCATGAAAAATTCAAGGCAACTACTTGGGTAGGCACTGGGACATAGTTGCATATGTCTGTGTAGTTAGTATTATCTAGCCCAAGATGAAAATAATGCAATATTTTCGGTTGCTCACTAAAACGCCCAGTAGATACGAATGAAAATGAAGTAGTATTCGTGAGTTTGAGCTATGTTCAATAAGCTCATGCGGCCAATTTTTACTAAATATATACCTAAGCCTTAAAGACTCCGTTAAACAGAACAAGTCCATTTGATCTCAGTAGGTAATAGAAAGGCTTGTCAGCCACGAAATAACGCGCATTAATCCTCGATTTTCGTATGAAGAAAAATGCTGGAATGTAAATGATGATATTGATTACATCCTAAAGTCGTTACAAATCAATTTACGAGGTAATTATTGTGTCATATTATATTACCACTGTATCGTTCTTAATTTGTATTGTAATAAATAATTTTAAGACGATAACAATGTTTGACCGCACGATGATGTGATGATATTGTTCAGGTTAAGGGATAGTTGTTGGGATATTACCTAATTAATGTTCTTCACAGCATTTTGAATATATTTTTTATAAAATTCACTCATATATTTGCGATTTTTTTTAACCCCTAATCTTTATAGTTTTTATCGGTTGTGAATGAGGATATGAAATGATCACTCACCGTTAGCAGCAGCTGCTTCGGCGCCTTCTTCAGATACCTCTATAAATGCTTTCTGTACAGCGTCACTCACATACAAAGGATCACTAGTTTTCAAAAGATTGCTTAATTTAGCTTGTCCGGGAGTGAACAGTCTTTTGACGTCCATCTGTAAGAGAATATAGTTTATGTTATATGAAACACAAATAATCTTACGTTGTATTCTCCGCGAACAAACTACGGCAAGAAATGTATCCCATCAAAAACATCCTGTAAAAAAATTCCAAGTCTTGCAGCTCAGGTTTTCTACTGCAAAAATTTGTGAGATCCATATATGTAATACCAAGTCGATTGATTTATTTAGTCCTTGCTTAAGGGTACTTCTGTATAAAGTTATTACGTAAGTTATTACCATATCAATATTAACAATTCTTTACGTTTTAAATAAATGGATCGACTTGGCCATAGCATGAAAACATAATGCATCGTACAATTTATACATAATGCTGCTGGCCAAGTCGATCTATTGCAATATGCCTGCTTAGTAACTGAAAATTCAGGCTTCATGCTTTAGCCACAACGAAGTTATAGGGGGTTGAAAATGGTCTGAATTGCTTCGAGAAAAGGATGTTACGGCCTATATAGCTCGACTTGGAGGGGGCTCGGCCGCGCCCCCAGATCTTGTATGAAGGTGTAAAGTATTACAATAAATTACCCGATCATATTAAAGAATCTAAAACTATGCCAGCCTTTAAAAAACTGCTGAAGAATCATTATTTAAATCAATAATTCTACCACTCTCGACACTTAGTCAAACTACGCTCTTATGCTCTTTGTCACATCCAGTTGCACATATTGCTTTGAAAGTTTGTTTACTTGTGATTTTTTTTTGTTGAACTGAGTTTGCAACAAATTATAGATATACCCTCAATATGTAATGTAAATTGCTCGCGATCTAGCGTCTGTATAAAATTATTACCTTGATAGTGAAGTTTCTCATGTACATAAGTGAATTATAATTCTTTTATGAGAAATAAAAATCTTAACCATGTTATTCTTATCTAATTTCCAAGTATATTCACATTTTTTGCTGAATGATCATACATGATTTCATATCAACTTACGTTCATCAGTACTTCTTTCAGGTCTGTAGTCGTTTCGATTTTGAATTTTGGCAAATAAAGCTCAACTTCTGTGGAATACATTTGTTGTTCGGCTCTTTGCAGTGCTTTGGGATCCTTCAGTTTTTCTTCAAGGGCTGTGATACCATCAATTGTGTTCGGTAGTACGAACAGCATAGATGCTTCATCACCTTCGTAAGGCAATTCAATCAGCTAGAAAAAAAATGGAATGTAAGTCGTAAAAGTATTAGGGATTTATTTTATGAACTTGTCTGAGTTTCCTAGGATTGGGTAGATGCTCAAAAAGTGTTGGCCTTTAGTAGATTTACTATAAATTTTGATTGAGTAAATATCCAAAGACCCGGGTGCCAATTATACAAAACTATAAAGATCAAGATGGTGTATTAGTATGAACATGAGTATACACACACAAGTATGCAAGGTGTTATTGTAATGCCGAATCTAAATAAGTGTACGTCAATGGGGGTGGGGTTTCTAAGAAATTGATAATAACAGTAATATACCTTTGCGTCAAGTTCAGCACTCTCTCCATAGCGGACATCCCTTTTACCACTCATTGTAGGCACTTTGATTGTTTTGTCAGTGGAAACGTGGAAGTCTCTCTCAGTGGTTCTTTCCTTAAGAAACTTGTCTTTCCAAGAGCCCTGTAATTATTTATCATGAAATAAAAGAAAAAAATATACAATGATAGACTCATTGTCTATGATAACATTCAGGAGATAAGTTCCTGTTTATTGAAAGTATGTTATTCTCAATTAACTATGGTTGCGTTACACAGACTATATTTTTTTATATTTCATATAGTTTTTGTTTTGTGTTAATATTACGCATCTATGACCTCAATATTAATTTATTTAAAAAGGCCTTGGCAAAAAGAAAAATTCATTAAATAGTTGAAATTATTCCTAAAAACACATAACGAATTACGATGCATTTGTCCTGTTTGGTATTGTTGGATTATTTAACTTTTATACCTTGAAGTAAATAGCATTGACAAGAACTGAACGCGTATCGCCACCCAAGGCATCCGGGCTAACTAAGTTTTTAATGCGGTCGTTGGTTTGTTGCTCAACCTGAAATATAAAAACAATTACTAAAACATTTGATACAACCATAAAAATCTCCATCTACCATCGAAATTAGTGCAAGGATTTCATACCCATGTGTTGATTTCGTTAGCTGCTTCAGCATTTTTCGTGAAGTCAACATTTTTGACTTCGGAATTGAAATACTGTCTTGATACACTTTCAAATTGCTCATTTAATTCATATCCTTTGGCAACATATATTTTGCTGGCCATCTTTAATTCAACGCCCTTCACTGAGCGCAGTCCTCGGTTGTAGTCAGCGAATACCTCTTTTGTCTGTAAAATTCAATGTTTTAATAATTTTATGAGCTATATAAGAGATCTATCACCATTAAAATGTACACCACTTGTTTACGTTTGTATGGTATATCCAGAGAAACTCAAGAGTATAGAGATTTTATAGATAAACTTACCACGTTGTCGTTAGGTAGATTGATAGCTCTGAGAAGCTCATCGTGTGATTCATCGACTGATGCCAAAGCCAACTGTCCTAGAGGTGGCAGAACGGAGAAAGCTGACAGCACCACGTTTTTGTTAGGGTTTGCCTTTACCACTTCCTGGAACAATGGCACAAATTTATGTTATACGAGTCGATAAGATACAAGGAGCAATCGTAACTAATACTGTACCTGAAATTTAAAAATATATAAGTGAACGTAGAGAAAATGAATGAATGCATAATTTGTACAAATTGGTCTAGAAAACCAGTTAGTTTCTGTAAAACTCTGTTTTCCTATCTATATGCGTACAATCGTGGTTATGATGTCGGAATATGTTGAAATAATCACAAACTACGTTGAAGTTGCTAGTTCCCTTGATTTGTATGTATAAATATTACCAAATGTCATTATATTATAAATTAAATATGTGTTGAGATTGATCGGATCAATGTCAAATATTTGATGCTCATACCTGATACCTACATAATCATTGCACGTGCCATACAACATTAACAAGTTCACCCTTTACCTAATTAAAAAAAGTTTTAGCTCGACTTTTAATGTTATTTTTTCGTAATTGACTTTTACAACAGGTTACTTTGTCGAGTTCTTAAACTGTACTTGAACTTTCATTTTCTGCTTTGTCTTTTAATCTGTCACTGACACCGGCCTTGTCCGGAGTTCTTAACTTTTCACAATACACATCCTGACAGCAACGAGAGTTTGGTCCTACATCTCAATCATCAAAGTTTGAACAAGCATGATGCCACTACTGGATGTTACAAGTTGAAGATTGAGCTCTATGGCATGCATCAGTCTCATTACAAGTGCAGATTATATGTAATATGACGACAAATGTGAATTTGAATAAAGATATACTTAATCAACTATTAACTATTCATTGAAGTCGTTTCATTGATTGTCCAAGTTAAAGGTCAAGTAAACTATTTTATTTTATAGATACTAATTAAACTACTTGTACTCACTGTGAACATCCGAGCCGTGAACTGGTCGTTGCTTTCTCTTAACAGTTTTTGAAGGTCTGTATTGTCGGCCATGACGAAGGCCGCAAAGGCCAAAACTGCAAAGAAATAATATTTTAAAAGTAATAGTACACGAATTTTATTTCAAAGTTATATTACACGAAAACTATATTGTTATTATTTATCCATTTAAAATGGTCCCGAAACATGAACAGCAAACATCCTTTGCTAGCAAACTTTGGCGTCCATTTCGAGTGTATAGTTATATTGTGACTTGGTAAAAGACTAAAATCTATTTTTAGAACCTAGTAACGGATGAATTGTAGCTCCGTATCAATAATAAAAATCCGAGTTCAATATATTTAAGCAAAAAATAAATCACAAAGCACTCTTAAATACGAGGAGTTGGAAAAAAAACCTGCTAGGTAAAGACTTCGAAACATTCATGTTTGATATTATGATCTTAATATTGATCTAATGTCGTGGCTTCAATACAAGATTTTTTTTTATATTCATTTACTTGATAACCTTAGTAACACATTGTCTGGAAATATTATCGCGTAAGTTATCTATAAAATATAATAACATGACAGAGCCCTTTCGTTTCGTAGGTACTGTTCACACTTGACAATGTTAGGACATTATTTTGTAAGTTTCTGTTGCCATGTGAAGTGACGTAACAGCCACGATATCCTGCATCGTATGTTTTTAATCAATTCGCCATGCAATATTAAAAAGATAAATCATTATCGGACCCAAGTCGATTCTTATTTTTTGTTTTGCAAATAAAAAAGCAGATGCCAGATTTACTAAACGTTTATTCCTCACAGAACTTGTTTTTGCCAAACGTGGTTTTTTTATTGTGCCGTCTAGCTATCATTACCAACCTAAGTGTAGTGATGTATAATAAACAGGTTATTTTCAAGGTTTTAGTTTGTGTTATGACGCTTCCTATATTGTTTTTGGTTTTATCGACGATATGTATATTAGATGCACTTTTCGGTACAGTAATAAATACTTATATATAGCTTATATGAGAAATGTCAGTTGCTTTGCTGGTCCATATGGATGTATAAATGGGTAATTGCCAGGTTGTAGACCAGTTTGATGGTCATTAACCAAACAGGTGTCCGATAAAATAAATGTCGGTTATTTGTATCAATTTCTGGGTGTAAATTATGTGGACTCAGCGGTGGAAGATAATTATTTTCAGGGCAACCCTTCATACTGTATCAAAATATTTAATTTCTTTTATGAAAGCAATAGCAATACCGTAACACGTACATTACCTATTCTTTAGATGAACCACTTGCAATGTATTGCAAGTATCAATGGAGAGGTTAATTATTTCTCACCTTCGTTTCCGAACTGAACAATATACGAACTGTCTGCTTTACCAAGGTCGAGTGGATCTGTCATGAATCATTGCTAACATAAATTACTATTTTTACAGACCAAAACATCAAAATAACCACTATTAATCTCAGGGTGTCAAATGATTCGTAGTGATCAACATACGTGTATATTTTTAGCTAATACATATCTGGAGAGCACTAGGTTTGCTAGTAGGTATTCTGGCTACAGTAAATACTAATGACCTTATTCATACGACAGTTTATGTATGTTTATAAGCCTGTTTTTAACAGAGTTTAAAAAAGGAAGAGGTTCTCAATTCGTCGGAATCTTTTTTAAATTTATCTTCACCGATTACTCGAAGAAGCTTGAACTGATTTTATCAAATTGTATTGATATGATTTGAAATTGTATAATTGATAAATAATGATTGTATCAAATATTTTGATACTAAAATCGGTTCAAGCGACTTCGAATTTGAACGAATTTTGAATTCAGTGTGAGCGAAGAAGATAAAAAAAAAAAACAAAATAGATTTAAAACTGTGTATTAATAAGGCCGTTAATGACTATTTGATGTGTTAAAAGGTTCCAATGACGTGATGTTTATTTTATATACGATAAATAATTGAGAATATCACGAATAAAGTAATATAAACAAACTTTACAGATAAACAATTATAATCAAACAGTATCTGTAGCAGCCCACTGCAGGGTACGGGCCTCTTCTATAACCGAAAGTACGATAAAGAGGGTTTAGTCCATATAGTCCTCCACGCTGGCATAGTGCGGGTTCGCCAACTTTTACGTACCATAAATATTTTCCTAATTGCTATGGTATGCAGATTGATGTGTTTCTTCAACGTTATTATTACACACATGATTCCGAAAAGTTTTCAAGTTTCAGGAATTTGTGACCGATATGACGATAGGCTCGCCACCTATCACATTGTGGGACGGAATATACAAGGCGAAATGTGGGTGCCCTGGCACCTCTGCCTACCCCATCTGGGAAAAAGGGGTGTGTTTATGTATATAAGTGATTTGTATTCCGTCCGCTTATTGTTCCTATGCCATTGTTCTTACAACCATTAGGTGTAAACACAATCTCTTGCTTATCATTTCCTCAATCGCTTATTGCATAGGTTGTAAAAACCCTGTTTACAGTGCTAAGCGTGTGGTTGCTAAGTTATGTTGTTTTATTTTAGTACAATACGATATTTGTTAAGACATCAAGGCAAACTTATAAGGAAACTCGGTTGATTGTGTCGATAATTGCTTCTGCTTTTTTTATGTCAGGGAATCCCGGTGTCTGGTTGCCGCAGATATGTTTATGGAATGTTCTATTGTTCTCGTACAATGTGAACGTCTGTATGACCCTAGTCATCACGACTTAATATTCTGTAATTATCACACGAATGCAGGTGTGAATTCGTTTCATCACACCTATTGGTGCTATTTAAAACTGTGATTTCCGTGATGCCTTTTACAAATAAAAATAAAATGACGACCGACCGAGTTTAGCCGTCCAAATATTATCTTTAAATTACATAAGAAAGTTGAGGTCAGTATCGTATCATTGTCATGGCCACGCAGTTTGGGAGATAAGCCGCAGTAGACACGCTAATAAATGAATAAATAATATCAAAATGACTTACTGCACGCTATATATCTCATGTCGACACTGGCGAACGTCTCACTCGGATGCCAGACAAACACTAACCAGTTTCCGTGAGTTGTACTTAAATATATGCCATTTGCTGACCGTAAACGAGATTTCATTGTCAATAACTAAAATATAAACATTGGAGAGTAGTTCGGAAAATACATTTACGAACGTAACGTATTCTTGGTACTAGTGGTAAACAATTAAGTTTAAGCGGGCTAGATTTGAAATAAGGAAAAACATTTTTAGATTACAATGCGTATTTCGAAGAAGATCTACAATATTATAATACATTTATCTGTTATTTATTAAATTGATTAATTAGTTGTTGGATGTTACAAATTAAAATACAATATATAAATGTGAGCTATCTTTGAGAGCGTGCCCTTGTAAAGGTCGTTGAGAACAGGTATTGCAATTCGCTGCAGCATGTTGCTGGACATGGCCCTTTTTATGTGTTTTATACATCTGCCAGTAAGTCAATGTTTTCCATGTTTCAAACAGCAAATCATTAGGTTTTATTAATAAAATGTTTTGAATCAAATCCATTAAAAATGCAATATAGGAGAATATTATATGTTGTTTTATTATTGGGGTTATCAGTAAGTTAAAAAGTGGAAAGGTGTGGCAATAATGTATGTGGAACTTTTTATATCTGTCCTGTGTTGTGACTTGTAAACTCCTGAATTAATCGTAGCAAAAATTGGTAATAGTCTTGAATACTCTCTTAGTCAACGCCGGGCCAGAATGTTACTTCCATATTCACCATAATAGGTCGAGAAAAACTTTCGTTTATAATATGTATAAATTTGTAAAAAAATATCCGAGGCCGTATCTAGCTGGTTTTGATAATAATTAACCTTTACATTTAAAAAAGAAACAAATAAATAAAACGGTGTTTCCAGTTATATCATCATTTATTATTGGCGTGTCGCGAATCAAATATCCTCAAAGACCAATGAGATTTATGCATCAATATCAGGTAACCTCATATTATTGTAATTGTCTTATTGTATTTTTTTTTCTTTTTTTTAATAGCTTAAGAATTCTTTTTCATTTGTTTTTATTAATGTTAATGTTATTAAGGTTTTTCTTTTTAATCTGTATTTTGTTAGTATTACTGTAATCCATTGTTATTACTAATTTTTACTTGTAAATTGATTATTACTCACTGGATCACAAGTTTTTGGGTTATAATATAATACATACTGATAGCGCGCGAGTTGAATGCAGAGCTTAGGAATGCGGTAGTGCGGTGATCTAATTATTAATGGCCATAGTGGGTATATCGATATTTTTAACATTATTTTATGTTTGTTACTTGTCACTAGGTAAACATAATTAAAAAAAAATAGATATGATAATAAATATCACACATTTTAATAAGTAATTGTTTTACACACCAAAATCAAATAAAATAAATTATTCATTCACAATTTTCGCTATTTCTCGTGCTTGGCGACGAAAAAATACTCTTTATTTTTAACAGAGTTTGATGGAAGATCAGTCATAGTGAATTATTGAAAAAACAAATAGTAACACGGGCTATAATATATTAAGTATCGTAACAAGCGTACGATAGCTCGGAAGTACTGCACTAAGCTGCAGGCCCGGGAGGGGACACGTGCGGACGGCGGAAGGAGATGCTCCCGCTCTTTACCTCAGGCCCCGACTGCATTCAACTCGCGCGCTATCAGTACTTGATGTTACTGCATTCATGACTGTAACCTGTGTTAAATAAAATAAATTAAAAAATATATATTAAAAATACTTATTTACGCATTATTTGAGACATGTTTTATAATATAAACAACAAGCATAATAATATATACTCCTAATAGAATAGAAAAAAGTGTTTTTGTATTTTGACAACAGCATGACATCAACGCCTGAGAACAATGCAATCGTTCGGTAGAAGAGCGTACGCGATCGGTATTTTCTTTTTGTCAAAACGACTGAATATAACGAAGAAATTCGATACATTTTATAGTTTTATTACACAAAAAGCTCCATATTCGGGTGCCACACGTGCTCACTGAAAGAAACCTAATGAACTCATATTCATTTGCGATTCTTTATTGAGAAGTTATGAAACAAAACAACGTACAACGACAGCATGTGAAAAAAGTCGTGGTCAATCAGGCTTCACAGACCAACCTCTGCCCACGCCCGGACGCCTCCTCTCGCCGGAAGAAAGCCGACGAGAGAGTCATAGCGTGCAGCACCTAGGGCAGAGTTCCCACTAATACGCAGGCCGCCTCGTGCGAGACCGTGCGGTAGCCCCTGATTATTCGCTGCGATACCATGCGTTGCGGACGATGCAGCAGACGGACGCAGCGATCGCCCAGGGACTCGGCCCAAACGGGACACCCGTAGAGGGCCATGGACCGCACGACTCCAGCATATAGGTTTCGGCAAGGGAAAACCTGAGTTAACTCGCAATAAGATAATGTGTTTGGTGGGATTGGAAGTGCATTTGTTGTTATAGGCTTTTACCGCTGCCGCGCCGGACAAACCATCGATTCGCATCTTTACTGCCAATAACGAATGAGATTACAGCAAGAATTTAAGAGAAAGCGGTGTGTTAAAGAAATAAAATGTGACTTTTTCAAGGTAACGTTAGACCACATCCACTCGGCAAAAATTAAGACAGTTTGGCTGGAAGATCATAACGCCGAAAACATAACGCGGAGAGACGACATAACTAAGGCGGCAAGAAGGCGATGAATACAGATCTTTTGGAACAGGCATCTACGAAAATCGTTAGGGTAGGCCTATATTCAAGAGTGGACTTCCTGCGGTTATAGAGGAAGATTGTTACAGCCTTGATTCCTTTCATATTGTGGAAATAGGCACAAATTACCAATCATACATCCTTCATATAACCCTTATCTGGCACGTTCAGATTTCTACCACATTTGATTTGTTTAGAATCATCATGATACGACTATCAAAATTACGCATAAATTACGATCATTACGCTACATACAAGATGGTAGAAAGTCATCGGACAAAACAGTACATACTGTATATTTATGTGAATTAAATTATATGTCGATCCCAGTACTTTTTAGTTCAGAAACAGTTTGAACTAATTAAGAAGCAAAGCTTTTTTCAAAGTTTAAATCTCTATACCTAATATTTTTATAATCCTTTTCCTAAAAGACGTGCTGAATTAATTAGATTGTTTTATCTCAAACTTAAGTAGCTATTGACGTCAAAGAATTATCCTTTACGTTGACTTGTTGAGGCTCAGTTGTAGACAACTCATCTTTATCTATAAGGAAAAGTGTAAGCTAGCCTTTGTACATACGATTCTGTATTTAAAAGTAATTTATATCAGCTGATGCCTGTGGTTTCGAAATCAAATAATGCAATATATTTCTGTAGTATACTGCATTAGTACATAATCGTCTAATATTAAGCCTTGAACTCCTTGACAACAGACAGATTCCTCGCCTAAGACGCCAGTTATGAAGTAAGGTTTGCGGGTTCAATCCCCGTATCTGGACGAATGATTCTGTATCCATAAAAATAATGTTTTAAGCCTCAGTGTCGTGAGATTGATAAGCGTCTTGTAATTTCTCGTACTGACTGTGAAACTGAGGACTTTCTAGGTGGCGCAGTTTTATTACGGTATTATGGCAGAGTTGAGGTCTCGGGTTAGAATTCCAGGTCGGGCAAACTGAAATTGGATTTACTATTCATTATCAGCTCGGAGTCGGGACTTGGTACCCGATATGGCGATAGGCTTGTCACCTATCATAACGTGGGATGGAGCACACAAAGCGAAACGTGGGTAATTACCTACCCATTCTGGGAAGAGTTTATGTAGGTAATTTCTGAGACCCACGACACATCACTTGTAAAACTAATTTCGGAATACGTTATTTATTTTCACCCAAGAAGAAAAGCTATTTCCTTCCCTTTTGGTACCCTGGGAGAAGCCGAAAGGCAGTCATTGTTTCTGGCCTTTCAGCCCGGCACGCTCCGGATTGTATTCGGGCTGTGTCCCTAAATAAACGTACGATAGCATACTGAATAAAACCTCTCGATGTCCGCCACACGCATTATGGGCAGCACAGGACATCCCAGGGCGAGAAGCGCTCCTATTTTCGTCCATGTAACCTCCTGGCGTGGTATCAGGTATAGGACATGTTTGTGTGTATAGTATACTTATGATCGTATTTTTTATATTGTAAAAATCATGTTTTGCTTCAAAGATAAACAAACCAGCAAACACGTTATGCTTTTAATAAAAAATATGCATTTATAATTACTACGCTACACAACAAAACAGTTCAGTAAATACTATTTTTGGTTCTGTTTATCAAAAATTTGCATTTTTTTATTTAGTAGTTAAAAATAACCTTAGTTATTATCATGGAATCAATAAAAAAAATCTATTTTTTTTTGTTAAGGATTCGACTATTGTCGCATGATTAATATACTTCGTAAATGAACCAGGGTCGAACTGTGACGGCTGAGCGAAACCTACTATTTTTATGTACATAAGTATACAAAAGATTTTGTTTGGCATATGATGTTTTTATAATTCAAAACAACAATAACGGGTTTTCCTGGAATACTCGCTTATAATTTTAATCATTGTTACTTTTAATGACAATTGCTTTATTTCAGGGTATCGATAAAAGGTCAGTTAAAGTTGCAATGCCTATTACTTTTTGTTAAAACAAATTTTAAGTCTAATATTTGTTATTTTTGCAGTCGGAATAAGGACTTCAAGTACCAAAATTAATTTGTATTATTGAAATAAAACGAATGAATATTCACGGATTTTTCGCGGATTTGGTTCATTGGTCATCAAATCTATACATATAAATAAAATTGAAGTGTCTGTCTGTAAAGTGAAAATAAAAAAAATATGTCCAACTACATATCGTTATATACACGATACCTATAACGAAAATGACCTTAGATTTTTTTTGTCTGTCTGTTTGTTCTGGCTAATCTCTGAAATGGGTGGACCGATTTTGACGGGACTTTTATTGTCAGTTTTATTGTCAGGTAGCTGATATAATAAGGAGTAACTTAGGCTACATTTATTTTAGAAAAATTCTTTTATTTTATAAAAATAAAGTTTTTGTTAAAATCCACGCGGACGAAGTCGCGGGTACCTACAGCTAGTATTCAATATAGAGTAACAGACATTCTTGAACTGAAGAAACGATTCAGATAACAACAGTTTAAGCTAAAATTAAAGCGTCAAGCTCGTCATCATAGAAATAAATTCCTGTCGGAACTTTACATCGAAAATCTAAAATTTATTAAAATCTAGGATTTTCTAATAAGCTACCTTTTTATATTAATACATAAGTGTAGAGTTTGTTTCTTTCGTAATGGTGAACATTTCTGATTACTGAGAATTTGTATCTTAATAATACAAATATAAAGCGAATTATATTTTATCTATACCGCAATACATACCATGAGATCATAGATTATACTATGTTAATATTTGATGGATCTAATTAATAGTGGCAAAATTTTTCCTCCGGCATAGCAACATGATCGCCACCTCACACATACGAAAATAGGCTGTGCGAACTGTGAGTGGTACTTCTGCCTACACCTCGGGAATACCTGCGTGAGCGTCATTATATATACATACGAAGCTTAAGTGAACCAAAATACCCATTTAAATAATTAATGACGTTGTTTATATTTAGAGGACTATTTCAAAATTTATAATTAAGGTCATCGATTTCGAGTTGATGTCAATTTTAACTTCAATCACGATTGAAAACGATCAGATCTGGGCAGAATGGGCGAAGTTTTGAAGTTTACCGGCCGCCGCGAATGAATGACGACATCTTTAGCAATTAAAGAGATAACACTGTGGAAAGTTGCAATCTTCAGTAGTTTAACAGTCAATCGCGGATTTATGGACACTTTCATCGGTTTTGAAATGATTTTTATTAGTTTTATGCTCTTTGTGTTCTTACTTATACTTATCATATGTAGGTACGGTAGGTAAATATGTTTAATATGCATGTTGAAAGCATTGCTGATGTTTATAAATGGAACCCGCCTATTTATAACAACGAAAGAAATTGTTTAAATATTCTAAAGCCCATAGAAGAGCCGCTACAATAACTTACAGTGAAATTAACGTTTCTATATTTCTAAAAATGGGGAGTTATTTAATTACTTGCCTATAAAAACAGAAATAAGTCATGCTCATGCAAATGTGAGTTTTGTTTAGTAAGATTCTTGGACATATTTCCTTGTCGATTCCATAAATATCTTGTAGTTTTAAATAAAACCTTCCTTCTAGTTTTAAATTGTTGTAGTTTGTTAGAAAGAAACGAAGTGCGTTATATTAATAAGATAAAGTTATATATAGTTAAAATATAAGGATGCCCAATGTTCAACAAAATTATTGTTGCTTCCAAAAATGTTTCCGAATGATTTGTTGCGTGGCTGATGAAATTCCGAGAAAACGTATAAGATTCTTTACCGTTATTTTCAACACCCCTGGTATATGAAAGCGCCGAAGGCTGAATATCGCATAAACACATCCCCGTAAGCCGATCCACAGACGTGTGAGTAAAGTATTTAAGCTGGAATGGCTTTTTATACGTAAGGAATCGAAAAAACAAGAGATGGAAAGTGCTTACCGAGGTTTGAAATTGGAAACGCGTTCGTCAGAGTCCGGAAATTGTTGGCTCGTCGTCGGCGTCGGCTGACGGTGACGGGTCACGTGAGCTCATTATCCTGTCACGTGGGGCTCCAATTGCTCCTCGCGAGTAGGGTTGCCCAAGAAAAAATACGCCTTGCCTGGCTATGGTTTAGTGTTTCTGGTATAATGGAATCAAATATTGAAATAGAAACATGAAGAGTCGAAGGATTAGTCGTATTTGGAAGCAATTTTTGAGGAATAAAAATACTTTTATTTTTATATCTAAAGTCACGTTTAACCTTAGGCTCATGTCAAGTAGTGAGAGGCAAACTAACTGATTTAATTGTACACTTGCGAGCGCAACGAATTAGTTATCATGGTAGATTCCTCTTACATTTTGCACCTGATTTTGATATCATAGATGCAAATATAAATATTGTTACAAATTTACTTCAAAGGAAAGACGAGAACCGATATTTTAATTATGCAAAAAAGATTGATTTGCAACCTTACCTCATTTGCGGTACAACGGGGAAAAACATAATTAATTTTAATGAAACTGCATGTACAGTTTGCATATTACTGGCTCATTGTTTGTGACATAGCGGTGGACGCGGTTTTGTTTGTTTAGTTTTTTTTTCTAATTGCATTGAATGGCAATACGAGCATGCCATTCGCCTGATGGTAAGTGATACGGCTATCATCGTCATGGACAATTGCAAAACCAAAAAACACCATGAATTACGAAACAATGTTTAGTATTCCACAGCGCTCGCAGTCCTGAGACATAAGATGTTACATTATGTTCAATAGTTACTATGGCTACAATGTCGTTCAATCCGGAACACAGCAGTGCGTTTACACTGCTGTTTGACGGAAGAAGTATACACTGCGGTGGTACCTATCCAGGCGACCTCTCACATATGAGAGACCTACCACCAGTAAAGATTAGATTTTTGGATAATTATTTAAATCTTATAAATTTTATGTTGAAATATGTTGCTTTCAGGACTACTGATTACAGGTTTAATAACAACATTCGTGGTGACTATGGCGTTCGCTATTGCAATCCTTGTGACGCATTTGGGCAAAACGCCGTAAGAAGAGGCCGCGGTTTCGATTCCCGTATGGAGACAAATGTCAAGGAGATCCAGAAATGTTTTAGGACTGGATGTTGTGACACCGAAAAATATTGCGTAGTGATTGATGCCTAGGACATGGCACTTTTATCTTAGATTGGGGTCAGAATTGTGTTTGTTTATCAATAAGTATATTAATATTTCTAGTTTTACTATGGATATGCTATGGTTAATTCAATTCAATTAAAGTATTATTTTTATCTCTTGTAAGTTGAACATTTGTGTGCAGCTATTAGTTAATTGTTATTTAATAAGACTAATCATTTTCAAGTCTTCATTATCTTTATTTTTGGGTAGAGTAGACTGTACACAATAGTGGGCTATTACTGATACAAACTAATTTATATCTGGATTTGGTTTAATTTTTACATTTTGTAACTTCCTGGTGGATCGCGCGCGCTTTAGTCCGCCCCGTGACCACGAAAGGTGTAAAGTGATCGAAACGTCGCGTCGCGTCGGGATGTTAAAAAATGAAACCAAATCCGCGTTAAAATCCGTAAATAATAGTTTTATTTCCATGTGTAACATCCGCGTAAATCTAAGAAACCATTATAATATAAAGAGATTTGCATGAGTTGAGTCTTGGGAAAGAATGAAATGGAGCAGGGTAGGGTTAACAAAAAAAGCTGTATATTTTTAAGCCAGTAGTCACATTGAGTTTAAATATTATAAAGCATTAAAATAATACGTTTCTGATGTGGACTGTACTCTAGAAGAATCTGCATCCGGGCGAAGCTGCTTACTACTAAGGCTTCGCCAGTTTATTTTTCAAAGGTAAAAATATTGTGGTGAGTTTTCAGACCTTGGAGCTGCAACCAGAATTAAATGATCCTCCTGTCACAACACATGTACGCAGCCACTGAGCTCATTTAGCGATCTATGTTCGTATAAAGAATCATTTAATACATTGGTTTCTTAACATAATGGAAACCTGTGTAAAGAGAAATCTTTGTGAACCACTGACGGTTTCTTCATGTGTTTATTAAAGACCCATTATACGAACAAAGCCCTGGTCAAACTATACATGAAACGATATTTTACATTCAAGGTCCTATCATTAATTAGTGTGAGCGTTATTATTTACTCAAAGATATCGATGTACATCGGGACTAAGGGCCTATGGAATGAACATCAAAAGGTTCATAAAAGGTATTGCTTGATTATCGCATCGATCAGATCCCGAGGAATGAAGCGATGTAACGAAATCTAATAAATTGTGTAATTAAAGTGAAGAATCCCGACAATAGCTTAGACAGTCGACTGAAGACTTATAAAAGAAGCGGAGCTTAAATTACAGCCCGTTGATTGAAATAATTCCAAATGTTCCATTTCGCTTGGCTTGTACGTAATTTTATTTTTGTTTGCGAACATTTTGTCTGTATTTTGCTTCGTTACTTAATATATTTTTTACTTGATCCAAGATTGTTAATGGAATGAATGACTCTTGAGGTAATTCTGTATATTTTTATTCAATTTTCAAGTCACGATTTCGAAAGAAGTTAATTTGATTTTTATGGGAATTAATAGTATAAAATAATAAATTAAAGGTACCTATAATGTATTTGAAAATCATTACTATATTAAAAAAGTGAAATCTATAACTAATAGAGCATAAAAAGACATTCCTAAAGAAATAATCTAACATCAAGTGTTTTGACTTGTACGTACAAATGGGGTAACAAAGTAGCCGGCGGCATGAAAAGGGTTCATTTGACATTATGGTGGAAATTATGGAGTTTGACAATACAAGGTACGGTGGTACACAACTTACGAAATGAACACACAAATAGTATAACTATTAGATAGATTCGTATGTGTATCTGAGTATGTATGAATATTAAATTAAATCTTATTTACATAAATTAATTGTTGTTCTAAATAATCGTACAACGAACTGATTTTAATTTAAACATTTACGATCCATTTAATGTATCTAAGGTTTATTGAAATTTAATTTCAATTGAATTCAAACTATTTTAATTCATCAGGCGGGCGGCAAAATGCTCGTCCTGTGGCAAAGCGGCGTTAGAAGCTTATCGCAATTTTCCCTACTTGTTGAAAGTCTATTTTATTGGTATGTGGATATCGGGACGGCTAGGTTCAAAGTGTGACCTCTGATTGTCGTGGGCTTCCACAACTTAAAAGGCGCCCAAACAAACACATTGGATGCGCGAAACCTATTTGTCATTTCTACATAGATGAGAGCATGATTCTAGAAATTACCCTAGGGATATACAAAATGTACCTATCGAGTCTGCTGTCTGCAAGCCTGATGTCAATGCTGGTGAAATTCCATACAGAGTCTAAGTACATATGCTCGAAGACCACACAAATACGAAAAGTATATCTACGCATACAGAATCTATACTAATAATACTGAAGAGTTTGTTTGTTTGTTGGCGGCGTGATTTCTAAACTATTTCCCAACATGTTATTTTTACCTTTCATTCCAGTATGGACATAACAGAAATTATGTTAGCAATTTTTTATTCAAAGTGTATAAGAAATAATACATTTTTATCTTGCAAATATAAGAAGTAAGATTATAAAAATATTAATTAATTCCTATATACGTACGTCAGTGGATTACATACAAGGGAATAGGGACTCATTCATTATTATGTACAAACGTTGCAATTTGCATTAATAACAAAATGAAAATTAAATTACGCATTGAGAGTATGCGCGAATCAATTCGCTACATTTAATGAACCAAAGCGTGCAAGGTTTTTCCACGAGAGTGTATTTGATTTGGTGAATTTGTGGTCCATTATTATTAATTAATCATAATAGAATTAATAAATACGAGCTTCATATTCATCGGAAAGAGCCTTTTATATTTATTAATGTTATTTGCGCAAATTAATTAATAAAAGAATAATCCGAAGACCAACTTCATTATAATTTTCGCATTATTGTCACTGATACAACTCGAACATAATTAATAGCCTACTAAAGCAGATAATCCTCAAGAGCTACATAAAAAATATTATATTTAAATTTTAATTAGAATATTATTAAAAGATGATACCTTAATGAAATTTTACACCTCAAATAAGTTGAAGTCAATAAATTGTAATCCTATAAAACGTTAATTAAGTTTGATTGTTAAATTTTTGTTTTTCGAATATTTTGTCTCGAACGCAGTTAATTAAAGGAGTTGAAAGTTTAATTAATCCCTTTGTTAAGTAAATTAGATAAGCCATTATGGCAAAGTTTTTGTTGGACTGACCCTTTGGCGGCTTGAACCTATAAATACCCGCGAGTATGTCCGAACTCCAAACTCTAAAGAGATTATGAAATTTCTGCTTGACTTTGAAGATTGTGAATGTTTGTCGACCATCCAATATCGCCTTTGACTTTCTTTAATATTCCAGATAAGAATTAAATATATTCTTGACTGTTTTGATTGATGCATGTTTATTAATTTATTTGAATAACATAACATTTGGCTGGTTCACCCAGTCTGAATTTGATTCGGGGTTGTGTACTTAAATTTCAATTAAATAGATGCGAGACGTAGATAAAACACAAATGCTTATTTAGATTAGTGTATTAAATAGTTCAGTACCAAACGTCTGGGGCATTTATTAATATCTTTGTAGAATCCTTTCAATGTAATCCTTAACTTATTATGTGGCAGCCACAAAACAAATTAAAGATTTTAAATAAAGTAAGTTGTTGTTGTACTTGTGTAACAACGTCTTATTCGGCGGTGGCCCATGCAGTCATATATGCTCTGTTATGCAAGCAAGCAGCCACTCCTTCAATGATTTGCCATAATATACTTTTTTTTTTTTTTCTCTTTATTAATTTCGGGACTTTGAATCAGAGTTGACTATGCTAGTCCCATAGAGTTCACAATTAAATATTATACAATAACTATTATACACTAACATTAATTTTTAAACAGTTTAGATGCAGACACATATAAATATCCAGCGGCTTCAGAAGAACTTGCCGCTAGAATCGTTTGGAATATACCTACATCTAAACAATTTATATTAAAGCGGTTGTACAATTCCCGTCTCATATTTGAACTCCTAACACACTCCGATAAGAAATGAAAAACATCATCTACACAATTACACAACGTACAATTTGGGCTATCTACTTTCTTCATTAAAAATTTGAACTTATTTGAAGCAATGTGTCCAGAACGCAATCTAAGGGCTACTACTATATGGTCACGACTTAAATTAGTGTGTACAAACCATGAGGACACGAGGAGGTTCACTCGCTAACGTTCGGTACCAAATACCCTTCTCACGAGATATCGCATCAAAATACTCCTTCCACTCCAATAACAAATAATTTCTATATTTCGATAATAATCCACAATGATCCGGCCTAACCTGAACTTCAGTACCTTTTGATATGGCTTCTCGAGCTAACCTGTCCGCCTCCTCATTCCCACGTATACCAACATGTGACGGAACCCACTGCAATCCCAGAGAAACGCCACGAGACATCAGCAGGGAAACTTTTCGTAAAATAGTATAAGCCATAATATACTTACTACACGCGTATTATAAAAAGTACAGATTCAACATTATGGTTTGTGAAACAGGAACCTTCACAAAGATACTATTATTTATTAAAGATATTATTATGTATTGTCTGTAATTGTTTCTTTAAAGTGCAAAGAAGGATTAAATAAATAATAAATACCTGTATATTTATCAGCCCATATACGTCCCATTGCAGGGTACGGGACCTCATCTACAATCAAGAGTAGTATATTAAGAGGTAAGGCCATATAGTCCACCACGCTGGCCTAGTACGGGTTGGTGGATATACAAATATATATAAATTCTTACAAAGCTAAATTATGCAGGTTCCCTGATGGTGATTTCCTTCACCGTTATAATGCGTGGTGATTGACTATCAATACATGCCTGACTCATAAGTCAGAGGTGTGCCTTGGGATTTAAATTTGCAATCACCGTGAACATGTTGTCTGCCCCGTCTGGTCACCACGCATAGAATGTACCAAAAATAATCAAATAGGTAAACAGATTTAATAAATTATCACTAGCTTGCGTTGAGCCAAGTTTGTGCTCCAAACATTCAGATCTGTTGACATAAATGATCAGTAAATATTTCCATTTCATGCACGCATTCAGTCTTGACTTATCACATAAATGTTTTGAACACACTACTACATCACCTCACGTGTCTTCTGCACAGATATCATGAATCTTAGTGTATATGACATAACCCAAGGGTTGCAAGCTAACAACAAAATGTTCAGCATCGACCAATATTATGGTCATGTCATTTACAATTGGCTGCATAGGAGTTCATAGACTAAGTATTATGGAAGTAGAATTCAATTCTGTGTTAAAATTATTAATCTAGTTTTAGATTTGATTTTGTTTCTACACTGCTTTATTTTAGTACATGAGAGCTTGTACATTATGGATTTTTTAAGGCGGATTTTGCCCCAATATGTGGGTGGATTGTTCATATTACCTACTTAAAGCTCTTATAATACAGGGTCTCTTCATCTCTTTCCGGCTCTTATTATACAGACTGTTACCAAAAACAAAGTCGTGGGGCCCGCAGTGGTAGTTTCAGTGACGTCAGACACAATGAACTTAAAATTTTACAAAAAAAAAAGCGCCGAATGTTCTTTGAAATTCCTTTGCGACGATGTTTTTCCTATCGTCGCATTTGGTTAGTAAATTAACAATTCTTTTCTAAGATACACCCTTTTATTTTTAAAGACGCTATGGTACGCAAGGGTTTCAATTATTATCGCGTAAAAAAAGTCGCGTGTCATTGCAAAATTTTTAGTTGTTTACTTTACTTGGCTTCGTTTTCGGTAGCAGTCTTGATATACCCTGTATGTATAGTTTGTTTATGAAATATGACTCTCTCACCAACATTTGGAGCATCTAGAGCCAACACTCTTGAAGGTATGAAAAAGGTAAAATCTTTAGATCGATTGCATAATTTCAAGTTAAAAATAATCATAAAATAATTAATTATAAAATATCAACTTAAAGCACACGCGATTAGATTAGTTATAAACTTGGAGGTAGACGCGTGAGCAGGAAACACCTAGTATTTTTTAGGTTTCTGTAGTAATGTTAAGGCCTTATACCGCGAATTTGATTGACGCTGAGGTTTTTTTTGAAATGACGTGCGTGCTTTGTTTACCGAGAGATTTGTTTTATCATCAAATACATGGACGCAAGCGCTTCTGCAAATAGGTCTTAAGTTTGCAGTCAGTTGAGAGCATATGAAAATATGAATGGAGGCTCTTTGGTTATAAATAAATAATCCATCCATCAGATGACTATTGGGTGGATTATTTAATATGATTATTCAAGTATTCATATTTTAGTATTCATATACTCCACATTAAGATCAATTAAGTCTTGTGTCGTAGGTATCAGAAAGTACCAGAGACTTTTCAGTCCCACAAACACAGAGACCCAAGACAAATACTTGTGGGCCTCACAAAAATTTGTCTCAGTGCGAGAATCGAACACACAGCCTCTCCTTTCACAGTTAGCGTCTAACCAACTAATATTATTAGTAAGCTTTCGATTAATTTCGGAGGTTGTCAGAAACGACAATTGGAAGATTTGGTAGAAACGACAATCGGAATTCTGACTGACGAGTCATCTCACGTGACAATCGCCTCGTGTTTTAGTTATCATTATTAAAGGCAGTTGCCACTTTTACACAATAAAAATATTTATTATCATTGGTCACTGTAATCTACATAATATTAAGATATGACCTTTGTTGGAGGTAACTGATAACCCAAATTCGGGCTGGATAAATACGGTCATATTGGAACTATTATAAATAAATTAATAAAAATATTAATATTAGTAAAAGTTAAATATGTGGGATATTTCGATTCTTTGACTGTATTCAAATGTTTCGCCTGATGTCACATTGCTGACAGGGTTGATATCCAAGAGAACTGCAGGCGACAGCTTTCAACAATGCTCCGGCTAAAATTTATTATTGCGTGTGACCGAATAACAAACTAACAGAAATTATGAAACGATGTGTCAATCGTTATTTTATTGGTTAATGCATGAGTGTTACCTTTAAAGTGTATTATCTATGCATGAGTGTATTGTCAAAATAATTAATCGAGTCATCCGAGGATGCAAATTACTTTAAAATCTATTTGAAAAACTTGAAATTTATGTTTTATCTAAAAGCATTTTGTAATTCATTGTTGACTTTATCGCATACTTACTTGTGGTCTATCTAATATGTCGAAATATAACACTTCTTCAGCCATAATATATAAGCTTATATATAATAATTCAGAAGTAAAAAGGTAAAATAGCATCTATAGAGGTCGTTTGGTCTACTCGTACACCATTAAATTATTTACTCTACTATGAATCGATATATTTCTATAAAATATCACAATTTTATTATTATTATTTGTCTTGCTAATAACGGTGTATTTTATTGATTGGCTCTTGCCCTGGGACGTATGCAGGCGGTAACGTATTGCCTTGCATGGCGAGTGGCGACGTATGTGTATGTGCTAATATAGCACTGAACAATCTTGCTTACTATAGGATTTATAAACATACTGCGAGACTTATGCGACAACACTTTAGTATTATGATACTGTAAAGGCCAATGCCCATTCATGGTATCGGTAAAAACATCGTTGATCCCGATACCAATACTGCTTAAAATTCATTATAGCATTTTTATGATTTGTCCTTTATCCCGGGCGACAGATTTTTATAAAATAAAGCAATTATCGTCATATTTTACATTTTGTTCACATAGCCGAAGACAACAAAATATTTTTTATTTGAGTTCAAGTACATTTCTCCAAGAACTCAGGGCCTGGATCGCAATAATGTTTATATTTATTAGAAATATATGTTTTACCCTACACAAAAAGTATGTTTCTTTGAGTGACACAAATCTTCGCACCGATACTAAGTTTCATAGTAGAATGGGCATTCTACTTTACGACTTATTAAAATTGATAACTTTGGAAATCTAGCTAGGCAAATGGTTGTCTGGAAGAAATTGCGTTAAGAGATAAGGCCGCCAATTGTCACCTTTATTTAAACGTGTTGTCATATTTTTTATCTATTTACTGTATGTGGTGTTCAATAAAGAATTTATAAATAAATAAATAGGCAAGCATAACTGTATTAAATGGCAGGTAAATAATTTTCTGACACCACTCAATTTTTTATGGGCGTTATCATTGTGAGCACTCCATGTATAATCACAGTTTCGAGCAAGTGAAAAAAATATGTATCTTAATTCGAAGATTATAATACAGCTTTCGTGAAGTATTAGGTTAGTGAACACTTTATACATGAAACTCCAAATGTACTAAGGCCTATACTTAGTTTATATACCAATGATTGTACACGATTTATTTTATGATCGGCTATCTGTTTCATTTTATATTGGAAATACAATACCTGAAGCCTACTTAAACATTAAACATAAATATACATTGAAATATCAGATGCTAGTTGTTTACTAACGAGGAATTCATTGTAATTACAATAAGCACTATTAAACAAAACTGCGAGCAAGCGGATTTGATGGAAATCTGCTCGCAAAAAACTACAGGATCTCTGAATCAGTTTGACGATACAATACAAATTGATTGGAATACAAAAAATTCAAAATGTTTGCAATATTAGTGCCAAAAAATATTGTTATACTCCAACATAATCACAGTGGTCGTAGGTTCAAATCCCAGGGCACACCTCTGACTTCATTTGTGTATTGATAGTCAATCACCACGCACTATAACGCTGAAGAAAAATACCATAAGCAAAGTAAAATAAAGAAAAGAGAGAAAAAAAGAAAGAAAAGAATATTTATTAAAAGTGGTATGTACGGACCGTTAGAGCATTTGGCGCTCTTTAGTCTCTATGTGGACGAATTGAAATGACATGTACAAGGATATATAATATTTACAAATTACAAATTAATTACTTTAAAATAAGAATGTACATAGATTTTGTAATGACGTGTTTCATGATATAACATTCACTGGCTGTTTAGCGATGAATATTGTAGGACTCTAGTTCACATCTGCTTATACCATTATGTTTTACTTGTGGTACGTCTCTCATATGTAAGGGGCCGCCTGGGGAAGTTGTGGTGGTTTAATATATATTTCTCCCGCCAAACAGCAGCTTAAATGGAATTTTGTGTGCAAATTCGAATCTTATGTCGATGAACAGCATGCTCGTCCCGCCGTCCATATCTATAAAAAAACAATGAGACGTAGGCATTACTTTGTGTTGTATATGTATGTACCTATATATTTTTCATTCCCTTCGTCTAACATTCCAATCAGCTTATAAGCTTATTAATAAGAATATTCTGAACATAATAAAATCACATTATCTATCATCAAGAAAAGAAAAACGATTATTGACGAGCTCCTTTCTTCTTCTTTCACTTGCCGATCAAGGATAAGCTTATAAAGCGTTGGATATGAAAATTCCCCCACTTCGCAAATAAAAAGCCATGAGTTCATAAGCGATTACGTCCTAACGGCTGAAAAATGAGTCTAAATCCGAGCTCCGCGCTGTCTGCGCACCCACTCAAGATGAATTGTTAAAAATTGACGTTAAGATTAAAAAAAACATTTCTTTATAAACCCAATGTGAGTAAGATTTTTGACTTCGTTTAAACGTAAGAATTTAGAGTTTATCAGAGTGCAGTAGTTAATCATGTATTTCCTTTTTTTATGGCCTATTTGGGTGATAGCAAGTTGGGGGTAAAATTTAAGGTTAGGTTATATTTCAACCCAACCTTATGTAGGTTAATTCTACTAAAACATTTCTAGGATACAATTTTGAATTGAAAAACAAGTCCTTATAAAAATTCGCGAATTGAGATGATCCCACATGCTATTTCTATTGTCAAAACAAATATTTCGCATCAATGCATTCTATTATTTACTTACTCGGTCTTTAATCGCGATTTTAAATTGATTGGCTATTTGTTCTTTGCGTCGTACCTGCGTTCCAATCTTTTCTAAAGGGCTGACAGAGGCAATCCTTGATTGGGATCAGCTACTTTTTGCTGCGATTTATTCAGCCGCCAAATCGATCGTCGACCAATCTAACATGTCACACACAGCTTACGTTATATTTGCATTACTATTCTGAAAGCAGGCAATTTCACGGCGAATTAATTGTTAATAGCTGCTTGGTGTTTTGCTCTGATATATTTTGATTGGTATAAACTGTCCATTTATGAGAAGACTCTGTTTATAGTGAAAATGAAAATAATTTATTGAATCCATTAAGATGTTCTACATCATTTAGATTCAGTCATTTTTTTAAATTACCACCCGGTTTGGAAAGCGGTTTTCACTAGTGAAGAATGGGCAAGAAACTCTTGTGTTGTTCTTTTCAAAACCAGTTTATAATTTAGTGATTATTACAAAAATTACAAGTGGTTTTAACTCTGATTATATATAACATTAATAATTAATTTGTTATAACATTTTAGGTGTGTATGATGGTTTTGAATTTTTTTTCAGTATAAGATATTGTTAATCTACAGATAATTGTATCAGATTTCTTTGCACAAAAATACGCGTTATTATAGAGTCATACCTGAGTTACTGTACATATGTCTTCCATATTGTTGTTCCTATCACATAAGCATTTTGCTTGTAAACCGTCCCAACTCCCAATACACATTAACTTATGTTGGAATTTTTTTATTGTACAACTTTTCCGTCCTCATACCTGCAACCACAATTCCTGTGAGCTGTTTTTATCAGAAATACGCATTTTGATGATATCATACTGAATATAAGTCAATTTGAGAATGTAAAGCTTAATCCAAAATTAATCGAATATGAATAGGAGGAATTGGAAATCCTTAATTCATGGCTAGATATTGATCAGACCCGAAAGCAGCATGGCGGTAATTCTCCTACATGAACACGGTTCCATGTAAACTAAATGTAATTTGCCGTACTTCAATTCATAGCGATTCGAGCGAATTCGATAGGTCTTTGTATGTATAGAAGCATCGGCGCGTAACTGTGGTCCAAAATCATTAATAGATTGGATGCGTTTGTCATATGTTAATAGTCCTTACGACCAATTCAATTCAGCTGTGTATAATGTATGTATACAGGATCTTCCAGGCTATGCCACATGGAGGGGGGTGTATCTTATGTTCTTACTGTAAGTCGTAATGTTTACTGAAAGAAGATATAATTTTGTTTTTTTAAACAATTTAAATTGATACATAAATGATGTCTTCTTTCAGTAAAGTTTTCTTTCTACAATATCCTACTAATATTATAAAGGTGAAAGTTTGTATGTATGTTTGTTACTCTTTCATGAAAAAACGGCTCAACAGATTTTGATGAAATTTGGTATAGTGATAGCTGACACCCTGGATTAACACATAGGCTACTTTTTATCCCGAAAAATGTAGTGTTCCCGTGGGATGAGTCAGGAAATAGAAGACGGGACGAACCTGAAGTCCACGCGAACGAAGTCGCGGGCAAAAGCTAGTTTAAAATAATTCCTCTCCATGTGACACGCCCTGTATGTATATACATTACACTGAACCACTCTGAACATACCATTCAACTGTGGGATGACTGTTTAGTGTAATTATTTTATTTATTTCAGTGGCTATTAGTGTAAAAGGTGGTGGTGTTATGGTAGCGTATGGAATCTCGCCACGGTGTCCCTTGTACTCGTATAACGTAAACGGCGACTAAAGAGGCAACTGAACGTCTTCAGTCAAAGTAAATAAAATATATAAACAAATTTAAATACTTCGACATAATGGTGTGTTAGGGGATTCTCTAATTGGTTATATTAAATGTAGTTAATAGTTTTACAATCATATTTTGTCCGCATGTTATAGACGGTAGCGTCAAAGAATAGATATTATTAGACTATAATGACAAATAAAGTAAGCTGGTCATTAGTTCTTGAATTAATTAAATTCATTTAACACTTATCTGTCTTTTGTTAACGATACAAAATATGACAATTCATAAATGGAAATTCCTTTTTATAATGACGCGGAAATACATTACACCCCGTAAAATATTAAAAGAATATTAGTCAAATAATTTGCGTTGTAATCACACTATGATAATTTTAATGGTATATCAAATTATTTACTTAAATCATAATTTATTATTGACACTCACCCCGGATTTACAGAGATAATGAGAAATAATATATTGCAATTTACAAACAATATTCTTTCCCGGCTTTCTGCGAATCTACAATATAAAAATGAATCGCTGAATGCGTTCTAAGCGCATAGCTAGAAAACCAGTGGACCGATTTGGCTGATTTTGGTCTTGCAATATTTGTGAAAGTCCAGGGAAGGTTTATGGTGTGAGAAAAAAATTTAAAAATTCCGAGGAAGATACTGAAAACACTTTTTTTGATATCGTTCAAGCGTAATGAGTCCAGCCAATACGGGACATTGACGGGGAAGGATTGACGGGAGACGTAAAAGTCGGTCAAGCTTCCACGATCAACCAACGTAAAATGTCTATTTATCTTTCTTTCCATTGTCTTTCATTGACGGCTGAGCAATAGAACAAAAATAAAAAAATTGTGTACATTGTGTATATAATATGTAGACACGACGTCTTTCGCGTAATTTTGTTAAATATAAAATAAAACGATGTCCATATCTACAAAAATAGCCCGCAGTTTTTGAGATTATTGCAACAGTTTTAAACTAGGTATCGAAGCGTTTTCCGGAGTACACCAAAATATATCTAATTATAATTTTTCGTTTTCATAAAAATTGTTTTTTGAATTGATACTATTAGGTGCGCTGGGGGATAAATTTAAATTCCGCATCAGTATTATTTTCAGACACCAGAATATAAAAATATTGGTACGTTGATGCTGTGTCGTGTGAGTAACGTACTAGACGCTACGGCCAACATGTTTACGATGGGCACGGGTTCAAATCCCAGGCACACCTCTGGGTTTTCGGAGTAATTTTTATGTTAAATAAAATCCGTCAACCTGCACTAAGCCAGCGTGGTGGACTATATGACCTAATATAATAAAAGCACTATTTGTTTTCTCTCCGGAAGGAAAAACGAAAAATGTTGTTCATTACAATGCAATACAATAATTATGAAAATCTTAGACTTTTGGCAGTATTGATGGCAAAAATATATAGCGATTCGAAGTTCGTCGGGTCAGCTAGTTTAAAATAAATTGAAGTTGTCGCCATCTTGACAACTCCGATAGTGAAGCATATAAACAAATATTTATTAATTTCTTTTCAAGCGTATTTAAGATTAGGTATTTGCCCTGCAGTGGAATCATGTAGACTATGGCGAACTTATCAGTTGTTAACTCCACAGCAAATCTTCTTCGGATACTACTCTCTGTTAGTATATCCAGATACATAATGTTTGAAGAGACTAGTATCTATTGTCAATATATCTAACAATACTATACTATATACTATACTTGAAGATAATTTGTTCGTCCTTTGAATCCTCCGTGCAATAATTTATTAGGGTTACAATGCACGCATCCGTTTATCCCCTCGCACTCTCCAGACAAAATATTTGTAACAAAAGTCTCCATTCACAATACGTTATGTTATTGGCAGGTGCTGTCAAAGTGGGAACTTATAAATCATCCCACCAAAATATTCGGCGAATAAATCCGAATCGGATAATAATGATCGATTATGTCAAACTTCGTGCGTGATTTGTACTCAAGTAATTGGTGAGTATTTTATATCGGCTTTTAGGATGTCGAATAGTAACATGTTTTTTCGTCATTCCTTATTGAAGTGGCGGAGGTTTGTTCTGCTATTGTCTGAAGTTCAATTATGTGCATACACTCACGCCTTTTTCCCAGAAGGCCTGTTTCCCCTTGTATTTTCCATCCCATGATGTCATAGCCACAATGGAAGTCACTAATTTAAAAATATTTAAAGAAAAACTTGTATATTAAAACATTACGAAAAAGCACATCGTTTTGGTTAGCCTTCATATTTCGCTTGGGCGCTACGTAATCATAGACATCAAAACGCACCACAAACATTTTTTTGGATTCAAACACAAAAACTATAATTTAGCACGTCCTTTCTATAAACCCGTATCCTTCCAGTGTAGTGCGAAGAGGCATCTTAGCGGGTATACTCGGCATGATTGTATCGAATGTCATGAGACCGCCGGCTGATGCATTCGATACTGTGTCTAGGCGGCATTTGCCCTTACCACCAGGTGAAATGCAGCCACTTTTACTGGTGGTAGGTCTCTCATATGTGTGAAGCCGTCTGGGAAGATACCACCGCAATGTCTTTTTTTCTCGTCAAGTAGCAGTGTGGATGCACTGTTGTGTGCCGGTTTGAAAAGCATTGTAGCTAGAGTAACTACTGGACATATTAAGACTGAACATGTTATGCTTAAGGATGCAGGAGCGCAGTGGAATGCCAAGGACTGCTTTGTAATTCAAGGTGTTGTTTGGTTTTGCTGCTTTCCATGAGCGGTATTATCACTTGCCTTTAGGCGAATGCCATGCTCGTCTCACCATTCATTGCAATAAAAAAACTGTGCCGTGTTACTATGCCATGGTAACTAGTACCAGAATTAAAAAAACGTCCCGTTTCAATATACCAAGAGGTTGGGAACTTGATGAAAGAAAACCACAGGAGTGATAAATGTCCATTGTTAACACTTAACTCACTGGAAGCAGGACCGGCCACAAGTCTAGGCCGGCTATAAATATCTTGCAACTCTAGCGTTTAAATTGAAAGAAAATTGCTGTTGTTTCTTAACTGTCATATTTATTTTCGCTTTCCCTCACGACTTTAGTGTTGTTTATTTTTGTATGCGTTTTGTTTACATTCGCAGGATAATGTGAGAGCAGTGCGCTTGATAGTAAGTGCAGAGACTTCAGAATAGAGCAGGAATGGCGAATCAATAACACGCGTGCAATTAAAGCATGCGACATAAAATAATGAATACACGTAACAGTCACATACATAGCCCTAACCCCACACCAAGATCGAGTCTTGTGTCGTGGGTATCAGATACTATGACAGACTCTGCTGTCTCACAAACACCCAAACCCGAGACAAATATGTATGGACCTCACAAACATTTGTCTCGGTGCGAGGATCGAACCCGCGTTCTTTCGTTTCACAGCCGTCTAGCCGACTGCCACACGGAGGCTATCAAACAATGTCAGCTCGCCATCAATAACAAAGTTTAGTATGCAATGAGAAAAAAATACCTCAGTGGCGCAGTTGTACTAATATAAGATTGTAAAGCTGAGGTCTTCGGTCCGAATCCTGGGTCGGGCAAAGTGATATTGGATTTATCTATTCGTTATCAGCCCGGAGACAGGAATTTTTTTACATAACATACTTAAATCCATACTCACGTTTCACCAAATATTTTCCGTGCCGCAAAGTGATAGGAGGCGAGCCTATCACCAATCGGGCTCAAGTTCCTGACTCTCAGGTGATAATGAACAGAAAAATCCAATGTGACCATGGTTGATCTGGGATTAGGATCTAAGATCTGATCTTCATAATCATACCGTGATAAATTTGCGCCAACAAGGTAGTCGTCTATGTATAAACTGAACCAAGTCCATAATGCAATTAGGTGGCTTACTACGGCCGGTTTTACCTTTAAAATACGAAATTTCCTACCACCAGAAATTTATATAATGTATAGATAAATAGATAAAAGTGTGTTGGTAAAAGGACCGGAGGCGGCTGCCTAAAAACGATGAAGGAAAACATCGTGAGGAAACCTGCATACCATAGCGATTTATAAGAATTTCTATGGTATGTAAGCCCGCCAACCCGCACTAGGCCAGCGTGGTGGACTATATAGTCCATATATACGATTGAGAGTGGTTAGGCCATATGGCCTAACCACTCTCAATCGTACTCTCGATTGTAGGGTAGGCCCGTGCCCTGCAGTGGGACATATATGGGATGATACAGATACAGATATATAAAATGTATAGATATTTGAGAGGAGTCTACAATCCACTATTACGAGTATTATCTAATGTACGGACATAATTCAATTGCAAATTAATATCTAACATTGTCAAACGCAATTTATTCCATTAGATACTATTTGTAAATATTTGGTTTTGATACGCTTTATGATTTTCACCAAACATTTAAATTTATACTCAACTAACAAAATATTATTTGCAATACAAACGTTTATCACAATTTTTTACGAATATTTCCGCTTTGCGGATGGACACATAGACAAACAAATAGGAAATCGAATTTTTAATTTATGCTTTAAAGATGTAAGGTGAACGACATAGTATTTTATGTTTTATATGCATTGAATGACTGTATAAAGTATTGTTATGTGGCATACATGATGATATATTCTTCGCGAATCTCTTCCGACAGGCTCAATGGGTAAATAAAATAGTACTTCAGGAACTTACCTAAAAGTTCATATAATCATATAATTTTATACACGCAATACAACTATAACAATTCAACAGACTTTTTACACATACTTATTATATGACAATTCCACAGAAAATCAACTCGAAATTACACATTTTACCGTTGTGTTTTATTTGACTACCAAGATTTCGGACGCCTAACAGACCTTTCGCTTTTCAGCACTGTATTCCATATTGAATTCCCAAGGTGTATACTTTTTATGAGGGAAAACGTAGGATTCAGGATTCAATAACCAAATAATTAATAACTGATATCGACTTTTTCCGAAATTCTCAGACTGCATCCGAAACGCAAAACACTAGTATGGATCACTATGACTTTTACAACCGTCAATGCTATATTGAATCGAATGACCTATAATGTTGCAGCACCATAATTGCATTGCCTTTATAAGCCAGCTCTCCCGAAGTGCCAGCTTAAAATTAAACAACTCAACTCAACAAGTGCAATAACGTAATTTGCGCATAATAACACGGATCCGACTACAGGATTTTAAAATCGAATTAAGTAATTTGAGATTTCAGCGTGGAGTATTCCTTTCTTACACCAGTACAACGTTAATCATCGGTCGATGTGCATTCCGATCACGTGCCGCGCCAACAACGCTGCAGCGAAACGAATAAAAATATGCACCCAGCGATTTGCACTTTGCCGAAAATGAAATATAATTTGTGCTCCTTTGTGCTGACTATTTTAGTGAATATTTCATGTTGAATGCATTGTTAATATCGTGACTTGCACAAATATTATTTTAATGGGAAGGAATATTGTTTTTTGTATTGGTGATGTGGTTGTAGGATTGCTGATTGAGAGAGTTTGGACACGCGTTGTAGGCCCTATGTTAGAACCATGTGCTTCAACATGACCATTTGAAAGATTGGTTGAAATAAAAAAAAATATTTCAACACTATTTAAAGCAGTAGCACTCTCCAATCGAGCCAAGTGGTACTACTGATCGTAGTCAAATTACATCATACATCACAAATAATGTTGTACAGGCCATTTTAGTTTAAGATTATACGTTCCTTAAGAACGGACTGTAAAGTACAGGCGTCGTTGTTTTTAGTTAGTGTCGAGTGCCTTTTGCTGCTTGTCGTTAACATCAATATAAAGTCCCACATGGATTGAGTGTAGGAAATAAGGTTATAAGAATAGCTCGTGAAAGCCCGCTAGAGGACCTCTCAATTTTTACACTTCGATATTACGGCAGAAAAAACATACAATAGATTAAGGGCCAGTTTCACCAGTCCTTGATAAAGTCGATGATAGCTATCTGCAACTCGTCTGTCCGATAAAATACAAAATTTGGTTGCAAAAGTTTTGAATTTTGTTTTTTTATCTGACAGATGAGTGCCAGATAGCCATCATCGCCTTTATCAGGAAATGGTGAAACTGGCCCTTATAGTTTTCAAAAATTAACAAATTTGTATTACCTAATAAGTATAACGATTAGGAATGTTGTTGGTAACATTTCAGTGTTCAAAGTTATAACAAAAAAAAAATACCCTTTGCAGCGAAAATGCAAGTGCAAAATCTTTGTACAAAGCATAGCATTAACATTCTTTTGTTTGTAAATATTTTTTCTAAAATTGCTATGTTGTCAGATGTTACAGCATATTTCTCTATGAAATGTAATATTTTCCATCCCTACAATTCCGTATTCTTTTGCAAGAATATAATATTACTGTGTTATAGACGTTGCAACTATCGTTTGTGCTAAACAAGGTGCTTCATTTGCGGTCTTTGATACTACGTTTGTATACTGTAAAGATAAAAATGTTGGTTGTGTATTACCAATGTATACAACTCACATTTACTGGTTGTAGGTCTCTCATATATATATGATAGTACCAATAGTAACACTATATAGGAATTTAGGATCATGATTACTACTACATAAACAATAACTCATTATATCAATTTTCTGTACTATACAATAAATGGTATTCATCAATATTTTAATCTTGGCTGTTCGTTCTCATTGCCAACTTTCTGAATTATCACCTACAATCCGATATATTTTTGGTATCGGCTTATGTCCAGCCTTTTCTCTTGCACAATGTTGATTTATTGTCGTTATTGTGAACGTATTTATCCTCGCATACTACCTATTAGCGGAATATTATTGTATGGCTTTATTTTGATTTATTTTCACGGAAAAAAGGGAAAGAGCCATAAAATTTGCTCAGGTGACTTTGGTGACCGAATGATCAGTTCTAGACAAAAGGAAAAAGAAGTACGCAATATAACTAAGAATTAATTTACAAACTTTAACTAGATAATAATCAAATATGAATGTATCTATGCCATTGCTTGTCATTTAAATCAAACTTCTCTTAGTTAGCTAGAATAAGTAATGACGGGGTTCTTTCCACGTAAAGATTTACTTAGACACCATATTATGTTGTCCAACCACCATTTAATTTCATTGAAGTTGCGAGAAAGACGTGTTCCAACTAACAACTATCAGGAAGAAATTGTTTGCAGATGCTCAATATCTGTTGTTCGTTGGATTGCATGCCTGTATTGTCGGCTTGGCTGAACAGCGTACAACAATCCTTATAGAAGAACTATTTATCTCCTATATACACATTGAGAACAATTTAATGTGTCGGAACATATTTGCCGCTGGTATTATTTGTTTTTGTTATATCACGATCCTTTGAGTTAACATTAATTAAAAATGCTGTTGATCACTTGCATAATACATCACATATTGCCAAAAAGATAATTTCATAATGTAGAGGTTTACCCAAATAATACCAACAAACCGCATTTTTACCCACGTTATTGAAACAATACCGTGTTTGTAATATGTTAATGATTTAAAAATAAACTCGACTGTTATGAAAATATAAAGTTGAACCATGTAATAGCATATTGTTTTAAAAATTGTTGGTACTTGATAGTGATGTATCGACACTTAAACTTATTTGTTAAGACAGTCGTTGCACTTAGCTGCAAGGTCTGGCATTAAATGCATTAATAATTTACTAACAAGCGCGACTCTTTGTGTCCGTCTAATGGACGGACGTCACTTTGCCATTACCGCGAGATGAATGACCCGACATTCTGGCACTAATGCACTGGTACACTTTGATTTTTGTTCTTCCTGTAAAAATAGACTACAACATTTAGGCAGCATAATTGCAACTGTAACAGTTCTAGAGATTTGCTAAAGCTTGTGTTCAAAGACATATAAAGAATTTCGAATGATAAGTCCTTGGAATACCTTTGTTGTGAATTTGAGGTTTTAACATACTTATGTTCAGTGTTTTTGCCGATTATGTTGCATTTCTTAATATTTCGGAATATATCAGTGACATTAACACCTTTTTACACTTTTTCTAAATCCCTCAATCAATTCTACTGTTGTTTTGTTATAATCTCTTTTGTATTTATTAAGTCATTAAATAAACTGTGGGTCTGTAAAAAAACTGTGTGGATCTCATCAAATTGTTTGGAGGGGCATTTCATTGCGGCTGACATTTTATGCTTAAGAAATTATTAAAAAATACAACAAAGCAGCCGCAGTCGCCGTTCTCATCGTTCAAGATTTGTAAATATGCAAAGTATTCAAACGAAACTAATTTGTTTTCCCCGGGATGAAATTAAAAAGTATGACAAGAGATACAAATTGTTCCGCCCTCAATTTGCTCGTGTCTCAACTTAACCATTTTGTTTGTTATTATAAAGGCTCATTTATTAGCAAAACCGCAGGACATTACGCTTTATGAATTTCCCTTTTCTGATTCCAGCACGATAAAGCAGATTTATATTTATTGACCTATTTTGCCTCGTTTGCATAGGAAGTAATTACGCTTCGGGTTTTTTGCCAGCGAGTAATGTGAGTGGTTCATTTGTAGTTTATTGTGTAGGTTTCAAATTAGAGCCTTCATTGATAGTAATAAGGAAATTTAGATTTCAGTCTACTTGATCTTATCCCATATAGAGATTGCTGCATTATGCCATTATATCTGTGTTAATGAATTTTAGTTACTTTTCCCTCTTCTTTTTCTTTGGGATATTTTCAGCACAAATCAACGTGTAAACCTCTTCAATGATTTTATTTTTAACTTTAGAGCAGGTTGTACGTCCATCACGAACTCTTTCAAAAATAGGCCTTTATTTTTACCACGTCAGACTAATGCAGGTTTGTAGACTCCACATTGAAATCTCGGTACAAAGATTTCTATGGTTTCTAATTCAGGATTCATTCACAAATTCGGATTGGATTTGTGTTGAGAGCTCCCATACAAACTGAAGTATCTATAGGCTGGTATAGACATACAATATGTTTAACTTGGGATTCCTTGTGCTGTCTTAGAACAGGACACGAACACTATGAAAAGGAAGTTGCCTGCTTCAGACAGTGCTTTAATTAACAAGCAGGTGCGGTACAATTCAACAGATGCTATTTCATATGAAATACATATTGTATTGTAACATTTCATACAACTTCGTTGTATGTACTCAAAGATATGCTGTTCTATGATAGCCCGAAATGAACCAGTCTTCTAAGTATAATAGTGGAACAGGAATGACTAAAACCAGTTGGTAAACGGACCAGACGTGGCTGCCAACATGTTCACGGTGGTCGCGGGTTCAAATCCCAGGAGACTATGACTTTTCGGAGTCATGTGTGTTTTGATAGTCAATCACCACGCTCTAAAATCGCTGAAGGAAAATATCATGAGAACCAGCGTATCATAGCGATTTACAGGTTTTTCTATGGTATTTAAAGTCCGCCAAACCGCATTAAGCCAGCGTGGTGGACTATACCTATACATGTCCTAACCACTCTCAATCGTACCCTTGATTGTAGAGGAGGCCTGTGCCCTGCAGTGGAACTTATGTGGGTTGATACAGGAATGCCTGAGAACGAAAAATCGGGACTCATAAATAAAGTTCGTATGCATGGGGCATGGATTCATTAAAAAGCCTAATAGATATTTTTTTGTCATCAAGTGTGGCTGTGCTGAATCGCACGACTCTGCGACAGATTTGAAAGTGTGTTGGAAAAGTTAATTATAACATTCTAAAATTTATTTGTATTCAGTTTGTTCGTTATTTTTATTATAACAACCTGTACTTATAAGTGCAGGTCGTGCGTGTTTGCATACTTATTCTTATAAAATAGGTAGTAATAGAAAGATCAGGTCGTTATTATATTACATACACATATTGTATATAATATATTGAACCCGTGGTTTACTGGTATAAACCTACTACGATTGTGACAATGAAAATTCTTCAAATACAAAATCGATTTAAAATATTCACAGAAATTGCTCTAATGAATTCTTGGTGGGCGGAATCAATCGGTTTTCCGAAGTGAAAAGTGCAGAACATCGAATAACTTTTTATAATCCGACGCGCTGTGGTTCATTACAAAGGGTGCCGGCGGCAATTATAGTAATCTTTGTCTTATCTATTTTTCTGTGATTCCTCGGATCTTATTTCTTTATTATTTTTAATTTCTTATGAATAAATAGATGTACGAATAGTATGATAATATTGCAGTGCATAACTTTTTTTTATTGCAATGAATGGCGAGGCGAGCATGCCGTTCGCCCGATGGTAAACGATACAACCGCTCATGAACAGTAGCAAAAAGAAACAACGCCTTGAATTACAAAGCAATGCTTGGTATGCCACTGCGCTTACCACCTTGAGACATAAGATGTTAAGTCTCAATAATTCCAGTAGTTACTCTAACTACAATGTCCTTCAATCCGAAACACAATAGTGCATTTACACTTTTGTTTGGCGGGAGAAATAGGCATTGCGGTGGTACTTACCCAGGCGGCCTCTCACATATGAGACACCTACCACCACTACTACCACTTTAACTGAAATAGGTTTGAAGGAATAAGGCGGTAGATGTTCATTGGCTTTTAAAACAACGTTGTAAAGGTGTGTCTGTGATATATAGATATCTATTACGTGCTCGACGAGACACCGTCTAATCTACAGATTGAGGAATCTTTGAGAGACCTACCACCAGTAAAATAATGATGTGATGTTAACTTGAATTGATTAGGTTACCATGATGTGGTGGATAAGCTTGGAAAGGTTGCGTCGGGTATGATTCGATGTTATGAGGATACTACACGAATAAGTCGGTAATACATAATCTGAGTCCCAAAATAGTGGGATCATGGTCCCCAAATGTCAAACTGCTCTCTAGAATCAGAAAAGAGGCAAAATTAAATGGGGCTATGACTGAGAACTCTTTACATGAGAAAAATCTAGGAAACCAACAGGGGTAACAATACAAAGTTAAGAATGAAAGCTTTAGATTTTCCTGTATTCCCAGATACGTAAATTTCTTAGCCAATTGGTTTTTCTTAGCAAGTCCTTCTAGTAAAAATATTTATCGGATATATACACGAAGGAATGCCAAAGTTTTTCTGTGGGAATCTGTTGTCGTGTACGTACAGCGCTTGCACCGAAAGTGTAGAAATTTCATAGTTATTATAAAAAGAATTGACATTTCGACGATGCTTCGAACGTAAGTGTCATGAAATACTTGCGCTCGAGGTACGGTGATATTAGAAAGGTATACTTGTGTTTTTTGTATTCTATAGAATAGAATATATTGTCGAACTTACATGTTGTTTATAAAAAATCGTGTGTGTGTACTTATTTACGCATGTCAGTTATACTTATTTTTAAGACAAAAGTCACTTTTATCACAATGTTTTTAATTAATTAAATGCACACATATATTTATAAATTATATTTTCTCTCCAATAATTTAAAATATGTGTTGTATGTGGATGAATGAAGAAACTACTTTACTGTAGGTGGTCCTTATATTCTATCTTGGTGTAGAAATAAGCTCGGAACGTGGCTAGTCCTAGTATCATCTCTGCTTTTTCACTCGGCAATACAAATGACAATAACTGCTTGTGATTCTATTAGGCAGTTTGTTTACCAATGTAATTAAAATAATAATATGCAATGAATGCCAAATGAAGTACCCCATTTTTGATACTTGAATGTTTACCTGGTCGATGATGACGATAAAATGAAGCTGAAATAAAATAATTAAAAAATCTAGCACGATCCCAAGCTCTTCTAGTTAATGATGAACCTACCTATCGAATTTAAATGTGTCAAGCCCACTTGTAATGTGACAACGTGGCAATGTTCCGAGATGTTCTGGTGAGTAAGTAAAATAAGCGAAAAACGTTTGTTAGATATTTATTCGTACCCAAACACCCTCTTTTCGCCATAAATCTGTGCCGTGTTGAATATAGTTTGCATTATTATGCAAACTCAAGTGCCGGAGACCGTGGCGTGTGAATAAGGAACTGCTGTGACAAAAAGTCTTAAGAACAATGTGTCTTCTTTCCTTTGTCACTGATAACTATCTTGCTGGTCGCTACAACCGATCTAGCGCAGACGGATTATATTACTGTAACTCGGTCATTGTTGAAACAAATCTAATTAGGTGATATGTAAGAGTTATTTATATAATTAAATAACTTTAAGCTTTACTATAGAGGCCAATTATAAAAGTATATTAGCCTCATTCCACTACAATAAGAACAAACATTATTCATGTAAATAAAACAAATAAAAAATAATACAATCTCGAAATCTATGTAGGACATATTTAATTTAAATAAATGTGCAATTAATCAAATAAAAATATAACACTAGGGTTATAATTGAACGTTTTGTTACAATAGCCGCAGAACACGAAATAAAGTTAGAAAATCAACATGAACAGTTATTAAGTTAACACGCGATGAAACGATTAGTCGCTTATTAAATGAATGCTTAAGTTGAATCGATAAATTGTCGATCAATGGGAAATGATTAATGTCGCACGATCACGGGAAAATGGCACCTCAGCCGCGAATAACCTTGTAACAACTATCGATAAGTTACATTAATGTGTTACGTGTCATACAAGAACCGAGGGGCAACGACCTCGATATTGGTATACACCGAGCCACCGTACCAATCACTTCATTACAAAATAGCTTTCGTAGTGTAATGTAACTACAAAGCTTTTTATAGTAAAAACGCAGTTTTTTATTAATTCCGACCACTATTAACGCGCGGAAACTCTGCGAATTTTAGGGCAGATTCTATTTTCAAAAATTCAAAATAAAAACGCTTTGTATTTTTGTGTCATGTTAGTATTGAAAACAATTGACGTATTAAACAATAACCGCCTTATTCATAGACAGTTTTTAAACCTATTTTAGTTATTGAATGTTTTGGCCTATTGGAACGAATTGTTTTTCTGACAGATTTATCATGTAAAAAAAATCCAAGTCTCGCAGCTCTAAACACTAATTATATTCTAAATTTGAAGGTTCTATGTCTGCTAGAAGTGCCTTAGACTTTTGATGATCGGTCAGTCAGTGAGTGACAAAATTAAGAAAGTTTGACTAGTTACAATTCTTGAACTACTGGTTCAAATTGAATGAAATTTTAAATATATCGTGTTTACACAATGCCTGCTTAGTAACTGAAAATTCAGGCTTCATGCTTTAGCCACAACGAAGTTATAGGGGGTCGAAAATGGTCTGAATTGCTTCGAGAAAAGGATGTTACGGCCTATAGCTCGACTTGGAGGGGGATCGGCCGCGCCCCCAGATTTATTTATTTATTTTGTTTCAATGAATGGTGAGACGAGCATCTTATTCGCCTGATAGTAAGCGATACGACAGCTCAAGGACAGTACCAAAACCAAACAACACCATGAATTACAAAGCAATGCTTGGCACTCCACAGCACTCGCTATCCTAAGACATAAGTTGTTAAGTCTCATTATGTCCATTAGTCACTCCGTCTACAATGTCCTTCAAACCGAAACACGACAGTGCATTTACACTGCTGTTCGGCGGGAGAAATAGACATTGCGGTAGTACCTACCCAGACGAGCTCTCATATATGAGACACCTACCACCAGTGTAACTAAAATAGTTTTGAATGAATAAGGCGGTAGATGTTCATTGGCTTTTAAAACAACGTTGTAAAGGTGTGTCTGTGATATATAGATATTTATTACGTGCTCGACGAGACACCGTCTAATCTACAGAGTGAGGAATCTTTCACGTCGCGCCACTGGCACGGTATCTAAACCGTGGGTCATTTCCTCTCGATACAGTGATAGCACATTACCAGGAAATATTTTCTTTAAAAGAAAAAGGCACGAGGGTGTATCACATTCTTTAGTAGCCCACTTTTTAAATCTTAAAGTTATTTTCTTTAATAGTGTTTTAAGCAAGACCGTAAATATTTCCTTGTGTGTTTATATGGGAAGTAAATATGGGAAATTAGTAGACTAGCCATGTAATGGTTATTGGTTTCTCTTTAAGAAGTCCACTGCTGAACATAGGCTTCTCCCAGGTCCCTGCGTAGGATAAAAACCCATTAAACCACATTAATCATTGATGACCTTGTATTAAAATTCAAAATAAAATAATATAATTTTCAAGTAAGTGTAGGCTTTTTCTTAAATTGCTCAGGTAATCCTCTTATAAGACTCAATCAGTAGCCATTTTAATGGCTTTCCCAATATCTTTACAAAATTTTATAATAAAGTGTTTTAAGAGGGAATATTTCAAAAGATTGAATTTTCAATTATCAAGTAAAATATCTAAACATAAGATCAGCAAATTAGAGTTGACAGTATAGTAGTAAAAAATTGACACTTAAATTTATGGATTTTGCAGTTTATATGACCACGGGCCTAATACTTCAGGCATTTCCTGACAGTCAAGTAACATTTTATTAGATTAATTACTTTTATCTGAAGATTGTCTGTATCAACCAGTTTATGATTTATTTGACGTTATAGTTAATTAAATGACAGCCTCCGTGGCGCAGTCAGCTAGACGCCTTACCACCTGTGAAACGAGAGGCCGCGGGTTCGATCCTCGCATCGAGAGAAATGTTTGTGCGGCCCACAAATAGTACTTTCGGGTCTGGGTGTTTGTGAAACCGAAAATTCTCTCGTAGTTCCTGGTACCCACGACACAAGTCTCGATCTTACTGTGGGGTCAGGACTGTGTATGTGACTGTTGGGTGTTGTTTATTATTTATTTATAAAATGTTTATGTGTTATTGAAGAAAATGTAGCACAATTAAATGTAGTATGTTGCTCGTTAGTGATTAGTGCTTCATTGATGAGATAGCAGAGGAGATTTGCGCCAAGTGCCGCGTACATCCGTATCTCGTTGTGGCAGTTGTACGTCTTAATTAAGATCAATGTTTATTAAGGTTCGCATCAATGTTTTGCCTCATGTCTACGCTTCCACCATGTATTTTTGGCTGAGTAAGACACTGAGTCATATCACATTGTGTTTGGTTTATATAATATAGTTTCAGTAGAATATTATTTTTATAATTAATATTTGTACTTATAAGATATTTTTAAAAAGCGAGAAAATGTTGATCCAATATGAATTTAATTCTGTTTTATATCTTGTTTGATGTATCAATAAAATCCTTTAACATCAATGTTCGTTTGTCAGATTGAATTTTATAGCTTGTACTAAAAATGCAGGGCAAATGAATCGCGTAATTTAAAAGTTGTGTTTGGATTGGTATAAAAAATGTGTTTAGATGGTGGTGATGGTGTAAAAGGTAAGAAAAAAAACTTTTAGCTTCGTAGAATAGGAAGAATAAGAACAATAAAAGTAAATTGAAGTTGGATAGAATTTTCGCTTCGCGAGTTTTAGTGGCCGATTTGGCGTAACGAGTTTTTACCGCCTTTACAACTTTGCCGGTTTTCACAGCAAAGTTCACTTGTAGCAAGTTTTTGTACTGACTTGGACGATTGCAAGCCTGTCGAAGTTTTCCCGATGCCAACATAATTTATATCCCTTTTGATAACACTATATGAAATTTTCTTATCTTCTTAGCTCTTTTATGACTTCGGTTTTGACTTTTCAAATATAATTCATTCCTTGAAATGTAACTTGAATTATAAGATCGTGTTCTAATTCCAATCTTTCCGCCTAATTGGTGTGCGGTCAGAGGTATCGGGAATTGTTGTGTAATATTTGTCTATATTCATCTCAAATAATAGATATGGGCTTATATACCTTTATAATAATTTCGGATTCGTAAACTCTATTACAAACATAGTATTTCTTGTAGCTAGAATTATTGAAATCAAAAACACATTTCAAAGTCTAAATATAAAAAAGTCCTAATTATCAATTTCTCCCAACGTTAATTCATTAAAAACGTGTAACATTGAGGCGCCTAGCGACGTAAGAAAATTACGTAAACTTTGTACGTAACCAGATTACGATATAATGTATTCCAAGCACATGATCTGCCCGTTGAGTACCTCCGCTGAATATCTTTAGCAAGTCCGTGTGCAGGCGGACCCTTCGTTAATGTTTTATTCGCTTTAATCACGGGCCATCTTGTAAATATTCACTTTGGAGTGATAATAAATTAGTGGATAGACATTGAAGTATCCGACTTGTAATTGGACAGGCGGCTTGGCCGGAGATGTGTTGGTTAACGACCATGTACGTGCTCTTCCGCAGATACATTTGGTCGAGCGTTATTGCGCTCATATTAGTCTATTCATAGTGTATACGCTTTTAGCTTTATGTTCTTTTAATAGAAATATGACAGAATGCAGCATTTTTATCTGGCGTTTTATTGTTGCACATAAAACGTACGCTTTGATTCGATAAACGCTGAACATAGGGCTCCCCCATGGATCTCCATATCCACCTGTTTAAAGCGGTTTGTCGTCTCTCCTTTGTCCAACACTGCACAGATTTTGATTTAGGCACTGATTTTGCATTTGCAGCGCGACAATTATTATAAAACGACATAAGGTTGATTTGAAGTGTTTAAAATAAATTGATTGTTTATTGATTGATTTCCTCATAGTTTCTTGCCCAAACCCTCGTCAGGTGAACCTACGCCAATAGTCTGATTGTTTTCCAATTGCAAATTGAATGTATTCAGTTATATCGGACATACATAGTTACGAACGGCTCTAAATGGCCTATCTGGTTACTGTATTCCCGGTGTTCGAAGGTAGGCCCACGGTGAAATATGGCAAGACCAATTTGTGAACCTATCCAGGACAGTACGTTGCTTTAGAAGTTATATACGATATTCATCCTTGCCTATAGCGTAAAAATATAAATTTGAAATATATTCTATTTACGAAACAAATCCAGGTTATTACGTTTCTTTTCTTTATCTTGGTTGAAGTCAATGGGATCTTTAACCACATTAGAATATGTTTTTCTTTTATCTTACAGATGTAGATGATATGTTGAATTTTTATCCATCCTTAGTCATTAAGTATTAAATGAAAACATCCGGATGTCTTTCGTTGATTGCCAAGCACACTTGTAGGTCTAAAAATTCCGCTGATGGATTCCGATTACGAATCAACAATGACATACAAATGGAAATTTTCATTGGCTCAGCTTTGTGCATGAAATTATAGGTGGCGCATCGTACCAGAGCATTTCCATCTCGTGGCACTACTGCTACCGACTGAGCACAACCGCAAACTCCGATAATTGGGAGTACTGCGCTCGGATATTGCTTTTTGATGTTATGAAACAATGCATTCTTATATTTCCCCATTTGTATACATTTTATGAATGCTTTTCAACGTTTTGACAGTTTGTTATCTTGTTTAGCCATCTTTTTCTAAATGGATATGGGTATCCTGTAGGTTGGTTAATGTAATAATTATTTTCCATATTCACTTAAATTGTTTTCTTCCTTCATATTTGTCTTTAACTTTTTTATTGTTTAATTCACCCTAATTTTGACTATTCATAAAATTTTATCTTATTGTAGCTTTTAATCTGTAATTTTGGACCGTATATCTTATAGTGGTCAGGCCCGGATTCGCCCGGGTGCAGATACACTTTTCAAAATGGCGGCCATATTGTTCAATTCCGACTATCAATTTAGAATACCGACCAATCAGACGACAGTCCCATGCCAATCGATATAATTATGCCGGCTTGCTATGATGCCTCATCACACTACGGCGGAAGCAACCAGGATTATAGGAAGGAGGGAACACGCGTGATGGCAAACAATTGCACAGCCTGATGGTGCGGTACAAAAAAATATTTGCGAACCTTTTGGTTCGTGCCGAGATGGTTTGGACCATCAAGCTATGGCATCGCAAGCCAGCACGCGTGGTTCTAATTAGGAATAGCGAGGAGGGGATCAAGTTGAACAATTCTTCAGAGCATTCACCGTGGTACAGGCGGTAGAACACACTTAGAGAGGCGACATCCCTCTGCAATTGTAGCGACTCTAAGTAGCTTGTAACGTCTGCATTATTCACAATGCTGTGGTTTTCGAAAAGACAACGGAAGCATTTACTCTTTTTCTATTTAGGACCATCAGTTTATTGTCACTTTGAGTCAATTAACTTCGATGTCATTAGCCGCAAAAACATGACATACAGACAATGTGTATGTAACACTAGAATTAACATTATTATTCTTAACGCTGCGCCATGTTTTCAAATCCAGACAGATTTTATTACAACTAATATTTCTCTGTTGTTTGTCGGACAAAACCCAGCGGACACCGTTCAGTTTGTCATGACGGATTTTATAACAACAATTTATTTGGAAAAATAATCCGCATTCGAGCTTTTACGTACATGCGAGCATCAAATACTTTTTAATACCAAATAAATAAATCAAATCCTATTTGCGAATATTCTAAATCATTCGCGGTTGAAATTAGCATACGTATATCACGTCGTTGTTGTCTATTATTTTGTATTTGTTTTTCGTACTGACGTCAATGAAAGAGAGAATCATTTTGGGACGATGAACAACAGATCTACAATATCTCCGGTCTTGTAGATGTCTGTTTTGTTGCATATACATATAGTACGCTGGTGGAAGGTCTCTCATATGTGAGAGGCTGCCAGGGTAGGTACCACCGCAAGGTCTATTTCTCTCGCCAAACAGCAGTGTAAATGCACTGTTGTGTATCGGATTGAAGGACATTGTAACATATTGAGACTTAATCTCATGTCTCAGGATGGCAAGCGCAGTGAAATGCCAAGCATTGCATTGTAATCCAAGGTGTTGTTTGGTTTTGCTACTCTTCATGAGCTGTCGTATAGCTTCAATCAGGCGAATGGCATGCTCGTTTCGCCATTCATTGAAATAAAATAAAAAAAAAAACATTGTTATAAAAAATATTTCCATGACATCTATTGGTCACAATTAAGTTATGAATATAAGTAACTTACTGCGATGAAGCCATGAGCCATACTTAATTTGACATAATATACTACTACAGTTGTAAACAAATCCTTCCTACACTATATTTTATTTAAGGTATTCACATCTAAATCTGTATTTCCTCTTATTTACCCATCATAAATGAAGATGGATGACGACAGATCTACTCAAGTGATTAATTATGCTCAAAAATAGGTCGGGAATAGTCGAGAGCAGTCGGCAGTAGCAGAAATAACTGTTTTCAAGGCGTAAGAAATGAGAATTGACATTGATTTAATATAGAAAAGCGCATTGGTCGTTTGTTTTTCCACATTTTCCTATGGGGAGTTGTTAATACCGTTAGCAGTGCTGTAGAGTGTTTTAAGAGTCTATTAAAGTAACAGAACAAAATTTATTCGACGGCGCGGGATAGCTATTCGGTATGGAATCAGGCCAGGCTTCAACGATTGTGTTTCACTCGATAACAAGCTGACCTCGCTTGACCTCACTCTAAATGTAATTTGAGTCGATGCGCTAAATTCAATTTCAAGCTTTTATTTGCATATTACCTGTATTAAATAAATAAATACACTGTAGGGGAATGTTGTCATTTCGTACCCCAATTAACCTACTTTAGGTTTCGGAATTGCAAGAGAAGTTTTTTACTTGCAAATATTGTTAGCGTCTATGTTAGACGCGAGAATAAATAAAAATAATAACAAGGTATATAATAAGGTTTGTGGATTCGCTTTGCATACACAAACACAAGCACAAACGCCCAGAGGTGGAGCAAACATTTGTTGTCTATACAAATATTTGTCCATGCAAGGGTTGCAGATGTAACCCTCGCCATAGAGAGCCAATTTAATAGCCGACAGATTATAAAAAGTTAAATTAATTATATAGGCGATTTTTTGCAACCCAAAATAATGAATCGTATAATTATAATAAGCCAATACGTAACCCAAGATCTTAGTTATAGAAAGGAATCTTCCTCGAATTCGACCCCATGTTTTCGAATGTACGGATCAAATTAAAGTGTTCTATTTGCTCTCCTTTATTTATAGGTTGTGTCCTGCGGTTTCACTTGATTTAAAGTTCCATTGCACAAGAGCCTTACATTTCCTTGGGATAAAAAGTAGTCTCCGTCACTGTCGAGACAAAATTAATTTCTATGCAAAAATATATCGATCCCTTTCTCGATGGTTGTGTGAAAGAGGAACAAATCAACAAATTAATAAACCAAACTTCGCATTTACGATATAAAGTATAAATATAACGATACAAAAATAAGATTCAATTTAAGTTAATGTCTGTTTGCGGTTTATTGTGTCTTGGGATAGCGTTTCTGTCAGCGTAAATAGGAATTCCGAAATAATTTGGTTCCGCATATTTCCCCTCGCCACGGCTTCAGCTAAATTGGCGACTATAGATTTAAATCACTTCGTGGTTACACTTTCCCGGGGATTGTTTTTGAATTGATAAAATAGACACAGAAGCTAAATTGTTGAAGCTACTTTACCACTTGACTATCGTTTACTAGAGAGACTAGATTTATGGATTAGTGTCAGTACGTACAGCTTGAGCATTGTAAGATCCTGGTTATATGGTAAAATTCACTTCATGTGAGACAATTCCCTTTTTTAAATGAAAAATGACATATGAATTGTCTGGACCAGAAATAAACTCGGTGAAATATTGGTAACTGGTGGTAGTTAAATCAATCATAAATCCCCAAGAATAAGATTATATTTAAAAACACTATTTATATATGACACAGATAAATGAATAATGTAATGTATCGGTGGCGTAGTTGTACTACGGTACGGTTACAACTCATTACAACGGTCTCAAATCCCTGGTCGGGCAAAGTGATATTGGAGTTTTCTCATCATTATCAGTTCTGAGTCAGAAATTTGTGCCTTATATGGCGATAGGCTTGCCCCCTATCAAATCGTGGGACGGCACACGTGAAACACGGAGGTCCTGGTTGCTACCAGGAAAACCTTTGCCTACACCTTCTGGGAAAAAGGCATGAGTTTATGTAAGTAAATATTGGAAAAATGTTAACCTAAATCAACGGGTTTTTAAACACAATTTTTTGCACAAATTATGCTCTTTATATTAGTAGCCGTAAGAAGCCGAAGACGAATAACGATTTTTTTAGATTAATTCATATTCAGAGAAAATATTGTTCCTTCTATGTTATTCGATTCTAGTTCCTGTTGTAATATATCCCTGAAAACTTGTCGCTTAAATACAGCAAATAAAGTCAATAAATCTATACCATATATATTACAAAAGATTAGTAGTATAAGGGTGGGATAAGGATAGGCAGAAGACTACTGTTTACTAAACGCGGAGGTCGAGCGGGAAGTGCGATGGTCCTTCATTAGAATTCATGGCTTGACGTGGAAAACTTTGCGTGTTAATTGTGTTTTTGTCTTGAATAACGCACTCATTGTCTCGTAAATTCCCTTATTTTGCATAAAGTGGTGCGCAACTCTTTTAGACAACTGATATCTGAATTGAAATAGCATTTTATTTGTATATTCGTATATTACCTGATGATTCGCCTAATTAATAAATACATTAGATACAATTTGTATTCTTTTACTACATTTTGTAAATGTGAATAATAATAGATGAAGTTTTTAAACACTATTTTTAGTCAAAGCGACAAAGGTATAATGTCGAAGGTATAATATGATTTTTTAACATTAACAAAGTCTTTGGAACATAGGTCAAATATTTTTACATTACGTCTAAAAACGAAACAGCTCCTTGAATAATGTTACAAGAGTAAGCACAATATTGAGAGACCATTGCTCCGTAACAATGTGATGTATTTTAAGATTTACGATACACTTTACATAGAATAGGTACGTATCGATTGGCTACATCCGACTTAGTCTGTTGCGTCGCTACGGTCACCTATATTTCTCCCCGGTACTGTACTGTCCAGCTATGATAAAGGGTTTAAAAGTAAACCTCGAGTATTCGACCGTCTTACATCCATTCAATTTAGACTGTGCATAGAAAATATGACAATATAGTAATACTCCTTTGAGATGTAGATTTAATATGGTATCATCTAGGAGGCCGGTACTTAGTGCTATATATGCAGCAATATATTAACAGGCTCCGTGCTCCGTCGGTTAAGGTGCTTATGAAATAAGAGGTCTTAGATTCGATTCTGCACTGATATTATATTTGTGTGATACTTGTTTCGGAGTGTCGTGGGACAAACCTCTCGTTGTTTTTACCACGACTGAAGGCATTCTAAATTAAAATAAAATCTGTATTGAAATTTGAAGGACCCATTATAAATACTATACTATTTTGTTTTCAAAATTTCGTATTGTATAATTCTAAATTATGAGAATTTGTATTGAATATGCCGCCGACATTTTTAGTAGTTGAAATTAAATACCACCTCGTTTTGAGATTTCAATTATTTTGAATGATTATTCCGTCGCTTCAAATTAATATAATTCAAAGAATGTAAATAGTCAAGAAAATTGTATCTCGAACTTAGAGCAGTTTCATGTAGCAATTGTAAGTTGTAAATTGTTATGTGTTGTCATTGTGTGAGCAATTTGAGCCGTGAAGCGTTATGTTGCGTTGTAGTCACTTCGGTCTCCGGGGAGTGATTTGCAGGTAATTCGCGACTGTGATATTCTGTTTTATTTGTAAAATGTAGTTTGCTGTTCCGTCTCGGGAATTTTCGACGTTTGCACTTTATTTACTGGGCACCGTAATGTGGATTTGAGCGGAAATACTGCGGGCGTTATGACTTTATTGCGCGCGGATGTATTTACTATTTGTTTTTTTTTTTATTTATAAGTCATGATTACAAATAATAAAGATACAGATTCAGTAGATACATTTTATAAACCACAAAGGTTTGTCCATAATGCTATCTATCCACAAGTCGACGCAAGGATACAAGTACCTATCAGGTTGGCAATCCGAGTGCATAGGTGACAATAGCTGAATAAGTGGGCCAGTATTTCCAGTGTAAGACACGTTACAGATAAGTACAGATTTAATTTGAATTTTATGTTCTTTTTCTGTTATATTGTCTTTGAATGTAGGGTATCGTTCATAAACCAAGGAATTAAGTAACGCGCAATCCATTGCAATTCTGAGGTTCGGGTTCGAATTCCGGGTTGGGCAAAGTTAATTATCAGCCCGGAGTTAGGGATTTGTTTCCGATAAGGCGACAGGCCCGCTCTTTATCACAACATGGGACGAAACATAGTTGTGTGTTGCACAACGTATGTGTCCTGGTAGCTCCTCTGTCTTCCCATCCTGGGAAAAAGATGTGACTGTATGTATGTATGTTGAAATAATTACAGATATTTTCTATAAATTTATTGGCATTGACTTTAAGCTAGTAGATGTCACGACTTAGTAATAGGTTGATATAAATAAAGTATGTTTTAGAATAGGGGATAGCTTTTAGTTGAAGTTTGTTTCTAATAAATAAAGATATAAAAATTTCATTCCGCTGATAAAGTTAGTGTTCTTAAATTAACTATTATCCTTTTTATATGGCCTGAAGCATTCCTACATACATGATTAAGCTATGCATATAGTAGTAGTTTCTGTGATAAGCAGAAACAAACTCTTCAGTTTTTTTTTATATTACCTAGTACATGGATTTCAGCCGTCTTCAAACCTTACGTCTTGTTAGTTGTTGGCGCGTTATTACTTTAGTATTTTGTATAAATGATTTGAATCTTGTCATAGTATGGTAGATGAACAGATAGTGCATTCTCTACAATATGGGAGTTGTTCCTTTATATTTGTAATCTATAGGTTTGCTTCCAATCACCTTACTTACCTTCCTTGCGTCTTGAGGATTACAGACGCGCATATATGTGTAAATGTTACTGTAAAAGCCCGAGCAATTGCGAATTCTTAAACTAACTGGTTAATCTTAATTTTCACTAGCTTTGAACCGTACGTTCGAAATAAATAAATACAAATACTCGTATATTTAGACACCCAACAGTCACATACATAGTCCTGGCCCCACACTAAGATCGAGTGTTGTGCCGTGGGTATCATAATCTATGAAAGACTTTTCGGTCGTGTCTTCACTTAAACCCGAAACAAATAGAAGAACTCCGGGCCTGGATCGCAATAATGTTTATATTTATTGAAAATTTATATTTTTCCCTACACAAAAAGTAGGTTTCATCGAGGTACAAAAATATTCGCATCGTTACTAAGTTTCATAGTAATATGGGCATTCTCCTTATACAATTTACCGATGTTTGGCTTTTACAGTAACATATACAAGGATCATAATCTTGTCCCTAAAACACTCCATCCCGTTGTCCAATGGACCCTTCTGAGGGATTAGTAAGTAATCAATTGGGAATGTATGCAATCGAGTCGAATTGCTGATAGCTCGGCGATACCCGAAACGCTTGCTATTACTAAATCCTATCCGATTTAGTCGACAATGGCCATTTATTTATGGTGTTTTACCCGATTGAATTTCATGATAATTATGCTTTAATGCTCGCCGAGTTAGAAACGCATCTGTTTATTGTTGTTTTAGCCAGATAGCGATGAGAAAATAAATCATTTATCTGCTGCTACATTCATGAATTCGGCTTTGATTAGAATTAATAAGCACAAAATTTGAGGCATATTTATTTAACGTGGTTTATTGCAGAAAAACATTAACTAGCCAAAGAGAGCATTAATTATTTAGTAAGATATTATTACTTGTTATATTATAGTGTCTTTTGGGCACACTGATGATTTTACGATTGACTGTCTCATAGGCAACCCTAATTTCTATTGAAATGCGTTGTTGTACAAGGTAATTTATTTGGTTTGCACATGTTTTATCATTTCCAGTGCATTGTAGTTATGATAATCTGTCTGTAACAACAGCAAAACGGAATAAGTGGGCCAGTTTTGCCATTACAACTAATCCCTATTACATTTCTTAGGCACACTTTCAGATATTTATAGAAATATTTCCACACCTCAAATGTTATTCCAATAACAACGTTGTTTGGTAATATTAACAAAGCGATTGGAGCGATGTGTTGGAATCCTCAATCCGGCACTTGTCTCGGCTCCAGCGATGCTACACTATTGGGCCAGCAATGCGTTAGAATTCGGTTTCGTACCGCACTGCTATATTCATTTATAGCAGCCTCAACCGCTACCTACGTTTTGAGAGATTTACCTCCATATGTAGAGCCGGGGATATTATTATTGTATGTGGTATTCAGAGGTCTTGGAAATTGTTATTGGTGATGAATAACATATTTTAAACAAGGACGATGCAATGAGTCACATCAAAGAAAGATATCGATCGATTATAATTTACGGTCATGTGTAAAAAAACAAGACAATTCTAAATTATTAAACATAAAAAGCGAAATCTTTTAGCTTCTAAAACTAAACAGCAGTTACGTGCTTGTTACATGTAAGGCTAGATGGAACGTGTGGCAAAGCAAAGCGACAATTGGATAAGAAACCGAGTTGATAGCGTCGAGCGATACGATGCTGTAAAAGTAGATTGTAAAACACTGTTAAGTGTTAGTGCACTTACATAAAATAATAAAATAAATGTTATAGTAAGTACGATATTATGTGAGCACCAAAAGGAACTTGGGTCGAGAGTGTGGAACCGGCTTGTACCGCCGCTCGTAAAAGTGTGACCGGACAGATCCTCTTATAAGGAACGCTTTCAGTTGCAAATGGGTCGTGGGGCCAGAGAGACGTCGAATTTACGACCCTCGATGGCAAACGAGCACATTATTTAGAGTCCGATGGAGGAAAAAATAGGGATAAAGGAATTGAGCTATTCATTTTTCATAGTTTTATTTATGTTAGTCCATTCAGTGAGGAGTTACGGTTTCATAAACCGACCGAGACGGTCCGCGCTTTGTCTCTCAAAGAGTTTCATATTTATTTTAATTGGCGAATAAAATACATCGTGTAGTAAAGATAAGGTCTATTAAATTATTATATATGGCTCGTTGTGAGATCCTTCGTACTCGCATAAATTCGCCGATACAATGACAAATACTGCTCTATATTCTGTTTAAACGGCGAGCTTATTATTTGTTTAGACGGCAATATTATTGCCAAGCCGTTTCATAGTATTGTTATGTAAGATTTAAAATGACGAATAAATACTATTTCGTGTAAGATATTTAGCATTTTGACTATTATATTTAAGGTTATATACAAAAATAGTTTCGATATCACAATTGTTGAAGATTTAATTTTATAATTGTATGTTCCTTGTTGGGTCAAAGTTTTGTTTATTGTTACAGCATTAGTTTATTCTTTTTAATTGTTGTCTTTGTTTTTCCTTGTTCGAGAACTGTTATTAATCTGCTCTGTATAGTGTGTGGTCTATTAAAAGTAAATTAATTGAAGTCCGTTTAAAATTTCAACAACAATAAACAAAAAACTGTCTTTTAAGTGTGTGCTTACCGTACAGGTGCTAGGAAACACACGTGTTTCAATACTTTTTGGTGTAAGGAATTTGCGCGGCATCCATCCCGGGCATCGCCTCAAACGAATGTACCATATGAATCAGAAATTCTCCGGTCCCAGAAAATTCCCAGGTTTTTATTTTGGTGAAAAGAACAATGGGTTTAACACTAGAAAGACCAAGGCAGTCAAATTGGCGGCAAGGCAATTTCATTGTTAAATATTTCACAAACTATGTTTTTGTTTCTTTTCATATTTTATGACTTTTTCTAATTTGCTATTGTTAATCTAAATCTATATGAAAAAAAAAATAACAATATATTGTATATGAGTGTCGATTACAAATACCTACTAAGACCGCACACCGTCAAATTGACGGTATACATATAAAGGCGGCGATATGAATAGTAAACAACGAATTCTTCAAACAAATGTGGGTACTTTGTTTTTATTTATGTTGAATTGAATTCTCAGTAAGTTGTTACTGCCTAGCTTCTTTACATTTTACAGTAGACATTGGTTTCGTTCGGTGAGCAGTCGTAACTTGTTATCAAAAAATGAGTCGCCGGCTCTCAAATTTGGAAATAGAAAAAGAATTGTTGCGATATCGGGATATACAAGGAGATGTGTTCGGTGATGAAAGTAGTGATGATATAACAGACAGTGTTAGTGAAAACAATGCGGCGTGCAAGACGAGAAGTACCACCGATTTGTAGAGGTATTCATTCTATAAGATATGAAACTTTCATAACGAAAACCGAGACCGATATAATAACCTTTACTACCTATCAAGGAAAACCAGGAAAATATGTTATTATTTTGAGTATTCTGCACCCCAACGTAAACATAGTTACCGATAAAAAAAGCTGCCTGAAACAGTTGAATTTTACAATGCAACAAAATTTGGTGTAGACATCATCGATCAAATGGCACGCAAATACACCGTAAGAGCTGGAAATCGGAGATTTCACGAGTTTATAGCATCTATAAACTCGTGGATTCTATATCAAAAAGTCACAGGAATAAAAATTTCTCGTCATGATTTTATCCTTCAACTAGTGAGCGAACTACGTGAAGAGTATGTGAAAAAAAATCCACTTCAACTGCGACTCAGAGACAAGGAACTAATTCTGAAACAAGTGAACCATGTACTACAAACAATAAGAGGCGGCAATGTCAAATCAATAGTAATTGTAAAAAAAATAAAACATGTGAAAACTGCACTATCTGTAAAAAAGCTGTTTGTGGAAAATGTACAAAGAGTCTAAAAAACTATTACTGGTTACAAATGTTACTAACTTTAATGCTAAATTGTTTACTATAATTAAAAAATAAATTAGTATTATTTTTATTTTAATTTAAAATATGTAATATTTTCATAAGTATTCTCACTTAATCTCTAGTACCGTCAAATTGACCGCTGCGGTCTTTGAAGGTATAGCATGAAGCCCGGCCCTTCTAGTGTTAAACATTACACGTGCCCTGGAGACAACTATTCGCGCTTTGCATTAGATATTGAAGCTTCCATTCGAAACAGCATACATTTTTCAGCTATTTTTGCTAGCTTTGCCCGCGGCAAGCACTTTTTATTATTGCACGCTATATCCGAAAAATACTGTTATGAAAATGCGGTTTTAGTGATGGCTCTTGATAAAATTTTAACGATGCAATGATATTTATGTGATGTTTTAAAATACGTCCTTTGAGTGAGTTGAATAACTAGCTTTCTGAACCGACTTTGCCCGATAACAATTGATGCCCCTGTCACAACCATATTATTGGAGTGATTATTTATATACAGTTTAACTTACATGTGTACAAATAAATAATATTTTCCCCTATTTTTTTCGTCCGGTTCTGTCTAGCTGTCCATTTCCGTCCTATTCCACCACTTCACGTCCCTGTTTATTTTGTCCATTGTTGCCATCTTATCGCTTGGTGATATTGCCGGAAATAGGCCTAATATCCACGCTATTTCTAATGATTTTAGGCCATACGTATTCAGGCCATCCTGGCTTTAGTTGTAAAGTCACCTTACATTCAAGCTGGCCGAGTGCGTTGCGTTCCTCTCAGGTACGTTGTATGTTATTTCAATTAACCTGCTATATTACCAAGATCCACTCCCTAAATATGCACTAGTTTTGAAGAATAAAAAAATATTTTTTGGTATTATATAATTAGCATTCAACCAGTAATTATGAGACCTTTACATCATTTTGGCACTGGACTACGTCGACGTTCAATATCTCTTACATATGCCTATTTGCGTATCTAGGCATGAATGGTTGGAAATTAACGCTCCCAATGGCACAACATAATAAACAGTTTTAATAATAATATCATTATGTTCCGATACAATTAAAATTAGTTCACTGTTATTGACAATTCCTATGCATTTAAATACGGAATATTGCCAATTTTGTTCACCGTTCAAACAACTAAATAGCGCAGTTGTTAACCAATAGATAAAATAAACAAACAATAAATTCCTATCTGTACTGTAACGTGGATCTATAAAATATTCAACTGTCGATCGAAACACTAATTGGACGGCTAACGAGATGTACTCTCGAGCACCCAATCTGTATGACTATCTCGCTTACTCACATAACCTCTATATATTTGTCTTTTTGTCTTAAATTGTTTACCGTTTCAATACATTAAGTTTGACGAATAATTATTATTGAGAGCTTTCCGCTACAGGCTTAATGGAAATGTGGGACCATGGAATTGCTTTGTTATCTATATCGGATTGGGTTGTCATCGTTACTTTTATGGCTTTTATGAAAATGTTGAGTGCTTCCCGTCTCTGAGTGTGGAAGTAGTTTGTTATTGTGATACAAGATGTCACTGAAGAAGGATAAATTTTTACAAAAAAATAATTAGGTCTTGTCAAAAGTTTTTGTGGGACTTAACTGTTCGTTTTTAATTGCTTATTTTAAAGCTAAATTTGGTTAATCAAATAGAATTTGTTCTTTGATTACAAAACAGTAATGAGTCTGTAAAATTAATATTTCAAGCATATAATAGGAGCTAATTAGTTTGCCGAATTATATTTCGAATCCTCTTACATTTAATGTTATTGTTTTCAATTTTACTTCAAGAATAATTCACATATTATTAAATACAATCTTAGAGAACTAGAGATAGAGATTTATTATACACGGATTTAATAGTCAGAACGAGATGGTCTTGTCCAATTACTTAGCGTTGTAGAGGGTTTTTGGTCCAATTTGCAGTTACACGGGGTTCGAAATACTGCCTCTGTTGCTATCAAATATGATGCCTTCATCTGTACACAGTGATTGTATTAACACAGAAATGTTTATAATTTTGGGGAAATAATTTTCGCATTGCCACACTATTCGCCGGAGATAAATTTGGCTTTTTCTATCCCTATTGAAATTCGGTGAAACAGATAGGATGTAGTCCATTATTAATTTCATCACCGATTTTATTTGTTAAACATATTCAGATAACTAAATATTAAAAGTAAAGTATTTATATATATTTTAAAAGTTCCGAAAAAGTTTTCTAGAATAGTATACTTTAATCTTTATTAATAAAGATGAGAAGATAAGAGAGGATCGTGAAATATAATTGGCGTTTGATTTCTAGACTGGTTTTGACTTAGATGATATACTCGTACTAGACTATACGCACAGCAAAACAACAATGACATGTTACTTATTTTATATTAAAGTTACTTTGATACTGTATTATACGTTCGATTGATACCTTTACATTTAATTTCTTCAATTATTATTTAAAAGTATTAAATAATCAGTTCACGTTGATACATGTACAAGCAGTATTTGTATCACGCACATTCATCTATTTTTGCCTATGTTTCTGCTATATTAATTTTAACATCTGAGGTTTAATTTTGAAATACTTTTTAAGATATAAATTCACAATTGGTGTTATTTGAGGACCAAAATATTAGCAGTATTTAACAAATGTTTGCCAAACGATATTCCCCGAAGATCGGTAAAGATGAAAATGACTGAAGCAGTTTAGATTTTCAGCGGCCACGTCATTAATCTGGCTATAATGGCGGCGCGACGTATCTCTAATGGACAGCGACAAAAATACGACCTTCGTAATTAATGGACGAGATTCTTTTAAAAGTAACACACTTGATTTTTTCTTTTATAATTTTTTGAGCGGTGTAGTTAAGCTCGTGAAACTCAAGTGTTGCAGGCATTGAAGTAAATTGACAGTTTGATTACAAGTTGACTTTTAGCGAGAACAGTTAAATATATTCAATATCTTTATTGCACATTAAATATTATAAAGATGTTATAAATGTTTACAATGTGGACCCTGTTGGGCACGGCAACAATTTAGGAGAGAGGATGAAGCCATAGTATTAATTTTATGTATTAGCATATATTTATAATTTATATTATTAAGGGTATTTGTACAGACACATAGGCTTGATCCTTCAAAGTTAATATCTTGTGTCGTAGGAAAAACGAGATATATAGGCATATAAAAAGCGGGATAACATTCAGAACCGAAACAGATTCTTGCGGTTCACTCAAACATTTGCTCGGTGCACTGATCAAACTTTAGACTTCACGTTTTACAGCCGTTTACACTGTGCCACGGGATATGTTAAAAATAGTCTGTTATTTTTCCTTCAATGCTAACAGTAGTTCCCACTAGCAAGGAAGATTTAACTTTTCTGTAAATCCTCTTATCGGAGAATATAAAAGCAGACCATAGCACTAAATAATAATATATTTTTCTCAGTAAAATAAAGTTACACTGAATAAAAATGTATCTTTTTATCAACTAAATGTTTTATACATTAGCCTCTTGGATAAAGCGGTTTAGTTCGCAGCGAGGCTCAGTAATGTAATTAAGCGTGAAATCATATTAGTCATCCTAGTAAATTCTTAACTTTATTTGCTAAAGCATTACAAATATCGTTTACATTGGAAAGTATATTGATAATATTATAACCATTATTCAGTTGGAAAAAAAAGAAAATATCTATCGTACGATAGATTCGTGGCATGCTTAAGTAATTTACTACATTTAGTTAATATTTCGGTAGATTACCTCATTGATTGCTGTGTTAAATATATTTTGTATACAAATATGCTCACTATAGAAATAAATTGCGTTTTTGCCAGTTTGATATATACTTAGGTACTTAAACCGCATGGTTTGTAAAGCGCACTCAGCCGTTCATTTTTATAGAATTTATCGTCTATAAAGTATATTAATGAATACGTAATTTAATGAGTTTATGCAAATTTAGAAAAAAAAAACAAACATAGTACTTTTCCTTTTTTGTCACCTTTCATTTATAATTTTTTATGTATATTTACGCATTTTTATGCATATTTTAAGCTTTTATGGTAAAAATAATCCGGTGTATGTATATATTCTTAAAATTGACATGATAAGTATTTCATCTAAAAGTAATTAATGCTGTGATGTCCAGAGAAAGTATCAATTGTTTAGAAATATTTAACTATCCGACAACACCAGCCAGCCTTGAGGAACCTCTTTATGTCCTAACCTCTATCAATGGCACTCTTGATTTTGGAGGAGGTCTGTGCCCTGCAGTGGGACGTACTTAAACAAATTAGGAACCGGAGACACACTGTTTGATCCCACGACACCACCTAATTACGTGGGTAAATCCATTACAATATATAAATAGGTCAATTACGAAGACCGTGCGCGTTTCATTACAAGACCTTTAATGGCGTTACTTCCAAGAATTTCAGTTATTGGGCTGATAAGTTTTATATTTAGAAATGCGGGGTACCGTATAGGAAACGAAACCTTTCACGCTATGGCAAGGTCAAGTGTTCATGAGGCTACATTATGTCAGTTATTAGATTTTAAAAGCAAGGGGCTTTATGCTGTTAAACGTGATTAAGTTTTCAATAATTCATTTTAGTTTCATTACTAAAAGATAATAGGGGACTTTTTTCAAATCAAAACTATCAAGACTGAAGTCCGCGCCGCCCGGTTTTAATTTTCGGTTTTATTCGAACAATATTATTGCTAAGATAAAAAGTGTGTGTATTAATACAAAGTGGTAGAGTCACGATGTCGACAGTCGTAGCTCAGCATGAATGAGCAGGCTTATCAAGGCCGGTACCAATGCCAAACAGGACAGTGACCTGAACCGATAGCTTCATTGTCGCGTGTTTTTTTCGCTAAATAAGATTTATTGTTTTATTTATTTGTTTATAATCTTTATTATACATCTCAAGTTACATCGTGTACAATGAGTGACCATATCGCATTGCCGGATGCCTAATACCCTGACCCTTTTCCCATCTTTATCCTTACCGATCCATGCTCGTTTTGATCATCAGACAACATATCCATGATCCAAGTGTTATGGATGCAGATATTACTTAACATTAGTGACCTGTTTGCTCATTTTCCACTTAGCATCCATATCCGTCTGACATTCGACGGAAGCACCAACCCAGCACATTTTTTACTTTCAAATATCTAGCTCTACTATGCCTTGACCGAAGATTTTTGAATATCATAAGCAATAATAATATTTTTAGGTCGTTACGAAGCTTCAACATGATGCGCGCAAATTAAATAAAATGACCTAATAAGGCAACAAATTGTATATTAATGCATGACAATAAATTTGGTAGACAATTAATCATGGGCACCACCTGCTAACAATGAAGCTCGCTGACACATCGCATGTTACTAGATTAATCGTTCGGTCATTTTGTGATTAAAGGACGGTATACATTATTGACGACGTAAATTGCATGAGAAATTCAGTTTTATTATTTCAAATTTTATTATATACGGTGAATGGGGTGTGAATTCAATTGATGGGTTTATACCTAGTTGATTTAGAATTCATTTTGATCTATTCATCTAGAAGTATAGTTTTTCTAAAGTCACATTAGTTTTGTTCAATCTTTATGAACTGCATTTCTGACGCTACTCATAATGAATGTATTTTTGTACACAAATGGAATAACTCTAACAAAATACAAATGTGAAGATCGTAGCGTATGTTCTTGACCTTACGGTTGCACTAATCAATATTAGAACTCCTAATTACTATCTAGGTTCTAGTACAGATGTGCTTTTCACTAAAGATATAACACCATTTCAACATTAATTTGTCTTGATAGCTAAATTGGGCATATTTTTTAATATAATAATGAATAACACACTACAATCACATACATAGTACTGACCCAACACTAAGATCGAGTCTTGTGTCGTGGGTATCAGGAACTACGAGAGACTTTTCGGTCTCTCACACATCCAGACCCGGAAGAAATATTTGTGGACCGCACAAACAGGTGGAGTCTAACCATCTGCGCCACGGAGCCTTGATTATATAAATAATTTCTTTTAACACGGATATTGTTAGGGAAAAGTCCCGGTGGTTTCGCCACGCTCATTATATACAGCACGTGTAGGCTATTAGGAGAGATCAGAGACGAAAATAACAATTTCCAAATTTCTTGTAATATCTCACACACCTTGTTAGATCACAAAATACTTATAATGAACACTTAATTAACATCTTATGTTTGGCATCTTATGTTGTATGGCGAGCGATGCTAAGCATTTCTTTGTAACTCATTGTGTTGTTTGGTTTTGCTACTGTCCATGAGCGGTCGTATCGCTTACCATCACGTGATTTGCATGTCCGCTTGGCCATCTATTGCTATATTATAAAAAAAACATGGCACTTATATTGGTGTTTCGGTTACCTATTGATACCCAATTTTAGGCAACTGCTATTAAAGATTTATAGAAAACCATCAAAAAAACAGTGGAATTTGTTACAGTCACCTTTACCCCTGATGTTGTTTGTTACAATGTCAAGCGATGGTTGTTACATTACAATAAAACAAAAATAGCTTGCACTATCCATATAGTCAATTAAGTCAGTTTTTAGACCATAAATTACTTTTTCACTTTTCAATATTATTCCCCGTAATACTTACAATTTTCTCCGAACTTTACGTGGTTACGACGTACGATAGAGGATTTGAAATTTTTGCGGTGTAGTACTCCATACCACACTCCACGGGCATATTCGTAGAATTTTACATACGACGTTCGGACATTCGAACTTCGTTTCAGATCATAGACTGACTCCCTGATGGCACAGCGGTATGAACGCTGCTTGATAAAGAGGGGGTAAGAGATGACTCGTGTCCGTCATACACCACATAAGCGCTGTAGATAATATTTTTTTCTCAAATTCATTAATTGCTACTTTCTTCGCGTGATGCTTTCGTACTATTCTAATGAGAAAATTGACCAGACCCTTACTACATATTTTATTAACAAAAAACAATTTCCGCTTCGTGAATTTGTACACCACAGTGCCAGCGATATTGAATGGAGCTAATTACAAAAAATACGCATAATTAAAAATAAGGCATTTTAAAAATGGAACGAGACAAAAGCACGTCCGTGCGGGGACACTTTAAAATGGCGTCGCGAAATTACGAGAAAATAATAAAAGTTAAAAAGTGGAACACAGTTCAGCATGCATAGGCAGAGCTGTTACACCGGATCTGAAGCGAGGCGCGGCTGGCCTAAAACTCAGCGTGATGCTTTTTAATTCTTGCTGCGACTTAATTCCGAATACGTATTATTACAAAAAAGTCCTCCGGGGTTGGCTTGATTGGAGCCAAAATTAAAGTTGCACTGAATTGCCCTGACCGAGGACACGAACTATTTGTAAACGAGACTAATTAGTTATTTTTAATTTAATTCTATACTCGTGTAATTGAAGCATATTTTATTCATTAATGATTGATACGTTTTATACGTCTGCTGAATAATAACAAACAATATGTTTGTAGCTTAGAGTACTTATAATATAGAGGGAGTTGTCATATATTTGCGTCTTGAAAAACGTAGATATTTTCTTGTTCGTAATGTATGGTTTTGTGTGGCGCTCATGTATTAGTAAAAATTGAATTAATTAGTTAGCAATAAATAACTATAAATTCCATTGACAACCGAATCCAAATTTAGCTATTATTATATTATCCTTTTAAAGAGAGTTTGAGTGGAATTAAATAGCCCTAAAATATTTATTTTACTTTTCTTTTCCAAGTAATTCATATATGTTGGACAACCTGTCAAATATCAGCCAAAAGTTGGGACAAAAAGGTGCCCGACACAACCATTTTTATCTACGTTTTTGAAGTACCAGGGCTCTTCTAAACTATTAATACTCCCAGATTTTCAGCTGTCGTAAACTTGAGGGCATAAATGCTTATGAAGTATTTGTGTTTAAGAGGCTCTCTTCAATACATTAGGTCGTCGTTAACTCGATCGTAATCACTACTCCACAACATTCCTCACAGAACGTAAGATTTAAGTTAATTTCGGTTGAGATAACACAGACTCATCTTAAGGACATAAAAGATGAAACACAATTACGCTTAATTAAATTTCATTAAAACAAAGGAGCTAACCACATCTCGCAATGAAATTATTATTTGACTTATTTCCTAATACTGTGAGGTCTCCTTTGTAGCGTAATATGCTTTTGGGGAATCTTATTAAAATTTTAATTAATGTTCACTATAAATTGGCGGCGATTGTTTCGCTATAAGCATGGAAATATTATCTTTGTGTATTATTAATTGGTCTTATGTTAACGCGTGTGTTAACATTTATGCTTGTTTACGCTTACCATGGGATTATACTAATGCCATGCCTGAATAATTTGCGTACTTAGCCTTATATTTTTTACTAGCATGACATGGTGCTTACAATGCATTGTGCATTTTAATTCAAAAACATCAGTACCCAGAGTTGGTTGTCCCACCAACAATCTTTCGTAGTTCCTATACTTATACGTTATTATTTAGGTATAAGTATATTACACCGAGTCAGGACAAGTATGTGCCAGTTGCCTGTATTAGGTATATAAGAGTTGTCAGGACTTTGAAAATCTGACGAAGACAAATGTTTTTTGTTACGTTATTTTATATGTGAGAAGAAGTGAAATATTAAATAGCATTAAATAAGACCTATTTAGCTGTATCTCATTTTCAAGGTAAAGTTATGCATAAACAGTAACTATTGAGCTAAAAGCCTCGAATAACACGTTAATGTTTTTTTAAATATAGAACTGTGCGTATTCACTGACTGGCTGTTATTGTCACGTCAGTACAAGTATGGCCCGCCAACTCCCGCCCACTATAAAAACATAGTGCTCGAAACTTTCTCACAGCTTATTGTGGCGAGTTTTAAACTTTGAATTTGCACCGAGTAATGCTATCACAACTGTTTTAGGGATCCTCGGCTTAATTATAAAATAAGATTTATTTATCGAAGTTTGTTGTTACGTTTGTATTCTATTTTTAAATATTTTATATTTGGATTCCTATTCGATAAATTAAGTCAATTTGGTAAAAACTAATTCACTTTGGATGTAATCGAATTTTTTATTGTATTTTAACAGAATATGCACAATTTTGAATATAGGTAATATAATTATTTACGCGAGCTGTTGATTAATGAATATAACGAATATATATACCTAGAATTATACTAACATATACATTAGAAAAACAAAAGCAATGATCTTAAAGCCTAAAACTAAAAACAGCAATTGTTTTGTCAAATCCTCGCTTAATCCTTCGAAGTGGCGCTTTAAAATATTTAAAGCGCTGCAAAATGCATAAAACATTATTACCGTGAGTTACGTACGCTCAGACAATAGAATTTAAGTAATTAAGATAAGATAGTTATGTCTCCTTGGAATTATATAAGATAGCTATGCCTACTTGGAATTATATTCGTGTAACTTAGATGTAAGAACATGTTTGTGAAATTAGTCTGAAATACACTCTCGTGTAGAACGGTTGTTCTTTTTTAAAAGCTCCTCCGGCTCGCTCCCCTCGTAACTGGCGCAGTCGTGGTAGGATAGTCCAACTCGCGACGTCGGTCATTTTGCATAAACTCTGCGAATACGGCTACGTTCGAGCGGCTATCCGAAACCAACCTACAGAGACCGGACGGCGAAGATCAAGCGTTCCAGGCTCCACGGTGGTTCAAGCAATGTGGTGTTGGAGGTAAAATCCAATTCTTTTATTACCCAGTATCCTTTGTTCGAATCCCGCGTTTTTATTTGTGTTTGTGTTTAGTGTTTGTTTGCATTGACCTTAAAATCGGTTAGGTAAAATAATACTAAATACATAAATAAGTGTTAAATCTCTAAATCGATTTATAGCTTATTAATTTAAATTGTTTTTACTTAAAATCAGTAAAACCAAATAACTTTTAAATAAAAGTGTTAAATAAAAACCCTAACCCGGTTTAACACATATATAAGTAAAATAACTCTATTAGTTATTTTTCAGTTAACGTTATATACTTAAAGTTTTTAAAATGACACAAGAGGGAGTAACCCCGTTGTCACAGCTGGCGCAAGCAGCCACACGTACTATGACAGTTAATTACGACTTAATTGACAAAGTATTGCCAATATATGATGGCAACAGTAAATCATTGAACTTTTACATAAGATGTGTAGAAAGTGTTTTAAAAAATCATGGTATACCCAGCACAGACCATATTGTGCTATGCCTGATTAGAAATAAAATAATAGGAAAAGCTTTAGAGGCCATCTCACTCGAGGTAGATATAGAGAATTGGTCATCGATAAAAACAGCTCTATTAAATAGATTCGGTGAACAACGTAACGAAGTTCAGTTGTTACAGGAAATGATGCGTTGCACCAAATCCAAAAATGAATCGTGCGAAGCATATGGTAAAAAAATAAGAGATCTATTAGATGCACTGTGCAGTGTAGGCGAATCTGCTACCAAAGACAGTAGATACTACCAGACAGTAGCCATAGACACATATATAGACAACATAGACTATAACATTGGTCTTGGTGTTAGAATCAATTACCCACAGACTTTAGAAACAGCGATAGCGTTAGCAAGACAGGAAGAGCTTAAGTTGAAACGGGCGGAAAATAAAATAACACAACCCCTGTTTCAACCCAAACAAACGTTTAATCGACCATACATAGGTACGAGACCACCCTTTGTAGGCAATAACTTGTCGGCGCAGAATTTTAATCCGCGCGCTATTAAACAAGAATCATCCACGCAATTTAAAAGCTCAAGTTCGCGCACATACCCAAATAAAGTTAACAATATTTGCGAAAATATAGAAAGCTACGAAACGTCCTACGACGTAGACGATGTAAATGAAGACGTAGCCGTTACTACACACATTAGTGAATCCCCAAATTTTCAGGTAGATGCCTTAGAAAATCCAAAACCTTGATACATTATCTACCGGAATACGAATATATAATTGACCAGTTGCCGTATATACAGGTACCGCACATAGGTAAATTCTTAGTAGACACCGGAGCTTCACGCTCGCTTATCAGTACGGATGTCTTATTTAATAAACAGATCGCGAAGAATGTGTTTACACAACCGTTTAAGATAAACACAGCTCATGGGACTTCTTCCCACGATAAAGTTGTACAAATGTCTTTGTTCTCAATTTTAGGAACGGATGTTGATCATAATTTTTTAGTATTTGATTTTGATGAGAATTATAAAGGTTTGATAGGAAGCGATATACTTAGTACTTTTGGATGTCGAATAGACTATAAAAGTAAGAAACTAATTACAGAGTCAAACACAATAGACTTATATTTTAAAAACATAAAAATCATAAGAAATATCAATGAGAATGTACAAGTAAATAAATTCACAACCGATGAAATTGATTCTGAATTAAAAAATAATTTACGCAGAATCAGAACAGAACATTTAAATAGTGAAGAAAGACGCGAAGTAAATAAACTTTGTTTCCAGTATCGCGACATTTTTTATGTAGAAAATCTTCCATTAACATTTACACATTCAGTTAAACACTCATTGCGATTAACTGACCAGACTCCTATATACACTAAAAATTACAGGCGTCCGCCTTGCGAACAAGTTGAAATCCAAAAACAAGTGGACAGCCTATTAAATAAAGGAATTGTTAGAGAAAGCATGTCGCCTTGGTCGAGCCCTGTTCATTTAGTATCAAAGAAACAAGACGCATCAGGTCAAGTTAAATGGCGCCTTGTCGTAGATTATCGTAAATTAAATGAAAGAACCATTGAAGATAAATATCCTATACCTAATATTAGTGATATTTTGGATAAATTAGGACGCGCGCAGTATTTTACTACGTTAGACCTTGCTTCAGGATACCACCAAGTCGAGATGGACCCGAACGATATAGAAAAAACAGCTTTTACAACTGACAAGCATTATGAGTTTCTTAGAATGCCCTTTGGCTTAAAAAACGCACCTAGTACGTTTCAACGCCTTATGAATAACATACTTAGAGATTTATTAGCAGACGGAACATGTATCGTTTACTTAGACGATATCCTTATTTATTCCACACCATTACAAGACCATATGACTAAGTTAAAGAAAGTCTTTCAAAGACTTAGGGAACATAATTTTAAAGTGCAGTTAAATAAATCAGAATTCTTAAGAAAAGAAGTAGGATATCTTGGACACGTTTTAACCCAAAATGGCTTAAAACCCAACGAGGATAAAATCCTTGCTGTAAAGAAATTCCCAATTCCAACCACTCAGAAAGAAATTAAATCTTTTCTTGGACTTGTGGGTTATTATAGAAAGTTTATTCCAGATTTTGCCAAATTAACAAAACCATTAACGAAGTGTTTGAAGAAAAATGCTAAAGTAATTCATACACCTGAATTTATAGAGGCAGTAAATAAGTCGAAACAGGTTTTGTGTAACGCTCCTGTGTTACAATATCCAGATTTTAATAAACCGTTTATATTGACAACAGATGCTTCAGAAGTATCAGTTGGTGCAGTTTTATCTCAAGGAACAGTTGGTTCTGATAAACCTATAGCGTACGCATCACGTACCTTATCTGAAACAGAAAGTAAATATGCACCCATAGAAAGAGAATTATTAGCTATAATTTGGGCTACTAAATATTTCAGACCATACTTATATGGCCGCCAATTTACTATATACACAGACCATAAACCTTTAACATGGTTAATGTCCCTTAAGGACCCCAATTCAAAACTCACCCGATGGCGTTTACGTCTCGAGGAATATGATTATAAGATAGCATTTGATAAAGAGAAGGTTATACAGAGGGCCAACAAAAGTAGTGAAAACATTACTTTTAAGATAGGAGAAAAAGTATATAAGCAAGTCGCGAAATCAACGCGTAGTAAGAAAACCGAACCGCGATACTTAGGCCCATATACAGTTGTTAGAATACACCCAAATAATATCATTGAAATTGTGGGAAAACATGTAAATGCCAAGACAATAAGGGTTCATTGCAGACTGTTAAGACGACCCTCTCAACTCACAGACTCATCATCTTCAGGCTCATCGCCGGAAGCGTCGGATCCCCCACAGATCCAGTGATTCAGCCGATCCATACAGAAGACGGCCTATTAGTGATTAAAGATGCAAAAGTAGTACACAAAACAGATACATACAGTTTATTATGTACATATAACACGAGCTATCTTTATCATGTTTTTCAGGAATATATAAGTATTTACTCCAAGATTGTGTTAGTTGAAAATTCGCAGCATACATATGCAGAGAGATACGTGCATAGGCAACAGATTCAGTATTTAATTGATAACATTGTTAGTAAATTCTTTTACATATTACCAACGAACACAATAAGAAATAAAAGAGGATTAATAAATGGTTTAGGCTCTATTGTTAAAGCAATAAGCGGGAATTTAGACGACAGCGATGCGCAACACTTTGAGAACGAAATAGATAAGTTGCGAAAACAAACATATGCTGTTACAGATAGTCAAAAAGTCAGTATTAGCTTAATGAAACAATTCATTGACGAATATAATGAAAATTTAAATAAAATAGAAAGAAATTTGGATATGGTGGTAACGAATGTTAATAACGTAAATAAAAATTTGTCTTTGTTAACGTCACGGTTAGAGATGCTCCAATCTCATATCCAAATCGAGAATGGCTTACAGCTTATATATAATAAAGTCAGTATCCTAGAATCCGCTATAACGTTTGCATCCATAGGGAAATTGCACCCCAGTGTCATAGACCCTATGTATTTATTAACAGAATTAATTAAAATTGAGCAAACTTATAAACTACCCTTAGAAGCCAGACGTGAGAATATGTACCTTATTGAGAAGGTAATAATGGTCAAAGCATACAATACACCTAATACACTCACCTTCATATTAGAAATTCCTATTGTGAGTCCTATAACCTATGACCTCCTCCACGTCTATTCCTTGCCCGATATTAACAATCTGACACGCATCCCCACTGCTCCATACCTCATACTGGGTAGTACTGAGTTTACTTACCTTCAACAACCATGCCATCGAATAACCGACGAGCTTCAAATATGCAGTCACTTGGAATTAAAGAAAATAGAAAATAACGCGGACTGCATTATCCATATTATACACCACATGCCAGCCGAAAATTGTCGACTAGCTAATGTTAACTTACCCGCCGTGAAACTTCAAGAAATACAAGGAGGTACCTGGCTCGCTATAACAAGAAGCCAGGAAATTGTGAAAACGAAATGTGGCGAAAAGGAGAGTTTTCAGCGTATTCGAGGCGCATACTTACTAAGCGCTACGGAAGGGTGCCTACTCTACATAAATGGCGTAACGCTACGAACGCATCGTAGCAGAGTTATAATAAAGGAACCCATCCCTTTGCCGAGGATTGAGATACCACGAATCAACATAACGTTAAATCAGATAGAATTAGAACATGTGGATCTCGATAAACTACACATCCTTGCTGCTCACACCCCTTCAGTTCCAGACATGGAGAGGAGCTACGCGCCTACAACGAACCCCAGCTGGACTTCAATCGTCACTCTGAGCGTTATAACTATAACACTAATATGCTTGGGCACCCGTTACTACAGGACCAGGCATAAACAACCCCAACAACGAGGACACGTTGCTGTTGAAATGGTGGAACCAGACAACGAGCAGCGTAGCGGTCCTACGTCGGTGGAACCGCCCCTCCAGAGGACACTATTGTATCCATCCCTCGCTACGGAGACACCAACTTCGGCCGTACGCAGCCCTCTGGGAAGGGAGGAGTTACGTACGCTCAGACAATAGAATTTAAGTAATTAAGATAAGATAGTTATGTCTCCTTGGAATTATATAAGATAGCTATGCCTACTTGGAATTATATTCGTGTAACTTAGATGTAAGAACATGTTTGTGAAATTAGTCTGAAATACACTCTCGTGTAGAACGGTTGTTCTTTTTTAAAAGCTCCTCCGGCTCGCTCCCCTCGTAACTCGTGTTAATATTTTATTAAGTTAATTAATACAGGCACCTGATTTTGCGAAGCCGCGGCGCATGTTACGCTTCAATCAGGCAGGATCGGTGGACTAAGCCCCCGCCGTCTAGCCCGCACATCAGTATATAAACAATGAACTAGATTAGCAATCTAGTTTGCGTAATCTATGCAGAGGATGGAATTGTAAAAAAGCATTGGTGTTGTTAATTAAACCCGGTTTACAAACGGGGGTTAAGCCATTACAAAGCTAATTGACTGTTGTTTTAGTTTATTTTGTCTGTTACCTCTGTTTATCCATATATCGCTGCTTTAATTTGATAACGACATGTCTCAAAAATGAACTTTTTTCAGGAGAGCAGTTTAAATAAAACAAAAGAAGCAATTATTTATATATTTTATTTGAATAATGACAACTCTTTGAAAGTTGCTTAAATGAACGTAATAATCCATCAAAAATATGAGTTTTATTCACATGATATTTCAGATTAATTTGTGTTAAAAGGTAACATTATCATAAAAATGAAATTTAGTTATGTGCCACTATCAAATTAAAGCAGCGATATATAGGTAGATCCTAAAAGTTACATATACAACGCCTTTTTCCCAGAAGTGATAGGCAAAGGTACTACCAGGACACTCATATTTCGCCTTGTATGTCACCGTCCCACGATGTGTATTCTATAAAATGTATTTTAAAAATAAAAAATAAAATTGAAAAGAAGATTTTAATTTTCCGATAGATAGCGTGCCTGATGTTATCCCTTAAACAACGTAAAATTTCGCGCAGATTTACTCCAATTTACACTGATGTGGCAAATGTGATTTAAGAATAATTAGGGAACTGGATGAAGTGAAATTGATCTATCAAAGTGGTGATGCTATCTTTGCGTACTAATTTTTGGATATGGGCGTAACTAGAATGTATACAATATTATAGTATGTATAAAAGCCACTTCCAACAGTTCAATGAGGAGATCCTTGAGGGAGCGGCCTATGTTCAGAAATGGACTTCCTGTGGCTGAAGAGAGAGAAAGAGAGAGAGAAAGAGAGAGAGAGAGAGAGAGAGAGAGAGAGAGAGAGAGAGAGAGAGAGAGAGAGAGAGAATGTACTATGTACATGTTTGTGCAGTCACATCACTAGTACATTTTGTAATACATAAATTAGTGCCAGCTCCATGGACTCCACGGTCCCTATCCTACGGTCCTAATCTTATACCCAAATTATTATAAGATAAAGGTACGCAAAGGTTCTGGCAAAGGTTTATACCTTACATTGATAAGTGGTAACTTTCAGTACAAAACTAACTTGGACTTAAGAATTTTACCAGTAAATATCGCTACATCTTGGGTTGAAACTCATGTCACTCTATAATTATACCACTGTAACACATTAAATCGGCCATAGTGAATACACTAATACTACTAGATAATAATCTATGTTGCCAACTGTCAATTGATTCAAACAAAGGGATCACGTTTTGACTTAATGAAAAAATAATTAAGACACAAATTATAGTATAATTTTGCATATAAATATTTTCCTCGTGAAATTACTCGGAAAGGAGATATCTTAAAAAACTGCTTTGGACGCCATTTTTTTTAATATGGCGGCGCGAGCGTCAAAGATGCGAGGTACGAGTAGCAAAGTAATTCGAAAAGAGCAGCTCAAAATCTGTACAGTCACTTATTTCCAAAACTCCCGGAAAAACTACTAGATGACTGGACTTCTGAGCAACTTATCATTTTTTTGTTTTACTTGTAAATGATAGCTTAGATCTAATATCCTTTCACTAATTCGTTCGGTTTATGTAGAAACAATTTTAAAAGTTAAGATCTAAGTTTTAACCCCTCAAAAGTTGTTTGAAAGGGACAACACTAAAACAGATTTTAAAACTGGCTTAAATAAGGCCGTATGATTTGCAAAGTAGGTTTTAATAAAACTAATAATACTGATCATCCAGCTTTTAATAGTAAATGAGGATATATCCAATTAATTATTCTTCGTCAGTATAATGGCGATCACGTAGCCGTTACAATAATAGATATCGATTTACTAATACCTTTTAACGACGAGTGATACTTGTATTATCTCCAATATACCAAGGGCTTACTAATGAATGGATACAGGACGGATATTATGTGGTATTATGTTTTAGTTATTATATTGCGGAGTTTTCTTGACTTATTCGCTGGAGTTGAATAAAAAAGGCTACGTCGTTGGTCTTTAATTTGACCGGTTTTCTAGGCAAGAGCTAATTGTGAAAGGGAAAGCTGCGGATTCGATTATCGTATTGAAATGAATGTGTAGTAAGTTTTGTTTATCTTTCAAATATTTGATTCGGGTCTAGGTTTGGTGAGACAAAAAATCTCCTGTAGCTTCTGATATTTATGTTATATGACTAAGAATTAAGTAATATTGTGGTTTCAAGACCATACGTGTGGTTATTCAATGATATTTATTTATTGATCGGTAGGTATGTGATTCTCGAATACGCGATGTTTGTGTTCCTTTCCCTGGTTGGGTAAACTTTTTTATAAGTTTAACTTAGATGATATCTATTGAATGCAATAAGATTTTGTCTTTTGACTCAATGGGAAGGAAGTGCTGTTAGTAAAGAATGGGAATATAGAGATTCTTATTGGTTACAAGCGATGATACAAATGTATGTTTTAGTGCGGGTATCAAACCGACATTACTCCGTTTTGTAGCTGTGTTCTTGCTAACTCTACCACTTACTGCAGGCGTTAGATCGACATGACCATTTTCTAGTGATGTAGTATCCATTTTCAAGAAGTATGTATATGTTATGGGCCAAGTGATTAATCAAGCATTATTCATAATGCCCGGGCATTATGAATAATGCAAAGTGCCTATTGGGCAGAGTGATGTAAAGCAAATTAAAATCAAAACAATGAGCCGAAGTGGTAGAATTTAGAATAGAGCAGCACGAGGGGGTGGGTTGGGAGGAGTGGAGGGGGAGAGGGAGTGTCGCGCCTCCCCTGGTAACACTCCCATGAAAAGGTAACGCACCATTCCTGAGAAATATCTATTATAGCAACCTAACCCTTGAAACACTTGTTGTCAATACAAATTAGCTTATGCATCGTCTCCGGCGCTACGGGAAGTTCAGCCCCTTCGCCCTTGCGTAACAAAAGATAGGAACCAATGCTCACCTCCGCAGCTTCGGCTTGCTGGTCGCCTCCGGCGACCAGCCTCAGCCGCTACGGCTCGCACGGTTGCCTATCCTTCGTTACAGCGGGCGGGGGCTGCTCTCCCTCCGCGCCTCCGGGATTTTATATACACTCTAGGGTCGGTAATCAAAAGACTACGTGAAGTCGGGGTGTTCCGAGTCGGTTTTGGGGCACAGTCGACCTAACTGATCCATAAAGTGGGTACACTAATTTTCTTCTGAAGATAATGTTTCGGACGTTAAAAAACAACTAAACATAAGCAGATCAACCTTTCTAATTTATAGATCTATCGCAGATGCGACAATGCGGCAGCGCACCACGTAAAAAATCACCTATTAATCACATTGCCCGATCATCACGTAGCCATATTCATAATGCCCGGGCATTATGAATACTGCCCGAATTAATCACTTGGCCCATAACATATATACATATATAAAAATTATGCCAAGATTCAAAAGCAATATGATGCAGCTAATTAAGCTAAAAACTAACTTATCTATGAAAACGTAGTGGACAGTATACAGTGTAAACTAACCTATTCTTATAATATTTTTACTTGTAATCCATCAGCATACTTGTTGGTTTTCGTAACAAAATAAAATAAACTCCGCCCCTACATTACAGCGAAGAAATTTTTTATACAAACCATTTTCTATTCTAATTCCTTTTCGTAGTGTTTACGTCGTGAATCTCAATAAACGTTCAGAAGTCGCATAACTTCGTGTGAAAATACGAGAATATTTTTAACTGCTATTGTAACTGGCACAAAAATCGAGCAACTTATAAAAAAAAATCGCGAGCTCTTATTATTTTTTTTGTATTCCTGAGTGGCTTACTTTTCGGCCGGAGTTAAATTCACAAAACGTATTTTACCAAATTTTCACGGTGGGTAAGTAAACTTTTGGACATTCCCAACTTTATTCTGCCGCCAGGGACGCGAGAGCTTTTTAGAGCCAAGCCTAGGAAATTATTGATTTGGAATTTTCTAGTTATTGCTTTTTGTTTTAGTTAGGAAATTCACTTTGCTTTGTGGGTAAATATCAAACGGGTTGAGTTTTCCTTTGTGTTGGTGATTTATGATTATCCGTGCTTATTGAGTGATTTGTTTTGGCAATAAATATTCATTCATGTGTAACATGTGACCACACATCAAGTTATGGATTATGATTGATGGCACCATTAACTGCGCGGCTCTTCATATTTAGAGTGAAAATTTCGGTAATAAATTACAATTGTTAACTCGAATTGGTATTGGCGTGTATTTGTTTAAGCTAAGACTCGAGGTGCTATGGGCAATATTGGCTGAGATCTTATCCGGGTTATAAGATTAGTAAGAAAGCTGAATTCCGTGGCGTAACAATCAATATGTCAATCAGTCGTATGTCTCTGAATTTCACAGTATGGGCGTCAAAAGGTTAACTCTTAAGCTACAAGCTATGGATGTGATCCCAGACCAATACAGACGTGTACTATGATCCTCAAATATGGGTCAGGTCTGTGTATTGTTGTACTGAAAAGTTTTCATAGTTTATAATATCTGAAAACTAAATTCACTGTCTCATTTCATACCACCAGTAACCTACTAACATTCATTTAAAATAAAGCACCATAAAATAATGTATTTAATATAAAGCCAACACTTTCCATTATAATTATTTAAAAGCGTACGCACTGAAACAACGCCGTGACGTCACGAGGAAGGGGAAAAAATAAAACGAAGTCAATTCAGAAATAAGTGGAAGACATCTTTCTCTCCCAAGGGATCTATCGGCGTATCGACAGGGGACTCGGCGGCGTATCCCGCTCAGTCAAGTTTATTGGCGGAATTTCAATGCTTTGTCGTCTGCGATGTAATGGCAATTTATAACTGAACGATACGCGCGATTTACTTAAGACTTTGCAATGAGTATGTGAATCAAATTGACGGAAATTGTTTGTCGGGATGGTATTAAATGATTGTAGACGATGTGAGTATTTTTTGCTACATTTTTTGAAGCGGTTGTTCAGATAGCACGTTTATTTATGGTTTTATTTCGTTGAATCTCTTTGACACTTAATTTTAATGATATTTTTTATGGTAAATAAATAAATAAGATAATAAAACACATTGTTCACTTCATTTTTAAGTCAACTGTACAAAATTGTATACTTTTGCAACCATACTTGAGACTGGGTCTTTTTCATCAGAATCAGTCTTCTTTTCCTGTTAAAACAAATTCCTCCTGATTGGTTCCAACCCACGTCTTTTATAAAAGCGTACCCATGCCAAACGGGAAATATGGTATCTTATGGTTTCAATCTTTAACTGCCGTCTAACTGGAGTGAGGTCAATTTATAAATGAGTGGGGGGCATCAGTCACGGCGGGACGTGCCGGGTCCTACCCAACACGATCCCTTGATATATTACATCAGTTTCACCTCCTTGACGTTTTTTCAAAACGCTATTCATGTAATGGATAGCCGTGGATCCAAAGTTATTTGAAACATCAAAAAGCTCAAAATGATTGCCATTTAATGGGTTTCAATTTAACTCCCCAACTTCGATGGGAGTTTGTTAAATTTATTTCAAAGTCAAACAAAATGCAAAGTAAGTCAAAATATGGAGAAGTGTTTAATATCAAAAGAAATTGCGAAGTTCGAAACAATGCCTACAAAGCTTAGATGATGTTGTGGCAAGTAATTCTGCTTGCTCTTATTACACGATTTCTTGGTAATTGCGGTACATGATTCTCGTACATGTTGGCGACACGATTTGCTTCGAATCCTTACAATTTGGGCTATTTTTTATACTATGGCGAGACTAGCATTCCGTTCGCCTGATAGTAAGCGATATGACCGCTCATGAACAGTAAACCAAACAACACCTTGAATTACAAAACAGTGCTTGGCACTTCACTGCGCTCGCTATTCTAAGTAATGAGATGTTAAGTCTCAATATGTCCAGTAGTTACTCTGGCTACAATGTCTTTCAAACCGAAACATAAAAGTGCATTTACACTGTTCTCACACACACGTACACTCGACGGCATCTATCAAAGAAGACGGAGATTGGGCTTAAACATGGGACCTTTTTATATCGGCAGGAGAAAATTCCACATAATGGTAAATGCAGGGCTTTTAGTTAGTAACGTTTTCATTTTTAATAGTGTTTTATTTACGGTGAATAATTTATAAAACAATAAATACTATATTTTTTTTTATAAAGAAACCTTGACTTACACGTTTACAATGTTTAAGGTACTTCCCTTCAAAGCGGGTTGTTACTAACTACGAATACACACGTAATTTCAAAAAGTCACAGGTGTTCCAACTGCCCTATCGCTCACTTCATACAGAGACCGATTTAAAAAGCCGTAATATATTTGTTCATGTACAAATAAATAATTCTTATCATTTATTTTAAAAGAATTGCGTGTTATAATTACATTAGCATTTCATGTTGCGAGCTATTTTTTATGTCACAAAAAGATATATTGTATTCGTCGGCGGTGATTACGATTGTACGTACACTCACTAATGTTAATTTTACATGTAGGTTATTTGTTTTTGCCGCACTGTTATGCTCGGAAATAATTTCTAGGCTCTTTCCCCTATCATCTTTGGTTCTATTACTGTAGGGTGAAGGGATAGTTGGCAGCCCGGCATAATTGTACCGAATAGCCTGGAATAACTGTTTGTTGCCATTCAATATATCGGCGCAGTGTAGTCTTTATCATCATCATCATCATGTCAACCACAGGAAGTCTACTGCCGAATATAGGCCTCCCTCAAGAATCATTACATCGACCTGTTGGAAGCAGCCTGCATGCAGCGACTTCTTGCAACCTTAGCCAGGTGTCCGACCACCTCGTAGGTGGGTGTCCGAAATTTCGATTGCCTGTACGTGGCCTCCACTTTAGAACCCTTTGGCTCCAACGGCCATCAGTACGAAGTCGAATTAAAAATGAGGAGATCCGTAGGAGAACAAAAGTTACCGACATAGCCCATAGGATTTGCAAATTGAAGTGGCAGTGGGTCGGGCACATAGCGCGTAGAGCAGTGTAGTAATTGCCGCGACATAATTAAAAAAGGGAGTTGTTAATTGTTGTTTTGTCTGTAAAGCAAAGAGTTTAATTTGAACGCGATCACATACGCCCCACAGTACACAAATAATCTTGGGAACAGTGAATGTGTTGTTGGCCTTTACAATAGAGAATGAAAGAAATTGGCGAGGGGAAGTAGGGTAAGGGAGTAATATACATTGACGTAGTTAGAAGACTGTGAAAGTAGGACAAGTGGGATAAAATAGACTTACCTATATGTAAGGTCTAATCTATTTAAGGAGAAAATATAATGAAATTTTCTTAATATTATTAGAATAAAGTGTTGTGAGTTCTTCTTTGGATATTTTGTAAGCAATTATTTTAGTAGATACTTTTTTCACTGTAATTTCTGTTTAGCTTTCTTTATTCTTTCTTCAAAATATCAAAACAAACTTTCTTTCAAGTTTTAAACAAACTATGAAGAATAACGAATTTTATTACTTCACTACGTTATAACAAAAAATATTCTCACTGATGTTATTTCTATACTTGTGCACTTGTTTTTCGAACACGGTCGATGTTTACACAGTAGGTGTGAGGGTATCGTGTCTCGGCGACAACCGCCACGTAAAAGCCAGGAAAAAGGCTTCTATTACCGTGATCGGCACTTTGGGAACAGTCATGGCACCTCTTAGTGTGGATTAAAAACATAAATACCACCTACAGGCAGCTAACTACGCGCCTTCTTATCGAATAAGCGCCGACTAAAGAGCACGACGTTGTCACGCAAAACGGCGATTAAAACCTACCTTTTTGTTTTTAAACACGGGTTTTCATAATTTTCTTGGTACGTTTAAAGTAAAAATTGTGATTCGACATGCAGCTGACACTATAATGTGTTTAGAATTAATACTTTTTAGTATTTTTTGTGACGATTATAACGCTTGTTACGTATGATTTAGTGTAAGCGTATTTTAAATACAACTGTTTTGTAGGGTATTTAGTGATTATAGGTTTAAGGGTGGCATATGTTTGACATAGTAAGCTTTGTTGCCTTACGTCAATTTTAACATAGCTTTTCTACTGTGATTACAACCTGATGTATTTTTATTGACTTGTATCTAATACATTGTATTATATATTATGGAATTATGAAAGAGTCAAAGAAATAGTATTTCGAACAGAGAACCTACAATCTGATATAATAACTTCTATAATATAACTTCTTCAAAACACATTTATTATGATGAAACTATATTAATTTGCTAATAGCTGAAATACCAAGATAAGTTATTGCAACGTGCTCAAGTGCTTAAATACACTTTAATTTATTTACTAAAGACTGTGTTTTCTGCACGAAATTCCAAATATAGCTCTTTATAGTTAAGATGCAGAGATAAAAGTTTGAGGTTGTGCGAATATTGTTATTCGATACCAGCTGTCTATTGCTTTATACTGGCGATGACAAGGGATAATGAGCAATGTAAATATTTATATTGAAATATTGAAAGGTTCTCGTCCTTCGAAGGACTTTGCAGCGCTGTTAGAGATAATCACCTAGTGCATACTGTATTGTTTTATTTATATTAAGTTACTTCGACCGTTTAGTCAATATTTAACATGGATTAACATCGGACTGTATATCAAAGTTATGTTGTACGACAATCTATTAATACATCTGTAGGTTTTATTTCGTGTTGCATTTTACTCTATGAATTTCGACGATTGAAAAGTCTACATATAACTTGTTCCGCGTGACAAGAAAACGCAATCAAATAATTAAACAATTTGCAAACATTCACAATCCTCCGCAAAATGAAAACTCTACAAAACAGTAAAACGTTTTCGTAAATTCAAAATCCACGTACAAGTATAATGAGTAAAATATAAATAAGAATATATTTTTATTTAAGAGACGGAGTTAATAAATGGAGTCTCTCAAATAAATTAATGTAACCGCAATGTGAATGCAAAAGCAGGTAGCGGTGCGGGTTGGGTCTGGAAGGATGTTATCAATTTACTAAGTTATAAATACCTGCTGCTGGGATAAAAATACAGATATACTGAAGATATTTTCATTTAAGGGATGAGGGCGGAGTAGCTTAGACATAATGAGATACTGTTTATGAGCACAATGTATAAGAATATTTATATTGTGGTACCAGTATGGAAATATGGTATGAAATATTTATGCGCTGTTTTTAGGACACTGGCAATGAGACAACAAAGCATAACATGTTAGACTAAGTGAATCCAGTATACTATTCTTTGGAAGATTAGTGGAGCGTGGCGTCGGATTAATCCTATCTAATGAGGTTCCGGCATAGTCCTCTGAGCGGTTTGATTTTTCGCAATTTTAGATAATTATTTATTGATAGTTTTTTCTTTAAAAGCATTGGGTCCTGGTTTTTAGGTCTGATCTCTTTATGGTATTGGTAGAGTCATTGATTTTCTGTTCACGGATGTCAACAGCATATCAACCAAAGAGGTAACCCTGTGTTTTTCACAAAGAGGCGAATAAACCATAATATTATGTAAGTATTTGACAACCTACATGGCGCAGTTGTCGACGTCGGCTATGAAACGAGGGGCTGCGGGTTCAATTCCCGCACCGTGACAAATGTTTGTGTGAACCACAGGCATTTGTTACGTGTGGGTGTTTGTGAAACCGGAACGTCTCTCTTAGTTCCTGATACCCGGGACACAAGACTCGATCTTAGTGAGGAGTCAGGACTATGAAGGTGACTGTTGGGAGTAAATAAATAAATATATTTATTTTTATATTTTGAAAGGTATGTGCGTCATCGCAAACGGTCAGTTGCAGACAGGCTGGTAAGGTGTACCAATAAAATATTAAAACCTAAATCCAAAGAAAATACACCCGATTGTTGGTGTTGATATTGATATGGTATATGGTTGACATGGTGCTAGCACCTTGTCAATGCATTGTATAGGTATATGCATTTCACTCCTCCAGAACTGTATTATTATTACATGTCAAGCTTCAAAGCGAATGGAGCGACATGATTCCGCTACACACGTATTCCATTTCGCTTTCAAGGGTATCTGTTACAAAACATAGGTAAGTAAAACATTTGGCGAGTACATTTCGACAAGCTGGCCATTGAAGGTCGTTATGTAGGAGGAAATTACTGAATAAATTCGATTGACTGTAGCCGTCGAGGTGGGCGACCTATTGGCGGTTGATCGACGATTCGCGTGCCGCCCGCCTTATGGCTATTATTCTTGTAAATACATTGTACACTAGTTATTTTTTTACTCGGCAAGAAACGGCACACTAACACGCTCGAATAACTCGGCTGTAGGTCGTTTATCTAGATCAAATCTGCAATATAAAATATTTAGTTCGGGCTTTATTTGCTTGCAATAATGGATGTCTGAGGTACGCCAGTCGACGAGTGATCTCATTTTTCTGGTTTGTACTGCGCGAAGATTTCGTTTCTTTTTTGGCTTTATTGATAAATAGCAATGGCAAATATTTCAAAATAAGATTTAAACCTTAATATAAATAAATATTTCCATTAGAATTAGTCTAAATTGATATTATTTTTACTCATAAAAATCATAATATGTCCGTTCTATGCAATGGGATGCGCGAAGAAATATCTAATAAAAATCGAGTACTAGAAATAGCTCAATTTCTACATCTTCAGGTATGCATTCTCTAACTCTCACGGAAGGCTATATAAAATAAATAATCTGAATAAGCATTCGTTATGAATAGATAAGTTAGGAATGCACACACAGTTCGGCAAGCGATATTTCTTTATCGCGTTAAACTAGTATGGCATTTAGGTGAGGCCGCGAGCCTTCTCCATTGTCTGGCCAACAATGGTTCTGTACAATCTCCACCTTCCTTTTGTGGTTTGTCTGAAAATTATCGGACATCGAAATTGCTGAGGCTACACTCGTTCCGTATGCAATGTAAAGGTGAAATATGAACTGTAGAGGATTTAGAGGACTATGTGTAATCGGGACTAATCGTGTTGTACTAATACTACACAATACTAAAAGATATCTCAGGGAAGCATGAAGAAATTGGTATGTAGAATGGCATAGTAGCGTCGTATGGCATGAGATCACTGTTGAGTCAATGGTTTATGAATAGATTGTCTACGATCTTTTGGAATCCGAATGTGTTGTTGTCATGCATGTATTTTTTTTATTTTATGTAGGTCCAAACACAGAGTACATATTCCATGCTGGGTTCAAATTTCAAATTAGAATTAAGATGAATTATAGGAGCATTTGTACCTACCAAAAAGAACAGTGCAGTCTGAGTATCTACAACTAAAATCTAAATGTTGATATTAATTAATGAACAAAAAAAATATTCTTCCTTTCTCTTTCTGTTAATAAAAGCTTATTAGTCTTAAACTATAATGAGGGTTTAATGGTTTTATTTATGGTAGGTATTTTTATAAATATTAATAATTATAAATTGAACGGCATAATTTCTTACGTGCTACGAATGCACCGCGTGCTAAAGTTTCGCCACGCCTCTTCCAGGTAATGCTTAATACTTATTTTCTTTTTCTAAATAGCATTATGGTTATAAATTATGCGGTTTAATTACCAAGAAAAATCGCGTTAAATTGTATACCGAAAAACTATAACAGTACTTTATGCACCTTTTGTTTGTGAGCCGAAAATTTTTATAACGCAACACACACATATACATATACTGAAAAATATAGCTATACATTATATAACCTAGTGGGATAGAAAAAACTCCTGAGAAAATTACTAACATTGATACCTGTCGACTCTTATTATACACTTAAATGAAAAGGAGAATCATACTATCAGTGGTAGATTTTATACTTTAGTGAGTTAATTATAGATATAATGAACTCTACTGACGGCCTCGGTGGCGTAGTTGTACTACGGTATGGCTAACTCTATATTGCTTTAAAAGTCCTTCCATATCAATGGTCGTACTAGCTATTGGGAAAATCTACCAATGACAGTATGATTCTCCTTTGTAAGATTACAAATCAAAAGGAAAACTGAAAGAAATTAGGTTTTTCAATCTGCGAATAAAATTGAACAAAACCTGTATATTACAAACATACATGTGTTTTTATCAACGTGAGTGTAACACTAATAAAGTTGTATCGAGAAAAAACAGTTTCATTAAGTTGCAATGGACTCTAGTATCGGAGGCGACATCACGCTCAAAAGAAGTTCAATCAACGAAAACTTATAAAAAAAACTTGGTGAACGATTTGGAGATACAAGTTTGTATTTTTATTTTTACCTTCGCTTGAATCTCAATTACCCGTCAGGCCAGACGTAAGAACAAATTGTGTTAACTCAATTAGTTTGCCGCCTAAACGTGATTTAGATTTCTTCGTTCTTTTATACAGCAAACACTCGCGTCTTATTTACATTAACTCCTTTAATTTTTTAATAAAGTCGTAACAGACCGTCTCGGTATTAAATTAAACTTTATGTTCTATGAAAACGAAAGAATATTTAATTAATGTTCCCTACAAAGGATTACGGACGCAAATATTAAACAAAAGGTTAATAGTCTTAATCATGTTTTTCACGCGAACATTGTTAAATTGACTTCAATGGAAGTATTAATATTGAATGTTATTACTGACGATGTGGTGGCAGTTCATAATGTTTTTAAATTATTCGAATGAGTGCAAAAGCGTAATGTATCCGCGCCGCGGAATGCTGAATATTTCGATCAAATTTTTCAATTATAAACTTGACGCAGCACGTCCGACAAAAAATTGAATGAACCTTTTTAAAATGCTAAAATACCCGATGTAAAGTCGAGACGGTGATGAAGCGATACCTACATTCAGTTAGCCGGTCGGTAATTATGTTGAAGAGGGTAGACCATTTTACTGGGAAATTAAATGAAAACACTTCGCCCCCGCGGCTTGCTTCCAGAACGTTGGCTACGGAAAAATAACTATAGTAAAGCTCGAAACCTTTTTGCCAACGAGTGGGCACAGATCAGAGACGAGGCTGTTTGTAGAGGAACCGCGTGGGGCTCTCTCTTTTTGCTTGTGTTCGCCACTGCGATGCTGCAAGCTAACAAACACCTAGTACCTGTACCCGTTCACTTCCTATTGGTGATTAATCAACCATTGCGCCTTTTGTTTAAATAAGCGCTTGAGTTATTTTGTTTGCTACTTTGAGTACTTTTTCTTTTGCTTTTAAAGCTTAAGCGAAATATTACTTTCATACTTGATTAAGTATTTGAAGATTTTAATGTCAAATGTATGTGAAGTGTAAACTGCTAAGAATTCTGAAGAAAATAACTGAAAAATTTTTGTTTGCCATTGTTGTATAAACGACGCGACGTATAAAAAGTCGCGTATGATATTAGAAAAACTGTTGTCATTTTTACGTATTGTGAACCATGTTGTGAACGTTGTGATACAATATGTCGGAATTTTACGAGAAGATAATAAATGTATATTATTTTCGCTGAAGAACAGGCCGCCTCGAATTCACTCGAAGCAATTATTTGTTTCATCTCTCTCATCTACGCACTGACACTACCGCTGATTTTTTCCTCGGATATAAAACACGGATTTAGAAATTTAATACATACCTGTATATTTTTAAAGCTGCAAAAAATGATTTTAGTGGCATAAACATTATAGAAAGTCAGTAATGCAAGAAGTCGCTGGATGCAGGCCGCTTTCAAAAGGTCGATGTGGAGATACTTTGGGGAGGCCTATGTTCAGCAGTGGACTTCCTGTGGATTAAGAGAGAGAGAATACAAATTCATTATGCTTCCGTGATCGGTGTTAATTTTTGGCATGCCACTGTACATTCTAGCTGACAGATGCTGGCTGGAAAAGTCTCTAAAAATAAAACCATTATGAAAATTTTATTTAATTTTATTTAGCACTTTTTAGACGAATGAACGAACAAGCAATAGAAGTTTTAATGTCCTTTATCGTTTGCGAAGTGAAGTTACTATTGATTAAAAATCCATTCTTACTCTTTTTCTGTCCATTTACAAAGGTAGTGCACCTAGTAGAAACCTCACGTACAATGGGTGGTGTTTATTGGTTCGGATCACTATTTTCCAAAGCCCTGAGTGAGGTAGAATGTTGAGGTTCACTTGCAGCTTTTGGTCATTGAGCATACTTATATAAAAGCTTTAAAATATGCCGACATTATACACATAATTCTACTAACTGTTGCCCTGTTTATTTTAACACTACTAACAGAATTTCGTGATTTCCATCTAACAATTTGTCAGTATTATTTCACAGAGGGCGCTAGTCATGGGGCGGCGTGACAGTCGTCACACGGCACGTATCCTGCCCAAATCCCAGCAGAAATTCCCATTTTAGAGCAGGTTGTGGAATCGGAGAATGGTCGCAAGCGAGTATAAAGCCGTGCAATGATCGGGGTTAGTAGCCCGTTGGTACATTTTAGTGCGGGGATTACGCACTATTTTCGTCGTGGCGTGAGCTTAAATCGCGCGTTTTATTGGATTCTATACGTTTATCCCGCACAAATGGTTTTGCAGTATGCGCTCTCACAGAAATGGAAGTGCATTCATAAATTCATCGGTCGGCTGGAAATTTGAAAATTATGCTAATTAAGCCCAACGGTTTCTTCCTAATCCGGTTTCAGTGTTAAAATATCTAGGAACTGAGCTGTGGAACATTAACTGGACTTTTATTATCGCTTTTAAACAATGAGCTGTATTTATTATTTAGGGCCTTGTTGCGACTTATTTTGCAGTGCTATAAATTAATAAAGGATGGGTCTTTTCGTTATTATTTTCGTAAGTTCATAGAGTTCTGAAAATAATTATATTAACGTTTGAAAAAATGTGGTGTTTATTTCAGTAATGATGGATAAGGTCAGTTATGCAAACCAGTCAATACACTGTTAAGTATTTACACCTTAAAATTATAATTTCAAAGTCGGTATCAAGGTGGTCAAGAAAGTTATAATACTTTCAATTGAGTATGCCTACATTTTGCTTCACCATTATTTCTTTCATTACATTTGCTTATTATGAGAGTATTTACTGAAATACATTAATTATAATGAATTTGTTAATCATAAAAACTTCATTACAGAGCACGTAAATAAAACATTAATAATTAATTCCGACTTCATCCCGGCTTTTTATTACATTACAAAAAGAGAATTGTATCACATTAAATATAATATTTTGCAAATAATCTTTTTGTGAAGGTTTGGTTAAGTTTTCATTAAAAACTGGCCGTTAATTAAAATCATGTTTACATTTGAACTTTAAAGCATACAGAAGGCTTTAGCAGACGGGAATCAGGTGTTTCATTATATCACGCTAAATGAATCCGCCTAAGTGAAAAGGGAGCGGCGATTATTTTTGTTTCTCCATGTGAACGGGTTCGCTTTTACAACGAAGCATGAAAGTATTTTAGATGAATATGTATTTCACTTAAGTTAAGTCCCATAAACTTTACTCAAGTGAGATGATTTACAAATTCAGCACATATAGGTAAGAGTGTTTTTGTTTATGTCCTAGTTTATTTCCCTATTACTTATATATTAAAGACTCAATTTTACTTTTTAACGGAAACTAATCACGGAAGTTGAGTTTTATAAATGCATTTTGCCTCTTTACTGTAACAGTTGAGTCCCATATTTACCTTAAAATTTTCAGAATACGGACAAAGGTCCGATAATTTTGTCGTAGTCTAGCCTATACCTATAGAAACTTCAATCACAAGATAACAGTACACCCAGACGTCTCCCCCGCTTACCAACGGTCTGTTCACATTTACAGGCCTGTCTTAATCAGTAAAGACTCGAGTGTGTTCGTTAGTTCGGCCCCTACGTCACTTCGAAATTCAAATTGCGATACCACATTCATTAATTTTGTATATCCAACGCACACATTTTATTATACGTATATTTTTGCATTAAAACCTCTGTACGCGACCCTTTTTTTCTCCTATAACTTAAGTTTGAATATAGAATGCGGGCTGGCGTTATAAATTAAAAGAAGACCATTGGAAGCCGCCCTCCACTTTATGAAGCGAGGGTGGGTTCATTTAAAAACTTCATTATAACTTCACGGACGGATTCCTTCGGCGCGTACCACTGCACACACCGATATTCGTTGTTTTGCGCCTTTTATATGTTTTGGATCGTAACACAATGCGGGATGTGTGCCAAGTTATTAATTGTGATTTTTAAGCCGCTCTCAAAATGGCCTCTGAGGTTCAGATTGCATCGTATTTGTGCCAGAGCTGTGTTGATGTAACTTCAAATCGCGGTGAGCGGTGCGGCATGAGGCTAAGCTCTTCCAATCTAAAATGTACCAATTTTGTTATTTTTTGTTGAAATAGACTAACAAAATTTCAATTTAGTATATGGATGGATTTAAAACTTCTCTGATCTTTCATTTCGGAATTTACAAAACTATATACATAAATTCACGCCTTTTTCCTATAAAGGGTAGGCCAGATCACCCACAATTCGCCTTTTATGTTCCGTCCCACCATGTGATACGGGGCGAGCATATCGCCATATCGAGCACAAATTCCTGACTCCAAGCTGATACTGAATAGAAAAATCTAATATCACTTGGATACCCGACCTGGAATTCGAACCCGAGACCTCAGCTTTGTAACCGTACAACTACGCCACTAGAACAAAGAAAGCACTCACGTTAAAAGTTCTTAGTGTGTAACAACATATTGAATACAATATTATTCATATGAACATAAAGAGGAATTGGATATGCGCGAAACGTCTGAGGGTTCCACTCATCTTTATTTGTTTTAGATTACTTTGGGCCCGGGGAAAGTTAGGGAGTGCGGACCGTGAACACATACGCGGATTTATAAAGGATTTGCCAAATAACAAACTTACGCGGCCATGCTGAAAAACATAATCATCAAGTTTTTCAATTCGAATTTGTAACTTTGTAGACGTTACACTTTATGTATTTGTGGGTACAATAGGAAGGTTTTTGAGGGGCCCTTATAGCGGGTTCATCGGAGTAATAGCCTTTATGAATGTAATATGGGTTGGTCAGAGAATGTTCTAGTTTTTTATTAGCGCAGTTAGCGAAACAGAGTATACTGATTCTTTATTCTAGGTGACTTCGCCTCACTCAGCCATATTAAATATAAAATAAACATATTCAAAAATATTTACTTACTGTACATTTACTACATTATTAATTGAACTGCTCTGATTTAAACCAACTTGTAACTTTTGTAATAATTACAACATTGTAAACTTGTTTTGAAAAGAGCATACTAGAATTTTTTGCCCGTTCTTCTCTAGTGAAAACCGCTTTCAGAACCGGGTGGTAGATCAAAAAATGACTGCATCTAAATTATGTTAAAATTATTTTCATTTTCATTTCATTTCATATGAAGTAATTTAAAAAATGGTTTTTGTCGAATCTTTATACGAGTAGTATTGCAGACAGGAGAGAAACTATTCGCAGCTATTATATTTTTTAATACATTTTATTTATTTTATTTTATTATATAGTATTTTATTATTTGCAGTAATTATATTATATTGTAATGACATCAACTAAACCTCAACATAGGTGACGTAGACAGAATAAATAATGGAGAATTGTGTTTTAAACAAAATTTCACTCCTCTTCAAAAGTGTTTAATATTTGTGGAGAATTTGATTCCCGTGATTTATAATCGCACACGTTTGCTCGATCCAATTGAATATTTCAGTTGCGGCAGTGCGGTTGTGTGATCTTAAAAGTAAGCTAAAGCGATTCACTTACATATTTTTTTCCATTGTCCTATATATGTATTAATATTAATATTTTATTTCCAACTCCTCCTATTAATTACACTTTCTGATTAATTTCGTTGCGGGTTAAAGACAATTTAGACATTCCCGGAGACTCGCCGAGCTACATTGCTCGGTGTCATTACATTGTGTCCTGTTGATCCTGGCTTACAGGAGTTACAGTGGTGGGTGTGAGGGCAGGACAGTCTCCTGTCCTATATATGTAGGTTTTGTTAGGCTAGCAGCCTAAGTCATGTGTAAATCATGAGATTCTGGCTTCGAATTCCAGGTCGGGAAATCCATTTCTGTGATTATTTTGGTTTACTAATGTCGTAAGTTGCTTTGAAAGGAGAATGCCCATTCATAGTTTTGGTTAAAATATCGTTGATCTCGATACCGATACTGCTTAAAATTAATTGTAGCATTTTTTTATAAAATTAAGTAATTTTCATCACATTTTACATATTGTTCACGGTGCCGAAAACAAAACAAAAAAAATATTGTTATTGGACTTCGTGTTTATTTTTCCAAGAACTCCGGGCCTGGGTCGCAATTATGTTAATATTTATTGAAAATATATATTTTTTTCTGCACAAAAAAGTAAGCTTCACCAAAAGACAAAAATCTTCGCACTGATACTTAGTTTAATAGTAAAATGGGTATCCTTTACGACGTAATGGTTATGGGCTCGTCTTTCATATTTTCTGGCGATATTTGCTAACAAGCCAAGTAACTACGAACTCATACATTGATTGCATGATATACTAAAATATTTTCTACAATGTACAATATAATAAAGAAAAATACAAAAATTTCGATGTATTTTTTCATCACAAAACAGTTAAATTGAAAATGTAAAGCTTAGATGGTTTCCACCGACGCTTACGTTAGGTATTTAAGTAAGCAGTCGTTTTTTAAGTGTACCTTTTTGGGTGATCTCGTAAAATCCGTACACAAGCGAGCTTTCAGAGTGCGCGGCTACGTTCGGTTAAAAATGCATGCTCAATTTGTACTGAGGTGTCTCACAAACGTATGTTTAAATATCGTAAACTGCGCTGCGTTAGGTCTTGCCGAGACTTAAAAGAACAAAAATATAACGGGTATAACTAGACTGCGACCAGTTTTAGTGACTTCTTAAAATGCAACTAAAACTTGTGCAAAAAAAACTAAGATTTTGGTTTTTGTAATTTCTATCCTTGTTTTTTTGTTGCGTTGTGTATTTGGCCACTAAAAATACCACCTGGCTTCATTTTCGGTCGCAGTTTGGAAACATCACTGATCACTTACTTTTTAAAATAGTTGAAGTAGCTTTGAAGTATGTTACGGCATTGTGTATTTATCTATTCTGTTTTTCGCATAGACGAGTATTACTCTTAGAATAATGCTTAAATAATTCTTTTGATGTTAGAAATATTATGCGTAGATATCTTAGATTAGTTGTATCGTTGACCGAAGTGTAAGTGCTTATAATATAAAATAAAATATGTAACACACTGTAGCGTAGTGAAATAATAGTAAGTTCCATTAATTTTTATCGAATAATTATGTTTCAAGTATATTTATACAATTCTATATAAGAAATAGGCTTTATAATAAACTAATGATCCAAATACGCAAAATAACTGAAGCTACATAACAGATATTACTTAATGTCAGATAGATATGACTAAATAAGGTCAGCGGGACGATGTTGCATATTTTAAATACAAAAAACAATGTTGTTGTGCAGTTGTCATTACTTTCATATTATGTTCTTACTTTTGTGCACATTTTTTTCTTTTATTACACTCTAGTTGAGAATCAGCTTTAATTTAAAGATACATTACTCATTAGTTTTCATTCGTATTTCTACGGCTTTTGTTTACCTCTCAATTTGATTTTTTATCTGTTGTTTGAAAAAGCTGCGCAAATAGAATTATATTTTATATTTATACGTCTTTATAACTCATTTTTGGCTTCTCTCTTACTAAATAAAACTACAGCATAACAAATCATCAATAAAACGCGCACTTAGGTAATACGTATTTTTGAAGAAAAAAAAAAACTTAATACATTGCGTTATAACTTTGGTGTATTTTTGAACAACAACAGTAGTTTAAGTAGCAGTCGGTAGTAGGTAAATACTCTTGAGCTCACTGTATAATGATACAAATTTCGCTAGAAACTTCCGAAATGTATACTAATGAGTGCACACATCAAAGTTGGTACAGCTTTGAATAACAAGTACCGCGATAACAACGAATACATCCCCACGGAGGGCGGAATTATGAGACAAATGTGCCAACTGCTAAAGCGTTTTAAGACCGAAATGACGCGCCGAATCGGATTTGGATCACGTCCTCGATGTGAAGACAGTTTGACGTGTTGTCGTCGACTTGCATAAATTTGCAAGATTAAGTAGGACCCGGGACGCCCGCCGCTTCTCCTAGATGCGGTCTGTACCTATTTACATAAATGTATTCCCTTTCTGTCTTAGGACTTCTAACCGCTGATATTTACAACGTAAATGTGAGCAGCGCTTTAAAACCATCGCCGCGCCGCCCGCGCTTGACGTTTGTTATTTAATTAAGAATATGAAATGCAATTAGCGGACCGCCGAGTTCACGTTTAGAATGGGGTAGTTAAAACTCAATGTCCTCCGTTTGAAATGTTTTACTTGTGTGTTTCTCTTCATCGATAATAGCCTGAGTAGCTTAGGAAAGTTTTAGGATCAAAGAGAATTTCATTTGCATTCATAGTTTCTGATACCACCAAGCGGATATATTAATATCGTCTGCCTGTAGAATCAGGCCTATGTGAATAATATATTGTATGAGTATTTGTTTATTAGTTACTAGCTTTTGCCCGCAACTTCGTCTGCGTTATTAACTTTATTTACAATATGTTTTATATTACGTCCTCATTTCTCCCCTAAAACTGAGAAAATTCTAAAACTCCGAATTACGTCACTATTTATTAGTGAGCATCCTGTTGGCAAATCATGTGGCTATAAATATTACTTACTTTATCAACAACGATTAACCGCTTTAACTCCTCTTAAAACATAAAAAGCCAAAATCTTACAATTGGTCATTATTTATCTATAATAAGTAAATACTATTAAACATAATAAATTCCTCCCTCTAAAATTTATAATCCCAGAACTACGCACAATTTTACTTATGAGTATTATTTGCGCGAAACCCATTAATGGATATTTAAAATGAAAGTTGCTTATGCCCGATATTCCAACACAACCTTCTGTCCATTCCTCCCTTTTCCCTGACCGTAAATGTGAAACTCTTACACTCATGAACAACGTACAAAATTAGTAAAAACTAAAATATTGCTTTCTCTATCCAGTTCTTGAATTAAACCATCAAGCTCAATTTTTATGGGTTATTTTGTGCCCACGGAAACCTAAATACTTTTTATAAAATTTCATCCCCTTGGCAAAAACTTGGCAGAGTTTGAAATCTGTACCTTTCACGGTTCGTTTTTCCACACAACACAATTTCACCCTTTTCACTCCTTTAGAGATTGAATTTCAGTAAATCCTTCATTAGCACTGCTCTTGATGCTTATGATAGGAAGCCCCGTGTAAAATTTCAACTTCCTAACTTCAGTAGTTTCGGTTGTACGTTGATGCGACAGTTCGGTTCTACAACATTTCAACCCTTACCACTTTAGGGTTAATTTTAGAAGAATAAAGTATGCAGCTATGTTTGTATTTATTAGATTTACAAAAGTGCAAAATTTGCTAACTGTGGCTTTAACGGTTTTGATTTTCCATACAACTGTTTTTTTTCCCTTTTCACCCCCTTGGGCAAGGAATATCTTAAAATTCCTTCTCAGTGCTACCCTACGTCAAAATAGGAACCCCTGTATAAAATTTCAAGTTTATAGCTGCGGTAGTTTCGGCTATGCGTTGATCCGACAGTTCGGTTCTACAAAAGTTCAACCCTTATTTTAACCACCTCAGGGTTAATTTTAGAAAAATTCAATATGTAGTAGCTATGCTTGTTTTTGATCGATTTACGAAAGGTCAGTTTGACAACTATGGCTTTAACGGTCTCGATTTTTTATACAACCGTTTTTACCATTTTCACCTCCTTAGGGGTTGAATATCCATAAATCCTTCCTTAGTGCTATCTTATGCCACAATAGGAATCCCTGTGTAAAATTTCACGTTTCTAGCTCCATCAGTTTCGGCTGTGCGTTGATTAGACAGTTCGGTTCTACAAAATTTCAACGCTTATTTGAACCACTTTAGGGTTAATTTTAGAAAAACAAAGTATGCAGTTATTATGGTTTTTGATTGATTAACGAAAATGCAATGTTTGACAACTGTGGCTTTAACGGTTTCGATTTTCCATACAACCGTTATTTACCTTTTTCACCCCCTTAGGGGTCGAATTGCCAAAAACTCCTTCTTAGTGCTACCCTAAGTCACAATAGAAATCCCTGTCTAAAATTTCACGTTTCTAGCTCCAATAGTTTCGGCTGTGCGTTGATTAGATAGTCATTAAATCGCTTTAGTCTCGCAACACTTCAACCCCTATTTTTACCCCTTTAGGGCTAATTTTAGAGAAACAAAGTACACAGTTAAATTCATTTTTAAATGACTAACTAAAGTGCCAAGTTTGACAATTGTATCTCTAACGGTTTCGATTTTCCATACAACAGGTTTTTACCATTTTCACCCCCTTAGGGGTTGAATTTCCAAAAATCCCTTCTTAGTGCTCACCTACGTCACAATAGGAACTCCTGTGGAAAATTTCACGTTCTTAGTTCCAGTAGTTTCGGCTGTGCGTTGATACGTCAGTCAGTCAGTCAGTCAGTCAGGTTCCTCTTTTATATATATAGATAACAGGATCCGATAAATATTTTTCAGAGGAGTACGTTGCTTATTCCCAGAAAAACATAATTACGATACTTAATAAAACTTGTATTTTCCACCTTTAATAAAATATTAAATTATACTCGTATTAATGAGGTCGGTACAAAGAAATGAGCGAAATCTATAATCTTCGTGTTTATCCGTGGAAAAACACTGACTGCGCGATATTAGTACTTCACATGTTTCATTTTGCGTTACATTACATTGGAATTTAATTACCTGCTTCTTTGAAGCAGTCGCTTTGGTTATTAAGGCAACAATAAAAGTTTTAATTAAGTTAAAATACATTGATTTTGTACGTAAAATGTATTCTAAAAATCAGTAATTTGTTTTATTTTTTCGCATAGATATAATTCTAAAACAGATCGTATTTTTTTTAGAATATATTAGTTCCTAACTGTCCTGGATTCTATAAGGATAGCCCGTGGTGTCTTCTACGGATCTCTACTTTTATCCTGCCGTACAACTTTCATTTTATCCAGTTAAATCAAGGGTTGTCAACCTTTTGACTACATAAGGGATTATTTGTCAAAATTTCTTTCTAGTCATTGACCATCCAGTTGATTCACTTGTTCGGTTGTATATTTATACAGCATCGAAATGCACTTTAATTGAAGATTTTTCTATCTATCGCATTTCTATAAAACTCGCATAAAATTATTTTAAAGTTGGTCTAGGGACCGTCTAGTCTGCTGACTACTTAGGATAGTTCCAGGGATAGTTCCCTACTTCCAGGGACCACCAGTGGTTCATGGACCACTGGTTAAAAACTACTGAGTTAGATACACTTCTTTATGCATTCTTGTTTAAACAGGGTACTTACTGATCAGGCCCTTGGACATGGTGTCATCGATATGGTCGCTATCACCGATGGGGCTACCCCTTCCGACTCTTCCATTCACATTCATGTTGTGTAGGCTTACTTTATTTATAATTTCGACGTGTCTAAACCAACTTTATATTCCCCTCTTAGTTCTCGTTACTTTATCTCATTATTTATTTAACTATTTATTGTCCACGGCAAAAAGAAGAATAAAAATTTATAGAGACAATATACTCGTAAAACAACAAAGTAAAAATGGCGATCGTAACGCTTTAAGGTAATTTTTGCCGTACACTCATGCGATGAATATATCTTTTATTATATATCTTTTCATCTTATAAATCCAACACCACGTTCACAGAATCTTAGTATATAATATTTTTTCCCTTAATTATTTATGTGTTTTCTGCGAACCTGATCAGTAAATTTGTCTAGTTTTCTCCGTAATCGTCACTACTCAGGGATCCGTCGTCAAAGATTAATGTTCCTTGTACCCAAAGGTTTCTCAAGGACGGTCCTAAGTTTCCGAGATTAGGCACGAACATACAACACGCAGCATTCCCTAGTTTCTTCCCGTTTCTTATGTAATCAAATATTACTTGTATAGTAATAAAGAAGTAGTTTTGTACTGAATCTTGTTTTTTATAGTTATTTTATTGGCTATACATAATTGCGACCTAATCGTGTAAGTCATTACACGTATAATACGTACAGTATATAGTAATACGTACAGTACAGTATACGTAAAGTATTATACAATACTAGCGGCCCGACCCAGGTTTGCCCGGGTGCAGGTAGATTTCTCTACAACAATAAGTATATATTATACACATAAACTTTTCTCTTGAACCACTCTATCTATTAAAAAAACCGCATCAAAATCCGTTGCGTAGTTTTAAAGATTTAAGCACACAAAGGGACATAGGGACAGAGAAAGCGACTTTGTTTTATACTATGTAGTGATTCATACTTTTTATGAACCATATTCTACATTTTTCCAATAAAGCATAGCTTTGCATAGGTATAGCAAAACAACTGACAATATTGTGATAAAGCGGCTTGATGTTCAATTACGGGTCAAATCCATGGAATTTGGTGGCTAATTTGTCCAGTTCATTCCTGATTTACAGTTAAACCATCGATTTTGGGTATTGACAATAGGGGACAAAGCGATTCCCATGAAGCTAGGTCAAAATGAATATTATTTATTTGGCGAATTTTTAAACCAGGCACCATTTATAAAATACTGGAATGTAGCCTGAATACCATTACATGACACGTTATTGCAAATGTCTTAAAATTGATTAGTTAAATATACCAACAGTCAAATACATAGTTCTGACCTCACACTAAGATCGAGTCTTGTGTCGTCGGTACCAGAAACTATGAGATACTTTTCGGTCTCACAAACATCCCAAACCCAAAACAAATATCTATGGATCATACAAAATATTGTCTCGGTGCCGAATCGAACCCGTGGCCTCCCCTTTTAGGGACGACATCTAACCAACTGTGCCACAAAGGCTGTCACTACCATTACATGACACATTGTTGCAAATGTTAATTTTATGATCTTGATCTGTGCACATGACCGTTTAGTTCTGCTTCGGCATGACTTTCTAACAAAACATAATTATCTCTTGTCAAGATTATGAGAGCCTTAAGTATACAAATCCGTGGGGATACAAATAACCTATCAACATCAAAAATTTGTCCAAACCGTATTTAGTTTAATGTCCTTTCAGCTGGGTTCCAAATTTGTGTGTATTTCTAAACCCACCGGGAGTGACGCTGCTGTTCGGTGCTGTTATTTACAACGTTTGCATTTAGGATGCTTTCAGTGGAACGTATTTACGGTGATTATGTATTAGTGTCATTAGGGACCGGGGAGGATCCGCCAGTAATCCCAAAAAGTAAATTTCCCTTTGCTCGTGAGCATGTTCGCGTAATAGATTTTTAAAAGTGGTAAAGTCTTGCTGTTGAGTTATGGCTCAGCATAAATGGGCAGGCTTGTCCGTGGCCGTACCACTGTCCCACAGGAGATCGACGTGAAGCGACTGTTTTGCTGTTGTTTTTCGTTTGGTCAGCGAGATTGCCGGATGCTCAATACCCCTTCTTTCTTCCCATTTTCTTCCCGTTTCCCTTCTGATTTATTGTGCCGGCAACACATCCTTGATCCAAGCATTATGGATGTTCATTAGCTGCAGTTATATTATGAACTAGCGGACCCGGTGAACTTTGTATCGCCATATTTTTTGCCATCAATACTGTCTAAAGTCTAATTATTTTATTGCATTGTAATGAACAACATTTTTAGTTTTTCCTTCCGGAGAGAAAGCAAAACCACGCTGGCTAAGTGCAGGTTGGCGGATTTTATTTAACATAGAAGTTACTCCGAAAAGTCAGAGGTGTGCCCTGGGATTTGAACCCGTGACCATCGTAAACATGTTGGCAGTCGCGTCTGGTACATTACCAACGGGCTACCACCCGCTTCTGTGAATTACTTTTATTTATTTGAGAAGAGTTTATATACAGATACAAATAAATAAAACCTTTATACTGCCATTCCAGGTGATGTAAATCCATGTGTAAATCATAGAACAAAATTAAAAATATAAATCGGCATATCGTTTCATTACAATTTCTAGACATGGCATCAACGTATGTCCTTTATGGAAACGAAAAAATATAATTGGATATATTTTGGTGTACTCCGGCAAAACGCTTCGATAGATAGTATACCTTGTTTTAAACTGTTGCAATAATCTATGGGCTATTTTCGTAGATATGGACATTTTTTATTTTACATTTAACAAAATTACGCGAAAGACGCTGTGTTATATTATACACAATGTACACATTTTTTAAATTTTGTTCTATTTCTTGCTTGACCGTTTTTTCGTCTCCCGTCAACCAAACAAAGAGCATCCTATATTGGCTGTACGCATCACGCTTGAACGATATCCAAAAGAAATGTGTTTTTTCCTCACAGCTAAAACCTTCCCTTGACTTCCACGAATATTTCAAGACCGAAATCCAGCCCAAAATACAAAGTGAATTTAATGTAAAGCGGGGCAAATATAAATGTGAAATAGTTATTAATAAAGATATTCGATTAATTGGCTGACTCAACTTCCATTAAAACACCTTTGTAATATAAATATGAAGACTGCCTTTGTTATAAATAACTTTGTCATACATATTTCCTGTGTCAAAATTTATATTTGGCTCGAATATCGTAGCTTCTTTGGAGTCAGATAATAAACGCCACAGACACAAAGTACAAATGGTTGTAAAAAATATTTTCAAGTAACTAAACTTGGACGTTTATCAAAGCGATCCAAATTGAGTATTGGAGACAATATCCGCGAAACATCTCGACTTTTACAAATTTTGCTATTTAATTTTCAAGAGGTAAAATACTTTTTAGAATATGAATCAACTCGCTAAATCCGTTTTATCGGACTGGGTCTGCGAGCGACACGGCTTTTGATACGTGATCGGAATGCTCCCCAATTATAGAAGCTTTAAGAAGTCACGCCCATAACGAAGAGTCGGCGCAAGTGACTAGAGGATTACCACTCTGAATTGATACGGTAAGCGACTGGCCGCCGACGTACTGAAGTCAGCCGTGTGTGCCTTAATGAAACCTTTTGAATGAAAGCCGGAGAGTGGTTTGCCCGCAATTTTTGTTTTGATAAATGCTGTTAGAAGTTATGTGGTTGTGAAATGTATATGGAAGACGTACGAAATGCATGTAGGTTAGTAATCGTTTATTTGTACAGTGTTTTGCGAGAAATTTAATTAAACTTCTGTGATGGGGGCTGAATATAATAATTATACACCTGAATATAAACAGAATGATATAAATCTATTTCAATCTGTAACTTTGTCGTAATGTGGGCAGTAATTATGTGAAATAATCTTTTAAAATCTTATATAAGTACATTGTTTTAAAGGAACAGATCATTTCACAAACCCTAGTATTGAAGCATCAAAAATATATTAGCATTAATATCTTATCATCATCATCATCATAAGCCTATACCATTGGCCACTGCTGGACATACACCTTCTACAAATTTCACAATTTCACCCTGTCTTCGCCTTATCACATTCAGCATCTGCCAGCGACCTTTCACAAATCGTCACTCCATCTAACTGGAGGGAGCTCTACACTACGTTTGCTAAAACACGGTCTCCACTCAAGAATACGTTTGCTCTAGCGGTTGTCAGTTCTTCGTCAGATGTGGCCAGCCTACTGATACTCCGGCTTGGTAATCCTAAGACTTTGGTTTTATGTCGGAAGATTGTAATGGATCCTGTCTTTCAATTATCTTATGCTGACTAATAAAAAGCGTGTACCGAGAGTTATAAATGTAAATATATAATTAATATAATTTCCTCACAAGTCGTCAATTCAAAACATTCCCAATGAAATAATCAAACAAACAAAGGAACACTCAAAATCCATGGCTTAAACCACAACATAAAGTACGTATGTGTATTCAGATTCGCAGCTACAACTGTCGACAGCTGCATTAGCCACGCGTACACGAAAACGGTGGCATTCATTTTATATCGGTTCACGAAACAACTTCCGAACCGACTCGCCACAAATGTATTCGGGAGCACATGAGTGGATATCGAAATGTTACGAGACTTATATATGTGGGAATAGTTCCATCTCGGGTCAAATCAAACAAAGATCGTTTGGATAATCTTCAATTTAATATCGTCTTTATTTCGTCGTCACTTCAGTCGCCCTTCATATCTTTCACTGTCTTCCAGATCCTTCTCCCTTATTCTGTTTTTCCGTCTTTCTGTACTTCAGCATCTTAATCATTCATCCTATATCTCTTCATTAGTCATCTTTTCACACAAACCACGTTTCGTGTCATTCGTCTAACGTTTTATTCTACTCATCTTTCTTCATAACATTCAAATCCTACATCTATATTATGTCATCGGATCGCCTCGGCACTGGATGAAGGTCTTTTTAAACTAGTTTATCTTCTTTTTATGGAAGCTCACCAGATGGTAAGTATGATACCTTTCAGAAAGATTCAGGCACTTGAAAAACAATTTCTGCCAATCGACGCAATAGCATATTGGACTACGATCGATTTTTGTATTATTTTGCGTACCGACACAAATACCATTAAAATAAAACATTTCTATCAAAACAGTATTAAATCATAAAGTAACATGAGGCAAGTTTTAGCATTTTAAGTTAAAGACTGAGAGTCGAGAGGGAAAATCTTACCGTCTCTTTCACACGTGCACATTTTAATGTATGTTAAGCCTAGCGACGTCATTAGTGTTGTTTTGCTTCCCTTTCTTTTACTCCCAATAAAAAAAAAATTGTAACATGTTTAATTCTTAGGGAATTCATAAAGTTCTTTGTTTGCTAGATTTTAGATATGGATAATTTTGAAACAATGGAGTCATAATCCTATTATGCCGGCATACTTCTTCACGCTGCGGCGACAAGGCCTGGAGCTGTAGGAAGGAGGGAACACGGTAGCCAGTGAACTGTTTCACGAACTAATGGTGCGGCAAGGGTGTATCGAAGTAAGCAGCCACGTTCCACAATGCATCCGATTTCGATGACGACAAACTCGCCAATGCTTACATCGAAACCGCAATTTCAGTTCCAGTTACAAGGTGCAATGTGTCAAGATATGACTGTACAACTTATTTATTCTATTTGGACTCTCTTTGGTCTTTTTTTTCAGCTTAAATATTTACGCTTGTTACCAAGGAGCTTATACCCAAATGGAGATTGCATTCCGTATAAAACACTGAAGTACAAAAATTTGACCTTGAATGCAATCGCTGTTGCCTGCTATCCTTTTCTTTCGAGTGACAATGAATGAACAAAAAGTCATTTTCATTCATTGTCACTCGAAAGAAAAGGATAGCCGGCAACAGCAACGTCATTCAAGGTCAAATTTTTGTGCTTCACTTTTATATACGGAATGCAATCTCCATTTGGGTATAAGCTTCTTGCTTGTTACCAATTGTCCATTTCGGATTCTTCACCAAAACATGTATCTTTACAGTTTCTTAGCTTTACATTGACAAATAAGAGACATTGATAAAATGCCAAATCCAAAGTAAGATTGAACTTGTATTATGGGTACCAGAATACTCACTTAGGTTACATTATATTACGCATCACAAGTCAGTTATTTGTTCTTAAACTTTGTAGGAGCGAGGGCTAAATGTGGCTGTGTGTGTGATTGTGAGTATAGGTATCTACTTTAGATAACATATATTTGAATTATTTTGTAAATAAATACAATACCAGCATTCAACATGACACTCGTATCTATATTTCATTAAATTAATCAATTTGAACTCGAACCTTTGCATAGGTTTCAGTATCAGTGTTGTGAATAGTCGGCATAATTTTCAATCAAATACACTGCAATTACCTATTGATATTGAATTTGTTTTACATCATTATGTCGTAATTAAATAAACCTCGTGCTAATAAAGGCTTCGGTGCACACCTTACATTTAAAAGCCTAATGCCCCGCACTAAGTTACCAATCTGGCGTTGTGAGTCTCAGAAACCGCGATAGTGCTTTCGGTTTGTTAACAGACTCGAAACAAAAATGTCGTGGAAATCAGAATCTATGATAGACTTATCTATCTCACTACGTATTTGAATCATACCATCAACCAGAGAAATGTTTGTCTTGGTGCAGGAATCTACAACCAGTTCTCAACCAAGGTTGTCTAAAATAAATTAGAAATTTAAGGGAAACCCGAGGCGCACGTTCATCGTGGTCCGGCAGTCACAAGAGGGGTTTTCAAATAATACTTATAAAACCTTTTAATATTGCACTTTCCGTGCCGCGGCAGGTGCAACGGATTTATCGCTAAGAGGTTTCAACATAGATTTTATCTTGGGATATAATATAGATCGTGACTGCGAACCACAAAGTATGCGACAAATGTTACTGATATTTTATTTAACTTTTGCTTTATATGTGGTTTATTTTTAGTGATGTTTGCATATGACATTCTTGTAGTCAAGATTGTAAAATTTTGGTATAAAATCTATAATGCCTCGTGGCCAGCATAGTTGAAATTTTGAGTTAATAAACAAAAACAAAAAATATAGCCTTTCAATGTTTCAATTCGTTTTCAATATGCACTATTGCAAATTGTATTCCAAAGAACGTGTTTTAAAGAGTAATTGTAAAATTATGCTTTAAAGTAAAAATACTTTAGTTTGAACGCAATGTTTTGTAAACTCTGCTTTTTAAACGAATGCAAGGATTGTTTCCCATTTCTCCGCTCTTTGTTCCTGTATTGAAATGACTTTACTTATTTCGCGTCGTATTTCGCCTTTTTACGTTTTTTGCTCTCACTAGGGATTGAACTAAGTTGAAACTCATTGCAACTGACTCATCCACTAAAAGGTTCCCGATTCCAATACGAGTATTCATTGACTTTTGCTATTACTGCCATACTCAGAGACATTTCATGTCAATTAAATTTTACTCAATGTAGATTTTAAAAGATAATTTATACTCAGGAACAATTTAATAGATATGAAACGTATCTGCATGCGGAACCTACTTCCGCATAAATTAAAACAACGATTAAAAATATTACGCTTTCAAAACTGCTGTATTGTTTCTCATAAATAGTTTAAATTTATATTATTCTACACAATGACGTTTTACAAATAGACGCGTCATTTTTTTGTGCCATTATGTTAGTGTATAACATAATGGCACAAAAATATGGCGCGATGCGATGAAACGCGATGAATAGACATCGCCAGTTACGTAACAATAAGTACCGCACTGTTATTGGCTAAAGCGCGTGTGACGTAGCACCAAGCATCAAGTACGGGATGACGTGGCGAGAGTTGTCAAACGTCGCCATGAGAGCGAATTTAATAATTTTATTTCATAAAAAAATAAATTTGTGTGTACTTGCGCACTAAATAAAATATTTATTTTGTTTCACAGTTTCAGAATAATTTGTACGTTATTTTAAATCAGTCTAATCTATTTTTCCGCAATTGGTTTTGAGAATACAAATAGTCAGAGAAACGTGTATCCGCGCCACTGGTTGAAGCGTGACTGATTGCACGTGAGGCAATTACCTCCAAACGTCGTTGCCATTATAAAGCTCGGACAACGCATCTATGCTTTATAAATATCTTAGATTCTACAGCAGTATGTAGACGCATTTTTATATAGAACACTTAAAGGTAATGATTGGTTTCTATTTTGAATTTCGATTCCCCTTTAGAAATGTTCAAAGGCTTCTGTTTCTTGTAGTAATAACTTGTTTTACTCAACTTCTTCTATTGTAATCATTTTCATTGAATTGCAAGTTTGTTAGCATAATGCCACTATGAATACTAGAAAATAATCGTGGAAGCTTCATTGGTCAAATGAAATCACAAGACTTCGTGACTAATGTAATCAGTTATAGCCGGCTGTATTTTATCAAAAGCATACACTGTCTCTAGCAATAGTATATTAGTTTGGCTCATCAAGAAAACATTATGATAAACATCCACCCAATGTAGCCACAGCTTAAAATATAAAAACAGCACTCTAATTAGCCATAGCGATTTCAGTCTTCCTCATTTCTCCCGCGCAGCAAATAGCTAAAACCGCACAAACTAAACCGCTAGCCTCCTAAACTTTAAACTGTATTAACAACTTTGAATTTGCGTTAGTTATTTGCAGTCTATTAGTACCACGTGCTCTGGAACTAGTCAATCTCCAAGTTGCAATAATAGCGAATGCAGGCCGCGTTACGTGGCGAACCGAGTTGCAATTTTAGTCGTCTCATGCCAGGAATATGTTGCACATTCGTTGCATATTGTGTTGAGTGTTGTGTGGACCCGACATAATACGTCACGTCTATCCCCTGTTACCGCTAAGACCTGCACATATAATGGAAGGTTCCCCAATATTACACGCTTTAGAATATCTTCACACTGGATATGCCATGACTGACTGGACTAATCTATGATATATATGATATATGTAATCTATGATCTCTTTGTCTTCCAAATATATTGTATTACCCGTAAATATATCATGTTTTGAAAGATATTTAAAATGAAAAATTTTGACGTCGATTTCGTGTGGTTCTTGGCACAACACCATTTCTTCCGTGAAGGTAATTTTGTCAAAGTTAGTTTTTCTTGTTTATTTCTAGAAATTACAATTACGGAATCATTCGCCAATCAGCAGCATAAATCAGCTGGTTTAGATTATCTGGCCGGGCAATTCAGTTTGTGTAATTTTTTCGAGTTGCAAAATCTCTAATCAATTCTTAGTGATAGGGCTTGTAGCCGATATGATAATCGGTTCACCCTTATTACATTACAGTAATTAGGATAGGAAGCAACTTTGCTAAATTTGGGTGACATTAGTAGCATTTCTGCTTACTCCTTAATATATATGTAAGCATGAGCTTAAATATATATTATTTATGAACCATGGGCAAAGAACTAAACTTCATACAGCCAGCACACATTAATCGAGGAATGAACAGCGTGATAGCATTACTGTGACCTAAATCGCACGAAACTTGTTAGAAGTTGTGACGGGGATAAGTGTCTGTAAAGTATTGGACACTTTTTGTCAGCAGGATTAAGTTTCCGAGCGTGCCAACTAAGTGTCGGGTTGTTAGAAATCAATTAGATAATACATTCCCTACGTTTACGTTACTGGACGTTTTTGGACAAATTGGAATCCTTCGTAATATGATCATATTACTAGGAAAATAAGGATCTACAAGAGGAATTTATTGTAAATAGAAATAAAACAAAAAAGTTAATAAAAGCATCACATTTTGTAAATTCCCTGACTGTATCAGCCCATATACGTCCCACTGCAGGGCACGGGCCTACTCTACAATCGAAAGTACGATTGAGAGTGGTTAGGCCATATAGTCCACCACGCTGGCCTAGTGCGGGTTGGCGGACTTACATACCATAGAAATTCTCATGAACCGCTATGGTATGCAGGTTTCCTCACGATGTTTTCCTTCACCGTTTTAGTGCGTGGTGATTGGCTATCAATACACACATGACTCCGAAAAGTCAGAGGTGTGCCCTGGGATTTGAACCCGCGACCACCGTGAATATGTTGGCAGCCGCGTCTGGTCCGTTTACCAACAGGCCACCACGCACATTCCCTGACTTCAGGGTAAATTAATTTATTATTATAACTCCTTCCCTTATTATTAGATACACTTAGATCAATAGCAAAGTACATAATATGAAAGAATATAAGAGAAAACAAAAACTAAATATTCGAAAGGAATGACGACGAGACATTTTTTTTTTAATTTTCCGCGTTTATACTTCGTTCCAGTGAAACGTGGCGATAACTAATCGTTTCCATCGAAATAATTGACGTTTGGACGACGATGCTGCGACCGTGAATGTTGTGAAATATTAATTATGCTCGAATTACTGTAGGCATTTTAAAAGCAGCAAAGTTCATGAGCATTGTCCCGCCATTTCATTCCTAATGTTGATTAATCTCATAATAAATAAAGCTGCATGATCTTAGGCATGGTAAACAAAACACTTTATTCTAAAAAGTTTGTAAAATATATTTTTTTTTTATGATAGTCTATCAGAGACACAGAGTATCATAAAAAACTCTTTAGAGTATAAAATATAAATAAAAAATAAACATAAAAATATTAATTTGATTAAACATTTCAATTTTAGTTAATTCGTTAAGAGCTACATTAAATTCCCAACAAAAATTTAAATCTAATCAAAGGGATTAATTAAAACTTGAAAATGTATCAGATGCGATATAGTATCTGTAGTTTGCTTCACAATTTATAATTCAAACTTAAAATTTACAACTAACAAACAACACAAAGACAAGTTCTTTAGAAGATTTTTAAAACGCTGACGCGGTTCTCTCGCGGGTGTCATACGTGTTCTACTTGACTCAATTAGAGGCGCTTTTATTTACTCTATTTCCGCGACAGCAGCACAGAGGCGGGTGGCTGGCACGTGCCGGCTGGTTGAATGTTTATTGCATTGAGATTGCGGCATAACTCGCCCCTGCTTATAATAAGTGGGAATTTGAACGTCTTTCCACATCTAAACGGATTAGAAGCCGGACGTGGTTTCACAATTCACAGTTTCTTTGTTTATTTAAAATATATTATGGGTTTGGAATGGTCAATGTAAACGTAAAGAACTATTATTTAAGTCGTTATAGGAATTCGATTTTTTTTTAAAGCGCGTTGAAAGCAGATTCACAAACTAATGATATTGATGGCAGAAATTTGCTGCGTATAGACCGCTTCGAACAAGTTGTTGGGGAAGTCCTTGGGCAGTGGCCTACTCATTTTTTATCAATTCATAGACTACCACTAACTAAAGATAATTCGTAATAAGTTAAGAATTAAAGATAACAATCATACATGAATTGGGGCTAAACTCATCGAGCCGCATCAATAGTTCCTCGCAAACGTTGAAATTTCTTTTCGCGCCTATTAATTCTCCTCGACAAATTCTAGCAGCAATTCGTTTGATTTTTTCGTACAAGCTAGAACGTTTTTCCTTCCCTTCTTTGCACAACAAAGGAAACAGGGTTTTTGTAAGCGCCACCGAGCTCGCGACACAAGCCTGCTTTTAATCCAAGATGTCGCTTTTTACGTGATGCCTGTGTCAATATAATTTGAAAATGCTTCTGCGTTTCGTGTAAATAAAATTATGTGATTATACAGTGGCGGTTGGTTGGTTGTTAAATTAGTCTTGTTTTATTTATTAGCATTTTCTTAATGTTACATTTTGAGTTTATTTCTTGCGTTGTGTTTTTTTTATCAAGGGTTGCATTGCTAGACGTAGTAGGTATTGATAATGCGTTGACGTTCTAGATTTGTTCCTATGAATATATTTTCGATTCATTTCTTAAACTTTCATAATAATTATTTATTACTGTAGTTCCCCAGTTTCGTTCTTATTCTGAAATTATTTCTTTGTACTACACCTAAGTATAATATTATGTGTGTAGGAAAAGGATAAATAAAGTTTAAGTATATGTACATAATATTTATTGTTTTACTGTGTTATGTAAGGTATTAAGCGACGCGGTAGTGACTAGTATGATTGACTAGCCCCAATGAGCGTGACATAAATATTTACATTTATAGCCCTCTATTAGCAGGCTGGCATAATTGTATCGAATGGCACGGGACTGCCGTCTGATACTCTGCCTGGCCGGCATTTGCGCTTAACATCAGGTGCAGTGTAGTTATTATGCCGGGCCAGTGAAAAAAATAATTACCAAAGTTTACAACGGAAAATATTAACAAACTCTTGTTAGTTATCTATGTAGTAGTAGCACACGAGTAAACGAAATAGGTTTTAATTCGACTAACAAACCAAGCTCAGCATTAAAATCCCCTAACGTACGTTTTAATCCAAAAAATAGTCTCGCATTCGAAATATAACAGGACAATTCTTCCGGCGTAACTAATAGTATCCTGGTCACAACGTAGGAAGCTCGCAGAGAGTTGAATAAGTAAATGTGGCGGTGTTTGTGTGGAACTCGCTGTCGAGAACGTTCCGCAATTATTACGTAGATGTATGGGCTTTGTAGTTTCGTTTTTGTGTAGTAACTGTGAATTATTCTTTAGGACTTCTAAAACGTGATTCCTTGTTTGTGTAGTTCGAGACGGTTTTCAATTAGAGTTGGGTTTTATTGTTTTGTTTAAGTTGTTAAATTGGGCAATTAGTCGTGTTGTCCTAATATTTGCTTGAGTGGGAGACTTAGTAATTATTAACTTGTTTACTTTCATGATACTTAGTGCGTGGTGCCATATTGGTAAATGAACCAGACGGTGGTTCACGGTGGTCGCGGGTTCGAATCCCAGGGCACACCTCTGACTTTTCGGAGTCATGTGTGTTTTGAGAGTCAATAACCACGCACTAAAACGGTGAAGGAAAACATTGTAAGGAAACCTGCATACAATAGCGATTTACGAGTACAAGAGTTTTATGGGATGTAAAGTCCGCCAACCTGCATTAGACCAGCGTGGAGGACTATATGGCCTAATCACTCTTAATAGTTCTCTCGATTGTAGAGGCAGATAGCATACGCTAGATAGCACTCGCATCGTTTGATTAATTATTAAAATACAATATTAAAAAACCAGTAATAAAATAAATAAATTGTCATTTTATTTACATAGTTGTTGACAATGTGTATGTCATAATCTAAGATTTTTTATCGTTTTTGTATAATATTGTGTATTTTATTAAAGAAATCTATATTCAATTATTATAATCTGAAGTTTTATATACAAGTGTAATAACTTTTATTCATTTGCTCCATCTTTGCACAAAAAATATCACTAGATGCTTGTCCGAAGCGAGTGACACTCGCGCTCACAGTGGTTTCGACTGGTCTCAAATATCGTGTCGGTGAACACCGTCTATGTGTGCGTTGGTTTAGCGCGCTTTGTATGGAGCTTGACTTCTGTTAGTATTCTGTGGCCGTGGGAGTATACGGGCTGATACAGAATTACTTTCATGCGTTATCGTATTTAAGATAAGCTAAATGTAAATTCTGATAATTATACACTGTTAGTTTAATTACTTACGGCCTTATTCATAGACAGCTTAAAAACTTATTTTAGTTTTCGAATGTTTTATTATTTTCGAACGACTTTTGAATTCAGTTTGAGCGAAAAGGACAAAATATTTTGTAGCTAAAATAGGTTGATACGGCCTAGGAGTAAGTCTCTTAGGCTACATTGGTAGTATAAAACCTTGTTATATATAAAAAAAACACCTATACGCCCAACAGTCACATACATAGTTCTGATACCACACTAAAATATAACTCTTGTCTTATGTAAAAGAAAATACGAGAGAATTTTCGGTCTCAGGACCAGACCCGAAAAATTACTTTTGGATCACATAAACGTTTGTCTATATGAAGATCGAAACCGGTGCCTCTCATTTCACAGTCGGTCTCAGAAGCTATCACTCAATAAACACCCTTTCCGTGCGTCACAATCAATCCTAAAACCATAATCTATTATAAACCCTATTTTCGGTTTCCGTGCCAAGTACTGTATAAATTTACCTTAGAGGACACAATAAATAGAACGAAAGAATACATAAAGCCCCCACATTCAACAAGTGGAAGTTTTTAATTATTTCCACTGCCAAAACAAGTTAGAACAATACATTCTGGTTTTAAATGGCTTAGCTAAGAAAATCTCCGCCCTCGTGATATTTCCACAGCGCTTTGGCGAGAATAAACGACCGCCGCGGTTAGAATGTCTGTATGCAACAAAATGCACATTACTGATGAAAGCATTGCCACTCCAGCACTATTATGCTTTCGGGTGACATAGTACTGAGAAATTCTGAGCATGTAAAATTCAGGTATTCTTATTTTAGAGCAGACAATGATAAAAGGTCGCAAAAGGTCGTTGGATGGAAACCTTTTATAACATGTCAGTCTTGTGGTTGATAATGTTGATCGTATTTGTTTTGGCAATGATTGATCCCTTTATGTTGATTCAAGTTAATTAGACGCGATTCCAAACTCACCCCGTATTTTTTACACTCCCGATAAAGTTAATGCATCAATTAAAACCTGAGTGAAAAGTTCTGGGTTGTGTGATGGTACCAAAAAAGCAATTACGATATTTTTTACCGATCTTTGATTAAAGGTAAATGGAGTTTGATTTATATATATTCTTGTAGAACAATAAACTTTATATAATATATTTTCTTATATTGAATTTCTAAACAATAATATCTCTAGCACAATCAATGAATAATTCTTTGTAAGAGTCTATTAGTTATTCTCTCAAGTACTGGCCCTCGAAATAATAGCAGTCGATAGCAATTACGTTTATGTGTAAGGTAATTAATTGAATAAGGTCAATTCAACGGAAATATTATATATGTTATATGTAGTAGTATAATGGAATAAGTATACAAAATTCAGCAGAAATAAAAGATTATTTCTGTAGATAATTTTCATTCTAAATATGGTCAAATTACATCGTTCTTACTTTTTTTACTCTTTATTTTAATGGGCCTTTTATCCATGTGGACATATAAATCCCGTCATACTTAATAAAAATACATATTTTTTTAACTTATAAAATATACCAATGATCACAATCTATTCGTAACTGGTAATTGGTGACAGCGGATTCGCCAGAATCGTTTGTATTAATCCGACATCTACACCATTCAAATTATTTAAAAAACGTTTTCCTTTCTTTTTTATTCTTGGTACAATCCATCAGCGAGTATTATATATCTTCTACTTTATTGCAGGTACTGCAGTTAGGTGATTTGGACTTTTTCATCAAATATGCAAACTTTGCTGATGGATAATGTTCAGAGCGTAATCTACAAGCTAATTTGACATAATTCCTCTTTAAACCACTGCCACTAAACCGAAAAGAATGAGGAAGTCAAGGATCGTTCTATACCATATTCCCTTTTCTTTCAATCGTTTGTGAAAGTACTCTAAGTAAGTAAGTAAGTAGTACTGGTGGTAGGTCTCTCACATATGAGGCCATCTGGGTAGGTACCACCGCAATGTCTATTTCTCCTGTCAAACAGCACGCACTACACTGTTGTGTTTCGGATTGAAGGGCATTGTAGCCAGAGTAACTACTGGACATATTGAGACTTAAAATCTTATGTCTCAGGATGGCGAGCACAGTGGAGAGCGAAGCATTGCTTTGTTATTCAAGGTGTTGTTTGGTTCTGCTACTGTTTATGAGCGGTCGTATCGCTTACCATCAGGCGAACGGCATGCTCGTCTCGCCACCCATTGCAATAAAAAAAAAGACTCTTTCCAATTATTGAAACATTTTATTTTGAATTTTGTGGTGTATTCTGTATAATTTGGCAAAAATCGAATATAAAATAATATGAACAGGCCAACTACTTCGGATTGGTACCAACATGTAGTAAAGGTTCTAGATTTTCAATTGGTAATATTGCCAGAAGCACAATATCATAATAATGTCCAATAAAAAATCCTTTGATTCAATTACTACTATAGTGTATTATTTAGTTCACGTCATATAAAATGCTACATCCCCATATCTATGCAACCATATCATACAATGATTCTGGTCGTAACTCTTCAAATGACATCCATAATTTGAAAACATTCGCTCAATGTTGGACAATGTGTATTTACAAAATTAATTGAAACGTTGATACCTGACTAAGCCACCAGCACAGCGATTAAATTGGCTGTTCGAGACGATTTATTCTAACAATTGACTCGATATTTACAATGTTTGAAAACAAACAATTTTACAGCGAACGGGTTCCGGCATCGAGCGCGCTTCCAAAACTTTCTATTTGCCTAATTAACTACATTCAGAGGACCCTTTCTTGATTAGATCACGTATTGAAAGGATCAAACTGGATCCCGAGGTAAATACAAACTTTCTTTTATTGTTGTTATACGTCGATGAATTGCTTACACATTAAATGACTGCTAAATACAGTTGTGGGTATGTTTTATCGTGATAGGCAATAGTCAATAGGTAGGGTTGGTAGCACAGATTAGCGCTATTAACTAATAACATTCGAATATTATTGCCCCAGTTACCTTTCGTAACCACTGAATAGATACATAGAAATTGGTTACTGTCGCTTATGGACAACTGTAGAAACATATTAAATAATAAAAGAAAAATAACAGATGTGTAGAGCTTTTTGAGCTACAATGTGTCCTAGTATTTTATTATTAAGATAAGAACCAAGCTATCTGTCACAAATCACCCACTTATTCGATAGCTCAGTTTTCCTGATTATTGCTTTATTTATGTAAAAAAAACTACGTACCTAGAATCTTCAGTGTGGAATTTTAAATATAATATTGAGACAGTGAATCGGCTATTATGACGTTGAATTTACAAAAACATTAAATTCGTAGTACACATGTAAAATCTTATTTTTACGCCTCCGTGTTTCTTACTGCGAATAATTAATATTTTGCTATTCCGTACCGCGCGCCGTACAAGAACGCTTTCACGGTCATATTTCATAACGCGTATGTTTACATGGCTTTGACTCACTGAGTCCCCACCACATGAATAAATGAAGAAAGCAAAAGTGCGTTCTGCGTGCTCCTCTTTGATGTTTTCTTCGCGACGTTCATGCATAAAACAGACGTATTTAAATACGGAATTATAAACTACCTTAGTTTTACGTGCTCCGTACTTGCATCGTAAAACTGAAAGTGCTCGCAATGTTTATAGTGACACGCGAAATTTTAGTCCAAGTTTGATAATGAATAAATCTTTTATTATATTTACTGCAAATTATTGGATATGTTAGAAATTATTGTCGATAGTACGTAGAAGTATTATTGTAGTAATTATAGCCGTTGGTCGGTGTGCCGTCGAGAAAAGGTGGCTATTGAGCGACCTTTGGTCGAGAGAAGGATTGAGGGTACCAGGCCAAGAGGAAGATTGCCTATGAGCTGGATTGACCAGATAAAAGCGGCAGTAAATAGGTCATCATCATTATACGAATGCACGAGGAAGGTGGCCATCAATACCTGAAATGATGAATGACCACGACCACTCTGTCATGAGTGATACCAGCAAAGAAGAAGAGTAGATTGGAATAGTAAATAATAAACACACCCAACAGTCCCATATATACATAGTCCTGATCCCATACTAAGATCGAGTCTTGTGTCCTGGGTATCAGGAACTACGAGAGAGTTTTCGGTCTCACAAACACCGAGACGCGAAACAAATACCTGTGGTTCATACAAATATCCGTTTTGATGACGGGATTAAACCCACGGCCTCCGGTTTCACAGCCAGGGTCTAAGCAACTGCGCCACAGAGGCTATGTTAAAAAAAGAAAGAAGGGCGCGAGTAAGAACTGAATAAGACATCCGTTTCAATAGACACGAATTAAGTCGTCACTGTGCGCATATTCCAAGACTTAATGTAAAGTACCGTTATTTAACCTATGTATTCAAATTTAGGTCAAATATAAAATGAATTGCCACCGCGGCACATCGTCGCTGCAGACCGCTGACACGCCGTGAATACTCGCTAATGAACTGATGTTACACATTCAATAGGAAGTTTTTTAACTAAATTCAATACGTAATTATATACGCTACCTTTCCGCGCTTTTTATGAGGGACGGAAAATCTCTTTCATTCTTTTTGACTTCTTACCAAAGCTTTGATTCAAACGAAATGTTATGACAACTGAAGGGCTTTCTTAATTTATTATTCTTGAAAACTAGTTGGAGAAAAAAATATGAAATTGGTAGCCTATTTTGATGTTTGAGTTTTTTCCTAAGTGCTGTTATTACCTGTAATTCAAATATACCTGAAGTCTTACTTTATGTTTTGAAGCCAAATATTATTTGTCGTCGTGATTAATTAGAGATCTACTTTTTCAAGCATTATTTACGTCTAGTGTTCATTAAAATTATGGATATTTTCTCAACGATATTGCCCTTGTTATAAGAGTAAGTTAGATGCGATAAGTACCGAAAAGTTTTAAAATATACATATATATACACACATATATTAAGCATTGAAATAAAACAATTATTTACGGATTTTATCGTGGATTTGGTTTAATTTTTTCATTTTTAATTTCCCGACGTTTCGATTATTTCATGATCACGGAGCGGACTATATTAAACACATATTACGCAGAGAATGGCGAATATAATCATCGTGAGAAACATAGTTTATAAAGAACGGAAGCTCAGAATTGTATCCTAAATGGAGTAGCTGGCCACCAACAAAGAGTATATATAGTACAAATAATAAATAAATAAATACACCTAACAGTCACATACATACATAGTCCACGCCACACTAGGATTGAGTCTTGCGACGTGGGTATCAGGAACTGGGATTTTTGGTCTCATAAACACCCAGACCCGAAACAAATGCTTGTAGTTCACACAAACATTTGTCTCGGTGCAGGAATCGAACTCGCAGCCTCTTGTTTCATAGCCGGTGTCTAACCAACTGTACCAGGGAGGCTGTCAATTAAAGTGTCGATTTCGTTTCTTTTTTTGATAAATGTAACTACAACGTCTCTAATTATTATGAATGTAACTAACCTCGATATATAAACATACACATACATATATCGATATATAACATAACACAGATAGGATATTCCAGATCTATAAAATATAATCTGTGATTTCACATGAAATTCACGTCTTTGTACCCAAAGAACAGCAAACACTAACCAAATATTAAACAGAACTGATTATTGTATAGTTACTTTCATTTCGGCTTATATTACAAAGAATTGCATTCAAGTGTTTCAGAGGGCGCCACATTCCATACATTATTTTGCTACATAAAATAACAACTGATAAATATTTACATAGCGAAGTTTATAAAAAATGTACAAGGAGCAATAAAGTATAATAGTATATTGAATATATACCTTGAATGTATAGCTTTTTAAGATTATAACAATAGAAAATTACATTAACAACCGTCTACATGTCTTCAAGTGGTTTTAATTGTTCAGTCTTGGCGCAAGTCATGGGAAAGTCTTAGGCCCAAAACATACTACTGAAACGCCACGCGACCCAACCCGACGCGACACGTGTTGATCAAATCAAATCGTACTATTTTGTATGACTAGAATCACACTACGAACACGCGATGCTACGTTGCCTGGTCGGTTTGAGTTGGTTCGGATCGCGTTGCGTTTCAGTAATATGTTTCGGGCCTTAAGTGATCGCGACCTTTCAATTGTCTCTTCATTTTTGAGTTTTTAAGGTTTCATCTGTACCGTTAAAAATATTTATAAAAAAACATATATGTAGAGATGTTTATAAACGATTACAATCATTATTTATGAATCAACAATATGATCGTTATTGACATATTATAATAAATAATTTAATAAAATGCATAAGAACAATTTATTAAGATTTTTTTAAATACGTGGCAATACAGTCAACGAAAACAACGGTTAGAGTGGTGGTGCTTACAAACTGATATGATTTCGGGAAAACGGGGAGCGGCATCTGCTGTCTGGAGAAAAGAAAACACAAGAGGAAAAATACACAGGCTTCAGATAGCGTGCTTGTGAATGCCAGATTGCAGTTAATGTAAAGTCTAATTACAATTATAATTACCTGGGAATGCTGGTGAAGTTTTATTATTTGAAGCGGTTGGAGTTCATTTTAAGCAATCGGAAACCTTATAATGGAGACGAGAGAGCTAAATACCCACGCCAATAAATAAAAAAAAAAATCTTTAATCTGTGCGATGAAGCCTCCCGATCGCATATCAAAGCGTTGTAGATATCAATACCGCTTCGTCCGTTGATTTTTCCAATATATTTTGATTTTCGATATCATTTTATTACCGAAACATTACTAAATATTTATTTAACCATATAAAGTTTTTATGTGAAAAAATTTATCACGTATTGAAAAAAAGTTTATCAATAAAGTGTGTGTGCAAATATTTCATATTTTATCTCTAGGTTTATAAGGCTGAATATTTACGAGTATGCAAAGCGGCAATAGCTGCGTTTTAATGTAACCACGTACGTTTTTGTGTAAAGCTTGGCTGAAAACTGTAAAGCCGGCGCAAACAACGCCTAACATTTGAATTCAGACTAATGATGCAGTACTTGTGTTCGGTCCTGCCACTTTGTGATACTAATTACACTTACTGATATTATAAATAAGCGAATTAACGTTACGAGTTACACGACGTACACGAGTAGCGACGTTACATTACGAGTCTGAATTTTATTTAACTTAAAGTGTTCTGTGCGTTATTGTATTAACATTATGACAGCCCCCGTGGCGCAGGCGGTTAGATGCCGGTTGTAAAACGAGAGCCCGCGGATTCGATCTCCGCACCGTAACAAATATTTGTGTGAACCGCAGGTATGGTTTTGTGTCTGGGTGTTCGTGAGACCGAAAAGTCTCGCGTAGTTTCTGATACCCACGAAACAAGACTCGATCTTAGTGTGGGGTCAAGACTATGTATGTGACTGTTGGGTGTGTTTCATTTATTTTATATTAGGTACTTAAATTAATAATTAAATATACCTATTTATGAACGATTTTCACGGTCATTTTATTGAAAATCCAAATGGCCTATACTTAGTTTTCAATCAATTGGTGAAGTGTTCACCTACTATTAATTTTCTTATACTGCAATGGTATGTTGATCAGCAAGTTTAACTAGCAGCCAGCAAATGAGGTATCATATTATCTTAGACTTTAGAGCATATTATCATCTACTTATATAAAGAAACAGGGGATTATTATCCGAAACGAAGTTCGAATGTTCAGACATCGTACGTAAAACTGTACAACTGTGCCTAGGTATTCCACAAACTGTTCGAATCCTGTATCGTACGTCGTAACCATAAATAAAGTTGCAAGTGAATCATAAGTGTCATAGAGAATAGTACTGATTTTTAAGTGGAAAAATTATAAGTTACTTCAGACGTCGAAGTCTGAACAATCGAACTCCATTATTTATTTTATTCCTTTTTTGTACAACAAAATAAATCTTAAACTAAAACTAATATTTAACACAAAAGTACAAATGGCAGGCGTATCGCTCAAAGCAATCTCTTCCTGACTACCATGGGATGGACATAAGTAAAGAAAAATAAAGATAGGGCAGTCTAAAGTGTACTTTTAGAATAAAGCTTGAGTGATAAAAATAGGAAATAATGAAAATATTAATCTTGAAAGATAAAAAGGATACAAATATATTAAATTATTCATCGTTTCGTATAAAAGAGTATCTAATCTTTTTAATCTGTCTCTATATCTGTATCAGTCCATAAACGTTTCATTGCAGGGCACGGCCTCCTCTACAATCAAGAGTACGATTGAGTGTGTTAGGCCATATAGTCCACCACACTGACCTAGTGCGGATTGGCGGACACATACCATAGAAATTCTTACAAATCGCTATGATATACAGGTTTTCTCATGATGGTTTCATTCACCGTTATAGTGCGTGATGATTGACTATCAATATACACATGACTCCGAAAAGTCAGAGGTGCGCCCTGGGATTCAAACCCGCGACCACCGTGAACATGATGGCAGCCGCGTCTGGTCCGTTTATTATCAGGCCATTACGCACTTCTTTAATATCCTGTTAAATATTCCATTAAAATGCTATAAATCAACAGAAACCGAAAATAGCCCTTTATGTCTAAGTAACATACAAATGGTTGCATTTTTGCGAAATCGAATAATTGTAAATATGGGACACGTATCTTAATAGTTTACTTAAAGAATATCCAAAAATTTATATATTTTACATTTTGTTTACGATGTGAAAACAAAATAAGAATACCGTTTCCTGTTTTTATTTCCACATCTGTACACAAGCTTTAATTGTTTATAGATTACTAGTAACCACTTACTGGTGGTAGGTCTCTCATATGTGAGAGGCCATCTGGGTGGGTACCACCGCAGTGTCTATTTCTCCCGTCAAACAGCAGTGTTAACGCACTGTTGTGTTTCGGGTTGAAGGGCATTGTAGCCAGAGTAACTACTGGACATATTGAGACTTAACATCTTATGTCTCAGGGTGGCGAGCGCAGTGGAATGCCAAGTATTGCTTTGTAATTCAAGGTGTTTGGTTTTGCCACTGTTCATGAGCGGTCGTATCGCTTACCATCAGGCGAACGGCATGCTCGTCTCGCCATTCATAGCAATAAAAAAAAAAAAAAAAAACCAGCCCCAGCTCCGCCTGGGTAGATATTTTTTGATTCCACTCCACACCAGATACATGTTATTTTTCGTACCATCTCTTATATACCAAAACTCAACGTAGCTATCCTACCGTCCCTTTTCTTGTCATCATGACTTAATAAATCCCGTCCTGTCTGTTAAATCATTTCCTGCTCCGTCCCGTACCGTCTCGATCGTCCCGTCCCATCCTTTCTCTATCCTATCCTATCCTTTCTCAATGTATTAGTTACCCCAGTTTTTATTTTATTGCCTTTTCTTTGATTTTGTTGTGATTTTAACACTTGGTTTTTCATTTTTTTTTGCTATATTATGTGGAAAAAAATAATCCTAATGATCGAGTTAAAACGAAGATTGTTATTTGTTTTACCATATGACGGTTTCGATTCCAGTTTTAGACATGCGATTATACGAAAATCTTTTTTTAATGCATTTTGAATTGTTTTCAAAATTAAAAGATGTCTTCTTTCAGTAAAATTGTTTATCTCCTATATTTAAGATACTTTCCCTCCATATGGCCACCACATGAGACACCCTGTACATATATTATAAACATATAACCTTCTCCTTGAACCACTTTATCTATTTCTGAAAAAAGTATTGAAATCCGTTGAATAGTTTAAGAAATCTGAGCGCTCAGACATCGGACGCGACGTCACTTTATACGATGTAATGATGATATGTGCATGTGAAATGTTGTCACTTCATGTGGCCTATTAACGAACCACGCGGCTAGAGGAGAAAGGCTGCAAGCTGTGATGGTTCGGGGTTTGTTTCCCAGGTCATGCTTTAGTGTGATTTTTTGGTTAAAAAAATCATGTGTTGCTCGGGTCTGGAATTCGTTTCCGGCATAACTCGTCCTTTATCACACTGAAGAACGCTCGATATACTACCGGGCGTATTAGTTGAACTCCTGTCTACCTACAGTGAAATAGGCGTCAGTCATTTTGTGGAGAGAAAATTGCCTTTAATTAAATTAAAAGATCATCTTTAAGTTCGAGTTGGAATATCGTTGCATAATTGCAAAAAAATTCATAAGAGATACTCCATTACGCAATAAAAAATATGCATTCAAATAGCAACGTAGTTTTGTTGTTCATTACTTTTATTTGTGAAATAATACACAATAGGCGAGTAATTTTTGTTAGCATACGCTGTAGGTTTGATTAAAGCAATAAATCGAGCCGCGAGCCGGTTATCTGGCCTCTGTGCGCGGAATTAAGCGGCGACAGGGCCCGGATTCCATCGTAAATTGTCCCTCGCCGAGTCCTTTACTTAACATCTCAAGTATAAATAGAAACCGACTAATTACGTCGCCACAATTATCTTAAATGTTTTACGGAGTGATAATGGGAAAAAGTGCTGGATTTTCGGAGCAGTTTTTGCACTACCAGCAGGAATATTTGTTGAAAATGTTGAATTCGCGTCGCGTAATATCATTGTAAGATTTTTATGAAAATCTCTCGACACGCGCATTCAACGCTTTCAAAGAGTGGGAACATACTTTTCATAGCGGTAATTGACATTTCGATGCTTCGAACGCGATTGTCACGGAATATTTTGTGCTCGAGAAACAATAATTTTGGATAGAAACTTGCGGATTCTTCTTCATGGATTGTTTAAATTTGAATAATTTAGGGCGCGGTTTTAAATTTTGGTTTAAATTGTTTTAATTCTGGCCATATTTGCACCATAATTGTCGTGTTTCAATTGTTGAGAATATGAAGGAAAACACATCATTACATATATAATTTTTTATATTTTCTAAAAAAATTCAGTATTATATTGTAAAATAAATGTAATTTTAAATGTATTCGCAAGTTCCTTTTGCCCGGCGACGCCTCACGCTATTAGAAGTGCCGGTGCTTCGTGCTAAATCATTGTAAGCTATCGTCCACCTGCGCGGCGACACTCTAATACCATCCCAGTCTAGGACAATTTATTACTACGTGCTTGTATATTTTTCTTATGCAGTGATTTTATTTTTAAATAAATAAAGGTTTTTTATAAAATTTGCATATAATGCTCGCTCGCTATTCTATGCTAATATAAATGTAAAAGGTTTCTTATTAAAATATGTCGTATGAAGTTCTTTTTTATATTTAGAAAATGATATATTTAGGTTTTTTTATTTCGAGTCGAAAGAAACTAATATATAAATAATAAATTTATATTTATTTAAATACATCTTGATACTGTATTAGCTCATATAAGTCCCACTGCAGATCGCGGGACTCCTCTATAATCAAGAGTATGATTGAGAGAGGTTAGTCCATATAGTCCACCACGATACAAAGAAAAAAATATAAATTCTTACAAATCGCTATATTATGCAGGTTTCGTCACGATGTTTTATTTACCATTGTAGTGCGTGGTGATTGATTTAATGGCAATCTACACATAAGTCAGAAGAGTCAGAGGTGTGCCCCGGGATTTGAACCCGCGACGACCGTGAACATGTTAGCAGCCATATCTAGTCCATTACCAACAGGCCATCACGCACTAGATACAATCCCTACCTATCCATTGTTTAGACTGAAGCATAATCAAAATGTGTGTCAATAGAATTATTATTATTTGAAAATTCAGTCCTTTGGTCGGTGTATGTACACCTTCATAGCAATATGTGTGGCCTTTATGTACTGTGTAGCTGTAATTATTTTAAATAATTAAACTACCCGTATTTTAAGCACCATATAGAAAATATGAAATAATACCAAAGCATAACAATTAAGTTAAACAGTGCGTGGTGGCCTGTTGGTAAGCGGATCAGACGCGGCTGCCAACATGTTCACGGTGGTCGCGGGTTCAAATCCCAGGGCTCACCTCTGACTTTTCGGAGTCATGTGTGTATTGATAGTCAATCACCACGAACTAAAACGGCGAAGGAAAACATCGTGAGGAAACCTGCTTACCATAGTGGAAAACCTATATGAAAACGCCAACCCGCACTAGGCCAGCGTGGTTGACTATATGGCCTAACCACTTTCAATCGTACTGTCGATTGTAGAGTAGGCCCGTGCCCTGCAGTGGGACGTATATGGGCTAATACAGATACAGATACAGATAACAATTAAAGTGCAATAAATTGGGGTTTTTATCGCTATAATCATCTTGAGACACAGGCAATCCATTGCTGTATGAAAGAAAAAATCGAAATGAGAAGTTACTTACTCTTGGCTATACCTCCTATAGATGGCGCTTGAAATCGTGGCTCCTCTACTGTACAGGTAGAGAAGCTTTGTAATACTTATAAAATCAAACACGACTGCCTCTTAGTACTTATATCTTATTGAAAACTGAAAGAAGGAAACTGTATTTCTTAGAATTATTGTTGATGCTTTAAATGTCTGAAAATATTGAACAAGCCGACCTGATATATAGAAGCATTGAGAAGGTTCAAATCAGGATTAGGATATTTAAATACATCTATATTAATTTACGAGAAGGGTATCGGACCAGACGCGACGGTATGTGTTAACTTTGTTTAATTTTCATTTCTTTTTATTGCATAAGTCTACGATAACCCATAGTACTGTCATGTGATACACCATCATAATCTATACATACCTATTCTCGATGGACACGTGACAGGCATAGCCTTGTGTGGGCATCACAGTTCTTCATATTTTATCATATTTTTGAAGAAAATATAATCAATATTATATTATGCTATTAATTAAGGTAACATTAATTAATTCTTTGTATCGCTTTATGTGCTTACTGCTAATAACATAAATTGGTTCTGAGAAATGTTGTTATTTTTTTTAATTACATCTATGAATGTCGACGAACGGGCATGCCGTTCGTCTGATGGGAAGCGATATAACCGCTCATGAACCATAGCAACACCAACCAATACCTTGGATTACAAAGCAATGCTTGACATTCCACTGTACTCGCCATCCTGAGACATAACATGTTGAGTCTCAATATGTCCAGTAGATACTCTGGCTACAATGCCCATCAATCCGAAACACAACCGTGCATTTACACTTCTGTTTGGCGGGAGAAATACCTACTCAGTGGTACCTACTCAGGCGGCCTCTCACATAGGAGGGACCTACCACCAGTAAGTGTTATTTCCCGTAAACTAATATTGGAGTTGGTGTTTCCGAATTTCGGGTTCCATTTGATATATTATACATTCACAGTGTGGTCGGTTGACTGAATGCGGTAAGAGATAGCCACTTAACCGTGGTGTTAATATAAATGTACTGTTAGATGGGTTGTACATGTGTGAGTAGATCACAGAAACTGAATATTACTTAGATTACCGTCTTATTATTCAGGTTTCCATGGAGTACTTTACTGTATCAGCCCATATACGTCCCACTGCAGGGCTCGAGCCTTCTCTATAATCGAGAGTACGATTGAGAGGAATTAGGTCATATAGTCCACCACGTTGGCCTAGTGCAGGTTGACGGACTTATACATACAATTTTTCACAAATCGGTACGGTATTCATGATTCCTCACGTTGTTTTCCATCGCTGTTGTAGTTTGGATCGTTATGGAGTAGGTAAATATTGCGGTAATATTTAACCATGTTTTCTATGACATTAAGGTTTGACTTATTACTCGCTTTTTTCATTGTCATTTACCTCTCTATCCCTATTCACCCTGTTTTTACTTTCATTAGCAGTTAAAAAACCCCAAAATAACTATGATTTTCAATGTATATATTATGTTTGAAAAATGACCTGACTGCCATCTTACGTGCCAGAAAAAACACTATTATGAAAAGCAATTTAAAATATCGCTGAGCGCTTTTTGTTTCTGATACGGTTCAGTTTTATAATCATTTCCTCTTGAAAAGAAGATGCGATTTTTAGTGTTAAATCGGTTCTGTTCAAAAGAATTGAATTTTAAATGCCATTACTTTTCTTTGCGACGAGAATCAAAATCACTATCAGGACAAACTATGTAGGAAATTTGCTAAGAAATAATTAAAAGGGCAAGCGAATTTCTTGGGAAATATTCTGCCGGCTTTGTCCGTAGCGTGTTGCCTAAACAAGGTGTCAAGGGCGTTATCTAGACCTGTCGCCAGAATTAACGACGGAAGAGGCCGCCACGCTCGGTTGCGATAAATTACGCCTCAACTTGATCCCACTCAGCAGATAAATCAAATGTAAGAACCGAATGGGAATTCGATGATGCCCCTGTTTATTTCGATTTACCAAAGACCTTTTGCCCCAATCCCAACGTGAGTTGCTTACTTTATAGCGTTGTGAATCAATAGGCCTCATAAACTTCAGTAATGCAGAGTGTTGACATTGGTCCGTGCCAGCGTTAAATTTCAGTTTGTAGCTCGCAGCTATCAAAGCGTGGAAAGCCTTTTCAAATAAAGAATTACACGACAGTGTGTCGACACCTTTAGTGGTTGATAAAAGCAAATTGATTTATAACGCAAATATTATTTATTGATTCTCGTGTAATACGAAAAGGCGCAATTTTTTATTATTTGATTTATGATTTTAAAGAAGTTTAAATGACTCGCTTAAATACAAATTTAATTTGAAAACCATATTTAAAAAAAAAGTGTAATAAAATTAAATACGGTTATTACATTTTTGAATGTAATATATAAAAGGAAAGTAACAAATGGTCAAATATAAACTATATCTAATAGTTGAAAATATTAAAATCATACTGGACATGAGATGATATTAAAAAACATATTATCGCCCCATCCTCTAGTTAAATGAAAGTTCGCGCCGCAAGTTCACTTTTAGAAGTTGGTTAAGTGTAATCGGGTCGGGCTTTGGTGTCCGCGCCGCGTCGTCGCGTCGTGACGTCAGTGTGTGTCCTGTGACGTCACTGTGTGAGTCCTAATTACCGACAACTTCGGATATTTTTACCCACACGTGACTGCGTGCCTAATCGACTGAATCCACTTTAGAGTTGTGCCTTGCAGCCTGGCTTTTTCACTTACGGGTGTGATTTGAAAAACGCTGCAAAGTTAGAATTAAATGAAGTTTATGCTGACTCTATTACAGAGTGCTTTTTGTTGTGTTTATTAAGTTTCTTTTTATTATTGCATAAGTTATCGAGAAATCGATTAAGTAATAACAACTCCACACTTCCCTAAAACTTGCATTAATAGAGTTGTACGGGCACTTTGTGTGGCTTTTGGGACAGCGCGTTCGTCCCAGTCGATTCGGTGCACTTCCCCAGTAGTATCAATTTACACTGTGTCTGTACCTCTCTACTTTATTTTACGACTAAGTACGCACCTGAGGAAACCGCACGAGAAATATCGCACGCAATAATAATAAACCATGCATTATATAGTGCGAAACTTGGCGACATTATTTACAATAACTCTACACGACGCGACGACGGACAGTCCGTCGGGAATCGAGCAATAACGTGCAGAATAAACGCCTAAAGATACGTACACAATAACACGAGGCCACATATTCCGGGGTACATAAAAGTTTTCACATAAATCAGTGGGCTAACTTTATTCAAACGACTCTCTGGCGACATTCGTTTGGAATCCACGTCAAGTGAAACTTTGTGCGGAGTGGCTTCTTTGTAAAAGTGCCTCGAGTTACTGTACTGTTTCGCCAGTTTGTACTCAACACGTGCGTAAGGCCCTTCGTTTAACAATAAGTACATCAATGAACAAATTAACACTTCAGGGTGAATTTAGCGCTATGTATGTCGATAGGTATTTTTTTTCTCTTGTGTTTTATCATGTAGAGGCAATGATTAGTGTCGCTGAAAGATGTGATTGTACATGTGGGGCGAATTAACTGACAAAGGTGAAAGGTCTCGCTATTTAATACGAAGGTGTCGATAGTTATCAAGTATGGTATAATTATGCAAATTAAATATATACACCCAGGGTGTATCTATCATTGGTAGGTCCCTCATATGTAAGAGGTCACGTGTGCAGGTACCATCGCAATTATATTTCTCCCGCTGAACAACAATGTAAATGCACGGTTGTGTTCATGTTTGAAGGACATTAAATAAATAAATAAACACACACAGTCACATACATAGTCCTGACCCTACATCAAGATCGAGTCTTGTGTCGTGGGTATCAGGAACTACGAGAGACTTTTCGGTCTCACAAACACCCAGACCCGAAACAAATACCTGTAGTTCACACAAATATTCGTTTCGGTGCGAGAATCAAATACGTGGCCTCTTGTCAGCCGGCGTGTAACTAACTGCGCCACGGAGGCTGTCAAATTTGAAGCCAGAGTAACTATTTGACATAATGAGACTTAACATCTTATGTCTCAGGATGGCGAGAACAGAGGAATGCCAAGCATTGCTTTGTAATTAATAGTGTTGTTTGATTTTGCTACTGTACATGAGCGGCCTCGCCATTCCCTGTAATAAAAAAATACCCAGCAGTCACATACATAGTCCAGAACTCTGGGGTCTGGTTAAGATAATACATACGGATGACAACGAACGGCAATTTATATAAATCAAACTGCTCAATTATTATAAGATAACATTGCTGTTAACGTCATCAGTATATTTTTAATATGAATAAAAATGTAACAAGCCTTCCAATCTAGCACATCAATATTTTTTCATACTTATTGGTTAAATTCGTGAACAGTTTAGTCCTTCGAAACTCAGTGAGACGGTACCTTAATATTGGGAAACCATAAAATAACGTCCGGAAGCTAGTAAAAGAAGCGATAGATATCGAAGACGCCTTTTTAATTAATACTAAAAAATTAAAGTGAAGCCGATAGTTCAATTAAGTCTAGAAAAAAATTGCCAACTTTATTTCATTCATTATTGCTCTAAAGGTGTACAAATTATCTATAGTTAAATATCACAAGATGGTCAGGAAATAAGAACGAAATTGATAATACTCAGTAATGTCCTGAGATTTTATTCTTTATTTGATTTTTACGAGCTCCGCGGGGGAATAAGACGGGCTTTATTTTAAGTCGGGAAGCAGTAAGCTATAAATAGAATTGGACTTAATGATAAATATACTTATTGTGAAGAGGAATGGGTTTGTACTCAATTTCTTTGGATTTATTTAAACAGTGCCAATAAATTACTTGGTAACTTTAACGACGCTTTCTTTATTATTACTTCGCGGTATAATAATACCTTTGATTTATATTTAGATCGGTGTGATACTATGTAAATTAATAACGAGATGACGTCTATTATTATAATTCTCAGAAATTTTGGCAATTTTGAAGGTTAAGTCTAGACAGAAATTGGCTTGAAAATCGTGGTATTGTTAGAGGCGAATTTAATAAACTTATATATTTGGATAGCTCGTAACTAGTTTTCGCAGTTTATAGTAATTGTAAAGGTGAAAATGCAGAGTAATGTATAATTTGTAAATCGGCCCTCCGTTTTACATAGTTCATTAAAATTCATTTACTAGTCGTGGAGTTACTCGCTGCGCTGAGAAACAGACGGGAGAGGTGCAATCCTGCACTCCTAATCTGGATCACAGAAAAAATGGAATAAAAGTACTGCAAGTCTGTTTTTTAATTATTTTGAATCCGTGAATAATCGCTTTGGTGCAGCTGTTGCCTAAATTTATTCATCTGTATGAAATAAATGAACGTTCATCAGAGGCTTTGCATACGCATCCATAGATTTTATTTTTGCTATAGTTGAGTATGATATGACTAAAATATATGAAGATTTTTCGACAATTAACATTGACCTTAAACATCACTTCGATTACAATTAGTTTAAGGCTAGTAAGAAAAAGATTCAAAAGATTTGTTATTTGTTTCTTTAGGAGTGATCTGTGCATTAAACTAACGCCCAGAGAACGTCTGTTATGAATCACACATAGTAGAATCATGACATTCATAGCTACTCGTATGCGAAATGTATAAAATTTCTGGATTCCGAAGTGAACATATTGTTACACATATGTGGCAAAACTGTCTGCGTGTGGGACTCAAATCCTATTACAGTAATCTTTTACTTAGTCTGTGAATTAAGTACAGACAGAGTACACTTGTTAAAACATTGTTGCTGATAACGCGTGAGGAAATTTCATGAATTTATTGTGGCGAAAAACTATCATAATTATTTTTAATCCTATATTCAATGTAGTTAAAAACATATAATAGTTCTTCAAGATGATTAAAGAAAATACGGAGGAGGTATATATCGAGGAGGTATTTTATGAGGAAATATTCTCCAAATGCGGACGGTGTTGATACAATCATATTTAATCTCCGTTTCTTCAAGTGCGACCCTTGTTAAACCTATAAATTATTAAGGTCCATAGCCGTCATAAAATTAGCACCCAGCCACTCAGAGATCGCCGGCCCGTCTCAGAATAATGCGAGCTAATTATTTTCAACGGCTCTGGAAATTTTGCCGAGATCAAGCGTGGAAAATATACAGTTAATCAAGCCTAATGCGTACTTTAAGGGACTCCTACAACGTAGCTATGGCAGAACTATGAACGCATTCGGAAAAATATATGTGCTACTAAGGATGGTGATAAAACAGTCAACAGAGCAGCGTTCCATGGTAAGTCACATTTTTTTGTTTGACGGTCTAATTTGTTGTCTTAGTTTGCAACGCTGAAGTGGACAGAGATCTTTAGTATGTTTAATTAATACTTCTTATTGCAGTCATTTACAGTATATTCATGAGTTGTATTACTAAATATTTTTTACTGTGTTAGTTGAAGCGAGCCGTGCTGCCGGTCCAAGCGGACCCGACTGTGGGAACTTGCGCACATGTTCAATTAAATTTTATCTGTCTTCACTACGAATTCATATTGCAACCTGCGTAGCTGCCAGCTAGTTGAATACATCTGAACCGATCGCTTTTATATTATTTGGAGTATAATTTGCGGAGAATGGCTGCAGTAAATAATAGGGTGCTATTGTTCTCAATTGCATTACTGTCTTTATTTTAAGTTTGTACAAGTATTTTGATATTGTCAGTGTTCAGGAAATTTTGCTGTTTTCTGTGTTTGTATTGTTCTGTGTCCATTGTCTCGAAATTATCGAATTTACTAATGCCCACCGCAATTCGTATGGATTGAATTTATAAATAATAGATGCGAATTTTACGAAGTTACGAGAATCCCAGCATTTGTTTTGCGTTTCGAGCCCTCCGAACGCACTGATTTTATACAAATGTATTGTCACATCACACACGTTCGAACTTTTCCGAACGGAATATTTTCCGTCAATTCGCTCCGAACGCTGGCCCTTGCGTTCAGAATTCGCAATCAGTAAAAAACGTTGCGAGAGCAAGAACTATGTAGTTTCTATATGGTACGTCATATCGACAGTCCTATGCAGAATGCTCGTGGTCCATGCATCGATAGTTAATCCTGTTGTATGGGGTTGAAATTTATTTAGCCTTGGCTGAGTTAGGCACTTGGTTTTGTTAGTTTCGAACTTTCGTAACTACTGTGATATGTGAGATTTTGTATATGATTGCTTGCTCGACTTTAATATGTAATGAAATTTATTCTTATTCTTCAGTGACGAATAGAAGACACGTATTGTTAATTGTTTAATTTTAAGTTAATTCTCTTAGTAAAGTAAAATATTTATTTAGTAAGAGACAATAACTTGTCCTTTTAATTGTGCCTTTTCTATATCCTGTCTAAAATTGTTGCTGTCATTGTTCATTTCATGTTTTATTTTAATATAGTTTGTTAAGTTTTTATGTGCATTGTTCGTTATATTTTAATTAATTGTATTCCCTAATCTTGATGAGTGTAATTGACTTTGTTAAAATGATACTCATCAAACAGATAAATAATCAAACGTAAGAGTAATAAGCGATCATTTTCCACCCTCTTTGGAAAGTAATATTTTAGACGAAACGAATCACATTTGTTAATCTGTTAATTATTATATTACTTGTTACGTTTTAACGACAGTGAAAATATGATAAATTTACATTAAAGTATAAAATAATTATATAAGATGCAAACCGCAAAGGAATCAAATTATAAACATATATTATTACCACTCACATTGATTCGGTTATATTGATGTCGTGGCATCGAAGACATTAATTGAATTAAAGATAACTAATACTTTTGAAATTTCTATTGATATTTCTTCGGTATACTCGTTTATTTTCTTTGTTTGGCTTCACCATTAAAGAGAGTGCTGATTGGCTACTAATAGGATATTGTACGACATGACTGCGAAACATCAGATTTGTGCTTTGGGTTAGAACTGCCGACGTTTTGTTATTTCGTTTGTTGTTAAGAAGGCTCTTGTACACTTTAAATCATCAAAAAAACATTGTTATCATAAGGCACATGAAATCAACTCTTAGTCGTAGATCTTCTAAGAATATGGATCGATATCTCAGTAGACTGAAACCTGCATCCAGTGATTTCCTGCAACATTCATTAGAAAAACAAAATCATACACCGAGTCTTTCTTTAAATATTCAGCGTTATGCTAACCAGTGCTAGGACTCGCTTTACTGCTCAAAAATCAATAAATCCTATAAGAATTAACCCACTTAAATCGAATATAACAGCGTTTAGTTAATCAGCAGAAGTGCCTATAGAGATATTTCTAAGCAGATGAGTAACCAGCCAATAAACGATTGAGATAATTACCTGAATCAAACATTGGCTTATTTGAGCGAAATTACTCGGGTTGATCGGTTAGTTCCAATTAATTACACACACTTAAATCTTAGGTGAGCGGTTCATAAATTACTTTACCTTGGTAACGCGATGTTTGTCTGGAATTTAATTAACGTACTCGACGACTTGGAAGTTATTCAAATTTACCACATATATACGAGTGTACGTAAATACGTTCCGTTTTCCTGGCACACATTTGGCCTACTGTATTTTTGAACGAGATTGCTTCATTTAGAAATGAATTACACTTACTAGTGTGATAATTCTAATTTTAAAGATTAATTAATGACGGAGGATGCCTAAACGCAGAACTGCGATTTGTACAGCTTCATTTACTTTTAGGGCTTACGTAATTATGTATAAAACTATGTTTGAAAAGTAACAAATCTGAGAAAATACTACAAAAAATGTTAAAAAAAATATTATAGAAAGAACAATTATTTATGTCCCGCAATAAGTTCAGGATCTTTTCGATTTTGAATAAAATATCCTATAACAGAAGGAAACAAAACACGGTTACCATTATCGACATAGATAATATTATTAAAGTTAGGTTGATAAATACGTTTATACGTACAATACGAAGCATCAGCACAAATGAGGAGCAACATATGATATTCTGTAGGCATTCATGATATCAATGAAATGAAATGAATGATTTTCGTGTCCAATTCGCTTAATTAATGTTGATAATAATTGAATAGGGCTCGTTGTATATATAAAGTAACAAACAATATCCAAATACTCGCGACGCTCTCTGAATAAATCAATAGCGGTTGAAATCTGCCAGTTTTTATTTACAAAAGCGTAATCAGATTTTCCAAATAAGTCGGTAAGGCGGAGCCGGCGAGGGCCTTCGATGGGTCACAAACAGGATTTTAATAAAAGTTAATTTATTCAATAAAAGACCCGGAGATTCTGAGCCCGTATTCCGTATCAAATAGGAATTTAGATTCGTTTCGGAGCCGTGAATGGTCAATAGGTGAAAATTATAAATACTGAAGATAATTTGAATACGCCGCTCCCGCGTTTTATTTTTAGATTCCGAATATCTCATCAAGCTATTTTTACAGAATTGATTTGCAAATGAACTGTAATAAAATATTGAAAAATGGAACACATTTCCATTACGTACGACTTCCAATTGTACTGATATTGTATGCTTAATTTCAAACCCAAGCGCGATATGAATTAAGTTAGTGAGAAATGAAATGGAATTAACTCATACATAGTCTTTAGTTCTTTGAAAGCGTAGTAAATTTTCGCACATAAATGGTTTTAGAATATATGGAATTTTAAATAAGTCACACAAAGTTAGACCGTCAGTTTTGAGATAACAAAGAATAAGTGTCCCGACCGCCCGTAGAGATCTGGCTGCAATGCCTACTGATTTATTTGAAAAGTTACCTCTTGAAAGTGCTTCGAAGAAAGTAAAAGAAGCAACCATATTCGGACAGTCGCAAGACGTTCGGGATTCAGATGTTTAGAAAGTGGAACTTTGAAAGTTGTTTTAAATTGTACGTCTAGTGGTGAAATGCCATTCGTTTCTTGAAATGACGCACTAGCTTATTTAAAAATAATATGATAGTACAATATTAGAGCAACCACTATACGGCCCAACTACTCCTATTAGTACTCTAGATTGTAGAGGAGGCCCGTGCCCTACAGTGGGACGTATATGGGCTGATATAGGTACAAAATTAGAGTCGGATGTATAGTATTCATGTACAAAAAAATTATAAGTAATTTTGTCTCATTCGTAAAGCACTATGAAAAGTCCTAAGTTGCCTCATGTAACGTATCTATTTAAGTCCGGCCCCAAAGTAATTTACTAACCATTTAGTTCACTACTGTAGGTACAGAATTGTCTGTGATTTGATAGACATTCGATTATTTAAGAAAATGCTAGATGCCAGTTGGGACACTTTACTTCGTGTGAGTTTTCAGTTAAAAACAACATAGATATTTTTATGTGGGTTAAAAATCTTACATAAGTGTCCTGCGGATATAAGTTTTACTCTGTGACGTTAGACACCTCTGTTTACTCCTTCTAGAAAAACTGTGCGCAATGTATGCAACCAAACGCAAGCAACTTACTTACTATTTTCTCAACCTACGCATTCATCATAAAAATCGCGTATTGAAAGAATATGCACCCTCTATACACGTCACTTACATTCACATTCAGACGTTCCACTAAACAAAGCGAAATTTGAAACAGTCGCGCGTTGAAGCGTGTATTGTTCGAGCGTGTTTTGATAAGTATCATACTCATAATACTGTACTCCACTTACTCCCAAGTACTGTGCAGTCGAAATTGCTCTAAGCACATTCACGCTACGAGTATACGTATAGGCCGTACCAAGTAGGGCGGATAACGCGCCGCTCGATATTTGCATATCCGTACGTATCTTTGTTATAAGACTGTATTAAATACACAATTGGATATTACGAATGCTTTTTCAGAATTACAAACGAATTGTCAAAATTTATTTTGTATTTTAATGTAATGGCAATTATGGTAATGACGTCTGGTGTATAAGATTTCGCCGGTTAAATGAGACATTACTGTTTATACCATTATGGTTGATTTTTGGGGTAAAATGTTGGGCTAACTACTAGCGTAACTTATTCATCAGTTTGGAACGTATCAGTTCAGAAAAATGCATACATTTTTATGTAAAAAGAGATCTGATGTGAGTAGTCATTCAAAATTGGTCTATCTTGGCACCTACTTATATAGTTTCATAATAATTGAGTGCAAGATAAGAGGTCATAAACCATATATAAGCGCTACGCATTGCGATATCTGCTTTTATTCTACAAAGAAACCGGGTTTTATTGCCTAATCCGGCGCACGAGCAAACTGCTCATTTGATAGTGAATGATAACTGCTGCCGATAAACATCTACCTCACTCGGATCATAGCTGTGAAGCCAGCTTATCACATTGGAAGAGGAAAAGGAACGAAAAAGGACGAAAGTGGGAAACTATCAACCTAATTAAGTGTTCGTTGTTTATTCGATGTGTAAAAAAGTTTTTGCGTCGCCAAAGTAAAAATAGCTCACATTTTTCTGCTGAATTGCATTGTCGGTGCAGCTTTGTAGCTACACTCCAGTGGGACTGACATATTTATGGCCAACTGAAATGTAGAGCGAAGCTTATTTCCACTTATTTATTTTAAAACGAAATAATAATGTCACAGAGACGTTAATTTCATCCAATACAGTGCTTCGGTAAATAAGAAATTTATTTTATAGCGCGGTATTTGGTCTGTTGGCATATTCGCAGTTAATTTTATCCCTGATGGTATTGATTCCTCATTATGCACATGTTTACATACTTCGTATTTTATAGGTATAACATCATCGTCCTCTTCAGTCGCAAGAATAGCACAGCTGATATAGGCGACTATGAAAAAGTTTAATTGTAGGGTTGGTGAGTTGCTATTAGTGGTCAAATTTCTCAGACAGCGGCAAGAGCATGGTATAGCTTTTCTGCTGACACTATTATCCAGCTTCACTTATTATCTCACTATTTTTATTTAAAAGAAGTTCAAAGGGATTTCATCACACTGTACGCAACAAACTGACTGTTCGGCTGTTATTACCAAAACGCGCTGCTAGCTCTTCGTAAGGCAATAAAAATAAACCCGTCATTAGATACAGTTAATTCATTCCTTGATGTATTTATTTTCATTAAATCGACACAGTAATTAACCATGCTTTTCGCATCACTAACGGAAGTGCACCCCACTGCGACGTCGAGGCTGCTCACGACAATCGTGACGCGAGCCCGTTTTGGCATTACACCTTCGACTACATTATCCTGAGGATTAATCTCCTCTTGAAGTACGAGTATAACAATAGTTCGTAGTGTTTTGCCGCGTGTCGAGATTCAATAGGTGAGGATTTAGAGAACAGATCGGGTTACACTTTAAATTGATACTATACATACCTTTGTTGGAATTGTCGACTGAAATATTATTATACTCTGTTCTATCCGTACTGTTTGAGAATATAAGTAGCTTGGCCGAGTTTTTGATATTATTTCCTTTTGAGCAATCTCATCTGCATTTTTCTATTCAAAACGACCGTGCTGTGCTTCAAATTTTCAGTCGTGCAATAAAAACCGCATGACGACAACGTTTTCATGGATGTTTTATTCGAAACTAAAAACTAGCAAACCGCTCATGAACTAGAATTAAATATGAGAGCTATGTGTTTCGTTCGTAATTTGTTTGCGGTTTAGATTAAGACACGTTTTAAATGAGATGTTCTACATAAATTCCTCGTTGTATAAATTATATTTTTTTAATGTACATTTTCATGGTGCTGTAGGTAAAAATAATGTGATCTTCATATGTATTATGAAGCTTAAATATTTCGGGCAAAATCTATATAGCCTTATATAGAGTAAAGTAATTTTAGTATTAAGAATAATTGATTCACAATGAAACAGTGGACTTCCTACCGCTAGGCTGAAGAGAGAGCAAGAGAAAGAGAGAGACAGAGAGAAACAAATTATTTACCTTTAAGGTCACACACAGTCGATACAATTTTTAACATAGAACCTAAAATATTTATATTGTCGTAAAAAGATGATAGAAATGATATTAATAGGTGAATTGAAGACTTCATACGAGCATTGCATGTTTAAAATTCTTGAACAAAAAATGTGGGCGTTGATCTAGCATTTGCATAAAATATGTTAAACTGAAAATTTACATGTACGATATCGTTTGTGTTATCAAAATACAATTTGCACTTTGGTTATAGCTTTACGAGTCTTCTGGGAAACCTCTATGTTTGTTAGCTTTTGAATGTAAGTTTGTTTATGTTTCATTTCTAGGTATTGCAACTCGACTCATTTACCTGGATTTTTTTCTTACATGGCATTATCGTCAACTCGACATATACGTCATACTACAGGGTACTAGTGTTATCTACGTTTGAGAGGGTTTAGACTTGAGTCTACAACGCCTAGTGTGGGCTGTTAATTTATTTTCCCACATACTGGTTTTATTTCATTACCACGCTTTTCGACTAGAAAATAACTACAAACTCTTAAGGAATTTCAAAAATTCAAAGATGTGCTTTGCTGTGGGCTTGATTGTGACTTTGTTCCGGTCTTACTCTCTGTTGGAGACTGTCCCGCTCTCATACCCACGACTGCAACTTCTGCAAGCCAGGATCAACAGTGGCACGCAATGTAATGACACCGAGCATTGAAGCTCGGTGAGTCTCCGGCAATGTCTTGTCTTTAACCCGCTCGAAATCAATCAGAAAGATACGAGGAATTTGAAATACATTTTTGTCCACTTCCCTCGGTGCTAAAGCGGGTGAAAACATAATTATTAAACAACCATTTATCTTCATTAAATAAATTGTGTAAGTGCTCGGTATTTTATTTATTTTATTTTATTTTTATTTTATTTAATAAGCATACCAACTGCATTACGCATACAGTAACTTAGACTAAGAGTAATTAAAAAATGACACATTACACAGCATAACGTATTTTATAGGCATGCATAACATTATAAAGTATTGATTAGACGAATAGAACAGTAGAAAAGACACAAAACATACATATTAACTAGAGACTACAACTTAAAATTAATAAATACCTAATAAAAAATTATTCAACACATTATAAATTACTAAAAGAAAACAAATGCTGATATAAAACTCGTTTAAATGCATCAAATTTCATTGAGAAGACATCAATTTCATTAATGGCGATTGATATTTCGTTATAAAGCCTAGACATACGTATTATAGGGTTATTGTACGATGTGTTTAAAACCACAAAGGGAATATCAAATAGCCGATGTTGACGCATAACACGATTATTCATTTTAAAACAAAAATAGTTAATTAATTGTGAATCCAAAGAACCGTATGTAATAAATATAATAATAATCGTATGTAATAAATATAATAATTACTTCGTAAGTTACTTAATATGCACGGCTTAGTACCGTTAATATGAACTGCTTAAGTTCTATTGGTCAAAGTTTGTGGCCTTTCGTTACTTTCAATTGAACGCCAGACTAATCTCCGATTAATAGGTACTACATTGCCTTCTGACTTAGTAGTAGTTCTACATTTCTATCTAAGCAATCAATAACGTTACTTTTCAGTATTGCTGTATTATGTTCATTGTAAGATCGATAATATTAATAAGATTATTTATAAAGTTCAACTGGGCTATTGTTTACTCTAAACACAACTAACTACACATGGAAAGCATTGACTTCCGTCCTTAACTTTTCCCTTCCTAATCTTACTACTAGCAACAACTCACAACTTTATATAGCTAAATTTAGAGAAATTCAAAGGAAAAACAGGGTGTACGCTCGCTTTCTTCCGTTATGCTGGCTCATTTGGTAATGAGGACGGAATCGCGGGTCCCCAGCGAGCCTCGTGAACGCGATCCTACCTACTTAATAAACTTACCGAAATTGCTCACTGTGTCGGTTCTAATTCAACGATATTATGCAAATTATAGACAATATTTTTACTGATACTTTCTAAAAATATTGAGGCTTTCGGTACATTTTTATAAACATAATTGTGATTTTTGGAAGCTTTCTCTTATTTTTAGGTTCACCCTACAGCGAGCGTGTTCAGTGACATGTTTTGTTTTTATTTGTGAAAAACCCAAAAATGATAAATAATTTAATATAAAAATACTAACTGATAACACTAGAACGTCGGCTTCTTAGTGAGAATATAGGGATACAGCTCTTTTTGTGGTAATTAAGTATAGTGGCCAATAGACGTTTGTAGTTCTATAACTTTCGTGTTCGCTAAATAGATTTGTAAAGAAGAATGTCATATAACAAGAGACAACTGTTCATTATAAATATTATATCTGGACTCCCTAACACTTACCGCCAGTTGAGTGCAGTCGCTTTACCAAGCTAGGTAAAAAACCTATGCGGCAATTTGATGAACTGACGCTGTAGTCCCCAGAGAACATCTCGATAGAGAGTTAATTCCACAGACCATTCCTATGCGAGAGGAACTTGCTTTAAAACCAGCAGTTCGAGAACCTGTTGCCACGGGCACGCCGTCCATTTTGTTCACGAAACTTTTTTAAACACTGAAAATTTAAAGTAAAACTTCCACTTTATTTTAATTTTTTGTAAAATGTTATTCCATTTAAAATAAATGACAATGATTGATGATCAACTTCACTAAGTTATAAGAAAAGTATTTTCAAGATTCTTAACTTGATAGATTGCGGGGTAATATTAATTTTTCATTGTATTTAAATACTATTATAAACTTTGACTTTTATGGTCGTTTTAGTGAAATTGTTGTTAATTGCTTGAACCACTTACCAAAGCCATTTCTCAATCAACATATTGAAGAAGCATGATGGATTACAATCTTAAACCTACTATTAGTAGCTGTATATATGTATATACCACAAACGAGGTTGTTCTGAAAGGCTCTTCACATATAACACAACACAATTCTGACGGGATGTAACAAATCGGAGTCCTCGCATTTGAGTTACTTCAAAATACTGTTTCTACAAGGCGCCTTCGATTAAGTTGATCGAATCATAAAGCTAATATTATAAATTTAGCCGTAAAATAAACTTCGAGTGGTGTGCGTATAGTTCATTCGTTGGGAGAAAAAAAGAAAACATGTCTTGCGGTCTCTCGTTTCTAAAATAAACTCTCTGTACAAACACAAAATTGTCTTCAGCTTATAAAATGTAGGATTCAATACAATGATTTCATTTCATTTGGTTAAATCTGGTTTGTTTCACATGTAATGTCAATCAGAATCATCCACCACACGACCATTGTTTCACAGTTAGCTGAAAATTACAATGTCCAATGCGGCGGGCGGACGAACCTTTAGTTTGCGCGAAATACAATAACATTGTCATTTGTTTTACAATAAAATTTATATTGCATTTCTAATGTTCATGAGCGGTCTGTTGTAAATTGAAATATGCTCAACAAAAGTTGCATCATGAATAATGAATATACCTTTGTGTCGGGGTCCAGCGGCGGATTAAACAATAATTGCCCCGTACGAGTACAGGTTGGTATTAACGAGTCGTCATATGTGAGAAATTATTGTCATTTTGTAGGCTGTATGACTACAATCAAAGTGCGGCGTGCAATTAAGGGCGCGTTACACGGTGGGAACACGTCGCCCTGTTTGTCTTGTCTCGCTGATACTGTAATTTATGTGTCAAGCGTCGACGCTGTCTAGCCTATAATTGGGCCTATTTTTACAGGCATTACCGTTCGCGTTCGTGTAAACATTGTCTAGACTTTGTCATTTGTTGTGATGAGAACGTGTTAATGTTTCTCATTACTGTACATGATTATTCAGAGCGCTCATTTGTCTTCTGTTCTTCTTATGTAAAGAAGCACGATCAGTCACTCGTAATGTTGTTGAATAACAATTTTGGACAATACAATAGCGGTTTAGCAAATTTTCTGTGTTATTCATTTATCTGAATCGCAGTGGAAAAATAAAAACGTTTGTCCGTAAATCAAAATAAAATATAACTTCATTTCAGGCCATTATATTCGGAGCGTATCTAAAATCGCTTTTATACAGGCAAATAAACAGCCGCCGGCGTCGATAATCTATTGTCTAAAATCAAAGAGTTTCGGTTAAAAGGCTATATCCGAGAGTTAGCTTTGAGATCCTTGCACATCTGACGGAAGACGCGTAGTTATAGTTAGTCGCGTAGAATCTACATTTAAATTATCCATAGATCAGGAAGACACTTAGGCGCTTGACACTTGAATTAGTTTTTTTTAGGAATAGGATTGAAAAATTGCTATTTTTGTACGTATTACTTATTAGAGCGTACGGTTTTCCTCTTTTTTATTTGACTGCAGTGGCATTTTATTGAACTTAATGAAAACAAGTGTTCAAATTAAAAGGCCTAACGTTTTCTTTGAAACAAAGTTATTCTTTGTTTACCGATTTTCTTCATCGTGGAACACTTAATCTTACATACTTAATCGACGACGCTTCGTCCATTGACATTGTTTCGACAGTCCACGTGGCGCAGTTGGTTAGACGCCGACTGTGAATACAGAGGCCGCGGGTTCGATCCACATATATTTGTTTTGTATATGGGTGTTTGTGAGACCGCAAATTCACCCCTGATACGTGGGTATCAGGATTCGATCTTAGTGTGGGGTCAGAACTACGTATGTGACTGTTGGGTGTATTTATTGTTATTTATTTAGTGTATAAGATTATTTTACTATACATGTTTTAGGATTGCGTCTACGATGATACGCGATGAATTATCGGTCAGATGTACTGGGAGACTTTAGGTTTTATACGGATATTGAATAAACAGGGTAAGTCGGTGCGAATAAAATGCGATATGCACTTTCATTACCCATTTTGCAGGCGCTGAGCTCCCCTCCGCTAGTAGTCTTTGTAGCTTTACCGAACCGCTATTGTGTGGTTTTCTTTCCTTGAAGTTACCAAGATTTTGTGACAGTGGCATTTGAGCATAAAAATTATGCACGAAAGTTAGAAATTTTGACGAAAAGTTGTGGCTCGAAAATTGATCAAAACACGTGATTTTTTTATGTTGGGATTGCGTATATTCAAAATTTGTTTAAAAATTATATAACTAAAAACGTAACGAAATATCTTATTTCAAAGTATACACTTATTTGTTTTTTACATGTCCTCATATACGGACTAACGGAACACGATATTTTTCAGTCGGAAAAAGATTTGGCATATTATTTTACCACAGATCCCTTCTCAAACTTCGAGCCTTCTGGGAAATCATAAAATTTCAGGTAAATTGTGTCTATTTTAAAGGAATAGTTCGCACAAAGGGAAAAACTCAGTGAGAGAATACACTGTATTCATCCTCATGTACGCTGCACTTCGACAAAGGTAATTTCATTTTTAAAAATGAATATTTGCGAAGAAATATGGGGTAAAAGCCGCTTAGCAATGTTTTATTTGGCATGCTTTTTTATAAGGTTATCTTTTGATTATAACAATTACATATTTTGACAACAACATTGTACGCGTATAAAGCAACAAATACTTAGAGAGGAAAAATAATTGTACCAAAAAAGAGAGAAAGTGTGGCTAGTCTCAGTGAAATCCTCCAAAATGTCTAAAATATACCCAACATTCCCGAACCCACACTAAGATCTGTCGTGGGTATCAGGAACTACGAGAGACTTTTCGGTTTCACATACACCCAGACTCGAAACAAATACCTGAGTGTTTCACAAACATTTGTCTCAGTACGAGGATCTAACCCGCGGCCTCTTGTTTCACAGCCGGCGTCGAAACAACTGCGACATGAAGGCTGTCAAAATGTATGCAAAATGTATGTAGATATGTATGTAAATAACCCATGTAGATACTTTCCCTACCACAACTAGATATACAGATATAGGTATATGTATGTGTAATGGACATGTGTACGCAGATTAATAGTGAATTAGTGTAATAACATTAGTTGGTAATCACAGAGCGTGCGGCCGCAACGCGCAACGCTTCGGTGACGTCATTCCGAATCCCAAGTGGTAAGGGAACGCGTTAAGTGGCTGGAATCAAGGAAATGTCTTACTTAAAGAATTTAGCCTATAATTTTCATCAGAAAGATATTAAGCTTCAATACCTTGATATATTCCTTCTAGATTCACCATTATTAAGGACCAATCTTGCTTAGATTCTATTTATTGCTGGCTCAGAGAATTAAATATTTTTCTTCTAATCAGATAAAAAAAAAAACTACTGGAAGTAGAGTCAAGGCAGTATATAACACTCACACACACACAGTATATGACAGTAATATTCGAATCAGGTTGCTAAAAACCCATATGGCAAGAACATAATTAATTATAGATAATAATAAGGTAATTACGTAAAAAGGTTAATAATGTCTTTTACGTGTCCTCAAATTTCTCACACCTGTGTGTGGCCAGCGAAACATTATTTATGCCTAGAAATGGCTGGTAGTAGACCAACCATTTCCCGATGTCAAAAATTATGAAATAAGTTTTTGACCACTTTACCTACGTTACATGATTAATTAGACTCCTCAAATCTTCGAAATTTTTATCTTTCACCATTACAACAATCTGTAATTAACTGTAAATAGACACGTAGGTTTTATTTTATTGCAAGTAAAAGGCGAGACTAGCATCTCATTCACCTGACGGTACGGATACGACAGTTTATGTACAGTAGCAAAACCAAACAACATCATGAATTACAAAGCAATGCTTGGCATTCCACTGCGCTCGCCATCCTGAGACATAAGATGATAAGTCTCCTTATGTCCAGTAGTTATTCTAGCTACAACGTCTTTCAAACCGAAACATTGACATTCAAAATATAGGAATAGACATACCTTCAAAAATCCAGACGTAAAAATAAGCTGCATTAAATAAAGTTAGCTTATATATTAATACATTGGATATTAGCCAACTACACAGCGATAACAATTTGAAAACACAAACAGTACACAAACGGGAATAAGTTAGCAATTTTAGTTTAATCATTTTCGCAGGCCATTTGCGTAACGAATCTATGTAGGCGAATTTATATTTTAAGTTGCTTTCGTGGGTCAATTAATTAGGTTAGCGAGTTGCGTGTGTGCAGGCTCGAGCAACCCTAATGATATCATTAACCTCAATGGTTTAATGCATTAGTTACCTACTAAATCATACATTAAAGCCAAAATATTATTTTACAACACCTTACGTCGCTTTGTGCTTTCGTGTTGTTGTTATTATGTTAAATTGAGGGATTTATTCGGCTTATGCTTTTCATTTAAATGATGTATGGACTGGATTATCAAAATGTAAGTTAATATCGTATTAGAATTCTCTGAGTGCTTTGACATAGTTCGTTTAATTATTTAAATACATTATCTTAATTTTCTGATTATATTTATTAGACACAATATAAAAAGAGATAGATCGACACCAACAATTTATACTACGCTAACTCGTATTTTAGGTAAATTCGTTTTTTACGTTAAATTGCTCAAAATATGTCTTTTTATATGTAATAAAAATTTCGTGACAATATATATAAAATTTGTAATTTAGTTATTTTTCTAAATGTTGTCATGAAATTTTTATTACATATAAAAAGACACATTTCGAGATGCAAAAAATGCCCGTTGACTGAGAAAGTTTTGAAGTCAAAGGTGTTTTACCTTAAACATAGAAAAAAAAGCGTTAATAAACGGATTGTATCAGCACATATACGTCCCACTGCAGGTCACGGGACTACTCTACGATCGAGAATACGATTGAGAGTGGTTAGGCCATATAGTCCACCACGCTGGCCTAGTGCGGGTTGGCAATAAACGGATAAAAAGGTAAAATAAATAGAGGATGGACGCTGAAGAGAAGAATAAAAGGCCCATGTGGAGCGGATTATTAAAGGAAATGCAAAAATTGAGACTTAAACTCAGACGCGGAGGAAGCAGTTCAAATTTCAACTTCAACTCAATTTTATGAGGAATGAAAAATAATATGAAGGCGTTGTATTAATTTTTATAAAGGAAAATAGTTCAGTTATAGGACGAAATGGCTGAAGAATTGCAGAACCATGATTTTCTGTATTAGTATATCTAATATTTAATAAAGCACTTGTTGCACAATAATTTTTCGCAAGAGCCAACACAGTGCGGTCTTGTTTGGCAAAACCAATAGATCTTCAGTTACAAGCTAAGGGCACGGCTGTTGCGTACCACCCGTTGGGAAATTTAGTCGTCGCTACGCTCTCTGCCATCAACTACCGCCTATTCCATTTATAAACTATACTGTAAGTACAATCAGAATTTTGTAACGTTAATTTAAAGGATTCTAATTGGGTTTGGAATGACAATTGTACGTAATTAGGGCAATTAGGTGAAATCAAAGGGGAATGTTCGTTTTCTATCAGTTAGAAGTATGTTTTAGAACATTTTGAAAGGGTCGTCTATTAATGACAGTTAAATCTTATCAATAATGGTATAGCATTATTAATATGATTTTATATGGTTCGCATGTATCTAATAATAAAATGATCCCATGAAAAACATTGTTATGGAAAAGGCAATAGCCTATTTAGGAAATATATGACAAGCAAACCTTAATAAATGTGTGTCGACAATTGATGTCGTTAGTCAAACCGCGCCGCTGTTTCGAAGAAAAGTGGCAGATCTCGATCAACAATATCCTTGAGAGATGAAAGATGTGACAAAACCTCGCATGGAATAATATTATACCTATAGTCAAAAATATCCTAAATATTGCTATTCAGGATTTTTTTCTATCAGTTTCGATGAAATGACAATAAATTATATTGTTATTATTTCCAATAAATCGATTTGTTTTCTATTTATAAGGGTTATTACAAAATGTATGAGTTAAAAATTCATCTTTGATTATCAGGTAGTTCGTTACAGACAGTATTACTTCTTATCTATGTATTCCTGTTTCTTGCTTGCTTTTATGTAGAAATACTCTTAATATCTTTTTCGTCTTTGCACTGATAAAATGTCTATTTAGTTCAAAATTTTAAGCCTAGTGTTGCTATTTATTATGTTTATAACATAGGGATTTACTATATTTATAACATTGGCAGTGGGCCGGGCACATAGCGCGTAGAACTGATGGCCGTTGAGGCCAAAAAGTTCTGAGTTTCTACTCCAGAAGGTTCTATGTGGAGGCCACGTACAGGCAAGCGACATGTCGAACGCCCACCTACAAGGTGGACGTACGACCTGGCTAAGATTACAGGTCGCTGGATATAGGCCGCTTCCAATACGTCGATGTGGAGATCCTTGGGGGAGGGCTATGTTCGGCAGTGGACATCCTGTGACTGAGATGATGATGATAACATAGGGAAATCTCAATACTCCAAAAGACAATACGAAATACACAGATAGCAAAAGCCATTTCGATAAAATTCGTATTTATAATGTTCCCTGAAGTGGCTATATAAAATAGAATAAATTTTAGTATACAACAAGTGGTCTGATTTCAGTATCAACTGACACTTACCAGCGCCGAGTGTCGTTCTATTGTTCAAGGCGAAATTAATAAAAGTTTACGCCGCAGGATTGGGGAACTTTATTTTAGAACTAACTCTATTAGTGTTGGAGTCAAGTGGCTATAAATAAGCTTCTCTATTGTCTGCCGGGATTTTTAACGTTTGTTTATAATGTGTGGCTTGTTTTCTAAGTGAAGTCTATACCTAAACTGAATTTGGTTATGTATTGTCGGGGAAAACATTTTATTATTCTAGGTTTGCCATAGACAGTATCCAAATATCGATATCTATATCGGAAATAGATATGTTTATATTAGCAATGCAAACAGGACTATTCGTAGTAGTCGAAGAAGTAATATTTAGGAGTAACTATCGCATTTGGTTTTGTTAAGGAAATTAAGATTATATATTACTTACGATATTAATAATCACTAAAACAGCAATTTATGTACCAAAAATCAATGATTTGACTCTGAAAGATAAGAATAGTATGAGCCAAAATAATCAAAGTGTACATTTACTGGTTATAAAGAAACATAATACAGCCTCCTGCAACGGTCAACATTCCATTATTGAACTCAATATAGAAACCGGTAACACATGGCAACCAATTTTCATCCACGCAACATTAAATAAATACATTTTTATACAACAAATTGCTTTCTCGTAGCAGCCACTAAAAGGAATACATAAATCGCAAGCGTAATCTTTCGGCTACGTCGGAACTCCTAGTTTGTTCGGGACCCTTCATTTTGTATCACGGAGGGAATTTACGTTGGACGGCGTGATACCGGCAAATTTAGAACAACAACCTCTGTGAAATTAACTGAGAAATGAAATCACAATCTATTATACAGTCAGTTGTTCGCAGGATTATAACAATATAATAGTTTTCAGTCGGTTGTCTATTATAAATAAGAGGTTCATTTGTATATTTTGGAGTTGTACTAATACTCTCCATTGTTGGATATTTTCTCTCTTTCTTACAAATTAATAATAGTTTGTAGATAGTTTTGAAACCTATTTTAGCTGTAGAATCTTTTGTTTTCTCTCTTCTTTGCTCAAACTGAATTCAAGTCATACGAAAGGAAATAACTACCCGATAACTATAATAGGTTTTAAAAGAGTACATGAATAAGGCCGTTAAAATAGAAGTTTAATGACATCTGTTATCAGGACACATTCCTAGCTAGCTGATCGATTATATTCGATCTATGGAAAAAATTAGCACTGGGTTTAAACCTTAAATATAGTTTCAAAATTTTCAATGATCTAAATATTAAATAACATTTAAGAGTCAGAATTAATAAAAGAAAGTCCATCATAGAAACATTGAAAGAAAAATATGAAGTCAACTTGAGCCATATTGGATTTTTACCACGATTTGTTTAAGTGCCGAAAACAATTGAGTGCGAAACTTTTTTCATATTAAGGAGCATACGAACCTTTCACGCACTTTCTCGATATGAGATTGATTTAGCTTTTGACGTGAATAAATTATATTGCGTTTAGTTTTGATGAATATGTTGAGATGAGTGTCACAAAAAAAAACCTTGTGTATATCAGCTCTTCAGCCACAGGAAGTCCACTACTGAACATAGGCCTCCCTCATGGATTTCACATCGATCTGTTTTAAGCGGCCTACATCCAGTTTTCCTGTGATCTTAACCAGGTCGTCCGTCTATAAAAATATATTATATTAGGTAAAGCCGATATTATTTATTTCATTTAAAAACTTTATAATGCCCGTCATGTTATCGAATGTAGTGAACTTACATTTATATTAACTATCAGCCAGCATCTTAGAACTTCCTTGCATCCCTTTATGGGTGATAGATGTCATTTAGTTGCGAAGTCAGTCTCAACAAGGATTCAGTGAACGAAGTTTACGTGACTATTTCAACAACATTAATTTAATGTTTCAGAGGTAGGGTCACTCGTTGGGAACTTTCAAGTTTGACTCAAGGAAGAACCGCCTTAAACTTATCTTGTACCATTTGAGAAAACGGACTACGAGTAGTTAGTGCGATGTGCATATAAGTTTATAATGCAAGACTGAAATTGGGGAGTGCTTTGGAGAGTTTTTCGGACTTATCCCTGCTGCTGAGTAGAACACGGCAAACCTCCAATTACCACTCACATCACCTCGGCGGTTGGAAATCGACTACGTAAGTTTCTCTCGGCATTTTCTGCCACAAACTAAAAACTGTAGAACCGATTGTCAACAGCGGTATTTTCAGACAAGTACGACCTGTCGACCTTCAAAAAAACGAGTGTATTCTTTCCTTAAAGACCGGCAACGCATCTCTATGCCCTATGGTGTTGGAGATGTTCATGGGCGGCGGTGATCACTTACGGTTTGGTGAACCGTTTGCTTGTTTGCCCCTATAATATAACAAAAATAATAACAACCTTCCACCATGAAGTGAGAAGGTCAACATCATGTTCTTTTACTAGCACGACAGATTACCTGATGGTAGGTGCAGAGCGGCTCTATCTCTGTCTACTAAAAAAAGGTGGTCTTTTATGTGGGTGGCAACAATCACACCAGCGGTTCTCAAAATCGTTTGAAGACAACCTGATCCCGAAACGCGACACAATTGCACGGGATTGTGATTAGTTAGGTTATTCATGGATGAAGAGGTTAGTGTTAGATTAGCGATGTTAGTAGCGGATTAACGAGCCCATCGGCGGATTAGTGAGGTTAGAATGGGTTTGCGGGTTTCCTACCATTGTGTTTGGCTTTCCCTGTTAGGGCGAAAGTAAGTAGCCTTCATACAACAAGAGTATATGGATGTCGGCAGTAAACTAGTCCCATCATATCTCCAGCAGAAGAAAGATAAAATTGGAGGTTATGTAACTCTTACTCACCGAACTAAATGTATGTCCACCCATCGTCCACAGAAGGGATGAAAAACATATTAAATGTCCAATTTTACAAAAATATATTTAATTTTGAATTTACCGACTATTATTCTTACTCATGATTCGATCCCATGACTCATCAATCATTGTAAATTTTATCGTTTAGAAACCACGCAGGGATCCACTGCATTAAAAATATTAAATCATGATTCATGTTTCAAGCAAACTAAATCACTCCGGCTTTCAATCTTCGAGAAAGCGAAAGAAAATAACGATGTTTGTGGGTGACATAATTAATCAGGAAGTAATAGGCCGGGAGTAACTATATTATTAATGGAATATCCCGTCTCGCTCGCTCTCCCACGAGACCCTATCCTGCCTCTCAGTAAATAATTATTGGCCCCGTATTAATCAAGAATGTGGTCTGAATAAAACATAAAGTCGCCTATTTCTAATTAAATTTTGTACAACCGTTGAATAACTTTAACTTTTCCTCCGCCAAGTGTACATAGGATGCTTTTTTGATGTTGAGGAGTTTCCAGACGAAGACACTGGGGAATGAACCATTATATAGAAATACATTTTCGCAGTTTTATTTCATTTTTCATAATCATTTCTTTTTTCATCTATGGTTCAATGGTCGCGTGAATGGAAAACGATCCACAACAATCTTGTGTTCATAGTTGTGATTTAAAAAAAACAATATTTATTTTATTTGGGTATCAGGAATTACGAGATACTCTTGGTCTCACAAACACCCAGACCCAGAACAAATACCCGTGGATCAAATCTATATTTGTCTCGGTGTGAGGATTGAACCCGCGGTACACACATTTCACAACCAGCGTCTAACCAACTGCGCGACGGAGGCTGTCAATGGACTTCAGAATGTGGCAAGTTGTAAGAACATAAGTCTAAATCTTTTATGTAAGGAACAATCATGTACTAAACCAATGTGATGTGGGATACTTACGTACTGTAATCCGATGATGAATGCGCTAAACACTATTTTATCCTCATAGGGACAAAACACTGTCAAGATGATATAGTATCTATTATTATTTGTTTAGCCAAAACAAAATATCATGCCATAACAAGTATATGTGTTCCTTGAATAGGATATAATTCATTCGAGTGTTGAGCATACAGTTTATTAAAACATCTGTTACTTATAATACTCGTAATGTGTAAATAATAGCATAAAAAACTTAAAAAAAAAACTCGCTTTAGTGAAAGACACAACTAAAACAATAAAAATAATGGTTAATAAGTTTAGGATTTGAAAATAGAATACATGCATTTTATATAGTTGAAAAGGTAGGGAGGTTGAAGATAAGTAATTTTAGTAAGCACCCCAAGTTTTTTAACAATACAATAAAAATCCAAATCCCGATGGTCCTGGTAAAGATTATGACAAAAACTTTGATTGTATTTCAACTCAATCCGACGTTGTAAAGTGCTCGAAAATCGACTTCTAAGATTTCGTTACATACATATTTTATTCTTTTTGTACACCAAATAATACTTAAACTAAAACTTATATTTAACATAAAAAGTACAAATGGCAGTCGTATCGCTCAAGGCAATCTCTTACCGACTACCATGGGATGGACATAATTGAAGGAAAATGACGATAGGGCAGAAAAGTGTACCTTTAGAATATTGCTTGAATTATATAAAAAAAAAAAATAGGAAATAATTAAAATATTTAGCTTGATAGATAAAAGGATACAAATATATGAAATTAAACAACATACCTACATGAATTTACTTAAAAATAAACATACAAATAAAGATATAATAACCAAATATTATAATAAGTACACACATTACAATATGCATTGCTCTCCAATATTTGAGATACATAAGCAAACAACCATTAGTTTTTAAAGAGACAAGTAGTGTTCTTTTACCATTCTTTTGAAGGACAACAGTGTTCTTGCCCGTCTCACAGCAACAGGAAATGCATTCCATAAACGGACCGCTTGGACAGTGAACGATTTGTCCATAAAAGTTGTTGAGTGCACGGGCATTCTTAGTTTTAGGTTCTCCGACAATCTCAAGGATCTCGAATGTGAATCATGTAGGAATATAAAACGGTCTTTAAGATAAGAAGGAGTGAGAGGATTAAACAAGATGTTATATAGAAGAAAAAGAATATGAGTATTCCGACGAAGTCGTACGGGTAACCACTTGAGCTTAACACGAAACTCGGAAACATGGTCATATTTGCGAAGACGGAATATGAACCGAATGCAAAAATTTTGGAGACGTTCAAGTTTATTAAGTTGGTCCTCGGTGAGATCGATATAGCTGACATCGGCATAATCAAGGATGGGAAGAAGGAGTGTTTGTGCAAGCGAAATCTTCGTGGTAACGGGTAAGAAATTGTGTAACCTTCGCAAACACCGTGCTGAAGCAAACACCTTTCTACTTAGCTCACGAAGCTGCGGACCCCAGGAGAGAGTTTTGTCTAAATACAGGCCTAAGGTTTTCACAGTATCACTATATGGGATAGTGATACCATCGCAGTAGATAGAGGGAATCTGATCCCAATCTAATTTTGAGATCATCCTGGAGCTGCCGACAACAATGACCTGCGTTTTAGAAGGATTAACCTTCAACCCATGAGCATCGCTCCAATCACAGATACCTTGGATGTCTTCGTTAATTGCCGTTATAGCATCAGCTACCCTGTCCAGGGGTGCCTGAGTATATATTTGGAGATCATCAGCATAAAGGTGGTAAGAGGAGCGAAGATGATCAGTTATGGAGTTAATAAAAACAGCGAAAAGTAAAGGAGATAACACGCCGCCCTGAGGGACGCCAGCATTTACAGGGCACCAGGAGGAAAAATATTCCTCAACACAGATGCGTTGCCGACGCCCATACAGGTAACTTCGAAACCAGTCAACTGCCAATGGAGATACGTTAATAGAACTCAGAATGCCAAGTAGTACATCGAAATCAACGGTGTTGAAGGCATTGCTGAAGTCGAGCAATGCTAGAACTGTCAGCTTACCTTGCTCCATACCTGATCTAATGTCCTCCGTAATATGAGTTAAGGTAGTGGTTGTGCTATGCCCAGAACGAAATCCTGATTGGAGCGGATTTAGGATCTTATTATAGGAGAGGAAATCATACAATTGACGATGGATCAGACGTTCAAGGACTTAACATACATACGTACAGGCGAAACTAATAAAAGCGTGTTAATAAAACTCTTAAATAAAAAGTACAAATATTCCCTTTTACGTTGGGAATTTATGGTCAAAATAAAACATGGGTAAACCTTATATAAAATTATTCGTAATAAAATATCTCAAAAGCCAATATAGATCTTAAAATTCATCACTATAAGGCAAATGTTTATAGTAATTAGCAACGTCACAGTTGAATTAGTTCATGCCTTTTCGAAATTACAATACGGTCGTGTATTATTTCAAGTTACTTTCCAATATACCGTAACAAATCTGGGGTTGACTGCTCTCAAGTATCTAATTATCTGTGGCAAAGGCAACCTCTTTGCTCGGCATTGGCCGTTAGAATTTTATTTGGCCATCATTAATTTTAATTTTTATTTGTATTATGTTTTTTTTTTATTGACATGACTAAGTGATTAAAATATTATGATATGATAATAAGTACAGTACAGGTCAGATATAATATCGGCGCCAATTCCAAACTCTATCAAAGATCATGCGAGTGCGCGATCGATACAGAGTGGTCTATGATTTAAGGTTTGAACGCCGATCCTCATCAATTCAGTCGTTGCATGGTTTCACTACACACATTATAATGTTTATGAGTATTAAATATCGTCATTATTTCAGCCATAGGAATTCCACCGCTGAACATTGGCTTCCCCCAAGGATCTCAACATCGACCTGTTGAAAGCGGCTTGCATCCAGCGAGTTCCTGCAAGCTAAGCTAAGTAATAAGGTTACTCTGTACCCCGACACCACGACGATTGTTCGAACATCGCACATAAAACTGTACGAATATGCCTCAACACTTTACAAAATGTGCGAGTCCTATATCTTTCGTCGTAATCTTAAACTATGTTCAGAGTGAATGATAAGTTTCGTAGAGAATAGTATTGATTTTTAGAAGTGGAATACTTTTATGTTGACGTTCAACATCCGATCATTCGAACTTCGTACCGGAGTATAGAGTCGTCCACTTTGTAGGCGTGTGTCACGAACAAGTATTATTTCAATGTAAATACTATTAAAACAAATAATTATTTTACTGCGGTTTTCTTTAATTACCATTGCTGTTTGCTTTTCTCTTTATCGTTCATACAAAAGCTGTCTGGCAGATATCGCCCTAAGCGATAAGCGCACTGTAACATCACCCGCTTAATATTGATATTTTTTGCCTTACAATAAAGGGACTCTGTATTGTTTTATAATAAATATACATTTGACAAGTTATGTACTTAATTATATTTCCCGCAATGTGGGTGATTCATGCATTTATTGACTTTATATTTGCTGTATCACCGTACTTTGAGTTAAAATAAATTCGAATATCTTACCGAAATATTTACCAATATTTGCTACGTCAAAAGAATTCGATATGCTTTTCTGAAACTAAATGAGGCTTATGTAAACATAGACGCCCAACATATAGATATCGGTAATGGGAGACAAAATATCATGTCAGTGAACACGAGCCAATGCCTAGTATTTATACCGTTTTAGTGTCATATACTCAAAATTTTACCAGACATTATGGAAAATAAAAATGACGCTAAAGAATTGTCCTGAAAATGTTTGGCCTTTTGAATTCAGCTTTGACATTGTTAATTAAAAAACGTTAATTAATTAAAAAAACGAATTCATCCCTGTCAATCATAAAGAAGGCCCGAATACCGAATCGTATATTAACACTGTTAATTGGATACTAATAAATTCACCGAAATCAATACGTCAATTTAGATCACAGTAAGCGATTTGATTGTTTGATGGCAAATTTTATTCGTATCTGAAGACGCAACTGACGTCTGGTAATGGTGTTCGCGCTCGTTAGCGCTCCCTTTCCATAGTCTGCAGTAATCCGATTTCATTGGTAGTTCCGACAAATTTGCGGTCCGTTGAGTCGATGCCGCACGCCCGCCGATGGCCTACCACGCTTCTAACCGACGATGTATCATCACCTTTCCCCCTCGCACGTATCAAAACAGACAAGGACACGTGACGCAGTGATTAAAGAGGTCGTTTTCTGTTACGATATGTGTAAGTTGCTGGAGCCCGTCCAGCACAAACCTGCTTGTGTTAATCTGCTTATGTAGCGAATTCACGAATCGGACGGAGTGGATCAAAAAGGATTGATATACCCAAAACAGATTAAGGGCTACTGTGATTTCCGTAAATTGAATGAAGAGAGGGGGGCAGGTGTTTTATTCATGAGCGGTGCCTCGCGCCGCGATTCACAAATCTCTAATCCGATTCACCGCCACTGTTTCGAGTTATTTTGGGTTTTATCCAAATTGTCTTTGCTCTGATTAAACTATTATCACGTGGTATTCCCTTTTGAATTTGTAATGCTCTTGCATTATTTATTTAAATGAGATTATTTAAATAAAAATGATACAAATAAGTATGATATACCACTATTAAAAGCTTTTATTGAATAAAATCAATAAACATTAGTACACAGGGATTATAACTCAAACTTATATACATATATCGGAGTATTATCCAATATCCTGTGTAGAGAGGACCACTCAAATTATGAGACAGCCTGTTAGCGCGGATGACGTTATTACTCGCCACTCCTATATTTATTTTGTAGAAACATTTTCTGATTTGAGTATCAATAGGACGAATAATAATCGCATGTAATTCAGATAATTGCATTTAATTATATATTTTTTCCCATATACTTTTCTATGGAATAAGATTCAACACACTAACTTCAATAATATTCATATATTCTATCATTTAGATACATTAATACGTGATATATAAAACATGTAATAGATTATGTTGTTTTAGGCGCCTTAGATAATATATAGCTATTTTCAAAGAAAATGATCTTTATTCATTTTTAATTTCAGCAGGCATAATTATGTCGACCAACAAAATAATATAATCATTTATCATCGGATAATCTATTTGAACTGCCTTGCACTTACAGTCTAGAGACTCGGACCGCATAAAGCCGCGTCAAAAACTATAACTCAGGTCACTAAACTCCAAAAACAGTCTGGCTACAAAGACAATAATTCAATGAACCGAGCTCCGATCAGACAACTACATTAAAGTTTATAATAGTGTTGTCGGAATCGCTAAATCAATGCGCTCTCAACCTGTCACACGAGTTGGTATCTGAAATCACTGATGAAGGATTATCTTAATGGCTCTGGAAATTGAGGGATTAAATCATTTGTACTCGTGAGTTAATGAAATTGGTTGTTCAAAGCAACATAGTGATTTAGAACTATTTGTTTGTCTGGTCTTAGTAAACAATATAATTTGTATTGTGCGGTAAATGTAGATTATAGTGTGTACTTATTTGTATCATTCTACCATAGAGTATTTGTAATAATATAAAGGGAGCGCTGGCGTACATTTCCATCATCAAACGTAGATATTTTCTTGTTCGTAATGTTGGTAGCGCTCATATAGTAATGAAAAATGAACTAATTATTTAACAACAAATTGCTATAAGAAATAAATTCCTTTGATAACCGCAAATGTATTTATTTATTAACCTTTTATAACAGGTTTGAGTGGATTTAAAAACTGTAAACCATTTATTTTTATTTCCCAAGTAATTGGTGCATGTTGGACAACCTATCAGCCAATATGAGCGCAGAAAAAGGCCCCAACCATTTTTATTTACATTTTTGTAGTACCAGCGCTCCCTCTAAATTATACATACTCTAAGCACCCTACTTACTACAATACGTGCACTTGCTTAAGATAGATTGTAGTATTTTACAGACATACTAAGCACATTAAATCAACGATAAAATCATGTTTTTTATACAAATAATTAATTGTGTTTTCTAAGGCCGTTGTGAAGATTTTCTTAATTAAATGTTTGAACGAACGTCAGACATTTATAAAGGGTTTCAGAAGTAGAATAGCATTCCGATATTATTAATAGATAGTGAAACTTCGCTTGAAATCGTAAATACCAAACATTAACAAAAACAATGGAGAAAAATCATGAATCATCGCACAACGTTCGCGCTGTCGACGATACCGAACAAAAACTCGCTAAAGCGGAGCGCTCATACATTGAAGGTTCCGGACAATATTTCGTGTTTTAAGACTCTTTATGAAAAAAATAATAATAAGTAATTTATTTACTTACAAAGAAATTTAGATATCTGCTGATCATAAAATGATAGCGTCATGTATGTTCCAAATTAACTAAATCATTTAAATAGTTATTTTATTTTTATTCTGACGATCAGATACACAAATTCAATTTATTATTAATATAATATAGAAAAAAAATCACAGAAACCTTAAAAATACTTACTGGTGGTAGGTCTCTCATATGTGAGAGGCTGCCTGGATGGGTACCACCGCAATGTCTATTTCTCCCGTCAAACAGCAGTTTAAATGCGCTGTTGTGTTTCGGATTGAAGGACATTGAAGCCAGAGTAACTACTGGACATATTGAGACTTAACATCTTATGTCTCAGGATAGCGAGCGCAGTGGAATGCCAAGCATTGCTTTGTAATTCAAGGTATTGTTTGGTTTTGCTACTGTTCATGAGCGGTCGCATCGCTTACCGTCAGGCGAACGGCATGCTCATATCGCCAATAAAAAAAAATGATCAACCTAAGCACATGGATATTATTAATTAAATAGATGTAGGTCTCAGAAAACTTACCTTACGAGAAAGTGGAGAATTTGAAAAAGATACCCCGATATTCCAATGAGAAATACCCAAGCCGGCATAATTACAAGTAGCAAAACATAATATTCCTTCTATCACTCACGCTTTTTTCCTCGCAGGCATTGGCTACTTACGTTTCGCCTCGTGTATTCCGTCCCACAATGTGATAGGGGGCGAGCCTATCGCCATATCTTGCCTAAATTACTGAGTACAGGCTAATAGTGAATTAAAAAAATCCAATACTACTTTACCCAACTAGAATTTGAACCCGAAACCTCAGTTTTGTAACCATATCGAAGTAAAATTACACCACCAAGGCAGTCTCTAGTTTCAGATTTAGGTTTAGGATTTAGCTAGTGTAATCATTTCACTATTACTATTACTACATACTTCAGCCACAAAAAGTTGAATGCTGAAACTATTTTCATATCTATGACGTCTATGCCTCCAATAAGGTTTTTCACAATAACCTGTTGGTCACTCCGCCTCCCTAAAAAAAACCCTCCAACATTTCTCGTACGCATCCCGAAAAATTGTAAAAATCTACCGTGGCCGGCGGAAAAGCTTTATTTTTCTTTGTTGTGAGAAGGACACGTTTCATCCATTTCAATAGACCACTCCCGTATTGGCGGCGATCATCGCTGTCCATCATTATGAATTCGTGATTAGCCTCACTCAATTCAGGGCTGGCAGACAGGCTGTTGTGCGTAATCAGTTCCTCGCGTGACCCAGCCCTGACGCTTCAATTAACAAAATTGATAATAGTGAACGCGACAAGGCGACGAACCTAATGTTTCGTGATTAATGAATATCACTCTTATTGTAGGCGTTGATTATGAAATTATCTTGCGTTTACGCGCTCCGAGGGTTTTCGTGTTAATATTCAAATATAGCAGTTTTTTTAGTTTTTCTTCTGACTTTTTATATTTCATCAATCATTTTGAGTGGAACGTAATTTTTTAGAAAATGCATTATCTTGAAAATATTTTTTTCTTTGCGTAACTTGAAAAATTGCAAAGCTGTTTATTTTGATTCTTTGCTCAATTTTTTATTACGATAATGGTTTCTTAGATTTAGACGAATGTTACACATTGAAATAAAACTGCTTCGGTGGCATAGTTGTACTATGGTACGGTAACAGAGCTGAGGCTTCGGGTTCGAATCTCGGGTCGGGCAAATTGATTTTGGATTTTTCTATTCATTATCATCCCGGAGTCAGAAATTTGTGCCCGATATGGCGGTAGGTTCACCCCTTAACACATCGTGGGACGGAACATATAAGGTGAAATGCAGGTGTTCTGGTAGCACCTCTGTCCATCACTTCTGGGAAAAAGGCGTAAGTTTATTTATGTATGTGAAATAAAACTATTATCTACGGATTTGGTCTAATTTAATTATAATTACAATTATTTGTAAAATAGATATTGTAATGTGTTTAACGCAACTTACATATACCTACTACGCATGCTGCGTTCTATCTGGCATAATCCCGGAAGGAATTTTTTAATTATTATTTTTTCAATACATCGTGAGGAAACCTGCATACCATAGCGATTTATAAAAAAATCTATGGCATGTAAGCCCGCCAATCCGCACTAGGCCAGCATGGTAGACTATATGGCCTAACCACTCTCAATCGTACTCTCGATTGTAGAGTAGGCCCGTGCTCTGCAGTGGAACGTATATGGGCTGATACAGTTTATCAAAAAAAGCTTTGATGTTTCAATAAAATTTGGTTTGACCAAAAAAGATACAAAAATATTGATGTTTATTTTTGTAAGTAATGCCCACATAAATAGGGAGTGTTGTTGTTGTATGTTAAAAATTCGTGTAAAGTTATTTTGAGTACCTAAATTCATCTGGTAAACCAAATAAATAGTATTTATTATTTTTATCCAATATCACTAGAAACAGCGATAGGAGCACACTCACGACACCTGAGCGTTAAGGTCAAAGTATTCCGGTGTGTTAGAGAGACAGTGATCTCTCTAGATAAATTTGTTACAAAACGCTAATATTTTATTAATATTTTCATCACAATGAAGATTGGATTCATTAAAGTAAGTAGTTATATCGTAATAATTCACTCAAAGTGAGTTCATCCACACCCGGTCTCTATAACCTATCTACCTTTAACAGGGGATTTCTTTAGATATATCGATGTATTTTATGTTTTAGTTAACAAAGATAGAAATATATAGATATGGTGTATATAAATAAATATATACACCCGACCTGACCCCACACCAAGTTCGTCTTTTGTGTCGTGGGTATCGGGAACTACGAGAGACTTTTCAGTCTCACAAACACCCAGACCTGAAACAAATACCTTTGTACACAAATATGTTTCGTAGCGAGGATCGAAACCGTGGCCCCACGTTTCACAGCCGGCATCTAACAAACTGAGCCACGAGGGCTGTCAAAGATAAAGAGAGGCTGTTTAGAGATATCTAGGAAATATAAATATGTATGTAACCTAACCTAGCCTAACCACTCTCAATCGTACTCTCGATTGTGGAGTAGGCCCATGCCCTGCAGTGGGACGTATATGGGCTGATACAGAAATACAGAATGTCTATCTTTGTTTATAATGGCATACAATTGTAACGACATAGTTGTGATACATATTTTAACCTCTTGTTAATGATAGATAGGATATAGCGACCGGCCGTAAGATAGAAAGCGAGATTTGGTTATCGGGCGGTGACGTAGATTATTGCCACGTGCCAAATTGGAGCGTTTTAGCGGGAATTTTGCAAACAATTTTTATGAGTTTGTCTATAAATGATAAGCAATTCCAAAAATTTGACTTTCATAACGATAGTGGGAATCTAAAGCTATATTTTCTAAAGTAAATACTTTCCATTTATATATTGGAGGGAATAATTTCACTTAAATAAAATGTAAATTACCAAAATACAGAATTTTAAAATGCGCTGAGCCATATACTTTCGTTTAAAATTATTTTGCATTTCACGAAAAAGACAACCCTTTAGCACTTTTTCACAAACCGATTCAACTGACTCCCCAGGTAAATACAACCGCGGGATATCCGCGAATGCCGACTATAATCCAATTATCCTGTGCCTCAAGGCATAATATTTCACGCACTGAAGTTATCAGAGGCGTACAGCACAAAGGAATTTCAAAATAAACAACAAAGCGAAAATTTTACCGCTTTAGCTGTCGAAAGCAGCTGCTGGTTGCACAATGCACGACAAGGGACGTTGAAAAGTGCCGTAGTCGCATTGCAAATTAGCGCATTCGACCAGTCAACCCGAAACCCGGCTGTCCGTCCGTTGCCACACCATTTGCTTTCCAACGATTTCACTGCACGCACACTATGCTAAACTAAAATTCGTTCATTAATCAGCTTTCACATTGTAAAAGCGAGCTGATCGGTTATAAAGCCCTCGGTATTTTGCGTTCTATTGGATGTGGATAGGACGTTTGGGTCGCTGCCTTGCGCTCTCGCGATGACGTGGCATGATCCTCATATTAGTACCGACAGTTTGATGCGAAGTTCCTTACTTTATGGGATACACTTTCGACATCCTTTAACAAGCAGTGAAAGGGCGTATCTATCTGTCTATATAAAGCTGACTGCAAGCCGCAGCTGGGTCTATATCTAAGCCCGTTATATTTGTGTACCCAATGTCCAGCAAATCCACGGTTTAGTGTTGTAAATACTGAAGAAAAGCAAAGTTGCTCGCCTCACTATCGACAACTGTAGTATCGGAGAAGTTTTTGTGCGACATGAGGTCGGTGGTATGTCACACAATCCCACACATTGTGGTTTAAATCTCGGTACAAGTCATAAGGTGAGAGCGAATTATAAAAATATATGTTAAAAAAGCAGAAAAAATCATGCATCTAATTTTATATAAAATGTATAATGTATTTTTTTATTGTACAGCTATTAACTTTGTTACAGTAAGTTATTTCATTGTTGTCCTAAAATATTTTTATGATGAAGTAAACGCCTTTATTTAATCAACATTTCACAAATATAATGCAAATAAAAATAACTTAAAGTATACTTTTAAATTTAACAGTTGGTTGAAACTTGAGAGTTTCACCGGATATTTCTGAAACAGAAAATATTGCAGTGTACAACAATGTCGGCCGCTCAATCTTGGTTCTGTAAGTTTACGCATTTGACGTCTGGCGCTGACAAGTTCAACGTAAAATTCAATTTATCTCCCGGAGCAGCCCTACAGTTCCAGTAAATTACTTAACAACAAGAATAACGGGCATAATTAAGTTTTGTGCTAAGACCCTCTTTGATGTTTATTGCTAAAATTATAGAAGATTACAAATATTGAATAAATCATGTCAGTATACTACGGTAGGATGTTATTTTCTAGTTCACTGAGCACAGCTTTGCTAACCTTCAGACATGCACCAAATAACGAAGAAACAGAAAATAACATGGAATAACACGTTGTGCTGGGAGACAAAGACAATACACGATCGCGTTTGATCGTTTCTTCGAGATAAGGGGTAGTTTATACGAGTCAAACAACATTTGCGTCTACTTCGTCGGCTTCGAGTCATAGTGCTCTTAGGGTAAACACATTTACTTTGACTACTATAAAGGTCGCAAGTCACAAATAAGAGACGGCAAATAGAATACAATCACGGTAAGTGCACCCTTAAAGCACTGCACTTGGTGATTTCTGAAGATGTCTCGTCTCGAATTTCTTGCTCTAAATCTGCTAACATTTTATGTTTGAGATACACGTATCTTTCCTTTTACACAAGATTGCGAAGCCCATAGAGTGAATGTAGCACATTCAAACTTGAGCTATGGAATTGTAGTGCAATCGCAACTATGTGCCCGAGACATTCCTTTTAATCGATTGTTTGATTGTAGAATTCTTTGGAATGGTAAGAATAGCCTGTGTTTATAGGTTGTTCTTTGTATATTTTGTGTCGCGAACGGCGTTGACGAAATAAACAGCATTATTTTAGAACCGTCTGAGTTTGAAAATAAATTTACTATTAATCTATCTTTTCTGTGTAGGAGTTTATCCCTTGGTATAACGTGTAGTGACAGGTTTTCCTGGAAGCTCCTTATTACTCCCACTACACGATAAACATAATGGACAAGATTAATCCCACTGTCTTATAAACAAAATTTGGCGCAAATATTTTAAATGGAGGAGGGATTGTCTTAATATTAATTTAGTTGAAAAAATGGACGAAATATAAAAATACTTTTGAGTACTCTATTTCGATTTTATTTGGAGAGCTCAAAATAAAAGCCGCACAGATATCGACGTTACTTCGATGCAATTGGTGAGAGGTATGTCAGAGCCGACACTCGGCTGCTCCCCGCTTTGCTACCGTTGTTGCCACGTCACTACTGAAGCCTGGAAATAATTTTATCTATTCTTACTAGGAAGAATTAATTTACTCAAAAGTTTGTATTGTAAAGGCGGGCTTTAGTTTAAGAGAGAAATCGTAAGTGCATAAAATTCTGAGTATTCTGTCACTCTAGAACATTACAGATTTGCCAGTATAGAAAAATTTCAGATATTCAGTAAAACGCAAAACGACCACTATGATGTTTCGTTTTGCCGACTGCATTTATAAAAATAAGTGAACTCTAATATTAGCATGAGAGTCATCCAGTCATCAGCTTTTCTTGAAAATGCATTACATATTGGCATTCTAAAAATCTTAATAAAGAAAACGAGAAGCAATCATAAAGTTTTGGCTTTACCTGTATTCTTTTATTGACAGTCCATTCTTGTGAAACGATGAACGAAAATGTTACTATAACTTACAAATAAAATGGCCTTGCCGGTTAAGTACAACAAAGAAACAAAATTCGTGAAAATAAAATATATCTATAACAACAATAAAGCGACACAACTATCGTATTTGCATGATAACCACAAAGGAATGAGAATCATAAGCTTATACTAAACACATTGCTGTATAGACACAAAAAGAAACTCTTTTCAAATAGATACACTTTATGTAAAAAAGCTTGTCAAAGCAATTCCGAAAGAAAATCAAATTCCACAGAAAAAGTGGTATAACTTGTCGATTCTGTCTGCCGGCGGATTCGGAATAGATCTGATATTCGAATATATCGCTAATGCGAGTATTCCATCTCACGGTTGGACGAGCGATGCATATTTGATTTGTTTCCAATTTACACTGTGTAGGTATAATAGCGAAGCGTGCCACAAAAAATATTGGTCGGATCATGCGTGTACTGCGTGCATTTTTTACAGCGGCCAGTACCGAACAAACCTCCACATAGATTGCATAATTTTTTTATGCAATTGAAAATTGAGCTGTTAACTTATTGGCTTGGGTTTGTGTAGTTTTTTCATTTCCTGATACATGTGTTGTGAAGATTTTCCGTTGCGAGTATATGACTCCGTTTCATATCAAAATTTTTGTTCTGCAAAACAGTATAGTGCTTACATTGACCTCAGTGTGCTCAATGCTATACAAACATTTCACTACTGAGCTAAAATCTAGAACATTTAAAAATTACCAGACAACAATAATGTTACGTGATCTAAGCACTAAATAAAATAACTCAAAGTCTTGTCTACTAACTTGGTAAAGAAGAGATTTACGTCGGTTGTATGACACGGATTCACGTATGGGACTGTGTTTATTTGTCCTAGCCAACAAGTTTTGATGATAATTGGTACGGCTAAGCTGTATTCAGAGGTACTGCGATGTGTGGTCGTAACATTAACAATTGTGGTTTGTGAAGCGGCCCATATGATTGCGTACACTGCTGTCAACATTGGATAAAAGCTGGTAGGTTCACACTCTTGTAAAAGTACCTTAGTATATAATAATTATACATTGAAAATGTATTAAGTATTTAGTAGTTCGCTGGCTTTTTTATACAATGTTACGTATAAAAGTATATCCATAATTAATGTAGTATGACCGATATTAGCACGTAAACTTAACCTTCATTTGTTATGGCTTGGGGACATAAATCAAATCAATATAATAAATGTCGTTCTATTTATAAAAAAGCACTTAAGGTTCCATATAACAACTTGAATGTACTTGAAACTGAACAATTTATTTAGAAAATTATCAGTTGGAAATCTTAATGTCATCAATTTTAGTCAGACTATAAACAGTAAAAAGAGTCTTGTGACAATTATTACCTATAGAAATAAATAACATTTATATAAGTTGGTCTGGTATATCTAATGATGCCTTTTAGAAATATTTTATATAGTTTTTTTATTTAGATATCTACATAGATCAATATAGATTGGACGAAAATAGTTTGATTTCCGCTATGTCTATTATCTTTTACAGATATGCAAGACTTATATCACCATTCGTTAGTTTAAAGCATGTTCCCATTTGTTTATAAATTTCAATCAATTGACTAAGTTTAAAGAACTGAAAGTCAAGAGTGTGCTAATAAAACATCGGAACGTTGCAAAACTGAAAATGTTAGATGTGTTTTTTTCACGTGTGGCGGCATAAAGGTGAGCAGTATGCGCAAACAGTTGATACAACGCCCTGTTGGCTCGTTGCGGACTATACACGTTGTCTATAGACGGGAAATGGGAGAGATGCCGACGAAATAGCCTCACGATCCGTTTTGGTCGTGAATGCAAATTAATCTCTCTAGCCGTTCGCCAATCGGCTGTACTGTCTTCTGACGTTGAATACCAAACACTAGGTACTAATAATACTACTAATCCGTGTTAGTACGTTGAAAGAATACTAATAGCTAAGGTCACGAAGCGGATGCCGAGACTCCACCTCGAATAGTGGGCCCGTGTTTAATCTACCTGAATAACATTAAGCCGAGAAAATCCCATTACCGCCGTTTTACAGGGTTAAAAGAGCTGAAACTGTTACACAAGTACTTATGTGTAGGGCCGTTTTTATCCTCGTGCGTAGGAATATCTACGTTAATACGTTATCTTAATCTATAGCCCTGTTTATTAGTTATTTTTAACGCGGCTTTTTTTGTGATACTATAATAATTGTTTATTCAAAATTGGTAAATAGTAATAAAATAAAACACCAAATAAGATAAATTTACACTCTAACGTCCGAGATAAAAGTTAACTTGTATTTAGGATGTTGACACTCTTACAACATGTTTAAGAAAAAGTTAAATTCAAGTGGGAATTAATAAGATCCATGCCATTTTACAATATTATTTAATTAATTATAAGAAGATAATTGAAGAAATGCCAACAATAATCCGGAAGAAATGTCAAGTTTACCGTTGTAAGGAACGATAGGCGTTGGGTAAATATAAGTTATAATATTATAAAACATATTAGTCTTCAACACGCTTATAATACTGAGTCACAAACACACGACAAGTAGAAACGTGACAGGTAGAAAAAGATAACTTTATTCCATGTTATCTAATAAATCAGGATTTCTTTAAAGATTACGAAAATGTATATTTCTAGGACGTTTCTTTTCTACCTTATTTGTAGTAAATATATTGTGACCGAATGAATAATGAAGTTGTTGAATGGGATATATTCGAAACTACAGTCGTGTCACGCTCTGTAAAATGCATAGGTTCTAGTTGCGATAAGTTACAACGCAATAGTTGCTTTCTGCGGACTTATATCGAACAAAATTTTATTTCTTAAATTGGAAACTATAAATAGAAGTAGTCTTAAGATGGTTGTCGATGTTTCATAGAATTTAAAATTTGTATTATCTAGTCGATGGGGAGATTTCGTTGATCCATAAATAATTTTATTTGTATTAACGTTCTGTTAAAAATAAGCGAGTAAATAAACTTAATTACTAGACTGTTTTTGTTTCTTTTAAAATTATATTTAATGCGAGATTGATCTTTCAAATGTTTACAGAATTTGTTATATTATATATTATGTTGTTATATTGTCAATATTTATAATAGTTTAACACATTTTCGATAATGCTTAAAAAATGGGTGTAACTTATGTTCAGAGGTGGCCATCTTAAGATGACGATGAAAAGAAATAAAAAAAAACCCACAAACCCTGATCAAGTATGATTTTCACATAACAATAAAAAGGAACACTAGCATCGCTAGTATCGGGCGACGTGTCCCGCTCGTCCAAGCTGACAATGTTTCGGCGCAATAAGGCGACTTTACAGCGCGATAAATCTTGACTCGCAGTGGAAACATGTGCATGTTTCATAGAGACGCGCCTTTATTTACTGCATTTGGACACTTCCACCCGACTCTATTGCGAATGTAAGTTTATATCCCTTCTTAATAGGAAATATAAATATGCCGTGACTGCTGCTGAATTGGGCAAATTTATTGGATTAATCTTACCGTTGTAAAGAAATATTTTATTTATGTTTGTTTCGTTTTGAAGAAATAACTACTTCACTAATTTGGATGAAAATGTACTATATTATGGCTTATACATCAGAGTACCACATAGTTTGTAATTAATAAATGGAATGCAGAGATTTATCAAATTATAATGATTAATTTGAAGTAAGTTCCAAAATGGAGAAACAATAGAATAACAAAATTATGAATGTTAGATCCCTCCTACACAACGTGTGGGTGGATATGGGATTCACATATAGTTTTTGAGCGTAGGAGTTTATAGTTATTTATTGGTTTATTAAGTTACGTAATAAATAGGAAACGACAAATAACAGTCCCATATTAGTCATTTTATACAAGTAGCTTACTACAGATTAATAATCGTAATACCTACATAATTCATATTTTGTTTTGCGTATCAAGAGCAATTTTGTTTTATAACTACACTCACCATATAAACTGCATTACACTAGCTTATAAAGATGATTGCAGTGTTGGGGATACTCTTTTAAAAAGGATTAAAAATTAAAAAATAAATTTTAGTGATACTCGTAAAATACACTTCTCTGCGGCGTAATTATGTGAGGGGTTGGCATTTTGGGACAGACTTCATTTTAGGTTTATGAATAAAATTTACATCTGTTTTTTCTTTCCAGCCTTGGCACTTTATTCTACAATATTCTCTTGAATACTAAATAAAAATTCAAAAAAGTTAGGTGAAATTTGAATGTAAAAACAAAATAAACGCGTACTCGTACCAAGTTTCGATAACATTTTTGTTATCTCACTAATGTTATAAATGTGCAAGTTTATAAGTTGGGATGTTTGTTTCTCAACTGCGTTATAATGACTCGGCGGATTTGTGCAAAACTTGTTAGATAACTACTTAGATTAGTACGTTGAAACTAATAGAAGCGTATTATTCCATTATCGGTATATTTTATTGGCAATATTATTGTATATAGATTGAATATTATTGTTTACCTTAATATAAAAGTTGTTAAGTATATTTAATAAGTGCCGAGAAAGGTGTGAATCCCTTCATGGAGGATTCGATTTCCATATAGTCTCATCATTATCATCAGACTTTTGCTGTCCATTGCTGGACATAGGCCTCCAGCAAATTGTACCATGTCACCCTGTCTTCGGTTTGTCGCATCCAGCATCTAGATAGATTAATTAAACAACAAGCATGCAGAGCTCAACTGCAATATACAGCGGCATGTTTTGACAACGATGTGAATAAAATGCTGCTTGAAGCAAGTATTACGAACCACGCTGCCGACATCTACTAAATATACTGTCTTTATAGATATTGCTTGCAATCGGCCGCAGCTGCACTACTGGGTTGTGTATATTTCAATGTAACGACCACACTGCCTCGGCGAGGCAGTTGTACTTGTACGATTATAACGCTATGAACTCGGGTTCGGATCCCGGGCAAGGTGACACTGGACTTTCTACTTAATATCCGCCGGGGGCTAGGAATTTGCGCCCGATATGGCAATAGGCTCGCCTCCTATCACATCGTGGGATGAAATTCACATGGCGAAACTTGGGTATCGTGGTAGCATCTCTGCCTACTTCTACTTGACAAAAGGCATGAGATTATGAATGTATGATGTACGACAATCGAATTTGCCGCAGCGGTACATGCAAATATGATAATGCGGTAGTGTTAATTTAATTTGAATTAAAATTCTTATACAAATATATTCCAAATCGCACCCATTAGAACTCGGTTCCAGAAGAATTTGAGGTTTTTGCTGTTTAATTCGCAACAACCAGACCAATTACCAACTGAATAATGTTCGCTTGCAGTATTATTGTTCTATTAAACTTGAGACAACATCAAAGTAATAAGTTCCACTACATCATGTTAAGTACCCTTACTATGTAAAGCTGTAATCTACATAGTAAAAGTGTATTCAGTGTGTCGATATTTAGTATTTCCAAGCAAAGTGACGAAACATGTCTTGCGGCGTCCAGTATTTGCATTGCGCTCACGTAGTCGCCGCGACCGAAGTCGGCGACGATATTTCCAAAATAATATGTGATTCTAGGAATACATTTGTCGACGACAGTCGTAGAACCAATAGTTATAATATATCAGCATTGCTTATTGGAATTTTTGAATTAGTATTGGCTACTTGATGGTAATAATCGACTTTGGAGAGCTGTGATCTTGTATTGGCAAGGGTCTAGTCCACCACGTTGGTCTAATACGGATTGATGGACTTCGCATACCTACTATTCAATATCTTGCATAAATATCTATACAGTTTTACTCATGATGTTTTCCTTCGCAGGTACATATTTATATAAAATAATATGCACTAGCAAATCCATATTTATTGTCACATTTATCGTGACAATAAATATGGATTTTATATTAATTTACTTTGACTACTCACTTCGTTTTCAACTAGTTTTCCTTTTAAATATATTTTAATGAAAGGTAATTTATTCAATAAAATCTCTTTGTCAGCATGGCATCGTAACGAACGGAAAATGGAATATTGATGGTAACGAAATTGATTTTTTGGGTTCTTTTTTTAAGTACGCTGCTTTAACTCCAATGAAAAATATTTTTGTTTGTTTTTTTTCTTTTAGGGAACTTTGTGGCTTTTGTGTTGTTATTGCAAAAAACGGAACATAATTCGTTTTATGAAAATATAGTGCATACTTGTAGGTTGCGAAGAAGGATTTGTAAAATTCGCGGTTGATGAATTTTACACAATAAAGTTACAGTGAAGAAGAATAAGCCGTACACTTGCATCCAATTAAATTCCTTTTACTTATTAGCACCGTATAAATATAACAGATGAGACAGGAAGAACAGTTTATAGGACTGCAATTTCATTGAATTGTGAATGTGGTCTGGATTAAAAAAAATCTACACTGAGGCAAAGCCGGGCCGAGCCGCTAGTGAATAACAAAGCAAAATAATACAAAGTTTGATACACCGTGTATTCTAACTAAACTAATGTCCTTTGAGGACAACAGTCCATTAAACACTCAGAAGCACACATCCAACAAGACACTTGAGCGTAATTACCTAACACAAGTAATGTGCATTCACGGCAATAAGTTAATTGACATTAACAAGCGTATGTCAGAAATTACAGCAGATGTATCGGCGGTAACAGCTTAACATGGTAATAATCTACACATTACGTACGTGTATGAAGCCTGGAGCTATTGCAATCACAACTGTATGCGAAGCTATGACATTGCCAATATTAGCTGATTGGTGTGAGTGATCGATTGTCAGCTGTAAATATTGCGGCTTTGAGCATGGAGCGATAAATATTTATAAGTATTTTTGTGCCCGTACAGTTTATCCTGAGTTTATTTTGTATTTTTATATTGGATCCACAAATTAATTACAGACAAAGTTGATGATAAATGTAGAACAGTCCTGATGTAGTCAATTGAGGTGATAGAAGGAGGTATGCCGATCTGAAAAAGACTGGATATACATAAATTGATCCTGAAAGTCCACGCACGTGCCTGGATCACTTTTACGGCTTGTTCTATACTTTATTGTCTACAGTAGTCACTATCCGCACGAAAATATGAACAGTAAGTAACTACAAGTAATAAATTTTGTTTCTCCAAGTATACAAAAACACTATCATATTGCTGAATCATCCTTTTAAATCTATAGTAGATAAATAAAATGTATTTTTTCATTTACATAACTTAAGATCCACGAAAGAGATTTACGAAGCAAAATCCACATGACTCGAATGACTCGAATGAAGACTGTCGGAGTTTTAATTTTTTCATTTGTTACTTTGTGTGTTGTACCAGTAATATGATCTGCCGATAAGCCTAAAGGAAATATTTACAGTAATTTTCATGCATTCTGAAGTAGATTGAGCAAATATTTACATACCGGTGTGGGCTTCAATTATTTTACAAAAAATCAAAATCTACATACGGAGCTGCCAACATGTTCACAGTGGTCGCGGGTTCGGATCCCAGGGTACACTTCTGTCTTTTCGGAGTCATGTGTGTATTAATAGTCAATCACCACGGACTAAAACGGTGAAGTAAAACATCGTGAGTAAACCTGCATACCATAGCGATTTACAAGAATTTCTATGGTATGAAAAGTCCGCCAACCCGAAATACGCCAGCGGTGTCGATTATATGGCGTAACTACTCTTAATCGTACTTTCGATTGTAGGGAGACCCGTGCCGTGCAGTAGTACGTACTATATGGGCTGATAAAGAAGATCTAGTCATGCTTTCAATTCGTGGTTGTTATTTTAGAGATCAACGAAATGTCTGGAGAGTCTCGAGAGGCAGTTGTGGACTTCAACAAAGAAAATTAAATACGAGTATATGAACCCAAGGTCATCGACGTAGTCCAAAGGATTAGCAAGTTGAAGTGGCAGTGGGCCAGGGACTTACCGCGAAGAACTGATGGCTGTTGGGGCCGAAAAGTACTGGAGTCTCTACTACTACTTGTAAGGTTACAAGAAGTCGCTGGATTCAGGCCGTTTCCAACAGGTCGTTGTTGCCATCCTTGATGGAGGCCTATGTTCAGCAGAGGGCTTCCTGTGGCTGAAGAGAGAAAAAGAGAAACCCAAAATTTTCACACAGTTCTCATCTTTCAAAGAGATGCCAGTTCTGGGTGTAAATCAATCAGAAACTATGAGAATAATAAATATTTATAGATCACTTTTCACAAACAGGGCCTTAACATCGCTGTAATTTTAATGATGATACAAGAAACCTAATTTTAATAAATTAAATACTAATGCTCACATCATGCGTGCATTAGTGAACAGGCTCGTATAGATTTTGTAAATTCGTGCGAAAAATAAAAGACACGTCGTTGATGGCAAGCAGTTATCGTTACTCATGGACAATTGCAGCACACGAGGCGCGAGTGCGGTGTTTGTTTTGTAAAACCCTTTTAACCCGATTCTTTCGTAATGGATTTTAGCAGGATTATCTTAGTGTACGACACGCCGAAAAAATTACCGTCCACCAGACAAATATATTTGAGATTCAGGTCTATCTGTACTGATGTATATCTGTATCAGCCCATAGATGTGCGTCCTACTATAGGGCACGAGCCTCTTCTACAAACGAGAGTACGATTGAAAGTAGTCAGGCCATATAGTTCACCAGGCTGGCCTATTGCAGTTTGGTGGGCTTTACATACCATAAAAAATTATTGCAATTTCGCTATGCTATAGTGTACCGTTATAGTGCGTAGTGGCATGTTGGTTGATGTATATACTTCAGTTAATCTTGTAGTAGTGTCTTACAAATTGACAACTAAATATTTAGCAGTATCTCTTTATTACGAGCTCGTACAAATTAACGTTTTTCCAAGTAATGTTTATCCAGAGAGATCGTAAATGTCCTTCAATTTCATAATTTCAGACGAGGTCAAATATAATCCACTCGTAAAAAGAATACTTATCTAAATGCTTATTAGGTCATCAAGTCGTTACTTGTAAGTGTCAAAAGAAAGTAGATCCTAATTAAACAGCGTTCCCTAAATGTGGAGGCAATCCTCACACCTCGGTAATCCGCAGATAATGACGTCACGTATTATTAAGGACACATGCCTTATACTGCGAACAGTAAAACAAATTGCATGGATTACGCACTCCGTGTTGGGCTTCGTAATAAAAACTTTAATGTCATAACGTTGATAAAAAAAATGTTTTCACGTAAACGCGTTGACTGTTATGAGAAAACTCTCTTTACTACTCAGATTTGCAAGTTAACTCAACTGATCCATATAAGAAATTAAATTTAAACCAGATTGCTTCATATTGTGTTGGATAAACCGTCATTTGCGGCGATGTTTGTTTTTAATTTTGTCGCAATTCCTATAAAGGCGAGTATATTTATATATCATTTTAATGAAGTTTGTTCTGCGCATATATGGAATACTACAGATTTTGTTGATATCCATAAAATGAGGCCAAAATTCTGGGTAGAAAGGATTAAGGGATTTGTACTGTGGAAAGTTAGGAGCAAAGTCTAAGTGTGTAGATTGTTGAGAAGTCAAAGGAATTAACTGAACGTTGTATGTATCATATTTTTATGAAAAAGACTCTTAAAAAACCTCTCGATAGCCCTCACACGCATTGTGGGCAGCACCGGACATCCCAGGGCGAAGGGCGCCCCGATTTACGTCCGCGAACTGCCCCGCGCAAAACCATTGCTGGGCCTTATGTTACCATTATGAAGGCCCAGATTACCTCCACTTACCCCCTCCTTTCGGACGCCCGCCAAGCTGTTATGGGCGTCCATGACGGAGACGAGGCTCCGTCATACTTACGTCTCGGAGTCGTTATACGCGAGGGCGCACGGCCCCGCCGTGTGCCCAATGACTCCGATGACCCCTTTAGGTCGACTCTTACGACGGGCAGAGGATACCGTGGCGGAATTCTTGTACCCTCAAACCACAGGGTAAATGAAAAAATTACGTACGCAATTATTATAGTAATTCGTTAATGTGATAGTTTTAAAGGAATCCATTAAACAACGTGCAAATGGCTCATGTAAAAGTGCTGAAAAATTGCTGTCTTAAAATCGGAGAGAGAACGCAGGGGAATGTGATTTTATGAGGGTTCTAATAATTTATATACCTAAATTAAAAATCTCTCGCCGGTATATTGTAATGAGTAATTATTTTGTAAATAATTATTATTACTAAATTATGTTTTATATAAATGAATGTCTAGAATGACTTAATCCCTTACAAGCTAAATGATATTAATTACCACGCCCACGTAGATATCTTTTACGTGCCTTTATTGCGTACATAGATAGGGCTTCGTGTAATTAATGAGCCGAATGTCAGTTCATAATATCGCCCATAAAAATTGTTAGCATGAAAAGTATTTGTACAGAGCTCGATGTATTTATGGGATTTCCTTGTGGTTACGTGCGATAGCGCAATTGTTGCAGTCGTCAGAGTGGAAAGATTCGAGTACTCGCCACGCCCGTTTTGATTTGTACCTCTAGTAAATGTATTTTTCATTTTCCACGCTTCGTTTCTTTCTGTTTTGCCGTTTCTATATTTTGTTTAAATATTTTTAGTTCTTCCTTTCTATTATATATCTGAAGATTTTATCATTGTTACAGAGTTATTGAGTTTCGTTTTCCAATGGTGTTTCTTATATTTTTTGCCGGCATTACGATACCTCTTACTGGAGGGTAGGTCTCTCATATGTGAGAGGCCGCCTGGGTGGGTACCACCACAATGTCTATATCTCCCGCCCAACAGCAGTTTAAATGCACTGTTGTGTTTCGGATTGAAGGACATTGTAGCCAGAGTAACTACTGGATATATTGAGACTTTACATCTTATGTCTCAGGATGGCGAGCGCAGTGGAATGCCAAGCATTGCTTTGTAATTCAAGGTGTTGTTTGGTTTTGCTACTTTTTATGAGCCATCGTATCGCATCGCAACATCAGACGAATGGCATGCTCGTTTCGCCATTCATAGCAATAAAAATAAAGAAACATCTACGGATGTATATTACAACAAGGAACTGCGACGGAATATAGTGACTCCTCTGCCTTCTTTCTTGATGTACAAGCTCTATAGGATTGTATAAAAGATATTCATCCCAAAGAGTATCCGATATTAATCATGTAACAATACATACAAAAGATAAGTAATCACCCAACCCAATATCGGCATAATAGAAATCCAATTTCACACGTAGCGAATCGCTAATCGATTCAATGGGTGTTACTTAATTAGAGCCAAGTGGCCTGGCTCAGCAATATGATCTTTCAAGCTCCGTGATTCGTATCAAACTCCCGACATCTAAACTTATCCGCCGGTCCATAAGAATTCACATGGATGCCTCCGTGTACATAGATCTAGATCGGATGCCACTACAGGGTGTTTTGAATTCATTTCCGGCCATTTGTGGAAACGGAAATGGAACGGAATATAGCCGGAAGCGCCATTCACTTGCAGAGGTATTGTGACCACTTGGAAATAGTGGCTTGTTAATTATGCACGACTGTTTGGCTCAAGCAATTGCGGTTGGATGCCGGCCAGGTGTGAGGTCTTATGGCGTTGGCTTGAGTAATGTCGAATGTACGTAAAAGGACCGGAGTAATTGAGCCCTGGTTATCACATGTTAGTAAGTATGACATGATTTGCTGACCGCGGACTTGATAAAAAGGTGTTTGTAGAAAAATGTTACGTTCGTTTTTTGAAATAGGGTTCTTAGGTTGAAGAAGTGACTGGAAAAGCACGTGAGGTATGAATATTGATCTGTGCACCAGTGAATAGCCTTAAAATTTTGATTAATGTTTTATACAATGGGATATAACGAAGTGACGTTCACGTGAGCTTGAAAAGACAGGCAGGTTTCGAAATAAAGGGTGTTCAGTTAATTTCCGGCCGTTGAAAATTTGTACGAAGACTTTTTAATGTTCTAGGGCCTAGTCATACCAAATATACACTTGTCATGTTATTAAGTGTTTAAATAAGTAAATAATTCGTTGATAAATGGAGTAAGTAAAAAAATATTGTTTAGTTTAATTCTTGCGTTTAATCTGCGACCTTATATAAAGTACAAGTTTTACTGCTTACTGAAAATATCTTTAACTTATAATAAATATGGTAAAACACAGTGTTTATATAACCCAAGAGTAATGAATAATATAATATGGCATACAATTGGAGATAAAAGTATGTTTGGAAATTAACAATACAAAAAAAGAAAAAGTGTATTAGAGCCAAGAATATAATAGTGCAGCAACTCGGCAGAGCCGCTTGTTCCACTTATTTTATTAACCATAACTACGAACACAAATGCTTAGTAACGATATGTAAACAATTTTCCAATAATACAATTCATTTTACAATTCGAATAGAATTTTTATATTTTCAATTTTATTTAAATAGCCTTTGTGTATCTAATACTATTGTTTGCACATATTACTTTTTATAATAAGTTTCTGAAACAAATTGACTTCTACTATCGAACTCTTAATTGCAGAGGAGTCTCGTAGTGGGCGTATCTGGTTGATATATTACTATTCATGCGATTATAGTACGTATTGTTAGGGTAAAATGGATGATCATAAAACCTTTTAGATTTTAAGTCGGAGTGATATCAGTTTTATTAATGTGGAGCTATTATTGATTTTTGTATATACAATTGTCAGTTGCAGATGCTGTTTGTTGTATGTGTTATCTTGTACATATCAACGCATATATACGTATGTGTATATAACTACATAATTACCTAGGCGTAATGAATATCACATTAATTCAAAGTTGTTTTGATAAAACTTTATATAATTTATCATTTCAACACGTGGTGCTTGAGTAAAATTTTTGCAGCGAATCTCGACTTAGCACAGAAAGGGAATTAATTATTTTATTTGGGCTATAATCTCTTGTTTATGCTCTCAGTTAAGAGTTTTTGAGGCAGAAAGTTGGACGATAAATTTCTGCAATAAACAGCTGGTGATATTATTCATGACGTTTGTTAACTTTGTTCTAGGGGCCTCCACCTTTATAATTAGTTGATTTAAGGAATCTTTTTATTGTTGGTTAAGAAATATTAAAACGTTAACTTTGTGTGGGGGAGTTGCTAATGTTTGCGCTTCAAAATGTTTTGAACATTTCTACATTCGCCGGAGCCGAGGAACACGGCTCTTTGTGAATGTTTAATGGACTTAGATTAAATAACTGCTAATCGTGTTAACAAATGTTTCCTATTGGATCCCGAATGGATAACTACGAGGTGTTATAAGCATTGACTTATATTCGGAGTTACTGGGTAAATAAAGTTTTTGACATTATATTGTCACGTTATTATGCACTTTATACTATATTCTCCAAAAGGCGTATAATTTTGAATATAAACAGAGCGATAACAAGGTTTATTCTCCGAATCAAGACAAATCTTCATGAAGCTTATTTGTTTCAAATGTTGGTGTCACGGGACCGTAAAGTCCATCAAAGATTCTGCGACCTGTGATCTGTAAACACCAAACGCCTAAATCTTAATGTAGTGTTAAAACTTTATATAACTACCAGATGGGACAAGCTAGTGTCCCTGAGAGACTCGCCGAGCTCCAGAGCTCGGTGTCAATTCTTCGTGTGCCACTGTTGATTCTGGTTTACAGGAGTTGCAGTGGTGGGTGTGTGGGCGGGAAAATTTCTCAAAATCTACCAGATGTACAAACAGGGTATATCAAGACTGCTACCGAAAACGAATCCGGGTGTTATTGACTTCAGAAACGATGCAACTAAAACGTTTGTAAAAAAACGCGACGATTTTTCTTGTTGTACAAATTATTATTTTAGCAAAATCTTCGGACTTACCACCCAAACACGATATTATTTAAAACATAACAAAAAATGCCGCATTATATTGCAAAAAAAATTGCGTTGTGTCTGTAGCAGTTGTCGGTAGCAGTCTTGATATATCCTGTATTTACATATTAAATTAATTCCCAAATCAAATTGCTGTAACCAATAACTTCACTTCTACAAAACATCGTTATAATTTTTACACAATTCAGATATTTCACGTCAATTAAAATTTCGTAGTATATTATGCCCCATCACGCGGTTCACCTTCCACATTCAATTAAACAAATTTTGAGTGGTTTTGCCAACACCACACACTTTGGGCCTCGCATCGAGCCATTAGGCATCGCACGCTATGTGTTAATCCGAGCACGTCCGCGATCGTTGAAATAGTTCCACACCCCTACCATGAATTTGTTATACAAACTATTATAGTTTGCGCACCAATATACGACTTCCATATCGCCGGCACGGCTATTGCATTTATGTCATAATCATCTCGATGTTAACGAGGATACGAATACGTAGTACGGGTAATAGGCTCACAAATATTAACATGGCAAGACGTTTGAGATTCAGTTACGTAGTTTTTAAAGATATATTTTTATTGATCATGAACCAATATACATATTTTCTGACGTAAGTAGTATGTCGTTACTTTAGCTGTTTTGTTTTTGGTTTGTATATTTATGACAAGTGCTTTTTTACTTCAATTATTGCCTTTGAATATTGAATACATATAGGTACTTTAAGAATGTGAATCGGTAACTCTGTCTAAAGTTATTTTTTTTATTGCATGATTGGCGAGACGAACATGCCGTATGCCTGTTGGTAAGCGATGCGACCGCTCATAAACAGTAGCAAAACCAAATCACATCTTGAATTACAAAGCAATGTTTGGCATTCCACTGCGCTCGCCATCCTGAGGCATAAGATGTTAAGTCTCAATATATCCAGTAGATTCAACAGAATTTGAACTGAGACTTCACTTAGTAACCAAGTATCCATATCCATCGTTCTTCTTCCTCCTACTCTAATTCCACATTGATGTCAGCACAACATTTCTAATCCTCACCACAACGGACACCCATCAATACAACACAAATAAGCAAATCTAAAAATTCATCACGCCAACAGAAAGTAGGAAATTGCCAGCCGAATCGAACCGCCCACGTGTAAATCCCTTCGGTGACAAGCAACAGGCAAATAGGACAGTACAATTTATACAACACGCACGGAACTATGTAGATGTCCTTTTTTGACGAGAATAAAACACAACGTGTACTCTCGAAGGGGCTTCGTTACTAGATGGTTTTACGAGGCGACTACATACTGGTACAGAGAAGATTTCCCGGAGGTAACGCATATTTTATACGGTTTGTAATTTAAGTGGCTGCTCTTTTATTATGACATCTATGGAGACGTGGTATTCCACTATCGTGTTTCTTCACTGTAATTGCATGTTTATTTAACAAGTGATCGTCATTTGTTATAGAAACTTGGCTAAATGGCCTAAGTTGATGATTATGAGTATGTGACAATGCGTATGTTGTAGTACTGCATGTGTTGGAAGAAGGAAAACAAAAAGTGACAAAGAAATAAATTATATTTTTAATTCAAACGAATTTGAAAACAAGAAATTCTATTCTGAAACGAAACGGAGTATAACATATGATCCAATATTTCCTTGTTTTAGACGGTAATTCGTTTTTGTATAAAAATAACACAACCCTACACCATTTCGTAATAAGAAAGTTGTTGTGTGTGTGAAGTTCTGAACAAAGATAGTACTAGATTCAGTATAAATCACGTTCATAAACTTAGTTCGATAGGTTTCTAGACTGAACGCTCATCGATTGCTTACATCGCGCTTAACGTGAGAAATTTCTTTATTTTTTGCTAAGCACGCACCCTTGCCGTGCCTATGACGTAGAATAATGGACCACCCGCTCGCCAAATGGAAATCCGGATTATGATAAATCACAAACTTTTGAAATTTGGCTCTTGTTTCTGTGATTTATTCGCGAAGTGTACACAAAACGATATGCGCTGTTTTTATGGATGCTAGAGTTTTGTTTCTGGGCTTCAAGATTTTTTTATTTTAAGTTTCTTTAGAATAGATATATCGAGTTGCAGAATGTCCAAATGTATCTTTGATATTATGATTAAAAAGGATGAATAAGTAATATCACTCGCTATATCAGCAAAAATGAAGTGACCACTTTTTGGGGCCTTTGTACACTAATGCATAGAAAATAGAAGTTTGCATTTTTGCAACTATGGGTGCCTAGTCGCATCATTAATATTGTGCGTATATTCAGAATGCGAATGGTGACGAAGCCAGGTTTCAGTGACTTCAGACTTAATGCAACTAAAATTTTAAAAAGAAAAGTGACGGTTTTGTTGGTATTTTTTTACCTTTTGTTTTATTTGAGTGGTAAATGCGCAGTTTTTGCTAAAATAGGTGCATCCAATTTGGAGACAAAATAAAAATAAATCGCTTCAGGTGTTACAGTGTGCACTAAATGTGATGGTTTTATGATTTTTTTGGTATAATTTTGTTATCAAACAAATAGGTTCAGATAATAGAAAACGCAATAAAAGAGAAAACGCAATAGACTGCCTCGGTGGCGTAGTTGTACTACGGTACGCTTACAAAGCTGAGGTCTCGGGTTCGAATCCCGGGTTGGGCAAAGTGATATTTGATTTTTCTATTCATTATCCGCCCAGAGTCAGGAATTTGTGCCCGATATGGCGATAGGCTCGCCACCTATCACATCGTGGGACGGAACATACTGGCGAAATGTGGGTACCCTTGCACCTCTGCCTACACCTTCTGGGAAAGAGGCGTGAGTTTGTTTGTGTGTGTGTGTGTGTGTGTGTGTGCAATAAAGAGGTTCTCAGAAGACAAGATTGATATGCAATTAACGGCATCAACAATATTAATTGGTAATTGACAGGAATTTTAAGTTTATCAATATGTAACACTAATTGAGAACAACTGTGCTTTCGAAATACGTTTTAATGTATCATGGGCTACTCACACGTGCACATTAACTTCTATTTCAGTTCCCTCCACCGTCCAGTACATAAGCAGAATATTTAAGTTAATTTATTTCTGGTCCGATACGCACACCCCAGTTTATCAACTCCATTGGATACGTGTGATCGCCTCATACAATATTCACAACAACGTAATCAAACTACTTTGTCTGTTAATTTTAGTAGTGTATAGTGTAGTTCGCAGTTTAAAGAGAATTAGATATAACATGCACTGCCTCGGTGGCGTAGTTGTACTACGGTACGCTTACAAAGCTGAGGTCTCGGGTGCGAATCCCGGGTTGGGCAAAGTGATATTGCATTTTTCAATTCATTATCAGCCCAGAGTCAGGAATTTGTGTCCGATATGGCGATAGGCTCGCCACCTATCACATTGTGGGACGGAACATACAAGGCGAAAAGTGGGTGCCCTGGCACCTCTGCCTAACCCTTCTGGGAAAAAGGCGTGAGTTTATGTATGTATGTAGATATAACATAACTCATTTCAATATAAAAGGATATGCTTATATATGTATAAGCCAGATAGTTGGTACTGATTTTTAAGGCGAGCGCAAAAAAGTGTTCCCTTAATATTCATTTTAAATGATTTTTTAAAATCTACTTAACCTGATAAGTTTCAAAGGAAAATGCCCATTCATAGTAGCGGTAAAAATATCGTAAGATTCTGACACCGATACTGCTTAAAAAATATATATAGCATTTTAATGGTTTGTCCTTAAACGGTTTCTTGTTTTATGCCGTGCGACAGATTTTTATTAAATAATAAACTAATTATCATAACATTCTACATTTTGTTCACAGAGCCGAAGGCAAAAATAACATTTTATTGGGCTTCAAGTTAATTTCTCCGAGAACTCCGGGCCTGGGTCTTCATTCTGTTTACATTTATTGAAAATATATATTTTACCCTACACAAAAAAGGAGATTTCATCGAGGGATAAAGATCTTCGCACCGATACTAAGTTTCATAGTAAAATGGGCATTGTCCTTTACATCAGATTACTGGTGGTACATCTCTTATATGTAAGAAGCCGCCTGTGTTGGTACCACCGCAATGTCTATTTCTTACGTTAAATAGCAGTATAAATGCACTGTTGTATTCCGGTTTGAAGAACATTACAGCCAAATTTACTACTCGACATATTGAGACTTAATGTCTTATGAGTCAGGATGGCGAGCACAGTAGAATGTCAAGTATTGCTTTGTAATTCATGGTGTTGTTTGGTTTTGCTACTGTCCATGAGAGGTCGAATCGCTTGCCATACCATTTCTCTGATAGTAAACGATACCAACACTGCTGTTTGTTTGGAGAAATAAACTTTGAAGTTGTAGCTGTCCAGACGGCCTCTCAAATTTGAAATACCTACCTCCAGTGAATTATTTTTTTAAGAACATTACTACTTGTATTTTATGTCTTTGACGTGATCATGACAATATTATTTTATTTACTTATATATGCTTTATTTTAAATCAAAATGAAAAATGCTTACAAAACTAAAGGCATGGTTACAATAGGCGGCTTTATTGCTAGCTGCGATCTGTTCCAGGAAACCTTTGGATGGACTGGATTATTGTATACTGTATTTTCAACGATAGCGTATTTTTTTATAAAATTTAACAATAATTAACAAAAATTTTGCTAATATCTATTTAGTGTTCATCAACGCCACGAATGAATTAAAAACTAAAGTAAATTGAATACATAAAGTGATCTTATCGCACCAGGGAACAAAATAAATTAGTAAAAGCCACTCTATCCAATAAATCTTCGCTCTGATGACAAACTAAGTTTTTGTTTACTAATGAAGAAACGCTATTTCTCTATTAACATTTTATTACTTGGCGTGTCTCTCCTCTATCTTGGCTAATAAGAACTAACAGTGGATAACGAAAATAAATGTCGTGGGAGGTGTTATATTTTATATTATTGTAACACGCAACGGGCTTCGATTTATTAGGGTTCCGCAGGGCGATTGGTAAAGTGCGAAATTACCGGCGTATTTGTTCTATTGCCATTACAGAGGCCATTATAAGGGCTTACACTATTTTTTGTGGGCAACCCTATTAATTTTTATCGACGTTTAAAATTTGTTGGTTTTATGAGCTTACTAGCTTGGGAGTTTTGGGGCTACAAACTGTCATAAGCACGAACATCGTTAAATGATTTACGTCATCACACATACAAATAAAATGTATATAAAAAAATATGCGATTTTGTGATGTCTCACAGAGAGCGGTATGTAAATTTTTACACAAAGCATCCTAAGATATTTTATACTCGTAACAAAGTATGTTTTGCTTCTATTTTAAACTTAAGTGTAGTATTTTTGTAAATAACTAGAAGCGGTTACAATGCCCGCATAAATTTATTATTTGTAAAGAAAAAGCGAGTTTCTTAAGTTCCTCGGAATCAGTGAGGATTCCAGGATTCCCGGAAGGTAAATATAACTTTGCGGCAAATTGGAATACGAAGTCGATTACAAGAAATCAAATTGAATGCAAAATAGTATTAGAACGGTTAAGTTGATGAATGATCTATTAAATGAATGCAGATATTTTTTGTATTGAAGCATTTAAGTGAAAATACTCATCAGCACTCTCTTTTAATCCATATGCGTTAACTTTTCCCCTATACTTACCGACAGATTACACATACATCATATTAATTATGATGATTACCCGCAAATACATTACATCCATTACCTACTATATATTTACTGGTGGTAAGTATTTCATATGAAGGGTATGAGTATTTCATATTTCGTGTGAGGGGCCGTCTGGGTACGTACCACCGCAATGTCTATTTCTTCCGCCGAACAGCCGTGTAACCGCACTGTTGTGTTTTGGTTTGAAGGACATTTTAGCCAGAGTAACTGGACATGTTGACTTAACATCTTGTGTCAGGGTGGCGCAGTGGAATGCCAAGAATTGCTTTGTAATTCAAGGTGTTGTTTGGTTTTGCTACTGTTTATGAGCACTCGTAACGCTTACCATCAGGTGAAGGGCATGCTCGTCTTGCCATTTATCGCAATACAAAAATACCGTTTCATGTAAACTTGACATAAATGCAAATAGTATTAAACAGGATTTTTACTAGCGTTATAGTTTCCTGAATGCGCTTTCCGCGACATTGTTCTGAACGAATACGACGCTGAGCGCTGTAAAAATATATTTTACGCGCGTGTTTCATGTCAATAAACATATTTGAAACATCGTAAAACAGATTCAATACAATATTTATGCTTATAAATTTCCCGTATGCTTTGTAAACCTTGTAAATCGGATAAGGACAGAAAAAAACGTGGCGAAGTCGTAAATGAAGTGTGTTACGCGTCCCAAGTGTGTACATAAACGCGACATCCGTCCTTAATTAAAAACCCGAATTTACGTAAGGTATAAAGGAAAAACACACAAGTTAGGAGAGTCCCTGGTAGCAAACAGTCGTAAATCTGATGTGCCGCTTCAGTAATGGGTTTTCTTATGTCAACAAATCGTGTGTACATTACAATAGGCGTTTACGTAGTGTGTTACAGTCGGGAAAAGTTTCCGCCGCGATCCACCGCTTCTCGAGATCGGTCTTGCAACGCTTTTATAGATTCTGAGTAAGTATGCTCTGCAATTGCGGCGGTTTTAATTTAAATCTCGTTTCTCGCTGGTAAATACATACTTTGATTTCGCTTTAATATCGAAGCTGTGCTGACAAAAAATAACCGTTTAATGGTTAAAATTCTACGTCTCCGTGTGATGATTTATTTTTAATTACAAGATACAGGTAAAATGTATTTCAGGTAAAGTTTTATAACAATATAAAGTATTTGAGTTTTGCTCGGGTTCTCATGAACATTGTTCTAAGAAGTAAAAATGTGCTTCACATTATATTTTGATATATTTCCTCTAGAATTGTAACTGTAAATTTTCTTATTGTATTTTATAGTTCTAATCTTATATTATAGCCTCAGTGAATAAAATAATATATATCATGTTTCTAGGTTTATGTAAGCGTTGTATATATGAACACCGCTAACTTGAACTAAGACAGCGTGCCGGTGGACTGTGGCCCACCCCCTCTCAATTGAACTCTCGGTTAAAGTGGGGTCGTGTGTTCGGCGTTTGGTGACTGACTGATACTTTTATACTCGGGCTAAAAACTTCTGAATAATATTGTAACTAATGAAAAGTGTCACGTTCTGAAAAAGTCCACGTACATCCGGTTTCGACTGTAATAACTTCGTTGACGTGTGACAGATCCCTCTTTTGATAAGCATCTCTCTACTTGGACATTAAGGTTATACGAGTATTAAGTAAAGACGGTATTTTTTTTATTGCTATGAATGGCGAGACGAGCTTGCCGTTCGCCTGGTGGTAAGCGATACGACCGCTCATGAACAGTAGCAAAACCAAACAACACCTTGAATTACAAAGCAGTGCTTGGCATTCCACTGCGCTCGCCATCCTGAGACATAAGATGTTAAGTCTCAATATGTCCAATAGTTGTTTGTAATTGCAAAAGATAAAAAACCTCACAAGTAGTACAAATAAAGAGACTGTATTTTTTTATCTATTGACTCGGTACTGGGTGACCCGATTTTGATTATTCCTATATTCTTTGATTGACAGCTGGTGCTTGTCATTTGGTCCCATAAAAATGGTGAAGATTTCATGAATATCTTCGTATATGGAGAGAAAAAATTCTCAAAATAAAGTAGAATTCCAGTGGTACTTTCTGTTTTCTGCCTAACATATTGAAGGCGGGTCGCTAAGTACCGAACATGTAGAAACTTAAGTTAATTTAACATTAGGCATATTAGGTCCTACATGTTTGGAACTTGGCGGCCTGCCTTCAATATGTGATGCACATTATGATTTATTAACCAGTCTAGTGTGATTTATGTCAATGTTTACAAGTACAATGAAATATATATATATTTTACGATTTTTTACTTTTTGGTGTGTTTTTTTAAGTCGTTTTGATGAAATTTTTATTCATGATATAATAAAAAAATATGTTTAATACACTAAACATAAATAACGAAAAAATATCGTTCGCGACGTACTGTCTGTATAACTCAATAAGTTGATGTAACAAAAAATTGATACTAAAAATCTCTGATATTTTAATAAAACGAATCTTTACTTTAAGATTTATTTCATCTCTATTTTTCTCTTTTACTTTCTGCTTTTAGATATTATTTTATTCCGATTGTTTATACCCCTAATTTCCATTTTTTGTTGCTTGGTTATTTAGTTTTTTGTTTCAGTATTCATGCCTTGTGCGATTGTCCTTTGTCACGATTTCATATGTTCAGCATGGATGTTCAGTCATAGCGTATCTACATCCGTGAATACTAGGATCATCTCAATAGGATGTAACTATCGATCTTATTGAAGTGACATCTTACAGCCATTCTCTATAATCTATCTATCTTTAACAAGGGTTTTTATTAGATATTTCGATGCAATTTATGATTCAATATACAAAGATTGAGAGGTACAGATATGGTGCATATATTTATAAATATCTAGATTAGATAAATATATATGTCTTTTTTTCTTTAATGAAGCGTAGAATTAAACCGACATAGTCATGATAGCTATTTTAACTCCTTGTTAATGATAGATCGCATATAGAGAATGGCCGTTAATCTTCATCATCTTCTCATAAAGGGCGGCCACCTTCGATCAAATATACACTAGATACAACATGAGCGCTTAGAAAATGGCACCGAAAAAGAGTGCTTAAATTTCGAGTAAGCACTCTTTCACCTTTAGTCGCGTACCGACCGCTGCTTGTGACAGTGCTTAAATGCTCTGTGAAAAAATGCAAAAACAAAACACTCACAAAGCTTAAAACACATGGGATTTCATATTTTCGGCAATTATAATCCATGTACTTGCTTTCTACATTAATAAATTTGTGAAATTGTGTACCAATAATTAAATATAAATAAATTTAGCAAACTAAAATCAACAAACTGTGCATCGCAGTTGTCCCTTTCTACTCGCTTAAATAGACAAAGATGAGTAGTGTCATGATTTGGAACAGTAAGTATATGGAATAGTTTATTTTTTTTAAAAATTACTAATAATAATTAATGTATACTTATTATAAATTAACATCAGAAACATTTATTACAGATTTCCACTTAATGCAATAAAAAGGAATAAGTGGCGTCAAATTATTTCGCAAGAAATAGACGAAGAAAATTTTAAACCTAACAATTCTAGCGTGATGTGTGTGACTCATATTGCATATTCCTATGCACTACATATTCGGACAACATATTTAAGATAATATAATTATTACATTCTTGTAATTTCATAGAAAAATATGTAATTATTCGACTCCATTGCGCCTTTGTTCGGCTGTCCAACTAAAGTCGTAAAATTTTATTACTTTCGGGGGCGTCTCATTCAGACTTTAAACGACATTATGTGAAAAGCTTCTTTACGCCCTAGGAATAAGGTGGAATTTGTGTAAATTTAATTGGTATATGTGATCTTTTTGTTTGCTTTTTTTGTTTCAATGCATCGGTGCCACTTTTTAAAGGAACATTTACAGGGAACTGTGTATCTAGTGTATATTTGATCGAAGGCGGCCACTGTAAAATTACATCTCTATTAGGAATTTGTACGACGCTCTATTAGACACGATTGCTTTTAACAATTTCCTGCAATCTTAAGTAGACCGTTTAGCAATAAAAATATTACGTAATAATTAAAATAAATATTAAAGAACGTAAATTATGAAATTTGTAAAAACATTTGTTACATACGTACACACATGAATTGCGTTCCTATTGCGTGGGCATCGACACAATAAGCAATAACGCTAATTGCTTGCTTTCAAAAATATGTTTTTACCAATTCGATATATCACAATAAAAAAAAAACAGGAAGCAATTTAGGTAACAGCAAATGAACTAGCCGAAACTTACTCGCCGCTTGTAAAATATTCATTTAATTACCAAAGAGAGCCTTGACCATTACTTTTGTGTAGTTAAGGATGCGTGAGCTATGTGCCTTGACGTCAGTTCAAACAAGCACTTAATCAATAACTAGCCGACCCAATTATCCACTCAACTGATTTTTGATAAATGTGATCTTTTACTATCTTAGAAAGTATTGGGGACAATTTATTCTGTTCTGTTCATGAATGGTTTGTTCTTGCATTCTATTGGAAATTCTGTCGTTAGTCAACCAGTGGTTATGATTTTATTTGCAGTTGTAATATGAAATTACGACAGTCTTACATACTAATTAAAGTATGAATAATAAGAATTTTATTTTGCTAAAATTACCATCTGTAAAAAACGCACAACCAGGAGCTCTTTGAGTTTCATACCCGTTATACAGGGAATATCAAGACTGCTACCGAAAACGAAGCCGGGTGGTAGTTTAGGCGAGTTCAGACACAATGTAACAGAAAATGTTGGAAAAACACGACAATTTTTTTTGTTATTTTTTTTATATGGTCGTATTTTGGTGGTAATTACATTTTTTTCCTAAAATAACTAAAATAATAGTGTATACCCTTTTATTTATAAAGACTCTAAGGTATAAAAGAGTTTAAATTATTATTTTAACAAAAACTATGGGTTAACCACCCAAAACTGACGACATTTAAAAATTAAATAACAATATTGTCACGTTTCTGGGGGGTTACTCTACAATCCGTTACGAAGCCCGAAACTTCGGATAACGGACGTCAGTGACGAAATAAATGTACCACTGAGTATGTGAACCATCCGAAATGTTGAAAATTCGTCGTAACCATAGACTAACTTCGGAGTGAATAATAATTGTCATAGATATTCTTAATGATTTTAGATGGATTTCGTGTAACGAAGTAACATCCGTCCGAAAAATGTCACGAAATTTCGAGTTACGGATTGTAGAGTAACCCCCCTGTGCTAAATTTTTAGTTGCATTGTGTTTTTAGTCACTAAAACTAACACCCAGCTTCGTTTTCGGCAGCAGTCTTGAGATACCCGGTATTTTACTGGGGAGTGATCTGTGTATTTTACAAACTATGTACCTACATACGATTTTTTATACACGATTTGTTTCTTTCTTGATATTAATGAGCATAATTTCTAATTATCTAGATTTCAGATATCAGACAATACGTAGCTCTATTAATTTCTAAAACAATAGGATAAAAATCATACTATTTTAATGAAACAATTTAGTTGAAAGCTATGAATTCTGTCCTTTATAATCCGTATTATATAAATCATAGCGAACCCTTGGTACGTTTTCAATTATTGGAATCTACTAATCTGTTGGAGAGATTAGCGCTCTATAAAATAGAACGGACAATATTCGCATGACCATTGTAATATTGTGAGATTATTTCCATTGTGTTGGTCTCGTTTTATTGAAATTGTAGGAGCTGCTACGTACGGGATAGTTCTAAATAACTTGATTTGTGAGAGTCTTGTTTGTGTGATTTTCACGTTAGTAATCTTGACATAGTTAATTTATAGGGTTTTGTTAATGGAATTATATTAGAATCTCAGATTACTTAACCCTTACGTTACTTTGCGCCTTTAAAAAATAAATGGATGTACACTTGTTATAGGATAAACTACGTATTTACCACTCAAACGCGACGATAGTTAATTTTTTTAACACAATTCGTCGCATTTATTTGTGAATTTTTTAGTTGCATTACGTTTGAAGCCGTTAAAACTACCGCCTGGCTTCGTATTCAGTCTCAGTCTGGATATACCCTGTATTCTCATGCCATTGCCAATAGAGCCTATCTCTACTAACATACTCGTAAACAATCGCCAAAAAAATCATCCCCAATTCAAATCCATAAATCCGGATATAAAAACAGAATAAGCGCCATAGAGAATTCGATGCCCATGAAAAATCTCGCTGTAATATAAACTGGAAAAGTATGCGAAAACATTACAAGCCTCACTTTAAGACCCAACAAAATGGCACTTACGTCCCTTGTCACCACGAGAGGGCACTCAGGAGTTTCTCGACGCACTCGCCAGTCGCCACCAACAGTTTTGAGTGTAGTCCGCTGTGTCTCGTGATACACATGTGCAGTAAAATTCAACCCTACCCCTTCATTACAAGGTACATTATCCATAGAATAAAACTTATGGAAACATGATTCCGCGGTTTAAAGTACACCATAAGTCGTCAAATATTAAAAGACCCGGCATAGTACGGGGATACTGTATAATTGTGGATCTCTGAGAATTAGTAGGTTTTAGAATTGAAATGATTCGAGCTCCTTCATTGCCTCGTTTGCTTGTCATTATCACGTGAAGCATTGGTGGAAAGTTCTTTAACACTTAAATAGTTAGTAGTTAGGTAGAAGTTCTGTAGAATTAGTATAACGATTTTCCGGTATGTTTGTATTAGACGGAATTTCGTTTTGTCAGCGAGTTTAAAATATTATAAAAATTCTTTTTTTTTTAATGTCTGAGTAAAGTAATGCTCCTCCAAGTTGATTGTAAAGAAATCATAAGCGTAGTCAATGTCTTTAAACATTCTAACACAATTATTATTTAAGTCTACTTATTCTCTTAAAATATTTTTGAAATCTATGTATTTTTGCTTATAGATATTTATTTGAGATACATTTTGTCGAAAAAAAAACCTATATCTATATCTATTTCAGTGAATTAAATTTGGATATTAACACAATTTTATACTCGTAATGCGAGTAAAATGTTGGGAATAACTAAAGTAATCCATCCATCCATCAGCCAAAGGAGGTCCACTGCTGAACATAGGCCTTTCCCAATGATTTCCACAGAGACCTGTTGGAGGCAGCCTGCATCCAGCGAGGTCCCGTGACCTTTACAAGGTCGTCTGACCATCTTGTGGGTGGACGTCCCACGCTGCGCTTTCCGCTACGTGGCCTCCATTCGAGCACTTTCCGACCCCATAGGTCATCAGATCTCCGCGCTATGTGCCCTGCCCATTACCACTTCAACTTGCTAATCCGGTGGGCTATGTCGGTTATTTTAGTTCTCCTACGGATCCCCTCATTTTTGATTCGATCTCGTAGGGAAACCCCGAGCATAGCCCTCTCCATAGCTCGTTGAGTGACTTTGAGCTTCCTAATAAGGCCCATAGTGAGAGGTCACGTCTCGGTGCCGTAAGTCATCACTGGCAACACACGACTATCGAAGACTTTCGATTTATGGCACTGAGGTATTTTGGACGAGAAGACGTCGCGTAGTTTCCCGAACGCTGCCCAACCGAGTTGGATTCGACGATTTACCTCTCTCTCGAAGTTGGACCTGCCTAACCGGACCACTTGTCCTAAATAGACATATTCGTCAACAACTTCAAGAGTCGAGCCCCCAACACCGATGGGGGTGGGCACAACATGGACATTCGACATGATCTTCGATTTGTCTATGTTCATTTTAAGACCCACCTGTTGGGAGACTCGATTGAGGCCTTCGAGCATAGTGCTAAGGTCTTCCAGCGATTCTGCCAAGACTACAATATCGTCAGAAAATCGAAGGTGAGTGATATACTCGCCGTTGATGTTGATGCCGAATCCCTTCCAATGCAAGAGCTTGAAGGCATTTTCCAGCGCGGCAGTGAACTGTTTCGGAGATATGACATCTCCCTGTCTCACGCCTCTCCGTAGTGGAATAGCCTTCGTACTCTGATCTTGTACTCGGACCGACATGGTGGCGTTGTTGTACATACACTTCAACACTTCGATGTTCCGATAGTCGATACGGCACTAAAGTAATTCGTCTAGGCAATTTAATGATTATTAAAATAAGTTACGATCATAAATACTTGACATTAGTTAACAATACTATATATATATATATATATATATATATATACCACAGCGATTTCATTGATATGTAATGTCCGCCAACCCCCACTAGGCCAGGGTGGTGGACTATATGACCTAACCACTCTCAGTTGTGCTAGCGATTGTAGAGGAGTCTCGTGCCCTGCAGTATGACGTATATGGGCTGATATATTATGTAGATTTTTCATGTGGAGTTATGAGACATTCTAAATAACAAACATGATTAAAGGTTACCGCTCATTAGACCCACCCGGCACCGCGTCGTCGCTCGTGGCCCACTCTATGTCACAGGTGCAAAACGGGTGGACCTCGCGGGACCTGGGTGGCAACGAGCGGTTCATTTGGGTTAGTTTAATATTCTGTGATTCGGGGCTTGTAAATTGTCAATGTGCAACAACGCAAGACAAGCATGCGTGCAACGAGTTGTCACTGAGTGGTCTACGCGTAAACGGCGGCGATCCGGTGACGTTACGGAGTTGATGTAGTGAGTGTTTGTCCATATAATTTCATATAAAGAATATTAACCGCGCGAGGCGAAGCGGTGCCGGGGGGGTCTATTGAGAGGTAACCTTTATTTTTCAAATTGACTTTAGACAAAAATCACAAAAAAGAATAACAATTGCGAACGCGAGTAGGTCAGGAGTGCGCAACACTGGTTGGTAGCAGTAGTTTTTCGGCTATAAAGCCACATTGTCGGTTGAAAATATAACAAAAAATATTTCTGTTCGAAAGTTTATTGAAAATTGTTTGGGTAAAAGCGTACTGGTTGTGCATATTTTCGCGCGTTCCATTTTGAAGCTCGCAAATTAAGCGTGGTACAATACCACAATGCACAAAGCATTATGTTCTGATGGTGAGTACTGTTAAAATTTCAACCTAATTGTATAAAAAAATTTAGGTATGACGCGTTTAAGACCTGAATTTGTTAATGCAAGATTAAATTGCCTGTGGTTTGTTGTGAGGATTATAATCATTGAGAGCGAGATATGAAGTGTCCGGTCCTGAGATCAATTCTCAGGTTGGGTTTATGACGAATAATAACACGGTTAGTTTGTAACAGCATAGATTTTCATAAGTCGAAACATTTTTCCAAATTTAAATTCACTTAAAGTTTTGTAAAATGTAAGAGAAGAAGGAAGCAAAAAATATACCAGAAATATTATGTATTTTACCTATATTCCAGCAGATATTTTCTTCAAAACCAATTAACCGACTCTGTAACATAAGATTGCTATTTTTCAACTACACTTATGTTCCACGCGCCGACATAACATACGAGTACGATCATAAAAGTGGTTCCCGACGCTCAGCTTGTTACAGTAAAGTTGGCGAAATATCTCTCAAGTCCACTACACAGGGGGGTTACTCTGTACTCCGATACGAAGACGAATTTTCGAATATCGCACCTAAAACTGTACGATTATGCCTAAATACTTTACAAAATGTTCGAATCCTGCATCCCACGTCGTAATAGACTAAGTTCGAAGTGAATAATAAGTTTCATAGAGAATTGTATTGATTTACAAGTGGAAAACTTTTATCTTATATGTTGACGTTCACGACCATTCGAACTTCGTGTCGGAGTATAGAGTAACCCCCCAGAAGTTAGTGGCACATAGTGCTAATCAGGCGCTTAGCTAGTTTAGTATTAATGGACGCAAGCGACTGCAACTACATTAACCTCACTCAGATATGTTATGAGCTTCACTAGTAGTGTGTTTGGAAAGCTGCCACTAAGGAATTTAAGCTGATGCCAAGCATTATGCTTAAGATATTCAAAATTTGTTAACAGTATTTTTACTTTTTTACAAACATAGTTTACCCAAGGACACTGACATACCCCGTTCGGCCTCCCCCGGGGTATCGAAAGGGGAGCTTAATAGGTTTTCCACTTGAAGAACAAAATATATGGCGATAGGGGTAGGCAGAGGTGCTATCAGGTCCCACGTTTTGCCTTGTGTGTTCCATCCCACTATGTGATAGCGGGCGACCCTATCGGTATATCGGGCATAATTTCTTGACTTCGGGCTGATAATGAATCGAAAAATCCAATATTACTTTGCTCGATCTGGGATGCGAACCCAAGACCTTTGTAATCGTACCGTAGTACAACTGCGCCACCAAGGCACCGAGTTACTTTTCTGTTGCATAAGTTCCACGAATGAGCAAATGGTGATAGTCTGATAGTGAGCGATTGCCGTTGCCCATGAAAATCTATATAATTTCATTCACTCATGAAATATGAGTTTATGATTTTCAATGTGGAACAGGTGAGGGAAGAAAGAAAAACGAAAGGGATATTGAACCTCTGCCCTCTTCATAAAAATAAACAAGACAAAATCAACCTTTAATGTCTGTTTTAAAAGGTTACGTAATTTATTGGCAGGGGTTTGAGCTATTATCTAATAGTAAAATTGCACTTCTTTGGTAGTATTTAATTCACTAATCTAAGCCAGGCCAGGCAGTATCCTACCCAGGAATCTACTACTGCAACTTCTGTGAGCCAGGATCAACAGTGCAATCGCAAATTGACATTGAGCACCGAAGCTCGGCAAGTCTCCTAGGAACAGTATCTTGTCTTTAACCCGCTACGAAATTAATCGGGAGTAAATGTATCTATCTCCCGATGCATATCACGGGACTCGTCTTTATTTTCTAAAAATAAGAACTTCATGTCATTATCCGGGGCTTAAAGTATGTGTTTACAAAAATTACATTGCTCCGCTTCTTTGTCGATGTTTGAAATCAGAAACAGCGCAATTATATTATGAATTTGCATTTAACACTATATTATGACAGTAATAAGAAAAAGAAATATGCTATATACGAACGTAATGCTAATGCTTTGCGTTCATTCAAATAGGCACAAGAATATAATAAAGGCAATAAAAAAATGTATGTGGAACTTAATTGACACGGTCACGAAAGTCACAAAACACAGTTGCTTAGCCAATTTAAATTATGTTTCATACATTTTTACGGCCATACATGTACGTATCGATAATAATTCAGTTTTTTGATGAGGTACTTATCATTATTAATAACAACAAATCCACTATGCCAAAATAATACAGCGTGGGTTTAATATATTTTAAGCAACAATCAGGGAACAATTTAACGGGACTCCTCTACAATTAAATGGGCTTAAGTTTTACTTATTTATAGATGGTTTATAAAACAATTTTAGTTATCGAATCTTTGTCCCTTTCGAACACCTTTTGAATTCACTATGAGTGAAGAAGATAAAACATTCGAAAAAATAAACTCGATGAAAAAGTTTTAAAATGTATTTAAATATTTTTTGTAGATTTTAAAACTATCTATGAATTAGACTGCGTAACTCTAAGAATTAATAACAACAAATTCACTATCCTAAATTTACAATACAACGTCCCGTTGGTTCAATATATTTTAAGGACCAATCAAGGAATAATTAAAAGGGACTCATCTACACTTAAATCGGCTTAGGCCATTGGCGTTATTTATAGACGATTTATAAACCTATTTTAGTTATCGAATGTATATTTCGATCGACTTTTGAATCAACCTTGAACGAAGAAGACAAAACATTGGAACTAAAATAGGTTTTATATCTTTTTATGAATAAGACCGCATAACTCTAACAATACTAGTGCGCCAACAGAACTACGTACGTAAAGATACAATGAAAGGTAATATAACAATTTAGGTCTAGTGTACTTACCGGAACCTCGCCCCGAAGGTAGATACGAGCGACGAGAAGGGCGATCTGTCGAAGCACATCACTTGCACATCACATCACTGTATATATTACATTGATTTGAAACTTATTTTATTATGGTACACATCTTACACACTAAACTTACAAAATAGTAACATAAAAATAGTAATTAAATGAAGCCGTTTTCATTATCTGTCCGCTTGGATCTCTTAAACTATTCAACGGATTTTAATGCAGTTTTCGACAATAGCATATTGTCAATTAATATTTAATTCAATGAAAGTCCAGCGTAGCAATGGATCACGGTCCATGCGTTCTGACGCGCGCACGAATCTCTACTGACCTAACAAGAATTCAAACAAACACGAAACTACCCTCCTTGGGATTTTGTTATGTTTTAATTATTATGTTTTCACTTTCTGTATGGTTAAATATGCATATGTAATGTGTATGACGAATATATATTTCAACGGTAACAAGGTGATAATATATTAATTACAATATACAGGTTGCAGTCTCACCCTAAGATGTTTATAAAGCATAGATGCGTTGTCCGAGCTTTATAATGGCAACGACGTTTGGAGGTAATTGCCTCACGTGCAATCAGTCACGCTTCAACCAGTGGCGCGGATACACGTTTCTCTGACTATTTGTATTCTCAAAACCAATTGCGGAAAAATAGATTAGACTGATTTAAAATAACGTACAAATTATTCTGAAACTGTGAAACAAAATAAATATTTTATTTAGTGCGCAAGTACACACAAATTTATTTTTTTATGAAATAAAATTATTAAATTCGCTCTCATGGCGACGTTTGACAACTCTCGCCACGTCATCCCGTACTTGATGCTTGGTGCTACGTCACACGCGCTTTAGCCAATAACAGTACGGCACTTATTGTTACGTAACTGGCGATGTCTATTCATCGCGTTTCATCGCATCGCGCCATTTTTTTGTCCCATTATGTTAGTGTATGACGCGTCTATTTGTAAAACGTCATTGGTCTCACCTGACAGTTTTCGTGGCGCAGTTGGTTAGGCACCGACCTTGAAACGAGAAGCCGTGAGTTGGATCCACGCACCAAGACAAATGTTTATGAGGCCTACAGATATTTGTTCCTGATACTCACGACACCAGACTTAATTGATCATAATGTAGGATCAGGACTGTGAAATGTAACTGTTGGGTGTTGCTGTTGGTGTTCCGACATATAAATAAAAGACGAAAATACGTGTTGGTATTAAAGCAAAACATGTTCTCAAAACACCAGCGCACTAGTAATCAATTAACAAAGTATTCCGGATTATAACCACACATGAAGTATAGCGAGAGCCAGCAAGATATACGCCGCTTTAGTATTCTCATGTTAAATACAAGAGCCAGTGGTTGTAGTCCTCAGACACGGTTGGGATAACGCCAACCGCACTTGCACGCGGTGCACGTTGATAACTAATGAACGAGACTCACGACGAACAATTTCCGCTATACGTCATACGAAGAAAACGCCACATAATACCGGTATGGGGCCATTCAAGTATTACGTAAGCAGATTTATTACAATTATATACCCCCCCATCCCCCTTGTCAGCAAAAGTAAGCAAAGCTCTTACCCCCTCCCCCGTGCTTACGTAAACATTTTTGAATTAATATATAGTACTTTTAATTTTTTAATGATTCCTGAAGAAGTTATAATTTTAAAAATAAAATAACAAAAAAAATTTTTTGTTGCATTGTTTCTTCTACTCACCAAAACTACCACCCGGCTTCGTTTTCGGTGGCAGTCTTGATATACCCAGTATATAACATATATCTTATATTTTCTAAGTTTATTTTCATTACATCCCTGTGTTTATCTGGGCAACAGCGTTTTGAATCTTCCTGTTAAGATTGTTTTGATGACGTAATCATCATCTAGACCCCCCTACCCCCCATGTCATACAAAATAAGCAAAGCAAAGACCCCCCCGCCCCCCTATGGTGCTTACGTAATACTTGAACGGCCCCTATATTAATAACGCTCTAATGCCGAGCTTCATCACCGCCGTGTTTCCTTCATGAGTTGTTAATTTAATATGGTATTGTCTGCGAAATATTTTAGGTGTTTGTACGAAATATGTGAAAAATCGTTGGGAATAGGGTATACGGGGTATATCAAGACTGCTACCGAAAACAAAGTCGCTAAAACTACCACCTGGCTTAGATTTTTGTAGCACTCATGATATTAAAAAATATGTTTTTTAAAGGTTGTTTTATTATACTGGACTATATGGCCTAAACACTCGCAATCGTGCTCTCGATTATAGAGGAGGCCCTTGTCCTGCGATTATGGGCTAATAATCCCACTAATCCCACTTCTCCTAGTTTATGATACACTTATAGGTATTTAATTGTTTTAATTTGTCTTTTAGAAACTGCAATGAAAATAAACTGCGTAATTATATATTGAAATATAAAGACTTGGCGAGACTGAGAAAATTAAACCCATGTTCTGTAGTAAGGTAACATTGGCACTACTTTACTAAGTAATTTCAGGCCACTTTGGCTCGTAAGTATGTAGGTCGTCGCGACCTTTGCGGTGTCATCGGCGATTAGATGCTTCATTTAGTAAGAAATTAGGCCAAACGATCTGGATCTTACGTGTTATATTTCTAATCACGTGGATTGGTTATTTGAAACGAATTTTGAGACATCCGATCTTACGGGTCACGTGGATGAGTTTAATTACACAGTTTTAAAGAAACTTATTTCTTAACGGTTGAAATGGATGGTCTGAAGACCGAGCACAGTGGTGTGCCATAGGAGATGCCCAAGCCCAGCAGTGGACGCCAAAGGGTTGATCATGATGATGATTCCTTAACTTCTGGGTTAATATGTCTAAAATAAATGTATTCTTCTTAATTACTTCACTTTACTTCCAGAAATTTATTCTGCATTCTGCACTACTGAAAAAATGGACGTCATGCATCATCAATGTTTCGTCTTAGGAAACTCATGACAGTAACATTATAATAGTCGTAAGACAAAATGTATTGTCAACAGAGTCATATTACAGTGGGATTCCTCTCAGACCCTCGCGGGAATCATGTTACACGCTACGCCCCAAGTACAGAAGTGCCCTTACTGTTACCCAACTAAATTATTTAGTTACAAACTTGTCCTCCATAATATTGTATCCTTGTTTCACAATTAATCTTCGTGTTCTAGAAATTCGCTTTCTGCGTTTCTTTAATTGTTGCTTAACATGTACAATATAGCGTAATTAGTGCTGCATCAAATTCGTCCTAAATATTTTGAATACTTATTGAAACAACATTGCTTATTGAATACCCTGCTTTGGTGGTATTAACTTCTTTGAATTGTGTCATGCAAAATGATGAAATAATGATAAACGTGTGTTCTGTCTAAATATTAACCAATTGTTTTTAAAAATATCAACAGAAATGAAATTAAATTAATCGTCAGATCCGTTCAACAAATTAAAAACGCAACAATGTGAATACCAGTCAACATAAACCGCTCCCCTATCCACCTTAGAAAGCATAGGGTTTGTCGTGGATCAAAGACTGTTAATTCATATCCGTTTTTTTTATTATAATCACATCATAATATTTAACAGTAAATATTTACTTTAGCCAGTGGCCAGAGACTACCCAACTAAGGTGGAGCCTAAATAAGCGCTCTGGATCGATACTACGACTATCAGAATACCAATGTGCAGTAATAGTTTCGCTATAATTACAAAGCTTTCGAAGGCCGCTAAAAATGTTTAAAAACACTCTGGAGTTTTGGATCGCGGATGATATTCATATAATACCAACATTTAATGTATTTGCCTTCTAGGCTTCAGGAAAAAATATTTTAAACAAAAGTATTGAATGAATAAACAAGTCACATTTCAACAACAAAATATTTGCCAAATCCAAACACTACACCACGTACATTAATTACAACACCCATGTGCAAAGTTTAAACAAAGTCCCACCTCATTATCGGATCGCTTCAGTCAACAAAATAGGCTTGGCGATAAATTAGACCAATTCCCGCCCGTAGCCGGTATGTAAATTCGTCCTCACGGCGACACCTGGTGTAGCTATAAATTATTTAGATATCGTCTGAGATTGTGTGCCCACTGCTTCATTAATATACAGTAAGAAAAACTGTGCTGTTCCACTATGAACGGACACTAGTAATAATTTATTTACTGTAAAACAATGCATTGCAGATATGTTCGTTCTAGTTTTTCCTAGGACAATGTTGAAGGTAGCGTGTACATAATTGTGGGAATTATTTAAAACATTTAAGCAATTTGCAGTTATAAAACAGTGGATCGGTGTAGCGGATAATTATGATTTTATTAACTAAAATGGTGTCCGATAAAAGCAACATGGTGATTAATACATTTTTAACAGTTAAATGTCATGAACATTTAATCATCATCATCAGCCTTTAAGTTAAATGTTACAAATTTAATCCATTCTTTTCTATCGCTGGGCAAAAACTGCCACAATTTTTTGCCCTGTTCTCAATCTGTACTAAGCGTATTTTGGAAATTTACCCGTATATGGCGTAGCTGTTTTGAATTCAATTAATTTTAAATATCTTTTAAACCTAGTTTCGTGAGTACAATGTACACGAAAATCGATCAACTACCGTAGTTAGAAACGTAAAAGGGGCAAAAAGTTTCTGAAACATGAAGCTATAACTGGCCCATATCGGCCAGAGCCGCGACACTAATTAAATGCCACTGCGCTGACGTTCTGGTGGCTCCGGGACATAATTCAATCACATGCCGATGATATATAAACAGATATTCTTGGATACTAGGAATAGGATGTTGAAATATTCCTTTGAAGTCATCAATTTGTGGAATTACTACACGAATATACCCACTGCTACTCCCGGACACAGATGGAGATACAGGTCTTTGTCAGTTAGTGGGAATTTATGTGTATGGGATATAAATACAAAAGTTCGACATCTATTTACATTTTCCCATTCCAAATTAATTTTCCTTTGTATCTATTTGAATGGTTGCAATGAATAAACTAAGACTGTAATGTAATAAATTTATATCTGATAGATTTTTGTACATGAAAGATAAATTAGGAAATCCATTACGTGGGGAATGTATTCATGAAATAGATCCCAAAAATGATAGTTGGGATTTTTGTCTGTGCCTTTTTGCTCTTTAGTATCAGAAACTTCTTAAGAGATTTCGATTTTTAGTATGAAGGTAACTGAAACCCTGGATTAACACATAGGCTACTTTTAAACCTTAAAAATGTAGTGTTCCCGTAGGATAAGCAAGGAACTCAAATATGTTTATTACTCTTTCAAACTCAAGGGCATGGGACAGGACAAAAGAGAACATATTTACATGCCTTGAGTTATGGGACTGAATGAGATGAGGCAGGACGGTATATAACGGGATGGGATGGGAAAAGCAGTATAGGGGACGTCAGTTACATTGAGCTGAAATGTAATTCAAATAGTACGCGAAATAATATTTTGCTCATGTGGATTTGACTGAAAAAGTAACAAGGGCAAATCCGGGCTGGGCCGCCAGTTTAGAATAAAATTTCCAAAGATTAACCCGTTTACCGATGGTAAAACTATTGTAAAGCTTAAGGAACACAGTGGAAATGGATTCAAGAGTAAATAAGATACGGGAGCCGGGAAAAGTAAATTTTCCGCTACCGGATTCTTTTCTTACTCGGCCATTATATGGTACACTCCTATAAAGGACCAATGTGTACATTGTATAAACCAAAGTGTATAGACACAGGCGCCGGCTTGTTTCTATATAAATAAATATTTATCGAACGGATTGCAATTGATTTTGCAGAAACGTGCAATGTATCTGTTAGGTTTCCATTTCGCGCTAAGATTTGATGAATTTTCCGAGAATATCACTTTACATGTATTTTCAACAACATTGATTGGATCGGTTACTTAATTTAATAGTTTCTGGTGTACCTTTTTTGATACTGGATATTATTTCACATAATTTAGTTTAAAAAAAAATCATTTTTTATATGAAAAAATGAAGTGTTTTTTCTGGTCCTATTTTTAATGCACGTGATGCTAAATGAAGTGTAATCCAAATACAGGGTATATTAAGACTGCTATCGAAAATGAAGCCGGGTGGTAGTTTTAGCGACTATAAACACAATGATATTAAAAATTTCGCAAAGAAACCGGCTTCGTTTTCGGTAGCAGACTTGATATACCCTGTATAGCATCCACTGACGACAGATTAATTTCTCTACAGTCGTCAAGATTACACTAGACCGATCACAACCGAATATACACAGTCTAAATCCGTAATGGCCGATACTTGCCTACGTCACTATGATGGATTTTCCGACTTGGTTATCAATGAACATAATAATAACTGGTTTCTAATTTATTTCAATAATGTCGAACATTTGTGATGTTTGAAGGTCTTATTCATATACAGTACTAAAACTAACATTAGCTATCAAATGCTTTGTCTTCTTCGCTCAAACTGAATTTAAAAGTCATTAGAAAGGGACAAAACATCCGATAGTTAGCTATGATATATAGTTTTTAATAGGTTTTATTACCGTCTGTGAATATGACCGTAACAGTTTTGTCGCAATCCGTACTACCTATTGTCTTGTAGTGTTCAATTTATAGCAATTTCACGCAAGACATGTTTTGGGTTGGTCGAACAGGACAAGGATTCACCGAACACAGGTTTATATGTAGCGATCTACAGCCAATATTATGCGTCTCTTTCATTAAGGCGATAGTAAACTGGTAGTCCAATAAACTTCAATCTAGCAATCCATATTTCGCTTTCTTGTAGACTAAAGCCGGAAATCCTCAAATAATTTGGCGAAAACTAGTATTTTCTAAGTATTGTCCTCCAATGAAGTAGAAAATTCCCAACGCGGCGTATGTCTTTTTGACCGACATCATCTCAGATCGTCAATTGTACGAATTTATGCGTATTATCTTGCTGACATCCATCGATTATTGACATCTCACTTGAGATGTGGGATGACGTAGCCACAAAGCAACAAAAATTAGCTTGGAGTCCAAAAACGGTCAGTACTTCTGACCGTTTATACTCGTATATATGGAAAGACATTAAAGATACCTCGTTAGTAAATTCCAGCATATAGGCAAAATTAATCTTAATTCATAGTAACGTCTGTTATCCATATTTTGTTCTAATATATAAAATCTATTGAGTACGTTTCGCTAAACGAATGAAAGAGCAAAAAACATCCATCGAACTAAGAAATTTTCACATTTAAAATAATAGAAAGACCGTCTGAAACTAACAACAATTTCCTCCGCTCGATATCAAAAAATAGAATCCTATAATTCCCCTGACGTCCAACATATTGTCAAACGACTAGGTCCGTTCCCAATATCAAGAACCGACAAGCTCTAAATAAAATTCAGTGGAGCATTGGAGGCGTCCTCGCAGCGACATGTGTAACCCGGTCCGATGGATAAAAGGCGCTATTAAGATAGTAGGAGCGTTACAGTCGTCTTGACCGGGTTTATTGCATCTTTGTTTGCTCGGAAGGCAATAGAGGCCAGCCCGCCCCTGTAATCCAACAGTCTACCCGTTTCCGATTGTTATTACGTAGCAACTACAACGATGCCTGAATCGCGACCGCGGGAATGATTGATGGTCTTCCCCGGCGAGAGTTTGCGTTCGACATACGAATGAGGTCGTTTCACTCGAGAAGTGTGCTTTTTCTTGCATTAGTTTGGCCATTGTTCTTTAATATGTTTGAGTTAAAGACGTTTATTTGAATAGCCATTAGGTTTTTATTGCTATTCGATTTGCAAGATTTATATTTTATGTCTGAATTGATACTTTATTGTTTATCGATTGTGGGGCGATTGCCCAATTTCCATACGTTGAAGTTAGTGTATTCAAAGGTATAAGGCATAAGCAGAAATTAATTAACAAATTCATCGTCGACCAGATTGAACTCAATAATAAAATATATAATTCATTATGTTGTTTTATTTGACATCCAATTGTCTTTTTGCCACTTCAAATGTACGGAATTGACAGGTGCAATTTGCAATTGTGAACCGAATATTTGTATTGTTTTCGGATACTTTATTTTTTAGTTTGGAAGAAATGGTGAGAAACAAAGTGGACTCCTCTTTAAAATAATGAAGTATAGAGTTAAAGCTATAAAGCATTTCCGTGCTTTGATGAGTGAATTCACTTGTACACTTCACTTGTTATACATTTAGAAAGTTGTAAAATCGAAATAGCCCGCACAGAAATTCAGTGCAAGCGTGGGTAAACTAAAATAGCTATCTACGAGATCTATAAGGCTGTTGCTACAAATGGCAAGTTTGATATTAAAAATGGGACGAACGTAGGCCAGTAATAGCAACGACGAAACGTAGAAATATTTTCACTCCAATCGCATCAACTGGAAATAAGCTTAAGACCATTTCGACCCTGGGTCATCAGACTCGTTATCTGCTACTATCGCCAAATCTTTCTTTATAGGAGAGTTTTATACTCAATAGGAAAAGGTGGAAGCATTCCTTTTCTAACCTAACGTAATACGGAAGCAAACAACGTATTGTAATTGCGTCTTCAGTGTGCAACACTTTTCTTGTGCTAAATATATAAAGGTCAATAACGCAAAGATACATTTCGACTTTTACGACATTTTACATCTTAAATGAAATACACACTCATCCAGCGATTAAGTTTTCAGTGCAAAAGAACCCAGTTTTAAGACATTTCAACAAAATGGAAGACATATTTTAAAGCCGTAATAAAAATACATCTCCGGTTTCATGGCGCTAATAAAAAGGTTGTTTCATTCTGTTCTATTTTACGTATCCTATAAAAATGTTTACAAATAAAAATTAAATTCAATGCGAGATTTATCTTCCGGGTTACTTTAAGGTTTTCTAATTTATTATGCCTACTTTTATCGTGGCCGACTGTTATTAAACCAAGTTAAACGACAGCTTTACATTTGGTTAAGGAACGAGCTCTTTTGATTTTAAATTAACCCTGCTATACACAAAGATATATTTTTTTGACAATGAATTTATGACAATGAATGGCGAGACTAGCGTACTAGCGAGACTTCCATTAACCTGATGCAACAATGCATTTACACTGCTGTTTGGGAGAATTAGACATTGCGGAGGTACCCAGGCGGCCTCTTAAATAAAATATTTACCTATAGGTTATTAAGCTTTCCAGTTGATGTATCTACTGTATCCATTTTCTGCTGGACAGAAATAGCTTAACAAGTTTTCTTTCTAGATTGTAGGGACATTTCTCAAACCAGAAATGTATCAGTCTTTGAAGATAAAAGCAACAAAAAGCAACTACCATGTTGTCGACTAATTTTGCGTAATGACTAATTAAAACAAACACATTAAATATGCTGAAATGGTCATAATTATTATGCCTTAGAAGTATATTATATCACATTTATTAGTGATACAAATATATTTCATAATAAAACGCTACTTTTAACATAAACATCCTTCGATCAAATACATACTAGAAACAGGATCCAAACAAAATCACACGCCAAAATTGGCCGAGGTTACATATACTTATATATTTGAATTTCGAACTACGAGATTTTGCAAATAGTCTTAAATTATAATCAACTTCAGGTAACAATAAATGTGTGTAATTATCTATACTTATTCCTTTAAATTAAGATTTATTATGTTTTGGACCATACTAAAATCAAACAAAAGCACACGCTTATTTGTGCTTTTATTTCTCTTTTCGTTTTTAGGCCGTTACTTATATCTAGTGTATATTTAATCGATTTTTCAACAAATGAAATATACTAAAGGTAATACTAAAATTTAAACAAAATTCCTGTGTGAACTTTCCCGCGATTGCCAGGGACAGTTTCTTTTCATTTATTCATAAGCAAAAGCGGACTGAAGCTGCTCGAAAAATACGTGACTACCTAAACCTTAATAATATACGAAGAGCGCCCGAGAAACCCAGGTATCATAGTTGCATTAGAGTATATCCACACATTTATACTGCGGCTGAATTATTTCCACGATTTAACTGAAATACAATGCATACATTCTCTTATTTCTGTTTTGCGTTTCAAGCTTATTAGGCTCAATTTAATGTGCTGAATGTACAATTAAACGAATGGATTCTGTTACAGCAGTCAAAACATTTAAAATGTTGATTGGTTTGGCGAGAAATGTTCAATTTCGACTATAAATTTAGAATATCGACCAATCAAACCACGAAAATCGAATAAAATTTCTAGTATTTGCTAGATTTTTCACTGCTGCTTTCCTCCTATAGGTTATAGCGTAATGAAATGCCTATAGTATTCCTCAATAAAAGACCTATCCAACAAACAAATAGTTTTTCAATTCGAACCAGTAGTTCCTGAGATTAGAGGAAACAAACAAACAAACAAACTTTTCTGCTTCATGTATTAGTATAGATTAGGTCCGGCAAACGAGCAAACGGGTCACCACCACAAATCACTTGGATAATAGATGGGTTACCGGCCCATCAAATCGGGAGAGGACCGAGACGGAAAAAGGATGGTAAGAGGAAAGGGGTATAGGTATATGTCTAGTATATCATCAGCCAATAATCGCCTAGATCTGGTTTATTCACAATGTTTGCCTTCTCTTATGAAGTGCGTGATAATTGAATTTCTATACATACATGACTGGAAATTGAGAGCTGTGCTCTGGGGTTTCAAACCGTGACCCATATTTTGGAAGCCGCATTCGGTCTATGATCAACAAATCATCGCGTTCTTAATGAACGGCCTGGTCAAATAGCAAAAACTGGGAACGCGGGTTAATCTTCTCCAAGCTCTCAAAGCACTGTTTATTAATTCCACTCATAATATATAAACAAGATCATTATCCTCCACAAAACCCATTATATAATCTACTTTTGGCTCCGAGAGTGCGTCGCTTAGCCGTTTATTTTCATGGCTCTAAATCAACTGTAGTGGCGTGAACAACACCTCAACAAAACAACGAAAATGTACGCGAATTATATGAACATTTTAAACGAAACCCAGACACATAATTTCCATAATAGCCAGTTATTCCAACAGTCATAGTCAATTAACGTGTCAGTAAGCTTTTATAACTGTTTTACAAAACAATTATGTTCGTAGCACGGACATTTTCAGCTATTAGCAGCACCACGTATCGATGAAATTAAATACGGATATCTGAGCTATCCTGTGTTCAAAACGTACAGGATTTCGTGGAAAGTGAAGGTGATAAGAGGGTCAAAATATTACTTACGAATGACATGACAATTAAAGAATATTGCGCAGCTAAGTTCTCACCTAGCAATATTGCGACAATTAAAGAATTTGCGCAGCTGTCACCTACCAATATTGCGAAAATATGTCGTGTCTGACTTAATATTTTATTATTTGTTGTGCGAAGAATGTCGAGTGGGATTATTGGGATTACCAACTGTGGCTGCTTCACTAACATGCAACAAGACTCAATGAAATGCTCGTATGTTAAAATTAATTAAACAGAATAGAAATTTCTTCCTACCATGACCTGCTGCCCTGGTCCCATTTAAATGTAAGAATGATTTGATCCGTGGTGCTTTACAGCTGGCTTCTCCGGCTGTAAAAGTCTTTTTGCGAGGTTATTTACCTCTTTAGTTCATTGTTTTGTCACCCGCTTTGCACGGAGGGAAGTGGACAATATTTTATTTGCAACTTCTCCTATTAATTACACTTTATGATTAATTTCGTTGCGGGTTAAAGACAAGTTAGACATTCCTGGAGACTCGCCGACCTTCAATGCTCGGTGTCATTACATTGCGTGCCACTGTTGATCCTGTCTTACAGGAATTACAGTGGTGGGTGTGAGAGCGGGACAGTCTCCTACCATGGCCTGCTTATTTAAACAGTGTTTATTTGACGCATTTTATAGCCCATATAACTTAGAAAAAAAAAGAGCTTTCTCATTTCTTAGAACGCAGAAACACAGCTACGATTCGCCTTATCCTAATTGTTATATTGTTGGGCAATAATTACTTCTTTTCCAAGAACTGGAATGGAATTATATATATACTGATTTAGAATAGAACAAATAAATTACGCCATAAAAATCTTAATAGAACACAAAATCGCTCGATTACAATGATTGATTTGTCAACTTATGCAGCTTTTATCATGTTATGTTACTACGAGTATAATATTATATCTCCACTCCTATAGTAACCAATTGTTCCGGGCTGAAGTTTCCACATAGCTTCACGAAATAATACATAGTATTCATTCCGGGAAAATGAAAGGTTCCCTGGGGATAAATATCATCACTGCGAGAAGTCGCTAAAAATAGCTCGTAGGCAATATTCCCTTGACATTGGAAATTTTATGCGAACAGAGTCGCGTACACAATATAGCTTGTTTTATTGCTGAAACTTGATCGCAGTAATATCTACTATATGAAAAATATATACGGTTTTTTAACTACTGGGAATCCTAAGTCAGGCAGATGCTCGCCAAAGCAAAAGCCGGCTACTCACTAGCAAGTTGCAATCGAAACTGTTGCCACGAAAGCAATCCAAAACCATAGTGTGTACGTGGTTCGCAAACCTTTTTGACGTGGGGAAACCGAATTACCGCTAACGTCCCACCACGGGGGAAAGTGGAGTGATTAAGTTGCGTTCACCTGTCTACGGCATACCAACCAAAACCCTGCGTGGCCCTCTTAGGGGTAATTGGAGTGGCCCTGGGAACTGAAGCAAGAGCGCCCCAGCTTCTTCCAGGTATAGTTCAAAAACCTGCTGCGAGCAATACGCGTGCGGGTAACAGCGACCCAACAAATCAAGGTACTATTCTGTAAAGCTGTAACACGCGTACACATTAGAACCTGGTTACTGTATCATGCAAGTTACAGTAACAGCTCGCTAGTGAGAACCCGGCTTAAGCGTCACTCCTGACATTGAATAGAAGAAACACCGTTAAGAACTTCTTATTATTAAGCACTGCATAAACTGCACTATAGTCGTAACAGTGATTAGTGGGAAATAAGATAATTAAAACTAGGTGTTAAGTCTCCTAATGTACAATAACAATTATTGGCTATAATGCACGTTAAAGAGGAACATACATCCATAAAAATAAAAACTAATGTAGGGCTCCTATCCAGGCAGCTTTTGCTTACAAGAATCTTTTTTTTTTGTCGCGGGGAACCACCCCAGTTACCCCAGTTAGAAGTTACCGTCCCAAGTAGGAAAAATGTTTTTTTTTATTGCAATGAATAGTGAGACGAGCGTGGAGTTCACATGATGATTAATGATCAACCACTCTTGAACAGTAGCAAAACAAAACAACACATTGAATTACAAAGTAATCCTTTGCATTCTATTGCGCTTGCAATCCTGAGACTAAATATGTTAAGTCTCAATATATCCAGTGGATACGCTGGCTACAATGTTCTTCAATCCGAAATACAACAGTGCATTTACACTGCTGTTAGGTGGTAGAAATAGACATTGCGATGGTACCTACTCAGGCGGCCTCTCACATATGAGAGACCCACCACCAGAGGAGCGATTATATTGGGCTCACTGGTCTACAGCATACCGAAACCCCGCGTGTCTCTCTTCGGCGCATTTGGAATGGCCCCGAGGAACCTAAAGCCTTGAATAGTGTAATTGATGTTTAATAATCGTACAGTCCAAATAAACTATAAAAAATGATTGTACCGGCAAAGCGCGAAGTGCCTTAGCGTCTGCCGAAGCGTACGAAGAACCTACCGCTTCGAATTATTTTTATTCCAAAAATAAGTGTTGCCTGTGTGAATTTTTTAACAGAGCCCATGTTTTTAAAACAAGAAATTTTCCATCAATGAATGAATCAAATATTAAAAGTACATAAAATTTTGATCCCAATTTAAAAGTGCATATTTGTAGTTAAAATTGATTTGAATCAACACATTGTGTGAGACTTGTTTCCAATCGAATTAACAGTTACTCAAATTGAACTTGTTCTATTACATTTAGAATTTCCATTATTAAAATAGTTCAAATTGTTGTAATGGTTTTGACAGTGTTATTTTTAAGGTAGGTAGGCAATAACGTTTTACAAATAGACACATACACTAACTTATTGGCACAAAAATTGGCGCGATGTTTGTTGTAATTTCAAATTGTTTCGAAGAAAGAGAAAAAAACGCAGGATACCCGTTAGACGAAGATGAATAGACATCGTTGGTTACGTAACAATTAGTGCCGCACGCTTATTGGCCAAAATGCGTGTGACGCAGCCAGCAAGCACGAAGCACGAGATAATGGGGCGAGAGCTGTCAAACGTCGCCATGAGAGCGAATTGATTCATTTTAATTGTTAAAAAATTTACTTAGTGTTTACTTCCGCACTAAATAAATTCTTTTGTTTGTTTCACAATTGCACAATAAGTTGTACGTTGTTTTAAATCACTCGGAGGCATTTTTCCGCATTTGGTTTTGAGAATACAGATAGTCAGAGAAACGAGTATCCGCGACACTGATTGAAGCGTGACTGATTGCAAGTCAGGCAATTACCTTGTAATCGTCTTGCCATTGTAAAGCTCGGACAACGCATCTATGCTTTATAAACATCTCAGTAGGTAGGTACTTTGGTTCAGTAACTCCCGGTGGCTTTGCAGTCATGATCCTAGACACAATAGAATTTCTTTCTTCTGCATTGGACATCCAGAGTGGTGTACAATTAAAAGAAAGTATTAAACCAATTCCAATATTTCTACAAGATTGCTTATTTCTTTTTATACTAATATACCGCGGGTTCGATCCCCGCACCGAGACTAATATTGAAGTGAAATACAAATATTTGTTTCGGGTGTGGGTTATGACACCGAAAAGTCTCTCGGAGTCCGTTATACCCACGACACAAGACTCGATTTTAGTGTCTGGACTATAATTATATGTAACTGTTGGGTGTATTTATTTATTATTTATTTATTTACATAAAGCTTATTACTATCCACTGACATGGTCGAGGCGAGTCCATCGCCATGTCTACATACGATTTTCTCAGCAGAGTACTACAATTTGGATAGATGGATGATGGAATCGATGGCCTGACCTAGGGACTAACCCAAAAGCTTAACAGTTCAAATACAATAATTACCCGTAGATAGTAATAACTTATGTTTATAAATGAAAAAAAGAAAAAGAAACGATGACTTTAAACGAATTACTTCAATTTAATATGATATTCTATATCCATTTGAAATTATCATATACCTTTATAATCTTTTTATTCAGATAATAAGCCTAACATTACATTAGATTACAACTTTTTTAAAACATTGAATTAGCTTCACGAAGTTGTCTTAATGAGAAAACTAATGACTAAAGGTTTTAAACAGTTAATCTCCTTTGTTCAATCCTGAATGACGGATCTCGCGTCAATAAAGAACATTGGGTCCCAGAATTCAATTTATGTTGCGTGGTATTTATTTTGGTTTTTTATTCAGACACGACAGTGACCGCGACCGCACTTGAAATCTGATGAAAAGTAATGTTATCTAAAGCGCCATTTACTCGGGGAAAGTTACTCGTGGCGAGATTCGTATGCTATTATCGCATGAAATCACTGCTGCGAGTATAAGAATTAAGTTTGATAATTAATGTTTACACGATGCAACGTTTTTATATCCTTATGATAATTTCATATACGAGGCAAGTCATCTCGTGTGGCCTTAAGGAGTGATGCGATCGGCAAGAAATAGAAACTATCTCACGTGTCGACACAGTTATGCCTGATCAAAACAGGACACCCTTAGATGAATCTCGGAACTCATACTCACCAAGATAAAAAAAAAACTGCCGTAGTCATCTATGAGAGTGTGTTGAATTTCGAATTTAGTTTGTTTTATATCCGAATTTCCTTAAGATTCATTCAAGAACGTATTTTTAGATTTGATCTTGACAGTTTAAATAAAACACAGTGGTTTCCAGTGTCTGAGACCCGTCCACTCGGTCACGTTTTTCAGTTAAAAAATAGTGGCTCGTATACGTATACTTAATTAACATATTTCATCTACCTTCAATTAATTAGCCTGTACACCACAGTTACATAAATATATCCACAAGCTCATGAGCCACACATACTATGGAACCAGGGAAAGTTATTTTCTTGATCATCAATAAAATCGTAATAGATGGGTGTGCGTAGTTCTGAGTCACGAAGCTGAAAATGACAAAAGGGGCAAAATAATCTCATTTATAAAAATCCGTTTAATATAAAAACGTGCAAATTCATTTCAGGCCCAGTTTTTTAAAAGTTCTATAAAATCAGACTTGACTGTTAAATTCTAAATGCGTAATGAAACCCGAGGTTTTTAATTAAGTTAATTACAATTTTGGTTTGGACAAACTGATTATGTATCTAATTCGATTATTTCGTTTAACATAGTTTTGTTACAATTCATTGCATAACAATGCAATACACGTATGATATTTGTAATTCTTGTACACATTTTACGAACTATAAATCACTTCGGTTTCATATTTGTCCAACGACAAAGAACTCGATCGACTTCGGTTGGTTTACCTCATTATTTATCCAAGGTGAAGTCTCATCGATTTCCACAAAGCACTTATATGAAAAGGTCGACAAACTCATTCATGTCCTTTCATTAGCTCAATAACCCATTTCTGATACGTCACCTCCCTGCAATTAATTGTGCGGACACCTTAAAACGACGCGAACGTGTATTTTCATTTTTTTGTATTATATTTTGTGTTAGTGAAAGTTACAAATGGCCTTTGAGTCGTGGCACAAAGTGTGCTAAATGACGACTTGAAATGCTTATCTTGAAACGGAGTCAGTTTTGGAGCATTTCCCCACTTTTCCGTTTAGTGCGGTTTTATTTTTAGCGTTTTTTTTTTCTTTTTTGTAAGCTTTTTTGTTTACGATTATAATCTGACATTACCAAATCGTTGTAGCTTTATCATAATCATTATTGATAAGATTGCTGACAGTCACAGGTTTATTGAATTGCCATTGATTTTGATCATCAGCTTAACGATTAGCACTTAGCTGTTTTGCAGGAAATGTTGCTCCATGTTACTGGTGCTAGGTTTAGCTATTTCATATGTGAGAGACCGCTTATGTTGGTACCATCACGATGTCTATTTCTCCCGCCAAACAACAGTGTAAATGCACTGTTGTGTTCCAGTTTGAAGAACATTGTAGCCTCATTATTCACTGGACATAGTGAGACTTAACATAATTATTATGTCCGATTAAGGCGAGCGCAGTGGAAAGCAAAACCTTGCTTTTAATCCATGGTGTTGTTTGATTTTGCTACTGTTCGCGAGCGGTCCTATCGCTTACCATCAGGCAAATGGCAGGCTCGTCTTGTCATTCGCAGATATAAAATATAGTTTATATAATATAAAATATAATTTTATTAAGATACAATTAACTCACCACTGTGCTCAAAATAGGGAATCAAAATTCCAAGCACAGTAATAACAGTCTAACTTGATTATAAAAAAATATAACCACCCTCAAAAACAACAACGAAACTCTCATACACTCGCGAAGACAATCAACAATAACATTTATTCGAGTAACGTGTCTCAGCGCACAAAAGTTTAATGCATGCGCGCGGATGGAAAACAAACAAAAGACCGTTGAAATCCCCTGACGTGATTACTGGCTAATGACTCCACACGACACTATGTATGAGTCTATGTTGCTGTTGACGTTTTTAATGAGAACGCGGTGAATGCGCGTTGTGCCGGTCCGATGGTGCGAGCGCCGCTGTGATTATGCAAAAGGAAGGATTTATTTTAATATACGAAAGTATGGAAATATTTGATCTCTTTTTTTTGTTTGCTTTTCCGGTGTTTAATTTAGTAAAATATGCGGGGATTTGTTGAATTTGATGATTCTTTCGGAATAACTGTTAATGCGAGATTAACGTCTTTATGGCAACAATTTCGAAAATAATATCAAAATGTTTATCACCTTATCTGTTAATGATCGGCCCTAAGTTCTAAACACAGTTTTTTGGAACATCGAAAGGCTAAACATGAATGAGAAATCTTTATATTTTTCCTTGTATGTTTATTTAACACCAACGATGCGTAACAGGATTTTTATTTTTGCAAGAGAAAGATTTGGCTTATGACTTTTTCATTGGCCGCCCGCCGAGCCAACCCTTTCCGGAAACCCCGTCGTTATGGTTGCACATCATAAGGAAAACAGACTTGCTCATCATAAAATTGTTTAATAAATAATGTTTCATAAATAAAAAAAAAATACACCCAACAGTCACATGCATAGCCTTGACTCTCATTGATAAAATTATTTTTATTCTAAAAAATGTGAATAGTAGCTCATGTATTGTAAACTTATTTTGAAAAGGTCAACGCTAGAGTTTTTTACGTTTTTTCTGGCTAAAACAGCCTTGTGAACCGTGTGATAGTGGAGAAAAGTGACTGAATCTAAATAATGTATGACATTTTAAGGATTCAATTAATATTTTTATTTTCATTGTTTTGCGTTACCAGAAATTACACGAGACTTTTCGGCATCATAAATAGCTTTAATTGCCGATCATACAAACATCCGAGGATCTAGGAGTCTTTTGTTTCAGAACCTAACACCAACGGTGTCATAAGTACTCACAATGCCTAATACCAGAATTTATCTTCATAATTCACGATTACCATGAAATAGAACTCTAATAAGTCAAGAAGCCAGTAATGGACAGTGTCTATTTTTATTTGCGATCTATGGGCGAGGTGACGGGGTGGCTTGGCGTGCTAGCAGTGCGTGACTCAGGCCCATTGATCAACGTAAGAACGAAGGACATTTTTTCCAACAAAGCTTGCCCTTAATGTCCTCGCTGTCCGGAGACTAGTTCTTTGATGTCTGAGCGATCGAGTGGCTTGGTTTGTAAAGGAAAATTGTGGTTTACGTACTTTGTATGGTCATGAAAAAAAATATTTAGTTTAATATATATTTTATTTTTGAATGAATAAATGGTAGATTTTTTATTTTGATTATATTATATTATATTATATTATATTTATCTACCAAACAGTATACAGGCAGACTTAATGCCAGAGGCATTCTCTAACAGTCTAACTTTAGGTGAAGCAGAAATGAAGTAAAGCAGGATATTTTACATTTAGATAGGAAAAAGAAAATGTTACATTGCTTAAAGTTATTATATCCTGCACACCTTAGACTGTCTTCTGTTTCTTATGTTAACTATAGGGTCCGTAAGCAGATGCCAAAAACCTGGAGCGGTAAAACGGTCATTGAAATACTTCTTTTAGATCTAGATTTTAATAATGATTTCTTCAATGTATAAATATAAAGCATTAATAAAAAATAACAAAACATAAAAACGAAACGACATTTATTTTGTATAAGCAGATTTGAAATGTTAATCGTTTACGCTCAGTCACTGTTCATATAAAATTCATAATGACAGGTGAGTGATTTAAATGGATTTTCAGTTGTGATCAAGCTTCATAGTTATTATATTTATTTTTGTATATTTGTATTATGTTTATAGGTAAATAAGTATTAATAGATTGCTTGTTTAGTTTACTTTTTTAAATTTAGTTCTAACTCATAATGAGATTTTGCTAAGTGTAACACAGTGTGTCAAACTAATCCAATTATTATTTGCAAGTGATTTTAAGTCGAAAGGGATTAATATTTTAGGTTAATCGTAATATAAATTGTAATTCAATCACAAGTGGAACTGAAAAAATATAGTATTTTCTGTTTTATTTAAATGGCATGTACATGTACCTATTTATTCCAATCCATCCAAAAGTTGTCTGGAAGAGATCGCAGTTAGCGATAAGAATGAAGAGAATACAATGCTGAGTTTTAAATAAATAAATACTATATTGGGTATCTCAAGACTGCTATCGAAAACGAAGCCGGGTGGTAGTTTTAGTGACTATAAACGCAATGCAACTAAAAATTTTGTTGAGAAACGCAACAATTTTTTTTTTATCATTTTTTAATTATCGTCATTTTTGAGTGGTAAATCCATAGTTTTTCTAAAATAATAATTTAAACTCTTTTATCCCTTAGAGTCTTTATAAATAAAAGGGTATACACTATTATTTTACGAAAAAATGTATTTACCACCCAAATAGGACCATATAAAAAAAAAAAAAATTGTCGCTTTTTTTTCCAACTTTTTCTGTTGCATTGTGTCTGAAGTCGCTTAAACCATCACCCGGCTTCGTCTTCGGTAGCAGTCTTGATATATCTTGTATATTTTTTAATAACAGGAATAATTATTAGTAATACTATTTTATATAGTTTACGCGTAGGTTTCAGAAAATAATGCGACAAGTCTGGAGATATGCATTGATATCTCGTTTTATCAAAAAACAGTAAGATTAAAAAGGCAACAGTATACTGTTGGTAGAAAAAGTTGATAACCGTCTCCACTTTGTAATTTTGCCCCATGTTTGTAAAGACAGCTGTTCCTTGCTTAATATTTTCTTCCACAGCAACGTAAGATTGCACAAAACGTTTTGAATACGCAAATTAAACGCATGAATATATTTGTACTGATGTGTAACGTTTGTAATCTCAGTTGCGTCTGGGAGAGTACTCCGACAATATTCACTTCTTTGTGGGGGCGGCAGCTGCGACGAATTACCTTCTTTGTGGCTCATATTCTGTGGGGTTGAGCGAAACATCTTTTTAGGATGTACCTAAATCGACTATTTCAATTGAGTATTCGGGCGCGTAACATAAATGTTATCGCACTATTACCGTGTGTGATGTGTTTATAAAGTTATCAATGAGCTTCACAATTTTAGACGGTTCCAGTAAATGTATTACTATTAATGTATTACTATTTGATTACAATAAGCGCGTAATAAAGTTAATTGCTATTGCTATAATTATTGTTGATCATCAGATTGAATAAAAAATGTATAAAAGTTTAAAAGTGGAACTCTATATTTCTATACGCTTTGTGTATAAGTCTATATTTGTCATTTAATCAAAACTGGTAATGATATAAAACAATGTATATTGTATTGTCAAGACAAACACATGACGCGAGTAACCCACCGTTTATCATTTATTAAAGTGACGGGCGGATAAGTGAACGTCCCAGCAGAAGTCTTGATTACACTCCCTGAGTAATGTTATGTGGCCCAGGTAGATAAGCTTCTAAGTGACAAGGGTAGCTACTAGCTATCCAGTTAAAACTTATCTGTAGGCAATATTGCGTGACAAAACACGACTGCGGCGTAATCCGATTATCTGACCGTTCGGCCGGCGACATCGTTTGGCTATCGGGCACCACTCGTACCCACTAAACTACTGGCCTATCAGCCTTTACACGCTGTCGGCTCCCTCGTGTCGATTTGAATAAAGTACGAATAAAAAGTGTGGTGTAAGGACGGCCTAATCGGTTCCCGATTTTATCAAGATTCCGTGCCAAGCGCATAGGCACTTTTTACGCATCAACAGAGCACGAACAAGAGCCAAGTTTGAATAAAACGACGTGTCTCCGAGATTACTTTTATATTCTTGTGCTTTAAACTTTTATTGTGGTGGGTACGACCTATTTCGTTTGGAATAATCCGTTTTTATAGGTATACTTCCAAGTTTATAACAAAAAACGGACTATACAATTTATATCGTTGTATTTTAATTGACGCATATATCTCTCAAGAATTTTTAATTAATAATTGACATGAAAAGTTTAACGTATAACTTTTTTTCACCAATATTTCAGTTTAAATTGTTTAACTTATTAACAGCTCGTTTTTGGTCAGGCTGTAATATAGGAAAAAAATTGAGATGGCCTTCGTGTCGTGGATAAATTTTGTAACTTATTTTATAATATTGTTTTTTGATATCGGAATTCCTGTATATGTGACAAAAATATTTTTCGCTCTTTTATTTTTATAATTTTATTGATAATTTTATAAACAATTCAACCATGAAATGAATTGTCAGATATTCACGATTGTATTTTCAGCATGTCTGATGTGACCACAATGCATACATCCCCGTGCTACCTACGGAACATTGCGGTGGCCAGGCTGTGCGGTGTGGTCATGTCGGTCCCATCTTAATCGATTTCAAACAGGAAATTTCGAACGGGCAGGATTCTGACTCGGTAATTTTTGAAGTCAGAATTCTTTCGGTGCGTTTAGGAAAAATATGAGAGTAGTTTTTTTACCATGCGCGCGACACCATAACACCGGCAGCCATTAAGCGACATCATGAAATTAGCTGTTAACAATCTGTCAAATGTTCGTATCAATTTATTACTAGTTCATATTAGTTTCTTAAATATTTATAAATCCACACGGATTGGTGAATGATAGGCCATTGTAAAAATTCGTGATTAAATTAAACCTTTGTCTTAAAAATAAATATATAGTATATGTTACATAATAAGCTCACACACACGTTTTTAAATTTAGAACTAGATTTTTTCCGTCGTAATTGATCTTCTACAGTAAATAAAGTGGGTAGAACCACTTTCGTCTCAGTATTTTTTATAGATTTTTCCTCTATTGTGAACGTATTTGTCAACAAAAAATATTTCACATGGATTAACACCGTGACCCGAAATAAATGTTTGTCTGTAAGTGATACAAATATTTACCCGTGCTGGGTTCTGATTCGGAACGTTTATCGCTGTAATCCAACTGTTAACCATTGTGCAGCGCCGTGCCGTCTCAATTATAAACCAATTTTATTTTAATAGCTAAATTAATTGGGACTGGAATTAATTGTTACCCGTAACATTTTATTGTAAGCATAAATAGTGTCTATTCACCTCATTGGTATGTCTAATGGGCTGAAGACCTTGCGGATGAGAGGTAGATTCTCAGGCTGGGAAATCTAATTTAAGTGAGTTTTCAGTTTGAAAATGATTTTAAATTGTCTGGGACTGGAACTTGCCGACTTAAACAGAGATACACTTAAATAATATGCTATACAGAGGTTTTTTATTGAATTCACGAGAATAATACTGATTAACGCACAGTGGATACTAGATTTTACACGTAATAAGACATTAATTTCCATTTTAAAATATCCTAATAAGGAGCACGGTCACCGGCATTTTTTATTTATAGACGTACGCTTGTGTATGTGTGTATAGTCTATGAATGCGGTTATAATAGTCGTTCGTATTGTAAAATTATTTTGTTATGTGAGGATAAAATAGTCGAATATTTTAAAAGAAATTACTTCACAAAATTACAATAACAAATTATTTGATTTAATTCTATTGATGGATATAGTCCATTTCATGATTTTTAACTTCCTCCTATGAAAATAAACCTGTATTTAAGCACAATCAATTTTGCAAAATTCATTTACATATTGTATGTAGACTTGCTGAATAAAGTATGACCTAATCTGGTAAAACCTACGTTGACCAAAAATTGGATTAGGATACACATTTGTATTCCTGTTGAATCAAATGTATTCCCACGAGACTCAAAGTTATATCCAACACAACATTCCTCTTAGGTTTATTAAAATGAACAATATGTAATATTAAATAAAATCTTCATATTGTAATAATAATGCGATACCAAGCAGCTGTTGTATTTTCTTATTTATCGATTAATTTATCTTCGATCAAAGAAAGTACATTGCTGAACATAAACCTGCCCTAATGCAAATATTATATTTGGGGGAATTACTTATTCACACCACGCTTAGTAAGGAGATTGGCAACCGGAAGAGACAATTTTTCGCATTGACGACGCTGCCGTCCGTCGTCGTTTATAAAAATAATAAAGAAAATAGAGCTTTTAAATTAATAAGTTGATAATAATTTAATGTTCATGATGAGGCTCCTCAAAGTAACTAATAGTATTCAGTAATTATTAATAAAATAATCTAAACGGCAAGTTGCATTTTCTGCAATGAGCTGATGATGATCATGACTAATATTTAGAAAGTCCATAATTAAAACGTCTTTTGAGGATTTAAAATGATTTAACTAAAGTTGGATCGGGAAATGTATCGAAGAACAACTCGAGTTTTGTAAATACTTAAAATTAATCAATAAAGTGTTCCCCAAAGAAAAATACAATTAAATTAAAAGCACTGAAATGTCAAGCGATTTTACGTCGCTTTTCCCTGTCTCATATTTTCCACGGATGCTTTTATTTTGCGAATTAAAGTTTTTATACATTTATAAATGGATTTCTCTTGTCAACGGATACTTTGAAGATGAGCGAAAATTTGCCGTCAGAACGTTTGTGATTGTGACGTTTTCATTACAACGTTGTCTTGTGTCTAGTTGACAGGAAATCACCGGCCATTGTTATATTAATTCCGTCCTTGTAGAGTGTCTCGAGAATCCTTAGGGATAAAAGGCGTATCTGGGTTCGGAATGTCTTTTAAATCTTTAACGTATTTAATTCGCCATTGGAAAACATCTCCTTTGATATTAAGGTGATTCCTTTTGAAATAGATGAGAGGGACGTTTTCAATTATATTAAGATATTCGTTTATGACTGATCGATCAATGGAAAGTTGAGTGTAATTTGTGTACGATGTTCGAAGAGTTGGATGGAATTTTCTGAGATTTTTTACAACTAGCCATATTTACATCTTTCGTACGTCTGTTATCGTATCTTTTTTATTCATTTGATATTGATTTATTACGTTAATTTGACTTAAATATGTGAGCCTGATCAAAAGAAGATGTGTATATCTTCTAAATGGGTCAAATTAAAACGCACCGCTAGCGTAGACTTGTGACGGATTTTACATCATAATATCGTGCAAACAAGTAAAAACACGAACAATAAATTAATGTTTTTTCATCATTTTTATTTCTGTGAATGGCGAGACGAGCATACTGTTCACCTGATGATAAGCAATACCACTGCTCATGAACAGTATCAAAACCAAACAATACCTGAAATTACAAAGCAATGATTGGCATTCCACTGCGTCCGCCATGCTGAGCCATTAGATGTTAAGTCTCAATATGCGTAGTTATTCTGGCTACAATGTCCTTCAAACTGATACACAACAGTCTCATGTCAGTCATGTCTGCAAAATATTTAATCAATATACATTCACTAGATTAAAATTCAACAGACTAACATTGTTGTACTAAATTCGTATGTCATATCGCAGATCGGTTTAGCTTTCAAAATATAATAAAAACGTTGTACACAAGCAAGGGAACGCTGACAAAGGAGCGTGGACGAGCACTGGCGATTTGCGCGAGATGGTCAGAAACATCTGCTTTGTGGACATTTATAAGGGATTTGCTCTTCTAACTTAAAACGTTCACAAAGTTATTACCGAAAATGCTTTTGGTATATTGGGATTACGTGTATCGTTTATTATATTTTGCATTTTTATAACTATTTGAAAAGGCTTGGCTAGGCAACGTTTTTTTCTAACGTCTTTTACAATTTTTTTATATTCATTATTCTTCACATATTTTTTTTTATTTTTATGAATGGCGAGACTAGCATGCCATTCGCTTGATGGTAAGCGATAGGACCGCTCATGGATAGCAGCAATGCTTGGCATTCCACTGCGCTCCCCTGTCACTGTCCTGAGACATAAGATGTTAAGTCTCAATATTACGATAGATATTACGAATAGTAGTTACTCTGGCTACAATATACTTCAAACCGAAGCACAATAGTGCCTGTGCCTATTGTAATCGACTGCCTCGGTGGCGTAGTTGTACTACGGTACGGTTACAAAGCTAAGGTCTCGGGTCCGAATCCCGGGTTGGGCAAAGTGATATTGGATTTTTCAGTATCAGGCCAGATTCAGGAATTTGTGCCCGATATGGCGATAGGCTTGCCACCTATCACATCGTGGGATGGAACATACAAGGCGAAATGTGGGTGTCCTGACACCTCTACCTACCCCTTCTGGGAAAAAGGCGTGAGTTTATGTAATGTAATGTTTAAAATGGTCTATGAATAAGGCCCATAATATTTATTTATGATTGCTATGAATAGCGAGACGAGCATGCCGTTCGCCTGATGGTAAGCGATATGATCGCTCATAAACAGTAGCAAAACCAAACAATACCTTGAATTACAAAGCAATAGTTGGCATTCCACTGAGCTCGTCATCCTGAGATATAAGATGTTAAGTCTCAATATGTCCAGTAGTTACTCTGGCTACAATGCCTTTCAATCCGAAACACAAAAGTGCATTAACACTGCACGGGAGAAATAGAAATTGCGGTGGTACCTACCTAGATGGCCTCACACATATGAGACACCTACCACCAGTAGCGATGGTCACCGGGAGCTGAAAAAGAGACGGTTAAAATATGTTTCGAGAATTTTTCTTTCTACTATGGTGATGTTTCCGCTCAATATTACATGAAATAACAATATATTACAATGACTAGAAACTTATAGCCAAAGTGCACATCAATAGTAATTAGAACGGCCTGCTTAAATGGTTTTTCATGTTTTTGTGTTGATGGTAACAGGAAACTTATTGATAAGAAATCGTTTTAAAGTTTGTTCTAATGGCAAAACAAGTGAGGCTTTAATATTGTGACTATAAAAATATTTTAAAGAAGAAAAAAATTTTAAAACTTTAAAATTCATATATTATTGTTTTTATCCAGGGATAAAATTACCAAACATTTACTAGTTTTTTTGTTAAATGCAACAATTTTTCAGAAAGACCATCGTAGCGCCGCAGGGGCGTAATCAGTATGTAAAAAGGAGTTGCTTTTGGGCAGCATAATACATGTTTTTCTTTTGTTTTGCTTAGAGAACAGCTGTTTTCTTTTTATACCTTCGAATACAAAGTTAAAATTTAGTACACTGTTACGTATTAAATTTTCAATGCATCTTAATAATTATCCTCTTCAATTTCAATTAAATTCAATTCTCATAAAAAAATAAAAGAGATATTGAAGAACAATGTTTTGGTTTTTTCCTATGATTGAAAGGTAAATGGGCGTAAAATAATGCAGCTTAAAGTGTCTATTTTTAACAGTTTAATCTCAACTGTTAACAGGACGAAGTACCCAAAAGGTTTAATTTGAACAAAAAATAACGTTTTATCTACTATAGTTTATTTTTATGAATTTGGAAAATGAAGAAATAAAAACCAGCTTATAACAAATTGTCGTTTATTCAACAAAATCATGCCAGTAAAATACTAAATACCGTACACATTAACAACCAAAGCAGATGTGTTATTAGACCGATATGTACAATGGAAAATGTGATATTAGCAAATACAGGATATACATAATATGTAATACTAACAAATTATTATTGAAAATATATATTACAATTAATATTATTGAATATCCTCTGGTAAATTAGTCTAGTGATGAAATATCACGAAGTTGAAATAAGGCAAAAGTACAGAAATTATGACGAAGCTGAATATTCACCTGGGAGCAACGACTGGGTTCCAATGGTATCTAATTCACATTGAAACTGATACACTTTTGATTCATTTCAACGTACCTAAATTACATATAAACAAACAAATAATGCGCCGTTCACAAACGGACACATAAATCTACATAAATTCAACATTTCCAATAAGTACATAGACAATAAAATAGTTTTTGAATTCATGTTACAATTTTAGAAAAAGAATTTTCACTTTATTATATTTACATCAGTATGAGACAATATCTAAGAAGGCGACCCTAAAGACTTTATTTACAAGTTATTCTCTAACATCAGCTTTATTTGTCAAAAAAAATCCTTAATGCAAAAATATTTATACAATTTCGCACCTATATTAACACAACAATGAAGAAATCATAGTGAATTCTGACTCATGATCGCTAAAACATTAACTATCTAATACTATTAACGCAACAATAATGTTACAAATAAAACAACGTAACAACAATAAGTAACTTAAAGAATATTTCATACAAATGTTGCACGTACGTAAACTCAGATTCGTGCCGCTTCTAAATCACGTTTCGTTAATAAGAGAGTAGAGATAATTTATCACGTTTCTGATTGCATTAGGGATGTGAGAAACTGGGCGAGAGAAAGTGTTAACACCATTACACTTAACGCAGACGCCTGGCCTGAACTCCTCACTGAAACAAACAATCTTTGTTATTCTACGTTGTTAAGGGTACGAAAACAGCAAGGAGATTGCGTCGGAGCCCAGAGCGATGTTTGCGAAAATATAAAGAATAAAAATACTTCGCCGTGTAGACACATTGTTTATAGGTTGTTTGAATTATATTTTTATACTCTAGTTAGAAAACAATGGCAGTTTTAACTAGAAGTAAACGTTAATTGCGCGTTATTGTGTCCTCGTTTTAAAGGACTTTTAACTTTGTTGTATTGACCTGATTCGGATTTATAATGATATTTTAGTTATTTACCGACGTCACAAGATTGGTGGAGAGGAAGGGGGATGTATGCCACATAAGTTTCGAGGGATATGTATTGTTAATTCGTCCTATCGTCTATAAAATATATAGTATAAGTAGTATATTTTGTAAAATTTCATAGATTTTGTATTTAACTGATTGTGTTCATATTGAACAACCATAAAGCGTTTTGGAATAAAAGTATACAATATAATATTAGACAAATAACATGATCGAAATCACATAAATAGACGTCGAGTACATCAATACTGATACGTCGAACGTTGTTGACATGAGCAGTAAAATATTTATCATAATCCCAACACTAGATATGAGAGGCAATAACACATCACAGAAGCCTCCTATTACATATGCCAACTGTACAGCAGATTAATTCTCAGACATAAGTAATAGGCTCAATATCGGCGTTGATGATAGTTCCAGTAATACGACCCTAATAGCAATTAAAACTACAACTGATTGTTATAACATAACTCGGAATAGACATAGGTAGCTCCCCGAATTTAATGGTCTGAGATATCTCGATAGACGTCCATTTGTAACATTGTTATAAAAGCAAGCAGCCGGGTTGGTAGCATTAAATTATTCTGAGGTTGCGATTTCAGATAGTGTACTCCGTTTCCTGGTACAATATGTTTGTGTTGTATTATTATGAGGATCATTCAAAATTGGACCGCGTACGAGTTTTTCTTTTTTATTCGCCGCGGTAAATGGCCGGGATCTTATCTGCATGTTTATATTTCATATTTGAGTGTGTTGGTGTTAAACTTTTGCTATGTGAGAACTCAAAAGGATTTTGCTGCTTTGGATAAAGTTTTCTTTTTAGAAATCTACATCTATGATAGTGAAGATGATCTTCAAAAGCTATTCAGTGCCGACGTTATTCGACATTATTGAAATCTTTTTTGTTTTTTCTTTTTTATTAGTATTTACATAAGTATACTAGGGTTGATTACGAAATATAGATCTACGTTTTACAAACTGATGTTCTAGCTGTATAAACTCCTTGGTCTAATCTTGTGCTACATAAATATTTAGTAATGCAGTGATCGAACATGCGAAAACTGAAGCATAAAGCCTGATTATTATATGCTGCATCAATTAGTTGGAAAGATTAATTAAATCATTAATTTAATTTATTGTTTTACAATTTACAGTATCATATACGTATATAATATGATAAGAATTTGATAAACCAGACAGATAACTTGCATTTTATAGCTTGACGTTGCCTATGCGCATGTGATGGCGACAATTTGATTAATTACGATAGATCGCAAATATAACAACAGAATAAACAATCTTTTATCATGAGACCACAGCATACATCAGAATATTTCACATGATTAAACGATTCTAATGTAAAAAATGTACCGGGTAACAAAAGACTCAATTTCTGAGTACGAGTTCCATAGAAAGAAAAAATATGAAAAACAAGAGTAATATAATAAATGTAAAAACTACGCTATGAATATTCCAACTTTTTCCGCCCTACATTTCACAGTCTATTCCAGGCTCTTTGTTCAACATACCGTTAGAAAATACTATGTTCGTGTAAATGAGTCGTGAATAGATGGAATATTTCTATATAGTGGAACGATACGTAAAATAAAATATGAAATATTGCTATTTTATATTCAATTGCCTTATTAAAGATTAATCGCTTGCGATAGCATTAGAAGCATATAAAATATTTTTTATTGCGACATTATTTTTAATCAGGGCGATATCATAACAATAATTTAAGAAGTATAGTGATTTAAGCGGCTTAAGAGAAATTTCGTGCGTGGAATATAAAGTTAACCCGCGATATTTTATTTTATATTAAAGAAAAACAATTCTTTGTAATGTTTCCTTAAGAATGAATTATGGTAAAATATTTTTATAAAACAATAATAATATTATGATAAGCAAATTTCATATTCATACGATCGAGACCATGAATATAAAAATAGACCGATAGGAATTTACTTCATAGCTTTAAATGAAATACATGGCATTATTCCAGCCGCTTGTCACGCTTAGTGCCAAAACCAATAGGCTGGATATATACACACGTACAGGTGCATGTCTATTATATTATAATACAAGTAAGGTACATGAACATTCTGTTTACATTGAAAAATACGGATGTGATGCACTGCGAATCGGTGTGACTCGTAGAATGTAGGAAGGATAATAATGAAGGATTTATGTATATACCTTCATTATTTTCCATGGTGTTTTCAGATATACCTTCTCCAATTCTACATGTTGTTATATCAAAGAATAATATATTTTGTTCTTTAAATATTTGTGTTCTACTTTGTTACGAAATGTACAATCATTTAGGGCTATTCTAAATCGTAGGCTTTATGTAATTCGATCGTTGATAGAGTCTAGCGTTGCGGTGCCCAACCTGTCTAAAAACATTTACCTATGTTGGCAACAGGATAGAGATTAGTTCCGCGAAAGTTTGCATTTCCACTGAAGCGTAGCGGGGATGTATTGGATCCGACGAATCATACTGGACATCTATGTCAATGTCTACTACACATCTCCTCTTCACTGTAAACGCAGTTAGTAAGTAGCACTCCAGCAATGTTATAATCATCACCATCATCATTACAGCCACAGGAAGTCCACTACTGAACATAGGCCTCCCCCAAGGATCTTCACATGGACTTCTTGGAAGCGGCCTACATTCAGCGACTTCCTGCAACTTTAGCCAGGTCGTCCGTCCTTGTAGGCGGGCGTCCGAGAAATCTTGCCTGTAATGTAATCAATATATTTACCAAGTAACATAGCTTCTTTACTGTCGGCGAGCTGGCTGTTGCCGACCACGGCCTCGCTACCTTCCCGCCACGCCGGCGCCACGCGCGCTGTGCACCGCACCTCCATCGACCGGCCTACTGGTACTCGCAGGCCCAGCGCCGCTGACAGCAGCCCATGTGAGTGCTGGATTGGAGGATACTCCACTAGCAGGGATGGGTCTGTCACCTGAGGGAAGAAAGGTTTCTTTACTTCACATTGTATGACATGCTATAAAGATTTGCGGGGAGTTTTCTTTTTATTGCAAAGTATGGCGAGACGAGCATGCCGTTCACTCCATGGCAAGCGACACGGCCGCTTATAAATAGTAGCAAAACCAAACAACACCTTAAATAACAAAGCAATGCTTGGCATTCTACTGCGCTCGCCATTTTAAGACATAAGATTAACATCTTAAGACTTAGACTTAACAGTCTCAATATGTCCAGTAGTTACTCGGGGTACAATGCCCTACAATCCTAAACACAACAGTGCTTTTACACTGCTGTTTGACGGGAGAAATAGTCATTATGGTGGTACCTACCCAAATGGCCTCTGACAGATGAGAAACCTACCACCAGTGTATAGCAAACAATTATCACAAACAGTACAGTCCTCATAAATCCCATACTTTGGGGTTTATGCTAGAACTTTTTATTGCATAGGTCGTATATACGAACAAATGGCATCTCTGTTTGTCTACAAAAACAGGATGTATATTGCTGAATATAGGTTTCTCCCTAGGATTTTATGGCAATCCGTTGGAAGGTGCCTTCTTTCAGCTAGGTGTTGAAGGGCAATTGCAAAAGTCGTATCGCAAGTACGTTCACGGTCAGTGAAAGCGTAATAAAGAAAATGCGAAGAGGCAAAGTGAATAATTATCCCTTTGGAAATCTGTAACACGACTGCGAAGTAGTCGCTTCAAGGGGCCTACTACAAACAAGGATTTTCGATATACCGATTTTTCGATTTTCGAGTCCGAAATTTACTTCTAGTGCCTTGGTTTTCACTCACATTGATAGTTGAATGTTTCAACAAACAACAACACGTGTTGACAAATGTCGCAAACAGTACCTAAATTCATCAAAATCACAGAAAAAATGAAGTAGGAGTAGATTTCGATACGAAGAATTTCACGATATATCGAATATAGTGTTAGTAGTTCTTAGTACAGGCTACTAGTCATTTTCAGTAAGACCGCTCATGTCGACCTGACTCATTACTATTATCAAGGCAACGTCGATTTGGCTCCATTATTTTAATATAAGACGGCCACTAGACAGTAATATTGCGCAATATCACGAATTGTGCAGTATTTTTGACTGCCTAGGGCTAGTATTGAATATTGCGCAATATTAATCGATTGGATTCTAGCGCCTTTCAATTTACAAGTTTATTGTAGGTCTAGGGGCAACCTTATGTATTTATATTATAGTTGGTAACAATATTGGAACGAATGATGATTGGTTATGGCTTAATATATATGTATTTAGCTTATATTCTTATTGTCTTGTAAATGTTTTGTTTTTATCTTTGCTCGATTCTGTTTCCTATAACCGCTTGCCTGCGTGTGTCAATAAATTGTTGACAGTTTCCACGCCGTAGCTTGTAAGTTATTTAAGATGCCCAATGTTCATAATTGTATGGTTTCAACTAAATGTATGCCATGTGTAATCTTAGTTGGAGAACAATTAAACAAAGAATTAAAAAAAAGATAGTCCTTTCTCACTGGAATTATGAACTGTGAATCGGACGGATTTACCATAAAGAAAGAACTAGAAAGGAAATTGTGTCAAGGGAAGTATTTAAATTCCATAAAACATGTACTCATTTTATTTTGGCGCACCCTGAAATAATCTCAATTACAACCTAATCATTAATTACAAATGATCATAATTGAAGTAATATTTTGTGGTAAATTAATACCTTAATTACGTAATGAATTAGGACGAGTAGGGTGAAATAATTAGGCACAGCTTTAAATAAACCAATACGAAGTCTTCTACGAGTTAAATGAATTGTTAGTACACGTTAATGAATACACGAGTGGTGTTGTATTTAATGTTAAATTAAATTTTAATTAAAACCAACACATGTTCTTGCGATAGCAAGGGATTAATTTAATCTCTACATGTTACATGTACGTTATTATTATGTATTTATTTATTCATGGAAGAAGGATAAGAACCAGCATAGATCAGGACGGCATTGCAAAGTATTTATATTTTTACCATTGAAAAGCATTTCTTTCAATTTAAACATTGGAATTTACGTCGTATTCCGTCAAGATAAGTTTGAATATCCTTTGGTAAAAAATTAAATCTTTTGTCATTCTGTCCTGGTCTGTGCTGTCCTTAAGACTATTGATATTAGATGTTGCTGTGTTATCATCAGTACAAAAGTATATTGCTGTGACGTTCTTCGTTTTGTTTAGACATTGTCTACATAAGTTCTGTCCTGCATAGTTCTTTATTAGGGTAGGTAGAAAATACTATTCTCAATTTTGCTCGACCCTAAATTCCTGACATACCAATTTTTATATACCCAATCACTGCATTTGTTTTATTCAACTATTTTTCAATTAAATTTTGGTGCACTGATTGATTTTATTTCTCATATGATACATGATATGTTGGGGTTCGGATTTTTTTGTCCGGCATTCCGATAGACTCGCCGACTGCCGAATCTTGGGACGAAAATAAATTCAGAAAATTGTGGCACTGGTGACACTTTTGCCTAAGTGTATGTATATGTAATCAGGGCATAAATACTGTTACATTTAAAAATAAACATTATATTACATTTGCATTTGAAATCTGACATTTTTAAATGATTATTTATTGTGTTTTCTTATTTTTGCGCCACAATGTTGAAAAATATTTTGCGATATTATAATGGAGTGTGTTGATAAAGAGAATCGAATCACTGTGATTGCATACATCAATATTTACATAATAATAATAATTAGGAATTTATTGTTTATTGTTTATTTGAACAGTACGATTATTAAATTTCAGTTATAAAGTAGGTGTGGAGCCAAATACAATTTTTAACATACTCCATACTTCTGGTATTAGTCAAATGTTTGTGTACAATGCTTCCCCTCTGTTGGTGATAGAAAAATGCCCGATATCTAGTCCTGATCTAAATCTACTAGATTTTGATTTATGGCGAGTTTTAGAGAGTAAGGGTTGCTCTGAACGCCCTGATAATTTGCACTCCCTAAAACAATCCTTACGATTGGCATTAAAGATTTCCCATAGAAAGAGTGCGTGCTGCTATTTATAATTGGCCTCGACGTTTTAAGGACTGTATTACAGCTAATGAAGACCATTCCGAATAATCTTTATATATTTTTAATGTTTTTTTTAAAATTAAAGTACTAACATATTGTAATAGTAATAAATGTTACATACAGTAAAAAAAATGATTTTCTTTGTAACAATATTGGCAAGACTACATATAGGTAAAATATACAGGCTCGACCTTGCGACAGGTATATTAAGGCAACCTTAAACTTCTTAACAATAAAAAATGTACAATAATTAAATTAGTAAGTAAATTAGGTAACAAAGAGCTTATAAATATTTTATTACTTTTATAAGGTTACTGTTGTGTTTATTCAAGGTCCGGCTAAAACGTTTTACGATTAAAGTTCAGTCGCGACATTATATTTTTTATGCAAATCAGTTTTTTACTTATTGTTCGTATATTTTCCTGAGTTTTATTTCATTTTGCGGTATAAAGTATTTTTAAAACCGTCCCAAGAATATTGCTGCTAAGTTATATGACGATCGTAATTGACTTTTATTATTTTTTTAATTTCAATGACATATGAGACCTGCATGCAATTTACGTGATAATAATCGAAACGACCGCTCATGGACAGTAGCAAAACCAAACAATACCACGAATTACAATGCTTGGCATTTTACGGCGCTGACCATCTTGAGACATAAGATTTTACGTCTCAATGTGTCCAGTTGTTCTCTGGCTACAATGTTCTTCAAACCGAAACGCAAACATTTACACTGTTTGGCGCGAGAAAAAGAAATTGGGGTGTTACCCACCCAGGCCGCCTCTCACATATGAGAGACCTACCATACTGATAGTAGGTAGTACTAAAATGTTATAGATTATGGTATATTATGAGGTGCACTACAGCAAAAAGCGAAAGAATTATAGTATGTTCGGAGAACTTTTCGAAAAAAAAAATATTGCAATGTTACAGTGATGTGGTAAAGAAAGCGCCACGGGGGAACACGGTAGAATGAAATAAAAATATCATCATAATCTAATATTTTCCTTCGAATTTTATACTTGAATTCTCTTTTGATAATAACAATAACATCTAGGTTATTTGCACTAGATATCTTTGAAAATTATGGAATTAACTCTTCTCGATTGTATAGAATGCTGACCCCTAGTCAGCATGTCATTTAAATATCAAAGTCGGTATTACTATTATTATCACTATAAAAACTAATGCATAATGTTCTACCATGTGTATAATGTAGCGTATGTATGAACTCTCTTATGTTTTTATACACCATTGTTGTTGAGGATAGTAAATAATAAAAAAATATGCACGCGCATTAGCTTCCTTCCTAATAAGTTTAAAAAAAATCTTGCAATATTCTTATAAAATATCGATTGACTAAGCTATCCTGTTTACAAAGTAAGCGAACTTGAAATAAAATATTATATACCATATACTAGGTCACCCCTCAATATAGTGACATCTATATGCACACACAAGTATTATTATAACAATACCGTTCAATCTAGGACAAGGGATGACACCAGAATCCCTCGTATAAAATGAAAAGAGCATATATTAAGTCGAAAGCTATTATTTAACCTAGATATTTTTACACCAATCTTGGTATTGTAAATTAATGTGTAATAAAACTGTGTACACGGATACTCGGTGTACGGTGTAATTAAGAACGTACCAAGTTTGCTAATAACGTTGTTTCCACAAATAGTATAACCGAGATCCCTTCCATAATGTTTGTACGTGTTGATGTAAACTGTTAAATTTCACGTCTTCGTAATTAGTCATCGTAAATAATGCGCACGTTAGTTCGAGATTTTGAGTTTGTGTTTGAATATACGTGGGTTTTAGCGGCAATATTTGGTTTTTGAACTTGTATTTAAGAGTTGTAATTGGATAAGAAGTTACAGTACAATCAAAGCGATAATAAATTAAGGTTAATAATTATCAGAAGTAGACTTCCCGTGGATGAAGAAGAAGAAGATGATAATGATGATAATTTATTTTTATAAACATCTATTTCATTTTAAAAGTCGGCGGTGTGTTTACTGCGATCGACATATGTCAGGATTCTTCATTCTATGTTATTGCAATTGGGCGTTATCAACAATCTATTAATAACAATGATTACTCCAAATCACGCGTCAAACTTAATATAACGAGAGTAGCAAGAGAGTAGCATCGATTAATTACCGAACAGCCTACGCTGGAAGTTTTAATCAATTGCCGCTCATGAAGGTTCTTAAATTTAATAACAGTGACCTTTACACTCCGACTATAGACATATTTTTACACCAAATATTGCCCGCAGAATTTAATTAAAGCCCGGTCTCATAATTTAAAATTACAATAAATCATCCAACACATTTATTTGTGATGCGATGAAAAATGTTTGACCTCTATAATATATTTACTCGTTTCGCATTTGGTTCGACAACTATTGTAGTCAAAGTTAATGTGGTCGACTATATTTTGCCAATTACGTTTAATATGGCAATTGTTTATTCGCAATGTTCATTGTGAAATATTTGCCACGCGTAAATATTTTAATAATAAAACTTAATTTATTTGTGTAATTAATTTGGAGGGACCAATCACGAGATGTTACACATTTTTTATGGTTGTGCCCGATGGCAAAATAGTCGAAAATGTTGGAGACATTAAAAATTTGCAGTCTGATTAGAATGAACAGTACCGCATAAAATGTTAAGCCATTACATCAAACGACAGAATGTCGAGCCTAACCCTAAAAATGAGATCGGGATATGATTTATATTGTGCTAGTAATGAAATATCTTATACTGGATTTTTACTCTGGTTACTACCAATCTGCTCATTTTTGATACCCAAGTGACGACATCTTACCCTGACACAAGGTCACGTCACTGAACAAAATTGTATAATGTACCTGTATGAGGCCGCTGATGGACACGGAAGCCTCTATAATCGAAGGTGAGATTGAGAGGGTTTACTTATATAGCACCAAGCTAGCTTAGTACGGGATTGTTTTGAACCATGGAAATCCTTACAGATCGCTATGGTGTACAGGTTTCCTCACGATGTTTTCCTATACCTCTATACTTATAGTGGCGATTCACTTCCAATACCAATACATACGTAACTCCGAAAAGTAAGAGGTCTGCCCTGGTATTTGAACCTTTGACCACTGTGAACATGTTGGCAGCCGCATCTGGGGCCCTACTATATTCATTCGAACGAACGAACGAACGAAGTTGAGCCCTACTATATTCATCCGAACGAACGAACGAACGAAACTTCGGACGATCGACATACGAATGTATCTACTCTGTAAAAGTTCGAAGTTGTATAACGTACATCGTAACCATAAGTCAATTACGACCATAAGTATATGTAGGTACATTCGTATCGTATATAAACTGCGATTATTCGAAGTTTCGAACTTCGTTCGTTCGGATGAATATAGTAGGGCCCAACTTCGTTCGTTCGGATGAATATAGTAGGGCCCCTGGTTCGTTATCAACAGATCATCACGCACTTCAAAATTCAGCAACATGGTATTCCAAAAATATGTATTTAGTCTCATAAACAACATCTTGAAACAAAGCTAATTAACATTCTGTTTTTAGCCTACTAAAGAACATCTTAAAGATCTCAGACCTTGTTTGAAATTGAAACATACAGTTTATAAGCGAATAAATATAAATTAAGATTTATTTAACGACAAGAAACAACCTCTCTGAAGCAAAGAGGCGTAGGAGCTGAGAGCTTTTATAAGTAAGGGTGACCTTATAAATAAAAGTCAACCACAGGGCGTAATATGTATACATGTATTTAAATAAAGTTGATGTGCGTGAATTTTAATAAACATAAAAAATGGCTAAGCCCATGCAAAGTGCTCAATCAATTTCGTAGCTTTCATGGTTTGCGTGTAGGGATTATTTAAAACTTTTTCAACCGATTGATCGAAATCTGATTAAATATTGCTATTATGCGTCTCTTTTTTACAGTTATTCCAGTTATTAACATCGAATGTGTGAATAGGTTTTTACTTTTGAATTATTTAGTATTTGTAAAGCCATTCGGTTTCATGCTGAGATATTGTTTAATTGAGTGCTTCGCTGAAAAACATCACCAGTTATTTGTAAGCCTATTCGGAACAGTTTTAATGACTGAAAAGGGAATGTTGACAGCCTCCGTGGCGCAGTTGGTTAGACGCCAGCTGCGGAACGAGAGGCTGCGGATTCGATCCCCGCAATGAAACAAATGTTCGTATGAACTACAGGTATTTGTTTCGGGTCTCGTTTGTGAGATCGAAAAGTCTCTCCTAGTTCCTGATAACCAGGACATATGACTCGATCTTAGTGTGGGTTAGGACAATATGTGTGACTGTTGGTTTATTTATTTAATGTTAATATCATGTTTACAGAGTCTGCACGTAACAGAACGTACTTAATTCAAACGGTATATAACTAGCATTAGATGGTATACATATATATAAGAGTAATAATTGCATATGCGGGAGATTAAGATTTGATTCGCGCAACTACCGGATCATTCCTGTGAGTTCCGATCTTCCAAATTAATTGTTTAATAAAGCAACCATACCGGCTAACAGCGTGTAGATTTCCCGAGAGTTGAATAATATTTATATTGGTTATATTTTTATTACATACATACATAAACTCACGCCTTTTTCCCAGAAGGGGTAGGCAGAGGTGCCAGGACACCCACATTTCGCCGTGTATGTTTCGTCCCACGATGTGATAGGTGGCGAGCCTATCGCCATATTGGGCACAATTTCCTGACTCTGGGCTGATAATGAATAAAAATCCAATATCACTTTGCCCAACCCGGGATTCGAACCCGAGACCTCAGCTTTATAACCGTACCGTTGTACAACTACGCCACCGAGGCAGTCGAGGCAGTACATTTTTATTGATTTAGTTTATGATCTGGTGTTACTTCAAGTGTAGAATCAGTGCTTGGTGGAACCAATAGCGTAATTATGAAACCATAAACAATGTATTGCGTCATCGTTCATCAAAATTAATTTGATAATTTTGTCTCTAGACTTATGTACCTACTATCATTACATTTATTAATACAGGATCATTTTAAGAATTGAGGAGTTCTACAGTCGACTCTCGTTAATTCGAAACTCGAGGGACTCTTAAAATATTACGAATTATCGAGTGTTTGAAATATCAAATGGTTCGAAATTTGTGGGAAAAAATAAATAAATCTTCGAATTATTAAGTGTTGATCAATTTTGATTCTATGCTGCTATTCTTTAACAATGATAAAATTACTTCTAATTACTCAATTTTGACTACGTACAGCGACTCATTCATTCGGGGTCCGCCGATACAATATAATGTTATTGGATCAATTAAATTATCCCGCTATTCCCATGCGTACGTGCGTGAGTACTGGTTGGTGCCTGGCTGACTTCTGGAGCCCGTACCCTACAATCTTTCCACCTCTTTCTCTCTGCAACTTTGAATTGTCGAGTGTTGGACGCCGTTGAGTTCGAATTAACGCGTCGTTTTGTTATATAGCAATGATTTTTTTCGTTCGAATTACCAAGTGTATAAAAATGTATTGATTTAGTTCGAAATATAAAAAGATTTTGTAGGGAACTCGTGATAACTTTGAATTATCGAGAGGTTCGAATTATCGCAGGTTTGAATTAACAAGAGTCGACTGTAAATGCAAATCGTCATTATATAATCTGTTACTTTATATATTAGTTACATACATAAATATATGTTTTTTTTTATTGCTATGAACGGCGTGACGAACTTGCCGTTCGCCTGATGGTAAGCGATACGACCGCTCATAAACAGTAGCAAAACCAAACAACACCTTGAATTACAAAGCAATGCTTGGCATTCCATTGCGCTCGCCATCCTGAGACATAAGATGTTAAGTTTCAATATGTCCAGTAGTTACTCTGGCTACAATGCCCTTCAATCCGAAACAAAACAGTGCATTTACACTGCTGTTTGACGGGCCTCTCACATATGAGAGACCTACCACCAGTAAAAGTGTCATTATATTTGTTATTTAATACGATATGTAACTGGTCTGTACTTTGAGACGTATTTCTAACAAAATCTGTAATTTAAATTCGTAGCTCCGCATAATTATAGCTATTCTTTTTTCGTATCATAAATGGCGCTCCCTTCAGTCACTTTTGTTTTAAATTTTAAGGACCATTTAGACTTAAATTACAATTGCATGCCTACTTAACTGACTGATGTTGGGATTAGATTATTATACTTAGTGTCAACAAATACATTATACGAGTACATCAATAAAGTATCTAAAAACGATGAATAGCCTATTCGACAGCATACAAAATATTGACTTATTTGTTTCCATTCACGTGGATTTTTTAGGTTTAAAACAAGTTTCACTAACATATATAAAAATATATCATATTTGAGCTAAAAATCACGATTAAAATTTAATTTATTTTGAGTTGGAACCACGTGACCGTAATCGGTTTTGATTGGCTATGACGTCATACATTATAGTACTCCAACTATTTTATATTTGTAGCCATAGATAATACACTATATAGGACATTTGTAGCTGTGGAAACATATAATTGGTACTTTGTTTTTGTTCTGTATAAAAAACAATAAATAAATCAATCGCAAAAGGACATTAAAAAAGATTTGTTGTAGTGAAATGTAACTATTTGAAGTGAAATTTATTATCCTTCGCTTATTTTGCCCTAACATGAGTTTGCATCAATGTGCGATAGTTGACGTCCCTAGAGACTGGGGGACAAAGGTTTCGACATTGATCCCTCCATCACGACACATTGACCTTTGATTATTTAAAGCTACATGTTCATGTATTGTTACTTACTATATTGCTCACTAAGATAAAATAATATAATATCAATTCAGAATATTTATGGTTATATTTTTTATTTTCAGCAGACGTATAAATGCGTGGTGGCAAATTCATAAACGAGCCAAACACAGATGCTAACTTTCAGTTCACGGAGGTCGCGGGTTCGAATTCCAGGACGCACCTGTGACTTTTCGGAGTCAAGTGTGTATGGATAGTCAATCGTTGTGCACTATAACGGTAAAGGAAAACGTTTTTTTTTATTGCAATGAATGACGAGACGAGCATGCGGTTCGTTTGATGGTAAGCGATACGACCACTCATGAACAGTAGCAAAACCAACAACGCCTTAAATTGGAAAGCAATGCTTGACATTCCACAGCGCTCGCCATCCTGAGACATAATATGTTAAGTCTCAATATGTCCAGTAGTTATTCTGGCTACAATGCTCTTCAATCCTAAACACAATAGTGCACTTAAATTACTGTTTAGCGGGAGAAATAGACATTGCGGTGGGACCCACCCAGACGGCCCCTCACATATGAAATACCTTGGTAGGTCGCGTGTTTACTGATGGTCCAGTAAACACCACATCGTGAGGAAACCTGCATACCATAAGAATTTGTATGTATTTCTATGGCATGTAAAGTCCGCCAACCCGAACTAGGCCAGCGTGGTGGACTATGTGACCTAATCCTTCTCAATCGTACTCGATATTGTAGAGGAGGCTCGTGACCTGCAGTGGGACGTATATGGGCTGATACAGTTACAGCAACCAACGTAAAGAGTAACAAAATCATAATAGAACAAAAACTATACACTAAAAAACAATATCAACAGTATTGGTCACTATGGTAGACTTGGTCTAGCTCCCTCAGTAAATAGATGGAGCACAATATTATTTACACGAATATTCTGTCGCAAGCGCGGTTGTAATCGTCGACATCACAATTATTGGTATGAAAAGTTGAACTCACCACATATTCAGTGAGGCCCTGTTTGTGCGAGCCGACACAATTTATATGAAAATATACTAGGGCACCAATAAAGCCATACTGACTGTCCTGGCTTTACGGCGACAGAAGTTATTACAATGAGTGTTAATACTTGTAGTGTAAATAACTTGATGGTGTGTTAATTTAATTAAATAAATACGTAATACCCAACAGTGACTTTTGTGTGTATACATAATCCTGACGCCACACTAAGATCGAGTCTTGTGTCGTTGGTATCAGGAACTATGAGAGACTTTTCGGTCTCACAAACATCCAGACCCGAAGTAAATATTTGTGGGCCGCACAAACATTTCTCTCGGTGCAGGGTTGAACCAGCGGTCTCTCGTTTCTCAGGCGGCCTAACCACCTGTGCCACGGAGGCTGTCAAAGGTTGGCAAACAAAAAAAAAAACAGGCCGTGATACATGCTTTATAAATCTTACCTTCTCTCCATCTATGTCCCAGCTGAGTACCGCTGCTGGATACGAGCGCCCTGACGTGCAGTTCAGGAATAATGAATCGCCTCTTCGGTTTTCTTGTTCATTTCCTGTTATTCTTGGACCTTCCCTTGGTAAATCTAGAACAAAAATACTTAATAGATAAGCCGATCCGGTTTATATTTCCAGGCTTCTAATAAAACAGAAATTATATTCAACGCACGTGAAAACGTGACGAGGTAGAAAATAACTATGTAACATTATTTGTCGGGACAGACACAGATAATATAAATTGTTGTCTCGAAGATATACAAATTTTGATTAAGTCGTTAATAACACGAGCCGCGCCAGACGTACCCAATTTTTTATATCTACACAAATACAATTCCGTACTTTATCGTTTGGAAATAAAACAGAGTTCATATTGGGCGGCCTTTGATTAATACGCAAATGATTATCCTCAGGTGAACTCTATAACGGGGATCGTACTGTAATGAAAAAAATATCTTGTAATTTCGAATATGCATATATTTTCCAACAACAAACGGTACCATTGTCGTCACATGCGCGCTCATGCGGAGCGGCGGTTGAATGTAAAACAAAATTTGAATTGAAATGTTTTCCTTTTGTCGAGTAAGCACGTGTGATTAAAGGAAGATTGGATTTTTCGTTGAACTAAACGTCGAAATTATAGGAATTCTAATTTGTTGCCAATTTTATTAAATTGTGATGAATTAACTGATGAATGACTAAAATGATAAATTAGTAGAACCAGACTGAACTACGTTATGAGACTATTATGGGAATAGGTTGACTCGGGAGAGGTAGTAACTGTCTGAGTGGTAACAGGCGTAAAGCGATGGCTTTGCAGTAATATTTATTTCAGTAAGTGACTTTGACGCTCAATATACCTTTCTTCCTTGCATCCTTGTTCCTTACCTTTCCTATACCAGTTTGAGAAGTCGAAAATATTCTTATGATCCAATTAACTCATTTATAGAGAGATGTCCATGAGCGGCTGTAAATTTTCCACCAGACACGCCTCCTACTCTTTAGCTGGAGTCATCCAATAAAAATGAATTAAAACTTACATATAACTTCCATTCTCCCCTCGCCGGCGGCTGAGGCGAAGCTCGGCGCCTCCGCGGACACCTCGCAGCGATATAGCCCACTTGATTTGAGTGTCACCTGGTGCAACGTGACTCTCTGGTCGTCTGACTTTTGTAACTGTGGAAGAAATAACTTGTGATAATTTATACCCACCCAAAAGTCACATACAAAGTCTTGACCCTATACTAAGATAGAGTCTTGTGTCGTGGGTATGAGAAGCTACGGGAGACTTTTCGGTCTCACTTTTGATAATATATGTATGAACCCGATTATGAGTATGATGAGTAATATTAGACGTCACCTATTGGGAGTGGTAGAGCCACGCTGTTCTAAGTCTTGGCTAGGTAGGCTCGCTCGGGACGGTACCACCACTCTATCACAGGAAATCGACTTGAAGCGACAGCTTCTTCTTTCGGTTTTCGGTGAGTGAGATTGCCGGACGCGATTTTTGTTGGTATATTGAAGGACATTGTAGTCAGAGTAACGACTCAACATCTTATGAACCAAGATGGCGGGCGCAGTGGAATACCAATGTAATTCAAGGTTTTCTTTGGTTTTGCTACTGTTCACGAGCTGTCGTGTCGCTTACCAACAGGCGAACGGTATTCTCGTCTCGCTATTCAATGCAATAAAAAAATTGCCCAATACCCTTTTCCCCTCTCCATCGTTTTTACTTCGCGCTCTCCTCCCGATTTGATGGGTCACAAATATATTTATGATCCCAGATCGTGATTAGATTGTGGATGTTCATGGGTGGCAGTAACCACTTAACATCAAGTGATTTGTTTGCCCGTTTGTCGGATATATGAAATAGTAAAAATATTAATAATAATCTATTGTAATTTGGAGTGAAATTGAGTTTAGACCTCACCTAAACATTGCGAGAATGACGCAAGTCTTTAAGCCGTCATTAGGGTTAAGTCTTTATTTAATAACATCTTTATAACCTTTTCAAATGCCATATAACAGTGTTATATGAGTATAAAATACCACTTGAACAGGTTTAAAACGACTGTCGATTTTTAATAAAGTCCTCCATATGTGCAAATTTTACCATCACAAGCTATATTTTATTTAGCAAATACTTTTTTCTGTCAACTAAAAATTCGGCGAAAAATGATTTATAAGATACACGGTATAATAACATTGTATAAAAGCACCCTCACATAGCCGGAGTTAAAGGGTAGGTTGGCAGAGAGCTCATCTAGCCTAAATAGTATTTCCCGAAAGCCTCGGTCGTAACACTTATGCCGCCATAACAATGATAATTCTAGAGGCCTAGTAATACTAGTAGAGCTGCCTAGATGGAACGTGCTGTGTTTAAGACAGATAGACTATTTAGTTTAAGTGTTACCCATGCGAAATAATATATTTATTTATATATTCTTTGGCCGCTTCCAACAGGTCAATGTGGAGATCCTTGGGCGAGGCCTATGTTTAGCAGTGGGCTGAGATGATGATATATTCTTTATTGTAAGCCGGGAGAAGACAGATATATTAAAACTTAATTAGAATAAGTACAATTGTTGGCCTTATTGCACAAGGTAATCTCTTTCAGGCAACCCTTGGATGGATATAAAAGAAAGGCGAGCTAAATATATACGCATGAAAAAATAAATTTTATAATATTTCTTTGCTTTACTCAATGTATTTTGATTGGTTTAATAACCTTTTATTCAACAATTCCCCTGTAAAAGAATTACAACAGTTTTTGGCTACATAGATGTTGTGCTGATTACCCAATTCTGGATAAAGCTATACTTCACTATTAAACATAGCAAGTAAATCGATTAATACTTAACTACTCGTTTGTCAAATCACGATTAAATATTTTTGACCGACTTCAAAAGGAGGAGGTAATCAATTCGACTGATTTTTTTTTTTTGTATGTTTGTTACCCAATTTCGCCGGTAATTGCGAACCGATTTTGAAAATTTCTTTTTTGTCGGAATGAATGATATACTGAGTTGGTCCCATAAAAAAATGGTGAAGATCTGATGAATATCTTCGGATCTGCCGACCAGAACTCCTCAAAATTAAACAGTTCAGCATTAATTCTTTTTGCGTTAGATTAAGTATAAGTATATTATTACAAAAGGCGGGTGAAAATGGGAAAAGGGTGGGGGTGGGGGTAGAAAATAGGTACAATTGTACAGCAGTACGGCAGTACTTAATTGATTTAAAAAATAACTTTTTTGTCGAATAGTATTGTATATTAGGTTGGCCCAAAAAAAAATATTGTGAAGACCTGATGAATATCTTTGGACCTGAAGGGCGGAACTCCTCAAAATTTAATAGTACAGCAATAATTATTTTTACATTAGGTTCAGTATAAGTGTATTACTACAAAGAGGGAAGAATAGAAAGGGGCGTAAGGAAGGGGCGTGGGGAAGGGGGGGAGGATATAAACAAATATCAATACTTAATATCTGCGCCAGTAAAGAACTGATTTAAAAGAACTTTTCTGTTATATGTTGATTACATAAAATATGGTGAAGATCTGATGAATAAGTACATATCTGGAGAGCAAAACTCTTCAAACTGGGCAAAAACGCAATGATTTTTCGTCCATTAGGTTCAGTATATGTGTTTTATTAAAAAAAATGAAGTAAAGAAGGCGTAGAGGTGAGAAGGTGACGAATGATTACCACGCATACGCACTCAATATCTCTGGCAGGTTGAGCCGATTTTAGTGATTTTTTTATCATAAAAACGAAATGACAGGTGGCTACATAAAAATAATCATAAAATCGAATAATTATCTTCGGATCCGAATACCTATTATTAATTTTTGATTCTGAAAATATAAAGGATCACAATGATTCATTTTTATATACATTGATTCCAGTTTTTATTATATGTTCGCCTTTGTCATCATTACAATGCTTATGAAAACTAAAAAGTAAAAAATAAAATAATTTAATTAAAAATTAAAAGACCGACTTCAAAGTGCACTACAAAGTAATAAATAATATATATTTCATTATGCTAGTACACATTGATTAATTTTCTTAGTGACTTGACTAGCCAACAAATCTTAAATACGTAATATTTTGAAGGCGGGTCGCCAAGTGACGAACACGACGACTTACACTTAAATTAAATTTGTGTTAAATATCCTAGCGAAAACACGCAAGTTTTACACGCAATATAATTTGTCTAAACGTATATAAACTCACGCACTTTTTTCCCAAAGGGGTAGGCAGAGATTCTCCTGGTATCAACCAGGACACCCACGTTACGCCTTGTGTGTTTTGTCCCTCGGTGTGTTTGTGGGCGAGTCAATCGCCATATCGGATACAAATTCTAGACTCCGTCCTGATAACTAATGGAAAAATCGAATATTACTTTGCCCGTCCTTAATATATCAGCTCTTAATAAACACTGTTGAGCATCGGACTTATCTGCAATCGAGTGAAAGACAAACTTAACTACTTCCCTTTATTATATTTTCCTCACCATGATTCCTATCACTGTTAAAGTGCTTAGTAATTGTCTATAAATATAAAAGTGACTCCAATAAGTCAAAGGCGTACCATGGAATTAAAACTCTTGACCACTGTATCTTTTATCGTATCCAATTCATTATAATTAGACCACACATATGACACATAATAATTCTATTAAAATCTCAACATTGTACACGTAGGATCAATATGTTAAATTAATTTCTTTCTAATTTACATATGGACCTTACTGAGCGCTAACGATACAGGATGTACAAGTAGATAATATCAAATTGTGTTACATTTACTTAAATTTGTTCTTGGTCGGCACTTGGCGACCCGCCTTCAAAATATTACGTATTTAAGATTTGTTGGCTAGTCAAGTCACTAAGAAAATTAATCAATGTGTACTAGCATAATGAAATATATATTATTTATTACTTTGTAGTGCACTTTGAAGTCGGTCTTTTAATTTTTAATTAAATTATTTTATTGTATTTACATATATTATTTTCTATATTTTTTCCATTACACATAACATAGCCATTCCTAGGTTGTATTGTATTATATCATCCCAAATATGACCCAATACAGTGGACGAGCTTCCTCTACAATCCAGAGTACGATTAAGAAGGGTTAGGCCATAGAGTCCAACACGCTGGCCTAGAGCTGTAGTGTGCAAATACTGATTCACAAGTTAAACAATTAACGAGATAATCCTGTATCTGAACAATAAACTATGATTAATACTCTTAATTTTGTAAATAGCTTCTCTGAATTATGCGTAATCCTTAATTCGCTTATTTAAGACTGCGAGGCGTAGTAGCTCGGAGTGGAATAATTTATAACCTCAATTAAAATGAAATGAAAATAAATTTATAGAAATTAAATTATACAAAGTCAAAAGTTATTTCATTATACAATTATCTGTTATTACGCTGCTGGTGGAACAAATCTTTATTTTACTTTTAACATTGATTTATTCCTTTAGGAAATAAGCTGAATGAGGCAAATTATCTGACGGAAATTTATTAACGTGTGGTGGAAATTAATTTATTAAATTATAATTATAAATATTTACTGGTGGTAGGTCCATCATATGTGAGGGGCCATCTGGGTGGGTACCACCGCAGTGTCTATTTCTCCCATCAAACAGCAGTGTAAATGCACTGTTGTGTTTCGGATTGAAGGGCATTGTAGCCAGAGTAACTACTGGACATATTGAGACTTAACATCTTATGTCTTAGGATAGTGAGCGCAGTGGAATGCCAAGCATTGCTTTGTAATTCAAGGCATTGTTTGGTTTTGCTACTGTTTATGAGCGGTCGTATCGCTTACCATCAGGCGAACGGCATGCTCGTCTCGCTATTCATAGCAATAAAAAAATAAAATAGCTAAATAGAATACCCGCGGACAATATTACCGTATGTATAAATAGAAAATGTTGTTGTACATTGTATGAAAGACATACTTTGTCACAGTCACCTAAAACAACGGCAACATTTTGTAAGCAATGTGATACATTCACCTGTATTTCCCTATCGTATTTGATTAAGCTTTTATGGTAAAAATTGACATAAAATTTAATAGTCAGTTCAGTTCTTATTTTTACGTATTTACTATTTAATAGTCAACAATTATAAAATAACAACTTTTTTTTCGTGGAATCAACAGAGAAAATTAGTCTATAATATCGCACCAGATCAAATCCCAATATGATTGATACCTGATACAAAATACATTTTCATATATTTCTTGAAATTGAAATCAAAGTTCACGATACGTAAAGGCAAAAATACATACATGTGTAATAATTTTGTTCAGCATGTTTCCATCCAGCGCGGATGCTCGAATAGTCTCGTATAGATTGTGTGGCTTTTGGCTCATTTCTATCAACGTATCTTTTGTCAGTGCTCTTCGCGACGGAGGCTATTGTGTTCCACGAATAGGTTACCGAACTATATATCCTCTTTAGAGAATGGGATTTCGAGAAAACCTTTCAAATTATTCTATATATATATTTCCCTAGAAGCGGTCGTATCGCATGTCATCGTATACTATATCTATTGAAACGACGTGTATATTTTCAGTATATAGGTAGGAAAAAATCGTAAGTATGCATACCTGGATTTGGAATAATGAATAGAAAAAATCAATATTACTTTGCCCGACCCGGAATTTGAACCCGAGACCTCTGCGTTGTAACCATACTTAGTACAATTACTCTACCAAGGCAGTTAATAGTATTTCAATGGTGGAAAATTACCATAAGCTTAGTGGGGAAGATGGGGAGACGAAAATAAATTGATATCAGACCAATAAATAAATACACCCAACAGTCACATACATAAAATATGGTCCTGACTCTACACTAAGATTGAGCCAGGGTATCGGGAATTACGAAAGATTTTTCGGTCTCACAAACACCCAAACTCGAAACAAATGCTCGTGGTTCACGCAAACATTTGTCTCGATGCGGGGACCTAACCCGCGACCTCTCGCTTCTCACAACCGGCGTCCAACCAACTGCGCCAAATAGGCAGTCAGAAATAGTTCAGCAAACATGAAAAAATTAAATCCTGGGTTTGTATTCAGCTTAATTAACCCTATGGATACATTCTATGGTGTAAATACAGATAGGGAGAAGTAGACGAACTGTCATTACTATACTAGCTAATTAATAAAATAATTGTTGTCTATAAGAAGCTTTTATTAAAGCAACAGCGATGAGAAATATAATAACCAGGCATATTTATCCGCGGTAGTAATTAGCAGTGCGTGAGTGCGCATTAAAAAGTTGCTTTCTAATTACGTAAGGTTTTTGTCACGACATTACCCTCGATGTTACCGAATGCGTGTTATGCTCAGTAAGTGTAGAAATGTAATTGTACATGGTGAAATTATTTCTACAAATATTATGAAGGCGTATTTTTGGGTTTGTTACTTCTTCAAGTTCAAAGGACTTGACCAATTTTGATTAAATTTGGTATTGGGATAGCTGGTATTAATATATAGGCTACTTTTTTATCTTGAAAAGATGTAGTGATCCCGTGGGATGAGCAAGGAATTCAAATATTTTTTCGTGTTTATTTGTTGCTCTTTCAAGCTCAAAGGGTTGGGATGGGATAGAATATAGGGCATATGATAGGGGAAATAAGAGGTCGGGATGGCATGTATTGAGTCATGGAACAGAATAAGATGAAGGGGACAGAACGGGAATAGCATTATAGAGGGCGGTAATTTCGTTGGGTTTAAATATAAAATAATTAGTTCAGCGAAATAATATGTTTCTGTCCACAGTACTCAAAACGCATCTCCATCCGGGTGAAGTCGGGTTGGGTTGGTAGTGTTCATATGTACGAGACAGGTGAAATAAACTTTAAAAACCGTAGTTAGTATATATTAACTTAAGAAAAGTATGAAAGTTTCGCTTGTTATTTTTAACGAAGTCAAAATGCGCGAATAAAGAAACATACTGGAAATGTTTTGATGTATAGATTGCGGGAATGCTCAAAGCGGGAGGATTAGAAAAGTTGGAGATGTGGACAGCGCGGCGCGGCGGTGCGCCTTGTGGTGACGTCAACAAATGTACTTACATCGACTTTGATTCCCTCCAGCTTGTAAGCGTGTTTCGGCGGGTCGTACTTTGGTATGTATCTGTAAAATTCTTCATTGTCCCTGTACCATTTAACTGAGTATAGTTTGTCGGTGCCAAGCTCGTAGTCACACTCCAGCTGTGCTATTTGTCCTCGCACCCTGTACGTTGGTACGGACACTCGAACTATTCGCAGCAGTAGAGATTCTGTAACAAAACGAAAATCATCTTCGTGATGCTCCACTGCACAACAAAGGTTCACATTGAAAAAGGAATGGGGAGAGGGGGAAAAAACGATGTTAAGTCTCAATATGTCCTTCAAACCGGAACGTAATAGTGCATTTACACTGCTATGCTATGCTGAGATCTACTACCAGTTAATTGTTCTCAAATACTCCCGGTACTTCCTCTATAGCGTGAAGAAGTAATAAAGCATTTGAATACATTTAAACCTTGTCAAACTTTCAACACACGTAGTAAACTACCAGACACGATAATAACCGGATTTTAGTACCCTTCGATATCTTATAATATCGATATTTAATAGCTTAACAGACGTTGATCTCTATAAATCCTGCCTATAAATATGTCACATTTGAATCGCTTCAGGCATTGTTCCGACCTACTTACTTTTAGGTGAGAGATGATGAATCTATCTTAGTGAAATATGATTCTTAACGGAAAAGGATTATTAATCTCACTGACCGAATGAACGTACGAGCAAAGCTGTTACTTCCCGACATATTTTTATGAGATTGGGGTACCATCTTGCTCGATTCGTAGCGGACGAATCGTGCCGTAGGCATGACTGGCTACGGCGTAGCTAGTTAAAAAATCATTATACCTACTATAATTCAACATTTCGAAATATATTTTTTGTAAGGCCCAGTTTTATTAATCACCGACTCAGTGTCATTAACTTAATTAGATTAAATAATGTAGATGACATTTTAAAATTATTATAATTATTATAAAGTATTATGATGCTTGAGGATAGGTGATGTATGTATAGTTTAGTAGTTCTAATGAATCTTTGTTTTGCTTTTTGTTATTTTACATCCAGATGGGATAAAATACTTCAAGAATTCCAATACCCACAAAATTAAATTTCCTTTTTTTTTGTTATTGCGCGTAAGATATTGTGTCGTACCATTATATTTGAATAACAAATATAGCAATATTACCACTAATTTGTTGGTTAAGATTATACATTGTTAGAAACCGCATGTGTGTAACTAAACCTATTACCTAAATTGAGCAATACGCTTTAAATTGCATAAGCTTGATTACTTCACTTACTTGTAATATCAGGTATGTACACTATCCTATGTCTTAGGGTTAATTTAAAAACATACAAACAAACATACAATCGAAGCTAATATAAAGCGTGTAAAAAGGCACACGTACAGAATATAGTAATTTAGATCAAAGAACATCAAATATAAACTTAAGAGATATTTTTTAAATAATTTAAATGTGAATGCATTAATCACAAACTCCTAATAACACTACAGGATAAATGTCTAGTTATAAGTTATAATTCTGATAGTACAATTAAAAACCATAGTGGTTTCCCAATTTTATCTACTAACAAATATTATATGTATTCTTAAGCATCTTAAATAAATGCTAAAATAACATAAGAAAAAGTTGAGTGTTTTATAATTAGATCAAATACGTAAATCGAGGACAGCACATCAAAGTTTTTTTTTCTAGAATGGTATTAAATAAAAAGCTCGCATAACTAATTAGGGCTATTGAACTTATTATGAAAATAATTATAAGGTAGACAACAAGGTCCTCTTAATTTCTTTGACTGCCTTAGTAATTAGATGTCTAGTTAGTTGGCTTCTAATTAAGTTCGTAAAATAAATAAAAGAAGTATGTTTATTTATATTATATTACGTGTATTTGTAATATTATAATGTCCTAGTAGTTAATATCTAACTTATTAGATAAAGATTCAAAAACTCTTACACATTTAAAATATATGGTAAGGTACTTTTAACTCTAATTTTCAATGTGTATATTAAAGTAAAGCAGTGAGAGAATAAAACTAATGTCCAAAATATGTAACCGATGGATTTGTCAAAAAAATATATTCTGTTATGATTTGGGAACAATCTACGAGTTTAATGACATGGCGTCGATGAAACGTTTGTAATTTTGTAAGCAAATTACTTGAAGTGCAAATATAGGAAGGGTCCATGTGCCCAAAATACTTATTTATGGGTAGTGTTATATACTTTATTATTGTATAAGTTATCCGTGTTCACGTTATAAAACATTGTATTCAGATTAACTATTGGACATATTGAGATTTAATATCTCATATCTCAGAATGGCGAGCACAGTGAAATGACACGAATTACTTCGTAATTGTTTGGCTTTGCTACTGTTTATATCGTATTTATATCGTTTACCTAATCGAAAGTGATCACCTGGCGGCGAATGGAATGCTCGTCTCGCCGTTGATTGGAATTCGAAAAATATCTCTGAATGGGCTAGGCTATGTATGTTTTGATGTTATGGCCGCTTAATGGCTGACGCTAAACATATCTTTGAAAGTCTCAGACTTTGCTATTTCCAGATGGGAATGGCAAAGCTATAAAGCATCATATTTCACGATTTATGACGTCAAAATTAATAAACATCAGATGGTAAGCGCAAAGTCTTTCAGATATTGTTTGAAGTGGTGACAGAACTTTTATTTGACATTTGATTTGACAGCCTCCGTGGCGCAGTTGGTTAGACGCCGCCTGTGAAACGAGAGGCTGCGGGTTCGATCCCCGCACCGAGAGAAATGTTTGTGTGGCCGGTGGGGTGTTTGTGAGACCGAAAAGTCTCTCGTAGTTCCTGATACCCACGACACAAGACTCGATCTTAATGTGGGGTCAGGACTATGTATGTGACTGTTGGGTGCTATTTATTAATTTATTTATTTATTATCTACAGGTGGTTAATCAATCTATAAAGAGTTGTGGAATATTTGATCTTTCATAAATATATCACAAGTCAGTGCTTATTTTCTGTATCAACCCATATACGTCCCACTGCAAGGCACGGGCCTCATCTAGAATCGAGAGTACAATTGAGAGTGGTTAGGCCATATAGTCCACCACGCTGGCCTAATGGATTAACGGACTTTGCATAGCATATAAATCGCTATGGTGTCCAGGTTTTCTCACGATGTTTTCCTTCGCCGTTCCATGATTATATTGTTATAATTTTGTTCATTTATTTTAAATATAAGGTTCAAAAATACTAATGAAGTTATAATTCAACGCTTATAGCTATCATACATCGTTTAATACGTGCCAAACACGTCCTTTGTTGTTTAAGGCGCAGTTGTCACGTAGTGCGTACAAACTACACCTAACCACGTGAATAGTGTCGACAAATAAATTTATTGTGTAAAAATATAAATCATGGCAGCTTTATGGTATAATGGCTGTTACTCACGGCTTTATTTAGGTTATTTATGACTGGAAAAAAATGTTTAGTGTCTTCTGTATTGTACCAGATATTTACACGCTATACACATGATGGGAATTTGTTCGGACTTTTTATTTTGGGATAAAAAGGTGACGTACATCTGATAGTATTTTTTTTATTGCGTTGGTCCGGCAAACGAGAATAAAGGTCACCTGATAGCAAATGATCACTGGACGCCCATGATCATTCACATAGCTTGGATTAATGATGTGTTGTCAGCCCTCTAAACCGGGAGCAGAAAGGAAAAAGAATGGGAAGAGGAGAGGGGTATACGGCATCCGGCAATAATAGTAAATTGATTGATTTTATTATTTCGAGATCCAGCTTACCAAGGTTGGCAGTTAGAAGTCGAAATTTAAACGTAAAAGTAGCATATTATCCCGCGGGAATATTTCCTCGAGATAAAAACTAGTCTATCACTTTACGGCCCGTAAACAATGTGCAGGCACAAAATGGCGTCGAACCAATGGTTCGTCTCCGCATCAAAGGAAGGCAAACAATGAAATACCGTGTTGCTTTTATAATAATATTATTTTTAATGCACTCATATTTGTCATGTGATCAGAAAACACTTTTTCTAGCTTTAGAAGAATTTATACAGCTTATAGTAGTACGGGGGTCCATCCATTACTAAGGGTTTATTTGTTACTTTTTTAAACTCAAAGCGATAGAATGGGACAGGACAGAATAGGATTATATGCTGTGTGGTATGGGACATAATTAGACGAGACAAAGTGGGATATAACGGCACTGAAAAAGTACCGAGGACGGGAGTCAAATTAATTTTAAATATAAATAAAAGAGTACGCGAAATAATATGTTGCTGGTGTGGACTGGCCTTAACAACTATCAGAAACTGCGCAAAGCCGGGCCAGCCCCTTGTTTAGATATAATAGTATTAAAAAGTTTCAATATTTTTATGCTGCTATATAGAAAGCAGGTACATAGTTGCATGAAAAAAAAAACCGTTCCTAAATCCCTTGAATTATGTTAACGACGTTTTCATTTCACGTTATCATTATTCAATGATCAGGGGATTTTTGTAATGATAATGAATGGCGAGACGAGCGTGCCGTTAGTCTGATGGTAAGGGATACCACCACTCAGGGACAGTAGCAAAACCAACCAACGTCTTGAACCATAAAGCACTGCGCTCGCCATCCCGAGACATAAGATGTTAAGTCTCAATATGTCCAGTAGTTACACTGGATACAATGTTCTTCAATCTGAAACACAACAGTGCATTTACACAGCTGTTTGGCGGGAGATATAGACATTGCGGTGGTACCTACCCAGTCAGCCTCTTACATATGAGAGACCTACCACCAGTTAATGGTGATGTGTAACCAGTTCTCATTTTACGAAATAAAATCTATGAATATATCGAAGACAAATGTAACAACAATAATTGAATGTTTAATCGAATTTTCGCATTTGTACCTCATAAAAGATGGACTTTTAAAACTATATTCTCATATTATTTCTTCTTCAAAAGTGAACTGAGAGTGTATGAATAAAATATCCAACTGTTGAAAATTTATTTAAATCCGGGGACCACGAGTGCTTACGTTGCGCAACGTTAAATTCACACAATTTTCAATTAAACTTAGTTATAATATTACGAACATGCATTTTGAAATCGTGCGATGAATTCAAAATGCTATTAACTTTCATATTATAGAGCTTTAGTGATGACGTGTATTTCATATTTGACATGCCATCATTTTTTTGGTAATTTTAATTTATTTTTACATTGCATATTATGCTAACATTATTAATCTAGTGCAGGAAAATGTAAGCTTGCAAAAAGTTAGCTTGTAATGAGTTTCTATGAAAATTGTATTCTTTAAACCATAATTGTCATTTTTGTATTTAAAATTGTAAGTAGATACCGGACAACGTAGTAACTCTCTATTATACGTCATATTTTTAGTTTAATCTTATTAATTTGTAACAATATATTTTTAATCATTCACGATTTTAAATAATTCTACATATGACTTCACGATTGTGCAGGTGCCTGACGTCGAATGGCTTTCTGCATATGATATCTAACATTTGAAGGAGTGAATAATATATAGTTTTAAAATAAAGTTTGTTTTATTATTCTAAAGAGGTCGTTGACTACGTCTTATAGATAGTCAGTTTTCAAGACGTTTATATCGGAATATTCAGATTGAACGAGTTCAAAATTCCAAGTTACGTAACAAAGAAACCAACTGCTAAGATCTCTGCAAATTGAATTTCTGCGACTATTATAGCAGTCCTTACAAAGCGTCTCTCAGTCTACATTTTACCGAAAATTTAAGTTTCTTAAAGGTCATTTTTAGATACTATTCGAGTCTGGACGATCTATATTCGCGATGCGGTTGAGAGAAAATCTATTCGCGCCGTGGACACAAATAGCTCATCGGGATAATATTTCTATACTACAAGGTTTTGGGAGCAATATATTTTCGCTTTAATTCTTTTACTTAGAAGATGACATCACTTATAAATAATTTATATAGGGTTATATAAGGTTAAAAGAGAAGAAATAATATAGTAATTGTTAGCAATAGAGACATTGTATGTTTAACCAGATCTAAAGATTATCTCACTAACAGTTTTCATCAAATCTAAATACAACAAATAACTTATTATTACAAAAGACCGTACGTAGGTCTTTCGTGCGTTTAATAGATGCTGAAAGAATTCTTAAAGTTTACTTGAACAGGGGTTTGGAAAGGACATTGATCAACATGTTTCAAAGCACAAATCATTTGAAACCTGGTGGCCAACGTTCAAGGTTCAGGCAACCAAATTGTTGGGGGATCATCACGAAGATGTAAGAGCACTAACCATCTTCGGTGAAACCCGTTAGTCAACGACCAAAGTTCAGGCAACCAAGTGATCCCGAGATAATCACAAATATAGTGTAAGCTAAAAAATAATGGCGACGGACAGCATCACCAGCACGAGAGGCAACGCTCGCCAATACGACTGCCAAGCGTATCGAGTATTGGCAAAATCTAATCAGCCCATATACGTCCCACTGCAGGTCCCAGGCGTTCTCTACATTCGAGAGTACTATTGAGAGGGATTAGGTCATACAGTCCACCACGCTGGCGTAGTCCGGGTGGGCGGATTTTTCGTACCATAGAAATCCTTCCAAATTCTTTTGGTATGCAGGTTTCCTCACGATGTTTACCTTTAGGGTTATAGTGCCTGATGATTAACTATCAAGACACTCATGAATTTGAAAAGTCAGAGGTGCACTGGGACTTGAACCCGCGATCACCGTGAACATGAACATGAACACCGTGAACGTGAACATGTTGGCAGTTGCGTCAGGTTACCAATAGGCCACCACGCAATTTGTAAAATTTCCTTAATAAATTGGAGAAGAACAGGAACTTTCCGTGGGTTAATTTGATAAATCATAATTATGACTCTACATATTAAAGTAAAAATACAACATGCAATAGTCAACTTTAATAGAATGTGTAAAAAAGAAATTCACTGGATATTTCACCAAAATCAGAGAGATTAGTATGCCGAGCGTCAATACTGCATAATAAGTTGGACACTGTGGAACGTGACTTCAAGAAATCGTGCCTGTTGGAATCTGGTGTTTTAAGTGCCAAGTTATGCATTTAGATAAAAGTTGTTCGAAGTGTGGACAGGTCGATAGATTAATAGTTTTTATATTTCCTTCTGTGTGAACATTTAAAATTCTTTTTCAAAACGCCAATTACATGCTTTAGTTAAAGTTTAAAGTTATCTTCCATATTCTCTTCCATATTATCGCTGATATAACATAAAAATACATAATTCCAATTCCTACTAAACATTGTTGTTACTGCGAACAGCAGCAGTTGTTGGGAAGATATTAGTGCCTGTCCGGATTGGCACAATAATATATCTATTTCACATTTTGAGCAAAATATGTCCACGTTTATAGAGGCTATATTTGCATGGCAATTACCAGGAAATTAAAATATCCTCAATTACTTTGATACTAGGAAGAACTAAATTTAAATACCATAACGATATTGTACATATATATAATAAAATGAATGAAAATAATTTATTGAATCCATTAAAATGTTCAACATAATTTCGATTCAGTTATATTTTGATCTACCACCCTGTTCGGAAAGCGGTTCACTAGAAAGAAAGTGTTGCTCTTTCCAAAATCTGTATAAGGAAATGGATAATATTATAACAATCGCTATATAATATTTTATATTTGTCCTTTGTCTTAGCTAGTAATTCGTGGGAGGACGAAATAAAGAAGCTACAGTCAAGCTCGTGTTGTAAAAATAGGTATTTCAATTATACCCCGAAGGACAGTATAAATGGTTTCCCGAATCTGTCATGAAATCCTTAGAATATAAAATGAATTTTTGTTTTCAAGTGCACAGAGTTTTAACATCATATTTTCTATCCAGGGGTACTCTGGCTACAATGTCCTTCAATCTGAAACACCACAGTCCATATACATAGCTGTTTGGCGGGAGAAATAGATGTTGCAGTGGTAGTTACCCGGCGGCCTCTCACATATAAAACACCTACCACCAGAAAGATTATCATATTTTTGTAATGGTAAGTAGGTTTCCTCGCGATGTTTTCCTTCACCCTTATAGTGCATGGTGATTAACAGCTATCAATATTAGTATTAAGTAAACACCTGACTCCGAGAAGTCAGAGATGTATCCCGGGATATGAATCCACGACCACCGTGAGAATATTAGCAGTCTCGTCTATTCCGTTATCAGTAGACCACCACGTACTTATTTACCACACAATTATTTAACTATTGGTAGAAAATATACTTCACATATATTTTGTTAAAATTGGAGCGTAACATTACTGATTTAATAAGATTGCATTGCTTTGTTGTCTTAACAATGAACATATTTATCGTACAACGAATGGAAACAATGAATGCAAATATCAATACTTTTATTCATTGTAATATCAATATTTCAGGGGCATTTTTTCGGTGGATAGTATTAATAAGAAGACATTTTTGATTCCATGCCAGCATCATCTTAGTGAAAGCATAAATTGGCTGTCATAATATACTGGATTGTTAGAAAATTGAGAGGTTATTAGGATGCTGGTAAATCTTAGGATATGCCGAGCAATTGTACGCATAAGGATTTTTCAATGTGTGACTGCCTCCGTTGGTATTAGGAGCTCGGTTGTGCAACGACAGATTGCCACTTTGATGCACTGAGATAAATTTATGTGCGATCCACAAGCATTTGTCGCATTGTCAGGGTTATAAGTTTAGTCTTAAATTACAAATCTACGCTTGGCATTACACTGCGCGCGCCATCCTCACATAAGATGTTAAGTGACAATTAGTCCAGTAGTTACTGTGGCTACAATATTCTTCAAACTGGAACACAACAGTGCCTTTACACTGCTATTTGGCTGGAGAAAAATACATTGTGATGGTACCGACGCAACCTCTCACATATGAGAGACTTATCACCTGTCGTTTCTGACACCCACAACATAAGGGTCAAAGGAATTGTTTCTAAGTGAGAATTTAGAACTGTATAAGTGACTTTTTCTTATTTTTATTCGTATGATTAATACAAAAATTATAGTCCAATTTATGTAAATGCCTTTAAATTCATGCTTCAACTACAGGATACATAAGCAGTGAAGTCGGTACTACGTAAGCATATCCAGCCTGAAGTAAACAGAACAAAGTTGGAATACTCCGCGTATCTTTGCATCCACTCTTGAAACTACCGCGTTGTTCTAAACAAACGTTTTTTTAAATTCCAATTTATTTTTATGCAACCTGTTCGGATAATGTTTTGTGCATGCAACAGGTATCGCTCTCGAGTTTTAAAAACTCTTTACCAATTCAATCGCGTAGTTAGGCAACTTCTTTGAAGTAGAGATATACACGTAAATACATTATATCTTGATGATAAGCTGCTCGTATTTGTATGGTTTAGTTATTGACGACATAGACATTCATAAATCTTTTCGCCAGAAAAGGTAGGCATAGGTACAAGTACACCCACGCTCCGCACAGCGGGTAAACCTATCGCCATATCGGGCAAACATTTCTGGCTCCGGGCTGTTAATAAATAGACAAATCCAATATCACTATGATCGACCCTGAATTTGATCCCGAGACATCGGCGTTTTAATCGTACCGTAATACAGCTGTGCCACGAAGGAAGTCGGAGCCAGGTTCATTTATATGTATCCGATTTTGAGTGGGTAAGTTTATTTGAGTTGACTTTGATTTAAGCTACACATCCTACTATCAGATGCAAAGACACTTTTATTTGTTAATATATATAAAAAACCAATAAGTGAATCAGTCCTTTTTATAATACTAACCTATTCCCGAATCTAAGATATAAATATCCTCTTTGTAACGGGAGGAAAGCGCTTTAAGCCGTCCTTACGATACCTCGTGGGAGGTCCGAAGGGGCTTGTCGGGGTCTTCGGCCGTCCAGCCTGCCGCGTGGGGACAACAAGTAATAAGTATATTGAATAAATAAACGAATAAAAAATAATGTGACTGCCTCGGTGGCGTAGCTGTACTACGGTGCGCTTACAAAGCTGAGGTCTCGGGTTCGAATCCCAGGCAAAGTGATATCGGATTTTTCTATTCATTATCACACCGGAGTCAGGAATTTGTGACCGATATGGGGATAGGCTCGCCACCTATCACATCAATGGACGGAATATATAAGGCGAAATGTGGGTGTTCTGGCACCTCTGCCTACCCCTTCTGGGAAAAAAGCTTAGTTTATGTATGTATATATGTAAAAAGAAGGTCCGCACCACGTCTAACTATCCTGTGAGTAAAGATACTACACCGCGCTTGACGATAGGCAACTTTTATTTAATTACGTAGTTTTTTCTGCAGAAAGTTTATGTAGGCTTTTTATAATTTGATATAATATGTTACTAATATTTTTTATTCTATTATTTCCTTTTATTTCTTGCAAAGTACTTATTTTTTATGTTTAATTTTACAAATAGTTTACTGTTAGTGATATTTTATTAATAAATACATTCCACATTACATGGGACCCATGCGTGTGTAATTTGTGATTTTTAATAAATAATAAGTAAAACAATACGTACAGCCTCTCGGCCAATATTTTGGTTGCTTATTCCCAATCCGTTTATTGTACATCGGAGGCGGTCAATATTTTGCATTCTTTCTACATTATTTTAAAATAATAGAGGAAAATTAATGAAATTTCCAAGAAAACCCACTTTATGAAAATTCAAACAGCTTAATCCTATTGGAGAGAAATTGCTGGAAATTCCATTGATTCTCGCAATTGTTATTGAAAATTAATTATTACACAGCCCTTACAAAGGAATACAAATTATAATAAATCTTTTCAGTTAATAAATGTTTCATAATGTGGTGTTGATATAATTTAGTATTGATTGTTGAAACTGACAATGTATTTATAGGAATAATTTTATCATTTCATTATATTGTAATTAATATTTTATCAATGCTGTGAAAAATATTTATGTGAATGCAATTCAATATAATTTATTTTAAATTAATGAATATTGATACAATTTTATTATTGTAGGTATATATTTATAGCGAGTACGATTAACAATGTTTTTGTTCTTCGTGAAAAAAAAAAATGACAATAAAATGTAACATAGTGCAGTTTAATTCCGTAAATTTTCAAATCTGCAACATATGACCGTAAAAATTAAAACTTCCCAGCAAAAACTCAAAAGCTGATCTGTAAAAAATCAGAATACAAAATGAAACAAACGACCGCCGACATTTTTTATATATTGTACAGAAAACATTTAAAAGTGGGAACCCTTTTCGGAGCCATATGCTGTCACATTGTTAAAACAAAAAAAACAAAAAACATAGTAACACGGCTTATAATAAAATTGGACGCAAACAGAAGTTGTAATATCGCCTGTACCACCGTACATATTAATGAAACACAACGATCATGGTTACGATGAAAGCAGTAAGCGTCGGTTCTAAATGTTCCACATAAAAACTGTTCATTCCACATTCTCTCAGATAGAGGCCAGGCCCTCAGAGAGATCGCCATTGCTTGTACTATCTATAAGCATTATACCATGTTGTCGGCATTTTCATTCCAGAAAAAAATGACTAGAGTAAGCAAAGCAGAATCCGAAACCACCCTTGGGCTATAATAAAATATTATAATTTCAACGACAAAAGAAAGGTTCGCCTCGCAAATATTTTCATCTCTATATATTTCCCTGGAGGCATGAAACTGGACTTAACAACAATCATTCGGGAGTAACAGACGCGAAACCTTGTTAAACCTTAACAAACTTGTACTGTTTAATCTTTGAAAGTTTCGACTTGGCTCGATGATACCGAGACGTCACGTCGGTTGCCGGTTTCAAGTCCCTTAGTTGGAGATAGGTGGTGCTAGTTCCGTCATAATTTACATATCTTGCGATATGTTTCGTTATATCTTAATGACATTACTGAGGAGATAAAAGAATAGTTCTTATGGATCGTGATTAGGTCAAGATACTTGTTGTTGGTGTCATTCTTGTTGCTTGGGTGTTATGATCACGTCCTAAGGAAACCACAGGAGTACGGCGCAATGTTTGCTTGAGCTTTAATTTTCCCTGATCTTGACCGTGCGATAAACCAAAGAAACGCCGGCTAGATGTGGTCAAGAAAGATATCCATCCATCATCCATCCATCAGCTAAAGGAAGTCCACTGCTGAACATAGGCCTATCCCAATGATTTCCACAGAGACCTGTTGGAGGCAGCCTGCATCCAGCGATCCAAGAAAGATATGGAGGTCAATGACCTTATTATTGAGGATGCCGATGATCGGACCAAACGGAGGAGAATTAGCCGGAAGGCGGACCCTGGCATCGGCCGGGATAGCGCCAGGTAGACTTCTTGTTGATGTCACTACTCATTGCCATTATATTTAGCGATAATAAGTCGACTGCTGCTTCTTATAAATATTTTCTTAGTGATCAATTGCGACTTAATACTAATTTATATTGGTCATATGATTTATATTGTAGTATTCAGAATGACCTAATGTAGATTTTTTTTTATTGCAGTGAATGGAGAGACGAACATGCCGTTCGCCTGATGGTAAGCGACACGACCGCTCATCAACAGCAGCAAAACCAAACAACACCTTGAATTACAAAGCAATGCTTGGCATACCACTGCGCTCGCCATCCTGAGACATAAGATGTTAAGTCTCAATATGTCCAGTAGTTACTCTGACTACAATGCTTTGATGAAATAGTGTAAAACGTATGAGATTTGATTACATTTCTGACACCACTGGGTATGTTTAAAAACGCTTATTGTTTCCAAACTTTCCTTGAATATTATATTAGAACATAAAAATACCCTAAGCCGTAACTATATACTGTCTAATATCTATTTGCTACGTTTTATCCCTGGGGGAAAACCCTTCTTTCACCTTCCGCATGTCTTAGGGGAGGTAGCGGAAAGGATAATATTATGCCAGGTCTCTGGTTTTCACTTCAAAGATGATGGCGACAAGCTGTCACCTTTACATATATATTTACACTGGCCCGGCATAATGATTAATGACTACACTGCGCCTGATGGTAAGCGCAAATGCCGTCCGGGCAGAGTTCGAATGGCATCAGACGGTAGTCTAATGACATTCGATATAATTATGCCAGCCTGCTAAGATGCCCTTTCACACTACGGCGGAAGGACCCAGGATTATAGGAAGGAACAAGCGTGACGGCGACTGGTATAACAGGTACCTAAAATCTACCATATACCAACAACCAAATATACCTACGTCTCTAAAGCGCAGATCACTGTGTCATAGTCGCCCCGTGCAAGAAGAGGACGAAAATGTCCTGGTTGTCTTTATTTTCGTCGCTGTATTCAGCAGAGGAGGGAAGGCTTATTTACGCACCTAATACTTAGTTTAGGCGCTCGCGAATGTTACGGACCATACGTCATGCCAAGGCCCGACTCGGGAACGCTTTCTCTACCGGATTCCGTCCCCGAAGTCCACTCAATGACCCGGAGGCCTCTCCTCGTCAATTTACAAATAAAGCAATTCAATTTCATTTCATTTGCTACGGACATCTTGAAGGTCGTTCACATATTTATTTAACGAGGTTCTCAAATATTATTATACTTAACCCGGTTATACGAAAAGTGTGTTGTAATAGATTACTATCTCTTAAGTTTACCAGGTGAATAATCAAACACCAGAAATAGGAGTGAATAAATCAAATAATTGCTTGCAGAAATAATAAAATTAAAATACGTCAAACAATAATATTTGTTATAATGATATTTGCATACTCACTTTATTGCGATGTTTAATAAGCCTTGCGTATATTAAGCTGAAGTTTGTACGAAAATTTAGCACATATCATGAATAAAGGTAATGTATTCATGCAGAACAACAGCTTTTACTTTGCAATTTTGCTCGCAACTCGGTTCGCTCAGTAGAATCCGACCATATACACAATTTCACATGTCTATGTAGGCGCCGGCCTTTTGACTTCAAAGAGGGTTTAAAATTTTTAATGGGTTATAAGGTACGCGCAAAGTTTTTATGTTCGCGGCTTGGCGCTCCTAGGTTGCCGTTTACAACACTAAGCGTGTAATGAAAATGTATGAGTTCATTATTAAGTGGTCGTTGAGGATGCTTTGCGTGGTGTTTTGTAATCGTTTACTTGGAGCAAACAAGCAAGTGGCTCATTTGATGATCATCGTAGGCAATCGTAACCACCGTGAACACTCGGGAATCATAAGTGCGTTTTATACATTTGAATATGGTGTGTTTAAAGAAATGGAGAAATGAGGGGATAAGAATAATATTATTCGGCCACCGGTATTCTGAAACAACAAGCAAAACGCTATATTTTGACGACATTTATTTTGTGATTTAAAACTTATAGATTGACGATCTTATTCATTCACGGTTTTAAAACGTATTTTAGGTTTAGGTATTTTTTTTTATTGCTATGAATGGCGAGACAAGCATGCCGCTCGCCTAATGGTAAGCGATACGACCGCTCATGAACAGTAGCAAAACCAAACAACACCTTGAATTACAAAGCAATGCTTGGCATTCCACTGCGCTCGCCATCCTGAGACATAAGATGTTAAGTCTCAATATGTCCAGTAGTTACTCTGGCTACAATGCCCTTCAACCCGAAACACAACAGTGCGTTTACAATGCTGTTTGACGTATCGAAAAATCGAAAAATTATCCCTTCCGAACCACTTTTGAATTCAGTTTGAGCGAAGAGAACAAAACATTCGATAGGTGAAATAGGTATAATAACTGTCAAAGGCCCTAAGAATATTGTGCATTGATTGTGAATCGAGACGGCACCATTACGGAGATGGTTAACTGATTTGCTCTTACAGGATTACGATGCTTTTTTATGAATTGCAGGGGGCAAATGAGCATACGGTTCACCTGATTTTAAGTGATTCTGTGATCCCATGAACATTTTCAACATTATAAGGCGTTGCCGGCTTTTAAGGTGGAAAGACGATTTTTTAAGGTCTCCAGGTCCAAAAAATTTGTATTGATTTATTTATTACATTCAAGGTCAAATGAACGTACACATGATTTGTAATCTTATAATGATCGAAAAACACGTAGTTTATTCAACGAATTTGAGCAACACAAATATGAACGTCAGCGAAGACTTAACACAAATATCTTAGGGAATTCAAATATGTAACCGACGATAGAAGTGATTATTCGCCGCGTCAGTTACATTACTTAAGAAGTTCCTACACACACAGTTTCTACTAAAATGTTAACGCAACAATATAAAGGCTCAACTTTACAGGAAGGATTTCACACGCCAGCGTTTAAAGTAATAACTACTTTTACTTTCCAGTGTATTTTTTCCTCGTCACGTTTTATTTTCTAGTATGTAATTTTATTTCTACTCTAGAAAGAATAAATACCAGTCACGTAATACCCTATAATCCCCGGGAACTTAGCCGTAAAAATAGGATATTTGACTGTGATCGATTTTGTGTATTATTTTTAGTACAAACACAAATAGCATTAAATAAAACATTTCTGTCAAACAGTATTATAGTAGCTTTTAGCATGAGGAAAAAAATAGTATTTGAAATGTAATAGTCAGAGCGTAGCGGGGACATCTTATCGTATCTTTCACACGTGCAGAATGTATTGCATATTAAGACTAATGACGTCACTAGTTTTGTTTTGCATCCCTTTTCTTATACTTCCACTATAAGATTTAAAACATTTCTAAGTTGGTTAATTGTGAATGGATTTCGAAATTTTTTTGTTTGCTAGATTTTGGATATGGATATCTTTTGATAAATACAAAAAAAATGGAGTTAAATACCCTATTATATAATAATAATAATAATAAATTGTTTATTTAAAAATCAGATTTACATAGGATTAAACATACACAGATTCAAATAAAATTATAAGAAGTTTTTACATACATCGATATTACCAGGGGCTCCCAAACTAGGCGAAGCCTGTATTTTGGGAAACCAAAACTCTGAGTTACAAGATAGCAATATTATTTTTAGACAGTAATAAAAATTAAAAGAAAAATCAATGTTTCTTATTTAGTACACAAAGTTAATTAAAAGTAGAAAACATCAAAATAAAGTTCAAATAAAAAGTACAATAGTCTGTTTACAGAAAGTTGATGTTTGAGACAGGATCACTGATTATAGTTTCGGTAGCGCTATAGTCAATGCTTTGCAACCAACACGAGACTGTTTTTGAACACGCATTTACTGACAAGTTTTTAATTTTACATATTTTATTAACCTTGTTGTAAATGGAGCGGTAAGCAAAATATTGAAACTTTTTTCCAAAACTAGATTTGACTGACGGCAATGAAAGGTTGAAGACCCTTTTAGTTAATAGTGATTTATATTCATCAGACTTAATTATAGATTTATGAGTTGAAACACAAGCTTTATGGATATATAATTGTCGGACTCTTAAAACACCTGCTTCTTTATACAATAAATCCGTTGAATATCTAAAGTCTTTACGCAACATGACCTTCAGTAATGCACGTTGAGCTCTTTCAAGGGATAGCATCAAAGTTTTCCCTGTCCCACCCCACACACCAATGCAATAGGTCAGAAGAGATTGACATAAAGCAAAATACACTAATTTAAGAATATGTACACTGGCCGAGTTACGTAAAATTTTAAAGATGCCAACATAATATGACAAAGAACATAATATGACTCAATTGTCTGTTACTCGACATTTTTATTCTCCAGTAATGACGTGAAAATGTACCTTGTAGTAAGTAAAGTATTTTTAATATAGACTATATACAGTATCCACTGACAGTGGCTGTTTTTTTTCACCAGTCGACTTAATTATGTCAGTTTGTTCGAAACCAAATATTTCCGAACGCGACACTCTCTTGTGTGTCAGTCATTTTTATGATACGTTTTTGAGCACCATGTATAAGTGTTAATAAATGGGCCGACACGACGATACCACTAGTCCCCAAATATTGTTAGCATAGTGATAGTTCACATATTTATTTATTCAGCAATCGTTGACTCTTCCTCTTATGCATCCTATGATTGTGTAAGAGGTTGCCTAGAGCGATTACACCGCTATTCGTAAATTGATTTTACGTATTTCGTTTAACACAATATTATTACATTTTTATTATTATTTGATTTACGCTTTAGATTGCCCTTTCTTTCTCTTATTTATATATCCCATCCATGGTTGCCTGTAAGAAATGACCTCTTTAATTGTGTAATTTCTAAATTGTATCTCTGCGATAAATAAATAATTAAAAAAAAAACGAGTATAAATACATGGAATTTTAATCAGTTCAACATTTATTACTCTATCATGTACACGTCCTTACAAATACAAAATATTTCCTCATTAACATCTATTTGATTAACAAAGTAAATAAAATACATTAGCAACCGTGAAATCTTTACTGGCTTAGATGGACTGAAATTAAAATCAACTCCGAGTAAAATTAAATCCAGAATACACGGAACAAATTTTATCCACAAATCCAATTTGGTCCACGAATGGTAGCAATAAACTTCTGAGACTGTTAACCCGCAGGCAAAAATATACAAGCAACAATAATAGAATCGTATGTTTACAGACTTACCATAATTTAATGTGGTATTATTGGTACTATACTGTACTGTATTTAGCCCACATATATTCCGCTGCAGGGCACGGACCTCCTATACAATCCAGAGTATGGTTGAGAGAGGTTAGGCCGTATAGTCCACCACGCTGGCCTACTGCGGGTTGGCGGATTTTACATACTATATAAATTCTTACAAACCATTAAGTTACATGGTAACTGAAATGTTATTATACATGTTTTGAATTGAGTTACCCGAAAGATTGAATGCGTCAGTACTAATGTTCTTGTTCTTTTGGAAAGCATTTTTTTGCTGAAATTATAGGATACAAAATATTATGCTGAGCCCTATACCCTAATATCATAAATAATTATAAGGCATTAAAACACCTCAACCCAATCATTAAAATTAATTGGCAATTGAATTACTGCGTTAATTGGCTGCTTTCCTGAGTCTAACCTACAATATATTTTGGTCAAGTTTCATGATGGTACGTGACGGCTTGTCTGTAAAAACGAAGTAGTTTTAAGACTCTCAAGTGTAATCGTGGCCAAAATAGCCGATAAATTTAAGAGAGGAGGAGTGGGCGAAAGTAGTCCTTTAACAATTTTATTAAGGTTTTAGTTGGGTAATTGTGGTTTATAAGGAACAATAATATTTCGGGACAACGTACGTAGGAGTAGAGTGTTCGGATTCCGTCTTTGTACCACAATTTTCTTAGCATTTTATACGTTTGTATTCGCTCTATCCAGAGGGAATATAAAGCTATTTTTATATCGGTAAGCGGAAAGGCACTGAATATAGTGCGGAGTGCAAATTTGAGTTCTTTGATAGTGAAATATAATTTTCTAGGATTTCTTATAGGTACATCGTGGGGATGACCCAATATGTTGCAAAAAGGAATGGACTGATTTTGCGAACAGCTTTTAACCCCAACGGGAAATAATTTCAGGGTAAATCATGTTATGTGCTCAGAGAAATTGAAGGGTTTATTTGTAATGGTTTAATACAACAAGTAATAATAACGGTGGAGTAAATAAATATTTGTCTCCCAAAATACAGTGTTTACACCCGTTGCATAACTCTTTACTTTATAATTTTATGAATGTCTGTTTGCTTAATGTCGACCCTATCGAACAATAAATTCATTCTACAGAAATCATATTTTGGAATCGATAGCCTCTATGTAGACTGCTCAATCTGGTGTTCAAAACCAGGTACTTACAATTCGCAATTTTAACACAGTCCCACTTGAAAAGTGATACGACATAAAATATTTTTAAACTGCCAAAAATTCACAAAATTAACTAGATTTTCAAATATACGATGAATGCGATGTTTCACTGAACACAGGACGACTGCAAAGCTCTAACTATGTAGTGAAACAGAGCGAGAAAACGAGACATAAAAATTTAATAGAAATGTAACATTTTCAACATGACACTGCAAAATGTTTTAAAAAACTTTATTTGTTACAAAAGCTGTACTCGTTCCGACAAATCCTTGTATTATTTTACTTTTGGTCAATATTTCCCGGTCGGCTACCAGTGGGCGTTCAGTTCTGTTTTTTAGTTGACGAGATTTCTTGGAGACTGTGATCATAGGTCCAAATCCAAGGTACGGGATGTACCGTATGTATGATACTGACTATCAAAAAGCGTATATATTTGTAGTTGACTGTCGTTCACTTCAACCGTGAAGGGAAACAACATAACGGAAATTGCATGCACAAAAGTTCTGAACAAGAATTTAATAGGTAGGTATGTGGAGTTCACTAACCCGAACCCTGCCGGCATGGTGGACTGAGCCGAAAACCCTCTTAATCGCAGAGGACCCTCATTTCTGCTGTGGGACGCAAATAAGCTGACATAACAGTTATTGTTTTAATCGGTAATTTTGTAAAACATAGAACTTTGTCGCCCTATTAGTATAGTGACAACATATACTGCCTCGGTGGCGTGTGTACTACGGTACGATTGTTAAGCTGAGGTCTCGGGTTCAGATTCCGGGTTGGGCTAGATGACATTCAGTAACAGCCTGGAGTCAGGATTTGGTGCCCGATACTGGTAATAGGCTCACATCCCCACCCGTATCACATCGTGGGATAGATCGCAGAAGGCAAAACGTGGGGAAATGGCGTGATTTTATGTACGTATGTATGAATGTATGACAATATGTATGGGTAATAGTCCGCGAGACGCGGAGTCCTTATCTCAAGAAAGACAATACATTTGATTAGGCTTTTTATTTTGAAAAAAAAAACTGACATGGTTTACCCGAGGCCGAAATTTGTATCAAGCATAGGGATCTGCTCCTATAACATTAGGGTCGGATATAATCCCAGCAAAATGTGGGTGGCATTATCATCAACTTCTGTGTACCTCTGTGGAGATGGAATGAAATCATGCGCTTATCCACATTCAAAATTTAGTTCCGCACAATAAAATAAACAAGAGAAACTATGAATGCATAATTTGGTATTCAGCAATTCTCAATTATACATAAACCATGTTTATTCAGATACAATGGTACTGTTTTCCTCCTAGGTCTCCCACGGGATGGCTGAACGTGTTTCAGCTACCGAGAATAAATATCCGTTTAAATACTACGTAGCTTGGGAAAGACATTTATTGTTACCACAGTGCAGTTGTTGGGGAGGAAAAAACTTTAGTTGCGAGTCAATCTGCAAGATTACTGAGGTTTTGGTGTGCAAACACTTTTTATAAATATTCTGAATTTATATATAAATAATAAATAACATCACATTTCTACAAATATAAGAGGGTACATGGAGCAACGACAACATTAAATGTCAGTATTTTTTCGAAGTGCGTACTTAAATACACAAATTATACTCGTATGTACTTGGCAAAAGAACTTGACTTTTAATTTCACAAGTTAATTAGTCAGTATTTTTAAAGTCAGCCGTTTGCTCCTCTTTATTATTTCGTGCTACTATCTAGCCGAAAACATCTTTCAAATCAAATAACTTACGTGAAGACGATCATTTGACCTAGAAATCGAGCCTATAATCTGTTTTCATAATACTTATACACTCCCAGAGATTGTTGTATGAATAAAACAAAGAAGTCACAAATATAGCAACAGTATCAAGCGGAATCAATCTTCGATAAAACGCGAAGAGAATCCTCTAATATATCGGGAAATCGCATAAAATTACCCGAACTTGTTAAGGGAATCAAAGGTAACACCCAATGGCAGTAACATTGACCGATGGCTTTATACACTCTCTGAGGCATGTTTCATCCAGAAAATTACTACTTTTTTACATAAACGTAATCTTCTATCAGCTCTTGTCAATCAAGATATTTTTAGAATGTGTCTCTTAAGTCTACTTGGTGCAAGCCAAATATGATATTTTTGCATCTCGCAATACAATAAAACGATGAATCTATTAATTTCAAACTTTGTGGAAAATAGTTGGTCTTTATTCCACCAACCTGCCTTAAAGCAGGTCAGCTTACCCCACGAAATCCTTATATAGAACTCTCAATTTACTCAAACAGGATGGTATTACGAATTGCGCTCACCCACCGTAATACACTAAAGTGCCGAGTAATTTCCATCGGCAATTTGAAGGAACCATCAATTCAAACTATCACTATATAAATACACTATGACGTTCAAAGCGGCACTGAAGGTAAAATAAAGATTCGAAGGCTGTCTGCCGGTTTTAGTTTACAAAGTCGGAGCTACGTAATTGGTGCATAACAAGCAGAGAGTAATATTCCTGGATAATTACAAGAAGGCAAAAATATTAATTTTCTAGTGGTTTGTTTACTTGATCTCGGCTGAGAGTTGTTTAAAATGAGGGCAGATATTATGAAGTACCTACTTTGTAAATTGATGTTAAATTCTACAAAACTAATATACAACATTAAGGCATACAACAAGAAACGTATAGAATTATTAAGTAAATAATAAAATAGGTTCGAAACATTTTACTGTAGGTACTATTTTATACAAATCACAAAATAGAGGTAGCATCTATTTAAATGACCAATTATTTTTGTGATCCAAATAAAGAACTTTGTGTTTAGTTTCTTAATATTTTGTGATGATAACGTGGCGTTTTAATTGTCAGTAATGGGTATAGGTTGGAAGTAATTATAACTATACTTGCTAAGCCGAGGTGTACCGGTTTTAATTAAGACAACTACCAATTACTATCTATTTCTTTTTATAACTTAACCAATAAGAAACAAAATATCACAACGTAAAACCTAGTAATTCGCATATTCTCGCATTTTATGATCATCCTCATCTTAGTATTACGAAAGTGTAAAAGCTTTGCAAAAAATATTCAAATAAAAAAGCTCTAGCAGATATATTTCAGTTAAACAGCCCATTTTTTTTGAATAAACATGTCTATTACTACATGTCCGATGAATCTGCCTTGAGGCACAAAATTTTTATCCGATTTGTAACCGCATAATCCAGTCTTAAACTGAATATAAGGAAATGTCGTACGATTTCACAAATAGCTGTACATTCCTTCATCAACGCGGACACTGTCTGTATCAGCCCACATACGTCCCACTGCAGGGCACGGGCCTACTCTACAATCGAGAGTACGACTGAGAGTGGTTAGGCCATATAGTCCACCACGCTGGCCTAGTGCGGGTTGGCGGACTTACATACAACGCGGACACAACAAAAAATATTCTTCCGGAGCAGGAAATGAAATATGTGTGTGTGTCATATTTGTCATATTTCATACAGCCACTACAGTTGGTTTTATGAACTAATATAAAGATCCGCCAAAGATGAAATCACAAAATTTTATTTTATGCTCTGATGTAACATTTTTATAGTATTTATGCAAAAAATGAGAGGGAATATTAATGGGACCTTGTATTTTGTTAATAATTATACAGATATTTCACATTGTAAATTACATTCAGTGTAGGAAAAATTCTGGCGCCCAACGTGGTGTTCATTTTTTAGTATAATTAAAACGTCCGATAATATAGTGTATTTTTAATCTCAAGTTCTCATATATATTATTTTTATGGTTTTATTTATTATGCCTTAATATAAAGAAAAAAAAAACAATTTAATTAAGCCTACCTTTTATTAGCAAGCTGATTACTGCCAATAAGACATACATCCTCATTAAGATTTTAAACAAATTGTTCCATCACATATCACAGTCGCATTACTCCTCCGTGAACGCTCCTAATCACTTTTATTCACTCGCGGTAAAGCATAGTAGTCGCTTACTAATAGCGAAACTCCGCGTAATAATTCAGTTTTGTTGGAACGTGCAAGACGTCCGGCTCCCGTGGCGGTGTGCACACAACTGAAACTAAGTTCTGTGTGTTCGGCCGCGCTCGCAACCGCTCGACCCACACCCATCTGCGGTCATTGCTTACAATTTTCGTGACCTTATGGAACAAGTCGATAATCGTTTTAACTGGTAAATATGACTAATAGATTTGGTAATATCACATTACTTATTTAAATGTTGATTAATTGGAAGTATTGTTTGTGTATGCTATTTCTTTTCTGTTTTAATAATGTGTATGGTAATATGTTTTAACTTTGTTTAATTAGCTGTTAGTTTAGAGTTTATAACTACTTTTAAGTGCAATAAATGGAGAGTGCCTCGTCTGAAATTTACCACAAATAAAGTTTTAAATTTTAAGAATCATTACTCAATAGAAAGTGTTCATATAAGTGTGAAACGTCTTTAAACATCTCAAAGCATCGAAAGTTCCACATCCAAGGTTACACACATAATTTCTTCGCAGAACACAAATTTAATTTAAAAGTCAAGCAGTAAAGTTATTAATATTCGCGAAAAGCTAATAACGTTTTATGAAGAATTTAATTTCCTCGTTTTACTACGGTCTGATCATTTAACTGTAAATTGCGTTTTTGGTTGTGCGAACTTTAAATTGCAAATTCGATTTGTGGTAGAAAAGTTTATATTAGTCAAAAAGTCAATTTGCGTTCTTTGATTTCCATATGATCGATAATATTTGATGATTTTTAAATCATATTTATATTAAATATTTGGTCTCAGTAATTATTAAATTATTTCCGCGACGAACATAATATTGCTCAATTGAAAATTCGCACACATTGAAATAAGAATTGAATAGGACGTCAATTTCTTTACAGACTGTATAATAGATTTTCCATCTTTTTACTGAACGTTATTTATTTGCGCACCATTCACCATATTTTTCACTCCTGATCTTTGACCTCTTTAGCATTCTCGATTGTAAAATACACAACGAAGGAAAACATATTTTTATTTATCATCTTATTATTATAGAATAACGGTACAATAAGCTCGTTTACTTGAGTGATAAACTTGTTAAAATGGTTTTTTATACTGAATTCTTTCACGTCAGTTCCCAGCCTTCACCCTAATTCGTATTGAGTTAAAATGTCATTAACCCTTATATCCTTTATAAAGGTGCTGGGCGACATTTTTTCAGCACATCGAATAGGTCGTTCCGCTTTATTTTTATTGTACGATGCAATATCGGAGAATGAAGTGGCGCCCATAAAATCATAAACACCTTTAGATTTCCCGTTATATCTTATAAATTCAAATGGTTTTCCTCCAATGGTCGATTATGAATTTGGCGCTCAATACGTGTCTCATGATCTGGTGTCGTAAGTGAAACAATCGTTCTTTTTTATTGATACTATTCGTAAATTTATTCGACTAAGGTTTATGTTATTCGGAAATGGATTTGTGAGGGCTCAGCAAATGTCGATTGAGTGGAAACTGGTTTTATTTTATATAGCCTTACGGTATTTGTGATGTTTATTAATATGTGCTGTTTAGGTTAATGATACAAACATACACTGGCTTAGAGTTATTGTTTCTAGTAGTTGTTGAATGTATTGTTATTTTTGTTTGCTTATAAATATATAGGATATGATAAGTTTAAAATAAATTGTTTGACATGAATTATTAATATTTATGATTAAGAGTGGTTAGGCCATATAGTCACGCTGGCCTAGTGCGGGTTGGCGGACTTACATACCATAGAAATTCTTATATGGTATGCAGGTTTCCTCACGATGTTTTCCTTCACCGTTTTACTGTCAATTGTAGAGTAGGCCCGTGCCCTGCAGTGGGACGTATATGGGCTGATACAGACAGATTAATATGTTATTTCTAGTAAAATTCTGTATTTCAGTTAACGATATTGAAAGTGTGTTTACTAAAAAATAAAATAAGTATTTCATTAATTTTATGAAATAAATTGGTACTCAATAAAGCCAATTTACTAAAAAGTATGTATTATAATTCGACGACCTCCTTGATTCACGTAGATAGCACGAGAGCCAATTACGCAGGGAGAAAGTTATCAGGGTCACATATTGTACCGGTGCGACATGACATAGACTCACGCATTCATAATAACTCAATTTCCACATCTGAATTACCATTTGAAATGACATCGATGACTCTGTGTTCTTCGTCGAACTAACGATAATTAGCAGTAGGCATTTGAAAATCCATATCGCAGGGTGGGAAAAGTACCATTCGCGCTTATTAGTTTTGATTTAGTATTCTTATGATGCCGCCCGTGTTTTAGATTCAGTTAACCGTAATGAGGCTAAACGTATTGGATCGAAGCTTATAATTATGAGTGTAATGATACTTTTAAAATCTAGTTCATTTTAGTGGAAGTCCGATTGATAAAACCTCGTCTTCGGTCGTCGCTTTACATTATTAGAGTTATTTTTTGTTTCCATTTTTAGCGGTGCTTAACAAGATTAACAAAATTGCTAACGAGTCCATTATACAAAACTAATGCATTAAATAAATCAAGAATTATTTTATAAACGGAACAATTATTACCTTAATATACCTTCAACATTAAACATAAAACGTCGTTGATATTATGTTTCAAGATTGCAGATCATGTCGGGTTCGCATGTCTCGAGTATAGACGGAATCGCCTATAATGGGCGGGGGTAAACGTTTTCTTCGGCAAATTGGTCGAGATGCAGCTGAAGTGGTAATGGGGCGAAGGGCACGTCGCTTCTTCGGGTATTACCGGGTGACAACCGGCACTGGCGGCACAGCCGGCGCACTCCGAACGCTTTATCACTTAATTTGAATCGTGTCTTGAATATAGAGCGCAAGCTGCCCTTAGAATTCGAAAATTGTTAATCTGTCCTGTCTGGATATTCCAATTCCAATCTATGTCGCAATAAACGAAGGCTGCCACTGAAATAAATTTAATACTGAATCCCTCCTTCGCAGTCAAGTTAAATATATTTCAAATGAGACTGAAGTGTACGGAATTTTGCTGTGCTTATAAGATGGTGATTGTTTTTGTAACATAAGGATTTGGGTATCAACTGATTTGGTGGAGTACGTAAAAAAGTAGCTAAAATTATGTGAGAATTTGAAATGTTAACACTTTCGCGGACGGTCTCAGTTCAAGTTGTATTCTAATATGACACAATAAATTGCCATACCATATATTTGCGTGTAAATACGTTGTGTTCTATAATATTGAATGTTAAAAAGACAATATGACAAAAACGTTTTATCAAGTTTTCGTTTGCAAACATCGTTTCGTGTGATATGTATTATGATGGACACAACATATAATAACGTATGGATACGCTGGACGTCATTATACGTTGTGTCGTATCAAAATCTCAAATCATGACGTACAATCACGTTGTGTCCGCGAAAGTGTTAAGAAAAAACATTGTTCAGCAATATAAATCTTATCTACGAGAATTGATAATGAAAAGATGAATGACGAATATCTAACATTAATATATAACGCGAAGATGCACTTAATAAAATTAATGATACTTTTATAACAACTTGAACGGGATAAAGCTACAACTGTTAAAAGGATCAAAAGAGTAATGTTCGAACGTTAGACGTTTCAAATTTACGCCCAGTTTCATAAAGACCCTTATTATTGCGTGTGTGATATTTCACTGCGCTCATGAAAATTCCTTTGCTTATTTAAATACAAGTGGAAATGAAATACTCGTAACGGTTGTGTAAAAACGGCCTCGCAAGCTTCGCCTTTGAAAATAATATTTGCGTGTGTAAGCGAACCATATTTTTAGTAAAACGTTGTTGAAATGACAACCCTCACCTACCTCTAAATCAAACATGCATAAATCCAGGCCGCTCCCTTTACGCTATTATGTCAACCGAAGCGATTTATGATCGCATCTAAGAGATTTCCACAAGGGAGAATATCGCGGAGTAAATAGTATTGAGCGCTCTCGAGAATATATCCATATTACCCAGCACGAGAGTTGCAACGTATTGATATTTTTTGACACTAAACAAGATCGAGTCGGTTTTAAATTGCAATCTTTACTGTATACTTTTAAAGAAGAATAGCATTCAGGTCAGCGGCTACTACTTTTCATTTTTAGGATAGAATAGAATAGATGTGACCTGATTGAATTCTTTTATATATTTTTTTTACTTTTGTTGGTTAGGCATTTGATCATAATGTCTACGTTGTTACCCGCCTACACAGAATGTGCCTATTTACTTTAGCCTTATTGTTATGGGTTATCATTCAATCAATACTTTAAGGCGTTTGTTAACTTAAGAAACCTAATGAGTGTTTTAAAAATTACGTCAGTGGTTAACTAAATCCCTTATTACCCTATATTAGGTGCGAACAAGGTGGAGTCTAATCAATACTCAATAATATAAGGCAATATTTAATTTGTATATAATTATGACCAACCCGCATTTAGGCCAGCGTGGTGGACTATATGGCCTAACCACTCTCAATGTCTGTACTGTCGATTGTAGAGTAGGCCCGTGCCCTGCAGTGGGGCGTATATGGGCTACAAAAAAAAAATATATAATTATGAAATTAGAAGAGAATTATTATTTGTATCCCATATAACAGTTCATGAATGTAAGAAAGTAAAGGTAGTCTCTAAATATTTTGGAATAGGGAATATGCATGTCATTTTTTTATATTTTTAATCGATTCTGTATGCTATTAGATTACCGGAAAAAAATATAACGCTTTAAAAATATCAATCAAAAAAGTACAAAAAAATAATCAAAACTGCTATCAGTTTCCAAGCATTTAAACGCCATTTTGGTGCGAACCCGCTGTGACGTCAGAGTACGGCAATGTAGTATTTGGATTAAGTTTCGTTCATTAATTGCTAGGGAACTGTATTTTGTCACAAAATTATCCATTTTTTTTAAATAATATAAATAAAACAAAAAATAACTCTTAAACAAACGTAAAACAATACACCCAACAAGCCAAAACTTCATAAAATAGTGTACTTTGTCGTCACTTCCCTTTTCAAGCAATAGCCCCGCGTTTCGAAAAAATTGCGCGGCAAATTTGAAATGTCATTTTTTAAGTATTTATTTTACAGATTTAGAGTTGAGGAATTTAAAAAATATCTTTAAGGTACATTTCTATATCAATAAAGATTACAAAAAAAAAAAAAATTGACTTATTTTGGACTCTCGTGCATATTCCCTATTGCAATATATAATATTTTGATATAATATCAAACGCCTTAGTATGATTGCTAACTATATAAATTGACCGACAACTTAGTACTAAGCAAGCTTTGTGGCCGAGGTTTATGTCAAGGAGGGCGATACGTCAATTGGGTACTGGACTGCGCTTGCAAATCCTCTAGTTAGTGGCTAGGAGGACAATGAAATTATCGCCTTGGCTTCCGACTATACGTGAGATATGTATCGCTATTGTTGCTCTATTGATTCTATACAATATTGGCTTTATTAATAAACAATTTATAAACCTATTTTAATTATCGAATACTTTGTCTCTTTCGATAGACTATTGAATTCAGTTTGAGCTAAGGAAATAAAACATTTGATTACTTAAATAGGTTTATGAACTTTTAATGAATAAGGGCGTATATGTATCGAGTGATGCAATTTTCAGTGTATTTCTCTATAATATTTTTTTATTGCAATGAATGGCAAGATGAGCGTGGCGTTCGCCTAATGGTAAGCGATATGACAGCTCGTATTGTATTAATAGTAAATACGTAAATTATTAATATAATTTAGTTTACAAAGTGCGTGGTGGCTTGTTGGTAAACGGACCGGATGCAGCTGGCACTGTTTACGGTTTTCGCGGGTTCAAATCCCAGGGCACACCTCTGACTTTTCCTAGTCATATGTGTATTGATAGTCAATCACCACGCACTAAAACGGTGAAGGAAAACATCGTGAGGAAACCTGCATACCATAGCGGTTTATAAGAATTTCTATGGTATGTAAGTCCGCCAACCCGCACTAGGCCAGCGTGGTGGACTGTATGGCCTAACAACTCTCAATCATACTGTCGATTGTAGAGTAGGCCCGTGCCCTGCAGTGGGACGTATTTGGGCTGATACAGATACAGATACAGTTAACAATTATTAATGCCTCCATTTGTCAATTATTATTATTATTTCGAGCTGAATTCAAAGCGAAACACGCACAAAATTGCATTGATTTTCTGTTCATTACAATATTGAATATCGAAAATCAACAGCGCAACAATACCAGCGCATAACATATTTCAGTATATGCCCAGTAATCACGCCGGTAATTTCAAAGTCATATTAAACAGGAGTTTTAGAGAAATACACCACAAATTGGATTGATTTTCTATATATTATATTAAATTGAATCATTAAAGCAACATCGATGCTCACATGGCAGTAGTAGTAGCAATTTTTCGAGATACATAAGCATTTCACTGGTGGCAGGTCTCTGATATGTAAGAGCCCATATGGGTAGATACCACCGCAAGGTCTACAGCAGTATAAATGCCCTGTTGTGTTTCGGATTGAAGGACACTATGGCCAGAGTAACTACTGGATATAATGAGATTGAAATCTTACGAGTATGTCTCAGGAAGGCGAGTGCTGCGGAATGCCAAGCATTGCTTTGTGATTCATGGATTTTTTGTTTTGCTACTATCCGGGAGCGGTCATATCTCTTACCATCATGCATATGGCATAGTCATTTTGCCATTCAATTCAATATAAAAGAACAACTTTTAAATTGAATAAAACCTCAAAAACAATTCACCCATAACTCAAGTCTAAGATATCATCATAAACTTTAATAACGTTGCTCCAACGATAAGAATATTATACTTCCAGCTGAACTTTCGCTGTGAATGAGTTACGTGATTTTTTATTCCGCTGAAACTCTTCCGCCAAGTGAAAGGAACTCGAGCTGTCGTGGATTGACTGTGAAAGCGAGGGTGGGTTGTACAAGGCGCATACTTAAAGCGCTTATGTGCATAAAAGCCATGCTGAATAACTCAGCCTTGTTAATGTAACACTAACTAATGCCGTATTGTAAGTAGGGGACAAAGGTTGCCGTACCACTTATTTGAGGTAACTGTGAATGCTAATGATGTATTTTATGTTACAAAAGACAAGGTACCGTATGGTGAATAATTGCTGAGAAGTAAGGGAGGAGATAAGCTTATAATGGAAAGGCCGAGAGAGGCCTTATGTGAGAGGCTTGAAGGATATTGTAGCCAGAGTGACTACTGGACATATTGAGAGCAAACATCTTAAGTCTCAGAATGGCGAGCGCAGTGGAATTCCAAGCATTGGTTTATAATCCAAAGTTTTGAGCAGTCGTAATGCTTACCATCAGGCGAACGGAATCTTCATGTCGCTATTCAAAGCAATAACAAAAATGGATTCAATAATAACAATTTCATGAATTTCCATGGAATAGTAAAACCTAATTGGGTATAAAATCTATAATTAAGCTTAAAGGTTATAGAGTCGAGACATTTGATATTGGTAGTGCAAGGCAATGCGAGAGTGACTAGCAAGATTTATAAACATAAGCCTATCATACATACATACATACATAAACTCACGCCTTTTTTCCAGATGGGTTAGGCAGAGGTGCCTGGCCACCCACTTTTCGCCTTGTATGTTTCGTCCCACAATGTGATAGGTGGCGAGCCTATCGCCATACCGGCACAAATTCCTGACTCTGGGCTGATAATGATAGAAAAATCCAATATCACTTTGCCCAACCCAGGATTCGAACCCGAGACCTCAGCTTTGTAAGCATACCGTAGTACAACTACGCCACCGAGGCAGTCTCTATAACTCAAGTTAAACTTAAATAACTTAAAAATGCGATCGTTGCAATACAGAAGAATACGCTAATATCAATGAATAAACAAAACATAACCGGAGTTGTACTAATTGAATTAATAAAAAATGCAAACGTTACAATAATACACAAGAATACGATTCGAATATTTTCTAAATAGGTGTTATAAAAGTCGAGTCTGTGTAAGTTTGTACTTGGAGATATAAAATGCGAGCGTATTGGAACAACTTTTAGTAGACCCAAAGGATTTCGGATTACAACTGCAGTGTTGCTACAAACAGCACCGACAACTTGGATACAAATTCAAACGTGTTTTTCAATCGTTGTTTTTTCAACAATAATGCGAAATGCTGAATGTAATTTTTACAAATTAAACTTGCTGTATTATTATAATTCAAATATTTTTTAATGCTGGAATATGTACAGTTGTAACTTTGGCCACAATATCCTTCAAATCGAAACACAACAATGCATTTACATTGTTGTTTGGCAGTGGTTTGTACCTACCCAGGCGGCCGCTCACATGTGGGAGACCTACTAGCAGTAAATGCATATCATGTTATAAAATACCTGCCTCGGAGGCGCAGTTGTCCTACGGTACGATTGCAACGCTTAGGTCTCGGTTCGAATTCATATTAACTCGGAGTCAAGAATTTCGATAGGCCTCCTATTACATCGTAAGACGGACCACATAATGCGAAACATGGGTGTTGTCCTGGTCGCACCTCTGCCTACCCATTCTGGGATAAAGGCGTGACTTTATGTATGTATGAATAAAATACTTTATATGATGACGAAAATATTATAGGAAAGCTGCATGCCGCGTGAAACCATTTATGATTATATTATTGGGAAATGAAGTGCTTAGCAATAATGTTAGTGATGTTATTTAAAAATGGTCGATAAAGTTACCACACGCGTCTGAATTCCTAAATTAAATTAAATAAATTCAAGTGTAAATATATGTTATAAAAACACTGGTATTTTTCCACACAAGTACCTCTTGCGCTCACGTCTTACATCCTTTACCAATGTGGCGAAGTGAAAGCGAAATGTAAATTTCAGTTGTATGAGGAGCCCTTTAGTAGGGTCACATATGCTTGTGGGAGCGTTTGTAGGCGGAATACACCAATCTACCAGCTAAAAATAAATAAGACATTAAGCAGCGTTTAAAATACATCTCATTACTCTACTTAAAGACGTGGCTGGAAGGTAATTAATTTTAGGATTCATTTAAGGACATAAGATATCATACGTACTGCCTAAAGTTATAAATTTTTACGCAGAAAATGAATGACATACGGAAGTTTTTTATTGCAATTAATGGCGAGACTAGCATGCCATTCGCCTTATGGTAAGCGATACGACCGCTGATGAACAGTAGCAAAACCCAAACGACACCTTGATTCACAAAGCAATGCTTGACATTCCACTGCGCTCTTCATCCTAAGACATAAGATGTTAAGTCTCAATATGTCCAGTAGTTACTCTGGCTACAATGTCCTCCAAACCGAAACACAACAGTGAATTTACACTGCTGTTTGGCATTCATCTTGAATCCGATATTGATAGTGTAATTATAAAACAGTAAAGTGAGTCACAACATAAAAAGTGATCAGCGCTAATCGCTATCAGTAATTACTAATAATGCCCCGTCAATTAATGTGGCATTGCGATCCATAGTAATAATGAGAACCTCCTCCATTTTTTTAATCTCTTAGAAATCACTGTATTAGACCTATAAGTGATTTTCTGTCGATGAGAAGAAAACAGCAAAGCTGTTAAAGAACTTTCGCTACTTAAAATTTTCTACAGCGGTAACGTAACTGTAAAGTAGCGGTCTTATTCATAGACAGTACATACATACATTCATAAACTCACGCCTATTTCCCAGAAGGGGTAGGCAGAAGTGTCAAGGACACCCACATTTCGCCTTGTATGTTCCGTCCCACGATGTGATAGGTGGCGAGCCTATCGCCATATCGGGCACAAATTCCTGACTCTGGGCTGATAATGAATAGAAAAATCCAATATCACTTTGCCCGAACCGGGATTCGAACCCGAGACCTCAGCTATGTAACCGTACCGTAGTACAACTACGCCACCGAGGCAGTCATAGACAGTTTTTAAACCCTATTTTAGTTATCGAATGTAAACGAATCTAAACGCCTGAATAAGGTAGTATAACTCTAAATCGGAATGGCCAGATATCCTGCAAGGTCACGCGAGTTGGCCGGCACAGGACCGCAGGTTATAGATATTTATGGGGCCGTCTGTGTCAAACGTGTGGCTGAAAGCAAACCCGAGTCACTCGTTACAAGCTTTGTAGAATGGTCGCACAAATTTGACATGCCGTTTCAACCGACGATATACGGACTAAGTGTATTTCTGTATTCAATTGTGCGCGCTGTTTTGCTTGATTAACTAAATTTAGCGTGTTTCAAATTTTAGAATGGACAACAGTTGTATTCGTTTTATTTTAGTTATTGAATCGATATTGGATTTCTGTGCATTGAACATTTTAATTAATTTGCAATTAGATGATGATAATTTAGATTTAATTAACAACAAGCTTAGTCTCAATCGTTTAGATGAGGGTGCAATGCAAACCTTATTGAGTAATCTTGTATCAGATGAACCTCAAATGTTACACAATTTATTTATTCATAAAGAAAACTGTTAATTTAGCACATATTTTTTGTTATCTAAATTGTAAGTTTTTTATTATTGTTTTCCTACCTAGCTTAAAGCTATGATGGGGTTGGCATACCAAATTATCGCAAAGTCCCTAAAAATAAATAGAAAAAGTACGGATTAAAATGTATCCATCAAATCAGGCAAGTGTAGGCCAAGTATTACCCATAATATGAAATGCTTATCCCCCATTGATATTATAGTTAAAATTAAACAGTGTCTGAAGTAAGAAGTAAGCGGAGATGTAATCAACTATCAACATCCTTTTAATTGTAAGATATAAAAAGTTTAACAACTTACTCAAACGCAAACATTTCACATACATTAGAGTGGTTAGGCCATATAGTCCACCACGCTGGTCTATGCGGATTGGCGGACTATACCATAGAAATTCTTATAAATCGCTATGGTACGCAAGTTTCCTCACGATGTTTTCCTTTCCCGTTTTAAATAAAAAAATACATAACCAGGTAAAATTAAACAAAGACAAAGCAGAGCATAATTACTAAGTATGTGATAAAAAGGTTGCACCTAAATGACTGTCCATTAAACCGACGGCAGGTGGCCCCAGGGGTGAAGTGGACACCTCGTTTTATGAGCTTGTGTAATACTCAAGCCGTTTGTCAACACTTAATTAATGCCACGTTTATTTTATGATAAATAAACTTTGCGTTCGAGGTTATATTAATCTGTTTTTAAACCAACCATTGTTTGCTCAACCAATTTAAACAAAATGCTTTTTTCAAATAAAAACGTTGCACGTCATTTTGATATTTTTTTCATAAATTAATTAGGACATTAGTAAGAACTTAACAGTCACACACATAGTCCTGACCTCACATTAAGATCAACTAAGTCTTGGGTCGCGGATATCATAAACGAGAGAGACTTTTCGGTCGCAAAAATACCCAGACCCGAAACAAATACCTGTGGGGCACACAAATATTTGTCTCGATGCAGGGATCGAACCCGCGGCCTCACGTTTCACAGCCGTCGTCTAACTAATTGCGTCATGGAGGCTGTCAACATTAAAATTAATTGAAATCAATGTGAAGATTCGGCCATAACGTGGTAAACTAAAACCCACAATCTTCTGTAGCGAAGGCGTACACGTAAAAATCATAGAGAGTTTAAGTTAAGCTAAGTGAAACACGTTTCTAAAGGCTATAAATGAATAATTTAATTCTTCTTCTTCTTGATTTATGTGTAAAAAATATTAATTTAAAATAATAACTGGAATATCCTGAAGATACTTGAAACATTTTCAATGTAGACAGAATCATATTTTCATTAAATATTAAAATTCTTTAGTACGAGTATGTTATAAATCATTGGATATTATTTCTTTTTTCCTTCAATTATCTCCATTCCATAGTAGTCAGTAAGAGATTGCGTTGAGCGATACGATCGCCATTTACACTGTAATGCCATTTGAATTGTATATTTTTTGTATAAGATTTATTGGTTGGACACCAAAAAAACTATATATAAAAAAATATTAATATATTTCACATGTATCTATTATACTTTTCCTTCTTAGCTTCTATCCTTTAAACTTTTGACTGTTCTATTTATCCTTTTCTAATACTTATCTATCTCATGGTTGTCTGTAAAATATTGCCTGTGAGCGATAAGATCGCCAATTGTACTTGATTTTTGATCATATTTGATCCTTTTTGTGTGTGCATTAAAGTGTATAAAAATAAATACATTTTTGTTCATCACCAAATCAAGTCACCAATAGAAGTTTTGTGTCGTGACAAGTAAACATGACCTATAAAGTTAAATACATCAATTCTACTTTTGAGACAATGAATGAATACAGACAAAACAATGACGTGCAACTATTTCAATTTACAAACACATAGAATAAAAAAAGATACAATTTAATATTTTCGCCTAGAATTTCATACAAATTTCTTTAAATTAAATCTTTTCACGCTAAATGTTCGAAGGTGATTTTATATTCAGTAGGTATTGAGGCATATTTTAGTTAAACATGATTTATTCGGCGATATTACGCACCCACGCCCGGCTTGAATGGCATTACGTTGACAGCTTATGAGGTCCTTTATTTATATTTGATTTATGTAGTGAGCAGAGATATGGCCGTTGGACAACCGTAGTTGGTATAGATATTTGATGAGCACACGGTTCTATCTTGGAGGAGTTGTTTATTCGAAATTGTAGACGTACGAACTAGTATGACGAAATAGTGTATAATGAGATGAATTACTGAAGAAAAGCAGGTTTGAATTATATTAATTATTTGGTTAAATTGAGTTTTTGTGAGTGTGAATTTAAATTTTATTTTATCTTGCATAGATTAAAAATATGCCATAACTTTCACTTCGTTCCTTTTACCATTCCGGAATTGTACATAAACTTCATAACCGCGAATACATATATTTTTTTAATATAAAAGAGCAACGCTCATTTCGGTGAAATTATGATTACACTCCAAACAGGGTTTGTTGACCCCATGCTAAAATTAAAATTTACGACTCAAAGTACTTTCGATGCTCAAGCGTGGAATTACTAAATGGGTAATTTTTTAACATAAAACTGGAAAGTCCGAAAGCTAAACTCACTTGGGCATTCACAAAAACAAATCGTGTTTGGTGTTAGGCAATGTAATGCAAATTTTGGGAGTACCCGCCGAATCCGGTTTACAAAACAGCCATTGTTATAAAAATAATTGGGGTCACGTAGCCGTTAGTCTACAGTCTATACAATAATGTAAGCGCAGGGCGCCTCGAATATTATACTGTTAGGCAATTACGTTCCTTTTTTCAAGTGTTTAATTATACCCCAACTTGAGGATTATTGTTTTGCCTCCTCTCTATTAGCAGCCTCATTTAAAAAAGATATTGTTTTATTTTTTGTATCAAAATAAATTATACTCCATTTATAATCTCTTAAATACATTTTTGCCCATTTATATTATCTTTAAAATACGCGTTTGATGAGGAGATCCGTAGGAAACAAAGGTTACCGACGTAGCCTTAAGGATAAGCAAGTTGAAGTGGCAGTGGGCCTGGGGTATAGCGTGAAGAACTGATGGTCGTTGGGACCGAAAAGTTCTAGAGTGGAGACCATGTACAGGCAAGCGCAGTGTTGGACGCCCGGTTACAAGATGGATGACGATCTGGTTAAGGTTGCAGGAAGTCGCTGGATGCAAGCCGCTGCCAACAGATCAATGTGGAGATCCTTCGGTCATGCCTGTGTTCAACCGTAGACTTCCGGCCGCTGAAGAGAGAGATAGAGGTAATAGGAAAAAAATATGGATCAATATAGGAATTTAATGATTATTGGGCGGGTATAATTCCTTGAAAATCTATATTTACTTATTTAGTTTATAAAAAATAGGAATTAAATAAGCAAATTTCTTTAATTTCATAAGACACATAGCTGGTGTATGCAGAGACTGTTATACTTTTACAATATACTTTCATTTAAACTTAGCGTGAATCAGTATTGGAAACCTTGTCTTGTTTTACCACAGATAGTCAAGTACTAAATGTTAAAATATATTTGAAAACATACATTTTGTAAATTCACTCAAGAATTTTTCAATAAAAGAACACAATACAAACGGTCTTATTAATGGACAATTTTAAAACGAATTTTACTCGTAGTTATCGAGTGTTTTGTCTCCTTCGCTTAAACTGAATTCAAAAGTCGTTGGAAAGTGACAAAATATTCGTTAACTAAAATATATCTTAAAAATGTCTATGAATAAGGCCGTTAGTCAATAAGATTTGTCCACAACCGCTTGCCAATTGGTGCATCCGCAACTAATACAATACGGGCAAGTTCGTCGAATAAATCTAAAAAACTTTTGCGGGGAATTACTTGTTGTAAAACAAGAATACATGGCCCTAGGGTTGACCGGCCATGAACGCTGCTTCGCCTGCTGCTGCCAATTTATTATATTGAGAATAATACTATAAACGTGATTATTAAATTAATTAAAACTATAATGGTAGAGCATATATTCATAACTTTTACAAATCCTATTGAAATTCCAATGGTCGTTCCTTGCGTTTTTATTAGTGAATTAGAAAATATTGCGTCTAAAATATCAAAGCTATTTACCAACCCTTTACTAGTATCTATTAAATTAAGTTAAACATTGTCATACTTATACGTAAGGTGAAGATGTCTATGGAAAGCTAGACATGATTCTATACCCAGATTTGTTTCCAGATCTTTTTATATCATAAGATATAAATTAATGACAGGTATGCAAATAAAGATAAAATATTCTTATAGAAGTTAAATAAAAAGAAAATCTCTAAAACATTTTTTTACCAATTCTTTTCACTGTCTGCGATTAATGCTAATTGACCGACATAATTTTTGGGCGGTATATAACATTCCATATGACCGAGTAAAGGGCTTTCTCACGGTTAAAGGGCAGTCGCTATTTTAGTATAAAAAAATACGCGTCAACGCACTAGATTAATGCCATAGTTATATTATGTCCCAGACAGGCGTAATTATAAACCTACGCATTCAGATGAATATTTTACGGCAAGCACCCGTTGAATGGTCTAAATTTATGTATGCTCTATTTCCGACGTCACCGCAATGGCAGGCATAATTTTCGTAACTAATCAATGAATAGTGGTTAACATAATGATCTTTTGAACACGTATTTAAAATTTAGAACGGTCTAATTCAAAAACAATTTAATAGCCATGTTACAAATTCAATTTTAAAGCACTAATACACATCTGGCTGTTACCCTTACCTTTATTATAAAGTCATCGGGGTACGGTACGTTAATCTTCAGGGTTCTTTTTCAAAATTACCCTGTCATCCCTCGCGGGATCTGTTACCAGTTCGTATTTGAAAGGCTTTTATTTTAATCAATGTAAAATATCTGAATGAGTGTTGTTCTTATAAAGATTCATGGGTCCCGTCGGATCGGGCTCCACGAAGCGTCGCACCAGGTTATTATTTACCACTTTCTACCGCATTTTATTACTAACCCACAAAAGGGTCAAATAATAAAAAGAAGTGTTCGCTTTGTGGCTAAAACAATAGTCCGATATTTATGGCCCTACCTTTGTGAATACCCGTTTCCCGGAGTCAACTTTAGACTTATGAAGTAATTTGGTATAACGGCCCACATTATTGCAAGTGGAAAGCGCCGCATTTTTCACTGTCAAAGAATTGTCGTACTCGTCTAATGGCGTATGTGTTTTATGAATATGTTGTTCGGAAGTCGTGGGGTTAGGTGTATCATAAACAGTGCCTTGAACTTTATGAGGCCTGCTTCAGACTTTACTCGTATTTGGATTAGCTCAGGGTTTTACAATGAACTGAAAATGTCATAATAATTTATAAAGTAAACATCTTTATCATATTTGCATGAGACTTGACTTACTATTAACTTTTGAATTTATCTTGTATACTTTCGCAACAAATAAACAAATAGGAGCGTGTTTGTTCTTTGTGCTTCAGTCTTCGATAGTTACGAACTAGAAATTGAGAGAACAACAATAAGGTTCAGATAGCACTATCTCTGGCATTATGCTTACCAGCCTTTGTTAGCCTTTGAATAAGAATATTAAATTAAATCAACTCACCACTGCTTGAACAATTATTATTTTGCAGACACAAAAGATTTGCTTACATCTTTATTCTAAAATGACTGTCTTATGAATCTATATCATTTCATTTCAAATCATATTTCTTAAATTTAATTAAGTCAGGTTTTATGTATGGTTGAAACGTTGTCAGTCATGACTCAGCATGAATGGGCACTGGGCAGGCTCGTCTGGGGAGGTACTATTTTTCATTTGGTGAGTGAGATTGCTGGATGCCCAATACCCCTTTCCTCTTCCCATCCTTTTCCTTCCCACTCCCTTCCTAGTTTGATGTGCTGACAACATATCAATGATCTAAGGGTTGTGGAAGTTCATGGGCAGCGGGGATCATTTACCATCAGCTGACCTGTTAGGTTGCTAGCCGGACCTGATGTAAAAAATATAAAATAATTCAATATAAAAAATAAAATCACCTGCTTTATTCTGGGTTTAGAAAGAAACTATACCGCAACAATAAAAAAGAAATCAAAGTGCAAACACGCCACATCACGGTACGAAAAGGTGCCAAATCTTTTTATACAAACGCTCAAATACAAAAGTAAAAATTCCCGGTTGTAATAACCCGGAAAATGACCCCTGTCATAAACGGCCGGGTAACCGGAAATTTGCTGATCCTTGCTTGTCCCTTATACCCACTGGCTAGTCATTTAGTCCACTTGAACGCAATAATTGGCTTTGTTACGAGCGAATATCTTAGTGCGGTTAGAGTTCATACCATTTTATGCCGACGTTTCCATCTGTTATGTTTTAAACTTAAATATTCCTGTGCAAGTGTTACGTAAGATTTCGTTTTATTTCGTTCATTTCGTGATCGATGGACGATTTGTAGTAAACTTTTAGGCATAAAAATGCTTAATTTCTTATCATTTCATTTATATTCAAGTATCATGCTGCGTTGTTTGAGATGTATTCGATGAGAAGAGATGTTTGTCTATACATTCTGTTTTTATAGCTGTCAGTGGTCATATTCTTCATGTCGATTAGATTCTCTGGATTCACTTATTGATTCTTGTTCTCGGTGTAGAGACTTGGGCGTTATGTCGAAAGGCCACATTTAATAGATACAAAAATACACCCAACAGTAGCGTACATAGAATGAGTTTTGCGTCGTGGGTATCAGGAACTACTAGAGACTTTTCGGTCCCCCAAACACCTAGACCAGTAACCAACATCTGTAGATCACACAAATATTATATACTAGCTGTCGGGCCCGGCTTCGCCCGGGTGCAGATAGTTTTTGAGTCCAATCCACATCAAGAACATATTATTTCGCGTGTCTACTAACTATATTTCCCGCGTGCCGTCGACTATATTTCCCTTCCGTAGGAGAGGACATCCCGTGCCAACAATTTGAATTTGAAAGAGTAGAAAATATGTATATTTGGTTTCCTGACTCATCCCACGGGAACACTACATTTTTCGGGATAAAAAGTAGCCTATGTGTTAATCCAGGGTGTCAGCTATCACTATACCAAATTTGAAAGAGTAGAAAATATGTATATTTGGTTTCCTGACTCATCCCACGGGAACACTACATTTTTCGGGATAAAAAGTAGCCTATGTGTTAATCCAGGGTGTCAGCTATCACTATACCAAATTTCATCAAAATCTGATGAGCCGTTTTTTCATGAAAGAGTAACAAACATCCATACATCCATACTTACAAACTTTCACCTTTATAATATAGTAAGGATAGTAAGGATTTATCTCTGGGAATATTTGTCTCGATGACATCGAAACCGTGAGGTCTGTTTTAAGTCCGGCGTCTAACCAACTGAGCCATGGAGACTCTCAAATGTAATTAAAAACCTTTCAATCCCAGATAGATCTGCTTATATCGGCATTCTCTTGTTTTTGTCGTAATTCAAAATACTTGGTGCAACATTTTTGCAGAAATATTTAGCATACAAAGAGGAAATATTAATACACACATCATGCAACTAGCGAATCGAACCCGAAAGTTTAGGGTTTCAAAAATTTACTATGTTTTATATCAGTAGACTCGAGAATCGATAATTATTTCACATTAACCCTTTTGATAATATTTGACGTTATGTTCTAGTTATCGTGTTCTCCATGGTGCTTCTTAATTGTAGTAATACTAGGCATACTACACTAAGCCGGGACTCAAATGATATTTGGCGATTTTTGGATGAGTTTGGCCAGATTCCAACCGAGTGGTTGAAAATAAAAGCGGGCTGCTGACGCGATTATCCTACCACGCGAACTAGTTTATCGCTTGTAAATATTATGCTGTATCAGTAAAAAAATGCGGAACTGAAATGTCAGACAATCACCCTAATGTCCAAAGAATTTGAGGTTAGAATAATTATTTGGTAAAACAAATATGTATATTTCTGTCGACTATATCAAGACTGTTACCGAAAACGCAAACACAAAGCAACCAAAAGTTTCACAGAGGCGCGACAATTTTTATTGTCATTATTTAAATATATTATTGTTAGTATTTGGATGGTAAATCAATAGATTTTGCTAAAATAAGAATTTAAACCCTTTCGTACAATAGCGTCTTTAAAAATAAAAAGGTGTACAGTTGGTGGTTAGGTTGGTGGTGTTAGAAAAAAATATGTGTTTACCACCTAAATACAATAAAATAAAAAACGTTTGCTTTATTTTGCAATTTTTAAAAGGCTTTTAATCTGAAGTCACAAAACCTACCACCCGGCTTTGTTTTCGGTAGCAGTCTTGATATACCCTATATATAATTTTATGAGACAGGGTATTTAAAAACAACGAGGATGACAAAAACATTTGATTCAATTTTCTATGACCAGCTGTGATGTTACGTAAAGCGACCGCTTTCCTATCGTATTACGTTTGTTGAGTGACATAGCCGGAGGCCGAATTCTTCATTCGTCTTCCTGTCCTTTTTTGCTCTCCTTTCTACTTTTATTTTGATGGGCCGCAACACATATTCTAAATGGTGCAATGCTAATTCAAAAAATAAAAATACAGTTGAATTAAAAAACCTCGTGTTTTCGGTAGTCGGTTAAATAAAATAAAATATGCCTTGTTGTTTTCATAATTTGGCATAGTATTTCAATTTGTTCTACCGGCAAATAAAGAACAAATGATAAAACACAACATGATATGTATCGGTCCGTAATCAGCTATAAAATATCAATAGGTACCGTATACTGTAATATTATTCTAAATTTGGCGATAAAACGCACATTTGTCACAAACGCCCTAACCATCTAGAAATGTAAGCTCGTTTTTATTAAGGTAAAAATAATATCGGCGATGCTGTTAAAATTTTCAATAAAACCGACCGGTGCGACGGTAGCGCGAGGCATATCGTTTTTGTTTTTGTAGTAAGGTGTAGCGGCTTCATAAAAATGCGGTTGAGCTGTAATTGGGTTATGATCGGACGGTGGTCAGGACAAACTTCGGGGACAGCCCTTTACTGCCGCAAATATATTTTCGGCCCGTTTCAGACATAAACCCCGGGAATATTCACTGAAAATGTTCCACAAAACCGTTGATGTTGCGTTCATGTCGTCCTGTAGTTACAGTACTTATATCATCCTTTACGAACTTGTATGTTTAGTAATTTTAAATTATAAATACGAGATTTAAATCTATTGTTTTTTACATATAATATGCAATTGAAGTATAAACAAGAAAAATATCTACAAAATAATTGCCCAGACGGGATGTTAAAGTATTACGATTCAATGCATAATTATTTATACAGGAAAAAAGATCGAATTTGCATTTTTCTATAGTTGTGCACAAACAACAGCAAACCTGAACATTAATTTTATCATTACCCGTAGTTGTCCAACAGTAAAATAAATAAAAGAGTAAAAATTTGCTTGGCTCGGGTAGCGTCTACCGACGGGGTAAAAACCGACTTGCGTTTCTCCAACTTTGTCGACCAATACAGCGATTGCAATGAGTTCTGGTCTATTGTCGGTTGACCTCGTTTTTGGAATTCATTAAACATATTGTCAGCTGCTGTAAAATCAATTTGCTGAATTCAAGATAATATACTGATTTGGTGAATAATATTATCTACCACTTTGTTATTTCATTGGAATTACTATTGTTGTGGTTTTAGGGCCAGTAATTTTAGCTGATGATTACTAGTCATTAAGAGACTGAACATTAATGTCTCGGAGAACAAACAATGCATTGCATAGTGATAATGTCAGTCTCCGTGGCGCAGTCGGTTTGGCGCGGCCTGTGAAACGAGAGACCGCGGTTTCGATCCCCGTTCCGAAACAAATGTTTGTGTGGTCCACAAATATTTTTTTTAGGTCTGGGTTTATGAGACAGAAAAATCTCTCATAGTTCCTGACACCCACGACACAAGACTCGATCTTAGTGTGGGGTAAGGACTATGTATGTAACTGTTGGGTGTTATTTATTTTTAACAATAAGTTATGATATCTTTTACCCCTAGGCATGTGCATATTTACCATAATGCTAACGAATCAATATCGTCACTATTATTAGCCTCTCATTATAATCTACGATAATATTTTCTACCTCAATCATCGCATAAAAAACCTTTTAAGCGTAATTTTCGCACAACCATTCAAATCGCAAAGAAAGCGTTTCAAACTAAATATTTACTTAGCATGGTCTCGCTCGGTGAATTTTTATCGATTTCTCATGTTGCGTTAAAAGGGCTCATTTGGTTTTATTGTATGAAATGTATGGAAGTATAATTTGCATTGAGCCGGTGGTCACGCACGTCTAAGGGCGTTTCCTTTTTATTGTTCGGGTCTTAGGCTTTCGTCGTACGTTAATGCGGTGGGTTGCTCGAGGTTCGCCCGCGGGTATAATGTTCCACTATCTTGCGTATATCAATTTTATACAAGAACTTTTATTTACGGGTTATAAATAGGTCTTTGGAAGTAATAACGCGAGTACGGGTTGTTCTTTATATGATTTTGATGATGTATGTTAAGAGTTTTGTAATGTGTTCGAATTCTGAATTGTTTTCTGTCCTTGTCTGATTTTTTTTTTTTTTTTTTTTTTTTTATTATAATTCACAAAACTGATGTACAATCTAGCAAGGTACAGGAAAAGCGTTTGGTAATAAATCGGATTGTCATCTACTAGATGTGAATCCAAAAAGCATTTAAGAAGACACTCCACATTACAAAAATAAATTTACAGCAACACTAACAGTTTTATACTAAATCAAATTAATGAAGGATGGACAGCACAATATAATATAAACTTAACTAACCAAAAGTTTGATTTTGGACCTAGTTGAGGCTATAGAACCGCAAAATATATCTATATCATTACGAATGGAGTTGGCAAATGACATCATGCGAGCCATAGGTGAAAGATAACCAACATTTGTGCGACTATAAGGTAAAAGAAAAGTTTTTCTATTTATTAAGCGGCTGCTAGGACGTGGAACACAAAAGTCTAGTTTTCCCAACAGCTCAGGTGAATCAATGAAACCATTAACCAATTTAAATAAGTACATCAGGTCCAGGCTTTTTCTACGGGCACTTAAGGACTTCATTTTATAGTGGCTTAATCGAGATTCGTAGATTCGTAGATTCGTGATGTCGGATTGTAGTGTCTTCATCAATTTCATTAATGCTATAACATTTATCATCATCATAATCATCATCATCATCATCATCATCATTGGTCACAGCATCATGACAGATGATTGTTGCAGTGTTTGTAGTATACGAAATTTATTGCTTTAGGGTAATAAGCAAATAGGATGTCTGTACTATGGACACTGTTCCGCCCTCACACCCACCACTGTAATTCCTGTAAGCCAGGATCAACAGTGCCACGCAATGTAATGACACCGAGCATTGAAGCTCGGCGAGTCTTCAGGAATGTCTAACTTGTCTTTAACCCGCAACGAAATTAATCAGAAAGTGATCAGGAGGAGTTGGAAATAAAATATTGTGCACTTCCCTCCGTGCAAAGCGGGTGAGAAAACAATGAACTAAAGAGAATGTCTACTCAGATGCTGACACATTTTCTTCTGTGCTTACAAGGCCAAGGTACGGCGGCATCTCTTGCCGCACATATCGAAAGTGAAGCTCGAATCGGGAACAGAGACATCTAGCACGAAGTTTTTTCCACTCTATCGTATTGAGCCAGACTTCGTCATGCTTCCGAATCCCATCTGCAACCATTTTACGCCACGTTGCACTCGCCATCCTGAGACATTAAGATGTTAAGTCTCAATATGTCCAGTAGTTACTCTGGCTACAAAGACCTTCAAACCGAAATACAACAGTGCATTTACGCTGCTGCTTGGCGGGAGAAATAGATGTCCCGTCTCGATGTCAGGTCCCGCTTACAGGAGTCCTTATCTCAAAATAGGACGCCCAACATCAGGACCACAATTGAACCATCTATATATAAAACGTGCAGTAATTAAAGACGTAAATGGCGAACTCATCACAGATCAATGTCAACAATTCGATAGATGGGTGGAACATTATTCGAATCTTTACTCAGAATCAGTAGACATCAATTCTGACTGAAGTTTTGGACGAGCTCCCAACTATACAATTCTGTGTATTATAATAGTCTGTCGGCTGGTTTTCAAAATTCTAAAACAGACACAAAGTTTTAATGAACTCTAGAAAACTTATCGTATTTTACTATCACAAACACTAAAGGTATAAAAGTAACAAACGCAAATAACCTAATAATCCAATTAATTTGAAGCACGCTTAAAACATTTTAACAATAAATTTTACAGTATAACGTGAAATATAAATTGTAATAAACCGGAATTTTAGCCTAACAAATAGGTCTACATAAAACGCAATAAACAAAATAATTAAGGTCTTTACAAAAATTTAACACACATTTAACGTTTACACAAACTGAATAATCTTGCTTTAAAGCGAGACATATCACTCCAGGCCTTTTCAAGATTCCAATTTGTCACAAATGTGTTGGTAAGTAAGGTGCACCGAAATTTCTGCCTCGGAAAAATATTTTTTCCTCATACTCTCTAATGAGGCTTCTTTCTTAGATACTTATCTGAAGTTTTTCCTTCCGAACCGTGATGTCCATGCTACTAAGCTGCCCTGTAATAAGTAGCTAATCCGGATATCATTTATCATTTGCCCTTAGATGAATTGATTAATAATTACACATTTACTGATATCCAATTAATTCCGATATTAATACTTGGAATTGACATCTTTCGCATTTAGTAATTTCCGTTTATGATGTAGGTCGATCGGCTTCGACAAGGGAATTGTGTATTTAAATAAGGATATTTTTCAGTGTGGGCTATCGAGGGCAGATTAGGGTCCTTCTCAATGTTATCGGGGTATTGCACGAGGCAATTATTTTCCTCGACGACCTACATTACGATATTTTTTCTTTTTCTTTACTTTAGACTCATAAATTATTTGGCTATAATAAAGGAGGGCAATATCCTTATTTGAAACGGGCTGGACGGTTCTCAGGTGGTTATAGGTTTGAGGTCACGTAGGATTCGAAAATATTGTAGGACTACTACTACAGTTTATTTCTAGCTGACCGTGTTGAAATCATTAACAAAAGTTTCAAAAAAATACTTTATTGACCATAAAAGTAATTCATTTGCAATTTGTTTCCCTTTAAGAATATTACAAAACTTGACCTGAAACTCCAGGTTCGATTGTGGTATTCATTCATTATTAAACTTCCTCGACAAACCACAAACCCAAGTTTTAGTTTCTTCGTCTCGCGACAACTTGCCCCAAAGTCTCGAGTATGAATTAAAAATGATATGTTCGGTACATATTACTTACTTACTATTTTTCTTTTATTCTTCTAGGCCAGGGGTCTGCAACCTGCGGTTTATGAGCCCCATGCGGCTCTTTGGATGTGAAGCTACGGCTTTTTAAGTCCATACACCAACATTGTTTATTAAAAATAATAATATCAAAAATGATTTTGAATCTATTAATGAGGATTAGGCACCATTTCTATTTCACAGCCGCTTGTCCTTGCTTTTTACCACACCCCTTCCCTGCGACACGCGTCATAACAGTCGTCAGAAAAAATGTTGCTCTTTGAAACGTAGAAATTGTCTAAATTGAAATTTTTAGCTCTTTCAACTCAAAAGGTTGCCGACTCTTGTTCTAGACACAACGTAGGCGGGCGCTTGCTTGGTTTTATATATCGCTGCTTTAATTTGATAACGACATATCTCAAAAATGAACTTTTTTTCAGGGGAGCAGTTTAAATAAAGCAAAAGAAGTAATTATTTTTATATTTTATTTTAATATTGACAACTCTTTGAAAGGTGCTTAAATCAACGTATTAATCAATCAAAAATATCAGTTTTATTCACATGATATTTTAGATTAATTTGTGTTAAATGGTAACATTATCATAAAAATTACATTTCGTTATGTGCCACTACTAAAGCAGCGATATGTGTTTCAATGTCTGTAATTTACGTGCTCCTAAACATATTTGTTAATTAACTCATATGATCTCCTCTAATTACAATATCAATACAATACTTTTTGGCTATCCTGAAAGCTGCGGCCAGCTTTGTTGAGATTGTGGTATGAGTAGCTGTCTGACTAAACCAGCCTTTCGAAAGTGGATTATATAATTTACCACATTGACCTAATGTAATAGAATTTGTATACGTTCCGTTCGTAAGAAAAACTCTCTAGATACAAGTTTATGATGGTTTCCTTTACTGTCTAAGGAAGAATACACTCGTAGCTTTGAAAAATCAGTGGTGTATCCTGAGTTTGAAGCTACCCGTCTGTCAGTTTAGTCTTCACCCTACTGAGCTATCTCACATTTCATATACCTACTGTATACGATCAAAATTCTGCCACTTCATACATACCGTTCGTTTATAATAAATGTTTGCATATTTTAACCTGGAAAAGCGGAGCCCCGTTAAGCTGATTTGCTCGGTGACCTTTTAAATACAAGCTTAACACCGAAATCTGACCCGTGTACGAAAATTAATAAGGGGATAATTATTACATAGCCAATAATGAAATGACTTCATTGCCTCGCTGATGGAAATCTGATATAATGCGCATAACATGTTGTGACATTTAATGAATTTCAATTCGATTATGTTCGATATGAATGATTTTAATGGAGTTGCTGAAGCTGTAAGAACCGAATATGAGAATATTTTCGCTTCATTTTTTGTAAACTGATCAATGTGAAATGTATATAATATTTTCGTCAGTGTACGTTTGTCGTTTTGGAGTGGTCCTTGGTGGGCGCTTATGTTCAGCAGTATTTTTGTTATTCATAATTACGATGAGATGGTATATGCTTAAATTTTAACCGGCATATTTACGACTGAGGCTGTTAGGCTCTCAGGGCGTAAATTGTACTCTGTGGGTTAGGTTTAGATCCACCATACTTCTAATGCGAGTAGGAAGAAATAAGACTTCATCATTGTAATGTCAATTATCATAGCTATTTATCGCCAGGTAATAAATACATTCTGAGAATGCTAGCCTCTTGCTACGGGTTTACCAATCCCAAGTGTGTGATCACAATAACTTGATAAAATCTTGAATCATATCCGTGATTTGAAGAGGACATTATACGCCTGTTAGAGTATTTGTACAATTACAGTTATCGTCAGCAAATTTGAAACTTAATTTGTTTTTAATTATGCCACTTGAATATTCTAGCTGCAGAATTATCTAATCACCAAAAGCCTGGTATTTCATAATATTTAAAACTAACGACTGCTTGACGTGCGACCTGTGGTAACTCGTGACGTCAACTTGTGTTCCACACCCACAAACGTGTAACTCACAAATGCTACCAACTCTGAGCGTTACGGTTAGTCTCATTGAACTGTCGTCGAGGAGGCTAACTAAGTGGGAGGATAGAATATCATGAAGTCAACCCTCCGACTCTATGGAAGAAACCGATTTGAGCCTAGCCAAATCAGCTCCTCCTGCCGAATGGAGCAGCTCGGCATTTCATGCTGTGCTAAATAAAAAATAAATAAAATAGGTTAAAGGAGAATGCCCATTTTCCTATGAAACTTGGTATCGGAGCGATGATTTTTGTCTCTTGATGAAACCTACTTTTTTGTGTAGGGAAAAATACATATTTTCAATAAATGTAAACATAATTGCGACGCAGGCCCGGAGTTCTTGGAGAAATTAACTTCAAGAACAATAAAAAAATTGCCTTCGGCTATGCGAATAAAATTTAAATGTGATGATAATTACTTAATTTATAAAACTCTGTCGCCTAAGATCAAACAGGAAAATGTTTAAGGACAAACCATAAAAATGCTTTAATAAATTTTAAGCAGTATCGGTATCGGGATCTACGATATTTTTTACCGAAACTATGAATGGGCATTACAAGAAATAAAATAATACTCGTATATTATTTAATTAATTAAAGAGTGCTTTGACATCTTTTGATAAGGTCTTTTTTATGTTTTAATATTTTATTTTAATATCTGATACGGTACGTTTGGTCGAAAATTGAAGTTATAGAGTGCTATGGCGTCTAGTTATCGCGCTCTTGCAGTGCTTCGTCGTATTTTGCATCTATTAATATTACCAATTAATAAATAATAATTAGTGACAACGCGTACACTGCGTATGTTAATGTTCTTTATCTGAAAATGTTGTGCCGATACGGTAATCATTCGCTACCTACAAAGTCAGTACAAGTTGGGGAGTACAAGCCAGAGAAGAAGACCAAATAGTCAATTTATACTACAACCTAACTTAAATAACTCTACCACTCGTGATTTCATACTCCACTGAATTAAAAAACCGAAACAGCTCACACTGGCCATAAATCCCAATTGTCACCCGAAGCAATTACATTCATGTTTTTAATCTCCCGATATCCGTATTCGTGACGACCGCAAAACGCGTCATGCTACCTTGGGGAGCATTATTTCAAAGAGTTTGTGAACAGGGTCGTAAACCACTAACGACTGCCCGACAGCGATAATGAATTCACTCTACACTCCAAACGGCACCGCACATTTGAATCTAACGAGGGACTCAAAATATTTCAATATGTAGGCTTTATAGGCGCGGCGGGCTGCGCCGGAATTAAATACATCGCAGGGATTTCTTGTGGATAAAATTACTATGTTTTTTTAGTATTATTAAATATTTGTGTCGGGTCTGGGTGTTTGTGAGGCCGCTAAGTCTCTCGTAGTTTTTGGTACCCACGACACAAGACTTAATGGATCTTAATGTGGGGTCAGAACTATGTATGTGACTATTGGATGTATTTCTTTTATTTGTATTATTACTGACGAGATCAGATCGCTTACCTGATAGTAAACGTCACACTTTCCAATAAACTTTCAAACCTAAAAAAAAATACAAGTGCATGTGTCAGCCCCTATACGTCCCACTAGATGTAGATGTGCAGACTATTTACATAACTTTTAATACCACCGTGATTTTGAAATATATTATCTTAGGGAGAAACTGAGAAAATATCAGCTATTACATCCTCGGTTCACTTTGATGTCTATATCGTCCCACTGCAGAGCACGGGCTTCCTTTACAATCGAGAGTACGATTGCAAAATTTTAGGCCATTTTATATTTCGCCACGCCAGCGTAGTGCGGGTTGGCGGATTGTACAAACCACAGAATTTTTGATAAATCGCTATGGTATGCAGGTTTCTCTGACCCTACTAAATCGTACTCTAGATTTTAGAGGAAGCCCGTGTCCTGGAGTGGCATTTATATAGGCTGATAGTGATACAGATACAAATATCAAAGTGAACCAAGGATTTAAGGCTGAGATTTGCCCCATTTTTCCCTAATGATTTATTTTAAAATCACAGTGGTATTAATAGCTACTACATCTACATTTTTGATCAAATATTCTAGTGATGAAAATTGTACTAATAGATCGACTGAATTATAAACTCGGATATAGGACCTGTCGGTGACTCCTGAGAATTACCGCGACCGTATTCCTGCGTAATGGCGTACTAATTTCTCGAAGAAGAGTTTCTTCCAAAGATTGTATATTAGTTATGTTGAAAGTTGATAAACCACTCGCTCACCTTAATTAGTCTACTTTTAATGGGGGACTAAAACCCTGGGTCTATTAGTGCTTGCGCGGGAAGTAATTAAATAAATAACAGGCTGTATATTTCCTACTGTAGGGCAAGGGATACTATTAAGATCTAAAGCGACTTATGTTATAGCCAAGCCCCTTGCTAAGTGCAAGATGGACTTCTCGTTTTAAGAACATAAAACCTGAGATGGTTTCAAATAATTTTTTTTTTTTTATTATTTCCAAATGGATTTCACATGTATATTACATTATTTTTTTTATTTCACTTAATGACGAGACGAGCATGCCGTTCGCCTGATGGTAAGCGATACGGCTGCTCATGAACAGTAGCAAAACCAAACAACACCTTGAACTGCAAAGCAATGCTTGGCACTCCACTGCGTTCACCATCTTGCGACATAAGATGTTAAGTCTCAATTTGTCCAGTAGTTACTCCTTTATTTTTTTGTATAAATCTTAACGTCAAAGTTAGCCACGACAATTTTAGACATTTTTTTTCACCTACAGCAAAAATATATAAACGTGTTCATTAGCTGGTGTCATCTATAAAAAAGTGACGTTGCGTAATTAAAGCGCGCGGATAAACTTGTTACATTTTCAAGGGGCATTAAAAATTCCTGATGACTTCTGAAGCGACCTGACGCTTATATTTTCACCGGCTGCTTTATGAAAAAAAAAACGCGTTATTTTTTTCAACGCAACGTGATAATGAGTGCGACGGTCAATTAATTAGCCTTAAACAAGTCGTTTTGCTGTTTTTACGCAGTTGCTTAACTGTATTAGGTGGGGTGCAGAGTTTTTAAGCTAATTAGGTACGTTGCCAACCGACATAACAAAACTATGTTGTCTACATAGATGTTCTTAATACTTGCTAGTTGTGTGAGTGTAATTTGCATAAAGAATTTCCTTGCTTTATGGCTTGACTCACGGCATCCGTAATGGTTGAGGTAGCGTTATGCGACGCCTTCGCCACTGTAATTAGAGAGTGAGGAATAAAAAAGGCCATAAAAGCTTTTAAAATTTAGTAATGAAAATTCTTTACTTATAAGGTTTTCTGAAGAAGTAAGTGCCTCTAAAATGTTAGCCATGGGCGTTACAATTATGCATGTAATATTTTTTGAGATTATTATAAGCTTAAAAGTCTTACTAGTGCAGTGAGAGGAAAACAGAATGTGAAACAAAAAGGCATGGGTTCGATAATATGTTGCATCATAATTTTCAAGCACAAGGCTTTAACTATTTATTATATTCTTAAGTAATCGTAGTGAATCATCACGAAAGTGTAACGGCGAAGGAACACATCGTGAGGAAACCTCATAGTATTACGATTTGTAATAATTTCAATGGAAGGTTTGTAAAATCCGCCAACCCTCACTAGGCCAGCGTGGTGGACTATACGGCCTAACTGGTTGCAATCATAACCTCGATTGTAGAGGAGGGCCGTGCCCTGCAGCGAAACTTTTATGGGGTAATTTAGATTCAGATGATTAACCATAATTATTGATGATATATTTTAATTAGATATAAGAACAACACAATTTTTAGTACATGTGTGAATATTGAAGATACTGCTTATACATACATAAACTCACACCTTTTTCCCAGAAGGGTTTAAATGTTTCGTCCCAAGATGTGATATGGGGCGAGCCTATCGCTATATCAGGCACAAATTCCTGACTCCAGACTGATAATGTATAAAAAATCCAATATCACTTTTTCTGACCTGGATTTGAACCCAAGACCTGCTATGTAACCGTACCGTAGTACAAGTACGCCACCGAGGTAGTCTGAGATACTGCTTATCAAGTTGTATATTTTTCCTCAAACATGTTACATCACACCAAAAAATTTCGAGCTAAATTCTGGCTTTTCTGTACCGAATAATCTCACTTTTAGGGACTACAAATGAGCAGCGATGAATTATTTGCCTGTAGTTCCATTTGTTACATTGTTATTTCATAATTACATTTGAAATATAATGGTCATTCTGGGAAGAACAATAAGAATCGTTGAAAGTGATTGATGGAGATAGATGGAAATAATAACGCGGTAGGTGCTACTCGCTGTGGTGGAAGGAAAACATTTCAAGAACGTTTGTAGTTTATTTTTATTTTAGTTCAAATATACTGTATTTATAGAAAATATAATATAATGAATAGTCATAAAGTACTGACTCAAAAGAAGGTATGTTAACATAGGCAGATTTGTGCTATGTATTTACATAATATCATTGTCTTTTTAATTATTTGCAAAATTGCAAAGGAAATTGTTTTTTTTTTAAGGATAATTATATTTGTGTAACTATGTAGTAAAATGTATTTTGTAATTTATTTAACAACTGTCCAATTGAACATGATAGATGTTACATATTGCATTTTCATGAAAAATATATTAGGTATGTTCCCAGATTGAATAACTACATATATTTTAAAGGTTTTTCATATATACTGTGACGTTATGTCAGTGAGTGAAAGCTATGCATCAGAAGTTGAAGTGAATTGATGGATTTTGTGCGTCGCAGTCATCAGGGCTGGATATTTTGAACAATTTTCAGCCACAGTCGGTGAATACTAGTCTTATCTGTTGACACCCATAAGTCATTTTGTAAGAATAAAATCATAACAAACGATGGCACTGTATTCAGGTAAAAAAATAAGATATAGCTGTAAATAAACCAAAATATATTGTAAATAGAATTACTTTTTAAAATCGCTATTAATTTGGCCTAAGTAAATCAAAGTGAAATAAAAATAATCAGTAAAAATATAAAAATCAAAATTACTCGTAGCATATAAGACTCACAACTTCAAACTCGAATATTACGCGACTGAAAAGTATCTTATAGACTCTGATACTGATGGCAAAATAGTTGGAATCGTACTCTAGGGTCAGGATAGGTATAACCAAGAAGTTTATTGCGAGAAGCAAATTATTAAGGCCGGCAACGCATCTCCATGCCCTTTGGTGTTCAGATGTCCATGGGCAGCGGTGTTCACTTACCATCAGGTGAACCGCGTGCTCGTTTGCCCCCTATAACATAAAAAAAAATTAAGATTATTAAATAATAACTCAAATTTGTCCTAAGATAGTAATTATTACACACATATAAGTACAATTATCGTGGCATCCTGCTTCAGTTAATACGAAAATAATTCTAACTACCCGCAATTCTTAACTACAATAATTGTGGCAAATATGCAAATAGGTTACATCATTCTCGCTATCCGTAAACTCTAAAAACGTTGGTGTAATGTGCTCCGCATACTGCATTTCCCTTAATGATCACTTCCCACCGGTTCGAGTTGGCACAACGTTGGAATGTGTACATAACTGCTTTCTGCCTCATTAGACGACTGTATTTATCGCTTGCCTTATATGTTACACTATGTACGTGGTCTTTCATTAATGACGTAATCACATGATCTCTATTTAAAATTGTTAGACCTTGTTTTACTGTTAAATGGTGGTAGAGAAGGCTTGTGTCCAATCGTAAACTGGTATAGACTAATGATAGTAAAAATTAAATTGAATTTTTAATTAACGAAAGATACCTTTTTCCATATTATTTTAATTTGTGACACCCTTTTGGCGAAATAGCTGGCAAAATAAAAATACAATTAAATTTTACTACTATTTTTTACTTTTTCCCCAGAATGACCGTCCCATGAAAGGTTACAAATTCTTGGAAAGACGATATAAAATACGTCGCTGGTACTAGATAATCCAAAGAGTTTAACGACGCTAACAATTGAAGGAAATTCACTGCAAGAAATTGGGAATAAGCTAGGAAGGAAAGAAGATTGTTACTCACGAGTAAAAACAAGCGTGTCGGTTGATTTCTCATTCAGGTTTTAACTTATGATTTGACAGTTCACAGGGTACAGATCATAAAATAAAAATCCAGTTGTTGAGAGCAAGCCTGTTCCAATAGGTCTTAATTTTATGGAATGCGAATGTTTGCTACATGATTAATAATGAAAATGATACTTACTCTTGTGTTTTAGCTGTAGAAATCTACAAGCCTTGGCTTTCAACCTAATACAAATATTTGTATGTCATCTAAACAATTATAAAGGTATGCTTATAGAACCTCCGAACTCTCTTTTCACAACCGGTTTATCGACGAACAGAGTACACCACAATTGCATTGAATTATGAAACCATTCATTAATAATTACGAGCTACTCGTATAATTATTCAAACGTAATTCAATTCCAACAAAGATATAGTTTCGCTGTAAACAAGATAAAAACAACACTTATGAATAAATATGGAGTAGCGCGGGTGTTCCTCGAACGCAGCGCAAGTTCATGTTGGAAAGTTAATTTTGCGCTCAAGGATTGCAAAATACGTAACATTAGAGCGTGAAACAGTGTCCTAATTGTAATTACCAAGTGTGAGGTTAATTGCGTTTCCTCGTTGCTTTAAAAGCACTACTCAAGAAAAGAGTTCACAATTTGCTTTCTACTCCGAATTAATTTTCAACTTGCTAACAGAGTGGCGCGGTATCAGTAAAGAATGGGATCTCAATAATATATTTTATGGTATGAATTCCACACTAGATCTGGGTGGGATATGGCCTAAACCTCTTACAATCGAACTTTCTATTGTTAAGTATCCAGTATATGTCATTAGGCGATTATAGGCTGACAATATAGTAGCAGAATAGGTCAGCATCAGTAAATACGTGAGGAATTCATGCGGCAAAGAATCAGCGTCCAGCCATAGGTTTGTTCGGTAAATTATTATTGGCCGAGGTATACAGTCAATGTAATGTAATACGTGCGTCGACCCTCGAGCAAGCAATACTTGAAAGAGATCGAGTACAATATGTGATCAACTTTTTGACGTTGCAATCTATCGTTAATTTCCCAGGAGGTTTACCTGCCGCCACAATAAAGAAACTATTTTATTGTTATCCATATTGTACCAGGATTCAAAATTTATCACGAAACATTATGAACTTTTTACTGTACAAATAGGTAAGTTATACCTATATTGATTTTTAACTACCAAACTACTTTTTCCTATACAATACAATCTATAGGCAAAATCCCACATTACTTTCGTATAACTACCACAGAATGAAATAGTTTCTCAAGATATTTTGGGCGAAACCTATTTTCGGTTAACAGCCTTCTTGAAATACATTTTATCCGGTAGATAATGGGCCCAATCCTTCACTAAATCCGTAACATAAGCCCTTAATTATATCCTGCTCTATTTTCCAGACTGTACAAACGAACTTAAAATATTACAATAAATATCAAGTGCATTCTTCTTGTTAAATTCTCTGCGTTTTGATTGAATAATTGAAATATTTGATAGTGATGAACATAAAAAGCTTTTTTTATCTTTTAGCACAAAAAGTATAAAGTACTTAACTCCAATCTTTTGGTTGAGTCAAGTACTTTATATTTTTTCTTGAAAATAAATTTCGGTGAAGGTGCTCACTACGAAATTAAACAAAGTCTTTGCTCTCCTGAAAATACATTGATTTTTACTCACGCGGTCTTACAATTTCAACGATGATACGTAACTTCTTAAAGTCAGAGCTGTGTTGCCTTGGGCTCAAACTTTCGACCTTTAGTTTGTCAATTCCTAATGTCTATTTCTCCCGCTAAACAGCAGTGTGGATGCACTGTTGTGTTTCGGTTTGAAGGATATTGTAGCCAGAGTAACTACTGGACATATTGTGACTTAACATCTTATGTCTCAGGATGGCGAGCGCAGTGGAATGCCAAGTATTGCTTTGTACATCAAAGTGTTGTTTGGTTCTTCTACTGTTCATGAGCGGTAGTATTGCTTACCATCAGGCGAACGGCATGCTCATCTCACCATTCATACTTCTAACATTCATACTTCTTCTTCATAATTCATACTTCTGCCACCCAGGCTTCACTTCAATGTATATTATAATTCAAGACAATCATTCAATGGTCATTTCAGTGTATTATGAGAACTTTTGTAATTAAATCTACTTTCATCGGACCGCGGCGGCGCTGAGCAAGCTGTTTTTATTTCCTCCTCAAAATAACTTTAAATAGTACTTTACGTAAGCAAATGAATATAACAATATTTTCAGCAAGGCAGGAAACTCGAAGTATGTCTAGAAACTTGGCACTGTTTCAGGATGACTGGAGATATTGTGTCTATGGGTTTCTGTGTCAACTTTATTTATTGTTTAAAATGGGTGGCGGTAATACTTGTATCTTAAATTTTGTGGAGGTGTCTTGTATTTCGTTCGTGCTTCGACGCTTATTAGAGAGGGGAAAGTGTTGTGGTTTAAGGCGCAGATTAGTGCATGAAGTTTTACTAAAATGATCTAAATTGTTGTGGTAATTTTAAAATAATTGTGTACTGTGTAATGTCAATATTTCATCGCTGCCATCATCAGTTTACAACACTTCACTGCTTGACTACTGCGTAAGATTGATGGCTCTGAATCATTAATATTCTTATTATAAGCACTATTTTAATTCCTTCCAAATGTAGTCATTTCATTAGTCGACATTGCCGATTTCATAATACTTAGGAGAAGCAAAGAAATGAGTAAAACAAAAACCATATTACTACAGATGTTAATCTACGCAATCACGGAATAAACATTAGGTGTGAGGCACTCGGAAGCTTGGCAGTAACTTCCAAAAAGTTCTTATTGCGTGCTCACGATTGAGCCGAGCCCTAATGGTCGAGCGCGATTTCGCTGACAAATAAATATGTACCGTCCTTCCCTCCGAGTAATAGTAATTGTGTGGCCGCAAGCCGGAGCTGTAAAGGAAACGAATTAAGGCCCTGAATAATTTAGTGTTTCCATTTTTTTTTCCAGATTTTTCCAAGGTAATAAAGTGGCAAATTATTATTCCATTACAAATTGAAAAAAATAGGTTGTACGGTGTGGGCTGATTAGCAAATACACACCGTATAGTATTCAAATTCATATAAGCCTATAAAAATTGTTCATAAATCTAATTGTTCAAGTTATTGTCTAAATAGGACATTGTATTCGATAGAATCCAAGTTTCGAATCCTAAAAGTCATTGTTAAAAATAACATCAATAAGACATAAAAAAAAAAAAACAATAAAAAAAGATCGTCCGAGCCATTCAGAAAACAACATTGTTTTCAGCATTATCCAAGTGCTTCCTGTTTCATAAAATCTTAAGACATACCGCACGTAGGGTTGTGTATAAAACCGCGGGTTTGCGGGCCATACGCAGCGTATTCACTAGCATGCAACGCGATAAACCACCAGTTAACATAAAAGGAACAAGAATTTCTTGAGCAATAAAAAGGAACGCCCAAAGCTGTGCGTGACCAGCGGAGCAATGAAAAATCATACTTATTTTATTTTCGTTTCACAAAGTTAAACACGGCAACTATGGTTACAAATGTGATTTTTTTGCTACAACGATTTGTTTCAATAAACCTGTTTGGATTAGAATAGCTGAAACAAAATTGACACATCATTGGCGGTTTTTAACTTTGTTGCAACAATGTTTTTACGAGTCGAATGCAGCTATTTCAATAAATAAGGCAATTTTAGTTTTTAGAACGATTTTTGATTCATAAATCCTACTAATATTATAAACACGAAAGGTTATGTATTAACACTCAAACGGCTGCACCAATTTTGATGAAATTTTGCATGGAGTAAGCTGATACTCTAGAATCTAGAGTCTAGATTAACATAGGCTACTTTTATTCCGAAAATATCATATTCCTGTAGAATGAGCAAGGAATTCACATATGTATATTTGCTACTCTTTCAATTTCGAAGAGATCGTATGGGATAATGTATAAGGCGGATAAAATGGCATACAAGAGATCAGGATTGCATGCCTTAAGTCATAGAGCACAATGAGGTGGAGGAAAAAAACGGGATTTATGGGATGGGACAAGGAAAAGTAGCGTTAAGGAGGGCAGTGAGTGGAATTTAAGTTATAAACGCGAAATAACAAATGTCAGATTTGAATTGGACTGCTAGTAGAAAATAATATTACGTTATTCAAAGGATTTTGTTTTAAAGCGATTGCATCCTCTTGACCACAGAGATCTAATTGTGTAAGATCCCTTGTTTCTCCCGCTACAAAGATGTATGTTGTTGCAGACCGCAATTTAAGCGCAAAACAGCAGTGAATTCAGTTTCCACAGTAAATTATCTCTTACGCTATTAACATAGATCCAATGTAAAATTTAAGTTAAATACATAAATCTGGATTTGATTAGGTGCCCTGTTATCATAACGTGACTTGTGTCCAGTCAGACATTTATAAATTGTGATCGAGTTTGGGTTTAATCAAAATGTAAATTGATTTAATCTTTACTATTATTTTATAGAAATATTATATTTTGTGATGTAAACATAAAATAATACGTCTCTTAAAAAAATGCTGTCAAATATTTTGAAGATAACAAATGAGATAAATAGATTAAACTTCCTCCGTGGTGCAGCTGTACTACAGTATGATTGCAAAGCGGAGGTCTCGGATTCAAATCCTGGGTCGGGAAAAGTGATAATGGGTTTTTGGTCATAAATTTGTACCCTATATGGCGATTGACTCGTTCCCTATCAAATCGTGGGACGAATAATACTTGAGGCAAAACGTGGGTCTCCTTGTTACATCTCTGCCTGCCCCTTCTGTGAAAAAGACGTAAGTTTGTGTATATAAAAATTGGGTATTAAGCATATCATGTTTTATTATACTTATTTAAATGACGATGAATTATGTGTGAAAGTTATAAAGTCTAAAATAGCGGAAAACCTTTAAATGTTTAGTAAAGTAATAAACTCGTAGGAAACTATGCGCCACTGAATATTACAAAGGAGCAAACAGCTACTTGAGTGAAGAATGCGGAGCTAAGTGCAAACTTAATACAATATTCTAACCCTACGACCTTTACGCATCGAAGTTTAATTTCCCGCGGGATCGTCTATTCCGCAAACAAAAGGCGTAACTCGCAGTAAATATTGACAAATGATATTGCCAGTAAACTAATGTTATGCATATAAGGAAATATAAATGTTCATCTCAATTTTGCAGGATTATAGGATTGGCCTCTTAAAGGCACGCGCTGAAAGCAGTTGGGAACTGCGATTACATCGCAGGTGCTGTAACACGGCAAAAGTTAGTAGTGTACATTTCAAGAGTTTCACCGTTCTATCGCTAGTTGGAAAGTAATCAGCGAGATACGAAGCAAAACATTTTCAAACTTACTTTAAAACTCTTGCCAACTCTTTGTTGTAAAACTATTAGGCAGAAACCTTGTTACTCCTTGATTTTACTGTGACCGCTCACGAATACCGTTTACTGGGTTGCGTCGGCGTCTTCAACTTACTTATGGGAAGAGTGTTCGTTTCATAATAAAACAGCTAAACTTCTTGATTTTTTTCTACTGTAGCTGGTGCAAAAAAGTCGAAGATAATAGTTTCAACGGACTCCGGACCTATCATTCACATTAATGTTTGTGATTGGGAAAACAAAATTAGTTCTATTCGATATTTGGGTTCGTGCAACACAGTAGTGCGGCTTGTAAATACTCAATCGAACAAACAGCTTTAGTGGACTATTTCATTTTACCAAACCTAGGTACCGGAAGGTTCAAAGCGTATACTTAGTCAAACAAAACGGTTGGTAAACGGACCGAATGCGGCCGACAACATGTTTACGGTGGTCGCGGGTTCAAATCCCAGGGCACACCTCTGACTTTTCGTAGTCATGTGTATATTTATATTTGATTACCACGCCCCATACCACTGAGTGAACTACAGCGATTTGTAAGAAAAACTATGGTGTGTATAGTCCGCCAACCCACACAAGGCCAGCGTGGTGGACTATATTGCCTAACTATTCTCAATCGTACTCTCGATTATAGAGTGGCACGCATATGGGCTGGTACAGGAAAGTAAAAGTAAAAAAATTAACATCACTGATTTAGTTTTATATCAGAAGCTTTAAAACTAAATTGCTCCAAGCGAACAATTCACGTTCAAAACAACATAAGAAACGGTATATATTCCGAAATTAGACCGATTTTTCTTTTAATAATACAGTATGTATAATAATATACTGTAATGAGCCACCTACCAAACGTTTTGATACGTAGCACGAGGCATCATTACGCGGCATTAAAGTCGAAAAGCTGTTATCAGTAGACTCACACGTACCTGTCAAAACATTCCCCGAAACATAAAACATAAATCGTAAACAGGAGGGGTCCGGCAACGGAAAACAGATTTCTGAACCAATGGCTCGAGAACATTTACACTGAAACTTTCTGGGTTGGATCACGACAAGATAGTCCATTCGTTCAACTGTAAAAGAGGTGTTATTGTATTAGTTGTATCTTATCCTTTACTGGATTTATTTAGGACGTATCCTTCGAGATTCGATCTTACACGCTTAGTTGAATAAACAATTTGAAGTGCTTCCCGTTTTTTCCTTACTTAAATGTCACTGATTTATTGGACCCTCGTGTTTTGTTTAACGTTCAAGTTGCGGCAGAGTTTTCTAGGAGAAATAGTGCAGCTTAGGATAATTTACATTCGATTTCTCGGGGACATTTTAGAAGCAAGTAAATTAAGGATTGGTTTGTTTAGAGATGGGATTAATTTACTTAATGGAGTAGTCTCTAATACTACTGTGTAATTAGGAGGCGTAAAATTGTGACACGTTTTTCATTTTTTTAATCAAATCCCTTGATATACAGCCACATAAACTTGTCTCGCTTGTTAAATGATTATAGTGGTTACTTAAATATTTTGCCACTATACTGACTAGTGCGTGTTCTACCATCTGTATCACGGTGAATGCTCTGAAGAGTTGTTCAGTTTGATTTCCTTCTCTCCATTTCTACACAGAACCACGCATGCTGGCTTGTGAAGCCATAGCTTGATGGTTCATACCATCTCGGCACCAACCAAAAGGTTCAGAAATTCTATTTTGTGCCGCACCGTTAAGCTTTGAAATTATTTGCCGTCACGCGTGTTCCCTTCTTCCTATAATCCTGGGTGGTTCCGCTGTAGTGTGAAGAAGCATCTTAACAGGCCGGCATAATTGTAAAGAATGGCATGGAACTACCGTCTGATGACATTCATTTTAATGTCACTCTGCCGGGTGGCATTTGCGCTTACCATCAGGTGCAGTGCAGTCATTATGCCGGCAACTATAAAAATATAAAAAAATTGTAACTGCAAATAACTTGCCCAACCAGCTGCGGTGGTTTAATATATTGTACAAACCTGTTAAATGCTTTAGTGACTCTATAATTTACATAAATGTGTAGGTATCTCTTGGTAAAAATAAATACTTTTAATAATAAAAGCAATAAGTATTTATTTCCCGAATGTCATCGTTCTATTGGGTCAAAAATGTTTATTAGATTCATAACAAAAATTCATTTGGCATAAAACTGTTTTGGGATATCAAATCTTAAAATATCCACTTATTCTAGCTTCACCGATGTATTTTTAGAACCCACCTTTCCCTATTAAAATCAGGTTAAAAGCTTCTGTGAATAATGATAGAATTTTAATGACCCATCGGATAATTTTTTTTCGTTTAAGTAAAAGAAGCATAGAATATTTTTACAGCACAAATATATTTCCTTATGTCTAATAATTAATTATGTCTACTAAATAAAATTAATAATTTTCTTATAATCGATTCTTATTATCGAGTTCCTCGATAACTTAATACTTTTCTTTGACTAATACTTTTGAGTGTCAGATGTTTCGATTGCATTTTATATTTTCCAAAAAATGAAAATTTTTTGGAACCTATGTTGTGCCCCATTGCTGGCCTCTCCTTTTTTCTCCATTCGACTTATTCCTCGGCAAGCTCTTGTAATTTTGGCTCGAATGTATCCCACTCGTCTTTCACCGTATCTTCGGTGTTTATTATTTACTAGCTGTCGGGCCCGGCTTCGCCCGGGTGCAGATAGTTTTTGAGTCCAATCCACATCAAGAACATATTATTTCGCGTGTCTACTAACTATATTTCCCGCGTGCCGTCGACTATATTTCCCTTCCGTAGGAGAGGACATCCCGTGCCAACAATTTGAATTTGAAAGAGTAGAAAATATGTATATTTGGTTTCCTGACTCATCCCACGGGAACACTACATTTTTCGGGATAAAAAGTAGCCTATGTGTTAATCCAGGGTGTCAGCTATCACTATACCAAACTATACCAAATTTCATCAAAATCTGATTGGTTTCCTGACTCATCCCACGGGAACACTACATTTTTCGGGATAAAAAGTAGCCTATGTGTTAATCCAGGGTGTCAGCTATCACTATACCAAACTATACCAAATTTCATCAAAATCTGATTGGTTTCCTGACTCATCCCACGGGAACACTACATTTTTCGGGATAAAAAGTAGCCTATGTGTTAATCCAGGGTGTCAGCTATCACTATACCAAATTTCATCAAAATCTGATGAGCCATTTTTTCATGAAAGAGTAACAAACATACATACAAACTTTCACCTTTATAATATTAGTAGGATAGATTTTTAATGAGGATGACACCTGTAAATTGAGTAAATGGAGGATATAACTAGCTAATAAAAACATTTTGGTTTTCTAAAAGTAAAATTTACAACGCAAGTTTGTCAATCACGCTGCAGCAGATAAATAGATTTGAATATTTACTGGATAGATGGTTTGCGTCCCTGATAAACGCATAGTATATTTCATTGCGAAATACACGACTCCCTTAGGATATCCGATGAATTGAACCACGCTCACAAAAGTTAATAAAACAAAGCCCACTCAAAGACCAGCGTACACCAGTATAGTTTTGTACCAAACTTGTAAAATAACCAGAGCAAACCAAAAATATAAAGGAAAAAAGACGATCGCAACAAAGCGAGCACCAAAAACCTCTTCGTTGGAAAATAGATTTGAAACGAGCTCGGATCACAGGTTTACAAGATAAATGGATTAAAGGGTCGCATCATGCTGGCCCTGTCACGGTGGTATTAATCAGACACAAAGCCGCTCTGTGGTAATGCACAAATGCTGTTAAGTGTCAAAGTGTTTTCTGAATTATCCCGCACCTGTCGCCAAGCCGGTATTGATATGAATTTTACAATATCTCAATATTAGAATACCTGGTCTTAATTAGGTATGTGGGACGTTGTTTTTTTATACATTTTTTTTATTGCTATGAATGGCGAGACGAGCATGCCGTTCGCCTGATGGTAAGCGATACGACCGCTCATGAACAGTAGCAAAACCAAACAACACCTTGAATTACAAAGCAATGCTTGGCATTCCACTGCGCTCGCCACCCTGAGACATAAGATGTTAAGTCTCAATATGTCCAGTTACTCTCCATATTAACTCCATGCATATCCATAGTAACTACTGGACAGATTGCTATTTAATATCTTTTGCTTTATTATTAAATATGTTGTTTGGTTTTGCCACTGTTCATGCGTGGTGGTATCGCTTACCATCAGACGAACGGCATGCTCGTCTGGCCATTCATTCCAATAAAAAATGGAGGAGATAAGTACTCCTTCGTTAGCGCGACCGAAAATGATGATGAAAAACAATTCACAGTAACTTCGGAAATGCAAGCTTTCTTGATTTGGTTTGCGCTTTAGTCTCTTTTTTATGTAATTATCAATACACATTCTTTATTTTCGGAAATATTCTGTGAGATAACTGACACTTGGTGCATTATTCGTATCATTTCTTTTTACTAATACCGGAGATAACAGATTAAAAACTCACTATGGACTGTTCACACAGACTTCATTTATTTATGCTTGGTAAAGACTTGTTGTAATCGCTCTGGAATATAATATTATTAAATAAGCTGGACTGTGGTGGTATGGGTATCTCATAGACCGAGATAAATAAAATAAAAATAAAATAAAATTTACTTCTGAACCAACAAAGAATGAAGCAATAAAAATCATAATAATAATAAGATGAAATTATAGCTACGCTGTCATGTTTTATTTTACCAGTAGGATTATCAGATGTTAAACAATCATTTGAGTGTATAACATATGAAAATAAAAAGATTCATCCAAACGCTATCGGGTGAATTTCATATATGATAATTAATATAGTAATAACGCAAAACCGATCACAATTTTAAATGTAATTGAAAATAACCATTATTATTTGAACAGGACAAAGCCTTTTCTCTTTGAAATTGATAAAATACTTCGTAATAAGCTTGAACAAGTTTAACGAGATAGTTACAATAGCTCGGATTGTGTTTAATTTTAACATGAGACACAAAATGCTGGAAAATGCACTATGGAATTTTTCAATACCTATTGTTTTACAAAATATTGAAAATCACAACCAAATGTTTGGCTTTATTGCAATCAATAAAGTTTTTAAAACAGTTTTATTAACGAAAAGTGAAGGATAAAATATTATTTTTTAACATATAAGTAGAATATATGGGACGATGAAGTCTATTGTATTGACGAAAGAGCAAGTTGCTAAAACCATTGCATTATCACTAAATAGTATAAAACAAAGTCGCTTTCTCTGTCCCTATGTCCCTTTGTATGCTTAAATCTTTAAAACTACCCAACGGATTTTGATGCGGTTTTTTTTAATAGATAGAGTTATTCAAGAGGAAGGTTTATATGTAAAATGTATACATATTATTGTAGAGAAATCTATCTGCACCCGGGCGAAGCTGGGTCGGGCCGCTAGTAGTCTATACATCGATAAGTACATCGATACCTATATTTAACTGAAAGTGCAGATGAAGCATTAAATATATTGCATTATCTCGATAACTATTGAACGATGGAAGCGTAGTGACGAGCATAGTTTCTCTCGAGCAGGATTTAATTCTTGAATCAATAAATTGATCTTTTCATTAGTTGAATATTTACGAAAAAAAAAGTCCGAGTCCTACGTGGACCAAGTTGGGTATTTATGAAAGGGCTTGTGGCAGTTACTACTTTACGAGGTCATTACGGGAACCATTAAATATATGATTACAGTCCTGTTTCGGGCATTTGTATAAGCACATCAACTTTTCACAAACGACCTGTGCCCGAAGTATTTTAATTCATTACGGCCGCCGCGCGAACTTTAAACCTCGTCGTTGTATTTTATTACTTCATAAAGTGTAACATTCACTTCGGCACAGTTTGTTGGCTCCCGTATTGTTAGCCCGTTCGATGAATCACTCTTGTTTGTTCTACGAAATCATTAAAGAGCTATTTTGATTCACTTTTATAATTGATCGCTTTAATTTTACCTTTTTAATCGCTTTAAATAAAAGAGAGTTTTTAAAAATCTTTACAAATAGTTTCTTCTTTACTTTAGCAGTAATTTTAGCTTATACAAATCTAAAAGCTGAGATAAATATTTGCATAAATGTTTTAAGACAGATCTTAAAACAGATCCTATCAAAACATTGCCTTTTACTAATAAAATTACAAAGCATAGATATTTTAGTTGAATTTTAAGCCAAAAAACCTGCATTGCTTTTTAAGTCATTACAAACAACGAGGCGTACTTTTCGTTGCAAACACTTTTACACACACATCTAAAAAGAAGGTCTTCCACTACTTAATTATGCAATGTTTTTATTCAATTAGTCGTGTGGTCTACCCTAATTAAGGCCCCATAGGGAGCAGCGACTCGCAGAGACAAGCCAAGCTTGGCGCAAATGGAGCAATAAAAAAGGAAAAAAGAAAAAAAAAGAACATTCTCGTCTCTTTGAGAACAATACACGGAGTACAATGTGTGTAATGCTCGTAGGTACTGCCATTTGTCTTTCTGTCTAATCTTTCATGATGACGATGTTGTTTTACGATTTATGCTCACATTTGCAATAAGTAAGTGAAGATACGTATGTTTTTGAATGGTTTTTATGATATTAAAATGTTATTGTATTGATATCATTATCTGATTAATTTTTGTTTTATTTTTTATTTCATGGCTTTTATTGAGTTGGCAATGTGAGATAACTAACATCGCAAGTGAACGATTGACGTATGAACTAAAAAAAATCATTTTGCGTACTATGCAACCGCAAGTAACTGGTTTAAAATATCAGTATTTACACAGTCTTGACGAGGTTTATTTTTTTTAGGATTGTTAATAAACGATAGTTCGATTGCAAACAATTGTATTTGATTCTAAAAAAACCTTTTTTCATGCATTTAATTTATGAACAAATATCGCTAAACCTATCGAGCGACTATATTACCAGGCGTCACTAACCATTATCCCTGAATCACTACCCCTTTCAAAAAACACAATTATTTCAACGTATTTTATTACAAAATAAATACAACTACTATGATTCTGCAAACAATCCCAGTTTTTTGTGATATAAACAAACATTAATATAATTTACATTATGGTGCAATTTTCAAGACCCCATAAATACAGGAAGTTGCTGCTGCATTGAAAACAAATTACACACAGCATTCGAAATGATTACTCCTATAAAACGTGACTTTATTGACAATATTTCCAATTTAATATACAATCCAATTTAATACACATTTGATTTACTGTACCAACATCATATTTTATGTGCGACGCTTTCTTGGTTGCTTTAATTATCATTAATAAATTGATTAAGTACTTTGAATCATGATTGATATTGCAAAAGCGTTTTGAAAAGAGGTATTGAAAATCTAGACTTAAACATTAGAAGATTTTGAGTGATTCACATTTTGAAATCTAATTATTCATTTCGTAGAAATCCTAGGATATTTAATGTGTTAATCAAGAAATGTTTTAATGTGAATTGATGAGAGCTGCTCAAGACCGGGATGGTTGGCACTTACTTGGGGAGGCCTACATCCTTCAGTGTATGGCAATAAATAAATACAATAACACCCAACAGTTACACACATAGTCCTGACCCGACACTAAGATCGAGTCTTGTGTGTTGGGTATCAGGAACTACGAAAGACGTTCCGGTCTCACAAACATCCAGACCCGAAAGAAATATTTGTGGGCCGCACAAACATTTCTCTCAGTGCGGAGATCGAACCCGCGGCCTCTCGTTTCACAGGCGGCGTGTAACTGACTGCGCCACGGAGGTTGTAAAATGGCAATCTGTATCTGTATCAGCACATATACGTCCCACTGCAGGGCATGGGCCTACTCTACAATCAAGAGTACGATTGAGAGTGGTTAGGCCATATAGTCCACCACGCTGGCCTAGTGCGGGTTGGCGGACTTACATACCATAGAAATTCTTATAAATCGCTATGGTATGCAGGTTTTCTCACGATGTTTTCCTTCACCGTTTTAGTGCGTGGTGATTGACTATCAATGCACACATGACTCCGAAAAGTCAGAGGTGTGCCCTGGGATTTGAACCCGCGACCACCGTGAACATGTTGGCAGCCGCGTCTGGTCCGTTTTACCAACAGGCCATGACGCTACACAATGGCAATAGATTGAATATATACATATATATGATATAATAGAACCATGGTCAGTATCGCTACTAGCAGCTTTTAAAAATATTGCGACCAACATGCATAAAAGTACAAATAAAGTAATATAACATTACATTTTTAAAATAGTTTCCCAATTAAATATAGATAAGACTAATCACTTTATTCTGTGTCAAAATGTATAAAGTTGAAGCCAACGTTATTTCTAGTCTTGAAATAATTATAGTTCTACCTCCAGCCCCTAAAGATAAACCGATAAAAAATTCAAATGAAGTTGTACCAAAATAAACTACTGCTCGAAAAATGAGTTGTCGCAAACTTTTTCAGCTTTGTTATGAGTACAACACTAATTAGCCTGTCAGGGCTTTTAAAACAAATACCGTGGGTACAGTTCATTTAAATTATACTAAATGCGAAACCTTTCGTTGAACCCGTCACAGGAGCTCATAACAGTGGATTTATTGCTATTTTACGCAAGCATGACAGTGGAATAAAAATATTTCATTCATAATTGTTGTTTTCGTTCAACATCATCACGCCCTGGAGGCGTTTAATTGGTCGTTTTATCCCATAACGATCATATGGAAACCTTGCAATTTTTTATGAACAACTTTGAAATTCGTACGTGCTTCAATAGCCAGTTAACGTGGATATGTAAACCAAAATTCAAATAAAATCGTTTTATCTTCACGGTTTATAATATCAAGAAAATATACAATACGGTGATACTGAAATAAAAGACGAGTACTTTCCCAGCAGTTTTCGGTTACTTTTTGTATTGTTAAAATTGCATACTATACCATAATTGAGTATATCGTTGAACGTTCAACACCACATCAGATGCACAGGCTGCGTTTCGGTTAACCTTGCGATTCTGTCGGCTAATGAGAATCTGCAAGAATGTCTGGCAATCCACGGACATTCTGACGTCACCCCCGCCACAGGCATTCTTCAGTTATCACACATACTCTTGCACGTTTAATATTACACTTATTGTTGTGAATATTATTAATAGTAATTATTATTATCTGATAGGCAATATAAATTACATACCAACTTACTGCAAGCCTTCAACTTTCTGCAACTTTACCTAAGTCGTCTAATGCAAAATTATTTGGAGAGTTCTGCTCACACTAACCTCAGGCTTCAAGATTAATTGTTGTATATACTCGTAAATCTAATTTGGCGCCGAGGGGTAGAAATGTGCGGTAAGTCTATCACGACGGATGAAGATTTTAAGCAAGTATTTATTTCAAGTGTTTATCGAGTAAGTTTGTAGTATTGGCAGCAAAATCTTTTATCAGATGGTTGTTTTTTACAATGCGCACGCATTTTATGTGTATTGGTAACCCTAATAAATAAATACACCCAACAGTCACATACATAGTCCTGACTTCTGACACCACACTAAGATCATGTCTTGTGTCGTATTAGTAATTACGAGAGAATTTTCATCCTCACAAACACTCAGACCCGAAACAAATACCTGTGGTGCAAACAAATATTTGTTTCTGTGCGGAGATCGAACCCACGGCCTCTCGTTTCACAGCCGGCTAAACGGACTAGACACGGCTGCTAACATGTTCACGGTGGTCGCGGGTCCGAATCTCAGGGCACACCTCTGGCTTTTCGGACTCATTTGTGTGTACATACACATATATCAAGTCAATCACCACGCACTAAAACGGTGAAGGAAAGCATTGTGAGCAAACCTGCATACTATAGTGATTTATAAGAATTTCTGTGGTATGTAAGTCCACCAACCCGCACTAGGCCAGCGTGGTGGACTATGGACTTTATGGCCTAACACCTCTTAATCGTATGCTCGATTGTAGAGGAGGCCCGTGCACTGCAATGGGACATATATGGGCTGATACAGAATAGAAAGTCAACATCATTCGAGCTTCGTACATTTCATACAATGCTGTACATCTTCGTTTTCATTCCATATATCAGAAAAAAAACATTAGTTTTAAATACACATTATCCTGAACCTCGCGAGTCGCGTTTTACTCACCCAGCGCAGCTTTGAAAGAGGGTTTCATTTTATTTAAAAACACGAGCGACAGTGCACTCGTTTGTGAGCTATCTCTAATCTGGTTTACTTTCTTGTTTGTATCTTAGTGCAGTGGATTAAGTCTATCTTACTTTGCCAATGCGGCTTGTGGGGATTAAAGGAAATTGGCTAAATATGTTTCATTGAATTACGAAGTGGAGATATTTTGTTATACAGTAGAGTAGGTTTTCTAATAGTTTTTAGGCTGTTCATTGGTTAAGAATAGTGGTGATAAGTCTGTCATGTGTAAGAGGCCTGGGTTGGTACCACCGTAATATCTATTTCTTCCGCCAAACAGCAGTGTGAATGCACGGCTGTATTCCGGTTGAAAGACATTGTAGCCAGCGTGACTAATGGACATAATGAGACTTAACATAATCATCTTGTCTCGGGATGGCGAACGCAGTGCTACGCCAAACATCGCTTTGTAATTAAGAGTGTTGTTTGGTGTTCCTACTGTCCATGAGCGGTTGTATCGATTGCCATCAGCTGAATTGAATGCTCGTCTCGCCATTCACTGCAATAAAATTAAAAAATGTCTTCTTCTTTAATTCTGTGAGTCGTATTTATACGGGTTGTAAATAATTTCATAATCGTAATCATGAAACAAATCATTACAACTTAATCACAAAGTCCCTCCACACCAAATATGTAGAAAAGCTTTAAGTTGTTTCAGAATATTCATTTATGTTACACTTAAGTGTTGAACATTCTTGCGTTTCATTTAGTTTTACTTTACCTAATCCATTCACACATTTCTCAACTTATAACTAAACTTTATTAACTTCTCCAACAATATAATCATAGTTTATACCTCATTCAATACAACATTCTTGCCGAGATAAATTCTCGCAATACGATTTCTTGCATTAAGGCGCTCTTAAAGCAATCTCAGAGAATCGCAAAATAATAAGATCGCAAGCAAAATTAGATCTTCAAAGGTCAGTATTTAATTGGTTTCTCGCAACAAAGGAACATAATCTGTAGTTCAAATAAAATTATTTTACTGTACTTTGAGTTATGACGACTGCCTTGGTGACGCAGTTGTACTAGGGTACGATTGACTGACGCCTCGGGTTCGAATCCCGGGACGGGCAAAGCGACATTGGATTTTTTTTGGATTGTGTTGTATTGGCTCGCCACCTATCAACATATCGTGGGACAAAACATAATGTCGAAAATTTTGTTTCTTAAGCCAAATATTTCTTTCCAGTCGGAAAGCTCACAGAATCGAACCCAGAACATTACGATTCCGCCTATACATTAGTCCGATAGAGCTCTTACTTTATCATTTACAAATGTTTTAAATATCTACTTATTTTAATTACATGATTACCTTTGAACTATACGGTAAATACACCCGCTGTTACACGTTAGTAACTCAATTACGCCGAAATATTTGGTTGAATTTTGATTTAATTTGGCGAATAGATATTCGTATGACTTACTAACGGCAGACCAAGCTTCGCCCGGGTGCAAATAGATTTTCGACAATAATATGTACGTATTATACATATAAACCTTACTCATGAATCACATTATCTATTTTAAAAATCGCATCAAAATCAGTCGTGTAGTTTTAAAGACCTAAGCGTACATAAGGATAGACAGCGGGAAGCTACTTTATTTTATACTATGTAGTGATACGGTATATCGCTTCGAACTACAAAGGCTTCACGCCGGTTGAGAGGCCGGTCAAAAATCAATTTTACACTGCAACTCAAATCAAAAGTATGTGCACCAAAATTATATCGCAACTTACGCCAAAAGAAGACTAATAAGCAGTAGAATAAAGAGGTGGAGAAGAATTAAACTAAGAATAAATGAAATAAGAGGAAGAAATATTTGTTCTTAGCCATAATCCAAAACAACCATTTTCAACTACAGACTTTATTAGTCTGTAATCCAAACAAAAAGAATAAAATAATTTTACAATACTCATCACACGCCAAGCCGAACGTAAAAGCTGCAATACTATATAATTATGCGGTCAACTGCAACCACACACAATCATATTTTCCACCTCAACATCTTCCTGAAACGAATACTAACCAGTATTTCACATTAATGCGGTCATTACTTCGCGAGATACCTTCCGTATACGTTCATTTCATAATGCCAGTTAAAACGTTAACATGTACGCTACATTAGAAGCGGCCGGAACAGCGAAATTTGAAGTATTTAAACTGCACAGTGGACGAAACTGCTTTTTAAATCAACCTTTTACGCCTACACGGGTTAAATTCCCGCCGTACTGCACAATTCAGATCGTTGCTATTGTTACTGTATAACAATCATTCGAAATTGAACTAGAAAAAGTTCGATGCGTTTTTTAAATGCACTGGTTCGGAATATGTTGTTTTACGTCTTTGAAAACATTCGAGTATTAAAATTGTTTTACAGTACTTGTTTTATTAACATAAAATAACTTATATTGTATTTTAAACATCACTTATCTGTTGAAGTTTTGTTTCTCATTCAAACTAAAAAATACTTGTTTCAGAACGCTGATAACTATAAAGACTCCGCGAGGGCGGATCCTATCATTTGTAGTTTTATCAAAGACACACACATTCAAAACAAAAGAATGCATTAATGTGCATGCACTACACGTCGGGGAACAGACGGCGCTCTAGTCGTATCGTAAGTATATAGTCTGGTAAGCAGGATCACAAAGCCTTAACATTCCCGTGTACAATTAAAAAAGAAAACACAGCGCACAATGGTGAAGCATGGAGATGTCAAGTGACTCTCGTGTGGTGGATCGTGTCCTATCTTGTTTATGTTGCGAGACCGACCGGTGCTTGTGGGGAATTGCACCCGGTAGGTACTCCCTTCCCCCTATCGGCTCCTCGATGCAAATGGACCAATTAGCTTATTAAAGCTTCTGAGTGTCGTCTGTACTATTTGAATCCTCAGTAATTCAATGTTCGTCGGAACTTAAAGGATTCCGAGGACAAGAATGTTTATTGAGGATTTTAAAGGAGTTAACTATGAATGTAATTTGAATCTTTATTGGATATCTGTAATTCCTTTTGAGTCTGGTGATTTAACCTTTTAACTTAATCCAATTGAAATTTCGCTTTTTGGAATGTTATCTAAGTCTTTCTAGGTATAGTGAATAGAAATAATTGCGATATAAATTTTCTTATTCATAACTCGGTATGAATTATTCAAAAGCATATTGTGACGGTTTACTAGTGGACGGTTTGTTTTATCGGTCGAAGGGACAACCCTTGTGAATTCTTGGACGGTAAATGAGGCGTATGGGCGACTTAGTTATTATTCGAATGGAGTGACCGGCACAATAGAGTCTGGATATTTTTTCTGCTTACATTATGACTTTTCACGAAATATCATTAGGCTTCTAGTTGTCTGAGTTGGGGGTTCGTGATCCGCCTAATAAGAGTCTACTTATCAATGGTCGAATAGTTGTCGAAATAAAGAAAGGAATATTTAAAAGGTAGGATTTGAATTGTACGTTCGATTGAATTGGGCCATATTAAAACTTCTATTACTTGAAATAACTAATAATCCTACTACATTTCTTGTTTCAAATATATATAAACGTAAAAATTATTAATGTTTAATTAATGTGATTATAGATATAAAAATAGTCATAATAATATAATTCTTTGGTATATTTATATCACATAATATCCTTTGGCTACAGAAATCGGATTAAGGAAATATGCGGAAATATCAAATATGTAATACTCTTTTGGCAAGAACCTCGAAGCTCGCAAAACTAGACTAGTGACGCTGAAAGCTACCGAGAACTGCAATCGCTGCCTTAATCCACATAAATACTTCGCTTAATCATGCACATTACTTGATATTATTTGTTTTTTTGCTAACTTTGTTCGTGCAATTAAAACTCTACGCAGATACAATCGTGTTTTTCAGTTTGGAATTATCTTTATGTATTCCACATACTAACTTTATACACATACTTTCATGGATAATTAAAAAAATATAATTTTCTTTCAAAGCTATTTATATTTACTCAGATGCAATCAGATTCAGATCAATTCAATCAAAATCAGATGCTATCTTCATGCACGATGTAGGCAGAACCCGTAATAATGACTCACGAAATTTAAAATGATGCTGTGTTCATTGAATCCATGTGAACGGTAATTATTGCCAAGAGATTTTTAATATAACATATCTGAAGCTTCAAAATCATCCCAAATCCCCTTTACCCTGAAAATGAAGACGCGGTAAAGCGTAAAAGTATTAAAGAAGATTTACACCAACTCTTCGAATCTCAGTGAATCATTTGTAATCGGATATTTCCTGACCTATTTTTTACCTGAGAGCCTCAATTCCGATAACGTTAGATCTGAAGTAGACGTAGGCGAAAATCTTCAAGAATCATCGTTACTAATGAAAATTACAGCGATTCGTATTGAAGGTAAAGTGCAAACGCTACCAAATGAGTCGGAACGGGAACGGCAAGGTGCCGATAATTCAACTCGGAGCGATCTCACTGACTCAACAAAATCCATTCTCTCGACGCAGTCAGATCTGCTTCGTTGATAACTTCCGTGTTTTTAATAACACAAAGATTATGATTCATTGCAGAAAATGCTGGCGATAATCTTTCCGTTTTAAAATATACTTTAATATTTAAGTGTTTCATATTGCTCGATCTTTTAGTTTATTTGTATGGGAAAGGCAAATGCTTAAAATACATTGTTGTACCTTAAGATAGTGAGATGTAATATAACAAGGTGAGGCAAGTACATTTGTTTTGCTGATAATGTCTACTTTAACTAGAAGTTTTATTTTTAGGATATATTGTCGTAAAGCGATTTACAAGGTGTTTGACGTATTGTAAGTATGCTTTAATGCTAATTGTTATGTTTGGATATTGTTGTTGCAATTTTCAACTATGCTATTTCTGTATTTTATTTTAGGTATAATATAGTTAATTTTGCAGCAGATATTAATATTTTTACTGCATTTGCCATATATTTGGCATTACCCCTTTCGTTTTAAGAGTAATAAGATGAACTAAGCGGAAAGATTTCTTTTAAATTCGAACATAACATAAATACATTCGCAATTTAATACAAGTCTGAACACAAAATATATATCTATTAATTTAGCTCGGCACTAGAAGCTACAAGCAAAATATATTACCTCGGCTAACATTTGCAACGGTATTTCCTCGCTGAATTACCTAGTAGATTTGACATTGTAACTGCAACGCGCGCAAGTTGCTTATCCCCAAGAATCCATCCGCAGGTAATATTTCCTCAGATAAGCAAGATATGTGGACCAATGCACAACACTAAACAAAAGACAGCCGATATATGGGAACCTACAAATCTCTTCGCAGTACATTCACAGAAAGCTGAAGAATACGCGTTACGCGTACTACTACTATAAACGATTACTCACGCTATTTGTGTCATGTGCCATTTTCTTTCCCTTGCAGAGGTCCCATGTGTGTACATATCGGTGGAAAACTACGTACGCAATAACCTCATAATAAGAACGGATGCGGTGACAGGGCACAGATAATGCCTGCCCCGAATATACCGCACTGCGGAACACTCGTAATTTTCTACTAAAGCATCAAATATAAATCCAATATAAAACCCTTAAATGGAACTCGGTTAGGCAGCTATTATTGCAATCTCGAATATAAGTCCAATAATTTTGTATTTTAGCTCGCTGACATTATGAGGTCATAAAATATATTCTGTAGAATTCACGTCGCAATCATGAAAAACTCGCCCCCTTTGCGAATTTACTTATCTATCCACATTGAAGGGCCGTGCATATCTGCCGGCCTACCTAATGGGTATAATGCCTTATGGTAACAGCGCTAAAGTTTATAATGGCGTCGTTTACACTTTGTGTTGTCTAGAAGTTTTTATTTATGCCCGCAGAGGTGTACAACCTTTAACCTTTTAATGTTTGTTTTTTGTTTGTTATTTGCATACGGTATTTTATTATAATAAATACTTCTCTTTATTGTTTTATTTATTTTATTATTTCATTATCATTCATAAAGTTTGGGTAAATTTGTCTTTTTCCCAATTACCAATTGGTATCCTGTGTCAGACCATATATCTCCCACTGCAAGGCAAAAATCTTCTCTATAGTCGAGAGTACGATTGAGAGGGGTTAGGCCATATGGTCCAACTTACCATATTAATTATATCACCAATACTAACATAATTATTAGTGCCATTAGAAAATATAGCATGTAGTTTGTGTGTAACAAAGAACAATAGAACTTATATTATGCAATGAATACTAATTATTATTTACTATAGCAAACATTTACATTGGTACAATAATACAGCATTTACGATGAATAATAAATGTTTCCCTTACCGGTCATCAATATTGACGACTAGTCGTCCTGTCATAGTGATTAATTTGGTCAAATTCGAGGAATTTAGGCAGCTGTGTAATTTTAGATTCAAAACAGTGATAAGGTAAAATCTAGTCTAAGATGATGCTGCGATAAATTAACAGTAAACTAATTAACATGCTTTAGTCCTGAAATTCGTTCTCATTATTCATGAAAAATAGCGTTTCTCCCAAATTTGTTTGGTATCATCCTAATTAATATGATCTAGAAAGTTCTATCTGCAAGACATTTTGAATTAGCTCCTCTTCTAAAAGCGATTAGTCTCAACTTGCATGGTATCGACGCCACAATGGCCTATGCAAAGAGATTTGGATAGAAAACAAAAGATGGAATTTGAAAGTCAAAAATTTGAATGCATTTACAACGCTCAACGCTTTCAATTCATGAAAGAAGTCAAAACACACGTACATGTCAGTTGCGCATTGTTAAGAGGATTCACAAAGTGCGAATTAGGCTATCGGACGGATGGTATCACGTAACATAGCGTTTCAATAGCAATAAATAATCTGAATAATTATAAATTATACTGAATCTTCAAGTTTGTTCAGATTAATTATGGTAGAAATTGATTTGAGCCAGTAGTAAGTGGACGGTTGTTATTAATTTTATTTTGTTTTGTCTCCATTGTCATTATAATCATTATCATTATCATCAGCCTATTATTGTCCACAGCTGGACATAGACCTCCTTCAAATTGCGCCATTTCACCCTGTCTGTCTTGTCGCATCCAGCATCTGCCAGCGACCTTTCGCAATTCGTCACTCCACGTAGTTGGAATCTTAGCAAGTCTTTATTGTCATCAAAATAAAATTTACTAGAGTGGTAAATTTGGAACACAGTGGAATTTCTTTCTCACAATCCCTAATCAACTCTATATTTCTTTTATTAAATAATACGAGTACAGGTTATAAATAATGAGATCAATTGAACATGCCAGCAATATGTATCTGAATTGCCAAAGATCAGTAGCCTATATGACGTGTTTCAACGCTTGACCGAGTTTCAGCAAGTGCTATAGATTATTGTAGTGTCAGAGCATTGTAATTGACGTAGATATTACGTAACTAATATAAGAGACCTATAGATGTAAATCGGGTGTTGGCTACCATTACTTCAATACTTACAGGTATGTAGAAATTAAAAGATATTTCTGACCGAAACACATAAGACGAAAAACAAAGCCAAAAAGGGGAAAGCTCGCAATAGATATCTTAACATTAAATAAAGAGACAACTAAACAAAGATGGCAGGAGGTCGCTATCAGTAAGCTCTAAAAAAAAAATAGAACTATCTCTGAAGCTACTGAAGGTGAAACAGAAAAAGCTAAGGCACCTAACTTAACACACGTTAGCAAATACGCACATAGCCGGCAGCGGGATAATACGAACTAGAGCTTCTCACGTAATAGGTGCCCGCGATTGCGCCTGCAGCTTGTATAAACAAATAGAACGAATCAAAGTGTCCCGTGCGCGACGCAAACTATTGCAACACAGCTTATGTCCACATTTAGCTTTGTACTCGCAGTTTACAATGTCGGTGACGTTTTGTTTATCGTACGGCAACTTTACGACGTGACAGCTCACAGCACATGTTGAATCAGTGTAAGCAGGTACTTTGGTACAAAGCATTTCCATGACGGCTTCGTGGTCACCGGTGATTGTGTGGGCTTTCTTATTATTTGCTATGGTGTGGATTACAGCATTAGGAATTGTTCTGGTTTAATTTTGATTATGATATGTGCCTATTGTGAATAATAATTTGTATTGAATTTATATTGATAGTTTTATTTGAAATTATTAATCCCATTATTTATTAAGCCAATCAATACTGTGGTCACAAAAATGTTTTTTTATTATTAGTTCAAAGTGTTCGGAAAATGAAACTCAAACTACGAGTAAATCTAATTTACATGCTTTCTATGAAAATATTTACCAAAATATTACTACTATTAATAAATTACGCTAAGAAAAGTGACCAAATTACATGAAATTTATTATCTTAAAACAACAAATAAGTATTACGTATTCTTTTGTCTTTGAATTTTTTGAACTACAGTCATAACAATTTAGGGCACAAATTTACCTCAAAAGCTATTATTACGCTTAGTTTCACGCAATTCACGTTTTATGTTTTTACAAAAATGTTAAAAATAATAGCGCAAAGCGTTTAGAAGGCTGTGACCATTAAAAATTAAATGTTCCTTTTGCTTACGAACAAAAACAGCAAAATCTTTTTTGCTCGAACGAAATATAAAGTTATATTTTGTATGCAAGCTGCGTAACGTATAAGGAGCGAGAATATCACTCACGCACCATTACCCGCGATGAAAGTCGATATTTATACACAAAAGAATATGTTCTAAATGAATATAATTGTGTACGCGCGTACTGCGTAATAAGATACGTTTTGTCAAATTATTATTGATGTATTCGTATTATCTACGCTTCTTGCCTTCAATGTCTGGCTGTTAACGATGTAAAGAACGAAATCTTAGCGATTACAATGTAATGTTCGGGATGTTTTACAAATATTTTTTCTATTACCAAACACATTATACTCGTATTTGTCTTTACCAGTCCATCTATGTGGACTAGGAAAGGCAAGCTTTACTGGTGGTAGGTCTCTCATATGTGAGAGGCCATCTGGGTGGGTACCACCGCAGTGTCTATTTCTCGCATCAAACAGCAGTGTAAACGCACTGTTGTGTTTCGGGTTGAAGGGCATTGTAGCCAGAGTAACTACTGGACATATTGAGACTTAACATCTTCTGTCTCAGGATGGCGAGCGCAGTGGAATGCCAAGCATTACTTTGTAATTCAAGGTGTTGTTTGGTTTTGCTACTGTTCATGAGCGGTCGTATCGCTTACCATCAGACGAACGGCATGCTGGTCTCGCCATTCATAGCAATAAAAAAAAAACTATTGTTTGATTTCATCACTGAAGTACAATAGGTGGATGAATTTTAAAAGAGTGATGGCAAATTTAGTGCTACAACGTACTGCCAAATCATCGGGCTTAACAATAATCTATATATCAAAGAGACTTTTATCACTGGAGGACGCGATAGTTTTGACGTTTTTCGTTCTTACAGTTCACGTTTGATTCAGAAACATAAAGCTTCAGCTTTTAAATACTTCATTAGTATGCGATAAAACCCAACAATAAACTCTCTCAATGCATACATTGTTTTTAATCTTTAATATTTTTCCATTACGAAGCGACCAATACGGTCAATAAAACAAAGAAGTAATTGCGCATATAAATTCGAAAGGTAATAATTGCAGCGTACTATAAATACAGGGATATGAATGGCCAAGCCAATAATAGAGCCATTCGTTTACCAAACTATCGACCAAGCTTTATTTTATTTGTAGTATACTGGGCAGTTGTACGCCTTCCCTAACAAAAAGTTACCATTCCGAACTATCGACTAATAAGTTTTTTTATTGTGCTGAGTAAATTTTTTGTTCGTCAATATTAGTTAAGAGTGGCTCATCTATTTCCTATATAGTGTATTATCTATTTCGTTTGCTTGTATGTGGCCTGCACTCCAGAACCTTTCGGCCTCAGTGGCCATCAGTTCGACGTGCTATATACCCGACCCACTGCCAATTCAACTTGTTAATCCTGAAGGCTATTCATACTAGTTGATACTTTAATAAATATTTTGTACTCAGAAGGGCAATGACCAGATACGTACCCCGTGGGAATACAAGTCGTCAGAGCATTAGAACTGGGAATAAACTTTTAGTAATATCTCACGATTTCTAATATCTAGAGTCATACAGGGTATATTGACCTCTGCATCAAACTGATTGAGTCTACCCGCATTGACTCCACTTGGACAAAGTTTAGGACGGTCTCAACATGGTAAGTAATTACAACGGGCTGATGAAGTCAAGCCAAAATTCTGATGTTTAGTTTTATGAATGTAATGTAATACTAGACTAAGATCGTCTGAGGGGTTCAAAGATGAAGAAAATAAGGATTACGAGCGTGAAGGCGGCGGGAGAACACTTTGGATATATGAAATTGAGCCAAATAATATAAAAAAACATAGCCCTATTTTTTGCATTCTTATCTAATTATAAACGAGAACTAGTAACAATGTTCAATATCAAATGAATCTGTAATAAGAAAACAATATCAAAAAGAAATCACAGCACATTAATGTACGAACTGAAGATCTGATTTCAATTTATTAAAGCCGTCGCTATGGTGTATTGGCATTGACCTGAAACGAAAGCTTTTGTCTTGAACCATTGTTCGGGGGTAGATGTGACATAGCTCCCCAAACGTAGCCCAGACCAACTACAGTGCGCTATCGATCTAGCTCTCAAACTTGTTCGTAATTGTGGGACTTGCCGAATACATTTGTGAACAACTTCTTGAGGTATCGAATCGACGATTACCGGTCTCCGAATGCCGGGTCGCCGCCATTGAGCACGTATTTAGTGCCGTCCAAGTTTATTGAATATTAAGGCCGTGGAGTTTAGTTATACGCAAGTGGAGTGAATATTCCCTGTGTAGTATGCATCAGTGCAATGCTATTGTATAAATCTTCTAACTGAATGATAGCGTATTTGGGGACTAATCAACTGATAAAACAAAAGGTTCATTTTTCAACACAAAGCACGCACTACTGTCTTTTTTTCGTCTGTCTATTAAAAAAAAGTTAGCAAGAAAAGCTAGGTACTAAGACTATCTTTAGAGTTCTTAACATGTTTTGAAGGGTAAACAATTATAATAAAACTGGGATTATTGTGTGTTACCAGTAATGACATACGGTACCGAAACCCGGGTCTATGGGCCTCTTATGAAGGCTCATTGTGAAGGTTATTAAGGAACACTTAATGCGCTATCGAGTGGGTTGTTCTCGGTACTTCCTACGAGATCAAATCGAGAATGAGGAGATCCTCGTTCCCGATTCGATGCTTTTCATCCGTATCCGGAGATCCGTAGGAGGACAAAATTCACCGACATAGCCCACAGGTTTAACAAGTTGAAGTGGCAGTGGGGCGGGCACACAAAGCGAAGAACCACCCGTAGGTGGAGGCCACGTACAGGCTAGCATGGTGTTGGAGGCCCACCTACAAGGTGGACGGACGACCTGGCTAAGGTTGCAGAAAGTCGTTGTATGCAGGCCGCTTCCAGTAAATCAATATGGAGATCCTTGCTTTCTTATATTCACGGGACATGTGGTTCAAGAGAGAGAGAGATAACAAAATACATATTATGTTATTAATTAAAAAATCATAATGCAATAATAACCAACACACGTATATAAAGTTAATTAAAAATCATGTGGGTACTGCTCTCACATTCATTAAAACAATCGCCCGTCTTGTTTCATAATGCGAGGGGAAGTCTTTACTGCATAGTTTATTGTATTCAAGTTAGTATACACAGAAAGTGGAAAGCTTACCTTTGTTGTGTGGGCTTTTTATAGACGCAATATCGTATGTGGAAAAATGAAGCTGCATCATTCGATTAAAAACATGCTGGCAATTATAGTCCAAGGTATTTTATTTGTGTATCAGATGTACACGGTTTAAAATTTAATCTGCAAAAAAATTCTATTCAATTTCTAAAATGATACAATAGGTATGGTAAATGGTTTCTACTTCGCCCGCCAAACAGCAGTTTAAACGCACTTTTGTGTTTCGTTTAGAAGGAAATTGTAGCCAGAGTAACTACTGGACATATTATGCCTTAAAATCTTATGTCTCTGGATGGCGGGCGCAGGGGAATGCCAAGCATTGCTTGCTTGTTCAAGGCGTTGCATGGTTTTGCTATTGTTTATGAGCGGTCGTATTGCTTACCATCAGGCGAACGACATGCTCGTCTCGCCATTCATTACCATAAAAATATATATAAAACACTGCATTCTAATAATGTCACATGTCATTAACTTTAATTTTAGAAGCCTTTATCTCTGAATCCGCGATATTTTAATACCCAATTTGTTAGGATTGTACTAAGCCTTTTCGGCGGGGACAATATTTTGTTATCGGAAATAACGTGTAAAATATTAGTTTTATTTACGTGTCAGTTGTTCAGAAAATGGCTTGTCGTGGCGTTTTGTGATTGATACGCCGCCCACACGTCTGACGGGTACTCGAATGATTTATCTTCTGAAATTTTTACAACAAAACCCGTGTTGAACGGCACTGGATCACATAAATTCATACGTGGGTGCGCAGGTTTATTGAGGTTTGATGCTTTCGAGTTAGGTTCACCTTTATGGTTTTTAATATCCACGAACTTTAAACGATGTTTGTTTTTGATTTCTTAGTGATAGAACAACGGCGCCGATCGGTGTTTTTGTTCAGGAAAATCGATTCTGTTAGGATGAATTCCGCAAAACATATTATTCGGAATGGAGTCTGAATACGCGATTCGTGTTATTAAAATCAATCACACATAACAAATGGTATTGTACTTATTTTATAAAATCTAAAATTATTAAATTTACCAAGTATTAAATTATTCCGGCGTAATTAAACATTCCATTAATGTCATTAACATATTCAATGAGTTTTGCAGATAATTAAATTATTATTAATTATTTTATTTGCTACTCTACAGGCGCTTGTGAACTATCCAAATTATTCGTTTCCTGTTCAGTTACCATATTTTAGTCTCAACCGTATCAATTACTTTAAGAATCAAATCAAAACATTCTTTATTCATATAGTCTTTCACAAGATCTTTTGAATCGTTAACTTATTCTACCACCGCTTCAGAACGTATACGTAAGATATCGGTATCAATAAGTGAAATATAGTTTCTGAAGTTTAATTCAACCACAATTAATGCTTTTATTAGGTTTTATTCCTTTGCCATTTTTGACTCACTACCATATTCTTAATAGAACCTTCTTAACAGCTAAGAGAACCATGCAATCTCTTTAAACATACTTTAAGTAGTAATAGTTGCACATAAATTAAGTAAATATGATAATAAGTTGCAGAAATGGTTCTTGAAAGCTATGGAAAAGTGAGGAAACATACGAATATATTTTGAGACTCAGACGCGGAAACAAAAGAGTTGGTTCTGTTTTTGTCCGATATTATTTTTGGGACGTATTTATTTTAATTTAATATTTTGTTTCCAATATTTTTTGTATTTACTATACTGGTTACTGGAATACAAAAATCTTAAAAAATGATGAAGTTTGACAAAAAAAAGGTTGTTAATTAAACATTTATTATTTACACCGAAATAAATGTTACATTTATTTAATCATTCCTTTGACTCTAAATATCTTTAATCCATTGTTAATTACAGTTTGTACAATGTTATTTATAATAATTATATACACAATAATGTATGATAAATACCAAAATATAGAAACAGGAGTATATAAAAGGTATTTTTGTATGTTCTCATAACGAAAATATGACAAATTAACGTCTATTTCTTATATCTATTACTTAAGGTGCCTTGAGGGAACAACGTAATAGTAGTATGACTTTCACGGTGTTGTCCCAATGTACCTTACTATTATAAATATTTAGTTGTACAATATATACTATAAATAAATATGACACAATCCCTCACCTACTGTTACTTATAATAAAAATATTGATTACACTTCAATTCTTAGTTTACTTTGATCATATAAATAGATTTCTAGAAATAAAAAGAAAATACAGTACAAAGAAATGCCAGGCACTTGCGGTTAACCTAGTTGAATTTGATTAAAAAGTTTCTCTGCAAACGAACTAGGAGCTAATTTGAATAATTAAATTACTGTTTTTCTTCTGTGATCGTTTAGTATATTATAAAAATTCAAACTATTTCGTTAGTGATAGATACGAATAATCACGATATTATTTCAATTAGCAAGTCTACAAGCTATTTCCGTCATATCCGTGTGTCAACTGAATCATCTATTCAGTTGACTCTTTCCTTCAACCATCTGTACAATATATTAATTTAGCTCTTTCATTATTGAGGTCCTGGATACGAGTTTGGCAATCTTTTTGCCAAGTTTTCTGTTTATTGATAGTGATATGATTAACCCAGTAGTATAGTTAATACTTAATGTAAAGCTCATCAAATTTTGGATGTGACTTTTGGTACCTCTACTCTGTTTTAGATAAACCTTGAGTTTATGTAATTTTGACTAGAGCGCTCGACGTCACATTATTTGGTAATAACATATTAAATCCTGACTACCTCGGTGGCGCAGTTGTACTACGGTGTGATTTCAAAGCATAAGTCTCGGGTTCGAATCCCAGCTTGGGCAAAAGTTATAATGGATCTTTCAATAACATATCAGGCTCACCCACTATCACATTTAGGGACGGAGCACACAAGGCGAAACGTGGGTATTCTGATAGCACCTCTGCCTACTTCTTCTGATAAATATGTATGTATGTATATTAAGTCCAATTGAAATGCGATTACAACTTATAATATGCTAAATACGCTGAACCGGTCACAAGCGGAACAGAACAAGAGTAAAGTGTCCCCATACAAACATTCTAAGAATCTCATTTAAAGTTCAGCATACTCCGAAAGTCAGACTCAAGTATATGCATGTATAAGTTCAACTACTCACATACGGCAAACGGAGCTGGATAGCCACATTCGTGCGGCTTTAAATATTGCAGCGCCAAACAGTTGTGTTGTTAGTTTGTGCATAATTGCAGTTAGAAAATGTGTGAACATTTCTAATTGTAATGTGTTACATGTGAGGTCCCGCGAAACTTTATGCTTTTAGTACTTTTCGGACGATGTTAATGAGATAAAAGTATTTGGATGTTTTATGCAGAAAAGATTTCTGCTTTTATGAGTTCGTTTTAAGCAGGTTTCGCTAAGTTGGTTAATGGTGGTTTTTGTGTAGTTTCGTTGAGCTTCACGAACTAATTAAATATATATCTAAGTTGAGATTTAGTTCTGTTAGTATATAAAATTCAATTCTATAGCATTGCTAAAACTTTGTGACTTCATAGCATTCACATTAAGGGGCTCCATATCTATTCTCGCAGCAAAAAATAACCGCTTTTATTACCCCGTGCGCGTCTCAGGTACCGATTTTAATAGGTTTCAACTTAAAATATTCCAGCAAAGAATTCGCCAACTTCCTAGTATTTGTCACCTTATGAGTAATCAAAGTCAAGGATTTTATTAAATTATACTTTTGATAGTGGGCTCGCGTGACCTGATGATAAGGAATAAAACTTCATTTTATTCAAATATAAAGGGTTAATGTGTGTGGCAAGTATTCGTATTGCCCATTTGTTGGTTTTGGATGAAAAAAGTGCGTGTTGGCCTATTGGTAACGAACAAGACGCGGTAGCTCTTACCGATGGTCGCGGGTTAAAATCTCAGGGGCGCCTCTGAGTTTTCGGAGTTATGTTTGTATTGATGTATTGTATTTATAGTCAATCATCACGCACTATAACGGTGAAGGAAAACATCGTGAGGAAACGTGCATACCATACTGATTGGTAAAAGTTTTTGTGGTATTTAAAGTCCGCCAACATGCTCTAGACCAGCGTGCTGGACTATACGGCCTAACCGCTCTGAATCGTACTTTATATTGTAGAGAAGACCCTTGCTCAGTAGTCGACGTATACGGGCTATCCCAGATACAAATGTTTGGTCTACTTTTTATCCCAAACCAAATCTTTCTTTAGTCTGCTTATCCTACATCTGTGAGGATTTGATTAATTCTAAAATGTATACAATCGATATTAATTGGCTGCCAAAAGCATTAAGAGCCTAGTATAAATAAGGATTAGCTCTGTATAATACATATCACAAAACCCTTTACACCAACAAATCTTCAAACGAACCTCCATAAAAATTCCAAATGACGAATGCAAATGCGAGGTCATATTTTGCGGCCATTGTGACCGAAATGTACAAAGCCAATAGTCCTTGCTCGCGTAATCATATTTCACCTGTGGAACCCATAACGCTATTTTCCACTTGTTACGTGGCGCCCGGAGACCGGAATGCTTTAACTCAATAAAGTGCAAACACTGTCCCACTGGGCTGTTAAGACAGATTTATGTCCACAACTTAGAAATACTGTGTGAGGATACTACCTTTTCTCAACAATATGGAATGTCATAACTTTATCACGACTATTTATGGCCGTTGAATTAAGTTACCTTCTTTTTCGTTTTTGATACTGTCAAATGGTTTGTTGCATTCTTTATGAAGTAAAAATGTGGCTGGTAAGAATATTGCTGTACAATAATTTATTTTAATCTGTACTTGAGAATATTGTCGTTCATATTTTAGTTGATATCAAAATAATCATAGTTGTGACATCATTTAAATATAACATTATTTTTGATTTGGAGGTGTTTATAAACACAGTACAAATAGCATATTGTTTTCACGATTGGGTACTAGGAGACTGATTAAGATTATTGATAAATCAGTGTTACTAAACACATAGAGATGTACGTAAAATATAGTAAGCTCTCAAGCCCGACCTGATTTAATTGGGGCACGTACATTGGTCTAAATGGATGGTATTGGAATGTCTACGGGAAATTCTAGACCACGATCTATGCATTGGTCCTTTGTAAATTATGAACACCGAATAATAATACAAAACCGTCAGCTAAACTCATCAAAATCAACAATAAAGCTCCATTGTCCTTAGAACAGGGGCGATGAACAAAGTCCCAAATATTATTAAACAACAAATGAATTATTTAGCACTGGAAATTATCCTAGGGCGACAAGAGTATCACGGACAAAAGACGTCGTAATTCTCGGAAGGTGGCTTAAAATAATAAAGGCGTTTAGATTTTCGTGTCAAGCTTTACCCTCGCTGCCAAATGTTCAAGTCTCGAGTCGCGAGTTGGAATTACTGGGATTCGTCTTAATTCTTCACCCATTAAGGTCTCACGACGTGTGACGTCAGTTATTCGAGTTAATTTTCATGTTAGTTTTCTTTGCGTTGCTTTGTTCGTGGCTAATTAGCCAATCTCGGCATGTTCGCGTCATATTAATTAATGTTTATTTTAATACATTGTGTGTTTCGCCTTAGTTACATAAGCACGTTTCTTGATGACTGTAGTAATTATGCTTTAATTACTAAAACATTATATTAACGCCATAGATAATAATATGTACATAACAGACATCATTTGTATATTTTTGTCATAATTATAATACATACATACTTAAACGTATTTTTCCCAGAAGTAGTAGGCAGAGCTACCAAGACACCCACGTTTCACCTTATGTGCTCCGTCCCAAATTGTGATAGGGGGCGAGCCTATCGCCAAATCACGTACTAATTTTTAATCTGGAATGAATAGAAAAATCCAATATCACTTTTCCCGAGCCGAGATTCGAACCCGAGACACAGCTTTGCAATCATACCGTAGTACAACTATACCACCGAGGCAGTATATCATAATTATCACTTATATACAATTATATGTTAAAGTATGCCCAGAATATAATATCTTTTACTCTATTTCTACTTATTTTCTGTGGACACAAATTCAAGTTATTTTACTGTCGTGTACTCCATTTTAAGTAATAATTATCTATTGGTATGCAAGTGTTAGAGTGAAAGTTTTAATGCGATCTTTGAAGCTTTTAATTATTATTTATAAAAAAAGTTAACGCGAAATAGACATTTAGTTTTAATAGTCCTTTTAGAAATATATTTTTATGTTTGGTTTAGATTTTGCAATATAATATTTATGCTACTACTTAATATTGAAATCTCATAATTGTGTTAATACACAAACCAAAATTGCACAGAGCATTAAACTTGAAAGGGGCAATAAAAGAATTTTCATCGTAAAAAACGAAAGGCAGGTACCGTCATTAATACAAACTTTGTATTTTCATGATTTGTACCTTGAGCTTTGTATTGTAATTTTTACGGTCGAGGATGGCTGCGCTCGCGTGGCTACGCTGCGTAATCGTATTTTATATCAACAATGGCCCTTATCTGTAAAAACGTATTTGAAATTCATGGGACTACGTTGTTGAAAAATTGTCTACAGTATTTTTATGTTTCAAGCTTCGTCGCGATGATAAAAAGTCAGGCTTACCTACCCATTCAAACGCATGAGGACTTGACATTTCAGAAATTTATGTCCGTCGCAATTTATGATGGCTCATTGTTAAAATTGTTAGATGTAAGAGAATATTAAAAATATCACGCCGTCTTAGAATGAGATCCCCTGCCTGAACACCAACAAGGAAGGGAAGGCGAAGTTTAAACGTTTCTTTCTTGCGCCTTTTAAGATATTGGTTTGGAGTGAAATATCGGGCTCCTTAACTTATTTATCTCTGGCAGCTAGGCGTACGACGTGCGTGCAATGTAAAGAATCCATGAAATATTCTTTGAATGTAAAATAAGGCAATTTAAAAAATGTCTCGGGGCGTTAGCGATGATCGCTATAATTTTATCATTGGGCATATTGATTTAGGAAATTGTGGTGATGAAAAATACAAGGCAATCTGTATAATCCTGTTTGTGAATCCGTCTTATGTTTTTTTTACGTCCATGTTTTTGATAGAGCGAATAATATTTTTTCTATGTATTTGCGGTTAGTGATTGTCTTTGAAAAATACATTTTTACATAAACTTAACTACATAATACCGGATGCTAGTTTACTATGCTATGTTGTATATCATATTTATACACTTAGTATAGATAAATGGATAATAAGAATATCTTTATTCAAAAGAATATATGAATACATAATGGTAAACGAGCTATTGTTACCCCTGGCTTAGGGCGCGCGCTAAAAGGGAGTATTTCATTTTTTGGGGATGGAAACTATCCAATGCGTGCATAAAGCAATGTTGAAAACTGATTTAATAACCATTGTATGCGACATTTCAACGCTTTCAAAGGAATGAATGTTTTATAACTCGAAGAACGTTGTTTATGGTAAACAGTAGTCAAATCACACAGAATTAGGCAAATCACAAAAATATGAAAAGGATTATGATTAAATGAAGATTTAATTTCGAAGTGTTTTTACTTTTTATTGTTGTACTGTATTGTGTCAGCCCATTAACGTCCCACTGCAGGGCACGGTCCTCTTCCACAATTGATGGTACGATTTAGAGTGATTAGGCCAAAATACGAGTATAGCCTATACACATTTAAATTTTAAAAAAAATATTTTAGTAATTTCTTTTGCTATTGATGTTAAGTATAATTTGTGTTTCAAAGACGATTCATATTCCATGATACTGTGGCAATTATTGCCATTTATGGATATTTGATTATTCTTACAGAAAAAGAAAAACAAATGGAAACAAAGGAATATAACTCAAACCGAGATGGCACTAACTCCAGTTATATTGTTTTTAAACGTATTAAAAACTAGAAACACAAGTCATCTGCTTGAGCTATGGATCAGCGACAGTCGCATCCAAGGCGTCTTAATCAAAACTTTATACATTCCGTCCCAAAAAACAACCGTGCGTTGCACAAACGTGAATTTAACTTCATAAAGAGAAGTTCGTATTCAAAAAGGAATTAATTAAGCTGATGTGCTTAAAACTCTGCACACGAATGTTATAAATTTTAGTGGCGGAGTCACGCGCGCTGCTATATTATATATTTATGTATTCGCAAGAATTTACAGTCGACACTTCAGTCTTCGGGCTTCGTATGTAAAATTAGCCGTTCCTAGAGACACAGAGTTTTATGTATTAAACATTTATGCACAGTTGAACAACAGAGACATGAGGAAGTTGTTCGACTCTTAATATCATATCTACGCACGCGATCCTTGCGAACAATGAACAAATTCTTCTTTGACTATTTTTTGTAGTACCTTCATTATTCAGTTGCAAGCGAGTTGCTCCGAGACAGTTGTTTAAGAGTTAATTATTTAATAGAGATAGCGTTTTCTTGCAGTTCTTTAAGACAGATCTGATTTCTTTTTAATGAAGCGGATGTGTTATAGCTATTACACATTTGGAAAAATAAATGATGATTTATGTGCATAATATTGGCAATCTTTTAAATTTAACCTCAGGTAAATTTAGCACTTAGAACATTAATTTGTAAATTAGATTATACCTATTATTACTTAATCGTCACCAGACCACACGACTAAATTGAAAAACATGTCCTGATATGAAATGGGCAAGTTGGTGTGTTCAGTTAATTTATCAGCATTATACAGTTACAGGTTACAAGTGAAGTGGATGCTCCGAGAGAGATAAAATATTAGCGCAGTTTCGAAGCTTTTACGCGCATTATTTATTCAAAGTAAGAATAGAGAATACTTCCAAGCCGCTTACAGTACACGCTTAATCGTTGGATAAAACTGCTACGTTTTATTTTAATTTTTTACTTCTTGCGAACTCTTGGTGGAGGAAAATTTTAGTTATATTGAGGCAATTAATGTACGCTGGAGATGGAGCAAACGATTTAGTATTTTTAAATGCCAGAGATTTAATAATTCACTCTTTACCTTTATAAGTAGTTGCATTTATCTTTAGTAATGCTTTTTTAAATAAAGCATCTAATGACGTTCATGTAAATATGTAGAAATATCGTCCATTAAGCTTACTGAAGGTCCGGTTACAGTAATTAATCCATTTTAATTCTAAAATTAGACTCGTCAACAAATCATATCTACGAAATGAAGTATCCGTAAAAGCAGGAAAAATCCCATTAAATATTCAGCTAACGTTAAACATCCCTCTTAAAGTTTATTCGGTACTACGTTCAAAGTATCAACGTACACGCGGATGAAAATAATAATTTCCTACGGCTCGGCGTTGTTAGGCTAAGCACAGTCAGTGATGGCAGTGTAGGCTTCTACTTTCCGCATTTGTTTACATGGCCATATAAATCAGATCATTCCCATGTGGGCTGGCTGGAGAAAGGTTTTGTTATTGCTACCGACAAGTAATATTGTGTAGGCTCCCAAACAACGGATTTTTAAAAGCGTAGTGAACGCGTAGGGTTTTTTGTTCTTTTGCTTTGTACACAATTATCAGTCTTATTCAAGATCTACTGGATATATTGAGACTTAACATCTTATGTCTCAGGATGGCGAGTGCAGTGAAATCCCAAGCATTGCTTTGTAATTCAAGGCGTTGTTTGATTTTACTAATGTTCATGAGCGGTCGTATCGCTTACCATCAGACGACCGGCATGCTCGTTTCCATTCAATGCAATAAAAAAAACTATCACGTTCTTATTAAAGAGTTATGGAATCTTCCTAATTTCAATTGAATTCAACATTTTGTTCGAAATAGCCTTGATTTACTCTAAAGTTTCCAGAATAAAATATAAGAGTTTCAATTGTAAAGCAACTTTTTTTATAAAGTGACCAATCTATTCTACATCGGTCCAAATCTAACTTACTTTGAGTTTTCAAGGGTGAAGTCAAAAGTTTCATTGTTTCTAATAATGTAGGCGTACCGAGCCGTGGGATCGGCGGATTCGACTCAAAGATAACTCCGAACGTTTTATTTTTTCTCCAGCAAAATGTCGTAGTGTAAAAAACTTTATGAGTTCTTTTAATAGCCGTTTGACTAAGTTAAAGGAATTTATGTGAAATTTTACATACCAAGCAAAGTTTCAGGTACATGCCTAACGAGTCTGTAATAGTAACAGAATATTAAAATATTTCTAAACGCTCGAGGGGAACTGGCTCTATTTCCTCGCTTAAATTGTGGGCGAAAGCAAAATTTTATGGTAAGCGAAATTTCACGATAGCTATTCCCGGAATTGGCGAATGCTTAAGCGGTTTGAACCTAACACGCGAAGACACGGATTCTGGCGCTGGGTTTGCGAGGCTTTTGAAATATAACTTCCGAATTGTGTGATAAAAATGAATTATGGGAACTATAATTTTTTACAAAATATAATTTCTCCTAATGGTGTATATTTTATTTTTTTTTCTTCCAAGGTATCTTAGATATAGTTAGGATTTGAGTTTGCTACATCGAATCTTTAACTGCCAAACAAGACCAGTAATCACTTCTTTTCTTATTGAGTAACTTTTCTTATATTATTAGTCGTATATTAATATTATTAGATATTTGACATGTTAATTAATCCCTACTAATATAATAAATGCAAAGTTGTATTTGTTAATTTTTCACGCTAAAATGGCTGAACCGGCTTTGATGAAATTTAACATGGAGAATTATGGGGACAAGGAAACGGGCATAGGCTACTTTATATATCGAAAAATTTAGTGATCCGTGGCATGAGTCAGAAATTCATATATAAATATTGACTAGTTTTTCAAATTCATATGGATGGCACGGGACAGAAGAGGTTAGGATTTCATGCTTTTCGTCATGGGACAGAAGGAGATGCGAAGGAACGGGATGCAACGGGATAGGACGAACCGGGACGGGAAAAAATATTGTTAACGGCGCTCACATTGAGTTTAAATAATATAAAACAGTACGAGAAATAATAATATATCATTGATGTGGACTGGGTTCAAAAACTATTTGCACGCGAGAGAAGCCGGACCCGAACATATAAATATTAGTTAACCCAAGATGTTCTCTTTTTCCTAAATAATAAGAACTACAGTTACATGTTTCCTCAATCACTGATGACAGAGCTGAATTGGCTGAATTCAACGGCCGTCACAACCCTTACCAAGCTACATTGGCATGTAATAAGTCACACTAACAAGCTGCAAAGAGAGTAATTAAAACTAGGTCACTGCAAGCCATTTTAATAACTGGCATCCGCGTACAAGTTACACAAAGGATGGTCTAATTTAAACGAAGTAACACGCTCCTTTTAACTTCTTATTCCCGGTTTAAATCCAGCCGCCGACACTCACGTTCGTCTTAATGTCTCTACTTCCTTAGATTTATTGGACAAGTGTATTTATGAACGGATCTTGAGACGGCTTTAAACACTTTCGCGGGTCATGTTAATGCAATTTTATGTTATTAAAGCAGGTTATTAGAGTCCTAATTCTGTGTGAAACGGTGCTGTAATGTCGACAAGTACCAGATTTGGTACATTTTGTAGTGCGTTAATACATATCATGTGTTTATGCATTTTATTACTAGGAATATTTTCATTCTATAACCAACTTATATGTTCAATAGTATAATTCAAAACCCAATTTAAGTTTTCATTAGTATACACTAAACAAGACACTATCTGTCACAACAGAGACCATAACAAACATAAACAAACATATTTGTGGACTCAGAAACTCGTACATATTGTTATATTTTTTCTGGATATTACACAATTAATAATTGATATATAATTTAATTAAGCGCGGTGCAATCGGGCGAACGGATTGCATTTACTCTGGCGCTGATTGTATGAACAACCAATAAAGTCTTTTATTGTTTCACTCGACCGTAAAAATATTGCCCATGGCTTAGCACAATGGATATTATTTCCACAGAACGATCGAGTACAGTTCAGTTGAAATGTTTTTGTTTTCGCTCCACGTGGGTTACCGACACTGAATGGATTTAGTGTGTGTAGGCACAAAGCATTTTATTCAATTGGTAGTAGTGAAACTGTGGAATTCATTTGTTTAACAATTACTCCTTTATTTGTATTGAATGATACTGTTGCGATTGGGATTGTGGAATCAATATCTGCGTGTTATTGTTGTTTTACTGCAGTATTAATTAGGCATTTTACTCAAAACCTATACAGACATTTACGATCTATATTAATATACATTTTAAAACTTATTTTAATTATAATATAGATAATGTTTTATCCCTTTCAAAGGAATTTTGAATTCAGTTTGTGTGAAGACGACAACACATTACACAATTAAAATAGGTTTAAATTCTGTCTATAAATAAGTCCGATATAAATTAGTTGAACGAAACCACTACCTGAAAGGTTTACAGTTAACCTAAACTAAACTAGAACCAATATCACGTACTCATAATACTTATATTACGTACATATCTTCTTCCTTCTTCATACTGCTCATTATAGGCCTCTATGGATTTCCCAAGCGACCTGTTGGAATCCAGTTCCTGAAATGCTTGAAATCCCAAATTGCATCCGACGATAATAATGAAATGATGCATATTCCCAGCCATAAACCACGTCAGCACGTTATCTCCTTACCCATCAGAAGCAACTATTTGCCTAGCCTTAATTACAAAGTACGCACAATCCTGTTGATAAGGGGTTTAATTTGGTCTCGAAACACAGACGTGTCTCACAATCGCAGCGGTGATTGTGTTTCAGGAGTAGACAAGATGACGTCATTAATCTTTCCGTAATGGCCACCGAAATGCGGACGCGAGCTCGTCACGGGACATTTGCTAAAACGGCTATGTTACCTTATTGCCTACTACAGCCTCGTTTAACTTGTCCAGTCTTTGAATAGTTCTTGTAATTGTGCGTACTCTTATGATTGAGTATAGATTAGATGCATCTCTTTTAAGTGCTGTAAAGTGGGGTGATTAATAATGTTGTGAGAAAGACGTGGAGAGAAATAAGCAAAGTCTGTAAATAATAGTTTTATTTCAATAAGTTTTACTCTCTAGGTCCGAAGATATTGATCAGGTTTTCACTAATTTTTCTATGGGACTGGGGAAAAGTATATTCTTTAGACAAAAAAAAAAACAACTTTCCAAATCGGTTCATGCATCTTCGAGGAATCGGTGAATATACATAAAAAACAAGATTCCTTTTTTCTAAGTCGTTTAGAACTTGTTGCACCAATTGAACTCGAAGTATAACAAAATTGCGTAAAAAATCTTGTTAAGAATTACAAAATAGTATTAAAATTGATAATCGAAATTTTGCTATACCCGCTGTTGATATATCCTCTTTTTTGTAACACAAAAATATAAGTTAATTTGTATTTTGCAAATTCCACAGCACCCTTTTAGTTTTATAACCAATCATCGGATGACTACGAAATTTGATTCGCGCATAGTTTGAACGATGGATTACACTGAAATAATAATGGAATGGAATAACATATTGGATAGGTTTCACCGGCTCATTCATCTGGTGGTACATTATACATAAACAACATTGGAACTTACAAAAGCCGATGTTTTTTGAGCTATATATAGTTTATTTATGTATGTACCACACTACTGCTTAGCTTATCACTACATTGTATAAAACAAAGTCGCTTTCTCTGTCCCTATGTCCCTTTTTATGCTTAAATCTTCAAAACTACGCAACGGATTTTGATGATTTTTTTTAATAGATAGAGTGATTCAAGAGGAAGGTTTATATGTATAATACGTACATATTATTGTACAGAAATCAATTTGTACCCGGGCGAAGCTGGGCCGGGCCGCTAGTAGTAACTAATATGATGGTCAATAGGATCTGTAAACTTCGCTTATACATAAGGTATACCGATAATAATTAAAGCCGATATAAATGAATCACACGCGAATGATTTGTTTGGTTTGTCTCTATGTGTGTCTAGAAGGTGATTTAAAACAATTAAAAGTAATGTATGACATGTAAATTAAAAAAATGACGCTCTGCAAACACATGACTATAGAACAATAGATTTATTAAAATATACATTATGAATCTCTCGTAATTACCAAATACTTTAATTAATCTACAAGCCTGGGTGAATTTCGTTTGTGAAGTTAGTTGTAGTAAATGAAATCTCTTCGGAGAATTAGGTTGAGTTCCTTCCGAGAATAGTTTAATTTTCTACTGTCAGTTGACAATTAGTATAATAATAATAATAATAAATCTGACATGTAAATTAAAAAAATGACGCTCTGCAAACAGATGACTATAGAACAATAGATTTATTAAAATGTACTTTATGAATCTCCCGCAATTATCAAATACTTTAATTAATCTACATTACGCATAGACTATTATATTTTTATGTGTATTTTTGTATACTAATATTATATATATAAAAATGTAAATAAAGAAATTTAAAATTAAGGAAAATAATAATAATGTCAACGCCTGAGAAGAAAAATGGGAGAAATTTAAAATCAAAACTTATTGCTATAATATTTTGTCAGGGGCAATGAGCAAATATGCTATACTCAAAGCAGTGATTAAATTAATATATTTTTTTATTTTGTTAAAAGTTCACTATGTTGATTTTTATTTTAAAAAAAATATTAATGAATTACAAAATTAATTACAAAAACAAAAAGTGGGCTTTGAAGGGGACACCCGGGTTTGAACCGGGGACCTCTCGATCTGCAGTCGAATGCTCTACCACTGAGCTATATCCCCGATGCTGCTGTTAATCGAAATAAGTGATTGGTTGTACCATCGAATCGAATACATAGCATATCAAAGTCTACGTGAGTTGTAATCGTATGCATACTTTTATCATGACGTTAGATACTAGACACGGTACATGTTATAGATCGCCTAGAATCTTTTGGAGCCTGTGTTCAAATATTGGAACAGTTTCTCTCCCTCCATATTTAAGTATAAATGCTTGTCGTTTATATTATGAAAACATATCACATACAATGCGTTAAATAGATAATTATATTTTGTTAAATTTTATTTGTGGTTCCAAAATTTGCCACGCGCCAATAGAAAATAAATGAAGTTTACACAATTATTTACTTTTGCGTGTAAGTGACAAGGCCGCTAATTTGAGAAAAGTTTTTAATACGTGCTCAATATTATTTTATCCACATAAAGCCGATTATTTAATCATTTGGATAGTATGTCTCCATCATGGACACGTACTATCCAAATTATTAAATATATGTCAGATATGTTTGTGCAGGTTCCAAAAACCATAAAGGAAATTATTCTGCAAGATGCATATTGAATAAGAACGATGACCAATTTGAGACCGTAAATCTACGTTATACAGGGTATATCAAGACTGCTACCGAAAACGAAGCCGGGTGGTAGTTTAAGCGACTTCAGACACAATGCAACAGAAAATGTTGGAAAAAAAGCGACATTTTTTTTGTATTTTTTTTTAATATGGTCGTATTTGGGTGGTAAATACATTGTTTTCCTAAAAAGATAGTGTATACTCTTTTATGTATAAACACTCTAAAGTATAAAAGTGTTTAAATCATTATTTCAGCAAAAACTATGGATTTACCACCCAAAAATGACGACATTTAAAATATTATAAAAAAAAATTGCGTTTCTTTGCAAAAATTTTAGTTGAGTTGTTGTTGTTATCACTCAATCTACCACCCGGCTCGGTAGCAGTCTTGATATACCCGGTATGACCTAAAAATTGTGGGTTTTATCATCACACCGACAAATATTTGTGACGCTGCACAAATACGTCAATCTAGATGATTGAGTATATGACAGTTTATGCCAATGTACTTGAAGGAATCACAGGAATGACGGATTGAGAAAATGATATATTAACAAAAATACTCAAAACCCACATAAATGTAGTTTACCAACAGGAGAATGATAGGCGAAGCTAAAATAGAGCACTCTCTTTACGATAGGCAGCGACCTGGTTGTTCTGGACTCCTGGCATGGAGGTCTATGAGTGGTGGTGACCGCTCACCACCAGCCTGCCACGCGCTCATTTGCCTGCAAATGCTTATAAAAAAGAACAGTTAAATACTGTATGCTATTTCCAACCAAGTTAGTTTAAGATGTAGTAAACATGTCTCGTTGAATCGATCGCGCGGTAGCACGAGTGGGTCGCCAACTTCCTGATGAAGTGTGTCGCTAAATTGCAACGCTCAGAGATTACTTGTTACCACTCGAGTTGGAATGGTTAGAATCTATCGTTACACCACTATAGTTGATGGTTCTACTTTGATTTGGTGGAAATAAATTGATATTATTAAGTGGTAGGTCTCTCATATGTCAGAGGTAGGTACCACTGTAATGTCTACTTCTCCTGCCAAACAGCAGTATTAATGCACTATTGCGTTTCGGATTGAAGGACATTGTAGCCAGAGTAACTACTGGACATATTGAGACTTAACTTCTTATGTCTCAGGAAGGCGAACGCAATGGAATTCGAAGCATTGCTTTGTAATTCAAAGTGTTGTTTGGTTTTTCTCCTGTTCATGAGTAGTCGTATCGCTTACCATCATGTCGTTTGCCATTCATTGAAATAAAAATAAATTATTGAAGTGCCGTGGGTGGTACCTACAGTTTCTAAAGCCACTTGGTTTTAGGAACTACCGAATTATTTTTTTTCCTTTGAAATCTCTCGAAGTAATCGTCGATCAATTTATAATTTGGGATGAATCTAATTTTGGTATTATGAATTCTGGTCAACACCAAATACGAATTTAGTTACTAAAGGTAAATAAAAAAGTAAATTCACCGCGGCACTCCATTTTATCCCGTCGCGTCAGATTGAGTTTAGGAAACGAGTAGTTATTTGTGAGGTATACATAAAACCGGTCTATACGAGTATTCAATTTTGGGACATATTTAGGTATAGACTGATTTAAATATATATTTTTTTGTGTTGAAGTCAGTTGCAGAATGAAAGACTAAGGATTCAATCGCCGTTCAGTTCAATACCGAGCCGTTTTTATTCATCGTTTGTCTGACCACCAAATGTTTTTATCTGAATATCTAGAAGATTTGTATCTCAATGGGTAGTCAGTAACAATTATTTGAATTTTGCGTCTTTTTTTATTATTTTTGTGTCTTTTAACATAAAATGATGCACCGGCTTTTATCAGATGCACTGGGTTAACAACAAAAGGAAACATTTGCACAAAAATAAAATTACCTATTTCATTAAGTCATGCACAAAAATAGACAGATTTCATTAATATTATTTATATATTTTCTCTTATTATCTTAAAATAGATTACAATGATGTATGTTAATTATTTTTTCATGCATTTAATCTTCTGCAAGTCGCATAAAGATAACATACTAATAATGATGTTAGAGTTATCATTTGTTTGAGCAGACTTAATAAATGTTTTATTAAGTCTGCTCAATTCAATATTTGGAGGTAATTCAACATAATATTATAAATACTCTGTAGGCAGAGACTATGGATTTCCACTTCTGTATTAATAATTTTCATGCCTACTCTGTCGGTTTTTGGAATGTAAAATTAAAATATATTTTTTTCTTCATGATACGTTGCCTCACTATCAGATGCGTCAAGCGGTTCAGGTAAAATAGACTGCTCTATAAAAAGCTTCATTTTGTGATACTTTATAAGGAAGACTCCATATAACTTGGCCAATATAAACGTGATAAACATCTGCCCGAAAAGGCACCGCCATAACTTTCTCAAAGCCAGGTAAAAAACTCCCTTTTGAATAACGTCCATTTTCGAAAGTTATAAATTGTTCTTTTGTTTTTTCGAGAGTCAACTATTTTACACTTACTTTTACCATATTTTATCCTCTCACAAAGCATTTTTCTAATATCCATTTTGCAACTTTGTTATATATTATATGTTTAGTACATATTTTGATTAAGTAAAGACTCGATCAAATACCTTATGATTCGTCACATAATTATCACGGATATTAAGTGATTGATGATATCACTGTTAAATAAATTAGGAAATAGCTTTAGTATATAATCCTGTAATTTCCCTCATATTCTGAATTTGGTAAACTGAACTAGCACTCTAGTAAAGAAACAATTGCGTCAAAATAAAGAAGGAATTTATATATGAAATTTAACTCCAATCCTATTGACCTGATTTTTTAATTATATTATATCTTTCGTATTATGAATAATCGACCTTATTTTGATACCTATTGTTAGTTATCGAAAATTTTATCTTCTTCGCCCAAAGTAAATTCAAAAGTCGTTGGATAACCAAAATAAGTTTTAACACTTTATGAATTAGGTCGTTTTATTTAGCATCCTTTTATTTTTATAAGTTTTATTATAATAAGTGATTATTTAATAATATTTTACTATTTCAATAGATCATTGTTATATCATTTACATAAGAAACTGAATAATTGGTGGTACATCGACTAGCTTTATTACACAAGGGGAACACATTTATCAGTATAACATGGTAACAATCTGTTGTTACCCTTAATATTATTACAAACAGGAGGCGATTAATAACATAAAATGGCCAAGTGCCTGTGGGACTCGCGCACCCAGGGTTCAGTAATGAGTTAAGGCCTACGCTATTAGACTTTAACTTGTCCATACTAGTTGTTAATTCTGTGAGGAAATATCAAGTTGCAGTGCAATTTAAGATAAAAATTTAAAAGGAGAAGTCGGTTAGATAGTAATATACAAATTCATCAGTAGTAAAGAAACGTTCTCGTGTACACTGATTAACGACATCATGAATGCAATATTCGGCTTTATTGCTAAACTTATGAGACATTGCTTCTAGTTTTTCATGATTCATCAATGAGATGTACTTTATAGTATACTAGCGGCCCGGCCCAGCTTCGCCCGGGTGCATATAGATTTCTGTAAAATAATATGCACGTATTATACACATAAACCTTCCTCTTGAATCACTCTATCTATTGAAAAAACCGCATCAAAATCCGTTGCGTAGTTTTAAAGATTTAAGCATACAAAGGGACATAGGGACAGAGAAAGCGACTTTGTTTTATACTACATATGTAGTGATAGTGATACCTTTCCTTGACAAATATGCGGATATATAAACAACGCTTTCAGAATGCTGTTGGGGTTGCCTCGATACTGTAGCGCATCAGTGATGTTTGTCAATGCACATGTTGATGGTTTTCACGCAATAATGCGTAAGAAAGCTGCTTCAATTCTTCTAAGACTGCGTGGTAGCTCCAACAGCATTCTGAAAATGATTGCCGCGCGTAACGATTGCCCTTTTCAGAGGCACTGGGTGGATAGAGCGATAGGAGCTATAAAATAAAAATCTGTATCTGTATCAGGCCATATAGGTCCCACTGCAGGGCACGGGCCTACTCTACAATAGAGAGTACGATTGAGAGTGGTTGGGCCATGTAGTCCACCACGCTGGCCTGGTGCGGGGTGGCAAAAAAAAAAAAAATTAACTTAAATTCTTGATTGACTAACATAGTTTTTTAAGTAAATCTTTTGTTACTAACACACATATGGACATACTTTGCTGAAATAAATGTTATTATTATTATTATTATTATAAAGGTTAGTTTTTCCTTATAGGTAACGGAACCCTAAAAATATACCAGGTCCATACGTAGCCCGATGACTGATGGATGGCGCACACGCGAGAGTCTCTTTTATATTCTGTTTGTCTTGCAAACTTCTAACGGTATGCTTATTACGAATTTAGGGCAAGCAGACATGCTCACTTATTTTATTGTTTTTTGCAGACATTTTTCTATTGGCAAATTATTCGCGAATAATTTACGTACTTATTAAATTTGCAGAAAGTTAGGTCAATATGGATCGAAATCACGTGAAGTGAATACTTTGATTTTGCATTCGAGAGCTCGGGAGTGCTGGAATTCAAGCAATGGTGGTAGGTCTCTAATATGTGAGTGAGCGCCTGGGTAGGTACCACCGCAATATCTATTTCTCTCGTGTAAATGCACTGTTGTGTTTCGGTTTGAAGGATATTGTAGCCAGAGTAACTTCTGCATGTAATGAGACTTAACGTCTTATGTCTCAGGATGGCGAGCGCAGTGGAGTGCCAAGCATTACTTTGTGATTCAAGGTACTGTTTGCAAAAATATAGTATATTACGTTTTTACTATAATCGCCTTTTATTTTGTCTCTCATGTATAAATGTGTGGAAAACACTCGGAGAGAATAATACTACGCCGTTCAATAAAATCATTATTTGAGCAAGATTACCAACTTAATATTTTTACAGCGCAATCAAATTATGATTTTTTAAAATAAAAATATCCCTAACGCTTGAAAGTATTTAATTAGACTAATGTAAAAGAAGCAATCAAAATTAAGATTTGTGCTTTGAGATAAATTAAAATTTTAACAAAATTTAATTTCGTTTCTAATATCTAAATTAAAAAATGTCTAGACTGTATCAGAAAAAATACGCCTGATTATGACTAAACTATTTAAAATAAAATTTAATTAGTCGTTGCGGTCAAGAACATCTAAAATAATCTCATTTGAAGATATGAATTATACCGGTTAAAATAACTATAGTTTACGTTAAGAGTATTTCTACATGGAGACCACAGATTACATTCTATATATGGAGAATGGAGACTGTCTCGCCCTCACATCCACCAATGCAACTTCTGTAAGCCAGGATAAACAGTTGCACGCATTGTTATGACACCGAGCATTGAAGCTCGGCGAGTCTCCGGGATTGTACTCGTATAAATTGTCTTTAACCCGCAACGCAACTTTTACTGGTGGTAAGTCTCTCTTAAGTGAGATGCCGCCTTGGTGAGTACCACCGCAATGTTTATTTGTCCCGCCAAAGAGCAGTTTAAATGCACTGTTGTGTTTCGGATAATTATTATCGGTAATTATCGGTAATTATTTGTGTTAAGAAAAAATATGGAGAGAGAGAAACAAAAGTATCTGAATATAATTATTACCAAAAGAAGAAACACAATAAAAATCAAAACAACCGCTAAACTGTTATTTTATTTACTTAGAAATCTACGCTTGACTCTAGTTTTATTTTCCTTAAATTAATTTCTAAATGCCTACTCAGTGAAAATTCCGGGATTTGGAAATTACTGGGGAATATATATGTATAAATTAATTAATTAATATTAATAAGACTTGTGTCCTATACGTCGTATACCGACAGAGGGCGCTAATTCCAATAATCTGACTGTTGACTCCATATATAGAACTAGCTTTTGCCCGCGACTTCGTTCGCGTGGACTTCAGGTTCGTCCCGTCTTCTATTTCCTGACTCATCCCACGGGAACACTACATTTTTCGGGATAAAAAGTAGCCTATGTGTTAATCCAGGGTGTCAGCTATCACTATACCAAATTTCATCAAAATCTGTTGAGCCGTTTTTTCATGAAAGAGTAACAAACATACATACAAACTTTCACCTTTATAATATTAGTAGGATGTATTCTGTGGTAATGACTGACATCAGAGTGGCCCTACCACTTATAATCATGATGCACGTAGGTCTCAATTATTATTTTTCATTATCTACGTGGATAAAGTGAATACGAATTTATTTCTCACCAGCGCAATGTGTAAACATTAAGTTAGCAGTGGATTATAACTACACCGTTCTATTACAAACAGACAAAGTTGCAAGAAACGAAATTGCATACATACTCTAAAGACAATTTAAATTTCTTATTTTTATTTTATTTATTTTATTGCTATGAATGGCGAGACGAGCATGCCTGGTAAGCGATACGACCGCTCATGAACAGTAGCAAAACCAAACACCTTGAATTACAAAGCAATGGCATTCCACTGCGCTCGCCATCCTGAGACATAAGATGTTAGGTCTCAATATGTCCAGTAGTTACTCTGGCTACAATGCCCTTCAACCCGAAACACAACAGTGTGTTTACACTGCTGTTTGACGGGAGAAATAGACACTGCGGTGGTACCCACCCAGATGGCCCCTCACATATGAGAGACCTACCACCAGTGAGAGTAAATTTTCTTAACGTAGTTATGAAAATTTACTCCAAACATACTTTTTCACGCTTAGATCCTTACATATCAGATCAGATCAGAACATGACGTAACACTTACGGCCGGTCTCTATACCCTATCTATCTTCAACAAGAGTTTAGAATAGCTACCTATGCTATGTCGATAGAATTCTTTGCTTCAATAAACAAAGATTGAAATATATAATTATCTTGTCTAGCTATCTATAAATTTATGCACCATATCTTTATACCTCTATGTTTGTTAACAGAAAGATAAAATGCATCAAAATATCTTATAAAATCTAGAGTTACAGATAGATAGATTACAGAAACCGGCCATTAGTAAAATCAAGTTACAGTAATAGAAATCGAATAAAGGCGCTTCCACGAAGATGTCTTGCATTGCGGGCTTCCAAAACAACAAATAACAACAATGTTAAGTACAAAACAAATTAATATTGTGTTCTGTATACATGCGGTTTATTATTACCTATTCGGCGTTTAGAGCGTTCTCTTTACGTATATTAGCTTTTGCCGCAATCCAATTCAGCAAAGCGAATTACTGTTCTGTTGTTATAACTTTTATATCGGTTGCTATTCACGTATCCTAGCATAAACCATTCACCGAATTTCATTCGACCCACTCGTCTATTCAGATGTTTAGTCACTGTGTCTATTGAGATATTTGGATTTTGTTTGAATTTGACTTTTGGCTTACTCTCTGGTGGCGGCTGTTTGCAGTATTTGTTTATTTCGCTGCTATATTATTTTTTTATTTAGATAACAATACATTGTACATCAATTAAATAAAACAAAAACAACATAACAGAAAAAAGCAAGTAGCGGTCTTATTGGTCAAAGCAATTTCTCACAGGCACCCAATTTATGTATCTAAGATCAAAACATTTAGTATAGTGTTGGATCAAAACGTCTAACATTTAAAATTCCAAATAATATATTTTATGGCAATTGTAAAATGTAAAACAAAATGAAATGAACTATGCTTAGAGCATAAACATTTTGTAATAATAGTGTTTGACACCTAAGTATGCGAAAAGCAATTAAGAGTATATCAAAACAGTTTAAAACGAAGTCTTGCTGTCTATGCTATAAACATCACCTAAATATTTGTGTGCAAATATTGAAATTTCATTCCACAATCGTCTTTTTAACGTCAAAATTTGAGAATATTTTTTGAAATCTTCAGTAAGCTTCCCTCTACCAATCTTGCGAATTTCAAAGCCTTCAACAATGTTAAGAAAATGTTACTCTATGTGTAAATCCAATCGTCTAGATATGAACTTTAGAACAAAACAAAGATAATTTGAAGAGCCAGCAGGTGAAATTTACCGAGCATCCACGTTGCCATGTTCCCGAGATTGCGCCTGCTAACGTCCAACTTTGAGCATTGTGAGACTGCGTGCAGAACTGGCAAAGCTATCAAACTTTATAACAATGTCTAATACAATGCTATATGCAAACGCGAAGATTTAGTACGAGATATCGTGTATCTTGTATAAATGAGCCGGAGACGGCAATAAAATAGTGTGCATATTCCTATCTTGGAAGTAAATCTTGATCGTATCACGATGTATTGCCCTTAGGCCTTCGGTATTGGAAAGGAAATCTATTCAGACATTTCACGCACCAGTGACCATGTACGATATAGGAATTTATCTTAATTGAGACTCTTTAATTTATACATGAAATTGGGTAGCAGAAATCTTCATATATTTTAAGTTTCAAAAACGAACCACTGCAATGTGGCAAAATATGTTATTTAGAATGCTGTACAGCTAAACATATAAAGTTTTAGTGACTACAGACACAATGCAACTAAAAATTTCGCAATAACCGCGACAATTTTTACGCGCTTTATATTAGCTTCACTCGTATGTTTGTTTGTAACCGACTCCTTTGGGCGCGATTTTGATCCACTTTAAACGGTCAGAAATCATTCAAACTTTTTAGATTTGTCGAGAATTTAAAAAGTAAACTACATTACCTTATTCAGAAAGTTCATTTTTTTTAATTAGGCGTGGTTAATTTACGCATAGCTATCTTCCTTTGATAAAATAGCCGTAGATAGATAGATGTTTTTAGTCAAAAAAATTTAATAATATTTTAAAAAACTAAAATTACACGCTTTAATAAAAAAGTTAAAATAATTGATAGCGTGGGGTGCTTACAACAATTACTTAGCTTCAAGCACCCTAGCTTTTTAACCATAAAATGAATGTATTTCACTCTATTTTCTAATCTTAAACTCATTATCAATTATTTTTATTTTTTTAGTTGGGTCTTTTATTAAAACGTATATTTTGCATCATTTTTAGTTCCTTTGTGTCTGAAGTCATTTAGACTTTTGGCGTGTGGTGATTGACTATAAATACACACAAAATGACACCAGATAGTTCAAGTGTCCCCTAAGATTTGAAACCGCAACCACCGTTAACATATTGGCACCCATGAGCCAAGTCTAGTGCGTTACCAACAGGCGACCACGCACTAGAATCTGTATCAGCCCATATACGTCCCACTGCAGGGCACGGGCCTACTCTACAATCGACAGTACGTTTGAGAGTGGTTAGGCCATATAGTCCACCACGCTGGCCTAGAATAAAACTAGAAACGCACTAGAATAAAATCCAAAATTCAATCAATATTTATTCCGATTTCAATTATTAAATCGTCGTGAATAACAAGATAAAATGTTCCTTAGGCAAATGTTTTGCTTGCTTGTTATTTTAAACAATGTAACTACTGTGTACTAACAATATTGTTGTTAAGAAGTATAGTTAGTATTTTACGTTGATTCCGTATAATTAATTGATTAAAATTGATGTATGAAGAATATAAAAATGTACAATATGCTGAATGTTTCCAATGGCATAGTGGGATTTTTAGGACATAATATCAAGCAACATTCCCATCGGCCGCACCAAGAGGCGTTTAATGTCAATTAATTTGTTCCATAATAAAGATTATCATCGTAAAATCTATATAAAGTAATTATTAATTGATATTAAATGTCTCTAAGCACGGCAGTGAAACTTTTATGTAGCTTGTTTGATTCAAAAACTACTGAAAATTTATTTACCAATTCGATCCAGGTGCGTAAGATTCGCTTTCTCTTCCTTTCTCTCTTCAGTCCTATATTTATGTGCTGGCTTTAACTAATAATTGTGACAACTTTTGTGGTGCAGTTGGTTAGACAATGGATGTGAAACAAGAGGCTGCAGGTTTAATTCCCGATCCAAAAAAAATTTTTGTGGGAATATTTATTTGCTTCGAGTCTGGATGTAGGTGAGATCAAAAAGTCTCTCCTAGTTTCTCATACCACGAGCCACGACATAAGACTTGATTGATAATAACGTGGAGGACATATCGTCGGTGATACTGCAATACCGCGTAAGTAACAATTGCAAATACCGCGGAAGTACGAAAAAATCAAAATTGAAATTTCGCGCCTATGAATTCTAGACAGCGATTGGCATCGTCCCGTGTAACAACGCGAGCGCTATAACCAATCAAATCGCTTCAAACTACACTTGTCGAAACCGCGTGAGTTGTGGACTGACGATTTTATCCTCAATACCGCGTATCTACACAGCATTACTTGGAGCGTGTGGTCGTTGTTTGTGCCTCCGTAATATAAGTGATTTTCATTGATATTTTGGGATCAAACGGTAAGTAAATGTTAAACTTTGATTTTTTAATACCTTAGGTACAATTTGAAAGCATTAGTTGATTTAAAACTTATCTTATTTAATATTAAAAATGTTAATATTTTTGTTATTGTAGTTACGCGGTATTTTAACATTCTCTTTGCATAATGATTTGCCTACTTACGCGGATTTAAAACTCTCATTGTAACTCATTTTTCTTCTGTTTAGGTAAAAAAAATATTATGGAAGAGATAAATGATGATGGTATGAAGGTCACAACATTGAGGGGTCTCCAAAAACGACGGCAAGAACTTCTTCGTAAAAGGCAGAGTGTTTTAGACAAAAATCGTTCTCAAAATCCAACCATATATACCTATCATAATATACCTCAAAAAATTCATGAGTTACCCAAAAACTTAACAGATGTTGATGAGGATATAGCTAATTGCGATACGTTAACAACATGTTTTCCCATATCTCCCAGTCAGGCTTCATTCACTGCCATTCCAGATGTACATACAGAACAAACGTTTGTTGTTTTACCTCCAGACTATACTAGTACTTCATCTACTTTTGTGCCAATATTCACTGAAGAAGTGGCTACAGATTTTACTCATTACGATCCCAGTTCTTCATCCCATATTATCCCGAATGTTGCAGAAGAAACAGTTATACAAATTCACCTTGAAAATCCTAGCACTTCGTCCACTGATGTCCCGCCTGTTGCTCAAGAAACCATCGTACATTTTTCTCCCGATGACTCCACCACCGATCCAGACTACGTGCCGTTATCTGATATTACTAACATAGAACCTATGGAATCTAATGATCCTGAATGGTTTCCAGAAAGAAATTTGGAACCAGAAGCTGGAAGAGACTCAAGGGAAAGAAAACGTAAAGCTGACTCTGAAACCTGGAAAAGACAACTAAACAAGAAGGATAGAATGTTAGGAAAAGCTTATCTTGGATTTAAGAAAGTAGGTAATAAGTACCATCAGAAAGAGCCGAAACCTGAAAGATCTATGGGCCCTAAGTGTATGTCAGCATTTTGTATTCGCAGCAAAATTTTTTTTTGCCCAAACCTATCTGAAGACATTAGAAAGGACGTTTTCAATCGTTTTTGGAGCATGACATGGTTTGAGAAAAAAATGTATGTAAGATCAATGATTGACACGGAACACGTTAAAAGGAAGACTATTGAAGGCAATTCTAGACGATCAGATACTAAATTATATTATTTACAAATAGATGGCAAAAAGGAAAGAGTTTGTTTAAAGACATTTCTGGCGACCTTAGGCATAAAAGAGTGGACTGTTCGCTACTGGCTTGGTGATAAGACCCTTGTGAATTCGGTTAATTCGAACCCGGCTCCGATTTCGCATAATTCTAAACGAGATTCTGTCAAATGCTATTTATCTTTATTACCCAAATTACCCTCACATTATTGTCGCCAATCAACCACGAAACAGTATGTAGAACCGATAATACAATCGAAAGCACAATTGTACAAGCTATACGTTGAATATTCGTCGTCAGAAGCCAAGCCAGTAGCTTCGAGAAAACTCTTTTTTGACATGTTAAGTGAGGAAAATATAGCTCTTTTTCAGCCAAAAAAAGATGCCTGTGATTATTGTAGTTCGTATGCAGTGGGTAATGTTTCCGAAGAAGATTATCAGCGTCACGTCGAATTGAAAAATTTAGCTCGAGCTGAAAAGACTAAAGATAAAGAAATTGCAAAACAAGGGATTGCTCATACTATTACTGCAGATTTGCAAGCCGTGAAATTATGTCCTACTTTGTCGGCTAGTGCGCTATATTTTAAAACCAAATTGGCAGTGCATAATTTCACAGTTTTTAACATTGGTACTAACGATGTTACCTGTTATTGGTTCGACGAGACCGCCTGTGATCTGAAAGCTACCACATATGCGTCGTTCTTTGTAGATTATATAACGAAATTGTTACAAGATAATCTTAAGGATGTAATTATATGGACGGATGGTTGTACTGCGCAGAATAGGAACAGTATTGTTTCTAACGCTCTCCTGAGATTAGCGATGGATAAGAAAGTTACCATTACACAGAAGTATCTGGAGAAGGGCCACACCCAAATGAAGGTGGATTCGGTGCATTCACTTATTGAGAGAAAACTCAAAAATGTCGAGATTTTCCTGCCATCGCAATATGCAACTATTACCAAAGTTGCTCGAAAGAATCCTTTTCCTTACAAAGTCGAACAACCCGATCATACCTTCTTCAAAGACTACAGTGTTAAAGAGTACCAAGTTTACGACTCTATACGCCCTGGGCGTGTTTCTGGCGATGATTGTGTTGTGGACTTGCGAGTTTTGAAATATAATCCTAATGGGACTATCTAGTTTAAAAAGCACTTCGAAAGTGAATTTACTTCACTACCTCGAAGACCAAAGAATATTTCTACATTGATAAGCAACGTACCAAGGCTTTATGAGTCTAGATTGCCTATACTGGAAAGTAAATATGAGCATTTGCAACAATTAAAGACTGTTATTCCTCGTGATGTTATAGGGGGCAAACGAGCACGCGGTTCACCTGATGGTAAGTGAACACCGCTGCCCATGGACATCTGAAACACCAAAGGGCATGGAGATGCGTTGCCGGCCTTTGAGGTGGGAATACGCTCGTTTTTTGAAGGTCGCCAAGTCGTATCTGTCCGGGAATGATCCCGCTGGCAACTGGTTCCACAGATTTGTAGTACGTGGGAGAAAGTGCCGGGAAAAACGTACTGTGGTGGATTACTTACTACTACTACGTAGTATGTAGAACTTATATTTTTCTAAACTTTGTTAGAATTATGTTTTTGTTGTCTTCTATGTATCTACTTATTAAGTTACTTATTTAGTAGGTACACTTTTTGTTTCTAAATGTTTATTTTATGTTTTTGATGTTTCTATAGTTATTGTAGGCAGTTTAAAACTGCTTACATCTGAAGTTAATAATATTTTTACTTATTTTGAAATATATGAGACTGATATCGTGTTCAAAGACGCATAAAAATAATATTTTTGAATACCCAATCTTTTATTTTATCCCTCTTACAAATAAGCGTAAATAGTGAAAATGCTCAACAACAATTCATTTACGATGATTCAATACCGCGAAAGTGAATTTATTAATTGTCTATGAGGTTTTCTTACTAATGGATCATGATGGATCATATTGATAGCTAAAGTACATCAATTTACAATTAGTTTCTAGTTCAATCAGCCGACGATGTAATAACGATAAATATATATTCAGTTTTTTCGCTCTCCTGTAAAATTTGTCACCCATCAGTTACGCGCTATTAGCACCTGTGGCTTACGCGGTATTGCAGTATCACCGACGATATATGGCTGTTGGATGTATTTATTAATAATTTATTACAAACCTAATTTTTACTGATCAATTAATGAGTTTTGATACCTACGGAACTATAAATATGTCTATATATTATCCGACAGTATAAATCATTCCCATAGTAGTTCTATAGTTCTTTAGTAGTTAAATAAAGTGTAACATACTTTATGTGTTTACAAAGCTGTGATTTTACTATTTATCCATGCATTTAAACCTATTGTCTGTTAATTGTACTTATGTATTTAATTAATATCATAGAAAAATACTTTTTATCGGTGAAGCAGCTGGAAAAATAAATAATAAAAGACCTATATAAAAAACCAACGCCCTGTTATAACTTCAGAGTTCAAGATGTCGAAATTGCTATTAACACTTTTCGTCGCTAGTTTACTTATAGCGCCATCTGTCGGTAAGAAATATATTTATAAGAAATAAAACAAAATTTTTCAAAAGTGTTATGTTAAAATAGGTCTAAGTAATATGTTAATGTGCATTAAAAACATACTACTAAAATTACTTTACTGTAAATTCGCTGTTAGATACACTTTATCTATGTGTTATGATATAGGTAACTGGGTCTTAAGCTAGTTAATGAGGCAATGGCTGACTATGGTAAAGACCAGGTGGAATTGAACACATGAATAGAATAACAAACTCTCAAACTGGCCTATTATACATATAACGTAATGAAAAAAAAAATAACTACAAAAAACTGTTTTAAAATAAATAATCTTTTGTTATTTTTTTAGTTACAACTATTTATATATTTACGTAAAGTGTATATATTCGTTTTTAAATAATGTAAAATAAATCTGGTTTACTCTATTTTTGCATCATCTAAACGGTAGACTGTTTCGGCCTTATTCCTTATACGAGTATATGTATATCATTCATCCTTATTACTTTCAAACGCCTTTTGAATTCAGTTTGAGCGAGGAAGACAAAACATTCTATATCTATATAGAATGAATATGAATATGGCCGTTAAAGACTAACTATGGCATGAAGTCAGCCTTTATATTAATTGGTAAATAAAGCAATAAATACTTAATAATAATAAACATTTAAACAGGCAAATTCGCATGCGTGTTTTCATAAATATTATTTTCCACAGCAAAGAGAATAAAATACGACCAGAAAAGCCTTTTTAAACGCCTTAATCATGCAAATACCCGCTTGATGGTACAATTTTTATACGTAAGTATACACAATATATCATTAAAAATATGTTTTGAAACAATAGCTCCTGAGATATAAAGCCCAAAAACAAAATAGATAAAAAAGGCCAAGTTCACTATAAAATACGCTGTATTTTTGATAGCGATGTTTGGCGACACGAGCATGTCCTTCAAACTGGAACAGTACAGTGCATTAACACTGCTGCTTGGTGAGAGAAATAGACATTACCAAAGCGGCTTCTCACATATGAGAGACCAGTAACATAGATCTCCTCAAGTGTTTAAAAAAATCTTAGTTAATTATTTGGGTTTTAGAAATAGCTCTATTTATCTCTCTGTCTTGTCAAATTCAATAAAGTATAACATTGACAGGCTCCGTGGTGCAGTTGGTTAGACGCCGCCTGTGAAACGAGAGGTCGCAGGTTCAATTCCCGCACCGAGATAAATGTTTGTGCAGCCCACAAATATTTCTTCGGGGTCTGGATGTTTGTGCGACCGAAAAGTTCCTGATACCCACGACACAAGATTCGATCTAAGTGTGGGGTCAGGTTTATATAAGTAACTGTTGGGCGTTATTTATTTGGAGGTGTTATTTATTATTTTAAATATTCAAGAAAGTATTTTCATTTTCATAGCAACAACTTCAGGAGAATCGCTATGAAACGTTTGCGACGTCGACTTTGCCAGTTCTTTGTATAGGGGGAGCAATGGCTTTGTATGCCCACGGAGATACTTACAAACAACTATTGCATTTAATTAATTTGAAAAATAGGAAACAGGTATGGAAATGAAACGTTGGTATGTAATTAAGAGTTTTAATGTAATAGATATATGCAGTGTAGATTTTAAATGATAAAAACATATTATTAGTATTTTCCCATCATTAATTAAAAATATACTTCAATGTGCATCCTTTTATTTACTTTTTAGCAAAAACTACGTATTTTACCACCCTAAAACGATGAAACATTTTTTTTGCGAATTTTTTATTTGTATTGTGTTTGTACTTAAAACTACCTCTAAGCTTAGTTTTCGTTAGACACACCGTCTACCCGGTATATCTTTTTAATATTCTGAATGACAAGATTCAATATAATTCATTCAATTCGCTCACATCTTATTATTATTACTTGAAGTATGGCTAAGCAGTACGCTCGCCAACTCGAGACGTTAGATGTTGTGTCTTTTAATATCCAGTTAAGATTGAATATCATGTCGATCAATCCAACTTATAATAAAATATCTACTTAGAAATAGTTGCGTATAACTTTTTCCAAAATGTTAAAATGAATCAGGAGGATATAATTGCATCTAATATTGTCTATATTTCAGATCAAAAAAGTATTTCCATACGCAATGGACATATATACTTCGAACTATAAACCAAAATCCACGCTGGAATTCATACTGTACGGTGGCAACCAAATTACTTACCGAAGGAATTTCAGAAGGAAAGTCCGTGACTTAGTAAATTGCGACACTGATTACATTGACACTTGTGATCAGGATTATGCAGCCCAAACGATAAACGAATGGGTAATGAAAACTATTCTTTTGTTGTATCACTCAAATTATACTGTTTTACTTGCGAGAATTACGAGAAGAGCATATCGTTTCTCTCTCTGTGTCTCCAGCCACAAGACGTCAACTGCTGACCATAGGTCTTCCCCGTAGATCGCCACGCATATCCTTTGTCTGATGGAAATTCATCATGCCTGAAACTGAATCAAATGATCACCTGGAAATGTAAGGCCGTCTAAGTCCACGAATGCCCCTTGATTTCGCGGGATAAAATGTCCTTAATCCTGGAATCCACCTTTTAAACTTCGCGGCGAACTACCGATCTTAGGTTAACTCTTACTGAAAAATTATCTAGGATATTAAAATTCTTACTGAATATTGTCTAGGACTTTACTGTACCGAAGACAGATTTTTTTATTGTGATTAGTGGCGAGATGAGCATGCCATTCATCTGGTGGTAGGCGAAGGATAATAGCACAACCAAACACCACGAATTACAAAGATGCCTAGGATTCCACTGCGCTCGCCATACTTAGACTTAAGTCTCAATATGTCCAGCAGTTGCTCTAGCCACAATGTCCTCCATACTGAAACACAATAGTGCATTTACACTGCTGTGTGGTGGTTGTAATATAATTGTATTTAATTGCAGGTTCAAGGTCAAGATCCCGATTACGAGTATCAGGATGTAATATCGCCTAGCGAAATACGTGATGACTATGGCTTATACGCTTTTGGGTTCCATAAGTTTGAGGTAAGTAAGATATAATTAGTTAGTTAACCAGCTAATTATTTCATGGGTGCTTAACGGTATTCTGAACACTTTTCGTTGTCACTAAGAAATAGTTGGTTCTCTTTTTTCATATTCATACTAGTACCATCAAGAGTATTGATAACTGATAAATTAGTAACAGCAAAAAATATATTCTTTACAATATAGAACAAAAAAGTAAATAAAAAATATTTTTCAGACCAATTGGGACCATCCATTCAATCCCCGAGGGTTAACCAATATTTCTTTCTATGTTAACAATGACACGATTTTAATTACACCCGCATTGGTTGGCGATGGATATTTGAGGTACAGCGATAATGACGAATTGGATTGTCAGGTATGGATATTTGTACAATAGTGTATAATGAATCTAATGACTAGTGCAGTACGGTTGAGATTAGGTTAGCATTGGTGAAATATAGTTATATTTCACCAGTTAACACAATAATGACGAAGATGAAATGCCTATGCATATAGATACACAAACTGCTCCAGAAATTGGGTGTCAATATGAGGAGATTACTTGCATTACATTTCATATAGCATACCCAGGGCACACCTCTAACTTTTAGGTGTCATGTGTGTATTGATAGTCGATCACCACGCACTATAATGGTGAAGGAAAACATCGTGAGGAAACCGGAAAACCATAGCGACCTGTAAGAATTTCCGTGGTATTTAAAGTCCGCCAACCCGCACTAAGCGAGCGTGGTGGCCTCAATGTCCTTAGCACTCTCAATCGAAATCTCGATTGTAGAGAAGGCCCGTGCCCTGCATTGGGACGTATATTATGAGCTCATAGAGGATTTGCATATGAGGAATACATTATTGGACCTTACCATGACAAAATATAAAATAAATCATGTAAAGGTTAGTTAGTCTCTTTCAAAAGATCCAAATATTCAATCAACACATTAAGTGTTTTATTAATTGAATTTCTGCTTGTACACTGAAGTGCCTTCTGCGTTTTGATAAAATGTATTTTTTATAGATAGTAGAATTACCTCAGAGGGGTAATGAATACAGTTGTGTTGTGTTCCTTACAAACACAATAGAAGGATTACCTACTCTAATTGAAAAATTTCATCAAGAACCTGCACTTTTTAATAGAGCCTACAATTCCATGAGGAGACGGTGCGTTAATATTACCCTGACTCTAGGGGAGGTTCATGATACAGTTGATATGAGAAAAAGTCTGGCAAAGGTATGTATCATAATATCACCTGCTTAAGGAAGTCGCTGGATTAAGGCCGCTTTCAACGGATCTATGAGGGAAATCCATGGGAAAGGCCTATGCTCAGCAGTAGACTTCTCGTGGCTGAAAAGTGAAGAGAGAGGGTTAGGTATCAAAAAAAAAAAACTAATATACACTATCTATTTAATTTAATCCTGAAATATAATTCTAAAATCGTATACTATGGACAATAATTTAATGCATTGTCGATACATATAAATACCTCTGTGCCCACGCCGTAGCTGTTATACTTGGGAGCGACATGTGTTTAATAAAACGGTTTTTTATAATCTTGGATGAAGGCACAATCATGTATTTGTAAGTTTTAGAATCATACTATTTTCTATTCAGATGTTAACATATTTATGATACATAGTGTGTTAGTCAAAAATTCTTCCTTTCATAAATTTCACGTGATGATGTTTTTATTTATTTCTATTACATGTAATTTTAACTTTAGACTGCGAGTGCGATTTATACTTTTTATTTTCAGGCAAACTACACATTATTGTTTAATAAAGATAAGGCTGATTTAAAAGGGATATCGAGGAGGAATAATAGAAACATTTATGTATCGGAATTTCGACATACCATTAGCATCATAGGAGATTCTCAATCAAGCTTAAGTGAGTAAATTCTATACAAATAAAAATATAAAAGTAATACAAAAGTTTGATATAAAATAATACTGGTGGTAGGGCTCAAATGTGAGGCCGCCTGGGTAGGTATTACCGCAATGTCTATTGCTCCCGTCGACCAGTAATGTAAATGCACTGTTATGTTTCGGTTTGAAGGACATTGTAGCCAGTGTAACTAATGGACATATTATAAAAAATATATGTAATCTAATTTCAAACCCAGAAGTAAAGATCAAAAGAATTATCCAACCAACGCGACACTGGTTAATCATCGAAGAATCTCTTATTTGAAGTCAATGTCGCTGAAGAAAAAACTTGAATTTTAATTTTTGTTCTAGATTCAATTGGCAGCGCTTCTTCTCCAGACACGACTTGTGACGGTCGCAGCATGGTGGAAGTAATCTGTGACCATCCCCTTCTTTACTTCGTGTTGGGCAGAAATGCTACTATATTAACAGGTGGCTTATATTTCGGGAAGACATAAATTAAAAGTATTATATTTTTAGGGTTCCGTACCTAAAAGGTAAAAACGGGAGCCTATTACTAAGCGTTCGCTGATAGTCTGTCGGCCTGTCTGTCTGTCACCAGGCTGTATCGAATAAACCGTGATAGCTAGAAAGCTGAAATTTTCACAAATTATGCATTTCCGTTGACGCTATAACAACAAATTATACTAAAAATAAAAAAAAAACGAAATATTAAGGGGGGTCCCCATACAATAAACGTGTTTTTTGCTCAGTATTAATAACGGCAACAGGTAGACGCTTAAAATTTCCATAGAATATGTAGTTGTATATTACCTTTCAAAATAAATAATTAAATAAAAATAAAGTAAATATTAAAGAGGGCTCCCATACAACAAAAGTAATTTTTAAGCAATTTTTAACATCTTAATAAACAGCAACAAACGTGATTTTTAGGGTTTCTTTTACAGATTATGGTACGGAACCCTTCGTGAGCGAGTCCGTCTCACATTTTGCCGAATTTTTTTACATTAAATAATTGTATACGGGTGTTAAAAATACATTATTAAATATTGGTGTTATAATTTATAATATGACTATTGATACATGTCAAAATTATTATACATCTTGCAATACATATCAGTACTACATACTACAAATACTTTAAATTTCTAGGTTTTTAAATAAAATTAAATGTATCGACATCTATGCAATACTCCTTTCCTTTATCCTACCGTTTCCTCTTACATTTCGTGATTCGCAATTCATCCTCGAACCAAGCATTGCAGATGTTCATGGAAGGTGCGAAATATTTGCAATCAGGTGAGCAGTTGCTGGTTTGCAAGACCATTGAAATTGGAAACATTTATGCAAAGAGAAGCATTCATCGCTTACGAATAAAAATATGTGCAGAAGTCGGTTGTAAGCTTCTTCCATATCAATTTATTGTACATCACCTTCAAATATCTATAGTATATGACAAGATAAACAGATAAAATTATCAACCAGTTCTTCATCACTTATAGCTTAAGAACCACTGATCTAAAGAATCCATAAATGCAATCCAACCAAAAGGTGCAAAGGGACGCTTACAGGACGATGAACCTAGCGCATTTCATTATTTTACGATAGTGTAAGTACTGGGGGTTACTCTATGAAGCGATACGAACTTCGAATGTTCGGGTGCCGTAACACCTTGCCGTAAAACTACACAAATGTGCCTACATACTACACAAAGTGTTGGAACCCTCTATACATATATATATATCATGGTAACCATAGACTAAGTTTGGAGTAGAGAATAGTAATGATTTTTAGAAGTGGGAAACTTATATCTTACTCCCGACGTTGAACATCCGAACATTCGAAGTTCGTATCGTTTCATAGAGTAATCCCCATGTCTCGGTGGCGCAGTTGTACGACGATGCGATTATAAGTGTGTGATCTCGGGTTCGAATCCCAAGTCAGGCAAAGTGATAGATATCAAGTGAAGTTGGATTTTTCTATTAATTTTCCGCTGAGAGTCAGGAATTTGTGTCTGATATGGCGATAGCATCGCTCCCAATCACATTGTAGGATGGAACACACAAGGTGAAACGTGAGTGTCATGATAGCACCTATGTCCATCCCTATAGGAAAAGGCCGTGAGTTTATGTATGAAAATAATGCCTTATAGAATTGGAAAAATAGAATTCAGATTGAACGAGTTCCGGAATAAGGGTCACCATACACTGCAACATAACATATTACGGCCATTTCACAAACGTATCAGACAAAAACAACAGTAACGAGTATTTGAACAAAACTTGGTAAGAAAACTGGTACGTAGTTATGTGCAAAATCATATTTTTTTGGCAAAAATTATCGTAGTGAATGGACAGTCCATTGAAATGTTACATGAGCTTTGCATTTTTAGAGGACGCAATTTTATTTTTGGGATATATGTGGGCGGTCGATAGAAGCTTAACCTCAAGTTTGTGGGGTCGCCACCCTTGTCCCCCGGCCGCCATCTTGGAAAAAGGGGTGAAAACACTTTTTTCGCGTTATCTCGGAAACTATACGTCTTACGAAAAATTTGTTAAGACATAATTTGTAGCTAATTGTATTGCCTTTAAATATGTTTATATAACTTTTTGCCCTAAATTAAAAATTAAAGAAGTTATAAGCAAAAAAGTGAGTACATATTTATAAAAAAATTCTTATTTACTCTATAACTTTTTATGAAAAAAAAAACTCAATTTTTTGCTATTTTTTTATTAAATTAACCTATTCTGTGCCACTGATGGACAAAGGTCTCCCTCAACTCCTACTTATTCCTATCAGTTGCTGATGCCATCCAAGTGCTGCTAAATTGGTCGAGATCGTCGCGCCATCTTTTCCGAAGCCTGCCGCGTGGCCTCTCACCATCCTTAGGCATCCATTGATTGGCAATCTTTACCCACCTCTTCGGGTGCATCCGGGTGACGTGGCCCACCCAATCCCAGTTTAGTTTATCTGATTTCTGTGCAACATTCTTGACTCTGGTTATGGAGCGCAAGGTGTTAGTGGGTACTCTGTCCATGCGTGTTACGCCTAGCATCCTGTGCTCCATAGCTTTTTGACAAACCTGGTCCTGGACCTCTGAAGTTCGGTCAAAGACCAGGATTGAGCACTGTATGTGAGAATTGGTAAGATACAAGCCGAAGAGTCTACTTTTAAGAGAAACGGGAAGATTTCCCTTAAGAAATTTCTTCTTCACTTTTTTGCTTATAACTTCTTTAATTTTAAATTTAGGGAAAAAGTTATATAAACATATTTGTAGGCAAAACAATTTGCTACAAATTATGTTCTTACAATTTTTTTGTAAGACGCATAGTTTCCGAATTATCGCGAATAAAGTGTTTTCACCCCTTTTTCCAAGATTGCGGCCGGGGGACAAGGGTGGCGACCCCACAAACTTGAGGTTAAGCTTCTATTGACCCCCCAAACATGTCCCAAAATAAAATTGCGTCCTCTAAGAAATGCAATATTCAGTCCTTAAATTGTAACATTTCAATGGACTAATGCAATTTGCATGTGTTGACATAGCTGTGTTTTTACTATTGTCTCTTACATTACTGTCATGATGCCTTTATCCGTTCAATGTACGCCTGCCTTTAGTTAGTTAAATGTCATAGATCATAGCCTTATTTTGACGAAGCTGCTTTGAAATATTATCATACAAGGCCTATAGGCATGCAAATATTTAATTAGAGTTTTACAGCATTTAGAGATCTGTAAAGTAAAGATGTCGAAATTGTTTCTAGATGCGGTAGTCCTCGGTTTACTAATAGCGCTATCTATCGGTACGATATTGAAATTATTAGTAAAATAATCATAATAATAAAAAAATCAAGATTTTGTCATGTGTTTATATAAAAGCGCTATTGCATGTGTTCGTCCCAGAGATGGTAGTAATACGAGTATAAACAATGTGTTAGAATATTAAGAGGCTCATATTTAATAGTGGATTTCTTATAACCGTTTTTTTAAGGTAAAGTTATTTACCACGAGCCAAATTTTATTTCAAAGGTAGTTTTACTTGCTTTAATAGCATGCTGCAAAATGGTCGAAGTGACCTTTTAATATGGAAAATACTAGTTACTTTAAATGCAAACACACACAAAACTCTAATGTTGCAACAATTATTTTAGCTGCAGTTTTATCTCGAACCGGATTCATCAAAATATTCCATGTTCATTTTTTTAACAAAATTAAATCACAATGCTCTTGGTGGGTACTGTTAAGCTGCCCAAACATCGAACAGCAAAAGAATAAGAATATAGGCCTGGAATCCAGACACTGCTTCGTTTACAATGATTGGCTTTCCACCATCATGTGTCTAGCCAACTGAGCTAAAAAGAATATCAAGACAAAGGGGGTTACTTTGCATTCCGATACGTCGACGAATGTTCAAAAATCGCACGTAATGCCTAAATACTTGACAAAATGTTCGAATCCTGTATCTTACGTCGCAATCTTAGACTAAGTTCGAAGTTAATGATAAGTTTCGTAGATAATATTGATTTTGGAAACCTTTTCTCTTATATGTTGACTTTCAACGTTCGAAGATTCGAACTTCGTGTCGGATTATAGAGTAACCCCCAAGAATAAATTATTTAAGATAACTGTCATTAAAACAACAATGAATATTAACATTAAGTGATATATTTCATTATAATACTTCTTTTATTGCACATTCGACCAATTCCAGATCTTCTTCAGTCGAATGTGATCAAGAGAAAAGGGCTGAAGTTATATGCGCCCATCGCTTTCCTTATATCGTAACGGGCGAAAGTGCTGCCTTCATGATAGCTGGCCTCTACTTTGGAAATAGATAAAAACAATGCATTACTTAATAATTATAATGAAATAATATATATCACTGCTATTTTTAAATAAAACTATTATGTAAATGTTACTTCGTGGAATGCACATACGAGTATTTCTCTCATTAAATGTACCGTTTATACTTGGGTGATTTTTTACTTGAACCAAGTGTACGCAATACAAGATATTAAATATTTATAAGTTATAATTATAAAGATTTTATAATAAATACTTGTATTTTTGCTGTAAATGCAAAACCATTTTGTTTTACAATTTATTTAATTGTGTTGCGTCCACACCCGCTTAATTCAAAACAAATCCAAGTACAAATAGGAGCCCTAATTACTAGTTCACTTGTACAAAGGAATACCGAAGGCATGGTGAATGTTATATTCTGCTAATAACACGTAATCTGAGTCAGACTGCAATCACAAGGCATAGTACTGCGTAATCGGTAGGTCTCTCATATGTGAGAGGCTACCAGGGTAAGTACCACCGCAATGTCTATTTCTCTCACCAAAAAGCAGTGTAAATGAACTATTGTGTTCCGGCATAAAGGGCATTGCGGTGACAAGTGCGTGGTGGCCTGTTGGTAAACGAACTAGACGCGGCTGCCAATATGTTCACGGTGGTCGGAGGTCCGTATCCCAGGGCATACCTCTGACTTTTCGGTGTCATGTATGTATTGACGCACGTATTGTCGTATTGACGATACGCACTTATAAAAATAGCATAACATAGTGATTTATAAAAAATTCTATAGTATGGAAGTCGACCAAACCGCATTAGGCCAGCGTGACTATATGGCCTAACCATTCTCAATCGTATTCTTGATTGTAGAGGAGGCCCATGCTTTGCATATATGGGCTGATACAGATAAAGAACATTGCAGCCAGAGCAACTACAGGACATAATGAGACTTAACATCTTATGTCTCAGGATGGCGAGCGCAGTGGACAGAGACCCGAAGTGGGTGGGTCTTGGCCTCCGAAATGAGAGCTCTCCACCTACCTCTATTCTCCGCCACCTCTCGCTTGTCAAATACCAAGTACTGCTTTGAAATTCGTGGTGTCGTTTGACGTTGCTACTATCACTGAGAGGTCGTGTCGCTTAACATCAGGTGTATGGCATATTCTTCTGGCCATTCATTACTATATAAAATGTGTTTTTACAGTAATTTTGAATAGCAAGGCATATAGAATAGTTTACATGATGTTCCTATTGCAAAAAAAATACGTAGTATCGATTGTAAAGTGTAAACGCAGTCTTACAATGTGTATACATATGGCTAACTTCATTTATTTGTAAAAATATCATACGACGTCTGTATTTAGATAATATTTGGCCTTGCAATAGGTAAAACAAAGCCCTGTGCTGGACGAGACCGGACAAAATTCTGTAGTAAAACAATATATCGTCGAAAATGTGAGATTTATATAGTATTTGCAGTTATCTATTTATTTATTTGTTTAACTCGTTGTCCCCTAGCCATCGTTATTTGATTCGATTGTTGTTTTTATAATATATCACAAACTATTTTGAATTCAAAATGTAAATATTGTATATGGTCGCTGTATTCGTTCAATGCTTGATTAACCCGTTGTGGTTATGCTACGTGACTTTAATGATTAATGTTTTTATGGTAGTTGATTTTTTTTCACGCGTGTGGTCTTGTCAATTAAAACAATGCGATTTATGATATAAAAAAACAAGATTTTCCCACACATACCTACTTAATACATACATTTCCGATTGCTTAACCATTCAATATTCAAATAATTATAGATGGTGTTAAAATTGTACAAGATGGAGCTAAGCCCACCGGCAAGGCCGACTCTGATGATTTGTGGTTACTTGAACCTCCCAGTACAAATGATAGATGTGAACATTATGGAGGGAAGGTAATTGGAACCTGATTTTGTAGAGATATTGTTGATTATTAAAGTATTGTTTTTGTTCTTGCTCTATTTCGAAGTTCAAAAGAACTAGGCTTTAATTTCAAGAATTAGGGTAACAGTATTAAATATACATACTGTGCTCGTAAACTAACAACTAAATAACGACTAGGTTGATAGTATTAGTAAATACTACGTAAATACGTAGTATAGTATATTTTTAATATCGAATATGGATAATACCATATTATATCCCTATTTCTTTAAGTAAAATCTCTTTTTCCATATTTGCAGAAAAAAGGTTTGACTATTGGCTGAATATCATTTAATGTATCAAATATGATCTTGATAGACTTATCTAATTCTACTTATTTTCATGTAGAAAAACCCTCTTCACACAATTCCTGTGCTTGAAGATGACAACTTAATTGTTACCTACAGGTGCGTACCAATAGTTAAATCCTAATTTATTTCTACCAAAACATTGTTCAGCAGCATTTAAAAATTAGTTTCATGCCATAAAATTAAAAAACGTATGTCCAGCCGTTGCCATATATATATTATGAGCTGATGATAAAATAATCTTTGACAGCTTCCGTGGCGCAGTTGGTTAGACGTTAGCTGTGAAACGGTAGCGACGGGTTCGATCCCCGAACCGACACAAATGTTTGTGTGAGTCACAAGTATTTGTATAGGGTCTGGGTGATTATGAAACTGAAAAGTCTCTCGTAGTTCCTTATACCTACGACACAAAACTCGTTCTTATTGTGAGGTCAGGACTATGTATGTGTATTGTGTGTATTCATTTATTTAATTTTATAATTATTCTAAAGCATTACATTTTTTATTTTTAAATGTATCCGAATACGCCACAATGCAGGGCACGAGCCTCCTCTACAATCGAGAGTACAATTATGAGAGATCAGGCCACATAGTCTACCACGCATCGAAAACCACGCAGCATTAAGAAATATAAAAAAAAAACTACAAACAAAACATTACTCTTTAAAGAACATACCTGTTAGTTATGTGAAATATTAATATTATTAAGTAATTTTATAAAATTCTGTTTCTGCCACAGTCACGCCATACTGATGTACTAAGCGGATGTTTACGGCAAAGACAATACATTGTACCCCAAGGATGCGAAAAGCAGAACACTTATCAATCAAAAATGATTCTTTAATTCATCGATTTTATTCCCCCGGATCCACGATGTTACGATGAGATGATACCCTTTGTTAAATATTCGAATACTAAATAAACATTTGCTCCTGAAATGAATTATGTCATAATTGGTAAATATTATTGCAAATAATTATTACAATACATTTGAAGGTTATGTTCAAGTATATGATAATGGATGGGAAAAGAAGAAAATTTCCTATAATAGTGGAATTACGAGTACATTTATAGAATGACTGGGTCCAAAAATTTCATATGCAACAAATTCAAGGTTATGCGAATCAGTTTCGTCATCGTGTTTTGTTTTAAATCTCTTATATCTAAAACTTCAATGAGTTTGAGTGATAGACACAGCGGTAAGTACTTGAAGTCTTTTTTATATTTTAGTATCTAGCCATCATGACAGGCGAGACAACGATTAAGGATTGTCAAATGAAAGATCTTGCTGAAATATACAATTTTATGGAGCAATTCTTATCAAATTTAAAATACGTTGCTGGAGAGAATATGACCATCGCTGATATATCGATTTACTCGGATATCACATGTCTCATACATCGTTTACCATTGGGTCATAGGATATATACTTACTAGGATCAATACTTACTGTATTGGACGATGGAGGATATTGATAGCGTCCCTGGCGTTGTTAGCAGCTGTTAATGTTTTTTGTTTTATTTTTTATTATTGCAATGAATGGCGAAGCGAGCATACCGTTCGCCTGATGGTAAGCGATACGACCGCTCATGAACCGTAGCAAACAACGTTTTGAATTACAAAGGAATGCTTGGTATTCCCCTACGCTCGCCATCTGAGACATAAGATGTTAAGTCTCAATATGTCCAGTAATTGCTCTGGCTACAAAGCCTTTCAAACCGAAAGATAACCGTGCATTTACACTACTGTTCGTCGAGAGAAGTAGACATATATTTTTAATTTTGTTGAATGATTTAGCTTTTTACGTTGTCGTTAAATATTTCACATTTTGGGCATTAATTTTCTATTGGCCCGAGGGTTTTGTAAAGTTCGTTCCACCCTCAAATGCCAATGGCAGAAATTTAGTCTAAAACATTATTTTGTATATTGGACAGGAAATTTCAAAATTAATCTCTATTGTCGGCTTAAAATCAAAGAGGATTTTTTGATAAAATTATAATTTAACCCTCCTCTAGTAATGGGATAATGCAGATTTTATAATCGACGTTTTTACCATCTATACAAATACAATATAAAGCTGAAAAGTTTGTTTGTTTGTTACCTCTAATCTCAAGACCACTGGTTCGAATTGGAACATATTTTTATTTTGGATAGGTCATTTATCGAAGAATGCTATAGGGTATATATCATCACGCTATGGCCTATAGGAGGCCAGCAGTAGTGAAAAATATAGCAAATACGAGGACATTTTATTGGTTTTTTGTGGTCCGATTGGTCGCTATTTTAAATTAACAGTCGGAATTGAACATTTTGGCCGTCATTTTGAAAAGTATATGGAGTAAAACTATATACTCGGGTGGAGCCGGGCCGGACCGCTAGCTAAATATATAGATGATTGTCGACGATGAAATTAACGAATTCTAATAAAATCATGAAAGAAGCTATTACAAGAAATGAATGTAAATTACTAGTTTACAACTGTTACGTAAAAAAATTCCATCTACTAGATAACTAACATTGTACTAAATCGATGACTTTAAAAAAGGGGAAGTTAAAATTTGTAGGGAAGTTACGGGTTATTTAAATAGAAAAAAAAAAGATATTGATGAGTATGAATTTAAAGAACTTGGTAATAAATCCGATTAGAACAAGATGAAGATCCAGTCTCAGCCCTATAACAGAACTCAATACTGACATTATGACATTACGGATGTATGTATTGTATAAATATAAAGGAATTTTCCTCACGATTCTATAAATAAAGTTTTTTGATAAACGGCTTATCTTAGCAAGCAGACAAATAATTGCTTTTTAATCATCTTTATCTTTTTATTTTATATAATTGTACATCAACATGATATAGCAACATTTCAATCATTGTGTAATTAATTATTATAATTAGACTATTTTTAAAAACATGATTGTATATTTGCTTACAGAGAAAACTAATATCAGATTATTATAAATAAAACTGGCATTACTTACATGTTGTTACCGAGCTGGGTATTAAACCTAAGACTCGATTCACGGCTCGAAGGCGCTATCAATAAAACAATGATGGAATATTATAACCCGATTAAGCGTTATTAAATGTAACTATCTACTATGATTTCTATAGTATGTAAGTCCAACCCGCACTAGGCTAGCGTGGTGGACTATATGGCCTAACCACTCTCAATCGTACTGTCGATTGTAGAGTAGGCCCGTGCAATGCAGTGGGACGTATATGGGCTGATACAGAATACAGATACGGAAATGTAACTATCATATTTGCTTTAGTCATTTCCAATGAGTAATATACGTCTGTAAGTGCGTGATGGCCTGTTGGTAAACGCGACCAGACGCGGTTGCCCCACATATTTACGGTGGTCGAGGGTTAGAATCCCAGGGCATATCTCTGACTGAAGAGCTACAGAATATACATGAATGCATCGGTGAAGTCTTGAGATTGCTTCATAATAAATAAAATATAACAGAAAGTGGAGGAGTTATTATTAAAAACAAAAGAAAATTATTGCTTGAATTAAAGACACGTGTGTTTGTAAGTAGTATACAAAAGAAGTTACGTTTTTTTTTTTCACGCACGTAAGAAGTCGGACTTTTTTCTAAGTTTTTTTTTTATAGCCTTTTATTAACCACCATTTATTTTTTTATCTACTTATATAATTATAAATATTTAAAGAACTACAATTCACCGCTAACTTCATCTTTTCGCGTTTTGGTAGTCTGTCTGGGGGAGCATCGTAAAAATTTTAGACTCATTTTTTTTCCAATGGCGCCGAAAGAAGTATAAGAATAACTTGAAAATAAATAAAAGGACTATCCTTACAAATTAAAACTTTTCTTTCCCTTATTCCCTTCCCTAACCTACTAACCACGCAGCTTCACCAATCGCCAATGACCTCAGAATCCTCAAAACTATGAATATTTATGAACGACAATAACTAATTAAATGTGAACAGTTTGCTCCGTTTCTGGCATGTAAAAAAGCAATATAAAGGAAAATAAAAACAAAGTTTGCGTTGAATTGAATCCGGTCAAAACTGAAGGATCTGTGAAATAGAAATAATGGATCAGAATAAAAACACCGAGTGATAACTAGTCGGATGGTATGGACTGTTTCATCGATGCCGTAACGAGATTGGATTGAAGTGGGCTTGCTGCCAGTACTGCTTCATATAGCTATATGTTACCTGATGCTACCAATATAACCCCTTCTGATAAAGACATCTTACGTCAGCTTCGATATATCGCTATGTAGGGATGATTCAGCTCACATAATAAATGGCCAACGTAGGTAATAAAAAAAAAATCCATTTAATAATATTCATGCGACTACGTTTCGCCATTACAATCTTGCAGTAATGTTTTTTTTATTGGATAGAATCGACAAATGAGCAAACAGGTCACCAGACAGTCAGTGATCACTGCCGCTCATGAACATCCACTGCGCTTGGGTCATGAATATATTGCCGGACCATTGAAAAGGGAGAAGAGAGGGAAGGAAAAAGAATGGGAAGACAAAAGGGGTATTGGGCATCCGGCAATGTCGCTAACCGAACGATCGAGTCGATATACTGTGAAAAAGTGCCACCAACCCGGACGAGTTTGCCCCCTGAACATGCTAAGTCATGATTGAAAACAGCGTGTCTTTACCACTTGGCGTGTTTATTGTTTGTCTTAATTTATATTCCGTAATTATTCTTTATTTTATTTGCAATCGTCTAGACTATAATGTAATAAAATCCGATTGAATACTTTGTAATTTGATGCCATCAATATTAATTCTTCAAAGGATTTATCTATTCGGCCATCGTTATTCTTTAATTATTTTATTTCAAAAACTATCTTGTATTAATTAATAGTTATGAAGCATCAAAAAAAAAAAACTTTAATAACACGATTGTGGTTTCATTTATTCTTCATTATTAGTATTATTAAATATCAACCTAATCTGTCTTTCACAGTATTATTTAATTCATAAAGCCTCAATTCGGTAGCATCAACTCCATTATAAACAGGAATTCTGTTACATTCTGATCATCATAAAAATCAAACGATATTGCAAAAAACTTGCGAATCTGGCAACATTACCGCCAGAACACTGGATGATATTGTGAATAAATCGTAAGCTGCGCTCTGACCATGATATATGCCGGTACAAATTGGATTTATTTCCCGCTTTCCCTTCCCAGTGGCACAAAACAGAAACTGTTATTGCACGTATGAACGATGATGTGTCATGTGTAAAATATTCTTCACGTAATGCGTCACGCACCCGCTAGATAACGATTTCGATGCGATAAACCATTGACAAGCCCGTGCATTCCTCTCGATTTATGCGATGTCCAAAAATAATGACGTGAAGTATTGCCCCGGGTGTATTTTCATTTTTTCAGTCCTTTCTCATTGTGCGCAGACAACTGTTATTGTAAAAATAATTAAAATTTTATCATTGAGATCGCATTTTGTTCATGGACTTATGTTCGACAGGCTTATTTATTTGAGGACCTTCATAATGGAAAATAGGGTGCTAAAGAAAAAAATATATAACGCAATGTACTTTATTAAAGGAGACTGTCCATTTTACTACGAAACTAAGTATCGGTGCCAAGATTTTTGTGCCTAGATGAAACCGACTTTTTGTAGGGAAAAATATCTTTTTTCAATAAACATAAACATAACTGCGACCCAGGCCCGGATTTCTTGGAATTCCTGGAAAATATTTTTTTGTCTTAGCCTCTGAACAAAACGTATAATGTAATAATTATTACTTTATTTAATAAAAATGTGTCGCCCGGGATAAAACAGGAAAACGTTTAAGGACAAATCATAAAAAATGCTATAATTAATTGTAATAAGTGTCGGTATCGGGATCAACGGTATTTTTACCGGTACTGTGAATGGGCATTTTCCTTTGTAGTGTATTTTTATACAGTACATTATAAATAACTGAATTAAAGATTTGGTCGGTACACGATCGGCAACGCGTCCGTGACAACTTTGGTGTTGCAGACACTACATAGGCTACTGTAACTGTTTACCATCAGGATGGCCTTATATACATATAAGTATTTTTTATTATATTTTACTTTTTTTATTAATTATAACACTTATAGATTAAATACAAATAAACAATACATAATCTACAACAGTTTACAAAAACAAAAACACAAAGGTGAAAGTATGCTTGTTTGCGTCCCATGACAACGGAATGTAAATCATTAGTTTGGATGTGGATGCATAGTTTTTCAGTTAGTTACGATTATTGAATAATCATGTAACAAATCACAATAAAATTCTATATAAATGTGACAACGTAGTCATTGAATCGGTTTTATTGCTTAAATAATAAATTCTTATTTATGTTAGACAACAAACATACTTAATAGGTGTAGCTTTTTAAGTGCCATTTTAATATTAATACATTTTGATGATCTTACGTAATTCTGATGAGTGTCTGAGTGCATTCCACGCAGATAATGTGTAACACTAATTTTAGATTACGACCACCTCCTTATGATTAGCTTAATATTTAAATCGATACATATTTGTCCTTAATGTAAATCGATTCTGAGAAAAAAAGGAAATGGTTTTATTGTAAACCGATAATTAATTACCCGTTTTTTTCCTGTTTCGAATAAACCTCACTTAGTGATCATAACATACTAATTCAAAAGTAATATCAAACTATTTTTTTACACACATAATATATAATCTTACGCCTTTGTCCCAGAAGGGGTAGGCAGAGGTGATAAAAGGGCACCCACGTGTATCGTTGTGTTTTCCCACAATATAGGGCGAGCCTATCGCCATATCGGGCAAAAACTAATGACTCCAGTCTGATGATAAATAGAAAAAACCAATATCACTTTTCCCGACCCGGGATTCGAACTCGCGACCTCAATGCTAATGCATACTCAATGGTATTATTTTTTTCTGATATGAAATAATGAAAGCACCTCCTCCCGTGTGTCTCCTCTATTAGATATGTTTGTTTTTCTGAATTACCAATTTATTTGAATTTTCCTGGTGGTAGGTCTCTTATATGAAAGAGGCCGCCTGGGTAGGTATCATCGCAGTGTATATTTTTCCCGCCAAATAGCAGTGTAAAAGCACTGTTGTATTTCAAATTGAAGGAGATTGTAGCCAGAGTTACTACAGGACATATCGAGACTTAACATCTTAAGTCTCATAATGGCTCAGTTGTTTGGTTTCGCTACTATTTAAGAGTGGTCGTATCGCTTACTATCAGGCGAACGGCATGCTTGTCTCGCCATTCAATGCAAGAAAAAAAAACATATTTGTTTTTTAAGTCACAAGTAATTTCCCCTCAAACAACTACTCTTGCTACATAGTTCCACCAGGCGCAACAATACACGCAACTATGAGCAATTTAGTTCACAAGAGATCTGTCGCTTCTGTTCCCGACTTGGACGAGCCGGTCCTTTTAGTTTAGTAATTCGCAGCTCCACGGCACTGGCGTTTAGTTATTACGTTTAATTAGTTCACCCTTCAGGAACATTCTATTATGTATCACCAATTGATGGAACAAAAGACCCGAGAGCGGTTGCGAACTAGTTCGTGCGGGTCAATTACCGGAACGGACCGCTTTTTCAAACTTAATAGTGAACTAAACGGCGCAAAACTAATTTAATAGTTTAAAAAACGATGTCGTGTTCTGGGGTGGAGATTTAACAAATTAGACGTTTAAAAACTCTATTCGTATTTTTTGGTGATTATTCATTTAATCACGATGTAAAACTATAAGCAACAAACATTTTAGTGATCACAATAAGGGTACGAATTTCTGTACTAAAAAAACTTTGATTACTTATTTATAATATCATGAAATCCCGGTAGACCAGCACTTTGTTCTCCAGTAAATAAAATTACGAAAAGTTTTAAACATTGCTTTCAAAAATGTTATCCGGAAACAGTAGAGTGAAACTCCATTCCGTCCTAAATGGCGTTAAACGTTTCAAAATAAATGTTTTAACATTGCAGTTAATTACACACTTAGCTACAATCGCTCCATACTTAGTCGTAATGCTGCTGAATTACTTTACTGATTAAAAACTAGATTCAATTATATTATTCGACTAACATTTTTTGCATATACAGGTTAAATCGAGATTGCGACCGAAAACTAAGCTAGGTGATAATTTTAGTGACTTCAGACACAAAGCAACAAAAAATTTGAAAATTATAGCGACTTTTTTTGTTTTTTTTTTTTTTTTGTCCTATCATCCTATTTGGGTGTTCAATATATAGATTGTCTTAAAAAATAAAGTACATCCTTTTATTCTTAAGACGCTTTGGCACGCAAGGATTTAAATTATTATACAAGTAAAACCTATGGATTTATCCACCTAAACACGATGATATTTAAAATATCACAATAATAGTACGGTTTTTAATTTGAAATGTTTTATTTCCACTCTATCTGTATTCATTAAAAGGACCATCCGGCTTCGTTTTCGGTCGCAGTCTTGATATACCCTGTAGAAGTATATTGTTCCACCTGTTGACATTACAAAATTTGTTTATAAAACTCAATAGAATATAAACTTATAAGACAGAACAAGTGTAATTGTCACCGCAGCAAGTTTGTATAAAAGATAAAAACTGAAAAACAAGAACTTACAATAAATGATAAACAAATTACTCGACAACTAAACCATATATTTTACATAATGTATTCACAAAAAATGTACTAAAAGTAAATTCAAAATGATTTTTGTAACGATCTGTAATTTCATAGTTTTATATAAGCAGTGACCCTGAAAAATAAAAATAGTTTAAAGATCGTTTTCAACAACCCATGATGAAACATGATATCAAATGATAGATAACAATGATACTACCCTCTAGAATAAATGGTTAATAATATTGTCTCAAAACCAATACTAAAATGAATTGTGTTCACCGCTTCTGCATGCAAATGCCATTCGATAGATTTATGCTCCGATGTGAAACGACTCATTCCTATTTTGCTTCGCGTTTTATTTGAATATTACCTTTAATGCTCATTTTTGTTGTTTTTCCACGGCTCATCGGATGATCCGGTCAAATTTAAGCCGTCATCCACTTTCATAAAGCTCAATCTTGCGTGATGACATGTTACGCCGCATCGGTGTATTGTCTTTGGGGGCATATATTTCAATAACTCTGCTGTGGTATTGCGTATAAATCGTTCTTTTAGACAACGGACAATAATTTACGTTCATAATTTGCATCGGGACAATAATATTCTCGGGAATGCAATAAAGGTAAGCTTAATTAACATTTGAGGACCTCGAAGCTTAGTCCATGTTTATTGTAAACAGTTGCTGTTATTAAAAAATAAGGTCCTTAAATTTGGAGTCATCGGCTAGTAGCTGAAATTATAGTAGGCCTTGAACTTGAGTATTTCAGAAATCGATTTGCGGACACCATTATACCGGATATATCTATACTGTGACCGAAAACGAAGCCAGGTGGTAGTTTTTTATTGTGTCTGAAGTCATTAAAATTACCACCTGGCTTTGTTTTCAGACGCAGTTTGGATATGCCGGTATGTAAGTAGTATGTTATGACTACACCTGCAGTAAAGTATTAGTATATTCTTTGGTTCTTAGGATCACGTGGCTTATATTTCAAACCTTTCCTCTGGCATACAAGGTACTTGGATAACACATCCAGTATAACCAACTCCTATAATGTATGCACACGAAGGTCTGTGCGTTCCATTACATAAACCGATAATTATTATTAGCCGCAAAAAACCCATCGTACCGTTGCTTGAAAGGCAGGTACCATTTATTTCCCGACGCTGTGGTCTGACCGGTACTGAATTATTGATGGTGGTGCCGCACGAAAAATGGTACTTTTCAGCCCATTTAAAAATTAACCCTATTTGTGGAAGAAGTGAAGCTGACGTGATGTCAGCTCGGACGCACATTCCATTAGCGTTTGGCGATATTGTGTGACTAATAAGTGTATACAAGGTTGCTGCTAAAAATGTTTTGACATAGATCCAGAAGGGACGGGATTTTTAATTTTGACTAGGGATTTTTTTAGAAAAAATGGGACACCGGATTAAAATTTCAACGCAAAAAAGGACAGGCTAAAGTTAATTTTAATAATAAATCACATAATACAAAGTACTGAACAGCCGTTCCATTAAAAAAGAAGTCATTTCACACAGCGACATCAAGCGGTACACGCCAGAGCTACTTTTCTCTATGAACCCAACCTAGCTTTTATCAGAGTACTGTTTATAGTATAGTCTCCATAAAATAATAATTACAGTTTAAATTAATCACTATAATCTCCAATAACGGTGTCCATTCAAAAACCATTCGACGGCAAAGACAACAATAGCACTGTTCATTATGGCTGGAATTTCTCGGCACTGAATACCTACAAGTTATCAGTTTAATGAACCACGAACGTTCAGGTAATGAACCAATTAATCGTCGTCGGGTAAGTGGCTGACAAAGAGGCCGTGACTGATCCACTAAACTTGGTTACGTGTAACTTACAAAGCTGGTTCCGGTAACTTAGGATTAATGTGTTTTAAATAGACTAGCCGTTGACCTCTACAATGGTATTTATGGCGATTTAAATACGGACGTAATGACAAAAAATGGCTGTTCAATTTTCATTGAGAATATTGAAGATTTTGTTTATATGTTTTTATAAAAGATAAGTGTCGATATTTTAATAATTATTAGATATTGCTAGTGATGTTTTCCGATAAAATATTAATGAAAATCTTAGATTTAAACTCATTAATACTTATACCATTATCTATTATATCATGTTACTTAATATTCATTGCTAAGATATTATTTTATTATTGCTAATTATTTTATTTTGTTTCCTAAAATACTTTTTAACTCCTACCATACTAGATAATATGTTTATGCACTAATGGGCTTGTAACATGACTGTTTCTAAAGTATACAGAAAATCAAAATAGATTTTGATCTACGATTAACTATTTAATTAAACTATAAATTGTGACCATTGTATCTCACGATATATCAAACCCTAAATTAACACTTTCCCTTAACCTGCAATACCCGCCAAACAAAGCCTCCAAAATCCCTAAAATATGTTTAATATAACGACAGAAAGCTGGCCAAGGATTCACGTCAACGAGCTAACAGAATGTAAGCAAATGCATGACATAAGCCCAGGTGTTTGTACCCACCGCACCCTTATTAACACCTCCAATTTATGGATACGAATTCCCGGCTAAGTATACTGAGCTTGTAAATGATTAGCGGAAATATTTCAAACATGAATATATTGTGCGAAGAATGCTTCACGTTCTATTTTGGTCGACGCTTATTCTTCTGATTTTATCTCGTCATTGTGAAGTGGAATTGGTGTTATTTTATTTTGATTGACTTTATGGTACAGAAACGTTGAAGAAGCTGGTTGTTCTGCTGGTTGAAGGTGACCATCTTTTATCAGCATGAACGTTTAAAGCTTGGCAGATGCCTCATCAACCATTGGCAGTCATTAAAATTACTACCAGAAATTTAATATAAACAATTGTATGTGTACAGGGTATGGGTATGGTGATAAAGCGACAAAGATTTAACATATAGGAGCAGTTTTGTAGTGGATCAAAAAGCGCTAATTTCAAACTATTAATCTTAGAACTGAGAAAGATCAAGATCAGATAAAAAAGGACGAAAATGTACAGGGAAGTAGAAGTGAAAATCGAAAAAGTATTTCTGTATCTGATACTCGGATTTGAGATCCGCGTTTACGATTTTGCTGGCGGCTAGAATGATACGTATATAGTAGTAGTGATAGGATATGTAGAGACACCATAACAAACTCAATTTAGATAACAGTAATTTTACCTGGTAGCCCTTAGTAATTTCGCCACGCGGCATAGCGCTGATAGAACAAACACCGGTTCTGTGCAAACCAATGTAAATAAATATTAGTCACTATGTCAAAGATGTTAATTTACTTGCTAAGTTGTTATGAAGAGGCGTGACATGTCTATAATCTCTAAGTCTATGTAGTATTAGCAAACAAACAAAACGGAGTCACTCAAAGGAATACAAACTTAACTTCCATATTTGCTAAGGAACATAACTGAAAATTAGTCAACTTGATAAGCAAACATTTAGCGTAGTGGTGTAAGTTTACAGTATGGAGTCAGGGATCGTACGGCTTCGGCAAGGCGTCTCTCTTGCACGATTCGGGTGGTGCTTATAGCTAAGGAAAGAAAGGAAAACCAAACAAATAAGCAAGAAATCCGATACGGATCGATTCGCAAGTTTTCGGGATGCGTCGTAGGAGCTCGTAGATTTTTACGATGCGACGTCGCAACGCAGTTTGGTGTACCAGCCCTTATATTTCGTTAATAAGATCGCACATAAGAAATCGTAATCCAAGCGAGTTTAAAATCAACAGAACAAATTATCAAGGTGTTTATTGAACTGACAGACTGCCTCGGTGGCGTAGTTGTACTACGGTACGCTTACAACGCTGAGGTCTCGGGTTCGAATCCCGGGTTGGGCAAAATCTAATTCAATAAACAATAATAAGACGTGCAATTTAATTAATGAATTGTCAAGACATAATTCTTCTCGTTATTGGTTCTATCGTAAATTACAGGTGATTGTATCTATGCGTTTATCCCTTAACTCATTTCCAATCCATTCCACCAATATCCTCGAAATGTATTCTTTACATACATGGGTTAGCAATATCAATTTGTTCGATGCTATAGTAGATAGTATTCCCGCATTGAACCGAGTCAAACGTCAGTATAGCTGTACTACCATGATATTTGTACTAAATATATTCAACAAAATATTAAAATTTTTGCAAAATTTATACATTTTATTTTACTGGTGGTAGGTCTCTCATAAGTGAGAGGCCATCTGGGTGGGTACCACCGCACTATTTCTCCCGTCAAACAGCAGTGTAAATGCACTCTTGTGTTTGTGTTTGCCAAAGTAACTACTGGACATATTGAGACTTAACATTACTAACATAACTTATTGTCTCAGGATGGCGAGCGCAGTGGAATGCCAAGCATTGCTTTGTAATTCAAGGTGTTGTTTGATTTCGCTACTGTTTATAAGCGGTCATATCGCTTACCATCAGGCGAACGGCATGCTCGTCTCGCTATTCATAGTAATAAAAAAAAAGATGGTTCCAAAATTAATAACACAGATGGAGCAGCTTTTTTTGAGCCATAAAATGAAAATTATATGTAACTGAAAATTGATTCCAATGTCTCAATAATGCATATTGAGTTAGTTGCAATTGCTCTCTCTTATCTGGATACAATTAATTATAACAAGATTGTTATTTTGACTGATTCCAAGAGGGCACTGCAACATCTGGCTCGGTGTATCTCGCCTATGCGAGGCAATTCGATAGCCTACACTATATTGGAATCTATACTAAAGCTGCAAAATAGTAAAAAACGTATTAGGTATATAACTATGGATAACTTCCCACATACAGTTAAAAGAAAATGACAAAGTTGACATATTAGCCAAGCAAGCCATTGTTGATGGTGTTCCAATGTTAATTACTCCTTTATATTCTGATTATTTAAGTTTTATTAAGAAACAATGTATAGATTCCTGGCAAGAGTATTTTGATAGAAGATCAAAAGAAAAGGGTATTTGGTATCAAACTATACAACCACAGATAACGACGTATCCATGGATTGATCAAAATATATTAAATCGCAAAATGTTGATAATAGCGCTCAGGCTGCGATCCGGCCACATCCCATTAAATAAATTCTTCTTTCTTTTGAAAAAGTACCATCACCCAATTGTGATGTATGTGGAACTATAGAAGATGTGCAACATATTTTAATGAAGTGCGTCCGGAATGAAAGTGATAGAAAGTCGATTCTTGGTAATAAAAAAATAATATTAGAAGTGGGTATTTGTAATAGTATTTTAGCAACCCCACTATCAGGTACAGCCATAAACCTTTATAATTTAGCTGTTAAGTGTTCAACTAAGTTTTAGATAGAAAAAGTTGGTCGCAGAGCGACAAAGCCTTTCATCATCTTCATCATCATCATCATCATATCAGCCACAGGAAGTCCACTGCTGAACATAGGGCTCCCCCAAGAATCTCCACAATGACCTGTTGGAAGCGGCCTGCATCCAGCGACTTCCTGCAACCTTAGCCAGATCGTCCGTCCACCTTGTAGGCGGGCGTCCGACATTTCGCTTGCCTGCACGTGGCCTCCATTCAAGAACCTTTCGGCCCCAACGGCCATCGGTTCTACGAGCTATGTGCCCGGCCCACTGCCACTTCAACTTGCCAATCCTACGGGCTATGTCGGTAATCTTGTTTCTCCTACGGATCTCCTCATTTCTGATTCGATCTCGTAGGGAAACACCGAGCATAGGCCGCCCCATGGATCGTTGAGTGACTTTGAGCCTTTTAATGAGGCCCACAGTGAGAGGCCACGTCTCGGTGCCGTATGTCATCACTGGTAACATACAACTATCGAAGACTTTCGATTTTAGACACTGAGGTATTTTGGACAAAGCCTTTATTATCAATAAATTAAAAAAAAAACATCTTGATTATCCTCCAAAAATGTGAAAGAGAATTTATGATAGCATGTATAAAGAGTTACATGGTATGTCTGTTGTTACAAATATGTAGAGATTCTAATTACAGTGGATGCAATTTTAGAATTTAATAACAGCATAGTTTATGAAAATTCTAAAACATGTATGAAACCAATTTATATTTTATTGCATTAAAATGAGTGAAAACTACTAGCCTCTATGGAAATAGAACAATAATAAAAATGAAAACAGTAGGCTTCGTGGTTAATGCCATATTTATGACGTCACAATAGCGAGCGCGTAGACAAGGACCCTCGTCATGTCACAGTCCGCTTTTATAACTAAAAGCACTACTAATTTATCCCCTTGTTCTTATGTGCTTACAAAAGATGTAAATTTGGCTCGCCAGAAACGTTTTGGTGCTCATTTAACACTCGCTGAATGGTACATATGTACGGTTTTAACTAGAAATGAAAATGTATTTAGTTTCTGTATTTAATTTATGTATTTAGTTTACTAACAGCCTCGTTGGTGATGTTGGTTAGATGCTGCTGTGAAACGTGAAACCGAGAGTTTGATCTTTGCACAGAGATAAATAAGAGTATTTGTGCAATCCACAGATATTTGTTTCGGGTCTGGGTGTTTGTGAGTCTGAAGTCTCTCATAGTTGACACACGAGTCACGACGAAAAATACATATTGCCCCACCCTATGATTATCCTTAGAATCACATTGTAGACAGCCCAGTTACATTATTATGTTGTTACTGAGTTTTTATATTTTTGTCCTAATTTTTAAGTCGTTACAGCTGAATACACGTAATTTATATACATATTACGAAACTGTCATAATTTTTAAACAAATTTCAATGTGAATTTTTAAACATTTTTATTGCTTGGAACCGATTTCGGTTTTAAAATTCTTTATCTATATTTGTGGCCTGAATTGAAAAACTCCCGATCCATCGACTTTGCCAAATAATTGTGTCAAAAAACGATTGTCAATTGTCTCTCAGCCATTTCTTTAAATAACCATCACTGTATTTATACATAATTACCTAATAAGATTAATTTACACACTTGCCAAATTTCGACCAAATATGTCCACAAACACAAGCGTGTAAACAGGACCTTTGACTTTCATCGCTTGAGCTCGTCGTCAGATGGGCTAGTGTCCGTTTTTGGAATTTAGTGCCCAAGTCGAAGTATTTATTTTATTTATTAATCTTTATTGTACACTGATTTATTATAACAACACAAAGGGAAAAATACAAAGGTAAAAAACAAAAGTACAAAAGGCGGTCTTTATCGCTCTGAGCGATCTCTGCCAGACAGACAACCTTTGGATGGATATAAGGGAAGGAGAAAGAGAGGGCAGTGTAAAAATAAATGCTGAAAACAGAAAAAAAATAATAATAATAAACTAATTAATATACAAATAATACTATTAAAACGCATTCGTAACATGTTACGTATGTATGTATGTATCAGCCCATATACGTCCCACTGCAGGGCACGGGCCTACTCTACAATCGAGAGTACGATTGAGAGTGGTTAGGCCATATAGTCCACCACGCTGGCCTAGTGCGGGTTGGCGGACATGTTACATGTTACACATACGCTATATACATCATATATGTAATACTCTTTCATCAGCTTTTTGAAAGTCTCACCACTACAGGAAGGGCGTTCCATAATCGAACAAATTCGACAGTGAAGGATTTATCCTTAAATATACTGGTGTGTGCGGGCATTCTCAGTTTTAGATTCTCCGAAGATCTCAAGGATCTCCTATGAAGAAAAAGAAATCGTTTTTTAAGAAAATATTGTTTAGAAGAGAGAGAATGTGAGTATTCCGACGAAGCCGTATAGGCAACCACTTGAGCTTAGCACGAAACTCGGAAACATGAGCATATTTGCGTAGTCCAAATATGAATCTAATACAGAAATTTTGAAGGCGCTCAAGTTTAGTGAGTTGTTCTTCGATGAGATCTAGATAGCTGACATTGGCATAATCAAGGATGGGAAGAAGGAGTGTTTGCGCAAGTGAAATTTTCGTGGCAATAGGTAGAAAACTGTGTAACCGTCGCAAGGACCTTGCCGAGGCAAACAGCTTGCAACTTCTCGAAGCTGTGGACCCCAGGTGAACGATTGATCAAAGTATACACCAAAATTTCTTATAGTTTCACTGTGTGGAACAATGATCCCATCACAAGAAATACTTAGTAGTTGAGTATGTGTGCAAGCGTTTGCGTGTAATAATAAACGTTGGCGCGTGATTGTCACAAGTATTTGCCAAACCTCAACAAGCGTGTGAATGTAATATTATATTATTACGTTATAAGCATTGCACTTAGTATAAGATGCAGTCACATAACTACCTAGAACCATCTCAATACTAAATTTACTCCCTTGTGGCTTGAAGCACAGATTTATCCGTCGATGAGGTTATCGACGTTTACTATGGCAGCAGTCGATAAACCTCCTTGGAAACTTATGTCTAGGTAGCTCTAAAAATATGATTTTAGCATATTTATTTGTATAGATTTTGGTAATGTAAAATGGGAATTGTTTAACATTCAAATTGTCAAAGATAGTATTGTATATATAGGTATATATTCTTGTGTATATAGGACAGGTAATTATGGAAATATATCAAGTGTAATTATGAAATCGAAGAGTGTACCTCTAACTTATTAAATTAGCAGCCATAGTTTGGCATATCCGCTGTGGTATATATAATTTTTATATCAATGAATGTACATGAGCATGCCTTTCGCCTGATAGTAAACGAAATCAATGCTCATGAACAGTAGCAAAACAAACAACGCCTTGAATTGGAAAGCAATGCTTGGCATACCACTGAGCTCGCTATCCTGAGATGTTGTCTCAATATGTTCAGTAGTCACTCAAGCTACAATGTCCTTCAAACTGAAAGACAACAGTGCACTTACTGTTTGGCGGAAGAAATAGACATTGTGGCGGTACCTACCCTTCTTTCACATATGACAGACTACCACCAGTGACACATCTCATGAATTTAACATAATTATTATCAAAGTACGTCAACTTGTTAGGTATCACCTGTAATCAAATACACGAGAGGCATTGCAGCCTACGTATCAAACTTTTGGAACAAAGCCGACTAAGTCTTGTATTATGCAAACAAGCATCGTGTAAGGCGTGGATTTATGAGGCAAGTTCGTTGGGCGAATCGCGAGCTGTACCCATGGGAGCGCCGGGTTCACTACTACTCCATATATTCATGTTCTGGGTTACACTAGGTAGGAGACTTCCCTCAGGCTCCGACCTCATGAATGATACACACTAATTGATATCGTTAGGAAATAAAGTAGGAAATCAGACGTGTGAGAATGAGAATTTTTAATCGAGACGGAACCATCGTCGAAAATCTTGAGAACCATCACTAATTCTTTTTTATTCATGTATTCATTTAAATATTTATCGTACAATAAATATTAACAAAAACACCATATAGAAACAATAATAATAAAATGCAGTTTTTTTACAGGAATGTATTCACAACTCCCTTAAAAGTGAAGTTTAACATTAAGAGGAAATATGTATTCTTCAAAACTTTAGTGACAGTTTTCTATACTGGCACGAAAGGCTCAGAGTTTAAAGTCTATAAAATACTACAAAATAGTAACTCCCTATAACATCTAGGGAAAGCAGTGGTCAGCGTCATATTTTAAATCACAGAGTAAACCGTAGCTTACCTAAATCCTCTGACATTATTTTGTGGTCTTAAAAGTAACAAATATTTATTCAAAATTAGTCATAAAGAGTACATAAAACCGAAAAGGGAGTGGACTCATTATAATTCACAAATTGTACTATTCAGAAATAAAAAAAGTCAGCTGTTCCATACATTTTCCAGATTTAAACTACATTTTTATAAAAACAATTAGTAAATGCCATTAATTTTTGTAAATATTGCATTACATAAAAGCATTTTAGCTTTTGTAGACTTTGGTCTTGATTTTTGGCGTCGTAATGGATAAAACCAATTTCTTTAATAGAATTATGTTACACACAAAAAATCTCAGACTGAAAAATTACTTTAATGTATTTTGCACTCAATAATAATGATTGTGTGGTATTTCTGTATTACTTCGTTCATCGAAAGTGGAGTACTTCGGAGTACACTTGCGGCCAAACTATTTATTAATCACACGTGAAGGATGTCTGTAGGACGTCTGCAAACAAATTCATATGCCAGAAAGTTTTTACGAAGTTTTCAATACATAATTGTCTCCAGCGTAAATTAAATTGTGCTCTCGCAGAACTTATCGTTTTGATTTATGGCACGAAGAGGGTACAGTTTCAGACATATTAATTTGGACCTTACGATGTATAATTAATTTACTGATTTAGTTTTGTAGTTGTGTTTCCAAAGTTTTATAATTATCATAATTTTGTAATTATTACTTCATAATTTATTTTAAAGTGTGTTTGAATGTTGATGTTCGTGCATAGATCAGGGTCAAAGGGTCAAAAAAGAGGTATAAGGAGACGGGGTCATACCAACAACGCGATGATACCATTACCACTGTGGTTTTGAATTTATTTTGGTCGTATATCATTATATGTTCAACATTTTGATCCTTGCAATCGTTTAAAAATATCTCTAATTTTTTTTTCATCCATAGTTCAACAGCAAATAGTAATATTTTATAATTTTATTTATTAAATGTTAGGAATTTTTAATCAATTGATTTAGGAGAATGAATCCTTATCTTAATGGAAAAAAATATCGGTTGAGAGAATAACAGAAATTCTAGGGATCAAGCCACATAAAATGTTACTAATTGGGATTCTTGCAGAGTGGGAGGTAAAAATAATAATATTAAATCGGCCTCTATAACATAGCGATAGGCTCGCCACCTATAACATTGTGGACGAAACATACAAGGCGAAATGTGGATGCCCTGGCACCTCTGCCTACCCCATCTGGGAAAAAGGCGTGAGTTTATGTATGTATGTATGTCTATAACATCTGAATGTATGCTGAATCACGTATCGACAGTTTTGATACCACTGATGGAATCAAGTCTCATAGCGTCCCAACGGTATTTGCTACGAGGTTCAAATGCACTCAAACTGTTTCACCATGAAAGTTATTGTTGTTTGATAAACGACGTATACTTACTTAATACTGTATTTGTAATTTAAAACAACCCTTAGAACATTGAGTCCCTGGTTTATTTACAAATCGCCAATTACATACTTGATTCCATTATATAGAATATTTTTTTTTATATAAAGTCGTTGTCAAACTAGTTCTTTATTTAGATCAGAGTGCTTATATATTCTTCTGTCAGCATTCACTTATTTCATGACTGGAATTAATTACGACAAAACAGTTCATCTGATGGTTTGAGATCATCACCGCCCATGAACATCCACAACGCTTGAATGGTACATGTGTTGGCGACCCATCGAATCGGGACTAAAGCAGGTAGAAAAACGGATGGGAAGAGGAAAGGGGTTTTAGGAATCCGGCAATCTCATTAACCGAACAAATCGCAACAGCAAAGAAGTCGCTTTACGTTGATTTCCTGTGAGACTCCGGACGAGCCTGCCCATTCATGCTGAGCCATGCCTGACAACAGCGTGGCTCTACCACTTTCAAAAACCTTTTAATTCTTGTCGAGAAGTCTTTAACTAGTATGAAATATGTTCCGACACCACGATATAACGACCAATAAAGAATAATAATTAACTCTGCGTAAGTAAATAATTAAATTTTAGAGGTGTAGGTGACTTCGTGTCGAACCTTTGCGTTCTACCACCGCAATCTGGACCGTTTCTAAGAAGCCATCGCCCGCTACCGACTTCACGAAATAGATAATTATTCAAATATAATGGCCCGAATAACCAGACCACTAAACAGTTAATTTCGGTACTGATAAACCCTGCACAAACGTGTATAAAACAGTCTTATCCGCACTTAATAATTAAACATTAAAGTACGGAGGAAAATGCCGTAAAAAACGTACTGTAGGACAATGACTTTATGTTGCACCTTCCATTTATTTCTTTAAACATATAGGCTGCGATAACCTGGCGTCGCTCGCGAGGAAATGGTATAATACATTTTAGAGATATCCACACGATATGGATCGTCTGCGTCTACAGAATAATGCTAAGCAGTACATTTTCAAACGTCTAAGAGAATTGCAAAGTGCAAAGAGCACTAGAATATGAAGTCGGAATATTATCTTCCATTCCGTGTTTATTTAGAGAAAGTTCGTTGCTACCTTTTGTGAAATATCAGCTTATATGAAAATTTTACTTATACGACGGGTCGGACATTTCAAAGATATTACTATCTTATATCTTGACTCTTTGAATCAAGTTAACAAATAATATTCTGTTTTAAGTCATTACATGTGCAGATTTTCATAAGAAAATCTTGAGGGAATTATTAAAATTATATATTTATGAATGCAAAGTTTGCAATAGTGTGTGAAGAAGAATTTGTGGAGATCTCAATGATAGTAAAACTAATGAGTAAGAAAGTTCCCGAACCTTGCAGATACTCTCTAGGAATCTATTGATCTCATGTTTCCACCTTAGTGGGTCAGTTGTACTGCGGTATGATTACAACGTTGAGGTCTCAGGTTCAAGTCTCGGGTCGGGGAAAATGATATTGGCTTTTTCTATTGATTTTAAGCGATAAGGCGATATTCTCGGCCCCTATCACATCGAGGGACGGACCACACAAAGAGGAAACGTGGACCTCATGGTATAACTTCTGCCTACACTTTCTGGGAACAAGGCAATCAATTTCTACCTTAAGATGTTTATTTAACTGTGTAGTGTTTATTCCTGCTATAGTACATTTACACGGAGAGTGTTTATCGCCTGTTTTCGAGAATCGTAATATGTCCTCATCACATATTATTGATAACTTTTATGGCACACCCCGGAAGGGTCAGTTTAAAACTTATAAGTACCCTGAACCGACGTGTATCCATGAAGAGATTAATGAAAGTGAACGAAGCGAAAGTACCTAGTATGCCAGGATCGAGGAAAGTGGAGATTCATAGTCCCTGCCTATCCTTATGGGAAATAGGCGTGACGTTTTTGTATAATGGATAACCTCTATAAGATTGTTGTATTCTAAGTTTTTTGTTGTTATTGTTGTATTTTTTTACACGTTGCAAACTTGTTATATCCGTACGATAACCGTATCTTCGAGACGAGAAACTCTCTCGTGTAAATATTGAATTTGCCTACATGAATTTAATGAAAATCTCACAGGGTTTCCTCCATTTCACAGAAATCTGCTACGAGCTAAGAAGCCTTGCTGTTTGGTTAAGTATGGTAAGTGGTATATTGAACACTGACCACTTAAGCTGAAGATCGGGTCTTGTGTCGCGGGTATTAGGAACTACAATAGACTTTTTCGGTCTCACAAACACCCAGACCCGAAAGAAATATTTGTGGGCTGCACAAACATTTCTCTCGATGCGGAAATTTAGCCCACTACCTCCCGTTTCACAGGCGGCGTCTAACCGACTGCGCCACAGAGGCTGTTAAAAAAACATAATAGTTTTGAAAAAGAACAAAAAAAGTGTAATTTTAAACTTCTCTAATTTTTCCAATAATATAGTGAATCATATAATAAGCTTCAGTCCTCGCTTCAGCCGAAACCCTACTGGTACATCCGCACTGCCGTCTTTAAAAAAGTGATGCACAATAGGCTATTTTAACATGACCGATTTTGTGTGCAAACATATACCATTGTAATAAAACTTTTCTGTCAAAATAGTAGCAAAGTTACTTGTAACATGCCATATATTAGTATTTTAAATGAAAGAGTGGGAGCGTAGTGTGGGCAGACTGTCTTTTTCACACCCGTACACTGTAATGCATATTAAGAGTAGTGACGTCACTAGTTTTGTTTTGCATCCCTTTTCTACTCCCACTACAATATTTAAAACGTTTCTGACTTATGTAATTGTAAATTGTTTCACAAAATAAAGCATTGCTAGATTTTGGATTCGGATACCTTTCGACAAATTAAAAAAATGTAGTCAAGAAAAACCTATATAGAAGTATGTAATGAGTAAATACCACAGCAGTTTGAAAAATTGTGTTAACTCAACAATCTAGTCTCGAAGATTAACTACCATTAATTACGACTGTAAACGACTCTCGTCGGTAAACGTAATAAAGGGTATTATTAAATTGAAATATTTTAATCTTTTAAAGAAAGACGATCTAAGATCTAAATCTGCAGAGCGTTTGTAAAAGGTCATTAACGTCCTTGGCCCCTTTCAGCAGCTGAAAATGAAATATAACTATCAGTGCACTAGAGTTCATCATAACATTATAATTATTAAATTCTCATCCTTAGGCCCAGATAGAAGTTGTCTTGACCGTTATTTATTTGTCTTATGATGCATTTACACGTTGGCTGAGGCTGAGCCTACGTCTACTAACTGCAAGCTATCAACGAAGATAAGAAAAGGCTAGCCGATTCATACACCACGTTTATACGCTTGCGTTGGTGGAGGCTGGGCGAGGTTGGCCAAGCGTGTAAATGCACCATTAAAAATCGTCTATTACAATTCTAATTAATCATTTTGATATTGTGATTTTTACATACTTGCCCTACCTGCTTTAAAATCTATAGATTGAGTCCGTTAAACGACCAGTTTTAAGGAGATTAGTAGCCAGCAATAAAAAAGTTAAGAATTTAAAGGAGCGATTCCAGCACACACCCCTATAAAAGTTAAATCTTGGTGCAGTTTCCCAGTTACTTTTAAACATACGGGTGACACGGCGACTTTAATTACAAAGTAATATAGCAACTTTCCAGCTTTGACTGTGGTCTTGATTACAACACGTAATAGTAAATATATTTTGCATAGAAAGTCATTAGCTGCAAATATTATGTTACAGTGGTTTGTCTATTTTATTCAACTTACTTTTCGACTTATATCTATTTAATTACAAGTCATTAGAATCATATAAGACCTTTGATATACTGTCAAAAATGACTCGTATTAAATCGTGTTGTAGATACTACGGCTCTTAGGTGATGTGAATTTGAAGACAGTATGATGTTAAAGATCTTGAGAATCGTAATTAGGAGACCGATTTAAGCAAGAGTATTGGATATCCTTATAATAAGAATAGTTGGGAACCCTTCGAACCCATTGAAACATATTGGGATCTGAAAACAATTAAGAAACCCTGAAGTGTAATTTAGCTTAAATTACATTCCGTTGGTCCCTATAAATAAATATATACATAATAAAGATTGTATTAAAATCGAAATAGACCTCATAAAAGCAGTATTGTACTACTAATACAAAAGATTTTAAATATTGGAAAAAGTCAGCAATATTTTAATGCAATTTAAGTTTTATAAAATAGTTTCTAGACAAATTAAAAGTTGAAATTATAGTTGCATGACTAAGGCAACCGAAGCGGTCTGGCACCAACTGGCTAAGACGAGCCGAAGATTGGACTCGGTAGATTTAACTATACCTATAATATCAACTAGCGTCTAGAAAAATATAAAAGCTGAAGAGTTTGTTTTTTGTGCCTGCTAATCTCAGAAACTACTGGTTCGAATTGAAAAAATATTTTTACGTTCGATAGGTAATTTATCTAAAATGTTATAGGCTCTATATTACTAATAAGAGCGGTATGACTAATAAGAGCGGATCAGTAGTGTATCATTACGAAAGTTTGAAATTGTCTTAGAATATTTTCAGGTAGGTATATAGGATAGGATTTTGCGCCATCGTTTTTTTCCCGTTATGCGAATTATAATTTGAGAATGCACGAAACTTTATGAAAGCAGGTATGTACCCTGAGATCGCATTTGTGACCATCGATTCGACAAACTATTCTTGCAAGAATTCGCTTGATGCGGGCCACTTCCACCAGGTCGATGTGAAGATCCTTGGGGAAGGCCTACGTTCTGCAGGGGACTTCCTGTGGCTGAAGAGAGAGAGAGAGATTGACCCCTCTAAACTAAGGAATCGTTAATTCAGTAATCTTTTATAACCAATATATATCACAGAAAAACATTACAAGAGTTTATTACTTGCTGACATAATGAAATATAATTTTATTCGGAAACAATAATCCGAACGTTCAAAAGTTGGTAGCTAATAACATTTATTTATTCACAAGAACACGTAATAATATCTTTCTCATTTGCCATTTCAAAGGAAAACATAAATGTCATCGTGTGATTATTCCTTCACTTTGTTGTAGGACCTGTCAAGTGAAACTTTCGTAATAATAAAAGTAACAAGATACTTGCAAAGATTTTCCTTGTTTCACAACGAAAACGGCAACATTTCAGATAACATTCAATTAGCTTTTTGTATGAAAACGTTCAAACAATTTCAGTCACATTTCTGCACATTTAATTTATATTATGATTTGGGTTTGATTTTTTTGTGTTTGTATTTTCAAACATTATGCCGGACTGACATCGAATTTACAATCTAAGCGTTGTAAATATTACTGTGTGCCGGTATTGACGTACCATAATTTATTTATTTAATTCTTTTTTGCACTCTACAGCGAAACAAGAAAGAAATCACATAATAATAAAAATAGTACAAGTGGCGGCCTTAATTTACCGTTTACTGTTTTATTTGACTACTACTTAAATACATATGTATGTACAAAAATAAAAACAGGCATACAACTTGACTGATTTATCTGACTTTTCGGAGTCATGTGTGTATTGATAGGCGGTCAGCACACACTATAAACATCATGAGGAACATCGTGAGGAAAACTGCATACCATAGTGATTTGTAAGGATCTCTATGGTATATAAAGTCCACCAATCCGCACTAGGCCAGCGTGGTGGACTATATGGCCTAACCACTCTTAATCGTACTTTCGATTGTAGAGGAGGCCTGTGCCCTGCAGAGGGACGCATATAAGCTGACTTTCATATATAGTAATGTACTCTGTGTAAGCTGACATAGTAATGTACTCTGTGTAAGCTGACACAGTCGATACAAGTACTCGTATTAATACATATTTCCATAAATATTAATGTAATAAACTATAAATAACGTTCTATAAAGGACATGTTATAAATATTTAGTCTTTCATTATATTTCATTGTTGTACTGTATTATGTTTTTTCAGGATAGAAATCCCCAGCGAAAAGTTTTCATACAAATGCCGACATAAAGAGCGACAAATTTGTATGACTTACCCGTAGGCCAGACCCTTTACGATAGAAAACATTCAGAAATCAATATGTGTTACAGAAGTTGGAAAGTATAAAAATACCCACACGCGAAAGTATTTGTAGCTGTCGTGTAAAATCTTATGAAGGATTCATTTCTTTTATTCAAAATCTAAATAATAATCGTTATCTAATGTTTGTTTAAAGAAATTTGCTTATTTTCTTTTTACTTTGAGGATTATTTTTTCTGCAAAGTTATATTCAAACTGAAAGCGGAGGCGAATAAAAATGTCTTTTCGAATTAGTTTGTGTAAAATGTTGGACATCAAATTGTTCTGCTCGAGTTTTATCTCTCGTATATTTCTTTTGTGTAAAATATTTTTCTTGTAAAGAGTGGTGCGCTGATTACGTGTTGACTGTTGTTCGAGACTTGCCATTACCATCTTATAATTTACGAGTATGTATCTTATGAAAACGTAAGAAGGTGGCTTTAATCTCTTTTACGTTTAGTTTTACAACTTAATATTATTGGTGTTTTAGAGGATTATATTTTCGATCTAAATCAATAAATAGATACACCCAACAGTACACACATAGTCCTGATCCTACATTAAGATCAATGAAATCTTCTGTCGTGGATATCCAAAGCTACGAGAGTCTTTTCAATCTCATAAACACCCAGACCCGAGACAAATACTTGTGGGCCTCACAAACATTTATCTTTGTGATGGAATCGAACACGCGACCTCTCGTTTCAAAGCTACCGTCTAACGAACTGCGCCACTGAGGCTGTCATTTGATGTATGCGATTGCCATCCCGACTTTCATATAAGCAAAACTAGGCCTAAGTAAACAGTCGTAGTTTTCCGCAACTATATAGAAAGGCGAGTAATAGATTACTGTGTTATTGCAGGCGACCGTTGTCAGTGGCCAGCTGCGAAGCTGTCAACCTTCGGGCAGCGACAACAATTTGATGTTGTCTCCTCGACTTTGATACATAAGACATTTATTTATTTGAAAAGGCTTTCGATATAATTTTTTTTTTTTTTTTTTTTTTTTTTTTTTATAATGGCCCGGCATAGTGGCGGCATTGCACCTGATGGTAAGCGCAAATGCCGCCCAGGCAGAGTATCCATTGGCATCGGACGGCAGTCTGATCTGATCTGACATCAGACTGCCACATCACGCAGGGTTGGAGTCCTGAACAGGGTGCGTCGGTTTTTCACGCCCGGTCAGCTTTGTCGCTTATATAAAGCGCAGGTCCGGCCGGGTATGGAGTACTGCTCGCACCTCTGGGATGGATCCGCCCAGTACCTGCTCGATGCCTTGGATGGATTGCAGCGGCGGGCCATCCGCATTGTCAATGATGCAGACGTTACGAGCAACTTAGAGTCGCTACAACTCCGGAGGGATGTCGCCTCTCTAAGCGTGTTCTACCGCCTGTATCACGGGGAATGCTCTGAGGAATTGTATAACTTGATCCCCTCCTCTCCATTCCTTACCAGAACCACGCGGGCTGGCTTGCGAAGCCATAGCTTGTCGGTCCAAACCATCCCGGCGCGAACCAAACGGTTCTATAATTCTTTTTTGTGCCGCACCGTCAGGCTGTGGAATCGTTTGCCATCTCACGTGTTCCCTCCTTCCTACAATCCTGGGTCCTTCCGCCGTGGTGTGAAGAGGCACCTTAGCAGGCCGGCATAATTGTTTCCTATTTATTGATATAAACAAATACTAATAATGTCGATTTTACTGCGGCTATACTGTATCTGTATCAGCCCATATAAGTCCCACTGTAGGGCATGGGTCTACTCTTCAATCAACAGTACGATTGAGAGTGGTTAGGCCATATAGTCCACCACGCTGGCCTAGTGCGGGTTGCGGGTGCAGCTATACTATTCTACTGCATTAATTAATGTAAATAAATAAATAACACCCAACAGTTACACGCATAATCCTGACCCCACACAAAAATCGGGACTTGTGTCGGGGGTATCAGGAACTACGTGAGACTTCTCGGTCTCACAAACACCTAGACACGAATGAAATATTTGTGGGACGCACAAACATTTCTCTTGGTGCGGGGATCGAACCCGCGGCCTCTCGTTTTCACAGGCAGCGTCTAACCGCCTGTGCCCCGGAGGCTGTCAATTGTAATTGTAATGATTCTGTCTTTACCATATGCTTTCCGTTGCATGTCACTGGCCTTTAAACAGCAGTTAAATGCACTGTTGTGTTTCGGATTGAAAGATATTGTAGCCAGAGTAACTACTGAACATAATGAGACTTATCATCGTATGTCTCAGGATGGCGGATGCAATGGAATGCCAAGCATTGCTTTGTAATTCAAGGTGTTTGGTTTTGCTACTGTTAATGAGCGGTCGTATTGCTTACAACGATGCTGTTGTCAAAGTATTTGGAATATTTTTTCTCTATTTAACACATTTTTTGTGATATGTTTTCTTAATATAAACAAGAAACATTTCGCACGTTTAGAATTAAAGAGACCTAACTAAAAAGCCTTATTTTTGGGAAACGTTCTTTAAAGATTTAACATAAGGTCTATTCTATCTAATCATTTTTTTTTGGATTCGGTCAGTTTAATTCTAAGGGTGCGATTTATACTCGTAATCTAATATTAGTAACACAGCACATGTGAAAAAAGGAAAACTGTTCCCTATATTTTGACAGGAAAAAAACCACGCATTCGCACACCAAAAGACCGTGGATTATCAGTATGATGGATAGTGGAATAATGTACATTTTATACTTGTGCTTTTACAAGTAGATATAATAATGAGAGGTTATGTTCAGTATTATCTTTTGGATGCAAACGCTCGGTTTTAAATTAGAAAGTTCTTTCAACAGCACTTAGAATGCAGTTGCTATGCTCTCTTTGGTATTCGTAATTAGGATTAAGATGGCCGTAACTAGTGGAGATCTTGTAGACGAGTCTGAAATTAATAACTGTCTTAAAGGTTTGCGTCTGCAAGTCACATTTTGTAATTATACGAGAGAATCAATATCCAGTTATTACTGGACGTCTTAATTATGGCTCAGTCACGTAGACATTGGTTTCTTATTTTTAGTACGTTTTAAGCATTGCTAAGATTATTTTAATATATAAAAAAAAGTTGTTGGTTTAAATTAATATTGAATACATTCAATAACTTTTTTTATCAAAAGAAATTGGTCACCGAATGCGAAACACTATTATAATCAGTATAATACTACAAAAAGTAGTATTAAACGTGTCGATTTTAATCCATTCTAACTAATATTTGTCGGGCTACGTGGTGCAGTTGTTTAGTCGCTGGCTGTGAGGCCGCGGGCTCGATCCCCGCACGAGAAAATATTCGATCTCAGCGTGGGATCAGAACTGTGCATGTGAATCTTGGGCAAATTTATTTATTCATTTAATATGGTGTAAATACACCAAACTATTATACGCACTTATGTAAATAGGAACAATAAAAAGTTTCGCAAATAGAACATTTGGTGTTCCCGCAACAAGTAATAATTGAATAATCTATCAAAAAGTAAGTAAGTGTTTTACAAAGTTATCTTATCCTTTAAATAGTATCGTATCTTACACTAAAGCAGAAAACACCTATACGATGCTTTATTTTAGTGACAAATTGAATTCGATTTGCTTACCCCGTGGAAATTTATTCGGTATCGTAAAGTGCCATTGTTTTCTGTAATGGCGATTTTATGCAGTGCGGGCTCTTTATAGCCGTGATGTTCGTTGTAGAGTTTTACTGAGATTTTTTAGTTTATAACCTTGTTTGTTGAAATAGTCCGAAAAAAGAATGCCCAATTTACTATGAAATTTAGTATGGGTGGGAAGATTTTTGTACCTCGATGAAACTTACTTTTTATGGAGGGAAAATTATATAATTTCAATAAATATAAACATAGTTGCGACCTCAGATCACGATAAACAAAGTGATCTGAGGTTGCAACCCACGCCCGGATTTCTTGGAGAAATATTTTTTTGTCTTCGGCTCTGTGAACAAAATGTAACATGTGACGATAATTACTTTATTTTATAAAAATCTATCACCTGGGATTAAAACAGGAAAACGGTTGAGGATAAACAATATAAATGCTATAATGAATTTTAAGCAGGATCGCTATCTGGTTCATCCTGTGGGTTCAACGATATCTTTTACCCATGACAGTATCATGGGGGTGCGACTTCGTACATGAAAAATATTGAAAACAATCATTTCGATTCTAGCGCCACGCTCTGGCGAGAACGAGAAATTATCGTGTAAGTAGTTTAAATGGAGTGGTTAAATGGTGGTTATGTGCAACTAAATTAAGAGATATATTTTGTAAGTTATATTTTAACCAATGTCTACTTGATATTGGTTAAATTACAGGAGATTATAAAAGATACAAATGTTGAAATATTGATATAACAAATTGGAAATGTCGCACGTTTGCCTAACGCGGCCTCTGATGGCGAAATCACGTCGAAAATAAAAAGAAAAAGTGGAGTTGCGCATCTATCTCTGTATATTATACTAATCTATGGATACTATGAATGGGAATTCTTTAGACTTTTCGAGGCTGATGAAGAATCCGACGGTGCTCGTTAGTAATGGCGTCATCTAGTATAAAACAGCCGTAAAGCTCAACAAAAATCCTATTAGTTGGTCTAATAAAATCATTACTCTACTAGGTTACAAGACGTGTCATGACATAACTGGGTTATGACTATGTATGTGGCTGTTGGGTGTATTTATTATTATTATTACATAGAAAAATATAACGTCGCTTAATTTGATAGAAAAATAAAACAGTGAGAAACAGGTGATTAATAAGGATGACTAAAGGTCCTTTATTCCTAAGATATTAATCAGCGGAAACTAATAAAGACTGTACTAGAAGACGATATGAACGAACTACAACCTAATTCCAAAACCCCAGCGAAATACTAGTCTCTACGCATCTTATAAATAATTATATTCTAGAACCAGTTGAAATCTAGGTCCGAATTTATCCTAAATTCCACTCCTTATAATAAAAAATAAAATAAAATAAAATAAAATAAGCCTTTATTGCTGGTATAAAACAAAGTAGAGTAATAGTTAAACATAAAGCAGCAATGTAAATTATACATCGGCAATCGGTTTTTATTCGTCAGCTTGTCTTTCGACAAAGGCCTCCTCTAGAGACTTCCATTTCCCCCTATCTCTCGCTACACGAGTCCAGAGTGGACCAGCGATTTGCTTAAGATCATCTTCCCATCGTTTACACTGCCTTCCTCTGTTTCGTTTCCCATCCCTAGGATACCATTGTGTTATAACTTTTGTCCATTTTTCTTTTTCCTCTCTTAGCATATGTCCCGTCCACTTCCATTTCAATGTTTTCCACACTGTAGTAACATTTTTAAATTGTGTCTTTGTTTTTATGTTCTGTAATCGTATTTTATCTTTCCTTTTAATCCCAGTTACGCTTCTTTCTATATTATTTTGACATATTTTTACCTTGTTTATCAATTGTTCTGTGAGAGCCCACGTCTGACATCCATAAGTTAGACATGGCAAAATACATGTATTGTAAACTTTTCTTTTTACTGTCATCGGCATTTGTTTGTTTTTCATGACCTCACTAAGGGACCAGAATCTTTTCCAGGTATTTGAAATTCTTCTGTCAATTTCTTTCTGCATTAAATGTTTGGTAGACATTATTTGACCCAAATATATATAATCATCTACATATTCTACTACGTCGTTGTAAATTTTTATTTCATCCTTTTTTAACGAATTTGTGAATATTTTTGTTTTGGATGTGTTCATTAATAATCCTGCTTTAGCGCTTTCTTCCGCTAATTGTTGTAACATTTTCTTTAGTATTATTGGACATTCCGAAAATAGTACCAAGTCGTCTGCGAAGCGTAGATGGGTTAAATTATCTCCATTTATGTTTACTCCATATTGAGTCCAGTCCATGTTCCGAAATATTATCTCTAATACGGCTGAAAATATTTTGGGGGATATAGGATCGCCTTGGCGCACTCCTCTTTGTATCGGAAATTCTTCTCCAGTCGTTTCCATTTTTACTTGTGCCGTACTTTTGCAGTAGATATTTTTAATTATTCTTATGTATTTTTCCTGGACTCCTTGTATCGTTAAAGCTTGCCATATGTAATGATGTTTTAAGGAATCAAACGCTTTACTGTAGTCAACAAATGCCAGGTAATATGTTTTGTTATATTCATTGTACTTCTCGAGAATTTGTCGTAGAACATGGATATGGTCTATTGTCGAGAAACTACTGCGAAATCCAGCTTGCTCTCTGGGTTGGTTCTCGTCGAGAGTTTTGCTTATTCGGAATAGAATTATTTTCGAAAAAACTTTGTATACATTGGACATTAAACTAATGGGCCTGTAGTTTCCTATTTCTCCTTTGTCACCCTTTTTGTGTAATAATATAATGGTTGATCGAGACCAGTCTCTCGGAATTATTTCGGTGGCAAGAATTTCGTTGAATAATTCAGTCAATATAGGTGCTATTACTGGTAAAGTTGTTTTGAGTATTTCGTTCGTGATTTGGTCAGGGCCTGGCGCTTTGTCAGATTTTTGCGTTGTTATGGCTCTTACAGTTTCTTCTATTAGGATTGTCGGCACAGGTTCTAGATCTGGATATGATAGTACGTACTCATTTGGTGTTTCATTTTCTTTTTGACCATGATACAGGTTTTTGTAATATTCTGTGGCAATATTCATTATTTCGGGTCTTTTAGTCATTCGTTCTCCACCTTTGTTTTTCATATTCGGCATCCACGTTTTCATTTCACATAATTCTTTTATTGCCTTTTTTATTCCACCAGTATTTTTAATATATTTTTCAAGTGTATAATGTCTCTTGCTTCTTCTATCTTTCCTGATTTGTTCATTTATCTTTTTACTTAATTCAGAAATTTTTCTTCTTGTAATTATATTTTTGCTTAGCTTTAATAATGCCTTCCTCTGTTGTAATAACTGTTTTGTTTCATTAGAAGTTTCTTGTTTTTCGATCTTGTTTATAAGACTCGTTTCTTTTTTAAGTATGTCTATGACATTGTTGTATTTTTCTTCTATCGACATATTATATTCAGTCCCTTCTTTCAATTTAAATGCTTCCGATAGATTGTTTAAAAGTGTTGCGTTATTGCCTACACACGTAACAGGAGTATATTTGTTTTGAAATTTTCCGGTTTTCTTTATATGCTCCCCCGTTAATGTCGCTCTAACCATTCTATGATCTGAATTAAAGTTTAAGTTACATAAAACAGAGACATTTTTGAAAAGCCTGATGTTATTGGTCATAATAAAGTCAATTTCGTTTTTAAACATTCCGTTTGGTGAAATCCATGTCCACTTTTTACTTTGTTTTCTATTAAAGAAACTATTAAGTATGCTTAATTTGTTTTGCATTGCAAAATTTACAATCCTTGAACCATTTTTACTTCGTCTTCCAATTCCATATTTCCCTATTGTGTATTCCTCGCCTGTCTTTCTTCCTCCTATTTTTCCGTTAAAATCTCCCATGACAATAATATTTCTATTAGCGCTTTCAATAGTGGTTTGTAGAAGTGTGTAAAAATTTTCTATTTTAATTATATCCTCTTTATTATCTGTTTCTGTGGGAGAATATGCTTGAATAATAGACCACATTTCATCTCTTTGTCTATGTAGGGGTAATTTTATATTTAAAATAGCTATTCTTTCTGAAATTCCTTTAATTTCGTGTATTTTGTCAACAAGGTTTCTTTTGATCAGAAATCCGACTCCATATAACCCTGGAGTTTCGCCTTTGTAGTGGAGCACGTACTTTCCATAGTCTTCAATTTCTTCTCCTAATCTTCTTATCTCGCATATTCCGATGATATCCCATTTAACTTCTTCAATTGCTAATTCTAGTTCTCGTATCTTTTCGGGTGTTCTTAATGATCTTGCATTGAAGGTAGCTACGTAAATATCTGTTGCATTTTTGGACGTTTTATTCGCTTTTATCTCTAGAGGGTCGTGGTCTTGTTCCCCCACGATGACCAGTCGGCTTGGGGGAGGGTGTGCTGTTTTATTTTGTTCTATTCTTGCGTATTTTGTTTGAGTTTTCCGCTTGCCGATTCCTAATTGCTACTTCGTCGAGTTGATGCTTGATAAAGAGTTCGATCTGTTTCGCATAATATCAAATGCGTTGGCTCTATTAGTGTTGGATATTTTTGACTGATATTTTTTTGTTTGAACGTTCATTTGCGGGGACGTGGATTCAGGCCTTTTTCTTTTTTCCGAACTTCCTGCATTTTCTTTCACGATGAGTTTGTCGTATTGCAAGTATGCGATTTTTCCTTTACTTCTTTCTTCCATTAACTTCTCTTTTAAAGCCTTTCTCTTCTCCAATACTTCCTTAGTATAATCTTCGGTAACAAAAATAGTTTTAAAATGTTTCTTATTTTTTAAAATTTCATGTTTCATCCAATTGTTAACAAAGGAGATTAGTACGGGTCTAGGTTTTTCTCCATTGGGATGTCCAATGCGGAAGATTTTGTTGACATCACTCCCTTCTAACGTTATGTTTAAATCGGATTTACATCTATCGCTAAAGAATTGTATTAAGTCTGAAGTAGTGATTTCCTTTTCTAGAAGTCCAAAGACAATTATGTTATTTTCCTTTCTGTCTTTTTTCAGATACTCGACTTCTTTTTGGATATTATCTATTTTAGTTCTTAGATTTTTATTTTCTTCTATCAACGATTTTAATTTTTCGTCCATCTTCTTCATTATGTTATTAGTTATAGACTCAGTCAACTTGGAGTTTTGGTTAGCCATCTCTAATTTCATCTGCTCAAATAAAATTTGAAACTGCCCTTCCATTTTTGTGTTGTGTATACTTTTCTGTTACTTTTTTAGCAATTATATGACTTATTTATTAAAACTCTGGAGTTGGTAGTAGTTTTTGCTTTCTTCTGACTGGCAACACTAATGTGAATTTTAGGTCTATGACATATGTAGTAGTTTTTGTTTTTTACTAACTGGCAACACCGTGGAGCTGTCAACTGACATTAATTTCGTTTGGCAGCTGTCAGTTGGTACCAACCTCACCTGACAGCTGTTTAATTTGTCTATTGATGTCTGACTACCCACCTGAATCAATCAAACATAATATTCTAACCTCTTTTTGTGTAGCCGGTGTTAAACTTTTTTCTTTTAAATACTGCAAATCTGGATGTATATCACTTTCCAACGTTGCACTTCCTTCTTCTTCTTGTTTCTAATCGATGTTTGTGGTGATAAACTGTTTAAAACTATTTTTAAAAGTGATTTGATGCGGATCGACAGCACAGTGGTGTTTACAATTCAGGTACCGGAAACGGAAAAAAAAAATACCACTCCTTATACCACAATACAAATATCAGTTTTTACTATCGTTTTCATAGTCCACACTGTTTTCATTAGAATGCTGTTGTGACCCGCGGATTCGCATGCACGGCAACGTACCCCAGGGAACTGTTCATTTTCCCGGCGTAAAATTGTCCTCTGTATTACCATCGCGAACTATACGCATACGAAATTTGCTTAACGATTGGCTGTTTGGTGACAAAGATAAAAAAATACGAATATAATTCCCTTTCAGATTGGACTATACATGAGGGAGTCTGCAATTTAATTTCACTTGTTATTAAGTACGCTTCACATAATCATCAGAGTTATAATGTCCACTGCTGGACATAGGCCTCCTCCAAATTACGCCATGTCACCCTGTCTTCGACTTATCGCATCCAACTAACTTTCGCTGTTTTATGATTTTTTTAGCATTCATTTAAGCTTGCTATTTTAAAATAAATATTCATGATGTGACTTGTTGGTTTGTAATTTTGCTGGATTTAACTTTTGTTGTCACAAGGAAATCTTTGCGAAGATAAAATATGATGCCTTGTTGTTCGCAAGATTAAGTATATTTCGACGTAAAAAATGAGGTTATAAAATCGACTGCCTCTATGTATGACTGCAAAACTCAGGTCTCGGGTTCAAGTCCCGGGTTGGGCAAAATTATGTTGGATTTTTTTATTCATTATCAGCCCGGAGTCGGGAAAATGTGATCGATATGGCGACAGGCTCGCCCCCATCACATTGACGGAAGACAGAAGGCGAAAAGTGGATGACCTGGTCGCATCTCTGAATACCAATTCTGGGAAAGATGCGTGAGTATATCGAAGTATGTTATGTAAGATCTATTATCTGTATAAGCACACCAAACTACTCTCCTGAAATACTCTGTATTGTAGAATAGAGTATTTCAGGAAAGCCGCTGGGTGCAGGCCGCTTCCAAGAGCTCCTTGAGGGGATCCTATAGGGATCATTCAGGATCCTTTGTTCAGTAGTGGATTGCCTCTGACTGAAGAGATAGCAGTTTAGATGGAATATCGACGGGCGAGCGACAACCATATTTAGCTGGATGAGGCAATTAGGTTCGTGAACCTTAATATGTTGTATTGTGAATCATAGTGTCCATAAATGAAAATGACATACATAAAAGTACAATTTGCGGTCTTATCGCTCAAATGCAATGTTAAGTTTCGAATAATCACGGAGTGGATATAAGAAGAAGGATAAACAGAAGTGTGAAGGATAGAAGCTAAAAAGGATAAATGTAAAGTATAGAAGATAGTCACCATAATCAAATACTAAATTTAAACGTACATTACAACAGCACAGGGCTGTAACGTATACTCTGCGCAGCTATATTAAAATCTTTCTAACACCAAAACGGTGTCCATTAACGTCACGCGCTATTGAAACTACCGCCGTCAGTACCACGTATCTGTGATGCATTGTTTGGCTTGACTACTTTTTTCAACCATTACGGGCTGGTTTTACGATCCCGGTTTGTTATTTTCCTCATGTCATTCATCACTGTCCTTTATCCAGTGTCGTTATGTGACATTACGCTGTTCGGACGAATTACAAATTGCTTATTTTCTATCCAAATATATCGTACCCGTTACATATAAATTACCAGGCCACGTACGTTTGTAATTTTGTCGAGCCGATGTTTCAGATAAGATAGACCTTGGTTTGACAAAAACCGAATACAAATGTTGCGAACAATAATTTAATTTGAAATAGCTCGTGGTATCGTTGATACAATATTTTGTGACGTCGAAGGGAAAATTTGTTTTGTTGAAAACCTTTATTCTATAAATAAAAACGACGATTATCTAATCAAGTCTAACAAACTCTGCCTTTGTTTTAAACTCAAGTTCGTGAATCTTTACACAAACTACATATTTATTTATAGCTTCAAATACCCTTTTAAGAATTCGGTTTAGGTTGTATTTATTTTTTATACACTGAATCCGTCGACAAAAAATCTCGATAATGATAAAAGATATAGGCATCAGCGATAATAGGGCACATAATAATAATATTTGGTGTAACGATCCCTTGGATGCGTATTACAGCTATCGTTCAGAGGTACGCCGACCCGGCCTCTCCCGAGACTTGGCTGTATTAAAATTTTCTCTGTCTTCGCGATAATAATATCTTTTGATCTTCTAAAATTTACATCAAGAATTCTTTTGGTGAGCGTTCTGTTCTATATATAAAAGGTTGGTCTTTGGAGCTCGCTTTTGACATTCATTATGACGTTCAACGTTTAATCAAGTTGGCCTGAAGTTACTTTTTAGGAAGAAGCATTATAATTTGCTTTGTTTTTATTCGTTTCTTGATGGAATATGTTAGTGACCTATATTTTATTTAGGGATAAACTTTTCTTTTTAAAAATTGTTTTGGTGAGTTCAAAAATTTTTTGCTGTCAAGAAACGCGGCTTCAGTCCCAGGATGTTTTTGCAACAATAAAGGATGCATGCTGCATGCCATTCGCCTGATGGTTAGCGATACGACCGCTCATCGAAAGTAGCAAAACCAAACAACACCAACAAACAAACACACTACAAATGAATGTTTGGCATTCCACTGCACTCGTTGTTCTGAGACGTAAGATATTAAGTCTCAATATGTCCAGTAGTTACACTGGCTACAATGTCCTTCAAACAAGAACACGGCAATTCACTTACACTGCTAGGTGACGGAAGAAATAGGCATTGCGGTTGTACCTACCCAGGCGGCCCTTTACATATGAGAGACCCATCAGTAAAATTAAATATAACATACGAAAAAGTTTTATTAATTAAAAACCGTAATTAAAGAGCTTATTGATAAAGTATTGGTAAATATCATTTTATTAAATGAATTTATCGGTATGATATCGGTAATAATCATTATGCTAGCGTAATAGTATCCTGTGCTTTTTGAGCATGATTTGCTATGACCACTATTTAAAGGAACTGAAAAATAACACCCATTTATTTCTACCAGATTTATCAATGCTCGGACTTGAACAATACGCTTTGGTCTGCTATAATAAAATTTAATCAAAATGTAATTTATGAAGATTAGTGTAACACGCGTACAATGGGATCCTATATTGGAAGGAGAACAATGCTTCCGACGTCAACACGTTCACAGAATAAGGCGGCACTGGAACCTCCGTAAATTTTACTTTCAAGCTGGATTTAATATAAACTTTCTAGAGAAGTAGATATCGTTATTTATCCTGATATAAATATAACTTATCTTGAATCAATTGAAGGTTGGAAGAGGATGCTATGAGCCTTGCTTCTTAAATTAATCTTAAGAGTTTTCAGGGAGACGTAAACTTAGTTGAAGAAGACGTTTCCTTTGCCTAATTAGGATGCTGAAATAAATTAAGGTGTCAGTAACCATATGACCGGACGGCCTACTGAACGTTACAGGTTCTTTAAAAACGGTGCTCACAATAGTTGGGCAGCAACATCTGTAGATGTTCTACAGCTGACAATGATGATTGGTTTCGAAATTTATCGATGTAATTTTCAGGCCCTTCAATCTTCAACAGCTATAATAAATTTATCAGTCATATTACTTAAGGTTTTGCAATGCAATCATAAAAGTGGGAGGCCTATGTTTTGTAGTAGACTTGCAGAGGCTGAAGAGAGAGAGAGAGGATAAAAGCAAGTCAAATAATCTAGATAGAGGTAAATGGTTTTGCCTAAAACCGCCACAAAATAGCTTTGTTGACGTATTTTATTCCGTCAGTGAGATTATCCTAGATCCGAAAATCCCTCTTGTTTTCCTTTTCCAGCTATTCCATTTTCTATTTTGATACAGCCGACAAACCATTTAAAGCTTTGCAGCCTTGATTGGTGTTCATCAGAAGCAGAGGTTATTTATGAAATAAGCCGATTGGTCACTCGTTTTTTAAAATCTAGTAATCATTCACAATTATATTTAGATTCTGATGACTCGCAAAATCAAATTTTAATAAAAACAATTGAAAAACAAATAAGTCACCGATGTGAAATAGCATTGTGGATTGTGAACTGCAAGATATCCGCTTTGATTCCGAACTCAGTGACTATGAACTGAGTTTTCGCTAATTAATATATTATGGATTCTGGATGCAGGCCGTCATTGTGGAGATCCTTGGGGGAGGCCTATGTTCAGCAGTGGACTTCCTGTGGCTGATATGATGATGATGATGATGAATATATTATGAGGTCCCCGGTACTGTAATTTCAGTAGGTGTAAGTGACAAGAGACCCTTCGCTTACAACTTCAGGAGTAAACTTATGGCTGTTAAAAAATACGAAATTAGAAAACTCAATGAGATATAATCAATATATTTTCGAATGACAAAACAATCAAAGGCTTTCATAAAATCTCCTGTTACGGACACACTGTTACCCTTTCAGAATTCAGATTGCATAAAAATATTCAAACATGCTCCTTATTTAAATATACACTTTCAGGACTATACTATTTTGCAAAACCCTGATAAATTACAGCAGAATTTCATCTCAAGAAAATAAGCAGGAAATCAAATGAACATTTCACTCAATGGAATCAATAGCATACCCTAAAATATTATATAAATAGTACAGAGTAATAAGACTAAAAGTATGAGCATATCTTGTTAGTTTAATGTAACGTTCCCATACTTCAATAGCAACGGGTGAATGTAAGAACTGAATGGTACCACAGCACTAAAGGTACCGCCAAACAAAAATCAATCACTTAAGTGGCTGGCACTGATAGTACCGGGTACAACAAAGGCCCCAGTACATGATATCCACAAAAATAGTCACTATATTTTCTCCAACGGATTGAATCCAAGAACATTAAAGAAATGTACGGAGCTATCTCGCGCACCATTTGTCTAAGATAGATGGATGGTTTTAACGTTTTTGTCATAATTCTTAAAGGCACCGCTGGTGTTTTACGGAATTGAATAAAGATACCCGAGTAAGACATTTAAATAGTTCAGCCATTAAGGTCCGCCGCAAGCCGAGACGTGCATTCGCTCGCTCAGTTCTCATGCAAATGGGCATAGAATTTACTGGTATAATTTGTGCACATCCACTACCCTTATCGTCCGCTGACTCACAATTAAAACTTATCATAGCAGAGGCAATGGCCTTATAGCGTTTTACGACGACGGATAAATTAATTAATTGCACTATATCGGAAATGATAGTGTTTAAATTATATTAAATTACAACCAATAGAAGACACAAAAAATAAACCATTTCATTTCCACATCAGAAACGTAGAAATTTCAAAAATATTATTGAAAAAATTCAAAGAAGTAAAAATTGTAGCCACGCAATTTGAGCACATTAAGTAATTTCTTTTAAAAATATCCCATATTTAACTTGTTTAATTTATCTAGAGCAATAAACAACATCTCAAATGCCAGAGAAGTCGCAAAAAACGCATTAAACTTGCTAATTCCTTTTATTACATCGCGCAAGAATGTGGGCGTGATTGGACGCGGTGACGTCATATCCCTTCAACAGCAATTCATCAAATGTGCAAGGCATTATCGAACACGCCACCACGCTAATGCACTGATAAATTAATGATTCTTACAATAAACCGCCATCGTATTATTACCATAATGAAATTTGCCTTTTTACGTGCCCCATAACGAGCAGTAAGTTCACGTGCTTATTGCTCATATGCATAACTGGCTACGTTCTTTTGTTCCATATCTTATAATATTAAACTATCTTGCACTGAATTAGTAGGGGAGCTATTTTCACTCTAAATTTAAATTAAAGTTAAATTCTCTGTTTTATTACAACTTAAATTTAATATGTGTATTGGCCATTGTTACTTTTATGATATTCATGTTTTTGAGTAAGTTTGGTATGGTTTGCCTTGGTGATTTATCTGTCGGAATGAAACCATATGGGCCTTTTTTATTTTAATTTGGACACTATATTAAAAGCTAACAATTACAAGAAAATCAATCCATTCATCCTTGCGACGAAAGCCAACATAATACTTAAGTCTTCACTTTATGGTGCAAGTACCCAAGATTTACGGCCTGATTCATAGACAGTTTAAAAACGTATTTTAGCTATCCAATGTTTTGTCTTCTTCTGTATCAGCCTATATACGTCCCACTGCAGGGCACGGGCCAACTCTACAATCGGGAGTACGATTGAGAGTGGTTAGGCCATATAGTCCACCACGCTGGCCTAGTGCGGGTTGGCGGACTTACATACCATAGTAATTCTTATAAATCGCTATGGTATGCAGGTTTCCTCACGATGTTTTCCTTCGCCGTTTTTAGTCTTCACCGTTTTTGTCTCCTTCGATCAAACTCAATTCAAAAGTCTTTCGAAAGGGATTATAGGGAACATTTGATATCTAAAGTAGGTTTCAAAAATATGTCTAGATTTAGATAAAACAACAACGTCAAACTTTGATGGAATTGGTGCTGCATATATAAAAACTTAAACGAAGATTTCGCTTATAATTTTAAAACTGGCAGCCTGAAGTCGATTTCGAAACAAAAACCATATAAATTGTATACCTGGTCTGGTTAGTCCACAGTGAAATTATATTAGTCTAACCTTATAACTGCCTCGATGGCACAGTTGTACTACATTACAATTACAAACCTTAGGTCTCGGGTTCGAATCTTGGATCGGCAAAGTGATATTGGATTTTTCAATTACACATTAGCCCAAAGTCAGGCATTTGTACTCAATATGGCGATAGGCTTGCCCCCTATCTAATCGTGGAAGGGAACACACAAGGCGAAAGTGGGTATCCTGGTATTAAATAACTTATATCTATTTTACTCCTTACAACCTAGTGTTATGAAGTTGAAACTCAGAGTTACTGGTGTGGGTGTGTCCTGGGTTTACTAGAGTGTGCATCCTGTGTCAAGCGCCAAATAATTGTGTCAAACTGTACCAGGCAATCATTTCTCTTTGTCGTCTAAGCTGCAGCTATCATCAGTATTAGTGCAGCAATTATATATCGTTATAATAAAATAATGTATGTATCAGCCCATATACGTCCCACTGCAGACTCTAAAATCGGGAGTACGATTGAGTGTGGTTAAGCCATATAGTCCACCACGCTGGTCTAATGCGGGTTGGCGAACTTTACATACCATAGAAATTCATACAAATTCCTATGGTATGCAGGTTTCCTTAGAATGTTTTACTTCACCATTAAAGTGCGTGGTGATTGACGTTCTATATACACATGACTCCGAAATGTCAGAGATTTGCCCTGGGATTCGAACCCGCAACCATCGAGAACATGTTGGTAGCCGCGTTTGGTCCACTTACCAAAAGGCCACCACGCACATTATACAAAAAAAAAGACGAACTGGCAAAATACTTAAAATAGTGGCGTAGTACAAGAGAAGGCTATATCCAAAGGTAGGACCCTACAGGCATCACTATGAATAGTAATGATAGTTATGATAGATATAGCGAACATAATTAGGTAATAAAAAAGTACAAATCTATAACTAGGTATTGACATTTCACACATTCTACCGTAGATAATAAAATTTCACCTTACATTTAATTGAGTTTGCATATACATATAAACTATCTTTTGTCATTAACACGTTTAACTATTGGGGCTGATAAGACTTAATTGACGGATTGGCAACTGGAGATCGTGAATAAATGTTGAACTCGTCAAATACCTATACAATATAAGCAATGTAAAATAATTAAACAACCCGTGAGAGATTACATTGTACTCTAGCCATTTTCCCCTACAAATATAAAAAACCATACTTGAAAACCCACTCAAAACAATCCATAAATGTTTATGTTACCGCCAGGCATAATAAGTCACTTCAGAAACATACAATCGGCTTACGTGGACCAAACTCGAACATAATTTGATTTATTCCTTCATTTCCGACACCTGATTTATTTGATGGTAACAAAAATTATGTTGTAGTGTAATTGTTGCGTTAATGGGGGGCAGCATGTACTGTGTACCGCCCCTTTGATTCATTCCTTTGGTATCAGATCAGTGGCACGCGCTTTTTGAATCAGCCACCAACACTGCATTCGCCCATTACAAACTCACGAAAGCTTTTGTTTCCACTGAATGTATTTTTGTATCAAAAAATTAAATACCTGTTACTTTTTAGGTCGTTGAATATTGCAAGCTATTAGCCCGCGCCGTCTGTGTCACGCCACTGCAAGGAAAGTTAATATCACGGGATTTTCTTTGTGGAAACTAAAACCAGTTACATTGTTACGATTTTCTATTGGAGTTTCATAACGCCTTAAAGATGTTGATTAGCATAATTAACACATGTTTCTATTTAACGATAACGAGGTCAATGATACTGCAAGTGTATTAAAAATGTGATGTACAAATATTTATATATTTTATTATTCTTTTGACTTGTATGAAATGCCCGTTTTTTGAATCAAGATATAATGAAAGGGGATTTCGGCCAATCCTGACCCTTAGATAAAATGTAGTATCGTGTTTCTGAAATTTTGGTACAAAAATTTCTAAAGCATATGAGAAAGCTATCAAATTACCTATCAACATGCACCGTCTCGAATGTAATGGTCTTTGACGTAATGGTTTTGGTCTACATGTTAAAAACGAATTACCTTTAGATAAAAATGTTGCATTTCAAGTTGAGTTGCATTTTATTACCTGAAATTTAAATAATTATTTTGTAGTTACACGGATCTAAGGAAATTTTAAATCGGTGGATACATACTATATTATTCAAACCAATATCACAGCTATATTAATAATTTGAAAGTTTCCTCATTCCAACTTGGGTAGGTTCTTAATCACAATTTATACACAACCGAAAAAAAAACAATAAATAAAATGCAATTCAATAATACATAAAAATAAAATTAAAATGAAACTTATATAATACCAAAAGTTACGTTATTAAAATCGTACGTCGAAAAGTCTGTATATTACGTCCTCATTTCTGCTCGTATACTTTTGAACATTTTCTTGTTATAAATTTCCCTGGTCTCCCCAAAAGAGTGATTTCAATGATATACGCCCTATCTCAGTACAGCGTTGAAAATAGCCGTTCTAAGTGATTACTTTTCATAGACCACATTCCTGAAATAAAGTGGAAAAGTTTCCTCGTGTTCATTATTTACAAAACTTTGTAGACAAATCACCAGACAAACATTTTTGGGAAGCCTCACTCGTAAATTTCTTTACAGAAATGTCTGAAGTAATGTGTACACGTAACTTAATACATTACCTTTGCCTTTCTAGTATTGTAATGAAGAAAAGAGATATTACCAACTTCGAAGAATGTAGTGGGAACATTAAAAGGACTCATAAGCAGTCTGATGATCCTATTAATGTTGTTGTAATTAAACTTAATGGTTTCACAGTCCAGGATGCGAAAGACTGGGTAAAAAGGCTAAGATGAGCTGGAAGATAAGCTGGCATCGGCTAGGATAATACTAGGTAGAAAGAAAGATCTTAAATTGAATGGCTATGCCTATATTAACAATTTTTAATGGAATGAACCCATATAAAGCATATTGCTTGGGTACTTTAGGTTTAGAAATTTAGACGTAAAATTATAGTAGAGTAAGCTAAGAAATCTGAAATAAGTCATATGTAACTTACGTTCATACTATTACCATCAAATACAAAATATAATTTGCCATAGTTTTAATTAGTTATATTATGTAAGAAAATAATCTCAATAAAGTATTTGTATCTGTATCAGCCCATATACGTCCCACTGCAGGGCACGGGCCTACTCTACAATCGACAGTACGATTGAGAGTGGTTAGGCCATATAGTCCACCACGCTGGCCTAGTGCGGGTTGGCGGACTTACATACCATAGAAATTTTTTAAACCGCTACGGTATGCAGGTTTCCTCACGATATTTTCCTTCACCGTTTTAGTGCGTGGTGATTGACTATCAATACATACATGACTCCGAAAAGTTAGAGGTGTGCCCTGGGATTCGAACCCGCGACCACCGTGAACATGTTGGTAGCCGCGTCTGGTCCGTTTACCAACAGGCCACCACGCACTAAAGTAATAAAGTATTTACACACAATAAAGTATTTAAAATCGGAATTGCTTATAGTCGAACTTCATCTATGGTAGGACCACTGCTTCAATTTATTTGGTGAGTTATGAATGGCGAGGCGAGCATGCCGTTCACCTGATGATCAACAATACGATCACTCATGGACTGTAGCAAAACCAAACAATACCAAGAGCCACAAAGTAATGCTTGGCATTCCACTGCGCTCACCATCCTGAGACATCATATGTAAGTCTCAATATATCCAGTAGTTGCCGTATCATTAGCTTTCTGCACCCCTGATAGCGGAAGCGGAAAATGTGATCGTATATTGTTCGGTTCTAAATGTAGTTATTGTAAATTGCATTCAGCAGTAAATCCAACGTTGCTAATGCTAAAAAACTATCCAATTTTATGACAATTTATGCAAAGCCAGGCTTAGAACCGATTTATACATTGAATCAATATAAATGTACAAAGGTTTAACGGTATTCGTCAGTTAACTACTAATGGATACGTTTTCATTATCTAGTTAAAACCAGTATTAGCACCGACCTTATTTGATAAAACTAGTATTATTTGCGCTTATCTAATTGCATTGTGTAAACTAATAAAAAATTGAAGAATAGAACATTTCTTTACATTCGAAACAGTTTTATTTAACTATTCTATAAACGACTAGTGGTCCGGCCCGGCTCCGCCCGAGTGCAGATACTCTTTTCAAAATGGCGGCAAAACTGTTTAATTACAACTATCAAGACTATCGACAAAGTGGACAACTAAAAACGAATAAAAATTTCCTCGTACTTGATAAAATTTCACTACGAGTAGAGTTTCTCTGCTATAGGTCATAGCGTGATGTTTTGTAGCTTATAGCATTCCTCATAATAAATTACATATCCAATACAAAAAAAAAAAAATCAATTCGAACCAGTAGTTCTTGAGATTAGAGCTAACAAACAAACAAACTCTTCAGCTTTATATATTAGTAGTAGTATAGAGTATGGATTCATGCAAGAACCAATCATCTCGAATTAACTTTTTCATAAAAATCATACACTTTAAGCTAGGCTGTTAATTGTTGTTGTGATGAAACGGCTTCGTGAAGAATAAGAAATGACTACGTTTTTGTCATATATCTGAAATAGCTCCATTGTCGAATATGTTGAGCCATTAATGTTAGCAAATACACAAAAAAAAATGCGCCATAAAATCTACAGGTAGTTAAGATATTAAATGTTTCAATAGCAAATATATCGATATGATGTATCTATAATGTAAAATGATAGAATGGTTGGAGTATATTCAAAGAAATGTAATATTACAAAGAAATTGTTTTGTATTAAAGCATACAATGTTATGCATGATTTGAGCATGTTCCCTTTTTCGGATATAATATTAGGATCACCTTGCCATAGTATCCCAATTTTTAAATTATTCGTAAAACCTGATGAAAAAGAAATATTGATTCAATTATTGCGAATACATTTTTAAAAATCAACAAAAATATTATTTTATAATCCATCTCGTTTTACAGTTGATATGATATGTTTGATACATGTGACCCGATATCATTGGATTTGAAAGTCTTTCCTATTATCTTACTCAGCCTTTCTATGTCTCCTGATTCTTGTAATCCTCAATTCCGTAATCTCCATTGCAACTCTGATTCCGAATTTAAAAAAAAAAAACGATTTATGTATAAAATATCAGTGAAAATTCTTAACTCAGCTATTTACAGTTAGTCATTTACATAATAGACGAACATTTGGAAACAAAATTAATTAACATTTAATGACATTTACTTACGCACTATTGGTTTGAATAAACTCTATTTATACAGATACACGTATGTCTTCGAAGTATATAAGGTGGTTAACGTCCTTGATGAAACACTAGACGTTGTTAAGTGGTGACAATGTGGAAGTCGCTAATTTTTCTAGCCATTGTGGCTCAAGTAGCCATGATAGTTTCTCCTGCAGGTGTGTAAAAGTTTAATAAATGTTTGGCTTTCTTTCATTATTACATGTATAATATTATTGAAGTGAAAGAACTTATTTCTTCAATTCAAAGGCTATGTCGAAAAAACGTGAAGAAACTAAGTTAGAATGACTGTTTATTCAATTTTGAATCACGTATTTTCGGCTGGAATGCTTTGGTGGTGTGGTTGTACTATTAAAACGCTAAGATCTCGGGTTCAAGTCCTGGGTTAGGCAGAGTGATATAGGACTTTTCTATTCACTATCAGCCCGCAGTCAGGAAATTGTGCCCGATATGGCGATAGGCTCGCTTCCAATCATATCGTGGACGGGAAAATAAAAGGCGAAATGTAGGTCTTGTGTGACCTCTGACTACCCCATTTGGGCAAAAGGCGTGAGTCTATGTATGTATGTTTGTTTAGTCACTAGGACTAACACTAAAATTAGGATTTGGGTTGTGTGGAAGGATATTCGTAATTGTTAGGGTAGCAATCATTTTACATGATGATGGAAACCCAGTCATAGTGAAACACACAAGTGTAACGTGTCTCATTCAAACTATATACATTCACAAGCGGCCGTAATTATAATATCTATCGAGGGCTTATCAGATATTATAATAATAAATATGCCATAGAGCAAGTGATGGATGCACGCAGAATATTTCTGGTTCAGTATTTTGACGCTGAATTTCTTTATTTTCTTACAGAAATTATCGTGAAAAATTTAACTAGAAACACACTGTCAACTAACTCGTCTGGGTCGTCGTCTGCAAGTAGTTCTAGTAAAACGAGTAAGTGATACACGTATTTTATAAGATACCTTAATTTTCAATTTAATCAACATTCCTTTATATTACTATGTAAATATTATGTTTATAGCAAATAGAAAAAAAAAATTACCTTGAATGAATATAAATACGTAGGTATTAGATGCCATTCAATGATTTTGTATTATTAATGTATGTTGTGATTAAAGAATATAATGAAATAAAGAGCGTTGACAATCAGAACAAGCGTTTTGTAAATCATAAGAAATATATTAATTTAGATAAGAATTATTGACAAAAGTTGAATATACATGACATCATTTTCAATAAATTAATTAATATATGTTATTTGCAGGCGCTGGAGATTCTTCTAGATCAGCATCGTCAAGCGCTACGTCCAATGCTATGACCAATGAAACCGTCATCCAATCTATTAGTATAAATAGGGATAGTAGTGGTGGTGGAGGACAGAGTCCAGGATCAGGTATGTCTAGTATGTCTTAAGTTGGACCCAAAATAAACCCACTGAGTCTAATTCGCTGGATATACTGAGAACTGGGTCGTGTCGCGTAGTTTCCAGTGGTAGTGTAAGCCCACTGAGTTTGTTTCGCCGGGTCTTCTCAGTAAGGGCCGCGTTAGATCCGGTGATAATTATAAACCGCTACGCACTGTTTTAATAGTATTCATGGTCCACTAATAAATTTAATTTAATTTGACTAACGTTAATTACGAGTATATATTTCTTTAAAAAACAAATTACCATAAAGTAGTTACTAATACTTTAAATAAAATACCAATAATAAATCAATGAATAATATTAATTATGAATAAATAAATACAATTAATTATAAATTAATTAATTAATTAATTAATGTAAGAAATGGATATAAATAATACTAAGTATAGAAAATATTGTATATAGAGATTAAGTGCTATGTGTACTGACTTGTCATAAGAGCTCTTTAATTGTCTACTTGACCAAAATTAGGCAAATAAGATAAAAATACTTTACTATTGTAAAAAAATACCCTTCATCATAACCTTGTGAAAATATTATTCGATACCAATATCACAGACTTAAAAATATAGCATATCCTTTTATGGTTACCAATGTATCTGTATCAGCCCATTTACGTCCCACTGCAGGGCACGGGCCTACTCTACAATCGGGAGTACGATTGAGAGTGGTTAGTGCGGGTTGGTAGACTTACATACCAACCACCAACCAATAATATACCAAATATACTTATCTAGAACACTCATGTTCTAGAATTTTTAGTGCTTGTGGACGGCTATAAACGTTTGACATGAGACGAGAGATTCTGATATTTTTTCTCTGTTTCTAAGAAATACCTTGACCATGCTCACATATTTTTCAGGTAGGGCAAAAAGGCAAATTGATTATTACGCTTCCTTAAAAGAGTATCTCAGTCACTGGAAGAAGTCCACAGGTTTGTTTCAAATGAAATGTCGTTCGTCTCATAGAAATATGTCTTAAAAATAATTTTAAAATTATTTCTATAGACAACGCTACCACCTACAGCTGACTCTACAACAGAATCAGACATTACATATCATAATTCCTTACAAGTCGTAATAATAGCCCTTAACGGGCCAAACCCTGTCTCATTGCATTTTTATAAACACTTTTACTTAGGAAAAGTTGTCTGATTAGGCAGAACCAACTTCGAGAGAGAGAGGTCAACCGTCGAATCCAACTCGGATGGGCAGCTTTCAGAAAACTACATCACGTTTTCTCGTCAAGCATTCCTCAATACTAAAGACGAAAGTCTTTAACTGTTGTGTGTTACCAGTGATGACTTACGGCACCGAGACGTAGCCTCTCACTATGGGCCTCATGAGACAGACGGCTCAAGGTCACTCAACGCGCTGTGTAGCGGGCTATGCTCGGTATTTCTCTACGAGATCGAATCAGAAATGAGGAGATCCGTAGGAGAACGAAGGTTACCGACATAGCTCATGGGATAAGCAAGTTTAAGTGGCAGTGGGCCGGACACATGGCGCGTAGAACCGATGGCCGTTGGGACCGAAAGGTTCTAGAGTGGAGGCCACGTACAGGCAAGCAAAATGTCGGACGCCTGCCTAAAAGGTGGACTGGTGAAAGGTGGACGGACGATCTAGCTTAAGTTGCAGGAAGTCGCTGGATGCAGGCAACCAACAGGCCGATGAGGAGATCCTTGGGGGAGGCCTATATTCAGCAGTGGACTTCCTGTGGCTGAGATTATGATGATGAAAATACTGGACATATTGAGAGTTACATTTTAAGTCTCAGGATGGCGAACCACAGTGGAACGCCAAGCATTGCTTTGTAATGCATCTTGTTGTTTGATTTTGCTGCTGTCTATAAGCGGTCGTTTACGATCAGGAAAATTGCAGGCTAGTCTCATCAGTCAACGACACTAAAAAAGTATATTATAAGTATGATTATAGCAGCTTGCATGGATTTCATAATTTAAAGAACTCGCGATCATTTACTAATAGGGCGCTTTATTATCTCCAGTTTTACTTTAATAATCTCATATGACTTGTTCGAGACTAAACTTTATGCTCGGCTTGCCGGAACACTTGTGAATCACAACTTGAGACGAAAATGAACTGGGCGAATTGTTACTGTCATTAGTGACACATCTGCCTACCGTCTCTACAACATTGTTACTTCGGAAATCGATGTGGTACATTCAGAATATAGGCTTTATTAGCTAGAGTGCTACCGCTTTAACTAAATTTCTGATAGGCCTGCATGTCGCAAAGCAATTAGGTCACTTGCGTGGTGCAAAAGTTTAAGACTGTGGACTAGGTAAAACTAAAGGGTTTAGTATGAGTGGATTTTATTATGTTAGTGTTTAGGTCGTATACAAGATTTCTTGTACATTTATAAGCTGTTTAAGACCGCGATATTATAGAATCTTGTTACCAATCTTGAGTGCACTTCCAAGGTAATACCCCAAGAAGGATTTTATTTTCCTAAATATAATATTAATTTTAATCTCTAAAGTTCATAGCAGGTTTTAAATTCTTACACTAATGTATCCTAATGTTGGCTTATGCTTAAATTCCTCTGCACTATTCTTTGTCTGCAGTCAGACAGTTGTAAATACGATGAGTATAAATAGTAAAATCAGTGCTTAAGTACCAATATCCTTCGAGAAAAACAACCCTTTTAAGTCGGTGAATAATCCCAGCAGTTACGTAGAACTTGTAAGTATGCTAACAAGCGTCACGAAGCTGATTATTTATATCCACGTTTCGAGGATCTCGTTTCAAAACTTACTTTTGTTAACAAGCCAAACAAATTGTTGGGATCCGGCCGTCGTAAAATATTCGAACTACGTATCCTTAAAGCTTGTAACAATTTTCATATTATGTCTAGTTTCAACCATAGCTTGACACTAGAACTATTTTGCGTTAATCCCTGCTAATTTTATGGTGCACTTTTCTGATCAAGCCCCTCCATTTCGTACGGTCTTTAGAAAAATTCTTTTGAAAGAGACTATCCAGCAAATCAGGTCAACCACAGATCTTGATAAAAGTAAACAATATATGGTAATGTCATCAATCGGGGCAATTCTAAGAAAAAAATATGGGTATTGTAAATTTAAAACAGGTTGGTCAGGTTTAGGACCAACGGAAAACGCCGAACCTACTGCTGCTGCGAAAGCAGGAGAAGTTAAGCAATAAATAGTATTACATTGCTCACATGTTAGAGCTTGAAGTTTTAAGTTAAATGTATAAGGACTTCTAGAGGACATTAGAAAAGGTTTGGTACTTGGATACATACCCCAATGGATTGAGGTCAATTCATACTTTCTATGGAAATAATTGACATTTTGGTAAAGACACGTAAAGTTGGAGAGATATGTTGATGATAGATTTCATGGAGATTTCATAGACAGTGCATTAACATGTTTTAGAAACACAACTAGAACGCGATATACCAAACAAAATTTATATTATACTTTGACTGTTACTTTACATTATTACTAAACATTTACGAGTACATATATCAAAACAGTTAAATTATCAACGCAAAAATAAAGTTACCAACATAACCGATAATTGATTTTCTAGAAACAGCGACATCAGAAGCAACATCAACAAAAAAAACCAAATCTACAACAACCCCATCAACAACTGAAGAGGAAGACGGCGACTATGGTAAATTAGAAAATAATCATTATGTATACTCAAAAAGTGCGTGGTGGCCTGTTGGTAAACGGACCGGATGCGGCTGCCAACATGTTCACGGTGGTCGTAGGTTCAAATCCCAGGGCACACCTCTGACTTTTCGGAGTCATGTGTGTATTGATAGTCAATCACCACGCACTAAAACGGTGAAGGAAAACATCGTGAGGAAACCTGCATACCATAGCGATTTATAAGAATTTCTATGGTATGTAAGTCCGCCAACCCGCACTAGGCCAGCGTGGTGGACTATATGGCCTAACCACTCTCAATCGTACTGTCGATTGTAGAGTAAGCCCGTGCCCTGCAGTGGGACGTATATGGGCTGATACAGATACAGATACTCAAAATTCAATAAACTAATTTGTCGATACGGGTTCAAGGATATATCAATAAACTTATTTCGCTTTGAAAATAATGTTTCATACTAAATATTTCGAATTAATTGATTCCGTGGTTATAACACAAGATGCATCTTTTTACCTTTTATGTGTAATTAATTCATATAAAAATGTAAAATACTCATAATTAAAATGTTTTCACGAAAGAAACAACTATGGCCACCAAGAAATCAGCTAAAATGACTACAACTACTGCAACTCCCGAAGAAGAAGAAGAGGAGGAAGAGCCAGAGGAAGAAGAAGAAGGAGACGGTAAATAAATAAATAAATAACACCCAACAGTCACATACATAGTCCTGACCCCACACTAAGATCGAGTCTTGTGTCGTGGGTATCAGAAACTACGAGAGACTTTTCGGTCTCACAAACACCCATATACTAAAATAATGGTGGATTATTCAGGATAATATTACAAACTTATAACTGGTTTTGTTACTAATATACTAATGACCATAGCTCTACAGAATTTACCAAAAATGATACTTACATGCCAATAAAGGCCTTATACACTGAATTGTGGAAGATGATTTTGTAGCAAAAAGTCGCTATTATGTTTATTTACTGGTGGTAGGTCACTCATACGTGAGTGACCGCCCGGAAGGTACCACCGCAAAGTCTTTTTATTCCGCCAAACAGTAGTGTAAATGCACTGTTGTGTTCATGGTGTTTGATTTTGCTACTGGCAAAGGACGACATGCTTGTTTTGCCATTCATCGCAATAAAAAACCTATTTGTCTGTTAACGATGAGTTTTATTTATTATGATGCTAGCAATATGCAAATCTTTATATTGTATAATCAAATTAACATTACTAGGGATAAATTAAGATAATGGTTTGCATGTTACAGAGACAGGCGCTGAGGATTCAACGACAGAAGATGGAGGTAATTAATTAATCTATTAGTAGGATATACGAACAGAACATACAGTATTAAATTCAAAAGGTGAACTTGATAATTCAACAGAACTAATGCATATTTTATAAGTACAGACGATACGATGAATACACATAAAAAATTATTTTATATAGAAATAACCTTAAATAAAAATACATATGGCTATATATCACAATACGCCGGCTCTTACAGACGATCATGGGATCGATATAAGAAAAGGAGAAAGAGAGTGCATATATAGTGAGAGTATATAGTGAGAGTATATTAAATAAAATATTTTTTAAGGTTACGGAGAAGACGAATGGGGTCAAGGAGAAGACGGAGGAGAGGATGAAGAAGATGGTAAGTTTAAAAAATATTTTATCTCCTTCATGTTTTGGTGTTGGCAGACAATTCTTAGTAGATATAGTTTATTACATTGAAATGAGGCTACGTTTACTAAAACATTGCCGCTTCATTCTGGTGAGTAAAAGAGGTATTCAATATATGAAGACGATACATTGACAATAGTATATTTTTTGTGGTGAGCACAATATTTCAAAACGCACAATTAACTTTTAAACATTTCACAAACGGTATCGATCACTAAATTTTGTACAATAATTATATGCCAAGAGGTTAAGGAAAACTACATCATTTAGCACCAGACGCTTGTTTCCCGCAAACGGTACTGCTGTATGAGTGAAAGGGATGCCAACAGTCCCGAGTGGATAATAAATATAATTAGTAACAAAATGTTAGATATTGAATATTATTTTACGGTTAGTATGATATTAAATGAATATTTTCTTCACTCTAAAGCAATGACAACAAAAGCTCCAGCAAAGACAACTAAGTCAGGTAAGTTACTTTTTTTTTAAAACATACGCTACAAAAAATACTCAAAGTATTTACCTCACAATCAAGGATCAAGAATCCAGCAAATACGACACCCATGCCTGGTGGTATTTAGTTTTTCATATTTTAGTTTTTTCCATAGTAAAAAAAAAAAAAAAAACTACTTCAAAGGCACTCGCAAATAATGCTACAATAGGTGCTATGTTATTTAAACCTTAAAATTTATGTTATTCATTATTTAACTTTACGAAGTGAAATTAACAAAACATATTATTTTAAAACAAAGGAATGAAAACTACCAAGAAATCTATACCTACAATATCTACGTCTGGTGGAGGTAAGATTCTAACCGATAATATTTGAATAAGAAAAGTATAGTTATAAAAAATAAGTTATGGGAAATAGTCATAATAATGGTAGTAAAGGAACTATTTTAATGAATGTTCAATTTCATTCCATCCACATAAAGTTACTCTTCTGGTAAAGAATCAGTTAAAAATATAACAGAGTGTCAAAAATATGAATAACATTAGGTACGGAATCATTGGATGGTTTTGGATTGCGACCTTTTCCTTTATTGTAACAATCCAATTACTTAAGAAAATTTCTAAATACCATTTTAACGAACTGATTTGTCTCTTCGTTAAAAATAACTGTATTTTATTTTGTTTCAGGTATGACTACTACAACCAGAAGGCCTAAAACTACAACTTCCAAAATGACTGCCACTGCAAAAAAGGCCGGTAAGTTACAAACACTTGTACATTTATATATCTTTTGTTGATGTTATTATGTCATAAACATTTTTTATATAACTATATTTCACAGTTAACAGTCATACATCAATTTTGTTTACAAAAAATAAAAAAATAACCTGAGAAGGCTGGAGACTAACTTTTAGGATGACTTTTCTAAGCTTATCTCCTTTTATATTTCAGCAATGACCACCGCCAAAAAAGCCATGATGACTACTACAACAATGTCTAGTGGAGATAGAGATTTTATGATTTCCTTTACTGATGTAATAAGCTGAAGAATCTACTTTTCTTCTTCTTTTTCAACCTAATCTACCCAATGCTGAGTGTGGGCCTCTTGTAATGCATGCCAGGTAGTTCTGTTCAGGGCAGTCCTCATCAATCTTCTTCCCGCCAACTGGACCAGGTCGTCACCTCATCAAAGGCCTGCTCCGGCTTCTATAACCGGTTCTTAGTCTCCATTCTAGCAACCACATTAATGGAAATAATTTTATTGTCACTGTCAAGGTAAAACAACAACAAAACCAAAACGTACAACAACTACTGAGGCTTCGACAACTCCAGAAGAAGAATGGGAAGACGACGAAGAAGATGATGAGGAAGGGGAAGATGGAGACGAAGAAGGTAATATTCAAATGTGATGGTAAATGGTAGGCCTCAGTTGCAGTACAGTAACGTTACCGAATCGAATTTAAAAAAGATACCTATAGAAAAATAAGCTGCTAATATGCGTACTTGACGGTTTTACGCTATATTTTATTTTGTACGATGTAAAGTGATGTTCATGATGTATTCTTCCATTTGGCGATTATTCCGGAAGAAATTTATTGTGATCTATCAATATAAAATCTTTAACAGAAACAAAATGTGGTGAAAAGGAAGTTATGTCGAATTGTTACAACAGTTGCCAAGCGAAGACTTGTGCAGATATGAGTTCCACCGAAGAATGTAAACAGATATTGAAATGTGAAATGGGATGTATCTGTCAAGACGGATATCTGAGAGATGATAATGATATGTGTATTCCCATGGAGGAATGCGAGGGTGAGTAAAACGAACAGGGTATTAAACTATCCTATTGTTTTTCTAATACACGGAATAAGGGACCTGACACAATAAATTGCGACTACGAGTTAGTAGAAAGACATACATAAATTCTTTCGATAATCCGGGAATACTTACATAATATATTATAACAATTATTTAAAACACAATATCCAATAAAAAAGAGACTGAGTAAAATAATTAAAACTCATCCTACTATTCACGTTAAATACTTTAAAATGAATGTTTAATTAAGTAAAAAAGGGATTAATTAAATGAAAGTGTGTTGTATCCTTTAATCTGTCGACAATGTTAATTAAAAAAACAATATGCAAATTTGCTTCATAATTGTGTATCGGAGCTTTGAAGTCAGTATTTTAAGCTTTATAAGCTGCAGCCTTAAAGGATTAATTACGTATTTTAATAAACATTCGTTTAACGCATAGTAGACGTTCGTTATTTACAACGGTAATTAGTGTGTTCATTATTAATCCTTCATCTTTCTTAATCAGAAACGAGGAAGCATAAAAGGATCTGTTATAATGAGTTTATCAAAATTTCAGCTACTTCAATTGCTGAACGTAAGGCGCAATTTATTGTAGACGGTAATTGTATAACATTGTAATGTGAAATATACAAAAACAAAGCTCTTAGAATTTTTAGTATGAAAATTCAAAAGCACTATATGAAGAAAATTTTGCTGCATGTTTGAAATATAGAGACTATCTCTCCCTCTCTCCATGTTTAGCCACAGGAAGACGACTGCTAAACATATAAATATACTTTGAATATTAATTAAAGTAATTTAAAAGTAAGTTTTATGCACTATTAATTTATATAAACCACTATGTTTATATTTAATAATAACAAAGAATTAATTCAAACCAACAATAAATGACTTTGTATTACCCCAGACAGTTCGGATGCAGAACGGAACGGAGGTGATGACGGAGACGATGAGGGAGATGACACCGATGACGAATGCGGATGTGGAGGTTCCGATAATAACGACGAAGACGAAGACGAGGACGAAGAAGAAGGGGGACAGTCACCATGCGAAGGAGGTGAATCGGACGACAGTCCTTGCGGTTGCGAAGACGCCGAACTCGGAGACGAAGACGAAAACCCGTGTGGTAGTGAAAACGAAGACGAAGACGAAAATAGTGGAGGGTCGTGTTGTTGTGGAGACGGAGATTTTAAAGACGAACAAAACGAGGACGAAGACGACGAATCAGACGAAGGAGGATGCTCAGAAGGAAGCGACGAAGACGGATGCGAAGACAGTGGAGAAGGCAGTTCTGAAGAGCAAGGCGGTGAAGACGGTGAGTCAGGAGACGGTACCGATAACGGAACTGGAGGGGATGGTGGAGGAGATGATGGATGGAACGATGGAGGAGAAGACGGAGGGGTCGATGGAGGGGAAGATGGTGGAGATACTGGAGGGTCTAATGGAAGTGACGGAGGAGACGATGACCAACCAGACGAAACAGGAGCTGGAGACGAAGATGAGGATACGGGAGAAGAAGAAGGAGATGGGCAAGGAGAAGACGAAGACGACGAAACTGAAGACGAAGGAACAGGATCAGAACCAGATGGCGATGACGAACAGGACGGTGATTCAGAAGATAGTGGTTGTAAGTAATTACAAAAAGACATTTTACTTTTTAATCCACTCTAAAACTATAATATATTCAAGTTACTTCTTTAAAATTAACTCAGACCATCAAAGGGTATTATCCAAAGACAGTACATTTCTTATAACTACTATTTCATCGTATAAACACGACATGAAAGGACTTGCAAAAAATGTATGTTTTTCCAATTGGCATTTATTTCAGAGCATTATAAATCATGTTTATACTTGTATAAGTGCTACAATCGGTGGTATTATGGCAAAACGGCAATGTCTTCCAGACAATCCTTACTTTTTATAAGATTATATATATAAGCGTGTAATACATTTTAATATGTTTATAGCGTGTGGAGGAGATCCAAACGCCATGCCCGGTTGCGATGCAAAATGCATTAAACGATGCCCCAACAACAAACCAGCCAAAAATTGTAAATGTCCCGCCGAAAACAGCTGTGAATGTAAACCTGGATACGTCTTCGACACCACCGTACTCAAATGCGTCCTGCCTGAAGTCTGCGGTTAGGAAACAATATTGTATTATATATAAATTATGGATATTACTAAATACAAAACATGCATACACATCTTTGACACAATCACATAATCAAATTATAAAAACTAACGGCCTGATACATAGACAGTTTTAAACTCTTTTTTTATCGAATGTTTTGTCTCTTTCGAACGACTTCTGAATTCGTTTTGATCAATGAAGACAAAAATAAGGCTGTAAGTTTTATTTTGCCATGTTGATTGAGTTAATACTTTTAGTAAAGACGATGGGTTCAATATACGACATAGTATTCATTGAAGAAAATAAATATACATTAAAATTATAATAATCTTAATTCGGTGCTAATTTAATACATTATTTTACACCGTACATAACACTTCACATCTTTATGTTTATAAGTTCTATGAATTTTAAATTATGTTACATTTAGCAGATGCTATAAAATTAAATTTTATTTATAGGAATGATGACAACAACTACTGCTTCACCGAAGACCAAAAAAGGTAAGCATTATTTGATTTGACACGACCCAGTTATTTAATTATCTATATATATAAAAGAGGAAGGTGACTGACTGACTGACGTATCAACGCACAGCCGAAACTACTGGAGCTAAGGACGTGAAATTTTCCACAGGGGTTTCTATTATGACGTAGGTGAGCACTAAGAAGGGATTTTTGGAAATTCAACCCCTAAGGGGGTGAAAAGGACAAAAAACTGTTGTATGGAAAATCGAAACTGTTAAAGCTACAATTGTCAAACTTAGCACTTTGGTTAGTCATTTAAAAAGAAAACTAATTGCATACTTTGTTTGTCTAAAATTAGTCATAAAGGGGTTAAAATAAGGGTTGAAGTGTTACGAGACTCGGGTGATTTAATGACAATCTAATCAACGCACAGCCGAAACTACTGGAGCTAGAAACGTGAAATTTTCCACAAAGGTTCCTATTGTAGCGTAGATGAGCACTAAGAAGGGATTTTTGAAATTCAACCCCTAAGGGGGTGAAAAGGGTAAAAAACGGTTGTATGAAAAATCGAAACCGTTAAAGCCACAGTTGTCAAACTTTGCACTTTCGTTAATCAATCAAAAACCAAAATAACTGCATACTTTATTTTTTTAAATTAACCCTAAAGTGGTTAAAATGAGTGTTGAAATTTTATAGAACCGAACTGTCTAATCAACGCACAGCCGAAATTGCTGGAGCTAGAAACGTAAAATTTTACACAGAGATTCCTATTGTGACGTAGGGTAGCACTAAGAAGGGATTTTAAGATATTCCTCCCCCAAGGGGGTGAAAAGGGAAGAAACAGTTGTATGGAAAAACGAACCGCGAAAGGTACAGATTTCAAACTTGGCAGTTTAGGTAGTCAATTAAAAACAAAAATAATTTCTTACTTTTTTGTCTTAAATTAGCCTCAAAGGGCTTAAAATAAGGGTTGTAATTTTGTATACAAAATCGAAACCGCTGTTATTGGTACAAAAATTCATATTTCAGCTACCTATTATAAACACAAGAAATTGGCATGCGCTAATTTTGGAAAAATGGCACGAAGGGGATGAAATTTTATAAAAAGTATTTAGGTTTCCGTGGGTACAAAATAACCCTTAAAAATTGAGCTTGATGGTATAATTCAAGAACTGGATAGGGAATTTAATTTTAATTTTTACTAATTTTATACGTTGTTTATGAGTGTAAGAGTTTCACATTTACGGTCAGGGAAAAGGAAGGAATGGACGGTAGGTGGTATTGGAATATCGGGCATAAGCAACTTTCATTTTAAATATCCATTAACCCTTAACTAGGCGCATTTAAAAAATCACCCAATTAGGCGCATGGGGTCTTGAGTGACCCCAAATAAATATTGGGAAAGGAGTGTCAGAAAGAAATAAAATGAAATGTATTTTATAGTAATTAATAAAGTTGTTTATTATATTATTATATAAATAACTTAAAGAAACAAAAACATAACTGGAACATTATATCTAATAAAAAATTATAACCTCTCTCAAAACTATTTTTTTTGGCATGGCCGAGATCAACTTAAAAAAAAAGAACTAATCAGTCTCATCAGCGGATTCTTCTGTTCTGCATCCGACGCAGGAAACCCTCGAGTGTTGCTGACAAATAAATTTAATCACACTTGAAGCATTTTGTTGGCAGTTTTTTGTCGTTCTTTCTAGGACATGATGAACAGCGCCCGCGCTTAGCTGTCGATTGTTGGACCGTCTCGTCCACATCATGAACTTCACGGAGCCGTTTCTTTGTTGTCGTTGGTGTAGCACGTAGTTGTATGCGACGTTTTTGGTGATCTGTCACAAGTGAGATTTGGCGTTCCTTGCATACTCTTTGACTCCAGTAAGTGAAGAATAATATTTTGTGCTCGGGTCCTTACTGCGTTAGATGGTGGTACTTTAGACCATTTCACTTTTGGGCAATTTCTCTGAGTATGTCGAGATAAAAAAAAGTTACCTTCCGATGGTTCAGAGATGTCTTGAATATCTTCGGACTCTTCAATTTCGCTTTCTGAATCATGAGCACTATCAATAGCAGCATCATTTACCGTTTCGTCTTCTGAATCCGAACCAGCTACATCTTACTCTTCATCGGACACTTCGTCCAGCCATTGCAATATTTGTCTTTGGTTAGACATTTCAAATTGGTGAAAAATTGAAAAAAAAGGAAAAATAATCAAAATAAACTCAAAAACACATAAAACAATTACGTAGTATATAAATACATACATACAAAGAAAAATAATCGACAATATACTAATATAAGCTAAAAGAAAACACAATAGTTAAAACTTACCTCCTCCAAAAAATGTAACGTAACTGGTCGCATGGGGTCAGAGCTCTAGAGAGCAGCGATACGTGCGCACGCGTTGATGTTTTGGACTCGACTAATTTGCGTACCCCGCGGGGAGTGAGGAAGCTAGAAAGAGCGTGAGCGCGCTCCAATCACTGTAAACCATTTTTTTTAAAATTTCAAATGGCTTTGACCCCATGCGCCTAATTAAGGGTTAATGGGTTTCGCGCAAATAATACTCATAAGTAAAATTGTGCGTAGTTCCGGGGTCATAAATTTTAGAGGGAGGAAATTATTATGTTTAATAGTATTTACTTATTATAGATAAATAATGATCAATTGTAAGGTTTTGGCTTTTTATGTTTTAAGTGGAGGTAAAGCGGGAAATCGTTGTTGATAAAGTAAGTAATATATATAGCCACATGATTTGCCCAACAGGATGCTCACTAATAAATAGTGACGTAATTCGGAATTTTAGAATTTTCTCAGTTTTAGGGGAGAAATGAGGACGTAATATAAAACATATTGTAAATAAAGTTAATAACGCAGACGAAGTTGCGGGCAAAAGCTAGTTATACATATAATACTCATGAGTTGCAAAACTATGAAAAAGCTGATATAACGGTTGCTAAGTTCTTCTTGCATATTAGATATTATAGAAAGATAGTTAAATGGAATATACAGTTTAAATTATATATCGGACATCCGACAATGTCAAACTAAAACTGACTAAAATTAATACCTTCATTGTAAGAATAAAGAGCTCAATTTCACTTTAATAATTTATACAGGAAAGAACAAGACTAATAAATCCTCATCTAAATGTGAGCTGCTAATCCCTAATTTCAAAACTGTAGCAAAATGTTGTAAAAAAAAACCATATTTTATTTCCAATTTTTGTTTTTTGACTGTGGCATACACCGTCGTTGTTTAGTTATACTAATATATATTATTTTACATTTACTATAAACCATATTTAGAAATTTGAGCATGGACGATGTACTTACTTAATCCTATAGTTTTTTTTTTAAATTCAATTCTTGTATCTCTCTTTCTCTATAATTATAGAAATGCCAAAAAGTGACATACTTATTGGGCAATGTATTTTTTTTATTGCAGGAATGACCACGACGACAGCTAAACCTACCAAAGGTGAGCTATAATTAACATCATTTTATATTCATTAAAGACATTCATGAAAATGTAAAGCTGTAGCACACAACATAATTAGTTATTCTTATAAGTACTAAATAGTATGTTTTAAATTAATGAAACCATAATTTAGTTACTTACCTAGTATCTGCAATGTAACATGAACTAAATAGTCAGTTCCTGATGACTATGTTAAGTTGATACCAGAATTTGAACAATGTCTTCACTGGTGGTAGGTCATATGTGAGAGGCCGCCTGGGTAGGTACCACCACAATGTCTATTTCTTCCCCCAGCAGCAGCAGAAATGCAATGTTGTGTACGGATTGAAAGATATTGTAGCCAGAATAATTACTGATCATATTGAGACTTAACATCTTATGTCTCAGGATGGCGAGCGCAGTAGAATACCAAGCATTACTTTGTAATTCAAAGTGTTCTTTGGTTTCACTATTGTTTATGAGCGGTCGGAACGGTTACCATCAGACAAACAGCATGCTCGTCTCGCCATTCAGTGTAATAAAAAAACGTTCTATGGTTATCAGTAATTTTATATATTTTTTTATATTATTAGGAGGAAAAACCAACCGCATCAACAACCATCACCGCAGGTAAGCTGTTTGGCTCTATGCGACACGAATACATACATGTCTACAAGAATATTTAGTAAAAATGCTTTGGCCATTTTATTTTTCACAAAATGTAGTCATTTTTTGTAATTTACACAGAAACCGCCACGACATGTATGCCTAGAAAAACACCAAAAGGTAAGCCTCTTAGTTTTTACGTAAGCGCGAACAATTAGTTATAAACATATATTAAAGTAAAAAGAAAAGAGTACAATTTTTTTTTTTTGAAATATTGACTGAATTTTAATTTTTGGATGATTTTCGCGCCCCACAAAATACTAGTAAATAAAATTATTCACATCATATAAAATACTAGTTCAAAGTTTGAAGCAATTTCCATTTTGGTTCTAAATAAGCATTTTGTTCAATTTCATTCAATATTAGATGTGTTTTACGTTACTTAATAATTGTTATTTTTTTATTTGCAGCAAAGTCAACGACCTCTAAAACATCAAAGTCAAAAGGTAAGGTTTTGTATAATAGTATCGCCCTTTGAAGCATTTTTATTTTTTTTGCTATTAATGGGGAGACGAGCATGTCATTCCGCTTGATGGTAAGCGATACGACTGCTGATGGACACTGGCAAAACCAAACAACTCCATGGATTACAAAACAATGCTTAGTATTCCACTGCGCTCGCCACCATGAGACACCAAATTTTAAGTCCCATATGTCCAATAGTTACTTTTGCTACAATCTCAAACCGTAACACAACAGTGCAGTGTTTTTTAACCTGTCAACCGGGGAGTTCAAGTTCAAATTATGCAACATTTACCGGGCGCGTATTGTTTCGCTAGGACATGTCAATTCATTACGAGACACGCATTGATGACGTAATATCATAGTGGATTTAGAAATACACGTCCTGTCCGTTCCAGGGCGCACATTAATTTTTGAGGACGTATTCATACGTCATACCCGTACCCGATATTGTTTGCGCCTGACGCATTTATACGTCTTGCCCGGTTAACAGGTTAAAGCTTTAATATTATCGAGAATCGTAAAACGGGAAGCCAGACAAAATAATTATACAATGAGTGTCCCATTATCAAATATTTTACATAGTATTTTTCTGTTTACAGAGTAAGACCACAACAACTAACCTCCAATGACGACCAAAGGTAATCTAATTAATGTTGACGTAGATGTAGGAATCTTATAATCATGACAATATGCTGTAAGGTACAAGAAACTGATGACAACGATTGTTCTGTTCTGTGTAATGCGTGCATGTACTTACTTTTGTTTGTAAAGCTACGCGCGCACTATCATTATTTAGTTGTACTCGTAAGAAAGCTCTTGCGGAAATAAAGTTTTTTAATTAATCTTAATTAAAATCTTTACGTGGATATTTTTTATAAGAGTTTATAAGTGATTGATTATACGGTTTAAGCCAGGGCTCAAGTTTATTGAGAGAGTAAGTTAATAATAATGTGAAAGGACTTGTTACCTGCAGTGGAACTTATATAACATAGGTCGTCAATTGTTAGATTTTTGTGGTACAACTAATAGTTGGTAGTTTGCGCTTGGTTCGTTATTGTGAATTGAAATGTAACAATTTTACCAAAGCCGTTCAATAAATTAATACCAAATATCATTTCGTATCATTTCGAACGATTTCTTCGTCTTACTCCTCAACATTATTTTTAAAAAGGTTTATATTTTGAAATAATTAGTTGGACTAAGGCTAAGCTTACAGACCAACAACCACACAGCATGGAGGTATGCAATGAATATTAATTTCAATAACAATCTTGAATTGCTACAATAGACAATTTTTGACTTGTAATGCAAATAATTAAGACATTTAATATATTTGTTACTAGTATGAAATGCATCTAATATCAGGAGGAATATAGGAATTACGTCGTAACATATAGAATAAAAATGGAAATTATCATTCTGATTGTTATCTTGCACAATTTTTTACATAGAAAGTGAAATTTAATTTATATCCCGCAATTCGATTCATCATTACAAATATGCATCTATCCGAATAATAATTCATATATCAGATACATAACATAAAAATATGTTTTTATACAGCCCCAACTACAATGAGGAGATGCCCACGTACAACTACTGCGGCAGGTAACAATTACAAAAGATCTTATTATTTATCTTATTATTCTGAAACTTAGTCAAATTACATGGATCAATGGATGTCTAGGAGTAGTTTATAATAGATTTATGTTTTATTTTGTATCTTCAAAAAAGGGGACTTTCAAAACACTGGAGTGGAATTGTAAAATCGCTTCTCTAATATCCATAACATTATAGAAGCGAAACATTACATCATTAAACAAGAATTTTAAACTGGAAGGGGTTCAGGGTAGGGACGCTCACAATGTAAATATTTTAATAATTTTTTGTATAACCGATTGGGTACAACATTATTACGTCATATACTAACGCTATATTTTTTCCAAAACACACTAGATCCGATGATTTAAATACTGTTGCCTACTATGATAATAACTAATATAGACAACATGCCATGAGTATAATTCAATATGAATCATATTCTACTTTTTTGATAATTGGCTATAAGTATACGTACGCAGGATACAAAAACCTTTTTACTAGTACTAATTAGGCACAAGTTATGAATATTTCTGCTATATAAGTTTATTTTTTGTTCAGGCGCATCTACAACAAATACTCCTGCGATGACATCTTCGACTGCTAAAGGTACAACCACTTTTGTTAATACAATCGTCTTCAGCAAATATAAAAATAACGTATATTAATACAGTGAAGGAAAACATCGTAAGGAAACCTGCATACCCTAGCGATTTTAAGAATTTCTATGGTATGTAAGTCCGCCAACCCGCACTAGGCCAGCGTGGTGGACTATATGGCCTAACCACTCTCAATCGTACTCTCGATTGTAGAGTAGGCCCGTGCCCTGCAGTGGGACGTATATGGGCTGATAATGAATGAATGAATGAATATTAATACACCAATTACTACTTTCAGCTACTATAGGGATAGAATAGATATATTTTCAAAGATTAGTAAATCTAATACATTTCTCATTAATTGAAATATGACTAACTAAAGCTAGTTATGACAGAAACAAACCCAATACAATTAATTGATAAAATGATTTATAAAATTGAGATAAAACTACTGCTTTACAGATTTTATCGTGGATTTGGTTTAAATTTACATTGTTAAACTTCGTACTTGTATTCGGTACCTACATATTTAAATGCTACTTGCATGAAAAAAAAATCATAAACAATCACGAAACATTGCAGTTACATTAATGTCATTGTAGAAAATCCAATCTTATATTATGTATAAGTGAAAACAGTGAAAACTCAGATATACATATAGGGTATATCAAGACTACTACCGAAAACGAAGCCGGGTTGTAGTTTAAGCGACTTCAGACACAATGCAACAGAAAATGTTGGAAAAAAACGTCAATTTTTTTTGTAATTTTTTTATACGTTACGACCATATTAAAAAAATAACAGTTTTATTTGGATGATAAATACATTTTTCGTAAAATAATAGTGTATACCCTTTTATTTATAAAGACTCTAAGGTATAAAAGAGTTTAAATTATTATTTTAGCAAAAACTATGGATTTACCACCCAAAATGACAATATTTAAAATATGATAAAAAATATTGTCGCGTTTCTTAGCAACATTTTTAGTTGCATTGTGTTTGTAGTCACTAAAACTACCACCCGGCTTCATTTTCGTCTTGAGATACCCGGTATATATGTTACTCACATCACTTTTATTTAGCTATGAAAACTAAAAAGCCCCACAAGACACCGAAACGTAAAAGTAAGTGTGATAATTTGATGCATAATAATTAGTAATCAAATATTTAGTACTTAGTTATTTTAAAAAATATAGTCAAGATGTCATGCATGGTTTTCTAAAACAGATTAGTGGCTTAACGATCACAGCTCACCAAACCGCACGAAGCTTTAAAGACGACGGCACGCACCGATACAAATATTTGTGTGATCCACAGTTATTTGTTTTGAGACCGGAAAGCCTCTTGTAGTTTCTAATACCCACGATACAAGGCTCGATCTTAGTGTGGGGCCATATGTGACTTTTAGGTGTATTTACTTTAATATAACTCATTACTTACGTACTGAGAATAATAGTGTACCCACACTAATGCCTATTAACTTATTACTATATAATTAGTGTAGTTAAGTAGCTAGTGACTCCTATACACATTATTTATTATATAGTTCTTTATTAACAAATTAAATTGATTTTATACATACATAAATATACATAAGTGCGTGGTGGCCTGTTGGTAAACGGACCGGATGCGGCTGCCTACATGTTCACGGTGGTCGCGGGTTCAAATCCCAGGGCACACCTCTGACTTTTCGCAGTCATGTGTGTATTGATAGTCAATCACCACGCACTAAAAACGGTGAAGGAAAACATCGTGAGGAAACCTGCATACCATAGCAATTTATAAAAATGTCTATGGTATGTAAGTCCGCCAACCCGCACTAGGCCAGCGTGGTGGACTATATGGCCTAACCACTCTCAATCGTACTCTCGATTGTAGAGTAGGCCCGTGCCCTGCAGTGGGACGTATATGGGCTGATACAGATACATAAATATATTTGTTTCATATCTGAATCGAGATAAAGGTCCTCTATTCAAGAATATGTATGATATTATAATAGAACATCAAAGCATGCTGGTAGAATGTTTTAGAATTTCACCGAAAGTCTTTAAGCGAAATACTAATGGCGTAGTCGGAATTCTTTATAAATGGAGAATTTAACAATAAAATACACTATTTAAAGTAGGTATATCTAATACATATTTGTAAAATAAATTTCATGAATAAATCAACTGAATTTGCACTGTCATATGCTACTCCTCATACATTTAGTGAACATCATTCGATCAAACGATTGTAAACACTCGATTATTCCCTTCAAAGAAAACGCACTCAGAAACGTGTCACGTCAATTAAATTGTTCCTTAGTATAGAATTATCTTCGTAAAATTTACACTAAGTAATGATTTAATTGACGTTAACTGTAGTTGAACTTGCAGGAAGATCATAAGGTTTATGTAAAAAATACCCTTCACCTTACACTTGTGAAAATATTATTCGAATACCAATAAAAGTTACATAGGGAACTTTAAAATATAGCATAGCCATTTTTTTTTTTCATTGCAATGAATGACGAGTCGGGCATGCCGTTCACCTGATGGTAAGCGATACGAACAAACAGTAGCAGAATCAAACAACATTTTGAATCACAAAGCAATGCTTGCGCTCGCCATCCTGAGACATAAGATGTTAAGTCTCAATATATCCAGTAGTTACTCTGGCTACAATATCCTTCAATCTGAAACACAACAGTGCATCCACACTGCTGTTTGACGGGAGAAATAGACAATGCGGTGGTGCCCACCCAGGCGGCCCCTCATATATGAGAGACCTACCACCAGTAAACACATTTTACATGAAACGAGAGATTTTTGATATATCTTCATTGTTTAAAGAAGTATCTTAACCATGCTCACATATTTTTCAGGCAGGGCAAAAACGCCAATTGATTATTTCGCTTCCTTAAAAGAGTATTTCAGCAACAGCAAGAAGTCCACAGGTTTGTTTCATATGAAATATGGTATATTTCATAGAAATAGATCGTAAAAATAATGTTTAAATTATTTCTTTAGACAATGATGCCACAGCGTACTCTGCAACAGAATCAGGTAAACAGCTTTAGATACCATCAATAATAATTAATAGTTTTAGTTGCAGCCCTTAATGAGGCAACACTTTTCCTGGTCTTTCATATGTGAGACGCCACCTAAATACCATCGGAATGTCTATTTCGCGCACCAAACAGTATTGTAAACTTTTGTGTTCCGGTATGAAGGACATTGTAGCCAGAGAAACTACTGGACATATTGAGACTTAATATCTTATGTCTCAGGTTGTCGAGCGCAATAGATAGAACCAAGCATTGCTTTGTAATTCAAGGTGTTGTTTGGTTTTTCTAATGTCCATGAGCGGTCATATTGCTTACCATCAAGGGGTGGCATGTTGGTCTCACCATTCATTGTAATAATAATAAATATCATCGTCTAATCTATTCATCAATCGCTGTCTTCTAGCTCAGATCGCGTTAGCTTTGGCGATTGCCAGTTACACATTAAATTGCTGTATCCGTTTGTCAACATGTCCATGCTGAAAAGCAATCACACAAATCATTATAAACTTAATTTTGTAGACATTAAACAATTCACAATTGACTGTACAATCGTTGTCACGACCAAATAATCGATTAAAATACACAACAAAATAGTAAGTATACGAATTTCAACTGTGTGTTTTCACAGTAAGAATTCTCCAAACACTACTTCTGGTACTTCAGTAAAATTCTAAAACATTCTGGCTACTCAAATTATGTCTATTTATAATTCAATTTCTATCGCTTCAATTAAATTAATGTATGATTTCTTAATACCGTTCGTCAAAACTAGTATTAAATAAAAATAAATGGATAAAGAGAACATATAAAAAAGGCCCGATAAAACATTAATTCTAGAAGAAAACAAACGTAGAACGTAAAGTTGGAACAGAAAAAAATCGAGAGAACGATGAATATTTGAAAATTTAATATGAATAACTTTCAATTATTTTATATATTACTTTAAAATGTTTAGTATTTATTATTAATTATTGCTACTCAGCCTTGGAAAATGTTAATTATTTACTTTTTCTAATAAAATACGCATATTAAAAACTCAATTAAATAGTAAGTAGTAATTCGATTCATATTTATTTAGCAATGAAAACTACAAGACCTTGGAAAACAACGACATCTAAAGGTAAGTGAAAAAAATATTTCGATTGAAATAAAAAAGTATTAATAATTTAAATTTAAATAAATAATATTTTTTTTATTAATTATATTAATAAAATAATATAAATAATATCTCTAAACTTATAGCTTAAAGTTTTCCCCGAATAGTGTAAATCTATTCGAGAAATATGATGAATATTTTCCCTGAGTAATAAAGATATAATATGTACATAATATATTTAATGCAAAATTATATATTTTTTCTTTTATCTTTTAGGCACAACATTGAGAAGAGGTACAGTATTAATTCTTCACTATTCACTATAGTGATAACCAAAATAAAAACAAACGTAACAGTTATAGAAAATATTATATACCCTATAGCGTCTTTGGATATCAATACTGTCCAAATCAGTTTAGAAATTTAAAATTTAAAAAGACGGCAATACACGGATGAAAGCAGAAACTGAAACTACACTAAGGCTTACGTAGAGAGCAAAGTTTATAAACACGTCTAGGAAATGTGCAGGAAGTGTTTTTGATCAACTCCATCCATTTAAAACACTGTGTAAAGCACGACTAATTGGAACGTGACTAAAGCGTGTTTCACAGCAAGATGTGATAAATAAGGGACTAACTAAGAAAATAACAACTTATTACAGATAGTTTGTGTTAGCTATTACAGGATCGTACAATATAATGCTATTAGTCTTCGTTTTTCTTTGGGTTGACCAATGTTGAATATACTGTACTGGCTAAATATAGTTTGTTTTATAAAGACTAACTATATAAATACTAAACTCTGAAGCGTACTTTTATTTTTTTATTTAGAATTTTCTGTTTATGAACTGTATACTATTCTTAGTAGTAATATTTAATTTAAAATATTTTTGTTATATATAGTAAATGCAACCAAAAGGCAAAGGACGACAACACCGTCATCACGAGGTAACAATATTTTTATACATTTTGTTAAATATGTCTAGTGTTAATGTCTGACAGAGACCAGGTATGAGCCAATAACTAATTTATATGATGTATTGGAAATCACGATTACCACCCACAAGCTTTGTAGTATACATAAAAATTACGCGCGGCATGTGATATCCAGTAATAAAAATGAGTTTCTATGAAAAATATTTGTAGTAGGGACTTTCGTATGTCTGCTTGAAGAAATTTAAACTTACATATTGTTAATGAATTTACAGGTACCACCACAGAAATGATGATGACAACAACTAGGCCGAGTATGTGTTTGAATCAATTTATTGATAGCTGTATTATTTATGTACATAATGTATACTGTTATATATATTTTTTTATTATATATTTTTCCCCGACCCAAGACCCGCGAACTCAGCATTGTAACCGTACCGTAGTACAACTACACCACCAAAATTGTCAACTGAGGCAGTCAAATGCAAGAATAAATGGTATATTCAAAATACCAGCAAAACAAATCAATAATTTATTAATTTGTAGCATTTCTGTGTCTATTCATGAATACGTGTGAAAACATAATATGTATAACGTGTTAAATGTGATCATAACTCCCTCGATACAAACTTGTTGCAAGTGCACCGCACTTCGTGGGATTATCTATCCAATAGAACTTGTGTTTTCTCGATAACTCTTCGGTGCATTACTTCGGCATATAAACTACAATCGACAAACATTTAGTATCGATTGCTCGCTTAAACTACGATGAATAAAAGCGATTGAAATATTACGTGTATAATGCGAGCATGTACATTACATGTTTTGAAATTCACATTTTATGTACAGGTCAAATGACCACTAGATCTACCAGAAGAACTACCAGGCCCTATAGAGGTAAGCTTTAGCAATTAATACCCCAATTGCATTATTTATAAAATTAATTGATCCAACTATTGTTTTTTTTTTTTTTTTTTTTTTTTTTTTATAATGGCCCGGCATAGTGGCGGCATTGCACCTGATGGTAAGCGCAAATGCCGCCCAGGCAGAGTATCCATTGGCATCTGACGGCAGTCCCATGCCAATGGAAACAATTATGCCGGCCTGCTAAGGTGCCTCTTCACACCACGGCGGAAGGACCCAGGATTGTAGGAAGGAGGGAACACGTGAGATGGTAAACAATTCCACAGCCTGACGGTGCGGCACAAAAAAGAATTATAGAACCGTTTGGTTCGCGCCGGGATGGTTTGGACCGACAAGCTATGGCTTCGCAAGCCAGCCCGCGTGGTTCTGGTAAGGAATGGAGAGGAGGGGATCAAGTTATACAATTCCTCAGAGCATTCCCCGTGATACAGACGGTAGAACACGCTTAGAGAGGCGACATCCCTCCGGAGTTGTAGCGACTCTAAGTTGCTCGTAACGTCTGCATCATTGACAATGCGGATGGCCCGCCGCTGCAATCCATCCAAGGCATCGAGCAGGTACTGGGCGGATCCATCCCAGAGGTGCGAGCAGTACTCCATACCCGGCCGGACCTGCGCTTTATATAAGCGACAAAGCTGACCGGGCGTGAAAAACCGACGCACCCTGTTCAGGACTCCAACCCTGCGTGATGTGGCAGTTATTACGCCCTCGATGTGGTCCCTTGGATTGAGATCACAGCGGATATCCACACCAAGGATACTTAGGTCATTCCGCATTGAGAGGGGAGCACCCTGAAGAATGGGGAGGGGAGAGAACGGGGATTTTTTGCACGTGAACGCACACATCTGGGTTTTCTTGGCATTGAACTCAACCATATTCCTAGAACCCCATGTAGAAATGAGATCCAAGGTCCGGTTGAGCTCAATGACAAGATCTTCGCGTCCCTTCACAGTTTCGACTCGGCAACCTGGAGGCCCGCAGTGGTATCGCCCATGAACCGTGCTGTCATCTGCATAGCAATGAATGTTGCCAAGCGACAACATGTCATTGATATGCAGAATAAACAAGGTGGGCGACAGCACCGAGCCCTGAGGAACTCCGGCATTTACCGACATGAGCGCCGAAGCGTGTCCGTCAACGACTACACGCATTCTACGCCCATGCAGAAAGCCGGAAATCCACGAACACAGGTTGCCGGGCAGACCGTATGCCGGAAGCTTGGACAGAAGACCTCGGTGCCAGACCCTATCAAACGCCTTGGCAATGTCGAGGCTCACAGCAAGAGCCTCGCCACGCCGGTCAATCGCCTCACCCCAGCGATGCAGGACAAACGCTAGAAGATCACCCATGTATATGTATCACCCATGTCAGTAGATGTTCAACCAGTTTAAGTGATATCTCCACGCTGGTGCTACCAAAGTACCGCAAAATGAGAAATGGTTAGACTATGTATTATAATATTTTCGAGTTATGTGTAGATTGCCATATATCAGTAAATTAAAAATTGCGTACTCAATATAAATAATGCACTTTATATTAAACAAAGCGTATCAAAAGTTAAAATGTGAAAATTTTGACAAAAGTGCTTGAGCAAATTGGAGTAAAATGAAAGCTCTGTAAGCATGTATTTTTCCATAAATATTTTAGAGCGAAATACACTGACATTTGCAAAAACAAAACAAACGTAGAAAATAGCGTTAAACATTAAATATTTGTATAATTATTTAAAATATTTAGTATAATACGCTAATGTGAGTATTATGAACAAACAATACACCAATACATAGAAAACGTCTTTGAATTTTTTTGTTCTGCACAGTAACTAAAGCTATCTAGTAGATGACAAAAAGGAATGGATACGCACCATTCAATTTCAATTTCATTTCAATAATCATAATGTTATTTCTCAGGCAGAACTACAACAACCGAAGATCCTGAAACAGAGTTGGAAGGTATTTTTAATAAAAAAAAATCATACATCATAATTTCTTCTAACCTATTAAACGCATGTATTAAATCATAATTATATTATTATGTATAGAGTTTTATATTAATATTGTGTATTAAAAGTCAATCACCACACATCGAAAACATAGTGAGGAAACCTGCATACTATAGAGATTTGTAAAAAAAAAATATGGCATGTGAAGTCCACCAACACGCGCTACACCAGCGTGGTGGACTACATAAACTAACTTCTCTCAATCGTACTTACGGTTGTAGAGAAGACACGTGCCCTACAAAAGGACGTATATGGGCTGTTACAAATACACATATAGAATTTTTATATTCATAATTCATAATCAGTTTTAGTCTGTATGCCCAAGACTGGCGAAAGATTTGTTAGGATTCAACCCAACTGTAACTTCCGCACCCTGCCAATCTGTAAGGCCAATGAGATGCGTGTATATCTTTACTTCTATCCAGGGCACCAAAAAGGAAGCTTAGCTATCTTGTTGTTAAAAAAAATATATTTATCAATATAATTTACCGCAGTTAAAGTCTACGACAAGTTATTCGACCAATAAAAATAGTACAATTCCTAAAATATTTTTCATACACATATTGTGACTGAAACGTTCCATACCTATGAAAAGTAATCAATTAATTTTGCTATTTTGTTTAGATGGAAGAACAACAAATGCCGCAGCTGCTACAACTAGATCGAGAAGACGTATGTATAACAACTAATCAATATTTTAATAAACAGAATCTAAAATTATACAGACAATAATAAGAGAAAAAAGTTTCAATCGTTTACCACTCAGTTACAAATTGACTAATATATTGATATTGGAAAACACATATAAGTTAATTTCAGATGAAATTTAATATTTCATAATGCCTGTTCTTACAAACATATAGTATAAATAGTTATATAGGTCAATACTATATATGTAATAGTAATGATAAACGACAAATTATTTCAGGAACCACTACGCCGGAATCGGTGACCGCTACACGAACTTGTAAGTACCTATATTTCTTCCAGAAACAAGTTTTCTTTTTAAATAAAAAATATACAGATACACTGTTAACGAAATCATGTATAACTTTAAAATCTGATTGGAATAACTATTTTTTCTTGCAGGGAGGTCTACACCTAAATATACTCCAAACGGTACACAATCAAACTATTTAGATATATTTTGATGTCGTTGAATATTGCAATAACTTCTTCAATATATTTTATCTGGCATTGGTTCACACTTACGAGAGTTTACGCACAAATATTTTTTTAAAATATTGATTTATGTTTATTTTAGGCAAACCAATTAGGATACCACCGCCATCTACGACGGCTCCAAGAGCAAGAGGTAATTGAAGAAGAAAAACAATCATAGATTCGTCATTATTAATGATCGTACACATTTTATATATTTTTATTTTTACTGTATTTCGGATTGAAGGACATTGTAGCTAGAGTAACTACTGGACATATTGAGACTTAACATTTTATGTCTCAAAATGGCGAGTGCAGTGGAATGCCAAGCATTGCTTTGTAATTCACGGTGTTGTTTGGTTTTGCTACTGTTTATGAGCTGTCGTGTCGCTTACTATCAGGCGAACGGCATGCTAGTCGCACTATTTAATGCAATAAAAATATGTAATATCAAACTTATGCGAGGTTTAATTTGGTATGCTAGTGTAGGATTTGTTATGAACTCGGCTCGGCCATATTGTCCACAGCATGCCTGGCTGGAAAGCTATTGACAACAACATACCTCATTCGGCCTCTTGCGGGTTACAGCTTGACAGCTTACCTCTCGATACAGAACAAATAAAAAATATACCAGATATACTGTTAATAAAATCATCTATAATTTTAAAATCTGATTAAATTAACTATTTTTTCTTGCAGGGAGGTCTACACCTAGATATATTCCAGACGGTATGCAATCAAACTATTTAGATGTATTTTGTATTTTATATTATTATGTAGATGTATTGCAATATCTTCTTCACTATATTTTATCTGGAATTGTTCACACTTAGGAGAGTTTACGCACAAATATTTTTTAAAATATTGATTTATGTTTATTTTAGGCAAACCAAGTGGGGCACCGCCACCAACTACGATAGCTCCAAGAGGTAATTGAAGAAGAAAAACTATCATATATTCGTCATTATTAATGATCGTACACATTTTATGTATTTTTACTTTTACAGGCTCTACCACGACCTCACCGATGGCTGATGACGCAGGTATATTTGTATTTAAAAATAATGAAAATTACGCCATTGAAGATTTCTTCTTCAAAAAATTTAATTTATCCATATTCAGATGAAACCACAACTCCCAAAACAACAACAGCCTCTGAATGGGGTGTTTATTATCAAATCTAGGTTTAAATAATTTATTCATAATAATACTTCGTGATCTATATACGACATGGATCAGAAACACACTCCTATATTATACAGCGGCAGGAAAATAGTAAAAAAACGCTAAGGTAAATTCTGCCTAATAACAGTACTCAAATAACTATTTGAAATTACTATTGTGAATAATTACCGAATCATGTTCTATACATGTTTTATACTTTTTCAATATGTATTACTGTTTTATTATAAATTTATAGTTAAATTATTGGTTGCAAAACAACATCTAATGCTGAAAATCTAGTTTAGTAATAGTTATGAAGCTGATGAGGGTTAATGGGGAGTCGACAGAACGATGATATTTTGTAGTTTAGATGATGAGAAGAAGAAAAGGTTCTATGATTTTGTTCCACTCAGTGGTGGGGAAAAGGTCTATAGATTTTCAGAAACGCAAAAAAAAATAGTTATTATATTTTCGAAGCTCCAGCATCTCCCTGCTACCAAAAGCATATTCATTTGACAGTTTTCGTGGTGCGAGGTGGTTACAAAAAAGGATAGAAAGAAGAATTTTTTGAATTAATTTAAAACTTAAATGAATCCTAAAAATGCCCTTTTTCAAAAGACTGAGATTTCTGCTTGTTGTAAAAATTTTAATATGTAAAAAAATATTGCAATCTTCATAAACTCGAGAGTGTTAGATTTTTAAATAGAAGGTTTGGCTTGATGTTCACATAAAAAGTCCATATACGATGGAGGTACTCGATACGATGCTAAATCCTCTCCTATATTCATTAGATTCGCTCGAGTTACTCCCATAAAACTAATGGGGCTCCCTACCTACAACATTTGATAACAACATGTTCTTTACTGTAATACACATTGCCTAACATCTGGTAACAATCGCTAACATTGTTATATTTTTTGTTTTATTTTGTCATTTACTATTATTAGCGGTAACATTCATCAAATAGGAACAAGTAGCAACAAAAGTTATAAATTGTTACCGAATGTTACCACCTTGCATAATATTATTCCATAAAATGTAACAGCGATGTGGATGTACCATAAAACACGATACAAACATTACGAAAACTAATCATGTTATAGGAATAACAACAATGGCAAATGAGTATATGACTTCCGAATTTGGATCAGGTAAATGTTAAAATAACACATTTTTATTATCCATATTAAATCATGAATATTATTTTATATTTATTATTTCAAATATTCTAATACACTTAACACAAATATTAACTACTTTTATTTTAGACACAATATCACCAAAATCTTCTAGCACAACCACCGATTCCGAAGAAGGTAAATTCCACATTAATTAAAAGGAAACTTATGCGGGTTTTTAGTTGGTTAGTATAGGATTTTTATGGACCCAGCTCAGTCGCATAGTCCGCAGCGTGTCGGGCAGAAAGACCAGTTAAACCAACAGGCTTCGGCCTGCTGTGGGGTACCGAGACAGCTTGACAGTTTACCTGTCGACATAAAACAAATAAAAATATACCAAACTTATTATTTTACAAACGTATTATTTACTATTCACGAATACCACCATATAATCTTAACTCAGTTGGTACGTTAGATCATATCTGCAACGCTCAAACACAATAATTGTTAATAATTATTTTAGACACAACCACAACTGCAGACTCAGACACAACAGAATCAGAGCAAGGTAAAGTTTAGATAAAAATATACGATTTTTACAAACAAATTATTTACCATAATCTGTACATAATCATACTACTCGTATATACAAATTTACTTTTTCTTAAATATTGGCATTATTTAGTATTATTTATTTATCATGGAATTTTATATTGCAGTATAAATTCAAAATATACTCACTTACAATTTGTACAATACAGATACAACTCCAAGCAATTCCGCTGAATCAACGTCGACTTCTGAAGGTATTTTATAAGTGGTCTTGACTTCCATCACAAATAGTTTGTTTTTGCACGTATCCAATACACATACATATCGCACGCTTAGAATTAAACTGATCGAATCCAAAAAAATAGACAAGATAGAATAGATCTTATGTTACAAATCTTTAAAGAACGTTTCCCAAAAAAAATTACTTTTTAGTTAGGTCTCTTTAATTCTAAAGGTGCGAATATGGATAAATATAATGAATAAATTAAAAGTAGTTAAAGTAGCTCCTAGGTGAAGGTGTGTTCAGCAGTGGACTTCCTGTGGCTGAAGAGAGAGAGAGAGAGAGAGAGAGAGAGAGAGAGAGAGAGAGAGAGAGAGAGAGAGCGTGTGAGAGAGTTAAAGTATTTTTGTCACAAAAAAATGATCTTAATGTTCAGGAAATCCGGAATCTTCTGCTTCATCATCGAATTCGAAAGGTACAATATGAACAATTATCGTAAATTGTTATCACAAATATTTGTATAACTCAACAATTTTATTTGATTGATGACTATTTATTTCAATTAAACAACATTTATTTTAACACTTGCATACGAATATTCTATTTTTATTCAGAACGCACATCAGCAATTTCTTCAGCAAAATCCTCCATTACAGATAAAGGTAACAACTAAATTAACAATTTTCAATTTCACTTCAGACTTTATAATATATAATATGCCAATTGAATATGTATACAGGGTGATACTGACACATGGTACTTAATTTAACCCACATGATTCTCATTACCCAGTGTACATAAAATAAAAAAATATCAGAAGATTTTTGTCAAAAATCTTGGTTTTAGTTTTCACAGTCACAAACAATAATTACTTATATTACAGGGTTATTTTGATTTGAGTATCCAAATTTTACTGGAGGTTCAGAATCATTAATATTGCCCATTTAATTTGGTCATTGACCAGAATATTATGAAGTGTTAATATATTATTTACATCGTGTAAATTTGAATATTTTCCACCATGTGTTAATCAGCATTATCCCCTTGAGTTCAATAAAAAGGTTTGGTCACACTTTGAAAAATAACCCTGTATTCCTAGTATTCCTCTATTATACTAGAACATCACTCACACATGTATTTTTTTAGGAACAATAATCACCTCTGCATCAGCATCAGCAACTACATCGTGAAAACACCATTACAATTCATACTTAAATTACTGAATATGTTTATCACACTATTGTTCAAATAATGACATAATATACGCATCACAATGAGAGTTTTATTTTATTTCATTACATACCCTTTTCAAACACTTTACTGTAATAAACACCCTGTGGATACAAAGGTGGTGGCAATAAGATGACATTAAACTTCAAAAGGACACAAGATATTGAATACTAGCGGTCCAGCCAGCCCCCGCCCAGCTGGACAACACTTTTTAAAATGACGACCAATCGAACCACGAAAAGGAATAAAATTTCTTCGTACTTGCTAGATTTTTCACTATTGCTTCCCTCCTGTGGGTCATAGCGTGATGATATTTAGCCTATAACAGTTCTCGATAAATGACCTATCAAACACAAAAATATTTTTTTCAATTTGAACTAGTAGCTCCTGAGATTAGAGGTAACAAATAAACAAACACTTCATCTTTTTATTAGTACAGATTTATTCAGATGTTTCATAAAAAAATATTTTTCTACTGTAATATATTATCTTTAAAAACATCCAGGGAATATATTATAGAATATAAATTTGTCGATTTTTCGCGCACAAATTATTGTGTCGATACATTACGTGTAGTTTCATTCAATTTTCGTTTTTCTAACTGCCGGAATACGAACATCTTATAACTTTACAGTTACAAGACAAATAAAAAATACCCCATGAAATTATGCTATTAAACATTTTATGCCGAGGGAGATAAAATAATAACAAAAAGAGATGGATTATGAAAACAAGTTAATCCAGTGTCCCTGAGGGTCTCGCCGTTCTTTAGTGTTCGGCATTAATTCATTCAGATTTCACTATTTTTTATGCTTGAAAGTAAGGATAAGTATGGGATAGCCTCTCAAAAAGACAAAAGTAATTGATGGTGAATTCAACATCAATCACTAAAAAATAGCCCATCATATTTTTTATTATTTTGTGACCAGAAACAAGTATGTTTGATTTAATGGCAATCTTCAATGAGAAATATGAACCTATGGTCAAAATGGACGCAGTATGCCTCAGAGTCAGACCTCAGACCCTATAAAAACAACAACTTTTATTTAAAATAATACAATTACAAGTTACACAAATATTACCAGAGGCCCCAAACTAGGCACCGACTGTTTCTTGGGGTATTTGAACTTACATTCTACTGGCAAAAAACGGAACACCAATAATAGAATATAATATTATCAGAGCAGACACCGCAATATAAAACATTCTTTCATTTTCATTTATTTTGTGATTCCAATTTTTATGATTCCAATGAATGGCGAGACGAGCATGCCCCTTGCCTGATGGTAAGCGATACGTCCGCTCATTAACGGTAGCAAAACCAAACATCACCCACCAAGCAATGACTGGCATTCCACTGCGTTCGCCATCCTGAGACATAAGATGTAAAGTCTCAATATGGCCAGTAGTTACTTTGGCAACAATCTCCCTCAATCAGAAACACTACACTGCATTTAAACTGCTTTGTGGTGGGAGATATAGACGGCAGGCGACCAGCAGTAAAATTCCATGCATGCATTCCATGGTTTTCAAGTTGTTTCGACTTCAAAAGCATAAAACGTCAAACAGTACCCATTAGTTTAGTTGGATAGTGTATCCCGTCGCACTCTACTTATTCTCATATATCAAGGATAACAGCGTACCAAATAAGTGCCATTATCTGTATCAGCCCATATACGTCCCACTGCAGGGCACGGGCCTACTCTACAATCGAAAGTACGATTGAGAGTGGTTAGGCCATATAGTCCACCACGCTGGCCTTATAAGTGCCATTAAATATAATAATAATTTTAACCCTGGTGCTTTATTGGCTTCTCTGGCTGTAAGTCTTTATACGAGGTTATTTAGCTGTTTAGTTCATTGTATTATCACCCTCTTTACTAGGAAGGGAAGTAGGTAAACATCTTTCCCACTCCTCCTATTTTCTTTCTCTCTCTCTCCTTCTTTTTTCTTTTCTCTTTCTATCGGTCTCACATACACCCAGACGGGAAATAAATATTTGTGGGCCGCACAAACATTCAACTTCAACTCAAACATTCTCTCGAACCCGTGCCCTCATGTTTCACAGGTGGCGTCTAACCAACTGCGCCACGAAGGCTATCAATATCAAGCTTTTTTATTGTTAAATATAATTGGAATAAATTAATAGGTATTCAATCTGCGTGTTTACTCAATGGAATGTGTGAACATTTCGTTCACAAATTCCATTGAGAGCAACACAGATCACCCACAACCACAACACAACACGAACAAGGTAAATGTAATTATTTTCTCTCCCGATACCTAAAGTATGTATGTAAAATAAATAAATTCGTATTATGAAGTCTATATTTGCGAAGAATAAAATGGATTAACTGCCTTGGTGGCGTGGTTATACTATGGTACGGTTACAAAGCTGAGGTCTCGGGTTCGAATCCCTGTTTGGGAAAAGTGATATTGGATTTTCCTATTCAGTATCAGCCCAGAGTCAGGAATTAGTGCCTGATATAGCGATAGGCTCGCCACCTATCACATCGTGGGACGGAACATACAAGGCGAAGTGTGGGTCTCCTGACACCTCTGCCTACCCCTTCTGGGAAGGAGGCGTGAGTTTATGTATGTAAAATGGATTAAAAACTTTATCAAAATACATATTATTTAAAAATCAAAAACCTATGAAGTTGAACAAAATTATGACCGTAAAGTGTTTATAAAATTTATTGATAATATTATATTCACGCTTGAATTCCCGGCTGAAGGCAATGCTTCAGTTCCTTGAAGACTCTACAAGTAGAGATGTCACTAATACTCGTATATGTATCTGCGCATTCATATACATTCCCCGTATCCCTATTTAGTGAAGGATAAAATGTTACAATTAGAGATCTAGCATGATCTAGATGATGATAATCTAGATTAGCATGGATCTACCAAATGTAACAATATTTCATATTTTTATATGTGATCAGCATTTTAATAAATTATTTAGCAATCGTCTATCGGTGGTAGAACTCTCATATGTCTGGGGCCGCCTGGGTAGGTACCAACGCAATGTCTATTTATATAGCCAAACAGCAGTGTAAGTGCACTATTGTGTTTCGGATTAAGGACATTGTAGCCAGAGTAACTACTGGACATATTGTGACTTAACATGTCTCAGGTTGGCGAGCGCAGTGGAATGCCAAGTATTGCTTTGTAATCCATGGTGATGTTTGGTTTTGCTACAGTTCAGGAGTAGTCATATCGTTTACCATCAGGCGAACGGCATACTCGTCTCGCCATTTATTGCAGTAAAAAAAAAACAAATTCGTCACATAATTTATTTCATTAATTTAAATGTAACCAGACTACGACGTTAACAACGCGATGTTAACAACAAATGCCGATTAATCCGTATCGTTCCTTGGTAGTCATTTAAGTAATTTATCGTTTTCAAAATTGCGTTTGCAATTATAATTTACGTACGGCCATATTCATAGACAGTTTAAAAATCTATTTTATTTAATTATCGAATGTTTCGTCCCTTTCGAACGTCTTTTGAATTTAGTTTGTGCGACGAAGACAAAATTAATATGTGTTTTTAAAACTGTCTGTGAATAAGGCCGTTTTCATTTGACAACGACATAAATAGATGTTAATTTTCGATAACAAGGATATACATTGAAGTATATAAAACGTAACTATTCTCTGCATAATAAATAGCTACATGACATAAACGTAAATGGAAAATATTTTTCATTCGCTTTTGATAGGAATAACCTAATAACGTTCCTTTTAATCAAGTTAAAATTAATTTGTTGTTTTGCTAGCATTTTATAAAGTAGAATCGATGACATTTTTTTACAATGGACATAATTTATTTTATTTTCAAAAGGTATGTTTTAATTATAATTTTTCATACTAGAATATAGTTATTATTGACGTTTAAATTTTTTTCAATTCATGATTCGATAGTTATCGTGAATATGAACCAGGCGACAGTTGTTATAAAGCAAAGTAACAGTAAGAAAAGATTGTTATTTCAATGATATAGAGTATAAAATTAAAGGCATCTTAAATTATAATATCAGTATTATCCATTTATAAAATAGGTTTTATAAAATTGTGTTATCATTTTGCTGTATTTTGTAAAAGTATGTATCTTGCAAAATACTAAATATAAAATTTCACACCATTATATTACATAAAAGGGATACCTATTATCCAATCACATTCCTTGTCTCGATGGCGTAATTGAATTATGGTACGGTTACAAAGCTGAGGTCTCGGATTCGAATCCCAGGTCGGGCAAAGTGATATTGAATTTTTCTATTCATTATCAACCCAGAGTCACGAATTTGTGCCCGATATAACGATAGACTCGCACGGTCACGAGCACGATACGGTTCAATTAATGTAAAATCTACTTGTCCAAATATCTTCGATAACTTGTTACTTGTAAATGACACTGGTGAATGGTGAAATGGTATGCTTTATTGCCGAATACCTAATGTTCCGTCTCGCAGTTTGGAGGCGTTTTATATTGCACTGTTATGCTCCCACCCTTTTCAAAACTTCCTCAAGCCGTTGGTAGATGGCGCCACAATTGCGATGAGAAATACGAGTAGAACCAAAACTGGGCCTACTTTAATTAAATCTCTTTTAAAACTACATATAGATTGTTTACAGTTTTTTTACTATTTTTTAACAATACTTTTTGTTACTAATTTAAACTTCACATAAGATTGACCCGACATTAATTTATGGATATTAATCAATACACACATGACTCTGAAAAGTCAGAGGTTTGCCCTGAGATTTGAATCCGTGACCATCGTTAACATGTTGGCAGCCTCGTCTGTACAGATTAACAACAGGCCACCGTGCACGTTTTTTCGCATGGAATTTGTAAACAAATATTGAAAATATTTTATTCTATATAAATATAAATACATAAACGCATACCTTTAATCCCAGAAGGTGTTGGCAGAGGTTCAGGACATCCATATTTCGCCTTATATGTTTCGTCCCACGATGTGATAGGGGGCGAACTTATCGCCATATCGAGTACAAATTCCAGACTTCGGGCTAATAATGAATAGAAAATTGTCTGCTTTTTAGTTGTTTAATTTAGATGGGTCCACCTTTAACTAGGTGAACAATATAATTTGATCTGTAAATCACTGTATACTTAAGTTAATTATTGTATCATCTGCTGGTGGATCATGCAAAATTTACAATAAAATAAAAAAAAATCTAATATCACTTTGCCCGAACACGAGATTCGATTCGGAGACCTTAGCTTTGTAACCATACCGTTGTACAACGACGCCACCGAGGCATATTTTATTCTGCTCCCATACAAGCCTTACTTGCCTTAACCTTACTTGACTTAACTACTTAGTGAAAATATAAAACAATTAATTTTATGCAGTGATAGTATAAGCTTCTGTAATCTGCCGCTTACTCGTGGTTCTCTGTGAATTAAAAAGCTTTACAAATATTACACTTTAGAGAATATTAAAATGAATTCGTTTCTAAAATTTACCTGATATTTTTATGAATTTTAAACCAGCCTTACTAACGATTATTAAATATAATAATTTGTAAAATTCTAAGTACGTTTAGTACAACATTTCTTACAAGCGTTTGTAGTCTCGCATTAATGTTATTATTTTACGAGCTTTTTATATACACATAAGGAAAACAAATTCATATTAATATATAAATAAACATTATGTTATGTAGTATTGGTGACTACAAGCACTATGACGATATGATAGCATTATATAGTAACAAAGCCAATAAATGTAAATAACAACAACCACCTGCAAATAGTGAGTGCACGACAATGCCGTTATTAACAATAATTATATTTTCAGTGACTACAATCTCGACAGCAACAACTGCATCAGCAACAAAACCGCAATCTACAACAACAACTCAGTCAAAAACAACTACACAAAAGACTACTTCATCAACAAGCAAAGCTAAAACAAAAATGACAACAACGAAAGGAGCGATTACGCGGTCCACAACAAGTGAGATGTCAACAACACAATCAATGACTCCAAAGAACACAACACAATGTACAACATCTAAATCTTCAACAACAAAACCTACTACTACGATAACTCAATATACAACGACAAAACCTACAACAATGAGAACCCCGTGTACAACGACAAAACCTACAACAACAACAACTCAGTCTTCAACGACAAAACCTACAACAACCACAACCCCGTGTACAACGACAACTCAATATACAACGTCAAAACCTACAACAACGACAACCCCGTGTACAACGACAAAACCTACAACTACGACAAATCAATATAAAACGACAAAACCTACAACAACGACAACTCAATATACAACGACAAAACCCACAAAAACGACAACTCAATATACAACGACAAAACCTACAACATCGACCACCCCGTGTACAACGACAAAACCTACAACTACGACAACTCAATATAGAACAACAAAACTTACAACAAAAACAACTCAGTCTACAACGACAAAACCTACAACAACGACAACTCAATATACAACAACAAAACCTACAACAACAACAACAACAACTCAGTCTACAACGACAAAACCTACAACAACGACAACTCAATATACAACGACAAAACCTACAACAACGACAACTCAATATACAACGACAAAACCTACAACAACGACAACTCAGTCTACAACGACAAAACCTACAACAACAACAACTCAATATACAACGACAAAACCTACAACAACGATAACTCAATATACAACGACAAAACCTACAACAACGACAACTCAGTCTACAACGACAAAACCTACAACAACAACAACTCAATATACAACGACAGAACCTACAACAACGACAACTCAATATACAACGACAGAACCTACAACAACGACAACTCAATATACAACGACAAAACCTACAACAACCACAACTCAATATACAACGACAGAACCTACAACAACGACAACTCAATATACAACGACAAAACCTACAACAACGACAACTCAATATACAACGACAAAACCTACAACAACAACAACTCAGTCTACAACGACAAAACCTACAACAACCACAACTCAATATACAACGACGAAACCTACAACAACAACAACAACTCAGTCTACAACGACAAAACCTACAACAACCACAACTCAATATACAACGACGAAACCTACAACAACAACAACAACTCAGTCTACAACGACAAAACCTACAACAACGACAACTCAATATACAACGACAACATCTACGACGACAACGACGATAGCAACCACTGCGACAACACCGGTATCAACAACTACAGGTACTTTCTTAAAATTTCCAAGTATGAAGGCTAGTACTAAAATTAACGTTAATTTTTTTTACCAATAATGTATTCGTAGTTTCATCAAGAACAGCTATGACTACAACGCCTACGCCAGATTGTGATCCTGATGCCCTCAGCCGGTTTGTAAACGGAATCATAACATACAATGGAAAACTCCTAAATGTAAGCATTAAAACTTTATTTTTCCTTCATTGTGTGAAACTGTAAAAACTCATATATATCATTTAACCTAAATAAGAAATTAAATTTCCTTGTACACTCCCAAAATAATGAAATGAAATAAAAAAGCGTTCTAAAGACCACATTTCATAAAAGGTACGTAATAACTAAACGAAATTGCCTTATTTTAATTCCTATTTGACGTGTTAACGAAATTGTATCATCACACATCGCACTTTTCAATCATATTATGAAGGTATAAAAAGATGGATGATCCACAAGGACGTTCGTCAACATTGGAACAAGGTGCGTAGTCGAAATGACGAATAGTTATTTAGGTTTATTTCAGAAAAAATATATGCCTATTTGGTGGCTTTATTTATCTATGAAATCTTTACGATTTACACTTCTAGTGTGCATATGTTTTACAAATATTTTTATTTCGGCAGGAAGTAATGTCAGCTAACCCAGGAGTTAGTGTAATCGCCTCAAGTTCGCTCATACTATTGATGTTAAGTCAAGTTGGAATTTATCAAGAACAACCAGAAAATAAAAAATTGTTATCTACACTAAATTTACAAACGCGAGAGGAGGTACTTGGTTTTTTATACTATTTTTGTACAAATAAAATGTTGTTAGTATTTTTTTTTATTATTGCATTAATTATTTATTAACGAAGTTTATGTCATAAAAAAATTATATCTGCTCTTCAAAATTTCATCCGGTATTTTCACTCTATAACTTTGAGGTTTTTTATAAAATAATAAGTCATGTGATACATTTTAATAAATTAATTGCAGTTGAGGTGTGTTTGTACAAAATATACTCAAATACTTCTAACGGATTATTCGGGTCAAGATTTCTATACATATTCTAAAGTATATGTTACGGCTGACAAACCAATCAGTGACAGTTATAAAAAAGACACGAAAGTTATATTCGACAATGAAGCACAAAATGTGAATTTTCGTAACCCAGCACAAACTACTGATGAAATTAATAACTATGTAAGTAATTCATTCAGTTTGAAGATATTTTTAAAAAATTAAAAGTTCATTTATATGGATTGAAAAATGACTCATCTTATGTTATAATTTAATTTTACAGTCAGAAAGTCGTATTCAGAATTGTCCCAACGATGTTGTTACAACGAATCTATTCACTCCTGCGACATCTGTTTTCTTGGTGGGCGAGAAAAGTTTGCAGGTAACAGTTGGAATAATTATATTATTTCTTAAAATAATTTAATTGAAAATGTATCTTATAATATTTATTCTTTCAGATCGATTTATCAAAGTTGTTTAAACCTAGCGAAATAAAGGAAAGAGACTTTCGGACAGGCTCAGGGAAGAGTATCAAAGTGCCGACAATGTTTACGAGAGATGAATTCCTTTATAGCGACAACGACGATATTGATGCTAAGGTAGCAAAATATGACGAAATTAATTATTATTTTTTTATTATAATAATTTTCATAATACTACAACAACTACAAAAATTGTAGATCTAAGACTTCCAGAAATAGCTTTAGAAACAACTTGCCTGTAGGTAACTTCTATAATAAATCTATCATATAATATTCGTTTAATACTCGTATACTTTATTTTCTAGATTGTAAAAATCCCTTACGGCGACAATGATAACATGTCATTAGTCATTATTCTACCAGATTCGCCAAATGGATTGAAAGACATCGTGAATGAACTTCAAGACCTCGAGGGTTACAATTCGCTTACTAAGCTGGACAACAGCCAACTCGCTATTATAGATCTGTATATTCCGTTCATTAATATAACAACCACGATGGGTTTAAAGGATATTGCAAAGAAGGTAAAGTAGCTCACAAAGTATAAGATAATCATGGACGGATTACAGCCGATACTACAAATAAATAATATTTTTCCAGACAATGACGACCAATCTATTTGTTGCTGAATCTCCATCATTGCAAAATATCACAACCAGTGACGAACTGCTCTCAGTAACAGACGGAAGAGTACAACTTTGCTTTGATATGACAGGGCTAGAATTTGAAGCAAAACCGTCTAAATGTACGTAGAATTATTTTATCACCTAGCAAATGGAAACATTGGGGGCCGAATTTCAAAATAGGAATCGATAGAAACAAAAATCGTAGAAGAGGCTTGCTCAATAAGAAGAGCTGGATGAAGGAAATTCATCAATAAAAGCACTTTAAATTGGTTTGCTATAAACAATTGCTACCACATTGCATTCTAAACTAGCTAACAGCAAGGGTTTGCTAGTTTAATATTTTAAAAACTAATTTTAACGAGACTGCCTCGGCGGCGTACTTGTACTACGGTACGATTAGTACGGTACTCAGCAAGCTGAGGTCTCGGGTTCGAATCCCGGCTCCGGCAGTGATATGGGGTTTTAACTTTTCATTATCAGCCCGGAATTGGGAATTTGTGCCCAATGTGGTGATGAGCTCGCCCCCATCACATCGTGGGAAAAGGGCGTGAGTTTATGTATGTATGAAATTTTTTAACGTTTCAGCTGAGCTTGAGAAGCAATCTGGTCAGACACGTCTGCGTGACCATACAGTGAGAGCTGATCATCCGTTTATATTTATTTTCATAATAAGTAATGTACCTGTGGTGTCTGGTGTCTGCGCGCTGTGAAGGTATATTATGCTATTTCGATAAATAAAATATTAATTTAGATTGCCTTTAATTGTTCAACATGGTCATCTGCCTTCATCAGTCGTTACTGGATTTAGGTATTTAATAGAAACTGTTTTTAACATTAATTTACTAAACATAGCAACTACGCATGTCTACATTTTCTTACATTTGTACAAACAAGTTAAAAGATTCAAATTTAAGTTTTTTGTTTGTTAACATTAAAGGTAAATCAAGACTGCAACCAAAAACGAAGCCGAGTGGTAGTTTTAGTGACTTCAGACACAATGCAACTATACATTTTGCAAAAGAACGCGACGTATTTTTTCGTTTTTGGGTGATAAATACATACTTTATCCTAAAATAATAATGTACACCCTTTTATTTTAAAGATTCTATGGTACGCAAGGGTTAAAATAATTATTTTTATCAAAAACGTATTGATTCACCACCCAAACACGATGATATTTAAAACATCACCAAAAATTCACGTTGTTTTAACGAATGTTTTATTTGCATTGTGTCTGTCGTCACTAAAACTACCACCCGGCTTCATTTTGGTAGCAATCTTGATATACCCTGTATATGTGTATATTATTTACATATAATGTAAGAAAGCTATCAATATAAACGAATGAATCAAATTCCTAGTCCTGATCCCACAATTAACATTATAGTCATGTGTCATGAAAGTCAGAATAAATGAGAGATTTTCGGTTGCATAACAACCAGACCAGGAGAAAATATCTGCAAGCCGCACAAACATTTGTCTCAGCACAGGGATCGAACCCGCGACCTCGCTATACTGCAGCCTCTCAACCACTTGAGCTAAAGAGGTTGATTATCAATTTCAAAAGCCAGTAATATTTTTGAATCAAATATATATCGTCTTATTTTCAGATCTCTGGGTGTTAAAATAGCTGATTTTTGTGAAAGTATAATTCTTAATAAATATTAAGTTTATGTTATAATTAAATAAATTTGATCGATGTAACACAAATTGTTTTATTCTTACTGTTTAACCTACGAGCGTATAAAAAAACTGAGTAATTTTTTTTTTTTGCATCCGACAGGCACATACATAGTCCTGACCCCACACTAAAATCGAGTCTTGTGTCGTGGGTATCAGGAACTACGAGAGACTTTTCGGTCTCACAAACACCTGGAAGAAATATTTGTGAGCCGCACAAACATTACTCTCGGTGCGGGGATCGAACCCGCGGCCTCTAGTTTCACAGGCAGTGTCTAACCAACTGCGCCACGGAGGCTGTCAAATTCAATGTCAATATTATTATTTGCCTCAGGACTGCTACTCTCATAAAAAGTGAAAATGAATTACAAGAACAGCCATGAAACCATCACTTGCAGATTCAACAATCAAAAATGAAGAAATATTATCAAACCGATTTATATTTTCTAGAGTAAATTAGGTGATATTAATAATTAAGTCTTACTCGTGGTAGGTCTTCGATGTATGTGAGAGGCAGCCTGGGTAGGTACTACCGCAATGATTATTTGTTCAAACAGCAGTGTAAACTCATTGTTGTGTTCCGGTTTGAAGAACATTGTACTCAGAGTAACTACTGTACATATTGAAACTTAACAAACTTTACTTATGTCTCAGGATGAGGAGCTCAATGGAATGCCAAGCATCGCTACTGTCCATGAGCGGTTGTATTGCTCGCCATTAGTCGAATGACATGCTCGTCTCGCCAAAAGAAGTGAACCGATTACAAACAATCTATACACAAATATATATATATATAAAGCTGAAGAATTGGTTTGTTTGTGCCCACTAATCTCATCAATTACTGCTGAAAACTGGATTTTTTTTTTGGGTTGAATAGTCTTTTTTTCGAGGAATGCTATAACCTAGGATACTATTTTATAGCTAAAGAGTTAAAAAGGTATATTATTCATGAGTGGCATAGGCTATATTGTTTCTAAAGGGTTTGAAATAAGGTTTGGAATGTTAAATCAAATATGGTAACTGTGGTTACCATATGATGTTATATCTATGAATAAAATATATACATTTAAGCTCCTTATTACAAACGAAAACATTGGCGCGTGACAATTTTAGAAAAACAAAATCACTGAAATTTTTGATGTCAATAATTCGTAAGGCACACTATTTGGTTATTAAACTTTTATTTTTATTCATTGTCAGAGTGAAATGTATTTTTAACTGACACCGTGAACTTTGATTTTGTGAATACGGACAACAACACAAAACCACAACCACCTTTAAAGGTTACAAGCGTTCACCTTGTTTTCTCTTAGGAGGAAAATATTTTCTCGGAATAATTGACGTCAGGTTGTTGAGCGGATATAAAATGAATGGCTAAATCTCTTTTACTTATATGTATGATGCGGCTACTAAAAACTTATCCTGGATCGAAAAATTGAATGATACGCATCTGATGATAGGTCCATTACATTCCAAAATAGGAATGGCACGTTAGCCTATAGCCAGTACTTCGCTTCGAAGGTAAATCTGATATAGCAATAGACGATGGTAATAGCTTGTGTTGAAGTAGACATTTGTTCTTGTACCTTTTGTATTAAATAATCCAACCTTACTTAAACAATAATACAAAAGTAATCACTTGTTCAAATGTAATATTTCAAGTTCAAACACGACGCGTTTAATTTTCATTGTTAATCTACGTTTTATACAAATTACAATATTATGATCGTGTTTTGATTATAAAATAATTATGAAGAAACAATATTAAAACCTCCCACGTGAGTATAATTTAGTTAATGTATTTTGGGAACAAAAATATTTTTTACTAAGAATTAAGGAAACACTAGAGACAGAAACAGTGGTCGCGAGTTCAAATCCCAGGACATACTTTTGTATTTTCAGAGCTATTAATTAATGTATGTTGATGTTTTTAAACAGTTGCCACTCTTATTAACTGTGAAGAAAAACATCGCTAGAGGGACTGCCTTATTGGCGTAGTTGTACTGCGATACGATTACAACGCGAGATCATGCTTTCGAATCCTGGGTCGGGAAAACTGATATTTTCTATTCATTTTCAAGACTGAGTCAGGAATTTGTACGTGACATGGCAATAGACTCGCTCACTATCACATCGTGGGATGGAACACTTAAGGCAAAATGTGGTGTCCTGGCTACACCACTGCCTATCCAATCGAAAAGGCGTGAAGTTTATGTATGTACAATGAAAACCTCCCCAGGTTTTCTATGGTACTTGAAGTAGGACAAACCGCTCAATTTTTATGTTGTAGAGGAGTTTCATTTTCTTCAGTGGTCTGATATAATAAATTCGTAGTTAAATTATCTATACTAATATTATAAAGCTGCAGAGTTTGTTTGTTTGTTTGGACGTGTTAATCTCTGGAGCTAATGGTCCGATTTGAATGATTCTTTCAGTGTTGGGTAGTCCATTTATTGAGGAAGGCTATAGGCTATATATCATTACGCTAGGACCTATATGAGGAAAGCAGTAGTGATATTTCTAGCAAGTACGAGGAAATTTTGTTCGTTTTTCGTGGTCTGATTGGTCGATATTCTAAACTGATAGTCAGAATTAAACATTTTGACTGCCATTTTAAAACGTATATGAGCCCGGATGGAGCCGGGCCTGACCGCTAGTTTAAAATAAGTGACAACGCCTAATTGCCATTTGTTTTTGTCATCTTATTATCAAGGTTCAAAATGATAAAGTCGTAAAGTAGTAACTAATAATTTAAATAAAATACTGATAAGAAATTAAATATTATAAATAAATAAATATAATTATAAATTAATTAATTAAAGTCAGAAATGAATATAAATAATGCTTAGGATAGAAAATATTTTGTATGTAAAGATTAAGTGCTATGTGTATTGACTTGTCATAAGAGCTCTTTAATTGCCTACATGACCAATAAATACGTTTCATATCATTTCATACGGCCATATTGTTAGACAAACACCCATTTTAAAACATATCTATTTTAGTTACTGATTGTTTCGCCTTTTGCGCTCAAACTGAATCCAAATAACATTTTTAACAGTTTTATTGGTGCAAAAATCTTGATACGTTCTTTAAATTTAAAAATGAATAAACGTATTAATTTCAAATTACAAGCATGCTTTTTGCTATAAAAATGTACTAAAAATACCCATTTCATAAATGAGTTCGTGGTGACCTTTTAGTAACAGACCAGACGCAACTGCTAATATGTTTACGATGATTGCGGGTTCAAATCCTAAGACATATGTACCTCGGAGTGGTATGTGCATTGATACCTAGTCAATCACGCACTATATCAGTGAAGGAATACATTGTGAGGAAGTCTGCATACCATAACAATTTAAAAAAAATTGGCCATATATATGGGCTGATATGATGCGACGAGCCGAAGACACTCCAGCGGTAAAAATATAGGATGATGATGAAATGATAAAATGAATGGGCTGATACAGATACAGTATCAAGCACAATGTCATTTTTCAAAGAAAATTGACCTTCAACAATGAATACATAAAGGTGATGTTAGGTCACAGTAGTAGGTTAATTACTCCAAAGAAATTAATAAATTATAATCAGCAAACTATCAATTAGATAGTTTTTGACTCCAGTCCACATCAGAAACTTATTATTTCGTTTGTTATCGTTCGGTTTATCTGAAAACTCAATGTGACCTACCGTCCTCTACTGATTCTCCCATCCCGTCTCGTCACATCCCGTCGTATCCCGTTAGACTTTTTTAGCAGGAAAAATCCCGTTATATATGATTGTAGCGTCACTGTATTCACAGCACACCCAACGGAAGTTCTCAAAAGAAATAACATTTCCAGCGTTTTAAAAAAAAAGCGCTACCGTTCCGCTCCTATGGGTCACAGCGTGATGTTATATAGCCTATAGCATATCTCGATAAATTATATATACATCCCGGGAGGCATATTGGTTAGAGACGGCTGTGAAACGTGAAGTCGCGGGTTCAATCCTCGCACCGAGATAAATATGTGAGTGATCTGGAGTGATCCACAGGTATTTGTTTCGAGTCTGTGTGTTTATGGGACCAAAAAGTCTCCCGAAGTTCCTGATACCCACCACACAAGACTCGACTCGAAGATTCAAGATTAGTTTGGGGTCATATGATTGTATGTGTATTTATTAATTCATTTAATTAGAACCAGTAGTTCCTGGGATAAGCGAGAAAACAACCTCTTTAGCTTTACATATTAGTATAGAAGTACAAAATATTATTTGCGTTATTTAAAATAATTCATTACTTTTAGAAGCGATAATACCACCGCAAGGTAATATTGTTAGTATCTGGAAAATTACAAATTTTAAAACATTTATTATAAGTTCTCATAAATTGAAGCAGCATACAGGGTTATATAAAACTCACACATACTTAGAACATGTTTATCAAAAAATAATAACCTACCAAATATTTACAATTTGTTGATAATAAAGTCGTGATATATAAAATATACATAAAATGTTTATGTACACGATAAAGACAATACCAAAACAATAATGATTTGAAGTACCACAGACTAGAAAAAGGCTCCTTTTTCAACTGTGACATATTTGTTACATACATAATTTTACAGTAAATAGCCACACAGCTATGAAAACAAACTAAAACAATAAAATTGTTGTATTTCAACGAATGACACACGCAGTATGCATACAATTATGAATAAGAAAAAAAACTGAAAAAATAACATTTCATCCCATTGTTGATATATAACTAAAACATTATTATTTTATGTATTCTGTATTGAAACAAGTGCACGAACACATACATAACGCCTATAAAAGGGGTAAATAGCCTTGATAAGGAATTCAGACACCATTCGGTGGTGATAATGTTAAAGCCACTCCTGCTTTTAGCCGTAACGGCTGACTTATTTTTTATAGCTACGGTAGCAGGTATAAAAAAATCACTACTAACTTCTTTTGTTGAATGGGGAGCACGTTTCTAATTTTTTTTATTTCAGCCCGTAAAGTTCGTCAGACAAAATCGACTGCTACCAGCTCAAGCTATAGCAGCGAAACTCACTCGTCGAGTTCATCTTCTTCATCGGTTATTGTATCAGACAGCGATAATGACCGCAGTAAGTTTATTCTACTGAATTTTAATACTCCTATATATCTAAAGAGAACCCTTCAGTAAAATTTGAGAAATACTTAACGCATTTTTGTCATAAATCTTACTGATTCTATTATTGACATCTCAGTTAGATGAATAAATCTCTTTTGGTTATTATTTTATTTTGGAACCCATATCTTAATTTGAAGTCAAAATTATTTGTGTATTTGATATTATATACTCTTGCTTACAAAACACCACCAATCATCACTCACGACTATCACATTACATTTAACATTTAAAACTATCAGTACAAATATCAACGTGTGTTTTACTGTTTTATTTATTGGTTGCTTCATAAAACATTTTCCTTCATAATTACCGTCGATAATATTAAATATTTTCTTTAATTTACAACCAAGTATAGAACACTTATGAATATTTTGTTTGCCAAGTTTCCTGTGGTGGAGATCCAAATGCTAAACCTGGGTGTGATGAGTTGTGTCGTAATCGATGCGTGGATCAGGAGACACCGAAATGTTCTTGCCCAGTGAAGAATAGTTGCGAATGTAAACCAGGATATGTTTTTGACGCAGTGACATACAAAAGCGTTCGTCCCAAGAATTGCACTAGAAGTGAGTTTTAAAAATACTTTTACTTCAAGCTTGATGTCTTCTGAAGGTTATATACATGTATACTAGATCATCATCTTCTTCTTCTACCTGGCGTTATCCCAGCCGATGCCAGGGTCCGCCTTCCTGCAATTCTTCTCCATTTCGCCGAATCTTCGGCATCCTCAATAGTAAGGCCATTGACCCTCATATCTTCCTTGACGACATCTAGTCAGCGCTTCTTGGATATAGATTTATACTATAATCTGTTAAAATCAAAGATTACCTCAGATAATATCGCTTGCATTGAAGACATACATAATATTATTTGTTATTATGGGGAATTTTAAAAAACCCTAACAGGCATTATCAAAATGGAAACAGCACTTGTCTGACTGTATATGACGGGATATCATTAATTTATGTTAATAATGAAACAATGCAAATATTGTATAACAAACAACTCAACAATCGACACTAACAGTATAGAATTAAAATTAATAAATTACAAAATATTCTTCTTTTTATCACCGCTAATAATGATGTAGTTCAATGAACTACTAATTTACAGACGGCATCCGATGATATTTGAAGTACAAAAAACGAATGACATATCTTTGCAAAAAAATACAATTAGAAAATAAATAACTATTTTAGTGGCTATGTTATTTATTTGATTTTTTTAGCTAAGTTATGTCCGGAACCCAATGAAGTGTACGACGTATGCCCTGCTCCTTGTCCACCTAAAAGATGTGATGTCGATGAGTGCTTAATAAGATGCGCTGCTCCTCCAAAACCTGGCGACAAAGATTGTAAGCCGGGCTGTCGATGCGCGGACAACTACAAGAGGAACGACAAAGGCGTTTGCGTGAAGAAAGAAGAATGTCGTAAGTGTTCTCGATATGTTGTTTCTATATGTAACAAGTAGCAATGTTTTAATCCTGGTGTTGTGAGGCCAAAAAGTGTACAATTTCTGCGATATGAATTTATAACTATTGTTTATGTAGTCACGATAGTGTGTTTGAGCAATAATATTAAAAAATCTATAATGTATATAGATAGAGTGAACAATTTTATTTCGCAATTGATGTTCTTTATTATAAATTGTAGTAGCATATATTGTGATCTTAGTTTAATCTGTCTAAATAATAATCAGCTTAGGTAAGTCTACGTGCTTTAAATGCTGATTAATAGTTGAAGTTACTAAAAGTATGTTAAAATCTAAAAAATAAGCTATAGTAGAAAACTCAAGTAAGAGACCTGTCTGTGAAGTTTACCTGTGTTATAACATTGCTTCCGGGCTAATTGTTTTATAAACCGCAAAATAGAGTAAATCAAATTAATTTATATATTTTTATTAGCTTCGTCTATAAATGTATGTATGTAAAAGAATGTTAAAATCGAGCACTTTAAAACGTCGGATTGATTTGAACTAATGCACAGTTATCGAGGACCGATGTCAATAACTTAAAAAAACTTTCTATACGTCGACTTTCAGGGTTTTTTCTTTTAAGCGGGTTATTTGCGCACAGATGCATTCCTTGGGCATGATAAGCGTGTTAAAAAAAATAATATAAAAAAACACACTTTAGTGAAGGACACAACTAAATCGTTAAAGTAATTGATAATAAGTTTGAGTTGCAATAAAATGATTTTATTTTAAAAAGCGCGATGTGCTTAAAACTATTTTTTACTTATCATCAAATACCCTAGCACAAGGGTCAGCAACCTGCTGCTCGCGAGCCACATGCGGCTCTTTGGGTGTGAAGCAGCGGCTCTTTAGTACCATACGCCAATATTATTTATTTAAAAAAATATTAAGGAAATCATTCTGAATCGCGAAAAGCGCTATTTCTGTCTCTAAGCCACTTATACTCGGTTTTTAAGGTGCTATTTTATTATTTAATTCGATATTGGTAACCAAATTGCGGTTAAACTTCTCATTGTGGTTTTGATATGTTCCGCATACAGGTATAGGTACAATGAACGGTATTTGTCTAATTAAACTTCTTACACAAGGTATTTATCCTTAGCCCAATATTGTCCCGGCCCCAACGAAGTGTACGACGAGTGTCCTGCGCCGTGCCCTCCTCAGAGATGCGATGTTGACATAACAGTGATTCTTTGCGCTGTCCCGCCCCAACCTGGTGATCCCGAATGTGAACCAGGATGTCGATGCATTGATGATCACGTCAGAAACTCATCTGGAATTTGTATACCCAGAGACCAATGCGGTAAGCCACTTATAATTAATTTCAAGTAGAAAGTCAATGGGCGGCAAACCGTAATGACTAACTGATAAAAAATTGTGAATTTTTTTTTTTGGTCGAATAGTATTCAGGCAAACGTTCGGTTTATTTTGATTAGCTTAAGAAACATCGCGTGGATGTTTTTTGCTGCAATTATATGTAACTCAAGCGAAAACTTTTTTGAAACAAATAACTTCAACGTTCCTAAGAATGATGTTTTATAGTCTCGCTTCTCACAAACTCGCCAGACTGTCGGAGAGAAATATTATAACCCACTCCAACGCTTTGATAACGGAAAATATGAGGCCGACGCTGCAGCCGGCCAAAAATGGGAACCGAAACATCGACGTAAACTAGAATGTTTTAGGAACGATATCGGAGACATTTCAAAATTTAAAGCTAACTACTATGGTACAAGGAATCTCCTTTTAAGAAAATATAATATTTCTACATTCTTGTATCTCCCCTCGGATTTAATGAATGGGCTTTAGTAACCGATACTGACCCAATCCGGTTTGTTTTATAAATTTGTTTATTGTGTATTTGAAGGCAGGTGTGAATAATATCACAAACAATCATTGATCCATCTACAGAACTTACAATCATAGCATTATATTTTAAATTTGGTAGTCTTTTTAATCAAATTTTCTAACAATATTTTTATTTCAGAACCGCAATGCCCTGAGAATGAGGAATACAACGAATGTCCAGATAAAATATGTGACGCGCTAAACTGCACTGAATTAGGTTTTGGTGTAAATTGCACTTTAACCGATAATGACCCATGCCCCGGCAAGCCAGGATGTGTATGCAAATTTGGATATATAAGAAATGAGCAAGGCGTCTGTGTTCCAAAAGAACAATGTCGTGAGTGTGATTTTTTTAAACGATTGTATGTACTTTTAATGGTAAATACATGTGAAGCCTCGACTACCATTACGCCATATTATAACAACATCACATTTCGCCTGTATGAACATACTGTACATACATAAAGTCATATCTATGTCAAATCGGGGTAGGTACAGACTGTGGAGCGCCAAGTGCTACGGTCCACACATGTCTTTAGCTTTCGCTTTTTCAACTGTCATCAATCTCTTCATACACACGCGTCGGTTTTGAGGACTCCTTAGTTTTATCCGCTATATGAACTAAGGCAACGACCCCCTTCCATACATGGGAAACCATGACTATTAGTTACTATGGGATGATGTTGACTTTAAGAGTACTCCAGATTAGACACTTCATATTTGGTTAATATTTATCTCATGATGTCATAGGTGGTAGACATCATATTATCTATACATGAATAGAAACCTATACATGTATAGCTAGCTAGCTATCGGGCATATATTACTGAGATGCGAATGACGAAATAATAGCGCACTACTAAACATAGGCCCCACGAAAGCCACGGCACTAAGCGCGATTATCAGCTTCTATATAACAGCCATTTTAAAATGACTACCTCGCCACCAAATTATTTATTCTTTTTATCAAATGTCATCCAGGTTCGCGCATATGTAAGATGCATTTATTGTTATTAATTTGTTTTAATCTATTTTAGCTACTTGCAAAGGTGACCCGAATGCCGAAGCCGGCTGTGGAACTTATTGCAATCAACGATGCTCAGACATTGGTAAAGAGCCTCAGGGTTGTATTCAGATGTGTTATCCAAATGCGTGTGATTGTAAAAAAGGATATTATTTGGATGAAAAAACAGGAAAATGCGTGCTACCTAAAGACTGCCGTATGTATTTACTTTTTTAAATATACATTTTTGTTATGGTTCAGGGATTTGTTACAATTGTCAAAAAATTGATGTAAGAGTATAGTTAATATACCTGTAGAAATTTTAAGATGATTTAATTGATTATTATTCTACAAAATATTTTTTTTACATGAGTATTATCATACTAATAATGCTTTTTTTTTGTATCATATTTTTGAAACGACTGCCTTAAAAATATTGAATACAAAATTATATTCTCATTATTTTAATTTCAGCCCCTCAATGCCCTGCCAATGAAGAATACCACGAATGTCCAGATAAAATATGTGACCCGAAATATTGTACAGAATTAGGTTATGGTGTAAATTGCACTTTAACCGACGATGATCCATGCCCCGGAAAACCGGGATGTGTATGCAAATATGGATATATAAGGAATAATAAGGGCGTCTGTATTCCACAGAAGGAATGTCGTAAGTGTGATAATCGTTTCTATAATATTACGAATTTGATTCACATAATCGCTAATCTATTACAATCATCACGAATTTTAAGGTTCTTTGTTATAGACCTCGTTGATTGGTCGTTTGTAAATCTACGCGGATGGCCACGAAAAAGTGTAATAAGTCATTATTTTGAATACAGTAAAATATCAAATCATTTCTTCCATTAAATACTTTCCGTCTATTCTAGCTTCTTGCAGAGGTGACCCGAATGCCGAACCCGGCTGTGGAACTTATTGCAATCAACGATGCTCGGACATTGGTAAAGAGCCTCAGGGTTGCATTTTGGTTTGTTATCCAAACGCATGTGATTGCAAAAATGGATATTATTTGGATGAAAAAACAGGAAAATGCGTTCTACCTAAAGACTGCCGTATGTATTTACTTTTTTAAATATACATTTTTGTTATGGTTCAGGGATTTGTTACAATTGTCAAAAAATTGATGTAAGAGTATAGTTAATATACCTGTAGAAATTTTAAGATGATTTAATTGATTATTATTCTACAAAATATTTTTTTTTACATGAGCATTATCATACTAATAATGTTTTTTTTTTTGTATCATATTTTTGAAACGACTGCCTTAAAAATATTGCATACAAAATTATATTCTCATTATTTTAATTTCAGCCCCTCAATGCCCTGCCAATGAAGAATACCACGAATGTCCAGATAATATATGTGACCCGAAATATTGTACAGAATTAGGTTATGGTGTAAATTGCACTTTAACCGACGATGATCCATGCCCAGGAAAACCGGGATGTGTATGCAAATATGGATATATAAGGAATAATAAGGGCGTCTGTATTCCACAGAAAGAATGTCGTAAGTGTGATAATTGTTTCTATAATAGTACCAAGGGTCTAGTCGGTTAAGCTAGTGAAAACTGCACTGGCGTCTAATGAAGGGTTCTTGTCTTGGTTTTATTATTTTTCATCTAAAATAGCCATGCACTTAATCTCACACCCCTGACCCCTATAGTAAGGGAATTATAAGGGTAACAACCCTGAACGTATTTTTTTTTTCTCAATACCTTTTGAAGATATTTTCATGAAATTGAAACTGTACATAACTTTCGATAAACTGATTAAAATATATTTTTTCTAGAATGTCTGCAATATTAGAAACTGTAAAAAACGAAACGTTTATTTTTTGGGAGTGGTTATTATACCAACCCCCAAATTGACACCTACCAAAAAATATCTTATTTGTTAATTAGTTAGCTATTAAATGTAAAAGTCACAAAAATGCTCGAATTGAGGGAACATAGCTAAGAAAAAATAAAAATCATTTACAAATACGTGCATGCACATATTACATATAAATTTTTACCAACAACTATATAAACTCTTGTAGACTATTTCTATATCTATCATCATAAATTTGTTTTTATAACTTGTAAATCTCAACAAAGTATATATGCCTACAAATTAACTACGAGTATAAACTATATGCGATTTGACGGCATTTGACTGCGCGAATTTAGAACAGTGTGCGCTACTTTTTCATACAAAACACATCAATGGCAGGCGACGTACTTATACGTATATTTAGTCAAAAGGAAATTGTGTTTTATTAAGTATTTTGCGAGAGTTTTAAATATCCGTTATGTATTGAGTGCGGTTCAGTTTTTCACGGCAACATTTGTGATAAGAAATAATGGAGAAAATAATTCGCTTGTCTACTTCCATCACCATGAGTTTTAAGTTTCTGTGCTGTACAGTGTTGTGGTAGGTCTTTCATATATGAGAGTCTAAAATGCATATTTTCCGAAAACCAGCACTGTAAACGCGCTATTGTGTACCGGTTTGATGGACATTGTAGCTAGAATAACTACTAGACATATTGAGAATTAGCATCTAATGTCTCCGGATGGCGGGCGCAGTGAAATGCCAAGCATTGCTACTGGCCATGAGCGGTCGTATCGCATACCATCAGGCGAATGGCACTCTCGACTCGCCATTCATAGCAATAAAAATATAAACAAAAAATATATAGACATCTCTAATTCATCGCATCTTATAGTATGACTTTGATAATTATGTCTTCATCCTCATCACCATCGTGTTAAATAAGTCGCCAGCATATTTCTACAGTTATGCATCTAATATATCATTAACTCTAAAATTTATTTCTCCTAACAAATATTTTCTGTCTCTTCCAGCTTCTTGCAGAGGTGACCCTAATGCTGAAGCCGGCTGTGGTACTTATTGCAATCAACGATGCTCTGACATTGGTAAAGAGCCTCAGGCTTGCATTCTATTGTGTTATCTTAATGCTTGTGATTGCAAAGAAGGATATTACTTGGATAGCAATACAGGGAAGTGCGTGCTACCTAAAGACTGCAGTATGTATTTTCTTTTTTCAATTTTTTTATATTGTATTGTAATAACTAATCACGCGGTATAGAATTCTACGTAAAAGTATTATTTTGTCCAGATAAAATATTTTAAAGATAGTTATGCCTGCCTGCTCAAAACTGAATTTTCCTTGATTCCAGAGCTTAACACTTTAGAATTTGTACTTTAAAGTAGGTAAAATCATCCTCAGTTCAGTCTATTTTTTCCTATAGATTAACTGAAAAAAAATATAACGAAATGTAGTATAAATATCAATATCTTAACATTTTCAGCTCCAACTTGTGGCAAAAATGAAGTTTATTCAAACTGTATAACCACAGGATGCGCAGATAAGAACAAATGCTCCAGCCTCGGCTTTGACGTAATTTGCGATACAAACGATGGTAACTGCACTCAGGGCTGCCTTTGTAAAGAGGACTATAAGCGAAACTCCAAGGGAGTGTGCATTCCCAAAAATAAATGTCGTAAGTGAAATAACATATTATATTGTTCAACTGAATATTATATTGTAAAATTAATTCTATAAAATGTATCATGCAAAAATGAAAATTTTGATTTGATTACTTGGAATTTTGATAGACTGATAAACGCGAAGCAAAGCTGTGCTGCCTAGGAATATTTGTAAATAAGTAAAAGTACAAACTTTGTGACCCTGGTTCAATTAAAGCCGTGTTAAAAATATTTTGTGAATATGTATAGGCTAAATTTAATCCTCCAAATAAATAAGTTTATTTTTTACGTACAATAACTGAATGAAACCATGTATTGCAAGTTGCAACACAATAAACTTCTGATTATGTTTTGGTTCTTTTTTTATATTGATATTATTTAAGTGGTGAACAAAAACCCCAACAGTACGAGTAATAATTATGTTACATTAATAAAAAATACATGTTTAATTATTTTACAACCACAGCGTCGTGCGGCGGCGATCCAAACGCTAAGCCCGGTTGTGGTGTCAACTGCGGCAAGCACTGCGCTGACTACTTCGGATATCCTCTTGGCTGCCCAAAAATATGCTATCCAAATGGTTGTGATTGTAAAAAGGACTATTATTACGACGGCAACTACAAGAAATGTGTTCTAGCCAAAGATTGCAGTGAGTATTTTAAACCATCAATAGTATTTTGTAGGCTGGGCATCACTCACTGATATAAAGTTCATTGATGACTTGCATGTTTAACTATTTTTTTTAAATTCTGGTACGGCTTTAGACTGTAATACACTTAGTGATCCAATAACCCATGGTTTGACGACCAATGGTTACTTCTTATTGGTAGATATAACTAATAAAGATATAACTACACTCAGTAACTACATAATACTATGAGAGCCTCCGTGGCGCAGTAGGTTAGACGCCGCCAGTAAAACGAGAGGGCGCGGGTTCGATCCCCGCACCGAGAGAAATGTTTGTGCGGCACAAATATTTCTTTCGGGTCTGAGTGATTGTGAGACCGAAAACTCTCTCGTAGTTCCTGTTACCCACGACACAAGACTCGATCTTAGTGTGGGGTCAGGACTGTGTAAGTGACTGTTAGGTGTTATTTGTTTATTTATTTAATATGCCCACCTTAAGGCCCGGCATGCCGTGCCCTATAGCGTCGCAGATATCCATGGGCGGCGGTGATCACTTACCATAAGGTGAACTCTTAGCCTCTAAATAAAAATAAATAAAATTCTATGTGAAAACTTTTCCAATTTATTCGCATTTTTTTTCTTATTAATATCTTTCACAGGTCCATACTGTAGTCCCAATAAACATGAGGTTTACTCAGAGTGCATTAATGGCGGATGTCAAGCCAAAAACTGTTCGCAATTAGGAAAACCAATACCTTGTGTCAAAATTGATCCGGCTTATTGCATCAAGGGTTGTATTTGCGAAGAAGAATACCTGCGTGCTCCTAATGGCTCGTGTATTCCAAAAGATCAATGCAATCGTAAGTTTTATTTACAAAAGAAAAACATAAAATAAATTAATCTATACTAAAATTATAAAGCTGCAGAGTTTGTTTGTTTGTTTGAACGCGCTAATCTCTGGAACTACTGGTCCGATTTGAATGATTCTTTCAGTGTTGGTTAGTCAATTTGTCGAGAAAGGCTATAGGCTATATATGATCACGCTATGACCTATAGGAGGAAAGCAGTAGTGATATTTCTAGTCTAGTCCGATTGGTCGATATTCTAAACTGATAGTCAGAATTAAACATTTTGACCGCCATTTTAAAACGTGTATGCACCCGGGCGGAGCCGGGCCCGACCGCTAGTGTATTATAAAGTTATAGGTTTACTCCTAAACCCTTGGATTAGAAATGTCAATTAATCTTCTTAAAGTATTAATTACTCCCTAATTAATTTAAGGATTTAGTCTCATCTGAATATTAAGATTAATCTGTACTATCAATGAGATTTTAAAATGGGATAATAAATTTCTTGTTATTGTAAAAAGTTCTGTTTGTCATTAGTTTGAGCAACTAGCTTTTACCCGCAACTTCGTCTACGTAATTAACTTTACTTTACAGTAAGTTTTATACACTTAAAACTCGATATTATATTATTGATGATTATTCCGTCTCCTCCCGTTATATCCCGCCCGCCACATCTCATTCTCACTTAAAACATGTAAACCATCACATCCCTTTGAGAATAAAAAGTGACAAATATATCTGTATTCCTTCCTCATCCTACGGGAAGTCTACATTATTCGGGATAAAAAGTCTCCTAAGTGTTAAACCAGGGTGTCAGCTATCTCCACACCAAATTTCTTCGAAATCCGTAAAGCTGTTTTTGAGTTCATCACACAAAACCGCACAGACAAAGCGACAAAAATAAAAAAATCATTGTTTTGGATTCTATTACATTAAAATTTCTCCCATATTAGTTTTTCTCATTTATTGACGTTGATCAGTTACAATTTTTTTATTTGGATATATAACACCATGTTTAATTTTCGCTAAATCGCACTTAATTAACATTCAAAAGAGTAATTTAATGTTATTTAATTAGGTGTAGCGAATAATATTACATTAAAATGTACAAATGCCTCCAGTGTTGTGTGGTTTTATCCGAATAATTTCAATTCATTTACTATTTCAACAGCTTGCACTAGACCGACTAAATACTATGATAAATGTCCACCAATATGAAAAAGGTATTTTGCCTAGAGATAGTAGATGATCCTTCACGCTGCAAACCAGCTTGTAGATGTAAGAAAGGCTACTACAGGAATAAGCTTGGAGAGTGCATATCCAAAGCAAATTGTTGTAAATAAACTTTATGAAACGTATCTGTTAGTTATTTACTGGTGGCAGGTCTCTCATATGTGAGACGCCGCATGAGTAGTACCTCCGCAATTTCTATTTTACTCGACTAAGAGCAGTGTAAATGCACTGTTGTATTCCGGTTCGAAGGACATTGTAGCCAGAGTAACTACTGGACATATTGAGACTTAACATCTTATGTCGCACGATGACGAGCGCAGTGGAAAGCAAAACATTGCTTTGTAATTCAAGGTGTTGTTTGGTTTTGACACTGTCAAAATATGGAATTAACGTGGATTAATACAGAATATACCTTAATTTAATGTAAAATGAAACTGTTTAAACCGCAAGATTTAAATAGTTTTATGAAATCATCATCATCATCATATCAGCCACAGGAAGTCCACTGCTGAACATAGGCCTTCCCCAAGGATCTCCACAATGACCTATTGGAAGCGGCCTGCATCCAGCATCCATCCATTTATGAAATAATATTTTAAAATTCTAATAAAGGAGTTGAAAAGCAATAGTTATTTTCTGAATTCACTGTTTAATTTTAATATCGACCTAAGGGCCAATAAAATATTCATATCTTTTAGTGAAATGTCCTGACCCTCACGAGTACTACGCTTGCGGCGGCGCTTGTGATAACGTGTGCGCAACCATCAAAGAACAGAATCAAACCAACTGCCCAATTAGAAACATTAAGTGCAACGAAAAATGTTACTGTGAAAAAGACTATGCTCGTGCCAAAAATAACACGTGTATTCCAATTTCTCAGTGTAATGGTATGTAAACAGAACATCCTTAAATATATTATGCTCTATAAGTTTTTAACTTTACGACTGCCTCGGTGGCGCTGTTGTACTACGGTGTGATTGCAAGGTGTGGTACTTTTAGTTTCTGAAGTCACTAAAACTACCTCCCGGCGTCTTTTTCGGTAGCAGTCATGATATAACCTGTATTACTTACTCATGAGAGTGGTTATCATTTGGCGCTAATTATTGTCGTCTTAAGCATTGGCGCTTAGGCCCACTTGGGGCTCTTTGAAGTTATTCAACTTAGCTTTATAAATCTGAATACGTTTTCCCTAAAGGTAATACTCACTCTAATACTTCAATATCACTCACATTTTATGTTATGTGTGCAAATTTGTATTTCTATTCTTTCAGAGCCACAGTGTCCAATAAATGAAATGTATGTGCAATGCCCTGTGGGATTGTGTAGAGGATTGACTTGCGATCAGTTGGGATACCCAGTAAACTGTACACAGCCAGACCCATGCCCAGAGAAACCAAAATGTGTCTGCGTAGAAGGATACGCAAGAAATAGTTCGAATGTTTGTGTTCCTGTCGATCAATGTCGTAAGTACTTCCCCATTATTAGAAAACTTTTTTATCTTAGCTAGGCTAAGTAACTACATGATGATATGTGGGATGCCGTCTAGAAAGCGTGCTAATTCACAAATGTCTTGCCAATCCAAATGATTATATCGGTGTATTTAAATACATGCTTCTTCCCGCTTGGTATGTAGAGCTCGGGATTTTAGAACAGCGGAAGCTAATGAGACTGTGAACTGATTTAGGTCTCATACATAAAACTGCCAATCGGCGCGATGCGGATTTGCAACGCAAAAAAAATCGATGCGATTTCGATTTACGCGGGAAGGCGTTTGCACGATTTGGGTGATGCTTATTGATAAGGAAATACAGAAAAAAGCAGGAATGCGCGATGCGTGTCAATTCGCAAGTTCCTGCGATGCGTCGTAGGAGCTCTTAGATATTTACGATGCAACGCTCGCATCGCAATTTTGTGTACGATCCGATACATTTAAATATTACGACAAACATAAGAGTATGTGAAACTTTTGGTTGAAGATGAGATGGTGTTGACCTCCGAACTGTGGTTTCGCAAACTAGCACCGAAATAAACTTTTTTGGATCTTAAAACTATTCTAGCAAATTATTATCTTTTTAGCTTCATGTGGAGGTGATTACAATGCTACATCCGGCTGTGGATTTTGTGGACAATATTGTTCTGATATTGGTAAAGGACCCATAGCGTGTCCTGCGATATGTAAAATTAATGGTTGTCAATGTAAAAAGGGATATTACTATGACCAGGATAAAAAGAAATGCGTTTTGCCAAAGGATTGCAGTAAGTAATTTTGTTTGACTAGGTATTTTTGGCAGAAGTATCTCTCAAATAGGTACAATTTCTAATATTTAAGAGATTGTTTATTACGCCTTTGAGTAACATAGTAAATAAATACACCCGTCACATACTTACATAGTCCTGACTCCACACTAAGATCCAGTCTTGTATCGAGGGTATCAGAAATTACGAGGGACTTTTCGGTCTCATAAACAGATCCGAATCAAATAACTGTGGATCCCACAAATATTTATCTCGGTGTGGGGATCAAATATACAGCCTCTCATTTCACAGATAATCATCTGTGCCACTAAGGCTGTCTGTTAATAAAAACGTTTAATTTTTTTAGCTCCGAAATGCGGAGTAAATGAGAAATATGTAAACTGTCCTGCGGCATTATGTCGACCACAGAACTGCACACAAGTAGGATTTCCAGTTATCTGTCCAGCTACAACACCAGATTCAGCTTGTCCTGGAAAGCCTGGATGTGTCTGTGACGACAACTATGCAAGAAACGATAAAGGCGTTTGCATCCCAATCAAGGAATGTCGTAAGTATATTTTTTCCTTAGTAATTATTTTATGACGCTAGAAACCTCTTCAAATATCACATGTATTTAAATTATTGAACTTGGTCTGGAATAAAACTTATAGTAAAGATATATATAATGGGGTTCATAGTATTTAGAATATAAACTATAATAACTAAATCTGCACTAAAGGGAATTCAAACACAGACAGATTATGGAGCAATTCTTGGTAATCCGTACTGTATCTTTGTGAACGAAAATACTTTCTTGATCAAAGAGCTTATTCATCATTCATAGAATGCTATTCCACATTTTATTTAGATCGATAAGAATTCTTGTTTGCTTCGTCAACAATATAGTGAATTACAGGTCCATTCTCAGGAATTTCATGGATGAGTGAATGATCTTATCCTTATAACTCTTAAAATAAAACTCTAGGAATAACTTATGTCAATATATTATTGACTTCCAGCGTCATGTCGTGGTGACCTCAATGCTACCTCAGGTTGTGGATATTGCGGACACCGATGCTCCGACATTGGTAAAGATGGCGTGGCATGTCCTAAGATATGTGAAGTAAACGGTTGCCAGTGTAGAAAGGGATATTATTATCACCAAGATAAAAAGCAGTGCATTCTACCAGTTGATTGCAGTAAGTACCACAATACTTTAAAGAATAGAGTTTATACATCCCTTTAATAAAAGCATCGTACTGAAAATAGGTAGTATAGGGGTTGTCTGCAATGAAGACTACGTACCAATTGTACGTTCGTTAATTTCCCTCTATTGAAAGTATTTTTGTATTAAATTGTGTTGCATTCCTACATATATACATACATAATGTGACCATACGTCTCGATTTAGGCGGGACAGTCCTGCTTTCAGGAAGTGTGTCCCGGTGACACAGCAAGGCCTACATAGTCCCGCTTTTGCAAACAGACCAAATGATGATCAAAAAGTATTTCTCGCTCGAAATGCTTTATAGAACTATTTCTGAAAACGGTTGGGTTAAACTATTCTAGCACTATCCTAAAAACATTCTTGATTTAAAAAACTTTTCCACAATTATTGAGTACGTTATGTGTCTGCCTCGAAGTGACGCCACTAGTGGGGCTTATAAATCGTGCCCAACTAACTATTTTGTGTTTAGCGCAATGATTATTTTTTGTAATTCAATCTTCCTTATTAAAAACTTGTAAAACACCAAAAACTTTTTATTATTATTTAATTCCACAGATGTCCCGCTCTGGCACAAAAAATAAATGGTCACGTTATACATACATAGACTCACCCATTTCTCCCAAAAGGGGTAGGCAGAAGTGCTACCAGGATATTTCCGTTTCGCCTTGTGTGTTCGGACCCACGATGTAATAGGGGGCGTGCCTATCGCCATATTGGGCACAAATTCCTGACTCCAAGTATGAACCCGAGACCATTGCATTGTAATCGTAACGTGGTACAACTGCACCACTGAACAGTCGTAGTAGTAGCCGCCTTCATATCGTGATAATTATATTATTTCATAGTCCGACACTTTAGCGATGATATCCCGGACATCAGCCTGTTTGAGATTGAGATGGCCCTCAAACAACTTAAAAACAACAAGGCGCCGGGTGAAGACGGAATCACTTCAGAGCTTCTGAAAGCGGGCGGAACGCCGGTACTGAAAGTCCTTCAGAGGCTCTTCAATTCCGTTCTCCTCGAGGGCTCAACGCCGGAGGCATGGAGCAGGAGCGTGGTGGTACTGTTCTTCAAAAAAGGTGATAACACTTTGCTGAAGAACTACAGGCCCATCTCGCTCCTGAGCCATGTCTATAAGTTGTTTTCAAGGGTCATCACAAATCGTCTCGAACGCAGGTTTGATGACTTCCAGCCTCCCGAACAAGCCGGTTTCCGAAAAGGCTTTAGTACCATAGACCACATCCATACGCTTCGGCAAGTTATACAAAAAACCGAGGAGTATAACTTGCCGCTTTGTTTAGCGTTTGTGGACTATGAGAAAGCCTTTGATTCGATCGAGACCTGGGCTGTGCTACAGTCTCTTCAGCGGTGCCACATAGACTATCGGTACATCGAAGTGTTGAGGTGTATATACAACAACGCCACCATGTCGGTCCGAGTACAAGATCAGAGTACGAAGGCTATTCCACTACGGAGAGGCGTGAGACAGGGAGATGTCATATCTCCGAAACTGTTCACTGCCGCGCTGGAAAATGCCTTCAAGCTCTTGCAGTGGAAAAGATTCGGCATCAACATCAACGGCGAGTATATTACTCACCTTCGATTTGCCGACGATATTGTAGTCTTGGCAGAATCGCTGGAAGACCTTAGCACTATGCTCGAAGACCTTAATCGAGTTTCCCAACAGGTGGGTCTTAAAATGAACATGGATAAAACGAAGATCATGTCGAATATCCATGTTGTGCCCACCCCCATTGGAGTTGGGGGCTCGACTCTCGAAGTTGTAGACGAATATGTCTATTTAGGACAAGTGGTCCGGTTAGGCAGGTCCAACTTCGAGAGAGAGGTCAATCGGCGAATCCCACTCGGTTGGGCAGCGTTCGGGAAACTTCGCGACGTCTTCTCGTCCAAAATACCTCAGTGCTTAAAATCGAAAGTCTTCGATAGTTGTGTGTTACCAGTGATGACATACGGCACCGAGACGTGGCCTCTCACTGTGGGCCTCATTAAAAGGCTCAAAGTCACTCAACGAGCCATGGAGCGGGCTATGCTCGGTGTTTCCCTACGAGATCGAATCAGAAATGAGGAGATCCGTAGGAGAACCAAGGTTACCGACATAGCCCATAGGATTGGCAAGTTGAAGTGGCAATGGGCCGGGCACATAGCTCGTAGAACCGATGGCCGTTGGGGCCGAAAGGTTCTCGAGTGGAGGCCACGTACAGGCAAGCGAAGTGTCGGACGCCCGCCTACAAGGTGGACGGACGATCTGACTAAGGTCGCAGGAAGTCGCTGGATGCAGGCCGCTTCCAACAGGTCATTGTGGAGATCATTGGGGGAGGCCTATGTTCAGCAGTGGACTTCCTGTGGCTGATATGATAGTCTAAAAATCTCGGAAATTTGTTTTATATTCGATATTAAGTTTTGTTAAAAACACAATTACAAATGAAGAAAGACTGTGTGTATCAGAGATTTTATAATTCATAATATTTTCCAGCTCCGCAGTGTGCATTGAATGAGGAATATTCAACATGTCCATTTTTGTTATGTCGGCCAGAAAATTGTACCCAAGCAGGATTCCCAATCGCTTGTCCTGCTATAACCAAAGATTTTAAATGTCCAGAAAAGCCTCGATGTGTTTGCAAACCAGAATACGCAAGAAACGAAAAGGGTATTTGTGTCCCTATAAATGAATGCAGTAAGTATTGTTCTACATATTACGTCTGAAATGCTATCTAAAGCGACAACATATTCACTATATTTCTTCTATTAATTATTTAAACTCGCTTAACAATTTCGCTGCGGCATCTTCCGAGGACTTTCAGGCAGTACGTTAGAGACCTACTTAGATCTTATAACCGTCCTAATCCATAGTGCATTATATTTATGTTTACATTATATTACCATTATTTAATTTTATTTATTTATTATATATTGCACGTCATTAGATCTCCTAACGCAGTGAATGTGTTCAAATACCACTTTCATATTCAATGTGTAGTTAAGATCTTGCTTTTCATTGTATTGTACCAACATGTTATACTTTAAGAGACATGCTTAGTTCAAAATCCTGCTTAGTGTGTTGTTCGCATACCAGCAATGTGAACGAATATTGTTCCTTTCATTAGTGTTATTATCCTCGTGGTTTTTTTAAACATCTGCTTTTGTTGGTATTACAATAATTGTAATGTAACACATGTGTCGATATACATTTGTTTCAAAATCTGGTTGTTCGAAAGTCTAATTTATTAAAAAATCTATTTTTTTTTTCAGCTCAATGTCGTGGAGATCCAAATGCTAGGCCAGGTTGTGGATACTGTGGACATCGTTGCTCTGACATTGGCAAAGGTCCCGTTGCATGCCCCGCTGTATGTGAATTCAACGGATGCCAATGCAAAGAAGGGTATTACTATGACAGAAACTTTGAAAAATGTGTACTACCAAAGCAATGCAGTAAGTATGTCTTAATTAAACCACAACTTTCCATATTCAGTAATTTATTTTTGCCTCTATGTATTTTTCTCTGTGTCGTCTCAGACAACCCGATGTGAAGGTGTCTTTCAAATTATATTTCGAATTATTTTTTATAATTTATAGCATAAGTAGTTGAAAAGTCTTTGATGAGATATTTTCATGCGATTTATAGCTTGGCAAAAAAGAGTCTGTTTTTAATGAGGGCGCTAAGATCGAATTTAATATTAATATGGCAACCCGATATGCTACAATAGACAATGTTTAGATAGTTTTTATTTATTTTTGTTAATAATCTCTTTGTTTATTTTAAATCTCAAAAAAAAAAAAAGACTTGAAACGACAATGCATAGAAATACCTGGGTATAAAATTATTCAAGGAAAACAGTGACATTTTTAATGGTTTTCCTTGTTTTTCTTTAACGTCAATTATCACCGCATCGTACTCTTTTTTGCCAAGCTATACTTATCTTAATTCACACGATTGTCGTAAGGATAATAAAAATTACATCGAGGAAACACTTGTGATACTATAAGAATACGATAATTTCATAGAGATGAAATTAATGCATTTGTTAATGGCATTCGATTCTCATCAGAAATGAAGTGAAAACGTCTTCCCGATATAAATGAGGCTTTAGACTTTAACATTTATTGATTTTAAATTTTCAGCCCCGCAATGTAAAGCAAATGAAAAATACGAGACATGCCCTTCGGGATTGTGTCGACCGCAGAACTGCACTCAAGTTGGATTTCCAATAAGCTGCCCTGATAAGAAACCAGGCACTAAATGTTCAGATAAACCTGGATGTGTCTGTATCGAGGATTATGCGAGAAATGATAAAGGAGTTTGCATCCCATTGAAGGAATGCCGTAAGTTTTCAATTATTTATGTAGTATGCTTTCTAATTTGAAATAACCAATTCAAAGGACTTTATATTCCAAGCCATAGCAATTATTATTGTAATATTTTTTTCATTTTTTATTGCTATGATCGGCGGCGAGCATGCCGTTTGCCTGGTAAGCGATATGATCGCTCATGTACCAAACAAAAAATATGTCAAAATACATCTTTGTGTATTAATTTATATCCTTGGATATAAAATAAGCGTATAGATTGATACATATACATTTTGAAAAATTAACTAATCACTGTATAAAGTCCTTTAAATATTATCGAAGCGAAAGAAATAAAATAAATTATTTCACAGCCTCATGTGGTGGCGATCCCAACGCTATCTCTGGCTGCGGATTTTGTGGTCAACTGTGCTCAGATATTGGCAGAGACGATGTCGCGTGTCTGGCGATATGCAAAGCAAATGCCTGTCAATGCAAAAAAGACCATTATTATGATACGAATGTAAAGAAATGTGTCTTGGAAAAAGATTGCAGTAAGTATTTTTACATTAAAATGTTTTTTTTTTTGTACTTTATGACATTGTTTATTAGTGAAATTATAATTTAGAATATAATACCATTATATTATTATTGCAATGCATACGTCTACGATGTAATTAGTAATAGTAAAGATATTAAAACAGAAACCACTATTTTCAGTGTAGTAGAGCTCATGCTTGTTCTCATCAATTCGAATAGCAGCCATTTAAGACATTAGTTAAAACCTAGTATAGGGACTCACGCAAATGGGTCAAATTTCGGGTTCGTACGATGTGTTGGTTGTTGTAGACCCGCCTATAATTTTAACAGCAACTTTGACCTATTTTGACAGCGTCCGTGGCGCAGTTGGTTAGACGCCTAATGTGGAACGAGAGGCCGCAGGTTCAATCCCCGCACCGAAATATTTGTATGAACCACAGGCATTTGTTTCGGGTCTGGGCGTATGTGAACCGAACAGTCTCTCGTAGTTCTTCGTCAGGGCTATGTATGTGACTGTTGGGTGTATTTGTTCATTTATTTTTTCTATTTTTCAGGTCCAAAATGTGGATTGAACGAGGAATACATGAAATGTCCTGCAAATCTGTGTCGGCCAGAAAACTGCAGTCAAGTAGGATTCCAATTATTATGTACACCCATAGATCCTGATGCGGAATGCCCAGTCAAACCAAGATGCGTATGCAGTCATGGATATGCGAGAAATGATAAGGGTGTCTGTGTTCCTTTGGATGAATGTCGTAAGTATCAAGTCTACCATAAAGAGGGCAGACGACCTAATCAACATTTCCGGAAGTCGCGGTATGAGGCCATTAATTGAAACGGGTCGCTTTTTTTTGTTCAGTCGACTTTTTGAGGTTATAAATGCTGATATTGGTTTTATGACTGATCCTAGTCCTGAGAATGGTCAAACTTTCAATAGTTAGCTAATGAAATCAATGTATACCTAATTCATCTACACAAAACGGTACAATCAGTAAAGGAACTAAGCGGCCAAAATATGGAATACGTTTTATTTTTATAATTTCCATTAAATTTAAAGTGATTCTTATTACACAAAAATATTTTAGCTTCGTGCGGTGGTGACGTTAATGCTACGGCTGGGTGCGGATACTGTGGACACCGTTGCACTGACATCGGCAAGAAGCGTGTAATTTGTCCAAGAATAGCGTGTAAATTTAATGATTGCAAATGTAAACCAGGCTATTATTATGATGAAAAACTAGAATATTGCATTCTAGCAACAGATTGTCGTAAGTATTTTTATACATCATTCCTGAATTTAAGTCATAAAAATATCTAATAGTTGTAGATAATACTCGTAAATTATAAGCATAACATATAACTAGAGGAACGTTCTACTGGTAGGTCTCTCATATGTGAGAGGTGGCCTGGGTAGGTACCACTGCAATGTCTATTTCTCCCGCCAAACAGCAGTGTTAATGCACTGTTGTGTTTTGCATTGAAAGACAGTAGCTAGAGTAACTACTGGACATATTGAGACTTAACATCTTTTGTCTCAGGATGGCGAGCGCAGTGGAATGCCAATCATTGCTTTTTAATTCAAGTCGTTGTTTGGTTTTAGTTGTTTTTCGTTTTGTTTTGTTTTTCATGAGAGGTCGTATCGCTTGGCATCAGGCGAGCAGCATGCCCGTCTCACCATATATTGCAATAAAAATAAAAAACGTTCCTCGTATGCCACAAGCCATCTGAATAGATACTACCGCTTTGTCTATTCTAAACGTACGGCAATAGTGAGTTACTGCTGTGATATTTCAATTCAAATAATATTTCAACCAGTAAAATTACTAAGCATTGAGAGGCGTCACTCAACTTGAGGTGATGAGCGCAGTGCAGTGTTATGAATTGCTTAGTTATAAGTTCTAAACGGTATTGCTTCTATTTATTATCAGCCGAACCACCTCTTCAATTTGAGATTTTTTTAAATAAATAACATTTTGTACAACTACAGCTAACCCTTGTGGCAAGAACGAAGAAGTATCAAATTGTGTCAACGGAGGCTGTGATAAGAGGAACTGTTCTCAGCTGGGTCAACCGACTATTTGTATAGACCCATATGTATGCAACGTTGGATGCGTTTGTAAACAAGGATATTTGAGAGATCCTAACGGAACGTGTGTTTCCATAAAGCAATGCCGTAAGTAATATAAATTAATACGTAATAAATTGTAGCCACACGGTTAGACATTATAACCGTGTGTATCATGGAAACCATAAATAAAATCAACATTATCTATTGCCACGCGCTTGTCAGCCTTGGGTCAGCATGAATGGACAGGCTCGGCCGAGGCGGTATGATTGTCTTATAGGAAATCGACATGATGCAATAGCTTTTTTGTCACGTCCCTTTCGTTTATTGAGATTTCCGGATGCCTAATACTTCTTTACTCTCCCCATCATTTATCCTTCCCGCTCCACTCCAGATTTGCTGGGCCGTCAAAACATGATCCAAGCGTTATTGATGTTCATGAGCGGCAGTGATCATAGACCATCAGGTGACCTGTTCACTCATTTGCCAGACGATTTTACGGTGAACTAACTAGTGTAGCATTTATAAGAGAGGATTGATAGCAAGAACTCCTTATCGACTTACTACATTCAAGATGCAAGCTACTTCCTATAGAGCACTGTAGAAATCTTTGGGAGAGGCTTATACTCATCAGTGGACTTCCTATGGCTAAAGAGGGAAAGAAAGAGAGAGAGAGGGAAGAAAAGAGTTCACGAATCGAATAAATTGCATCCACAGCTGCGTGTGGTGGTGATCCGAATGCTCAGGCCGGTTGTGGTAACCACTGTAACAGACGTTGCTCAGACCTTAGTAGGGATCCCAAGCCATGCACTAAAGAATGCAATTTAGATGGATGTGATTGCAAAGATGGGTATTACTTGGATGACTTCACCGGGAAATGTGTTGAACTTAAAAACTGTTGTAAGTAATCTGATACTTGTCTAAGATTTGTTATTATGTGTTGAGAATGTTGCAATTCGTTTATTGAATAAGGTTGCCGGATATCTAATGGTATTCAATATTCATACCCTGTCCGATGGTGATCAGCTGTACATGGTGGCGATAAGCCCATATGATTGACGTCTATTTTGCGTTTCCGAATTTATCATTATTTATTTCAACTCTACTTACCAACAAGTGCAGTGTCGATATTTCAAATGCCAGTACACAATATAGAGATATTTAATAAGACTAAAAATAAAAATCACAAAGAGCTATTTTTTATGGATTTTTAAATTGTAAAAACTGTAAAACGAAGGTAGTTTTTGTAACAATTACTGAGCGGATGAATAACACCTTAGTTCGCCCCGTGATCTCAAAATCTGTAAAGTTATCGAAACGTCGCTTCAGGAAGCTAAAAAAATGATCAAACCAAATTTGTGATTAAATGCTTACACAAAATAATTTTATTTCATTGCATAACATTCGCCATTATCACCATGTGACTAACCTTTAAGATGTTAATGATGTAGCGGTATTTCTAATAGAATTTTTCCCTTGCAGCATGTTCTAAACCAAACGAAGTGTTCGATCTTTGCCCATCATGGTGCCCACCACAAACTTGCGAAAGCCTGGATAGGGCTTATATCTGTCCAATAGAGTTTGGTGAAGAGGAACCCTGCAGACCCAGTTGCAGATGCAAGGATGGGTACTTTAGAAATATTAAAGGACTTTGTAACACAGAAGCACAGTGTCGTAAGTAATTATGTATTTAATTGTTATTTAGACACGATCTAAATTGAAAAAAAAGAAGGAATTTTTTGATAGATGTATTATTTCAAAGAATCAATAGATGATCTCTAATAAAATATTATAATGTGTGAATTCTGATGTGAATGATTTTTTCAAAATCTCGCCAAACAGCAGTGCAGCAGTTTTTGCTTAGGTAAATTATTATTATTCTATATTATCATGTAATATTTTTGCATTTTTTTTGTTCATAGGCCAGTGTAGTGGTCCTCACGAATACTATGACTGTAACGTCGCTTGTGACAATGTCTGCGCCACGCTCAACGAACAGAATCAAACCAACTGCCCAATTATAAACATTAAATGCAACGAAATGTGCTACTGCGAGGAGGGTTATGCTCGGGCTAAAAACAATACATGTATACCTATATCCAAATGTAGTGGTACATAACATTTTTTATACAAATTTTGAATTGACTGTCCTTTTTAATCATAGAACAGTTACTGAGCCCCCCTTTCTGGTACTTCCGAAGCCTAAAGATAGACTCGTAATCCGATGTCCATTTCAATTTGTTGCCGAAAATAAATAAATAACACCCAACAGTAACATACATAGTCCTGACCCCACACTAAGATCGAGTCTTGTATCGTATCAGGAACTACGAGAGACTTTTCGGTCTCACAAAAACCCAGAACCGAAATAAATATTTGAGGCCGCACAAACATTTCTCTTGGTGCGGGGATCGAGCCCGCGGCCTCTAGTTTCATAGGCGGCGTCTAGCCGCCTGCGCTTCGGTTGCCGGTTTTTTTTTTATATCACCATACCGACTAAAACCACTCAACGACCAAATTTGATAACTTTTGAATAATAGTTACCAAGTTTAAGTATCGCATAAACATATTTAAATAATTTAATGGTAATTTAAATAATTCCACTTTTTTTTTTTCAGAACCTCAGTGCGGAATAAACGAACAATACGATCAGTGTCCCACGGATAGGTGTCGCCCAGAAAACTGTTCACAATTGGGGTATCCCTTAGATTGTGAATATGTAGTTACCCCTGAGACTGGTTGTGAAGTAAAGCCTAAATGCACATGCAAAGATGGTTACGCTAGAAATGAAACGGGTGTCTGCATTCCTGTTAACGAATGTCGTTAGTATTTTTTTTTTAATATAAATAATCTGCTTTCGTCGCGTAGTTTGTTAGACCCAGGTACATTTATTTTTGTGTGTTTACTTATACCATCATCAACATTATCATCATATCAGCCACAGGAAGTCCACTGCTGAAGATAGGCCTCCCCCAAGGATCTCCACAATGACCTGTTGGAAGCGGGTGAAAACATAATGTATCGTACAATTTATACATAATGCTGCTGGCCAAGTCGATCTATTTATTTAAAACGTAAAGAATTTTTAATATTGATATGGTAATAACTAACGTAATAACTTTATATAGAAGGTCAAGAATATTAAATAAATTAATCGACTTGGTATTACATGCATCTCACAACTTTTTGCGGTAGAAAACCTGAGCTGCGAGACTTGGAATTTTTTTACAGGATGTTTTTGATGGGATCTCACGTCTTTTTGTAGAGTCCTACTTTTTTCCTTTTCGGTACTTCTTACTTCTAGAATATCACTAACGATTTTTCTTAAAGCCTCTGTCTTATGGCTTTTTCTTATTTTTGTAGGTATCAATTTATCACAAATATAGCGGATTTTATTATTAATGTTCTTTCTTTCATTGTAATTGATATTTTCGAGCTATTTAGTCTATTTATTTGCATGTTTTTCTTCGTCATGTTTTTCTAGAGGAATGTTGTACAGTTTCATGGGCTGAATACACCATTTCCCTCTCTATATCCCCTTCTGTTATGCCTCATATATATAGATATCTATCTACAACTATTCCATTATATACGGGTACAATGATTCATTTACTGCAAATGTAACTTTGTAATCCCATATAAATGTATAGGATTACAAAGTTATTCACGAAGTTAGTCTATACAACTAGATACAAATTATGAAATGTTTGAATTTTCCCTTACTTTAGACACTAAACACTAATTATATTCTAAATTTGAAGGTTTTATGTCGGCTAGAAGTGCCTTAGACTTTTGATGATCGGTCAGTCAGTGAGTGACAAAATTAAGAAAGTTTGTCTAGTTACAATTCTTAAACTACTGGTTCAAATTGAATGAAATTTTAAATATACCGTGTTTTCACAATGCCTGCTTAGTAACTGAAAATTCAGACTTCATGCTTTAGCCACAACGAAGTTATAGGGGGTTGAAAATGGTCTGAATTGCTTCGAGAAAAGGCCTATAGCTCGACTTGGAGGGGGCTCGGCCGCGCCCCCAGATATAATTTCGAGCATCGGAATTACTAATCCTCTATGCCAATTAAATTTTAAATTATTATTATTATATTTACGTCTTAAATATACTACTTTACTATGTTAAATATGTTATAGGGTCTCACAGCCTACTAGCTAATTTAAAACGTAATTATTGACGATTAAGCGCCATTTGGACGGAAAGAGTTTATCGCGACGAGAATGATATACCATTAACGCATGGCATATCCACCATAAGATTATCGTATTTGACTAATGTTTACACGATTTTTTATATCCTTACGATAGTCGCATTGTCGAGGCGAGAAGCTCTTCTCATGTAAATCGTGCTTTAGCATCATAATACATTTTGGTGCTATGAAACGTTACCATTAGCGCACAATTTTCTCTATACAGTATTTACCTAATCGTGGTAGCAACGTATGGAGCTGAATTAAGTCGACTATCAAAATTAAAACACCGGGAATACTAATGTATCAAATGACCTCCTTCTTTGATTACAGCAACATGCAGAGGCGATCCTAATGCCAAACCTGGGTGCGGATTTTGCTTCACCAAGCATTGTCCTCATCATGCCGACGGCATATTCTGTACTGCGATATGCGAGGCGAACGGTTGTGAATGCAAAGACTTCCACTACTACGACAGAATCCAGAAGAAATGCGTGCTCATCGATGACTGTAGTGAGTTATACAGCAATAGGCTTTTATGATATCAATCTATACATATAACATGTCTGTAACTCATCGATGTCTGTACATGGAAGATAAATGAGAAAAACCCATATAGGGGACTATATTTACGTAATAGAACCCAAAACAATGATTTTTGGAATGTTTGTAATAATAATTTTTGTAATTTATAGAAATTTTGTCCGTGCGGTTGTGCGCGATAAACTAAGAAGTATTAGTATAAAAATAGTCATTCGACCAATGACATAAATATATGGACAGGGCAAAGAGCGCGTAAAGTTTTCCAACGTAAGTTGCGCGACGCTCCGTTGCATCCACAGTGAAGCGTTACTGATAATATAATATAAAACAAAGTAAATAAAAATCAATAGAAAATCATAATATTTTAACTTTACTTCTTTTCAATAAACTTAAAACAGTTATAAAATCCGCGCGGAAAAATACTTAAATCAAAAACCACTAAGTGAACTTTTTGTGACTGAAAATGATTTTGATGGAGAAATTGATGAAAGCGTCATATGCCAACGTAACCTCTTTTTAATATAAATACTAGCGACCCGGCCCACCTTCGCCCGGGTACAAATACATTTCTGTACAATAATATGTACGTATTATATAATATATAAACCTTCCTCTTAAATCACTCTATCTTTAAAAAAAACCGCATCAAAATCCGTTGCGTGGTTTTAAAGATTTAAGCATACAAAGGGACATAGGGACAGAGAAAGCGACTTTGTTTTATACTATGTAGTGATTAATTATTTCTAGTCGCAAAACTAAATAATATAAGTACATGTATATACACGCCTCTTAATTCTATCCAAAGCCTAATGCGCTAGTAGCCGTATTGTATGGTCTTGTCTTATCATGCATGCAGAGACAATGAGCTGTATAATATCCATCATCAAGAGTATCCCAATTGGTCATTGTTAGGCGATAATTGTTCGTATTGTTGTACTATACGGATTAGGGGTATTTCAGTTTATTCCATTAATCCTCATGTTGTATGTCTGATATACAACGCACTATAGTACAAGTATTATAATTAGTTAGCAATTCTTCAAAAATATTTCAAATCTAAAAATTTGTTATTTATTTTTCACCGTGTATATTTAAATCTTTCTGGTTTTAAATATTATTTTTCTACATTTCATAACATTGGTGCTTTCGTGAAGAAATAAAAAATATAATTGTATTTTTTTTCCTCATTAATTTATGAATACTGATTTTGAATATGATTTATGACGTCATACCGGTGCCATCGTAAATTCTTAGCTACGATGGCACATGCATAACCTAGTGTAGGCATCACTAGTGTTTCTGTTTGTTTTTAATACTCCGAATAATGAGACGAACATGCCATTCGCCTGATGGTGAACGATACAGCCGCTCATAGACAGTAGCAATATTTGGCATTCCACTGCGCTAGCCATCCTGAATCACAAGATATAAAGTCTCAATATTTCCGGCGGTTACTCTCGTTACAATGGCCTTCGAACCGAAATCGAACAGTGCGTTTACACTGCTGTTTGGCGGGAGAAATCGACATCGCGATGGTACTCACCCAGGCGGCCCCTTATATGCCTCTCATAATATAACGTATAACGTATATTGTAAACGGTGGTGCATTATCTTTTAATATATTTCTCTTATTTTGTATTGTATTATCAGTTTATGCAAACTATTATAATCCTATTAAATGTTGAAGTATAATATTAAGTTTGAATAAGCTAAACTGATTGTAACAAAAACTCATTTCAGCTCCGACGTGCGGCGACAACGAAATATTCCACAACTGCATGGAGGGTTACTGCGACGCAAAAACTTGTGGTGATCTCGGATTCCCAGTGCCTTGCCCCGACCTCACCCCTGAACAGTGCACAAAAGGATGCCTCTGCAAACCGGACTATGTGAGGGCCGATAATGGAACGTGCATTAAAAAAATAAATTGTCGTAAGTAATCGTATGTTTGAAAGACAAAAAAGTCAAGTAGACCTTAACGACATTAAATGGATTCAATTTTCATAGTATCTATTTTTTAAATTGTATTATACCGTGAGTGCAGGAAAATGGAGTACTTACTAAGATGTATACAAGGGTATAATATGATAATAAATTAATATTTGGAAAATACTTATCTGTTTTGGAGTTATGACTATTAAAAGCTTTACATATCACTACTTTTTCGCATAAAACCTATTGGAATGGGAAAAGAATAAGATTTCAACATATAGGTTTTTTTCGTTTCGTCATTAATTAAATGGTTAACGGAATATACCACGAAAACCATTTTTAACAATAACAAAACTTTCATAGACTTCGCCATAATATTTTTTACAAACAGGCGAGGTCATGAACTCTCAGAACTAAGGCGTATAATATGTTAAGGGAAAACTCGTGTAATATTAATTCATTATTTCTCAGTATCTTTGTTATTATCAGAGTAAGCTACGAAAAGTAAACCTAATCTAGACGCAATCCCGATTTACTAAAATGTATATTAGCAGGTGCGCCATTTGTTTGGACTCCCGGTATAATTTTGTTTGTTAGATTTATCGTCAGGGCTTTAGGAAGAAATGGAGTGGCTTTGTTTAACAACACCTAAAACAATCGAGAAGAAAAATCAACCTTACCTTAGCTTAATACATAAGATTTTTTATTCATTTCTTACTGAATATTTTCTTGCAATATGTAGCGTCATGCGGTGGCGACGTCAACGCTCAGTCGGGTTGCGGTGTCAACTGTGGCAAACGTTGCAGAGACATCGGCAAAAAGGATCCAGTGTGTATAACAATATGCAACTTCAACGCTTGTGACTGCAAGCCTGGATTCTATTTAGACGAAAACACCCAAAAATGTGTGAGGTCTAATAAATGCAGTAAGTGACATGTTATATAATTATAAAATATAACTATTATATAATATATTTTTTTATGAAAAAGAAAAATACATAGTTTAACAGAGAAATGACAAAGGTTTCACATTAAAAGTTGTTACAGGTAGAGTATTATCAAAAGTATTTGCACACAACGTTTTCAATTCCTATCTATCAAACTAAGAAGAACATGTATCTTCAGAAAAAATGAATTCATGATACAGTATACGAAATTAGGCTCAAACTAATATAATGTTAACAATTGCAGCACCGCAATGTCCCAAAAATGAAATATACAACACATGTGTCCAAGGAGACTGCAAGCCTAAAAACTGCTCGCAGTTGGGTTTCCCGATATCATGTCCTAGAATAGACCCCGCGAAATGTATCGGAGGATGTTTGTGTATTGAAGGATACGCCAGATCTAAAAATGGCACCTGCATACCAGTCAAGGAATGCCGTAAGTTTCTTTTACACCTATTTTATTGTTTATTTATTTATACAGGGTATCCCACGATACCAGATTGATGGATGTCTCAAATATTGTAGAAACGAAGAAGAAACGAAGACATAATTTTAATTCCGAGAACAATTAAAACTGCATTCGAATATTCTAATTTACTATTTCAGAAATGTGAATAATTAGCCTTTTCTTCGATTTTTTTGTTATTCTAACAACTGATTTTATTATTTGGTCTCACTTTTATTTGAAATTCTATGTTTTATAGAGAATAATAATCCTCATGATCGAGCCTTTTGATGGGTATCCTAAAATGATGGGTTCAGACAGACAGTTTCTAACTTACGATTAGGTATTCAAAAATCTTTGATTTGATTTCGAATTGTTTTCCAAATCAAAATGATGTGTATCTACAATATATAAAAATCAGCGTGAAACGCCCTGTATTGCAAACTAAAGTTTGTACAAAAAATACTCAACATTATGAACCCATTACTATTAATTAATTCTTTCGTCATTAATATTAATATATTATGACATAATCTTATAAAAATCTATATTTTTCAAAAGACGGGACACTACCTGATTGGTAAAAATAATACAATTATGATTTATGATGTCTTTATAACAATTATGAACAGCATCATGCGGCGGCGATAAAAATGCACAAGCTGGTTGTGGAATAAACTGCGGCAAACGTTGCTCTGATATCGGCAAAGAAGTGGGTTGTATTGACTTGTGCCTAGAAAACGCATGCGACTGCAAAGATGGATACTACTTGAACGAAAATACTGGCAAATGTGTTCTGCCTAAAAATTGTCGTAAGTATTTTAATAATTTGCAGATATCATGACTGCGTCTTTCACTCTAGAATAAAGATTTCTAATTTTTAATGCGCTTTGGTGAGTAAATTGTATATCCCGTACGAAGTATCTGTTTTTTATCATTTATACCTGCGAAGTGCGTGAAACCGTCAAGCCTGGTGTTAAAATCTAGCGAGACAGCCCACAGATAGCTTAAAAATTACAGTAACCGTTTGCCATTAAAGTATCTGGCCTCCAATATTGGAGTTTTTTACAATGTTCATAGTCAGATGCTCATCAGAAGCGTTCTATAGGACACAGACTGCCTTAAGTTTACCACGCTCTGAGATTAAGAGGGCGTTTTTTCTTCTGAAATACTTTATCGTTTTTAATAATTGTCGATAAGGTTTCACCATTTCACAATATTCCGATTGAATGTCAAGTGGCAGAGCCATGTCGTTGTCAGTGATAACTCAGCACGAATGGGCAGACTCGTCCGGGTGGTATCACTGTGAGACAATCGAAGTGAAGTGAAGCTTTCGTCCTTCCATCTTTTTTCTGTCCCACATACATCTCGATTTGATGGGCCGGAAACACATCCATGTTCCAAGCATCGGAGATGTTAATAGGCGTCAATGATCACTTACTATCAGGTGATCTGTTTGCTCGTGTGCCTGTGCAAACCTGTAAAATAAAAAACAAACTTACACATTCATTTTCCAATCTACCTTTAATCTCAGTTAAAAGCTATTTTTGTACACAGACATCCATTTTTTTTTACTAAAATAACATTATACACCGGAATAGATTCCACTGGAAATAGTCTATCCGATATTAATTCCTCCACAACCGTTAGTTCAAAACGAGTGCCAATTTAAATAAAAAATACATTTTTCAAATCGATAAAACTAATTTGGCTTCAATATAACAGTGCTGGTTGATCGAGTACCGGATGCATTTCTGCGATAAAAAACATCAAAATTTAACAATATTTCTATCAAGTGCCGCAGTTTGAACTGCTACATTTTTAAATATGTTTTTTTCCAGCTCTGCCTTGTGGCGATAATGAAGTTTACAACAGTTGTGTGGAACGTTATTGTCAGCCCAAAAAATGTTCTCAAGTAGGATTCCCAATTGACTGTCCCAAAAAGGGTTCCTATCGTTGCACGGGAGGATGTCTTTGCAAAGATGGATTTGTCAGAGCTGAGAATGAAACTTGCATTCCCATCAAACAGTGCCGTAAGTACATGTTTTAAACTTTATTGTATTGTATATAATGAAGTACGCAAAGCTATAAAAAATATGGTAGCGACTCCCATGGGGTCAGTTTAGGGAACACAACCGAAGTGTTACTGTGACAAAATGACGGAAATTCTCCGTAGAATAAATTATCTGGCGATTTTTTATGAAGATTAAGGAATAAATGTATTTATTCGCAACTCTTTATATTAACTCCATCTGACTCATAGTATAGTTGCAGCTTTTTGATACGTTAATGCCCTAAGGGATTCGCTGGACAATGGTACTTATTTTCAATATAATTATTTGCGTTCCTTTGGCAGTCTTAGCTGGTAAGAGTTGAAGTGAACTAAGGTAGAATATCTTCTCATCAAATTATGTTTGTTTCTTTCAGCATCATGCGGAGGTGATTCTAACGCTACGTCCGGTTGTGGTGTGAACTGTAATCAACGATGCAGTGATATAGGTTTCGAATACGAAGAGACACCTTGTATTGAAATATGTTACAACAACTCCTGCGATTGTAAACCTGGCTACTACTTGGACGAATATACTAACAAGTGTGTTCTTGCGTCAGATTGCAGTGAGTATCGATTCTTTCATAATATATTAAAAATATATTTTTGATTATTATTACCATCAAAATGCCAACCAGTTTATTTCTATGTCAAAGATATGATAGGGGATGATCCCGGCACCAAGCTGGTATAAGTTTTTCTCCCTGCCAAATTAAATGTAAGATTTTTTAAACCGAGAAACCTTCACAACGTGGATTGTCCGGACTGGTACGCAAATAAAACCTTACAGGCCCACACATGTCATAAACCCAATGAGACAACGCAAACCTACATAACAATTTCTAAACTCTAAATCATTTAAATCTATAAACTCTAAAACTATTTATATGGCTTTTAGCCGATGTTTGTAACCAGCCGCATGAAGTATTTGACAAATGTCTGCCAACGTGCCCGCCGCAAGAGTGTACCAGCATTAACAAGAAGTTCCACTGTCCTAAACAACCTGTAAATGGAACCGACTGCAAGCCAGGCTGTAGATGCGAAAAGGATTACTTTAGAAATCTGATTGGAGAATGTATTTCTAGAAAAGATTGTCGTAAGTAAAAAGATCGAATAATAGTATGTAAATTTTCTCTGGTATATAGAGGTGACGGATGGCCTGTTAGTAACTCACCGGACACAACAGTGGTCACCAGTTGGAATCTCAAGGTTCACTATAACTTTTCGGAGTCATCAATCAATCAATGTAGATATGTCATGACTGAATGGGTAGGCTCGTCGGGGGCGACACCACTGTCTCACAGGAAATTTACGCGTAGTCACAGTTACATGACTGTTTGATGGGTGAATTCGCCGGATGTCCAATAGTCATATCCTCTTCCCATCCTTATTCCTTCTCGTTCACCTCCCGTTTCGGTGGGCCGGCAATAGATCTATGGTCCAAATGTTCATGTGGATCTTCATGTGCAGCAGTGATCACTTACCATCAATTGACCCGTTTGCTCATTTGCCGGACCAATTGAATAAAAAAACTTCACGTTCTGTAATGGTTAAAGAAAACGTCAGGTCAAAAGCTGCGTGCTTACTATTTATGTCAAGAAGTTGTTCATTATTTGAATTCTACTTGGGTCCTAAAATAGATATCTAACAATTCATGCCATATTCAGCAATAGTAACTTCTGTATCTTACGCAAATTACATTCCAATTGAGAACCTGTGGAGATTTTGGTGTAGGCTTCTTGATATTATATACTGATATAATTATTATCCATATAATGATGGTATATTTCGCGGATATTTGCATGGATATCTGATTAAGAAATATTGTATCGCATTTTGGGTTTATTTGAAAGTCAATGAAGTGATTCTGAAAAAAAAAAAACATACAAAACAGCTTTTACACTGATATACGCGTCCACACCGATATTTTATTAGTATGGGATTTTTATATGCAGAATAGTGAACGCAGTTTGTATGTACGAGCACGCAGCTAGCCCGTTACTAAAGGTGTTTTGATTTGATCGATGCCATTCATATTGCTATAAAATGTTTCCAACCCAAAACACGCAGACCTAGAAAACTAGAACTGTAACTTATTTTGTTCAACTGGCCTACATTGCGCGTTGTAGCTAGAGCACAATAATGAAAAATACTTCGTGTTTCTTAGAAATGTTTGTGCGGCCCACAAATATTTCTTCCGGGTCTGGGTGTTTGTGAAACCGAAAAGTCTCTCGTAGTTCCTGATACCCACGACACAAGACTCGATCTTAGTGTGGGGTCAGGACTATGTATGTGACTGTTGGGTGTTATTTATTATTATTATTATTAGATACTTTGAATAAAATTAGATTACTATCTTAAAATATTCTTCTATCTGCTTTTATGATAAATATGATCACCAGTACACTTATATGACTCATAATTTTAAGACCAGCTTTCTACCTAACTTCAACTGTCTTTTGGAAACCTATTAACAGACAGGCCGTAGATTCTCTTAGATTTTCAAACGTAAATAGACTATACTTTCCAATCTGGAAATCAAATCCAGGACCCCACAGTTCATACCTCAAGCTGATGTTGCAGAATCTTAACATTAACAAAGTTGTATTCTCTATGAAATTCTTTAAACTTATCCTACACACCTTTTTTTTCGTTTAGTAAAATGTACGGACCCACACGAGTACTTCTCTTGTGATGTGCCTTATGACACTGAATGCGCAACGTTGGACACACAAAGCAAATGCGACTGTCCGATGAAGAACAAGAAGTGCACTGAAAGATGTTACTGCGAAGATGGTTATGCACGGGATAGTAACAACACTTGCATACCAATTGAGGATTGTCCAAGTAAGACTATTTACTATTCATTTTGTGATAAATAGACTAAGTTTGATACTGTAACAAGATTTACTGTGTATTACGCTTGTCCCAGTGTTGGAATAACGCATTGTATGAATTTAGTATAATTTTTGTTTTGATGAATTTAAAGGTGCCCGGTAGGGTACCCACCAGCTTTCGTCACGCGTTTCCCGTCATGAAGTTTCTAAACCTGTACCAATATTGTATTTAGTTATTACCGATTTTTTATAATTTTGTAACTTTTTTAGTGTTTGTGAATTTTGATGACTATAATAAAAATAATTTCGCGCATTATTCATTCGGGCATTGAACAATGTCGATTATATCTAACCCACTTCTGAGGTGTATTTTTTTCTTCTTTCTTTTCTTTCTTCATTTTTTTCCTTAGTCTTTCAGCAATCTTTTTTTTTCAATTAACATCCATTTAAGATATGTATTCCATGTTAACTAATACTATTACACATTACACAGTCGATTACTAATAATATTACACGATTCGCAGCGGTTTGACTGTACCCCTAGCATTGCAAAAGTCCAGAAGCGGCGGTTACTACATACAATCGTGCTAGCTTGTCGGGTTACATAGACAATAAAAACCGTCAATCAATCAAATCAAATAACCCTTTATTGCTGTTTGCCATCTACACATATTTCTATTGAAATTCTAACATAAGTTAGTATATTTTTTTTAAATTTTTAATATGTTTCGTTATCAGACACGTGTACAGAAGTAACAACTACAACTACTCCCGCACCTCCTGCTCTAAATGTGACTGAATTAGTGGCCAAATTTCGTAAGGCCAACATCGCCCTAACTGGACAATTCGTATATGTAAGTATTTTTGTAGTATTGCCTATCATATTATTCGTCGTCTTGAGATGCCGCGATCTGTAAAAAGCTACAAATCTTTTTAAGTATTTGCGTAGGTAGGCAGCAGTTTGCTTGTCCTAGCAAGCCTGTGGTATTCGGCAGGTCTATTAGTAGCAGTTATCGCTTATTACGCGCGCCACATGCTTTTTCGTTTATGGTTGCAAATAAAACAGAATAGTGTATGAAAAGAAGCTGATCAAAACTTTATATTACACAAACGGGGCTAAATTACCAAAAATCAAATTTGGTGTATAAAACACTTATATAATATAAGGGCTAAACTACCAAAATCAATTTGTGGTTTAAAAAATACTTATATAATATGTCACCAAAAGTTAGAAGATGTAACACTGGTGCCCCACGAAGTTCGCCGAGCTTATCACATCCTAAATGTGAGAGATGGCAATCTTATCGCAAACTCGGGAACAAATTCAGAGCCAAAATATAATCACACTTACTATAACTACACGACATGCATTGGGTACCCTTATATTTCACCCATAGATGCTACTCCTAGATACAAAATAATCACCAAACACAGAAAAACGTAGATGATAAATTGCTGATGGTAAGAATAATGACCTGAGTCACCACTTGGCATCAAATGACTCTTTTACTTGTTTGACAAATGTTTACTATAAATATAAATTACAGTATATTACATTAAAGCTAATTTGCATTTCTATTTAACTTTCTTATGTAGGTGACGAAAATAGAACACCATTTCTCTTTTCTTGCGTTCAGAATAGCTGGTGTGAAAGCCAGTGTCCTCTAAAAGATGAATAAGGACAGCTTCATTAATTCGAAAACGTAGGATGAATGGAAGGCGACCAACATAAAATATATTTTATGCGAAGATTGTGAAAGCTAATGTAAAATATAATAACATAATGTAAAAAATACAAAATATTATCACACTTCGCTAATATACGGAGTCGTGTATAACCTAAACATTAACCTTGGAGTTATTTTACTTGTTACCTCTTTTTGTTTTATGTGTGTAATAATAAAATATATTTTCGCAGGAAATGGCTAAAAGCAACCCTGGGAAGAGCTTTGTTCTGTCGGTGTTGTCTGTTTTGATTGCATATCTACAACTATTCATTTACTCTGTCGATGTGGTACGTCAACAGCTATCGCGGGCAATCAAACTCGACAGCAACGACGAGGTATATTATTTCATAAGTTTTTCACTGATTTATTCATCTAAAGCTTCATATACTGAAAGTATGTATACAGTCGGACTTAGTGCCTGGGGTATTCTCTGAGAGTACACCTTAGGGTGGTAAAGTAATGCAATACAGCAGGTGTAAAAATATATTATAATTCATATGCTAAAATGATGATAATAATTTACATATTAACCCGATTGTCGTTTCTGCTCATGGGTTGATACCAAGGAACCTCAACCAACTCTCAATTGGCTGTGGGGTCAAGAGTTGAATAAGAGAGATTTAAGAATTTATGATTCAAGTGTATTCCGAGCTAAAGCACAAGACGACTAGAAGTATTTTTCACACAGCGACTGCGACGCACCTGATGGCAATTCAACATAATCTGAATACCCAGAAATAGTAACCTAGATCCAGCCAATACAATTATGGTAAATTGGTTGATATATAACCTAATATATAGGTAACATTATTTTACCTATACTATTAGTGAATATTATGTTATCTCACAGAGAATATGAAACTTCAGTATAGGAGCTCCTACCGTTGCTTGAATATACTGCGTACTTATATGAATTACTACGAAATCTATAATTTACGAGTATACAACATTTATAGGCAAAAGCTGTCGCGCGAGCATTATTTGAGGATTACGGAGAACAACAAAATGTCACATTTGAAATGGCAGTTAAATTTTATTTCAACGACAAGTGTCCATTAAGCGATAGATTTATAGAAGAATCTAGAGATGATTTCAACGCTGAAGGAGAAACTGTTGACTTTAGTAAAAATGTAGAAGCAGCTAAAACTATAAATGATTGGGTATGTATTTGATAAACTTTAATCTAAAATTGTGGAAGTACGTTTATTCGTAATATTTTTATACATTCGTTTTGTTTTATTATCATGTATTCACATAACACATTTATTGTAACGTACGTTACAAAGCTATTGACATATTATTAAACAATATGTGACGTAAAAAGTGGTTCAAAGAATTAAATCTTCCTAAATTCAATTAGTTTGATAATAATACCACGTATGAAATAAATATATTTTTCTGGCATTCTGATCTGATAAGATGTTCTGATCTTATGAATTCTGATTCTGATCTAATCAGTAGTTATGCTGGTTACAATATCCTTTAAACCGGAACATAACAGTGCATTTACACTGCTGTTTGGCGGAAGAAATAGACTGTGTGGCTGACCCAGGCAGCCTCTCACATATGAGAGACTTACCACCAGTTTGAAACAAAATGGCTTAAAATTATTAAATTCTAGGTGGCAAACCAAACGCACAATGAAATTAAAGACCTCGTTCCTGCTCAAGCTCTAAGTGCCTTAACACGATTGGTGTTGGTCAATGCCCTCTACTTCCGCGTAAGTATATATTTATTACTATTATAATAAAATAAGGATTTTAAGTTACCGCCTATTAGACCCACCCAGCACCTTTATATTTAAACCATTTATCAGCACAACTATTTATATCATGCTTTGACAGTTGTTAAATTTTAAAATAAAACAGTATTTAAACATAAGACATTTTATCACGGTTTTTACTGACGATTTACTTTTACATGTCGATGTAAAATACATTTTACTAAATGCTATAATCAGTATTGTTTTAAAATACGGGATATTAACCTAAAGCCACGATTAAATCCGTAAAACATATATTTCAATATTTTAATTGTAATCTGAATAATAAAATAGTACCCCGGACTGCAAAATAAAGTGTCTCAAATATGAATATGCTCTTATAGTAAATGTAAGTGTGTATAAAATTAACTTGATTGTCTTTCACAGGGTCTTTTCGAAAAGCCATTCGATGTAAATAAAACTAAGGACGCAGACTTCTACGTATCACCGGATAAAACAATTACTATACCATTTATGCATCAAATAGCCACATTCGGTTACTGCAATTTTGCTCCTATCAATACACAGGTATACATATTTCTAGAAAGCTCAATTTTTTTTTAAATATTTATTTTCTAACTTCTTTTATTGCAATGAATACCGAGCCGAGCATGCAATAGCATGTACAGAACAAAAACCAAACAGTACATTACAAATGTACAGTGGATTACACAGCAATATTTGGTATTTCACTGCGCTTGCCATTCTGAGACATAAGATGTTAAGTCTCATTATGTCCAGTAGATACGTTGGCTCTAATGTCCTTCAATCCGGAACAGAACGGTGCACTTACATTGTTGTTTGGCGGGAGTAATGGACATTACGAACAGACGGCCTCACAAATATGAGGGACCCACCACCACTAAATCTACAACGTTTATATCTATATTTCAGATTTTAAAAATGAACTACGGTGGAGGAAATTTCAGTTTAATTGTATTTTTGCCTAATGAGAGGTTTGGGTTAGAAGTCGTGGTCGATAAAATGAGAGACGCTGATGTAGTACAGCAAATGCTTGAGTGCTTAAGACCAGTAAGAGTCAATGTATCAATGCCTAAATATGATATAGCGAGCGATTTGGATGTGGCTGATCTCTCTAAAAAGGTAAGTCCCATATACATTTCTCTGAATAATAGGTATACCTAGAACATTATACAAGTATAATTATGTTTTAACTACATTGTAGAGTAATGTATAAGCCCATAGTTCCCCATTGCCCGGGACTTCTCTGTTAATACGAATGCGACTGAGAAGGGTTAAGCCATGATCCACCACGCTTCTCTAGTGCGGGTTGGCCAACTTCACACACTATAGAAAATCTAGTTTAGAACTCTATGGAAAGCAGGTTTCCTCACGATTATGGTCTTCACCTTTATGGGCTTATTAATCATATTGATAGTATATTGACACAGTACATGACTTCGAAAAGGCACACCACGGCATTCGATGCGTTTTCAACTACCCATTTAACTATATGTTTAACTATAATCATCATCATCAGCCCATCCGCGTCCATTGCTGGATATAAGCCTCTTCTATGGTACGCCACTGGCCTCGATCTTCAGCCCATCGTCTTCAACCGCTACCAGCCATCTTTCGATTATCGTGGCTCCACCTGATTGAAGAGCGTCCTACACTACTTGGATATGGTTAAGAAAAATAATATTTATTGACACTATTTTCCAGGCGAACATTACAGATATGTTTGATCCAAATTCAGACGGCTTCAGAGGTATTTTAGCATCAAATGAAGCTATATTTTTATCAGCAGCATTGCAGAAAGCTAAAATTAAATCTGATGAAAAAGGAACGGTAGCAGCCGCAGCCACTGGTAATATTATTATACAAATTCTAGTACATAGAATGGTTGACATCTATCTCCATGACTTTCTCTCCTTTTAGAAAAATCTGATCCATAGTTGTAACAAACAGTCTGATTGTGATAGACCAACACTCTTTAGGTTAAAAGTTTTACATTTATACGTGTTTTTAATTGCAGCTGTTATTATAACAACTTTAAGTATGCCATTGTTCGTTGATGAGATACCTAATTTCAATGCAAATCATCCGTTCGCATTCGCTGTTGCATCAAAACATGGTTTCGATTTCTTTGGCGTATTTGCCAATTAAGGTGACAAAGTTGTTGCATTTAGTCTGCACATTTGTATCTTGTGCACTAACCGGGGGCTTCATTATTTTGTGGTTTTTGTACGCATTTTATCTTTATTTACAGTTTGCCACACACTTTATGTAGGGAATCATCAATGTACATTACACCTGCATACGAATTCTAATCGATTACACATAACGATGTGGTCATATATACTGGGTGGAATCGCTTATCGTCCGGAAAATTTAATAGTGTATTGTGTATGTGACATTAACGTTATATACGAGATTTATCATTAAAAACTACAAACTACCCCATAAACAACATCAGTACAAGATGTCCCCAAAACACATATTATCTAAATCACCCTACAGTTAAAAGTGCAACGACATGTCAATACTCAGGCGCGCGAGTGTATGAGTCACGTCACACAACAGCTGACTGTCGCGCATCGACCTTGAACTTACTTTGCGCCTATTTATCGGTATTATTACTCTAAATATTACCATATAACATTTTGATTTATTTAGAATTTTAGTGTGTTAGGATCATTTAAGTAAATGTAGTTGTTGCTAAGTTGTTAAGATTTACATTATTATTTTCATAACGTACCTACTACCTTAGAAAAAGCTGCATATGTTTTTATTTAAACGTTTTAATAAAGTCAAGAATGGACGACTTCGCTGTCGAAGGTCACGGATTCTTGCATGATTAGGAAGTCTGAACTTACCATTATCAGCCCCGGATAAGTCGTTAAAATAGTTCTTGTGCTGGGAACTCGTGGATTCATCATTCATGGTACCATTCCTACGCAAAGGCTGCAGATGTTCTGGATCTGCATACATCCTTCTTGCATGACCCAAGTTTTCATTGGATCGAACATAGCATGTCATTATTGTCACATACTCACTGTTCGTGTAATCACTCATTTTGACCGCAAGAAACTAACCAATAACCAAAATAATTTCATACAACGTCACTCGGTACCGAATTTCGCTCGACTGAGGAAGTGGTAAGATCCCTGAAAGGTGTCGGCGGTGCGGGAGCGGGCGGCGCGGCGCGGCGGCACGCTTTGTACTTGCGCTTGCGGCGGCGCAGCGGTGAGGGCGGCGCGATCAAAGGATTTTATTACTTAGATTTAGAAGTTTCTACTCGAATTAATATTGTATAAAGTAGGGTAACAATAATGTGTATTTATGAAGTTTTTTTTCATTTTCGTCATCTTTCTCTAAACAACGTTGTTTTATGAATAACTTATTCTAAATTAGTAACTAGTAGTGGTAAATTAATTTTACACTACATAAACAAAATAAAAAAATGAAAATAAGTATGCCAAAGTGTTCTAAATCATGTACTTGCCATGCGCAATTTTTTTCGTGACGATAAGCGATTCCACCCAGTATAGGTAATTTGAAAAAAAAGAATAAGCTTAAATTATTATTCCGAGTATATTGTTTATCCAGTCTGCAACTGAAAATGAAGCCCGGCTGAAGTTTTAGTGACTTCAGACATAAGCAACAAAAAAAATTGCAAATAAAAAAACTGTCACTATTTTTTTGTAATTCTGACTCCAATCAATAACCATATTTCATATACCATAATGTGTCATTACGATCACTTTGCCATGCCAGTATACTATACTATACATTCTCTTCAAAAATCATTGAGGTATTACACTAGAGCGGACATCGGGAACAAAATCTCTGCGTATGGCGCGTGCACACGGGTACACAGTGAAGCGAGAGGGAAGATAATGTTATTTATTATTATTTATTTATTTTATTACAAATATTTTGTTTGCAGTGCCCCCTCTAGTATATTATTTCAATGTCAAAAATAAAATGTCATTTTCAGCCATTATCGTCGGTACAACGTCAGCAGCATACCCACCACCAGAAATACCAGTGTTTGACGCAAATCATCCTCATATATACTCGATATTTAATAAGGGCGACCCTGCATTTGCAGGAGTATTCAGCGGATAAGTTATTAGGTGACGTCACAGCCTCATATTTCACGAACGTTGCTTCAATCGCTATTGCAATAGAACACGATGACAATAATATCCCCTAGTAATCAACAGTTTACACCATTGTCTCATAATAGATACATTTATAAATTGCAGCAGTTATTGTCGGTGTCAGAGCGGCGGGAGTAACGACCCCTCCCAAAATTAATCAATTCAAAGCTGACCATGGACACATATTTTGTATTTACTTTAAGAATGATCCTACATTTTGTGGTGCTTACCGAGGCCCTTAAGGTGAATACCACAAACACGATTTAATATTTTAAAACATACTTTCATGACACTTAATTTAGAAAAAAAATATAAGTAACATTTAAATATTTTTTTTAAATATTGATGCGTTGTATAAAGTAACTATTGTGTACCTTATTTACAAACACGATCACAAGTATCAACTTGTGTTGCAGTAATAATGATTGAATATTGCCTAGCCTGATGCATTTAACTTTTGCTATTATCAAAGTCCTCTGACCAAATATTTCAATTATTATTTTGTTTTCAGGTACAGATGCGCGGAATTTTATTTTATTTTTGAGTTTGTTTTGGAAATATACGAGTTTATATAGTTGGAGAATTCACCAATTTGTTTTATTCACTTAAAAGCCTTGGTAACAAAATTCGACATGTAACATTAATCAGCCATCCCATTACATAAATAAAGCAAAAGTTATTGACTGTTATGACACATATAAGGACAACACTCCCGTGGGACTAGTTTCCAATTAACAGGTATTAGTGGAACTCCCTCGGGGATGAGAATATCGACAGGAAGGGATCAAATGAAATTACGAGTTAGACCTCACTCGAAATCCTGGATAATCTGCTAAAGGAAACGACGTTATGGATGCCTAACCTAGTTAAAATTAGACGCTTGTTTGTTTCAGAATTACTCGATGTATAATCCCTTAATTCTTCGTTAGTTATGAGTTCTGAACTTAAATTTTTTCAATCATATTTGTTGTTTTGTATAATATTTGTATTAAGCATTGCGGCAGCGTTGGTTGTTGTGTATACATAATGCAGTTTGACTTATTAAACAATTTACCTATCCAAAATAATAACTATGAATTTGATTAGATAAATATTTTTACTCAAATTAAAATTGATCAATAGCACTACGCGTAGTGTACTTGAAAATGGGTCACAAGATGATATCTAGCGTCTAGTATGCTTGCGCTAGTGTTACATGTAGGCTGGAAATCGCAATCAGACTGCGGCGCCCCGTCTTTGATAGCAACCGTAATGACGTCATTCAGATTCCCCAAAACGTTTAGGCGACGACAGAGGGAATCTCCAATAAACATTACTCGTCTCCATTACAACAAAACTATTACATGTAAGGTAAAACCGCTCACTCGGGCCCCTATATTCATGATTTAATTAAACAGTTGCCCTCAAACTTGCATATTGAGAGTCTAGGGTTCGTGACCGTCCGGGAATCTGTCTTACAATGGAATGTGTAATTAAGAAACAACGTCTCGGAATAAAATCTGTTTACGAACTCGTCTGAAGTATTTTATCTTGCGCGCTGCGGTTTTTCGATAGCAAGCCGATAGAAGACGGAAAATTAAATACTTTATTTGTTGTCGACATCTTGGTTTTATTCATTTCCAATAGAAAAACAGAAATGAAATTTCCAAAAAGCAAACGTCATTTAGTTGTTAGTAAAACTACTTGTAACTTGTAGATTTATTGTTTAGATAGATATACTATATTGTACACCGTACAGAGAATCATCAGAAAACCGAGAACTACATGACGCTAGGACTTACAGCAGTTATATTATTGAATTTTTAATTCAGATAGTTTATCAGAATACCTAAAAAGATAATACGACATTAACTCCTAGTTCAAAGATAAATAATTAATAGTGAGCAAATAAATCTTCAGTTATTAATGAGTTTATCTACGAAAGAGGAAACAAAATTCAATTACAGGATGTCAACAGGGTAGTATTGAAATTCATACTTTCAACAGGTAAAGCAAAACGATTCGAGTAAAACCAGTAAATTAGCTTCGGATAACATCGAAGTTGGTAGTAAATTTAGCTCAACTCTGTCGATTGCAAAGACCGTTGGCTCTCTAGCAAATTGATCTTATCGGGAGGCAACCCGATGTTCATAGTTAGTGGTCGATAGTTCATTGTGAACTCGCTAGCTGCACGGAACTCCGTCGGTTAACTAATTTAAAGGAGAATAACCTGTTCTTTAATTGTAAGGGTGCATATATTTGAGTGGTATTTCGTGAGATCGGGTAGTATTCTAAATGAATTCTGGTGTTATTGGTACTCTTTTTAAAGTTTGTATAGTAAGCCAGCATAGTTGATGAGCGAGTTTTAAATTAACATTCATAGATCATTTATTTGTAGACGTCGCATAGTACAAATCCACACAGGTCTAAAGTAGAAGACTGTACACAACTAGGTAACTGATCCTTTTGTATTAATTGTCGATAGAATCTTCGATCAAATATATACTAGATACACAGTTCCCTGTAAAAGTTCTGTTAAAAAGTGGCACCGATGCATGACATGAAAAAAAGTAAACAAAAAGATCACATATTCCAAATACATTAACACAAATTCCACCTTATTCCTGGAGCTTAAAGTAGCTTTTCACATAATATTGTCTAAAGTTCTGCGACGTTTTAGAAGCAACGGTCGGTGCGTGACTGAAGGCGAAAGAGTGCTTAAAGCACTCTTTTTTGGTGCCATTTTCTAAGCGCTCATGTTGTATCTAGTGTATATTTGATCGAAGGATAGAATATATAGACTGCGTTCCAGATTCAGCTCATAATTTAAAAAAACAGCAATATTACTGCAATAACTATACCCACTTTGTAATAAACTAATACTACTTTATCAGAGTTATAAAAGCTGATTCCGAAACTCCAATGAAACTAAAAGATCACACAGTCTATTTGAACTTCACAAAAGTCTCTGATGATACATGATGTAATAAATTCAGAACAAGGCCAACTTCCTTCTCCATTAAATATTTTCTGCGCAGCTCCTTCATACGATATCCTCAGCACGCACGGGAAAATTATTATTGGACTTCTAGGGATTTTAAAATTTTGTATTACTTTAGCTTCCGCGTACAAACTTTACATTTTTCGAAGACAAGCATGTAAAGTTTTACTTAGAACGGAATATTTACTTAAGAAAGTGGTGTTAGAATGTCCGTTTATTTTCATTAAATAATTGTTATATTAAAAATAAAAGGTCTGCTACATTTTACATACATACATACATACATAAACTCACGCCTTTTTCCCAGAAAGGGTAGGCAGAGGTGCCGGGGCACCCACATTTCGCCAGTATGATCCGTCCCACAATGTGATAGGGGGCGAGCCTATCGCCCCGGGCATATATCGGGCATAAATTCCTGACTCCGAGCTGATACTGAATAGAAAAATCCAACATCACTTTGCCCGACCCGGGATTCGAACCCGAGACCTCAGCTTTGTAAGCGTACCGTAGTACAACTACGCCACCGAGGCAGTCGCTAGTGTACAGTCGTACAGTCGTAGGCGTGTCGTAGTGCTATATTTTAGCATCCGAATTATTGCGTTATTGTCATGCTGTTGTCAAAATATTAGGATCAGTTTTTCTCTCTTCACATCTTATTATATTGGAAATGTTTAAATGCGTTTTATTTATTTTGGGAAAACATAATTCAAACAAAGCGATTAATAGATTATTTAATTTTATGTGTAGTTACAAATTCCGCCATACGCCAATAGAAAATAGAGAAATTATACCTAGTAACTTAATAAATGAGATCGCAATCATGACGCCTTATGTTACGATCATGCATGTGATCATGATTTTCGGTTTTTTTTATAACAAAATACTTATTGTAAATATTTTCTATTGAAACCTACTTGATCAATATAAAGTGTTTTATATTTTAAGACAAATATTAAATCTCAAGACATTGTGGAAATTATGCTGATATATTTATTTGTAAAAACTTTGTCTTTAAGAACTTCAGGGTTGTATGTTTTCCAAATAAACAATAAAGAATTAAAAACAAAACAAATTGTACGATATTGTGGGGTCAATTAAGTAACCGGACTGCTGTACGTTTTAAAAAAATCGTGAAGATAATTTTCATCAATTGGTTAGATTGTATTGGAGCAATCCATTTCAAACACTACTTGCACATATAATACCATTATATTTTTCTACTGTTTCGTAATATTCACTTTTTAAAACTTTGCCTCTGCTTCCTTTTATGTGCACTCGAACTAAACTAGATTAGGAAAAATAAAAGTTCTTTAATCAGACTAAAGTTTTCCTACACATGGTTCCTTATTCCTCTTTTATTATTCAAAAGCCGCGACTTGTGCCATTTTATGTGTTTTGAAATTAAATTTGTAGCCCTCAAGGTATTTTATTCTTCTACACAAAACTAAATTGTTTATCGTATTTTTGTTCGAAAAGTTAGTATCAAATATAACAAGCAGGCTGGTTTTCATCGTAAATCAAAATATACAAAGGCTATTAATGCCTATCTGAATCAAGGTTACGTGGTGATGAATACCTACGAAAACTAAAAGTTTTTAACGGTCTTCAACTTGTTCCTTCACGATACTTGTTCCTATTTGGCCTAGTGCAAACAAATTTCTTGGCGTATCACTAGAGATCTTACCCACTCTGACTCAAAAGAAGTGCTTCAATGGATGGAAGTGTATGTGATCTGAAAATTGCGAATAAATATTAAAAGACGTAAGGTACTAACAATAGAGTTTTTTTTGGCTGTTTTGTGTTTTTGGTAATTGTCCTTGCCAATAAGTAAGTATACATGTTTCAAGTCATCTTGGCTCGTGGCTCTACGTCTGCGTGTGCTTTTAAAAAGCAGTTTGTTGAAACTGAGTAATGTCGGCTAGTGGAATGATAGGACTTTTTTTATTGCTGTGAATGGCAAGACGAACATGAAGTTCGCCACGAGAGACTTCTTGGTCTCACAAACACGCAGACTCGACACAAATGCTTGTGGGCCTCACAAACATTTGTATCGGTGCGGGAAACGAACCCGCAGCCTCTCGTTTCGCAGTCGGTGTTTCACCAACTGCGCCACGGAGATTATCTATAAGTAAATATAACTTTTTCGATTTTATTTTCTTAACATCGGTACACTATAATAATATGTATACGACAAAAATCACCAATTATGAAAATCTAATTATTTTTTTTAATTTTACGGTTTTTGAAATGGTTTTTGTTTCAATTGAGAAGCTTAAATCACATCTACAGCCCAACATACGCGAAATCTTCTTACTATTACACCACAATGAACATTATAAGCGGAAGACGTTAAATTATGTCAGAAAGACGTTCAAACCGCAGCTGATCCGAGGAATCGCCGGCGAAAAAAAGGCACGTACGACTTGTATAATATCTGGAAATTCAGTGGGACCATCTAAATTGGTAGGGGCTGGATAATAAACGGACCGGATACAGCACACCGAGAGGATTTATGAAACTAGACTTAGTATTAAAGTTGGCTGCCGTTTGATACGTGCGCAACTGAAACCTTTAAATTTTTTGGCTAATATGAACTACTTGTAAGCTTATTTCGTATTTATGAATTAATAAACAACTTGTTGGCTTAAGAGAATATACTCGTACATAAACTCTATGTTTGTACAAGGCAGATTATTACAATAGGCTTCAATACCCAAATAGAAAAACTAATACACATATTTTTCTAATTGCAAGAAAATCTTTTTTGTTGCCACCAATGTTTAATTTATTTATTTATTTTATTTATATATGCTTAATTTTACACCAAAAATTAAAAACGCTTACAAGGCAGTTTAAAACTTAAATATTTTACTAACAATGCTGGTAATAAGAATCATAAAATCCGATAAAACATACGTGAAAATACATTTTTCGAATAAGTATTAACTTTTGTTAGCAAATAGATTTATTGAATTCTGCATTCTACATTTATAACAAGGATTGAAGTCCCAGACTTTTACAATGACAAGATTAAATTTTCCTGCATTTTCAGGTTACGATTCAAGACACACTTGTAAAAATCATAAAACAAATAATAGCAATATAATATCATAAGAATTTTTATTTGTTTCAGTTTTATTCCCATACTTAGAGCGCCATCTGTTAGCTCACAAGGTAACTACTTGATACTCGAGTCCCGGCTGACTACAAATCGTGGTTTATAATGTTTAGTATTATACGTATTTTTCAAACTCTGGTTAGAACAAAAATACCAACATTTTGTTTATCTAAATATCAGATGTGAACGGGATATAGCCTAAAATGTACATATATTTCAGTAAAAAAACCATACAAGGCAAAAATAATATTATGGAGATAAGGATCACGAAAACAATAAAGTTAAATAGAGCAAAAGTGATAATTTTGTATGAAATGTGAGCGAGTTTATCCATATTTAATTAATTGAAGTGGTATTGCGAAATTTCGTCATGCTCGGCTACAACTCCTCACTCCACAATTAAGTATTTTCCCTTGTTTTTAAAATTCTTCGAAGTTCTACAATTTAATTGTGAAATCTTTCTTTCTGTGACAGAATCTTTAAATTGAAACCATACCTGACCAGGAAAACTCTTAATTCTTGCATAATTTAGATATCCTTTCCCACACAACGTTAGCATTTACCGGATCTCAGCTAGATTTTCTTTCATTGAGGAATAAATCTTCAAGCCCTATAAATTAATCTAACTACTGTAGTCCACAACGTACATTTTACATTCTGCGATAGTCGATCTGCGCATATTACAATATTTATAGGAATCGAATTATGTTACGAAGAGAGATCATTTTTAAAATATTTCATTTTATTAAAAAAAAAATATAAGCGTGGAATTCCAGTAAAATGTTTAATTTAGAAAATTACCGGCGCAAAATATTAAGTAGGCCATAGCGGTATTATATTTATCTATAAAACATGATCACTTTAACCAAAAATACAGCCGATCAAACTTCAATGGACAGCTGGTTAAGCTGCTAGCTGTAAAATACATGTGTACATATATAAACTCACGACTCCTTTCCAGAAGAAAGAGAAGAGGTAAGAGACAGAGAAGCTGGCATCTGCCAGGACACCCACGTTTCGACTACTGCCTAGTACTCGTATTCTCCATTCTACGATGTGATAGGGGGGACCTTTCGCCATATCGGGCACAAACTCCTGACTCCGGGTTGATAATAAATTGAAAAACCAATATCCCTTTGCTCGAACCCGAGACCTCAGCTTTGTAATCGTACTGTAGTACGACTGCACCACCGAGGCAGTTAATTCACGAGTTGTTTTAAAAGTTGCTGGTTTGATTCACACCGAAACGAATATAATATATTCGAATATAATATAATATTATATTACCGATAAGTATCATGATTTTTTAATAATGATGACTTCTGTTTAGAAAAAAATCCAGCCATGAAAAATGAAATGTGAATGCTCGTTTTATATTTTTAATGTTTTCGAAAGTAATATTCAAACCATGCGAGCCTGTTTCGTGAACACGAAGAATGAAAACAAAGGATTTTACTGAAATAAAACTTCAAATAAACTATGTTATTCCAATTAATTTACATGACAAAGCGACATACTAGCGGCAGGATGTCATATCTCTCGGATAGCTGCCGCCATTGGCATTGTTAGAAACCCGTAATAGTGGCTACTGAATAGTGACCTACGGAACTGTGTCTCATTTCAAGTTAAACTTGTCTATCTGAATACTGATGATTAGCTAATAACTGTCTTTCATCAGTTGATGGTCTGTCAGCACTACAATCACGGAAATTGTAGTCATTTCTAACCGACTTCAAAACAGGAGAAGGTTTTTAATTCGTCAAAATCTTTATTATTTTACGCCACCGAGGCAGAGGGTATAATTTTGGAATAAAATAAGATCAAACAGCAGTGTAAATGCACTGTTGTGTTTCGGATTGAAGAGCATTGTAGTCACAGTAACTACTGGATAAATTGAGACTTAACATCTTATGTCTCAGGATGGCGAGCGCAGTGGAATGCCAAGCATTACTTTGTTATTCAAGGTATTGTTTGGTTTTGCTACTTTTTATGAGCGGTCGTATCGCTTACTATCAGGCGAACGGCATGCTCGTCTCGCTATTGATGGCAAATAAAAAAAAAAATACTTGTGCGATATCCTCTTAACTTTGAAACAATGAATACAGTGTAAATACTTAATTGTTTTTTAATTACCTTGTTAATTGAACACTACATATGCGCAAATAAATGCATACGAGCAGATAACGTGACATTGAATGTGCAATTTCTGTGGTGCAATTATATCATCTCCATAAGTCATATTGTACAAATATTAAAGATTAATTTTTAAAGTAAAGAAAAACCTGTGTCAAAGTCACAATCATTTATTTTACCAATAACATATTTTGTCAATTTTCCAAATAAGATTTTTTGCTGGATTATTCCATTCTCCTTCTACCTTCGAGGAATTTCAATGAATATTACCTGTAATGAAAAAAATCATTATACCAAATATACTGGCGAAAACTATTTAAACTGATAAAAAATACACATTTAAACTGATAAAATTACACAATTATACATTGACAGCCTCCGTGGCGCAGTTGGTTAGACGCCGCCTGTGAGACGAGAGAGGCGAACGAGAACGAGAGGCCGCGGGTTCGATCCCCGCACAGAGATAAATCTTTGTGCGGGCCACAAATATTTCTTCCGGGTCTGGGTGTTTGTGAGACCGAAAAATCTCTCGTAGTTTCTGATACCCATGACACAAGACTCGATCTTAGTGTGGGGTCAGGACTATGTATGTGACTGTTGGGTGTTATTTATTTATTTATTTATTTACAAGCAAATTACTTAATGAATTAAGTTTCTTTAAGAACCCCTTTAGTATTAGTGTAGATAAACGAACCGTTTGACTGGAAATAATATTATAATAGAATCATTAAAGCAGATACGAGATGCTATGTAGTGGTAAATGGATTACCGTGCGTAGACAACTTACCTGTCTGATTACAAGGGAATTAATGCTGTGATCAATGGCGTTCCATCAGGGTTACGTATGTAGACAATATACGTGGAGTTCACCAAGACATCTCGAGGCGAGTCTGAGTAGGACGTGGTACCTGAAATTGAATAAAAAATAATACTGGGTATATCTAGAGTGCAAACGAAAACAAGGGCAAGTCGTAGTTTTAGTGACTTCAGACACAATGCAACTAACAAAATTTTACTGTATTTTTTTCCTGTTGTATTTGTTTGGTAAAAACATAATATTATGTAAAGTAATATTGTACATCTTTTTATTTTTACAGGCGCTATGATACATAGGAGCTTAAATTATTAATTTAGCAAAATTTAAGTAGGGTGGCAAATACGATGATATTAAAAATATCACAAAAATCAGCACAAAAAATTGTCGCATTGCATCGCATTTTATTTATTTGTTTAGCTTAAGATCAGTAAATAAGTTGAGTGGAAACCGATCACTCATGCGAAATAAACACCAACAAAATTTACAAGTTGTGTGTGAGTTATAGAAGGGACAAAGCGAATACTGATAATTACTAAGTCTGCGTCAATAAAAACGTAATAATGAAAACGCCTTGGAAATTGATTTTAGTTTGGAATGTGGTTTATAACGTTGAAAATGTTTTCTTCATCCTTTGTACGTACTATCCTATAATTCGATATTATAATAATCTAATTCATTCAAAGATTGCCTGTAAGGGATCACAGCCTATACTTTGATTTTTGTATAAACTATTTTCATTTTTGTGTACAATAAAGCATATAGCAATATAGCCGTATAAATATAGCCTTGCTATATTTAGTATACTATAAAGCCAAAAGTAATTTGTTAAGAATCAGAAGCACAATCCATTGCATTTTTTTTTTACATATTATGTTATGTTTTATCCCAATTACAAATGAAAATCCCGTCAAGCTGGTAATTTTGGCGGTTGCTCACCCATACCTACAACTATAGCTGGCCATTATAAGTACACCTGTCCCCGCGATGAAGAAGAATCAAAGTATCCCATGCATCATTCAAGAACCGGGATATTTTGTTATAGCCTTTCACCTTTGACAATTTTTTTTTATATTTTATGATTTAGTCTGATATTTTATCCCAATTTCGAATTTGGGTGTTTCAGCTTCACAGTATACAAAAAAACAATGTTGTATTAATAAATAACTTCTGCTTTTTGTTGTATCTTATTAGGTGTGTTAACTGTAATATTTTTTGAACATGTGGTATTTACCTTTAAGTGATTGTTGCATTTACTTTTTGTTATTATTTTAGACGTAAACTTTAGTTTTAAATCAATGAAAAAAATTGTTGGTGAACCTTATTTAATACATAAATAAAATACATAAAAATGTCTTATTTACCTGCTCCATCTACTTCGACAACTTCCACACACATTTGGTGGTACATGTGGCTTAAGTGTCCAGAGCCATTCTCAAGGATGCCGAGAAAACCGTCATAGCCTGGGGAATAAATCTGTGACATCTGATTAACCTGAAAACGTTTTGCAATTGTTAATAAACAACTCCATGTGATTACAATTAAAACTTTAAAGTTCTAAGGATGTTCTTCCTACATGCTAGAAGTTAGGTAAGAGACAGCAGTGAAAACATTTTATTGCGTCAGTTAAAAAAACTGAAAGCGAATGAAATTGCCAAAACAAATGTTCATAGGCAGGCAACACTGTGACTCCACACAGACCGGACGCAAGCGATACAGAATCAACAACGCGAGCAAAGCCGCAGGAAAAAATATTAAAAAATATGTTCTCGCCGGTGAAAGTTTCCATACACTATTTACTTACCAACTTAAGATTGTCTACGTAATCCTCGCTTCCGCACATAGCTGCATACATAGGAATGGTCAATTTAGTGTATTCAAATTCTGCAGAACTGTCCATTAAACTAGCGAAAGATTTGTAATCCCGAGTATTGAAAAGGAACTCAGTATGACGCCCGGCTTGTGGTTGTACTACCGTCAACGTTAGGCCACCGTAGAGAGCCAATTGGATAACCTGAAAATAATATAGTTAGCAAAATTGCTTAAAATTTACTTTTGTTGTATTGGAGCCTCGCTTTAATATTTAATTTATTTTTATTTAATTATTTATTTTGAAAGGTAACATACAACTTGTTACCGTTATTAATATTGGCCAAAAAAAAAAACGAAAAAAACACGTTTATTGTATGGGGACGCCCCTAAATATTTTCATTTATTTTTGCTGTTATAGCTGCAACGGAAATACATAATTTGTGAAAATACCAGCTTTCTAGCTATCACGGTTTATGAGATACAACCAGGTGACAAACAGACAGCGGAAGCTTAGTAATAGGGTTTCGTTTTTACCTTTAGGTACGGAACCCTAAAAAATCATTGTAAAATCTACTACAATAATAGTATTATCCATTTATGTTTAGATAAGAAATGTAGCAAAAGGGAAATTCATACATCTATAACAATACGTACGTTATATTTCGATGTGTTTTAAGGCCATAGATAAGTCAATTTAAAGACGAACAAGTTCTACCGTATCATTATAAGGTGTTAAAGATGACCATTAGAAGTTCGCGTGTAAAATACGTGCAATGCGAATACTAGAATATTTTTCCGTGTTTTTTTTTTTTTATATCAATGCATGGCGAGACCACCGTGCCATTCGCATGATGGTTAGCGGTACGACCGCTCATGAACAGCAAAACCAAACAACACCTTGAATTACAAAGCAATGCTTGGCATTCGGTGAATAAAAAAACGTCGTCTGCACAGGTACACCGATGAACATATTTAAATGATAATACCTGGGCTTTGAATTCCTCCTGATAATAAACTTTGGCTAATCCTTCACCGACCCACACTGAAGGTCTCACGGTCTCGTCCTCGCTTACTTCACTTATACTGAGAACAAAATCGGTAAAAGAGATCTGGAAAAAAAATATTATACAGTTGTAGTAGCGAATAAATTTTATTGCTTACACGAAGTATTATTTGTTTACTTATTTTTTAAATCCTTAATTATGAATTAATGCTGCGCTACTTTAGATGTTTAAATGATTAAAAATAATTTAACAATCTGTTTATGAAGTTATATAGAAGTTATTAGTAAAAGTGCGTGGTGGCCTGTAGGTAAACGGACCAGACTCGGCTGCCATTTTCACGGTGGTCGCCAGTTCAAATCCCATGGCACAGCTTTGACTTTTCAGAGCCATATGTGTATTGATAGTCAATCACCACGCAATATAACAATGCTGGAAAACATCGGGAGGAAACCTCTATACCATAGCTATTTGTAAGAATTTCTATGGTATGTGGAGTCCGCCAACCCGCACTAGGCCAGCTTGGTGGATATGGCTTAACCATTCTCAATCGTACTCTCGATTGTAGAGAGGCCCGTGTCCTACAGTGGGACGTATATGGACTGATACAGTTATGAAGTTATGTTTATTACTAAGGCATATTTTGACCCCCATTAACTCAAACAATACAACCTCAATAACAAACCTCAACATGGTGCTTAGAACTGAAGATTAATCCTGTATCGGGATAAATGTCCTCAGGCTTTACGACAGGAGCTACATGCTGAAATAATAAAAGACATTTAGTATGAATTTATAGAGTTGTTTAAAACTTCAAAATAAATATAGTTTTATAATACCCCTTGGTTGATTTCTTCTGCTACTTGCTCAGTATCACTATAATCAAGGACTTTGGTCGCACCGTTAATCAGTTTGATGCAATTTTCAAAACTTTCACTGAATTTATTTTCAGTACTTGTATATGCCGTTATACTTATCGTTGAAAGAAAGCCGGTACTTTCTTCGTTACTGATTTCAGCAGCAATTTTTGGAATAAGATATCTCATCTAAAAAAATGGAAATATTAAAATATGTGACAGTTCCGAAAAAATATTAATCAGTAATTATTTTAAAAAAATAATATAATACAAACAACACTTGAACAAAGTTTTAATAAAAAAATACCTCATTATTATCATTAAGATTGATCAAGTTGTATAGCTCTGTTTTAAGCTGGCCGTTGTTCGCATTATTTGATAATAGACTCAATATTAGCATAAGGGGCGCGATGGAAGTGAGACGAGTTTCTCCCGAGTGTGTCCTGTCTTGGTTCTGAAAAAGACAAATACGTGTAGAAATATAACAAGCTGATTTAACACAAATTAGAAATTTGTAGCTAAATTGCAACTTTATTATTTAACATTGGGAAACATAAATTTACCAGCACTGGTAAGTTTGAAGCGATCAAAAATATAATTAAGTAATACATTACAATTGAATTGTAAACTTACATAAATACAAAAACCTGCGATGGTTGTACTGGCTTCGTCAAATTGTTTCTTCAGTGTATCATAATCGTATCCTGATTCAAGTTCGGTACAAATTCCAGTAAACCCCTCGGTTGATTCAAAGCCACACCGTGCTGGAAATAATTAAACTTTTACTTAATATTATCGTAATAAACTACACGAATAATTCATATTACTCATGTCAATTATCCTGTATGAATGGGCAGAGACTATGGATCGCCATTACTTTCGCTCCATTCATTATCATCAACGTCTTCATGCATTTGGTTCTGTATCAGCCCATCTACGTCCCACTGCAGGGCCTCCTTTACAATCGAGAATACGATTGGGAGTGGTTAGGCTATATAGTCCACCACGCTGACCTAATGCGGGTTGGCGGACTTTATATACCATAGAAAATGCTATGGTATGCAGGTTTCCTCACGATGTTTTCCTTCACCGTTATAGTGCGTGGTGATTGACTATCAATACACACATAACTCCGAAAAGTCAGAGATGTGCCCTGGCATTTGAACCCGTGATATGTTGGCAGCCGCGCCTGGTCCGTTTACCAACAGGCTACCACGTTCTTATTTAACAATATGACAGTAAAAAGAAGTTGGTTTCGCCTGACATCAGGTTTGGACGATAAAATATAACATGAAAACAAAAACAGAAACAAAATGAACGAGGTACTACCAATATAACTAACTTACAATTGATGGCTTCATTCATGGTTCTCGCGAGTCGTTCTGTATAATCTTCTCCATGAGCTGTCGCCACCAGGGCTACTAATACGATAAAGTTCCACATGGTGCAGGACTATGAATTATTGGGTCCGAATCGAGAAGCGCTTATATAGGAAATATTACAGACACATGTTCAAATAAAACCTTTGTCTCCTTTCTCAATTTGTTTGTTAAACTTAAATAGGATGATCTATTTTTATAACGAACAAAAGAACGTCTGTGCATGTAATTTACATCTTAACACTATGCAAGTGCTATTATTCTAGTATTATTAACTTGTTTTAATGAGAGTCCAGTACCTCATTTTGTTCGGTTATTATTTATTTGATTGATTTCTTACCCTACTTATTAATGTAATAACTGCATAATTCAAACTACATTTTTCAAAGCAAATAGCACTGGTGATAAGTCTCTCATACGTGAGAGGCCGTCTGGGTAGGTACCACCGCAACGTCTATTTGTCCCATCAACCAGCAGTATAAATGGACTGTTGTGTTCCGGTTTGAAAGACGTTGTATCCTGTAGCTGTAGACTACTGGACATATTGAAACTTAATATCTTTCATCACAGGATGCCAAGCGTTGCTTTGTGATTCATGGTGCTGTTTGGCTTTGCTACTGTTCATGAGCGATCGTATTGCTTACCATCAGGTGAATGGTATGTTCGTTTCACCAATCTTAGCAATAAAAACAATATTACTCAAGTTGGAATTATAAAGATCGAAACGCCTCTGAGTACTGCACAGCGCTGCGCATCAAGGACATAAATCATTTAAATATTATTTGAATCATTTTTCATAGTACATACTGAATGTATGCGGTGCGACAGTTTTTAATGGTGCTGAATGAATGAATGCTGTGATACGTAAACATGCTGGGCACGCAGGGTCGCTGAAATGCAACAATTATTTGTTATTTTACAGCGATGTTTCTTCATCGGTTTTATTTTTGATTACATTATTTATTAATTTTTTTACGGACTCGTGTCAAATCTAGCCTTTCAATAGCCACAGAATTTTAATTTTTCTTTATGGAACTCTAATTAAATATAGTCTTGCAACAATATTCTTATATAACATTGAAAGAATGGTAAATACAGACGGAAGTGATAAATTTTGTCTTGCATACATAATAAGTACAAATATTGTAAGGCGATGAAAAACATGACCTATATTGTCTTACTGCATATCAACGAATTAATCACCTTACGATAACTTTCTGTGCCATTTTGACAGTATAAACTAAATGATTGTTCGTCTTACGGCCGTTCTCTATATCCTATCTATGTTTGACAAGGGTTTTTTTTATTATTTTTTATTGCCATGAGTAGCGAGACGAGCATGCCGTTCGCCTGATGGTAAGCGATACGACCGCTCATAAACAGTAGCAAAACCAAACAACACCTTGAATTACAAGCAATGCTTGGCATTCCACAGTGCTCGCCATCCTGAGACAAAAGATGTTAAATCTCAATATGTCCAGTAGTTACTCTGGCTACAATGCCCTTCAATCCGAAACACAACAGGGCATTTACACTGCTGTTTGACGTGAGAAATAGACACTGCGGTGCTACCCACCCAGATGGCCTCTCACATATGAGAGACCTACCACAATGATTAAAATAGCTATCATGACTCGGCACTATTCTAAGCTTCATTAAACAAAAATAGACATATTATATATTTATCGAATCTAGCTATGTATAAATATATAGACCACATCTATATCTCTTTATATTTGTTTACTGAAACATAAATTACATCGAAATATCTAATGAAATCTCTTTTTATAGATAGATAGATAGATTATTGAGTACGACTGTTAATCTTCACGGACAATTTGATAAATAAATAGTGTACACACAGCGCCAACATTAGCTAAGCATGTGTAGTGTCCATTAAGTACATTGTCAATATGACCATAAACTTCTATACCTATAACAAACTTCTGAGATTATTGCGAGCATCCAATGTTTCATGTATATTTGAGCACAAACTTTGTCACATAGTACTTAGCAACCTACAAGTCATTAATGACTTTACAGTTTAGCTAAATTTTGGTTGAGTTCGGGTAGTTCTCACCTGAGCGCTAAAAAGACTCATAGATATAAGGTGTGGTTTTGACATAAATATAATGATAATAATAAAAGCCAATAGTCGCATGCATAGTCCTGACCCCACACTAAGATCGAGTTTTTGAAACGAAGTTCCTTATCGCGCGTTGTGAAAGGGGGCTAGACGGAAAAAATTCTCACGAAAAGTTGGCACGACAATTTAAAACATTAATTGACAATCGATTTTTATTTCTTTAAAAAAAAAAAAGAGAACAAGCGAACGCGCAACAATAAAATTCTTGAATCGTGGGCATCAGGAACTACAAGATACTTTTCGGACTCACAAACACCTGGGTGTTTGTCGGGTCTGGGACCCGAAAGACATATTTGTGGGCCGCAGAAACATTTTTTTCGGTGCGGGGATCGAACCCGCCGTCACTCGTTCCCCAGGCAGCGTCTAACCGAATGCGCCACGGAGGCTGTCGAAGATCCATATGGAGTGATGAAAAACATGGGAGGTAAATGGGGGTAAATTATTGGTAATAATATGACAAATATTACTGATTGACACATTTTATTTAATTTATTGAATTAAGCGGAACGCCTCATTGACGCCTCTTGACAGCCATGACTCACGCATGAAAAGGCAGCCTCGTCCGGGACAGTACCACTGTCTCACAGGAAATAAACGTGAATCGGCAGCATTACTGTTGCATTTCGTTCGGATTCGGAGATTTTCAGATGCCCAATATTCCCCTTTCCTATATTTAGGTATTTTAAATTTATTAAATGATAAGGATTATTTCTCTCTTTTAATTACAATTTTGAAGTCGGTTTAATTTTTAAAATTATTTTTTATTTCTCGTTTGGAAATTATATATTTTTTAAATTTATTATTTGAAATAAACAAAGTTTACTCGAAAGTTTGTAGATCAAGTTAGTATTCTTAAAATAATCTCCGGGCTTAAGAGCTCTGTGTTAATTCTTTACGTGCCAAGGTTGACCCAGGCTAACAGGAGGTGCAGGAGTCGGTGCGTAAGTGGAAAAAGTACCTTATATGTAGAATGAAGAATCTAGAATCTAGAAGCAAGGAACCCACCAATGCTCGCAAATTATTCTGTTTTTACATCTTAAAGTCATAACTTAATTTCCAGCTAATTTTTTTTTAAATCATTCTTTTATTATTCATGACTAAATTTTGTATTTAAATTATTTTTTCCTCACACTTGTTGTTTAAAAGAATCGAAATATGCTAACATAAGGCCTAACGCAATTTTCTTTTGTGATTTACAAATTAATATTGAACCCTGCCGTCAAGGAAGACGAATTCATTATCGGCCGGAGAAGTAATTTTTCTTCTAAAATATTTGTAGTAGCATGAGCATCAAGCATGGTAATCTAAGTTTTAATAGTCTATCTTAAGAATTATTCTTCTTGTAGTATATCTTCAACTAGAGAACGCTACAGCTCAGCACGCAGTCCTTTGCATTTATTTTGTCTTCATTAAGGGTTCAGGAAAAATGGAGTAAAAAACCGTTTTAGACCACAAATTAAGTTTATTTCAAGAATTAGCAGAATCAGAGGATCGTTTTAGTGTCATGCCCTGAAAAGCTCCTTGATCGGCATGGCATTTTCAATTTTTGTATGTTTTTTGTAGTACCTATATTCGGAAATAAAGCGTAGTTAAGGGTCTCCTGTGAAAAAAAATAGAAATATATTGTAAAATACTTGCACACGTAAACGGAAAAAGTTTAAATACTTATTATATTAACTCTGTCGAAAATTACTATAGGTAAATTAGCACTCAAATCGAATACTTAAAGTATTATAAAAATGTCTTACTTCAAATTAATAATAAATTTTAATTTCTAAATTATACATTATAATTATTGTAAAAATTAAATATTTAAAATTACCTCCGTAAATATCTTCTAAGAAAGCACCAAACGCGGAAGGTGCTCCAAATTTATACATCAGGACATAGACTAAAGGACTTGCCACTTCCCGATAACCTCGTCCACGACACTTCGGAATTAATATCACCTGAAAAACAGATGCAAGAAATTAAATGATTGTCTGAATGAATGAGTTCGACTAGACCAGCATTAAAATACACTCTATTTAGAATGCTATATTCTGTATCCATCCATGTATATCCCACTGCAGGTGCAGAGCACGGGTATCCTCTATAATCGAGAGTGCGATTGAAAGCGTTTAGGCCATATAGAGCACCCAGCTGGCCTAGTGCGGGTTGGTGGATGTTCACTACCATAGAAATTCCTTCGATTCGCTATGGTATGCAGATTCCCTCGTAATGTTTTTCTTCGCTGATATAGTGCGTGGTGATTGACACTGACTCCAAAAATATAGGGGTCTACCCTGGGATTTGGTGCCGCGGCTACCTAATTATTTTAATATATCTAGTAAGTAAAATTTTGCTTACCCGTTTTTGGTATCATATTTGTAGTAAGATGAACTTCTTGAGTAATACTATTCAGACGAGCATCAGCAGAGCTGTTTCCATAAACACCGTGGTAACTACTTTGGTCAAGGCCGATCTGAAGGAGAATATTTTCGTATTATATATTATGTATATCAGATACGTTCAAATATTTTTTGAAATCTAGTAAGCTATACATTAATTTATCAAGTATGAAATAAACATAAGAAACTGGCCTTATGTTTGTTCTAAGCTAGTTATTTTTATCCATATTGTGGTGTTTTTATTCGACGTACCTGTGCATCTAGTTGTGAATTATTAGCATATTCCTCATACGTGTTTTCATACCAACTCGGCAGTATTTTCTGTACAGTATTGTTAACATTGAAAGGAAACAGTTTGATCCCGGTAGGGTTATTTACATGAGTTATGTTAACCTTAAAAAAACATAAAAAATATAAAACTTAATTACCAACTGTTAACTACAATGTTTAATAATTACTCTATACTTACATCACATCTATATGAAATCCCATAATTAAGACCACTCTCTTTGAACATGTTCACATTTGCCGCGAGTCCTTTTGATTCATTAGACTTACTTTTAAACTGAAACGGACAGTTGAATATTAATATCAACGATTATTTAAATAGCATGCCAACATTTTTTATTGGTAAGATTGACATTACTCACTTAAAACTAGCAGGCTAATTTCAAACGCATACCTAAGGATACATAAAGATTAACCTATTCTTTAACAACAAATAACTAACATACAAATTAAAATAAAATATAAAATAAGGTAAATTCCCTTCTAGAATAGTAATGCTTATCAATAGAGTTTTAACAAATTGCCTATTAGACGTTACTACTTACCCACTGGTTCACAATATGGGCAACCTTACGTTTGTTCGTAAAGTTGATATTTTGAGTAAGACCACCGCAAAGTGATGCAAAATTCCTTCTAAACTTTCTAGTAAATGGATGCCAGCTATTATCAAATAGTTCATAATCTATTTCTTCATTATTTTCGGAACCCTCGATTAGTTCATTGACTAACATAAATATTTGTTTAACCTGCAAAATTTAATGCCTTTTGAGAAAATTATTCGCTTCATTTTATTTGTGAAAAAGGCACACTAAATTTGTAAAAGACTCGCCCGCCCCGTGGCCACTAAAGCCCCATCTCATCCCACACGGAGAGTTACTCGCATACGATTATTGCAAGAATACGAGTTGCATTCTGTAAACAGTTGTGAAACGAGATAATCTTAGAGCGGTTGTGTGTACGATAATGGCGTACGATTCTCGCAGCGACAAAACCTCCCCGTGTTCTTTAGGGTACTTTAATGTTTCTTTAGGGCTGTAGTATGTAAAATGTCGCGAAGTTTAGTTTAATCAAAATATATTAAGACATCCGTAAAATTAGTTTTATTCTCTACTCTTAAAGGCAGATTGTACCCATGCTCCAGTTGACACCTATCTACTTATAGTTCTTGTCATTCATGATATTATACTTAGTTAAAGTATCACATTGAATAATACCTACGAACATCTAAATTTAACTGCGAACATTTAACAGACTAAGAACTTTTCTTCAGTTATATGGAGTTGTAAGAAAAGCGTAGTAATAACCACATCCTTAATCCGAAACCAAGTGAAAATGATTAAGCAACGCCATAGTATTTGCTATGACTAATTATAACAACCCAACCCGCACTAGGCCAGCGTGGTGGACTATATGGCCTAACCACTCTCAATCGGACTGTCGATTGTAGAGTACGCCTGTGCCCTGCAGTGGGACGTATATGGGCTGATACAAAATTATAACAATATTTTATTTGATTGGATTGATTATAAAAACGAAATATTGTAGTAACAAATGTCAAACTATACCTCTCTCTTATTCTTGGCTTTGAGAAATTTCAACAATTTGCTGCTATTCTTCTCATCGGCGTTCTCGAGTAGTTGTGCTGCCACACACATTTTAGGAAGTGGTGCCGTTGCGCATAATCCTGTATTATTTTTTTGGAATTGTCTCTGGAATATTAAAAAAAAACATATACTGTCAATTATGTTAGGAGATATGATTTGTGCTAGTTATTTTACATTGAATGGTAATTATACCGTATTAGATCGGAAAAAAATATATTATGTAAGTAAACAGAAAAAAAACTTCTTAAACTCACTAACTTTATATTCTTATTAAGTTTCACAAGGAAGCATTTAATAAGTGATCGCCATAGTTATGTACGATTTTGTGAAATCTACTGTATCGGGCCCTGTTAGCCCAATTGGCGCCTTAAAACCCTAAATCATACTTAACCATTAATTATAATAAAAACACCCCACAGTCACTTAATATAAAGTTCGAATCGCACATTAAGACAAATTGAGTCTTGTGTCGCGGGAGACAGAAACGACGGGGGATTTTTCGATTTCACAAACACCCAGACATTAAACAAATTCATGTGGATTTCACAAACATTTGTCTCGATGCGGAGATCGAACCTGCGGCCCCTCGTTTCACAGCCGGCGTCTAGCCAGTTGCGGCGAAGGTTGTCAAATTTATGAAACCCCTTTTTGTCCTGGAGTTCAAATACATACTTACATTCATTAAACGAAAATTAACACTTTTCATTGCATCAGAAAAAAATTGCAAGTCGCTCTCGTAATAACGACTATCTGAAAATTCAAAAATGAATGAAAAAAATATTTTTAATATTATGTACTATAAAAAATCCAATGGATAGTTTTTCTCATATATACCTGAACATGTCGACTCCAGAGTTCCCACAGAAACAAACAAAACTGCTATTAAAAATAAATGTCTCATCATGTGCGTTGATATGTTCTTCGAAATAATTATAATATTTTTACAATGAATTTCTTTATATATGCATATTATGAGAGCGCAATTGTGTCAACAAACTCTAAGTAAATTAACTGTTTTTCGATAAAATGCAATGTAGGGCAACAATATTTACGAAAGACAAAAATATTAGCGGGGTTGAAGACCCCTCGTGAATTAAAATAAATAAATAAAATAAATAACACCCAACAGTCACATACATAGTCCTGGCCCCACACTTAGATCGAGTCTTGAGTCGTGGGTATCAGGAACTACGAGAGACTTTTCGGTCTCACAAACACCCAGACCCGGAAGAAATATTTGTGGGCCACACAAACATTTCTCTCGGTGCGGGGATCGAACCCGCGGCCTCTCATTTCACAGGCGGCGTTTAACCAACTGCGCCATGGAGGCTGTCAAAATTAATTATTAAAAAAAAATAAGTTGAATGACCAATATAATTTTTGTTAAAAATATTATTTACACCTTTAATTACACGGATCCTCGTTATTTCATTGAATTAAAATGATTAAGAAAGGCTAAAAATCATATTGTAGTATAATGTTATTAGTCGATATAGGTCCCATGGGCCATCACTAAAATAAATTAAGTTAAGATTGATAGGAGAAATGTCATATAATCGACCACGCTGGCATACTTAGTAGCTTTATTCCTCATAAAATGTTTAAAAGTCGAATCCACATTCAATTTATTAAACAAAATAAACATCAACTCAATTTAAATAAGTCTTGGTGCCTCTTTAGTAAAAATATTATATTCCCAAGCAAATCGTCTTTTTTACAATAATAATGGTATCTAAAAAAAGCAGCTGCTACCTAATAGGTGGGAGAAAAGATTCTTTGCGTATATGAAAACTTCAGACATTAATTTTTTTTGAAGTTTATTTAATATACATAAATGTGCCATTCTGTACGATGACTTTCTGTCATCTTGTAAATATTGCAATGATCCCAATGCTGTAAAAATTGGAACTTGTCTTCAAAATAACGCCACAAGTAATTGTATTGTCAGTCCTCTCTTCTATTAATACTAGATGGTATTTTAAAAATAATAATATAATCATAAAATACACTGATATAATAATCATTTAAATTGCATTCAAGCAAGAATGTAAGTATTATCAGATTTGAAGTAAAATTTAGAATCCTCTTTTTATTACTTATATATTTTTATAATATTGCAAACTCTTAACACATTATGCCGTAATTCACACCTACACGTCACCTGAAAAATAAATGGAAATAAATTATAAATCATACAAAAATAAGCTTAGCCTCGAAACAAGGTGGAGATAATATTCAGTCAAGGTTATTTTCCTCCGGTAATGCGATAGAAGGGCAAGCATGATATTACAATTCCAGGCATACATTCCAGATCTGAACAACTCATATGAGATTTTTATACTAAAAACGTACACAAACTTTAGTGTCAAGCTTGAATATCGAACATTGTATCTCATAGTCCATCCATCCATCATCCATCAGCCAAAGGAAGTCTACTGCTGAACATAGGCCTCCCCCAATGATTTCCACAGAGACCTGTTGGAGGCAGCCTGCATCCAGCGACGTCCCGCGACCTTTACAAGGTCGTCTGACCATCTTGTGGGTGGACATCCCACGCTGCGCTTTCCGCTACGTGGCCTCCATTCGAGCACTAGTCCTCATAGTCTACAAACTAACTAAATAGTCATTGACTACAGACCATTTATAAGCACAGGTAATATTATGCGGTAATATTATATTCTTAGAGGATGAGTCCTCCCCTCGCACTCTACCGCCGCCGCCGCTATAAATTTAACCGACACACCTTTTTTTTTTTGTTCAAGAGGAAAAGCTATTAAGCTCCCCTTTCGGTACCCCGGGGGAGGCCGAGAGGAGTATGTCAGTGTCTCTGGCCTTCCAGCCAGGTACAAATGCGAATATTATGGCCGAACTGGGTCCCGAGCAATACCTACGCCAGCATACTGACTAAAAACCGCTCGATAGTCGTCACACGCATTGTGGGCAGCACTGGACATCCCAGGGCGAAGGGTGCCCCGATTTATGTCTGCGAACCACCCCGCGCAAAACCATTGCTGGGCCTTATGTTACCATTATGTGAGCCCAGATTACCTCCACTTACACCCCCCTTTAACCGACACAACGCGCGCGCCCTCTTTCGCTGGCGTACTCTCGTACCGTATAGTTGTCTCATATTTTGTAGTACCGAATTATTTTTCAAATAAAGTTGTAGTTTTGTTAAGATATTTCTTTTTTTAAATAAATAAATTTCGGTTTTACTAGAATATCATATTTTGTTTATAATCTACATCTAAGAGTTTAATATTACCTCCATATTCGTCTCCTAAGAAAATACCGGACGCAACAGTGGCACCGAATTTGTACTTCAAATGATACATTACAGCACTTGCTACCACCACTTCTCGGTAACGTCCCGATCCACACTTTGGTGAATTAATGTCTAGAAGTAAAAGGAGAGTAATCTACTTATCTTATGTTCTACAAAATCACCTTAAAAATGTAAAATAATAAAAAAAGATTTTTGTTCATCAATTTTGTTGAACACTAGTGGGTAAATTAAGCTCTAAGTTATAGGGAAAAAAATGCGGATAACATTGCTTCAATATATTGGTACAGACTCTGTGTTTACTTCACTCTGTTAATTACTTTTGGTTATGATAACCCTTAAACTATTACTTTTATACAAGCTTATATAGTGAGTACATTAAATAGGGTTTGTTGTCCTGAACACAAATAGTCATAGTCCATCGGACCGTCATCAGGCTATATTGGATGACTTTTTATTTATTTATTCACACTTTGTACAATGCTAGTAGTACAACCGGACTTAATGCGTAACGGTTCTCCCAGTCGACCTTAAGGTGAGGAATTTTGCCAGTAGTGCCAAGAAGATAGCTTCTTTTTTGTTTTATTCAAAGAAGTCCACTGCTAAACGTGGGCTTCCCCCAAGCATTGCCACAGTGACCTGTTGGAAGCGGATGGCACGCAGTGATTTCCTGCAAACTTTATTACCACTACTAACTCGACATTTGAATATCTCTATACAAACAGAAATTATGCATACTCATACCAGATCTATTACCGCGGGTAGCTCTAAGATGAACTTCTTCAACAATATCGCTAACATTAGCACGGGTGAGTCCATTTTCATACACGTGGCGATAGTCATTTAAACCAAAACCGAGCGAACTGTGGATTGAAGCCAGTTTGTTCACCTGAAAATTAAGAATTTTATTTAATTTCTTGTATTCGGATACGTCTCGTGGGTAAGTTTTGTTTTAGTAACTGCTATTTGTCGTCGCTAGAAACTCGGTGAAATTTTTTACCACTGTTCTGAGTCTTTTCAAACTTTTTAAGTTATAAAATAAAACATATATAAATACACCCAACAGTGACATACATGGTCTTGACCCCAAATTAAGATCAATTAAGTCTTGTTTCGTGGGTATCAGAAACTAAAGACCAACAACAAAAGAATTTTCAGTCCCATAAACATCTACATCCGAGACAATTATTTGTAGGCCTGACAAACATTTGTTACGGTGCCAGGATCGAACCCGTGGCCACTCGTTTCACAGATGCCGTTTAATCAACAGCGCCATGGAAGCTGTTACTTAAAAACTTTCCAAGAATACTCACTGTATGAGCTCCTCCGATAGTTAATTTAAGATAAACACACATTGGGGTTACAGAGGATATTACTCTATTGAAAAATGTCTGATTCTTAAGCCGGTATTCCACGTATGGCATATTAGCTGGATCTATCGGATGGATGAAAATTCCATAATATTCACTGTTAAAAAACTGCATTTTTATAATCTGAAATATAATATTTTGTATTAATATATTATAATGGGAAATAGAAAAAACAGTAGAGCAGCAAAATATCAGTAAAATATTGTATGTCTTGAAAACTACGATGCTAATTTTATGCTCTTGGAACAAATACTTTTTTCTTTCGATTGTATCCGAATATTCTTGTTGTATTTAAATCAAAACCATGAAATCTCTTTGCACAACTAGGTAGTATCTTGCTCAGAGCAAAGCAAAGACTGCTACAGAAATAAATTGCACCTTGAATTTTTTATACTTTTTGGTTCATTTTTTTAAACAATAATTTAAATCGCATCATTCAAATATCGGCTACGTAAGAGGATATAAGCTGTACACTGACGATCAACATTTCAATTTGAAATTCACCGCGTCTTAGATATATCTTCTTAGACTCGGTAATGTCCCAAATGGGTTAAAGCCAGACAGGCATACAGTCATAGAATGAAAATCAAAATCTTTCTGTCATATGTATGAAATACTCGTAATCCATACCTGTGAATCTAGTTCTGAATTGTAAGCGTATTCTATGTACGCATTACCGACCAAACACGGCAGCATTTTCTCTATGTTTTGACTCACTTTAAATGGACACAAAGAACTTCCCGTTGGATTGTTTATATGATCCAAATTTACCTAAAAAATAAGGCAAATAAATAAAATATGATTTGAATTCCTTTGACATATTGTATGAAGTACAACCCAACTAAACTAATTGGCACCGTTTGACGTTTCATGCTTTTCAAGTTTAAAAAACTTTGTACAGGTGTAACTCACACAATTTCAATAACATTTTACGTAAAAACACAATTCTATGGTGTGATTTAAGTCTGTAGAAAGTTGAAAAGTATGAACTGTCAAGCGATACCTATTATTTTAGATCGATTTTAGTGTGTAAGTATTACCTACTTAATTATAGGTGTATATTTACTTACTATAAATCTAAATGAAACGGCGAATACCAGACTATTGTTCTTAAACATGTCTACTTTCGCTGCGACGCCTTGTGATTCATTGGATTTACTTTTAAACTGAAATAGGAAGCTAAGACATATTTCAGAACTAGGATAAAAGTACTTAATTGTGTTACAAATAAAATATCATAATAATATTAAAAAAGTAGATAATATAAATACGGTTATTGGTGTAGCAATGTTATAAGCATAAGCTATTTGAGTCTAAATTCAAGAAGTGTTGTATTATTTTGTATGGATATCTAAATATTTTATGTCAGAATATTTTCATTCGAAAATTATGAATACGTTTATAATATATGTTTGTAAAGTCTGCTTGAATCTAATCAACTTTAATGTTCATTGCTATAATTGTTAATCATATTTTAATTAATTTAATTCATGTCATTAATTGCAATAAAAATAGCTTGTCATCCTTTCTACTCACCCACTGGTTTAAAATATAATCGCCATTCCTGTAGTCAATAGTTTGAGTGAAATCATTACACAATGATGCAAAATTTATTTTAAACAGTCTGCTAAATGAATGGCTTCTGTTGGCAACTACCAAGTAGTCCACATTTTCATGAGTTTTATAATTCTGGGTGATTTCGTTTAGCGACATAAAATATAGCTCTGTCTGTAAAAATGAAATAAAGTCTACTAAGATATTTCTTGCAGAAAAAAATATGACATACATACATACATAAACTCACGCCTTTTCCCAGAAGGGGTAGGCAGAGGTGCCTGGACACCCACGTTTCGCCTTGTATATTCCGTCCCACGATGTGATAGGTGGCGAGCCTATCGCCATATTGGGCACAAATTTTTGACTCCGGGCTAATAATGAATAGAAAAATCCAATATCACTTTGCCCGACTCGGGATTCGAACCCGAGACCTCAGCTTTGCATGCGTATCTTAGTACAATAACGCCACTGAGGCAGTCATCTACATGAAGGTAGAAATTTTATCTGGTTCAAAAAATAATGTTCATTCTCATCCTGAGTCACAAGAATTTCACAACTGAACAAGGGTTTCCTCAAAGAATGTCCACAAGACCTGTTGGAAGCGACTTCCTAAAGACTTCAGGTTCAAAAGTAACCAATATATTCTTATTTTAAACCAATATATTAAAATATTAAATCGGCGCAGGCCTTTATTGAGGTTACTGGTTATGATGGTAGGTCTCTCATATGTGAGAGGCGGCCTGGGTAGGTACCAGCGCAATGTCTGTTTCTCCCGCCAAACAGCAGGGTAAATGTACAGTCGTATTTCGGATTGAAGGACATTGTAGCCAGAGTAACTGCTGGACATATTGAGAGTTAACATCTTGTGTCTCAGGGTGGTGAGCGCAGTGGTATGCCAAGCATTGATTTGTAATACAAGGTGCTCGTATCGCTTACCATCAGGTGAACGCCTTGTTCGTCTCGCCCTTCGGAGCAATAAAAAAAAGGTAGACTGTCGACCTGGTCCACGCAGCGGCGGCAAGAAGTTGGATGAAGACTGCCCTGAACAGAACACTACAAGGGCAAGGGCAAGGCGTGTACTCCAAGCGGCCTAAACTCAGCATTGGCATATAGGCTTTGAAGGATTGAAGAACAAGAATATTAAAATATAATTGAAACTCACCTCAGTAGTATATCGCGCGTTGAATATTTTCAATAATTTTCTATAATTATCTCCATCTGCATGCTTAGCTAATTGTGCCAACACACAGAGTATTGGAAGAGCTGCCACAGCCTGGGATCTTGACGTATTCTTTTGGTATTGTAACTGTAATTACATAATTTTTCATTTATCGTATATATATTATCCGTATCTATATTATCGTACTTTATTATCCTAGGTAATATGAGGATTATATTATCCTGGCTAAACCATCTGAATATCTCTATTTAAACTTAGCGTATTAAATAAACTTGGTAAATTTATTTATTAATGGAACAGATACACCTATGATAGAATTACAAAAACTTATAACACAAAAGTTTCATCTACTATCATTACAAGTGTATAATTTTCAATTGAAATACTTACATGTAATAAACGCAAATTGAAATTATTCCATGCATCGAAAAAATTCTGCATGTAATTTCCGTAATAAATATTACCTAAAAATTATGAAAAAAATTAATAACAATTTTATAATACGTATTATGTTCTGTTCAAAAAATTACGAGATATTTATTCGTACCTGAACTTGCCGCCTCCACTAGGTATACCGAGGCAAATAAAGCTAATATTAATATCACTTTCATATTGCACTGTAAAAAAATCTTAGGCTTACGATATAAAATTTTATTAGTAGAAACTGAAAAGAAATCTGTACATACGGCTTGGCATTTAATGAATACAATTTGTTGCCACAATATATAATATGTAGCAGATGCGAGAATAATAATATTTACCTAGGGACGTATAATTCAATTACGATAAAGAAGGTCGACTGCCTGTAAAACTAAGCAGTAGTCATTGGCGGCGCCTAGGCGCAATTTAAGCAAACCAAATTACAAATAATACCAAATACAAATATGTTGTAAAGAATTTTCAGTTAATATCTAGAAATATTTATAACATATATGTATATTTTTGCTATTAATGGCGAGACGACCGTGCCGTTCACCTGATTGTAAGCGATACGACCGCTCATGGACAGTGGCAAAACTAAACAACACCTTGAATTACAAAGCAATGCATGGCATTCCACTGCGCTCGCCATCCTGAGACATAAGATGTTAAGTCTCACTATGTCTAGTAGTTGCTGTGGCTACAATGTCATTCACACCGAAAACAACACAACATTTACATTGCTGTTTGGCGGGAGAAAATGCCATTGTGGGGGTACCTAACCAGGCGGCGCTCTGACATATGAGAGACCTACCATCAGAAAATTGTATCCAATTTCAATGCTCATCGTAGGAACTCTACACAATCGCATACTTAAGGAACGAAGATGCAAACAATAGTTCATAATATAATACAGGGTATATCAAGACTGCTACCGAAAACGAAGCCGGGTGGTAGTTTAGGCGACTTCAGACACAATGTAACTAACAATTTCGCAAAAAAAGCGATAATTTTTTTAATGTTTTTTTTTTTAATATCATCATTTTTGGGTGGTAAATCCATAGTTTTCGCTAAAATAATAGTGAATACCCTTTCATTTATAAATACTCTGAGGTATAAAAGAGTTAAAATGATTATTTTAGCAAAAACTATGGATTTACCACCTAAAATGATGATATTAAAAAAAAATACACTTTTTTGCGATAATTTTAATTACACTGTGTTTGTAGTAACTAAAACCACCACTCGGCTTCGTTTTCGGTAGCAGTCTTGATAAACCCGGTATATATGATATAATATGGCTTTTTCTATAAATAAAAATAATTAAGGCCTTATATGACAGTCTTCGTGTCGCAGTTGGTTAGACGCCAATTTTGAAACGAGAAGCCGCTGGTTCGATCGAATGTTTGTGAAATCCACAAATATCTGTCTCGGCTCTGGGTGTGAATTTTGGGTGTAACTGTCTATGTATATAATATGGCGTATATATTTATTTACCATATTTATTTTTATATAGCGCCGGCTTGATTTTGGTGAGCGGACTAAACATACCAGCGGAATTCTTGCAAAACGCTGTGCTATGTCTATCGAACGAAATGTCTTCTTTCAATGTTAAAGAATTATGGACTATCAATAAAAACCCCCAGGCACAAACATTTCTGTCCATTTATAAAATTATCGTAATAATGTACAAATAGTTAATACATTGTGTTTAATGGATAAAGAAATGCTATGCCAACTTGCATTCTAATCAAATATTTACATACGTACTATCATGAATAAATAGGTATTAACGCCGAGTAGTGAATAAACTCTTCAGTAAACATAAATTATTACTTGAGTAAGGAATATTTAATATGAAAAATATATGTATTATATATTATAATATATGTATTATAATTTTTAATTACTTGTATTTTTTCTCTTTATCCTTTAATTAAGTATTCGTACACCTACTACAGCTCATCTCTGCATCACCTAAAGGTCGACTGGGAGAAAATGCCACAGGCATTAAGTCCGCCTTGTATACATTTGTATATGAAGCTTAATAAATAAAATAAATAAATAAAAATATATATGCTTAGATTGTGCGCATATTGGGCCTGTGAAAAAGAAAATTTCTATTTTATAATACTTACATAATTTATATCCTCACAACATTTCACATCTGTATCTGTATCAGCCCATATACGTCTCACTGCAGGGCACGGGCCTACTCTACAATCGAGAGTACGATTGAGAGTGGTTAGGCCATATAGTCCACCACGCTGGCCTAGTGCGGGTTGGCGGACTTACATACCATAGAAATTCTTATAAATCGCTATGGTATGCAGGTTTCCTCACGGTGTTTTCCTTCACCGTTTTAGTGCGTGGTGATTGACTAGCTATCAATACATACATGACTCCGAAAAGTCATTGGTGTGCCCTGGGATTTTAACCCGCGACCACCGTGAACATGTTGGCAGTCGCGTCTGGTCCGTTTACCAACAGGCCACCACGCACTTGAATTTTCACATATTAGCAGAAAATAAAATTCAGAATAAAATTCAAAATTCAGAAAGAGCAGCTCCGACATTAATATATTCTTTCAGTGCTGGATGGATCCATATCCATTTATCGAGGAAGGCTACATATACTTTACGACAGCGTTCGTGGCATAGCCGGTTAAACGCCGCCTGTGAAACGAGAGGCCACGGGTTTCATCCCCGCAGCGAGAAAAAGGTTTGTGGGCCCACAAATATTTATTTCCGGTCTGAGTGTTTGTGAGACCGAAAAGTGTCTAGTAGTTCCTGATGGCCACGACACAAGACTCGATCGCAGTGTGGGATTCAGGACTATGTATGTGACTATGTGGTATAATTTACTTTTTATCCCAGGAATATATAGCGGGACTTTAATCCCAGGCAAACTTTTCGACAGCCACGACCAATAATAGTATAGTATAATAATTATTACAGTTACAATCTATAATACCACGATGTGCCAAAAAGAAAAAGCATATTCCCAACTTTATGAGTTTGCACAGTTAGGTGAATCCGCAAAAGGAGATACTGGTGTCTGGTGGTGGGGGTAGGTCGCCTGAGTAGGTACCACCGCAATGCCAATTTCTCCCGCCAAACAGCAGTATAAATGCACTGTGGTGTTCCAGTTTGAAGACCATCGTAACCAGAGTAACTACTGGACACATTGAGACGTAACATTTTATGTCTCAGCATGGCGAGCGCATTGGAATGCCAAGCAACCCAGGCGGCCCCTCACATATGAGAGACCCACCACAAGTAAATATTTGCTTGTATATGAAAATATCTATTAAAGCCCCCGTCAAACGCCATGGTAATTAAAAGAGCATGCTATGGGATGAGACCTCTTCACCAAGCGCAGTTATTAAAACCAATTTAAATGTTTAAACATTTTTTTATTCCACCTCATATCTGTATTTTCTAAAAAATAAAAAAATCTCGCTGGTTTATCTTTACAAAATGGCGAACACTTTTCCGGCATCTTAACCGTCCAAAGCGTTCATATCTAAGCAATGTATTTAATATTAATAAATTAGTTATAGTTTACAATATAAACATTGGTCCAAATAATTAGGAAAACCTAAATTAAGGACAAGCACAGCGAGGCGCTACGGCCAATGACGTCACAAGCTTTCATCAATATTACTAACAGGATGTATCCATCCGTCAACACTTCGGCTCCGTTTCAGAATGTGTGTGACTTTGATATGTTCGCTCGCGCCATTGATCGATGGTTGACGCTTCCTTGATGGAGACAGACTGCGTAGCAACTATGTAGCGTCGTGTAGCACCGTAGACAGTGGGTCAGTTTCTACGCGTAGCATAATTGTAGAGGTAGTAATAATCACTCTCGGATAGGTTTCTGGAGTATTACATGCTTCGGAAATTGCAAACGGTTATTAAGACAAATATTTTATGGAGAAATGGAAAACTGATAGGAATATAAATACAATAGAAATAAAATCATTGTTTGTGTTTTTTTTAGTAAGAAATATATATTGGATTTAAAATAATACAGTGATTCTGTCACAGAGAAAAAAAATATTGTTATACTCAATTTTTTTCAAAACGGTCAACAATTTCTAAAGTATTTGTTTATAGAACAGAAAATTTGCAAATACTATTATTTTTTTGTATCAGCCCATACACGTCCCACTGCAGAGCACGGGCCTCCTCTACAATCGAAAGTACGGTTGAGAGTGGTTAGGCCATATAGTCTACCACGCTGGCTTATGCGGGTTGGTAAATACTAATTTACTAAACAGCAAAGGTGGCTTTATTTGGCTTTACAAATATGGATAAAAAAATCAATGTTTTTAATAGACACACTGAAATACATAGCATGTAAACGCATCCTAAGGCTCGATTGCATAATCCAGAAATCCGTGGATTACTCCAGCGTATAAATTCATCCCGTTTGAATCCATCACGTAGTAGGCGCATGGAAGGTCCATTTTTACAAACGGTAGGTCATATCTAGGGCACAACTCTGAATTAAGCGAACCTGAAATTATACCACTATTTTCTCCATAATTACTTTATATACCTTAGTCAATATAGATACCGAGCACATGCCAAAAAGTATTATGATTTATATTATTTTAACACATCTAGTTTATTTAGAGAATTGTTTTTCTATATCAGTGTTTTTCAACCTTTTTCTTGTTACGGCCCCTTTAGTATGAAGAAATATTTCGCGACATTTTATTATTTAATACAAATGATTATATCCTTTAGTAAATATTTTCTCAATAAATATTATTAAACTTTATTGTTTTTTTTTTACTGCAGTATCTATTCCAATCTTGTGCAACTCCGCTATAGATGCTTCGCGACCCCTTAAAGGGGCTTTCCGATCCCCTAAAGGGTCGCGACCACACACCACATACTACACCACACTCACAGCACAGGATGAAAAACACTGCTCTATATGAATCTGTTGAAGATTTAATTTTAAAGTTTTATTAAAACTGTAAGTTCCTTTTTGTTACTATAATATTTTAATTGTTGTCTATGTTTTTACCATGTTCGAATGTATGTCAAAATCTGCTCTCACTAGTGTGCGGTCTATTAAAATTAATTAATTTGAAATCCGTTTTAATTTCATCAGAATCAAGTATCTTAGAGCGGCTATGAACCATTACGTCAATGCCCTGAATACATTCTCAGAATATTATACTAATGTATATTATGATATATAGATAAACTATACTAATATTTGCCAATCTTGTCACAGCATCGCTTGTATCATCTGTAAGGAAATTATAGACGTAGATAGGACTAATTCTTTGTACTTGGCAAATTGATAAAAATGTTTACATAGATGTAGGATTTGAATGTTTGAAGAAAGATGAGTAGAATAAAACGTTATACGAATGAATTATATGGAACGTAGTTTGTGTGAAAGAGATGACTAATGAAAGTACTTAAGATGGAAGGAGTTAGAGTATGAATGATTAAGATGTTGATGTATGAAAGGACGGAATGAGAACAGTCTGAAGACGTAGAGGACGGCTGAAGTGAATACGAGTTTTAAGACGATAATATATTTAATTTTACCAAGACGATCTTTGTTTAATTTGACCCCTTACGGAACTATTACCACACAGATGTAACACTTCTATGTATCATGTTTAAGATAAAGATACTTTCTACAAATTGGTGAAAATAATCATTATTTTCTTATCATTTCTTTACTTCTTTTTATTCTTTCGTTAATGTATGAGTTAAGCTAGTAATGATTCCTTACATATACATATATAATCTCTATACACATTTTACAAACTTTATATAATAGAAAACCAATGGATATGCCTTAAAAGAAGAAGATGGAATAGAAATTCGGGAGAATTCGCTGGATGGCGGACCCTGGCACCGGCCGAAATAACGCCATGTAGATTAAGAAGAAAATGGAGATTTCTAACATTTCCCACCTTCATTTACCGATTTTATTATATCGCCGAACAATAATTTAATAAAAAGCTTGTAGTCAATACAAAATTACCCAATATGGCTATAACTAAAATTCGTTTCATGATGACTTCACGGGCTTATCTTCGTGTGCAATGATTCTAGATGGCCATGTTTATATACATATAAAAGTATGTATACATATATTAACAATATATTGTCTCCCTAATTATTTAACTGCTAGCGTCAAATTTATTAAGGTAAGGTAAGGTACGAGTACCTTTTGAATTTTGATTAATTGCGTTCCGTGTGTATACAAATTACATCCCACTTCTACCTGCACTTTACTTCAATTTTGCATCTATCCGTGACATATTAAAAACCCTAATTTTAATAATTTTCAGATATTGCCAACATCTGTACCATTTTTCAAGGAAGAGGAATGAAATCAGTATCCTTAACGAGCCAAAAGGGTTAAAAACTGAAGAATTTGAGAAACACTACTCCTAGGCGTTCGTGAGGTTACAAAAATATTTTATAACAGAAAACTAACTACTCAATGATAAATATATGAATGCCCTTTACTTAAAATGAAAATAATATCAGTAACCTAAATACACTACAAATGCACCTAAACCTTTCAAGTTCAAACTAATTTACACTTACTACCTAAAATAAATTTATGTTATTAACATATAATATCTCAGGAGGTGCGCGATCAAAATATAATAAGCAATTTGATAACTATATCTCAATAAGCGGTTTGTGTCAATGAACTTTTAAATGCACTCAAATAATATTATCAGTATCCACAACATGTAAATATGACATAGCAGTTTATTAAACACTAGCGGCCCGACCCAGCTTCGCCTGGGTGCATATTTTTTAATTCCACTCCACACCAAATAAATGTTGTTTTTCGTATAAACTCTTGTATGCCTAAACTTGACGTAGTTATCCTACTGTCCGGCTCAATCCCGTCTCATCCGCCTGTTCAGTCTCTTCCCAATCCGTCCCGTCCCTTCTCTTTATTATCCATCCCGTTTTATAACGTGCATTTAAATTTCGTCCTAACAAATCTGTGATCTATCCCAGCCCTCTCCCGTACCTTCGATTCTATTTTACTTTATGTCCCTTCTCTCCACAAACATCTATATATATCTTATACAACGGGCCGTGCAGCAGAAATCGTAATATTTTAATTTCACCACAACTTCAAAACCAAACGTCCAATTTTAATCATTCAAAGACCAAATATTATCAACATAAACTGTACTTATTGATGAAATCATTTATTTTGATAAGGATTAATAGCATGAGTAAAATAAACGCGTTTAAATGTAGTCCAAAAAAAATTTCAAGATTTTTAAATAAAAATGTGGTTGTTGTGCTTCACTCGACATAGATAGGTATAGTGTGTCGCGGACTTTTTTGTAGATATTTATGAGATCTACAATTAATTATAACATTTTATGGTTCTATCTTTTGTAGTTTAGGCAGCGTACGCAAAATAAGTGACTTCTTTGGTTGATTTTTTTCAGTTTGTGTCCGAAAAATCCAAATATCTTACGGAACCCTATTTTTTTCCAAAATAAAATATAGTCTATGTTACTCGTGGATAATGTAGCTTTCGAATGGTGAAAGAATTTTTAAAATCGGTCCAGTAGTTTTTGAGCCTATTCATTACAACCAAACAAACAAACAAAGTTTTCCTCTTTATAATATTAGTGTAGATGTAAGCTCACGGTTACTCTAAAAATTCGCTTATTTATTAATAGCAGAATTTATTGTATAGAAATTATTTTTAAAAAATTATGTAATTTTTCATTTTACAATATTTATAAATTCTCTTTTATCTTTAATTTAAAGTTGAGCGCTCCTTTATATATTTATTATTCCGTTGTAGATCCTTGCCTGAAATACATCTACCTTTTAAAGGAATTTGTTGCCCTCTGTACATTCATCTCGCAGAGTTCAATTTTTACTACAAATTGGATAATATAAAGTATACGTGACTGATTCTAAGTCAATAATTTACTATTGAAACTGTTATTCTTAAAGTTTATTTATTTTGATACAGTTATTTAGAATTTTCAACACGGTTAGGCATTTGCAAATTGAAGCCGATTGATATCGTAGACTTGGGACGTGATTGCAAAAGTTAAGAAAATAAAGCTCGTGAAGTAAAACATATTTTATTTAATTATCAGGAGTTCTAGTGTTCAAAGATTATTTAGTATAATACAGATGCGTAATAAAAAAATACATAATATTCTTAATTAAGTATTTATTCTTCATCGTGTTTAGTAAAATTTAGCTTAAGTCATCTACTTTTAATATTTACAACTTTTTCAACAGTACGCCTCACGTAATATTTCTTTTATTAGTATAGGATGTTGTCTTGTGGCAATAAAACCTTGTGAAACATTACAATATGTCTTTGCAAATGTTAAGACGATGCAACTTTTTTGTGTCCTTTCGATAATGGATCTTCGAGGCAAAATACTTTCCCTGTGTAAATGGGGCTTTATATGTATGAATTAAACTAAATATTTATTACTTGAATTTTCCCCAATATTTTTACCTTTTTACAATTTTACCAAAACACCGTTGCAACTTTGCTGTCACAGGGCCTAATAAAAACATAGCTTCGAAATAAAATCAAAATCCCATAAACAAAATATTCAAAATACATACGTACCAAATAACCCGCCGCAACTACTAATTTAAGTTTAACACACATAGGTTTTAAGGCAGCTATAGCTTTATTATACACTGCGACATCCTGACATCCCTCCACCAGACATGACAAATTGTTCGGGTCGTTTGGCCTGATGAAAATTCCATGATATTCGTCTTCATTAAAATACATTTTCATGATCTGAGAAATGATGCATTGTAGTAACACATGTGTTTTCGAAAAATGAGAGCCACATTGCATATTATATTGTTTGTTCGTGTTTAACTCTTTTTGAAACTATTTATTAGAAACATCTTATTAGCCGATATGTCGCATTGCAGAGCTTCCTCTACAATAGCTGGCCTAATAAGGGTTGGCGGACTTTACACACTAAAGAAATCACTATGGTATGCAAATTTCGTCATGATATCTACCTTCACAGTTATAGTGCGTAGTGATTATCTGTTAGTACAGACATGACTCCAAAAAGTCAGATGAGTGCCCGTGTGAACCCGTGACCACTGTACACATGACTGCAGCAGCGTCTCGTCCGTTACCAACAGACCATTACCATCATTATACTATACCACCATACCTTCGCATCTAATTCTGGAATCTCAGCATATTCCACATACGCGTTTCCGTGGAAAAAACTTCATTTTCTTCACTTTATGTTTGCATATTATAACAAAATCAGAAATAGTTAGTCCCATTGGGAGCAAGAAATATCCCATTTCCTTAAGAAAAAAATATTTCTGTTTCAATAATAATACTTACAACAAGTTTAGAAGAAGTACCAAATATGATGACATCCTTCTTGAACATGTTAGCATCTGCCGCGAGGCCTTATGATTGACTAGAGTGACTTTTAAACTGAAACCATGAGTGGAACTTCAAATCCAACCATTTTTGATAAAGAATTGAATATTCGAACAACAACTCTAACCTTTCCTTCATTTCACATTTCATTTTTATAATTGATAATTCGACAAGTACAGTAGTGATGTGTTTGGCGTCCGGTTATATTTTACAATTAAACCTTTGTATAAGTATAATCAAAAAACGACATTTAGAATTAGCTTCTAGCTTGCTTTTAAATCAAAGCGTAACTCAAATAAATGTATGATTTGGGCACATTAGATCATTGAATATTAAAATATAAACCAGTATTAAAACAATACATTTACCACTTACAGATTGGTTTACAGTGTAAGCAGTTTTGCGTTGTTTACTAAAGTCAATATTATGAGTAACACAACCGCAACTAGATCCAAAATTTCTTCTGAATTTTCTGCGGAATGGGTGGCTGGTGTTAGCAAACACATTGCAATCTACTCTTTCAGTACTTTTGTAGCTCTCAATCGCTTCATTTGCTAACTTCATGTATTTTTTTAACTAGTGAATTATAAAAAAAAACATTAATAGTAATTGTTAACTGTTTCTAATAGAAGGCGGCAATACCATGGACTCAGAAATGTTTTACACAGAAATCTTTTTCCTCCTTTGAAGAATGATCTTTCTTAGACTAAGGAAAGCATTATGAAGAGGAGTTTAATAAGTTTGGAATACCACTATTTCATTCAACTACAAACTCTGCAAATGGACTATAAATGTACCAATAAATAATGGTTTAGGGGCAAAAAAATATCAAATGTTGTAAAAATATTTTTCATTTAATTCACAAATAATTTATTTTTTCTGGCACTTAAATGAAAAACTTGTATACTACGTTTTGTAAATAATTACTTAAAATAACTCCCTGTTTTTTATTCTGCGCATTGAATATTTTAACAGCTTTTTGCAATTGTCTTCCTTGATAGCGGATCTTAATGTATCATGTCATTAAAAATTCGTTGCTTAATTGTACATAAAAATCTTAAAGTAGCCTCCTAGCGCCCAAGCGTCTTTAAAATACCCATAATCGAGTTCACCATAAACACCCAAACGTTTTCGGGGCACTACTTTCTTTACGGCCAAAGGACTTTTTGAAAAGACATACCACTGTATCAGTCAGAAAAGTCAAAACACCAGAGGGAACATGTTAGCAGCCGCGTCTGGTCCGTTTAACACTTAAAAAACATATTCACAAAGTATTAATATTTGATATTTGGTATATGACTATTTTCATTACGACCCAATGGCCTTTTTAAAGTACAAAATATAGACAAATAATTTTAATTGTAGAAGCATCTATGGACTATCACAACATAGCACTGAATGGCTCACTACAAATAGATAACCCTAACGTGAAAAAAAAATTTGGGCTTTTTTGGCGCTAGGAGAGTATTTTTTTTTGTGGCTTTCTGTTTGTTTTTATCCTTCTTTTGTTTCTCTGTAATAAATCCTCGAAAGTGTATAAACCAAACTTGTTACTTGTTTTATTTAATTCTCTAACATGAGTGATGTGCAAAATCATTTACATTTAATACAGTATTTTTATATATTGAATTACGTATTAAGAAAAGAGACAATAAAACAAAGTTATTATTTGAAAGTAATTTAATACACAAATAAAAAGATTACAAACATACTATTCTTGTGTAACCGCATTGAAGCTCACAAGTGACCTGAAACATCAATTCAAAGCATTAAATATAAATATTTATTAAGTACATAGGAATATGTTATGTTTATTTTTTTCTTTTTGTTATAAAAACTTCCCTTTACGACGATTTATCGACTAGGAGTCAAACACTCAGACCTAAGACATATTTTGTGTGGGCCTCACAAACATTTATCTCGGTGTAGGGATCGAATCTGCGAACGCTATTTTTATAGCCGGCGTCTAACCAACAGACGCCTCGGAGGCTTTCATACGTTCCAATAGAGGCTATATCCCCATTTGCTTTGTATTACCAGCAATACTTTCATTCGAATAAAAAAAAGTATAATTTTAATTACCTCCACATGAAGTCTCAGTAATTACTCCTGATATAATAGGTACATTATATTTCCCCACATTCCGCATTATATGATAAACTGTGGGTTGATTGAAAAACACCTCGGGGAAATGTTTGGAATGTATCGGACACTTGGGCGAGTGAATAGTAGCTGAAAAATAACGTACTCAGTAAAAATATAGTTAATACATACAATTATGAACTAAATATGATTATAATCCGGCATCGATGAATCAGCATATGCGTTGAATGATCCTTAATGACTTTTAGGATATTTTCAATGCTAATATTATTATTTAATAACATTATTATATTTCGTATAATACTGATGGCAACACGGAAGCTGGTGGCATATGGTTACCTGTTCCTTTGCCTTTTTCCGAGAATACAAACGTGGTAGATGGTATATTTTGAGTTTCAATTGTGCGCTATTTTAAATTTGAGGCAGATTCAGGCTTTCTTTTCTTTAAATATAGGCCACATTACCAGATATGACTACTTTAATTATTATTATTTTCAATAAAATTATTATCGTCTATATTATAAGGCCTCCATCAAATATTTAAATGGTAACCTATTTAAAAATATTTGTATCCGAAGAGGTTGGTAATACCTTATCCTTAGAAGGAGTAGGCAGAGATGTTATAAGGACACCCACGTTTAGCCTTATGTGCTCTGTCCTACGATGTGATAGGGGCCGAGCCTATTGCCATATTCAGCACAAATACCGGACTCCACTCTGATCATGAATAGAAAAATTGAATATCACTGCACGACGCGGGTCTCGAACCCAAGACCCCGGCGTAATCGCACTACCACTACACCACCGAGGCAGTCAGACGTTTGTCAGGCCGTGCTGTATATAGTATCTGCCCTGTGAGCATACGAATAAATGATCTCAACGCTTCTCCATGCCCTATGATGTTACAGATGTTCATGGGCGGCGGTGATCACATACCATGAGATGAATCGTCTGATTATTTGCTCCTTATAATATAAAAAAAATAACAAAATATAACCTACTTCTGTTCCTGATTGGACTGACTAGTATGTTGACTCTTTCGGTTATACTATTGACTCTGGCATTACAATATTTGTTTTGAAACACATCATGATATCCTTCTAAGCTTATACCCCGATGGTGCACATAGTCGGTGAAATTGTAGAGCTGTAGAATAAAAAATAGTTATAAAATTATGATTATGTGATTTATAAGATAGATTTTCAGAAAAATAAAAGATGTTTGGAGATTCGAAAAACCAAATTAGCACACCATTAAAATAAATAATAAATAGTTAGAATATAACATTATATCGCTCAGATTTACTGTAGACACAGTATTGGCCAGAATTAAAAACCAAATTCCCTGTTGCACCTTTCGTTAAGCATTTTACTTAATTTGAAAGAATTCATTTATTTAAAGTATAGTTAAGTTATAAATTAAGTATATACAATATGATGTCCTTGGAACATGACATTAAAAAGCGTTTCGTTAATACGAGTATTTTGTTTTTTAATACGTACCAATTGTAATCCAATAAGAAAAGACCTGAATTTGACACACGTCGGTTTCATTACAGTGGTTATCTCAGAGTATTCACTAACGTTCGTCATTTTCTTCACTAGAGCTGCCGTGTCTTCAATATTGTGCGGAACCCCAGCAACAATAGAATATGGGCCAGAACCAAGGCTTATTTCCACTATCTAAAATAATAATAATATATAAAATTAATAAACAAATCATGATCATCAGTCCATTGCAGTCAACTGCAGGACAAAAGCCTCTACCAAGGTACACCACAGACCCCGGTCTGCTGCTTTATGTATCCAGGCGCCTTCGGGCCTCTTATGTATGTCGTCCTACCAACTGGTCCAAGTGCGTCCCACGCTACGTTTGCCAAGACAAACAAATACATTTATGAATTTGATTCTGATTTTGAAATCGATATATAATATAGTATAATGAGACTAAATTTGGAAGCAAATTTCGACAAAGGTGTAAAAGTTTAAAAGAGGCACAAGCTCTCTTGGATTAAAGAAAAATAAAAAAATATGTTGGGCTATGTCACAAATACCTGACACGTTAGGTGACGGTCTTGATGTCACATTTTGATTGGTGGCTTAGACAATTTTTTTTTTATTGCTATGAATGGCAAGACGAGCATGCCGTTCGCCTGATGGTAAGCGATACGACTACTCATGACTAGTAGCAAAACCAAACAGCACCTTCAATTACAAAGCAATACTTGGCATTCCATTGCGCTCGCCATCCTGAGATATAAGATGTTAAGTCTCAATATGTCCAGGTCCAGGCTACCAATCCTTCAAACCGAAACACAACAGTGCATTTTCACTGCGGTTGACGGGAGACATTAGATATAGATTAGATAGATGGAGACAAGAGACATTGCGGTAGTTTTATAATATTATCCTCCTCTTGGTTTTTGCTTCCCATTTCTTTCCCAGTTTGAACTGCCTCCAGTACGTACAATCCTAGCCTTGTTATTGTTCATGAGCAAAAATAATCACTTTACATCATCAGGTTCGCCGTTAATGCAACAATGATATACATTTTTTAAATTATATTTTTTTAAACTTGGTCAACTTTTTCTTAATTCTAATTGTTTGAACTAGTTCACCATTCGTATATCATAACTAACCTTTGCAGGTGGGTTCGTGATGACTGCATATTTCACATATGCGTTACCATAAAGACCCGGCACTCTGACCATTTTGTCTTTATTAACTTGAAAATCTATCACCGTTCTTCCTGTTGGATTGTTGATGTGGTTTGCATCCAGCTAAAAGAGCATGAGAAAAAACAGAAGCATAAATATAAAATTATTTTAAATAACAAAAAAAAATCATTATGCTCTCACGAATATTTGTAAGTAACTTCAAGAAATCTAATTTACTCACCAAAAATTTCCTTGACAGTTCAAAGTCCAAGTTATAATATGGTAATTTGTTTTTGTCTGCACTGTGAGGTTGTTGCGGTTGTGTCTTAAACAAAACATAACAGTTAACAAATATTTTAAAGAATAAAACCTGTCATTAGATATCTAGTTGTTACATATAGCATTTTAATCACTATTAGAACCGATTCAAGTATTCATATTAAGAAAAAACTTCATAGGATAATTATAATTAATTGCACGATGATTATCGCTGACCTAAATTAAATTTAATGAATTTCAACGACGCTAAATCAATTATTTACTCACCAATTTAGATATGCTACTTACAGTAGGGCGGTAACAGTCATTATTGTCTATTATACCATTACAATACTGTAAAATATTCCGTTTGAATGTTTCAGTTAAAATATGACTTTTATTAGTATGCAGTTTGAATTCCACTAGGTCAACCTTCTTATCAAAGCGTTTTAATATCTTTTGTGCTAGAGCCAAATATCTCTTAACCTGCAAAATAATAAAAAATACACCCAACAGTTACATACACAGTCTTGACTCCACACTAAGATCGAATCTTGTGTTGTGGTTAACAGAACAAAAAACATAATATTGTCCTTACCTCTTCATTACTTTCCGCATTTAGAATGTTCAACAGTTTATTATTATTAGACCCATCAGAATGTAAAGCCAATTGAGCTGCCACACAAAATAAAGGGAACGCGGATACCGCATGGGACTTCGTAGGATTTTTCTTATATTCGTTCTGTAAAATATAGCAAAAATATTAACTATAGTCATTGACGTACATATTGCACTAGAGCAGAAACCGTCAACAAAATCTCATAGTGAAGCGAGACCGAAGATGATGTTACTTTTTTTACTTTTTTTATTGCAATGAATGGTGAGACGATCATGCAGTTGATGGTAAGCGATAAGACCGCTCATGAACAGTAGCAAAACCAAACCACACCTTGGCGTGGCAGAGGCAGAAACATAAGAAGAAGTCCGGTACCGCTATTTTTTGTTGCAAACATTTTCTTTGCAGTGCCATCTCTAGTATAATATCTAAATAACTACAATAAACTCTTTAAATGACTCATCTAACTTACAAAGTATGAATTATGATCAATATAAGTAATAATTGTTTATAACTATTGCAAAACATATTGCTGGATAATGAATTAATACTTACTCTAAATAAAGCAAAATTCAAATTCCTAACGCCCACGGCTAACTTAAAAAGGTCTTCATTGGATTCTGGAAATAAAAGGAATATGTTAATATGCTATTCACAAACAAAGAGTGAAATTTGTTTAAAAAGTTTTCATACCTGAACATGCCGAACCCAATGCAGCTATTGTGGCAATGCCAGTTGCTACCAAGAATAAGCTCTTCATGTTGCAGCTTGCGAATATTCTAACATTTTGAGATGAACTGCGTCATTTATATCAGATAGAAAGTAATTAAAATGCAATTGTATCAACAATGTATTTGTTAAGAAAAATATTTATTTTAAAATATTAGCATAAATAATTAAGAGTAAACAATTACATTTTTGAGCAATGTTATTGATGTTATTAAAGTCATATTGGAGTCGAGCTGGGCCAAATACATGTAGTTTTTTTTTTTTGACTTGGATTTTATTTGGAACCGAATTCGCCGCGAACAATTCTGAATGCTTTTAATAAGTGTAAGGATTATTTTAACCATTTACTGAGTTTTTTTTTTTTCACCTGCCTAAGTAACCTCCGTCTACAACTTCGGAGAAAAAGGCGTGAGTATGTATGTATTATCAGTCTTGTTCACACCAACAACAGCTAAACATTAAATTTGGAGTGTCATCAAATTGTATTATATTAAAAATCATATACTAAATAACGATATGACAATAATACTGAACTAGAGAGATAAAGAAATAGAGAAGCAGAATAAAAATTAAAGACTAGGATGATGAAGAACTAATTTTTGGCAATGAATGGCAAGACGAACATGCCATTCACCAAATTGTAACCGATACGTCCGCTCATGGACAGTAGCAAAAACAAACAACGCTGTGAATCAACATTGTCTACAAAATAATGCTTGGCATTCCACTTTTCTCACTATCCAAGACATAAGATGTTAAGTCTTCATATTTTTTATTTTCTATGTCTATGAATGGCGAGACGAACATGCCGTTCGCCTGATGGTAAGCGATACGACCACGCATAAACAGTAACAAAATTAAACAACACCTTGAATTACAAAGCAATGATTGGCATTCCACTGCGCTCGCCATCCTGAGACATAAGATGTTAAGTCTCGATATGTCCAGTAGTTGTTACTCTGGCTACAATGCCCTTCAATCCGAAACACAACAGTACATTTACACTGCTGTTTGACCTACCACTAGTATTTCCTGCAGTCACTCTTGCTACAATATAATTCATATCGGAACACAAGAGAGAAATATATATTTCGGTGGTCCCTTGGTCTATTTGATAAATTTACCATCAGTGAAAAATGTTTTTTTCTCTGTCTAAGGGATCATACTTCTAGAAGAAACCTTTATACAAATGTGAAACCCAGCTAGAATTAATATTAATTGAAACCATCGTTATTTATTAATTTGGTTAAAATATACTCGTATAAATATTTATTATTTGTTCAGTTTGGGAGTTTTGACGACCTCAAATAATGACTCATGTTTTATGCAGTGGTGATGTTTGCTAAGGGTTTTAATATGACATTGACATTTAAAAAGTTAAAAAGTATAATGAACTATCAGTATATGCCATGCATCTGCTGCATATAAATCTACATTTATTTATACGAGTTCATAAAAATAAAAAAAATAAAAACAATTTATTGCTTCAATTAAATTACAAAATGAATTATATAACTAACTAGCTTTTGCCCGCAACTTCGTCTGCATTATTAACTTTATCTAACATATGTTTTATATACTTGAAAATCGATACGCCACTAAATTAGATATTACGTCCTCATTTCTCCCCTAAAACTGAGAAAATTCTAAAACTCCGCATTACGTCATTATTTATGCATCCTGTTGGGTAAATCATGTGGCTATATTATATATTACTTACTTTATCAACAACGATTTCCCGCTTTAACTCCACTTAAAACATAAAAAGCCAAAACCTTACAATTGGTCATTATTTATCTATAATAAGTAAATAATATTAAACATAATAAATTCCTCCCTCTAAAATTTATAATCGCGGAACTACCCACAATTTTACTTATGAGTATTATTTGCGCGAAACCCATTAATGGATATTTAAAATGAAAGTTGCTTATGCCCGATATTCCAACACATCCTTCCGTCCATTCCTTCCTTTTCCCTGGCCGTAAATGTGAATCTCTTACACCCATGAACAACGTACAAAATTTGTAAAAATTAAAATATTGCTTACCCTATCCAGTTCTTGAATTATACCATCAAGCTCAATTTTTAAGGGTTATTTTGTACCCACGGAACCCTAAATACTTTTTATAGAATTTCATCCCCTTCGTGCCATTTTTCCAAAATTAGTACATGCCAATTTCTTGTGTTTATAATAGGTAGCTGAAATACGAATATTCGTACCAATAACAGCGGTTTCGATTTTGTGTACAAAATTACAACCCTTATTTTAAGCCCTTTGAGGCTAATTTAAGACAAAAAAGTAAGAAATTATTTTTGTTTTTAATTGACTACCTAAACTGCCAAGTTTGAAATTTGTACCTTTCACGATTCGTTTTTCCATACAACACAATTTCACCCTTTTCACTCCTTTGGGGATTGAATTTCAGTAAATCCTTCATTAGCGCTGCTCTACATTATGATAGAAAGCTCGGTGTAAAATTTCAAGTTCCTAACTTCAGTAGTTTCGGTTGTACGTTGATGTGACAGTTCGGTTCTACAATTATTTATTATTTATTAATTTCAACCCTTACCACTTTAGGGCTAATTTTAGAGAAATAAAGTATGCAGCTATGTTTGTTTTTGATAGATTTACAAAAGTGCAAAGTTTGCTAACTGTGGCTTTAACGGTTTCAATTTTCCATACAACCGTTTTTTACCCTTTTCATCCCCTTGGGGGAGGAATATCTTAAATTCCCTTCTTAGTGCTACCTTACGTCACAATAGGAATCTCTGTGTAAAATTTCACTTTTCTAGCTCCAGCAGTTTCGGCTGTGCGTTGATTAGACAGTTCGGTTCCACAAAATTTCAAATCTTATTTTAACTACTTTAGGGTTAATTTAAAAAAATAAAGTATGCTGTTATTTTGGTTTTTGATTGATTAACGAAAGTGCAAAGTTTGACAACTGTGGCTTTAACGGTTTCGATTTTCCATACAACCGTTTTTTACCCTTTTCACCCCCTTAGGGGTTGAATTTCTGAAAATCCCTTCTTAGTGCTCACCTACGTCATAATAAAAATCTCTGTGGAAAATTTCACGTTTCTAGCTCCAGTAGTTTCGGCTGTGCGTTGATTAGACAGTAATTAAATCACCCTAGACTCGAAACGCTTCAACCCTTATTTTAACCCTTTTATGGCTAATTTTCGACAAACTAAGTATGCAGTTAGTTTTTTTTTTAAATGACTGACTAAAGTGCCAAGTTTGACAATTGTAACTTTAACGGTTTCGATTTTCCATACAACGGTTTTTTACCCTTTTCACCCTCTTAGGGGTTGAATTTCCAAAAATCCCTTCTTAGTGCTCACCTACGTCATAATAGAAACCTCCGTAGAAAATTTCACTTTCCTAGCTCCAGTAGTTTCGGCTGTACGTTGATACGTCAGTCAGTCAGTCAGTCAGGTTCCTCTTTTATATATATAGATAATAATATCAGGAGAGCAAAAGGAAGTGACTCAGCTTATGCTGATCAGCAACACAGTACCGAGCAGCGCTGATTTTCAGTCACCCCTGTCTCCCTATGGTGTTATACGGGAGTTGGACAACATCGGTTCGCTTGATGACAAAATAAAACCTCTAAAACAAAATTTGCTTCAGAAAAATGTAGCATTAAGAAAGTCTATCACAAATTAAAAAAAAACAATGAAACACTAATAAACTATATAAACAGAGAAGAAAAGCATAGTAAATATAGGGTACATCTAGACTGCGATCATAGATAATACACTATACAGGAAAACTACGACCGAAAACGAGGCCGGGTGGTCGGTTATTAACTTCAGACACAATGCAACTAAAAATGTTGCAAATAAACAGCGACGATTTTGTTCTAATACTTTTCCCATCATCGTATTTGGATAGTTAATACCTAGTTCCTCCTAACATAAGAACGTACACCCTTTTATTTTTAAAGTAGCTATGTTATGCAAGGGATTAAATTATTATTTTGCAAAAACTATGGATTTACCACCCAAACACGACGACATTTAAAACATTACAAAAAAATGACGTGTTTTTGTGCTAAATTTTTAGTTGCAATATGTTTGTAGTCACTAAAACTTATTTTTCGGTCGCAGTCTGGTAATTGAGTAAAACCTAAGAGCGTTTGTCTTCATTTCCAGTCTAAAAACTAAAACTTTATAGCTGTTTAGAGTAATAGTACAAAAGCTAATTTGTATGCGTGTTTCTTGAGAAATTATCAAAAGGAAACAGTAGCCAGACACTTTTGATAGTTCTTTCAACTTGTCAGACATATTGAAGATAATATTTGTCAAAGCAACTACGATCCAAACTTCATAATTATCTTCCCGCCATTACCTAGAATAATTAGCAAATATATTATTATGTAGGTTCCAAGCGAAATCTAGTTCCAAGCATCAACAGATTTATGTTCATAATTGCTGATCATGTGATGCCCATGGTAAAGGCATGCGCAGACAACTTTACAACTGCTGTAAAATGTGACATGTTTGAAGCATACGTGCTTTTCGTCTTTCTGTTTTGAGATGAAAGAGTAACTTTTTATTGTTTGTATATATTAGTCTATATACTGTTTTAAAAGGTATGAGACTTAGATCGATTTTATTATTATTGTGCGTACAAACACGAATAGGATTAAAATAAAACAATAATAAGAGGCAAATATCAATATTTAAATGAAAAAATGAGAGCGTAGTGGGGACATCTTACCGTCACTTTCACACCCGCACACTGTAATGCATCTTAAGACTAGTGACGTCACTAGTTAAGTTTTGCATCCCTTTACTTTCACTCGCACTATAAGATATAAAACGTTTCTATCTTGTAGATTCTCGCAGAAAGGGTAGGAAGAGATGCTGGTAGCAACCAGTACACCCACGTGTCGCCTTGTTTCATCTCACGATGTGATAGGGGGCAACCCTAACGCTATATCGGGCACAAATTCCTGACTCAGAGACGATAATGAATAGAAAGATCCAAAATCCCCTAAAAATACCCTATTACAGATACAGATACACAACACTTTATTGAACACCACAAATCACAGAAATAAGAAGACATAGAAACCTTACAAATATGTGAACAATTGGCGGTCTTATCGCTATGATCTTCCAGACAACCAAAAACTTCATGTCATGAGAATTTATCGTTGCGAGTTACGAGGTATAGTACAGGAGTATTCATAGACATTTTACAATAGTGATTGCCTTTCTTAGGGCACTTTGGCGAGTGTGGACTATTCTAAATTACAAAGATTGGGTTAACATGAAGTCCGAGTAAGCTATTTAGTAAATACTAGTTTTCACGATTTTTAACACGTTGAATGCCGTATGAAAAATAAAGGCTTTGCGAACAGAAAATCTTTGAAATACCCATAATCGGGTTCATTAAAGTTTTCGGGGCACGACTTTGATTACAGCCAAAGGACTTTTTGAAAAGATATACCACTGTATCAGTCAGAAAAGTCAGAAGTGTGCCTTGGGATTCAAACCCGCGACCACCGTGAACATGTTAGCAGTCACGTCTGGTCCGTTTAACACTTAAAAAACATATTCACAAAGTATTACTATTTGATATTTGGTATATGACCATTTTCATTACGACCCAATAGCCTTTTTAAAGTACAAAATATAGATAAATAATTTTAATTGTAGAAGCATCTTTGGACTATCACATACATAGCACTAAATGTCTCAGTACAAATAGATACCCCTAACGCGAAAAAAAAAGTAACCTGTACTGTAACGGATTTTACAATTATGTTCTTCAAGAAAAACCTTTGGGCCATAATGACTACAAGCTCCAAAATTTTTTGGGCGCTAGGAGAGTATTTTTTTTTTGTGGCTTTCTGTTTGTTTTTATCCTTCTTTTGTTCCTATGTAATAAATCCCCGAAAGTGTATAAACCAAACTTGTTACTTGTTTTATTTAATTCTCTAACATGAGTGATGTGCAAAATCATTTACATTTAATACAGTATTTTTATATATTGAATTACGTATTAAGAAAAGAGACAATGAAACGAAGTTATTATTTGAAAGTAATTTAATACACAAATAAAAAGATTACAAACATATTTTTCTTGTGCAACTGCATTGAAGCTCACAAGTGACCTGAAACATCATTTCAAAGCATTAAATATAAATATTTATTACGTACATGCGAATATATGTTTATTTTTTTGTTAGAAAAACTTCCCTTCACTACGATTTATCGACTAGGAGTAAATAAAAATATAGGAGGAATTCTGCATCGTAGATGACGATACCTTCTTGCATTCAATATTTCAAAACCCATTAACACTTAAATCCAGTTCAACAAGCTGTCAATGTTTTCAGCTAAATATATCCACCTGAATACAGACTTCTCCCAAAGATGTCAACAATAACCTTTCGGAAACCACTTGCATACAGTGACTTCCTAGAAACTTCATTATGTCGTCCGTTCAGCTTTTAGGTAAACTCCTGCATTGTACTTGCCGGTAGATGGCCGCTGTTAAAGAACCTTTTAGCCTCATCGGCAATCGTTTTGCGCATTATATGTCCTGTCCACTGTTGATTTAACCTGCTTATCAGCTGAGCTATTGGTAGCCTTTATTCTACATAGATTTTTTTAAATTCCTATTGTATCCCGCAACGAAATATCAGGCATAGACCTCTGCATAGCTCTTTAGTACTTACAAAACTTTATTGGGAAACCGACAATAATAATAATAAAAAATACTCGCAACAGCCACATGTTATGTACACAGTTCTGACTCCACATTAAAATCAATGAATTCTTGTGTTGTGGGTATCAAAAACTACAAGCGACTTTTCAATCTCACAAACACTCAGACCAGAGACAAATTATTGTGGGCCTCACAAACATTTATCTCGGTGCAGGGATCGAATCTGCGACCTTTCCTTTCACACCCGGCGTCTAACCAACAGACGCCACGTATGCTTTCATACGTTCCAATAGACGCTACATCCAAATTTTATTTGTATTACCAGCAATACTTTCATTCAAATAAAAAAAGTATAATTTTAATTACCTCCACATGAAGTCTCAGTAATTACTCCTGATATAATAGGTACATTATATTTCCCCACATTCCGCATTATATGATAAACTGTGGGTTGATTGAAAAACACCTCGGGGAAATGTTTGGAATGTATCGGACACTTGGGCGAGTGAATAGTAGCTGAAAAAGAATGTACTCAATAAAAAAAAAAACAACATACAGTCGAATTTAGAACCTCCTCCTTTTTTGAAGTCGGTTAAAAATATAGTTAATACAAACACTAAATGGACTAAATATGCGTTGAAAGATCCTTAATGACTATTGGGAACGTGATATGATCTTTTCAATGCTAATATTGTAATTTAATAACATTATTATGTTTCGTACAATACAGATGGCGATAACCACATTTAGCCTTTTGTGTTCCGTCCTACGATGTGATAAGGGGCGATCCTATTGCCATATTGAGCACAAATACCTGACTTCACGCTGATCATGAATAGAAAAATCGAATATCACTTTGCCCAGGTACCAACGCGAGACTATATAATATAAAAAATAACATCATTTCTTTTTATTGCTATGAATGGCGGGACGAGCATGCCATTCGCCTGATGGTAAGCGAAACGACCGCTCATGAACAGTAGCAAAACCAAACAACACCTTGAATTACAAAGCAATCCATTCCACTGCGCTCGCCATCCTGAGATATAAGATGTTAAATATCAAATAAACAAAATATAACATACTTCTGTTCCTGATTGGACTGACAAGTATGCTGACTCTTTCAGTTATACTATTGACTCTGGCATTACAATATTTGTTTTGAAACACATCATGATATCCTTCTAAGCTTATACCGCGATGGTGCACATAGTCGGTGAAATTGTAGAGCTGTAGAATAAAAAACAGTTATTAAATTATGGTTATGTAATTGGTAAGATAGATTTTCAGAAAAATAAAATATGTTTGGAGATTTGAAAAACCAAGTTAGCACACCATTAAAATAAATAATAAATAGATAGAATATAAAAAATTATCGCACAAATTTACTGTATACATAGTATTGCCCAGAATTAAAGGCAAATTCCCTGTCGCACTTTTCATTAACCATTTTACTTCTTTTAAAACAATTCATTTATTAAAAATATACTTAAGTTATAAATTAAGTATATACAAAATTATGTCCTTGGAACATGACATTAAAAAGCGTTTCGTTAATACGAGTATTTTGTATTTTAATACGTACCAATTGTAATCCAATAAGAAAAGACCTGAATTTGACACACGTCGGTTTCATTAGAGTGGTTATCTCAGAGTATTCACTAACGTTCGTCATTTTCTTCACTAGAGCTGCCGTGTCTTCAATATTGTGCGGAACCCCAGCAACAATAGAATATGGGCCAGAACCAAGGCTTATTTCCACTATCTAAAATAATAATAATATATAAAATTAATAAACAAATCATGATCATCTGTCCATCGCAGTCAACTGCAGGACAAAGGCCTCTACCAAGGTACACCACAGACCCCGGTCTGCTACTTTATGTATCCAGGCGCCTTCGGGCCTCTTATGTATGTCGTCCTACCAACTGGTCAAAGTGCGTCCCACGCTACGTTTGCCAAGACAAACAAATACATTTATGAATTTGATTCTGATTTTGAAATCGATATATAATATAGTATAATGACACTAAATTTGGAAGCAAATTTCGACAAAGGTGTAAAAGTTTAAAAGAGGCACAAGCTCTCTTGAATTAAAAAAAATATGAAGGACTATGTCATAAAATCCTGACACGTTAGGCGACGGCTTTGATGCCACATTTTGATTGGTGGGTGAGACAATTGAAAGCATTGTTTTATTGCTATGAATGGCCAGACAAGCATGCCATTTGCCTGATGGTAAGCGATACGACTGCTCATGACCAGTAGTAAAACCTTAAATTACAAAGCAATACTTGGCATTCCATTGCGCTCGCCATCCTGAAACATAAGATGTTAAGCCTCAATATGTACAGGTCTAGGCTACAATATCCTTCAAACCGAAACACAACAGTGCATTTACACTGCTGTTTGACGGGAAACATAAGATATAGATTAGATAGATGGAGACAAGAGACATTGCGGTAGCTTTATAATATTATCCTCATCTTCGCTTTTGCTTCCCTTTTCTTTCCCAGTTTCATCATACATACAATCCTAACGTTGTTATTGTTCATGAGCGAAAATAATCACTTTACATCATCAGGTTCGCCGTTAATGCAATAAAGGAATACATTTTTTAAATTATATTTTTTTAAACTTGGTCAAATTTTTCTTAATTCTAATTGTTTGAACTAGTTCACCTTTCGTTTATCATAACTAACCTTTGCAGGTGGGTTCGTGATGACTGCATATTTCACATATGCGTTGCCATAAAGACCCGGCACTCTCACCATTTTGTCTTTATTAACTTGAAAATCTATCACCGTTCTTCCTGTTGGATTGTTGATGTGGTTCGCATCCAGCTAAAAGAGTATGAGAAAAAACATGAGCATAAAAACAAAATTATTTTAAATAACCATAAAAAAGTACATTATGCTGTAAGGTTTATATTGGAATATATGTCAATTATTTTATTTTTATATAATATTAAGCGAAGGGACTCGCTTAGAGTAGAATGGCCGAGCCGTAAGGTTTATATTGGGATATATGTCTAAAACTTAAAAATAATAAGTGACATTAGAAATATGGCGTTTAATTTTGGATATGGTTAATGGTTTGGAATCACGGATTATTAAAGATACACTGTCGGATTGAGCGAGTGTTGTATCGGGAGAGAATATACAATGTACGGTATGTTCCGCGGAGCGGGACTAGAAATAATTTATAAAAGAGGATAAGACCATGTTGACTGTATTGGAATAATAAATTGTAAAAAGTACAAGAAGACTTTTAATGGAGTAATTCTTTCAAGTGAACCCCATTAATGCTCTCACGAAAATTTGTAGTAAATTCAATAAATCCAATTTACTCACCAAAAATTTCCTGGACAATTCAAAGTCCAAGTTATAATATGGTAATTTGTTTTTGTCTGCACTGTGAGGTTGTTGCGGTTGATCCTTAAATTTAAACATAACAATTAACAAATAATATATAGAATAAATCCTGACATTAGAAATCTAGTTGTTACATATAGCATTTAAATTACTATTAGAACCGATTCAAGTATTCATATTAAGAAAAAACTTCATAGGATAATTATAATTAATTGCACGATGATTATCGCTGACCTAAATTAAATTTAATGAATTTCAACGACGCTAAATCAATTATTTACTCACCAATTTAGGTATGCTACTTACAGTAGGGCGGTAGCAGTCATTATTGTCTATTATACCATTACAATACTGTAAAATATTCCGTTTGAATGTTTCGGTTAAAATATGACTTTTATTAGTATGCAGTTTGAATTCCACTAGGTCAACCTTCTTATCAAAGCGTTTTAATATCTTTTGTGCTAGAGCCAAATATCTCTTAACCTGCAAAATAATAAAAAATACACCCAACAGTTACATACACAGTCTTGACTCCACACTAAGATCGAATCTTGTGTTGTGGTTATCAAAAAAAAATATATAATATGGTCCTTACCTCTTCATTACTTTCCGCATTTAGAATGTTCAACAGTTTTTTATTATTAGACCCATCAGAATGTAAAGCCAATTGAGCTGCCACACAATATAAAGGGAACGCGGATACCGCATGGGACTTCGTAGGGTTCTTCTTATATTCGTTCTGTAAAATATAGCATACATAACATACATAAACTCACGCCTTTTTCCCAGAAGGGGTAGGCAGAGGTGCCTGGACACCCACATTTCACCTTGTATGTTCCGTCCCACAATGTGATAGGTGGCGAGCCTATCGCCATATCGGGCACAAATTCCTGACTCTGGGCTGATAATGAATAGAAAAATCCATTGTCACTTTGCTCAACCCGGGATTCGAACCCGAGGCCTCAGCTTTGTGACCATACCGTAGTACAACTACGCCACCGAAGCAGTCTAAAATATAACAAAAATATATAATATCTCAATAACTACAATAAACTCTTTAAATGACTAATCTAACTTACAAAGTATGAATTATGATCATATAATAATCGTTTAAAACTATTGCAAAACATATTGCTGGATAATGAATTAATACTTACTCTAAATAAAGCAAAATTCAAATTCCTAATGCCCACGGCTAACTTAAAAAGATCTTCATTGGATTCTGGAAATAAAAGGAATATGTTATATGCTATTCACAAACAAAGAGTGAAATTTGTTTAAAAAGTTTTCATACCTGAACATGGCGAACCCAATGCAGCTATTGTGGCAATGCCAGTTGCTATCAAGAATAAGCTCTTCATGTTGCAGCTTGCGAATATTCTAACATTTTGAGATGAACTGCGTAATTTATATCAGATAGAAAGTAATTAAAATGCAATTGTGTCAACAATGTATTTGTTAAGAAAAATATTTATTTTAAAATATTAGCATAAATAATTAATAGTAAACAATTTCATTTTTGAATGTTATTGATGTTATTAAAGTCATATTGCAGTCGAGCTGGGCCAAATATATGTAGTTTTTTTTTTTTTGACTCTTGGATTTTATTTCGGTCCGATTTCGCCGCGAACAATTCTGAATGCTTTTTAGTAAGTTTAAGGATTATTTTAACCATTTACAGAGTTTCGCAAAATAGCAATGCTTACGATGAGCGATTTTTAGCTATTTATTAGTTTTTTTTATAACTACCAAAGGAACCTCCGTCTACAACTTCGGAGAAAAAGGCGTGAGTATGTAGGTATTATCAGTCTTGTTCACACCAACAACAGCTAAACATTAAATTTGGAGTGTCATCAAATTGTATTATATTAAAAATCATATACTAAATAACGATATGACAATAATACTAAACCTGAGAGATAAAGAAATAGAGAAGCAGAATAAAAATTAAAGACTAGGATGATGTAGAACTAATTTTAATAGTTTTTGTAGGTTTCAAACCATAGTGGAGCAGTTAGTTAAGAGCTAAGTGTGAAAGGCGACCCAGCAACGACCCACCGACGCAAAAATTTGTACATCCTTTAAGTATATTTTTTATCTGATAACGTGGGTCTAGATAATGTGGAACCTAAAAGTGTTTCGTAGTTCCTGAACGTCATGGCATAGGGCTTAGGGTCTGGTCTACGTGCGTGATTTTTAAGATTTTTTGGCAATTAATGGCAAGACGAACATGCCATTCACCAAATTATAACCGATACGTCCGCTCATGGACAGTAGCAAAAACAACGCTGTGAATCAACATTGTGTGTAAAATAATGCTTGGCATTCCATTGTTCTCACTATCCAAGGCATAAGATGTTAAGTCTTAATATATTTTTTTATTTTTTTTCTTGCTATGAATGACGAGACGAACATGCCGTTCGCCTGATGGTAAGCGATGCGACCGCTCATAAACAGTAGAAAAACCAAACAACACCTTGAATAACAAAGCAATGCTTGGCATTCCACAGCGCTTGCCATCCTGAGACATAAGATGTTAACGCCCGAATACTGGAACGGCATTCAAATAATAAGTTGCTCTTAATAGCGCACGGCCCACTTAGCCAGTACATTTAATCGGGATTAACGTAGTTAGGCCATTTATATTTAAGTTGCGTTCCAGTATTTGGGCGTAGGTCTCGATATGTCCAGTAGTTACTCTGGCTGCAATGCCCTTCAATCCGAAACACAACAGTACATTTACATTGCTGTTTGACCTACCACTAGTATTTCCTGTAGTCACTCTTGCTACAATGTCATTCATATCGGAACACAAGAGAGAAATATATATTTTGGTGGTCCTTTGGTCTATTTGATAGATTTAGCATCAGTGAAAAGTGTTTTTTTCTCTGTCTAAGGGATTATATTTCTAGAAGAAATCTTTATACAAATGTGAAACCCAGCTAGAATTAATATTAATTGAAACCATCGTTATTTATTAATTTGGTTAAAATATACTCGTATAAATATTTATTATTTGTTCAGTTTGAGAGTTTTGACGACCTCAAATATTGACTCATGTTTTATGCAGTGGTGATGTTTGCTAAGGGTTTTAATGTGACATTGACATTTAAAAAGTTAAAAAGTATAATAAACTCTGTCAGTATATGCCATTCATCTGCTGCTGCATATAAATCTACATTTAGTTATACGAGTTCATAAAAATAAAAACAATTTATTGCTTCAATTGAATTACAAAATGAATTATATAACTAATAATAATGTCAGGAGAGCAAAAGAAAGTGACTCAACTTATGCTGATCAGCAACACAGTACCGAGCAGCGCTGATTTTCAGTCACCCCTGTCTCCTTATGGTGTTATACGGGAGTTGGACAACACCGGTTCGCTTGATGACAAAATAAAACCTCTAAAACAAAATTTGCTTCAGAAAAATGTAGCATTAAGAAAGTCTATCACAAAGAAAAAAAAAACAATGAAACACTAATAAACTATATAAACAGAGAAGAAAAGCATAGTACATATAGGGTATATCTAGACTGCGATCATAGATAATACACTATACAGGAAAACTGCGGCCGAAAACGAGGCCGGGTGGTCGGTTTAGTAACTTCAGACACAATGCAACTAAAAATGTTGCAAATAAACAGCGACGATTTTGTTCTAATACTTTTCCCATCATCGTATTTGGATAGTTAATACCTAGTTTTTCCTAACATAAGAACGTACACCCGTTTATTTTTAAAGTACCTATGTTATGCAAGGGATTAAATTATTATTTTGCAAAAACTATAGATTTACCACCCAAACATGACGATATTTAAAACATTACAAAAAATGACGTGTTTTTGTGCTAAATTTTCAGTTGCATTATGTTTGTAGTCACTAAAACTTATTTTTCGGTCGCAGTCTGGTAGTTGAGTAAAACCTAAGAGCGTTTGTCTTCATTTCCAGCCTAAAAACAAAAATTCCATAGCTGTTTAGAGTAATAGTACAAAAGCTATTTTGTATGCGTGTTTCTTGAGAAATTATCAAAGGAAACATTAGCCAGACACTTTTGATAGTTCTTTCAACTAGTCAGACATATTGAAGATAATATATGTCAAAGCAACTACGATCCAAACTCCATAATTGCTGATCATGTGATGCCCATGGTAGAGGCATGCGCAGACAACTTTACAACTGTTATAAAATATCACATGTCTGAAGCATACGTGCTTTTCGTCTTTCTGTTTTGAGATGAAAGAGTCACTTTTTATTATTTGTATATATTAGTCAATAAACTGTTTTAAAAAGGTATGTGACTAAAATCGATTTTAATATTATTGTGCGTACAAACATAAATAGGATTAAAATAAAACATTTTATAAAAACAATATTAAAGTTGTTTCTAAATAGAGGCAAATATTAATATTTAAATGAAAGAATGAGAGCGCAGTGGGGACCTCTTACCATCACTTTCACATCCGCACACTGTAATGCATCTTAAGACTAGTGACGTCACTAGTTTTGTTTTGCATTCCTTTTCTTTCGCTCGTACTATAAGATTTAAAACGTTTCTAGCTTGTTTAATTGTAAATGTATACATACATACTTAAACTCACACCTTTTTTCGCAGAAGGGGTAAGCAGAGATGCTGGAAGCAACCAGTACACCCACGTGTTGCCTTGTATGTTTCATCCCACGATGTGATAGGGGGCGAGTCTATCGCTATATTGAGCACAAACTGACTCAGCGACGATAATGAACAGAAATATCCAAAATCTCTTCGCCCGACCCGGGATTCGAACCCGAGACCTCAGCGTTATAACCGTACCTTAGTACAACTACGCCACCGTGGTAGAGAATTGTACAGGAATTTACAATATTCTTTCGTTGCTGGATTTTAGATGCCGTTACATAAATAAACTAAAATATGAGCCCAATACCCTATTACAGATGCAGATACACAACACTTTATTGAACACCACAAATTACAGAAAAAAGAAGACATAGAAACCTTACAAATATGTGAACAATTGGCGGCCTCATCGCTATGAGCGATCTCTTCCAGACAACCAAAAACTTCATGTCATGAGAGTTTATCGTCGCGCATTACAAGGTATAGTACAGGAGTATTCATAGACATTTTACAATAGTGATTGCCTTTCTTAGGGCACTTTGGCGAGTATGGACTATTCTAAATTACAAAGATTGGGTTAACATGAAGTCCGAGTAAGCTATTTAGTAAATATATGTATGAAAAATAAAGGCTTTGCGAACAGAAAATCTTTGAAATACCCATAATCGGGTTCATCAAAGTTTTCGGGGCACGACTTTGATTACCGCCAAAGGACTTTTTGAAAAGATATACCACTGTATCAGTCAGAAAAGTCAGAAGTGTGCCTTGGGATTCAAACCCGCCACCACCGTGAACATGTTAGCAGCCGCGTCTGGTCCGTTTAACACTTAAATAATATATTCACAAAGTATTACTATTTGATATTTGGTATATGACTATTTTCATTACGGCCCAATATCCTTTTTAAAGTACAAAATATAGACTAATAATTTTAATTGTAGAAGCATCTATGGACTATCAAAACATAGCACTGAATGGCTCACTACAAATAAATACCTCTAACGTGAAAAAAATAATTTGGGCGCTAGGAGGGTAGTTTAATTATTAATTATTTAATGGACTTCTATTTGTTTTTTACCCTTCTCAGATTTGTCTGTAATAAATCCCCTTTTATAAGTTTATAAACCATACTTGTTACTTGTTTTATTTAATTCTCTCACATAAGTGATGTACAAAATAAATTTCATTTAATTCAGAACATTTGATTATGAATTAAGGAAAGAGACAATAAAACGAAGTTATTATTTGTCTGTAATTTAATACACAAATAAAAAGATTACAAAAATATTTTTCTTGTGTAACTTCAGTGTAGTTCACCAGTTACCTGAAACATAATTTCAAAGCATTAAATATAATTATAAATATTTATTACGTACATACGAATATATGTTTATTTTTTTGTTAGAAAAACTTCACTACGATTTATCGACTAAGAGTAAATAAAAATATAGGAGGAATTCTGCATCGTAGATGACGATACCTTCTTGCATTCAATATTTCAAAACCCATTAACACTCAAATCCAGTTCAATATGCTGTCAATGTTTTCAGCTAAAGATGTCCACCTGAACACAGAGTTCTCCCAAAAAAGTCAACAATAAACTTTCGGAAACCACTTGCATACAGTGACTTCCTAGAAACTTTACTATGTCGTCCGTTCAGCTTTTAGGTAAACTCCTGCATTGTACTTGCCGGTATATGGTCGCTATTAAAGAACCTTTGAGTCTCATCGGCAATCCTTTTGCGTATTATATGTCACTAGCTGTTCCCGCGACTTCGTCCGCGTGGAATTTAACAAAAACTTAATTTTTCTAAAATGAAAGAATTTTTCTAAAATGAATGTAGCCTAAGTTACTCCTGATTATATCAGCTACCTGACAATAAAAGTCCCGTCAAAATCGGTCCAGCCATTTCAGAGATTAGCCGGAACAAACAGACAGACAGACAGACGGACAGACAGAAAGACAAAAAAATCTAAGGTCATTTTCGTTATATGTATCGTGTATATAACCATATGTAATTGGATTTTTTTTATTTTCACTTTACAAACAGACACTTCAATTTTATTTATATGTATAAATGATTGATTTAACCTGCTTATTAGCTGAGCTATTGGTTGCCTTTATTCTCCTTAGAATTTTTTTAAATTCCTATTGTATCCCGTAACGAAATATCGGGCATAGACCTCTGCATATCTCTTTAGTACTTACAATACTTTATCAGGACCTCATTGGTAAACCGACAATAATAATAAAAAAAAATACTCCCAACAGCCACATGTTATGTACACAGTCCTGACTCCACATTAAAATCAATGAATTCTTGTGTTGTGGGTATCAAAAGCTACGGGAGACTTTTCGATCTCACAAACACTCAGACCTGAGACATATCTTGTATGGGCCTCGCAAACATTTATCTCGGTGCAGGGATCGAATCTGCGACCTTTCCTTTCACAGCCGGCGTCTAACCAACAGACGCCACGGAGGCTTTCATACGTTCCAATAGACTCTACATCCACATTTTATTTGTATTACCAGTAATACTTTCATTCTAATAAAAAAAAGTATAATTTTAATTACCTCCACATGAAGTCTCAGTAATTACACCTGATATAATAGGTACATTATATTTCCCCACATTCCGCATTATATGATAAACTGTGGGTTGATTGAAGAACACCTCGGGGAGATGTTTGGAATGTATCGGACACTTGGGCGAGTGAATAGTAGCTGAAAAATAATGTACTCAGTAAAAATATAGTTAATACATACAATTATGGACTAAAGTATGATTATAATCCAGAATCGATGAATCAGTTGAATCAGCATATGCGTTTAATCATCCTTAATGACTTTTAAGAATGTGATATGATGTTTTCTAATGTATTTTTGAATTTCAAATTTGCCCTATTTTAAATTTGTGACAGATTCAGAGAGTTTCTTTTTTAATATAGGCCATATTACCAGATATGACTATTTAAAATTTGTATTATTTTTGATAATACCATTATCATCAGCTCCTTGCTGTATATTCATTTATAGTATAAGGCCTTCATCAAATATTTAAATGGTAACCTATTTAAAAATATTTGCTCCCAAAGACGTTTGTAATACATATACACAAACATTAATTCACTACTTATTCTCAGAAGGGGTAGGCAGAGGTGCTATAAGGACACCCAAACGTGGGTGGGTACCTTGTGTACTCCGTCCCACGATGTGATAGGGGACGAGCCTATTGCCATAGTGAGCACAAATACCTGACTCCAGGCTGATCATGAATAGAAAAATTTAATATCACATTGCACGACGCGGGTTTCGAACCCAAGACCCCGGCGTTGTAATCGCACTACCACTACGCCACCGAGGCAGTCAGACGTTGGTCAGGTCGTGCTGTATATAGTATCAGCCCTGTGAGCATATAACGCAGGACAATAGCTTACGAATAAATGATCTCAACGCATCTCCATGCAATATGATGTTACAGATGTTCCTGGGTGGCGATTATCACATACCATGAGATGAATCGTATGATTGTTGGCTTCTTCACTACTGTATAGTATAAAACAAAGTCGCTTTCTCTGTCCCTATGTCCCTTTGTATGCTTAGATCTTTAAAACTACGCACCGAATTTTGATGCGGTTTTCTTAATGCATAGAGTGATTCAGGAGGAAAGTTTATATGTATAATACATATATTATATTATAGTAGAGAAATCTATTAGCACCCGAGCGAAGCTGGGCCGGGCCGCTAGTATAATATAAAAATAAAACATCAACAAAATATAACATACTTCTGTTCCTGATTGGACTGACAAGTATGCTGACTCTTTCGGTTATACTATTGACTCTGGCATTACAATATTTGTTTTGAAACACATCATGATATCCTTCTAAGCTTATACCGCGATGGTGCACATAGTCGGTGAAATTGTAGAGCTGTAGAATAAATAGTTATTAAATTATGATTCTGTAATTGGTAAGATAGATTTTCTTAAAAATAAAAGCTGTTTGGAGATTTATAAAACCAAGTTAGCACACCATTAAAATAAATAATAAATTGTTAGAATATAAAAGTATATCGCAAAAATTTACTGTATACATTGTATTGGCTAGAAATTAAAACCAAATTCCTTAACGCGCCATTCTTTAAGCATTTTACTTCATTTAATACAATTCATTTGTTTAAGGATATCGTGACTTTAATAAATACCATCACTTTCTTTAAAACTTCAGGAGAATTACGTTTAACTATTATAGTAGACATAATATTAGTAATTTAAATGTGACTATTGAATTCACACGTAAATTTTTTATTAAAGTCTAAAGTTAAATATTCAAATCTTATCTGTAACCACAATCGTAAGAGTAAGGTCGTAAACAGTAAGTCAAATAATCTACTAGAGGTGAATAGCGACTCCGAAGCTAAATACAAATGACACTAAAAGTTCTTATTTATTTTAGACATACATACATACATTCACAAACTCACGCCCTTTTCTCAGAAAGGCTAGGCAGAGGTGCTACCGGGACACCCACATTACGCCTTGTTTGCTCCGTCCCACGATGTGAAAGGGGCGAGTCTATCTCCATATTGGGCACTTTCTGACTCCGGGCTGATAATGAATAGAATAATCCAATATTACATTGCCCGACTCGGGATTCGAACCCAAGACCTTAGCTTTGTAACCGTACTGTAGTACAACTACGCCACCGAGGCAGTCTATTTTCAGTTTATTTTTGACGGAATTGATTATTGATCCAACAAGCTAAGAAAAGGTTCGAATGTACAAGACCCAGTAAAATATACAAAATTATGTCCTAGGAACATGACATGAAAAAGCGTTTCGTTAATACGAGTATTTTGTATTTTAATACGTACCAATTGTAATCCAATAAGAAAAGACCTGAATTTGACACACGTCGGTTTCATTAGAGTGGTTATCTCAAGGTATTCACTAACGTTCGTCATTTTCTTCACTAAAGCTGCCGTGTCTTCAATATTATGTGGTACCCCAGCAACAATAGAATATGGGCCAGAACCAAGGCTTATTTCCACTATCTAAATTAATATTAATTCATAAAGTTAATAAACAAATCATCAACAGTTGCAACGGACTGTCAACTGCTGAACAAAGGCCTCTACCAAGGTACACCACAGAACCCGGTCTGCTGCTTTATGTATCCAGTCGCTTTCGGGCCTCTTGTGCATGTCATTCTACCAACTGGCCAGAGTGCGTCCCACGCTACGTTTGCCAAGACAGACAAATACATTTATGAATTTGATTCTGATTTTTAAATCGATATATTAGCATAATAAGACTAAATTTGGAAACAAATTTCGAAAAAGGTGTAAAAGTTTAAAAGAGGAATTAAAAAAAAAACATGGAGGACTATATCATAAAATCCTGACACGTTAGGCGACGGCTTTGATGCCACATTTTGATTGGTGGGTGAGACAATTGAAAGCATTTTTTATTGCTATGAATGGCCAGACAAGCATGCCATTTGCCTGATGGTAAGCGATACGACTGCTCATGACTAGTAGCAAAACCAAACAACACCATAAATTACAAAGCAATACTTGGCATTCCATTGCGCTCGCCATCCTGAGACATAAGATATTAAGTCTCAATATGTCCAGGTCCAGGCTACAATATCCTTCAAACCGAAACACAACAGTGCATTTACACTGCTGTTTGACGGGAAACAAAAGATATAGATTAGATAGATGGAGACAAGAGACATTGCGGTAGTTTTATAATATTATCCTCATTTTCGCTTTTGCTTCCCTTTTCTTTCCCAGTTTCATCATACATACAATCCTAACGTTGTTATTGTTCATGAGCGAAAATAATCACTTTACATCATCAGGTTCGCCGTTAATGCAATAAAGAAATATTTTTTTTTTAATAATGCTTTTTTTAAACTTGGTCAGTTTTTTCTTAATTCTAATTGTTCGAACTAGTTCACCTTTCGTATATCACAACTCACCTTTGCAGGTGGGTTCGTGATGACTGCATATTTCACATATGCGTTACCATAAAGACCCGGCACTCTAACCATTTTGTCTTTATTAACATGAAAATCTATCAAAGTTCTTCCTGTTGGATTGTTGATGTGGTTCGCATCCAGCTAAAAGAGTATGAGAAAAAACATGAGCATAAATACAAAATCATTTTAAATAACCATAAAATTATAAATTCAATAAATCCAATTTACTCACCAAAAATTTCCTTGACAGTTCAAAGTCCAAGTTATAATATGGTAATTTGTTTTTCTCTGCACTGTGAGGTTGTTGCGGTTGTGTCTTAAACAAAACATAACAGTTAACAAATAATATATAAAATAAATCCTGACATTAGAAATCTAGTTGTTACATATAGCATTTTAATCACTATTAGAACCGATTCAAGTATTCATATTAAGAAAAAACTTCATTAGGATAATTATAATTAATTGCACGATGATTATCGCTGACCTAAATTAAATTTAATGAATTTCAACGACGCTAAATCAATTATTTACTCACCAATTTAAGTAAGCTACTTACAGTAGGGCGGTAACAGTCATTATTGTCTATTATACCATTACAATACTGTAAAATATTCCGTTTGAATGTTTCAGTTAAAATATGACTTTTATTAGTATGCAGTTTGAATTCCACTAGGTCAACCTTCTTATCAAAGCTCTTTAATATCTTTTGTGCTAGAGCCAAATATCTCTTAACCTGAAAAATAATAAAATATACACCCAACAGTTACATACACAGTCTTGCCTCCACACTAAGACCGAATCTTGTGTTGTGGTTAACAGAAAAAAAAACATAATATTGTCCTTACCTCTTCATTACTTTCCGCATTTAGAATGTTCAATAGTTTTTTATTATTAGACCCATGTGAATGTAAAGCCAATTGAGCTGCCACACAAAATAAAGGGAACGCGGATACCGCATGGGACTTCGTAGGATTTTTCTTATATTCGTTCTGTAAAATATAGCAAAAATATTAACTATAGTCATTAACGTATTGCACTAGAGCAGAAACCGTCAACAAAATCTCATAGTGAAGCGAGAGCGAAGATGATGTTACTTTTTTTATTGCAATGAATGGTGAGACGATCATGCAGTTAATGGTAAGCGATAAGACCGCTCATGGACAATAGCAAAACCAAACCACACCTTGGCGTGGCAGAGGCAGAAACATAAGAAGAAGTCCGGTACCGCTATTTTTTGTTACAAACATTTTCTTTGCAGTGCCATCTCTAGTATAATATCTGAATAACTACAATAAACTCTTTAAATGACTAATCTAACTTACAAAGTATAAATTATGATCAATATAATAATTGTTTAAAACTATTGCAAAACATATTGCTGGATAATGAATTAATAAACTTACTCTAAGTAAAGCAAAATTCAAATTCCTGACGCCCACGGCTAACTTAATAAGGTCTTCATTGGATTCTGGAAATAAAAGGAATATGTTATATGCTGTTCACAAACAAAGAGTGAAATTTGTTTAAAAAGTTTTCGTACCTGAACATGCCGAACCCAATGCAGCTATTGTGGCAATGCCAGTTGCTATCAAGAACAAACTCTTCATGTTGCAGCTTGCGAATATTCTAACATTTTGAGATGAACTGCGTAATTTATATCAGATAGAAAGTAATTAAAATGCAATTGTATCAACAATGTATTTGTTAAGAAAAATATTTATTTTAAAATATTAGCATAAATAATTAAGAGTAAACAATTACATTTTTGAGCAATGTTATTGATGTTATTAAAGTCATATTGTAGTCGAGCTGGGCCAAATACATGTAGTTATTTAATTTTTTTGACTCTTGGATTTTATTTAGATCCGATTTCGCCGTGAACAATTCTGAATGCTTTTTAGTAAGTGTAAGGATTCTTTTAACCATTTACAGAGTTTCGCAGAATAGCAATCCTTCTGCTAAGCGGTTTTTTAGCTATTTATCAGTATTTTTTTACTGCCAAAGGCACTTCCGTCTACAACTTCTGAGAAAAACGCGTGAGTATGTATGTATTATCAATCTTGTTCACACTATCAACAGCTGAACGATAGATTTGGAGTGTCATCAAATTGTATTATATTAAAAATCATATACGAAATAACGATATGACAATAATACTGAACTAAAGAGATAAAGAAATAGAGAAGCGGGACAAAAACTAAAGACTAGGATGATATAGAACTAATTTTAATAGTTTTTTAAGGTTCACACCATAGTGGAGCAGTTAGTTAAGAGCTTAGTATGAAAGAAGAACCTGCAAGCACCCATCGACGCAAATATTAATACAACCTTTAAGTATTTTTTTTGATCTGAGGCACCTAAAATTGTTTCGTAGTTACTGATCGTCACGGCATAGGGTTTGGTCTACGTGCATGTTTTTTTCTTGCAACATCCTGAGACATAAGATGTTAACAGTTAAGTCTCAATATGTCCAGTAGTAACTGTGGCTATAATGTCATTCATACCGTAACACAACAGAGTAATTTCACTACTGTTTGGCGAGAAAAACAAATATTGCGGTGGTCACCCAGGAGGCTTCTTACATACTATGAGAGACCTAGCTACCACCAGTGAAAAGTGTTTCTTTATTATTTATTTATCTCTGTCTAAGGGATCATATTTCTAGAAGAAATCGTTATACATATGTGAAACCCAGCTAGAAGTATTATTAATATTAATTGAAACCATCGTTATTTATCAATTTGGTTAAAATGTACTCGCATAAATATTTATTATTTGTTCAGTTTGGGAGTTTTGACGACCTCAAATATTGACTCATGTTTTATGCAGTGGTGATGTTTGCTAAGGGCTTTAATGTGACATTGACATTTAAAAAGTTAAAAAGTATAATGAACTGTCAGTATAATATGCCATTAAACTCCTGCATACAATTATACATTTCGTTACAGATACAGGATATATCTAGAATGCCACCTAAAATAAAGCCAGGTGGTAGTTTTAGTGACTTCAGATGCAATGCAAATAAATAGCGTCGATTTTTTTCTAATATGTTTCCCATCATCGTATTTGGATGGTTAATTCATAGTTTTTCCTAACATAAGAATGTAAAGGGTTAAAATTTTTATTTTAGCAAAAACAGGACGATATTTTTGTGCTTATTTTTAGTTGCATTGTGTCTATTCCCTACAACTACCACCCAACTTTTTTTTCGGTCACAGTCTGGTTATACCCTATACATAACCTTTTCTGGTAGTTGAGTAAAACCTAAGAATCTATGTCTGTCTTTTATAGCTATTTAGTATAATAGTAGAAAAGCTGAACTTTATGCGTGTTTCTTGAGAAAATATTAAAAGACTACCAAGGAAACAGTAGCCAGACACTTTTGATTGTTCTTTCAGTTTGTCAGACACATTGAGGTAACATCTATCAAAGCAAATACGATCCAAACTTCATAATTGCTGATCATGTGATGCCCATGGTAGATAACTTTACAACTGTTACAAAATGTCATGTGTCTGAAGCATACGTGCTTTTTGCCTTTCTATTTTGAGATGAAAGAGCAACTTTAAATGATTTATATAAATTAGTCTATATAGTCTTTTAATAAGGTAAGATCGAAATTTTATCATTGTGCTTACAAACACAAACGGTATTAAATAAAACATTTTATAAAAACAATATTAAGGTTGTTTGTAACATGAGGCAACTATTAGTATTTTATGAAAGAGTGAGGGCACAGAATACAAACAGAAGTCAAGCTTGTGTATGTACTTCACTTTTGTTGCTGCACTCACACTACGCTCGGCGTTCGCACCAGGGCTGTTGACTCTGGCTTATGTGAAAACAAGTATCGTGGTAATAGCACTCGTATCGTTTGATTGATTGTTAAAATACAATATAAAAAAACAATAACAAAATTAATAAATTGTAATTTTATTTATAATAGTCGTTGAAAATCTGTATGTCATAATCTAAGATATCTGGTTTTTTTTATCATTTTTGTCTAATATTGTTTTTTTTTTAAGAAATGTATATTCAATTATTAAAATCAAAATTTTTAAATCCAAGTGTTTTAACTTTTATTCATTTGCTCCAATCTTTGCACATAAAATATTACTAGATGCGTGTCCGAAGCGAGTGACACTCGCGCTCGAAGTGGTTTCGACTGGTCTCAAATATCGTGTCGGTGAACGCCGTCTATGTGTGCGTTGGTTTCGCGCGCTTTGTATGGAGCTTGAATTCTGTTAGTTTTCTGTGGTGAGGGTTTAGTAGGGACATCTTACTGTCTCTTTCACACCCGCACACTGTATTGCATCTTAAGACTAGTGACGACACGTCACGTCACGATTTAAAAAGTTTCTATCTTATATAATTGTAAATGCATACACTCACACCTTTTTTCCCAGAAGGCATAGGTAGAGATGCTGGTAGCAACCAGTACACACAGGTTTCGCCTCGTATGTTTCATCCCACGATTCAATAGGGGGCGAGCCTATCGCTATATCGGGCATAAATTCCTGATTCAGAGACGATAATGAATAGAAAAATCCAAAATCTCTTTGCCCGACCTGGGATTCGAACCTGAGACTTCAGCTTTATAACCGTACCTTAGTACAACTATGCCACCGTGGTAGAGAATAGTAAAGGGATATATAAAATTCATCAGTTGCTGGATTTTAGATGCCGTTACATAAATACACTAAAATATGAGCCCAATCCCCTATTACAGATGCAGATACACAACATTTTATTGAACACCACAAATTACATAAAAAATAAGACACAGAAATCTTACAAATATGTGAACAATTGGCGGCCTTATCGCTATGAGCGATCTCTTCCAGACAACCAAAAACTTCATGTCATGAGAGTTTATCGTAGCGCATTACGAGGTATAGTACAGGAGTATTCATAGACACTTTACAATAGCGATTGTCTTTCTTAGGGCACTTAGGGCAGATTGTGTTAAGATATAGTCTGAGTAAGCTATTTAGTAAATACTAGATTTCACGAGTTTTAAATACCTCTCTTCTTAATTTAATATAATATCAATCACATCGGCAGTGTAATGATTTTCAAACACGCCGTCATAACCTTTTAAGTATAAGCCCTCATTTCGAAGATTAAATGATGGTTTGTTTACGTAAAAATCATTTTTATAATATTTCATATGACTAAGGGATATAACAATATTTCTGCACACCGAGAAAAAGAATTATATAATTTAGTAAAGCATTATAGTTATTTTGTATGTTATCACTATCCATAATAAATAATAGATTTTATTTTGCACAACCCGGGATTCGAACCCGAGACCTCACTCCCAGCGTTGTAACCGTACCGTAGCACGACTACGCCACCGAGACACAAATTGATTTCGCTATTATTTATTATTTTTAAAGACTGACAGTACAAGTCCGTCAGAAATGGACATACTCTAAGCAGAAGGTACATACAATATTTGTATTCCGTACAATAACATGCACAATAAATAAATAAAATAAATAAATACAATATTTACCAACATTTTTGTTGAAATGTAATCCATTTCTAGTTGTTTAGTTATTTAATTATATTCTAGCGTGGGAGCAGCTTCTCTTTTTCAAAGCTTCCCACGCACGTATTATTAGGGAATTCGATACACGAGTATCTTGAAGTATGTCAACTTATCCAGTTAGGACACTTGTTTCATTGTATACTAACGGCCCGACCCGACTCCGTCCAGGTGCAGATACACTTTAATGAAAATATTCTATAGTCTATGTTTATCAGGGATAATGTAGGACTCAAATGGTTAAAGAATTTTTCAAATCGGTCCAGTAGTTTCTAAGCCTATTTAAGGCAAACAATCAAATCTGGAAAGATTTACAAGATAAAAGATTCCGAATACTTTTGTGCGGTTTCAATTAATCAACTTGACACTTCAGTAAAAAGAGTATTCTTAGCCAACATTTTATTATATTAATTATAAAAACATACAAAATCACTAATGTTATGTAAGGTATTCTACACTTTTAAAATAAAAAAAACGCATGTAGAAAAACAACATTAATTTAATTACAGCAAAATAAATGTTTTTGATGATAAAATAATTTTCATTAATTGTTTTGCCCATTTTATGAAGAAAATATTCTATCATGCTTAGGGAGGGTTTGAAAATTCTAGTCCATAGCTCTGAGGTCCTAGTAAAGCGCCGGCATAAAAGATCATCCACTCTGGGTCCACCACGTAGTAAGCGAATGGCGAGTCTATCTTCACAAACGGTAGGTCATCATCATCAGGACACAGCTCCGAATTTACCGGAGCTGAAAATATACACCCATGAGCTGTAAATATAGTCGAAACGGTTTGTGATGATAACTCCAGTATGTTCTTAACACTTTCGCGGACACAACGTGATTGTATGTCATGATTTGAGATTTTGATACGACACAACGTAAAATGACGTCCAACGTATCCATACGTTATTATACGTTGTGTCCATCATAATACATATCACACGACACGACGTTTGCAAACGATAACGTGATAAAACGTTTTTGTCATATTCTCTTTTTAACATTCAATATTATAGAACACAACGTATTTACAAGCCAAATATATTTGTATGGCAATTTATTGTGTCATATTACAATACAACTTGAACTAAGACCGTCCGCGAAAGTGTGACGCTTTTATCTATGTAAGGGAATCTTTGAAGTCGATTTTCGAGCACTTGCAAGCGCCGGATTGACTTTAAATTTTGTAGACTTGTCAAGTACCGATTATACTCGTAATAAAATAAATTAAAAATGATGAAATGATGTGACATTATCTTTACCAGAATCTTCAGATTTTTTAAATAAAAATTGAACGTGAGTAATTTGCGCGAAGCTGCCTTCCTTTGATAAGACAGTCGTAGATAGACGTTTTTTAGCAACGACCGTAAAAGATAGTTTAAAAACTAAAAAACAGGCTTTAACAAAAAACCCAAGTAAAAAAGCTGCTTAAAGATAAGTAACTTTTGTAAGGACCCCGCGCTTTGTAAAAATAAAATAAATATATTTCACTTAATTTTTTGATCTTTAATTCATCATAAAACATTATTCTATTTCTTTAATTCCAGGAATTTTATTGAACTCCGGTATGTTAGTCCAAACAAAATAAGAACCCGATTTTGCGGAACTTCTTTCCGTTTGCAGACAGGCGGCGATCGCCATACTGGACATGTAGTCCAATGCATTTTATGTTTCATTTGAAATTCAAACACCACAAATATAGATTTATTTTAGGATCATTTCAAAAACATCACAGTAGTATTATTGGGAATATACGGTATACCTTCTCTCGTTTTGCGATCTAAATGTAGATGTAATTGTTGGTAAATTCCGTTAACGCGCACTGATTTTCCTGATTTAAACACGTTTGTGAAGTCTTTTTCGTGAAGTTTCAATTCCGGAATTAATTCCAATAATTCATTTGTCTGAAAAATTAAACATTAGTAAACGATAAAACAACATGAAATACATTGTTGTAAAGAGATTGTGACTTGACAAATTACCATCTTCTTTTCAAAATTCATCACCATATTCTAGCCAAGAATTTCGATAAGCAAGATAATAGATTTAAAAGCAATTTCAAGACGCTAATACCGTATTACTAAACAATCTCTCCTATTTAAGATCAGTGTTGATACAGCCTAAGTTTATTTAATTTATGATATTTACTTACTTGTGTATGCCAACTTGAAAGAACTAAAATATAAATTAAGTATTTGTACTATACCACATCTGCGTATCCTATAGTCAGATGCACGTCAAGGCACATCCACTGAGCACGTTCAATGCTTCCGTAAAATACTTCAGGGTCCTGATTTTTTCGTACTAGTTCCACCAAATTGTTAGGATCGTTAGGACAGAAGATACAGACGTAATCTCCACCTTTTATATGAAGTACTATAAGCTGCAATATGATTTGATTGTTTAATATAAAAATCCGTATCCGTATAAGCCCATATACGTCCCACTGAAGGGCACGGGCCTACTGTACAATCGACAGTACGATTGAGAGTGGTTAGGCCATATAGTCCACCACGCTGGCCTAATGCGGGTTGGCGGACTTACATACCATAGAAATTCTTATAAACCGCTATGGTATGCAGGTTTCCTCACGATGTTTTCCTTCACAGTTTTAGTGCGTGGTGATTGACTATCAATACACACATGACTCCGAAAAGTCAGAGGTGTGCCCTGGGATTTGAACCCGCGACCACCGTGAACATATTGGCAGCCGCGTCTGGTCCCTTTACCAACAGGCCACTACACACTTGCACACAATATAAAAATACTGAAGTTTTTATTTCTTGTTGAGATCATCAACAGAACTAAAAGTAAATTAATCAGTGATTATTTTTTAATCTCCAGGACGATTAAAATAAGATTAATGCATAGTTAATTGGTTAAGCGTTAAGGACGAGTAAAAATGACAAACCTTCAACTATAATTAAAATTTTAGAGAACAGAACCGAGCAATAAATCATAAAAGCACAGCGAATGAAACACTTTTTTTAAAAGATAAAACAGAACACCAGTATAACTTAAAATTACTACAACATAAAACTAACTCCAAATATAATTTAAAATTAGATACTTATAAAACACAGAAACAAATAGAAACTACGAGTTATCTTAAAAAATATTCATCACAAAACTTTTTTTTTATTGCAATGAATGGCGAGACGAGCATGCCGTTCGCCTAATGGTAAGCGATACGGCCGCTCATAAACAGTAGCAAAACTGAACAACACTTTGAATAACAAAGCATTGCTTGGCTTTCCACTGCGCTCGCCATCCTGAGACATAAGATGTTAAGTCGCAATACGTCCAGTAGTTACTCTTGTTAAAATGTACATAAAGATGTCATAATATCTACGCACCCTTGCGTCCAAATCTTCTAGTTCAGCGTATTTAAAGTATCCGATGCCAGATAGCGATGGAAATTTAAGCGTCTTACCAGGGTTCACACGAAAATCTATCTCTGATATACAAGCAGGGTTTGCCTCGTGATCCAAACTATACTGTAATTCATAAACAAGCATATAATATTTATAAACTTCTTGGTATATTCAATTTTTCTGTTATAATATTACCTAAACTGTCTGATTTATATATCTACTACTCGTATGTGACATTAACCTTTGTAAACATACAGCAAATTCAATGTTCGTGGCGCAGTTGGTTATACTCCGGCTGTGAAACTTGGGGTAGCGAGTTTGAACCCGCACCGAGACAAATATTGGTGTGATCCATCCACATGTATTTGTTTAGATGTGGGTGTTCGTGAATCCAAAAAGTCTCTCGTGATTCCTAATACCTACGGTACAGAACATGATTGATTTTAATGTGGTGTCGGGACTATAAACTCGAGGGTTGGATATTTATTTAAATTTTACTTCTAGTTTGGCCATTTGGATAGTTAAGTTTAGTCATTAATATTAATACTACGTGTCGGTTGACTTGTTGACACATACAATACAAATTTTATATACCTTTAGGAATTCATACAGGATTATTTTACAAAGACTGAACTTTTTTTTAAACTCAAGGTGATAAATACATGCATAAATTTTCGCCTTTTACCCAGCAAGTTTAGTCAGAGGTCCAAGGACACTGAAATTTCGCCTTATATGTCCCGTCCCAAGATGTGATAGGGGGCGAGCCTATCGCCATATCGGGCATAAATTTCTGACGTGGAGCTGATGATGAATAGAAAAATGCAATATCACTTTGCCCAGCTCGGGATTCGAACCCAAGACCTCAGCTTTGTAACCGTACCGTAATGCACCTGCGGCAACGAGGCACTCAAGAGAATAATACTGATTAACACGTGGTGGAAAATATTCAGATTGAGTCACAATATAAACATCAAGGCATTTATTTCCATTTCATAATATCCTAATCAATGATCAAATTTTATTATTCTCAGCATCTGTTATACAAGCACGGTTGGTTACATCTATGGCGATATGCAAAAAAATACCATATAGTAGACAAGTCAGGTCAAAGATTGTGGCAAATTTTTTAATCTCTAGGGAGGGGGGCAACGGCCGCTACCTGCTCCCCCCTGGCGACGCCCTTGGCACTATGTATTGTGAAGATAATCCTCCTGTTAAAATTTGGGCACTCATTTCAAAATAACCCTATATACGTTCCACAATCAATAATATTTTTATATTATACTTACAACAAAGTCTAATGATGTGGTATAAACTACACCCATCGGATCATCGAACATTTCAGTAGTAGCTACGTTATCAACGTGAAACGATGACTTGTCATGGAACTGTAAAAAAAAAAATTATTATAGTAAATCACTACCGCAGAACGGAAAACGCCAGTAATACCAGTCTATAGCCAAGTTGCTTTTCAAATATTTCAGTTATTAAATGTGATAAATACTGATGAAAATTTAATGCATACAAACCCATTTGTTTATTTTTCTAACTGCTTTCTTGGGTCTTTCATAATCAACGAGTTCCAATTCTCCATGGTCAACATCTTGAAAGTTTTCTTTAAAATCATCAGTGAACTCTTCATGAGAATCTCCATATGCTTTTAGTGAAAATCTGGTGTGACCGACTTTATCAGATTGTATCTTTGCCACTGTATCGGAGACCACTCGATTTAACTTAAAAAAAAAAACAATTAATTTTTAAATATGAAACCCCAATAATGTATAAATTGGAATACAATATATTTTGGTGCCCTATACTACACATATTATTATTTAAGTTTAATTTAAATAAATTTAATAAATAACACCCAAAAGTCACATACATAGTCCTGACCGCGCACTAAGATCGAGTCTTGTGTCGTGGGTATCAGGAACTACGAGAGACTCTTCGGTCTCACAAACACACAGACCCGAAAGAAATATTTGTGGGCCGCACAAACATTTCTCTCGGTGCGGGGATTGAACCTGCGGCCTCTTGTTTCACAGGCGGCGTCTAACCGCCTGCGCCATGGAGGCTGTCAATTTGAAATATCATATATAACATGTTGTTTCACATCTTAAAAATAAATTCTGTATCTACTTTGTTCATTGCCGAAGCACCTCTTTTGAGTTAGTACAATTAATTATAAGAATTAATAAATAATTTTAAAAAGTACGTACTTCCTCTTTGTTATCGATATCAAGAAACTCCATAATCTTTTCACTGACTTCATCATCTGCGAATTCTACCAAGTGAACAATTGTGCTCAATAATTGTAGCGAAAGAATTGAATACGATTCATTCGGATATTTTGAAAGACGTTCCTGAAATACAGATTAGAAAGTTATAAAACTTTACGCAAATCCAATCGAAAGAAGAAAAAAACCATACTAACATATAAAAATTTCCCTGTTGCTCTAACGTTAGACCTCTTCAACTTTTCCTTAGCACCAGCATACTCTGTAATTAATACATTTATTTTACTAGGCTTAAAAAAATAGTATCGCTACCGTAAGATAGTTATTTCGTCAAATTTTCTTCTTTATCAGAATCAAATCTAACGGACTATCCATTTAAGCTTATGATTATGAAATAACGACATTTAACTTTTTTAAATAAAAGGTTTTGAAAAGTTGACATGTTAATATTATTACATTATCTACTAGTATAAATGTTGTTAATATTATAAGGCCATATTTCAAACTATGAATTAAAAGATGTATTTTAAAGATTGTGTATAGTTCAAAGTATCGCAACAAGCTGATAGAATTTAGATGAAGTGAATTATCGCGCGTCAGCAATTTTAGCTAGTTCAAACATTTATTTATATTTAAGTTTATTAAAACTTTATCTAACACGCATTTTATGAGTATGCAAATGAACTGTCTGTCGCAATTAAATTGCTTTATTTAAAGTCTAGCGGAAACTAATGCATTCATTATTTTACTACCATTGCTTTATCTAAACAAAATACTACCAAAGTATGTAAAATAGTAGCCTTCGTTCTAGTGGCATATTGTATCTCTTATGAATCCTAAGGTCCTGGGTTTCAGGTTCAAGTTCAAGAATCTCATATGGGGTCTGAATTAATATGGGCAAAAATCTGATAAAAAAAGCTAAAAAAAATACGGCATGTATGCCGCATATAGCGAAAGAGTTGCCCCTTTTCGTAATAATTCATATGTGACAAATCATTTCAGCACATTGTTGGTGCTACTTCCGCTTATCCCTTTAGAAATGAGAGTGTATGTATTTAGTATACTCATTACTCACGACATTGTGCATACGATACACATTCTCCATTAAGTCTCCAGTAATTCTTCTTGCATCGGCACGCTGGCTTGCACTCTAATACTGGCCGTCGTCCGGGAAGATGACATTTACCTTAAAAATTAGCATGCATCTTTATTGTCAGTTTTCTTTGGCTGTTGGATTAGGTTTACTATGTATTACAAACACAATTTAAATTGCTGTTATATTTATACCGGCGGTCTCTTATATGTGTATGTAAGAGGCCGCCTGGGTAGTAAAACACCGCAATGTTTATTTCTCCCGCCAAGCAGTAGTATTATGCACTGTTATGTTCCAGTTTAAAGGACATTGTAACCAGAGCGACTACTGGATACATTGAGACTTAATATCTTATGTCGGAATAGCGAGCACAGTGGATTGCCAAGCATTGCTTTTCAATGCATTGTGTTGTTTGGGTTTGCTACTTTCCCTAAGGGGTCGTATTGCTTATCGTCCAGTGGCATGCTCGTCTCGCCATTTGTTGTAACATTTTTAATTTTAAACACCAATAGCTGCCCCATTATACAAACTATTGTAATGTGGTTGTTTTTCTTTTATTTTTATTGCAATGTGTGGCGGGACGAGCATGCCGTTCACCTAAAGGTAAGGGATACGACCGCTCATAAACAGTAGCAAAACTAAATAACGCCTTGAATAACAAAGCAATGCTTGGCATGCCACTGCGCTCGCCATCCTGAGACACAAGATGTTAAGTTTCAATATGTCCAATAGTTACTCTGGCTACAATGCCCTTCAATCCGAAACACAACAGTGCATTTAAACTGCTGTTTGACGGGAGAAAAGACATTGCGGTGGTACCCACCCAGATGGCCTCTCATATATGAGAGACCTACCACCAGTAAAACAGTATTAGACCGGTATTTATTTTTATTTTGCTCCTGCTCTTAAATAATGTACTAAATCTAACGTTGGACCCGATAATATCGAATCTGGTTTACTTACGACATCTCTTAGTAGGTATGTAAGTGTTATTGGCCGCCCGTCGTGAGTTGAAGCAGCTTTTGCAAGCCGCTGGTGGACACTTCTTAGGCTTGGGACATTTCGATCGGTCGGCGTCTCTGCTTTTAGGACAGTAATCGGAAGGACAATCGACCGGGCATTTGTCTAAAATCTCATTGTCACCGCATTTTAATGGTTTTGTTGAAGTTGCTGACGAAGTAGCTTTTGATTTACCACCTGATAATGATTCTGTTACAAGAAAAATAAGCACAAAAAAGTCATAATATATAACGTGTACATCTAGTATTATTTTCGTTTATCTCGTCATCTGTACTGCCTCATTAGTTCTTTATTATATTAATCCAGTCCATCCAGAGGTTGCCTGGACGAGACCGCAGCTAGCGATAAGGCCGCCAATTGTTACCATGTCTTTAGTTTTAAGTATTTAATCTGTTATTGTTCCTTTTTTATGGTGTACAATAAAGTATATATAAATAAATATAAATCAATAAAAATGTAGAAAGGAGGAGATTAAAAATTTAGAGTTTTTCGTGATGCACTTTGTATTTTGATCTTTAACTTAAAGGATCAAAAGCAGGCGAAAAAGGTATGTTCCAAGACCAAAAATCACAATAACATTTATGTTTCGTGAAATCGACGTTACATCGATCACAATAATATTTAAACGGTTCTAACTTGTAGTTTAACTGCGTTTTATATTTAACGTTTTATTAAATTTTGATATTCAATTTCTCGTAGAAAAGAACGCTACAGACTAATTCACTATGTAAGAAAAAGATAACTCACCTATGCTTAAACTGTTGAACAAAATGGCACCAAATAGAATGCATATTAAGCGCGCCATTCTAAAGCGCATTCAGTAATTCAATGGGAAATTAGTAAATAAAGGAGTGTGTTTATAGCAACTAATGGATTGATAGCCAATGTTTATTGGTATTTGGATAGACCAATCTAACTTGAATTTTAGTTTCATTACATAGTAATGAGTTAGAAAGGCATCAGCCGTCAAATTGTATCAAAACCAGCGTCGTCGTTTTCGCAACACAAAACCTCCACAACTCGAATATAGTAAAACTTTCAATAGGCAATTAAAAGTATCGATAAAATTATGGAAATATGTCTTTGTGATAAGACCGAAATTTATTTTATCGATATGCTTAATGGTTTATCCTGGTATAGTTATTTAATTACGACACGTCAAAAGCTTGTCATTCCCTTCTAACCATATCTATCTGTTCTGTGGTAAGGATGTTATGGCTGAATGCACTGCATAAAAAATACAGTGACATAATTTTTAAATGTTAACTATAGGTAATATGTTAGACAATCAATTTATAAACGGATAACCTTAGATTTCTATAAAGCATAGATGCTTTTGATTGTTACGTAACTAGCGATGTCTATTCGTCTTCTAACTTAGGTAAGAATGTGTATGTGTATGTACATGTAGGTGAATACAATAAATTTGTACAAATGTCTGTATACAGTTTAATAAGGCTAATTTCGTTATATGTAATAGAATTTTCTATATATTATTTTCATTAAAGTACCGAGTAATTAAGACACGATAATATAATTATTGTGATAATAATATAAAACATTTTATTTTTATTTTCTATCGACATCTTTTTTGTTTAGGTATCTGACTGTTGTTCAAGATATAGTGAGAAAACACATCGTTTAGTATTCTAATAGTAATAAAGTAATGAGACTAAAATTCTATTTTAAGCAAACATTGTTGCAGTATCGAAACGTTGTTATGTTTACTACATAAATGAATTAATAAGTAAAGAAAGAAAAACTCATTATTTAGATTTATTGAAGGCTTTTCTTAATACATTTCAAGAGGTAATTCAATAACTTTGAGGTCCATAGAGTACACCGGCGTAACTGATCATCCAGTTTGAATCCATCACGTAGTAGGCGCATGGGTGGTCCATTTTGACAAAAGGCAGGTTGTCTCCAGGACACAGCTCTGAATTGAGTGGACCTGAAATACATATATAAATCAGCAAATACTTATATCCCCAACAAGTAGGGATGTTCCATTATTATCACCCAGAGTCCTATGCTTATTATTGTTCAAAATGGAAAGTCACAAATTGGATTGCTCCACCTATAAATCAAATCTTGAACCAAATTATGCAAAACGCGTTAATTATGCCACTAGACCATCAATAATTTGCTTTTCTTTTCCAAAAAAACACTTAACTCATCCATATTTGATATACCTAGGATTGTTTTATGTAGCCTCGGAACTAGTGCAACGTTTTAAAGTATTATTGATACTTAGTGCCATTGCCAACATAGTTTGTGTAAATATCTTTGACCACTTTTAGGTCTTAGATAATAAATAAAACTTCTAATTTGACTCAAATTTCTAATAATGAATACCGATTGTATTCTGTGATAATGTATTCCTTTTTATTAGAATTCAAAATTTAAATTCCAGTATTTGAATTGTTTTTAGTCTTACCTAGTTTTAGGAATCTTGTCGATGTATTTAATTATGTATTATATCTTAATTGGAATATTACCTGTTCTTGTTCGAGGATTGTAATGGAGATGTAATTGTTGGTAGATCGCGTTAACGTGAGCTGGTTTTCCGGATTTGAATACATTTTTGAAGTCTGTTTCTTTAAGTTTCAATTCCGGAATAAATTCTAATAAGTCGTTTGTCTGAAATTGATTAAGTCCAATAATTTAATTAATCTAATTAATAATAAAAAATACACCAGCGGCCTCTCGTTTTACAGCCGGCATCTACGCAACTAAATTGCAGCCTTTAACCATAATGCGCCGGGCCTGCGCGCCGCTCCGAGAGACGTGAGACGGCAGTCACCAAAGCAAGTTGCGCTCGAGCGCTCTAATTTCAACTCGCCAATATTGTAGTATTTTTATGTAATTAAATTCAAATTGTTAAAACCAATCAGTCTATTAATATTGTGTTCTGCGGGAACACAGCCCGTTGCAGTCCATTACAAAGGCCTCACTCAAGGTACGCCACAGAACCCGGTCTACTGCTTTATGCATCCAGTCACTGCCAGCCCTCTTGTCCAAGTCATCCCGCCATCTGGCCAGATGGACTACCAGCTCCCACGCTACGTTTGCCAAGAAACGGTCTCTACACCTGCTACAGCTGCAGGCTTGATCTTAACAAAATCTTCGACGTAGACCGTTTCTATGTTTGATTTGAGTTCTAAACAAAAAATTTCAAATGAAAAGTAAAAACCAAATATTCATCCACATTAGTTGTCAGGGTTGCCATTGAATTATATCTGTTAATAATATTGAAGACACTTTTTGTTATACAGGGAACTCCGTAAAATGACGCACTCGCTAAGTTAGATACAAGGGTTATAATATTGATATTACGAGTATAATAAAAAAAAATTATATTTGGAGATTACTTATCCGTTTCGGAGTTATGATAGTGTAAAGTTTTTAGTATTATCACTACTTTTACGCAAAAAAAAACCTGTTGGAATGGGTACAGTACAAAATTTTAACACAACCGTATTTTTTTCGTTTTTATTAAAATTAGCTGTATACATTATCCTTAATCATATAGTTTTAATTATCTATTATGGGGAAGTATCCCTACTTACCTGATGTTTAGTTGATCGTTCATTTGTAAGAATTCTAACACTTTGTCGTGATATGTTAAGGGGAAGCATGTATGTTGTAACTTTTTTATTGCTCGGCATTTTTGTTATTATCAGTTTACGGTACGAAAATGCGTCTTAATTTAGACACAATTTACTAAAATATTCATTAGTATGTGCGCCATTTCCTGTATCCTCTGAGGCAAAGGTGCCACCAGTGCTATGCATAGTTCGTAAAAATTATACTGAAAATAAAATAAAATATTACCACATCAGCGAATCCTATCGTCAGTTGTACTTTAAGGCACATCCATTGAGCACGTTCGATGATCCCACTGACACTTCAGGGTCCTGAGCCTTTCGCATCAATTCTACCAAATTGTCAGGATCATTGGGATAGAGAAAACAGCCATAATACTCTTCACCTTTGAAATGGAATATTATTACCTGCAATATATCTTGGTTGTTTATTTAAAATTTTATTTAAAATTTTGTTATCAGAGCGCAATGTCAACACTTAAGGCGCTGACTCACCCAAAAAGGCCTCTATTTTATATTTCATTTCATTATATACCGGGTAAATCAAGACTGCTACAGAAAACGAAGCCGGGTGGTAGTTTTAGTGACTACAAACACAATGCAACTAGAAAATTTGTAGAGAAACACGACTATACTTTTATCATTTTTTAAAAATCGTCATCGTAGACTGGTAAATCCATAGTTTATGCTAAAATAATGATTTAAACTCTTTTATAAATTAGAGTCTTTATAAATAAAAGGCTATTCAGTATTATTATAGGAAAAAAAATGTATATACCACCCAAAAACGACCATATAAAAAAAATAACAAATTTTTTTTCTTTTTTCCAACATTTTCTGTTACATTGTGTCTGAAGTTTCTTAAACTACCAACCGGCTTCGTTTTCGGTAGCAGTCTTGATATAACCTGTATATATTTATTAATCACTTTAAATATTCCACCATAACAGCTTAAACTAAAGCGACATTATACTTCGCTACTATTCTACATACAACTACGTAGACTACACATAGAATAAACAAAAAACAGTAAAACAAACATAACAAATTAAATTAAATTATTAATTTATATTATATTTCCAAGGGCATAGAAAAAATCTGGGTGAAAAAGATTCGTGATCTATCCTTGTATTTTCAATATACGTAATATTTGTCAAGCTACATTAATGAGGTTACTAGATATTGAAAATATCTCACTTATATTGACTACGCACCTTTGCATCCAAATCTTCCAATTCAGCATATTTAAAATATCCATTTCCGTACAGCGATGGGAATTTAAGTGTCATTTTGGGCGTCACATAATAATCTATATCTTTTATACAATTCGGATTTGCTTCGTGGTCTAAGCTATACTGTAAAACATAAAATATTCATATTACAGTAATCGACCTTAAGAATTCAATAGCTTTTCTAATTTAATTTGAAATTATATTCAAAATATGCCTTAATACTTTGTATGTATGTGCCACTAAAGCATTTAATGACAAGCATCATATTTTGTTCATTTGGCTGTTTAAATGATAGAAATATTTGTAACACCCATGATAGGAAAAGCTAAAATTATTATTTCTTGTGCCACTCAAAATCGACCAAGTTTCTTTCCATTCCAACATGTAGCAGGAATTTCTTCCTGCTTTTTAAATCCAACACAATTGGATGACAGTAAATAAATTATGAATTTATCATAAATTCAATATAAATGTACTTACAACGAAATCCAATGAATTTGTATAAACTACTCCATCATGGTCCTCGAACATTTCTGTATCGTTTATCTGTTCAGCGCTATAGGACGACTCTTCATCGAACTACAAATAATAATACAAGATTGAAGGACTAGCACATGTGTTTGACAATATTTTTGTCTATGAGGCTATACGACGACATATAATAATACTTTGACCATAGCTTTACCACGCGGTGGCGCCCCCATTATCGATGGTAGGTTTATCAAGAACCATCATATTATGTATTATACGTATTATACATAATATAATGTATTAAGGTTCATTGAGATTTTAACTGACTCAAAACGCTGGTTGAAGTAGCCATTCAACACCACATATTACAATTATAAATTACGCTTTTGATCCTACAGACAATGAATGAACAAAACATCATATTCAGTCATTGTAACTCTAAAGAAAAGGATAGCAGGCAACAGCGACTTCATTCAAAGTAAAATTTTTGTGCTTCACTTTTATATACGGAATGCAATCTCCATTTGGGTATAAGCTTCTTGATACAAACCCAATTTTTGAACAGTAGAAGCGTGTCTATGGGGCTGTCGTAATCAACGAGTTCTGATTCTCCTTGACATTCCTCTTGAAGGGTTTCCGTAAAAGTACCCGTGAATTCTTCATCAGAATCTCCATACACTTTTACTGCGAATTTTGTTTGACCGTCTGAATAAGATTTTATTTTCGCCACTGCATCTGACACCACTTGTTCAATCTGTAAATTTTGAAGCCATTTTTATAAGGGTATGCAATATTCTGGATGTGGGTCGTCAATATATGGCAAACATAATACCTCATCTTTATTCTTCAAATTAAGGAACCTCATTATATTCTTATACTCTTCACCTTCTGCGAAGTATGCCAAGTGACCCACTGTACATAAAAGTGGCAGAGAAACGACGGAATACGACTGATTGGGATATTTCACAATATGTTCCTGAAACACAAGCAGCGTGAAACATTATCAATTCGTTAGAAAGAAAGAAAGAAAGAAAGAAAAACTATTTATTGATACACAGACGCAACGTACATAAAACACACAGTATTATAAAACTTAATAATAAAAAATGGCTGATCGCGTCTGTGACCGGTAGGTGGCCACTCAGCTTTATGTTATGAAGTGGTGCAAACCACATCACAACGCTGATTTTCAGTGGCCACCTTAAGTGACGTACGGACGTCAAACCAATTACTCAAATTTATATACAAAATTAAAAAAGAAACGAAAATAACAGCAATAAAAAAAAAACAAAAATAACTAATAAAATGCACAATATTATAAAATTACAATAACATCCGTTTCGCAATCGACGTTTTGCACGTGCACACAACTGCGTCGTTATAATTTATTTAGTTGCGATGTACAAGCCGTCGCAGGCGCAAGTTGCAGAGTGAGCGCGGCGTGTGCAAATAAATAACATAACCAACAATTGGAAACAAACAAATGTCACCTAAAGTGGGTATAATGTTAAAGCTACGCGCCATAAAATATACCGTTCTTACGGGAAACCACGCCAAGAGGGATATAATTGTATCACATAGAATAGTGATTGTCGGAGCCAACTGCTTGGAGTTTGATTTCGTACCATATACACATAGGTCATAAAACATGTGAAGTATAAAGTTACTTTACAAAATACTTTTATTTTTTTGTTCAGTTAATAAATATCTTTTATAGTGTAATTTAAATGTTTGTTTTGTTTTAAGGGATCTTATATATGGAGGAAGTAAAACGTTCCAGCAGTGAGTGGCCGCGAATTTGAAACACCCCCTAAAGGCAGCAGTTTTATGATGAGGCGTCGAGAGCGGATAAGATGTCGAACGAGCTGAGTAGCTGTAATGGTCATGTCTCCAAATTAACTTGTTGTATAGGTATGCCGGCTTGTGTGTATTAATCAGTCCGAATAATAAAGTTGCCATATGTAATTTACGACGAGCAGCCATTTTTAATACATTGTTGTCGTTCAAGTAAGGCGTAATGTGGTTTCTAAAAGCTACATTAAAACAGAATCGTGCGCATGCGTTCTGAACACGCTGGATTAAACGTTCTGTGCGTGACAAGAGGCACGGACCGTAAACTGTGTCGCAATAATTTAATTTTGATAAAATTAAGCTATCTACTAGCCTCTTTCTTAAGGTAACATTAAGAAAACCTCTTATCCCGTACAAAACCTTCAATCTATAAAAACATGTTTTAGCAACGCTATTGATGTGATTCTCAAACCGCAGTCCAGGGTCCATTACTAGACCCAAATTCCGAGCAGTCTCCACGCGAGCTATGCTTTGACCCAAAATTTTAACATCCGGGTTCATAGAAATTATGGCCCTGATTTGTTGTTGACTTCCCAAAACCATATACTTAGATTTTTGGGGGTTCAAAACGAGTGAGTTACTTAGAGACCAGGTAGCAATTCTATCTAAGTCTTCATTTAAAATAGAAACGGCAGATGATGTCCGAGTTGCGTTAAAAGATACATAAAGTTGGGTATCGTCCGCATAAACATGATACTTGCAATTTTTGATGTTGGTAATCATGTCTGCACTGTACAAAATGAACAAAATTGGACCTAAAAGCGATCCCTGTGGAACACCTCTAGATATTAGTCGTGGAGAGGAAGAAAGTACTGAACCATCACTTCTGCGGATCTGGACACGTTGAGACCTACCGGTTAGGTAACTAACTAACTAAGTTAAACAGCGTAGTGTTAGAAGAACAGTTTAATTACAACAAATTGATGTATTTTAATTAAAAATAATATTTATCGTATATCACTACATAGTATAAAACAAAGTCACTCGCTCTGTCCCTATGTCCCTTTGTATGCTTAAATCTTTAAAACTACGCAACGGATTTTGATGCGGTTTTTTTAATAGATAGAGTGATTTAAGAGGAAGGTTTATATGTATAATACGTACATATTATTGTACAGAAATCTATTTGTGCCCGGGCGAAGCTGGGTCGGGCCGCTAGTATATTATAAAACACAAAAAAAAATGTCAGTAGAAAATATAAGCCAAGATGAATATGATATACCAAATAAATATACTTACATACAAATATTTTCCGGTCACAGCTGTGTTTGTTGATATTAGCCTATTCACAGCATCTACATATTCTGTAATAAAGATCAAAACATACGCAAATTGACAATGAAGCATTTTCAGTCTGGGCTAACATTACATTACTCGTTCCTATGGTTGTTACTTATTGAGGGTTAAATAGAGATTAAAATTATTTTATGTTTTATTTTATACTGCGTCTGTCATCAAAGAAATATCTAAATTTAAATTCACTTTAAAACTATTTATAGTGTAAAATGGAAGTACGTGGACGGTTGGTAACGGACCAGACGCAGCTGGTAACATGTTCACGGTGGTCCCGGGTTCATATCCCAGAGCACCACCACCACGCACTATAACGAAGAAGGAAAACATCGTGAAGAAACCTACATACCATAGAGATTTGTAAGAATTTCTATGGTATGTAGTCCGCCAACCCGCACTAAGCCAGCGTGGTGGGTAATATGACCTACAACTCTCAATCGTGCTCTGGGTTGTAGAAATATCTCTAATTTATTATCAGTATAGAGAGAGTTAGAAAGTCCTACGTGCGTTTTCACCACTCAAAAAGTATCAAAAATGCCATATAAAGATTGACTAAATTATTAAAACGCAAATAATTAAATTATTGCTTCAGCTACAGTTACAGGCAAGAATTATGCATGAATAACAGGTAATTGTTGAATATTATAGTCTATTTCACTTAACATTTAAATACCTCAAGGTCTTGACATGACGTCTTTAATCTTTCAGCGGAAACCAACTTTAAGCAATTTCCTATTTTTATATATTGTATATGTTATGGGCCAAGTGATTAATGCGAGCAGTATTCATAATGCCCGGGCAGTATGAATAATGCCAAGCTATATCGGGCCAAGTGATTAATTACAATCTAAACTCGCCTATTTATCACATTGCCCGGGCATTATGAACATGGGTACATGATGATCGGGCAATGTGATTAATAGGTAAATTTTTACGTGGTGCGCTGCCGCATTGTCGCATCTGCGATAGACCCATAAATTAGAAAGGTGGAATTGATCTGCTTATGTTTAGTTGTTTTTTAACGTCCGAAACATTATCTTCAGAAGGAAATTAGTGTACCCACTTTATGGATCAGTTAGGTCGACTGTGCCCCGAAACCGACTCGGGACACCCCTTCTTCACGTAGTCTTTTGGCTACCGACCCTAGAGTGTATATAAAAAGCCGGAGGCGCGGAGGGAGAGCAGCCCCCGCCCGCTGTAACGAAGGATAGGCAACCGTGCGAGCCGTAGCGGCTGAGGCTGGTCGCCAGAGGCGACCAGAAAGCCGAAGCTGCGGAGGTGAGCATGGGTGCCTATCTTTTGTTACACAAGGGCGAAGGGGCTAAACTTCCCGTAGCGCCGGAGACGTTGCAGAAGCAAATTTGTATTGACAACAATTTTTTTTGAAGTTAGGGTACTATAATTGATATTTCTCAGGAATGTTGCGTTATTTTTTCATAGGAGTAGTACCAAGGGAGGTGCGTGACCTTGTAATAGCCGCACGAAGCCACTTCGGCTCATTGTTTTGATTTCGATTCGCTTTACATCACTGTGCCCAATAGGCATTGAACATTATTCATAATGCCCGGGCAATGTGATAAATTTATTGTTTATAATCACATTGCCCACTCGTATTGGGCATTATTCATATTGCCCGGGCATTATGAATAGAGCCAAATTAATCACTTGGCCCATAACATATATATATATTTGTATATTTTATATTTTTATATATGTTGTATTGTATTGTATATACTTCATTCGAACCTTTGCTTTTGAAAGGAGCAAGTAAAATGTTTATGTACCTAATGGTTCATGCTCGTGTATTTTTTACTTTTTTCATTACTTTTCCGTAGAAATGACCCTTACGCTGGTCATGAAAAATCATGGGGAAATATGTTTTCTTTTATTTAAATAAATAACACCCAACAGTCACACACATCCATTAGTCCATTGGAGTTGGGGGCTCGACTCTCGAAGATGTAGACGAATATGTCTATTTAGGACAAGTGGTCCGGTTAGGCAGGTCCAACTTCGAGAGAGAGGTCAATCGGCGAATCCAACTCGGTTGGGCAGCGTTCGGGAAACTTCGCGACGTCTTCTCGTCCAAAATACCTCAGTGCCTAAAATCGAAAGTCTTCGATAGTTGTGTGTTACCAGTGATGACATACGGCACCGAGACGTGGCCTCTCACTGTGGGCCTCATTAAAAGGCTCAAAGTCACTCAACGAGCCATGGAGCGGGCTATGCTCGGTGTTTCCCTACGAGATCGAATCAGAAATGAGGAGATCCGTAGGAGAACCAAGGTTACCGACATGGCCCATAGGATTGGCAAGTTGAAGTGGCAGTGGGCCGGGCACATAGCTCGTAGAACCGATGGCCGTTGGGGCCGAAAGGTTCTCGAGTGGAGGCCACGTACAGGCAAGCGAAGTGTCGGACGCCCGCCTACAAGGTGGACGGACGATCTGACTAAGGTCGCAGGAAGTCGCTGGATGCAGGCCGCTTCCAACAGGTCATTGTGGAGATCATTGGGGGAGGCCTATGTTCAGCAGTGGACTTCCTGTGGCTGATATGATGATGAGTCGCACACATGGTCCTGACCCCATACTATGATCGAGTCTTGTGTTGAGGGTATCAGGAACTACGAGAGACTTTTCGGTATCACAAACATCCAGAACCGAAAGAAATATCTAATTGTGGGCTGCACAAACATTTGTCTCGGTGCGCGGATCGAACCCGCGGACTCTCGTTTCACAGGCGGCGTCTAACCGACTGCGCCACGGAGGCTGTCGAAAAATTATTTCATTAAAAGACTGAAACATACAGGAAATACACAACATGATAATTATAGCTAATTAACTTTTAAGGTAATACTAATTGGTCTTTCAAAGTTGATTTGACATAAAATAAGCAATACTTACTATTGCCGGTTTCATTAATGGTTCTCGTAAGTCGTTCTGTATAATCTTCTCCAGTAGTTGTCGCCACTAGAGCTACTAATACGATAAACTTCCACATGGTGCAGGACTATGAATTGTGTCCGTGCCAAGAACCGCTTATATAGGAAATATTACTGACACATGTTCAAACAAAACTTTTGTCTCCGTACCCAATTTGTTTGTTAAACTTAAATAGGATGATCTATTTAATTTACAGAATGTCTGTGCAAGTTATTTGTATCATAACTCGATGCACATGCTATAATTCTAGGTATTGTTAACTTATTTTAATGATGGTCCAATACCTCATTTTATTCAGTTATGGTCAATTTCTCGCAAATCGCTTACGATAATCTCTATAAAATTAACGTATTCTAATGATAAGCGCAAATATTTACACGTTTTTTTAATATCCGTACGATAATCGTATGTTCGAGAAACTCTCTCGTGTAAATGGGACTTCATGATTTATTTGATTAATCGCTAACCATTGGGCTGTATTAATTTCATAAGTACTTAATTTATCACAGTGTCATGCGTAAGGGCATTATAAAGATCGGAAAGCGTTTAAACTTCATTACACGGAGCGTCATGGTGCATCGTAAATGCATTTATACGTAAGTATTATTTGAATAAAATTGTAGTACAGCACATACCGAATTTAAGCAGGGCGATACTTTTTAATAGTGAATATGATGATACGATGTTATACGCATAATGTGATATGAAGACGCGGCGCCCAGGGCTGTTTAAATGTATTCCGACCGTAATACTTATTGTGACAATAGTTTGTGACTGCAATGCAATTGAAGAAAATATGCTAAGCATTTGAACCATTTAGAATAAGCAAGTGTCCGAGAACATTCCTCAATCCCAAAAGAAAGTCCTTAATTGTTTTGCCTGCATTAAGTTCAAGTATACAGGATATACCAAGACTGCTACCGAAAATGAAGCCGGCGCGGTGGTAGTTTACTAACTTAATTCAATTAAATTTTTGCAAAGAAATATGCCGTCATTTTTTTGTTATGTTGTGTGGTAAATCCATAGTTTTTGTTAAAATAATAATTTCAGTCCATAGCATTTAAAAAAAAGGACACCCTTTTATTTTTTAACTTTTTATTCTGTACACACGGGGTGTTTTTTATTTTAGACAAAACTATGTAAATATCACCCAAATACAGCGATAAAAAAATAACAAAAAACCTACTTTGCATATTACCCGGCTTCGTCTTGGGTAGCAGTCTAAATATACCCTGTATTTGTTTTACAAAGCCTGATCTCGGTTAAACATACGCAATACCGTGGAATAGTCATGGTATTTCTGTTTTTCTTCAAGGAACCCTAATTAAATATAGAAAAATATTTTGGAACAATGATGGCAGAATGGTAAATACAGACGAAAATAATGACTTGTCTCGCATGTACAAATATTGTAAGGAGATGAAAAACATTACCTGTTGCACCGTGCACGTGAATGAATTAATTAACATACTAAAACTTTCTATATCATTTTGACAGTATAAAACTATAAATAATTTATGCTATTGATCTTCTCGGACAACTTGAAAACGAAATGTTGAACTTTGATATTACACAAATCAGCAGTTGTAGTCTTTTTTTTATTGGAATGAATGGCGAGACGAGCATGCCGTTCGCCTGATGGTGAGCGACTGCTCATGAATAGTAGCAAAACCAAACAACACCTTGAATTACAGAGCAATGCTTGGCATTCCACTGCGCTTCCATCTTGACACATAAGATGTTAAGTCTCAATATATCCAGTAGTTACTTTGGCTACAATATCCTTCAAACCGAAACACAACAGTGCATTTATACTACTGTTTAGCGGGAGATATAGTCACTTTGACAACTACCCAGGCGGCATGTCAGATACGAGAGACCTACCACTATTAATGCAATTGTAGTTTATGTATGTAATGTAGTCTATAGAACTCATGACGAGAATATCTGTACGGATCTACCTAACAGACTTACTTGGCCAGCAGATCTATACGTATGTGGTGAGAATAGAATCATTCACCAGATATAATATGAGTATAGTGAATCTCTATAGTATGCGGATACGAGGATTTTTACCGCTTAACTGAACTTCAATACACTTTTATAAACTTAGGAATTTATACTTTTACATACATACAATACATAAACTTATACGTTGCCTGTTTCGTCCCACGTTGTGATAGGAGACAAGCCTATCGCTATATAGGGCACTAATTACTGAGTCCCGGCTGATAATGGATAGAAAAATCTAATAACACTTTTCCCGACCCGAAATTCGAACCCGAGACCTCAGCGTTGTAATCGTACTATAGTACAACTACGCCACCGAAGCAGTCATTTTTTTAAATAGTTATTATCTTTATATTTATTATTTACTTAATTCTTCACCAATCTTTCAACCATAAAATAAATGTGTTTTACGCCATTCTCTAATCTTTAACTCAATAACAATATTTTTTACTTTTTAGATGGGTCTTTTATGAATCGTGTCTTTTATAACCGACTTAAAAAAAAGGAGGAGGTTCTCAATTCGACTCTATGATGATTTTTATGTTTGCTACCTCATTTCTCTGTACTGGGTGAACCGATGTTGGTGAAGCTGGTGCTTGTCAATTGTTCCCATAAAAATATGGTGAAGATCTGATGAATATCTTCGGACCTGGAGAGGTGAACTCCTCAAAATTAAGTGGGATTGCAATGGTTCTTTTTGCATTACGCTCATTATAAAAGTTAAGCTACAGTGAGAGAGGGGAAAAGGGGTAGGGGTAGGGAGGGTAACAAAATTAAAATACACTTAATCTTCAGCAGCATTTAACCGATTTTAGTGATTTAGTTTTTATTGGAAAAAACAGATTGACAGGTTGATCCCAAGAATACAATATGAAGATCTGATGATCATGTTCGGACCTGGAGAGTAGAACTCTTTAAAATTTAGTAGAATTCCAATGGTTCTTTTTGCTTTGGTTTCAGTATAAAAGCTAAGCTACAGTGGGGCAGGAAAAAAGGGTAGGGGCGATGGGAGGGGAGTGAAAAAATTAACAAACATGTGATTACTCCTATACCCAACTCTTCTTCATTTGAATGCCTATCAACACTAAAAAGACACAAATAACTATTTTTTTTAATAAAAAAATAAAAACAGACTTCAACTTTTGCATGTTGATTAATTTTCTTAATGACTCGACAAGCCAACAAATCAAAATATATGCGTAACATATTGAAGGCGGGCCGCCAAGTAACAAGCATGTAGAACCTATGCCTTATATTAGTTTAAATATCTATATGTATGGTACTGGGCGACCCGCCTTCAAAATGTTACGCATATATTTTGATTTGTTGGCTAGTCAAATCATTAAGCAAATTAATAAACATGCACAAGTACAATGAAGTAAATATTATTTTTTGCTTTGCAGTGGTACTTATTATTGTACTATTTTTTTGTTGTTAGTGCTTTTTTTTGTTTTGATGTCGGTTTTTACTTTTGTATAAAAATGTTTAGTTATGTAATTATTATTTGTAGTTAAATATGATAATGATGATGATAATGTTACAAGAGTAGCACTCTTCTATTTCCACATTATGTCGATCGGTATTTTCTTATACAATCAGTAACTGTAATAATACCTATCAGTTTATATAATAATTATTATTTTCCTTACGTATTTGCCATTTACTATAAGTAGAATAAATTGTATAGATATGCCAATATTTTTCTAGCAAATTCTACTAAGTGAAAAAAGGAAATAAAAACAATAAATTTTTGGAGCCAAATTTTATTGACACATTTTAAGACTCAAGTGTATAACTCTGAGGTCCATACAAGACACCAGCGTAATCCACCATCCACTTTGAATCCATCACGTAGTAAGCGCATGGGTGGTCCATTTTTACGAACGGTAGGTCATCTCCGGGACACAACTCCGAATTGAGTGGACCTGAAAAACATACATATTTGAATATATACTCCGGTATATACGTATTTACTTGTATAACTGAAGAGGCAGGCAGGGATTCTATTAGTACTATCCAGTTTCCCATGCCTATTTCGGTTCCGAAAAGTAAAGAGCTCATCGCTTTGCCTATTACTATGTCAAACCGAAAAACGCACATTAATAATAGTAACTCACAATATTATACCCAAAGGCGATTGAAAATATGCGAAAGGGATACATAATTCAGCTATAATATATTCCACAAAATGAGTTAATATTAAGGTAGGCGAATATCAGGTTGAAGATAGACGATTACAAACACTAACTACCGTACTCTATAATCTATGTATCGAAATATAGAAGTATTTCTTCTTTTAATGAAGCGTAGAATTGTACCTACATAGCAATGGTAGTTATTATAACTTCTTGCTAAAGATAGATAGGATATAGAGAATGGCCTTAAGTGCGACTGCCGTTGCAGCTTTCCATATACATTTTTTTGACTACAGCCCAGTAATAGAAAATACATGAAACCTTTTCTTAGATTACAAAATGAAAGTTAGGTACGTTAGAGCAATTAATCTTACGCTGCATTTACACGCTTGGCCAACCTCGGTCAGCCTTCACCAACGCCAGCGTGTAAAGGGGGTGTTTGGCTTAGCTGGCCTTAATATTATCATTGTTGATAGCTTGGAGTTGGTAGACGTCGGCCCAGCCTCAGCCAACGTGTAAATGTACCATTAGAATTCCAAATTCAAATAATCACTACATAGTATAAAACAAAGTCGCTTTCTCTGTCCCTTTGTATGCTTAAATCTTTAAAACTACGCAACGGATTTTGATGCGGTTTTTTTAAATAGATAGAGTGATTCAAGAGGAATGTTTATATGTATAATACGTACATATTATTGTACAGAAATCTATTTGTACCTGGACGAAGCTGGGCCGGGCCGCTAGTTGTATTATAATCTAGGTTAAAAACATAGAGGTTTTTGATTCGTTGCAGTACGTACCTTCTCTCGTTTTTGGGTTGTAATAGAGATGTAACTGTTGGTAGATTGCGTTAACGTGTGCCGGTTTTCCAGATTTGAATACATTTTTGAAGTTTGTTTCTTTAAGTTTCAATTCCGGTATGAATTCTAATAAGTCGTTTGTCTGAAATTGAATGCATTAGTAAGCGATAAATCATATAAAGTTGTCGTTGTCAAATTTTGTCTAGATTCAATGAAGTCGACACATTTAAAAACTATAATCATTAAAAATTAATCGATAACAAAACCATCAATCAAAAAAAATGTTTTTTGGAACTTATATTTTGTCCCATTGCTGGGCCAGGCTGGCTGCAAGCTGGATGCCCACGTATGGCCGAAAAAAACGCAGATAACCAAAAATTTAAAATTAATTTTAAAAATATTACCACTTCCGCATATCCTATAGTTATATGCACTTTAAGACACATCCATTCGGCACGTTCAATGATCCCATTAAACACTTTAGGGTCCTGAGTCTTTCGCATCAGTTCTACCAAATTGTCAGGATCATTAGGATAGATAAAACAGCCATAGTGATCACCTTTCAGATGAAATATTAGTACCTGCAATATGTTTTCATTCTTTAAGACATGATTTTGCAATATCCGAATTATACGTGAAATGATTTTTTTTTATTGCCATGAATAGCAGAACGAGCATGCCGTTCGCCCGATGGTAAGCGATACGACCGCTCATAAAAAGTAGCAATACCAAACAACACCTTGAATTACAAAGCAATGCTTGGCATTCCACTGCGTTCGCCATCCTGAGACATAAAATGTTAAGTCTCAATATGTCCAGTAGTTACTTTGGCTACAATGCCCTTCAATCCGAAACACAACAGTGCATTTATACTGCTGTTTGACGGGAGAAATAGACACTGCGGTGGTACCCACCACCTGTGAGTTTCAAGTATCTACAACATGAATAAAAAATGTAGTTGTTGTAACAACATAACGGCATATTCAATCTGGTTTTTCGTTATTTAATGGATAAGTTTTATTTGATGATCGAATAACCGAACCAATCCCCACACCCAACACTACTATTTTAGTACTTTGATCCAATATGATTCGATACAATAGGGTTCTACGTTAGGTTTAGAATAAATAAATAAATACACCCAACCTATACATACATAATCCTGTCCCCACACTAAGATCAAGTTTTGTGTCGTGGGTATCAGGAACTACGAGAAACTTTTCGGTCTCACAAACACCCAGACCCGAAACAAATACCTGTGGTTCACACAAATATTTCTTTCGGTGCGGGGATCGAACCCGCGGCCTCTCGTTTCACAGCCGGCTTTTAACCAACTGCGCCACGAAAGTTGTTCATTCAGCTATGTTCAGCTTATAATCTAGTTTCGACTTTCATAGGACACGGGCGGATATATTACCCAATTCAATTTCTCCAACGTAAACTGCCTAACTGCAAAAATCTAGTTTATCAGAAGAGTAGTTTTAAGTGTCTACAAAACGGTGTTTGGATCACATCATTAAACTACTGTAACTTTTCTATGAAATTTTGCATTAAGCATTAACTTGGCATGTTATTTATGCTGTTGTAGTAATATTAAATTTAACACTTTCATAGTAATATAATAAAATGGTAATCTTAATTATATTTCCATGGCTATGGTTGGTTTTGAAAAATAAAAAAAAATATTAGAAAAATATCGCAGAAAAATCTTTATAAATGCACATGTACTTATATTGTTCGTACTGCTTATAAAAGTACCTACATCGGTTAGGTGCCATCATTGCATTAATTATATTAGCTACATACCTTTGCATCCAAATCTTCCAATTCAGCGTACTTAAAATATCCATTTCCGTACAGCGATGGGAATTTAAGTGTCTTGTTGGGCGTCACATGATAGTCTATCTCTTTTATACAATTCGGATTTGCTTCGTGGTCTAAGCTATACTGTTAAGCATAAAACATTCATATTACATTAATCAACCTTAAGAATTCAATGGCTTATAGAATTGCGATTAATGGCGAGATGAGCACAGGCCCGGATCTAGGGGGGGGCAAGTCGGGGTGCGTGCCCCGGGCGTCACGTTCAGGGGGCGGCATATTGAATCTTGGGAGACAACTGCAAAACTCATCAATAACGTAACACCACTTACACTTTTTTTTTCGCCGTGCGCGAATTAGTGATTATGCGATAGAGGCGCGTGAAAAAGAGATGAAAACTTAATATTTGGAATGTATAATAATTTATCCATCTCAACAATTACGTTTAGTTTCAAATATCCAATTTGTGTTTAGTAGTTAGTTTTAGTTGATTAACCATCGAACATCTTTTATGTGGTACAGGCAGTGGCGAATTTACTAGTAAACTGAGTAGGCTAGAGCCTAGGGCGGCAAATTTGAAAGGGCGGCAAATCTTGGCCAATTTTTTTTGTTTTGATTTACTGAAATAATAAAAGGCAATATTTTACACACTGAAAAAATGGGGTTTGAAAATTAAGAATAGTTAAAATATTTCAGTAATATGTTCCCACGTTTCCACGTTGACAATTTAATAATAAACACTTTATTAAATATCTATACTTGGATCTTCTTCTTCTTCTTCTACCTGGCGTTATCCCGGCCGGTGCCAGGGTCCGCGTTCCGGCAAATTCTCCTCCATTTCGCCCGATCTTCGGCATCCTCAATAGTAAGGCCATTGACCCTCATATCTTCCTTAACGACATCGAGCCAGCGCTTCTTTGGTCTACCCCTCCTGGACGTGCCGCTTGAGGGCAGGCCACGTCTCAGACCCATACAGGAGCACCGGCCGCACGAGGCTTTTATAGGTAGGCATCCTGCGGTCGCAGAGTATGCCCGAGATCTCCCTCCACTTAGCCCAAGCAGCACTTATACGGGCTTTGACGTCAAGGGCGCTGTCACCGGACTCATGCAGTACGGACCCAAGGTACTTGAACTTGTCCGTCTTCACGGCAAGTTCGTTCCCTATCACGATGCTTTGGGGGTCCGTACTCCCGCAAGCCATGTTTTTTTTTTTTTATTGCATTGAATGGCGAGACGAGCAAGCCGTTCGCCTGATGGTAAGCGATACGACCGCTCATAACAGTAGCAACATTCCACTGCGCTCGCCATCCTGAGACATAAGATGTTAAGTCTCAATATGTCCAGTAGTTGCTCTGGCTACAACGTCCTTCAATCCGAAACACAACAGTGCATTTAAGCAGTGTTGTTTCACGGGAGAAATAGACATTGCGGTGGTACATACCCAGATGGCCTCTCACATATGAGAGACCTACCACCAGTAAAAATGTACTCGGTCTTCGCCACATTTAACTTCAGACCACCGCTCTCAAGCGTTCCTTCCACCGGTTGACCTTGCGCTCCAAAAGTCGCCGGTCCTCCTCCACCAGTGCAATGTCATTGGCATGCATCCAACAACCAGGGCGCAGGATGTGAGACGTAATGACGTCGAGCACAACACTGAAGAGGAATGGACTCAGCGCCGAGCCTTGGTGCACACCGACATCAATCGGGAAAGGATTCGTATCGCCAATGGCAGTCTGAACGAAGGATTCGGATCGGAGGTACATGTCTCTGATAATGTCCACATAGGCTTTCAGTATCCCTTTCACTCTCATCGCCCACCAGATTGCCCGTCGCGGCACACAGTTGAAGGCCTTCAGCAGGTCTAAGAAAGCCATGTGCAGTGGCGTCTTCTTCGCTCTGTATGCCTCGCCAAGCATCCTGAGTGCAAATATCGGGTCGGGAGTGCCACTGCCAGGACGGAAGCCGTATTGACACTCAGAGATAGTACACTCTTGGCAGAGCCTGGACTCGATGACGCGTTCGAAAAGCTTCATGGTATGACTCATGACCTTAATGCTTATGATAATTTCCGCATTCCTGAACACAACCTTTACCCTTTTACACGGGAGTTATCACACTCAACCACCATGAGTCAGGCATGTTTTTGGTATTTAGGATGTGGTTAAATAACGCAGCAAGAAGCTCCACACTATGAAGCCCCAACGACTTCCACGCCTCTATCGGAATATAGTTAGGCCCTACCGCTTTCCGGTTCTTCATGCGACGAAGACTATAGAGAACTTTTTCAGGTGCAACAGGTGCAACAAGACCTTGGTTCGGGGGCAATTCGGGGTAGGACACTCCCAAGTAAATATCTATACTTGGATATTATAAAATATTCCAATAGTGATACATTATAAAAAAATCTTGCTTAAATGTGAAAAAACACCTATTAACATTGATTATAGTCTTTAGAGTTCCTTGCTAAAAATATAGTTTTTTCACGCACCCCGTGGTCAAGGGGCGGCAAAATTCCTTCACGGTTTCCTTTGCCTGGCGTAAGAGGCGATTAAAAGGGGTCATTGGGGTCGCTGGCAAACTCTAAGATGTGCGGCAGAACTCGTGGCTTCATAGCGGACGCCCACGGTTAGGGCGTCCGTTGCAGAGAAAATCTTTGTTTAATTGCGCTGTCATGAAGTTGAAGAGATGGGTTTGATGAAGAGGCATCGAGAAGCCAAAGGCCGGGCATTAAGTAGGCCGAATGGGCACCGGCATGTCGCTAAATGTCGGCCACATCCGGTCACCAACCGGCACGACGTACCCGCCCAAGATTATGTGCGACATGGTGAGGCAGCCCCTCGTGAAGGTTAGCCACGTTTGGGCTCTTGTACTGTACTGTCTCTTTGGCCGGCGGGTCAACACTCCTCCCTTCGAAAGCGATCAAAAATACGTACAAAATCACTATCAGATCACTATTACGGTCTTTACGCCCCGTGGACGGTGATCGCTACCAAGACGGACACTTAAGTCCTACCACCACAAACTGTGTCACTCATTTGGCACTACCCAGGGTTTACGTGTAGGAAAACTAGAGTCAAAGCTTACAGACGTGTGTGACGTTAACCCTCAAAAGTGACGCTAATATAAAGCGTGTAAAAAGGCTTAACATGGTGGTAAAATGACGTTCTTTCCCGATGTCCTGTGTTGAGTGGGCGTCTGGTTGCTAGAAATGATGATGATGATTAAGATAAAAATATAGGCAAGGGGGGGCGGCATTTTTCAGTTTCTGCCCCGCCTCGAAAAAAACCTAGATCCGGCGCTGGATGAGCATGCCGTTTGCCTGACGGTAAGCGATACGACCGCTCATGAACAGTAGCAAAACCAAACAACGCCTTGAATAACAAGGCAATGTTTGGGATTCCACTGCGCTCGCTATCCTGAAACATACGATGTTAAGTCTCAACATGTCCAGTAGTTATTCTGGCTACAATATCCTTCAAACCGAAACACAACAGTGCATTTACACTGCTGTTTGGCAGGAGAAATAGACATTGCGGTGGTACCTACCCAGAGGGCCTCTCAAATATGAGAGACTTACTACCAGTGAATGGCTTTTAATGATAAGTATCATATTTTATTCATCTGGCTGTTTTGTTTAGCTGGCTGATGGGAACATTCATAAAACCAACGAAAGGGGAAGCTAAAGTGATTCTTGTGCCGCCCACAATAGGCTAAGTTTCTTTCCATTCCAACATATAGCGGGAAGGAAGGAAGCTTTGATTTAACTCTATGACACTTTTCTAATCGAATCACACGACGCAATGAAATAATTATGATTTAAACATAAATTCAATATGTTTATCAATAAATCAATATGTAATAATTGTACTTACAACGAAATCCAATGAAGTCGTATAAACTACGCCGTCATGATCCTCGAACATTTCTTCATCGTCCAAGCTATCAGCGCCATAGGACGACTCTTCGGCGAACTACAAACAAAATTACATATTCCAAATAATTTATGCATTGATTGCTTGGTGGCCTTTTCGTAAAAGAATTCGACCCGGCTGCCAACATGTTCAGTGTGGTCGCATATTAAAATCCTAGGGCACACTTCTGTCTTTTCGGAGTCATGTGTGTATTGATAGTCAGTCACCACAAACTTTAACGGTGAAAGAAAACATCCTGAGGAAATCGGCATACCATAGCGATTCCTAATAAATTCTATGGTATGTAAAGTTCGCCAACCCGCATTAGGCCAGCATGGTGGACAATATGACCTAACCACTCTCAATCGTACTCTCAATTATAGAGGAGGGCCGTGCTCTGCAGTGGGACGTGTATGGGCTGATGCAATACAAAAAAAACACACATATTAGACAGTATACTTGTTTATGTATTTGGCATTATAATAAACGAGTAATCAATTGTATTGCGTTCCCATCATCAACGGCAGATTGATGTTGTGCCATCATAAACATACATAGCAATGTCAAAATCCTTTATTGGTTATACACAGCAGTAGTATTAAGGTTGATAGCGATTTGAACTGTCTCAACATGCTGATAGGGGAAGCAAATAAATACTTAATATACATATATGCGTATTCATTAATCTACAAAATTGGCTAAATAGCATTATTCATAGTTATAAAATTACAATATTACAACCTTGACCTCGCTCCACAAATAGAGTTCTTAGTAAAGCTGAATAAGTAAAATCATACAAACCCAATGTTTGATTTTTCTAAGTGTTTTTCTAGGACAGTCATAATCAACGAGTTCTGATTCTCCTTGACATTCTTCTTCAAGGGTTTCTATAAAAGTATCCGTGAATTCTTCATCAGTATCTCCATACACTTTTACTGCAAATTTGGTTTGACCGTCTGAATAAGATTTTATCTTCGCCACTGCATCCGAGATCACTTGTTTAATCTGAATATTTTTAATACATTTTTAATCAATTGAATATACGAAATATGAGTCGACAAGTGCTAAACAGAATACCTCATCTTTATTTTTCAAATTGAGGACTTTCATTATCTTCTTATACTCTTCACCTTCTGCGAAGTATGCCAAGTGACCCACTGTACACAGCACTGGTAGCGAAACAAGGGAATACGATTGACGGGGATACTTCACAATACGTTCCTGAAACACAAGCAGTTTTTTGTATTATAATTCTACCAGTACCTGAACATATATTTAATAGTATTTATCGTATATTATTGAAATATACGTATAATTAATCTATAATATCCTTTATAATATCCTTTATAATTAATCTATAATATCCTTATAATGACTAATGGCCTTATTCATAGTCCGTTTTTTAACCTATTTTAGCTATCGAATTAATTGTCCCTTGCAACGATTTTGAAACCGAATATAATGTAACAGTTTAACATATGTACTTACATATAAGTATTTCCCGGTCACAGCTGTGTTTGCTGATGTTAGCCTATTCATAGCATCTTCACGTTCTATAGGAAATATCAAAACATAATGATCAATTAATTAATTAATTATAAGCCAGGTGTTGTTTGGTTTTGCTGCTTGTCATGAGGGGTCGTATCGCTTACCATCAAGCGAACGGCATGCTCGTTTCGCCATTCATGGGAATAAAAAATGACCTTGAAGTTCAGCATTTTCAGTTACGGTGAACATAACATTACATATTCCTATTGTTGTTACCTATTATATGTTATACACAGGTAAAAAAGGCATATGTCATCAAATAAATATTTAAATTCAAATAAACTGAAAAATTATCGTGTGAGTGCGAAATAGCGTGGTGATGAAAACTTGTGAAGTGAAAGAGGATGTAGTGACGACAAAGGAATGTTACGGATGAAAGGAGAATAACAAAACAAATATATAATGCGAGTGTGGATAGAAGAGTCGCTAGGGGTCAAACTCACCGATACAAATGGGTGATACCCTCAACGAGGGTCAGATCAAAAGTACCCTAAACCGACGAGAATGTATAAAGAGGTTGATGAAAGAGGATGAAGCGAAAGTAATATGTCAGGATCGAGCAAAGTGGCGGTCTATAGTCTCCACCTCTACCTCTACCTCTATGGGATAGCGATATACGCGAGACGATTATGTGTGTATGCAAGTATAAGAAATTATCAAAATAATTTAATAATATGACAAACGGTCAACGAGGTTTTCATCAACCATCAAAGTCCGTTTACATCAACATTTCAAATAAAAATATAAATTTCATTATTGAACAATATCAAAACTGCCATGCTGATATAGACTTAAATGTTTAACTTAAATGTTAGCTTCCAGCTAAAGGTAAACATCGAACTATTCTTTAACAAGGGGTAATTCTTGAATATTTTATTTCACTTTGATATATAGAAAATTTCAGTGCTTGACTTTGTAACAATCTTAACTTCCTATAAACATGTAACCTTCCAGCGAAAACAGAAATTAAGCAAGCCGAAACCATTGCGTTGAACAACAAAAGACAATCCGACTAAGGCCACTAGGTAAACGAACTGTTTACACGTTTACCTATATTTAAATGTATTCAAACGTTATTTAATGTATTACTCCATTTTGTAGGTATACATAGCTATTTCCCGCGAAAAGCAGGTAATTAGTATTTGTAATAGTAATGATAATTTTTAATAAATAATACTCATTTAAAAATATTGCCGGTCGCATGATTCTAGAGTGCAATTAATATTTAGAAGATTATGAATTTATCTAAATAGAATTGCGCCAAGACACTTGGTTTACTTAAGTGCGTGGTGGCCTGACTTAAGTCGCGGGTTCGAATCCCAGGGCACATCTCTGACTTTTAGGAGTCATTTGTGTATTGACTGTCAATCACCACGCACTATACCGGTGAAAGAAAACATCGTGAGGAAACCTGCATACCATTGCGATTTGTAAGAATTTCTATGGTATGTAAAGTCCGCCAACCCCCACTAGGCTAGCGTGGTGGAGTATATCGTCTAAACACTCTCAACCGTAGTCTCGATTGTAGTGAAGGCCCGTGCCCTGCAGTGGGACATGTATAAGTTGATACAGTACAATACTTGATTTACTTACGGCATTGTGCATACGATACACATTCTCCATTAAGTCTCCAATAATTCTTCTTGCAGCGGCACGCTGGTTTGCACTCGACTACTGGCCGTTTTCCACGCCGATGACATTTACCGTCTGCAGTGGCATTGGAGCAGTCCTCACCAGGACAGGACGAGGGACATGGATTATATACTTCATTCGGGCCATTGCATTTGAATGGAGCTACAAAAATGTTCATGGAGTTAATGATTAATGTATTCTTATAACCAGAACCAGATCTTTTCAATGTTCCATTAAATAACAACTTTATTTTGGTTTATTAGCAACAAAATTGTGACGAACAAGAAAAATGTCTCGTAAGTATTACGAGACATTATTGCAACAATGTATGGCTCTTGGCTTTTCGGTTGAATATTAATCTATTTTTGTTGAAATCAATTTTAATTAGGTTGATGATTTAGATTAAAAAGGTATAGCGTTTCATTTACTTACGACAACTCTTAGTAGGTATGCAAGTTTTGTTATCGGCTCGTCGATAGTTGAAGCCGCATTTGCAAGCCGCTGGTGGACACTTTTTAGGCTTGGGACATTTAGATTGGTCGTCGTCTCTGCTTTTGGGACAGTAATCGGATGGACAATCCACCGGACATTTGTCTAAAATCTCGTTGTCACCACATTTTAATATTTTTGTTGTTGCTGATGCTGATGCTGAAACTGACCCTGATGCTGACGCAGATGTGATTGCTGATGATGATGCTTTTGAATTAAGTTTTGATGAGGATCCTGTTACAAAATTAAAGAATTGTAAAATCTAAATAGTATAGAGTATTATTTCGTAGTACTGATTTAGACATTTAATTGGTGGTGCGAAGCATAAATAAATGTCGTAAATGTCGTGTCTACATACAGTGTGAAGTTTAAAATTTTATGTTTCGTAAAATCATGAATCCTACCTGGATACCAAGATTTGTAAGATTTTAACGTTTCACTGTTAAATAGTAATCAAATGTTATGAATACCAAGCCCCTCACTCCAAGTAACTAATCGTATATTATTTATTTCACTTGTAATTTTATTTACGCATGCGTATAATTCCAGTTTAACCATTTTATAACATTTAAATAGTTTTGTATAGGTATATCGTATGCGTTATCGCTACGAATATTCGCTTGCTAGTTGCATTTTACATAGTAATCAAATTTTATCACTTCATGCTCTAATAACCAAATTATTTAGGGTGTACCTTCTAGTTCTCTAGACAAAAAACCGGTAACCTGAGATAGACAAAGCTATGATAGTACAAGAATAAAAAAAAAACTCTTCCTTATGGTTTTCAAAATACAGCTATTCTAGTGATTTTTTCTTAATCTACGTTGAGCAACAATTTGCAACAGGTCACAAGTGGTTTGTATTATTTATTATTTGGATTCACGTTTTTGTATCTCAAATAGCTAAGCTTTAGAACTACATACTAAATTATATCAAAATAAGTTTACTTTTTAAGAAAAATCATCAAATTCCTCTCGTATGGAGTGAGGGTCTTCTAGGTACAAGAAGTTTTATCAGTCGATAAAATATTATTCAGAAATTGAGGGTCTGCACTATATTTTTACAAATTGTATTAGGGCCGAAGTCAAGTAATTTGAGCATTTGATTTGTTGTATTTGTGCACTCTTGTTTTTTTATCTTCTATTGTGTACAACATGTAATTATATGAGTTGAGGCCCATGCCCTGCAGTGGGACTTATATGGGCTGATACAGATACAAATATGAGTTGAAATAAAAAATATTTACTAGAAAAGCTGTATTTTGAAAACCATAGGGGATAGAAATTTATTTTTTAGTTCCTGTGCTGTCATAGCTTGCTCTATCTCAGGTTACCTATCGGTTTATCGTCTAGTTCTGGGACATCCTGTAAATGACTATTATTCGTACTACAAGAATTAATTGCAACGTCCACGTGTAAATCCGCTAACCCGCACTAGGCTGGCGTGGTGGACTATATAGCCTAACCGCTCTCAATCGTATTCTCGAGTGTAGACGAGTCCGGGCTCTGTAGTGGGACATACATACATGATACAAGTACATGCGACGTACTTCGCCATTTACCGACTTTATAACTTTCTCATTACGTTCCACGTAGTAGCTTCTTAGTTTGCAACACTTTCCATACACATTTTCTTTGGTCTAATGCAAAATAAATTTTACATGCATATAAACTCACACCTTTTTCCCAGAAAGGGTAGGCAGAGGTGCTGGTCGCAACCAGTATACCCACATTTCGCCTAGTGTGTTCCGTCCCATGGTGGGATAGGGGGCACGCCTATCGCCATAATAGCCTCAAATTCTTGACACCGAACTTATAATGAATTGAAAAATCCAAATACACTATCACTTGCCCGACCCGGGATTCAAACTCGAGACCTCAGATTTATAATCATACCATTGTACAGTATATTCTGACATCCTGACAAAAACTTGAAATTAGATCCCATTATCCTTTTAGATCTATATTATAAATATTATCGTTTATTTATTCATCACGCATATAAGAAAATATTAAAATAATGCAATTAATATTACTTTCTTTTGAACATACCCTTCTTATTGAAAAGCTTTCCCCTTGAACAAATATGAGCTATATTCAGAAACTGAGATCATGAATTGAATGCGAGGGCTGAATAAAACGTCCCTATCCTTAACTGCTGGTTGATATTTTATATTATCTAATAATGTGTAACCTAATGTTTAATTTAGGTTTAAGATGAATAAAAATGTACACCCTTTTATTTATAGGGATGCAATAATACGCAAGGCTTTAAAATGTTATTATTCTAGCATGTATGTATTACCGCCCATACATGATTATACTTATAATAATTTGCTTTTTTTGCGAAATATTTAGGTGCATCGTGTCAGTAGTCACTAAAACCAGAACCAGGCTTAGTTTTCGGTCGTAGTCTGGACATACGCGGTGTATTAAAGTCACGGTGTGCCAGTGTAAAACAAATCATTTATATTATTCAGAAAAAATATATAGGATTTGGTACTACTATACTATGTAGGTATAATTTTTGCTACTTTACAAATTCCAATATTATTCATAATATTTTTAATTTGCACAAGACTTAATGTGTAGTATCTTCAAATGGCATTTTTTTATTTTGTCTGATTTTTTTCTTTCTTTTTTATTAAGCATTTGTCAGTTTGTAACATAATTTCTGACCAAATATTATTTAGAAAAAGAGAAAGTAAATGACTTAGCCGTGTAAAAAATTAAATGATTCTTAAATAATATAGCTAATTTTCTCACCTGCTCCAAAACTATTGACCAATATCACACCAAAAACAAAATATACAAAACGTGCCATACTAAAAGCGTAGTCACTATTTTAATGACAATTTTGTAAACGGTGACGCAATTTATAATTGCCAATGCGTTGATAATGTATGTATGTTAAACAGTATTTAACTATGCAATTGTCGAAAATTCGCTAATTCCTATTCTATTACATCGTTAAACATTATGGATGCGTCTGCTTAGTCAAAAGTAAGGTGTCAGTTCTTAAAATACTATAAATAGTAGTTTTTTTTTTTCTTTTAAATATAGGTAATAACTTGAAAATAATAATAAAAAAATAAAATTCAATAAAAAAATATGTCTTTGTTATAATACTCTTATTGCTAAACATCTGAGACAATTATAATGTGATTAAAGAGACATACTTAGATGTAGATTATAGAGTAATATAATATAAAGGTACTTTCTTGAAGTAAAATTCAAACTACATAAATAAAATTTAAATGTAGGAAATAATACCTTATTGCCAAATAAAACACGTGACGTGACATAGCATACTGCAATATTAAACTAGACATATTTATTTAAATTTAGTTTTCTCACAAATTATACAGCAAAACGATCTCGGTCTAAAATTTTAGATGATATAAATTATAATATTCCGTAAATTCAAGGTCCAAGGAGTACGCCAGCGTAGACGTTCAGCCAATTTGAGTCAAACACGTAGAATGCGCATGCGTGGTCTATAGTCACTGATGGTACATTCTTGCTGAGACATAGCTTTGAATTAACTGGCCCTGAAACACATTACATAATATTAAAATTACATTAATAAGCCTTTTATCTTTCACATAAAGGCGATTTAACATGGTTTTTTTCAACTATACATTTTTTTATAGAAGAATATAATACTGATTAACAAAGTGAAAGTTATTTTATAATTCCTGTCCATCCAAAGGTTGCCTGGTAGAAATCACTATTAGTGATAAGGCCGCCTATTGTACATATTTATGTATGATTATCCTGTAAATTGTGGGTTATCTTGGTGTACAATAAAGCATATTTTAATTTAATTTAATTTAAATTTAAAGCATGATGGAAAACATTCAAATTTAAACATAATAAGTCATTTATTTCCATTTTAAAATATCCTAATCAATGCTCAAATTATACTAAATATCTACTACAAGTACGGTCGCCGCGGGTCAACTTTATTCACAAACGCGCGTGCACATGAAATGAATGGGCTTATATTATAATTGGTTTATGGTCGTCCGAATTGTCTAATTATTTTGTTGTGTCAGGATAAAAATGATTTATTTTAAGCTAATCATTATTTCAAATTTCCTATAAAAATATGGAGTAGACGTGTTCTCGAGTGGAGACCGCGCCTCGGCAAGCGTAGTGTAGGACGCCCTCCAACGAGGTGGAGTGATGATATCCGAAGGATGGCTGGTAGCGGTTGGAGACATTGGGCTGAAGATCGAGCCCAGTGGCGTGCCATAGGAGAGGCCTATATCCAGCAGTGGATACGAATAGGCTGATGATGATGATGATAAAAATATGAATAATGTGTTTATAATAACCCTTAACATTTATTGATATTTTTTATGAATAATAATAGGATAAATACTATAAATTGTGAGGCTCTGGGTTTGAATTTCTGATCGGGAAATGCACTTCGATAAAGTTTTATTGATCAGATAAATCTCTTGCTTGGGATTTGAATTTGTGCCCGGTTTAGCAATTGGCTCGCCTTGTATCCACATTTGGGATGGAAATAAGCTCGATATAAATTGGGTGGCACTTCTGTCTAACTCTTCGAGTATATGGGAATTACCTAATGTTTGTATGTAAATAATGTTTAGTAGTAAAATAGTTTACAACACAAACCTTCTCGCACATCTTCGTCCGCGATGAGATGTAATTGTTCAATCATATCGATAACATGTGCCGGATCTCCGCTTTGAAACACGTTGTCGTAATTTGTAGTATTTAAATTCAAATTTGGAACAAATTCCAATAATTTATTTGACTGAAATTGAATAACATAATTGTAGAAAAAAATCTATACAGCCCTATTAACACGGGGAGAGTTTCTCGCAGCGAGAATCTTATGCCATTATCGCATGATATAACCGCCATGGATTATCGTATTCTGACACATATTTACACGATGAAACATTTTATATCCGTACGATAATCGTATCTTCGATGCGAGAAACTCTCCCACTGTAAATAAAGCTTTAGATTTTTTAAGTAGTTCTATAAAAGTGTCATTATTCTGTCGCAAAATTGTGATTAAAATCAGGCAAGTTACACTTTCCATATTTTTACTTACCATGAAAGCACGTCCTACAACTATATTTGCTTTAAGACACATCCATGCACCACGAGTAACAACGCCAAAGAACACTTTTGGATCTTGAATTCGGCGCACAAGTTCCTCTATATTTTCAATTTTATTAGGACTAACTAAACAGCCAAAATGTTTTCCTCCTTTTACATGAAATGTTATAACCTATAAAATATTTCAGTTATTTAAATGGAATATATGATATATATCCTAATTACAACAGTTAATAAAATATACCTTTGCGTCCAGTTCTGCAATTTCAGCATATTTGAATAATCCGATTCCATGCAGGAAGGGAAATTTAACAGTTTCGCTTGCAGTTACATAAAAATCCGATTTTATTATAGCGTTTGGATTTGCTACATGATCGAAACTAGTCTGCAATTTTAAAAACACCAAAACATTATTATTATTAAATTTTTTCTCGTATTAACTTAAGTTTGATTTTCTCCTTTGCTTCAGCAACATACAGCAATGTATGATTAAATATCCTAGCATATTTACTATTTAATATTTTGAACTTTAAGTTGAAGTGGAATAAGTTTCATTAATATCTATTTCTATAATTTTACATATACATTAACTTACAACAAAGTCCATGGATGCCGTATAGAGTAACCCTTGGATATCATTGAACAAATCCGTGTCATTTACCGTCTGAGGAGGGTAGGGTGACTGTGCTGTGAACTGTCACATAATAATTAATTAATCAGGTTATTCCAATAAATAAATAAATAAATAACACCCAACAGTCACATACATAGTCCTGACCCCACACTAAGATCGAGTCTTGTGTCGTGGGTATCAGGAACTACGAGAGAATTTTCGGTCTCACAAACACCCAGACCCGGAAGAAATATTTGTGGGCCGCACAAACATTTGCCTCGGTGCGGGGATCGAACCCGCGGCCTCTCGTTTCACAGGCGGCGTCTAACCAACTGCGCTACGGAGGCTGTCTAATATTATAATCAAAACTATATAATTTTATAGGCGTCCATATATCTGTATTTTTGTGTTTTACCCATTCTGTTCATGGGATATATTTTCGTGACGCCAAATGGTAGGCTTATAAAATAAATATTTACAAACCCAATCGTTAAGTGTACCAAGTGCTTCAAAGGGAATTTCATAATTTAGGGATCCCGAGTCTCCGCCGCAAATATCTACGAAGGCTTTTGTGAATGAATTGGTAAATCTTTTAGACTTATCTTTGTACACTTTAAAAGTCAATTGAGATGTTGTGTCCGAATTATTATTAATTTGCGCAATTGCATATGACAGTACTTGTCTAATCTGAAAATAACAGAAATATAAAATGAATTCTGTGTGTAAAAACATAAATGTAGGTACTAGGTGTTTAATTAGGGAGTGGTAGAGCCACGCTGCCGTCATTCACGACTCAACATGAATTTGCAGGATCATCCGGGGCGGTACCACTATTAACAGGCAATCGATGTAAAGTGACAGCTTGGCTTCGGATGATGAGGGTTTGCCGGATGCCCAGTACCCCTGTACACTTTTTATCCTTTTTTCTTGCAGCTCTCCTGCCGATTTGATGGGCTGGCAACACATCCATGATCCAAGCCTTGTGGATGTTCATGAGAGGAAGTGATCACTTAACATCATCTGTTTGCTCTTGTTGTTATACGGCATTACTTTAAAAAATAAATTCCAATTCAAGAAAATCTCAAATATCAAATTCCACTGATAGTTGAGAACAGGTTTAAAGTTAATATTCTATACAAAATATTTGGCTTTCGAAATACGCTACCAACTGATGACGTAATTAGTGTTATGGCCACATACCTCTCGTCTATTTTTCATATTAAGAAATTTCATAAGCTTCTCGTAATCTTCTCCTTCTGCAAAATGAGCTAGGTGACCAACCATACAAAATATCGGTAGTGTAACAACAGCGTAAGTTTGACCTGGGTATCTTTTAATATGTTCCTGTGATTCATGCACAAAAAATATAAAAATATTATTTATTATAAGTATTGATAAAAATTAAAATAAAACAAAACATATTAAGAAGCGCAAAAGTTATCTGAAATTGAATACAAAAATAAAGGCTTACGTATAAATATCTTCCAGTTAGAGCCATATTTGTGTATGCAAATCTATGTATAGCCCCACGAATGTTATTGTCGTTGTAATCATTATAATAATAATCATCATGGTCCCAATCTGCAAATAAATATAATAAAGTTACACAAGTTAACCAAGTTTTGAATCTACGGAGGATTTTCGAATCACATGGCCAAAATATTGATGTATTCTACGAATTACGGTGGTTGACAACCGTTCAGTTATTTTTAAACTCCTCCAATATAGAATTATTCGATCTATGGGCGGTACAGCATACGAAGCCAACACCACATCTCAAACGCATATATCCGCTTCAGATCGATTGCTTTAGGCGTCCAAATTTCGGCAGCGTAAAGTACAATGGTGAATATTAAAGTGCAAACTAGATTGACTTTCGTTTTGCGCAAGATGTTACGATACTTCCATATTTTTGCCAATTGAGTCATCGCATTTTTTGCCATCGCTATTCTGCGGCGTACCTCGGTTTCAACTGAATCATTGCTGTGCATGACCGATCCTAGGTAAACTCCTGAATAGTTTCCAAACCTGAAAGGGCACCAGTCTGCCTCAGCTCTCCGAATCTGTCTACTACTAGAACTTTCGTCTTGTTACGATTGATCTGTACCCCAAGATCTTCACTTATGGTTTCTATCACGCTCAGGAGTTCCTCCATCTCGTCAGCGCTATTGGCCAATAATGTGGTGTCATCAGCGTATCAGAGATTAATGATGCTCTTTCCTCCCATTGTGATACCTCCACCCCACCCGTCTAGAGCTCTGCTGATGATAAACTCTCCATAGATGTTAAATAGTATCGGTTACAGGATACATCCCTGGCGCACTCCCTTCTGGAAGCCAAAGTAGTTGGACTGTGTGTTTTCTTTTCGTACAGTACCCTTACTGTTTCTGTATAGGTTGCCAGTTAGGGTTAAGGTATGGTAAGGCACACCCATTTCTGCTAGAACCTACGACAGTTACGAAACATAGTACCGTCGGTTTATTAAATCCAAAGCAAGATTCCATTATGAGGCGTAGGTTAAGGATCTGTTCACGCAAGCTTCCCTTGAACAAATCCGACTCGTTTTTATGCTATCTGCCAGTCCAGGAAGTACCTTAGGCGCTTGTTCTTGTTTCGAAACTATTAGACGCTCATTTTTATTACGTATAACTTAGTTCTTTGCATAATATAGGGAACGTCGTGTATCCAACTGAGTGACTTATTATGTAGGAATTTAAAAATTAGGACTTAAAGGTCTTATTAATAAATTCAGATGAGCGAAGTATTAACGTTAGTCCAAGGCTTTAGAATTGACTCGATTATTTGAACAGCTACTTGACTTTATTAATAAAAACGGAGGTAGAGTGCATAGTGGGCGTGCTGGCTGCCAAAAAGATCACGGTGGTCTGTATCTGTATCAGCCCATATACGTCCCACTGCAGGGCACGGGCCTACTCCACCACGCTGGCCTAGCGTTGGCGGACTTACATACCATAGAAATTCTTATATATCGCTATGATATGCAGGTTTCCTCACGATGTTTTCCTTCACAGTTTTAGTGCGTGGTGATTGACTATCAATCACGGTGGTCGCGGATTCGATTCTCAGGGCATACTTCTGACTTTTATGCCATGTGTGTATTAATAGTCTATCACCACGCACTATAACGGTAAAGATAACACATTGTGAGGAAACCTGCATATTGTAGCGATTTGTATGAATTTCTATGGTATGTAATATCCGCCAAACCGCACTTGGCCATCGTGGTGGACTATATGGTCTAACAGCTCTCAATCATACCCTCGATTTTGGAGGAGGCCTGTGCGCTGTAGTGATTATAAAAGTAAAAAGAATAAACTAAATATTTAGGAAATGTCTAAAAATTTAGATTTGTAGATTTCCTAGCAAATGTATATAATTCTAGAAAATATATAAAAATGGATGTTTTTGTGAATTAAGTAAATAAAACACCAGTAGATTGAGAAAACCAGCGTGGTGGACTATATGGCCTAACCACTCTCAATCGTACTCTCGATTGTAGAGTAGGCCCGCGCCCTTCAGTGGGACGTATATGGGCTGATACAGATACAAATACAGATTGAGAATCAAAATACCCGACTGCAACAAAACAATCGTTGGGTTAGGTTAATTTATATTCCCTTAATAACAACCTCTTTAAATTTTAATTTATAAAGCGTTCTCCTATTTTGTTTTATTTAATTTGTTTCAATCCCTAACCAACCATTCCTTTATCTAAACCTCTGTATCCGTTAGCGTAGTAAAAGTAGAGATGAATGCTCTCACATACCCGCTGTACCTACTCATTGACATCAAAAAGTAGATCTTGTAAAACAATAATATACAATTCCTATCTATCATAGAAATTGTACCTTTTCTAGGAATTGTATACAATGAAGGATTACATACTTTTCCGATAACATATACAAATGAATACAATGATCTACGTCTCTTTGTACAATTGTTTCATAAAACATTTGCAAATATTGCTAATTTTTCTTTCATGTTTAGTTTTTAAATAGAAATTATGTTGTAATTTAAGCCATATTTGTTTTAATACTTGTTTATTGGCCGAATGCGTGTCCTACGTCATTATCATCATCACCATCTCAGCCACAAGAATTCCACTGCTGAACACAAGCCTCCCCCAATGATCTCCACATCGACCTGTTGGAAGTGGCCTGCATCAAGCAACTTTTTGCAACCTTAGCCAGGTCGTACGTCCACCTTGTAAGCGGGCGTCCGACATTTCGCTTGCCTGTACGTGGCCTCCACTCTAGAACCTTTCAGCCCCAACGGCCATCGGTTCTACGAGCTATATGCCCAGCTCACTGCCATTTCAACTTGCTAATCCTATGGGCTATGTCGGTAACCTTTGTTCTCCTACGGATCTCCTCATTTCTGATTTGATCTCGTAGAGAAATACGGAGTATAGCCCTCTCCATGGCTCGTTGAGTGACTTTGAGCCTTCTAATGAAACTCACAGTGAGAGGCCGCGTATCGGTGCCGTATGTCATCACTAGTAACACACAACTATCGAAGACTTTCGGTTTAAGGCACTGAGGTATTTTGGACGAGAAAACGTCGCGAAATTTCCCGTACGCTGCTCAACCGAGTTGGATTCGACAATAGACCTCTCTCTCGAAGTTAGTCCTGCCTAACCGAACCACTTGATGAATTGGGTGTTGATACCGAATCCTTTCCACTGCAAAAGCTTGAAAACGTTTTCCAGCGCGGCAGTGAACAGTTTCGGAGATATGACATCTCCCTGTTTCACGCCTCTATGTAGTGGAATAGCCTTCGTACTCTGGCCTTATACTCGGACCAACATGGTGGCGTTGTTGTATATACACCTCAACACTTCGATGTACCGATAGTCGATGTGGCACCGCTGGAGAGACTGTAGCACAGCCCAGGTCTCGATCGAATCATAGTCCACAAACGCATTTTGTCGTATGTATTTTTTTAAATTTATTTCGGGTTCAAGGCCACATCTTTTCGCATTTTCAAAAAATTAAACCTCAGAACAGAATACTTTATTAAAAAAACATACATTTTACACTTTGGCACACCGACATTGAAATACTTTTTCAAGAATTACAAACAATAAAGTACACGCTGTTTAATTACTGATATTCTATTCTGATAATTTAGATTCCATAATTTTGGGGTCCATAGAGTATACCAGCGTACACATTCATCCAGAAAGAATCAAATACGTAGTAAGCGCATGGATGGTTCATCACTACTGATGGTGGATTTTCATCGGGACACAGCTTCGAATTCAATTGCCCTGAAAAGTTTTTAGATTAATAATTGTACCTTTTTATCTTCAAAAAGTACTTATTTCAAATTACAATTGAAATAACTTTATAATAATAATTTTATAAATTATTATTTAAATAAAATGTTCTATCAATATGATTATTTTGCAAAAAATAATAATTTTGACACTGTTTCATTTTTTCATTTCACCTGTATATCTTGGTGTTTAAGTAGAAAAGTAAAGTACAAAAAATAAGTACACCCAAGTAGTCCCATAGTCTTGGCCCCACATTAACATCGATTAAGTATATTATGCCGTAGGTATCATAAACTACGAGAGACTTTTCGGCCTTACTAACACCCAGATCCGTAACAAATACTTGTGGGCCTCACAAATATTTGTATCGATACGGGGATCGAACCTGGGGCCTCTTTTTTCACAGTCGGCGTCTAACTAACGGCGCTACGGAGGCTGTCAACACAGTGAAACACAATCAAAATCAAATTATTTAGTAAAATAGCAGTTCGTCATGACCATACTAACCTTTTCTCACTTCTGTATCCCCTATGAGATGTAATTGTTGAATCATATCGATAACGCGTGCTGAACTTCCCCTTTGATAAACATTTTGGAAATTTGTAGTATTTAATCGCAAGGTTGGAATAAATTCCAATATTTTATTCACCTGAAATTAAAAAAACAGCGTGATGCCAGAACTTAATAAGTTTCGACATTGAAGCAATTAATAAGTACGAAAAACTCCTGGCGCTACGGTACCAATATTTACAGTCTAGAATTTTCAGTCCAACAAAAAGCAAAGGTGAATGGTCAATCATCGTGTGAAAATAAATATATTTAATTGCATTATCGTCTACTATGCACAATATATGACAAACGTTTCGTGTTCCGCGTCACTAGTAATAAATCTTTAAATAATTGTATACTTACTGCAAAAGTATGACCTATAGTTAAATGTACTTTAAGACACATCCATCGAGTAAGACCTATAGCGGTATAAAACACCTTTGGGTCTTGAATTATTCCTAAAAGTTCTTCCAAATTTTCAGGATTGTTGGGATAAATGAAACAACCAAAATGTTTTCCTCCTTTTAAATAAAATATTATAATCTGAAATATATATGAATACAATTATTGATTTAATTTCTAATGCCAACTCTTAACAAAAATTACTACATACCTTTGCATCCAAATAATCAATTTCAGCATATTTGAATAATCCAATTCCGGTAAGGACAGGAAGTTTCATCGTTTCGGTTTGGGTTACATAAAAATCTGAATATATTATAGCATTCGGATTTGCTATGTGATCAAAGCTGGCCTGCAAGTTTTTAAATTAATGTAATAATAGCAAATAAAAATACAATCCGCATTCATAGGAATGACGAAATTCGTAGGAGAACAAAGGTTACCGACATAGACATGGGCACATAGCACGTAAAACTGATGGGCTTTGGGGCCGAAATGTTCTGGAGTGGAGGCCACGTACAAGCAAAAAAAGTGTCGGACGCCCACCCACAAGGTGGACGGACGACTTGGTTAAAGTCACAGGAAGTCGCTGGATGCTGCTTATGCTCAGCAGTGGACTTCCTTTGATTGGAGAGAGAATTTCCACTCTGTTATTAAGGTCCATATTACGCAGTGTAATGTTTAGTAAATTTATTCCGTTTGGAATGTACTTACGAAACTGGCAAAAAATAATAATAATGTAATCCTTCATCCTCTACTGCTGAACACGGGGCTCCTCTACAATTGACAGTTCGGTTGAGGAGATAATAAGTTGATACATTAAATATGTTCTGATCCATACTTACAACAAAATCTATGGATGAGGTATAAATTAACCCTTGGACATCATTAAAAAATTAGGAACGTTCATTGGTTGTGAAGGGAAGGGTGATTGTGTCGTGAACTGCAACACAAAATTTACTAATTATCTCTATACTTTTGAAGTCATAAACTAAACACAATCTTCAACAGTTTCTTTATGTTTTAATTCATTTATATTCAATTTAGTGTTTAGCTATACCAAATATATGTAAGTGCTTTCGTCTCCTACTGTTTACTAAATATAACATTGAGGACTCTGACCCAAACAAAGTTCTTTACTACGACCATCCTATGAACTTATTAAAAAAAACGGATTCTTTGTAAACATTTATCCCCCAATGGTAAAGTTATGAAATCTTTTGCCTTACTGATGTTTATGTCAATGTTTACAAACCCAGTCGTGAAGTGTATAAAGTGCTTCATATGGACGTCTATAATTTAGGGATCCCGATTCACCACCACATATTTCTTTTATGTCTTCTTTGGATAAATTAGAAAACTTTTTGGAAACATCTCCGTACACTTTCATTGCAAAATGAGCCTTTGTGTTAGAATGATAATTAATTTGCCGCACTGCATATGAAAGTACTTGTTTTATCTGAAATAAATAGAAACATAAAATATCAAGAAATCAAAATCTTACCACACAATTATCTACAGCAAAAATCAAAAAGAATTAATCTTAACCCTCAGGGTACGGACTGGGTTACCGTAACCCGAGCGAAATTTGAAAGACGCGCCATACGAAGAGAAGTCGGCGCTGGGGGTCCGGACCAGGGGGGGAAAAAACTTATAGGTACACACTATTAGAGGCCCAAGCGGCAGAGTCAGTCTCCGCTTTGTGTCCGAGCTAGACATATATGAACATTGTGCTCGGGTGTGGTACACCCAGTCCGCATCCAACGTTACAAAATCCAAAATTTTTAAAAATATAAAGTGTTAATTTTCGTCTGTTTGCCGCTGAGGAATAAAAAGGTAAGTAAGATACGTACTCTTTACTTAATTTTGTAGATTCTAACCTCAAAATAACGCGTTGTACATGGGTAAGCGAAGTATTGTAGTAGATCTCCATCACTTGAACGTACGTCTTATATCGAAATCTTTGCTGCTCGTAGTGAATTATAACTCATTAAATTTTGTTTCTTGTAATTTTTTATTACAGAACACGCATTAAAAACATGGCAACGCGTCGAACCACTCGAAGCGTTACTGCTTTGGAGAAGTTGTACAATGAAAACGAGGAAGAAATGGACATTCGCGATGAGTTTGTCGACAATAGACTTCCAAAGCAAAAGAGATGTAACTTATGTCCAAGTTCCTTTGACCGAAAAACGTATTATAAGTGTCTTAGATGTCATAAGGCGATGTGTAAAGAGCACGTAGCGAAACTGTGCTGCGAGTGCAGCAATACTATGTAATATGACTTTTGTAACCTTTTGATAATAAATATTTGTCTTTAACAATTATTTTGGTATTTATTTATATGATACTACTCAACAATATCTGAGAAACAATTTTTTTACGCTCAAAGTAATTATTTTTAACCTTTATCATCATAAATCAACGAAACAACGTTTTTTCGCTAACTCGAAAAAACGCGTATTTTCATTTTTCAAAAAAAATATAGTTTTTGGAATAAATCAAAAAACCGTTATGGACATTTGAAAGAACTACTTTTTACCTTTCAAACGCGATTTGTACAAAGTTAATATCTTTTTTTTTCAAAAAGTTACAGCATTTTGAAAAAAAAACGTTTTTTTACAAAAAAATTTCAAGACCCGTTCACATTTTTCATTATAATTTTTTTTCAATTAGTTAAATGATTAATCTGACAATTCTATTATATTTTTGAGACAATTTCACACAAAATGAAAAAAAAAATTATTCAAATTGACAAAGTACAGCTCGACATACACCCAATCAAAGTCGCCGGGTTAGGCTAACCCATGTCCGTACTGAACGTAACTTTTTTATAGTCCGTACCCTGAGGGTTAATCATATCGTTGATAACCATATTATGTGTATGTCTGTCCATATACGAACATATGACAACCACACCATAGATTTGATGCGGTTTTAAGCCAAATATTGTATGATAGATAGTGCTCCAGACATTAATAACGTTATGACAATTGGTGCGACTTTTTCTGCCCGGTCATCTGATAGGTAGTAATGCGCATAGGGACCTATGACGTCATCTATTCTATAACAACATATTATTATAAAGACAAATACCTCTTTCTTATTCTTCATATTGAGAAATCTCATAAGTCTTCGGTAATCTTCACCTTTTGCAAAATGTGCTAGATGACCAACCATACAAAATATGGGCAGTGTAACGATGCTGTAGGACTGTTGCGGATACTTTATTAGGTGTTCCTGTCATTAAATTAAAATAAGATTATTATTATAATTATAATACCAAATATTTCGAGAAATTATCGCTTGTAAGAAGCATAGAATTTATAATGATTTCTTAGATTTACGCGATCGTCACACATTGAAATAAAACCATTATTTAGGGATTTTATAGCGGATTTGGTTTAATTTTTTACTTCCCGACGATTCGATCACTTTGCAACTTTCATGTCACGGGATGGACTGAGGTATTAGTCATCTGTATTAGTCATTTCACAAAAAGCATAGAATTTATTAAAAAAACAATAAAATACGTAGAGGCTTACGTATAAATATCTTCCAGTCAGAGCCATATTTGTGTTCACAAATCTTCGGATGGCACCACGACTATTACGACCGATATCATCTTTATAACTATGGTTGCTATCTGAGAATTAAATAACAAAAAATAAACAAGATTTAACGTTCACCAAAATTATTTTCAAAACATTATTGCAAACGTTGCAGCTGTTTCTAAATAATATGATAGATAGATGATAGAGATTGCCTTGTGCAACAAGGCCGCCGATTGTACTTATTTCAAATTTAGTTATTATTATTTAGTATTATAAGGCAAGCAGTTGAAACAACTGATGTGTGCCTATATCCCAATGATCTAAGTCATTTTTTTACTTTAAAATATTTGTCAAGTTTGTTCTTAAATATATTTAAATTTGGTGCGGCAACTATATCTTTTGGCAGTTTATTCCACGCTTCGACTACTCTGTTGCTCAAGAAGTGTTTATAGGGGTTGTTATGAGACCGGCCAGTAGTCAACTTGAGATTATGTCCTCTGAGCCGGGCATTGGTGTTAAATTTAAACATTGTATAAAGGTCGACAATATCATAATGTCCATTCAGGATCTTGTATGTTTCAATTAAGTCACCACGAGCCCATCGATCTTTTAAAGATGTCAAGTTCAGCATCTCTAAACGTTTCTCATAAGGAAAATGTTTCAATGTCCTCGATGCTTTGGTGAAACTGCGTTGAACCTTCTCTAGTAGCTCAATGTCCTTAACAAAGTAGGGATTCCATACTTGATAGGCATACTCCAATATGGGTCTTATATAAGTTTTATATATTTTTAACAACATTTCTGGTGTTAGTTTTCTGAAAGCTTTCCTAATTAGATAGATTAAAGTCTTAGCTTTTTTTGATATTGCCATTATGTGATCATCCCATTTTAAGTTCTCTTTAATTGTCACACCTAAATCTGTCTGTGTCCTGACTGGCAGTAGTTGGAAATTGCCTATTTTGTATGGTAAGTGGGGGTTACGAGCTCCAATGTGTAGTACTGTACATTTCGAGCCATTCAAATTTATGAGCCATTCTTTAGACCAATTTGCTATTTTAATCAGGTCTGCTTGTAGTTGATCATAGTCTGTTTCCGGGTTTGCAAATAGCTTAGTGTCATCTGCAAATATGCTAACCTGACATTTCAAACAGCTCGGTAGGTCAAAGGTGTAAATAATGTACAGCACTGGGCCCAGCACAGACCCCTGTGGCACACCACTGAGAGTCTCGTGATGATCTGATGTCATTTCGCCAACCTTCACTTGGAAAGTTCGATGTCGTAGGAATGCCTCTATCCAGTGTAGTAATTTTCCACGTATTCCTATGAATTCCAGTTTTTGTAAAAGCCTTGTTGTAGGAACTTTGTCAAAGGCCTTTTCGTAGTCTAAGTATATAACATCAATAGGTTTGCTCTCATTATATTGCTTTGTCCAAGTTGACAAGCATGATAGCAGGTTAGATACAGTTGATCGATGCGGGTAGAAGCCATGTTGCTGCTCAGGGATTATCCTGTGCTTATTAATGAAATTTCTTATATTTTGTACTATGATTTTCTCCATAACTTTGCAAAATACACTTGTCAGACTGATCGGTCGGTAGTTAGAAGGATCAAGTTTGTTTCCTTTTTTAAAAATAGGTGTTACAATCGCAGTTCTCCATAAATCAGGTAGAGTGCCAGTTTCATAGGAAGTCTGCATTATCGTTGCCAGGTGCTCGGAGAGGTTACATCTCTTCAATATACATACTGGTATGTTATCTGGTCCCGGTGATGAATCCGATTTCAAGTCTTTTATGACCTGTCTAATTTTGTCAGCCGTAAAATATATGTCTTCAATGGAATCCTTTACTCTAAGTGACTGATCCAATATAGGTAGTTGATCCTGTGGTTCTTTTTGAAAGACACTAGCAAACTGAATTGCAAATGCCTTTGCTATTTCTTCAGGTTTAGTTACAATTTCATGTTGTTGATTGGTTAAAGCTGCAGGGATGCTGACCCTGGATGTTATATGTTGTCTGATGTAGGAGAAGAATTTCTTTGGTCCCGATAGTATTAAGGTATATTTACTTTTGTATCTTTATTTTCCCTGGTGTACAATAAAGAATATAAATAAATTTGACAGCATCCATGGCGCAGTCGGTTAGACGCCGCCTGCGAAACGAGAGGTCGCGGGTTCGATCCCCGCACCGAGAAAAATGTTTTTGCGGCCCACAAATATTTCTTCCGGGTCTGGATGTTTGTGAGACCGAAAAATCTCTCGTAATTCCTGATACCGACGACACAAGACTCGATCTTAGTGTGGGGTCACGACTATGTGTGTAACTGTTGGATGTTATTCATTCTTTATTATTTAAATAAATAAAAATGTGTAACGAGGGCTATAGTTTTAGCACGTTCCCGACCGTCCCTTCGTTCCCCCGTGGTAACGGTAAGAGATACTTACTGCAATCTTGCGCTAATATTTTGTCAAATGCTTTGTTTAGTTCAAGTAATTAGTTGTAACATATGTTTTATAGAAAATTTTAATCGTATGATGAACGGTCTGCCTTTTTTTTTCTAAAATTTTTACACGCTATTATTTGGCATTTGTATATGTATATTATCTTCAATAGTTTTTACTTCCATTTCCATTTCAACCCTTATTTCAACCTCTTTAGGCAAATACACAGCCTATGTTATTTCAGGATAATATACCATTTGAATAATAAAAGAATTTTTAAAATCGGTCTAGTAATTTTTGAGTTTATTCATTATAAACAAAAATCCAAAAATACAAATATTTACTCTTTATATTATTAGTATAGATATATTAGGAGTACAAATAAGTTTCCGCCGTTTTGATAGAAATGACATAGCACGAAGCTCACCAGCTTGAAAATTAGGTTGCTCATTCAAGAACAACACAACTATCAAATTATTAACTTCGTATTAGCATCATATATTTCTTTTGATCCAAAAATGACAAAATTTGACCCAAATAAGCGTCATTTGCGGGAACTTTTAATCTACTTCTTTAATTTAAAAATATCTGCATCTAAGGCGCATCGATTGCTCATAGAAGTATATAATTATGCTGCCTTGAGTGAAAGAACATGTTGTGAGTGATACAGTCTTGTACGACTAAATCACCGATTTTAAACTGGTGGTGAAAAGTGGATACATTATGATATTCGAAAAAGAAGATAATCATTGGGACTACCTGGCCACGCGTCAACATCTACATCAAAACCGAATACTCATAGAAAAACACTCATGCTGTGTATTTTGTGGGATCAGTTGGGTGTGGTGGTGTATTACGAGTTATTTAATCCAACCGAAACAATCACTGGAATTCTACCGAGCTCCATTGATGAGATTGAGCCGTGCTCTGAAGGAAAACGCCCTTAATACTACTTCAGACACAACAAAAATATTCTTCTTCATAAAAATGCTCATCCGCATCTAGCGGTTCCGGTGAAAAACTATTTGAAAACACTTGATTGGGAAGTACTACCCCACCCGCTTTATTCACCAGACATTGTGCTGTCCGTCTATCATCTGTTCCGGTCAATGGTACATGCTCTATCGAAACAGTGATTCACATCATATGACGATACCCAGAATTGGGTTGATTCGTGTTTAGCCTCAAAAGATAAGAAATTCTTCAGACGTGGAATCCGAACGCTGCCTGAAAGATGGGAAAAAGTAGTTGCTAGTGATGGACCATACTTCGATTAAATTAAAATTATCGTTCTTTATAAAATATAAAAGTATCGAACTTATTTGTACACCTATTAATATATATATATATATATATATATACTTGAGTAAAATAATAGAAAAAAACAAGCAAACATCCCAATGTTTTCTAAAAACCTAAGGTTTTTTTAAACACATTTTATATCAGAATATCGACAAAAAAAAATTGTTGAGGCCAAACATACCTGCAGATATTAAGGATAAAATGAACAAAATGATGCCAAGAAATAAAAGTACTTTTTTCATGGTGATGTTATGAGTGTTAAGCCAACTAACTTTACCAAATTGATGATTGAGTCAAAAGTAATATAGGTACTCAATTCATTTGTTTTATATTATCTTTTTCTTTTATATATTAGTTTACAATAAAGAATATTGAATTCTGCGAAACAAATTTAAATAAATAGAACAATTTATTTATTCCCATGCGTGCGTCATACGAGTAACAATAACACAGGATATTATTGTACAAGAGTGCGCATTTTTTTTTTGTTTCATGTGCTCGTCAAATAAATATCAAATGTAAATTGAAAGTCGGACTAAAAATGGCGATCTCTTACCCAGATAAATAAGGCAAGAATGCGCTGCCGAATGTCTTAACTACTTATCTGTTTTTGCCTTATGCAATTATATCAGATCTTCTTCTACACTTGAGTCCAGTCTTTTCTACTTTTTTGTAATCCTAATATAATGTCATAGTATATCGCAGTTCGGCAGCGCTTTATAGTTTTCAACCCCCACAGTAACACATCGAATATTATTAGGGAATGAAATGATTTAGTGAACGTCATACACGCGTTGGCGCTGAATAATATTAAAAAAAGTCTATAGTAAAATGAACAAATATACAAGTGGTGTAAGGAATTTGGGCGCACTCTTATATTTTCTTGATTTAACTATCTTCAAGATTGCTACTGAAAACGAAGCCGGGTGGTAGTTTTAGAAACTTCAGACATAATGCAACAGGAAATGTTGCAAAAAGAAAGCGACGATATTTTTTTTGCATTTTTTTTTTCCTATGGTCATATTTCGATAGTAAATACATGTTTTTCCTAAAATAATATGCCCTTTTATTTATAAAGACTTTAAGGTATAAAAGAGTTTAAATTATTATTTTACCAAAAATATGAATTTACTGCCCAAAAATGTCATGTACATTTTCTTGCCTCAATTGATAACTGACATTTGTTGCAAGATAATGAGTCTGCGTACTCTTATACCTCGTGCACTCTTGCACAACCTCACTGTTATCATATTTGTGCAATTGTTGTTTATTATTTTTAAACGTATATATTGAATTATAATATATGCATACAGTGCTAATAATAAAACGTCATAATATTCTTTATTTCTAAATAAACTCCGTGACGTACATAGAGGGCAAAAAAACAACTGATAAATAAATAAAGAATTCAAGGTTTAATTTAATTTCATAATAATATTATACTTTCGAATATTTTTTCTAAGATGTAAAACAAAGTAACACGACTCATCTGGACAGTTAGATCATAATATACAATTTCGTAGGACAAATCAAATTTAAAAATAGATACAAATAGTTCGTAACCATTTAATATCCATGTTAAATATTAAAATAATCGAAATTCCATCTCTATTACAAAGTTAAATGTACACAACAAAATTAATCTCGACATGACTGGATCGCTAAGGCTTATTACGCACTACTGCTTTTTTATAAAAATATTAATGAATTGACGCGCTGCACCATTCTACTCAAAGTTATACTGTTAACACATATATGTACAAACATGATTTTAATTCTGAGGTTTACAATTTTTTTCACACAAATTCCTCTAAACGATTTCATTTCCACTACCTTAATCTTACTCTCATGCTTCCTCTGCCATACCCAACTTTTACTACCATACATGAATGTTGGTGCTTATACTCCTCTACGAACAGCTAGTCGTGCCTTTTTAGATACTTTTCCGCCTACCATAAAGGAGTGTAGCACACCATTTACTAGATTTCTTGCATTCACTCGTCTTTCAATATCACTGTCATGCTTTCCATCACTTGTTACACAGCTCAAATATACAAATTCATTAACCTGCTCTACTCTTTCATTACCTATCATTATATCCCTCTTTGACATATCTTCTTGCCTTTTAAATTCCACCACCACCACCACTAGTTATCACGAGTGCTGTAAGTATTTGAAACGTCAGGAAGTTAAAATAATAACTAAAATTGAACCAAATTGCGATAACATTTTTTTTGCCTCCAGATACCGTCTTATCATTATCGTATGAATATGTTCTTTCAAATTCCTTAACTAAGCTACACAAATCTCAAAAGAACATTGGTAAAACCTTTGTTCATTAAATTCTTGAGCCTCTATAAATTTCATGTATAAAAATATTAATAATTAATTTTCGAAGTAATTTTGGTGACTAGCTCACGGCGAACCTAAGCCTGAATTAAAAGAACATATTTTTCACAAATCTCTATTGATATTTACTTTATTTTCATTGGAGAGGCGTTATGTCGTTTCAATGTTGCCATTCTTAAAATATAAGCTTGACTGTCTTCCTCTTTCTTTCTCTGATAATTTATGTAAAAGAAATAGTGCAGTGAACTGAGAACAGCAAAATAATCACTGATTAAATAAAGGAATAACAATTTTATTATATCGCCCGAAAGCGCTATTGTGCAAAGTAATATGTAATATAGTTGTCCTCTCCATAGTTTTTATTTCATTGGATATGATATTTCTATTAGATTGGTAATATAAATAAGTACTCAGTGTTAATTTGCGTGAAACATATGTATTTTTACTTTTATTTGTGAGTCTTAACTTTGCGTCACGCCAACGTTGGAACAAAATTTCATTAACTACCTACAGAGTTTGACAAGACATAGATAACCTGTAAAACTTTAAAGTGGAATATCTTTGTTCCCAGGCTTGCTACAATAGTAAACCTTAAGTAAGAATTGTTAAGGAATTCAGAATCTATATTTTAAAATATTTTTCATCTCAAGACACACAAAGAAAATTACAACAAAAAATTGTATGGAGGATTATCATTGTTCTTTGTAATGTACTTACAATGTAGGGCATTGAATTCCATATGTGTTGGCCAAATATAAATTATTTAAGCAACACCTTCTCAGCTTCTTGATTAACGTCAGTTTTGTAAGTTACTTTTGCATTTTCCTTTACCACATAAAACATACGTTAAACCTCATATTATATAGAAATGGCTGGGGTTCGAAACAATTAGCTACACACAAAAAATAATCATAAAATACATCAAGACAGCGATTTGTATACGAACTTTAGATTGTAATAATTATACCAACTAACCCTTGTTCTACTAATTGCTGTATACAAAACTTAATTTCCGCAGTTGAACTATTAAAACAATACTGTAACAAATTACAACAAATACATTAGACATAAATATTGACCAGTTAACGTTACTTTTTTATACTTAAATTCATTTTTTAGGACTGTAGTTGATAAGTAGCAGGTTTTTTAAGAATTATTCATACAAACGGCAGAAAATAGAGTCAGGTGGAAGAAGTTGATAAAAAAAACATACTAAAAGACCATGGAATAGTTTATTCGCTTGCCAATTGACAATTATAACCTTTATTGGGCATTTACTTAGGTATTAAATAATATTGAGAGGCCATCTGGGTGGGTACCACCGCAGTGTCTATTTCTCCCGTTAAAAAGCAGTGTTTCGGATTGAAGGTCTTAGGATGGCGAGCGAAATTTGTAATTCATGGTGTTGTTTGGTTTTCTTACTGTCCATGAGCTGTCGTATAACTTACCATCATGCTCGTCAAGTCATTCATTGAAGTAATAAATGTTTAAGGAATTGAACTTGTGAACAATACTAGTAATGTGATAATAAACATTTACATACCTCTTTGAATAGCTGAACATAATCCAAATGGTTTGATAATATGGTAGTCGGGAAGATAAACGTCATATTCTCAGGTTTAGTATTCTATGCAGCGTGATTCAGAACTCTTCCATCGCGACACAACTCCAGTAGAGCCTTTGCATTTGGCTTTTATTTGGATTCACAAAAAACAAACTCTGCTGATTACCATCAAGTCCTATTTTGAAAACCTGGAAAGAAAAAACAATAGAGTGTTAAGCAAAATGTCGGACGCCCACCAACAAGGTGGACGACCTGGTTTAGGTCGCTGGAAGTCGCTGGATACAGGCCACTTCCAACAAGTCTATGTGGCGATTTATGCCTGTGGAGGCATATGTTCAGCAGTGGACTACCTGTGGCTGAATAGAGAGAGAGAGAGAGAATAACACTCTTGTGAATGAAACAGTTCATACTTTATCAACTGTTTATGTCGTATAATGTTCACAAAAATAGCCAACAAACACAAAATATACGTAAAAATCTTGTTTTACGAGACTCAAAAACAACTTTTTACTCTCACACCGTTCGAACTGCAGACTGCTATTATAGCTTATCTATCTGTCTCACAAACACCCAGACCCATTAGAAATACCTGTAGATCACACAAATATTTGTCACGGTGCGGGGATCGAACCCGCGGCCTCATGTTTCACAACCGGCGTCTAACCAACTGCGACACAGAGGCTGTCAATATGAGTAATTGTTTTGGCCTTTCATAGTTTTTCTCACTAATAGCAGCTTTTTCAAACTTTGCTGTATGATGTCTTCTTCACCAACGTAAGATGTATACTCTTGTCGTTCGGTACAGTGCTTTAGAGAGATTTGTGGCACAAACTTTTACCTAAAGGGTTACATAGTTTTTTTTTTTTTACTGCCATGAATGGCGAGACGAGCATGCCGTTCGCCTGATGGTAAGCGATACGACCGCTCAGGAACAGCAGCAAAACCAAACAACACCTTGAATTACAAAGCAACGCCTGGCATTCCACTGCGATCGCCACCCTGAGACACAAGATGTTAAGTCCCAATATGTCCAGTAGTTACTCTGGCTACAATGCCCTTCAACCCGAAACACGACAGTGCGTTTACACTGCTGTTTGACGGGAGAAACAGACACTGCGGTGGCACCCACCCAGACGGCCTCTCACATATGAGAGACCTACCACCAGTAAAGTAGTTCTAGACATAACTCATTTTCTAGGTTAGAAGTAACTTGAACCCATTAGAAAATGGGAGAATATCGCTAAAAGTGAAGGTAATATGTTTGGATCGAGCAAAGTGGAGGTCCATAGACTAAACCTAGCATTACGGGATACAGGCGTAGCGTTCTTTATGAATGATTAACCTTAATTACAATTATTAATGGTAACAGCAGTTGCATACACCAAAACGTAACAATACTTAGTGACAAATTTTAACATGCAAACGAACAATTTAATCCGACGCGACTCGAGTTCAAACTATTACTTGTTCGTAGAAGATATCATTAATCATAAGTTCTGTGGAAGTTGGCCCGTACAAACTTACAGCTCTTAAGGCAAGGACGGTATTAATGTTGTAGTGCTCTGGAACAAGTTACCTAGCCCATAAATATATTAGCACCCAACGTGCAAAGCCACAAGTTTGATACAACACCATGCTGTGCGTCACTCGTGCAAACACAACACTTCATACTAATATTTTATTGAAGTTCTTTAATTTAATATCACTAAACTACAACGATCACTTGAGAAAATTATCTGCCTTATAATGTTTACTATATTTCATTACTAGCATTGAAAATTACCAGGGTAAAAGTAGAGTTCGGATATAGTAATGCCGAAAGATTCCACGAATATTCCAATTACTAGTTCGGGTATTTTTCGCATTCCTTCATATACACTTTTATACACTTCAGTTTTCTTTTGTCTCATGAGGAATTTTATACAGTTTACGTCAATCTCACATAATTAAATTTGCTACATCGGTGAATTTCTGTGCAAACTCTTAAAACATGCGACCTCCTGCTGTTACTTCGCAAAAGTCTTTGGTGAGTGGTGACTAGCAGTTGGTTTCAAACTTTGAATAATATTTATCTCAGCCTAATTAATACCACAGAGCGTTTGATATACCATTCAAACCGCATCACGTGATAATTATGGCAATATGAATCAAATATATATTTAAATAATAGTTGATTAGTGTGATTTAATTGATTTGATTTGGATTTTATTATAAGTTTTAAATTTTAAGATCACGTCAGTTTACGAAGCTTACGAAGACGTTTAATTGAAGATATTGAATAGTGAAGATTATTTATTTAATCCTGAGAAATGCGTAAAACGCTACAGCAAAACTAATAAATAATGTCAAATATCTGTGTTAAAGTAAATTCACCCCAGTTTATCACATTCATTATTTTATATTCTTACATACATACATACACTCACGCCTTTTTCCTAGAAGGGGTAGGCAGAGGTGCCAGGACACCCACATTTCGCCTTGTATGTTCCGTCCCACGATGTGAGAGGTGGCGAGCCTATCGCCATATCGGGCACAAATTCCTGACTCTGGGCTGATAATGAACAGAAAAATCCAACATCACTTTGCCCAACCCGGGATTCGAACCTGAGACCTCAGCTTTGTAACCGTACCCTAGTACAATTACGCCACCGAGGCAGTCTATATTCTTTAGAGCAGCATTTTATATGCTTGTCATAAATAAATAATCAAAACTAGTTAAAATGCGGCTCTGCCAGTAAAAAGGGAATATAATCTATTTAGCCAAACAAAAGTAAAAGCTAAGGTACCAAATATATTCTAAAATTCTACAGTTACCGCTAAACAAAGCAATTGAAAGCCAAAACAAACATACTAAATAAATACACTTATTAGTACGAATTTGCTCACTAAACACAGGTAAACAGAGGTTTGTAAACAAAGCTATTACTCCGTTGTGTCGGTGCTGTACAAATTGTTCCGTACGGTACCAATTAAATAAGCAAAAATACCACAACCAAATACAGCTCCGTATTTGTTGATATAATTTCTAGATATCATTAGAAAGCATGTAACAATCCGAATTTCATTTACGTACGGTTATTGCGTTTCCCGATAAAGTTCATTTTTGTTGAAACTTGAAATGTTAAAGGCTGTTCGCGTGTCGCCCGCCTATAAAATTTTGTAATTAATAACCACGCTGCTACTCGTTTATGTTAATACTGGCTATTTTTCTTTACACTAATGCGCGTCTTTGGGGTCAACGTTCTCAAAACCCCACTTTGCAATTTCAGTGGCCCTAAGATGTTATCTCTATCAATTATGGCCCATAAAACGTAATGACTTCATCGTAAATCTTGGCTTACACGACACAATTTTACTTGGTGTTGAATAAATGAGGCCAAATTGCTTTGAGGTATTAATGACTTGTCCCTGCAACTGAGGTGTTGCCAGAAAAGCCATGAATGAAGACGGAATTTGCCGTGAAATTTTAAGCTGTAACATTTGCCTCAGTTTTGTTTGAGAATGTGATGAAACGCGCGCTTTCACGTTCCCCACGCCACGCACAGAGCGTAGCCGACACAATATGTCAGTTATGCCGTTCATATAGAGTTTTGTTTCTAAATGTTATTATTTAATACGAAAGGCATATCATGAGTGCCCAAAGCAATATAATATTTGGTTTAATTATAATGCAAGAAAATTTTCAAAAAGCATTGTAAGTGCTACTTTCCAGCGCTATTATTATATTTACGAGCCCTTGGACCCTGTCCCGATTTTACACAGTCCACTGCAACTCCCGTAAGCCAGGATCAACTGTGGCACGCATTTTTATGACACCGATCACTGAAGCTCAGCGAGTCTCCAGGAATGTCTAACTTGAAAATTAACCAGTAAGTTAAATAATAGGAGGAGTTCGAAATATTTTTATCTGTAGCAATATGTACGGGTGACAAATTAATGGCCTAAGGCACATAACCTCGGAAAAGACTTTCACAGCCAGAGAAGCTAGCTGTAAAGCACAGGTTAAACTATTATCATATTTAAATGGGACTTATTATGTGAGCTCTTACACTTGATTCCAGTAATAGGTATGACAAAAAGGCCGGAAAGCCCGATTTGTCCTAACCTCAACTAGGTTCATGTAGTATACGATTTCATATGATAATCGCATATGAATTTACGGCAATTTTGCGAACTACTATACACCCAAAATATTTGATGTGTGGACTGTTCATATTCGCAATTAGGTATTTAATGGACAAATTCAACAGGCAGGCGAATCAACGAGCTTCAATCGAAGCAAGGCGAATCAAGGAGCGCATCAAAAATATAGCCTTGATAATTACAGAAGCTAATTCTGGAATGGTAAAATACTATCATGTCAAAGGACAATGCCCATTTTACTATGAAACTTAGTATCGGTGCGAAGATGTTTGTCCCTCCATGAAACTTACTTTTTTGTATAGGGAAAAATATATATTTTCAATAAATATAAACTTAATTACGACCCAGGCCCGGAGTTCTTGAAGACATTAACTTGAAGTCCAATGAAAAATTTTTATTTTGCCTTCGGCTGTATGAACAAAATATATATTAAAGTGATGATAATTACTTTATTTTATAAAATTGCCGCCCGGGATATAACAGAAAAACGTTAAAAATGCTATAATAAATATTAAGCAGTATCGGTATCGGGATCATGGGCATGATGAATGGGCATTCTCTTTTTCGATTATAGGAATGTCCCGTGCTTCAGCAGTAGGCGTAGATATACGCATGTCGACTGTTATATTATAGCCATCACTTCAAGGTAAAAAGACATTTTAATTATATCACCATCAAAACCATATTAAAAGAAAGAAAGAAAATAAATTTATTATTGACCACATTAAGATGAATAAAAAATACAGGATACTGCAAAATATAGTCTAGTTAATGCCACTTATTGCACGCCTATATTAAGCTACACTACTACCAACAAGACTATTACTAAATACAGTATTAGTACAATATATTAGTGTATCTTCGTAGAAAAAAATAATATTTACTCGTAACAGAGACATCAACGTCATATTTAGACTAATCTGTAAATACAGGTAAATTAAACCAGTAAATATTTTTCACAGTCGGGCAAAATTAAACACGGTTTCACCATCGTGCCGAGACACTTAAGTAAGCACTTAAAATGTCGTCGAGATGAATGGCCCGACTTCACAGTTCGCTCAAACTTTTGACGGTATAAAAACTGTAGAATTTTGTCTAAGAACGTAATTGAGTTGTCTTTTGTTAAATCTTTATTTTCAGTTATTAGGAGCTATAATTGTTTAAATGATTAATCGCTACTAATAAAGCAGGGTGCCAGATCGGTTTCAAATGGAACGGAATGCTGATGAATATCAAACATTCGGTGCCAGGCCACTCATCTCTGACTTTTGCATGTTAGTCAAGTCCCATCTCTTCTTCCATGATAATTCTAAATATTCTCTCATAAGCACTTTGACATATTGATTATACATTCTATTTTATCCTCCTATATTAATTCAATAATCAAAATGTGTGCCCAAACAGTATTGTAATTATAATTTAAACACTATTAAAATACAATTTGCCATAAAGATGGAAAACAGAAAACATAAATCACAATATTAATAGAAAGGCTAGCTAGTATTGTTACGCCTACTCGTAGTAAATATATTAAACATAAGAATGCGATATTTTTCATAAAAGTACACTGAACAAAAAACATGCCATCATGAATCATGATTTCAAAAGAAACAACATGTAACGTGGGCCCATTAGCCAAACCATAAAGTGCTTTCTATCGCCCCTCTTAACCGTGACTATATCCAGATGATATAAAAACAAGTAAGACAATTATCCTAACATCAAAAGAAAACATTACACAGTAAATGGAGGATAACCATTCTCGCTCCTCTTTGTACTCTACGACAAAAATTGTTTATCCTACTACCATTATATTTTATTGTCAAACAAAATAACTAAAATGGACATTTACCATCCTTGGAATATCTAAAAATGATATCGAATATCAATGAATAAAATATACGAAGTAGCACCAGATTTTCTGTATACTAATAAAAATATATAACATTCGACAATTGAATATAATATTTAACCTCCCAACCGTCATTCCAGTTACATCAGAATCCCTTGTAGCCCGAAAACTACTCAATCCAATCAACACTATTTGATTTCAATTCAAATATACTCAGAAACCACATCAATCCTTCCAACCAGGTAAGAAGCAAAACTTTTCACCATTAATAAACTCCGAATTAATTGACGTCCCACTTAATTTCAATTAAGAAGTTCCTATACTCATTCAAAGGAAGTATACAGAAATGCTGTTTGAATCGTTGAGAATGAAAACGCACTTGGTCGTCTAGATTTGTCTACACGCGTACAGCGAGTTTGCTTGTATTATAAAGGGAAGACATTGTTAACAGCAGCACTATTTACGTTTCTAATGCACTAGGAATTCTGAATAAACTCGGGTAATTGTTGCAAATAGTTACTGAGTGGCAATTAAACAAGCTATGCGCGGTTAGTGAATAAATAAGAGGTTAAATGTTAATGTTTACATTGGAAACGGTTTGTTTAAATCGTTTTATTTTCGTCTAATTATATTTGTCTCTTAGCTTGAACTAGGCCTATTACGTAGAGATAAGAGACAAATTATCGTCTTTACATTCAAGAATACAGATTTATGTAATTATGAATTTTATAGCTGACTTTATCTTCTACTTGCCTCAAAATATGTGTATATCTATTACATAACTTAATATACTCCAAGTTCAGTAGATTTAATATATTAGTTACTCAAATAATTACCACAATTTTGAGTACGCTAAAAAAAAGTTGTATTATGTGTGCCTTCAGAATTGCGTTATAAAGGGTTTCAATAGTTTGCAGAGTGTATTTAGAGGGGACTAAGACCGCGTTTTAAGCCGTAGTCGAGCTCGCCAAGACAGACCGTGGGTCGTCATGCAAATTGATACAAAGTGTTTACCGCGGTGAAATTGATGTCCGAAAACCTTTGTTCTGAAAGTCCACAGCTTTACGATTCATTAAAAAATTAATATACATAGCTACTAATGATAAACTATTAAATTACACAACAAAAACAAGGGATAGGTCCTTCAGTACATTTGGAGTTTTTAAAAGATGACCCTGAAAATCACGCTTCAATAAATAAAAGAACTTAATTTAACAGATTTCATATAAACGGTTTTTATTTAAATTATACATAATACAAGCAAACGTTTTCATAATCGTTGCGAGGGACGACTATTTTCAGTAACATGCCTTTAGACATATAGTATATTGGAGCGCGCGCACCACTTACGTCGGAACACTACGCGCTTTCCGCCCTGTCCATATATTTATGTCAATGATTACACTAATTTTTCAAAAAGGCTCAAATGTTTCTGACATAAGATCTCGTAAACACTATTTTAATAAGCTTTTATTCGCTTCAGACGTATGTTGGTATGTAACGAAATCTTTGAATATGATTTCGACCCCCTTCAAAACGTCGGATTGACGACTATTGATTGACGATTTGATCATCAAAATTTTGCATCCCTATCCAGAACAGATGATAATACAATAATAAAATCGTTTATAAATGCATGTTTTTTTTTTAACTATAATTTTATTGCATGCAAGTGGTAGTAAAAGCGCTTTAGAAAATTTTCGAGTTATATTCATTAAGTGCGTGGTGGCCTATTGGTAAACGGACCAGACGCGGCTGCCAACATGTTCACGGTGGTCGCGGGTTCAAATCCCAGGGCACACCTCTGACTTTTCGGAGTCATGTGTGTATTGATGGTCAATCACCACGCACTAAAACGGTGAAGGAAAACATCGTGAGGAAACCTGCATACCATAGCGGTTCATAAGAATTTCTATGGTATGTAAGTCCGCCAACCCGCACTAGGCCAGCGTGGTGGACTATATGGCCTAACCACTCTCAATTGTACATTCGATTGTAGAGTAGGCCCGTGCCCTGCAGTGGGACGTATATGGACTGATACAGATATTCATTACGGACTACGGTCTTAAATTCTTATAACAAAAACCATTTTTTCGCAGCTGCTGGTCACGCAGTTATTATCAAAATCGCTGCTGTGCCGTGCAAAAGTTACAGGCAATTTCTTAAATATAATAAGACTATGATTGATTTTTTGTTTTATTTTGTGCAAAAACACAAATATCGTCAAAATAACATAATTTTATCAAAACAGTATTAAAGATTACGTCGACGTATTAAAGATTTTAATATGAGACAGATATTAGTATTTTAAATTAAAGAATGGGAGTGTAGTGGGGACATCTTGCCGTCTCTTTCACACTCGCACACTGTAATGCATGTTAAGACTAGTGACGTCACTATTATTGTTTTGCATCCCTTTTCTTTTACCCCCACTACAATATTTAAAATGTTTCTAACTTTTATAATTCTGAACGGATTTACAAAATTCCTTGTTTGTTATTTTCTGGATATGGATACCTTTTGATAAATACAATAAAAAAAAAATGAGTCAAATACCCTATTATCATGAAATCAGAGCTTACGACGTATATCCTACGTGTCATCAGGCTTGAATGGACTGAGCAGGTCGCTTATGACCTATCCAACACCTGCTCAGCCATATTGTAAATCGAAAAGAAACATTGTATGGACGAACTATCGAATTGATCTTACCATTCTTAGATGCATATCAGGAGGTTTTCAAAAGTACAGCATCAATGCCTATTATTTCCTGAAAAGTACCTATTACAAAAGGATTGCTAATTTTTTTTTTTTATTGCTATGAATGGCGAGACGAGCTTGCCGTTCGCCTGATGGTAAGCGATACGATCGCTCATGAACAGTAGCAAAACCAAACAACACCTTGAATTACAAAGCAATGCTTGGCATTCCACTGCGCTCGCCATCCTGAGACATAAGATGTTAAGTCTCAATATGTCCAGTAGTTACTCTGGCTACAATGCCCTTCAACCCGAAACACAACAGTGCGTTTACACTGCTGTTTGACGGGAGAAATAGACACTGCGGTGGTATCCACCCAGATGGCCTCTCACATATGAGAGACCTACCAATGTTTGAGGTTTGGTAATTGCCTTATTACCAAACCTCCCGAAATAATTCTTAACCAGCCTAAAACCATACCGTGCTCGCTAACCGTAAAATAACATGTACCGTGAAATTATAACAAGAGAGGGCTTCGCTATTTGTAGTTTTGCCTAAAATAATAGAATTATTCAGTTATTTTCATACACCCGAAGATATTTTCGTGGCTACTGTCTTCAATGTAACATATTCAAGAGCCTATTATTAAAATTAGGTTCTTATTCAAATATTTTGCTAATATTTCTTGTATAAAAATTGTCTTTATTTTAACTTTGTTTATTCACATTACTTAATATTATATCATTCCAGCTCAGATATTTTTAGCCGAATGCAATTGATGCACCACTTTAGGAGAGTTTTGAGTACTACATTTTTTATTTCTATAACTTTATTTAATTGAAAAAATACTAAATCATCTCCTCCCTCTCTCTTTCTCTCCCCCTTTTTTTTCTCTCTTCAGCCACAGAATTAATTCGTGAAAAATAATATTTCTGTTTATATATCATCACCATTGACAGCCTCCGTGGCGCAATAGGGTATTTGACTCCATTTTATTGTATTTATCCAAAGGTAAGGTAAAGGTATCCATATCCAGAAAATAACAAACAAGGAATTTTGTAAATCCGTTCAGAATTATAAAAATTACAAACATTTTAAATCTTGTGGTGTGGGTAAAAGAAAAGTGATGCAAAACAATACTAGTGACGTAACTAGTCTTAACATGCAATACAGTGTGCGAGTGTGAAAGAGACGGCAAGATGTCCCCACTACACTCACACTCTTTAATTTAAAATACTAATATCTGTCGCATATTACAATCTACTTTAATATTGTTTTGACAAAATTGTTTTATTTTAATGTTATTTGTGTTTTTGCCCAAAATAAAACAAAAATCTATCATAGTCGAATACCCTATTTGATAGACGGCTGCTGAGAAACGAGAGCTCACGGTTGTTGTTGTGAATGTTTGTGTGAACCACAAGCACTTGTTTCGAGTCTGGATGTTTGTGACATCTAAAAGTCACTCATATTTCTTGATACCCATGACACAAGACTCGATCTTGGTTTGGAGTCAGGACAATATATGTGACTGTTGGTTGTATTTATTTGTTTATTATTTTGAAAACCGTCATCTTACAGTGTATTGATCACACAAAGTCTGCAAATTTCGCATTGGTATACGCCACAGCTGTATAAACTCATAAGTGTATAAAGCAAATGAACAAATATACGTTTATATATATCAAATATTTATTTTCAATTATTGCCGAAGATTCAATGGTCCTTATTGCCCTCTATTTTTTACAATTTCTTAGCTTTTGGTGATTGTTTTAAAAAAATCGAGTATAGTGGCGTGAGTATAGATCTTTTCTCATAATTTATAACAGCCAGAAATGAAGTTATTGTTGCCCAAATAGCCCCAATAGTCATCTTCGTGACGGTATGGACCCATGGTCTCTCACGTCGCCGCTAACCTTACCAAAAATATTAAAAATTAAATTAATAATCAACATAAATTATTCATAGTATCATTCTCAGACTTATTTACAACAGCCTTCTTCATAGACATTTTTAAAATATATATTTAGTTTTGAAATGTTTTATTTCTTTCGCTCAAATTGAATTTAAAAGTCGTTCGAAAGGGACAAAATATTCGATAACTAAAATAATAATCATATTTATTTACTTCTACCATGTTTTTAGATTAATAATTCTCACACTGGGCTAAGTCTTATCGTGAAGCGTTTTTACAATGAGTATCGTAAACAACGATTTTACAGTGAAATGTCCGGTACAGCTAGGATAAATACAATTAATTTACACTCTTTTTTCCGACCTGGGATTCGAATCCGAGACCTCAGCTTTGCAATCTTATCAAAATACAACTGCGCCACCGAAGCAGTCAGACTTTTTTTTAGCGTAGGCATTAAGTTAGCAAACAAATTTACAAATATACAAACATAAGTTAATTTTATATCTTCATCTAAATCTATGAAAGTATAATGTCTTTATTTTATTTTCAAGAAAATCTTGATATGCCCACGGTGAAAGAGAAAATAGATTTTTATGTATTACACATCAAGACTATAAAAGCATCTGAACCCTCGAGCGGGTCAACTGACTATACCTGAAACCATACGGCTTTTATTCTTAATAAATTATTTTTTTATTTATTATATTTGGTACATCAACAGCACAGTATACATAATATACTTAAGTAAATTTAACAATTGGTCTAAAACAAGTATACGTGCTAATAACAGGCAAACACAACATTTGTTAAGGCAATGTTTGATTGCATGATAAAAAAATTCAAGATAGACTTAATATGGCCGCCGTATGAATCGTAAGCTACATAAACGCAAATACTCGAATGTAATCATCTCTTCGAAGGATATTTTCTTGTCATATCAGGATCAAGTTTAGGATGTGTTTGTACAAGCAGCCTGTTGCTTCAGATGACAAAGTTAAGGCTTTGAGTTGAAAGCCGAAGCTTACGTAAGCACTTACATAATGCCAAGCGAACAGGCGACGCCAAACTGTCTTGTAACAACTAAACCTGAATTAAATTCACCTCCTAAACCTTAATCGGATTGTTATGAATCAGGAACGATCTACTGTTTAATACTTGGAGCTAAAGGAGAATGCCCATTCATAGTATCGGTAAAAATATCGTTGATCCCGATACTGCTTATAATTCATTTAAGCGTTTTTTATAGTTTGTTCTTAAAAGTTTTCCTGTATGATCCCGGGTGACAAATTTAAAAAAATATATCATTATATTATACATTTTGATAAAAAACCCGAATAAAAAAATTGGACTTCAGGTTTATTTCTCTAAGAACTCCGGGCCTGGATCACAATTATATTGATATTTATTGAAAAGATATATTTTCCCTACACAAAAAAGTAGGTACCATCGAGGCACAAAAGTCTTCACACCGATACTAATTTTCATAGTAAAATGGACTATCTCTTTTACATTTCATTAATTATTTTGTTAGATATTACCAAATTTCTAGACGAGTGGTGGCTATTAATAAAGTTGGTTAACATCTGTCATCAAAAAGTAGATGAAATGAAATGAAAAGTGTATTGCTTTTGTTTTCAGCTTTAGTTATGGCCAATTGAGTTTGAAATATTCCTTTAAACATTATAAATGCGAAAGTTAGAAAGGCATTTCGCTTGTTACTTTTTAATATTTATCTTACAAGTTGCAGCTATATTTTTTATTTCAGCGCATGAAAAGGGACGCATAGTGTTATTTTGTAATTTTTAACATTATCATAATCTTGAAATAAAACTGTTATTTACCTTTTTATCGTGGATATAATTATTGCATTTTTTAAATTCTTTTTTTAATTATCATCATCATTTATTTTAATTACTTTTAGATATTCCATCCTAACAAACCATATTACATTTGTTTTAACCATGACCACCAAAAATATGAATTAATTACTAAAGATACAAACTATTTAAAAATACTCAACCAAACTAAGTAAAAACAAGTTGCAACTACAATACTCTTTTTGCTTTACAACAATACTGTTTTGCACTTCGTAAATACACAAAGAGAATAACAATCGAAGCTTTGTCGTCGAACAGCTGTGTTCGCTTGTTAAAAAACATGAAAACAATAAACAGCATTAGAGATGCAATCTCAGCACGTATGGCGAACATTGCAGCATCTGCACGCATTATTGGCCAGATACACTACATTTCCATAAAATTTTATAATACTACGTGTGATAGTTCAATTACTTACGTTTTTTGTAAGTATTCTGTCAAAGGAGGGAATGGAGGAGACGTATAGAAAAATAGGCAGGCCCAAAGAGCACATCAACCCTTTTTTCAGAACCCAACGATATAGGCGTTCTCGATAAAATATTGAGAGCTATATAGCGAATAAGGTCGAACCAAAATTGTAATACTAAAACATTCCGATTACATTCAAAGTGTCTCTCCTAACACTAATTTCTTAGTAATAAATTAGTACATTGCTTTTCGGTTCAAAATTTTAACACTATAGCAATAAACCACTACTTGTTTACAATTAATCAGATCATTATTTAAATCGCACTATCAGTACTTTCTTATGTCTTCCGGAAGAATCAAGTACGAAGCTAACAAAATTTCCAGTAAAAAAGGTTAAAAAGAACTAAGTTAACTTTGGTTATTTGTATCTTCCCGCTCAAGACATTGTCGACTTGGAGTAAATTGAATGACTCTGAGAACGTAAGCATACTGTGATAGGATTCCTTTGTTACATATGAATTTAGACGGTAAATTCCTTTGCTCATTAGGGACCTATAGTAAACTATTCATGTGTTATAATCTTAACGATCTACTCGATGCTGACTCAAAGTTACATAATAGTCGACAACAAATAGTTTTATTGTTTCTCATCCTATTGTCCTGAACTTTTCCTCAAAGACTATTGACTTACAAAATTCGATGTAATTCTATATTTAGAATGAAGAAGGAAGTAATTGTATTATGATTAATTTATAACTGAGTATAAAGTGTAAGTCCCTACACGATGCTATTTTTGAGACGTTAAATTATCTTATTTATTTTATTTTATTTTATTTTATTTTAACTACAAACAAAATAAAAGAAAAAAGCTTAAAAACAAGTAAGTACATATTCTTATACGGGGTATATTAAGACTGCTACCGAAAACGAAGCGGGGTGGTAGTTGAAGTGACTACAAACACAATGCAACTAAAAAACAAAACGCGACAATTTTTTAAATGATATTTTAAATATCGTAATTTATGGGTGGTAAATCCATAGTTTGTGCTAAAATAATAATTGAAACTATTTTATATCTTACAGTCTTTATAAATAAAAGGGTACAGTATTATTTAAGGAAAAATATGAATTTATCATCCAAATACGACCATACGAAAACGACTTATTGCTCTAGGCGATTTGTTACAGAAAACCTTTGGATGGATTTTAGAAAAGGAGAAGAGAGGGCAGTCTGGAATATAAAGGACATAAGCTCCAATAAATAAGACATAAACGAATGATATATTATAATCTTCGAACTTTCTTAAATTACTTAATTATTAGTATTTCACCACAGGAACACAAGCTCACGCCTTTATCTACCACGGTGTAAGCAGAGGTTTAACAAGTACAAACCTCCGCTGGCCAAGCTTATTACCCTCGCAAGATGTGATAAATTATCCTAATATAATTTAAGTCGCAAAATATTTTAATATGCAATTAATAACTTTTCATTACAACTAAATTACATATTTCGGTACTAATAATTTCTTAAAACTGTAGCCAAGATAAACAAACCAATACAGAATGACGAATGTAAATTCACTGCGCTTACTTTGATTGAACGTCGGGGCAAACAACTCCACAATTATTCCGAGAGCTAAAGAAACATGATAGCAATCACTAATTGCGTATTTTCACCGACAGACTGAACAAAAGATCTCAATTGATATAACCCTTCACCTCGATCCATTATTATTATTTTTCTCGTACATTGCGAATCTCGCGGGAATATGCTGATTTTTTTATTACTCTTATCAGACTTTGTATTTGATAGTTTGAGAATGGGATACTAAAGAGGTGTTAAATAACCGTTCATACTTTTTAGATAATAACGTTTAAGTTTAAATTTACAAAATATTTTTGTATCATTTATATGCATTTGTTATGAGTAGTTTATTATTAATTACTATTTTATAGTAAAAAAAGTTTCCAACAAAAATACATAATTTATGTTAGTTAGATTCTTAGTGCACTACGAACGATGCATAGTGATTTATTGTTACCACCGGATCGAACGCGGCCCTGCATCATGTATTCTTTCAATATGTTTTATGCTCATCGATTATCAATCCAATCCAATCCAATCTTTGTACAATAAATTCTAACATTTTTATTGTAATGAATGGCGACGCTAACGTGCTTTTCAATTCGTCTAATTATTTTAACTGCATTAATTTTGCTTCCTCCAAATTACCTTCTGAATATTGTAATAAATTTGTAAATAAATAAACAAACAAATATTATCTAACGCGAACATAACGTGTGCTTATTTATCTGCAAAAACTTTCCATAAAATTATGCAAAACATCGTCGAGTTGCGAACACCAACCACGTACATCATACGCTAATCACTTAAGCCGTAATAAACTAAACGAGATATTAATCGGCGGCTTAATTACACTTGACTCAATGACGTCACATAACTGTTAACCACCTGTCAAGTACCAAACAGAATATAAATCAACTTAATTATGCCAAGACACGACTAAGCTCTCAATTATTACCATACTAATGAATTGATTCACTTGTCAGCACATTAAACGAACAATGCAGCGGTGTACAAACCTTATCTATTCATTATAATACTGAAAAAAAGCTTTTTTTATTTTTACATGTCGTTACGTTATTATAATAAATTGAACTGGCATTTTGTTTATAGACTGCTCGTCTTCAGTAAACAACATAATGGTTCCTGGTATTTTTATTTTTGTGAGATTGAAAACTCTTTTAAACAGCAAATTCGATAATTCAACGAACTGTAGATAATATAAGTTATTTTACAGTATATTCTGAATGGGCAAAAAATGATACTAAAACATTTGATGTACAACCATTAACAACTATCATACTAGGAAATCAAAAGTATTGGAAATATCTTATATTTCTAGAATATCAAAAAACAGATGCAATGCTAATGCATATGCAACTGTTCCAATTATGTGATCATTGCATCTCGTTAAAATTTTACTTTTCTCGCCAAGCAGAATCGAGATTCTGAATATTCGGAGAAAAATTGGACAAAAATATTATTATTCTATGTCTAGAGAGGGACTGGCTGTTTTCATAAATTGATTACTTCTTGCCAATATCAAAAGAATTGTGAGTTCGCTTTATGTTACAGGACAATGGACGCCAGGAAGATTTAACTTCGTTGTCATCACGCAATTAAAACATCAACGAGCTTATAATCTTCATTAAGTTTGAAGCCAATAAACAAAAGCCATTTTTTGAACATTATCTTATATTTTAAACATTTAAGGTGTAAAGGAAATATTGTTTAGTTCAATTATCTTCTAAAAACGAATTGATCCCAAACGGCAGTAAGGATCTAAACCAAATCGCTTATATTTTAGCATTATTTGTAGTCTCTCTTTTTCTTTTCGTCTTGTTGTGCGTCTCCTATTATAGGAGATTGAGACGAAATAGTTTGTCGGTGGGTTTTCGTAATACATAATCACTCTCAGATATAATTTTTCTTCAGCAATTTGCTACTCTACTCATCATTACACCTTAAAGAAGCTCGTATGCGTAATGTATTTATTTATAAATAAATAAATAAATAACACCCAACAGTCACATACATAGTCCTGACCCCACACTAAGATCAAGTCTTGTGTCGTGGGTATCAGGAACTACGAGAGACGTTTCGGTCTCACAAACACCCAGACCCGGAAGAAATATTTGTGGGCCACACAAACATTTCTCTCGGTGCGGGGATCGAACCCGCGGCCTCTCGTTTCATAGGCGGCATCTAACCAACTGCGCCACGGAGGCTGTCATTTATTTGATATGATGATATTCAAAAGTCTCTGATTTCGATAAACTTGTAAACTTTTCAAACTTGAACCTTAATTAAAATCTAGATCACAGAACAAAACAACCATCGCACCAAACAAAGTTTCTGTACGAATTACTTTAAACACAAGTTTATTTAGCGCACAAAATGTAAACAAAACATATATATCGGAGTAAATGAAAACGGAACGCAAGTGCCAGCGTGACCACAAATGGTTGTATGCACACTGGATTTTCATTCGCTCACTGAACCGTATGAGTATAATAGCGTTTGACCACGGATTGAGGCGACATTTTTCGATTCCAAGATATGTTTTATTATACGGAATGCCATTTCTTCACAAATTCAATGAATGGTAAGCGATACGACCGCTTATGAACATTAGCAAAACCAAACAACACCTTGAATTACAAAGCAATGATTGACATTCAACCGCGCTCGACATCCTGAGACATAAGATGTTAAGTCTCAATATGTCCAATAATTACTCTAGCCATAATCTTGATTTATGATAAAAGATGTTTATTATGGAGCATCATCAATCAAGTAATACGTTGTGTGCCATCACTTTAAGCTGCGGTTTTGATAGCTGTGTATCGAATGTATCGTTATGGCATCGTATGTTTCTTACGTATCGTATTGTTTATACAAATATATGTTATTCAGTCAGTAGTAGTTAATTATAACCAAGTAAAAAACATTGTCACTTTTGTTTAACTTTAAATTAGCCATTACGAACCTTCTTTTATTGCTTTTCTCATGTTTTTGGATAGTAGAAAGCGGGCGCCATAAGTAAATACACCTTAGGCACTGTTAGTACTATAACCGCTGCTGTATGTAAATAGGAGATAGTATATAGTAGCATATACCTACACACTTTACGTATGTAGATATATCATTTTACGGACAATCCAATATGCCTATATTGTATGGACAATTTAACAAATAAACCAATACTAGATAACTGCGTTCCACAAAAACTGTAACATGAAACAGGCTAACCACTTCATAGTAATAAACGATCCGGTGTTTAAAATACTCGTTTATTTTAGTAATCAAAATATGCAAAAATTTAACTAAGTATTTACTCGTAGCGTAAACAACCAATTTATTTTTTAGTATTAATTGATTTGTTTAATTTTTATTATATTTAGTGAAGTAGCCGCATACTGTTTGATCCTTATAATAATTAATGGCTTTAATGTGCTTTTCAATTGTTTCAAAGATAGTATTCTGTGCTAATTTGTATATAATACGAGTACAATACAGAACAGTTAAGGATTTTTATCTAATCATACATACTGGATGCACGGTTTGCAAATTTTCGATACAGATCCTATTCAGTAAAATATATCCACTAAACAGTGCAAACCAGTTGATAAGGATATTGTTGGGTACTTAATTATACTTATATTATTCAGCTCGTTTAGTTTAGCAGTTTGTATTAGTAGTTTCGTTGAATTAAAGGTCCGGTTTTTCCCTAACACAAAAATATTAGCATCACAATAATGTATTTTTTTATTGCAATGAATAGCGAGACGAGCATACCGTTCGCTTGATGGTATGCGATACGACCACTCATAAACAGTAGCAAAAACATACAACACCTTGAATTACAAAGCAATGCTTGGTATTCCACTGCGCTCGCCATCCTGAGACGTAAGATGTTAAGACATACAGAGATGTCCAGCAATTACTCTGGCTACAATGCCCTTCAATCCAAAACACAACAGTGCATTCACACTGTTGTTTGACGAGAGAAATAGACATTGTGGTGGTATCTACCCAGATGACCTCTCACATATGAGAGACCTACCACCAGTGATAGTATTTTGACTGTCATAGATTTCATATTGTAAATAGATAAATGGAATTATAACCAAAATCTTTAAAGCGCGACCACATCCGCATTGTATTTCACAATAATTTTGAAACGCAAATGAGCCAAATCATGGAAATGCTTCAGGCGTAATGGTGCGCGAAATGTATTGATTTCGATTTATGCAGTAATCCTGTCAATAAAGCCTATTAGGTAAATTAGTCTGATAACCAATTGCTTGCAATATGTGTTAAAAAAAGTAATGTCGATGGATTACAAATGTATTCGACTGATTTGTCTGAGAATTGTATAACATAATTCTTCAGTGCTCATGACAATACTTGTTCCTTTATATTGGCGGGAAACTTATTTCAAAACAAGTTATACGACGACATTTTTTTATCAATATTAAGCCCTCAATAGAGTAATCATTTTATACTGGTACACACGTTTACGTTGTGATTTGTTGAAATTAAAGCATTAATTGTGTATTTCTCCCGCCAAACAGCAGAGTAAATGCACTGTTGTGTTTCGGATTGAAAGACATCGTAGCCAGAATAACTACTGGACATATTGAGACTTAAAATCCTATATCTCAGGATGGCGAGCGCAGTGGCATGCCAAGCATTGCTTTGTAATTCAAGGTATTGTTTGATTTTGCTACTGTTTATAACCGATCCTATTACCATCAGGCGAACAGCACGCTCGTCTTGCCATTCATTGCAATAAAAAATATACCAAAGTGTCACAAAAACCTAAGTAAAAAAATTTAAGAGTTTATTAAGTAGTCACCTGTACCCTACACTTGTATAAACCCTTGCAAATACTTACTTGAAGTGATAAAGTGGATGATACGAGCAGCAGTTATATGGTTACACCGGGATGGTACTACTGTGTTAGCATAATTGACCTTACGACTGGACACCGATAGGAGAAATTTCGTTTCCACTTGGATAATGCAACACCATCACAGTCAGTCTAAAATTACTACTATTAAACTGCAAAATTTCATGGGCCTCTGTAATTTGAACCAGAACATAAAGTATCACGCCGCGGTAGTCCAATTGTACTAAAGTAGGATCGCAAAGCCGGGGTCTTAGCAAAGTTACATATAAACATTGGATTTTCTATACATTATTATCAGCCTGGGGCCAGGAATTTGTGTCTGATATGGTTATAGACCCGTCCCCTATCACATCGTGGGAACAAAATAAAAGGCGATAAGTGGGTATCCTAGTTGCACCTCTGCCCACCCCTTCTGGACAAGAGGGGTGAGTTTATGTATATATGAAGTATGAGAGTTATTATTAATATATAGTTTGCGCTCTTGGCATCAAACAAATTCCACACTACATAATATTAATTATCTACAAACCTTCTCTGTACATAGTAAATGCCTCTAATAATTTAGTAATACTAAATTATTCATAGTTATAAAGATAACTTTTCAACGTTTTTAATAAAGTTAATACAGATTTTATATGAAAGTACTCAATGCCTGTGTAAAGTTCTTAAAAAAGTGATTTGTATGATATTTCATCATTGGCAGAGCTGCTTGATCCTCAATTTCTTTCACGGCGAACATAATGCATTTTTGCCCAGCAGGTTTAGAATTAGGCGCAAGATTTTCCAAACAAAATCAACGTGGCCCGCACATCAAACAGGTAGACAGACTTACACCCAAAACCCTTCGACGGTTACTTAGAGACTTTGTCATGTAAATCAGCCACTCAAATCCCCCAGGGAGACGCCATTCAAACTAAAATATTGTAAATATTTTAGTTGTGAATAGCTGACTTTGCTTTGATCTCGACATTAGGAGAGTTTTTGGCACATAAAAGCGACACAGCACATTAAAATAAAGAAAATATTAAATACAATTTCTATTATCCTTCAACCGTCGTATCGGATAAAAGTTTAACGATACTTTGTTTTATAAAACGAACATAATGACGCGATTGACGATGTTGACGAACATTTTTTTCGTAGAAGCGTTTCAAAATTCAATTACTCTATTTATTTATCACATTCTGATTGGTTCTATTTAAACGCAATTAAAGCTTTTATTGTCGTAGACGAAATTGGAGATGAGGAATGTAGACGATTTACGACTTAGGTTTTGGTAATGAATTAGGCATTGACTTGGGAATGGTATGTTAGAATAAACTCTGATTAGAAAGATTATGGGCCACTTATAACATATTACGATAATGTATCTTTGAGGGTTCTAGGAAAAATCCCATTGGATTCTATATCCAATTATGGTATGGTACAATGTTATTCTTAACATTACTAACAGTGTTGGAACGATGAGCGTGATATGTACATAGTTACCTTACCTTACATACTTACCTTACCTTTACTTACAGTACCAATAGGATTATTACCTAAATGAAACAAATTTGTAATAATTTTAAGTAATCTACTCACATCTTTTGGTTTCTTTTTACGTTTTTTTTTTGTGATTGATGCTTAAATAACACCGTCCCTTGTAAAATACAAATAATAAACCTCATGATGTTTATATTTCATAGGCCTTGAAATATATAACATTGACAGAACAATTTATTTATTATTATAAATATAAATAGAACAAAAGGATAAACGATACTTTATAGAGCTTAACAAAAAACAATGAGTTTCAGCTATTTGATAGCATATTTAGTGTCACAGTAAATACCTACAAAATTGTAACAATCCACCCACAGCTACAAATAAATGAATATGCCTAAACATAATGAAGGTTTTACTCACATTCAACCATTTATATTAACTAGAAACATATTCAGAAAATCACGATTGAATTTCCAATGAGAAATGTGTTCAATGAAAATTCATTTACCACTATGTGTAGGCAGGCAGCGCGGATAACGTTTTCAGAAAGGAAATAAAATGTACTTATGCAATATCAGAAAAATATTCCAATACGTTTATTGATTTCTTTGAGATGTCAAACATTTTGATATCAATAGAAATATCACCTCACACAGCGACAGATTTCATCTTTGAGATGCAAATCAGACCCTCGAGAATTCATAGCTCAAATGGGGTGGGTAAAGGTAGGCATACACTTAGATATTCCAATACTTATATTCGCTTTGCTCCACCTCCTTTATTACCTAGGTCAGGTAAATATGGAAAGAAATAGCTCAATTTTCTTTCAGGCTTCTAAAAGTGTGTTGGGAGACGAATAAATATGGCTATCTTTATTTATGAATATGCATCGAATGTTTTTATTGGTGGTATAGTAAAAATCTACTGCGATTTTTTCCGTCATATGAGACTTTGATGAAAGAATGGGAAGAAACTTTCAGTCAATTTATTATTGTATGTGTGCAGTTTTTGTTTAACAACAGTTTTTGTAAAACAACTTAGACATAATTATGGAAATTATTTGTCTACAGTTATAATTACAAAGTATTCATTGTTACTGATACTTTATAAATCGATATATAATTCCGTAACTAATATTAGAAATGAAAGCGTGCATTTTCTTTTATGCTTTTAATTCACCCGCATTTGCCATCAAGGTGGTTGTGATACAAAAACAAATCCGGTATCCAACCGACATACATTAATATGAAGTCATATCATAAAATAACATTAACCCGGCGTCATGGGGGTGGAAAAATTACATTTTTGAAAATTTAATTTATGTCCATAGAAACAAAGAAAGTTTTCTTAAGATTAGCGATATTCATGACGAAAATACTAGGAATAAGAATAATCTAGCTACTCTTAAGACCAGACTCCACAAGATCAGCAAATCTTTTAAGGGTTACTGTATACACTTTTATAACAAAGTTCCCAGTCATATTAAAGCCTTATCTATTACAAAATTCAAAGCTACTATCAAGCAAAAATTATGCAATAAAGCATATTATAAAATTTCGGAATATTTAGACGATAACAAGGCTTGGGAATAGAATAAAATTAAATAAATGTGTAGTATCTCGGAACGGAAGTCTTGGTGTGCTCTATAAAATATCATTTAAATTAAGTAACTTGTCAAATTTGCCATTGTTTTCCTATGTAAGTGATTGGGTATGTCATGCTCGCTAAAAAGTCTGTGCTTGCGGTGGCGTCGTGTGCCGGGTCGGTCACTTCCCTGTAACATGGTTGAGGAGGCCGATGGCTGGCACATGCGTCATACTCGTGAACGGGTGCTGCTTGCGTAGACTGGTCTATCCGATCTGCTTACATTGTAATGGATTGATTGATGGATTACATAAGACTTTCGCAATTATTCACCACTTGGGCGAAAAAGAGTATACTGATTCTTCGTTCTGGGCGACTTCGCTTCACTCAGCCATAGTAATTATAATATTATAATATTTGTATAAAAATATTTATTGTAAATTTACAATAAATTATTACTAAACTGCTCTGATTTAAACCAACTTGTAAATTTTGTAATAATTCACTACATTGTAAACTGGTTTTGAAAAGAGCAACACTAGAGTTTCTTGCCCGTTCTTCTCTAGTGAAAACCGCTTTCCGAACCGGGTGGTAGATAAAAAAAATGACTGAATCTAAATGATGTTGAACATTTTAATGGATTCAATAAAATATTTTCATTTCATTTCAAAGTGTTACACGGACGTTGGGGTGGGTCTCACCGACCCGTTCATAATGTCGAAATTATTTCAATAAATTTATAAATAATAAAGACTATATTTATTCGTGTTTATATTTTTGGGTATTTTTGTGATTAAATAAAACACAAATATTATGTTATATTATGTTTAATTATATATAATAAAATTTAAAAAAAGAACTAAAACTATCAACAAAATTTTTCTCTTCTACTTAAATGTAATTATATGATTATTAATTAACAATCAGTCTTAACATTTAATGGCACTTTTTTGTAGGTAACTAAGTAAATTTAAAAAATAAACAATTAATCATTTGGAATCATTATCTTTGGTACAGTCAGCACAGAAAGGTACTATGTGTTCTACGCAGATATATACATCATCAGTCATTGTACATTCTTTTACATGAGTATACTTAGCTAAATTAGAACATGAAGCTATTTTTGGTATAATGCGTGCATTAGTATGCGTAAGTATAATTTGCAACATATCCTCAGAAATGAAAAGATTCCAGCATTCCACTTCAGATATCGCCGATTTTGCTTCTGGTACTACACCTGGCAATTGATGGATTATGTTTTCAATTCTGGTTCTGACATTTTGTCGAAAGGGCCTCTTATACTACTTTGATCTTCTTCGTCACACACATCCTGGTCTGACAACTCAGTATCAGAGTCAGACTCTTGTAAAATTTCCAGAATACGCTGTCGTTCAGCCTCTTCACGGTCCATTTTTTACTAAGTACCTACAAAAAATACAAATAAAATACATTGAACTATATATAACCAGCTACAATTGTAAATAACAATAAAAAATCAAAGATAAAAATGATAAAAACACAGATAATAAGTAAAACAATATGTATACAAAATGGCGCGAAATTGTTACACCGACTGCGGGGATGGGTCTCACGTATGTGGCGGACAACAAATACTGGCAACCAACCAACCTGAACTTCATGCCAGCGGTTTACTCTATGGTGTTCGAGAGTGTTCGGCGTTCTCTGTCAATTGAAAACATATATAAGGATTGTCATGCAAGAAAAACGCCATTCTATTCTTTCGACTCAATTCTGTATTTTCGGCCACATAATTATTATAAAGAACTTATTGTACATAATATAATACTTTTACTCATTTGCTAAAATTATTTATTTTAATACTAAAAGTACCTTCCTGCCTATATCCCACACGTACCTTTTTTAACTTTGTGCACCTGTATCTCCCACTGCGGCCGTGGCACGACTAACGTGTAGCTTGCGACTCGTAGGACAACTCAACAGCTCCAGCTATTGAGAAGAGCGGCAACGTCGCACGCATAGTAACCGAACTACAAGCGAAATAAAATGTGGTGGGTCGCACAGACCCAACCCCCATGACGCCGGGTTAAACAATTAAAATGGTGTTGATATTACCGGAGTCCAGTCTCGTCACATTACAAACATTCATAGCATTCACGGTTAAAATCACAGCAGCATTTTCAAAATCCAAACTCGATATTGGTGGATGCCGACACACATATCTAAAAGGAATTTTCATGCTGACACAGGCTCAGCGACGCGACCAACGAATGTTGGTTTAAAAATTAAAAATGCTTTTCAATACCAGAACAGTCAAAGTTTTCGGAATCATTTTGAACAATTTTTTATAATTGATTAAATACGTCTACTATATAATACAAGTGATATTTATTTAAATTTTCACAATAAATTATTTTTATATGATGGCATCCTATTCGGTGTAGCAAAACTAGATTTTTCATAACTATATTGGCACGGTAAATTGATTGCAAATAACTATAAGGTAGCGCAAGGTGGAATGCAATACAAATAGAGTATCCATATTTAGGTCGACTGAAGTAACCGGCTTGCTCGAAAACGAATGTACACAGTTGCAGCTAAAACGAGATACTAGCGTAGGGCACTCCACTCTAACTTAAAATAGGTTTAGAACAGCAAATACGCGAAGATTTCTTTTTTTTAATGGAATAACATTTTATCACGTAATATTTAGATATTATAAATAAATAATGACTACAGCCAATCAAAAGGGCAAGTAGTTAGACAAGACACGGCTGCTAACATGTTCACTGTGGTTGCAGGTTCGTATCCCAGGGCACACATCTGACTTTTCGGAGCCATGTGTGTTAATCACCACGCAACGATGTTTTCCTTCAACAGTGAAAGAAAACATTATGAGGAAACCTGCATACCATAGCCATTAGTAAAAATCTATGGTATGTAAAGTCGGTCAACCCAGAGTAGGCCGGTGTGGTGGATTATATTACCCACACTTACTTACACTCTCAATCGTATTCTCGATTGTAGAGGAGGCCCGTACCTTGCAGTGGGACGTATATGGGATGTTACATGTGTACAGTACTGTGCATTAAAAACTTCTTTCCATTTCGTGTAGATAAGTGCAACCAGGTCCACCTAATATTAAGTAGACAAGATCCTTTTCGTAATTTACTTACCTGGAGCCAATTTTATTCAAGTTCCAGGTATTTGCCTCAGAACGGGTAGTTACTAGTTAGTTATTACTTCCAACTTTACTAAATTGATACGGCAATGCTTAATTTACTCTGTAGAATCTTCTTAATCGGTTTATTCAATAGTTTAAATATAATAATAATAATTTCTCTCTCTAAAATCGAGAGTACGTTTGAGAGTGGTTAGGCCACATAGTCCACCAAGCTGGCCCAATTTAGGTTTGTTGCAATGTAAACAATATTCAGATAGTTTTATGTTAGAGCATATTAGTATATCAATAGAATAGATTAGTGCAATTATCACGTCTGCCTTATCGTATGGCATACATTTTATTCTCTAGTTACATTTTGCATTGCAAACTAATTAACTGGAACTTGTTTTAACTATCTAACGACTGCATTATTGTTTGGTTTATCTAATGTTTTCAATAATCGTACCTGTCCTAATTATTCGTTTGCTTTTTTTTCTTAAGCCTTGTATTTGTTATAATATGTTATTTTTAAAGATATATTTTTATCCTCTATTTCTGCATTGTATTTATACAAAACCATCATAATTTTTCTGGTAATAAGATATTCGAATCCGTTTAAATAGGGACCACTGTATACACCTGTTAAAAACTGATTATAGTTACGCATGCGAAGAGCACCTTTCGCGATCAAACAGTTTATATTGGGTAATGACTAATGACACGGTCAAAAGAAAAAATATGATGGGCGCCATACTAGTTCTACAATTAGTAATGTAATGAGAAATTTGGAAACGATAAAGTAAATTTATAAGATGATAGCCAATAATAATGGCATATAAATAAACAACAAATATATACTATTCGATTAACGGCCTTATTCAGACAAAATTTATAATATATTTTACAGGGTATATCAAGAATACTACCGAAAACGAAGCCGGGTGGTAGTTTAAGCGACTTCACACACAATGCAACAGAAAATGTTGGAAAAATGCGACATTTTTTTGCACTTTTTTTATATGGTCGCATTTGGTTGGTAAATACTATTTTTTCCTAAAATAACGGTGTATAACCTATTATTTATACATTATTATTTATACAAAAGCTATGGATTTACCACTCAAAAATGATGATGTTTAAAAAATCATAAAACCAAATTGTTTTTGCGAAATTTTTAGTTGCATTGTGTTTGTAGTCATCAAAACTACCACCCGGCTTCGTTTTCGGTAGCAGTCTTGAGATACCCGGTATATTAATTAGCGAATGTTTTGTCTCCTTCGCTCAAAGTTTATTCAAAAGTAGTTTGAAAGGGACAAAATATTCGGTAACGTAAATATGTTTTGAAATTGTTTATGAATAAGCCCGTACAAATTCTTATGAAACTTTATGTGACTTTTAAGCTCATCACGCGCGAGTGTTTTGACCTCAGCTTCGGCGAACTAGATGTAAATATCTACAATGTGTGAATATAACAGAGTAAAGATCTATGCTGAGATGGTAGTCGGAATGCCAAAAACACGTAACTAGCACATTCAGTCTTGACCATCGATTTTGTTTAATTCCATTAAATGCCACTACGAATAAATAATCGTATAAAATCAGTTCATCGAATTGAACCAACTAAAATAATAATAAAGAGCTGTCGATACAGCATCAAATATTGTACAAAAATGAAACAGAAAGTAATATTTTTATTCAATGTAACGAGCTTACAGTGATAACGTTTGACAGCCCTTCTAAACGATGGAAAATAGGAAAAGCAACTCTACATTTCATTAACATTTTTTGTCCTAAGACTTAGGTATTCTTCTTTAATGTTTTTAATACTAAGAATGTATGAAATAATATTTCTCTTTCGGAAGACATTTGCAAACATAATTTGCAGAAAACATGAATTAATCGAATGTCCTTGCATGCAACACGACCCCGATCAGGCTGAACTAACGAGAATTTACCATGCAGTTCGGCCTTTTAATGTTCAGGCTTTAGATGAAAAAACGCTGCTACATTCGGCTGCCATAAGCGGTTTATATTCAGATCGTATGCATTTCAGAAAACAACTTGACAAATAAGAATCAATTTAACAACGAACATTTAAGCGTTTTAAGGTGAACGTCAAGATGGTGGGATCGCAAGAGATACCTTGAAAAGTTTACCGTCAATAATTAGTACCAAATTGCTACTATTTGATACTATATTCTTAAAATTGGTACCTCGCCGCGTTCGGAGATATTCAACAGTAATACTGATCCCGCAATTTTGACGCGTCAAGATGGCGGGATCGGTATATAAATGAAGTATCAAATAGTAGCAATTTGGTACTAATTAATTATTGGTGGTAAACTTGTCAAGATATCTTTTATAATCCCGTCATCTTGACGTTCACGTTTTATGGCCCTCTATCTGTCGCATATGCTTCTTATTCGAGTATTTTTTTAATCAAGTTAAGTACATCGTAAGTTGTACCAATTTATGGACTCGAACATTCTGCTTAAAAGAGAAAGCAGCCAATGGCACTGATGGATTATAAAGACAATCTGAAGCAGGTTTTTTGTATTTGTTTTTTTATTGCAAAGATTCCGTAAATGAACAAATAGGTCATCTTATAATAAAGGATAACCGCAGTCCATGAACATCCACAACGTTTGGATGTATGGTTAATATGATCCCCATCAAATCGGGCGGAGAGCAGGAAGGAAAAAAGATGAGAAGAGCAAACATTGGGCATCCGGAAATTTTACTCATGGAGCGAACAGCAAAACTATCGCTTCATGTAGAGTTGCTATTAGATTGAGATAGTGTTCAGTCATACTGATTCATCATTGACAAGAGCGAGGTTCTAAAACTTCTAAAAGTATACTCAGTACTTAATGCATGTGTATTTAATATAATAATATTAATGAATACACACAACAGTCACATTCATAGTCCTAACTCCACACTTAGATCGAGCCTTATGTCGTGGTTATACCCAGACTAATATAAATCAATAAAATAAAAATCCAATTAAAAATACTATTTTAATAGTCATGTACAATCTATAGTGTTTTACCTAGCATGATATGTTTTACTAATATGATCTAATATAAGAAGTAGTTTTTGAAAAAATCATGGACATGAAACACATACGAATCGAATACGGATCTCCTTTTTTGAAGATGGCTAATACTCAGAAAGAAATGCCATAACTACATTCATATAAGTACCATTCACAATTTTGCAAACCGTTGTGAATCGATACAGGCACTCGAATGACACACGAGCCGTTTCATCATCAACTGTTTCAAATATTTGATGTCTCGAGAAGATATAGCCCGTCCTAAGCAAACATCTGTCGAACACGATCCCTCAAAGCCTTCGACCCTTTATGTCAATGGTACACAACAATCCCGCGTGCTGAATATTTATAGCTCTTACATGGTAGTGTTATCGAATATCATACAATTTTTACGCCTATAAATACATCTTCACAGACCTCACATAATATTACTTTCTTTAAATGGAACGTGAATAAATATTTGTAAAGCTAACATGACGATGCCGGCTGTCGAAATAATATGGCCAATATGCGTCATAGTGCCAACCCAAACCAGCGGAAGTTTTAATCTATGATTTTTATATAATACAGCTTTTTTATAACTCTTCTCTATTTAAAATTTATCTGCCCGAAGACAGGAATTTGTACCCGATGAGGCGATAGGCTCGCCCCTTATTACATCGTGGGACCGAATGCAAAAGACGAAACATGGGTGATCTGTTTGCTACCAAGGGAAAGTCTGCCTCCCGCTTCTGGGCAAAAGTCGCGAGTTTATGTATCTATGTATCATGTACATACAATCTATTCTACGTACCTTGCCATGTCATTAATATCGAATTCATTTCTTACTTTTATCAAGCATTGTTTTAGGTATAGATATTAGATTGTTTTAGGTATGAGTTAAAAATGATACGATCGATAGCTTTTGGTGTTTGGCTATACAACATAAAATAATATTATAACTTTTCTGAAACACATGTGGAAAAAGCAACAAAGGATTTTGTCACAATTGTTTATACCGATACCTCTACTTTCGTTTACGTAAATATTTTCAAGTTTTCCAACTTGTTTTTCCTCCTTAGGATCTAATAGGTTCTTGGCTGTATGGCGTCTACTGGAGTCATGAAAGAGTTTTACCTTCTCGAGAGGTTATAACAAGGTACAGCAAGTACGTAGTACTCGCATCTCGTGCGGATTGCATTTGCACGATTAAAACCAAAAGAATAATGAAAAAAAATCACTGGTTGTCTTTAACGGTGACGGAAAACATCGTGAGGAAACCTGCATAACATAGCATTAGTAAGAATTTATATGCATTAACCAACTTAATTTACTATAATTAGGTCCGAACCTCTCTTTATCATACTATCGATTGTTGATGAGGCCCGTGCTCTGCAGTGGGACGTATGAGGGGGTGATACACAGGTACACATATAGGTGGTCTAATGACCTATATTTCAAACTCATTTTTTAACAGATCCTATGTTCAGTTTACGCAGTATGTTGATATTTTCATCTGTATCTAATTTTAATAGAATCTCTTTTTAATCCTCCTAAGTTGGGAAAATGCTTACTTTTTTCTACAGATTGCATAATTGACAACTGTTCGATTATAAACTTTTTAATGGGCTCCTAATGACTACGCAGCTGCAAAAGAATAGTTTCAGCGTTTTGAATTAATTCTTCTAGCTTTCGTTTGCTTTTCCACTTGTTCTTTCAAAATTAATTTAAGATTCTATGGTCTTTAAAAACAGTAGATACGATTACAATTATAAGTTACTAAATAAGTTGAAGTTTATTGATAACAAATAAAAAGGTAAATATGCATTTAATAAGATCCAACTAAGCTATTTAAGATACATTAATTTATAACTACATAATTAATATTTAAACTTCATTGTAACATTAAATACCTCGAAAAACATCAATAAAGAAATATTCCTTTTTAGGGTTCCGTAGCCAAATGGCAAACAACGGAACCCTTATGGATTCGTCATGTTTGTCCGTCTTTCTGTCCGTCTGTATGTCATGTGTAATTTCTAAAATAAAAGAATGAAAAAACTCAAAAAAATATATGATGTACATAACACACTTCCACTGAAAATTGGTTTGAACGAGACCTAGTAAGTAGTTAGTTGTAATACGTCATATGACTCTACAGGTTTGTACGGAACCCTCGGTGCGCGAGTCCGACTCGAACTTGGCTGGTTTTTGATATGACACTGTTCGTAACCACCACTGAGTTTTAAACAGTGGCGAAAGAATTTTTTTAATGTGAAACAGGATTATTGCATACATTCTGCATCGTCTTGTTCAAGTTATACACGTCTTAAGCCTTTAAATGTCGTATTATATTCTGCACGTCATTCTATAAAAGGATAGTTCTCTGAATATATTCTTCAAATGCATTGTAATTGAAGCAGCAAAGTGAATATACCTGTTGCTACAAAAATATCTCCTTTCAGACAGCAAATATATTTTCTCCGCATATATTAAATGTAGTACAAGAAGTACTCAGAGCTCACGTTAACGCTTCGTACTCTCGTGTGAATGGTTCCTTAACGACATCGTTTATTCTTACCTCGACGCGACATCCAGACCAACTGAGCGATTTACTATGCACTCGACAAACTTTTCTTTTAACAAATATATTGTATCTTCATCTTTATCCACAGACGCCTGAAGTAAGGTCTTCTTTGAGAATTTCCACAGCAACCAACTTCATACCTAGAGTAATTAGGTAATCAGACAATAACAATGCTTTAAACAGGTTGCTTAAGAAGATAACTGGCACCCAGTTAATGTATTCTGGTTATCCCCGGTCCAAAAGACCTCATGTGAACACTTAGGTAAGCAAAGCACACCGTTAAAAAGGAAAGAACAAAAGCAGTTCACAACGCTTCACAGAATGCAAAGTGCAAAGCGCAAAGTTGAAGCAATTTCCACAAAATGGAGCAGGTATTTGAAACAAGAACGACTTTCCTTACCTAAGCATTTTGTCTAAACTGTATCCCCAATTCTCGAGCTTACCTACGTGTCAGATATTGAACGGCAATTGCCACTTTTGTCAATTCAAACTATTTCTGCACCGCTTAATTAATGAACGGCATAATCTTTCTTTTCACTGTTCTAAAGTTTAGAATCTATGAAATGAAAATGAAACTGCTTCATAAGATGAATTTAAATATATTAATTTATTTAAATTCATCCTCTCAGCGTTTTCAGTTTCCAAATTACGATACTTTTAATGCTCCACTAGCGAGTTTACTATCAAGCTCAATAATATAAAGATTTTACCAACAATCTGTAGTAAACATAGTAAAAAATCATTATTTAAATATTGACCCCGACCCTAAAACCTCCATAAAACATGTAAAATTATCTGAAACGGATGGCCAAAAGCTTTACTCCAATGTAAATCATTTAGTTATGAACATGTCATGTTGTCCCAAAGTCACTTTTTGTGAAGTTAAAATATTTATGAGGGTATATTTATTCGGTACGGCTTCGACGCGCAGGGAACGGTCGATTGAATCTCAAAGCATTGAATACACGAAAATTCTCCATTATAACATCCGCATTGATAAATGTATGAGCGCAAATGCTTCACAAAGGACTATCGAGACAAAGCCGTCTAGCAATGGAAAATAAAATTGGAATAGTATACTGAAACAAAATGCTAATATTTAAAGGATTTAAATCGAACTTGTGCTGAGTTGGGGCAATATATTTTTGAACGTAATAGAAGGGTTTGCGAGTAGCTCGGCCCGCAAACAGGGGGAACAAGCATTCATTAAACACTTCTGCGCAATTAACGTGAAACGGTGCACTGTTGAAAACAATGTTCGTTTTATTTAACGCAGCTTTCCGACAAACAGTGCGGACCTCCGCTATCCAAATACTGTGTGAAAGCGAAAAGATTTTCCTGCGTCGCTGTTTTAAACTTTGTTTTTGACCAATAAAATTGCGTTTGAAACTAAATACATCGATATACCTCGGAAATTATTTTTCCGGAGAGTATTAAGAGGTCTTATTTAACTAACGCTTACAAGTGATAAAATAATTACCTAATGATAAATTGTTTTCTATGGAATACAAATGGAATTGAAAAGAATTTCTCTATAAATAATTTATAAGAAAATGGCGTCTAATAGTGATCTGTATCTGTATCAGCCTATATATTTCGCATTGCAGGGCACGGCCCCCTCTGTAAACTAGAGTATAATTGATAGTGGTTACTGGTTAGGATATATAGTCCCCCACGCTGGCCTAGTGCGGGTTCACAGACTTTACATAACATAGAAATTCATATAAATCGGCTATGGTATGCAGCTTTCCTCACAAAGTTTTCCTTCATCGTTTTAGTGTGTGATGATTGACTACCAATACACACATGAGTCGGAAAAGTCTGAGGTGTGACCTGGGATTTGAGCCCGGGACCACCATGAACATGTTGGCAGTCACATCTGGTCTTTTACCAACAGGCCACCACGCACTTTTTACTCACACATTTTCTGGTGTTCATGAAATTTAGTAATTAAAATAATTACATCAGTTTAAACGATCATGTGAACATCTAAAAACATTGTACATATTAAATTTTTCATTGCACTATACACAGTCTTATCTTTTCATCGAGTCCATCAATCTTCGAATTCTAACTTTAAAATATCTCTAGTATATGATTGTACGAGACTGTCTACATCACGGTTCAATTTATATGGTTATACGGTACTATTCGTTCCAATCCAATTACACAATGAGAATCTCGATCTACCTTCGCTACTCAAGATTATATTACATTTCAAAATATTTCGGCTTGCAGTGCAGTAAAAATGCAGACAGTAAATTCCTAAAATATCCTTATACCGCAGATCTTGATACCGAGTATCGATTGCGTATACTTATTTATTTCACTCGAAAGAAGCTACGCTATGGACAGACGGGCTGAGCCAATCATACCGCAACGGAACCACCGGTCAATTCGTAAGTATTCCAGTCCCCCTAAATCCAAGCAAAATAGCCGTGTGGGCGAAATTCTCGACGGCTGTATTTGCAGCGCTCCATCGCCTTGCTATTTATTATTCATTTATAAGGAGCACTGCGATATTTACTCTCCCATTACTGTGGCCTCCGAGTCGCGTTTCTTGCATTAAAAATTTAACGCGAGTCCGTCTAGAAACAGCCAACGAATAAAATGTTTAGTGAATAAAATTAAATAAACATGCTCGGTGGCTCACCGAAACTACTTCGCGGTTCACGTGTCCAGTTTGATTTATCTTGTTACCGGCTCGTGACCCGCGACAACGAAAACTTTTAAATTATAACTGACAAAATCGCATTCATCTATTCCATTCAATTTAGATTTATAAATCCTTAATCCAAAATCGATTGTTGCGGGCTGTGCGCGAGCTAATAAATCACCACAGAACGATAAAAACCGGACAAATCTCTATGCACAAAGCTGGGAAAGCGGTTCGTTGAAAAAATGAAAACAATTAGCACTACGGTGCAGCATGCGCACGCGACCGACTCGCAAAAAACTAACCAACGCAGATAATTTACTTTCAATCGCTGCAAACCGAGGACGAAGCAGATATTACACGTAGCTTTACTCGGAAAATATTGGCTGGAAATCCACCGCCCTCGTCGGCGCACGACAAATTCGTACAGCAGCCGGGATTTTGTCGTACATTTTTTATTTGATCCATCAGTTTAGACATTTTTATTTTTAAATATGCTACGTAATATTTTAACAACTTCCTTCGACTATATTAGCACGGTGACCTACATAGGGCCGATTCTGAGTTCCGCGACATTTCAGAGCTAGATGGTGAGAAGTTAGACAGGCGAGTTATTTGGGGCCGTGAATGTGAGCCGACACGGCTGCATCCACTGACAACACAGATATCAATTCTTTGCAATACACGGTGGCTTGGACCGCTATGTAGCTGTTGACCCGTAAAGCACTAATAATAACGCAGCACAATAGGCGTACCAAGCAAAACCGAGCGGTTTCGTTAAATCAGCGGGGTGAAAGGAATCCTTGAGTTGGATCTGCGCCCAGACTTGTTGAGATTGCAGCAATTTATCCCGCCCGTGACGTTTTAGATATGGAATTGTGTTAACTTTATGTCTTTCTTGATATGTCAAGCTGTAAGAGGGTTTTAGATACCTTGACTTTCGAATCTTTGTAAGACGCAAAGACATAAGACATTTAACATAAATATTTAATCAACACTATACAAAGATATTTAGTTATATCCATAACGTAACATAAACATAAGTCAACAAACTTTCAGGGTATTAATTAATTAAATATAATAAAATGAATATATCCGAACTAAACATTTAGTACCTCATCCAAAAGTCTGCGACTTGCGATGAGTACGTCCTTTCCTTATGGATAGTACATCCCATCCTTATGGATAGGATGTATATGTACAATCCTATAAATATGTGTGGCTAAATCATCAGTCAGCTGTAAATGAAGTCAAAACAGCTGATAATGTAAGGGATGTAAAATAAGCTTGAGCAAATTTCGAGTTTCAAGTGATCGAGCCGCGCTGTTTATAGCCAGGTTCGTCTGGGGCAGTACCACTGTCTCACAGGTAATCACCGTGAAGATTTGCTGTCGCGTTCCGTTCAGTGAGATTTCCTGGTGCCCTATTTCCTTTACCTCTTTCCCAAATTTTTTCCTTCCCGTTCCCCTCTCTATTTGATAGGCTGGCAATACATTTGCTATCGTTGGGCGACAGTGATCAAGTAACGTGTTTCGTAGTTTGCCGGACCTATGCAATAAAAAAGCAAACTGTAGACTTTCCAATAGAAAATAAAAAGGAATACAAAAATAGACACAATTAAAATATAACAATTTACAAACAAAACGTGCAACAATAAGTGACACGGCACAAAACGTAAAACCACACGAGTGACACGTCTTGTACATTACAAAGTCTTGGACTGGCGGTAAATCAGTTTTATACGGATTTATACGTGGCTAACTAACACATATAATGCGGAGGCGCGTGGTATATAGTGGCCGGCAACTCTAATGGCTTCCATTACGTTGCTTGCCACCTGCGCTAATGGCTCAGAAATATTTAATTGATGAGAGCTGTACAGATTTTACCGATTCCCATTTTTCATCGATTCGTTAGTGTTTTTATATTCGCTTTGTAGAACACTCGTTAAGACGTGATATGTTTTTGAAGTTTAAATTCTATTTTAAGGGTAGGTATGCTTATACTTCGCTTATACGTGGTTTTTGCTGAGTTTTCTGCGATAGTGTTTTTAGGTTAATGCATTTTTAAATTACTTATAGACTTTTTGTACACCTTAATTAAGTCACCTAGGCAACAAATAATGCAAACCGCCTTGCGTGTTTTATGTGGGACTGAAAGGCTACTTGTGTTTAGAAAATCTGGCTCTCAATTTAGAATATCCGATGAAAAGTTCTCTCAGATATCGGATTTGAGAGCAGTCGGACCGGAGTTCAAAATAGCAGCCATTTTGAACTCTGGTCTTATGTTTTTTATTTCATGTATTCTTTTACGAGTCCCTTTTTAGTTTCATTTTCAAATTAAAACGATTCTAAAGAAGTTTCCCTTCCAAAATTTTAGCATTCCCATATGGTAAAAGAGTTAAAATTTAACTAACACGTTTCTATGTGTAATCCAGTAATGGCTGTGGAGATTTTCCGACGGGATTTCATCGTGAAAAATCTAGTGTGCCAAGCATGTACGCTGGTAATTACATTCTGATGGCATACCACTTTCAATTCGTTGTGTTGCTTCAGCGTTCATACTGAGCATGTACAAAGTCATTAAGATATTTAATATAAAACCATTTATTTGCTGTAAGCTAAAGCCTAGATAGGAAATTAATTTAATTTTCAATGTTTCGATTTGATCTCTGAGTGTGTATTAATATTTTAAGTTACATTATGTGTAATTATCGCTCACTTTAATGGTGAAAAAAAGCATAATGAAAAAAAATACTCGAGGTCTCTTCAATCTGCATTTTTATCAAACTTTAATATATTTTAATTTTTAAGGGACCATACCTAGCAACTATGGAAATAAATAAAATATCCGAATAACTGATGCATTTAAAAACATAATTCCTTACAATACCATTCAGTGATATGAACCGTTGATATTAGCGTAAAAGCAAAACGTAAACATTGCACAGCTGTGGTCCGGACTAAACCAAATTTGCTATTTATTGGAACAATGATCTAAAACAAATTCTCATCACGGTTTCCCAATTCTGTTTGTGCGATATCAGCTAGCAAAAGCGAATTCCACAGTGAACGGATTTCATTTGCTAATTAGATATAAGGGGTATTGTTTGTGCAATTTGCTTTTGCAAACAAACGGCTATATTACCAACCGAACGTCATGGATACTTGACGATGTCGGATGTTGTGACACTCCTCTACATTGTAACCAGGTTGATTAGCTATTTAGGTATGATCAATCTGTAATTCTACAGCGGCGACATGTAGCTTTCAATTGTTATACTAACTTCATTTATTTTTAGATTAGTAACATATCTGCAGATCGTTAAATCAACAGTAACCATTTTTCGACTTTACTTTGATGGTGCCAGTATTACAGAGTAAGAAGACGTGATATAACAGTTTTGCTGTTGTTTTTTTTTATTGCAATGAATAGCGAGACGAGCATGCCTTTCGCCTGATGGTAAGCAATACGACCGGCCATGAACGGTGGCAAAACCAAACACCTTAAATTACAAAGCAACGCATACTTATTTACATCATACAGCTTTGGATGTAAAGAAATATAAAGCAATAAATTAGTATAAATAAAGTAGTAAAATTAATTAGTGTAACGAAGCACCATAATAATGCGGTAAATTAGCACGTTGTTCTACCCGTGTGTAACATATTATTACATTTCCGCCGGAGGCGTGAAATGTCCGGCGGTATGCATTTTACACGTATAAATTATATTCCCGACTACAATTTATACGAGTTCCTCATAGCTGTATTATGAAATACGTTATTCTATTCTGTCCTTTTTATTCTTTCTTTGACTTTGGACTATGACTTTATTCAAGTATGATTGTCTTCTCAATAATAGACTTGTAACTAATGTATTTATTTCATTTAAAAACTAACTAAAACGAAGCGGATAAGATATATGAAAATTGAATATCAGCGCTATAATGCAGTCCTATTGTATTTTAGCACAAATCTGAATGGGGGGTTTTATTATTGGCCATCTCTTACTTTTTTATTGTATATTAAATAGCAGTCTTGTTGGTAGTACTGTAGCTTTATACCGGGTATATCAAGACTGCTACCGAAAACGAAGCCGGGTGGCAGTTTTAGTGACTACTAACACAATGCAATTAAAAATTTCGCATAGAAACGCGAGATATTTTTTTTTTGTGATTTTTTAAATATCGTTGTGTTTGGGTGGCAACTCCATAGTTTTTGCTAAAATAATAATTTAAAGCTTTGTATAAAATGGCATCTTCATAAATAAAAGAACGTACACTATTATTTCAGAAAACAACTATGTATTTACCATCCAAATACGAAGTTACGAAAATATAAATAAAAAAAAACATTGTTTGTTTTTTCAAAATTTTTAATTGCATTGTGTCTGAAATCACTAAAACTAACACCCGGTTTCGTTTTTGGTAGCAGTCTTGATATACCCTGTATAAGCATGTATTTTGTTTTTATTCATCTTAATGTAGGTCAATAATAACTTTATTTTCTTTCTTTCTTATTTTTTATATTAATAGAGGACAATAATAGATACTTAATATATTTTATCTAAACGAAAGGAAAGGTATTATGGCTCTACTGTGTTGGATCAAGCCTTGAAGTTGCGTTTCAGATAACCGGACTTCAGATGATGGAAGACTGAAGATGCGTTGGAAACACGAGTTGGATGCATTCAAGCCTAAATGGCAAGGGAGGTCTTTGCCCAACAGTGAGATAAAGACTACAAAAAAATGTCCGATCAAGTATGTAGGTACTAAAAAAAGGAATGAAGTAGCAATCAGTACAGTTCAAAAGGGTTATTCAAGTAATTAAATAAGTTCAGTTGCAGTGTAGTTGCGGTTAAGGACAATATCACGTTTATTACATCAACTGAAGTTTGGAAAAGAAATAGTACGGATCAGTGAGTACAGAATAATCATTGGTATGAATTTAATGAGTTCTATAGATCTGATATAATCGAGATTTATTTTACAACCCTACGAAGTAAATGTTTAGATACTGGTTGTTTTTATTTGTTGTTATTAAAGGATTTTTTTTTTAATTAAATAACTCCGTATAAAAATTACTGAATGCACAATGACGTTTCAAATACAAGCTTACAATTATAGCGTACTGTGGATGGAAATTATACCAACATTATAACGAAATACATAAACACAATACACAATAAATATAGTATACAATTACGAATAGCGCAGTAAAAATGGGAAAAAAATAGAGAACACAGTAGTACAAACAGATCAATACACGATGTTAATTTCAAACAATAACTAAAAAAATATTAAACAAAGCTCTAAGACCTTGTACATTCGGTAGACTTAGACCATTATATATAGATAGCCGATGGGCATTTCGTGCCCATTTCAAAGCATTAGCTACAAAGCTGTCCCGGACAGCGGATGCACTTAGTACCTTGCTACCTAACTTGGAAGGTCCCTTGCCGAAAGCTATATACTGGAGTCGTGCGGTCTATGGCTCTATACGATAGTTCCGTATGGGCTGAGTCCCTGAGTGACCGATGCGTCGCTCTTCTGCGTAAGCCCCAAAGATTAGTGGCGCAGCAGGCAATCTTTCGAGGTTTCTTTCGAGTCGGCTTGTGTGTTAGCTGGATTTTTGCCCGGGGATCTGGACGCCAAAACCCTTTCGGCTACGTTTTACTGGCGCGAGGAGGCGTTCAGACTTGGACAAAGACCGGCTTCCAGAGAGGTGGAGGTAAAGCGTGCCTCCCTCCTTAGAGCCGCCATGGAGGAGTGGCGTCATAGGTTGGACAACCCTACAGCGGGTCTGAGGACTGTTGAGGCAGTGCGCCCTGTCTTTGACCAATGGCTAGACAGGCGCCACGGCGTGGCGACGTTCCGACTCACACAGGTGCTCACAGGACATGGTAGTTTTGCCGAGTACCTGTGTAGGATAGTTGGCGTGGAAAGATTGGCCGTGTGTCACCACTGTGACAACTGCCCAGAGGATACGGCCCAGCACACGCTGGAGGTGTGTCCATCCTGGGATAGCGAACGCAGCGCTCTCACAGACGTCTTTGGGACCAACCTCTCTTTACCTGCTGTGGTTTCGGCCATGGTAGGTAGTCAAACTTCTGTGAGAAAGTAATCTCGTAGAAGGAAAATGCCAAGAGAATTCGCGAGCGGTCGGATCCTTCCCGCCGCCAAAGATGACGTAGGAGGCGCCGGCGTGACGCATGATCGGCGACTGGCGCCCTGTGGTATGGAGGCGTTTCGAGAATTCCGCCTCGGTATCCCCTGCCTGTCGTAGAAGGCGACTAATGGGGAAGTGAAGGTCGCGGGCGCGCAGTGGGGGGTTGTAGCGCCTATTGTACCTGAGTACAAGACCAAGCGGAGTACAAGCCTATTGTACCCGAGATGTTCGGCAGCAGGAGGAGGAGAAAGCAACTGCCTGCTGCCGAGTAAAGAGGAGGCTTTAGCCTCCAACATATGTTACGTGCCGCAAATTAAGCGACAGTGTGCAGGAATGGCCCCGGTAGAAGCTGAAGCGCTCTTGCTTCGGGTTCCCGGAGCCGTTCCAATTGCGCCGATGACGGCAACGCGGGGTTTTGGTTGGTATGCCGTATCTCGGTGAACCCAACATAATCGCTCCACTTTCCCCCGACTTGGGGCGATAGCGGTAAACCGGTTTCCCCGCGCCAACAAAAAAAAAGACCTAACATTACAGCATGACCAACTAGGAGCGACTACGTCAGCTCATCTAGATCTAGAATAATAATAGTAGTAGGCTTAACATATTTCCCAAAAAGGTTTAAAAAATTAAAAACATTGTATTTAATATATTTAGTCATATTTATTTACCATTGCGGAAACAAACTATGTAGCATATCTAGCATTAAAATTGGTATGGGACATGGGGAAAAATGAATTACCGCTAAAGCTCCACATCGTTTGAAAGTGATTATGTTGGGTCACCGGTCTTCAACGCAACATTAAACCGCCCTGATAATATTATGATGTTGCCATCCAAGCAACCGTTGAGTTGTCCCTAAAAATGGTACATCTGTAAAAATAACTGCCACAGTGGCGTATACTATGGTACGATACCAAAGCTGAGGTCTTGGGTTCCAATCCCGGGTCGGGAAAAGCGATATTGGATATTTCTATTCATTATCAACACGGAGTCAACAATTTATCTACACTAATATTATAAAGAGGAAAACTTTGTTTGTTTGTTTGGTTGTAATGAATAGGCTCAAAAACTACTGGGCCGATTTTAAAAATTCTTTCACCATTCGAAAGCTACATTATCCACGAGTAACATAGACTATATTTTATTTTGGAAAAAAAATAGGGTTCCGTAAGATATTTAGATTTTTCGGACACAAACTGAAAAAAATCAACCAAAGAAGTTACTTATTTTGCGGACGCTGCCTAAACTACAAAAGATAGAACCATAAAATGTTATAATTAATTGTAGATCTTATAAATATCTACAAAAAAGTCCGCGACACACTATACCTATCTATGTCGAGTGAGGCACAACAACCACATTTTTATTTAAAAATCTTGAATTTTTTTTTGGACTACATTTAAACGCGTTTATTTTACTCATGCTATTAATCCTTATCAAAATAAATTATTTCATCAATAAGTACAGTTTATGTTGATAATATTTGGTCTTTGAATGATTAAAATTGGACGTTTGGTTTTGAAGTTGTGGTGAAATTAAAATATTACGATTTCTGCTGCACGGCCCGCTGTATAAGATATATATGGATGTTTGTGGAGAGAAGGGACATAAAGTAAAATAGAATCGAAGGTACGGGAGAGGGCTGGGATAGATCACAGATTTGTTAGGACGAAATTTAAATGCACGTTATAAAACGGGATGGATAATAAAGAGAAGGGACGGGACGGATTGGGAAGAGACTGAACAGGCGGATGAGACGGGATTGAGCCGGACAGTAGGATAGCTACGTCAAGTTTAGGCATACAAGAGTTTATATGAAAAACAACATGTATTTGGTGTGGAGTGGAATCAAAAAATATATGCACCCAGGCGAAGCTGGGTCGGGCCGCTAGACCACCCATATGGCGATAGGCTCGCCCCTTATCACATCGTGGGATGGAACATACAAGGCGAAATGTGGGTGTCCTGACAGCACTTCTGCCTACCTCTTCTGGGAAAAAGGCGTGAGTCTACGTATGTACCTATGCATATAATTACTTGCTCGTTGTGTTATTCACAGTGGTAGATAAAAAAGAGAGAATTATCCATATTTATATTATTATTGAAAAACTACACTCACCCAATGCTGATACGGCGTAGGTGTGGTAAGATATGTTTACAAAAACTTCATTATATTTTTATCAACTGATATATAGTTAATATCTAATAAAACAAAAATGTAGCACGTGACCCTCACATAAAATATTCCATCCATCCATCCATCAGCCAAAGGAAGTCCACTGCTGAACATAGGCCTCCCCCAATGATTTCCACAGAGACCTGTTGGAGGCAGCCTGCATCCAGCGACGTCCCGCGACCTTTACCAAATCGTCGGACCATCTTGTGGGTGGACGTCCCACGCTGCGTTTTCCGCTACGCATAAAATATTATACACACAAAATATTATACTTCGCAAAATTAGTATTGCCTCAGAATACAGAAACAACGGTTTGTATATTTTAAAAGTAATACAATCTATTATATTTTGGAAATTATATATTATATCCTGTTAGGTCCGTTGGGGTAACACGGAACACCGCAATACAATGTTGAAGAGGTAATAAGTATTAGTTTAGCATTTACTGGTGGTCTCTGCTCTCATATGTGAGAGACCATCTGGGTGGATACCATCGCAGTGTCTATTTCTCTCGTCAAACAGCAGTGTAAATGCATTGTTGTGTTTCGGATTGAAGGGCATTGTAGCCAGAGTAACTACTGGACATATTGAGACTTAACATCTTATGTCTCAGGATGGCGAGCGCAGTGGAATGCCAAGCATTGCTTTGTAATTCAAGGTGTTGTTTGGTTTTGCTACTGTTTATGAGCGGTCGTATTGCTTACCATCAGGCGAACGGCAGGCTCGACTCGCAATTCCTCCCATTAAAAAAAAAAGTAATAACGTAAACTCCTACATTTTTTAAGAGTTTAAGCTTTAGAGTATATAAATATAGAGGGAGCACTGTCATACATTTGCGACTTCAAAAACGTAAGGGAGATTTTTTTTTTTTTTTTTTTTTTTCTTTGGCAATTGTATAACATTATGCCATTTTCAAGTTAGGGAAACGCTTTGGGGAGACAATAAGGAGAAAAACAGAATTTGGAAAATAAAGGATCAGTAGGTAATGTAGGAAAGTAATAGGATTACAAGGAAATAGAAAAATAAATATATATAAATCAAATTTTTATATCATTTTGAATAATAAACGTACATAAAGCCTTATATATATGATAATCATTAGAATATAATAAAACTGGAATAGATGTCGGGAAAGGAATTTGAAGCAATCTAAGATTATGATATAGGGTTGAGGTATCATTTCTAGGACACGACAGAAATATATGGTTTACATCTCCAACATCTTCCCCACACTCACACGATTCAGATTGTACAATATTGAGCCTTGAAAGATGATGGGGGGTGCAAACGTGACCCAATCGCATGCGTATTAAAATTGATGTGGTTCTTTTACAAAATTCCATTTTGGAAAACCAAGGTTTGTTGCGGATACATGGTTGTACATAATAATACGATTTACCCTTATACTGACTACTGATTGACCACACATTACTCCAGGAGTCCAAAAGATAATGTTTAGGATATGCTAAAATATCATGAGTAAAATTTTTAAATGGAAACATATCACCACACGATATGGCCAGTTTAGCGAGTTGGTCTGCTTTTTCATTACCACAAATGCCGGAATGGCTAGGAATTCGAAGGAAAACAATTTCAATACTATTATTTAAACATTTTAAAAGCAAATTTCTGCATTCGCTAATAATAGCATTACCTTTGGACTTAAAGGGATTCTGAGCCAACGCTTGAAGAGCACTCATGCTGTCAGTAATTATTAGGACGTTTTTAATTTTAGAAATTAGTGCATATTCTAATGATTTGAAAATACCGTAGCATTCCCCAGTAAACACGGATGTTTCCAAGGGAAGTTTAATTTGTTGCACAATTTTGTACTGGGGGTGATATACTCCTATGCCTACAGAGGATAAACCATTTTTCGAGGCATCACTATATAAATGATGCCAATCAGGCCACCTAATATTCACTATATCATTGAATTTCTTATTGGCATTAGGGTCACTCTTAGTAATACCGATATCAACTATGTTGGGAGTTGCAATCAACGAATGGTAATCATAATTAAATATAGGTAGGAGACATGAGCTGTAAGAAGGGGCACTTAGAGATTTATATTTATTAAAGCTTATCACTAAACATGGAGTAGATTTGTGGAGCCAGAAAGAAGAGGAGGATAATTCATTTATTAATATAGGAAGTTTCGACTGCAAGGGATGGTTGGAAAATTGCATTACTCTAAATAAAAATCTATCAGAAAGGTATTGGCGCCGTAAATTCAAGGGGGGCTCAGCACACTCAACACCCAAAGCATTTAAAGGACTTGATTTCATTGCACCAGTAATTAGACGTAAACTTTTAGATTGGATTTTCTCAATTTTTTTAAGACCAGCTAAGTTGCAAGGCTCCAGTAAAAAAGTACCATAGTCCAATATTGATCTTATTAATCCATTGTAAAATAGTTTTAGTGAAGAAGGATGAGCTCCCCACCAAACCCCTGAGAGACATCTCATCATATTGATGACTCGTTCACATTTATCAGAAATATAATTAAAATGTTCTGTTGCGGTCATTCGTGAATCTAAGATAATACCTAAATACTTAACATGGTCTTTGAAAGGAATTATTTGATTATCGTATTTTATTAAGAGGGGATATGATTGTTTTTGTCTTGAAAAAAGCATGATATTGCTTTTGTTTGGGGATAATTGCAAACCATGCTTATCCAACCAAGTTTTAAGCAGAGTAAGTGAAAATGACAGGTTTTTAGTTAAATTCAAAACAGATTGATCAGAGCAATACAAAAGTAAATCATCGGCATACTGTAAAATGGAAATGGAATTATCTAGGCTACTTTCTAAATCGTAAGTATATACATTATATAAAATAGGGCTCAGAACAGACCCCTGAGGTAGTCCTTTCCAAATGGATCTTGAAGGTTTGGATTCAGAATCTAATATTACAGTTCTATCTGATAGCATATTTATTATAAATCGGGTTAATAAATATGGAAAATTCAATTTTAATAATTTATTTTTAAGGATTGAAATTATAACATTATCATAGGCTGAAGATATATCTAAAAATGCTGCTATTGTGGAATGATTTCGTGATAAGCCTATACGGACGTCAGTCGTAAATATACTAAGACTGTCTGTTGTACTCCTTCCTTTCCGGAAACCATATTGGCTATTTGATAAAATATGATTATGTTCAAGAAACCATTCTAGCCTGTTTTTAACCAAGTGTTCGACTATTTTAATTATATCCGGTGATAAGGCAATGGGGCGATACGACAAATAGTCACAGGGGTCTTTGTGGGGTTTCGAAATTGGTAACACTATTTGACGTTTCCAATCAGGAGGTATGTCCCCCGTCTCAATAATCTGGTTTACTAATTTCAAATAATAGTTAAGCGCATCATTGCCCAGATTAGCAAAGAAGGAATACGGAATGCCGTCTTCCCCAGGAGATGAATCTTTTACATTTGTTACAACATATTTTAACTCAGTCAGTGTAAACAAACATTTCTCTGTTTTTGTGTACAAAAAATTGTCAGAAAAGGGAAATAATATTTCTTCTTGTAAGAGTGTTGGAGGTGCTAAATTATCTAAAAACATTTCGGACGAGGAAGAAGGTATTGTGGTAGAGTTTGGAATAAAAGATGACCGGAACCGCTTTATGCGATTCCAGACTTCAGAAAAAGGTGTCGCAGGAGAAATTGAGGTACAAAAGTTTCTCCATCCTTCTAATTTTTTACTTTTTAATAAACTACGCGTTTCCTTCATTATTTTAGTTAAGGCATCAAAGTTTTCTGCAGACATGTCATTACGATACGTATTTTCCGCCTTTTTCCTATTTTTAACTGCTTCAGAGCATTGTTTATCCCACCATGGGGGAGAAGGGAGTCTGTTAAAGATCTTTTTTGTAACAAATACCTCATCAGCCGAATCTAACAAGGCTTTAGTAAAATCCTCAGCATTTATTAGATAACCTGGGGTCTGAACCAAAGAATTAATTTTTAGTTCAACTAAAGATTTATACTTGTCCCATTTTTCAGATTCTATTTTATATTTTAGTCGTGGAGATTTAGGTTTAGAAATATTAAAAGAAATTTTGTTACAGGGTAATGATATCATGATTGGGAAATGGTCACTACCAAATGTGGATGATAAAGTTTGCCAATTGACAACAGAATCCAACTCAGTAGAGCATATGGACAAATCTATAGCACTTAATCCTTCATTAGGTGGAGTGCAACGAGTGGGAGAGCCTGTGTTTAATATGCATAAGTTGTGGTGATCTACTATATTCAGTAATTGTTCACCATAAGTGTTTGAAAACGAACTTCCCCAAGATCTATGTTGAGAATTGAAGTCCCCCAACAACATAAAAGGTTTAGAAATATAATTAATAATATTGTTAACTTCATTAAAAACATTTAAAGAAGGGTGAGGAATATAAATAGAGACAAATGATATCTTATTTACTTTTATACAAATTATGGAAAAATCACTAGAATGAGAAGGTAGGGGTATAAGTTGAAAAGAAACATTCTTTGAGACTAATATGGCTACACCTCCATAGCCATCTTGTCTATCTTCTCTTACACATGTATATTTGGGGATTCTAAAATTATAATGGGGTTTTAGCCATGTCTCTGACAAGGCAATTAAAATTGGATTATATTTATTTACAAGATAAATTAAATCACTTTTCTTACTGCTTGCACTCCGACAGTTCCATTGGATTATATTTCTGTAATCCATTATTTAGTTCAAATATTGTATTTTCAATTAAAGGTGCTACGTTGGACGGTATAAGTATATTATTTCGTGACAAAACATTTAACAATGTAGTTATAATTTCTGTAATGGACCATTGAGGCTCTTTATTATTGTGAATTCCTGTGGTAATAGCAGAACCATTACCAGATACAGATATATTATTATAATTATTAAGTAATGTATTGTGGGCTACTTGGTCATACCCAGCTCTTAAAGGAGAATGGGGTTTAACTTTTGAATACACAGTTTTTTTATAAGATAACTTTTGATTGTGTAAATTTTGCTTGTTTATTAGGTCAGTCGGATTTTTAGGATAAGAAACTACATCAGCATATGGTTTGGAAATGGGCTTGTGCAATCTAGCTGCTTCCAAATATGAGATACAATTCTCAGCCATTGACACTTTAATATTTTTTTGTCGCAAAAATTCAGGACATGACTTATTGGTAGCAAAATGAGATCCTAAGCACAAACAACAAAAACTCTGTGCATCGTCTGCATTGCAGGAATCACCGGTATGGTTCTCCCCACATTTGAAACAACGTGGTTTCCCCCGACATTGAATTTTTGTATGACCATATCGACAACAGTTGTAGCATTGGACTGTTGGGTAATGGTATAATTCTACTGGTAATGCATTATAGCATGCAAATATACGTTTTGGTAAAATTTGACCGTCAAATGTTACAACTATAGTCTGGGAAGGTTGCCAAGTAGGTTTACCATCAATAAAGGTTTTAAAATTCAATCTTCTGACTTTTATTACTCTACCACACCCAGTTGGAACGGATATATTATTTATAATGTCAGCATCAGACCACTCTGCTGGTATACCCTTAATTATACCCATCCTAGTGACATTATAAGTGGGGATGAATGCCTTGAGGTTGTCGGTCTCTAGTCCTCCATAAGACAAAAAGGAGTTGGCATCAATGTAATTAGAAAAAGACAAGGAAACTCTATTGCGACCAATTCGCTTCACGCTGCCATTAATTATATTTTTAAAATTGTTTCTTTTTAAAAAAATCCCGAACGACAAGGGGTGTAGTACTACATTATCTTCTGGATTTTTTTGATTTTTCTGGACATGTACCGTGTATGGGGCCAAATCAGTAGCCAAGTAGGCTTGCCTGCCAACCTGAATTGTTTCGGGAACTTTAGGAGAAATGTCACCATTTCTTACCAAAGCTTCCGGAGCTGGAGAAGGTATATCTTTGGAGCAATCGCTGTCGGAGCAATTACATGACTCCCTCGACGGATCTATAGCCATTTTATTGGTTCTCTTTTTCTTATTGCACTCTCGGCAAATACGTTTTCTGGCCTTTAGAGTACGCTTTCGCGGGTTTTTACTATTATTGGAGCAATCAGTATCCATTCCGGATTCTGATTGCTCCACGGTTACGTAGGCTGCAACTGGGATCGAGCCACCCCCCGGGTCGGGGGGCTCGTCCATTTTTAAAGTAAGTAACTACTATTAAATATATACAAAAACTTACCTAATAAAGAAGAAAATATTAACAAACTACTAATAACTAAGCTAAATAAAATGTTTATTTACAAACTGATCCTATATGAGATAATATAAATGGAAAAAAATAATTTAACAAAATGAAACGCTCCCGCCACAATCAAGTTTCCCGCGCTTTTCCGTAAGGGAGATTATAAATATTTTCTTGTTCGTAATGTTGGTAGCACTCCTATATTAATGTTACCGATAAATGACTTTTCCGAGAAAAATATATAAAAAAATAAATAAATGGTAATTAACATATTCACGTTACATTGTTTTTAGCTATCATAATACAGAATTTTAATAATAAATGTAAAGTAAAACTCACCCTTGCCTTATTATTATTTATTTCGATCCAAATTCAAATATTTTATATTTTCTACGTAAAAATTATTCCGGAATATTTTCGGAACTTCAACAATTTAATTACTTGCTACATTGAATGAAAAGGCGTTCGAAAATTTAAAAATATGAATGTTTTTCTGTAATTTTTTTTGACGTGACAACGTCTTAAATTAGGTTGCGGCTGGGAGTCACTTATGAAAAAGTGTAACGCCCGGTAACGTTACGATGAGTCACCGAACGAGAGAGAGGCCCGCCGAATGACTTGCGTCTCTCTCCCACTCAACTATGATCTAATTATAGTTGAGTGATTAATTTAATTATATTCATATCAATAAATATTCTACCGAGAAAAAGACGTTGTCACGTAAAATCTTTTTCTTTTTCTGTAAAAATCGGGGAATTCCCTACTGTACGTATTAAAAAAGTGTATCCGAACTTAAATAGTAAACAATTCATTCATTGAAATTGCCTATTTGGAAATTATGTGACATCATTGATAAGGTGAACTAATTTCAATTAACTTTTGGAGGGCACTGTATATATATATATATATTATTTCGTGTTATTTAATAAGAAATTGGATTTATTGTCGGCGATAAACGAATACACAGTTAAAAATCAACTAAAATAAATTTGGATGGTATTCGATAGCGCTAAACTAAATTTTTTGATTTTTCTTTTTCCTGCAATTCATGCGTATTCCAAGCTGTCACAATTCACACTGGAAGTAGGGAAGAAAAAGGTGGCCCCGGCACCACCATTTTTATCTACGTTTTTGAAGTACCAGCGCTCCCTCTATATACTCTAAGATTTTACTAAAGACAAAGTTACCCCGATTGGTATTCATATTTTTAACGATTTCCTGTGTTTTTAAAGCTACGAGAATGTCAACTCATGTATATAATTTAATGTTGGCAGCACTGGAAATTGCTAATTTTGACATTTCATGAAATGACGTGCGGTGTTGTTTCTACTTGATCGAATTTTGGAATTTATATTTATTTCAAGCTTATTGAAATAAATGTACGTATATAATACGTAAGTGAAGAAGTTAATACAAGGACGCAATAAATTTAATACACCTGTAAAATGTCGCACCAGACGGGTATTCAAGGTATGAGAATGTCAAGTTCACATAAACATATCAAAATATAACTGTTTTATCTTCCTTCACGAAATAATACTCACATCTATGTATGCAAAATAGTATATTTTGGATGCAAGCTAAAACTTGTAGCATCCAGTTCAAAGTCAATTCCCACCCACTCAGATTTTGTTTGTATGAATACATTTCTTAATATAACCATGCTGCTTATCGGTGTAGGTACAGCCGTTATGCAAAACAATGATAATAATCGACGGACTACAGATCAAATAGATCGCAGTCCAATGACTTTCAATGGAGTAACATTGTGAAACCTAGAGTCAATGCCCCCCAATGGAGTCACATTCACAAAGCTTAATCAATGTTTTTTTTATTTTTTGGATCATAAACAGGATTATGAAAAATAAAAAAAGTTTTTTTTTTGTTAAAAATTACAATTTTACATATTATGAAGAATGTTGCAGGGGTTACCAAATTAGGCCTTGCCATAAATTATAAATGTTGGATGTATCAAAACTAGGTGATATATTGGTGTTAAGGAAAATTAATGATTTTTTTATACATAAATAAATTAGATAAATTACCAATAATAAAAGCACCAAATTTAAAAAAAAATTGGGTTTCTATGTTTTAATTATTGGTATCCTATAATTGATGAAACAGTGAGAGAGTGTGGTTGAATTCTTATCAAGTGGTTTGGAACAGAAATACTTTACTCAGATTCTTTGCTACAAACATATTTTATCTATGGGATGTTATATTTATATTTGTAGACATATTTACTAAAATTTACTACCTTGGAGACTAATCACAAACATAGTCTAATATTTTATTGGCTTCAATTATTATTTATATAATTTCAGAGTAAGTTTGTATTCTAATTTAAATTATTTGATTGTTAAAATTGTGAAGGGGAAAATTATGAAGAAAGCAGTTCATCTGCATAAGGCATTCAAAAATATATGCAATTCTTCCATACACATTAGGTCAGCATGATGAGCTAAAATGCCTACCAATCCGATTTATGATAGGCAGTTAGCTGGCCACATTACATTAAATATTATTTTCTTTGTTTCAGCAAATGCTGAATTGAAAAAATACTTCAGTAAATGCCGAGATGGTAAAATACGAGTACTGAAAGTCAGCATAGAAAATGGTAAGTTATTCAAATTGCATAATATTTAAAAAACATGGTTTTAATGATATTTATGCTAAACATCTGTATTTAGCATCTTTTCATTTCATTTTAATTGGTTTTGATATTGTCAAAAAGCTTTATTGTATTTTAATTCACAATTGAAAGTGTTTCATCAAACTAACTCATCGAACAGTTACAAATATCTATGGCTTAATACATTTTAAAATATAATGCGTATCAGATATTTAAGCCACAAATCTAAAATTACATATAGAGGATAACTGCTGTGTTTTAAGATGTAGTATGTTTTTATTGTTTTATATCCATCTATAAATGATAGAGATACTTTTTACATATCAATAGGGAATTAGTGATAAATTGTGGTTGTGTGTTATGGACCTAAGAAATAGTAAACAATGAGCATTCAGATGAAATTTGCTTTTTTTTTTCATTGCGATGAATAGCAAGATGAACATGCCATTCATCTGATGGTAAGCGATACAACCAGTCATAAACAGTAGCAAAACCAAACAACACCTTGAGTTACAAAGCAATGCTTAGCATTCCACTGCGCTTGCCATCCTGAGACATAAGATTTTAAGTACATATTGAGATATGTCCAGTAGTTACTCTGGCTACAATGTTTGACGGGAGAAATAGACACTACGGTGGTACTCACCCAGATGGCCTCTCACATATGAAAGACCTACCACCAGTAAATGCTTGATTTCTTTAATATTTCAGAACAGCTGGCGATGGCTAAATACTATCCCACTAAACACTCATGGGAACAAGACTTTGATAAATATGTGCCAAGTCTAATTGTTGAAGATCTTCCATGCTACTTATTGTACAGGTATAAATATTTATTCTTAAAAAAACCTTTGATTTAGTGTAATTAACTTATTGATATGTATTCCAATGTAACATTGCTCCTTTCTTAAATCCATCCCATGGTTATTTGTAAGACATTGCCTTTGCGCGATAAGATTGCCAATTGTACTTTTTATTTTATTGTTTCGTTTTTATTTGTATTTTTTTGTGTGTGCAATTACTTAAGTGTACATAAAGAAATAAATAAATTGCTTTTAGTAACTAATACAATAAAATCATAGAGATCTGTTACCTCATTTTATCTACTTTCAGGTTTGACTCAAAGAATTCTCTTGGTCATGAATGGCTGCTCCTCAGCTGGTCACCAGACAGTGCTCCCGTTAGGCAGAAGATGTTGTACGCGTCAACAAAAGCAACACTTAAACAAGAGTTTGGTTCTGCTCACATAAAGGATGAAATGCATGCTACAGTTAAAGTAAGTTCAACATTAATAGAGACATACATACATAAGCTCACGCCTTTTTCCCGGAAGCCATAGGCAGAGGTGTAGCCATGTGTGTTCCATCACACAATGAGGTCTATCGCCATATTAGGTACAAATTCCTGACGCTGAGCTAATAATGAATAGAATAATCCAATGGTATATCCAAATTAGTATATCTTAGGAGGCCTTTTTCCAGCAAAAGAATTCTGTCTAAAGATTTGATTTGATTGATTTGATAGTGAATTTAAAAGAACAGAAAGTACTATCTAAGTATATCATTGAAGTTCAATACAAATAAATACTTATTCCTTCCAGGATGAAGTTAGTCTGAAAGGTTACAAGGCTCATTTGAGTGGCGTAAGTGCTCCCGCCCCACTGACTGACAGAGAAGAGGCCCTGAAGGAGCTGCAGGAAAGCGACCCGCAAACTAATTATGGAACAGACTCTAGGTACAGTATAGTCGTTAGTCATCACAACCAGGCTGAGTAATATATTTTATGCCAATAAAATTTATTTATTTTCTCTACAATTTTATCAAAATTAATCACAATAGGAAATATGCATGTCATTTTTTATGAACAACGTAGTATTTGGATTATGTTTCTTTCATTAATTGCTACAGAACTGTATTACGCGACAAAATAATCCATTTTATTTAATAGTATAAAGAAAGCACAAAATAACTCATAAACAAACGTAAAACAACAAGCTAAAATGTTATTTTGTAAGTATTTATGTTATTTTGTAAGTATTTATTTTACCGATTTAGAGTTGATAAATTAAAAAAATATCTTTAAGATATAATTCTATATTAATAAAGATTACAAAAGAAATATTTTGACTTAGTTTAAAGTCTGATGCATGTTCCCTATTTGTCAATAAGCATATTATAGTGTTCTAGACATGTTTCACTTACAGTTATTCACAAATTTAAAAAAAAACCTTATGTATACAATATTATCAGCTTTATTTTTTATTCTTATTTTGAATTTATTGTGTTTGTGTAGAAAATATACATATTTATTTTATTATTACGTTTTGAGGCAATCCACAATGGGGGGTGTCGCATTCCCCATAACAGAAGCGGCCAAACAGGGAATTATTGATCTCCAAAAAGGTTCCTATAATTACTTACAGTTTAAAATAGGTGAGTAACAAAATCTTGACATGTTGAATATTGCTACATCATGATATAATCGCAAACTGGATGATTTAACTGTGTTTATCACAAGTTACGCCCGTCCTCAAAGTACTGATTAATTGTTTAAATCAATGTTTTTAGTTTAGTTATTGCCGTTGTATTTACATAATGAGTCAAAGGAGTATACATATAGAAATTAAATAATTTCAGACATAGAAGAAGAAAAAATCCACCTATCGAAAGCAGCTAAGATATCGCTTGTGGAGTTACCGCAACAAGTGCCGAGCGACCAGGCTAGGTACCATCTTTACATCTTCCAGCATACGCACGAAGGCGACCATATGGACAGCATAGGTAATCATTTAACATTGTCAATTATTGTGTCAATTAATCTTATTTTATCAGTTAGTATTGGCACTAATATATATTGAAACGCGTTAAGAATCAGCTGATGACCAATTTTCTCAAAAACTAACTCAAATAAACATATAGGAACACAGTAATATGTAGCTACATATGATTACTTGTTTAATCTTAGAATTTTTTCTAAATTACATTTTTTATGGCTGACCTTTGTCATTGACCTATCTTTGTTGAAACAACTCAACTTTTCTCTTATTGCAAAAAAATAAACATACTATTATTTACAAGTTAAACTTACTTTAATATAATTTCAGTGTTCATTTACTCAATGCCTGGCTACAACTGTAGCATTAAAGAGAGGATGATGTACTCCAGCTGCAAGGGGCAGTTCTTAGAAATTATAGAAAAAATGGGTCTCGAAATTGCTAAGAGGGTAAGTTTTGATACTATATTAAATATATAATTAATGTCACTTTCGATGTCATGGGACATTTATAAACAAACATTAAAAATAAATACAAAGAAATTGATCAGTTCCCTGTTTTCGCAATTGCTTAAAATAGCAAACTTTTTCTGCATGCCATGTACCATTGTATAAAACTATATAGTTTTAAAAACATATAACTACAACTGTATTTTTAAATATAAACATAATACAGTAAATCGGATATTTAAGGGCTTTTACAATGGTAAAAGTGATATTTTAGTTGGTATATAAAATAAAGCAAAGTCTTTATATTAGCTCTATGCTAACTATGCATAACTGATAGTAAGTCTCTCATATGTGAGGTCGGACTAAATATCTTATGTGTCATGATGGCGAGCGCAGTGAAATGCCAAGCATTGCTACTGTGCATGAGCGGTCGTATCGCTTACCATCAGGAGAATTATAACAAAATAATAAGAAAAAGCTAAATTTAAATCGTATATTGATATTAAATACATTAATTTACACCCATTGATATAATGTCATTTTACTTTCAGTTGGAAATCGACGACGGGAAAGAATTAACCGAGGAATATCTGTACGATGAAATCCATCCAAAACGAAATCTTCACCGCCCGGCATTCGCGAAGCCCAAAGGTCCCCCCAACAGAGGTGCTAAACGTATCACAAAGTCACAGAGTACTCAGTAATTATCAGTTCAAATGCAGGCTGACGTAATAATAGCGACCATCATAATACTCATGAATCTTAGATCTATTCATAATTTATGTGTAGATTCAACATCGCATGAAGATGGTATGCTTTGCTGGTATAAACCATCATGTTTTTTATACAAGTGGAAAAAATAGTATGTCATAATAAATAAGCAAATAAGTATATAGCATCAAGTCACAGTTTAAAAACAGTGTAGCAACACAATCAAGATAACCTTTCAAATATGTTAACATTTCCCTCCCCTTTAATTGAATATAGTTGTTCGATTTCTACGAGCAGGGAATTCAATATTTGTATTAAATATGCAATAAGTCTGTTACGTAGGAGGTTGAATTATAGAACACGCAAATTCTCTGTGATCAATAAGTATTGAAAACAAATAAGCAATTTATATATTATGAAAACAATTGATTGTAAGTGTAATCATTTTAAAGTATTAAACATAATACATTAGTTGCGCAAATCATAGTACACATTAATTATATGAAAACCTCTTGTTGGAAATAGTAGCGTTATATAAGAGTATACCGTAATTGTAAGGAATGAAGACTGTTAGGCGTTTGTGCAATTTATTTTCTGTGTATTAATGTATTTTAACCATCATTTGATCTTTACTACATATAAATGTAGAGTTCCTTTATATGTAAAGTGTTTTTATATAATGTCTTATTTTAAAAATCAAAGAGATTTCTACTCATTTATTTCCAGAGAATCATTCATCTTTTTAACTTAATTTAGCCCTGGTAGAAGGATTCCTCTAAAGAAAATATTAAGATGATTGTAATAATGTAAGTGTATCATAATCTATTGGATAAGGAATTTTTGCTTGTTTATAATTTTAAATTCAAAATTTTACTGTTTTATATAATTCATTTCTAAAATCGATTTTCGATATTTTCATACGATTTAGAAGTATTTTATTAGCTTTTTAAAATATATTTGATACTACATATAACTTGCATGTGTTGTTCCAATGTCCAATATAAATTAAGGAATATTATTCGATGTTGAAATTGTATCTTGTATTATTCTATTATATTCAAGCTCAACTATTTATAGTATGTTAAGTCTTATTTTGTATATGCGTAAAACTTGTTGACATCTTAGATTTTTTGTTTCTTATCGGTTAATGAGATTAAAATTAATATATTACGAAATATTTGTATATTCAAATTCACGTACAAAATATGAAACAATAAATGATCGAGCAATGCAATCAAAGCTGTACAATAGGTTTTAAAATGAATTTTATTTACATTTCTATAGTCAGTTTGTATGTTCGTCCTGTTATCTTGCCATATACATTAAGACACGTAGTCAGTTTTATGTTGAATGGCGCATATAGTAGTTCCATACTAAATCGAAACAAACACGATGTATTCCGTAAAATCACTAGTTACATTATATTGTTTTCAGTTTTAGATATTTCACGGATCGATGCACAAAATGTTTGTATATACGTCATTCTATTTTTATATCTAATCTCAATGTATTACGAAAATGATAGAAATTATAAGTGATGTGCAATGTACTTGTCAATAAAATGCTTTTATAAAGTTTATATTTTATTTATTGATTTAACATTCTGATCCTTCGCCATCTCTAATCCTTTTGGCTAGTTGATAATACTGGTTACTGTTACAATCATGTTACAATAATAATTTTGAGTTGTATTACTCAAATAAAAAAATATATAATTCACACGTATAAAAAAAACTATTTCCAATTTTGATGTAGGATTGAAATCCGCATCTGTGCGGGAAACATTGAAGTGAACTTTATTAGGAAATTATTTCTAGAAAAAGCAGTAATCTACCTTCACATTTGATGAACAAAATTAATTGAAAAGTTTCATTTGATTTGAACATCTTCGCACTCGCCGATTACGAGTAGTAGTAGTGATGAACTCAACTAGCTGCTCAACCTAACCCATTCTATCACGAACAATTGTTAAACATATTTTTTGCTAAGTAGTTTGATCGGTAAATATTACAGGCACACAAAATAACGAAACATATAACGTAGTAAAGTGCTTACACTTTAAAATATCCTTAGCCATTTCGCAGTATAAAAATCTAAACTGATAAGACTTGATCAGCCCTACCGAATTCTCGAAATATATCCATTATCTACATCGTGGCTACCAAGGTTTGCGCTGAAAAAATATATTTCATAATTATTCTGCATCAGCCCACATATGTCCCACTGCAGGGCAAGGCCTAACCTAACCTAACCACATTTAGTATGAGTCACCGTTAGGGTCTCCTTCACCTATGTTAGTAATTTTGAATTAGCTTGTTCAGCTTGGCGAATAGCTTATGTTAGTTTGACTCAACAGCTTGTAACGTTACATTAACCTAACCACTTTTTGTATGAGTCACTATTAGGGATCCTCGGCCCATGTGTCGATAATTTTATATTAGCTTGTTCAGCTTGGCGAATAGCTTATGTTAGTTTGACTCAACAGCTTGTAACGTTACATTAACCTAACCACTTTTTGTATGAGTCACTATTAGGGATCCTCGGCCCATGTGTCGATAATTTTATATTAGCTTGTTCAGCTTGTCAGACAGCTTATGTTAGTTTGACTCAATAGCTTGTAACTTTACGTTGACCTAACCACATTTTGTATGAGTCACCATTAGGGTTTTTCTAACCTATGTTAGTATTTTTCAATTAGCTTGTTCAGCTTGGCGAACAGCTTATGTTAGTTTGACTCAACAGCTTCTAACGTTACATTAACCTAACCACATATTGTTTGGGTCACCATTAGGGTCTCCTTAACCTATGTTAGTAATTTTGTATTAGCTTGTTCAGCTTGGCGAACAGCTTATGTAAGTTTGATTCAACAGCTTGTAACGTTACGTTAACCTAACCACATTTTGTATGAGTCACCATTAGGGTCTCTTTAACCTATGTTAGTAATTTTATATTAGCTTGTTCAGCTTGTAAGACAACTTACGTTAGTTTGACTCAACAGCTTGTAACGTTACATTAACCTAACCACATTTTGTATGAGTCACCATTAGGGTCTCCTTAACCAATGTTAGTAATTTTTAGTAAGCTTGTTCAGCTTGTCAGACAGCTTACGTTAGTTTGACTCAACAGCTTGTAACGTTACATTAACCTAACCACATTTTGTATGAGTCAAGTTAACCTTTTTACCGCAAGAGCCTCCTCTAAGATCGAGAGTACGATTTAGAGTGGTTAGGCCATATAGTCCACCAAGCTGGCCTAGTGCGGATTGGCGGACTTTACATACTATAGAAATTCATACAAATTGCTATGGTATGCAGGTTTCCTCATAATGTTTTCCTTCGCCGTTTAGTGCGTGGTGATTGATTAGCTATCAAACACATATGACTCCGAAAAATCTTAAGGCTCACCTCTGAGATTTGATACCACGACACGAACAAAGTTGTGTCAGGTCTGTTACCAATAGGCCACCATACACTTTAAATAAGGGTAACCAATTGAAAAACAAATGTAACGATAACATAATTTAATAAACATCTATTTACATATTTAAAAGCTCGCGATGACCGGCAATACTAGTTAACTTCTTTAACAAGTTCTTCTACTTTAACCTCGCCCTTTTCCGACACTATTTGGTCGTGGTGTCTCGTCAGATCGTCGTGTCTTATCTTAGCACTTTTATCAAGTACTTGATTCATCTGCTCTTCTCTGAAAATCAAAAGAAGCGGCTGTTAAATATACATGACCATATTTATAATACTAGTGTACCGGAGATAACTAGAACTAATATTCACACGACATCGCGTCCCGCCAATATCAGATGAACACGCGATTTGCTCAAAAAATTTTGTAATAATGTAGAGGGTAGGATATCGTAACCACACAGATGGCGACCGCAGAACACAATGCTGGAAAACACATCATACTCAGGCGAATGAGTCGCGTTTCAGGTTTAGTTAGTTTTCATCGAGGTTCAAATAGGCCTACATAATTGTTTTAACCATTTCCCTTTTTGTGATGCACTGCACTGACCATCATGTGCATTAAAGTGACTTTTTTGTACCCAAATAAAAAAAAAATATCTAGAAACCTTTGTATTTAATGTCAAGAGTCAACGCAAATATTTTTTGTTCGTAATGTTAGTGCTATAGTAGTGAAATTGGGCTAATTATTAAACAACCAATTGCTATAAAATCCGTTTATAACCAAAAATATAATTAGTTCTTATTCGCCAATTCGCAAAACAATTTTGAATGGAATTCAATCGCTAAACTACATTTTTTTTGTTTTTCAATAAATCGGTGTGTGTTCCAATACTGCCAAATATCATATAATAAGAGATCAGAAAAGGCCCAATTTCATCGATGTTTTTGGATTTGAAGTGCTCACTCTTGATATTGTAGTATACTTGTTTAAGCAAAAAACATAATTACCTTGCTTCCTTTATTTTATGAAGTGCTCTCCTAATATCCTCCATTGAAAATCCTGTAACTTTGAGTATGCCCAAAACTGCTAATCCTGCAAATGTACTCAAACTTGCACCTGTAAATTAAAAAGTGATAAATTATAGCAACATCCAAATTTTTGTTTTGTGTGTTAATTTGCACTTGTCTGTTTCATTTTAGTAACAACATTTTGTGTCCGTTACTTGATGGTTATAGAATAAGCTTCATATGGATGGGCACAAGTTTGCAACTTTTTTATTTTTATTGGCCTGAATAGCGAGACGAGCATGCCGTTCGCCTGATGGTAAGCGATACGACCGCTCATGAACAGTAGCAAAACCATAGCAAAACCAAACAACACCTTGAATTACAAAGCAATGCTTGGTATTCCACTGCGCTCGCCATTCTGAGACATAAGATGTTAAGTCTCAATTTGTCCAGTAGTTACTCTGGCTACAATGCCCTTCAATCCGAAACACAGCAGTGCATTTACCCTGCTGTTTAACGGGAGAAATAGACACTGCGGTGGTACCCACTCAAATGGCCTCACATGTGGGAGACCTACCACCAATAAACAGCAACTTGTCCTGTTTCAGGATACAGGTATGAGCATATGTAGTGGTTTCACCCATGCATCTATTTTTATTGCATATATTGCATTTGCATAATGAAAATGATAATATTTTTGAGATTATACAAAAAATAATTTTCAGTTTTGTAAAAACAATATGCATTTATATACATACCTAGTGCAGTCCCAACAAAGGTAGCAGCCAAGCCCATATGGACCCTGTACAATCCCCCAGTAATTGCACCAGCTGTGATATATTCCACCAAGGTTGTATTTCCCCTATATACAGACACTGTAGTCGCCACTAAGCTGCGATTATAATAAAGTACTTAAACTATATAAATAAATAATAATGTAATATGTACCCATAAAAGTACCCGTGTATATGTTAATTTCATTTTGCACTGACCAAATGTAGATTTGGTCAGGCTGGGTATTATTTGGTAATGTTTGTGTGATTCACAAGTATTTGTTTTTGATGAATGTTTATTAAATCAAAAAGTGGAGCAATTTTTAATCATGACACAACACTTTCAATTTAGTATGGACTATTGGGTGTATTTATTTATAAATTATTAGTTAAAAAGTGGCTAACAAAATACAGGATAACAAGTTATCATCAATGAAACTCAATCTGAACTGAACTGGATATACCATTACATCTACAGTACAGTTTGTAGTGAAAAAAATGTAGTCAATACCTGAACAATCCTGTAAACAATCCTAATTTCCATCCCCATTGGTACGCTCCCTTAGCAAATGCAATAGTTACATAATCTTGCAACCTTTTCTGAAAGAGAAAACATAATTTATTATATGTTTAAATACTTACACATTTACTTATGTAATATCATCAAAATGTGTGTTCTGCTTCTGAATAACTTAAATCATATAATTTAAATTGAAAACCAGAAAAAAATACATTGGCAGGGCAGTCAATTGTAGAAATGCTTAAGCCAAGTAATTTAGAATCATTGTTAAAGTAGTAAGAGTTGTTTTCATCAACCGCATTTAAGTGTGAAATAAAGAAGAGCAAATGATTGGAATCTGGAAACACTGGCTTAAAACAAGTATTGTGTTTTATATCACTACCAATTACCTTTGCATCCATGGTTGACTTGAATATAGTCGCTTGATTGTTTTCAATAAAGTAAACATATGCATCTTTAGACTTGACAAATCCTCCCAGGCATGCTCCGAAAAATGCACCACACAGAGATGACTGTACCACGGTGTGAATCTCTACTGACACCTCGTCATATTCACTGTGAAAATATTTAGGGATATGTTTAATTAATATTTTCATAACAATATTCCCAAGAAACATTAACGTTTTAAAATAAAATGCTTACAAAACGTACTAGTAACTAGACATTCAAGAGTTTAATTTTATAAATATATTTTTTATTTACTTAGTAATAGGTTATAAAGAGTTATGAATATGTATGGAACTTACTTTTTAGTATACATGGCCTTTACTCTATCCCAACCTGTTTGAGGCTTCTGGGATGAGGGCAAATTAAGAACATCTTGATCAAATTCATTTTTACTCCCGAATATAGGAATTATAAAGTTAGGTGATAACCTTACTACAGTTCGCAACATTGTATTTTTATGTTATTCAATCCCATCGGAACATTATTTCAATTCGACATAAAGTGTGATATTTATTTATTATTGCGGTAAGAAGTAATTCTTTAGGTTTATTTCTGCAATATTATTTATTGTTCAATAACATTTGACCACAGACCAAGTAGTACCATTTGACAGAAAGCCTTTGAATTTTGACACTTGACACTGACAGCCGGTAATTCTTTCATTGAGAAAGTGAAATCAAAACGTACAGTCTTTGTTTCAATAAAGAAAATATCGGTTTCCACAATATATTTACGGTATAGCCACAACTGTCCTATCTTTCTATTGCCCAAGCACCTTCGAAATACCCTTAATAGTATTCTAAATTTCGAGATTTAATGTGCTAATAGAGTTTTGATGATCGGGTAGTTGGTGAGTGACAAAATTATGAAACTTTGACTAGCTATAATTTTTAAACTACTGGTTCAAATTGAGTGAAATTTGAAATATACCTTGTTTATAAAATGCCATTCATTATCAATGCCCAAACGTTTTCAGGCCACGACTTTGGTTACCCCCTAACGAGCTTTTGAAAATACAGTTTCAAAGAGTATTACTTACCTACTATTTGATATTGTGATCGTAATGACTATTTTCACTATGACCTAAAACCTTTTTAAAGAAAAAAAGACAGGTAAATAAATAAATAATTTTAATTGTAGTCTCATTTCAAATGGGTAACGCTTAAATGAAAAAAAGTTTAATAAAACTTGAAATCTTGGGCCGTAACTAAGGCCGTAACCATTGACGTAAAATATGTTTTTAAATCAATGGCTGTAACGGGTTTTACGTTTGTTATGTTCTTCAAAAAGGACCTTTGGGACATAATGACCACGAGCTACAAAAATCTTTGGGCGCTAGGAAGCTATAGTTGCCCTCTTCTTACTATGATTCGTCCCAAATTTCGTCGAAAAAATGTATTTTATAGTAATTTATAGTATTTCTTTAATACTGAAACCTCAGTCACCCACAATACAAAAAGTACCAATGGTAAGATTTTAGTAAGAAACGTGTCATGATTCACTTCATACAGCAGAAATATTGAATTTCCGGCAAAATCAGGCCACAATTAGGAGAGAAATTGGCAGTAAATAATTATAATCGTGCCAATCGTGGCATCAGCCAGCGCGTGGTCTCATCGATCACTCGACTTGAATCTATTAAAATAATTTCTTACATTATTATATAAATCCAACACTTTTTAATTAGTTTTTGCGGAAAAAAACTATCGCTACTGCTGCCTGGGGGAAAGGCTAAGCGGTGATGTTGGTTTCACCGGTGTTACGACCACTTACGACTCAACGATAAGCCACTCGGGAAAGATGTTACCATCCAGGCGACCGTTGAGTCGAGTCCCTACCAAAATTACACCGGCATACCAACCAAAAACCACCGCACAACGCAGATGTAGCAATAGTTTTAGGCCAATAATTGTATATATCGAATAATATAATTTTATAATGTAATCATTAATTCACTATGTTTCTGTTGTTTGCATCTATTAAAAGTACTTGATTCGCACTGTACCTATAGGTACCATTTGCTTCAAAACCATTAAATTTCAAATATTCTTTCCAAAAGGCGAGGAGATTTAAAATAAAACACATATTTCAACTATATTTTATTATAAAATCACAAAGAATAAATCTAGAGCTTCATAGGGTAGTCACTTAGATAGTAATATTGTGTATATTTATATCTGCAGTAAGTGGTAGTGCGCCGGCGACCCGGCCGGGCCGACGACGTTTCCATTAAATTAATTTCACAAACAATCACCAAAATATGTTCAATTTTGAAAAGTGATAATTTAAAGCTTGCTATTCTGTATTCTTGCTATTTATTCATCAAGTAATTTGTTGTTCTAGTTGGAGAACATTAGACGAGTTAAAAGGAATAATATCATTAGATCCCTGCATTTTGTCCCAATGTGGTCTTTGGCATGTTGAATTAAAGACTAATAAAATTAGTAAAGACATTTTGGAATCGTTTCAGTAAACCCCTACTTAAATAGCGAACAAAATCCGATGTGCACTCTGAAGAAAATAAGATATATTTTTCGTTACTCGAACGATCTTTTAAATCTATTTAACTATTTTAACTTTACACACAACCCTTTAATTTGCACACCATTATTTAGTATTTTTTAATGAAACAACTAAAACAATACTAAAATATATAGAAACGTAGGGAGTTCTAATACGCTAAGAAGATATTTCCGATTAGTAGGTATTAACTAGAGCGACTACAGAAATTAGGATAGGATGATTTTACCTAGTAAATCTTAAAGTAATGATTATGTTAATTTTACTATAGATATTATAAATTTAATTTGTAATTATTAACATAGTCGTGTATAATATTTACATCCGCAGAATAATTTAACACGAGTATAACTGCCACTTGATAGGTGTCTCGCTGCAACATTCAACTAGGCATCCAACGAACAGCACTTGGACAGATGGTAGATTAAAATACTTGTATACATTAACATATGATTACCGTCCTATTAATTGGCAGTTGTACATAATATTTTCGCTAATTCAACGTTCAATACGGAATGGTTCAGTTCTTTTCTCGCAGCAGGAATAAGGGACGTGGCACGGACACAAAATAACCGCCGCGGGCCGCTGGCCTCCGCGGCGATACATTAATTCACATTATACCCTGTGCATAATATATTCCACTTGATAATATTATATAAAACGTAATTATCATTGGCAATATTAAGTCCCTTACTCCGTTCACAATTCAACTAAACAACGTAGGTATTCGCCTAAATATTTCGCGAGTCTAGTGGACTCCATGTTTATTCACAAGATTTATATGTATTTGAAGCGTTGTAGATATATTTTAAAATATGGTCGAGTATAGATATTTATGTCAGGATAGAAGTTAGATCTAAAGTACGAATAATTCTAGAATACCAATTGTGTACTAATGTACATCATTTCATTATATTGATCCCCATTAACGTTTATGTTATTTACAAATATTTTTTCAATCTTCAGATGTTTTGAAAACAATTGATGAAATCACGATCATACTTACAAAAGTAAATAAATAAATAAATAAATAAATAACACCCAACAGTCACTTACATAGTCCTGACCCCACACTAAGATCGAGTCTTGTGTCGTGGGTATCAGGAACTACGAGACTTTTCGGTCTCACAAACACCCAGACCCGGAAGAAATATTTGTGGGCCGCACAAACATTTCTCTCGGTGCGGGGATCGAACCCGCGGCCTCTCGTTTCACAGGCGGCGTCTAACCAACTGCGCCACGGAGGCTGTCAAAGTAAAGTAAAGTGGGGTGAGAACGGAAACAACTTCGCGTCACGCGACGTGAAACTAAACTTGCGCGGGTACACTCCGCTCTCGTACTGTATACAATTGGTATGAAATATGTTAGAAATCATAAAGGAACCAGGTAGAAAGGGAAAGGAGAAAAATAAAGAACAAAAAGTATCAATGATAATAATAGTTTAATTACGAAATTAAAAATAAGAATGAAATTAACTACACAAAAAGCTTAACATTAAAAATAAGAAACATTTGACGACAATTCGCATCATGACAATGAAAATTTGGTCGTCAATGCAAAGGTAAAAGGAAGGCAGACAACATCGGGTGAAATGTGAGCGGTTGAAGTTGACGATATATGCGCCTTAGCCAAGTTTCTATTTACTGATATGTTGGCCGTTATTCATATCATTACGAAATACTAAATATAAAGTACAGCTAATATAATAGAGTTAATGTTACGAAGCGCAATAAAATGATAAGCACGTTCGGAAATGATATGCTCAGATATGTGCGGAACACTCGCGAGACGAGAAGGGAGCATAGTACACAGTGCACAGTGCACACTGCACAGACAGACACACAGTCCGGAAACTATTAGTAGGACCGCGGAGAATGTAGTTCACACAAATAGACATTCGAAAACAACTTCACACCATATCAACGCATAACGCATAACTTTAACTAACAAATTGAAACAATCTTCACTTACAATGAATAAAATTGCGTATATTGCGCTCAATAAAACTCTCAAATATAATTTAACTGTAACATTTTCATCAACTTTTCAATAAATGTTAAGATTACTTCAATTACCATTTACCTAAAATAATTATGTATTGACTTTAAATTTGGCAACTCTTCCTAAACACTGATCTATTTATTATTTTTTATTAATAATACCATTATTATCTAAATATTTAAAATACTTCTCTAAACACATAAATCCCTATATTATCTATTAGTCAATACCAATGTTAATGAGAAATGTTTAGGCCTGAAAACGCTACACACATATCGACATTGAGCGTAAGTAATGGGACCGCCACACTACCGCAAGATTGAAAAGAGAATTCGTACGGCGCGCGATGTGTTATCGACAATCGATTATCGTCTCGTGTCGCGTGTCGTGTCGTGTGTGTAGCGTTCTACCGAGTACAGTGTATAGTGTACAGTGGATATGTAATCTCCTCTTTATGATTTGTTATACATTAAATAGGTTATATTAATTTAATTACAAACGCGTTCACCGCAGTTGAACAGTTCTCACGTCGAGACCGCCACCAGTCCACCAGTCCACAAGTCGCAAACACTTCACGTTCCGTAACAGGCACAGAATCCTGCATCTTATATTAAAACATATTCAAAAACGTGCAAAATATCACCACACCCTGGTCTCCTAACATTATCTATGTCGAATAACTACATATTATATTCTTATCATACGTAGGTACTGATTAATACAATTTGTATGATTATTTTTTTCTATTAACTCTTACACCGTAGTGACAAACTAATTTTTTTTTTCATTATTCATCTTACTAAGCTCTATGTTTATTAATAATAAAGGGTACGTGATGTATATTATACAATTTATAATAGTGTAAATATGTGACTTTAATAACGATTTCACAAATGCTTTCTAAAATAAAAGATATTTTTTTCTCATTGGCTATGCGATATTTTGTCTATGGGATATGTTCAAATTAACGTAATTGATAATAATTTAAACTGATGTGGCGATAATTTTCTCATTCAGCTTGTAACATGTGCCACTTAATGTTCAGCATTCAATTTCCCTACGTCTTACGAACCTCAGTAACCTATCTGTAAAGCTAACCCCACGGTATCCCTTTCCCCTGAACACCGACAGTGGCATGTCGAGATATGTTTTGTGACATAAATATCAAAATAAAAGGCCATTCTCGCGTTTGCAAACGGCACAATTCTTACTCCTCATAAATTCAGGTATCTGTTTCACGCATGCTTTGCCTAATCACATAACTGGACGTGTACTGAACACTCGCAACACTGGTCCTTTAGAGCGTACCATTCTTCGGGTAACCGTGATCGAATCTCTTAAATTCCCCACAAAGCTTTTGTTACCAGAGTTAAAATTACGTTTTGAGACGAATTAATATTTTTCATAAAGTTTAATATCACTTACCCACAAACTTAATCTCTTTTGATTTGGACTAGACGCATTTTTAATTAATTAAATAAGGCAAAGATGTGTGAATACCGTTAAAATCAAGTCCGAAAAGTACAGCTCAAGTTGTCGAAGTGAGAGTGTGTCTATGTACAAAACGAAATATCGAGGGAAGAATTATTTAACTAAAATACTGTTCAACGAAGATATTGTGTCCTAGCGGAAATACTGATGGTTATATGTGTACAGCGAAAATAGATCTGTAATAGTTCGGCGCGCGCCGCCACGCCGCCGCGCCGCGGACACGTCGCGGTCACGTCGCGGCCACGTCGCGCGTGTGGCAACACCACGCGGGCTCTCGCACTGAAAATTATTCTAAAAAATACCTCGCCGCCTACTGGCCACAAGCGCATCGGCGCCGCCTCACACCAATAAATTATCTATAATTAACTGTTAGTGATACGAACGCATTTATATATTGTAGCTACAATTAATATAAATTAACATCGAAATAAATGCATCATGTCACTTATGTCACTGAACGTAACCTTTAAATAGTGATTTACAACTAGATGCCTAGCGATAAGAGTCGTGATTACACTAACTAATAGTCATCGGCTGTGGAAACGAGAACAGACGCGTCGGCCTTCCGCCTTCCGACACCCAACACCCAACACCGACACCGAACAACGAACAACCTTCAACGAAACTGGCATGGAAGCATCGCGCACTCCACGCCGCCACTTCTAAAATATATTAACATTACCGCTACAACTAATATTGCACACACATACACATTGCTAACGTAACATTCCATTCAGTATTAGACCAATAGTGTATGCGCACAAACTATTCACTTATAAAGAAATGCAATTATAATAAATTGTGCATGTTAAAATACAGAATAAAATATATTTATAAAATACAATTTAATAGAATAATAACTGCAAATTATACGAGCGAGAGAGCGAGCTCTCGCGGTGTGCTATATGCGATAAATATTAGGGGGATATATCCCGATACGAACCGATCTAGCGCAATCTAATTGCAAAACAAGCCGATGCCGTTCCAAGCGCGATCCGATAGGTACTTTATTAAATTAATCATGGAATGAATATCACACAAAATACAATTAATGTCCCCGACGCTCCAGCTCTAAGATTACCATGTACAGTAACAGTAAACGTACGTATTTAATAAGAAAATAGAGTAGCACTTAATCTCTACACTGATCCGAGTAAGCGTAATACAGATATATTAAAATTTCAGTCGAGCGATATTCTCGATTCGTGTGAGAGGTATGTAATTGACAGTCGCATCGGAACACGCCTTACGAATCGTCCAGTGGAAGTCAAGGGTGAGGATGCGGCGGTGGCACAGCGTTGCGCAGTCGCACGTACACTACAACGCACAGGCAACGCACCAGTTTGCACCAGTGCGCATGCGCAACGTTGCGTGTGCGTTGTACATGTACAGAGTAGGACGCGACTGACAATGCGTTGTGTGATATTCCGTGCTTGGTGGGAGGTCCGCTTAGATGCTGGACTTGGAGAAGGACACTCGCAGGTGGTTGGACTCGGACAGCTGGTAGTTGTGCATCTTGATGAGCGCCGCCACCGCGTCGTCGATGGACGGCAACTGCACCAGCGCCATCTTGCGGTCCTTACTGTAACGTTAAGAAATAAAATTTGTTTATTGTTCCATAAGTCAAATCACGAAAAGAAAGTCGCGTCGTTTTGCTACGTTTGGCCACAGTGAACGAAAATACTGAGAAAATAAACTGTAAAAGAGTTTATGACGAAAGCTAAATAAAATTTAACAATAAAACGAATATACTCACGGAAAGAATTTAAACGCTTTGATGGTGAATCCTCGCTTAGTGAAAGCCTCTTTGATATCTTCTTCAGAGACAGTGGCTCTGCAAGGATAAATTCGCGTTAAACAGAGTTATATAAACGTAGACATGATGTGTGATTTGATATTGGACAGTAACTTACGGAATGTTGGACAGATGTAAGGTAGCGCTGGGCGGGTATATGTTCTGGTAATTTTTGCTTCCCGGTTTCTTGAATCTGTGCAACGGGCTCTGGGAGTAGTCCCTGGAATTACAAATAACATATTGCTAAAATATATATAGTATTTTTTTAAATTATGACGGCTTACAAATACAAATAAATGTCAATATTAAGAACAAAAAATATTAGAAAAACATCTGATTTTTCATGGGATAGGTTGAGTACAGTAATGCATTTCAACTCAACCCCTTTATAAAATAATTATTTCCAGTAACCCTTCGTATCAAACCTTTTGGAGATAAAGGGGTGATTGCATGTGCCGTGTTAATTTGTCCGAAATGTTTTCCGATCGGGACTGTTGATCTATATTTACCCGTGAATATATTGGCATCCATTCCATTTCCACATTGAAATTTTTAAATGGAATGTATAATAACATTTATGTAGGGATTGAAATAACAACGTTGTATTTCACCATTATTTTACCGCCAGAACGGTATATAAAACTCGGCATTTCATTTTTTCCTAAATAGGCCAATTTGAGTTAACAACCTAGTCGGTTTGTACTTTATAGCAAAGTACTGGATATAGAGCTCAAGTCGAGAGCCAAGTTAGATGTTTTTAAAAGTTAATTTCTCCCGATTAACAAATTTTAAATGAACATTAGTTGTTAAGCATTTGCAAGTTTAATATTCGTTTTTAAGAAGAATTTAAGTAAGCGATACTATGAAAAAGAAACACAAATTCTAACGTTAGTCTCATGCTTACGAACATGGACATATTTAAGGTTTCCATGGTTTGATCCCTAAGCCAGAAAATATATTTCGTATTTTCAAATTCAAATATACGTTGTTTACTCCTATATTTTTTTAAATTTATGTTGGTTTTAGAGAAACACAGCACTATATATAAATCCTGCAAACTATTAAAATACTCGGAAGGGTCGAACTTGGAATAGTCTGTACACTAAAAAAAGCTATTGCGATATTGAACAATTTTGAACATTTGTTATGTCCGCAGTAATTGTGTAACAAAGTGAACGAAATAAGGAGGAAATGAAAAAACTGCATCCTATCTTAACACCCACATGCATAGGTAATACAGATCCTACAGGTCGAGTGACGTGAGTCCCAATTCAATGGGACTAATCACATTTAGTGATTAGCGTCAGGGGCCGTCTCCGTGCTACAGAGAATACGTTTCGGGTTATGGCCAATGGCAATAGTCGGCAAGCCGTGTCACGACTCATTTAAGCATGCTCGAAATTCTAACAGTGTAATGAGATTGGCCTATTCACTTGCACTTTGCCACCGCGTTTATTTAAGAGTCTGTAATGATAATTAAGAATTAGGTTTCAGCGCCGAATGATCTTCGAGTACGCTTGGCCTATTTGCCCGAGATTGGGGTTTTTCTGCATCAAGAATATGTTAGTTTATGCACTCCAGTACAACTATTGATATTAGTTTTTATTACATCTTGTGTGGACAGACAAGCATGTGGCCTGTGGCCATCATCCCACCACACGCGTCCAAAGTAGGGATCAGGTAGGCGGCATACGTCCCATCATGTAAGCTGTTAGCAATGCGTTGGGCCCACCCTGAAGTTTGAGGCGTAAGAATTCTCCCACGGTATACCCTACCCGTCCTAGGAAGCAACCTAAAGGGGTCAACGGAGTCGCTGGGCCGAAACATAATGTGTATATGTGTATCCGTACCTAGTGAGTCCAGCGTCGGGCTGTCCCTCCTTGGGCAGCTGCACCGTCTGGTGCTTGCTGAGCATCACGCGCATCGCCTTGCCGAACACGCGCAGCTTGTCCATGTGCGTCATCGCTGCAAACAATATGGCAACATTAAGCAAATCAATTAATTGTTACATTTAATGAAATTAACAAAAAAAGCATTTATTTTCTTTCTTTCTTTCATTTCTACTATTATATGTCTGCAGTAGTTTCCCTTACAATGAATGATGATGACAAATGTTTTCAGTATGCTTTTTAGCCGACGGTAATAATTTCATTTATACTTTAATATCCCACAAATTATTGAGATCTATTAATTATAAGTCAACTTTAGTTAAAGCTGATATTATTATACCTAAACAAGACTTTATTTTTAATTATAACAGGCATCGATCAAATATACACTAGATACAACATGAGCGCTTAGAAAATGGCACCAAAAAAGAGTGCTTTAAGCACTCTTTCGCCTTCAGTCACGCACCGACCGTTGCTTCCAAAACGTCGCAGAACTTTAGACAATATTACGTGAAAAGCTACTTTAAGCTCGAGGAATAAGGTGGAATTTGTGTTAATATATTTGGAATATGTGATCTTTTTGGTTTACTTTTTTTCATGTCATGCATCGGTGCCACTTTTTAACAGAACTTTTATAAAGAACTGTGTATCTAGTGTATATTTGATCGAAGATAACAGGCAATTAATAAACGAACAGAGTTGAACATTCCCCTTTCAATTTATTTTATATTAATGATTAATGGCGAAACGTTGGTGATTTTCAAAGGGTAAACATTTTATTACAACTCGTTGTGTTCAGATGTAGAATATGTGAAAGATACATACCCAGATGAGCCTGGTGTGGCTCTGCCATTTGAATAAGGGCTGAATCCTTCTTGTTGTAGAGGATCTTCACTCGTTGCACATCACCGTACACGCCTAAACGCAAATATACACTTTTAAAACTGAACATAACATATTTTATTCATTTAATTATTAATATTACGTTTAACATTAAATAATTCCCCCAATTATTCCTCCATACATGAAACACCTCTCCAAATAAATTATAAGTAAAAAAATGGAAACATATTACATATATAATATATAATCTATAGAGAGCTAAACTAAAAGTTACTACACTTAACACTCAAGTCGTGTTCGACAGTACATAGTATGTTTTAGTAAAACGGCTTCTAATATACATGTATATAACACTGTGAAACGGGACAGACGGGAAATAATACAAGAAGAAACAACTCCAAGCTCTAAGTTGGTCACGTTAAGCTTCGATTAATGCTTTAGCGGTTAACAGCGGTGGGCGGCGCCTCGTCTGCGGCCGGCTGTACCAAGCGAATCATTGCAAACAATACCATCATCTACTGCTTCACCGGCTTCCATTCCTTCTCGATCGCATCTCGGAGTTGGTAACAAAAGCCGTGTGCTAACTAAAACAATCCCACTGCGCCTCGCAGTGTCGCTCTCGAGTCACATGTGTTGACACGCGAGATCGGTGTTTAATGTTTCGCAAGTCACAACATCGAAACTGATACTCCACGAAGCTTTCACAACGAAACCAAACATTGGATACAAATAGACGTTTTAACTAACTTAACTACAACTAAGGTGGTCTGAAACACAAATTGTCAAACGAGTTAATAAAGCGTTTAAGACTCAGTGGTTATCAAGCGAAGCTTCGACTGAGAGTCGGCGGATGCGGTTATCAGTATGGAAGTCGAGAATGTTAGCTGACAATTTGTCTTTCAGGTGACAGGGCTGGGGAGCAATATTAATGTTTTAATATAAAATACGGAATGTATGTGCACACGTACCGAAAAGGGTAAAGAGAGCGTCAGGCGTGACCATCTAAAACAATAGGAAAGAGAAAGAGACAGTATTATAAATAGTCGTAAAAGATGTCTGACATCATATCTATAAATAAATTAGCAACTTATTTTTAAGGAGTTTAAGTAGAATATAATATAGTGTAACAGCCTGTAACGCCGTCCATATTAGTGGATGCGTTAGTTAATGTTTAAGAACTCGTGAACCCATTGTTGTCGGATGCGCAGCGAGCCGCGGCATCGATGCCCATCGCACACCTAGCTGGCGTTACTGGCCATTGTGTTAGATTCATGAACGCCGCATATTATCATTAATAACTTCGGCATATGCCGAATCTTTAGCGGCTGGCAAATTGGAATTTATTTATCATGTTTAACATCAATTTAGTGATATTGAATAAATACTATGATTGCATTATTATTCCTTGACCAAATGTTTGTATAAGAGTGAGGGTGAGACAAACCTCTTCGTTAAGGTTGGACACGAGGAGGACTGTAGCGAGGACTGGCTGCGTGGCGAGCGCGCGCAACGCGGGCGAGGCGGGGGTGAGGGTGAGCGCGCCGAACGCGGGCAGGCCCACGCCGCCCACGCCCACGCCGTACGGCGACGCCAGCCCAGAGCCCAGCCCCAGGAACTGCGGCGCCAGCACGCCACCTGCACCTGTCACCACACAACACATTGTATCGCTTTTACTTACCTACTTACCTGCTAATCAATTCATAATTTCAAGACTTGTCTGATCTTTCACAAATATAGAAACTTGGTAATATTACCCTCGAAACTCAGTAAATATATCAAGTGCTGGCTAATGCGTAGCTTAATGTAAGAAATCTATGAAACAGTAACAACATTGTACCAAACTTTTGGAAATAGTCAAGTAAAAAAACCCAGCAAATAGAAAATACACAGGGTTGAAAACACGAAATGTGGGAACGAGCCCCACATAATATTATGATTCTCTACGGTGCAATACGGATTTATGGGAAGTTATTAGTCACCACGGGGATATTTAGCATTGAAATATGAATAATAAACAAGAAAAGAGTAAACGAGGAAATAGCAAATCCAATTTAGAAACGTTCTCTCTCAAGGTACCTACTGAAGACTCGTCGCAAAAAGCAATCCGTATTTTGTGAAATAATAAAAAATACAAATATTACCAAGAATACAGAATTTTATGCCTGTGAAATTTACAAGGTAAAGTACAAAACAGAAATCTTGAGATACTTTTTGCAAAGATTTATTCAAAAAGAATAAAATATGAGACCTTTCAAACGACAAATATCAGAAACTACGAAACATAACAATAAAAAGATTTTAGCATTGAGAGTACTACACCACTACAAATAGAGAACATCAGCATAAAATAGAATATTTAACGAGTAAGCCTTTTATGTCCAACCAATCCTGAGCGTTTGATACAGATCCAGAACAGACGTGGGAAGTGATGAAGATGTTAGAGAGGGCGATACAGGGCAAGAGATCTACACTTGCTACTAGAGTGGTAGTGAGTCGGAGCGCAGTGAGTAAAGCGTCCATGTGCGCGCAGTAGAAGAGGACTAACTCATCCTGGATGCGAGGGCCAGGGCGAGGCGAGCCCGCAGTGGCATCAACTCACTGGTCAACAGCTGGTGCGCGTCGCCGTCGCCGGACGGCAGCGTCGGGTTCGTGTAGTCCCGCGACTTGTCATTATTGTATTTCACGTTCAAGCAGGTCATTTTAGAGTAATCGATGCGGAGTGTGCAGCACCCGTTGTATATGTTCTGACCATCCAGAGCCTGCCGACAAAAACAACAACGTCAACAAATTGTGTTAACACTTTTGTCAATCAAATAACTTTTCTCATTTGACATGAAAATAAAAACACGGACGGATAATGAATCCCATCAAAAACGTATTAATATTTGAAAAGTTTCCGACAGTCGCGTCAGATTGTTGCGGCTCGGATTTCGACATTTTTTATTTGCATCCACTCGGAGCTGTTTGTTTTGTGACACTTTTGGCCAGTTAATTAAATTAAACGATACGGTATTACCTTTTAGCATTAAACAGCAAAGTAAATGTGTACTCCAAGCGTAACAATGAAGAAAAACTCTCATTATGGCCGTGTCAAAATCGTTACGTCCCGGGAGCAACATCTATTTGTTTGTTCGCGACGCCTGCGGGAGGCTGATAACACCACATCGCGATAGAAAAGAGAATTAATTAAAATGCAACAGCACTCAACCCATTCCTGCGAGCTTTATGCCGCTCCACGGTATCATGTATATAATGCTTATTTTTATAATGAAAACACTAGTACCCCTTTTTATTTTTGCTAGTGAAAGCGCTATACAGCCATGCCAACGGAATTTATCGCGCTCGCTGTTAGCCCCATGCTTGTTCTGTTGTAAATGTGTGCTGCGCTACATAATGCTATATTATATTACTTTATGAATTGCATACGGTACCCTAATTTTTAAATCACTGAAATAGACCCATTTCATTCTCGTTAAAATCGCCAATTTGTCTCCCCCGCGGCCAATTCCAAATCAAATTTATTAATTCAAGCAATTAACAATACTGGTTCTTTGAGCGAGGAAGGAGCTTCCGAAGATTCCAAACAATTTTGAGAATTAAAGGGATTTGTCAGTGTTAAAATGGGGAAACACAAAAAAGTTATGTCAAAATTTCGCGGCTTCCTTGAGGTAATAATTTAATTAATTATCAATATTTAAGGATGTTTAATCAAAAATGTATTCAAAGGGAAAAAAAATGTAATAGGTTCACGAAGAAGATTTTATCTTGGTATAAAAATTAAAAGTGAATTATTTAATTCTAAGAGAGTAGATTGGAGTTCCTCTGTAAACCATCATCTGTCAAATGAATTACGACATCTTTATGACGGGCTCCATTAGCTGAATAAAAATGTTTCTGGGTTTTAAAGCCCCGCTTATAAAAAAGAAAATCAACTGTTATCAAAAGACATTTTGAATTTTTGCTGGCCCATGAAAAAATCTAAACAGGAGTATGATTTAAACAGCATAACGTGTGTAAGTGAAAACTAGTTATTGTGGTTCAGCAACTACAATGTAATTCGCCGCTGGTCAACATCTACTTTGTCAACGAGGATATTATAAAAATTATACACCGATATTAATAACTGAATTTTAATTTATCATATAGTTTAACAATAAGAAATCATTATCTATATGATAAGAAAACCAAGCTAAGAAAGTAGATTTGTAGCCCGCAGTGTTAGTGGTACCTACATAAAAAAGTATCCATTTATCTTTTTACTATGAGTTTCTAACAAAACTCGATGTGACTAGTAGTTTTAATGTATATTTTTCATGTGATACATTTATTATACCTTGCACAATACGGCGATGGCTAGTTAAAATACTAAGTAATATCGCAGATGGGCGAATAAATTTATAGAGACTGTCCCGCCATCACACCTATCACTGCAACTCCTGTAAACCAGAATCAACAGTGGCACGCATTGTAATGACGTACATTGAAGCTCGGCGAGTCACTGCGAATGTCTAACTTGCCTTTAACCCGCAATGAAATCAATCAGAATGTTAAATTAATAGGAGGAGTTGGAAATAAATTATTGTCCACTTCCCCCATGACAAAGCGGGAGAAAAAACAAGGTGTAAGGGAGAGAGATAACCGCGGGACACGCCACTTACAATGCAATAAAAATATCAGAGAATTTGGTAAGAAGCAAAAGTTCGATGTCGGAACGCAGGATATTGGCTGTAGATTTAATAAATTTCTGTTCTATATGCAAATGCGACCCCCTGATGTGTAGACGTGAATAGATTGGCTCGTTTAAAGCTCAACTTATATGGAAATGCGAAAGGCACGTAAGAAAGCGTGGAAGAAGATCGCTTCGATACGTAATTAGTTTTGTAGACCCTCTCGCGGCCCCGAATTCGATTTTGAATACCGAATGCAGACGAAAAGTGTAAGCGAACGTAACGAGTAATTAATTTACAATTCTAATGTGTATTCCCGTAAAGCATAGACATCGTTAAGTGAATTTTAAAATTTAAATGAACGAATAATCTGTTATTTCGATATTATTACATTTTCGGTGATTTGCATTGATTGTCTCAAGATTGAGAAGTTTGTGTGCGGTCATGAAAGTAGGACATACGCGTCCTCGCGCCTGTGTGCCCAAAAAATGTAATATTACAATTAGGAAGAAGGTTAAGGAGGTGGAGCGCGTTTGTCGTGGATTTGCAATAAAGAAATGAAATAAAAAGTGGGTATAAGAGGGCAGCCAAGAAAGATTTTGAATTGCAGATTAATTTCTTACTTTTTTATAAGCTTTTTCGGGGGCACTTTTGAATTTAAGTCGGTCGTTACTTTGAGAACTCTTATTTTAGACTAAAATATTACCTTGTAAGAAATTTGAGTTTATAACAGAAATAAATCCCTAATCATGCTTAGCATCTTTACGTTTATGAGATTTTATATCACTCATTTGTCAGAGTACTTCGCGTTGATTACAAATTATAATGCATATAAGTTATAATAATTATAAAACTGTTATGACTAAGGTATGGGGAATGTTGGCACAGAACATGGGCTAATACATGGCTAATACGAATCAAATAAGTCTCAATTAGTTGTACAAAACTAATTGTATGGAAATAAAATTTCCACAAAAAAACTACAATACTGTCGCTATGCAAAATATTTACAAACAATGCAGACCACTAGTACAGTTGTTTTCCCACTACATCATTACGCAAAACGTAATCTTCGGATTCATTAGTAATGCCATATTTAAAAAACGATCGTTGTCTTATTGCAATATAATATTTGTTAATAATTTTGCATACATGTTCCAATTAATAAGCGAGTCTGTTTATAGATCGTATTAATTGTGTACTGACTAAAATAATTATATATTAGAGATATTTCTCTGTACTCAATCCCATACCGTGAACCAATTTGTTCGTTTGCAGTATGAAGCAGTAGAGTTGTATGCGAAGGCGGCACGAAAGCAGAAGTTGAAAAGTATCTTTCTTTCATTTTATTACAGCACGCCCGATCAACTCCTCTCAGTATCAATATTCGAGGGAATTTTATTTTAATCTTCTGAAATGGTTATTTGCCTTCGCGGAGGGCGTCGTAATTGAGGTAAAAAATATTAGGAGGAGTGACAAGGTGATAAAACGACAAACGTCACGCCCGGTTTGATATTGGAATCTTTTATTGCGTAATAGGGAAAAAGAATTGACGATGCCCAGTTTTCTTTATAAAGATTATTGGATTTGCGAGAAGTTTACTTTCGTCGATGACAGAAATTGTCCCTCCCGTTTACTGGAGACGATGTCTTTATTAGACGTCTCGCACGTAAGAGCTGAGAACGAGTAGTTGTTTTTGCGAAGAGCAGATAAGACAGAGGGTAAATAAGCAATCTAAATCACAGCAAAGAGGCGGTCGGAGCGGCGCGAGTGAACCGTCTCGGCATCAACGTAAGACGTAACAAGTGTCCTCCGTATCTCTTAATCACGTCCCGGTAATTGTTTTATCTTTGGCTCGTTAGAACTCGTTTAAGTAAAGCCTTCTTAGTGAAGGATTAAACGCGGTCCGCCTTAATCCACCCCCGTTGCTAATTCTGGCGGTTTTTCCACGGAGACCAGATAAACGTTTTTGTTGGGGTCCCGAGCTCGCCGCGTTTAATATTTATAAGAGCCCACATAGCTCAGAATGCTTCTGTTGCCGCTGCCGGTGCAAGGATTACGCCAGCGCGAGAATGCATTTGGTTTTTGTTTGTCAGAGAAAATTGTAATGAAAATATTTCACACCCGCGCTGCCTCGTTTTTATTCTCTGCCCGCGATAAACGCATTTGACGTTAAAATAATACTAAGCCGGAAACAGTTGAACAAACCCGTTAACATTTTAATTGAAAGTACTCGAAATGATTGGCTAAACAAAGTATTGAACGGGTAAACATTCTGGCGATTAGTCACGGATAAAAGATCACTTATTGAGCAGGTGCGGGAGCAGACGGCTCCGGTGCCCGGGCAGCGCGCCGCGCGTGCCATACCCGAACGCTGCACTTTAAACAAATGCTACTAAGAGGGAGCGCTTTTAACTATTAATAAAAATGAACCAATAAACAAAACACTTCCATATTGCTCATTTTAATCACTTCGGTTTCCGATCGCACTATCGGGAAAGCATTTAAAAATTTAAATCGACGGCAAATGAGATTGCTCTGTGACGGATAACACTTTGGGTAATTTATTGACATCCAAAATAAAAACGGGGAACTTTTGCGCCGCACGAGATAAATGTTTTCATCGGACATAAAAATATTTCCGAGTGGTCGGATAGAGGTAAAGGCGAGAACTTGAAGTATTTGGATTCATTTGAATGAAAGAACTTCATTACTTTTTAACCTAATTATGCCTGTCTCCAAATTCAGTGATGCGTCACAGAACGAACCCGTGCTTGCTCCATTAGTTAATGTAATTAATACTCACGGTTACCCCTAATTGTGGTTCACAGATAGTGACGAACTAAAATCGAACGATCGCCTAACAGCCGCGCCCACTTACCGCAACGCTCGGGTTTACTTTGAAAACGAACGCCTAATTAGCCTCAAATGTACATTGTGTCATCATGAATAATGAAGTCTACGCTTTTGACCGACTGAATCGGGTTTGTCTATGAACAATATAATTGTTCAGTGTTCACGAAACATAATAGCATTGTTCTACGCATCCCTAATGTAGCAGCCGCGTGTGGACGATTTAAAGGCTGGAGTTTAGTCGGTAAACTGCCTGATTGTTGGTTTGATTTTGATTATGGCGAGCAAAACGCAAAACACTAATAAAACAACAACTGCTTAACAATGTTTGACACGTAACTAGGTGATGCAGAGTGCAGCTCAAGCGTTGTTGACACAGCCTGCAGGAACCAAACAGGGGAGGGCGATGGGACGTGCAATTTTAAACGGGACTTGGACCACCGCACGTTACTCCAGTGTGAAATTTCGATGAAGTTTCACATTCGGTTCTACGTCGAACACAAAACACGCTAGTAAACAATATGTACACGTGGGCATTCAATGACGTTCAATGGCAATTCAGGTCTGCACTGTACAGGTATATTCAATTAATTTGTGCCGGCCTTTGTATGTGCTTAGAATCGCTATTATTACTTATTGTTTACCATATATGTTTTCGTCACCTAAATTAAAAAGTAAAATTAAACTATACACTATAAATTATAAAATAAATAAAACTAGATTTTATCCTATTTAAATGTTAAAATAAAACAACAAGCCATTTCCTTTCGTTTAGATATGCCACTAACGTAGATTTCTGGTAATATACATAGAACATGTCATTGCATTTTTGTGATTATAGCAATTTTGTACGTCAAAAATCAGGGCGTGTTCATAACATTTTCGATTTACATAAAGAACATACATACATTTTCCGCGCCATACACCTTAACTGCAGTGGATGTGATCCGGGCACATATCAAACGCTCGCAACTTACGAAATATAGCCCCGGGCGAAGATATAACATTTTTGACGGTTACATTGTTTGAACACGTCTCTGTGTTGACACAAAGACACCGCTTAGACGTTGCCGCAGTGCAAAGTGCAATTTTAAAATGTAAACAAAGCCCGCACCTTGAGTCCATAAACGCTATCTCGGATTTCGCCTTATTGAACCTTGGAGACGAACAATAATCTTGTCATGTTTACTTCGTTTATATGAAAAAATAAGCTTGTCTGCACTTATTTACTGTTGTAATGATGTGTAACTTCGCAAGCTTGTGTAGTTAGGAGCAGATTAACTTAGAACAACTTAACTCGCTACGGCTTTTTTTTTGTATAAAAATACTAAAGAATAGGCATTTGGTAATATGATTTTATAATAACGTGATGCAATATTATAGAGTAACTTTATTACCTTTATTATCGTTAAAATTTATTTTAAAATAACAAATTACATGTATGTCCGAAACGCAAGTTTAAAATCACAATAATGAGAGCGCGAGCTACTTTTAACTGGAAGCAATTTTTCACGACAGCGATTAATGAATGTTTGAATCGGAATGTTTCGTGTGTTTGCCTTTACAGATATTCAATTAGTATTTATACGGAGTGTGTAGGCCGGGACGATGCTAATGTGTATTGTTGGTGACAGCGTCGGCGTGGTTATGGATGAGCCGGCTGGATGCGGAGGAGCATGAATCACATCGTTATCAATCATAACTTACTGACGAAGCGGCCAAGGCTCTGATTAACGGAGCCTCTGTGACGCCGCTGCCGCACCGGACTAATCACCACTGTCCGTATACCACCGATTTATCACATTTTCTAGAAATACTACACTTTGAAAATGAAATGTTCATTGATTGGTGATATTAAATTAAAACACAGTAATTAAAATTGAGCATAATTAAAAACTATTGTAAAGCTTATGTAGCCCGCTTTAATTGATTGAGGGTATTCGGTTTAAAACCACACTACAACCAATCTACACTAATAAAAATGTTTCTGACTGTATAAATGAAATTATAGTAAAAGTACAATTCTGCATATACGGCGGGCCAAAGTTTTGTTTAACGAGTCCTTAAAAAAAGTATTTCAAACGTGCATTCCTTTTATTACATAAAAGCCTTTGTATTCCTAAAATATTACACGTTACATTTGTTATGTCAGTGTGTCAGTACTAGGTACACGAGAACGTATAAAATCGGACGCATTAAAAGCATACATTTCGTGTCTGCGCGCATAAGCCGCCCCTCTGAAAAGATTTGATGGCGAGGTTAGAGATTTATGTCAAGGATCATAGAGGGCGGGATCGGGGGATTTCAGCGCTCCTAACATCCGACTGTGCCCTTTGTGGCTGGAGCACTATCCGGCTTCAGTCCACTTTGTACCTCTCACTTGCGCTGCCACTTACCTCATGGGACGTTTTAATTCCATTTCGAGAAAAATCCGCGCCCGCCGGTACCCCTCAGTGGCTTAAACCGACCGAGTCCAAGATCCCAAGTCCCCCGAGGGTCTTCGCATTCATCAATAAAAGACCAGTGTTGATTGTGTAGTTGTCACAAATATAATATTTTATTACTGCCTATTTTTGCTTATTTTATACTGAACACTCAAAAAAAATTGAATATCTTTAATTTAATTTTATAATTTTCACGTTTAACACAAAAGTGCCACAAACAAACTCATAAGTTAAATAAGTCAATTATAAGTAAATTATGCACGGCGATTTAAACAGTAAAAAAATAATTCAATAAACACATGTTTGTCGTTCCGCGGTGAGCAAGAAAGCAGTAAAAATTGCTAGTTGTTGTGTGCCAACATTGTGCTCGTTAGCCGCACAGGAGTGGAGTTACGATGTTAGACCGTTAACGAGTGCAGACTTATTACAGTCGCAACAATAATGCAGCTAATGCTTTGTTATTGCACTATCAATACGCAACGAAACGTGGGAATGCTTTATTAACTGCATTTTTGCTTTATATTCAATCTTAATGTTTTTTTATTATTTCAAGTTCGGTATTTTTATAGGTTAACTTTCTTTTGAATATAACGATGCCATTTTTATTATTTCTTTATTATTAATATCGAATATTTAGTGCATAAAAATGTATAAATATGGATAAAGTGAGCCGGGATATTATTGCTAAATATGATGCCTGAATAGGTACCGAAAAAAGAAATTGTATAAATAGCCATCGGGAATAATTGTTTTTGGAAGATATTATTCTAAAACTCATGATAGCAATGGTTTATAACTACATAACTATGATGATAATAATACTCTTACAAATGAAAAGCCTAAACATTGGGCAGCAGAGTACTGTAAGTATAACACCATGTATTATAGAATGAGTGAACTAGTACGTATTATGTAAAATGTATTAACTTTGACTCACAAAACAAAACAAAATCGATACGAGACATTGCTTCAATTCTCACTTAGAATTGTAAAGAGTGCTTAACCGAGGGCTCTTAAATAAAAGTTCAATTCAGCTTTTAACTTTAAAATAGATACGATTGTGTCCACGGACAATCGTTGAAGAATCACATTAGAAGCAATAGAAAATACAGAAATTAAATCCGCTTCCGATCCTTGGCGAAATAAAACCACATTTGAAGCAGTTGCAGTGTTCCGCAACGGGGAGTTGCGTCCTATTACGTCCGAGTCCAATCACGGCCGTCGAGTTGATGGGACTTAGCGTTGCTAAGTTTTCACCACTCCGCTTTGCCGGTGATATCTCAATTTCACGAGGGGTTTCCCGCTTCCCAACATTAATTTGTCCGCCAAGTTACAAGTGAAGGGCGTATTCACTCATAAATGTCTTACGCCTATCGACATTTGCTGCTTTATGTTCATTTCCGTGTTCACACGCTATTATTTTAATGCTTGCACCAATCGTATTAAGCTCCACAGGAATTGGGCGTAAAGAGCGCCTAATTAGGACGGATAGTCAACTCGCTATTGTAGAATTCATTAGCGAATTGTACTCGAGCCACGACAAAGGTATTACACACAAATTCGCTAAATGAATAGAGCAATGAAAAGGCTCAATCTCTTTAAGCTCTCTTCGTGTTATGATGCATCTGAATACGCTTTACAGTCGCGCCGACTATAAATTACAACAACGAACGGAGCCATCGAATGTGAATTAAGTTACACCGATTCATAACAATAGGGTAAAAACCTTGATAATTATACTCGTAAACTGAGTTTGTGGAAGCCGCAAAACGAAATTTAATTTGCCCTGAACGCTGCATCAGAAATAAAGTTAAAACAGTCGCTGCAGTAGGCGGCAGTACGCCCAACTTCTAACGCAAATGAATAGCGAATGGGAAAAGTTGGGCTGAGAAAAATGATGTCCCACTCGGCGAGTCGAGCACGGACCATTGTCGACAACTCACGGCTGCCATGTTGTTTTCCGATATTATTGTTATTAAATTCAAATAAACATTGGTTTGTTACGTTGGCTTTGTTCATCGACTGGCGCCAAACTTTAATTCACTGGTAAAAAGGGCATTTGATTACAGAAATAAATAAATACAAAAATATATGATGACACAGAAACATAACTACAATTCACCATTAAATATATCGCTACCACCTAAACATGTTACTTTAGAATGAAATGACTTTTCTTTTAGAAAATAAATAGACCCCGAGCGTGTTGGTACAAATAGGCAGCCACGACTATCAATATTAAACTGTTACTCGTAGGTACGCAGTTAGAATCGAGTAGATAAGAGACTAAGTCACTTCATTCCAAATAGTTCGAAAGCGAGTCATTAAAGTGAATGAAACGTGCGGCAATAGGAACTTTATTTTATGGCTTTACTTTACAAACAGTTAAATAAAAACAAATAAGTGTTCAGCACTCACCGTTTTCGCCGTTTGCGCCGATACAGTGTCTGGATATTGAATAAGAGCTTGGAATGAATCTGAAACAAAAAACATTGTGTATTATTAAAAACCATTAGGAGATAAAGTTTTTAATCTAGCAATAAAAGTTAAAACTTTCCGGTCGCTTAAAAGTAAATTGGTGCGTGGGGCGATCGCTACGGATACTCTTCTTAGTAAGAATATTCAGTGTCGCGGAACAATTTTCGTAACATTTCTCTAGAGTGCTCGTGTTAGATGTCTCAGGGAATTTCTGACAGGCAATATCTTGTTCGCAAGAACGCTCAAACAAGGTGAAATTGGCGCCCAACGCGGGGCGCTACGCGATCCGCCAACTCTTCAAGAGTTAGTCGCATCGTGACTCAGGTGCACCGCAGCTATTCTATAATTTACAACACTTTCAGGAGCGGCAAATTTGTTTACTTCATATAAGTAAATACACTTCACTCAAATTTCCGCACGTGTTTAACTCGCTCACGTATCTTAACCGCCAAATGCAGGGTACTTGTTCATTTTCTTACATTGTTTAAACAGTGATATGGTTTATGAGGATAATTAATTTAAAATCGCACATTGTAAGTAGGCTTAACAAAGTAAACATTAAGTAACAAAACAGTCATAAACAATGAAGGAACGAGGGAGTTGAATGTGTTCTCACATTCGACGTGAATAGCCCCCGAAGTAATATAGTTGGTCGTCGAGTCTATTTACTGCGAGAGGATAAGCGTTAAACCCCCTAATTTAAGGCATGATCCCGGCGATCATTGCCATCCGTTGGGCGAGAACATAAATTCACATTTTTAGGCAACTTGGGTCGGTCGCCGTGGCTACATCTGCGCTGCCCACATAAGGTAACATTACGCGGTCCCACTTCCACTTTCACAGGTATTAACGTACTTTTATAAAATATTTAAGCGTTGTGTCATACACGCAACATTACCGAATATATTTTTTTAAAATTATCATCACATATGCTTACCGTAAGTGAGGTCAACGAGAATTAAATGGGACTGCAAGTAAATTGGTTGAAAAATAACTTCGAAAGGTTTATAACGACAAATAAAATTATTATATTTTTTATTTCACCCACCAAACAGCAGTGCAAATGCACTGTTCTGTTTCAATCTGAAGGATATTGTTGCCAGAGTAACTACTGGGCATATTAAGACTATTATTTTTTAATTTATCTTATGTCTAAGGGTGGTGAGCGCGGTGGAACCCCAAGCATTGCTTTGTAATTTACTGTGTTGTTTGCTTTTGCTACTGTTCATGAGCAGTTGTAACGCTTACCATTAGGCGAATGCCGTGCTCGTCTCGCCATTCAATGCAATAAAAAATAGCAAGACCTTATAAAATTAAAACAGTATTGGCAGTTAAAGCTATCTTCCAAAACGTTTCATAATTGATTCGTCAGTTACCTATACAAGGAAAACGGACTCTTTTCCCCCAACACATTATATCGTTTTACCGCACTCATCGCTAATAATTTCCCCTTACCTATGTAATAAATATAGAAAGTAAAACCACTCAAGCCAAGAAACGTCGGCGTAAATTAAAAGTAACGCGCTGTCTCCTTCATACATAGTTAAATGCTCTTTAAGGCGCCATATTTCCTTGGGCCAGCCATTTGGGAACGTTAAAATGGAATGCATAAAAGGCTTACGATAAATTGGAGTTTTTATGTAATTACATCGTGAATAAGAAAGAAGTGTTTTTATGTCAAAACAATGGAGATGCGCGTTTCAATTAAATATCTGAGGCTACACTGAGCGAAGGAAAAAGAGGTTTATTTAATGTTTTACGTGGAAAATGTATAAGAATAAATAAAATAATTTGCAAGAAAGTTTTTTTTTATTTTGTTATGTTTCTATTTATTTATAATACGTGTGTATTCATTATAATACGTATACGGATGGAAAATAAAATGATAAGAATATTTTTATTAAGTTGTGTTGATACCAAGGTGACTTAGGTAAAAAGTGAAATTACCGAAATTACAATATACGAATTTATTTATATTGTAGTTTGATATGGAGGAAAAAGTTTTAATCTTCTCATACAACAATAAGATGCAATGAAGAAGTAAAAAATACGGGGTTTTTAAACAATTTCCTCAAACGTGAACCAGCCTTGATTAGCTTTGTTGTAACCGTGGTTATTTAGGGGTTGTGGCGAGAGTTCCACTCAGTGGTTAGTTGCTTCTATGATTCATGTTTCATTTATTATATTTAACTGTTTTATTGACACAAAAAGTTGACTTGAGTAAAGACAACAATTAGCGAGAACGTTTTCAAAACGTGGGCACAGACAGAGAGTGTTCGGTGGCGTTTATTTACTCGAGCTGAAATATTCAAGCGCTAATTCAATAAGCGGTTCCGATTGCGCGCAAGATATTCAAATCTCAATCAATCTGCAGCGTACGCGCCGCTTCATTATATTTCATTAAAAATTCAACCGGAATGCGCAATTACTTTGTGGAATATTTAAACGCCAATGTCTGCGTAAACACAAGATGGAAGGTGCGGTAAAATTAAAATTTTGTAATCCGCATTTCGCTGTTGCAAAGAGGTTGCTTCCGCTATGTTAATATTAAGCGGTGGGGCGGCGGTCCGCTGGCCGACCGATTACTGTATAATTTGATATCTTAAATCTCGACGTCTCCCCTGCAATGAGCGAGCTCTGTCAAGCCTGAATGCGTCCTCATTCGTAATTTACGCGCCCTTTCAGCTATCCTCTGTAACTCGGATACTTGCAAATTGCTAAATACTTGAACAGTTTCGTCGTTAGCACGTTTACATATAAAAACTTATTCAATTAACAGTTTTACAGACCACAGCAACGGTATTAACAATATAATTACTAATAACGCAGAAAATAAGATGTGCATAGATCATATTCTTCGGCGAATTAAATCCTTAATTAAGGAAGAGCAATGACGATACAGACACGACACCGCCGCAAACAGGGTACGCATAATAATTGTAGCGGTCTACTACACCTTAATAAAGCCAATCGGGGTTGGTGAGGGATGGGGGGCTAGCGGACCACGAGGGGGTTGGATTACGGCGACTCCGCGCTCTTCATTGAGATTTGTTTCGGGATTAGGAACGCTTTTGATAGCAACCTCCGTCAGGTTGTAGCCAGCCTGCTAACAAGGCGTGGTCGCTTATAAACATTTTACCTCGCCTCATTCAATATTAACACCATGCAAACTTTATTCATCACTTGTGTACCCACACATTAACTCGCCACTTTACGAAAGAACGAGCAATAAACACACTGTGTTTACTAACTGCTGTTCATTTATTAATGGCCAAACAGGGCTTAGCGCTAGATTAGCCTCATCACATTCAAATTTAAAATTGATAAATAACGTACGCTAAAAATGTGTAATATATTTTTCCCACGACAAATCTGGTATTTAACCGTAATTTGTGCTAAAAATGCGAACGGTCTCTATTAATCCCCTTTAGCACGTGCGTAATCGTATTGGGAGTATCGAAAGCGAAAATGAAAACGATATATGCGGTTTATTTGCTTCCCGCGAGACAGGATAATTGAAGTAAGGATTTATACGTTTCGGATATGCGATCTACTTCGATCTAGGCAAGAGAATCTTCGAGTGAGTTGATAGATTTTCATGCGAATGTATTTGGATATTGACGTTTGAATTTAAAATGAAGTCGTGGATAGTGTGGCACAGAAAGCGTTTATGTGAAAGCGCAATGTGTTTGCTGCACGTCCCTAAAATTGTCACGGCTGTAAATAAAATATGACAAATTTCCAAAGCTATTTTCTCCACTATTTTGACAATGGAATAAAATGTAAAACGCGATCGAAAACAATACATTTCCATTTACTAGTTATTTACATAACAATTTACAAGAGTTACGGTGAAGGTGTGGCTTCAGTTAAAATGTTTCATACCGGTATGAATATTCAACAGTCGCGAGGAATACGGTGAAATAGTGCACAGACAAAAGCGTATTACAATTGGACAATGATGAATGCGGTAAAAAAGCAAACAGCCGTTTGGAAGCGGGGCAAGGGTCCGCCGTGCGACGTTCGGAAATTGGAAATGCTGCATTAGCGGAGGTGCCGTCATCTGTACCCTGTACTGTGTACTGCAGCGCTGTGCCGAGCCGCCCAAGCCCGCCCGATCCGCCTCCGAGCAATGCGACTTTGTTCCGCAACAAAACCGATTAACTCAAATGGCATATCACCAATGCGATTCCGTTACGATACCGGCCGCCAAAGCACAGTGCTGTATTTAAAAATACCTAACGGGCGTACAAATAACAACTACGACTCCGTATATTAGTTCAGAATGTTGCCTGGAGCATGCAAATAACAAATGCATCTTTATTTTCAGGAAACGCTTGCCTGAAGAATATCTGAATGTATTTCCACTAAGCACGCGAATCCTGATCAGTACCAGCGAGAACGAAAAAGCATTAAAATAATTAATTTAAACGGTTCCTGCAAGCGCAAAAAAGCATAGCAATTTATTGTGGCGTGGTAATTATAGGTACGTATAAAATACTAGCCGCGGTTTTGGGTGAAAAATTTCGTCGCCAAGTAGAATAACCTCGGGGCAATGTCCCGGCGAGGTTTTTAAATAAAGTTGATTTGAGGTTCTCAACTAGGCAGTAGGCAGTATAATTAGGCGAGAGTGAGCAACACGGCTCCGCACGCAGCGCGCCCGCGGGCACAGGGGAGCTTATCAAATATGTACCTACCTGCCTGCCTCCTGTGTGCCGGATTTATTTAGGATATGCATGAGGGTACGATTTAAATTTTAAACGGATTGCGCCCTTGGATTTCGGCCCTGTGTTGTGTTTGGTAAATCTATCACTATAACACGCCAAGCTGAAATTAATTTTAAAGCCTCAATTCGATTTATTAATGGTTGTTTTAGCCACTGTAATCCTGTGGGCTTGTTATGGACAACGCGCTAGTGATAAGGGATTTACAAAATAATATATTACATTGCAAATTACATGGACTTATTCCATAATTAACTTATGTTTTATTTCGGAATACGTTGTAACAATTTTTATTATTTACATAATAGGATTACGAAAGAAATATATTTTAAGTTAATATAGGTATTTAAAATATTATAAATGCTTTTCTATCCTGTGCTAACTGCTCTTTTATTATGTTTCTATTATTATGCTTTTATAGAAATAAACTAGGGTGCTGGCTGTTATTTTTAAATTGCGTTACTTAGATTCAGTAATTCTTTAATTATTGTCAATATTTAAGACTGGCGGAACACCTTGAACTTATACTCGTACATACATGTTTTGTTTTAGTGTTATATTATAAAGTTGGAAAAATTACTTCGAAACCATTAATCTACGACCTCAAATCGCATGGCATAATTTAATGTTTTTAATACGTATTTGTATATTGTCAAATCCTTTAAATCTTAACTGTATATTTAACGCCATTTTGATCATACATAATTTTTAATCTATAAAATAAATAATAATAAATACACCCAACAGTCACATTCACAGTCCTGACCCCACACTAAGATAGAGTCTTGTCTCGTGGGTATCAGAAGCTACGAGAGACTTTTCAGACTCACAAACACTCAGACTTGAAACAAATACATGTGGTTCACACAAATATTTGTTTTGGTGCGGGCATCGAACCCGCGGCCTCTCGTTTCATAGCCGACGTCCAACCAACTGCGCCACGGAGGCTGTCATAAATATGTCATAAAGAATATAAAAGATTACTTACTGTTTTTAGTGAAAGTGACGATCTTGAGCACCTTTCCGTACCGCTGGAAGATGGAGTAGAGCACGTCGAGGACTATGGGGTACAGCATGTGTTCTATGATCACACGCAGCACTGTGTTGGGACCACCCTGCAACAAATATTAAATAAAACCCATTGATTGCGAGACTATTTTTTGGACAAAGTTATTGTATTTAAAATCATTCTATAGCTAATTGCTATATAACCGTGAAGACCTATCATTGGTTCTATGTAGTACATCGTGTTATTTATAAAATATTTGTAAGCCGTTGGTTTTCCATGCACATAATAAATAAATAAATAAATAAAGATAACTATGAAGCAATAGGTTGTTTTTTTATTGCAATTAATGGCGAGACGAGCATGCCGTTCGCCTGATGGTAAGCGATACGACCGCTCATGAACAGTATCAAAACCAAACACTTTGAATTACAAAGCAATGTTTAGCATTCCACTGCGCTCGCCATTCTGAGACATAAGATGTGAAGTCTCAATATATACAGTAGTTGCTCTGGCTGCAATGTCCTTCAGTCTGAAACACAACAGTGTATTAACACTGTTGTTAATGTCCTATGATTTGTTTAAGTCACCGTACGATAAGATTTGACTGTTGACAAAAATAAACAAAATCTTTTGCAATATTTAGAACCTGCAAACTAGTCAAATAATATACGTAATATATAAAATATAGTTGATAAACTAAGTTCAATTTTAATTGTCGAGGAGACACATACCTAGGCAGAAATAAATTTGTATACTGTAATTGCATATCAAGTAAATTCTTGGCTTTTTTATCTGAGTAATAACAATACACATTGAATTTAAAACATAATTGCAGGAAATCTTATAGAGTTAAAGTCTATTGGAGCTATTAAGACATTAAAGAGCTAAACAACATTTATTTGTAAAAGGGACATCGTTTCCGACAATTAGACATCCGATAGACACTTATCTCGCGGCTCCGAGCTAAGATGCAAGCAACTTGTTACTGACTCAGAACACGACAGACCTTATCAAATACAGAACCATATTTCCACTTATTCGAGACGGCAATAAGATCGCATTGTATTTTAAATTTTCTATTGAGTTCAATGTCTTTAAATATTGATGTCTTTGTGAGATAATAGAATTTTCAATTGCTGTAATCTTATCTTTCTGTTATGGGACTTTATATTTAAGTGCCAGTGTATATCGGAAATTTTATATTTTTAAAAGCTTCGTTCATTTAATATGTTATTTTAAGACCTCGAATGAAAGTTTTATTAAAGTATTCTTACACATGTTTTGTGCGGAGGATTGCAAGAACGCTAAGTAGTTAAATTACCCACCCACTAAAATTAAATAAAAATCGAAGCACATTTTCATATCTATTTTTAAACTTCAAGCAACTATTGATTAAACTCTTGCATCTGCAATATGAATAGTGGTACCCAAAGCGACACGGGTTATAAAGTTTTATGTGTATTATCGAATGTTAGAAGAAGCATTTCACATCTGACATGTTTCCGATAAGTTATTATTCAAAGTATTATAGCATAACTAAAATATCGCATAAGCAAGGAAGACATATTGACTGATGTGACATCGCAACCGAAGCTCCAGGCGACACTACGGCTAAACCGGCTGTCTCGCAATTCGTATGCAACAAACCATCAAGATCGTGTAACCACGGGGAATACTCGCGTTATACTCGAATGTGACTCGCAATAAACTTGCATTATATATGTGTGTGACCATTATTGACCCTCATTAGTGTGAGACATGGGTTTCTCGAATCTTGGGAGACACTGATTTTAGGGGCGTGACTTGTGACATAAACGCTACTGACATTAGGCACAAAAAAGTTTGTTTACATACACGTGCTTGTTACACGCATATCATTTGTAAATGTAATTTTACAAAGTGTTTATCATTATATTATATTGAGTTTATGGGGTCAGTCCAAGTGATTATCACTGGAGGCAATATTATATATTTCATGTGATTGCCTAACGATATCAAAGATTCTGTATTCAGAAGATAGTACATGCTTCTAAAAAGGTGTTATAAAATATATTTAGGAACAGGAGGCAAATGACCGGTCCGGCCGGCAACCTGATAGTCAGTATTAATTAATTAATTTATCTTCATACAATAAAATTGTACAAGCGGCTTTAATACCGTTTGCATTTTCTACCAGTCAACCTTTGGGAGAAGCAGAAATGAGACAAAATTCAGCACTCCCTATCACCACCTTCAACTCCAGTAATATTTATAACAAAAATGGTATAAAATTACAGTTTAATGATAGTTACCTGTATTTCTGTGCCACCGTTAGCGGGTTGCAGAGCAGCGCCGGCGCCGGCAACTAGAGCTGCGCCCGCACTGTTTGAAATGGCTTGTGCGGCTTGCAACGCCGCCTGCGCAGACGCCGACTGAAACAAAAACGCCTTTAGAAATACAAATATGTAATATATTACTTTTGTGATTTATTAGATCAAACTTAAAGTGGTATGTTGGCTTTTATTAGATTAACTATGTTATGATGGAGGATATTCAGCGGTAAAGAGCTTACGGCTTGCCTACCAACTTTGAATGTATTGTGCGTGAAATTATTTTCAAAACATAAGTCTGCATGAAGCTTTCACATATCGAAAAAAAACTGTACTTGTTAAGTCCTTTTTAATGATTAAAGTCTTACCTTACTCAACTCCAACAAACCCTGAACTACCGAATGAACTTCATAAATAAATTCTTCAACAAATTTTCTAATTAGTTCAAAAGAATGCATGACACTAATTATAATTATTTGGATATTATAAATCTTCCACTAGCTAGCTTTCTACGCAAAATAAATATTAAAATGTGGTATGCACGCGTCAGCCACGTTCGTGTGTTGAAGACTACCAGATAACATTAGCTACATCAAACAAAAGGCGCCCATAAACTTATTTTGTATCGTCGGAACAATTGGCTACTTTGTCCCGTAACATAGGGGCAGGCTTTGTGCTTGCTTCCAGATAAGGCGTTAATAAATTGGTCGTGTTAATAGCAAAGAGAATTTTTCGCACGTGGACGGCGTCAACACTTTGTTGCGGGTAAAAAAGCGCATGACGTGCCGGTGAAATACGTTACGTTTACACACAGCGATCGCGTGCAAGGGGTGAGGAGTACTTTGATCCTATATTTTCACGTGGCTTTGTGCTCGACAACGGCCTGACAAGCGGGCAGGCCAGACACAAAAATAAGGCTTTAACCGTGTCATGGTAAGCCTGCCGCCGACGGCAAAGGCACCGGTACATATTCTCGTTGACTTGTTTCTCGCTCCGGTTGTTCAGACACATATTCTTTATGTATTATTTACTAAATTCATAGACAAACTTCACGCATTAAAATATTTTTTCAGTTGAAATTCTATGCTACAGAATGCAGGTTTTCTACACGATATTTATTTTTGGTGATCGCTATTACTATATTAAAGGCGAAGAAAAAGTTAGAATAAAAAATAAAAAGTCCCTAACAATTAATTTATCATTTTAAAATACATTAAATACATTAAAAAGCAATGAATATAAAATTTGAATTTTGGAGAAGGAACACGCAAGGACGACGTTAGGGAACGCGATTCCATCAAAAATATTTTCCGTGTCACCGACGCCTGCTATACCAAACTGCAGAGTTATTTAAAAGGTCTTATTCTGAGGACGCGCAATCTTTCACCGCGACCACCGCCAGACATTCGAGCGACGTCGACGCGACAAAATAACTCCGTCCGCCATTGGAGAGTTCTATTCAGTCGCCACAAAAACCTTTTGCATCGCATGATTGATCAAAGCTTTTGCGTTTAGTTCTTTAAAATGCACCGTTCGATATAATATTTTCAAATTCATATAACAAAGCCACATTTGCGTTACAATATTTAGGATTACAAACGTGACTTAAATGCGAGAATGATTTCTCTTTTCGCGTGAATCGATAACAATGCGTAGTCTGTCTTTCGTCGCAACTCCCTTGTTATAAGTTTTAATAGTGCGCGATACAAAGAGCTCCCGACAAAGTAAATCTTTGTACACTACCACTCTATTTAATATGACAAATGTTTGTCGTGATGTCACGTAGAAGCTTTTTGACTATATAGCCAAATCTACTCAAGATAACATATGCTCTAAATTTAACGCCAAATTATTAACAATTTCTGAATACAAACATTTTTGTTGATAGAAAATTTTCAACGATTGTAAGAGACGACTCTTATACTAAAATCGTATCATTATGAAGAACCGTCGAGAGCACTGTGGTTCAAAACAGAGATGACAGATGAACATCACAATAAAATTTCTTTAACATTTTCATTTGCGACGTGAATATACTTTTGTTTATTATAAGGAAAGAGATTTTAAATGGGGCTGTGAGACATTACCTTACATCACGTGATTGCACCGTTTGGTATTTAAAATACAATCCATTGGCAAAATATTTGTCTAGTGGCACTTTGTACAGGCTTGCAACTGTGTGGCATTGGGTTCAAACCGAACCAGGCAAATCACTTTCTAGTTTTTGATAAATCGATAAAATTTTCATACTATTGATTGGAACCAAATAAAACATTTACAAATGTGAAATATCTAAGGAAAATGTTCAGTGGTATATTCTGGTCTTTACCACGAGTAACATTAATAAATCCTGTGATAACAACCAGCTCTGGACAGCTGCATTCATGAATACGATATTTGAAACTTAATCGGTTAATGGGATCTTTATGGAGAATTCAGCCGGTTCTGGGCAGCGAATATCGTGAAGCGATAGAGCGTTGTAGCGAAACTTGATACTCTTCGAGAACCTTCCTAATAGAATCGTGTTATCCGAGCATTTAATAATTTCTATAAATTAGACTACATAGATTTTTCTTTAATTCATTAATCCTAAAAATATGTTTCTCGTCTACAGTTTGCAACGATTTATAAGCAGTATTAAAGTGAAAAATAAAATGTTTGGGTTATTATATTATATACATTAAACTTGAAGCCCGCTGGTCGCAGTGGCATCCTCCCATCACAAAAAGTCCATTGTTAGTTTTTTTTTTTTTATATGTTCAACTGTTTTCTTTGTTGTGACAATTTTCTTAACTAACTTTTAATTGTTTAAAAATTTAAATAACTACAATTACCGGCGACAAAGTCAACAAGAGCTCCAGCTCCTTGCAGAATCTGAATAAGTAAACGGTTAGTTTGAAACACATCACGTATTTACCGATAAATATTGACACTGTCGGGGTATGTGGATTTACACAAATAGATAATAGACACCTAGTTGTATCCGTTTTGAGTTTAATCATCACTTTAATTAACCGCCATATTGACATAAACGCTTGTTTGCAAAGCTGACAATTAGATTAAACAATCTGTAACTATTTAATAATAAACAAATGAAACGATTTACCTAGATTTTGATATTAAACAACAAGGTACGCGGCCAACTGGTGGGTTTTAGTTAGATTATAATTAGGTTATATTAATTATCGGATAAAATGATTTGCGTATTCGAATTAAATGGAAACTAAAAGGTTCAATGCGCTGAAACAAGATAAATAAATTATTCTAATATCATTTAAATGCTGATAATATTATGAACGTGAAGCCGTGTTTGGTTGGTTTAGCAATTAATTTGTATGATTTTTGGAATTGGTTTATGGAGACAGACACTAAAGTTAATTAACTGTGAATGCATATTCTAATTGAATATATTCTGAAACGCAGTTATTTATTTTAGTGGTATAGGAATTCCAAGTGGTGAATGGGAGTTACTTAACCTAACTTATGATTACAACCCAGGAACGCCTACAATGCTAGGAAGATAGCAGGTGCGTTTCCGATCTTTGAGAATAAACGGAACAAAGGAGGGGTAGCCACAATTATTGGGACCTGCGGCAATCTATCACTGGCACGATGCAACCAGGTTGGCGATTTATTTTTAAAACTATTAGACAGCGTAAAAATAGCTATTTTGTTTACTTGTTTCCTAGAAATATATACATTGGAGAAACTTTCTCAATAGTTTGAGAATCGAAGACTTGTTAATATGTACGAGTATTCCATAATAATGATAAATCATATCGACGTGCCACTTTGCCCTTTAAGTTTGTAAATATACTTTAACTTTTAAATATGGCGATTAAAAACCCGAATTAACTTTTTTATCTAATTAATGAATTTTTGTACGTAAGTTTTTCTTGTTATAGTTTCCTCACCCACCTCAATTACGTCCGATGTAAATTGTACTTACGAACAATTTCTCGACATTATCAGCTCTCAAAACGGTTGAAGGTTTGTTTTTGATAGGTTTCGAGGATAAACGAAACTAATTAAGCGTTTTAATTAATCCTCCTATTGGGTGTTTTGTTACCGAAAATATTGATTTCCTCTCCCTACAGCGCGCTGTAAGACGAAAGAGAGGAAAGGATCATTAACGAATGTGTCTTGCGTTTTTACCCCGGACGTCCGAACTTTCCCACTAAACGTCAGAATGCATTGCTGTTGTCAAGTTCAGAAAAACTCGTATAAAACTAACATAAATTCGTTAATGGTAATCAAGCAGCAGACGTCACTTAAAGGGTTAATTTTTACTGCTTGGAAATACTGAGCGTAGACGTTAATTTTATATAACCTGAAGGCAGACTGAAAAAGTGACTAATTAATGAAAGCCAAGACGAGTCTATTAGCATCACTAACACGATGAAAAATCTATAAAGTGTTAGATGTCTTTTAGCGTACTTTTAATTTATTCGTTAATATTAAAACGGTCAAATAAATTGAGAGGAGCGGGGGTGTTGTAAGTTTTGACGGAATGATTTTACAGTCGGCACACGCACGGCCCCTATCGGGTGAAATCGTATAGACAGAACAGTAATAGTTTAGTAACTCAATCAAATCCGAACAACGTCCTCGGCAGTGTCCCGACGCGGCATGCGGGTTTATTGAATACTGTTATCTTAATTGTGGTTTCATGATGCCTCTAACAAAGATTAAATTAACAGGTCGGCTGCAGCTTTGGGATTGTGTCTATGTATATTTCTCAATTGGAATCGTCGGCTTTAATGTTCGATCACATGCCGCACGATAATCCGTTTGTGCTTGTAATAGGCCTAATTGAACCATCGTAACATTATTACGTGGTATACGCGTTTTGAACCGGATTCCTATTAACTGTTGTAAATCTACACGAGATTTACCGTTTGTTGTGTAATTAAAAATTAGATTGTCTGTTAATAGAATGTTTGCGTTGTTAGTGGAAATGTGAGTCGGAATGTGGTTTTCTAATTGTTTGCTTGCTTGATCGCCTATCGCGTTACGTAAAACGGTTGTGAAGTGTTTGCGTTCAGTACTTTTTGTTGCGTGTAAATATTAAGTTTATAAACACTTAAATACTCGGCTTTTCGATAAGATTTTGAAACTTTTTAATATTCAAATGTAATATTGAAAAAAGATCTAGTTTTGTAGGACTAAGAGCGATAGTTCCAATGTTGTGTTTGGAAAGTCTCAAGGTTAACATTATAGGAAGTTTCAGACGGACAAGCGGAAAGAGGACTTTTGACCCCGATCTAGACTTGAGTTCAAAAAGAATGTAGGCCAACATGTCGGCCGAACAAAAACTTTCACCGTCGCTAGCCTAGAAATAACTTACTTCTGTATAAATTGAAGTTTCGCGGCCCCCCAGGTCAAATCCACGTTCACTCGTAGATACTGTCACAGGTCCGAAGAAAAAACTTATCTGTTGGTTATTGTTACAACTGAATTCTAAGAGGCTGTTTACACTTTCGTTGTTGATATTTTATTTGGAGAAGTATTTCATTTGACATTGCGATTGATAATTTACTATAGTATGAATTGACTTTTTTGTGATTTAGACTTCAGTCTATGTTAGTAGGTACGCTTGTCCGACCACTAAAATCTCACATAAGAGTGAATTCGTTCCAGTTATAGATTGCCAGTTATTGATAGAGGTCCAGAAATCATTCACCCTGAATATTTTTTTCACCAAATTTTAAATCTCTGTATCAGCCCGCCGTATAGGTCCTACTGCAGGGCACAGGCCTCCTCCACAATTAAGAATACGCCTGAGAGTGATCCGTCTATTCAATCAATTAAATAAATAAATAACACCCAACAGTCACCTATATAGTCCTGATTCCACACTAAGATCGAGTCTTGTGTCATCATCAAGAACTACGAGAGACTTTTCGGTCTCACAAATACCCAGACCCGGAAGAAATATTTGTAGGCCGCACAAACATTTATCTCGGTGTGGGGATCGAACCCGCGACCTCTCGTTTCGCCAACTGCACCACGGAGGCTGTCGGAATGACTAAAAATGCATTATGATAAAATACTGACTGCATTGCTGTGTGTCTGGTCGGTCTTGAGTTCCTTGTGGTTGGAGAACTGCACGTACACGGCGCGGCCGCGCAGCTGAGCCACGCACCCGCCGAAGTACGCCACCATCGCGACCGCCGAGATCTCCTCCGCCATCTCCAGGAATGCCTGTAAATAACACGTGGTTAATGGAATGCTTTCAAAATGTGCACTGGTTTGTTTTCCATTTTAACGCTAAATTATAAAATACTGGCGGGACGGCTTCGACCGGGTGCAGACACGTTTTGAGTCCATTCTACATCAGATACATATTATTTTGCATATTAGCTGTTTTATATTTAAACTTGACGTAGATGCCTTCCCTTTAGACTGTTTTTCTCGTCCCGTCTCAATGGATCCCGTCCTGACCCGTCACAATCTGTTGCGTAGCTTAAAGCTCCATACCATTCTGTCGTCTTATATCCCATTATATTCGCCCTATATTATATCGAAGACTTTGCCTATGAGTTTGTTTGAAGGAAAAGTAAATATAGACATATTTGAATCCGAGCTCAACCATGGATACACTAAATTTTATCGGAATGAAAAAGTAGTCTATGGATTGATCCAGGGTATCATCTACCTCTATACCAAATTTCATTAATATTGGCCCAGCCGTTTAAGCGGGAGGATTCCTTGATCATCCCAAAACAACACTATTTTTTTTTTTCGAAATGAAAGTAGCCTTTTTAGCAACCCAGAGTCAGGGGCGTGCGCTCCTTGTAGGCAGAAATGCAGTGCTTTACTTGCCATTTACAGATATTTTATTATAACGTACGTACATCTTAATGACTTTAATTAACAGTAAATAAATGAATAAACAAAATATAATAACTTAATAACGCCTAATATTTTATAAATAGCACCTATTTGCAAGCGCACAAACATTATGTTTGCCACTCGAAAAGCAAAAGGCGCTGCAAAGCAAAATAATGTACCTAATCAACCAAGTAATGCCGCCGCGTCCCGCATGACATTTGTTTGCATGTGTGTAGTAATTTTGGTGTCCGTGCATAGTCGCAAACGCACACACGCATGAATATTGAAAGCCGCGACTCCTGCGGCAGGCCTCGGAAGCTCGGCAGTTGTCGGGAGTAATCGGAAATGTTCGTTGCCTATAATCCGAGTAAAAATAATAGACAGAAATCTAATAAACTGCGCAAAATGCACATTATGCATTTTTGTTTGGTAAGGTTTTATTTCTTTAAATAGCACAATTTTTTTGTGTTTCGCGGGGGCCATTTTGCTTTTTTCATGTGATAAGCATTGTTTATTATTTTGTTTGCGTCAGTTTAATTATAGTTTTCTTATAATATTTTACATTTTAATATTTGAAAGTGTGTACATTTAACAGTTTATTTCTGAGTTTCTATAATAATTGTAGTGATTTGCTTTTACTAGTACGTTTGTTGATTTTTTAAAATGTTATTTGATTGTGAGGTTTGTGTTGAAAGTGTGTGTTTATTAAAAATTAAAAATAACAAGTTCTCACAATTGTCATTCAGTGAAAAGATTCAAATTTTGTCTAAAGGTAGGTGTGTACCCGAGTTACAACAATTAAATCAACAAAAAGGGAATGTAACTCGAAAGTTTCATGTTAAAAGTTATGAAACGTATAACTGGCTGTGTGGTTGTGTACACACGATTAAATTATATTGTTTTCCTTGCATATTGTTTAGTAATTCTAGTACAGTGTGGACTGATTCAGGATATTCAGATTTAAATAATTTCTATGCCGCGGCAAAGAAGCATGACCATACAGAAAAACATCTGGAGGCCTGCTTAAAATTAAATACTTTTGGTAAATCTCGTATTGAAATGAGTATCAACAGCCAGTTACGATTAGATATTGAGAGGCATAATGCTAAAGTTGATCGCAATAGAAACATTTTTCAAAGGCTGATCGATGTTGTTTGCTTTCTGGGAAAACAAGAATTAGCTTTTCGCGGTCACGATGAGTCAGTATCGTCGTTGAATAGAGGTAATTATTTAGAAATAGTAGATTTATTAGCCAAGTATGATGGAATTTTAGAAACCCATTTACAGAGTGCAAGTACCTCATTCACGGGCATGTCGAACCGTACGCAGAATGATTTGATCTCGAGCGTTGCATCTGTGATGATCGATCGCGTTAAAGCCGAAATTAAACAGTCCGATTTTGTCGCCGTCATGGTAGATGAGACTCCTGATGTTAGCGGCCGTGAACAATTAGTATTAGTTTTGAGATATTTTCGTGATTTTGAAGTAGTAGATCGATTTATCAAATATGTTGATGTCAGCGCGGATCGGACCGCTGTAACCTTGAGTTCTATTATTTTGGAAATTTTAGAAGAGTTCGATTGTGTATCCAAATTAGTTGCACAAACTTACGACGGGGCAGCAGTTTTATCCTCACAAATTAATGGCGTGCAGGCTTTGGTGAGACAAAAATGTCCACAAGCTATGTACGTTTGGTGTTCAGCACATATATTAAATTTAGTTTTATCGAAATCGTTCGAACGAGTTGCTGAAACAAAACGCTTTTTTAGTATTATAAAATCAATCGCGGCTTTTTTTCACACCAGTACAAAGCGAATGGCCCATTACAACAACTTTGCCGATATGAAAAAGCTGCCTCGTGTCGCGGAAACAAGGTGGACATATCATTCGCGCACGGTTAATATTATTAATAATGCGTCCACCCACCTCCTAGAATTGTTTGAAAATATGAACGAAAATACACAAGACTGGGATGGTGAAACACTGACACAAGTCAGTTCATTTTTATATATTATGAAAGAATTTGAATTTAATTTTCTTTTAAAATTTTTCGCTGATATTTTTGCAGAAACGGATATTCTGTACGATATTTTGCAAAAAAAAACTAGTGACATCGCGTATTGTGTAACAAAGATAAAAGAGTTAGAGTCATTTTTAGAACGTTTTAGAGAGAAGTTCGAGATCTATTATGATGCCGCCGTTCACATTACCGGACCACCTAAAAGAAAGCGCAATGTCGATGATGTAAAAATACATTATCGGCGAATTTTTGTTGAAATAATTGATAATGTAGTCAGTGAATTAAGAAATCGTTATAAAAACATTAAAGATTTAAAGTTTATTGAGCTACTTTCTTGTGAGAATTTTAAAAAATATAGTGAACGTTTCCCTGAAAATGAAATCAGAGAGTTCACCAATAATTATCAGGCACATTTTAATTTTGATAAATTGAAAAATGAATTGCGCTGTATTTATAGATCACCTCAATTTGCAAATAGTTGTGTATTTAGTATTATTCAAAATTTGTATAAGGACAATTTAAATAAAGTTTTTTCTGAAGTGTTACGATTAGCGAAATTCATTGTGACTATCCCAGCAAGCAGCGCATCGGCAGAGCGTTCATTTTCGTGTTTAAAACGTATCCACACATATTTGAGAAACACACAAAATCAACAACGACTCACAGAGCTTTCCATGATTTCTATAGAAAAGGCATTAATGATAGAATTAAAACGCAATCCAACTTTCTATGACGATATCCTAAAATCATATTTAAAAAAGGATAGGCGCATAGATTTAATCTATAAATGAATGAGTAGTTTTTTTTTACTAACCCGTAATTTTATTATTAAGTTTATTTATATATTTTGCGAATCACATGAAAATCGGTCTTTTTAAAGGCCACATCGGATATCTTGCAAGGGACGTGTTCTATAACCATCACTCACTTGGATAAGATATTTGAGGTGGTCGTTTATTTACATCGGGCTATAGTAATCTCAATTAACCGGAACCTTGAATATGTGAAAATTGAAGCTGACTCGGTGAGTAGTTATAATATTTTAGTTTATTAATCATTTACTTATTAGACTTTCTTCGGCCACGACAATCGATCGCTGGTTTTTCTGCGTTCCGTAGATGTATATGAATAGTAGTACATCTAAGACTTGTTCTGTTGGCATGGTTTCCGACTTAGAGATCCGTCGCGTGGCTGTGGCTATGCTAAACATCTATAAAAGAAAAGTTTTTGTGCCGAGTACTTCGCCGCATACCCAGTATCATAATCCTGTGCACGCCACTGCCCAGAGTATAAGCTACCTTTTTATTAAATGTCATCGAATGGAGCGCGAAAAAGTAACAAACACACAAACTTTCGCCTTTTTAAATATTAGTAGGATAAGTAAAATATTTGCTGCAATATAAAGTGTTAATAAAATGTGTATGCATTAAGTTATTTAGTACTTGAGTTGAAATGTTATACAGGGTATATCCAGACTGCGACCGTAAATGAAGCCAGGTGGAAGTTTTAGTGACTTCAGACATAACGCAACTAAAATTTTTGCAAAAACACAGTAACAGTTTATTTTGTATTTTTTATTCTCGTGGTAAATACATAGTTTTTCCTAAAATAATAATATAAACCCTATTCTGTATCTGCTATAGCCCATATACGTCCCACTGCAGGGCACGGGCCTCCTACACCATGGAGAGAACGATTACAGTGGTCCGTATATTCAACCAATTAAATAAATAAATAACACCCAACAGTCACCTATATACTCTATAATCGACAGTACGATTGAGAGTGGTTAGGCCCATAAAAAAACCCTATTACATAAATCCTATTATTTAAAAAAACTATGGTACGCCAGGGTTTAAATTATTTTTAAGCAAAAACTTCGTTTTCGGTCGCAGTCTGGATATACCCTGTATTGAATATTAAAAGCCATAGTGCAATCGTTTAACATCATAATTGTGAAATATATCGATATGTTTGGAACATCCATTTCATTCATATAATTAGCAAACAGGTAATTCCGCATCAATACAAATCCGAAAGGGTATTATCGGCTGGAACCCTTAATAAATCAGTAGCTCAACAACAGCGGTAGTGTAATGTGGCGTACTCTAACAACGTATATGTTTGCAAGGCATATAGAGTCCAATTAATCGGCTCCGTTCCACTCAACCATACATAAACCTAACAAAACAACATCAGATTCGGCTGTGCACGTTGTCTACATCATTCCGAACGCACATTATGACGTGAATCAGCATTTTAGGTATTAAATTTAGTTACCTATTTCGCGTGCGTATTCACAACCACAGGATTCCTGCTTTTGGCATCGGACAATGCCAACGTACGAAATAAGCCGCTGCGAGTGCGCGTTAAGCCGCAAATTAAATAGAATTTGCCCCGAAGCTAATTAAAAAAAATATTATGCCTACATGCAATGATGAATAGCGAGGCAGACAGTAAATTCAAACCGTCATTTGGTGTGAATTATTTCGTACGCTACTACACTCTATTTAAGTCATAGCACATTAATTATAATGCACTCTTGTTCATTGTCTATTTATAATTTTCTATTTGCTTTGCGCTGAATATTTTTTAATCACAAATATTGGGTACAAACACAATAGATTGGACCTATTTATTTGATAACAATGAACAATGAAAATATTCCCAATGAATAGAAATAAAAAGTATTTTTATCTAGACACGTGTTTAAATTTATTCCCTATACGGTTAACTAACGCATCGACGCATTAAAACCCTATCGTTTGATGTATTAACGCTTTTAAAACGTTATAGGATCGATACGGAAACAAATTAATAGAAGCGTGTCTGTCACGCTACGACCGCTCGTGAAATAGTGTCACCGCCTCTTTCACTTTAATCACCGAGAGTGGGGGCGATTGTCTGCCCCACTCACACGGCTGTTTGCTCACCTCTCGACAGATGGGGCCTTTGTAACTAGACCTTCAGAGTATTGGTCACCATCAACTATAAACGATACTTTTCATCATCCACTTCGCCTCGACAAAGGACTCAATCTCTATATGGCCGATATTTTACGCTGATTAGTTTCACATTGCACTGTCACAACTCAATTATCATGATTACGTATGAATATGGACGTCCGTATTGCCGTCACGAGCTATAACACCGTACGAATTCAATCTGCACTATTTACGGCTTACGGCCGGCAGAGAATGAAATTTATGAAAAATTTTCCAGTGCTTTGCGCGTTGAGCGCGAGTAGGAAAGGACACGGAATATTTCACGACAAAAAAGCGAGGAGTCTGCGACCGTTCATAAAAAGGGATTCGACTTGTTTCTCGTGGTGCAAGAGAGATTGTTTTCCTTCACGCTGCGATATATACGCGCTGAATGTCATACGGACTATTTATTAGACGGGATAACATTGTCGCGACCGCCCCCTGCCTTCCCGTAATAGGATTTCTGTTTTTATTATTTCATTTCTCGGTTGTAAACTAACTCATTTTTAATTTGCCAGAAGGAACCCGTAAATTTCACATTGCACGTGTCCCCGTGGGTGTCTCGACGTAAAACACGCAGTAAAACCGGCTTGATGTCTCCTTATAACTTGTCTCGTCGTTGTTGGTGCTCGTGAGATCATGTCAACATGCCTTTTGATGAATTACTAACTGTACGTTAAGAACAACTTCCCTTTTATGGGTATCAGTTTTATTCATTTTACATTCATACATTAAACGTCTCGGTACACCGCTCAATATTTTCACATTACTTCATTAAATTACTGCTTTCATTCACTATACATTTTTTGTCGCATTAAAGTAATTTCTTGGGGTTATGATTTATTTATTACGCTAAATTATTATGGGAAAAGGTGGTTTTATGTACACGCTTTTAAAATAAAATTGGCGGGTTTATAAAACATTTACATTCAAAATTGTTCGTCATCGGAATGAATTGGCGTAAGGAGGTGTCTCTGTATCTACGTTTGTTCACGAGCCGTACTCAACCCAAATTGAAATTTATTTTAGACGTCAACGCGCCCTTAATTTCCGCTAAATATAATTTTAGATGCAATCTCGCCTTTGGGTTCAATTCGCAAAGTTATACTGTCGACTTAAATATAAGGGACGGAATATCAGCCGCAAAATGTATGGGACAAACGTTTTAAATTTCGTGACAAGCTTTAACGGGTGTATGACGTGGTGAATAGGGCTACCGAGCTTTTTCGTTTCCCTTTTTTAAATGTATCATTACAGAATGATAGCGAGTCTTTAAACATTAATTCACATTGTGGTGTCACTGTGGCCTATAAACTGAACGTTTACTGCAGGCGACGAGATATTTTACAAACTTCTCGCTGAGCGGAAATAAGGGACGAGGCTGATATTTTGTTGTGGAGCAATTTTTAACAATTATTTTATAAAAGCGCGTGTATTTGTGTAAACATTTTTCTTATATAAAATTTTCAATAACAGTGACCGTGTTTATTGGCAATTGTATTCTAAATTTTTGGCCAGACATTGAATTTAGACTTCAAATAGGTTGCTGATGTTATCTGATGTAGTATATCTATATTATTTTTCACTTAGCACTAGGCTAGTTTATGTATAAATATTTGCGTGATATCTTGAACCTCTTCCTGGTAATTCTCTTTACTCGAATTTTCTATTGGAATCACATTTTTTCCCAAGATCTATTTTTTTCTACACAGCTTACTGTCACGTGGGCGGTCGGCAATAGGGCCTTAAATAGCTTTTAAAAACACACGTCATATAAAACCTTGTTGCGGAGGCCTTTATCAGCAGCTACAAGACTTATAAATAACTACAAGACTATATATGATTTTATCTTACAATGCATTAATGTAAGCCTGAATGAATACATAACATAATGTAATCTAACAAACCCATAATAGCTGAAAGTTGGGTTATTAAAACTTTAATGTGTGTTACGTGTTGTGTTAAAAACTTGTACACGTTTTATATAGTTGCGTGAATAACTATTAGAATTTACTATTATTTTGTTGTAAGTTTTTACAGTAAATTATAGTACAAAAATAATTAATGTCAAGGAAGGTATTAAATTATTTGTTCATGTTTATGATTGTTACTAAGCGTTCCATCTGATCACAAGTGATACACCACGTGATTATAAACATCTATAACACCTGGAAAATTATGGGTCCTTCATTCACTTCTGACAATGTAGGAGAAACGTTAACGGGAGTTTTAAATGAGTGGGAGTTTGTAATTTTCGCGACGCAGGTATCCTTGGTGGTATTTTTATTATCGTGAATAACAATAACAAGATGAGTAGGCCGATTGCTTGATACTAAATAGGTACTTTTTATAGCAAGGAATGGCGAGACGATCATGCCATTCGCCTGATGGTAAGCGATACGACCGCTCATGTATAGTAGCAAAACCTAACAATACCATGAATTACAAAGCAATACTTGGCATGCCACAGCGCTCACCATATTGAGTCATAAGATATTAGGTCTCATTATGTCCAGTAGTTACTCTTGCTACAATGTCCTTCAAACAGGACTCAACAGTGAATTTAAACTACAGTTTGGCGGGAAAAATAGACATTGCGGGCTAGTTCAACTATGCCATTATGAATTTATACATGTTGTTAATTACCTAAAAGTATTCGCGATATTCGGCCAATATTTGTCCAAATAGAAATGATTAACAAAACCGTGTGACATTATCCGCCCACTCGTATTATTTGGGTATATGTCGTACACATGTCTGTAATAGGCAAAATAAAACGGTAGACAAGTAGGTAGAGGCCGTGGCACAATGGTTAGCGGCCTATTTGTGGACCGACGCGGCACCCACTTGTTGTGCCTTCCGGCGGAGGCGAGCGCACCATCCATTGTGCCTAGAGTAGCGATGTAACATGGCCGAGTTAATTTACTAAATGAGGGTAGTGATCAGTTACATGATAAAAGTTGCTTAGGCTCCTCATTATTAATTTCGCCTGGGTGCGGCCCGACCCACTAGGGACGTCAAATCTAACCGCAAATTCTGATTTGAAGAGATCTAGCAGGTTAGAACAAATTGGTTTGTTTTATATATACTTATGAATTTAAAGAATTATACTATACATTTTTAAATACATCATCTTTAGACAGATCCAAAGAACAAATTGTTTTTGATGTGGAATATTATTTTGTACATTTATATTTGACATTGAAAAAACGACATGGCACTATAACTTTTATTTTTCAATATTTGCCTTCATAAGTTAGAGAATTCGTAGTCAAAATATAAATGTAATTAAGAAAATATCTCCTATTATTTCGGGATATATTTTGTCCTTGATCCCGTTGATTAGTTTTCACTTATGGCGGATACTGAAAATCGATTACACAAGACCCTATTTCAATTACTAGCTATCAAACGATTGTTATTGTTTGTTAAAATCGTTTAATAACCTTCTACCCTTTCATCTAACCACATTCATTTCCATGAATTCTATCGCATCCAGATATTAGACCAGACTTATTATTCTAGGAATCCATACGGGCTTATTTATAGACAGCTTATAAACCTATCTTTAGTATAGTTATAAATATAGTTATCGAATGTTCTTCGCTCAAACTGGATTCAAAAGTAGCTCAAAAGGGGCAAATAATTGGATAACTAAAATAGATTACAAGCTGTTACTATTTCAATAGCTCCTTTAGAATATAATCTATGTGAATTTGTGGTACACACTGCCACCCACCCGTTGATAAGCGGCTTCAATGCTTGTGTTAATAAGCAGGGCCTGCGTTAGTTCGCTAATAACGTGAGGCAATAGCTTTTAAATTAGGGTAGATGCGTTTGATGAAGATGCAAGCATTTTGGAGGGGTTGCATTATGCTGATATTGTACTTGAATTGTATAACAGTGAATTCGTTGTGATTGAAATGTTTGTTGGTTAGGAACCTATGTAAAATTAACCTATTAATTATAATTTTGCACATTCACATTAAAAATATACATGGACTAAAGTTCCTAATTATAATTGTAATTTAACAAAAAAATGTCTTAGGAACCTATATAAAATTAACCCATATACTTTATACATACATGCATATTAAAAATAGATATTAACTAAAGTTCGTAATAGTAATAACTTAGTGAAACAATATTTTTGTTCAGGTTCAATACTTTAGTTGTGTATCATATTTATTATAAAAGTAACAATATTGCTGAGCAACACTCACCTGATTTTTCCCTTTGAGCACGAGTACGTTAGTGACTCTTCCGAAGGGCAGGCCGAGCTGAATGATTTCTGCCTCTGTGGTCTCATTAGGGATGTTCCGTATGTGGATGACCCTGGACGGTTTGCCCACATTCTGTTCCAGTTTCACCTGCAAATAAATATTTACATTAAAACATTGGCATTAGCAATAAAACTCCATCATGATCAGGAGCAAAACCATGAACTTGATCTCAATTCAATTGATTGGAATTACGAACGCAAAATCGACACAAATGGTTGTGTAAAAGGCGCACGGGTATAAAATGACCGTTCTAATATACATAAATAAAGCTAGTATTGTTCGCGGGGAAGATCCGGTTGGATAATTGAAAAGTCGATGTAGTATAATTGTCAGGGCTTATCGGGCCCAGCCCCGATGTGGGCGCCATTGTTCCCGGGAGAGCCTTTTGATTACGCCGGCGGGCCGAACCGAGCCCCGAATATATTGTAACGCTGTATGACACTTCACTTTCCATTGAGGTGAAAAGAGCAACCTGTACTGTGACATTTTTATTTGATTGATAAACCCGCGACGTCCAAGAGTGCGGTGTAATTGAACCCTACTTTTGCAAATTTTGTTGAAAAAGAAAATATCTAAAGAAATGAGCAAACAAAATCTCGCATAAAACTCTCATACAATAGGGCGATCATACAGTAAGTCTCGTGCCGTAGATATGGATGAATAGCAATACCACAGTAAAGCCGATGTAAAAGCAATTTTCTTAAAAGTAACAATAGACAAAGATTCTTTCATCTCCTGTTCCTTTTTCAAGTAAGAAAACTACGAGCAAGATTTGGGAAGTTACGGACTATCTATCAATCCCCCTTTTTACGTTCTTTGGCGGGCGGCGAAGCGTGGAGGTGTAACAAATGAGTCTAATACCTATTAGTTCGACCTTGTTAAGTTCAGACAAAGTGAGCAACTGTTACAAAAGTGCACAGAAAGCCGAAACACTCCGTAAATTTTTCATGACGGCTAAATGTACGCGAGCTGTCAACTTCGCGGGTAGTTTACTCTTATCTCGGTTTTTTTAATTAAAGTGTTTCCATCATTTAACTTGTCACAATTTAAATGATTGATTCATTTTGCTTGCGAAGTAATCAACTAAGTAGTAAATTAATTTAGTTTTACAATTTTTTTATTTAGTGTTTATGCATTAATTTCATAATATTTAACATGTTTTAAAATAATAATTGGTACCAATAAATTTAATTTGTCATGTATATATTTTTTATTTTCTAAAGGTGGCAAGAAACGGTGTTGTTGCAATATTACCTATTACGTAAAACTCATATTTGAAAAGTATACATTTTACAAAAGGTAGGTCAAAAGATAGATGATTGTTATTTTGGTATTATTCTTTTAGACCCGTCCTCATTGCCTTTGTTCGATAATGCGAAATAAAGAATATAATACCTTCATCGCTATACTTCTTACTAAAACGTTAAATGAAAGGAAAAACACAGATATGATATTTTTGAACAATCGCAATTCTGTTACAATCGACATCAAAAGAGCCAAATCCCCGTAAATAAACAAATAAAAAATATTTTTCCAAAGTGACTTGCAAAAGGGAGGAATAAATCGCGGAAAATGTTCGCCCACCTCGAGGGTATGTTTCGATATTTTCTCTTCTCGCGAAAGAAAACAACTGGTACGTAAAACGTAAAGAAGGACATTACTTTCGCTGGGTCAGAAAATCTGCGAGCAACGATTTCCACATCAGACACTTTAAATCATCCGCTCCGTCTCATATTTCATCCATAAATATTAAATCTTGGCTTGGTTGCTGGGATAGAAAAAAAGAGATATCGTATGACATTTTCCTGGGAGGATTTCCCGGAATCGGTCAATTTTCCCGGCGATCGCTCCGACCGTGTTTATTGAAACACTATTTCTCAGTTGGCCGAGTCGAGCCTGATGCGCCCTGTCATAAGCTATATCAACTAGCGATGTGTTGATGACCCTATTAAACTCGCCGCAATTAAAGCTAAAAATCTACAGGAGTTCAAAGCGGCGAGAGATCACTTCAATCACAATCTGTTAATTTATTTTGCCTCTAGTTCTGAGCAGTCAGACTCTTGGTGCGGGTTACTTCCCTATTTTTGGTTTTCGCTGTTCACTCAAGTTTATCTTATCTTTTACTTATAATGGAACTTCCTCAGGCGGTTCAACTCTACGTAATCTTATGAGCCAACTTTGTTTTAAACTTTGCAAGTACTTATGCGTATTATACATATCGACTTATTGGTACTTTATGTGGCATTAAGAAATTAAAGGTATCGCATGAGATACATATTACAGCTGTGTGTAACACACAATTATTACGCGTTTTCCTTGTTTCGTATAAGAAACGGAGCAAATGGCAGATAGGCTGTTACAAGAAATGAAAGTACATTATTTATAGTTTGGCTTATTAACGGCTTTCTTGCCTTGTTGGCAGAAATAATTATTACGTGAGTACATGGGCACTAGGTTGTGGTGTATCTGGTCGGACAGTGAGTTGTTCAGAAATATATAATCCGCTTGTAGTGTCTACCACGATAACATAGGTCACACACAAACAAGAATGGGAACTATTGTCCGACTTACGGGTCGTATTACATTTGTCTGGCTATGTTAAATTAGCTGCAAACGGCATTCCTTTATTTATTTATTTGTTTTCATGATTTGACTAGCCAAAAATTGCAATAAAGTTTGCTATATTTACGTGTACTGATGGTTTTATATCGATTTCTGTATTTTATCAAAATAAAACATATCGTTACAGTTACACCTTTAAAAAACGAAAAAAAATGAGACATTTAATCACTTATGCCACGGATATTATACTTGTTATTCGCCAATCTTGTTCCTATACGTATATACATATTTTTGACAAATTAAAAGATTATTTCCAGTATGTTTTAATTAATAAAGAACTCCTCATAAACTTCATAATAACTACAAGAATTTAAAATTTGCCTCGATATAAATTTCTTGCAATCATAACCAACGAGACTTGGAGAGTTGGGGAAAGTAACTTGATCGAGCCTGTCAAGCATCGCAGGTACACGCTCCACGCAAGTAACAAAATATTCAGTTTCATCTTCTTATTTTAAACAACTGTAATAAAATAATTATATTAAAAATATAAAATATACTATTTGAGCAATATGAAAAAATATGTAGTTATATTTTTGTAAAGCCAAAAATACTGTTATATTTTGGAGTTGCAAGATATTTTTTGTAAAATCTTTAATTTTTACTACGTCTATCATTATTTTATATTTATTTTATATAAGCCAATCCTTAATGTGAGTTTTTCAGTTTTAAATATATTTTTTATTGGAAAAATTGTGATTATTTATTTAATGATATTTAAAAACGAACAATATATGTATGTTATAAATTGAATAACATCCTAATGTGGCAGATTTATTTCATCCCGCAATAGCTGTCGAAGAATCTTCAATTTATAACAATTCAGTATTTTTCTAACGAAGGCTTCGGATTTAGACAATTTTTTTTCTTTTTTTCATACGCTGAAATCTTGTATCGTAAACCAGGAGCCAAGAGTTGCATCCGCCGTTAAAATTTCAAGAGCATTATTACACCACAAATCGCTGAAGCCCGATCCGTCGGAACTTTTAATTGGCAGTCCAGTAGAATACAGTTATTGCCCTGCCGACAGTCATTGATACAATTTGAAACAGATTTAAAAGTATCGCTGCCGAGTTTTTAAGGATTTTCAGATCGATCATGCCAGATATGAATGTATGATGTTTTGCATACGAGTTTTGGATGCGAAACATCACAAGCTTGTTTCATTACGCCAGCCTTACCGCGTAAAACTTTGAGCGCTATTTGTAAAGTCATTTAGATTATTTTCCGACCTATAATTATTAATTTAATATTAGGCTACAAAATGTTTATAGCGAAACCTTAGTATCTAGAACTCTGAATATTATATAATAGGTTTTATACCAAGACGTAAACTATGGCTGTTTATTTTCAAATACATAATGTTTGCATGATCAGATTATCTTTAGTATAAAATTGTGCGAAAATACAACAAAAATCATATGTACCCATTTCAGTATGTCAAAAATATACATTATGACTTATTTTGAAATCGGTCACTTTACACATACTAGATTTTCCAGTCAAATGGCAACAATCGAGGCCAAAGGCATATGCTATCTTGAGATATCACAAAATAATACGATTATTGTCTTATAATGTAATTCACATAAAAAAATAAATAATAAATATTTATTTTATATCCACAGTATTTAATGTATTTTACAAAAGAGACGGCATAAGGTCAACGCACTACAACAGGACATATATGGACCGGTAGCAACTGACAATGTCGTCAGTTCATTGTAAAAAGACTGCCTCGGTGATGTAGTTGTACTACGGTAGATTTACAACTTTGAGGTCTTGGGTTCGAACCTCGGGTAAGGCAAATTGATATAGGATTTTCTATCCATTATCAGCCGAAAGCCAGAATTGTTTGCTAATATGGCGATAGGTTCGCCCCCTATCACATCGTACCTCTGCCTATCCTTTCTGGGTAAAAGGCGTCATGTTATGTGTGTGTATTGTGTTATATACATTGTAAAAAGGGAAAATAAAGTGCTGCTACAACTACCTGTTAGGAATCAACCGTACAAATGCTCAAGGAAAAGTGAAGACTTTTTCTCAAACATTAAATACACTCTAAATGGTTCCTTAAGAATCATCTATCATTTTCGACGTTAACTTTTTCACAACCAAGGACAATTATTTCTAAAAGCGTATTTCGGCTCATCCATTTATCAACCTACAGGAGCACAGGATTAAGGAACTGTTTTAAAGGGAGATGACTTATACATCGTTTTTTTAGGTTTACAATTTTCGGTCATTTCATGTCTTTTGATAACATGATGGTCCCTTTGACAATTAATAGACAAATCTGTACTGCGCGTATATAACCCTAGTTTTGAATTCTAGGTGATTGCGCCATATTTTAGTCATAGCATCTCTGACAAGGCATATACAATTGTTTAATATACAGTTATTTATTGTTACTTGATACTTTGGATAGCCTATATACATAGGTTGCTATAATGGATCTTATTGGTTACCAGTATAAGTATAAAAATCGCCAAGTCGGTATTGACGTCGGTTCACTGTACAGTAGGGAAAAAAGGCTTGGGAAAACTTTTAATAAAGCTACGCGGCTTGATCTCACTAAACATTACCTTGCCGACTTTATTGCCCGCTTCCCCTATTACTACTTCCCTTCATTTATTTATCTTATTACCTGAAGACATAACGATTATTTATGTTTTCGCCTCACTCAACGCGCACATTAATTTATTATCGTAATAAATATGTATGATGTCTGTAATGTGTTAAATACGCGCGGTATTCATTGTTTTAGTAAACAATCTAAGCTGACTTAACACGTTAACAGTATCAGCTCATATACGTGCCACTGCATGGCACGGGCCTCCTCTACAATCGAGAGTACGATTGAGAGTGGTTAGGCCAACTGCCAATAAAAAAAAAAAGTTTTTCCATTCGGGCCATGGGAGAAAATATTAGACGATATCGAATCATTCTGTTCAAGCCGTGTCTAATAAAGTCGACGGTGGCCAGGCTTGTAAATAATAAAAACTATCCAATAAGGAAAATTAAAAAATATATATTTTTAATTAGGTTGATAGGACATTTATGCATTGCACAACATTGACCGCGTTGACATTCAACATTTTAAGGAATATATCGACATAGAAAAAATATATTACAGTCTCCGTGGCGAAGTTGGTTGAGATGCCGGCTGTGAAAGAATTGCTAAGGCCTCGAGTTTGGTCCCCGCATAGACTAGCAGTAGGTGATATTAAAAAATATTTTTTCCTGTGAGGGTGTTTTAAGACCGCAATATCTAGTGATATCTATGACCGGTTTTTAATTCGGGTCAGATGAAAACTATGTGAATTATACGCGTAAGGACTATTGGATTTATTTATTTATGTAATGATTGATAATAAATTTATTAATGATTAATTAATCATCAAAGAAGTAAACAACATCCGATGAATAGTGCTTACTATTAACAAGTCCTTTACTAATTATAAAAAGTAACCCCGAGTGCTAACTATAATACTTTTTAAATAAAACAAAAAACCTGCTACATTTATGTACAATATTATATTAAACATGCAGTGTCTGTTACATTTCCACGTAGTTCTAAAGAGCTATAAATATTATACTTGATATATTGCAAGCATTTGTATTTTACAAAGTCTAGTGTTGGTAACTCATTCATGCATAAGAATAGGACAACTTGGTCGCCGGTAAACTTTTAATAGTAGCTCTTGTTCGGCCGCTAAATCGCTTTATAACTTCAAGCCTCATGGCACCAAAGCGTTATTCATCGTCATAATATCTTAAATAAAAATATAGGCGAAAGTTGCAATAACCAAGTATTTGGATAGTTAGTAAAATTAATTTTACTTTATTTGCTTTGTAAAACAGATTAGCTTTAACATGCTTTGTTTGAAAATTTTCAGCAACAATATTTTGAAGGTATTTTAATCACAAAGCTTAAAAACAATCAATTGGCTCAACGATTAAGCAGTTGATTTTCTGAGCTGCAGGATGCGAGTTCGATAGTCGCTTTTCGGCCAGATGCAAATTTTTTATTCAGATGCAAATCTAGATCTTTGTTTATGAACTTGTGTTTGTAAACGAGATCTTGATTTGAGATTTTATTCTGCCGATGAAATTCAGCTCTTTAAAAGCCCGATTGATCATGCAAATATCGAACCATAAAATTATTTAACGAACCCTAAATTACAACGCCAAGAGTTCCAATATTATGCGAAGAGTTAAGATAATTGTATATCATAAAGATCACCATAAATATAAATTTAATCGTTATTTACATGAACTGTAAAATATACGACCTTTCAGTTGCGTATTAGATATACGTATGGAATACGTAAATATTTTGTTGTAATTGTGATTCATCGTGATTGAATAACTAGCATCAAACCAAAGTATCGATAAAACAGCAATGAACAAAAGTAATAAAGGTAAAGACAATAAAAATCAAAGTGACACACACATTAATGTATAAGACACTTCATAAGTTCCTATATGAAGAGATAGTTCGCGTTCCCGCGGTAGGAAATCGTAAAATAAGATAGCCAAATGGTTTTAGTACCCCTAAAACTAGCAGTAAAATAGTAAGTGCTCCGGCAATGAATATCTTTATGAGATCATTTGATTGATTACCGAATTTTCTAAGAACCAATAAATTCAGCTGAGACTTTAATACTTGTATTTTTGAGACAATATCTAAAGACCTTAATCGTCCCCTGGCTAATACAAAATCGCATTATCGATACACAATTTAGCAAATTCAATTTATAAAAAATACTTTCTTTGAATTTCATATCTTTGTTCAAATCGATATCAGGTTTTCTTTAATGGTATTACTAATATACTTTTGCAATCTCTAGATCGGATTTTAGCAGGTCAATCTTAGATATTTGCGGCATCCTGGAGATTACCTTCAAGTTAATGTCTTATTCAGATATCAGCTTTTACCGGAATGTTAAATAAATGAGGCCGGGGTGTACTTCGCTGAGAATCCAGACATTGGAAATTCCGTGAAAGAGGAGAAATTGTTAGTAATTATTCATATTTATATCTTATCTATTTCATCATCTTCAGATACAGAAGCCCATTGCAGCTTTGATTTTGAGGACTTTGGTTTGGCACTGTAAGACATTTTGGTGGCGCAAGGGATTAATTATCGTAAAGTATTTGTTGTAGTAATTGTTTATACTCATTGAGATAATTTTAAACATATAATAATTTTATTGCCGACCCTTCTAAAGATATAATAAATTAAAATTATACATCTTGTTGTTTTGCATGGTTAGGTACTCGTACTCCTAAAGTTTACACATTTGATCGTGAAAGAGTGAAAATGTTACGCTCCATATAGATAAATAAACAATGGAAAAAACTAGGATACAAATACAACACAGCCATTTCTACGAAAACAAAGGATTACACTTTTATGTTGCCTTCTTCATCAATTATGATTTTACAGCCTTTCCTTTTTGCTATAACAATCTAGAGCTGATCGTAAAAGTAAACAACATGTACCCTTTCCGATAGATAAAAATAAGGCAAATTCTCTCGCAAATAAGGTTAACGACTTGTCTTAACTAAGTAAGGTAAACTAAAATTCAGACGAAAACAGGCAGCCATGATAGTGAGGCTTCGTGCCTAGAGCTAAGACAATTAATTTGACTAGAAGAGCGGCGTGAAAACTTTGCTTTGCGGATTGTTTGACGCGCACCGTGCCAAGAACTCGGCTTGTGCGCGGGCACGTGCGCTTTTAGTTATGCTATTTGTTTAATATATTTTCCGCGCGAGAGAATAACGTAAATTACTGGTTGTAGGTGTCCCATATGTGAGAGGCCGCCTGGGTAGGTACCACCGCAATGTCTATTTCATCCATCAAACAGCAGTGACAAATCGTTATTTATTTGAATTGCTTTGCCGTGTCAAATGTTATTAAAAAAATAATTTAACTTTAATCGTCTGTTTTAAATCAGTAATTAACTAGTATATTCCTTCAATTTATTAATGAAATCATAAAAATTAATTTGTGCTTCCTATATCAACAAATCATATAACAAAAAAATGTTACTGGGATATATTGCATATCATAGTCTACGTTGAATTATTGTTTGCCAAATACGCCCCTGACGAAAACAGATAACAAGCTTAGCAGCATGTACAGCACGGCAATCGCCAACTGTATCTTCAGATTTGATTGATTCTCAAGACGGGTCTTCCACGTTTTTACAAGCGAACGTCACGAAAATGAGGAAAAAACAGGGAACATAATTAATTACTTTATTTGGACATTAATGACCCGGTCAAAGAGGACGAGGGTTGATTAGTGTGTTTTCTGCAAACGTGCTCTGTCTGATATTGGAATTTGCTCACTGAAATTTTCCACTAACAACCGCTTAAATAAATCATAGATATCTCTGATTCTAAAAGGGCTAATAGAAACACACATTTCTCACGAATTCCGTATTAATTGCATGGTTTGAAATGGTTCTCGTTTTTGGTTTAACTAAATATAACGGAAATGTGTATATTTTACATAATAATCCAATTAAAACTTTTTGTTTATTTTCTTTTCCTGGAAATTTCGTATGCACTAATGCAGGTGACCAAAACATTTACCGTTGCAAACAAACCTAATAATATTTCTTGAATAACATTACGTTATGGAGTGTTTTTTGCAAAACACAAAGAGAAAACAAAAAAAAAATACATTTTATAAATGACTCGCCATTTCTCCTATAGACTCCCAAATGAATATTCAGAACAACAAAGGAGAAGGGGTGTCAAAAAAAGGCACTGCCTAAATTCACGCAGCGGAAAAAATAGCCACGCAATCGCAAAACCATAAAATAGCAAATAAATAAGCAACGCTGGGACACGTCCCTATTTAATTATGAATTAAGGCCAAGCAGTAACGAGATCACAATGTAATTAAGATTACTGCGGCGGGGTTTTTTCACCCCGGCCCTAACAAGTCAGAGTAAATGGTTGGCAAAACGTTGCTCAACTATAATACGAACCTTGTTTTGCTCGCGCACGGAGGGCACATTTAGCCCACGTGTTTTTGTGTGATTTGTTATTCCAACATAGAATATTCACGACGGAAAAACTTTTGTGTAGTGTGTGCGAATGGAAGAAGGGACCGCGGAAACGAAGCAATAACAAAATCAGATTAAACAAGCACTGTCGTGGACTGATAACGTCGAGAGCTCTCCAAGAAGCAACTATGTTCTATATTAAAAGGCCAAGTGTATCTGATGGAGAATTTAGTGGGTATAAAAACTAACGAAGGCAACAATAAATAAGCGAATTATTTAACATGATATATATTAGATTACACTGTTTATTCTGCATTAATAAGAGGATAAGGTACAGGAGCTACGCCGAAAAATGATAATATACGAAGTTATATTACAGTGAAACGCGATTAAGGTTTTTTCTACAGAATAAATAGTGACTTGTTATATACAAAGAAACAGAATTTATTTTATAATGGATTATAAATATATATGACGTTGAACCGAAAACTTTCAGTAAAATATTTTCAAATGATACCCTAATAATACAACAATAAAAATATTTCAAAAACTCCGTAAGCAGGTACCTACAGTCAGTGTAATATTATTTTATTTTCATTCTGACATAATGACCGGTGACAGCGGCGAAAATAAACTGCCTCAAGGAAAGAATAAGAAAACGGTTCCTTTTCAAGTAGACGGTTCGTTTCTATTTAATTTACGTAAATGATGCCAGGGGCTGGGTACATAAGGACGTGTTTCTAAAAGATTACCAATCGAAAAAGTTGATAAAGGCTGACATTGAGGGTGCTTTGGAAATAAACAGACCTTTAGCGTAGGTATAATGAAATGGTCAGCCTGTGGTAAAGTACTTGAATGTGAGGATCCTATGTAAACTTTACACAAACGATATATATGCGATGTATATTTAGTAATTGATTTAATATAATTGCTATTTAATATTTTATATCATGCCCCATGTTGCTTAAAATAATTTTTAGAAGTGTGTTTTTACGTCGGAGGGTCAAACCCTTTGTGCTTGAATACCGCATTTTTTTCATTTTCAGCCGAGGCACATATTTAAAAACCGAGTGAATTTATTTTTGTAAAGTAACAATTTTTGAAATGAAATTGAGGTACCTTTGAAAGCGTTCTCTCTTTCGCTGAGATGTATTCGGATCTTTGAAGAAACATTATATAACCCAATTATCTTGATGAATGAAAATAGACGGATATGACGCATCGGGGAATCAACCCCGTGACGTTCGTAATTTACGAAAAAAATATTTACGTTTTAATGAGTGCGTATGGAATAATGTTATCTTAAAAAGCACCTTTAATTCCATCTGTCATACGAATCACTGTCTCGCACTCAATTAAACAATTAATTGCTTTTAAAAGTAGACTCACAGTATATACGGTTACATAAATTACACAGTTGGTAGTAACAATCAAAGTGAGTACATACATAAACTGATATTAATACATTAGGCTAATGGCGGACTAATTTTGTCAAACCGGAACGCTGGTGAATAGGAATTTATATGGTTTGATTTCAAATAACCTAAAATGGTTGCAATAACTAAAAAGCCACTAGCATTGCGGTTGTATACTTGTTATTACGTATAACTACTGTCATTTATGATTTATTTGCCTAAATTCTACAATGATTTTCTTAATATTGGCATGGTAAAATTCTTCGCCGCATATAAAAGAAAACCACCGTCCAAAAGTACTGACTAGAGAGAAATATATTATATCTAAGCGATTGATAAAATTTTACCAGTTTGCTCGAAATCGGATATTCACGGATATTCGGATATTCAGGATAGACTAAAACCAAAACGCGACAATCTTTTGGCCACCATTATGAGAGGCTTTCTAAGATATTTCCGGCGATGGCTATCTGGATGTATATCGTATACATCCATAAATGGCATACCATAGAAACACTATCTATCTGTCTCAGATCTAGCAAGTTTTGAAGTTTATATAAGATCGTTACATTTAATTTTTTTGTGGTATAGCCACGCTCACGTGAATGGGCCGGCTCGTTCGGGGTGGTACCACTGTCTCACAGAAAATTGACAGATTTGTCTCGTTTCGTTCGTTGAATTAAATCGTCGGATGCCCCTATCCATTTTCCATCCTCTTTTCTTCCTGCTGTTCTACCGATTTGATGGGCCGGTAACACATCTATGGTCTAAGCGTTGTGATTTTCGTGGGCGGTAGTGATCACTTACCACCAGGCTACCTGTTTGTTCTCTCACCGGACTAATGTTATAAAAAGAGTTAGTGAACCGGTACTCTCTAAAACGAACAAGGTAACTTAAAGTGCATTATCCCACGTAAATAATTGCATAACAGCGATAACAGTGTTGTTCACACTTCATCAATTTACGAACAAGGCGGTGTTATTGCGGCGGCGTATTGAAATTGTAACATCGTCACATCAAGTTTTAATGGATGATGCAATCCATTTGGTGGTCGGTGCGCGGCCAGTGGTCTCCACAAACAAAGAGCGTGTTTGCACAGCGGCAAACAAAGTGTGCATGCAAAACTCGGCCCGTATTTATGTAAATACACGGTGAAACAACTGTGCAATGGGAAAGACCCAAAACTGCCACCTTGTTTATTTTTATAACAGTTTCTTCTATGTTGATTGTTTCCTACTCTCCAACTTTTGTGTCCGTGTTTTTGGATGTAAAAAACGGGAGGGTTAAAAAGGTTTTTAAATTAATAGCTTTTATTTACACTTGCTGTTGTTTAATTTGGGTTTGTTAAATAGTAGTTATTTTTATGTGCGTTTAGTAAAAGAGTTTACGCTTTTATTTGTTACGGACTCTCAGTGGTTATGAGTTCAATTTTCAAGTCATAAAATTTACTTCGTGGAAATTATGGGACCAAAATTGATATTTATTCGAAGCCGGATAACTCCAGAAAGGGTTGGCACCACGCAATGGGCTGGTTGTATAAACATATTATACCAAATCGTTTATAATATTCATAAAATTATTAATATTCTATTGACCCCGTGTAAATGCGGAAAGGAAAGGAGAAGTGCAGAAAATTTATTAAATATTTGACACGAAATGTTCACGTTATTTGAAAATACTAATTTTACTGCACAGTCATATCTTCTATTGTTGACCTCGAGCAACCCAACCACCAGATGATAGTTCAATTAAGAGGGCTGAGGACATCATAATTTTAAAAACTGTATGTTTAAAACTTATGAATTAACTAAATATAAAATGAAAACAGTTCCGGGAGTTCTATAACAAATGCATAGTGTATTTCAATATGAAGGGGAGGCGGCATTAAACATTACTCGTCGGCTGTTACTCATCGATAGAATATCGTGTTAAGTCACAAACGCAATAAATTACCAGGCGAACGAGTGAAAGGAGAAAATACTCAAGGAAACAGAATAACTGAGGCTAGAATCGAATGCGGTTTATTTTAAATATTTTAGGTGGCGTTTTTTGTTATCGCTCAGTAAAGAACCTACAATGCACTAGATGCAATGTAATTAAGAGTATAGACTGGCAGTATACGAATATGGACATTACGTCATAAAATACAATAATGCTGGCCTATTTAAATATAAAAAGCAATTACAATACATTTTTAGTATATCGTTTGATACATAAACTTTAGAAAAGGCCCACTTCTAAAACTATAGAAATCTTTGGCACAGAATTCAAATAAATATTAGGAAGCAATTCCTCCCTGCTTCGTTTAACATTGATATTAACGATAAACCCAATTTTATTACAATAAAAATCGACACGAATCATGGAATAAATATAAATTCAATACAGGAAAATGTGAAATTGCATTGAAAACTTCGAAGGTATGTTTAATAAAAATTTGACCCTCTAAGCGGTGGAGGCAGTACTTTTATAGCACGTAGCGATTTTTATGAGGGCCCTTTTATTTTAATACTTATTACGGTTTCGCGATTCCGCCGTTTTATCGTTTTATCCCGATTAATCGTTTTTCGGTTAATTACACAATCAACGTCCATGCGCCGTTTTGTGCGATTAGAGGTTAAATCCCGGTTTCTTATCCTGATCTATAAGTGAATATTTCGGAGGAAAATTGCACAGAAGAGTTCTAATTTGATTTGTACGGGGTAAAATAGTCTTTTAACTATTCATTAATAGAGTACGACTATTTATAAAAGTTACCATACAAATGATTACTAAAGAATTTACTTATTTAAAAAAAAATACCTTTTTCGCAGCAGAGTCCTGGTTGTTGTTGTCAGCGTGGTGCGGAGCGGCGGGCGCCATGACGGTGACGCCACTCTGCGATAGAAGCTCGTCGGAGCCTCTCTGCAACAAAACAAACACTGTTACTATACCGAACACCACCACTCCAATATAAACTAAATTTATTAAGGTAGTTGAAGTATTTTTAGAATTGTAGTGTCAAATGATTCAACAATACTTTTTGGACATTAGAAGTCGTAAGTTAAATATCACCAAAGTTATCCTAAATACAAACCCTACGGAAATAACGCGAATAAAATTGACACCGCGAGTAACAAGCTCGCACGGTAAACTGATGAAAGGTGAGTGTGAACTCGTCTCTTAGGCACAAGGGAAGGTAGCAAAATAAAACAAAAACACAATTTCGCGACACGCCAGCGCACCCGTCAACCCGCCCTTCCCGGGATCAATCTCAATTTAAGACGGCGAAATGACAGACCTCAGCAGTTAAACGCACCGGGCGTACGTATAAATCACGCTACGTAATAAAGCAAATGTACAAATGACGCGTTGTGGCACAACGATTTTGTACCGCGACTAGACATATAGCCGCCACTCGCGGCGCATCGCACGCGCCTCGCTTACATTACGTGGGCTTACAAGCATAATTTTGTCCTTCAATCTACCATATGGATTAGCCATTTGTACAAAATTGCATTGCATCTTTTACTGTCACATGTTATAAAAATATATCATTTTTATACGTATCAAATCGTTTATGAAAAGGTAACGATTTGTAGGGTAGGTAAAAATATATATAATATTATTATCAATGATTTTATGAAACCTGCTTCGTTGGGATTAATCTAAAAGCTCGCAAGCATAAAAACGGCAATGGTCTGTTATGGTTGTTATTTATTAATATGAAAAATATATAGCAGCGGGTAACTCATTTCAACATAAACTTTCAGTGTAAAAAAGATCCGTTGCCAACAAAATAAAACGAACATTTGCGAGTCTTATTCCTTGGAGTAATTTCGTAGAGCGCGAGTAATAATTGCCTAAAATTAAATAACATTTTTCACAACAAAAAACAGCATGGACGTAAATTTCGCGGAAGAATGGTGAATTGCGCTGGCAAGGAGCCGCAGTTATCGTTTCTATAAAAAATGTTCAATTTAATGGACAACGATGTTAGATGCTTGATGCTTCCATGAAGACAACACTTACATTTCTGTGATGACGAATAATAAACTAAATGAGTTTACTTTATATTACTAATAGCTTTTATCTGGCACTTGTTCGTCCGACCCCGTGGGAATATAGCCCATGTCGGAGTGCTGGCTGCCATTCATTCACCGGCGACAGCATTTTTAAATTTATTGCGGGGTTAATGAGATTACTTCACACAAACTTATTCGCTTATTTCATATTTATATGGCAAATTATACGGCTGTGTGTCATTGAGCAAGTAATATACTTTCTCGTTGATAAAAAAGTTATACATGTCTCACATTAAATCAATTTACGTCGGTGGCTTCTTTAACTATGTGTATGAAGATTTATACAGCTTTTATATACTGTTAAAGTCGTATGTTTTGCACTCTAAACATAAAACACAAGATTATTCTTTTAAGTCCGCGCTGCCAAGTCACAATTACATTACCAAATGGGATAATAACTCGTACTGGCGAGAAAAGCTGACTTTACATTCCAAATTTGGGGATCGTCGAATGATAATGACTGAATTTCATTAAGTAATGGCCGTAATAGCAATTAATTTAATATACGATTTACCTGAAGTGATCTTTCCCTCCACCTACCAATTAATCTGTCTTTTTCATTTAAGGAAATAATTACTTTGAATCCTATTCGAACGTTGAAAATAATTATTTAAGTCTTACTTATTGAAAAAGGTATTACACGTAAGGTAAATAAAATAGAACTTTAATTTGTTCAGACTAGCAATGAGTATTTCAAAGAAACCGTCGACAAGGCAAAATCAATTCCTTATATTGGCTCTTCAGTAGATGGTATTTGGTTTCACTCTCGAAAGAAAACTGTGGATCTTTTCTCGATCAGAAACATACTTGAACGTTTCACCAATATGTCATTTGAATGAATGCGATACGAGGGACCCTCACATCAAAATATTGCAAATAAAATATACATGAAAGGTTTACTTTTAACAGCCGAGCGGACTGGGAACCTTTTTAGATAGTAAAGAAGATATGGTTACGCGGAATGAAATGTTTACATGGTCAAAGAAAACCATCCCGAGTCCATTGTCGGAAATCAATACGGATAATGTATTAGTGATATTAAAACGTACTGCCGCTAGTGGAGAGAAGGGTCGGCGAGATTTCAACAGTTCGCGTCGTTTATGTGTATTGTTTGATGTTCTATTGATTGAATGAACAATTTAGATTATTATGTGCTTTCAGACACATTCCGGAAAATCAAACGGCACGACCGATGCTTGGAATATGGATTGTAGGGACCTCAACTCCCCTCTAGGAAAAAGTACGACAAACAAAGTCAACGAGGTAACTTCAGAGAAGTGGAAACAGCTTTATCGTAATTGAAGTTCAATTAGATTTAATAAAGGATAAAACTCTATTTCAGATAAATTACTATTATTCTCTTTATTTTATTTTTTACATTTTTATACATATTATATAAAACAAAAAGAAAAATAAATAATTCTTATTCTGACTTATTAAAGATAAGTTATTATTGTGCCGACTTCATCATGTATGTGTGTATTTTTATATTATTATGTATGTATGTTTTTGTTCAATGTATTATTAATCATTAATACTCTTTAATTTTTCGATGCATTCTTTACTATTATTTAACACATTTTTTATGTAAGAGGCAAAGAAAATACAAATAAAAAAGTAATTCGTATGTAGTTTTAATAGTAAAAGTATTGTAAATATATGTGCAAATGTTATTTGCTTCGAATACACTATTAGGACTGAGTAAACCCATCATCCAATAAATAACGTCTCCAGATAACAATAGATGTCGCAAATAAAACCCTCTGTACTTGAAACTAGTCACCCGCCATTTTTATGAAGCCCATAAACGGGTCCAACAACGTACTATTGATGTCATATGAAATGTTTATGTGCCACCAACACTATTCAAAGATCATTAATCGATACTTTTACTCGGCTAATGCGTTGCTATATCCGATTCATTAGTTTAACGCCATTAACTTTTTAATTATGACTTTAATAATGATAATAATTTCCGTACTCGATAAGTTGCTCTAGTTTCCGGTATTTAATATATTCTTAATGTTTTATGTTTGAATGTTAAATATGATAATTTATTTAACAAATAGTCACAAAAGTATTTGAAAAATTTTTCCATATTTATATCACGAATAGTGATGTTCACTCATATTACAAATTCGCGTAAATTTATTATTTACCTTTTAAATACAATATTTTAAAACTTATATAATAATTTGAGAACCTAATAATTCGTAATAAATAAAATAAAAATATTTTGTTCTGTGATTTTGATAGACCCCGAGACTCTGTTGCCGATGATCGACGTAAATTCCATGCGTAAATAACAGTCATGTGACAGGTTGGAGCGTTTTAGCGGGAATTTTAGAAACTATTTTTGTTTACGTATTTTTTAATTCAATTTTGTCCTAAATTATTATATATAAAAAGAAATTGTTAATATAACGTCCATCTATAAAATAAAAGCAATTCCAAAAATTTGTCAACATCCCTAATGGGGGAAAATAAAAAGTTAATACCGTAATTATAAATATTACTTCCTTATCTTTTTTAGGTGTACAAATCCAAGTCAATATAAGATCAAATATTATAATACGGAAGTGAGTAGTTTGAGCTCCGGAATAAATCTTCCAAAGCGGAGAGCATAAAGCAAGCCAACATATGAACATGAGAAAACGAACACGACGCGAATGAAAAATCTCTTCAACATTTATGATGTCATTGTTGCCGAGAATGGGATCTAATATGAAAAAAATAAATAAAAGGGGTCTACGGTGGCAAAGCTGTAACGAGTCTAATAATTTTTATTGCGATTTCACGAGCTTACATTCTGATTTAACTTGGTGTGTGTAAATTATGATTTAATTTAATAACCAACGCTGAAAACGAGCGTAAAATGTTTTTATGTGAGATAATATACTTTTCATTAAGAGGCATGCGTTACTCGCGCAGTTTTATATTCATGTTTTACGAGCTCAAGCAACTCGGCGGAATTGAATCGTTAACAAAATATTCACGTAGATTTGCACCGCCGCGCCCTAACTCAACTGCATGTACAAATAAACCTATTAATATTGTTGTTTACTATCCAATAATCATGACTTCTTTCAAATATTCTAATAGAAATGGCGAACAAAATTGAACCTAATATTGATGTCTTCCGCTAAACGTAACGTAGACTTATGAATAGGTTGTATAGTTTTTAGTAAAATTTTTATAAATATTTTTAATATAACTCAGCTCCCATATGTAAAAGTAAGTGTTTATGATATAGATTAGCAGAAAAATTGTGTTAACAAAATTCATACTAAAGTACCCGATTCTTCAAAGTTTCTCTAAAAATTCCGTCTCATATTTTGTTCCAACTTCAACCGAACAAAACTCTTTTATCAATTAAGTTCAGTAAAATAATTGAAAGCGAACTGCAGCTACAGTTCAAAGAGAACGTAATTTGAACGCGATTGGTTTAATTGTAAAAACTCTTACAAAGTCAATGCAATCGAATATTATTGTGTTTTTACCCGACGACTTTGTTCGTTTCATATACAAGCAAAGGATTACGTAGACTTACAATACGTATAAAATATTGAGTGTGCATTTATTCAAACGATTTATTGTGAAAAACAAAGACTCGTATTGACATTAAAATATGATTCCGAGTAAAATTAATAAACAATTACATTTTAATTATTCAGCAAAAGGCAAATATTTCTCATAGACCTTATATTTAACTTAAAGAGATAAAGCTATCTATATAATTGAGAAGCCTGAAGCGTCGCTAATAGTACACAATATGAGTAGAACCTGACTCAATTTCAATCATTTGAGATTTGTACTGACGTGTTATTCTGCAATGGAGCAGTCAAACAGCGTTCTCCTCACATTTGTCTAATGCCTAATATCATCTTCGACTGAGATGTCGAAATTAACGATCTTGATAATATTTGTCGGTTCAACGCTGCCGGCTCCCTGGTAATTAATTGCACCACTTTGTTCAACGCTTATAACGGGCATTTGTCAAGCGCCCACCCGCGCCTGATGATTTTCGCACTAACTTCATGATCGATATTGCCGCGTATCGATTGATTGCGAAAACTTTTTACCCCAAGTCCGCCGTTAAGACCTTCGTATTAATTAATAAACGTCAGGAAGTTGCAAATTTATGACTTACACAGAATTTTGTGAATAAAAACAATTTGACAGATCATACAAAACACGAGAGTTTGTAAAACTTAACAATTCTCGTCGCAACTAGAATGCAAACCTCTTAGCCCCAGAACAATATAAGGGGACATTACTCGCTGTCACAACTCTATTTTATAGGGAAAGTAGGAGCAGCTAGTTTGTGTGAACAAAGTTGTGGGGGGCCGTACTTTAGTAATGAATAGAGACGTCAGATGGTAACCGCCACTAGAGTGCAACTCGCATACCGTTTTTAGTTGGTTATTATACGAAGCTATGCCGACCCAACACGGGGATCAATGTGGCGAGCATGCCTTCATTAACGCATACCTTTACAACTGTTTTATTAAATATTTCATTATTAACAAACTGCGGTAATTGCATCCACCTCCGGAATACTTTTCACGACAACGCCGATACGTACAACACGTAAATTCCATCATATTAATTAGCTGCAGTTATTTCTGAATGATATGACAAGAATGTATAATTGGCAGATATACCATGACGAATATCAATTTAAATTGCAATTCAAACTTTATTACGATCGAAATTCAATGCGTTCGAAGAGGAATTTGATATATTATATCGGGAATATTTAACTCGTAAAACAATACGTTTTATTTCAGATAAAATTGCTTTTACAATATAAGTTTTATTCCGTTCCAAATTTTTACAGTAGGTATATATACATGATTCACGCGCGTGTTATCTGGTTGTAATAAATCCTAATGACATCTTAAGAAAATATGGTTTATTTTCTTAAATGTATTCTACCGGTGACCTCTATCATAAACGCATATCCCCACATCTTATTTTCATGGATAGATGTTTTCTAGTATTCATTTTACATAAGTTTTAAAATCATATCATAATATAATCAATAGTCCTAGTTTCCAAAGACAATCCTATTTTTTTTTAGAGATAAAAGGATTAGGATGCTGAGCAAAATATTAATTAAAACTTTGCTGGAGACATACACATTTACATAATTTTGGAAGATTCTGTACCCGCAAATGCCGCGTTTACGTTTTTAATTTGTTCAATTAAAGGATGGATAGGTAAATGTTATTTTATACATGATACTCGTATTTAATTAACGCATTTTGTTGAATCTTTGATAACTATGAATCATATTTTTTATATAAAGTTATACTTTTTGATTAACGTAACGCTTTGGTTTTTACTGTGTGAGACAAATTATTGCATTAAAAATACTATTTGTAATATCAGTATTCCAATCCTAAGCACATAGCTTGGTTGACAATTTGACTTTCCAATTATACGACGAAAAACCAATGCTATCACGAAGTTTGTTTAATATACAACACTAAAATGTACATTTGCCAAATACACAATACAATATGCGGTATCCATGTCCATAAACAGAGTTGTAAGTCTTGAAGTTGTGTACGAAGGCGGCTTAGTGAATATTGTGACGGCCCCCGCTTGCTACTAATGAGAAACTATCAAACTCCAACGGCACATTTGTCTTGTTAATGCTAATATTCAATTCTCGAAGCGCTACCCTCTACTAACTAGGCTTTTAGTTGGACGTGTATCGGTAAACAGTCGAGTACTTGCTCATTGGATACTTAATGCAATTATTGTTGCAGGAGGTGCATTATTACTTCGATGTTGGAAAGAAATTTATTTATTGACATATGATTCCTAAATAGATCTATGAATGAACTACAATATGTAAACAGAATAAAATGTAACATCAGAGTAATGGATAAAAAATGTTATCTGAAAACAATTTAACACAGAAATGAACACGGCTACGACGATAAAACGAGAAAAAGAAAAAGACAATTATGGAGCACTTGCCACCCCGTTACGAAGCTCATGAACAAACTCAACTCACTCAGAAAATATATAAGAGAAACAATCGATATGCCTTAACTCGACGAAAAACAAATAGATTCTTTATGGTATTGTACGAAGGTAACAATTCTCCCTCAATGGGCCGTACTGAATCCAAAGCGATCGTAATTTCGTCGGGCAATATTCTGCCTTTTCATATTTTCCCTTTGCCTCCCAAATGTTATATCGTGCCCAATACAAGACAGCGATTTCGTTTGTTATTTCAAGCCCTCTCAGTCTCCTCCGATTTAGTATATCGACACGTTGAGCATTAGTTAAACAAATAACATGAAATAATCGTTTGACTTCTTTTCACTCGAGCAGATCTCGTTTAGAAAAACACACCTTGAAAAACAAAGTAATGTACTTGTTGCATACGAGTGTGGAGATAAATCGTATTATGAAGATAAAAGCAGAGCCATTTTTTGAAACGGATTCCAACAAACAGTTTTCACAATTCACGAAGTTACCGTTTTAAAATAAAATCGGAAACAAGTTTGCAAACTTACTTTTCAGTCTTTGTAGTATGAAATTCACGTTTCAATAGTTGAAAACAAAACAAAAGGCAGATCGCCGATGATATTTTTGATACTAACAGTAGCAGTCGCATCGGTACGGCTATGAAGAATGCAAAATGTGACACCCCTTTAGTCGTTTCACAAGGTTGTATGTCAAAGAGGACACGGTTCACGGCTTATGCTGATACGGAGCCTTTGAGGAAAAGCATTCGACACTAGATTATGTATGCCACCTTTTAAACTGCAACAGAATATGTTTTCTCTTACAATGAACATATTTTATTTGAATAAATTTGTTCGGGCTTTTATCATAGTTCGTGAATCGCTGCGGTCTCAATTCTTTAAACCGATCCAGCAATAAATCTCGCTAAGGATCGGTCAATTACGACGCAAGTTTTCCAGATTGATCGATGATAGTGATAAAACATTTTCTATATTCGTACCCAAAAAAGGTTAGGATCATGTCAAATCTGAAACAAGTTCGTGGGAACTGACTTAAACTGTTCCCGGTAAGCGTGTATAGGTAAGTAAAAGTAGACGCCTCAAAGGCAATGGTGTGTTTATATTTGTCTCTAGGAGTGCGGCGGGTAGCCTCAGATATTTAACCGCTACCGGCGCTTCGCAAAGAAAAATAAAAGCGACTGAGATTTAAATACTTTTTCGTTTCCACTCTTTGTTTTCTTTACATGTAGATACTATGAAACCCCGCAACTGACGAGGTAACAATTATCTCAAGAAAATAAGAGCCCTACGAAATTCGATTTATGAAATCGTACGTTGTTATCTTTATCTGTAATGGCAACCGTAATGTAAATTGGAAATTAGTTCATTCGGAAATTAAACGTAAGGAACAGTTAAAACCTGGTGTCATGGTTATAATTGCAGTTTAAATGATATTATAATTATTTAGATAAAAGACCCGAATATTATTTCATTTTGTTAGTTTTTTTTATTATACGCTTAGGGTTGTCAGGTCTGTGGGCCGCTTCATGAAAAGCTTTTATTAGCCTTTATGGCTGTGGTCAATGCAGGACCATAGTCCAGCGGGTGCTTAGTGTATGACAAGTTCTGAATTTGATCCATCCTTTAAAACCCATACCAGGCCATAGCTTGGAGAACACCAAGCAAGGAGATTATGTCAGTTATTGCACGTGTTTGATTGAAGGTGCTGGTTGTCTCAAATACACAGAGGGACCCAAAATCTCTCCCCAGACTTAATTGTACCAATGTCTTCGTCACAATGAAATCCTCAATAATTCGAAGGATTTCTGATCAGAAGTTTTATGGAGCGACAGTTTTGAGTGAGTTTGTTTTTATTTAGAAAACCTAAATAATTAAACTTTTTGTTTTTTAATTAAACAAGTTGTTAAATAATGGCAAGGAATTTAATTTGTCGCAATAAAGCAAGCTAGTTTTAACATAATCAAATGAAAACAAGGGGCTGCCACACAAAGGTTTACACAAATTGCCCGGATAAAGTAAGTGTTGCTAGCGAATGCCGAAAAGCTGTGTGCATCAAATTGCTTGCGTCAAAACATCGCTTTAGACTAGCTAATGGACTTAGCAATTGTGGAAAAGTTTGCGGGGTGGCTCGTAAGGGTTGTACATGTGGTTGGTGTTAGCAACGAAGGTTTTAAATAAAAGCTTGAAGTCGGTAAATAGAGTTAATTATTCTAACACAAAAATGGTAGTCATTGTTAAATTTATATATATTATATCTATTCCATAAATATTGAGCATTATCGTGACAACATATCGTGGAACATTTCCAGCTCTAATTCTATAAATGGATGAGATTTGAATGTAGCTAATGTCTTAAATCGCGACAGACGGGTAATGAGTGAACACAAATATTTTGCCACTTGGAAACGTTACCTGACCGGAGAAGTGGCCACGAGCGCGACGGCCGCGGGGAGACAAAGTAAATATGTCCCGGTTTCCCGGGTCGTCCCCACATTTTATCGAGGAGCGATCGACGCTCGGGTCGGGAAATGAATTTAAAACGTGTTTGCGGGTAATCTGTTATCGGTCCCTTGTCCTCTGGCTGGAATATAGACATTCAACGGGCCTTATATCTCAGCAGTGATTTTGTGACTTTACAATATACGATGTTATTGTTAATCACGTGGAATTTTATCTGCTTAAAACTACAAAAGCCCCATTTGTTTTAATTCACATTAATGTTTATTATAGGCAGTATCAGTGAAGAAAAATATTTTCAGCTTGTACTACAAGTCCTTTAAGGGTTACTAATATTGCATTAAAACGACAACGGTCATAAATCTGAACAACGAGCACATAAAGGAAACAATAAAATATTAAATGTATAAGTAGTCGATGTTAGGTGGAAGCAGAGTCTAATACGAGCAACACAGGGTTAATTATTTCGTCAGGAGAGCTCTCCTAAGCCACAGTAACAGCGCTTCAGGCGAGCTCGGGGGGCCATAAAAGCTACATAATACGCGGCGACGTAAAACTCTTATTATTTTAGTATCTGCGAAACATTCTCAGAAAACATCTCGTAAAATAAAACATGTCGCATTGCATGAAAATGCAAGTCTTTCCATCTCAGATGGAGCCGTTCAGCCAATGTGCTCGGCCGAAATCCAGGTGGATTCAGCTTGGACACCGGTTAGGATCAAGTGCAGCGAGCTACGTGGATTTCTATGGAAAATACAGACTTTATGGTAGCCGAGGGATAAGTTTCCATTTTAAATTGAAGAGAAACTCGGAAATGTTTTCTTGTCTCCCGCCGGGGCTGAGCGCGCGAACCTGAATAAAAATTCACGTCAGGTAAGCGCAAAGAAATATTTACACGAACTGGAGAACTTATTGCGAGTTGCAAGTGGATGAATTAATGTTCAATCGCAAGGGCTTCACTCTTACATACAGATGAATGCATACCGGAGAATCCGAATTGGCTCAAAACTTTCAAACGTTAACTTGCACTCGCTAAACTTATTTAAGAGATGTCTCAGAATCACATAAAATTTTCCAACAAGAATTATCGTACTTTTTTTGGTGAAAATGCGTCTAAGTCCCGGATACGCCCATTTACATAGCCGATGTCGACGCGATGGTGCGTGGCGACTTCAAATGGGCATTATAATACCAAATTGAATACAAAACTTTCCTTTCAGTGCCGAGTAATGGAGGATTCTATGCACCGGAACAATCGAAAAGACAAATAGAATGAGAGAAGAGGAGACGAGACACTCGTTCTGTTGAAATAATAAGTGCCCGACGTCTTTTTGGACGTTCGTGTCGCGTTTTTTTTTGTAACGATAAATTTTTACGCTTTGATCTTTCCAATTCAAATAGGCTTTTTTCTCGCAGAATCACAAGTTATAGGAATATTTCAAAAGCTTTAAGTGAGGCGACGGAGCGGATTTTCCTTTCCACCGGCTATATCGTTTTGATTGAAATGCAAATGAAATTGTGTCCGTTCGAAACGTATTTAATCCATCTAACCTCCTTAGTTAATCTTCTAAATTAGGAACTCTAACACATTAAACTCTACATGATTTGTTGATATAAACACACGATCAATAAATAAAATAAAGCTTAACGTATAAAAGATTTCGCCACATTTGTGTATAAATTCCCTTATAAAATATAGTACATGAAATGATTTTGTACGAGACGAAAGCATGAAAACTCCCATTTCAGTAGTAAATTTATGAAATTTTAATCTTCTCTCTGCAGTTGTGCAATGACAGAGATTGTTTGCTGAAGAATCTGAAGCGGTTCATTATTCCGTTCCAAGTTATTTGGCGCCCAACGAGGAGCAATGCTTGCTCAACGAACATCTGACGAATCACTCTCGCTTTACATCGCGTCTGCTGAAACATTTTCGAGTAGATTTTTTTGCAGCGCTGTGAGGCGTGAGGCTCGTCGGCTATGTTAAGTCAAACCTAACTACGATACACGTGTAAGAAGGTGCAACAAAAACATTCGCCTATGTCGACGTTAGTGAATTGTTCTCTCGCTTGTGACTGGGTAATTTCCATACATTTCAAGTTCCATCGCCTGCGGGACGTTCGTTCTTTTGTTGATAAATGTTTGACGGGAACTCCGGGGACGCCATTAAAAGTTTTTTCGTGAATAATTCCAGTTTACATACGCAAATGTTTACTCGCAAGTTTACCCGCGCTCACCTATTCGGTGATTTCTTTTCATAGAGGCGTTTGTTTAAGAAGCGGTGGATTTCTGAACCGACTCGTTGAATATGTAATTGGAAAAGTTTTGTGTTTTCTTTGTCATAACCTTAGTTTGGGCATAATTCGGTTTGAATCACGAACCCTTAATATTGACATTATCAGGAGATCTCCCGCCGTACGAATATTCAACTTTGACCGTAATTTGGTACGTACTTAAACGTCGGTTTGTAAAGAAAGTTTAGTGCAAAGTTTTTGTTAGAACAAAGTGACCGATAAAGACACGTAGACCTTAAAGTTGTCGGCGACGTGGTCGGGTGAAGTGGTAAGTTCCTTGAACTATAACTCACTGCCGGCGAAGTTGTTCGATATCAGATCGTGGAGACAAAAAGAGCCAGCGCACGTCACGATAGTTAGATTGCGTGGATAAACGCGCGTGCTCTAGACACCGCGGGTTAAGCTTAGCGAATATTTCAACCTTCTTGCTGTTGGTTACATTTCATAACCAAATACCAACACTTGTGTTCAGTAAGCCAATTGTTTGTTTCTATAAAGATGCTGCGTTGTGATAAATGTTTTCATGTTATTTTCTTTTATTCAAAATAGAAAGTTGGACCTATATGCAGGTATAACAGCGAGTCTACGTTTTGAAACACAGTATGTTTTTCCAAAGCCTGCTTGTGTGGTATATAAATTTATGCTACACCAATCAAGAGACAAAAAGTTTTCTTGTATAATAAAACTTCATTGTTTCACTTCAACAAACAGTGATATATCAGTACTCGTACCGAAGCGACACGAGAGAAATCTATGAATATGGAAAAGTTACCGAATTGACTAATAACAACAGCTGTATCTATCATATACGATTAATGAACTAAAAGCTTGTCGAAGAAGCACGACAGCTGTATGATACGTCAATAGGCCAGGAGCCACTTCATGTAAATTTTACAAACCGACATTACGGTAAGTAGTAACAAGATGAAGTTATAACGACGTAAATTTAGCTTCCAAACGGGATCTTCGATACTTACGTTACTACAAACTACCGTTCGAAGAAACTGCTCGTACAGTTGTATGCAACGGCTTATTAATGTCCCGAGTGAGTACCGTAGTACACTTTGAAACATCGCAAGTAAATTGTTGTTGACGAAGTTAACTTACGGTCAATCTTACTCTACCTCTGCGCCTAATATCAAGGAAAACTTTGCGAGGCACTAATTATGTATGCACAATATTGTCGAATTGTATAAAAAATACGAGAGAAGAGAGAAACGTATGCGAATTAACAGAGATTGTCGTGGGTTCTAATCCCAGAGAATTCCTTTGACTTTTCGGACTCATAGATGTACTGTTAGTGACCAGTTGACCAGTGAAACTTGCATACCTTTGAGATCCTCGCAAAAAACTATATCGTATGCAAAGTCTGCCAATCAGTAGATAGCTTAATTTACTATGGCACTACTCAATCAATTTACTAGTTCATCGCTATTCCAAAATAACTCGAATCATAAATTCACACCAGAAGGGGAAGGCAGGGGTGCCAAGTCACTCACGTTCCGTCTTGTACGTATGATTTGATAAGGGGGCGAGTCTATCGCAATTTCGGGCACTAATTCCAGTCTCAAAAATAGTTGTAAAAATAGAAATACCAATCACACAAAATAATATGTACAAAAATTGGTAACGGAACTTAAAAACATAACTCATACACACAACGAAACCACACGTGGATATACGATATAAATTGCAGCCATGCTTATTGTACACAAATTTCCTATTACAGGTCGGGACGTGAACGTAAATAATTTTAAGGATCAGTGGAGGCAGCCAGCGTGATTATTTCGCGCTAACGAAATTAATAAGGTAAATTTCAGCGGTGTGAGAGGCACTTTATTGCGTTACAGCGGAACCGCTTGTTTGATGTGAAACAGCCAGGAAAAGCGTCGACTTTCACAAAAGTATAACAATGCTTGTATGAAACTTGCATGTATTTTTAACACCATTAATGTGTATGTGTATTTATGTTTATTATTATTTGATATATTGATTATTTGTTGTTTATCAATTATTAATACTACTTATCAATTTTTAATTAATACTATTTCCTGTTAGATTTACCCTTTAAACTGCCCCCTGTTAATTCTTTTCTTAAATCCATCCAATGGTTGTCTGTAAGACATTGCCTTTGTGTGATAAGACCGCCAATTGTGATTTTTATATTTGTGAGTTTTGTTTTTATTTATATTTTTTTGTGTGTGCAATAATGTGTACATAAACAAATATATAAATGTGCCAAACAATTTTAGATCGTACTTCTGGCATTATTATTTTCGGGTTAACCGAGGCTCGGGATTATGCTTCAATACATTCGTTTGAAAATATCTTTAGTTGAGTGCAGGATTATTTCTATGTAATTTAACGTTCCTACTTATCTGTTACAGGTTTTATCATTCATAATAATTGTTGACTTTATATAATTTAAAAGCAAGTAGTATAATAAAAAAAAATAGTTCATAATCCTATAATAAACTAAAATATAAGTAAAATTACAAAAAATAAGTAAAACGCAAGATTCCTGCAAGTTAATAGATATGAAGTTTTTACGGGCCATAACGTCACCTCAGAAAGTGAAATAAAGTGTTATATTACTTTTTTACGCGGTTAGTATGAAATATATGCGTTAATATCGGCAGTATATTAAAGTACGCGGATTGAATAATACAAACAAAAAACTCAAACAAACTAATCTCGGTGTACGGTATACCCATATGTTTACTTTTAAGATGTTTAAATTAAATATAAAAGTTTTATGTCAGTTCTTGTTTGCCATTGGAGTAACATTGTTTTATCTATAGTCATAAAAATATCGTGATAAACTTGAATAATGCAGAGATTTTTATTACACATTTTATTTTTAATACAATATATATTTATTTCACCTGATATATAAAAATAATTAATATAAAATTGAATCTCGAGATTAATCCGCATAATTTAACAGAATAGAAAATTACAAAAAATATTTAAAAAATGCCAACTAATAAGTAATTATCCTGTGTTTGGTTGACTGTAAAAGATTGTTGTATTTTCTCTCTTACTATATTTCTTTTTTGTAAGTCACAGATGTACAATAAAGTTTTAAATAAATAATAATTAATCATAAAAACAATAAGAAGCAATCAAGCATAATAATAAAATTCATTTGCACGCTAATACTCTTATAACATTGTTACCGTGTCACATCAAAGAATAACCCAAATCAAGGGTGTCCACATCGAGTCTCGTACGACAAATTATGTGTTCGTGAACAGATAGCGGTGTCGAGCCGAAAATACTTTCCCCTTGTTTTTTCCTGCCGGCGGGAAAGTGTGCTAGTTCGGGAAGACAACTTGATCCGGCATTCGCGTCTTTGGCCAGCAACAAGTCTTTCTTATTGCAATTAGTTATGTAAACAATATACACTACACTTTTTTAGTACAATTCTAGTAGTATTTTTCATGTTTTATACAAACAATTTTACTGAATCTTTTTGATGATATTCACATTGTTAAAACCGTATGATACATTCAAAACATATTTTATGAACTCGTATTGTAAATGTAGTGCCTTTTGTCATATATTTTATTCCTTACTAAGCTCCTTTATTTTCAATATTTCTTTTTACAAAAACATTTCATTCAGACCCACTTTTAGGGTTGTATAAGTTAACAGAGATGATACCGTCAAACGAAAATGTTAGACAGAAAAACACTTTATAGAGAAAAGAAAAAACGGGTAAAACTAATTGTGCATTCCCGCCTATTTATTTGGTTGTCAAAAGAAGGCGGGCATAAGCAGACGATAGTGTCGACTTCAAAAAAAACATCGGAGTAAAAATCTAAAGACTGAAGAGTCGATTTAATGCTTCGAAACAAGTTTTCAATCAAGAAAATGAAAATGGCGGCGTATTTTATAGTTGGCCACCTGGCTGTAAAATATACACAATAAAACACAACGATCACACGTTATGCACAACCATGGCACACTGCCGCCGGATGTCGTAAACTAGAAATGTAACAACCTACTAACTTATTTAGACAAGATACAAAAATGCAGCGACGCGGAGTTAAACTTAAAAATTTAATATTTTAATTTGAATAAACTTGTGGAAGGTATCAGGTTACAATGTGGTATATAGATGAAACATTCTTGCAAAGCCGAAGGTAGAAATGCGAGGGCAATGAACCGTGCAATAAGATATAATAGTGGCAAGTGTTTATGTGAAGGTGAGTTGGCAGAGGTTTCGGAGCGGGCCGCAAACTGAGTGTGTTAAATGGAGCGTGGACGCGGCGAGGCACCGTTGCACTTGTTGCAATTTCACTCCACAACTTAATTGTGCCGAGTGTTCCCTTACATTCGCTATAGACGAATGGCGTTAATTTTGCCCGGAAAGGTTACCGTCCATTACTCTAATTGCGAGCCGCATTTCATCTAACCATCTCAGAACTTCTGTCGGCGGCGCAGACTCCTCGAACAACTCGAGAAAATTCGCAGAAACCAACTGCCAAAGAGTAAGGAAGTAAACGAGGACACTTTGCTAATATTCCTAATTAAGCTTTTAATATAATTGAATAAAGTGAGTCGCTCGGTGATATAGAGGTGTGCGCAAACCTTCACACTCCTTCATTTGCGCCCAAAAATACTCTCAGATAAATTACTCGGCGGAAGTTCGGCGCGCATACAAATTGGCTAGCCATTCTCCATATTTCACCTTTCCGAACATCCGCTAGATTTACACACACCCTTAACAGGCGAGGGAAGTCGAAAGTGCTTCGCGATAGACGCTCCGAGGTGCACAACTTGGAACATCGTGAAGATTAAGCCATTTCCGTGTAGCGGGGAGTTCTCACTTTAATCATAATCGAGTCACGTCACGAAAAGTATTTCTCATATACAATTAAAGGTGTAACGGGCGTCGAAGATCTGAAATCGGAGTCGGGACGATGTCGTTGGAGTCTGTCGCGAAGAGGCAAATAACCCGAAAGCGGAGGCACCTGCGTTCGATAATGCGATGCCCCGTCTGGTCGAAAGGGCGAGGAATCAATTAGGCCGGTGCCGAATTGCGTAACAGCTCTAGTTACGAGCGTTACGAGTGGGTCCGCAGCTGCTTTTTGCTCATCCAACCTCTTGTTATTGCGTAATCGACATTCGACGCCTCAGATTAAGATATTATGTATTCATCGTACCTTTATATTATTCTAGTTTTATTCACTTAATGACTAAAAATAAGAGAATTACCACGTTCTAGAGCCTTTGTTCATTTAATATACAGCCAAGAAAAGACAACTGATTGTGTTTAAATATAAATAAATGTAGACATTGTTACCGCCATCGCTTAGCAGTGCCAACATTAATGGGATTATCTTAAATACAACTCTGTCATGATAGTAAACCACGGCACATGGTACGAATTCCAAAAATCTCGATCTAGTTGTTGTTTCGGTAAACACGTTAAGTTAATCGCATAGTGAAATAAATACTTTTGGATTGTTTACGTGGAGTAGGTGTCATATACGAGTACGTAGTTCCATTAATAACTTTTACCAAATATACATTATTAAACAAGAATACTATAATTGCAAAAAAAATGAATATGCAAAAAGTCCACCAAAAAAGGACCTCGCAAAAATAGCAATACGATGTAAAAATTAAAAGGACGAATTAATCAATGTCTGTAATTTTGATAAAGGAAGGCGAGCTATCGCGATGCTTCAGTGGGTATTATAAAAATCCAAATTAATTAGGGCGAATAAAGTCATCAGGGGTGGGTGGTCGTAATTTTCGACGTAGATTGCGGCGTGTGAGGGCAGTCGTATGTGAATTATTTAGAGGCGGTCGCGCGGCCGACTGGGCCGCAATTAATGAAGTGGACCGGGCCGTTTGTCAATGCGGTGCTGGTGCTGCCGATGCTGCCGGCTCCTCGCTACTCTCACCCACATCCCAATCCGTTTCATCCTGTATCTGCTACACCGTGATCAGAACTACTTATGGTACTCAGAACTACTGCGAGGTTTGCTGGTGTCTTTTAAGTTTGAATAATGGTTGTCACCATTATTTAGAACTTGAGTGAATCATATAAGATTTATTTGTTAGTTGTTTTTAGGTTAGTAATGAATAATATTAATAATGAATAAATCTACACTCACATACATAGTCGTGAGCCCTCAGTAAGATCGAATCTTGTGTCGTGTCACAAACACTCAGACCCGAAACAAATATCTGTGGATCACACAAACATTTGTTTCAGTGCGGTGATCGAAACCACAGCCTCGCTACGCCACGTCTAATAATAATATAATAATTTAATTATACCATGAAATAATGTAAAGAGAAACGAATATATTATAATAATTGTAGTTTAAATCTGTAACTAATGCCGAGCAGTAAAGCCGATAAAGCCGTAACGAATGTCTACTGTGACAGCGAAATTGTCTCTCAGAGAGGGAGTTTGCAAGGTTCATTACAAAGCACAGGTAACGTTGGGCCTTTTCCTGTGCGCTCGTTATATTACCGATCCGCGCTCATTAAAGGATGCGTACAATCATTTTATTATTCAGGTTATATACTACCTATAATCCCGCACTGGTTTGACAACAATTCCACTACGACCTATATAAGGACAGCGTCATTGTGGCGATGGCAGAGGTAATTATAAATGTGGCAGAGAGGTCGGAAACATTCCGTGGCGTGGTGGCCGTTAATTTTCATGGCGAGATTTATTTGTCCTCGATTATACAGAGTTGATCAAATTCCGAGGCGGCGTGTACGAGCCCTCGCAATGACATTAGGCGACGGCGCGTCCCACCGCGCCGCGCCGCCGCGTGTGCCGCCCGCGAGCCCGCGCCGCGCTCTTTGCGCCCTGCCGCGGCTCTGTAATCGCACCGTTTAAATATAATTGCAATAAGTTAATAAAATCCCAAAGCTCTTTTAATTAATTTGTGGCGACACAGGCGCCCAATTGAATGGGAATTTCGATTTTCATAAAACCGTGTCGTGTGGTAAACGCTATTTCTGTAGGCATTTTGTTTTTGTGCGGTTTGTTTGTGAACGTGTTGCTCGCCGATTCCGTGCATGAAGATAAACACTGTAATTACGTTCATTTAGTGATTGGGCAAATGAGTGCTTGTCAAATATTCACCATGTGTAAAATTTTAACAACACTATAAATCATTTCCGTTTATTTTGCAATATTTGACTTCGTTAATTCCAAGCTATGGATCACGTGGGGGCACGAAGGGTATGAATATAATGTATTTGGAATCACAACGCGGAAAATGTCGAAATCCATACGGAGCGACTGATTTAATCGGCCGTAAGGAACATCGGCTGTTGTCGAAATGTGGCGTCTCAATTCCTTGGTTCTTATTGTAAATATGCATTAGGGCGAATGACGCGCTAGCTTCAGGCCCTCATTACGCCGATGTACCGTCAAAGACGTCCATGATGCGGACCGTGAAGTGTCCCGGATACAAGTCGCTCAATTATGTTAATGGATTTGCAGCATTCCCAACAACAGGATTGACTCCATCTGCTTTATAGATAGTTTCCACCAGCATACAGTGCATGCTTGTACCTCATTATTTGTGTACCTCACATCACAGTCAGTTCATTCCATTAAATCAGATATCAAAAACTAAAATAACAAACTTCCGACCGGATTCCACACCGAGAACTGTAATTTTCCCAAAATCAATATCAAAACACCCTCATAAAACAAATACATTTTATTTCTCGACGTGCCTAGGCCCAGCGGAATGATTGATAGTGCTTTGAGCACACAACGCTTATTGAACGAAGAAACCGAGGGGATCGTTCCGAAATAAACGAAATAATCACAATTCCTGTACCACTCAATGCCACGGGGCTGCTATCAAAAATGCATTAAGGCGCCACTAAGTATGGAATTAAATGTAAACTTATAATAACCCTCATAATGGTATATCAATTTGTGGGGACGGGGGCGACACTATTTTTATTTCAACAAATCGACACGTGACACGAATAAAATAACTATGTGGCATCGACAGAGTGTCGACGGAGTGGAAACTCATCCGTCGTAAGCACAACGAGACAGCCGCGTGATTTGACACAGCAGTTGTAGGCGAGGCGCGGTGCACTTGCGAGTAACCGTAAGATTGGCGACAAAACGCCGACTCACGGGGCCGGTATACGCTTAAATTACGCGTAAAGCTGAACACAAAGGCTATGCGTATTCAAATTCCATTAATCTCCCGCCCGGGGGAAGGTGGGGTAAAATGAACCGGCGCGGACAAAAACAATGCCGCCGGCAAATAACCGGCTCAGCATTGTTCCGGCAATTAGAAAGCTTTCCCATGTACCGGTCGTGTATAAAAACAGTGTAACATCAACACGAATCGCTGCCTATTGCTCGTTACCGCTGATGTTTATTACGGTTATTAGGATTAAGCCGTGCCGCTTCTATAATAATCTTTTCGTATATGTAACCTGATTTAAATTAATCGTAACATGTCTTTTAACTACTACAAATTACATGGTATGCATTTCGTTTCACTAATGTGTCGAATATTACGTCAATTAATGTCAAAATATTATTTATTGAATCGAAAATATTAAACAAATAGCATAGCTCGATAATGATCTGTTGAAAATTGGAGTTGAAAGTAATAAAGCAGCAGTGAATTGAGCGCGGGCGGATAGCGAATGCGACAAATGATACAACGTTACGAATTGATTTCCAGATAATCCTTGACCGAGCCGTCATGCTGTGACAAATATTTATTTGGTTGCAGAAATCATTCTGACAACGAACCATTAAATATCATCCATGTAAACATTTATATCACCATCACTATGTCACTATAATCCTACAATCACGTTCATACATAGAGGAATTTTAAAAAAGCAAAGGGATTTCTATTGTCGATATCTGAAATTTTTTGACATGAAACTCAGCATGCAACGGTGCAGCGTTTATCTAATCAAAGTCCCGGATAGTACATAAAATTCATGAATATATATTAATTTTAAAATAGTCCATTGTAAATAAAATGCCTGTTGTGCGCACGGTGCGCACTCTGCCGAACTCACCGTGAAACAAAAATGTGACGTAACCCTTTCGTTAAATTATAATAAGCTTTAAGTTGAAAGTTGGCACAACCTGCGCTGTGTAATGGAACAATACGGTCGCGACGCAATCACAAGGAGCATGGCCACGCTATTGTTTTTACTGCTGTTATTGCGGAGTGCCGAGTAGCAATAAGCGAGCACTGTTTGCCCAGGGCCACTATTGTACCCGGTTATTAGGACAGATCCGCGCGACCCCCGCGGCGTTACGGGTTAAGATCGGCTCACAACAGCTTTCTTGCTGTCGGTTACACGGTTTGTAGTCATATGACGTCAGACGAGGACGGGACTGAGATTTATTCAATTTGGTTCGTTTCAACCCAGCGCTTTAGACGTGTTAACCCACTATTATTGTAACATTTATATTTGTGTTGACAAATAATAACAATGTTAACAAGCCGTATAATTAAATACGTTGCGTATAAAATAAAAGTCAATTAGGTAGACCACAATTTAATTTTCACATAATTGATTGAAAATAAAATGACTTGCCTATAATAGCTGAACAGATTCTTTATTAAGGCGGACGTATTTTTTTATTCAAAACATTGGTCTTTTCACGTCTAAACTCGACTCATTTATCAAATCACCGTTGTCTACATTACAGCATTAAGGGCGTATTGTGAGTAGGCTAAAAAGCCCGTCTACACAAAACGGCTTGTCGCGATGATATTTACTACGTCGAGTCACGCAAAAACAAGCCTTACAAACATCAACATTTAGGATATTTATTCCATGCATATAACTTGAGCATCTCCGACTCGACGACATCCGATCATAGCGGTAATTTTAAAAGTAAAGTAACGAGTTAAATTAAATAAATTAAATTAAGAAGGTGAAAAATCCCGGTCTGGTAGTAACATGATTGATGTTTCTTCCGTTAAAAAGAGTCATAATATGTCTTCGCAACAAATATAGCTTTCATAGAAATCTACCTTCTATATATACATATAATAAATTTGTAACTGATCGGTATCTATACATGGAAGATATACGTATGAGAAAAACGATTTTAGAAGTACTGCTTTATGAAATAGAACCCAAAACATCTATTCTATCAATTTTTATCAGTTTGTCCGTGATTTTGTAGGCGCTAATCTAAGTAACCGCTAAAACAATTTCGCTTTAATTGGGTATGTAGGTAGTTGACACCCTGGATTAACACATAGGCCACATTATATCGAAAAATGTGATGTTCCCGTGGATGAGAAAGAAATTAAAATACATTTGTAACTCTTTCAAACTCCATAGGATGTCATGGGACAGAAGAGGATAGAATTACATGCCTTGAATCTTGACTGAATGAGACAGGACAGAACGGGACATAATGGGACGAAACGGGGAAAAGCAGCAGGACTGCAGTCAGTTTAAGTATAATATTCAAAACAATGCGCGACATAATATGTTGTTGACGTAAACTGGATTCAAAAAGAATTAGTAGCCGGGCAAAACCGGGCCAGCCGCTAGTAGATAATAAGTTTTGTGTTATTTTCCCCCGCTTTGCTCCTCTGCACCGTTGATAAAAGACCCGTGACTTCAGAGAATGGTAACTGCCGGTAATGGTCATAATATCCCACCGCCCTTTCGATACCCGGACGGCCGTTCAGATGTTGTGTTCAAACGGTAAATTTCGCCGCCTTTTAGCAAAGCGGATTGCCGTGAGGTAAAAAGACGAAAGAAAGCGCTTTCATTTGTTTAAGAGTGGACTTACTTCCTTTAAGTGCTCCAGCATACAGGAAACGCGGGTGAATAACTGTGAGTGTTGCAGCGGGAAAGGCTCACTTAAATATTGCCTTCAGTAATTTCTATGACGAGCACGTACGTTTCGAGTGCATTTCACGTCAGAATTAGGCAGCGATTCTGCTACGTCTCGCGTCGTCGCGTTTTACCGCCCGCGCCCGCGTCTCACCTTATTCTTTGACCGAGGAATTGCTTAAACCAATTTTATCTTAGTGCCTCCACAGCTACCTACCGTCGAGTGCCTACTTGGATACTCCCGCTCCAGGGACGTGATTAGCGGTTAAGTGAAATTTATTTTATTGGGTGCTCCCCGCCTGAGTGTTAGTATTCTATTTTCTTACGAACAATTGTTTGTTTCACTCCGAAAATGAACAAGTAAAATGTATGTTTCGTCGTGATTATACAAATCACAAAATGTATTTGTATCACCATTTACATTGCAAATGAAAAAAGTATTACTGAAAGATAATTCGCGTTTAGCTTTCTATTATTATTTAATATAAACACGCACTTAGGGAATTCTTAAGTCGGAATGAAAAAAAATATTTGTGGCACTTCGACGCCGGAGTTTTCACGTCGGAAACTCATATTAAAGACATTTCGCTGGAGCTCGTTGCCTATCGGCGGTATTATTCAAATTAATTTAGCGCGGTGAGGCAAAAAGTGCGCGCGTTGAGAGCGCCGCCCCCATATTCATAGAGCTGCCCTAAATTAGCATCACAATGAAGTGTTAGAAGCGCGAGCGGCAAGTGCTTAATGCGACCTGCGTCTCCTCACATGCTTATATTACATATTAATGAAATAAGTACCAAACACCACTGTCATTAATTTGTTTGGGCTTCCCGAAATTTGTTAATAGGCTGAAAATTATGAATGAAAACGGCACAAGCTGCGAGCTGAAGGGAATAATTATTACAGTTCAAAAACTTAAAACAACTTACTACACTTATTGAACGAACTATGCGGCGCTGTATGAATTTTATACATATTGCGCATATTATGTTAAGTGTTCCGAGTAACGCCAGCTGAGCGGTGCGGTATATTGTTTTTGGACCACCCTTTTACGCTTTCACGCCTATAAATAAATCAAAATATTCAGGAAGGGCTCGACTTTAAGGCGGCTTAGCGGAATCGTAAAATTCAACAGCGTTCGCAACGCCCCGGGGTTTATCTTTCGCCAACGTTTGCCGTGTTTTTGCTTGAATCGTAAAAGAGTATCGTAGTATATGAATAGAAAGCAACCCACCCTTTTACCGAGGACATATGGCAGAGCACTTTACAAGTTTAATGCTGAAAGCAGATTATTTGCCCACGGAAAATATGAAGATTTTATTTAAGTTTTGTTCGTGTATTGAAATAATTACTCATCATACGTGTGCTTTTAAATAATTATTAGCAAAAGTTTTTTATTATTTAAATACACGAATTTTGGGTAAAATAGAAATACAAAATCACGAAAATATTGAATATTTGCAATAGTTGTTCACTATAAATGTATCTGTATCTAAGCCGTAAACACGAGGTACGATTTTGTTGGGAAACTAGGGGCGCTCACAAACAAAATAGCGTCATTAATAACCATTTATTTAGCACAATACCGCCACTTTAGTCCACGAATTCTAACCTTTGAGGAAACGTGGATTGGAATCGTTAAAATTGATTAGATAGTTTGTGATAAATTGCATTAGTTTCGCTCGTGTTTCTTGTTTAGAATTATATCAATTGAATAATATTAAAACTTTTGTTGAAATTACGCTAAAATATTTATCCAATAGGGAATATGCATGCCATTTTTTTATATTTTTAATCGATTCTGTATGTTATTACATTACCAGAAAAAAATATAAGGCTTTATAAATATCAATCAAAAAAGTACAAAAAAATAATAAAAGCTGCTATCAGTTTCGAAGCATTCATAAAAAAATAAATTTGTGTGTACTTGCGCACTAAATAAAATATTTATTTTGTTTCACAGTTTCAGAATAATTTGTACGTTATTTTAAATCAGTCTAATCTATTTTTCCGCAATTGGTTTTGAGAATACAAATAGTCAGAGAAACGTGTATCCGCGCCACTGGTTGAAGCGTGACTGATTGCACGTGAGGCAATTACCTCCAAACGTCGTTGCCATTATAAAGCTCGGACAACGCATCTATGCTTTATAAACATCTTAGCCAACAAGCTAAAACTTCATAAGATAGTGTACTCTGTCGTCACTTTCCTTTTCAAACGTTTCGAAAACATTGCGCGGCAATTTTGAAATGTCATTTTTTAAGTATTTTTTTTACCGATTTAGAGTTGATGAATTTAAATAAATAAATAAATAACACCTAACAGTCACTTACATAGTCCTGACCCCACACTAAGATCGAGTCTTGTGTCGTGGGTATCAGGAACTACGAGAGACTTTTCGGTCTCACAAACACCCAGACCCGGAAGAAATATTTGTGGGCCACACAAACATTTCTCTCGGTGCGGGGATCGAACCCGCGGCCTCTCGTTTCACAGGCGGCGTCTAACCAACTGCGCCACGGAGGCTGATATTTAAAAATATATCTTATTGATATATTTCTATATCAATAAAGATTACAACAAAAAATATTTGACTTATTTTGGAGTCTCGTGCATATTCCCTATTCAAATAACTGATAATTTTACTTATAGAATAATGCTAGACTAAACTACTAGCATATTTATCGAATTTATAGTAAGTGTATACTTTTTTGTGTTTAAAATATTTACGTTAAAATCTTGTAGGTTCGAAAATAAAAACATAATCTTTATTTATTAGAATATTTATCAGAAAATAAACAGGCCTGGTTTTTTGTGTGTATTCCAGCTTGGAGCACAAGAGAGAACTTTCTTGGATAAAGTTCAAAGTTTTCCATTCACTACGGCGAGCCACCATTGTGGTTAATCCGTGGCTATAATTAAATTTGTTTTCGTAAAACCATTTGTTGTAAAATGTAAATCAAGTTTCTTTTTCGTTTAACATAAATATCGATATCGTTCAAACGCAAAAATCCGTACCTACGTATTGCAAGCGTATCGAAAGCATGTGACATAGTCGTATAAGTACTGTTCAAACGTTCAATTCGTTCTCATTCCCGAAACAAAAGATTAAGTAATGTTAATACAACCCTAAGAAAAGGAAAAGAACATTAGAAAATTACTTTAGAAAAATATAAAAGTGAATTTCAAACGGCATAAATCAACATTAAGACCGTAGAGTCCAGGGTTTCGTTTGTAAAAGCAATTTTTTAGAAAAATAATGAAATTACCCTTGGAACTAAAGTGACCCGCCCGAGGAAAAACAACAATATTCTCGGCCCCTCACTACAAAGAGGCCAGCATTTGTATTATCATTCCATTAAACAAAAGTCACCGGAGTTTCAAATGAAAACACAGAATTCATTATTCCTGGGGCAGAGAAATGATTTCAAATGTTAACAAGGTTCCCATAATAGAGTTGCTAACAGAGAGATTAAAGAAAAACAAGCATCAGCTGCATACCCGTCTTGCCTTATGTTGTCATACTGAAGAATTGTGTTACCGATAATAATCATTTACTCACTGAGCCACCGAACGCGCTGCTCAAACCAATTTACCCTACGCAACCGGGAAAGGAGAAATGAGGATTAAATTCAACGTTTTTTTTCTAATGTTTACATTAATTTAACCAAAAACCGTATCTTAAAATCAATTTCATATTTTAAGATTATATAAAAGGGGAAATATGTTTATAGCTTGGAAGAAGCAGAAAATAAAGCGCCTCCTCTGATAGAAAATTTTATACAAAACAATTGGGCCAGCGAAGTGGTGTAAGGCTTGAACTGCTTTATATCACAGAGGACGCTAGTGACCGTTAATAGGACATGTATTAGTTTACATCAGTTCATGCCGCCAGAAATATTTTTGCCGCCCAAGCAATTCAAAGGAATGTTAAGCTATGCCAGCAAACTTTCAATAAATATAGTGAATAACATATCTGAAACTAAATACAAAAAATTTGACCTACATTATTGACTGACGCATCCCGCAACGTAAAGGCAAAGTATATTAATTTTAACAACCTCATATAACAGTAATACATTATTCGACTTTCTTCAGCGGCAAACACTTCCAAACAAGAATAAGGCAAAGTAAATCCCGTACATTTTCGCGGATCCCCTTGAGAAATTTCTATATTATGTAGTGCATTGGGGTGGATCATTTCGCTCGTTTACAGCTGGATATATCTGTGAAACCTCGTTTGTCAAATGCACAGTCATTTATCTGATGATAATAGGGCTATACATACCAAATAGAAGGCGGATTGTGGTGTGCATTTGAAAAGTTGTTTATTTTATTCGTACCTCAACGCGTATAACATTGTTTTTCATAATAAAAAATAACGAATATCTAAATTATCACCAGATTTAGCAGTAATATGGGTATACATATTTATTTTTACTGCATACATTGCTAATAGGCTCGTTCCGCACATTTTCAAGCGCTTGATTTATTATGTCATTTGCACTCAACAGAGCATATCCAATAGTTTTATGTTAGATAATTAATTTAAACAATATTACTTCGTTATAATATAAATTATTTTGTCGAATTAATTTTTAATTTAAAGTACACCGATTTTTATGCGGTAATCGGAAACAATTGAAAGACATTGTAGCCAGAGTAATTACTGGACATATTGGACTTAACACCTTATGTCTCAGGATGACGAGCGCAGTAGAATGCCACGCATTGCTATTGTTAATGAATCTTTACGGTCGTATCGCTTAATATCAGGTGAATGACATACTCGTCTCGCTATTCAAAGCAATAAAAAAACTTTGTATTGGCTTTATACATTCCCTTCACTTCATGTACATACGTTTTAGTACGTATTAATCTAACAACGCAGCATACTGAGTAACACTAGCTGATCATAATAGACTAGCCACTACATTTCAGAAGGCAAAGCGTGTGACGAGTTTGTGCCTTATACCTACAAAAACCCCAGTCAAATATATATACTTTACTGGTGGTAGGTCTCTCATATGTGAAAGGCCATCTGGGTGGGTACCACCGCAGTGTCTATTTCTCCCGTCAAACAGCAGTGTAAACGCACTGTTGTGTTTCGGGTTGAAGGGCATTGTAGCCAGAGTAACTACTGGACATATTGAGACTTAACATCTTATGTCTCAGGATGGCGAGCGCAGTGGAATGCCAAGCATTGCTTTGTAATTCAAGGTGTTGTTTGGTTTTGCTACTGTTCATGAGCGGTCGTATGGTTTACCATCAGGGGAACGACATGCTCGCCATTCATAGCAATAAAAAAAATATGCGAAATACAGATACTTCTATCCAATGCACGGATTCTTTTTTGTAACCTTTATGCTAGAAGTAACTCCACGTAGAAATCCGTTACATACTCCCAGTTACTTCGATTAGTTGGCGCTCCGAACCGGGCTGTATGTATAGCCAACCTTCCAATCAAACGTTGATACTGAAAGCACATCCAAAGGCTTTGAATCTCAAAATAAACTCCGAATAGAGACCACACTCCGCCTACGACATACACAAATTAAACGCCAACATCATAGCATGTTTCTCGTATTAAAATTACGACCATTTCTGGAGTTTAAAATCGATTATGCTTTGATATGTTTGGTTTTGATACAGCAGTACTCGAATATACCGAGTTTACACACTGAACTCACAATTTCGGAAGTTGGCACATTAGGAACTATAGAATTCTGCATAACCTGCTGTGGGCTTGACAAAATATGCTTTAATTATAAATAAACGCATTTGCATATCGATAGGAGGATTCAGTTGGGCTGGGCAGCATTTAGGAAGTTGTACCATATATTTTCGTCGGATATACCACAGAGCCTAAAGAGTAAAGTGTTCAACCAGTGCGTCCTCCCTGTAATGACGTACGGAGCCGAGACGTGGACACTGACTGTGGGGCTAATCCACAAGTTAAAGGTCGCTCAACGTGCGATGGAAAGAGCTATGCTCGGAGTCTCTCTAAAGGACAAAATTCGAAACGAAGTTATCCGTCAGAGAACCAAGGTAACCGACATAGCTCTGAAAGTTAGTAGGTTGAAGTGGCAATGGGCTGGCCACATATGTCGCAGAACGGATAACCGCTGGAGTAAGCGTGTTCTGGAGTGGAGACCGCGTCTTGGCAAACGTAGCGTGGGACGTCCTCTGGCCAGATGGCGGGATGACTTGCAGAAGAGGGCCGGCAAGAACTGGATGCGTAAAGCTACAGACCGGGCTCTGTGGTGTACCTTGGGAGAGGCCTATGTCCAGCAGTGGACTGCAACGGGCTGATGATGCATTTGCATATAAGTGTTATGTTCTGAAATTATTTGCTCATTAATTGCCGACTCATTGAACAGCCATAATTATTTTACCTCAATAATTATGCGTAAGTGTCATGTTGCACTAAATAAATTCGGCTTAAAATCTGCTATTATCGCTTTAATTATTATTGGAATTATTGGAATTACTAACGACATTGGTTTGACATTGGAGGTATATTTTCAAACTGTATATTTATGGTGAATTGTAAAATATGAGTAATGACAGGTGTTTTTCAATAAATTGCGAGATGGCAAGCCGGGGCGGCGCGGCGGGGACGACACGATTGTAAAAAGTTTCCGGGGTCGTAAAACCACCGCGCTGTAAAGTGAAACCTTCATATTTATTTCTGTTATTCGTTAAAGGCCTCGTAAAGTTAATAAAGGGTTTTTTGTAACAAGCAAGCAGCACGTTCGAGATAAGCTCCCGTTCTCGAGTTGAAATCTTTTAAAACGTCGTTAAAACCTACCCCAGCCCGGCACAGACAAAGAGCCAACAGCCCTAATTGTTGACGAAAAATATTCTCGATGCAAATTCGCACTCTTTACAGCCCATTCGGAATTTGTACTGGACCCGAAGAAGTTAACGTAATTAGTCCCCGCGAAAAGGGACTATTCAGATTTTATAAAGTACTCGTAGCTTTGATTATAACTACGAGCTGTTTTTCCTATTTGGCATCATAACGTGTGATCTTCAAGTTGTTTAGATTAATTTAATTACCTATTACGTTTACTACTTATTACTTAAATTAAACTTGAGTGAACTTATAGGAATTAGTAATTCAGTAGTATATTACAATTTATGCATTCTCTTAGATCTTAATGATAAATATTTCAGACACAGTATAACTACTTTATTTACTTAGAACGAATGTTTTTTCATATTCTCTCGTTAGTTTGGAGTTTCTCTTGACAACATTGTCATAAGTTGCACTTTGTAAGTAGAAGGTAATTGTCGAGACGGCATCTGACCTCTGAGGTACAGAGTGGAGTATTCATTACGTTCCATTAAACAAGAATCCAAATTAAAGGTCTTCTTAGCAAGATAGTCATCGCTGGCATTTCATTGCTGAAGAATTTAATTAAATACTAATAACAGGCCAATTTCTAAGCGGCTGTTGTATAATAACGTTTAAAAAAATATACAGTTGCAAACACTTATTGTTTATTAATTTTCTATGAAATTAATTACACTTTGTCAATTGAATGTCAGAATGAACAAAGAAAAAGGTTTAAGGTTTTTATGTGACTGTGTAGTAGTTTTAGATATTGGAGTGGTCAATTGGAATTATGGTAGAGGGTAAACATTAATGTCTAAGTAGCTCATTGGGCACACTTCTCCCTAAAGACAAAGGTTCTTCGAGTCCTTGCAATTGGATCCGCCGCCGCCCCCTCTAGGTAATTCTCTCGTTAAGGGAATGAATAAAACATTTCATTCCTTACCTTTCTTTTGTAATTGTTAATGGTTGATGGGTTTTGGAATTTTTTGTTCGATTTCTTTCAAAAACCTCCTTCACAAAATATTACACACTTGTGATTTTATGACTAGAAGTGACCATATTTTCACGCGACCGTGTGATCCAAATATTTTAATACCGAAATCTGAGATAGGTATCGCCTATCGGCGGGTATGGCGGCTCAAAAATAATAAAAAGGGTTTCACCGCTACGATAGTCAATTTGCAAAGGAAAATACATCACGATAAAAAATGTAGCTCTAACGAGAACCTCAAAATGGCTCGTAAGCAATGAAACAGCGCAATTTCATGAGAAAGGCGGCCCGCAAATAAACCAAAGCGGAGAACATTCCCGCCTCCATAAAACGCAGGCTGAAATAAACGTAACAGACTCGGTTCTTTAAAAAATCCGCCCGACGACAACCGCAAAGCTCAGCAAAAATCTCTAGTGTGAGTCGGAATTCCAGTGTTGGAATTTTCATAACTGGCGTGCGGCGTCGGCGGTCGTTGAAGCGTTCCAGGTGAAGATACCGAATTTATATCCGGAGGCGAGTAGTGACGCCGATCGCGATCCGCCTCGCCGTCGGCGCAATACGCAGGAATCCTAGCGCTCTAGTTTATTAGGTGCCGCGAGCCGCGCGGCCGCCACGCGCCCGCCGCCCGTCGCCCGCTCTCTCGCCAAATATCTCTGCGGCCGCGGCCCTTCGATGACAATAAACACTCCCGAACCCACGTCGTACCGCGCTGCCCACACCAAAGGCTTTATTTCGCCAGGTGTCATGTTCATGTGCGCATAAAACATAAACACGGTCATTCTGGAAACTCCAAAATTAGTTTTTAAGAAACGTATTTCCAAATTGGATCGCGTTTCCTTACGTTTAAAGATTAGTATATTTAATTGTAGTTTAAGCTTCTACATTAGGAAGGAAAGTAGTTATAGGAATATACATTTGATTTTATATACATGAAAACGTTATAATACGAACAAGTAAAAATTTAATTAAATTACTTAACACGGTAGATAGTCCACGTGGGTATATTATTACACAAAATTGCTTAAGTTCGGCTGCATAACAATTCCCAGGGTTAGTATTTTAGTATATTGCACGGAACACATCCTGCGAAGATTACCTGAGTTTTTATACAATGCCATTCAACCAATTTCCTCATATCCTACATAGGAGCATAATAAGGGAGGCTTTTGTGAAGGAAAGAGGTTCGTAGAGCTACAATGAGTAGGCACCGCGTGTGTTGAAAGGAGAGAAGCAATATTTGGCTCACGCATGAATCGAATAACGACAGGATATCTTTGAGTTGCGGTGATGTAACCAAATTGACACATTTTAAGCATTTATCTTGCGTACATTTAGTGCATTTAAATATATATATATATATATATATAATTACATATTTTGTGTAATTTACTTTTTCAATAATTTTAACAATGTAAGAATACTATCTCGGTTTTACCATAATGTATACCCTACATGGAATTTTATATTTACATTTTAATATCGCTTTATATCTTGCGCTACAAGTGCCTCTAAACTAGCGATAGCACTTGAAACCGATTTTGTGATTTTCCAACTTTTAATTGAAATGATATTGTGAGCAAAAAATATAATATAAATATAAAAATATAATAAAAATATATATATAAAACAAAAATACTAGGAATCAACTGAAACTATACGCAGTGGGTTGCTAAAATTATATAGGTCAGGTATTCATGGCTCTGCAGATAACGCAACAACATTCATTTCATAAAACACACACAGTGTATACTTAAAAAACGTTCTTTCACGTTCTTACAGCAGTGTAACCGGTTTAATTAATATAAATCCACATAACTATAATAATGGAGGGCGCGAACAGCTGATGTTGACAGCGGCCGTTGCGGTCGCCCCGGGTCACCCGTGTTACCATTGACTATTATACACCTACATTATTAAAAGCGTTGTGTTGTGTTTCATTTCACAACGTGCAATGTTACGCTACATTAGCCATTTATTCGTACAATGAACTTTAAAATAATAACGCTTTTTTCCTGAAGTAGCGCGGTATATAAACGCACCGTAAATACGTCCTATAAATAAAAAGTTTCATAGTTGTGTGTAAGTTACCCGAAGGCACGTAAAAGAAGAAAATATTTTTGTCAAATATTTTAGTTCCAGTAAGTCAGTAAAATGAAGTGTATTAGAATGTAATGTGCTCAATGGACTATCTAATAAAATATCGGACATATTTCAATTCCCATCCCTGAGAGAACGGTCCTGCCGAAATTTATTTGTGTTGTAACACCCTAGCGGCCGCACTGGACTACGAAAACGCCATTGCTATAGTAATAAATCGTTTGAGACGTGCCGCTCGGCCGGTAACATAGTTACTACTGTTCGGTTTTTACTGTCGATAGTTTTGTACGTTATTGCTACCATAAGGGCTGACAGTGGCTGCGAACACTCGAATATGCCGTGGCTATGAGAATTCATTAGCGCGGCTCACTGCCGGTCACGTCACACGTGTAGAAGTGTATAAATATATTCAATATGCACCCTAGAAAATCTTTAAGATGATGTTGATTTGAAATAAATTGAAAAAACGGAATTGGCGATCACTACATTATTTCTTCATGCGCTAAGAATGCATGTTTTTTAAAATATGATACATTGATTAACTCACTATGCCATCATGGTGATTATACGGCCTACACTCTTTCAATCATACTCGATTGTACAAGAGGCTCGTACCCCGCAGTCGGACATATATGGGCTGATGTAAAATAACTCCACACCCTCTTTTTAATTTAAAAAAGCTTAGTTTCAAGTCATTTGTATATTGCAAGTTTAAAAAAAATGGCACTGCCACTTAAGTAAAAATATTGTACTTTTTTTAAAATTACCGCGACCTGTAAAATACAAATTTATTGCTCACAATAAAACAGAAACTGTGATATCACAGAATTAGAACAAGTATATAATTAACTGTAATATTGATTATGCCACAAAATGGACAACTATCTCCCAAACCTCATTCAACATCTCTCCAATACAATGACACTTCAACAGTTTACGGACGGTATAAAACATCGCCACCACACTTTTACGAGTGTCGCTTAACATATAGTGCTATAAAACTGAGACAGCACCCAAAATCCACACATACAGGCACAAACAATTGCCATTTCTGTGTTCGTTAGCTAATTGGGCCATAATGTACGTTACAATCAAACTAATGACATTCCTTTCAGTCATGTGTTGTGGGCTTATAAGCTTGCTTTTGCGCTCTGCATTAAGTGTGGTTTCTCTGTATTCTATTTACAAGGTTATAAGTTTGCGGTGTGCTTCTGGGATTAGGGACGCGAGCATGTATTATACATCTCAATATTAAAACAAGACTGTTGCTACGAAAACGAATTTTCTCTAAGGCAGCTATGGTACATTCAATGTATAATTTTATTTAATTAACTTCGCGTGTAAATTTTCCCCTGTAATTATTCTTATAAAGCCGCCTCTCTCTTAGTACGTACAAGTGTTCGCACGTGACGTACATTACGTTCGGTTTCACAAACGTACACAAATTAGTTACACATTGCGTACGTTTTGATGCCCATTCGGGTTATTTTTATTTAATTCTAGGCAGGTGCGGCCTGCCGGATTCACCTAATATTTTTGCACGATTACCATGCTGATGAAAAGTCAACATGAGAACATGCCTCGTTCCCACACAGACGGATATTTACGTACAAAGTTTAATTTCACGCAGGACGACTTCTTTGACGTAGACATTTTTGGTTAAAGTACGAGATATAAATTATTAGTATTATTTTCATTAATTTAAAGCCATTTATATAAACAGGAATGGGACTCAAATATCCTCGTAGTTCAAACGACTTTATTGAATTTTTTTTTAGTAAACTGTTCCTAAATAACAATTACAACCGCATTATAATCTACACAAAAATATGCCATACCATATAATAAAAAGTCAACCCGAAAATCCGCAGTGCTAATAGAATCACAATAACAATAAACGAAAGAAAAAAACGATTAGGTTTTCGGTCGAAATCAATAAGGAGAGATCCCGATCGTGGCTTTCCCAATAAATATGTCGAGATGAGACCAAGATAAACATATCGGGCCGGGAGCGCTACGTTTAAAATATGCAACCTTCCTTCCGCGCTTCGTGAAATTCGTGTAAACAAGTGTAGCGGCCGAATGCGGATAAATCTTCGGGTATTATTTGAATCATATTCTGCGGAGAGGCGGCTGCTTCGATTCTTTTATGTGACGGCTAAGCTCTTTGCGAATATTGAAAACCGACGAGGTTGTAATTTAAAAATGCAGTTTTAATTAACAAGTGCTCTTGTAACATCATAATGTTTATTTTTTGGTACCTATATAAGATATGAGTATTTAGGGTTTGTTGCGAGTATTTATCTACAATTATTATGTTTACACAATTAATTATTAGACCTATTCAATTATTGAACATTGTTAATGATTAATGAAAGGAATAAAAAAAACATTGTCTACTATGAAGATTCATAAATTAAAGCGTGTTGTATTCATATATATGTTGTTCTTTTCATATTATTACATTGTACAATGTAAAAAATCTATGTTCTGTTTTCTACGAACTCATATTTCCCTGTTAAAGTAAATTACCTGGTGAAATAAATATTTATCAAGTACGGGGAACATGTTAAATAAAATTTAAGAGATACCGGAAACATATAAAAAATGTAATTTCACTTCGAACATTAGAATTGGTTTATAAAAGAACGTGATTAAAATAAAGTCTAATCTTAGTCCACGGCAGAGGAGTCAGAGTGGAAAGTTAAATAAACAAGCGATGGAGTATCGACGCAAACATTTTTATTTATAAAACGAAGAAAATTTACAGTGGAAACGCTTTCCGGGAAAAGTTGTTTATAATTTACTAGGCTAGGTATATAAATCATCGATTTGATAGTGAGATATCTATACATGTTCCTACAGTGTATCAATCTTTTATATTATGTAAAACTTTAAATAACGAACCTGCCCTAGCGGCGAGCTATTTAGGAGAAGATTGTAGTTACAATATCTTCTTACTCGCAAAATGTTACCTCAAATATTATTAAAACATGAGATGCTCCTACACGATTTTCAACAGCTCGGACTACATAATTTTCTATTTTATATTTTTCTAGCCTGTGTTTTATCATGGCAGGGCAAAAGTCGTATTAACCTGTCTAAAGGCGGTTTCTGCATTTTTTCACGCACCGACCAAAAATCTAATTCAAAATGGTTCATCTAAGAAATAAAAAGGTATATATAAAATCAAATATAAAATGAAAACAAACACAACCATCATAATATCATAATTATTTTTCTACTTTTATTTAAAACGAGCCTTCAGATACAAAAAAAGAACTCATAGTCAAAAAAAATTCAAAACACCATATCGGCTCTTTATATTGAACTATCCGATTGATGGTCACTATCAGTAGTTTAACGGTCGGTATTGAAAAATAAAAACATGTCACGTGAAACGATAAATTCATATGCAAATAACTGAGCGAATGCGCATACAGCAAAAGTTAAACTGAGAGGATAAAAACTTGTGCAAATATAAACATTTAAATGTTTTAAAATGTCCATATAACATGTTGGGCGCTTTGTACGTTATTAAAATAGGGGCAATGGGATTAATAGTTCAATTACTTTATTAGCCTATTTATTTGTTCAAAGCGACAATTGATCCAAGCGTCTAGTGTGATTTAACCCATTTACATCCGAATAAAAACTGGCGATTTATGTTTTAATATTGTTTATTTTTTATAAAATACACAGGACAACTATTGTTTTTCGCATATGCACTTTACTTGCAAACTTAACTTTCAAGATGTAAAAAAATTGGTTACTTTAGTACCCGTCCTCGTTTGGGCACGGTGGGTGTAAATGGGTTAAAGGCACAAAAAAACATGTACCTAAAGCATCTATATATTTGTTTATTTAATGCTGTTTGTTTGTATCTAGATGTTACGGAGAAAACATAGCAGACTGTGATATCTACAACACAAGGAAAGAATAAAAAAAGGATATAACACAAAGAAGGATTCGAAGCAAAACTAGTTAGTGTTGATACTACTTATGCCGCAATTACGGAATCAAACAAGCGGAAGTCAATATATTTTTAATTGTTGTACACAGTGGCCGATGCGTCGAGTATCCATTTACGAATTTATTGGAACGATGACAGGGCCGCCTTTGTTGGCCGCTTTTAACTCAAAACATTAATTGGTGGAAAAGTGTGCAATTCGCGTGTTTAAACTTTCAGTCGATGTAAATATTAACTCTACAATTATGAGGGCGTTGATTGTGAATCTCGCCGTTGGTTAATTTCGGGTTTCCATTCTTTATCTTTGCAATTACGAACTTTTATAAACGAACTAATGAAGTTTGCGCAACTTTGTTTTGAGTTAAACTGTGAGACCGCAAAATTTTGTAGTGCAATATTACTTTTTACAAAACCTTTTAAGTATTTATGTGACTTTGACGAAATAACACACTATTTAAATGAGCATACTGAAAATGTAATGTAGTCAATAACATACTTAAATACAAAAACACATGATGTCAATGTGTTTATGTTGCAACATACGAAAACAACCGTTAGATTTAGAAATGTTTGAAAATTGAGAGTAAATTTTGAAGCAGTAAAGGAAATAAATAGCATATTAAGAACAGATTGTTAGAAAACAAACTTATAAATTTGGTCACTTCTGCCGACAAAAGCCATCAAGAGTATCGCGGAACTTCTTGGGTTATTGAAATTTACTTTTTAAAACAATGTTAAAGTGCATGGCGCCATCCGTATTTACGCTGCGAGCGGCGGCCGCTAGTGGCCAAAGTTTTTACGATAGCCCGTCCCGGGAATATTGTTGGTGCATTAACGTTTAATGCTCCCCGTAGTTTCACTAAAATTTAAAATTGGTTTGCGAAACAGTTGTAGTGATTAGAGCGGATTGTTAGATTAACACGTTCTCTTTGAAAGCGTTCGTTTAATTTTTTACAGTTCGCTGTGTCAATTGAAGCGAAAACTATTTAAGTTTCACGTGTTTACTTAATCACGCAAATAACTGTACTCTCGATTTCTAATTTGGGAAGTAATTTAGAAATGAATTAATGTCGGTCTTATATTTTCATTTGTGCGTTTAAAATTAATGTGTTGCCAATGGACGCAGTTTCCATTTCGATAGTATTTGTATGAAAAGTTATTAATTAAAAAATAATCCGTTCACATTGCTGAATTCAGTCTCCATGAGATTTCTATTAAATGCACACATAGACGTGTAAATACACTCCATTTACAAAACGCTATTGACGTTATTTATTTCCGTTCGATCGTTTATGCACACCATAAAATAAACAATGTATAAATAAAAGTGACTTTTATGCAGATAACATATCATCCTGATTCATTGTACGGTTGTTCCTGACATTTTAAGCAAGTTTATGTTTGAAGAGGACATCGTTCGGCGGACTGGTATCAATTTCCGGTCCTCCGTTGCCATTTGATTTATGTTTGCGACGACTTTTTGTCAAACAAAACAGTTTTGTAGCATGCACGTGAAAATCTGCCGCATTGGAAACAAAAAGATTTCGTGCGACGTAGTCAGCCAGAGGAGGCCACGGAAACAACAAAGCGAAAACGGTTAGTTCAAAACTGAATTCCTTGAATTGTCGCTTGCACTTCCTGTAAACATTCTATTAGAGAACTTGATATTTTAACGTCGGGAAATGTTCCGTGTACTGAGTACTCAATGTAGCATTGGAGATGCTAAACATATTTTTTTAGAAAATACATTAAATTGTTTACACAATTTATTACTTAATAATTGCGAATAAATATATATATATATATTTTTTTATAAATTACGGTTTGATAGATGTACACGGATTAAAGACAGTTTCGCACAAACGAAACGAATATATGAAGCAAAACTAGCAAGTTTCCCTTACCTTAGTTACCACTTCGTTGCGTAGTAACCGCAAGTAATTCTCACATACAATGACTAATCAAAAAGACACTACAAGTAGAGGACAAAAGTGCTCCCCACGTTAATATTGTTAGGAAACAGTAACCTCTCAGGTGATGGCAGCTACGTAACCATTCAGTGATTAATACTCGAGCAGTGACGCGGCATGTGTGAGCTATAGTTATTTTTGCTATAAGGAAAATGAATACTCGTCTATGTCAACTACCGATTTTTTACTTATGGTATGTTATACGTGTTATTATTTGAAGTCTATGTTTCTGCTGGTCTCAATTAAATTGATTTAGTGCCGTGAAGAAGTAATAAGAAGTTGGAAGAGAAAAATATAAGCGAAATGATATATTAAAGTGAAAGAAAGAAGTATTTCAAATGTTAGGCAAATCAGATAGTCCGATAGGATTAGATATAAAATAAAATATTAACTCAGACTAATAACAGCCAATAAAGTAATATAATTAACTTATGAAATACTATTGTATTTTTTGTAAAATCCCAAGATAATATTTTATAACAAATATACATAATATGTTTTCTTTTGTCTTTATCAATTCGTTATTTTAAATCGCCAAAGTCAAAGTAATTAGAATACGAGTATCATAATATATTTCAAATGCAGTCCTAATAGTTCAATTCAAAATATGAGATTATTCTATAAAATAACATTATAAATAAATAAAATTATTTTTACCACAATAAAATCGCAGTCCACGCTCGCGTAGATTTCATAGGTGCCTTGTGAATAATCATAATAAATTATAAATAAACATTATTACCACCCACTGCCATCGCGAATTGATTGATGCGTTATTGAAAGTCTATAGCTTGAAATCTTATTAATAAACTACATTAGATCTATGCGAGTAAATTAAAGGTTCTAAACACGTATTATTGCTATAAGTAGATTGTATTAACCATTTATAAAACAAATGACGTCAATAACACTATTATGTGAATGGCCACAGGCAATTTGCGGTACCGTTATGCATAATTAATGAATTATAAGTACGTAATCTTTTCTTATTGGTGAATTATGTGGTGGTGTTAAAGAAAAATATTTAATAACTAGTATAATATTTACCGATAGCACAAACGGTTATTTTTTGCGATAAAGCAAATTACCGGTGATTTGCTTCTAAGATGGCATACTTTAATAATACAAAAGTCATAATTTGGTTCATGTATCCCCGCAGCCGCACGAAAAGGTGTCATTATATCTACCAACGTATCAAAAATATGATGATATTGTTCAAATTGGAAAAATAAATATCCATAATATGCTTATATACTTATAAGCAATGGTGTGCGTAACTACTAAACTGCATTAACAACTTTAAACATTACAAATCAATTTTAAACTTTTTGATTTCTTACAAGTAAAATGTAAGTGGTTTTGTAATTTGTTCGCGCCGCAGCGTGCACAAATCAAACTTATTTTAACACGCCACACATGAATTAGTATGTTATTAGAATATAAAATACCTGATCGTCATCATCAATATCATCATGGATGCAATTCCTCTCGTCGTGGATGTAGCGAAGACGCGATAGCATTTCTCGTAAACTGAACACCATTTTATCTCACAAATACTTTAATGATAAATTACAATTGATTAAATTATATCCGATTGAAATAATTAAAACAATAATAAGTTAAATAACAAATAATTAACTTTAAAAAAGAGAATTAAAACGCCACGATTAACATTGCAGCGATGACATTTAGAATAATTTTTTTTTTATAAAATACCCGCCAAATAAAAATATTAAAACGTTGGCAATAAATCTTAAGCAAAGGATTTACGATCATACAGTCTCAACGACTTTTGTTTAAATCTGTCTATGATTTAAGCATACACTATAAAATAACTTATTAATAAGCGGCTATACAAGTATAACATTTTATGTTTTAAAAATCTTGGAGGGATTAAATTTTAACTTAAAAATTTCCGTATTACGTATTAAATCATGTTCTTTTTTAACACACGTATTATCTTTGACATATTAAATATTACATTAACAATATCACTACATAGTATAAAACAAAGTCGCTTCCCGTCTGTCCGTTCCTGTACGTATGCTTAGATTTTTAAAACTACGCAATGGATTTTGATACGGATTTTTTATAGATGGGGTGATTCAAGAGGACGGTTCATATGTACATATATTAATTACATATACACGATGTAGATTTGTAAGACATATAACATGTATTTGACACATCTAATATATAAATATTTTCGAGGTATTCCATTCTTTGGTTATACCGGGTATCTCAAGACTGCTACCGAAAACGAAGCCAGGTGGTAGTTTTAGTGACTACAAACACAATGTAATTAAAAATTTCGCAAAGAAACGCGACAATTATTTTTTATGATTTTTTAAATATTGTCATTTTTGGGTGGTAAATCCACAGTTTTTGCTAAAATAATAATTTAAACACTTTTATACCCTAGATTATTTATAAATAAAAGGGTAAACACTATTATTTTAGGAAAAAATGTATTTACCACCCAAATATGGTCATAGGAAAAAAATAACAAAAAAAAATGTTCACTTTTTTTTTGCAACTTTTTCTGTTGCATTGTGTCTGAAGTCCCTTAAACTACCACCCGGCTTCGTTTTCGGTAGCAGTCTTGATATACCCTGTATATGCTCGGAAGATTATAATTTATTTTACGTAATTATGTAATTTTATGGTAATAATTTTCATCTAAGGTCTTAAAGTATTTATAATATAGAGGGAGTGCTGGTACTTAAAAAACGGAGATAAAAATGGTGGTGCCGGGCCAAATTTTTCTACCTTCCTATTGGCTGAGATTTGACCAACGTGCACGAATTAGATTGAAACTAAAAGTAAAAATATTTTTTTAGGGCCGATTAATACCACTCGAACTTGGTTTAAAAGGATGATAGCTAAATATACTTTCGGCTATGAAAAGAATTTACAGATTTTTATTACTAAATAATTAATTCATTATACGTTTTTCAAGACGCAAATGTATGACAGCGCTCCTTCTATATTTTATATACTCTAAGCCTAAGGGTTACTGTGAAAACTGAAAATTTTAGTAAAATGTATCCTTGTGTTATTCTGAGTGTCTACCAGAAAAATATATATTAGGTACATCATTTCAGTGATTGAATCTCATCAAGTAAGTGACGTAAACCTAATTTAGCTCTGTTTATGAACTCGGCACAGTTATTTATTGAGAAGAAAAGCCATTCCATCACACAATAATTACGTACAAAGTATTGTGATCCGTATAAAGTTAGTTCCACATGGGCGCGTGTGTGCTCACATATAAAAATCGCAGCGGAAACGCTGTCGCACGCGCTGGGCCCGTTGGAGCGAAGGTGTCAAACGACAAATTTCACGGCACGAACCTTCTCAGATCTCCTTTCGCTTTGCCACGCAGGCTACGGCTACGTGCCGCTGACATTTCATCCCCTTAGGCGGGAATACGCTTATTTTTATTTCTGACTTGAACAAACACTTCGACTGTGCCCGTAAGTTTTGTTCACAAAAAATATTTACATTTTTAATTAATTTCCTCAATTAAAATGTATCGGACGTACATACCAATTATGTTTATTCAGTAAACACGAAATGGCAAACTAGACATAATTGGAAGAGCTAGAAAAAGTTATTCACCTGTGGAACAACTTTTAATTGGTCTCTGATTGCGCAGACATCCAAGCGCCAACTATACCTGTTTGTTTTCAAAGTCAATGAAAAATTTGTCACTCGCTCTTGGAAGAGTTGTGTGGGTAACAAGCTTCTTCTCAACTTAACTTCCTCAAGTGACGGCGAGACAGGAACGAGTATAAATGGGTATAAGGAAAGATTGTATTGGAAATAGTGAATTTTTATTTGTAAAGTTTGAACTATTGATAAATGTTATATAAAATACTTGTGCTTGCCTCACAGTTATGCGAACTCGGCTCAACTTGTTTTATAACTTGCAAATGTTTGTGCCAAACGCATTCAACATGTACAAATACATAAATAGGAATTACGTAATAATCATCAATTAAACCTATTACTGAATCCGCTGAATAATCGCCCCGTCTGGCAAACTCATAGAAAAACAACAAAACATCGTTTGACACGATTGATCGTGAAGGATTCGAAACAGCTGTCAATTACAGATCCTGTAACAACGTTCCGAGCGCAAAGCGGCGAGATTAGATTCCGATTGCAGGCGCATCTGTTCGATAATGAACGGCGGCACGTGCACTCCTAACTGCCGGCCGGGCAGACTGGCGAACTAGCCAACTGCCTGATGCGAGCCCACCTGACGCCTACGTGTCTCGCATGAGCCTATTACCGCCATATCATAAGTTGCGATTGCAAAGAACCAGCTGCACCCTCCGATAATAGCTACTGTTTTAGCTGCTGAAAGTGCTGCGCTGGGCTCGGGTAAACTATCATTTAACATTTTATTTCTTTATTTCCAAACTTACATCTACTTTTACCACTTACACAATTAACACGTACAATTTTTGTTTTCCATTTTGTTATTTTTCATATGTAGGGGTATCTAATAAAAAAGTAAATGTTATATACAGTTTTCTGTATTTGTATCAGTTCATAATTAATAATTACTCAGCACAGGAATTCGCAATCAAGAACTCAATTAAGAGAGCAATAAGCGTTTTCAACTTATTTAATATGAATGTTTCGATGTTATATTTTTTTGTTTCTTAGTAAAAATGTTAATACACAATTGTGGTATTTTAATATTCTATATCTGGTTATCGAACATGTAAATAGTGCATTTTTGTACAATATTAAGTTTTCCTGTAGTACTGATATTAAAAGTTTGTTCAAAGAAAATATTTACATAATATTGAAAATGAAAATCTGGTAATATCTACGGACTCGTGGGAAATATCAAAGGCACTTATTAAATACCTGTCTATGTCTTATAAAGAAAATTGTTTAAGCAACTGTAACATTATTAATGTGTATAACGTAGTATTTTTGCTTTAAGATTAAAATTAACATAAATTTGAATATAGTGAAAAAACAACAAAGAGGGAATTTCGCAATCATACTGAACTATTTTTTCATTCAATGTCATAGTTTTTATTAAGTAATATCAACAGTGACAAATATTAATATTTTGTTTTTTTAAAATATCAAACAATACGGACTCAACCCATGAGTCTAACGCATGAATGCATACATGCTTAATTGATAAACTCACGCCTTTTTCCCAGTAGGGGTAGACAGAGGTGCTGCCAGAACACCCGCATTTCGCCTCGTATATTCTCACGATGTAATAGGGGGCGAGCCTATCGCCATCTATTGCCATATCGGGCACAAATTCCTGAATGGATTTTTCAATTCCTGAACTCCGGAATTGAAAAATCTAATATCACTTTACCCGACCCGGGATTCGAACCCGAGACCTCAGCTTTGTGATCGTAACTTAGTATAACTGCGCCACTGAGGCGGAATTTGCCATTGAAAAAAATACAAAAGTAATCATTATATGGATTCTAATCTTATGTAAATGTACCGAACAATAATGCAGTCACATACGTTAGAAATATAAAGAGAACATCAAAACAATAAACGTTCATCAACGTAGAAAATAACACGTTCCAGTTGATAGACTATACACGCATCAGTGTTACTGCAATATCATTAGTTGGAGTAGCCCGTTGCTTAGATCACGACACGTAAATTGACTTAAGTATTCATGGCCTGATGAATAAGTGATAGGAATGAGCGGGGATGCGATCGAATCAGGCCCGATTTCAATGACCGGAATAAGTTTCATGCGGCCCGCGCTTTGGGCACAACCGCCAGCCACTATCTTACGCTACTTAGATTTCGTATACACGTGATTAAGGAATTCAGATAAGTGATATAGCAATATGTGGATATCGTAAATTAATATTACAGATATTACGGACATAAATATATTACGGTTTTGTGTAGAAGGAAAAGTTTGTGAGTTTTAGAGTCTTGTATTGATTTTCACACACACATTTATTAGATGTCCTTATTCCTTTATTTTGTGACTTGGAGGCTAAACGTTTTATAATTTTACGATACGACGTTGATCCAGCTTCCTAAGCCACTTATGAATATTGTAATGCCTTCAGCGTCACTCATCTGTTTTATAATTGAGTTATTATGATATTCATACTAACTAAAGCTAATCATTTAAATAAATGTACTTGTTTAGTTTATTTGTGAATATACCTCCTTAACAATTAAACATTTGTTTAACTGTTTAAGACCTAGGCGGAAATTATGTAGGTATCACTATTCTAATGATTAGTAGCACTAACAATACACACAGCAGCAAAATACAAAAGCAAAATAAACCGCACGCGACATACGTAAAAACATATAAAACGTAATGCTTATTCATATTTCTTACATAAATTTTGCACATGCGTCGGTGAACACAAAGCACGCGAAAGCTTCTTTAAATATTCCTCCCGTTCATAATCAAAGTGCTGCGTTTGTAAGATAAGAATTTCCAACGCGCCAGAACGTCTACTGTGTATGAGTATCGCTATGGGATGAACGAAATTATTTTACTCGGCTATTTATCAAAATCTCCGAGAAAATAGGCGGGAATGCTTAATTTAATAACTCTGTCTCTTGCCATTGGAATTTATTTATAAAGTACATGGTAAAAGCCATGTTGACAATACTCTCAATAATACTTACATATAACATACTGTTACCGTGCGTAAATATATTTTGGAAGGCACCAATGACCATAACTGGACATAACAATTACAGTGAAGCCTGGTTAAGTGAGACATCAAGGGATCTACAATGTTTTTCCCTTATTGAGGTATTAGGTGATTAAAAAAATTAAATATTGCTCATGAATAGAATCTATAACAAATTCTAAATTAATTGTCATTAATAAGTGAGAAATAACAGATGAATTATAGAATTAATCGCACTGTACAGTGACTAACAGTATGGAATGTAGTTTATAATGAAGTGTTATAAGGTAGGAGAGTGTAAAGTGGTGGCCACGGTCCACGGTCCGCAGACGAGCGACCATCGCGCCGGCGGAATGCAGAAACTAGCGGTATTATCGACTCACTTTAATAAGGACTTATGTGCGTACAGTTAAGTGTTAGAAGTTATTCCAGCTTTCTACGTCGCCGGCGCGTTATTTAAATATTTTTAATATTATTTATGAACGTGAACTGTTATTCGTACAAAACAAGAATCGTAGAAATACACAAGATCGCAGTGAATTATTTAAGCACCTCGAGGCGTAAAATTTCGATGAATATCCTTAAAACGTGCAGATTAAACCTGAAAAACTTTTTGTATTTGCTTAGCGCTTCACGGCTGATATAAGTGGATTGCAAAAGTTCTGAGGATGAGCATAAAAATGCTCGAGTTGAGGAAAGAAAAGAAAGTCAGTATTAAGAGAGTGTCGCAATAACTGAAAGTGTATTTTTGTTACGGCGAACTTCTTGAGTAACTAGGTAATGTTGGAATAATGGCGGCGGAGTAACGTTTTATGACTGACGTTAACGCACATAACTGCCTCGCGCCTTCTATGCGCTGTTATTGTTTTATTCAACGTTATTGTTATTTACTGGCCCATCGTGAGATCTACTACTGGAATATGCGCCCAAAAAGCCTCTAAATCAGAGCAGTTTCACACTACATCCAGATTATTTTATATGTTAAACTCGAGCGAAGAATATTGAAAACTCATATTTTATTTTAATACGTGCTTGTAAGGGTAAGTGGCGTTAATATATTGAAACGAGGCCAATCCTGTAGATGGTTAATTTGCGATAGAGACAATGATTCGACTAAATGGAGATGAGTGGCCCGCAAAATGTCGAAGGGTCGAGAATAACTTGACACGGTTGATGGTCCACCACTTAAATGTTTTCTACAAAAATGTAAATCAAATACAATCTACTGATGTCAACGAAGCAAATACAATATTTAAATAAAACTATTTTAATTAACATTTAAAGGAGGTTCTCCGTTCGACTCGTATTATTTTAACTATTCTGTTTCATTTTACTTGTAATGCTCGTAAAGTGTAATAATGGGTGTAATTAATTAAGTTGGTTACATAAGTAGTGAGCTTAGTTGTTTCAAACATTCTTGCGTATATGTACTTAAAAATACTTAGTGTTCGTATATGGAGGATATAACGAATACATTCAAAATTCATTCATATATTCAATATTATTCTAACTAAGTTTAATATTTGCCTCACATAATTATTAATATTTACACACTTACTACTGCAACTTTTGGCAAGATTTGAAATATTTAAAAAAAATATATTTATATGCTGGCCCGAAAAAATTACACTTATGAACTTAAGTAATTATTCATCCAAATAATAATATGTAGTCTGACATTAGTAAAACATTACCTATGTCCAAGCTACGTTTTATATTTCCTCAGTATTTATAAGAAAACAAGTTACGCCGCTATCTTTTAAATCTTCAGATGACAAAAAATGGAAGGAAAATATTACGGACTCACAATTTTCTTTATATATTATATCTCCGGAAAGTTGCCAATTCATGATAGGACTACAGTTAGCTAGATGGATATTATCTATTCATCGAGTATCCGCGCCCTCGCCCCTTACAAAATAGGATCACTTGTGAAGGAAAATGTATTGAAATCACAATGTAACCGTAGCCCTTTGTCCATTGAAAACATTTTTTTTTAAATATCCAAGAAATGTTTATTTAACAATGGCGTTTAAAAGAAATTTTCCATGACACGTCCGAACTTCCCATGCTTTTGTTGTCTGTTAAGAGTTCTCGTCGCCTTAAATATGAACATAAATAAAAACGAATATCGAATTAAGGCCACGTCTCTTAGTATCGAGTGCAGTGAGTATCGTGGTTAAAATTAATGAATCTTTTTACATATATATTATTGGTAAAATAAATACTGCCCTCATTAAAGTGGAATTTCGACAACATTTTGGCTTGTTAAAATTACCGACAAACGAAAGTCAACAGATGAATTACGTAAAATAAATGCACCCGTAATATGACAAGGTCCATTTCAATAATGACGGCCGAACGTACGCATCGATTTTATATTCGATGCATCAATTAAATCGATACAAAAGAATAAAATAATGAACTGACAAGCGCAGCGTCCATAAAACACGATTTTATCATGCCGTAGGGAGGAACACGTTTTCGAATATCGTAATAAAAAAGTCACAGATGTCAAATTTATGACGTTGGACCATTGTAAAGAGATTAAAAGATTTACTACGGATGAGGGGCGGGTGCTACGGCCGCGCTACACCGCTACGATTTAAGTTCTACGGGGACATTTTACAAGTTTAATGACATTGTAATCTGTATGAATTTGTTACGTCTGTTGTGGTGAAAAAATATAATAATTTTGAACGGATATTTTTTTTCAACTTTATAATGCTAGAAGCGCCGCGACGTTACTCCACTTACCAACTCGATACCGCGACGTATGCATACAATTTAACGTACCTGAAAAAAACGAAACGAAGATTAAAACCAAATATTTGAAACATAGCAATGACAAAAATATAGAAGAGATATAAGACAAAGAAAAGTGTCACGATTAAATTATGTTTTCAATTGACGGTAATCAAATAAGAATAAGAAACAGAATAACATTTCATAATAATTAGAGATAGTATTTAAAAGGCTAAAAAATTTTAAACAAAAAATGCTCATAATAATAGCACAAAATCACCAAACTCATTGTCAGGAGCGAGCTAAGTGAGCGCAACGTTAATGTAACGCGTCAAACTCGACGAATTATGAAAAAGATATTTCCCCTGAGTAGGGCGATGCCTTATAAATGTCCGTAACTTGGGGTATAAATCACGGTAAACGCTAACGCCGCCAAATAAATAATTTTCTTTATTCATCAAAATTAAAAGGAGCGGTTGACAAAGCGGGTACCTTAATTAAAATCCGCTTGTCTGCCCGATAACCGTGGTTCGATCACCAAATTATGGCAGCTCAGTTTATTTGGCCGGTTACAACCAAATACTACAATTGGAAGTTTTCCTACCATTGTAACATGTTTTTTGTGTATGATTTAACAGCTTTATTTATTAAATTGCGAATTGCGTAAGATAATTCATAGATTCATTCGTAAGCTCCTTAAAGTATTTTGTAATATTTATTAACAGCATTCGATACATATCAACTGAGATTTTTTTATAGTTTTAACCTATTGTAGTGCTTTAGTTTATACTATTTATATTTTTAAACATTGCAATATCACTAATATGAAATATCAAAGTTTGCACATTAATAAACTTTGTCTCACAGCAGAGATAACATTCTAAAACGCAGATAGTAAAATTATTTTAATAAAATTGCGCAGTAAAAACTATAAAATTAACACTTAATGCGTCCATCGAGACAGTGTCATTACCAAAATAAAAGGCGCAAAATTTTGCAAAAAGTTCATGCTCCAAGGGAATCCTAAAACGGTAACTTTGCACAGAGATGCATTAGTCGGTGCTTTCGAAGGCTAGGAGATTACTTAATGGTCTAAACCAGACGCAGACTGGACGAGAGAAAAAAAATTAAAAGCACAAGTAGGTACCTCGGGGTTGTTTTGTGTCTGGAAACACGGAAACTAAGTAACAGGGTTACTAATGTTGCTGTTACTAATGCGCACCCAACTTGCTAGATTCGGTTGTTATTTTAATTTCATAATTGTTTTGTCTACAACTTCTTTTCTTTTTTTATGTTATAGCGTGTTATAAATATCGGAGACTAATAGTTAACTCAAAGCTCGTTGATCGTAGATATTCAGAATTAAGAAATATAAACTGCATATTCAAGAAAATAAAATATTCGCGAAGTGTGAGCACTTAGGGATTCCTGTCATATGTATATAAATGTATTTAATAATACTTAACAGTCACATACATAGACCTGACCCTACACTCAGATCGAGTCATGTGTCGCGGGTATAAGAAACTACGAGAGGCTTTTCGGTCTCACAAACCCCCAAACCTGGTATAAATAGTTGTGGTTCAAACAAATGTATAATTAACAAATTAACAAAATGAATGTCAAAGCTAAATAGTTACTTATTTAAATTATTTACGTAAATGAAGAAGAATAAGATATACTATTCTTAAATATAATCTGTTGATTAGCTCTGTTGAGTCGCTTGAGAATTCAATGCTTTTAGTTTTTAAACCAAAATTTCATTTACGTAAAGAAATTGCAATTTTGCTAAACTTTTAAAGTATTCTTTATCAAAGGTTAATTGCTATTTTAATTTATAATAGCACACAGATTAAAATTAATTAAGAATGAAAAAATCAGTTTATAAAAATTAAAATACTTTAAATTTTGTTTAGTATTTTCATATGATTTGTTTGAGAAAATATTAAAAGGTATATAGAACAACCATAAATAGTTAGATACAAATGATTCAAAAGGATTCGTCAAATTAAAAAACATGTTTTAGTACAGTAAAAACGAAGCGAACGATTCTACATTTTTTTATTACATAAATATGTGAGCGTAAATACTAAATATTACTCTTTTTTAACAGATTGGGTTAGAGTCCAATATTTTCGAACAGAAATTCAATTTGATAAAACCAACCTTTTTCTATATCGTAAAACTACTATCCATATAAAAGTTATTAATTTACACGAACCGACGAGCTAAAATATAACATTTTAATTTGAGTGGTGTTTTCGGCGTCGTTTTATAAGCCGCCTTTTCAATGTTCAGAATGATTGGAAAAAGTTCCAAAAACGAATAACGCAATTTTATCATACTAATAAACAACTTTGTGTCGATACGGTGCTCACTTAATTTATTAAACAGCATTCAGCTAAAATTCACTCCGTTATGCTAGAATGAAATACAGAGAAACTCAGCCAAATCTTTAAATGTGAAAAGAAATATTTATAAACGGGTGTTCCGTACAAGTGCACATCGAGTTTTCAATTACACAAAGTGATGGACGCTGTGTTGCGGGTGTACCACGAAAAACGGTGGTGCGGTCAGGCAACCTGACCGATTGCACATCGCTCACCCGAGACCGACCGACCGGCCGCGCCGCGCCGCACCGCGCTCTCAGCGCCGCACCGACACACAACCAATACAAATAAACAGAAAATAAGGTTATCTTTCGAACGGACGCACCCGCACAACTACCTAAAGTCGACGAACAACTCGTTTTCGAAAGGTTGAAGGAAAACTCGATCGCTTTTCCAGGGGGAAGCTCTCAGTGGTTTATTGCGTTATTACCTGGACGTGTCTGCCGCGTCGGGACAGCCGCAATTTGGGGAGAAAAGAACGATATGTTGCGACGAGAGGGATTTTATAGAGCTCTACACCGAGCACCGGAGAAAAGACCAAGCGTGCCCGCCTCCATCCACACCTAGTGTAATTTTCTTTGATCGAAAACTCAACAGGACACTGGTTTAGTTTTTATTTTATCCAATTCAATATCGTCGAACAGTTTGTAAGACGACGTACGAGTGTTTCCTTCAATTTTGTTCGTTTATTTATAGCTTCGGTTAAACAATATTTCAAGACAAGGGAACAGGCTTCTGTACGTACATACTTTCTTAGAGTTGAACATACCAGCAAATGAAACTGGCAAAATAAAATTCTAGTAAACATCGTTTACGACAATCCCATAAGCCATCCAAACCGTATTCGATTCAATAAAAGCGTTACAGTAGGTGGGAGATTTGCTTTAATAATCCGACGACAAAATCGACGACTCTGTCTGAGGACCGATGAAATAAGAGTGGATGTCCATAAAATAAAATAATAACCGGTCAATAAAATCTTTCGCCTCGACCGGGTTTGGGGTAAATCTGTCAAATACGTCTGGCCGATTGAGAGGGGGATAAAAGAAAGATGTAGGTGGGTGGGGGCGGTAAGAAGTGGTCGAAATTTGATCGGAGGCCGCGGTCGCAATTGCCATCAATCGACGGGTAATTGGGACACATGTCAACGGAGTAAACGATACTACAAATGTGTTAAGAATATTGCCGTTTTATTTAACTTAAGGTAAGGCCAATTGCTCGCTATGTCGGTGTCAAGTTTATATCAATACGTTACTTAAGCAATTGTATTATATTATAATAGCTTTGTAGATAGTTTTACCCTATACTGCCCATTGATTTGGCTTAAATATATACGGGAAGTCTCTATCGGTGCAATAAATAATTAATATCATTTTCCTGAATTTATATTTGAAATTCATAACGTAAACTATACATTGCGTATATACAAATGCTTGGTAAGAAAAGCCATATGTATAGGAATCAATGTATGCGTGGCTCCCTAGTCTCCATAACAATTGAGGCGGGAAATTGCAGTCTTACTTGGTCCGATCCGCGCAATAACCTCTGACTTCTCATTATGCAGATTGGCTCTCGATTCACGTGTGCACGTTCACTAAACATCTTGGAGTTCACACACCGCATGCTCGCTTGGCTATAATAAAACTTGCATATTGCATACCTTAAGATAGTTTCACCTATTGAATATTTGGACTGACAGTAAATGGTTTGTCTCTATTTGATTTCCAGATGTTAATATTTGTAATATTATGCTGTGTATTTTAAAATGACATGGCTTATTTACATTCTTAGAACGTGTACATCTCGTAATTAAATTGTCCGTAGTATTAAATAAAAAATTCAATTTAATTTACAGAACTTGTAATAAACTGTAGTAATGCATTTTAAATGGACAAATTCATATTTATAAATGCGTAGTTTAATAAACATGTTTTTAATAAAAATATCACTCTAAGAGAAGCAGTTTAAAAAAATACTCAATGAACTAATTGTTTACAGGACCAGAATATAATTATAGCCTACTCCTGGCTTCCGAGTAATAAGATCCCCTGGACCTGTTCCAAGGTGCATGATGAGGGCCATTAGTTAAATACTTACATACATGTAAATAAGTTTGTAAGTGAGGCGTCGGCTACATAATCTGCATAATTGGAAGTCGTCGTAGGATATTGCGTCCACGTGAGGCGGCGAGCAATTTTCTGCGTCATTTCCGGTGAATCGTACGCTCGGATGGCCGATTCGATGCGCGTATCTATGTTTAACTATAACGCTTAATTGATACCAACTAACTCCTATATGTTAATACAAATAAATAGTTCACCGATTCATGTCATAATATTGTCCAACGGGAATGACACTTCTTGAGTCCATTTTTTATTACATATACTCGTATATTTCCTTTGACCTGCATATTTGTCACTTTGTGTTTAATATTATAAAATAATGTGATATTAGACATATCGTAATATGAACATTATTCAGCTCTTTTCATCCTTTACTAGACAAAATACAGCTGCTAAACGAATAGCTACGTCTCCGTAATGGCCCAGCGACAGAATATTTCCACAAAGTTATATTTAAGATTTTTTATTTTTATTCTACTGAATCAAAGTGAATCTCAGAAAATACATAAGCTGAAAATAATTTTAGAAGAGCTCTTTAGCAGCCGAGAGACAGAATTCTCTGGCTCGATACATTTTCCCTTTTCAATAACTCATTTCAGACTTCCTCCAATTTTCTTTCTGTCTCTATACTAACCAAAGAACATCCTGCGTCGACATAAAATTCAGTTCACGAAAGAAGTATAAGACCTATTCATTTTTGGAAATATGAATTATATTTTTGTTAATAAAAATAAATAATTATGATTTTGATGTAATGTCAATTTAATATTCGCGTTCATTTTTCTATTTAAATAGCATTGGAATACATCCCCTTCAACATACATTAATAAGAGAACGTTGAGCAAACATTATTCTAAGTATAATATCATAAGACGCTTACAGCGAGTGACTAGCTTTAGGGTAATATTAATATACAAAACACGCCGGCAAAAGGTGTATAATCAAAACGTTGCTTTAATTAAACACGGATCCAAGCAGCCGTCACTCAACGTTGGCAGATAGGAATTTGTTTGTGCCCTTTGATTACATTTCAGATGTCCGCGCCAACTTCCGTGGGATACGCCGTGTTATTGTTTATCAAATCATAGGTGTGCTGGTTTGACGTCATGCGTAATGTCGTGAGGTTTTCCAGAAAGGAAAAATCTGATAAAAACTCAGTTTAAGCATGGTTCTCGATTGCGAGGTCAATCATTTGTATATTTTTTGTGTGGCAACTACTTACCTACAAAAATAATGTGTACCAGAAATATTTTATACTGCAGGTTTCATTTATATCACACGCATGTCACGTTCTTACACAACATATGGGTTCTGCCTTTTTCAACTTTCATAGAAAAAGTATATAACTCGTAGCGGTTCAAAAACAATTGCGCGGCAATAAACAATAGTTAATGTTAATTTCACGTAGTATTAGCAACGTTCAGCTACATCCGGTAACGCGTTGAATGATTAGCCGCGGTCGCGGGCGCGTACGATCGATGCGTCCAGCTCATCCCGTCGTCACGCGATTTGTCGTGTTACCTCGCTTTTTTTCACCACATGAAAGCACCTATTTGCAAACCACGGCAAATACTTTCAACGGACCACTGGGTTACGAGTTTTTGCTCCGTGTGCACCGCGCACGAGTTCTTTCAACGTTAATATGTATGAGAGCCATTATCTACAACTTTTTGCTATTGCAAACAAAAAGAAATCGGCAAGAAATGCGTGCATGCATCTTCTTGTCAATGTAAAGTATACGAGATTAATGTTTTCCAAACGCACGCGAACTATCGAGAATTGTAAGACAAAAGCATTTACGTGTACGATTGAATACGCGCGAGTAAAAACGTAAATGGTAACATAACAGTCGATAACGGCTTCCATCAAAGCAGTGGTTTTAATAATGATTTAATTAATCGAGTCCATAAGGTTGAGAATAGTGCAATTTAAATATAATTGTTAAAATCTCGGAACAATTTAGCAGAGGAAATGAAATTTTGAAAAGCAGGTGGGCGGATTACGAATAGATAGGGTCACGTAGCGGCCACTGAAATGCGATGACACTGCAATCGCGGTACGTTTGCACTTGCGTGCTAACGGTCACCACTCTGAAACATAATCCTCTCTAATCGACTTTACTACGAGATTTCACTAGGCTCGCCGGGATTGCCTTCAAATTAAACTCGAACCTACAAATAAATATCGCAACTAGATCTCCAGTTTATGGTTATTCATTTCTATTCTAATCATTGAATTAAGTTATATTTAGCGTATTAGGTGAAGTTTTTGCACGTTTTGACGAATTGGTTATATCATAGTCTACTTTTATGTACAAAAATAAATATTATCTGGAATTAATTCCAAAACATTATACAACTGCAATTAATGCTATTAATGTTTCTTATTAAATTTCAATAATTATGCTTAAAATGAATATCCTGAGAACCACCAGCGGCACCCACAAATATTTATTTTGGGCGTAATTATTATATTTTCCAATATTCATTTTATGTTGAAATGATCCGCAACAGTACGTGCTAGTTTAAATTCGTATTTTAAGAGATAATTTGGTATTCGGCTACGAAGCGCATAATTAATGAAAAATGTTAAAATGGGAACCGCATTTTCGTTCTCTTTGCCCACCATAATTATGTATATCATAATTTACGTCGCTATCAAAGAGATCCGCAGAAACAGTTAATTAAGTGTGTACGTAGTCGCGAACGTTTTTCAATCCGCGCACAACTTATATTTAGTCAAATTAAACTGTTTACATTAGAGCATTAACCGGTTCGCTTGGAAGTTACTCTTAATTAATCTTTTGAGCTATTTAGTCAAAGTAAAGTAAATTCCGTTGGCTGCTTTATTGAATTCTAAGTCCGGGAAGTTGGCTTAAATAAGAAAGCATCGATACCCGACGTCTGGGCTTCGTAGTCTTTAAACGATTTCCTAACTTAATATAAACTTACAAGATTGTCTAGCCGGAACTTTCGTTGGGATCTAGCGAATTTTTGCGCGATAAAAATAAGCAGTTATGGAAATAAGCGAGTGTGTTGAGAGATTTTGTTGTAACATTATCGTTTTAGTGTTCCAATAATAAAATAATTATGTACCAAATGTTCAAAAGGTGTTTTTCATAAATAAAAAAATTACACCAAATTTTTCACAATGCAAAATCGAAATTTATATTTTCATTTAAAACCCTATGGGAAATTGAGCAAGAACATCGCGGATGCAAAGGCGTCAATTTATGCACAGGCTGTATTGGCGCCTGTCTGCATGACAATCTTGACATACGGGAAGGAACAAAGCGGTTTTGTTAAGCTCCCGAGAAACACTTTAGTGTGCATTTTTGTATTTCTATTTAGCTGTCAAAACATAGGCTGCTGAAATAAGAAAACTGTTTCAGGACAATATATATTATAAAGTTTTTAAGCCAGTAGTAATGTCTGTAGGAATAAATCAGTTATTTTATTTTAAATCAAATATCGTAGTTTTATTAAGAGAAAATACTTTATCGCCAGTCTGTTTTTTCTTCAATAAATTGCAATTCTATCAAAAATCTCATATGAAAGATATCCTCATATTATCGACATATGTCTGTAGGCAGTAAAGATTAAAAGTATAGCTACTGTCAAAAGTTTTTTATGCTATGAGTAAAGTTTGACGAACAACATGAAGTAGCGAATTAGTGCAAAATACCGGCATACACGATAAAATAAAAAAAAATATGCGTGGCGTTTGCGTTATAAACCAGACCAATCACGTCGGAGCGTGCACAATGTACGCGACTAAACGCCACACCAACAAAAGAGCCGTAAAGAATGGCCCGCCGACACACTCGCGCTAATAAAATAGTTCGGAGCAACAGGTTGCCGCTCCCCGCGCCGCCCCGCCCCGGCAATACAATGCCAATAGTACCAACTATGTGTGCCTGTGATCCTAGTATTTGTACTGGCTTTGGATGTAGCAAGGATTCCAATGCGATCTGTATCTTGTCGCGTGGGCCTTATTAGAACGTCAGCTTAGTCCCATTTTCTAAAGTTAATTTTGCAATAATATTATTTTGGTTGGTGTATTAAATAATTAAATCAATATTTTAATTGACTTTTTTACGCAATGCTTTAAAACAAAAACTGTCTGTGTCGTATGTCGTATGTGTATTTTTATATATTTTATACAGATACAGAGAAACGGAAAATACATGATTCTTGCATGTAACAACCAATCCTCTATCAGGGAATCAATAGAGCATTAATTATGTGAGGGATTAGGTAAAGCCGATTATGTGTAATGGGGCTTAAATCGACAACACGTACAATTAAATTCATAAACACACTGGACTTTAAAATGTGTCGGGTAAATTTAAATAATGTGGTAAATTACTTCACCAATTCTCAGAAGTAAAGGGAAAAGTGCCAAGAGCCTTACGATGGAATGTAACAACCCTTTTTAGAAGGAAACTCTTTAGGGACCATTTTCCTTTATCGTTATCAGCCACTTAGGAAATACTAAGTTTGTAGAGAGCTTCACAAAAAGTATTAATTACATTGTTTATACAATCCACTTTAACGGGATAAAAGACAGGTCGGCTCTAGTTTACAGTTATTTTACCAGAATTAATTTTATGTTGTAATTATAATTTATTGGGGAAGTGTATATCATCAACGATGACTTGATTAATGGATTTATCGGATACATTGTTTTATATTATTATCGTCATGTCTTTTTAGCGAAATCCAAAGCTGAACGAAATATTTTAAGACATGATATTCTTCTATTCCTGAGAATCGTAAGATTTTAACTTAGACCGCACTTTTAATAAAAAGAAACCCCTACCAATATCAACAAAGATCTTGTCTTAATATTTTAGTAGCCGATAGTTAATAAAATATCGATTATCGGCCCATCACTGGCCATCCACTCGTGGAGAAATAGTGTTCACTCGAGCTCCATTATGTTCCAGCACGATGAAGAGCTCTTCACACAAACCTGCATTGTTTTATTATCGGACGCACTCGATACGCCTTTAACTTAGCCTATGTTTTTATTAAAACCGGTGTTCAGATTCTGCGCTTGATTTTTGACACATTCTTTTGTAGGTACAGGTCTTTCAATGTTTCTTTCTAGTGGGTTTTCTTTATGGATCCAGTGTTAGCTGCATGTTTTGAACGTTAGATTTAGTTCTTCTTTTATAAGGTAAATAATATAATTATTAACATTTATGTAGACAAAGACATTTATTTTGTAAAACATGAGTGACAATAAATTTGCACAAGATCTTCATTTAAAGAAAGTAGTTAAATGTTAAAAACTTATATTTAGCGCATAGGCCCTAGCTTTTCGAAATAAAAATTTAAAAAAATAACAATTCGTATTTAGAAACCAAGAATAGGGCCTCCACGGCATGCCCACTACCCCTACATTAATTGGAGTATCAAAAAGCTGGCTGTGAAAATCGCGCTAAAGCTAAATTTTTGTATTAACGGTGATAAGAATTATTATCATTTTTTTACTTAACTATCTGTCATGATATTATAAATCTGTGTTAGCGACGACTAATGTCAGCAATGCTGCACTGTAGATGTAATGGAGCGTGACACCTCTTTACCACAGAATACTAATCTTTACGCACTCTTCGCACTGTCCCTATTTTTATGTCAATGATAATAATATATATATATATATATATATATATATATATATATATATATATATATATATATATATATATATATATATATATATATATATATGATTCGTTTATAATAAAAAGTTTTGTATAGTAAATTTTTACATTCTTTATAAGACCCGACAGGTGGGCATATGATCAAATTTATTTCAGCAGTTGATTAATGTTTTATTCGTTTTGTTAGTATGTAGATTTATAGGCGGCAGTTGTCCCGCACCATTAGATGACTATTGTTTGTTTACGTTTTGCTATGAAAATATTTCAATGCATTTTTATAACAACACTCCTATGTAGTCATGGCGTATACGTACACATGTTTGCAGATTACCAACTTGTACGTAACATTTGAAAACTTTCTTCAAATACACTTAGCGTCTTACAGGGGCACAACAAATACAGTTGGCGAATTCAACCTGTGTTAACTAAGAGCTATTTACACGACAGCAAGAAAGACGGTCACAAACGGCGAGCCCTAATACCCGGGTTGCGTGTACCGTGCGGTTACACGGCGGGATTTACAAGTTTCTTCTATTGGACCAAATGCTTATTTCTGTTAAGGCTCACTACGACTTACGTAACTTTTACGGTCGTGTTTTCACAAAGTTAGCTCTCAGTAACCCTTTGATATTTTGTCGATTTGCGGTTTACCTTCTTGCGGTTTGTAAGACGCTTCGTTTGAAAACATATCTCTTGAACAAATACGCACGGATTAAACCAACAGTAATACGAGTACAAAACAGTTATTATTATGCGCGCTATTTATACAACCAATTACATTAAATATGTCCCTTTATCTCTCAAATAGATCGCTGATTACTTAAAAAGCATTTATCGCGAGTGTACGATCGAAACAAATTATTCATACACACTTTAATTCACATCAAGCGTAGTTTCATTATTAATTCAGATGAAAAACAACATAAAACACATACATATTCAAACGCTCATTAACGAAAAGCACATCGTTTACAAAAGTCATTCATTTCCGAGACACATAATATTACTCGACGGCTCGAATAAAATGAAAAGACATGCATTAAATTATGAATAAACAAAAGGCGGGAATGTCGAGCGTTCCGCGGCCGAAAGAACAATCTATTGTATAAAACACCGAGTGCGGAGCGGGAAAGCGCCAAGTGAGGAGTGACAAAACTTGAGTCGACTAATTAGCAATACAAACATGAATCAGGGGCTATTAGTTGTAATTGAATTGTCGCCGGCGGTGGAGTTGCCGCCGCGGCGAATTTAAATATCACGCTCCTAGAGCTCCTACCACTTTTACTCGCTGTTGTTATAAATGCCTAAGTTTTAATTGCAAGTTTTCCGACTGGATTTATTAATAGGCGATGAATCTTCATTAGTCATCCCTTGGTGTTGCGATTATTAAATTATAGCATGACTTATCGCCGGCCGCGAGCCTTTGTGAATCTTTTTAAGCTTTTCGTTTAAGGGTCACTAAAGGTTCTTGAAGGTGGCTACCCACTTCAATTTATCTTCAGTAAAAATAAGTACGTTAATGCCAATTTTTTATAAATAAATGATGCAAATACTTCCGTAAATTCAGTATCTAAAAAGACAAGGCACATTAAAACCTGTTCCAATTACAACTTTGACTTCTGTAATTAATGCATCCAGAAAAGTTATAATGAATCTACCAATAACGTCACAGTAAAAACTATGAATGACCTAGTTATTACAAAGCTGGCCTTGGTTACTCGGTCAAGGCAAATATTTCTGACATCAATACGCGCATCCAAGCCTTCCGCGCGATGTAACAACATTCTGAGTACGAGACATTATCCCAGCGTGCATAGAAATATATTTTGAACTTCAGCACGCTTCTGTTAACAAAAACCAAAAATGTGAAAGAATTTATTTTCCACGTACAATTTACAAGTGGGAAGTTAGCACAAATTAGCTGCACATTACTGAAATGCGTCGAAACGTACGAAGAAATCCCAAGTACGTGTATTCAACATATCTTTTACAGTAGACTAGTGAATAAACGATGTGAATATGCAAGTTCTGGGAAATTATGAATCGCATAATATTATCTCGGTATTTAGAACCGAATATAACGTTTTAATACGTTGTTAGTATATTACGACCACAATAATTATGCTACAACTGCATTTTCGTACATATCACAGATACTTAATTTTAATAAGCTATGAACTTTTATGAATAAGATGGCGACTCGATGTGAAGTAACAATTTATTATTTTGCTGTTTTTCTCGTGACGAGTGGAATGTCTGGAGGCATAGCAACGTTCAAGGACAATATCTATCTCTTTATAGTTGACGTATCATCACATAGCGTACGTGGCTTTACTAGTTCTTTACCTAAAAACAACAAAAAGAGCAATAACATAAACAAATATTAAACGAAAAGGGCTGTTATCAAGTTTTAAAAGGGTATTTCCCAAAACGCAAACATGTCATTCATTTGAAACATTGAATTTCAATACTGTCATTGTTTTCGGATCAGCTAATAAATATTCATAGAAAACAAACGGTGGCAAATTACTAGAGCAAGTTCGGCCGATTGGGAGCCCTCCACGGCGCGCAGGCGACACGGCCGCGACAATTTTTCACTGAAATTTTATAAAACACTCCTGTCGTTGCTCCGAGGAAATTATCTCCCCCATTGACTAAAATTTTTCACGGCAAGTTTGACTTCAATCCATTACTTTTTTCCCACTTTTATCTCGAAACCGTCACGGGAAAGTTGAATTGTGTTAATTGCGAGGTTGGATACTTTTTGTGAAAATATTTCGTACAAAGTGAGAGAAAGTTTTATAACATGAAAAATTATAGTCAGCGCGGAATAGTTTGCTTTTAATAATAGTGTACTGGCTGTTTTGGCTCGTTTTAATGTCCTTTGCTCGGGACTATAAACAGACAGATGAAAAAACTACACGTATTTCAGCAGCCTCATTTTTGTATGTTTACAAATTCAGAAGCTCCAAGCCACGTGAACTCAGATTAATCTTTTTCCTCATTCCATACAAAACGACGTCTCTTAAAATCCCACAATAAAGAGACTGCGAGCGCACGTACCTACATTACGCAAACAAAGTAAGGTGACACACGATATGAGTAATTAGCTCACCCAGTGGCCTATCTCCGCCACTTGAAGCTGCGGCCCACTAATTACCCTCATACGTCACACGCGGAAGGCACGCGTTTCACCGTCTCACATCGCGTATCCTTGCATCTCACCTCTAATACGATCTCGTGGGCGTGCATAAATTGTGTGAATTACAGCCACTTCATGCGTCCACTTAAACTGCGCTGTCCTGCTGATAGCTGTACTTATAGAGCTTCTGCAGCTGATGTTTTTTTTTTCAGCATTTAATATGGTATATAAATACGTCGTTGGGAATTAGAATTAAATATAAAGGTTTCATTTATACATGAAAAATGTTTTTGTTATTGAACGTATGAAAAAATATTTGATATGAACGTAATTTCGACAATAAATATACAAAATACAAGAATCAAACGTAATAAATATTTTTTGTTAAGTTCTGCAAAATGCACATAAGAAAATTTTCAAACAACGTTCTGAGCTGGATTTAATGTTGAGGTTGAGGGAGTCATAGTCATCAGTCGTCTTAATTCTTCATAATATATATGATTTTTACAAAGTTAAGAGCTAATGGCAACGTTTCTTCCATCTAAGCCCGCAAATTTTCAGCGTAAGAAATGATACCCGCCAACAGATAATATTGGAAGTCTGTCCAGTACAAATTTAATAAGCAGTTTCTAGCAGTCATATCCAACATCATTCTAATTCCGGCTTACAGCAAGTTATCCATCCATTGACTACCGCCTATACATATTATGCGTCTAACGATATCAATCGGAAGCGAATAAAACATATTCCCATATTTCCGGTCCAATTAAAACCCGGAGCGATAACAGTTTAAAGCCCTACTATCATGGTTTGTGCATCGAAGCAATTTAATCGACGATTGATATAAAACATTTTTATTTTATACCCATATGCCGATCATAAAACATTACTCTATGAAACCGCACTTAGTGAGTATACAATATTTATGTACACGTCAATAAAGTGAGTAATAAAATATAACCTTTTCCTAATATAGGGATACGGAAATAATATTAGATTTGTAAGTGAAATCAGCACTTTTTATACATTAATTGTAGACAAAAAGCGGCAAGCTAGCAAAATCAAGAGGCAGTGTGTATGAGCTCTCAATTCCTCGACTCAGCTAAGACGTGATTAGGGTACTTGTCGTACGCATTCAGATTTTGCAGCTCCAGATATTGCCAAGTGAAATTTATGGATTATATTCTTCTGCGAGCGCTCGTCGCGTTCTTCGATGTGAGTTCATGTGTAATAATCTCGCTTTCGGTGTATTATTATACGATAAATCAATTAAATATGGGCTTTTTATGGTAAAAACATCATAAACTGTTTATTTTATAGCAATGTTTTACATGAGTCACAGGTATGAAACCTTACAGGTTTCATCTAATTATATAAATAAAACTACGACAAAACAGGACGCCATAAAAGGATTAAAAATCAAACACTATCCCGTTCTCGTCATTAAATTACACCCAATTTCCGAAAAACGTTTTAGATAGCTTCCTAAACCTTCAAACGTTTGATCAATTTCCAAAAGGGAAATCCCGTTACAACGAAAATGATGAAAGCCATCTCTTAAATCATATAAAGAAACTTTGACCGATCGGCGTAAACTGATATTGATACATTTATTCTTAGATTGCTTTTCCGCCGCAAAAAATAGCGACACATTGTTTGTGTTGGACAAACATTATCCCGGAATAGGGTCTGCTCCAATAACGTATACGGACGTCGATACAAAACAGTTACCCTGAGGTGGGTCCGCCTGACTGACAAATTAAAGTAAAAACGAAATTCTTTTACCTCTTAAATTTGATCTCTCTATTCGAAGATACAATACCAATGAGCAGATAATAGAACTGAAGATAGATACTGAATTATTGTTGCGATGAATGGCGAGACGAGCATCCCATTCGCCTGATGATAAGCGATATAATAGCTCATGGACATTACCAAAACCAAACAAAACCATGAACTACACAGCAATGCTTGGCATTCTTCTGCAATCACAATCCTGAGATATAAGATATTAAGTCTCATTAAGTCGAGTAGTTACTCTAGCTACAATCTCCTTCAAATCGGAGCACAAAAGTGCATTTACACAGCTGTTTGTAACAGGTGCTGAAACTGATTCAAGTTTATAAATTCGATGTAAACGGTGTAGAATTTCTATATGTCGATAAGTTTTATCCAGCTATTATAGTCTAGAAAAGATAATCAGTAGTATGCGGCAGGAAGGTTCTTTTTAAAATGATAATTCCGTCAGATTTATGCAATAGTAGACACTATTGCGTAAGCAGTAATCCAAGCAATTAAATTCTACAACGATATTTGAAATTTCCTCTGCGGTATAAAGCAACACGAGGTATTATGGGAAGTGCGGCGATAGTACAAATTCGAACAGCGTTGAAACACGTGATCTGGGTCTTTTGTCTCCGCGCTTACTGTACTCGCCTCCGACGAGGAATACATTCACTATCCATACGCCGGCTACATGTTCCTAAATACATTCGATTGTTTTTACTCCCTTTAAACCCTTTTTCCAAATGTAATTGCGTATATCGTCCATTACACTGGGTTTGAAAATTAAGTATATTTCTGCTATCAATGACAAGGGATCATTGCTTCTATAGCAATAGAAAATGCATACATTTATAAGATATGCCTATTGATTAAAGATTTGACAGACATTATTTATATAAATTAAAAAAGTATACCATCAGTACAAATTAAAAGAAAGAAGATCGTATATTTAAATATTACTTACATGCAAAACAGAATACACAAACTAATCACGGCAAAGCGGTAGCCCTTCATGTAATCTGTATCAACGCAGAGATAAGTTTGTCCAGCAGTACGCACAGACGCGAACCCAAAGAAACATAACTAAAACTTAATTCAAAGCAAATTATGTATCTCGTAAGAGGCTTTGTACAAACAAGACGTAGTGTGGCCCAAGCTGAGAGGTTGATCCTTCGAGCCAGACTTTATCTGATCAAGTCCGTGGATTAATTAACTTAAATGCAACAAGTCCGAGTTTGCGCTACTCTCCAGATAGACTGTCGCGTGTTTTATTATGGAAGCTTCTGAATTAAATAAGTAGCGAGCTCCTCTTGGATTGTATTACGCTTTGCCATCACAAACTTTACGAATATTCCCTTATAATTAATTACTCGTAATCGTAACAAGGTTTTAGTTTAAATTAGCCTTGTAATAACGGAGTTGTGTTGTAATTGGAAGCGTTAAATTTTACCCAAAGTTTTTAATTAATAATGATTATTTAATACTTGGCAAAAAGGGCGTAAAAATGTACTTATAATAAACTGTATCATTTCGTTTCGTCCGTGGACTAACGTAACAAGTCAAAGTTTGCTTTGCTGTAGAACAGTGGTGTAGTGTATTTTAATTTAGAATTAAACAGCGCCCGACTACAGAGCGACGTTTATGGTATTAAAAAAAAATAAAGTTCATTTATGCTTCGTAACAGCAGCCAGTCCGTACCTTGGAAGTTTTTTTTTTGGCTGGATTATTTAAGCTTACGAATGTGTTCAAGAAATAATACTTCAAATTATTTTTACACTAATCACTTAATTAATTAAGTTAATGTATACTCTACCAATTGAGTCAGAACTTATTTTAAATATTTTATACCGATATCACGTTCAATTCAGCATTTTATCATACAGCTAATACGAAATTTATAAACTAAAATATCAGCATATTTTTTCCGCTGATGCGATTTATATTTGGATGTCGAAGTCCTCATAGTTATATGGAGAACGGCCATAAGTTTTGATTTGAGCATTCAAATTCCTCCCGTGATGCCATTGAAATAGAATCGGTTCAGCCGAGTGTAATGTGAAGGAAAGGTTTGCTGGGTTGTACGGAAGCGGCCTAATGACGATATACAGCACAATAGCACGTATGGACCCCTTGTTATTGGTATCTGACTTGACCGCTACGAGCGATTTGTCTAAATGAGATCCGGACCTCTCAGAAGCTTTGTTATTTTTTTCCTATATTGCGCATAGCTCATGAAGAAGGTTTCAAAGGCTATCACTTATGCTTTATACGCTGGTATAAAAATTAATATGAAGTCTGAATTGTATAAGTTTTATTACTATGCGGTAAATCAGTGGTAATATTTTAAATTTTGACACCATTATAAAGCGTATTAACGTTGTTTCTCATCTTCGAAGACGCAGGTCAAAACACCGTTGAATATATAAATAGGTAACCTCCATTAATGTAGATGGATCGTTCAAAAACTAAACAGTATATCATGAAACCTTTACCTCAGTTTAGGATACATTAAACTATAATGAAATAACGTTGTTAAACATAGAAGTTTAAGGAACCAGCGTACCTGCAGGCCTAGCCTATTTATGGAGGTTCACACAGACGATATTGAACCTTAAATCAATGTTCTAGAGGTTAGTGTGGCGTAGCAAAGTGGAGGTTATAGGTGCTTGTGTCCACCACAACTACCGTAATCCCGTATACCGACTATTAATCTTCGTTCCGGCTCTCACGAGGTGGTTTGTTGTGGGTAAATTTGCGGGGATAGCCACGATTTGCTGGCCATGGGCCCCGTGGGCCGTGTTCGTCATACATTAATCCTGAGCACGTTTAATCACCTCTTTTATCGGCGTTAGATTAGAAATACGAGCGAGATGTTTAGCAAGATTTAAACCTCTGGCATTTACATGCTAATGGGAAAATATTCAAATATATATGTCGTTCGGGGCTTGTTAATGTGGTATTAATAATGACAAAAACACGACTTCACTATAGCATGCGGTCACGACTAATTTAGAATTTTGGTAATCATCCGTCTGATTTGATAGGGCAATCAGTTGCCCATCGAAGAATTCCAATCTTATGATGTACAATCAACACTTAACAACTTTATGTCCATCGTTTAGTCTGAGCGGGCTCACAATTCACACGCCGTCCTTGGGTGTAATAATATAATTAAAGTAATTACAATTGCATTAAAGAATTCAACTTTGTTTTCATGATTGCCATCAAGCTATCGAGTTAATTACAGATAGATTCACACATTCCGTCATTACGTAATTAGGAGCTAATTTAATAAGCAAACGTTTCGATCGAGCATAAGACAATATAATATAACGTAACATAAATGTGATGTAACACATCCCCGCACAGTGAGCACACAAATACATTAGCAGTTGAATATTGTATTTCTTTGTAATTGTGGATGGTACGCAAAACGTCGCGGTGGGTGTCTGAGTGTCATGACACTACCTACGCCCCGCCTGCCTAATGTTTCACTCGCGTTACTCTGACAACTTCTACCTTTTGCCAAATTGTATTTTCGTGTTCGGCCGAGTTTTCCTTATAAATACTGTCATTAAGACAGCGACACCGTGACAGGTGCTAATGTTTGTGGAAGTATCGAACCCATTTGTAACTTGTAAGTAATGTAAACAATACAATATGTTATGACATTTACTGACGGCTCGCCTGATTGAAATCGATATTTTACCTTTTTTATATAAATATATGTTTTGGGTTTTCAAGTTTATCCATATATTCCAAACCACTTTTAATCCAGCTTCGGTGAATTGTAAATATGTAAATACGACTTAGCTGATGTGAAATAAGTTCATGAAATACAATCTTTGGATATCTAAGAGACGATCAAACAAGAAGTTAGAAGAGACTAAATACTCAGTGTAAAGTTGACTATCGTAGGATTTAAAGAAAATTAGAGTGATGTTGTATAATCCGGCAATGACGGGTACAAAAAATTGGTAGAACATTTTACAAAAACTACTCACAATTTTTTTATACAAAATCTATACGAAATCATTGTAGTACTTAATCTTTATTTATTAATATTTATTTATTTCAATTAATTATTGTCATTTACGAAAATTGTATTTCATCGCTTATAAGCATGTTAAGGAATTCACACAGGTGTTACAGTTCATGAGAAGATTGATAAATTCGCAAGTAAATTGTATAACTGAAACCCATATGCGGGAGGTATTAAATGGGATAAAGTATAAAGCCAACGAATGATGTTAGGCACGACTACAACGCAAGAACTTTCACGAATAAATTAGTAACGTGGAATTGTGGAGCGGGCAAATGGCTGTTATCTCATTCGCGATATTACTACTCCCTGCGAAATCTTTCACGGGAGCGAATCATGAAATAGAAATGTCAAAAATGTTACCGGCTGCAGTAATAGCGGTGGTAATACGAATATGTACCGCGATCGACGAGTATTAGGCGGCGCGATTTAAGTTTTATCGCGCCGCTTCGAAGTTCGAGGAAAGCAGGTTCATCAGATACCGTATCAAATTTGATGTAGCGCAGACGAACATCAACTTTAAAATGGGCTCTAAAGGACGAGAGGAGGGTAGGCACCCGGTGCGTCATTACGAGGCCCCACGTCATTTGTTTATTAAACATCCTCCGAGGTGGAACAGAATAATGGCACCGTAGACTTTGTCACGGCCGCTTTCCCTTGAAATTAAATCGTAATGATGATGCGAACCTCACTTGCCGTTTTCGGCTCCCTCTACCCCAGTTATTAAGTCCCAGTGTCGTCTTGAGGTCAAAATGAATAGGTTTTTTTAAAAGCCCATCCCGGTATGACAACTGTCATAGTTATGAAAGGAATCGCGTTGAGTGGTCGGGCGACGTTACAAACAAATGTATTTATAAAAAAAGTCTTACGTCCGACGAACACGACTCGCTGGGCCAAATAAAAGTGTAATTTACTAATAGGTTCTGTGTGTTTGTGTATCTTAGCTTGTATGAAACGCGCAAGAAAGCTAAGAAATCAGTTTCAAAAGTTGGAATAGGAGCTACAAAAAATTGTGCGGAGTTAATTAAGGTTTTTATTCTTTCATCATCATTATCATCATTGGCCTTGTGGGTCTATTTCAGACGATTGAAACATTATCATGTGGATGAACAATAATTTATTTTCTTGTTCTAAGAAAGTTTTTTCCTTTTGATATCCGCTTAAAAGAATCAATTTAAAGACGCCGTCACTTCAAATCAATTTTCGCGGCGTTAGAATATTGAAACAGGAAATTATATTAAAAAAGCTCATATCAAGCTGTTTGAATTCACACCGCGGAAGCGAGTACGTTAATATTTACAGCACGTTTAAGGCTCTATAAAAATGTGTTCGAAAAATTACATCAAAAATACGAGACATGAAATTAAATCAAAATTGTTACACATGGAGTAGTACTTTACATACCATTACGCTAGAATTTATGAAGGGCCAGGCAGAGATGAAATTATTGTGTTCAACTTAGTAACCAGAATATTTGCTTTAACACGATGGGTGTTCTTGAATTTAAAAAAAATTCAATCTAACGTTTCACCTAATAAGTTTCTAAATACATCTTGCATATTAAGAGACAGTGAGACAATTCGCCACTTAGTAATGATGAGACACTTAAAGCGAGTACCTCAGTATGATTTTTTTTATTCGTGCTTTTTTAATGGGATCAATGAGACACTTTTAAGAAATCCTTAGCTTTCTCCCTTTTTCTTGGCTTGTGTTAGAAATCTTTTGTTACTTATATTCATACAAGCCGGAATTCATGAATCACGACATAATTGGACACCGAAAATGAGCGAAAGTGATTAATTGGGTACCGAAACAATATTAGGGAATACAAAAAGATAATTTCATAGAAGGAATAAGTCGAAATTAAGAAAGCCCAGAGAATACGGAAATTTTAATGAAAAAAATGTATTAGAAAAATATGTTATTGTGTTGGTAATTTCTACACCGTATTTTTCACTCGCCGATAATTAAAATGCCGTTATTTTTTATTAATAACGTTATTTTAATTAGCATCATAATATCACAAAACATTGCCTGTATAACACAAACAGTACTGACGGCCTGTGTTCTTATTCTGTCGACGTGCATATTAAAATTTCAGACCGGTAATTCAAAACACTGAGATTTAATTAAGGAGTTCAAATATTTTTATAGCGAAAACAAATTTCAGAATAACAAAGTATATACAATTATTTTATATGATAAGAAATAACTGCTTATGAAAATGCATATAAATAGAAAGAAATGATCACTATATAATACAGAATCAAGCTGTATTAGGCAGACTAGTCTGATGCCCAATCTGTCCTGTGGTGCAGGATATTTCAGGCCAACAGTGAGGCATTCATATTATTTAAATTACATATTAGTAGATGTTTAAACGATTTTAAATCATGCGATTTACTTAGAAGAATTATTTAGAAAAATCTTCATTAATTGATTAATTAGTTCGCATTGTCATAGCACGTTTTGCAGTATCACCAACATTATGCAGAAATAGCACAAGTCTGAAGTGTTTCACGAAGCTAATTAACTGAATTAATGTACTCAAATATAAAAACATAGCACAGTAGGACCCAGATTGACTCCCTCGTATTCAATTAAGCGGCGTGATTAAATTTTTACGCGACTTAAAAAAGCACTTTTGAGTTACCTGTTTCGGGAAAAATACTAGCAACATCTCTCAAATGTTATTAGCATAAAACGTTGAAACCAGTAATTTATATTAATGGAGAAATTATGTTTGTAATTATTCGTTGAGGTCACGAGTCAGTTAGGCAACGTTAATGTATTGGAGGCATTATGGATTAATGATAGGTAACACCGCGCTCTTTATTACTATTATAAAAATAGAATTTTGCCGTCCCGGTGTAAATGCGCATAATTTACTTAACGAATACTATAAAATAAACCAACCTTAATAATAATTGCATTACGCATATAATTGAGTAGTTTGATTTTATATGCCTATATTTTATATTTAACGCCCATTTTTATTTGGCAAATATTCTTCTAAGTATGATATAATTTTAAAATAAATTATTTCGTCTAAATGAATATTGTTGTCAAACTTTGATTCGGTAATCGTCAAGACTAATCAGAAACACCTCTTGAAGATTTTCAGAACGTAACGTATATCTACATTTTTTATATTTTCAAGAAATATCTACCCGAAGGAAAAGTAGTTAATTATTATGTTACGGTAACAGTGATGAAACAAATTAAAATAATTGACTTGAGAATGGAATTCAACACATTTCTTTTAGGTCCATGAGGTTAGAGAAGTCCATTAGAGGTTGAATTAAAAAGTGATGTCTCTATATTGCTTTTCCTTGTTCTTTTGAACAACACGAACGCCCAAATAATGTCACTAGGCGGAGTAAGCGAACACTTAAGCCGGAGAAAAAGAGTTTGCAACAAACTCAAGGGTACATTTAACGCCAGTGTAAAGATCTCAGCATGTTGTTACATCTTGGCGACGAGGAATAATCGGGCGAAATGTCTCTCAATGACTGCCAGTGCCGCTTTTACATTTATTGTGAGGTTTGGTTTTGAAATGTCATGTAATATTAATTAAGCTATAACAATAGGATCAGGGTATAATTTATATTATTAGTATTATGACAAGTTTTTTGTGTGACGAATATTCGTCAAAAACAATATTTCAGCAGTCAAACATGTTCCCACGCAACCATACGTAAATAAATACAATGCTAACAAGAGTTTCGTATTAGCAGCGCAGTTGGGAACGGTCTCATCCTCTCACAATTCCAACGAGCGACTTTAATCCAGTTCTTTGCTTTTTTCACCGCAGTAATTACGTTGTGTGGCCACAGATACCCCCGAACACGAAGCCGTGTCAGCAAGTCGAAGCATACACACCAATCCACGCAAGCATGCGCTCTCAGGGGGATAAGTGTGGAGTAATTTGCCAACACACGAGCTCGCCTCGCGTCGCGCGAACATTAACTATTAAATTCGTTGCATATTAAACTACAACCTTAGAGCTGTAATCCAGTACCGACCTGAACGCGTTATGTTCACGTCTTCTTAAAACTCTTGAACAGTTTTTAAGGTAAATACATAAGAATATAAGACACGTGTGTTTCCCCGGACTTAAGCTATGTAGTAGACATCGTGGTACGCCAGTGAAGTATAATTGGAAATAAGAACAAATGAGCTGAACAATTGACTTGAAGGGTGTAAATGTCAGGTGATTTGGAGGTTCTCAAAGGCATTGAAGGCTATGTCGAAAAATACTCCCTTTGTTCCCGCCAGCCAACAGGCACTCTCTGTCCTGGTGGAGAGTACGGAACCCCACTTGACACGCTTCATTTTTACCTTTCCTTTAAATTGAAACTGGAGCGAGGGTGCGCTTTCTATGCGCCGTGTATCAGCCGCGTTCATTATGAATTAACAAGATTTTTGTGAACATTATTTTATACGCTTTACTTGCGCGATTACAACGCCGCGGATGAGAACATAATGTGTGCTGTCGGATGCATTTAAACTCCACTCAACTGAAAGCAATACAATATGCTTTTAGCACAATGTTGCTGAATAATTTATCTTGCAAATGCAGTTTTAACCGTTACCGTGACGATTAATACACATTGAAATAAACAAAATATGTAGACATTTCCCATAATATTTCCCATGAGAGTGCATATTCTCCGTACAGCGCGGACAACTTTTCCCATCGGGTGCGGCGCACTGCGGCCGAGGCAATGCACTTTCGCTGACCCCTTGCCTCCTCCCACGAAATCTTTCTCCCTCTCTCCCGCTACTTTCTTCGTGTGGCATCTCGTTCCCGCACACGGTTGCGCTCGCGCTTCCCGAGTATCGAGGTAATAACATTCTACGACGCGGTACACCGCCGGAGTGGAACGGGTTTCTGTCGATGACTTGGACGATTATATGTGAGAGACAATGGTCACCGTAGATACACGGCCGCTTTCGTTTGTATTGCCAGTGTTGTATTGATCTAAATACAGATTGACGTCATGCTAAAGATAAGCAGAACGCGTAACAGACGCAATTACCGCAGCGTCCTACGCAATCATTGCAAAATTATTAAGTTGCGCTTTGATCGGCATAATAAACAATATACCTACTACCCAGTGTATTTAACACGTAATAGGAGGCTGAGGACTATTTAGATTTGTTTCATTATCGTATTAAAAATAAGATAATACGGCTTAACTCCATAAAGCGTTGCAAAATTGATAAAAATATACATGTATAAAAAGATACATCTAAAAGGATTGTTTAATGACAAAATTGTCATCGTGTCGTCATATTTTCACCACCCTACAATAAGTCAAATCAGGAAAACATAAGTTTAAGCGAGCGTGTCAGAACACTTTAATTAAAGAGCGCACCATGAGCGCACCAATAATTTTGCAAATGTAAAATTGTTGAGGAACGGCGGTGTTCTCGTTCTAGCCGCAACTGGCAAGTACAGTTTTTCTAGGTGAATACGCTTCGACAGTCTTTGTCAACGTCCTATATAGTTATCTACCAGCATTCCAGGTGAATGATCTCGCATTATATTCTTAACTTTCCACCGTCGACGTTTGTGTTCGCGAGGCGCATAATGTGTTTACAGCTGATTTTCTTTTTATTTCTCTCTTGACTATGGACCATTCGTACGGTATCGCAAACGTGAGTTAAGTTACGGATTACGTAGGAGTGCGCTGGAATGATTCTGTGTCGCTCCGCAGAGATACATCAAGAGTGCATCTGCGTGTCGCGGATACTTCGACCTTATCTATCAAAAATTTAGGACTGTATTCGTTAGTATTGCACTCCGGGGGACGCCGTTCTAGGCTCGCGAGCATATTGCCCGGTCGTGATCTCAAACGTCGCAAGCCCCGCGTCACCAGCGTTGTATTATGATGCATACTACTAAGGTTTTGGGTGCACATTCGATTGACCGGGCGGCGCCAGTACGCGGGAATGCGACTGGTAACATTCCATAGCACAATGAGTAATTTAAAAATTCAAAAACTCGTCGAGGCTCGGCATGCGCGAGGTGAGGCGATCCGACGAGTGCCGCTCTGCAATTGAGACTGTTATCTGCCTGTATGATGCTACACGGGTTCGTACAAGGGGCATAAATCCACCGCGATGAATAACACAGTTACCTAAATAAGGCCGGCCGGCGAAATGTATCGCAACTGAATAGAAATGTTCAAACGGTAACTGCAAACGAAGTATGGATTCGCTGAAATATCATTTTCATTACTCATTCCGATAGCATTCAAACAAAGGAGAGCGGCCGCCAGCGACGGACGATCCTCTACTTCGGGGGAATTTTATATCGAACGGGAATGAAAAGGTAAGTCGATACTTCTTGTCCTGGAGGCACGTGCTCACTGCTCATTGCTAATTGGTAAACATGCAGCGCACACATCGCGATCTCCCGCCGCTCGCTATTCCCACTATTTTCAAATGAAATTCTTTCCACTCATATATTCCCAAGTACAATTACATACAAGTTCCAATGGTTTTTTGGAATACTTGAATAAGTGGGATTTGATTGTAATTGCACCGGGCCGTTGTAACGGATAAATTCACTGTATTGTATGAACACTTAGTGGAATTTGTTTGTAGCCTGTTATAATTAAAATGAAGCGTGTTGATAGAACAAAAACAAATTTCAGATAATTTTCTGATACCTGCCGTACAACAAGAACTTACTTTTTTAAACACCTTAAAGTTATAAGCGACAAACTTAAACTGCAATAATCGTGATGCCTACTAGTGTCAGAAAATGACAGAAATAGTAAGAGAAATAAATAATATGAAGAAATTTTGTCATTAGCATAGTTAAGCTGTGTGTATACAAGTAGAACGGTAGTTTACATTTAAAACTAAAAACCTCGTTGCCGAGTCCTGACAATGCGCCCTAATTTTTAAGCTGCAAACCGTGAATCACAATTATTTATATTTTCATTGCATATTGCACAAAATCTACTTCTCATATTAAAATAATTAGCGGTCTCGGAACCTAAAAACTGGAAGAAAAATAATTACAGTTATTAGTAATTACAAACTCGAGGTGTACGAATGAATCTTGAAAGTTAACCAGGTCGAAAATAGTTTAATCACTTACCAAACAAAACCAGGTCTTATTTGTTTTGCACTAGAGTTTCGAATCGTGTTATTCGCGTAGTTTAATTTCCGCATGTTTAATACTGAAGTGGAAAATTGGATCTTAGAATTGTAACTTTAAGTGTCAATTTAGCAAAACGCTCAAGATAAAGTGTTGGCGTGGGGGATATTCGACTCTGAATCGATAAGCGAGAGCTCGGATTAATTTGAGTCGTATTTAAAAATTTCCCCGACGGCCACGGCGGATGCGGTGGAAACATGTAAGTGCGAGGTGGTAAAAACTGCCCCCTAATTAGTATTTGGAGCTGCGAGGCGAACACCAACTTTTACTGCAAGTTTGCCAACACTCTCCCACCATCACACGTAAGAAGAGACATCGCTGCAAAAACTACTGTTTATTTACTATGCTTTTATTATACTAACCTAGTTTGAATTATACACGTAGGTTATATTTTTAAGTTATTAGTTTATTTTTTGGGTATCGCATTTATTTAGTCTCTTATATGATGAGGATTACTTTTATTAAATACAATTAAACTGACTTTAGAAAAAATAAATCAAAACGACAATGATTGAATGATTATGAAAAATATTATATGAATAGCAGAACTGCGCTTATCCTTCAAAGGGTTCTTTAAGATGTCATATAATAAAGTTCCAGTCAAGGCATTTCTAGTACCTAACAATTCTTTTGAAGAAAGTTAATTATATTTTATAAACACGTGGTGACAGCAAAACGATTTTTGCGATAAATGTATCTATGGCAGAAATAAATAAATTCCTAATTTTAATTTGACTTCACTTAGAAGAAGACAGTAAAAAGATTTTGGATGTAGGATATTTTATGCACTGCTGGCAATTTTAAATGTATGAGACGTGCTGTACTGAGAAGTAAAAGATTAAAACCCACACGCAATATTTGTTCGTTTCTGTACAGATACGTATTCAGAGTTGAACGAATAAGAAAAAAAAGTTTGTTTATGAAGGTGCATGAGTTCAGAAAAAGCGGATAACTTTTAGCGGACTACGACGCTCGCTTTGATACTTCTGCCAGTATGAAAAGTCTTGTTGATTAGCTCTTGGACTTTTTATTTCGACGTATCTTTTATTTTTCCTCTTATTACAATTTTTGAACAGCTCCATCCGCGTTTCTTTAACTTTTTCCCTGTGAAATTATATTCAGAAATACACGAAACCGGTCGGCATATTATGAGTATCGTGAATTATATTTTTAATTAGGGTTTCTTTAAAGAGCGTCGTATTTACTGTATGATTATGACAAAAGATTTGTAAAAGAATGCTAATGATTTCTGTATCAGCCCATGTATCACGTTGGGATGTATATGGGCAGCGCGCGGACATCCTCCACAATCGAGAGTACGATTGAGAGTGTTTAGGCCATACAGTCCACCATACTGGCTTCGTGCGGGTTGGCAGACTACACAAACAACAGAAATCCTCAGAAATCGCAGTTTTCCTTTACCGTTATAGTGTGGAGTGATTAAATATCAAAACATAATGCTTTGCAATGATTGCAAAAAAAAATCAAATAGCTGCATATCTTCAAAATTTACGCGGAAAATGATTTTTATTCTACAAGTTGGTGCTTATAAATTCACCCGTAACTAACTATCTTTATTAGTAAAATAGTCCAACATCAAAGCTCTCAATGTGGGTGATCTCCAAATACGGTCATACCACCGGCAACGTCTATTGTTCCAGTTGGAACTCGTATTTAAATAGGTAAATTGCAAGAAATCCCTTTCTACACGCAACGTGACGTCATCAAATGTATTTCAGATCATGACTCTTACACGTGACAGTTTTCTTATCAAGTAATGGCTTATATCTAATCTAGTGTACGTCATAGTCAGTAATTTCAACGGTGATGTCATAAACCAATAGATAAGTAGCATGTTCGCGTGGACGTTTGTACTTGTTTATTCATATTATGACATAAATTAAAGTATCAATTACAACGCTTTTTATCAGATTTATTTTTTTGCACATTAGCTCAGAAATACATCAAAGCGTTAATTGTTTCGCAAGATACCTAATATTAAGTATATGTTTCACCACTTTTAAGTAATCCATTAAATAATTCTTAGTTTTTTTGATGCATATTTTGTTATATTTTTTTCTAATTTATAAACGGATTCACTCAACTAATTTTATTATTACTTATGGGAGAATAACAACACATTTTTAAGGACTTTAAAATTCGATACAATAATTTGTGCTTGTTATATTGAGAACAATAGAATGTCCGAACAATCCACGCGAGCATGCGGTAATTTTTGAAATAGACTCACCGTGTCGGACGCTGTGTAGCGCCCGTTGCTGCACTCAAGTAGTGAAGATTCACTCACCTGGAAACAGAAATATAGGCTGTTATAAATGTTTAAACAATCCCCACCATTGTGTAAGGAATACGAGCTGCGAATATGCATTAGGCGGGTTATCTTGTGGATTTTTTCACTGGCCAGATAAAGTTACGTCTAAGTTATGAAAAGTACAAAGTCAAATGGGAAGATGGGTATCCACTGAAGCTGGATAGTTATCTATCTCCAATTTGTATGAAATTAATTATTGGCCATGTATGCAATTAAATAGCTCTTATGACAAGTAAATATACACTACTTAATGTATTTATCTGAGAAGACCTGGCAAAACAAACTAAGTGGGTTTACATTAACCACAGGAACTACGCGGTAAACGGGCTTATATTCATTAGTAAGCGTTTAACAAGTATACAGGGTATATCAAGACTGCTACCGAAAACGAAGCCGGGTGGTAGTATAAGCGACTTCAGATACAATATTACAGAAAATGTTGCATCAAAAGCGAAGATTTTTTTGTTATTTTTTTCATATGGTCGTATTTGAGTGGTAAAACTGTGGATTTACCACGCAAAAATGACGAGATTAAAAAAAAAACGCTTTCTTTGCGAAATTTTTAAATGTATTGTGTTTGTAGTCACTGGCAGCCACTGCCAATAAACAATCCCAATCCAAAATTTGCCGTTTGAGATTGACAGTTCAATATTTTTTTTGACAATATAGTATTGTCAATAATCAATCTCAGGAGTAAAAAAACTATGGCAACATGGTAAGAGACAAATCGAAAAGTAGAAAACAACCCAGATTGACTTCAATCTAAATTTTCGACTGATTAATTATTGGCATCGGCCGTAAAACTACCACCTGGCTTCGTTTTCGGAAGCAGTCTTGATATACCCGGTATGTACTATAATGGCATCGCTCTTCATCTGTGTTTCATGGGTCATGGGACTCATGGACCTCCTGTTTTTTTTTTCACCATTCTGCCATTCGCTTTCTGGACGGTGTAAAACATTTTACTACCATCATTATTCATATATCAAAATAAATTCAGTACAACGAACTATTTGACGTCAAATAATCTGAGACGAGTAAGCTTTAGTTACTACAACATGTATCAATCACCAACTGAATTATGAACCGGCAAATTTAATATATGCGAGACGTGTGTCTCAACTTAATGGCAGTCAATTTAAATCAAAATCCACAACGCATTGCAACATTGTATACACAAAACGTTAGTATTAGTTCAAAGCGCTTGCTGCGAATCATACGGGCCAGCCGCACCGAGTACAATCTCCGCTTAACTTCATTATAAGACCGAATTGCTAAACGTTCCTATTGTTGACCACGGTTTGGGCGCCTCTGGCCTCGGATTTAAGGGGCGGTTAGTCATGCAAATAGACATCAACTGGAAACAAGAGCTCTTTGGGGATTTGGAATGCGTTCCGCTGTTTTATTACTGAAGAAACTTGCCCAAGTAAGATATCGTTTATGAGAAATGTTCAGTTGTGACGCCACCAATATTGTAGGGTTATTCTAGTTTTAACTGTTCAAGACTTTGTGGCTGGTTGGAATTTTTGACGTAATTATACTAATAAGATCGTAATAGTTCAAATTAATAAAATATGTAGAGTATAAAAATATTTTATTAAATTGTGAATCTCATTAAATGTTTGAACAAAGTACTTTTTTAAAAAGAAAAGATGCAATCATAGATTTCATATTCGTTATCTAAACTTTGCTGCTGGTAAAAGTTCAAACTAAAGTTGTTTGAAATATATTAGGTATCCAAGAAACGAGACGTATATATCTTGTCAATAATTAATAGTTCGTAGGTGCATTGTAACTAATAAAAAAGTAGAATATCGTGGGCCCAAAGTACCCTGTAAATTTGATATAGGAATAAAATCATAAATTTAAATAAGATGTTATAAAAAACTAACACCAACGCCATTATTTTAAAAACCGAAATGATTCCACGCGAACAGACGTTTGCAATACAAAGGACCGTAATGGAGAATGGATTTATGGATCGCTGGATTAATAATGCTGTTCTAGCAATGTTGTCGATGCATAGAAATGCAATCGGCACGAACGATAATGACGCGTTAAGCGGCCATCGGTGAAATTGTTTCGCTTTTAGGAAGAGCTATCGAGCTGTTTTGTTGAACAATTATTTGCGAAATTAAATGCACCGCATCAGTCCTTTGTATTGTGTTTTGAATATTAATGCGGGGCAAACTTTCGTGCTATTGTTTTGTGTGGTGCGTTTGAAGGCTACTGACATTTAAAACAAGCTCCCGCTATTCGTAAAAATATGTGCCTGATAAAATTAATACTAACATTGTTATTTTTAACAAAGCAGATTTAATTAAAACAAAGAGCATAACTAATATGAAATCCACTGATTCCACATTAATTGAAACAGAAGTAATCCTATCCCCTTTGAAATGAACATTCGATACTATAATTAGCATAATTATAAAAATATTCTCGAGCTAATTTGATCCAACAGCCAATAGAAATAATAAGAAATAAAATCCACGCGCAATGGAATATAAAATCATAATAAGAGACAATACAATATCGCAACCTAACGAACACAATTTAAAAAAGGAGAAAAAATGTTTTGTACATGATATTGGAATCTGAATAATGAAATAGAAAGCACCTATTGTAAAACGTTCCCCGATACAGACTACCTTTATTGAGCACATTCCATAGGTTCCATACATGAAAATTTCTCTATAAAGCGAGTAATAAAATACAAAAAGGTGGGTTTAAAAATTCATCTGCTGTAATTGCGCTACGGATTTAAAATCAGTGTAAATTTGATAAATATTAAAACAATTTTAACTAACTTAAAGTCTACAATATATTTTGGGGCATGAGTTCGAGAGGCGGAATTCTGATTAATAAAATTGTATCAGGAATTTTTTTAATAGGTTTCACATGTGTTTTTACTGAAGAGTAATTTTAATTAATAAAGTTGTATATATCGATTCCGAATCTCATATTTAGTAGTTTATGGTATTTGGTATTTTTGCTTTAATGTTAAACTTTACCTTAGGTGTATTTTCTAGATTAAAACTGAAGTATATATTTTCTTACCGAGACAATTGCCAATATTAAATGTCGCAACTCTATATCATAAATCCACAAATCATACTTTAAGTGACATAAAGTAATTAAATATACGAGCAAAGATTAAAATTTTAATCCGTTTCAAAATGTCGTCGATTTTAGAAGTGTAAGGAAATCTATAATGCAACAAAAATATTGCCTTCGGCACTTACATGGTGCTCTGTCGAAGGCGGCAAGTGGCAAGTTTCGCGCTACACCGAGCACGAGGAAAGCTCACTGGGTCACACGCAACTTGCGCAATATTGACATCATGCTGTATATTATATCCGATTTTATTTTTATTGATATTAAATGCTTTTATTGTCGACTTTTGTATGGCTCAAAATTAAAATACGAATTACATTTATTTTAGGCAGGCCACTAGTTAGAAATTTGTAAGTTTTTTTTTCTAAGTCTATGTCGGTATGCGCCAAATCAAGGTATGCACAGTAAGGACACGAAGAGCTAAAAATTAAAATTTTCGGTATTATAGTGAAATTCTCTTAGAATTCTAATACTAATCAGCTTCATCGTAATGTGTACTACAAGGATTTAAATAAAGTTGCATTTTGTAAAAACAGCCCCAATATATTTAGAATATTCCCAGTGCGCGCATGTCCTAACGTGTCTAAAGTGATTTACCACTGCGTTTGCTCTTCATAGCCGCTAAGCAACGGGTATAGAAAGTGCACACTTCGTTTGAAATCTATCAAATTACGGCGACGAGTCCCTGCGGCTCTAATTCACACCGCAGTGTACATAAATCCTTCACCTTCCCACGTATTTGGACATTTTATCATGACATCCGTCTTTATACTCGACGCTTCCAAAGATGGACACATAAAATACTACAAATTGAATTTACGGCGATCTTTTATCCACGATTTGTGGACAATTATCATGTCTGATTCATGTGAGAGAATAGGTATAAAATGGTTCGTTTTATTACAATACCTGTAGTATGTTTCGAGACGTTGTGTGATATCCGCAACGCTTAATTAATAGGCGTCTTTTACTTTTTATGAATGATAAACAAGGAATTAGGCTATACAGAAACCAAATTGTTAGTGTAGATCATTTCATACAAAATTATATACATTCATGTAAAACTGAGACTCGCCACATTTCTTAAAAATATTCAAGACCTCAGGATCCAAACAATTGAAAAACAAGACACATTCAAATAATTGATTCGATCAATTATTTCTTAGTGTTTGAAACTGAAATAATTTCTCAGTATATGAAAAAAAGGTAAACATTTTACAAGATTTATAAATTCGTACACCGAAACTCCGCTGGAACATTGCAAGGATTTTCGAGCAAACTTCAACGGAATACAGTAGCGATGGCGCTCCGGGGTGATCACAACTTAATGCAACGCCAACTTGTTGCATCGTCATGACTTTAAAACTTAAACGTGTCTTAGTTAACTAATTACTTGGAGAGTACCATGTTTGCTTTAATAATGCTCGCGCTACTCTAAGTAAATACAGTGCAAGTTAGAGGCGAAACTCGCTGTATCGTCTGCAACTAATATTGGTCAAGATAGTTATATTTCTTGAAAAGTCTGACGAATGAAAATGGTCCAGGAACTTTAGTCAGACATAGCAAAATTACCGCGATTATTTTTACTGCAACGACTTAGCAACTAGTGCACCTGACGGTACAGAATAATTCACACGATATTCTAGTATGTATGGGAGAGAGGAACACGGTCATCATCGAATAACGTGACTGTCAGAGATTGTTAAAAAAGCTAACGTGATAAATCGCACCTTAATTTTGTACTAATAAGGTATAGTGTTGAACTGTTAAATTTTATGAATGTTATGTACGTCTTTAATTGACATACATATCATTGATTTTGTTTGCTTTGCCTAATATATCTGCCATTTGATGGTTTTGCTGTTATTGTACCTATTTCAAATAAATAAAACACTCTAAGTGCCACAGACCAGTCTGTATGAAAAGCCAAGAGTCCAATATATTGTATAATCCTTTATATGATCATTTTAAGTCTCATTTTAAAAACAGCATACTTCGTTTTCACGGTATGTTATTCTTGTTATGAATACAAGCGAGGTGTTATCCGCTTAATTGCATTTATCCCCAGGGAACCTTTCATTTTATCGAGGTAATGACCGCCCCGTATGTCCGCTACTCTATATTCTAGATAAATGTTATAAAGATTGCTAGCTTAATTTAATATAAGGAGAAATTTTATAACTTTATATCTTGGTGACTAATCTGGCGCAGTTATCTAAATTTCGGTGTTGATATGTATGCTACTTGCATACCGTTCTTTTTTCAAATTGAGTAAACACGTTTGTATAACATAATAAAATGAGTTCAGTAGTAAACATTCATATAACAAACTAAATATGACCAGTAGTCACATACATAGCCTTTACCCGCAGTACGATATGTATCTTATGATACAAGCAGCCGTGAAAAACTATTCGGCCTGAAAATACCCAAATCCGGAACACATTTCACATAACCTATTACACAATATTTAATTCCACAACTGGCTTATAGTGCACAGCACCACGGAACTGAACAATAAAACTTATAAGTGCATACTAATAAAATATAATAATTATTAAGCTACACCAAACTCATTTAAAGTCCTGCTACGACTGGTGGTAATTTCACCGAGGGAAAGACTTGCTGCCAGGAAGTTGTTTAAAACACTATTTAATTTTAAACATTTCACCAAAATAGTGTAAAGAAAATACTAAAGTAAGATCTTATGTTCGGTTCGTTAGCCAGTGAACGTCGACTTATGTCATGCTATGTTCAAAACTTAATAAACTTTAAACAATTCCCGGGAAGATGCGTTGTCAGAACTTAACTCGAAACTCCAAGTGAAACAACCAACCGACGAAGTTAGACCCCTATTAAAATACATATTATGTCTAATATTTATTAATAATTGCCCTGCTTCATACTATTAGCAAAAAATTGTTTGAGAGTTAAAACAGAGAACTTAAATGGAATTGTGATTTAGTACATGAACGATGCATGAGCAAATGTAGCGGAGCAAAACTAAGAGAATTTAATATAGGTTTAAGATGTTATTTTAAAGTATTCTCCAAGGCCACTGCTTAACAAACATACCTATGACCGTTTAATTAAATAATTATTCATAATTCATTAAATCATACGAATATATTTTTTCTTTTATGGATAATTTTAATCTTGCTTTATGACTTTTCCTTTATGATGGTAGATAGAGGCCGCAGAGATTCTACAAAATGATAAATTTAATAAACAATGTTGCCAAACCAGTTCCAGAATTATAAACATTTATTTAAAAACTTTCTGAATATAGGCAGCGTGATATGAATAAAAATCATATAAACAAATTCATAACTCAGGCATTTGTTGTTGGAATATGGGCTTTACCACTGTCAATACTAATTATAATAATTATGTTATAATAAATACAAATATATTACTTATGTACGTCTAAAATATACTTTTATGTGTTTTTGATGAATAAATACCAGTTTATTTTAGGTTTGCAAAATTCAATATGAAAAAAAAATTGTATAAGTAAATAGATTTCCTGTCCAAAAACAAAAGCAGGGGTGTCGCGCTATCAGTACCCATACAATAATAATTATAAATATTTATAGCTATGCATTTACTTGAGATTAGACTAATTATAATGGTGACCATTTTAAATTTTAATTATTAAGTATTTAAAACTTACTTAACAACAGTAACGCTTCTTGTATTTATTCATAGAACTCGAACAATGACAATCCATAAACGGAATCCGGTAGAATCTAATCGCCGACCTTTTTAGAGCAAAGATCCCGAAAACATCGAATAGTTACAAAGCCACAAATAGTTTCCACACAAAGAGTTTTTCAATTTCATTAAACCGAATGTGATGATGTAACTTGACCAACTGCGGATTAGTTTGTACATCTTCAAAGTGACATTCTTGGGGTAAATAAAATGTGCGACGGAGCCCGCAGAATTCTCGACGATGACGGCAGAGCGAATGCCCTTTAATCATCGCATACTTGGCGACTTTTCTCGTGTTTTCGAAAAAAACTTGACTCCACATAAGTTGTTTGACCACTTGTTTCTTTGTTTCCAGAGGTATTTGAAGCGGTGTATTAGGAAATATTGGAGCTTAGGCAGTTACAATGAACGGTACCGAGGCAAACTTTACAAAGATCGTCAAATACATTAGGGTTTATTGGAAAAAGTAATAACGTTTAATTTGACACGAGCGGATCAAGTTGAGGTTTATTGATCGCTTTGTTAAGCCCAATGTAATTAATTACTGTACAATGTATTTTTTTTATTGTATAGGTCCGGCATACGTGCAAGCAGGTCGCCCGATGATAAGTGATCACTGCCGCCCATGAACATCCATAACGTTTACATCGTGAATGTATTGCCAGTCCATCAAATAGGAAGGAAAATAATGGGAAGAGAAAAGGGGTATTAGGCATCCGGTGATCCTATGAAATGAAATGCGACAGCAAAGATGTCGCTAACGTCAATTTCTTGTGAGACAGTTTTTACATACATTTAAATTTGCATGAAAATTTTCATACAATTTTACTCGTGTCTATAATAAAATATTATACAGCTAGGTAACAAAATAAACCATTTTAAAGTTCGAGTTAGTCGCTGTAATCTTCCCAGAGCACATGCTAGTTTCTTATCTCCTATTACATGTAGTGCGGAAATTGCAATGTCATTAGTATATAATTTCCTTATTCGTATGTAATTTGTGTCCGAACTAGAGATATGTGCGATCGCCTTTCACCTCTGTGGAGTCACGGCGAATCGTGAGTAATCACCACTAATAATCCTTACTCCGTATATTGTAGCATGGACATGAAGTGTACACCGTTACAACTTTACAAAATCCTTAAATTTCATGACATTATTTTTCTATGCTACCTGTACCCGTAGATTAGAAATGTATTCGAATTAAATAATGTCTTTAAAGACAAGATATATCAGATTTTTTTTAAGTCTGTGGATGCAACTGTTCGATATAATATTTAGCAACAAATAGTCTAGTCCCTTTTTGCAATTACCGTGTACACATCGATCTATCAAAATTATAATACAGAATGAAAAGATTAATATTATTGTGTTCAAACCTTGAGCTGCCATTGAACTAGACTGTAAGACCTTGCGATTTCAAAAGCTTATTGACTCTGGAATCACGGAACTGTCGATTTATATTATTTATAGAGATAATCATCTGGTACAATTGTGCCGGCCTGCTCGGAATCGGATGTATAAATATACTAGGCTGGTGTTTTGTTTTAATACATCGTCCGCCATATTATTTTATGGAATAAAATGTATGTCTAATAAATTGAAATTGAATTGAAAAGCAAGTTATAAGCGAATAAAAGTTCTCAAATATCTTACGTATTAGTCATTTGGTTCAACTTTCACTGTCTTGTTATAGCACATTCAATCATAAAAGTTCGTCATTAATAAGAACAGAACTATTCGTATAGGAAACGACAGAAATAGCTTAATAGTGAACCTAAATACTACGGCCCTCTGCTGAACATAACGCCACACGTGTTCAATGCAATGAGGATTATAAATAGACGGTACCGAGAAACTTTTTTTTTCTAAATACAGGTTTGTTTATCATAAGGCTGGGTGCGGTTGATCGGCCTGCGGTGGTTCGTATTGCGTCTGCTAAAGTTCACCAAGATGAAGTCTCATATTGTTTTAAAACGCAGGATTGACGTAGAAGAAATATATTTTTTGTATGTTTTTAAAAACCGCTTATATTTATTATTTTATTTGTGGATAGCGCATATTTTTTCTGTTTATCAGATAAAAATTTAGAACGTTTGAAATTTTTTTCCAAGTACAACATTTTTGTTCGTTTTTCATTTGGAATTGATATCTTTATTCAAAGGAGATAGTATTTATTACCTTTTATTTCGAGTTATCATCACAGTGTAATATATTTTAACAGGTCCTACAAATGAGAGAAGTAATTTGTTATCTTTTAATTTACTTTTTAACCCAAAAGTCCGCATAATTAAGAGGTAGTTGTAAAATGAAAAGCAAAGATAGCCGTTAATTACTTTGTAAGCTGCGGAAATTTTAAAATTTATTTACTCGCTTATTATTATAGCACAATACATTTTGGTAAAAACCCTGCAGCAATTTTGCAAAAACAAAAAACACTGAAAGAAAACTAAAAGAATCTATTAAAAATTATTATTGCTTTTATTGAATACTTTTATTATTTTACTATTCATTAGTGCTGGAAAATAAATAATCGTCAAGAGAACAAAGAAATACCCTATTGTGAATTATTCAGCTTAATATTCATAAATAGTAATAGATGCAGGGTAACCCTGTGCCAAAACCAGCGATTACCATGCATTTTCTTATCTTGGTTCAATATCAAAGCAGTATTTTTTATTTCTTGCCGGGCACAAGATTACAGTAACATTGATACTTTAAAAAGTTTTGTATACAATGTGTGCATTGGGGTTACTAATGTCACGTCGGTATTGGAATTTCAGACGCGCCAACTATGTAATGTAAATGTTAATAAAGGAATACGGTAGGCAGTACACATCACATTACGGTTTTTTGTGCAAAACTACACACGTATATATTAATCCTTTGTGCAGCGCCTAGTTCCGAGACCGTAATCTCATCTATTCACAGCACGTCGACTGTTTATTAACATATCGACCATAAAACGGACAGGCGCGAATCTGTGTCGATTTTTTCCGACTTTCCGGTGCAGACGGGCTATTCAGCGGGGCTTTTTTGCTGTGACGTTCCACAGTCTATCTATTTTTCTAGAAAAACGATCGATGCCGTGTAAAGGGAAGGAAAGGCGAAAATGTTAACTTACATGCTTTTGAATGCATCATCCATTAATGGTAACGAGAGGTCGGACTCGGCGAATCGGGCTCGAATTAATAGACTTTTAATTCGGAACATTTTACTGTGATTTATCGAAAGTATATTTGTACAAGTCAGTTATTTATTGGCGTAAAAGATGACTGTATAGTTTATATAAATTGGCAACCGATTAGTCACGGATAAATTTTCGATATGAACTCGAATGTTGAAAGGCATTTACCGCATCTCGTAATACATTGCTGACTTTCATTTGAATTTTATATAGATGAGCGTTCCGATGTAAATAAATAATGTTTATTTGTTGTCACAGCGTGTACACTGTTCAGTACGTCGCACATGTAGGAAGCAACAGTAAAAATATGACAACAAATCGATAGGAATGAATAACACCGCCATACGATTTCAATGTTTGTATCCCGCCGATGTTTGTTTAGCATACGGCACGTCGGTATGAGACGAGGCCGAGGATCCACGACGATCGCGAGAACGGTCTGCTAGACCACGTCGAGCAAACACAACAAAATGAAAATAAATAACAAACACACTTACAACGTTTTGCGACACAGAAAAATGAATCTGTCTAAACGAAAAAGGGGACAAAAGATTAATTGAAAATCGATGCGGGGACATACCTTCGTGAATCTATCAAAATACATTCAGTTTGCTTTCAAATGATAACGTCGGACCGAATTACACTGTCAGTCATGATTAATGTGAACTTATGACACGCTTTATTGACTCTTCCGAATGAAGCTGACTTCGCAAATAAAATACAAAAAGCTGTGTCACTGCCGCGAAAAGATTCCGCCACGTCTCTAATTAAATGCGAGCGTCGTGTTTTATTGTCTGCAATTTGTAATTGTTTACACTGCGTAAGCTTTTATGTAATAGCCACTCGTCATACTCTACGCGACGGCGCGCCGCCACCACGGCTTTGCGAATATCGCGATATGTATGCTATGTATGTAGTGAACGCAAGAACACAAAAACTACGCAATGTGTATCTTTTTACCAATATCTATTGAAGTTACATAGCTAAAGAAGAACAACAATAACACCTATTTTACCGCCAGACGCGATGACGCAAACGTACAATTAACCGCAGAACAATTTGATATAAAAATAACGATTGTCGTTAAAAAAAAAGGAATTAATTGACAATAAAAAAATATAAGTACATTGTTCCGCCAACTTCAACGCTCGGCTCGCTGGAAGTTCCTTTTTTATTTAATGAATGTCGGCCAAAGATACACAAATAACGAGCCTACGTATCAATTAGTTCCATTTTACCCTTTTTTTATGAATTCAGAACCATTAAATAGCACTGGTTTATTTGAAAACCATTAGCGGACCAAATGGATACGGTTTGAATCATCGATAAAATGAATGGCTGTCTTTCACAAAGGCCTCGATATAGGGGTCGAATGTGAATCACGATTATATAATTTTTATGAATAAATACCTGGAGCTCGTTAAATTATGTTCCTATTTTACGTTTTCGTTGATGAGAGCGCACATACGTGGGTTGGATGTACTCGTACGTACACTTTCACGTGTTTTTTCAGTGCTTCTGAATGACGTACACCGTAAATAGTTTGCGGAACGCGAATCCGAAAACATTAAATTTCAGCTGATTTCGTTGTCATTGTTGAAAGTTCAAAGAATAATCAAGGGGGCCGAGCCAAATTTTAATTACTTCTAAACCGATACAAAACCGCTGCGAAGAATACAATCAACGTTGGGTGCGCAACACTAAATCAAAACAAACTTCCAACTGGATCCCTTTTACCAACTTTCTAAATAACGGCGAACAATCTTTTTCATTAAAAATCTCCATGAGCCCGATTATTAGGGAAGTAAAACGCCTCCGGTGGCCGGACCGGAGTTTGTGAATACTCGCTTTAGCCCAAGATTTTCGCGAGGTCAAACTTGGGAATGTTAACAGATAATTACGGGCAAGTTTTAGCTAGCACGAGACATTTAACAGATGCTTTATTCGGGAGCGCGCGGCCGCGAGCGCACGATGAATGCTAATGAGATAAAACGTCGGGCGAATGCCGCTTTTATTGCTCACATAATAAGCGCTCGTTCGGCGTGGCGGGCGCACCGATCCGAGCTTTCGGGAAACGCCCGTTAACACATTTGGACTCGTGTCTAAGGTTAATTAGATTAGTATCCAACAATGCTACGCAGATGTTATGGAAAAACAGATTTGGGTGCGTATTATTAAATTGTTTAGCCGCTTTACAGACGGAGTAAGGGAATTTGTTGAATAAATTTACTTAGTCTGAGACGTTCCTTGATATATTGACTGTTTAATATGGGAGGATTTTTATCTTTAGAATAAAGGAGTGCAAGATTTCTCAGTGAGGTATAGTGGGGTATAAAGTGGGTTTGTGGTAAATTTTCCCTGTCTATCATAGAGTAGCAGGGCAGCTGAGAGTGAGCTGTAAGATACAGGCAATTTACATGAGTTGTTGCAGTCATACATCCTTCCGTGCGTTACGGGCCAATTAATTTTACACGGAAACGGATATGTGAGCAAGGCGCAAATGGGTTCATCACACGAATAATGTTCCTATGTTTGCGCGGTTTATACATTGACAGTTATACATTTGTAGGTTATCGCTGTGTGACGTCACAAATGCCAAAATTAGCATCACTTTTATATCAACAAATAAAATGCCAGTATGAAAAATGTCTCTAGAAGTCGCCTTTGAGAACATTCCCAGTGAGATAATTTAAAGGTAATAACGAGAATAACTTTGACTCTTATAAGTGTCTAGAGACGTCATCTCGAACCCAGCTCGATTAGAAACCACCAACTCAATTTGAACACTTTTAGATGTATAAATAAACTGCCTTATTCACAAACAGTTTTAAAACTTATTTTAGTTATCGAATATTGTCTCTTTCGAACGACTTTTGAATTCAGTTTGAGCGAAGAAGACGAAACATTCGATAGCTGGTTTTAAAATTGTCTTGGAATAAGGCTGAAAGTGCACAATAGTTGTTATAAGTCTTAACTGGGACGGTCGCGAACGCCACATTCACATGAAAGCATAAGATCAGCTAATACTACTAAAATATTGCTTAAAATAGTTTTGTACTTATTGCTTCCATGTTATCTATAAAGTTCCTCGACAACGCAATGGTGCCGGTCGGTTTCATTTCTGCTACCTTTTTTATAACTAATTTTTATTGACCCTTTTTTTTTAAATTAAAATTGGTACAAAAATTATTTCTAGCCAGTTGTAGGAATAAACATAGAAAGGGTTTTATAAATTTCAGGCATATAATACATACAAGCTATAGGCAAATATTTGTCAATATGTATACTGGATAACAAACTAACTACCTTCGTAGCTCTTCATTGCTTAGATCAGAATATTCGCTACGCCAGTCGATCATTGTCAATCTTCTAAATGTAAACAAAACTACTGAACGCCTATGACCCATTGGTGTCCCAACGGAAACTTTAGAGCGGTTTTGAATTTAGCTAATTTTTACGCATTTTAACGTGAATTTAGTTTATTTTTTACAATTTCTAAATCCCCTATTTTTTATTACTTTACAGGTTTCCCCGTCACTGGGCAGACTGAGGTAATAATAGTAGCAGTTTATTTTTTTATTTAAATGTATAACATTTGCATGAATCTGAGACACCATTATAATAAGAACATATCATTTATCAGTAATCTCACGTAAACTAAATGTAATAGCTCAATTTTCATAAGCTAATTGCCCAAGCGGTATAATGTCAAAATTATTATAAAAGCTAATTAATTCTGCGCAGGAAACGGAAGGGCAGCGGGTCGCGTGGCGAGATGCATTATGCAGACGCGACGCATGCGCCGCGCATGCCAACACTCGTGTCTTTGACGGCCTCTCATAGTTAAACGTAATGTAATTTCCTCCACATGTATCATTACCATATTTGCGACGAGACGGTTCGATTGTGAATTTAATGCGATTTATCACTGTTACTCGCAATGTTCACGGATTGGATCATTCTTGTTTTGGATTCCTGTAGGTATATTATTAAAAGAGTGCAAAATATTTATTCTTTACTTTCATTTGTTGACATTTATGATATAAATAAAAAATACAACCTATTATATTTTTTTTTAATCTTGATAAAATAAATACAAATTCATCAACAATGGAAACGTCCAAGCCGCAACAAATTTAATGCTAAATCGGAATGTTGAACATTATTAAAGAACACTTAATACAATATAAAATGTTGGCGCAGCTCTGGTATCTTTCACTCGTCAGAGGCTATCGCAGTAAATCACCACGTACTATCTGTTTGGAAAATTTATTTTTGAAAGAGACTATTTAAATACTAGTAAGTTCGCGGCGCGGTTCTGTGAGGTTATTTTATGGTTACTACGAGTGGGCGAGTTGAATGTTAATATGCTGAATAAAAAATATTTTTGCCAAACTAGCTTTTGTCATTTTGGGGCACTATGCAGATTTTGAGGCGCTGAATGTAATTTTTTTTCGTGAATTTATTCTACTCAGGGCCAGTGGCAACAACTTTTAAACTGTTGCAGAATACATCCGATAAAAACGTTTCAAAATAACAAGACTAAACGTTATGAACACACCGGGATCCCTATTATTACTAATCTTCTTACATTTATTAAATCCAGAAAACACCATAAACGTAATTTATAACTTAAAATAATTACAATCATAATTCAAATAAATAGGTTTTTTCACATCAAACCCAGTCGTAACTCACGCACATCGGAGCCGTGCAGAATGCAATTTACAATAAATTATGTAGATATTAATAAGTAAGGTTAAGGGTTGGATATAATGGCGAGACCATTCATCGTTCGATAAATTGCTAGTGGAGACACATTGTAGCCAGATTACGTGCTTCAATATCCGGAATAAGCCGACGAGGCCTTCGCCAACTCCACTGGAAGGAACATCATATTTTCTTGTGAAATTTGCAAATTTCATTTGTAAGTCACGATATATATCCAAAAGTTTTTATATGGCCTTAAAGTTTAGCTACATATGCATTAAATAAAGTTTATTGAAATTGAATAAATAACAATAGTTTCTTCGTGAAACTAAATCGCTAAATTAAAATATATTACATTCTAACAGATATGTATAGACATGGTTTATTCCACATATAATCTTAGATCTTTATGCCATTGCGTGAAGAAGCACTTAAGTAGCTCGATGTAATTGCATCGAATGGTTAGATATGTTTGTTTGTTGTTAATTGATTATCTATCCAGTGCTCATAACACTTAGCATCAAGTGCAGAGTACTTCGCCATACAAAAGTTCACACGAGGTTTAACGTACTGCTTAAGTGTAAATAAACTAAGCTAGGAACCTTAAAATATTTTTTTAATAACTAGATATAACTAATAACATCCAGCCACAGTCTTTTACTTCTTCGCAAGTTTATAATGTGTACATAAACTTTGGAAGCAGTTTATTAGAGGGTCATTAAGCTGTTAACAACCGGAGCAATGCAGTTACGTCTTTAATGCAAATGTTTTTCTTTATAAAGACATGTTCCGCTTATAACACGCCTTGTTAAATGTATTTATCATAGTAAAACAGGTCCTATGCTAATTAATAGCAATTGCAATAACTGTAAAATGCATCTAACATAGTCTATTTGATAATAGTAATCGTATAATTTTTATTATTTCCGTTTTAGAAATATTTAATTAATATTTCATGTTGGTTATAAAAGTGCATTCGTATTTCATTAGTATTACTGGTCTTTTAAATACAGTGGTCAAGCCTAGGATGCAAACACATTTTTATACAATAAGCACTCAGTATGTACATAATAAGTTTTATATACTGTAAAATGCGGGTTGAAATTTTAAAATATTTTATTTAAATGGCCTATATATTAAGGTAAAGTTATTATAAACAAATTATGATGATAAATACTACAACTAGTCTACTGTAGTAGACTAGTTAAAAGTGAACAATCGTAAGCGTGGAAAATAAAATTAATAACACATATTTAAACAATGTGTTAACAAATATTTTTGGCACTAAAAAGAGACAAAAACAGATAACTAGGATAATAAATGTAAGTAGAAAAAAAAAAAGTAAATTATATATTTGGGAGTCGGCTCATATATTTCCCTAAGAAATTACAAAGGTAACGTACCGCGATAAGGAAATCTTAGTAATTTTCGAATTTGATACAATATTTTTACATGAAACAATGTTTCTTTTTGTCGGATTTTCTGGAAGCCTATCAATTTCGTACAACAATAACGACAGATACATCTACTGTCATTATATTTTGATTCTTTTGTTTGTTACGTGTTCTGTACCCTTTTGTTAGCGGGTAATTTATTTTACAGATATATACAATGTAATAGTATTTTGTAAACAAATCATAATACACATGCATGCAGTGTCCGGGCTTTTAATTGTTATATATTCCATATCGTCTTTTTTACAACGATCATTCTTGAGCAAAGTTATTGACATCAATTTGTTTTCCGTGATGTTAAAGGGTTTACAGTTCAAAGACTAACTAGTTAAATAATCATATTAACACGAATTGTAATATTAGGCCAGAATCGCTTACCAAAACAAATGGTTTGAACTAATAAACTATTAGACACAAATTGATGCTTAATGGGAATTAACGTGCCTATGAGCCTAATGAAATAAACCAATTTTCTCGTTTGACATCACTTCGCTCCGACTTCCCTGACGACAGGGCGAATAAATCCGAGTTACATGAAAAAAATCAGGGAAGAAACAAAATTACTTTGGCTGTTCATAATTGGATAGCTAGTTTCTAGTAATTTTTCTAACACCTTTTTCTATGAAATAAATTGTTATTACATATATATTTTGATTTTATGTTATTTTTATTAGTTTTATTTTCCCTTCATTGCTAACCTTTAGGTATAAATAATGTAATACCCATAGATCTATATTCTCCATCAGGTGGAAATTACAAATTCTATAAATAGTCACAAGTTGCCAGCACTGAACACCGCGCCGGATAAACTCACCAAACAAATATTGTAGCAATCCAACGGATCTGTTTAACATTCGAACATTCGCTCCTTAACCGATAACAGATTAACTCCAATATTGGCGGTGGAACGCGACACCACTGCAGATTTCGCCTCGCCGATACCCAACGCTTTATCCTCACTAAACACTATTAAGATCACATAAATTTATTCAGCGTGGATCGCTAATAAAACAGATAAACTTTCATTGTCGACAAAGTTGTGGCGTCACTACACGGAAAGTTCCACTCTATATCTGTATACATACGTGCCTAATTCGATTACGGACGACCCAAATTTGTGGTGTCAGTGCAAAATGAGATACGTAGTTGATCGACAGAAGTCACGGTGTACATTGTATTAGAGGGATTGGAGAACTTAAACTGTCAGCCTTGTTACCAAGTTGAATGGGCCGGCGGCTTAGCGTGGATCGCAAACTGCTGCTTTGATCTTCATAACAGCTAATTAATTGGGTAAGGAAAGCTTAACCGAATGTATTGATGGGCCGCGTCTTGTTGCGGTGCCGTTAAACAATTTAAGGGTTTCAAATTGTTTAACGATTACCCATCAGTGTAAGATTTCTTTATAACTCGGTCAACAAACAGTAAGCCGAGATCAAATGTTAAGAAATTACTTAAAAAAACATTTGGTCCTTCTAATAACTTATGCTTAACGTCTAAACCAACTATAAAACCCGATTATAATAATAACCGATGTGTACAGCGACAAGAAATAAGTTCTATTTTTGAAGAATTTTCGACTAAATAAATTTGAATAAACTGTAAACAAAAATGGCAATATTTCTTTAGACACCGTAAGCGTTACGCGCGTCAAGATACGACAGCGCAACATGCAACCCGCCGCCAGAACAGCCTTTACATTTCTCCGGGACAGAACGTTTCATTACACGCGCATTCAACGCGGAGACAGAGTGACCGAAACCTACAAACATGTCACTTCTAGTGAGAGATATAATTTTCAACGGCATCCGAGCCAGGACGCATTCTGCATGAATAACGTCACTAAGTAAATAGCCCACAGGTAATTCTGGTATTCATGTCTCGATTCCACGCTGGCACAATTAGGGAGCTGCCGAGTGTCTTCAGACGAACGCGCAAATGGCTCGGCAAATTTACGGTAACACATTTTAAATAGTTAGCGTGCACTCCTTTCAAATTAAAATTTTCAAATGCGACTGAAATACTTTTATGTTTTCGTTTTTCCTGATTTGCTGCTAGGGTTATTATTTGGGTTTTAAAGGAATCTATAAGTCTCTTAAAATATTTATAAATTCGGGCTGTAGTGTGTTTTGATTAGATGTTTTATTAAACAATTGCACCAGAAGAAATCTTTTTACAAATCATGAGGCAAATGATAACAAAACACACCAAAAACTTTTATGAACTACGTTTTCTTAGATCGCGTATGTTGAAAGTAATGTAAATTTCTAATCGTCGTTTTAAGGAGAGTACTGACCAATGTTACAGGGCGTAATATAACCTGCTACAATGCGAGCATTCCTGCAAGCAGTGCGCGGAAACGAGCACGAACATTTTATAATTATTAATGATTTTATAATACCATACACAGTAACATAAATGCTCGCTACGAGTGTTCCATTATACCGCGTTACACCAGTCAGTACCCATCTTTATAGTATTACACTCCACTCATCCTAGAAAAAAGACTGGTCAGAAAACATTTTTATAATAATTCCGCATGGCCACCGGTCAGTTTACTGTCAGACAGCAACCCACCCGAGGGGTGCTTTCAGTCGTTTATTAAAATAAAATAACTGAATATTGTTTAATACGCTATGCACACGTTTTCGGCACGCGGGATATTTCGGACAGGTGTTCAACTGGCAATGTCCTCGTAAAAAACAACCATATGGATTTATTATTTAAAGTGGTCCACAGCTATTGTCGCCCGTTGTTTGTATTGGGACAGGTCGTGAATACAACTTTTATTATTTTTAGTTTTATGCCGGCCAATTAAAAACGCGTAACAGCGAAAATATATCGATGCGACGTACTCCGCTCGGCGCGGCGTCAGTGTTTTGTTACAATTACCATGTTATTATAGTATTGCTTTTTGAAATTATTGTAGTGTATTATTCCTCCGATACATATAGTATTATTAAGCGAATGAAAAGAGCCAAGAGTGAGAGCACTATGCAAATTAACACTTAACCGATCGTTCACTCTGCAATATATTCTTGTCAAAATTAATTTCTCCACACTTTACATTTGTTATTTCCAGGAGCTTATCAATAAAAACATTATGCTCGTGGAGCAATGACAAGGAATGGAATAAGAATAAAGATAATCTTTATGTACATATTCCACTTATATCCAAGTCTTAGAATATAATATAAAATAATAAGAGTAGAATAAATAAGACGTATCAATACACATGAGCGTACATGTCAACATCAAGATAAATTTGTGTCCCTCCATCAATGTAAGTAGAACTGGGAACATATCGTGATCTTTATGGATATTCAATAAATATTCCAAATAGAAATACCGGGTGATATTGACATATGGTATTTAATTTAAACCACAGTTTTCTAACCACCCCAGGTAACATTGTACCAAGTTTGAAAAGAAACTGTTATTTGTGTCAAATATCACGATTTTAGCTTTCAAGGTCTTACATATAAAGTTTTTTGGAAATACTTATATCTTTCAGGTAAGTTCCGCAACCTTACCAAATTTCAGCTAAGCGATAAAAACGGCCGTATCTATATGACAATGCCAAACATCGTAAAATCTAAAATCATGATTTTTTGACAAATAACCTCTCGTTTTTTATTCCAATTTAAACAATGCCACCTGGGGTGCTAAAAACCATGTGGGTTTAATCAAATTAAATACTATATGCCAATTTCACCTGGTATATAAAATACCTAGCGCCTATAACTGATTAATTTAAGGAAAGAACTATGTAATAACTCTTTGAATAGTTTCTTTAAGTTATTAAAATACGTAATGACTTTAAGGCATATCTTGTTACAAATGCCATGACGGGAACCACTTACAAAACAAGTAAAGCGATGGGAAAACTATCATCGTTCATAATGTGTAACGATTTCCGGAACTATACTTAACTGGCCCTATTATGAAATTAACAAGCCGACATTCATAAAACTGCGAGTGTTTGTCAACGCTTGCCAATCGTGTTTAATGAAACAATTCACAATTATTTGCGTTTAATCAAAAGTACAATTTACACAAATTAATTAAGTTAATCGTTTGTGCGTGAAATTTAACAGGTAATTAACGTTTCTAAATAAAAGCGTGTAATGTCCAGTGGGTCCTTTAAGCCCACGATAGCAGTCTATTACCTAACCAAACAATTGGCCTCGACCGATAAGTAAGTTGCTAGCATGCGCGAAATCCCCACGCAAAGAGCAAGAATTACGGTCAGCGTAAGGGTTAAGTGGGCAAGCATCTTTACTTACTAAGCCTATCACATTCACTATTTCGTTTTATTTATTTTTAAATGCAACCCTGTTATATTTACAACATTACGGAAAAAATACAACATAAAAAACGAATTGTAAACTTTCATGGAAAGTTTTTGTATTGAGAATATGTATTTTAATTGTTTTTCGCAAATAAATTCTGATCTCTTTTAACTACCCCATCAATAAACCAGAAAGCTAGAATTACTACCGATAATTTTCAGTGAATTAGCATGAACTATGATTGAAATTACGATCGAGTGATTAGACCATTCAATTGCTGGCAATAGATTAATAATAGTGCTATTGTAAGCCCTAATGACCTATGGATATAGGATAATACGACTGTAATAAAATAGCGAAGTATTTTCTTTTACGGTGTGAATGGGATGCAAAGACGATTGTTGGCAAGTGCTTCTCTTCGTCATAGTATGTCGTGTTGTGCGTTGATGCCATTTTGTCGATTGGAACTTTAAAAATATATTTCTTTATTAACTTGATAATTGCCCTCAAAAAATTAATTATCAGAAGCCAGAGTCGTAGTAAGTAGTTTATTTATATCTAAACGCCTCCAATCTATACGTGGGAGTGTTGTTAAAATTGACAGCTAATATAAATATACGCTATTTAACACGAAGGAAAATATTATTAGAAGTTCCTACTTTCCATTCCTGACAGCTCTATATAATAATTTCAAAGCAGATCTTAATTGTTTCAGGTGAAATTTACCTGCCGCAAGCTGAGTCTCCATATTCTAGAAGTTAGATTGTCTGAAGCACAGTTACCTATTTTCCTTTTGTTCTGCCGTCTTTTTTCCCTTTCCTTTACCCCTCCTACTTTAAGAGGCCGGCGACTCCTCTACCTCTAATCTAAACTTTGTAGATGTTCATGTGTGCTTACAATCACTTGCAATCAGAATTTGAGTCTTTTCACCGTTTGTCGTATTTATGCAATCAAAAAATTGATCAGAAAGCCAATGTATCAATCTGAAGTGGAGCAGTGAAAACATCCGACGCTTGGCTCGTGGATCGCGCTGTCTGTATGTAGGTACGGCGTGCGGAGGTCCCGGATTTCAGTTTGTGTTGTAGTTGAGCTTACACGTGTGCTAAGCACTGTTCCCGGTATCACTTGTTTAAATGTTAGCACAACGCTGATTTTGCTTCTTTCCTACTTTAGTTCATGTTAAATTTAGAGTCTATATTTAGGAGTACTTCCTATTGGAGTATCTAAGTGGTTTGGGTATGAATTATGACGATAGTTTAGAGCTAAGCTTGTAGTAAAATAACAGTAATAAAACACGCATAGCTTAAAAATCCTATTAGGCTAGGCGCTACCAGCGTCCCACTGTGAACCACGAGCCACTACAGCGATTCAGAGGTTTAGACCTTTTTACGTCACGCTGACCTATTGCAAGCTAGTTGACATAGTTTTGCAATTTTTATAGATACCAGCCAAATATGCAGGTTTTTTATGATATTTATGTTTGTGTTTAAAGTAATACTCGCAGTTATGAGCTATGAATTTTTTTTGATAAAAACAAAATATTTTATTAACTGATCTCAAACAAAACAAAGCCACTCCAATATCGCTGATAGTTGTGTGAATAGCCGTATCTCGCGGCTCCGTGTACAATTAGAAACAATGTGGCACGTAGCGCTGGATCAGGTAATATCAAACACGATCAAAACAACAAACAAAAACGGTGTCGAAAGGTAAAATCAATAATTTTGATGTTTCGGTCACCCTTTATCGCTGCGTTTTATCGTTGTCTGCCCGAGCTTTCTGGTTCCGCGCCGATAACACGCTACTGATTAGCGATAGCGTTGAAACGGGGAAAAACTTAATGAGTTTAATTTATTAGAGGCATTACTTGAGCGCATGTTACAGCTGCACGGGTTTAGTGTTACATCGGTAATATAAAATTTTATGCGACGCTCGCGCGGCGCCCGTAATCAACATTATGTTTTTTCCACAATTTCGCTCATTTTGCTGAAAATGTTTCGTGGGACTGCAAAATTATAAATACAATAATTAATGCGAATAATATCCCATCTATTCCATTATAACTATAGTTTGCGAGTCGCCGTTAATGATAAGACCGCTGATTGTAGGTACTAAAGTAGATATAAGTTTGGTCTTCTATTGTGTTTTCTAAATATTTCCTTTTTCTATTAAGTAGGCCAGCGTGTTGGACGATATGACCTAACCACTCTCAAACATACTCTCGATTGTAGAAAAGACCCTTGCGATGCACTGGGATGTACATATATGGGCTGATAAAAATAACAATTATTGAAGTAGGCAAAAAACAGTGTTTTCGTTCCGGGTACTGTAAGATCAGAAGTGTACCTACTTTCTGAAATTTACAACACATAGAACGTGTCCAACTGATGAGTGCAAACAGCAGTGGGACATAAATGTAATGATATACAAATAATCCGATACTACGTACCTGTCAAATAACCTAATGTTAACTGTTTATTATATGAATATATGATCATACTTATTCCAAACCATTAGTAGCTCCATGAAAGCCTAAACCAAATTACGAAAGACAAAGTAACAAAGGAACGCAGACGGCGAAGTTTCTATCTCATTTTAATGGCAATAACGATGTTAACGTAGTGATTTGGAAGTAAGTTCGTACTGATAAACTCTCTTACATTATCAAATCGTGCGATGTATTAACTTCGGGCATGACCGATCGTCAAATGTTCGTGAAGTTGGAACACGCGATGCGAAAATTAGCCTTGAATTGTTTTGAGAACAAAGTTGCTCAGTTTTTTGGTTATACATGTTCTGTTCACTAAATATGCACAAAATTTTAATGCGTTTAAGAGAAAAAATGTTGTTTTTCATTACATTTAATCATTTGAAGCAATTCTTTTGATTGTCAGCAGAAAAAACGCTTCAGTAGATATGTGGATTACGTGGATCCGTTATTGCAAAATTTAATTTAGTCCAACGAAATATTAACCACATCCGCTTGGTAGGTACCGCAAATATATTTGTTTACCGGGATCGAGTGGAGATATATTAACTCGGTTAAGCGGGTGTGACGGCAGCAAGCAGGTACGACATCAATTCCGCCGCGGCAGCACGAGCCAACCGGCTGTCAATAAATCCATCCTCACTCGCAACATGCTAAAGTTAGCAGATAAAAACTTTGTTCGTCCCGACTCGGGTTCGATTACATAAGACGCGCAAACTTCCTCTATTACCCCTACTTAAGTGTACAAATTTAGGCGCCCCCTATTTAAACACTGTTTCCAAATACCTACTACGTAATTTAACCGGAGTGCGGTTCGCACCCGAACATATGGGGCTGAGAGTAGCGGAGTGGCGGAGTAGGATTGTGAAACGAAATAAATCTCGGACCGCGGAGCCGAGCGATTTATAAGCAACCGGTGATTTGTAAGAAACCCACCGGGAGAGACACGAATTTGATTACAAAGGAAAATGGGCTTGAAATTTTGCAATTGTAATGTTTAATAATAAATTCTTTTGCACAAAGGTGTTTTTGTACGCGCAGCGCTGCGGAAAAATGATACTGTCGTTTCGCCGTCTATTTGTATAAAAATACTTAATATAATATCATTATCTTTTATACCCGATATCAAAAGGACATTCTTTAGTCATCGTTTCCTTAACCAATGTTCTGTTGATATTGATATTTTGTGCTTCAATTCATGGTAAAAATATCACTCGGACAAACCGCAATAATAGTATAATTATAAATATAAAAATAAAATCTCGCGGGAAAATTAATATTTATTTAGCATACATGAGCGTATAAAGTTTGGATGGGTACTCCCCACGCTCCCCGCAGGTAGCAGTGGGTAGCTCGGGTAGTAGAGTACCCGCTACCCGCAGTGGGTAGGTAGAAGGTGGAAGGTAGGCAGCAGTCCACGCCGCAACACTGTCATCATTTAAGCCGCACATTAGTGAAACTTGCGTCGTTTGAACCGGCACCTGGGACGCGCCGCGACACACTACTCGATATTTTACTACTGGAATAAACTACACGGCAAAATGTAAATTTCGCCTTCATGCGCGGATGACAATATATCAGCTCGGATTTCACTAGGACATTTTTCATTTAGTTTACTCTAACTCGGATTTTTTTATTGTGCCTGCTAACATAATTTTTGGGAATATTGCTAAGTAAAGTTGAATGATATATTGCTTTCAACGTATAAGTTTAGTTTCTTTCTAAAACCAATGTTTTTCTTATGTCGGGATTCAACATATTAATACATGCTCACGGCTTTCTTTTCAATATGCACTAGGTACCTAAATTAAACAAATCCTTCAAATATGGGACACAAACGTTATCCAACGTGTATAATGTACACTTTGCCTTAGTTGTAAAGTGCCTAATGAAGCCACATCGGACTGACAAAATAAGCTTTATTTTGGGTTATAACATTGAGTTAAATTTACATATCCACTTCGAAACGTGTAAATTAAATGTAAATGGGAACACTTAACGAAAATACGAGTGTCCTAGGTCAGAGCCAGAACAATGGCAGGTATAGACAAAGTGAGTAGTATCGATTCAAGTTCTACCTGAGACCTAAGGGTTTTCTAAAAGCTTTTCTATTTGTACAACTCCGTTCACAGTTCTTGCGAATAATCAGACGTTCTAGACTATTTAAATGCAATGGTGTCACTAAGTATGTACATCCCGGTACATTATTAATGAGCCAGTTTCGACTTAGGATCAACATTTGGCAGAATAGCAGTTTGTTTTATATCCTTACGAATATTAATGTTAGTAAAACTGTCTACGTGATGAATAATGTGAAAACTCGACAGTTAGTACTAATAGCAATAGACAAAACGAAAACAAATCTGCTACTTACGCAGTCGTAAATGAATGAAATCTATTTGAACTTTCTCTAACAACATCCACGTACCTGTGAACAAGAAAAAAAAAACATAATTATTTATTCCCATGATTGGCTTAATTTAATTTTGCAACACATAGTTTATATAAAAATGAAAGTCACAACCTTTTTTGGGCTATAAGCCAATTTTGCCGCTCATCAAAATTAAATAGCTAACTAGTGCGTTGTCATTGAAGGGCGGGAAAAATAGCAGACCATAAACACTATTTTCTTAAAATTGAAAATGAGTCGATATCAAAGATTAGTGCAAAGAGGATTTAATTAAAGTTATTCGAAAAGAGAAACAACATTCCAAATTCAAACGTTAGCTACGTTCGGAAACAAACCAATAGCCGCGCTGAGGAACCACGAGCGCGCCAGTTAATCGCCGCCAACTAGTGGGTAATCCTTTCGAGTGGTGTGCATATAACGACTGCATTCCGACCCGCGCGCGTTCCGAACGCACAGCATAGAGTGAAATTGCGGCACTCGGCCGGCTCAAAGCGATGACGGGGCCGTATCATTGCATGATGTGCATCAGTAGCTAGTGGCTACGTGTGTGAGTGACTCGTTTCACTGGGCTATACTACGCGGCTAATATGCACTGTTGTCGGTTACCTTATACAATAACTTAAAAATAACCCAACATATTATATTTGCTATTGAGAAAAGTTTCTAAATTACGTGCATTTTTTCAGCACTATATCACCATAGAGTATCTTTTACAAATAATTAACTTTAGACAAATATTATTTGCACAGTCAGAATCTCGAAACATGCCTATTCCATAAATATAAACGTAGAAACCTAGCATCATTATTTAAAGCTATTTATTGTATGCAAAGAGAAATACCGACTCTGTAAGTGACTCTCAAATTCCGAGCTCCTTAAACGAAATGGCGCGTGCAATCCTCAAGTTTTCCCAAGTGCGGCAGCCGACTCAAAGCGAGCGCGTAGAGCGGGCACCTAGCCGGTTACTAAGCACGAAACTGACTTGGCGTTTTAAAACCATTAAAATAGTAAGTAAATGCAGCATCGAGAGATGTACTGAATGGGAGGCAGAGAGCTGCGCCGGCGCCGCGTGCATTGCCCTCGCCGCCCCGCGCCTCCCGCCGCGCCGTGCTACAAACGCGACTGACTGCATTCCGCCGCGCTTCCTGACCAGGGCAAGTGCACGCCATTACGCTACAAGTACGTACCCCGTCGCCCACGCCGCGCACCCCGCCGCACCCCACGCACCCGCCTAGCTCGCAGCTTACCGCGCGCCGCGCGCCGCTGCCACTGCGCCCTCACACAAAGAACTCGCGAAAATATCTCGTTTCGACACAACAACGTAATTCGATAAAAATGCCTGATCAATGCTATGGATCTTTTGATGTCTAGCGACGAGCAGCCTTGGCTCCTTCTAAAATAATCATAAAATCTAATATTATGGAAGAAAAATAAAGGGAACTCTGCCCGCCCGTCCCTCACTCTGCCCGTGTAAGCCCTTTGTAACCTAATGCATTAAGTTTATTAGGTTGCCATAATATTATATTATTTTTCCTTTAAAAATTTACCGGTATTTCATACACAAGTGATCGTGCCGTAGTACATTACGCCACGAATATTGTGGACTAATTTTCGCTATGCGACACTGCAATTTGTAATTTGTGAAATATTTCGACTAAAAATTGAGGCGCATCAACAGAAAGTGTGTGATTAAAACTGGAAGCGGGAACTAACAAACGTAGATTTCGATCGCGTACTCAAAGCGGTCATACGTTACGGTTTCTGTGTAAGATATAACTCAACCCCGGCATGGAATCAAAGCAAAAAGTATGGAAGCACCGGCTAATAGGCAGCGTGCTGAAAGCGTTTTCCATGGGGCTTTTAAGCGCTTATCTTGGCGCTGATAGCCGCCGCCGGACGTTGAAGGCTGCGACGACAATTTGCTTACATTAGGACGTGACCCGTTTCGCCATCACTTCACAAATTATTTTTAGTTCCATTTAATAGACACAGTTCGTTATTACTAGTGTACCTCGTGCATTTACTGGACTATTGATTTGCAGCGCAGTCAGCTATGAAGTTGAAACAGATTCAGTTACGCGTATTCCGGAATGTTACAGAGCTGCACCAGTTAGTTCAGCTCAACTGGGTATTAAATTGTTTTTAGAAACAATCAATGTACATAGTTTACGGCATTTTTGTAACAATGTGTGAATTTTTGAATATAGTTGCGAAACAACGGTATTGGTTTTTCGATTTTACGTTTGAAATGAATGAGAATTATTTACTTCATTCTAACAGTTTATTTTCCTGCGAAGTGATCGTTGCAAACCTCTGCAATGCATAATATACATAGTGTGGTGTTTGGAGTATGAAAGTGGCCGTATTCAGCAGAACAATAGGGTGGGAGCACAATGTTGTACTAATCCATTAATTGGTTTAGTGAGTAAAGATTATAAAACGTTTGGGAGCACACGAGTGCGGTGCCGTAGCCCGTGGCCGCATGTTTGTTTTTCGCGGCTATTTCTGGACAAGCCTGCGCCGCCATTGTTCCATGAGTTATAGCTGCGCGCTAGAAGGTTAAACAACAAAACTATCGCGGTTTCATGCGAGAAAATGAAAGTAAAAACATTGTATAAAACCGATATTTTACTTGTCCGAGGATTTATATGAAATTTTTAAGATTTTCCCAAGTGCTGGCTGTATTCCGCTCACTGGCTCACCGGCCCAGATAACTGGCGATCTCATATTTCTTTTATTCTTCCGGCACTACCCGCTATTGCCAGCCGCACTTTCTTTCACTCCTCAGACAAATATAATTTTCAGATTTTATTTTTTTTGCATCGTGTCGCCGTCAACAAATTGTTTTTGTTTGTAGAAGAGTAACTTTTCTTTTATTTCACAAATCCGAGAAAATGGCAAATGAACACTAAGTTGATAATTTTATTAAGCCTTATACGTCTGGTAAGTGGAAAAGGTAAACATTTCTATCATTTTTTTAAGAATCACGCACTTTGCGTTCGCTTGTTTAAAAGCGCCAAAGCTCTATTAACTCCACTAACTTCTAACTGATAAAAAAACTAATAACGAACTCCAAACATTCAGAATCCACATGCATACGGCAGTAAAGGAAATATTAGCAATACATAGGTAAATTCGGCGGGCGGGAAACACGGCGCTCGCCCAGTTCCTTGCGATTCAATTGCGACCAATTGTTTCGATATCGAGATCGTTATTGCTCCAACGTAAACCAATATTGCCGTTAATGGTCGATCATTTGAATGTTTGCAAAAGTTTTTCCCAGATATGAATTTCATAGATTTCAAAATGAGATTTGTTGCACGGTATTACATACGAATATTGGATTTTGCTGCTAGTCACAACGATCCACATGTTAAAAAGGCACGCGCTCTCGTATGATTCGAAAGCAAAATATTTAACGTAAATTATAGTTCACATTTTCGAAAATGTAACAAAATTTAAAATTTGAATACAGTAATACGATATTTAAATAATTTTAGTCATAATATCTTCGTCTTATTGTGCTTGTATTGGTCGCATTTAGGATTAGAACTTAATCCTAATTAGAAAAGAGGGGATTTTAAAGTTTTCCGCCTATAAATCGGCATCGAGGTTCGGCCCGGACGCAGTCAAAAAGAACATTTCAATTTGCGCACATGGGACTAGGCTCTTAGCGCTCGATGCACTTATGGCGACTGGGATCGTTAAAACATTTTATATTTTTTGCTTTTGGCGTTGTGATATGTAACTACTTTTCACTTTTATCGCTTCGAACCAATATAAACTTCCACTCAAATACAAGAACTGGATATGCGAATACAAAAGCTTTTTACATTTTAGAATATGTGTATATTAAAACAAAATCACTCATAATTATCCCATGGCCATTAAGATTCAGAAACTTTTTAGATACACCATACAAGAATATCTATTAGATATTTATAGCATGCAATATTTTAATACACATTTGAAACAATGACCACAAAAGATATCGAAGAATCAAAGGCGGTGCAATCCAGACAAAGATTATGGCTTTGAAAGCAACCACAATATAGAATATCGGAGGCAAGGCCTGTTTCAATGTATTGCAAAGGGAACATCTTCCAGGCGTGTGTCATGGCAGGCTGCGGTCGTCACTATTCGATATTGGGATATTGTATATATGCCATATGTAGTATGTTAGTATGACGTATTGCAGACAATTTGACGTCACAGTTATGCTATTTGATTGCCTCTTCGGTATGACTTGATGAAGCCTTTTGTATCATTCAGCCGATGAAGTCAGGTTGATGGAACTAAAAGGCCTACTCTGGGAAGGGTTGATTCAAGACAGACTGTCGGTCGTAAAATAATAAGCCAAATCATTCTGCAACTTTAACGCCCGAATACTGGAACGCCATTCAAATAATAAGTTGCTCTTAACAGCGCACGGCCCACTTAGCCAGTACATTTAAGCGGGATTAACGTAGTTAAGCGCAATTTATATTTAAGTTGCGTTCCAGTATTTGGGCGTCAATTATACCGCGAAGTGTGCTTACGTGTGAGATAACATCAAGCAGAAGATCATGCTTAACTCAACACCAATTATAAAATGGTTGCTATGTTGCAATAAACTCGAATCATATATTCCGAATAAATGGCAATTAACATCTGAGCGCGAGAAATGGAAGGAAAGGAGAAAGAGTTTTGCCCAGCAATGGGAATTAAATTGCTTATAAAAATATAATATGTATGCATAAGAATGTATTAATTTTTCTGCATCGTCTGTACTGCCCTATTAATTAAATATTATAATAATCCAGTCCATCTGAAGTTTGCCTGGAAGAGATCACAACTAGTGATAATAGTTAGTTTAAGTATTTTATCCGTTTATTGTTTATTTTTTATACATTTGGTGTATAAAGTTTATAAATAAATAAAATAAATATATAATTCTAAGACAAACACGGTTGTAACAAACTTTGATATTTCATGTAACATCTGGTGCTCAGTGATGACAACTAAATCTATGGATAGATATAGAGGATAGTAAACTTTTATATTTAAAGCCAGTGCCGTATCCAAGGGATCCCTTTGGATGTTTGGCAAGTTTTGTGCCTTTGTGCTGCGGCTAAGAGGTTTTAAAACTTCTTCCCATAGGAATATCGTATTGGCCAATGTTATGTGCCCACAAATTTGTTACTTCGCTTCTAAGCAGTGACTCTATCATTTGAAGCTTATCTAAAGTAAGTTGATGAAAACTAAAATTCGAATTGGACGATGTAAATTTTATTTATATGTTGGTAGATAATAATAAAACTTATTTTATTTTTGTAATGCCCGATATTATCATTACCAATAGCTTTTTCCCAGGCCTTCCGCTTAGCGATTCCTTATTTACTTTTTAATAAATATTGTGGTATATTTTTAAAGCAAATATGCAATTATTAATTCATCAAAACATTAATTAATGCTATAATAACTGGGGGAACACACCGGCTGTCCGTTTTCCATGGCTTCTCATTTCTTTCATCTAGGCTTTCATGAGAGAATCATGAAATTCTAAATATTAAACCTACAAGGGAGGCGTAACAAAGCCATCAGAAATATTTTTTGTCGGTAACGCAAAAGAAAGGTTAAAAGTTAATAAGCTTATGTACAATCTGCCTCTTTTACGCTGACCTGAACCATTTTTTCTCATTACCTGCATCATAAAGGAGGAATTTTCTACTCTTTTCCTCCGTGACGTATTTTTTGTAGACATAATAATAGGACTAGCTTGTTCCTTAAGTCTATTGTTACAGACTTGAAGACAATTGTTAAACTAAAAGGAAAATTTAAAAAGTGTTTTACACTTTAAAAGAATTCAGAATCAAGTTACATTTTTATCGTGTCGAATATGACTTCGGTAAAGCTTTTTAAGGTTCCGTGAAGACTTTTTACTTAATTTTAACTGTTTAGAATCACTAAATATGTTACAATGCAATGTAGCATATAAAGTGTTTTTGTTTCAGCTGAAATCAAAATTTCAGGTCATACATAAACAATGCGTAGAACTCATAATGCTAACATTGAACATAGTAGAAAATATTAGTCTACATGACTTTTCAATCTGCTCTCATTCAAAAACATATTATGCATGTGAATCATTATGCCTACCAAATGCATCACAATTCACAACATTATGAAAAAAGGCACAACATTTTAAAGCGAACAAAATACTCATATTTTTCAAACGATAACTCCTTAAATAAATACAAACGCAAAAAATGTTATGAATTGTTGAAACAACCCGTACTTATCGCATTTCCCTTCGCAACAAAACATTAACACGATCGAGTTTTCTTTGGCAAAAACAAACAAATTATAACTATTACCGCCGCGGGTTGAATCTTGCCCGATATTAATATTTCCAACGAGGAACGGACGGGTTTTATTCAGCGAAATTGCAGTTAGAAAGATCCTATTAATGAACGTCCCGGAGTCCTTTGTCCGGCGCTGGAGCATTTCCTGCACAATCGGCGTGACACCAAGTAATTAGGGAGAAAAATTCGTTACCCCGACGTCGAGTACAGTATTTCAGTGTTGCGGTGATATATTTTTATAAGACACTGACGAGATAACTTAAGGTGAGGTTTGTATGAGTTTTGCACGGTGAGTGTCGTGAACCATAACGTATGTGTCTGTTGCTATCTAAGTCAGTGCGTTGACAGAATTTATTAATATACAAAACTAGTTTTCTTTTAGGATAAAAATGTACCATCATTTAGTTATGAATTTTGAGATTATCCATTTGAACACGAAGAGTGTTTCAGATACAATTACACATAAATTAATGGTTTGATATTGGATAATTGTAATCAAAAGAAAAGTCATCTCGCTTCGTACTTATTTATTAAAAGACTATCACTCCAAAAGTCAATCAAGAATGTTTGTACTGAAAATAAGTATTTATTAATAGGTGTATACAAAATGTATTTTTTATGTAAATATACTCAGTCGTGTGGGTCACAAAACGCTTCATTCATGCGTTTGTGCGAACCTTCAACTTTTGGCATAGTAAGCAAATTTCAAAGCAACTACGCCAATCGGTTGTCAATTGATCGGGGATGAATTTGACTGAAGTGTGAAACTCGTAATGTGAGGGTAATATTGTAAATAGGACACATAGTAACAGAAATGTTTTAGAATTATGATTTTCTTTGAATAAAGCAAACGCCTTGTAGGGGATAAAACAATTTTTGGTTCATATTTCAAATTACTATTAAATAAAATGTTCTTATAATTGGCAGCACGATGCTCTTTAATTATTTAAATTAGTGTCTTGAAACAAAAGGGATTATAAGATAGATGAACTAAATTAATTATTCGAAGTAATAACACGAAGAGATCTAAGAAAAGTCGAGTAGAATTGTTTCTCAAATTATTGAAAATGCGTGTAAGGCTTAGTTGAAAGATAATAATCTGATATTAATAAAATGTAATACCACTTTAAAGAGCTTGGAACTGAATATTGTAATATTAAAACAAGTACTCCAAGATTTTCCCATAATCACATTAGCTTTGCTTTGATACTGGGATCACTCATCTTTAGTACGGCCGATTAAAGGTTCGTTGAAATGATAATTATTCTTCTTTACTGTTATGTTTTTACTACTCTCAGCCTCTCTCTATCTCTCTCTAGCTCTTGATTGCGGGAAACACAGAATTTACGTAATGTATCAATGTATCAAAATAAGAAATATTGATAAATAAATAAATAAATAAATAAATAAATAACACCCAACAGTCACATACATAGTCCTGACCCCACACTAAGATCGAGTCTTGTGTCGTGGGTATCAGGAACTACGAGAGACTTTTCGGTCTCACAAACACCCAGACCCGGAAGAAATATTTGTGGGCCACACAAACATTTCTCTCGGTGCGGGGATCGAACCCGCGGCCTCTTGTTTCACAGGCGGCGTCTAACCAACTGCGCCACGGAGGCTGATGATAAAACTTACATTTACATCTTCTATATACGTCACAGCCCATATACGTCCCACTGCAGGGCACGAGCCTCCTCTACAATCGTGAACATGATTGAGAGTGGTTAGGCCATATAGTCCACCACGCTGGTCTAGTGCGGTTTGGCAGACTTACATACCATAGAAATTCTTATAAATCGCAATGGTATGCAGGTTTCCTCACGTTGTTTTCCTTCACCGTTTAAGTGCGTGGTGATTGACTATCAATACACACATAACTCCGAAAAGTCAGAGGTGTGCCCTGGGATTCGAACCCGCGACCACCGTGAACATGTTGGCAGCCGCGACTAGTCCGTTTACCAACAGGCCACCACGCACTTACATACATTTACATAGGTACTTGTATAAAAAAAAATCGTTCGAGTTTTTTTAAATATGATATAAATCCTATGATTATATACTTAGTTCTGTCCTAGCAGCGAGGTCTAACATATCAGCACGTCTTGTAATGTTGATATCAGAAATTACTTGAAACTTTTCGGACCTATGAAAAATTCGTCAGTAACCCATGGAAATACGTCGAGTTTTTTATTTACTGTATCAACTGTAGGGCACGAGCCTCCTCTACAATCGAAAGCACGATAGTAAGGGCCTATGGAGGTGTGCGGGTTGGCGGACTTTACATACCACAGAAATTCTCACAAATCGCTATGGTATACAGGTTTTTCACGATGTTTTCCTTCAATCGGGTTTCAAGGCCCTGTATCTGCACTGCCTTGTCCTAACTATATAAGTAGCATTGTATTTAGTCGAAAAAATATAAAAAAAAGAAAGTCTACGCAGTTGTCATCGCTACGCGAATGTTCACAACAGTCATATGCGTTCCTAAATAGGGGCGCTTCCGCAAGAAATATCATTCGACGATATGTAAGTATAAGTCAACGATAGCTGGCCGCGGAGATAACGTGACACATGTAGTGTTAGTTTGTTATTTGCTTCCAAGTCGTACTATTTGGAGTATTTTTTTATCTTTCATTAAGTTGGGTAAACGAGTGCATGACGTTTAAGAAAAACGGAGCAGTCATTATAAAATTCTCGGTCAAGTTAAATTATTTTTGCCTTATTATAATTTCATTAATAAAGGTGGATCCGAAATTATTACAATTATTTAGAAGGCTGTTAAGTTTACTTTGACCAAATATTTTTTTTACATATTTATTTATCATGATACGACTTAAAAGTTTAAAAAAGATATTAAATCACGAATATGATTAATTATAGAATAACTAGGGGCCCGGCCCGGCTGTGTTCATCATGAAAGAATTTTTCAATTTAGTTCAGAGCCTATTCAATGCAACAATCAAATATTTCCTCTTTATAATATTAGCATAAAAAATATTAAGTATAATTGGACCGGCTTTGTACCGGAAGATTCGAGCACAGATGCATACATTTCTAAAGGCTTACAGCGTGCTTAAGATTTCCCGCGTCTAATTCATGAGCGGCGATCATCACTTTCAATCAGTCAACAAGACGATGAATTTAATTAACACTCGAGCTTCAAGCTAAACTTTACAAGATTAATTTGTCACAAAAACCATCTGGCAGAGCTAAAGATCTACGTATAACAAAGGAGCATGTACAAATAGTGTGGAGGCTAGTTTTTTATCGCCGACAGTCGCTCGACACTTGAATCTACGTTCCGGTTTGTTGTCGGCACGATGACCCTGTATTATTTATGGGTTGGCGTAAATCGTGGGCGGCAGCGGGTCCACTAAGACTCTTACAAGGTTTTAATTGTGTCGACAGCTTGTGAAGGGTTATTTAATCCTTATTTGTTCAATGGGTGGTGCTTTGTGTTTACTACGTGGTATGCTATGGTTCTGCTGTATACACTACTGTATGTATATTTGTGAGTCGTTCATGAGTAGATTGACTTAAAAAGTTGTTATATATTCCAGTTAAATCTTTTTCAAACTACTTTATTTATTTATACAAGAAAAAGACAGCTAAGCTCTTTAAAACACTAAGTTAGCTTTATCATCTGTGTATTCGCTGTTATATGATGTTAATAACTTAAACTCTTTTCTTTAGTCTTCTGTTCTAGCTCCATATAAAATGTTAAAAGTTTCAAAAGTTGCATGGATAAGACGCTTCTCATACCGTGATAGTATATTAATGGTATTAAATGTATACTTTAATTGAGATTAGACTCACATATTTTCTGATTTAGCAAAATAAATCCTTATATATAAACAATTATAGGTTCATTTTTTTGAATGCAAAATGAAGTAGAGAATATAATAAATGTTGTCTTTTCACAATAAAAGGCTAAATTAGCTACCAAAGAACTACAAAACATGGATAAAAATATGTTCTAATTTTCAAATGCGGAATTGTAACTTGCTTTGTGACTAGAAAATAATGTAGCGCTTACACTAGCAAGATAAGACTGAAATTATATGACCTTTTAGGCCCGCAGATATTAATTTTAGTTTAGTTATCTTTTAGAAGAGTTAAATTGATTTAAATCATCATTAATGTATATTAGTAATAATTAGCATGGTTTTAACTTACTGTGACAAAGAACTTAAATATTTGCACAGAAACGTTATTCCGCGGCATTGTTACCTAGTTTATATAATTTTAAATATTTGACTATAATTTAAAAACCTTTGCTTTATGAATTAAAATGACTGAAAATTCAAATTTCAAAAACTGCATCGAATTGTTATCAAATAAAAATATGTGTTATACACACTTTATTTTATTTATTTCGCTTTTATATTGCTTTCGTCCTTTCTGAGATTATAATGATAGTGAATCGCTAATCGCTTGGGTCCGGCACCGTGTAATTATACAAATTTTCTCGACACTCACGGTGACGCAACGGGGCCCCTCGCAGCGCACACGCTTTTTATACGCCCATAAAAATGACCAGTCGTCATTTTCGAAGAATTTTTATAATGTACACTCGGAACACGTGTGTTCTGCTCGTGAACTGTCTTAAAGCTTTGACTGATGCTCCCAAGGTCATTTATGGTGAGGTCTACAGCCTCTTTGACATTAAAATAAATTAACAGGTATTTTTGCTCTTTATAATGTTGTGTTTGTGTAATGTGCTTTTTCATATTTTCCGATAAACTAATTTACAAACTGTGCATACTGTAGTTTTTTTAATGATAGTCCATATTGTTAGCTAATCTGTCTTAATCTCTTATTGATTATATAATTATTTTCGAGAAAATGTTTTTTTCATTGAATAAAAAATAAGCAAGAGTACTAGCCGAAAAATTGGAAAATTTATATGAACACGTTTAAAGATAACAATTTGAACTGCCGTGGAAGTGTAGCTTCAAACTAGTCTCATCGTTTTAAAAACAGTTTATGAGAAGGCTTTAACGAACGCAGCGGCACGCACGCGCCTTACAAAAAGTAAAACAAATCCGCCCACCGACGTCGCCCGCCCTAAAAGTAAATACTAGTTACCTATTTAATTTACACTTTGTTACTACATTGGCTTTGTCTGTTTTCATTCTAGATGAAGTTTAAATATTTTTCAGCGATCACGGTTCAGTTGCGGCCGACTTGGCTATCAACATTCTTTACACGGCATCGTTGCATTTTCATTTGCGAAACACGTGAAAATGGTTAATTAATTTCCAAAGCATCGCCAGCACCCAGCGGCGCCTCGAGCATGCAATCTAATAATTTGTTAGTTGAAAAACAACGAGAAAACGAGCCGGTGTCCAGGTGAAACTGACGGTCACACAACGTTAAATCACATCATTTCACGCGACAGAATTTCTGAATCACTAATTGATTGTTGAATTGGAAATAATACACTCATTAGATGTATAAATGCAATTAGGCGCATAGTTGTGTGTAGTGAATACCGTTTCGCGCGGTCGCACCGACTCCACCAACTTTCGAACTAAATTGCGGTGAAACTGATATAATAGCGTGTGCGCAAACCACGCGATGCTAAAGTACTTTTTGCATATGTGTGCATGTGGCGGTGGATGTGTGCGGCGCGCAGCGGCCCGGCCAGCGAGCGACCAAGCGCGCCGACGCCGATCCAACGTAACTGCTACACATTCTTTAGCGCGTTTACTTCCTGCACTGTCAATGTTTTAATTTCTAACTATTGCAACCATTTTCTTACCTAATTTGCACGCAACGTCTTCCAACTACTCACCATTATTGGTAAAGTTAAATAGCGTTACCGTTTGATAAGTATTCTTGGAGGGTTTGTCGTAGACTTTTAAGCAAAGGTTGCTGTTATGATTTGGTTACAACATTGTCATGTGTTGTGTTGCATGCCCATGCACATACACGTAATCAAACTCAGTTTCCATTGAACTGGACAATACTGGACAAAACAATACTGTTTAAATTATGCGTTACGCATATGTTGGTACTGCTGAATAGAAATTAATTTATGTAATGTAAATTATTCGAACTACAAAACAGCTCCAAAATATCGCAGTTGAATATGTTTGGATATTTTACCTTAGCTTTCTTATTAGCCTAATTTAGGTGTGGTTGGGACTAGTGAATGTCTCCGACCAAAGAAAAACAGATTAGGTGTTTAAAAGTTACGCATGTAAATATACTTAGTGAATTAGTTTAATTAATTCTTTAAATACATGATTTCACGACTCTGATAATCACGCAGAAACCTGGGGATCCTGTAAAGCTCTTCGCGTGCTATTTTATGGTATGTAAGGACGACCCTGCATTAGGCCAGTGTAGTGGATTAATATTAAGCTTCTCTCAACATAGAGCGGACAGTTAAACTTGAAACTCAAAATTTAATTTACTTTTTTGTAATTATTATGAAAAATTTCATAAATCTTTTTACTTATAATATATGCTCACATTTAAGATGACCTAATAATATTGCATTTAAAGTAGAATTCAATATTTTATTTAAAGAATAGAATGACACTTGAGTGTAAAAAAAAGAAAGATGTTTAAGAATAAGTAACGAACGGCAATCAATAATAAAATGGATCAGATTGGGTGCATACTTGACAGCGCGCATACATAATATGTTATGACTGGTGACAATATATTGAGTACAAAAGCCGCCGCCAAATGAGCCTAGGTGTTCACGTATGAGAAATTTCCGTTATCTATAGAGCCAGACTTCCTTGAACAAATTTAGCATGGTAATGGTACTTGATTCTTTGGAAACATTTTGCGAACCGTTATGTAGTCGCGCCTCTGAATATTGACGCGCGTGATGTAAATTCAAACGATTTTATTCAAATGAATATTAGTATCGATACATTCGTCGTTTCTGTGCACATTTCACTACCCCTCAGTGCCTCAGTACCGTGTTAAAATAATCTTTTCCCCGAGAGACGGCCCATATTAATGGAGCTATTTGATATCTACGAGTAGTTACAGAGTGAAAGGTATTTAATTAGACAGATTTACTAGGCGGAAACGGAACGCCGCGAGCGTGGCGATAGAACGAATAAAACAGATTTGCGTCGAGGTATTAAAATAACATAAACACACCTTTGACGGGTGGTCTTAATGAGAAAAGTTTGATACGACTTCCATTTAAGTCGAAGTTCTGTCATCAACGTTTACCGAGTAGAATGTGCAGCTCGCAGTCGCGCGTGTCTAGAAATGACGGGATATCACTCGGAATGTAAACAACAAGTTCATTTCCTTATCGATCGCCATCGTAACGAGAGATCTGTTCGATTTCCGCTTGAGCGAACTTTTGTTGGAATTGCATTTGGAATCGCGTTAAAAGTTTACATTGACAAAGTTGTTGGCGGCACGAGTTAAATATTGTTTTATTTAACAAAACCTTTGTCAACGGCTGTCCGAAAGCGTTTTCAAGTATTTAAAAATATACAAATGGAAAACTTTGTGAACATTTGGAACGCTTGCGAGAGTTTTAGCAAGTTTGTCAACATGAGAGCGATGACAAAATAAGTTTACGATTTAACATAAGTAAAGGAGGAAAACACTTCAAAGTGGTAAACTAGATCAATTAATTTCAATATTCTCACGAGATCAATATACCCGAAGTTAATTTTACCGCGGAGACGTTAATACGCTTAACTTATGCGTGCGAACTTTAACTCCTCTTAGTAACGATCGAAGTTAATCGAGTGAGGGACATTACTATGCTTGTCTATGAATAACACTTCGTTAGCTCAAATTGCATATCAAATCACTATTTATCCTAATGTGCCAACTTCTCATTAGCGATATAGTACATTATTTGACACATGTATTACTATTCAGTGTTATCAACAGTACTTTGCGATTGCAAAATGATTATCAGACTGGATTGTTTATAACTTTGCAAAGAGTTTGCGAGCGTGCCAAGTTATCGGTGCGTTCGCGCCAATGAAATAAGCGGGAACTGCCGGAGTGGACTTACCATGTTAGAGAGCAGCAGCCGTTGGTGTTTAGCGACTTGAGGGTCTAGGGCTTGGAGCGGGAGAGCCAGGGGCAACGGGAGAGGCAAAGGCAACGGAAGCGGGTGAGGATGCGGTGCCGGCTGCAGGATGAGCGGCGGGCAGCAGGCGCACGGCGTCACGTAGGACACGCACCCAAGCTGCGGCGGGAACAGCGTGCCGGCGGCCTCCTCGAGGCCTCGAACGCGTCTCTCACGACCGCATCCGCTGCCGACCTGCGACCGCTCGACGGCCACGCGCACCGCCGACTTCCCGACACAGGCCCGACCGTCGCCGTCGAGTCTCCGGTCTCAGTTCGGTTCCCGACCGCGGACTAGACCGAGCGCCTTTCGAATGTTCGCGGGAAACGACAAAGTTTTGCAATCACCCGAAGTACGGAGAAAAGTTTCGAAACTCGAGTATTCAGACGAGGAGGGGCCGGGTCGCCGCGAGGGAGCGGGAAACTGAGCGATCGGGAGAAGCGAGAAACGACGCGCAGGGCTCGCGAGAGTGTGGAGAGAGTGGCGGCGTGCACGGAGCACAAGTCGCCAGGCCGGCGTGTGGCGGTGGACTGAGCGGCGAGGCAGGTGCGCGAGGCGCGCGGAGGGCGCTGGGGGCGGGCCCACCTGACTCACCTGGGCGCCTGCGTCGCGCTCGCTCAGCCTCCGACCACACCACCACGCCGCTCCACACCACCACCACACCAGCGCCGCGCCGTCCGCGCTGCCCGAACACCAGCCCTCACACACCGTCGCACATTAACACTTATCATCGCGAACTTACAACAATCATTACGTTACAAAAATATGCCAATAAAATTACTGACTACTCAAACGAAAGTTAATTTGATTGAAACTAATTAAAAAATGATGGCACCCAAAAATGCTCAAAAAGAGACGGAATAATTCTCCCAAAAAAAATTAACAAGTCAACGTATTGTAAATAAGGAAACATTATCTAAGAAATGTCCATCGGATGAGGGGATAAATCTCATTGATCTTCCAGGTCCGGCTTTCGTTAGAGGACATCTGGGCACGCAATGTAAGCTCATTGTGCGCGCTTACGGAGGATTAGGCACCTTTTAACGTCGCTCACTATTTACCTTTCCTTTCTAAACTCCAGAGACGCAGATTACACTCGTCTCGTTAGTGGCTAGTGAGTAAACAACGTTTACCTTCAGATACGTGCCTACACGCGCGAGCTTTTGTCTTCAACCCTTAATGCCCAAGAGTACACACAGCGAATGGAATTAAATATATTTCTAAAATATTTGCGCAATTTTATTGAATTGTTATCATACAACTAGAATTAAATATTTCTAATATATTTGCATAAGTTTATTGAAATATCATGTTCATTGAACTGGTAATTGATATAAATAAATAAAATATTATTAAGAAGATTTTGATGAATAAAAACAATAAGAAAGTTCAATAAGAAAATGCTGTCAACTGCTTGCGCTTGATTACACCGAAGAAATGATAATTATAGATACCTTCCCGAAGCTTATCGAAGACGAAAGGATTTCAAAGCGGCGAAATAATTTCCCGTAATCTTTAATTAACTTTTAAAGTATAGGTATTTAGAATACATTAAAGAAGTTAAACTTTATTCACCTAATCAAAATAAGTGAGAATATCTAAATAATTCGAACCCTCTTTCCTAACCATGAAAAAATATTAGCAGAACAAATTAGTTTGTACGACTGAGTAGGTATATTTTATTTCTTAGCCGAGGGCAGCTTATAATTATTTCTGACATATTATAGTACTTAGCTAGTAGCTCATAATAAAATTTTATCTAAAAAACACTTACGCTGTTCACGTATGGAACAGACATTTATATTCCCTAATCTATTCATGAAGTTAACATTTTTAGATATATTTTATTGAACTATTTTCCACATATATCTAGATAACCAAGTGGAAACAAGTTTTGTTTGTCTTCAACGCAAATATTGTCACAAGTAAAAAGTGGGTGAACGTTGATTTTAAAAAGATTCAAAGTTTTATGTACTATTTTCAAACTTGGCTAATATAATATTATGAAAACCATAATTAGGTATTTTAATACTATTGAATATATATTCTGAAAATACATATAAAATACTAACATGTAATCGCAAATGGCAAAAAGAAACATTTATGTACTTTCACTTTAACACAAATTACTGTCTACCCTTATTTTGTGTGTGTGTTTCGATAGAATTAATTTAAATCCCTTTATAGATACGAACGAGCTGAGATAATTAGTATAACAAGCGAACGGATATGTTTTTGAGGCACATTAGTTAGTTTGCTTGCTGTATTAGATGCCTGTAGTTACACAACATTATCCTTATAAGCCTAATATTTGTACGCATATTTGTAAGATATATATTTTGGTTCCATTGTTTCATTTCTGTTAATGTTAATGATGAGAAATGGTTTAGAACTACAATAACATTATTTATATTCAAATACAGTTTGTATTACGGGTTTATCCAGACTGCAAAAACGAACCCAGGACTACGGGCACAATGCAAGTACAACTTTTTTAAGTAATATCGTGTTAGGTTGGTAAATACTTATACATATTTTTTTTCTAAAATAGTAATATAAACATTTGCGTACCATTGCGTCTTTAAAAATTTACAATGGTAAAAAAATACAAAAATATAGTCGATTTTCTTTGCGATTTTTTTAGTTGCATTGTGTCAGAAGTCACCTATAGTACCATCTGGCTCCGTTCTTGATCGCAGACTGAATATTCTCGGTATTACCATTAAAGGATGTAAAGGAAGCAGAAAACCTAGGTATCAATGTGAGTAATAGATATACAGCTATGCAAAGTTCTAGTTTCTACTTGAGTTAGACTAGAGGGGCAGAGCAAAGCCCTATTTTCGCTATAGGTTCAACATTAACGAGCCAGTAGAAGATTTATTGCCAAAGTTATGTTATAGCGGTGATGTTCAATATATTTATCGGCAATATAGTTTAGTACTTCACGTATAAATGTATACAAAACAAACAAAATACCGCATCAAAACGACTGCTCTTTAAAATGACACGGGAATGCCGTCGAGATGTATTTACATACAATATAACGAAATATTCGAATCGGACTTATTCAGTGCCAATCACACGTTTTACAGAAAAAATATACCTTCATTGAAACTACTTAAACTCGCAGTACATTCGGCTTAGACGTTACAAAACCCGACCGGTGAGTCAACGCATGGAGAGGTATGTGCGAATTCCGAGTCGATGTCGCGCCGTATCCACACTATGGTCGAGCTATCCAAACGCTCGCCCATTTATCGCAAGAATTTGGTTCGGTTCTTGTGATTCGAGAAAAGATAGTGTGATAATAATGTGGTGGTGGTTTTTTTTAAATTAAGACTTACTAAAGCAAGCAAAATTTTCTTTTAACCGCTTTGAAATCAAAAATTGAAGTTTTTCTGGCGGACTTATCTTTATTTTTAAATAAAACTTGTAGTTTCCGATCTAGGAATCAAAGTTATGTTCATAATCTGAAGTCAGTGCTGTCGATCACAAGACAAAAGACGATCGTGTGAGGTGCAGAGTCAGAGTTAATTGTAATGTAGTAACAGGCCGTTGTGTGGTCGAGGCGTTAGAGTTTAGAGTAGTTTGGAGGCTGTGCGCCCGCGCGGCCCCGGTCGTTGACTGCGCGCGCGCCGCCAAGCCGTCTACAGAGTTATGTAATACGGCCTTAACATTGATGCCAACTTGGGAACTCGGCCTTATTGAGTGCAAACTATCTACGTTCATGGAGCGATTTATGACGGAACTGCCCAATATGTGCTCCGTAGTGAATTTTTCATTCAGCGTCGCACGCTTATTCACGCGATTTAAAGGATTTATCGTACGTGTTTTGAATTTTATTTAGCTTGTGAAGCTTCGTTTAATAATATTTATAATCATTATATAAATATTATTGCTTTGAACATTCATAAACGTTTACCTTCATTTACAGGATGAAATAAATGCTTATACGAAAAATATCTCAAATAGTTTTACTGACCCGCATTACACTAAAAACGTTTTAGTTCTACATATGTACATTTTCTGAACACCATTTAAAACGGTTTATTGGATTATTTTATTTTACAGGTTTATACAAAGAAAGTTATATGAAGTTCTAATTCAAACATGAATAAACAAATACATTTTAGAATAAACAGTTTTAAATATTTAAAAGGAAACAACTTTACAAAGCGCGTAAACAATTAGGAATGGGAAGGCTCATCTAATAACTTATTTATAGGTTAATTTGTCTGCTATTTAACTGTCAGAGAACTCCCGAATAATCCGTATTTTTAATATTCAACATTTTCGTTTTTTATTTTGTTTATCTCGAGGAAACTAAGGCGTTACATAGGAAAAGCGGAAAAAATAATGACTGGTGTTGTTTCACACCGTAATACATTTTAATTATGCGGTAATAAAGCCGTCGATTTAATTAAAATTCATTAAAGCCCGGTTATACTGTAATCCGAAACCAAATATCGACACCAGAACCGGCGCATGCAAAAAATGCAAAATAACGGATGATGAAAAGAAAACATAAAACAGGCGCATCGTAATGCAAGTAAATCGTCCGTGGAATCCGAGAACAAAACCGAATAAATTGTTTTAATAAGGCATAAATTGAGACGAAAAAAACGCACCGATCACGACGTTACGATGGCTGACCGTGGCATTTACGCTTTGTTGCATACCATACATGGTGTTGTATAAATGCGCTTTTTGTATCAGAGCTGCTTTTTACGGCACACTCTGGGTAATTTTCTATCGGTACTGTTACGTAGGCAATGCAACGGGACGCCTCGCTCGGCTGCCCAACAAAACGCATGCAGATGCGCAAAGTTCGTGTGATGCCGTTGTACAATTTAATTCATAATGCAATAATTCACGCGCGAACACTGCACGCTTTAGAAACGTGCGACATTTCGACGGTTAGTCACTATGAAGATGGATTATGATAAAGAACGTAAAAACAGTTAAACTCCTGCTTCTGTTGATGCAGACTTAGATAAAGTGTTGTGAGAAACGTTTGTGAATGTGGCTGCTGCGCATTCATGATATTTTTTATATTTCAAGTTCTTTATGGACAAATGCAAGTAGAAAGTAAAATATATTTACTACGCCTTATTGCTCGAGTCCGAAATATTTGTCGAACTTAACAAAGCAGCTCGAGTTCAGATATTAAAAGTATATAGAGATAGTTCGAAGAGCGAAAAGGATATTATATTAAATAGACTTTCAAAGCTTACTCTCATGGTTTATTAATTAGGCCTTCTGCGATTGTTTGTAATGATTTCTACATGCTTAATATAGTATAGTCATTTTATGAATTGGATTAGCTTTGTCGTAATATTTCTATGATTATTACAATAATTGATTGTGGAATGCCCTTAGACAAAACAAGTAATGAGCAGTGGAACACGTTGTTTTTAACCCTTTTACTTTCATTAAAATAAACTCCGTCATTATTAATACAAACATATGATTACTAGTTAATATGTTTCACTGAACTAAACTCATAATAAACTGACACAACAACACGGCATTGTTTTATGCAAAATTATATTGAAATTCTATCATCGACCGCGGCCCTTGGTTATAGGTGAAATGATTAAAACATTAAAATTTGCCAACAGCAGCGTCCAAATTAGAGCAAAATTTCATACGATGCTTCGGCGAAAATCATTATAATTAATGAAAGCGCATCGTGTTCAATCCACTTCCTATTATGTAACGACGACGAGTCCATTAGTCGTTCATTATGGTTTACTGAATATCGAAATTATTAAGTTGAGTTTTTACAGACGTTCGCAGGCCTGTGTACTGTGTCCGTTAAACCATTATCAACCGCTTCATGTGACACGGTTTAAATCGAATTGAGACGCCGCAAACCAACGTGTTTAAGCCTGATTAATTTTATTTGTTTCCCTTTACCGCAAAGAATTTGAATGACATGTTTTAAACAGAAACAAAAATACTCCATTCAATTTACTGTTAATTGCAGGATGCTATCAGGGTATCACACAAACATTTAAATATTATGATACCCGATGGCAATAGGTATGAAATAGAACAAAGAGTTTTACTAATGCGTTTAATATTTATAATTACAGCTTTTAAAAATTATATCCCGTGTCCAAACTGCGCAAAATACATTTCTGCTAATAAATACTAAATTAGGCATCATACAAATTGTATGCTCATAAATGCTAGAGCTTGTAAAACATTTATATGTATTTTATAATCGGATTACATAATACTCGACACAGTTCCCCTTAATGGCATGGTGCGGAAGCTAAGCCAATACTGAACCACGCTTGCTAAACCGGGATTACTAACTTGATGAGTATTGTCTTTAGCAGATATTATGAATTTTAATTCGATGTAGGTGGATATAGCTAAATAAATTTAAAATTATCGTATTGTGAGCTGTTTTCGACCGACCTCACAAGAAAATTAGATTATCAATTCGACTTAATTGTGTTTTCAGAAGAGCATTAGAGTTTCTTAAGCGTCCTTTCTTGGTGAGAACTACCTTTGGAACTGAGTGGGCGAGTAAAACAAAAACATATTTTTTAAATTATGCACAATATTTTACACTCTCACACACACAATATAAATGATTTAATTAACAATATTTTTTTAATGTCAAAACAAAACACGGCGTCACAGAAAGCTTTCAAGCGAACCTCTATACATTTCATAGGACGCCTAATTACGTAATACCGCGGCGTGCGTAGAACACGATATCTTTTATTAGGTGCTATGGTCGAAGGCACTCACTGTGTTTGTGGACTGTCCGGCAAAGGGCTTTTGCGGTAACGCTAGGGATGTGATTACTACGCTTTATCAAAGGTCGATGACCATTAAAATTAATACTTTTATATTGTTTTTCTTTACGTTGTTTATTCGTTCTTCAAGGTTAGTTATTCGTTTTATTTTTTATAAATAATGAATCCTTAACAAATAGGTACAACAATATGTTACATCAGAGTATAAACAGTAGGCCATATCGCTTAAGGCAATCTCTTATCCACTCCCATGTGATAGATATAAGAGAAGGAAGAGCGAGGGCGGTCTAGTTTAAGTTTAGTTCATAGGTTTGTCATTGCTATAAAAAAAAATGTCTCGCTGTCTCGGTCAACACGCTATTCACCCTAGAATTAGAATGTGAGCTGCCGGTCAATTAATACGAGGTAAGGTTGTATTTAAAGCAGGAAGAACATTTGTTCACAATTTGAAAACAATTTTTAAACTGAAGGTAAATTTTTATTTATAACCGACCCTACACTGAGCAAAACATCCCTATCCCGAGCCCAGCTCTTTGGCGTCAGTTCCAGATCAAATTAAAAACAGAATTTATTATAAGTATTCATTAATTATTTAATGCAATACGGCCCGTGCAGGTGAGGAGAGCCGCCGCTGACCGCACGACGTGTTTTTGCTAACAAATTTCCACGTATAAACAGAATAGGATATTTAGATTAACACTGCCAAGTGAAGGGACGGGTGCGAAATTATGAAACTCTTTAAACTTAAAAGGGTAATTAGCTACACGAATAAAACATCACACCCTTATAACGTGATCGTTGGCTTTGTTTGCTGCACACATTCGGCCAATATTTTGAATATAACACAAATGTTAATTCGCCAATGTCACATGTGAATTTAAGACGACAAAATACGAAGAAAATTAAAGTGGGAAAAGAATTCTTAAAATGTTAACGTTCTTACAGCAGTCTCTGCTCGGATTAGTAAGAATAAATGAACGGATTAGCAAACATGAAGAAAGAAAATCCTACGAGAAAAGTCAGAAAGTAAGAAACCCGGCTGAGCGGTAACTTTCATAAGTTAAAAGGATACCACTAATAAAGTCGTAAAATATTCGCTCACTTTCTATCGCTCGAGTTCATGCGAACCTTATGAGATTTGTTATGGGATTTAGTAAAAAACATTGTAGGTATTTTTACATCAGTTCTACAAAATTTTACCTCAAACCTGTTTAAGTATTTTTTTTTTTGTTACACGTACATAAAATTACTATCCACACATAGAGCAAGAAATTCTATTAAATTCAACTCAAATTTCCCTGAATTTAGTTTTTACAATCATTGTCTGCCAAATTTAGTCAATTTCGAAATCGATTAAAAATATATCCTACAAAAATACCGTGTAAAATAACCACTTCGGATGTATATTCATGCTGCAAATATTCAGTCGCGCATAAAAAAATACATAAAAGACAAAATGAACACTGAACCAATTCAAAAGAGTATTTTTTCCAGAATCAATTTTGAAAGTGTACACCAGCTCCATTGAAAAGCTTTCATTCCTTCAGCAATACAGATTTAAAGTGTTAACGCTGAAATACAGGGATTTTTTACTGACAATACATTCTTTAAGTCAAACTTTAACTTTGTATTTAAATAAAAGGTGCAATAAAATATGTTTCTCGGAACTAGAGGCAGCGCGAATTGTGAAGTGTGGCGTTCTGAGTCCGATTCTTAGGAAGATTTGGTTGTGGCCGAATTTGTAGTTTATTTAGGATATTGAATAATTTTTGGTGATGGGATATATGCGACATTTCGCCGTTTATAAAAAAAAGTCGGTTAACCACCAGATCTGAATTCTAATGATCTAATAACGATCTAATACGCGAATATTTTTATGAGTTTGTATATACAGTACTTGCGTCCAGTTTTCAAATGTAAAATTGCAACTTATTAAAATTCTGATTAAACGCTAGCAAATAAACAAAAATCGTTTAAAAATCTGTTTGAACATAGAAATCCTAGCGGTAACATTCACTAAAAACTTCAACCTTAAATATAAAATTAGCCCTTTGTGCGTCTGTTTGTAATATTAGTGGTCTCAAAGGACCGGTCCAGAATTAAATATGAATATTTGTCTGGGCACGTCAACAGACTGTTCGGAAGGTTCGAACCACTGGTTCTTTATGACTTTGTGGCGGTTTGCAGGCATCAAGAGCAGGTTTACTTAGGCCTGTCCCGGGGCCTGTTTTCCACCGACCTACTTGGCGAATGAATACGAAAATGTATTTGCTTTGTGACTTGTAAATGCCCCGTGGTTGTATGACATTGTTAATAAATAACTTGTAAGACTTATGTGTATCTTATAAAACTTTTCCGACGCGTGGAAGATTATTATTGTGTAAGCACAGAAAGTACGTTAACTCGGCGAACAATGTGTTACATATTAAATGTCTTTTTTTTTGAGAATTTGGATTTGGCTAAGAGAGTTGGAGTTGGAATGTTGAATTGGAACTGTAGTCATTGTTTTATACGTAAGTCATTTGAGATACATTTATCATGTTCGAAACAAAATAAGGTAAATTTCTAAACCGTTTCAGAGTTTGAGAACTATTGCAAGATATAGCTGTTCTAGTCTGAACGTAATGTCCCATATCCGTTACGCGTATATCGTGGAGTTGACTGACTCAATGATTTATAAGATGACGGGCAGGATATTGAATGTATTAAGGTGCTGCTGTTGCTAACTATAACCATAAGACTTAAACCATCTGTTCATTGTCTTTTATGTACCAAATAATGCGGAAATTAATTCGCAAATATGGTAGAAAAAATGTCACAGGTCCATTTAAAGAATAAAACAGAGGTGATTGCTCTTATTATATTGACAACATGGAACGGAGATAAACGATTTTCCTTGACTACTAAATTACTCAAAAACGAATAGCCAAACGAAAACCACCAACTCTCGGCTTAATATCCAACATTACGTACTTCATGACGGTTTTCCAGGAAGCATAAGGACACCGTCAGACCAGCTGAACCATTCAAGGTTTAGTCTAAGCTCTATCATTTCTCAAATAGAATTTGTTCATTGCCAGACCACATATTATATATTTCACTCGAGATTAATGTCAGTGTTTGTTCTGAGCTAAGTGCAGATAAAGCCCGGTACACCGCCCCCTCACATTAAACAAGAGGTAGTGTTTGTAATAATTGATTAAACATATGTTGATTAATCGACGCTGGAACTAATTCGCAGATTTGTGTTGTGACTGAAATTAAGATACGGAGTATGAACGAGAGTCAGTCCTTATCTAAATACATAGACTATACATCCTATATATAATATACAATTTGTAATATTACTGTATGTACTGTATCAGCCCATACACGTCCCACTGCAGGGCACAGGCCTACTCTACAACACAGATTTCAAAAATGAAAGTGGTTAGGCCATGTAGTCCACCACGTTAGCCTAGTACGGGTTAGTGGACTTTATACACCATAGAAATTTGGTAAATTGCTATGGTATGCAGGTTTCATCAGATGTTTTCCTTCATCGTTATAGAGCGTGGTGACCGAAAATCAATACACACATGAATCCGAAAAGAATGTAATATTACACATAAAACTCACACTCACACTTATTCTGTGGAATTATTTCTGTTGTAGACAACGGAAGTCGTTCACGATATAATATGACCACATACTTGCGTGTCTTCATTTCATAAAGGTAATAATTAATTCATATTTTCTTTATGCTGATGCAGGTGGAAGATTTAATAAAGTATAATAAATCAAAAGGTGGTATCAATTTAAAATAGGCACTTTACTCGTTGGGTTTACGAGCGCGGCTCCTTTTTGCTTTTTAACAAAATTAGTGATTCATGTTCATTTAAAAGTACATAAAATGTCCCATGTGTTTTACGATATGATAAAAGCTTTGATGTTACACTGAGAGCGAATTCGCTTAAAGATAATCTCGTCTTTGAATTTATAAAAAATATAACTTGAATAAACAAAACTTTGATACGTAACACAAGCGTTCTTAGCTAAGTCTGTTTTAATCTTTCAGAGTGAGTTTAGAAATATTGTTCTTATCATTCGGAAGGTTAATGTTTATTCAGTGGGTTTCGTTAAGCAGATTTGTGGATATAATACTGTATCAATTATAGCGGCGTATCGTTTAACATTTGCATAAACAGTGATTTTTGTCATTTTTAGACAGGGAAATTAATTTGATAAACATTTATTTACTTCAATACAAGTATTGTATAGGTGGACTTAATAGCTCAAAGATTCTCTTGAAATATATATATTTTTTATTATATTATTAATAATATTTGTTTCATGACACGGGCCCGCCAAACGGCTTACCCGTACTGTTCTTTATCAACCCATATACGTCCTACTGCAGGGAACGGGTCTCTTCTCCAATCAAGATTTAGATCCCCCTCCTCCATCAAACAGCTTCCCTGATAAGAAGTAATTACTGCCGGCCATGAATATCTATAGAACTTCGATCATAGATTAATTGCCGCCATCTCAATGTAGAAGAGGGTCAAAGAAGAAAACGAAACGGTACCCGGAAAAGAGTATCTAACTCTCCGAACGAAACCCGATAGCAAAGCCGTCGCTTTACAGTTTTAGAGAGACGTGGTACCGCCCCAGTCAAGCCATCTCTTGCAGAAGGCCAAAGTAATTTTGATGTGGTTTATCATATTTAGCCATTATGTCTTAAGTGCCTTCACAAAACCTCAGCCCTAGTTATGATAAGTCCACAAACATATTTGTAACTACAGGTCACTTACTTAGTCACTTATTAGTCTGTACGCCACAGTGTACAGACTAATAAACTTTAGGTAGTTGTGGATACAATGTGGTAATTTATATTAATATTATGACGTGAATATATTCGATTGTTTGCATTGAATAGGTTTTGAAACTACTAGACCGATTTGAAAAATCTGTGACCATTAGTATCCTATATCCCTAATGAACATAGTCGATAGAATGTATTCGAAAAAGTGTATCTGCACACGGGCGGAGCCGGGCCGGGAAGCTAGTTAAATACATATAAGTGTGTGAGCCACTCTCACGATTGTTATACTGACAGACGTCAGACTGAGTGGGCAGGTCACAGACACTATTTTTTTTTGTTATTGCAATGAATGACGAGACGAGCATGCCGTTCGCCTGATGGTAAGCGATACGACCGCTCATGAACAGTACCAATACCAAACAACACACTTAATTACAAAGTAATGCTTCATGATAATGATCTTAAGTCTCAATATGTAGCAGTTACTCTGGCTACAATATCCTTCCAACCAAAACACAACAGTGCATTTGCACTACTGTTTGGTGGCAGAAATAGACATTGCGATGGTACCTACCCAGGCGGCATCTCACATATAAGAGACCTACCGATGATCAACCACTGTGTTTTATTTAAACTATCAATACCTAAGCATGTGAAAATAACATTCACCATTAAATTCTAATTTTGCAGTATATTCCCTGAGCAAGACCTTAAGAGTACAGATCCGCGTCACAGTAATGGCATTTGTAATGCTCGATGTTTCCTCCCACGCGTGTCGCATTAAACAAATAAACCTATTTGTTTCGCGTATATCTGATATTGAGGTGACGTAACATAAGCATTATCCAAATGTATTTTTGTCAAACATCATTTGGGTTACAGGTGAGTACCCTGTAAGCTGTTAATTTGATATGGCAATATAGGTCAAAATGTCAGGGGCATTAAATGGATAATGATAAAGATTGAACAAGAAGGTGGACTCTACCAAAGGCGGTAGCAACAGCATGTAGGAACGGAAACAAACATACAAATTTACGCTTTCATCCCAGCAGGATCGGGTGTCGTCAGGACACCCAAGTTTCGCCTTGTGTATTCCGTCCCAATATGTGATGGTGGCGATCCTATCGCCATAACAGGCACAAATCCCTGACTCCATGCAGACAATGAGTAGATACATCCAATATCGATCCGGAATTCAAACCCGAGACCTCATCTGCGGCCACTACCACCATCCCGTGATACTTACGACATTAGGCGTACCAATTATAAAAATCCGTATTGTATAGGTCAGTTATAAGGTAGTCTCCTTTTAATCGCTAGAAAAAATGGGATTTATCTAATTTCCTAAAATGACTGATTTTGGCTTGAAAACAAGTGTACACTTTGTGTACATGAAGTAAATGTGAAATACAAACTCAGTCAATATGTGTACTCAGTTATTTAGTCAACAAAACCCACCGCGTATCTAAATATGAATACGTCAACATTTCTACTGAGTTTAACACAAAATAAATAATTAATTAGCAATATAATTTAATGCGATACTCAACTCTTTGTATCACACACCTCTAACACGTAACTTATGCACATGTCACCAATCCGTTCTTACTTTGCGTCCTGATGATGTTTTGACATTTGAAATTAATTTTACCGCCCGTCTATCTACTGAGTGGTGTACTGCCTTTGACATATTGCCTTTATCATTCACACGTCTGTCAAAGAAACTGACTAGACGTTAACCTGTGACGTGTACGAATCAATAATGGAGTGGTATGTGGTATTCTATATTACAGCCGCGTAAATAAATTATTTAGGTCTTTGATCTATACATTTATTATATAATTTATATATAACTAGCATAGGCCTTCGACTTCGCCCGTTTTAGGCTGAGTATCTAAATTTGAATATATTTTTTCCGATTTATATGAAGAAATCAATGATTAATGTCACCACTGCATTTCCGCGATTATAGGTATAAGCTTATAAATTGTATATGGAGTGTGCAATTTTATACTAGTTTGATTTTCAGTACAGGTTTCCAAAAGATATGATTTACCTACTGGTCATATTGACATTTAACATCTTTTGTCTCACGCACTGCAATGCCAAACATTTCTTTGTAATTTATGGTACTGTTAATTTTTGTTAGTGTCCATTAGCGATCGTTTACCATCAGGCGAAAGAAATGCTTATCTCGCCATTCATTGCAAAAAAACGTATTGCTTACGATCAAGTGCACTGTAGTTGTTTTATCGAGCCCCAATTAATAAAGAACAATAATAGTGAATCTGAGGTATTTAATATTTAACTACTCAACACAACAAAATGTATCTAGTGAATAATACACTTACAAAGCTAACACAATTGTTTGAAGTGCCAATCCCAGCAATATTCCAACCATTACTGCGTAGTGAAAATACAACATCTCCTATTACGTCAGGATTAATTCCCATTCTCAGAAGAGTACGAGTATAACTGAGACAGAGTAGAATTGAGTTCCTTATCGTATTTGCAATTTACTTCACTTAAAAAGTCCTTGTTATGCCGGTATAATTCTTTTGTTGCACTGCGGTTTGTGTTTTGAGAACTTTAATCTTGTATCTCTTAAATCATTACTTTTTTGGTAGAGCTATACTGGGGTTACCTTAGACTTCTGTAAGAATGAGCTCATTTGACTGGAGATTTATAATTCATGGTGTTGTTAGGTTTTGCTACTGTCCATGAGCAGTTGTATTGCTTATCATTAGGTGAACGGCACGCTAGTCTCGCCATTCATCGCAACAAAAAAGTGATACTAACACTGTCTTGTGGGAAATTCACGTGGCTTTACTGATGTGTAACAACTGAGATTGCCGGAAGTTCAAAACTCTCCTGCTCTCTTTATTTTGTCCATCACTCTTCCTTACCAATTCAAATGTTTCACATATTTGTACGCAGACTTATGCTATAAAAATATCCGGAGTCTGAAATATTTAATCATTAAGAAAGACGGCCTGTTTTAAAATGTATAAAATTTGAATTTCTCTGTGCAAAGTATTCATTAAAATTATTTTAATCAAAACACGATCGCACACAGAAACGTGTCATATCGCGCAAAGCTTGTGTATGTAATGGAAAACTTCACAAAGTGAGCTATCAGAATATTTATATCCCTTGAATGTGCATTCATTCGGCTGCCATACTTCGTTATTAATTAAATTCATTCTCAGAATTGGAGGAAATGTTTTCAGTGCTCGCTTCAACTGACTCCGGTTGCTTTAAAGTTAAATAGGTTAGTTGTTTTACGTTCCGTTTATCGTTGCGCTCGCATTGTTTGTTGTTTACGGTTGTGTGTCGATACTCATACGTATTGCAGATAAATAGCTTCGTTAGAGGCAAGAGCTGCAGTTCTCGATTATTTTGCAGATATATATTACAAAACAAGCCGCACAAAGCAAGGCCAGAGTGGTGGACTATATGGTCTAGCACTCTCAATCGTACTCTCGATTGTGGAGGAGGCCCATCCCCTGCAGTGGGACGTTTATGGGCTGATACATTAATATTACAAAAATGTTCTAACAGTGTATTCTGTCGAACAGATTTTCTAGGTCTTGATTACAATAGAAGTTCTCGCGTAACATTTGGAGTAGTTTATAATTGAGTGTAAGTGGCAATCGATAAACATAATACAAACGGAACTTATCGTCTTCGTAACACCTAGTCTAATTTATCATCAAATGTCAAAGTGATAATATTTCAGTGTGGAACCTAAAGCAGCATACTTCGCACTGGTACCATAAGCAGTATTATAAATAAATACCCAAAAGATTTATAATCGAAAAATAAATAGTCCTGATCCCACATTAAGATTGAGACTTGAGTCATGGGTATCACTAACTACAATACTTTTTTTAGTCTCACAAGCACCAAGGCCCGACACAAATTATGTGATCACACAAATATCTGTCATGGTGCGGGAATTGAACCCAGAGGCTCACGTTTCCACTGCCGTCTAGACCAACTGCACCACGGAGGCCGTAATTTTGCCGTTCGCTTGATGGTAAGCGATACGACCGCTCCTGAACCAAACAATACCTTGAATTACAAAGCAATGCTTGGCATTCCACTGCGCTCACCATCCTGAGACATAAGATGTTAAATCTCCATATGTCCAGTAATTACTCTTGCTACAATGTCCTGCAATCTGAAACACAACAGTGCAGTATTACACTATTGTAGGCTAGGCGGCGTCTCACATACTAAAGACCTCCCACCAGTAATGTCATGATCATGATGGCAATAGTAATAATACTTTCAAGTGTGACCGAGCGTGAAGAATTAGGGAGTTAGTGTTTGTGGCAGTTGAAAACAAGCAACATCTCTTGTTATAATATTCACTTTGGTACACCACGCCCCCCGCCCCGCCACCGCCGGCGCCGCACCCCGCGGTCCCTTCCGAAAGCTCTTAATGCCAAGTCGGCCTGACCTCATGGCGGCTCCATTAAGCCGTTTATACATTATGTATGAATTTGTTATGCCGTTTGATGTAAAGAAGCTTTAACTCAGGTAGTGTTAATGTTTTAGGTCAATTTTGTCTAAATATTTATTTTATCAATCTGCTGAAAGGTGACGGGGTAATCCGAAAAAATATCCGGAAAAAGAGCTGTTTTGGTTTTTAGTTGCAACCGTACATACGGAGTACTCGTGAATAGTGAATGAGGCAGAGAATAGCATAAAATACTCGCTTTCGATTTTATTAAATAATCCTCTTATGTCGTTATGCAGAAAATTTATAACAGAAGACTAATATCATGGTAATAATTTTCTCAAAGAATTGAGGATGTAATGTCAAATCAAAGAGATAATTAGTGTCTATGATTCAAATTATTTCGATAACAAATGGTTACCTCTATGTATTTGTTTTGGACATCAAATCCTTGATCTCATTATTTACAACCCATATTCGCTGGCAATTTTTCTAAGCAATTTAGACGAAACAGTGACTTCGATCCAGTAACAAATAAATTACAAACGATTACGATTACGATCTAAATTATAAGCACCCATTGTGTTTCTTCTTTGATTTTTGTTAAAAACCATAACGTAACCAACATTATCCTTTATACCTTCATAATCCCTTTATAATAGCTTCAACGTTTTTAAAATTAACCATGATAGTTTAAGCGCAGTTTAAATATTTGAATAAAACGTGAAACAAATAAATCATTTTGAATGATCTGTTTTATTTTAATTATAAATGTTAATGTAGTCTGAATTAATGTTCTGCACATCAAACACGACGCAATGATGTATGCATTTTTTTTAAATGCGAATTGCGCATGAATCCATCCATGTGTTCCATATATTCTGAGAATGCTACTTTTATTGTAAATGAAATAATTTTGGAATTTAAGTGGCTTTTGTTACAGCCAGAAAAAAACGTAAAAGCTGATAAGTAAAGTCTAATGTATTCGTCACAACAAAGAAAGCTTCCAACCAGTCTGTCGAATATTCTAAAAAAATATAAAAAAATAAACATGAATAAAAGAACAATTCTAGAAATACCAAATGGCCATTTCCAAAGGCGCACTTATGAGTTCATAAATAATGAATTCACAATGTCTATGCATTTTAATGCCTAGACCCTTCGCAGGATGAAATCTCAGGAGGCCCCGGAGGCCTTCTCCTACACTTATAGTCCTAAAATATTACTCTATGACAAATGACGACCGGCCGGTTTTAGGGTTCGATGAAAAGTTGAACCCCATTTAAACGTTTTCTTATTTTGTGAATATTAGGAACACGACTTTTTTAAATCAACCCAACTATGACATCGCAGTCCTGGGCAAAGGGCTAAATAATTTCTACAGGCCACATGAGCCCAAAAACACCCAGATCGTCTCGCCAGCGTTTTATAGGTTTGCCGCGGCATTGTCCATCAGTAGGTAGGTACCCATTGGATGACAATATTTGAGCTAACCGATGATCGGACGCATTCGAGTCACATGGCATACCCAATATCACATCTGGAGTTGGGCGGGTTTTATTTCCTGCATAATTTTTATTCAAGCTGGACAACATTGCTGAGGTTATGCAGTAATGCTAGTAGAATTACCTAATGGAAACTATTAATTACTAGCGGTCGGGCCCGGCTCCGCCCGGGTGCATACACGTTTTAAAATGGCGGTCAAAATGTTTAATTCTGACTGATAGTCATTTTAGTTTAGAATATCGACCAATCGGAACACGAAAAACGAACAAAATTTCCTCGTATTTGCTAGAAATATCACTACTGCTTTCCTCCTATAGGTCATAGCGTGATGATATATAGCCTATAGCCTTCCTCGATAAATGGACTACCCAACATTGAAAGAATCTTTCAAATTGGACCAGTAGTTCCAGAGATTAGCGCGTTCAAACAAACAAACAAACACTGCAGCTTTATAATATTAGTATAGATAATAATTAATTCTTACTATTAATTCATAATCCTTCTACAAGATGCTTTGCTATTGCTTTCAACGTACATAGAACAATTAAGTTGGTAGATTTGAATTTGAATATATACAGGTAATTGTACAATATAGCTCTGAGCATTTGTCTTTTTATAAAAATTAACGTATTTACACTTCGTCTTTGGCGACGAGATTTAACGTCGAAAAACTGTATTTAATCTAAAAATAAACTGATGATTCAAAATAAACAATTGTGAACATGAGAACCACAGTTGGTCTGCAACATTCTCTGATTAAGAGAAACGAGCTGACATTTGTAAAGAAATTTTGATAAATTACACATTTACCAAAACATAAAAAGTAGAAACTGTTGAGACATCGAAGACCCACATCAGTCAACCGTAGAACACTGCACATTTTGCATCGACAATTAATCTATGAACCCCTGCAATATTAATTATTTTTCAACATTTAGTTCAAGAATTTCTTTGTACAAGTTCAAAACAGTGTATAGTTACAGGGGCTATAACAAAAACTCTATAAAAATCATTTAGCGGAAAGATAATAGTGTAGATAAGGTTGTTAATTAATTGAAATGGTTCGCTGTTCCGAGTAAGCGCCGTTCTATGATTTCATTATAAGAATCAAAAGCGTACTGAAGTTAATTTATCGGTGTATTTGAAGCCATTGATGTACACAGAATTAAGTTTTTACTGTGTTTTGGCTGTATGTTGGTGGCAAGTTGGGCAATAGCAAGCATCAAAAGTATTCGTATCAATTGACTATCTATAGTTAAAAAATCCCGAAAATCCAAAACATTTTGATCAAAACAAAATTGCTCTACCTATAATAGAACAAGGTTAGGAAAATGTTGATTTAAAACACCTAGACGTAATTTTATACACAGTAACACTGGAACTACCAGCTTTCCTCGTTATTTCAAATTCAAATGGAAACCTCATTATAATGTAAAAATGCAAGTCGTAAATAGAATTTAATAAAACCCGAAACTTCCTTCATTTACATACATAAATTTTGTTGAATTAATTGGAAATATTAATTTCGTTGTTGAAATTGATGTACTTAATAAAGTAAATTAAAGACTCATTACGTTTACTATTGATTCACAGTATCGGTTTTACGTTAAAATTATAACCTTGCTATTTTAATTTATTCATTAAAACTTGATTCACATTAAAAAACATTAATTCTTTTTTTAAAGCAATGAGAGGCGAGACGCCTTTATATTTTCACAATAGTAACAAATAATAAATTATTTCACTTCAAAAGCGTTAGAGTTTAAAATCTATTTAAAGGGGCTATCAATAAAAACTTTAAAAGTAGCTATAACGGCGTATTCGTAGCAGACATGTCCGCCTTAACGAGCGGTCGGAACTCTTTGCTTGTCAGTTGGAATGTTTAGAACATACGGAGTAAATGGCGAAATAATCGCGATGCATCACGATACAGTGCAAGCAAAACAGTAATTCATGTGTAGATTTTTTGGTTTTATTTATTGTATTTTTCAGCATTATTCACCAGCATTATTGTAATTAGGTAAGGCAGTGGAGACAATGGAGTGCGGAAATTCAAAAATCGACAATATTTATCAATTTTATTAAGAATTATGTCTATTTTGTGAAGTTTAATTATTCTTAGTTTCACTGAACAAAATTTTTTTCTTAAATCAAATCGAGGATATGCAAAATAATTTAATAAAATATGAATATAAAAATACATTTTATAAGTTATAAACAGATTTAACAACGACAAAGTTAGTGGCTGTTCATGTGTCTCGAAAAGCTCGTTACTGCGCCGCATACAGCATAATCGCTGGGTTAAACTTTTATGATACTGCCATCTTCTTGTGAGGTTCGTAATATAGGTTTTATTTTCACTCAACATTTAAATATCACAGTGACCAGATTTTTAGATTCGTGGTTCGATTCAAACTTATACACATTACACACGAAGCATTAAATAGAAGAAAAATGTTATTCGACATATTTGTTATGAAGCAATTAGTATTATTTTTGTGTCTCTTCGCACGCATGAAAATTAAGTAGGTACAAGTTAATCAGTAGAATGAAGTGACTACTTTTATTGTCATGACGAGACATAATACAACAATGAACTTAAATATACACGTGTCCGAATCTCACTTTGATATAGCTCTTGCACTATTTTATTCTCATAATTATACCTACAGCGTACTGTGACTATGCAACATTATTTTTGAGGTTCGGACACTCTTTTATTGAATTCAAGTTAAGATTGTATCAACATTTTCCGACCTGCGCCACTGCTTTACTAGGCACTGCGTGCTAAAGAGAAACATTACGTTCCGCGGCGCACGAGACGCATTAGTAAGCTGTTGCAATGTAACTTCTTGAATATTTAAAATGTTTAGATATCCTTTCTGGATGCGGCGATTGGGCTAAGCTCTCGGATGGTTTGCATTAAAAACAAAATTATATTCCTCTATTTTGTTCAGATGCGGTTCACAGACCAGATAATAGCATTATAATATTTATATTCTCGAAATCTATTCAACAATGTCATGGGGAAAATCGCTAGTATTTCGTAAATATTTTTTTAGAATTATAAACTCAGGGAATTGTGCTAAGTTTTGGTTAACGTGTGAAAGTATTATGACAGGATCGTGTAGTGTGAAGATACATAGTCCATGCCTACACCTGTGAGACCAGACGTGATATTATGTATTTATTTAAGTGCAAAAGTAAATACATTGACAGTTTTGAAAAAAACACCAGATGTAGAGACAATAAATTAAAGAGTAAAGGAAAATTTATTCGCACGATGGGCCAACGCGTTCCGCTGCTCTAGTAGATATCGGAAATGTTAAAAGCGTGAGGCGACGACAATAAATACTCATTAACCGTTCGGATGTTATTGTTTCCGACAATTATTTATAATATATCAGTTGGCAAATTGTGAAAGTTTTGCGAACCACAATTATGAAACAAGCGGTGTTGTATTTTTCGGGTGGTTTATTCGTATATGAAATGCTCATAATTATGTAGGTAGTTGAATTACGCGCTACACGTATACATGCTTCCCCGCGGCGCATTGTTGCCCTTATTAGTAGAACAACGCAGGAATGTTATTCCTTACTTGGGTTTGTGCACACTATTACGCCTGCATTCTATTATTTTGTTGATTAGTGTTGTTGAACTGGTTGTGATTTGTAACAAATTCATTGAGGTATTGATTTAGTATTAATATGGATATTAGCAACTATAATAAACTCTATAATCCACTAACTGAGACAGGGCATTTTCTGAAATTAACCTTACCCTATTGTGTTAGGGTCTCACCATGGGGTACTGTAATACAGCATCCGTCACAGCTGTCATCTATTCAATTAGTTAGTTAGTCGCTGAAAGTAAATCAAAGTCAGGCAAAGTCAAAAATATTTTTCCACGTTCCTGTTTCACAGAGAAGCCTCGAGCTATCGAAATTCATTCCATTTTATAAAAATTTTACATGAAAACCTATGCAAACACAAAGCGCAGAACACAATCCCTGTGTCGTATAGAATAAAATCACACAATAGATTAAGTTCGAAAAATGAAAAACTATAACTTTCAATTCTGGTATACGGCATCAATACTACGGGTGCAATGAGAATGAATGATTTTTGTGATAGTGCCGCGGGCCAAGTCCTTTTGACAAATCGCGAATTCCGGCTTTGTTTGTGACAAACTAAATAGAGCAATCAATTGTGCGATATTACAAAACATACCGACACACGGCATAGACAACGCGCCGGCTTCACTGATATTCGATATTTAAACGTAGGCATGCTTTGTTTAACAGCGCGATTGACCATTTGTACGAAAAATCCTTTGTAAAATAAAAAGAAGAAACTATGTGCGAAAATTAAAATCACACTAACAAACGTAACGAAATTTGATCAATTTATACAGACGAGTAAATATTTAATTCTGTTGCACAAAGTTTTACTCTTTAATAATACCTATATATTTTTCTCAAGACAGATCACTGTTCGCAAAGATCCAACTATAGATGATCTTGCTGAATTCGCTGTTAATGTAGAACAAACGTAACTACGAACTGAATTTATTTAAAGCAACAAAGTGTACAAAGCATCGCAATTTGACAAAGAGGAACACTTCTCCAGCTAAATACTAATTGCGATCAGACTAATAAAAACAAATGTTTGGAAGTAAAAAGTAGAAAATTTCGCAAGCACCTAAACTAGTAGCGGTGCATACAATGTAAAGTAATCCTGCAAGCGGCGACGCGAGGGGAATAAACTCCACTCGTAAGCTCATGACTACCGCCGATACTTTAATGTTATGTCTGTACTCCACGGCGGGAGATTACGACACGTAAATAGAAAAAAAAATACACTTAATGACACGTGTGCACTTATGTAGATTAGTACGTGGGAGGAAACATCTTGTTAGTGGTACACGAATTTAAAGCTGTTTTTTCAGGTAATTTGGAATTCTATCCGTATCAGGCTCTTTATCTTCCAATCCAACAAGATTGAACACTCTCAATGTATTTTACCTGTAAGACTGTTTTATAACAACAGCAAACAGTCTGGTACTAAAGTTTTCAAACGACGTGTATATTTATGTTTAGAATAATTTGAAAGTATTTCAAAAGGGGCCTTTGGAACTCAAAAGTCAATATAAAATTATTTACACTTAATTTCAAATATTTAAAAAAAATGGCGTTGTTATCGCTCAAAAACAATTTCTTTCAGAAAACCATGGGATGGATTTAAGAACATTCATTCATTCGAAATGACAAAAGATATCCAGCTATAAAAAATGTGACGATATTCCATTTTTGAAAAGAACAATGATAATCCTCTATACATTTTTTTGTTGTAATTTTTTTTGTGTGTATTTAGATGAAAAATATTTTAAATTATAGATTTCAAATTCCTTAACAATTATTTCTTAAGATTTACTATTGAAGCAAGCCTAGGAAAAAAGATATTTCACTTTAAAGTTTTACAGATTTTCTATATCTTGTCAAACTCTGTGGGTAGTTAATGTTATTTTGTTCAATTTAATTAGCGTGAGGCAAAGTTATGACCCACAAATAAAAGTTAAGAAATATATTTTACACGCAATTTAAACATCGAGTACTTATTTATTTTATTAATCTAATCTAATAGTAATATCATGTGCAATGAAATAAAAAGGAAAGGGGACAACAATTTATTATTATTTGCATAATAGCGCTTTCGGGTGACAAAAGCAATTTGTTATTCCTTTATTGATTAATCAGTGATTATTTTGCTATTCTCAGTTCTCTGCACTATTTTTTTACATTAATTATCTAAGAAAGATAATGCAAGAAAGTCAGTCAAGCTTATATTTAAAAAATAGCAACATTGAAACGACATAACGCCTCTCCAATAAAAATAAAGCAAATATCAATAGAGTTTTACGAAAAATGTGTTTTCGTAATTCAGGCTTAGGTTCGCCGTGAGCTAGGCACCAAAATTACTTAGAAAATTAATTATTAATCTTTTTATACATGAAATTTATAGACGCTTAAGAATTGCATTAACAATAATTTTACCAATGTTCTTTCAGTGTTTTGTTCTTTCTATAAGTATCTCAAATTGTACTGTATTTTAATATTAGAATTACTACTAAACCCACTAACATTGTACTGGCACCTTAGTTTAATTTCCTTCGGTGATATAAAATATAACTTGATCTATGTACAGACACCCCATTATAATCGATTATGCGTAAAATACGTTACATTGAAATGAATTTAAAAATTCAGTCCACCATACTCCTTAAAAATATAATTTAATATTTTAATGTATTATATATAACATTTTAACTACTTTATAAAGAGTTAACAGGATGCAGCTATTTTAATCAACACATACCGAAACGCGAAGGGAGGTATATTCAGTATTTTTGAATTCCATTCAAAAATAGCTCGCGTTCATACGTCTGTTCACGGAAATTAATTCAGGCTATGATGGAATGTTAGTAACAATTTATTTAACTACATGTAAAGTTTTTTATTTCATCGCGCACAAACTTTCCGTCTCTCGTATCAAAATGCAAGCGAGTGAAAGCTTTGAGGTAACGGAGGCAAGTTGGACCTTTGATTGCGGATAGCAAATGTTTGCCGGAGCTCACGAGAACCGCATCAATTATTCAAATAACTACGTACAGAGAGTGACTAGACGAGTAATTTTGCGAATATTATCCCTTCAGGGACACGATACGTAAGCAGCTTACAAGTTTCACGCCAAATAACTTGGGGACGAGCGGAGAATGGCTCTAGTGAGGTAAGTATGCAAGTCCGCTCAGAGCCTTGTTACTAGTTAAATGACGTTAATAATATCGTAATAACATCTATTGATTATGCTTCGAGGCACATTTTACAAATCCACCAATCAGAAATACTAAAAAATATATATTACTGATTTATGCAGTTTATTAAACGATAAAAACAAATCCAGACAAAAAAATCTGCACCCTTTTGTTAAAATACCTTGTATAGTATCCTAATGAGCGTAACAAAAAATATTTCCTCTTGAACAAATATAGTAAATAAAACATCTTAACCCCAAAATCTCAACTTAAGTATGGAAAAAATCCATCTGAGTAAAGTCAGGCTGGCTTTGGCTTTGCCAAAAAGGGAAGAAGGATTAAAGAGGTCACGAAGCTGACATAGTAGGATTAACTGAACGTTGCCGTGTCAGCAAATAAATGACGATTCTTTAAACAGATACGCCGTTCAATGGAAAAGGTATTGGATATGATGTCGAACAAAAAATATCGACACATTTCCGTTCTCAAAATAACACCGTCCATTTCGGCATATGTATGCACGAATGAATGTACGGCACTGGTGGGAGTGGTTATGTAACTAAGTTTAACACTAGTCCATAATTTATGTTGTGGATGCTTTCAACACACATTAATGAATACATTTACACCCGTTTATTTCGAATAGTCTTTTATGAATGACCTCTGGTGATTATCTGACCTGGATTGTTAAATGATGCAACGAGTTTTTACGCTTACTTGATCAAAAAATACTCATGGTACTTACAAGTCAACTTATTTGTAAAGTGATCTAATACTCTGAAATCCATTAATGTTACATCAAAAAAACGCAATTAAATTCACTCAATTTGGGAATCTTGTCTAGTATTTCATGATAAATGAGCACAGTCTTAAAACCAGTTAAACAAACCTTATGAATATTTGATGAATTTCAAAATAAATGAGTGTAACAGAAACGTTCTCTATTTTCACTCCAATAACCTTTCGATTTTATAATTTACGTTAGTGCTTTCCATAGTAGTAGCACAATAAGAAAGTCTAAACTAAGTTGCAGTTGATTGATCGTCCGCCTTAAGAATAGTCGAGACCGACCACTTATATAATGATCACCCGTCTTACTATTCAATTTTACCTGCTCTCTTGGAAATATTAACTTTAATGTTGTGTTTAAGTACATTTTAGCAATAAAACTTATCATATAATTTGTGGTAGAAATGGGCATTAAGTTCGCAATATACCTAAGCAAGTAAGGCAAATAACGTAAGTATTATGATATCAGTAATTAGGAAGAGACAAAAATTTGGAGCCATATTTTGCTCGAAATTTTTAAGATATTGATATCGTTTAACAAGCTAAATGATCTTTAACTATTCATACCTGTAATTCGTATTCATATTTACTTACATTGTCAACATAAAATTTGGTCTGTTACAGATTAAAAACATAAAAATCCGTTCTAATCGTTTTAATTTTAAATATTAAATTATAAAATCAATTTGAACTCTTCCAGTGTAACTAAGCTTCCGGCAATCCCCGTGAAAATAGGCTTAGTCGGCCGCGAACACGTCAATAAATCTGACACTTGTCAACAGCAAAAATGCTTACATTTTCCCCGTCTTTGATTTTAATGGTGGAAAAAATGACAAAAGAATTATCGTATAATGTTGACCACGTAAATATTGTTTACAGAATGGTTTCCAATAATATCATTGTATTTTTACTGAAATTTCATTTGTGGTGAGACGGCCTTATTTTGGGAAACGAATAAGGCAAACTTTTCGGTAATTGGTGGTATTATAATGTGACATAATTTTCATGATAAACGTTTTATAAATGCCACATGATTGTTCGACTTTTAATGCCAGAAATGAGATATTACATCACGTTATGAGCCATTACAAAATTGTCGTAATATAATGTGGACTTTGTAAATAATTTGTACCAATATTTTTGTTACAAAAGTCAAGAATATACAACTTGATTTAGTGGTTAAAGTCAAATTAGCCAAGGGCAATACTTTTACGCATAGTATTTGAGAATATTTTAAATATTTCTCTGCGCATTCGAGAGTGGAAATTAAGTGCGACAACTATTGATACGAATATTTGCTAGTATACAAATCCATGCATAACAAAATGAAGTCATCAATATCGAAATAAAGGTAGAACAGCGTTGTAACGTGTTCGGTCCAGTGTACCGCGCGAACTCCACAATATAACGCAGCATTCATTTACCATCGGCCGCCTACAATTTGCTATCGCGCTATTATACTTGGAATCCTTAATTAATACCCTCAGCGTTCGTTTAATATTAGATCATTAAAACCGCAATGTTCTAAAACTTACCTGCTTTCCGAAACTCGAAGTTGTATAAACAAAGAGAAGTTTACGCTTGAACTTTGAACCGTACCTATGTCAGGTTTACAAGTTATAACTTCCGATTCTAATTAAAAATTTAACAAAGCGGATAATGGCGGTTGCTCTTTACTTAAATTATTAATACAATTTTGTATAGAAAACGCTCCGCTGATAGCAGAGTAAATTTGACAACAAAGGCCGAGTTGACATTTCATGTTTCTAGGAAAATGTTTACGATGAACAAATTTTGTGACTTTACTATATTTTGGCCGGTGCCTTGTCAAACGTAATTATTTGAAATTAACTTGGGATTATACAACTATCACTTGTATAAAGCGAAGGTACGGCCGGGTAGGGAATACTGTTCGCATGTCTGAGATGGATCCGCCCAGTACTTATTCGATGATTTGGATGGATTGCAGCGGCGGGACATCCGCAATGTGAATGATGCAGACGTTACGAGCAACTTAGAGTCGCTACAGTTGCGGAGGGATGCTGCCTCTGTACGCGTTCTACCGCCTGTTTCATGGCGAATACTCTGAGGAATTGTTAACTTTGACCCCCTCCTGTCCTTTTCTTAACAGAACTACGCGTGCTAGTTTGCGAAGCCATAGCTTGATGGTCCAAACGATCTTGGCAGCAACCAAAAGGTTTGCAAATTCTTCATGAGCAAAGAATTTAGATTAAGACATCATTTAAAAACTAAAATGGATGCATTTTCACATAGGGTTGAATACAATAATCACAAAGTATTAAAAATCACACGAAAGTATTCAAAGTAAAGATTTTCTAGTTGTGTCGCACCTAACGACACGCGTCATTCTTATGTTAAAAATTGTATAATACATGTTTTATCAAACACAGCGATCAAACTTTCCTTGCTCGATAATTGGCTGCAGAAAATTAAACACATCCTAATAGATTGCCTTTATATTAGAAATTTTAATTAACACATTGTTGAAAACTTTGCAATGCACACTTACCATAAGTAAATACTCAAAGACAACAAACTAACAATATGAAGTGGTTACTACAACTCCCCAGAGAAGAACTATGTTACGCTCGTGATGTCGTTTGCAATGTACTTTGTCAACTTGGAACTTGTCTGCAGAACTTTTTAAATATAGTGAAAATTAAAACTTTTCATCACATCGCACCGCTAAAGCGGGTAATTACGACGATTATTTTTATAAGTATTATTTTTATTTTCAGGAAATTAAACGTATTTTTTTTTGTTCAAATTGTGTCTTTTAATTTAGTGCGTAGTTTTTCTATTGCAGGTTTTCAAGTATTTGTGTTGTCAGTATTGCTGTCTCCATGGAGGGAGAACTATTATGTCACTGATGCAAATAAACGTTGAAGATTTGATTTTTAATTTTTAATATTTAGTGATAATTGATAATAATATACTACTTTAGATATCTACTAAATCTGTGCTCTAATAATAGTCATTTAATATAAAAATGATGAAGCTGAAGGATTGTGTCACAACCAACACTTATATATATAAACAATTCCCCAAGCAAAGACATTTTCCTCGGAATTTTCGATCTCAGTATGTGGAAAGTCGTCGCGTTCAAGCGAATAGTGTTCGCCAGCAAGTCTTAAGGTACATAATTTACAGTGAGATATAAAATAAAAGTACAAGCGTATGACTTGACATTTCTCTCTCAGTCAAGAAGTCCTTAAAACAACTGCAGTAAAAGGACTATCGTTTCACTGCGACTTCACTTTACGACTTTAAATTGACTACGAATTTTATAAAGATTCCTCATACGAAGCCCGAGTTATTTTTACTTCTTGAATTCCTTCGATAATACTTTAAAAACATGAGAATATCTTCAAAAGAAAATTAAGCGATGTTTAATCGTGGCTAATTGAATAGTGGGCGTTCATACGATTTTACAGAGGCAGGCTATTAAAAGATTTAATCTTAACGAAAACAAGGCAAAGGATAACAATTATAAAATATTTCAATGCAATCAATTTTTTTCAGCCATCTCAAATTAAGTGCAAAGTGTGTATCGAAACCTATCACTTTAAACTCGAATGCAATTTAATTTATCGCATTCATAACAGTTCCATGAAATTACTACGGCAACTAACTACAGAAATTAATAATGACAAGTTCCATCACAGGTAAGTCAAATATTCATTCGATTAAGCGGTGTCGGAGCGTAATTGGATCAAACCTAGAATATTACCTAGTTCAAATTCAATATTTTAAAATATTTAACTGGACAGACTCACAAACCAGAATTCAACAGTGGGACGGGACTTAGTTATTGGTAATCAATTATGAACGTTGTGAACGTTCGGAATCTCTTTGTGCGTTCGGTAAAGCATCGATTTAGTGCCATTAATTTAATTACTATTCTATCTATCTGTAGATAAGTATCGCTTTGAGCGCCTCATTGGTCTTGTGGTGGAGGACAGTATGCACTGTAGAGTTAAGAGACTACGGTTTTGATTACCAAATCAGGTATTTGTTTATACAAGGTTACCGAGAGTTGTCTCTTTTTGTACAGGGACAGAAGGCGTAAGATGCAAGTGACTTCCCAGCCACCGATCATAAAAATGGCCGGAGAATCATATAGATGTTTTGGTAGCCCTAACTAAAAGGGAAAGGCGAGATATAGTAGACGGGAAGAAAATTGTCTGTGAGGCAATAGTTTCCAATATCTGACTAATGAATTGATTGCATTGACATTAAACAGTCTGTTATTTATTGTAACGGCCCATTCGAACAACTTTTGAATACAGTTTTAACAAAGAAGACAAAACATTCGATAACTAAAATAGGTTTTACATCTGTTTATGAATAATACCGTAAGTGTTTTATTTAATACACACAAATTTACTCCCTTGCATAAGTGGAACGAGTGAAAAGGTCAAAAGTCATATAGATAGATGTACAGCAGATATTACCATTAATAATGCAGGGTCGAATCAAGAATATAAGTAAATTAAAAAATCTACAAGCCCACACGTGTTGAATTTGCTTCAATTTGGCCATGTTAACACGGAACAACAGCAAACAAATAATCCTGTTACGTTTTTCAAATGAAATTATCATGCAATATTGTTTTCAAAGCTTCTTTTTGTCGCCCGAAGAGCTGGTGCCGCGATGCGGATTAGAGTTAAAATATTATATCACAACATTTGCCTGGATGGAATTATGTTTCGCTCTCATTATACTAATATAATCCTTATCTTATGTGGGTAGTACAGCAGGGTCTGGTTCTTTGTGTTTTTTCTTTGGCATTACATTACACGATTAGTCAATTAATTTATTATTTATTAATACAACAAACAATCACGTAATAGTTCTATTCTCACAGTAACATAGGAAGTCGTGCGATGTGGGTATCATAAAGTATGGAAGATTTTATTTTATAATACCAAATACACAGGTCTGATCGAAATATTTGTAGGCCACTCAAGCATTTGCCTCTCAAACAACTGCACATGCAAAACTATCTGACCATTACCATAATAAGGCACTATCAATCCACAAGATTCTCAATATCATATTAAAATTATCGTCTTAATTTAATTAGATTCTAATCAATAAATTAATATACACGTGTTCGTGGATATTTTCAAGATATTTTTTATGAAAATGTATTAGGTACATTTCTCGATTTAAATAAACAAATAAACTACGAGAATAAATTCATCAGATTTCTGTATGGCGTATAGACCTAAATTCTTCGAATCCACCACGGCGACGCATCGAGGTGACAATTGTATCCGAATGGAGCGGGGCTGGGTCACGATTAATACAAATGATTCATTTCCACGAAAGCGTTTGCACATAACTGTCATAGGTGTAAACGTCCTTAATAAGTTTCATTATAGCCTTGATTGCCTTATGTGAAGTCCATCAACCTGCACTAGGCCAGTATAATGAACTAACCTGCCATATCTTTAACAGGTTAGACGCCGCCTCGGAAAACGAAAGGCTGCAGGTTCGATCCCCGCACCGAGAGAAATGTTCGTGCGATCCACAAATATTTCTTCCGGGTCTGAGTGTTTGTGAGACCGAAAAGTCTGTCGTAGTTCCTGATACCCGCAACACAAGACTCGATCGTAGTGTGGGGTCAGGACTATGTATGTGGATGTTATTCATTTATCAATCGTGCTCTCGATTATTTAGGCCCGTGTAGTCTGGCAAAAAAGTGTCTGTTTTTAATGAAGGCGCAAAGATCGAATTTAATAGTAAGAAGGAAAGAAAGAAATATGATTTATTTGTCACAGTCGCAACATACACAGGCATTGTTAATAAAACACAGAATAAAAATACAAAAAAAAGACTGGTCGCAGCTGTGACTGGTAGGTGTCTACTCAGCTTATGCTATGATGTGGTGCAAACCTACTAAACAACATATTAATATGGAAATCCAATGTAAAACGGCACAAAATGTTTAGATTTTTATTTATTGTTCTTAATAGAATTTTTGTTTATTTTAAATCACAAAACCAACAAAAACCGTACGAAAATCTATAGAAATACCTACATATGTTGGGTGTTATTTATTATTATTATTTATTATATAAAATTATTCAATGAACACAATGACATTTTTAATATTGTTGCCATAATTGATTTCTATTAATACCAACTGTCACCACATAGCACTCTTTTTGCCAAACTGTATGTTGATTGTCAATATATTTCCTTGGTAAAAATAATGTAACAGAGCGAGAAAATTACAATGTTTCATAACAACCCAACTGTCGGTAGGTCAATGAGGCGTGTCACCAGATCGGTTAGCGACAATCCATCGGTGGCACCGACCACTTACGTCTTTATGCCTCGTCGACTGTCGATACGTCTCCTTAGAATTAAATTAGGGATGAAACCAAGATATGCTTGCGGGAACAAATTACATGCTTACCTATCCGAAGTCGGGCTTGGGATCACAATGAACGGATTTAATTTAATTTGTTATAAATTGACGTTTTTTTTAGGATTCCTTTTGAATCTGCGGTTTGAAAATTCGTGTATAAATTACGGTTTTCGAACTAATTTTATGAGTATTGTTGAGATTTAATCATGCATGGAACATACATAAAATCATGATTTTATAAATACAAACATACGAAAGATAAACCTTTAATTTCAAAGTTATATTCTCGTTAAATGTGTTTGGAAGAGATTGAAAAATTGCGGGCATATTGCTCAGTTACAAGTCGTGCAATAAGCTAAACAATTACATGGTGGGGGCGCTTTAACCCACGAACATCTACCATTTTATAAGATAAAGGAAGCATTGCCGTACTTTGAAGGTAGATGATACATTGGTTATATCCTTAGTGCCTACTACCTACAACTATATAAAAAAATACCCACATCAATCAAAATTGAACTCTCATTGAATACATTTGAGACTCAATTGACTAAACACCTTATGGATAGATAAGGTAAATCCGTTTAAATAAATATTAGATGGATATTTTAACGATGTGTGATTGACAACTTGTAATAATTGTTTATTTATGTTGTAATATTGTTCTCAAGTAAGTGACTGCACTTGTCTTATTGAGAATAAATATTTTTAAACCTAAACCTACATGACAACACGAACAGCAAATCTGTAAAAATTCTAATTAATTATTTGTAATGTCAATATTTTATCGATAATACTACAAATCGTACCAAGTAAAGAGGATTAAATAAAAGGCGGAGTAACAACAGCGGGGACTACGTCAGTAGGGAAGATATAATCCTATATTGCCAAAGACTTATAATATTTAAAAAGCAACAATCACTAACAATGTGTTTACACAATACCCGCCCTTAGTAGCTCATACTAAAGCTCAATATTGTCGGACATATTTCTCTTTACATAAATTATAAACAGAGGATGAATAAGAGGATAGTCTTTAAAAACAAAAGACTAGCTAACTCGTAAAGGTAAATTAATTAAAAGCGCCGGGCGCTACCAAGGTGCATGTTATTTCGCTAAAAAGGTACGACGTTGTCTTTCACATACGTATTAGGTAGCGGAGCGTAATTTTAATTAAAATATTGAACTTTAATTATACAAAGGTATTTTCTTTTAGATTAGAACAGAGAACGGATCTTTGAAGCTCTGTTGTTTACTTAATTAGCGGTGGATCATACTTTTGCTGCGGTTTTTGCTTGAAATAAGGATATATTGTTGAGTTAAGGGGTTTGCAATTATTAAATGTTCACGAGACAAAGCTTAATTATGTTATTAACTGGAGTTTGCTGTTTGTAGAGTATTTGTATCCGATCAGCTAGACAAGTACACAGTGAAACACGTTCGAGTGATACCCTCAACAAGAGTCAGGTCAAAAGTACTCTGAACCGACGAGAATGCATGAAGAAGTTGATAAAAGTGGATGGAAAGAAAGTAATATGTCAGGATCGAGCCCAGTCGCGGTCTATAGTCTCTGCCCTACCCCTATGGGATACAGGCGTGACGTTTATGTACATATGTATGAAACATGTGTTTTACATTACGTAGCTTTATAGCGGTTGGGGCTAGTAAGCTATAGCTTGTAAAATTTCAGCTGGCCAGCATAATACTGTATAAATAACTAAATCTCGTTAAAAAACAGAAAAATTAATGTTACTTTATCAATGGTAACATTAAAAAGGTATTATTTTGACCTTGACATTAGTGACATAATTTACTTATAACTATACAATTTTTTCGTTTGATATCGTCAAGATGAACATTATTAAGGAACTTCGATCTAAGAAAATCCCCAAGCAGACAAATATCTTTGTAATAATTGCTCATTATAGAAAACAAATGTTTATTTCTGTAACAGAATAATTTCTATCATCATTTTTTTCAGGCACTCATACTTACGGCCCGTCTCTATATCCTATCTTCCAAACAAGAGACTAATTTAGCTGCCATTATTATTTCAGTACAATTCTTTGCTTCAATAAACAAACATATACATGTGCATTTATCTTGCCTAGCTAGCTATACATATATGCAAAATATCTCTATGTCTCGATCATTATTTACTGAAACACAAAATTCATGGAAATATGTCATGAAATCTCTTGTTAAAGCTAGATAGAGCAAGACACTGGCCGATAATCATATCCGCTTACCTTTTACTGTAATAATCTTTATGAAAATACTGTTACATCATCCAAAAATACACAAACATCAGTAAACAATAGCTCAAAGATAAACCAAATCACAGACTGATTATTTGATTTGAATTAATTAATAAAGTGGATGGAATAGTCTCACCACTATTGTAAGCAGACAATCCGCTCGGAAACTATTATTGTAAATTGTTCGACAAATATCACGATCAAATACCTTCAGTTATTAGACAATATCAGACACTAAGACGGGTAATTGAGAAGCCTTTCATTGCGGTGGTTATGTTTTGTGTAGTTGCGTCTTCTTAGCTCAAATCGCCATTTAATGAGCAATATTGTGGATCAAAGTTGGAATTATATTTCTTAGTTCTGTGAAATTGGAACATAATATTAAATAATACGTTGAAATCAGTTAGAAGTTGCGTCTTTTGTATAATATTTCATACTTGAGGTTTATCATCATCCTCTAAATATTAGTTGCAATATAGAGCTCTCGGAAGAATTTCTTTAGAATCGGCCTGCACCTAGCAACTTTCTGCAACCTTCTTTAGTTTATCTGACGACATTTATTTAAGACTACATTGCATTGCAAGTCTAGCCGCATTTCTGTGACGTCAATTATTTCGTTCGGATCTTATTCAATCAATATAGTTCGCTTGCGAGACAACTTGCATACAGGTAATTTTCCTTTAATGCCAAGCGACTGTTAACTAAAACAAACATAATAATGGAAGGCAACTAGTTGGGTTTGTGTTTCAGCTGACAATGCGACAGCAGTGCCAAACATCGCATCAAAAGCATTACGAACTTCGGAAGTTGAGCGATGCAGTCTATACTGTGGCGTTTAGTCGAGTTTTTAGTTTTAACAAATAATTTTTATGGGCAACATTCACATAACTACATTTCCAAAGGGGTATAGAAAATAAAAATTTAGAAAATATTATAAAAAAATGGATATTATTAATTGTTACATTCGAACGTAACGTTTGTGAATTATATAAATGAAATAAATCAATCAATGACTTACAACATTTTTCACATCATTTAAAAATATATGTTTATATTATAGGTAAGCCCTTTAGTTCCCACTGCTATGCAAAGGCCTCCCTCCTTTCTTTCCATTTGTCGCGGTCAGATGCTAATTGCCGGCAGTTCGGAAGATATAAATCGAGTTCGTCACGCCTTCATCTAGGTCTATCGCGTAAACGGTTAAAAAAATATAGTTAAATTTTACTCCTTGTGAATAACATTTAATGATTTGTAAATTATTTACAATGTTCAAAAGAACAATAAAACAATAACACGTTTACTTTACTCCCTAAATGGTGAAATTACGTTTCTACATTGCAAGCAAACCTTGTGATTGTATAAAACCAAATACGCCTCTTATACTCGACAACACCGTTCACACGTTCACATTTCATCTTGTAAACCATTTTTAACAGTCAAAATCAAACATAGACGTTATTCAAATAATAAGCTTAAATAAACAAATTACAACATAATAATTAACGGTAGGATACACTTGAATTCAGCAATAATTGGTTTTTATTGCATAAAATCGGTGCAATTGTTTAATTGCGGTAAAGCTTAAAACCGTCGCATGCTCTCGGCACAAAACGCGAATGAAGTTTATTTACTACATCCATAAAAAGTCGATAAAGCGGAAAACTATCGAAAATAACAGTTTTAATTAAATTCATTCAGTAACGGCGGTTCGTGTTCGCAGAATGTTCATTTGTTTGAACTGTTGCGAATGAAGCAGCGACGATGAGCGAATTCCACGCAGCGAGTGAAACAAGCGCCTAGTGCTTCGCATTCAGCCAGCCAACAATACAACCGCGATAGATATCCAACCACTTTGCGCCGAAACCGCTGTAATATGCGTCCGATTTGTAACATTCATACGCGCTTTTAATCACACAACTAAATCATCAATCGCTGCAATGGACACGCATTACAGATCTATTGGTTGTAAGGCACGATATCACAGACGTCTTATTGTAAAACTCTATCTGTTAATATTCCTAGCACCGATGTAAAAATAAATGTTGGTATATTTAAGAGATTTTAGATATGTTTAAAGATTAGGTTTTTGATAACAATTTTGAAGTTGGTTTACTTTTTTTTAATTATAAATTTATATTAAAACTTACTGGTTCCCTCTATACTAATTTTCGCGTTCCGTTATATCCCGTCCTATGCCGTCTTTTTCTGTCCGATGACTCAAGGCTTATTATCCTGCCCCCTCCTGTCCCAATACATACATGTGAGTTTTAATGTTTAACAAATATATTTAAATACCCTAATCATCCCACGGGAACATTATATTTTCGAAATAAAAACCCTATGTGCTGTACAAGGTGTCAGCTACATCCATGCTAAATTGAAGCGTAATTGGTAAAGTCGTTTCTGAGATTAGCGAGCTTAAACGCTTAAAGTGCTCAAAATTCATTAATAAACTCCTCTAATAGTTTTTTCTCATAAATTGTCCATCCACAGACAGCATCAGCTACATTTTTATATGTTTAGTGTATAGATATAATCTGCGCTTGATAATTCCAGATAAGCTGCGAGAATTGATGTGAATGCAATTATCATCTAGTGTTTCGTTTCCTAGAAACAGATAATTCGCGGAACACCTCGCAAAGCCAAACAAGGCACATTAATTAATTGGAATTATGTCGATAATATCAAATGTTCAGATAGATAATTATAGAAGATCTTTATAAGGAGAGAAACAGTTTTTCTCGAGATTTATGTAGGTTTTATATACATTTCCACCATATATACATTGTGGATTTCCCGTCCCATGCCGTTACATCCCGTTCTGTCTTGTCTACGTAATTCCGTCCCATAACTGCATGTACGAGGAATCCTATTCCATGCCATCCCTTTGAGTAACAAATATATTGAACTACTTGGCCATGCCAAAGGGACCCTACATTTGTAGGGGTAAAAATATGCCTTTATGTAAATCTAGGGTGTCAGCTACCTCCATAGTTATTTTAAGCGAAATTAGTTCACCTGTTACTAAGATTAGTGTGCGCAAACTTACAAACAAAAATTGTAACAATATTGCATTTTCCTCATATTATATCTTCCATGTACAAATATCAATCAGTTCCAAATTATATGTACAAATATAGATTACCACCCTCTTATTTGGAAAAGCATGTCTGAAATTAGTTTAATAAAACCAATATGAAACAATAACGTATTAAAATAAAAGCTAAGGCAAACTGGAAGGGGCCACGCGAGGGCGCACTCGTTCAAAGTTAGGAAGGTATTTTATCACGGCAAGCACTAAACGCTATATAAATACAAAGCCGGTACACCCTATCGCGTTCGCTTACACATATTTAAATTTAATTAACTTTCAAGCGCACATCTCCTTTGTGCTCCCGAGGCCAAGAAAGGGAATGTTTGCCAGGCAAATGACTGCACCTAGAGGCTACCCGTTGAGGGCTTTCTACCGCATATTAAAAATGTGCTTTTTACTCCATTTATCGCAGACGCTCCTCGCGTTCTATAGTATGAATAGCGAAGCCGTCAATTAAACTTTTAATAAATTAGATAACACTGACACGGCGCAATACGATTTCGGATGGTGCGAGTAGGCTGTGTACAAACAAATATATAAGAACATTCTATTTAAACTATCCAATAATAGACACAGTTCGTGACTATTACTTTTTCTGACTGTAATTTAAATTAGCTATGTCTTACAACCTTATTTATTGTCCGACGCTAATTATAATCTTTTATTACGCCGTCATGTCGAATAATATTCTATTGAAATACAAAAGATTAAATAGACAGTAATTAATAATTATGTCATCTCAATGTCCAGTGTGCGAAAGATAAAAGAAAAAGTAATAAAAGTAACATTCTTTTTTTACAAATGAGATGCTCGTAATTACGTTCGTAATTCTATGAGCATGATCTAAAGAAATAATCCGCGACACAAGTCAGCAAATAAATAGATAAACATTTGAAGTAAAATGAGCATTTCCAAATACGCCAGAATAATGACTAAGTAGAAACAGAGCTCGGACTACGAAAGACTCATTGAACACCAATTACCTTGGAGGCCTCCGAAAAGTCTTTAATTAAATCCTTCTCCGATGACGTCATAATTATAGAGTAAAATGGATTGAGACACCCTCTTGTTTTGTTAATTGTAAGTGGAAAATTCTCATCTAAATTAAATCTATTTTGTATTACATTAAATTTATATTATTTGCCCCGCGTCCATCTACGCCTCGGAGAAACTCAGTGATTTTGAAGCTCCCATTATTTTATTTAGTACACAGACTTTTGATTTGGAAGCTCATTGAACGAATACAGTGGAGATAGATCTATTATGAAACATTGTTTATTTATCATAATATTCTTCGTCCTAAAAATAAAAACAAACAAAATACTAACTATTATATCCATTGACAAGAAATTCAAGGAAGGACAGTATTGAAAACGTATGGTGTTATAAACACACATAAAGTTTAATGTTATAAAAAATAGAATAGTTCCGTACATTTATTGTCAGAGCCCATGTAATTAAGTGAATTGGTCCGACGATAATAAAACCTTTTATAACTTGCAGAACGAGAGATAAAAATGTTTGTGCTTGTATTTTCTTATTTTTGTATGTTTTACATTTATTACAAAGAAATTATTCTGTTTGATGGCTTCTTGCGATATTAAATGTAGGAACATTCTGAATTGTTTAATAAAACAATATTATAGAATCTTGAAAGATGTCGCGACTTTAAGATATAAAGTGAATATGTGTCAAAACTGCGTAGGAGTTGCGATTCAAAATCCGTTTCTAGGCGATACTTAAATCTTGGTTTCTTTTTAACATCATAAAAATACGAAAAAGCAGGGCATCGAAGACAACGATTTAGGCTTTAAAAAAACGTTCATATTTTCATTATATTTAAAACAATAATATCACGAATACAAGAACTTAAGCTTAGTCCCACCTCAAAGCAATTCTTTGTCTTCGAATACATTTAGTCCACACCGCTGCGCTAGTCCAAGCCAACGGCAACGAGCGAAAATCGAATTCAATATCTTACTACAATCGCTTTATAATAACTATATTTGAAAACGTGAATAAACATTCAGTTCTTTGCCGTAAAGAACAAATGGCTTTAAAACGCGAATGTAATAAGAGATAAAACTATGTATTCTTAAGTTATTTACGTGTACTTTGTTTTCTTGTCCTAACAAAGAGACTTTGGAAATTCAATTTACCGGAATAACATTTTTCCTACTTACATTTCATAATACGTGTTTTGTATTACGCTGATATTTTCTAAGGATGCATTTGATGCAACGCGACCTAAGCAGATAACAGGAACATAATAGAATTACTGCGTGCAAGTAGAATATTTTCCACAAATTTTTCCACCAATCTTCGTTTCATATTTTTAGCCTTCCGAAAAACTAGAATACGGACTGTGAAAAATATTATACAACTGCATATTTCACATACTATAGCAATTTCAATACTATAAAGATAAAAATAAAACAAAACATATAATCATAGAAATACGCTACAGTATCTCCTCAAGCAAGAGTAAAATAATAAATTTTAAATTAAATATATCGATGACATTGGAATTGATTCAACTCGTACTAAAATACTTTCGTTATTAATTAACACAAATTGTAAGCCAATTATCAATATATCTAATAGAAAGAGATACCATATACACAACACAATTCGCAATGGAGCCGGAAGCGAGACCAAATTAAATTTAAAATCAAACTTACCTGAGATCTGAATCTGACAGAGGAATTAATTAACCGTACAATTTGTTTAACAAAGGTATTACAGCTACCACCGCAATGTGCGCATTAGGTCCATTTGGATAGAGCCGCCCGATAGACGATAATTGGTAACACAATCCAGGGTATCTACAAATAGGCCAAGTTTAATTTGTGGCTAGTTGGTAGCTTTGTTACGTAACTACATATAATAGGGATGGTAAACAATTTGAAAACGCGGTACAAGTGGAAACTAAATATAGATATTGTAGAATTTCCGTGAAATTAAAATGTTTTGGGAAATATTGCCTGTGTTAGACGCTGACTACATTAGTAGCATAAAAAGTTAAAAAGGGTAAATTTTATCATTTTAACATTTTTGAGCCATTTCACATTATACTCAAGAAACATTATTTCTACTTTCCAATATATGTGTGTAAATTATTTTTTTTACAAATATATAGAGTTCTAAAATTGTTTGCCACCCCTGACCTATAACTTAATACACATAGTTTACGTACGGCGAGCAGCGATTAAACTTCATTTTACTCCATGCGATCTGATATCTTAAAACCTATGCGATTACGCTTCCGTATCGAGGTGCAATTTTCTAAATCGATATAATACTACACTTTAAACGTTATGAAGCATATAGGAATAGTCTGGGCAAGTACCTTTGCTCTAAGCTTATGTGGTTGACTGTGGCCTAACCCTTCACAATCGAACTTTCGGTCGCAGTGGAGTCCGTGCTGAACTGTGTGCGATTATGAACAGATATATCCAAGTAATTTCGACTTGTACACACAAACTAAGTAAACCTATTCATGTGATTCATCTCTTGTCTCTTGTTCTTATAAATAAAAACAATAAATTCTGTTATATTTGTATTTTATATTACGAGTACGTGCTTTATTTATATTTAAAATGATTTCTTCTGACTGCTTCTGCGGCGTAGTTGTCCTACGCTACAAAGTCATACAGGACTTTTCTATTCATTATCAGTCCGGAGTCAGAAATTTCCGCCCGATATGCCGATGCCCTCTATCACATCTTGAGGCGGAACATACCAAGCGAAATGTACCCAGGCGGCAACTCTGTCACCCCTTCTGAGAAAAAGGCGTGAGTATATATATAAGTACGTATGTTTCTTCAGGAATCCGTGTTCGATACCTTTTAAAGTTAAGTATTATTTAAAATCTAACTGCGGATTCCTTAAAAGAGCTTTAAAATACTTATTTTAAAACAACTCATAGTTTTAGTGAGTCTCATAACATACCAAAACCATAAGGCAATCAACGATATTAGTTAGGCAAAATCACTCTACATTTTTATACGAAGCCAAGGCTGTTAAAACCGTTGACACAATATTAGCTATCTACATTATCATCTCGCCTGTTTATTTTAAGCGTATACCTAAAAAAACACGTACACGCAGATAACACAGGGAGCCGAGCACCGCATTACCTGTGAATATTCATTTTAGCTGGACACGTAAAACAATTTGCCAGTCAAATGAGTTTTCTAAAAAGCCGATTAAGCGGAAACTAAAATTGGTTAATTATTTATCGAACGCGGCATATAAATGACGTAGAAATATCGTCGTGCCGCTGGCCTGTATTGGAATTGCACAGGTGGATCGCCATTATAATTAGACATTTATTTCGAGCCGATAGAAAATGTTTTGCATATCGTGACGGTTTGAATGAAAACTGTTATCGCAAGATTGAAATATAACTGAAAAATACTTCGGATACTCGTATAAACATTTTTGATCGTGCAGAATTCAAACTTAGAACGATTTTTATCTTACTGCATGAATCAATTTGAAAGTAAACGGATTTTGCGTGTAGTATTCAAATCCAATATATCAGTCTCACAAATTATAATTGGCCATCGTGGTGCATTAAGACTCTCCACACATTGTACGGGTCAGACCTGATCCTGGCAGTTACAAATGTGTACATGGCCTAAAAAATCTACACTAAAAATCTTTATGATTTCTAAAACCACTAAAAATACAAGGAGGAAAGTAGCTTTCTCCAACCGGAGTAAACTAACAAAAAAATATTATAAACATTCATAATATGCTAAACTGTATAGGTATCACATTAAACCGAGTACGTAGTGGTAAAAAATATCCTTACCACGACAAAATATTACGCTCGCCGAGTTTAATCCAATTTTTCTTGCATATCCACGCTGTAAACATTTTGCTGCAAAAATCCCTATATTTACCGGTTCACTGTAATACTACTTTATTCTTTCTTACACATGTTTTATCGATTTGCCAAAAAACCCATTGTCACATAACACTTACCGAATAAAAGCGATGTAGTGTATGTATGATGTATAGTTCAACATACCTGTAAAAAAAATATATTAATATTAAAAAATAACAGTCAAAAATATTTTAAATTTATCGAAATCAAACTTTATTGCTCAATCAATAAAATAACATCAGAGGTTTCCAACCATTTCCAAAGGAAGCCTTATGTTAGAAAAAATAATCCAGTCAGAGTTTTATGAAAAAAATCTTAGAGGCCTTTTAACGTATCTTTGACAAGAGAAATACATAATTAATTTTAACTTGGTATCGAAAATCTATTGCACCTTTATTGAAAACCTCTGCTTCATACAGGTATATTATTTTTCTTTTTTAATTAACAACATCGTTCATGTGAGCAAAGTCTAAGGATTATTGTCTACAAGTCTAAACACATTACACAGGAAAATAATTCAAATATTAAATGGTGGTTGATATTAAAACATATACATTATACATTGGTGATTACGTTGTTATTTTATTCAGTGATATGTTAGTGATTAATTTATGATATAGATTATTTGGCAGTTGATGTTACAATACAAAATATTTTATTATTATATTTATTACACGCTATGTTCCCTGTTTCATGTTAAACGTTTAATTTATACATTAAATCAGCAAATGTTGCTTGTTGCAATCACAAGCAGTAGTTTTCCTTTCTTATAAATCTGTTTAAGATATAGTTAAATATTTATACAGGTCATGTATTTTATTCTCCCTCACATGGAGTTAGATTGGATGACTTATTTTCCTACGCTTGAAAGGAAGAACATCCAATTATAGGATTTGTATAAATATAAATATAGTTCCTCAATAATTAGTGTTGTAATATAATATAACACGAATGATATATTGCATAGCACTATCCAAAGGTAGACTGGTAGAGAATGCCTCAGGCATTAAATCCGCCATTATACAATATTGTGTATAAAGCATAAATGAAAATAAAATAACAAACCGAGACTAAGTCTAACTACTTTTATAACTATATATTAACAGTATTGTTATTTATTTTCTTAAACACGTATTTACATGATCCGCAGTATAAATATATATCTTAAAAAAATATAAATCTTTTTTTAGAGCAAACGAGTAGTCGTCAATATACGGCGGGCGCTGTTTGCTTTGCGGCACGAGCTAACATCCACGCTTTTATACTAACATTTAAACAGGAGATGCCGCTCCGGGGGAAAGATTAAGGCTTTGGATACACGTGGTGAAAAACGACGTGTGACGTCAGCAAAGCGGCCCTGTGCAAACTGACGCTCACGTTGCTCCTACATGTTTAATAATGATCCGATAGTGTTACCGTGGTTTTGTAATTATGGTTAGTTTTGATATCGAGTGGCGTTCGTTCAGTGGGATGGGAAGGGGTCTAATGACCCCTAGTATTGCCTACCCCATCCCTTCAGTTGTCTATATTTTGCCGTGTTTGGTTTGCAATACGCCAACGGTTGGTATGTTATGTAGCTACCTACAAATCTAGATTCATATTTACCTTAACAATACACTAATTGTTTTCATAAAATATAAATAATAAAATAACTATTTATTCACACATGTGTTTGCTTCGTCATTTTAGTCAACAAGGTTTTGATCATTCATAGGGTTCAAAAAGTTTAATTTTATTCATATCGTATCGGCGAACAAATCGAAGCACTCGTATTGATAATGACCGCTCTCCATCCCATCTTCCTACTTATGCATTCTCCGAACTAGCAAGGAGCTTTGTAGACCTCGGACAGCACACACGTATGTTACAAGCAGCAAAACATCAAACCAGATGACCATTGTAATCCAAACAATACAATGTAAAGGCGGAACGGGGGAACTGGTCTCGGGCCGTCTTTGCCAAACACGGTTTAAGATGCAGCCCTTTCACGATAAGACCACCAGATGTCCCGCTCGTTGATGTAATTGCGTCCTTTGTGCCATTTCTAATGAAAGGTCGACGAAACTGATATAGCTATCTTTAATCAACGCGAAACTTGTGCCCGCGTAACTATGCGGGCGTTTGACAGCTGATGTTACCGCCAATGTTCCGATTACGGCGAAAATAATTATGCCCGTCGGCTGTATGTTCGATGATTTTGCACGGAATATCTCGAATAACTGTGTTGGTATGCTCCAGACGCATCGGTGCAGTATTTTAATCATGTGTACGAAACATTAACGCATCCATATTGTAATTACAAAACAATGCCAATTATTTACTGTCGGATGGGGGCCAGCGGCAATTGATTTCAGTTGTTAATGACACCTAATTTATTCGTTATGATATTCGTATCAAATGTCAAATGTGTCATGAAAATCTTTAAATATAACTTTTACAGACGGAATTAAAAATAAAAAGGAATATCTGAAAATGATCTATATAACATTGCGGAACACAAAATTATTCTAGAAAAAATCTTAGTTAAAACCTGATAAATCACGACACAATTCACGTCAACTGCAAAATGATAACTGAACAGCCAGTCAAGTTTGTACAAGTCGGATTTCTCGCTCGGCACACAACTTGAATCGTAAGGAAACTAATCTCTTTGAGACAATACTCGAGCAATATCTTTGGTTTACGACGGCCGCACTGACTAGATCTACAAATATTTGAATACTCCTTCGTTGTGCCACCCATTGTCTAGGTCAAACTAATTTTGGGATTCTGTGTAGCAGTAATTTAATTTTCCACTAAGGACATCAGCTTAATTCATCCGGTTAGCCGATCTATTAGGCTTGTTTACAAGTTAAACTTCATTAAAACGTGACACTTTAGCGGTGTGCATTTGAGTTACGTGTGCGAGGATTTTGGCAATTGAATTGGAGTAGCATTACCGACATTATTGCTGCGATTATTTTTTTTTTTTTTTTTTTTTTTTTTTATTGCAAGTAACAATGACTCATAAACATCAGGTACTTAAAATCTAAGTTATATAAAAATATTTTAATTACACATATAAATTACACAATGAGTACAAATATTCTATAATAAATAATACTAATGGAACATCCAACCCCTATCCATTACCAGTGCAATGCAGACCAACCCAATATTTCAGATAAGGACAAGTTAGGTCCTCGGCAATAGCAGTTAAAATGCTGTTGTTGCTCTTTCTCAAACGACCCCAAAACGATGCACTGCGAGTTCTGATAATCGCATAGAAATCATGGACCCTCGCCGCCGCAAACATACCTGACGCACTACAAAAACGTGGTAGCTTGAACAATATGCGGAATGCATCATTATACTGCACTCTCAAGGTGTTATATGATCGTCTAGTGTATTGCATCCACAGTTGGCAGGTATAAAAGCTTTGGCAGTATGCTCTAAAGAGCGTCTCTTTCACCTGGTTAGTGCAGCAGCCAAAACGTCGAGCAAGCATATTGCAACGCACAGCGAGGGCCCTTCTCTCTCGCTCGATATCATCGTCATCTTTAAGTTGCTCATTCACAATGTGTCCTAAATATTTAAAACTACGTACAACCTGCACTGGTAGCCCACTTAAATAAACAGGCGGCACATAGTCCGGACCCTTCCCACATCTAAAGACAAGCATTTCAGACTTCTTCACATTATATTTTAGGCCATGTGACATAGCATAGCGTTCACATATAGACAGAAGTTTTCTGAGGCCATTGATTGATGGACTGAGAAGCACCATATCGTCCGCATAACTTATGTTATTGACACATACGTTACCGATGTGGCAGCCGATCCTAGTGCTTCTCAGCTCAACAATCAAGTCGTTCATAAATATGTTAAAAAGATCCGGAGATGTGAGGCCTCCTTGACGTACACCACATTTTAACCTATAGTCGTTAGAATATGTGTCGCCCCACCGCACATTATTAATCTGGTTTTCGTACCAAAATCTCATCAGATTTACAACCTCAGCTTGCGTACCCGCCCTTAAGAGTTTCTGCCAGAGTAAATTGTAATTTACAAGATCGAAAGCTCTGCTCAGGTCTAGGAAACAAGCGTACACGGAAGTGTTTTTGTTAGTGTAATACTTAACCGTGTGCTTTAGGCTAAATATGGCAGTATCTGTTGAGAGTTTGGGACGAAATCCAAATTGAGCATCGTCAATTATCACCCCCTTAGACAGTTCGGGTTGGAGGAAGCGTTCCAAAACTTTTCCTACAATAGTGCCTAGAGAAATGGGCCTATAGTTACTTAGAAGTGACAAATCCCCCGTCTTGTTTTTCGGGATAGGAACCACCACCGTGCGCATTAGTTCTTTAGGTAAATATGCGTATCGGAGACAAAGGTTGAAAAGAGAAGTCAATACTGCAAATATACTATCACCAGCATACCGAATGTGCTCAATGCTAAGTCCGTCTATTCCAGGAGATTTACCACAAGGCATTTGTTTCACAATCCTTTCAACTGCATCTTGAGTAACTGTCAAACTTTCACGTACGGTCAATTCCTCTTCATCGCTAGGATTAACGGGGTCGGCATCGAGCTCAGTTCGGTGAGACTGCAATGGTGAGACTTGAAAATGTCTAGAGAACAGTTCAGAAATATCCTTGTTCTCATGACAGTTTTCCACCTTCATTGGCAAGCTGGTTTTGCCATTGAGTTTTCTTGTAGCGCCCCAAAATTTTGAGAAGTTTTTGTTCATTCGATGTGTGGCCAAAATATTCAATTTGATTTTATCTTCATTCTTTTGACACCAGCGCAGTTTACTCTTATATATTTTTCTACTTGATATCATATTTTCATATGCTACCCCCGCACTTGGTTTACCTTGACTGACCCAAGCCTGAAAATACATTTTTGCATTTGCATGAACGTCGCACATGTGGTGGTTCCACCCAGCAATTTTCTTCCGACTCTTACCACAAATTTTATTTTTACATGTAATTATTGCAGAATACTTTAAAATATTAATAATCTTATTGTAGTACTCATCGATAAAATCATAATTCTTATATAAGGTATTATCACTGTATACATTTTGACTAGATTTACTTAGGTCACAAAATGCTGACTCACACACATCATGATACCATTCTATTTGATCAGTATCACGATTACCCCATATAACATTTGATCTTCCATTACTGCTAGCGTCATATTTTTGCAAAACACCGTCAATATTACAAGTCACTATAAGAGGCATATGATCAGACCAAAGGACATCATATTCGATAGACACCGTATTAACTGTATTTTCTGCCGCTGCTGTCACCAAACAATGGTCTAACCAGCGCTTGGAGCCGTGAGACTCACTCACAAAAGTAAATGTGTCTGAATTAAGCCCAAGAAACTCAACATCCTTTATGACCATATCATTCTCTACACAAAACAATAGTAGTTCACGGCCGAAATTAGATCCTGGGTGGGCGTTGAAATCACCCAGGACAAAAGCAGCTTCTATCCCACTATCTTCAATAATTGCATATATCTCGGCTAGTGTCGAGGTAAATTCCGGCAAATTGTCCTCACTATCTGTAGGCATGTATACATTTATCACAATGAACTCACGCATTCCAATCTTCACACGAATAGCTGCTAGTCTATCACTATTACAATTAATTAGTGTAACGTCCAAAAAAGCAGTTTTTCTCCATAATATGGCAAGGCCACCATAAGGTCGACCCCGAAGTATTCCTACACTCGTATCAACAGAAGACTTCGCGTAGGTATTAAACTCAACATCTATTTCATTGATAAAATTCAGATCGTGTGGGAGCAGCCAAGTTTCTTGCAAAACCAATAGGTCTACTTGTTTGCATAGTTCACGGAGATAATTCACCGATCTTTTGGCAGATTTACAGTTAAATGATGCAAGTCTATAATTACATTTATTCTGTCTATCCATGATTAATGATGTTGAGTTACTTTATTTGAGATCTGGTTGCGTCGCTCCCGAAAGCGTCGGTACACCAAGCCCTGTGGCCAGAAGTCTTTGTTGAGGAATCTTGCGGTCTGACTAGCTCGTATGGTGACCTTAAATGAGCAAAAATCTAACTCTTGTGCTTGCTTAAGTAGTTCTACTTGCAGACAATCAGTATTCATATTTCGTATATGATCCATTATGTCCTCTTCAGTTGTAGATTTGTTTGCCCGTGATAAATAAATAGCTATCTTAGGCTCAGCTACCTTTATCTTACAGTCCACATTTTGCAAAGTTCCTCTCATATTTTGTCTTTTAGGTTTTTTCTTACTCACCACAGTGAAACCATCGTCATTTGATTCAATATTTTGTATCTCAGGTAATATTTTATTAAAATTATTTTCTATACCTACACTTGCATTTGTACTGCTTTGTGCCGTCACTTGCAAATTCGATTTTATGTGTTCATGAGTAGGGTTCAATTTGCCTTGCCGCTGCGTCTTGTTTATCACAATATCTCGGTAGATCGGAGTATGAATAGGTTCCGGCGAACCGCATTTATTGGTGTGTGGTACAAGTACAGGCGCATGACGAGCTGATTTCCTCTTCGGTGTAGTCATTATATTTCTTTGCTTTTCTTTATTCTTTCTTTCATCGTCAAAAAGAGCGTCTAACTTCATAATTTTATTGTCTAGTTCAGTCATACTAGAAGTACTTTCCTTTTGGAATTGAAGTAATTCTGCTTTAGAAGCAACGTCATTTCTGATGTTATATAATTCTTCCTTCATACAGGCTAGGTCCTTCAAGAGACGCGTAATATCTATATGGTCAAATGATACCGGTGGCAATCGGTTGAGGTCCTTAGCTACAAATATTGGTTGCGCGTTCGGGTCAGTCTCTTTGAAAACTTTTATAACATCCTTTATATTTTTCTTTTTGCGATCTTCACCTTTCCTTGTCACATTCCGGATCCCTTCGGCCACAATTGCATTGTATAACTCGTTCTTTCCAGCCTCTATTTCTGCATCATTGAAGTTACTTGCGCAAATCTGGAGTATACTTAGTTCGTCAAGCACGTCGATTTTATTTTGAACAAATGTCAAAAACTCATTTATTATCACTTTTTCACAACTAGCCATTGTCTTTCACTTGGGCCATACACCAATTACTAACATGATGTAGGTACAGTCAACTCAGGTAAAATACGTGCGGTCACACTGACTGCGCACGCGCAACTCCAATTATTCCCGAACTTATTTATTCTTGACTGCAAAAATTGCTGTACTATGTGTTTTAAAAAAGTGTAAGAAAAAAAATCAATTTCTATTAATAAACCTATTCATAATGTTTAACACAGGTTAAAAATATTAATTTATTCATAACTTGTTTAAAAAAAAAGATCATAAATATAATTACACAGCGTTCGACATTCAAAAGCACAAAACACGGAACAAGAATCATTGAAGGGATGATAGTCGTAATATTATGCAACAATACTGCCAACTTGAAGGGAACAACTGCACACAGCATGAAAATTATGTTAAGTACAGCATAAAGTCTTGCTTACCTGCCAACAACATAAATTTTCCCGATATAGCGTGAAGATTCTTTTATATGCAATATTCCAGGCACAAGGTTTAAATAGTTGTTTCTATGAAAATTATATGATGTACTGCGCGGAGGCGGCTCGCTTGATGCATTATAGCTTTATTGAAATGAAATTCCATTGGAATGCTTGTTATTTCTGTTAAAATAAGAGCATTTATTGGGGAACTTATTCCGTCCGCAATTGCAGTCATGGGAATGCTTTAATTTTAATTTGTTTCCATTTCTGTTGAATACTTGCGTATATGTACAGCATTGACTTATATTCTACCGATAGACGCGACGCGTCATAGAAACTGTTTGTCCCATATTTCAATAAAGCTCAGTAGCGACATCTAGTACGTTTACTTGAATATTACAAATTATGATCAAAGATTATTAGACAGAAGAGACAGTTCAAATCAATAATAGCTTTTCCTAAGATACTGCCTAAGTATGAATGCCGTCATAGCAATTATATATTTTGTAATATTTTTTTATTTATGTGAATAATTCATGAAAGTTATCTAAATTAAACTAAAATCTCTTATAAGTGTACAAGTTTATCACAGTTTTACAATAAGATAATGAAACAACAGACAAATATTATAGAGATCTCCCTCTTTTGTAACGACGCGCAAGAATCTAAAACAATTTTTAGTGATATTAGTCTTTAATAACATTCAGTGGGTTCGAAATTTCAACGTAGTCCATTAGGTATTTCATATAAAGAAATAGGGCCTAAAAACTGTCCACTGTTTCAAAACATATATACAACACATATTTTGTGTTATTATAAAAAAAAAAAAAAAAAAAAGTATATTCATTAACCAAGTTGTGCTACAATTTCTTAAAAACTAATTAAAAACAACATAATTTCTAACTAATAGCATTGCCAGGGGCTCCCAAACTAGGCCTAGCCTGTCTTCTTGGGAAACCATAGAGTAATTGTAATAACCTAGTTATATTTTATAAAGGCGAATCAGTAATTACAATATATATGAGCTCTTATTTAAAGTAAAAATAAAACTTTAAGTTATAATTAACTTAATTTGTACTTAATTTTATTTTAATTTTAATGTTTATAAACTTAATTTTATTTTAATTTTATGTTGTTAATATTAATTAACAACATAAAATTAAAATAAAATACTGAAATCAATTTTTACCTACATTCTTCCTACATATCTGTATTTGTAATGTATTCGAATAGTTTATGCCTATTTGGTCGTCTGATATAAATGTCCCATGAATAATCTATATCTAATATAGTTCGTCTCTCTCACTCGACGGGCAATTTTTATGCGCGGGAATGAGACATACGATTAAGAAGCTCACCTTGTATTTCTAATGAGCTATACAAATATTTAATCGAATAATAAATAAAATATCTGTATTATCGGCATTATACTGCAATATTTTATCACTTAAGTTGTATGCTTTAATTATATTGTAATTTTAGAAAATTTCGCTATCGGTTTGACGGGGAAAAGTCAAAATAAATTACTTATAAATATAATCAAAGAGGCGTACTGCTGCGTAGCCGTCACGCGGCAGACTGATTCGTGTGCGGTGCATGCACCGCACTTGGGTGGGACACGTTTGTTACAAAGAACGTCTTATCTAGTGTAACATTGATATCGATGATGTACAGTAATATGTAATATGACTAATACAGTGGAATGCAATTGTATAAAAGCGGTTTTAAATTGGATTAAGACAGTGGTATTCTTACAATAGTACGCACTACTATAGAACATATAGAACCGCTGTATGAACTTCAAACTGGAAAACTCAAAAAAAAGTTTGCATACTTGGAAATCCAATTCAGGTTTCAGAGGATTACAGTCACACACGCTGCCACTAGACTATTGAGACAATGCGAACATTTTGACAAGTGCGTGGTGGATTGTTGGTAATAGACCAAACGCGGCTGCCAACATGCCCTAGGTGGTCGTGGGTTCAAATTCAATGGCACACCTAAACTTTTCGGAATCATGTGTGTATTGATAGACAATTATCACTATTATGTAGAAGGAAAACATCGTGGGGAAACCTGGGTACCATAGCGATTTGTAAAATTTGTATCATATGTAAAGTCCGCCAACCCGCACTCGGCCTGCGTGGTGAACAATATGGCTCTCTCAAACGTACTTTCGATGGTAGAGAAGTCCAGTATTCTGCAGTGGAAAATCTATGGGTTTATATTTTGGGTTCGACCTGATATACGGATTTCACCAGGCTGACATAATAGAGTAAACACTATCCACTGCACCGGTAAGAAATAATCTACAATATCTAGACTGAACTTTGTTGCCCTAGTATTTAAAAAAAATAGGATTATTTAAGGTATACTATATTCATATCTAATTCATAATAAATTATCAATTACCAAAATAGCAAAACAGTATCTTAATTCGTAATACAACATTTTAAAATAAATAATCCATAGACACTTTACGATACTGCACTTTGCTCTCGGCCTATATTGCAATATGCAGATTCGAAAAAAGAATGATCATATTCTTAAGTCGGTTATAAACATGAAGTCAAGAAAAATCCTGGCAGTTTTATTTGGCAAGGAGGGTGCAACCGTCACGCTCCAGTGCATACGGCGCTCCTCCGCGAGCCATACATCACTTAGCATCGGCTAGGCTCGTGCGCACTCCGCCTAAACTTCATACACCCCTGGGTATCGACTGATAATTATATTGCGCGGGTTGCTGCTAAGATATTGGTGTTTTAGAATAAGTTAGAGATTTGGATATAGTAACGATAAGTGAACGGTTATTTCAAGCAAAAAAATGGGGTTGATCAAGCGTGAATATTATTTTCGGTTTAGAAAATTCATTTTCATTTTATTTTATCATTAGTGGCGCTCGTGGTATTTCTGCCCACTCTTAAAGAATATCAGCGCATTTATGCATTCTATGGTTGTTTAACATCAAAATAAATATTATCATAAAATATTTATTATCAATTCATATAAAATAATAAATAAGACCTCATTATTATAATCTACTACGCGACTCACAAAGTCTTCCAAAAATATGACGTACACGTTCCACCGTTGATTAAATTCCCAATGTACACACGTAATGGCATTCAAAAATTTCGTCATTAAAAGTCAATTGAATTTACTTGTTTTTATTTGGGCGGCTGTGGGCAACGCGACAGCAATCAGCTTTCGCAATTACTATTCGACTTTCAGCTGAAAAAAGAAAGTGCTGACGCCCCGCTGGCTGATGATGTCTGAATATTTGAGCTGAGTCGGACCGTGTGTTTAAACGTTAAGTATGTACCATTGTTATATGTACCATTACGTTGGGCTTAAGTATCCAGACTTTATATCATGCAATGCAAAATGCATTTTGTGCTGGTAATTATTATTATGTGACATCCTTTTTAATTAAAGACTTATGCCCGCTTCATAGTTAGTCTTGAGTGTATGACATAGTAGCCCTTTTAAAACTGTTTTTAATTGGGACTATCAAAAGGCATCGTTTAGATATGTTAGTACTTACTCTATTATCTGTAAGATATAACACTTCCCCTCCATACGCTGCTATAAACTTTTTGTAAAACTAGAATTGGAGTTCAAGACTTCCTGTTACACTCATTCGGCAGGAAGTCGATAAATAACCGGCGGCGCTTCGCAACTATTGCAAGTGTACAAATTGAATTCGGTTAGGTCGCCCATTTGCAATCCAACTAACTAGTAGATGTCGTGAAAAATATTGCTGATTCTAATAAAAAACCGATTACTATCTCACTTTGATGTTGTCGGAGGAAATGAGATCTGCTTCCGATCCGCGAGAAAAGGGAAAAATCTCCTTCCCATTTTGGGGTTCTGCGGCCATTGTACCGGAACCTATTAATCTTGCTTCAATATTTACCTGCCGGTGGCGTCTGCCGCCTGCAAGACCCTTCGATCAAGTTCAAATGCGTGACCGAATGAAATCACTTACAAGCAGAAAACATTTTAAACATCGTTACACCATAATAAACACTCGTACAATGAATTTATACTGACTATAGGGCGTGAAATGTAATTTATTTTTTAATTGAAGGTTTCGACTAAAGAACAAAATGAAAAATTAATGACTAAAAACAATCTTGAGATTGGTGAATTAATGGACTCTCTCGAAACTCTCGAGGCTTTTGATTTGTATGTCACTGTGTTTTTAAACAAAGATTTATAGCTATAGTCATTAAAAATTTAATATGATGTATTTTTTGATGAAATAATAAAATTAAAATGTCACTACAACTATTTTCAGTCATACAAAACAAATAAAAAGGTTTTCAATTTACAAAATGTGTTATATTTTTAACAAATGACGTACAGAACCAAAAGATTTTAAATGGATTACACGGCTGACTTATTTTTTAAATTTCCCCACCATTGTGAAGAGGACGGATGGCGCTTCATATCAGCCTTAAGGAGGCGGTGTCGACTTTTGACCGTTTGGAGTGCCGATCTAATTTGCCGAATCGCGGAAGCATATGAAATTCGATTCGCTCCAACGAAAATAGGTTTTTGGGACATTGAATTTTTAATATGGCTGGGTTTTGACGCAGTGTTAAAATACATTGTAAACTCCACTTCAAATGCACAAATATTACTGGTTGAAAGTATAACTTTTGAATACTTAATAATCTCAAGTTTACTTACGAATAAGTATACAATTTCAATTAAAACCACGCTTTGAATTATACAACAAAGGTGGTTAATAAATAAGAAAGTTGCAAACATTTAACCGTATCTTTCGCGGTTAAGTTATGTGAAAAGTTGCGCCGACTTAATGATCAATCAAAACATAATTAAAGTCTCATACAGTAATTAAGGCGAGGCAGAATGTTCGACGCTTTCATACATTTTAAATATTCGTATGATTACATTCCATATTCAAATTAAACAAACAAATGGAATGATACAATGGATCAATTCGCATGTAGCGCGCCGTTTCACTAAGTCAAAGGCAGAAAAAAAGCTAGGATTTGTGAAAATATAACTTTTCCCTAACACAACGTTTTCCTACGTTATTTCCTCGGCAGTCACAGGTGAGATTTATCTTCGGATAATTGGATAAAGAACGCGTTTGCGAGAAGTGATACGAGGCGGAAGAACGAGGAGGCCGGGGGTGGTTGGCTGCTGGCGAAAAAATACCACCGCCAATGATCTACTCGCGAATATAAATTCTATTATTTCATGGAAAATCTTAGTAATGTGTTGTTTTACGTTAATAATCTTTGTACGCAGATAAAGAATATATAATACGTATATTAAAATAATACGTTGTGCTATTTTCCTCTTTTCTCTACAAATGTATGTAAGATGTCACGGAACCAGAAAAAGATTGCGCGAATGATCTAAAAATATGTGATCGCTGTTCTCCGAGTATTTTCATTACAACTAGACAGAGCGACGTTTGTTGATGTCTTTACGTCATCAGAAGTTTATCTTACCAATGACGTTTTTAATATAATTTTATTCTATATATTTACTCCCATTACTGTAGAAAACATATTTTATTATACATAAATAGGTATAACAAAATAAGACACTTTTACTTTTACCAATGAGATAATAAAAAATAAGGGATTGTTATATACAAAATTCAGTTAATGCAGTTGGCATACGAACCATGTAACATTACGTAAGAAGTATACTAAGTATACTAGTATTGTCCACTCTCCAAACTGACCACATTAAATTAAATTTGTTAAAAATAGTAGATTAAAATAAGACACAGAGCAAACCGCATATTGTCCAATTCCATTTGTAATGAGCTTTTACATGTGTGGTATTAATATAAATGCGGATAACAACACCAACCGCGAAATGTTCATTTAATATGAATATGGATATTACTAGTGATTATACACACGTACATCCATCCAAACACGAAATTAATTATTTCATTACCTACGTAATTATTACAGTGTAATCGCAACTATCAATATGGATGTTTGTATGTGATGGTTGATTTAAAATCATATACATTTTACCTTTTGTGTGATCTCTATTACTTCACGTAATTACGAACAGTTATGAACAGGGTAAACATTAATACAATACTAATATGTGTTAGAAATTGTGCAGAAAACACCACATGTAAGCACAGATGTGAAGAGACAAACAACGACACAGGAAAGTTCAACAACTAGATAACACACGATAATTACAAGTATGCGAGGAAAGTACACATTTAGAAAGACATACAAGCCTGACGTCACGTAAATAGCGTAGCATAAGTAAGCTTTCATGACAGCGATAGTCTCACAACATATAATCCTACTGCCGTAAAACCCCAGCTTACTCAACCAAATTACTGATTATTACGGACAAAGATATGTGCTTACTGAGGTTACGCTAATGACAGACAACAACCTAAATACAAATCAAAAAGTGCCTGTTACATTTCAGTGCGCCTAAACCAAACATTCGGTTGATATTACAGGCGGCAGAGTGATTTAAAGATGTATTTACAAAGTGAAGCCCCAAACACACGAAAGGGTTAGCGTGGCGTAAATTGAGAACGGTGAATAATTCATAGATATTTTGGAATTACCTTGACCATTTCACGTAATGCGACGGTCAGCCGCTAGGCAGGAAGACTTCAGGCCCGAGTAACACCAAGCGATACTTTAGGCACTTTAATTTTATTTACACTACTTGTATCTATTTAAGTGTCTTTTATTGTCTTCGTGCGCAGTTCAGGATAAAAGCAGGTCCTGGAAATCAATTCGTAGCGTTAATAACATAAAATATTGAACGTAAACAACATGGATGAGTCCGATGGTCGAAATGTGATTTATTAGCTAATAGGCGAGCCGGATGGAAGTTGCTTATGCAACTGCTAAGAGCACCGTTTAAAACTCAGTCGCGACATGAACGTAGGGACATTAAATCGACAGTGTAATTGGTAACCAATTTAGTTGGTCCCGAAGTGGATGGATATTGGCGCACCCACTTTTTCTTTTTTTAAGCGAGTTTCGAGTTTGCTCGTCGGAATTAGTTTACGCCGACGTTTGATCGGATATTCCTTTAAAGAAGTTAAGCGTCGGTGGCGGATAATTTGTACTGTATTACGCAAACAAACTCCAAGTATTTTTAAATGTAATCGAAACGGCCAGTGATTTGTTGATTAACGTGACCCGATTACGTTTTGTCGGAACCGTGTCAATGATCACTCCACGGGAAATCTTGATTGGACACAAAAATTCACAATATTTTATAAATAAAATTCGAGCCTTATGCTGATTGTTAAATCATAAATTTCGGATGATAATGTGATCGATGAGCCGACTGTTGAGGGTCGTTTTATTCCAGAAACTTGGTTATAGATTACTGAGAGCATGAATTATTTCGTGAGTTTATTTTTGCTTTTAATTAAAAATAAACAATTTATCCATCTCTGTCATGAAGTAGCGGCATGGAAACACTATTGTGTTCCTTGAAGACCATACATAGATATATAAACTCACGCCATTTTCCCAGAAGGGGTAGGCAAAGGTGCTACCACGACACCCATTTCTCTTTGTATGTTCCGTCCCACGATGTGAGTCTATTGCTTTATCGGGCACAAGTTTTCGACTCCGGGCTGATAGTTAATGGAAAAATCCAATATCACTTTGCCCGACCCGGGATTCGAACCCGAGACCTCAGGTTTTTAACCGTACTGTAGTACGACTACGCCACCGAGGCAGTCACAGCTGAGTTGAAGAACACTGTGGCCAGTAATAATTGGACTTGACGAGTACAGTGCAGTGCTATATGGCTTAGTTGCTCTTGTTTATGGACAAAAAGAAGCTTCATCAAGCCAATAACTGACTCGTCTCGTCATTCTCATTAATAAAACAAAAAACATTCCAGTGAATAGCAATGAAATAAAAAGTGACAATATGTTATTGTGAATCCGTGAGCGCCCGTATTCATGTTGTTCCCGACAACACATGGGGAATCATTTTCAGCGTCGGAACACAAAAATTTGAAAGCTCAGTCCGTAACTATGTCAACCTATTAGCCCGCCGTTGATTGAGCGTGATTGCGTCCATTTTAGAAAACTACTGCATTTTGCATCTCTGCATGCGTTTTAGAAATACCCATAAAACTTATTGAGAGCTTTAATATGAATTTTAACATGTTTCAATATTTAAAAAAATAGTGATTTCGTTAATAAAATACACAATGTTTTAAATTAGCCGCAATTATTTAAGGCCAGCGTGATAGGCTGGAAACTGTCGGGCCCTGAGTAGTGAACCTTACATCTAAATCCAAACTAAAATATTAGAACAATGAATAATGTGCTATACAGCCTTAGAGAATTAGGGTTGTCACAATTCGACATCATTGGCATAAGTTAACTAACTAAACTGCGAACCTCTTTGACAACAAATTGTGAATGTTATGCATATGGGACTTAATATCAAGAATAATAAAACGTCATACACACAATTCCTTCGGGGAGTCACCGACGTCTTATCTTAGTAACATTTTAACTGTAAACTCGTTTGAACTGCTGAAAATTTAATGGGCAAATGTACATAGTGTCTGTTTAGTTCGTACAATGTTGTGAAAATTGTTCCGTATTTGCGTCGCAAAATTGTTTTACAAAATAACGCATGCTTGTATATACAAAATGGCTCACCTTACTTAGTGTAAAACTAATTATTTTAATAACTGTGATTATGTGAAAAATATATGACAACTGCTGGTTGCTTTTACCACACACTTAAAAGGGGTTAGGCAACATAGTATTATGCAAGCTGCAAGGATTTGGTTGAATGAATTCGTGACTGCAGTCGGTAGAATGACGAGGTTCAGGTTGTAGCTGCAACGAAATATATAATTCCTTTCCACATTATTCTTTATTGCAGTGATAGTGAGACGAGCATGCCATTCGTCTGATGGTAGGATACGACCGCTCATGAAAAATAGCAAAACCAAACAACACCATGAATCGCCATCCTGAGACATAAGATATTAAGTCTCAATATGGCTAGTGGTTACTGTAGGTACAATTCAGCTACATTTACTTTAAAAAAATATATTTAGAAATATTAATCTTTGCAATCGTTGGTATATTCACGCACATTGACGACTATAGCTACTTTTACGAAATCAAAATTCAATACCCGCGGCTACAAGTATTTGTAGGTATATGTAGGTATAGTCTTCAAATAATTGCATCGGATTCAGGTGTTGGAGCTTGCAGGATTTTATTTTTAAATATCACTGCCTCGGTGGTGCAGTTGTACTACGGGATGATTACGACGCTGAGGTCTTGGATTCATATCCCGGGTCGGGCAAAGTGATTTTGGATTTTTCATTATAAGTCAGGAGTCAGTAATTTGTGCCCTGTATGGCGATAAGCTCGCCATATAATCGTGGGAGGGAACACACAAGGTGAATCGTTGATGTCATCTGCTACGGCGTGAGTTTATGTATGTTTGTAAATATCACTTCCCATGCATGAGATATAGTAATGTGGGCCTTAGTTTGAAAAACACTGACCTACTTTTTGTTTATGAAAAGTAAAACCCTCTTAACACAAATTCTGAAAATGTTACATTCCATTGTATTTTTGTTGATTGTAGTAAATTTGGACCGAGCTAGATATAAAGACAACGCTACTTTTTTAGTTCGACAACATCCGTAAACATAACGTTGAAAAAACGCCCTAAAAGTTTAGAGAGGCGACATTAAGAATTTACAACAGCTGATGTTCCCAATGTATCCTGGATGCGAGGCTCTAAACATTTAGTCTAGGCGATGGAAGAACTATTGCAACATTGTAGTTTATATCTATTCGGTATTGCATAGCAAATGATGACCAGAGACTAGAGTACTCTTTTTAAGCGTCGCTTAAAGAAGATAAACGACCGAAAAGATATTTCAAACATTGACGTTATATAAACATACCTAACATTTTATGTATGATAGGCACATACACATCGCAATCCTGAGATGCTGCAATGTTGTGTGTAAAGGCCTTCCCCATGCTGCTTAGGAACATCCGAGAACAATTGACCAATCGTATTCGCGATTCTTCGCAGGTAATAAAAAATAGTAGATACTAACACCAGCACATTTAAAATTTAGATTTTTCTAGGCAATTGAATAAATTTTACACATTTCCTTTTTTATCGGTAGTAAATGAATAATGTAGACCGCGCCTCAAATTTTGATTAACTAATAAAAGTTATACAGTTTGAAAGATTGATGTTTGGAAATTATATTATAGTTTTTTTTTTTCTATAAGCGCTCATAAATTAAAGTAAGAACTTTGAAGTGGGTATTCGAATCAATTTTTCTTTAAACTTATATAAGAAAGTGGACTATCGAGGTTTCACTATGAGAAAATTAAATATTTCAGTCCATTTATAAAGTTAAATATTTTGCCCCGCACCGACTTTCTGCTCGCTTACTAACTGAATATATAATATGTAATATTATACGCCAGTAAAATGCCAGTTATTGTGTCGACAATTAATAATTAATCATTGTTGTTTTCATTAGAGAATATTATATTATAAAAGCGTCAATTATTAACATATTTAATAACCCACATGATGAAAGAACGTTCAAACATTGATATAATACTTGAGCTATTTTCATTACTTCAGTTTGATAGACGAAAAGAATTTAAAAGATTTATCAGAAATAAATTATTGCTGCCTTTGCAATATGACGATAACTGAGATGTTTATTCTAATATGTAGATTAGAGACATTTCCTATTCTAAAACTTACTTAATTAAACTTTAATTCCTATCCACATCACTCCAGCGGAGTATTTACAAGCTAGGCTTCCTATTCTTCTGCATTCTCCCCTCCTTTACATAAAAGTTAGAGCAGAAATATTGTTTAAGTAATAGTGGGTAAAAAAGGCAGATCAGGCGCTTAAAATGAATAGTCGCCGCCGCCCTTGAACACCCACAACACCAAAGAAATCCTCGTTGCATAGCCTTTAAGGATACCAACGTAGGTGCTCCTATAAAATTTGCATAACTATCAATCTAAGCACAGAACGGTTGAATATGAATCTAAGCATACCGTCAAAGCGCATATAAAAACTACTTATTTTTATATTGAGGATATCCATCTGGATGTCTAAGAATAAAAATGTATTTATTACGGGTCCATACATCACAGAGTTGTATGGGACAATCTAAACAATATAAAAATAAATACTATTATACCAATAAAAAAAGAATAAAATAAAAATAAAAAAGCAAAGGTATATCTCATTCAGCTAATATGCTGCAGCACCAGAGCAGCGCAGCAACGCTGGTTTTCGATGAGAGACCTTCATGACGTTCTATCTCCATTTTTTAATTCAACTAAAATTAATTACTCCACGTAACCAAATCTAGACATTAAGAAATAAACAACTTGAACAATTTTATCGCAGCCGAGCATCTTGGCAGCTGACTTAATCAGTGGGGGATTAAGTCGTCGGTCCGGGACGGGCCGTCCGCCGGCACAATTGGGCCGGAAGTCTTGCCGCCCGGCCACTTCCGGACACGGCGGGCAACCGTCAAATGTTTATTTTAATTGTTATGCTTGGTTATGCGGTTCTAACGCTGAAAGGGTTATTTAGCATGAAATTGGTGATTGTTGTGTTTTAGCACACAGGTGTATAAATATGTATATTTTTTATAAGTATGGTTTGAATATGATTTTGATTAAGTTTACAGATTTACAATAAATTCCTTATTTCGGAAATGAATCTAGAGAATTATATTTAACTGAAAATTAGCGCGTACTAGTAAGACGGACCAATAAATGGCCTGAGACTAAGAGATTGAGTAAGCGATTTAATATCTCCGTCATTCATTTACAGCAATGTGAATTAAAGGGCTTATAACAATTATAAATAAACTATGGTACTAAACCCGATTGGTGTAAAGTTTATACGCGTTAATATCACTCACAAAATATATAAATAGAAAGCCGTCAAAACAAACACAGCCCCATTGTCAGGAACAACATCGACGCGCTCCGCGGACACTTAAAGTATTCATACATCACAAACTGAGCAACTTTCGTCCCAAAAACTGACAATAAAACATTTTTTCCACAACCCGTCGGGTGACAAAACGAAAAATTTAATTGTCCCGACAGAAATACACTGGGTACGGCGCGTTCATTTGTTTTGTGTCCGCTCACAATATTTGCCGCTGCGGATGATCATTTTATGGGCTTAATAAAGAAATCGATTTCCAACCATGTTAATCCTATTTTCTTTAGATTTGAGTGGTGTATAGTATTTAAGTGACTTAAATGTTAGTTTTGTGTGTTGACGTTATTCACGGTTTCGCGACAGAATTTTGATGGCGAGAGAAATTTATGTCTGGGATCTTCAACATAAAATTTTAAAACTTAAGGTTTACAAAACTAAAGAAACTTTTTTGCGGAGTTCTTTATTGTAACAGGATCTAGACATCCACAACACGAAATTCGTCTTAGGCGAGTGTTATTCATACTTTAACTTTCTTGCAAGGCTTTAAGAAATATTAAGGTACTGCCGATTTTTTTAATTTTCAATAATACTAAGATTATGACCAAAATGATTGTAAATTAATTGAACACTATAAAATCATATTCAAACAAACAAACACGAGAACAATTCAGACACAATATACCCAATCTTTTTCCACTCGCTAAAATGCAGCGTCGTTTTTTGATACAGGGTACAATTTTTTACTATAGCCATTATACACCCAGCTCGTAAATTTGTGCGTGAAACGATATCAACACGCAAACCTCCAATTACACGGATAGACGGTGTTAAAAATTAATTTATATGACATCGCTTACTTTTAACGAACGTCGGTGTGGCCGCGTGCACTGTCAACTGACAATTTTGTTAAAAAAATCCCGTCAACTATTAATATCGGCGCCGCAATGGACGTGGATCAATTTGTGATTGACTGATTGCGCGCAACGTGAAGTTTAACGTGTATTTTTTTTAACATATCACGGGGAAGTTGAGACACGTAATGATACTTTAATGATGGAATTTATTAATGAATGGTATGTGTGTTAATGCCATTGATGTGTACCTGTATGGAACGTATATATTGACATTTAAAGACAATATTTTGACACTTGCTAAGAGGTCATAAAACGGGAAATGTTATTGCATGAAAACAATTTATCGCTACCCATAAACACTTAAGAGACTTACTAGTGAACATAATGAGACTTAACATCTTATATATCAGGAGGGCGAGTGCAGTGGAATGCCAAGCATTGCTTTGTAATTCATGGTGTTGTTTGGGTTTGCTACTGTCAATGAGTGGTCGTATCAATTACCGTCTGGCGAATGTCATGCTCGTCTCGCATTAAATAATATTACAAAATAATAATTTGTTAAGCTTTCAGTATATATGGACGAATATGAGCAACAGCTAAAGGAAGATTTTCCAAACTTCGACGGTTTCATTGTCCGAATTTCGGTTTCTGCGAGACAGAGGTGTCCATCGCTGAGGTCAAACCGACATCTTAATGACCTAATGATTAAGGCCTAACCGAAAACTCACTACATCATGGCTCAGCTATCTATAATTTTAAAGAATAACGACATTCCCGCGTTTTCAATTACATTAGAATATTTTTTGAGAATATAGAGAGCAAATATGTGTCTGTTCTAGTTTGGAAATATAAAAGCTTTAGGATTTTCCATCTAGCTTAACAACAGGTATTGTGAAATGGTAAAAACCGCAACTGACGGACAAACGTGGTTCCTGCGGCATAGATCCATCAAAAATTTACACGAAATTAAAGACGCGATATCTTTAATTAAAAAGAAGCGATTCAGTATTTAAAAGATGTATTAAATAGCAAATATTTTATACTAGTTTATGGAGTGCAGTCGCCAAGTACAGCACAATCGTACAATCACAAAACATAATCACATAATAGTAGCCGAATTACACATTAACATTTACACAACAAACGTGCAACATAACCACACGAGCGTGTATAAGACATTTAATTCCATTAATCAAAATCGATTGGTGTCAAGTGGAACAACAATATTTGCGGCGCGTACTGCTTTAAGTGTTGTTAGGCTCGAAACTTCCTCCAAGTCAGTTAAAAAGAGCTATAGCCATCAATTGTCACCTGTAGCAATAATAGGGAACAACGACACAAGTTACCTATTGCGAGGGCCCTTTATTAGAAAACTTTCATCCAACTATACGTACATGGAAAAATAACACTAGTACGTGGCACAAATAAGACATAACGAGCGGCAAACAAAGCTCGGATTAAAGTTAACGGTAGCCGATACGATCGCTGTTTGCTTTTGTTATTTTGCGGTACTTGAAAACAATATATTTTCATAGTGTTGCCGCGTAATTTTTTGCCTCGCGACCGTGTTTTAGAGCTCGCTTTTAATACGCAAGTTGTATAAATAGACTTTTGTAGTAGTGTTTAGAAAACAAATTGTGGTGAAGTAAATGTATACATTCTTCTTTTTTTTCATCTATTTTTCTTTCATTTAAATATGGCTTTGCGATCCACGGCGATGTTGGTGTTAATGAGCAGTTTTTATCATTTGCGATCAGGTAAACCGCCTCCGTGTTTGTCGGATTTATGTGATTGCTTTGCATTTTGTTCGGTTATCGATATTGCCAAGTTTAGCTGATAGTAGACAGGGCCGGAGAAACAGCGACCATCTTAAACGATGGTGAAAAAAACCACATAGTGATCTACATAAATGAGGCACATTTCGGGTTCAATATTCATATAATCGATGACGCCATTATAATTATTGACTCGAGGAAATTTCGAATTTACTTAGCAGCTTTGTCGTGGCACTAATATGTTAATAAAACAAAGAATCCCAATACGATAGAATTAGCAACAAATAACAAATAAAACGATGTATGGAATATGGAATATGGATCTATATACTGGTGGTAGGTCTCTCATATGTGAGAGGCCATCTGGGTGGGTACCACCGCAGTGTCTATTTCTCCCGTCAAACAGCAGTGTTAACGCACTGTTGTGTTTCGGGTTGAAGGGCATTGTAGCCAGAGTAACTACTGGACATATTGAGACTTAACATCTTATGTCTCAGGATGGCGAGCGCAGTGGAATGCCAAGCATTGCTTTGTAATTCAAGGTGCTGTTTGGTTTTGCTACTGTTCATGAGCGGTCGTATCGCTTACCATCAGGCGAACGGCATGCTCGTCTCGCCATTCATAGAAATAAAAAAAAAAAAAAAAAAATATGATGGGATGATAAATCTTCTATATTTTGCAATAATTTTGATTCCGTGCTCTGCTTAACCCTTGCAACAAAACCCTCGAATAATTAGTATAGATAATTGTACAATACTATTTAACTTACCAAGTAGTTACCTGTATTTGATAGTGGTCAACACAATTAACATTAGTAATTATACTGGCTAAGATACATTAGCAAATGATAATACCGCAGCGTTGTGGTCGATTCGATATAATTAGGCGATCGGCTCACACTGACGACGACACCGCGTGGAAACTCACTGGCTCAAATGTTAATTCGTATTGTGTACATAATTGGTATCTAATATGTCTAGTCGGGGCGTTTGGGCTGTGTTGTCATTATGTCTTCTATGACTTAACCAGTCAACTGGAATTATCCGTGACATGGACGGGATTCTGTAACTGTGTGTGTGTAGACGATCTATCACCGAAATTTATAGTAAATGGTTATCCCTGACCATTGATTTTGCCAAGCTAGGAGCTGAGTCAAGCCCCTGCCTGCCATGTCGTGAATAGGATCTTAAGTGTCAGCTAAAGATAGTGCTGGTTGTTAACATGAAGAACAAATGTTCCTGGATCTGAATATGTTCTGTCATAAATTAAGTCTGTTGGCAGAAGAGCGAAACTTTAAATCCAATTTCCTTCTGCTTTTCAAGCGCTCAGGGAACTGAAAACATCACTCTCCTTAAAGTCGCCTCCTTAAAACGAGCTATTCTCTCTAGTATAGGACCACCATTTCCTAGTGAGAATTACGTAATCTTCATTGATTCAAATCATTCATTAACAAAAGTCTATTCAGTATTAACTCAGACTATTTAAATCCATAAAAAATATATTTTAATTATAACAAAATTTGCATGTAACACAAAAATATGTGTCATATTATTACTAATGTTTTATTGCTACACTACTTTTCATTCTAATTTATATTTAGTAGGACTATATGTATATTGCAATTCTAACCAGCTTCATCTATTGTATACAAACAGAGACTCAACACTCATAAACAAAGACAAAGAAACTCTTATAAAAATTAGCACTATCGAAATATTAAAAAATCTCAGTGAGAAACAAAGGGAAGTGAGGGAAATATGAAATAAAAATCACATTTAAGTGAATTAAAAATGATTTTCTCTTATAAAAGGTAATACGAGTGCGGTTGGCGTTGTCAACAATTTTATCGATGAACTTTGGCTTTTAAGTGAAATAAATATGCCCGGAATATACATTTTACTATCAGGCAATCGGTTGATCATTTGCTTTTTGTTTGCTGTAACAAAATACCCAAGTTTCATTCGCTCGCGGCGATGGAAAATTATGAAAAGCATCGACTTACTTGTGCGGTACGACTGAATGGAAAATAAATTTCATTAGTGCATTTCCTATTTAATTCATTTGCAATTGTGAAACAATAAATGATCTGCAAACCGATATTTTATAATTAAGCCTTTGAAATGAAATCAAAGCTTCTACGGCTTTGATTGATAGACATTATACCGTAACTTGAGCTTGGTGAGGCTATCCATAACTACGGTAACAGATTTAATGGGCTGCTGCTGTGCATGTATCGTATCTTGTAATCTCGGATATAGAGCTAGTTATTGTGTCTCGGAGACACTGAGGTACAAGATATTGTTGAGGGTCAAGATTACTGGTACTGGGAGATGATGACAAATAAGTATCTGGATCTCCTGATAAGTGACTGTCAACTTTTTACACTGTATTATGGATTATGGAACTGCAGAAGAAAGATTACTGACAGAAGCAATTATTGGAAACATTGTAACAAAATCTTTGTCTTCACACCAAATCTATTAAGGCACCTAAATAATACGCTGAAAGCCTGCATAACGGGTTTTGTGCATGTGAACCTTTGTAACTCGATAACAGCCTTGTCCCAGCACAACCGAAGCTATCACATCACTATTTACATACGCTGCATGCGAAAGCAAACACAAGGGCCAGAAAGCGAGCACGAAACAATATCGATATCGACACAACAGCGCTAAAGGCCAGGCCGGGACATGACGGACGGGCGGCCATTAACCGGTGAACGTTGCTTATTGCGCCGCAGCTTGCCGCGTTTATATTGTTCCCAGATAATGCCCTGTTATTTAACGTCGCACCACCAACTAATATTTAGTCGTTTTTTGTCCGCCACTGTCACTTCTCATTAGTACGACACCTTGTGTTATTGCCTTTTAGATTCTTTGTGTTTTTTTTCACTTATTAGCTATCTGGCGATGTTCAAGGCACGCGTTGAATAAGTGTGGAATTGTGTTGGGACAAATGTTTGTATGTTCGTCAATTATCTATGGATTGTTTTTCATCATTTTAATTGATCTTGTTTGATTTTGTTATTTAATAACATTGCACGATTTTTATGGCAATAAATACATTCCGTTACATTATATACATAATTATTTATTTGTCAACAATACGTCCATTGACATTCATCAGTTTTGACTAAAATTGAATAAACAGTTTAAACAAGACTGGTGAGTGTGTATAGAAAGAAAAAGGAAGTAAAACATAAAAAAAGTTTCTTTCAATTTCGGATTTCAACGTCAATGGTTCTATTATTAATTTAAAATGCAAAACAAGTATAGTATAATAATAATACAACTTCATTCAGATAAATTAGTTTAACCAAGTAAACGTGCATCATACAAATTGCTATATTTAGATTAAATTTCAGTCGCTATCGACTGCGACGGTAACGCACCTGCATACCTTGCGGGCCTATTAACTTGAACCTATAATTTCAACATCTACAATTACATTTATATAGTTATAATCCAGATGGCATGTCTAAAACAGCCATTTGTGGCTTGCGATTTCTTTGACCCTTTACGATAAGTATTAGATGGCGCCAGCTTGAGGTTTTTAATGATGTTTTTGAGTCTCGTAACAATACCTGACATGAAAATCTTTGACTGTTACATAAGGTCACAATACTATTTTACCAGACCAGCACACACGCAAAAAACTTTTTGCTTTATATATGCATAACTCGGTAATGTGATCTTCATTGCAAGAAACAGACCCAAAATCTTAAACAATTAGTAGACCCAGGGCAGTTTCATTAACAATTAGTTATAATTAGTTACATTCGAATGACCTGGGATTTACATAAAAATTTATTCTTCAAGCACAAGACTCGCGGTTCACAACGATACAACCGTTCCATTAAGGCGAACTCAAACCACATACAAATCATAAACCAATCCGCACCGAAAACTAAGTGCACGAATTCAAGTCGGACAGACATTTGGGTCTCCACGAATTGATTATTGGAGGAAACTTTGGCTTCTCATATTTCATTGGTTACTTAGAGTTGGATATCCTAAATCCCAGCGTCTGCCGTAGAGGGCAAATGTAAAACAGTCTAGACAATATATAAAAGTTGTGTTCAATTTACTAGAAAGGAAAAAAAGCGCGTGTAAATCTATGAAACAATATTCATGCCTTTGTTAGATTTTGATATGGTTTCTTTGTTAGGGACTGGAACTGGGGATTGTGACGTAATGGATTGTTTGAGGATTTCACAATGGGAAAAGCCACAAATATAGCAATCCAGTTAGGTGTGCTAGAACATAAACGCTTTCACTTTATGGAAGGGAGACCTGTATTTTAATGGGGTATGTCAAGAGACTTATTAAATCCAGAGTTTAGATGATGACATCATACAGACAACAGTAATTTGTGTTTTTAAAAGATATAAATAAAGGAAAATGGGTCAACAGTACCTCCATGCTTGATGGTAGTAATATCTTGTTACATAATATGCTTATTGGTATTAAAGCCATACCCCTGATGCCAGGAAAATCAATTTCCTTGAGAATCCCGCTCAAGCCATTATCAGACCTGCATATACAATCTAAGACCTTGAGATCTTTTAAGCAGCAGGTAAATCCGTAAGACGATAAAATGTACGTCGTAGAAGCATTACGTACTTATTTAATATTAAATATTATGTGGAAGTTAGTCTTCTGGGAAATAGTGTTTGAAACTTCACAATATATTCACGTCGAGTCTACTTTAGAACTTCACTAGAAAGGAGGAACGTTGACATTTTCCCTTCGACCATTAATACTCGGATGCACTTGGTAGTTACATCATGTTACACCATGCTGTGAATGGCAACTCGATGTTATCAATCAACATCAGCTCCTAGTGATATAATACTTAGTTTTTAATTTGAGAGCGTATCTCCTCCTTTTTTCCTGGCGCGGCAAAGTGACTGTACTGCATCCGATGGTAAACGCAAAAGTTTCCCGTTAAAAGATTTATTGTTTTTCAGCATCTAAGTGTACACGTACTTAATTAGTTTTCTTGAGTCCAAGTATTACAAAGGGGTGTCGGAAATATCGATCATCAACCAAAAGCATAATCGCGTCTACTGAATTTTCTGTTAACGTGATGAATAATCAGAATCAAGACCTCGAAGAATTTAAATCTTTACTGAGAATTATGTTTCCATTGTACTATCAAATTCCACGAAGCGGATGAGCAAATTTTTGAATTTGAAAACTGACCGGATGTTTTCGGGAATTGGTCATTTAAAAGTTTGTGGTGCATCGTTTTCACCTATATCACGGTTAATACGGTTAATATTGGGCGTTTTATTAATGAATAGCCTGAAGAAATGCCATCCAGGCTCACACGTTAGTTTTTCACCGTTCTCTATAATCTATCTATCTTTAACAAGGTATTTCTTCAGATATTTCGGTGCATTTTATGTTTCAGTTAACAAAGATGGTGCATGGTGGTTATGTTTATAGGTACCTGGATAAGATAAATAAATATGTATATGTTTCATAGAGCATAGAATTGTACCGACATGGTAGTGGTAGCAATTTCGACCTCTTGTTAAAGATAGATAGGATATAGGATATAGTATATAGTATACGACCGTTAGACAATTTATAAATCCATCCAAAAAATAATTTCAATATATTAAGTATGTTTTGTGATGGAAAGGCATGCAGAATTTTTACCACGAGATTACGAAAAAATCCCCCGAGATAAATAGCAGCACACGCGTTAAGCCGCAGGTAAAATAACTCATACGATATATTAATAAATACACAAAACAATCACATAGCTGTTTCCCTATTCGAGGTTTTGTAGGGTAAGTCAAAACATACACATTTATTTAATTTACCATCTTCTCTTCTTTTTCAGCCCGTATCAACTCACTGCTGGGCATAGGCCTCCTCTCGACCATGCCATTCTTAATTATAATTGACAATGGTAAACATGAAAATAAGAAATTAACATTTTCGTTGTGATATTATTATTAATAGTGGCAAGGAAAGGATAGACGGGAGAAAGGAAGCGGTAGCATATTCACTCCGGTCTAGTAAAACTAAGGAGAATTTTGTATACAGTTAATTAATTTACCATGGTAAACATGAATAAGTGATAAAAACTTTCATTGTGGAATTCTTAATAGTGGCAAGGAAAGGATAGATGGGGAAAAGGAAGCGATATCTTGTTCACTCCGGCCTAGTAAAACTTGGGTGAATTTTGTATTAACTAAAGCGAACTCTCGAATATGCAGGTTTTCTCACTAATAACATTACACAAATTCAAACTTGGAAAAATAATTTTAAACTTTATAAATATATGCACAAAACTCATAAAACCTTAAATGTAGTAATCGTATGTTTTAAATTAAGAATAAATATATTTTATGTTTAATATGAAAAAACTTAAACAATATATGGAGCACTATTTTTATTGTCGCATCGCAGATCGACGGCAGGCTGCGTGGCAGACAAGCCGGCCCGTCACCAGGCTCTGTGTGTAACTGACGTTTCATTTGATCGATACAACCTGTTAGTATTGTGTACAATGCTTTGTGAGTCTTGTCAGACTGTAGCATTTTAATTATAACTCGTAGTAAATCAGACATGTATGCAATAGTGTTTTTATATACTTAATAAGTATTAGTGGACTGCTCAATAGGAAGTATTTTTTCTGCTCATAAACATCCATGGAATTTATGTGGCGTAGACACTTCGCCAACTTTGAAAATGTATAGGTCAGGGAAGGGAGAATAAAGGGGAACGAAGAGGTTTGTTAAATTTAAGGTAATATTATTATTAGAAGAAAACGCGTCAGTTAGCTAGTTGTTAATTTGTTATAGGTTTCCTTGTAAGGCATTGGTACCACTGGTCAAACCAGCTTTTTAGCCTGAGCTCTATATGGTTATGCCAATTTACTACCACTTAAAATTTGGAAAAGGAACCATGTTTTCCCTGCATAGTCACTAATCTTCTTGTGCAATAAAATAGTAATTTATATTTCTTTTTTGACTTTTAATGAGCATGAACTGCTTTATTCAACCCCCCCCCCCCCTCTCCCCCCGTACACATCAAAAGTCTTCAAAGTAATAAAGTGGCTGAATAGATAGAGCTTGAACAAAACTTTATTAATTTAAAATAAGTATGAATTATTGAGTAAACCATCCCACGTGTAATATAAACTACGATCAAGCATTTATGTTTCGTAGCGGCCTACGCGGCTTTCTACAAAACTCGTAGCGTCTACGCGGCATCGTAGTGGCGTAGTATACATCTAATGAGGGCACTGATATTGTACCCGGCGGCCGAGCGGCCTCTATAAATTGCTTTCATGCATATTTATTTATTCAAATATGAATTGAAATCTCCGCCACTACTCAAATATGGCACCCGTGGACGAGAATTGAATCAACTGGGTAAATTAGCTTGACACGCGGTGTATTTCTAATAACAACTCTTGCTAAGTGGTTTTAGAACGGGCATATTACTCATAACATACATAATAGGGTTGCAATATTTCTTAAATTACGTAGTTATTAAAAAAATTAAATAAAAAATGTAGTTGGTAAAAATCCTCATCAGCAAGTCAAGTTTAAATGATTTCATTCTTTACAACATAAGAAAAAGCAAGATATATCTGAAACTCTTCAGACGTTTGAGGAAATTGATCTTTAATGAGTAAACTTATCCATCTCGTTGCAGGCTTTTTGTTTATATTGATGTTTATAAAAGTGCACATGCGCTCAAAGTTGCAGCTAATAGTTTTTTGATGACTTCGCCCGTGCGAGACTGAGCGAGAGGTATACTACGGGAAGATACGTGTTTTAAAATGCTGCCAGTAAATATTTTGAAGCCAATTGGAAAAGCATTTTTATAAACTGTAGAACAGTATTAGTTATGTCTAAGAGTCTATTCATTTAATTGGGCTGGAGAATGCAATTAAATGAATAATGACAGCATAATTAAGTCTCCAAATGTTTAATTAGTATTTATTTATTTATTCAAATGAGTTGTCTTATTTTTTTGTCTTATTATTGTATGTGGAGTTCAATAAATAACTTATTTATGAATGAATGTATTCTTTTCCAACCTATAAAAGAGGTAGGTATGCAAATGCTTAATATCAGGCTAGTATTATTATACGAATATAATTCGTAGTATTGTTTTCTCTGAATAATAAAATGCATTCCTCGCCTTTAATTTCTCATCCAGTTGCGAGCTAAGACGCAACAACTTGGTACAAATTACTCTATGGCCTACATTACTACAAGAATTGTGAAAAGGCGTTCTTTTGTCAATCTCTTTCAAACAAATAGTTGCTTAATCTAGCATTTAAAAATGAAACAAAGCCGTCGACAGCCATTACAGTAAAAGGTTCGAAGAATATCTGTCGTTGGCAGATAAAAAACAAATGTATTTTCCAGTGAATTTTAAACATTCGCTACAGCTACAATTCCGCTGAAACTTGCAGATAATAAATGAGGCGAACGTCTCAGAACTGGAAACTAATTAAACTCCAAGGTACGAATCAATACTTATAAATTAAGACGTTTTAACTTGCAAAGGTAATTGGGCAAAAGTTCATCTCAAATATTGATACTGCGTGACGTCGCTGGTTTTGCCGAGAATTTGGGATAGGGGCGCCTTCACATCCTGTTCCAGGAAACTACAGGGATCGAACACTTTTTTATTAATAAACAATAAAAATCTATTGTTTGACCATAACTTTAAATGAGTCCTCTGTAATTGCTATTTCACCTGAACCAAAAAATTAAAATATGCTCAATTATGCATATATAGCTCAACGCACAACAAATATTTTACATGCAAAAACCTCCCGTACCTAAATATCAGATTAATTTCAGAATTGATTGAAACAAACTCTGTGTAAAGCCAATAAAAAGCCAGTTTCACGTCAAAGCCTTTGTCAATGTGCATGTTGATTTATTAATATTTGCGACGGTTACGTGTTACTTTAATCGCAGCGTAATTGGTTATCAAACACAACTAAATTATTTCCGATAGCACATTAATCCCCACATTAAAGTGACAACGCAGGCTTTTACCACATAAAATTTAATATTAGTTTGCAAAATGTATTCGGAAATATAAATCCCACGTAATTTACAATAGTTGGAAATACTAATTAATAATGTTAGAAATGTACCAGCTTATATGAACTGAAAGAGCTTATGTTTTCATAATGTTGCTGTATTTTGTTAATGCCGTTATAATGTATTGGCAATTGGATAATGTATATTCTATAGAAAAAATAACTCTAATTGTATTGGTGTTTGTTGGTAGAGACATATTTGAGAAAAATGAAAATGTAAAAAACCAAATTACAAAACCTGTTCAAGAAGTCAACCCTTTATATTTGTAATAAAATAAACCAGAAGCGATATTCATAATAAACTAGCACAAAAATGATGGATACTTCTTCCCGAACATGATTTAAATTCATTTAAGTGATTCATTCCATATTTTTACGATGTAGCAGGTGCAATGATTGTAGGCTACACAATAAATTAAATTCATTTGTCAAACCTAACACGAGAGGAATTTGTAATGCTATCACAACAATACCAAATATTACAGATACTTTGTTTATTGTGAAAGACGCAACTAAGTAATTATTCCATCCAATAATTGTTTCATACAAAATTAGAACACTGAAAATAAATCGTGTCCTCAAAAATAAATGTGCAAGTTCCTTAAGGCCCGAGCGTCGGCTCTCAAAGTTACCTTATATTCTTTCGCTTACTTTATATTATTTAGCTTTGATATATTCGCAATTTAAGTTGGCTGAACTCGTCGGGAGAGCGGCGAGATTAAATTACATATTTTTTCCTACTTACCAAAGAAAGCAAACGACTTCAAACTGCAAACATAAGATTTGAGATGGGACAGAAATACTTAATAACTTTTTAGCCTAAAGGAGTACGGAGAGTTTGGGTTATTAGGAAAAATAAACTGGGTTAACAGACATACATTCCGTGAAATATTACTTAGCTATAGAAAATTTCGTTTATCATTGAACTTGATAAAAATATTAAATTTACATAATCCCAGCTTAATTTACTCTGTAAAACGCCTAGAACCCCAAAAGTAAGCAAAGATAACACTAAATCTGGAGTAATCTTTTCACTTTGCTAAAAATAAAACGAATCACTTCAGGATTTTTTGTCAATTTCGTAGTTTAAAGTTGACATAGTTTTGTAGCTGTAATTACAATTACAGACAAAGAGGACAGTGGACACCATGAACAAATATTTTTAACAAAAAGGAACACTACCATATCGGTATCTCTTTCTTTGTTACTCCAACACAGTCACGCTATGTTCCCTCTCGCTCTGCTTTCTCGCGTGCCAAATACGCGCGCACCGATTATGTTCACAATGTCTTCTCTAGTATTATACCGCAATGAATTTTAGTAAGCAAGCAATAATTACCTTTATTCCAATGTGAATAGGGAAGTCGGAGGCTAGTGCTGGTTGCGGATGCAGCGCCGGCAGCAGCGGCAGGGGTAAGGGACAGGACATCATCGTGCGCCAACCTGAAGACAAACAATACATGTTATTACGTGATTTTATTTATGTTATATGGGGCAAATCAGCATGCAGTTCACCGAATGATGAGATCACCGCGGCCTATGGACATACTCGTATCCAATACCATAGAGAATAGAGATGCGTTACCAGCCTTAAGTGGGTATACGCTGCGTTTAAAGGTAGAAATTATATTTTCACCTTAAATTATGGATCTTCTAGCTGAGCGCTGAAGAACGGGCGATGGGAAAGATATGTTCCAGAAATGCTCAGCCTTTCGGCATCGGCCGCGACGACGTGAGATGGACCGATATTATTATAATATTTTAAAATAGTAGATTATTGTTTGCCGAGGTGACCTAATTATGTCTTCATTACATAAATGGTATTGAATTTTAATACACAATGTTTGAAATTAATTCAAAAAGAAAGTAAAGACTTATTTTTTTACTTCATATAAACGAAATTAAAAAATAAAATATATAATAATGCTTTAGAAATCGGCAACATTACGTTCTTGGCATTAGGGTATTATGATTGAAGCTAGAAAGATGCTTGGCAGGAAACTTAACGACTCGAATGCAACCAAACATAACCGGGTGGGGTCGCTTGCAATACCCATTAATGACATCATTAGGATAATTGAACGCAAATTGGTAAGTGAAGACATTAAAAATTCGCAATCACCGTTAAATGTCAAAATAAAACACACGTTTCATGCTAAATAGGGAAAAGCACTGAATATTTGTGAAAAAAGTATGTAAATTACAGTTTTAATGGGCAGAGCGACGACGCGACATCTGCACGGATAATTTGGACTGAAGCATCCCAATCCTTTAAGTACCTTCATTTTAAAATTCTACGGAACGAGATAAATAACATTAATGACACGTCTTTTTTTTCGGTTTTTCATTTGGCGCTTATGTTTTTATTGCGTATCAAATGTGTCGAATTAACACTATAATTTAGTTTATTTTTTCACTTTATGATTTGGGTTTCCAAAGATCCATTCCATTTCAGTGGACTCATTTAAGAAAATCATCTCGCGCTATTCCATCTTGTTTTTTTCGTCCGTACTAAAATATCAGCGGAAGCAAAATTTTGTTTATGACATTTTGTTGCACTTCAAAACAGAGCTAAATGTTTACAACCAACACTAAAAAAATAGATAAATAACATTCCACCTAAAACTAAATTGTGAAGAATCGCTTAATTTTAATACCTTTATATAACTTTTGCTAAGCTAATTTTGTTTTAAAAACAAAAAGATAGCCTGTAAAAGCCTGTTTAAGAATTTACTATACTAATAACGCTTTCTGATACTGTGCCTGCATCATGAATATTCCTAATCTTCGCTCGCCACGAATAAAAACAAACTTGTTAACAATAAAAAGGCAGCTAAGCACACAAGCCCATGCAACAACGCAGCAAATTAGCCGCACACAAAACAAACAGACGCGAGAAGGCGCGAGCACACGACGCCGCGCTGCGTCGAAAACAATTTAGTTAACGATGAATTGGAAAAGGCCGGATAAACTCGGCAGATATTCCTCTCTAATATTCCGTGTGGGCCGGTGCGTCCGTTGAAAATGTTATGAATAATATATCGGTCGGAATGCGAACGCCGGTCGCGGGAGATCAGTCCGCATTACCACGGAGCACGGCCGAGCCCCGCGTGACAAATATAAGCGGTGAACAAACGGACAGCCGCGATACAATCATATTTTATTTATACAAATGCATTTTTAAATATGAACACGGATTGCTATTGGCTTGAATTAAAAAGTATGAACGGATAGATACATCGAGGATTTGGATGTTGACTTTATTATTTAATCAATAGATTTGTTTGAGCGAGGTACGCTTAACTTGAAATTTACTGAACCGAAATACACGATAATAATACATTTCATGGAATTAAAAATTGTGTCAATTTATAATTTCACGAAAAACAATTTTTGTGAAGATAATAGTGCACCAAAAATAAGTTTAGTAATAAATTATCATGGAAATGTGGTATTGTCATTACCCGATTATACACATATATTTTAATTACTGAAGATGTAACTGAAGATACTTCAACAATAAAAAACAAATAATAGACCGCAAATTAATTAAACACACAAGCGATTAGGTAGACGATACGTCGTGGTCCGTGGATATGAATGGGGAAAGACGTAAAGTTTTAATGGAAACGGCGAGCGGGCACCGTGCGGCGATCCTGTGGGGCTTCTCGTTACAATAAATTAATTAAACTACGCACTAATTGAATCATACAAACAAATTCATTCATTGAATTGTTATTTGTAAAAGTAAATGTGATAGTAGTTTATGTGTCGGTGAGTTTGCAGTGGGCAATTTACTTTTGGTAAACAAAGCGAAAGAACATGGAAGCATGACGGTTATTAAGTGGTCAAGAGTTTATTTTTGCTAAGAAAAGCAGGACTGATGATCACGGTGGCTGAATTATGTTTTTCAATTCAATCATAGAATCTGATTTGTATCTACGCTTCCCGGTTTTCCACCTTAAATTTAGGGTAAGTGTATCTATATGTGTGTCAGTTTTTATAAAAGTAATTAAAATTTCAAGAAGTCGTTCCACGCAGGACTTTCAGGTTTCCAACTATTAAAATATTTAGCGCAGTAAAGTTTACTTTTTTTATACATCTTTTTTAACTTATACTATAATCTTACTTATCTTAATGTGTGGTTTTGTTCTGTTTTACTACTATACATGAGCGATCGTATCGCTATTAGACGAATGGAATACTGGTCTTGCCATTCAATGAAATTAAAAAAATAACAATATTTATAGTGAAAGCCATGTATTGATAAGTAATCCCGTCAACACATTCTAAACTGGTGATATTGTAGAATATTTCCACATAGTAACCGCACTCTTCAACTATTCAGTACTGTGGAAAGTTGTGTTATTATGACAGTTTACCGAACTCCATTAATCACGTTAATGAATACATTAATATAATTTAATGCAGTTAGCTAACTATGCGGGACGAGATGCCTGTGGTAAGCTTAGCCTTTTATATATCAAAAAATATGCTGTTATTTCGCAGACCTTGACACGTGAATGAAAGTAAACTACTATACACTTACTGTCCTATTAATGTCTTCGATGAGGTGCTAAAGTGAAAAATAGACTGAAACTTTATCGAGGTCACCGTACGCTATACATAATGGACCAGACGCGGCTGCCGACAAGTTTACGATGTTCGCGGGTTCAAATCCCAGAGCACACCTATGACTTTTCAATAATGTATGTATTAATAGTCACTCTCCACGCACTATAATAGTGAGTGAAAACAATGTGAGGAAATATCCATATATATGCATAGCGTAACAATTCACGACTTTTTTATGGCATGAAAAGACCGCCAAACTGCACTAGGCCAGAGTAGTGAATACAGTCTAAACCAGTTGAAACGACAAGAGGTGGACAAAAAAGATGCTATAAACCTCTTAATCTATAAAATAACAGGCTTTTATAAGGATTTTCAAGGCATGTTTACTGTGTAGTATAATACATACACGTAAACTAGAATAAGAAATAGGTTTCAGTTCTTAAGTAAGAAATGATGTTAATAAAAATATTTATTCTAGCATAACAAAATGCGGCATAATACATCGTACATCAGTTGATTTATTTGTGCCCATATAGCAAGCTAATAGCTGATTTATTTGAAGAATGTTTACTGTATATTGTAATATTTTTTTTTTATTAAGATTTTATTAATATTTATATTTTGCTTATGTTTATTTTTTGTTCATCCGCAATTTCAATATACACGATCTTAGGCATCAGTTGTGGTTATAATAATTACAATCTATTGATTTTAGGGCAGGAGCAGCATGCAAGCATATCTATGACTGTTCCATATATTAGCTGATTCGCCCGCCAGGCATGACTGTTCGCCAAATCATTTGGATAAATCCGTGCCTATATAGCTGTTTATACTAAATCGACTACGAATTCGGTGCAATTTACAATATGAGTCGTGTTTCATATTTAGTGAATATTATTTATTGTAGGATATTTACTTAAATTCCAAAGCCATTAATGCGCGTAGGAAGTATTGAAAAATACTAAGACAGCAGTCGCACGGCATAATTTTTTGTTTATTCTTCCTATCACAAAGTTTATCTATGTAAAACATGTGTCATATAAAATATACCTCATAGTACATGCGTAAATTCTCAAGACGTTACCCATAATTTACGCAGTTAAGTTTGCAAACTGTTTCTATACTCGTGTAGGGTGCGTCGCGCTCGCGATTTCAAATTACGACTGCGCCGCCACTAGAACATTACTCCAACTTAACACACTTTTGTCACGCTGTTCGGTATTTTGAATTATTGTCATTGTTCATGTACGTTTCAGTGAAAGTACAGGAGGAAAAAGCATTAAGTGACGAAATAGTACAAGACGAGCCCAATTAGATTGTGGCAAAAAAGCTGGAAATGAAATAAAAATATTTTTAATAACATAAGATGCGACTGAAAATATATGGTGGTAGGTCTCTCATATGTGAGAGGCCATCTGGGTGGGTACCACCGTAGTGTCTATTTCTCCCCTTAAACAGCAGTGTAAACGCACTGTTGTGTTTCGGGTTGAAGGACATTGTAGCCAGAGTAACTACTGGACATATTGAGACTTAACATCTTATGTCTCAGGATGGCGAGCGCAGTGGAATGCCATGCATTGCTTTGTAATTCAAGGTGTTGATTGGTTTTGCTGCTGTTCATGAGCGGTCGTATTGCTTACCATCAGGCGAACGGCATGCTCGTCTCGCCATTCATAGCAATAAAAAAAATTGTAAATAATAATTTTAAATTATGAGGAAATATTTATGATACGTTCTATCCGTAGGAAATATCCTAACGGAAAACCCAAGATTTGGTTCAACAATACCTGCAATAAAAATCTATTACAATTTTAATAGAACAACACATTTTACAACAATTCATATTATATTTTTAACTAATTGAATTCCAATGATAATGGCATATTATATGCAATTATAAAAGAGTTGGTTTGGGATTATTTATTAATTAAATTGCAATAAAATTCACACAATGTCGGCTTTCATAGACCGATACGAAATAACCGATACGCTAATTAACTCGGTCACTATTCACGGAATTCTGAAAATCCAATAGAATTATGTGACAAAATTGAATTTCGAAACGTATCGCGTATGAAAAGCCTTCGCAAATTGTTTATCGTGATTCACGTTGTAAAATAATATCAATGAACGCATGGACAGTCTCTTTGATATGCGGATTTTTAGACCTTTCCATATTTTAATAACTGTTGAAATTGTTTATACATACTGTAGGTATTGGGCGTGCGGCAATATGAAATATGAATGCATTGGATCACGGTACAAGTCTTTAATAGTGTAATATTAATATTTACATATTTGTCAGCGATGATCGGACAACGTTCAGGATTGAAATGGTGTTTTCCTTTGTGTTGGTGTTTCATCACAGTTTTAAATAAGTCTTTCCGATACGACAAAAATATACGTTTTATATTTAAAAATATAACATGAATATGACAGCCTTCGTGGCGCAGTTGGTTAGACAATGGTTGTGAAAAGTGAGGCCGCGGGTTCGATCCCCGCACCGAGATAAATATTTGTTTAATCCATAGGTATTTGTTTCGGGTCTGAGTGTTTGTGAGACAAAAAAGAACTCTCGTAATTTCTGATACTTACGACACAGGACTCGATCTTAGTGTGGGGTCAGAACTATGGCTGGTTGTAGAGTCACGCTGAATGCGCGGTGACTGTCGACGCTAAGAGCTCAGCGCGTAGTTTACGGACGGGGGTCAGCACTGACAAATACGCGTTATTCTAAAACGCTCCTTAGAAGCTCATACATTTCATCTGTCAGCGCCGACGGTCAGCGCGCGGTCAGCGTGACTCTAAAACCAGCCTATGCAGGTGACCGTTGACTGTTGATTGTATTTATCATTTATTTTATTTTATCTTATAACGCTAAGCTAATCCTACCAATAAATCATAGTTTAGCAAATCTTTTTTGGTACTGGTGGTATCTAGGTGCTTAATTAAAAATGATTGCGTAATCGAAATCATACCTATCATACTTCATATCTCACTCCCTATATTCTGCTTTAAGCCAATATTTTCGACGAGGAGAGGTCAAAGTTGAATGGTTTTAAAATTGTCAATTTTTAAACAACTACTGACATACACCTGAAAAATGAGATGTCAATAGAAATATATAGCAATACTCGGGTAATAAATAATTTCAATAAGAGAACCATCTCAAAATAATCAATTCAGCTGTGAACGATTGGCTTTCTATAATTTTGACGGATCCAATTATTTTATCGCTCCTTTCCGAAGGCTTGGTAGCCTCGAAATTAATTAATTAACTATAGGTTTAATTAAATCATTCCAGCTCTGCTTTAATTTATTCTTTCGGTTGGTGGGCCAAGTTTCTTGTTAAATTTAGATAATAACGGAATTATTAACAATGATTATTTACGCTACTTTAAATATGACTTATGGTTTAAGAATATTTTCTCCGATAAGTCGCTTACAAGGGGTATCGTCGAATGGAGTGTACCCAGGAACAGGATCATGTGAGTTTGTAACGTCGTTTGCCTGCCTTGTGTGGACGTCCAACTCTACGCTTGTCAATACGCGGTCTAACTTATTGGCTAGATCGGCCATCCGTCAGCGTACTATGTTCACCGCCCATTTCCAGTTATTAAGAAGATAACTTATTGAGATTTGAGATATGAAACGTGCCTAGATGGCCGTTTCTATACTTGATCGAAATAGCAATTAGCAATTCCATAGACGTGTGGTAATCACTTTCTTCAATGGTCCGAAGAAGCGATAATTCTTATTGTGTTGTGTGCGTCCATGAGTGACAGCGGTTCGATTGCTCGTTTGCTATTCCATAAAATATGGCCAAAAATATAATAGTCGCTGTGCGAAAACTGCGCACTCAAAAACAATTTATCAAAGCTAACACATTGCGACAGCTATTCAATACGTTTGACATTAAAAACAGTTAACTGGGGTCATTGTGGTGTTTATGTGTTTGCGGTATTGAGACTAGTTTACATTTATTTGTGTTTAAAATTCCAATAAACCATAACCACGTCAATTAACGCATAGGCATTCAGTTTTGGAACGAGATACATTTACCGGTGTTTAATCCCATCGGAATCAAAACAAACAATGTCTGGTGACTGTACTGTCGAAAACGTTTGAAATTCATATATATAATATGCGGGTAGTCAGTGAGTAATGATAGGCTCGAAATTGCTACAATTTGGACTTGGGTTTTGCGATTACCTTACTATTTCTTTAGTAACGCTGAGAATAAAATAAAAATATAAATATAAAATGTAAGCACCGAAACGCCAAATCGCCATATAAAATGTAAGCACCGAAACACTGAAACTAAAATAATTAGACGTTGAAAATGTTCTTTGAAAATAATCATGAAATGTATTAATACAATTTACATCAACGAAAATAAATCATCCGCCTTTGGGACGCAAGCGAGACGTAGGGTTTATCCATCTGTTATTTTTCGAAACAAAGAAGAATAACTAAGGATGTTCTGAAATGCAAATGCTATTACAATTCACAATTATCAGTCTAATGTGTAAGTAACTAGCTGTATAACAGATAATTATTCCGTTAATCTAGAGCGTAATTAACAGTTAATATCCGGAGGTCACTGCGAATTTCAATTCTGTGTTGACTGTCTTATATGTTTGAGCTAATACGGATCTACGTACATTTCAACCGCATGAATGATCTATTTCAAAGCGAGATATATGAAATATTGGTGGTACAATGCATCGTAAATCTCAACCCCACGAAAATATCGCACAAGTAATGTTTTGGGTATTCAGAAACTATTAAACTTAGTAGTCACACAAACACACAGACTAAAAACATAGTGGTCGCACAAAAATTGTCTCAGTGGGGAGTGAGAACCCGCGTCGTCTTATATCACAATTGGCGCTACAGACGCTATCCAACTGTTCAGCTCAGCTGTTAAGAATTCAGCTTACATTTTTATGACCTGCCAAGACTATTCTATTGAATAAAAAAAGATATAGCCCAGATATGTACATACGCCCGACGCCGCGGTTGCGTCGCAGACAAAACTTGTACCATTTGAACGTGTTCAAATCGTTTGTATCTTGTTTCGGGTTTAGTTGATATGCGCTAGAGAAGTTTTACAAATTTATATCTCTAACACTATCTTTGTATCTGTGTCTTTCACTAGTTTTAGTAGTTTTGCATTGCACAGTAATACTGTATTTGATAGTACCAACTAGTAATCGGAATTATTGCTATTTCAAATTAAAATCACCACCTTGTTATTTTTAATGCATAGCATGCCCTATATTTCTAATATTCTGAATTTCCACCCACAGAAATTGTAAACAAAAAAACTGAACAATATTATAACCATTTTTCACATCTACAATTACACGCACAAAATTGACTGTTCAGTTTCTTCTATAATGGGTTTGTAAAAAGAAATCGCTCTATCATGGATTACGCGAGATCGTATAAAAATCTCTTAAAAAGGCTTTGTGAATCACAATCGCAAATAGCATAATTTAGTTCATTTATATAACTTGTGAAATTTATTATCGACTTCACTTGCTATTTATGATTTATTCCAATCTTTGTACCTACTGTGGTATGTAAATGGTAGATATGTGTTGTCAGTCATGACTCAGCATAAATGGAAAGGCTAGTGGCGATACCACCGGTTACCGGAGATCAACGTGAAGTGACGGCTATGCTGTCGCGTTTCGTTGGATGAGTGAGATTGTCACATGTCCAATACCCCTTTCCTCTTCTCGTCTTTTTTCCTTCCCGCTCTCTTACGCCTAAGCGTAGATGTTTATGCGCAGGAGTAATTACATACCATCAAGTGACCTGATTGCCCGTTTCAGAATAAACAGAAATAGTAACAAATAACTCAACTTGTATTATTTCGATTGGAGAGTAAGGGCCACCCTACCTTTTGAGAAGATTCAGGCCATTCTATATAACACTGTTCTATTGCGGGTTGGTGGTTTTTACTTACCATTAAAATTCTTGGATTGGTCTTTGATATGCAGAAGCCCTGGCGATATTTTCTTTTACCGTTAAATTGAGTGTTATTTGTATGCAAGCCCGTAATACACGTATAAAAATAGTCGAAGGTATGAAAGGGCATATGAACCCGCGACCATCTCGAATGGGTTGCGCTCGGTTCGTTAACAACATGCCTCTTCAGACTTGAAAATAATCAGTTACTAAAAATCTACTTTACTTTTATTCCAACAATGTAGTAACAAACACGAATCAACAAAGCCTCTATGTAGTTTCAAAAGAAATAAAATAAAATAAAAAGAGTGTTTTTAATCTGCACACGTAACTTTTCCGATAAGGCAAATCGCAAATATTACGCCGGCTACTAATAACAACAACTAACAAACAAAGCGCAGTCCTTTCTTACAATACCGGCAAACAATAACTTTATACTATTCCTTAATAATTAAACTTGTTCTAAGCTCTGAGTTAGCGATTAAGTTGCAATCACGACGGTGCAGTTGTATTTAGTTGAATCGTTGTCCCATTACAAGCGATAAACAATCCACGATATAATAAAATGGACTCAAAATGTTCATTCACTACAAAGTATAGAGAGTAAGAGGTTTTAAGACAGCTATTATAATAAGATTTTTTTAACATGAACTCAATCATTAGTAAAAAAGAAAGTATTCCTTTCTTTTATTAGCTAATAATTAATTATTATCTTCCTCCCCCATATCTCAGTCGCTTGAGGTGGGCGAATCATAACCGCCAAAGTAAATAATTATTTGGCTTACAATTGATGATCGACTGCTTGGTCGAAACTAGGTAGGACAATATTTATCTGCCATAATCTCACATTCACTAGTATATAAAAACTAATTGTACCTTTTATTAGGAAATAATATTCATTTAGGATTTAAATGTAATGAATAAGGATGATTAGAATGAAAAGTTAGACGAATGACTGATACGGAATGTGTTGTGTGACGGAAACAACGAACGAAAGTTCTTAAAATGAAAAGAATTAGAGGATGAATTATTGAGATGTTGAAGTACGGAAAGACGGAAAAGGAGAAAACGGAAGTCGAATGGAAGACGGACAGAAGACGGACGACGAGTTATCTTAGAAGAATAATATATTAAAGATTTTCTGAACAATCTTTGTTTCATTTTGGTCCGAGACGGAACTATTCCCATATTCATCATCTATCATCCATAGCCTGAATTGTCTTACTGTTGGGTATAGGCCTCTCTCATATTATGCTACCTTTCTTTATCTTATGTCGGTTGCATGCAGGTCCAGCCTGCGACTTGAACAATGTCGTTTGACATATATTTCCGCTGGATATATTTGAATTTTATTAGGAAAGAAAATATATAGATATATAGATACCCGCATTAAGTACGAGCTGGTATCTCACAAGCCGCATTACATCACTGATTTTATATGCTTGCTTTGTGACATTTTGATAATAAATACAGTACATCGCCCGAGGACTAACTGTAGTAAAGATTACTGTGATCTGTTATTCTTTCGTGTGGTAGCAGTCGATTATTAATCGTTCCATATCCTACTGTATGTTTATCAATAGGGTGTTTGATTTTTTCGTTTGATTGTAAACATGTGTTTTTTTTTCATAGATTTGTACAGAGAGGCCTCTGGTCTAGTAATAGTATTTGTGGCGTGTAAGTTTAGATTCGTGAGGTCCTGGTTTAGAATTTAAGATGAGGCAATCTACTTTGTATGAGTTGTTTGGTATTAGAAATCTTATTTTCAGGATGGAATTTATCCCCTGAATGATACATATTTAGTCTAAACATCTCGGCAGTTCGAGGATACAGGTGTGAAATTATGATATGTGTAAAATATGTTTGTTTTGATTTCACTACTGTTACAGTCATTTTCCTAAGGATTTAAAACAGAACATGTACAATACATTTAAACTACAAACCATTAAATTTGGATAATAAATTAACGGTAACGCCCTTGATTGGGACTCATGGAAGGTGGACGCTACAGGCTCGTATTAAAAAAACAATTAGGTAAATATTAAAATAGATTTTATTCGATATAGCATACGTTTAACAGTGGGACTGCTGCCCAAGGTACACTAAATAAGCGGACGGCAAGTCTCATTGTGCCAAGTCAACTTTAAGACGAGCCAACTTCCGCTTGTTGTTCCAGTTAGTTTCCTGAATCGTGTTATATGTTACACACGTTTCATAAGTTCCTATTAAATGGACTTTAGTAACCGTTGGTCATTGTTCAAAAATTTTTAATGATGGGAATAGAACATTTTTAACGTAATAGTTATCACAAATAATATTTATATCACAGAATAGTTATCATACTAAACGCATCACAGTGACATAGGAGTGTTAATGGCTTCAGATACCTTTTTCTATTGCAATGACTGACGAGACTAGCATGCCATTAGCCTGGTGGTTAGCGATACGGCCACTCATGGAAAGTAATAAAACCAAACAATACCATAAATTACAAAGCAATGCTTGGCATGCCATTGTGCTTGCCATCCTGAGCCATAAAATGTAAAGCTTCAATATGTCCAGTAGTTACACTGGCTAGAATGTTCTTCAAACCGGAACACAACATCTGTATCTGTTTTCAAGTAGGATTACTTTGGTCGACTGTCGGGATATAATCATTTGTCACTGGTAAATAAATATATACTCTCTTTTCACTGCATTTTCAGGTCCGTGCTTTGGATCAAATATACACTAGATTATAAGTAACGGCTTAAAAAACAGGAAGAGAAATAAGAGCACAAATAAGCGTGTGGTTTTATTTGATTTTAGTATAGACCAAAAACATAATAAATCTTAATTTAAAGGAATAAGGTTTATTGTTACCTGAAGTTGATTATAATTTAAGACTTTTTGCTACATCTCGTAGTTCGAAACACGTAGTTCGCAACCTCGTCCACTTTTGGCGTGTGATTTCGTTCCGGATCATGCATCTAGCATATATTTGATCGAAGCGTTATGCTCGTAGTTATTATTAAAAAAAAAACATTTATTTACACAGATAGACTGAAACCAAAAAGTATACAAATGTTTTACCAAACTTAACGAGCCTTCAATATCGTGCACCGCGTTTGGCCACTGTGGCGGATTATGGCTCCCAAAACCTTTTAATGTGAATGGAGTTCTGTTACGCGTGAAACAAAAATACATGAACACCGTATGAAAGAGTACGGAAACATCGCAATTATTTTAACAAGAGACATTTTCAATATTGGTAATGAGTATTAAACCCTCATCATATTTAAGCTCCGAGTGACGGTTTCAGTAACTTTTTATGGTGACACAAAAAAGGAGAAAACAGTTAAAAAATAATAGGTGTAATTACATTTTTACAACTAAAATACACTTTGGAAACTCACACCACTCCACAATCCACCATAAAATAAGCAAATAAATATGTTAAGTAGATTTTAATGATTTTCATATTAAAGATCTCGCCGAGGTCGAAACATAAACAAGAAACTTTCATGGAATATTTATTACATCCTTAACCCTTAGCCTACGGTTATAATCGCTCGTAATGCCGTAAAAATTACCCAATTCAAAGCGAAAATATATTTTGTAGACTACTTAAAGTTATGACTTTAAATATGCGCTAAATTAGTTTAATAAATCTCCTTATTATATCTTGCAAATATTCGGTAACGTAAAAGCGTTATTTTGTAGCAAAATCTTGCCGTCTATTCGAGCCTAATTAAAACGATTGAAATATTTCATAACGAAGTGAAAAACGCATTAAAAGTTTATCGGCGTGCCGGCGCCGGCGGAAACCTCTGTTCTAACAAAACAATAACAATGTCACGGATTAAAATATTACGTGCCGACCAACTCTTGGGCCTACTTTAATTACTGTCATAACCTGTACTGGCGGGGAACCAGAACGCAGAATATTCGCTTGGCGTTTGGAGTTTGGGGTCAGTCATTTTTATTACTTTGGATATAACTATGTCATTGATGATGGTGTTAAAAGACAGTAGGTACTTGTAAATTACTTTAGATTTTGCAAACAATATTACGGCGACAAAATATGAGCACGAAGATTTTATAGCGTTTTTTTATTGCAACGAAATGGCTAGAGGAACACCTAATTCGCCCGATGGTAAGCGATAGGACCGCGCATGCACAGTAGGAAAACCAAACAACACCACAAATTACATAGCAATGCTTGGCATTCTACTGAGCTCACTATCCTGAGACAGGATATTAAGTCTTCATTATTACTATTACTATTTGCAGTGCATTTACAATGCTGTTTGCGGGAGAAATAGAGAAATAGACAAAAAAACGATGGTACCTATCCAGGCGGCCTCTCAGATATTATGAGAGACCTACCTACTAGAGACCGTCTTTAAAAATTGTGAAGATTTTGAATACAAAGTCTTCTTAAAGTAGCGTAAATAAGAATTTTCGTACCACTTTTTGTGTAGTCAGCACAAAAGGCAACTGTGATTTAAGGCCATCAGATGATCCAGTTAATTATTTGAATATCTATAAATTTCTCTAACTATAGACACAAATACATCCTAATGAAATAATCACAAAACGCCTCAACACATTGTCAATTTGTAATAACAGTAATAACAATAAAATTAGCATGTGCTCAATAGCATGTAACGTGGCCGCCATCCATTAGGCTGCATACCAGATATTGAGTGGCTCATTAGGCACGAAGATGTTGAATAGACGCAGTCAGCCATTCTATAAGCAGCCGGAACGTATCTCGCATTATATTGTGTACCTTCACGCCTTGACTATACGTGAGGAATGTATGGCCGATTTCAGTAATACCTTACGATGAATTGGGTTTGATTACAATGACTGCAAAATGAAAAGTAGGACAGGGGATCTCTTCATTTTATAAAAGCTATCGAGTGAATATAGTATATTCACATAATATGAATTAACTTCTTGCGATTTCGTTAAATAATCTATAATTTGTATCAAAATTATGAAACCATGGTTTGGATGGTTGATGATTTGTAGGGCATTGTAGCCAGTGTAACTACTGGATATTGAGATTTAACATCTTATGTTTTAGGATAGCGAGCGCAGTGGAATGCTAAGCATTGCTTTGTAATTTATGGTGTTGTTTGGTTTTATCCATGAGCGATCGTCTAACTTACCATCAGGTGAAGGGAATGCCCATTCATTGCAATAAAAAAAAACAAAATTGACATTTGGTTTGTACCACCGCATTAGATATTCATCGGATGCAAGTGATACTAAACTGATAATAAATGTCGCACCAACTGAAAGATTTTGTCCCTGAGCAGTCTGTCACGAGCTAATATGCCGAACTACAACTCAGAACATCTGCTAATTAGCCCCGGTCCCTTTGGACATAAGGCTAAATGAAGTGGGATGTACCAATACACGTGATCACTCAGATTACAAGGCATTCAATGAACTTTGCAGACCCAAATTGAAATGACAAAGTATCGTTTGTGAAATCGCTTTATAACACTTCAAAAGTTTAAGGTAGATGGTAAAATATTCGAAAGTTGATAATCTCATAAAAATGCAATCAAGAGGTCGCGAAGGAACGTATATATACGAGTATAAACGAAATCATTGTTCCGCAATGCAAACAAAGTTTTTTATCCGAGATGTGCTGTCATATTAATTTAGCAACTTAGATTGCGGCCCCCGAAATTTTTAATGGCATGAGCTTTTCAATTTGGATGTCTTCTGTGTGTGACGTTCCCTTGTCTTATTTCGTTATTTTATTGTCTTCAACTCAAAATATATTCATTTTTCTTTTTCGTCTAAGAGTATTATTGTTTCTTCTGCCTATCTTTGGAGTGCTAAAATAAGTTATATTCAAATATTCATAAAGCCAAGCGCGTTAAAGCTTTATGTATTTATATAGGCATTGTTCTCTTTGAAGACTCCTTTCTCCTATTTATATTATTTTTGAAATTTATTCGCTTTGATAAGAAATCTAAGACAAAAAGCTTTGTAGATAATAAATTAAAAATATATTATATATTGTTCATGCAAAAGCTCACATCAGTATTCCTGAAGGGGTAAGTAGGGGTAACTACCATTGGTACTACTTTACCACCAAGATTAGAATTCTGTGCCACAAAATATGGAAATGGGCGATTAAAATTTCGGAAACTCCTATTTTCAAACCATTCAATCTTACGGTATACAGCCTAAAAACGCTGATATTAACACAAATTTAATAATATACTTCGCCAGGTATATAGCTTCATAATATTTGTAAACGTCGCCGGCACGGTAGTACTGTTGCGATCCTAAAGGGTGGAAAAGAAGTCTCACTCAGACACTTCAAACAATTATTTTACACCAAAAAAATAATTGTTTGAAGTGTCTATGATCCTATTATCAATGTTTATGCGACAAATCATCATTAGGACTACATGTGATAAACACGTCGATATGTGGATGTATCATAATTATAAACCATTACTTACTCGATTCATAAAATAGCGAACACATTTTATAACAGTGTATTTTCAATTTACAAATTACAGAGACTATAAAAATAGGATTGATTGCATCGCTTTGTATTAAACACAAATTAACAGTGAATAAATAAATTGAACGTGTTTGCTTTGAACAAATATTCCGTTATAAAATACAAACTAAAACATCAAACTTTGAGAGCATGAAATCAGATTTTTGGATATATGTACAAAAATAAATGATGCATTAATTAGTTCGGTTGTATTTACATACTGTTTTTGCATCAATTGGTTACATTTACGTAATAAATCGTAGTAGTTACAAACAAAACTATCAAAGGCAAAAATGAAATGAAATTGCGAATGTTAAACACAAATTGTAGCCGAGAGGAACAATCTTAAAGATGATGAGTACAGATGCAGACATAGCTAACTAATTTCAGGTTACGGAACTTGTAGTGAGTAAGACAAACGGAGAACTAACATTGGCCTGGCTTATGACGACATTGAGTTTGGGCCAACATTTACCCTCAGGGCAAGTATGCTTCGCAAACTCCGCTGCCATCTCGCTAAACAGTCTAAGTAACAATATAGACGAATAAGTTAGCTAATGGTGCAATTGTTTGTGCAGTATGTTCAACTGTTTGTTATCTGGTTATGCATGTCTGCGAGTTTTGAATCGTGAGCTTAGATTGATGTTACACTATTGATGTTGAATGCATTTCTATAATTAAGAGCGTAGATAATTATTTCAGTTATAAAACTTTTCACGCATACATTTAATACAATTTACTTTCTAGAATTAAGATTTTCACGTTGGAAAATATTATACTTAAAGTTGTAATATCTTTAGCATGGTATTGGACATAAAACGTAACTGATAGACGGTAAAATTCTTATTAGATATAAATTAGTTTGAGTGCGGTGTGCGTACAATGTCAGAATGTTACTTAGTTTCCATCCTGAAAATGCAACTTTAATATACGAGATTCCTTGATGAAGAGCTCCGCCGCGATTTAAGATTTATAGTAACCGCAGCGGTTGTCTTTATGAAAGGAAATTTTTATATTGTCTTAATGTAACTCGGATTTACGAGGGGCAAGCCTTGTATTGTGCGGCAAGTGGACGACATTCCTGAGATAAACAGACAAATAAAGTTTTTGTTCCAGCAATCTTGGAACTTATTAAGTTTTATTTAAAAATACATTGAGACGTAATTAGTGAACATCACAATGTAACTTATTTTGTACTCTTAAATATAATATGTTGATGTTGATTTAATTGCTGTACATATTTATTTGTTGTTAGTTCATCTAGCAATCCAAGCAACTTAGGATTAACAGATAATTGTTTCCCATAGACCATTCAAGGAATTTTAAATACTTTACGGGTCGTCAAAAATGGAGACGTAGAAGACGTGTGCAAAAATAGGGGTAAGAGATTTTAGATTTAGAAACGTAATATTTCTGATAGAGTGGAACCTGCCAATTCACTTATAACTTCATGTCGATATAATGTAGGCTAGTTCGGTCAGACTGATCCATTCATGGCTCCATCACTTCTTCGATGCAGTAGAATATGAAGTTTGTTGTTTGCTGTTGAAACAATACGGATCATTTTCAATCAAGCTACTTTTGAAAACATACCTGGCGATCAGATTCAAAAGCGTGTAACAGTATGCAGTGTCCGGAGAGGAATTCCAATAGAATTCACGTAGTATAATAACGGTGCAGCACATGAACACATATAGGTTACATTGTATAGGTGATCGACTCGGCCGTTCCATCACTTAGATAAAGGATCTATCAAGACACGGCGACCGGGAAGGCATGTCAATACTGCGCCGATACACGCGTGGTATCACTCCATAAACTGGTTTCCTCCGACGTTTGTGTCCGATTAATTGCATAGACATTCTCCGCGCGGCACACAGGTCCGGCATGTCAATGAAAGCAATTACTCACACCGTACACGCACGCAGCCCTCTCCGACCACCCAATATCAATAAGCGAATCGATTATCTAATAGATACTCTAAACACGAGGTAAGTATCTCAATTTAGATGTGTGATATCGCGGGCTTTGTTCCTTCCACACTTGCATGGATGATGGATTGCTCGAAAATAGCCCGGTGGCAGCTCGGGAACTTCGCTGTATCGCCGGGGAAAAAGCGACTCAAAGAGCGTCTCCTGGCACTACATGTTTGCGGCTTAAGGTCCAACTTCCTCTGCATGATCGCAAACAATTTCTTTTACAAAGATGTAAACGCCAATCGATGTGTCAGTGGGCTGATAGGGAAACTTTTCATTTTGCCGATGTACCCTGCCCGAGTTGTTGGGTTGAAAAACAATTTTCTTGTTGTTTGAGAGCTCATTTTTAACGTTATTGAGTGGGAATTTTTCTACTTTATGTATATTATTTCGGCGGTTCTCATTGTTGTTTGATGGATGGATTATCGGAGTTTTCTTATTTAATCAACAAGTCGAAATGAATGTTTACGCACATTAACTTATTATCAATATTTAATGATAAATAGGTTGTAATATTATATTTTCTGCATATTTTTTATATTTAACTGTAATATAAATTGTAAATGTGGACATTCATTTAGTCAACACCAATTATTTTTATTAAAGCCCAACTACGCAAATCTTTTATTTTATTACAGCGAAAACGCGATTTAAAACGTTTGTTCAATACCTACTGCATCCGATTCGAGTAAGTTCCAGCCATTTGGAACACACGAACAGTTTTTAATCACGGCTATGCTCTGTATGTTTTTATTTCAACGTAATATATTCTTTGTGCAGTTTATTATGTCTACTCAGAAGTGCTTCATGCAAAAAGATAAAATTCTGCTATTATATTTAATCAGGAAAATTGCTTTTTATCTGTATTTTTCTGTTTTATTATTCAGTTACTATTAATATAGTAGAAAGTAGAAAAACAGGGCTGGTCGAAAATGTATATATGACCCAGTGCTAACTTTCACTCTTATGATAAATGTAAATATTGCGTCAAAAGAGAAAACACCGACCGTTTTCTTGAGGCATGCTAGAAGCGCTTGCCAAGGACTCAACGTTATGCCAAAAGTACATTGTAAGCGACGTCAAAGAAATACGTGTGACTTGTCGATAGTGAGAAAATTATAAAGCATGCTGAGACCACAACGGTCACAATTTCATAGAACCAAAATATATCCTGAACCCGGCAAGCGGGCCGCATCGACTAATGTGAATAAGCTATTACGGAGAATTAAACATAAAATAGCAATTCAAATCTAGAAAAAAACGTGTGATAAATCAACATACCGCGAATCCCAAATTCCTAGAAGAATATGGAAATATAAACTCACTATCGTTTTAACTTTGTTGTGGAGTACTCTTGTTAAATATCACAGCATCAGCCATCAAAAAATGAACTAATTGAATTTCCGCGAACTTGTTGTTTCTTTTGTATGTAGCCAATTTTCGGCGTAACGGGTCTTTTAATTCCATATTCGTGTGGCGTATGATGCGGAAAAAAATAAAAAAATCGTACACTCGGTGTATTAATAGGTTACCATATTTTATTATTTGTTGCATAAAGCAATATGAAAAACCAATAGCCGTGTGGGTGTGTGAGGTACAAAATACAGGCTGATGTCTATTTTTTTTTTATTGCTATATAATGGCGAGACGAGCATGCCGTTCGCCTGATGGTAAGCGATACGACCGCTCATGAACAGTAGCAAAACCAGACAACACCTTGAATTACAAAGCAATGCTTGGCATTCCACTGCGCTCGCCATCCTGAGACATAAGATGTTAAGTCTCAATATGTCCAGTAGTTACTGGCCAGCCAGAGTAACTACTCTGGCTACAATGTCCTTCAAACAGAAACACAACAGTTCATTTACACTGTTATTTGGCGGGAGAAATAGACATTGCGATGGTAGCTACCCAGGTGGCCTCTTACATATGAGACACCTACCACCAGGAAAATATTACTGCATTGCAAATAAATTGTTAGTCCTCTTAAACATATGACCATTGCTCCGATGACGGTATAATAGGTAGGTATTAAAAGATTGAAATCATATGTTTGAAAGAAATCGGGTTTCTTTCTGACATGGCTATTTGAACCCCTTCATGTATCTAACCCTACAAAATTAAAGAAAGTGTAATTGTAATTTTATTTACATTTACTGTAATTCAGTACAACAGACATGTTCGACTTCGGCCAAGCAGATAACGCGTAAATTTTTTCAACCATTCGTCATAGTAATACAATTGACGTAATATCCAATATTAATCGGATCAAAGCATGTAATTACATACATTCAGTATTCAGCCGTGTTGCCTTGTCTGAACCATTAGTGAACACCGCTAATGAACACTAGAAAAACCAAACAACAACTTGAATTACAAAGCAATGCTTAGCATTCCACTGCGCTCGCCATCCTGAGACATAAGATGTTAAGTCTCAATATGTCCAGTAGTTACTCTGACTACAATGCCCTTCAACCCGAAACACAACAGTGCGTTTACACTGCTGTTTGAAGGGAGAAATAGACACTGCAGTGGTACCCACCCAGATGGCCCCTCACATATGAGAGACCTACCACCAGTAAACACCAGTACTGCCACCAGTAGTCTATGCTCCAATGGTAGGCATAATTAATATATTTTCTAAAAGTTTTATGGTCTTTTGACCTAACCACTATGTATTGATGCAATTCACTACTCTCTTATGAAATACTTGGACATACACTATCTCTGTTAATGACCCAAAATACTACTGATTCTAATTGTTTTTCCATCTACCTGCTTATTCCTGCGCAAGGTATCAATGGAATTATGACTTTTTGTTATTAAGGATGGTCATTGGTCGAAGTGTAACTAAGGCATGCTGTGTTTTTTTAAAGTTTGCATATGGGAAAATTTGAATCATCTCCCGAAACACACCAAACTACACTGTTATGATTATATATCCTACATCAAAGTTCTCTGAGGTTATATCTCTACCAATATTACATTATAATTGGATTTTTTATTTGTTTATGACGTACACCCAAGAAATTAGAAATATTAACGACCTTATTCATAGACGCGTTCGAAACATATTTTAGCTATCGACTCTTTTGTCATCTTCGCTTAAACTGAATTCAAAAGTCGTTAGAAAGGGACAAAATATTCGATAACTAAAATAAATTAAAACTGTATACGAATAAGGCTGTTGGACTTTACGAGCAGTATTAAATGCTTCCTTAACAGCATCGCTTATAAAAACTTCTGAATTTGAAAACTGCAGCACAATTGGATGTAAAATGACTGATATATTATTATTTTTAATAGTGCGGTGGGGACACTCGTTGTCTCTTTTGCACGCATGCACCTTATGGAAGATGACGTCACGCCGTGCATGTTGCATCCTTTTCTATTACTCCTACTACCACCTTTTATATATTTGTAACTTGCTTACTAACTAACGGATTTTATTATTAAATTCTTATTATAGTTATGCATAACGCAACCTTTTTATATAAAAAATAATAAATATTTACAACACTAGCCTATTGACAGACAAATGCATGCATGCATCCTTTTCTATTACACCTACCAGTAAATTGCACCATCATAAAATATTAAAAAATCTTATTATAATTATTCATAACGTGACCTTTTGAAATAAATAATTATAAAAAATTATGACACTAGCCCTATAACAATATTGATACAAAAACATAAATCGCGGCCTCTCGCTGCAAGTACCACAGGCGCAGGCTCACGAGTATTTTGTGTTTTAACCGTACTGGATGGTGTTCCATTTCTCTTTATAGACCTTTATGCATTTGCGTAATATTTATGTAACATCCGTTAAATACAAGTTAAGCCTTTAATGTAAAATCTATTAATCAGGTATTCGGTTAAACTATATTGAAATGTTCGGTAGGTTCTTTTTGTTATTACCGAATGTTGTTAGTGCATCATGTTCGTTAATTTGGCATAAATAAATAATAAATAATAACATCTAACAGTCACATACATAGTCCCGCCCCCACACTAAGATCGAATCTTGTGTCGTGGGTATCAGGAACTACGAGAGACTTTTCGGTCTCACAAACACCCAGACCCGGAAGAAATATTTGTGGGCCGCACAAACATTTCTCTCGGTGCGGGGATCGAACCCGCGGCCTCTCGTTTCACAGGCGGCGTCTAACCAACTGCGCCACGGAGGCTGTCAAATAAATGCTGTGTAAGCTTGGATAGTTTTAATTTCTGTTGTGCATTTTGCTTATTATTGCTTCGGTTTTCCACTATCATTAAACATATTACAAAAAAACAAAACCATGCCCATGCCGAGCTCAACAAAAACCACCAACACCTTCAAGCCCTGAATTGAGGTTCAGAAAACACCTGTCCAAACAGAAATAGTAAAGGAGTGCAATATATGAAAAACGTATCGTTTGCCTTTGATCACCCCTTTTTCAATAATAGAGTGGAGGTCGGGTCCCTTTGTATGGAATCTTGCCCCAGGCGACCCTACAGTGGCAGGCATATGTCCATTTAATCTACAATAAGAAAATTAGAGCAGTTCACAGCACACGATATGCGACCCTGTTCCATCAATGAGAAAGGTCTAATTTCTTTAAAATGTCCAGTTAACACTCACATTAATGGTTTGGCTGATGGAATTTTTCCAGCCTTTTCGACTGTCTTGGTGGTAGATGAATGAATAGTGTTGGTGTAAGAATTCAGTCACTTGCTGGACATTCGAGACATGAATAAAAGCATGGCTTAAGATATTGGAAATAAAAACGGTATACCCAGTACGTATTCATGATGATCGCTGAGGTTGACTGACTGTGTGACTGTGTGACCACCACTTCCGGAAAAGCGAATGCCTCCAGCTCTCAATGTAACTAAATATTAAAATAAATCTATACCATGTATTACATAGAACCTATAATGAATTCAATAATAAATCTTCACCTTAAAATAAATCTATACCAATTATAACATAGTACCTATAATGAAGTTAGTAATAGACCCTCACCCTAAGCAGAAATTAAAGTATACACGTGGAGTATTCATAATAAAATGTATTTGTAATTGTTTTTTGTCAGAATTCAACACACAGATGTACATCAATGCGATTCAGTCGCGTTAATCATAAACAAGGGGTAAGGGCTGCGGTGGCGCCATGCGGGCTCTCGACAAAGACAAAAGCACACGCGCGCATCTTTTTGCGGTATTCGGCAAGTTCTGACCGAAACGGCTTTGTGTGCATGAGTTATGTACATGATTTTAACATTGTGTGACGTTTAATTATGTGTGTTTTGATTTAAAAATCTGTTTCATCATATATGATTTAATGTACTCTTGGGACTCTGTTTCATTTGAGGATTAGATACAAAACCTTGTCAGTTTGGTACTATTCAACGTTTCGGTACAGATTTTTGTGACTAGATCGCAGTGGTGTTCCAAAAAAGTAAGTGAAATCGAATCTCAAAAGTAAGATAGTAGATGTAGCCATATGGAGTGAAATCTTTTCATTAAAAAATACGATTTTTTTGAGTACAGCAAACTGTTGTGCTGCTGATATTACTCGATTTATTTAAATAAAGTGAAAAAGTCTACACAAATAAAAAAAACACGAAATGAATTTAACGAGCCTCTATGAAAGGTAAAGCTTTCATGAAAGAGCTACAATTTAAATTTCACCTCGGTATATTGATATCAAAATAATTATCATCAATATTGCGGCCTGTCGACAGATTATTGGAAATAAGTGGGTGTAAAACAACGATAATACATATAATTTTAAAACCTAAATAAAGCAAAGAAAAAATTAATATCTGCAGCCTTTGAACACCCACAGTTAAGAACATTAGACCCTCTATCGGCATTGAGAACGGAGAAGGAATAACAAGTTCAGGAGAATTATTTGACTTTCCTCTATATTTGACCTACAACATCTACTCTGGTAAATGGCGGCACTAACACTAAACTAACTAAACCAAATCAACACTAGCTCTTGAATGTGAAACACTCTTCATTTATGATTTAAACCCGCTGGCATTTCAAAGTTATGTAATACAAATTTTAAATGATCCAAATTCGAATAGAGCAAGCCAAAGCAAACAAATGACGTAGCGTATTGGATCGCGACTGAATCCACAAGACGACGGATGTTACCTATAAATATTGTACGAAAAGTTAAATATTTAAACGCGTAGCGAATTCTGTTTCATATTCGCTTTTGACGATTGCATATGGTATCAAAAAGGAATAAATCAACAAGTTCGCCACAGACAGACGTAAAACGCTGAATATTTCTGATATTTACAGGATGTAGCAATAAATTGGTAAATATTTGCTTTTTTGTGAATGTTTAAAAATGCGAATATACGGAGGCGTATGCGGATACTGCTCAGGAACTGTTTAAACGTAATAAAATAAAACCATTACGCTAGAACTTTTTACTTAAATCTGTGTGGTATACGTTGCTAACATTTTAATAGTTATGTGGTAAAAATTACAAACGAGGCTTTTTATTTGAGATCTACCCTGTTCACTTTATTTAGAGTGTCTATTTTTCTATTTTTTCGAATAAGACAGCAGAGGTTGTTTTTTTTTCTATCTACAAAAGGGATATAAATTTTTAGTACCCAATCGCCAAATTTTAAGGTATAAAACCACTCTCCAGCTTTCGTTAACGGTCCAAAACATCTCATCGTGGGTAATGAATTTTAATGTTAACGTTATGACTAGGCGATCCATCAAAGTACCTCGGATCGCATTAGAATTAGCTGACCAACCAACAAAGGGTTTTAATTCAGTTATCTCACGCTTTGTTACCTCTCTATTCTTTAATACCTTTTGTAGTACGCCATTTACTTTTCATAAAACGATACCCTGATATTTGGGTCTGGGATTGGGAAAGCTAATTATGTAGAGTGGTATTAACTGATTACATTAAAGGTCTTTGTGTGGATAAAATATGGGAAAAGGATGTAATAACATAAAATAGGGATACGTAAGTTTCTGCGTATTGATATACCTAATATTCATTCTTTTGATTTGAAAATAAATATAACAGCGATGTTTTATGTCATATATTTCTAATGAGTTTTTCGTTCGACGTAGTTCTACGAATATTTCTAACAATAAACAGCTGATGGTCGCCTTCGTTTTGCTTGGACTTTTTATTTTTCAAGTAACAAAGGGGAAATCATTTGTGAAATGAACATGATTTTCTGTCCCATACCCGGAGTAGCCATTGGAAGTAATATTGATTAGGTCTATACAATGCAAAATTGGGCACTCATGTTATGTATTAAATAAATAAATATTAGTTTATTATATTATATGTAAGTAATAGAAAAGGAATTGGGCCACTCTCACTGACCAAAAGGGAGTCGGTAGATAATTTATTCATAAAAAAAGTAATTATAGTAAGTAGCCAACAAAAAAGAAATTACGTTCTTAATATTTCAGTCCATACTGGTAAAACTTGAACATAGCAATGTTATTATAAAAAATACAAAAAGTACAGCAGACAAGGAATATAAAACCACATAATTTTAATTTACAAAGCGGTATTGTTTAATACTGCAGCCAACATCAAAAGAACCAAAGACTCATTTTATTTGCAAAATATTAATGATAGCCGGCGAATCTTAGGGCCGAAACGTCGGTCACAAACTCTTAAGTGAAAGGACAAATCTTTCGTTATTGTAAATTGCTTATTATTATAGCACTTAGGTAAATAAACGCAAATACTTTTAAGCGTTCCTTAAGTCAAGTTTAAATTAAGGGTTGCCTATGTCTGAAATTCGGCAGCATTTATAAAAGCAGCCAAAGAAGACGGGAGCGGCCCGCCTGAAGGCACCCTACAGAGCAGATTTAATTAACAAGATATGGGTCTCTTTTAAAACAACTCTACCTACTTTTTGGAACATTCGAGATTAAAATTCAATGAGCCGACAAGATATTAAATAAAAGCCGAGACTGTAGTTTTACGTGTACGTAAAATGAATTAATTAATTTTTAAAATTAATCAGCCAGTCGTACGCGCCGATAAATTCCTTTTGCCCTTACAACGTCGATTGGGAATTCGAGATCCCGTTTTTAAACTTCGTAATTCGATTAAATTTCTGATGTAAAATTGTTTTCATTATCCATTTTGTTTGGGACATTGTTTCCGCTCGTGAATCTCGTAAATTATGAACTGTATGTTCCCCTGCAAGCCCTCAGGCCACGCTGTAGCTGTGTTAAAACGAATTGAAAACCGGTAATCGAATGCGCGCAATGGGAGCAATGTCAATATTTTAAATTTAAATACTCAATTTGTTTATATTTCATGTAACGTCCATAACTAGTGATTTTAAATAACAAACTTGTTTTCTTTGTATGATGTTGTTTGCTCTGATTCACTGGACATGTTTAAACAACATTTACAGACGAGCCTTCTGTTAGTTTTGTGTTTAAGCAATCGTTTTGTTCATTGCAATGTATACCAACTTTTGCTTTTGAGTACCGTTTCCAGCAAATGTAGACACAGAGAAAATACGTACATTTTTCAAATACAATATGAATCACGTGCTCGTATATCTTTAAACTCATACATTTAAATACATATAAATGGTGCAACATTAATTGTAGCCATGTTGAAAAACGATTTAGCGTTTGATTGTTTTAGGAGTTACCGATCAGACAGAGTTTAAATTCACTTCCCGCGTAGTGACGGATTACTAATACAAATTCGTAACTTTCTTTTAAATTTTTATTCAAACTAATTAGATGACGTATTTTCAAATTAGAGTGCAGACCAATCACCAACGGCAATTTAGCAACGGCAAGGACATTTTTAAAAATTAACCTTGTCTTCTAAAATCAATCCTGATCCAATCCATTAAAATCATCATACACTGCGTGATTGAGGAATGATTTTAAAAAACAACTTTGTTGGTCTAACAAGGCTGTTTTTAAAATCATTCCTCAATTATCAGTTATAAAATAAATTACACCCATTAAGTCAAATTAAAATGTATCATACTTTTATATTTATTTGAAAGATGTTTAATATAAAAATATCTACGAAGACCTAAATATGTAAAACTGTGCCGTGCTTGAGACAAGGGTGGCAAGTTTGTTGTTACTTCAAGCCAAAACATCTTCGGCGTCATCTGACGAGGTGCTTCGGGGACAAAATTAAAAAAATCACAACACCTGCGGAGCTTTAATTAGAATTTTTCGAATTATACAACGTTGTGAACATTTTTCATGACATTGCTGCCGAACATTTTGTGCGGAAAAATAAAATAAGAATTTTCCTAATAATGCGCCAGTGCAAAAGTTGAGTAATGTAGGCATGTTTACATGAAAATAATAAATAATTAATATTTTTACTTACCGATATTTAAAACTAGGATTTAGTTGAGTTTATCACAGATTGTTCTCCTGACCTGCAACAAAATAACAAAATCAATTAAAAAATATATTTGTATAAAGATTTAATACATATTTAATCACGAAGTAATTAAAAGTATCAAAACAATTGTAGGGATGTCGTTTAAATGGATTGGTCACGACTTAGGGAAATAGTCATGAAAACGAAATATCGATTGCCCAGAAATTACAGGGACTATCAGTAAGACGACGTCAATACCTGCATTGGTTACAATAGGTATAGGTATTGTAACTATGAAAGTTAAATCTCATAGCTAAGAACTGAAAACATAGGTCAAGTGGCGGAGATTTGAATTAAATGTTTTTTTAGGCAACATAATTCTTTTAAATTAGATTTGGATGTTCTATATAGTTACACAATTCCGAACAAATGAATTTAGGCCATAATTTATATCAAAACAGCATTATGTGAAAAATACTTAGATACCGATAAAAATAAAAAGTATACGTCTATACACCGTTGAAAAGCTCAGGTAAGACTGGACACACTACGCCAAATGCTGGTCCACCGCACAAACGGTCCATTTCAATGAAGACCCTCGCGTGATGAATATAACAAAGCAAAAAGACAGAGGTGGCCGCGGTTACTACTTTTTCCTACTGTGGGAACTTTTCATTTATGTTCGTGTAAAAGTCAACAGGTGGCGTTGGCGTGAGGCCAGAAATCCTAGCAACCAGTCCGCTTATCTCCACCACTGAATATCATTTGAACATATTAGTTTCACCACGTACGTTCAGCTGTGACTTGGATATATCAGCCAATTTGTTTTGTATGTTTCATGTCGTTTCCCTGAGCGGGATTATAATTTCAATGATATTCCATATTACGTGAATGTGTCATGTTAAAGATTATTAATTTACGTTTACGCAAGTGTTAATGATCAATTGCTAAGGAATGTTGTTATGTGCGTTTGTAAAATGAAAATACATTTCCATGTTTTTCTTTTCAAAATAGGTGGTAAGAAAATCTTTATTTTTGTGTTTGACTGACTGACTAGTAACATTAGTCGGCATATTAAATTAGTTGCGCCTGTCTCCATTTTTCGTAAAAGAAAAGTTGCAATATACATGTATAAATATAAGAGTCCATTTTCCACATACAGTAAGCTTTGGAAAATCTTGGATATAAGTTATATTCAGCGGTGGACCATCATGCTAAGATGATGATGAATATGTTTCATCATATTCATTTAAAAGGGACATGAAATGACTGAATAAAAAGTGATATAAAATTTAAAAGAAAAATATCCCCGACAGTCATCTTGCCAGTGTCAACAGCACAAAAAATGAATCGTACAATTTCGTTGCACATTTGCAAATTTCCAACCGTGCTATACATTTAGTATCGCAGAATTAAAATATGGAAGTTAAAACCACATTTATTTCGGCCCACATTATATTGACAGAGGGCTCTCCCCCGGGCAAACAAGATTTAAACCCAGAACGGCACTGAATTTATATTTTGCCAAATGGGATTAAGTTGCGTGTTTGGCTCCGGCGACGTAGTTTCAGCAACAGTTAGGTTTAGGACTTGCAAAACTCTTTATTAATTAGAATTAGTGTGATGTAGTAGTAACTCAAGCCAGGTGGATTTGTGTAGGGGATGTACTGGTGAAGTTTCACTGGCACGAAGAAGTCTACATCTACACTTGAACGTACTAATCAAACGGAAAGTTTCTTTTGAGACGTCAGATGCATGTGTCGCTTTTGAATAAATGTTCGAGTGATGATTTAATTTGGTGAGTTCAAATTATCCATGTCACCTTCGTGGCGCCATTAAAATAATTAAAAATGGCAGTCTCCGTGGCGCGGTTAGTTAGACGCCGAATGCAAAACGAGATGCAACGGGTTCGATCCCCGCACCGAGACAAATGTTTGTGTGGCCCACAAGTATTTGTGTCGGGTCTGGTTGTACCGAAATGTAGTTTCCGATTGCCACGACACAAGACTTAAGTGATCTTAATGTGGGATCAGGACAATGTATGAGACTGTTTGGTGTATTTATTTAAAAACAGCATTTAGAAGGCTGTAAAATTTGCGATTCTGGGTGTTATCTCATGATGAAACAACCCACTATGTTTTTCGGTGTAAAAAATGTGTGTGGTTAAAACCTAACAACGTAGACCAACTGAACGAAAAGAAACATCAATTATTTATCCCAGTTAGAAGTAATGGACATATTTCAATATATTTACTTCTTCTTTAGATGTATAAAATATTGAAACTAATGGAAGTTGTGCGTTCGAGACTATCCAGACGCTTTATTTATTTTTCAAAGGCAACATTACTATCGGCTTTTTGTTCGGACATATATTATCTAGAAGTTACAAAACATCCACAAATATGTAGTAAATAGCACATTTATTTTTGTGAGAAAAAGAACTAATTAAGTATTTTCCATTTGCCTAATGTAATATAACATTATTAATATTTGTTTTAATAAATAATACGGTATCGCAAAATGTAACGTCTTGTAACATTATTTTCCAATATTAGTAAATAATTATTTGTATTAAGATACACAGGTTTCGAAGATGCCAAGACAATCGGTGTACCGACGAGATAGTTATATAACAATTATCCCTTAATATATTTTTCTGATATTAATATTAACACAATTAGGTAGATACATAGGGCATATACATAGCTATTAATAAATTAACAACACTATTGAATGCGGAGGCAATGTGACAGATGTGTAAATGTCACTGTGAATGTGTAACGTTTGTCAAAATTTTACAGGCACGTGGCGAAATTTGGAACTACAAATAAAATAAATAAATACAATTGAACCTGTGAATTGAACTAATTACTTGAAAGTTTTTTTAATACAAAACAACGTGCATTTTTACTCGTAATCAAATAATTAACATTAATGCTATAAATTGTGAAAAGAGATAAACTATTATTTTTTTATGACGTATCGGATTCGGGCGCCAAAATATCGGAGACAAATGTGAATTTTGCTCTATGATTTCGCTTAATTTAGTGGAAACAAAAAAAAAGAAACATCAAGAAGCTACGATGCACTTGACGGTAAGTGCGGGCCATTCAAAAAGTATCCACTGGCAAATAAATAAGAGAAACAGCGTGAACCATATAAAGCTCCGAAAATCGCACGTCTCCGGTGAAATAGACATTTACGTGTGATGCTGGAATTATACGGCGACTGCGCCAGACAGCGGCCGCTCTCTTCAGCCTGAGAAATGATACTTTTTCTACATTTTTAATAATAACCCTAGTATAGAATGCTATGGGTTATCCTAGGCTAACTGGTTTTGAAAAGAGCAACACTAAAGTTTTGCCCGTTCTTCTCTAATGAAAACCACTTTATGAAACCTTTCTGGTGGTAGATAAAAAATGATGGAATCCAAATAATGTGGAAACTCTTAATGAACTCAATAAATTATTTTCATAGGAGAAATCTGACACAAATATCAGGTTTGAAACTAAGACACAACTTCGGCATTCAAAATTATGCCTAAGTTCGTTGTTAATATAACCATTCATTTTTATAACAAGGAAAAAGAAGCATGATGGAAAATTGTTCACAAGAATTTTGAAAGTATTGAAAATACACCAACCTACTCTGTTCATTGTTGTAGCGTAGTATATTGAGCCTATAACATGTATCCAATGTCGAATAAGCCGGTTCAGAGTAAAGTCGTGTATATAAGTATACTTATATACATACAAAGGTAGACAAAACTATTATACTTTTAATAATGAATGACCTGCCTCAATAAAACATCGGTTTACGAGAGCAATCTCGCTTTTTATTCAAAAATAATCTTTACCTCGAACGAATTGCAGCAATACCCTCAAAGAACCGGTGCAATATAGATTTAATAAGATTAAAATTTAATTTTATATTTTAATGGCAAAAGTTAAACTGCTAATAAATAAATAAATACATGCTACTAGAGCTGCTACACCGCAACTGAAAAACACGACTATTATTAAGTAGCATAAATAAAATACGCAATAGAAGCATCCGATCTGAAGGTTTTATTTTGCAATTGAAGTAAATAATGTTACGCCTAGTCATAGAAAGTGTTTTAGTTTTTCTGCATTTCTCTGCCAGACAAAAAGCTACTTGTAATACAATAGAGAATCACTTTTTCTAAACTTTTCCTCAAACACATTCAACAGTTAGCCAGGCCTATGTCGGCTTAAGAACATGACAGTAACAACAGGTAGGCTGGCTGGAGGCCAAAGCCTCTACGTCGCTACGCTTTATGCTAGGAGACTACGATCGTAGCAGTTTCGCTACAGTGCACTTAAATGACTTTCACTTTGGACAGCTTGGGAGTACTTTAAATTTTTGTGTGGTTTCAGTGAAAGCACACGCGAAGTGAAAACCTTGTTTTAAAATTTAACACACATGACTTGGCGCATAAAGTTTTCTTATTATTAGAATAGACTGCTTTGAAATTTAATATTATGTGTGTTTATTATCCGTGCACTTTTGTATAGATCAATAAAGGACAAACGACTAAGCGATTAACCTGAAAGCAAATTATTACGGCTGCTTATTAACACCTACGATGTTTGATCTATTTTCGGTGTTTAAAAATAGATACACAGAGGAGGGGATTTGAAAATTTCATTGGAAATAACATTTCGATTTTCCGATAAAGTTACACATACGCAGTTCAATCTGCGATAGGCGCCGCGTATATTTATTCCCACAATTATACCATACAGAGGCAAAAATACTAGGTACCTACTACCAAATAATAAGCACGGCCTTTTCATGGATTTATTTTATGACGTTTGCCAAATATTTGTAAGATTAGCAGACAGCAGTCCACAGACATAGTATTTACTAAGGACGATCCAGCTGGATAAAATTTACAATTTGAGGCAGCCGTACGGGACGAATTACCCTATTCTCATTATATGTCGCCAAAGAGCGCAGTCGGGGTTAAGCGCCCGTATCATACAGGCGTTTACAAATTTTATTACCTACCCTCCTTTTGTTCTGGTTTACGGGCGTCGGGATTCCGCGCGTCTCATTGTACTACAGCGTGTTCACGTGCAAGCGATTAGACTTCACAATACTGTATTGCAATGTTACTATGTAATTTATTGAAAGTTTGAATGGTTTATTTGGAATTGTTATAGATCGAGTTGTTGATAAGCGTGGTGTGTTTATGTTGGAGAATTCAGTGCGCAATGAACATTAAAAAATAACAATGTAGCAAAGCATATGGATGCTGATTTTGAAATAGTATTAAAAACATTTGTTTGAAATATTCGCTCTCACCTTATATGAAATGAAATAAAATGAAATTTTATTTTAAATACTAACTATAATTCAATGTAATTAGGTGATATTATCATACTCGTGTTAACATACAATAGCACTTGATAATACAACTCAACACTATGATATCGACAATACTCGTTATTATTAGTGGTGAGTCTAGGTCTAGCGGGACCGCCTACTATCAGACCCTTTAGTATTCAATCTAAATTACACCTTTTATGTTCTATTCAGGTATACTTCATACATTGATAATGGTATTCCACTGTGACTATTAATCCGTTTCCAACATGTTTGCATTGTATTCTGATATCATATTATTGTAGAACATTTTAATATACAATTCTCTCTCTTTTTCTCTTTCTTCCGCCACAGGAATTCCACTGCTGAAAATAGGCCTCCCCCAAGAATTTATATTTTATTACGCTTTATTGCACAAGTAAAATGTGAAAGCAGACTACAAAAAAATTAACCTATATTTACGGTACAATTGGTGGTCTTATCGCTGGATCAAGAATCTCGACATCGACCTGTTGGAAGCGGCTCGAATGTACAATTAAATTAATTAAGATTTAATTAATTAATTCTGTTATTTGCAGTAAGCGCAATGTAACTGATGAGAGATGAGGGAGCTGAGGGGCATTTGAGACTTTTTTTAGAGAGGTATTTTCGACAGTAGATTTCCTGAAACTGAAGATGTTGATACTGGTGATATTGAAACGAATAGAGGAAAGAAAGAAAGAAATAAAAGGTTCGCCTACTAACTGAACGAAAAGCTTTACTTTATGTCGATATTCAAGTAAACTTTATTTCGTTTATTTATTTATTTTATTTTTAACCTTTATTGTACACAATAAACACAACAATACACCACGAAAACAATAAAACAACATATTAAAAATGGTGGTCTTATCGCATGAGCAAAACTTTTATACTTTATTTAATTAAATCTACCGTTAAAACTGCATATTTAAACACAACTGAATTTATCATTACAAATTGTGATGTCAACCTAGTTTTTGAATACAAACGGAACAACTCAAGCCTCGTAGGCGCATGCTGTAAAATTGATGCTCCAATTAAAAACAAATAAAAACTGCCGACTGGAAAACAAAAAATAAAAACGCATACAATAATACGTTCTGTTATCAGTTAAAATATAAACATTAACGGGCACATTCAAATAACAATAACAGTAAGCAATACAAAAAACAACTACCAACACGGCGGTAAGTTTTAATTGTGCGTCGTTTCGATGGCCTTTTTAATAGGTTTTATTTTTTACTACTCGCCCCTGTATTCATTTGTGCGGCATACACGGTTCGTTGGTTTACTTTTGAATGTCTATGTGTAATAAGTGGTATAGAACCATACCTAAAGATAATACGTCAGAGCTGGCCCTAAATTTTTGTCGCTTAATTACAACCTGTCAGCAGTGATTCGCGATTGTGACTTTGAAATGTATAATACAAATATTATGGATGGATATTGTAAAAAGTTATGATAGGATTGGCATGTCCATATGGAAAAAATAACATAAAAAATAGATTAGAAAGAACCGATAGCTGACGAAATGGACAATCCGCTGGCAGCAATTTTGGCAGTGTTATATAGAAAGTTATCATGGTTTTGTTTTAGAATTTAATCTATTTCTCATACTCAGTGGTTGGCGATTATGGAATACTGTGACACATTTCTGAGATTTTCACTATAACCAGGAAATTGCTTTTGTAGTAAAGAGATAAATAAGAAATAAATAGTCTTTTGTATGTTCACAAAAACAAACTCAAAACAAATTTTAATCCCATCAATTTTTATATTTTTATAAAGCGCAATCAATTAAATAATCCTATTCATATTCCATATCGCTTCATTGAAATAACCATCAATAAAATTAATTTACAAATTGATCCGCTTAAAATAAAACACCATGTATACCAGCGTCACATATTTGACGGATTAGCGAAAATATAAATTCCGCAGATGTCTCCACTCGTCGAATGAATTATGAACAAGTCTCGCATTACGATCTTCAAGAATTCTACACGCGAACATGTCTTTGTTGTGGAATTAAGACACACGTTGCCTGATAGGTTTTTCTCGCGCCTTTAATTCGTCATATAGCGGTGAATTCATTCAAATGTAAATTCCTTTTAACTTTGCTTGTATTTGTATTACTTTACTTCTGGATTTTGCGAATAAGGAGTAGAGTATTTGCATAGTATTTACTATATCATGGATGTACTATTTTAACTTACAGGTATTATTTTATTATAGAAAACCGATCTGTGATTTGACGTGCTTGTTATAGCAACTCTTTTTTCAATTAGATGGCCATCGACCCATTTATACCTCACAATAAGATGTATACCATTCTTCTTCTCTTAAAAGCCGGGAATTGGTCAATGATCCCACAGTCTTAGCTGACTATAAAAATTTAATTTTTTTGTCCTTTCCCAGATCCTACTAGAAAACACAAACATATAATGTGTTAACGCATTTACCATAACAACAAATTCTAAAACACGAAATATACGACAGAACCCAACAGCAACACTCCGTAGATGAAATAAATCGCTTAAAAAACCCGTATCCTATTTATCACTACTCGCAATTAAACGTTACAAAGATACAATCGTCGGAGTAGAGTGGAAACAAAATGTTCCATTTCCAATACAAATGAAGTACAAATAAGTAAGTACATGGGCAAGTTGTTCGCTTCCATCGTTTATCAGGAATCTCCGGCAAACTTTTTACGGTTTGATTTGTTACAACTCACAAACAAAGATAACGTGCGACTAGATGTGACACTTCTCAACTACACTTTGTCACATTATCTCTCATACTTTTATGGAGCAAATAATAATAAATCGTCAATTTTATTTGTTTGGTGGCATGTGTGATGATTATATTCCTTCTTTGTTACTGTTTTTCTTTTTTTATTTGAGGTAGATTTACAGACAAATAGTATCTATGAGTTTTGGTACAGTGAACAGTGCCAATAATAAATTTTCACCAGTAGGATAACATTTATTTATTATCCTTAATAGGTGAATAATAACCTCTCTTGCTGTTGCAGGTGTTCCTAGACGGCAGGATCACTCACTATCAGGTGAACCGCATAACATATAAAAGAAAAACATCGCCGGCTTGTTAGTAATCGAATGAACATTGACTGATACCAGATTAATACCTTGGCGATTTTCACACATTGCCAATGGTGGTTGGTAACCTGGTTGATAAGATTATTCTACCACCAGAAATGACCATTAATTATAATAAAAAATTATATAAGTCAAGTTAAGAGAATACGCCCGGAATCTAGGAAGTTTTTCCATTGAATGTTTATCCTTAATCGGTTACGGCTTCACGCTTTGCAAGTCTATCGCTTCGCTCCGTTTGAACTCCTTAGTTATTTGGAAATGTTTAAAAAGTTCACGGATTACGGAATGGATTTTACTATACAAATTCTGATAAATGCTCTACATACAAAATTAAATGTTTATTAATGTTTAACGTTTAATTTATCAATTCACTATCAACATAATGTGTGCTGATTTTCTTAAACATCGTGGGGAAACATTGCATAATACAGGGATTTGAAAGAATTTTATGGCACGTAAAGTCTGCCGATCCGCACTAGGCTAGCGTACTGGGCTGTATGGCCTAATCCCTCTCAATCGTGCTCTCATTTATAGAGAGGGTCCGAGCCCTACAGATGGTCGTATATAGGCCTATACAATTTGTTAAAAAAAATAAGTGTCAAGTATTTCCACATTTCTTAAGTATTTACTGAAAGTTTTTGAATTATAATTCAGTCTTTAAACAAATAGAAGACCTATTGAATGGTTTGGTTAGTTCTTGATATTAAAAACGCATTAACCACCAATCACAAACACTAATATAACACCAAAGTCACCTTTAGTATCCTGAGGTCAACACAACACAAATAATATAATCAGGCTTTAGACACAAGCACCCGTATTTGAACTAACATTGAATCAACTGACTATCGAATTTGCCAATAAATCAATCACGTGTATATCTGCTATAGCACATATCCTATTAGGTATCATATAATTTCTGATAAGCTTATACGAGAGATTCAAAATTTCTCCGAGAGACTGACCAACGTGATTAAAATTAAATGCATTTGTCCACATTGAACTCGGTTCTGTATTTAAAACATAACAATAGGTATATCCAGACTGCGACCAAACACGAAAACAGGTGGTAGTTTTAGTGATTTCAGACATAATGCAACTAAAAATTCGCAAGAAAATACACGGGCGTTTTTAGGTAAATCCATAGGTTTTGCTAAAATAATAATGTACAACCTTTTATTTTTTAAGACGCTACCGTACGCAAGGATTTAAATTATGATTTTAGCAAAATCTATGGAATTAGCACCCAGACATCACAAAAAAATACGATTTCTTTTTCGATTTTTTTGTTGCATTGTGTCTGTAGTCAACAAAACTACCTACCATCTTCATTTTCTGTCGCAGTCAAGATAAACCCTGTATTTAATGGCCTATTTTGGCCGTTACAATAATTTTCATTCGTCGAGTTTTTTTGAATAAATTAATATTTTTTTATAATTCACGTGATTGTATTTGTCCGCGCCGTCTATTAAAGCAGACATCAAAAATAATAACAATAGGTCTGTAATAACCTGCTTCTACATATCAAACATACTCATGTACCCTATTATTATGTATTTCACTCGTTAAGCCTGCTTCCACCTTACATACGTATCTAAGCTAGGAGGAATTAACTGCGTAATGAACATCTTGTTATTAATTAACATCACTGCTACTTGTAAAGACTGTACACTTATAGTTATATGAATCAATAGCAGAATAGCGTCGTATCTCTATTAATACATTAATTATTATATTCATATTGTATCGTCTTTAACTAAAGGAAGTCTACTGTTGTACAGAGGCCTGCTTATTGACTGTAGCGACCTTTATTAGGCCATAAGATATACTCGAAATTATTCGGTCAACAGTTTTCTGTGCTCTATGCCCTGCTCACTGCCACTTGCCAATACGCTGGGCTTTATGTCCGTAGTAATGTAAATTTTTATCGACTCCAAAAACAAGAGGGGGTTTTTAATTCGACTGTATATTTTCTTACGTATCCACGTAGGCGAATAGACGCCACTAACATGTCTTGAAGAGATCCTCATTCTAACTCTCCTGCTTGAGTAAATTAAATTCAATGTAAGATATCTGTCTTTTTCTTTTTTGTAATATATTTTTTTTTTATCTGCCGCACTATCAAACTTTGAAAAACTTTCATGTTCCCTCCTTTTTATGGTTCTAAGTCGTCCAGCCTTGGCATGAAGAAGAAGCTCTGTGGGCCAGCATAATTGTGTTGAATGGCCTGAGACCTCTGTCTGATGCCATTCGACGCTTTATCTGGACGGCATTGCGCTTACTATCAGGTGGTCACCACTTCTTATGCTAGAATTAAAAAAGCATGGATTGAAAATAATGGCTCGTAAATTAAAGGATGATATTGATATGGATTGAGCATGTTTGCCTAGTGGTCTATTGGTAAACCGACCAGACGCGGCCGCCAACATGTTAACGGTGGTCGCGGGTTCGAATCCCATGGCACACCCCTTACTCTTCGGAGTCATGTGTGTATTGATAGTCAATCACCACGCACTATGCCGGTTAAGGAAAACATTGTGAGGAAACCTGCATACCATAGCGATTTGTAAGAATATCTATGATATGTAAGTCCGCCAATCCGCACTAGGCAAGCGTGGTGGACTGTATGGTCTAATCACTCCCAATGGTACTTTCGATTGTAGAGGAGGCCCATGCCCTGCAGTGGGACGTATATGGGCTAATACTGTAGACCATGTTTGATGCCAAAACTTCCCGAATAGCTTTAAGAGCATTATGGGCTTCATAAACACCCAGCAATGCACATACGTATACAGATCGATATAATTACATTGCAAATAAAACTCAAGAAAAATGTTACGTGTCTAAATGTTCGATAAACTAGAAACTGTAAGATTAATTGCTTCGTGATTTTAAAACTCGGTATTGTTTGTTGAGACGAACACAACGCGCGAATGCTACTGACTACTGTTACATTGATGGATGCTTACGAGTTCTCCGAATAAGACACGATTTAACAATGATTTTTAAACTGTTTAATTAAACGAGAATTAAAGTATCGATACAGATCTAACTAAATGTAGTGATATTAGTTATGTATTTTGGCATCATCACTTAGTATTTTTTTATTTGAAGTATGTGTGAACTACAATTAGGTGTACTGTTTATTAGTTGTAATATACGCCGGTTTATTTTGATTCTGTCTAAGCAAATTGATTTCAGTATGAAAGAATTGAATGTAAAACGGATTTTCCAGTGTAGTGTACACTACTTTTCAGTAATTTGAATTCTTTACACAATTAAGCGAAGAGCCGCATTAAAGCGAAACCACTTGGATGTTTAAACTGTAAGAACTTTATAATGACACCGAAAATTTCGTCTTAAATCCTCACTATTAACTACCTAAAGAATAATTACTATAAAAAGGAAGTCTCACTTCGTTCAGTGAGTACGGAAGTTGATTTAAAGAGCGACAGAATAATACAAGATAAATACCGGCCAAAGCTTTGTATTTTATCAGCGAATCAAGACTCCGCTTTTCCAATGAGAAAAAGGGTTTCAACAAAGCGACTTTTTTTAACGAGAAAATTCTCTTTAAATTAGAAGATAAGTAATACTGAGTAATATTAAGGTTATCCAATTCGTCGGACTGTCGAGTAATGTCGTTAGGGCACAATAGACCCGCGGGCTCTCCGAAATGATCCGTGGCGAAAACTCAAAGAAATCAATTTAAAATACTAACTCTCGTTAAATCTTTTGGATAATGGTCACTGTTGGCGCAGCCGCCATGACAAACAAAGACCAAGTACATACACACATTTTTTAGACTATTTGTACGAAATGTTATCGAGCAAGAATCATTAAAACATTACGCAGAATTAACACAGAAATCTTGTACAGAAAAATCTAGTAATATTTGGGTTTCGCAAGGGCATAGAAATATGATTCTAGTACTAAGGGATTTCGTTTTCATATTGGATGACATGGTGTTAATGGTGGTCGCGGGTTTGAATCCCAGGGCACACCTTTGACTTTTTGGAGTCATGTAGAATGCTCCTGCATGAATTAAATGTAAACAGTTTAAATTTTGAATCTTCTAAGTTTCTTTACTTTAATCTTCGGGTTCTGTTAGAAGCGCTGTGTAATATTTTAAAATTCCAATATTAGATTAGTTATTAGCCACTCTACCATATCCCTTGTGGTAATACAAGGGATATGGAAGAGGAAAACTTTTCTTCAATACACGCCCATAATAAAATCCGATACATTCGCGCAAACTTTCAATCCGCAACAACAAAACGTGAAGTACACGACCAAGCAATATTTTACAAAGTTAGAGCCGTATATGTAACAGGTGAATAAATAAAACATGACAGTCTATCGATGCCGAAGTGGAGTATTGATGACCGCTGATTCGTTCCCGAGCTCGGCGAATGTCAATTTCAAATTCGGTTTCATATGCCTGTCTGAAAAAAAAAAATCGGTCCAATCCTCCGCACCAAAGCGAATGCGCTGGCTTCAAAACTTCCTTGTTACAAAGAAATGGCTCGGAGTCGGATTTGTGCTTTATAAATACAATTTAATATAAATATGGACAACTGGATCTTTTGAAGAGAAATAATATTTTTGAATAATGGATTCGTTACTGAAACTGAGACTGCAGATTAAAGCTGCGAACGGTTTAAAGAAAAACACTGTTTGATATTAAGCAATTAAATTATTCAGTTTCCAAGTAATTGAGCAGCATATTCAAATACGTATCTAATTTCTTGTTTATCGCTTTGGCTGTGTTGAAACATAAATGCGAACATAAAATGTGATTTCTGAGCACAGTTGGCATAGTAAACAGTTTTAAATTACACTAAACTTATTTATAAATTCCAGTGAGCGTTCGTTGCGATCATTTTTACGACCATTTATCGTCATCAAAATTTCTCAAAGTCAGATGTAACTGCCATTACTACACATCGTATTTCACTATTTACTGACGTAATAAACAAAAAGTGAATAAATGAGGAGCACATAAGTGAACAAAAACGCATAGCCGCGGATATCGATACATGCCCATAACCTGTTCCGAGTGGCGTCGAAATTTTTCATCCCGAACATAAAAATAAACGTCAAATATCACACCGAAGGCACGGCTGGTACGTAAATAGCGTAATCCTTCCGCGTAAGAGGCCGTAAGCACTGGCGTGATTCCCGTCATCCTACTGCCATAACAGCGGCCATTGTAACCGGGCTTATTGTGCGAGGGGATTGGTTTCCCCACGAAGAAAGCGCTAGGGAATCGATTTAAAAATTTCCAAGAACCACGCCACAATAGCGGTTAATACGCGAATTCAACGTATCTTGTACATGGATTTTTTTAATTAGCATTGTGCGCGGTATCGAATAAGAGATGTCTGTCTCCGGTATTAGATGTGATCGAATTGATTCTATTTAGAAGTTGGTTTACGTATCCAGTTCGCTCGCTTGGTGCCTATATGACTTTTAGTAGTTTATAACATGGATTATTCTGCGTAAGTTTTCTAAGTTATACATAAATCGTTGAGAAAATGCAAGATACAGGTATACAAAAAAATCACTTAAACCATATTCTAATATCATAAAAATATTAAATAACATTAACAAACAAACACAAAATCGGCATTATCTGTAACCGTCGCTTAATCTGTTCAATTTTCAACACCTGTACAAAAATTAATATGCAAAACGCCGTAGAAACTAGTTCGCACAATAAATATTACAAGAAAAACTACCGGGGCACTTTGTATGCGAGCCAAAACACGGGGGTCGCACACTAAACTTTAGTGTTACTGTTAAGACAACATAAAGGCGGCCGTTATAAAGCCGCCATATCCACACTTTCGTATTCATTGACCGTAAAAATATTTTCTATTTTGCGAGATTGAATTTTTGCTAACATTGTTTGTAGGCGTCCGCCGCCAGGTAAAGCACGTATATGAATTTTATTTTTACACGAGATACGCTACGGTTGTCTTCGTTACGGCTTTTTTCATGATAGTTTGACGCTAACTGACAGTGTTGTCTATCATTTGTAACTGATACAACCTGATACGCGTATCAAATCCGTACTGTATTTTGTTAACCAATTTTTATTCAGGTATTGGATTTTTTCAGCAAATAAAACAGTTGAAACGGAAAACTCGTGACATATTTACAATGTTTTGAATAAATTAATTAACGTTGGTTAAATGTCAGTGCTGAGAGTCTAGGTTTTCGGAGGTCAAGAACAACGAAGGGTCCCTTTTAAGTGGACAGATGACAAATTAAAGGTTGAAAAGAAATTGAAAGAGACTCCAAGAAACAAAAGATTATAAAATCATTTTACCAACAACAGTAACTTTAGTCATAAATTTTTCTTCAAGTTTTCGTTATTTGATTATAACAGACTTTTGGTAAGCAAAAGTGCTGAAAAAACATTGCAATTACGTTCTCGTACAAATTATAGATAAACTGACGCAAACGTGATTTATAGTTCTAGGTACCAACTGACATGACTAAGTTGGCATTCGATAATCATTTTGATGGTAATTACGACAGATTTCAATAATGTTGATAAATAGAAAAACTTTGTTTAACAAATTACATTAATATATTATGTCGAAAGAATTTATCAAACTTAAAAAAAAATATTAAAGAACGAAAAACATAACTGCATCAGTCATATAAAAGACTACTCAATCTACAGCATAAATACAGAAATTTCGAACAAAAACAACCAAATAAGTGGTAAAACAGCGCAAACGTCACAGGTAAGACAGAACAACGTTCCAACTAAAAGATAAACAAACCTGTACAAAACTGTGACACGTAACTATTAAAGTGGACAACTACATTAGGTGACGCGACACATTTTTGCATGAACACACCGTTCCCGCTATTGTTTTACGTTTTCACAACCGCACAACATTAAACTATGTTTGGTAATACATTTCTATTTCTGTTATTGTAATGAGATGCAATTTTGCAAAATTAATGCTTTATTTGCAGTAAATGTGACTGGTTCAGTTGCGGTCAGTTCATATGTTTGTGATAAATACGAATGTGATACCACTTAAAATATACATATGTAAATGATTTTCATTGTCATCATCGTCAGTCACTGCAAGTCCAACTGAGCATGTTCCCCCATTTATTTCTATAGCAACGTGTTAGGCGCAGTGTGCATCTAGAGAATTCCTGCTAACTTGATGTGGTCGTCGATCAAAATAGTGGGTTGGCGATCCCAATATATCTGATTCATCAGAAATCTATAAAGTGGCGATTCCATATCAACGAGAATTACAAAATCGACCCAATAAAAGGAACAAAATAGCCACGTTGTTACGAATATAAGTATTTTGGGTATCAGATATACCACTCGGTGAAGCGGGCTTAATCATTCTGCAAACCGTTTACAGTGTAACCACTTAATGGTTCTCGCGAAAGCTTGTTTTATCAGTGGGTTTTTATCCCAGTTTTATTCCCGGAATATTTCCAATTTAAACGAAACATTATAAATAAATCAAACATAGTTTTGGTAAATTTACATATCCATTTTAATACCGTGCAAAAGCTTTTTGTAAACATAGTACGGAGATATAAAATAAACTCTACAATGAATTGGTCCAATATTTACACGATTTTTCATACGTTTTGTTGTTGATCTAGTGAAATGACTGGACTGGTATATAATTATTTACTACACGACGCTTCATCATCATCATCATCATCATATCAGCCACAGGAAGTCCACTGCTGAACATAGGCCTCCCCCAAGGATCTCCACAATGACCTGTTGAAAGCGGCCTGCATCCAGCGACTTCCTGCAACCTTAGTCAGATCGTCCCTCCACCTTGTAGGCGGGCGTCCGACACTTCGCTTGCCTGTACGTGGTCTCCACTCAAGAACCTTTCGGCTCACGAAAGGTACACTACGCTACACGACGCTTACAGGAGGTTCATTGTTCAACTACTCGTGTGCATTTTGAAGTTATAGGGATATGTAGGATTTGAATGTTATGAAGAAAGATGTGTAGAATGAAACGATAGACGAATAACTGATATGGAATGTGCTTTGTAAAAGTAATGACCAATAAAAGTACTTAAGATGGAAAGAGTTAGAAGATGAATGACTAAGATGTTGATGTACGGAAGGAAGGAATAGAGGAGAATTGAATGGAAGACGATGGAAGACGGACGACGAAATAAATACATATTTTAAAGAAGATTATAATATACGATTCTAAATACGTCCCAGTGCAGGGCACGGGTCTCCTCTACAATCGAGAGTACGATTGAGAGTATTTAGATTATATAGTCCACCATGCCGTATCCTATCATTGTATTACACATATATTCTTGTCGAATGAAATCATGGCCTCTCTATTGATAGCCCATCACGATCCAACTAGACCGATAAGGGGACTCAAATGAACTAATTAGGAATATAGATCAGACGAGTTCTATAGAACATAACATATTCAAACATATGGAAAGGTAATTTCGCAGCAAGTAGATGATCTGTTTCGATAGAGCTTTGTGCCTGTCAGAGCTTAATATTAGTCTCAAGACGGATTGAATGTATTGCCGATGTAGGTTCCAACTGGAAGGGAAACCACAATATTATTTTAATGGATAGTTATTTGATGGAATCTTTTCTTTGTACAATAACATGTGTGCTTACAGTCATATGTGTGGACTAAGATCGAGTCTTTTGTCGTGGATATTAGAAACTAGGAGAGACTTTTCGGTATCACAAACACCCAGAACCTCAAATACCTGTGAATGACACAAACATTTATTTTGGTGCGAGGATCGAACCCGCGGTACATTTTTTCACAACCGGTCTCAAACCAACTGGGCCACGGAGGCTGTCGTGGGGACAAGAAGTAACAAGTTTAATTTTTCGTCTCGCAAAAACTAGACTCGAAACAATTCGTGGGCACACTAATTGTCTCGCTAAGGATATCGAACCCGCAGCCCACGTTTCACCACTGACTCTCAACTAACGGACATTCTCTATATCCTATTCATCCTTAACAAGGGGTTAAAATAACTACCAAGACTATGTCGGTACAATTCTACAGAGTTTGGCACGCCTTACTGAAGACTACACTTAATCATTAACATAAACTTGTTAATTCATTATTCTTTCACATTACCAAAGTAAGCGTCATTTATATTTGAAAGAAACATCAAAAACAAAACCATATTATTATCATACATGTATAAAATTTAATTCCAGTAGAAATTAATTCCGTGTCCCACTATATCATATACCCTTTGTGGGTTCGCCATATGTATCGGAGATGCAGCTATCGTACTATAGGCATTTGATCCGGGCTTGTTAGCGTAATCGCCTGCAGGTAATTTAATTAATTCGTGAATATCATGTTTGACAAAAACGAACGTGTTGCGGTTGTAATACACGACAGATGTGAGGTTTCAAACAACTTTAAAATATATATATGAATTCATGATAATAATCTCCATATATGTACATACATAAGCTCAAGGCTTATCCCAGAAGGGGTAGGCAGGGGTCCTACTAGTACACCTCCGTTTCGTCTTGCGCGTTCTTTCCAGGGGACGAACCTACCGTCTAATGAATGAAAAAATCCAATATCACTTCTACCAGCCCGGGATTCGAACCCCAAACCACAGCGTAATTATAACGAAGTACAACTTCTCCACCGAGGGAGTCTGTCTATTTCATAATTAATAGAACTATCGATAAGTATGCATTGTTAATAAATAAATCAAATACCTAATTAACGGTAATTCAAGCATCATTAATATTATTTGCACATGTATATTACAATTATTGGGAAAAACATTTAAGTTGTCACGTATTTTTATACCTCCAATGATAAATGAAACGTAATAAAGATTTCCGGGAAATATCGGTAATATCCATCACTCACTATTAGTTGTCGGAAATATTATTTGTAATATGTGTATGTAAATATTTTGAATAAATACTTTTAATATAAATTTAACGAGAATAAGCGGCGTGTTTACGCGTCTAGCGCGCAATTTATTACTATTTTAATGAAATCTTATTAACTATATTTACAGGTAGAATTGTTAATTAATTTAATTTGCATATCTTATTTATTTATTGGCATTTCTAGTTATATACACTAATTTGTAAAAAAAAACTTAAATCTAATGTTAGTAGTTATTCATCAAAAATAACACGAAACACTGAACTCATAAATGCATAGAACAAAACTTAATTTATGTATAAACATTATAATATGCTATTTTTTCTTAACGCTGTTGTTTCGATCTCTTTGGGGACTCTTTCGGGATTGAAAACGGCTATATCTGTAGTATTCATATAAAAGTTACTTGATTGATGTACTGGACCATCCCATTCTACGAAGATAGACCCTAGTGAGAAGTATTGCAAGTGCGATTGAAGTACGAAAACCCTTTGAAAACCCATTTATAACTTCAAGCTAAGCTGTGCTTATTATAAATTATAAATGCCTCAACTTTTGGACACGACTCTTCCATATGAATTTCATGCAAATAAGTCTAAATACGAGACGTACGAGAAGAATACATGTTTATTGGTAAATTAATAGACATCCTGTGTGATATAAATTCTATGAAAATAAAAATTCTATTCTTAATAATAAAATCCTACGGTACGTTCATTATAATTATTATTTTCAGAAATAAGAGGTTTAATGCTCAACTTAGGCTTTCTCTAATTTACGCGGCATTAGATGCCTTTATATTGATGCAAAAACGTCATAAACTTTGTAATTAGTGTATAGACTAGTAAAATGTATGCCACATATTCCATAACACTCCTAACCCAATTAACAAGATAATATGCGAACACGATATTCCGTACAAAAATATTCACTAGAAAAATGCATTTGAAATTCATTCGTTAGACGACCCTTGATTCCGTAATGGAGATGCATGGACAGCCGTGACGTCATTGTCCCAGCTGCATTGTCAACGTGGTACATGCTCTATATGCCTCCAATCCCCCATTGTCTGACCGATTGATTACAATTCCCATTCACCATGTACTGTATACTAATGGTTCAGACAAGGCAACACGGCTGAATACTGAATGTATGTAATTACATGCTTTGATCCGATTAATATTGGATATTACGTCAATTGTATTACTATGACGAATGGTTGAAAAAATTTACGCGTTATCTGCTTGGCCGAAATCGAACATGTCTGTTGTACTGAATTACAGTAAATGTAAATAAAATTACAATTACACTTTTCTTTAATTTTGTAGGGTTAGATACTTGAAGGGGTTCAAATAGCCATGTCAGAAAGAAACCCGATTTCTTTCAAACATATGATTTCAATCTTTAAATACCTACCTATTATACCGTCATCGGAGCAATGGTCATATGTTTAAGAGGACTAACCATTTATTTGCAATGCAGTAATATTTTCCTGGTGGTAGGAGTCTCATATGTAAGAGGCCACCTGGGTAGCTACCATCGCAATGTCTATTTCTCCCGCCAAATAACAGTGTAAATGAACTGTTGTGTTTCTGTTTGAAGAACATTGTAGCCAGAGTAGTTACTCCGGCTGGCCAGTAGTTACTGGGCCATATTGAGACTTAAAATCTTATGTCTGTATGGCGAGCGCAGTGGAATGTCAAGCATTGCTTTGTAATTATTCATGGCGATGTTTGGTTCTGCTACTGTTCATGAGTGGTCGTATTGCTTACCATCAGGCGAAAGACGAGCTCGTTTCGCCATTCCATGAAAAAAAAAAAAACATTAATTTAAAGAGGGCTGTCAATATAGACCCTCAAAAATCTTTTAAGCCCCGCAGTACAAGCGCGTGATTCAGCTAAGCCGTCAATAAGTGATAATTTATAAAAACCAATGAACCGATAAATCCGCTCCTTGAAAGATTACTTCCGAACTTCATAACTCGCATTCACGGCTTAAAACCAGCCGACTTAATGTCACATTTTTTCCATTAGGCCCGAGTGTCACAGCGGGCCCTGTTTAAATCGGCGACCTGTTGCGACGTGTGCGAAGACTTGCGATTCGCCGCCACCATACAAATTGCTCTTTAGTTTACTTTGAAGAAACAGTCCTTTGGCACGATCATGGCCTTATTTTTCTTGTTGTTTAAACTCGCAGCTTTGTACTGACGTTTCCATCGCATTCTTTGAACATTTTTTCCTAGCGAAATCCTTGTTTTTCGTCACAAGTGCTCTCGAATGTGGGGCGGAGTCAAAGCCGATATGTATCAATGTGAACATGTGTATGGATTTGTTACGCCAACGGGTTAAGAGATACTTTATGGAACGCCTGGAAAATATCACTTAGTCTATATATTATAATGTGATATTGTGTATTTATTAATTAAATATTATGAACATAGCGCATAAAAATGCTTATTTTTTTTCCAAGTGACTAAAAGTCTTAAGTGTTGTGAATAGATATTTGAATTATTATATAATAATTATGATAACATGGTTTTGGAGGTAAAAAATATTTATTATTAGACAGACTTACAATTTCAAAATAACGAAAAGAATTAAGTTGTAAAAATTTCCAAACTATTAAATAATTGTCAATTATAACAAATCGTAAAAAGAACATAACAATAATGAAACCATGTTTTTCCACATGAAAAGTTTTAAGCTTTCACAGCACTACGTTTCGTATTACATAATTCAGTATTTCAATATAACGTTTTTCAGCTTGGTAAATATTGCAACAAAACTGAAATATTTTATACAGTTCAATTTTGAAAATATTCCATTCATTTCCGAGAATTTTAATTTGGAAACATTACAATACAACTCTACACACAGCTTTCATACCTTACAAACTTTTGTACATTCATATTTTTTTCATCATTACCCGGCAGTACTCGAAATGTTCCTCCATATTTATTTAACATTAACAATAGGAATAGAAATAAGAAATGAACCAAACAACGATCTGGTATTAAAGAACCTCCATGGAATGAGAGGCAGGAGCTATCAAATAATACTTATTATAGCTCACGAGTCACAATAGAACCGGCATCGTAATACACCGTTATGTAACACTATCTCCGATTCGCTCTAATTGTCACAACATGTGTATTTAACTCATGCTCGTGCTTACACCGATTTATAATTAACTTCTTGTTTTTATTAATTCGATTATTTTAAGACTTTTATTAATATGTTGTTCTCTTCGTGATTATTCGATAAAATGAGGGAAACTGCAACATGGTTACATACGATAGAGTGCACAAAAGAAATATTTTCGACTTGTACAATCACAAGCATATACTGGTAAACTAACAAGTTTACACATACCGGCATTGACTCGCATTTTTTAAACAACTTATTATTTTTAATGACACCACACTTTGTAATTATATAACCATGTTTTTTGTGCCTAATCAAGAATATTATAATAGCATTGTGTCGAACATATCAATTTCAAATGTTACACAACGGTGTGACACGAAGCCTCATACTTTATCTGAGCCAATTAAGCACGCAACTAGCGGAAATCAATTCCTCATTCCCATAGCGTGTAGTAGTCACAAAGTATATGGCAAATAATGAAATAACGAGCTCTTTTATATCGTAAGATCTTCTTCAAACCATTATTGAAATATCAGGAGGAATGGAACTCGGATTTAAATTCACAATCATTTCTTATCCATTGAATGCTGCTGTGTAGTTTCGAGGAAAGAATATCGAGATTGTCATGTGATAGAGATTGAATCAAATTGTACTTTAAGCCTGAACTGTATGTATATTTCTGTAACTTAAAAAAAATGTTGGATAGGATTCTTATGGGTTATTCTAGCGACCACAAAACGGGAATTGGGATTTGAGCCTAGGACTAGATGACTCACAATTCATACATGTTTTTTCTTTTATTGTAATGAATGGCGAGACGAGCATGCCGTTGGCCTGATGGTAAGCAATACGAGCACTCATGAACAGTAGCAAAACCAAACCACGCCTTAAGTCACAAAGTAATACTTGGCATGCCACTGCGCTCGCCACCCTGAGACATAATATGTTAAGTTTCAATATATCCAGTAGATACTCTGGCTACAATGTCCTTCAATCGAAAACACAACAGTGTATTAACACTGCTGTTTGACGGGAGAAAATAGTTGCTACTAAATAAATAAGTTTTTTCTATAAACGAATTTCGAAGTCAATATTTCATTTTATTTGAGAACGTTTAAGTATTAATAATAATAAATTCACCCAAAAGTTACATACATAGCTCTGACCCCACACTAAGATTGAGTCTTGTATCGTGGGTAGTGTTGCCAGGTGTCCCGCTTTACGCGGGACGTCCCGCTTTTCAGGGGTTTGATGACGCGTCCCGATTGCACCTTCGGCGGGACGTCGAATGTCCCGCTTTTTAACCACCCCTCTCAGAATGAATAAAAACTAAATATTACACCCTTTTATTCATAATCCGTACTGTATTTTGCGTTTTTCTAAAATTATTAACCTACTTAGTATCTAATTCGATTCAAAACTTGTTTCCATAGGCTGATTCCAAAAAAATACAGGACTTTGAACAAGTTCTCGCGGTTTGTTCACGAATTCCTAGCTTTCTTATTTTAGATGGTAACACATGTGCAAGGAAATACTGTTAGTGAACTTATGACGCGACGTTTTTCGATGTGATAAGTATATGCTGCTAGAAAGAGGGACAGTAATAATGTATGAAAGCAAAAAAATATATAATTCTCTCTTCTTTAATAGGCGTCCCGCTGAAGAACTCATAATCCCGCTTATTTTAATGTCCTGTCCCGAATTTTCAAAAACTAAACCTGGCAACACTAATCGTGGGTATCAGAAACTACGAAAGACTTTCCGGTAATACCAACACCCAGACTTGAAATAAATACCTATGAATCACCCAAATATTTGTCTCAGAGCGGAGATGGAACCCGCGGCTTCACGTATCGCAACTGGCGTCCAAAGAACTTTTCCACGAATATACCTTTAACACTTATATGTATATACTAGCTGTACCCGCGACTTCGTCCGCGTGGAATTTAACAAAAACTATATTTTTCTAAAATAAAAGATTTTTTCTAAAATAAATGTAGCCTAAGTTACTCCTTATTATATCAGCTACCTGACATTAAAAGTCCCGCCAAAATCGGTCCAGCCACTTCAGAGATTAGCCGGAACAAACAGACAGACAGACAAAAATTTTTTAAAGATCATTTTCGGCACAGGTATCGTGTATATAACGATATATAGTTGGACATTTTTTTTATTTTCACTTTTAAAACAGACACTTCAATTTCATTTATATGTATAGAAAGTATAATGCATGATTCTTTAAATGAAAATGTATTATGCTTTTGTGTCGACCTACTTTACTTACTAGAAGAATATTCGTAAATCACGTTGGTACTTTTCGATGAGAATAAATTAAAATGTATGATAAATATTACATTAATATGAGGTAACATAATATATTATAAAGGAAATTCAATAAAACTCACTAAAGACAGAGGAATGTTGAAACATACATTATTACGTAATATTTTAAACAACATTCATGCCTTAACTTTACCAGAACCATGTGCATAATCCCTTTAAGCTTAATGTATGTTATGTTTCCATTATCATAATGTAAAAATATATGTTAAAACTGATTAATGGATAATAATATATATTTTACTGACTACTGGTGGTAGGTCTCTCATATGTGAGAGGCCATCTGGGTGGGTACCACCGCAGTGTCTATTTCTCCCGACAAACAGCCGTGTAAATGCACTGTTGTGTTTCGGATTGAAGGGCATTGTAGCCAGAGTAACTACTGGACATATTGAGACTTAACATCTTATGTTTCAGGATGGCGAGAGCAGTGGAATGCCAAGCATTGCTTTGTAATTCAAGGTGTTGTTTGGTTTTGCTACTGTTTATGAGCGGTCGTATCGCTTACCATCAGGCGAACGGCATGCTCGTTTCGCCATTGATATCACACATTGTACGGAACACACAAGGCGAAATATGGGTATCCTGGTTTCTACCAGAATTTCTGCCATAATCCTACTGGGGAAAGGCGTGAATTTATGTATAACTTTTATTTTTTGTATGAATTATTCACTCATTATTGAAAATGAATTAATATTTCTTCAAATATATCCTTACATTGAATACAACTAAAAACAATTGATGCCACGTAAAAGGGATTAACTGAACCATTGTCAGTTAAATATTTATTGGTTGAGCCCGGATCCATCCCTCAGAACCCACAACTTGTCAATAAAGGGTATTGGAAACATTGACATTGCCACCGTACTCTCAATATTTGTGTCAGAGCGCTATGAATATTACATAACTTTAGAAGGACTTTGTCATGTAGTCATGAGAATTGACAGACAGTTTTTATTAATACTATCGATTTCTATTAAGTATTCTTGAGATAAACAAGAAGCGTTCCTTACTTAAGTAAATGTCAAAGGTTCGTCCCATCTTACAGTGTTTAGGAATACATAAATAAATCAACTCATTTGCGTTTCATTGGAAGGCACAGGCTTCTTCCGAGATTGAGAAGGTTTGGTCTTGTCCATTACGCCGACTAATTGCAGTCTAAATACTTTTTTAAATGTTTTCCTTCACAATGGAGGTTATTTACAAAAATGCCACAATGTGTGTCGGGCTCAGTCTAGTGGCCACGACTTACCTGTCCGATCCTCTTCCAACCAGGCTACAAACTGCAGTTTCAGTACCCAACAGAGAGAGATGGTTGTTGTCGGTCGACACAATTGTGCCCGTCTGCCCTGGATAGAAAGGCTGAACAAGGAACACGAACTAACTATAACCTGGCTACGGTTGCAGGAAGGCGCTAGAAGCATATTGCTATAGGCTCCTTTAGGCGATCTAAGGAGCAGATATTTTTCTATATCGGTAGACAGAGAAACAGAAGTATCAAAATTCAACAAAATTGCATAGGTCTGTTTTGTCGCCGTTGTGTGCGGTAATGATTTACTACTACGGCGGATAAACAAATCCTTCAACTAATAAACGACTAGAATAACTTTTCAATCTAATAAGATAATATATTCATAAAGGTACTTCTAAAACAAACCAATTTCATATGTGATATCAAGTAACACAGCCAGCAGCAACCACTGTGCTCTAAAAATTAATAAATTCCTAACCATACATTAATCGCGCTAACCACATATAAAGTTGCCAGGCAATTTTGAAGGAAAGTACACTTACGTTGCCAAAGCCAAACTGCGGGACTTTAATTAAAATATAAAATATACTAATACTAAAACCGCAGCCGGTATCATAAACATATTTTAATTGCGCTCGGAGCCTAGTGGCATCTTTTACAACCACCGTTACGAACTCGTAAACAAAACGAAAGTAAACAAAGCCCATCTAAGATATTAGCAATCCTTTTTAACTTACATCCGAGTCTGACAAATGAATATTTAGCTGAGGGGAGCAGGTGGTACCGGTTTATGAGACGCGGTCTCACTGCGCCGCATAAATCAAAATAGTACCTGCCTGCGCCGGGCTTGTATCTGGACCCGCTCTAAGTGCCGTATTTGTCTTCTTGTGTATTTGTTACTGAGTTTCTCACTACAATGTGTATGTTGCTAATCAACTTTGGTTTTTATGAGTATGTAAATTATGTGATACTCGGAACTGATGACGGAATAGATTAAGTGATTCAATAGTTGCGCCATTATTATAGGTCAAACGATTATTTGTGTTTAACTTTCTGAAAAACAAAACTAAGAAGCTATAAATGCATGAATCACGTTCTTTACTTTGTCTTATTAATTGAAAAGTCCGTTCATTGTTTTACTGGCACCATCTTTAGACTGTCACCATTATGACAACTCTTTCTACTCCTACGAAGATAGAGGCGTGAGTTATAATATATATTGTATGTCTTAACTATAAAAAATACGACCTATATAGCATTAATTGTATGTTGGTTTACATCATCAAGGCTTCAATTTATTTAACCGATTTTAAATACTGTTCTAAAAAAATAATGTCTTTCACGCATTTAAATGCCAAATAATTAATTTCAGTACCAAAATCATGCGCCTAATTGCGAAGTCTGTTACGCATCTCTCAAGTTTTTATCTGAACGCGTAAACATTCATAAGGTCCATAGCATGTAATCTGGGAGCGCGTGTGTATGTGTGTGTGTGTGTGTGTATCGGTAAACTGATCTCGAGGAAGCGGCAGGTAGCAAAGCGTAGGACAAACCACTAAAAGAACACGTTACTTTCCGGGACACATCAAGACAGTTTAGGGATGCCGAATTATTTTTCAAAGTGTCGATAGTTTTTAAATGGTATATTTTCAGGCTAAGTATGATGTCTTTCTGCTTTTAAAAATGAATAAAATCAGCTATGCCATCAATCAGTTCAAATGATTGAATTTTCTTGGATCACGTTTAGTAGTAAGTTGCGATCGTGTTCACCATTCGAAAACCTAAATTAATTTACATTTGTAAAAACAATAACAAATATGTTTAATACCTTTCATCGGGCTAACTGTTGCCTTTGTAATAGAATAGCGGGCAATTCTTATACATTTTTAATTCTATCGTTACTTCCTTTTTATAATTTACTTTATCAGTATACTTAATATTAATATACTAAATCAGATCAAACATTTTATTTTAATAAAATATATTCTATATTGCACAAATAAAATGCAATAACAAAACGTCGCAAATGTGACATCACTAGTGGGGCGGGCGGGTAACGGGCGGACGATTAGCCGTGGTGTTTCTCTGGCCGCCTTGGAAATAGAAAATAAAGGCGCCGTGACATGAGCATCAGCTTCGTTCACACTCACTCCGCCGCTGCGAACTGCGCTGCGAACTAAAGCTTTTTAATTTTAACATTCACTTTGTAAGTGCTGCTTTGTAATATTCGCAACGCTGCGCTGAATGAACCGTGACTCACTAAACATTTACTTTTTTAATATAAAAAAATATACGACGGACACTTTACAGTCTTTGTTCTTTATAGAATACAACGCTGATAACAATTTTACAAAATGTATTTCAATGAATATTAACACTAGTCTTTGTAAACTGTAATGAGCATGAAGGTAAACAAGGAGATTGTGAAAAATACGCGAAAGAAAATGATATTTTATAAGTCTTATATTTGAAACGAAGATAAAATAAAGAATTCTCCATTACAAAAAAATAATTACTGTAATTAGTATACACAATAATCACACACACCGATCCCATATTAAAATACAAGTTCCGTATCTTAGGCATTAATAACTCAGAGGCTTTAATATCACTACTTATAACTTTCCACCACCATGACACTTGTATCATCCAATCAAATCACAATCCCATTAAAATAACCAAGCCAGCGACTCGCCCAAGTGCACTGTCCAATCCGAACCAATACGTCGCGTCCACGTCCACAACGATACAAGTTAAACGCATGGTCGTCCGCTCAAACGTGACCGCTTTACGTATTTATGCAAATGTCCCCCTCCTCCCCCCCCCCCCCTCCAGCCCCTCACCTTGGTCTACCCTCTAACACCTCACGTCGTGGCCTCTAAGAATTCAACTAACGTCGCCGAGTTGGGAGACACTTATTGGCAGAAACACAAGGCGGCTTAGCGAACGTTCCGATTTTGTTTTGGATTAATATTGTATTCGCCATTCGGACACTGGAAAGGTGGATGGAAATGGCGATTTTGAAATGAAATATTGAATTATTTTTTTAAACGAGTCAATTAATAAAAATATTGTATTTAAGTTAGCATTAGTTCGCGAAATTGTGAGTGATTGGTCATTTAAAATCTTAAACTAATTTCTCCGTATACTCGTATATCTGTTAATGTATTTGTTCCAAATTGGAGTATAAATGTCGTTTAATAGTCACTGTCTTATTAGCCAAAGAGAACCTTATATTCAATTCCAACAGCGTAATAGTTATATGGCTCAAAAACCATTTTTCCACAATTTTTTGAGAGCCTCGTTTGATATTTTTGTGCAAATTAAAGCACTAAACCAAAATACAATAGCTACAATAAGTTTAATATTAAATAAAAGCGGCGCGGTCGAATGCGATTCACATTCTGTTTGGCTTTTCTGTCACGTAGCACAGGTCTAATATCGCTAAAACGCAATAACTATAGCATTTTGGGACTGCTCCGTCCTGCGCCCAGGAAAACTTCTCCAACTACTGAACAATGTCAAATGTATTTATACCTAAAGTATTCAATACTTTTAGTATTGAATTAGAAGAAAAGTAGTCGCATATGTCACGACATTTTCAATACGATATTGAATACATGAAAATTAAGCCTTAAAAACAATTTAAATATAATATTCTAGGAGACATTTTACCCCAGAACACAACTTAAATTAATTAATAGATCGTTTGCACATAATTAAAAAAGGGATGAATTTGTAATAACTTGCAACTTAATATATGCAATTATTCTTCACAGTAAAAATACAGATTGACCTTAACAATTCTACTCGATGTTCTCATACCTGAATCTCGAAGGAGTAGTAAACTGAAATATTTTCAGACCAATTCGTCCTGAAAAAGTATCTTATTTTAGCAAAGATCAATACGCTACCCACGATGCCTAAACAATGGCATAATTTATATGTCCCGAATGAGCGGACCCTGTCTGCAGCACTCGGCAGTAATAATATTCATAGAGAAAAATCATAGTTTATGAGTTACAATCTTTTGCCATGAAAGCTCCTTACCAGCCGCCGCCCGGAGAGAGCGCCGTCGCATTAATATTACTTACACTACAAGTAAATTTCATTTCATAATATTGAATAAACGGGGCGTCGGGCTACTTTTAATAGTGAAGTTGGATTGTTTGAGTCCAGTTTTACAGGAGGGAAAGAAGCTGTTTCAAACGATATATTTTTTAGTGATTTTATTTATGGTCGTTTTTCACGTTTAAGTCACGAGGTGGACGGATTTAAAAAACATTCATTACTTTAAGTGGAGTGACTCATTGTAAGTCTGTTTCTGCAAGACTTTAGGCTTTATGTAATTAAACTAATTTTAACCTGAATAAATTTATCGGGCGATAGTTTCCCTTTGTTTTACAATTTAATATTTAATAAATACTGTTTAACTGTGCAATATGCAGCATCTGTTTTGTGGTTAACTTTTCTATATCGCAGCTAAGATGGTCAGAGTAACTTAATTTTGACTGAACGCACTCTTTACTGGTACGTGTTTAAATATAGCTATATCACCACGTATTATATAAATATCATATCCATTGAAGAATATAAAGATGTCTTAGCCTAAAAACCCCAACATTTATCAACAATTGTTTTCCAAAATTTTCTGTATATTTATAGAAATATACGAATACAAATTAGTCTTCGGTTATATCGTAAACACACACTTTAAAATACATGAGCATCAAAGTTTAATAACTAATAAAATATAACAGGCATACACTGCTAAGTTCGAGAATAATCTAGAACGAACCCTACAGGGAAAGCAGATCCTATTAGAAACATAAGTAATAATACATGACGTGTTAGTAGTCTCTGAGGAAACGGCTTCTACAAATGAAATTAACAAGGATATATTGTAATTAACGAGTGTAGTCAACAATCACATAAATCCAATAACGCGGCAAATGACGGAACTTGTTAATTGTATGGCACATTATTTATTCAACTAACGTTGTACATTCTGCAGTTTATAGTTTATATTTATGAATGTGTCTACTACATGTTGTTTAGGCACCAAAAACCTTTTACTAGTAATGTTGACATTCTAGTAATACCTACATGCAACTGGGAATATAAAATATGAATATTAGGATTTTTCTAAAACTCTAAATGTCGCAATGGATTAAAAATAATGACGAATTAAATAAGATTTTAGGAATAAGTTAAAGCGCATTTAATTTTTGTAGCTTTTTCGTATTAGATCGATTTGCTCTTACACATATTCAAAACTTTTAGCCAATAAACGAAAATAACAAAAATACTACCAACTACCACTACCCTAAAATATTTTTCAAACAGCGAATACTCACCGTAAAAATATTAATAAAACAATTACTCAACAATAACTTCATTGTTATCGAAATTGAAAATCGCAAATTAAAAAACAACAATAATTATGTCGTGAATTAATCAAAATTAAAATCTGTAACCGAGGTCATTACCCATAATAAATCATACGACAAACGCTTCCTGTAAATCAATCATCGTAACCTAAATCGTTCTTCACATCTGGTAAGGAACGTCTCTGCGGAGCTGCTGCCCGGACCCCTCGTCACAACATTTTGAAAAGGGAAAATCCCGTGAATTAGGATCGAGTGATTCGAAAAAGCATTAGGAGTTAGTAAATCAGCCAGTGGATGAACATCACCTGTTGGGGCACGTGTAGTGCTGGGATGTCTGAGAATAAAACCTTTTTGTAACCTTTTTATTTTAAGATTTTATTTTTGAAATTGGAATAATGGATATTGGAATTTTCTTGGCTTTTTTTCTTCGCAAAATGATATTTGCAAGAGAAAATTTTCATTTAACAAACACATATACGCTTTCTCAGCGTAGTTAATAAGCGGAATAATTTTACAATCGGGAAGTCGGATGTTCGAAGCTCTGGCTTTTAGGCATCATTTGTCGCAGTTAATATTACTACTCACTTTGATGTTAAAAACAACATGACGAAATCTGCACACCGATAATTTTTCTTCTTAGTATAGCCAAGGCATAAGAAGTCCATTAACTCGCACTAGGCCAGAGTGGTTGAAAAAGGCTAAACCCCCTCAATCGTGGAGGAGGCCCGTGCGTACATTGCACCTTTAAAATCTGTCATGTATATTAATTATACTTACAGCCATATAGCTAAAATTGGTTTTAAACATGTCTATGAGTAAGGCCGTGAGTATTTTTTTTTTTATGGATTTATTGCACTAAAAACTTAAATTCATATTACCGGTTGTACCAGTGACAGTCTTATCGCTAACGGCGGCGATCTCTTCCTTTATTTTATACTATTTTAAAAATTATTTGTGTAATTTCGAAGTTAGAAATACTAATTTTATTTTTCTATGTAAACTTTAAGCAAATTGGGACGTACAGGGTCTGATACATTACAATACAGAAGCGATGCATTCGATACATGAATATTAGATGAGATATATACATTTGCGAGTAAGCCAACACTAGTAGAGGCGGTGTGAATAAATCAATCATTCAATAAGTGAGCCCGCGGAGTATTGCGACGATTTGTCATGTGGCCGAGGGGACCGCGGTGGCCGTTTTCACTCAACTAATGCCCGCCCCGCTTTTGGTTTCATTGCTTTTTCGCGGAAAACTTGAAAAGAGGGTGTATAAAGGATGTTTAATGGTAGGGGTCACGGGTTGAATGCTGTTTATGTTTAATTATCACTTTAAAGGACATTGCAATAAGAATTGCAAATGCTTTTAGCCATTCAACGAGCTCGCTCGGTGAATAGTTGTTCACTGTAGCGCTGTCTTTTATAGGTGAGGTAAACGTAATTAAATCGCGACTTAGTTGTTTTTGCGTATATTTTACATCTCAATCGTTATACACGCTATATATTTTATCTTGTAAGCGTGTTCTAAAATGTAATTAAAAAATAGTAAGGAGAATTAGTTAGGTAGCTCGAATCATCTTTCATCAATTAAAATGTTTTCGTAACTTTATTGGTATACTTTTTGTAATAACAATGCATATTTAGCAACCTATCTAGCCTAGAATACGTTTGTCTATTAGGCTGGGTACAATTAATGCAATTAAATAATAAACAAAACATAAATACGTTTTGCCTTAAAGGTATCCGTGGGATATTGAATCCATTTTATTATTTCAACCAATACGCACTCGAAATACATCTAAGGCTTTCCCTTTGTCCCTTCAAAGGACACTTTTGTTTCGTAAACAATCTCCGATTATCCACAGATTTGTTACAAAAATGATAGGTAAATAACAATATTTTAGGCAAACAACTTATATATCCCTAAGCTAACATCGGGTTGCCCACGGGTCCTCTTTTCTAAGGCGTTTCTCACAGTTCGTTACGCGGGCGGTAGCCATCTGTTATTTTTGCCCGTTACATATTTTAATGCCACCCTGAGGAGATCTCCTTGCCCTCCTAACCGTTTCCAACCCATTGGACGGGGTAAATGAAACATTTAAATGCAATATTCGGCTCTGATAACACTTTGTCTAAATATTTTTTGCAGATTTGATAATTTTGTTGAAATTTATGAGGATTATGTCTGCATTTTAATTTTTTTTATTGCGTATTTTCTTATAATTTTAATAGTTTATACATGTGAAATTTCAAATAACAGAGTGCAACAATTTTCATAATTACTACTTAATGTGAAATTCTAGGAATGATGTCAATGGTGTATATGTTATGGGCCAAGTGACTAATTTGACGTTATTCATAATGCCCGGGCAATATGAATAATGCCCAATACGAGCGGGCAATGTGATTATAAACAATAAATTTATCACATTGCCCGGGCATTATGAATAACGCTCAGTGCCTATTGGGCACAGTGATGTAAAGCGAATCGAAATCAAAACAATGATCCGAAGTGCCATCGTTCGGCTATTGCAAGGTCACGCACCTCCTTTGGTACTACTCCCATGAAAAGGTAACGCACCATTCCTGAGAAATATCTATTATAGTAACCTAACTTCAAAACAATTGTTGTCAATACAAATTTGCTTCTGCAACGCCTCCGGCGCTACGGGAAGTTCAGCCCCTTCGCCCTTGCGTAACAAAAGATAGGCACCCATGCTCACCTCCGCAGCTTCGGCTTACTGGTCGCCTCTGGCGACCAGCCTCAGCCGCTACGGCTCGCACGGTTGCCTATCCTTCGTTACAGCGGGCGGGGGCTGCTCTCCCTCCGCGCCTCCGGCTTTTTATATACACTCTAGGGACGGCAGCCAAAAGACTACGTGAAGTAGGGGTGTCCCGAGTCGGTTTTGGGGCACAGTCGACCTAACTGATCCATAAAGTGGGTACACTAATTTTCTTCTGAAGATAATTTTTCGGACGTTAAAAAACAACTAAACATAAGCAGATCAATTCCACCTTTCTAACTTATGGGTCTATCGCAGATGCGAAAATGCGGCAGCGCACCACGTAAAAATTTACCTATTAATCACATTGCCCGATCATCATGTAGCCATATTCATAATGCCCGAGCAGTGTGATAAAAAGGCGAGTTTAGATTGTAATTAATCACTTGGCCCGATATGGCTTGGCATTATTCATACTGCCCGGGCATTATGAATACTGCTCGTATTAATCACTTGGCCCATAACATATATAATTATTTCGCTACAAAAATATTGTTTTTTTATTTTTAAAATAACTTGTTATTCGGCTTTCATCTATTTATCTATTTATTCACAGAAAAAATATATTTATTATTATTTTATTATTTACTACGTATGTAAAATTGTTTTATGAGCAGCCCAGCGTAGTCCATCACTTTGACGTACTAGTATAAAAAAAACTAGAGATAGAGATTGGTCAGGTAGAAAGGATGGATGAAAAGAAACTAACCAAGCGAATATACAATGCTATTGTGGATGGAAGAGTCGGTAGAAGTCGACCTCACCGAACCTAAACCGGTGAAACCGCCAACAAGGGTCAGGTCAAAAGTACCCTCAACCGGCGAGAATGCATGAAGAGTTTGATGAAAGTGGATGAAGCGAAACCAAGGTAATATGTCAGGATTGAGCAAAGTAGCGATCTATAGTCTTTGCCTACCCCTATGGTATACAAAGCGTGACGATTATGTATGTATGTAAAGATAGATAGTATGACTGTCTTCAGTCAGGTAGTCGGTCGTCTAAAAGCCAAATAATACTTCCACTTGCTTAGAAATTGCACAGCAGCGAGCGATCGTTTCCGCGATTTTTTGTATTTGTTCGAGCAGGATCTCCGGATTGAATTGGCGCCGGATATGGCGATAGTCTCGCCTCTATTACATCATAAGACGGAAGTGTCGTTTGCGAAGTGCGAGTGCACTTGTTGCACCTCCATCCACTACGTATATAAAAATCACAGTATTCGGGTGGAAACGTAACGTGAATAAACTACAGAATAAGTACGAGTATATCAAAATACGTCCAATTAATGTACTTTTAACTTTTGAATTAGATGTCACAACATAATAGAATATCCAAATTTCATAAACGTAAAATAAAGATAGTAAATATTATTTCCTATACAAATATAATATCTATTCCCCAAATAAAACAGGATAAAATAGAATAATAAACAAATACCAAACCACATTTGAGTTATCTCTATTACTCGTATATCCCGTGTAATTGGTAGATCAAAACAAAAGATTTATTCGAAATGATTTTTTTTTTTACATCTCATTTGTGTCTTTTATACGGTGTAGTAAAAATATCCAATTGATATATTATTGAACAAAAAACTATTTTTGGTTTTCGAACTGCTGACATTGGATCCTCTATACGCTTTCAATTAATCAATGTTTCTACAACATTTGAAGTTATAAATAAATCATGTAAACTTCACGTAACTGAAATATAAAACAACATTGAAATATCAAAGTAAAACGAGAATCTCTAGAAGAAACCGAAGTCAAATCAAGTATTCCTTAAACAGTGATCTGCAATGGATGTTACAATACTGAATATTCCATTTAAATAGCAGTACATTTGTCTGAAAAGCTTTCCGAGACGCGATCATAAGGAATGCATGAGCTCGTACAGATACGGACATGACAATACAACAATCGCGACGGCACGTGGATGGAAAAATATTCCAAAATTGTATTAAGTTTCTGATGGTCGTGTATTTGTCCATCCGGATAGCGACTGTTGCACATGATGGGAAATAGAAGTATTACCCGATTCATGAAGATGAATCGGGTCAGGAATTCGCATTTCGGATTTAATCTTTGTACATTATAACCAGGGCGTGGCAGTAATATCATTTATTTATTTTTGAGGGACTAAATAGGGTTGTATACTAAAACATTGAAAGAAAAATGTATACTTGTAACTATACAATAAATTTAACAAAAATACGGCCCGCACAATTGTTCATAATATATTCACATATAAAATGATTAAATAAAAGAAAGGCTTATAAAACGGGAATATTCACTATTTTCGTTACTTCGAAGATGCACATCTTCGCTATAACTTTCGATTAGAGAAGGCGAAAATATTTGTATATTTACTTTGCATATTATTTTTATTACATTTAGTACTACTCGTACTACTGGTGTCTTGCGAATAGCTTACTACCTCGTACATGTGTAATTTTAATATGTATTTGGAATCTAACTACCGTCCGAATGTCACCCGAGGTGACCACTGAAACTCAGCGTCGTGTTGTGGTTCACGCCGCAGCTCAACATTATTCTGAGGGGTCACCTACATGTTACAGCCCCGACGTGTTATCTAGATGTACGTAGAAGATGATAGCCGTTTATTCTGATTATTTTCTTTTTGTTATGTGATGAGATGTATGTCTCGATTTTGAGGTATGTGACAGACAAATAAACTAATTTGTCTTTAGTTTTTTTTCTTTTAAAATATCAAAATAGGCAATGTGTGTGTTGTAAAGGTATACAATAAACGCCGGAGTGGTGCACGAGACACGGCATTAAACATGTCATTTTTTTGAACATGTTTTTTTTTAAACGAACTTAATGCGACTGAAACAGGAAGGGCCTTCATATTTTTGTGTGAAGAATAAATATACTAAGCTGCACGATTATAAATTATGTTATAAAAATTATAATAAAGGAAAAGATATTAAATTTATATATTTCGCTGGGATGATTATTTTGTTAGACACGAAGTCTATAGATAAATTTTAAAATCCAACCTAATTTTGTATAAATTTGTAAGTTCGGTCGGTATATTATTCTTTGGGTTTCAATTACTAACGCCATCTAGTGAAAAAGTGAAGCATTAACCATGTCCTTATTCTGTATGCTAACAGTGAAATATTTTTGATTTTTGCGAAATATTATGTGTTATTTGTTTTGACGAGTATATCAAAAATGTTTAGTTATAAATAGCAACACGGAGATATTTAAGCGATCTTTATTTTGTTAATCAATATGTTGTTGGCTAATAATAACAAAAATAAGATATTTTCAAGAATAAAATAATATTAATTACATTATAAGACTTATACTACTTATATCAAAAGTAAGTATCGTATATTAGAAGTAGTTAAAACCCCGTTGCGCCCAGCACGTTATCCAAATGAGTTTAACAGTAAAATAAACTTTAGTTTGTAGTTTATAGAATTTTTAATTACCACACAGTGATTATAAGTTCTAGCTTTTTGACAAGACTATTGAACCATTATTCAAATCATATTTTATAGAAGATCTTGTAGCATTTCCTACACAAAAAATTCAGACCATTACACATGAAAACATATATTTCGTAATTATCAACAGAGGCGTTTTTATTGGTAACAAATTACAAACCAGATTTTTCCTAACATACTAGACAATAACAATGCACAAAAAAATCATTGAATTAAACTGGAATAAAATAAACGTCAGCCAGACGAGTACACAGCTTGTAAACTACACAAAGGGAAACAAAATTAAAACGGCCAACAAAAGGATGTCTCTAAGCCATGTTTACCGAATTTAATTTTTAACCAGAGGTCCCTAATATGGTTTTCTTGAATAATTTTTTCATAAAAACTCACAAAGAAAACATTCACTAATTTGGTTTGTTTATTGTTGAGTTTGAGGACAATGGTTGTAAGAAGGCTGATGCATTATTAAATACTGAAAGTAATTTAAATAACGGGAAATAATATTACTTTTCATCGGCCGAATTGAACAAAGACTAACTGTTAGACACGTTTTTTTTTTCGACCAATTAAAGATAACATTAGGATATAATTCTGAAACTACAAAGTGTATGACAATTTCACGTAGCTCCAAAAATAATTAAAAAGTGTATATTTTTTTAGGAGCATTACAGCGCCATCTGCCGATTTTTCGATGCACTACATGCAGACAAACACGGCCTCTACAGCTCCACCTACAAATGAACGAGTGCCAAAACTGTACCGCGACGTCAGCGCCACCAATTTAAGACGTTTGTTATTGTAAACTAAAGTTGAAAAGCTTGTACGATAAAACTTTTCAGACATAACTCATTATATTAAAAGCAATGTGATGTTAAATACACTCACGTTGTTCAGGATCGACTTCTGGCTTTACCTGCAAAGAAATAAAGTTGGTATTAAACATTTGACTTTCAGTGACATCATATGGAATTGAAAAATTAAGAATTCAATACAACTAAGTATTATTAAAAAAAAATAACTTAATATGTTCAAGATATCCTTGTAATAAAACGTATATTGTATACAAATAATTATTTATTTACATTTACAACAACTTTCCCTTAGTCACAGAATTCAGATTCTGCTACGCTCAGATAGAACCATATCTATTTGTTTTTCAACCACTTCAGTTGCTTTTTTAGTCAAGAGCCAGAAACAACAGTTCTCAGAGCACAGACAAAGATTTCAATCCATATCTTTCTGGTCCGTATATTGTATAAAAAATTACGAATAATGTATACATGAGCGGGCTTCCTGTATAATCTAAGCGTAACGATCAGAAGCGCAGAATCTACAAGTAATTAATATTCAACTGAACACGCGCTCGTCCGGCGCCAACCCTCGCTTAAATATTTACTCATCACTTTTTATTTTAACACAATCACATACACGTTGGCCTATTGGACCCCGGTGATGGTGTAAATGATTTTTTTTCAACTGAATGCAGCTCAACTGTTTTGAGTTTACGGGTTGCGTTATTAAAAGGGATAAGTTTGAATGGTATTCGAAATTCAGTGGAAATAAATAGCACCAAAAATGATTGCGAAGAATGGAGAACCTCCTCCTTTTTTTGAAGTAGTTTATTAAATATAATCTGTAGTGCCCCTAATTCGTCGCCTATATCCAACATTTGAATGCTTTATATAGATGACGAAAATATAAACAAGAAACCATTTACATTATAATTTAAAAATATAATGCTTCATGAGTAAACTCACTTTGTGACTCACGTTACTTGTACTCAGTACCTACTCAGAACCACGTGCATGGAGCCACAAATTAATTCTAAGAGTTTCAACATAAAACTTTATTTTATATGATTCAAACCCACGTGACCTGCAATTCTCTTTACTAATATTTCGAACAATAGGTAAGAAATATTTAAGTTTAGTTGTTATGCGGAAAGTGTATGTAATTTTTCGCTTCATGCACAATCACTAATTACTTTACGTTCATTTCGATTACTGAAGATTTTAATGTTTCACTAAGATATAATTGCATTGATATGATTTTATCGCTTGTTAAGACTATAAGATACATTCAAGCAATTTACTGTGATTTTTACTCATTTTCCGAGTACCGTAATAAATCGCGTTACTGATCTATATAACAGGCATAGGTCTATATGTTCAGTTCCGGGTCAGGTATTCCGCTTGGTGCGTTTTTCGATTCATCCGAGTGATGTAATTTTCCCGGGATTGCATTTGTATCCGCTAAGGCAAAAGGCTCGCTTCCTATCAAATCATGAACGGAATTACTATTGAAATGTGGGAGCATTCGTTTCTCCAGTTCAGTTTTTACTGTATGTTTAGATATAGTCATGAATGTAGCCGAATATTTAAAATGATTATTTATTACAATACAAATCGTAAACATTATTATCTTTTATTACTCTTTGTATTATCAAATGGGAACTTGACCAATTAAAGAAAAACATTGTTAGTAAAGATGCCAAACTTTGCCTTAGCCAGAAAAAAATTTAAAGAATGTTACGTGTACTAACTGCGTTCATGATAGTGTGGTAAACTAAAGACTTCTCAATTTCCAAAATTAATAGTATAGATGTAATAAAAATAAGGAACAAGACAGTCAGGTTACAATTTTCTACAAAATCCTACAAACAGTATATATACAGTTCCTATTAGTAATTTAATGATAACAATCTGCGGAATAATTTACCATTTCACGTAATGCGATTTTAATTAAAAATTCTTTCGTGATTCTTGGTAATAAAATTACTATTCCATTGACCATATCTCATCAATTATAAACACTGATAGGCTGTTTCACATGAAGTTTTATTTATGTACGAGTATTACAGAAAATGATATCAAAACACTGTTGCCAGTTGTTTAATACGATATTATTCTATATTCTATAACTTTGTATGAATATTCATTATTATTATTATTTCATTATTATTATTCTTCCATAGCACAGTATATTATACTAGTTTGGGGGTCTGGGTCTTATCTCATCGTATCTGTGAAAATTGTGGTGAATAAATAAATAAAATATTAATTGGCTTCGACTTATAACAGACTTGACGCGGCTGCCAACATCTTAACGGCGGTCGCGGGTTAAAATCCCAGGGCACATCTCTGTCTTTTCGGAATTATGTGTATTAATTGTTAATCATCACGTACTATAAAGGTGAAGGAAAACATCGTGAGGAAATCTGCATACTATGGTATGAAATTTGTAAAAAAATTGTATGTGAAGTCCGCTAACTTACACTAGAACAGCGTGGAATATATGGCCTAAGCCTTCTAAATCGTATTCTCGATTATAGAGGAGGCTCGTACCCTAAAGTTGGAGGTATATGGGTGGATATACCTATAGATATGTCTCCCCAAGCAAAAAACAAGGTTTTTTTCTATGTCAGTGGTTGCAAATTACAGTCAGTGTTAAAGTAGATCACTATTTTAGTCCATATACTGACGTAAAGGCAATTTAAGATAGTATAACTCATTATGCTACATAGGACAAACCCCTTGCTGTTTAAAACAAAATCCGATCCAATGGACAAGTCCATATTTCGAATACATGTCTCATTCAAGAGATTACCTAGCGTAACTATACGAAAGTGCTTAGTATAATGACTCTACAGCCTATAGATATACGGATCATTGTCCCACACGTACTTTCATTAAGTGATCACAGCGAACTGTAAAAGCAGAATAAGCCCGTGTACAATCGTGTAGGCATTGTAAACAATTTGCAGGCAGCGCCGCGTCGGCTGTTCACTGCGTGTGCATTCGCCGCGGCTAGTTAGTGCTACTCACGTTCAATTGTTCTGCTATGATTTCAATCTATCGGTCTTATTTGATCTCGTATCCTTGTGTGCTTCGATTAGCTATTTAGAAGGGTAGTTGGTAAAATCGCTTTTTTAGACATTAGACATGTATCTATCCATCCATCAGCCAAAGGAAGTCAGCTGTTGAACACAATCCTCTCCCAATGATTTCCAGTGACCTGTTGGAAGCAGCCTGCATCCAGCGACGTCCCGCGACCTTTACTAAGTTGCCTGACTAACATGTGGGTGGAGGTCCTATGCTGCGCTTTCCTATACGTGGCCTCCATTCGAGAACTTTTTGGCCCCATCGGCCATCAGTTCTTCGCGCTATGTGCCCCGTACATTGCCACTTCAACTGGTCTGGATTCATTTGGACCTGAATGTGTAACAAATTGTACTAAATAAAGTTTTTCGGATCAAGCCGCTTTCACTAGCTCTCCGAATTTTTGGAGATATAACGTTAATATCCTCAACTCATTATTCTGAAAAGTATTTAGAATAAACAAATATTCCAAAGCAATACCTGTACTCTAAATAAAGCAAACCTTCTAAAATACGTGGTAAAAACAATGTAATAACATAGCGGAGTATGCACTCATTACAACAATTTGCAACGTTCCCGGCGTCGCCCGTTAACTATGCGTGCCACGCTCGCCGCACCGCAGATATAAATGTTTAGAAATGCCTTCACAGACCTCATTTGGGTTGTATTTTAATTGCTTTTTATTTTATAGTCAAGAACCGGCAAATGAGCGCATAGATTATTTTATCTTTGTTATAATTTTTCACAAACTTCCAATTCCTGAAACATAGTACCTACTTACGATCGGTGTATGAAACTGGTACTTACGATCTATGAAATGGAAATAGTAATGATGTAATCGGTAATAAAAGGTTTATAAAACCTTAAATCGCTCAAATCAAACTCACACAATCTTTAAACCACAGATAATGCAAGTATAGCAAGTGTCAGATACTGCTGGGGATTTTGGTTCTCACGACATTCTGAACCAAAACAAACATTGGCGGTTTGTATCTCAGGTTTGCATAAACATTTATCTCTGTGCGAGAATCGTACTCGCATCCTCTTCGTTCATAAACTGTTTATTAAATACAAATATCTTACGGAACCCTATTTTTTCCAAAATAAAATATAGTCTATGTTACTCGTGGATAATGTAGCTTTCGAATGGTGAAAGAATTTTTAAAATCAGTCCAGTAGTTTTTGAATATGCCTATTCATTACAACCAAACAAACAAACAAACAAACAAACAAAGTTTTCCTCTTTATAATATTAGTGTAGATATTTGTAGTGAGTCAAATTGACTGATTTTTAATGAAAATAATTTTATAAAAATAATAAAACACTTTTAATTCTACACCTTCCATGTTCATCATCCAGCCGTAAAATCATGCGCTTTTATTGTCAAACAAAATAAAATAAACGACTCCCCTACACAATGGCTTCGGTAACGCATTTGAAATGTACCTTCAATGTGCAAGTCCGGAAGGCATAAAGAATAATGTGCCTTTTCTCCTATTCTAACGAAACCGTTTCTGGTGGCTCATCAGTCTATGCACGTATTAACTGATTCCAAGACACCGTCAACTTCCTCGGAAATCATGCCGGCAGCGGATCGAAAATAACACATTTGAACACGTCTAGACAGAATAAAAACTGCCACATTTAATAAAGTTTACAATAAGGTCAAACTGAATATAAAAATATTCTGTGTCGCTGTAGATTACGAGTGTTGTTTTAAATTAATTGTATCAAAATTAATGACTGTAGGCGGTAGCCGGGGACTGTCCCGCCTCCACACACCCACCACTAAAACTTCTGTAAGCCAGGATCAATCACGAATTTTAATGACACCGAGCACTGAAGCTCGGCAACATTGAAGGCGGTAGCTGGACGCAAACTGCTGTCAAGAAGTTGTAATGGTAATTGGTAATCCTTGAGGAGGCATATGTTCAACACCGGAACCCAACGTAAAGATGTTCGTCGATTCCTATGACTGAAAATTAAGATAATAATATGATAATCAGTAAAACAAATAATCGATTATATTGTTATTTTTTGTTATTCTTAAACAAATATTTTCATGAAACGTACAAATAGTTACACACGTTACACAGTACATAATAATTTATCGCTATGTCGTATAAACTTCCAACCTTTTATTCAAATTATGGCTATATTAAAATAATTTATATTTAGGTAAATGATAAAAACAAGCAAATAACGATTGTCAATACTCCCATCGAGGTAATGCACATCACATGTCGAAACCATTACGTCGTTGTAGCCTCTGAATAGGCCTCTAGATGGAACGACGTCCGAGGATATCACGTATGCTGGAAGTGTAGGCGTACTTGCCTTACAATCTGTAATTGTACTTCTAGTGTACGCCTATATTTTGGGTTATTGAATAGTTATCAATTACCTATAAACACTACGTAAATATATTTTACGTTGGCTATTCAGCAGTCGAATTCCAGCGGTTGACAAGAGCGAGCAAAAGAGATATAGAGAGAAATGAATAAGATGCACAAATTCAGAAAATATTTATTGAATCCATAAAATGTCATACATAATTTAAATTCAGTCACTTTTTTTCCACTATTTTAATAATACTTTGCGTTTATTCATACAGTTTTAAAACCTATTTTAGTTATTCAATGTTTAGTGTTCTTCGCTCAAACTGAATTCAAAAGTCGATACATTTTTATATACATTCGATAGCTAATATAAGTTTTAGAACAATCTATGAACAAGGCATTAGTGTTTTAAATAAATAAATTATAAATAAATACATCATTAGACAGCCTACGTAGCGCAGTTGGTTAGACGCCGCCTGTGAAACGAGAGGCCGCGGGTTCGATCCCTGCACCGAGAGAAATGTTTGTGCGGCCCACAAATATTTCTTCCGGGTGTGGGTGTTTGTGAGACCGAAAAGTCTCTCGTAGTTCCTGATACCCACGACACAAGACTCGATCTTAGTGTGGGGTCAGGACTATGTATGTGACTGTTGGGTGTTATTTATTATTATTATTAATTTGTTTTAAATCATTAAGCAAGTTCACCGCGTAAGTCTGTTTTATTTATTTTTATTTATTTATTCTCGTTATTGTACATCTCAAGTTACACAGTATCAATATGAAGTAAAAAATTAAATAGTACAACAAGTGACCATATCGCATTGAGTGATGACGTCCTGGCAACCTTTGGTGAACAGGTTTTATTGGATTGATAAATAGGGCTTGACGTGCAACAAGAGTATATTAACAAAAGAAACCAAATACATATATAAGTAAGGTATTAATATCGTACTTAAGAAATAAATGTCTGATCTAGCGTACCTACATTCGCGTGATTCACGATGAGCCCGCGGCATCGGACGCGGCGTCGCGTCACAACGCAAATGGGGGACATCATAATAGGACGATATGCGCGATTTCAACGCTCAAGGTCTCGCACAATTGTTCCATTTCAACGCTAAGTATTGTGAATAGGCCCCCGTCTCGAAGACATTATGCATTGTCATTCGACTTTTGTCGCACCACATAGAAACACGGCGGACCTTGACTAATAGATTTGTTATAAATACGTTTGTCTAATAATACAATGTCTTATACATACACGTGTAAATAATTTGATAGCATTTCATGGGTTAGTTGGAAGCGTTTTTTTTTTGTTTCCTTATTGAACTTTGGCAACAAATCGAAAAGTTAATCTTATTTCGATTGCTACGTCCTGTGATCTTTAATTGGGTGCAATGTTATTTGTCTAGAATAGAAAAAAAAAAATTTAAGTTTTTAATGTTAATTAATTTTTCTTATTCGTATTTTTCTGCATTCCGATGTTACGTGCAAAGTAATACTCACAGCAAAAGTTACTGACGTCCACTATCTGAAATTACGTCGCCTCTTGCTGTAGATTCGACAAAAAACAAAACACTGACGCGATCGGAAATGGAGTCCAATACGTATAATCCGAGGCGATGCTTAGACAACTCGGTCCAAACAGTTTCGTATGCACATGGCGGTTATTCAAAACATAATCACAGTAGCAAGTGGCGGTGTCCCTATTCTGTACGACACAAAACGTAGCACATAAATAATGCAAGTATACTCTGACGTCACCGGCAGCGAAACGTTTGTAAACGAGATCCCATTTGAATAGTTGCTGTGCCTCACTCAGTTCGGTTTGTGTGTGACGTCCTATTAAACCGTATGATGGATTAGAAATGATGAAAAATGGCCGCGTCCTACGCCGAAAACGTGTTTATTCCTTTTGCATCAACAAAAAATGATTGAATTTTTTTATTGTGGGCATCGCCCACAATAAACAAAATATAAAATATATGTTTACTAAATTTCTTAATCTACAACATTTTAGAAACAGTTTAAACGTAGTAAACATCTCATTCCACGTATAATAACGATTTTTATTTTGCCGCTCATAAAATCGTTCCGAGATTTCGACGTTGAAGTTTGATGTGTGCCTCGCAAATAATGCAACGATTATTCAGACATGAACTGGGTCGGAGCTAAAATAATCGCAGATTTTGAAACGATTAGTTAAGATAATAAAGGCGGCGCGGCAGGGCGGTGCTGACTGCTCGGCACATGCAGCGTTCATAATATTTGTCACACATCACGCTCGCAGTAAACACTAGGCGTGAGGCGGCAACCCTCTCCAACTAATATTAGTTTCGCGTTTCATTCACTCGGTTGTAAATTTTAGAAGTTTACTGTTTTGGCACTACGCTACGCAAACTTATATTTGCCGCCGTGCAAATTATTTCCAAGCGATCTGCGCCTCAATTCGCGAAACACATGATAATGATGTGAAATATTTTGTTGCGCGCAGTAACGTAACTTTGTAAGTGCACACGAACAATTTAATGCATGTTTATGCTCCGTTTGGTATTTGTTATGATATAATGGCCTATATAGGATACTTGAGGTTGTTATTTGTATTACGGCACTGGATAACACGGTTTGGCGAGCTGTGTGATGCTCCGCTTCACAAACGTAATGCTCTTTAAAATAACTGGCAATAAATTATAAACAAAACATGACAATAACAACGACACAGATTTATGAAAACATTAAGTACTCGGCATTAAGAATTCAGTAATATATTTTCAAAACTAACTTAATGTGGGAGACGTCTGCAAGTCGTTTAAAACTGACAAAACTTCAACAATCGAACCGAGAACGGACCGAAGAAATTGTACGGACGAACAAATTCACAAGTCGTCCGTAAATTTTCTTTTTACGATGCGATGTTACGAAAGGACATATTAAATAAAGATTCAATATGTTGGGCCGACGGCTTGGCCTCCAAGCCGTGCGACACCATTAGGAAGTGGTGGCACGGAAAACCCACGGAATGCTATGCACCATTGTATACGACGTTCTACTCTCCCTACACAATGTACGGGACATTCAACTTGCCTTCCACTGATTCTTTCCAAATGAATTCACTGGCTTGTTGCTGCAACGATCGATAACAATAATTAGCTTTTTATGATCAATTTTGTTTCATGTCGATAATTACAGTAATACTTTATTATCTTCATTGTCAAGTAGGAGATAATTACTTAATTCGTCACTGGAAACAGGCATCGTGTACTCAATGAACAAGAAACTAATTATTCTAAGAATATTATATGTTTTATTGTCATAGATATACGTGGTCCTTATTTATAAAATAAAACAATGAAATAAATCCAAAATTTTCGTTCATCAACCTATGTTTACTAAATCATATTCCTCTTAAAATTATCACTATTGTAAAATGTAAAAAAGACATCTATCGAAAGTCTCTTTTTTCACATTTTACAATAAAACTTTAGTAGATATTTATTTACAATATTTCAATTGTAATAATAGATATTATCATAGTAAGGAAATGGAATACAATACTTAAAAAAAATCGCACATCATTCTCACTACTTAGTATTTGCCTATTATCTAATTTAGAAATAGAAGAAGTACTTGTCCACAAGTATCTATCACAATGGCCCGTTTGAACGCAGCATCGGCACGGATTCCAATGAAATGAAAGGATATGCGCTGTGAAAAAGCTTTCGACCTGAGTGAAGCACCTAGAGGTGAAAATATCTTCTTAGCCTGTAAATCTTTTACACAGTCGCACCACAATACAGTAGTTTAGCCATGAATATGAAAGTAAAGAATAAATGATTCTAAGATATTGCTCTGCAAAATGTAACCTTTCCCAATAACACGTTGGAATTTTGCTACTTGAATAGCTTGTATGCTTTCAAATGAATCACTTTCAAGTGAATTCTTAAATACATTGGTTATTACCAGATTCAGCGTAGAAGACAGTACTTACACTTAACTTATTCAAGAAGAAATTAATTAACAGCTACATTTTTTACTTTCTCGCTACAAATTATATTGTCTGTAGCAAACGCGAGTTAAGTTTTTATGAACTGCGTAAATAAAATAAGTGAAGTGGTAAAATCAGGCATGAGGAAGTGATAGCGGTGATCCACCACAAACCCGCAAGAGGGGAATAAACAGCACAGGGTCTGCTTAGCCACTCCACGTAATGGGAATGTTCAAAAGGAAAATATTTATTTAATAAAATACTGCTACTACATAAGCTAGAATATTTTTTCAACATTACATTATCCTATGTTTTCCTTAGACATTAAGGACATAATAGCCACAAATATCTCGACTCCCAATTTAATTAAAAAATCTTGTGTCAGCGGTATCAGAAACTACAAAATACACATCGGTCTTACAATACCCAGAATCGAAACAAATCTATACGTGTATATCACGCAAATATTGATGATTCGATAATAATCGTTATCACAATCATACTTCCTTTGAAAATATATAAAAGATTTAAATTTTAAAATACTAGGTTCCAAGTATCAAGACTGCTACCTAAAACGAAGTCGGGTGGTAGTTTTAGTGACTTGAGACAAAATGCAACTAAAATTTAGACAAAAAAAGTGTAACAATTTTTTTTGTTATTTTTTTCTCATCGTCGTATTGGGGTTGTAAATACATAGTTTTTTTCTAAAATAATAATGTTTATTTTTAAATACGATATGGTGCACAAGGGTTTTAATTATTATTTTAGCAAAAACAACAGATTTACCACCCAAACACGCTGATGTTTAAAAAATCACAAAAAATAATCGTCGCGTTTCTTTGCGAAATTTTTAGTTGCATTGTATTTGTAGTCACTAAAATTACCACTGGCTTCGTTTTCGGTAGCAGTCTTAAGATACCCTGTATAAAAATGTTCTTCTCATAGTACCTAAAACGCAGCACTTGTACCTAATAATATATTTAACTCAAAGTTTGAAACATGACGTCACTGGCTGAAATTATGAAACTAAAAAGTAATTTAACTAATAAAAATATTCCAGTTTGTTCGTAAGTGGGTCAAATGGAATAGTCATAAAGTAGACAAAACATACCGCTCGTTAAAAACAGATTGGAAATTGAAAAAAGGTTGGTCCGCTAAAAGTTCGCAATGCTTTTAAAAATTCAACGGAAACTGGGCAAAGAACCGAATAGGGCTGTGGCGAAATGTTCGGTCTAATTCCAGTATTAGAGTCGTCTATCGAGTGCTATGTAACCTTTACAGGAAGGATGTATATTAGAGAATATTATACTTGTGCTATGATTTAATTTTAGCAGTAAAATTATTATCGAAAACAATTTGTTGTGCGATAAACTATAAATTGTTAATTTTTTTAATGCTAAACTAAACATTTTTTTCTTTCCATTTTCCAATCAATATTGAATCCCCAAATTGATCGGTAATCTATTATAAATAATTTTATAAAACAAATCAGCAGAATCTATAAAATAATACAGCATTCCTACTGATATTATATATTTATGTTTTTATTGATATTTTCCTAGTAAATTTGTTATGCTTCAGAATAAATAACAAGTTTTGTGGTCATAAAATAGTCTCAATGTAGATCACGCAAAGCAACCGTTTGTATATTAATATTTGAAATCTAGTTCATTTAATTTCAAATTAATTATGATTTTTAATTCATTTACTATTATATCTAAACGTATGTCTTCAAGTTACCCAGTTAATTTACATTTTAAGCATCTGCAATTAGTAAGGGTATTTTACTTATCTATTTTATTATTTATTGCTTACATTTTAAATAACCTTTATAAACAGACATGACGATTCATCTTAAACGAATCGTAAGTAACTAAAAATTGTTTTAATATAACATAGGCAATGGATTTTTAAATAACTTCGAAACATGATTCAATCCAAACATTTTACTGCACAATACATCAAAATAGGCATTTTGATGAGCGCCTTATGTTTGTTAGAAATTGTAACGTCAAACGTTTATATTGAGGAAACTATAAAAGTTGGATAATCGTAAAAGCAAAGTTGGGTGTGGGCCAACCGCTCGTCCGACAATGAAAAATAATTCGACAAGCGCGGTCTTCAATGGATCTAGTTCAAAAGTTTTTTTATTGCGCTTCTTCACACTATTTATAGCTGCGGATACATCTGTCGGATGGTGTAGACTGTGCTAATACCTAATTATGATGGCACGTGTAATTGATCCTCATCTTTACATCGCGGCGTGAAATACATTTGATATTATCAGTGACTGTATTTTGCTCATCCCTCGATACGCAAATACTGTTGTTTTTTATTTGGCAGTAATTTCAAGGAAGTATTCATAATATTGCACCACGTGGTGATATTTTTAAGAATTGACGCTTTCAAATTTATTGAATTAAATTGAGAACAGTTTCATTTCTTTAAGCAATTTGTAGCTCACGTAGAAGAATTACTCTTGACACATGATTTCACTGACATCCATTAAAGGCATCATATAAACAAAATATGCAGAAAATTACAAACTTTTTTTCTTTTTTTCAAATGCGTTATATATCAGAAACAGCCCATCCCCAATTCATTATTTTTGTACTGGATTCCGTGCATGAACAAGGATTCAAATTCAGAATGCACAGCGATCAAGTGTGGTGGCAAAAATGTCGATTCCCTCCATGTCTCCGAGAGCACGTAGAGCCTTCGACGATTGACGTCAGTTGGAAATGGCAGTGAAATGCCCTACGGATAGCTTGAAAATCCTAACACCAGACTGGTGACTCGTCTAGTGCCCAGTATTACGAACATCACTCCACAACTGCACTTGCTGGCGTGTGAAAAAAAATTGTTCAGAAAATATAAAACATGAAGACCATATGAATAAATATGAATGAATAAAATAAATAGAAGTCAAGCTAGCCGTTTGGTGAATACTCAGTCTAATAACACCTCGTGTAAAGAAGGTTAAAGAATAATGTCTATGGAACACCAAGATATTTCATTCCATATGTACACAACTCCGATATTTTCAAGAACAAAATAACTATACAAATCTTAAACTATTTAAGTATTCATAGTTCATCACGTAAGAAAGATGTAGCGACATTAAAGCAGAAAATATTAATTAAAACTTTGGTCCCAATAGACTTACAGATGCTAGACATTAACAAATTCAAAATTTCGCGCCATTAAGTGAATTTGTAAAAGGGTTAATTAAAAATGGTTAACAGTTAAGAATTAAGATAAGTTTATAAGAAACTGAAGTCGCTACTTTAATCTTACTAAATGTGCTGCTAAATGGCTAACGAAAACATTTAAGAAAATTACTCGGCGACCAAAATACTTACAACGTAAGATTTTAGTGTTTATAGCGTGGAAATTGCTGCTATACCTAAATTATTGTTAATTTTGTTAGTATTTACTTTTCTTCGTATTTGTTTAGGCATCTGGGGAGCAATAAGGCCGCTCCGGACAGTCAATGAGGATTTTTAAGGGTATTTCCACAGTTCAACTGTATAAGTCCTGGGCTAGAGGATACCAATGACGATAATACAATTTTTTGATAAAATAACAAATGAATAGCGTTTCTAAATTTGCATCTGGCTATGGAATGATATTATGTTGTGTTAATTTTCCATTTCGTGGATACGATATAGAGTAAAGGAAAACAGCAAGATATGTTGACAGTGCTGCTAAGCCGTTCCTAGCTCCGTGAAACGGTCTCCCGTCAGGTTCCTATCAGGTTCGGGATTATACAAATCCGCGCGAACGTGACCTCTATAAATGGAATACATCCCAGTTTGACCCTACAAGCAACAAAATAAAGCACGTTTTAACTTAAACTTAATGCCACTTTCAGAAGCGCATCCAGTTAATTAGTTGACATCTGAAGATATCTGAATAACAGACAAAATCGAGGCCGTGAGCTAGGGTTGTCGCTCGATGTTCACCACGCTAGATATAAGAAATAACTCTTACTACAAAATTGCATTGCCTATTAGGACAAAAGCATTTCAATTCCTTACATCTAGATATAATCAATTTACAAATTGAGACTTTACTTTTAGTTTTGGCTATGGAACCCTGGACGTCATAGTCAATACCCATTACCAACTTATCAATAAGAAGCATTCATCGATAACAATATTTAAAAACCATTTACATTGACCAGTATTAAGTCTTAAATCAAAAGTAAATAAAACATAATAACCATCATACGCTATTCTATCCTCAAACAAAAGCTTTGCCACCGCTTAACTACGCAAATGATTTAAGCAAATGTTTCGCTATCGACTGGGCGGCGACAATGTTAACAACGGTTTTACTGTGACATAGTGATTTGAACCCAAAATGTCACAGAGCATCCGGTAGTTATACTCGCGTGGCCTCATTGACACAGTACAAAATTGAGAATATGTATTTAGTAAAAAAATATGTAGTGACAAAAAAATACCGAGAGGGGAAAAATAACAGTGATGTTGGAGATAATTTTGATGATTATTATCACGATGATAAAATCATTGAAATGTATATAAAATTCAATGATCGTTGGCAACTTTCACATCTATGGAAATACATTAAAACTAAAACTTAAAATGAATTAAACTGCAGATAGATACATAATATGTTTTTATGTACTCTGGAAAACCTCATCAATATCAGATATTTTATTTAATATATTCGTATCTTACTACATTATGGTCCCCTTTTTTATGACAGTAATAAACACAAAATGCCCACAGAAATATAACCTATTTAATAAATAATAGAAGGAGTAACAATGTAAAGTAAGAACTTATCGCTAATACTGCACCAGGCAACCACTTTTACATTTTATCACTATCCGATACGCGGCAACTACGAGAATTTCCCACGAACAACCGTTGTATTTCATAGTAAATGTCGTTTAGAAGCGAACTCCAGCTATGGTTTCCGCTTCGTTTGTAATTAGGAGTATAGCGTGTTACTTGCAACCGCAATGCAACTAGATTTCCTGCTGGCTTTCGGCACCAATTTTGTCCAGCTGAACAACATGTTTTAGTGTCCCAAGCCGTTGCTTCGTTTAGCGTATCGGTGTACGAAATTTCATCGAAGAATCGCATGTTTTTCTCTATTTTACAGAGAACCGCCTGCGATGTCATATTTTAAACAATTTATTGTCTGTACTACAGACCTCGTAGAATGATCCTTCTTAAACGAAATTGCCTTTGTATTTAGTGGACACAGTATGAACTGGGCTGATATATCGCCATATAAATACACACATTCGCACCGCATACATCTACAATTGTATCAGGATAACAATACTATTAAATAAAATAAAACCGTGATAACCCTGAAGTTACACAACACTGGAGACAGGGGCGCACAAAACCGAATGCCTTAATTTAATAAAAGTCAATTTGGGCCAATTTAATTCTGCGTTCATGCAGCCGTTTTGACACAGTACATCATAACGTGTTTCCGTCCTTTTCTTGCTTATTCGAATTTGTATGTGCCATCTCATTTTGCAGTTGACGTTTGCACCGCGTTAAGCATACTACGGCGTGTTATTCTACATACTCAGCCGCCTGAACACAAGTTCTAGTTGAATGAATTTGTCTACGGACAATAAAATTGCTTAAATGAACGCGAACATTTTAGTTTTATTCATTTTAAAAATATATGGAGCGGAGTTTTATGCGGGAATGTGGAATTGAGCTTGACGAATGCTGAATTAAGCGCTTCAGCGGTACATGAAAGTACTCCGAGCGCACTCATGGAGTATGTTTAGTATATTCGTCTGAGGACTAAATTGTACAAATATAAGAAGTGATAAACAAGAGAGACTAATAATGGATGTCTGAATTAACCTACATGTGACGGTCTATTTTAGTGTAAGATGAATGACGGATCGGTCTGCTAGTACGACACGTACAAATGATATTAGTAATATTTCAGCTGAATGAATAAATATTAAAGATCTACAGCTGACCTACTGAAAGTCGTAACGAACTGTAACTCGTCAGCCACAAGACTACTAAGTTTTCGAAACATTTTCAGCTAAAATGTAAGCCGAATTATGTTTTACTCATATGGTCTATTTTAATTATTTTATTTTATTTTTATTCTTAACTGCACATTAAAAGGATAACCACTTAAATATATTACAAATAATGAACAAAAAGTATAGATGGCGGTCTTATCGCTCTAGGCGATTTTTGGATGGATAGAAGAAAAGGAGAGAAGAGAGGGCAAGCCAAGGCAAGGGCAGTCTAGAAAATAAAGGATACTAGCTCCAATAGAAATGTAAAATAACAGACAAATTAAAATTAAAATCATTTTAACTTAATTATTTATTTCACGGTATTAATTAGTTCGAGTGAATCCATAAACTTCCTCTGATATAATATTACTTTAATAGATCAAGCTAAAATAATCTTCTTTGTCCATAAAAAAATCTAACATTTATATCAAAAACTATATTGTATGCAAATATCAATCAACTGCCATAATTAATATGTACATTGACTACACAATTTTACACGAAATAAACCAAATACAGGCACAGTTGATTTACCATCCACAGAATTGGCGACACAATACCTCGGGGACACATTTTTAATTACGACAATGCAAAATAACCGACGATTATGAACCGCGTACCAACGTAGTATCAACTCATTGTTCCGTGATTAATGGTACGTTATTTGTCGGCGGTAAGACATTTAAATAGCTGCGGATGATTTATACCACGTGTTACACTTTGAAGTTAATTATATATGCTTTATTAAATCGTTCACTGTTGAACACTTTTGTTTTTGAATGAAGCCGATGTAAAGCGCACTACATACCCAAGCCGCCGTTCCGCCGGGCGCCGACCTATGTCGGTAACTTTTTGTCGGCGGGCTAGTTGGCGTATTATGCCAACTCGCATTAGGCCAGCGTGGTGGACTATATGGCCTAACCAATCTCAATTGTACTCTCGATTGTAGAGGAGGCCCGTGCCCCACAGTGGGACGTATATGGATTGATGCAGATACAGATAGTTGGCGACTTCTCATAGTGTTGTTGTATGTCATTGGGCAACTGAGCGGAGCCTGGCGTCAACATGCCGCCAACATGTCGGCAGCCAACACACGATTATTTTCTTATAGGCCGCCGGGTTGTGTTGGCTGGCAGTGTCGCCCGGCGGCTTTGGTGTGTAGTGCGCCTAATGTTTATCTCGTCTAGGCGCATTAGCTGTGAGATGTTACGCTTAGTTAGATAAGCAAAACAGACGAGACTGTATGAGTTTTGTAAGACAATGATGAATTATCCGGAATAGAATGATAAAAAATAAATGCATCAGGAATATATTTAGCAGCTTAATACAATAACCTAATGGTGCCGTATACAATAATGGCTACGAAACATACTAGCACGAAATTTGCCAGTTCATTATTTAATAGATATTTTATTACCTACTAAATATTCCTTAGCTTTTACATATAAAAAATATATAGAGATTTCAAGTTTCTTTAAGCTTGATTTTTGAAAATATTATGGGATGAGAAATATGTGATCAATGCGTTAGTATTTATATTTATTTATATACCCCACCAATCGTACTCTAGATTATAGAGGATGCCCGTGCCCTGAACGTTTAAATAGGCTGATACAGTTACAGACAAACATTATTAAAAATAAACATATACGCCGATATGATCACTGTATTGAGGATATAGTATCAAAACAATACGACAACCGAAACAAACCCACAAACCAAGACCAAACATTTGCCGTGTAAACAAATGTTTGGTCGAAGACGCGAGCTTGGAATCTGTGGTTCCAGAACTTGTGTTAAGGCAGTATATAGTGCAAACTAAAATCGTCTTTACAATAGCTTTGTGTTATAAGAAATGTAAAAAAATGCATTGAAGTGGTTAAGACTTGTTGAAGACGGCGGTAATTATTGCGCTAATGCACCAATTAAACCATTTACCACCCACAATTGTGTAATACAGTAAATTATTATAAATGTAAATGTATCTCGCTGTATTTAAATAATTGTTTCTCCACGCTGTTGTTAATGGAAAGAAAATACTCGGATGAAATGTGAGCTTCCTGCGCTTACAATATGTATTCGAAATATTTCCGTTTGAGCTTTTGCGAGTAAAATTTAACTTATGTCAGTATTAAGCTATTTTAATGTTTTCATATAAGATACGAGTACCACTTCAATTTACTTGTATTTACATTGTGCTCGAGTTTATTTTATATCGTGAGAAAATTATTTTAAACAATGTAAATTTAAATAAAAGTGAATTGTATTTTAAATTTTCAATATCAGACCAAAATGCAATTTTGAATATAAATTTTTAAATTCAATTGAAACCTGTTAAATCTCTCTGCTGTACGACTATAAAAACGGACGAATAGAATATACAAGAGACATATTCATACATACAAAAATAGATAAACTCGCGCCTTTTTTGTCAGAAGGGCCTACCTCTTCCAGAGGTGCCAGGACATCCACATTTTGCCTTCTATGTTCCGTCCACGGTGTGATAGGGAGGGAGCCAATCGCCATATCGGGCACAAATTACTGAATCCAGGCTGACAATAAGTAAAAAATTAAATATCACTTTGCATGACCCGGGATTCGAGCCCGAGACCTCAACTTTATAACCGTACCGTAGTACAACGGCACCACCGAGACATAGAAGATATTTTTTTCATAAAACACCAATAGCTCGTTCGAAATTAAATACTATCGAAGTTAAATATTAAAAATAAATAAAATAACGAACGAAACGTATACTATGAAGTATTTAGTCCCATTAACAGGGAAAGAAAGGTGCGAGAGGGCCGCAGCTGATTGGCGATCTCATTAAAATCAGGAAGGCCCCGGCAACGTTAACCTCAGCGTTATGGCGCGTTCGAGTGTATTTTTTTTTTCGTTTCTTCCTTTATTATTTTCTCCATTTACAAGATATAGGGATACAGGTAAATTTTTCGTAATATTTTTAGAACAACAAAAGTATGGGGTTTAGGAGCTTTGTTATTCTCCTGTAGTGTAATGTACATAATGGAGTAATTCAAAGATGTTTATTTTTAACAAATGAAAAATTAGGTTAATATTTTCATTATTTTTTTATAAATTAAGGCCGATTTTAGACTCAAGCTGACCGTCAATGCTGACAGTTGAAATGTAAGGCTGGTTTTAGAGTCACGCTGAATGCGCGCTGACTATCGGCGCTGACAGCTCAGCCCGTAGCTTACGGATGGGGGTCAGCGCTGACAATTACACGTTGTTCTGTCCTACTGCAGAGCAAAGGTCTCCCACTCCTTCTACCACTTCTCTCTATCCAAGGCTTTCTTCCGCCAGCTGTAATCAAATTGACCTAAGTCTTCTCTCCACCTCCTGCGTGGTAGATCACGTAGTCTTTTATAGAAAGCTTATAAACTTCTTAATTCTACGCCATTCCACAGTACAATACACATTCTTTATTCCAGTATAGTAAAAAGGCAAATTTCCATTTCTCTTATTTACGCGTCCATCCCACCTAGTTTTATTTCTATTTAAGCGATAGCCACCAGACTCTATTAGGAACAAAAAACAGAATAACTGTTACATATTCAATGAAATCGATCGGTATTTCTTTGATCTCTTGATTCTCTGACCTAATTCATTCGTTTACATGTTCGTTTGTGTATACAAGTTCTAAAATATCTAGGTTTCCACTTAGTATTTGATGTAAATTATGTGTTCTTGCACAATCACGTTAGCAGACGCTATCATTATTTACAGTGGAAGAATGTAATGTACTTTCATTTCGTTTTAACTTATTAAATTTGCTATCTTTTTTCGTATTTGTGTTCAACATAAACGTATAAATTTTCATTTTTTTATAATACTTTGTAATTTTATAATTAAATTTTATGGTAAACTTTAACCTTTATTTACAGTGCACATATTAAAAACCAACCGACACCCGTAAAAATTATGAGTATTTTCTATGAATATCTCAAAATTGCTTCAGTTATTAACCAAGCATTTCTTTAGAATCTTGCGGAAAAAGAACAATTCAGGCAACTTTTGGAATGACAATAGACCAATTCAACGTATCGTAATAAGAGTATTTAAGTTAATTGGTCGAAATCGTCATTTCGGGCCGTTAGCGAGGAGTTCACTTAATAGTCGGAGCAATGACCGAAGGCAGCCAAGTCAAAGATAAAACAAAACGTTTATTATTCTATAGTTTATGAATAACGTCACAAAAAGTTTTTGTGCTATATTTTTTTACGAAATTCTCACATACGGTTCTTGCTTTACAAAATCATAGTTTTGTGTGACAAACGTTTAGTTCTTTATAAATCTTGTCAAGTCAACTTTAGTACAAATACGAAAAAACCTTATTGCCGTATGAAATACTCCTATCTGAAATATCACACCATAGAAAGATAATCTGGGTTTAACCTAATATTAATAATCAAATTAATACAGAGCGTTACTTGACCCCGTCAGTAAGCTCTTTCGTTTTCACTCTAAGTAATTCAGACAATTAGACGGCTGGATACGCCTTGCTCGCGCCACTGAGCACGGAGATTGCTTCCCCGATACTTATGAATCACCTGATACCAATTGTCCCAAAATTGGATGTACATTTTTATCCTATTACGTTACTATTGATTGGGGCGCGTAATTGACATTTTTTTATTTCTCTATGGAGTGAGCTTTATTTAAAAATTGTAAAAGATCCTACGATATTTTTGTTAAGTACATACTGAGTTAAATAAAATACCGTAAATATATATTTAAGTATAACATACTCAATTCATTCATACTCCCTTAAACACGAAACAAACGATTGTGAATATGACTGCTGATAGCAGTGATTACAATTCACTTATCGAGTCGCACAACTTATATTTTACCAAATAATTCAAATCACAACTTGCTACAAATAAAAAAATTAAACTGGTACAAAAAATAAATGAAAACAGTTTCTTTATAAAAAAACAAATTCAAATTCAGAATAATTCTATTCCATATTTAAAGCAAGTAATATGTAGTGTGATGTTTAGTGCGACAGTGTTCGAGTTGTTGAAGCGTGTAGCGAGATTACCAGCGAACCGAGGTAAAGTGGAGTGAGATTTTCTCGCATTTCATCGTGTCTACGGTAGCAAGTACATCTGAGATTAACTCCGCTCAGCAAATTTTATGTTTTACTTATTCAAACTAGTTTATAAACTAAGACAAATTAACATGTAAATTGCCGTAACCTTCTTGTATATTAAGCGGACAATTCAACATTAAAAAATGAGTTGTCTGATGATATCCTGACTTCTATAAATTTTTACTTTCAGCCGAGACATCGTAACCACTTTGAATTATCACTAAAACATTCCAGTAATAAAATAAAATAAATAGACATTAAAATTTATGAACCAATCTACTTGAAGAGCAAAACTAACGCACGAATTAAATATTATAATTTATGTCATAACACGTTCTTAAAACATATACAAATTGCAAAGTTTAGACATTACATTATAAATGTGTAATGGAAACACGATAATGCCATCAGAAAGAACACATTTGCTATTCAAGACGTACTTTTCAGCTCGCAAATGAAACACTTAGCGTCACTAAACTGACGCACTGAATGTTTTAAAGACTCCATGAAATGTTAATGAATGTATTTAGATGTGTCGCTACGTGAGAGTATACGGCTGTTGTTTATAAAAAAAAGGTTTTTGTAACATTCTTGCGAATGCTCATTTAAAATGTAATGTCAGTCAACAAATTATCGCTACAAAATGAACAAAGCTTATAAGTCACAGCCTCCGTGGCGCAGTTAGTCAGACGCCGGCTGTGAAACGAGAGTCTGCGGGTTCGATCCCGCACCGAGACAAATGTTTATGAGGCCCACAAATATTTGTCTCGGGTTTGGGTGTTTGTGGGACCGAAAAGTCTCTAGTTCCTGATACCCACGACACAAGACTCGATCTTAGTGTGGGGTCAGGACTATGTATGTACCTATGTAGCTGTTGGGTGTATTTATTTATTTATTTATTACATTAACTGTCTCAACGTACGACCCCTACTCATAACTGTAAGACCAATGTAGACAGCCTCTGTAACGAAGTTAACTAATACGCCAATTGAAACCAGAAGCTGCGGGTTCAATTTCTTTGCCAATATAAGTTTTTTTATTTTATTTTGTATTGCTTAGGTTCGGCAAACAAACAAATAGATCACTAGATGATAATTGATCATCGATGTCTCGCCGGCCCATGAAATTCTGAGGGGAGCAGGAGAGACAAAGAACGGAAAAAGGGTGAAGTGTTGGGCATCTGGCAATCCCGCGTTCGCCTCACGTCGATCTCCTGCAAGACAGTGGTACCTCCCTAGACGAACCTGCCCATTCATGCGAAGTCATGACTGAGAGCAGCGTGGCTCTACCAATTTTCAAAAGTTTGGGAGTCCACAAGTATTTCCTACGGGACCGAAAAGTTCCATGTAGTCTCTTATAGCCACGATATACTAATTGCATCTCAATTAAGAAGTATGTGTGTGTCTAATTGCATCTCAATTAAGAAGTATACGAAGACAAGTCTTCGTATATATTTCTGCATCAGCCCATATACGTCCCACTGCAGGGCAGGACCCTCCTCTATAATCGAGAATACGACTGAGAGTGGTTAAGCCATATAGTCCAGAAACATGCGTTTTGACGGACTCACGTACCATACAAATTCTTATATATCGCTATGGTATGCAGGTTTCCTCACGAATATTTACATGAAACAAATAATTTATTTGACTGACTTCTGACATACATTTCGAAAGGCAGGAACTTCCAATCCCAAACGGGTAAAATCGACTATCGGGTGAAATATCCCTGTCGTCAGAGAATATGTTAAACTGCGGGCTCTTGTGCGGGACAGTGAGCGTTGAGCCGTGCATTTAATCCTATGGTTCGGAAATTTCTGCACTACGTTATATTGTCACTCCCGGGTTCAGCAAAATAGTACTGGATACGGGAGATTTTGTGATCCCAATACATCTATTTATTAACACGTTTATATTAGCTTCGGCTGTATGTATCTACGTAACGGAATCTTTGAATTCAATTTCGAGCACTTCCAAACGTCAGATTGATTTGATATTTTGCGCACATATTAGGACCCAACGATAGTACAATAGTTTAAAGTTTTTCTCATTATTATTATCATCATAATATTACCTTATTATACATATTATATAAATAAATATTCCATAAAAAATAATCTAATTATTAAAACACACTTTTTAACATTATTTTTACTTTTTAGTTGGGTCTTTTACTAAAGCGTGTTGTTATATTATATTGAAGAATTAATAAATTTAATAATACTAGCTGTTTTTGGAGTAATATTACGCGTCTAATCTTATAAAAAAATCACGTGCGTAAGGAAAAAAATATGCTACGATAGAAACTGTGACTTTATAAAGAAGGGAATAATAAATAAAAGCATTAAAATAAAACTTATATAAAGCGATCATGTATTACCACACTTTTCTTTGAAACAAAATCCTTTAAAACGCATTTGAACCGAGAAAAAGTAAAGGACAAAGTGACTCGAAGCGGATGTCTAACTTACTAACTAGTCTCGCGAAAGAAGTTGCACTTGAAGTGGGATGAAAACTATTTCACATTAATAAACGTTCTTATTTATACGGATTAACAGTCATAAATAAATATCGTGTTCAGAATGTCCCCAAACTATCAGCCGCAGCTGCTCTGATTAATTTCGTCTACAGATGTTGAAAAAATCTTGGTGGTATAATTAGGTGCGTACATAGTCGTCGAAACGAGCGGATTTACAACTAATAAGTTTTTGATGTCAGATGCGCTATAAAATAAATCGTAAATTCATTATCTGGGTCGTACTGTGCGTTAATGTGATAATTTTTCTTTGTGCATTGCTTTTTCTACGGTTTCTAGTCTATAAAAATGTCTCGGAAAATATGAATAGTGAATAGTTATATTTTATGCCGTATGGTTTGGGTAATCATGAAGCGGCATTTTAAGTATTACGCGAATTTAAGCCTTGTAAACCTGGAGAAACATAAACTCATCGCCTCGGGACTACGGAGTCACGCAATAAAAATAATTTAAAGCTCATTTGGATCGCTAAGGGATATCGTAAAGCATGCGTTCCGGCACACGTATTTTGTTTCCTAATGTCCCAAATTTTATATCAACGCGCATTAATCTTGATAATGCGACCGCTGCTAATTGCGCAATTTAAGCTGTCAAACAGCTGTGAATTGTTAAGATTTCAAATATATTCCTGTGACAGCGTCAATTATGTAATTAGTGGCGCGACAGTTGCGTGTCAGCTTACCGTGTACACACTTTACATATAACTCAAACTTGCCATCCCGGGGGACTGAATTGCCTGTTAATTGACGTGCCTGTAATTAATTATTCTCAAAATATTGTTATACGCATCATGCTTTAACAGCTGTATGATTTTCATATTATAAAAATGCTCGATAAGTATATGCCGCGGAGTTTCAATGCAGGTATGCATGCGAGATATCATTCATCGTTTTAATGAAACTGGCAGAGAATGCGGTGTCAAAAAATTCCAAGTTACTGAATTATATAATGCCGAGATTATTTCCTTATCACACTATCGTCTATGACTCACCCAATGGACGTGTCATTTCTAATTCCTGCTTATTGTCCCAAATTCTCTCAGAAATAGACACAGCTGTTTGTAACTAATTTTAAAATAAATAAATTCGCAAGAATCGAAACGTACATTCTCGTTAGCATTAAACTAGAGAAGGTACATCGGACACACGGTGAATGACGCCACCGAGGCTCTGTATATTCAGAGCACCCGTGACGGTTGCCATACGCACAAAGTAGTTTTAAATCACATTTCTGAGAAAACTACTCAAATCAGATTGCACGCTTACCGACATCACTCTTGTTCATGGACGCGCATTAAAAACACAAATAGTGGAACAATGAAGTGAGTTGAACGCCGGTTATGTCAACAAGGCACGGTTTCAGATCTTTGATCGAATGCCAACAGCAAACCGCCCGGATGTCAGTCTTAATAGGTTACACATGATATAAAATCGGCTTGGTCGAGTTACTCGCACTAAAATTGAATTAAACGCGTATTCCGAGGCCGATGTGCCAAGTCAAGTGGTTCTGAGACTCGACTCAAGTCTGGAATCTGGAGTGCCTCTGTAAACAATGTGTTGAAATTCTGGCTGATCGGAGAGAACACTTCACATATTTTTATTGTGTCAATTTAAAATAGTTCGCTGTTTAAGTGACATCGAGTTATGAGTGTGAGATGAATGCATAAATAAAACACACGAAAATAGCAGTTTTACTTTTACATACATATCAGATCTGCAACTGTAAATAGATAATTACACTTGATAAACTCTTGGTAAATGTGTATATTTAAAAAGACTGCAGCAGTAATTATTAAACGATTTAATAGAACAAAGTTACGAACTTTACAGAATAGTCTTTTTATAGGCAATGGAATTTTATTTACGGTTCCAAATTGATGGTTTCTCTAACACGCTAGCCGTGCATTTGGCGCCACAACTTAGCATTCAAAGACGAAAGGTTGTAACTGCCATTTATCGATATTTGAAAGCAGATTTAAAACATTGAATATTTTAAGAATCTTCAATTTATCAGAATTCAAACAAATTACGAACCTTTCGTATAGTTGTGCGGTTAGTAACCTTTTCACTTCATAATATATGAGCCAATTAAACAAGACAAATGTATGTTTAGCGTCTCTTTGATGTAAAGGTATAATCATATACCTTACTAGGCGATTTTACATGCTTTGTTAATGCATTCGATTACTTATAGAGATAAAGAACATTCGTTGTAAGTTATCTCGGCTGGTTACGCTTTCCTCAACCTTTACCATTTCACCAAGTCTTTAACATCTTTGACTATAGGAGCATTTAGGTTAATAATAGAAAACGCTTCCATTAAAACCATATTAAAATTCAAATGTATGTCGCCAACAGAGAACGTAGAAGTTCTTAATATATTTAAATGATAAAGAAAATGCGAGCGTACAAAAGGATGGAGTTAAAACTGTACTTAGTATCGATAAGCGATTGAATCGGTGGAAATGTGTTAAGGAGATCTGCAAATGCTTAAGCGAAGAAACTTAAACTTAGTTCTTATCCAGTGTACATACTCTGGTAAGAGAGCGAAGTCCGCTAGATTCTTGCGTAATAATCTTTGACGATTTGAAAAGTATTCATAAGTTGATATTAGTGTGATTAACTATCACAAATGATACGCTGCGTAACACGAACATTTTAATGCAATTTTATGAATAAATTTTAATGATGTTTATATCAGGAAACTGGTATTCGGTACATAAATAGTTTTTTAACTCACCATACTAACATAGTTATTCGCTATTCCAATTAAAAAACCTTGTATTTATTTGTTTCAGGTTTATACACAAAATTGTGCATGCCACCTTAATACCGGCGGCATTTTCATTTTCTATTAAGTTCTGTGTAAATTGTAATCCAGGGTTTAAGTCTAACAACACACCACAGCATCTAATGAAGCGCTTGCAAGTGAATATTGCAGTTTAGAACTATAGTAGCAGTTTTATATCCATGAATTAGTTGCAAAAATATTAGTTTCAATGCTTCAGTACTCAAGACTTCAATAAAGATCAAAGAAAGATGAAATCTTGGAATCACCATGTTGATTATAACGGCCTTAACACAAGAACGAAGTAAGTTATTGTATCACACTTAACAAGACAGGATAGGGAAAACAGAAAATGAGAAATTGACGAAATCACTAACAATGAGTCTGAATGATGTTGCGCCATTGACCGTTTTGACTTCAGTAATACTCAAAATTGACGGAAAGTAGGTACTTTATTTATTGTTCTATATTTAATATCAATCTCCCTGTTAGAACAACTATAATTCATTTCTATCAATTGCATATAATATCTACAAAATCCGGCAATGCTCATACGATTACAAAAATATTTATGGACAGCGTTGGACACTTTCTATGCAAGGAGCCGGGGCTTATATTCCACATGAATAACACGAAAGCACTAAATACTAGAAAGTTGTGTACACTATTAACATTATATAGAAAATGTTGTAGCGTCACACGTGGCTCAATAAAGTGCATGTAATATGGTACAGATAAACAACGCCATTACATTGTAATAGCGCAATTACCGCTCTGCCTCCGCGCCTTGTATCGAGCAGTGACTACGACACACGACCTGGTTCGCTTTAAATTAACTTGGTGGATCGAGACGGAAGTTCTATGAAAAAATCTTGAAATTTTCATCTAGATAAGTCCGTATTTTTATGGATTTAATGCGCCGGTAACATCGTTCTATAATTCTGTTGTTTCAAATTATTTATAAAAATGTTACCAACACATAAACATTCCTTAATACGACTATCTTTGCTTCTCTTTCTATAGCCTGCTTCCGCCAAAACTCTACAAAGTTTGTCGTACGTTATCAATTTTATTATTCAAATGAAATAGACGAAAAATACACGTATCCTCAACATTTTATGCACACGTATCGAATGCACATCGAAATTATCCTGCTTTGAATATATACAGAGCGATGCCAAGTCGTAAACATTCTAACAAGTACGAGTACACAATAAATTGAAACATCAGTTGAGAAATTCTGACTTTAAACTGTCATAAGACATACATTGGGTGTTAATGTTGCGCAATCTAAGAGTATAATTTGCGCGATGATGTCATAATTGTGACAGTAATTGTTATGAACTTCTTTAATTATGATTTCATTTGGCACACCAATTGTTGAGTATATGCAGACAAAATTTCCACTTTCGAAATTTTGGGGATTTTTTCATCTTAAGTTCATAATCGTGAATTTACATACGAAACACGTAAGTTCAAAAGAACTATTCATAATTACATAAGTAGTGAAGAGATTTCAAGCAGACTTCAAATTACATTACGTCTAGACAGGTCTTATACATACAATATATTGTTGCGAGTATTCTCATAATAAACGAAATGTAAGTATTACGGTATGACAGTTCAGTGTTTAAAATTTCAGAATATGAGTGTACCACTGTAAAATTCAGCAGTACTTTAAAATGTTTCGCATTCGCTCGGGTCGGGTGTGTCGTATGTTAAAGTGGGTATCCATGGCGCAAAATAATACGAAAAAGTGAATACATCCCACGCTGTTTTTCCACGAGAATTTCTACTCGGATTACAGTTCGCACCCGCACGAGAAAATTTCAAGAAAATTGGGGTATTTATGTTATGTCGGATCCCGCATTCTTGTTGATACACATTATTTTCCCTTTATCCGGAGGGGCTGGACAGAAGGGAGCTTCAATTGAAATGTCAAAGGATTTGTTACTGTTTACTATTTATAAAAGGAGCTACATCCAAGTCGTGCTGTGTAGAATTTGGATGAATGGAAGACAAGATAATCAAAGTTATTCATTTAAAAACCTGCCAATCATTTCAATCCCTTTAGTATGATAAAACATATTTATTTTATAACATGTACTATCAAAATCATCTGTCAGAAAAGCGAACATCTTCATTCGTTAATGGGTTTAAAATGTATTAACCAATTTCAAATAACATATTGCAATCAATGCAAAAGCAATTTGTATAAAAGCAGGAATGCACGCGTTTCTCAGTTGTAAATGTACAAACAAGAAAATATCTGCAACACTTTATCAATTCAGCTAAGAAGCAGACATCCAATCGCGATACAAAAAGGTAAAAAGAACATCAGCTATGGCGAAATAGCAGAGAATAAAAAGACCCTTTTAAATCCGCAAAGAAATCTACAAGCAACAAAAGCTACGTAGTTGCAGACTCTAAGAAATCTTGTGCAGTGGCTAAGGCTGGGAGTAATCCTCTTAACAGTAGAGTGAACTGGGTTGCTTACACTATGTGACTCACTTGAAACGGGCGTTGCGAATTAATAAGTAAAAAGATTGCTCGCTTTTATTTTTTCACGTCAAAACGCTGCCTGGCGTGAATGGACAAACTATTGACAAAGTACGTTTGAAAGGGAAGGATTTTAAACTTAAATACGAATGCAGTTTTATTTAAATTTTATTCACAAACTTCTGCAGAGTTGGCGACTCTCGTCTAAAAGACTAAAACTGGCAGACTCGAAATAAAACCAACACCAGTAAAAATTTGTTTAATTCAACATCCGCCACCGCGAAGTCGTGTTACTGTGTTTATTAATATCTCGCCGGGATTATAAACATTGATATATGAAGTTTGAGAAACTGACGAAAACTCGCGCCGCATCCTATACAGACGCGTTCAAACTGTCTTGTATGCAATCCACTAAAGTCGTTCAAAACTAAGACCTGCCCATGAATCCAGCGAGCACGCCAGGCATGTGTGAAGCTCGAGCAATATATTTCACGTCATGGCTTATTAATAACGTCTACAATACTATCCTAACTATTACATTACATAATTTATTGCCCAAATCCTGCCATAGTAGCGTTTCCTCGCTTGGATTAAACCTACTGAAACGCTAGATTGGAGTCATAAGTAAGTGTTACCTTACTTTTTCATATATCCTCACGCACTATTCCATAAAACACATTGCTATAGCTTCCAGCGAGACATACCCTCGTAATGTTGGTGTTATTACGAGAGAACTGCTCCCAGACTAAAATTAACAAGCATACGTAAAAGAAAATTATAAATGAGAGGTTTGTTGCCAAAAATCTGACTGTAGTTGACTGATGTTGCAACAATACTCGTATAATATTAACCCATTGTAACGAATATCATCATCTGAACATTTCAATTTTACAATCGTTAATTTGCCAAATATCAAAAACCTGAAATCGTTTGTTTTCATTTTGACATTGGGTAAAATGTAAGCGACATGAAGCGTAAATATTGCTCAAATATATCGCAATATGATGACTAAGAAAATTGTGTGATAAAAGTGATAGCGCCAGCTTAAAGATCACATTTAGCGTAATAGGTAAAAAGTCTAGTGCTGAGAATCAGATTAAATCTAATGCTTAAAGACGTCTCCAGTCAAAGTATTCAAATGTCTAAGATTGATCGAAGTTTGAAAGTGAAAAGCGCAATGATAGGATACACAAATCATTCTGGTAAAACAAAGTGTGCTAAATCAAACATTAAAGAATACTTCAAAATAAGCCAGCATTCAATTTGTAACGTGGGGCTATTTATCACTTGTCATAGTTATACTCAAATTGATTTACTCAATGACAAATCGTATCTGAGCACTTTGATCTAAGTTGATTGTTAGGATTCCTATTCAAAACAAAGTTGTCAAAACCGACATATTTTTTTCTACTACCAACGCACGTAATTGACTAATCGGCGCATAGTACATGCATATAAGTACAATAATTCCTAGATACATTGAAAATGATCCTAATTTTCTTGAACTCAAATGTAGGTACATAAATTGAAGAAAGCAAAACACATTCATGGATGACTGTGACGAAAGATGCCAACTGTATAGATATGACTGCGCACCATTATTATTCGAATTTATAAAATATTTATTAATTCTACTAACTATTTAAAGACTTATAAGCTAATTAATTCACCACAACATATTAATATTATACAACACTCATTATTAAGAGCTATTCAAAACATCCATTTTCAACTGTGGAAAATCCTTGCCTACCATCCCCACTATCAACGAAACAATAGCTATTCCTGTGTATTTTGTTGTGAACAGAACAGTGTGGCAGACAGGTCATCTAGAAACAAATCTTGAACTGGAAATCAAGTTTAGTGCGGCACTAATAGCGCAGACTAGCAGCGAACTATCTAGATTAATCTTTGGACTCTTTTTACTCACTAGGGGACACTCGGGAAATTGAATTCGAGATGAAACTTGGTATTAGAATAAGTTAGTTTGTTAACGAAATACGGATTGTATAAGAAAGCTATTTCGATGTTATTAACACCGATAGTGTCAATACTTTTCTTGATGATACTAGATTTGTTGGAAGAATTGCAGTAACTACAAATGTATTTTTTTTATTCATTTCATAATTCTAGAATAAAATTGCGGTCTTAATTTAATTATAAATATTTCCTAAGTAAGAGCAGTTTTTATTGAATAAACACAGTAATAGTATAAGTAGAAAAACAATCATTTTAAATTAATGTTATAAACCAATTAGAGTGATACATTGTTGCATTTGTTATACATACAGCAGTCTCGTTATTTCTGAATTAATTATTCTATAGTATAAGCAAAATAATTTATGAATAAATAAAGCTAAATCTTCAGTCGGTGCTAGATTTAAAACAGTATTCCAATTCTTCATTGTCTCCTTTCGAACAATGTTTATAATCGCGAGTTATCCGATACACCGTTACAAAAACAGTTGTTAGTCCACGACAATGATGTCTATTTTCCTTTAGAATTGTTTAAGAAATAAGATATCTTACTCAGTAAAGACAGACTTATGTTTAAAATAAATACGGTTCAGCTATTTGTAAATGCATCCATTAGTCAACCAAAAATAAATTATAGTGAACACAATGGTTTTGCGCACTATACAAATCTGTTCAGAAATAGTAAATTTGTTAAGGTAATAAAGATTTGAAGACAAATTTAGTCATGCATATATTTAATGACTCTATACTGGTACAATTACATATATAAAACTGTTGGCAATTAGGTATATATACAATATAATAACTATAACGAGCATCACTCGATGGATGGACAATAAAATCATAAACATTGCTCGAGCAATAATCAATCAGGTATAGTTGTTACGCAAATAAATCAGTCTTTAATTAATGACATCAGTTTAGTTTTGAATCTGGCACTACCCATGGAAATAAGCAAACTATCTGATGTAAAAAATATATAATATAACGTAAAACATTTCATAACTGCTCATACGAAGTGTGGAAAAATAAATTGTCGTAGGTACGAGTACATAGTAAAAATGAAAATGTACGTCGACTGCCAGTATTGTGTTTAAATAAGAATTGGAATAGAATTTGTTTTCATGTGGACGTGATATTTTTCGATGTGGTTCAGTCAGTTTTTGTGCATATTTTGTTTTGCATAAATATTTCTACAATAACGACATTTTTATATTCCGGAGGTTACATTGTATTCGGAATATTTTGCATATTTTATTTTAGAACTGGTCATATTTTGTTAATAATAGCAACATTTTCAAAAATATGTTCTTGCCTAAGATACCATGAAAACAAATGATCATCATCAACAGCCCTTCTGCGTCCAATGCTGGATGTATGCTTCTCCCATGCCAATCCATTAGGCTCAATCTCGATTAGGATAATTATTAATTACCGAAAATTATTCTGTTGTGTTTATATTTCAGATATTGATTTAAAACCTAAAACTTGGTCAATACTTAATTAAACACATAAAAAAGTAGCCCAGCATATTTTTATCGCAAGCGCCAACAATACAGACTATTCAAAAGTATGTCCGGAAAAGTTAAGCTACCGAAAGTTAAATGGAAAAGTTTGGCATTCAAATTGACAGTGTCGACAAGACCGTGGTTCGACCGCCCCTTGGCCAAATGAGGTTAATAAAATTGGTTTGCGAAAGTGTTATGTCTCGATTTCCGCCCTAATAAAACAAGTTTATGTTCTATTTGATTATTACTATGAATTGAACAACTTTTGGGAGTTTCTGTCCTCTTTTACTGAGGCGAAAACCGCTTTTCGTAACGTTTTTCGTAAAGTTTTAACCACTTTATAAAGCTTTTCTGCAGACAAGCAATTTAATGAGTAATATTAACTAATTTTATATATGCATACTATATTATTACATTGCCAGCTAGTGAAATGCATTTGATGCTTTTTTAGTTGAAACTAACAATTGAGCAATATTCTCAGAATGAAAATAAATTACAACTAACAAAAATGCTGTTTTAAATTTCGCAACGTGTGCCAAAAAGAATGTCAGAATTGAAATTATAATTTTTAACTGCAGTGAAAATGTAAGGTAGGAAAGTTGCAGTACTACATATTTTCTTGTAGGATATATTATTTTAGGTCGTCCAGTCGAATCTTATTCTTTTAGAGAATTAATATAAATTCAATATTTACGTGTGCTAATCCTTTTTATTTGAGCATTATATAGGTAATCATTATTGTCACGTCAGTGTATCACGCATGTTTCGCGTTCCAGATTCAGCCTGCCTATGTACAAATATATATAGACGGTTATATTTTTACAAACTGACTAAAGGTATCCAACGACAGTCGAACAACGCTGCACATACCATCAGGCGTATTATAGGTATAAAAAATGAAATGAAAATTTGCTCAAGTTTTTAATGTGAAAAAACTTAACAGGAAAATAAATAACGATAATTTAAATTAACTACAACTAGGCACACAATGTCCGGAGAAAAATCTTAAAAACGTACAAATAAATCACCGCAGCAGAAACTTAAGGAGTCTTTCGGAGTAAGCGTTTGTTTGTTGCGCGGATTTCCACCGGTAAGCAAGTAATAAAAAAGTCTTAATACTTGAGCCCGAACGGGAAAGTGAAAGTTAACCGGACTGAGCGCGCAATCAAGACTATGAAAAATTAATCTTTTAATTAAAAATGAATTCTTTAAGACTTATCTTGAAGTTAGTGCGCGATCTGGGATATTTCTTATCATCCACACCGCTTTATGTGTTCAATTAGTGTAACACGCTTTGTTAGGAAGGAGCTTATTATGTTAAGTGTTTTGTTACTTACTTTGTGATTATGATAGGACTAGCGGCTCGGCCTGACTTCGTGCGGCTACTTTCTGATTTCATATAAATATTCTATTGATTTTATTTATCATTCCTATTTTTAATTTTCTACTTTCTCTAGACATTTAAGCTTAGTTAAAATTCATCTATTTGTCTACACTGTTCTTTAATTTATCTTCAAGAAAATAAATGTCAACACTGCTTAAGTTGTATTTTACATTAATAGGCCAATGTTATAATACACTTAATTTATAATGATTCATTCATAGTTATTTTAGGTACCATCAAGAATAAAAACACGCCTGCTTATAAGATGACATAGAATTACATCCTGTATCAAGTCAATATACTTAAGATTTTCTGTTGTCTTATCTCAAACCTCAAGATTAAATATTTAAAGTTTCTCATGCCGTGAATAACGTAATCCAACTCAAATGTTTACACATAAGAATATGCAGGAATCCGGGTCGATAATGGCCAAGTCCAGCGTATTGTCGGTATGTGGGCCGATAGCCGAGTAATCTTCCAATCGCACCGTCAGTTTATCTCTTCGACAGATGGTATAAGCGTTAGTTGGCTGCACATCAGCGACACACGTGCATTGTGTTTCCACTAATGGCGTTAGGACTTTTGTAGTGACGTACCTGCAGCGGGCTGGCAGAAAAACGTTGTGAAGAATAAATAAAAAGTATAAGAACGTAGTCATTTTAACAATTTAATTTACTTAGATTTTGTATTACCATAAGAAATGAAAAGGTACTTTAGAATAACAAAATAATCTTTTACCGTCGTATGTTTTATATCATTGCAAAATTTTATACTATTAGTTCTAAAATTTCTGCAAGAAATATGAACGCAACCTACTTAATATGATTACACTTTTAGAAAAATATATCAGTCCATTGTTGAATAAATGGACAAACGAACAAAATTCCCGCATTTATAATAATAGGAAAGCACGTTTGCCTAGCGACAATACGTCACGACCATTCAGCGTATTTCAGACGGCGGTATACGTACCGCTCAGATCGTGCATCATTTTGAACAATGACACGTTCAGAAATAGACCGATGCACTTGCCTTACACCAAAAACAACTACCGCTCGGGTGAATAATTGAATTGTACGCCCCTGTACAACCGGTTTATTTGAAACAGCTAACTCAACCCAATTTTGAATAAACATACGATTTCCTGCAGCAACATTCTATGAGTACGTGTAAAAAACATTCAAGATCAGAATTTGTGCCAAAATGACGTGCACCTTCCGCTGTGAAAAAAATTAACACTGTTTTGACATATTTGATGTAATACACCAGTGATTTATATCTATAGACAAGTCCAAATGCATATTCACACATTATTTGTTGATATTAAAGTAAAATATTTTTATTCATATCTTCGTTCGCACCAACAAGTACCAACTTCGTTTCTTGACATAGTTTTTAAAAGAGTCTAAAGCCATCGTCAAGGATTTTTAATCGACAATAATATGACATCATCTTGTGTCCGAAAAATAAATGAATTTGTATGTAAAAATAAAACACGGAAATGAAAATTATTTTAGGCGCGTGTCCCAAAATAAGCAACTGTACAAAACAGCGACAAGACTAATCACAACAAATAAAAGTGGACGACGATGTTTGCTACCTAAATTACCGGCCGTCTCGAGTTCCTGGCGAGAGCAACATAGAAGAAATCGTCGGAAAAACCTATCAAAACTTGAGAAAATTCAATAAGGGCACTTGGAAAGTTTGTTAAAGGAAGTAGCAGGAATATTTTTATGAAAAAAAAATCTCAATTCGTGTCGTCGGTAAAATAAAAATAACGTGCAACCCTCAAGGCTGGGGGAGAATCAAGTTTGTTTGTTAAGTTCGCCCATCAATGTGGCAGGGACGTTAAAATGCTAATTTATTTTACACCTGACACTGTATCACTGTACAACGTTCACCTTTTTAGACACGCCTCAGGATTTTATTCTGCAAAAAGCATTTTTATATAATATTGGGAATGAGAATGAAATCGGGAATGTGGGAACAAATCTGTGATTAATTTTACGAGAAGTATTTTTTATTGTAATGAATGGCGAGATGAGCTTGCCATTCGCCTAAGGTAAGGGATACGACCACTCATGAACAGTAGGAAAACTGAACAACACCTTGAATTACAAAGCAATGCTTGGCATTGCACTGCGCTCTCCATGCTGAGATATAAAGTGTTAAGTCTCAATATGTCCAGTAGTTACTCTGGCTATAATGTCCTTCAATCCTAAACACAACAGTGCTATTTGGCGGGAGAAATAGTCATTGCGGTGGTACCTACCCAGGCGGCCTCTTAAATGAGAGAGACCCACCAACGGTATAGGTAAGTATAAGTATTGTGGAAAAAAGCCATTGAAAAAGGTAGTACTTATACAAAATAAAAATTCATTAAGTATAGTTCAAACACTCAATAATAAAAGTACAAATAATGTATTTTATTAACCATATCAAATATTTCAAGAAAAGTAACACATGTTAACAAGATCTGAATGAGCTTTGAGACGAAGTTCCGAATGTAAAAATAGTTTTAAACGAATGTTTATAAAAACTAAAATAACATCAAGCGTAATATTAGCAAAGAATACGCAACCAACGCTTGAATATAATATGTCTCAAGCCCACATCCATTAGTCAAAATATGCATACACATTATACGACATATATTAGCTCTGAACAAATTTAGCCAGAGCAAACACGCATAAACCCATAAAAATGAGGCAAAATAAACTAAAAACTCATCAAACGGCGTGGAAAACAAACTGTCGGAGCAAACCGAGCGTGTTTCAATAGTATTATTACCTTGCCTTGGGGCTTAGTAGTTAGCAGTAAACGATATAGATTGTGGAGTTGACTGTGAGCTCATCTCTTGGAGTCCTGGACATTTGCATGAAGACAGCTACGAAACCGGTAGTGTTGGTAGTTCTCTCATATGTGAGAGGCAAATAACAGTGTATATCCACTGTTGTATTTCGGGATGAAGGATATTGTATCCAGAAAAACTACTAGACATAATAAAGCTTATCTTATGTCTCAGGATGACAAGCAGTGTAAGCGGCAGTAGCGGAAGCGATACCAAATATTGCAAGGTAACTCATGGTGTTGTTTGGTCTTGCTACTACCCATAAGTGGTCGTTTTGCTTAGCATCAAGCGAATGGCATGCTCGTCTCGCCATTCATAGTAATAAAAAAACTCCACACCTGCATTTATCACTATGGAAGGTTTCCCACCATTATTACAATGGACGCTTTGATACTAGATACTGATACTAATATGACTACTACACATTTGTAATGTTATTAGCATTTTGTATGTCAAATAACACTGTGAAAATAGTCAACAGATTTACCGGCATCGCTTGCTATTATCTGTAATCGATGTATGTTTTTTTCTTTGTAGCATCGCTATTGCCAGACGTACGTACAGTCATCATAATATTTTTATATCAACTTTAGCACTCCATATTTTCTTCCGTCACTTATATTATAACTGTCCACACTAATATCCATCACTCTTCTAGTTACATAGTTGTTACCACTTCTTATAATCCTATTTCTGTTTAATACTAGGCAGTGAAGTTTGCTTCTGTCCTTGATTTTCGATTGCCCGTCCATTCAATAAACCGCTAACCGCACCAAATGGTCAGCCAAACAAGCCGGTAGAAGCCTTGCTAAATCTACATAGCAGCAAAATTATTGCGCAGATTCACTAAAATGATTGTTATCATAATATAATGTAAAATGAGCTGTCATTTCCTTATTTTCTTTAGCAAGTGCCTAAATACTCAGTAATTCAGTTAGCCAACGAGCTAAAATAAACCAGTTGAACATAAACATTAGTTTGGAAGCACGTGCGTTATAAATTAAACAGAATTGGAAATGGGTATTGCATGAACAGCGAACGTTACTTCTGCTCAAATACGTAATAGCAGTAGACGAGAGTCCCGACTCCCGTCTAACGCTTAATAGTTTTCGATCTTATGACGGTTAGGTAGATTAATTGTAAATAAACATATACACATAGTAAACACGTAAGCTCATGCCTTTATCGCTAAAAAAGTGGGCAGTGGTGCAACTAATGTACTCCGCATATCGCTGATATTTCTTTTTAAGTTGTGAAAGACTTTGGTCACTTTTCACCGCCTGAGTTTTATAAAGGGCTGTAAAATGGCATTACTTAACGGTAATAAAAAATCATCTTTTATTATTTTTTCTTAATTTACAGCTCTAGAGTGTTTTACTTTTTATTCCCTTTACGATGTCTATTTTGAAAAGCATAATATAATACAATTGAGAAAAATTACAGTTTTTTTTATTTCACTAATATTTAATCCAAAAAATATATTAATTTTATTTCTTGCCCTCAATCAAAGACGTCATCTTCTTTCTCACTCTTCCTAGTCTCAGTTCATCCATTGAAAACCTTTCAGGTTACTTCTTACGTTGATTCTTCCGCGTGATCCGCCAACGTCTAGAGGAAACCATTTTAACGGAAACGTTGAAAGCACTTGAGGACTGAGGATTGACGTGACACGGCCAGACCGACTTCGTTTCATTTCTACTAAAACATATTATGTAAGTTTATTCTTAATTTAAGCAAAAACAATAAAGCTGGTTTACAGTCTAAAGTTGTACTAATTGAGCCTGAGCTCAGGCAAATATGGAATTGAAAGACTACGAGAAGAGTCTAGAACAGCTGTATATCTACATAAATATATAATAATATAGGTACCTAATCATTATATGTCTATACGTAAATTTTCTCTCTCTTCGCCCACAGGAAGTTCACTGATGAAAATAGGCGCCCCAAGGCACTTGGCGGACAAAAATTATAAATTCATGCCAAGATTGTTTTCAAAATTATAACCACTACCTACACTAAGCCAACATCGATACTAGATTGTAAAAGCCACTACAATGAAGTAGTTGACTAGTCCTACTTACTACAAAGAGAGTGCGAGAGTGCATTCCACTAAATGAGCTACGAGAAGAATATACAAATAAAAAACGATTTTACGGGATGCAAAAAAAAAACGTAACATTTTAAATGTTGGCTTATTTTTCACAGTGGGAGATTATATTTTTTTTATTACGTTAAGTCCTATCTCATTAATTAAGAGCCATTAAACCCTTTCTCTGTCGCCCTAAGAAATTTAACAATCCTTTATTTCTGGTTTCGCTAAAGAACAGTTTCGCAACGGTTGTATGTAGACTTTACATGCTTTTAAAGGCACAAGCACTTCGAAAAGAATATAGCAATACACCCAACAGCCACATACATAATCCTGTCCCCACATAAGAATCAATCAATTCTTATGTCGTGGGTATCCGAAACTACGCGACGCTTTGCGGTCTCACAAACAAACAAATATTTGTGGGCTTCACAAACATTTGTGTCGTTGCGGGGATCGAACCCGTGACCCTGCACCCCACATATCTACATAGAGTAATATACATGCTTACGACTTCTATACGTCCTTTTAACTATAGAAAGGACAAAACGTTGTTGAAACCACAATGAAATAAATTTACAGCAGGTCATATCAAAATGTAATGGCACATGCAAAACAAAGCAGACTGCGCCAACGATTACATTCCGAAGGTCTATTATAATTAGCACATTATACAATGCTCCACAACAAATAATTATTTAAACATATTTAAGTAGTTTTACTCACGCAATAACAGACACGAAGGACGAATATTTAATGACAATGTTATCCGTACCTGGAATCAAAAAGCAAACATTGTACTGTGCATTCACACAGGAATATAAAATTTGAATAGTACCTAATATGTTATTTAGTGGTGATGTGTGACTGGGTAGGTGGGTTGAGGACAAATTTGCGTGTAATGAGGCATCTTCAAGATAAGTGTATGCAAAAATGTGTAATTTTACATGGGAGTTTACGTATATGAGATGTGATGTTATCATCGAATAAGACTAGTCATAACTCAAACCAATGCCTTTAAAGTTATTTGTTACTCTATGGTCCTATTTATGTTTCTCCTTGCTTGGCAATATCAATCTAATCAATTCGATAACTTAATTCTATACACCTTGTCATATAATCCGACTTGTGACGTTTCCATCGACTGCTTAACTTCTATTAAACCTTATGAGAAATATTGAAACACCTACATCAACAATTTTCCTACTTAGGAATAGAACATACTGCTACTAGTTCCAGGAAGCATTAATAAACGTATCTCGTAATTCATTAAGGTGTAAGTAGCGATGATAGTCTGTCTACATTTTCGTACAATTCAAAGAGTTTCTAATTTAGTGAGCCTTAAACGCGCTGTTTTAATGCTCAGCTTGTTCCGCGATGTTGATCCTTGGATGCTGTCCTGTCCAATCTGATATTGCACTCCATCGCAGCCAATGCACAATTTCTATATGATCAACTGAGTCGAGCGCTTTGTAGTCAAATATTATTTCATCGCTCGATATCGAAACACCAAACACAAACAGCAGCGCAAAACGTCTGACACACATATGTCAATCGCAATTTTATAAATTGGCAACAAAACCGGCGATTGATTCCGCCAGAGTGAAATGCATCTACATATTTGTATCGAAACTAATTGTGATGAAAGCTTTTAATCTATACTTGTACATTTATCGGCCGGGAGAAAATTAGTGATGGACCGAGTCAATATCGATTAACGAAAAACAACGCCGCGGCCGATGGGTTTGCGAACCTGACGCACGCTCGTCCCCGAGCGTCATTAATCAAATCACTGCTATGCGGTTTAATGGCAGACTAATTACAGTTTGCGCGCGAATCACCTACACACACCGTCGCAGTAATTACTGCATTAACTCCACTGCGGAAACGCTTAATACGGGATAATGCTGATTACATATCGCAATGCGGGCGCTAACCAAAAGTTTGCCCAGCTATGCCGTCAATCAAACATCCTAGCTTTACGCGCCATTGTCATGTCAAAGTGAGCGGATTGAGCGGACCACTCCAGCTGCCATTTCGATACTAGACAATGCCGAAAAACAATGAATATTGTTCGCGGCAAATCACTACATCTCCCACGTTGTTTGATGTCAATGTCAACCGTTAATTTATGAGTGAGTCATATTATTGTTTAGGAGATTTCCGTCCTTCATATTGTCAATTAACCTCTAGAGCAGTGATTCTCAACCACTGTGCCGCGGCACTTTTGTGTGCCGCCAAATTTCAAAAGTGTGCCGCCAAATTATGCATTCCAATAATCGAGATTTAATTTTAGAACATTCAGAAGAATCAATTAATTCATTTTGGATTAACATCAGATGCGATTATGCAATGATAGCCAAAAACGCTTTATACATTTTATTACAATTTTCCATATCTTATTTGTGTTAATTCGGATTTTCAGCATTAGCCAACATTAAAACTAAAAAAAATCAAGATTGTTAAATGTGGAAGACGATATGAGAGTAGCATTATCATTTTTACGACCAAATATAAATGAAATTATCAAAAAACATCAAGCTCAAATTTCGCATTAAAAATATTTTTATTATTAGCTTGTAATTAATCCCTTAATAAACGTTTAGTTATTATTGTAGTATATATTAGTTTATTTCGTATATTTAAAATTTTTGTCATAAACTATTTATGTAGTGTGTTGTAGTAAGTAAATAATTTTTATCTTTTTCTTTGTGTGTCGCCAAATTTTGAAATCGTTAAATATGTGCCGCAACAAAACACAGGTTGAGAATCACTGCTCTAGAGCCTATAACCAAAATTGTGTCCAGTTCATTCATATCCTAAAATCTAGGTTATATGAACCAAGAGTAGTTCAATAACGATGTAGATAAGGAGATGCACACATATTACGCTTTGTACGTGAGCGATCCCGTTCGGCCGGGGCAGAAGCACGGGCCGTCCATTGTGACGATAACAATAAACGAAGAACAGAGCAATTAGCCGCAGCTATTTGAGTTTATCGTGCGTAAAACAAGAAAAGAATTAAACACGTGATGCGTCTTGAAAGAAGTTCATTAAGTGCCGTGAATTTTGTAGCGCTTTGTAGAATAAAGACTACAATTAAATTGTTCCATACGAAATAATTTACCAACTACGTTAACGTACCGTAAATTTTAAAGGTAGTCGATTGCTATGACGCCGTCAAAATAAGGATTATATTACTTATTTATATAATTTAAATTCTCTCAAAACTTTTTAAAAATGCAATCTCATAACATGTACAGCTTATACATATCAATCACAGAATCTAAATCTGAAACGGCTTTCATTCTCTTGGATGCTGTATCATTTTTAATACATTTACTACATCAATGTGTACTTATATATTTAGTGTATTACAAAATTGGCCATATTAGCCAGACTAACTAATATATGAATTTCTACACTGGCCGATACGTCACAACCAGTGGATTTCATTAGGTGGGCTTAAATATATGTCGAACGATTGGGTTTGCATACATCGTGCATCCTAAATTACTGGCGTTGAGCCTAATTTAGTCAACAGTTAATAAAACAGTTATACAGTTACAGCTTTCTAAAAGACATATTATGCTCTCGTATTAGCAAAAAAATAGTGCCACTTTGTTCAAAGTTATTAATTATTATTTGTCGCTTTATATTCTTCTATTGTACTTGATTGTTAAACTTTGAGATGTTAACTTGTTACTTAACCATTGTATTGTTGTATTTACTCTTTGCGTATGTTGTGTCTACTTTGGAAAATCATGTATTTAATTTTTGTTTTGTTAATTTCTGTTTAATTTTTACACGCTTTATATTATATGTATTGATATGTAATTTACTGCCACCTAATAAATAACAATAAAATAAAACAGTTACCCATAATTTATTTCATTCAATTAATTCCAACAGCTTATAATTACTTTAAAACTATGTCTGTGAGCCTCACACTTGCACTTGTGGCTCTATAGTTGCCGCCAACGGTCATCACGCTTTGAGTTGTTTCCGTTGTTCGGGTAGATTTGCACGACATCATGCTCTCAACGATATTATCCGTAGGGCTCTCGTATCCGCAAACGTGCCATGCTTGCTTGAGCCCCCTGGCTTAGTTCGTACTGATGGCAAGAGGCCTGATGGTCTCACATTGTTGCCTTGGCACAGGGGAAAGTGCATGGTGTGGGACGCCACGTGCGTTAGTACCTTCGCCGTGAGTCACTTGGGCAGAACGGTGAGGGCGGCCGCGGCTGCTGCTGAGTCAAAGCGAGCAAAATATGCTCCTTTGTTACGGGATTACTTTTTCGTACCTTTTGCTGTTGAGGTAACTGGATGTTGGGGATCTGAGGCCAAAGTTCTTATTAGAGACATTGGCCGCCGTCTTAGAGAACTAGGTAGGGACTCTCGCTCTGGGTGGTTTCTGACGCAGAGGGTAGCCATCGCCATCCAAAGAGGAAATGCTTCCAGTATTCTAGGCTCTTTTGCTCCAGGAACGATGTCGAACGGTTTTTGTTTTGATTAAGGGGATTTTTTTTTTAATCTATTTTATTTGGTGACTGCTATTAAAAATAAATTTGAAAATATAGCTTGTTTAAAATTATAATATTCGTCTTTAAAACTTATTTTTAATTTTTGTCATAATATATTCAACCGGCCATTTCATTTTTAAATTAGCCTAAATACCAAAACTTGCTAAGGCGTTTGTTTATAAGATGAAAAGATATTCACAGAGTCCCCGATTCTTGGGAAAAATTCTTTGAATTGTCCAAAAGAACGTAAAGTTTGAGACTATTCTATTACAGAGTAGTAACTTTTGAGAAAACCAGGCATTTATAGCCACTTATTACTCAACTATTCCAAGTATTCGTAGTTCAGATTACATAAAACTGTAGTAACAAAATTAAATTTTATGAGCATCTATTACTCGATGTAGTACCGTGCCAGATGACAAGCTTGTAAAGTCTTACAGCTGAGCAGTGACGTATTCCCCTATAGGTCATCATGATGGAGAAGAAAAAGCTTAGTTTAAAATATTTCTATGGTTAATGATAAATCATAAACAATTTTACCATACGAAAACCTTGCTTAAATCAATCAAAGGATTTTTACGGCGACCTGTTGGAAGGGGCCTGAATCCTACAATCTCCTACAGCTTCTATACTTTATTTTATTAAAACAAAACACACAATCGACGATAAACACGTCATTTCTACTAATATAAAACTATGACCTTGTAACAGCAGTCAAGCGATATTTACATGTAATAAAAAAAACCATGACGAGAATGATTTCACGCGCTCGCGTCTGGTAAGGCACGCACGGTTAGAAGTTAGAACTAAACATTTCAACCTACCGCTAGGAAATTGTTTGAGGCGTGCCAAAGTAGATTTTATCGTAATGAGATCCGGAACTAATGATAAAAATCCTACAGGTAACATTGCATTAAGCTGTCAACTAGGGTAGCCACGAACGTAAATTAGAATATACGAGGTGGCGGTATTATTTAGTTAATTATTTTTTACTACATTTCAAGAAGTAAAAGATATTATCGGTGCTTGCTTATACTTTAGGCTCAATAATTTGTGAAATAATTGTTTACATAGAGTAATATTTTTTATTAATAGTGCTTTTTACATCCTTTTACTAGTAAATATTCTATGAGCATCTGTTATACATGAGTAAAAAGAATAGTTCATTTCAAAATAAACGCGGCAACCCTAAAGTCAACCGTAATGTTTTCAGTGACAACTTTGTGGACTAAAATATCAGAGGAGTTTGAAAATTGCACTCGACCATCATGGAAACGTTTTTAAATGTTTATCTCTTAGTACATGTTTCAACTACTGAATAGATTTTTTTCATTTATTTGTTACTAGCTTTTGCCCGCAACTTCGTCTGCATTATTAACTTTATCTAAAATGTGTTTTATATACTTGAAAATCGATACTCCAATAAATTAGATATTACGTCCTCATTATCCCTAAAACTGAGAAAATTCTAAAACATCAAATTACGTCACTATTAATTTGTGAGCATCCCGTTGGGCAAATTATATGGCCTATTACTTTATCAACAGCGATTTCCCGCTTTATCTCCACTTAAAACGTAAAACCCCAAAACCTTACAATTGGTCATCATTTATCTATAATAAGTAGATAATGTGTATGTGTATGTGTATCAGCCCATATACGTCCCACTGCAGGACACGGGCCTACTCTACAATCGAGAATATGATTGAGAGTGGTTAGGCCATATAGTCCACCACGCTGGCCTAGTGTGGGTTGGCGGACTTTACATACCATAGAAATCGCTATGGTATGCAGGTTTCCTCACGATGTTTTCCTTCACCGTTATAGTGCGTGGTGATTGACTATCAATACACACATGACTCCGAAAAGTCATAGGTGTGCCCTGGGATTCGAACCCGCTACCACCGTGAACATATTGGCAGCCGCGTCTGGTCCGTTTACCAAAAGGCCACAACGCAATTTAAAAAAAAAAAAGTAGATACTATACACATAATAAATTCCTCCCTCGAAAATGTAATCGGAACTACGCACAATTTTTCACGTTTCTAGCTTCAGTAATTTTGAGTGTGCGTTGATTAGACAGTTCGGTTCTACAAAATTTCAACCCTTATTTTAACCCCTTTAGGGTGATCTATAGAAAAATAAAGTATGCAGTTATTTTTGTTTTTGATTGACTAACTAAAGTGCAAAGTTTGACATTTGTAGCTTTAACGGTTTCTATTTTCCATACAACCGTTTTTTACACTTTTCACCTCCTTAGGGGTTGAATTTCCTAAAATCCTTCCTTAGTGCTACCCTGCGTCACAATAGGAATGTCTGTGTAAAATTTCACGTTTCTAGCTCCAGCAATTTCGGCTGTGCGTTGATTAAACAGTTCGGTTCTACAACATTTCAACCCTTATTTTAACCACTTTAGGGTTAATTTTAGAAAAATAAAGTATGCAGTTATTTTTGTTTTTAATTGATTAACGAAAGTGCAAAGTTTGACAGCTGTGGCTTTAACGATTTCGATTTTCCATACAACCGTTTTTACCCTTTTCACCCCCTTAGGGGTCGAATTTCCAAAAACCCCTTCTTAGTGCTACCTTACGTCATAATAGGAATCCCTGTGTAAAATTTCACGTTCCTAGCTCCAGTAGTTTCGGCTGTGCGTTGATACGTCAGTCAGTCAGTCAGTCAGGTTCTTCTTTTATATATATAGATTATTTACTGAACACGAAAGACAAAACAAGACTCAAAAATATGACAAATTACACTAAAATGTACAGATGGTTGTCTTTTCGCTCGAGGCGACTTCTTACAGACAACCTTTGGATGGATATAATAAATAAATAACACCCAACAATCACATACATAGTCCTGACCCCCACCACACTAAGATCGAGTCTTGTGTCGTGGGTATCAGGAACTACGAGAGACTTTTCGGTCTCACAAACACCCAGACCCGAAAGAAATATTTTTGTGGGCCACACAAACATTTCTCTCGGTGCGGGGATCGAAACCGCGATCTCTCGTTTTACAGCTGGCGTCTAACCAACTGCGCCACGGAGGCTGTCAATATAAGAAAATATTCGTACATATAACTGATTGTTTTCGTAACTTGACACTAAGATTTTGGCTATAATTTTAAGCCGTGTGATAGAATTTTGAAGACTATGTATCTTTAAAGATATTAGAACCTGAGTCAAATTTTAAAAATATCAAATGAAATCAACGTCTTATTACGATGATACCTACTGCCCGTATAAAATCTAGCTTGGTATATTCCGTTGAAAATAGACTTGAGGTACATCGTTGATGATGTCAGATTAGCCTGATTTTCTGGCTGTTCGGTATATAGGTTAGCCATTAAACTGTTGCGGATTGTGTATTTATTTTTTTCATTTTAATTTATACAACATTATTTAATTTATTTTATAATTAGTACTCATCAAGTTGGTAATGTGAAGTATTCATCCACAAGATTACCGAGATGGTTTAACACTTTAAACAGCGCCCGTGTAAATTACTTCGTAGCAACGCTTAAATTTTCATTTGAGCCATTCAATTAATAGTGTGTTTCTGAATAATTTTACAAATCTTTCACTTTTAGTGCCATTTCTTCGCATTATTCAATAAAACACGAAGTAAATGGCAAATTCTATTTATATAGAAAGCCTGAAATAAAAATGTAGGTGTCACCCCCGGTATTTATACAAAGTTAAACGTGTTAGTAGTTGTTTTTGTCTAGCAGTCGCTGGAATAACGTCACAGCGTTGTTTTCAAGGTAAGAAGACACTTCAGGTGTTTATTAAAGAAGGCATTTGTCGGCATAAATTCGACATAGGTCCAGCGCATTCCTAGCAAATTACCACTTAGACATTCATGAATCCTGCGATTTAACGATCTAATTCCATCCGTATTGATTGAATCATCGCAACATTTTCATATACAGCTCCACATTCTCCTGTGAAGCTGAAAATTGAGTGAGAAGTGTACTGCATTCCAGGGAACGCAATCGACAGACTGCTGGCCATTGTATGACTGCAAGGGCGCATTGCTTCACATACTTGGGATCGATCGCCTTGTCGCTCCCAATAGGAAATCAAAGTATATTAAGGGCAGCCTAGTATCATAAAAAGTATAAGATATAGGGCACTGGGGAAATTTTTATAGCTTATGTGGGCTGACAACCTGATATTAAGCAGTTACTGCCAATCGTGCCTTTGGCACTGCTGGAAATACTTCCAACTTACTAATACTAAGTTACTAAGATACTAACTTTTCAAACATTTTTTATTCCATATTCATCTCATATTTGTGTTGCTGCAGTAGGACGTATATGGGCTAATACAATACAAAACTCCATATTTTTTATTGCTATGAATGGCGAGACGAACATGCCGTTCGCCTGATGGAAAACTACACGACCGCTCATGAACAGTAGCAAAACCAAATAACACCTCGAATTACTAAGCAATACTTGGTATTCCACTGCGCTCACCATTCTGAGACATAAGATGTTAAGTCTCAATATGTCCTGTAGTTACTCTGGCTACAATACTCATACAAATTGCCTAAACCTAGAATTTGCTCCCGGCAGGAAACTATGCTCGCTCCCTATCCAATCGTGGGATGGAAAAGCCTTTGGTTTTTTTTAATTCATCTAGGTGGGACCTCCTGAGGTATCATGCATTAAAAAAGAACATACTATTACAAAAAAAAACATAACAACATATCTACATACAACTTTCATATGAGATAAAAACATATCTGCAGATAATAATGAAATTTGATTGCATTTGAAAGTTTACATTCAGTAACGTCTTGTGAGTTCCGAGAAATATATTACATTTCTGCTATTAGTTTAATTTGCTCGTTAGCGTTAGGAGTTACAGCTCCAATGAACAGATAAAGACCGTTTCTTAGATAGCATCGCTCTCTAGTACTTATTTACTTTCACATATTATGTGAGTATTTTTATTTCATTCATTTGTTTATAGAGATAGTGGATACAAATTATTTGCAGCTAGTCTTAGGACATCTTTCTTCGTGAAGTATCATTGTGTAGTCAATAACGTTTAAACACGCAAAGTTAAGGAAGAAACAAACCTGTTTCACGCAAACAATCACTGCTCAATGCACATTTTGCAGGCGCGATAACCGTCGTCATATCTGTGGTGTATCAATATAAGTTATTATCGAGTGGTGGCGGGTACTTATATATAGTTAGTTGGCATTACACGTTGATCCCGAGAGCGGTGTTTTATTTCACAATTAGTTATTCCCTCAGTATATTACATTGGCGACGAGGAAAAATTTGTGATAGTGCTAACAAACATAACGGGAAATATGTCAATCGGGAAAATTCGCGAATTCGATCCAAAATCGGGAATGTGGTCGTCATATGTAGACCGCCTCGAGATGTATTTTAAAGCCAACGGTATTAAGGAGGAATTGAAACTCCCTACTATGATTTCGGCGATGGGGGATGAGGCATACGAGCTGCTGGTGAACCTGGCAAGTCCGAAGAAACCGGCGGAACTAACGTTTAGTGCAGCCAGTGACTTGTTGTTTAAGCACTTACAACCTACCCCGTCAGTTCTCGCGGAAAGGTACCGATTCAGGCAGCGGAGGCAGCTTCCTGAGGAATCTATTAGTGAATATGTAGCAGAATTAAAAAAGTTAGCAAGGCAGTGCGAGTTTAATGATGGTCTAAATGAAAACCTACGAGATCAATTTGTGTGCGGGCTCAAAGGAGAAATAATACGCCAACGGTTGTTTGCGGAGGACGGTAATTTAAATTTTGTTAGTGCCGTAAAACTCGCGTCGTCATTAGAAGCCGCGGAGCGGGACGCAGCGGCGGTGGACACGCGGTCCGGAGGCGCGGAGATTCCGGGGAGCGCCCAGGTGCATCATGCGGCGGCGGCGGCGCCGGCCTGGCGGGCACACAGTGAGCGCAGAGGCGGCCCGCGTCACACACGTCATAATGGTTACGAGTCGAGAGTGAGTAGCGGATATCGTGCACCCACGACCACGCGGCAGTCGAGTTATACCAGCAAATATTGCAAGGGCTGCGGTTCATCTGGTCACCAATACGAAGCGTGTAAATATAAATATTTCGTCTGTAGCCGATGCAAAGGTACAGGTCACTTGCGCCGGGTATGTCCAAAGGAGTTACCCAGACCAGCGAAGTTCCATTATGGTGAGATTGACCAAAGTGAACATTCCACAGAGGAACAAGAAGAAGATAACATCGATTTACATCACCTAAATTTGCGAGCTTACCACGCGGTGAGTTTCCCCATATTATTGGATGGCCAAGTGCTTAATATGGAAATAGACACTGGATCGCCTATATCGTGCATTAGTAAGGACACTTACGATAGATATTTCACGCATCGACCCCTTCAACCGTATGATTTATATTTAAAGTTTATAGATGGTTCAAAAATTCAGCCGTTGGGAGTTATTAAGCCTTTAGTAACATACCGAAGCATGGCCAAAGAATTAGAATTATTTATTATCAGCGGGGGTACTGCTTCCTTGTTAGGTAGGCAGTGGCTAGCGGAACTAGGAATTTCGGTTCCGCCATTTAAAAATAATAATATGGTTAAGCCGCACATCACGAGTTGTAGGGAAATATTTTATAATAAAGGTGTAAAATTAAATAATAAAATTGATAATTTGTTGGACAGGTATAAGAAGTTGTTCGACGGTACCCTGGGGAAGTTTACGGGGGGCAAGGCGAGGCTGCGGGTGCGGGAAGACGCTGTGCCAGTGTTTCACCGAGCTCGGCCGTTGCCTTTTGCATTGCGCGAGCGGGTCAACGCGGAGCTAGATTCGATGCTTCGCGACGGAATTATTGAACCGGTCGACTGTTCCGAGTGGGCTTCTCCGCTCGTTCCCGTAAATAAATCTGACGGGGCACTCAGGATTTGTGTGGACTATAAAACTACGGTAAATCCTGCTTTACTGGTTGATAGATATCCGTTACCCAAAATCGATGACGTACTTGTAGCTTTAAATGGAACTCGGTACTTCAGTAAAATAGATTTAAGTCAGTCATACAATCAAATTGAGTTGGATGACTCGAAAAAGTATACAGTAATTAACACTCACCGGGGTCTCTTTAGGTATAATCGCTTAGTGTTTGGGCTCTCTTCCAGCCCGGGCATATTCCAGCGAATTATGACTAATTTACTTACGGGTATACCCAACGTGGCGGTAGTTATTGATGATGTCATTATCGGGGGCCGAACGGAAACTGAACATTTAGAAGCATTAGAACTAGTATTCAAACGGTTATTAGACAGTGGTTTGCGATTAAAAAAGGCAAAATGTGTTTTCTTAACGCAGGAAGTGTCATATTTAGGGTATATTATAACTAAAGACGGTATTAAATCTGACCCTGAGAAAATTGCAGCGATCGCAAAAATTCCCAGACCAGGAAATGTGTCTGAACTACGTTCCTTTTTAGGATTAGTAAATTTTTTTGCTAAATTTGTAAACAACCTTAGCCCCACGTTAGTACCACTTTATAACTTGCTTCGGAAGAATGTCAAATGGGAGTGGACTAATCTTTGCGAAAATGCTTTTAAGGGAATTAAAAATATATTGATGAGCTCAAGGGTGTTAGCGCATTACGATCCCAGTAAGCCTTTAATTGTGACGTGCGATGCAAGCGCGGTAGGGCTAGGTGGCGTTTTATCGCAACCGAGTAAACGCGGCTGCGCGGGAGACGAACGCCCGATAGCATTTGTATCGCGCACACTTACCAAAGCGGAACAAAATTATTCTCAAATTCATAAAGAGGCACTAGCTATAATATTTTGTATGAAAAAATTTCATCAATATATTTATGGTAGAAGATTTACACTACGTACGGATCATAAACCACTTGTATCGATTTTCGGCCCACACGTAGGTATCCCCACTATGACAGCCAGTCGAATGCAAAGATGGGCAATCATATTATCAGCATATAGTTATGATATAGAATACGTTAGGACAGATGCGAACACAGCTGACGGGTTGTCTCGACTGCCGAGGCCCGGCGATAACAAACCGGTTTTTGTGATGCCCGAGCAAACGTATTTACATTTTGCGCAAGATGCAATGTTATTAGATTGTAGCGAAATAAAAAGTTTTACCGCTAAGGACCCTATTTTAGGAAGAATATTAGGTTACATTCGGGACGGTTGGCCTACGGAGTGTGAAATGGTGGGCTTACGGCCTTACTTCAATAGGAAGAACGAGTTATATGAAGAACTCGGATGTGTTATGTGGGGTCACAGAGTTGTTGTACCGGAGAAATGTCGGGAGAAAGTTTTAAAAATGTTGCACGAACCACACATGGGTATTGTTAAATCCAAGACCTTAGGACGTAGTTACGTATGGTGGGCAGGCATGGACGAGGCTATCGAGGCCATGTGTCGTGCATGTGCGACGTGCGCTGCACATGCTGACGCGCCGCCGCGACAAGCGCCACGCCCCTGGCCCTGGCCTACCAAACCGTGGTCTAGGTTGCATTTAGACTTTTTAGGGCCACTTTTTGGGCAGACATACCTCGTTGTTATAGACTCGATGTCCAAGTGGGTAGAAATATTTAACGTGGCTAGTACAACAGCCACCGGGACAATCGCGAAACTACTTGAACTTTGGAGTAGATGGGGCATACCGAGACAAATTGTTACCGACAACGGCCCCCCATTTACAAGTGCGGAATTACGCCAATTTCTTAAAGATTACGGGGTGGAACACGTATTTACGGCGCCTTATCATGCCGCGTCAAATGGTGCTGCCGAAAATGCGGTTAAGACTTTAAAAAGGGTTATCAAAAAGGCACATTATGAGAGGAAGGACATTATAAAATCACTACACACATTCTTACTCTATTACAGAAATACCCCCCATTCATCGACAGGAGAATGCCCTGCGAGTTTAATGTTAGGTAGGCGTGTACGGACTAAATTGGACATTCTAAAGCCTGACTTAACAATACGGATGAGTGAAGTCCAAAAGCAACAGGCAGAAACGGCGGGTGGTGCGGATAGGTTAATAAGTCCCGGTGAATCGGTGTGGTATAGACAATTTCTAAAAGGGGAGAAGTGGGGATCTGGCAAAGTGGAAAGCCAGATCGGCACATCTAATTATCAAGTTAGGGATGAGAACGGTAATCAGGTACATCGTCATATTGACCAGATCAAACGCAGGCCTAGAAGTTCGTTAGTCTTCCCAAGTCTTGAATGTCGTCCTACAGAATCTAATACGGAGGATCCTCACCCGGGGTTCGATAATAATGAATCTAGTGATAAATCCTTGGTAACCCCCGGAAATCTGGAGAAATCGACTCTGGAGCAAGCAACTGGTTCTGCTGTTTCTGTTGATAATCGCGAGCATATTACTAATACGCAACCTGGAATTAGTAAACTTCCTCAGGGGTACCAAGAAGGTAAAGGTTCTCGGCCAATAAGGCAATGTAGATTGAAAAATCCTGTAAATTACAAATGTTGATGTTGACTGTTAGATAAATAAGTATATCTATAATAATTTGTAAAATGGTGTGTGTAAATGTTAAAATAAGATACTAGTTTTTATAAATTGTGTAAGAAATAATTTATTTGTGGAGGATTGTGGTGTATCAATATAAGTTATTATCGAGTGGTGGCGGGTACTTATATATAGTTAGTTGGCATTACACGTTGATCCCGAGAGCGGTGTTTTATTTCACAATTAGTTATTCCCTCAGTATATTACAATATCGAACAGCATTTTATAAACAATTTTAATCGGCGATTGTTCCGGCTCTTGGCTACCACTTGCGTCAAGCCATTGTTAGCTACCGCGGATCAAGAAACTTCTACTTACGAATGGTGCTGTTACATTGCGCGCATTGTTCCCAGATGGCGACTCTCGGTCGGAAACAAACGCTGTGTGTATCAGTGTCAGCGGATAAACGGTCGTAGAAAATCGTCGCAGCGGACGGTTTCAGCGCGAAATGAAACTTCCCGGAATACTTAAGTGAAAAGAAAAAAACCTGTAAGAATAGTTTGGTGTCAGATGCAACGACATTTCGTAGTACGATTCTGTTGGAAACTTAAGTAAACCAGCCATTTCTGAATGGTTCCCTAGAATTTGTTATGTACTATTTGTGACGAATTTGTATTACCAATATTTATATTAACATCATATTATACAGTGTAATGAGCAAACATGAATATTTATAATCGATTGATAAATTATTAATTTCCTCAGCCGGAATAATGTATAAAGTCAATTACTCCGGGAGCAGACTGCATGGCAACACACGAAGCGTGACAATATAAATACATTCTGTAAGAGATCTCGTAATGCGTTGTGTCGCTGCCTAATGCAGCACGCCTCATAGAAAATGTATGAAAATAATTAAAGAGCTCCGTGCTACGACGCGGGTGCAGTGTACGCCGATACGCGCTGACCTTATCAAGGTATATTCACAGTTCCAGCGAACTACAACAGTTAAAAACTATTTAATAAATATATACCTACCTACATTGTACATCTGAAAAGTAGACTAATATTATTTATAACCAGTTTTAAAATTGTGAATAAGACTTTATTGTTTAAAAAGTGTTGACATAAGTGTATTTTTATTATAACATAAATTGAACAATCCAATTCATCGACTAGAATAGCAATTGTAAATTATAAAATGGAAATGTTGCAACAAACGTCGACACATAACGAATGTATTAATGAATAAATAAATAAGCAAACGGAATAAGTGCATTCTCATTTGCCTTTAAAGTTAACACCGCAGACAATAATTCAATTTCATAGAAGCCGCGCGCCGCGGCGCGCACTCAACTGAAATATTTTATTAAAATTCCGCTTACGTGCTCCACATAAATAATAAACAACCATCGTTCCACTGAAATCGTGGAAACGTGACATTGAAACAAAACTTGCTCCTTCGATATGTTCATGAATAACTGCACTCAGGCATATTGACTCTCGCCGCGTAGTGTTAGAGCGCCATTTGGAAAGACATCGCCAAAAGCCGATATGGCGTTCCGTCAGCGCCAACTTAGTGACGTGAGGTGATTTAAGCGTTACAGTTTACGCGAATGTAGGTCATGCCACTTTCAGGATTGGGTCTGAAATCGTTTAAGGCGTTCGAGTGCGTTTGTTTTTATTTAAAACACACCCGTGGCGACTCGCGGCCGTGCTCAATGCGGTGTGAAGTGAGATTTATTGCGATTGTGAAACAGTTGCGTTTTGCAGACCGGCCGCTAGCACTCCATATGCATGAAGGCACTCAGGAGTCGTGGAGAATCTTAATTGTGCTCCATTGAGAGATTCCACAGTTCGGCATCTTTATTTTTGAATAAAAGGAGACTTGTTGCTCGCGACACGTACTCGTGTGAAGGTGACCGCGATTCGCATCTTACTGCACATTTAATAACAATGGTTCTTGGCATTGTTTTTATTCTATTTACAAGCAACCTAATAATGAATATACCGTGCAACCATTATTGTTTTCTTTTAAATATGATTAGCTGTACATCTAAGTTGTAATAAGTGATACACACCGCATTAACACATCTGCCGCAATTTAAACATGTAGGTAGAATCCTGGTTTGTCAGCCGGTTTAAAAAAAACAGAAATGATGAAGTACCTAACCTAAGGCAAATTTGACATTAGACTATCAAGAAATTATTAAAATGTTTCCCCAGTATGAAGCAATAAATACCCCTGGAATCAATATAGCTGGATTCTATCAACGTGTATCGTAAAGAAACGGCGTTTATGACACCCAATAATCGTAAACAACGAGAGGCACGTTTCCGAAATGGGAGTCGTAATAAGTCAGTCAAACCGCGAGTACATTGATTTTAACGTGCTCCTGTGTAGTGACGTCATTATCTCCGCGGCTCCACTGTTTAGGCATCTCTCGAGAGGGCCCAACACTCGTTTTACCCTCTTCAGATCGTCGGTCAACCGAACAGAGGGTTACAAGTCACAACGCTTCCTCAGACGTGATCTCCACTTCAAAAGTCGTCAACCCCGACGGTTATCGGTGACAGCTGTGACAAGTTGCAAAATCGATGGCCCGGATTTAAGGTTGAAGAGATGTAACTGAGGACCTTAAACAATCTTATATGGCGATATCATACGTCATTTTGTTGAACGGGCCTGTCTAGTTCCAACATGTTAATACTAAGGCTACAGTTATTCTCAAACGGAATGTGATTCTCAAACTTATTTATGTATGTTGTAAGTCCATCTAAGTTTTTTTCAGAAAGAGGGGTAATGACACTTCCAAGGTTCTAACGGTCCTTGCTGCTAATGAACTTAGCATACCAAGATTATGTATTTTTTTATTCTTTTCCTATGTAAAATGGAGAGAACTAACATACGAGTATTATAACAGCTTGTGTAAAAACACATTAGATTTACAAATATTTTATTTTATTTTTGAAGTATCTCATAATTATTTCAAACGTATGTAGAAGTCACACGTATAAGCGAGTGCATAAACACTTTTGTTTTCCTTATGAAAATCCTTGCTCAATTCCCCACGTATCACCGTACAAATCAGCTCACGACTTTCAAGGCAATTCACAATTCTCAGGTGGGACAGTAAATATAAAACTACTCTCCGGGTTGAATGACATTCGGGCTCGACGTCGTCATGACCTCTTCATCTTTGCAAATACAATACACCTATCAATATGTATTATTTATGCATGGGAAAGTTGACGTATTTGCAAAACGCACCTTGTGTATACGGAAATATGAATGAATTTTAAATGAAGCGCGTCGCATGCATAATTTAGCGCATTATGAGCATACATTCAATTAAGGGCCCTGTCTTGGAGGGCACTATGAATACATTGAGTGGCAGTTGTACCGTTAAGTAGGAATATAGCCACACGCACTCCGATTTCAAAGACGGTTAAAGTGCAAAGGATACAAAATAATATTATGGAGTCAATTGTATAATGCGATGGTAATTTATTACTACATTTTGCAAGATTATTTCATTGTTTATTAATATTTTTTAAATAGTGGTAATGTACGTACAGGAGGAAGGCATGGTAGGTGTGGAATAGATTAGAAACAAATTTTATTTATGCTCAATTAGACTAGAAGACTCGTGAATTATAGAAAAACATCTTTCTTATTTCTACCAAAAATCGAGATATGCCCCACATTATAAAGGAAAGCGAAGAAATAAAAAGGTTTTAATATTTCTAGATTAGGTGTTACACTACTGACTACATTTTGTGAGATGGTTTGGAATTTAAACGCTCAAGTTAGCCCAATACGGCCTAGTAGATAAATTGATTTTATTGGACAAGTGGATTGAGTAGTCTATGTCATGAATTTTCAAGGCACACGTGTTCATGAAGCAGGCGGGACCAATTGTACAATGTGTTCGTCGAACTGAGAAACTATTAACATAAACATAAATATATTGCCACGAATTGAAACTATACTACTATTTAACTATACTTATATGATTGTAAAACGTGTCCCTGCATTTTTTCGGAGAATTTTCACAGTTAAATTGATTCTTATTCTTATTCAGAAAATTCTGTTAACCACGTTGTAATGTATTTATAGTACAGTATGATTGTCTTGTTAAAACCGTATTTATTTTTATTGCACATGTAATTATTGCGCCCCTGACATCTAAAACACTTGATCGTAGGTGGGTGGAAAGGCTCTCGAAATAGGACGTTAAGTGACAGAAAAAGCGAAGGGAGAAGGGATATATTGGGCCTCCGCAAAAACTAAAGGTAGGAAAAATATAACGATGTAAGGTTGCATTAATATTGTATCAGCCCATATACATACCACTGCAGGGCACAGGCCATTCCTTCAATCGAGAATACGATTGAGAGTGGTTAACCATATGGATTATATAGGCGACTATATAGGATTGGCGAGCTTTTACATACTATAGAAATTCATACAAATCACTATGGCATGCAGATTTCCTCACGATGTTTTCCTTCACCGTTTTTTAGTATTGAAAGTTAGAGTTAATGCCACAGTTCTATACCAGTCAACTTTAAGGTGACGCACAGATAAAACAAATATATTGATTAATACACGCAACTTAGCACTATCAACAGATAAACTTAAGAAAAAAATAATGTCGAGTCGTAATAAATATTTTGATATAAAAAGTAACAGAACAAGACTAATATTGAATGCAAAGCCGGCGGAATTTAATTAGAACGATCATTGAATCCATTAAACTGTGTAAACAGAGACCCTGGATGGTAGAGTTTCCTTTATTGGCTCTATTGTACTGAAGATACGCTTTGTGTTATATTACTGTGATAATTTCACTACCACTCTGAGTCTACAAATTAATCTGAGAAAATTCAAATAAAGAAAAAAAGTAAGGTGACGTCAAGGTATTTTTGTAATATTAAGTACAGCGATTATATCAAAACTGCCGCCGAAAACGAAGCCAGGTACAACCACGATAGACAGGACAGACACCCGGTGTTTAAATGGTTGCGAGCAATTTGTATATACTCTAAAATATGCCATAAAAATGACTTGTTAGGAATTAAAAATATGATTTTTGTTTCATAACACAAAATGGAAATATTTGCAAAATATATTTTACTTCAAACAAGCATTATACATGTACATGTCTGCACATTTTTATTCCAGATACATTTTAATCCAAGCCAACTTGTAAATTAAAACTAAAATAAAATATGTTACATAGTACACACTAATAAAATAAATAAAAATTTACAAAAAAAAAAACAATCCAATCAAAAAAAGTTTTTAACCGCCCTAATAAAACTAAGGAACGTTTAAGCCGAGAATCACGTCTGTCGCGCCGCCCAAGTATCCGGAGGTAATTTACTTATAATAAAGCGGAGTACACGTAATCAAGCCGGGCTCAGTTTGTCCAAACTGTCAACTTATCTGATGAGAAATTAATTACAGCCGCTATCAATCACCCAGCGACAAACTGTTTCAATGTATTCATTATTACGTTGTTGTGTCTAATACAAGTGAGCATGAAGAGTTTAGATACATAATCAATCGTCTGTACCGATTTAGATAACGTTGTGTACGTGATTCCATGTCTGAGCGCCTTTGTGCGGCTTTATGATATCACTTAAGTTGTGTTACTTTATTTATAGAACAACTCAATATTCCGTTACATATATGGGTATTGTGTAATAAGCTTTTACCTACGACTACAATATTTACGTATGATAGTCTACGCTACACTATTTCAGGAAAAAAAATCATATATTCTTAGCCATAAGTCATCTGAATTCGAAACAAAATATGTGGATCTTTTGCTGCATAGGAATACAAATCAACAAAACACTGGGACTTCTGGTGTACAGCAGTATGGATTTAAAACGTCTCTACAAGTATGTAATGGATATATTTGCGGTTTAAACTTTCTATAATTAAAAATAAGTGAGTGGTAGTTTCATGCCAACTCTCATTCATAATAAAACCTTCTAGTAATAATATTATGTTTAATATGCATTAGCGTGATGTGTCCCACTGACACAAAAATGTTGTTATCTTTACAAAAATTATGACGGCGAGTGGTTAGCACATGAATTAAACACGCCAAAATTCACAGTCATATGTTAAAAAAAACTATTATGTTCATATAATAATATTATAAGTTGTTGTAAAGCAATAAGCATAAAAATAAGAGAAAAAATAAGTGATAATAAATATTCACGCAAAAAGTAAGTAACACGAGAAAAATATTCAAGCAGTAGCCAACACGCAAACTTCAAACTGCCTACTACAATGTAAGTGGACATCAATAAAAAAATCTCGACGACAAACGACTTTCAATTACAAGACGATGCCAATTACGCACAAATCATTCGCGGCCAATAAATCACATAAAACAATTAATGACTCTATCAACGGCTGTCAGAGCACTCAATAGCTATCAATTATTCGGCCAATATGTATGCCCTAAACAATTGAACGGAATGATAATAAATAATTTATGTGCTGGCCGATGTGAGCACATAATGTTTTGATTGAAACCAATGGCGTTACACGCGATGACCAAATGTTCTTATATACTCGATTTCTGAGGCTTTTGTACATAATAAGAAAAATAATAACCCACACATGACCACTGCTAAATTAAAATTTAAAATGATTTACAAATTAACGAACGTAGAAAAGCAAATAAATTAAGCATTTATCCCTGTTACAATACAGATAACACAATCCGCCAGCCGAGAGACTTCCCGTTCCGTTCCCTCACGCATTCCTATCAGATCTAAATGGGATAATTCGGGTGGTTTTTGCTATCAACAGAGATTAGCGAAGATACTCCGCAAGGATAGACAAATTGCTAAATGAATACCACTTACTTTCCACGTATTCAGGTTGCACACATGATAGCATGCAAACGCGCCTGCGTTTATCGCAATGTCATGCGGGCGACCTTAGAATATTTGCCTTCACTATTAGAACGTACTGCATGAAATTATAATCAACATATTGTTAATTGAATATAGAAAATTAAAATTTTAAGTTTTACTATTATTTAATTTTATAGGTAGATAAATTATAGGAAAAAATAATTATGGACTATGATAAATAAAAGTATTTATCTATTCGATATGAGTATCCCTTATATGACTAAAAAAAAATAAACAGTAGATCAAATAAATATATTTTGTAAGCAATTCTATGGTATTGAAAGTACGTCAACCCGCACTACCAGACAACCCAGCCTGATAGACTTTATGGTCTAACCACTCTCAATCGTTCTCTCGCTTGTAGAGCAGGCTCGTACCCTGGAGTGGGATGTTTATTATGTATCATGAAAACCCTAGCGAAAGTCGTGAATTAAATACTCTTCGAACAAATAAAATCTTGAAATAGAATTAAACAATTACGACGAAATTACATTAAATTATCCATATGTAATCGAAGATACTTCTTCAAATCCTTGATTCAATTACGTAAACAATCCAAACAACTAGACAGTACATTCTAAAATATTTAAAACAAAACGCTCCCCTACCGTACGCTTAACTACACAGCGTAGGCATTCATTCCGTGGCATCGGTCACTTCATAAAACTACGTCTATTTACTACCAACGACCGCCTCTCAATTGGCCGGCATCAATAAAATGTTTCACATGACTACTGTCACTTGTTCCTGGTACATGTAAAGTGAAGTTGATTTGAATAGATTGTTGTTATGCACTCACTGGGAACTATTCATCCATCCATCCATCCATCAGCCAAAGGAAGTCCACTGCTGAACATAGGCCTCCCCCAATGATTTCCACAGAGACCTGTTGGAGGCAGCCTGCATCCAGCGACGTCCCGCGACCTTGACCAGGTCGTCGGACCATCTTGTGGATGGACGTCCAACGCTGCGCTTTCCGCTACGCGGCCTCCATTCGAGCACTTTCCGACCCCATCGGTCATCAGATCTCCGCGCTATGTGCCCTGCCCATTGCCACTTCAACTTGCTAATCCGGTGGGCTATGTCGGTTATTTTAGCAGTGGCGTGCCTAGGGTTCTGGACTAGGGCAAGCCCAATATTTTTTTAGATTTTATATATATATTGATTTAGAAGCAAAATGGTATTAAATGGGCAGACCTAAACACACGCCTTTTTCCTAGAAGGTGTTGGAAGAGGTGCTACCAAGACACTCATGTTTCGCCTTGCGTATTCCGTGCCATCATGTGATGAGGGGCGAGCCTATGCAATAATAATGAATTAAAAAAAAAAACGACCCGGGATTCGAATCCGACACCTCAGCTTTACGCCATCGAGGCCGTCTTAGACCTATCATTCAATCTATATAAGATTACGATAAAAACCATTAAAATAAACACCCAATTTTATCACTGTTGTTCCGTAAAAAACTAATAGATGGCGCGATTTTCACAGCCATCTAATATTCCAAATAATATACTGAAGCCTAATCATTCGTTATTAAATCAATGAATAAAACAAATATGTAACTTATATTACTTTTGGACATGCATCAGTAACTTTATATTGCATTTTAATAAACGGCACTCCAATATCAAAAGCATAAGCTACTACGGTGCCGTGTATAACTTCGCGGACATAAATTATTTATTATTAATACATTCACGTTATGTTTTTGTGTAATTCAATCGATACAATTTCAATTGAAGGGACGAACTCATTTATTTTAAATTTAAATAATTTAACACATAAAACTTGGCGTTTGATAAAGATTTATGAAACACGATTGTTTAATAATCAATAGATTATTGAAAACTTATAGTAAGAAGGGGAGCATGTAAAATTAAAGAACGTACCTAGTATATTAAATTGAGTTGATAACATTTCTCTTGTGATATACCACGACTTTGAGAAATTTACAATCACTGCGTATTTTTCGCGCCAGTTTACTATACTTGAATAAATGTACCTTTTTAACGGCAACGAACACTTTCACCATCACTCAAACCACACACTTAAACCATCACAGGAAGCAATAGTATTACATTTTAGTATCAAAAACTTTAAATAACATAAAAAACTAAACAATAACCTTAAATCTCAGCCATAAATAGAACTACTAATAACAATTACAAAATGTCAAAACTCAAAATATATATGAAGTTAGCAGAAATTCGTACAGATTTGAAAACTAAACGTAAAATAAACATTAAAACATAATATTATATTTTATTACAAAGTATAAGAAAAACTCAATAATTGTAGTAAAATGATGAAAAATATTTTCGGATAGGAACCAACTTAATTTAATACCAATAAAAATAATTTACTAAAACATAATTAAAAATAATCACGTGACGACCATGAAACGTACGATGTTCACTCCAAAAAGCCGGGCATTTGGTGTAGTACAAATTGATATACAAAATATCCGTAGCTATACATTCGTAGTGCATTTCACCCTTGAGCGCCCCATACAAAAATCAAGTTGCCAAAAGCCTCGTAAAAGCACACGAGAGAGAAAGAGATAGATATATTGTGCGATGTTGCGACTAAGGGAACGCGTGGAGCCAGAGGACTTCATATTTTAATGTCACTTACAATTGAATGAATTTCACGTGGCGTTTCGGCGCGGCGCACCATCGCAGGCGCTTATAATAATATTAATTTGTATTTTGGCGCGCGCAAGGACGACGACCTCTATCGTTCTCGACAGGACGCGGTAAATTCAAAAATTGTTGATGTTTTCTTACAAAATATGATTGTGTTGTATGGAATAAAATGGTTTGTGTTCAGTATCGAGTATATACGTATTAAGTAGGGCAAGCCGGGCTTTTGGGCTTGTATGGAAGTACCGCCACTATATTTTAGTTCTCCTACGGATCTCCTCATTTCTGATTCGATCTCGTAGGAAAACCCCGAGCATAGCCCTCTCCATAGCTCGTTGAGTGACTTTGAGCTTCCTAATAAGGCCCATAGTGAGAGGCCACGTCTCGGTGCCGTAAGTCATCACTGGCAACACACAACTATCGAAGACTTTCGATTTAAGGCACTGAGGTATTTTGGACGAGAAGACGTCGCGTAGTTTCCCAAACGCTGCCCAACCGAGTTGGATTCGACGATTGACCTCTCTCTCGAAGTTGGACCTGCCTAACCGGACCATTTGTCCGAAATAGACATATTCGTCAACAACTTCAAGAGTCGAGCCCCCAACACCGATGGGGGTGGGCACAACATGGACATTCGACATGATCTTCGTTTTGTCCATGTTCATTTTAAGACCCACCTGTTGGGAGACTCGATTGAGGTCTTCGAGCATAGTGCTAAGGTCTTCCAGCGATTCTGCCAAGACTACAATATCGTCGGCAAACCGAAGGTGAGTGATATACTCGCCGTTGATGTTGATGCCGAATCCTTTCCATTGCAAGAGCTTGAAGGCATTTTCCAGCGCGGCAGTGAACAGTTTCGGAGATATGACATCTCCCTGTCTCACGCCTCTCTGTAGTGGAATAGCCTTCGTACTCTGATCTTGTACTCGGACCGACATGGTGGCGTTGTTGTATATACACTTCAACACTTCGATGTACCGATAGTCGATATGGCACCGCTGGAGAGACTGTAGCACAGCCCAAGTCTCGATCGAATCAAAGGCTTTCTCATAGTCCACAAACGCTAAACAAAGCGGCAAGTTATATTCCTCGGTTTTTGTATAACTTGCCGAAGGGTATGGATGTGGTCTATGGTACTAAAGCCTTTTCGGAAACCGGCTTGTTCGGGAGGCTGGAAGTCATCAAACCTGCGTTCGAGACGATTTGTGATGACCCTCGAAAACAACTTATAGACATGGCTCAGGAGCGAGATGGGCCTGTAGTTCTTCAGCGAAGTGTTATCACCTTTTTTGAAGAACAGTACCACCACGCTTCTGCTCCATGCCTCTGGCGTTGAGCCCTCGAGGAGAACGGAATTGAAGAGCCTCTGAAGGACTTTCAGTATCGGCGTTCCGCCCGCTTTCAGAAGCTCTGAAGTTATTCCGTCCTCGCCCGGCGCCTTGTTGTTTTTAAGTTGTTTCAGGGCCATCTCAATCTCACACAGGCTGATGTCCGGGATATCATCGCTAAAGTGTCGGATCAACTCGGCTCTCGGGTCTTCGGCCGAGCTAACAGCAGGTTTGGCAACCGAGGTGTAAAGCTGTCCGTAGAACCTCTCGATCTCCCTTAATACCTCTGCCCTCGTCGATACCACGCGGCCATCGTCCGTTTTCAGCCTAGACAACTGGCTTTGCCCAATAGACAAGTCTCTTGCAAACACTTTGGAGCCTCCGTTCCGCTCAATTGTCTCCTTAATGCTCACAGTATTGTGAGCACGGATATCGTGTCGCAAGGACTTCCAGATCCGTCTATTGAGCCGCCGATATGTTTCGGCGTCAACGGAAGACTGCAGCGTCAAAGATCGACGTTCGGCCATGAGGTCAAGAGTCTGGATCGAGAGTTTTTGTGGTCTATCTCTACGGCGAGGTCTAAAATACTTAGATCCCACCGTATGGACAACTTCTACCAAATCGCTGTTTAACTCGTCCACTGCAAGGTTTTCTCCTAGACAATCAAAGCGATTTGTCAGCTCGAGTTGAAAGCTCTCGGGGTTTTGGATATGGGCGCGAGTAGGTCGGAGCGTAGATTTCATCAAGCGACGCCTTTCCGATTGGACATTGATATTCAGTGTGCCCCTAACCATTCGGTGATCACTGCCGGTTTTCACTCTGTTGATCACAGAGACATCTCTGAATATCCGTCTATTCGTCGTCAAGATGAAATCTATCTCGTTTCTCGTAGAACCGTCAGGACTCAGCCAGGTCCATTTCCTGTGAGGCGGCTTCTGGAAAAAAGAGTTCATCGCAAAGAGTCCCTCTTTCGTTTGTCCCTCTTGGTTTTGGAAGTATGTATGGCCCGACTTATGTCCTCATACATTTCCTCCACTTCTTCATCTGGGTGTGTCGAGTTCGGCGCGTATACCTGTATTCAACGAATATCTTTTAGATATTCTGAGTATAAGGTATACTACCCTGCTCGACACACTTTCGATGGATACGATGTTGTTGATGAGAGACTTGTGGACGAGAAATCCGACACCTCCTCGGGACTGTTGGTCGTCCCCCCGGTAGAAGAGCAGGTTACCAGACTTCAGGGTTATCGTATCCTCCCCGATTCTTCGGACTTCCGATAACCCCAGAATGTCCCAGTGTAGCCTGCTCAATTCTTCTTCCAGTTCGACAATCTTCTCGTCTGTCCTCAATGTGCGAACTATTATTGGCATACTATTATTGTGTGCATGGCATATGGCAACTATTATTGTGTGGGAACTATTATTGGCAAATATTTTTTTCAGCTAAATAGGATTCTATTGTGATAAATCTTGATTGAAATTTAGGTGTAACAAAGGGAAGCAGTGTTTTGAATCTTTGATTTCTGTGTACATAACTACGCAGTCGTAATGACATATATTTTTAAATTTGAAAGCAATATTCATTTGGAGGGTTTAGCTGTGCATTATATTAAGCTGCAAAACCAGCTTCAAAACCAGCTACAAATGGTACGGATTAAATTAATTTTAAATGTACCGCGCTACAAAAATGAAATTAAAAAATTACAATACAAAGCTATCCTTTATTAAAATCTACTTACTTCAGACGAAGGTAAAACATATAGTCGGAGCTAAACCGCAGGGAAATATCTGAGTACCATTGTAACTACTATTCTAACTATATCAATATTTAATGTGTTGAAAGCTGTACAAAAATGTAAAATAAATTGTTCTTCACTATAGTATACAAAGGCACCACTACGTTGGTAACTCGAAAACGCACTAATCCCTCCAGTGAGGTAGGTAGGGGTAGTCGGAATAAAATAAGGAAACGACATATCACTCAAACATTGAATTTCTCTAGCGACTCGGAAAATCTATTAATTAAAAGCATTAAGCAAAGTATTTAGTAGTGTATTGATAGTCAATCACCACGCACTAACACGGTGAAGGAAGACATCGTGAGGAAAACTACATACCATAATGATTTATTAGAATTTCTATGGCATGTAAAGTCCGCCAACCCGCAATAGGGCAGCGTGGTGGATTATATGATCTAACTACTCTTAATCTAACTCTCGATTGTAGAAAAGGCCCGTACCCTCAGTGGGACGAATGTGGGCTGATACAAAGATTAAACTGTTACAAAGGACTTTATTGCATGCTTCAAACTCTGGTAAATCTTAATAATACATCCAAAACTAATAATGTTAGTATAATAAACGATCAATAAGTTTCTATCAACATATACATTATACAACCGACACACATTGGGAGCGATTAAGTCGTCCAACAATCGGCTGTTAGACCGTTACACGATAGCATTATCGTTGTTATTGATTAACTTTAATACACAATACAATAGGCATCAGGCAGGCGACCACATGCTACGTTTATTACAGTACAATTTCAGGATGCTAGTCTCAATTGGTTTATATTGGCTGTGACGCACCCAAGGAATACGGGCTGTTAGTGGGCATTGCTCCTTTATTACTGCCAGTTAACCGAACGATCTCTATGTACACGGAGTATTGTTATGGCAGCAGGGCAGATATAAGCCAAAGCAATCTCGTATGACATGTCATGTGCACTAAAGCGATGAAATGAAGAAGCCTCGTTAAAGATTAGTTATTATAGGAAAATAACAATACTTGTGTATGCAGAGATAAAGCACGTGCGGAAACAATAAAGCAGACATACGTAATTAATGTGGAATGGCAAGAAACAACCGTCGGTCACTTGTCGATACTCTGTCTACATTCTACTGTATTAATAATTAAAAGCAAAGTGGTGGCTATGTTCAGTATAAACACTGTAGTTTTAGATCAAAATATATTATTATCGAATGTTACAGTGTTTCTATACTTCTATCTAAAATTATCAACATTTTTATAAAGAGTATGAACCAATGACCTCAGAAGTAAAATTTTCTTGTTTTCAAAGATGGTGAGCGGAGTTAATTGCATGGCTTTGTAATTCATGGTTGTTTGATTTTGCTACTGTTCTCGAGGGGTGGTCTAGCTTATGATCACGCCATTCATTGCATTAAAACAATTGAGATGTAACGGGAAGGAAAAAGAACGAGAAAAGCAAGGGCTGTTGGGCATCAGGCAATCTCACTCACCGAATGAAATGCAACAACAATGTTGTCACTTCGCGTCAATTTCCTGTGAGACAGTGGACCCGAACGAGCCTGCCCATTCTTACTAAGTCATTCTTCATGACTTCCAAAAAGCTCATGGAGATGAAGTAATGAATTATTAATTTTGATGTTGAATTCGTCAGTAGAACTTATACATCGAATAGATCACAATTTTCATAAGACAAAATCTAACTAGCTGCGAATTAGTATCTAGAAAAATGTTTACTGAATGTTTTCACATTACAGATTATTATAGCCACTTCGCTAGCGGTTTCATAACAAATGTTTTAATAACATAAACACAATGAGTAATGGAGAATGTTCGAAAAATAAACATGCTTTGAGAATCAATAATAATGTAAATCCATAACGAATTTATAATACACCGAAAGCACATATTGTACAATTTGTTCTTGGAATTCGTGCACAATACTGTTTGTTTTCTGTAATAACCTATTTGTATTAGAGCTCATTTGTAATGTTCCCGTTAGTGTATATTCACCGGCTTTTATGTCATTGCGTAATTTTCTTCAATTTCAAAACAAACGATGTCGATATAAGGGATGCTCTATTTGGTTTGTTCTATGGATTCGATATTCTACGATATGATGACGGATCACGTGTTAATTTCAATTATATACATATTAATGAAATGCAACTGCAGCATGTTGATGATAATTAAAAAACGTTCAGCTAAATGTGGTATAATTAAAGAGACGTGGCCATAAAATCAGAAGATGGAATTAAAACAGATAATACCTTATCTGGATAAGCTATGAATAATAAACTGTAATGTGAAAACATTCGGTAAATATTTTTGCTAGATACTAATTTGCAGCTAGTGAGAATTTGTCTTATGAACCTCTTTACTTATAACAAAATAAGTTTTTGATACAGCAGGTTTATATTTTCCCATTTTAGCTGCATACAGAAAATTATTCAAATAACATTTCATAAAAAATAGCGTACTTACACCAAAAATTCATAAAACTGGACTAATACTATATCTGCATGAAAATGTTGAAGTACTTTTTATTAGTGGCGAGCGCGCCCGGATTTGCTTTTTGGATTCGCTTAATTCACTGCGGTTAGGTAACTTTAAGCGGAGCCAGTACGAACAACACGAAATGCTCCGTGCCACGGGTGAACTAGTAATCCATGATTGTTTACAAGCGGCAACAGTTGTTTCGTCAATAAGCATGTTAGCCCAGACTCAGCCTACATTTTAAAGAGCTGTAGGTAGAATCAACATGTCGCGTCACAATCTAAAACAGATGAAGGGAAATGCTATCGGTAGCGTCAACCAAATATCCTCTACCAATGTGCTACCACCGACCCCAGGACACTTACGTGAAATATTAGTTCCGCTCTCGTATTTTTTTCGAGGAGAAAGATTTGCAGCGATCAAACAAATTAGATACAAAATATGATCATAGAAATAGCTAAGAAATCAAGGAAAGGAGGTGCCCCACTTCCTGAAACTGATGTATGAGGAATCACGGGAAACTGTCCAATGCAACTTTGTGGAATCGTTAATATATTATATAGACTGATGGCCAGTTCAGCGTTAATATCCGATTTACGTTAACTATTTTTCTAATATTTTTTACCAAAAGAAGAGTCGCTTGTAATAAAATATGCTTTTTTATTTCGATTTCCAGCTTATGTATTTTATATTCTATATAATACAGAATGTAGTTTATATTTATTGTATCGAAATCTGCTGCTATTGTTTGCCTTCAGTTTAGTAATAATATTTCTATCGTGATAGTCTGATTACTGAATCGCTATCGTTTGGATGGAAGCCCGATTTATCTAATTTAATAAATTGCTATCGATTGTTGCTATGATACCATTGTTGCGTCCTTACAAAGCTCAATATTTAGAAATAGGTTTACCTATGTTTAATATTGTAGTTATTATGTTTATTAAATTTACTATCTTTTCTAGCCAAAAAAGTCGAAAACTAGTCGCTGTATTGACTAGGCATTCTAACACGAGCCTGAATTTTTTCCAAAATATACAGTCCATCAAGTTCGACAGCGTTCACTTGATTGTCCTTAAAAGTAATATACACCGGTATATGAACACGTAGAATATCCACAATAGCCATTTTACAATAGCTGGCCACCAGATCACGCTTCACTTCTATGCCTTTCAACTGGATTGAGCCGCCAGTTTTTCATAACGTTGAATAGAATAGGCGAGTAGAAGAATATGTGTCTACCAAACTCCTAAAATTTGTTCCATTTTATCAAATTGACTACAATACAAACGACCTACTTTACCGAAATTATAGCGTTATTAAAATATAAAACTCGACATGAAGTAATAACAGTTTTATGTTCGTCGTCTAAGTTTCAAACACTAAATCGAACTAGAGCAATTAGAATAAAATAGCGATAAGTTTGTACATTAATAAAGTTTCGACTCGGTTATTATTTAAAAGTTAAATGAAATACGCGATACAGAAAGTTTTACTGCGACGATACTTTAATCTCCATTTATCCCGAGTAAAGGAATAAAATAAACTTCAAATAAAAGCGAAATTTAGTTTTCGTTAAAAGCCATCGCAGAGTTTGCTACGAATTGGTTAGTTCGATTTCAGCTACATTTCAAAGAAATACTGCGCCCAGTACTGTGTTTCGCGTACTCCGTACATTCGAGTATTGTTCGATTAGCGAGTGAAACCAAGTCGCGGTCGGCAGTTTTCTTAAGAGTTACATATTTTCGTCTTTTCTTCGTAAATATGCAGTTTTATATAAACAATACGCAATTATTTTGCAACATTAAGACAATACTATGATTGAATATTATAAAAAATCAAGATCTTTTACTCTATATAAAATCTTTACCATGGATGCCTCATATCACTGGCATACAGCCTCTTGGCAACATGAATATTTTATGCGTGAGTTCACAAGCTTGTCAATGTATGACCTATGTAACTAGCTGTAATATCAACGACAAAATTGAACTTGTAAGAATAGCACAAATTCGGATAAATTGACATTACTTGTAAAATGTAATAGAGGCATCGAATTCTGTTACTCTGACACATGGCTAATATTGAGGCGGGAAAAATCTATCAAAACGCCCTTCCCATAATCGCCTTAAACGAAAATATTAGACAAACTTGGCGAGCCATGTGAGACCGTAGTAAAAATCAGCTGCTTGTAATTCAGCCGGCGTCGCAGCCGAAGTGGGCGGTCGAGCAACAATAGTTGAAGGAATCGCCCCCCAGTTAACACTTATTGGTCCACATGTTTCAATTGATTTCGTAGCCGGCGCACTTAGGATATTTCCACTTCTGGACATATCGCCGGATTAGATGATAGGGTATCTTAAGTACGAAGGCGAGGAATATTAGATTTTTTTTTTTAAATTTAAAATCATTCAGGTCCGAGATCTCAATCGTTGATTATGATTATGGCTTTTATAATGTAATCTACAGTAATTAGGAGTAAAAAAGGCGCGTTAATAAAGTAGAAATATATTTTACAATTATATAACTGCCATGAGTATCGGACACTTCGCATGTTTTGTTATCAACCCATACAATAATCCCAAATTGTTTAGGTTACTCAGGCTTACCGATCGTATGATTAATTTCAACTATGTATCGAAGTAAATTCCGGTTAGAATCACCCAAGCGTAAAGGCGATACGATTTACATCTTTACTACGGCAATATGTTACTCAGGGATATGGTGGAACTCATGAATTAGAAATTATGTTTCATCAATATAGACAATACGTCTTAAAAATAATTGAGAATATACACAAGAAATGGCATAATTGTGGTTTCCACATTATTTGTAAATAAGAAAATGAAATATGATAACATGAAAGCTGTTACAAGAACTTAACAAATTCTTAAAGTGTATGCGTTAAAGTAAATCGTGCTTAAAAGTCTTTGTGAGCTACTTACTAATATTTGTTGTTGATAAAATGAAAACATAGCAAACTAAAAAAATAACTGCTTTTCAAACAACTATCAGAATGAAAAATATTCCGCTCTGCAAATACTTAAACCAGCGCTGTATTTAGAAATCTAAATTTCTGTGCAGCCGTAATTTTCACATGTTGATGTTGTTCATTCAAAAGCCGAGTGATCTGGGCGTTTCATTAATCTAGCGTGTAACTGGAAGGCTGCAGAGTGCGGACGTACAAACACGATTGTGTGTATTTAAACAATATAGAGCAGTAGGTAAACCAGTGCACCGAGTTTCGCTAACTTTGATTGCGATTCATTGTCGTCCACCGGTGTTCGGGTCAACATCGACCTCTGTAGGAAATATTGAATGCGGGGGATTCCAACGCTGCTCTGTGAATTCATTCATGACTTGTATTACTGCTTATTATACAATGTTTTATGTATACGATTTGAATAGTCGTCCTTTCAACTCAAACATTAATGTTATCTTGCATTATCAAACGACGTTAGGATTTAATGGTTTTATTTTGAATTTTTCTTTTGTACTATGGTGGATCCATCGGCAAAATAAAATTTTAGAACAAAATGAAGATTCAATTCCCTCACTGATACCAATATTTCGTGGGATCAAAAAATATTTGTTTGATGTCTGGGTATTGTGAAACTGAATGAAATTCTGTCGGATTTTGATAACGAAAATGCAATGGTTCATTGATCTTAATGTGGAAACAGGCCTATGAGTGTGTTTATTTGTTTGTGTAATAACAACTACATAAAATTCGCTTTTTAACCATTTCCACGTGCCAGGATTTCTTGTACATACTAAAAATACTTTTATAACAACAAATTGTGGGAGATAAACAAGTCCGTTTGAAACAAATAAACATAAAGATATATTTAAACAAGACACTGTGCTTGAAGATATGGTTGACGATCTATTTTAAAGTATTGAGATGAAAGGTATTATGATCGCGAAGTAAAGGCGACGCGGAGTCGAATTAGAAACGTAAACGCAGGAGACTAATTGCTCAGATGATTTGCCAATTAGTTATCTATTTCCTTCCAATAATACAGTCCACACGGACACCGCTATGAGAACAAAAACTAGAAAACCATCAGTATCTTTTATTATTTTATTCTGTTTCTTTTATTGCCCTTATAACCTTCGAGTGTACGTCCCGTGAACATAGCTACACTATTATGAGTCTATCCATTCAGCCATTGAAGTACGAACTAAAATCTATTCCACGTTTTCTATTGTTGATTGAAGCATGTTGAGAACGACTTGCCTTAAGATTCTACGACCAGCTGCCTGCCTATTTGACGTCATTTATATTAAAACAAATACAATTCCCGCAATATTGTTTACAAAATCTCACACTGCAAGACTAATCACTGCAAGGCTTTGATAAATCTGGTGTTTACAGCAGAAATATAACTCAAAATAACTATGTTCTCAGAAAATAACACACATGCATCTACAAAATCACGAGTTTTTCCCAGTAGGATAGGCAGAGACAGTGCCAGGACACATTTCACCATGTATGTTCCGTCCCTCGATGTGATATGGGGCGAGCCTATCACCATATCGGGAACAAATTCCTGACTCCGGACTGATAATGAATAGAAAAATCCAATATAATTTTGCCCGACTCGGGATTCGAACCCGAAACCTCAGCTTTGTAACCGTACCGTAGTACAACTACGCCACCGAGGCAGTCAGTCCTCAGAAAAGTCTTAACAAATATGTATGAAGTTCAATAAATTCAGAGTCCGTACACTTGCCATGGGTAGAAAATACCAAGAGATTAGCAACTGAATCATTCCGGTAAATAGAATTCTTTTGTGCCACTCAACCGTGCGATATGATTTGTCAATTCCATTACTCCGCCGCTCAGAAACACGTTGTCTTGGTTATCGATCACAATATTTTTTATCCTATTGTGTACCCGAAACTTAAAATATAAGATCGAACCACGTTTAATGTAATGTAAGAAATCGGATAATGTACATTTTTTATGTTTATTGTATAACAAAGTGAAGTTGTAGTGCGCGGTGGCCTATTGGTAAACGACCAGACGCTGCTGCCAACATGTACAAGATGCTCGCGGGTTCAAAACTCAGGACTCACATCTGACTTTGCGGGACTCCTGTGTGTATTGGTACTCAATCACCAAATATAATAACGATGCCCTGCAGTGGGATGTCTATGGGGTATATACAATATAATATAACAGAAAAATCGTCTTACTATATTTTTATTTATGTAATGTAACTTAAACATACGAGTTGGAATATGTGCTCTAAAATTTTATAATCAACGAATTTCGAACAAAATACCATTTGACTTTGACACCATTTAAGGTAGGTAAGCTTCCTATCAATATTTACGAAGCAAATTTCCGTCCAACGCTTATTAATATCAGGATATTCAAGTGACGTCATAGAATCGAAAAAATAAACTATTCTAGAGCTCGTCTCACAGGCCAATAGGTACTGAACGTTCAATTGAAGCAATGAATTCGACCTCGGCAAGTACTATTACGCTATTAAAAGGACACATATCAGTCAAGCCAAGATGCTCACATGATCTAGTTCTTGGACTGAACTATGATTGGCTCGTCAAGTATTTGACGCACATGCACTTAAAAATTGTGCGCTGCCCGCCGCACTTGATACTTGACATTCCATAACGTAACATTTTGGATGTCAATTTATTGGCTACTGGATAACTCTGATTTGATTTTACGTTGCGTATTATTCCATCGACTTTCAGTACCTTCTTTATCAGTAACCTGATCGGAAACTGTTTAAGTTATATTGGTTGAACCTCATAATTACTACTTATCATAATACTATGCATTATTTTCATATTTCCCAAGACTTCAGTAATAATATACTCCTTTAATCTATCAATAAGGCTTGTTATCTTTACAAGACGTTACAAAAATCTCATGCATGAAACCGGCATGAGACTAAACCCTCAAACAATTCAGCCTTCAGAAATATTTGGTAGCCGCCCAAACATTGTTCGGTTCGATATAAGATAGTGGATCAAAAATATTCTTTCATAAAGGTAACAAAGCACCTACATTCTTATCTTCGAAATTAAATAATGTTTTCATATATCTTAAGCGAGGAATTTCGGAACTACGGGCTCGCATCCAATATAACTAATATTAAATTATTGTCGTGTAACGTTCGTATTTATAGTATCTGCAACAATAATAAGAAGTTCTTCAATATGGCGGATATTATAGAAAAATATTCATAAGCCGTACTGTGGCACCAATATTAATATTTATTCAGTCACGTTAAAAAATCGTAGGTCCAAATATTATCTGTTAAGAAGCTTAAACTAAACCAACTAATTTAAGGCCACATAGATTAAAACTCAAATAAATATTAGCTCAACCTCGTGAATCCATCAATCTTAATATTTACAAAATTCAAATAGCAGGTAATAATAAGAAACCTAACTGACTTCACAATTCTGACATTAATCAATGTTCATAAATCTGAAAGCATAAACCCCGTCCACCAAACCCGCCACAAAGGAAATGCGATGACATATACGTTGGTGTAAACTGGCCGACGCGATGGTTCGGGTTTACCACTGTCATTCACGTCAATGATGTACCATTTCAGCTGATACGAACGCATCCCATTCGCTTTAGCACACTCATCAATCTTTTCAGCAAGCATTACGAGCCCATTATCGTTTCGAAAACAAAGAGACAAAAATACAGGCAAAATTACATATAACGCCGGATCCGAATCATTTTTCATGCACGCGTCGCCCAAACCTCGCATGATGTATGACCAATGGGCGCCATCCTCTGACATCCGGCAAAAGGCACGTCTTCGCCAACTCGAGAATTATTTCCGAGGGTCGCCCCCACTTTACGCACCGTTTACTGTTCTTCAATTATGTGATTTTCTTTAAGTGGTCAGAACCTTTTTCCCCTTTTCTGAGCATTCGACACATCGGGAATTTATTGGAAACTTGCAAAAATTGAGTGCCGCGATTTGTAATGTCACTTCAGGATTATTGTGTGAAATAAAATTATCTATAAAACATTCCCTCAGTTAGTGCTTTTACGTTATTTCTTCGAGCAATCGTGACACATGTTGGTTCACACAAAATTATTGACTTAACGTTACTTAGTGTGAAGGCTTGCGGGCCGTGCAAGTGACACAATTTCAAAGGACCCGTTTATAAGCACATATGGATCGGACAATACAATGGTGGGTATGATCCCGAGCTAAACTGTTTCAATGCTTCCTAATGTACGAAGGAGAACCATTTCAAATTTCGAACCTCCGGTCGCCATGATACACGATCAATTGGAAAATTACGTGTCCCCTCCACGCTTGCAGTCAGTACGCGTCTGGTGCATACAATGCTTTATTGAGATCATAACTGTTTAATAGAGGTATCCAAGAATAACTCGTGGAATGTTAAATGTTTAGTTCACGGGTAGTTTACAGAGTGTGAAACAATGCACATTAATGAACTTTAATGATTCTATGAAGTATTTTATAATTCGATAACATTTATCGTAAACCTGCGCCCCAGTCATTCATATTATCTGCTAGGATTATATTATTATTTATGCAGTGGATTTGATCTATTTTCTATTTCCAAGGAGGATTGACGAAGGTCAAGAGGTCTGTTATAAATCCCTCAAGCTGAAATATTTATCCACAATGGAGATATTTACCTACCCCAGGTAATAAATAATATTATGAGTGTTTAGATAATGGTGCCATATTGTCGTAATGTTAAACAAAGGTTTCGAAACTTTCTTATAAACAATCCACAACTAGGATAAAAAAATGTAGACTTATGGTATCATACAGTACTGTAGACAAGGACATTAAGCTTAAATGTTAAACCATGAAAATGATAAAGATTTTTTAAAAGGTATAACGGATTAAAAATAAATAAGGCAATGTCAGTTATTTTAAAACATAAAAAATAAAATGCAATATGAAAATAAATCATAATAAAGTCGGCGCAATCGCAACTCGAGACGCGGAATGCGTGACCACCACGATTAGCGCCAAATAAACTTTTAATGACGTTTCAGTCAAAAAGATTTACGTGAATTTCATTGTTACATCAAATCTTTTCAACCCGTATTACCCGTCACTCGGTAATAATTCAAGCTCGCATCTAAAAATACACGGTCACGTAGCAGAGATAAACCCCGTCCCTTTTATTACATCACATTTCAAAAGACACGTCAACTGTGTAAGCGTTTTATAAATGGGCATAAAATTCAATTCTCCCGGGCTTATTGCGGTTTTGACATCAAAGATAGTTGCGAATGAGTCGCAAAGGGAGATAATGAAAGGGGCCAGCCGTTTCGGTACGGAACCCTAAACAGAGCAATGGGCCGCGATATGAAGAATGTTCCCGTCCACACAAACTTTCCCTCGTAACAATGTACCTCGCTAATGACCACGTACAGACCTTTTTGCTTTGGACTCGGTCATTCGTCTTGTAGCCGACGACGTGTGCAGACGATTCCACACTGTCCAATGTTGAACAAGAGACAAATGAATCCAGCGCCGTTATCAACTAGTATTTTATTTAAAACGTATGTAAATTATTTGAAAAGCTAACCAAGTGCGTGTCAGGGCTGCGCTTAGTTCCGTACCCACATATCACTTAAGACATATTTATGGTTCAGTAAAAACGTAACGGAAAAAATACACGTTTTTTACGTTTCGTATAAATGTGGGAAAGTTTTTTTCTAAATGTTAACATTATAGATGGTTTTAAATAAGTCCACAAGCAAGTCAAGTATACGATGTACGATATTTTTATACACATCTGTGAAAAATATATTGTATTGTACGATATAAAAAACATATTAAATTGATCTCTTCAATAAACGTATAAAAATAATTTTCTTTATGACGTTGTAATTAATCCACTAACCGTGCCAATAATACACCAACTTTTTATAACCGAATCACTACGGATAAATAACTCCTAGTATCAAATATCAAAACATCCTATGTTGTGTCTTCAAAAAAATACAACACAAACACGATAAAATCTCGACATCCGGTATTATCGAGCACAAAGCCATAATAATCAGACATTAAATAAGGATCTAAAAGACACATCAAATAAGAATTAAAAGTAACAAACACGATAAAGCTATTAGGTAAAATACCCCGGGGCGGATTGCGGCGGGACGCGACCGCAGCGTTCAACGTAAATAAATACCATACGAATCGGCAAATATGGAAACTGTAGAGTCCAGCCTTCTTACTGGGGTTACCGTATGTTATTACTTTTTAAACGTTGTTTTCTTAGGTTTCTATAGGTTCCACCTATGCATACTCCCTTGCACGCAAGAGGTCGCCTAGATAGGATCGTTTTATCTATTTTTAATGGCAAGCAAATGTTAAGAACCTAGTAGACAGTGAAATTACTGGGCATTGAGAGACTTAAATCCTGATGTGTAGGAATCTAAAGTCATAAGTCATCTAATAGAGTGCAGTGGCATTGCACTCGCCACCCCGGCGACTTGGCATGGAATTCCATATAATGCTTAGATATAACTATGTTTGCATGCCAACATTAATGCTCCTGTTGATGACCTGGTGTGGCAATCAACAAAAGAACGACCTTAGTTAATTAGCATTTTGCCAATGCCACTCCAATTTCACCACTTGCATCCTGTTTTGCTTAAAGTCACAATAAACCTGCCTACAAAAATAGCTTACAAGAAATGTCCACATCAAAACTAAGACAACCTAAGCCGAATGTCTGACTAAAAGCAGTTGGAAAGAAACATTTTCGCCGACATTTTTGTCAACTGTCTGCGGATCAGATGTTTCGTGTCCCGCCCCAGAAAAGCAACTTATTGACCTTTCGATTAGGGTCCTATTTAGAACCAATTCGCGCAAGCTCTCCTGCACAATCAAAAATTTAAATGAGTTTCCCCGTTCTTCGGATGGATCGTATTTTTTTCCTCCTAATGCCATTTTGGGATGGTATTACTCTTAACTGAATATTCATTCGATGCGAAATCGTTTAAGAGATAATAGATTGAGGTTCATATTAAGTTCACAATGAATTATGGATCTCCGTTTTCTATGCGAGAATTTAGTCGTCAACGCGTTTAAGTATGATTAATTAAACCATTCCGTTTATTGCGGCATATTAAATTGTTATTGTTCCCACCTGGACTCCTTATAAGTACCTGAAACCAAATAAATATAATTAATATACTGCTTTCATTACGGTAATAAATGATATGTATATTGTTTTTCAAAATCTAATTGATTATCATATTGCCTTTAAATGGAAAAGCCATGTTATACAAGTAAAATATTTGATACATTCGTGGATTGTATTAATAGACTTTTCTTCTCTTTCTAGTAGAAATGGAAACAAACTAATATACGCGTACGTATGTCATTGTCTGCCACCATGCACAAAATAATAATTAAATTGAAAAGGAATCATGTTCAAAGTAATTAGTTAAACAATTAAAGGTCCGCACTCTTCCTACTATTAAAATTCTTATCCATTTTTTTAACGTATTTTGAGTTAAAAGCATTCCAATGTTCAATCAACATCATAGATGAAATCGACACGTCATAAATAATATTAACAATTTTTGATGATGGATGAACTGTTGTCACGTAAAAGTACAACAAAAATACAACAAAAGGATCCGTAGATTACTAAATTATAAATAAGTAAGTGACACGGTCCAAATCTTCAAAATAATGTAGAGACTAAAATACTACGTGTATTTTCATCCTTCTTACCTGAGCGACCTGCTGGAGCCGTTGATCGTATTTAAAAAAAATAGTTAATAAAATAAATCTAGATTATAATACTCTGACGAACCGCACAAGCTGAGAAAATTTAAATCATAAAAATATTACTAACACCATTAATCCATGTCTGGATTAAAAAATAATTTCAATGATCACGAACATTATGTCCAAATTGAAAACATAGAATAAAAACCCGCCTATCCGAATTGCTAACATAATTTCCCACGAGAACGCAGAAAAATGTAGCTTATTACCCCACGAAGAGAACGTAACTACTGCCGAAACTAACTTGCCATTGTTGAAAGTTACAGTTTTCAATCTTGAACAAGTTAGTTCATAATTCAAACTCCTGGGACGAAACTGGAGCCTCAACTTTTACCTCTGGGAATTTGGTAGCACAACATGTAAGATATTATGCTTGTGCAAACAGCGGAATGACCGTCGAGGCGTCGTATCGTCAAGTATGGCGCCCGATCACGCGATCTCCGTACGAATTACTTGTTCACGTGCCAAAATAACTATGCTTACATGAACTGGAGAATATTGTATGCGTTGATACACACGATAAACACAACCTATTATTACTTTAGCAACGGCTATTTGGTACGCCCCGTGCATTAAAATTGTGCAACCGGGGAACTGGATTGGATGGACAAAAATTAGTTTAAGATTGGACTGCGCCGAAACACATCTGTGTCTACGTTAATTGGTAATCGATTCAGCGAGTGGAGTTGAACGAGCAGTGAAATAGAATATTTTAAATTTTTTATCCGATAAATACACTGTACAGCAACAGCTAATTAAAAAGGAAATTAACAAAAAGAACATTAAATATTAATGTTAAACGTGCTTGAAGATCATCCGTAGTATTTTTAAAATAGTCGTAACTGAAATAATTCGCAATAGTAATGTGAGTTGGCTAGTCACATCTACCGAGCCGACTGAAGGCATAAGTCCTTGAATCGACATCAGATAAGTAGTGGCGGCTCAAGCTCGCATTGGTTCGACATAAGCTGCTGAAAATCGAGTTCAATATTCCGTCTTAGGCATTGGCTAAATGTACTGACTTACGTCGAACTTTGAATATACTAAACGGCTCTTTTCAATAATGTTCAAAGTTATAATATAACTTTTGGCGTATATTAATGTTATTGTAAGGCGTTATCGAACAACGCACGTAAACCCTATAATTTGTACTTTATGGACATGTACACGGATTGATGAAATATTTATAGGATTATTCAAAATAACAGCGTAGATCAAAATTGTTTGGATATTTGATAATTAACACTCATTCATGCTTAAACTTTATTGTTTTAACCAATAGAGAGATATGGATGGGATGTTGCCAACCTAATTGCCGCATCTGAGCATTTTTTATGTGGGACATATAAGCTTATTCGAATATTAGGTATAATCTGTCCACCATTTGTTTCAGTTTTTATACTTAAGATCGCAATATGAAATCAGACCTTGAATTTTACAAAGTATTCACAAGAAATAATAAAAACACGAATATTTTACAATAAAAAAGCAAATTATTAAATATTTCGCCAATGTATTGTACTAAAACCGTTGAATCAACTCAGCAAATTAATTTAGTTATATCAGAATCCTCTATCAACGTCACTGTTCTCGCTATAGGCCCCTTTTCATTTTGAAGAGTGACGTTTTAATTACTTGTTATTTTGAATTTAGATGATATTGTTTTAATTTGAAATTAATTTCCAACTTGCTTATCGGTACTAAGTAGTTTCGAATGGACGTGTGTTATGAAATGTCATGAGAGTAGACTTTTGAACCCCCTTGGTACGTATATAACCCTTGTCGAGGGTTGACACATGTTTCAGACGTAACAAATTTTGAGTAGTTAATTTTACTGCTTTATGGTATTCTACAAAGGACTTACTAGGGCTAGTAAAATAAGTTTTTATAGACTATGGAGGAGTTACCAAAGTTCGAATCCATACTTAGAAAGAACCAGGGCTTAGATTAAGCGCAAAATGACGTTATTGTCCATAATTGTAGTTGTGATTCATTTACCGAACTAGTCTACAGACCTCATCAGTGGCTTTAAGAACAGTGAAATACAAGCCTGGATACTAAAATCAGTCCAAACACAAATTTTTTTAGTCCCTAATACCGAAATAAAGCATTGTCACCCAGTATGTTTATAGATGAGTCCTGCTATTGGCTATTAGATGATCTTACATATTTATGTAATGTATCTGCTACCAAATCATTGATAAGCGCTTGATAAAAAGACATCCATTACATTTGGAGCACTGGCTGTCAATTTAGATTAAGACTTCAAGGCTACAGCAGAACAAAGAATGCGGGTGACGCATAATCTCAGTTTATTGCAGCAAAAGTGTTGTGGATTAAGCCCAGTAGCAGTACTCATTATGACCTGCATAATACGCTGAATGATTGCATTGTTATTAGTTTCTCAATGAAAATGTTACACATATAATATGTTCTAATGATTTTACCACAACAAATCGTTTAAGTACAGGAAACCACATATTGATGGATTATAAAAAAAAAGAGAAACCTTTACCTATAAATTGTATATACAGTACGTACTGATAATTTTCAGTAGTTTACTATATTTAGGGAGTAAAACAAAACTTTCCAAAAAAAAACCTGTAATTATATAAAGAGCAAGTAATTCCTGGTCATAAACGTCTCAGTGACATCCGTCCAAAACAAATTGCTCCTTCAGTAGCGCCCATAAAAGCGTCCATAAAGTTGTGTATCGTGTGAAGCGATGTGTGAAAAATCTTCCTTTAACCTATGTCCAGACGGCAGCGTGGGGCATTATAGGCGTGCATCTCCGCGTCAAATCCCCAAGCGGCCGCGTGTCGCCGGTTGATAAGCAGTCGATGGCCTAGAACGTGGTGGTACAAGTTAGAAGCGATATTGGACTTAGCCTTCGCTTGTAAAATTTTGCTATATATTTCGTAAATTAGTTTATGCAGGTGTAAAACTTATTCCCAGCTACTGTCTCTCTTAAATATAGTCGCTCAAGGACTGGTTGTTATTCTTATTCAACTTCTGTATCTTTTAAAGTTGTTTAAGGACTCGTTGTTCACCTAGCGTTGTAAAGTATTTATGTGAGTAGCGATGACTATTTGCTATCAGATGAACCGCAGGTCATTTCAGGATCAATGTGTTTACTACCGTTAATTATGTAATTTCATGATACGATTCCCATACTAGATATACAGAATATGTAATACATACAGTTTTTCTTCCAATTACACACGTTTAAGTAATAAAATATATCAACAATAGTGTTTTGCGCCAGAAAACTACAAACATGCATGCATTTTAAGTAAACATAAAATTATCTGAGACAAGTTTCATGCATGATGAGAAGTGTTATCCAAAACTCTTACATTCAGTTATTTCAATCTCCGCATTTGAGATTAGCATGACGTCAATCTTGACGCATTTCTCCTAGAAATCTATTAAACAATGCAACCGATGATTGCGCAAGAAACGTTCGTTCCGATAACATCCGTTTTATTTACATTCAATAAACAAAAACCGACGAAACTAACGCATAGTTAGTTTACTGGATTAACTCCAATAACCGGAATATTCTAATAGCCGGCAATTAATGTTGATTGAGCTTTATTACAGATGTTTTATTATTTGCAATTTTGTTTAGACTTTCACGAGAAAATATTTGACGAAAACAAGTTTATTTGACACATGTGGATATTCATTTTACCATGTTTTTTTAATCATTTATATTATTTAAACAAATTAGATGTTAATATTTATAAAATAGTCAAGGAAATTCATTAAGGTCCATATCCTGTCCATGAGCGGTCGTATCCCTTGCCATTTGACGAAAGGCGTGCTGGCCTCGCCATTCATTGAAATAAAAATATCGAGAATCTAAGTCGCCTCTTTCTAAAACCTCGGAAGTTCCGACTTACCATCAAAGGTTATATGTATGTATACAATCTAAAGACGTTAGATCTGGTGCATAGAAAATGGATTCCAATGCTACGTATATGAATTTTATTATCGTTCGTAATAATTGCAGGGTCAACACAAGGTCAGTTGTAGACTTCATGTTATTATGCATTCCGGTATTGCACAATATGTATGTAGAGTATAATTCACTAAATCGATTATTTACATGTACATACATATATTATATCGCATGCATTTGTAATGATGTTTGAGTATCATACATTTCTGTTTGCTCTTGCTGTAATTACCGTAGTTTATTCGGATTTTTCGCCATGTCACTATATCAATCCGTTGATTTTGACATGACATAACTGCCGCCGAAACTGAAAATAAACCATCCGGTCTGTACAACTTCTGTTTCCTATCAATCAATCTGTTCACATGGCATAAGCTACGAATCAAAACTCTAGTAGACATTTCGTTATTGGTGGTATTATATTGAGTCCCACTTGTTACCAAGCTTTATGTTCTAAAATCTAGGCTCATCATCAGGTTCATCAAAAAGTCCATTTTTGAACACAAATTACCACGGAAACCTGTCAAAAGAATGCTATGCCTTGCGGATTCCCGCGATCTTCATTACACACACATCATCATCTACAGCCAAACGAACTCCACTTCTGAACTCAGTCGTCCCCCATTTCTCGGCAAGAGTAGTCTGGAAATACTCAGTTTATTGGTTGTAGGTCTCTTATATGTGAGAGGCCGCCCCGGTAGCTACCACCGCAACATTTATTTCTCCCGCCAAATAATGGTATAAATGCAGTATTGAGTTCCAATTTTAAAGACATCATAGCCAGAGTAACTGCAAGACATAATTGACCCAGCATTGATGTGAATTCATGGTTTTGTTTGGTTTTGCCACTTTCCATGATCGGTCGCTTACCATCAGGCGCATGGCATGCAAGTCTCGCCGTTCATTGCAATAAAAAAGTCGGTAACCTACGGATTTCTATGACTTTCAGACATTATACACATAGGTATATAGGTCTACCTTTAATTTTAGAATTTTAGACTACCTTTGCCAAAAGCCGCTATAGTGTGTTGACGCAGACCGCACGTCATCCGCAACGCTGCGCGATGATAGCAACACCCTGTTAACTGACCACAGAGTGACGGTAGTTACGGCCACGGCTGCCTGCCTGCTTCTATTACACATTTCGATACGCCTGCGTTTTAATGCAGCACGACTTCACGGCTTTATTAACGTTTGTTCTCTTATCGGGTGCCGATTTTGTGCATTGAGATTATGGGGAATTTTCAGATTTCACACATGAATATCATTGTTTTTATAAATAAATAAATAAGTAGGTAAGTAATGAACTATGGCAAGGTTCAGCGACATGTGAGATTATATTTTCACCGTAAAATATGAAAATATGCCGCTCTTTTTATTGAAAGGTTGGCTTGACTAATCTAAATTCCCGCTGATTGTATAAAACGATTTCCCGCACTACTTAAAGATCTATTCAATTATTTTTGTACCGGAATCCTCACATCGAACTTTCCACAACAAACAATTTAAACAGTATTAGTGACAATATCTATTCACTAATTAATATTTCACAAATCGCAATCTGACACAAGTAGAGCGTGCGCCTACCTTATCTATCCGAATGTTGACACAGACAATAGAGCGCGGCATAACGAAAATTTTCAATTAAACAAAACAAAACGTCGACGCCTTGGAAGGTATTGTATGGCACGCGACAGTTGGCAGGGAGCCGGTATAGAACGGCGGCGTGCGGACGTCCGGCGCGCGGAGCGGAGTGGAGCGGAGAATGACTCGCCCGCGCGCCATTACGCTCGGAATGGCGAAGATTACGCGATACCGCGCCGTGAGGAATGTCTTCCAGTATCGCAGATTAGCGCGACGGGCGGCTGACACGTGCTATATGGATTTTTAGAGTTTTATGAAAGGTCATATAGTTGAAAATTGCACTGCGGCCTATTTAATACGAAGTTTACCGAAAGGTTTCGGTAGGTAATCAGCCCGAAGCAATAACACTACCGACTTCCGACTTTTCGAAATCATGTGTGTATTGATAGTCAATGACCACACACTATAATGGTAAAGGAAAACATCGAAAGGAAACCTGCATATCATAGCAATTTGTATGAATTTCTATGATATGTAAAATCCGCCGCACTAGGCCAGCGTGGTTGGACTATATGCTTCACCACTCTCAATCGTAATCTCGATTGTGGAGAAGGCCAGTGCTCTGCAGTGGGACGTATATGGGCTGATACAGTACAGTACAGTTAACATTCAAAAAAGTCGTAATTATACTTGGGAACAGACAAACTGGACATTGAATTCAGCACCGAGGATAACCTTAAAGAAGAATTCATGCACTGAGAGCATTTGAAAATCCAAATTTCTATTCTTGCGGTATAGCTAAATTTAAGCTAGACGCGTCGACGTGAAAGTTTTGTCTCCAAACTGGCCACTACTCGCCGACTGTAAATAGATTCGTCCGTGATCCAGACAAAGGTCAGTTTGCTCGAGTACCAAACACCCCTCCGTAACTAACTCCATATACATAACATTGAAATAAAATGTGCCCTGCCACGACACATCCGCATCTCCATATCATTTGAATGCCCTATTCAATCACAATCATAAACGTGACATCACAAGCGACAAACAAATGTACAATACGATACAAATCTCGCGTCAGACACCCGGCAAACATACACTAGAATCTCCCCTCGTTTCCTGCATCGTAAGTAACGCACGTCCCGTGTAAGTTGCCGCGATATCTTTGCCGGTTCACAATCAACTCTGTATTTCTTATTAGCATTGTAATTAGGTGTAAAATGGCGTGTCAAGAGCGTCAGTTAGATGTGCTAGTGAAACGTAGTCGTCGCGCACTAAGCGTCAATCTAGCGGGAGGGTACGTTATTTCGGTCTGCACGGCACACACAAGCGCTCTTTGAAATTTTAATCGTTACATTCACTCTGGCCTGATGGCACACTAGAGGCGCGTACTACGTTCATCACAGAAACGAAACAGAAAAGGATTAAAAATATCATGTGTATATTGGGGTTTAGTGACACGTCACATAAAGCACTACTCGACTGATAGCCGCTTTGAGCTATTCAATTTGATCTTCATTATTTTTATTAAACGAACACGATTAATTTTTGCATTTAAATGACATTAAATTAAAATAATAAAAAGATTGGTAAAGAATTAAAATTAAGAACAATTTTCGCCATAGTTCGATTAATCAATACTAAATTATAAGACATCAAGACTAAATTATTAGTTGTCCATAGAATACACGTCCATCATTCCAGGTCACACCTGATAGACACCAAATATAATTTGTCGGAAGTCTCTTAAAACACATAAACATGAATAATTTTATTTTTAAGCTTTATAATTTTATTTGTCCCAATACTACCAAATTTGACCTATCCTACGTTTTACTAACCACACCTTCACACACCAACTATTATTAATCAAAATCATGAGGCCCACTACGATATAACGCTTAACAGAAATTCTCGCTTTGACCTTGAGCTAAGCAGCTTAGAGCCTTAAGTGGTAAGCCATAGTCGGACACTACCCACTTAACGCATGTGTTTGTCGAATTCGCGCGCAAATTCCATACTCCACATACATAGAATGTTCACGTATGTACACTACGTATAGACCTGACCGCCGTTGTAGCTAGTTTGGGAGGTCATGTCTTGTATGGTATACGAGTATGTAGTAATTCATTGTTAATTTGTAAAGTTTTTATAGCGATTAACTCCAACAGATTAATTTACGAAGGTATAATATGAAGATCTCTGTCCCCTACGACGTACTTCACATCTATATGATATAGTGATTTAGCTATAAAAGTATCAAGCACAAAAAAAATAACAACAACAACAACAAAATAGCCAGCCGGCGAATGTGCAATTCACACAAAAGCCATTTTAATATATCTGTGGTTAGCATGATCGTTGTGCAGCATTTTAGCGGAAAGAGACCTTGACTCCAAATCCATATAGTCGGGGTGGTTTATTCAAGTCCGAGTTAAAATTTACGGTCGAATCTCGTCTTTTACCAAATTATAAAACGAACATAGTGTCTTTAAATTATATCCGATGTATAACCGCAATCGTAGGTAGTTCGAAGTGTATTAGTCTAATAGTTCAGTCAGTCAGTCGCGTTGTTAATTACATATCTACTAGTGACATAATTATACAAATTGTGGGACACGAAACACTGAAACGCGTGTTGAACTTTGGCGGTCGATTATTAATTTAATAACTAACAATAGGTCCCCTCTCCTCTCCCGTATCTCAGTATGTGTCCGTATACCGGTAAGTGCAGGGTCGGACGTCCACACAAGGTGGACAGACGATCTAATAAAAGTTTCAGGAAGTCGCTAGATGCAATTCGCTGTGGATAACCTTAGGGGAGGCCAATATTCAGCGCGGAATTTACTATGGCTTAAAATGACAATAATTTTTATTCTTAGTATAGCAAAAGTAAGAGAACTGTCATGGATGAGAGTAATGTTGTCAATCTCTTAAAACCTATCAGAAATGTATATGTATATTTTGGATTAAAACATAAAATTTTTGAGAAACTTTTAGTTTGCATTATTTCAGTACTCTGTAGCCAATAAAACTACCACCTGGCTTGGTTTTCGGTCGCAGTGCAGTCAGATACTCACGGTATATCTTTTTCTCTTTATTCACAGAATAATAAAAATAAATATTGGACAACTCGGGTACTAAAAAGAACGAATATAAAAATACTTCTTGCTTCAATTAAATTAATGCAGGTACTCTGTTGAAACACTGTAAGCTTCAATAAGCATAATGTGTATTTTTATTCAGAAGAAAAAAAATACTTAGGTAGTTAAAAGTGAATAACATATAATCTCATTTCATTAATATAAAAAATAATCGCCTCAATTACTTTTCTATAATAATAATTAAAAGCTTTGTGGCTTCCTTGTCATTGAAATTGATTGAAATAAAGTAAACGCAACAATTAACAGGCAATTAATATTTCAATAACTGTAGAAAATGTAACTGCATAATATTATATGTGATCGAATTTAGATTCCAATTATAACTACTCTAGCTGTTGAATGTATTTTTATACGTTATAATGTATACCAGTTATTTTTTTATGCCAGATTAGTCTACCCGTATTTTTTTAATCGCAGACATTTTCTACAACTTCTATAATTTATTTTTGCATGCGCGATTTACTATAGAAAGCCGTACAAGCACTTCAATTCAAACTTACGCTCAGCGTGTTCTTTATTCGCGATGCCATTTAAATATAATTGAATATAAGTAACTATTTGCAATCAACAAACTATTAAAAAGCTTTAAATGTAACTGTAATTCTGACGGAAATTCCATATAAACATAAACTCACGCCTTTTACCCAGAATGGGGTAGGCAGAGATTCCTCTGGTAATAACCAAGACACCCACGTTTCGCCTTGTGTGTTCCATCCCACGATGTAATAGGCGGCGAGCCTATCGCATAGCCTGTACCGTGCGCAAATTCATGACTCCGGGTTGATAAATTGAAAAATCTGATATCACTTTGCCCGACCCGGGATTCAAGCGCGAAATTTCAGCGTTTTAACTGTACCGTACTACACAACCGAGGCAGTCGAGGTAATTCCATATAAAATGTATAAGATTGCTGGTAGTAGGATGTTCGAATGCATTCGGATAGTAGCTATCTGAATAACAAACTAGACGATGTTAGAAAACCTGTCATATTTACATTATATTTACTGGTGGTAAGTCTCTTATATATAAAAAATCGAGCCACGCATTGATTCGTCTGTCATGATATTCCCGATTCGATAATTGCATGGACTGGAGAAATGGTTGTCGCTGTGCCAATATAAAAAAGAAACAAAACAAAAACAAGTACATCTATAAACAAATTGCCAACTGCTAATTCATAACACAATTAAAAGCTCAACTCGACACTTCATTAAGATACAACAACATTTTGACATCCTTTGATCTGCTCGGCCTACTCGTTACATTAATGGAAATGAAAATAATAAAACAACAGTCTTTCAAGTGACTGAACTTTAATTAACACTCAAGTGTACAGGTAGGGCCAGTTTTATATTCATAAATAACTTCAGTTTACCTGGATATTTGTGAGTAAAGAAATTTGCTACAGTATAAAATTTAATTAACGCTGAGATAAGTTGGCAGGGCACGCTAGCTTGTAACGTTGTATTAATTACCTAGCATCTTACGTCACTAAACGCTGTGCTTAGTTTTATAGTAAGCATATACTCATAGGCGGATTTCATTTTTACATACATAAACATAAATAATCTCAGACCTTTTTTCCAGAAAGGGTAAGCTGAGGTAGACCAGGACATCCAGGTTTAACCTTATGTATTCCGTCCAATGTTAAGGGGCGAGCCTGTCGCCATATCGGGCAGAAATTCTGACTCCGGGCTGATAATAAATAGAATAATCCAATATCACTTTGTCCGACCTGAGATCCGAACCCATGACTTCAACGTTGTAATCGTATAGTGGTACAACTGCGCCACAGCGCCAGACATTTAATTTTTTATGTTTACCATAATATCTTATGTTCACAGTTTTTTGCCTTTACCAAACGCTACTTGGTCCCACATGACGTAAACTCTAAACAAATATTAGTGTATCAAATATTTCTCTTGCCTAATACTACACTATGGTGACCTTAAATTTTTACTCGTTTATACCGGAACCGGCTAAAATATTTATGTATGGGATGTGCGGTAATACACATGAATAATTTAAAAGCATAACCCACATTTCACCTATAATGTATTAATCAAACGTGCCTGGTTCTTGAGGCGTAAAAATGACGGTTAAAACCATCAAAAGTACAATTAAACAAACCCCCAAACGACCCCATGGCGGCGCGTTTATCAAAGGACATCAGTCAACAAATACACCTCAACTCACATTTTTGTAAGTGGTCGACAAAGAAGGTGTCACAAAAAGTTTTACCGTCCTTCCTCACCTAACTCAACACTGGCCACGTAAACCGACGTTTTATCATTTACAAAAAAGTTAGCTGCACGAAGTCGCTTCTACCAATCATCACTAAAGGCATGCACCACCTACAACAAAAATTTAAAATTTTCGCAAACTATATTAAGTTGAAGTCTCAATAACGATTTAAACTCAATTTAGATTATACTGAGCATATGACCTTAACGATAGTGGAATATTCATCGCTGAGCTTTTCATTCCTTTTTTATTTTCCGTATTTTTCATCAACCAATAATCGCGAGCTTTCTCAAATCCAGGCCATTTTCGCCGATATTTTGCTCATTCATAAAGCCAGTCGTCGTTCCGTCCCGCCATTGATGGAAATTTACTTTTGTGTCTTATTCGCTACCCGCACTAAAATATCCGACCTCCATCCACCTTTCGCCACCTCTGTACTGCTATAAGAGGTCGTAAACCGTTTGATTATCTGATAGTTTTATAGGCATTTACCCTCTTTAATTAAACATGAGACGCACGCTTGTTTATATCATGAAGCTAAATATTTGTAAATATCGAACAAATGTCAATCAACTTAAAATATGTAGTGTGCTTGGACCTTTATCACGAACGCTGTCACGTGTAGTGCTGCTTTAAAATTCAAATCTTATTTACATTCACCCCCTAGCGTGGTCTACGAAAATGGGCCTTAACTGACATCGAAAACACTCCACTAAGGGACTATTTTCGTCGCCCCTCCAGGATTGTTAAAATAGAATGTTTGGAGAGGCAATATTAAAATTCTATAAACGGGGTAAATAATCTTTCGTAATACTCATATTTTAAGAGCAATCCTGAGATTAATTTAAATATTAAAGCTTTTTTCTCAGCCTATATGAGTATGAGTTCTGCGTGGCTCAGTACTCAAAATAAATTATAAACGGTAGTGGTGGGTGAAGAAAATGGTATGGCAACAGTCTTTCTTAATTTATAATAATTCAAAGTTACAACGATTATACCTGACTTTCCCAACACGATATACATAAACAAGAACTTTAAGCCCGCATACGAAACAAATATCTGCAGATGATACAAACATTGTTTTCCATGCAGCAATTAAAGAGAATTCATTTATAAAAAGCAAAAGTCAGATAAAATATTAACAAACAACCACCAGTTTTATTTTAAGCAGCACAAATTTTAAATTCTAATAAGTTGGTAATTTACCGTCAACAAAAAATTCAACCGCGTTATTCATTAAATAAAGTACAATCTGGACTTGGGATTATGCAAAATTGGTACAATAAAAGATAATAAAATGGCAAATTCAAAGTTCACGTTTATATTTCTAAAGCGATGCTAGTAAAATATTCACTTTTTAGTAATACATGTTCCATTTCACGGTATGTTGTGTATTTGTGTCGTGTAATTCAGTTGACGGTTTCGTTTCGATGGCGATTCGACTGTCATAAATCATTAATACAACGGAATTGGGCCCATGGTGCCTCTCAATTGGACAATACACGGTAAGCCAGACGCGCTTCAGTCACCTCTCAAAATTGGAACATGCTCTGTACAGGCGTAGTATTGTTGCATCAGCCTGTATAAGTCCCAGAGCTGGTTATGAACGTCCCTCGCATTTAAATAAATTTAGTTTATACATCACCACGTGTTGGTCGTTTGCTCGATAGCAAATATGTACATATTTATATAAAATAAAAACAGAGTTTGCTCGTGATCTTAAAATTTAAAATTGAAGATTAATATGTTTAACAATGAAGCACAATCGCTTCTCGACTACCATTCTTTATTTCGTGCCTATTAAAATAGAGAATATGCTAAAATAATCAGCAGACCGTATAGGTTGCAACTTGGACCTCGTGCTGCGTTTGAAGAATTACTACAACATTACGAAATTATTAAATCGTCCAATGTCGGGTGCGTGGTCGCCTCTGGCCTTGACAATAACCACAACAGCATAACGTACTGTGGCATCAGAGCGTTTCGTGTTTATGTTATTGAACTAGCCGCGCCTACTAATTGTTGCTACACCGTCTGTTCATCTATCCACATGTATCGGCCTAGATTTATACACATGGGCCCATCCTTCCGCAACTTTATATGGGACACAGTCAGAGCCCAACACTGACTCATTACAAGGACGGATAGCTTAATAAAAAACTGTCAGTTAATCTGAAGATATTTATTTGCGCTGTACTAAGTTCCCCGACTGGTTCTACAAGTGGATCTTGCGATTCTTCTTACCTCAAATTGTAGTACCTCCTTAAAAAATGATTTCTTACTTTCAGTACAGTTTTGAGGACAATAAGGTTTGACATTTCAAGTTAGTTGCAGGTGTCCATGAGGCAGGAAAAAACAAAGAACAAGCTAAAATATTGTAACGTTCCCTCCAATTACTCAGATTTCTACGGCTGTAGGACCATAAGCCTATGGTCTAAAGACAAACCGACTAAATTGTAATTTTACCACTTAAAATAACCAAGCTATTTACACAGTAACTAGCTACAGAGTTTCCAAGTCAAATATAAATTAATCCTTAAATTGCCTTACTTGTAGTAGGAAGTTCGTGCTAGCGCCACGTGGAAGATCTTACGATGTAAAGCGATCGAGGCACGTTCGCGACTAATCCCCTACTCCCTCACAGGTGGTCGTAAATCCGTTTTGTAGTTGGTAAACAATCTCACACAAACATAAATCATTCTAAAACTAATGCTGCGATTGAAAACGGGTCGCGTCCTAATTCAAAGAACGTTCCGAGTACTGGTGCTAATGCACTCCACATACATCACAATGACTTATTCGATTGCGGTTGTTTGTATCTGTTGAATGTATTTTTGAGTAAAATAACCAATTTTAAACGTAAGAGGCGGAACCAGACTATTGACAGTGGAAACTTTGGATTTTGGAAACCTACCAAGAATGTTTTGCACGAATGCATTTGTAGTGTTTTGTAATCTGACATAAATGCACATGATAATTTGAAAGAGTTAAATTTTCTTTTTGCACCGGCTTTTGGAAGATAAAAACAGGTCATTAATAAATTATTATAGTGTAAAATAAGTATGTAGCCCATTCCTGACCTTGCGAGCGATTTTATTATGCAAAAATTATGTTTTTCTTCCGGCTCTTAGCGAACACGCATAGGAATGATATTAATTCCAGTGCATTGTATTAAAATTTGTGACTAGACTTTCATCATCATCATCAGCCCGTTGCAGTCCACTGCTGGACATAGGCCTCTCCCAAGGTACACCACAGAGCCCGGTCTGCAGCTTTATGCATCCAGTCCCTGCCGGCCCTCTTCTGCAAGTCATCCCGCCATCTGGTGAGAGGACGTCCCACGATACGTTTGCCAAGACGCGGTCTCCGCTCCAGAACACGCTTACTCCAGCGGTTATCCGTTCTGCGACATATGTGGCCCGCCCATTGCCACTTCAACCTACTAACTTTCAGAGCTATGTCGTTTACCTTGGTTCTCTGACGGATCACTTCGTTTCGAATTTTGTCCTTCAGAGAGACTCCGAGCATAGCTCTTTCCATAGCACGTTGAGCAACCTTTAACTTGTGGATTAGCCCCACAGTCAGTGTCCACGTCTCGGCTCCGTACGTCATTACAGGGAGGACGCACTGGTTGAACACTTTGGTCTTTAGGCTCTGTGGTATATCCGACGAAAATATATGGTACAACTTCCTAAACTTTATAGACTAGACTAGACTTTATATGAACTTAAACTTTTGATACAACTATGCAGCTACTAAATTATGTAAATTAATTACAAATATCTTAATATTAATTTATCCACTTAGAACTGATATCCCAATAGCAAACCAGCGCGTAATCACTACTACAGGCGGAATAGATGATCACCGAAAAAAAAATCACACATATTTTATTTATTTATTTATTATACACGCACATATACTTACTTATAAAAAAACATCCGGCTCTACAATATCCAACACGACTCAGAATACTGCGATGTTTTTTTGCAAAAGCAAATACATTCATAATGCCTCAGTCAATAAGCCTCCGAAGGACCCCTGAGTTATTCATATACATGATGTTGTCGGCAAACAATTCCGTATATTTGTAGAGATGGCCGATGGTGTTAAACCCGTTAGCCTTGAGGCAAGTCTTGTATAATTGCGAATATCCCCTTTGTTTGCATTCGCGTCACTCACATCATAGACCGGTCATCTCCGTGATAAGATTATACAGTGGGTCGTGTGAACAGTGCCTTAGCATCTAAAGAGATTAGCTAAAATAGGATCATTTACATAGTCCTACGTTTTACTAGTCTAATTGAGTATAAGTAGTATAACTTGATGGTTATTTGCAATTGTATGATGTAAGAGGTGGTAAGAAGACTACTCGATTAAACAGAGTTAAAGGTAGCAATTTTGTAACCGTTGGCAGCATTTTTAATTACAGATGCTCGGGATGTAGCAACGAACTAGTTTTGTAGAATTACCTTTTAATTTATTGTAAGAAAACTGCATTGAACATAGAAAAAATAATAAATCAATACAACATTTCTGCTACAGTCTTACATAATGCTTTGTAGTAAAATGGTAAGCTAACTCCTATACTCAAATATTAAGGAAAATAAAAGTAAAAAATTGGTTGGCCCTGGACTCATTTAGAAATCATAAAAAAACTTTAATTTTACCATATTCTACGAATTTACAACGGCAATAACAAGCCTAAAATAAAGTCGTTAATACTATTATAACATTATTTATTCGTTCCATACTTAATATTACAATATAAGTAGCCTATTAACCAACCAGTTCATGAATAGTACGCAACAAGTTCGCCAAGTTTTTTTCGTAGAAAAGATCGGTTCAGCAAAGTCTACGCGTTCACACGTTTTGTTTTTAGTGTTGAGAAACAAGAATTAAAATATACTCGTTGGTTAATTTTTAAAAGCATCGATATTAAGGTTTATACGAGACCAATTAATGTTTCTTAATTGAGCGTAATTAAATGAATATAAAATATATCTCGTTATACATTTATTACAGGCGGTGAATACGCAAGACAAAGTTATTTAATAACATGACAATTTTGTTTGGACTATTAAGAAGTCTATTAAAACTGTGAAATGAATAAATATGAATATATAATAACATGCCGTGTTTTTTATTATTTGCAAGAAAGGAACATCGGTAAACTTAAAGCAACTTAATTTATTATGGAAAATTACCACGACGATCACCTAGTAAATTGGCAACTTTATTTAGTTTTTTACGTACAAAATAGGAGGAAAAACTACATTTAAGGCTTTGCATGTATTGAGCCTGCATGATGGATTTACGGCACAAAGCTCCTTAATGCGAAAGACAGGCGCGCTCCACAATTTTATAGGCCAATGTGGCAACTTTACATTGTTGTATTACAAAATCCGTGGCGCAGGTAATCCATTGACCTAAAACCGTCACGTGCGTGCATACGCTGAACTTGGATTAGTTTCTATTCCGAAGCTGTCACCGCGTCGGTACGGCTTAATATAGCTTGTCAACAGCTCGCGTTCTCGGTTAATGTCACGGGTTGCTTGCCTACTTATATACGAAGACACAGCTGCCGTAATACAAACATCGATATGGTACGGAATGTCTTGTGATCTAATAATACAAATGGACGTGCTTGTAGATATGTTGTTGTTGTTTAACGGTCTTTCTCTATAACCTATCTATCTTTAACAAGAGGTTAAAATAGTTAGCTTACTATGTCGGTACAAATCTAAGCTTCATTTAACAGAGATGGACATACATATGTATCTTACCCAGCTATCTATATATATTTGCACCATATCCATACCTATCTACTTTGTTAATTAAAACATAAATGCATATAAATATCTAATGAAATCCCTTGTTAAATATAGATAGACTATAGAGAACGGCTGTAACACAGCAATGGAACAACACACCGAAATTATTTTTCCACATTATAATGTTTATGGTCAGGACAGTGAATTTTTATCTACGAGTAGTAATAACTAATAAGTAATTATCTCTAAGAATAAATAGAAACAGAGGGTTTCATATTTAATCATAATTTCGAGTTAAGATTTTATTTTTATTTGTATTAGAAAATCATACCATACTGATGCTTTATCTACTTCAAAAGCAACTTAAGAACCGCGCACTAAATGCTTACCGTAATATACATTGCATTAACTCGCAGTTAAAGGACATGTCTATACCGATTACAGTAATAATACATTAGTATTTTGGATGCATATATCTGATCGAGGTCAGGACCATTAAGGCCGTTCAAAATATCCAGCTTAGAAAACCTTGACCAAACGTAGTGAAGTTGACGTAACCGATCAGGCACGATCTCTTGGTAAATTAAATAGATGCGTATTTAATAGTGATCATTTAGTCTAGTGTTTTTCTAACTTCAATCATAGAATGACCTCGTTTTGTTTATTTTTATACATGAGCCTGTCATAGTAAATGCTATCCAAATAAATTATGAACGGGCCAAAGTTGATTACCTCTTACTATTTGATATAATTATGTTATAGTACTAAAAATACGAAATCCACAGATCAAGGGGTCACTTTGCAATCCGACGCAACGACTGTACAAATATGCCTAAATACTTTACAAAACGTTCGAATCCTGTATCCTGTCCTGAATGATAAGTTTCATAGAGATTAATATTGAATTTTAGAAGTGGAAAACTTTTATCTTTTATGTTGACGTTCAACGACCGAACATTCGAACTTCGTGTCGGAGTATAGAGTAACCCCCCAGTGATTATACTTGGTGATAATTCTGATATGTGATAAAGTGATGCTTAAGTACCGGTGTCCACTCAAGTAGCAACCACTGTAAGCCATAGTGGGAAACTGTCATAGTAAACCACGCTGGTGACGCGTTTTGAGTTCAGCCCAATAATCTGGTATCAAACACTGCGTCAGACTTGCGACTGACAAGATAATCACTTTCATTTAATTCTTTTTAGTATTTAGATTGCGCTGCACAAAATTATCAATCCATTGTAGTTACTTTGCATGGTAGAATAAAATTAAGAAAGCCTCAGGTTCCACTGAACAAAATATTAATAATCAAATATTATTTTTTAAACCCAAGTAAAGAGAACTATTACAAAGAAAGTTTGCTGTACGAAATTAAAAACCTTAGTTCGTTTTAAAATGCTTTGTACGACAAAAATTCTGCTTTTCTTACATTTCTTTCTACTTTGTAGTTACTTTATATATTGTTTTAAAATTTGAAACACCGAAGTAATTTTAATTTTTACGACTATACAATTTAAGGAAGATGGTATTTAATCTTTTGGAGACCGATAGCTATGAACACCAGTCGCTGTTTTTAAAGATCATCGATAGTCTGGAACTAATCGTATAGAATGTTGAATAGTGAGTTACCCAAAATACTAGAAACAATTATTTTCTTAAATACAACATCTAAAAAAATATAAAATAGGTAAAAATACACGAAACCAAAAAAAGTACTTAATTATGACACTGCAAAATCCCTTCTCAACTTAACTAACAACCCTATAACCAATTCGAAACCACTTAACACCGACGTAGCTTAAACAGCTTAACAATGCATTAACCGGTCATTTAAAGTATTAATAGTTTGTCGGAACACGGAGACGCACGCAGCCGCTGCACGTACCACGATATCGCTGCGTTCCGATCCAAGCGCGTTCACCTGCGAACCAGGTGAAGGTCACGCGCCTCATGAACCAAACGCGCCCGGACAAATGTCAATGTAAATATTGTACGTATTCCCGCCAAGACGGCCATCTTGAAATTTGGCGAACCGGTTTTGAATTTGGAATCAAGTGGCCAGTGACACGTCAGGGCTTACCTTACCTATGTTACTTGCATTTTTAGTTATGGACTTATTGAGAAGATAAAAACTTAATGTCTTCAAAGCTTATATCTAACAATATACGCGTTAATTCAATTGTTACCGCTGATTTCCTGATTGGCCTTCCTTTGTGTAGCCGGTTGACAGTGACCTCTAACATTGGAATGCTAAATTAGTCAATTTGTTTTTTGGGCTTGACGATTGCTTGTAAAATCTAAGCTAACTTTGCATTATTATTCAAACTATTCCATTGACAATTGACGTGTATAAGTTATGTGGACGGAGGACCGCCATACAGTTTAATGGCGGATTTGTGTATTCATGGATGCCAAACAAACGCCGTTTGTTGAAGTAGGGATGTCATGTATACGGATATATTATTAATAAGTTGATAACGAAAAGATAATTGATAAAAAATACGATAGAATAATAACTTTATAAAAACAAATCCAACCCTAATTAATTGATTACTCCCTGCTGTATTTGCGATATTAAAAAATAATCTCTTAAAATAATTATGTAATAAGGAATTTTAGGGCATTGCAATACAACTTTTAAAGCTCATCTGAGAAAACATCGGATAACAATTTTTATTTCAACCGCACTGCAAACCCTGAACTGGACATCTAATCTATTAAACAATAGTTAAGTTCCTTTTTCTTGTGGATTTTGTTAATACTTGCCACGCTTGTCACGCGCTTAGGCGAAAACATGATGTAGTGTATCACTGACGACGTTGCTAATTGGCTACCTGCGTCTACCGCGAACCACCGAGTTATGTGATATAAATAAAATACTTTGTAGTGTGTATATACAGTATCATCTTATTACCGTTCTAGATTCTCCCTCAATTGATCCCATGATCTAAACGCATGCTGTTTGTTCGAGCGATGATAGAAATAAATAAGAATTTGTTACTCATCGAGCGAGCACACGAGGTAACCTGTATGTAGAAAATATTTTTGTAAACTATAATCCAGTGGAGCGGTATAAACGACACGTAATATATTTTTATGTTCCGATTAAATATATCTTGTGTCTGCGAGGAGATTGAACAAAAACATTTTGGAAGAATTTGAAGCGCACATGCCGCTTTTGACGTAAAAGGTGTTTCGGAACAAGCGTATCACAGAAATCAGTTGCAAAATGGCTGCCTAGGATACCAATGAAAATAAGCGGAAAGTTTAAAAATCTTACTTGAAAAACATCATATAATTCGGATATATATTTTTAGATTTTTAAGACCTTTTATGCAAATATTAACTTATAATTTCAAATTTGATTATGGTCATTTATTATATAAATATGAATGAAATATAAATCTCCCACCGCTTTGATGCGCTTAATATAACATTATATAGTTATCTAGGCATACCTAAATACAAGTCCGTGACTATGAATATTCGCGTAATGTGTATTATTTAATGGCTTATAATATCGACTGTAAATCGAGCTATTAAAGGGTCGTAATTATCGGTGGTTTCATGTCCTTGGTTGTAATCGTCAATACGATGCTTTATTGTCTGGAAGCTCATACCTTCAGTATTAGTGGCCAATTTATTGAAAGTCCAACTTAACTACATGTAACATCTACAGCAAAGAAGTATGACAATTATTACAAATGTTGTAAGTGTTACGCTAGTAACGATGTTTGGCTGCTAAGACAAACATCCTTTATACGGTCATTAAAGAAGTGGTCAATTTGATGTATTTATAAATCGTTTCGCCTAGACTCATTTTTCATCCTGATGTCATTAAAGGCACAAAACCATTACTGATTCAAGGAAAGGAAGTTCTAATAGTGCAGCAATTTAAATAAGCACTCTGTATATTTACGACGCAGTTTTATCGCCTTCTGTAGATAAAAATGCATATTTCACGTCCAAAAAGTATTCGAAAACCTAAAACCGGTTCGGAGCCCGATCGGCGGCGTTATTTCGAGAGTTAAATCTTGACTCCCTCTCGAACAGAACAAAGGTACCAATTAACCCGTCATAATATCCATCCTTATAATTAATAGTACAGAAATTAAAACTGCAATAACCGAACGTGCAGTACACTATAGGCTAACAAAAAGTACACAATCGTAGCTTTGTGCTTCACCGAACATTAATTAAGAAGAAAAGAATATAATGTGAAAAAGGTCCTAAGAGGAAATCGGAAAATAGGCTTTAAATCGAACCGATTGAAGTGAAAATCGCGAAAACAAATGTCCGGAGCAATATTGGACAAGCTCCGATTGTTTATTTGGAAAAGGTTGGCATCTAGCGACTTTAGAAAACGTTGGATCAATAGAAGACTTCGTAATATGTTTGCCAGTAAAATAAGTATGACAACCGTTTGCCGAGAGGAATTTCGAAATGTCTTACGAAATGTGAAGATTTATTTTATGTATGCAGACGTGCAACTTTGTTTTCTTATTCGACTTCGTCACAGCGTATTATTTCCGAAGAAAGGATATTACGTGAGCGATAGTAAAAAATATGTTTTAATTGAAAACCGTATATAGGATATAGTATGAATGTTAGTTTGATACCGGCGTAGTGGAGGACAGCGCGCCGAGTTACTAACGAGGGGAAAAGTGCCTATTTCCGAGGCGTAATGACGTCGTGACAGCCCTCGTAGCCCACCCAAACACCCAACCAGCCTGAATAGAATTCTAGATAATATTTAGACAACCTCTACACACAATGCTTTTGGTAAACTGACACTTTACACGAAATAGGTTAGTCTAGCACAACATTTTTCCTTTACGTTAATAAGGTCAATATTTTCACTCCGGTACTCTGAGAGCCGCCCCAAATAGCCGATCTGCGGTCTTTTGTACAGTTTAAATCTATCGCAAGTGAAGCTTGTTAACTTATTCCATTTAAATTGAGAATATTGGCGTCGCAAATGCTCTACGGTTTGCGGCAGGATAAATTCTGGCAACGATCCCCCGACGTAGGAACCGGCTCGCTTTGATTTAATAAGGATAGCATCGCTCATAAACTCTTGCGGAATATTTTCTTGAACCTTATATTTTAAAGCGCTTTAGAGGTTTAAACTTGTTTAGAGGTATGAATTTCGTTTTTTTGGTCTAATAATTATGCGAACGCAATGAAATAAAAGCATAAAAATAATTGACGGTATTTTAAAAAAAACTGTTATTTAATTTTGTATTCATTTTCGTGTTTATTTTTTATTTAATTTTAATAAACATAATAAAATCAATCAATCAAACCACTACATCACCAGCAGTACCCCAAGCTTCACAATGTGGTAGGTATTATATCTATAAACAAAATTATCTACTTCCACCATCTGTCTTAGATTTCATGCTTCAACCTTGACCTATTCAAACTCAACGTGTAATAAGGCCTGTCAAATACAAATCAATCTGAAATCAATTTAAAATGTGCGAGTTTGAAACTCGTCTATTAATAGCCATTCAAACTCCAGTCATCATTAAATTATCGGCAAGATTAATTACGGCCTCCGTGTTTGCAACTACGTACATCAACTTACTAAGACATGTTGCAACAAATTAATATTCAATCTACCATGGCTCCGGATTAATTGCCGCCAAACGATTAGCCAACTTGGGATGAATAAAAAATATTTGATATAAAAGCAAGTTTCTTTGAAAATGAAATGAGATTTAAAAGATAAAACTAGTGCGATGAAAGCGATTTTTTTATTGAAATTAATGGCGCGACGAGCATGCCGTTCACCTGATGGTGAGCGATACGATCGCTCATAAACAGTAGCAAAACCAAACAACACTTTGAACAGAAAAGAAATGCTTGGCATTCCACTGCGCTTGCCATCCTGAGACATAAGATGTTAAGTCTCAATATATCCAGTAGTTACTCTGGCTACAATCCGAAACACAACGGTGCACTTACACTGCTGTTTGGCGGGAGGAATAGACGTTAAAACATAAACTGCAATAAGAGTTATTGGATGGATTAACCCCCTACATGCAAATCCAAATGCAAAATTTTCTTTTAGTTGTAATCCATATTGCAACAATATTAAATTAATAAAAACCCTCAAATCAAAACGTGATCCATGACAAAAGACAGTATCGTCCCGCGGAGCACTAACTTCACCGGAATGTTTTGAGAATTCCAAGGTCCTTGACCTGTAAACTTTCTCTAACTTGGCCGACTACACGAGAACCGGGAGCAATAAATTTGTACAAACTTTTTGAGCCACCATTCAAATTACTTCTATAAGTAGAGATAGGTCGGGAACGCTAGCGCAACATCGCATACACGTTGCAATAATAAAAAATCTTATAGGCAAATGGAGCTATGAATTATTACACCAACATTGTCATTTATTAATAAATTTAATTATAAATTCAAATCGGAAATTAACAAGTGAATGCAGAAAATTAAAGTATTTCAGTAACCGAGCACCTAATAAATAACTTTCCAGCAAACTGCATTGAATTCACAAATTGCGGGACTCTAGCGAAAGCATTTAAACAGTTCAGATAAAACTGAATTGACTATTAATTTTGCATGCGAAGACAACGTTATTTATTATTAACAAAATTTATAATACTTAAGTAGAGTGCAAAAGTACATAAATCATAAAAAAATAAATATAACAGCTTATGATTTTATTACATGTGTTCCGAGCAGAAGCTGCAGTAAATCGGGCGAAGGTCCATCTAAGAAGAGATTACGGCCAACGTTGAATGAATAAAGAAGAGTTGATTTTTTGCGACTAACCTAAAAGGATATCTTAAGTACAGAATCCCGCAAACATTATCGTGAAGGCACCGACCCTTCCCTTAAGGTGAGCACTTTTATATGCCCATCAAACGTTACGAGTACAATAAAACACGATTGTTTTCCATTAACATCGACGTCCACTGGCCTCCGACCAAAAACGCGCTCAATATTTATTTTAGAAGCATCTACAACAATATTAGATCATATCTGATAATCAAACATCATCAAAAATGTGTAGAAGCATTGTTGACAGTCATGACTTAGCATGAATGGACCGGCAGGCACAGGAAATCTACGTAATCTGACAGGTTTACTGTCGCGTTTCGTTAGGTAAACATGATTGCCGGTTGCTCAATACCCCTTTTGTCTTGCCACCCTTTTTTCTTCCCGCTCTTCTCCCAAATTGATGAGCTGGCAGTACCTCCATGGTCCTCGCGTTGTGGATGTTAATGGGCGGCAGCGATCATTAACCATCGGGTGAACTGTTTATTTATTTGCTGAACCTATGCAATAAAAAAAAACTACAACTCATAGATAATTCACCAAAGCACATTAAAAATTTAAAAAAAGAGCGCAAAAGAATAAAATTCTACAAAGCCCAGGAAGTAAATAAACTTAGCGAAAGAAAAGTCATATTTACTCTCCTTTGTGTAAAGAGGGTGCAATACAAGAGACATTAATTGAAATCCCTTCGAAATACGAATTATTTAACTTGCAGCTGCAGCGAAATGTACATCAATTCCTTCCCTGCCCCGTTCAAGGAAGCAAATAAAACCGGGCGAAACACGAATCGCGCTACCGACAACAATGAACTGCTAAAAGATTTGGTTTGTTTAAATTAAAAGTAAATTGTCCGTATAGATGCGCATGTGCGCTTACCTGCACTGTATGTCTGCGGTCAAAGTGAAAACGTATGACGAACTTTCGATACACACCAAGAGGAAAGTACGCGATAAATATATTTTATGCTTACTCATATTTTTGAATGTTAGTTATTTACATTCAAAAAGCGTTGTAGGTATGATTCATCCGCAACAAAGGTGTGGTTTCAGCGTGTATCGGACAAAGCTGTGGATTTTTTGTATATATTTTTTTACAAATGTATTTTAATACGGCGGTATGTATGAGTTGAAACTCTTATGTTTTTTACTTGATACATATTGCTACACTACCAATATTGTTGTATCAGACTACTTTTTATACTACAACAATCAAAATGCGAAACGTGAAACATAAATAGCAGGCAATAAGAGCATATAGAGTAGCCGATATTCAGTCACGAACAAATCAGGTCGTGGCAATACAATATACTTAGTGTCATTCAGAAGTTTTCCATAATCGTTTTTACATATTCATCGCGATGTCAGGGTGCGTTTGAGTCGCGTCGTCTGTACGAATTTGAATAACAAATGGCTGACATCTGCATGTTTCCACCAGAGATTTCCACAACGCCCATCAAATCCTGATTCCGACGAGACAACACTATCCATGATGAGCCTTTATGGTTATCACTTCAGTTCAGTCCGTTAATAATATGAAGAACGTGGGGATCGCCCATACCTAGTAAACTTATATGACTGAAAAAATAACAAGGATTTTCCTCCATGAATATAATTGACGGAATCTACTACAGAACAAAAACATTATTAGGTTGCAAAGTCATCCACAAAGCCACTTAAGTTAAATATGATACGAATAGCAAAGTTTTTGCCCCAACATTCCGAGACAGACTGTCAATTAACAATGAGAATATTTAAAAGGCATTACATGCTCATTTAAAGGTATAAATTATTTAAGAGCTAGTCAAACAGAGCACAGGTCATCGGTCTGCACAAATATACCCAGACCTTACGTCACCGGTCGCCAGACAAACGCCTCTTGAATAACAATGATGCCAGTCCACTACCAAGAACGATAATTAAATTTTCCACACGCACGACTCGATAACTTAAAACCAAGTCGGAAAGTTCTAGAACAATTTACTACATTAAAGGTACAAAAGAAATATTTTACAGTCCGAATCCCGTGTCAACAATATTTCAAGGATACCGAAATGGAGGAATAGGGTACACAAACCTCAGGGGCCCAATTAATTTCCACCTTATTTTGGCATTCGGTGCCAGCCTGAATTCGAGGTATTCTTCTGGAACAATGCACAAAATGCTAACACAATCTGCTTTCAGTGTCCTTTAAGGTAAATTGCGGCAAGATATTATTTTCACATCAGGGGACTGTTATATCTTCAAAGATGTTTCTTTCGTGCTTTGCGACAGTGAAGATTTTTTTGTGCGGTTTGAAAGACACGAGTTGTGTTGCAACAGGCCTCCGACATTTCGCAACACTACTTTAGTGATGAGAAGGCAAATTGCTCATTTGTCTGCCGCAACAATTGTAAAGTACCGTCAAAATTGCGTTGTGCATTGTCTTTTTTTTGTCTCAATAAGTAGCAGGCATTTGAACGACCTTTAAGGTACATCAAAGACGAATAAATCACACACAAGTAGCAATACAAACGAGGTCAGCAACTTCAGACTGTCTGAAACTCTATAAAAAATAATGAACGCCGAGCCAACAAAACGTCTCGTCAACTGAGAGAAAAATCCGACACTTAAAGATGCCTTTTGAGCACCGTGGGTTTTTAGCCGCGTTATCCACGTGGAGTGCAGTGACGTCACAATGCCTCCAAGCGCTCGTCCTGAAAAACGTTAATTGCACCGACAGCGACCGGGCCACTCGCTATCTTCTACGCCCAACACTCTATCAAAAGTGTTATTATCTTTAAATCTCATGAACGTGAACTCCAAACGCAGCTTGTTATCGCCTTATGGAAATTACTATTTTCATAATCTCCGCAAATTTTCGCCGCTCTTAAAATGTTTCTTAAATGAAAACGATCACGTAGAATAAGAAGACAGTGCAATTAGTTTTTTTCATATGTTCTAATTCTATTGTAAAAATATTTTTTCTTTGCACATAATTTACTTCATAATATTTTTTATTTTTCTTCACGCTATTATCCGGCTAACATGCTTCATATTATATTGTCGACCGTTTCAAACTTTCTTTTTCCGTTAGATAAAACACAAGAGTTATTATCATAAGTTAACTACGCTCACTCTTCCGCGACGTACTCCATACGTTAGAGAAGTTGAAAGTCGTTACATAAGTTCTTGAATTATTTTAGATCTATTGATTTCTGTAGAGTCGTCATACCGTGAACAATTAATGTTTTATGTAATTACAAATTCCAGTTAGCTGTTAATCTTAGTAATTAAAGTAAACAAAGAAAATGTTCAAGCATTGGAAACTGCATTTGTTAGCAAATTGCTAAATAAGTTCTCGCCAGCGCAAGTAGAACACTCATTAGTTAAGTACTGTACAAAGACCAAGCCAGTTAATATCTCGACAAGGCACCCACCACCATAAATAAGTAATAATAATCAACAAATAAGTAACATATAAAACGATCGGAAAACGCTAAGAAAATCCCCGATACAACACACAAAGGAAATTGGACTTTAACAAGTTAATATAAGATTCAATATTATTCAAGCGCGTAACCAATAAAGGGAACGAACGACGCAACAGATCCCCACGAATATGTTCGCAGGCTCACTCAGAGTTACTAACACTCGCAATTCATTTTGTGAACTGAATATATTATAGTCTGATAAAAGATAAAGCACTTTTCCTCCTTGACTTAAGGGTCAATGTCGCAAGAGACGGCAGCGGGAGGAATACGCGTGAATTTTCTCGTTTGTTGTACCGCGATTTTCACCTCTACGCCGTACGACAAAAGTACCCAATCCGTTGCACGTCCCACATATTTTCACAAGTACCAAATCGTGATCATATGGCGAGGCGGACGATAAATACATTCCAGTGTATTGAAATCTTACACTGTCATAAGACGTCGTAAATTGATCCCGGGAACTTAAGTAATTTTATTTGTTAAACTTTTATCACTTCCGAGTGGAATTCCGATATGAGTTACTTTAACACGAACACGGGGAGAATGTAAATGATCTTAAATAGAGGCGGGGAAAGAAGGTTGGACCGGCAAAAAATGTGAAGAGGTCGGTACCTAACGATTGTTAAAAGTTTTAACTATGAGCCGACGTAATAAAGATAAAAGAACTCTTTGGGTGACCAGCTATACGTGTTTTATGAACCCATAACCATTACGGCAAAATTGATTTCAATTTTATGGTTTCTGCTTTCCTGAATCCAATCATTGTTATCGCTTTCGTATGCTGTTAAAATATAATGAGTGTGCAAGCAATTTTGATTTTGACCTAAATATCTATTCAGGATAATTTGAAGACGCTCCTCTGTCCTCAAACATCGGGGTTGCGATTCCATAAAATATGTTGTGATCACAACTTTACGTTTTCGGCCTTTTTATCAAAGCAATAAAATTTGCTATATCAGTACTCTAGATAAAAAGAGGTCCGACGGAGTAGAATTTAAAATATTTTATAGCCTTTTTATTGACCTCAATGTTAGATTTTTTATGTAAAATAAAATAAAAAGATAATATAACCGTCCAGCGCGAATGTTATTCTAGAAACATGTGGTTCAAACAGCCTGTTGTTATTTCTTTATAAAAAATACAACACCAAATATTTGAGTGAAAATATTTTGAATTAATGTTAGGGCTCATATTTGGCCTGGAAGGTTAACTTTAATTGTGCAATTGTATTAGACAGTTCAGTTGAACGTATTAGTTTGATGGCCAGAATTTGAACTCTGGTGTAGCTTAGATCTTCAGACAATATCCTACTAGGTGTATAACGAATCAAAATGTTTATCCGTCTATATATATCCCTTTGCTGTCCGTCCGCCATCTTTTGCGACAGGAATTCGGGCTTGACTCATCCATGTTGTTGATTGTGGATAGACGCGTGTGCATATTTAGACTCGAATCCATTCTGAAACCAGAATCGTCATTAATGAAGTAGCTGTTGTTCAATTAATTAGCTACTGTAATGTTCAAATAAACGAAACACAGCGCTTTATTGTGTACCGATGCAGCTAATCCTATACAAGACAGTGCATATGTAAAGCGACATACGTAATATCAATCTTAGTGTAACATGTTCACACAGGCTGACGCTTAGCTGGCTCGCTCCGGCGCTTACTCGTGGAAACATGCCAGCCGGCTGATAGCAAATCTCTTACAACCTACCCACTACATGCATTAGATAGCCTTTGATTACCAAGAGATATCGAGATTTTCATTAATGGCACTCTCGCAAATCACACTCTAAATAACACGGCAATCTTGCGTTCCAAAAATTTTATTACCCATATAAATATTTCTAATCTATTCTCGGCTGTCGATGCTCTATCTAAATAACAGTACATACCACACGTGTGGTACCAAAAATCCACAATGCCTACAAAAATTAGGCAAAACTTTCCAAAGATTCACAGTCGAAAAGGTACATAAGGCGGCGATACAACGTAAGGATTAGGAAAATCTCGATAAACTCGACATACCAGTTTAATTTACTCGCCGTCCTAGTTCAGTGCAAGACCTGGAAATATTTACCTACGTGAATATAAAACGCGATATTTTCACTACAATGTGTTACTACCGCATTAACCTATTTAAAATACAGTTTAGCGTGCAGAAACTTAAACAATGGACTGCTATAAATAACTTTTCGCCTAATGTCGTGACATGTGACGTCACATTATACATTTATAAAATTGTCATTTTACCTATTATCTCATACTTACGGGTGTAGTATGACGATGGTGTATTTAGCTTATAATTACAGATATAATAGTAAGGATATTGCTTCCAATTTTATGACTGGAAGCCTGCCAAACTGGGACTTCGTGGGAAAATCTTTTGTAGCTCTACGTATGTTCCAAGAGCAATGAGGCGGTAATGCGTAAATCACAATAAATAAAATTGAAACATGTGGTCGTGACTTTTAAATTTGACACCTCGAATCTTTTATTATTGGAATATTCTGCTATGTATATACTTACTGGAGAGTTTTACATATTTGATTCGTCATTTAAAATGTTATACATAATTTAGATTCAGTCATTTTATTTCTCTAGCACCCGATTCACAAGGCTGCTTTCGCCAGCGATGAACAGGAAGGAAACACTAGCGTTGCTATTTAAAAAAAAAGTTATACATAAGGCGCAGCTTAATTTAATTCAGAGAAGTTCACAAAATAATTTTTATTCAAATGGTTAAATTATTTTGTACGCCTTAGTTAATAATGTCTCTCAAACACAGAATCGGTATACACTATTTCGTCAAAGCAATAAATAGCAATCAAGTTTGAAAGTAACTCAAACTTATCAGCAGACGTATCATTATAATTCGAAACCTAAGAGCTCCTAAAGGCGTAAAAATTCAGCGATATCAAACAACGCATTATTTTCAATCGCCAATTTAAAATCAAACGATATTTAAAACTTTTTCAGAATTCTGCAATATTAGAACGAAGTCTTTCTACCTGAGCATCTACAGCGTTTCAATGAAGTATATTTTCATTTCCAGTAACAATACAAAAGCCTCCACAATAACATATACCGTATAACTATTGAATATGCGACAATATCGATTCAGTCATCATAAGAGCGTGCAGTTGTCGCATCCGACCCACTCCTGCCTATCCACGTTCCATATCATTCAGACAACGCAATACAGACTCGAACACCGACTGCATATAATGCTTTCATAAACAATACTCACTCAGGTATATTGAATGATTTTCTACGAAGAATCAAACTTTGTGATATGTGATAGATAAAGGTTGTTGTAACGTAAAAATTTGTTGAATATTGTATTAAAAACATCAAGTGCAAGAAACCTTATGCTAATATGCAATTGAATAAACATTTTAAAATTAATTTTTAATCAGGTTTTTGTATTGCTGTTTGAAGTAAAAAATATCTTAAAATATCGAACTGATCCCAAAATCTTTTTGATAAGCGTAGCCTTCAGTGTCAATCATCGTATGAAGGAAGATTTCATACTTCGCAATATCCGTATTATATCGAATGCTATTGCTACACAGAAATAATACATTATTTTACATTCCTTCATTCAGTTTTTAGATTTTATAAAACCATAATCTCCTCCTTTTTTTGAAATCGGTTAGTAAAACCTTTAATACGCATCACATTATCAAGGTGAGTTATACAAAAATGATGTCAGATTTTTACTTTAATAAAGGGATTTAACTAAACATTACTAATTTCACAGACGTGCTTTTATCCAAGATTTGCATGTACTCTCCCTTTTATCTCGGGTTATGAAGTCGTTTATACAAAATTGTATTCATAATCGCCAACGTGGTCGTAGTTAAAAACATATTCAGACATGGAGCTTCAAAATTCTAGAGACAAATGCAGCATATTTAGTTGTTATGTTATCAAATAGTAAGTAATATAGCATTGTGTTTTTTTACTATAACAAAAATAACAACGCCAATCCAAATTTTATATGCGTCTATTTGTATACAGTTGATTGCTGTGGAATTTCTTATCGGAAACATCTTGAAAGTTTATATGTTACATAATATATATATTTTATTGAAAATCACGAACTTCGATACAATATACTCCCACTTTTCCCTTTAGTCGTTGCAGTGGATGTCTTTCCTAAAATATGTTGACACTACTCACTGTCATTCTACAAAATTAGAATACATTTTTGATAAGCTTAGAGTGTACTTCTGTTATTAAAATGTTATTATGAAATTGGTCATTTATATTATTCAACGTGGAGAATACCGTTTTTCATAAATATATTAATATGAACATTTAGTAAGTAACATAATTAAGTAAAGACTATATAAATGCTATATAAAGACGGTACGGTCTTACGGTACGGTATGGAAAACCTCACAATATTGTGTATATCTATGACCTCATCAATGCTCAAAAGTCAAAACAAAATTGTTCAGTAGAAATAATTCTCATCTGTTTATACCTAATTTGACTCTACTTGTCTGAACCACTATTCACCAAATTTTAAATGTATCAAATCATTACTCAAGTAAGTATGATTACTATGTATTTTCAAATATTTTCTGATTAATATAATGTAAAGCGCTTTTCGTTACAACATGACGTATGAGATTTTCACACGTAACTTGACCATTAATATTTTATACACAAATGCTGCTTCCAAAACACAGCACGTACATTAAAAAAGTATAATTTTAAAATTGCATAACATTAACTCGCGTAAATATTTTAATAGCACTAAGTAAGTTAACCCTCAAGCCCCCAGAGTACCTAAAACTGTGTTCGAAACTCCATATTATTTAATCACTTTTCGCATCATATCCCTTTGTAAAATGAAACAACAACCCGTCGCAGTGAATGCAGTGAATGCACCAGAGCGGGTTGTGGATGGCTCAATGTAACTTTGGAATACATAAAAGGTGTCCCGAGGGTGTCGCCTGTACCGACTGTGTCTACGGCACAATGACGTTTTGTACCCGCTTACATGTTTTACACAAATGCTCTGAATACTGGCGGGTTGATATTTTTGATTTATTATCTTTTTTAATTTACCAGAGTCAAATGAAGATAAAATAAAAGTTATTCTTTTGTTTGCAGCCAGTAGTTTGGGATGTTTGTTGAAATTAAAATGTGTTTATTGTGGGAATAGTTTTAACGAACTTTACCTTTATTTTTATTAGGCAATACTCTAAGCAAACAGTTAATCGTCTTCACACAAAGGTGGTTTGTATGCAGAACGTTTACCAACAAGATTGCCAAGATTTAAATGTCATAGTGTAAAATATTACCTAATCGTTCGAAGTAAAATCACATGTGGATGGCAATGTTAATATTTGTTCTTAAATCTATGCACACGTAATCGAGCATCATTGTGTGTGTTGAGTAAGTATGTAACTTAAAAATTAGATAGATTTTAGTTATTGATTGGATAGATTATATACTTGATGTGGGGATTATCCATGATTTGTAGAAACTACAAACCACCAAACAATTTACATACCGCTTAAAAGTTATTTATATGAAAAGTCCTGAAATGACGTCAAAGGACCATGAAAAAATTTGAAAGTTCTGTCGCTAGACTTCCTGATCTTGTATCCCGCAAGACCAATCTTGTCAATTTAACAAATTCTATTCGGGCAGAGTAGGCCCATGCGCAGACGTGTAAGAGATAATCTCGATCTAAACATCGATAAGGAAATGATATCGACAAGGTAGATTATTTTTGCAATAAAGAAAAGGAAATAGGACAAAAATACACAGAATTAAGATCATAAGAAGCATTCGATCTCTTCTATAGCATTCTGTATGTATCAGCCTATATACGTCCCACTGCAGGGCACGGGCCTCCTTTACAATCGAGCGTGCGATTGAGAGTGGTTAGGCCATATATAATATTACTCAACGTTAAATGCCTACAATGAATATCAGTAGATTAATAAAGAAGTTCTCAAATTAACGCATGATAGCATGACGATTCGAGCAATGAAACACGATCTAAGACAAGTAATGCACCCAAGTTCTCACAATTTGACACTTGACGGTATTATACGAAACATCGCGCTTTGTAAAACAATCTGGAAATAATAAAACGCATGAATATTCAAAACATGGAGTGTATACATTAGCATACAAATTCAGATATTTCCGTATTTGATAGGACATTACTCTCCGAACCTAAAAATTATGAATGAGATTAAAAGACTCAAGAAAAAAGGCATGAGCACATTTTGTAACTACATATTAAATATATCAAATTTTTTTTGGTAACATATTTTAAATGTATTTTAAAAACGTCTTAAGTATGAAAATGCCCATACTCTTCTATAATAAAATAAAAATTCATCGTTGCTGTTCTAATCACGATTGCGTAAAATTATAGATTACAGGGAACGCTAATTAGATGGATATACACTTAAAGCCAATTATCCAAACTTATAAGTATTCTCTTTTGCTTGTCAAGTTTCCCTGTACATTTTTCTGGGTCAGACTCGTATAACGGAGACAGCGAACTCGCGTGGGGGGTTTTGTACTGTGGGTGTTTACTTGTAGCAATTTATTCGACAATTTGTATCCATTAACAGAGTGGGCGAAGGCTCAATAGGTGCTTGTAACCAGGATTTAATGTCTTAGTTCCCACTGGGAACGGGACGTCGAGCTTCATTCCGAATTTTCGCGAAACATTCCCGGGACGAATTCCCAACTAGTTGAAGCGTTGAACTCGGAAGAGCGATATACGAACCCGCTGACATATTACAAGCGAACACCACTCGCGATTTCGATCGTCATAATTAATTGTCATGTAAACGGATATGCCATTATCCGGTATAAATTATAGGTACTAATGACCTGACAATTGTACTCGACGTTGCAGAGCTCTCTGAGGATGGCTTGGATAGAGATAATTATTGTAATTGTATTGACAAGGTGCACGCCGTGCGATCTAACGCACGGTAAATTGTTTCACGGTATTAGATATAATTTAATGCACTAAACGGCATCGTATGGTTAATTTTACGCATTATTCTTGAATGCATATTGAATCTATAATTTATGAATGGGAAGTGGAGGCTTTGAAATTCCCACACATTTTTAAGAGATGCTGTACCGCCTACTTCCTACTCAATAAGTTTACCTAATAGAATACATATTTGAGTACTTAAATCTATTTTGGATCAAATTTACTACCAGTGGGATCAATTACAACAAAACAACTATATGTATAACGTTCGTCTGTACTGAGTCCATATTAATATGCTTTCCACTATGTTCCGTTTCTATATAGGGTCTTCCTCTATCACTGTCATGCTATAAATCTATTTCCAATCACGTACTACCGTACATCGTTTTTGGTATTGTTACGTAACCGACTTCCACCTGGTCGAAGCCACGAGGAATATATCGAATAGAATGCTCATACATGCACTATGCAATGCAAATAGTAGTTGTTCAACTCGTTGGGCTAGCTTCGACGAGTAGATAAAAGTCCAAACCACGCCAATAAAAGTTTGTATTTTGCAATTCGCTAAAACTAGTTGCTTAATCGTAAACAGTGACAATTTTGCACGAACGTACTAAAAATATTGATGACTTAAAACCTGTACCGGCATTATAAATCCGGAATTTCCTTGTTTAATCATCAACAAATAAAAATAAAAATAATTTTCAGTTGCGCAGAAAAGAAGCACGTTTTTCTCAATGCCACGTCAGGAAAGTGAGATATTAAATAATAGTTGTTAGTTGCACCGCGTGTCTGCTGGCGCGAAACAACAAAGCATACAAGATTATTTTCATCCATCATACTAATTCAAGAATTAAGTCGGGAGAATAGCACTAGTACATAAATTGTTTAATGAAGCGCATATTAAACATACTAAATCATACGGCAGCTATAATTGCAAACGTTTTTTGCCCGGACTAACCTGTTTGCCTTTGCTTAACCCACTAACCGTGGCCCGGTGATGTTGTCGTGAGAGAACGCGGAATGATATCATCGTCGTAACATATTCCACGGCTAACCATCGCATCATCAGCTATTAACACGCGATATTCCGTAATACTCACATTAATTAATTTGTTTAAGCTAGAACAAAGAAAAATCCACTTCATCTCTGTTAGACTGCTGTATAATGTATTTGATTAACATCATTAAAATAAATGTATGTTTTATGAATAAATAATTCTTAATTTTATTAAAACATTTTATAGGTTAACATTAAGCGTGATTGTAAGAAATTAGTTATTCGTGGTGGTAGTGAAGTGTTAATGGAAATATATAAATTCAATTCATTTAAATAGCTAATGCTGCGGCATGGTAACGCAACAAATCGTGCCGGTCCCACGACCGCTGACTCGCCCGCATTCAGTTTCATTAACAAGGCTAACCATTGTTTATGATTCACAATCCATACACTCAGCTCTCTTTGTGCGCTCATACTTAATGTTTAAAACCTTTTCGGGACGCGGCTACTGATTAAGAATCAAATGTGGGCCAACCACGAATAAAATCTTTTATTTTCCAACAAACATTATTATTGATCCAACCAGCTTGACTTCGTCGTGCCGGGACGCCATCAAAGAAGATATTTCGATCCCCGAGGCGTTCCTCTCATTTCCCGACATTATTACAATAAAAAACAGATACTTTAAAGCGACGGATTCCTGAGAGATTCCTATCACAGATGACTTTTTGCTAATTTGATTGAGGGATTTCTTTAAAACTTCATTCTGGAACATTGCGACCATGATGTATGATCAAACGTGACACGGCTATCAATAAAATGATAAATATGTCAACAGATATCATTGACACACTGACAGCTGCCATACGGACGATAAATAATTCGGAACACCTTTTGCTGTTATCAATGATAACGTGAGACCAGAACTGATAAGAGATGAAGATTACAAATATAACTTTTATTTGCGGTCGAGCAGCTCGTGTGAGCTTTATTATATTTTTACATTCAAAAATAAACTATGTTGCGACTAGCGAGTGTACAGATATATGATCATTTCCTTTTAACGATGGAGTAAATGTAATCGATTGCTGGAAGGTTTCCAAATTTTTTTCTCGCTACACGCTTGCGGCTGGCACTAGTTATCACTGAATGATATTTGATTCTTCGTAGGAAGTTGTTTCTAATATTAGGATATAGCATTCTGTTTCCGGAACAAATATACCGAGACAAAGATGAGATACTACTAAAAACTATTTGCAACTTGTAGTCGGAGACTTGCGTTTATTTCTGTCTCTTTACCGCAATTAATTTTACCCTGTATTGAATCTTCCACTTACAATGCTTAAGATGATAATCCAGACAAAATAAACCGGCTGATGCAACTACTACATTTGATACAAGTGATACAGCTAAGTGTGAGTTCTATCAGAATTATTTACGACATATTCAATATTTATAATCAAATATATTTCCATAAACTTGACAAAAGTAGGTACTTTAGTCACCCCGGTGGGTTTTCCAACGTTGCAATCAGCACACTTGTAATACAAGAACATAATAGTCGCGAGATTTCCAAGATTTTACGATAGTATTTTACGATACTAGATGTACCTAATTGACATTTAAATATTATTTTCGCACTTTTTTGTGTTGTATGATGAGACAAACATGGCATTCGCCTGATGGTCAGCGAAACAACACCAAGAATTTACACGATAAGATGTTAAGCTTCAATATATTCAATAGTCTTTCTAACTTAAGCAACCACTAAATTATGAAGTCGAGCATTGTAATCATAACAAGTCTGTTTATGTATAATATAAACTCGATTTCAGTATAGAACTCTCACATTTGAGGAACTTACCACCAGTAACAATTTATTCTTCATTTGTTTTTATAAGGGCTTGGTGTCATTCATTTTGTTTTTGCTTGCACTGATAAAATAAATGCTCGATTTCACTAACATCCTCTAAAATTTCAGGAGGGCTTCCAAAATTTCTTATGCCTTATAGGATAAACGGCTATTGCTCGATTTCACCCATCTTTCAAATTTATTGGATCCCCTTACACCTCAGAGGGATTTCGTAATGATTTGTGAAATCTATCTATATCAGCCCATAAACGTCCCACTGCATCCACTGCACCCAATGGGATATAGTATTGACTCAAGTTGACCAACAATATAATATTCTATACAACATTATCTACCAGTTTACCAGGTCATAATTCGATTTCAGTTTTAAAAAATCTATGACCGCTCTCTAGATCCAAGGCAACTAGTTTGGCAAAATTCATAACAATTTGTTCAAAAGAATAGACATGAAATCTAACGATCAGAAGGCAGATATACTTGTAAACATATTTATGATTAGTGTATATTTTAAAGGCAATACATTAACTCTAGCAGCCACAATAATACGAGTACTGACCGTTTGTAAGACACTAATCTGTAGACGGTAAGTGAAGGTCAGAGTCGCGGACCGTCACGTGAAGCCAATTTTAGGACGTTAACCGATACGCTTCACGACCAACAAACGCACTTTACAACATACGTTCATATTATGTATTTTAATATCGATGATCGGACAAAAGGAAAAACATTCTTCTAAGCCTGATCGAATTTGTTAGCCATGATGTTACAGACTCTTTTTACGTAAATTATTCGTCTGGCTACTATTCCTTTGAGTATGTTTCGTATTAATTTAAGACTATAATTTGTACAATCAACATCGCTTGAAAATAGTTTGGGAAACAATTCAAATAAGCGAGGCATCCTAAAATTTCCCGCCGAAACTCTCCAACTTTTTCTGAACGTACTAAATACGGAGCAGTTTATAAAATATATAATAACTTTAGTACTTACATTCAATTTTGTTTATTTCATAGATTCATAATGGATTTATGATGTGCTTATTTTAGTCGCCGATCTATAAAGTATTCTCATCGTGTAATCCAAACAAACTAATTTAATAATTTATATTAACGTAAAGTGGCTGATAAAATATTTTAGTGTGAACAATTCTAAGTAAAAAACATTAAGAATTTGAATCGGTTTAGTAACTATTTTGAAATATAATTTGTATTATTGGGCTATGTTTATAATAATGCCGCAATAATTAAGAACAAGAATTTGTATTATTTGGCCATGATTTCAATTATTTGTTGCGATGCTTAGTTGTAGTAATGTTTTTGCCTTTAACTACAGTGCTCGTCAATATGGACATAAAAATAAAAAATAATCATTTTTTGAAGAGTATTATTATCCGTACCTTACAAATACATAGAACAACACCTTTATTTGTTATTCATCTGTGTGCAAAAATAAATGTACAAATAAATCAGATTCTTCGATCAGAACTAGTCACTAAATTTAATTCCGATTGCGTTATTGCCCAAAACAAAAAAGTAATATTTATAGCTATGTTAAAATATTTAAATATCGAATCCTTGACAGACGCGAGTCGCCTGCGCACTCCCAACATTTACGCCGAAGGTTAGAAGGTCACGAGGTCAAAGCTCCGAACGACCTTGATAGTTTCAGGTGCGAACAGAAACGAGTTTTTAAACTTTAAGACTACAGAGCGAGATAATATCTATTAATATTCTAAATTGGTTAAAAGCCTTTGGTATATTTTATTACAAATAACAAATGTCCATGGAGTTTTCTAGAATTCTATGCGTTATATATCTATGTATACATTTCTAAGATTGAATCACAAATCTGTTTTTTAGAATGTAAATTTAAACGATAGTAAACGTAGATATTATTGTTATGCACTTCATTCATGGCTTAATATTTAGAGATATTGATTTGCATTAATCCATTTTTTTAATAATATAATATATTTTAATAATACCATGCATATTATACATACATAGCATAGATCACAGCTGACAATTTATTACACGTCCAAACTTAAGTTCCAAACTTAACTACCTAGGCAACACGAAATTCGGACTTAATTTATAAAGCTATATTTAAATATGTTTTTCTAAATACAAAATAGTCCTCTATAAATGAACGTAACAATTGCCAAGCCCATCGAATAAACTCTATAAGGTCTTTACACATGTAAAGGTTCCCTACTACTCTCGTATTCACATTTTCTATACAGTTACCACCGACTCACATATCACACGCATAGAAATTGCGCGCCGCGTCGAACGGGACTTGTAACCTCAACGACATAACATAGCTATTTGTCACTAGGCTTATTGCTCTCTTACATTTGCGTTTGGTTCAGGTGGAAGGGAAAATATTGGAACATTTCACGTGTTTAAGTCACATTTTAGTTGATGTTATTTCTTTTCTTTATCTTAAAAAATGTGAATAGTATCAGCACAAACAGAAATAGGTATAAAAGTAGGTATTCTTGGAGGCACACACGTCTTCACAATATATTGGATAATAGGCTTAAGAGGGTTTGCAAAGAAATAAAATTTACAGTTCGTTGGGATTTCATACGGGTCATAGGGCAACTGAGGTGGTCGTCTCACGTATTTTATTACTATAACCAGACAGCCAAGCACCACGAAAGAAAGTTTTCGCAATATTATACCTGCCATAGTCAAGAAAAAGAACATTCCAAAACGAATTCTCGAAGAGCACCCAAAACATTTATGTGCAAATAAAAACAACAATAAAGTAATGCAGCTCCTAGTGCAGACAGCGTTATCTAGAATCATATCGCTAGGTAGGAAGTGAGGCACAAAATCACAGCACGATACGCTCGACGGGGTATGTAGTGTATCAGTGATGTTGATTATAGTATTAAAGTTTTTGTTGTGAGATCACGTGCAAATGAAATATTCACCTCGTAAGCGAAACGTAGTGCTAAGCACCTCTAACTAGACGTGAACCGTCGAAGTATCAGTTTAGTAGTTGGCAACTAATTTACGCGAGCCTCCGGGACGAGCGGGGCGCCAACTTGTGATCGCTACTTATTCCCCCAATTATAACTTCCACCGCATTACATTTACACCTTCATTATTAATGTAGCGTTTTAATGTCGTTCATTAAAACCTCCATGGCTTGGAGGTAATAATTTAATCTCCGCAGTTTACTTTGTTATTTCTGTGTGTTTTAATTTTTGAATTAATTATGGCAGTGCGGCGGCGTGCCACTACTAATTACGAGGTGTTTTACTTTAAATCACCGGTTTCGGTAGTAGACTGACAAACTGATGACATGTTTCTATTCAATATTAAATGTAATGACTTTAATTTCATAACTTTACAATACTAAGCGGTAATAAAGTGCACAAAAAAATCTACATGTATCGTTTACCTTTACGTGTATTCACACGTCGAAATAATTCGAACAAAAATTAAATACAATAGAGTTAATCAACATAGCATGATATAAATAAATTATTAAGTAACCTACAAGCGACATCGCCTAATCAAAACAACTTTACAAAAACACTAAAAAAACAACCTCAATAAAATCCAAACACTCATATAATGAAAATTAAAAAGCAAACAAAAAAGAAAATCTGACCGCAAATCAAATTAAATAATGCCGAAACAAACAAGCTTGTAACACAACCAGTAAATCCTATTAGGGACACAGTGTACGCAAATATTGATCTTATTACAGCAAGAAGGGGATTATGTTAAGAGCTCGCTATTATATTAGTACAGATAACCTTCTTAACAATCCGCCGATCCTATGTAAATAAAACGGAGAGTTAATACACAATCAGATTCAAAGCAACCCTAAGTAACCCCTAGATAAATTCCTTTATTGACTTGCTGAAGGCGAGCTTGGAGTGTACCTGCCAGCATAATTACCGACTGATTAGTTTGCGTTGAGTTTTTGCGCCCTTGACCTAAATAAGACGAGACTAGTAAATAACTAATAGAATTGGTAAGATGTTTAGGATGAAAGTTGAAGACAGATCTATTTTGACTTTGACGATTCAGTTGTTACTTTGACGGTCTTCGTGGCACAGTGACTGCAACGAGAGACTTACATTTCGATCCTAACACGGAGATAAGTTTTAGGGAATCAAATATTTGTTTAGGTGTTGGCCAATATGCGTTATGGGACTGAACCACTACATACAGCAAAACAAGTAACTTACTGTGGGACTTATGGCTTTAAGTATTTGGCATGTAAATATCATGATATATCCCTTAAGTGATATTTTATCATAAGAACATAAAACATACACTTGCCCATAAAAGATATAAAAATTAATAACCAAAAAAGCGCCGAGATAAAATTTAGTGAGAAAAATAATAAAACGAACGAATTTAATTCAATGTAATGGCGATAAAAAAGATTTATACCACGAAGGAGAGGGTTCTGTGACGTAACCCCACGACACTTGATGTCACAAAGTTGAGCGACTGGGAAACTAATGACGTCATCCTTATGGAATGAAATCCTTTTAATAATATAATGAATCAAAACGCGTGTCTGAATGTCCGCTTGTTCGACTCGCCAGCGGATACGCAACCTAATACGCTCCTAGATTTGCACCATATTTGATTACGATGTACAGCGCAAACCACATCTTACAAGACGCAAACTGTGAGCTAATAAAAAACATAAATAAAACTTGAAAGTGAAATTCCAGAATATATGAAAGCAAAGTAGCTATTATGAATACAAGAAGTTAGTTGGTAAATAGAAAAAGTTTAAAAGCTTTACTAAGCTTGCATTTCAACGCCCTTGGTCGACACATTGAAGCGGGCAGTTCTTTCAACGCGGCGCGTCGGTCCAGCGAAATTCTAATGTGAACAGGGATTTATGGGCGACTCGCACCGTATACTGCAAATGTCGACTTAAGAGGTTCGTATAGCATTCAAGCATCGCACCGAGAATAGGCCAAAAGCAGCGAGCTATAATATTCCGCAGGTTCCTGCCTATAAACCGATTTCCATTCTATTAATTACGAAGAAGGAAGCCATGCCCTACATTTACTACCGACGCCCATTTATTGTGTAGGTGTGATGCATAATTAACCCGGCCTAATAGTTCTAAAACCCTTTTGAGAAGGGGAAAATTCCGGAAATTCCTATACTTAAACCGAAACGTCTAACTTGGAATATATTAAGAATCCGAAATCCTCTCATTCACTCATGTTTCCACAAGGATTACAAAGTTATATCTGAATGGTGGAGTTTGATAAATTGTGAGAGTGCACTTTCTTATCATATCGGAGGAGTTGTGCACAAAGATTCGTCGTATTCGCTAAACTCACCTACAAAGGCGTTTCAAAATGTCTAGCCCAGGGGGATTGTCTCCCGCTCGTGCTAACAAAACCTTATTTCAGTGCCTATGCTCCGCGAATAAATGCGATCTGAATATATTATCGAGCGCATTACGTACGATTCGCTTGAGGCGCGTATCTACTCGAGGCTGCAGAATTCAGATGCACACTTTTCCAACTTCATCCTCGCCTAGTACAAAGACATCTCTTTTATAGCGTCTTCACTATTATCAGAGTACGACTTGTCTGAAGTATGAAATGTACTTATCTCGCATACGGTCGGTCGGACGCGAAATAGACTTATCTGTAATTTAGCGTTTAAAACGCCGCTTTGGTGCGGGATATCGGCGCCGTAGCCAGGCTTGTGGGAGGTGTCGTCGAATGTCAAAACACCGAACGCTCAGCGAACTACGCTTAGTTAACTTCAATCGGGTAGCGCCAACAAGGCGGGGTGGGGACGAACGGTAATTAATTACTGCTGTCGTTGACAAGCGAAGGTTGTGGAGTACCTACCTATCGTTTCGTAAATAAACTATCCTTACTACGTAGTACAAGCCATAATACCTTTCATATTATTGTTAGCGTACAATGATGACGTATTTGAAACCAAATAGTTACACTTGGAGCCTTGATTCTACTATAAGAGTCAGTTTTGTATCTTGGGTATCAAAAACCGGGATAGACTTTGGCTTCACAACACCCAAACCAGAAACGAATATTTGTGAGTCACTTTGTTACATCATCAACAAACCTTTAAATTAACAGACACTATGGATGCCAAACCTGTGGTATCCACACAAAGTGTTTGTTATTAATAAATTACGCAGCGAAGCTTTTAAAACGTCGTCCATTAACATTAAAACCAAGTGGGTATCGATGAAAACCGCTCCGGAACACAACAAAATTAAACCATTTACCAATAATAATTAAAACACGTGAATTATTTAATCATTATAGCCTAGACGAATTCATAACAAAAGCAGTGTTAATGTATTTTGACATTCCTATCTCTTTCTGTTAAAGTAGCAGTATAAAACACAAACAGAATCATTTAATGGCAACAGTGATTCGTGTTTGCGAGATATCTCGGCTACTCAACTGAGCAAACATCAGTGGTTATATTTTTAACACCACCCCGACATTTCCAAGAAACATTTTTTCAACGACTCCTTGCAAAGTGAGTTTAAAGCAAATGCACGTACGTTTTAATTTGTTCCGTAATTTAATTTCTACAGAAAATGCGTACCTACTTTGTCTTTATATACTTTATTATTTTAGGCAAATTTATCGCAACTTGCTATTAACAACATGAAACCAAAATAAGCTTATATTTTCCCCTGTGCATGACCTTGAAAATAATGCACTATAATACGAAGAATTCATTTTAATACATAAGCTCATTATTATTTATTCTCTTTTTGTTTTCTTTTAATTAATTTACCATAATATATTTAATTAATAAGCACCTACTTCGATCTCTTTGCACTGTCTTAAGGTTGACTCAAAGAAAATATCCTTAAGCAAATAAAATTGCAATTGCAAAAAGTAAGTAAAGTTGTCATTGGTATCATAGTTCAAACTATTTTTCTTAATTATTTGTAAATCTGCACAAATTTAAAGGCATGTCCTCATGGTTTGACAGTAATAATCACGTGTACAATATAGCTTTTACAATGTCTTTGTATGGACGTTTAATCTCTGCCTACCGTGGCTTCAATGGCGCGCTTCTATTTCATTGTTGTAATGATGACAGTCATGACGCAGAACGCGCCATCAAAGGTCGTTGCAACCAGTTTATCAATACAAAATTACAATATAACCTACAAATGGCATTTACTTGTTTACGTTCCCATCCCGTATTAATTAACTGGCCTCCCGATTATATCAATGAATACGAACGAATAATGCTTCCACAATGAATTCTATGGAGTCAACATTCCGTGCATCTAATGGGGGATGTCTACCTGCTATACACGCGCGGCGCGACCGCATCCACAAAAAAAACACATATTTTATGTTTAGAAACAAGTTTATACGACGACTTTTTCATTTCGTTTTTTGTTTCTTTTAAAAACATTCGAAATGTCTGGTGTTCCACGTCTGTTGCGCAATTAGTTTGTTATGGAGTTGTTAATACAAAAATCGACTGCGGCCGATGACATCACAAAATAAATCTGTTCGCCTGTTTCTCAGAGGAATCGTATGGCGGGAGTCGCCCGGATCCGGTTGTTAAGCTCTATAGAATCTACTATTTTTATTACACTCGATGTTGGCATAAAAACTATTTTTGATCATTACAAGTATTCGGTGGATACCGCAGCGCCTTTTCATGTCGACGTGATTGCTCTCTATATTTGCATTTGATAATTTTAACTTCAAGGAAATTGTTTTATCTAGTCTTCACGATTCAGCAACACTTTTATTCGTCGTTTGAAAACAAAGGTTGAAAATCTCATATAAAATTAACAACTGTGTTCTGACGACGCCAATGCAACGTCACCAGACAAGAGGAAACTAAAATATGACATTTCCTAATAAACAGTTTTTTAAACAAGTAAAATCGCTGTATTCACTACTAGATATATTTAAACTATAATAAACTTTCATTACTTGTTTAAAATAGTAGGAACACCCTTATTTCGATGGGTCGTTATTCTAATAAAATGATCTATCGATTCATCTGTGGCGAGCATAATTCTGTTTTATGGCGTATTCGGTCCAGTTTCAACAAGTGTCAGGATTATATTTGGGATGTGATCCAAAAATGTGAGGAGAAATTGTGGACATCTGGCAAATTGATATCAATTCTATGATTTATGAACTTGTTAGAGTCGCCCTTACCGTAGACATTTTAAATGCGGACATGTTTCGGTTTAGAATAAATCTTTCGCTAGTTACCATAAATTGTAGTACGATGTAGTTTTATTGCGATGTTTCGTTTTGGGAGCAAAACCAAACAACAAACTTGTATTCTAACCTGTTTATTATTCTAGTATTTTCTAAAACTTCTGATTTCGCTTTAAACTTGATCGGGAATTTTTCTGTTTCTGCAGCGGCGCGTGCGTTTCACTTAAAACTTTTCGGTAAGAAGAATGTGGAGGAACTTTTCTTTATATCATCACAATGCATGATGGCATATTTCGTTTTAGATGCACCTTTGGGATGTTAACGCAAGTTTTTGTTGACTCGGCGAAGTTGGCTGCAGTTTGACGTTAACCGTCACGTGCACACACTTAGCAAGTTGTGTCTTTAATTTAAGCGTTCATAAACATTAATTAGAAATGTTCAGATGGCTTCACTGTGTCTAACTTTGTACTATATTTGTGAAACTATGTCACAGATATAATATTCAATTAGAATATACGGCGTTGTAGTTATATTGATTCGTCTATACAATATACTATTTTTGATGCGATCATATAGTTATTATTATATTATTCTTGAATAGGCCGTAGTTCTTCATGTTCCACAACACCTGGTAGTTGGCCTCTCAATGCTGGTAGGTCTCTCATATGTGAGAGTTCTATATAGTGTATTATCTATGTGTGAGAGGTCGCCTTGGTAGGTACCACCGCAATGTCTTTTTCTCCCGCCAATCAGTATGCTCGTCTCGCTATTCATTGCTATATAAAAAAAATCTTTTATAGTCGTATAACCAGTAATCACAATGGAAAAAAATTTGCTCGTAAAAAAACAAAGTCCATTTCAATTACGCTTCTCCTGCTACGGTAAACAAAAGTACCTCTCCTGCATTAGCGTACTTAAGCAATTTATTTATTTTTACAATTAATGGGTCTATTAATTTCTATTATAAGGAAAAGGTCTCGACAAAAATGGTAGGATGGGTGTGACGCAATGAAATTACCATAACTACTGCATAATCGCCTCAAGAAGACACATTTTATTACAGCCGAGTTCACTCGGTTAGCAAATCTCCTTCCATAACCGTGTTTATTTTTAGAATTTTATGTAATATTGTTTGCAAAAATCTTTATTGCTATTAAGCTACAGGTGAATTAAAATATGCCGTTAAATTTATATTAGTAATTTGCATGCGTAACTTTCATTTTCATTTGATATTTAGAAAAACTTTATGAATTTACGAAATTTTTTACTTTGATTCGATAAGGCACTCGTATTTTCTTGTAACTATTTTTGTAATCAAATAATTCAATTCAAGTATAATCAAAACACACTTAAGCTCTCACAGTACGTCATTATAAACATATTTTAATCACGAAGTATAATATACGCATTCCTTTTACTACACCACGGCCAAATGTTAGAGTAACCATGACCTGCGCACGCACAGACAATAAACAAAATCTCATAAGATACTTATATCTTCTCATCGGCTCTTAGCAAAGATTTTATTAAAGCAATGATGTAAAAGGAAACTGCATTGATTAATTTGCATCATCATGATTATTGCATGTTGTGATTATCATTAGCCATTGTAAGCTTCTGCAAAAAGCATCAATAAATAATCATAATTGAAATGATAAAACATCACTTGCATCACATTTAGTATTAATATTTTGTTGCCTGTGGGAAGTTTCAGATTTATACTTTGTATTTTTGTCAAAAAATAATCAAACTGCATCGAAGTGTGCTGGGCGTGCGGGCCTTAATTCAGAATTTTGGCCTAATATGGCTTAGAATGTTACTCGTAATTATGTAATGACCAATAGTATCAGAATTGACAGGACCGCGTGCTACATCCAAGTGGAACATTTATATCAAAGGGAATCATTTGGAATCCTCTGATATTTATGCTGACGTGAGAACAATTCGTATTAGTAATCTTATAAATTCCTGTCTAGCTACTAGACCATAAAAATGTCAACGGCAGTCAGTAAGTAATAATCAATTAACTAGTGAGCATATGGCAGAGTTATTAGTAATAATGCACACATAAATTGCACAAAGCACGCGACTATGCGTGTACTCAATGGAAGATTCTGCCAGACAAACCGGTCGTATACGAGTAGTGTTTTCATTTAAAGGTCACATTCGGTTGTGCAATAAAATTAGACAACTAGGTAAAGCATTATTGTAAATACGTATCGTTGTTCACGGAATCCAAGGTGAGCTGTTCTGGTCCCGGATTTGGTGGGACTACTAGACATCTTTATGTAGCAGGATTCCATCGTATAAGTGGGATGTTGCTAACTGGTCTTATGCAAGCATTACAAATTAGAGGCGCCTGCGCAGCCATATCCTTTTTTGAACACTGACAGTTTATTAACTTTATGCCAACTACCCACTAACAAATATTGACGGTAGGCAGACGGTAGTTTCATAAAACCATATAATTTTAGCAATAACTATACACTTTATCTTTTATAGTTCTCTACGTCGAAACCTATTCTATACTACTATGCCCAGATGACTCACTACTTAGAAGGAGCCAGCTAGAAATTTATGGGTACATGCTGAGAAGTTTCCACACCTAAAAGTATTTTTATACATCGTTATTAAAATAAAGAAATAATCAAACCACTCAAATAGGATGACGACATTACAACATAAAAAATGTAGAGATCGTTTTAAAAACTTTTAATTTGTTTACATCAACGTTGTTAAAATAAATGTAATGTTTAAGATTATAGTAATTAAAAAACTTATACGAATGTTACACATTGAAATGAAACGATTTTATACGGCTTAATTCGCGGATACGTTCTTTATTTTTGCATTTTTTAACTTCCGGACGATTCCGATTCGCCGGCGGGACTATGACTTAGGAACTGTAAAAATTAAACGGTCTGCAAAAAAACTTGCATTAATAAATATTCAATCTCAGAGTTACACAACATCACGCAACAGGGAAAAACCATGAAGACTTTCTACCGTAATCGTACAAAATAGAAACGGAGAGCCAACAAAATCTATTCGAGTGTATTTGGCAACCAGACTATAAGCAAATATAGGATGATTGTGTAAGTCAATATTTAAACTGATTACGTAGTCAAAGGAGTTCATTTAACTCATCAAGGATACACAGGCCCTCGCACGTGCATACTAATCAAATCAGTAAAAGTGAAAAACGAAACAAGATCTAGCCATGCCACTGAATATTCTTTCCATTAAGATACATTAAAGTTGCAATAGGAAAGCTTGTTAAAAGCATTTTGCATTTTTTATAGGCTCGGTCTCTTACGCTGATCCATACGTCAAGTCAATGTACTGGTACTGTACTGGTGGTAGGTCTCTTATATGTCAGAGGCCGCCTGGGTAGGTACCACCGCAATGTCTATTTTTCCCGCCAAACAGCAGTGTAAATGCATTATTGTGTTTCGATTTGAAGGACATTGTAGCCAGTAATTACTGGACATAATGAGACTTCATATCTTATATCTCAGGTTCGCGAGCGCAGTGGAATGCCCAGCAGTGCAAGGTGTTGTTTGGTTTTGCTACTGGTCATGAGCGGTCGTACCGCCTAACATTAGATGAACGGCATGCCATTAATTGCAATAAAAAAGGTCAAAACTATTAGAAGAACTTCGACTTCAGTGTATTATTGACGGAGGTCATTATGTTATACAACAGTAAATGATTGACATGTGAAGATAGCTTACGATCTAAGGCCCGATGATAGACCTGATAAAGTGACTGGCAATGAGTCACACTGCACCTGATGGCATATTCATAGCTGTCCACTGTCTAGGTTGAGTATCGATTGACAACAGACAATCACCTTTCACCACTCGATACAACTATCTCTGTCTACAGACATAAGCGCTTCTTCATCCAACTAGGAAGAGGCCCAGGTATGAAGTACTTACATGTCATTCATAATTTTTATCTAAAAACCCAATTACAAAGTTACCGTACGAATACTGAATATTATTTAAGTCAATGGCAGTTTTGGCAGGAAACGTGTCCTCTTCCCTTGATCCAAGCTTTTACCAAAAAAGACTCGTATGTACTTTATACCAAAGACTAGTTTTTCATTCTTTAAATTACGTCATAGATATTATAATAGGTTATGTAATATTAAGATCATAAACGGAGCGGATTCAAGTAGGTAGAAGGGTTAATTAATTAAGTCTGGCGTTGTCCAACATAGCGCCAAGAGTTAATGTATCTACGAACTTTGTATGACATTTTGATGACACGCTTGAGCAGATTATATTCATGATACCAAGTTCATTACTTTAACTAGACCATGAGAAAGCTGTTTACCACATATATTGTCATAGTTCGAAGGTTGGAAGTCACCTCTACAATCATAATATTTAGCGTTAATAATATTTTTTTATTTCTATGAATGGCGGGACGAGCATGCCGTTCGCCTGATGGTAAGCGATACGACCGCTTATGAACAGTAGCAAAACCAAACTGCACCTTGAATTAGAAAGCAATGCTTGGCATTCCACTGCGCTCGCCATCCTGAAACATAAGATGTTAAGGCTCCAGTAGTTACTCTGGGTACAATGTTCTTCAATCCGAAACACAACAGTGCATTTAAACTGCTGTTTGACGGGAGAAATAGACATTGCGGTGGTACCCACCCAGGCGGCTTCTCACATATGCGAGAGAGTAAAAAAGTAGCGTAAAAATAAACTCTAGTTTCAGTGGAATTCGGATGTAACGTAAGTTTGTGTACAAACTAGCCTAAAGGCTGACAGTGATGAATGTGTAATCTCGTATTTATCGTCGTGTAGGGACACTGACCTTAACATCTAGCCAATAAATATCTCGCGAATCGACAGCCAAATGGTCTTAAACTGAAATCACATGAGTTCTATACATGGCTATGTGTTTCTTTCATTTATTAGAATTTAATCTAAAATTAAAGGCTCAAAATTTCCGAATAAGGCTTAGGACAATTGACAATTGCCGTTATTACATGCTCATGCCCATACACCATATGGAACTGGCATGGTTACTCCAACTAGGCACTACGGAAGCGGTCAAGAAGCAAAGAGTTTCGTAACAAATTCCATTTTCAAACTTGAAATACGAAGCGAATTTTCCGCACATTTATCGCAGTTGAAAACCGGTGTAAGGATTCCAAACTTATAGTAATACTTAAATCTTATTAATCTGTCGTAGCGTTTAAGCCGAGAATCTTTTATCCTCTGCCAACAGAAGCTGTCAGTCTCAGAAAGATTTTAGTCGTCGGGCGAGACGGCGCGGCCGCTCGAGGCTCTCCAGTTGGTATAAAAGTGGAAGCAACTAGCCTAAGGACGCTTCAAAGACGTACGGGTTTTGGTTAATTGTTCCTTTACGTAAGTTTCGTTAATCTGTAAAAGTTTTCCAAGTTATATTGTTATATTGTAAAAGAGTTCCGCATCGCAATACCTTTTATTCGATTTAAGACGTCTTGATGTTCGTGTTGGAAGTATAAACATCGATCTTCGGATTCTAGTTTGTCAATCAAATCAAGTTTAATAATTATTGTTATATCTACCAATGGTAACAATCAAATAATTCGATATAATTGTTAAGGTATTTAGGATCCATTTTAATGATTAAAGTAACAAAATAATCAAGTGTGTAAACTAGAATCCATATACCTAATATAATAAATGCGTATTATTTATAATAACAATAATTCATCATATACCTAATTAACAATAATAAGCTTTATACAAAAATAGTCATATAGGGATTACCAATGTGCATGCAAATTCAGAGATTTTAAAAATATATCGAAACATCGCGAAGCTCACAAATTAAACGCATGTTTCGCCGAGGAGTCGGGGCTTAAAACCTACGCATCACTAAACTGTAGATGTAAGTACCTACTTACCTAATTAAATACGTTCTGGTTGAGTACATTTTCATTACAACTCCCTAGATTTAAAAAAAAACACACACAATTACTTCAAAGGCAGAACGGATGATTTATTATTCCGTTTCCACTTCTAACAGTCTGTACTTAATTAACAACTTGACAGGACGTCCAAATTAAATTATGTCAATGTCGCAATGCAACTCCATAGCATAAGCATCCACAGAACTTCTTGAAGAGGCCAAGGCCGTAAACCAACAAATATGTGTGCGGCAAAATCTTTGTTATTATTAAATTTACTGCCTCAAACTCGAGTGCGAGTGAGATGCAAAGCTGCGGGATGCTCCTGTGATGACGTCACCCGACCAATAGACCGGTCTGAACCACCGAATGTTGAAAAATTTTAAACTTATAAAAAGCTGCTAAACCCCCACACACTGAACGTACACAAAAAACAACAATACGTTTTATGAGCCGGAGTTTTTTCCACGCACCGTGCACCTGCAGCCCTGCATCGCGATACTGTATTTAAATGAAGTAAAAAAACTCACAACTCCGTGATAACAAACTTTTGTCGCTACTCGCTGCATCTTGGCAATTCATTCGTAAACTATTGAAGTATGCGAGTATAATAGAAGAGCCCATTAGCTGTGACACCTCATTAGAGGTAGGTAGGTACCTAGTATCCAGACAAGAAAACTCACCTTCGTTTAAAAGTCCTGTGCGCGCGCAGGTAAAACACCGAAATCCCACAGGTGAACGTTATCCTTTATTTGAAATATAAAAAGTGTCCAGTGGCCGCGGGCCTGGGACCCTTCGCGAACACTCGTGCGCTTCTTGTTAGCGACGCACAGCGACGTTAGTAACCACACTGTCACAGTTTGTTTATAAAATTATGAGCCACTTATTAATAATTGTGATGAACCGAACTGCGCATGCCCGTGCAACACGCGCCCCTTTCGAAAGAAGGTTATGTTTTAAGTTGTAAACACTTCCTGCCGACTTCACTTTACCGGCATTCGCACCGCACACCAGTTTCCGAGAAGAATCTTATAGGAAATACTTGTGCGAACTTTTTCCGAACGCGCGAAACCTCGCACCACCGATTTTCACTGTATAAATAAGTTCCCACGATATTTTTGACGATTATCACTCACAGCACGGATCCTGCAGAAACTATTTGACGATTAGCCGGCTCTACTTGCAACAAACGAAGGCCGTATGCGTATAATAAATACTTTAAAACTCCGGAACCGGTAATAATTCGATTCCACACGTGAACGTGACACTGTCTCAATAAAATTCCAGCGAACACAAGACCCGGTACTCACTCACAAACGACGATACATTTCATGTTTGTAGCGCCGTGAAGTTCGACAGACAAATTAAATGAATAGAAAAGAAAATAAACGAAGAATACTAAAGTTGCCGACTGCAAAGTCGAGCGTCCGACACTCCTGCTGAGCGCTGTACTAAACGCGAGAGGCCGCGCGACCCGCCCCGCCCCGCGGCCCGCGCTTACCTCTCCCGCGCCCTGCGACCCGCGCTTATACTCCGTATGAAAATAAAGTAACGTTGAAAAAATCTGAAGTGCACAGAAGGCGAAATACAGACCACAGTTCATCCCTCAATTAATGTGCAAGTTGCACGTTCGTGAGTTTATACATTTTACGGTAGAGACGAGAGCGTAAAGCCGGCAGGCGGCGCGGCGGCGCGGGTCGGGGCCGGGCGGAAGGCATTCAATTAATCTGACAACACGTGCGTGATGCACCCTCCGCAGCTTACTACTTATCATTCAATTCATTTAACTCCTGCGACCAATTCTCACGCTCACCACACTTAAACCAACTAATTTATTTTACAAACCTACCGGTAGTGCTTCAGTAAGTAGCTTGCATCATATATTCTGTGTATTGCTTATATTCACAACTTATGTCATTAAGAAAATAAAATAATTTGAGATTTTTTTATTATAAGCGTAAATGCATACTTTACTATTAAGTAATACTTTTATAGCCATAGGTAATGCTTTTATGCCTGGGAAATAAAATGTGAACGTGCGCCCGTAATATAAACAAAGCTCACAAGTTTTGGCGGGAAATCTGTGAGCGTCATCTGAGCGAATAGGAACTGAGGGTTACTATCGTTACTTATTACTTTAAAATATATTCTAAAATATGTTATTAAAGGAATATCTGGATTATAATTATTTATTTACAATAACCGGAAGCAAAAAAGTATTATCTGATAACTTTAAAATTATTTAAATCTTGTTTTTTATTTAACGTCTGACGTTCAGATAGGCATATTATATTAAATTATATTGTGATATGAAGTACATAGAATAAGTTATCCATTTATATATAATAGTTTTTAATAGTAACAAAACTAAATACATATAACAATTTCTAAGAAGAGTAACATTTGTTTAAAACAAAACTAGCATTTATGTAAGAGTTAAACCCGTGAACTCCACATTTTTTACATAAATATCCATTTTTTTGGTATGTTGCGACACAAAAGCGAATAATAAAATTAAAACATTTATTGCAATATTAATAACTCAATAGATCATCATCTCATTAGTCATTCGTAGACGAGAACTATAAACCAGGAAAGGAAGTTATTGATACCAACAAATTCAATAAACCAATTTTAGAAAATGGAGAATTATTCCATTCTTAGTCTTGAATATTTCTGGACCACGACCCCAAGTTCGATCAAAAAGCTCTGTCTCAAGCTCAAGCTAAATATTGTTGAGGATGTAATAAAAAACATAATACCTTGATTAATATACCCTACAAACAGTTCTGAATCTTAAAATAAACATTTATTGTACGATAAGAGATACAGTACCCCAAGCAGGAACATTTTGAAGTATCGTATAGTAATAGTATGGTGACAACTATTACTATACTATTACTACTCAATATCGGTAGCATGAATCGTTTAACCATACTCTCGTGAACTCGATACTATTACGTTACGATAGTGACACATAACGTAGGGTAATGAACGAATGTTACGGAATGATTCGTGCAGAATTGCCATTCACTACGTGGGTAAATTAATTTATTATCATTATAAAATAACAAACAAATATAAAACATGCATTAATGTCGCGTAGAAAGGTTATGGGAATAAATTAATAAGCAAATACATATTTATTGCTTTTATTCCGCAATATACAAAAATGACTCCAATTAATTATGCGTTTAGATTTCCGAACGTAGCAATTTTTTTATTAGTTGTCACACATTAGCGGTTTTCACTTATCAATTAATGCAAAACAATAACTCTCATATTATATAGGTTATAGATAAAGATACGTATATATGTTTTATAAAATACCTCTACATTTTTAAGGAGGAGAGCTTTATGAAACTATTCTCTATATTTTTGCTCGTTAAGTTCCTCGGCAATTATTTTCACATATTATATGCTCACACTTCTCTGTCCTAAGAGCTTGCTCGACTATACATTGAAATAAGCTTATAACATAAAATGATCAAGTAGGTGCGCAAAACGAAAATCAAAGTACCGTGTAAATATTTTATTTATAAGTTTTTTTACAGGTTTAGGTTAGGTATGTTTCTAACTACAATAAATTCCAGACTTTCTATAAACTCATACTTTTTCACAAGATTCCCAAGTTCGTTGCTCCGATTCCAAACAGTCCATCGTCTAAGAAATAACCTTCATATTTGAGTTAGGTATCACAATAATTTTAATTTCATATCGCATCATCGAATTTCATATTATTAGCGAAATACGGAGTAGATAATTACACACACTAACACTAAGGCATCGGAAAACACTAAGCATAACCGTAATTAACACATTTTCCCTTAATTCGATGTGTACAAATACAAAAATATACTCTCGATAATGTTCTCACGGTAAAAATGTCGGTGACAAAACAATCGTATTTCTCGATAGTAAATCGGCGATACTATATGTCAAGAATTATTCCTGCTACCACTTTTTATACATTTGTATAGTAAAACTATCGTTGTTACCATACTATAGTATCGTAAACGTTTCCCGCTGCCATAATTTAGTTCCAAATACGCTCACAATGGCGCTGTTCAAATTCCCATACAAAATTTTACTATTACGATTACTATACTATAGAGCCAAATGTTCCTGCTTGGGGTACAGATGAATAAATAATCATAGAAAGGAACTTCGACCTGGTTATTTTCTAAATCGGAGCACTAGTAGATCCCTATAATTTGTTGAATACAATACGCTTAAAGTTTTTGATATATCGGGCGTAATCCCTCGGGAGTAAGAGTCGATTCCACGATAAGAACTATTTTCCATATATTTGTCCGAGGCAAAGTTCGAACCTTCCCACGTCAAGGAAAAACAAATGATCGAATCCACTTTATTGCCTCAGCGAAGTAAATTTTGAAAGTTATTCATTTACTTTGTTATTCGTTTGAGTTAGTTTGTTAGTTATTGTGTTTCTAACGAAGCAACAATTATATTTAATTTTGACTTATTCGTGTTATTTATTTATATAAAGACTTCGTTAGAAAATTGTTCTGCCATTAATATTTTAAGTCATCATTAACCTTCTTGATAAGTACCGCCTTGCTATTTTTAACGATTCAGTACAAATGTGTTGACTCGGATAAAACCACTGTCTCTCAGCAAAACAAAGAAATAAGCAAAGTTTACTTGCGGTAGGTGTGACGTACTGACTAAATAAAGTTGTGGGTAGATGCACATCAAGTATAAGAAATATATAAAAGTGAGCGAGAGCCCGTCATCGGTTATTACACTGACAGAAGTCAGACCGAGTGGACGGGCCTCAGACACTGGAAATCGATCCCTGCGTTTTATTTAAACTATCAACCCAAACACAGTTTAGGTAGGTCCTGATGTATTTCTTCCGCCAAACAGCAGTGTAAATGCACTGATGTGTTTCGATTTGAGGGACATTGTAGCCAGAGTAACTACTGGACATATTGAGACTTAACATCTTAAAGTCTCAGGATGGCGAACGCAGTGGAATGACAATCATTGCTTTGTAATTTAAGGTGTTGTTTGGTTTTGCTACTATTCATGAGAGGTGGTATCGCTTACCGTCAGGAGAAAGTCATGCTGGTCTCGCCATTTATTGCAGTAAAAACAGTGCACAGTTTCGTTTCGTACGGAATTTCGAAGACTAAAAGCTGTTGGTAGGATATTCGCACAAATCTGGCAAGAGACAACCACGTCTTACTGATTATCGATATCAATTGCATTTCAATTACCATCAGGAGCATGCTGCATCGTACCAATAAAATAGGCTTACATCACATGTCAAATCCACACGTTACGTAATTATATTCTCCATGTCGATGAGGTAATCTATGTAGATGCTTATTCTTTGTTCTACTCTATAAAATATGTAAATGACTGTCTGTCGACACAGTGCAAAAACGAAAGGTCATGAAGTTATAAAGGGGTCTTTGTTTTGATAACGCATTACTAAATCATATTTTATTTGTAAGTTTACAACAGTCACAGACAAAAAATTTAAAGAAATATATTTCTCCGCTGTTATTATTAAGTTTATTTACAAAAAAACCTATTTTCAAAAGCTTAAATTCTGTTTTTCAGACAAATCGGCGTTAAGCGGCGATTGAGGACATTTTGGCGGGAAATCATTGCTACGTTAGGGACAAAGAAAAAGCTGAATTTAAATAGACCTAATGATAATGGACCTACGTTTTGTTCTAAAATTAAATATCGTACCGGATTATCATTTTTCAAAAATTTTGTCTCATTAAATAACCGTGGGAAAATATCGCTTTGGATAAAATTATAGATAAAAATATATGACTAGGTCAGCTTAAAATAAATACAAAATAGAATAAACATATTTGTGCATACTCAATATTTATTTAGGTAGATATCGGGACACAGTGAGATCGATGGCATTTCTCTCAATATTCACACCGGCGCGGCGCGGCGTGGCGCGGTGTATCATCGTGTTATCGTCTGATAACGTCAACAAAGCTGTTGGACTAAATGTATTTGTTTTACGCTCGGATTCTAACTAAAAAATTACACCGTGAGCCGTGGACTATCTCGATCGAAAAGTTATGTGTATCCGATCGAACTTGAAATTGGTTTACGTTAAATTCAATTAGTTTTTATGTTTTGCTATCTTATATCTATAAAGTAAACCTGAATACAACACAGATTTATTTTTCGGTGTTTTTAATAAAAATGTGGCGGATACAATGTACTGAGATTAGACAAAATACAGATGTCTTGTTTTAACCCAACATAAATAGTATAAATGTGTATTATGTTGACGTGCCTTATTTAAAATAAAATAAAATAAATAAATATTAATACATTTTATTACATCGAAAGAACTACAATTAAACTGTTTGAAATTGAAGTCGAAGCCAAGACCATTTTAAATGCTAATGAGAAATGAGTTCTAATTTCCACTGCAATTTAATGCAAACGAAACTTATTCAGTACATTTATAATACTATAGTACATTTGCAGTAGACAATGTAATAATGGTGATGCCCACTGCTCGTCTCGCTGTGGTTTTTAGACTTGCCCGTATTTACCATCAATACCAGTGTAGTCGATCTGTTCGAGGTAAATAAATTCCAAACAATTGGCAGGTTGGAGGCAGCTGGCATTGGCAAATACTGACATTACTACGGCTTGTTGTCATCGACGGAGGAAATAAATGGGTATTTAACCCAATGATATATTATACAAATACGACGATTTAACCGATGCTCTTATTTATGTTTCAATGTATTCTATACTTCCGAAACAAGGGAAATTCAAAACAATTCTATTGTAAAGCAAACAAATTGAATTTGGCGCCTAAACTCTTTAAAATTTTGCAAAAAAAAAACTACGATATTTTTTCTATCGTATTTGGGTGGTAAATACATAGTTTTTTTTCTACAATTATAGTGTTCCCCTAATGTGGTATAATACCCTTTTATTTTTAAAGACGCTGTGGTATGCAACGATTTAAATTATTATTTCAGCAAAAACTATTGATTTACCACCCAAACACGATAATATATAAAAATCACAACAAGAAAATAACAATAAAAACGTTCTACCACTACTAACCTTATGGTATTCACCAACTACCTTTTTGAGAGCATGGATCGCAGGGTTCAAGTTGACGCGGTCTATACGGATTTTAAGAAGGCCTTTGACAAAGTTGATCATTCACTACTACTAGAAAAAATAGCCTTTAACGGTATACGCGGCAATTTGTTGCGATGGTTTGCATCATACATTAATAATAGACATCAGAAAGTCGTCATTAAAGGGTTTGAGTCTGACTACATCGTGGCTACATCTGGTGTACCTCAGTGCTCTATACTGGGACCACTTCTATTTATTCTTTTTGTAAACGATATTAAGCACTGCTTTGTTAATTGCAGATTTCTGATGTACGCAGATGATTTAAAAATATATAAAGACTGTAACACTTCCACTGACTGTGCACTTTTACAAGATGATCTTAATAGGCTAAACACATACTGCCTAAATCAGAAATTATTTCTTAATATAAGTAAATGTCTCGCTATATCGTTTACGAAAAACAGAAATAGAATCCAATTCAACTATTCGTAGGATTCCCAGATTTTAAATAGGGTGAATTTAGTCCGTGATTTGGGAGTCACGTTGGACTCTAACTTACACTTCGACACCCATATTAACGATGTTACAAATAAAGCATTTCGTATGTATGGTTTCGTCACTAGATGTGCGTCTGACTTTGTGCGACCTCGTACCTATCTAATATTGTATAATACTTTAATTAGATCACAACTAGAGTATGCTGTACAGATATGGAGCCCATATTACAAAAAATATATTCACCAAATTGAGACTGTTCAAAAGAAGTTTTTGAAGACTATGCATTACAAATGCTTCAAATCTAAAATACCTTATAATGAATTATTGGAACGTTACAATGTTTTAAGCTTAGAATCAAGACGAACATTGCTTGATGCTATGATGCTCTACAAATTATGTAATAATAAATATGACTGTATTGAACTGACGGACAAAATATGCTATAGAGTACCTAGAACTGTGATTAGGCGAGGGGTGCGCGTGCCTCAGCTATTCCATACACAATCTTGTAGGAGTAATGCGGGGGCGCGAGTACCACTCCGCCGCATCTTACACAATTACAACTCACAATTTGCCCATGCAGATGTATTTTCTCTCACTAACTCAAAATTTCGAAAAATATGTTATCTCCAATTAAAAGGTTAATACTCATATTATAATAAAACCATAGTAGTAGTGGACTTATAGTATATGCCTTCGTGCTTAATTTTATTCCAGCTGGTAATCTGTGGACAATGGTGTGGGTTATATGTGTGTAAACTCGTTTAGTTATTTTTTTTTATGTTTGTTATTAGCATGTAACCGTTTATTGTCCCTTGTAAATAAAATAAAATAAAAAAATAAAAACAAGAATTGGCACGTTTCTTTGCGAACTTTTTAGTTGCATTGTTGTTTATAGTCACTAAACTACCACCTGGCTTCGTTTTCGGTAGCACTCTTGATATTCCCTGTATAATTGTCCTACAATTATTATTTTTCATTTGAGGTAAACAGTAAATACAATGAGAAAATGTTTTTTCTTTCACATATATGTCTAAGGCTGGTTTAGTGAAACAAGTATATCAGACGCCGGCTGTAAAACGAGAGGTCGCGGGTTCGATCCCCGCTCCGAAACAAATATTTGTGCGAACTACAGGTATTTGTTTCGGGTTTAGGTGTTTGTGAGACCGAAAACGTCGATTGCGAAACGGATGTTATTGTAATTTTATAATATTGTGCATTTTATTAGTTATTTTTTTTTTATTGCTGTTATTTTCGTTTCTTTTTTAATTTTGTATATAAATTTGTGTAATTGGTTTGACGTCCGTACGTCACTTAAGGTGGCCACTGAAAATCAGCGTTGTGTTGTGGTTTGCACCACTTCATAACATAAAGCTGAGTGGCCACCTACCGGTCACAGACGCGATCAGCCATTTTTTATTATTAAGTTTTATAATACTGTGTGTTTTATGTACGTTGCGTCTGTGTATCAATAAATAGTTTTTCTTCTTCTTTTTCTTCTTCGAAAAGCTTGTAGTTCCTGATACCCACGACACAAGACTCGATCTAGTGTGGAGTCAGGACTATATATGTGACTGTTGGGTGTATTTTTTTTTACAATACCTCAGATCAGCGGTATCCGTAAAAGTGTGTGGTGGCCTGTTGGTAAACGAACCAGACACGGCTGCCAACATGTTCACGGTGGTCGCGGGTTCAAATCCCAGGGCACACCTCTGACTTTTCGGAGTCATGTGTGTATTGATAGTCAATCACCGCGCACTAAAACGGTGAAGGAAAACATCGTGAGGAAACCTGCATACCATAGCGATTTATAAGAACATAGGTATATGATATGTAAGTCCGCCAACCCGCACTAGGCCAGCGTGGTGGACTATATGGCCTAACCACTCTCAATCGTACTGTGGATTGTAGAGTAGGCCCGTGCTCTGCAGTGGGACATATATGAGCTGATACAGAATACAGATCCTAGACAAATTATAAATTATTCATTCACTATTTATAATTTTGTTTGCACTAGTTTACGTACTTTATAAAGTTCAGCACGTGGCTTTGACAGTCCATCTAAAGTTCGTTGGATGAATTTAATAATATTTATCAGGGGGACGTTATTGAATATTTATAGACTGTGTCTCAAAAACGCAAATACTAAATAATTTTGATCTATGATAAACTTGAATTTCTATTTTCACCTTCGATCAAATATACATCGAAGATTTTCACATATATTTTATATACAATACAGAATTATGTAGTTTTTTAACCAACATATCTGTATCAGCCCATTTACGTGCCACTGTATGACACGGGCCTACTGCTTAATCCAGAGTACGATTGAGAGAGGTTAGGCCATACAGGCCATATAGTCCGACCAACATATGCCAACATTTAAAAATGAATGAATCAATCACATGTAACAAATCAAAACTCTCTTAAGTAGAAAACATATAGCCAAATTTGTGAATCTAATTCTTGTCTACCTCATGCACACTTAACACTATTAATTTAATTTTAATTACAATCATAGTTTATGTTTTTATTAATACTTTTAACTTATATTTCGTGTTTAATCCAGTTTTCACAGGAAACAGTGGCTGTGGAGTGATCTACGAAGTAATAAACGGTTAAAGATTTCATTTATTGTATTTCCAGCCCGAGTGACTTCGATGCATTTTGTGATCATGTAAAATCGAGTATCGAATTGCCATTGTATCGCCCGAAATAAGGGAGGAATAACATCCTTATCGAAATAAGGAAGATAATAAATGTAACCAACCACTAATTGATAATCGAACCCGGATTTCATCAAACATTCGAACCTTATTCGTGTCAAACTAACACGTTGGTGGCAGATTGAACATCGCGAAAACAGATTGCATTCGTTAAAAATAGCAATAAAGTGACAAAACGGTTGTTCCATTACTGTCCCGTTTAGATTCACAAATTTTATTTGGCTGTTAAAATTTCAGTGCCAGTACGAAGTCGTGAAATATTACATTTTTATTTTGTTTATCGTCTGATATAAAACTGAAAAAATCTTCATCTGTTACGAAATAAGTGTCAATCACAACGTCGAAATTGAAAAAGCCACTTTACTTATTGTCTGACCAGGAACTCAGTTCAAGAACGTTGATCTCACTAGTACAGTCCACAATATGTCCCGTAACAAGATCATTGATGCTTTGGGTAACTACTGGTTTCGAAATAAAAAATATTCGATTTTTGTAATGGTTCCTTAGATTTACGCAAATGTTACACATTGAAACAAAACTAATTTTTACATATTATATCGCGGATTCGGTGTAATTTTTACATTTTTTAACTTCGTGACCACGAAAGCTGAAAAGTAATCGAAACGTCGGGAACCAAAATAATGTAAAAATTCAAACCAAATCCGCGATAAAATAAAAATAAAATCCTAAAAATAAAGTCTTATTTCAATTAAATGTCTCATAATTCCAACTCCACAGCTACTATGTCTTGTGTCGTAGAAATCAGTAATTACGAGAGACAATTAATGATCTCACAGCCACCCAGACTTAAAACAAATATTTGTTTGGTATACAGTTTATACCGTGTGTATCCAGACTGCTGACTGACCGAAAACGAAGCGAGATGGTAGTTTTATTGACTACAGATATAAAGAAACCAAAGAAGCTCACAAAACATCGACGATTTTTTGTAATCTTGTAAGCATCACCGTGTTTGAGTAGTAAATACATAGTTTTTTCTAAAATATTAATGTAAGCACTTGCGTTATGCGTAATATTGCGTATTTAAAATTAAATAGTGTACATTATTCACTTAGGAAAAACTATTTATTTACCACCCGAACAGTCAATACGTAAAAAAATAACATTTTCGTGAAATGTTTGTTGCATTGTGTTTGTGTCTGAAGACACTTAAACTACCAGCCGGCTTTTTTTCAGTCGCAGTTTGGTTATACCCGGTATAATGCAGTTGACTTTCTTTTTCTGAGAATGATAAAATGACCATGAAAGAAAAACAATAATACTCAATTACTGATGTGTCAGTATGTAAAGCCACTGCGTAATAAAGCAGAATGGGGCCATACATCAATCGCTGATACTCGTTAACGTGTTTACTGGTGTCACTCTAATTAACTTCGTTTCCCAATTAAGCCTTTTGGTTTCTAGTTGCGTATCACTGTCTTTATAAGGCTGCGTTTGAGATGTAGTCTGAGTATTGTAAACAATAAGAAAAAGTTAAATTAGATGTTAAATTAGACTCCTATGTTTAGAGCTTAAATTAATGTTAGATTTTAATGAATTAATGGACAGCATTTTCTTGATGTAAAAGAGAGTGATAAAATCTAAGGTCTAAGTTGGGGAATGCGATCGTATTTATACTTTTATTTGCATTAAGACTTTACGTGATTGTTGGTTTAGGAAAGAAATATATTTTTCGTAGAGACATTTACTGTACTTGTGGATACCTAAAGTCCCTAATAAATATATTGTTTCGAACTATCTTAAACAAGAAAAGAAATCTATGAAAAACAGCGCGGTGACAACAACCTCGAAAACTGTAAATTTTCAAAGGGTCCACTTTAACAGAACGGATAATTGGTGGCAACCCTAACATTAGTGAGGACACAAATTACATATTAGAAATAACATCGCTTTGTGACATGGCCTTGTTTCTTAGGCTTCCCTAAAGTTGCGGGACAGCGTGACAAATTTATTCAATTAAACACAGAACATACTAATTTGTTATAGTTATTCATTTGTGATTTTTGTTACTGTTTTATGTAATTGATATAATTATTTTTAGGACTTTTATGAGCTTTTGTTTTTTTCATAATTTGGTTATAGTTAAAACAGTAACAGAATGAATTTATTACTTTTATATAATTTAAAGACCTCATTAATTATATTCCTTTACTCGTAGATTCTCTAATTAGCTAAAAGGTGCATCAATACACTATGTAAACCCACCCTTTTCAAATGAATCCCATAGTGCAACTTAATAAACCTGAGAATTCAAGTCAATAAAGATATAGACATGCATCCTATGTATACTTGTACTAAACCAAAATAACAACTAAAGGTCTCAATTAAGCGTAAGTATATGGACCACATCACTGCCATATATCTTAGAAATCCGCGCCGCTCATTACACGCAGATCTCTCGTTTTCGTCACATAAAACCTTGCCCCGGAGAAAGTTATATGATATTTAAATCCCAAATTGGCACTTCCAAACGCAATAAACATGTCACATGTCTAATTCTCGACATTTTTGCACAGTTTTCGGTTATTTAAAGTAACGTCTTCTTTGATGGCGGATTATGTTATAAAATTAAAATGTGACGCAATCGCAAAAATGTGTGGGTGTTCGGTAATTGGTCGATTATTTTAATGCTTTATATTTAAGTCGCTTGAAATAGCATGAGAGTAATAATAGACGGTCGCGTAGCTCATTTGTTAGAATTCATCTCGTGATATCAATGCGCATAATTTGTGGTTTCGAGCCCAATATGGTAGAAATGTCGTTTTGTATGAAAAAAGGATAGTTCTTTTATCTCTCATCAATCAATTTAAGCCTTCAAACTTGGTTTTAGTTATTAGCACATTGAATTACTTTGAAGCCTACGCCACAAATCGTTTAAAAATTGAAAATAAAACGTTATATAAATTACGATAAATACGACGTGAAACGTTCAACTGATTACATGCTATAATTTAAATCTGACATCCTACATAGGCTTAAAATAAGAATAGCTTCAAACAATGTAGTATAGATAAACCAGCCCATGTGAATTTCGCAGCCAAACTGCATATATCAGCATAAACGTCCTCTGTTTCTGTCCCATGCAAAAATAGCTCCAGGCGTTGGCACATTCAATTCAATATAGCAAGTTTCAATACACATATCGATTATTCTGTCAACTTCATAACGTTAATATCTGCTCACCTACCTCTGAGTTGGGCGAGAACAAACTTTCATATGCTCGTATGGGCGTCAAACTCTTGAACAATGTGAACGCACCGCCGCATCGCGCCACCACAACCTATAAATTATTTTGGCGAAGTAGTTTAAGTTTTAGCGCGATTACACATCGATAAATAACCACTTCGTTAACACGTAATGGTATTATGTAATTTGTAAGTTTAACCTAATGTTATTAATGATGTTTGAACCGAACTTCGGTATCCGTCCTTTGTAGGTTAAGTGAGGTTCATTATATTCATTAGTAAGTCGGTAATCCATTAGATTTTGTACCGCAAAAAATATATTTGAAAAACATTATTAATCAAAAGGGTGTAGGTAGTTTTTTTTAGTCATATCCTAATACTCGTAGTTATATTTTGAAGTATAAGCTAAATTAACACAACACAAAAACAACAATATAACAGGTAATAAATAAAAATGATGAGACGTTGGAGTAGTACGGTAGCGGGACGGACGCAAGCGTGTTGTCAATATCAATCGGACGGTCCATCGGGAACATTATTGCCCAAATTAAAGAGAGGATGCAACGGAATGCAGCCGTGCGCAGCTCCGCGGCCTATGCGAGTGAAATCAGGGCGGGATATTCATTACGCGATATTTTCTCCCCCAAGAGAAAATCGCAATGAAGCGTATATAGAGGGAAAAAACGGCGAACTTCGTTTCACAAACAAAGCGCTCGCCTGAAAGGGGCCTGTGAAAAAACATTTTCATTGTGTCTGCGAGTCGCTCGATTTTTAATCTACCCCCGCGTCCCTCTGTAAGTTTATTGTGAGCTTTGCGAATCAGTTGACGTCTGTGAGTGAATCCAACGTTTGTCGTAGACTGCAGCGGCACACCGTGCAACTGTCTGTTTGCACTTTCCTTTTTATTATTCCGCAACTTCAAGCAAACTTGATATTCTAAATGTACTAACTATTTCTTTCTTCTTTTATACTGGACTTTTTTACAAAAACCGTAGTATGCAAATTTCTTTATATTTTTTTCTTTACACTTTATTCTAGTTTAGTAGTTTTGGTTTTAACCAGTGCAGCCACTGGTTTATTTAAGCAACAAGAAAAAATACATTTTCCTCTCAATCATAACAACATAAATGTACTAAAATATAGCTGACTTAATGTCTTTGTTGCCGTCTAAACCCTCAAATTCCCAATTGAAATCTCCCTAAAAACGGCAATAAACTAATTAATTTGGACACGCCGTGTATACCCACTTCCTTAGCAGTTACATTTGGACGAATTCTTGAAGCTTCCATTTTATGTAGACCCAACCGAAACGATACGCATGTCGTCATGGCATCGTAGCCTCTATAGTTGAGAGGCAGCCGGGCGGTTCATTTACACTGGCCGTTTGTATGTGTGAAAGAGATCCATATGATTTTATGCGATGTTTTATTCATATCGTGGAAGACAACGATGTTGTGACGAGAACACGGTTTCGGATAGTGATGCATAGATCACCATTATTCAGTGGTGTTGAATTGCACGTGCGAATATCATATATTTTATATTGACGAGTTAATGTTATAAAGCGGTATCAATGGAAATGGTTTGCGACATTTTAACAGTTCTTGTGGGAATGTCGTGTCGCGGCGAAATAAAATGTTAAGTGGTAACCGGGGCCGTAAACAACATTGTAACATCCAGTAAGTTACAGCGAATGTTTCCAGTCGCTTTAACGTCGCATTCATAGATAAGGCGAAGGACAGACTGCCGAAATTGAAACCAAGAGCCCTCAAACAAAACGAATCACCAATGTGTCGCAGACATAAAAAGCAACATTGGAAATTTTCACCTTTCCTGCATTTAATTCTTTCATGGCGCCGGTTTCAAAGAATAATTATAGAGCAATGGCGTTTTTATTTTTTAATTTATGCTTCTTTCTAAAGGATTTGCATACTAAAGCATATTATGAATTTATAAATGTTACCTACGAGAAAACACATAAAGTTTTATTCATTGCAGCGGACTGGCGCTGTAAGTTCATCCTTTCATATGTTAAGGGGTCAAGAAAGTGGAGTTGGCAACGTTATTTATTGCCGAGTGGTGCTTAACATATTCTTGTAGGTGGTGAATATGTTTTACTACCATTTTTTATACTTAACATAAAATATTATTTCATGCAACATGGGTATGATTCACGGACATTGAAATAGACGATGACATTGGCGCTTTAAGAAGATATCCTAGAATCTAGAACAACTAAACGAAAAAAGATCCCCAAGTCCCAAGCTTCATGCTGAATAAGTTGCTAAGGGGAAGTAAATGAAACAGCAACTAACATTTGCAACAAAAATATGTATCTAAGTATTTGATACAAAAGTATTCGCTGAACAACCTTGTTTAGTGTTTTGTTCAGATTTTTTATAGCAGTCTCCAATCATGAGTAATGATTTCCTTAATTAAATTACACAGTATGAACTAGCATGCGTTTATTAATTTGTATAATAACTTCTGATTCAGCAACAATAAGCTGAAATAACGATGAACTATACTTAATTTATTAAGTTTTTGTGTTTCATTCTGACACATTGACTATAAGAGACTGATATTACAGTGATGATAATAAATATTAATATTGACTACCAGTTGTAATATTTTATTAATTATGAAAATCAGTTTAAAACCTGTGATTAAATATACAAAAATAATTTTGCGGGTTCGATTTAAGAAACGCCCTTAATTGCCTGGCGCTGAATTCAAATTGTTCCCAATATCTAGAAAGAGATATCACCCTTTTTGTAGATGTTCAAAATGTTGTGGACATCCATCGACTACAAATAACCTAAACTTGTTTAAACTTAGCCTTGCATTTAATATCAAAAAGAACCTACCCTATACTAATTCCCTAGATGCCGTCCGCAATGCAACCTCTCTTCTGGGGTTTCATCTAATCGATTTGGGGAATAAAATAGAAAAATAATGATAAATTTTTCACCAGTGTGAATGCCCCGATAACATGGAAACAATGATTCGAATCAAAGTAATACGTGAGTGAAATATGAAGATACCATAGATGCAATTTTTCAAAAGTATTTTTGAACGTTATTTGTTTTGATTTACAAAAAAAAAATCATTTTTTGAATGTTTTAAACACTAAAATTAAGATTTGATTGTTATCAGTATATTTTAGTTTGAGCAAATAAGTAGGAGACATGTAGCGCGGCTTGATTTCACACTACATGCAAACCTGAATGGATAGAAGACGAAGGAAAAATACATGTATTAAAGAAATCAATATTAAATGACAAATATTCGATAGATATGCTAAATCATTCTGCAGTACCACATTCTCCAACCTTTTTTTTCCATGGGGAAAATCCTCTTGGATTCCCGCATTAGCCGGAAAGACTGGATTTTTACAGTCTAAAAATACCATCTTACTAAAAACTCCATCGGCACTTTGGAAAAACTCCGGGACCTCACAAAGAACACGCCGAAGTTGCTTCAGTGCGTAGCTTGTTGAAGTACTGCTCAAAAGAAGTTGTTTCTTTCCTCTAACCTTTTATCTAGCCAGAGCGATAAACACCAATATGGAAAACATGGGACACAATAAACCAGAAAAACACCACCATGTGTATCTAAAATTAGATATAACAAAACGGAATTAAGCATAATTATTATCTCGAGCACACTCAATCTTCATCCGGCCTGAAAAGCCGTAACCATTTAATATCAGTCTCTTTTCGGCACCTAAAACACGTACCTATTCAAATTAAACACTATAAGCGTTTTAAGAAACAAGTTTCTCTGAGTGGTACTTTTCGCAGTCGGAATTATGAATAAAACATCTCGCCGATGTTGGGACGGGCAGCTATCTGTCTTGCCTTGAGACGCCATCTATCTATTTTGCTATTGTGCTCGCACTTCCTACCTCCCTTGACGGACATTTTAAACTCTGCAAGTATTTTTACTATCGCACTGGGTACATATAAGCTGGGGATTTTGTTTATGGTGTTTGACTCAGTTTATTATGATATACATTTGTTATTGCTATGAATGACGATAAGAGCATGCCTTTGCCTGATAGTAAACTATACAGATGTATAGTTTACTATTTTGAACTACTATTTGCATGTGCATGAGCATCTGCGCACATGCAAATTCAAACAACATCCTGAATTACAAAGCAATGCTTGGCATTCCCCTGCACTCACCATCCGGATGGCTTTATCTTATCCCGTGGTTACTGATACTGATAAAATCGTTCCCATATTCTAAATTAAAGATAACTTCAAAGATGTAAAAATCTTAATTCGTAAAAAAATAATTCGCCTTTATTCAATTTGTGTTCTGCTTCCAGTGTAATGTGATATCGAGAGATGACTTCTGTTAATTATAAAATAAAATAAAAAATATATAAGACAAATTACTCTAATCAATAACGACTCTCCAGGGACCGCACACCCTTCTCAACCTGTTAACGTTTTGATTAAACTAACGAGGCACTAGACCACTGAGACAAATTTAAATTAAAACATATACATATATAAAAATAATTAAATGTATAAGTATATTAAGGACATTGTAGCCAGAGTAACCACTGGAAATATTGTATCTTATGTCTCAGGATGGCGAACGCAGTGGAATGCGAAGCATTGCTTTCAAGGTGTTGTTTGGTTTTGCTACAGTTTATGAGCGGTCGTATCGCTTACCATCAGGCGACGGGCATGCTCGTCTGGCCGTTCGGTGCAATAAAAAAAAAGTGGAATCCTGATTTTATAGCAAATACGGCAGGGGGTAGCAGTGAAGCGCGAGCCAGGGACAGAGGGCAGGAGCCGCAACCGCACCATTACAAATAACATTACGCTGAAACGCGGCAACACGTGCCAATTGATTCACTCACCATACATAAACAAATTCATTTAAATGTACGTATATTAACTAGCGTCCGGGCCCGGTTTCACCTGGGTAAGTTATTTTTTGAGTCCACTACTTGTATTATTTCGCGTGAATCAATCGGACTACCGTCCATTTTACTGCTTTGCCCATCCCGTCCCGTTATATTTAGTTCTGTCCCATCTCATCTTGTATCATTATTTAAGCCACATAACCCTGTCCTCTCCGGTCCCATGTATTTTTTATGAATTAAAAAAAAGTAGCAAATACGTATATTTTTATTTTGTGCCCATCTCAGAGGAACACAACATTTATGGGATAAATAGTGGCTTATGTGGGCATGTGTGTCAACTAACTCTAAACCAAATTTCATTAAAATCCATTCAGTAGTTTAGATGGGAAGAGTAAAAAACATCATCCATCATCATTCATACTTACAAACGTTCGCGATTATATTATGATAAGTGAGGACGTATGAGCGTGGAAAAACAAAAGCTGTAGTAAGTTACCACTAACCGCTTTATTCATAGACAGTTTTAAAACCTATTTTAGTTATGGAACTTTGGTCCCTTTCGATCGACTTTTGAATTCAGTTTGAACGTATTTTACGAAGAATACAAAACATTTGACAGCTGAAATGGGTTTTAAAACTGTCTATGAATAAACCTGTAAGGCTCCATATCTGTACCCGGAATATTCTATCTAATTACATAAATGCAATATAAATCAATTTTTACGAGCGAGGCTAACCATAAAACTCAAATTAGTGTAATAGCCTCATTGGTCTACTGATAGCTCGTTTAGGCTCTAAACTAAGTCCCTACCTTCGAGACATACATAAGGACATACTTGTCGATACACAGCGGATATTTTCGCGGTTAGGTCGGTGAGCGAAATTATCGGATGCCCAATACCCCTTTCCTCTTTGCATTCTTTTACCTTGCCGTTCTCCTCCTGATTTGATAGAGCGGCAATACATTTATGATCCAAGCGTTGTGGATGTTTATGGGCGGCAGTCATCATTGACAATCAGGTGACCTGTATGCTATTTTGCTGGACCTGCAATAAAAAAACTTCTAGACGCTACATGACAGAAACATTTTATAAATCCTGAGCCTTTTTTTATTGCTATGAATGGCGAGACGAGCATGCCGTTGGCTTATGTATCTAAAAGACCATCTAATATTTGTAAGCATCAACTGAAGTCTTATTACACAACTCTCAACACTCACCAAGGAAGATATTTGGTCCTGTTTCCTGTATTTTAACAAGAAACAAACCCAGCCTCCCGTAAACCACTAATACCGATGTTTAATTAAATTATTTCGCCTTGAACGATTAGCATACTAATTTAAATTACTTAGTCAAATTCAAACAGATAAATACGGGGCTTTAACTTTCTAGAGCCGGAAATAAGAAAATATTCTATGAAGGACTCTTTAAATACTTGCCTGGGATAATCAGTGGAAATTCTGCAAACAACGAAGAAGGTTCTGTAAACAAATATGTTGTAACCGTACCATGAGTTTTGTGTGATGGGAATGAGTCAACGATAGCTCCGTAGAGTGGAGATCGCACTACCAAATCGAATTTGTGGGTTGAAACCCTGGGCACATACCACGGACAATTATGTGCGTGTTCATAATTAATTATAGATAATAAAAAGCGCTGGCTAGACGTCGTCAAGGATGCCGAAGGTCGGGCAAAATGGAAAAGAATCAGCCGGAAGGCGGACCCAGGCACCGGCCAGGATAGCGCCAAATATAAGAAGAAGAAGAACAAAGTAAACAACGTAAAGAAACCTGCGCACCAAAGAGTTAATCCACAAGCTATTTAAATATTATAACTCTTTTAAAACTTTGTGACAAATAAATAAATTCATAAACAATAAGTAAAGGCAAACGTTAATAAAAACCATTGATTTATTCGCCATCCATTAAACCACCCTTTCATTATTCATCGGACAATGAAATATTGAATCTTGGACCAATTAAACTGATTCGATATTTTCATTTTCCTTTTTCCAATAGGCGGTAAAATAATTGTTAACACTTTTATTTCTAAGTATTGATTAATATTTATTGGAGTCGGGAGAGGCAATTCGCACGGGACAGGGTAATTTACGACGCCTTCGGACGCCCCGACAATACCTTATTTACGATTAAATAAAATACGATCATTGGATTATTGATGAAAACGTGGACTAGAAAACACTTTTTGTTTACCATATAATGGTTTCTTGTTGCTTCTTTGTTTGAACTTAACAGTATATTTACCACTAATTTTGATTTATTACTTGGTTCGTTGTAAATTAGTCGATAAATGAAGTTTACTGTCGGTATAATGAAAATATAATAGTACGAACACACTTGATAATGGTTGTACTAATGCAATCAAATATTTATATTACGAGCTTGAAGCGTCTCACTGTAGGGCAAAGGCCTCTTTTTCAGCCTTTCATGCATCCCAGTTAACGGCTTTATATGACCAATCCTTCAATTAGGCATTCAATTTGTCTCGCCACCTGCGTCTAGGTCTTCCACGTGGTCGACGGCCCTTTGGGACCCATTCCATGGTGATCTCCACCCACATCTCATCTGCGACACACATATCCAGTCCAGTCCCACCCAATGCACCCAAAGGCACTAACAATTCCCCACATACATCTAGTTCAGGTTCTCACAATTCCACAATTACCCAATAACTCCGTCCAATCTAAGTAGTGGTGACCACCTCTATCACGTGAACCTCTCATAGTACCCTACTTCTTACTCTTTCGCCTAAAAATATCGTTTTTGATCTTCGTAGCTTGGCTATATAGGGATGGATGAAAACCGGGGATCGATTTCGATGGCGTGCATAGAACAAGCCTATGTCCAGTAGTGGACTGCTCTGCGCAGATGGTAATGATGCTATAAACCAACAAAACAAAGTTCATACCCAGAATAATCTTAAACCAGCTTAGCCATAGCTCCTATTGCATCAGACCAATGAAGATCCGAACCCGGAATGCCATGGCTTCCACTGGATCAGGCCAATAAGAACTAATATTACAAGGCCTAATATTTATTGTAGAGAGACGAATATGGGCCGATAGATGCAGAAATACTAGTACCTAAACCAGTAGGTACCATCTTTCGAAATACCAGTATCGATATTACCGTGGTAAAAGCTAATGATGTTCTATTAAGCACTTAGGAACGTAATGAGTTAGATATTCTGATGATAATAAGGCACACCAAGTATGGTCGGTGCGTTCATTTCATTTCCTTATGAGTCGTGCGCTTTGTCCGAGGCAATCTCCGATAATGCGCCGAATATGGATCGCGGTAGCGGCCTTTTAATATTTCATTGGAAAATGATTCATTTAATGTGCGCATTAATAGTAGATTAAAGTGTTATCCCTTGTATGAAATGGAATGACACTGATACTCAATATAATGCATCGTTATGGAGGAATTCATTTCGATACTATTGATTATGGCTCATCCTCCGTGACAGTGAAACTTAACTAATTAAAATTTGTCGTTATTAAAATTAGTATAATGGTTAATACATGCCTGTGCCATTTTGAAATGGTTTAACAATAAGACCAAGTTGAGAGAAGCGACGATAAAAGGCAACATTTGACCACGTTATACATAAGACAATGATAACTCGTCCTGTATTGCTTGCTCCTAGTGATAGTTGAAAATTATCTGACAAGACTGGCCGCTGTTCTATCAAAAAAATGTAAGTAAATAAATACACCCAGCAATCATATACATATTCGTGACCCCACACTAAGATCGAGTCTTGTGTTGTGGGTATCAAGAACTACGAGAGACTTTTCGGTCTCACAAACACCCAGACCAAAACAAGCAATTTTGGTTCACATTAACATTTCTCTCGGTGCGGGGATCGAACCTGCGGCCTCTGGTTTCGCAGACGGTATCTAACCAACTGCGCGACGCTCACACTCTAAAAATATCATCACAATCTACATTTAGCTTTCTATTGTCAGATTTGCTATTTGTTATTACCCTTGTCTAAACTGCTTGTTTTGCGAAGATTCACGCCGGCTATCCATCTATCAGAAAAGTCATACCCACGCGACTGTCCATCTTGAGGAAAATACAGCCCGCCCACATCCACTGCAATTCAGCTTCATGATACTAATGCATAACTTATTGCAGTCAAAATCCGTTCCCAGTTAAAATGCGTTTTCTCTAGTTAAAACTAGTGTTTACTAAATGCCAAAGGCATTATCTCTAAAGTTCTCTAGTTAGTTTACTGGTGGTAGGTCTCTCATATGTGAGAGGCCATCTGGGTGGGTACCACCGCAGTGTCTATTTCTCCCGTCAAACAGCAGTGTAAACGCACTGTTGTGTTTCGGGTTGAAGGGCATTGTAGCCAGAGTAACTACTGGACATATTGAGACTTAACATCTTATGTCTCAGGATGGCGAGCGCAGTGGAATGCCAAGCATTGCTTTGTGATTCAAGGTTTTGTTTGGTTTTGCTACTGTTCATGAGCGGTCGTATCGCTTACCATCAGGCGAACGGCCTGCTCGTCTCACCATTCATAGCAATAAAAAAAAAAAGTTATGACTAGTATTTACCGTAACAAAACAGTTATATATTTAAAGTTAAATATTCGAATCAAACAGTATCTGTACCAGCCCATATACGTCCCACTGCAGGGCACGTGCCTCCTCTATAATCTAGGCCTGTATAATAAGGTTAGGCCATATAGTCCACGCTGGCCTAATGCGGGTTGGCGGACTTACATACCATAGAAATTCTTACAAATCGCTATGGTATGCAGGTTTCCTCACAATATTTTCCTTCACCGTTTAAGTGCGTGGTGATTGACTATCAATACACACATGACTCCGAAGTCAAAGGTGTGCCCTGGGATTCGAACCCGCGACCACCGTGAACATGTTGGCAGCCGCGTCTGGTTCGTTTACCAACAGGCCACCACGCACTTTTAGAAATTTTTAAACCTTTTAATCAAACAGTTTACCGTAATTAAACAATCGTTAGGTTAGATTAAGCTAGTTTATTAACATTTTTTCATGTATTTTTTTTATATTTTTGTTCACTTTTGTTCATGTATAATTTATCTCAATTCTTACCTAACCTAACCCAACCATAGTATATACCTCTGTATTAGTACTTTTTGACATTCAGAACACCAGGTTTTTGAATGCATAAACGGTTTTAACTGAATCCTTTCGACAAAACGTGTTTGTCTAGTTAGAAATAATTTTCACTGATAGTCATTTAATTCTCATTGTAACAAAGTGTAAACTAGTTTTAAATAGAGAAAACGCGTCGTAACTATGAACGGGTTCTAACTGTAACACATACAATAAATCATACTTCAATAAACAAAAGCATTATTTTAAACTTAATTTATCACCGAATATTTTTCATTTAACCATTTGTCGATCGCAGGCAAACTATCCTCTATAGAAATTTATCCGTGTCCATTCCAAAACGAAAAAAAAACGAACAAAAAAATATTTTTTCATTTCAATAGGAGACATTCGTATAAAAATACGGTGTTATAAAAATCGAAACAGCCGTCATGTCAGCAGTAAATTACCGTCCCATGCGAATAGTTCGTTCTTTATCTTTTTTCTTATTGACATGTTTGGACTTACTTTATGGGATTATTTTGAATGTACTGCGCGGATGTTGCGAGCCTTTCTTGGGGCAGACATTTTTTGTAAACATGTCTTGTATTACGAATTTACTTTGCATTTACGTATTATTTAATACATTTAGATGTAAATGTATTTGCCACTATTACAGATTGTATAAAGTTAGGGAATTACAGAAATTTTACTTCATAATTATATCTCCATTTTCATATAATATATCTTCAATACCAATTGGCCTTTACCTGCCTCGGTGGCGCAATTGTACTATTGTACGATTACAATGATGAGGTCTTGGGTTCGAATCCCGGGTCGGGCACAGTGTTATTGGATTTTTCTATTACTCTTAATTATCAGCCCGAATTCATACTTTTTTGCCCGATATCGCGTTAGGTCCCCATTACATCATGGAACGGAACTCATACGGCGAAACATTACTGTCCTGGGAGTACCTCTGCCTACCCCTTTTGGAAAAAGGTGTGAGTTTATATATGTATGTGTACCTTAAATACCCTGCCAATTGTATGCTAGACGATGTAGGCATTCTTACTATTATTCTTTATTGGTAGCTTTTATAGGCACTATGTATTTTTTGTAGCTAAATTACTTTATAATGAGCAATGCTCATTGAGTAATATTTTTTGAAACAGATTAATTGTCAGTTATGAATCTGGTCAGCATCTGTAAAATACACCAATATTTTAACATTCAGAAGAATATGTCCGTGAACATTTTGTCGAGAGTGAAATTAATTAACGTACTAGCTTTTATTTCTGTTCCACCTGAAAATAATTGTGGCCCTTAACAACTCGCCTTGATTGAGGGCAGAATTGGAGAAAAACGGCCGGCCAGGTAATTGTACCGGGAAGCGGAAGAAAGATGTCTTCAAGCGGTTGAGAGGGCGCCGCGACCTCTACACCGTCGCGCTGATCTGATTTTTACTTGAAAATTGTCAACGAGATACGAGAATTGCGTAAGAGAGAAGAATTTTAGGATGGTTTGTTCGATTTGTCATCTTATATTTAAACATACAAATAAAAACTATTTTGATTCTTGATTTGTACTATTTCAAGGATTAAGAAAACAATCTATGATTTATCCCAAAATGTATGGGATGTTATTAAATAAGGACAAATTAATATACCTTATGTAATGTCAATACCAGTGTCTTAACCCGTAATGAATACTCGTATTATTTGTACACCATTGCTTGATAAGGCATTTAGAACTCAACAATTTCCAGAAGAGCTGTTAAAATCTATGAAAGTTGGACACAACGTTAAAAGAAATTGCTTTCTACATTGTATCACTTGGGATCTATTAAATCTATTCACTGAACTCGAAATTATCGATGAACATTTTTTTACATTGCCCTTTTAAAGAAACGCCACCAAGTGTAGTGAGAAAAATCAGACGAAATAGGTCGCAATGGCTTTTACGACAGTATTTATGAGTACTTAAGTTCAATAATCCTAAAGTCCAAACATTTATGACGAATTAACCATCCTTTGTGTTAAAAATCTCAAAAGGAAGAAGATCTATTAAAAAGTATACTAAAGAATCTACAAAGAACATATCGATAAATAGTCTGTAGTCGCTTTTGCTATTGCAAACCAAGCTTAGCAGCTTAGTTACAGTTCATCCAAGCAAAATGTACATAAACAATGTTTTGCCAATAAACAATGCTTATACAGTTCGATTGATGTTTATTTAACATTATTCCGTTCACATTCAGTCCAAAAACCATTCTAATTACCAAACAAAACCACGAAACATTTAACTAGCGATCAGTATCTGCGGCTGCGGCCGGCCGATTAAGCGGTTAAACGAAGATAGATTCACAGTTTGGTTTAGCAACTACATTCCTTCAGAAACTGAAGACGGCTGTTAACGTGAATACGTAATGACTAACGATGGCAGAAACTCCGAAGGTATCGCAATTATATAAAGTTTCCACCGGACGAACTCGCTCACAATTCTCCAAAGCTAATTGATCGGATCTATTATTCAATGTTCAAACTTCTTGAGGTATTCAGTTTTACGCTGTCGCTGTTCGATGAATGATCAATCAATTTATTGTATTAACAAGATCGCCACTTTGTTGCTAAAAATATACTTATTAACGATCGATATTATTCGGAAATCACAAACGGTAAATAAACAAGATTTAAAGATAGGGTTTCTGATTGATTTGTTAATTTCCCTACTGTAAGTACTGGACATACTGAGACATAACATATTACGTCTCAGGATGGCGAGCGCAGTGGAATGCCAAGCATTGCTTTATAAATCAAGGTGTTGTTTGGTTTTGCTACTGTTTATGAGCGGCCGTATCGCTTACCATTAGGCGAACGGCATGCTCGTCTCGCCATTGAAAGAAATAATATAAAAAACTTGTTAAATGTATTTTTAGAATATTCTTTTTTAGGAGTTTCGACTTGAAGGACAAGCTCAATTATAGAGCGGTAAAAATAGAAATAAACTGTCTTGAAGAAGCTCCTCAACATTGTTCTTCTTTGTTCAAAATAACTAAATCCTTCGTACATCCAATTTGTGTTATTTCAATTCTTTAATAATATTGCCAATATTATTATTGTGAATCTTTCTTATAACAAATATCGGAAGATTATCTAAAAACAGTGCAATAATCTGTAACACCGTAACGCTGTGGGCGTAGGGCCTGTAGGAATAGAAAAGGAAGTCAATCATGATAAGATCTTTATAAATCAATATATATGAATTAAATTCTTCGCTAAGCCGTCAGTCACCAAGCGGAAGGGTAGGTGTCAACACAGAGCTTCATAAATCTAGTCTAATAATTACCCTAGTAATTAGACACAAGCTATAGTAAATTCTGACTAAGAGATTGAACCTTAGTTTCCACTATCACTAGCACAGATTTCCCTCCCAACACTATTGCAGTGAAAATAAAGAGGCAAATCAAATAGTATTAAAAATATATCCATGAGCTAAGAATCCAACCTGTGACCTTCCTTTGTATAAACAACTCCCGCTCTGAAGTTGTGTGACCTACACAATACATTACGTGCTCAATGCTTCATTTATCAACTTAATAAGACAGGATGCTATCTGAAAACAACGTAATATCCATTCATATTCGAAGCTCTCGAAAGTCAAATAAACCATATGTCCATTTCGCAGTAGCTTACTATCAAAGAGAAACGTCGACGCCAGTATAACATCAAATAAGTCAAAATGTGCAAGTTTACAGAACATCTGCAAACTTCTAACTATACTGCAATTTGCAAGTTTCGACGGAATTGACCAATTTCGTGTAGTGTATCTTAGTCGACTGTACAATAATGTACGTGGAATATTACGGGAGCGATCCTATAATTGAATCAAAATGTTTTGTAACTTTGTATTAGTTTCTATGCATCAGTAAGTATCTAATGCATTACAATTATTTATACGAATACCATTGAACGATAAATATTGGAATTAAGAGTATAGATTTTTTTAAATTAAACATATTCAACGTAGTATCAACGCGTAAACCTACACTACACATGGCTTAAAAGTGAACGCTTTTGAATAAAATATTCATTTTCCCAAGATGAAAATCCCAAACAAGTGCGTTGCGTTCGGGGATTAACCAGTATTACACCCTGTTCCGAACAAGCCGACATAACTATGTAAATATATGTATGTTCTATAGTAGCAGGTGCAGTCTATTTATTTTTCACATGTTATATTTCTATAGTTAAAACTCGTGCTTTGTTATCATTGGTGTCCATTCTATGTGGTTAAATGAAATACTCCATTATAACAGGATTATCAATGCTTGTAAATTAATTAAATTTAGATATTTTATTACTTAATAAATAAAAATGCTTAGATGACATTTTTCAGATGTGTGAGTACTGAGTGTACGCAATGGCGGCGTGGCCATTAATTACCACACAAACACAAAATATGATAAAATCACACTTATCCATTAACACCCGGCTGCCGAATGCACGCAAAAGCACGTAAATCATAAGCGCAAAACACAAGATAGCAGCGCTCGGTATCCTATTTAGTATTTGCGATGCAGTGTAGTTATGCACAGTTGTTCACGATCAACTATGTTCAATAATGAACATCCGATGCGGAGTTTATCCGGCGCGGTCGGCGGCGCGTCCGGCTTCAACCGGGTTTCTCTTTAAAAAAATATTTTCCATTAGCACCGACCGGCTTTTGCCTATGGACGGCAAAATGAGAAGCTTTCATGTCCATTAGGATTATCTATTGTGTAGAATTATTTACGCGTACTCAAACCTACGTGCAAATAGTGGAAAACCAAGCTTTCATGTTTAGTTTGCAGTTGATTATTCCGCCAAAATTAGAACGGATGATAAGGTAAATATTTTCAGATACATTTTTTACAGTTTCTTTTTATTGTTATGCAGGAGTTGTAGAATATACTACTTTGATGTGATCATGTAGAACTGACTAGTGATCCAACAACCGAGGCTTGGCAATGTAAAATTGCGTGGTATATCCTGAGAAACCGTTTCGGATTCGCATATAACGTTTTAATTTAATTTAACTAGCCGTATTTATATTAAATTAAACATTCCATGTGCGTTTTAATGGAACAAAATCATGGTTCTTAGTCTGTAATTCTAATATTTTTTTCAAAAAGGGCGAAACCTTTTAAAACGTTGTTATAATTTGTACGTTTATATTTTTCATAATTACTTGCACATCTTTATTATTTTTAACTGTACATACACGGAACATTTGCTCAATTACCAGTTTAGTCCTACACAATAATTAACTGGTAGGTTTTGTGACTGGGCTTAACGTCTGCGGTGATTTGCAATCACCGCTTTCGACGATAGATTATGGAGCTGTCTGTTATAAAGTAGGTCTCGTAATTTTGGTGCGGTAGTTACACGGTTACACGTGGATTCTCCTCATTCGAGATTCACTTTACAGACTGAAGGAATAAGCTCATTATTACTACCCGAATCACTGTATAACCTATCGCTGCGATTAAACTTTTTGAACTGGCCCGTAAGTAATTTACAATTTGTAACGAACTTTTCATACTACACGGGTCTTAAAAGAAAGTCCTGAAGGTAAGCGATAAAATCCATCCATGAATGTCTCAAAAATCTACAGAATCCTTGTTGTGGCGCTAAACTATAACTATAAAGAGGCAGAAGGTGAGGGAGACGAAGAGATAAAATCATTACTTCTCGGAATATTGTATTTTGTAAAAGAATCATGACAGGAAATCATGTCTTCATATTGGTTTTTCGTGTGTGCTGATGTCACTCCGATCTATCGTGCTTGAGTTGAAGCTCTATAGCAGCAAATAGAGTCTATTAATAACACAAACATAATAAACGCTAAAATTTAATTTGCCAAATGAATAGATCCAAAAATGCATGCATGAAAAATCACGAATAAATAAATTAGATAGAGCGCACGCACGCCGATTATCTGGTCCATTGTTTAGTATGTGGGTGTCGTGGTGGCATAATTTTACGGAGCTTTTGTTTTTTAGGTCAAAAGAGTGAGAACAACTATACTTCGCCTACGTATAAATCCTTTAAGTATGTCTTTCTTTAGTCAAGTACGATTTATCTCAATACACCTCGGAAATTTTTGTGAAGGTTATTACACTGGGCTTCGGAAGATTCGTCTATTTCATGGTTGATCATTTCAAAATATGATGCTGATGCAAGAGTATAACACATGTTGGACATATTCATAAGATTACATTAAAATCTGTACAGTAAATCAAGTGAAGACGATCGAACATGGGCAAATGGTTGCTTTTACATTTACCATAACTTTTTGTATTTCAATTATATGCTTATTAAAATTATGGCTTTCATTATTAACATAATTATTTTTTCCAGCTTAACTCATGTGTAAATTCCTAGTAGGGAATCCCATTTTTTACGTCAACCTTTCATACAATGCCTTCCTATGGATTTAACTATAAATACAAAAAGCGAAGAAGCAAACAGATTACCTAAGGGTAAGTGATCTCTGCCGCCCATGAATATCCATAACGATGGGTCATAGATGTCTTGCCAAACATTAAATCTGGAGGAAAGCAGGAAGAAAAAAGTATGGGAAGAGGAAATGGGTATTGGGCATCCGGCAATTTCACTCAACGAACAAATCGTGACATCTAGGCTGTCACTTCACATGGATCTTCTGTGAGGCAATGATCCACCCCAGTCGAGCCTGCCCATTCTTGCTGAGTCTTGACTGAAAACAGAGTGCCTGTACCACAATAAAATAAAGCAAATTATTTTAAAATATTACCTCAAAACAATACATTTTTAAGACGTCATTCCGAATCTTGCAAGATACAAGCCATATTGCATTATTTCTACCCTAAACAGTACGCGATAGAATGTAAATAATAAAATAGAAATTTGTATAACCGCAGCACGTATCCGAACGCGGCGGCTGAGCGGAGGTAACCGCGGGTGTAAGACGGGCTTATAATTCCATTTGTACCCCGACTGCGCACAACAGACATAAGTTTAATTGAAATGTTTCCTTGTTGTTTTGTTAATTTTTATTGTTTGTTTCATAAAGTAAATAATAACTTATGGTAAGATAATTTCAGAGGAAACTATGAGGTTATCAATCCTATAGGAAAAATGCATTGTGCAAACAGGAATTTAATTTATTACTAGTGAAATAATATCCAGTGGTATATATTGGTACGTGTAACAAAGTATTAGCGATTTAATTTGTGCATTTCTTTCCCATGATTGTATTATAAAATATCGTGGCGTTGTTTTACGTATTGTTCAAGTTTTATGAAAACTAAAGATGATAATGTATAAATTGTATTATTAGCGAAGTGAAAATAAAATATCATCAAGCCCACCATATCAATTTTTGTTAATCCATTTAGTATAGAATATTTCAAACAGTCTTTAATCTTAATCCAACGGAAACGAACACAACAATCCGAAGCATTCTAAATTCAATCAACCTCTATTTTCAACTAAATATTTGTGTACCAAATAAACCAAAATACACTGTGTATAATGTGTTGAAATACACGTTACAAAAACCTAATTCCATAGGCTATTTAATAGCTTGATTAAGTGCATAAACAAACCATTGGCATCGGCCGCCACGACCCGTCCGCGTCCGCGCAAATATTTCGTTACATTTAAATTCATCCCATCACTGACATATAAATAACCCTGCCGCCCAAGTGAAAAAGGTCGTAAGTGGATATTTTTCTTTTGTTTTTAAGCTTTGGGAATCAAATGAATAAGGGAGTGTTTAAAGCAGCGAGAGTAGACCTATTTATTAAATTATAATAAAATAGTTATAATGCTGATAAATTGGGTTACACGTGATAGATTGTAATAAGTGCGTGGTGGCTTGTTGGTAGACGGACAAGATGTGACTGTCAACCGATTACGGTGGACGCAGGTTCTAATCCCAGGTCCCTAATTATATTGAAGGTTAAAGAAAACATCGTGAGGAAACCTGCAAACCATAATAGCGAATTGTAAGAATTTATATGATACCCATGTAAAGTCTGTCAAACCGCATTAGGCTATCGTGGTACACTATATGGCCTAACCACTCTCAATCATCCTCTCGATTTTAGAGAAAGCCCGTGCCTTGCAGTGGGCTATATATGGGCTGATATAGTATAGTAGTATAATTATAGTATGATACGTTACGAAGTTGATGTCTAACATTTCATTGATTTATATGATGAAGAAATAGTTATCGCCTCGAAACTCACTAAACATACATACATATATAAACTCACGCCTTTTTCCCGGAAGGGGTAAATACAGCCCTAGTGTATTCCGACCCACAATGTGATAATGTTCGCCACAACGAGCACAAATTCCTGACTCCTGACTGATGGTATATAGAAAAATCTTATTAGCTTAGCCCGACACGGGATTCAAACCCGAGATCTCAGCATTATAATAGACCCGTAGCAAAACATACACATACACATACATATACAGTGGAATTGGAACTATTACATGCATGTAGTTAGCCAATTCTGCAGATAATTCCATAAAAAAGTAAAATATTCTTTAAAAAAATTCGATACCTCATATTGTATAAGCAATAATACATATATCGTATAGTTTTATAGTTAGTTGATTAGGTCCGCTTTGTAAGTTAGTTACCAAAGCGCAGGTTGCGGTGACTGCGGGCAAGCAATGTCAGGTGCGGTCAGTTCTAAGATGGTTGAACAAGATGGCTGTGCGCGGTTTATCCCTTTGTATACTGTAATCGCTTAATATCTGTATACAAAACCACGGTTCAAGTAATATATTATTAGCTATGTGACGACAAAAGGGGTCTATAATAAGCAAGAAAATCAATTATCTCAAAATTCATTTTATCATCAGTATTGCGCCATCTTATGGAACACACACGTACTACTTTTTGGGCGAGCTGAATTCATTGAACGTAATAAAGCTAGACATAATTGTATTGAATATTAAATGATTATATCTGTCAAATAGTAAAATTATTATTTTTACAGTTTTTTTTCGTGGCAGCGTAGATGAGTTAGATCTTATTTTTGACGCCAAGTCGGACAATCTACGTTCTACGAAGCTTTTCAATACGAAACATTTTTTTATGATAGTACTATATTTAAAAAAAAATACTACGGCGGCATATAATCATAACATACGGAATAATGTGAGAACACGCAATTCTTAATTCAATTAATATCACCTTGCACGGACTACTAAAACGATAATTTTTTTTTTCAAAATATTTATCATCTCCACGAGTTTCAATACGATAAGTTGCGTCCTTTTTCGCGTGGCGTTTCTCATACCAGTATGTATTGTATTAAGCACATTAGGAAATTCCACGCGTCGCGCGTTTTATTATACCAACTAAAGTCGCGACAAATTTTTGTCATAACTTCCTATTTTTACTAATATTCAATATAAAAATTCTAAATAAGCAAGATTGATTTGGTTTCTTATGAATAGCGAAAAATACGTATTGTTTCTGAACGCGCGAAGGAACTAATTATGATTGATTAATATTGAGTTGGCAAGGAGAGGTGGATGTTTACGACTGTCATGAGGACTTTGTAGCAGTGTGCTGTATTCTGATGTAATACACTCAAATATTTCCGGAACATTTGTGTTGAGAATCAATAAAGCCGAAGTGTATTGCAATAACTCTATGTACTCGCGATCAAAATATAGATTGTATTTTGCAAATGTTAGAGTATCCTGAAGCAATATAGTTTAGAAATAAAATTGAAGATTGTTTATCTAAGACAGTCGACTAAACCGTGTAGTTTTTCACATCACATCACATTTTTATGTTCGAATTTTCCCGATATTTTGTGGTTGTAATTAGGTACTGAATGTTAATATTATCTATTATTTTAAATCAATCTTTGCAGTTGGTATACCTTTGAATCATAATCGTAGACAAGATTTTCAGTAATTTCTCGCCAGTCATAATGTGTATCGCGTCATTTGAATTGAAAAATAGTTACTTGGCGTGATAGTTCTAAAATAAATTTTATTGCATGGTAAGTTGCGTAAGCCAGGGCGAAAATGACCGTCCCGTAGTAGGTTCCTATATTAGGTAACATTATTATTTAAATGATGGAATGCTACCGTTCATGACTTGCATTCTACGTCACAAGCATTCTGTAATTCATGCGTTGAAGATAAATTCCCTTGTATCAGTTTCGCTACCGATTCATTCCTTATCATATGGTGGAAATGCTAGAGAAATATCTTTGCAATCACTGTGTTCTGCCTATTCTTTTGAGCTCATACACCATAGTAGATATCTACGGGTATTACAAGTATATATTTCGTATGCCCGTTGGAACTTTATAGGTCAGGACATCGGGGACGCAAGAAAACCCGTGGGCTTGGGTTAAATATATGACTTTCGAATATGGCATGTATTTTTACTTACCCTCTTTACAGATGAACTAGATTCTCACTCTGATGTTCTGTTATGTTTACATGTTATTCAACATTTGCAAACGAATATCAATTTATACTAAAGAACACTTCTCTTAAAGTGAATATTAATATTTTATTACTAAACATTATTTTGAACTAGGTTTGACGCTTATTTGTTATGCTAGTATACAGTATAGATAAGTCGACTTATACCTACTAGATGTATTAGGCGTATCTATCTCTGCAGACATCATCCTCAAGATTGAATCTAGCGCGAATGTATGTGCATATTCTTCGTACATGGTTGTTGAACGATAAGTATCGCCTCCGATGCCTACGAACCATTTGTTGTTCGGAATGAGATGACGTCACAAAGCACGCTTGTGCTACCAATTTCACGAGTAATATCATCGAATAATGCTCGAGATGTGAAGAGGCGCTATATATTGTGAACTGCGCTATGTTTGCGTCTTTTGTAATATGATCAGTTTGCATTATGTTGTCCAAATTTATTTTGTAAGTGGGCCATTCTTGTATTTTTAGGGTACTGTACTAAAAAATAACCTTTATTAGATAGCTACATTATCATGTAGTCTGCGTGTCAGAAAAACCTGTAGGGATGGAACTTATATCATGAAAGACAAGAAGCAAGATCGCATATCATAAGCATAGGAATAAACATTTTATAACATTCATCTAATCAATAGTCATTGTTTCTAAATTTCACTTGGCCATATACATATAAATTCCTCTAAAATGCCTAGGATACCCTCCTATTTATCTACCAATAAACAGGGAATCACAGGGCAGTACAAAACGTTTGATGGAAAAACTTTATGAAAATGTAATAAAACTTTTAATTAGGTTTTTTTTTCAGTTTTTTCCAATCACAATGTTCACCGATATTTCGAAGCGGGTAGGTCTGCGGCCGAGATTATAACTTTCCGCTTTGGCTTCAACGCAACTGTTGAATATTTACCACTTTTACAAGCTTAGTGTTTACACAACACTATCTTTAATGGAATGCATTTAGCTCGCTAATATAATCCTTTTGCTTTAATACACGGGAAGGAAGAACTTTGGAAGCAATGTTGGTATATTCAAATATAATGCTAAATGCAAAATATAGCGTTTAAAGATATTATGTGTGTGATTTTAGATATTTGAAAAATGGTATGTACTATCTCGGTGGTACTTTGATGATTAACAAAATACGTTATCGATTCGCAAATATGAAACAAAATATAAATAAATAATAATGAAAACTAAACCAAATGCACGATAAAATCCGTAAACAAACATTTTATTTCAATGTTTAACATTCTTTTAGATTTAAAACCATTATAAATAGTTAAATCAGCAAGTTGCTAATCAAACAAATGTACCACAAGTAAATCACAATTAGATGAAGTGGTAATAAATATTTAAAACTAAATGGCCGGCGGTGTTCCATTTGTTTTGGAAGCTGGGATCTTTATAAAGTATTCATGGGACAAAGCCAATTGAGTCCCGGACACATGAGTCTCGCACACAAAGAAATACCTAATTACTTACTCACATTTGTTTTGGAATTTTGCCTAATTATTAAAGGATTTTTGGATGCGGTCTGGGAAAATAATTAATTCGGTTTGTTGTTACACAATTTATAAAGTCATTGTCCTTTGGAAAACACAACGCTTTGGAATTTAAAAAGGCAGAGAAGCTTGTGAAAACAAGACGTTTAGTTTACTTTTTATCTGTATTCGGGTTTATTTTTTGGGATCACCGATTTGGTTTTTAGTTTCTACGTTTGTCATATCTGTTAATTTTAATAAGGAACTTTTAGACACTATCCCCCATAAATAAAGATACAAGTATATTAGGTGTCCAAAAAACTTAATACCAGTGCGTCAATACCTTCAATACATATATGATTAAATAGACATATATTCCTGCTACGAATTGAAGGTTAAACACGCGCCAATATTCCAATTTAGTCCACACAAGTTTGCTCAAACATTCGCGTAAATTATTTAAAGTCAAACAACGACTATTCGGAGGGATCACCGGGAAATCAAACGGTTCGGTGATCGTAGAGGCGCGCGTCTTGGGTGTGATTTCTTGTCCCCGAGTTTAAGAATGGTTATACTGCCATTCAAACGGTCGTCAGAGCTTCGTGCGTTATTCAGTAGGGTTCGGGTATGTGACAACCTTCCGAGTGGCGAGACTGCGTACCTTTGTTTTGTCTATGAAAAAAGTAGATGTGAAATTATTTTTAAAAGTTTGGAGCACGTTGTGGATTTTGATGTCTTGGTCTACTGGTAATCCTATCTACTATTGTATTTTCTGAATACTCGTAGTTACACATATTGTGATGAGTACAAGCGCAGTGCAATGTAGATATGTAAAAACGAGAGGTAATTATTTTTCATTGATCGACGCCAGCTTGCTGGACTGTTCCTAACCGAATATAAACAAAATAGGCTGGACCAATTACTGGTGGTAGGTATCTTATATGTGAGGTAGGCCTGGGTAGGTACCACCGCAATGTCAATTTATCCCGTGAAACAGGAATGTAAATGCACTGTTGTGTTTCTCTTTGAAGGAAATTGTAGCCAGCGTAACTACTGGACCTATTGAGACTTAACATATTATGTGTCAGGATGCCGAGCGCAGGGAAATACTAAGCATTGCTTTGTAATTCAAGGCAGTTTTTGGTTTTGCTGCTGTCGATGAGCAGTCATACGACCTCACCATCAGGCGAAAGGCATGCTCGTCTCGCCATTCATTGCATAAAAAAATGAGACTCATTTTCGGAGAACTCTACAACAAGGTTTTTCCATTGATTGGGGCTTTTTGGAGCTATCCGATCATCATTCCACTAGCAATATTTTGTCTTTGGTATCGAAATCTAATAAATAAAAGCATTACTCGACAATTTCCTCCCGTTAAACGTAAATCTAAACAGCGAATAGTTTTCTCGAATGCATATAATTAAACTGGAGAACACAAGTATGGTCAAAACGTCGCGCTACTGAATAGCCAAGCGTGCCCCCAGCTATGCCCCGATCACAATGCGCCATTGTGAACGTTGCCTATTGTGGATTTGACCAAATATCAATGTCAAAGAATAGGGAAGTACGTAAAGTAAACAACGCTAAAATATCTTTATAGAATTAAAGACGGTAATTTTGATTTGCCTTAAGATTTATGAAGCGGTAGAGACTAATTACTTTTACCGTGTATAACTTCATCAGTAACCAAACGGCAAACTATTTGGCTTGACAACAATCCCAATAAGACAATCAATAAAGTATTTACATACTCGTATATAATTCATTAGAATTATAAGTAAATACAAGCCTTTTTAGGTAGGTACTGCTTATCAATAAAATATTTTACTACGTCAAATGTCATTCCTCCGTGCATCCAATATCCAATAAGCTTCCGAATATTCTTCTCATTTATTAATATACTCACATATGAGTAACCTAACCTAATTAAACTAAGTACAATCCTGCACACAAGTGTCAAGTATAAAATTCATGAAATATGTTAACTTGTTACCAAACATTCCACGTGGCTAATATATTGCCGGGGCGTCGCAAACGTAACGATGAAATTTTTCCCCCCATTAAGTTCATGCGTTTCCTTACGAGATTACCTCCCAATTGTATTTGCATATGTGAGCGCACTGATGTACGAGGGTGTCAGCTCTGATAAAATTAACTCGCAGTCTAATGCTATGGATAATTTCAACCATTTTTTATTTAAATCACGCCCGTTTTTTTATTTGCTTTTGCGATCGAAATCATAATTGAGTTTTATGACATGATCAGTCACTTATCTCACATTTTCTATGCCATCTTGTTTAACACGTAGGATAGACACACATATTTTTAAAAATATTCAGTAATGACCTGTGATTCTCTTGCAATCTTGTAATCCTTCGGCCTGATACCAGTATTTTCGGAATTTTTTTTAAACGTGACTATGAATTACGCATCGCCGAACACTCAAAAATTCTCCTGCATTGTCCTAGAATTGAGCTAATAGCCTTATAGTTTTTGAATTTTATTACTAGACAAAGGAATCCATTCAAGGCCATACCGACAAAACTTCACTTTGTTATCTTAAAGAAGGCTTAAACCAACCATCAGTAACAACATTCCTCAATCTGGATTCAAACCTATACAAATCTATCATAATAAATGCATACACGAACACCGAGTCTCCCATTTGAATAACGTAATTGAATAACGTATAAAAACTGTTGAGAGAATGTATGGAACAGCAATAACAAAGTCAGTGGCTAAAACTTTTGTAATGAAATGGAAATCCGCTTTAGGTACACTAAGGCATTTCAATGTCCGGGTTTTAAAACGCGGATAAGGATTTTACGTTTGTTTTTCACTACTGAACTAGATTTTAGTTTAGGAATTTGGGAAGATGGTTTAATAGGAACAAACTGAAACCAACGTGGTAGATTTTACTTCACATCGATCACATGGGCTTTTGATTCTGTAATTAAATTACAGATTATGACAGCCTCCGTCGCACTGTTGTTTAGACGCCGGCTGAGAAACGAGATCCCGTGGGTTCGATCCCCGCACCGAAACAAATATTTGTGTGAACCACAGATAGGTATTTGTTTCGAGTCTGGGTGTTTGTGAGACCGTAAAGTCTCTCTAGTTCCTGATACCCACGACACAAGACTCGAACTTAGCGTGGCGTCAGGACTATGTTTGTGACTGTTGGATGTATTTATATATTTATTAACCAAATTATTAGCTAACTATCGATATATACTTTTGGACTCACTTCTTGACCTTTAGATAAGGTATATTTTAAGCCAAGGTAATTTTCAAGGTATTTTCATGTTGACTGTGATCCAAATGAAAATTAACAACAACAAATTACAAAAGAAACTATTTTTAGTGTTATCGCGAATTTGATTTTATTTAACTATTTGTTAATACATACATATAACCGTCCACACGATAATTCAGATACCAAATAAAATAATAAACTCACCTTAAATATTACAAAAAACATCCAAGACCTAATTACGTACACCCGCGCAACACAACCAAAACCCAATTCCGAGGGATCCGTATTAAAACACCAATTTAAAAAAGGTGAGAATAGTGAAAATATTTGGCGCAGTAAACGCAGACGCACAGATATAAAATCCACGTTACATACAGCGTTCTGTCGGGTAATGTGCCTTACGGCCCTATGTATTCAGGTGCGCGAGCCGGGAGCAGAATAACCTCTCGTGATTTCTCTGGAGATGCCTTATGAATGGCGGTCGCTGGGCTACTGTGCCGACCTTCGTGCGGGAGAACGTGGAGACGGCTTTTTCTGAATTAAATATTTGTTTGTAATAACTTGGAGGATATATTTGGTGCTACGCTTGCTAGAAGTAAATAAGTTTAAAAACTATATTAAATAATGAATTGTTGAACAATAAATCAATAACATAATTTTATTGATAACCATACACGATCAATGAATTGCAAGTTCTTGGCTTGGAATACTGAGGTAACTTATTTTCAACATGTCTTTCTTCTGTTAAAAAAATGTAGATATAGGTAGTCCCTTAGATACCAGAATCCATGTGATCGCGAAATCGCAATACGTTAAAACACATTTAATGTCTAAAGGCCTTACGTAAAGATTTATATAAGTTTTCATGCCTTAAGATTTATTGAAACTTTTTGTCTATAGACCAATGCTATTTCCAAACCATCATGCGACAAAAACAGCCTTCTAACCAAAACAACAATATTCAGTCCAGGCCTATGTTTTATGCAACATAATTGGGTTTTAATATATATGTTTTTCATCAAATTACTTAGATACTTACCATGATCCATCCATTCCCAGAGAGTATGATACATATTGTCGATAAACCAATTATGCAATTAATAAGAAACAAAACAATATCATCTTATCATAGCGTATGCTATGAGTGTACTTATAACAAAAATAAAAGTCCGTCTCCATACAACGACATCTATAAGAAAAGCAAGACTCCGATTTCTTTGCGAAACCCCATGTATTAAAGGAAGCTTTAACAGACAGTTAATTTTAGGCCAAATTTACAAAATTTCATTACTTTAATGAAGTGAATTTCGTTTATCTGTGAACCAGGGAGAGGGGTTCTATTCATTTTGGGAATCATTTGTTGGAAATAGGCTTTTAATGTCCGAATTAAATTAATACTACCTTTTTAACGTTCATTGAACGTTAGTTCGGATTTCTTTGAGTTCTTCAAGAAAATTGTCGATCAATTACATCTGAATGTAACTTCTATTTCAAGTTCTTTACTCTACAATTAAATAAACATAAATTAGTGTCGCCTCTTTAGGGCTTTAATTACCTAGACAGAGGCTGCGGGTGCAATTCCACAACATACAACATTGATACAACCGAGCGACTTTTCTTTAAACTGCATATACTAGGCACCATTTTCAAGCTCTGTACTAAAAATCAATTAAATAGTTTACATAAAATAGTTTACGTAAAATTAAATAGTTAACACTAGTTTAGTCATAAATTATTTTTTAAGTTTTTGCTCTCTTTGAACACGCTGTGGCTTTTCGATTATGTCCAACGCATAGGTCATTCACCTTAAAGCGACAAATCTTACTAAAATCTATGCGCTGTTGCCGCTCTGACACAAGTCACATAAATAAGTACAACTAAATTACTTTAAAAGTTGGCGATGCAAATAAGAAAGCAATAAATACACACACACTTACACTTTCATTACGAGAGCGACATAGCAAAACATCCTGTGCGTAAAAGAAATAGAAATAGGTCAGTATGTGTGTGTGTGACACGTACGCAATTGACCTCTAAAAAATAGTTTTAGTCTGCCGCCGGTATCCTTTCAGAACGCATGTAACACGGAAGCTCCTGCGCCGCCGCGCAGCGCCGCGCCGCGCCGCTTTGATCTTGCCGATCTCACGCCGATAATTTTAATTTTGTCTTGTTATCAACACTACTCGTAAATAAGTTTAAGACATTATTTTTTTTAATTGTGACAGGACATGTAACTTCGGATAATTATTATTTAGTGTTAGTGTTTCTGTGTTATTGACTGTTAGCCAACAATGAATTGGTCGATTAGGACCTGTACGGTGGCCACCGCGATCTCCGGACCTAATCCCTTGGATTTCTTTTTGCGAGGCTTATTAAAGAACTAGAAATAGGGTTATTAAGCATTTGAAAAACTTAATAACAATTTAAACAATAATAATATTGTCCGTCGCTATAACTTTTACTTCATGTAAATGGAGGACATATCGAAAATTTAAAAATCTAGTGTACCTAAATAAAGTATGTTGTGCGCGTACTTCAAAAGTACCTACGCGCGGTACACGGTGCACACAGCCACGCTGCGCCGGCGGCGTGGCCTTGGCCTTGGCGGCGCGGCGCGACAATAACACATGGCGCGCGCGACGTTGCCAATTTGTTTTGTTATAATTCGGATCTACAGGTCAGTGAAATGTACTTACACAGGGTGGTTACGTTTTACTCTTATTTGTAAGCTATTTAGTTTGTTTGAAACAAACAAAATCTCATTTTTGGTATTATAAAGTTTTTTGCCGTGTCGAATAAATACTAAGAACGTATAGAATACGTAGTGTAATTTTATGCCCATAGGTCACATCAACTTTGTATATCACACTTCAAAGTTACGTATGTATACATGTATTTACACTTCACACATACATATACAAACACATGTCGCTGATAATTCTTTACCAGAATATCTTACACCTTAATGTAGATCAGCATAATACGAAATTTTTGTGGGAAGCCTGTGAATATACAATAATAATAAAACTGAATAAAAATGAATAAAATACATAAAACCCTGAATATTGTAGCTACGAGTATAATCCTACTAATATTTTAAATGCTAAAGTTTGTGTGTTTATTATTTCTTCATGCGCAAAAGGCTAGTCCAATATTTATGAAATTTGGTATGGATATACCCGGGATTAAAACATAAGATATCTACTATTTTTCCCGAGAAATATAATGTTCTCTTGGGATGAACAAGGAATTCAAGTATGTATATTTACTGCTCTTTAATACAGGGTGGGTGAAATGGGGAATATAAAACATTTAGTATATAATGTGTCTTATGTGGACTGGACTCAAAAAATATCTGCACCCAGGCGAAGCCAGATCGAGCCACTAGCAATATAAAGAAGCATTAGTTTTTTACTTCTAATTTATTACACGTAACTCAAAAAACCGTTGACGGAATTTTACAGAAATCGTATCCGCATGCCGCCATCAACTATCTAACGCCCCTATGCGTTCACTCCATCATGTATCAGTTATTTTCTAGGTAAAAATTTTTTTGTAGCACAGGGTGAAAGGGCGTGGATGACCAAATCCGAAACTATGAAGAATAGCTAAAAATGCTGAGAGGATTCACGGGCCCCATTTTGATGAAAATTAAAACTGCGTACTTGGAATTTTGAAAAACCAATATTCCTGACGAGAAATCGAACCCGCTGACAGAATATCCGAATTAATTCAAAGTAATAATTGGTACTGAACCATCGTAGTGTTATTATACGTATCGCAGCCGGCAAATATTACTCGAAACATTCCAATATCTGACGGTCGGAGTTACGAGTGATTCCTTTACTTTGTCGGTGATTTACTTATAGCGGAAAATCAGTTTTCCGTTGGTTTAGCTCAGATCATAGACTTCGGTCTGTGGCGGACGTGCTTTGAGCAGAAACTAATTGCAAGAGAGCCATACAACATGGAAATAAAATCAATAGAACGAATACAAATTCGCAACTCGGGAAAAAAATATGTATTTATAAAATCGAAGATGATCTACCAATTGGAGTTCATGGGGCTTAGTTGCTTACATTTTAAAGTATTGTTAATGATGATATGTGGTATAAAATTTCATTAATTAATAATAAAAAAACGGCCTCTAATAAACTATAATTACGACTGCACATGTAACTTTGAAAAATTAAAACATAAATTTTATACTCTATCTTACAGCCACATTATTGTGTCAGTCCGGCATATTCATAACTATCCCTCCATACCATGAGAAAATAATATTATACAGTTACCAGAAGCCGCATCCAGCGTCCATAAGCCAACGCGATGGTCCCCTGGATTAAAGCCAAGGAAGATGTTTGCTGTAGTCCTGAATAACTAGACGGCGCCAGCATTCAGTCCGCAATAATACCGAAATACGTGGATGTTGGTCGGATGCTGCGCCATGGCCGGTTGTGATTACAGCTCTCTAAGATGCGCACAAAAGCCCCGTCCGATGTTGAGACAAATCTGCCGGCCACCGTACTAGAGCTCTAAGATTTGTTGTACAATTTCCTTTGAGTACAATGGGAATAATGCAGAACGAATTATTGTTGTTCGCTATATTTTAAAATATGAACTGCGGATGCGGATTGGGTTTTATTTTTATTATGTTTTAAGGAATTGGATCTTTTTTATCTATTTATATTTGTATGAATTTAGAGAATTATTTTATATTAGCAGAAATTCAACATTGCTAATATAATCTTTATTGAAGATAATATACTAGAACGACTTGGGTCGATTCGGGATATCTTGGTTTACTGCACAATTACTTTGCAACTAGACCAGTGATCGATTTAGTGTTTATATCATAAGCATCGTAAACTAGGCAGCTATTACCAGTGCCAAATGTAGAATTTAACTTAAACTATAATAATAAGCCCCAGTTTACCAAGTAATTCTTCCCTGAATTTAGTACATGGTCTTAATGAAACTGATACATTTGAGTTAAATTCCTAATCACATTCTGATAACTCTGCTTCATTACTGCGCTAGAAAAGGTATTGACTTTAAATAAAATAATATTGGAATTATAATTACACAAATAAATACACCCAACAGTCACATACACAGCTCTAACTCCACACTAAGATCGAATCTTATCTTCAATCAGAAACTACGAGAATTTTTTCAGTCTCACAAAAACGCAGACCCGAAACAAGTACCTGTGGATCATACAAATATTTAACTCGGCACGGGGGTCGAACCCGTGGTCTAACGTTTCACAGCCGATGTCCAACCAACGCTACGGAGGCTGTCGAAGGACGGTAAATATTTCGTACATCGCAGTAGAAACAGCAAGTCCGTAGTTTCCACGAAGCCTATATTAATATTTTATTTCGAGCCGCATAATTTTATTCCAGCTCGTTCTGTGCGCCGGCCTGAGTGGGGCTTACATGAGCTTGGATTAGCTTGCAATTAGAAACCTACTTCGCTGCGTTCTAAAGCTATTTTACTCGCCGTGAATACGTCGTTCATATATTTTCTGCCTTAATTACTCTATGTTTACATTTATAATTATGTCACTGGAGAATTTTATGATACATTTTATAGTGGTCTTGGATATTTTCAGTGGCGTGCGAATTTTGTAGACTTAATTTTGTCTATGGTTTACTAAATAGGTAATTATAATGAAATTCTGAATAATTTGACTTCCTACCACAGTAATCGCAAAAATCTTTGCAAATTTTGATGATGCCTTAAATTGGTCTCAAAAGTTGAGGCAATAGATAGGTAGAAATGTAAAACTTCATTATTTCTTAACCAAGGGCTTTAATTAGTTAATTACATTCCTATTTATGTTCCCATTATATAAATGTATGTATAAAACATAGCAACGGGCACATTTTTAAAGAGGCTCGTATTTTGAATGACTTTCTTCAGAGCAGTACCATTTCTATTTGTGTCGGCCTAATTAGCACTCTTTTCAGTGACCATGGAAATGTCATATTTAACTACAGATATGAGTTTTCTATAAAACTGTACTCATTTTGAAGACTAATGTTTACTTTGTAAGTAGAATATTAATATTAATATTATTATTAAACTAGAAAAATGGATATTGAGTACCGAAATATTTTGCCGTTAATCATAGGTATATTATATAATATAATTAATAAAAAAACATATTAAAGTGCAGTAAAGCAAGCAAAATAGCTACATGACTAAGTTACAAACATACTGATATCATGGAATAATTGTAGTAAGTAAATAAATAGTATTTCATTTTTGTATTAGGCCTGAAGTTTTCATATATTTGATATAATTTTCTGCTGTTGCAATAGAGTTCAATCTTAAAATGATTTGCATACATTATTAGGGCCTAAAATTTGTAAGAGAACATCTAAACTCAATCTCCACATTTCCATCCACTAAAAAAAGATTCATTTCACAATTTCAACCATTAAAACCATTGCACCAACAACATCCGAAAAGCATAAATCCGTAAGATACATTTACCAGTGAAAAATAACTAGTTATATTCACAGCACGTTTACCACAGTATAAGTCAGATGGCGTGTCACGTGGGCAGAGCCAGCTGAGAGGTGTAATTGGTAGCTAATCCCTGCTTTCCTCTCGCCTGACGGATCCCTGTACACCGACACTAACACTGTGTTATTGTGTGCCTACTTGTTTATCATATTTGTTGGTTTACACTGCCGGTTTTGTTATATTTATATGTGAAGAGTCTTAAATAGTGCGGTAGTGTTGTCACAAATTATGTCTTTATGCTAGCGTTCATAAGAAAAGCAAAGCTCAAGCATGCATTCAGGTAGAAAGTCCAGAATTAAAAGAGGTTTGGATTCAAAAGTATTCTCAGATCGTGATATTAGCATATTTTGATATATTTGATAGATACGTATCAGCCCATCAACCTCCTACTGCAGGACTCGAGCCCTCTCTGCTATCGAGAGTCCGGTTAAGAGGGGTCAAATCAATATCAAAATATTTTTGTAGAGTGATACGCATGCATAAGTTTCGGTAATATGGAAAGCTTTTACTCTCAGGCATTACTACAATTTCAGATAGATAAATAAATAAATTATTATTTTCTTTAAACTTTATGGAATAAAATCCTTTTCAATAGGTAGCAAATAAGCGTATAAATCCCCACATTGATACATGATGTATGCGTCCTAGGAACTATTCGTCTACATCCAAGACACATGTAATCTCCATAAATCTGCTCAGATTTACTGATTCTTTCCGACACTCATATTTCATACGTATCAGATAAGTGGAAGCTTTCATGCCAATAATATAAGTTGTAACAAAATGAATTTCGACGTATTGATGTGCAGATTTTGAGCAGTATTTTCTTGAGGCTATACGTAAGTAAATTATAGAACTTAGGCGTCCTTCAATGCTTATCTTCAGTAGTGGACTTGGTTTGACTGCCTCGGTGGCGCAGTTGTTCTTCGAATCCCGGATTTGAACCCGAGACCTCAACTTTGCAATCATATCATAGTACAACTGCACCGAGGCAGTCTCCTTTAAACTGCATAAATAAATCAGTATAATTGTGTAGTAAACCCGAAGCCCATCATATGCTCGGCTAGCACGTTATCGGCCAAAGTGATATTCGATTTTTCTATTCAATATTAGCTTGAAGTCTTGAATTTTAGCCCAATATACATAGGCGATAGACTCGTTTCCTCATTGTGGGATGGAACACGCAAGGCTAAATGTGGGTGGTCTGGTAGCACCACTGCCTAGCCCTTATAGGAAAAAGGCTTGAGTTTATGTAGGTATGGATGGACTATGGACTTTGTCTGAATGATGATTACTTGTGGATACCTATCCAGCAGTACCTACCGCTGTTTTGCATATTTCTTTCGTTAAACAGCAGTGTATACTGTATATGTATTGTTGTGAACCAGTTTGATAGCTATTTTAGACAGAGATTACTAAGATTTAAGAGTGTTAACGCCTAATGTATCACGACGATGAGAGCAATACTGCATGCCACGCAGTGCTTAACTGTCAACTCAAAGAGTTATCGGACCACTAAAATGTTTCTTCTAACTATACGACTTGCGACAACAACGCGGTTTACCTCAAAATAGTTTTTCGACCGATTGGAACGTAGTGAAATCAGTGTGACACTGAATATGGACATAAAATCCATTGCATCATTTCGTACCACCCGCAGATTTTAGGTTTACGAAACTATAAGTAAATATTGAATTTTATTAATGTGCTAGTACAATAAATATTTGAAACCTACTTTAAAAGCTTATGTATTAAACATACATTAACACTTACTTACAAGAAGGAGTAGACAGAGGTGCGATCAGGACATCAACCTTTCGCCTTGTGGGTTCTGCCCCACGATGTGATGGGGCGAGCCTATCGCCATATCGGGAGCACATTCTTTACTCCGGGCTGATTATGAATAGAAAAATCCAATATCACTACTCACCCTGGGGTTCTAACCTGAAACCTCAGCTTTGTAATCGTACTGTAGTAAATCTGAGCAACCGAAGCAGTCTCCATTAAACTGCATAAAAAATCAGTATAATTGCAGTAAACCCGACGCCCACGTAATACGTCCTCGGCCAGCACGTACAGTTGGCGAGCACCACAAATAACATGTGAGCGCGGATACACAGGATTTGCTACGCCTTAAGCACTCTAAGCGAACAGAAACTATACACTGAGTCTAAGATCTGAGTGAAATACGCTGCCTTGTAAGTGAAATCATGGATGCCCTATAAAAATATTGATACTTTAACGTCTGAGAATCTTCATTAAAAGTTATGGGTGGATGCATTAATTTTAAAACTAAGGATTGTCCCTTACAGTAGGTACATTTGGAGTTTCAAAAAGATGATGATGAAAATCGCGCGAAAATATATTAAATCTAACAGCAGTGTGAATGCATTATTGTGTTCCGGTTTGAAAGAAATTGTAGCCAGAGTGAGATTTAACATCTTATGTCTCAGGATAGCGAGCGCAGTGGAATGCCAAGCATTGCTAGTGTCCATGAGCGGTCGTCACCCCATTCCTTGTCACATTCCTTGCAAAAAGAAGAAAGTGAGGCCCACGTTCGCTTTTAGTGCTAGTTGCAGTTTAATATAAATGTATGGAAGATCTGTTTCATTTGCCTAGGTTGGCTGGAAACTATTAAGTTAGTCTACTCTGCCGGGTTTCACATGTTATATATAAAAAAACACAATTCGTATTCTACCACCTAATATTGTTTTAATTTACCAACAATAATTGTTTTGTAACTAAGCAACGCGTTTTTCCGCCTCTTAAAACTTGCCGGAGGCGAAAAGAATTTTTTCCTGCCTCCTAGATTAAATCTTCCAAATCTAACGCAGAGCCACATCTTCCTTCGCACCGCACAGGGATTCACGTATTTATATCGAATCCCAGGGCACACCCCTGACTTTTCGGAGTCATGTGTGTATTGATAGTCAATCGTCACGCACTATAACAAAGAAGGAAATCTTTAGGAAACCTGCATACCAAAGTGATTTGTAAGAATTTATATAGTGTGTAAAGTTTGCCAACCCTCACTAGGTCAGCGTGGTGGACTATATTGTCTTACCACTCTCAATCTTACTCTCGATGGTAAAGGAGGCCCGTGCCCTGCAGTGGAATGTGTATGGGCTGATACAGTACAGTACAGTGCCCTTAATGCCCAACATGAATTGTTAGGACATTTTGAAAACAATAATTCATTGAACATGACATAAAGTAAAGCAATAAATAAGTAACAGCGGCGAGACAGATCTGTTTCCCACAGCTTAAATGATAATGTTCAAGTGTTTTTGAAGTTGGCGAATTACATAAACTTGGCGGGCTTGTCGTTTTTGTTTTGAAAGTAATTAAAAGTTCGCTTCTGTAACGAAATAACTTGATGGCTATCGTGCGCCGCAGATATTCTCTTCGTATCTCATTGTATGAAATGAGGGAATATAAAACTTATTTTATATATTATTTATAGAGTTATTGTGGGTTGCCAATTACGCAGTAACTACTGAGACCACAAGATCATTTATACATACAACGTTAACTCATGTATAATAAATGTCCCCAACAAGGTGAGGAGTGGAGGTTCCAGTGCCATATTTAGAGAGATGTTTCCGTCTTAAATGTGATAGGGTCATACCAGACCGAAATTCAAACTCCGATCAAATCCGATCAAAATATTAGATCTATTAGTAACTAAGAGACGGAGCGTGTGAGCTCTAAGCATTTTTGTTGGATTTTTACATTGCAACTCACTTTCTCTAATTTTTGAATAAATAGTCTGAAGTCTGGTGCGAATGCCGGGTCAAGCAAAGTGATACTTGATTTCCTATTGGTTATCAGCTTGGAGTCAGAAATTTGTGTCAGATATGGTGATAGGCTCGCCTTCTATCATATCGTATGTCGGAAACTCGGAATACACAACGCGAAACGTTGGTATCCTGGTAGTACCTCTTCCTACTCCTTCAAGAATAAAGACGTGATTGTTTTTATGTATGTCAATATCATCATCATCCTCTCAGCCACAGGAGGTCCACTGCTGAAGATAGGCTTCCCCAAGGATTTCCACATCTACCTTTTGGAAGCGGCCTGCACCCACCGACATCTTGCAACCTTAGCCAGGTCGTCCGTCCGCTTTTTAGGCGGGCGTCCGACATTTCGCTTGCCTGTACATGGGCTCCTCTCTAGAACCTTTTATGTATGAATGTTAAATCATAAGATAATATCTCTTATGTTACGCCTTCTGGCCGACACACATGAAATTCATAAACCAAACCTATCTTCAACAAAAACGAACCCAATTACAGTAGAATAAAAGCGTACAAAAAGAGAAGTGTTTTATAAAATAAGGTCGAATGGTTGAACAGCGGCGACAATCGTTAGACCATGTCACCCACTGTAAGGAGCTTGAAAATGGCACTATTCATTTCATTTTTCATCAGCCGCCGCACAATGGCGTAGCTGTCGTTGTCGCTCTTATGCGAAAGATCTACACTGCATTGGTTCGGAAAACGATTTCAATAAAACTGGGATGTGTTTTTGTGATGTCGAATTTTATAAAAAAGAAATATAATAGGTTTTTAAAAAACTTTAGAATTATAGTTGAATACTGGTTGCTTAGTAAAATACATGTTCCAAGGGTCATATGTACGTAATAGTAATTATAATAAAACAGCGCAAAAATGCCATCGAACATCAATCAGATATTTTTTATTTATAAATGATTACTGTAAATAAATGTCCATCATTGTGCAGACTGTTGTCATTGACATAATATACCATAAATTATGTCGCAGATAATATCGATATCGACATTGATCAATTTATTTCCAAGCCATAAGCTAGCAACATACTTTGCAATTGTAATATGACATCAAAGAATACTTTATAAAACCTCAAGAAAAGACATCAAATAAATAATAAAATATTGCAATAGAAAACCAAATATCGGGAGCACATCGTATCATCGAAATTTTGCAACAGTCCCGTCGGTAGTTTTTGCGCTCCACCATCAAACGTTGGTGTTTGGGAGCGACTAATGTGCTTTTTACGAGGTGTTGTGTGCTAACATCGATGTGGAACCAGCTGCACTCGGATATCAGCTCCGCAAAAACATACAATCATATTTAGTTAATGGACATTCGTGGATGACTTAATGCTCCGATTTGACTAACGATTGCAGAGTTGAGATATTGAACTTTTCATATGAACATAGTCGTGTGATTTATTACGATTTTTGTCTTTTTTTAAAGAAACACTCATATCGTAAATTTTATAGATCCGACGCAAGATTACGACTAACTACTATTTGCACAATAGTTAAAATATAAAAAACATTATATTTTATATTATGTCAACGAGCGGCCCGTGCAGAGTGTACACAGTGTGCTTTTTATTAAAATCCGTTCAGTTGTTTAGGAGATCATCGAGCTCAAACAACGTGACACGTTATTTTTATAAATTAAGATATATGTTTGCACTGAAAATATTAAATTGACTTCACGTTTAACCAAAAAATATTATTTATATACAATATATACACACCCTACAAAACGCTTGACTAAAGACGCTTATAAAAATATGGTCCTCAATATATAATGGGTGCAATAAGAGATGCCAAGTCACATGGCTCTAAGCTGATAACTATCAGTGGTTGTATAACATGATCTTGTGCACATAAATCTTTCCCGTACGCACTAGTCATAACCACCGCATTGCCTTAAAACATGTGCTGTAATGAAGTGTCATGTGCACGTATTGCAAAATAATATAAGACGGGAGCTTTTCTGTCGGCTGCTGTGTCCGCAGCTCGTCACCGAGGGAGGGGTAATTGAAATCCGTCATACTTCCTCCTATGACAAATGGCGAACTGCCCGTCTTCGTATCCACTCGCAAGTGCCGGTATATTCCTTGTAAAATTGTGCAGCTGAACGTTTTCGTGGTTTGTGTCATGTGTGCTGTTTAATGGTAGATATGTCCATCCGTGCAAGTGTTCTAGCCTAAATGTGGATTTAAAGTATCTAAATTATTTTGTTTTGGTTTTGGAAATAATATTTTTTGCTTTATTTTTCTAAAGTACCTACACGTGTACCTATTTGACCACCAGTATCCTATAAATACCTAAATGTAACCGTTCTGACTGACTGAAACGGTACATTTGTGGAGTTCCGATGCGTGTTTCTATTCGATCCAGTTGAATGTACCAAGCGCACAATACCTGACATACTGATTCATTTTGAGGAAATTTTCGCTGCATCTTCGAAGTGCTTGGTCCCGCGCCAATAAAACAAAAAGGGACAACTTTGAAGTCATACTGAAACCAATGCAGAAAGAATCGTGAAAATCTTTTCACAATTGTCGAAAAAATATCACGTAACATACACACAAAACCATCTCGGTTGGGAACCTCCTGCTTTGTTAACGTGGAATAAAAATAAAATACGGAAGCAAACGCAACAATAATGTACATCTCACACTTTATTTTAGACTGTTCTGGAAAAAATACTCCAAGAATATTAAGCGATTACTCAAACATTTGTCCCACTGTAAAAGTCGGAGGCACAATAGCTCATTTTTACTCATCTCCGTGTCGTGCTCTTTAAATAAAAACGCTTGTATGACAATTTTTTATTTTTGTTACTCAAAGTGTAAATGCTTGTACTACGTATATCATTGAAAGAATTTGAAATGCAGTCAGTATGTATATTGCGTGTTTATTAATTATCAATATATTTACAAAAACGTACACATTTGAGTTCTTACACTTTATCCTCGACAAGGTGCCTACCTGCTGCCCAGCAGCAATTATTTTTATCCCAATAAGTTATGGGAATTGACTTTTACATTTTACAGATTGTGTTAAACTGAAAAACTCACCCAAAGATGCCTGATCTGAAGTGGGAAGAAAATCCATCGACTCACGATTCACAACAGATACACTCCTACAAGACCAACACTTAACAACTGAACATAACAAATAATTTCCAAAAGTTAAAACTACCGTTTTTTAAAACCGAATTCCATCCACCTTAAAAACTTCACACAACGTCCAACTACCTATAGTTTTACCACACAAAGGCAAACTTTAAACTGACATTAAAGAATAATAGCTCACATAGTATGACGGGCGCGCAGGTCAACAAATGTAAACACGAATTGGCGACATTCCGGGCCGGGCCGCTGGCCGCGTGTCATTTGTCATCTGCGATACGCGGCAGATGCGACGCGCTGCCTCCAAGGGTAAAACTACCTTCTTATCTTTTTTACACGAATTAATGTTTTTATGACGTTATGTCGTTTAAAGTTTTATTACAAATGTTTTATGTATGGTTTAGTAGAGTTTATCATCTTTTCGAACCCCACGAACTAATAGTTTATAATTATATTCATAAATTAATTCCATTAAGAGATATAGTGCGATATAGTACTTATAATTCCAATTTATAATTGAAACTTCATTTTTAAATTTTAATTGCTTTGTAATTCTATACGCCCAACATTCAGCACAATTTTGCAAACCTAAGTTTAACAAACTACTCCATATTACTCAGAAATGTGAAACATAAAACAAAATATAAAACAATAGCTACATTACCCTTCGTGGCAAGTTTAACCAAAAACCAGATAATTCATCCCTTAACAAAGTTGATACAATATTAAAGCATAAATTAAATCCAAATTAGGTAATTATAATAATCTCGGTAACATTAGCCGTACAATGCTTATTGTTTGAAGCAATGTTGTTAAATTCTCAAAGAAAACTTTTAATAGGCATGAAGTTACGGCGAATTGAATAGAACTCCGGTAATTGTTATATCAAACTGGATTCTGAGGTAATGGCATCGTAAAATGTCACCCTAATATTATTTCGTGGATTATTTGTGTTTTAAACTTTCACAATTTCTTGCAACAAAAATGTTTGTTTATTTATTGCATACTCTCGTTTAGTCCCAAAGAAAAGTAATAAAATAAGTGCTTCATTGGATTTGCAGTTGGTTTTTGTGTTATTGTCTCATTTTTAGTAACGCTTGCTTTTGAATTAGAGTTTAACCTCTTAAGACAACATCGTATTTTCCTACCTGTTTCTTATTGGCTACGTGTTATGTATCAAGAAAATCTATTCTGGTGTCAATCATCCTTAATAAAATTGATAAACCAACGTAAAGACGGTTTATACATAATATGATTAATTCGATAATTTTACAGAATGTAATACCACAAATTATGTATGCATAAAACTTCAATTATTCTTATCGCAATTCCCATAAAATATCGCGACAGACAGACTAATTAATTTTAATTGCTGTCAAAACACTTCATCAAGTAACGCAGACATCAGATTTACTAACGAATTGCCGTCTTGACGTGACGTAATAACAGCATTGTGGCCGTTTTTGTGCCATACACACACAGTTTTCCGTGTCAAGTTTCTGACACTGTGCTACATCACTCATTATGAATTCCATTTGACAGTCTTCATAGAGTCACACGGTGCATGCATCTGGAAAACAGATACTAGCAGGGGAATTAAGTGTCTGTGACACAGAATAAATAATGAAGACGGGGGATTGGGTCGGTACAAAGTGCGCGCGCTCATATCACGCCCGCGACGCGACGTTTCAAACTGCTGCGGCACGTAAATAAGCCTAGCGCAGTAGAGGGGTAGGCGCTCCTAACAAAGAGAAAAAATGATAGCTTGGCAATTGGGCCAGCACAGTGTAGCAACGCATAACTAAAAACAAAACTGTACCAAGTCTTGTAATTGGTCATAATGCAAAGTGCACTGATTGACTGGTGAATGGTGAGTTCCTGGATTTGATTCCATGGTCAAAAACTTTGCCATTTCTCAAAAAACAAAACCCAAGATTGGAGTCTATCTTACTCCATAGTTTTTACTTTTGTTCATGAGGCTTCCAGTAAACGACAAAGTTTTTATATCACGTAAATTATCATATGACATTAACAGGTTTACATAAATAGCAGTTAATATTTAAAAACAAAGAATATTATACAAACACCGATGGTTTATTATCTTTACCGCAGATTCTAAAAACAAATGCTCGTCATAAATTATCCATAAATAGTTAATGTGCAACAAGAATACACAGAGGCATTCCTTGTTCATGCTTCCAACGCATTCGCATTATTCCATGCGTGATGCGTGCATTCATAAACAACGGTAGACTTGTCCGATACAGCACAGTCTGCGCCTTAGAGTCAATGTATCGTCATAATTCACTAGGACGATCTCAAACCGTCATTCTAATTAATATGAAATTTATTGGTATATCAAGAGTGCTACCGAAAACAAAGCCGGGTTGTAGTTTTAGTGACATCAGACACCATGCAACATTTTTTTTTGCAAAATACGTTTTTTTCCTATCTTCGTATTTGGGTGGTAGATAAATATTGTTTTTGTAAAATAATAGTAACCACTATTTAATTTTAAAAAATGCTATGGTGCGCAAGGGTTTAAATTACTATTTTGGAAGAAAATATGGACTTACCACCCAAACAAAATCATATTTAAAAAGTCCCAAAAAAATTGTCGCAATTCCTTGCGAAGTTTTTGGATGTGTTTGTTTTTATTTTAAAAATAAAAAACAAACACGAAATAATAAAATTGAAACTTAGAAGTACGCGAACTAAACTTTTTTATTATCTTTTCAAATGTAAGTAGCGTCATCTAGTGAAAAATGTGGACAAACTTATGAGTTGTGTTTTCAAATTAAAGAGTTCTTAGTAAATTATGTAGATGGCGCTTCTTTGAATTTACTCAAAATGCTCACTCATTGAATTACTAATTTACACAATAAAATACAAGTTTTTAGCTTAAAATCATAAGAGATTAATATGAACTGCTTTAATATGACTTTTTTTCACTGAACATTGTCACAGATGATGATTTTGGACAAATAAATAAACACCTTGGTAGGTAACCTTTGTCTTTTATTTTAAAATGTGTTCATATACATACATATAGACACGCTTATGTATGAATTTCCGAGATAGCATTAAAAATACAGTCAGAGGTGCTACCAGAGCTACATACATAAAATAACGAAAAGTGAAACCAACATAAAATCAAATATTAAAATGTAAGGAATATTTTCGATAACCCTTATCTCAATAGAGACAAGTAATTTTTACTGCTGCAATCATCTTGAAAAATAACTATTAACTATTGCGACGTTCATTTGCATAACAGGCCTCATAAACCAGAAACTCCTCAAAGTAGTGCGATGAGTTAGAAATAGCAATATGAACCATGACCATTCAGCCAAACCAACCAGCATCTGTTAATCGAGATAAGGTTTAATAATTCGAGTCGCGACGTTTAATACCCACCTGTCCAGCTTAGCTAATATTTTATAAAAGTTTTCCAAAGTCCGGTGCTAGGTGAGTCGAGGGCGGGGTGAGGGGTGCGGGGTACGGTGCAGTCTGCGCTTTATTTCCTCGGGATAACAATGAGCCGGTCGACATTGACAGATCACGCAGCCCACCGAAGCGAACCGCTAGCTTCAAACACCTCGGTTCTTTGGAAGTAACCACGTATTATAACAGGTGCAGCGTAAGTTATGGACCGCAGATCTTAATCTATAACTAGCTAGTTGATCTAGATTATGGATCCAATGCGAGCTGTTATGTGAGGGGGCAGTTATATAAGATGGTCTGATGGCACTTTGTACTTATTACAAGATTATTTAAATAGTTCTCCGAAGATTTCATTTACCTACCCCAATTAGGTTCTTAAACTTTTTTACCGCCGCCGCTTCCTTTGACAATAAATTTACCTAGTATGTGTATAGTTACCTAGAAGTGCGTGTGAAGTGCGTGGCCTGTTGGTAAACGGACCAGACGCGGCTGCCAACATGTTCACGGTGGTCGCGGGTTCAAATCCCAGGGACACCTCTGACTTTTCAGAGTCATGTGTGTATTGATAGTCAATCACCACGCACTAAAACTGTGAAGGAAAACATCGTGAGGAAACCTGCATACCATAGCGCTTTATAAGAATTTCTATGGTTTGTAAGTCCGCCAACCCGCACTAGACCAGCGTGGTGGACAATATGGCCTAACCACTCTCAATCGTACTGTCGACTGTAGAGTAGGCCCGTGCCCTGCAGTGGGACGTATATGGGCTGATACAGATTACCTAGTATCCCACCATAATCTAATTCAAAGCCATGAAAAAGATGACGCCACCAAGATATCGTAAAATTAGCTACTTAATACACATATGTATTTTAAACATCGAACTGTTACCTAAACAAAGTTTCAACGCCTATTTGGATGCTTCCAGCGCCCCTACGCCCCTCAGCGCCCCCAAGGGGATGTTATCGCATACTGATCTGCAGACCACACAGATCATAATATTTTATATATTTGTTAACTTCGTCAAAACCTGTAAGTCTATTGGACAAAGCCCAACTAACGAGCAAGTTGTGCAGCTGCAATGTAATATGCTTTTTGCGTTAACGTCTCCCGCACCGTTTTAATAATTATAATAATTCTTATAATCAGTAGAATATGGGTATTCGAACTGATTTGTGATGCGACTGGGTGCTTTGCCCTCTGGTTAGCGGGTGTAAGATTTGCGCCACGATGTCCTCTACGCGTCATAAAAAGAAACCAAGAGAAGTCATTGCGGTCGCTCAGCTCTCCAACAAGGGATCAAGAATGGTCCTGTACGTATCGGAGAGTCAGATAAAAGTAACTCAGGTTGCTTCTTGCTGAGGGGTATCTTGTGTCACCCATAATGCACGTGATGTAACAGATAGGTTTACGTTGAAATCCTGGCCTAGAATTTCTTAGTGATTCAACCTAGGAACATTATTAGCAATCCAGACTAGAAAGTTACTAACACCGGCATTCTGTTTTAGGTTTAGCTCGTATGAAATTTATAGTCTAAAAGCATCCATGAATCAGGATACTTCGTAATGTAGGGCAATAGTTTTTTATATCATATTTAGACGAAAACTGGTTTTGTTTTGATTCTTAATAGCGTTGGTAGGAAATTTATAACGTGGGCTAGTCGTAACATGTTTTGACATGAGTAAAGTTTTGTCTTAGAGACGCTTTTACGAGCGGCGACGGGCATGTTGTGTCAATCTTTACAGGGCTTCAAGCACTAACATCTATCGTAAACGTGTCGTAAGAAATCTGCTCGTAAGATACAGCTCCTTTATTACAACAAAAACACTATTCTGATTTGACTCAAGTTTATAGGATAACAAAAAAACATGGTCAATATTATTTTGCTGTAATAATTGTTTTTATTGGGTTGGTTTTTTATACTCCTCCTCTTTGCGTCAGGCTCCTCAAGATTGGGTGTCGTGACTTACCTTATGCATCGTTTTCATTCTAACGAGCTTTCTCCATCTGGTTCTGCTCCGGCGGTGTAAAGGGCGCTGTGGAGTGTAGAGTCAAGAGTGGTACGAATCTGGTCAGATCAACGTATTGGATTCCGTCCACGAGGTCTTCTTCCGTTTACTATGCCTGTCATAATCAGCTTTTCGAGGTTTTCACAGTCTTTACTTGTAGTGTGACCAAAGTATTCCAGGATTCTGCTTAGACACTCAGATGACAACCGCGAGTTCTCGCAATATAGAGACGTTAGTCCGAAATAGAGGACACGGAGCACCTTTCTCCAGCGCCACATCTCAAAGGCTGTTTTTTTATAGTTGTTTGTTAATAATAAACATTACTTTTCAATCCCAGTTTACATTTTGTACGGCTATTAGCTGAAACCTGAACACGACGATGTTTCACCTTCGGGAGGAATGTTCTCAATAGAAGCGCAGATGAGTCAGTAATTTTCTGTAGTAGTTTTTGTCCCGATTTGCTTCGGTTCCGTAAGTGATAAGTAGCTAATCTATCTTAGTGTCGGACGCAGAGCACCCGCTTTAAATCTAATATTTAAATGAGACGCTACATTCATCACAGTTACCCACGTCGTTGGATTTTTCAGGACACTATTACAAGCTTTAATCGCTTTTACAATAATTTTACTTTGGGTTGAAATTAAAAGTAAAATTCCTTTATCAAAATAACACATTCATATTGTACACAACTGCATCAACGGTCACCTGCCGGCCAATAATATGTTCATTCAATTCCTGTCACAAAAATATTTAATTGCGGCTCCCTGCAGAATTAAATATAGCAAGCGCTGTTTGGGTTTCTACAAATTTAACATAACTTTATACAGTTACGAAGTGCAATTGCAAAAAGCCTAGAATTTCGTGTTTTTGAGTCCTCAGGCATCGATATGTCTAATATTTACACTAAAACTGTAACCCTATAAAACTCATCTTATTAATTGCATAGCAACCATGCTTTAGTACAATTATCTCCCTCTTCAGCCACAAGAAGTCCACTACTGAACATAGGCCTCGCCCAAGGATCTCAACATTGACCAATCACCTGGACCCTAAATAAAATAACTAATTAAAGCCTAATTATCTTAAACCAAATCACGTTGAATTGCAACTACATTATCTCTACATACAAATAGTGTTTTTATACGAGCCTAGTACTAGCGGTTGCACGCTAAATGGTCGAGTCGATTGCCCCGACCGACGAGCGACTTCCGTGTTCCGAAGCCACCGTCTGCCACGGCGCCGCTCGGTTTTACTAATGGTTCGTCTTGTTAGCCTTGTTAGCGAGAAACACTGATGCAACCTCCTCAGAAAATTCCCCCTTTTAGCTTTAAATCGCTGTATTGAAACAGGATATTCAAATATAATTTACGGCGGATTTGTAATGGTTTAAATAGGGCTTTTATTTGTGAAACAGAGAGGTATTGAAATAATAGTTTTTACGGATTTTATCGCGGATTTCGTTTAATTTTTACATTTTCCGCATGTTTTCCGCCCAGTCGCTCAGTCCAGCCAGCCAGTCTAGTAACATTCTCAGTCCGACATGTCAGGCCATGACATTCATGACCATAGATAATACACTATATAGGACCTCATGACCACGAAAGGTGCAAAGCAATAGAAACGTGTCCGTAAAATTTAAATAATGTAAAATTTTAACCAATACCAATTTAAAGTAAAATTAGTTTTATTTCATTGTGTAACATTTGCATAAATCTAAAAACCATTGCTGAATGGTATGTTTTATTAATATATGGAGGATTGTTACGCTGCTCCTTGGTAGGTAGAATGACTCTTTGATCAGCACTATTGCCTGTTGTCGTAAGAGGGTCAGTAAATAAACTGCGTGAAAGTTTTATGGATTTATTGATAAATGGTAATGAACTTAGATAATAAAATATAATTTTAGTGTATCTGAAGGCCTTTGGTTTACCCACATTTTTTACACAACTAAATTGACCAAAACTTATAGCTATTGAAGCGGACTAGACTCAGTTTGTAGTTTTAGAAAATTTATTTATCTTCTTAGATAGTCATAGAATTATATACCTACACCTTTTTCGCAGAAGGTGTAGGCTAATGAGCTACCACGACATTCATATTTCGCCTTGTGAATTAGGGGGCGACGCTATATTTATATCGGGAACAAATTGCCGACTCCGCTCTGATAATTGATAGAAAATTCCAATATAATTTTGACCGATCAGAGATTCAAAAATAAGACTTTAAGAATAGGTTTTAATTTCATAGTAATTGTACAATGATAAATTTTACCTGTATACAAATAATTGTGGCCAGCGCACACCGGGACGAAACGGCAAGGGATTATGTTTTTTTACAAACGATATTCAAACTCATTTGTCGTATATCTACACGACAAACATTCCAATATTTTAAATTAATACCGTGGCATCGAAAGGGATTTCTTGATACGACAGAACACGCCAAGGGATTCCCCGGCGGGATGCCGCGTGGCGTCACGGGATGCCATGGTAGACCGACGGAATACTACAGTAAGTAAGCGGCTAGCCGGTGGCAAAATTCCTTGCCATTCCGTCCAGGTGCGCAGGCCTCTAATTAAATAATAATATACACAACAGCTAACCACAGGTGAGTTGACAGATTACTAAACAAATTGGAAAATAGGAAGGGCGAAAGAAAAGAAGGAAGAGGAAGATTGTTAAACCGAAGGCAGCCTCACCCTCCAAGGAAGACGCGATAGCAAATTGTTTTACTTAACGTTGTTTTTTGGACAGGAACCAACCTTGCTTCAAATAAATACATAATAATACAATCACACGTATCACATAATCGAGAATTTGTGATAATGGGCACAGTTCGGCCACTGTAACTTTTCAATCGACGGATAAGAGGCTTGCGGGCAGTCCCATGTTTATTTACCGCCGCGCGGTCGCACAACTTATCCGCTTTGTCAACAAATTGCGTTTGTTCATTATTCAATCGTTCTTTTTCATTTTGAACACTTAATAAGCTTATTTTTGCTTTACCTTTCATATTTATGTTCAGTTATCGTTTTGTTTGAACAAAGTCTGTGAACTTATCTCGCTGTTTGTTTAAGCTTTTCATTATACAGATGTTTTACATTGTATAGAATATTCGTTGTTCGAGAATAATGAAATAATACATTTTATGAGATTTTCAATTTGCATTTTGAAATGGTGTCAAATTTTTAATAAATCTTAGAAGTATTTTTTCATGTGGTATTCTATGTGGACTACCTTGTAATCTCGAACATTCATAGGGTAGTCACTAATCAGAATTGCATATGACAATAATATTTGTATATAACATACAATATTAAGCTTTAATAATAGCAGCAAGCTTACCACAGACACATACAAATTGCCTTCCATTGCAAGCTACAGCTGTAACAAGCTCTTCTTTCATTTTTCTTCCTCATTAGAGCATATCATCTTAAGTATAATATATCTAAAAGTTGGTTCTTTCTTTGGAGAATCTCTACGGGGTTCTGCATTTCTTCTGTTACGATTACAAGTACCACCTATTCTTAAATATTCTTTATTTGTTTGGTTTTGTTACTGTTCATGAGCAGTCGTATCGCTTACCATCAGGCGAACGGCATGCTCGTCTCGCCATTCATAGCAATAAAAAAAAACTGTTAAAATGTGGTTTTAGAAATAACAAATAGGAAAGAAAACCGCAAGCCTATTTCTAAGTGTTGCGTAAGTAAATTATGATCTTGCCGGCAAATTATCAAAAAACTATCATTGACATAAAATTCTATTTCATCTGTTTCACCCAAAAATATTGACTGGGGCTTAAACATAAATTCCCTATTTGAGAAGTATTTAATAAGCACGGTGTTAAAGTGTAATTTTCGTAACATTCTCCCATGAATACAGAGTTTCAGATGCTCGTAGCGTTAACAATTAACATAAACAACTATCTTATGCACAGAGTGACTTGACTGTGTTAATCAATAAGCAACTCGTAGTAACTCATCTAGATATTACAAACACTAAGCTGAGACGTGAGCTGAAAGGTACCTCTGAAAGCTTAACTAAGCCTTTGCTACTTAATGATTCATAAGCGCTAATTGTTTCTTCCAAAACTCAGCTCATCCCGACTAAACCTTTTGGCAAAGCTAATGGCTGTTGGACGTACCTGATGTTACATTGATAAAATACTGATTATGTAAAGCTGTACAGTTTGTAGTCGGCTTTGTAACGGTAAATTGACAAGTTATGTGTTAGTAATTTGGTTCGTATAGAGCGTTGACTTTGTATTTATTTGATATTTACACTATTTTAAGGTAAATTAATTGTCGCTCTTCGTTTATTTCTTTGTATGGAGATCAAAGTTATATTGTAAGACTTAGAACGACTTTTATGGGCTTGTTAATTCCAGGCTATTTAATTGTAATCATAACTGATTTGTACCGACAGTTACGCGCTCACTGTTACATTGTCTCACTTCTCCTTGACCATCATTTTAAATTTAAACTATACCTACTCCATTGAGTCACGTCAAGGCAATGAAAACAAACAATAAACAGGCGCCGGATTGAACTTCGGTATCATTATGTCACTAAAACATAACTGAAATGATTTTGATTAGAATCTTAACAATATTCAAGAAGCGTGCCATTAAAATGGTACATAAATCCGTAGTAGCAATAAAGTAAGTGGCGAGTGGCGACTAGACTGGCCCAATAAAATACAACGTAAAGCATTTAGGGAAGCTGGAGGCGCTCCGTTCCGTACGCGTTTTAAATTTCAACCACCTCGTAAAACGCGTGTATTTGAAAGCTTTTAATATTGCCACAAATAAATCCGAAGCACTTTATTGCCGTAATGGCTGGTTTGATAAATACTGTTTGTATCGATGCAGATAATTTTGCCTTTAAATAGTCGGCAATTGGAGGAAGATCAGATGCTTCCGAGTATCTGGAACAAAGTAATAGATAACATACTTAGCACCCCAAACTGTTTTAAGCTGTGTTGTTACGCCGCTATAGTAATTAACTATCACCATACACATATTTGTATCATGAGTAACGAGGATGAGATATTCTATTCGTAGAGTGGAAAGCCCATTTCTTCCAACAACAATCTCATATACCAAACGAAGACGTCTCCCCATTGTCCAATAGTACAAAAAGCAATCAAAACAAACACTTAATTATTATATATACGTGGTGAAACCATCCAGCAGAAATTAATCTACCAAAACATTTAATAAATAAACGTGTTGCAAACACAACCTTGTAACTTGCAAAGTAATCCTCTTAGAATGCAATATCAAGTGCAAGTACCGATCAGATGCTCTGCTCGGCTTGTGAATATGTTATGACACCTAATTGAAGCTTCTATATTCAACGCTCCTTATAAGCGGCGGCAAACAAGATTGATCAATATATTAGTGACTACTAATGGGAATTATCGCGATATCAAATTAACATCACCACCTTGTTATTTTTGTAGTCTTAGCATGCTATTTATTTCTGCTATTGCTAATTGCCTCACACAGAATTTGTAAACAAAAACTGACCATGTATTGTTCATATCTAAAATTACACTCACAACATTGACTGTTCAGTTTCTTCTGTAAATAGGTTCGTCAGAAACTCACTCTTTCATAGATTACACGACATGGTATAAAAATATTAGCCGATCGGCTTTGTGAATCACAATCGCAAATCGAAAAATTTAGCTTATTTATATAACTTATTGTTATTATCGGCTTCACTTGCTATTTGTGATTGCTATTACTATTTATTCCAACACTATTAGTGATATTAGCTTCTAATATGAATGTTATCGTTTTATTAGCTGCGTGAGTGATTACCACTTTCGAAGCACACCTACATTACTTGGATTGCAAATGAGGTTTCAGATTTGACAAAGATGGGGAAAGATAGAGAAAGATAAATCAGGAGAGGAATAGGTGATAGATGAAAGGCTATTGAGTCTCCGGTTATCTTAAACACCATAAAAAAACTCGACGGGTACTTACGTACTCGCTTCACGTGGGCTTTCTGTGACACACTGGCAGTACCATCCCGGTCAAATTAGCCCATCCTTGCTTAGTACAGAGTAAAAAAATGTGGTTCAATCACTTCTTCCAATCCAATGGTTGAAATTTTGCATTCTTACCAATGAAAATACAATAAATATTTTATCAAAAATGACGTACATTTCGGTGCAAAGTGCGCAGCTTTCTTCCTTCAATAACATAGCCTTCAATAGACGTTTTTTAATACCAATATTAAACAACAGTTAAAAAACCTTTAGTAACACACCTAACTAAAAAAGTAAACATAAATTATTGATAATGTAACTCAACTGTATGTTACAAAGAGTAAATTGTGGATCCTGCTGTAATTAGTACTCGGAAATCAATCTATGCTAAGCTGTCGTAATTATCTAGACTACGTATGGGATATACGATCTTCATTAAATCCAAGTGTTACAATTATTTGATTGTCGTAGTAATATCAATGTCATCTTGTTGCAAATTACCCTGCGTGCTTGAATAATGTATGTATGTGATAATTACCATAATTAACGATAAACTCATCGTGTCTAGTGCTTCGTAAAGGCAGTTAATTGATTACGCAGAATTTTGATTATTAACTATTATCAGGTACGGAATTGGCAATATTATGTAAAGTATTGTGTATTTGTGCTAAAAGATATACATAAACTCACGTTTTCTTCCCAAAAGGGGTAGGCAGAGGTGCTAGCAGGACACCGACGTTTCGCCTTCTGTGTTCCGTCTCACAATGTGATGTGATGATGTGATGGGAGCGAGCCTATCGCCAATTGGGCTCAAATTCCTGACTGCAGAGATACTGGTATCGCAATTCACTTAAACTTTGGGTGAAACTAATGACACCTCAACCTACCCCTCGAGGATAAAGGCGTGAGTTTATGTGTGTATGTAAAAAATCCAACTAAACGGTGTTTTTTTTATTACTAATTCATTCAAGTCAGATAAAAATGAATTGTCAATCCGTTATCAGAAGCAAGTCAAGAGCATCATAATGATGCTCAAGAACTTTTATAGTCACCATTAAAAACTTGAAAGTACCATTACTTTCGTTTATAATCGTGGCAATTTTACAATCGCGAACCAAACATACGATAAACTACTCAAGCGCTGTTACCAACTCAACAATAAAGTGTAGTACATATCCGTCGGAATTCCATAAAGCGCCTTCAATCAAGTGTTGCAATATGAGTTACGATAAACAAAACTGCGAACAACAAAACGCACAGGGCCACTCGACTATTGCAAAATATTTGCAACGCGCGCAGTTTTATTGGGCAACATTTTGACGAACTAGAATTCGGCAATACAAAAAAAAAATCATTTTTTTCACAAATTCTATGTAACGGTAAAAGCAACAATGCCTTTAGAAAGTCAATATTGCAATGCAGCGGCTCCGATTGAATAGCTTACAATTTCATAAATCTGTATGTTTTGCGGAATGTATCCGATATCTGCATGCTCGTGTAACAAAGAGTTTTGTATGTAGATGGATCGGTGAAATATACTTATACTCGTAATATAATTACGAATGGAAAAGGAATTTACCTTTGTTTATATTTCATACCAAATATTTAGCATACTCTTAGTTGGATTCGTTCCTTCAGCACAATGAGACCACATTACAACTATGGATACTTTATACTGAAGAGCAAATCATTTTTACGCTCTGATTAATAAAATATACACAGTACTTGTACGTTTCTCAATTATAACAATTTTGCGGATAAGGCGGTTACTTTCAATTTTCTGAAACGTTTTTGTATAATTTTTTAATACGCGAAAAATCATTGAAGAACAGCTATGTTCCGATGAAATAGATAAGTCAAATAGATAAGATAAAATAGATGTAATAGTAAATAGATAAGTCCCGATGTATAAATAAGATACACCTGTTTTCTCGTGAACACCAAACCTATGAAGTAAGAAATCAGATGGCGAGGCATGTACGTCGCAAGTTTCTGATGTTTACGAATACTTTCCTACTACGTTATCGAAGCATAATAGTGCAACATAATCGATCTATAAGTAAGAAAATATGCATACAAACATAAAAGGAAAAAATACATAGACCTGAACACACAACTTCCTTTTTAGAATCGGTTAAAAAGCAAACCGCAAAAACGCAAAGTTGATCGATACAATCAAAGTATCGCGGAATATTTAAAACGGCAACAGAAAGCTCCACTTATTAGCACATTCATTGTTAGCAATTCAACAGAGTGAACTCTTTGTGGTAAACAATCGGGATATTTCTAACAATGGACGGAATTGGTCGGGCCAGTTTATTTGCCTCGAGTAAACAGCACCGGAAGTAGATCGGACCGCTGTTAACTCGTTCATTTGCAGCCGAAAATTAAAACGGATACGTTGAACAATGGCGAAATATGAATGCTGTTTCTCTGCCTTTTGATATTTTTTTTACCTACAGGTTCATTGTGCGTCATGTGTAACTTCCAGCGACATTGTTGCACTTATTGACATGTGAATGTATAAATTAGTGTTTATATGTTGTGCGTCGATGTGACGTCATATTAAAAGCCTGTATACCGCATTTTAAATGAGTAAATTGGAGCTTGGTGGCTCGCCAGCCGCGTACGTATAAGCTGTATCACTAGAAACAACCGTTCATACAAGTTTTTTGCAATTCTGGATCACCAGTAGGTACACATATCATTACCATAACGTCACGAATGCTCAAATTACAAACATAGGTACATTAACTCACGCCTTTTTCCATAAGAGGTAGGCAGAGGTGCCAGGACATCCACATTTTGCGTTGTATGTTCCGTCCCACGATGTGACAGCGGGCGAGCCTATCGCCATATCGGGCACAAATTCATGACACCGGGCCTGGCTGCTAATTAATAAAAAAATCCAATATCACTTGCTCAAATTGCCTTATGAAAAAATCTACACAGAACTCAGTGTGTCTTATAGCGCCTTGTATTTAATAAGCTCCATATTTGTTTATGCATCATTTTTTTATCATACAAATTGCATTATTATATATTCATATAGCTGCTTATCCACCCACTCGGTGCAGTAACATATTCCACTAAACCCACACACGGCTACATTTCCTCGTGTTCAGAAGCAACATTACAGAATATTAATAAAGCAACTCGCACATACGAAAATGAAAATGCTCATTAAATAACAATTCCAATTACAACGCGGTACATTGCTGAAATCAGTGGTTACGCATTAAAACAACAATGTTGCCAACTTGCGGCTAAACATGTTATTTCAAATATATATTTCAATTAACTCAGTTTACTTTTGAAACGTAAGTTAAATTCACAAAGCGTTTGGTAGGAGAGGTGTACTGCCTCGGGGCAACAGCGGCCGTCCAGACCTGGCCAAACTAAACTAGTTAAGTCCGGCTATCAGAACGTTTTCAAATGGAATAATAATAAAACAGGAATAGAGAGAGTCCTATACAAATAGAACATGCTTATCTTACGTAGGCAAACCACTCTTTGTGGACGATTCAATACGAAACTGCGCGCCGGCTGGAGGGAACATTACCGACAAATACCAAGCTGCAGATATTATTTATACGTAAGATGAACGTGGGTCAAAATTCAAATGGATAAGTTTCATATTTGGGTAACGAATATTCATGTATATTCAGAAAATGCATTATCAATGAGGCTTCATCTTCGGATTGATTGTATTAGTCTAATGACAAGTTTAGTTATTGGAATTTTCAATTTCCTCATTATATTTTTAGGTCGGCTTAACGAGTGCATCTATAGCTTAACGTGCTACGTCACACGCAGTATAAAAAGCTATTTCAAAGATCGCTCTACTCTCGGCGGTTGGCTACTCTCTAGGCACCTTTATAAGAAAGCAGGGGATTATGTGGCTGTGTTTGACGCCCTCCAAACCACAGGATGGGTCTACACCGCCCATGCAAGCACACACACGCAGACTGTTCTTTTCTTTCTATTTCTTAAGCGAAAAAACACGTAATAATTACGAAAGTAGCTTAAATATTTAAATACCAAAATTAGGGATTCTATAAAAAAACATTTTGCCTCAACCTACTACGAATTTAACAAATTAATCAATTTGACCGACAAAACCATTTCGTTTCTTGATATTATTTGTTGTATTACATTTTAATAATTCTTATTTATCAGCAGGATACTCCTCGCAGCTGATATAAAATCCATCTACAAATCGAAAAAACGTATCTGATTGGTTTATTATATGCATACCGCCATTTATACCCTATGTACAATATTATACCATAGGTCACAGTGTGTAAATCCAATCTTTCATCACGAAATTCCTTTAACGATGAATTCGTTTTTGGCGGCTTTCCATAAGGAAATAAAGAAAAATAAGTTTATCTCGTCAGATAATAAAAAGAAAATAACAAGAACGGGTATCATCTATTACGTGCGTCTAGATAGCACGCCGTGGTTGTGACATGTAGGTGACCCACTCAGAATAATGTTGAACTGTGGTGTGAACCACGACACAACGCTGAGTTTCAGTGGTCACCTCGGGAGACATTCGCACGCTAGCTAAATTCCAAATATCATTATTATTCCTAAGCAACCTATTATCAGTATTTTATTGTAATCGTATCTCAACCTTCACATAGCTACTAGATTCTTAAGCTTTAAAATCGCGAATGAATTACAAGGGTAGTTTGAAGGTCGCTCTTAAATATTTACTCGCCCAACTTTAAGAACCACCTTTTGGCTGAATAAGTCTCGACCTAAATAAGCAAAGCATTAAATAAAATCTGAAACGCCAACGTTTGTTTTGAAAGTGGGAATAGTATGAGAATCCGAGTATTTACCTACAGGCTGTTTTGTTTTGTAGTTTCATTTCTTGAACAATAAATATAACTACAGAACTGCGAGTTGGAGTTTCAGATTATAACCAATTTGTTCGTTTCAGCCTAGATTCTAGAATAAACAACGTCCATCGGGAATTCAGAAACTCATCGGAAACAATTGTATTTATGAAGTTCTGTATTTATTTGATTGTATATCATCCATCATTCATTTACAACAATAATTAATCATTCATTTATTATATGTTTTGATAGATTTTTAATAACTCAGTGTCATCTAATTTCAGTCCGTGATCCCTACCCAACATCTCTTACGCTTGCATTGAGGTACTGTTCCATACTGTTGAATTGTGAGGGAGCGCTTATAAATAAAGGCAAGTGCACAAACAATTACTTCCACGCAATTATATCAATATGCTATGCGTTTATATAATAAATATATCGGAGGATATTGAAACCCGAATTGTCAGAAATAACAAATTGGCTAAGGTTGCAGGAAGTCGCTCGATTCAGACCGCTTCCAACAGGTCGATGCGTAGATCCTTGGAGCAGGCTTATGCTCAGCAGTGGACTTCCTGTGGCTGAGATGATGATGACAATGACGATTATTGTCAGAAATCCCACATTTTATGTGGCATTCTGTCATAAAAATACAATTTTGATACTAACCATTGATAGAGAATTTTCCACCACAATTATACGTTAAGCTGATTATATCCGAGCCGGCGAACACAAAGACGCACCTTGTACATTGAATTATTAAAATAAACCATTTCGAGGTGCGGTTGCAAAGTCTCTCGTTGGTGGCTTAAGAAAGTTGTGAAATTCATCACAAAGGACAAAGGATTGTACACCGGGGGCCATTTGTTCAGCGCGCGTATTTGTTCGCGCCTAATTAAACATGAAACAGCGAGAACAGGTATATCAAGGGGCTTACGAGTGCTCCAACTACATATGATTTTAACGGCACCAACGGGTTGTGATGGGTGTACAATACACACCAACAATGTGGTGTTTGTGTTTGATTTTATAATTTGTTTTACGAACAAAAAGTTTCTTTTTTATGTCAGTACGGTAAAGTGGTCATTGCACCATTTTTATTGAGGATCAAATGACAGGAATCTATTAGTATTGTACATTGTAATTTCTCTGGTTTATAGTAGGTATGAGCTGGCTCGACCAAGGTGCTACTACTGGCATGGAGAACTACCGTAAGCAAGTAAGATTTTGTAAATACTTTTTAATTGTTTTTTTTTTTTATAATCTTTAACAATGTGATATAGTCCGCGTTGTATTTTCTGTCATGTCTCTCTTAAGACTTTATACTTTTTTAAATAATAGACATTGTTGTTTTTGTATAAGCTGTTGAGTTTTCAAATAAATAAAAGCAATGTTTTGCTGTCATGGCTCGTTAATGAGTGAAATTAATAAAGCCGAAATGCCGAAAATCCCTTTCCTTCTACCTTTATTTTGTGTTCTCCTGACACTCAATTTGAAAGGCGAACAACAAACCTTCGATCCAAGTAGGTACCATAAATTTTTATGGGTGAAGTAAATCATCTCTAAATCGGAAGTTACTATTGCATCATAGAATTTCCATGATGCGGTGTTGCTGCTTCCTTCAACCAATGTTGCAGAATTTGGATAATTACTGACAAGCAATCTAAAGCTTACGTTAAATTAAAACCAAATACATGGTTGTCAGTTCATAGACGTTACTATTTCATAAATGATGCATTCAATCAAGCAATACGAGTATAAAGCAGAATCAATATTACATTAATGAAAAACAGAATAACATTTCCTAGTTACCGCTAAGCAAATTACGAGTGAACAAATAAAGTGGCACTTAATTAAAAATACCCGCTGTACAGAGAAGCGTTGTAATTTTTTGCTAGAATTTTAACTAACCTCCCTTTGTTAATTATAAAACAGTGTTTTAATAGAAAAACCACGAGCATTCTGTTGTTAACCGGTGTTACAGAGACTTTGCTTTGAAGACGTAGGTTCTATTACTAATTGAGAAGTGTCTTTAATCTTTTGTAAGCTCGAATTCGTAGATTTAAGTAAGATTTGCATTTTCTACGAAACTGTCCAAAAATCAACAGTTTAGTATCTGTATTAAACCATGTACCTCCCACTGCAGGAGACGGGCCTCCTGTATGATCAAAAGTATGATTGCAACGGGACATAGTGGACTATACAATGGCATAATTTGTTGCAAATTAACAATTGTAGTAAAAACTTACTAGCAATGCTTGTATTTTTATTTTATTGCAATAGGGACACCAACGACATTTATAATAAACATTTTCTAATAATACAATCTTGGACAAACTACTGTTATACTTATCAATTAAAGGTGTACACAACATTTGTAAAAACTAGTACAACATCAAATTAAATTTGAAGAGAAACAAACAGAAATTTAAGCAAAGATAAATGCTAATTTATTAATACTGAAATGGTTAAGTAATAATTATGTCCGTCCTCCTCCTTCATGCGTCGAACCCCCTATTTCTGGGGGTCGTGAGTCATCCGGGAAACAATTCTTCGCGCACGAATTTGTGCCATTAGGTCCGATTTTTGAACTGCTTCAGCCATGCTCATGTTGAGTGTGGCACATCTGATCCATCCAACGTTTTGGGTTCTTGCCCCTTGATCTCTTGCCCTCCATTCCAATATGTCCCTATACAAACCAATAAACTCAAAAACAGCATACGATAGTGATATCATCACACACAGTCACCAATAATATAATGCATTAGCATAAAGCATTAAATTAAGCAAAACCTTTGAGTATGAAAACGGCAAACACTTACAGTTTCACATAAGCGACCTCATTTCGTTAATGAGAGCAATCCACAAACATTTGCATACACACGGCCGTGTTGTCCGCCTATCGACTAACACTTTGCAATCAGAACCAATACACCAAATATTAGTAGTTGCCCAAGTGAAAATTGATATTGCCAGCTTACCGCCTCGTTCGGAGCGCAACTTGTTTTGCTAATTTCAAACTGCTCTATACGCATACGCAGGTATAATTTCTGTGTGACTTAATGTTTGATTAAGTATGTCGATTGAAATTGTTACAATAGTTCAGTGCTTGTTTATTAAATGGTGACTGTAGGGCTGATTTATAATTATATACTATGGTGAATCGCTAAGTCACTGTTGTTTTAACTACACCTTAAGCCCAACGAAGGCGGTGATTAATCACAAAATAACAGTATGAAATAAAAAAAATCAATTGTAGACGAAGCCCGTGCCCAGTATGGATTTTCTAATAGCACATCATTTACAGAGGCTCTGTAGTGGACTCTGTAGTGTAATCGGCTAAGAATCCGGTTGAAAAACGAGACGACACACGTGCGATGTCCGCATCGCACCGCGATGATAAAGTTTTGGGTTTGCTTTTTTGTTCGATTGTATTTATCTTGTTATCGCCTTTAATCCCATTTATGTGAATATTATTGAATGCTACTGACGCTTCGCTTGTAACATTTTAAGTCTTATTATTTTCAGTATTTATTAACAATGCGAACCACAGGCAGATGCAACATAGCCGCCGGTGGGTTCGCCATGTATCATATTCTCACCGGCAGACGGAGAACAAAACGAAACTCGAAATGTACGACTCTGTATTTGTCTAATTACTTAGCTCTGATACTCCGAACAAAGAGAAGTGAAATAACAAATCAAAATGCAAATAAATCTTTCCATATATCGTGCATGCAATCTCGTGGCCATTTCATATCTCGCTACTAAATAAGCCTACTAAGAATTCATGAGAGCCTCGGGCTTAATTGTGAATTCCAAATCATATCCGACTTGACGATCTGATTCTAATTAAACGGTCAGCTGTATTAAGAGAGAGATTTTTGGTCAAATGGTACACATCCACATCGCAGTTTTCCAAAACGAAACTCTCACAACATTAGCCAAATAAAATATTCTATTAGCGAAATCCGTTGCTCATAACTCACTCAGAGGTGCGTTCTGCGGGCATGGCAGGTGGTCTTAATAAATACGAAAATGGCCTATCGTCGAGTTAGTAATAAATTCAAAAGGCAATCAACGCCACGGGGGCGGGTAAAAATATTAATAGCCGAGAAATAATTATATATTCATGACTTCCAATGTTGGCGGGATGAAGCGGGACCAGAGTGGCGGGTAAACTAAATCCGCGGGGATTGGGCGAACACTCCGACCCCGCGACCACCGCCGGACCCCAGCCCCGGACCCCAGACCCCAGACCCAGACCCCGCTCAACTTCCATTTTAACAGCGGAGATTACTGGCCATTACGGCATTTATTGATCCCCATCATATTTCAATAAACACGCGCGCTCGTAATAATGTACCGTGTGATGTTACCTATTAAAAGTTTTAAAGTTTCGCTACAACTTTTACCTTTATACTGTGCAAAATGAACGTTGTAAATTTAATGAATTTCATATTTCTCAGGGTTATTATTCGTAATGGAGGGTTATTATTGATATTGCAGAGGCTCGTAGTCGAGCTTGTATCGTGCGAACTGTGCGGACGCTGCAATTAAGTAATATGGGTTCGGATATCCTACTGCAATGTTTATAAGATGCAATTTTGAGTTAATCGGCGCGTTATAGAGAACGTAAATTCATCTAGTTTGTTAGCAATTTGCAATCTTTAATCAACGCTTATAGTAATAATATATCTCTTCTATAATATTTTATCAAATTTCGAATATGAACATCAAAAATAGGTTATATAAACTGCGCACACAGTTTTTGACTACACTACACGGATCAAATCCTGGGTTGAAGCTAGTCCAAAACAAATGCGTGTCATTTTAACAGGCGGTGACACTAACCGTCATGATAGTGGCGCACAAAACAGACAAATCAGCTTTTGTCCGAGCGCGGGTCATCAATCAATGTTTAATCCAACGGTGCGACATCGCGGGGCGCGTGCGCACGCCCGAACAGGCGTGCACACAACCGCCGCCAGAAGCGGTCGGCCGGAGTACGTAATTCTGCCGTAGCGAGCCGACGACAATGCCGCAATCGGAGCGGCAATCTGCATAATGGATTGCTCGGCCGAACGCGTCGTCCGGTCGCCGCTCATTCAATTGTCGCGGTCGCCAATGTGTCGCACGGTTATTATGGAATACGGAATTAATAATTTCACGGGTGTGTACGCACTTGCCGCCAGGTTAGCTGCTTTTTTATCTATGCAAGACTTTTTGCATAATTATAAGACAATTTTCGTTATCTTTATAGGGTTGAGATTGGCTATAGTAGCGTTGCGAAGCGAAGAGTATTAAGCTTACATCCAACAGAGACCAATATGTGTGCAAAATTCGATTAGCTTTATGTTATTACAAAACGCAATAACATCCTCAAAATGCAAATAAATGTTACTCAATGCACGTCTATTGAAACCATAATAATTATAAATGTTTACAGATTAATAATGAACCAATATAAATGGTTTTTGATTTCAATATGAAATTCAAATTCATATTACCAAAACATTAAATATGTTTTAACTTATAATATTATTTACCCGCTCATTTTGTTATTCAATATACGGGGATGATTAATTCACAATACAACTCTACGTTAGTCTAAATATATTATGTAAAATACGCATATAAGTACTAATGGCATGATATTGAAACTGCGAGCTAAGTTGATGTGTTGCAAATTGCACGAGTTAGTTCGAAATGGAAATTCAAAACGTGAAGTGACAGTACAGATAGTGAGCTTAGCCGTACGTGTCCCCGGGGTTCTTTGCATATTTGACAAACTGTTTTGTCAAATTCTAATCACTTATTCAGCAAATAGGCCACTATGGTCCTCTGCGCATTGACGAACGGAATGTCAGTGCAGCCAGAGGGCGTCGGAATCATTCCATGAGTTAATAATGTAACTCGGTATTTTCATTGCTTATTCATAGCCGCTTTGTTGTTCCGAGGCTAGATTTCTAAACTTAGTGAATACGTGCATACATAAACTCACGCCTTTTTCTCAGAAAGAGTAAGCAGACAGGATACCTATATTTCACCATGTGTATGTGGTCCCTTGATGTGATAGGGTGCGAGCCTACCACCATATTGGCGCAAATTTACGACTCCGGGCTGATAATGGTTAAAAAATCCAATATCACTTTACCTGACCCGGAATTCCAACAACGAAACTTCAGCGTACCGTAGTGCAACTACTCCACTGTGGCAGTCAACCTTGTAAATAAGATATGGAATTATTTAAATGTAGATACTTATGAAGTGTCCAGTATTTGGGCTGACAACCTGATCAAGTTCGAAGAAAGTCGCTTGATGAAGGTCGCTTTCAATAATTAATTTGCGGGGAGTCCTACCTTCTGTGGCTGAAAATGAAGATTTGTAACGTCTATGTAGCCTGCAAATGTTCAATTTTACTTATACATCTTGATTAAGGCTTTAACTCTAAATCCTGGGACGAATTCATCCAAATTCTTGCGATCAACTTTGTTTTAGTTATTTTTCTAAAACCGTTTTACAGCTAAAGTCATTACCGTTTACAAAACATTTTGTAAACATACATTGAGTGCATTAAACATCACAGACCCCAACCTTTTTAAACCAATTGCATGAAATAATTATAGCAGTGGAGCAGACCTGTACCGATTATTTTTGTCAATAGTGACCGACGGCCCTATGAAGAAAAACATTCAGTTTTAAAACAATCTTGCATAAAATGTAGTTATATAAAATTAATATTTAATCAATTCCTTTTGTACCTGACTGGACCGAAAGGACACAAACGCAGTCGCTGACATAATTTGTTCACTCCAAGATTTTGTTGCTCTACCTATATCACCAACAACATTATGAGAAGTAAACGGGTTCCCCTTTATGAACCCTGTCAACTAAGATCATTCAAAACCAAAATAAAATATTCTAATTAAAATCTTGTTTCTATCTTTTCAGTTCTTCAATAAATTTAATAAAGATGGAAGATATTAACACAGTCGGGTTTTATGTTTTATTAAATATACATTTTGACAAAGCAAACCGGTAACACTGCATCTGAAGACTCAAAGTAAGGGTAAAATGGCGCCCCACAGATAGTCGGTTATTTGTCGTGATTCCACACATTGTCTCTTAGCAATTCAAGACAATCCACGTCCAGTGACTAGTGTAGTAAGTGCAATAATGTGTACACGGAGTCGCCGGAGCAGCGGGCAGCGGGTGCGGTGCCGCCGCAAGATGTACGGCTCAATAACGCGCCTTAACCTAAGCCGGCCTCTCAGACGCTACAGATTTACCGCCCACATATTACACGTGCTCATGTCGCCGGTACTATACCGCCATAATGTATACAAACATGCCGCGAATAACAACACAAATAAGATTGCAGTGTTAAAAAAAAATTCGTTATTGAGGATAAACATTTGAGATTCGTATTCATGTGTCTTTCAAAATTTTTTTATCACGCAAGAAAAAATAAATTAATGAAAATGTTTATGTAAATTAAGTAAAAGTGAAACTGAAAGTGAGATACCTATGTCAGAAACAAATGAAGATCTAGAGTATACTCTAAACATACTGTAGGTAGAGATATGGAATAAAAGCTTACGCAATCTACAAATAATGCTGGTTTCAATTGGTAAAATATAAAAATCACTCAACCGATACGAAGCCTTAGAAATAATTGAAAAAAATCGCTCGCAGGCAACTCAAACGGCGAGCACTAAAAGCTAATCACAGCAATTCGTGCATCAGAATGGTCTCTATTAAAATAACTAATCCAGCCGTTCCAGTTACAATGTCAGTACAGTAATTGAAATCCATGAACTGCGCAGCCGTTGCCTGCATGAGCCGTGTGGGTCAATACAAAAACACAATGGATCCGGCACAATGGGCCCCATTCAACGGTCTTAAATGGTCGCAGCCAAATGGAAATTTCACTGCTGCCGAAACTATCACGCTGTAAGTTGATTTTTTCTGCTTCAACACAAATGGCGCGATTTTTAGCTTATTGTCCTCACGGCGCAATTAATGCAGCCATTTTGGGATAGGCTCCGGCTATTCAAGACTGACTTCTGGAAAGCTGGGCCTCGCCGTCTGATTCTAAAGTTACACCAATTTACATAGATTTAAAATGCATTTATAGGATTGTTCTCTTGTATTTTATGGTTAATATATAGAGGAGAATGCCCATTCATAGTATCGGTAAAAATATCGTAAAAAAGATCTCGATACCGATACTGATTAAAATTCATTATAGCATTTTTTTGGTTTGTCCTTAAACGTTTTCCTGTTTTATACCGGGTGACAGAATTTTATTAAAGAAAGTAATTATCATCACATTTTACATTTTGTTTACAGAGCTAAAGACAAAAAATCTTTTTTACTGGACTTCAAGTTCATTTCCCAGAACTCCGGGCCTGGATCGCAATCATGTTTATTATTATTGAAAATATAATTTTTTCCCTCCATTAAAAAGTAGGTTTTATCGAGGGACAAAATCTTTTCACCTATACCAAGTTTCATAGTAAAATGGGCATTATCCATTATGAATTAAAAAGTAATGGTTGTGATTTTTTTTTTTAAACTATGCTTTACCTACCGGCGAAGTTTTTTTTTTGTTGACTAGGCTATTTTCATTGGTAACAATCAAATCCGACTTTACAATCACCAGTCAACTTTTTACCATGTTGTGTATGTAATATATGCCTCTGAAGACTTCTTAATATATTTAATACATTTGTCTCCCCTTGACTCTTTTATACTGTCAGTTTAGCACCATTCTTTGCAACCACCAAAATATAATTTTAATTTCAAAACAAGGTATATATTTTTTTAAGAATTCCAAGTCTTTCCAAATGGATATAATTATACGAGTGCGTGTATGATATCGTAGGAACAGGCGCGGTGGACGGTGCGGTCAGTAACGAGCGCACAACATATCATTTGACTGCCGCTGCCCCTGTGAAATCCAAAATTCCTCTCTGTACTGTTAACGATGTGATTCCCTGTTTGTGAACTTATTGCACTCCCGCACTTCATTGCGCCTGTGATTTATGTGCTGTTCCCAGCCGTTTTATTCTAAAAGGGAATAAGAGTACAATAACATTTTACTGTTTTGTTTTATTTATTCATTTAAATCAGGTACGGTTAATAAAATGCAATGCCAGTTAAAGTATTCATTAATCACGTCGATGATGGATTGAAATTATTCCAGCACGCTTAACAAACTGCAATTCAACTTACGAAAAGTGAAGAATAATGTGATGTTCGATGGTGGGTAGAGGTTGTCGTCACAGTATTGCCGACCTTCTCTAAAATTGGACAAACTCGAAACGATGTACGTTTATGATACAGACTGTATACACCGTTGGAGAACCTTAATTTCATCATCATCTCAGCCACAAGAAGTCCACTGCTGAACATAGGCTTCTCCCAAGGATCTCGACGTCGACCAGTTGGAAGCGGCCTGCATCCAGTGACTTCCTGCAACTTTAGCCAGGTCGTCCGTCCACCTTGTAGGCAAACCTTAATTTAATATAAAATAAAATAAATACTGACAGGTCCACCATTTCAAGCGGTGCAGTGGTCGCAATCTTGTTATCGAATATTATATTCCAAGCAAAGACGGGAATGAGACTAAAATACATTTCGTAAACTATTTATTTTCAACAGTTTTATTTTTAATACTACACGGAATGTGCCGTTTTCTAATGAAGTGCATAACATAGACACTTCCTACATGCTTCTTATGTTTTCTTCTCAATTTCTTCAAAATTGCAGTTTAGAAGTTTCATTTATTACGTGTTTCGTAGACAGCACAGTGTACAAAGTGTACGAGAATTTTATTATCTGAAAATATTAACATTGTAAAATCTTCGGAAATTGCTATTCTAGAATGATGTTTGCTTATATAGAACAAAATATGCAATATCGAAATGAATGAAGATATTTTAGTTACAAAATAAGCCATATTTCTGCACATTAAAAAAAACTAAGTTCTATACCTAGTACCTTTGACTTTGATAGTTTATACATTTTGCTAAAAATATAATTTTAAGACGCATAAAAACCGAATGTAATCACCCAGGATTTGTTGTCTCATGGTAACATCCTCGATTTTTCACTGTTACGATAGGATAATGATGTAATACCTATTTTGAGCACAATAAATAAATTTCACAACACAGAACAAGACTTACAGCGATAAAAGAGTCGAGAGCCAGGGGTATTATTCCGGCCACTTGCAACGCTAAAGGCCGCGACCAGCGAGACATCGCAATCAGCAGCGCACCTCGAAACCGCGGAGACGCCAGCCTCCACTCACTTAAGTACAATGACGTGTTTATTGACTCACTCTGTAAGAAATATTTGTAATTTTGTACAATAGTACTGTTATCTTAGAATGCTGTAGGAATGGGCTGACTCGGCCAGGGCACACTGCTTCATAGAAATTCTACGTTTCATAATTTACTGTCATGCTTCGTTTGGTGAATAAGATTTCCTGTGAGCTGCTCTTTTTTCTCTTCTTCTACTTTGAGAAGCCTCATTTCGTCCATGCTAATGGAGTAAATATCCATAGATGAAAGTAATCACTTAGCATCACGTTTGCTTTTGCAGTCAATTTAGAATTACATTGATAAAGTATTGTTTTATAGTAGTAGTAGATTGCCGGATGCCCAATATACTTTTTCCTTCCCGCTTCCCTCTCGATTTAAGAGACCGTTCATGGGCAGCAGTAATCACTTAACATCTGATGACCTGTTTGTTCATTTGCAGAACCTATAGTCTAAAAAAGGGAGGCGGCTATTGCATTGGTCCCACACTAGGCGTCCTGATTGATTTATTTTTTGAAAAATATTAAGTAATATATAGCATTCAACACTATAATTACCTCATGTCTCACAAGATTTCCGTAGTAACAGTAGAGTAGTACTTGAATTAGTAATATACAAATCAAAGCCATTAAAAACACAAATTGCACCGACAGTATGTACGTCTGAAAAAGAAAACATATAGTAAAAGAAAAAGCAAAAGAAAACACGTAGTATTAAGGCTCTTAATGGATTTGAAATTTGAAAATTGCGGCAATAGTATTATAAATTAATTGGGCTTTCGTAACTGGGTCCCTATAACTATTTTTTTTAATATAGCTCCATAGATAGACGTTCATACGTGTAATAGATTACTAATATTTAAAAAGAAATTACTTATAGCATGCATGATAAAATACTTATAAGAAGTGTGAAGACGACTATACCTACTCCAAATATGTTCGATATCTATTCTATTGAAAACTTTATTTACATTATTATTTTAGTCGAGAATAGAAAACGTATAATCTATAGCATGTAACAAAAAGCTATTCAACACAGTGACGTCAACAGCAGGTGAAGTCGGTTATATAAGGAATTTGAACGCTTTAAGTGGTGCATACAAGTGGGAGACGAGAGGAAACCTGGTAATAATAGAAAATTGACTCTTCAGACTGTCAGCTGATCGCGCCGCAGCCGGGCCGATTGCGAATATCCTCTTTAACCGTTGCAATAATAAAGTACTTTACAATACGGCTCAATGAAGATTGACAACATTATTTTAGAAATAACCAATTTAGACACAATTTTCCTGTTAAAATTGTTAGTGACCTCTTTAGAATGCAACTTTGTTGTTTGATAGTTGATGGAATAACACTGCGTGGGTATTACTGGTGTTGATCTAGATTCTAGGACATTATAAAGAAGTGAACAGATGATAAAAGACCGCAGGAGATCACTGAATGGTCGCCTTATCCAAAAATTGATCAGCATCACTAATGATGATAATAATGGGTAAAAGCAGTAGTTTAAAAGCCGGCAACGCATCTCTACGCCTTTGGTGTTTCAGGCGTCCATGGGCGGCGGTGATCAAGTGCCATGAGATGAACCGTATTATCGTTGACCTTTAATTCCCTTTGTTTATCACTAGCTCACACACTCACTAGTGTCTCACAAAAATCAAACCCACACATTATCTCAAGGGCAGGGGTGTTATTTTTACAATTATTCCTCACAATATGATGATGATTGAATTTTATGATGGTAAGAGAGAATTCTTATCATGCACATGATTTCACTGAAAAATCTTAAAGTAATAGGTATGGCAATGCGGCCAGTGAGCGAGAAGCCTTTACAAAACAGTGTGTTGCAAATTCGATTCCCGTACCTTACGCGTACTTACTTTACGTATTTCGCGTATTGTTGTTGTTTAAATAAAAAATTAAAATAATATTATGTATGTATGGTGGAGTCTGGACTACATATGTATAAATACCATTGCTTTACCTACCTCACTCAATTTATAAATGACCATGCATATAGTGGCCGATGACGTAAGAAATTGAAGGGAAATAGAGGGATTGAAAACGCTGTTCACTTCTTTTATATACCTGAAAATAGTAAAAATAATAAATACAAAAATCTGTCGATATTCTTACTTAATTCAAAAATATAATTTATGATGATTATTGCAAACACCGGCATCTACGTAAGAAACTTGGAACTATACCGTCGTTTACTTTCCCACTTTGCTCTGATACAATTCAGAAACCTTAAAGAAGTAACAATGTGTTAATACAAAGAAAATAGTTTGAAAAGGGCGTAGCAAATCTTTTCTACTATATTCTTGGCACCTTTGACTGGGGTCAAAGCAACGTGGCATAACATTTAAAGACGTTTCATTTCATTTAATGAAATTGATTTTTTTTTTTAAATAAATAATACCAGACAAGCCTTTCGTAGCGTTTGACGTAGTACACAAAATTTTTGTAAAAATGTTCCTCGCTCGTATCTTTGTAAAGGGGTCTATGTTGGTATATCTCGGATTCTCTGACGTCAAATAAATGTGTCAAGTTGTGTTTAATAATCTTCAGCTGCACTTGGGCTTGAGCGAAGTATGTTGCAACGACACAGTCTAGAGCTAGATGGCCGAACCCTATCCACAGCATCGGGAGGACTTGCATCAGGCATAGCATTAAGTATCTGCAAAAAAATAGTATTACAATCACCTGCTACTTCTGAACTACTTAAAAAAGACTACTATATTTTGTAGACGGTTGAATGTTAGAACCTAATAACTTTTTTCTTCTTCCGTCCATTTTTCTCCTGTTTCCCGTCACGTTTTGGACTGAGCAGAGTCCAAAACGTGACGCACATGCATTCCATGTGTTGAAGAATGCGTACTTTTCTCTTACTATTAAAATAAATTGTCACAATATCCCTTTTGCTAACTTTCTTATAAAAAGCAATAGAACTAAGAACTTCTTTAAGAATATATTCCCATTCTACAATTTTTTGACCAGAAATCCAATTTATACAACAAGAATTTGTTAATTACCCAGTCCAACTGTCAGTTTGAAATGGCACATAAAAAGGCACAACGGTGGTGTTGTCCCTGATTCTTTGTACAATATGCGAGACGGGCCAGCAAGATGCAGCGAACATGACGACGATGTTCGTAGTCCTCGACAAACGATGCATTTCATTAACGTTCTGTTGTAAATATTGCTCATCTTCTTCCCCGTTTGATGCGAATATTGGATCTGTGGAAACCCGTATGTTTAGGGAGTCACCATCATCACTACTTATAGGATAGTTATTTCCTTTTAAATGTAGACCTCCACCATAAATTTACAGAGGATTTGATGAATTTCTTTCGTCTGGCTTAACACACAGGTTTTCAAAACACTAATAGAGCATTTGGAAACTATTTAAGTACTCAGTTTAAAGTTCTTAATAATGGGTAATAATATCCATCTTTACCAAATACAATTTTTCATTAAGGTTTCTTGGTTCGTGGCCCCGCAGCGCTAATTTCCATTCATTTTATTTAATAACAAGTAAAATATTCCATTCCACTCCTATTTAACGCTAATGCTCCAATTGTTATACCAATTGAGTAGACAATTAATTATGGATAAAATACAAATTTCAGTTGTTCAATTCGATGATACTCATGCATTGTGCACAGCTGCGGGCGGCCCGGTGGTAAATTATGTCGGGATTAGTCGCACTTTTGTTTATGAATTTATATAATTTACCGCAACTTTCGTGCTAATGTGATTAGTTTTAAAAGGCTAACGGTTGGATTATTCGCGAAAACATTATGCTTTTCTATTATTTTAGTTAAAATCGAGTGACATTACAAATAAACTATTGGGTATTTTAAGCAAATTATGGAATGTCTTTGTATATGCATGAGAATATTTACCTATGTTGATATAGATTTCCATAAGTCTGTTTTAAATTCGAGATTTACATACATTTACATAAATGTATAATTTATTTATGATGTCTTCGATTCCTTCTACAAAATTTGTGATCTCCTTGATCACACGTCGTTTCTTATTCACATACATACATAGCTACTTACCATCCAACAGTTCATTAATCTTGTCGATTCTTGAGCTGTACCAAGTCAGTGTAAGTATTTTCGCGAATAAATTTATTTGAGGTATTTCTATCATCAACCCTTCGATGCGCAGATCTGCTGCACTACTTGGCTGCAACATTACCATAATTAAAACCATGCATAGACATAAGGTATATGAAGTCTTTTGTCAACTTAAGTTTCTTTTCTAGATCTTCAATTAAATGTATCATGTAGTGTTGAGAGCAGCTGATTCATTATTGCACTTCTTCTCTTCAGCTACAGGAAGTCCACTGCTGAACATATGTCTCTATTTTCTCAATTTATTTTGTACTCTTTTACCAACATTACTATTGCATTAATTAGGTATCTGAAAATATGTGCATTGTAAATATAAATTATTTCAATGACGCAGTTACTAGCGCAATAGTACGGTACGATTACGAAGCTAAGGTATTGGATTCGATATCCTGTTCGGGCAAAGAGATATTGGATTTTTCTGTTTATTATCAGCCCAGAGTCAATAATTCGTGCCTTCGATATAGTGTTAGGATCGCAGGAGGGTGTCCTGGTAGCACCTTCTAGGAAAAAGGCGTGAGTTTACGTATGTAAATATACACAGTAAAAATAAAACTCACCTTCAAGATAAAAATTAAATGTTGCAGGTTATAAACAACAACTATGACCAAAGCCACGGGCCTGTAAAGCCTGTGACACAGTTTAAGACAAGCATTATGTTCGCCCAAAAGTCTGTAATAGCCGGCCCAGATTAAAATTTTGTACACAGCTGAAAACGAGTCAAACGGTTTCACTTTGTTCGAGTCCATTTTTGTGAATTTCTCGATGATTAATGTGAAGCTCCGCGTTTAATGAATGTGTAATTAACGTTTGCCCATTGGTGCTCATTAATTACGTCTAATTCTATTTAATAGCCACTTTACTGTACTAATCGGTAGGTTTAGTGAAAAGTGAAAAAGTATTCTAAATATATTTTTATTTTATTTTTCATGTAATTCTATAAGCATCCAAGGGATTAACATTAAATATCTCAATACCTACTTCAATGAGTTACACTCGTTTTCGTCTGCGTAGAACTACGTTTGAAATTCGCAATAAACTGATTTTTTCGGGGATAAAAATAAGCTCGACCATAGCTCGAAAAATTGGTCAGACCGTAAACTTACCATAGAACCAACCTTAGTGTATTGATATATTCATACTCTTTGCATCTGACGTCTCGAACTATACCATGAACTACTACGGAAACATGGGGTGAATTAGAACAGCCTGGAGGTAGGACGGAAAACGGTGTGAAGACGTGGTGTATAGCAAACGAGCCGATATGTATTAATAATTGTATTCTAATATAATATTACACACATTAACCATAAATAGTGACTATTACACATACCATGGTATTTCTATTTGTATCCTTTATTGTACACTCAATAAACCATAAAATAAACAATAAAACATTACCGCCCGAATACTCAAATGTCATTCAAATATTAAGTTGCTCTCAACTGCGCACAACCCACTCAGTACTGAACATTTAAGCGCGATTTGCGTAGTTAAGTGCAACATAATATTTAAGTCACGTTTGAGTATTCGGGCGTATATTACATAGAAGTACAAAAGGCGGCCGTAACGCTCTAGGCAAACGCTTACTGACTATCTTGGGATGGACATAAAAGATGGAAACAAAGAGAGCGCAGTCAATATGTATGTAAAACATATATTTGTTTACGACTTACGTATGCAACAAATCACGCCGGACCGTTGCTTAGTTACCCGTAAAACGAGGGCAAAATAATGACTTTCGCATGTTTTATAATACTAATTAATAATATTATCGACTTTATAGGCAATCTCGACTGCGATGAATGGAGTGTAACTTAATCGCATAACTAGATTGAAGTTGTAAAATAGCTAATTTAAAACTATATTTACACACACATATACACTATATTTTCTGCTATAGCAGATAAAATGCTTGGCTTCAATACAATAATTATAATCTCGATCATGTACAGAACCTACGTTATCCAACTCTACTCGCTATTGGCCATTAATATATTAATAACACATGAGTCGATGCTACTTACTAACGCTGTAATTAATTAATTAAGCACAACCTTCGTATTAACAAACGACTAATTGATGACTTGTGGTTGGTTAAACGTCGTTTTTATTATTCAAATCGAATATTTTTAACAATTTGTACCATAGATATATAATTTACCACATTTATATATGTTTTTTTTTTATACTGGCCCGGCATGATGACTACACTGTCTGATGATACACTGATGGTAGGCCCAAATGCCGTCCAGGCAGAGTATCGAATGGCATCAGACAGCAGCCCCATGTCATTCGATACAATTATGCCGGATTGCTCTTCACACTACGACGGAAGGACCCAGGATTATACGCGTGACGACAAACAATTAAAATTCCCATTGCCTACTTGTATACATTATATCTTGAATTATACTATTATTGAGATTCATAATAGGAAATAAAAAAAGAAAGCGTCAGTTGAGCAAGCATTTATTTAGCATGTACATGTACTTATATACACAGATCACATTAGAATGGTGGGTGCCACACTTGGAACTGATGTCCGTACTCGAGCTTCTTGCGCAGTGCGGCCTCGAAGACGGCGTCGCGAGCCGCGTCGCGAGGCGCTTGTGAGTCGCGTCCGCTCTCCCGGCTCACTTCACGCGCTGCCCGCACGAATTTCGATACTTGAGCCACGCTCTCACGAGCATCGTCCATGGGAACCTTGCATAAAATATTTTTATTTTTATATTTAATTTGATAGTTACTTGAAATTTGATTGGAAACTAGCAAACCAGATGTATATGAAGGTTTGTTCATTCGAAAACCCATGAATACCGTAGCAGAACCCAAAAGCCATAAATGATTTTAAATGGTTCATAAACAACAATCGATAGAGACACGATCAATGGAAAAGGTTAAACCCTAACTAAATTAATAAGGAATATGAACTTACTTGATCGTCTGTGCAGAAAAAGTGCGGATAAATCCGCACCCATTGACCCACGCGTCCTTTAGCGCGGTCCCAGCGCACACCGTTCCCCCACAAGCACTCGCTCATGATCCGCCGGCGCGTAGCAGCGGTCGCGTATCCGCCCTTCCACGACTCGTCCGTTGCGTCCGCCGGCGTAGGGGCTACACTCGATGTCGACTGAAAACAAAGGAATTTTCGTTATAAATATTCATCTAAAGAAAGTGTATATGGATATTTTATCCTGGACAAAATAAATTTTATTTTAGTTATAAATAGCATTTTAAGATACAAAAATCAATATTTACAGGTTCTTTGAAAACTTTTGGCTTTTGAAACTTAGCACTATACAAGAACAATTTCAGCTTGCCACCAATGATGGCATACCTAATACTAATCTACAAGGATAGGAAAATTGTTGTAATTTTTTTAAAAATAAAATAAAAATTGACAAGCTACCATTAAAGAGATATGAAATCTAGTTAATATTTGACTTCAAATCAACACTATGAAGTTATATATTGATAACAGAAAAAACTTTGCAAGATTTTCCAAAGACTACTTACTACTGTCCTGACGAATCAAACTTAATCCAACAACTCTTTACAAACCCAAAGGAATTAACAACAATATTCACAAAAGCTACGGTTATAATTTAGTGTCATCGTGGTCGATTCCGATGCTAATGGCATTACCTGCTCGGTGTTGTCGGTGCCAGGTTCCGAGCTCGACCTGAGCGATCGACCGCCGTTCGACTCTCGGTTTTTTTCTGTTATTTCCTGCAAGTATGTTTGGTTTTTCACGGATTTGCCAATTAGTTTGTCTTGTTTTATTTTGTAGAGCTGCAATTTTGTATTGGTAGTGTATGCTTTAACTTATATTTTATACAATTTATTTAGTTGTAATTTTGAACGTCTTACTAGCTACACCTATTTGGTCCATATTTTAGATAGACCATAAGCGGAGACTACTCATATAAATTTTATCCGAACACTTGTCTACTAAATAATAACAATTTTATACATAGACCGCTTTAAAATTTATTTAAATGTTTGTTTTAATGTCTTCTTCGCTCAAATTAAATCTAAAACTCGTTCGAAAGGGACAAAACATACGATAATTAAAATAGGTTTTAAAACCTGTCTATGAATAAGGCCGTTAGAATTTATCACTGTTTTTTTAATTGACTTAGAAGACAGAATAGGAAGGACCTATTGCTAAGCAGCCACCACTGCTCACGGACTTTGGTAATGCTGGGTGCACGATAGAACTATGGTATAGTACAAATAAATAAAATGAAATGAAAAATATGAGTCCGCTATTCCTAAAATAAATAATCATAGATTTACATTAATGTTGAGCCCAAATACGGGTCTCTAAAAACAGGTCACTAAACTCTTTGGACTACACTTTGTCCAGCACTACACTTCGTCTTCTTTACATCTACCTCTTCATTTATTTTCGTCGATTTAGCGTAGGTACTTTTGATTTGAATTACCAACTAACTTATTAATCCAAGAAACAATACTAGAGCATATAATATAAGTATATTACTTGTTGTACCAAGTACTTGTCGGTGGTAGGCGGCTGTAAGGTGACGCAGGTGATGGGCAGCAGGCGGCGACGGCGGCGACGCGGGGCGCGGCGCGGCGCGGCGGTCAGCGCGCGCGGCTGCGGTGCCCGAGGGCCATTACCCTCGTCTTCTGAACTGCAACTGTTATATTACTAACTATACTTCCATTCGTACTAAGTAACCATTTGACAGCCTCCGTGGCGCAGTTGGTTAGACGCCGGAAACGAGAAAATGAGAAATGAGAAACGAGAGGACGCGGGTTCGATCCCCGCACGAAACAAATATTTGTGTGAACCACAGGTATTTGTTCCGGGTCTGGGTGTTTGTGAGACCGAAAAGTCTCTCGTAGTTCCTGATACCCAAGATGCAAGACTCGATCTTAGTGTGGGGTCAGGACTATGTATATGACTGTTGGGTGTATTTATTTATTTATTCCCCGAAACTCGAAGAGCTTTAATGCTCGGTGTCATTAACATGCGTGCCACTGTTGATCCTGGCTTATAGGAGTTGCAGTGGCGGGTGTGAGGGCGGGATGGTCTCTTACTGACTATACTACTTATTTCGGTATTTGTATCAGCCCACATCCCTCTAAAATCGAGAGTACGGTTGAGAGTGATTATGCCATACAGTCCACCACGCTGGCCTAATGCGGTCTGGCGTACTAACATACCATATAAATTCTTATAAATCGCTATGGTACTGTTTTAGTTTAATAAATTATCAATACACAGATTACTCCGAAAAGTACTGCACTGCTTATTAATTTTACAAAAATAAAAAATAATTCCTTGTAACCTATGATGGTTGTGTGGGAGGGGAGAGCAGAAGAGAGTTATAAATCCAGTTTATAGATAAAGATAGTGTTTATATAATACATTAAAACAATGCAGCGTGGAGAGTAGTCATGAGGTTGAAAGCGGAGAGGGTGTTGGTGTAGATTACACTAAAAGAATATTTGACCGTCTGGTCTGGTCTGGTTTGGACTTTGCCATCAGATAAATTGCAGTCACTTTCCTGTGCCAGTACATAAACTTTTCTATTTTTTTTTTTTTTTCAACCAAACAGACGAGCAGTTCATAATGAATATACATTCCTATGTCTATCAATCAGTCACAAACAACCGAATCTTGACAACGACTGTGATAAGGCCCGGTAATGTTAATGCTACTGGCCATTAGCTGTTGTATCGCTTACTATCAGGCAAATAGCATTCTCGTCTCGCCAATCATTACTATAAAAAAACCTGAAGTAAAGATTTGGGTACACACAATAAAAAGATAAGCAGAAAAGTAGCCAGCATGTTTACCCAAAAATAAAGTACTCCAACAAAACATTTTTTAAGCCGGGCTTTAATCCAAAAGGCTGCAAATGTTTGCTTGAGTGACACTACCTGGTAATGTGTGGTACAGGTGGACCCTTTAGCAGAGACAGTCCTGTGTGCTTCATGGGTAGCCCCAGCAGGTCGAACAACTCGTGCAACATCGGCTGCTTCACTGTGATGTCCGCCTCGCAATCCGCCGCCAGTGCTGGCGATAGATTCACCTGCAATAGTTACAATAATAGTATAATTAGACCTTGTTTTTATGTTTATACTAATGGTTCTCGATTAGTATCAACTATCAGTAGATATTTAGATCGTCGGTATCTCTCTTATACAAGAGGTTGTCTCAAGGTACCACTGCTTTGTTTTATTTCTGCCGTCAAGCAACAGTGCACAGGCAATATTATATAAAATTTCAAAGTACCTTTTACGCAGTAATTACTAAGCATTAAGACTCAACGTCTGATGTCTCATAGTGACGAGCACAGTTAACTGCCATATTCTATTCTTTATCCATATACGTCAAACTGCAGGACATGGCCCTGCTTTACAATCAAGATTGAGATCATATAGTCCACCACACTGCCCTACTGTGGGTTGGTAGACCTTACATATCATAGATTTTTGCAAATCGTTATGGTATGCACATTCCCTCACTATGTTTTTCTTCGCCGTTACAGTGCGCGGTTGACTATTAATACACTCATGACTCCGAAAGGCCGGAGGTGAGGGCTAGGATTTGAACCCGCGACCAACGTGAACGTACTGGCCGACAGCCGCATCTGTTCCGTTAACAGCAGGCCACCACGCCATCAGTGCCATGTAGTGCTTAATTACAGTAAGTTTTATACGGTCTTATCCGTTGGCAAGCGAGAAACTTACCATTAGACGAACATCCTATATATCTCGTCATTTTCGCTAGTAACATCGAAATACTACTTATAATAACAAATCCTTCACCTCCAACAACCACGGCTTGAGAGAATCATCGAGCAGTACATCGAACCCGTAGAACTCGAAGCAGTTCCTGACTGGCGGCGTGCCAGTGGCCTGGGCCAGTAGAGTTAGAGTCACCAGCGCTCGGATGCGCTGCCACACAAGCCACTCCACCGCGCCCCAACGCCCCACCAGCGCCCGCCGGACCTGCTTCAACGTCCATTTACAACCTGGAATTCAAGTAAAACATTTCTCATAAGTTTATTTCATTCATCATTGTCCATCAACACGACTTTCTCTAAGAACGTAGGGAGGTTAAATAGTAAGGACTTTGAACATCAAATTTTCCTTGACGTCATCTAGCCAGCGCTTCTTTGGTTTATTCCTCAGTACAAAGTTAAAATCAATATAAAATGCGTAAAACAGTGCGAGAATGCTTGAAACTGCCACAAAATTGAGCTTTAAAATGCAAGTATTAATAAATACAATTATTTGATTTCAAATAATCATTAAGCCTACAGCGTATTTCGATTACGTGATGCAAAATGGAAAAAACATATTAGTAAATTTAAAAAGTGGTATATTGCGGAATTAATAATTCTACCTTCTGTGTAAAAAAAATGATATTAAATAGGGATTATCTTTGTACTGCCACAGTTTTAATTCATAGTTATACTTTTTTTAAACTAAATATTAAAATAGGGCGTCAATTACCAACCATAACTGAAAAACATTATTTCGTGGAATTGGGATCATGCGACTTGAATAAAAATATGCACTTGTAAGACAAATAACTTGCATCTTACCGCTGCCAATTCTGTCTTTACATTCGGCGTATCTCGGACCAGTCTTGTTCAGTGAAGAATTTGTCAAATGCCTGTACGGGTTGTGTATATCGGACAAACTGTATTTGTCGGTGCCTGTAATAGCAGAAATATTATCACTAAAGAGTGGTTTTAATACTATATTTACGAGTATAGAGAAAACATCCATCAAAATAGACGATGTCTGTTACTGTTTGCTGACCTATGGTCGACAACATGATGCGGTTGGTATTGCAGGAGTAGCAACATACGTAACATAAGCGTTTAGACTACCTTTGTTTAGGATTATTATTTCCGGTGTTCGAAATTGTTATTAGCATACCGCAGATTAATTTAAGTAGAATGCTAGGCTCTTAGTGTCAGGATTGTAGTTTCATGCTTCTCCTGTTATATATGAATATAATCGCCATTACTCAGAGTCAGTTTTAAAATCTATTTAAGCTATAGGATATTTAGTTCTCTTCGGTAAAATTGAATTCAAAAGTCGTTCGAAAGGGACAAAACATTCGATACCTAAAAGACTCTAACACTATCTATTAATAAAGCCGAATACGTTTAGGTGCCATGGCCACGATATTATCAAGTAAAATATATCACCGAATCTGGCGAGTCCCTCTGCATACATATAGGCGGTGAGCGGTCTGTAGCTGGGCACACACACGTACAGGCGCAGGTCGAACTTGTAGCCCGCTATGAGCAGAGGCCGCTCGATGTACCGCTGCACCACCGCCGCCGTGCCGCAACTCATCTCGCACACGCTCTGCAATTGTTCACATATTTGTTGTTCAGATGCGTAGTACTACTTTGGGGTCTATACTGGTTTTAACATTATTAGGGCGCCCAAAGTTGCTACGGGGGTATCTATCTTCTCCAGTCAAAACCATACAAAAAATACGACTAAGTACCACCCCCTCTCGTTTCTGGCTTTAGAAGCTCACTCAACTAGGGCCTATCCTAACATCGCTGCAGATCAATTCTCATTTTAACCATATGATTTGCATCATTTCCTTTCTGGTCTTTACCCCAAAATAACAACATCATAGCTTCTATTATTATTCACTGGTGGTAGGTCCTTAATTAATAATTCATTTTGTGTTGATTGGTTTTGCTACTGTTCGTGAGCGGTCGTATCGCTTACCATAAGGCGAACGGCAAGCTCGTGTCGCCATTCATTGCAGTAAAAGGAAAAAAATCCTGCTTTTATTAAACTTTGGGTCAAACCGTAGATTACCCCAGGTCGTCAGACGTTTTAAACAAAGTAGATTAAAATACCAATTATAACAAACAAACGTACCCGGAACAAGAAGATGCCCCTGCCCTGACTCTGGGCAACAGGCTTATGAATCCAAACTACATTGTTGGTATCGGTACCCTCGTCGCGCCGCAGTCGAGAACACTCCGACACTAACTTCGCGTACTCCAGCGGCAAGTGGTAGCAGGGCGGGCTGGAAACATTCACAACATAAATAAATAACAGCAGGACAATGAAATCTATCAACTTAAACGATGAAGTCATAATATTATAATAAAGTTAAGACTAGCTAGATAGCGGAACGAGCTGCATAAGAGGGCCGGCAGCGACTGGATGCATAAAGCAGCAGACCGGGCTCTGAGGCGTAGGTACCTCGGAAAAGGCCTATGTCCAGCAATGGACTGCAATGGGCTTATTATGATGAAGCTAGTACATAATACTTAAAAGACTATCCTGTGCACTAACCCACCTCTACAATTCATCAAGAAATAAACAGTAACATTCAAAGAATCGACACCGACGATGGAAACTCGGCGAGCTTGTCAGTAGAGATACTAACTTGTTCTTCACCCACAATAAAATTTATCAAGCAAAATAGGATGAGAGGAAACTTATAAAGGTTTATAAAAACAATAATGGGCGAACTTTAGCGAAAATTGATTGTGGAATTGTTTGCCATCTCACGTGTTCCCTCCTTCCTACAATCCTGGGTCCTTCCGCCGTAGTGTGAAGAGGCACCTTAGCAGGCCGGCATAATTGTTTCCATTGGCATGGGACTGTCGTCCGATGCCAATGGATACTCTGCCTGGGCGGCATTTGCGCTTACCATCAGGTGCAATGCCGCCACTATGGCGGGCCATTATAAAAAAAAAAAAAAAAAAAAGCGATAAGCAGAATTGCATACATTTCGTAATATGTTAAAATGTTTGCCCAGAAGATACACTGGATCCAAAATGTACAATTCGCCAAAGTTAATAAAAATTGCACATATAAAAACTCGGGTGTAGTGCGGCACCACGATTCCATCAACGAAAAAATCATGCACATAATAACCATGAAAGACAATATTGCTCCCTTGCTGTCAAAATGGCGCAAGCAGTAAACTTTTACCAATTTCTATGAGGTTTTACTGGTAAATACTGGCATATCGTAAAAGCGTGTTATCGTGGGGCCATCAGGTGCTCGGACGCGTAAAATTTCAAACGACGAAGTGAAGAATCGGTCGCTTGCAACACGCAACGCTTCGAAATGCGACGAAGCCGAATGATCTTTTGTATAGTGTTGCCTACATTCACTGATGCAAAATTATTAGTTGCTTGTACTTTTACACTATTTCATTTATTTGATATTCTTGGAACGTGATCCTCTTTATTACAGTTTTAATAAGGTTTTAACTACACATTTCAATCGCTACGGAGCTGTAGGATCTGAAGAAGAACAGTAACATCTATGGCTTTCAAATTAATATTAAACACATAGACATATAATATTTATATACACCTAACGGTCGAGCCCGGTCGCAGATAGATTTTTGGTCCAATCAACATCATATTATTTCGTACTAACTGTTTTATTTTTAAACTGAGCTTCAACCAGCTTTTGCAATGTAAGCACAAAAGTGCGTTTATTTACGACATCACCAAATGTCTCTCGTAGTTCCTGATATCCACGACACAAGACTAGATGTTAGGGTGGGGTCAAGACTATGCAAGTGACTGTTGGATGTATTTTTTTATTATTATTTTATTTCTCATACATCTAGAATTTTCCGGTATGTTTAGTTGAAACAAATGTAATCCTAAAAGTCTGTTACAAACTTATATACGAGTATACATATAAACTACCTATAATTCCATTAAAAATACTGTACTGACTTTAACCTTTAAAAATACAGTTGAATGATGAATCATCTTACATTACAACTGAACTTTAATTTATTGGCTTTTGACATACAATACAATTAAAAGTGGCGTGTAGCCCGCAGGAATACACAACCAAGTCCGTAATTTAAAAGGTATTAAGGTTTTTCAATGGCACCAGTAATGGACGTAAAACATCGGGCCCAAACAGCTGGGATCCGTTCTCGGTGCAAACAGCACGCGATATTCGGTACCACTTGGAGTAATTGCAATGCAAGTATCGCTCGTTAATATTCTCAAAAATAATTTAATACCACCATGAACTTTCACCTTCCTACAAGGCAATGGAATTTATCAAACGAGTATTCCATTTTCAATGTAATTTAGCATTGCACGGAATTATTGAACTTGGCATACTTTTTGCTTTATTTTATCATTAATAATAACTATCGTCATGCGAATAAGTAATATTATCTGATATTTTTGGGCGATGAACATTTAAGCTTCATCCCTATAAATTACAATATGCTTTATGCACCTTAAACTTATAATAATTATTAATTCATCGCTCAAAGTGGCATGGCCACCCATTATACTATTTTAATTTTATTTGCTATATTTAATCACCATGTCATTTGAGATGTACAATAAAGAGTACGAGTAAATTAATTAATATTTTATTATAAATTCTGATAATCATCTGCTTTAAACATAAGGTTCATTCAAATAAATTTACTTTTTTTGGAACGTATATTTAGCCGTCCAAGCTGTATACATCTATGTGTTGGAAATATGAATGGTGGCAAAGATGTCGCCATGTTGGATACGATATTTCTTTGAATAATTCATGTCTTATTTTAGTACGCCACACAATTTTACTTTTTGATTCACAAATCTTGATAAAAAAAAATACTGAAAAGCCATAAGCTTATTAAATAGCATATTATGATGATCATGAATTTTAGTATGTAACATTGATTTAAAAACTATCACCAAATAACATTGAATAAGATGATTTTATGACCCAATATATAATAATATATATTCCGTACATCTATGTATATATTTTTTTTATTGTTTTTTAATTTTCTAACTGCAATAAAACGGGGTCATTCGAGTTCAAAAGGAACACAAGTGTTGTAAAATCGTTTCTTTTCGTGTCTTCTATCCCATTAATGAAAAATGTGAGTGATCGTAAGGATGTATAAATATTTTTTTCAGTTCAACGAATTTTGAATATCCTAATCGGCTTGAGTGAGACCTAGGCTTTACTACAAGCAACAGACTAAACCTAATCAAGGAAATGTCGCTGTGACAATACCTAGTAAAAACATGCCCAAATACAATCAAAGGAAACAATTCCTCCGCTGCAACCCTGAACGTAAACTAATCTAACAATCACAATTCTATATTAAGCCAAAAAAAACGAGTCACATTTTTTTTCAGGGTATTGGTACGAGTACAAGAATGGCGAATGCAAGGCGATGCCGTGCGACACGCGAGCCGCGTGGCTCATTCAAATAGCCGATGACGCGGCGATTGACTTGTGACTGCGAACGCCGCCGCACGACAATACAACCCCAAACCACAGAATACTCCCAAACCCCAAGTTAGTACGCGCCATTCATCGACACTATTTTGATATGGCATTTTTTTTAATACTTAATACTGAGCACTGAGCAGGCATAATTATGGTACAGTTGGTAATGGTTTATTGTGAGGTCAATTAACATTGTTTTTTATTGCGTTTACCATCAGGTGCAGTGCTTTGACGTAAAGTAAATAAAATAAATACACCCAATAATTACAAACAAATTCCTGACACACTAAGATTGAATATTGTCTCTTGAGTATCAGGAACTACGAAAGAATTTCGGTTACACAAAAACCCAGACCCGAAACAGATATTGCTAATTTTGTGTCAAAATGTCTCAAGCTACTGTTGTTCGTTATGCGATTGTTTTCTCTCGCAGTTGGATCCCCTATTGGGATTGCCTGCAATAACCACCAGCCTTGCTGTTATTTTTTTTAACAGTAAAAAAACTGGGATATAAAAAATATTTTATTCTTATATAATTTTTTAAGCATACTGTGGTTGACATTACGCATACAATAGTTTAGACAAAGAGTTATTAAAAATTAACACATTACAAAGTATTAATTAGACGAATAGAACAGTAGAAGAGACATAAAATAGGTACAAATCAACTGGTGATTACAATTAATGTGAACGACATTACAATATCCTGATACCAAGTGATCCCTACGTCAGACAAATGCTCAATTTAAAAGTCTGATCCGAAACTTTTTCATATGATAGAGTGCGTATAAAAAACGACAATTATTTAATAATTCTAAATGAAAAAATGGTGTCTAATAAACCATGTTTTGAAACTTAAGTAACCGATTTTTTAATTGATGTAAATGGGGACACGAGCTTGAAATTCCCATGATAGTAAACGATACGCTTACCACGATGATACCACTCATGGACTTTACACTACTGTTTGGCGGGAGAAATAAGCATTGAGGTGGTACCTACCCTGGCGGCCTCTCTCATATAAGAAAGAGACCTACTAGTTAATTTCTATAATACGGTAACCACGTTGTACGTACTCAAGTATCAACAGACTAGGTACGTTACTCGACAGTCAATCTATATTTGTTTACGTATTCCACGACCTCAGCTGCTCATGATTGATGAATAGACTTGAGTAATTTATTGTCCACATACGTTAGGTTAAATGAAGGATAATACATCAAAATACCTTATTTTCTATTACATATTGTGAACGTATTTCGTAATAGCAAAGTCATTAAGATATTGTATAGGTGGTTCTGCCAAACAGAGATACATACTACCGACTTTATTTATAGACTTAACCGTGTAGACAGTAGTGGGTGAAAGGTGGCTAGTGGCTACATCTGTCTCGGATGCATTTTTACTGTGGTTTAAAATGTCTATTACAACTAGACTCTACTTGTATTTAGATTATAGATGTACCGAATGCAGAATCTGTTAACAATTTAATTATTTCCATGCAATTTTATCTTTGTGTCTTAATTTCTCTAACAAAATATGTATAACATTTTTTAAGATATAAATATTGCTTTCTTTGTTATCTATGTAAAATAAAGTAACAATGAAATTTAAAATCTATTCAGAAAATAGCATTAATGCGATCCGTCGCTTTGTGCTTAACATTTAACATCAAGTCTACGAGTAGTTGATAGTTAGTACACTTTTATAATATTTTTGTCACGCTCATAAATTATGATGCTTTTTTTATTCCATAAGTCCGGCGAACAAGCAAACAGGTCACCTTATGGGAAGTGGCCCATGGAACATCCATAACGCATGGATCATAAATGTGTTAACAGCCCAAACCGGCCGAACTTGCCAATTACATTAACGTAATTGATTACGGAGATGAATTTTGTTTATTATACAGCCGCTGCCAATAAACAATCCCAATCCAAAATTTGCCGTTTGAGATTGACGGCTCAATCTTTTTTCTGATACTATAATATATTGCCAATAATCAATCTCAGTAGTGAAAAAACTATGGCAACATGGTAAGAGACTAATCGAAAAGTTAAAAACAATCCAGATTGACTTCAATCTATTTTTTTCGATTGATTATTGGCATCGGCCGTTAATAAACATCCCATTTAAAACACGTATTCAAAATATTTCTATCGTGTCAGTATGAAATATCTCCTGACGTCAATGGAAATGTCATTTATTTATGGCAAACATAAAAATGTTTGGAATAATTTAAAAACTAATAACTTATTTTATGACTGTAACAAACGAATGTTTACTAATCTGTTTGGTAAACAAAACAGTGAATTTACATCGGGAGGGAATTAGAATTTACTGCCCTACGGTATCATGGACTCGCGTGCCCAAATATTGTTTTCACCTCCTGTTATCGTTTTAAATCCGTAAAAATGGATGTACATTATTGGGGGAGAAGCCGAAATGATAGGTTTTTTATGCAATTTTCTTTTTTCCTCATACCTAAAAGGAATATGCATATTTTTATCACTGAACCCTTGTACTACCCTTGTACTGAACTCGACAGTATTCTAATCAACATAGTTCTGCACATTTTATGTGAAAATGTGTAAAAACTGACACCAAAACAATTGTATTATCCACTAGCGGCCCGACCCAGCTTCGCCTGGGTGCATATATTTTTTGATTCCACTCCACACCAAATACATGTTGTTTTTCGTATAAACTCTTGTATGCCTAAACTTGACGTAGCTATCCTACTGTCCAGCTCAATTCCGTCTCATCCGCCTGTTCAGTCTCTTCCCAATCCGTCCCGTCCCTTCTCTTTATTATCCATCCCGTTTTATAACGTGCATTTAAATTTCGTCCTAACAAATCTGTGATCTATCCGTACGCAAAATAAGTAACTTCTTTGGTTGATTTTATCAGTTTGTTTCCGAAAAATCCAAATATCTTACGGAACCCTATTTTTTTCCAAAATAAAATATAGTCTATGTTACTCGTGGATAATGTAGCTTTCGAATGGTGAAAGAATTTTTAAAATCGGTCCAGTAGTTTTTGAGCCTATTCATTACAACCAAACAAACAAACAAAGCTTTCCTCTTTATAATATTAGTGTAGATAAATTTCGTTAAAATTGTCTGCGACGATGACGCGGCCATGTTTAAACTTTATCAACTTCTAATTATCTAAAATTAGCCCTACAATTTGATTAGCTTTCTAATTTTCCAAATGGATCGACAAATAGAGGCATCAAACTTCAACAGCGGTCACATTTCAAACAAAATTTGATAAAATAATTACGGTTATGCTTATCGTACTTTTTCGTTGGTCACGCAATGGTAAATACACATATTAGACTAATCACATAAACTGAACATGACCTTACAATTTCGACTACAATTTATAAAGATTAATGTGACTTATTATCCTGAAATTAAGTTAGTATGGAAAGTCGAACTACAAGCCTCGTTCCTAATGTCTAGATAGATTTGTCATGTCAGTCTATTTCTTTTGACATGTTGCCGAAAATATAGTAGAAAATATTTTAGATCAGTAAATGTTAAGTCGTAGTTACTTAGCGAAAGCAATTGAATGCTAAACCAACATTTGTATTAAGACAATGTTGAACAATTCTACGCTTCGTAATAATAATAATTATCATCAATGGTAATAATGCGATGATATTATGTTTGCTCTATTTATTTCCTCGTCGCGGCAAGGAGACGTTAGAAACGTTGTTTCCTGTTTATTATTTAGTTATAGGTACAGTTTATGGATTAGAAAACAGAGGAAGATTAACATAATCCGATTTTATTTCAAATTCTATGTTAGTGAGATCAGTCCCAATTTAACAAATGCTTATTAAATAAAGGTTATTAAATTATTACTAAACATGCAGAAACACTCAAATTTCCATCTTCACTACATAGTATAAAACAAAGTCGCTTTCTCTGTCCCTATGTCCCTTTGTATGCTTAAATCTTTAAAACTACGCAACGGATTTTGATGCGGTTTTTTTTAATAGATAGAGTGATTCAAAAGAATATTATTCATATTCATTGGAATACGAATAATATTGGATTTTTAATTTATACGAATAATATTGATTATTCGTATAAATTAACAATAGATATGGAACGGATAATTAATATAGCATCGCATTCATTGCCCATCGGATGTAACCACGTAATGGCATTTAATCACGGAAACATTTCGTGAATGGCAAATGGCTTACATTGGCCCCACAGCGCTATTTCAGCTCTGATTGATAACGTGGAAATTACCCTTACTTGCAACTAATTTAGCCCAAAAAAATTAACTAACTGTAGATCGCATAAGATATTGAAAATAGAATTTGTGATTATTTGTTTGGTATTTCTTATAATATTGAGAAATTTAAGGATGAATGACGGTGAATTAAGTTAATCAAAACATAATAGATTAGTGTCCCTACATTACTATCAGAGTTACTAGTTAGTTCATTGAAAAACTTATCGGTATATTTTATGACCTTTTCCCTGCTTACCTAATTCCCATAGAAATAAAACTAATATTTACGGATTTTATCGCGGATTTGGTTAAATTTTTACATTTTTAATTTCCCGACGTTTCGATTATTTTACAGGTTTCGTGGTCGAGGGGCGGAGTAAATAATAAATAGTAAATAATAGTTTTATTTTAATGTGTATCTTTCGCGTTAATCTAAGAAACACTTCAATAATTTTTTTCATAGTTTCTCCAACCTCTTAGTTACTAATCCATAGGATCACTAAATTGTTAATTTTGACAATAATAATTATTAATCCAAATAAAATGGATTTTTATTTCAATGTTATAATACTATTGCCGCTAAAACCTTCACGTCACGAAGCAGTACAAAAGCAGCTTTACAAAAGGAACTATGCTTATCCCTAGATCTCCAGACAAATACAAGTAATATTGTAATTGACAAAGAGTACACTCACCTGAAATCATATATAGAGCCATATATCCTCCTCATACAGCGTAGCAGCCGAGACAGATTGTCCTTCCGACAAATAGAGCCGCCTTTAGGTATGTGGTTCATGAACTGAAACCGTTTTTTCTGAGGTTAATATCGGTGGAGCTTTCATGAACATTTGTAAACGCTAAGGTCATTTTATTTTTAAATGCACGTTGGTTTAATACGATGCTGACGCACACGATTCGTTTGTAGAAAATATTTCTTCTTGGTTTAATAGAGTCGGTTGCCCTAACGGATAAGAAATTATTATCAGAGAATTAGTAGCTAATTTGCTTACAATACTTGAGACGTAGGATTTTTTTAAAATGACAAGTTGTAAATAAGTATCATCATTGCAAAAAACATAACATTCGTTGACTTACTGCAAGCAACAGCTAAAAGTTGTAAAAGAGTTGTTGTTTGAAATTAGTCGAGCCACATTGCTGTCAGCCATAACTGAGCATGAAGAGCAGACTCGTCCGGGGTGGAACCACTGTCCCGCAAAAAATCGACGTGAAACGACAGCCTAGCTGTCGCGTTTCGTTCGGTGAGTGGGATTGCCGGATGTCCAATACCCCTTCCTTCTTCCCATCCTTTTCCCTTCCCGCTCTCGTCCTGATTTGATATGCCGGCAACACATCCATGATCCATGCACATCCATATGTTCATGTTCAGTGATCACTTAGCATAAGATGACCTGCTTCCGAATTTGCCGTATAGGCAATGAGAATATGGAAGAATGTTAGCTGCCGTGGTTAATATCTTTAATATCATCATTAATTTTAATAGAACGACTCTATAAAGCCACAAGAGTATGATCGTAAAATCTATTATATAGAAACATCAAGACCTGCCAATCTCCAAGTGCTTTGTAGTAGGCGGCAGGGAAGGCGCTGGACCTCCACCAGAGATTCCATTTCTCTTCACCACCGCTGTAGCCCTGGTACATGCGCCATCCACGTTCGGCACACACCTACAAGTAAACAACAACAAAAATCACCTTTATTAAAAAATACAATTAATGCATACATTATCTTTAGGCGTAAGTTTGGCGAAGTGTGGGTGTCATTAGAGGTATTTCTACCTACCCTTTCAGGGATATACGCGTGAGCTAATATGTAGGCTGCATAAAGAGTAAAATTCTAATAATTTTGCGATTAATTAAAACTTAATTGGTCTAAGCGAACATAAATAGAACATCTATTGAACATATAACACTTGTTATGACACTGAAAAGGTGGTGGTAGGTCTCTCACATGTGAGAGGTCCCCTGGGTAGGTACTACTGCAATGTCTATTTATCCCGCCAAACAATAGTGTAAATGCACTGTTGTGTTCCGGTTTGAAGGACATTGTGGCCACAGCAATTTTTAGACATAATGGGACTTATGTCTGAGGATGACAAGCGCAGTGGAATGTCAAGCATTACTTTGTTTTTTTTTGTTGTTACGACTAATGGATAGTAGTCCATGGCCGGTCTTATCGCTTACCATAAATTTAATGGTATGCTCGTCACGCCATACATAGAAATAAAAAAATAAAATAAATGCAGTATGCTACTGAAAGCAATCACCGGCCTTCAGTAGTACCGCTTTCATGCCAAACTGCGTAGATGAAATAACATATCTCATAATATACATATTTCTACGATATATTCGTTTTGTCACGAATTGTCCCATCGAACACGCAATAAGTAAAAATCATTCCACAGTTTAAAAATTGTTTGTAACAAATACTAAAGATTATTGTGCATTATTCAAATTATTTTAAACGCATCGTGTTCTTATTAAATATGTCTAATTACGTTACAATAAACTGATCAAACAGTTAGCCGCATTGAAAAAGAACTTCACTAATTAAATTAGAAATAGCCCTAAAAATATCCAAGAATATACAATAAATATTGCGAAAACTGCAAGGCAGTAAATATGATGTAAATTCTGAGGTGACATTCAATTATGTTATTATCGGCCAACACGTTAATAGCCCGTTTGAACAAGTAACAGCACGATACTCGGAAACCATCAATCAGTGTATCTATTGATACACATTATTCATGATACTCGACAAGAAACAGATGTAATTGCCAATAATTATGACGCTGCAGATCTATTTAATTAAAAACGTCAAGTCATTGGGATAGTCCCGAGGTTGGAATGAAAGTTACAAATGGGATAGAACCTGTGAACTCACTCTCAGACACTGCTTTACAAATTACTTATTATTAAAACAAAACACTAATTCCTCGCAGAAGAGACATTTCGGTAATCATCAGAACTGTTATTGCTGTCGTGTTTAATGTGGTGAATGAGATTGTCAAAACCTTTATATCCCTTTTCTCCTCGCGTCTATTTTTTATCCTTTTTCTTCCCATTTTCAGAGCCTAACAAGGCATCTGACTACGCAATTGACCCTACAAGAGTCCATGTAGATATTCAATGACGACAGTAATCAGTGATTGAGTGAGTAATTAAAATCAACATCAGGTGACCTGGTTGCTCGTTTGCCGGATTTGTTTAATAAAAATATTTTTAATCGATAATACGATAATTATTTATTTAAACATATTAAACTATGCCACAAGGAAAGACCTAAGATTCTTCAAGGAACTGTGACGTGTGCCGTGTAACGGTGGGCACGTGCACCATAATTAACATTATTACAACTGCATTTAATGGTCAATAATTGTACGTTTAGAATTACCAACATAAGTTAACAGAATATCATTTACCTATTCATTCAATTGTAATATAATTATAGGAAACCGTTATGCGGCAACTTCAAACTAAGAAATACATTAGAAATAATTTTACAAGCGTACTCCACTTTGTTTTGGCCAATGTTTATATTTATTTGTACAATATAAATTTTGTCATCTATCCTTGAACTAAACAATTTGAATACTTCATTATTATAAAGACAATCTAATTTAAAACCGAAAACGGTCACGATTGAAAAGCCACATATGAAATAATAGTGATTCATGATTTAATGAATTAATGATGAAGTTTACAAAAGTTGCATTAGGATACAAACGTATACTAAATAATTTAAAAGCACAAAACCGTACCTTCACAAGAAGATTGGGCCCGCAACCGTTATCGTTGAGCCGGTAAATGAACGGATCGTCATTACCATAACTTCCCTCCATGTCCTAAAAACAAAACTACATTAGAAACAAAACAAAAACAAAAGAAAAAATTCACCGACTAACCTCATCCGTCAGCATTCATGTCCGGAGAAGTTGAGGGCAGAGCGTCAGCAGGGCATACGCGGGAATAGTATCAGTTATCACCGGCATTTGTTCATGGTATAGTCCGCGCCACGTTGACGCCACGCCGCCGGGTCGGATCCGTGTGGCTTTCGCGCCCGCCCGCCCCGCACTGTCTCCGCGTTTTCACTCAGCGCGCATCAGGTATAGCCCCCGCTGATTTATTGCCGAAGGTTCGTGACTCGAGCACTGAAAAAGCGTTACAATGGTAATGCATTTTGTTTATCTAATGACATGACGTTTTGTTTATTTGTTGAGCTTAAATATTATTCAATGTTTTAATTTTACATTTATTGAGTGAACGGATGGAAACTCTTTCATAATTTTTATAAACTTTTTATATTAATAAATCACATGTATATTTTGTTTCAAATCTATTACGTCGATGCAATATGGATTGTTGACAACTATATAAGTATTATATTACTCTTATTCATTCGTGTGTCGTGGCCCCAATAAATAAATTATAACACTAGGAATTATTTATTATATATAAGTACTAAAAGTCTAAGACTTTTACAAATTAATGCATGCAAGAAACATAATTGTTTTGGTACACGCTTTAAACAAAACAGTAAATATATATTTTTATACAAGGCGGTCCTAATAATCCTTTTTTAGATCCGTCTCTCTAGAGGTGCATCCACACCACAGTTAACTTTTTTGGAGCAACATTATGCTACAAGGTAACATCTATAATTTTTGTTACTATTTGTTAAATGTTACCGCGTCCATACCACATAACATAAATTAACAAAAATATTATCTATAAAATATAACAATGTTATCGATTCTTACCACATGTTTAGCAACATTTCTTTTTATTCCATAGGTCCGACAAACAAGCAAGCAGTTCACTTGATAGTTAGTGATCACTGCCGCCTATTAACAATGACAATGCTAGGGTCATAGTTACGGGCCTATCAAAGCGGGAAGGAAAATGGATAGGAAAAGAAACGGGATATTCGGCATCCTCACCGAACGAAACGTGACAGCACAGCTGTTGCTACAAGTTGATATCCTGTAAGACAGTATTACCACCCCCAACGAGCCTGCGGATTCATGCTGAGCCATGAAATAACATATACTAACACGGCAACATTTACTAACGATACATAACATTTTACTATATCCTGCCGAGGAATATGTGGAAACATTTCTCCACAAAAAGTAAATGCCGTGTGATTGCACCTTTACTCATTAAAACTTTCTTTCAAAAATACATCGCATGATTGTTCCTGTAAAAATATCGCTTCCCTGTTCAAATACGCTACTGTCATTAGATGGCAATCAATGTTGTATTATAAAAAGCAATAAATATATTTGAACAGCTTCGAAAACAGGAGGAAGTTGCGTGCGTTTGGGTCACGACAACTCCAATGCTGAAAAAAATACACGAAAATCCAATAATCTATATGCGCTAAGCTTGATATTATTTTTATATTATTTTATGATTTACTTTCTTCTATTAATGTTCCAGTCTTTGTTTTATTAATTACCTAGAGGTGAGCCCGGCTCCGCCCGGGTGCAGATATTTTTGAACCCAGTCCACATCAGCAACATATTATTTCTCGTACTGTTTTATATACACATATATTCAAATTCAATGCCGTCCTCTGTACTGCTTTTTGTGTCCTGTTTCTTTCACAATCAAGGTATGCAATCAGACCCATTCCATCTCTGAGTATAAAAGGTAACAAATATATCGGAATTCCTTCCTCATCCCACGGGACTACAACATTTTTCTGGATAATACGTATCTTATGTGTTAATCCAGGGTATCAGCTACCTGCATATCAAATTTCATCGAAATCCGTTAAGCCGTTTTTGAGTTCGTCGCGCACAACCGCACAGAGAAACAGCCAAAATCTAAAAACGATTGTTTTGGGTTCTATTACGCTAATACAGTCCCCCAATATCAGTTTTTCTCATTTATATTCCATGTAGACATCGATCGGTTACAAACATGCTCTATGTATAAATATATAGACGAGGTTTTAGTATTATAAGCGTAGTATTTTAATATTAATGAGCCTTTAGTATTATAAGATCAAGGACTATGTTAAGCAGTGGACTTCCTGTGATTGAAGAGATAAGCATAGATGGAAAATATTTAAATGCCAAATAAATCTTTTTCTTTAGATTTCTGCTTCGATCAAATATACACTAGATACACAGTTCCCTGTAAAAGTTCTTTTAAAAAGTGGCACCGATGAATGACATTAAAAAAAAATAACAAAAAGATCACATATTCCAAATATATTAACGCGAATTCCACCTTATTCCTGGAGCTTAAAGTAGCTTTTCACATAATATTGTCTAAAGTTCTGCGACGTTTTGGAAGCAACGGTCGGTGCGTAACTGAAGGCGAAAGAGTGCTTGAAGCACTCTTTTTTGGTGCCATTTTCTAAGCGCTCATGTTGTATCTAGTGTATATTTGATCGAAGGATTTCTGTAATGAACTTGGGCATGGGCTTAATCGACCAATAAATAAAATGTATACTCTGTATGTATATGTGTATGTAAAAATTAACGATCGTAATTTCAACGTCTGTATTTGATTGCTTTTAAACCGACTTCAAAAAAAAAGAAGGAGGAGGTTCTCAATTCGTCGTAATCTAATTTTGATGTTTTTACACCGATTACCTACTCGAAGACGCTTAAATCGATTTTGAAATTTCTTTTTTCTTTTGTTTTAAAGTGTATACTTTATAGATGGACCCATAATTACGAACTAATGTTGAAATACATAATTTCACATAAAACAATTATTATGTGATTGTATAAATTGTACTTAATTGAAACTTAGGCTGAATGACGGATGCTGAGGATGAAGCGAAAGTAATAATAGCTGGAGGGCTAGTGAACCCTCCGAGTAACGGTCTTTCTGTAAAGTAAGAAATGCCAGGTCATGGCTTATTGCCCTTAGCATGCTATAAATCATAAGTGTTACAATTTCTAACCTTACAGTAAGACCGTTACTTAGAAGGTTCACTAGCTCTTGGACTATAATATGTCAGGATCGAGCAAAGTGGCGATACATAGTCTCTGTTTACCCCTATGGGATACAGGCGTGACGATTATGTACGAAAGTTTTGAATTGGTATGGTAATGGTACTCAAAAATGTTAAGCGCTAGTGCCATCCTATGGTCAATCAGAAATAAATATCTTAGTCTGATCTATGAGCTATCACAGTATTTCAAAATACTGAAATCAGTTGCCATTCGCCGATGCTCACTTAACATCAAGAGTAAGTCCTAACTACTCTGATAGCATAAATGTAGGTGGCAATTGGAAATAACAGTTTGTTCCCAGTTAATGCTCATTTGGACTGCACTGCTTAAAAAAAAAGAATAATTTGTTATATTTTTCCCAGGATAGCGGATAGAAACAATGAGATAAAATATGAATCATTAAAATAAAAACACACATAAACTCGAGCCTTTTCCTAGAATAGGTAGGTAGCAGTGCTACCAAAATACCCACGTTTCGCTTTGTGTGTTCCGTCCCACGATTTGATAGAAGGAGAGCCTATCGCCATATTGGGAACAAATTCCTGTCTCCGAGCTGATAATGAATATAAAAATCTAATATCACTTTGTCCAACCCGGGATTCGAACCCGAAACCGTACCGTTGTAATCATGCCGTAGTACAAATATTTGTTCATAATTTGCCCCTTTTGCTTCACCTTAACCGGAAGTCCATGAAAAATATCGCACGGTTAAATAAATTACTTCATTATATTTTCCTTGCGAACTTTTCTTATGCAAATGCCACAAAAGGTTATGACTAAATAAAAGTAATTTTGCATAAAAATTGATTCAAATTGCTTTGAATTCAAACTATTCACAATGCAATTACGGCACAAGAGACGGTTGTTTATCATTGAGAACTTGGCAAAGTTCGAAGGTCGAATATAAATATTTAAGTTTCATGTCGCCAGCACAAATCTGAACTGCAAATATTTGTTTTGTTCTTGATTGTCTTTTTGCAGTCATATTTTTATGACGACTGCAACAAACGAGCCATAAATTAAATTTAAAATAATAGTGATTAAGTTTTTGCATTGGTCCTTCGTTTTATAGACGAGTTTGCCTCGACAATACCTATTAATTGGAATATATAAATTCTTTATTAGTAAATAAATACTAACTATTAGTACTAAATATGACCAAGTTCTATTGAAGTACATTAAAATGTTATTTATTATTCTTTACATTTATGACACCTGTACGTACATACATCTGATAATATAAAAATAACCCTATTGTTAATAAAAAAGATGCTGAAATCCGAAGACAAAGATTAACATTTCTATGTTCTTTCCACGCCTTTCAATAAATATTTCAAAGACATAATCAAGTTACAAGTTACGCGCCAAGACAATTTTTTGTGTGATCCACAGGCATTTGTCTCGGGTCTGGGTGTTTGTGAGACCGAAAAGTCTCTCGTTGTTCCTGATATCCACGACACAAAACTTGATCTTACTGATGGATCAAGACTATGTATGTGACTGTTGAGTGTATTTATTTATGACATCTAGAAAAAGCTTAGCGAGCATTTAACTAGTAACCATGTACCCATAAATTTCCATCAGACCTCCCAATTATTTTTTATGGTTATCTTAATAAACGAGACTAACCCTGTTATAAATAAGGGGTACATCATTCAATGTGGGTATAGCTAACCCCGAACCGTAATGAACGTTAGCAACACGATCACGATGGAAGTGCAAGGCCGAGACGTCGACTGTTTTCATGATATTACTTTATGCAACTAATTGATATTGCTAGATGGGACCTTTGAATAATTTTCAGGGTGATGTATATTTTAGGATGTTAATAGGAAGTATTCAAATTCATTGAATAAAATCAAATTGTGTGCATTTGTATACACGATCTTATGTCCTAAGGTCAGGACCATGGAGGTAGGATAGTCATATCCGCTCGCTGAGCGACCACCATTAGCGATGGTTTTAAAACTGCCGTACAGAAAGAAAGAAAAAGAAAGAAAGAAGGAAATCAACAAAGAAAGAAAGAAAGAAAGATTTTCAGTGGACCCCTTAAGTGGCGTTCGGGCTTCTAGCCATCTACCTACCATATACATATAGATTAAAGCATGTGCGAAGTGTATCGAGTTCAGCCTCTGTATATTCATTTTCGACCCGCATGATTGTGGCAACCGACGTTAGATCCCTGTTTCTCGTCATACTACACCGCACTTACTAACAGGCCCCTTAGAGAAATCTATTTTTTCAAAGATTAAGGATACTTAAAATTCTGTTAAGAAATATAAAAATAAACTATACTTTAAATACTAGGCTGTCTTGTTTACTCACCAGCAACTCCAAGTGGGAGAATGAAGTCACCACATTGCGTAGTCAATTATTTACAAAATATTTAAATAATAATCTATAATTGGAGCATTACTTTATGACGGACACGCATTTATAAAATCAATGCTTGCTGTGCTATTGATAATGACCCGGTACCGGAAGATTCGTCTGACCGTCCTCAGCAACTATTAAACCAGTTAACCCATCAATCCAAGGTCGTCTGGCATAATTTTTTAAATACATTACGCGCACAATGTTCTACAATTTTTTTGATTGACAATTTTTTCATCAAATAAAAATAATTCTGTTTATATTTTTGATGTTACGGCAGCAATCCAATTATTGTAATGCATCATTTATTTTACTTAATGAAGGAATTTCATATTAATTTTATTAAGTAATATCACGAAATTACATTTTTTTTTTACATTATTTCCACTGCGATTGGCAGATTTCTAGATGACATACAATTTTTTTTAACAAAATCTGCTGGTGTTATCATGGGTGTTATAAAAGTAAAGGCGTCTAAGGAGGAAAACATAAAGCATTCCATTGAAAACAAAGTTAATAACCATTATTGGACATTGAGATTTATCCAAAATGTAACCTCCTTTATAAACTCGGAGCTTTATATGTTTGTCCACTGATAAGTGAGATCGTAAACAAACACAAACATATACTCGTAATTACACTTTCAAATAGTATTAAGAAAAACAATGAATAGTACTGGAAATAAATCCAACCGCAGAAGCTGACAACTAAGTGTTATAAAACAGATGTTATGCCTGCATGTAATTATTACATCTGTGCGACTACCTGATTAAGGATGTTTAAACATCTATTTTTTTTTTCTCCATTTATTTAGGTTCACAAAACTTCTTCTTCTTCTTAAAATACTAGACTTATATTAAAATTACAAAATGTATTCGTAACCTTCTAGATGTGAACACGACATGTCTATATTATAGAGAATATATAAAAGCGTAAATTGACCATCTGCATTCATCTAAAAAGTACTAAGTTTGTGTGTACAAAAGACATAAATAACACCAACGTGTGAGCCTAATTTAGGTAATGTATTTAATAATATTAGATTTAGCAGAAGCAATTGAACCAAAAAAGATGTCAAATTTGTTTGAAATACCGTTATAGGTAGAACACATGCGATAAAAGGGTAAGTGTTGACCGAGATTGGTTTTATATTGAGGTAGAGCAAAAGTTTTACGGTTTTGTAAGCGGCTACTCGGGCGAAATAAATTGAATTTGATGCGATGCAACATGTCCGGACAGCTAATGTGAGTATGAATAAGTTTGTACAGGAATAGAATAGTAGGATGATAGGATCTTATTTGTAACGGAATTAATCTAAATAAATTGTGGGCGCTACTAGCGATAACTATACTAACCCTTCAGCGTGAAAAACAAAAGCTTATGTTTTCTAGCAGCGGTAATCACTTACCATAGTTTAAATTATAGCAAAATAAATCTGTAGTATCAGTATCACTACTGCGAACATACAATTTAGCCAGAGCACTAACGGATATATTGAGACTTAAAATCTTATATCTCAGGATGGCGAGCGCAGTTGAAAGCCAAGGAGTGCTTTATAAATCATGGTGTAGTTTGGTTTTGCTACTTTCCTAGCAGTAGTACCGCTTACCATCAGGATTCAGGCGAATGGCATGCTCGTCTCGCAATTCATTGCAATAAAAAAACAAAATTCAGGTCATTTAGATTTTATTTTTATAGGAATAAACAAACAATAAAACCTTTGGAGAAATACATATGTATCAATCATCTTAAGCTAATTTATTTTAATTATCCTGCACATATTTCATGAAATAAAGTACAATACTTATTCTGGTTATATCACTATCTGGTTATATAAACAAAATAAAACATTTATTACTAAACAATAGGATAGTAACAAAACGAGAATACAACTAAGATTATTTTAATGCCACAAATAAAATGTTCATAATAATATACTATGAAGGAAATTGTTATATTATAAATAGTTGGTTTAATGTGAAATGTGTCTAAAGGCCTAAATTCAAATATCGGTGAAAATATGAACATTTTGAATATGTTGATAATCGACGTTTTTGAAGTTGTTGCCAAAATGTTCTTGAAGAAATGCAATGCTTTGTAAGAGGCAACAGACAATATACTTCTGGATAAAAACAGAACGAAGGTCAGGTTATAAAAAAGGAATCAATTCACTTCAATTAACACTAGTTTTAAAATATACCTAATACATGTATATACCGCCTGCGATCCCTCTTATTAACCTCCGTTCGACCAGTGTTACGAATTTTGAAACTAAAATACAAACGTTTTTCAATAGCAGGTTCGCAGTCTTTGAAACCTCAACGGGTGAACGTAAAATTTGAAGTTGCTTTTTTCTCCACGGATTTAATATTCCTTAAAGACATACCTTAAACATTTCACTTCATTTTGGAAAAAAAAAATATTTTTAAAAATTAATTGGCAAAATAATTATTTTAGATTGTATATTTACAATAATAAAAATACAATAAAATAGTGTTTTTAACTTATGCAGCTTTAGTAGGTCTTCTTTTTAAAGCCAACTGGTATTCATCTACTGCTTTCATCATGACGTCGAGTTTCACTTTAATTTTGGGAATAGGACCATCCTCTACCTCTCCGACCACTTCATATCTTCGTAAAATGGCCGATAGTGCGGTCTTGATGGACATGAGGGCGTATTGGTATCCTGAAATGAAATTAAATTTGTTTATTGATCATGTAGGTAATGAAAAAGCTCTTATGACAAGTCAATACCTGGTTGTAATCTATATTTATAAAATATTTGATTATCTATATTCTATACATATAAATAAAATTGAAGTGTCTGTTTGTAAAGTGAAAATAAAAAAAAATGTCAACTACATATCATTATATATACGATACCTATAACGAAAATGACCTTAGTTTTTTTTTGTCTGTCTGTTCGTCTGTCTGACTGTTTGTTCCGGCTAATCTCTGAAATGGCTGGACCGATTTTGACGTTACTTTCACTGAAAGGTAGCTATTTTTTGTGGGAGTAACATAGGCTACTTTAATTATGAAAAACAAATTAGGGTTCCGCAGAAAAAAATAAACCCTTAAATTTTGAGGTTGTTTTTTTTTAAATGTGGTATTATGACACGCGGGTGGATGAGCTCATTATGTTTCTTTGATTTATTTGGTCTAAAATATTCTAAAAATGTCAGGTAGCTGATGTAATGAGTAACTTGGCTACATTTATTTTAGAAAAATATTTTATTTTATAAAAATAAAGTTTTTGTTAAATTCCACGCGGATGAAGTCGCGAGTACAGCTATATTACTATATGAATTAAATTTATTAAGTGATTATTTAATGAAAAAAATACTGTAATTAGATATAACTAGATTACTATTTCTCCTTTTTGCGACATCATACAGGTTCTATCAAGACTGCTACTGAAAACGAAGTCAGGTTGTAGTTTTATTGACTTCAGACACAATGTAACTAACTACTAAAAACTAGCTTTTGCAAAAAACGCGACGATAATTTTTCGGTTGCAGCAACTTCATCGTACCGATATAAAAAAAAACAAATTAAGATGTCGTTCGCATTGACCTTACGTAACTCGAATATAAGCAAAAACGTATATATTTGTTCCTAGTTTTATGAATAAAAACCCTATATAAAAAAGCACAGTAATCAATAATTTGACCTAAAGTGTTGTTAGGTGCAATGACGTACAAACAGAGGCAAGAAAACCCGTTTTTCAATTAATCCTATCACGTTCGTTATAATTATACGAACGTAAATGATATTGCGCTAGAGGTTAAGGTAATTATATGAACTATTCATTGTTTATTCCGTTGTTCTAGGAGACAGGTCAATGAGAAAAATTACCGCTGTGTGGCGAAGTATGAAGAGGATATATCGAGGTAGAACTGTCTGTACATTAGAAATTCTACTGACGGACAGCAAGTTTACTAAGAATGAAGCATTCTATATTTAAATCAATAATTGAATATCCAAGCCGTTTACTTAAATAGGTCTATTGATATTATAAAATCATTATATAATGGATTATATTATAGTATAATATAAACTATAATAGTAATTAGTGTTCTTCGTGCCAGACTATGCGGTACCAATAAACAAACACAGAAACAGAGAAAATAAAGCAGTAAAGGTAAAAAACATATATAATTTTAATATATGTAGCAGACTCCGTTGCGTTGTTATTTTTTTATTGCTTTGGTCGTCAAGGAGCAAACAGGTCACGTCATGAAGGTGAGGTGATCACTACCACCCATGAATCCATCAAATCAGGACGGGAATGGGAAGAAGAATGGATGGGGGTCAAGACTTTATATTATAAGTATTTTTACACTGGCCCGACATAATGACAACACTAAGGTCAGAGGGTCATTCTTCTGGCAACCTGTCCGGCTGTCTTACAGAATGGCACGGGCACGCGCTCCCGGCCCCTCGAGCCTCCATTGTCGCACACCACTTCCCAATCCGCGACTTTGGTGTCCCCCTCCCTCCCCATTACTGGTGGCAGGATTTTTGTGTTGAGTCATACTTTTCACTCAATGCTGAATCCGAGCGGGTTGGTACCACCGTCCGGTCTATTTCTACCGCTAAGTAGAAATGCGTTCCGGTAGAAGGGCTGGATAGCCGTTCCCTCATCCGTTCCTTCCTCCCGTAATAGGTGTTGGTTGGTGCAGGCGATGCTCGTTGATGTGGTTGGGTGTCGGAGTGGGCGCTCGGTTGGGCGCTCGGTTGGGCGATGCTGGTGTGGAGTACAGGGAGACCCGGTGGGAACGGTCACCGCCGGCCGCCTGCCGGTTAGTAGGGGACCTGAACCCGGGGATACACAACTGTCGAACTCCCTCCCCGGGAAGCTGTCCCGCCAACCGGCGAAAATCCCGTTGTACAGTCGTCGTGCCAGAGTGGGAGACTGGAGTGGATCCCGACGACTGCACGCGGGGGGGCATCGGGGGCCCTTCCGTGCTTCACACTGGCTCCTCCTAATGCCGTGTGCCCGCTTCGCATTATATCCTCCCATCTCGGGTATCGTCTTGATTCAACCACGCTTGTCCTTACCCTATCCCACTCTCTTTAAAACATGCGAAGAAAAAGCAAAAGAAGCAGGCTCTCCACGGCGGCAAATATATCCACATTTTCTGTGGACTTCTGTAATGTCAGGGGTCTACATAGCAACCTCGACGCCGTCCACCACCATCTAGAGACGGCGCGGCCTGCCCTGCTCTTTTTAACGGAGACGCAAATATCCGCCCCTGACGATGTATCGTACTTAAATTACCCCGGTTACGTATTGGAACATCGATTCCTACGTAAAGCCGGGGTGTGCGTCTTCGTCAGGGGTGATATCTGTTGTCACCGCCTTCGGGGCCTCGAGCGTCGGGACCTGTCCTTATTGTGGCTACGGGTAGAATTCCGGGGTAGGACCCGAGTCTACGCATGCCTGTACAGGTCCCACGCCAGTGATACGGGATCTACTCAATTATTTGAGAGCGTCCAAGTGGGGACTGACCAGATTCTCGAGCAGTTCCCTTCCGCGGAGGTGGTGGTCCTCGGTGATTTCAACGCTCATCACAAAGAGTGGTTGGGATCCAGGACCACTGATCTCCCCGGTCGGGCTGTCTATGAGATGGCCTTGGCTTATGGTCTCTCGCAGCTGGTAACATAGCCCACCCGTGTTCCAGACGTTGAGAGCCATGAGCCCTCTTTGTTGGATCTTCTGCTGACGACCCACCCGGACGGATACAGGATAGTGGTTGATGCTCCCCTGGGATCATCTGACCACTGCCTGGTCCGTTCATGGGCTCCTGGGGCGGGTCCCAGCCGCTCTTCGACGACTGGAACTCGCACAGTTTGGCGGTACATGTCAGCAGATTGGGATGGACTGCGAGAATTCTTTGCGTCCTACCCTTGGGGGCGGCTTTGTTTCTCCTCCGATGATCCTGACGCCTGTGCGGACTGCGTTGCGGAAACGATTAGCTTGGGTATGGAGACCTTCATACCCAGCTCAAAAATACCCGCAGGGCGTCGCAGCCAGCCTTGGTACAATCGTGCCTGTGCTGTTGCTGCGCGCCTTAAGCAGTCCGCATACGCGGCGTGGCAAAACGCAAGAAGGCGTCGGGATCCAAATTCAAAGGAAGAGAAACGGAGATTCAACGCCGCCTCTAGATCCAACAAGGGAGCCCTAGCTAAGGCCAAGGCGGAGCACATCCGCAGAATTGGTGAGCGACTCCAGAGCTACCCCTCTGGGAGTCGTGCTTTTTGGTCGCTCGCTAAGGCTGTGGAGGGTAATTTCTGCCTGTCCAGTCTCCCACCACTGCGTAAGCCCGATAACAGTTTGGCCCACAGTGCAAAGGAGAAGGCCGATCTCTTGGCCCAATCCTTTGCCTCGAACTCGACTTTAGATGACGGGGGCGCCACACCGCCGAACATCCCGCGTTGTGAGAGCGTCCTACCTGACATAAAAATCACCCAGCGTGCTGTCAGACGGGAGCTCAGGCTTCTAGACATCCATAAGTCGAGTGGGCCAGACGGTATCCCCGCAGTGGTTCTTAAGACGTGCGCCCCTGAGTTGACACCCGTGCTCACGCGCCTTTACCGTCTTTCCTATAAGGCCAACCAGGTTCCGGCTTCGTGGAAGGTCGCCAATGTACACCCTGTCCCCAAAAAGGGTGACCGTTCGGACCCTTCGAGTTACAGGCCGATTGCTGTCACATCCCTACTCTCCAAAGTCTTGGAGCGAGTTATAAACACTCAGCTCCTGAGTTATCTTGAGGATCGCCAGCTGATTAGTGACCGCCAGTACGGTTTCCGTCACGGTCGCTCGGCTGGTGATCTTCTTGTGTACCTCACGCACCGTTGGGCGGAGGCTTTGGAGAGTGGGGGTGAGGCGATTGCGGTCGGCCTTGACATTGCGAAGGCGTTCGACCGAGTATGGCACCGCGCCCTTCTGGCGAAGCTACCTGCGTATGGAATTCCTGAGGGGCTCTGCAAGTGGATCGCCAGCTTTTTGGATGGTCGGAGCATAAAAGTCGTAGTGGACGGCTGTTGCTCCGAGACCAAAACCATTAATGCTGGTGTTCCACAAGGTTCGGTGCTATCGCCGACACTCTTTATCCTGCATATCAATGACATGTTGTCTATTGATAGCATGCATTGTTATGCAGACGATAGTACGAGTGACGCGCGGTACATCAGCCATCGGAGCCACTCTCGGGATTCCATTATGGAAAGACGGTTTCAACTTGTGTCTGAAGTAGAGAGCTCTCTGGGGCGGGCCTCAGAATGGGGTGAATTGAACCTAGTTCAATTTAACCCTTCGAAGACACAAGTTTGCGTGTTCACTGCGAAGAAGGACCCCTTTGTCATGGCGCCGCAATTCCAAGGAGTTACTCTCCAAGGATCCGAGAGTATTGGAATCCTTGGCATCGAAATATCAAGCAAGGTCGAGTTTAGGAGTCATTTGGAGGACAAAGCCAAACTGGCGAGCAAGAAGTTGGGAATCCTGAACAGAGCCAAGCGGTACTTCACGTCGGGTCATAGATTGACGCTTTACAAAGCGCAAATCCGGCCCCACGTGGAGTACTGCTCTCACCTCTGGGCAGGTGCCCCAAAATACCAGCTCGACCCACTTGACTCCTTGCAGCGACGGGCTTGTCGAATAGTCAATGATCCCGATATCACGGACAAATTGGAACCGTTAGGACTGCGGAGAGACTTCGGATCTCTCTGTGTGTTCTATCGTTTGTTTCATGGGGAGTGCTCCGAAGAGTTGTTTGAGATGGTACCACCGTCGCCTATGTACCATCGCACCACACGTCTCCGCAGTAGAGTTCATTCCCACCACCTGGAGGCGTACCGTTCCCGAACGGTACGTTTCCAGCGTTCTTTCCTACCACGTACGTGCAAGCTCTGGAATGAACTCCCTGCATCGGTGTTTCCTCAGCGCTATGACCTGTCCTTCTTCAAACGAGGTTTAAAGAGAGTAATGTCCTCGAGGTAGGCAGCGACTTTGTTGTGCTGGCCCCCTGGCATTACGGAGGTCTATGAGCAGCGGTAACCGCTTACCATCAGGCGGGCCGCTAGCTCGCCTGCCTACAAGGCAATAAAAAAAAATAAAAAAAAAATCACTGCGCCTGATGGTAAAAGCAAATGCCGTCCAGGCAGTGTATCGAATGGCATGATGCAGCAGTCCCAAGACATTCGATACTATTATGCCGGCCTGGTAAGATGCCTCTTCACACTACGGCGGAAGGACTCGGGATCATAGAAGGAGGGAACAGGCGTGACGACAAACAATTCCACAGCTTGACGGTGTGTTCGTGTTGAGATGATTTGGACGATCAAGCTATGGCTTCGAAAGTTAGCACGCGTGGTTCTGTTTAGGTTCTATATGTATTTATTAATTGAATTATCAATCACTCACCAAGGCAATTCCTAGGTCCGTTACTGAAGGGCATATAACTGCAACTATGTGTTAAATTAAACCGCTCAGGCAAGAATCTGTCGGGGTCGAAGTGCTCTGCATCCGGACCCCAATACTTAGGGTCTCGGTGGACACCCCATATCGACACCACTATACCCGAGCCCGCGGGCAACGTGCGTCCAGATGCTACAACAAAATTAAAATATGAATTAGAAAAATTTTATTTTAATATTTTTGTTGTCCTCTTGAGGGCTGCTCAAGGCCGGGATGGTTGGCGCTTACTTTGGGAGGCCTACGTCCAGCAGTAAGCAGCAGGAGCAAAAGTGCGTGGTGGCCTGTTGGTAAGCGGACCAGACGCGGCTGGCAACATGTTCACGGTGGTCGCGGGTTAAAATCCCAGGGCACACCTCTGACTTTTCGGAGTCATGTGTGTATTGATAGTCAATCACCACGCACTAAAATGGTGATGGAAAACATCGTGAGGAAACCTGCATACCATAGCGGTTTATAAGAATTTCTATGGTATGTAAGTCCGCCAACCCGCACTAGGACAGCGTGATGGACTATATGGCCTAACCACTCTCAATCGTACTGTCGATTGTAGAGTAGGCCCGGGCCCTACAGTGGGACGTATATGGGCTGATACAGATACGTCCAGCAGTGGACGGCGATAAGCTGAGTTTAATATATTTTTATCGTAGGAACAAACCCAAATACACGTCCTACTGCAGGACACAAGCTTCTGTTTGAGAATATTTACAAATGAAAAAATACATTTAACATTGATCTATCAATGTTCACTTGCATTTGATCTACTAGTCAATAAAGTGTATCTAAGCTAATTCTTAATAGCAATTAACGATACTATTTGTAATATTTCTTACGTAATGTATGTCAGACTCTGACTCGCGTCGAACTAGAATGCAATTATACTAGTAATCAAATAAATAGAAAATTTTATTACTAGTATAATTGCATTCTTTAAATGCTGTTTTAATTACTATGTCATCCCATGAGTCTTCTAAAGAAAAGACATGTACATACATATAGCTGTATCACTATTTTAAATCAATTGAAAGGCCTGTCGCTTAGTAGGTAGAACGAATTTTTTAATCACGACTTTTTGTAGTCGTTTGTTAATGTGCAGTCTGCATGAGAATCTCAAATATATCGTTATAAATTAGGAGACATTAAATGGCTCATACTGTTTATAATAAGTTAACCATAAGATTATTTGTCGCACCAGTAACCTTGTAGGTAAATTCTGATACAATATTAAATCCATAATCTAATCCACATTGCATCAAATAAGTAAACTAAAACCCAAGTTGCTCAATTAGCACGTGCCTAGCAACAGAACGTATGTGACCTTATATGTTTAGCAACTACAAAATACTTACGCAAGGTAATATCTTCTAAAACTTTTCTGATGATGAAAGGCACGGGCGGGAATAGCCTCAGCGATTCCTTCACAACTCTCTCCAGATACTTCATTTTCGTTAGATCTTCTTTCACCAATGGACGTTCGGAATCACCAAAGATATCGCATAATCTACAATATGAGATTTAATTTTTCATCATATTTTTTTTTTGTTTTACTTTCCCAAGCCTAACATCATCAATACTATAAATAAATAAATACGCCCAATAGGCACATACTAGTCACGTACATGCCTCTGAACCCACGTTAGGATCAATTAAGACTTGTATCACTGGTATGAGGAACTATGTGAGACTTTTCGGTCTCACAAACACCCAGACCCAACACAAATACCTGTGGGCCTCACAAACTTCCGTCTCGGTGCGAGGATCGAACCGGCGGCCATTCGTTTCACAGTTAGCGTCTAACCAACAGCGCCACGAAGGCTGCCATTATAACATTTAAATTCGTCTCAATACAAAAAATTAAAACTTACATGGCTATATGCATCCTTTATTCAAATTATACTCCTAATCTAAATTGCAACTAAAATCTCAAACCTGTTTAGATTTCTTATGCAACAATATCAGTCCAAGATCCTCATTCGTTCCACAGTCATAAGGCTAAAAAAATAATTAACTCACTCCCGGTACAACTTCTCCTGTATTTCTGGATATTTCCCTAGAAGCTTGAGCGTGAAACCCATAGCGACAGCAGAAGTATCAGTTCCTGCTATAGAGAGTGTGAGTACTTCTTCTCTCAACTCCTCGTTTGTATACCCTTTCTCGCCGCCAGAAAAAGATATCAAGAGGTCTAGAAAAGTCTTCTTTCGGTATGATCCTAAATCTGAAAAAAATATATAATTTGGAAATTATCGTTACTTATTCGTTATTTCAATAATCATACATTTTATTCATATCAAATAAAGGTTTTATACAATCACTCATAAATCTGTTGACCCCAAACTAGGTGACCCCGTATTTTGGATAAAAACAACATTTTAACATTTAAACATATCAATTGTTAATATACTGTTAGCTTTAATCTAAATATTTATGAATTGTATTTAAAGTTATTATTGAATATGTACAGAGGCAATTAATACATGATTTTTAAAAATCCAAACAAGTTAAACATAAGTTAATAAAATTAGTTGCAGTAATAAATTACCAAATCCGTGATAGACTTCCGTATTATTCTTTTGTTCAATGTTCAATTCAATTCTTTTGCGCCTGATTACCTGCAAACAATATCTTATATGTAATCAAATTCATCTTTTCAACAGACACAAATCAAATTGCCTGATCCGGTATTCGAGCTCATATCCTTCCAGTTCACAGCCCATTTAAAAAAACTACTCAGCCTTATTCTCTTTTGGGGAAATGACTGCAGTCTTGCACTGAATCATGGGTTCAAATTATGGTATTCCGGCAAGGAAACAGGCTACACTATGTAATGACAAAGCCCGTTTCTTACCAATGGCAAATTCGATCCTACATTACCTATATGTCTCAGGATAACGAGCGCTGTGGAATGCCAAGCATTGCTTTGTAATTCAAGGTGTTGTTTAGTTTTGCTACTGTTTATGAGCGGTCATATCACCTACGATTAGGTGAACGGCGTGCTCGTCTCGCAATTCATTTCAATAAAAAATATAAATAGAAAAATGTAGGAGCCCCAATACTCACATCATCTGTAAAGTCGTGTAGCTGTTTGATACATTTTTCGTGCTCCTTGTACTGCGGAAACAGCTTGAACAACCAATCTGGCTGCAGCCACAAATGGAATATTCTCTCGCAGGCCAAGTTCAATACTGTGGTCACGTTGTTCAGGAAAGATGAGTCAGAATTACCTTGCGCGTTAATTTGTACGCCCATTGCGGTTTCTAGAAAGAAAGTTATGTTTGAAATACTTTTTATGTCATTCTCAACAGACACAAGAGTCCGACAAGATATGGTTGGTTAGAAAAGGCCTACGTTAAACCTTAAGTGATAAGAGCCATAAACATAATTATTAAATATATTTTTTACAAATGACAGTAGAGACGGGGGACGCCAATGTGAGGCAGCAGCGTCATAGGGCGATAAGGTGTGCCTTGCGCTTGCCAACCAGCGTGCCAAGCGTCAGGAGTATTGGTAACTTCCTTTGTCTAATCGATGGATGATATCAGTACATCAGAAGCTGGTGGCAGAGATCGCTTAAGCTATAAGGCCAAAATTGGTAACACCCCTCATAAGAAAATCTTTGGGGAAAAATATGTTTATCGGTGGATTTCTCGTGACTACTGTTGATGATGTTGATAATATGTGATAATTTACCATATTTTAAGCGCGCAACAGTACACAAGGATAATAAGTTAATTGTGTCGTACAAATCCTAGTAGGTAATAGAAATCTCAAAAGAAATATAAGCATTGAGCACCCAAAACATATCCAAAATTTAAAACAACTAACAGGAAGTTTCCCTCTCAAATTACAGTTTTAAAGTGAGGTAAACAACATATGGCAACTGAGTCACATTCGTATAAATGACAATAGCTACTATCTCGCACAAATCTTAAATCTACGCTTGAGGAATATAAAACACCTGACGAAAAAAATAGCGCACTTATACGAAGGTAAACTACATAAGGTGAATATTTTATGAGACCGCGCATTACTAATCTATACATATAAATAAAATTGAAGTGGCTGTTTGTAAAGCGAAAATAAAAAAAATGTCCAACTGCATATCGTTATATACACGATACCTATAACGAAAATGACATTAGATTTTTTTTGTCTGTCTGTCTGTCTGTCCGTCTGTAATGTAATGTAATGTAGTCAAGAACACTCAGTTTGCTAAAAACATGTCTGTTTGTTCCGGCTAATCTCTGAAATGGCTGGACCGATTTTGACGGGACTTTTATTGTCAGGTAGCTGATATAATAAGGAATAACTTAGATTTAGATTTATTTTAGAAAAATAAAGTTTTTATTAAATTCCACGCAGACGAAGTCGCGGGTACAGCTAGTGCTAAATAAAAAAATAGAACAAAACGCATATATGATTGTTTAAAATATACTCGTAGTATACTAAGTAAAAACTTGTATGAGGAAATGTTTCGACGACATTAAACAAGTTATTCTTGAAAACTTGCAGTCTTACCAGCCAACGTTAATTATCAATAGGTCAAAGCTATCTATTAATGTTAAACACAATCTGAAACTGCAAACCAAATTATCACTCACCGCATACTGAATCGAGAGTGTATGCACTCAGAAAAGGCCATATACCGAAAGTTCCTTTGTCCGTACTAGTACTGAGAGATTTGGACAACTTTTCACTCTGTTCGGAAAACACCTCGACGAAGTTCTCCACTATCTTCGGACTGAATGCTGGCACCAAAACCTTCCGACGCCGCCTCCATATTGACACTAAAAACGTATTATATATTTATAAAAATATATTTTATACAATACTTCAATAACTACCTGAATTAATAATTTTTGAGTAAATGTGAAGAATTTGTACTAGAGCGCTATAAAGTGTATTGCCTATAAAGCTGAGGTATCGGGTTAGGAAATGTGATATTGGATTTTTCTATTCATGATCAGCCTGGAATCAAATATTTGTGCCCGATATGGCGATAGGCTCGCCCTCTACCACATCGTGGGACGGAACATACAAGGGGAAATGTGGGTATCACTGTCTGGGAAAAAGGCATGAGTTTATGTATGTATGTTTGCATGAGTACAAAGTGTATTTATTTCAACACACTTTATACGCCATACATACTATAAAGTGTATTGTATTTAAATGCTCTATCCAAAAAAATTAACAAATTCATAAAATTCACATTAAATTAAAATTCAAAAAAACACGTTCTTAAAATTAATATAAACAAAAAATGGTCAGTTTAAAAAAAATAAGTTTAAGGAAAATGATATTATATTGTTGTATTAGGTTTCAACAATGAATTAATGTTATTGCTTTGGCCTATAATAACCGCGGAGAAAAACGCTTTAATGGTACTTAAAGCACCTAATATTCTAGCCACGTATCTAAGCGGTAATGTAATGTAGTCCAAGAACACTCAGCTTGCTAAAAACATCCCCGACGTGTATTACTCAAGACTCTATAGTCATAAGAATTGATAATATAGAACCATTTTTACCAGTAGCTATATCAGCCCATATACGTTCCACTGCAGGGCACAGGCCCCTCTACAATCGAGAGTACGATTCAGAGTAGACAGTCGCCACGCTGGCCTAGTGCGGGTCTCAATTCATCTGATTACATTTCGATAGTATTTTCCTAACTGTTTTGATACTATTACTGTAGGTACTGGTTCCTGCGTATCTCCATTTCAGATTTCCGCTCATCCCTGCCGCAATGTAAACACCGCCTAGCACAGATATTTACCGCAAAAGTATACCTAAGTGACAAAGTATAAGAAACACAAGACGAAATAAAAACATTACGAAATTGTGAGTAAATTTACTTATCATGCTGGAAAATTGTTCAAAATTACATCAATTACGTAATGTCACACAATGCAAATACGTCAGACCATTGTAAGACACACACTTGGGTTTAATTAACACTAGTAGTGTTTTTTTATATCCTTCATATTATGTGCCTCTGCCCTCTTTCTTTACTAGTAACGTCTAACGTAAATCAGCCAACAAGCCATCTCATACGGAAATACCAGAAGAGAAAAAATAATAAAATGAAGTATCTAAATGAGCCACTTTACCTGGTGCAAATATACCGCCGTATCCTATGACTTTCCTTAAAAATCTGTGGAGGTCGTCTTTCTCCATGCAAGTTTTCAGCACTACCTCTAAATCGGCTGGGTGCAATAACACAAAATACAGTAAATGACCAAGCCAGCCCTTGATAATCCCGTCGTGGTCCATCGCTTCATAGCTATATCTGCTCAGTGTCGACATTATATCTGAAACAAGACATAATTGCACTTGCGTAAGTAATCTTGTAATTCATTGCGTGAATCCCGCTAGTTTATACAATTTAGTCTATTACCAGTAATAACATAACAACACTTCCTAACAAATAAATTAGGTTTGAAATTAAAAGTCATGCTGTAAATGAAATATTTTCGTTCTTGATATTGTTTTAACCTTCTTCGGGGAGCTGCTATTGTAATGCGGAAAACATACGGAAAATATGTAATTGTAACATTTTGTCTCTTGGAGCTTTAATGGCGGCGATAATGCGATGACTACCGGTTAATGATAAATTCCTTAAAACTATTGTAAATATTTAGTAAGTTGCAAGTTCTGAAATGTGAAGTCTGCAAATGCTTCATGACATTTGTGAAGAATAACTCACATTCACTACAGCACGTAAATGTTAATTAAAGAGTAAATGTGCCTTGTTTATTGGCGTTCGCTCCCTTTATTTTTTGCAGTAGCATAATTTGATTGTATTTTCTTTATCTGTTTATTTTTGTATACTGTGTTTTATACGCTTTTATCGTAATAAAGTTTGACAAAATAAAATATCCATACCCATACCCATCATAAAAGTAAAAAGCGTAGTTATAGACATCAAAACCCAAAATAACATCCAACAGTCACATACATAGTTCTGTAGGGCGATTCACATATTAAAACAAGTTCAGTTGCAGTGCAGTTGCGGTTAAGTTTCGATCAAAACGGCCCTTTTCGTATTCTCGTAACCGCTGTCAAATACGCTCGCGTCTCGCAAACGCTTTAACGTATTTTACTGTTACGCGTTGATACAGATCGCAACTTGATCGGTAGGTATTTACTTATTCATTTGACCTCTCAAATGACCTCTCAAAATTCGATTAAAAACGTGCAGCACGTGTGCAGTTTCGAAATTAGTAGTAAGGAAACATCCTACAAATCGTATCAATATACATATATTAATGACAAAAGTATTAAATACAGTTGACACGCAGCTCACGCGCAGCTAAACAATTATGAGAATACAATTTTGCACCAAAACGTAAACGTAATCGCAACCGCACCGCCACTTGATCAGCGCGTCAACAAATTACGTGAATCGCCCTGCAGACCCAAAAGAAATATTTGTAGGCTGCACAAACATTTCTCTCGGTGCGGGGATTGAACCCGCGTCCTCTCGTTTCACAGGCAGCGTCTAAGCAACTGCGCCACAGAGACTGTCAAAACTAATCTGGAATGTAAATATCAATGCATAGACAGATAATACTAATATCTATGTCATTTTGGCTTCAGAATAAATCAAGCCAGCGGCAACAGTTGTTGCCGTTTACTATCTGTAGACGAAATGGTGGTTAACCTTTCAACCGCTATATACTACTTAGCATGTAGTACTATTTAGTATAAATAAATGTTTAATTTACGAATTTATTATTTTTGCGTGAGTCAAAGGCCGTTAATTTGATTCAACACGTTTCGCGTCGGGTCGGGTGGCGTGGCGTTTCAGTAATATCTTTCCGCCTTTAATCATTCTATGTCATGAACATGTGCCAGGTTGAAAATAAGTATTTTTAAATATTACATGCAATAAAATATTACAAAATAAAAAATATTACATTCCTTTCTCGTGGATTTACCTAACTGAAATAAATACGAAAGACGTTTTTCGATAACTATAGATAAGTCTTTTTCTTGAGTCACACTAAAATTAATCGCAGGAATAGATATCAATTGATGGTATGAACGCGTATCATAATACCGTCGTGTCTAGTTACCAGTGTCTAGTAGCATACTACTTGTCTAATCGCGGTGTGTATGTACTGTGAACCGTGAAGTACTAACAATCATGAAATGATTTCGAAAACATCGATCAAATATAACTAGATGTTCGTTAAGCACTTCAAAAGCTGCCGGGTGAAATAACACAACAAAAAGAAGTGTTGTATTAAAAAAGGTCTCTATGTTCTAAGGTTTTGTAGCAAAATATACATTTTACTATCAAAAAACATTTACATTCGTAAATGTTCTTTTGTGTAATAAAAAAGACTAAAGTAATGATTAGTGTTGCCAAGTGTCCCGCTTTTCAGGGGTTTGGTGACGCGTCCCGATTGAACCTTCGGCGGGACGCCAAATGTCCCGCTTTTTGACCACCCCTCTCAGAACGAATAAAAAACTAAATATTACAACACTTTTATTTATAATCCGTACTGTATTTCGCGTTTTCCTACAATTATTAACCTACGTAGTATCTAATTCGATTCTAAAGTTGTTTCCACAGGCTGATACCAAAAAACACAGGATTTTGAATAAGTTCTCGCTGTTTGTTTACGAATTCCTAGCTTTCTTATTTTAGATGGTAACACATGTGCAAGGAAATACTGTTAGTGAACTTGTGTCTTCATGAATATTAGCTAGCTCCAATGAAAATGTCTTCGTAACAATTTCAAGTTTCATACCGCTTAGAAAGTATTTCTGGCGAATTTTACTTTACGACATGTAAATGTATATATCATTTAAAAGAAAAACGCATCTTAACTTCACTTAATTCTCTACGAGCATTATAGCGGGCATAATTATTTGTCAAAATTCATGTGCAAAGGCGTGTCGGAAAATATCAATTTTCATCTTGAAAATAAAGATCGCTCTGGTAAATCGAAAAAGTTATAGTCTGTGAATTTAAGAAATAACTCGATGAAGACCCATAGCAAACGCTAGAGGAAAATGTAAAATTTTTGAAATATTTGGAGTAAGTTAAGAAATCTCTGCTTATCCCTTCTGGAAAAAAGGCGTCAATTTATGTATGTAGGCATGGTATGAAACCATGGCGCCTCATGAATTGAAGCCTCGAGAGATATGGTACTTAGTCTGGTTGAGCTGCGCTTCCATTATTATAATAATAATCAAAAACGGCTATTGTCTTTGAGAGCCTCCAGGGACGCGACGTTTTTCGATGTGATAAGTATATGTTGCTAGAAAGGGGGAAAGTAATAATGTGTGAAAGCAAAAAAATATATAATTCCCTCTACTTTAATAGGCGTCTCGCTGAAGAACTCATAATCCCGCTTATTTTAATGTCCTGTCTCGAATTTTCAAAAACTAAACCTGGCAACACTAGTAATGATACAATGTCATTATATAATCACTGACATGTCAATAACACAGAGAGAGTCAAATATTCATTAATACATACATCAATTCGCATTTTTTCCAGTACCTAAGGGCTTTTCACTGGTGGTAGGTCTCTCATATGTGAGAGGTCATCTGGGTAGGTACCACCGCAATGTCTATTTCTCCCGTCACACAGCAATATAAATGCACTGTTGTGTTTTGGATTGAAGGACATTGTAGCCAGAGTAACTGCTGGACTATTATATATATATTGAGACTTAACATATTATGTCTCAGGATGGCGAGGGCGGTGGAATGCCAAGCATTGCTTTGTAATTCAAGGTGTTGTTTGGTTTTGCCACTGTTCATAAGCGGTCGTATCGCTTACCATCAGGCGAATGGCATGCTCGTCTCGCTAATAATAGCAATAAAAAAGGGCAGACAGAGGTGCTATTAGGACAGCCATGTTTCACCTCGTATGTTCGCCTCATTTAATGGCATTCATGAATATTAATTATTCAGAAAACCCCGAAGAATACTTAAATAAACATAAGAACCAATAAAATTAAACTTATATAACTTCTAATTATGTAATAAAATTAAAAAGAAAAAAATCAAAGATAAAAAATGACGGATAATCTAAGATGTTTTATAGCCGAGCAATAAGTTTACACGACAACTTATGGTGTTAAAACAATTTATTAAACAAACCTTTGATTGCCGTATAATTATTTGCACCTTGGTGTGTATTTGTTGTTCTGCGAAGCGTATTACAATCAAATAAACACTGGGGCGGACCGCGAATTGACGATGCGCAGATCTCGGGTTCAATCTCAGAACACCAACCTCTGACTATATACATTCTGTCTTTATCCCTATCTGCAGGGCACTGTATCAGCCCATATACGCCCCACTGCAGGGCATGGGCCTTCTCTACAATCGAGAATACGATTGAGAATGGTTAGGTCATACTATAGTCCACCACGCTGGCTGGCCTTATCCTTATATTTGTATAGAAAGAAATACAAACGAAAAACCCAAAAACATCAATCGTTTAAGTGCACCCGCTTTTTATATGAGCCCAAAAAAGTAGCTACAAACAATCGGATGATAAGAATTGTATCCGCCCATATACAACCATACTTCGTATATTATCGTCGTAGCTAATTATAAAATCCACCTGCAAGAGATAATAATCTATCGCCATTCGACACACTTAGCACCATTCTCCTAGCACCGGGAGAGCATACCTCTGTAGCTCTCTAGCTCTGTGTTTTTCCCTTTTTTCCATACACATTCCATTAGTACCCCCTTATCTATATACAATGTACTTTGTGCTACTTACACCTACGTATATAATTTGATCTCTGTGTTATGAATTCTATTAAATAATAAAATAAAATTATTATTGTAAAAAGTGTCCATCAGTATTGTTCCAGGTTTTGCTTGTGACGATTTTATAAGAAAATATTTTAATCGTTATGGAATTTATTTTTAGCCAATTACGGTACGATCGATAACGATAATTTAAGAAAGGATATCTACATAAGTCCCGTAAAATATAATTTGATCTAACAATATTTTGAGTAGCCAAAACAAATTGTATTCACCACACGCGTATTTCATTAGAATGATATAAACCACTTTTATCACGTATCAATATTGCGATAATGGTCTCGTAAACACATATACCCAGTTTATTTAAAATGACGCGCAAACAATTTTTTAAGAAATTATAATTATATATTTATATATTTTCGAACTCAAATGATTGTTATTTGTTGTCATGGAAACTCAAGAAGACTTCAATGCGAAATTGTCATAATAACGTTCGTTGTTAACGATCGGTTCTCCCATTGGTCAACGGTTTTACGCACAGAGTAAAACCTATCTGTGAACCACCTTTTTTGTTGTTACATGAACTGCGTTTCATGACGTCATAACGTTGCCGCTTACCGCAGTACCGCGCGTATCTTTCGCCCATATATTACGTCCATGCGTTCGCCAGACCAGGCCTTTAGACATACATTGTCGACCTTTGAGATGGGAATACACTGTTTATAAAAGGTCTGTATCTGTATCAGCCCATATACGTCCCACTGCAGCGCACGGGCGTCCTCTACAATTGAGAGTACGATTGAGAGTGGTTAGGCCATATAGTCCATCATGCTGGCCTAATGCGGGTTGACGGACTTTACGTACCATAGAAATCGCTATGGTATGCAGGTTTCCTCACGATGTTTTCCTTCACCGTTATGGTGCGTGGTGATTGACTATCAATGAATCAATCAATACATGACTCCGAAAAATCAGAGGTGTAATCCTATAAAATTATAAATACGAAAGTTTGTGTGTTTGTTGCCTCTTCACGCTCAAACCACTGGACCAATTTTGATGTAATTTTATATGGAGGTAATTGACATCCCGAATGAACACATAGGCTACTTTTTATCCTGACAAAATATAATGCTCCCGTTGGATGTGCACGGAATTTCAATATACTTAATACAAACTCAAAGGAATTGAATGCGAAGTTTAGACTACGGTAATAACTTTGAGTATATCAATATTATTAATCGTTAGTAGTATGTTTAAACAGTTATCACACGGAATAGTTCCTTTGTTTTTAAAGCGGACTGGACTCAAAAAGTATCTGCAAGTATCCGGCCGCTAGTTAATAATAATTGTTATTATAAAAATATATAAACTAAATAAATCTTTGATATGAGATGAGAACTATGTATGTTCCTGCTGGGTGCATTTGTTTATAAAAATTGTATGTATTAAGTACTTCCGTAGACCTGATATTACACTAAATAGGAAATTGCGATACTTATTCCTATATTCACCGCGTCTATTTAAAGCACAATCACGTTCTCTTTTAACATATAATATAACTTGCAGATGCTGTTACCTGCATAACATCGGCGGCGTGCATAGCATTTCTTAGATATATGGCATTTACATATTGTTACTACATTCTTATCTATTATACTTTAAGGTATAGGTATTAGTGGCTGGCGGGTCCAATTGCTGTTTTACTTTCGTTTGAAGGTCCGACGTAAAAACCGCGCTACGAATTAGTAAATTGAAGTGTATCTAGACTAATTTTTGTCCCAAAAAAACAATAAGACCACTTATTTTTAAAAATTGCATTCAATATTCAGTTCGTAATAGTCATGATTTTTATGTGAATATTGTAATTACAATTATTTTTATCGATTTAAATTATTCAATAGATCAGATGTAATTAAATGCTGTAACTAAAGCAGTTTTCACTAAGAAATAGACTCACGATATTTTATATTAATAATATTATTAGTTATATTTTTATCTTATTTTTCAAACTTTTTTTTAGTTTCATTTTACTGAATACCAGAGTTCTAAATAATATTTATCACACATATAATAAGTCCCGGCAACTTACCTTCAGTGTTGCCAGCTAGCTCGTGAGCTACCCCCCATATGGGGTTCGTCGTCTTAATAGCGGGAATAACCGCAGCCAACTTGTACATATGCCTCCTTCTGAATCGAAACACTATGATCCACATAAGGAGTGCCATAAAAAGCAACCACCACATCATAATTACACCTATTTACGACCACAACGCACGTACGAATGACACTAAGGATTTCAATCTAAGTGAAACCGCCTCAGTCTTATATGTTTGTCAAGTGGCCAATCAAGTATATTTAGTCCACGCACTATGTTACTGCAATAAGGCCGGGGTCGCGAAGTTCATGGTGCGGTTGAGACAGCCTTATTGTGACAAGGAAGCGGCAATTATCTAAAACAATTACAACATTTACATTTATGTTTTAATTTCATTGTCTAGTGTTTTTATTACTTTTATGATTGCTTAACATAAAAATAGTATGTCGTCCTCCAGGCTAGATGTGGTTTTTAAAACATGAAATTTGGGATTACCGCATCGAACTTCTTTGAATTTTGTTACGTAAAACGATTTGCGGAATGTTTTGCGAAATCTCGCTTTGTCCAGTTGAAATTTATTTATTGAGGTAAATTTACATTTATTGAGGTATTTTCATGAGTATTTTGATTTTGTTTTAATCGGTCAATTAAAGGAGATTATCACGTTGATGTGTATTACTGTAATTTTATCAGAATTGGATAATTTGGACTGCTTCGGTGGCGTAGTTGCACTAGGGTACGGTTACAAAACTGAGAGCTAGGGTACGGTCTCGGGTTCGAATCCCGGGTTGGGCAAAGTAATATTGGATTTTTCTATTCATTGTCAGCCCAGAGTCAGGAATTTATGCCCGATATGGCGATAGGCTCGCCACCTATCACATTGTGGGACGGAACATACAAGGCGAAATGTGGGTGTACTGGCACCTCTGCCTACCCCTTCTGGGAAAAAGGTGTGAGTTTATGTATGTATGTATGTATGTTGGATAATTTAGGCTATACCAGCATTTGAACACGTGTGCGAATATGTATGTATGTGTTGTAGTCTAATAACGTCATGACGAAATTAGACTACAACTTCATATAACCCTACTACTGCTTACTTAAAAGGTAATTATTTCTACAAGTAACTGGTGAAAACATGTTTTTTTTTGTACTCATTTTTTTTATTTTATATTTTGTGTCGCACTGCTGGACAAAGGCCTCCCCTATTTTTCCTCCATTTGCACTTATTGTCGGCGAGCTCTTGCCATTATGACTTGAATGCATCCAACTCATCTTTCCATCGCATCTTCGATCTTTCATATTTTCCACCTCCTGTATAAAAATCCATTGACTTGTTTCGTTTTAAAATGACATTCCATCGACCCATACGGTGCTTATATTCAAAGTTTTAACTGCAGCCGAAGGAGAATAAGGATTTTTGCGTAAACTTACTACTGGACATATTAAGACTTAAAATCTTCCTGAGACAGATGGCGAGCGCAGTGGAATGTCAAGCATTGCTTTGTAATTCAAGGCACTGTTTTGTTTTGCTATTATTCATGAGCAGTCGTATCGCTTGCCATCAGGCGAATGGCATGCTCTCGCCATTCCTAGCAATAAAAAATAAAAAACTTATCAAAGGTTAAATCGAAATAGATTTATTTTTATAAAAATGTTAGACGTCAAAACAAAGTATTCTATATATACTGGTGGTAGGTCTCTCATATGTGAGAGGCCATCTGGGTGGGTACCACCGCAGTGTCTATTTCTCCCGTCAAACAGCAGTGTAAACGCACTTTTGTGTTTCGGGTTGAAGGGCATTGTAGCCAGAATGACTACTGGACATATTGAGACTTAACATCTTATGTCTCAGGGTGGCGAGCGCAGTGGAATGACAAGCATTGCATTAAATTCTATGTTTTTTTTTAATATAAATAGCTGACATCACCTGATAGAAGATCTTGCAGTCGTCTTTATACCTTTTCCTAACATGGAGACCGATCCGCCAGTACAACTCCTTTAAAGCACGATTATCCGTGGCACGCATTTTAATTATACTAACCACTGAAGCTCAATAAGTCTCTGGAAATGTCTCACATATCTTTTAATCTCTCACTGTCTTTACCCACAGTAAGTTCACAGTAACATAGGCCTGCCCGAATTATTTCCAAAAAGACCTGTTATTAATAGAATAGTAAGTATAAGAGTGTATTAAAATCTTTTACCGCCTTTCACCGACTTGTCTCCAGTCCACATAAGAAACATGTTATTTCGTCAACTAAGTATTTTATATTTAACACCAACGTGACTACCATCCTGTAATACTGCATTCCAGTCCGGTTACATCCCCTCCTGTCCAAATTTCAATTGACGTCATTCCTCATTATAAAAATGTGCATACGTTACTACAACTAGTCCATTGAAATGTTACATGAGCTTTGCATTTTTTAGATGACGCAACTTTATTTTTGGGATATGTATTGGTGGTCAATAGAAGCTTAAACTCAAGTTTGTGGGGTCACCACCCTTGTCCCCCGGCCGCCATCTTGGAAAAAGGGGTGAAAATACTTTTTTCGCGTTATCTCGGAAACTATACATCTTACGAAAAATTTGCAAAAACATAATTTGTAGCTAATTGTATTGCCTACAAATATGTTCATATAATTTTTTGCCTAAATTAAAAATTAAGGAAGTTATAAGCAAAAAAGTGAGTAAATATTTATAAAAAAAATCTTATTTTCTCTATAACTTTTATGAAAAAAAAACTCACTTTTTTATTTATATTAACCTATTCTGTGCCCCTGATGGGCAAAAGTCTCCCTCAACTCCTTCTACTTATCCCTATCAGTTGCTGATGCCATCCAAGTGCTGCTAAATTGGTCGAGATCGTCGCGCCACCGTTTTCGAAGCCTGCTGCGTGACCTCTCGCCATCCTTAGACATCCATTGATTGGCAATATTTGCCCGCCTCTTCGGGTGCATCCGGGTGACGTGGCCCGCCCAATCCCAGTTTAGTTTATCTGATTTCTGTGCAACATTCTTGACTCTGGTTATGGAGCGCAAGGTGTTAGTGGGTACTCTGTCCATGTGTGTTACGCCTAGCATCCTGTGCTCCATAGCTTTTTGACAAACCTGGACCTGGACCTCTGAAGTTCGGTCAAAGACCAGGATTGAGCACTGTATGTGAGAATTGGTAAGATACAAGCCGAAGAGTCTACTTTTAAGAGAAACGGGAAGATTTCCCTTAAGAAATTTCTTCTTCACATTTTTGCTTATAACTTCTTTAATTTTTAATTTAGGGTAAAAAGTTATATAAACATATTTGTAGGCAAAACAATGTGCTACAAATTATGTTCTTACAAATTTTTTGTAAGACGCATAGTTTCCGAATTATCGTGAAAAAAGTGTTTTCATCCCTTTTTCCAAGATGGCGGCCGGGGACAAGGGTGGCGACCCCACAAACTTGAGGTTAAGCTTCTATTGACCCCCCAAACATGTCCCAAAAATAAAATTGCGTCCTCTAAGAAATGCAATATTCGGTCCTCAAATTGTAACATTTCAATGGACTAAACATTATTTTACTGCGGAGATATTTATCTATCTATCTTTATCTCATCTACATAATATAAATATGTGAAGGAAATTATTTGTATGCAGTTTACGAAAATGCGCGGACGGAGGATGTTGGTACAGTTGAATATTATATGGAGAAGAAGTGCCTATTAGTTAATTAAATTATGTGCAGTAAATTCATTAAAGAACATCGGCCATAATGGACCATGAAAGGGAACAGTTATCAATGGTACATCAAAAAATAGTGTGATTTACTAGAATGAAAATCCATTTATTTTTAAACAACTGGATAAAAAGAAAAACTTAAAGTGTTTTAATAATGAGAGTACTCTCCTCAAGGGAGGCAGCCACTTTGTTGTGCTGGTCTCCTGGCACTGCGGAGGTCCATGAGCAGCGGTAGCCGCTTACCATCGCTAGCTCGTCTGCCTACATGGCAATAAAAAAAATTTATTTATTTATTTATTTAAATCTTTATTGTACACATAAAAAAGAAAAATACAACATACAGAAACAAAAAAATATATAAAAAGTACAAATGGCGGTCTTATCGCTTAAAGCAATGTCTTACAGACAACCATGGGATGGATTTAAAAGAAGGAAAAAGAGAGGGCAGTGTAAAATAAATAATTAAAAGTGAGGAAACTAGATAAAACTCATACTATCTATATATATAATCTAAACATAAAAATACACCAAAATAACATACATACATACATAATAAAAAGCATAAATACATACATATATAATACTACAAACATATACATATATAAATATATAATAAATACAAATTTAAAATTAATTAGAAGTAGGAAATAATATTATCTACTAAAATCTGTTTATTTAGAGAGAGAGGTAATGTTCTTTGATTTGCCTCTTGAATGAAGACAGCGATTGCGCCTGTCTCACCACAACAGGAAGCGCGTTCCACAATCGAACTGCTTTGACAGTAAAAGACTTGTCCATAAATGTCGTGGTGTGCACAGGCATTCTCAGCCTAAGATTCTCGGACGACCTCAAGGACCTCAAATGTGAGTCATGAAGAAAAATAAATCGTTCTTTAAGATAAGATGGGGTGAGAGGATTGAACAAAATATTGTAAAGAAGACAGAGAATGTGAGTATTCCGACGAAGCCGTATAGGTAACCACTTGAGCTTAGCACGAAACTCAGAAACATGGTCATATTTGCGAAGACCAAATATGAATCTTATGCAGAAATTTTGAAGACGCTCAAGTTTATTTAGTTGGTCTTCGGTGAGATCTAGATAGCTGACATCGGCATAATCAAGGATGGGGAGAAGGAGGGTTTGCGCAAGCGTAATCTTCGTGGTAACGGGTAGAAAGTTGCGTAATCTTCGCAGGGACTTAGCTGAAACGAACAGCTTACGGCTTATTTCACGAAGCTGAGGACCCCAAGTAAATGACTTATCAATAACTAAGCCCAAATTGCGGACGGTGTCACTGTAAGGGATAAAATATATTGAACGCGTATGAGTGCGTTCCATAACTCATACTTTGTTTCAAAATAAGGTTTTAACTACAGCGTTGAAGGCAATAAGTGCTGAATTAAAAATAAAGTGTGGGTATTTTCTATGACACACGTGACTTTTCTGAGCGCTGTGATTCTGCTTCCTTGTAATTCCGATTTGCGCCTACTGTTAATTCTCTGTTTATATTTATGACTTGGATTTAATAACGCACTCCGATGACTCTTGCATTTCTGAAAACCTTGTACGATTGACCATTGGATAATGATAACGCTTTGTGATTTCGTTTGAAGTGCGAAGTATTCTTATATTTCCAACTAGCGGCCCGGCCCGGCTTCGCCCGGGTGCAGATACAATTCCAGTTCATATTTTATCTAAACTCAACATGACTGCCCCTCTCGATAATGCTTATCCAATTTCGAGACCAATCGGATCAATAACAAAAAAGTGCAAAATGGCTGCCACCATTTCAATTCTGACTCCGAATTTAGGTTATTCAGAAAAAGGGTGGCTCCGAAATTCCGAAATCCTGATGTTTAAAAACATCTCTTTCTGTATTATTAAACCATTCGCTTTGGCTGCTAATAAGGATCAAATTTTGCGAAATAATGTCATAATAAATAATAAAATAAAATAAAAAACCTTTGTGGCGGGGTTCCGGAAAGGTTGAGAATGACAACAACAAGGTATGTTATCAACGAGATTTTTAATGGTAAAACAAAAAATTACAAAGTTGTGGCTTCGGCTTTAGAGGGCAGCGATCCAGAGAGAACCAGCGGTGTGGATACAATTAGGATACACTACAAACGTTAGCTTCAGCCGGACGTTACTCAAATTACATTTATAAACACTGGACCTTATATAAGAACGTTTGTAACGAAACCATACCGCGATCTAATTCTACGGTGGCGCCATCTCTTAGCAAGCGGCGGTAAACTCCCGTTACAGTCTCCCCCTCTGTCTACGAAGGCGACCCGACGAGGAAGACAGGAAAATTCTTCGTACGTGTTCTAAAGAGGCCAGATTGGTGTGCTTCGCAGTTAAGAGGGTTGTTTGCGAGGGCGTCCTCTCTTGCGGATGACTTGTACAGGTGTTGGTAATTTGTCAGAATCTTGTTGTCGGTATAATTGTAGCGCGGAGGCATGATATATGCCCACGGGTACATCAGGAGAATCTGGACATGCTATTTCGTAGGAGCATGGCCCATGTTTTCTCTTGACTACATAGGGTCCATCTCTACGGGGTCCAAGTTTAGCACAATACCCTTGGGTTGATTTACTGAGCAAGTGAACGTCAACCATAACGAGACTCCCCGGTTGATAATTTGGGCCGGATTGGCGTTTCTTATCAACATACACTTTCCTTTTCTCCTCGTTCCATTCTTGTACTTCCATTGCTCTTTTCATTGTTTCAGACATGATTAGTAATTTAGGAGTAATTTCCGAGACAAAGTTTTCATCTTGTATAATAGATCTCAAATCATACTGAACGTCATCTGGGGTACGTAATTCACGGCCAAAAGTTAAGTATGCTGGAGTATATCCAGTCGCTGTTGATTTCACCGTATTCATGGCAAAACGTATAGTCGGTAACTTGTCTGCCCAAGTTCTATGATCGTCATCTACATATATGGCTAGCTGGGTTTTCAGGTCTCGATTCTTTCTCTCTACTGGATTTGTCTCCGGGTGATAGACGGGGGTAAATCCGTGGCTTATTCCCAAACAATAAGTTAGTTGCTGTAGGACGTTACTCACAAATTGAGTACCATTATCGCTTATGAATCTGCGAGGAGTACCAAATCTCAAAATTATCTCATTTAGTAACACTTTGGCACATTCTTCAGCAGTGGCTCTTTCTAGAGCAAATAACTCAACCCATCTTGTTGCAACATCTTCTATAATGAATATCCAAGTCTCATTCCTTTCCGTTCGAGGTAGTGGTCCAAATAAGTCAAAAGCGATCACCTCGAATCTCGCATTCATAGCTGTTGTTTGCAGTAATCCAGTGGGCTTTCGATTCAATATCTTATACCTTTGGCATTGAATACAGTTTCTAACATAGTTTTCAATTTGAACTCGCATCTTTTTCCATGTATAACGTTGTGCGATGCGTTCAATAGTTTTTTCTGCACCATAGTGTCCAGCAGTAACATCGTCATGGTACGCCTCAATAACTTTTGCCTGTTCTTGCTCAGGCACCACTAACTGAAATTCATCGCTTTCTGTCTTGTTGTGATATCTATATAGAACTCCGTTACTTATTATATAGCCTTTTCTGCTCCAATATATTGCTTTTTCTTCCTCATTACCCTCTAACGCTTTAATAATATCCATTATGTAGGTATCTTTCATCTGTGCGTTTCTGATTTCCTTTGGGTCCTTTTTAGGCATATCAACCATAACACTGCAGACTTCACAGCCTTCATCATTGTCCGAATTACAGTTTGGTCGTGACAATGAGTCTGCGACTACATTGGTTTTTCCATTAATATATTTTATGTTGATATCATAAGGCTGTAACTGCAACGCCCATCTTGCAAGTCGACCAGTGGGTGACTTTAATGACATAAGCCATTTTAGAGCCTGGTGATCTGTGAGGACCGTCACGGTCGATCCTTCGAGATATCCTCTGAATTTATTGACAGCCCAGACCACCGCAAGCGCCTCTCGTTCAGTGGTGGAGTAATTCCTCTCAGCTGGCTTTAATAATCGGCTAGCATATTCCACTGGATGTTCTCGTTCTTTCTCCCCCTGCACCAAAACTGCTCCGATGGCGTAAGAGCTCGCATCCGTTTTTAAGACAAAAGGCTGCGTGTCATCTGCTTGAGCCAAGACTGGGGCGGTCACAAGCAGGTGTCGCAGGGTATCAAATGCAGTTTGTTGTTCTTCCTGCCATGTCCAAGAAATTCCCTTTCTTGTGAGTCTAGTAAGAGGCTCAGACACTTTTGCGAAGTTAGGCATAAAACGACGGTACCAGGAGCACATTTGAAGAAACGAGAGTAAATGTTTTAAATTCTTAGGCACGGCCATATTAGTTATTGCACTAACTTTTTCAGGGTCCATTTCCAGACCATTCGGAGTAATATAATGTCCTAAGTACTTTACTCGAGAACAGCAGAATTTGCATTTTTCTTTATTTGCCACAAGATTATATTCTTTCAGGCGGTGGAAGACTTCCTGCAGATCTTTCATGTGCTGTTCAAAAGTTGGAGATAGCACAATTAGATCATCTAGGTAGACCAATAATTTTATATGGTTCAGTGTAACGCGAAACCCATCCATCAAACGCTGAAAAGTTGCTGGTGCGTTCCGAAGACCGAATGGCATTCGCAGGAACTTATATATACCGAAGGGAGTGATAAAGGCTGTTTTGAGTTGATCTTCATTTTTCACCTTGATTTGCCAATATCCCGCACGGAGGTCGATAGTCGTCATATATGGTGTACGCTTAGCGTCATGGAGAATATTATCGATCCGAGGTAGTGGATATTTGTCTGGCGTGGTTACAGCATTTAGCTGTCGGTAGTCGATGCATACTCTGACCCCACCATCCTTTTTAGGTACTAATACTACTGGAGCTGACCAAGGAGATATGGTCGGTTCTATTATGCCCTCATTAAGCATTTTGTCTACTTCCTTTCGTAGAATCTTATCCTTAGTAGGCGATAACCTATAAGGTGGAACAGCAACAGGGCTATGATTCCCAGTGTCTATATGATGCTCTATGTGGGTTGTTGGCTTTCCACTGGACACAAATTGGGCTTCATTTCGTTTCAAAAGCTCATTAAGCAATTTCTCCTCTTTGGAATTTAGAGGCGTTACGTTTACACTCAATATTTCCGTAGATGGAAACTGATTGGCCGATTCAGGTGAGAGTTCAATCTTTGCTTCCTCTATGGCTCGCTCTGCATCCCGGTATAACGCATCTATAACTGGTGAATAACCATCAAAGAGCGTCTTTGCTTTTTTATAAGGAGGAGTGGAAACATCCAAAGGTATGAGTGGTCCATATGGTCGATGAAGGCTCATTTCCGTAGCAGACGCTTCGGGTAAGTCCGGATAGCATTCTGTGTGCAGAAGTGGGGAAAGAGCAACAGTACTTTCACTAAATGTGGTAAAGTTCTCATCGTACAATTCGTAGATATCTTTATCATTATCTACGAAATGCCATGTGAATTGGGGCAGATTTAATATCATCCCAACGTCTTGTATAAATCCAATGCCCAGTAATGTACGATTATTGCGAGCTTCTGGCAAGACTAAAAACTTTGTTAAAATAGTGCGGTTGCAGAGTGTTACTGGGACTTCCGTAGTTAACACGTATTGTTTCCTCTTGAGTCCATCCGCTAAGGTAATAAAAGCAGTTTCTTGATCAAATTTGAACCCTTTCTGTCTTAGCAGAGAATACAGACTATAGGATGCCACACTGGATTTAGCACAAGTATCGACAAATGCAACTCCTTGGATACCTGCGATATCCACGAAAACAATTGGTCTAGCGCGCGCGTCGATCTTTACATTAAGTGCGCAGAACCCGATATCAGTTGAGGTGGATGGTAGCCTTTTAGATTTATGGCAGTTTGGGCAATTGCTGCGGACGACCCCAGGCGCTCCACAACCATAACACGAAACTTTTGGTGTTACTGTTGTTGGTGCGGGTGTCATACCTCTAACTTCTTTGCCTTCAAGATAGTTTCCTTCCTTCTTCTTTTTCTTGAAGCACTGCTCCACGCTGTGTCCCACCATTCGACAAAACTTGCACCTACTTTTCTTTTGATTTTTCTTGAGGTCAATTTGCTGTTCTGTTGTCGGTTGCTCGTTGGACAGAAAACCTTTGTGTCCTCTTTCAGCCAAATTTCGCTCTACACCGCGAGCCGCTTTAAGTAGTTCGTCAAATGTATTGACTGAATCTCTAGGAATTTTTTCCCGAATGTCGATATTTAATTGACCGAACAACATATCGATTTGTTGGGTTTCGCTAGGCTCCGGTTTGGGGAGTTGGGCAAACAAAAACCGCTTTCTTGCAATATACTCCTCCGTTAAAGCATTTGGTTCTTGTTTATCTGACATGATCTCCTGGTATAATATATACGCTGGTTTCTTCGGTGCGAATGCGTCCCGGAGACGGTTTTCGAACTCGTTCCAAGATGTGACACTATCTTTTATACCTTGCCACCATATTCCAGCTTCCTTCTGTAGAAGCAAGGGTAGTCCCGTTAGCGCTTCTGGATCGCTTATTTTCTTGATGCGTTTAAACACAGTCACTGATGCCAGAAAGGTTTCCACTGATTCTGCAGATCTCGTGCCATCAAAATAGCTCGTACATGAGGCAAGCGAGCTGCTGCCTTTGCTGCTAATGGCCGTTATTAGTTGCTGGAATTGGTCTTCTGTGAATGATACAGCCATATTAGTTGGAGTTTTGCAAGTTGATCGTGGAATGCGTCGCCTTGTAACAGATTTTTCACTACTGTCGTCACTTTCTTCCTTCATCGGTTGCTTCATGCGGTTCGAGCAGAGGATCCGTGTGTAGGGGCCACGAGTTGGGCGTCAAGTTGTGGCGGGGTTCCGGAAAGGTTGAGAATGACAACAACAAGGTATGTTATCAACGAGATTTTTAATGGTAAAACAAAAAATTACAAAGTTGTGGCTTCGGCTTTAGAGGGCAGCGATCCAGAGAGAACCAGCGGTGTGGATACAATTAGGATACACTACAAAGTTTGTAGTACAAACGTTAGCTTCAGCCGGGCGTTACTCAAATTACATTTATAAACACTGGACCTTATATAAGAACGTTTGTAACGAAACCATACCGCGATCTAATTCTACGGTGGCGCCATCTCTTAGCAAGCGGCGGTAAACTCCCGTTACACCTTTTATTTCACACATTTGCAATATAACAATTAATAGTAGTGAATAATTATTTTTCCAAATCCATGCATAAATATATTTTTTTTCAATTTCATTTCGTACTTATAATTACGGAAGCTATATAATTAATAAATATAAAAAATTCAATTTATGTTTAATTAAGAATTCAAGATTGAAAAAAATTTACCATTCTAGATTTGATTTATTTAATTTTAGTATATATAATAATTAATGTATAATGTAGTAAATTTTAGTATATGTAAATTTAATGTAATATTTGATTTTGTTAAAATCCAAAAGTCTAATGATGAAGTTCGAATGCGATTTCAAAGAACATAAATGTCTTTTAGGCGTGAACCCCTCTCAGTTGAGCGTAAAAGCCTCCTCCAGAGATGCCCAGTAGTCTCTATCCGCAGCTTTTGCCATCCATCTTTTTCCAGCAGTTCGTGTAATGTCGACCTCCCATCTAGTTCTAGGTCTTCCTCTCTTCCTTTTTCCTGAGGGCCCTTGCCAGGAGATTACCCGACTTGTCCACCTGTCGTCGCTCATTCTACCTACGTGCCCTGCCCATCGCCATTTTAATCTCTTAGCTTAACTTAGACCGTCTGTTACTCCTGTTACTTTCCTAATCTTGGAGTGAATTTTTTGTATATTTCTGATTTTCATCATGCTTCTCTCCATGCTCCTCTGGCAAGTAGTTATTTTGTTTTTAGCTCGCAGTGTGAATTTCCAAGTTTGGTTGGCGTATGTGAGTGATGGTAAGAGACAGCTGTTCATAACCTTTATTTTTATTTTTACAGGCATCTATCTGGCTTTTGAAAATTTCCTTAAGGCTCCAAAACTTCCTCCATGTCACCTTTATCCTTCTATCAATTTCTTTTTCGTTGTGTTGTTTATCGAAAGAGATATAATATTTTATTACATAGGAGAAACGCCTAGACTCTACGGAGTGGGATTCCTAGTAAAATAGCACCTCAAAAATTACATTGAAAGCTTTGTTGGTTTATCAGAACGCGTGGCGCTTTTGAAACTGAATATAAATAAATTCAATTTAAGCATTATACAAGTATACGCACCTACCGATGCGGCTCAAGACGAAGAAATTGAGGATTTCTACGATACTGTCGACAAAGCTCTAAAAAATAGCCGAAGAAAATGTAGTGGTCATGGGCGACTTTAATGCTAAATTAGGCCAACTAGAACATAAGGAATATCCAATAACAAACAAGTTTGGAAGTGGGGAACGAAACAAAAGAGTAAAAAGATTACTACAGTTTGCTCATGAGAACAATCTCCCTATTATGAATACATTCTTCAAAAAGAAAAGTAAACGAAGATAACACGGTAACACTAAAAACGAAATTGATTATATTCTCTCAAACCTACACAAAAACATACAGAATGTACAAGTACTAAACATACAGTTCCCGACAGATCATAGGTGCGTAAGGGCGGCTTTTAGTCTTAAAACATTTTAAAAAAGTAGAGCCACCTATTCAAATGACCCAAAAAACACACTGAAATCAGACTAAGAAATCTCAACATATTTAGAAAGACTGCTTTTACACCAAAAAGTGCTTTGCCAGCTATATGAAGATGATACAGTCCAAGAATATTATAACAAATTGAACTCCACTATTAAAAACAGCTTCAACCACTTATAAACAAGCAGCAAAAATATATAATTTATCTGATCGCACGAAGAGACTAATAGACCAAAGAAGAGACTTACAAAGAACAAGGCCAAAATTGAGAGCAATGAAAAATGAATTAAGCGCTCTGTACAAACTTATAATTAAATACTTGCGACAAGATTACCAGGAACATCGAAGGCATACTATAGAAAAACACCTAAATACGTCCGGCAGCTTAAAGAGAGCGAACAACGAACTAAGATCGCATAAAACCTGGATAGAAGCCCTCCGCGTATCAGACAGAGTATCTCACAACCGGAAAGACATACCCCAAATAGCCACTTCATTCTATAAAACCTTGTATAACGCACCAGAACATCAGGAAACTCGCCAATGCCCACCAGTGGAAACTCAAAACGTCCCAAAGATACACCCAATACAGGAATCTGAAATTATTAAGGAAATAAATCGGCTCAAACCAGACAAAAGCCCGGGACCTGACGGGATAACGAACGAAGCATTAAAAATTGCTTGCACAGCTCTCTCTATACTCTTAACAATAATCTTCAACAAAATTTTAGATACCTCTAAAACACCAAAGGAATAGTCGGAGTCAAATATCATATTACTTTATAACAAAGGAGATCCCAACGATGTAAGCAACTACCGACCCATCAGCCTACGCTGCACTAAGGGGTATTTGAGTAATCTAGCTGGCCAAAATTACAATTTCTAGAATTACCCTCATGTAAAAAAGAATGGGTTCCTAGAAAAGCCAGGTATTTGGGCGACCCGACCCTATTATTTTATTTTCACCCACTTCAAACCCCAGATGATAAGGTCAGTCGGAACTCAGACATTGCTCGTAGTGGTTTTTCGTTTTCGATATTTCTGGTTTAAAACTTATATTTCAACATTTTTTTATCGTATGTTGTGTTGTGAATAATATAATTTTAACGGTGGATTTTGAAACTGCAGGTAAGTGAGTTATTTTACATGTTTAAAGTATTTCATTTTCTTAGATTATTACATTATTTTTCGCCATTTTGAAAAATAACGTTTTTATTCCTTAATTTTTTGTGAAAAATAAGTTTTGAGAGGCTTTTTGTTATGGTGCCCGGCATTACCCGGCTATGATTCTGATATATTCTTAAAATATAGATATTTTATTTTCTTTAAGTGTAAAAATTGGTTCCTTCCAACTCCTACTCCGCCATCTGGAGCGATTTTTCATCTCTAACTGAAAAATATGAAAAAAATATAACTTATGATTCCTTTACTTTTTGACGTGACAACGTCTTAAATTAGGTTGCGGCTGGGAGTCACTTATGAAAAAGTGTAACGCCCGGTAACGTTACGATGAGTCACCGAACGAGAGAGAGGCCCGCCGAATGCCTTGCGTCTCTCTCCCACTCAACTATGATCTAATTATAGTTGAGTGATTAATTTAATTATATTCATATCAATAAATATTCTACCGAGAAAAAGACGTTGTCACGTAAAATCTTTTATTATTTCAGGTACTTCTAGAAGTTATATAATGACTAGCAAAGAAGTATTTGATCTTGTGAGATCATAAAATAATCTAAATTTTACCGATTAATTAGAATAATTTGAAAATGACTTAATTTCACATAAACGTTATTCTAAAGAAGAATTAAGACATAAAGCGTAATTGTACACGTTTGAAATCAGAAATGAAGAATCGGTGGGTAGGAGTGAAATATAGAAGTGAGATGTATCTTAAAAACAATGAATAGTAGTTAAATGGAGTGCTTGAATTATCCGAAATACCGACAAGAGCAGGTAGATCTACAAAATCTTTTGAACAAGCTAATGAACGAAGCGAACAGCTACCTGCATAGTTCCCCGCCTTATTCATAATTTGCCTACCGACTTGGTTAATAATATCACACCATCCAATATAAAATTTATGTTGAAAAATTTACATCTAAGCAGTCAATAACGTAACATTCCAATATTCCTGTATTATGTTAATTGTAAGATCGATAGTATTAATAAGATTAATTGTTATCTAAGTATTACAATACAGTTGTTAACTCATGTCAGCTCTGGTATAAACCTTAGTGGTTTTGATTTTGTGGTTTGGTTGATGCTGTTCATGTTATGATTTATGTAAAATTTTCTTTTATATCAAATAAATGGAAATAAAAATTAAAATACGTAAAACTGAGAACACACGTTTATTTGATAGTCCTGAGAAAATAATCTTTGCTGCACAAATGGAGTTGAAAGCCGAGGGAAACGGAAGTGCATCAAGAGATTTTGGAGAATAGAGATCGTGCTAAAGAGAACAGGAAGTCAGAAGAACATGATAAGGCACAAGTTAAGCAAGTTCACCCAGAGAAAGCGCTTGAAACGTTTGTAGACGCAAATCTGTAAAGGTTGCACAGGAAACCTTCTATGCTATTCAGTTTTGCAGCAATATAAAGAAACAATGTTATCCTCCCTATGAAAATTGTGAAAAAAAGGAAACAACATTAATTTATGAAAGAAACGTTGGAAATGTTAATATGTGAAGAATATTATATTTAAGTATATAAATGTTATTGTGATAGTTATTTTTTTTTTTGTATATTATACTGTGTTAAACAACAAATTTTGTTCATAAAATGTTGTTTTTTTACCTACACCCGTATTAGGTATACCCCTTGTACTATAAATTGATATTAACAGTTAGCGAACACTTGAATTTAAGGTTTTATAAGTTACTGAGACATTACCTAATGAATAAGAGGGATAAATAATTTTGGCCAGCTAAATTAGTCAAATACCCCTATGTGCGCTGTATAAACTGATCTCATCGATAATAGAAAAAAGAATAAATCCCACACTAGACTCATTCCAACCAATCGAACAAGCAGGATTCAGTAGAGGATATTCAACGGTAGATCATATCCACTCAGTCGAGTTACTCATCGAGAAATATCAAGAACATCAAAAACCACTCTATATAGCGTTCATTGATTACCAAAAGGCTTTTGATACAATACTTCACTCATCTATATGGGAAACACTGAAGTCTTAGAATATAGAGACCAAATACAGCAAAGTGCTGAAATACCTCTACGACAACAACACAAGTAGAGTGAAATTGAAGTCAACCGGACCTGCCTTTCCAATAAAGAGAGGGGTAAGGCAAGGAGACCCCTTATCTCCTCGAATATTTATCGCAGTACTTGAGTCTATAATAAAAAAAATAAGCTGGAGCACAGTTGGATTAAATATTGAAGGCCGGCGGCTTAGTCACCTGAGATTCGCTGACGACCTAGTCTTGGTTTCTGAGAACAGTACGGACCTAGAACATATGATATGCACTCTCCAAAAGGAAAGTAAACAGGTGGGCTTGGAGATCAATTTTGAAAAACAAAATTAATGACAAATGCATCAAAAAATCAACTACAAGTAGATAATATAACCCTAGAATATGTCGATTATTATATATATCTGGGCAAAGTAATGTCATACGGCGAACTAATAGAAAATATCATTTTTAGCTAAATAATACATTTTCTCTCATTACCTCAACGTAACATAGATATGGTATACACCATATTCAACGGTTAATTAGTTTTATGACAAAGGAAGTTATAGCGCGATCATTTTGATTTAGGACACTTTTCTTCCTAGGTACCTGTTATACTTTATCTAAATCAAAAAGTTCCATTTGACGTTTCATACTTTTAACATAAATAACTTTGTGCAGACGTAACTCACACAATTTCAATAACACTTTCCGTAAAACCATGGAATTATGAAGCTATTCTTATTTTATCACAAGATTTACAATCCACAATCACTAAATTTAAATTACAATACTTTAAATAAAGCAAATTAACCATTTGAAACAACATACTTTTTTTCTAGGCGTTATTGCAAAGTCACCTCGTTAGGTCTTTTACCGGTAGAGTCGAGACTATTTAAACGCATTTGTATACGCATAATCAGTAAAAATATATAAATAATCGAATAAATAAATTAATATGAATAAATTAACAAAATATTTTATTGAAATCATTTAAAATTACATACACACATATTTTATGAATAACGGTCGGGCCTGGCCTCGCCCGGATGCAGATAGTTTTTTAGTCCGTTATATCCCGTTCTGTCCCGTCACATTCAGTGCCATGGCGAAAAACATGCAAACCTCATCTACCCCGTACCACCAATTCAAATTAAAAGGATGTAGCAAATAATTCCTGACTCTTTCGACTGACTCTGACTGATTCTGATAAAAAGTATCGTGATACTGGATAAAAAGCATCATGATACTTTTTATCCCAAAAAAGTTTCATGTGTTCATAAGCATTTGTGTGATGTGGACTTGACTCAAAAAGTGTCTGCACCCGGGCGACTCATGCAATTTTGGATGTCTCATTAGAATAAAAATGTTCATGAAAGAAAAACAACGAAATAATGTAAACAAAAATATAAACTCGATTAAGAAAAAAAAATGGTGTCAATATCTTATAATAATCGGATATTGTACTACCCGATTTGCTTGACATCATCCCTATTTCACAATGTTGTGACACTGTCAAATGGAACTTTTAGACTTAGATAAATTATAAGAATAAGACCACCATACATTAGATATATTTGACAATAACATTATAATGTGCTATTTTTTCTAGGTATAATACTAACCTGAATATATTAAATATTGTATTATATCCGAGTTTTAAAAATCTTTATCTAATTCGATATCATTCCTCAAGCACTATACAACAAAATAAAGTATATCTCAGCTGTGTACATTTTTTTTTGCCAAATGCCAATATATATGGACGTAACCGATGTTCTTTAATTAATGAAACAGTTCAAGCTTGGAGTGTCCAACCAATATAGAATGGTCTATCTCTGGTTGCCAGAAGATTTAAGAGACGTTCAAGCCTTAAAAACCAACCTACGTAAAATAATCTGTATTTCATTGACGGTTGACGTATTCGAACAAAATTCAAAAAATGTATACATTGATTGTAAAATGTTTGGATACGGCATATTTCGCATAATTTTGTTAATGTCAAATAAAATGATGTTCGTGTCTTATAAAATAGCCCATATTTTTTAGAGTTAGTGGCAAAACTCCTATATCATGAGTGAATGGTTTAATCTAAGCTTTTTGCCAGAGTGTACGAATTGTAATTATCATTGTTAGTTTTCATAAATGACATTGTTTTATAAAGTGATATTAGTGATGCGCTAGGGGATAAATACAAAATAAGCATCAATTTTGATTTCAGCAACCAAAAATGCTTAGCACAATTTTGTGCTTTCATGCCTTATCCTGAGATTATCTAATCAAATTATTTGCAATGATTTATTTTTAAATTCTTTGTATTATAAGATTTTATATATTTAAATGCATACTTTTTTAAATTATAAATGTAAATGTAATTCATATTTGACCGTTTAACTTTCAAAGAATACAATTTCCAATAATTAATTTGTACCTGCATTTGCGATGACGATAAATAAATGTCAAGGACAAACATTTAGAAAAAAATTGAATTTTATTAAGGCAGCCAGTTTTTTTTTTTGCCGTTTGACGATTTTTGGAAACACACACAATTTCGGGGTTCTCAAATTGTCTGGTCATTTTTATTTATAGTCCCACAAACATATCGCCTCTTTGCTTTAACAACGTGACATTTGAAAAACCGCAACTTTTTGAAATGTCACGTTCTTAAAGCAAAGAGGCGATATCTGATCCGGTGAGAGAGGCGCTGTCATCGAATATGGTGTTGCCATTCAAAATAGATATTGCTATAAACTGGGTAAATAAGATATTTTTCATCCGATTAATAGTGTCGGAAAAGTGAGTGGACCAGTTTCATCTGTACAGATAGCGCGCGAGTTGAATGCAGAGCTTAGGAATGCGGTAGTGCTGTGATCTAATTATTGATGGTCATAATGGGTATATCGATAATTTTTAACATTGTTTTAAGTTTGAAGTGACAATAATTTATTTCCAACTCCTCCTATTAATTTAACTTCCTGGTTGATTTCGTTGCGGGTTAAAGACAAGTTAAACATTCCCGGAGACTCGCCGAGCTTCAATGCTCGGTGTCATTACATTGCGTGTCACTATTGATCCTGGCTTATAGGAGTTGCAGTGCTGGGTGTGAGGGCGGGACAGTCTCCAAACATAATTAAAAAAATAAACAAGATAATAAATATCTCACATTTTTAATAAGTAATTATTTTACACACCAAAATCAAATTAAACAAATTATTCCTTCACGATTTTCGTTATTTCTCGTTATTTTTAGCAGAATAGGGAATATGCACGAGACTCCAAAATAAGTTAAATATTTTTTTTTTGTAATCTTTGTTGATATAGAAATGTACCTTAAAGATATTTTTTAAATTCATCAACTCTAAATCGGTAAAGTAAATACTTAAAAAATGACATTTCAAATTTGCCGCGCAATTCTTTCGAAACGCTTGAAAAGGAAAGTGACGACAGAGTACACTATCTTATGAAGTTTTGGCTTGTTGGGTGTGTTGTTTTACGTTTGTTTAAGAGTTATTTTGTGTTTTCTTTATATTATTTTAATAAATGAGTTATTTTGTGAAGAAATACAGTTCTGTAGCAATTAATCAAAGAAACTTAATCCGAACACTACATGCTGACATAGTGTACTCTGACGTCACAGCGAGTTCGCGCCAAAATGGCGTTTAAATGCTTCGAAACTGATAGCAGTTTTGATTATTTTTTTGTACTTTTTTGATTGATATTTTTAAAGCCTTATATTTTTTTCTGGTAATGTAATAACATAAAGAATCGATTAAAAATATGAAAAAAGGACATGCATATTCCCTATTTTATGGACGATCAGTCAAAATGAATTATTAAAAAAACATAAGAATATGTTGAGAATTAAGAAGCGTACGACAGCTCGGAAATTAAGATATAAACTAAATATATATATATAAATTCGACAGCATTAAGCTGCAGGCAGGAGACGTGCGGACGGACGGCTGGGGGAGCTACTCACGCTCTTCACCTCAGGCCCCGACTGCATTCAACTCGCGCGCTAACGGTATGTTCTTTTTCCTTCACAAGTTTTCTAACAAATCGCTCCCCAACACCTAAAACAAGTAACGAAAATTTTTAATTCAAGATAATATGTAATTACATATATTGTACTAGTACGTACAAAATTCTGTTTACGTGGAATTTATTTTGTAAAGTTGATAACACTAACCTGTGGCGGGAGCTACGCGTTCAAAACATTTTTCGAAGGGAATTATTGGTGCCTGAAGACGCTTTTCTTCCTTCATGAAACTTAATACTTGAAGTATAACGTTCCTCGTATCACTTTTTAAAACTTTCAGCATTTTTTACTAATTTTAACTAATAAAGGAAAAATAAATACACGGAGCAAACAACCAATGGCGAATATGTCAGCGACTGGCAGTTACACTGACAATTTCAAATGACGTTGTTGTTTCCTCTTTTGGTCACCGGGCCAAATAATTTTGCGGTTCTTTATTAAAATATTGAGATTTCATTTGTAGTGATGTAAATATTCATCTCATTATAGTGTAGGTACAGAAAATAAAAACTTTAGTTGTTTCATTTATTTCCTTTAATTTCATAATGTAGTTATATCATTTAGTTTTTAGTTTAAGAGTAGTTTTTAGTTTATTTTTAATATATTACTAAGATAAATGAGCCACCGGATCCTCCCGACCCGGCTCCTTCGGAATCTCAGTCTGTCTGTTTCTCAGACTGTTTTTCTGATCTCACTCCTGGTTTTTCTCAACCAGGGGACAATCGGAAACGCCCGTGTCCGGGTGATTCTCCATCAATTCCATCAAAAACTGGTGTTGGACCTTCTGCGTCCAATCAAAATATTTTTATTAATCCTGAATTTCTTAATAAAAAAACTGTTTATAACGCTGAGGATCCTGGACCCTTTTTGGTGCATGTTACTAAATCTGAAGCAGATGCTTCAAATGGCTCAGCTACTAAAAGCTTGAAATTTGCACATTGTTATTTAAAAGCCGAGTAGACGGTATTTATAATGGTGGTGTTAAAGCCCTCGGACGCAATCGTATGGCGGTAACATTTATATCTGGTGAGAAAGCAAATTCCTTTCTGGAGCATCCCATGCTTACTCTTAACAAATGGCTGTTAAGGCATGGCAGTTGAATCGTAAAACCATTACCGACGGCTCACCTATGTGGGTCCCTACACAATCAGTTGTATTAACATTTCAGGGGCAGCATCTTCCTGAAAAGATTTATTGTTATTCAATGTCCATTCCAGTTGAAATTTATAATTTACCAACAATTCAATGTAACAGTTGCTGCAGATCTCAGCCACGCTGTTACAAACGTTCGCGACCGCATTTAGTCCTGTCCAGTTCCTGAGGAAAAGTCAGTTTTTTTTGTTCGGCTTCACACTTTGCGATAAATAAAAACTGTCCAGAACACTCTCGTCAGAAATCTATAAAGGTTGTTATGTCTCTGGATAACATTTCTTATACGGAAGCCTCTCAAAGATTCCCTAAGGTTAAGCGTTCATATTTGTCTGTGGCTAAAACTTCGACAGCTCAGTCTGCACATGCTCCTTTTCCTAGAGGGTTTCAAGAAAATTCCCAGATCCAAAGTTACAAAAAAAAACATTTTTATGTTATCGTCCTCCCCGTCCTACTTTAAGCAAATCATATGATAAATTTGCTCACAATTCTATTATTCGTATTCCAGTATCTTCTTTGCCTAATGGCTCTGTTCTGTCAGACTCTAACACTGTATCGTCTCAGGAAAATTTACTTTCTTTACTTATTTCTACTCTAGTTAACATTATTAGTAACTTTGGTGATGCCTTACCGAACAATGTCATTGAAATACTTAACCAGTCGCTCTCATCAATCAGTAAAATTCCGTCCTCTAACTTTTCTCCAATGGAATTGTTAGTCTATTCGCTCGAAAAAACATAAACTTATGAACTTGTTTATCTTATAAATAACTTTCAACCATCAGTGTTGGCCATCTCAAAGACTTGGCTGAGGTCGGACTCGATTTTTCGAGAATCTGGTTTCTCTTGTCTTCGGGATGACCGAGACGATGGTAGGGGAGGAGCTGCCCTTCTTGTTTGGAGAGATACTCCTTTCTCTCAAATTCTTTTTCCCCGCACTCCCCTCTTTTCAATATTGTTGCTTTGAAAGCAATGGATATCGTTATTCTTTCCATCTAGTCTACATTCTTCGGTTCCTTTAATATCTGAGTTAAATCAGATTTTCTCTTTATATTCTGGTTCAGTGATTATTTTGAGTGATTTCAATTCTCATCACTCTATGTGGGTCTCAAATTCTTGTGATTCTTTTTCCTCTCATCTAATTGAAATGTTTGATTCCTGCAATCTTTGTATTTTAAATGACGGTTCGCCAACGTGTAGAACCTCTCCCCTTCAGAACATAAGTGCATTAGATTTATCCCTTTGCACCCCAAATTTTGCATCTCTTAGTGTGGAGAGTTTTGTCTTACTCATATGGTAGTGATCATTTCCCAATTGTTATTACAAATTCTCAATCTTCCTCCCCTTTGGAACAGTCTGCTCCATTATTAAAATATAAAACGAATAAGGCCGATCGGGACAAATTTGCAAATGAGTTGGATCAAAAGGTAGCTTTTCTTGTTACTCTATCTGACTCCTCTCTTCTTTCTTGTTATTATAGTTTTGTGGAAGCTCTTATGGTAGCAGCTGATATGGCAATCCCTATTAAAAAAACCTAATAATAATCTCCCCTCTCTCCACTGGTGGGATTCACTGGTGGACCTTGGTCTCGAGGCCTATTTAGATTTTTAAAAAAATCCTATTTAGAATTAAAAATGAAACCAAGCGTCTCTTACAAAAAAAGAAAAAACAAGGCTGCCTGAAGTTTTGTGAGAGTATTTCTCTTCTTACTCCATCCTGTCAAATATGGAGAAAGATAAGGGCTTTTTGAGGCTCTACTAGAAATTATGATGTAATTAATGTTGATCCATCTGAGTGGTTGGATGGATTTACCGTCAAACTAGCTCCACCTTTTGTTCCTGTAGAGTGTTCGTTTCCATCTTCGGAACAATCTTTATCTTCTGGCTTCATGGACGACAGTTTTTCTTTTTCAGAACTGGAATGTGCTTTAAGTAATCTACGAGACTCTACTCCAGGATTGGACAGGATTCCATATTCTTTTATATGCAAGTTCCATTCTTCTATAAGCAATTTTCCAAATTGTTTTTTCTAAGACTTATAAATACGAGTAGAATATTTTAAACTGGTAATATTCTAAAGTCATGGAAATCTCAATTAATTATTCCAATTTTAAAATCAGGGAAGGATTCGTATGACCCATCTTCATATCGACCGATTGCTTTGTCATCCTGTTTGGCTAAAATTACTGAACACCTTGTTAAAAATCGTTAAAAATCGTAATAATTTTCTCCCTTAATCTCAGGTTGGCTTCCGCAAGTCTATGGGTACTATGGATAGTCTAAGTATTCTAACTACTCATGTGCGGTTGGCTCTTTCTAGGGATGTTATTGGTGTTTTCCTTGACGTAGAGTCTACATATGATAATGTGCAGTTATCATTACTTAAGCAAAAATTGCATCGGTTAAGTATCCCTGTTAGAATTATCAATTTCTTTTTATGGACTGTTGTATTTCTGTGCGATATAGAGGGAATCTTCACCCGAGTCGTAAGATTTGGAAGAGACTCCCTCAAGGATCAGTACTAAGGCCATTATTGTACAAGTTATATCCTTATGATTTGGATAAGTCTGTTAATTGCTTTTGTTCTGTTCTACAATATGCTGACGATGTGGTCTTGCACGCTTCTAGTAATTCATTTTCTGATGCTTCCAATCGTCTGAATCCTGCTCTTTTCGGTATGAACAACTGGCTATTAACCCATGTGTTGTCATTATCAATTCCTAAATGTAAGACCCTTGTACTTTCCAAATATTGAAATCGCTCATAATAGTAATTATATTCCAGTTCAAAATTATGTTACATTTTTGGGTGATACTCTTGATTCAAAATTATCTGGTATTCATAATATTAATTATATTTCTGAAAAATGCGAAAAAAAAATCTTTGTGCCCTATCAGGTGTTTGGTGGGACTTATCCATATTGTCAGAAGTTACTGTACAATGCTATTATTCGGAGTCATTTTGACTATGGAGCTTTTGTTCTGGAGCTCTGTAGCAAATTGGCTTGGTAAATTGGACAAAATACAGTCTAAATTTTTGAGGGTGATTTCTGGTGCTATGCGTTCCTCCCCACTCAATGCTCTGCAGGTGGAATGTTTAGAGTCACCTTTATTTTTACTTAGACAGTTTCTTTCTGGCAGGTTATTTTCTAAAGTTATTTGCTTGTCTACGCACATACTCATTACTATACTTCAAAATTTATCCCGTAAATACTCAGCGTAAATATTGTTAAATGAGAAATTTTGAATAATAAACGATATTACAAATCGATGTCGTTCACAAAATCGAAAAGTTTTTACGTGTTTTAGTAAATTAATAATAGTAATTTAATATTTTTGACAAAATTTAGGAAATTATTAAAAAAATTAATTATTTTTTTTGCAATATCCTACAACACCTATTAAATCACAAAATACTACAGCCATTATATTGGTCTTTCAACTATGAATTAACACCATCTTGGTTGCAACTGCTATTGTAAATTTTGGGAACAATGACAAAATAAAAACAGTCGAATTTGTTACAATCATCCTTACCTCTAGGGTTGGTTATAACATTGTAAATACGATCATAATTTGCTTGCATTAATCAATATATATGAACCAGTATTTTGTATCTTTATATTTATATTAACAAATATTTCAATCAAATAAAATTAAACATTTGTGGAACATTTTGAATCTAATTATTTTTTTTCAACTGCTTGGTTTAGAAAAAGTTGTACGAGTATTATTCTTAATATTAATCTTAATCTACTATTAATATTTACTGATTTTCAATAATACCTGCATTTGCGATTACCATAAATAAATGTCAAGGACAAACATATTGAAAAATTGAAATTTTATTAAGGCAACCAGTTTTTACACATGGCCTATTATACTTTGCAGCAAGTAGAGTTATATCATTCGATGATTTGAGATTTTATATATCCGAATGTAACTGTCAAGACCATTTAGCAAATGATGAAAGGGTTTTTACAAAAAAAATTGTCTACATAAAATTAGGAATAATTAAAAATATTACAAATCTATGTCGTTCACATTCCATATACAATATGTATATTTTAAATCTTATTTTATGTGATAATGAGAGATCGAGACGAGCATTCCATTCGCCTAGTGGTAAGCGATACGACCGCTCATGGACAAAATAAAACCAAACAACACCATAAATTACAAACCAATTCTTGGCATTCCACTGCCCTCGCCATCTTGAGACATAAGATGTTAAGTCTCATTATATCCAGTAGTTAGTCCGGCTACAATATCCATCAAACTGGAATACAACAGTGCATTTACACTGCTGCTTGGCGGGAGATACAGATATTGCAGTGATACTTACCCAGGCGGCCTATGAGAGACCTGCCACCAGTAAGTTTTTGTTACAAAGGTCTATAAAATAATTTCAATCTTCATTTAAATATATATTTCTTTTTTATTTCTAATAAAAAAAAAGAAAATGGCAAATTAACTGAGTAACTATAATTCAGCCTTTGCTATAGAGTTAAAGCCATTGAGAAAAGATCCCTCATAAAGTTATACCTTAAAAATGTATGAATTATGGTCGAATTCCATTAATATTTTTGTCAAAATTTTAGAGTTACGTACTCTACTTGCTGCAACGTATAATAGGCCATGTTTAAAAACTGGCTGCCTTAAAAAAATCCAATTTTTCGAAATGTTTGTCCTTGACATTTATTTATCGTCATCGTAAATGCAGGTATTATTGAAAACCAGCAAAGATTAATACTATTACAACTTTTTGCAAACCAAACTGTTGAAAAAATTAATTAGTTTCAAAATGTTCCACAAATTTTCAATTTTATTTGATTGAAATATTTGTCAATGATACTTCCGTAACATAAGATACAAACTACTGGTTCAAAATATACATTAATGCAAGCAAATTATGTTTTTATTTACAATGTTATAACCAACCCTAGAGGTAAGGATGATTGTAACAAATTCGACTGTTTTTATTTTGCCATTGTTCCCAAAATTTACAATAGCAGTTGCAACCAAGATGGTGTTAATTCATAGCTGAAAGATCAATATACCGTAAGTAGTATTTTGTGATCTAATACAAGTAGGTACGTGTTATGGGAAAAAAATTAAAAATCGTTGCGTTCGTCTCTAGTCTCCATTACTTTGAATCATATGTATAGGTTATAGATGAAACGGATATCCGGTAACTATCCATTATCCGGCCTATCCGGCCTATTTTCACTATCCGGCCAAATACTGAATAATAAAATAAGTAAATATATATATACATATATCACTAGATGTTGAATTCTTTAAGTTCTAAACTCGTCTATATCGCGCTTTTCCGTGGAAATACAATTTTTTCTTTATGCTTATATCCTTTCTCGTTGTCTAATCAATCTCTGTATCAAATTTCATCCAAATCGGTTCAGTAGTTTAGGCGTGAAAGCGTGGCAGACTGACAGACAGACAGACTTACTGTCGAATTTATAATATTAGTAATGGATTATTTTACACAAAGCAAATATGAAAAATATTTCCGATCTTAATCGCGCGTGCATATTCAAATCAAATTGTAACGCTATAAGTAGCCAAATATCCGGTAGCTGGATATCCGGCACTCCGGCCTCGTAGCTAGTCGAATATGCCGTATCCGGTATCCGGCCAAATCTCTATCCGTTTCATCCCTAGTATAGGTCCACGCAAAGGGTCCACGCCTGTGTCGAAATACAGAATCCGCCTGTGTATATCCCGAAAAAGCTGGATTTTGTAATTGAATTTGAATTTGTGATTTGTAAGGGCCACCGGCCACAGAAACATAAATTATATTTGTTTGGAGACTTTTGGGTCTAGATGCTGAGACCAAAACCGATATAGTACGTTCTGATTCCTACGACGCCAGCCATGGTATCTTACTCTGGTTCAGAACTACTCTTGACTGACGTGTTGAGTGTATTTTTAAAAACCCATTGGTGAAATTCTTTTGAACCGAGCCGACACGTAATCCGGAATTTCCAGAATTACATTGTATAATTGTGATATAGGTATTTACGGTTCAATAAATCTATGCAACAAGACCCTTATTGTGCTTGAGCAAACACTCGTGACAGAATCACGTTTTTGTGAAAACCTATATTATATTTAGTGGGAATGTTAATTATAATATAATTAAACCGAATCTTGGTGAGATTGAAACGGACCCTAGCAGAAGTTAAAAGGTTTGACGTAGTCAAAATGATCAAATATGGATGAAGTAAAATATTCTGCAAAAATGTAATACTTCAACAACAATAAACGCGCACTAATTATCTTTACTTGTAATATAAGGGAGCATAGGGCAGATACAGACAAAGAATATATTTTTTTCAAGAGGCATAAATATTGCTATCTGCTAAGAGAATTAATTTACTGAACTAAGCTTTTAAATGATTCTTAAAACTTAATTAGTGAATTCACTCACTTATTTCAAATGTCTTAATACGCAATCCTAGGTACATTCTGGCTAATATCGCTTACTAGAGATCTGGCCCTGCTTAGCCCAGGTGCCAATAGGTTTTAAGTCCAGCCCACAACTACAACATATTATTTCGCGTACTAACGCGTGTTTATGTAAATTAAGTGTTATGTATGTATATATATACTATTAAGCGGCGTAAGTAAAGTATATATATATATATATATACCTAACCTAAGCTTATATATATATTATATATATATATATATTAACTGTTTAATATTTACCTCAATCAATGTTACCGCCGTCGACTATATTGCTTTTCCCGTCCCGTCGTCTATTATATTCCCGTTTTGTCCCATCTCATTCTGTCTCGTAACGAAAAGCATGCAATCCTGATCTCTCCTATCCCATGCCATCCATTCTAATTGAAAAGACTAGCAAATATGTATATTGGAATTCCAAACACATCCCACGGGAATACTGCATATTTGGGGGTAAATAAAACCTGAGTGTTAATCCGTTATCCCAGCTAGTCAGCTATTCGTAAACACTTTCATCAAAATCAGTTGAGTCATTTTTGCGTGAATAAGTAACAAAAATCCATACGTCAATACATATAAAGTTTCAAACAATTATAATATTATTAAGGATTGTTTGGTATAAAATATTATATGTTTATTGTTTATGCATCTCAGGTTATCACAGTTTTATATCTTGTTTATTTCTATATTATGTATTTAAAGTGTGATCGAGAGCTATGAGACATTTAAGAATATTTTTGCTGGGGTGCTTTTGGACATGTCGTAATTTACCCTTTCTATACAAAATAATTTGTTAATTTGAAAAAATGTTTGATCACTGTAACTATAAAATAATATTTTCGTAAATAAAATGTCGAATAGTGCCCCCTCTCCCCACCATCACTCTTAATAATGTGATAAATTAACAAATCAAGGTGCTTTTTATTTCTTTATAACCTTTGCCTTTTATATTTAATACCTAGGGGAAGGCCGGGTAAAGTGAATACCTTAAGGTATTTAAGGTTATAGCAGAAAATGTATATAATACAAAATCAAAATAATTATCAGAAACCAGTCTTTATTTATTGCTCGTACAAATACGGACATCAGTTACCATTAATATTTAAACAATAATCAACTACAATTAAAATTTAAAAAACAACGAAATTATTCGCTTTGCCCGGTACCCCGGGTAAAGCGGATACAGTACTTGGGTAAAGTGAATACCCATATTTAATCTCTGAAAACATAAAAATAACTTTGATAAACTGAAAAAATAAACTTAACCTATACAAGATTTGCCTATACGAGGTCGCATAAGCCAAACCATACTTTTTAGCTGTGCTTTTTATTGATTCTCCAACTCTGCACAAACCAATAGCCGTTTGCATAGCATTTTTTACTGGTGGTAGGTCTCTCATATGTGAGAGGCCATCTGGGTGGGTACCACCGCAGTGTCTATTTCTTCCGTCAAACAGCAGTGTAAATGCACTGTTGTGTTTCGGATTGAAGGGCATTGTAGCCAGAATAACTACTGGACATATTGAGACTTAACATCTTATGTCTCAGGATAGTGAGCGCAGTGGAATGCCAAGCATTGCTTTGTAATTCAAGGTATTATTTGGTTTTGCTACTGTTTATGAGCGGTCGTATCGCTTACCATCAGGCGAACGGCAGGCTCGTCTCGCTATTCATCGCAATAAAAAAAAAAATCATCCCACGTCCCTTGCTTAGATTTTTTTTTATATTTATTCACCATCTGAAACAAATAAAATACATGTTTAGATAATAAGTCACCAATGAGAAATGGCAGGCAAAGTAAATAGGGCAAAGTGGACCATATCCACTTTGCCCTATTCACTTTGCCCGACTAGGTAAGTTTTGAGGTTAACACAATTTATACAGAAACTAATAATTATGCCTTTCTGTTAAATATACCATAAAAAACTACTTTGATATGCTATCAAATTGAGACATTCCTATAAATAAAAAACTAGTAATATAGGAGAATTGATCAATGTACTTACCGCGTAAAATCAATCTTTTATTTACGAAAACACAAATCTCCACTCCGCGGATGGGACGCGACGCGGACCCTCGCTTCTATGTTTGCCGCGTATTAAACCAAGATGGCCAAACGTAACAGTGGTGGCGTGTTGAATGAAAAAATAATAATTTAGGAATAGTGGGGAGTATTCGCTTTGCCTGGGGTATTCACTTTACCCGGCCTTCCCCTAAGTATTTAGTAATTAACATTCAACACCAAAACCAGCACAATTTATTATGAAATATAGTGCTAGTTTGGTATTAGTATCTGTACTATGAAATTATAGTTTTTCCTAAAATTAGTACTATGATGAAATTGCTTATCGTCTTATATTTTTATAATCACTATAATAAATTATTAGACTAGGTTGTGGCAAAAATATAACTATAATTTTGGGTGTGTAAGTAGTAGAGCAATGTAGTTGTCAGTCATGACTCGGCATGAATGACAGGCTCGTCCAGGGCGGTACCACTGTCCTACAGGAAATCTACGTGAAGCGACAGCTTTGCTGCCGCGTTTCGTTCGGTGAGTGAGATTGCCGGATGCCCAATATCCGTTCGCCCCGTTCCCATTCCTTATCCTTCCCACCACACTTACAAACACTTCCATGATCCAAACTTTATGGATGTTCATGGGCGGCAGTGATCACTTCCCATCAGGTAACCTGCTTGCTCGTATGCCGGGCCTGCGCAATAAAAAAAAACAAAACCAGAGACTGTAAGTTGAGGTAGTTTACTCAGTATTCGTTATGCCTTACATCTATATTATTTTCGAATTGTAATAATTGACATTATAATATTATACACCGACATAATTATGACTCGTGACTGGAAGAATTGTAATTTTAAATGACTATATAAAAAAAGAATATAGTTCGTGTTGCTGAGGGAATTTCTTGCGCCGTTTTTTCTTCACAGCACACCGATTCAAAAGATCTTGTGAAAAACTATTAGAACAAAGATTTTTTAAATTTGATTAATCAATATAAAAAATTCTGGGTTCTGTGTATGACTATAAATATTCAAAACGTTGTATTTGGATCATAGCAAAAACAAATATATAATGACGCACACATCCGTGTGTAACAATGGCTCGTAATCGATATTGTATGGTAACTGCAGTACGATACATTGTTTTAACAAGGCCGAGGGGCTATGCCAGACTGATTAATTATTAGTTATTGATCCCAAATTAACTCGTTTCTAATTGAATTCTTATAAAGTTCATTGTAATCATTCACAACATGCTTTATGCTGCCATTAAACTGGTGGCATATAGGTCAGTGTCTAGGTTTTTAAGCAGAGAGTTGAACACCAGGTGCCCCAATAATGACATTTCCGAAATCACTTTGTTTTTTATTGCTATGAATGGCGGGACGAGCATGCCGTTCGCCTGATGGTAAGCGATATCCCAATTTGAATCCCAGTAAGTAGTTTTTAAGATTAACGGTAATAAAGAAACACACTCTTCATGATGAATGAATATAGATTAGTATAGATATTAAGTGAGGTATTATCTATTTGTCCGTTTTACTTAAATCTAGTTGTAACGATGTTTATCCTGTCCCTTGAACTATGTATTACAATATTTTTATTAACTATTACTATATTACAATATTTTTCCGGACACAAATAACATTGTTCAGAAAACATAATAACATTGTTAATATACAAGTTCATACTAAATTAATTGTAAAATGACAGCTTTTATGAATGGAAAACTGCTAGTTTATAGTTATAGTTACGTGACTGTTGGGTGTATAATATAATAATTATACTTATCACTTATGCAGCCATAAATTACATCAAAAGTGCGTAAAGGACTTGTGATGTGGTTCAACAAAAAACATGTTCCAGGTAATGTATGTCCGACTTCCTTTTTTCTTCACTGAATGGTATGACGAGCATGACCTTCGCCTGATGGTAAGCGATACGACCACTCATGAACAGTAGCAAATCCAAACAACACCTAGAATTACAAAGCAATGCTTGGCATACCACTGCACTCGCCATCCTGAGACATAAGATGTTAATTAATTTGAAAAAAATCTTGAAATTCGAATAAAATCCTAACACAGAATAGTGACGGTGCCCCCGCCGCAGATAACCGCAATAAATTATTGGCAACGTTTTTTTTCTGGGAAATAATACTTAACCCATTAATAACATGTCGTACCTGTATAATTACACTCCACTATAATAATTGTTTGCATTAAGCTTAGTACTAAATATTTATTAATTGCCTTATGGTTTTAAAGTTATTATAGTGTCGGATTAAATCGCGTTATAAAACAACTCAATATATTTCCCTGTGCGTGGTGGCCTGTTGGTAAACAGACCAGACGCGACTGCCGACATGTTCACGGTGGTCGCGGGTTCAAATCCCAGGGCACACCTCTGACTTTTCGAAGTCATGTGTGTATTGATAATCAATCACCACGCACTAAAACGGTGAAGGAAAACATCGTGAGGAAACCTACATACCATAGCGGTTTATAAGAATTTCTATGGTATGTAAGTCCGCCAACCCGCACTAGGCCAGCGTGGTGGACTATATGGCCTAACCACTCTCAATCGTACTGTCGATTGTAGAGTAGGCCCGTGCCCTGCAGTGGGACGTATATGGGCTGATACAGATATTTCCCTGGAAATAAACAGTATCAAAAGAATCAACAAAATTCTAACAGTAGCTTTAGCAATCATTTAATGTCATTTCAAATAAACTTTGCCCATGTTAACTGCAATGTTTAAAATAATTTATTGCTAATAGATTTCTAAGTCTATAAATTTTCATTATTTGAATATTACATATTCAATTCAAAAGTAAAGTTCATAAATATTTGTTTAGGGCAACAACACAAAGACTAAATAAAATTATTATAGATTTATACTATAGATCCAGACCATACTACAGAGTATAAAATTAAAGAAGAAAATCTTATTAATCCCTATTATAGAATGCAAATTACCAAAATTATTTACAATAGACAATTAAATAAAATTTTCGTCCAAACTAAACTTATATCTATACATATTATTAATTTATTTCATTTCATTTATCTAAACTTCATACATTACAAATTATATAGGTGGACTTAACACATGAGGCACTCTCTAAAGCTGAAATCAAACAATAGTATTACTTTTTACGCATATAGTAAAGAGCCACTACTTAATTTTACGACTGATAGTGTGCACATAACAAAAGAATCTATTGTTCAGATCGGTCTATGACGCGTTTCTCTAGTATTTATGGTCGCTTCTTTACTCTATGCGTAAGACGTTATTCTATAGTTTGATTTCAGCTTTACAGTCGAACCTAAGGTGATGCAGAGATGGGAAGATATAGGTGCGTAAACAATTAATTAAAAATCAATGGGCTGTGAAGTTGAATAGCAGGACTTAGCATAGTAAGCATATAACATAGATATATTATGTAAACATATATGAATTGATGATTTTTCATTAGTTTTCAAAAAACAATGAGACGTGGCAAACCTGTGTGTGAAGTGCTTCGAAAGCGAATAGTTTGTGGGGTCGATGCTGGCAAATCAAGTTACCAAATAAAGACTTGATACTTCCTAGGTCTACAGTCCAATCTATCATTCAGCACTATAAAAAGAATAGAACGTCTTCTTGTTTGAAGAAAACTGGTCGACCACGCATCACAAGTGCAGTCGAAAACAGAATTCTGAAGAAAATTGACAAAAATAATCGTCGTGCTCGAGCTGGAGAACTCACGGTGCAATGGAAGGACATGATTCACAAAAACGTCTCAGTTGATACTTGCAAAAGAGTCCTAAAAAAAATGGGTTACGGATTTTACACCGCTAAGGAGAAACCACTGTTTACTGCTGAAAAAGAGGTTGAAGTTTGCTCGTGATCATTTAAATTGGACTTCCACTCAGTGGCGTAATATCATTTGGAATGACAAATCCAAATTTGAAGTGACAGTCGGCGATGAAAGGAAAAATGTGATTCGGAACAAAAATGAGGCATTTCATACTGATTGTCTCAAACGCAAAGTGAAGTTTCCGGCGTCTCTTATGATATGAGGCTTCATGTCATGGTGGTATGCAGATTGTGGATGGTGAATGCTGCAAGGTGTCAAAACCTTTTGGAAGAGAATTTACTGCCCTCTATTTCATCATGCATGCATCTAAATTGCTTTATTTTTCAACAGGATGGTGCTTCCTGCCATACGGTAAGGACAACAAAGATGTGGCTACTGGCGAAAAGCACAATTGAATGGCCATCTCACAGCCCGTACTTGTCGCCGATCGAAACCCTATGGTGGAAAATGAAAAAGTTCTCCGTAAAAATCCATCAAGAGCGAAGAGCGACTTAAAGGCTAAACTCTTGGCTGTCTAGGAGTCAATTACGCCTGAGGAGTGTGCAGCATTGGTTGCAACCATACCTCTTCGCATTAAAGCTGTCATTGAGAGCAAAGGCGACAAAACTAAGTGGTAGACGAACTATTTTGCGTGAGTGACAACGGTAGACTTTTGCGTTATGTTTTTAGAATATTTGATTAATTTTTTATGTGATGTGAAGTCTTGAAAGAATTTCAGTTATGTTAAAATAAACTTTAAAATGTTCCTCAAATTGTGGTTTACTTTTTATTAAACGATCTTAATTATTTTACCAATATTTACTTTCTATATTTTATGCTTTTCACTACTTTCCATACTAGACGAACTATTTTGCATCGTGGCACGCACAGAACAGATGAATATAGTTAGAAGGTGTGTTAGAAGGGAAATAAAAGCGTTTGACGCGTCGCAAGGTGGTGCATAAAAAGCATCACTGCCGCGGAACGGATGATTTGTCAAATTAGTCACTGTCGAAATGCCTTGGAGAGAGGTGCTCCGGCGAAATAGAGTGAAAATGCAGATTTGTGCTATTTTATCTTGCAGTTCCAATACTACAGCATCAAATATCAAAGGAGGAATTTTGTACCAATATTCAACCTGATTTTATTGATTTTCACCTTTATTTTAAAAAATTGCGGTTTATAATTACGACATTTTGAAGAATTCGATAATATGATAGGCGACAAACAAAAAAAAAATCAAAAATATACATTGCTGATTACGCGTACATACAATGCTCGCGAATGCAAAGTTCCTACGCAATGCATACGACTCATTATTGTTATGTCAACAGAGAAAATTGGCACATGTCACGTAGTGTTGTAGTCTTGTACATATTAACTATATCGATGTAGTTATAGATTTCGTATACTCGTAAATCAGTTTTAAGTCATTTTAAATTGTAGTAATGTTTGATAACGTTGATGACCTATCCTTATGTTCTAATTTCATATCTCTGCCAACTTGAGAACAACATATTTTTGTGTCTGAATATACTTTATAATAAAATAACTTATTCATTTATACGTTTCCAAGAGTGAGTCGATAAAGGCAATAGGTAGAGACAACTGGATTCCTACACAATCCAGTGCGATTTGTATTATTATTAATTTTCGTGAAACTGAAGACAGTAAAAAATCAATCTGGATCATAAGTAATATACAAACCAAAAATAATTACGTGCAACGCTTATGGAAAAACTGTATCACAGCGGTGAAATAATTAAATATTGTATGAAAAATCAAAACCACTGAATCTATTGACGTAAAAAATCGAAATTTGGTTTAAAATAATTGCTTATAGGTGCTTTTCCAATAATAAAAATGGTAATACCACACACACAGCTAAAAATCTTAAAAATCCTGTACATATAGATTTGTAAAATAGTATACAATTTAAAATTAATTTTCAATACTAGTCTCATTTATTTTCCGTCTATTGACATAATAGTAATTAAATAACTGGATCAGAAAAAACTATTATGCATATCGATAAAATAAATTCCGGTCTTATAACAAAGACATATTTCCATAATTTTATCGATACTTTAAATCGACTATTGCAAGCTTTATGTATTGGATTTGTTGAGGCTTTGTTTTCCGAAAACGACGACGCTAGTTTTCATACAATTTGACGGCTATTGCCTTTCTAACCATCTGTTCTATGGTGGCACGCATACATATATTACATGCTAAAAATAAATTCTACATTTACATATATATGCTAAAAATGAATTCTACAATTACATGTATATGCTAATGAAATAAAGTCACATAATTTTGTTACCTATCGATATCTGTACATGGAATATAAATGAGAAAAATGAATATGGGGGACTATATTATTAACGTAACTGAACCCAGAACAATGATTTTTAGAATGTTTGTTTTTCGGTACGGTTGTGCGCGATGAACCCAGAAACGGCTTAACGTATTTCCGTATTGCGAAGAAATTTGAATTTGAAGAAATTTAAGTGCGTGGTGGCCTGTTGGTAAACGGACCAGACGCGGCTGCCAACATGTTCACGGTGGTCACGGGTTCAAATCCCAGGGCACACCTCTGACTTTTCGGAGTCATGTGTGTATTGATAGTCAATCACCACGCACTAAAACGGTGAAGGAAAACATCGTGAGGAAACCTGCATACCATAGCAGTTTATATAAATTTCTATGATATGTAAGTCCGCCAACCCGCACTAGGCCAGCGTGGTGGACTATATGGCCTAACCACTCTCAATCGTACTGTCGATTGTAGAGTAGGCCCGTGCCCTGCAGTGGGACGTATATGGGCTGATACAGATACAGATACAGAAGAAATTTGGTGTGAAGGTGGCTGATACCCCAGATTAACACATAGGTTACTTCTTATCCTGAAAAAAATAGGTTTCCCGCGGGATCAGGAAGGAATTCTGATATATTTTTTACTTTTTTATACTCTGAGGGTGTGATGGCATGGTTAGATGGATGGAGGATGGATAGGTTTTTCTACATTTCAGAGGGGAAATGGAGGTAAAATAAGGTTTAGGGTAGTGTCTAATCGTTAGTTATATTTAAGAATATAAACATATTATAAAGTACAGTTAACCACGCAAACGAAGTAGCGGGCAAAAGCTAGTATATGTATTATATTATTATATTATAATTTGTATTATATTAGTAGCTTTTTCTTTTTTCAATGTGATTAAAAAGAACTGCTGCCCTTGGTAAATATTTCACTTGATAACGTCTGCTAAGTAGTTTGATGTTTTAGTGTGCACAGTAATTGTTTAATAATTATGTATGTATTAATATGTACTTTTTTTTAATTCAAGTTAAATGGAGAGTCTTTTACCATAGGATTTTTGTATAAACCCATTAGTGGACTGGACAGTTTAAGTTTGAGTTTATACTAAAGTAACTGGAAAATGGTTTTTGATGTTGAGTAGGGTTAAAAAATCACAGCATCCGGGCAAGGTCGGACTGGTACGCTATTTTATAATAAAAAAACGTTATTGTGTGGCATACAAACATTTATTTATGAATGTGTCAGATCTCTACGTATAAACCATATGTTGTGTTTAATTGTGGTGCCATTAGTACATACTTAGAACACAAAGTAATGTTTTAATTCATTGCGTTAAGAATCTGTGGCAAATTGCAGAACGATTATCAAGTAAGTGAACACCGAGCGAGCGCCCTGCAACAAAAACGGATGTGTTAATCATAATTATTATGAATTGATATCAGGTGCAAACCTTTTTCTAGTAAAGAAAAAAATATACATAAATTGTTTAGGATTATTTAATTCCACTCAAACTCGTTTTAAAAGGATATTAGCTAAATATACTTTCGGTTATCAAAGGAATTTGTATCAATTTGTTATTAATTAATTAGTTCAATTTTTCTAATATATGAGTGCTACCAAAATTACCAAAAAGAAAATATCTACGTTTTTAAAGACGCAGATGTAGGACAGCGCTCCCTGTATATTATAAATACTCTAATCAACCAACTGACTCATTCATAGACAGTTTGAAAAACTATTTTAGCTTTAATATCTAAAATAATGATTCATGATCAAGTATACCTAACGTGACCATATGTCCCGCTTTGGGCGGGACAGTCCCGCTTTCAGGAAGTCTGTCGCGGTGTCCCCAGCAAGGCCGACATCGTCCCGCTCTTACAAAAAGACCAAACAATAATTTAAAATGTATTCCTCGCTCGAAATGCTTTACCGACCTACTACTGAAAACCGTGGGGTCGTATTATAACAACACTTTTGTAAAAACATCTTGACTTAATAAACTTTTCCACAATTATTGATTACGTTATGTGTTGCCTGAAAGTAACGCACCTATCGAAAGAGTTTTTTCTCACATTAACAAAATATGGACGAGTGATAAAACACAGGTGAGTGTCGCAATGATGAAAGTTATTTTGATTACGAAAATAAATATAAATAAATCACGTACTTTCACAAATCTAAAAACTAAACCCGATGGTTTGAAACAATTTGTTCAGCCGACGAATACAAAAATACGATTTTGATTATTATTTTATGTTATTCAATCTTTTATGATAGAAACTTGTAAAACACTAAAAACTTTATAAATTTATTATTATTTAATTCCACTGATGTCCCGCTCTGGCACAAAAAATAAATGGTCACGTTAAGTATACCTGATGTGGATTTGCTTCATAAATAAATAAATTCGCCTCATCGATATCTGTATCATGCTGTTATGCAATGTGATTTCGTGTATTTACTCCCAAAATTATCAATCCATTTGGCATTTTTTTCGATTCATTACCATCATTTGCTATTGCTACCATTGGATTTCCTAAAAGTCAACTTTAGAAATGAATTTACTTAATAATATTTGAACCGGTATTCCACAAGTGACACCGGACTTCCACTCTCTGTCAATCGCAAATAGTTTCACATGATAGCCATAAACTCCAAAGTAGGGTTACAAAGCATTCAATTTCGTCAAAATATGAGATTAGTAGTTAAATCACGTACGGCATATGCATAAGACTGATGATACGTCTATTCTACGACAGGTTAAGTCAGATAATTTGTAATTGTTACATGTACCAAATAGCTTACACGATAATTACTCACTTCGTAAAGCAGCGCATAATTCAGTGCAATGAGACCATTGGCCGTGAATTTCGGTGTTTGATGTAGGATTTGCATAGACAACTGCATGGCCTAGAAAATTTATAAATAAATTTAGTATCAAGTAATTTGAATAAGAATTTGCATGAGTTCAAGAAAAAGTGAAGCAATCACGTCATCCAGACTGGCTTTTTACCCACTGGTATAACTTTTCCGGTGACTTGTTCTGTACGAAAATGATGTAGATTATAGAGTACGTAGACTTTCTGAGAATGCCACTATTGTATAATTATGTGCAAATTGAGCTGCTAACACCGCAGAAGTCTATATGTAGGTACCTATTAAGATATTGAGATTTATTACAATGCGAAAAACGAATTTAAAATTGTGTAAATTAAAGCGTCCCTGATTTTTAGGGTACAAGATATAAATTGTCTGTTCAAACAACAACCGTCGGAAACCAAGCTATCTTCATTTGTACGCAATGCCCAATAGAGCTAAATTGAAATTAACGACAGTCACGACAACACGATCAAAGGAATTTAATAAGCTACAATATGAATAATTAAATAAATACACGCAAACAGTCACGTACATATAACTTGGCAAAAAAGAGTCTGTTTTTATGAAGGCGTTAAGATCGAATTTAGTAGATATTAATATGGCAACCCGATTTTGGCCGATATACTACGACGGAAAATGTTGAAAAACTTGTTATTTTTATTTATTGTTGTTAGAATCTTTGTTGATTTTAAATCACAAATCAAACAAAAACCGTACGAAAATGTATAGAAATACATGGGTACATATAAAATTATTCTCGTTGCACAGCCGGCGTCTAACCAACTGCGCCACGGAGGCTGTCAAATACTGTGTAACTAATTCTTACTTCCGTGTTTATATTTGCGCTGAGATCCTCTTGCATAATACTATGTGATAAGCATGCCGTTTTTGATGCCTGAAAGCAGACAGTTAAAAGAAGATCATTATATTTCAAGTGATTGATTTCATTTACTCATAGAAGCCAACTAACCTCATGAACGGTGGATTCACAGAAATAAACTACTGCAAACATGATTGAAACGGCGTGCGCGATTTGCCAAAAGACGCAAACCAAGAAATCTATGTATCTTCTTACGTCTGTGAACAAGCCCGATGCAGTAGCTTCCATGAAATAAAACATGTATAAAATTATGCATATCAAGGAACTAAGCATGGTCATAAGTAAAGCCGTTCCAAATAATTTGTTCATAATGTTAGTAGCTCTATACAATAAGGAATAAACTTTTGCTACCGAACTAATCTTCTCACATATATTCCTTTCCTGAATATTTTCTACTTTATCCGCATTCCAGGCTAACTTTGTCCGGGTAAAAATATTGTATTCCCACGCTTTTCGTTGTTGGATTTCCACGAGAATCTTATTTAAATACTTGTATCGGCTTCTTACTACGCACAATAAGAAGCAATAGTGAGAAACAAGCACAAGAGACATGGTGTCAGTGTATATGATTTGGTACAATTTCTCCATAGGCACTTTCACACCTAGGCTCTCTAGGGCCATCCAAATACACGCCAATCTAAAAGAATATTCCAAAATTTGCCCAATCGTGATAAGTAAGGCATAAAAAGCACATTTATTTTGATCTACTATTTCGCCCATTCTCTCAATCGCCTTATCAATATCCACGATTAGTTGAAATAAGTCACTTGATCCTGTTATACTGAACGGTATCTTCCACAGGGCAAAGGCTACAAAAACTATGGAGCTGATCCTTTCGACGTCGTCTCCGTAGCGATCCAATTTGGTATTGTAAATAGCTCGCAGAATGGTTTGATCTTCAGCGTGCGCCTTATAAGTGCAGTAACAATAAATACAAATGTCTGTCAGGTAACAGATGAAACCAAAGTAATTGAATCTTTTTACGATGCGGTCCCCCGGGGTGCTGGCGACCACAATCACCGACGTGCCGGCAAGGTGACTCAAGTACTTGGATAAATACGAGGCTTCCACAATGTTGCCATATTTTCTTAGTTTAACTGCTTTCATGAGACAGTTTTCAATTGATTTTGGTTTCATGTTGACTGATGGCTTGATATTAATATGCGTCTTCAGCGACTCACACGCGACCGGTGCCGACTTAGAATGGCCGTAGTAGTGCGTACAAAATTTCATTATCAGCAGGTAAATTAAATGTGCCTAATGGTACATAATAGTCCATAAAGAGTTCACAGGACTCAAGTGTATTAGTGCATTAGTAAATGAAACAAAATTGTGGTATTCGCAGTTATCCAGTGGATAATCAGTAATTTATTTCTCCTGAACATTCACATTTACAGTGATAATCTACATTATGAACATTGTAGGCATTATATTGTCACGAATAACAAAGAAAAATAGCCATGTTATATACAAAGGGATTTTGATATTTGATGAAATTATATTCTTTTATAATTATTTATAAGCACTATACAATTTTACATAATATGAAATTACAAGCATTTCAGTATACCTCTATAGTAATAGTTTAGTATAGGTGTTCCACCATCGCGATATTAATGTGTATATTAAAGACGCATGCTTCTCGATCCGACACAATAGCTAATTAAATATTGTACACAAAATAAAGGCTCGTTCCGGTACAGAAATCTATATATGTATAAAAGAGCATTAAGAAAATATTCGAAATAATTTAAAAACTAATCAGTTTTCTGCCAAACGCACCCTACAGCTGAAACTTATGTGTTAAACCCTCAAAATTACTAGCAACTAAAACTATGAGAATTACGAAAGAGAATATACAAGTAACGATATGATGATCACGCGGTTTATACAAATCGTTTTATGGCACAATCGTTATGTCGGCTCCATTCGGGGTAACATCGCACATATGTATTATATACAAGTATCAGATCCGCAAAAATATTTCAGTCCACAGTTTTATTGACAACAATAAATCCATCACTATGCATTACTTAATCTTAATATTCTCGAATCTTCACGATAAAAAAGATGAATGAAGTTTTTTGCCCAGATTTTGTTCTTAGCATGGTATACAAGACGTAAAATTAAACATTGGACTTATATAATATGTACTTTACTGAGTATTCGAGTCACTAATAATATCCATATAGCATTTATCAGTTTTTTTACGAAATTATGTGATTAAAACGTATTCACGGAGTATGAACGCATAATTACTTCCATTCCGCGCGCAGATCTTTTTTATTGTCGACAAGACTGGTTTATTAAGAATTTATTAAGGTTAATAAGACGCGTAATAACAACAGATACCATTGACCAAGCAATGCAATGGGAGATAATCAGTTGACATTTTTGTTATCATATTTCGGTCATATAATAGTGCTTTTGCTTATACTGGCTAGACGAACTGGCTTGTGCATAAATAAATCCTTTGTCTAACTTTACACCACGTCAAGACGTTGGAAACAATCTGGAGACACGAACAAGTATGAAGAGTTATTTCACTTTTCAACATTTACTTTATATTTTTTAAATATATTACTTTTTAATTCTTCAAATACAACAATTAAATCGTTCTAAGGATATTATGTGCCCTTTTCTTATTAATATATATATTTAGTTCAAACAATGTTTTATCCACTGCACAATATGCTCTAGATATAAAAGATACAATGTCTGTTCGTAACATATGGACTGAACCGGTCATAAAATCACCTTGGTAACATTTTATATGCGAATAACTAATGGATGCACTTTACTAGTTCAAATATGCGTAGGGTGCTCAAAACCTGTATTTTTGAGATCATAACAGCTAGCAAATTATCTCACTATAACTATTAACTATTATCAACTGTGATTGAAAAAGTACTTACACTGATTACAATAAAAATAAAAATTCTGTACTCTCAACTACACGAATACTGCATTTCAACATTACATCCTATTAAAATGACATAGTTTTGTGACAATGCAGACAGTAAAAAAATATTATATCGATGTAAATTTGTAACCTTAGCACTGGTGCAACACACACCGAACAAAACGTTTATTTCATAATATTGCCATTTGCTAAGCCTCCCTTTGTAAGCGTGATATTATTATATACGACAACAATTGTATAAATATAAGAAGTAAATAAATTGGTTTAATAATTACACCACTTGTGAAGGTTAAATGAACACAGTAATTCGCAGGCTGTGATATAATTTTATTTTTAAAATGATACCTTTGTCAGCGCAGGTATTTTAATTGCTTTTCTTATTAAACACTACTAACATGCATTTATAGAGGAAATATTCAAGAGGCATTACCTATTTAATAGAAAGTAACTAACACGTTTCTATTGGACAGTCGCATACAATGCGCCGCGAGGCGGTTCGCATTCGATTGGTCAAATTCACTGAGCACCTCACTCATCTTTACCAAGTCCATAGTCACCAATTCTTTGACGCATAATATAATTTGATATTTCATATATTTGTAGTCATCGCAATTATCCTGATCCACAGATTTCATTTTATATCAGATTAAAGATATGTCAGATTCCATTTAAAATATTGCTAACATTTTTCCATAGTTATCAAAGCCTCCATGATACAATGCAAAACTACTTAGGAGTGCGTTCAATCTAAGAATGTTTTATCGATAAACAGTTACCAATAATCGATATCGCTCTACGCGAACATCACACCTACCCCCTTAGTAAAAAATCTAAGAGGTCAATATGACAACAACTAAATCATTAAAGTATACAGTTAGTCATTGAACATCATCTGCACTATTCGCTCATGATTCGCAATGAAATACGCAACGATTGTATGCGACAGTCCGTAGAAATGATATTTCAGCGACTTCTACGAATTTTAACATTACTCTTTACGTACAGAACATTGGATATCGCCACCGCGCTCTTTCAATATCAGATCAATAATAAAAAATCGTATCTAAAAAAGTAGCCTTCTTAAACGAGCTGCTCAGAACTTTGACGTGTAAGCTTGTCTAATTTTTAAAGCTGTTTTACTATTTAACCTATTCTATAATAGTAACTATTTGACGATATTTCGTTTGATAAAAATCGTTAAATGTCAGAATAAAGGAATGAAACACCTTCGATATAATACGGATATCAAGCGTAGTGAATTACTCTGACCGTTTTTTGGTCAACTTACGTTACTACGAAAACTTACATAGTGAAAAATAAATGCGCATAGTGGTCTTAATTTGGTAATAAGCAACTCACACGACGTATAAGAACTTAATTGACAGTACAGTCATGCGTGATGACTATAGGTTCTGAATCTTAAACGCAGCACTAAGTATTGCCTTTTTCATAGACGATTTATAAAACTATTAATAACCAAAAAGTTATAGAATATTTTTGTCTTCCTCACTCAAATTGAATTCAAAAGTCATTCAAAAGGGACAAAACATTCGATAACTAAAATAGTTTTTAAAACTATCTATGAATAAGGTTTTGCATCGATAAAGTAGGAAACTTACTGGTACACATTACTTATTGTAAAATCGTGAAATATGTAAATAGCGTGCAAGTAAATTAAAAGGAAGTACTTAAATTACACTGTTCAATGTATAGTACTTAACATAATATAGTGTTTGTACATGAATCTGTGTTCACCAAGACAAATAATATTGCACTGTAAGTGAAGAAATTATGCAACAAAGTTGTAAACGCAAATTATCCACGTACATAATAAATTAAACTTCCAACGCGCGAGCTGTACTTATATTAGTTAGCTGTCAAAATTGTCTACTTCGAATGGTTAAATTTTAAAGCTACCTCTATAATTCAATGCCATTTCCAATATGTGGAAAAAATATTAATATAATACAAAATTCTAAATTCAAAGACAGTTAACTTTTATTAGCTTCAACAATAACTAATTTAACAGGGTAATTTTGTCACAAATTCTGTATAGATGAACTACAAATTCATGTACACAAAGTTAATTCGATAATTAGGAAGTTGTGTTTTGCGAACACTGCAAATTAACAAAAATATAATAACATACTACCCTTAACTAAATCCATTCATATATCTTTCGCACTAAAAAAATATACGTGACTAATAATAACAATCACGCAAATGTTCCAACACGTCCGTCAGAAACACATTGCAAATACACTTTTGTAAAGCTCGAGTCTAATATAATTATAAAATCACATCTCATTAAATATCTTTGGATACAACCAAATAAAATTATCGTATAGCGTACAAAAATATAAAAAATATACAAGAATGTCGAATACAATAAAGGGAAGCTACATGCTTACATGTATACCATACACCTACGGTTAACATTTGTATCGATAGTCGTCACAGCACTAGCTATATCGTACACACATAAAGACGTAATGATATTAGAGTAAGGAAGTGGCATCACCACGTCGTCATTTCACTATATATTGCAGTAGTCATTATCGATAGTTTGCTAAAAGTCCGTCCTTCCCGTAGTGACATTGTTATTGAAGTAGTTGAGATTCGTCGGTCACAGCAGATCTTGCACGTGAGATGTGTCCAGGTTGGTGATGAGAGTTTTGAGGAAGGTCATTTCTTTACGCGCGTTCTCGAGTATGACGCGCGGGTCTTGGGAAGTACATCGGAGGCAGTTTGGCGCAAACACCATGGCTAGATTGGCGGAATCCATCTTGGTTTGACTTACCACTTCTGGAGCGGTGAATTGTTGCAGAAAGCTTATTAAATATGTGAGTACCTGAAAATATTATCAAAAATTTTAATTTATTATAAAATAAGGTGACGTTAAATTAAAAACACAATGTATAGTAACCATTACTTTTTCACAACTGCTAGCTGACTGTTACTCTGGCTTGTCTGAAGTTTTTATACAGGTAATTTTTTACTTACTCCAGGCAATACTCAAAAAAAATATGAAAGACGCCAAACGGGTAGTCTAGTAGTAAAAATATAATTAGTTTTCTGTTGTCACAACACAACATTCTGGTGGGAGGTCTCACATTATGTAAGAGGCCGCCTGGGTACGTACCGCGGCAATGTCTATTTCTGCCATCAAACAGCAGTGTAAAGGCACTGTTGTATTCCGGTTGGAAGGACATTGTAGCCAGAGTAACTACTGCACATATTGAGACTTAACGTTTTATGTCTCAGGATGGCGAGGGCAGTGGAATGTAAAGCATCGCTTTGTATTCATGGTGTTGTTTGGTTTTGCTGCTGTCCATGAGCTGTCGTATCATTTATTACCAGGTGAATGGAATGTTCCTCACGTCATTCATTACAAAAAAATCTGCCTCAAATCTGTACTAATATGTAAAGCTAAAGAGTTCCTTTATGTGTTGCCTGTTATTTCAAGAACTACTTCATTGGAATAAAAAAGGCGTTAAATTAGGTATACAATGCTGGGGCAGTATGTAATAGTTACCAGTCGGTTGAGCGTGGGCAGGCGGTGCAGCGCGCGCGCGCACGCGGCGTAGTCGGTGCCGGCCGCCACGCACGCGCCGTACAGCGCGTCCGGGATCAGCGGCTCGTACAGCTCGCGGTACCACAGCTTCAGCAGGCTGGCCGGCGCGTGCGCGTCTGCAACACAGATATTGCTGTTACTGGATTTCACAAATACTTGAAAATATTAATACAACATAATTAATTAATTCGTTAGCTAAGAGGTCATAAACTTATATCTTTTATCGATATTTATATAGATAAAATTATTTGGTAAATACCAGTTTATTTTAAATACCTTGCAATAGTTAAGTTTATACCATCACGAATATTTTTACACAAGATGTATAAAATAATATAGGCTTTTTTTACAACCTCGATATATATCATTCTAACATTTGCAATACGACCTACCAGTCAAAGTCGAAGCATCTGGTAGCTCCCAATTATCGATTTTCGCTTTCAACGCATTGACTTCATCGACATCCGCAGACACTCGGAATATGCCCTCGGTCTCTCGTCCGTTTAAAGCTAATACTTGTTGCGACAGTGCTACTTGCACCCACGGTAATTGTCTGTTCGGAAACCTATCCTTTTGAAGCGCCATCACCTCCGCTAATGTGTTGCCGAACATCGATTGACGGAAGATTTGTATCTGAAAATTAATAATTATATCAACATTTTCTACTAGATAGTATTTTCGTTTTGAGGAATTTTAATTAAATAAAGTATGACAAATTAAAACAAACGATATCAAATATGGAGAAAATAAAAAAAAATTATAGTAACGCACCCTGGCTTGGTCGATATCTTCAGTGGTAGGTTTCCTGGGCTGCCGTTTACCGCCAAAGCCGATTCTTTCTAAACGCTTACACGCTACGCCAGCATAGTGCGACACTTGGACATGGATAGGCCATTTGCCCACCTAAAACACACGAATAATTATCGTCAATAATATTATACAAATACTTTATGCTAGAACCAACAAAGAGATAAAACGACTTCTGTCCTAAAGATAAATAGTACAATAATAAAGTTATAAAATATCGACGTATTAACTCATACCTCTGGAAAAGCGTCAGCGAACGCGGGGTCTCTATGCCGATTGACGTAGTTGGTAAGCGCAGGCTGGAAGGCAGGCGAGGGCGGCACGAAGGCGAGGCACACCGCCAACAGCTCCCAGCCGCGCAGCAACGAGTCTCGAAGGGGATTCTCTGTGGTCTGTCTACACAACTGCACGTACAGCTCGTCGCGTAGTCTGATAGAAGAAAAATCGTATTAATCTGTGTTGATCGATACTTTTGGGATCTTTGATTACGTAGCAAATATTGCACATGTTATCAAGTGGAGTGTAATTAAATTTTTCATTTTCATCTCTAATGACAAAATAATAATTATCGAGCACTAACTTTTCATTTGCATAGGCGGCATGCAGTATATCATGCGCGACGGAGTTGAGCGTCATGCCGGGTCGCGCCTTGCGGTCGCCCATGTAGATCTGCACGAGCCGGAACAGGTCGGTGGCCGCCTTCTTGTGCGCCTTGTCCCACGCACCGCCCACCATCGGCGCGCTGATGGACGACGACGTCCACGACAACATGTCGCGCACTGATGCCTGCAAATATACAAGAGATACTTTAATATTCATACAAAAACAGTTTTAAAATGTCGATGAAAATACATTCATATTTACGAATCGTGACAATCAATATTCGAGTTTTCAAAAGGTCAAGAATAAAATTAAATTTATAATATAATTATTACATACCTTCCTTCGAAAGATGCCTTTGTTGAAGTTAAGATTGTCCTTGGCGAAGATCTCGATGTCCTGCTCTGGCGGCGGCGCGTGGGGCGCGTGCGGCGGTGCGCGGGGCGCGGCGCGGGGCGCATGCGCGCGCACGGGGCTGTACAGCGCGCCGCCCGCGCTCTCCGCCGCGCCCGCGCCCTCGTCCGTCACGCTCGCGCCCGCGCCCGCAGACACCGCGCCCGCCGGACCGCTGCCCAGGGACGATGTCTGGAAAATACAAAAACATATATTGTAAAGCATAATTTAAATGAACGTAATACATAAAAAATTAAAGTAAGTCTTTAGTGTCTTTGTCGATATTAAACGCATCTCACCCGATGTATAAGAGGCTCCGGCTGCCGTTCGCGATCGAAGCCGACGAAGGTGTTGTAGTATGAGACGCCGTGGTTCATGTACTCGACGTCGGGCGGACGGTGCGCGTAGGTGTGCGGCAGGTACACGCCGGAGCCGTCGTCGTCGTCTGGGGTGCGCGCGCCGCCGTCCGAGGACTCGTTGTCGGGCTCGTGGCCGGACAGCGAGCGCGACTCCGAGCCCGAGCGCGAGCGTGACGACGTCGACTCGTTGTCCGAGCCCGAGCCCGCGTACCTCACGCGGCCGGACGGAGCGCGCTCTATGCACGTACACGACATTTAGCAGTTTCATATTAAATGTTACGACAATAAGTATAATTTCTGAAGGTATTAACCAATAAGAAAGGCAAGCGACACATGGCACATCAGTCAATTTATAAAAATGTGGACTAACTTTTGTTTCTTATTAAAGCAGTTGAAAACCCCAAACTAACAAGTCAAACATAGTCTGGATTCAAAATATCGAATGTTTAGAAATGACTTGCTACTAGTGTATCATGAGTAGTGAGCAGCGAGTACTCACTGGACAGCTTGGCCTGCTGTATGATGTAGTCCTGCAGCGGCAGCAGGTGCTGCATGCCGCGCAGGTCCCAGTTGCAGTAGAGCGGCGAGCCGCCGCCCTCCTCGTCCTCCTCCTCGCCGTCCAGCGCCGGCTCCTCCACCTCAACCGGCCTCTTGTGTCCTGCCATTATACAATCTGTGTTATCTACTTAACACGTCATACTCAATTACTCAATCATGTTTTCATTGAGTTTTTTTTCTTTTTGACAATGTGTTTATTAGTACTTACATAGTTTCTGAGCATAAACTTATTACAAACGGAACAAATACATGATAGAAATTAAGCAACTCACGTCGCGATTTAGTACGATCCCGCGGCGTGGACGTTCTCTCCATTCTTTGATTATGTTTCTGTACATTTGGCTCGGTCAACGGCGGCTCCAAATTAACGCATTTCAACTTGTAGTTCACTGAAATAATAAAACACAAAATTAGTTTTGATGTGTGAATCTTCCTTACCACTTTCACCGATTATTTTATAAGCCGGTAATTCTGGACACAAAAATCGCGGGCCTTTATGGGCGGCAGCAATTCTATAGGAACTCATTAGCTATTAGCTCGTTAGTTCATTGTGGTGTATACAAGAGTAGTGTGTTACCGGCGGCGATGTTGTCCTGTTCGTTGGCGGAGGAGAGGCGCATGAAGTTGTGGTGCTTGGCGCTGCCGCCCGATGACACCGACGTCTTGCTCGACGAGTACCGCTCCGGCTCCGCCTGCTGCCGCCTGGGAACATACATACATAAACTCACACCTTTTTCCCAGTAGGGCTAGGCAGAGGTACCTGGACACCCACAATTCGCCTTGTATGTTCCGTCCCACGATGTGATATAGGGCGAGCCTATCGCCATATCGGCAAATTCCTGACTCCGGGCTGACAATGAATCCTGACAACATATTTTATGGCAATCACTGATTTATAATACTAAAAGAAAGCGAACCGTACACGCACATAGGGATGTGTAAATTCGACTAAGTAACTCATGTTGGGACTAATTCTAGTGAACTCAAATTTAATTCTCTTTAACTCGATTTTAAAATCACGGTAGATTAACGCATCAAGCGAAAGAACGAGAGCACGATTCATTCGTATGGTGCGTGCTTTAATACTCTAGATACGCCCAACTAGTCGTTAAATATCGGGTGAGTATATATATTAATATTTATATATGTATACTTTCTTTAAAAACCTTTTTATTTCAATTCTTCTTACAGTTTAGCAATGATTATTGTTCGAACAGAGAATTGGATAGATAAAAAATTATGTAAAAAAGTAATTCGTAGCAACTCAGTTTTTTCCTCCTATTTCGAGTTGTGTAACTCAATTTCAATTCGAGTTACTCGAATTAAATCAAGTCGTGTTTATCCCGAGTTAGCACATCACTAAACTCACATATATCACTATTATTGTACTCTTTCTCTGTCACTCCTACGCAGTAACACTATCTTCATTTATGCTTTGCTGGTTTCCCACATGCCCAATACATACGCAGTACTCTAGGTCTTGTTCGTGATGCCTACTCTAGTACCTCAGTGTTGAACATTCATATCTCATTGAATTATAAATACAGCTTCAAGATTATAAGTTGCACCGTATTTCCCTAATTGCCTTATTAATGATTTTCCAAACGATTTGATGGTTATGGGTGGCCAAGATCATATCCCACATAATATCATTCCATGATTATTGACCTTAAAAGTAAAGTAGTCAATATAAGTCATGCATATTGTTTATTAAATTTAACCATAGCATTATTTTAAAACCTTCGCACGTTATACAGGCACATTAATAATCTCGCGATGTCTAATTTCTCTATCGTGACCATTCATTAAACGTGCCCTGCTAGACACGAGTTCCATATCTATATTATACAACTAATTAATTAAAGCTAGACACCGTATGATTATGTATGCAAATTCCCAATCAGCAATTATTCATCCTTTCTTTATTATTTAAATTCAAAGTAATTAACCAAAGTCGATGACCGCGATGAACTCATTATAATATTTATTTGCCGAGGTCTGCATTTCAATATTTATATATGTTCTTTAGGCTGACACATTTTTGAAATCAACGATTGTTGATCGCATACTACATTGCATACTGGTTTTATATTGCTTCTATAGTTTTTTGATGCAATTTGTAGTAATTTTTTCTTTTATAGATATACTGAATAAATAAGAAACATATTACAATGTTATACATTAAACTTTTGTTACAGACTATAACTGCAAGGTAAAAATTTCTACAGTATACCAATGCGTGATGCGATATCTGTAGTATGAAGTTATATTCTCACGAATAAACATAAGATGCTGTCAATGAACTTTCCCAATAGAAATCTCGGTATTAATGTTCTATTCTGAGTAATATTTAATTTTCTTTTATAATTATTTTATTTGGATGTCTCACAGCTATCAATGGCAAACAAACATAATTACAAATTGTATAAAAAAGATAGCGAAGAGCTACCGCAGATAGATCGTATACCGAACTGTCGATAACGTAATGGTCGATTGCAGTACAATACAGCATTAATGTAGGATTTGAATGTTATAAAGAAAGATGAGTAGAATGAAACGTTAGAATGACTGACATGGAACATTGTTTTTTTGTGAAATAAATGACGAATAAAACACTTAACATGGAAAGAGTTAGATGATGAATGATTAAGATGTGGAAGTACGGAAGGACAGAATAGAGTAGAACAGTCTGAAAGACGAGGAAGGACGGGGGACGTATACAGTAAAGATGTTGTTTTTAAATAAGACCAAAATATAAGCCTACTAAGACCATCTTCGTTTGATTAGACCCCTTACGGAACGAATCCCACAGGAATAAATGAAGAGTCGCATGGTGTACCTGGTAAAGTCCCTGGTGGGATGCCAGTTGGCGGCGTTGTGGCGCAGGTCGAGGCTGGTCTGGCGGAAGGGCTTGTCCACGCTGTACACGGCCTGCTTCTCCGGGTACCTGTCCATGCGCTCCAACTCCGCCAGCCGGTCTTTATCCAAGTGCCTGCACGGTTTGCAATTTATGGATTTTGATTTATTTATTTTTTTGACGCATACAAGCGTACGGCCCGCCTGATGGTGAGCAGTTACCGTAGCTTATAGACGTTTGCAACACCAGAGATGACATTCGCGCGTTGCCAACCCTTTAAGAATCTTTTAACTCCTCTTTTGAAGAGCCTCATGCTATACTCAGAAGTACTCATACACCAGGGGCATCATAAACATTGTGAAGCCTAATAATGATTCAGTTTGCATCAGCTAATATTAATCAGTGTTAGAGCAAATAGTGTATATTTACTTATGTTTATTTTGGAGTGAAAATTATAATTACATACTTAATAAAAGGAATCTTAATATTGTTCAATTGCTGATTTCACATACATTCAAAAGTTTTTTTTAAATATTTACCAGGGAACTATTTAATTTACACAAATTCAGGGCAATAGTAAATGATATAAGTGTACCTGTCGGAGTATCGCTCGCGCGCGTGCCTGGACAGGTGGTGCGGTCGCTCGAGGCTGTGCAGCACGCGTGACGCCCCGCCCCCCGCGCCGCCCCCCACCACGCCCACCGCCGCCTCCGTCGCCAGCGAGATGGACGACACCAGCGACGGCCGCGCCGCACTCGTCTGCGTACACGTAAACTTTTACATACGCACACGTACACATTAACATACGCACTACATCTGGGCCAATCGCACACTGCGACGAGACAGAGGACTTTTTTAAATGTCGATTTATTTTTACACAACAGACGCGTGTCGTTGTCTGTGTGCTGCAAACTGAAATACTTAGCGTATGCAGTATGTGTCCCGTAGCAATGTGCGAATGGCCTAAATATGAGTCACTCTAATACTTACTTCATTTAATAACTACAGCTCAAACACTACTATAATTATTTTATATAAATACCTACATACAAAATTATGAAAAATATAATTACACTGCAATTTAGAAATCAAAGGGGAATAATAAGAGGCAGCAACTACATAAACGGAACGCACCTGTAGGAAAGGCGTTGGCTGCGGTTTTTGCAAGGGACTACTGGGACTCTGCGGGGAGACCGAGTCGCAAGACGACCCACCCGCCGATTGCTGTTTCAACTAGAACAAATTGCATGGATCTGACTCAAGTCTATTAGGCGTTGTAGGGGAGTTGACTACTGATCAAATGGAATATTGAACAAAAAAGTTTTAAATAAGGATATATCCAGGTAAATTAAGACAATTTTGAAAAAACTTACAAGTTTATGTCCTGTCGAGATATCTGACTGCTTGTTAGGCTGTTAATGTTTGAAGAAAAATCACACTGAGACAAATATAACTGAATTCAAATATTAAATTATAATGATACAATTCTCCTTAATGACGGTTTAAGTCGATCATTTACGGAAAGTGGTCCATTCAGCAGAGTTACTATTAATATTAAAAACTGTGCCATCCTTGCCCTGAAAGCCATTCAGTGCGTTGCATAAGATGCCAAGGGATGATACAAATTAGTGTGTCTTTTTATCACGTGTTTCGCAAAATAATTTTAAATAATCTATGAGTAACTAAAATTTAGTAGCCAAAACATAAAGTAAACAATAAAACATAACATATGATTAAACTGAGCCAATTCCGATTATTAAAACATAAAATATCCTATTGTACGGCTTTAATACAGCAGAAGAAACATCAGTTAAACATTCAAATTACCTGACAGGACAATAAAAGTTGTTTTCAGAAAAAAAAAAAATCCCAAAATTATATAAAATTTGCCATCATTTTGAAGTCAACTCCCCTACTAATTGTTTTAGAAATTGCAACGAGCCATACCTTGCGCCTCGTCAAAGGCGTGCTCTCGACCGATTTGAAGTATTTCTCGTGCATCGAGTCATCGGACGCGTCTTTCCTTGGAGATATGAAACTGCCGCTGCGGTTGAGACCTGACGACAGAAACACTAACACGCTGTGTTAAGTTGTATACCACACTTTAATAATGCGTTAATATTAGTCGTAACAAAAGTTGCATAACTTCGTTTCCCACATTTTGAATGTGCGTAAGCTTTATCGATCACAATAGACCCGTATCACAAACTAAAAAGGTTTATACCCGAAAGGATTCAATTAAACAGGCAGCCGATCGTATCAAAGCCAAATTGTTCTGCGACACAACTTTATAACAGTCAAGGTGCATCAAATCCATGCTATAATATCTTTTTTTTAATAAAATAGGACAACGGCCGCTAAGTCCAAGAAAAAGTAATACTTTAGTACATTCTCGTATTACTATATAGTACCGCGTCTTGTGTCCATCGAGACCGAAAGTTTGTATTGTTCAGTGCTGAATAAATAAACATTGAGCTACTAACAAAGTTTAGTAATAACATTTCCACCCACACATAGACCGTAAAACCTAGTTTACACTAGAGCAGACACATAATAAAAGGTATTTTTTTAAACTTCTCAAAATCTTAAATGTTACAAGTGCGATATCCCAATGTATTTACACCCGATATATAAATAATTGAACACTGACCTACAAAAAAATATGAATTCATTGTTATACCTGAGTGTGGAGACCATTTCTCACTTTCATGAGTTGGCGCTGCGCTGCTCCGTTTCCGGAGTTGTGGCGTGCATATGGAAGGATTGCACGCGACTGCATTCAGTTCCTGCAATACAGGTTTATATTGTAAAATTCTTTGAATAAAATTATTACAATGAATAAAATTATTATTTATCACAGTTCAACATAATAGAATTCAAATACAATATCTTTGGAGAAAAAGTCAAGACAAAATAGGTTCATATTGAACTCACTTTTAGTAAACAAATGTGATGACGAAAGTATGCATACAATGTGGTTGTATCTAAATGGGTCATGAATGTGCATTGTAAATATTGTCATTCTGATGATGGCGTATTAGACTTGAAGACAACCTATGAGCACCTACACCCACCTTACCTAATAAAAATGATTATGCTGATGCGTCTGATACTAAAATTAATATTGATGCTATTGATTTAAAAAGAAAAGTTTCAAACAGATGACCGTGAAAATCGGGCTAAAACAAATATTGAATTAACTTAATTTTATTGATGTCGTCTAAACGGTGATAAAAATATCATGTTCATTTTTATTAAACTTTCTATAATAATACAAGCAAGAATTTTCAAAATCGTTGCGAGCGTCGACTACTTTCAGTAACACCGCACTAGAGACGTACCGGAGCGCGCACACCACTTACGTTGGAACACTTAACGCGCTTAATCCGCCCTGTCCATATATTTATGTCAATGATAGATTGCCTATAATTCTCTGTGCCAGACTCCTTGAATGCTCGGTACCTCGAGTTGCATTAGAGTCGCTTACGATGCACTCGCTGCCACCAGAGGGGTTACGAATGAAACGATACGAAGCTCGAATGTCCGGACGCCGTATGTAAAACTTCACTAATGTGCCTAGATACTCCACAAAATGTTGGAATCCTTTATCGTACGTAGTAACCATATACTAAGTTTGGAGAAAATTATAAGTAGAATAGAGAATAGTATTGATTTTTACACGTGGAAATCTTATATCTTACTCCGGACGTCGAACATCCGAACATTCGAAGTTCGTATCGTTTCATAGAGTAACCCCCCTGTACCGTTATTGGCTTTAAACTAGATGAGTCGCGTTTGCATCAGTTTAACGAATTGACCTAGTTATCGCTAGATGTTCAGAGTTGTCACGTGGTGTGCGTACCTGCTTGCGTCGCTGCTGCGCGCTGCTGATGCTGCTGTCGGAGGAGCGGCCCGAGTCCGTGTGGCGGCACGGCGCCGCGCACCCCTCCTCGCTCAGCCGCCCGCGCCGACCCTCGCCGCTGTTCCTGCAACACAACTACTGTGTTAGTCTACAGCTGCAGCTAGATCTTCACTCAATACAACCAGCAAGCCAGACTATCGTGACAGGTTATAGTCACTGGCGAGCCCATTGAAACAGCCCTACGCTTACTATGATCGATCTAGCCATTATACCTTGCTAATACAAAAAAATAAAAAACTATGACAAAATGTAGAACATTTGTAACCCCGAAACGGTTAAAGTATTCCCTGTCATTATTACAGGCAACTTAATACAGCATTTTTATTATATTTAATCGACCTATTTAAAGTTTAAACTACATTATCTACTTTCGAAAAGCGCACCAAATATTAACAATGCCTTAATAAAACATTGCACAAGCTGTTATCTCATAGCATTCCGTGTCACCTGTGATGATAATGCGACCTCCTGGTTCGCACGGGACTGGTCTGCGGAACTATCTTGGCGTTGCTAGGCGACAGTTTACTCGCACTAGCCAGCGTGCTGTTACCGTTGCTGCTGACTGGCTCTATTGTTGCGGGAACCTGGTGGAAAACAGTAATCAGTACTTGATGCTCTGATGAATCGTTCAATTTGATCCTCTCCTCTCTATTCCTAAACAGAACCACGCGTGCTGGCTTGAAAAGCCATAGCTTTGACGGTCCAAACCATCTCGACACGAACCAAAAGGTTCGCAAATTCTTTTTTGTGCCGCACCGTCACGTGTAGTAATCATTCCAAGCCAGTTTTAAAAAAAAACTTGTATAGAATTATTATAAGCTAAGCAATTGGCAAAGGAATTTATGTCTGGCATGGTAGCACATATTGAGAAGATATTTTGCTCGACGAGATGTAGGTTACACTAATGCTACTCTGCCGGCCGTCTCGGGATTCCAACCTTATGTAGGCGCGTAATTGGTGACGGAATTATCTATTTATATCTTAAAGTAATAAATTCCAATTTTAGTAAAATGAGGTCTTAATATCCTATGATGAATCACACATTCTGGGCTTCCCCAATGTGAATTGATTATCCCAGCTGCCTTATGCTACTACTAGCCATTTATGCGCCCGATGCAATTATTTTTAAATACGGTTCCGATTTTTTTTATCTTACTTGGCTTTAACAATGTACCTATTACATCCTATAATCACACACTGACATGATCAACATTAGGTATACGCATTCCATGTCCAAAGCGAGGCTAATACTTGTAAGATCAAGAAAAGTTTACTTTCATATAACATACCTATAGCCAGATCTATAATTGATTGTCAGGATGATTTCTTATAGTAATACCTGAGGTGATGCTTGGTTAGTCTGAGTCGCTGTCTCCCTTCTCTTCTGAGGATCGGTGTTTTGTTTAAGTGTTTGCAGTTTTGCTAATGGTATGATGTCACAATCAGTAGGCCTATGCCACACTGTAGTCTGCAATGAAAAACAATGTCTGTAATATTGTCATTCTCATATCTAACTCAATGAAAGATTAATTGTTTACAGGAAACTAATGTCATTTCATCATGATATGAGATAAATGCATGAATAAATGCAAATATTTATATAATCTAAACATACATTTTATCATCTACATTCTACATTAAAATACAATGCACTTCCTAGCAAACTTGGTACAGGAAATTATTACATAGTATAATATTACTCAATTATAAATAGGCATATTAATCTTTGCCAGGGCCTATGTCACTCGGATAAGGAATAACACTCCTATCCAGATATGAAATCATCTGCATGATTCAGAAATTCCTCGTGGTTGTACCTTAATCATACAATTCAAAGCTGTGAAATCATTGTTGTACACAAAAGACACAAAACCACAAACAATGGTTCAAGCTGTCACATTATCTAGTACTGTTACTTGCATCAGTTCACAAAAATTGTAATGCTAAGCGTGAGTCAGAAAAAAACCCTGAATTAGGAGATATGTCATAGTAGTTCCAAACTTAACCCTAAAGCTGTTATTTGTGTAACATGGAATGAAAAAAGTGAAACTCATAATAAAAACTCACCTGTGTAGAAGCATTGTAATAGTAAAACCTATGAGTGTTAATGTCAAAAAGTTCCCACCATTGTGATGAGTCGGTGCGCTTAACTTTTACTCCCTGCAACAAGACAAACATTATGTAACACATTCACACACTATTCATACAAAATGTCGGCTTATATGGTACAATAAAGATTAATAAAGTGGCCTTGGTTGACTAAGTAAACTGAGCTAGTTAAACTATGTATCCTTGAATGTTGGTCATAGATAAAAATAGATATGGTTGGAATTAACTTAGCCCCTCTTTTAAAAAATCCATAAATTTGCTTTCATATGAGGGGTGGTTTGCTATGTAGGGGACTAAAAATAACACTTTTAGAATAATTTTTAAATTGAGGACATTTTTTAATGAATTCTGAGATGACTCAGGACTTTCAAAACTTTAATTTTACCCAGTATGTTTCTAATTTCTTACAATATAATGAGAAAATTTTTGTTATGAAATTGGTATCACAAAATTATTTGCTAAATGTGATGATATGTCTTGGATACATCTTTCTAACATTCAAAAGCCCTTGCAAATTTTTCAATATGTATAAACTAATCAACCCTCACTTTTACAATTCATTAGATGATTATTATCTGTATGACACAAACAGTATTATAAGTTTCATTTTTATTTGCTTATATGACAAATTTTTCAGTATTATTAGGATTTACACACTACAATTTACTTTTATCTAAGAAATTTCAATATTTTGCTGTGTTAACTGAGTCAGGAATCGCACATTAAGAACTCAATGGTATAAATGATGTTCTTTCTTTAAAATAGGAGTTAATAACTAGTAAAAATAGGTATTGACTTTTTTTTAATATTGAGTTAATTCTATTAAATTTCTGCCTAAAACTAATCTCATATTGTTTCATTCATATTTGATATGGATTCTGGATCTGTGTTATTTTGTTTCAAATGGGAACTAAATAGGGTTTATACATTTCAATGCCAAAAACAATGTCTCAATACAGAGTTCATTGAATGGCAAAACTTTCATTCAATAATAAGTATACTATTAAACTTATCATAATGCTTTTTAGATCTCAACTATGCATAATAGCCACCTGTAAAATGATTTTCTTAAATTTTGTTCATGGGTTTTCAAATCCACTTATGTAATATACTAATAAATAGTTATCGAATTAATCAAAAAAATAACGAGGCATGTAAGCAATTAAAGTTTTACTGAAACAAACTGAGATTTGAAGCAAAGGATGCTTTCTCCTCTGATTAAAATGATGATTATTAATCACATCTAAATGAATAATAGACAGTTTGAACCCATGTTTATTTCATCGTTACTTGGTAAATACGTGCAGCTGCAGCGCAAGCCGCAGAGGAAGCAATCAAATATGATTTGCAACACCGCGACAAGCAACTGTTTGAGCGCCGCTTGTACCCAAATGTGAACATTATTTAAGCAAGTGAAAGTGTCAGTGTGGTGGACATACGGTGGGAAGCTGCATACCTCAGGTGGGTCCCAAACGCACTCTCCGGTGGTGAGGTTAGCATACATATGCTCCTTTGTCTTCGGCTCGATGATCTCCACCCATTCCACCCTAGAATAAAACATCGCCAACAAACAATCTTTACCACTTCAACTCAACACCTCAGCAACAAATCGTAACCGAATTCAGGGCGTGACATTAGTGATTTCCGCGTACTTTATTGATTTTGCAACTTTCAACTACGGATATCGGAAGCAATTTGTCAACATTTAACACAAAACATTAACGTAACACTTTACCTTTCCGAAGTCATTTTCGTATAACAATAATTAACTTCTAATAAACTTTTTTAACGCATTCTAAACAATTTATTTGACCTAAAATACGGATGAAGACAATCGGAAATCATCCATGTTGAATGTTTACTTCATTGATGGAAGCTTTAAGCCGAGACTACAATGTCAAACTTGATCAGTCATACTTGTTATTGAATGTCAGTCCAAATTGACGGCTGTATGTTACTTAAATAACAATATATAAATAAATTATATTGCTTCAATAAATAAGCTATTTCCAGATATGTTCCAAATGTTAATTATCTATATCATTACTATTATTTAAAAATAATATAAACTCTTAGCAAATTAAACCAATGACGAATGGTGTGTCTTTAAATTACATATTAAAACACAAACCTCAATAACTATATTTATTTTTTAATCTTCTTTCTTGTATGTGTTGTATTGTATATGGTGCGTAGTAGACATTGTTTTGTTATTAGTTTTTATTTTAAGCACGCATAATATACTTCAATTAGGTTTATCTTATTCAGAGTTTATAGTGACTAACGAATATAAATTCTAAAATTCTGGGTGGTAGCTGGCGACCCAGGTATGTATGTATATTGCTCATCTACTCGAAGTTTAAATATCGGTATTTAGAGCAATATCATTTTTAGCAATTATATTTTTAAATATTAATCAAAATTCTTGATACTTTAGGAAAACGTATCTATCTGAAAACATTATTACAATTTATCCCTATCTCATATTAGGTTACGCAGTGGCTACCCCTGTGAGTTGAACTTATTATTTTTATTAATATTTAAAAATATTATCCCTGTTCTCATTAGTTTATCTTTGATTAAGTACACAGATTATTGTTTAACGACTGTTCCTGAAATTGCAGGCTTCAAGCAATACTGTCAGATTTTCCACTGACTGACCATCTTCGGAGCTTTCAACTGACAGATAGAGTCGCGTTTGGAAACTAATACTTATTTGTAGCTTATAAAATTACATTATCTCACAAGTTGCCATTGTTTACTTATTACATAAAAAATATTTTGTAAAGAAAATAAGATTTTTGTACATAAAGTGCGAATGTAAGATACGTTATACGATACTATATATTGTGTTTATGAAATAAGTACATTTTGTCGAATTTTAAAGTCGGGTTTCCTAGAATAGCTTTCGAACACAAACTTCAAGTTGGCGATTGGCACATCAGGAAGAAGGAATAGTTATTTTACTGGAAATAACCATAATTTGTTTATATTCTCAGTAAGTATAAATAATTATAGCACATTGAAATACTTTAAGTTATTCCAGCAAAACAACTATTAATGTATGATGTTGCGGACTCTGACTATTAACCTTAAACAATGCCGGCGGTCTATATTTGCTGATTCACTTACTGGCAAACATTGTCGACGTTCGTCTGGTACACAGAAGTCACAGAACCCAATAACCGTACAGTCTTTAAAAGTTAATGGTCAGTAAAACTGTGTACGTCTCAATTAACATACGTGTTAACATAAATCTTATAAAGTAAGTCCATTTAAGAACTAAGGGAAAGTGTTTTTAACATAATTATACATATTTTAAATCATCAATAATTATATTTAAATAATTATCTCACACATTCTTTGTAATCTCATCTGATTAACTAAATAACAGATTTCGAAAGGGGCTTATTTTAATGGATTTATGCAAAGATTATTTTTATAAATAATATTTCGTTTACATACAATATTAACAACATTTTTATATTTTAGCCATGGCTGAAGACAAGTCTCATTTCCTATTGCCTAACAATCAGCGTTTTGTGGAGCTAGACAGCTCAACGGCGTTTAATAATTTAACAACACAAGAACAACTGTATGCTCATTATTTGAGTCAGGTAAGAAACATTTTACTTGTTTACTATCTTTAAAGTGCCCTTAGTTAACAAATATGAATCAATTTCATCCTTTGCCCAACAGTGAGATCTTGTGAGTAATAATACTCTTATAATATTTTTGATGCTAAGCAGCCCTTATTTTGTTTGTATTCAGTAATACAAAGAAGTATAAAAAGATGTTTAATGGTTTTATTTACATGTTGTCGGAAAGATTGCCATGTAAAATTTTATTTTATCAACATGTTGTTCATTTCAATGTCTGTACCTTTTCTGTACACTCTTCAGATAACACAAGTACAACCATTGTCCTCTGTTTAAAACAATGGTCATAAGGTTAATGATCCCAGTTGCAATTAATACAAGTGCTTCAGATATTCAACAGTAAAAATACCTAACTTAATATTTTGTTTATTTATAATTGTATTTTATCAGCCCATATAAGTCCCACTGCGAGGCACGGGCCTACTCTACACTAGAGAGTATGATTGAGAGTGGTTAGGCCATATAGTCCACCACCCTGGCCTAGTGTGGGTTGGTGGACTTACATACCATAGAAATTCTTATAAATTGCTACGGTATGCAGGTTTCCTCACGATTTTTTCCTTCACTGTTTTAGTGTCTGGTGATTGACTATCAATACACACATGACTCCAAAAAGTCAGAGGGCAGTGTGCCCTGGGATTTGAACCCAAGACCACCTTGAACATGTTGGTAGCCGCATTTGCTTATAATTGCTGTTTAATATTTATTTTTTTATGGAAAATGAATTTTCCTCAATACAATAGATAAAATCAGTATTTATGAAGCATATTTTGTTTCCAAATGTATGATGAGGTTTATAAAAAAAATCACAAATTTAGTTGTATCAAAAATATGGTTACAATTGAGGTAAATATTGAATGTACTTTTATTGTAAAAGCCATTATTTTCTTCCCTTCAGCAATGCAGTCATTTATTTTTATAAATATTCGTTATATTTATTCAATGTGCAAGTTTGCCAAGTCATGCACTGAAAAAAATATTTTTATCAATAGGTAGCTGATGACTCAAAATATAAGGGTTTGCTTGTTGTGTATAGGAATTATATGCCTTCAATAGAAATGTGACCATGATAAATAAACAGTCTAAGGATTAAATAAGTTATGTTAACATCTCAGCAGTTTGGCTTGTAATTCCACTTAACAACTGGTTGTGTGATTGACAAAAATCTTTTCCCAACATTTAGTCAGAGAAGTACCATACCATAGTGAGTTAAAATCAACTGGCCTACTTTTTAAACTCTATTTCTTATTGCATTTGTAATTTATGTTTGAACTATTGAACCCTACAGTATTGAACAGGAGTGATGTTATTTATGCATATCGGCTGCTTAAAATCAAAACATAGTAACTCGTTCCAACAAAAATGTTCAGGAGAGCCAAAAAACTGGTCGGCTACTTTGATTCGTTCGCCCGAAGAAACCAGAAGAGATAGCGATTTGGATGTTTGGCGAAAAGTTGTGCTATATTGTTGACATTTTAGTTTGTTATACTCGTAATATTTTTAGAGTATAGTTACAGTTGAATCGCTCATACTTTATTTTTATTTGTGAATTTACCCAAATATGAATGTAAAAACAATATCAAAACTTAGTAAGTCTGCTTACTAGGTTATCAATTTGATTTTCTATGGTAAACGTGAAGACTAAATAAATTCATTATACATTATAGTGTTTATAAGATTAAAAAAATTATCCCAAAGTACCTATGAATGCAGATTTTGAATAAAAATCCTGTTGACTTATAAAAAGATATTTATTAACGTACCTTAAAAAACTCTTAAATTAAAACATGACTCACACTCTCAACAGTCAACCAAAACTAAAAGAAAAATAAACTTAAGATAAAATCATTCTTATTGATATTGAACTACTCGTTGTTATTGGTAACGATTTGACCATCAGTTTGCAAATCAATGGAGTTATCACTCGTGGGTAGATTCAGCCAGAACTCCCTTCTGTTCAATGGCATTAGGGGGACCAATTTTGAAACAATACCATCTTTCTTCGATGATTTCTCCCCTCGGGGGATAGTATTTGAAAGTGGGGGAATAGTGTTGACACTAAATTTCTGCATCAAGAAGTTCAGTACCAAGAGTTACCAAGAGGTAAGACTCATCAAAATCTGTTTTATAGAACAGATTTCGTGATCCTTTGAGGAACTTAGCTTCAACCACTGGGTTTAGCAAAAATGTGCTGAGAGCTGTATCGTCATTTGTGTTACGCCGTGGAACTCGTTTCTTTTTCACCCATTGGTATGATTTTTGCACTTCGATAACGTCAATGTTCTTTCTACAGTTCGCTATAATAGACTTGTAGTCCTCGTAATCGTAAACTCCATCTCGACGCCTCATCTCTTTTTCTATATTTCCGTGTACGCCGTCGGCAGACATATGGGTATGGCCTTTAGTGAGAAATCTCAGAGTGATTAATGCACTCAGAATTAACAATCATTACCAGCGCTGTAAATAAAAACCAATTTTGCGCCGGTGACACTGGACTTACTAAACGAAATGTCATCTATTTTACAATCGGCGCCAAATTCAAAACATAGCAAGTTGGTATTTCAAATTCATAACTTAGTAAGTCGCTTGAGCTGCTAGGGTTTTAAATTTGTATTTTGACATACTAAGTTTAAAATTTGTACTTCAAGGAAATTTTCGTAATCATGCCAAATTGCTTAGACTTGCTAAATATTTTTTTTTAAATTACGTATGAAACTGGGTGTTTTAAGGTCCACATCATTTTGATACTGCCTAGTAAGTCGGAAAACACCAAAAGCCGTTTTTTTTTCAAATCACCTGTTACTAGGTTTTGAATTTGGGCAGCCGATATGACAAGTTGGTTCACACTACTGACTTCTGTACTCAGAGACATTTAATGTCAATTATATTGCTCCTAAGTAATGATTTAATTGACATTAAATATCTGAGTGTGGCCGTTAGTATGTGTGTGAATATGATTTATACCCAAATTCAATTTTCGATGTCATTACATTGTTCTCTACAGGCTGCTTGGAATGGTGGACTTATTGTCCTGTTACAAACAAGTCCAGAGTCTCCAAAAATATTTTCATTGCTACATAGAATCTATATAGCAGAACCATTGGAAAAACTAAAAGAGTCTGCTTTGAAAGCTGGAGTTACAGAAGATGATTTCCAGGTAAACTGCTATATTAAACATTCACATTTATTATTAATTTAAATAAAATAAGAAAATAACAACCCAACAGTCACATACATAGTCCTGACCCTACACTAAGATCGAGTCTTGTGTCGTGGGTATCAGGAACTATGAGAGACTATTCGGTCTCAACACCCAGACCCGAAAGAATTACTTGTGGGCTGCACTAACATTTTTCTCGGTTCGGGGATCGAACCCGCGGCCTCTTGTTTCAAAAGCTGCGTCTAACCGACTGCGCCATGGGGGCTGGAATTCAAATATTTTTTTATAAAAGTGTTGTATTATTACATAGCAACAGAATGCTATTTGCCAAAAGTGGGTATTCAGGCTGTTATTTTAAAAAAATATATTAAACTCAAATTAGGTTTAACCACAATTATACTATGTGGCAATCAAGTAGTGTTCAGTAGTCGATAATTGAGGCCACAAACCACATCCTTCTGAAGAAAATATTTTTATCTATTTCTATTACTATGATAACAGTTTGCTGTATTTTTTTAATGTCACAATAGATAACATTTTGTGTCAGAAATTACAAATTTTATACAAAGCTACAGGTCTATAATAATATTATTGATTTGCATATGGGATGGATGTTTGAAATTAGGTATTACAGAAATACTTCGAATTACGAGAGATCCCAATCATTGTGTGCATGCAATTGATAATACCTGTCTTAAGCAATGAGTTTTTGTCTTGATGACAATGAAAATAATTTATTTTCAGGCATTCTTGGTGTATTCCGGCGGTATATTTGCCAACAGCGGCAACTACAAAGGTTTCGGTGATACTAAGTTCATTCCAAATTTACCTAAAGAATCATTTGAGTTAATCGTGAAAGCCTCCGAGGCTTACGACAAGGATACCACGCATATAACTAAGCTGTGGCAAAACACGCAGAACGCGATATACAGCACCGCTCCAAGACTGGCTAGCTTAGGATTAGCTGATAAGGTAATTGCATATAAACAGCTTTTGTATTTTTGTATATCATCATTTTGCTTTTCGATCGAGTAAAAACATAAGTATTCTCAGCAGCAGCAGATATATATGATATTGTCTGTTGTGTTTCGAATTGAAGGACATTGTAGGGTAACTACTGGACATATTGAGACTTAATATCTTATGTCTCAGGATGACGAGCGCAGTGGAATGCCAAGCATTGCTTTGTAATTCAAGGTGTAGTTTGGCTTCGCTACTGTTTTGAGCGATCGTATTGCTTACCATCAGGCGGACGGCATGCTAGTCTCGCCATTGAGAGCAATAAAAAAATGCTTATTAATGGCAGAGAACACGACATATGTACTGATTATTTGAATTAGTTTTTCGTGATTAAAAAAATTGTTTCATAATGTTTAAACCGTAAAGAGACTAATCGCAAGACTTTAAGAGGAGATTCAGGAATAAAATGGCGATTAATTACCGAAATTAAATATAAATAACGTGAATATCTCAACTATATATCCAACCTACAGGGTGTAACAACGTATTTCTCAAGCAATTGCACTGAAGAGGATTCCAATTTGGTGAACGATTGGATGAAAACGAAGCGCATCGAGGCGTATATTTGCCGGACTTTTAAGACTACTGCCGATGATGGACGTAAGTATTCATTCCTTACATTAAGTGCGTAGTGGCCTATTGGTAAGGGACAAGACGCAACTGCAAAAATGTTCATGGTGGTCGCGGGTTGAAATCCTAGGGCACACCTCTAACTTATCGGACCCAAATGTGTATTGATAGTCAATCACCATGCTCGCAGTTGTACGTTTAAGGGTTGATAAAGAAGAAGATTCATTTCTCGACATTTATCTATCTATTATAGCATACACCATACTTGTGTTCGATCAGATTAAAGTTTTTGAAGCAATAAAGGAACCGAAAAATATCGAAATTATTCATGCTTTATTATTGGCAGGAAATAAGTTATTCACGACATTTATTATGATTGTCCGCAGTGCCTCTATACACCATTCATTTAGCAAGTGTAGAAACATCGCCCAAACCGCCGCTCACCATGGACAAGGAACAATACAAGGGCGCGTACTTCCAAGTCACCCGAGGGGACTACTCTCCGTTACTCAAGATTGTTAATGAGAACTTGACAAAGGCACAGGAGTACGCCGCTAACGACAACGAGAAGAACATGCTGAAGCATTATGTGAACAGCTTCAGAGAGGGTGATTTGAACGAACATAAGGAAGGTAGCAGGTTCTGGATTAAGGACAAGGGGCCTATCATTGAGACGTGAGTCGATTTAAAGTGTATTTTTTTCCTTTGTTAATCACGTTAAAAACACTGCTGAAAGAGTTGTATGCTACACATATTTTATTTAATTAAAATTACGTAATTATTTGAGTTAACTACGCCAGTTAGATATGTATACGTTGTTCGTAAAATTAAATGAAACTGGTAATAATATCGATAAATTATTTTCTACCCGCTTAAGTATCTATATCCAAAACGAGAGGCCGCGAGTTCGATCCCCGCACCGAGAGAAATGTTTGTGCGGCCTACAAATACTTCTTTCAGGTTTGGGTGTTTATGAGACCGAAAAGTCTCTCGTAGTTCCTGATACCCACGACACGAGCCTCTATCGTACTGTGGGGTCAGGACTATGTGTGTGACTGTTGGGTGTTATTTATTTATTGTAGTTTTTCCTAATCATAAGCATGTTCCAGTTATCAAGGCTTCATCGAGACGTACCGCGACCCGAGCGGTCAGCGCGGCGAGTTCGAGGGGTTCGTGGCGATGGTGAACAAGGAGATGTCGCAGAAGTTCGGCCACCTGGTGGACGGCGCCGAGCGGTTCATCAAGCGCCTGCCCTGGGGACAGGACCTGGAGAAGGACTCCTTCTTGAGGCCAGACTTCACCAGCTTGGATGTGCTCACCTTCTCCGGTAGCGGCATTCCCGCTGGAATTAACATTCCTAACTGTGAGTTCTTTGGATTTTTTTGTTTAATTAATTAATTACCTCTCTTGTCGTCCAAGGTTATCGTATACAAAGTATGTGCATACATATATTGCGGGTGACTGACATCTTAAGCTATACCGGTTGGGGTAGGATTTTATATATTTACACCCTTTCATTTTCGTGCGAGATAACAGAAAGGCAAGTATATTATTAGATTTCCTCCGTCTTTTTTATTGCGGTGAATGACGGGACGAGCATGCCTTTCACCTGTTGGTAAACAATATGACCACTCATGGACAGTAGCAAAACCAAACAACTACTTGAATTACAATGCTAGTCATTCCACTGCGCTCATGGTGAGCGTGAGCATGAGACATAAGATTTTTGGCCTCATTATGACCATTCAGTAACTCAGTGTACAATTTCCTTCAAATCAGAACATAACAGTGCATTTACACTGCCGATAGGCGGACGAAATAGACATATAGGGGGTACCTAAGTCTCTTGTAAAAAAAAACAATTTTCCAACTACATTATGTAATTACATCATCATGGTTTATAGGATTTAAAAATAATCAATCAGGAATTAAATATAGACATATAATTTTGGCATTTACTTGTAGATGATGAGATTCGTCAGAACGAAGGGTTCAAGAACGTGTCGTTGGGTAACGTGATCCCGGCGGCGTACAAGGAGTCCGTCATACCCTTCCTCGCTGACGACGACAAACAACTGCTAGAGAAATACAGGGTGGCTTCTTTTGAGGTAATTAATTACTTACGGCCTTATTCATAGAGTTTTTTAAAACGAATTTTAATTGTCGTCGAATGTTTTGTCTTCTTCACTTAAACGGAATTCAGACATTCAAAAGGGATATTTGATACCTAAATATGGCTAATAATTAATTTAGTGTGTGCACAATATAATTTTATACACTCAGTTAATTGAGGAGATTGATACAATTGATTTTATGAGTAAATAGACACTTAAGTTAGGTTGACGCATTTTTTGTTGTAGTGAAACTTATTACAATTCCATTAAAATTTTGTTACAGGTGCAAGTAGGACTACACGAGTTATTAGGTCACGGAAGCGGTAAACTTCTTAGACAAAACGCTGACGGAACATTCAATTTTGACATTGAAAAAGTAAAGAATCCTCTTACTGGTAAGTCAAATATTTTTAAGTATATTTCAGTAATGCCTACCCGCCCAAATTGCGTCAGTGATTTGGACTACAGCCTAACTAAGCCTAAGGCCTAACATTTTATTTACGTGCGATATTATTACAAAAAGAATTTCATAATTATCAGGCAAGAAAATTGAATCATGGTACACTGAAGGCGAAACCTACGATAGTAAATTCACGACTCTTGGATCAGCGTTCGAAGAATGTCGTGCAGAAGCTGTTGGATTATATCTGTCATTAGATACCGAAATTTTGAAGTGAGTGTAGTTTATTTTACGTATTTAATATAGCTGTGTCACATTGCTTCTATATGTCGAATCACTTTATATGAGATTCACTACTCGTTTTTAATCCGGTCCTAAGACGGACTCTGTAACAAGTTAGGTCACCTATATAAAAATCAATTTGCATGTTATGTTGACAAATTAGTACATACTGTTCACCAACGAGATTTCCTTTATATTAGGTATTATTTTGGAATAATTACACGTAAAAAATCACATCGATTATTTTATAACCGTTTTATATTTTTAATCGAGATTTTTAAATTATTTTAGAGTATTTGGATACGAAGGTCAGGAAGCTGACGACGTAATGTACGTGAACTGGTTAAGTCTCTTATGGAACGGAGCTGCTAAAGCCACGGAAATGTACCAGCCGTCCACCAAAACTTGGTTACAAGTAAGTACCTATCAGTTAGACATCCCGCTAATGTAATCTCTACTCTGATTCCTTTTTACTAATATTAAAAGCTATTAGTAGAAACGTAATAGAATAGAACATTCAAATTAACATCATGTTGGAAACTCCTCATCGGATATCATTTTTTTCTTTACTTTTAAAATTATTTTTAAATATTTCCTAGCTTGATCGTAGTATAGTTTCTCTTTAACACTTTATATTTTTTTAAGATTCAGTATACAGTAGTTCTATACGGCCTAACCACTCACTATTGTAGCCTCGATTGTAGAGGAGTTTCGTGCCCTGCAGTGGGACGTATATGGGCTGATACAGATACAGTAGTGTAACTTTTAAGTAATGTTGTTCGTAATATTTGCAGGCACACGCGAGAGCTAGATTTGTCCTGATGCGTTTATTAGAGCTGGAAGGCGATGGTTTATTGACCATCACTGAAGCGGAGCCCGGAAAGAACTTGCTGTTAAGACTGCAGAGAGATCGTCTGGCTACCGATGGAAAACGAATTATCGGTAATATGTCACCACTAACAGTTTAATTACTTCTATTAGCGGGTCATGTCTAATCACATGTGATAAAATTAAATCAGTAGACGGACACAAGATAGTAATATCACGTCAAATATGGTTTTAGTTAAAAAAATGTTATATTAATTTTAGGCTAGTCGTACTTCTTCCATGTACCCTTTTGACTGTTAACATGTCTTAAAAACATTTAAGATTTTATGTTTAATCAAAGACCTGTTATAAATAAGCGATATGATTCAGGCGACTTCCTGGTGAAGCTGCAAACTATAAAGGCGACGGGCGACAGTGCGGCGGGCGAGCAGCTGTTCGACAAGTACAGCCGCCTCGACGAGCCGTGGGCGCGCTGGAGGGACATCGTCGTCATGCACAAGCAGCCGCGCAACATCTTCGTGCAGCCCAACACCTTCCATAAAGGTAACGTGCCACTTGTATGTCATTCAACAGTTCCTGGCCAAATCAAGCCTGGTCCTGGCTCTATAATAAATAATACTATTTTGATATAAAAAACCTATCAAATATGATAAATCGCCAAGAAGGTACTACAAGAGGATAAAATATGTCTGCTGTTAGAAAAGAGTATGAGTTAAAGAACTCGTATACGAACTCCAGGAATCTGATTTAATTTATCATCAACGTCAAGGTGACGGATTCCTATTACTGAACAGATACCTGGTCGGTATCCAGATGACTATCTGGATGGCGGAATCAAATTTATAATTTATCAATAGATATAGTTAATAAAAACTTCTGAGTGCCCAAAAATTTAGTACCTGAGTCAGTAACTCCAAAACCTTAACTTTATATGCAATATTCTTACGCCCGAATACTCAACGCGACTTAAATAATATTTTGCAATTAACTACGCAAATTCCGCTTAAATGTACGGGCTAAGCGGGCCGCGCGCAGTTAAGAGCAACTTAATATTAGAATGGCATTTGAGTATTCGGGCGTTAGAAGTTCTTTAAGTTAGAAGATCTTTGTTAAATAATTTGAGGTACCATTTGTAAGGTATCTAAAAATATGATACACATAATATGAAGTTGATGTGTGGGGCAATGTCACAGTGGCGTGAGTTTAGAGGTATATGTGTGTATGTGTGTGCAGGCGACAGCGTGGAGTTGAAGCGCTACGCGGCGAGTGCGGAGGGCATGGTGCAGTCGTGGGTGGAGCGCTTCCCCAGCGCCGCCGTCGACGACGCGCTCGAGCTGCTGGCCGAGAACGACGCCAAGCACTTCGCGCCGCTACAGGACATCTTACACGCATAAATACTATTGTCTACCTTTATTCAAAATATATGTTTCTATCGATTATTTGTTTTTAAATCAATACGTGTTATTTATATTACTTGTACAAATGTTCAGTGCCACAACCTTCGTACTTTCGTAATCCGACCGATTTGGAGCCATGAAAACGCGGCCCAAATATGTTCGTTTGGGGAAATGTGCATAAATTCTTCTTCGTTTTTGTCAATGGCTCAAATGACATAGATACAGTCTGTTAATTAAATATTTACAGTATCCCGGCCCAGTAGGTCCCCACGATAATGGCAGCATCTGTTGCCTCGATGATGTCCTTTCTTGTGCAGGGCATAGGGACATCAGCAAGTGCAACATACTTTGTTTGAATAAATAAAAACATCAAATTTCAATTACATAATTTATTCACATTCAATACAAAACGTGTGTGATATTAATTTAATATTAATCGTAACGATCACAGTTTCCGCACGTCACATTGTAACTGTGACACTAGAGAAATATTAAAATTTACCACACACCAATAAATAATTTCAATTCTAATAAAAAGTAATAAATAAGTTCGCAATGATAATGACGAAATTAAGGTTTGACGAAAACTTATTGCTTTACAACATCACTGTAATCGAAGTGATCGCTTCGCGTCGCGACTGTAAATGTAAACTGGCAACAAACTAGTAATGTAACAACGTCTCAAGTGTCCACCAACTCGTATACATCTGCTCGTGAGGAACGGAATCGCAAACGGCAGCTCGCAGCTACAACATGTGAAACGCAATGCGGACGACACTATGGCTAATAATATACATAAATATATTGTGTGTTTCTAATAACTTTCATTTATAAATAGTCATATACCTAAACGAATCTAAGCACCATTCTATTCGATTACTGTGACGAACTGACTTAGCGTTCAATACTTCATGAATACGATAAACATTTAAACTTAATAATGACTTAGCGTCACGTAAAATGTAATAATATCTATGAAAATTAAAATTAATAATATTGAGTAAAACGTATTTGTGCAAACACACACTAAACATTGTGTCATTTATCTCTTTCAATAAAATGGACTATATCAAATCCAGTCACTTATGTATTATAAAGGCACATAAGAATCAATTTACAATAAACACTTAACAAAAAGTCCACTCTGCAAAATATTACATTGCGAAGGTCAATCGTACTCGATCAATAAAACCTAACCAGCCTGAAAAGCTGTACCAAAATATGTTGCCGACTTTCCAATTCCTCCCAAAATAATGGAATTAAAAGCTCATGAAAATAATTTAATTTGATATATTTTATGATGATTCTATGATATACTCTACTTGCTTTTCGTGATACCCTAATTAATATATCCAAGTCGCCAAATACATTTCATTATTTATTCAAAATACATTTTAATGTCAACAGAGATTCAGGAAACATGTTAATTAACTAAACTTGCCACTAAGACAGTCTTACAATAAGCATCTGTCGATTGTGAGATTCACTTCTCGTGATATACTACAGAGTATAGAAATATTCAAATAGGGACTATGTTCTGGCAAGATTGTGGATACAGCCTCAAACTATTCGATTAGGGATTCGGTTGGCAACACTAGTGATCAACTTAATTGATTTAATTATACGCAATTGCTAAACTAGTCACAGTGAGTTGATAACAAATGCTTTCGCTAATAACGGCATCGCGAAATTTGGCGTGATCAGTAGTTCCTCTCAGTCAACTTTCTCAGAGCATTCTGCACCGTCGCCTTCGCTTTTAGATGGGATAATGGATCTGAAATTAAAGTGCATTGTTATCACATGTCTTTCATCAGAGGTAAAAGACGGTGTACCTTGGCTGATGTTTGCAATACAGTACGGCCGCGATGAGTGTAATCTAATGTACGTGAGGAATATATTATAATAATGTAAATATGTAGTCTTTGTTGTTTATTTGTAAATATCTTATTAGAAGTGATTTCAAGCTATCTACATTTCGAGGCATTATAGTTATCGAACTGTACATGACGTCATATAAGATTCATTATAACTATAAGGAGTAAAACTTTAAAAGCATTAGTGCCGAAAAATTTAAGTTTGGAAGCGATAAGCGTGCACATATTAAAATTTCTTTCAATTTGGGGAGTTATTATCAATTATTTACGTGACATGTAGATATAAATATATACACACCTTGGCCGCGATTCCTTATCCGTTTCGGGTTTTCTAGTCACACTGATCGATATATTTTTTCTTTGTCGTATTTTTTCCAAAATATTTTCAGGGCTCGGTTCTTTTTCGCTTTCCTTTAATATGATGGCAGGATTACGCGTTCTTTTTGGTCTGTACGTGGCATAATTTCCGGGTGAATACATTGAAATAGTCCTGTTATATTTGAGCGGGTCTCGTATTCTGTGCGTGAGACTATTATCTTCTGTTCCGTCTGAATTTTCCAACAAGGATTTAGTTCTAGAATATCTCGGTGTTCCGTACGACAGCGGCTGATCGTAGTCTAAGTAACTTCGGCCTCCAGGATACTTCCTGAACTCGTTACGGTCAAGAGATCTGTACGTATCTATTTTGTCATTCAGTCCGTAACCCTCAAACCTTAAATTATTCCTAGTGCTAACAGGCAGTTCGCTTAAAAGAGATCTATAACGCTCCGTAGACGGAGACAAGTCCGACGAGATGGAGATCCCTGGAGATACGTCGTAATTGGTAGGGGAAGTCGGTGACACGTCGTACTTGGTCTCCGGCGGCGACGCGTGTATTCTAGCGACCGGGTCATACTCTGTTGCACCGGGACCAACTAAGCTACTCTTTCGTCGTTGTTTCTTTTCGTTAAACCTGGAATAAAAACTCTTCCTTCGTATTCTGTCTACAATATCTTCCACTTCTGGCGTAATAGACTCGTGACTTCGCAAAGGTTGAGCTGTCGTACTGTCGGAAGGTGATGTCGGATTTCTGTCAGACGTTTTATTATCACCACTATTGTCAGACTTTATTTCGGAATTTGAAATACTTGATCTACTTCTCGATCTACTGCGACTTAGTGTATCAGCGTTATCGGCAAAGGTGCTCGTCTCCTGGAGTGAAGCAAATTTTCCAGACATATCTTTTTTATCGTTCTCACTGTTGGCAGAGGACATATTCATTATCTGCGGTTCTATCACAGGATTTGTAGGAACTATTTTTTTAACTCTTGGCAACCGGGAGAAATCTAATTTCAAGCTGTTTCTATTGTTTTTACTTTCATTCTCTGCTTTAAGTACTGTATGATCATCACTATCCACATTAGCGGAGGTAATACTATCATTAGGCGTTTTATTGTATTTGTTTTTACGTCCTAGCCCATTAAGTAATAATGATGTAGGTCTTCGAGGTTTGTCTTTATGGAGATCTTCTAAGGCTGATTCAGTTATTGAATTTTTTCTACTGCTAGTACCCGCATTTTCATCCAAATTTTTACTTTGTGATTTATCGACAACCTTTGATTTATCTTTAGGTTCGAATTTCTTAAAAAGACCCAATACTTTGGACACTGTGGTTTTATTGTTATTGGATGCAGTTTGATTCTCCAAAGCAGCTACATCAGTTAATGTTACAGCTCTTTTAATTAGATTCGATTCAGTAGGTGGTTCGGCATTAACTGGCACTGATTGTTCTCGTTGCATTCTATTTAATTTTAAAGAATCTTTTTTAATATCATTTGCACTATGGTCGATTCTTTTTTCCGGGGAACTGGACTTCGTGGTTGCAAATTTTTCCAGTTTGTGTCCAATGGATTGTAAAACAGATTTTTTCTTAGTGACTATTGGCGTACTTGTGCTATCTTCGTCAGTAGACTTTTCCTTAATTTTCTTCGTAACTTTCTTTTTATCAGTTGAAGATTTAACATCGTTAGCATCCTGTACAGTTCCTAGGTCACTCTTAGATTTTGATGACACTTTTCTAATTATTCTCTTTTTTATGGTACCTTTTTTTTCGTTCGATTCTGTTTCACTAGACTTATGACTCAATTCTTCCTTTTTAGAGGAATTCGTAAGTTTGATTTTAGTGTTTACATCTTCTGTTTTTAACAGTTCGTCAGTGGATTTGTTTTGTGCACTTGTTACAACTGCGCCGTTTTCAATAGTTTTCTCCGTTGATTCACGATCTTGCGTACTTTCGTTGCCCTTTACTACTTGGTACTTTTTCAGATATAACACGCTCTCAACATCTTTGCCATCTTCAATTCTGTTGTCAACATTTTGTTCTGGCAAATCATTGTTTTTGACTTTACTTGGAGTACTTGATGCACCTTGTTTATTTTTCTTAGGCAAAGTAATACTGAAACTAACTTCTACGTCACTTTTTATGTCACGATTAGAGACATCGTCATTTTTAACAGAGCTGTTGTCATCTTCTTTCTTAACATTACGGCTTATATATACTTTTTCAGGCGATGGGCTACTGGTAGGGTAACTCTTTGGTCTAATTAATTTAGATTCCTTGGATGAAGATTTTTCCTTGCTGTCAACCACTTTATTTAATGCTATTTCCGATAGATTACTGTCGTCAGGTTCTTCAATAGAATCTAACGTTTTGATAGGATAACTTTTCGGTCTCAATAATCTCGATTCTCTACTGGAGATCTCATCACAGCTATACTTTTGTTTACTATCATCTAAGATAGACGATAGTTTTGCCCGAGGTAAATGCGCCGCCGCGTCTAAAGCGGTCTCTTTTATATTATCTAAAATCGGGAAAAAGGGAGTGTTTGATCTACTGCGGTCTTTTCCTGACAACATATTATTCGGTGACAGACTTTTGCGTGATGTGCCATCTTCTTTCAGTGGTGAGCATTCTATTTCTGACTGATCTCGAGGTGCGCTAGCCTCTAAAGATTTGTTACGCTTTTCCCTGATCTCTTTTAATATTTTTTGCGTTTCAAGCTCTTTCTCTTTTTTGTGCTTAGCATAAAGACTTTCTTCATTTCCTGGCGTGTCAAAGAAATCGGACCGCAGAAATCTCGAGACTCGCTTTCGGGGCTGGTCACCCGTGTTCCGCAGCGAGTGACGACGTAGACTAAGCCCAGTGCCGCCTAAAACGGGCGCCCCGTACGCCGCAATGTAGCTCGGATCCGACAGTATGCTGCCGCCGTCCGCCGAATACGTCTCGTCTAAGGAGAAAGCGCGTTCCGGTGTCAAATATTTGCTGAGCAACGGTCGATCCCCTGCGCGTCTAGGCGTCGTTTCTCTCGGAGCCGAGGTGGACGTCGGCGAACAATCGACATCTACCGTCGCGAGTATCGGAGGCGTCGACTCTCGCGGAGTGGAACGCCGTCGAAGCCGAGGAAGCGTCGAATATTGGGGCGAAGGAATATCCGGTGAATTTTCATCAAAGCAACGGTCCGCGGGGCTAGTGGAGCCGGCGGGGCTGTCGGCGGCGGGCGTGGCGGGCGTGTCGGGCGCGGGGGGCGGGTCGGCGGGCGCGGGCGCGTCGGGCGTGGCGGGCGCGGAGGAGTGCGCGGGGTGGGGCGGGTCGGGCGGCGCGGCGCCGGCGGAGTTGGAGCGGCGGCAGGCGTCGGGGGGCGGCTGGCGCGCCTGCAGCGAGAGCGTGCGGCGCAGCGAGCGCGCGGCGGCGGGCGGCAGGTGCGCGAGCAGTTGGCGCTGCAGGCGCCGCGACAGCGCCGGCGTGAGGCCCGACAGCGCGCGCATCTCCTTCTCCGAGAACTGAATCGAGCTCAGGTCGAGGTCCGACAGATCTAGTGCGTTATCGTCGTTCGGTTCTGTGTTTTGTTGAGCCCTCGTTCGGTGTTTGTCGCTTTTCTTACTACTACCTGAAATTTAATCGAAAAACACACGTTTCGATCATGCAGAACGCTCGCTGGAATGGCCTATGTACAGTGAACGATTTTGACGTGATGTTCGGTTTCCGCTCGCCCTCCGGCGATTTCGTGATCGTCTCCGACCGAAATGTTGACGAAATTCGGCGTCGGCGCGAGCGGACCTCTCGATAGACCGGAGTCGAATGTGATGCGATGTTGATGCGGTCGGTTAAGAGTTAATACATAACTACGAGGGCTAAATGCGGACTAGTCAAATTAGACCAAACGGAAAGCTGATATGCAAAAACCAATGGCAAACGATGCATTAAAATGTTGCTTTCGAAAGGAAATTTACCAGAATGCGAACTAAATCATGAGTCAGCGATATTTCACTTAATAAGAGGCATTTCTATTCTGGTAAACGATCGCGGCGCACGGTGCTTAACACAAAACACATAAATGAAGAAATAAATATATAGTTTAGTACCTATTGCTGTGTGGCGTTTGTAGCGGATTTGTGGTTGGCGCTGGTGCCGCTGTGAAGTGAAGATTTGGTCGGAGCATGCAGTGTAACGCGCAACCCAACTGCAACCACACCAACACAACCTCACTACCGCTTCAGTTGCTCCGGCCCCCGCGCTGCCCCGCTACCCCTCCGCCCCTCTGCCCCTACGCCTAGGCTGGCTGCAGATAAGTTGTCCCGCGCGGCCGCTATACACAACGCTACTACACACGTGGCTACACTTCCAGTGCTACCACATCCACTATCTACATATGTATGCCATGATCACTCTATAAACAAATTAATTAACTCTCAGTCTGCCACCGATAAATACTGCTCGATTTTACCCACTGAAAATTATCGACATTTCAAATTGAAAGTTAATTTGGCTACTCAAAAAAATTGTTTTGGCACAGGAAATGCGACTTGTGAAATGCCTTTTTTTTACACTTCATGCAACGTCAAGTCTACACAAATGAATTTATAATTGAGAGCAACGCAACATTTTCCTGCTAGTGTTAGCGGGTAGAAGAAAGTCAACACCTGCACAAAGAATGCAAATTGAATACAATATAACACTACAATGCAAAAAAAAGTTAATTTTTATTAATTGAAATCATGTTAATGAACTCTAAAACACACTTGATATGAATAATAGACTATATTATATTCGGTATAGTCTATTATTCATGACGTCAATGTTACATGAAAACGACTCGTACGGCGGAAAACGTCGCGAATATTCAAGGCTCCTGGCGATCACATCGATAACTCAACTAACCGGGAGGGTACTTTTGATGAAATGAATTGATAGTTAATTGATTTGTTTTAGTGTAAGCTAGCCGTCTTGTGAGTGTCGGAGGCCCGTGCGGAGCGAGACTAGCTACTTGCAGTGCGAATGTAAAATTATCCCACGCCGTGTCAGACTGTTAATTATGAAGAGTGACTGTTCGCGAGCAGCACCGGCCAGCCAAATAGCGTGATCAAACCATCACTCGAGATACATTCCAATCTACAACTATTTTAATATTCTTCATTATCCCTAGCATCATTTTGTCGACATCAATGAAGTGGATGAAAATAACGCCCCTCGCAAAACACCTATTTCACGAAGTGTATGTGATTCCAGATATATATAAATAATGTTATATGCTGTTCATTTTTTGTAAATGTGAATATACTAAAACATATTTTTTTATTGACTGATGGCTCAAATGTATTCACCTGATTGCATGTGCAGAACTTTCCGGAAAGACCAGCGATTACCTAAAGTTGAACACCTCGCGATGGCAGACACGATTATGCATGTCTATGCAAACTTGTTACACTTCTTTTTCAAGGGCGTACGTAGTACAATACTTACCAAAACGTATGTAAGAAAATTTATTTTGCTATATTTAAATATTATAAAATTTACAATACTAAAACACTGATCATAAGTAAAAAAAAAACACAGAATGTGGGAATCACATATCACTTTCGAATATACAAACATATGAAAAGATTCGTTCCGCATGCTGCAATCAACACAACACTCTCTAATTGTTTCTAATGAAAGTTCTCACAAAAAATTGCATTTAAAACTTAAAAGGGTTCATTGTCCGAGTCCAAGATATCTTAAATGGGTAGACAAAAAAAACGGGACGTTTATTGAACTGTAAATTTTCCGGCACATATTTATGTCCAAGTGGATCCAACCCGTTAATACCTGGCCAAAATGTAGTACAGTGGTAAACAACCATTTGTAATGATTGGTGTGTGCGTTCAGAAGCTAGGAGCTGTGAGTTGGCAACGTTTTCCCCGTGCGCGGTGCGCGGTGCGGCGCGGCAAGCGAGTGCACAAGCGGGCGGACTCACCTCGCGGCATCTGCTGCCGAGACTTGCTGAACATGGAGTCCAGGTCCGCGTGCAGGTCGCGCGAGCCCCAGCCCTCGCGCCTGCGACCACACACAACGATAAGTACACGGACACCGACAATACGCTGCAAATACAACTTACTACTCTCGACAAAAAACTCTATTCAATCAAAAAAATGTTTCTCACTGTGTTGAAAATGTTGATAATATATGTGTATAATAGTTTAATTTTCCTAAAGTGGAAAGCGACTGCAACTGAAATTAAGATACTAGATTTGAAGCGAATATTAATAAGTTAACACTAAATAAATATTGTGTGAATAATAACCATACCATAAAGTAAGAACAGATTTAAAGTGTGTAAAATGCAATCAATAAAAATTTACGAGAGATCTCATCAAAAGTCTAAATGGTCGTCCACAATGGTATGTTGCTGTGAGATCCCGACATAATACTTTTTAAACCATTCAATTAAGTGTCGGACACAACTAATTTAACATTTAATGAATTTATAACTTATCGATATCGGCACATGCCTTGAGTCATGGTACAGAATGGAACAGAACACGACGGTATATAACGGGACGGGACTGGAAAAGTAGCACAGAGGACGATAATCACCTTGCATTCAAATATAAAGAAAACAGTACACGAAATATTATTATAAATAAGGATGATGTGGACTGGACTTAAAAACATCTGTAACTAATAACTAATATATTTAAAATGAAAAAAAAAACCACGAATACCTCATAAAAATACACATTGAGTCACATATAAATTAACTAGCATAAAACACAATTTTAATCAATGTAAAACAAACAAAGTAATTTTAGACATCAATGCAGAAAATCATATGAACAACTCGATAACTTTTAGAAACTGTAAAAAATGTGAATATCGATAAATTACTTGAAAATAAAAAATGAAGAAAATATTTTTATTAACAATACAACAGGTTACATAAAACTGAAGACGGCCTGTAATTGCTAAGTGAACTAAACGATTTACACGTCGACTCTCACACTATATGATGTCACACTCACGTTTCCGACACACTTCGTTTGCTTTCCACATATCTGTGAGTGCTGCATGTAAACAAATAAATGGTGCATAATGTAATATAATACATGAACATTTTAATTGATCGAAAGGTACTTGAAACCATTCTATAGATAGATCATTATCAATTGTTTAAAATAGGACCAGTAATTTGAAATTAGCGTGAAATTAAAAGTGATTTCAAATTATTGTTACCAAATAAAAAACATAAGCAATGTGTGATCTTTTTGTCCAAATTATTTTTAACTTGGACTAGTATGGACTGGCTATGTATACGTGTGATGGGTGTTAGTTTAATAAAATGTTGAATACTTACAATAGATGTCTCCTTGGTAAGTGAGGGCTGCATGCGTAAAATTAAAATAGTTTAATTGGGTGATCACAAAAAAAAACAAAAATGTAAAGTTACCCAATGATTTTTAAAATGTCATGGTGTATGAATTTAGCCAGATTAGTGGAAACGTGACTGAACGAGTAATAATTAAGGTGCAGATGCGATATACCAAGAAAAAAAAGATATCAATATTTTTTAAATGATATGTACTGCGCTCATGTCACATGTCTACCAAACCGAAAATTAATAAATTATAAGAAACCTTAAATTAATTAAAACCCTTTATTATTGCTGATTTATTCATGAATATTATGTTTCATTTATATTTGAATAAAATTAATATGGGATGAGAAATCTCCATATGCGGAGATAATGATTGAAAGCAGCACTCTGTTTGTGACGTGGTTAAATAGCTTACCTGTTAAAGAACGGTGACTGGTGCAAGTTATTGAACAGTGAGTGTGGGTGTTGCGGGAAGCCGGGCCCTTCCTCGCCATTAAGGCGGTTTGTCAATGCGCGCACCTGGAATATTCATTGCAATATTTAAAATTAAATATTTACACTTTTCTTAAGATTTGTGATATTTTTTAAGTACACAATTTTTTGATCGATTTTTTTTAATTTACGGTTTTTATTTCATTGGTTTAATATTTATATGAATCATTATAAACTGAATATTAAAGCGTTTTTTATTTTTTAAAGCAATACCATTAATAAACTTTTTTACTAAGTTTACAGTTTCTTTGATATAACACAAGTGAACATATTCGTATAAAACATGAGGTAGAGCGTGTACCCTGTGCAGCAGCGTGGAGAAGAGGTTCTCGGCGGTGAGCAGATGGAAGCCCTCGTCCTCTTCGTCGTCCTCGCCGGAGGAGACGGACTCGGCGCGCGCGGCGCGGCTCGAGCGCAGCCGGTGCATGTGCGACTCGTCCTCCTCCTCCGACTCGCCGCCGCTCACTAGGCTGCTGCAATACCATACACTTCAACTCAGTATGCCACCACTTATAATATCGGTATTATATGACTCGTGCTTAGGTTTTTTTATTGCTTGATTGGTTTATAAGAAGAATATTAGTATATTTACGTATGTGGATAAAATTTTAACATATTCGATTTAAATAACTGTCGATCTCAGATTATAAGTGTAGGTAGTAACACGCTCAGTGTGTTTTTAGTGCAATTGTAATATAACATGAAAAGGAATGTTTACAATCCGGCAGGAGACCTGAGTCGTCCGGCCCGTGGCGCGCGCACGTGTCGGTGCGCGGGCGCATGCGCATGCGCGGGCGCGGGCTCGGGCTCTAGGCTGCGCTGGCGCGGCGTCACGTAGCCCTTGCCCTCCACGGCGATCGGGATGATGAATTCGCGCGCAGACTTCTTGATGGGCTCGCCCGGGCTCGAGCAAGTTTCACTCGCAGTCGACTCCGACGATGCCAGCCGCCTGCCACAAAGTATTCACAATTACACTACTATCTTCAACTATTGCCAGCGAAATACATACTTTAAATTTTCGCATCCTAACAGATATTTAAATAATGTGTGTGTTATGCAATCCACAAATAACAACATCACGCCTATTTCAATTTAAGCATCTGTAACATTCATTAACAATAGTTACACTATACACTGAAGAGTAATATTTAAGCTTAATTTGTGTTATTTAAATAACAGTGGTATAGATTGTAGCTGACCTGAGTGGCGCGTGTGCGATGGGCGTGCGCGGCGCGGGCGTGGGCGTGAAGGCGGGCTTGTGCGGGGCGGGGGCGGGCGCGGGCGCGGGGGGCGCGGGGGACGGCGACGACGCGCCCGGCTCCTCCGGCGCCACGTGGATCGGGATGATGCGCTCCACTGACACGCCCCTGCCATAACAGTAATTCTTTATACAATTTGTTATCACCTAGACATTTTATCAACTAATCTTGATTTACCAAATATATTTCTTGTCCAGATATTGCGTCGTCTTGTTGAGGGATTCTGACACATTATTTCATGTATATTGGTTTGTTGTTTCAGCTATATTTATTTGTAAGGTGTTAGTGTGTGCGCGGTGTAGTGTACCTGTTGCGATGGTCCTCGACTCTGTGCAGCGCCTCGGTGCGGAAGAGGCGCGGCGCGGGTCCGGCGGGCGGCGTGCCGGGCGGCGACACTAGCGCCGCCACGCCTGCCGACGACGACCGACCGTATGGCACGGGCGGCTTGCCTGTAACACACGTATTTTATTTCTATTACACTAGAATCATACCATCAACACTAAGCTAAGCAAAATATATTTCTTATACACGTATTAAAAAGTAAGGTTAGTTAAATTCATGTAAGAACCATACCTGTACGAATGGCAGATGAAATAATGTCGCGGGCAGCACGCCTGCGACTTTCTTCGCCGGCTTTCTCCTCGACAAGCTTGGCCATCGAGTTTTGAAGACTCCTGTGAGCAAAGGATCCACGGATTGATGCCATTGTAAATTGGAACTTATAAAGAGAACAATAAGTTTGTAATAAGTGCGTACCTCCTCGCGTCCTGGAGTAATACTGAGGGGTCGACGGGCGTGGCGCCGTGCGTGGGCTCGCTCTCAGTCTTCTTCACGCCGCCGGGGTGCAGCTCCGGCTCCGCTTGAGTCTATTCAACAATTACAAAACATTCATTATACACGTACTATAAAAAATAAAATTTATGTACATTTTCTACCAGATATCCCATTTTTTATGTAATATGTAATATTTTACAAGTACTCTTTCATTCTATTAATTCCGTACTCTTATACTGTTTCCATTCGTTTATTTTATTTTTGACACATCGAGTACTGAATCAAATAGTGATGGCCTGATGCGTTATCGAATCAAATTTTTATAACAAACGATTTTATTTTTGAACAAGTTTTAATCGATTTAATACATATTTTATTTTTTGCTCCATGCATTGTTTTATAAAACTTCAGGGATATTTAAGTTACTTGATTTAATAATTATATTAAAATAAACCATTTACTCATGTTAAGTTAATATTCTTATCACTTCCGTCGGCAATAGTAATGTTGTTAAAAACAAATTGTGAAACGGCAACACTGGGCAGACAGGTGACGCGCGCCGCCATTTTGTGGTCACTCACAACGAGACGCCCGCGCCCGTGCTAGTGTTTTCCGTTCGCTGAATTTTAATTCACATTTTTCATACGTCGAGTTGAGTATTTATATTCCTCCGTATTGTTTTACCCGTGAATTCCTACATTTGGTTGAATTGAGAACATCGTACCTGCCTTCATCACTTTCAAAATGCCTAAAGGAAAGGTGCTTAAAGGACAAACAAGGGAGTTTGTGTTGCGACTTCATGAGTACTTTGAAAGGGAAAGCCGTAATGGTGGACCTCTTATACCAGTGACTCAAATCAGAGACCGTGTTTCAGCAGCATTAGGTATTACTGCTCCAACAGTTTCAAAAATAATTAAAGAAGGCTACGGCAGTAGTGGCATGGAACAAAACAAGCCATCTACACCTAAGAAAAAACGTCAGCCCTTTAAAGTGACAGCAATTGACAGTTTTGATGGCGATGCTATTCGTCGTCATATATACGATTATTACCAAAGAAAAGAGATTCCTACTTTACATAACCTAGTACAATCTCTGAAAACTAGTGGCTTGTTCCGTGGTCAAAAGTCTTCTTTGGCGAAGGTATTGAATAGGATTGGATTCCAATACAAAAAATGTGACAAAAGAAAAATATTGATGGAACGCAATGATGTTGCTTTGTATCGATGCGAATTTTTAAGACAAGCTAAAAAAATAGAAGACTGGTCGAATGTTGTTTTCACCGATGAAACTTGGCTCAATGCGAATCACACGGTATCAAAAACTTGGACTGACAACACTGCTAGCTCCTCGACCGCAGTGCCAATGGGAAAAGGTGAAAGAATTATAATTTGTCATGCAGGAACCGCAAAAGGATTTGTGCAAGATGCTATGTTAGCTTTTAAATCAAAGAAAACAGGGGATTACCACGAAGAAATGAATTCCGAAGTATATGAAAAATGGTTTCGGGAAATGTTATTGTCACTCGAACAGCCATCAACAATATTTATAGATAATGCGTCCTATCACTCTCGGCAAATTAACAAAATGCCAACGCAAGCCAGTAAAAAAAATGAAATAATAAACTGGCTCCGTAACAATGGCGAGGAGGTGGACGAGTCCCTATTAAAAGTAGAGTTACTTAAAATATTAAAAATGAGGAAGCAGCCTAAACGATACGTTATAGATGAAATGGCTGCAGAACATGGGCACACCGTCCTTAGAATTCCTCCATATCATTGCCAGTATAATGCCATAGAGCTAATATGGGCGCAATTGAAAGGATATGCTGCGAGAATAAATACAACTCCTCCTTTCACCGCAAACAAAATGCTGGAGTTGCTTAAAAATGCGTGTGAAAATGTGACGCCTCATAACTGGGCGAGTGTCGTAGATAAGACGAAGAAAGAAATAATGTCTGATTGGGATCGCGATGTCGCATTTGACAACTTACCCATGCACTCATTAATAATTTGTGTTACTGGGGATACGAGTGACGACGACGCCGATTCCGACGAAACAGACGATTGTTTATAAATAAAAATATTAACAAATTACCTTTTAGTTGTTTTAATTATTTAATCCTTAAAGTACTATGAATTCCAACATGGTTTAACTGTTTATTTGTAATAACCATAACAATACCACTTAAATTGAATATCAAATTAAGCTGTTCTTACTTGTGGTGGTTCGATGCCGATCTGTTGCAGTCTGACGGTGCCGTTGTCCGGAGTCTTCGCGGGCAAGTCGCGGTCCTCGCTTTGTGCTTTCGGTTTGGCAATCTTAGAAACCACTGAGTACAAAAGATTTATATTGGTATAATATTATCTTTTAATGTAACTATTAATAAAGAATTCGACATTCATATTACCTGGTTTAGAAATGTTTCGTTTGATTTCAGGAGCGGTCGTGAGCGACGCTCGTCTCTCGAATTGATCTTTAAAGCTACCCACATTTCCTCCTAGAAATGGAATTAAATATTTTTTTAAGATCCCATAAGATTTTTCACGATTAAAAAAGTGGAGAGGAAGTAATGTAAGTACCTGGTATGGAGAGTTTCTTGGGCTTGGCGGGCGCGGCGGGTGCGGCGGGCGCGGCGGGCGCGTTGGCGGGTTGTGCGATGGACAGCGACGTGAGCTTGTCGGCCGCGGCCGCCACCGCGCACGCCTTCGCTTCTTCCGGCTGTTCCATTAACAACAATGATCAAGCACACACATTATACAAACTACGACTATGTGTGTATTTGAATCCTATAATCACGCTGTATAATGTTCAGTCCTTATTTTTTACAGCATTATCTATATATTTTATAGCGGACATACTATTTCAATTTGCGAAAAGCGTGTATGAACTATGAAAAGATTGATGACAGTTTATGAAGCGAAAAAGGTACGTATAGACCGTAGCACTTGGCGCTCAATAGTCTCTACTCTAGGACAGGCAGCTATCCTAATGGGACATCGGCGAGAGTTTATGGATGTATGTATGATAAAAATAGTGAAGAGATTAATAATATTTTGTTCCCTCACCTTTGGTTCCTCCTGTTTCTCTGGCGTGACGACCTTCTCCTCGACGGACTTGGTGGGCGATAGCTTTTTCTTGACGGCGACGCGCGGCTTGGCGCCAGTCTTCTCCTTGGGGTCCTCCTCTTTGGGTGGCTCTTTGATTATCTCCTTTGTCGCGTCTTTGGCGAGTTCAACCGGCGCGGGCGTTATCGTCATCGTTGCCGACGACTGTAGCGATGGTTTGATCGCCTGTAAAATTAGAATCATTATATTATATTTTCAGATATTTTAATCGTTGCTCTTGTTGTGATTTCTGGCTAAATTGTACTACAAGCACGAATTTAATTGTATTTGTGAAAATAATCTTTAAGTATTAGAACAAAAGCGTAAAATCGGTTTTTGGCAGATGTTAAGATTTACAGTGAGAATATATACATGTGTATTAGAAAAAAAAGCTTGAATAAGCACAATAATTTAAACAGCGAGTGTAGTTACCGCGTCGGGCGTGTGCGGCGGCGTGTCGCGCGGCTCGAGGCCGGGCTCGTGGCTCGGCTCCTCGGGCAGCGCGGCCGGCGGCGCACTCACGCTCGCCGTGCTGGTAAATACAACTATTTCTTAGTTTTATCTAACAAATATATCACTTTAAAGTTAAATTGGATGTCACTTATTTGCTAGCAAATTACGCTCTAGCATTTTCAGTTAATTACCAACTTATGTAAAAAGTCAAAATCGATTCAAATAGTCGATATATGTTGGGATATATTGTAAAAATAGACAGAATTTTTAAATTGCAAATATAAAAGAAGTAATCATATATTTTCAAATTTGTATCGGATTCATCGACATTTTATTTCGGAATAAGTATTGAAACTGATTGAACACTTAGTTCAAATGCTACATACCTGGCGACGCGTTCCTTCTTCCTCTGCAGTCCGCTAGCCGACATGGCGAGTTCTAGTTTGCGCTTGTTGTCCCCGGCGGAGACTATTGTGCGTGTCGGAGATGGCTTTATAGCATCCTCACCGCCCTCTGTTCCAACACATATACCATGTTAAACTTCCTTATAATAATGTAATACACAATATAATGGTTACGTTTCTATATGTACCTGCAACAAGTTCCAAAATTCTCTTCTCCGCGGAATTGCTCGGCTCGATGGCCATAGATGCGGAGCTCGTGAGATCGGTGCAGCTCTCCTCTGGACCCAGTTCCGTCTGTTCGTTTACAAATAATGTATTTAAGTCAAATAAAATTATATCAACAGATAAGAGGAAGCACAATGTGTGACTGTAGAATGGAAAAAGTTTTTGACAAAATATTTTTTTATGTGTTTCTCTGTAACAGCGCGTATACGTCCCACTGCAGGACACGGGCCTCCTCCACAATCGAGAGTTCGATTGAGAATGGTTAGGCCATATAGTCCACCATGCTGGGGATAGTTTTTATGTGTTTAGTGTAGACATATTATGTGTTATGTGTGTGTGATTGTGTGTGTGCGTATGTACGTATGTATGTGCGCGTACCTCCGGCGGCACGACGACGGAGTTGGAGTTGTTGGGCGCGGCGGGCGCGAGCGACAGCAGCAGGTCGAGGCGCACGGGCGTCTCGGCCGCCAGCGCCTCCGACATCTCCAGGCAAGACGTCTCGCACCCGCTGTTCACCCATCTGCACACCACACACACTCCCTGATATACTTATAGTTCTACGTTAAGTTGCATGAGTTCACTATTCCTGGCAAGGAACGTTAACAAGCCAATTCTTACATTTGTATGTCATATAATTTTTGGAAATCAATAATTTAAAAAAATTAACTAATGATAAAACCCAAGCTAAATAGTTCTCAAAATGTTTTTTTTTTAGTTTTAAATCACTTAATATACTAATAAAGAGGAAGACAAACATTTAATATAATGAAGCTGACTGATGTCGAGATTAATGACACAGCAATAATAAAGATTGTTTTATACGATATTCATGATATGGCGGACTACTCCCTGTAGTTGATTATTCCGTATGAAACTTTAAGTTCGCTTTTACAAACTCCTTGGTTAACATCAATCCGTGATATAAAATGCATGTGATTATAAATACATGGCGCTCTAATTAATAGTGTACTTACGGATGATCGCATATGTACGCGATGTCAGCACGCTTCAGAGGGTCCACGGTGAGCATGTCCCGGATTAGAGGCGACGCGCCTGCAATAAAACATGTCATTTCAATATTCGTATCTACGTGGATTGCGAACACCACACAAATGGTACAAAAAACCTACTAAAGTTCACAGTAGCCCACACAAATGTACCATATTTTGAATGTACCAGCATACCATTATCCAGTGTATTCCGGGATTCGCATAGATCAGCAAGCCCCATGCATTAGTCAATTGCATCAAATTTAAGGAATGCGTCATTTCTTTAATATCATTTTTATCCTGTCATTGCAACGTGTCTGCATCGCGTCTTATTATAGGTACGCTGTGCAGTGTCGTCCTTGTAGAGTATCGAGTAGCTACAAACGATTAGCCCTTGCCATTTAACACAATTATGCTGATCAATGAACAGTGAGTTGGAAAAATGTCATCGCCCACAGTTACCAATAAATATCCATAAACGATTGTTTTCAAACTTCAATAATTCACATGAATCATAGTTTTAACCCACTCATATCAGCAAACAAAAAATATTACACATGATAAATGCATGATTCATTGTTGTACGTTTCATTGACACAAGATATAAAACTATCTAACAGATTATTATTTTAATGCAATAACTCAATACAACATCAACAAGAATAAGGTATGTGGTTACTCATTTAAGCTTTGGCGATAAATGGATCATTATTGCTTATTCAGTTCCTAACAGGTGGTCAAGTTGTAGTTTTAATACCGTGTCAGCAAACTTGGTTTAAATTATCTTGGAAATACATTCAGCAATATACTAGCGGTCCGACCCGGCCCCGTTTCCGTTTTCCTCCTATAGATCATTGCGTGATGATATATAACCTATAGCATTCCTCCATAAATGACCTATCCAACATAAATATATTTTTTAAATTCGAACCAGTAGGTCCTGAGATGAGACGTAACAAACAAACAAACAAACTCTTCAGCTTTATATATTAGTATAGATTGACTCCACAGGTAAATGAGCTAGCGGCTCGCTCGGGGAACTGAGGGCATGATAATTAATTGAGTTTATTCCAGAGCTAGCAGGTCGATATCTAATAATACTCACTGGAAGGGTTCCTAGGCTCGTAGTAGTCGCCGTTGCTGATCTGTCGCACAAGTCGCTTGAAGTTGGAGCCGTCGAACGGCATCGCACCGTATACTAGCGTGTAGAGCAGCACTCCTAGAGACCAGCAGTCCACCTGGTGACAACACAGTACATTGTTATGGATATTTTCTTCTTTAACTTCTCTTATCCTATGTACGTAATTTATAGCTTGGCAAAAAAGAGACCCGAATTTAATAATAAAAATGGTAACCAACGGACGGACGGACGGTAACGGAAAACATTTTGATACTTGTTATTTTTATTTTTAATAGTCTCTTTGTTTATTTTAAATCACAAACAATATTCAAGGAACACAATGACATTTTTAATAGTGTTGCCATAATTGTTTTTCTTTAATGCCTATTGTAATAGCATCGCACTCTTTTTTACCAAGTTATACCGTCATGCTTGTTGCAAATATATTGTCTTATGCTATTAGAGATCAGACGTGAATCCTATGTGGAATCTATTGTAATACATCTGATATATTTCATTATCACTGTAGTATCTTTAACCACAGGAAGTTCACCTCATAAATGATGCCTCTTCCAGGTATCTCCATAGCGGAATGTCAAGATAATTCGGTTATTCTATACATAGCAGTCCATGAGAGTCAATATAATTACGTCCTATTCGTGTAGACAATGCTTTTCCCGACAGTAGAACGTTTGAGAACAATACAATCATCACATCGGAATGTACAAAGATAAACATGAATGTTATATGTCTCATGTACTGATGTATCATGTACTATGTTAATAATCCGATATGACAAAAATTAAATGGCGAACATCTAGTCACTCGGATACAAGAGCTCAGACAAATGATTACCCGACGTGGGAATCGAATTCACGACCTCATGGTTTACTGACCTTCTGCGCTGGCACTGGACCAACGAGGTGATCAAATAATAACAAAGCACAATTTATTAATCGTGCATTATGTATGATAGATGGCGGCACAGCGAGCCAATACGAGAGCATAACGACACGCTAATGACTATAATAAACATTATTTTATATTCATCTATGTCTCTGTTTTAATGTGAATATTTTATTAGAGCCGTGAAATTATTCACATTATTCATTGTTCATTGCGCTGACAGTACTCTGAGCATACTATTATTCTATTATACACGGAGCTCAATTATTATCCTATAATATTTAATTGGAATGACTGTGCTCATTTTATTATATTATGTGCCCACTTGTATGTCTTTAAAATGATCATATTATAAAAATTTACTTATTGATTTTTTATTAATCATACAACATACATAAATATACCCAACAATCACATAAATAGGCCTGACGCCACACTTGGATCAAGTAATGTGTCGTGGGTATCATCAGTACGAGAGACTTTTCAGTCTCACAAACACCCAGACCCGAAACAAATACTGTGAATCGTGTTTCGTTGCGGGAATTGAACCCGTGGCTTCTCGTTTCACAGTTGTCTAACCAACTGCGCCACGGGACTGTAAATTTAGTAAAACATTTCATATTTTTGTCTATAGCTTTGATGTAGTCATTAAAATATAGCAAGAGATTAAAAGCACTTAACGTCGTTCAGAGCTCTGACCCAGATATCACGGGCTCATTACACACGAGCCCCTTACACCAACTAATGACAACTCGTACGTCACAACCGCATCGGCTTTCATCGTGATTCTCTGAATGAACTCTGAAAGATTAAATATCCGCAGCGGAAATAAGCGGCGTGTTTCGACTTACCTCCGGCCCGATGTAAGGAGTTCCTTTGACAATTTCCGGCGACGCGTAAAGAGGCGATCCGCAAAACGTCGACAACAACGACGTCTCTTTGAACACGTTCGAGAGACCGAAATCCGCAATCTGACAAATAAAACATGTTGGTATTTTATTTATCCGATAAAAGATTGACCGACTTCAACAGTGGCAAATTATTTGAGAACAATGTCCAAATGTATTTCAATCTATCATGTATTGCCAGAAATATTTGTAAGAAAATCATAAAGCGTGTTGTTTTATGTACGAATGCGTGCTTTTTATCGTACATTGAGTTAAAAAAATAATTCATGATATTGTAATTCAATAGAAATGTAGAGTTAGAATTCCATTGCTGTCATTTGACTCATTTTGGACATTTGAGAATAATGATAGAATGATGTTATACATACCTTAGCACTACCAGTATCGTCTAATAATACATTTTCCAATTTCAAATCTCTATGGCAGATCTTGTGAATATGGCAATAATACACGGCGGTGGCAATCTGTCGGAACAGCCTGGAAAGATTTCAATCATGGTTTACTATGTCTATATTCTCAGTTTTGTACGTTACAAGTTATAAAAAAAAATTAAGTAAGAAACTGTGAATATAGTTATTGCATGTCTTTTCAACGTAGACATCCGCAACGAACACAAAACAATAGTTTTATCTTAATTATACGGGGAGACGGGGAGCCAGTACGTTTCATTCCACTCGCGTTAATTATGCCTTTTCACCGAGGCTTGAGAGCAAAAGTTAAGAAAATTAGTATAATACGAATACCGTCCCTCATTAAAAACTGCATACATTTTTTTTTCCCTAAATCTGTGATATACCGACTGAACCACAAGCCTTTTCTTTTCTTACCTTCTGGCTTCATCCTCCTGTAATACTTTTTTCTGACTGAGGTAATCATATAATTCTCCACCAGAACAGTACTCCATCACTAGAATCATTTTTTCACTGTTCTCGAATACTGGAATAAAATAATATTATAAATGAATAAATACATTCAATAGTCACATACATAGTCCTGACCCCAGATCTGACTTAAGATCGAGTCTTGTGTCGTGAGTATCAGAAACTACGAGAGACTTTTCGGCCCCATAAACACCCAAACCCAGATGTTGCAAAGTAAATGCCAATGTATGCCATTATTTCGCGATAATTGATTTTGATTTTGGATTCAATAATAAAATATTGATGTATTTGCCTTATTTATCGGTCACGTGCTTATTTTACGAATTATGAAGAGTGTTACCACAATAACATCAAAGAAAATGAAAGCGCTTTCTATTGTAATACTCAATTTATAAGCAGTCACTGTGCATCCTAGTGTGCTCATTTACTTTAGGGAGATTTATAACTTGGCTCCAATACATCATTGAGTTATTCCGTAAAAACATATAATACTTTCCTAATTAAGAAATTATTTTCTAATTAAAGTAAAAACTAGTACGGCTTTTACAGAAAATGCCTATTACTAAAGCCTAGCTAGCATAAACGCTGCACCAATAAGAAATGCGTTGTGCCTGACCTACATACTCACGGTTGAATTGATGTCTTTGTGGATGATTGCAACAGTGCATTTTTTCATCTTTAAACCAGCTATTTTCATTTTAATCTGGGTCAATGTAAGCTTCGGTGGATTAAGTATAAACGTTAAAGATTATGCGATTGTCTAGGGGCGTGGGCGGGCTTAATTAACTTACCGATGGTAACACTATCCACATACTCTCCACATTAATGTGTTTCATTCGAGTAAAACTTTACACACGTTTATTCATGGACTTTACCATTTGATGTCGATTATTTAAAAAAATAAAGTAAGACTGATTCAATTATCGCTTCATAGTCGTATTTTGAAGAGCCAAAATTCTTTCATTATGAAATGTCGAATTAGCACATCAGTTGGTACTATCTTTCTTCAATTAAAATTACATTTACTAATTCTGGTGAGTGTCTATGGTTTATTAACTGTACCTTCATATATGTGCACGATGTTGGGATGCCTGACGGAGGACATGATCTGCACCTCTCGCCTGATGCGGATCAGGTCGGCCTCTGACTCGATCTTGCATTTCTTTATAGTCTTGATGGCGACTTCCTGCCCGGTCTTCTTGTTTATACCCAGCTGCACCTTACCGTACGTGCCTTGTCCTAACTTTCTCACTATGTCGAACCTGTTGACAAACATGAAGAGCTTAGAAGAGTTTCGTTTAAGGATATTGCTGTAATATAATTTATATTAGCTAACATTTAAACATAGGTATACATTATAATATATCTATAGAGTATATGTGGAAGCTTGTTATCGACAAAGTAACACATTTAATATTAAAATATTTATATCTGTAGGTAATTAGTCTGTAAGCTTTCTAAAATTGTAAACTAAAATACCTAAGTTCAGAGTGGTGTTGCTCCTGCCTATGGAGTTATCCACGAGTTACTTTCACCATCAAGCGAACGATCCTTTCGTTTCATCATTTCGAATCAGATTAGAAACTTTTTCTCCGTTATTTTTGTAATCCCTCGTTTATGTAGATACCGATACACTATATGCGCATGCGTGATATATTATAATGATTTATTATACTTATGATTTATAGATTGCCCGACTGATGTCGACCTTTTCAGGAAAAGGTCAATCTCTTCTGAAAGCTATTATTAAATGACATTTAATACAGGTTAGAGAAAGTAATCCCACCTAAAAGTCTGAAAAGAATATAAATAGCTCTCTCATAGTCTATTTTACAGCTAAATATATTATTATGTGGGCATTATTAGTTATAATAAATATTTACGTGAATACACAAAAATTGATTGTAACGCTAATGCTTAAAGTAATCGTGGCTAAAAGTGTTCAGTTTGTTTGATCGATTAACATTCAGGTTCAAAACGCTAAAGCAAATCAATGCGTCACGGCAGCGTGTTCGCGCGTCCGCGTTGCAATTGTCGCCAAGTGACGAGTACTAGCGTTTTCATCTATATTCATGAATCATTACTATCCGAGGTTGGCGTAAAATTTACAGCGTATACTATTTTGTAAAGGGATAAATAATTTAAAATATATTTTTTACATATGTAGTATACATAATGGTCACGCCTGTATCTCATAAGGATAGGCCAGAGACTATGGATCGTCACTTTGTTCGATCCTGTCATATTACTTTTGCTTCCTCCACTTTCATCAACTTCTTCATTTACTTTTTTATATCCTTAAAAACCCTATTGTGCGACTCACGCGATTGCGAGTTCATTTTTAAATCATGTTAAATTTAGAAGGAGTCACAAAAATAATATTTAATTGATTAACAATAGGTTATTGTTTTCTGAAAACATATTTTTTCCAAACAAATATTGTAAAAACACAAGAACGCACATTTCCTTTGTTTGAATGGCGCCAATCGCTTGTGACGTGTGCCGCGGGTGGGGCATCGATCGTTGCCCACGCGCACCACAACGCATGCAACATTGCAGAACAGAACCATTCAAATTAAGTGGCCTCGCGTTGTCGAATACATTCACCTATTATCATTATATTCGAGCCAGACACGGCAGTTTCCAAAACATAATGGATTGTTGAATTGAAAAATTGTTGTTATGAAACATAACACTCTCAATCAAGCTTGCATTAAAGTTGATTGTCCTATTTCAAGTGGGCGAAGGAGCGATGCGCTCGGTCAGTCGTTAAGACATGTCTAGCAAAGGAAGGCACTTTGGAGTATTTTTGACATACAATAAAAGGTGAGGCTAAGGGAGTAGATTGACAAGCAGCAAGTGGTAGTAGACTGCAGCTGTTGGTATACTGTAGAATTATAAAACTGGGCAGCGTGATATTTGAATAACATTCTTTGTAGTGTGTTTAATTTGTAAGTAGTAATAGTAGTGTGTTTAGTGGTAGATAATAAAATAGGGGCATTTAGAGGCCAGACTTTAAAAACTGCTTCGGTGGTGTAGTTGTACTACGGTACGATTATAAAGCTGAAATCTCGAGTTCGAATCCCGGGTCGCGCAAAGTAATATATGGGCCAGCCGGAGTCAGGAATTGGTGCCCAATATGGCGATAGGCTCGCCCCCCTATCAAATTGTGAGACTGAACATACAAGGCGACAGGTGGGTGTCCTGGTAGCACCACTGCCTACCCCTTCTGGGAAACAGGCGTGAGTTTATGTATGTATGTACTTTAAAAACTGCTTCAAAGTGAACTTATTTTGCAAAAGCAGCCTCGACATATTATAAATTGTATTGTAATATAATCATGCACTTCCTCATTTCTTCTCCCACTGACACCAAATTAAATTCTTTGAAATCATCATATACCTATCAATTAAAATACAAATGTACGCCAGTACAATACATCGCAGATTTTTTACATTTCAACTGCCTCATGCATTAATGTCTTGCCAAAATTGCGGCATGATTTCCGTTCGACAGCTGTGTTTGTTCAGAAACACGGCGTGGGTCATCTCAATACGACGCGACGTCGAGAATTTAAGATATAGCGGAAAGAGTTTCAACCTACTGATTAAAATAGACTTGGGGAATCACGCGACAATATCTTGTATTCATACGATTTAAAAGTATTATTAAACTGTTCGCTATTTATAAAACATTTTATTGAACAAATCAGTTCAAGCGGGAGACTAAATAGTTGGCATGATGTACCTATTATGATACACTATAACTATTGAATTATAGTATACGTTTATATTTGTTTCTCGTTGTGGGAAAAATTAGCAATCCATAATAATAATATTATTTTGTTTTTGTAATCAAAGTAAAATTAATATTTTTGCTGCCACTGAAAGCTACAAAGTTATCGGCCACGGCCATCTAATGATAAGTAGTTACTGGCCAGCAAGACCCCACAATTACTGCAATACCACGCGACCAACGTGGGCAGAGCTTAGCCGCTGCTTACCTTGGAGCAATTTCTCCACTTCTCAATTGGGAAATAACGTGTTATAGAGCTTGAGTTTTGCTTTGAATTAAGTTTACTGCTGTTAATCACAAATAGCAAGTGAAGGCGATAATAACATTTCACAAGTTATATAAATAAGCGAAATTTTGCGATTGTGATTCACAAAGCCAATCGGCTAATATTTTTAAACGATCTCATGTAATCTATGAAGGGGTAAGTTTTTTTTACGAACAAATTTAAAGAAGCAACTGAGCAGTTAATTTTTTGTGTAGAAAATGTTATGGTCAGTTTTTTTTGTTTACAAATTCCGTGGGAGGCAATTAGCAATAGCAGAAATATAGAGCATTCTAAGGCTTCCAAAATAACAAGGTGGTGATGTTAATTTGAAATAGCCATAATTCCCATAACAGCTAACTGTTAAAGAACAGACTTAAGCTCCCAAGTATAAGAATTATTCATAAATATGACACTGAAATGATGTAACAACCTTTACGCCCACAATTTCCGAAGATACGTGTGTAGGCAGGTGAACGATCTGACACCCTAATCTCGGTCACAGCTTGATGACGTCACTTGAACACGAACAAATTTTCTGAGTAATACGTGCGATATCTCTAAAATAACACAGGCCATCGACATAGGGACGTTTGTAGCTCACGAGTATCATCTCAATAGTTCATTGGAGACAAACTTTCAGTTGGATTTATGATGAGCTGATGAAATAGCAATTCAGCGTCTCCTGAGTACCAACGTTTGTGTGTCAGTGTATCTCGTATATTATCGGCAAATATTGTGTCCCGAATTTCATTGAACGATAGCGAAAAATGAAATCACGGGGTTTGCTATAAATCATAAATATTATGGATAATTATTATGCATTATTACCATAATTTTTTGTTCCTTATGAGTAATCAAATCGCAAAAGTTCTTAAGTATATTCGCATATTCAAGAGGATTACACTATTCTCTGACACGAAGTTAGATTTCTCAATGTCTACGCAAAAGATAAAAGTTATCCACTTATAAAAATCAATACTATTCACTATACAACTTATCAAGCACTCCTAACTTAATCTAAGGTTATGGTTAAGTACGATGGAGAATTCTAACATTTTGTAGAGTATTAAGGCATATTCGTACAGTCTTGGGAACGACGTTCGCACATTCGTCGTCGTGTTGCAGTATGTAATCCCCTAGTGCTGTTGTTCGTGTCATAGTTCGATTGTAATTTGCAACCCAATGTTGAAGAATCTTTCAAGAATACCTCCATCAAGCAAAGAAAGGCTTATTTTTCACGATAGACATAATACGTTTTGTTTATAAAATGAACCAATTTACTTATTTTCGCTAATTGTGAATACTGAAGACTAACGATGTAGCAAGCAATGCCCACGATTATTGTGTGTAACATAATTAATTATTACTCCAAGCGATTGACACCCCGAAGTTACGTAATAAATGGGACCGCAAGGATGATGTAATTGTGGTTCTTGAGAACCCACTAGATTGTTCAGTTCCAGTGTATTAGATGCATAAAATAAAGTTCTATTTCCATCTGCCTTTATTTGACACCTCAGTATTCGCAAAACAAGATTTTTCCGCATGTTACGGAAAAAATTAACAATTATGATTTGACGACCTATTGCCCGCCCACAGACAACCGTTTCGGACAGACAACAATAGAACAACGTGACTAACTAAAACTAGATAAAATGAAAATAGGAATATCTTTGCTTTCATACATAAGATTTTAAACAAAGGGAGTTTAAAATTTTCTTTATAACAAGTTATAAAATCTGCAAATGATTTAGTTATAATTTATCCCTGTTTATCTTCGTAATTTTACTTGGATATAGATTTATAATATAAAACAAAAACAAATGTACCAAAAAAATCACACCTGGTTAATAAAACGAATGCCCAATCGAGTAGTGATTGATAAAAAAGTCAAGATAATAAGATACAATGCAAAAGTCGAAGGAGAAAGTAGATACTCAAAACGTAACTGATTACATAAGATACGCCTACACCCATATTCCCTAGTATACGGAAGTATACTATATACATAGATGCATCTACATTTCACCAAAATTGTAAAACATAATGCAAATACTAACAATTCTTATCTAATCAAAGCCACAACCTATTTGTTACTTATGTTCGTCTTTTGTATAGCAGCACTCTCGCCATGTATTAAAGTTAGTAAAGCTGTGGTAGCCGAACTAGGCTCCGACAAAGTTTGCCTGTATCCGTTTCAAAACTGGAACGATTCCAATGTAGAATACCAGGTCATGTGGCACAATTACTACTTTTAGAATAAGCTCAAAACTTTTAAACATTTTTTTAGCCTTCTCCTAGCAACCCCAAATACTTATTTATATTTATTTTTTTCAAATCAATAAATTATAACTTTCTATTTTAAATTCTACATGATAAAGTAATGTCCAAAATTAATCTAACAACTTTTAATACTTTCAAGCTAAAATACTATAGGTTAAAATATCAAGGCTTAGTTTATCCATTATTGTAAGAAACTCAAACCCTTTTACATCACACATCGGAATTATCGTTGTTACTCGGGAGAATGTAAGTCCACTGAATCATCCTTCTAAATCCATTCAATGCACTATTAAAATGGGCGGCATTTCGCTTACCATTATGTATGTACCTAATGGTAAGCGTTCATACTGTACATACAGTTTAGTCAATTTTCTCATCATCATCATCATCAGCCCGTTGCAGTCCACTGCTGGACATAGGCCTGTCCTAAGGTACACCACAGAACCCAGCCTGCTGCTTTGTGCATCATGTTTGCCAAGATTGCGGTCTCCACTCCAGAACACCCTTACTCCAGCGGTTATCCAGGCGGTTGGCCAGCCCATTGCCACTTCAACCTACTCATTTTCAGAGCTATGTAATTTTCTCATGCGAGAATAAAAATTCCCTTTTCTACTGTTTTCAATATCAGGCCTGGAGTTTATTATATGTATAAAGTTAAAAGTTGAATATAATTTAAAAAGACACACATACTACTTCAACTATCAAGATCTAGTTTGTTGTGGTAATTGATTATCGTATTAGTTTTATAACGGGTTTCCTGCTAGTTGCTTATTTATCTCAATGTGTGTTACTTTTAGCTTGGGTACTGGATATTTTGTATATTGACGAATTATAATTAATGGATAATATATACATAGCTTCTCTGCTATGTTTTGATACGGTGTTGTTTTTGGTTTCATCACGAAACGCTACTATGTATACTTTTTCATATTAGTCAAATTGGACAATAATAATAATTGTTGGCCTATGTTTTTCGAAAATAAAAAAGAGCGTTGATAAATTTAATTTGATTTTTACTTATTTTTTATTAATACGTAGTGATATTAGACATGAGCTAAACAGTTTCGCATGGTAGAAGTTAAAGTGTAATCGTGTAACCAACAGTAGTATGATTCAGCTCAAATTCGGTAACGTAACACTAATCTAGTCTAATGGACTGAAATGCTGTTCGCGACACAAAGAAACTCGACGACTTAAACAAGTACGCTCTCTTATGAAATCCGAAATCACGTTACCAAATCTCAGCGGTCACAAAACCGTGTTGTACCTGATTTGTTTTTACAAAACATAAGTGTTTTTTATTACCTTTGCTTGAGCCGCAGTCTGTGGTCGTGCATCCGTACATCGCCGGTGTTCTCGATGCCGTCCATGATGTTGGCGGTGCGCTTGCTCTCGCCCACCACCATCGTGACTGCAACAATACAATCAACCATTCACTAACCCTCGTCACCACTTATGTCTCTTTACAAACACACATCACTTTATTCGCACAAAAGCTTTCGAAACAAAGTTTATTATTTGTATTGATACCTAAACACGTCTTATCGTTTAATTTGGGAAAACATCTCACAGTCATATCGGAACAAAACTTCCGGCACTTAACCGCTTGGCAGCAGCGGCAGTTGTCACCACGCGTCAGTCACGCTTGTTTATAAGCCGGCACACACTGGCGTGTTCCGCCAACAGGGACTTAGCGATTTATGGACGCCCGCTACCGGAGAATTCTAATGAGTATGGTAATAGTGTAAGAAAGTCCATTGACAATTGTAATGTTCAGTCATATATTGTGCGTTATTAGTCACAACGATAAGTAATCTGAACACGCGCCCAGCAAGTTTCACTGAACCGAATACGAAAGTGATACGCACTTGCTTCTTGTGTTGCTGCTGGTGCATAATATGTTGCAGTGATAGACGATATTGACTATGAATAACCAGACCCATTTCACAAGTCTGTATTTTATTGGTTCACCCGTACTTCCTTACTAATATTATAGATGCTAAAGTTTGTGTGGATGTTTGTTACTGTTTCACGCAGAAACGGCTGGACGGATATTGATGAAATTTGGTTTAACAGTAGCTGACGCCCAGAATTCGAATTTAAATAATATGTACATAATTACTAATCTTTCAAACTCAAATGGACGGCGCGGGACCGGAGACAGGACAGCATTGCATGCGTATCGTCACGGGACAGAAAGAGACAGAACAGAACGAGATATAGCGGGACGAGACTATAAAAGCAATATAATCGCGGTCATACTAATTCTAAATACTCAAAAACTATCTGCATCCTGGCGAAGCCACGCCGGGACGCTAGTATAGTATAAATAACATAAGATAGTATGTTCTAAGATCAATGATCATTATCGATTTTACATCGAGAAGCAACAAACAATGTTCGTTGTAGTAATAATTGTAGAAAAAGAATTGTCGTAAAACATGATGAATATGAGTCGTAAAGTTGCATATATTCTCGACGCGTTGACGAAAATATCCCACCGCGTACGTAACGTAATAACACCTACCGACGGATTTTTGAGCACGATTTCCTTCTCAGTCACATTTCTTGGAATGGCACAATGAAGACTTCTTTATTTCGAAGATAAGATTAACCTTCTACGATTACTCATTCATTATTGTCATGAAGAGCATGATTCAACCGATGGCTTTCTAGAATTTAGAACAAAACTATACCTACATAAATATATTGTGATGATGATCCCACACACGAGCAGAAAGTAGACGTGAATTGATTTGTATGAACACACTGTCCAAAACATTATTTTCATGAATATTTATGCATCACTAGCCGTCGCTATTAAATCTTTTGTCTTATAGTCATAGAATTATTGTACTTATATTGGTCACGTATTAAACCGATAATAATAATTAATCGAGGAAAAATATATTAAGGGTGATAACATAAATTTTCCGTTCGGTAATAATTCACTTTTCAATTCCCTGGAGCATTAGCCATGTAAACACTCGTTCAAAACAGAAAGGTCACTAGAGTTAGTTAACATGGCCCAATGCCCTAAGGGCCACCCACGCCTTACATTTAAATATTTCTAGTAATTAAGCGCCATATTTAAAATATTGTTTTTATTACTCATTCCATCATTCCTACAAATGAAATAAAATACTTCACAAAGTTTACATATTAATTAGGGCTAATTTTAATATATTGTAGAATATCCAAATAACTACGGCCCTGTAAGTATTAACTACAAATTTTAGATATTTTTCTATTACGCTGAATTCCGGGTCAATGGCATTTGAAGCTTGGTAATACAATTTCTCACAGACCCGAAAATACAATAGCATGATAAAAAAATCAAGCCATTTTATGCAGGTGTTATTGAAGGCTCATAAACATGTATCCTTGCTAGTTCATTTGAATGTTCCTATTGCGCCCCTATCGACCAAAGGTCCCCTCTTATATCAAATACGGTATCAATTGCCATTTCCGGTCAATTTCTGAAGAAGACTCTTAAATTGTCATCGCTTCCTGTCTTTATCCTATAATACACAACGATGAACACGATACGCTCAATATTGTTTAGTTTTAGTCAAAGCTTTACTTTTTATTGTGATGAAATAAATCAAACATGTAAAACTATTTCCTATTAAGTAATTGGATGGTAGATTGATTTTGCATTCGATTTGAAAATTATGTATTAATCTAACGATGGTTCCTTACGTCAACTGTTCTGGCTTGGCAAACAACTTCAATGCTGGGAAAACATGTTTTTCTAAAACCCACACATATGATTGTCCGGGTTAGAATTGGGCCCACCATCTCCTGGTTTACATCTCTGGTTCGATACTAGATCAATGAACTGATAAAAAACAATCACTCCATATAACATATTTGTTAATTATACAGTTAATCTATCTTTATAGGGGATAAATGGACTATTTGGCCTAACCACTCTCAATCGTATTCTCGATTGTAGAGTAGGCCCGTGCCCTGCAATGTGACCTATATGGGCTAATACAGTACAGTACAGGAAATAAAAACAATAATAATTGTATTGTGGAGTTAGATTATTTACGACTGAAAATATACTTAATTGGAAGCTAGGTAAATTATTCAGGGATTCTACTGGTCCATCGATGACAATATTCCGTATCAAATACTAATCTCCATATTTTTTTTAAGTCTAGGGAAATAATTTTAGTGCTAAACGCAACGTCATACCTGGCCACAAGAAATACCATGACTTTCAGACGCACTTTGGGTGAAAAATTGTCATAACTTTCAATTAGTACGTTTGTTTAAAACGTATATCAAGATAAATCGTAAATGAACGATATAGACAAGCAGACAAAGCATTAATTCTGGTAGCATACATTCTTTGCCTCTAAGAAGCTCTTTCTAAGTATTTTATAGTCGTATATTTATAGATTGTAAGCCGTTTCCGGATGCAAGACACCTTTTCCCCAAACATACATCTTAAAATGCACTGCTTTCAGTTGTACCGTGTACCTACGTCATAAACACATGACGGTTGGCCTGTTTGCATGAGAGGGAGACCCCGTGTGACCTAAATAACACGGATTCGACGCAGTGATATAAGCGTAAAAACTAAAATAACACTTCTGAGTATGCCTAAAACAAACGGTAAAAGCGAAGGAGGCGAAGAACGGTCTCCGGAAGGAAATACTGATTGAGAAATACTAATATAAGACATATAAACATAGTATCGTAACCACAGTACACGTACGGCATATGTATCGATAACTTAATCAATTTAGAAATACTTCATTGATTAGTGGTACGCCATGCAGGTCTGCTAAATAGATCAATAGGTAGTGTTTACCAGTTGTGTCAACGTCTGCGCATGATTGTACAAATTCGTATTGCATTTGCACAATTCGCGACCAATGTTCTTGCAAGTTTCATTCGTGTCGTAAAATATTGTTGATATTATGTTCAGTTCATTACAGCACGGAGGAAACTATTAATTATAACTATTTTTAATAGTTATCTGTGTTAAAGAATTTTGTAGTATTTTCAAATTACTAACAAGTACATTCTGCAAAATTAGGCTCAACAATAATTGTGTGTATCTGGGGGCGCGGCCGAGCCCCGTCCAAGTCGAGCTATAGGCCGTAACATCCTTTTCTCGAAGCAATTCAGACCATTTTCAACCCCCTATAACTTCGTTGTGGCTAAAGCATGAAGCCTGAATTTTCAGTTACTAAGCAGGCATTGTGTAAACACGGTATATTTAAAATTTCATTCAATTTGAACCAGTAGTTCAAGAATTGTAACTAGTCAAACTTTCTTAATTTTGTCACTCACTGACTGACCGATCATCAAAAGTCTAAGGCACTTCTAGCAGACATAGAACCTTCAAATTTAGAATATAATTAGTGTTTAATGTCTAAAGTAAGGGAAAATTCAAACATTTCATAATTTGTGTCTAGGTTTCTAGATAGAACTGCGTGAATAACTTTGTAATCCCATATAAATGTATAGGATTGGCCAGCAGCATTATGTATAAATTGTACGATACGATATGTTTTTATGCGATGGCCAAGTCGATCCATTTATTTAAAACGTAAAGAATTTTTAATATTGATATGGTAATAACTTACGTAATAACTTGATATAGAAGGTCCCTTAAGGACTAAATAAATGAATCGACTTGGTATTACATGCATCTCACAACTTTTTGCGGTAGAAAACCTGAGCTGCGAGACTTGGAATTTTTTTACAGGATGTTTTTGATGGGATTAGTTATTACTAACAGTCACTTCGCAATTCTCGGACAAAGCGGCCAAGATAAAACAATTCAAATCTGAAACTATTTGACATTGACTCATCGTGTACATCGCATTTTTTTGTTATTTCTGCCAACATCACAATTCTCAATAATTATAGAAACAACGATTTTATTAACGACGTTAATAGAATATTGTATTGCCTTTTTTAACCCAATCTAAATTACTGCTATTTCGTGTCAGGAATAATCTTTGTAATGGTTTATCAACTATCCTAAGCGTTTCCAGTCGTAGTGCTACATACAGCAAAAGGTCATTGTGTCCATAAACAGTAGGCAAGGTGGCAACGGGATCTTGAACTGTCATCGGGACTTATTTTCACGTGCAACAGGTGATGTTACGTGCACTCAGTTCTTGCGTTAACAGTCCACAAAAGTAGGCCAGTTACATTAGATGTCAATGTTTGTCGGTCGGAAGCGTTAACATTGATGGCGTGTTAGCGTGAACGGTCACGTCCAGAAAAAATGTGGCGCAAGTAGCCAATTACCATGTGGGATAGCGTGGGGCCAGCGTCTCGGCGCCTCTATAAATATCGCGAACCGCGCCCGCGTACCCCGCGACCCCGGGGACCGCGGGCGCCGCCGACGTCCCAGAGTGCCAGAGCCCGACCGAACCCTGAAACCCTGTCCTACTCACACTACCCACCACTGACCACTACACACGATACTCCTCATGCTACGTCATGTTCAAACAAAACCACCCATTTTCATATACAAAATTCAAAAGATTACGGCAATGATTCATGCACCCTGTACATGATATTCATTAATATAAGCGATATTAATGAATATCATGATTTGCCTGAACTACTGACAGCAATACATGCCTAAAAGTTATACTGATCAATCATAAATCATGCAGGTTGTTCGTTGACCTCAGTGTAAAGTGAGGTGTGGTCATTACTTTAGATAAATAAGTCATTAAATCTAAGCGGTGGTCCAATTGTGAGCGTGTCCCGGAAGCGCAGCGCGGCGGTCTCGTCATCAGCCGTGTTCGAGCGGACACGCAGCGTGCGGACGTAGCGATCGCGCTATTTTTGTCCAACACCAGTTGAATAACCTCCAATCAACTATTCGCACTTGCCTACGAATCCGACTGTAACACGGATCATCGTTCATCTAAACATTCTAAACTATAATGGTCACATGACACTAGCACACTTGTTGTACTGCCGTCATTCGGTCCTAAACTTAAGCAGCGAATTCCTCTGTTTTATTAGCGTTAACATAAAAACTACAGCGCACAACCGTAAAATTAAACTTCGTCATCATGTTCTAAACAAACGAAAGTTTAGTCAAGCAGAAAAATAATTGAAATGAGTGTCTATTTACTGAATTTAATATTATTGTTGTATTAAAAAAACGTAACAGATACCGAAATAGCATGTTAAATACTAATTTCTCAATGTTTTCTATGCTCACAAACCGAATACTAATTATTTGTACTTATTTAAAAATCGAACGGTGCAGGACAGCAATATTTTTCAGATACCTTGATTTTGTCGATCAGAGTTTTAAACCGACTCAGAAGTTAGACTTATATTATGAAGATGGAGGGCTAACCCCTGCCCTTTAGCTAAATGTCCTCACCTATCTAAATATAGCGCGTACTGAAAGGGCTTTCATCAGCCTATAGAAACGCAGAAAAGATTTGAAGTCGACCTTGATGAAACGAAAGCACTTTCGTATCAGTTGATATCCGGTACCGTAAAACGTCCTCGACGGAACATAATTGATCAATACATAGGCGACATTCCGTCGATAGCTATTGCGTAATGTTTGACTGGCTGTCGCCTGTGACATCCTACGCACTAACTTTACAAGTCCGGACGAACTTGAGTTTACTTGCCAAGCCAACAGTAGAGGCAAACTACAGTTATTGCAGGTTCCAAATACCAAATTTATATTTGTATAAATATATTTTATGCAATAACATGCTGTACTGTATCTTAAGTTAGTTACACACGCTAGGGTATCTGACAGGTTTGCATGTACAATTGAATAAAACAGGTAAACCGAAGCGTGTATGTCGCAAAATTGTGCAGGTGCAGGCAACCAAAACTGTGCAGGCAACCGAAAATTTATGATATTTTTATATTTTCTGCCCATAGGTACATACCTATGGGCAGAAAATATAAAAATACATATGTATGTATAACTCCACAGGTATACATACATATGTATACCTGTGGAGTTTAACTGTAAAAACAAAGCTGACCGTATATGGCGGTCCTTCTTGCAGGCATCAATTATGCTGTGATGGCGACAGAGGAAGAGATTGCCGAAAATTTGGCATTGTTGATAGTGTGGCAGAATGTTTTAGACATTCTGTCGTAAAATCTCTCTGTTGCATGGTATCTTAACGTCGCTGTCAGCCTTTTAGAAGACGATATAGTTTTCGCCTTACTGTAACATGCTTTCAAATTAAGGGTATCGCCGGTAATAACAGTTCGAGATACGTCTTTTCATTCATTCACAGATAACTATTGCGGTAGTCTTCAGGCTTAAATTTTTAATTTTCCAATATATTACATAAATGTATTTTTCTTTTTGCATATCTCACGGGTGAAACTATACAGGCGAACCTGTTAGGTACCCCCTAGCGTGTATGGCTAGCTTAAGATACGAAATAAAAAATAAAATAAACATGCTCAACGGTACAATCTAAATTTATATACAGGATGTCCTAGAACTAAAGTATAAACTAGGAAATTTTGGAAAATAGACTAAGTAGCGGCACAGCGTCAAAAAATATATAGTCATATCCCCGATAGTTTTTCAGAAATTGTTATTCCAAACATCAGCACTTAAATTTAAATTATTATAATATATTATATCATATATCATTGATATGTATTTGGATGCTCATGAGGAAGTTCACTCATGTAGTGTGGTTATAACACGATTTATACTGGATAACGCAAACGAAATATTTGGAGCGTAATTTGTGGACCATCGTCCGCAGTTCATTCGAAAGGCCGTAACAGACGTTGGAACATAGTGCAGCCACCCCACCGTACAGTGCGGTGCGCTATGCGCGGTGACGAGAGGACAATTAGTAATTTCTTATCGAATGGCTCGGTTTGCACCAGCCTACAGTTAATAATAATAATATGCGATGGACTGCTCTAAACAATATGGGTTACTCTGTAGTCCGACACGACAATGAATGTTCGAACATCGTACGTAAAACTGTGCGAAGATGCCTAAATACTTATACTAAGTCGTAATCTTATACAAAGTTCGGAGTATATAATAGGTATCATAGAGAATAGTATTGATTTTTAGAAGTGGAAAACTTTTATGTTGACGTCCAACGTCCGAACATTCAAACATCGGGTCGGAGTATAGAGTAACCCCCCTGGTACGGAGTGCACCGCGAACTTCGTGCGCTTCAACATGTTCGGTTGTCTAGTATGAGCTTATAGACACTAGAACTTTGTGGCCGCGAACGTCGACTGTTACGCATAGCGCACCGCACTGTGCGGTAGGGCGCCGCACCATGTTCGATCGTCTGCTACTGCCTTTAGCTCTGCCAATAATTGGCGCTTTTTGAAGAAAATATAGAGGGTGTGGTCAAACATGACCATGCCACCCTCTTTGGAACAAATCAAATAAATCAGGAAATAACATGCTATCTGCTCTTAAAGGCTAAATGGACTACAACTTTCTGGACTCAACTTTTCTTTCTTTCTTCATCTACTGATAGAGGAAGTGCTAAGATGTATTACATTTTCCCAGCTCTTGCAAGTCTATCCCATGTGTTAGCATCGTCCTTTGGGCTTCAACCCGAACACACTCCACTAAGACGTGGTATAATAAGTACATTATATTTGCTTTATTAAGCTGTCTAAATGCTAATGACAAGCCACTAAATACAAGGTATATTTCATTAGATATTTCGAGGCAGTTAATGTTTCTGTAATCAAAGAGATACGATGCATATATTGTAGATAACTAGGTAAGATAAATCTGTATAGTGTCTCTATCAGTTTATTAAAATATAGAATAGTAACAACATAGAAATGATACCTATTTTAATGTCTTGTTAAAGAATGATAAAATATAGAGACCAGCAGTAAGTAGTAGATTTTCGCGTATCCCATTATTGAGAGAAATTTACTAAAGTGTTTAAAATAGGAATGGATAAAATACCTCTGTCATGTGCCTCTACATTGTTAAAAAAACATTACGGGCAGAAATGCAAAAATTATAATATAGGCTTTGCTGCTCTGAGATATTAAGGTCCACTACCAGCATAACAGCTTTTCTCTCAACAAAAAAAAGTATTAAATAGGCCTAGCTAAATTTCCACCATAAAGAGGAAAACTGGGGGACTTAATGTTCCAATTATACCTAGTTAGGTGCTACAAAATGTAATACATTTATTTAACAATTCATAAGTCCAAAGCTTCAATAAAAATACATTATAATTGTGTATTAAAAAAATATTTTTAAATTTATTTTTTTCTTATTACTCTTTAGTGTTCATTGCCACAGTAATCAACAAAAACAAAAACTTGATACTCGCGAAAATAGTTATAATTTTAAAACCTTATCCATGTTATTTGCGAATCACAATATAATTTATCATAATTCTATCATTCAAGTGAACATAAATTACGGTGTGTGAACAGAACGGAAACATTGTTTTAAAAATTCCAATTAAACGATAGAAATGCGTTCAACCAGTATTGTCTAGGCGGCGATTAGTCTGCGTGACACTAACATAAACAACACACCAAAATGACGCAGTTGTATGCATATTTTTGTCGTAAAAGTTTATAATTTGGCAAAGAGTCTAGAACTCTGTACCAATGAACGTAACAAAAATAGAATATAATTCCATACTGCTGACTCAATATTGGATTTTGTCTTAAATCATATGTACATGCATACGAGAGTGGAAAATACAAACGCGTGGCGGGCGCGACAACCAACCAACAAGTTATGTAATATACGCCAATAAATATGGAACGGCAATAGAAGCTCTTCATGAATAAAACACAAAACATCAGACGATTTTATATGTATGTTAAAATAATGGAAGTAACAAGAGTATATCTATGGTCGAAAAATTGTTTTATTTTATTTTTGCTATGCGGCGGGTTAGGCCGCCCGCAGGTAGGGGTAGGTAGAAAAATAACTACTCAGGGTAATTACGAGGTTCGGGCTTTAATATATTCGCATCACTATTTACACCCGGCACTGTTGCTGGTGGTATGCAACGGGAGTCACTGGCCTTCGTTGGACACTGATCCGGGTCTTCGGCACGTGGCGGAACCCAGCGACAGCTCGCCGGCGAAGTCAGCTGCCACGTGGCCGGATACGGTGCGCAGGTCAGCGGCGCGGCGCAGGCTCAGGCACAGTCAGGCAGGAAGCGGTGCGGAGCAAAGCGAGCAGCAGGCACGGAGTCAGCTCTCCGTGGCGGAAGCAAGCGGAACGCCAAGTAGAAGAACCTGGAATCAGCGTCCAAGAAATCGGAATGCAAACTAGGCTGGCATTCCGTGCCAGCGACTCGTGATAGCTCACAAGCCCGGCAGACAGAATACACTGACAAACAAGCAGTTAAAAGCGGTTAGCAAATAGAACACTCACCCCAGCGGGTTCAGACAGACGCGTGGTAGCACGCGGCTTTTAGGTTAAAGAAAAGAGGACGCGAGCGACGTTACACGCGTATTTAAGCGAGCGCCGATGACAGTTCGCACGTCACGTTTGACAGATTTCAGAAATTGAATCAACCAATGAGCGCAACGGAGGCGTTGATTGGCATAGACAATAGGATTTATATCGACTATTGAGCTATAGATCGCAAATATAACAGGTGACATTCTACAACGTCACAGCTAATGCCACTGAAAAATCGGTTCTTAGGCATCTATATAAAATTACCAACTATGATCTTTTAATTTCATTGGGAATTTTCTCTGCATTACAATTTTCAATTATTCCTCAGACCATAGAAAAGAAATATATATTTCATGATTAATTCTCCTTCTCATTCTCCTTACATGTTTGCTCACAAAACTCACAAACGAATAAGTAATGAAATAGAAAATACAAATTCTAGAAAATTAACCACTCCAAAAAGAAGTATGTCCAATAATTTTTCGATTAAATGAAGCGTTGCAAAGATAAATTCATCACTAATCTTTGATGAAAAAAAACAGCAAATTTCAATTCAATTTAAATTTAAAAATTTAAATAAAATAAATAATAAATACACCCAACAGTCACATACATAGTTCTGACCCCACATTACGATACGTTAAGTCTTGTGTTGTGGGTATCACGTACTACGAAAGACTTTGCGGAATATTTTTGGGCTACACAAACTTTTGTGTCGGTACAGGGTCGAACCCGCGACCTCTCGTTTCACAGTCAGCGTCTAACCAACTGCGTCACGGAAGCTGTCAAAATTTATGAGTTTCTGAAAAACTTTCTGTCATAAAACCCACAATTTATTGAATAAAAAATATCTGATAATTTTAAAATTGTTCATAGTTATAATATTTTACGCATTACTCTGAGGACAAAAAGTCAACATTTTTAAATCAAATTAAAAACTTAATATTGTACGAAATATGTTGATATCAACCCTACTCATCAAAAATTGATGATTTTTGCAAGAATATTGATCTTCTAGAGCAGGGTTTCTTAATAACATACATATTGTATTTATTTGAAAAATAAATTACCATAAAGACATAACTAATACTTTAAATAAAATAAGAATAAAAAGTAAACAAATAAATAAAACTAATTCTAAATAAAAATAAAATTAATTTAAAATAAATTAATTAATTAAACCAAGAAATTAAAATAAGTATAACTAAGTATAGGAAATATATTGTTTATAGAGATTAAGTTCTATGTGTATTGACTTGTCATAAGAGCTTTTAAATTGCCTACGTGACCAATAAATACATTTCATTTCATTTCAATGTGGGGTCCATGGACCCCTTAGGGGTGCGTAACATCTCAGTAAACTTTTAGTATATTTATCAGAAAATTAGGGGCGCATGACGGGGCATAGTGTAGCGCGAGGCATACAGCCGAGGATGACACCGGGGTATTTACGCGTAAAATTATAATGCGTGCACGGGATACTAATAAATGTCCTTGTTGCTTTGTTTTCTTCCTAAAATATTTTTTGACGTGGACAATGAAATATTTTAAATTTTGTTACTTAATGGTCCATGACTACAAAAAGTTTAAGAAACTCTGTTCTAGAGTTTCTTGCCCATTCTTCTCTAGTGAAAACTGCTTTCCGAACTGGGTGGTAGTTAAAAAAAAATGACTGAATCTAAATGATGTGGGAATCTTAATGGATTCAATAAATTATTTTCATTTCCATTTTTCATTGCAATACTTCATTTCATGGAAAAATGTAGCTTTTTTGTGGAGTAGTAAATTTTTTACAAGAATTCTTACTACCCATTACAGTATAACATTAATATAAAATTTTAGAAAAGTAAAAGAGAAAAATGTGCTATATTTATGTTTTCGTAGCTAAATTATCATATTATAATTAAAAAATTCAGTGTAATAAAAAATTTAAGTGGATATGGATTTAATTGGCAATAACATAATATATTTTTTTGTGTTTGTGTATGAAAAAATATTGTAACTGTTAATTTTACATTTATCAAAGGTAACCTACCGATAAATGTAGTTAATATAATGATCACTAATTTTAAGGAAAATATGCAATAATCACCGTAAATTGAATATATATTTAAATTACGTAATTATGTAAATGTGGAAATTCATATAATCTAGTCCCTACTTATTAAATTAAAACCATGATTCCTGATTACTTTTTTAATTCTATAAAGTTTATTCAACATTCAGTTTAGTAGCGCAATAAACATCAAACCGTGTCAAATAATGTGCAATGTCAATTCTGTGACAGAACACTTTATATTGGAAGTTAGCCAGATAAACACGTTGTAGACAAACCTGTGGTGCTATGAAAAATATTTAAAACATTGAACCCATAATTTGTATTGACAGTAGGAAATTGTTTAATGTCCCATTATCATGATTTGTAATATTTTATTCATCTAACAATAAAATATAGTAGTGTGTTCTGCATTAGCTAATTATACACACTAATATTCTGATTATCTATTTAGGCAATACATTATGGAAGAGCTTGGAGAAATTCTGAGCAATTCCAAATATAAAAACTGTTATATTTTGGATACTACTTATATCATCAAGGAAACCAGTAAGAATATGTCAATTTAATTAGCATCATTCGAAAATATATCCCATAATAGCTATTTTTTTATTAATATTGCTTACAGATTTACATAAACATGTCAGATTGAGTACAATAAACTCTTTAACACTCTGTCCAATTTTTTCTGTTACCTTGTTAATGTGTTTCACAAGTAAAATAATGAAAAGTGCCAAAATAAACTTTTACCTTGACCTAAATGCCATACAATTAGAAACAAATTTATGAAATCACAGTAAACTAATGAAGTGAGATTATTTAAATAATTAAACACATTTTAAGTAAAATATTGTATTATTCTGTTCTTTTGTGTGCAGTAAAGAATAAATAAATAAATATTCTTATATATTTTTTCTAAATATGAAATGAAATGTAACAAAAATTAATCTGTTTAACATGTTTCAAGTATTGTTTCCTATCAAGAAGACATGTTATCTTAACAAGATATACAAGTACATAATTAAGAGCTATAATAGTTTTAAAAACACAATATGGGAAGGAATTTGCACAAAAATGATTTAAATATTCATTATTAATATATGTTAAAATGTAGACATTGTTACATACCTATGAGAAATTAGTCCACTACTAAGAAAAAGTACAGACCTACTTTCCATGTTTAATAATAGCACAAAAAATAGATTATGTATGTGGCCAAGAATACAATAATGTTTTCTGTCTCTTAATTGTTGACACATTTCTAGCCAAATCAATAAAAAAATACATTACAGTGTGTTTACAAATTTAATACATATTTTGTGCTAGTTATGGGCATTCCTTGCTACGATAAAACATACTCCTAACTTATTTTATTTACATAAATTAATATAAATAAATAGAAATAATTTATGCCTATGTTAAACAAGAAAATGTGATTTTTTATGTATTTAAATACATCAGTTTTACCTAGTAATTAATATCTGTTGAATAATGAAGATACAAAGCTATACAGAAAACTATTCCAATTAGATTTTATTACTTACTCATAAATAAATGTATTACTCTTATAATCTGATACAAGAAATAATGTACTTCATTTACCCCTACTGGGCACACCTATATATTACTATACTGTAATTATTTATACAGTTATCCTTCCTTATTTAAAACATGATATTAATAAGTTATTTTAAGTATGGTTACAATTTCGTTTACATATATTGTGGTATATGTGTAGTGTGGATATATGTTTTGGTACCCAGTTGTACAGTTTTGTTCATTTGAAAAATATACAAATAATGAACAAAATAAAAAAAATATGTTGGGGTAGTAGGAAAGCCCATTTAGTGCCCACAAATAATTATTTCTGTGAATGAGTTATAAGTAACTATTTTATTTAATTTTATATTATGCATAAACCATAAATACATAAGAATTTAAGCTTTTAGTACGAAAGCATCCATATAAAAGGTGTAGGCAGCTCTAGATACCAATGTTTATCATTACATTTCACTGACCTATTTCTAATATGTTTTTGTGAAACATTCCTAATCAATTTAAACCTTACATATTTGGCTTTAGAGACGGTAGTGCCGGCTGGGCCGTCAGATGATTCACGCTGCAAAAGTTTACACCAGTGGGCAATGCCTGATGTCATACAGGCAACGAAAGAGATCTACCACGTCCCCAAGACACAGCCATGAGTGCACCCGCCGCGACAAAATAACTGGCGCACGCTGCTTACTTCCAACAACTTTAAAATAACTTAGGCCACTAAAAAAATGCTTTCCTACCTCATGCCACACCATGAACTGAACAACTACGTTCATAAGTTGACATTCTTATGTAATATTCCATACTTACGGCAGTCCCCGGTAGTGTAGCGTTACTTTAATTAGAACAGTTCATTGGAAATTACATAAAAAAGTAATATTTCATGCGTAGGAGGCATAAATACCTTTATTTTATGTGTAATCCAATATCCAGAAGATAGTCGCAGTTCTTTTAACACACGTTCACTGTCATTAATGTAAAATAACACACCATCACAAAGCAGCACTACACAATTTTTCACTTAAAATTATATTTTTCTGTGAAAATATCACATAATGCGCCATTTTCGCAATAAATCCGAAGGACAGCAATCGGCAGTCGCTGCCATCTTTTTTGTCAAATGTCTAAAAACTAAATATAGCGCTTGGAACGAACTCTGGTGTTATTTTTAGAAAATACAAAGAAACTTTCATAAAACTACTAACGACATCTTTTTTTATTTACGTAACACTACACAACATCGATAGATGGCGTTGTAACATATTTACAAATTAATAGTAGAAAGCACAGAAGACTCTACCATGTAACACAGTCTGGCAATATCAACAAGAGATGGCACTTTTTTATTTTTCTGCTTTAATTCAAAACACTCAATGGGAATTCAAGAGACTAAAGCCATCGTATTGCTATTACTTAATGAAACTGCACCCTAATTTCATTCACAAACGCTTATTAAAATGCAAAGGCTTAATACTTAGTAAGCATATTGTATATAATATATAGGTAAATATTATCTTCATATCATTGATCCAAAACGTATGATAGGCCCTGCAATACATTTGGAGCTTCAAAAAGATGACCGTGAAAATAGTGCCAAATTATACAGGTCCCATAACTAGACGATAAACTGGTAACCAGAGATAGACCAAATTAGCACAGGAACCAAAAAAAATATCGTTCTATCCCCGATAGTTTTCAAAATACAGCCTTCAAAATGAAAATTAATAAAAATCTACCTTGAGCTACATTTTGCAACAGTGTGACAAGTGGTTTGTGTTATTTATTATTTGGATGCACGTTTTCCAATCACAATTAGCTAAGCTTTAGAACTACGGCCCAAATAATATCTAAATACGTCTACTTTTCAAGAAAATGGATCAAATTCCTCGCGGAATGGATTTTAAATTAATTATTGGTAAACTTTGACACCACTTTGACCCATGGCAAGCTTCACAGAAATTGGCCAATATTGATTATAAATTGCTACTGCACTCGATATTTTTTTAAAGATTTCCGTTCCAACAAGCTTTTAACAGAAAAGGACCCAAGTTTTCATCAACACATATTATTAAATTTAGTTATTATTTTGCTTACATGTTTTATTTCAACTCATATCATTACATACTCGTATTACACAATCTTCATATACCGACCTGTGTATATGTATAACTCAAAGGTGACCGACTGTCTGACATAGTGATCTATCAACGTACAGCCCAAACCACTGGATGGATCGGACTGAGACTTTGCATGCATAAAGCTACTATGACGTAGGCATCCCCTAAGAAAGGGTTTTGATAAATTCCGCCCCTAAGGGGATAAAATAGGGGATGAAAGTTTGTATAAATTAACTCAAATGTGACTGACTGACAAATATCATTCATCATGGGACTGAATGAGACGGGACAAAAACCGGATATAACGGGACGGGAAATATACTCGACGGCACGCGGGAAATATAGTAAGTACACGAAGTAATATGTTTTTGCCACATCAACACTGGACTCAAAAGCTATCTGCACCCGGGCGAGCCCGGCTTCGCCCTGGTGCAGATAGCCGACCGCTAGTAGAAGAATAAAAAAATATTTTATATTATACTTTAAGTTGAATTACAAAAACATTTCAAATAAACTATGAGTTAAGAGATATGAAATTAAAGGTAATCCAGATCGTTAAGCACCAACATCCTTCCATTTGTAGAATTCATCATCAGTCCATATACGTCCCACTGCAGGGCACGGGTCTCATCTACAATCGAGAGATCGATTGAGTGTTGTTAGGCCGTATAGTCCACCACGCTGGCCTAGTGCGGGTTGGCGGACTTTACATAGGTACCATATAAACCCCTATGATATGCAGATTTCCTCTAGATATTTCCTTCACCCTTTTAGTGCATGGTCATTGACTATTAATACACACATGACTCCGAAAAGTCAGAGGTGGGACCTGGGATTTGTACAATAATTCAGAAAAAATAAATAAACATAAAAACTGAATCATCAAAGAGAACAGAGAACAATAAAAAAGTAAAAGATAACAAAAGTGTACAAAAAATCAATGTAAATGCCCAAACTCCTCCGGCCCTAATACATGCTCTGCGTCTTCTTATGAAAGATCTCTTTAATGATCTAGCATATCCATGTATGCTGATTTGATCAGCTGCTGCTGCGGATCGGTTATTATATTTCTTAATTCGTTAAGATTTCTTATAGCTGTTTCATAAACTTTTGACTTTAAGTACCTGAACAATGAGTTCCCAGACGAGGGCATTGGGCGTCTGGAACGATGCATGGGCAAGCGCGTTCCCCAGATTTAAATTTGCTAGTTTACTTTTAACATTTTTTTTATTATAAGTAATTCCATTACTCATAATGAAAAGAATGTTAAACAGCCATCAGTTGAATGAATTAAGAAGTAGAAGAAACGCGGCAGCATCTATTATCTTCTATTGTGTGTAACATGTGGCGATAAGAGTTGAAATAAAACATCTGAGCGAAATAATGACTAAATTGAATATCATGTGTTGATGAAAACATGGATATTTTTCTGTTAAAAGCTTTTTAAAAATCATTTTCAAAATCGTTGCGAGTGCCGACTTATTTCAATAACGCTCCACTAGGATGCACTGGAGCGCCGGGCCGCACCACTTACGTCAGAATACTTTGCGCGCTTTTCGCCCTGGCCATATATTTATGTCGATGCTTCACATGTAAAAAGTACATGAAAGAGCTTTCTATAGCGACAAGAATCAATCTTCCAAATTAGTAATAATATTTATTGTTATTTGGTTTAACTTGACAAAAAAGAGTACGATGCGGTGACAATTGGCATTAAAGAAAAACAATTATAGCAGCACTATTATAAATGTCTTCGTGTTCGTTGAATAATTTTAAATGATATTTATACAAATTTTAGTAAATTTATTGTTTGTTTTAAAATAAACAAAGAGCCTAATAACAACAATAAACAAAACTAATAAGTGTCTAAACATTTTCCATCGTAGTATATCCGGTTGCCATAATAATATAAAATTCGATCTTAGCGCCCTCATTAAAAACAGACTCTTTTTTGCCAAGCTATACGTTAGTAGGTACGGCAAGCAAATCTGCAACCGGAGATTGTGAAATTGTCTCTCATTACGTTGTACGTGCCCAAAAATCCGGTTGATGTCATCTCTTTGCGCTACTTCCTTTTACTTTTAAGTCTTACTCATGATGTAATTTCATTTGTCATTTTTTTTTAAGATTACGTTATTGTAACATTTCTTTGTATTATCACTTATCATTCTATGATCATATATTTGATGATTAATGAGTAAAACGTCGCAGGAACTGAATATTGCAATAGTGGTAAAGTTTTAATGAGAAAAAGCTGTTTTGTATCAGAACTCATTTAAGTTACTTATGTACATGTATTTATTATAGGAATAAAGTGTATTTTTCAGAAAATCTAATTGTTTTCATCCACAAACAGTAACATATATACACATATACACAAACTAAGATCGAGCCTTGTGTCAAATTAAACTTCTAGCCCCTAGGTAACTACCTATGCTAAAGCAGGCATACAGGCATCTTACTTGTTTTGTATTGGTTACGAACTAAATGCACACGTCCAACTTTCAACTTTTCTGTTCGAACCACAACAAACATGGGCAGTCGGACAGTCGATAATCAGTAAGTAGCGTAACAGTATGCGTCACGTCACCACAACTCTTACCACAATACAGTCGATGCAATTACAACACAGCTGATTGTTATTGTGTATACTGCTTACATACAACCCTCATAACATGCAATAATTTATGAACTATATCTTCAATATACCAATGATTTAATTTGATTAATTAATGTCTCATTTGACGACACAATACATGCTTAAAGAATAGTGCTTTTTATTCTTAGCTATAATATGACATATGAAGTTTTTAGTTGATTTTATAAACACTAGATACTTAAAGGCTGAACTAAATCGAAGAAATATTTGTTATTAGAATTGAATTTGCTATTTGCGCGTCATAGCTAAAATGTTTTTAGATTATATTATATTTATACATATTAATGCCAATGCCGGTGTTCCGACTACGATTACAGCCACCAAGGGTATGAGCGATGAAGACACGCTGAAGACTTAACATCCCTTTTTGGATAGGGAGATTGTCAAATCCACAGAAGCCCGGATAACCGATAGAGCTAAGATTGCTACCGAATTAGGGTGATATCATAGATTAGGACAATCGTGACAAACGTGAATCGTGCTTTTGTGAAAGGTAAAAACACAGGGTAAAAAACATCATACACAGAGTGTTCATACGAAAACGTTGCATTTTATCCTTTACTTCTTTGTTAAATCATTAAGTTTTGTATCCGTTGTAAAATAAAACTATTTATAACACATTAGCGGTCCGATCCGGCTTCGGCCGGGTGCAGACGTTATATGAGTCCAAAGTCACATATTATTTCGCGTACTAACAGTTTTGTATTTAAACTCAACGTAACTACCGCCTTTTACGCTTTTCTCGACCCATCCCGTTACATCCCCTCCCTTCCCGTCTTAATCTGTTGCATGTCTCAAAGTATGCAATCTCGTCCTCTTATATACGATTTTATTCTCCCTAGATTATATCCCAAAACATGTGAGTTTGAAATAGTATCAAATATACATATTTGAAGTCCTTGCTCATCCCACAGTAACACTACATTTTCGGAATAAAAAGAAGAAGGTAGGTATCGGCTACCTGCACATAAAATGTCATTTATGAAACTTTTATTGCTATTCATTGGTTTAACAGCACAGATTCTGCATTCTATACTGATTCTGCATTCCGGGCGGCTTTACTTAACTCTGCTGTATAAGTTGCTTCGTCAATATTATTGTTATTCAATTGTTTATTTATTATAAATCATTTGTGAGCTGCTCTAAATTAAAGTAATCTGTGACTCCTGTGTGATCACTGTATTGTAACTTGTTTTGAAAAGAGCAACGCTAGAGTTTGTTGCCAGTTTTTTTTCTGGTGAAGACAGCCTTGTGACCGTTCACACTCATTGTTTACCCGGTGGTGATACTGAAAAAAGTTACAGAATCTAAATCATGTAGGTATAACATTTTAAAGATTCCATAAAGTATATTCATTTCGTTTCAATTTATAAAAATTGGTCCAGCCGTTTGAGTGCCAGGAAACAGCAAACTTCTGCCTTCATAATATTAGTAGGATAAGAAAATAGTTACCTATTAAAGTTAACATACGATTTATTAATGAGAACATGAACTGGAATTATAAAACCAGCGGAGGTCCGGAAGGCAGAGAAGTTTGCGTGTGTAGTTAGCGGGTCGCTAGGGACGCCGCGCCGCGCCGCCGGCCGGTGAAAGTGGTTGCGCAATGATGCAGATCTGACGCCATTGCAGCTGCAACCCAAACTGTATTACATTAAAACTGCTCCCAAAAGAAAGCTTGCCTTGACTTTTGACCAGCTTTATGTTACTTTTTCGTTCCAAAATACCGGAGATATTTTCTCTGAAAATTACAATTGTGTGGCAAATTTTCATGAGATTCTCCAACAATCTCGGCTATTGTACTCGTGATATATTTGAGCAATCAAGTTCTGTATAGCTTTAATAAATAACAACGTAAATCGCTTTCAAATTACATATAATATTGCGTTGTGTAAATAGATTTCACGTCGTATTGAAAGAAATGAATCAATTATTTTCATAAAACGCAAAATATGACTTACGTCGATATTATTACACCACTGGTAATAACTGGTTGTTTTTCTTATTCCAATAAAACATGGCAAAAAGCACCAAACCGGTCTCACATTATTAACCTACTGTTAATAAATAAACAAACGTTAACGTAACCATAACAACTCTTCCGTAGTTACGGCGCAGCTTACGTCCGAAGTTACGCGCACCCAGCCAGCGGAAAGCGGAAGTGGTGCAACTGTTAATGCCTCCCATTAATTAACAAAAAGGTGTCTTAACAAACAATATCAGCGACAAGAGCATTGATGTAACGCCAGCACGCCGGTCGCCGGGGAGCGCTGCGTACACTTTTCTCTCGGGTTTCTCTTGGCGCGCACGCCGCACATGCAGTTGTACACTCGGCGCAGTACCGACCGCTCGTCGCTTTCATATTATTAAACTTGACCAATTCTTACGAACTTATATATTTAATACTAAATCATAAGACCAGTGTGAATCGTTTGCTCCAAAAGTAAACGTTGTGTTTGTGTGGTTGATATTGGCGTAGAAAGTTGTATTGACTGTTTGCCAGCGTGAACAAACGTAAAAACAGAGTGTTAACGCGCATCGGTGGCGTTCGACTAACTGTGAGGTTTGTTTCCAATATTTTAATGAATAATCTGATTAATTACTGTTTTTACAGATTTCAGTTTTACAGGTTTCATTTATAATTTTATAAAATGTTTGCCTATTTAATGAACGCCATCGAAACCTACGTGGGAAAGCTACGTTTCACCAATTTTAATTTATACAAAATCAATTTATATTCTTCATCGTTATCTAGGAACTGTTATGTTCTTAAGTATTAATAACATAATCACAGAAATATCATAACTATTTTTATAAATACTTCACAACATCATTAAATGTATACCTGCATACACATCAGTAATAGTTTATCCTTTGTTCATAAGTAATCCAACAAAATCAAATTACTGTTTCGGAAGTGGTTAACTAAACGCTGACAAAAAGCTGTGCGGATAAGATTGCAACAGGTTACGCTACTCGCCAAAGCGGAAACTAAGCGGAAAAGAGGAAACCAATAGTTAGAATTGCTAGCGTGTGCCCTCGACTTTGTTTGTCCCATTTATGGGACGATTATGATCGAAATACAGATATGTACGGCCTTTCATTGTGTATCGTGTAGGATTTCCCAAGATCAATCTCAATGACAATCTCCTTATTAATGTAATATCTGCAGATCATACAAATGTTTTTCCGTGTAGGCTTTAAACTCACATCTCCCGCGCAGTAAGCTTTGACGTAATAACTTCGTCTTACTTGGGTGTAGAGTCGATTTAGTTATTAACACTGGTGGTAGGTCTCTCATAGGTACCACCGCAATGTCTATTTCTCCTGCCAAGCAGCAGTTTAAATGCACTGTGGTGTTTCGGAATGAAGGACATTGTAGCCAGAATAACTACTGGACATATGAAAACTTTACATCTTATGTCTCAAGATGGTGAGCGCAGTGGAATGCCAAGCATTGCTTTGTTATTCAAGGTGTTGTTGGTTTTGCTACTGTTCATACCGGTCGTACCGCTTACCAACAGGCGAACGGGAAGCTCTTCTCGCCATTCATTGCAATAAAAAACAAATCCTGTGATTTATAACTAGTGAATAAATCTAACAACAAACATATTCAAAGTTGTCCTTGGAACATTAAGATTGTCAACCAAACAAACATACCATAACACAAATGACAGATAATATTACTTGAGTTGTTCTTTGTTACACAGACAAAATATCCATTTTATGATAAAATTCTGTATAATGTTCAGAAGTTAGATAGAAATTCTGGTAAGGTCGAAGGGAGTCGCTGAGTGCAGGCCGCTTCCAAAGGATCGGAGAGAGGATCGTCGGAGAACTTGTACTACTATTACTGGATATCTCATGCTAACGACGTCAGTTTTAAATATTACAATCTTGAATTGGCTAATTCATGATGTTCTCTGATAAATACATATCAAACTACTTATAAAAACGTACGTGTCCCGCCTGTGGCGTACTATAGCAATTCATCTCACAAACTGTTTAAATAGCAAATAATACTTTTATTTAATTATTTCGTACCACAGTACCACATACCATTTTGTAGTGGGCAAAGCTTTAATTAGATGTAGGTAAAATAAGAAGAGTTCATTGAGTACACTATTAAGCTAGAAACAGAACTACATTTACTTTTAACATTATAATAAATAACATTGTGATTCCTACTTGTATTTGTATCCGAAGTGTTTTCCGATAAAAGCGCTCTATTCGCGGTTGTCATTCTTAAGCGACAAAATTATGTAAGAGAGAAAACGCAGTTTAAATGCGACAGACAATTTTGGTTAAAGAGGTAAACAGACCGGTCGATTCGCGACTAAAAATAAAGTGGTTTCTAAATTGTGTTATTTTTGGAATAATTATATACTGCATATGTCCTTAAATAAATAAAACCCGACAGTCACATACATAGTCCTGACCCCACACTAAGATTGTTATGTCGAGTCGAGTCGAGTCTTGTGTCATGAGTATCAGGCACTACGAGAGACTTTTCGGTCTCACAAACACCCAGACCCAAAATAAGTATCTGTGGGCCGCACAAACATTTCCCTTGGTGCGGGGATTGAACCCGCGGCCTATCGTTTCACAGGCGATGTCTAACCACCTGCGCCATGGAGGACGTTTCCCTCAATATGTTTACCTTTACAGTTATACTCATAGTGCGTGATATTTGACTATCAATACACATATTATGATTTCGCAAAGTTAGAGGTGTGTCCCAGAATTTGAACCTGCGACCACCGTGAATATGTTGGCATCAATATCTGGTCCGTTACGAACAGGACACCACGTGCTATCACAATAATTAGGAAAATTATACCTAGCTATAAATCGTTTATAGTATTTTAATGAGAATCACTTATCAAACAGGTATTAAATATATTTCTTCCTACTTATTTGCGTAGGTTGTCAATCAAGATTTGTTTAAAATATCTGAATCCTAAATTATTAATTAAGTCCCAAGCCACTCATGCTTCAAGTATAGCTTGACAAAAAAGTGTCTTTTTTTTAATGAGAGCGCTAAGATCGCATTTAATATTAATATGGCAACCCGATATACTACGACGGAAAAGGTATAGATACTTGTTCTTTTTATTGATTGTTATTAATAGGATCTTTGATTATTTTTTATCACAAAACCCACAAAAATTGTAAGAGAATGTATACTCGTATACCTGCGTGTAAAATTAATCAACAAAGACACTGACATTTTTAATAGTGTTATCATTATTGTTTTTCTTTAATGCCAATTGTTTTTTTTTTTTTTTTTTTTTTTTTATTGTGGCCCGACATAGTGGCGGCATTGCACCTGCTGGTAAGCGCAAATGCCGCCCAGGCAGAGTATCCATTGGCATCGGATGGCAGTCCCATGCCAATGGAAACAATTATGCCGGCCTGCTAAGGTGCCTCTTCACACCACGGCGGAAGGACCCAGGATTGTAGGAAGGAGGGAACACGTGAGATGGCAAACAATTCCACAGCCTGACGGTGCGGCACAAAAAAGAATTAGAGAACCGTTTGGTTCGCGCCGGGATGGTTTGGACCGACAAGCTGTGGCTTCGCAAGCCAGCCCGCGTGGTTCTGGTAAGGAATGGAGAGGAGGGGATCAAGTTGAACAATTCCTCAGAGCATTCCCCGTGATACAGGCGGTAGAACACGCTTAGAGAGGCGACATCCCTCCGGAGTTGTAGCGACTCTAAGTTGCTCGTAACGTCTGCATCATTCACAATGCGGATGGCCCGCCGCTGCAATCCATCCAAGGCATCGAGCAGGTACTGGGCGGATCCATCCCAGAGGTGCGAACAGTACTCCATACCCGGCCGGACCTGCGCTTTATACAAACGATAAAGCTGACCGGGCGTGAAGAACCGACGCACCCTGTTCAGAACACCAATCCTGCGTGACGTGGCAGATATTACGCCCTCGATGTGATTCCTTGGATTGAGATCACAGCGGATATCCACACCAAGGATACTCAGGTCATTCCGCATTGACAGGGGAGTACTCTGAAGAATGGGGAGGGGAGAGAACGGGGATTTTTTGCACGTGAACGCACACACCTGAGTTTTCTTGGCATTGAACTCAACCATATTCCTGGAACCCCATGTAGAAATGAGATCCAAGGTCCGGTTGAGCTCAATGACAAGATAATATTAATTATTAATTATTAAGATAGAATTGTCACCGCATCGTGCTCTTTTTTGCCAAGTTATACACTTTAGACCCTTAAAGCCAAATTGCCGTCTTAGATGCATATACAGGATGTTATTTCGATAGTAACACGTACAACTATATGCAAAAAAGAAAGCATATAAATTACAAACAATAATGTCAAAGTCAAAATTTACAAGATTTTTTACAGCAATTAATATTTATGAGCAACTAAAATTACAATTGTTATTTTAGGAATCAAAGAAGAATGCCGATTTTATTTATGAAACTAGCTGCAGTGGGCAGAAACAAGCAAAAAATTTAAATGTTTACATTTTATTAAATTTATAGACTTGTAAACAAATACGTATTAATTAATCCATTTATTAACCGAGGTAATAATCATGTACTCAAGGAGTGGCTAATGACATGGAAAATTATTTTATAAACGCTACGTGATGCTCTTTTAATTTAAATCCGGTTACAAAAATATGCAAGTAAATAATAAAGCTTAACTATACCGTGTAGACACTGAAGTATTCGTAGTAGTAACAGTCAGAGCTTGTAAGTGTATTATAATTGCGTGCCATGCAAAATAATATAAATAATTAAATCGTTTTTTATCTCATAAAATAAAATAATCGTCAGCCCAAAATGTGAAATTATGACCGACCGACTCAAGGTAAGATCATCGTCTAAGGAATGAAATTTTACTGCAATTATTTTTGAGGAAACGTTTAACTGGTGTTTTTATGGGAAGAAAACTAAAAGTAGTTCAAGGGCCATGGATAATTTTACCAAGTCTAGTCAATTCTCACACAGGCTTTGTATCACTTCAAATCTATCTAAATGTTCACAAACTGAGAAAAGGGTTCCTAGTTCTAGATACATTCATTCCATTTTCGCAATCAGCTAAAAAGTAAAACAATGTCAAACAATCGAAACACATAATAATTTATACGCTATTCGTATGGACTTTTAATTGTCGGATTAAAGGGTAAAAAAACTATCAATCGTACAATTGGCCCATATTCGCACACGGAAAATAGTTTACAATGGTAATTGTGTATTTTCTTGCAGTCCGGCTCAATAACGTGGCCCAAAAAAGTCGGACACATTCATATGCTTCGCGTAAAACAATTGGTAGTGCCGTTCACCAAATGCCGACAGTGACGAAACGGCCTACGCGTGATTTATTTATCAATAAGGCAGAATTTACGAAAGTGCTGCACTGCACCAGCGAGGTAACGGACCAAGGATTGGGTCCAACGGTCCAACTTATTGTTTGCAATAAATACATTTGTGTTCCGATAAATATTTGAATGGAAACCGCAACACATATTTGAATCAATTTAACCTTACAACGTGTGGAAATAGCAATAACAATATCTCAATGTTAGAGCTGAAATATAGCTAATTTTATTCAAATTAGAAATTATTAATTGATTTATCTGATATGTAGATCACCTTAACATGAAGGTAAGGATAATGTTAGGCCAACTTCCTTAAGATAATACTTGCATATTTGCATAGCTCAAGGCCTTTGATACAGAAATTTACATATGTTAAACCACGTCAATGCACTTATTGTAAATAATATACTAATAGAAATGTATACCAATGTACATATAAGTAGGTTATCGGGTCGAGAGTCAAGTTGTCCGACGATTCTCACAAATGAATGTCGAATGACCACATCATTGATAGAAGTTATTTGTACTTTAAGCATAGTTATAGCATTAAAATTAAATTTCAATGTGTACCGCCAATTTGAAGTTAAATATGTTTTACCTCGGACTTTTCGGACTCATGTGTGTATTGATAGTCGATTATCACGCATTATAACGATGAAGAAAAACATCGTGAGGAATTCTCTTAGTGCATACCTTAACGATTTGTTAGAATTTCTATGGTATGTTAAGTCCGTCAACCCGCACTGGTCCAGTATGGTGGACTATATGGCCTAACCACTCTCAATGTACTCTTGATCTCTCAAGTGGGACGAATATGGACTGATATAGTAAAGTACACTAATATTATTTATTTCTAATTTAATGATTAGGTATATACTTATAATCTGTCGTTTGGTATGACAAATCATGTCAAATATTTGATAGTTTGCGTGGTTTTGGTAATCGGTGACCGATTATTTCGCAGTTAACAATTCGGCGCACAATTTGCGGTCTGCTGGTTTAAGCTGATGACTTCATCAAAGCCACAAAAATACCAAAGGTTTTATAATATGCAGTATAGATATAGTAAACAGTATTTACTGGGGTAAAATATAATATTATTTCATAAATGTCGTAAATCCGTAATATTCTATATGAATATTAACTCTGAAACAATTAAAAGGTTGAGACAACATAGCATCTTAGCTCAGATTAAAAATAAAACATTTTATGATCATCGGTAGGTACATCGTGTAGGCTTTTACGGTCATCATATTTTTATTGTCCGGATATTTCCACAATTAAAACGCAGAAGTGAATGTGAATAATAAAAATAGCGCATTCCGTTGGATTAAATATTTCAATAATAAAGTGCGTGTTCGCGTTCATATGACGCTGCTAAGTGCATCTTATACGTAGTCATTATATAAATACGAGTATAATTAATACACAAACTATAAATTAAATATGTGCGTGGTGGCCGGTTGGCAACGGATCAGAAATGACTCCCTACTTACGGATACTAGTGGTAGGTCGCCTGAGTAGGTACCACCACAATGTCTATTTCTCCCGACAAACAGCAGTGTAAATTCACTGTTGTGTTCCGGTTTAAAGGACAATGTAGCCAGAGTAATTACTGCACATATTGAGACTTAGGATGTCTTATGTCTCTTGATGGAGAGAGCAGTGGAATGCCAAGCATCGCTTTGTAATTTTTGGTGTTCTTTGGTTTTGTTACTGTCCACGAGCGGTCGTATCACTTACCATCAGGCAAATGGCATGCTCGCCATTAATTGCTATAAAAAACACGGTAATTGCGGGTTCAAATCTCCGGGCACACTTTTGACTTTTCGGATTCATGTATATTATATTGATAGTCACCACGAGCTAAAACAGTGACGGAAAACATCGTGAAGACACCTACATACCATAGCGATTTGTAAGAATTTCTATGATGTATTAAGTCCACTAACCAGAAGATATATAAAATAGCCTTTATTTTTAATTTAATACAAAGAATAATTCCTACACATGAAACCGCATGTAACCGTATATATACAAATATTTAATAAAAATACACAAGCTACTACAGCTTTCTATTGGCGTCTGTTTCCTCATAGCCCCTCCATTCGCCAAGTGGTACTCACATGAGTCACGGTTGCAGTAATCTCACATTACAACAATGACATTATTTTATCGAGGACACATATCTAAATGTACTGTATTGATGTATTGCCAATACCATTGTCATAACGTTATCTGTTATATTTTATGTAATAATGCTTTTTACTGCCCATCTATTATTCTGCCTGCATATATCTCCTAACGCATAAGTATGACACTACCTCACACACCACCACTTAATATGTTCAGGATTTGTGGGTATTTTTGGTACTAATAATCTCACGCCTCTTTTGGAAATATGTTATGTTTGGTACTGATAATGCTCTGAATTCATTATCAAGTAATTTTTTCCCTATGTACGTACTTGCAAACATTATCTCACGCCTCTTTTAGGAATATCGTATGTTTGGTACTGATAATGCTCTGAAGTCATTATCAAGTTTTTGCCCATGTACGTACATAAACTCACGCCCATTTCTCAAAAGGGGTAGGCCGGGGAGCCACCAAGAAACCTAAGTTTCGCCTTCTGTTTTCCGTCTCAAGATGTGATCAGAGCCAACCTACTGCTATATCGTGCTCGAATTCATGACTCAAAGCTGATAATGAATATAAAAATCCAATATCACTTTGTCTGACCCAAGACTTGGACCTGAGTCCTCATCTTAGGAATCATAGCAGCATGTACTACAATATAAATTAGTGTAATCTCCTGCCAACAACTACCAAGAGATGTAATCGGAACGAATTTCATAACACCATACAAACATTTCTTACAACTAGTCCACACAAAACTCATATAATATGTATTATTAAGTCAGAGACGTAAAGTTATTTTATTACGCTTTACATTACGGAAGCATTTTGATGGTATCGCTCATAAGACCTGGTTCCTTGGTAATTAGTATACTTATATTAAGCAATATCAATCATGCTAATTTATTTCAGCTTACTCCAATGTATTTTAGACAAAACACAGGAAGCTTTTTTTACAAGTAAAATTATTTTTATTGCACTTAATTCACAAGCGAATAAAATTCCAAAAAAATATATGGCGAGCATAACGTCTATATTATGAAAATCATTATTATATATCACTCAATGACTCAAGAATATAAAACTCGATAGGTAAATATTTAAATAAAAATTAAAAAAATAATTAAACCAATTATAAATTACATCCTATGATATTTATTTAAAATATTTTAATGCAATGCGAAACATAAAAATCTGTACGTAAACATGCTTATGGTTGGTTTATTGAAAATAGATTGAGCGCGTTGATGTCTTTTGTATGCAACTGGAAATGAATAATGTTCTTTAGTGGCTTTTAGTATAAACACTCAATTGCGAATAATAAGCGGCTATATAAAACATTATACATTGAGGTACTAATACATGCTACATCACCATTATATATGTCAATCTATATGAGTGCGTAGTGACTAGTGACCGCTCATTATAATAATCGCTAAGAATTTTACGCTCCGTGTAGTTTATGCGCTATCCACACGCACACGGCCATTACTGTTGTATACATTTAACAATAATAATTTTACCAGACATATATTACTTCCTTATATAAATTTCTTTAACTGAGATTCTTTAATTTATTTAGTTGTCATAGTATATTATAACACAATAGGCTGTTAAATATCATTTGAATACGGACAGTCTAAATTTATTACCTCACAGATAAATGTTTATAAATTAGAATGCAGTGACATTGATCTTTTTCTCCATATTTCAAAATTTCATTCTGAAAGCAGCACGTCGCGCGCTTTCAAATTTCATTTCGAATCATATATTTACTTCTTCTTTGAGTTTATTAATAGGAGTATAACATTGTACACAAAGCTGTATAACACCGATGTAATTAAATTCAACATTCCATTTTCTGACTAGAGTAAATTTTATAGTGATTAGGCTTACTGGATATAATGATTATCCTTAGTACCTATAGCTAGAGTCGGTGTCAATGACGTTGGTACCAACTACCAAACCCAAACAGGCCCGAGGTCGCGACAAGATGGAACCGAGTGAAAGTCTTGATAAAGCCCCCCGCGCCTCGCAACCCGCATGCACCCCGCCTCGCGACCGCCGCCCGCGAGCGCGACGCATTACTCGCACTTCGCTTGTTTTGTTCGGCGTGATTGCTTAAGCGTAACCTTTCATATCAAATCAATGGTGTTGACGGATGAGCGAGCTAATTTAGCGAGTCAAAGCATGTCGCTCACTCAACAGATTGTTAATGTAGGTACGAAGTTTTAATAAGAGCTGTTTGCGAAGAAAGTTCTCCTTTCTATTGTGAGTTTCGTTTTGTTCGTTAAATGGCAATTTTACACATTTTACCGACTATTGTTTGTAGTTTAAGTCGGTCATCTTTTATCAGTATCAATTTCAAACCGTCTGTTATTGGTGTGCTAAATTCGTATATTGTATAACTTTTTTTAAATTTAATTTTAACTTCCCAATGACTGTACTAACTCACATTGATATTTTTAATCGAGAAAGACATGACTTTTAAGTTACGGGTTTCCGTATATTAGGAATCTGTTGGTAATTAAGCTTAACTTAATCGAGGAAGTGTAACAAAAAAAACTAACAATTAGACGATTCTGACTCACAGGAAAACTAAAAGAACTGAAAGTAATAAACATTCGCTTTTTCCAACAATAGAAACTTTTCTATATTGTTAAAATAAGTTTTCCCAGAGTATTTTCACACCGCGTGTCTAACTCACTTCGATACGTAGTACGCTAATTGTGGTGGCAAATAAAAGAAAGTCCCAGCTGAGCGCGATTTACATAATATGAACCAGCGCCGCCGCCCGCGCAGCCCGCGCCGCGCCGCCCGCCACCACTGACACATTCAAATGCTAAACACCCGCTCTCTTTAAAAACGCCTCGCCAAACAATACATATTTGTTACATTTGAAAAAACAAAACAAAAACACCTGTGCTGATGTAACACTGTCTATTTTTATTTATCTTTCTATTCCACGCGTTCACGTTTACTTTAACAATTCTTTGCGTGTTTACGTAATGTTGGGCTGTACTAATTTGTACGTGCCAGTCTTGAAATATATTAAATATGTATTAGATATATATACATATATATATATATATATGTATATATATAGACACGAACTTTCATATTAATTGTAAACATTCGTATCTTGCTGTTAGAAAGTTGTTCGAAGAAAGATGAGATGAATTGTATAAACTAGAAAACTAGGATATAAGTTGTGATCTAAACTAGCAAGACGCCCAGGCTTCAATTCTATGTCTAATATTCAACATCCCCAATTTAAACAGTAAGAGAGCAATGAGCCGTACTCTGCTGTTTATACTGCAAGTAATAACAAAACTTAAGTTTCTTGTTTTGACCTATGCTTAAGGTCTGTGCATATATTTTTTTTTTCAACATTGATTTTATATTATATTATGTACTTACTTGAGATAATAGATAGGTTTATCCGGTTTGTATGCCGTTTTCCTTATATGGGAAATTATACACTCTATGCGAGTTATTTTTAAATCGGATTTTTGACTTTATTCCGAGGATATCACGATTTACTGCAACTAGAGAATTGCGAGAGTTGCACGCCAAGAGACACAAGTAATAACAATCGCCATATGATATAAAATGACTAAATACGCCTAACAGTCACATACATTGTCCTGATGCCACATTCAGGTAAATTTAGTCTTGTATCGTGGGTATCAGAAATTACGAGGGACTTTTCGGTCTTACAAACACCCAGACCCGAGACAAATACTTGTGGGCCACACAAATATTTGTCGGGGATCGAACCCGCGGCCTCTCGTTTCACAGCCGGCGTTTTGCTCTACGCCACGGAGGCTATCTATATTAATTTATGTCTTTAATTCGTTTTTTTCTTAATAAAATATCTGCGGTGGTGACTCATTAAATAAGAGAAACACAGATTTACCTTCCATTAATATGTGTTGGCTAACTCTCCTAAAATTTGTTATTTAAATAATTTTCTCTGTTACATTATACTTTCCAAGTCACTAATTATAGACTTATATGCATACGCCAACCTAAAACGTTAATATGTGCAATTTGTACACATGTAATTACACGGTGTATTCTTTTACAGAACCTATTAACATCCTTTCGTTGTAAACGGTTTAGCAATAGCAATTCACTAGGTAATTTAATCTCAAATGCTGTCAGTTGCTTAATGCTATGTTATTTTAATTAACATATTACTACTACTGTATTTGAACGCCTCACCTGACGAGGAAAACTGCAACTACTGTGCATTTTCATATTTTCTCATTACATATTAAATCGCATTATCAAAAAATCGTATAAACCATCGCTTTCCAGGAAGTTATGGAAAGCTTTAGGAATAGAATATATTTTCAACGGACGATGAGGAAAATGTTAGTAAGCTGTACAATAGGCAGGCATTGAATCTATGGTCCAAATAGATTGATTGACGAATGATAAATGAGCTTATTAGGGTGGGCTATATGGCCTAACCGCTGTCAACCGTGTTTTGGATTGTAGATGAAGCCAATTCCCTGTGGTGGGACGAATTAAGAGTTAAGAGTAGTAACAGAAAAATCTTCTTCAGCGGCAGGTAGTCCACTGCTAAACATAAGCCTCTTCCAAGTATATCCACAGCTTGTTGGAAGCGGTCTGCATCCAGCTACGTCCTGCAACCTTTATTATATGAAGAAGACGTTATTTAATTTTCAAATAGGCACTCTAACTAGGTACTTTACTTTAATCCAAAATTAATAAAATCGTATTGGCGATAAAAATTGGTGTTTAACCTTGGCCTTTGATTACAGGTACGTGTCACAATACATTCGTAAATTGTGATCAAACCAAAATGTATTTTTATTGTACAAATTATTCTAAAACAATTTCGACACAGTAGGAATTAATTGGCTTTCCTAAAATCATTCGAACTGTACAGATTTTTTTACATAATAATACAAATGGTAATTTCAAATAAATAATATTTTCAATTTCAAGTATTTTTTAAATATAATTTGCACACCTATAGTACAATAATTTTGCAATGGCAATGACACTAATGATGATTGACCTCAAACAACTTGACCTACGTTACATGTTTTATCATTTATTATGCTTAATGCATTGATATTACGTATATTTGAATTTAATAGCAACCGGTGTTTAAAGTAAGTACTAAACTCCGTGAATACAAAACAAAATTGTTATCACCCCGAAGCTTTCAGTAAAAACAATTGAATTAAAGACAAGGTTTTGACTTCTTTCTTAATTGTAACTAAGAAGTTATAGACATTGTTTTGGGAATATAAATTGATTCATTCTTATGCAACAAGATTGAAGCTGTAAAAATGTTTTAATTAATAAATATTTAAGAGGGTAAACATGGTGGGCTTAATTCTATGCAATAAAAAATATTATTTCTAACTAAAAATCAATATTATATACATTTTCAGGTATTTGTAAAGGGTAAATGACAATAGCCCAGGACATGAGTACATAAATCCTTAAAATATTTGCAAGACTTAGAATTCTGAAAAATAAAATCACAGTAAAAATACTTATGATTTTAAATTTTGAGACCATGAGCTCTCTTGACCTCTAAAGATTTCATAAAAAAAAAAACGTCTGCATACTGTGGCCATGTATAGTTGACAGCTTCACTAAGCGTTTTAAATTTTGAGGTGTTAGATTTGGTTCCGGCATTGATAGAATCAATAATTGTTTGAGTATTAGGTACCTTAGCTAATTGAACGATTCATCCATGAAAGTGTTTGTTGTTTTTATTTTCCTTGCATTTATTAACATTGCTTTAAACTATAGGATCTCCCATAAACAGGTATTTCAACTGTTTGAAAGATTCCTAGGTTTATAACCTGCGTTTTTAGTAGGCGCGCATATTATAAGTTTAATTTTCAAGGTACTTAAGGGATTTTTTAAATTGTAATAAATGGCAAGACGAACATGCCGTTCGCCTGATGGTAAGCGATACAACCGCTCATAAATAGTAGCAAAACCAAACGACGCCTTGAACTACAAAGCAATGCTTGGCATTCCACTGCGGTCGCCATCTTGAGACATGTTGATGTTAAGTCTTAATATGTCCAATAGTTACTCTGGCTACAATGTCCTTCAAACCTAAAGACATTTACACTGCTTTTTGGCGGGACTATAGACATTGCGGTGGTACCTACTCAGGGGGCCTCTCACCTATGAGTGTTCTACCACCAGTAAAACCCAACCTAGGGAGAGGAGCTACTTGCAGAGAAACATGAGCAGTTATAGGCATGCTTCCCTCCTAATTCTGGGATTGTCCACTAAAACCCATATAATTGTAGGTATATAGTTATTCTGTAATATAAATCCCGTACACAGTAGTCAATCACATATTGGATAAGTTATAAACCTTAATTCATATCTAAACCCTTAGCTCTACATACCACACTGTCCTTAGACTGTACAAGTGTGAAATTGTTATGGATTGACTGTTTAATTCTAAAAATGTTATCCATCTAAGACAAAAATAAATTACAGCTTACCATTCTTTACATTCACAATTTTAAAAGTTATTGCCTTTCATTTCGAATAGGATGTAACCGATTCCATTGTGATTGTATAGCAATACGGCAATTCATAAAACACGAATGCAGTTATTTTATACATTAACTTGCTCGGCTGGGGTCTGCATGGCCGGCCAACTGTGGAATTAGGACAAGATTGCTCAGGCTCCGTCGCAGGTCAATAGGTTCGGCCGGCATGCTTTTGCAGTACCACTTTTGTGTGTTTCGTCCATTGAATTTTAAGACTTCCGATATCATATAAATAACCTATAAATATAGACATATGGCATTCCTCATTTATTATAACAAGTTTATGTAAATTGAAACAAAGATCTAAAAGCGAATTTTATTCTAGGATAAAATAATAGCTTTTAATAAATACTTTTTTAATTTACCTTTTTGCGTGATAAAATTTAGTCATGAATTTAGTCGAGTAAGTGACAAATAGAATACGGATTTCCCAAGGAATATTAACATGTTACATTCCATATCATATTGAAATATATTTTCAACTAGCTGTGCCCGCGTCTTCGTCCGCGTGGAATTTAACAAAAACTTTATTTTTCTATAATAAAAGATTTTTTTTAAAATAAATGTAGCCTGAGTTACTCCTTATTATATCAGCTACCTGACATTTTTAGAATATTTTTAGACTAAATAAATGAAAGAAACATAATGAGCTCATCCACCCGCATGTCATAATACCATATTTAAAAAAACAACCTCAAAATTTAAGGGTTTATTTTTTTCTGCGGAACCCTAATTTGTTTTTCAAAAATAAAGTAGCCTATGTTACTCCCGCAAAAAATAGCTATCTTTCAGTGAAAGTCCCATCAAAATCGGTCCTGCCGTTTCAGAGATTAGCCGGAACAAGCAGACAGACAGACAGACGGACAGAGAGACAGACAAAAAAAATTCTAAGGTTATTTTCGTTATAGGTATCGTGTATATAACGATATGTAGTTGGTATTTTTTTATTTTCACTTTACAAACAGACACTTCAATTTTATTTATATGTGTAGATAACATAATGTGATTTCAAAATAAACCAAGCTATTTAGTAGCATTCTATATCCCAATAACCTGATATTAAAAAAATAACAGCTAAAATTACGGAAATTAAAATACAATTACACAGCGAAATACATTGCTACATCACTTATGAAATTATGTAAATATGCCTTAAAAAATACCAGTGGCAGCATGTAATTATAAATACGTACAAGAAGAAATTGCTCGCATTAACAAATTAGGTTAACGTGGGAGAATAATTTAATATGTATAATTACAGCCGATGTGAAAACACAAGAATAGCAAAAAGAACAAACACAATCGTCATTAAAATACAGTTTTAACCGCATTTGTTGTGTACTGTTATGTGTACTTGTCTATTTTAAAAGAAACACACATAAGAAATAACTTTATTATTGCACCGTTCGCCGTAAATTGTAACCAGGCTTCTATAAAACTGACAATCCAATTTATTTTTAACTCATACTTAAATGTAGAACAAAAGACTGTATAGGTAATCATATAAAGACTCCGTGAATTAAGTGAAGGTTATTATACAATCTTGCGAAATACTATTATGGCTAAAGCACGCATTTTTACGTAAATTGTCCTTCCTTATAGAGATTTATTCTCGGCACATATTTCTTAATAAGGTTCTTTTGTTAGGTCAACTGCATGTGTTTGTCTATAAATTAGTATACGAGCAATTTGTCTAACATTCCTAGACTCCTAACACTCTTTGTTTTTATATACCAAAATATTTTACTGAAAAACTGTTCAGTCTAATCAGGTAATCTGCGTTTGGAATTATCTTATTCAGAGTCATACTACCTACCTCGCGTACGTTTCAAATTTTTTTGTAGTTTGTGAAGAAATAATAGGTAATTATTTTGTTAAAACTCCATTTAGTCCATGCTGTCTACTTGTTTCTAATTTTAAAGTACTATAGGTTCCTTTTAAATAAATAGTTAAACAAAACCCTATAGGTAAGTAGGTAACAGTATTAATAAAGAGTAACTTACATATTTCTAACAGTTCCTTAACTATTTTAATGGATTTTACCGCAGATTTGATTTAATTTGTACATTTTTTACTTTCTGACTCGACGCGCGCGACGCGCTTTACTATTACTTTATAGCTTTTGTGGTAACCGGCGGACTCAGGTATTAGTTACCCTTAATTTACAATAATTTAATTAGAAAATTGTTGCTATATGCGATACGATCTACGCACTATGCTAGATAGGTACATTATTTTACACTGGTTCCTATGCTTCGTTTACTTTGACGGACAAGGGGGAGGCCACAGTCGCAATCTATTTTATGTACACACAGTTCTTGTAAAGGTCTATGACACTTGATAGGTGGTAAGAATAGACTAATCTTTTTAGGCGACATGAAATATATGTTAATAGAAGCAGGCTTCTTTTATGTGTGGCAATAGAATAAAATTATAACTTAGTTCTCCCAGACCAAGTAGTCCAAGTAAGTCCAAGATCTAAGTAAAGGTTTGTACAAAAAACATCTCTGATCTTCAAATATTTTACTTTATTTTACTTTTACTAAAATCTATCGTCGAAAAAACAAAGCTTTATGAATTTTCAGAATGAAACTATGTTAATGCAATACATATTGTAAAGACAATAATAAATACATAACACTATTATACAATTTTGACACAGCAAAAGACAGACTTGTCCTTCGTCTCAAGGGTATATCGAAATCGGATACACGTAGTCAGTTACTTGGACAACTTTATATTTAGGTCGGCACGTTACACCAATCTAACTCGGCAGTGGCACGCACCTGCCCCGCTTACTTACTCGTTTTAGTAACTTAAACTACATCAATACTTTACAAAACACAAATCTTTTATAGAAATGATTTGGTTGTAATGATGTACAGACGCCACTTTTTAGGTAAATCTCAAATATGAATACTAATAAAATAGCTATATGCTATATAGAATACAGTAACTACACACAAAATAATAGTCTAGTAGGAATCTTGAAACCACACGCTATACTAGTAATATAACATTCACGAAATGTTTCCGCAACAAATGTTTAGATGAGCATCGCGCAAATATCTCTACTCACGAATCGAAGTCACAGTCCGTCCTTACACAGTTTCTAGCTTACTATGAAATAGTCCGTTAATAAATATATGTTTTGGACATTGCCAAAATTCTTGGGGACATGTGAAAACATAAACAAACATTTGCACAGCGCGCGTTTGGAATGAAAGTGAACAACGCAAAGAACCTGTATTTCATAATGACGTGCGAATTACTTATGAGTAATTTAAAATGACGAATGGACCTCTGTTTTTAATGTATGTAATGCGAGTTCCTTTTATGATTACTAATTTATCTTAATTTTCTTTGTGTATTACATTTTCTTTTACAAATATTTATTTAGCGTTCATAAATAGCTGGTGGAAAAAATATTTTGAATATACTGACTGTTTTATTTAACCTACAAGAAAGGAATATATTATACAAAAGGGACATATAGATTTAAGACCGATAACAACCAGATATGAAATAAACTGTGGGCCACTCAACCATTCGTCTCGGTGCGGGAATCGAATCCATTGTCACTTGTTTTATAAGTTACAACTGGTTCACAACCGCCAGAACTACTCGCGACAGAATTTACTTTATTACCCAAACGACTAAATTGCATTAAAATCCAGGAATCTTACAGACATTTTTCCGGAACGCTCGAGGTGTAAATACAAAATACATAGGTATGTGAACATTCAGTGAATAACGCAATGCTTGCTCAGCGACCGAGCGCAATAAGTTGAATTCAACATCAACACGACAACTTACTTCGTTGAGGTCAACAAGCTATAGAAATTTCTGAGAGTTCTGACTGTGGTCGTTTACCTCAATGTGGTATGTTAACTAAGCACTTAAAGCATTAAAACCAATATTGTGTTTGACGCTTAGAGCGATAAACGCCGTATTCTGTATCATTAACATAATAATATCCACAATAGTGTGATAGATATCGCCAAACTACATCGTGCTTGACTGAAATCTGAAGTAGAATTTCGTAATCTCTACAAGTCCAAGTAACCGACCTGTAAAGTGGAAAGGACCAATTATTTTGTATGGATAAGGTGCGATTTATATCGTATAAACATATGTAAATCAATTCAAAATGTATCCAGTATCTAAACCAAAGCACTACTCACGGACGGCTGTAAATATATTCGTAACAGGTTTATTGAGAGTACTTGTTGTTTTTTTAACATAGTACTAATAAATATAATCAAAACTTATTTGAACTATTCAAAAAACTAAAGATTTAAAATAACACCATTTAATAGGTTATAAGACCTAAAGAAAAAATAATTCCAATAATGAAGCACGACACCCAAAGAATAAAATTTCGACTAAACAAAATATATTATAATATGTAGATAGACAATCATAGTAACACACGCTATTTGAAATACCACAAGCCATATTTCCGCACATCACCTCAGCATTAGCTGGCTTTGTTTACTTTCCTCAAACGCACCACACTGATGAGTACAACACTATTATAGCCACCATATGCAGTAGTACGAAAATAACTCATAAAGAACATGACATATATGTAGCTATGTATATTTAATTACAATCCAAAGGGTTTATGTTGTTTTGCGACAATCTGTATGCTGCTCGTGTGTAACTCCGGGTATTGTCGGCTGTTGGTATTCAGGCGACAAACTCTAACAAAACGTTTCGTAACGTAATTATATATCGATGGAACAAAGTATGAGAACTGCACGGTGGGGACCAGGAAACCGACTAATGATATAATTACTAGCCTGTTAGAAGTGCGTACAGGTACATTGTTTCCGAGACAAGTGGCCAAAACAAACTATATACTAAGTTCTACCATTTCGCGTATTTATGTGAGTATTAAAACTGTACTTGATCAATTGAAGTGATGAGAAAATGTGCCGTGTAACATTACAGATGAGAGATTGTTTCCTAATCGCATTTACTTGATGCAATGAGCGTATGCAATTTGCATTAGGATATAGGCAAAGTGCAAACACTGCTCAAGTTTCTACTACGAAATAAAATATGCGGGTAAGGTCGTTGCAGAGTAATAAAAATATCTAATTTAATTATTCAATTATAACATGCATTCATTTACCGATTAGAAAGTATTCAATTCGATTTATTTAGATACTATCTGATTCGATTATATTTCATTGATAATAATTATTGTCTTTGAAACGACTATACATTCTGAGTAAGAAAATCATTAATAAATTAGTGAAGTATTCATAGATGTTATTGTTTATATTTAGTTACATACGAGTAGTAACGTACTGTGAAGTATTTACAAGTACATGTGACAAGTATTCAACAATAATAGATAACATTTGATTTATTAGTCTTTTGTTTTATTATTTTAACCGCAAATAATTTGAATAATCAATAGGTACTGATGAATCGTAAACATGCAATTGTAGTGTTTTTGTACGATTGTCGTGTAATACGATGGCCGGTGTGTAGTTGTGTATGAATTACAAGGCAATCTTGTTTGTCCGCAGGCAGTCGTCGAAGCCGGGCCGCATGGATGGCGACGCACGCCTGGCGATCCCTCGCCTTGTTTTTGACAATTGTCACAGTTGTATTAGCTAAATGTAAGTAGCGTTATATTATTTTATGTTTTAAGGGCATGTTTCATCAGTTCCTGATAAAGTCCCTGATAGCCATCTGGCACACATCTGTCAGATAAAATACAAAATTCGCTTGCAAAAATTCCGTAATTTGTATTTTATCTGACAGATAAGTGTCATATACCTATCAGAAACTTTATCAGGAACTGGTGAAACTGGCCTTAAATATACTAACAAAGCAATCAGGTATCCTAATGAAACGTGTTCACCCCTACCCATGAACACAATACTTAAGAAATGGTGCGTCCCTGTCTGTTAAATATGACAGATGGAAATAGGAAGATATTACAGGGGAAAATTAAAAATTTTTAAACATTAGTAAATATCTCTATGCTATGTGATCAGAGACTGAACAAAACGGAATAATAAAAAAATATGTTTCCAATATAGCTTTAAATAAATAAAAGGTTTGCGCTTTCGTTTCATTTTGAAATGTCTTGGATAGTCTTGCATAACTGAAATGTCTCTTAGTGCGTCACAATTTAAAACTCGCTGGTTAAATGTTCTGACCTTAATATCGCGGATGTAACAATTTTCGCCCACCTCAGTCTGGAGTCAATTTGCCACATACGGCACAATAGTGTAACGAATTGCTCCACACCACTTGAGCAACGGTAACTTCGAGATTACAAAGAAAACTTTTGAAAAACTATAAACCCGGTGCTTGTTTTGTTATATAGCGTGATTTTAATTTTTACAATTAATAATACCATAATCATAGTGCGTGGTGGTCTGATAGTAAACAGACCAGACGCTGAATCTCAATTCCTTGTTCACCCCACGGGAACTATATTTTAATAACTTTGTCGAATATAAAAAATAAGAATTAATTATAAGCGCCGGACTTATAAACAAACCTACGTTAATATAAAACCTATACATGTTTATACATGCGTATATACTTACTTTGCTTTGGGCACCAACCACTATTTACTCATGACCGCCTCTTTAAAATCACTGTGAAAAGGGTTTTGACAAAAACTATAATAATTATAATTGTGATTAATGGAATTAGTTTACGGTTCAGTCGAGCTTATGCACTTCAATTAGTCAGCCGTAAAAGGTACAAATGTTGCTCGCAAAGTAGATTGCGAGTTTCTCATTATTCTCGAGAGATGGGAATGGCCTGCTTTCGTCCAGAGTAGGTCTCACATGAGCTACACACTGCCCTACAACGGGCCCGCGGATCAAGGCCACATAGAGCAAAAACTTGCGGCATTCGTTCACCCGGAGACAACTGATTGCATTTAGGTTACCTATTGCGCCTTTCCCTCATGTGAACTCACTGTGCTGTGTGTTGAATACAAACATTGCGTTCTTTATTTTGACTGCACTGGCTGTGTGGACACTGCCATATTATTAAAGAAATTATTTGATATTTCTATTGTTTTCATGCTATGCTGCCGACTTTTTATGTTATTTTGTCACATGTGAAACAATGAAGGCTGAGTTAATTCTGTCTCATTGTCAACAAAATATAAAAATTATAATGGTCTTATACAACTGTTTGGCCTATTTTTTGAGAGCAGTAAATGTGTAAATTTGAATTGCATTCAAAATATTAGTAAGAAATTGCAGCGCATTTTATGACCACTGTTTTAAGTTGAGCTTGATTCCACTTATAATAGAATTCAACTACCGTCAACCAATTCAATTAATTTTCCCAATAATTATTATTCTTTCTTTAATAATACTCGTAATGCAAACAAACTCCTCTCGTGCAAACTCCTCATTTATTTTTATTTTCTTCTCGGTGTATGGAAACCTATGTTAAACGAGTGTGCGTTGTGTTGTGTGACAAATGTGTTTTTTTTTTCTTTCATTGTTTCTAATATGAATGTATTTATGCACAGATGCAGAACTAGAGCCATGGCGAGGCGCGGGGCGGCCGGCGACGCCCGCCCAAGAGGCAGAAGACGAGAAAAGAGACGCCGAACTACTTGCAGCTGTTAAGGAGTCCATACACGAGTGGGAACTGAAGAGAGCACGGACAAGGTATTTAACAGCTAATTAATCGATTAATATCGTTGACTATCAATATGCAGCACAGAAATGGGAAGAATACTATACATATTATAACGAACGAGATTGTAATATCGTAAAATTTAGAGTCCGTTACAGAAAAACACCGGCCAAGTGCGAGTCGGACTCGCGCACCAAAGGTTCCGTAGAAGGCTATGTGATGTTATTATAAATTTAAGGTTTTCGTAAGGTTTCCTTTATGTGTAGGTTTTGATTCCCTTTCGAGTAGCTGCGAGTTTTAAAATTTGCAGCTTAAATTGCTGTATCTTTTGATTGCGTTTACTTAAAAGTCAATTTTTTTTTCACAGCTCCACTAAGGTTCCACGGTTTTTTTCCTTTTGAGGTTCGGAACCCTAAAAATTTAAGAAATAAATTCGCAAAATTGTGAAAACTTATTGTGGTGGTAAATTACATTATGTTTAAATTGTTTAAAAAGGAAAAACCTACTGCGGCACAATACAATTACACAATTCTGAAACCAGGAAAACTAAACTTAAGTACCTATACTGATGATTCGAAAAGAACTACCCTATTGCACCTCGACATTATAAGAAATTATGTTGAGAATTTCCGTGCAAGTCTCAAATATGCACTTTCTAACGCGATCCGGCAGCGTTGTGATTAATACAATTTCTTTTGCTCTGTGTTGTTACTTTCTACAAAACTTCAGCTTGACCAAAATTCCATTCTGTTTCCGTAGGAATAAAATATTTCATGAACAGGAAAGAGATAGGTAGTGGTTACTGGTGGTAGGTCTCTCATATGTGAGAGGCCATCTGGGTGGGTACCACCGCAGTGTCTATTTCTCCCGCCAAACAGCAGTGTAAACGCACTGTTGTGTTTCGGGTTAAAGGGCATTGTAGCCAGAGTAACTACTGGACATATTGAGACTTAACATCTTATGTCTCAGGATGGCGAGCGCAGTGGAATGCCAAGCATCGCTTTGTAATTCAAGGTGTTGTTTGGTTTTGCTACTGTTCATGAGCGGTCGCATCGCTTACCATCAGGCGAACGGCATGCTCGTCTCGCCATTCATAGCTAAAAAAAAAAAGAAAAAAAAGGTAGATCAAAATGCGGTTTAAGAGGCACATACGCAATCCATATTAAATTGTACTGTTTTAACATTGTTTATGTTCTTCGTTTATAAACAAAAAGGATTTTTCAAAGATATTTTCTTTTTACTCTATCCTAAATTTGGCACCGGGTGTAGTTCTGGGGTTGCGAAATACCTATAAACAATGAAGATATAAGAAATTGAACAAAAGATATTTCTTTCATCGAAAGCAAACCGAGAGACAAAAATAATGACTAATAACATAAAGATCTAATAATAGATATTAAGGTATTGTTTATTATCATGGTGTTGTAGTTATCCACGTTACTAAATTGAAAGTACTGTGCAACTAGCAGTGATGAGTGCTGAGTAACTGGTTCTAATCTAATCATGTATATATTTAGTCTCAAACTATGAATTTATATTAAATTTATAATTAATTCGATGCCTTTCGCTTTCTAGACCCATAGCAATATTTAAAACATGCACACATGATGTTATGGCTGTATGCCACTATATCCGTGTATGTACAGACTTAGACGAAACATATTAGCGTAATAAACGGTAAATCCTCTTGCGAAAATAGTTTAAACACGATGGTACTTTCTATTGTGATATAAACATGCTGAAATTCAAGCAAAGGCCAATGATTTCGTGGGGACAAGAGCAACTAGCAGAAAGATCAAATTTATCTGAATAATCATCGCTGGAAAATAAAAACGCTTGAGGGGAATGAAACTGGCGACTAAATTAGTCCAGGGCCATCTAGAAAACACAAGAGAAAACAAAACATAACTTAAAAAACCCAGTTACAATCCCGCTTTAGTCTACTTAGCTATAGGCTAAGCGTCTATAGCTTCTAAACTCTAAACGATCTACAGGGTGTTCTACCATTTATTACATATTAATGTGAATAATTCTTGAAATAGCATTCACGTGAAACGAAGACTATGTAGTAAAAGTTGGATATTTGTTTCCAATCTGCGTGACCTCAATACTATTTTCACGTTTTCCTTCTTGTTATGTCATAAGACAACACACAGAAGGTAATAATATGTCTTTAAATGGTACAACTTGCGCAATCATATACGAACACATAACAGTGACATCATTTCGAATTAATTCCAGAAAGAATTATGACCTTAGTCACATCAATAATTTTCACTAATATTTAGGTATGAAGTGAACTTTCTTTTAAGATAATAATATTGCTATCATTTTAATTTAAAACAAACCTTCAATTTTTTTTTTTTACATGATATTGGCATTCGTGTTATGCTGCAAACCATAAGTGACAGTAACTAGCAAAGATAAAAATATTCAGATGAACTACCTACATATAAATACATAATTACACTCAACAGTCACATACATAGTCGTGACCGCATACTAAAATGAGTCTTGTGGCAAGAGTATTATAAATTAAGAGACTTTTCGGTCTCACATACACCCAAACCCGAAACAACTGTGGTTCACACAAACATTTGACGTTGACGTTTGACAACAAGAGTCGTGACCGCATACTAAAATGAGTCTTGTGGCAAGAGTATTATAAATTAAGAGACTTTTCGGTCTCACATACACCCAAACCCGAAACAACTGTGGTTCACACAAACATTTGACTCGGTGCGGGAATCGAACCTGAGGCCTCTCGTTTCGTAGCCAGCGTCTAAACAACTGCGCCATGAACGCTGTCAATATATGAGACCATACTTCTTTTTTTTTCCTATTTTATTACCACTAAAGATAATTCTTTAAAGCTTAGTTTACTGTTAAGTCACGTACATATAATATTGTTTGGAAAAAATGCGCAAATAGATTCGTAAATTGATAAATATATACTTTAGTATGAATGTAATACTTACTTACTTAGTTTTTTGCATTGTTGATGTAAACAGAGTTGCACAATAATAAGGAAAAACATAGCTTTCACTATCCGTTTCACTTGGATATACTTCAATGACCAATATCATTAATTTGGACAAAGTGCGATTAGCTTGCTTACGCACTTCTTCAAGCGTGAGAAAAACGTGATAAAAAATAAAGAAAACTGCAATAATACAATCACTTATATCTCTGGAAAATAACCGATGCTTGTATCTATAACAATTATTTATATGACAAATATAGAAAACTCGTTGGAATATCCTGTACTAAAAACAACTAGGTACAAATCCTTTCGCAGTGAAACTGGATTTGCACCTTTTATTTGCAAATGATTTACGTTGGAAAATAACTAGACTTGTAAACCTGTAAATCTGTACATACAGTATATTTTGTATTAATTGTTACTTTAAATTGGTTATTTTGAGAACCAATGAGCTTATGTTTTTTTCAGAACGAAGAGGTCACAAGGCAGCGTTTGTTATGGAGAATTTGGATGTTTCGAAGATGCTGGCCCGTTCGCATACCTGGAGACACTGCCCAGCACCCCACAAGAAGTCGGGACGCATTTCCTTCTTTACTCCACAGTCAATAGGTAACATTAATCACCACCATTAATGTATGATGTTTACAGGTTGCGTTTAAAAGTTGTATGAATGTTTAGTAATTTTAGTACGCGGGATACCGTAAACTACTGCAACTTTGCCAACCAACCCCAAATTTGCCTATTTGGTTTACAATGAGATATTTCGCGTTTACTCAAGTTTTTCTTATTTTTTACCATTTTGTAGTAATTTTACATTATCATAGCAACATATTTTTCATTTATGCGGTTGATTACTCTGTTATTTGTCCGTTAGTAATGCGACAAATGTCGCCGTGCGTGGGCAAGTTTTTTTCGTGTCGACGAACTTTTGAGATTCCAGACAAACAAGACAGTTTTTTGAGCTGCGATACATCCCCTAAATAAATGAATCCTATCTACTTCATGTTTTGTTTAATATTTTTTATAAAAAGGCATAACTTCATTAAATAACTAAGTGGGTAATGTTGAGCAGTGTTTTGGGACTTCGAATGACTCAACTTTGCCTGGGTCTAGGGTTAACACTCCAAATGTTTCTATTTCATTTTTTGGCGAGAATAACAGGAATGCATCTTGCTTTATTTCGATACTCAGAAAAATAGCTCGAGCCCATCGAGTACGCAAGTTACATTATGGTTTAGATGTGATGTAACTTGCAATAATATAACACATTACTAAATCCGCAGTCGCGCATATAGTAAAATAACTATGTACTAAAGTATTTTAGTTTTAATATATTCAACAAGACATAGGTGGTCGTCATCATTTAAAGATTAAAAACCAGTAAAGTGTAGTTTGGTTTTGATTTTGTTACGTGCATATGCCTTCATCAATGTTCAGAACGTTGCTTTAGTTGCCGAAGTTGTAAATAATCTTTATTCATCAATCAGCTTCATGTTAAAATGGCAAATATAAAGAACCGATCCAGGCGAAAAGCAGAAGCTCGCAACTACGCTGATTATTCGGTGGAAATGTTAGAAATCGCTGTTGATCGAAATAAATTTATAAAAAATTATAATCTTTTTGAAGCTACAACCCTATCCAAGGCCACATATTTGTATGGAATGTTGCTAGAACATGCTACAACTTTGCCTACTAGCTGTGAAAAAAAAATCATAACATCAAAGAGTCTCATTTGATTACACTTGAGAAGCACGGTATCCCGAGTAGACAGAAAAAAAAACTGATCTCATTTTATACAATATATATTCAAATATCCTTCCAGGCAATGTTACATCTTTTGCTTGCAACTTTGCCTACATCTTTGAAAGCTTATAATTCAAAAAAATCTGCATTTTGTAAAAGACCTAAAGGCTATGTAATAAGGCATAACGTATATTTGTCATCTACAATTCTATATTAGCCATAATAACAAATAATTTTAGAGATATACCAGAAAAACCTTAAAATCCGTGCAAAGTTGCAGTGTTTTACGGTACTTACTAAGTATTAGGAGTTGACAGATACTCCGCTTCTAAAATATGAATTACAAACTGTATAAGCCCATATACGTCCCACTGCAAGGCACAGGCTTCCTCTACAATCAAGATTACGATTGAGAGTGGTTAGGCCATATAGTCCATCACGCTGGCCTAGTGAGGGTTGGCACGCAATACATATTTACAATTTAATGCTGTGTTAATTTTGTTTGAAGGGGTGACCAGCCGCTGTTGGCGGTTTCGGCGAGCAACATGTCAGCGGCGTGGGGCTGGGCAGCGCGTGCCTTCGACTCCAACCGGCCCACCAGGGTCATAGTCCATGGATTTGGCTCCAACTGCGACAATGTGTGGGTTTACGAAATGAGAAGCGCATTGATGGCTGTTGTAAGTAGACTTGTTTACTTGGTTGTGCAATGTGCATCTAGGCATAGTATGTGTTATTCTGGATTGGACTCGAAGGTCAATTTACTTTCTGAATGTTGTTATTCGAAGAACAGGATTTATCAATAGTTTTGTAATTTTCCGAAGGGGTTGAGCGCAAGCATGCAAGTAGTTATACGATTTTATTGTAAATCAGTTCATTATTTAACCTACTCTCTGCCTGTATTCGACACCTACATGCAATTCATTCATTCATGTTTACCCTCGCTGCAAAAACAAAAGATAATGAAATAAGAATAGTCACGTAACTTAAAAAGACACTTTCCAGGGTTCGAATCAGTGATCTATGGTTTCGCAGTGGGGACTTAACCAACTAAACTATCTCTCACTTAGTTGTTTCTGTTACGAGCTTCGGTTACGAGCATATAAAATATGCTGCGGCGATTGTAGAGCGATCTACAGAGAAATATTACATATAATATGTCTAAAATAGAGCAACAATACACAATAGCGTTTCTCATTATCGTCTAATAAGATTGTTCATTACTTTGGTTGAAATGTGTTATGTAAAGCCGGTTTATATAACGGATACATTGTTCGCTACAATAACCATTTGGTTTTCCGTGTTTATATGTAGAAAGACTAATATGATTCAGGTGGCCTGTATAAAATCATGTTGAATGTTATCCTAAAGTAATATGGATACATCTAAAATATTGTTTCAGTGTAGTATTTTTAGTATATTTAGACGTGAATGTCAGTAAATGGTTATTGATTTTAATATTATCGTGAGGTAAATTATACTTAGCTGTCGGTTCTCTATAAATTAAATATTACATCACGAAACCAGAAATCATTTCGAAGTTGGTACACTCTTGCCTTATTCCTGGTAGACAAAGATAAAATAACTATTTCAATCATAATTATACTCGCACTTTTCGTTCATGAATAAAATGTGGCAGCCTTATCTTTACGAAAGTAGACGTAATGCATAAAATGTTTGTTAATGTTAAGATGTTTAATTTTTTCCTATACTGTATACATTTATGGTCCAGCCATGTGAGAAATCTTATGCGTTGTTGACAGGAGGCCAATAATACGAGTAGATGATACAAATTCAAGAAAAGGCTGTGTAAAAGCTTTATAGGGTTGGTACAACTTGATAAATAAGAATGCATTTATCGATTTACAGGAAGAATGTAACGTGGTGTGCGTGGACTGGGAGGGCGGTGCGTCCATGCCGAACTACCTGCGAGCTGCTGCGAACACAAGGCTCGTCGGAAAACAACTAGCAATGTTGTTACAAGGTTAACACTTTTACAGTATAATACATATAAAATAATACTCCCTTTCATTTCATAGTACCCTTATTAACATTTATGTGCTCTACGACAATTTATTTATGATTTGAGCGTAAATTCCATAAGTTTAAATGTATCTTTAATACTTAGTTAACAAATAAAATGAGAAATATTTCAATATGGAGACATAATTCGCCTAGAATACCCATTATTGAATTTTATCATTTTCAGGTTTAGCGAAATACATAGACATGCGGTTTGAGGATGTTCATCTCATTGGATTTAGTTTAGGAGCCCACGTCGCTGGTTTCGCAGGTTCTGAATTGCGAAATATAAGCAGAATTACAGGTATTATTTTTACATTTTCTATTCCTTCAAATTCTTTTATTAATGTAGTTAAATGTTGCATGCTTCAAAATTCTACAGATAACTTTCTGGATTTCTTGGACTAAATTGTAGAAATTTATTGAATGATTGTTTATTTTGTACACAGGTTTAGATCCTGCAGGACCTCTATTCGAGTTCCAAGACCCTCGAGCACGCCTGGATAAAGGCGATGCCAAGTTCGTCGATGTTATTCATTCTAACGGAGAAACGCTTATCTTTGGCGGTCTAGGAGCGGCCCAACCATTAGGTCATGTCGATTTTTATCCTAACGGCGGAAGAGTTCAGCACGGATGTTCAAATTTGTAAGATTTTTTAAAAATAAGTACTGACAATATTTTATTTCGATAACAATGATTATTACCTATAACAGAAAATTGAGGATTTATTAAACTCTTTGATAAAGATACACAATCTAAGTAGATGTAGTTTTAACACGGCATAGTATCGGTGAATATTATATTCATAATTTATACTTACTAATATATTGTCTTCTTCGTTTAAGGTTTGTGGGCGCAGTATCAGACTTGGTTCTTCCCTGGGCAGCTGCATCTCCTGAAGGGCGGTCCCTATGCAATCATCGGCGAGCTTACAAGTTCTTCACAGATTCAGTGTCACCAAAATGCCATTTCCCTGCATTTCCTTGTGCCGATTACGATTCATTCCTTGAGGTTTGTCTTTTTCTTTAATCTATGGCTGCTACAACGTTTTTGTCTTTCTTGTGTACTTGAACCTTCAATTTATGATCTTTGATCAGCATTCTTTGATAAAACATTATTTACCTACTTTCCGACTATTATAAACCACATTATATGTAAGACAAGCCTTTTCCTTAAATACCTAACTTAAATGTTTCGCCTGCATAAAAATATCAATAACCATTTGTATCGCAGGGCCGATGTTTCCCGTGCGACGGCACACGGCGATGCGGTAACATGGGATATTACGCGGATAGGTCTCTAGGACGCGGCCAGCTGTATCTACTAACCAGAGAAGAGGAACCATTTTGTGGTATGACATGTTAACCATATAAATTTATCACAAGTTCGTAGAGTCGTCTCTATATCCAAGGCATATTAAACGAGACAAAGAAAATCCGGGTAAACTTGTCGAAGTTAGAATCTTTCTTGCTGATAGTTTATTAAAGGGCAATCAGTCATGAGTTTTGTGTTAAAACTACCTTAGCATACAATCTTTGACAAGGTCAAACAACAGATTACTTACAACCAAAATGTTCCATAAATAACATTGATCTAATTATTGCTATAATATTATAAAACATTATTTTAATTCGCCTTTTATTTTACAACTCATCTTTGTAATTTCTTCAGCACATCAATATCACCTGACGCTATGGGCTGGAATCGCACCAGGCGAGAAACCTACTTTCGGCCGCATCACTGTTATACTTCACGGCGATTCAGGGCTTAACGAATCCTTCCCTATGACCAAGTGAGTATTATCAAATATATCTGATTTATAGCGCGATATATTAAATTTTCTACAACTGAACCGTCCGAAGAAATTAATCGGTACCATAATATTGTTACTATAATTATCTCTACCAAAGCTGGCAACTAAGGATATAATGCATTCTACTTTTAAGTATTACGAAATTCTATGTTACGACTACAAAACTAATCTCAAACCTACCAATATCTAAAACACAGACTTATCGCTAACTTTTTCATTGGTATTCGTTGCAGACGCGAGGACACAGCAGCGGGCACCATGTTCACGCGCGTGATCGTGCCGCACCCGGCGCTGGGCGTGCCGCTGCGCGCCAGCGTGCACTACGCCGCCTACTCGGGCTGGCTCAGCGCCGGCGCCAAGACCATCCGCCTCGACAAGTTCCTCATCACCGACAGCTTCGCTAAGACGTGCGTGTGCTATCACCCTCATTTACAAATTAAATCCAAAGTTTTTTTTTATTGCATTGAGTGACGAGATGAATATGCTGTTCGCCTGATGGTAAGCGATACGACCGCTCATAAACATTAGTAAAACCAAACAACACCTTGAATTACAAAGCAATGCTTGACATTCCATCCTGAGACATAAGATGTACAATCTCAATATTTCCAGTAGTTACTCTGGCTACAATGCCTTTCAATCCGAACACAACAGTGCATTAACACTGCTTTTTGACGGGAGAAATAGACATTGCGGTGGTACCCACCCAGAGGGCCTCTCACATTTGAGAGACCTACCAATAAAAAATATTTAATATTTTTCAAATATTTCTTTCGGGTCTGCGTGTTTGTGAGACCGAAGTCTATGGCAGTTCCTGACACAAAGTCCCACGACACAAAACTTGATCTCAGTGTGGGGTCTGGACTATGTATGTGACTGTTGGGTGTTATTTATTAATTATTTATCTTGTTCTTTCACAATAAATAATTGTTTTTATCTGATTTGCATAGCCAATAAGAATTTTCCTACAAAATATAATTAAAGTCTAAACGATTTGCACCAGCTTACAAAGATTTGTTTTTTGCCGTACATTTAAAATATTTTGGTTTCTTTCAGCTCTTCATTCTGTAAGAAGGGAATGCATCTACAATCCGAAGAGTCGGTGGAAATGCCGCTTTACCCCGGCAACTGCGTCTTACCACAGGTAATAATCGCTATATTCAGAACTATACAATTGATTTAGTTCTAAAACTGTCTACTTACCTTACTCTGTTTATTTTATTTATTCAGCAGAGTGATCCTCAAAACGCTAGCGTCAGCAACGAATTCATCAACGATAACTCAACTAAACGTATTGGAACAGTAGTCGATCCACTTGATAATGAACTACCAGAAGACGCGCCGCAAAGACCCTTTGTTCTAGTAGACACGTACGAATGGACCGGCAACAACGACGAGAATGCTGGCAGGGCGTTCGGCATGACCAACACCAAAGTAGCAGCAAACGGACTCGTCGAAATAGCTGAACCTGTATTGAGACCTCGTGCTCGGAAAACGCCGCGTCAAAGAGCAGATGGTATCGAACAGCAAGAAATATCAGAACCGCTTCTAAGAGCGACACAACCTCCTAAAACTACCACGTTATCACCAATACGGAAAGCTAAGAACTATGAGATGTCTACGACACCGACATCCGAAGCAATCACAAGCGATCAACCGGAAAAAGAGGAGACTAGTTTCGCCGTACAATATTTACCGTCGCGTTTGGCATCGTTCATTTCGAGGGCTGAACGCTATGCCCGCGATACGCTATTACCATTAGTCTCGGCTTATGCTCCACGATTGCCAATCTTCGGTTCCAGAGAAATTCCAAAACCAACTGCAAAGTATATTCCAACTGAGGAAATAAATACGACGATGCCGGTACCGGTTCCAACGCCTACGTTAGAGATGAAAATTGAAACCCTGCGTACAGTGGGGCCTCCTGGCGGGAAACGAGAGATAGAATCTCCCGACGATCCCGAAATACCGGACACTACTACGACTACGACAACCACTACAACGACTACGGTACCCAGCACTGAAAAACTTCGACCGGCGCCCACGGAAATGTTGAAAGTTGTGCCTGGACCGGCAGTGTCTACAAGTACAGCTTTGCCTCCTGTAGCGTTAAAGAGTGACGGGGAAAAGATTGTCATAGTATATCCAAGTAACGCTAGGGATGAAAGAAAAATTAAGTCGCATTCTTACCCTGAAGAATTACAGTTTGAAGCTCTTTACCGGCATACCGCAGCACCCAAAGATTTAAGAGTGGATCTGCCGACATTCACGCCCCCTGTCACTACTCAAACACCAATTACAAGCACTACTATGAAAGGTGATTCGAAATACATTCCGGTGCCGTACAACACCGCAGACAAGAAAATTACCAACACGAATCCAACGTGAGATTATGCTGAAGAAAGTGAATAGCCTTGTCTATTTTATGTTTTACAATGTAAATAACACGTAACAGGATGTTACACTCGTGTACAGATGTTAAACTAATCGAAAATTGTTATAGATTTTTGTATTTTTAACTCGCTGGGTTGTTTTTCCAGCAGACAATGTGTTGCCTTGTTGATATTTGAAAAATGCCTTTATTAGATCGAAACCTTGTTGTGTACATAAAAACTAGGTTTAAATAATAGAATAAGACTTTTTTACAAATTAAATTTATTTATTATACACAGAGTGTCATTAATGCTAAACCTTAATTCAAACAAATATGTTTTCAGACAATTGCAACAAAACATTCATTCCGTTATAACGAAAACTTAAAATCTATTTTTCTGCACCGTTAATTGTACTTTTATTACATCAAGAACGCAAATATCACATACATAGTCGGTCTCAAACTAGGAATGGAATATTAACTGCTCCAAAAGAAGCTCTCTTCCTTAGTTTAAGTTTATAATGTAATACTACATAGGTAATGACTGGAAGTCGGCTTCCGACAAAATATGAATGTTCTAAAGCCATACAGGAGAAATATAATGGTCAGACTAGTATCAATTTGGTCTGACAATGATGCTCATTTAAATGACTGTTTCCTTATTAACATTACGCTTTGAATTAAACATAGTAGCACCCTACTACAACATAAAATATGAACGAGGTTCAAAAACAGCTCTTTATATCTGCAAATTGATGTTTGATTTTACTTTAAAAATCATTACTAATCAAATGTTAAAGACAATTAACAGTTAGTTTAAGGCCCAATAGTTTTGTTCATGTCGTAGTCGATATCACTAGTAATGGGGCATTTACACGATTGGCCAACCTCGGCCAGCCTCCACCAACACAAGCGCGTAAACAGGGTGTTTAGCTCGGTTTGCCTTTTCTTGTCTTCGTTGATAGCTTGTATTTAGTAGACGTTGGCCCAACCTCAGCCAACGTGTAAGAATTCCCGCATATGGCTCATGATGAGTTAACATAGTGTTGGTGAGGTGCAGTAGTGTGCAGCAGAGGTGTGTGTATATGTGTGACTACATCATGTACTTGTCGGAGTGCTGCGTGAGGATGCGCGCGGAGGACTTGGCGTCGAGGAAGAGCGCGTGCACGGCGGCGATGTGCGCGGGCGAGATGCGCGCGCCGCCGTCCGCGCGCGCCGACAGCGCCGCCGGCGTCAGCAGCTGCGCCGCGTACCTGCACACGCACCCGGGATGTTACACCCTATCCACACAATACTAACAGGGGGTCTAGAAAAATTACACTTTTCTAGTAGTTAAAACGCTGCGGAAAGATCAAAAAGTATCAAAAAGTATAAGTAGTAAGTTTGACAGTCACGTGACTTATGGTTACCAAATGTCATTTCCATACATTCTGACTTTCCGCAGGCGTTCTAACTAACAGAAAAGTGACTTTGGTCTAGGCCCCTATAACTCAAGTTTTATAAAAAGCGCGCTAGATCAAAGCACACGTACACAGCATTCACCGACACGAGATTGGAGACCGATCGAGACCAGTGCGAACACGAATTTCACCCGCTTTCTACACGCATCTACTAATATTTTTTGTGCAAAGATGGAGCAAATAAATAAAAGTTATTACACTTGTATATAGAACTCCAGATTTATACGAGATCTTATAAATATATTAGCCATTCAGCATTGTGAATCACAATTGCATCCACTCCACTTATTCATATTTAACTTGTGAAATATTATTATCGATTTCAATTGCTATTTGTGATTGCTATTACTGTTTATTCCAACACTACCAAAGACCAATACGTCTATACATCGACAGTCATTACTGATGATTTATGTAAGTTTCAAAAACTTTATCCTGTTTTACTGCATATAATGGTATATCACGAGTAATCAAGCATAAAAATTTTCATAATTAATTACCTCAAAGTACTATTAGCGCCGATCTCTGCAAGCGCTGCAAGTGCATCATCTTCAATAGAAAGGCCTTCAGTCGTGGCACGTAGTTTTAAAATCTGTAAATTATATTTTCATATAATAGAATAAAACAGTTCACATCGCGTATCCCTATATATTAAAATACAGTAAGGAACTCATTAATCAATAGACAGAAGGTACAAATGAAAAATATAGCTCACCTGTAATAATTCAGCCTTGTTATAAGGTAATGTACGGATTATGAGTAGCCTATCTAGAAGATCTAACGGGATACCATGTGGCGAGATGATGTCTTCTGTTCCCCTGCAAATAATCAAAATTATTAACGCAATGATACTTGCAATGAAATGAATACAATAATCAAGATACATAATTTTTTAACAAACAATTATTATATTTTGTACAAAATAGAAGGTGGAACAAAAATAATAAGCCCCTAACGCGAAACGTGTTGAATTAAGTCAAATCGAACCACACCACGAACACGCAATGCTACGTTGCGTGGCGTGTCCGTAGTGTTGTTCTGATCATAGAAAATAGTACGATTTGATTTGATTCATGAACACATGTCGGGTCGGGTGGCTGGGCATTTCACTAGTATGTTTCCGGCCTAAAATTTACCTTATTTGACAGCGTCCTCGGTTGGTAGCAAAGATAACTATCGGCGCAATAGCTGACTCTAGCGCTCGGTGAAGGTATGTGAAAGTTTCAATATCTAACATGTGGACCTACAACAGAATTATCCAATATGAAAGCAGTTGTTTACAAATATTAAGATTTTTCACATATATGAGTAACAGTAAACTAAACAATTACCTCATCAATGAACAACACTCCTGGTACTAATTCTGCTATGCCTTGGTCAATGTATTTGTTTACTACTTTGTTGATTTCTTTCCTAAGCTTATCTGGAAAACAAGAAATAATGTTTAAGCACTATATTATCGATATTCGATATGCCATAAGTACTGGAATGCAGTCGCCAAAGTGTAATAAAAGATCTGTTCGAAGTTCAAAAAGTCAATTATGGCTCTCATACACGATGTTTTGTTCAGACGCAACGTGATTATTCCTCAGTCAAATAGTTCGTAGTGGCGCCGCAGTAAACCCGTTTGTTGAAACATGATTCAAAACAAACAAATGTAACAAAAGCTCTTAAAAGACCAAATGACTTACCAGTAATTTCAGTTTTCTTGGGTTTCATGAGCTGTCCCATCATGGACATGATGTCATGCCCGCCCTGCGGCCTGGCATTGGCGCAGTCGAGATCATGCAATGTCACGTCTTGGACCACTTCTTTCTTTTTATGGACGTCGCCTTTGGGCAGTGGAACATATTCTTCAGCCTAGACAAATAAAATAGTTTTAGTTTAAATTCACGAATTTGTAACGAGATTTATATTACACTTTTCTTTTGCGTGAAGGTAAGTAAATAATAAATATATTTTAAGACACTGATTTACGAAAAAATCAATAATGTTCTGGCACCACCATGGGTTACGGCTGTCTGAGCCTATAATAGTGTTTATGGATCAAATTGGACACTTGAAGGGTTTTATGTAATATTTACCTCAAGATCAAACTCAGTGGCGAAAGTGTCGCTCCTTCCTTGACGCTTGACGGCACCGGAGTTGGCTTCTATGTAAATAACATCACCAACTTCCACTTTCTCCTTCTGCAGTGACTCGTAAATTGTGGGATCTAGTTTCAGCTGCTTTGTACCTTTCGCAGTCTTCAAACCAATTATGACGTGAGACACGGTTTTGCCGTAACCTAGTGAAAAAATAAATAAATTATTATTCTAGCAATATTCACATACTGATGCAGTCTACATAATTTCTTGCCCCAGAATTCAAAAGTGAATACACACTACACACAAATACACGATAAAAAATAAATAAAATGTAATTTTTACGGATTTTATCGCGGATTTGGTTTAATTATTACATTTTTTTAACGTCCCGACGGTTCGATTACTTTGCAACTTTCGTGATCACGGGGCGGACATCCAGTATGATACAAACTACTATTTTAAGCTATAAAATAAATTAACATTAAATGGCAATGACCAAGAAAGGCGTAAATTATTTTATTTACCTACGATTCCCAAAATAAGTATATCGCAATTCTACATTTTAAAGATAATATTCATATTTATAAAGAACTAGTTGTTACCTCCAGCAGGGCTCTCTGTCTCAACAGGTGTGAGTTCTGTAACTTCACCCTCATACACTTCTTTGGTCTCGCGAATACGAAGGCCGATAGCGCGGCGGAAGTTCTCCATCAACACCTCCGTCTTCTTGATCTCTGTGCTGTATACTTCACTGCCAACCATTGGACAGAATGGCACCTTTGCAAAAATACACAATATGCTGAATTTATGTTATAAATTTTCTTTGCAACAAGAATCGGCAGGTTTAGAAATAATTATAAACTAGCTGTACCCGCGACTTCGTCCGCATGGAATTTATCAAAAACTTTATTTTTCTAAAATAAAAGAGTTTTCTAAAATAAATGTAGTCTAAGTTACTCCTTTTTATATCTGCTACCTTACATTTTTAGAATATTTTTAGATAAAATAAATCAAAGAAACATAATGAGCTCATCCACCCGCTTGTCATAATCCCATATTTAAAAAAAATCCTCAAAATTTAAGGGTTTATTTTTTTTTCTGCGGAACCCTAATTTATTTTTCAAAATTAAAGTAGCCTATGTTCCTCCCGCAAAACATAGCTATCTTTCAGTGAAAGTCCCGTTAAAATCAGTCCAGACATTTCAGAGATTAGCTGGAACAAACAGACAGACAGACAGACAGACAGACAGACAGACAGACAGACAGACAGACGGACAGACAGACAAAAAAAATCTAAGGTCATTTTCGTTATAGGTATCGTGTATATAACGATATGTAGTTGGACATTTTCTTTTATTTTCACTTTACAAACAGACACTTAAATTTTATTTATATGTATAGATGTATAGATTAAAAGCTCTCTTGCAAAATGTTTACGCTACTTAGTACTTGTAAAATAATATACCAGTTAATGAACAAGGATTCAAACAGAATTTGTATGTCAAAAAAAATAGCACTTGGACTTAAAACAATTCTTGTTTGATATTAGGAGATTAACTTACTTTAGTACCAAGTTCTTGAGCTATAGCCAATGCAATAGCAGTCTTTCCTGTGCCTGGTGGGCCAGCCAACAGTAAAGCACGTCCAGCCATTTTTTTGCTTCTAATCATGTCTACAACAATACCAGCAGCCTGAAAATAAACATAAATTAAAAATACAGGATGGAATAATTGTACCTTCAAAATAGTTACTACTGGGTAAAAAGTGCAATAAATAGATCGCATTCAATATCACAACAGGCATCTAATGAACTGTGCCACAGGGCCTGTCAAAGATTGATTCCAACAAGCATAACAAATGTTACAAAAAGCATCTTGTAACACGAAATATCAGAGACATGATGACTTTTTTAAACACACCAGTTATTATTATTATTAGCATGTAAGATCCTACTGCAGGGCAAAGGCCTCATTTCCTGCATTCCATACGTGTTGGTCAGATTTCTATGAAAAATCTTTCGAATAGGCATCCAATTTGTCTTGTCACCTGTGTCTAGAGTCTAGACCTTCGACATCCCTTCAAGACACATTTGTGGTGGTCTTCACCTACATTTCATCTGGCATGCGACACATAGGTCCAAATACCTACATCAAATATTATTCTTTTATCATATAATAACCATTTAGGAAATTGATCCTAGCCAAATAGGTATAGCAAGTGGTAAAACGAGTAATATTAAAAAACTATCCAGTAGCAAAATTTTTTATTATAAATTAATTACATTTGGTATAGGGACTTCTAGCGCAATGGGGTATTCCACCCATTTTTGAAAAGTGTTTTAAGTTGTTCCTAAGGTGAAAACGATTTAAAAAATTATCAATTTTTTATTCGATCGGCAAGACCCATAAAAATCCATTTTAAATTTATGCGCGCAAATGTATGAAAACGCTTGTCGCCATGTTCCATAAAGTGATACATCACTCCACGAGTAAAAAACCTTTTTTTATTTTCAATAGACATGAGTTAGTCTAATTAAACTCTCCTTTAACGAAACTGTCTTTCATTATAATATGTTAAAAAAAAATACTGTAGGGAAGAATCCTGTTACAACTTCAACTGTTGCCTGGGTATTCTACCTGTGGAGGGACGTAATGACTCCATCATGGCGGCTGCTGTTTCGCATCTTTTTGGGACAAATAAAAAAATTTAAATTTTCAAAACGGATTATAAAATTTATTCTTTAGTTATAAACTGAAATTAACTTAGACTCATTGCTTATTGCTTCAATATAGATTTATTGTTTTTAGATTTTTTCTCTCGTATAGTACCCCGTACCCTTTAAATGGTTCCCAAAAGTCATAATTTTGCAGATACTTTATACACAGAAAATTGATACATAGAAGATGCTGATTGTATAATATTTGAAGAATAAATCCTCTACTTTGTCAGCCAAATTATAATATTCAAGCAGTATAAAGTTCTGCTATTTTATGCATGAATTTCAATTAAATGGATTTGTGCCCTGTGTTTAGCTAAAATATATTATTTTGGGGTTTTATATGTGATATGTGGATATACAAGAGCCAATAGTCTTCAAATTAGGGTTTCCAAAACTTGAGCAATCTTGAGAAGATTGACAGAAAAGGGTAACACTAGAGGAAGCAGGATAATACAGGATAAAAAAAAATGAACTATGTGTTGAATTATAGCTAATAAATAAATAATTTGTAATTGGAGGCTAAAAGGTAGAAGAACAGCATTGAAGCAAATCCCAATTTTTTTTTAGATTTTTGGGTAAACTCAAGAACTCCCGCAATATTCTTATTTCAAAGTTATGAATTTTGGCTGTTCCAGAACAGGGATATATAAATTTATTGATTGAACACGCTTATAATTATTGACCATCTCCATGGCAACCAAATAATTATAACCCCAAATGTAATCGATTTTTCATACATTCTATTCTTTTAAAGAACAAGTGTTAATCGCAGATATATTAAAGTAAGGTTTAAGAAATTAGGAAACACACACAAACACTAGGTCTTGTATTATATACCTCTCTAGCCGATTCCTGACCCACGAGCCCAGCAGCCATCTGAAGCGGGACCCCATTCTCATCCAAACCTAATCCTTTGATGTGGCTGTGAGCAGATATTCTTTGCGTCTTAGCAGTACTTTTCACTTCTTCAATCTTCATCTTAGCACGTTATATTCTTGCAAACAAAATAAAAATATTAAAATACGCACACGCCACAACAATACACCGGCAATTGGCACAGATTAAAATATAAATCCACAGGCAATGAATAAAGGCACAGGCGCGGCTACAAAGAAGCTTATAAGCTTATACATGAATGTTCATTCATTGTCACTCTAAAGAAAAAGATAGTCGACAACAGCGACTGCATTCAAGGTCTTATATACGGAATGCAATCTCCATTTGGGTATAAGCTTCTTGGCGGCTACATGGCGGCTACAGAATTGAGATTTTACTTCTAGTCTGTGATTAAGATTATTTATAAAATTCTATGAAAGGATGATGAAAGGCGAAAACCTATTAATATGAAAATATGTCATTATATGACATTCATCGTATTAATTCTTTTATTATATAAATAAGCTCTATTTTTCACTGAAGTTGATTATGTATTCAATTACTATTATACCTCGTCGCGTCGCATCGCATCGCGTCGCGTCGCGTCCATAGAGTATAGTAATACACTGGGTAGTCGCGTCGGTGGCGTAGTTGTATGACTTTTACTACGGTATCGATACGGTTACAAAACTGAGGTCTCGAGTTATAATCCCAGGTCGGGCAAAGTGATATTGGATTTTTCTATTAATTATCAGACTGGAGTTAGGAATTTGTGCCCGATATGGCGATAGGCTCGCCCCATAGAATTAATGTACTTATTAACTCCATGGCTCGCCCCCATCACATCGAGGGACGGAACATACAAGGCGCAATATGGTCCTGACACCTCGGCTTACCCCATCTGGTATAAAAGCCGTGAATTTATGTATGTATTTAATTACACAAAACGTAAATTTATATGTAGATACTGAATATTCACAAAAGTGCAAGTAAGCTAATTAAAATAATCTCGTTTTTAATGCTTCTTGAATACAGATGATAATTTAGTTATTAAGATTCAAAATTATTTAACACTTTTCTTATAACTTGCTAGATTGTGCATCAGTTTTGTGAAATAAATAAAAAAATCTTTCCACACTCGTAACTTGTTCTAGGGATCTGTCGACTACCTATCGGGAAACAATCTTTTTAATATACGGAAAAAAGACTATGAAATACCATAATATTATGAACGAAGTAAATAGGACCATAACTAAATTGAACGCATTGTATGTTATGTCAAAAAGAGTTATAGTGCGTCTGAATTTGCAAGTTTATTAAATGTTTACATCTCTTTTTAACTTTACTGAAATTGGGTTTTTTGTCTCTATTTAACAATGAAATTCTTGACTCTTTTAAATTACCGTATAATTTAATGATACTTTACAGCAGCTGGTCGAGATAATATTTTCGAGTGTACAAAAATAAATTACAAACTCAGGAAAACATAAAGTGAGTGTACTTAATCACGCTAACACTATTTATCCATTATATAGTACATAAATATAAAATATTGTGGGCATACTATGTGGCTTTAAGTCGCGTTGAGCTGTGAAGATAGAGCATTGCAGTTTGTCCATTTTCAAATGGAGTACACGGCGCAGAATTTGGAATATGCGGTATCCGTATTCTACAATGGCGAGCAGGCGGACAGGACGAGAGCTCATGCGTGGCTCACGGCCGCGCAGAGAGTCCCGGAGGCCTGGAACTTCGTGTGGGAACTGCTTCAACCAACTAAGGTGAATATATGAATATTAGCTTCCTAGTTAAAGTACAACTACCTTCCAATGTTAAGAATATAAATACTGATATTTCATTGTTTCTCATTGAATCTGCAATACATGGTATAAATTATGTTGAAATCCATTTAGATCTCCTACTAATTTCAAGAAATTTATTGATGTCCTGTAGTGAATAAATCAGTCAAATTTTGTAAATGAAGAGTATTTACACCAAGTATTTAAATAGCATTTTACATTGCTTTAGGGTACAGAGATTCAGTTTTATGCTGCCACAACACTGCACACTAAGATTTTGCGGTGTTGGAATGAAATCCCTCCTGAGAGCTATGAGGAACTGAAGAATAAACTGTTGCAGGCTGTATTTACTTATTCCAAGGGTCCTAAGATTGTCACTAATAGATTATGCATTAGTGTGAGTATTGAATATATCTTCACTATTTTGTGTTATATTGTTTAATACTTTCACAACATTTCGAAACATATAAATTGAGTCATGTTATAAAAATATAGAACAGCACATTTAGTGAGTGCATGGTGGCCATTTGGTAAATGGACCAGACGCGGCTGCCAACATGTTCATGGTGGTTCATCACCTCTGACTTTTCAGAGTCATGTGTGTATTGATAGTCAATCACCATGCACTGAAATGGTGAAGGAAAACATTATGAGGAAACTTGCATGCGATTTATAAGAAACTCTGGTATGTAAGCCCGCCGACCCGCACTAGGCCAGCTTGGTATATGGCCTAACCACTCTCAATCATGTTCTCGATTGTAGAGGAGGCCCGTGCCCTGCAGTGGGATGTATATGGGCTGATACAGATACATTTAGTTTACAAAAATATGTGAACTATTATGACAACTAAGTCTTTATAAAAAATGATAGTATATATTACATATTACATTTGTCTCTTTTTTCAATGCTTATTTAATTTAGTACCTCAATACTTCATACCTCAATAATTCATATTTATAATCATACTTAAAAATATTCTTAAATTATTGGTAATCAATTTTGAAAATTGTGCTTGTAATTCACACACCTCTGTTTAATAATAACTTATTGCAGGTGTTAATGACATGATTATGTTTTCAGTTAGCAGCATTCATTCTTCAGCAAGGCACAGTAGACTTGTCAACAATATTAAGACCTTTATCTACATTAGAAAACACCAGTCTCTTGCTGGAAGTACTTACTGTGATACCTGAAGAAGTAAGTAGATTATAAAAAATAATTTTAAAATTCACCAGGTTTTGCTTGGTTCTATTGGTAAATAATTTGTAATTCCATGTAAATAATTCCCACAATATACTTTCCCTGACTTGATATTATTCTTATGATCATGATGTTCGACCACTCACACTTTTGGCACTTTATAATATCCGAGTGATCAACAATTCTAAGTAATAGTGCTTGCTGGAATAATGTTTTTTTCCTAGCCTATTAAATATTCCGTTGAGAATTAATCCTATAATTTTATTTTTAGTATAACAGCATGACTATGGGATCGTCACTGCGAGCTAAAAATCGAGCGATGCTGCAGCAAGCATGTCCAGCTGTTTTAGATGACATGCTTGGATACTTACAATCAGTATACAAGTAAGTTCTTCATAGTTATCCATATTATTCCTAATGTATCTACTACTAATTCTCTGTCATATAGAAATTATGAATGACATATGTTTTCAATTTGTAAGATGGATCTTAGGATGGCAGTTTGGAACAGAATTTTATGTAACAAAAAGTATAATATTACAAATAATTAACAGTAATTTGCACAAAAAATTATTAACCAATAATAATGTGTGTAACTAAGTTGTTGCATTCTTAAAACCACGGAAATGCGCGTCACATCCGCGCAGCCATCGTATCATCCCGGGAGTAAGCTATCCCGGCACAAATGTGGGTCGAGGTTTAGAAGACCATCACTAGCTTTGGCAGTAGCTCCTCATGAGAATATTCAAGAGACTTCAGCGTATGACGCCTTTTAAAATTGTAATTGCTATCATGTGTAAATAGATGCAAAAATCTACAATCTACACTAATTAATAAAAAAAAAAATACTTTTTTTACTAGAGACCCTTCCCAGCTTCGCCTGGGTGTACATGCTTTTTGATTCAACTCCACGCTTGATACATATACTTTTTCTTACAAACACACCACCCTGGGACACCTGTATATGTATTGCACATAATATAAACCTTCCCCTAGAATAACTTTATCTATTAAAAAAACCGCATCAAAATTCGTTGTGTAATTTTAAAGATCTATATATACGTAGGGACAGATAGATGGGAAGTTACTTTGTCTATGCTGAGTAATTGAAAATCCGCAGCTATTAAAACCACTTTAATACAACTATATAGTATAGTATACTTATCTTACGGCAAATAACGGATTTATATTTTTAAAATACCTATTACTTAATCATATATGACTACCGTTTCTAATAGTCAACATGATGGGCAGAAGTCGCATTTATCATGTCACTGGTGATTCTTGAGGGATGGATGACCCTGTGTATATATAGTCCTAGTAATGGACTTTCTCTATGAAAAGAAGATGTTATAAGCTGCAAGAGTGAGTGTGTGGTGTCCCCCCGCGCAGTGAGTTCACGGAGCCGCCGGCGGAGGAGCTGGTGCAGGCGTGGACGACGGCGGCCACGTGCGCGTGCAGCTGGCTTACGCTGGGCGGCGACGACTCGCCCGACACCATCGTGCCGCTGCCCGACCGCATGCCGCTGTGCCGCGCGCTGCTCACCGCCGTACACGTGCTATACACGTTAGTACGTTGTTGCATACTCTTCCTTCTTTGTGTTTAGATGCCAGCCAGGAGGAATACAGTAGTATTTCTTGATATCTACTTGACTATCGATTTTTGTGTTTCATGTACTGTCACGTTTTTATTTCTACCTGTGTTATTTTGGTGTGTGCATTAAATCGATGTTACTTATTTCACGTGTGACACAAGAACTTCGAATGCACCAATCTTAAATAGATTGTCTCAATCTCTCAATGTAAACTAAGATGTAACACCCATAACAGTGGGATGTATCACATATAAGGATAAAATGGAATTCTTTAGCACCACATCAGCCAGTTACTTAAGAACATTTGTGTGAACAACAAGTGTGCGTGAGGGGGGGGAGGGGGGGAGTTATTTACAGAACACTGGGTATGATTTCATTACTCGAATTCGTAATATATATTATTAGCTCTTCTGGTAGAAATAATAGTTCACTTGTTTCCACAATTACTTTTATTAGTTGCTTCACAATATTTGTACTAAGTAATTGGTTGTTTACGGTATCAGACTTCCACCACTAAGGTGCATGTTCGCATCCTTCAGGTTCTCTCTCGGGAATTCGTGGGAACGAACGAATGAATGAGTGTCAGAGTGAACAGCGAGTATGAATAACCACTAGAGTGAATGACAGATGGATCAATACCATATCTGATATGCGAACACGCACATTATGAGTAATAAAAGGATATTCTAGGTACATTTTCTTATACGAGTAAAACTAGGACAAAATAAATATAATTAATCATAAAAGCTAACAATATAATTTAAAGTTTGTTACAACCGTGAACACTTTTTCTTTATTTATCGACATTCATTAAATAAATTCTGTCAATCTGGAGCTAGCCCAGGAGGGGGGAGAGACATGACCCTCATGACCTCCCCCCTGGATCCGCCATTGGCGTGAAGTGTGAAGTGATAATGTCGGTGGCAGTTGGAACGAGGCGGTGAGCGACTCTGCGCTGGACGCGTGCGAGGCGTGCCTGTCGGCGGTGCGCGCGGCGGGCGGCGGCTCGGACGCGGCGCGCTACTCGCACGCGGCGCTGCAGCTGCTCACGCACCTCGCCGACCTCACCGCGCCCATCATGCAGCGCGACAACGTGCCCAACTCCATCAATGAGGTTGGTTACCTCTAATACATTAAAATCTCAAACTCATTACTAAAGCGCTAACGATTATTCTAGAATAGGGATGTTCACTAATTTTTGGAAACGCTTTTTTGTAGATAGGCCCTATATAAACACAAAAATAATAATCTTACTAAAATATAAAACAAATAATTAAAAAATACTTGAACAAATATGGTTTTCTAAATTCCCGTTAAAACGCTCCAACTTGCCACGTGGCTATAATCCACGTCAACGATCGCAGAGTTTTGCGGTCTATCAAAATTAACTGAGTTTATCATCTATACGCCTGTTTAGTGACGTCAGCGCGCTCCGGTCGCTGTTTGTAGTCACTAGTCAATGGGTATTGGATAAAACATTTTAAAATATTTTTATTTTATTTATTACAATCAATTAGTTTCTCTGAATTTTATATTAGGTTTGAAAATACTGTTTTCAAGGCGCAAAAAATAAATTTGCGCGATTTTGTGATACGAGTCGACATCCTTATTGTGTTTTGTTCGGCGCGACTTCGACCTCCAGAATGAACCAGCTTAGTAGATTAAGGTGAAACATACAATAATGGGTGACCAAGTTGGTGAGAAAACTTCCCAAAACGATAATTGTGTATCAGGAGGTAGTGTCTGCGCTGATCACGTGCTGCGTGGCGTTGGGCGAGACGCACTCGCGCGCGCTGGTGGCGGCGGTGCAGGCGGGCGCGGCGGGGGGCGCGGGCGGCGCGGGCGAGGGCGACGCGCAGCGCGGCGCGCGCCAGCTGCTGCAGCTGCTGCTGGCCGCGCAGGCGGCGCCCGGACACTACCCGCTGCACGAGACGCGCTCCAACCTCGTGTTCGGCTTCTGGTACACGTTACAGGTAGGGCAATATGTTGTTACTTGTGTTACCTGAACATTTAATATTATCCGGCTTGAAGGAGCATTTTTACAACAATTATACCCTCAGTTTGTATGTATTTGCGTAGACGGTATTTCGAGAAACAACTTAAAATACTTGTAGATAAATATTTAATCGATTAAAAATATATTAACACTCGTCAAAAAATAAAATACATAGTCCTAAATGACACAAATCCTACTACTATTATAAAGGCGAAAGTTTGTAAGTATGGATGTATGGATGTTTGTTACTCTTTCACGTAAAAACTACTGAATGAATTTGAATGAAACTTTACCACAATATAGCTTATACATCAGAATAACACATAGGCTACAATTTTTTAGGTTTTTAATGTGAGGTCGTAAAAAAAACACATTTTTTGCGCTTACATTGCAAACGCTGACTGAATCCTACAAGATAGATCAAAACAATTTACTACAGTATTGTACAACTTAAAAAGGTCTACAAAAAAGTCCGTGATGGTATATGTTTATCTCTTAGGAATAACCCATAATAACCATTTTTTATCCTTTAATTTGTACGAGAAATAATGGCTTATTTACGAAGCGATTTTAAGCAATACAGTATTAATCCTTATCCAATTAAGTATCTTAAATACATTGTGAATTTAATAAAGATCAATATGGCTTTTTACAGCATGTAAATTAAATAAATATTTTCGAAGATATCACAGATTTAAAATGCAGAGTCATAGCAATTTCGGCGATAAATACAGTTTCGGTGATAAATACCGGCAGCGACGCCAGGCGAACGGGGCGTGGGGGGAGCGGGGTAGGTGCGGTGGGGAAGAAGTGGCTCATCGCTGAATGCGCGACCCGAACGCGGGCAGACGCGTGAGGGCAGACGTCGTTGACGGTTGTGTCCGTTTTGCGAATTTTTGTTCTACTAAGGTTCTTTTGTAAAAAGTAAGCAAAATTTAGGCAATTTATCAATTTCAAGCGTTGATATACTGACAAGTAATTTAAAATAAAGAAAAGAAACAAATAAATCTACAGCGAAATAAAAATTTAAAAACTACCAGCTTTTTTTTCAGAAAATTCCACCTAAAATACTTTTTAGAGTTAATTTTAAAGAATAAGTTTTTTTTTGTAATCTTGATAAAGAATTTATTGTAAAAAACTGCGCTAAGTTTTATTTGATGATTTTACGAATTACTTCATTGATAATTCAATTACTATATAGATAGGTTACTTACAGTTAATTATAACAAATTATATAAATAGGTTAATTTTAACAAATTACTTCATTGATAATTCAATTACTATATAGATAGGTTATTTACCGTTAATTATAACAAATTATATAAATAGGTTAATTATAACGAATTACTTCATTGATAATTGAATTACTATATAGATAGGTTAATTAAATAGGCAAGGATTGCATTAAAGTACAATCATAACAATAACTACCGAACTGTATTTTTTGGAAGTATAGAAACAACACGTACTTAAGAATTATGCCGCGAAAGCGTAAGTCTAATCTTTCCCAAAGCTCTAATAAAGCTCGAACTATGAAAGTAGCTAGACTTAACGAGACGTTTCCACAAGCCGAACTGCGACAAGCAGAGCGTGAGGCAGCTCAAAGAGCTGCTGAGACACCAGAGCAGTCCCAAGATAGACGTCGACAGCATGCTGAGTATCTAGCATCTCAACGGGCTGCAGAGACACCCGAACAGTCTCAAGCTCGACGTCAACAGAACGCTGAATATCTGGCATCTCAACGGGCTTCTGAGACACCCGAACAGTCCCAGGATCGACGTCGACAGCATGCTGAGTATCTAGCATCTCAACGGGCTGCGGAGACACCCGAACAGTCTCAAGCTCGACGTCAACAGAACGCTGAATATCTGGCATCTCAACGGGCGTCTGAGACACCCGAACAGTCTCAAGCTCGGCGTCTTCAGCAAGCGAATTACATAAGGTCCCAAAGAGCTACTGAAACTGTTGAAGCTGCTGAAGCTCGCAGACGCGCTGTTGCTGAAAGGGCACAACAGCGACGATTAATATTTACAAGAAACGCGTGGGGAGTATTCGATAAAGCTGCATTTGAGTACGATGAAACTCTTGATTACGAAAGCCACAAGCTTATAAAAATAGAAGCGATGAATAAAGAATGCAGATTTTGCGGTGCTCTTAAATGGAAAGAGGAAGCTGCAGGCATGTGTTGTTCGGGAGGAAAAGTAGTTCTTCCTTCAATAGACGAGCCTGTTGAACCTCTTAAAGAACCTTTTTCAAATGAAACAGATGAGTCTCGCCGTTTTTTAAAAAACATAAGAAAATACAATACATGCTTCCATATGACATCTTTTGGAGCTGATAACATTGTGTCGATGCCAGGATTTTGCCCGACTTTTACAATCCAAGGGCAAATATACCACACAATTGGCTCTTTGCTTCCTGCTGCTAATACGCAACCAAAATTTTTGCAAGTTTATTTCATGGGTGATGAGGAAGCACAAGTTGATAGGCGTTCTGAGTACGTACCAGGTGTGGGAAGAAACACAGTTCAAAAAATACAAAAAGTTCTACATGATCACAACGTTTTAGTGCATGAATTTAAAATGGCTAAAGATAGAGTGACTAGCGATAATTACAAGGTCGTGATACACCCAGATCGTGTACCACGTGGTGAACACGAAAGACGATTCAATGCCCCGACCACAAACGAAATAGCTGCCGTAGTAGTTAGTACTGAACAAACTGCGTCTCGGGACATTGTTATTCAGGCGCACGATGGCCGGCTTACTAGAGTTCCGGACACTCATAGATTTTATGATGCTCTCGAGTACCCGATAATTTTTTGGAAAGGACAAGAGGGGTACAGTTTTGATATTCCTCAGACAAACCCAGTTACAAAACAGCCTATACCGAACAAAAAAGTGTCGTGCAAAGACTTTTATGCGTATCATATGATGGTACGTCGCAACAATTTTAATTTATTGCTTCGATGTAGGCTTCTCTTTCTTCAGTTTTTGGTGGACATGTATGTCAAAGTGGAGAGTGAGCGCTTAAGGTTTATTGCTTTAAACCAAACAAAACTGCGAGCAGAAAACTATATACATTTACAAGACGCGGTCAGGAATGATGCGGATTTAGATCCAAACAATTTGGGTCAATTGGTAATACTCCCATCGTCATTTGTAAATAGCCCGAGATATCTTCATGAGTACACGCAGGATGCGTTCACATACGTGCGTAACTACGGGAGGCCTGACCTGTTTATTACAATGACATGTAATCCCGCTTGGCCAGAAATTACTAAAGAGCTCATTCCAGGACAAAATGCAACAGACAGACATGACTTAACAGCCAGGTTATTTAAAATAAAAGTACAAAAATTGGTTGCTCTACTTACAAAAGGTAAAATATTTGGAGATATGAAGTGTTTCATGTACTCGATCGAGTGGCAAAAAAGAGGTCTGCCTCACGTGCACTTACTGCTGTGGTTGACGGAAAAATTACGCCCCAACCAAATTGATGAAGTCATAAGTGCGGAGATACCAAATCCAGAAAGTGATCGAAAACTCTACGATACTGTAACCAAAAATATGATTCACGGTCCCTGTGGTGCACTAAATCCGTCATCACCATGCATGAAAGAAGGAAAATGCACCAAAAAGTATCCAAGGGCGCTTTTAAAAGATACTCAAACTAACGACAAAGGCTATCCTTTGTACAGGCGTAGAACACCAGGAGATGGCGGCCGTACGATAACTCTAAAAACCCGAGGTGGAACACAGGAAGTATTGGTTGACAATAGCTGGATTGTCCCATATTCTCCTCTTCTGTCTAAAATTTATAACTGTCACATAAATGTAGAGTTCTGCAATACGGTACAGGCGATAAAATATATTTGTAAATATATAAACAAAGGCAGCGACCAGGCTATTTTTAACATTCGACAGCAAGGGAATGTTAATATTGACCCGAGAGATGAGGTGCAAACGTATCGAGCCGGTAGATATGTTAGTAGTAACGAAGCAGCGTGGCGGATCTTGGGTCTGCCTCTGCATGAAAGACACCCAACAGTCACTCACCTTGCGGTTCATCTGCCTAATGGTCAGCGGATTTACTTCACTGAAAACAATTTTAGAGAGAGAATGGCCGCACCACCTAAGACGACACTAACTGCATTTTTCCTGCTTTGCCAAAATGACGCATTTGCAAAAACATTACTTTATGTTGACGTACCCCGCTACTATACATGGAACGTGTCGTCGAAAGAATGGAAACGTCGTTTACAAGGCACACCTGTCGACGGCTGGCCAGGTGTGAAGGCAGGAGATGCTCTTGGGCGCATTTACACAGTGCATGTTAGTAACTTCGAATATTACTGTTTGCGAATGCTGCTGAATGTAGTACAGGGCCCCACTAGCTTTTTGGATCTAAAAACAGTTGACGGCAAAGAACTTGAAACTTTTCGACAAGCGTGTGAGAAGTTGGGGTTGTTGGAAGATGACAACCACTGGGATGCCACAATGGAAGAGGCAGTGCTGTGTCGCTCTCCTTCGCAAATAAGAGAACTATTTGCAATATTGATATGCACTTGCGGTTTATCCAATCCTCTTCAACTATGGGATAAGTATAAATCTGCATTATCGGAGGATATCTTGCATAGATTTGAAAGGATGGATCAAGTCAACAATGATCTATGTTTCAATGAAGCACTGAGACATATAGAGGACAAAATAATAACGATTTCCGGTAAGAAATTGTCTGACTTCGGTATGCCTACACCAGAGCGTCGAGGAGAGTTGTCGACCGATTTGATCAAAGAGCTAAGCTACGATATTGCTTTATTAGACGCTCAGGTCAGCGAAACTGAACCACGCCTGCTACCCGAACAAAAAAACATTTATAACAAAATATTACAACGAGTTGAGCTTGACAAAGGCGGCCTTTTCTTTCTTGACGCCCCGGGCGGTACAGGTAAAACATTTTTGCTTAATTTGCTTCTAGCAAAAATTCGTAAGGACCGTAAAGTTGCATTAGCGGTGGCTTCCTCTGGGATCGCTGCAACATTGCTGAGCGGTGGACGAACGGCACATTCGGTTTTTAAATTACCTCTTAATCTGGTGAGCGAAGAAACCCCAACGTGCAACATCAGTAAGAGCAGTGCCCGTGGCGCCCTCTTGCAACAATGTATGCTGATCGTGTGGGACGAGTGCACTATGTCACACAAACGCGCCATTGAGGCGCTTGATCGCTGTCTACAAGATATTCACAGCAATCGAAAGTTGATGGGTGGTGTGGTAGTGTTATTGGCAGGGGATTTTAGACAGACTTTACCTGTTATCGAGAGAGGCACTGCAGCAGATGAAATTAACGCATGTCTAAAAGCCTCATATCTGTGGTCTAAAGTTGAAAAGCTTTATCTTACCACTAACATGCGAGTCCAGTTATTCAGCGATGTCGAATCAGGAGCATATGCTCAAAAACTGCTAGAAATTGGTGAAGGCCACCTAAACACCGACCAAGAAGGTATGGTTCTTTTTACACAGCAATTTTGTCATGCTGTGGAGACAGAAAACGAACTTATTGAACAAGTTTTTCCGAATCTGCAACAAAATATTCTTGACGAAAATTGGTTGTGTGAAAGAACCATATTGGCACCAAAAAATGAGACTGTTGCGAAAATAAATAAAAAAATCTTGGCCGAAATAAACAGCGAAACATCAGTGTATAATTCCATTGACACAGTTATGTCATCCGATGACACTACAACTTATCCCGTAGAGTTCCTAAACTCTTTAGAGTTGTCCGGGGTGCCATCACACAAGTTGGAATTAAAGGTAGGTGTACCCGTTTTGTTAATGCGTAACCTGGATGCGCCAAGATTATGCAACGGTACTCGGTTGCGAGTTACCGAATTAGGAAGGCATATAGTGAAGGCTACAATTTTAACTGGAGAAGCCAAGGGAGACAATGTTCTTATACCGCGCATCCCAATCATACCCAACAACTTGCCATTCAATTTTAAACGCCTGCAGTTCCCATTAAAAGTCGCATTTTCAATGACGATCAACAAATCGTCAAACCTTGAAGGTAGCAGGCCTACATTTGGGCACGCCATGTTTTTCTCACGGTCAGCTCTATGTGGCTTGCTCACGTGTTTCCAAAGCGAAGAATCTGCATGTTTATGCTGAAGGAAAAAGATCGTTAAATGTAGTTTATAGGAGCATACTGCAGTAGCTACCTATAGGCCTATGATTAGGGCTCTGCAGTGCTTAGTTACCGTATTTCTTACTTATTACTAGAAGACGGGACGAACCTGAAGTCCACGCGAACGAAGTCGCGGGCAAAAGCTAGTTAATAATATTACACTGCTTTGTGATGTTTTTAATATATGAACTAGTCAATTCGCCTTTGCCGTGCATGCCAACTGAGCTTTAGTTACTAACTACATATATAATCACCCAGGACGAAGTGCTGAACTTCATAGACAGCAACCAGGACATCCACCCGGTGTGGAAGGACGTGTTCTCGCAGCTGCTCATGATCCTCGTCACCAAGTCAGAGGCGCCCGCCGACTCCGCCCTGTCGCGGGACGACCTTGAACTGCTCAGGTGTTACCGACAAGACATCGCCGATACTGTCGTATGTTATATTCAATCTCATTATTCAGACAGATAGTTGTAGAAAGGAGAATGCCCATTTGTAGTATCGGAAAAAAAATATCGTAGGTTCTGATACCGATACCTACTGCTAAAATGTATAATAGCATTTTTATGGTTTGCCCTTAAACGTTTTCCTGTTTTATCTCGGGCGACAACATCTCACAATTTTCTATTTTTTTCATTAAATATGGGTATTTCCTTTGTATAAAATGTTCGATAGGTTTTGACAGCGTTACCTAAAATAGAATAAAAATTGAAAAATATTGGTATGCACGTTGTTTAATGTGTGGTGCGTGTGTTTGCTGGTCAGATGTACTGCTTCGGCGTGCTGGGCGAGTGGTGCTGGTCGAGCGTGGAGGCGGCGCTGGCGGGCGCGGCGGCGGCGGGCAGCGTGGCGCGGCGCGAGGCGGCGCTGCACGTGGCGAGCGCGCTGGCCGACGCCGCGCCGCCCGAGCACGCGCCGCGCGCGCTGCTGGCGCTGCTCGAGCACGCCGTGCACACCGCGCACACCGCCGACAACAACACGCACATACTCAACACCGCGCTCGACTGCCTCGGTACACATACTGTATTATAATATGTTTTATCTGGTATATAAACTATGGAGGTAGGTCACCACCACCACTGCAATGTTTATTACTACCGCCAAACAGAATGTAAAAGCACTGTTGTGTTCCGGTTTGAAGGACATTGTAGCCAGAGCAATTACTGAACATAATGAAAATTAACATTTTATTTCTCAAGATGGAGAGTGCAGTGATATATATACCAAGCTTTGCTTTGCGCGATAAGCGGTCGTTTTGCTTCCATCATGCAAATGTAAAGTTCGTGTCCGTCATTCATTGCTATAAAAATCGTCATAGGCAAATTGATATTGAAAGTATGTTCATAATAACTATTGAATAGTATTAAAATGTGTATGTCATGTTGTGGTTGTGTGCAGGCGGGTACGCGTCGTGGCTGAGCTCGGTGCAGAGCGCGCGCGCGGCGGCGCTGAGTCGCGAGTGCGTGCGCGCGGCGGGCGCGGCGCTGCAGCGGGCGCCCACCTCGGCCGCGCTGGCGCTGCGCAAGCTGTGCGCAGACTGCAGCGCGCCCGCCGCAGACCTCGTCGCCGACATCGTGCACGCCGCGCAGGTACGCGCACCGCTGCTGTGTGCTTGTTTATCACATACAGATTTGAAAAAATACAATAATGCCATGCTAGAGCTGATTGCACAGTTAACTTCATATCATCTATAGACTAATCATTCATTCTACTATTTCAAAACATCGATATTTATAAGTCGGCATATTCAACATTAACAATATATTACTTGGAATACATTGAGCATTATATTAATTCAAAAAATATATTGAGTGTGGTGTGTAACAGAGCAGCAGCGTGCGGCGCGACGCGTGGGTGCGGCGGCAGGTGGCGGGCGCGGCGGGGGCGGCGCTGGCGGCCGCGCCGCTCGACGCCGCCGCGCCGCTGCTGCACGCCTTCGCCGCCACGCTCCGGGAGGACCTGGCGCCGCAGGTATACACACGGACTTCTTATTAAGTTCGCAATTTAGTCAGTTTGGTTATGTTATGTTAAAAAATGGTGTGCGTGTTAGAAAAATTGGTGAATTTAATCAGCTGTAATTAGTTAATAAAACTGTTTCATTTTATGACAATACTAACGGCCCGACCCGGCTCCGCACGGGAGCAGATACACATTTTTGGAAATATTCTTTAGCCTAGATTCATCAGGGATAAAATGCGTTACAAATAGTGAAAGAATTTTTCAAATCGGCCCATGGTTTTAGACTCTATTCAATGCAAACAAATAATCAAATCTTTCCTCTTTATAATATTATTTCAGATATTTTGATGTGAAGTTTGGCACTTTCTACATAAATATTATATTTGTTTAACATATTGAATGATTGGTTTATTCAATACGTGTGATGTAGAAGAGCAGTGGCGTGCCTAGGGTTGTGGACTAGGGCAAGCCCAATATTTTTTTTTAGCAAGAATATGTATTGGTTCAGGAGCAAAATGGTATTAAGAAAGAAGAACGTGTTCATCATGCGATAGGGGGCGAGCCTATGCGATGTTAATAAATAAAAAAATATATAGAAAAACGACCCGAGATTCGAATCCGAGACCTCAACTTTGCGCCATCGAGGCAGTCCTAGACCTACCACACGATCTATATAAGATTAGGATAAAAACTAATAAAATAATAACTGTCTTTATCACCGTTATGAAAAAATCTATTACAATAAGTTGTTTCGAAAAAATCTAATAGATGGCGCGATTTTCACAGCCAGCTATTTAATATTCCCAAAATACTGAATGGCCTATCATTAGTTTTAAATAGATGAATAAAACAAATGTGTAAGTCAAATTACTTTTGGGCATGCATACGTAACTTTATATTGCAATTATTTTGTAAATTAATTACAATGTAAAGTAATAGCACAAGTACGGCGCCGTGTTTAATTTCGCGGCCAGAAATTATTGTTATTAATACATTCATGTTATGTTTTTGTGTATGCATGTGATTTTTTGATTCATCATGAGCCCTGAAAGGAAGCTCTTGATGAGCTCAATGGCAAACAGTGTCAACTAATATCTGAAAAACACTACGATTACTGTACGCGAGCATAATGTTTTGAAATCTCATCACATATGTATCTGACGCATAAAGAGGTTTCTATACGCTGTTTACCAGAATTATGAAAAGATATTAATGCATAATATACTTTTCTGTACTTTGAGAAATCACAACAAATCAGGCGTAGGTTTTGGACCAGATACGAGTAGTTTTCGTAGAGAGTAGTGTTCGTCAACGAAATGTAATGAATTTACCTTTTCCTCGCCGATCAACACTTGCACGCACTTCCAACCATCACAAGGCACATTTTCACTCATTATTATACGTAATAAACGTAAAATACTATAATTAAACCAAAATCAACGTAGATGTTCTGTGATTACTGGTTAATCGTCCGCTCGAAAGACATAATAATAAACGTGAACTATCCACAGGTCCTAAATTATGTACAATTCCAAATTATATATTAATAAACATATTTAAAACATCATAATACGGTCTCAAAAAATATCAATTTATTTTATATATTATCCAATACAACTTATAGCAAAACATAAATATTTTTCCATAAATTTGGATCATAATATGACGCGTCAAGTGCACAACTTCACTACGCGAAGCCGGGCATTTTGCTTGGTACAAATTGCATTATAGAATAGCTATATGTATAGGTACGTAGTGTCATGGTAGTAGCAATTCACCCATAGGTGCGACTGAGAGGGCAATATACGCCAAAAGCCAGGTAAAAGCACACAAGAGAGAAAAAGATAGATAATACTTTGGTGTGTTCCGTCTTTTTTAAGATATTGCGTCACGCGTGGACCAGCGTTGATTTTGAATGAAATATTTTTATGTTAGTTTTAGACCGCGGCGCTCGCTTAGGCGAGCCGCGAGTTGCCAGGCGTGGCGCTGCGGGCGCGGGTGCTGCGTCGCAGGCGCGGGGCTCCATAGTCCATTATGGCACGCCGCGACGCGGTAAATTTAAAAATGATAGACGTTTTGCATTAAACGAATGTATTTTATTTATGTTACAAATTTTCCTTTAAGATTGAGTATATTGTATTGAGTAGTTTGGGGGGTAGTTGGTGTTAGGTCTCGGCGGTGCACACTTCTGCTAGAAAGGGTGCACCTATAAAAAGCTGAGCAAAGCCAGTAGCGTACGCCCAAGTGTGCAAGACTGGGCTATCAGACGCGCACCATAAAGTCCTATTTTACACGTCCACGCCTCCACAAAGCTGCCGCCGCACTTTGTGGAGGGCCTACATACTTGTAGGTCGTCCCATACCCCGGGCAATGTCCTGATCATAAACGAGTCTTGCACAATACATCTACCTCGTGATCTTGATAGCAAAGTGAGAAGGGCGAAGGCGAACCTTCGGCGCCGTAAAACCGAAACCCTAGCTAAGGGAAATAACCCCGACAGAAAAACCAGCGTGTGACCTGAAAAGGTCACCTCAGGACCGTAAACCTGTAGTCATGTCTTACAGGAACGGGGGTCTGAGCTTTGCCACTTGGACTGCGAGGAAGGTATCCTCTATAAAAAATCCCCTAATCCCACGGTGCGGGGCGCGCCAAAGGGATGAATGACTGGCAGGAGTGTCAGCCGCTAGCGACCAACCTCGGCGGAGCAGGCGAACCGCCGTTGAAGAAAGCCTTCTTTTTGGGAATGGGCGTCACCCCAAGAGCGACTGTTTAAATCGACCCTACTCGTGGGAAAAATATATGATGAATGATTCAAATAAAAATCAATTAACTAAAAGTACACCTTCTACTAGCGGTACAACAAAGACCCTAACCCAGCAAATCTTTCACAAAGGAATGTTTGAAAATAGAATGCGCTCCACATCCGCAAGCGAAATCCCAACAACTGCACCCAGTGTAATTGTAAACCAAAGCCAAGAAGATGCTCAAAATGACAATCCTAATAACTGGAAGGAAGTAACAAGCAAAAAGCGTATGCGAAGCCCGGATGAAATTAGAGAACCATCAAAGCAATCTAAGCTTAATACCTACTGGCTATCCAAAATTCAACAAACACCTACATCCAATAGTTTCTCAAACCTAGCTGTCGATCCACCTGATCAAAATACAGAAAGAATTGCAAAACCTCCACCTATATATGTGGATAAAGTTGAGAATATCCAGCCACTTATTAATCTTCTCAATGAATATGACCAAGAAAGTTATACTCTTAAAATTCTTAACAACGAACAGGTCAAGATTCAGCCTAAAACTCCTGACACTTACCGAGAAATAGTCAAAAGATTAGAGTCCAAAAATACTGAATTTTACACCTTCAAACCGAAACAAGATAGGAGCTTCAAAGTGGTTCTCAAAAATCTACACCCATCAACTGACCTTGATGATTTAAAACAATCACTCAAAGAATTAGGACACGTCTGCACTAATATATGGAATATAAAGCAAAGAGCGACAAAGAAACCTCTCCCCATGTTCATAGTCGAATTGGAACCAAACGACGATAATAAAAGCATTTACAATGTTAAGTACCTCCTGAATTGCCGAATTCAGTTCGAACCACCACGCCCGAAGCGAGAGCCACCACAATGCGCAAGATGCCAGCAATATGGGCATACAAAGACTTACTGCCGTCGAAAACCAAGGTGTATTAAATGCGCTGGAGATCACTTGTCCAACGACTGTTCTCGTAAAACCAGATCAGATCAAGTCAAATGTGCTCTATGCGATGGTAACCACCCCGCAAATTATAAGGGGTGCCGAATATATCGGGAACTGCAAAAAATAAAATTACCCGGCCCAACCCCTGCAGTAAAAAAGTCACTCCATCCAAGACATATTATTAAGCATGGAGAAACTGAACAACCTGCACTAAAAAATAACAAACAAAACTTAATACACCAACAAGAAACAAAAAATAGTGAGGTAACACTTAACAAAACTGAAATAAACGAAGACAAGACAAGCACAAGTGATATACGCGAGTTGGTAATCCTAATAAAACAAATGATGCAGCAATTGACCGCAATGACTAACTTAATAATGACCCTCACATCAAGGTTTGGAAATTCGACTCCTTAAAAATAGTCCTATGGAATGCCAACGGGCTGTCACAACACTTCCTTGAAGTTAAAACATTTGTTTTGTTACATGACGTTGATATCTTTCTTATCTCAGAAACTCACTTTACAAAAAAGAACCATTTTTATCTCAATAAATATAAATTTTATCACACAATGCACCCTGATGGCACAGCACATGGAGGAACTGCTGTTTTGATAAAAGATTGCATTAAACACCACGAAACAACAAGCTACTCTTCTAGTGAAATCCAAGCTACTAACATAGTTATTGACGACTGGACAGGACCATTTATAGTATCAGCTGTATATAGCCCTCCGAAGCACAACATAAAACAGGACTCATACGAAACGTTCTTCAATTCACTAGGGCGACGATTCATCGCTGGGGGCGACTATAATGCTAAAAACTCCATCTGGGGCTCACGTATAACTACATCAAAGGGACGACAGCTACATAGAGCCGTAGAAAATTTAAACCTGGCAGTAGTATCATCTGGTGAACCGACCTATTGGCCTACTGATGTAAACAAGACTCCAGACTTGATTGATTTCTGCGTTGTGAAGGGAATAGCAAATACATATCTTACATGTACATCAATGAATGACTTGTCATCTGATCATTCACCAGTTGAAATATTGTTACATAAAAACATAAGACACACTGTGAAACCTTGTCGACTTCATACACAAAAAACAGACTGGTCACAATTTCGGGAGTCAATAACAGCGTCTCTAAACTTGAACTTGCCATTAAAAACAGTAGATGAAATAGATAGTGCCGTGGAGCATTTCAACTATTGTGTTCAACAATCAGCCTGGCTCGCTACTCCTAGAACTGACGATGATCGCCAATCTAAATTCTGGATACCTGCAGATATTAAGGACCTTCTAACTCTAAAACGCAAAACTCGAAAGAGATGGCAGCTAACACGATATCCTGGAGATAAAACACTATTAAACTCATTAACGGCACAGTTGAAGCTACTTCTAGCTGAAAACAGAAATCGCAAAGTACAGACATATTTAAAAAACTTAGACAGCAGTGCTGCATCCAACTATTCTCTGTGGAAAGCGACGAAATATCTGAAGAGGCCAATAGCATCTCATCCTCCTATACGAAGATCCGATAATAGCTGGGCCACAAATGATCAAGAAAAGGCATATACGTTCGCTGAACACTTGAAAAATGTTTTTACCCCAAACCCTGACCGAGGATCTACACAGATCAGACAAGTCTCCACCCTTTTACAACAAATAAACCAATTAGATATGCCAATAAAAAGCTTTTCAAAAGCAGAAGTAAGAAGTGCAATATACAAACTTGACCAAAATAAATCACCTGGTTACGATCTAATTACTGCCAAAATATTGAGGGAATTGCCTTCGGAGGGTATATCTTTACTAACCTACATCTATAACTCAATAATCACAAAAGGATATGTGCCCGCTCAGTGGAAAGTGGCACAAATAATAATGATTCAGAAGCCGGGTAAAGCTCCGGAAGATGTCAAATCCTACAGGCCGATTAGCCTGTTACCGATCCCATCAAAGATAATGGAGATACTTTTCATTAACAGGCTAGCCCCAGTTATACAAGACAAAAACCTAATTCCTGACTATCAATTCGGGTTTCGACAAAAACATGGCACGATTGAACAGGTACACAGGGTTGTTGAAAATATAAATGCAGCATTTGAAAGCAAACAATACTGTACTGCAGCTTTTCTCGACATCTCCCAGGCTTTCGACCGAGTTTGGCATGATGGACTCCTTTTCAAAGTCAAAACGGCTCTCCCGACGAATTATTATCAATTTATCAAAGCATACCTTGAAAATAGACATTTTTTTGTAAAACAGGGTGAAGAAGTTTCGACACTTTATTCAATACGCGCAGGTGTGCCACAGGGCAGTGTCTTGGGCCCGACCCTATATCTCATTTATACAGCCGATCTTCCCTCCACAGATGGAGTTGTCACTGGTACCTTCGCGGATGACACTGCTATTTTGTCATCTCATGATTCTCCAGACATAGCAACCCAAAAATTGCAGAATAGTCTAAATGAAATATCAGCCTGGCTTAAAGATTGGCGTATAAAAGCAAATGAAACGAAATCGATTCAAATTACTTTCACAACACGTCGAGGAACATGTCCACCAGTTTATCTTAATGGCGTCCAAGTCCCTCAAGCTGATGAAGCTAAATACCTTGGAATACATCTTGACCGTCGTCTGACGTGGAGAAAGCATATATATACCAAACGCCTCGCAATGGGTCAACTTGTACGCAAAATGTACTGGATGTTAAATCGCGGATCGCAGCTTTCACTCGAAAACAAATTACTGCTCTATAAGACTGTAATTAAGCCTATCTGGACATATGGCCTGCAACTCTGGGGTACATCTGCAAATTCAAACATAGAGATCTTACAACGATTCCAGTCCAAAATTTTGCGAATGATAGTCAACGCACCATGGTACATTACCAATAATAGGCTCCATCATGACCTTAAAATTAAGACAGTCATACAAGAAGTCAAAGACAGCGTAAAATCATACAAAACAAGGATAACAAATCACCCTAATGTACTGGCCAAGCACTTGATGGACGACTCAACACTGACACGGAGACTCAAACGAAAAATCCCACAAGATCTACTAAGATAGATTTAAAGAATGGAAACGGGCGTGTCACTGGATGCGCACCGTAAAAGAAAACTATTATTTTTCAAACAACTTGCTAAATGTTGTATAAACAGATTGCAAACAATAAAAGATAAAAAAAAAAAAAAAAAAAAAAGATTGAGTATATGCGTATTAAGTAGGGCAAGCCGGGCTTTTGGGCTTGTATGGAAGTACCGCCACTGTAGAAGAGTAATGAGTGATGTGTGTTGCGACGTGTGAGGTGTGTTGTGTGCCGTGTTGCAGTCGGTGGAGACGAGCGTGGTGTGCGCGGGCGCGGAGTGCGCGGCGGCGCTGGTGGGCGCGCTGTGTGCGCGGCCGGCGCTGGCGGCGCAGCTGTTCCACGAGCTGGCGCCCGCGCTGCCCGCGCTCGCGCAACAACAGCTGCTCGTCGAGGTACACGCTACTACTTTACACACTATATTTTACTATTTCAGTACTGCTCTGGGGGGTTACTCTATGAAATGATACGAACTTCGAATGTTAGGACGCCATACGTAAAACTTCACTAATTTGCCTAGATACTAACTGCTCTGTTTTAAACCACTTATAACACATATAATAATCACTATATTGTAAACTAGTTTTGAAAAGAGCAACACACGAGTTTCTTACTCGTTCTTCTCTAGTGAAAACCGGTTTCCGAACCAGGTGAATGGCTGAATCTGAATGGTGTTGAACATTTTAAAAGATTCAATAAATTATTTTTATTTACGTGACTTTTCGTCTAGTAAAAAAACCAGTGCGTCTGATGTAACTGCACTACCGACATAACATTTATTATTTTCTTATGTTATGAAGTAAACGTTGTTTTGTACGATTATTTGTTTAAATTAAAGAATAACTTTTATCTTTGTTGTAGAAATCTTAATATGTAGTAAGGATAAAGTACATTCATGGACGATTAGGGGCCATCCATAAATTACGTCACACGTTAAGGGGGAGGGAGGGGGTCGACGAAGTGTGACATTGTGTATCAAGTGTCCAAAATTTTGTGTAATTACTTTGTATTAAATATATTATTTTATATCTAAGTATTACAACACTTAATTTAAATTACTTAACAATAGTTGCAACTCTGTCTGTCTAAAATTGCAAAATATGTGATATCACACTAGGTGGAGGGCGGAGTCCACAAATGGGACCAGCTGTGACAAAGAGGAGGGAGGGGCCAAAAAATCATGAAATTCCTGTGACGTAATTTATGGATGGCCCCTAAACGATAATTGACAAATTGATTTTTTTAATATCGTGTAATTTTCCTTGCAGCCCATGTTCAACATTCTGAAGCAGACGGTGTCGACGCTGATGGACGACTGCCTGCAGATCATCACGGAGCTCACGCAGCTGATAGTGGCCGGCTTCAACTGCTACCCGTGCGCGGCCGGACTCGACGTCGTCAAACTTGTGCGTACATTCATTATTTTGATTATCATCTATACAATTTAATACGTAAGGCTACAAAACGAGATTTGCCGCGGCCTTCTTTTATCACTTGTGTTCTGGACCAACGTCATGATTGGAATGCGGGACTTAGTATCTGTATATCTATATGTATGTCCAAAATATCAATACCGATAATCAATTTAGAATATCGACCAATTGGATCATGAGAAACGAATAAAATTTCCTCGTATTTTCCAGATTGTTCACTACTACTTCCCTCCTATATATCATAGCGTGATAATAGCCTAATAGATCATTTGGAGTATTATACGACGTGGAATATTATAGGATAGTGATAATAATTTACTGGTGGTGGGTCTCTAATATGTGCGAGGCCATCTGGGTGGGTACCACCACAGTGTCTATTTCTCCCGTCAAACTGCAGTGTAAATGCACTGTTGTGTTTCGGATTGAAGGGCATTGTAGCCAGAGTAACTACTGGACATATTGAGACTTAACATCTTATGTCTCAGGATGGTGAGCACAGTGGAATGCCAAGCATTGCTTTGTAATTCAAGGTATTGTTTAATTTTGCTACTGTTTATGAGCGGTCGTATCGCTTACCATCAGGCGAACGGCATGCTCGTCTCGCTATTCATCGCAATAAATAAATATATATATATATATATATATATATACTGGGTGGAATCGCTTATCGTCCGGAAAATTTAATAGTGTATTGTGTATGTGACATTAACGTTATATACGAGATTTATCATTAAAAACTACAAACTATCCCATAAACAACATCAGTACAAGATGTCCCCAAAACACATATTATCTAAATCACCCTACACTTAAAAGTGCAACGACATGTCAATACTCAGGCGCGCGAGTGTATGGGTCACGCCACACAACAGCTGACTGTCGCGCATCGACCTTGAACTTACTTTGCGCCTATTTATCGGTATTATTACTCTAAATATTACCATAATAACATTTTGATTTATTTAGAATTTTAGTGTGTTAGGATCATTTAAGTAAATGTAGTTGTTGCTAAGTTGTTAAGATTTACATTATCATTTTCATAACGTACCTACTACCTTAGAAAAAGCTGCATATGTTTTTATTTAAACGTATTAATAAAGTCGAGAATGAACGACTTCGCTGTCGAAGGTCACGGATTCTTGCATGATTAGGAAGTCTGAACTTACCATTATCGAGTAGCCCCGGATAAGTCGTTAAAATAGTTCTTGTGCTGGGAACTCGTGGATTCATCATTCATGATACCATTCCTACGCAAAGGCTGCAGATGTTCTGGATCTGCATACATCCTTCTTGCATGACCCAAGTTTTCATTGGATCGAACATAGCATGTCATTATTGTCACATACTCACTGTTCGTGTAATCACTCATTTTGACCGCAAGAAACTAACCAATAACCAAAATAATTTCATACAACGTCACTCGGTACCGAATTTCGCACGACTGAGGAAAGTGCTTGAAGGTGTCGGCGGTGCGGGAGCTGGCGGCGCGGCGCGGCGGCACGCTTTGTACTTGCGCTTGCGGCGGCGCAGCGGTGAGGGCGGCGCGATCAAAGGATTTTATTACTTAGATTTAGAAGTTTCTACTCGAATTAATATTGTATAAAGTAGGGTAACAATAATGTGTATTTATGAAGATTTTTTTCATTTATGTCATCTTTCTCTAAACAACGTTGTTTTATGAATAACTTATTCTAAATTAGTAACTAATAGTGGTAAATTAATTTTACACTACATAAACAAAAACATAAAAAAATTAAAATAAGTATGCCAAAGTGTTCTAAATCATGTACTTGCCATGCACAATTTTTTTCGTGACGATAAGCGATTCCACCCAGTATATATATATATATATATATATATATATATATATATATATATATATATATATATATATTATATATATATAGCCTATAATATTCCTCGATATATGACCTATCCAACACAAAAAGATTTTTTCAATTCGAACCAGTAGTTCATGAGATTAGATGTAACAAACAAATAAACGAGCTGTACAGCTTTATACAGGGTGTACAAGAAAACGGCGCACCTGCCAATATACATTATAGTATATGGTGAAGGCATCTTAATTAAGACGGATTTGCATGGCGCTAGCGAATATTAAGAAAGATGCCGAGAAAAATAAAACTAACTTTACATATGCCAACCCTTAACACATTACGCTAAAGTGATTGAACCTTACAACTGAACGGTAGACACTCAACAATAAATAAGCAGAGCTAATTATTTACTTATAAGTCGTGCGATTGTTTACATAACGCTCAGGGTACATAAAAAATATATTAAATTAATACTGTCAACAGTCACATAACACATGGGTACTAACCCCACACTAAGATACAAATCTTGTGTCGCGGGTATTAGCAAAATAATTATGGTTCACGGAAATTATTTGTCTCGGGGCAGAAACCGAACCCGCGGTCTCTCATTTCACAGGCGGTTCTTACCAACTGCGCCACGGAGGCCGTCGGTGACTCATATGGGCTGGTTAGTTGTCATTAATGACCACTAAAATAGTTAACTGACCTTGTAATGTAAACCGTAATGATCTTGATAGGCAAGGCTGGAAGCGCAAGATCCGCCAAAACCCGCACGAAAACACTGGCACAGTTTGGTAGCACAAATCACGTTTTCTTTTACATTTCACATAACACAAGTTACATCAAAAGCTATCAAATTAGGTAATGTTCAAAGCATAGTGAAATTAATAAAATTTACTCAAAATAACTGAAAACGAATTTACAATAATATGCACACGACTAATACATGCACACGCGATCGCAATCCGAATTCAACTAATAAAAAATAAATTATTATTTTGATTTTTGAAAGATAAAGGCCTGTTCACATTAGATACAAAGCTTTCCTATTTGAGTTCATAATAATTCATCTGAAGAATTAGTATTAGTACTGTATCCGCCCATATACGTGCCACTGCAGGGCACGGGGTCTCCAGTGCAGTAAATTAGTAGTTAGTGTTTATTGATTTTACTAATTTTATCTCACAGAAGTCTCATATGCGAATTCTATGCTATAGGTAATGGTAGACGACATTTCTCTAGGTATAAGAATTTAGAAGACATTTTATCACTTTAAAGTAACATTATTTTCAAAATACATGAAAGTAGTGTTAAATACAATAATAAGCAAACTGGATCGGTTGATGACATACATATTTAAATAATAAGCTCTTTAGTAAGTAAGGACCATTCTATCAGTTCAATAATATCTTTTTTTAACGTAACTTTTATATCGGAGTAGGTACTTAATCAAATTAAGTTATATCAAGTGAAAGAAGAATAATCGAGCCGCGTTGGATCCGACGAGGTACACTATGACCGGCGGCTTCCTTTGACTAATAGGGCCGAATTGGGCCATCATTTTTAAATTTTATTTTTTATTAATCAGTGTCATCAGATTATTTTTTCAATGAATATTAATTATTTAGATAATTTAAATGTTATGTAGGTATTACCAAAACTTTTCTAATTATAATTAAATTCGCAATCTTACATGATTTAAGCGATGACGAAATCACATTATCTTGGTATCTTTCAGTTTGGATTTGTGACACTAAGGAAAATAAGTACAAACAAAATAGTCAATCCATACACGATGCAACTGCACCTAAAGTTATGATGTTGTTAATTTATTGATGCTTAAATCTAAGTACGTCCCTGTTTAACTGATTGATTTATTTGAAATGAAACAAAAATATCCTTTTTTGAAGTTAGAGAAGGATAAATATACAGCTAAGAGTTCATGACCTTACAAATTTGTAAACAACGGTTAAAGCGAAGTCTAAGAAAGTTTTGATGCTGTTAAAAATGGTTTTCGTGGTATATTTCGTTAACCGTTCAATTAACGACGAAACGAAAAAATACGTATGTGTTCGCTAAATCTTGGTTTTATGCGAAAAAGTGGTGATTAAACTTAAAACTTTAAACGGATAGGTATTTTCCAAATATTATTTTTTATATTAATATTATGCCCTTGTACCCAACTGAGCAAGTGCGCCATTTGTTTGCGCTCCCTGTATATTAGTATAGATAGTATGTATGGTGTGTACGTGTGCGCAGGTGGTGCTGGTGGTGGGCGGGTCGTGGGGCGGCGCGAGCGCGCTGCTGCACGCGGCGGTGGGCGGCGCGGCGCGCGCGCTCGCCGCAGACCCCTCCGCGCGCCCCGACCTCACCGAGGGACTCTTCTGTCTGCTGCACGCGCTCACCAAGAAGAAGCCCCAGTATATCGACTGGATTGAGGACCTTCTCTATGATCTCGTTGAATTAGGTTTGCATCGTTTAAGACAATTTGCATTAATGGTATTTTCGACTAGCGATTTTTTGACGTAAATTCTATAGTAGGCGGCAAGTCGACATTACAATGAAATTTCTAGTTTCATTGTGTTTACAGCGACTACAACAACGATCCGGCTTCGTTTTCGGTAGCAGTTTTGATATAGTCAGTATTGTATATTAACATGATTGTGGTAGCTTTTGAAGCTGAAGAAAAAACAATAATTTGCCGCCATTCTTACGATTCTATAATGGTCATGCAGTCCCCTCATAATTATAATTTTTCTCACTTGGAACGTGATACTACATCACTATTTCACACGTTCACGCAATATTTTACAATGTTAACGTTACTTATTAGATTTAACAAACATTTATAAAAGCAATGAATATAACGTGTGTGTATGTGTGCAGGCGTGTCGTGCGTGCGCATGTGGGAGGTGGGCGGCGCGCGCGGCGCGTGCACGTGGCTGTCGGCGCTGGCGGCGCGCCGCCCGGCCGCGTTGCTGCCGCACGCGCCGCTGCTCACCACGCACGCGCTGCGCTGCATCGGTAACACAATCCATACTTTACCCTTACACTCTTTATAATATTCAGTGAGCCTTATCATACGCTTGCGTATTTAAAAACGTACTTTTTTTTTCGTTATGTTGGTAGGATATTAGTGTAATTGTTTTTTTCTCTTTTTTAATAATTCATGTATGTTGAACAGCCTATCAAGTGCCAAACAATAGGAGGGTCGAAAAGGAGAGTCGACATCAACAATTTTATCTAAGTTTTTAAAATACCAGAGCCTCCCATTATTTTATTAATATTCTACGAATTTATCATGCTTACTATTTATTAAACATTTTATACTTTAGTTGTTGTATAAAAATACGTTATGTTTATTGAAGCAGTTTTAATACTTATAATGGACTCAATATCGTACTCATTCAATCTCAATCCTACCTCGATTGTAGAGTAGGCCCGTGCCATGCAGTGGGATGTATATGGGCTGATACAGATACAGAATGGACTCAATAAATATTATATTGATGTCTCGTTCACTTAGAAAATTGACGCATGATAATAAAAGTATGGTCAGGGATGCTCCTATCTAGTGGTCATGGCCTGCCCTAGTATAGGTGCTACGAGTACGCGACCTCGGCCCCCGAGCTACTGCAGTAACCTTAACTTCCCGTCCGTGACTGCAGTATCCACTCCCTCAGGCCATACTCTCCTTTCCTATAACATCCTCTACCCACAAATCCTATTTCTTTTCCCCGGTTAATGTCGGGCAACAGCGTTATTAACGCCAGTATCCTACTGCGCTCGCCAACCCGCCTGCCAAGCGTGGCGAGTATTGGCAAATACCCCCTTAATGGCGACACAAATTGAGACCAGGCCCCCAGTCCCCGGCAGCCCCACTATTCCTGGCTATGGTAGCGGTCAAGGTTACGGTGGGGCAGGGGGTGCTAAGAATCCCCGGGTTGGCCCCGGCTACCACCCCCGACGACGACTGGCCCTGGTAACACACAACATACGCACATTGAGGACAGACGAGAAGATTGTCGAACTGGAAGAAGAATTGAGCAGGTTACACTGGGACATTCTGGGGTTATCGGAAGTCCGAAGAATCGGGGAGGATACGATAACCCTGAAGTCTAGTAACCTGCTCTTCTACCGGGGGGACGACCAACAGTCCCGAGGAGGTGTCGGATTTCTCGTCCACAAGTCTCTCATCAACAACATCGTATCTATCGAAAGTGTTTCGAGCAGGGTAGTATACCTTATACTCAGAATATCCAAAAGATATTCGTTGAAGGTCATACAGGTATACGCGCCGACCTCGACACACCCAGATGAAGAAGTGGAGGAAATGTATGAGGACATAAGTCGGGCCATACATACTTCCAAAATCTACTTCAATGTTGTTATGGGAGACTTCAACGCAAAGTTGGGCAAGGGAAGCGATGCAAAGTTGAAAGTAGGGCAATTTGGACATGGGCAACGGAACCTCAGGGGTCAGAGGCTAGCCGACTTTCTGGAAAAAGAGGGACTCTTTGCGATGAACTCTTTTTTCCAGAAGCCGCCTCACAGGAAATGGACCTGGCTGAGTCCTGACTGTTCTACGAGAAACGAGATAGATTTCATCTTGACGACGAATAGACGGATATTCAGAGATGTCTCTGTGATCAACAGGGTGAAAACCGGCAGTGATCACCGAATGGTTAGGGGCACACTGAATATCAATGTCCAATCGGAAAGGCGTCGCTTGATGAAATCGACGCTCCGACCTACTCGCGCCCATATCCAAAACCCCGAGAGCTTTCAACTCGAGCTGACAAATTGCTTTGATTGTCTAGGAGAAAACCTTGCAGTGGACAAGCTAAACAGTGGTTTGGTAGAAGCGGTCCATACGGTGGGATCTAAGTATTTTAGACCTCGCCGTAGAGATAGACCACAAAAACTCTCGATCCAGACTCTTGACCTCATGGCCGAACGTCGATCTTTGACGCTGCAGTCTTCCGTTGTCGCCGAAACTGATCGGCGGCTCAATAGACGGATCTGGAAGTCCTTACGACACGATGTCCGTGCTCACAATACTGTGAGCATTAAGGAGACAATTGAGCGGAACGGAGGCTCCAAAGTGTTTGCAAGAGACTTGTCTATTGGGCAAAGCCAGTTGTCTAGGCTGAAAACGGACGATGGCCGCGTGGTATCGACGAGGGCAGAGGTATTAAGGGAGATCGAGAGGTTCTACGGACAGCTTTACACCTCGGTTGCCAAACCTGCTGTTAGCTCGGCCGAAGACCCGAGAGCCGAGTTGATCCGACACTTTAGCGATGATATCCCGGACATCAGCCTGTGTGTGATTGAGATGGCCCTGAAGCAACTTAAAAACAACAACAAGGCGCCGGGCGAGGACGGAATAACTTCAGAGCTTCTGAAAGCGGGCGGAACGCCGATACTGAAAGTCCTTCAGAGGCTCTTCAATTCCGTTTTCCTCGAGGGCTCAACGCCAGAGGCATGGAGCAGTAGCGTGGTGGTACTGTTCTTCAAAAAAGGTGATAACACTTTACTGAAGAATTACAGGCCCATCTCGCTGATCGCGGAGATCTGATGACCGATGGGGTCGTAAAGTGTCGAATGGAGGCCGCATAGCGGAAAGCGCAGCGTAGGACGTCCACCCACAAGAAGGTCCGACGACCTGGTAAAGGTCGCGGGACGTCGCTGGATGCAGGCTGCCTCCAACAGGTCTCTGTGGAAATCATTGGGGGAGGCCTATGTTCAGCAGTGGACTTCCTTTGGCTGATGGATGGATGGATGGAATAAAAGTATAGAAAGCATGGATCCTTAAAAAATACAAATTGAATAAGTTTGTTAATAACATAAAAAACACAGATGTAGAAAATGTGTGAAAATAACCATTAAAGGCATATTTAATCTAGACTCATGTGACTCATTGTAATTTAGTAATTATTATGCAGGTGGAGCAACACCACGTAACCAAATCGAACCGCTAGCAGAGCTGTTGCTAGCGTTGAACCGCGCGCCGTGGAGCGAGGACGTGGGCGGCGCGGGGGGCGTGGCCGGGGAGGCGGGGCTGGCGGGCTGGCTGCGGCAGGCGCTGGCCGTGCAGGGCTTCCCCACCAAGCACGCCACCGACGCGCACAAACACAAGTTCATCGCCGCTGTCATCAAGTCCGTACCTCTCACTATTCATGCCTCTAGTCTCTAGAAGACAAGTTATACATTCCCGGAGACTCGCCGAGCTTCGATGCTCGGTGTCATTAAAATACGTGCCACTGTTGATCTTGGCTTACTGGAGTTGCAGTGGCGGGTGTGAGGGCGGGATAGTCATACTCATTCCTCTCAAAGTTGACATCACTATATTTATCGAGACGAATGTTGCTGAATTCTGAGCTACTCGACATGATCCCATTGCCAACATCGACTAGATGCCAGCTTAGTGCGGGTTGGTTGAATTAACATACCATAGAAATTCCTACAAGTCGCTATGGTATGCAGGTTTTCTCACGATGATTTTCTTCATCCTTATATTGCGTTGTGATTGATTAATACACACACGACTGAAAAGTCATAGCTGTTCTCTGGAATTTGAACCTGCGATCGCCATGAATATGTTGACAGCCGCGTCTGGTCCGTTACCAAAGGTTACCACGCTCGTAGTATAATATATATTACAATTTTATGATTGCAGAGAAAAAAGCAGCAAACGTCGATTACTGGAGACGGTGCAAGAGTTCTCGCTGGCGTGTCGCGGCCTCATCGGCACGGAGTACGCGAGGCAGACGCTCGGCTCCAAACAACTCGTCACCTAGACATCTCTTGCGTGCTGTTGCTTTCGGTCCCAGACTACTTCGGCACAAAACTCTGGCAACATTTGCCAATAAACTGTTTTGTTATTGTAGCAAACACTTATTGCGACAATTCATTCAGTTACAGTTTCTTCCTGATACTGTCTTCCTTCAGTACTGACTCGTTTCTATTATTATAATTTATTAAACAATAATCGTCGGAGCTATTTTTAATAGTTGTAGTTTAGTGTTATAGTTTTTGTTACATTTTTGTAGATATAAGTGATCATTGCACTATTTATTGACAATAATAATTTATGTCTTAGATTTAGGTTATTTTGACTGGCAAGTATATTGTTCACAAGACGGGAAGTCATTAAAGTCAGTGAACAATACTGCATATTACCTAATAGCCAGTGTTGTGTGCCAGTGGCTTTAAACTCGCGGGACTCTTCAGACCATAGATTTAGTATACTTCAGACTCAGGAACTTGTCTTGATGGATCGAGTAATTAACTTCAATTGATGACGATTGCCGGTTGGTACATCCGAAATATTTTAGGACACATCTAATCAGGACACGCGTAACAGAATTATGTTGGATTTAACTTGAAATTATGACAGAAAAGCGATATATATTTTATATATCTGCTATGTTTCATAAAAAAAGAAATATGTACTGGATGGATTGTCGCATTAATCATTTAACTACACTAGTTATTGCTCGTGAAGTAATGTTGTTAAGTAGCCCGTGATTTCAGCAGTGATTGGAATTTAGAAATGTTTTATTAGTGACCTGTATGTCAGATGTCGTTTATATTTAAAGCAATATTAGTGTACATAAGGATGTGATACCATTGTATATACTGTGACGGTTTAAGTTAATATTAAGTACTTTATGTGAAATAAAAAGATTCGATTAAATTCGCACTAGTTTTATTTTGACACTTAGTAAACATTTTGAATAGTAGAAATGATAAACATCATCCAAAAGTAATGACAAAAGTTGCGTTCTTAAAAACTACCACACCTTATGGTGCGTCCACGCATGTTCATCCAAAAACTTTGAAGAGGAAACAACAAAACAATTATGAGATCACAATATAAATGTCATACATCCATAACTTAGTTACTTTTCAACTTGCACCATAAAGTTGCATTCCTTATTCCTAAACAGTCATTGATCTACAATGAGGATATCTAATTGAAGCAGATTGCACATTCATATGGCTTGATGGCCGAAGAGTTGAAGTTTCCTACGCAGCGGGTGACATGACCACTAAGTACACATCGAAAAAAACATCAATTTATCAATTCTATGGATATTACCGACGGACATTAGTTAATAAACACTTAAACATTTTGCTTATATTCCACGTAGAGAACGTTTTGCAACGTCCTTATCGATCGAAAATATTGGAATCTAACACTATAATGTAATATAACACTGAAACCACAATCATCTATGTTTCCTATCGCATTATGATTATTTAAAATTTTTAAATTCTTCACATAATCAACGATGACATATTACATTTAGAAAATTTAACTATTGCAAATAAAAATATATATATATCAGCACATCCATTATTAACTGTAAAAAAAAATGTAAGGACTAATTTTCTAGATAATAACTGTTACTACATCTTAGGTATTTGAATTAACATTCATAATCTAAAACAGACAACATTTAATTTAAATTCATCAATGTTTTAGTTATTATTATTAAGGTGAGTGAATGAACATGAATGTATTATGTAAGATGAAGGAATTTCTTTGTATCAGGTAATATTGTTGAATGAGTTGGTTAATTTAGTGTATTAATGATGTGTAAATAAGATCTAAATATAGTCGTAATATTTAAATTCATTCACCATAATATATTAATGAGATACTTAATTTATGCGCATGCAAACACGCACTAGACAGACAATTTGTTAAATTCTTTTATGATGCACAAGGAAACACTGAGACAGAATCGATATTGAAAACATTCGCCGCCATCACTGTACGCCCGCTGCTTTCCGAAGGGTTCATTTAAAAGTTTATCAGACCAAACCATCATTTCAACCATATTATAGTTTAGAACTGGCAATCTTCTCCTGATGAGAGAAGCCGTGGCACACGTCCGTCGCGGTCGTCGGCGCCGGTAGCGCGAGTTTACGAATCGCCCATGAACGCATTCCAACGCCTCCTGATTCTACGTCGCGACCTCATCGTTGTAGAGGCGCGATGTCTCACCAGTTCCGCCATGAAAGTTAATCAGGAATCTATGTCCTCGTTCGTGTCCACAGGCTGGACGCATTTCTTGACTTCGACGCTGAAGTCCAACAACTTCTCAGACTCGCTGTTGCGGTTATTGTAGCGCAGGAAGTTGATCGCCTGGTCCAGCGTCAGGCTGAAGCAGTCGTGGCGACTCAGGTTGAGCGTGGCGATGTCCAGGTCGCTGTGCGTCAGCCGCGTGTAGTTGAGACGCCGCGCGTTGTGGTGCCCGTCCACCGTCACCTGCGAATAAAATCCGTTATTGAAGGCAAAAATTGACAGCCTCCGTGGCGCAGTTGGTTAGACGCCGCCTGTGAAACGAGAGGCCGCGGGTTCGATCCCCGCACCGAGAGAAATGTTTGTGTGGCCCACAAATATTTCTTCCGGGTCTGGGTGTTTGTGAGACCGAAAAGTCTCTCGTAGTTCCTGACACCCACGACACAAGACTCGATTTTAGTGTGGGGTCAGGACTATGTATGTGACTGTTGGGTGTTATTTATTTATTTATTTATTTATTTATTTAAAAATTATCCGTTATTATATTATTTGTTGTTATATTTTTGTTATTATTATTATATCCGTAATTGAAAAAATCAACTGCACGTACGTACCTCATACATATAGTTGACAGCGTTACACTTAGGTCCTATGTATGCCACATACACGATGACTCCCCAGGTGTGAACGTCGACGTCTACGCGTAGGTGGAACAACTCGTCCAGCGTCATAATCAGCCAGTCGTCCGACAGATCAGCGTTGATTTTTACCGTGAAATTATGCACAGATCCGATCTTCAACATCGATAGATGTTTGCTCTGAAAAGACCAAACCTGACGTAAGTATTACGTCGTCTAATTGTACTTCATGCAGTATTATGTAGAGCTAAACTAGTTAATTAAGATTACAGTATGAATGAGCCGGCTCCACCAGAACAGTATAACTGTCTCAAAGAAAATCGATATAAAGTCAACAAGTTTCGTTATCGTGTTTCATTCGGTGATCGATTACCGCAGACCCGATACCTCATTATCCTCCTCTCATTTTCCTTTCACAATGAAAGACCAGCGACGCATCACCTGTACTGTAGAAGTTCGAGGGCGAAGGTTATCGTTTACGAGTGGGTGAGGGATCAGCTGGTTCGCCAGGTATATACAATAAATAGAATAGAGATATAGCGTGGTAAAAAAAGAGTCTGTTTTTAATGAGGGCGCTACAATCGTATATTATATTAATATGGCAACCGGATATACAACGACGGAAAGATTTAGGTACTTGTTATTTTTATTGATTGTTATTTACTAGGCTCTTAAAATTTTATGAAATTGTATAGAATTACCTACGTATAACATTATACAAAAAGATATTGACATTTTTAATAGTGTTGCCATAATTATTTTTGTTTAATGGCAATAGTCACCGCATCGTGGTCTATTCTGTGCAGTGCTATGTGTTGGTGAGCACCTGGAAGTGCGCGGCGAGCTGGTCGCGCGGCAGCGGGTTGCGGTGCAGGCAGGCGGGCGCGGGGCAGTAGTACTTGCGCGCCGGGCAGCTGGCCTCGTGCGGCCCGCGCCGCCGCAGCCGCACCTCGCGCCCGCACCCGTGCCGGCACGGGTAGCGCAGCATCTCCGCCACCTGCACACCCGACATACTTACCAACTACCACTCGCAATGCACACATCTTACACTACATGACTGTAGCATATTAATTATATTTTAAATAGGTTTTATTATTCATTGCACTGGCGATTAAGTTTATTTTATAATTAGCTGTACCCGCGACTTCGTCCTCGTGGAATTTAACAAAAACTTTATTTTTCTAAAATAAATGTAGCCTAAGTTACTTCTTATTATATCAGCTACCTGACAATAAAAGTCCCGTCAAAGTCCCGTCGGTCTAGCCATTTCAGAGATTAGCCGGAACAAACAGACAGACAGACAAAAAAAATCTAAGATAATTTTCGTTATGGGTATCGTGTATAACGATATGTAGTTGGACATTTTTTTTTATTTTCACTTTACAAACAGACACTTCAATTTTATTTATATGTATAGATTATGACATTGTGTCAGTTCTTTAATAAATGTAGAGAAAAATATACATGTTTGTCTTATTGCAAAAATTACATTATCGACGAGGATTAATTGGAAAGTTGAAATTGTTTAAATAAAGAAAACAATGTCTATCGGCAAGGTCGGTGAGTTTTCCGTGACCACGGGTAATTGGGCACTTGAAGGAAGAACTATGGGTATCAACGCTCAGGAAGCGTATGAATTGTTGAGCAACCGTGTTAGTCTTCGGAAACCTAGTGAATCTAAATATCACGAAATCGTTAAAGTTTTAGGGGATCATTTGCAACTCAAGCCGACCATCATGGCTAAACGATATCGTTTTCGTCAAAGGAAACAAGAAAATGGCGAAACGATAACACAAAGCCAAGCGGAGTGGGCTCCGGACCGAACAGATAGTTCCACACAAACTAAGGAAGACACGAGATATGTATTGAGTACGCACCCCCTCCATGGCGCGGTTGCGCACGGAGGAGAACATGGTGCGGCACACGGGGCAGGAGGCGAGGCGCGCGCGGCAGCGGCCGCACACCAGGTGGCCGCGCCGGCACTGCGCGATGGGCGGCTCCATCCACTCCAGGCACACCGGGCACTCCAGCAGCCGCAGCAGGCACTGCCGACGCACCGCACACGTCACTACTGTCACTACTCACCTTGAGTGGTGGCTCATTACTCCATGTGGCATAGGGGCCGTCCATTCATCACGTCTTCTTTTATTTAGCATTTTTTTAACCCCCCCTCTCTTTATATGTGGTGAGATTTAAGACTACTCCCTCCCCCTATCCAACATCACATGTATTTTAGTACTTGCAAAGGATCTTAATTTTTTTAGAATATTATCTTATAAGTATAAACTTATTTTATTCTGAAATTTAGAACCATGATAAAAGTGTCTAGACCGAAAGGTATCGGTTATTTTTGTTTGGCATAACAATAAACGAATAAAAAAAAATACACGTGATATCTTACTAGACCTCCCCCCTTGTAATATTTCGTGATTTTTGTCAACCTCCTCCCCACCCCTTTCAAGCGTCACGTGATTAATGGACGGCACCATGCTACACATTACACACTTACTTGATTGAAATCCTTTATTGTGTACGGCGGATTCATATCGATGGGGCCTGAAAAGATAGTTTAGCCATTAACTGCAATGTTAAAACTTATAGGACAAGACCAGTAGCCACCACACTTTCGTCATTTTATAAAAGCCGAAAGTTTGTCTGTTCATGCCTCTAACATAAGCATCACACGATCAGCTATTATGAAGTTCCGATCGCGGTGGCTTTGGAAGTTATCAGCTCTAATGTGTCTGGTGAGGTGAAAGATCTTGCTTTATTATTATTGAATTCTATCGTAGAATTATTTCCCTTACGGTTTCTCCTTCTTTTCACGCCGTGACGTCCCAGAATAGCTTCTCCGGGGACAATGTCGTCTCCGTTTCGAGATGTATCCTACACAAAACAAATGTAATTATGTTAAAATTTGTAATAAATTAGTATTCATCTATATACGCCATATTTATAGCCCAAAAAAATGAGTAAAACGTGAAAAACCAAGTAGAAATGCTTAATCTATTCATCAAAGAGTTAAGTCACATAGTTAGGTCAGCCCTTTAATTACAATTATTCCGCAGAATGGGATGACAATTTTACTTATCTGTTTAAGTAAATCAGTATAAAAATCTCTCTCTTTATATATACATAAGTTAACTGTTACTATTTAGTTTTTGTACATTTTAGTTTGTTTTGTAGGGCACTTGTTTTTTATTAAGGTTATAAATGTATATTAATATACAAAGCCAAAGTTTATTTGTTTATTTGAAAGAGCTAATCCCAAAAATCCATATAATTGTCATTAGGAAAACGTAAGGATACTAACAACACCCTACACAGTTCCAGTACAACATCCAAAACAGTTGAAGTATGCCTACATGACACGGGATTCAATTGGTTTCTATAAATAGGACATACTTGCAATCTAATCTTACACGAGACCGTCAACTCGGAAATGGCTTAAGACAATTTATTTTCACCTTATTACAACTTATTATTTGTAAGTTGAGAATGTTAGCAATGTGATGGCACTCAAATCCATATGACTTAGTCCTTTTACCGCTGACGGCCTCATGTATGATAGTATTACTTCGTCCAATTCCTCAATAATAGTCAGTACTTCCTGAGTGTCGTCATCGTTTTGCGTGTCTTCGTCGGCGCCCGCATCTCGGTCGACAATGGTCACTTCGGCCGCATCCATTTCCACAATTTCTTCCTCCAAAGATATTGCGCCATCGGCTGTACTTGGGGCGATATCTAAAAATAAATAATTGTAAGTGCTATTTGATTTAAAAAATGCACTCCTTCCATGCGAATTCTTGAAAAAGTATATATACATTATACAGGGTATATCAAGACTACTACCGAAAACCAACCAATTGTTGTATTGTGCGTGTAGTCACTAAAACTACCACCCGGCTTCGTTTGCGCTAGCAGTCTTTATATACCCTGTATGTATAATTTCGTGGCAACTGTAATGCGTGTTAAACTACACATACCTTCCACATTTTCACTGGTGTCTTGCTCTGCGTTATTATCTTCCTCATTGTTATTATCCGCCGTTGAAGTAGATGGGTGCGAGATTTCAATTTCTAAAACAACAAATACTTTGTTTAGATTACCGGCCTTATTCATAAAAGTTAAACATATTTTAGTTATCGAATATTTTGTCCCTGTCGGATGCCTTTTGAATTCAGTTTGACCGAAGAAAACAAAGCATTCGATAGCTAAAATAAGTTTTAAAACTGTTTCTGAATAAGACCGTATATTTAAATAAATTTAAGCATTTGATGAGAGAAAAAAGCAAAATAAATTGTATAAAATTAATACCTTCGAATCCATTTTCATCCAGCACAAAAAAGATTACACAACCTAATTTAATACAATTCATTAGGAATGAGGTGGTTCTTTATAACATGCATTTATAACATAAATGTGTTATGTACCAAGTGATTAGTGCGAGCGTTATTCGTAATGCATAATGGCAAGCCATACACAGTAGTTAAATATTTTCGAAAATGTTAGTAAATTATTTAATAACCTCTGTTTAATAAGCGAATTTTGTTTTTTCTTTAACATTATTACTGTGTGTGAATGGTGGACAACAAAAACTGTTAGTTTGTTTCCGTAACAACGAAACCTTAAAGATGGTGAGAATTACTTCTATCTAGGACATTCAAATATCATTTTGATACCAGGTATCATTTAACGTTGTTTAAAACTTGATTCTTGAACTTGGAACTCGCAATCGTATAAACCATTCGTACCATAAATTTTATGCTAATAGTTGTAAAAACTGCTCAAAAAACGAATACACAAATCGCGAGATACAATGACTTGAAAACGTTTTTTTTACTAGTGCTTGACATCATCAGAGTCGCAACCAATGACAGGACTTTTTATCACTGTAAATTTTTTAAATGTATTTCTCAAATACTTGTGAATTTTGCAAAAACAAATACACAATTTTGTTGAAAATAAAGTGTCATATGATTTTTTAAATTATTATCTAGGTAGGATGGCCACTTTTTACAGTAAATTTTAATATTGTCAAATATTGTGTTATATTGTCTTCAATAAAAATCTTAATGTCACTTTGGGGGCCTTTACAATAACAAAAACCTTTACAAGTACCTACTAATGATTTAACAGAGGGCAGGCAACCAATGCGATGACGAGAACAATTAATATATAACGTGTGTTTATCATTCTTTCCAATATGTAAAAAAGTATTTAAAAGTTAAATCTGAATACTTTATAATATGTTGTTTAATATTTGGTTTTGGCTGTTACACTGCCCATAGGTTATGAATATTGCCCGAGTAATCACCTAGTCTATAATACATAAAAACAGATATCACGAGACATCTGAGCGTATCGAAATGATAAATGAAAATGAACATGATTGAAAAAATATTTATTTTTACACATGCCACATTGTGAAATTGCTAATATTGAACTATGGAATCTAAAGATGGACTCAATTTTGAATTGTGAAGCCATATTCTGATTACCTATGACTATTATAGGCATCAGGGCGACCGGGGTGGTTTCGATGTATGCCAGAAAGCCGACGTAAAGCGGTAAGCTTTGCTTGTTTTGTACCAGAGACTTGACATCCCTTAACTATGCTCTTCCTTTTTCTGTCTTACTTTTGAGGGGACGGCAACGCAGCGTCGTTGCAAGTGTCGTACATGCTCACGAGCGGCGGTCACTTACCTTCAGGTGAATCGTTGAATTTCACTGAATTTAGGCTATAAAAACGAAGTATAAAAAGAACACAGAATGTAAGTATACATACCGTCTTCGGAGTGTCCGTTTTCGTGGTGTTGATCGTGGTGGTCGTGTTGATCGTGTTGGTCGTGTTGATCGTGTTGATCGTGTTGGTCGTGTTGGTCGTGGTGGTCGTGGTGGTCGTGCTGGTCGTGGCGGTGGTGGTGGTGGTGGTGCGCGTCGGCGGGCGTGCTGGCGCGCCGCACGTCGCCGCCCGCCTCCTCCGCGGCGAACATCACCACGCCACCTGCTCCACAGTTGTTACAAACATTATTCATGACGTCATGAGTCATAACGTCGCGAACACGTCTGCGCGCGCACCACGCAGGAAATCGCTGCGGCCGGTCAGGAGCGCAGGGCAAAATCGTGTGCTTGGGAGGAACAGAGGCAGAAACTAATATTCCGATACGGTGCCGCACTTTTCTGCTAGGATATTTTATTCACAGCGTATACTTAATTTTGCTTAAGATTGCCTTTGCCTATAAGCCTATACCTATAAGCCAAAAACCTATAGTAACCTAGTATTGTTTTATATTCGAGGTAAGAGTAACTCATCGCTACTGAATGAGCAATTTGTCAATGGTATGATTTACTCCGGCTTTTGAAATTTTAAACAACATCAGGCTGTTTCAATTTCGTTATGTTAAATTATTTCAGCGTAAATGGTCGTCGTATGATGTATAACAATACCTCCATTATACTGGCCGTGATTGAGAGAGCGAGTCCTCCTATATCCTGGATACACTCGATTTGATCTCGACTGCGAGCTGGTCGCGCCGTGTCCTGGCGGCGGTGGCGTGTACGAGGGATTTCTGACACTATACGCATTGGCTGGAAATGTTATGTGTATTATCAATAAAATCCTGTATGCGTATTTAATTTACTTAAAAAATGAACTGTTGCTATATTTTTAGTTAACTTTGATTTAATGTAATTGTAAGTGGATATGAATGTCGGCTTGTATGAGTGCAGTGCAGGTGGCCTTACTTCGGTAAGCGGGCACGGCGTAGAAGGTGGTGTTGGAACGTATCCTGGGGCGCGCGGGGTAGCCGCGGCTGAGCGAGCGCTTGAGCGCGAGGATGCGCTGGATGTCCATGGCGGGCGAGTTGCGAGGCCGCTCGATCACGTCGGGCGCGGGCGTGTGCTGCAGAGGTCTACGGACGTATCAAAAACATGCATCACTAATACTATACCTACAACTACTTGTTATTTTGGAGCAGACCACCCAAAATCTATAAAGCACTGATCTTTTAAGGCTACTTCATTAGGCAAGATAGATTTGCATTGACTTATACGCTCTGGGCAGGAGAGCTGGTGATCGCAGTAATCCACCCATTAATGGCGATCGATTATTTATCGGTTCGATATATTAGATATTCGGCTAATAAATAAAAAAAAATGGATATAAACCACAAGGCATGAATCACCATTTGTTCGGTTAATTTTAAAGAAACGATTGGTAGAGATACCGCGTGGCATTGAACAGTGAGGTCCTGTGGTTGAGCAGCGACCAGAACATGTCCCTGTCGCGGCGCGCCTGCACCTGCGCCAGCGTGCGGCCGCGCGGTTGCGGTGCCGGCGCCGGCGCCGACGACGGCCTCGGCTGCGGGGGCGGCTCTCCTATCACACAACATATTTTTTTTGCACCGAATGGCGAGAGGAGCATGCCGTTCGCCTGATGGTAAGCTATACGACCGCTGATAAACAGTAGCCAAACCAAACAACACCTTGAATTACAAAGCAATGGCTTGGTATTGCACTGCGCTCGCCATCCTGAGACATAAGATGTAGTCTCAATATGACCAGTAGTTACTCTGGCTACAAATTACAATGCCCTTCAATCCGAAACACAACAATGCATTTATACAGCTGTTTGACGGGAGAAATTATATTATGTCTAATAATAATTAGACATTGCGGTGGTACCTACTCAGGCAGCATCTCACATATGAGAGACCGACCACCAGTAAAACTAAACGTTGGAAGAAAATACTGTGAGTAAACCTGCATAGCATTTAATAGTTTATTTTGAGAATTATAAAGTTATGAGATATCTGAAATACATGCCCGTGAAAAATAATACAAGAGGATTAGTACCTCGCTCCATCAATCTTACATAATCCGAATCAGTCAAAATTTTGAAGCTATTGCATAGCTTCTATCGCGGGCCTTGAGCGTGGAGACCGAATCCAGAAATTCCGGAACGAAAATAACCTAAGTCCGATCGAAATTTAAATTTAATATTTTTATTTTGATCAAATATGTGCCAGTATTTTTAAATGCGAATTGCAAAGCTATTGCGTGACTAATTATTGTAATCTAATCTCTTTCGATATTTAGTTTTGCCAACTATCGATGAATAGCAGAACTTTTAATGACTTTTTAAAATATCACGCTTGTCTCTTTAGTTCAGCAAATCGCCTCTAGGTGGCATTGGTTGTATCGGCGTTACTGCGCATGCGTAATCCCCCTTTTCGCCCCGCAATCTGATGACTCTTGCCTGCTTAGAGTTTCGGCGTTAGGGCACTTCCTCTTTGTATTTACTTCATGGTACGACTCTACGAAGCTCGCACGTACAACAGTGAATATCTGTACAATTAATATCAAAGAAAAACAAAGGAAAAAATACTGCATAAATAAAATAAATAAATAGTTATAATTACATAAGTTGATAAAAAATGCTATGCAATAGCTTTACCGCGACAGTCTCCGGTTGCCACATGTCTTTTCTACACTTATTTTTGTAAATGATAGACAAACTGGTCCCCCTTTCTGGTACTTCAGTTTTCCAATCCATTAACTTCGAGTTAGGCGGGTTCACGTGCTCCTCGTTTACTTTGTTGGGACACCTATTTATGTAACTTGACGACTATTGTTACTAAACGACAATAAACAGAAGAGGCGACGTAGTATGAGATATGGAAGTAGATAACGTCGCCTCGTCCCGGAATCTCTTTGGAACCAATATGTTCAGCCTGTCACTCACCGCATTAATATTACGAACATAAATTCTACCAGCTAGACTACAAGCCCTTCTGATAAGTATAAGGAATAGTTACCGCTGGTTCCTGGCACCTCATCTACACTGACTCCGGGTTCTGGTTGCTGCCTACGCAGTGTGTTGTCTTCAGGATTTTCCTGCACTTGAACATCTTCATCATCTGTCACAAAAAAATATGATTTAATAATAAAAAAGCTTATTCAAACAATCAATGAATATTTTTTATTGTTATCTTTCGAATGTAATATTAATAAGCTATTATTTTTTGTAAAATATGGGCCAGATATGGACTATTGGCTACAGACAGGGGGGAGATCTTTGCTCAACAGTGTGATGAAATAGGATAACCAAAAAAACTAGCAAAGGATGCAAACGAGCCAAAGTGTCGTCTCTACCTTTCAACATTCAGGAGACATCGGCCGACGTAGCGCAATGCCAATATTTAAAGAATGAAGTGCCAGTGAGTTGATAGAGAAAATTAGTCTGAATTGTATGCTGCTGCAATCCCAATAGGGTGCGCAAGCGCATGCGTGATGCAAAGTGTGGCTTCCTAATACTTTTAACTCGGTCATATTGCACTGCCCTACATTCAGTTATATCTTTACATATTATAAAAAGAAGTCCCCGGACGCGTCTTTCTGTCTGTCTGAACGCGCTAAACTCGAAAACTACCAAACGGATTTTTATACGGTTTTCAACAATAGAAGAATGATTCTTGAGGAAGGTTTAGGTGTATAATTTATTATGCTTATATGTAAATCAGCAGAAATACGGCGAAAAATGTTGAAGAGGTCGCAAAAAATTTCGCCAACTGCGAGCTTTCCACGAGTACGCCGCGCTAGCAAAGATATAGTTCAGTAATGTACTAGCGAATTCAAAATCTACAAAAATTCATAAAAAAGTCCACGCTAAATAGCTTATCTCTATCTCTTACGGTTGACTTACAATAACCACTTTAATGTTCAAATTTTTAATGATTAACTTTACGTTATTTTCAAAACTGTTTTCTTTAGTTCAGTATTAATCCTTATCCAAATGAATATGTCAGTTAACTTGGGCATTTATTGAAGAATAAAATTGCCATTTACGCTATATCAATCATATGAAAAGTTTTTGAGATATCGCCGTTAGAAGTAATTAGTAGCAAAGCTTTTTGAACTTTTTACTGAATGTATAATGCTTTTGGCGCGTTTGGAAAACACATGAGTGTAAAATAGTTAGTATTTGAAATAATATGTTCCTAATGTGGACTGGAGTCTAAACAGTATCAGCACCCGGGAAGAGCCGGGCTGTGCCACTAATATTTCATATTTTTACAGCTAAATAGAAGTGTAGCACGTTATTTTTTTAATGTCTACAAAAAAGTTACAATGTAATAGTTAGGAGAGGTCGAAAAATGATGTAAGCTACGAGACGGGACGGAGTTGAGCATGACATGTGGGAAGAACGGAGACAATCAAATATTCACATCAGTGTTTATTTCATTATGTTTTCCAAAGTTTGTACCAAAAAAACATGTATCTAGTGTGGAGTGGAGTCAATAATATATTATGAACCTAGGCGCAGCTGGGCCTTGCCGCTAGCAAGTATTTAAACTATTCTGATAAAATAATGCTGATAAATAAAATTGAAAAGATTGTATTTCCGCATAAAGTCTCAAATGTGTGGAACCCCTTGTATTAGTAATGTGATTGACACATCTTCACAAATTATATATTTTTTCTATAAATATAATTGCGTAACAGGCCTGGAGTTCTTGGAGAAATGAACCTGACGTCCTAAAATAAAATATTTTTTGTTTGCAGCTCTGTGAACAAAATGTAAATTGTGGTGATAATAACTTTATTTTATAAATATCTGTCGCCTGAGATGGAACCAGTAAACATTTAAGGATAAACCACACAAAATGTAAATATAATGAATTTTAAGCAGTATTAATATCGGGATTAACAATATTTTTTACCAACTCTATGAATGGGCATTTAACTTAGTAATTGTTTATTTCGGCTGTGCATAGATGGTATAGTCCATCTAATGTTATATGAGAAGACACCATAAAACAACATTAATTATTATGTGTAAAGTGTAATAGTCTATAACAAGTCAGTTTGGTGGGTCAAATGAATCATTAGTCTAATCAGATCACTGGGTCATGCTGATAACCCCACAAAGGAGCCCATTGGTCAAACCACACCTAAATTTACTTAAAAAAATATCTTCATTAATAAGGCCTATGGCAACATTTTAATCAACCATCATTAATAATGTTATAGACCACACCCTTACTATATTAATGTATAATTACATTGTTGCTCATCGCTGGAGGAATCATCCAATTCGCTGTCTTGCATGGTGGCGATCTGAACTTTTAGAATTACATCAACTAGTACACAAGAAGCGACGCGTATATATGGTTATAAATTTTGCATTTTCTATGCGAAATTACCACATAGTCCACGAAATATTGAACTGCGCACTGCATTAACGATTTTGCATCGCTATAGCGCATCCACCACTTAAGTCACTGGTCAGTAATGATTTTTCAATTCCTGATAGTTAGGAGAGATGTCGTTAGTTCCTCACAACGTCCATACAGGTCACAATACAGGTATTAAATAGGTTAACTACTAACATAGGTACAAACATTAATTTATAACGACCCAATCTCAGGTTTTCAGGTGTTTAAAAGGGAAATTAACATTTTCTTGATTGAAGAACCATGTTCAAGATAATGCTATTTTCACGGCTATTTTGTATCATAGGTGTGCCTTTCAATGGGTTTAAAATACATTAGTTATTGTTTGTTGTTTACAAATATAATGTAATAAAGACCGACATCATAATAAAACGCACCCTTACCTGAGCTCCAAGGATAATCAGTTATACCAAGAGATTTTTTCAAACTTTCTTTTCTATTACTCATTTTGGCAATATTGAAAAACAAAAAAGGTTATTTTTCACTAGTTTAAAAGTAACTACAATCACTAATTAATTATTTCATGATTTAATTTAATTTATAAATAAAACGCGAATTCACAAACAAACCATGATCAATTTGCGAATGCCGAATTGCGATTTGCGGATTTGCGATTCATGAATAGGGTTGCAACGATAACAATATGACTAAACAAGTAAATCTACGGTAAAAACCGATATTTCATTTATTCATTTCACAATATTTGTTAGACGGTAAATTACATTACATATGGATCAAATGTAATAGCTATATACCAATGTAATTTGAATCCAATCGGAATATTAATTTAAAAGTTCAAAATGATGGCAAAAATAGTCATCTTTAACTACCAATTTAAAATACCGGAAGAAAGATTCCTTCAAATATTAACTCTGAGCCATCTCTGAGCTTAATGGAACAAAAATATTATCTTCCAAAAATCATTATAGTTATATCGGTTTCGTTTAAATTATGGCAAGTACCAACAGCTCTAGACCTAATGGCGAATGTCAATATCAAATGTCAAATATTTACCGGTTCCTTTGAAAACATTCTGTTTGCCCGATGGTGTTTCCTGTTTAAGAACGTGCGTTGTACTCGTTTATTGTGTTGTTTATAAAGTTTTGAAAAAGTCGTTATATGTAATAGGATCAAGTGAATCTGTTATTATTTTTCTGCTAAGTTATATTGTATATCATGGCTGAGTTACCGTATCAAGCGGAATATGCGAAGTCGGGAAGAGCATCATGCAAAGGTTGTAAACAAAAGATTGATCAAGGAACCCTTCGGCTTGCTGTGATGGTTCAGGTTAGCAATCCTAGTTTGGAATTAGATAACGCATATTTTGATACATATTATATATGAAATCTCGCAGTTTAATTATTTACTTCTTTACAATTTCTCCGTCGCAAGAAAGGCATGATTTTGGCAGGAAGAACTAAAATATGATATTGATGCTTTGATAGTCATCTGACCTGCCCTTTCCCCAAACGTTGCTTACAGTTAGTGTTCGGTTTATTCAACTTGGATAACAAGCTTTATACATGCATTAAACTATACTCAAACTTAGCTTTTTATTTAACTTCGTGTCACATCGTCGATTTTAGATATAAAAACGCATTAACCGATGGCATGTTGACCTTATCCAGGACATTACATTAGAGTGTATTCAGGCAATTTGTGAAAATATACTTTCGTTTATCAAAATAATTTATAGCAATTTGATGTTAAATTAGTTTAATGTTCACAATTATAAGAACAATACCACCACTATGAACAAGAAAATATCTACGTTTTAGAAGATGCAAATGTACGACAGCACTCCCTCTATATTATAAATACTCTAAGGCTTCTTAGTAAGTCCCTTTTGTTCTGTATGGTTTTAAAATAACAGTTGCAAATAAAAATTCATGTTTGCTAACAAGAAATGTTACTTCCAGTCTGCCTTTTTTGATGGGAAGCAGCCAAATTGGTACCATAAAGATTGTTTCTTCACCAAACAACGTCCGAAGGATATTGCTGACATTGCTAACTACAATAAACTTAAAACTGCTGACCAAAATGATATTAAATCACAGATTGGTAAGTTTTATATGTGTGATATTAAATATTTGTAATATGCATGTCATTTTTGTATATTTTTAATTGGTTCTGTATCTTATTACAATACCGGATAAAATATAAGTTTTTGAAAATATAAATAAAAAAAATACAAATGAGAAAATATAATAAACATGTGAATACTCCAATTTCGGCAGCTTTTAGCCGAGTTTAGCGATGTTATTGGAAAGAACATATTCCTTGTGGGGACCAAATCTTCTTCATTTAAATTCCTATCAACACTAAAAATATAAAAATAACTAACATATTGAAGGCGGGCCGCTAAGTACCAAGCATGTAGGACCTATGCCTTATATTAATTTAAATATCGATATGTTTGGTACTGGGCGACCCACCTTCGATATGTTACGCATATATTTTGATTTGTTGGCTAGTCGTATATTTTACAATGGGTTTTTACTAATAAATTGTGTTTGTTTTTGGTTTATTTCAATTGGCTAAGAAATATAAAAAAGCAACATACAGTCGAATTGAGAACCTCCTCCTTATTTTGAAGTCGGTTAAAAATTATATCAATTTGAATAATAATTGTGTTGAACAATTATTCGTGAAAAATTCAAAATGAAAGCTTTTATTTATGTAATAATTCAATTTCTAAGCTTTGTAAATTGTAACATTTATTTTATCCATTTAAATTCTTGATTAAATTGTTAAACAACCATATTGTAAATTCCTAATTGCTGGTGGACTTCTAATATTATGGCTGCTTTTCGAACAAAAAGATATCTATATACTAAATTGTAATATAAGTTAATCAAGTTGATGTTTAAACAAAAAAACTTCCAGTTTATTTATATTTGTGATTGAGGTACGATTCATCCCGTATTTCAGTAAAATTTCAAATATCAAAATTCATATTTCTTTTTTTCCGAAATATCGAAATAACAAAAAAAAAAACGAAGTTTTCAAGACCCAACTTATAAATAATTTAATGAGTGGTGGGTTTTTAATTTTAACATTTAAGGGCCTTCCCTTCAATTTAGCTTGTATTATTTAAACTATTATTAGTACATAGAATGAAATTATTAATATTTCGTTTCCTTGTAGAAAACTCCTCCGGAATAGTTATGCCTGTACAAAGTAAAGGTAAAGGGAAAAAGAGGGGTGCCACTGACACAAAAGCCAATGCTATTGCCCTTAAAGATTTCAAGGTTGAATATTCAAAGAGTAGCCGGGCTACTTGTCGACACTGTGAAATTAAAATATGTAAGGTAAGTATTAAGTACAAACTGGGCAAGAAGAGATATACAAAAGTAAAAAGTCAATATTGTGGTGTTGTAGACTATTGACTTCTTAGCTAGTTAGTGAATTAGTTACTGTATTAATAAACTATTGTTATATGCTCATAATAATTTCTCTTCATTCCTAGAGAACTTTTTGTTAATAAATACGGTACCAGACTAAACCCAATCGGTCTATTCATAGATAATTTTAAAACCTATTTTAGTTATCGAATGTTTTCTTTTCTCTGAAACTGAGTTAAAAAAAGATAAAACATTAGATAACTAAAGCCGGTTTTAAAACTGTTTGTGAATAAGGCCGAATGTGTTTAAGATTTTTTATTGAAAATTATTCACCTTACTTTTTTGCCTATGTATTTATTTATGGAAGTCCGGATAAAAAATTACGAAATTACAAATAAATTATTATTTACAGGATGAAGTTCGTGTATGTAAGATAGTTTATGACAGTGAAATAGGAAGCAAATATGGTGGACAACCATTGTGGCATCATCCAAAATGTTTTGCTGAGCAGAGAAATGAGTTGTTGTATTTTGCTGGCGGTGGGGATTTGCCTGGGTTTAAAGATCTTAAAAAGGAAGACCAGGAAATGGTGAAAAAAGAGATTCCGTAAATATTACTTTTTATATTTATTGCATACAATTAATTAGTCTTACCCTGTTTTGTCTAGGTACTCACATTTTTTTACGGTACACAGGCCTCACCTTTTTACACCTCTCTTGTTGCTATAATAAAATAATCCCTTATCTTTGGGTATTATCAATCGTTTTAGTTATTCACCTTCACAGGCTCCATCATAGTTTCATTATATTACATTTATCCATGATATTAGAAGTCAAAATATTTCTGACCTATTCAAATGCGTCTTTTCACAATATTTTTTAAATATTATTATTGTATTAAAAAAAAGTATATGCATTTCACCTTAGGCCCTTAAAAGCGGATGAAATCCCAGTGAAAAAATTAAAAGAAGAGCCAAAAGATGCCCAAGAGAAAAAAGAGGAAGAAGAGAAAAATAAGAAGATGGAGAAACAAAACAAAGTCTTCCAATCACATCGCAATGCACTCCAGGAGTTAACTAAAAAAGACTTGGAGGAATTATTGGAATACAACGGACAGGAAGTTTTTTCTGGAAAGGATAAAGTAAGTGTTATTGCCAAATTGTACGTTATTTTTTGGACAGCCAAATATGTACCATTAATTTCAAAATTTATTACTAACTAGTCAAGTAGGGCGATTCACGTAATTTGTTGACGCGCCAATCAAGTTGCGGTGCGGTTGCGATTAAGTTTACGTTTTGGTGCAAAATGGTATTCTCGTAATTGTTTAGCTGCGCGTCAACTGTACGTCATACGTATTTAATACTTTTGTCATCTATACTAATATTAAAAAGCTGCAGAGTTTGTTTGTTTGAACGCGCTAATTTCTGGAACTACTGGTCCGATTTGAATGATTCTTTCAGTGTTGGGTAGTCCATTTATCGAGGAAGGCTATAGGCTATATATCATCACGCTATGACCTATAGGAGGAAAGCAGTAGTGATATTTCTAGCAAATACGAGGAAATTTTGTTCGTTTTTCGTGGTCCGATTGGTCGATATTCTAAACTGATATTCAGAATTAAACATTTTGACCGCCATTTTAAAACGTATATGCACCCGGGCGGAGCCGGGCCCGACCGCTAGTTAATATATATTGATACGACTTGTAGGATGTTCCCTTATTATTAAAATCAAAACTGCACATGTGCTGCACGTTTTTAATCAAACTAAACCGTCATTTGAGAGGTCAAATGAATAAGTAAATACCTACCGAACAAGTTGCGATCTGTATCAACGCGCAGCAGTAAAATACGTTAAAGCTCTCGCGTGACGCAAGCGTATTTGACAGCGGTTACGAGAATACGAAAAGGGCCGTTTTGATCGAAACTTAATCGCAACTGCACTGCAACTGAACTTGTTTTAATACGTGAATTGCCCTACTGAACATATGAAAATCCTCGCGGCAGCTAACATTTTTTTATTTGTTTCAGTGCTTGGATCATTTGGCAGATTGTATGACGTTTGGAGCACTCAAACCATGCCCTGAATGCAAGAATGGTCAACTCGTTTTAGACACCTTGTCCTACAAATGCACTGGTAATTATAAAAATGTTTTCTTCTGCCAATATTTCGTTCTATTTTGTTTTCTTTGCTTGCTAGTAAGTTTTATTGCATGGGATTACTTCGATAAGAAGTTAAATTAAGGTTTCCTCAGGATTCCATTTTGGGTCACTTTTTCTTCGTAGTTTACATAAACGACCTTCCTTGAATGGTACAAAAGTGGACATAGTTTTATTTGTTGGTAACACATTGATTGTATCTAAGGTCAGCCGGAAAGAGAAATATCTTGATACAAATTATATCTAATAATATAATAATTATATTCAATTTCGGTATGATTTCCAGCTAATATAATCTGCTGTTCAATGCTGGAAAGACTAAATAAATCCGCTTTGCATTACTTAACGTGTCCAGCGTAAACTCGCGTAGAGAATTAAATTCACAAACACTAGACTTTGTTAGTTCTACAGTTTAATTAGGAATAGACTTAGTACTTAATGTCGTAGCGTTCGTGGTCCGAAAAATAAGAAAACTTGCTGATGTTGCAATGGCTTGGTTGGTACGTTTCGCATATTTTCACAGTACAATGTCCTATGGTAGTGTATTGTAGGAATCACCTGCTGATTATTGACTCTATAACTCGTAACGGTCGTTCTGACATGATGTGAAAGTGTTAAGTACAACACTAGATACTCTTTCTAGGTGATATAAGCGAATGGACGAAATGTTCGTACACGACGCAAGAGCCGAAGAGGAAGGCGATGAAGATCCCCGCCGCGTACAAGGACAGTGCGATCTTCAAGAAGGTGAAGAGCAAGCCCGACGTGCGCCTCTTCCACGCCGCCATGAGACCTGTTGTGTTTATAAAAGACGAACCTAGTACCAGGTAACCCTTCATCCATTATAATATGTGGTAAATTGCGAACAACTACCCTCAAAATGGCAATATTAGTATGTACTTAACGACTTCCCGCCAACATGCGCTAGGCTAGCGGGATGGGGTATAATATGGCCTAATCCGTCTCGACGTATCACTTGTTTAATTCTGTATTTATTTACAAAGTTCTATGTTTGCTAGATTTTTATATGGATATCTTTTGATAAACATAATTAAAATGCAGTCAAATACTAAGATGTTTATAAAGCATAGATGCGTTGTCCGAGCTTTATAATGGCAAGACGCTTGGAAGGTAATTGCCTCACTTGCAATCAGTCACGCTTCAACCAGTGTCCCGGATACACGTTTCTCTGACTATTTGTATTCTCAAAACCAAATGCGGAAAAATAGAGTAGAGTGATTTAAAATAACTTACAAATTATTCTGAAACTGTGAAACAAAATTAATATTTTATTTAGTGCGCAAATACACACTAATTTAATTTTTTATGAAATAAAATTATTAAATTCGCCCTCACAGCGACGTTTGACAACTCTCGCCACGTCATCCCGTACTTGATGCTTGGTGCTGCGGCACACGCGCTTTGGCCAATAACAGTGCGGTACTTATTGTTACGTAACTAGCGAGTCTATTCATCTTCTAACTTACTCTTGCTTTTGGACTCATTCTTCGAACCAATTTGAAATTACTAAGAAAATTACAATACGCATCGCGCCATTTTTTTTGTGCCATTATGTTAGTGTATGACGTGTCTATTTGTAAAACGTCATTGGTCAAATACCCCATTCTTATATCGCTAAATATAGAGCAATGCAAAAATAATTAAATTCACAATCATGCTCTACAATAGTGTCAAGAAAGAAGTTCCAATTCCGCCTTTGAAAAACCTCCAGTTCTTCCTTCACGGAAAGCTGAAGGACAAAGAGGAGGTTAAGAAACGTATATTGAAGTTAGGAGGCAACGTGGTGTCCAAGATCTCGGACACTGTTGTAGCGGTCGTCTCTACCAAGAAGGACGTCGAGAAGATGGACAGGAAGATGGAAGACATCATGAACAGAGACATTGTGGTAATGGATTTAAATTATATTCTTTCGAATGTAGGTTCCACAAAGAAACAAACAACTTGCTTCGTAATGAGCGCCTGTATATGTATTTATGAAATGTGGTTGTGGAAGATTTTTGGAAGTTTAATTAGAGAGTCTTTTTTCGACAGGTGGTAGAAGATAGTTTCCTCGACTCCATAGACAAAGAGAAGGGAACTGTCGCCGCTTCGTTGCAGATCATCAAAGAAAACAACATCGCAGATTGGGGCGCAGATGTAATTATTATATTTATACACCTACCTTTTTATTTAATTAACCATATTATTTAATATACATTCATATATAAAATGTATTGATTTATGTTGTAGCCCACAACGCGAGTGTCGCAAGATATTATCGATGGCAAATCAATACCAAAGTCGGCCAGCATGTACGAGAAGTCATCTAAGTCTGCCGTCAAGCTAAAGATACAAGGTATGAAAAGTTCTATAACAAATCGGAAGCATTTGAGTACACGAAAATAAATAACTACATTTGTACACATTTCAGGATTTTTAGTAGATAGATTGATCGATGAATTTACAGCTGAAAGCTACACATACAAGTTATATAATGTGTATGTATAATAATAATTTATTACTCACTTTTATAAGAAAGAAAACCCTCGGAAAGAAATCTAGTCATTTGAGTTTGGTTTTTAAGGTGTAACAACCACTATGGACTCTTGTTGTGGACTAACACTGCCCTCATTTATTTCTGTTTAGCTACTACTACTAATCCAATTGCTTGCACACAATTAATGTTGTAAGTGACACTAGCTCCGGCCATACTCCGAGGGTACGCCGCGCACCCGGTTAACTCCAATTTTGTTGTTTAATCATCAGTCATCGGCCAAATAAGCGCCCTGGGGGGTTACTATATTCCGACACGAAGTTCAAATTTTCAGACTATGAACGTTAAAATTTAAGATAAAAGTTTTCCACTTCTAAAAATCAATACTATTCTCTATGAAAATTATCATTCACTTCAAAATTAGTCAAAGATTACGATAGACATACAGGATTCGAACATTTTTTTAAGTATTTACGTATATTCGTATTGTTTTACGTGCGATGTTAGAACATTCGTCATCGTGTTAGAGTACACAGTAACCTCCCTGCAATGACATAACCCAGCACCGAGGCTCAATTGCACAAAAAACTTTGCCCTTAACTTTGTCTTTGAAAATGTCATCGCTGTACATTTGAGACGTATTTGACTTTGCTAACGTATGGGATTGCCATTTTCAAAGCCAAAGTTATAGGAAAAGACTTAAATCTTTGAGGAGTCTCCAGGGGTTGGGTGGTGGGTGATGGATGTGCGTGTTGTTGCAGGCGGCACGGCGGTGGACCCGGCGTCGGGGCTGGTGGACGAGACGCACGTGTACAGCGACGGCCGCGACAAGTACACCGTGGTGCTCACGCAGACAGACGTCGTCACGCAGAAGAACTCCTTCTACAAGCTGCAGGTGCTCGAGCACAACACATACAAAAGGTACTGTCTGCATATTGTTTGATAAAATACACCGAACGACTTTGTATTCTATGTATATCGCACGCCATGACCATGATATATCAATGGCGGTAGGTCTCTCATATGTGAGAAACCGCTTGGGTAGGTCTTTTTCTCCCATCAAATATCAGTGTTAATGCACTTTGTTGTTTCAGTTTGAAGGATATTGTAGCCAGGGTAAATACTGAGATACGTAAAATATTGAGATCATGTCACAGGATGGCGAGCGCAATGGGATTCCAAGCATTGTGTTGTAATTCAAGAAGTTTAGTTTTGCTACTGTTCATGAGCAGTCGTAACGCCAACGAACTAGTGAACGGCATGCTAGTTTCGCCATTCAGTGCAATAAAAAAAGAGCAACTTCACAACGAAAATGTGTAGCAGTCTAGCACTGAACGGCATTGCACTACGCTCGTCAATCCGGGAACTTTGAGAATTTCACTCTCTTAATGCCCAGTAACTGCACTGGTTTCTTTGCCTTGTGTTCTTGTTATATAAAAAAGAGATGGAATAATAACCATTAGTTACCACTAGATGCTCTCTCCTCATAACACTACTCACTGAATAAAGTATAGGGAAATGAACATAGAAAGGCTTAGGGTGGGCAAGGAATTTCAATTAGGACATACAATTATTTGTATATATTTATAGGCTGGCTAAAAAATTAACAAAAAACCTTGCAATTTTATTCTTAAGTCAACTTCACTTGAACCTTTCTTCAAATATTACCATGCAATGTGGCAACATTATATCTGCAGGTACTATTTGTTCCGATCGTGGGGGCGCATTGGTACGACCATCGGTGGAAACAAAGTGGAAAATTGTTCGTCAGTTGATGAAGCCATCATGAAATTTGAAAACATGTACATGGAGAAAACAGAGAACCCTTGGGAGTGCAGAAAGAACTTCCAAAAGGTATGTTCAGTTTATATGTATCATTTTCTGATCTCTGGTCAGAAACTTTTGTAACATCAGCCATAGTTGCTCTGATCTATGTGATGCCGAGTTATCCACAAAGATAGACGGATATTCTTTAGACAGGTAAATTAATAACTATCAAAAGATATAACTGGATGCAGTTTTAGCAACTTAACACTACTGCAGTAAAGGGCCTCATACAAAAGTAACGCGGATCGTCCTTATTTTTTTGCCTTTGGGCATATGATGCTGAAGCGTCCAGTACCTGAAGTTCACACGTGCTCTCATGTCGTAGGTGCCAGGTCGCTACTACCCACTGGAAGTGGACTACGGCGATGACCAGAATGAAACCTCAAAGGCTTTGCAATTAGACAAGAAGTGCGCGCTGGCCGAGGCAGTGCAGTTGTTGATTATGAAAATATTCGACATTAACAACATGAAGAAAACCATGTTGGAATTCGAGGTGAGAAAATTAGAAAAAACTGGTGAAAAAAGTTTTTAATGTTAGTTTTGATTATATACTATGTATGTACTTGTTGTAGCTCGACACAGAAAAGATGCCATTAGGAAAGTTATCGAAGAATCAAATTAAATCTGGATATAAAGTGTTATCTGAGATACAAAAGCTACTCGAGAAAGGAAAAGCTAATCAATCCAAAATTATAGACGCCACTAACAAGTAAGTTATTATGAGAGTGTCACTTTTTAGCAATATTGTGGCGTAAATGCAGCCGCTAATGGTAAATGGATTTTAGTTTGAATTTGTGGAAAAAAAAACTATATCTATCTCTAGCAACGTAACTAAATAGTTTAAATTACAAACATTTATCCATACGAGATTTTTATTGTGGTTAGTATAAATACATAGGTACTCGTATTTAAGAAGTCGTCGCAACAAAATATATACAATTAATATTAAATATGTAATTGTAGATTCTTCACGTTAATACCACACGATTTCGGCGTGAAAAACCCACCGTTGCTAGACAACGCCGAGATCATAAAATCTAAAACTGCAATGATGGACAATCTGCTTGAAATTGAAATTGCATACACATTGTTACAATCCGGTAAGTAATACTCAATTAATAGGTTATTCCTTTCTAAGTGTAAAATTAGATTGATTTGTAATCAAGCATAATTAATTAGATCACATTCTTTGGTTGGTATGAGGATAAAATATAAGTTCATAGATTCTGTGTGTAAGTGTGTGTATATACAACATTAATTTATGGTTAACATTATACAATTCCTTACAGATTCGGACGAAACTACAAGTCCAATTGAATCGCACTACAAGAAATTGAAGGCAGAAATCGCCCCCATAGACAAGTCATCTTCGGAATTTAAAATGATTTGCACGTACGTTAAGAATACGCACGCAGAAACGCATTCGTCCTACTCGCTCTCAGTCGAAGAGGTGAGATATTTTATGGAATCTTTTATTATATTTGAAAATAAATTATTATTGATTTAAATATTGCTAAATAGAGTACATTTAAGTTAAGAGGATTACTTGTAAATATGTCTTATGAATATTTACAAGTATAATTGTTACCAAACGTTACCAACGCGCACTAGGCCAGTGTGGTGGACTATATGGCCTAACCACTCTCAATCGTACTGTCGATTGTAGAGTAGGCCCGTGCCCTGCAGTGGGACGTATATGGGCTGATACAGATACAGAATGTCTTATGAATACTTTTTCTAATTAATATAAGATGAAGAGATTTATAATTGTGTATTCTAGTAACAATTATCCACCATTCCGGCGTCGTTAAAAGGAGTGTCGAGATTAGAGACGCAACTTGCACATAAGATTAGGTTAATTAATTATTTTATCTGCGTTGTAGGTGTTTAAAGTGGTGCGCGAAGGAGAAGAGAAGAGATTCAAGCCGTTTAGAAAGCTGCACAACAGGCGACTGCTGTGGCACGGCTCCCGTGTTACTAACTTTGCCGGTATATTGTCACAAGGTCAGTAGCAAAACAGTGTATATATTTTTTTATTAATACCTCCACCACAATTACACCAAAATAATGATTGCTGCAAAAGTTTGTGTCACAAAAAATGCTTTCATTAAATTGATGTATTAATATCAAGAATTCAACTATACTACAAATAGTGATAGCTATTATAAAAATAATCAGATGGTTAATGTGCGTGTAGTGTTCGGAAATTAATATCATTGACGTCACCCACGCACACTTTTTTCTTTAACTTTACAATCACTTCTCTTACTTAAGAAATTTGCCACCGCCTCTCGTGTACCAGGTCTGCGCATAGCGCCTCCGGAGGCGCCGGTGACGGGCTACATGTTCGGCAAGGGCATCTACTTCGCCGACATGGTGTCCAAGTCCGCCAACTACTGCTGCACCTCCAAAGCCAACCCCGTCGGCCTGCTGCTACTCTGTGACGTCGCGCTCGGAGACATGTACGTTGTAGCAAGGAAACATTATACTTTGCTAATATTTGAAAAATATTAATATCGTTAGAATAACATTCTGGTAAACTTACTGCAGGATTGGATCAGGATATAATCGCAACGTGATATATGCATGATATACTGGTAGTAGGTCTCTCATAGGTGAGAGGCCGCCTGGGTGTGTACCACCGCAATGTCTATTTCTTCCGCCAAACAGCAATTGAAATGCACTGTTGTGTTTCGGATTGAAGGATAATGTAACCAGAGTAACTACTGGACATATTGAGACTTCTTTGTAATTCAAGGTGTTGTTTGGTTTTGCTACTATTAATGAGCTATCGTATCGCTTACCATCAGGCGAACGGCATGCTCGTCACGCCATTCATTGCAATAAAAAAAATAAAAAAGTACATGATAAATGCACGATATTCGCTGATCTAAACCTATAAAACCTTGTGCAGGAAGAAGTGCACGAGTGCGGAGAACGTGAAGCTGCCGGCGGGGCAGCACTCGGCGTGGGGCGTGGGCCGCACGCAGCCCGACCCGCAGCACAACCTGCTGCTCGACGACGGACTCGTCGTGCCGCTCGGCCCGCCCGTCACCAGCGACGTCGCCACCTCGCTGCTCTACAACGAGTATCCTTTACAAACCACAATACCTTTGTTTCTCTTTGGTTGACCAGAGGGGTTACTATGAAAAATTATACTCGATATATCATGCGATTCTTTGTATTGAATACTACTAATAAAACGTAGTCGTTTACTATGGTGTCGATGAATATTCTCTATGCGACACTTGTAAACATTGTTGAATCGTTGAACTGTCGATGTCAGTGAAATTGTAGGCATTAGAAATAGGTTTCTGTTCAGAAAAGTGGAGTCGACGTATCGAATATTGTTTTTGGTAGGAACCCCCTAACGCCGGGTAATTATTCGCTGGATACAAGGCGTAGAACCAGCTATAGTGTACCATACCAGGCTATCATGTTTCGAACAGGACGCCCCGCCGTAATAGTACTGTCCATCAAGGTTGGTTGGACAAGTCAAATAGTTGGGGATACTACTTGGCCCGCACTATAATTACTATAAGTTGCGATGCTGTTAGTTTGCCATGCTGTTTTAAAATATAACAAAAATCCTCAGTCTTTTTTTTTTCACCCACTCCACAAATATTTTCCTAAACCATATTTCAGATTTATCGTTTACGACGTGGCGCAAGTTAATGTCAAGTATTTGCTTCAACTGAAGTTCGATTACAAGTATTGAGCATAAGATGAATGTTCTTTGTTTACAGAAATCTCGTGTGTTTTCTATATTTTACTATGCTACTTAAAGTTGCAATTGTTACTTATTATTTCGTAATGCAGCAACAATTTTAATTCTAAACTAAGTAAAGTCAAACCAATGAGCAGCTATTCAATATGAATGGAAATTGTCTAACTTTACAAAATATTCCAGTAACTACAAAAAAAAAATATTATTCGTTTTTATATAATTTTTACGGTGACGCAATTATTAATGAATAGTGATTTTAAGTTCCTTATTGTAAAATGATTGTTTCGTTTTTGTTGTTTTACTGTTGTAATGTTAATTTGAAAATTTGATTCGAAGAATGTTGGAATCTATTTGAAATAAGTAAAGATACATCACCCTCTTGTAAATGTTCGTTGTTGGGTACTAATATCACACTCATATAAAAAAACTGTTGGAACAGTGCATATTTGTACAGAGTGTAGACTATAGGATTGTATTAATTTCAGACCATAAAAGTCTATATTATATTGTAAAATAATGTCGATAACATTTTCCTACTCCATCGAAATTCTAGACACTAATTTCTGACGAGCATTTATAAGCATTATCATTTACCATTTTTTTTATCTTAGACATGTAACCCCCGTGATCATTAATTTACGTATTGATTATATACGATTATTGTGATAATTAAAATATTTTGGAATTAAAATTTGGTGTTTCAACTACCCAGCTCACATTCCAAACCATAGATTTACTATTTAGTATAGAATCATACTACTATTTTACACAATATTTTACATAATATAATGATAAGAAATTGTATATTCAGCGAGAATGTACTTTCTGCCTATGATAAAATGTTGCTAAAAGTAGACCAATCGTACAATGACGTTTTACAAATAGACGCGTCATACACTAACATAATGGCACAAAAAAATGGCGCGATGCGATGAAACGCGATGAATAGACATCGCTAGTTACGTAACAATAAGTGCCGCACTGTTATTGGCTAAAGCGCGTGTGACCTAGCACCAAGCATCAAGTACGGGATGACGTGCGAGAGTTGTCAAACGTCGCCATGAGAGCGAATTTAATAATTTTATTTCATAAAAAATAAATTTGTGTGTACTTGCGCACTAAATAAAATATTTATTTTGTTTCACAGTTTCAGAATAATTTGTACGTTATTTTAAATCAGGCTAATCTATTTTTCCGCAATTGGTTTTGAGAATACAGTCAGAGAAACTAGTATCCGCGCCACTGGTTGAAGCATGACTGATTGCAAGTGAGGCAATTACCTTCCAAACGTCTTGCCATTATAAAGCTCGGACAACGCATCTATGCTTTATAAACATCTTAGCAATCGTATAGTGTAACCGTAAAGTGTGTTTTGAATTTAATACACTCGCACGATGAAAGTAATATGATTCCATGCCTAGCACTGATTTGGTTGTTTAAGCCATCACAAGCAGGGGCGCCGCCAGCCGATGGCCCAGGGAGGGGCAAATAATATGGAGAATGAGACTAGGATGAATTGTAAGTAAAGTCAAGAGCACATGAAGCTTTTCACTTGTAGTACGAGCCTTACATCTACGGCGATATGCAAAAAAATAGATTAGGCAAGTCAAGCCAGTTACGTTACATATGGCATTTTTTTAAATCTCTAAGGCTGCCCCAACCGTCCCCCCTTTGCGACGCCCTTGATCACAAGCAAGTAAAACCATTAAGCTCTGTTCTCATCGTTGATTATTATGGTTCTCATTTATCGGGTGTCGGGATTCGATAAAAAATTATAAACAATTATCATCGTCATTACTTTTTTTCTTTCTTAACATATTTTATTTGTAGCCCTCCAAAACCAACAGCCTGCACGCCCGATAAAAATCAAATCGGTCATTGTTCATAAATGAATGAGATTCCACGTCACTTTTCACGATAGTCAAAAGCTGAAAAGTAGCTTCTCGTAAAGATTCGAAAATTTACTCCCGCTCGCTCCGACCGGATTCCGAAATCGCTAGTTTAAAAATATGAATTCGACACTCTCAAGGTAGAATGTACGGTAGTGATTCGAGGCCATGGACACGGAAGGAGAGTGTGAACTTACACCTACGCATTCGTCTCTAATTTGTCCCTTAAAATAAACTCCCGGGTAGGTGAATCTTGTTATTTGATATAGCGTGATGCGCATTTAAAATAAATTACTTAATATAATTCACTCCAAATAATTTTCAAAAAACCTATCATATTAATATAGCTGGGATATTGTTGAGAGGATTTTTTTGAGCTTTTTATTCACAGTCTCTGTTCTAAAATAAACTTTTTAATTAATTACTTATTGATTAAGATACGTTTATAAAATAATAATGTTTGGCATCAGTTGGGCAAAAAGACCGTATTTCTGCGTGTATTTCTGTGTAATGTAAATGTCAATGTCACTTCATTTGACAGTTGTCATTTCTACTACATTCAGGAATATAAAAAATTTCAACTAAACACAGTTTTGTAATGATCTCTCAGTGTTTTCCTGCTTTTTTAATCAAACGGTCCTTGATTTTAATCATACAAAATACGTTTTAGTAACATTTATATTGATTTGTACTAAAAATAAGAGTAATTAGTGACAATGGATTCCAGTATAATAAATTGGAGTAACAAAGATGTTATGGATTTATTACATAAAGAAAATGTTTCTAAGTTCATATTAGATATATGCAAAATTCACGATATTGACGGACCAAGTCTGTTGTCTTTTGTTGACCGAGATTTCTACGAGTTTCCCTTCGACCAGTTAAAAATAGGTGAAAGAAAGAGATTTATTTTATTAGTGAAAAAGATGCAAAGGAATAATCGCTCCGCAATGATGGAGCTTGGTTTATGTGATGACTTGTTAAATCCTGCGACCAACATAAACTTCCTGGGAACCAATCTGTCACATTTGAGCTACAACCTCCACAACAAGATCCCCAGCGAGCTGGCATTCGCAGGGCCTTCCGAGTGCATGTCCACTTTCGCGCCAGACGTAAAAGCTTCCAGACTTAAGCCTGAAATTTGGAAAACTGCTATTGCATTAGGTATGTATGAGTGATGTGGTTTATAGAATGTTAGAAATTACTTTGTTAAAAATAGTGGTTTGGGATGGTGTCCAAAATTTCCATTTGTACTATTATTACGGGTTGTTTGTTACAAAGTTGAAACCAAGTTGGATGTTTTTCAACACAGGTGTATGATAAACAAGGTTTCATACCTAAGTAATTATATTTCTTTTTGTTCAAGATTTTGTTAATTAAAACATATTTCATTTAACTTTGTAGTTTAATCTATTTTTAAATTCTGCAATGAAGCACTTTTTATTAATATAAGTTGTTTCATGTTTTTAGCCAATAGACGATATTAATCAACATATATTTTAAGGCATCACATAAGCATACTTATAAAATGACTAAGTTCAGATTATGAGTTTACATCAGATAAGTTTGAAACTAGGTTCATCTCTGATTAAAATTCTTTACTTATGTATGTGATATTAAAAATACACAATTTGAATTATTAGAAATCCTTTATATTTAAATGCTTGCCAATACAAATAACATTAGTCATAAGATTGATTCATCAAATCTATGATTAATTGAATTTTTTTTTTGTCACTGCCGTTACAATGTGATTTATCACCTGTTACTGTTTTATTCATAAGTTCTATGTTTACTGCTACTTCAGTTCTTCAGTTTTATTATCTATATTTTGTAATAATATCTGAGTATTATGACACATCTATCACCCAGTAGTAATCATAATATAACAGTAAACTGTTACACCCGGCAGGCTATGTATTCCTGGTGACGTGGGTGACGGCCGTGGTGATGGTGATTGTACATGACAAGGTGCCCGATATGAAGAAATACCCTCCACTGCCAGATTTATTTTTAGACAATGTGCCACACATTCCCTGGGCTTTTGACATGTGTGAGATCACAGGCTCCATCCTCATGGCCATATGGCTTGTAGTACTGTTCTTCCATAAACATAGGTAAGTCATATTCTTAAAACATACACAGTGGTTATTGACATAATCTTTCAAGAGATTTAGTTTCAGTTTATGGTTAGATGTTTTTATTACACAGGCTAGTAAAAATGGATATGCCAAATAACTGTAAAATTTTATTAGTGAATTGGCATAATTTAGGCTCCACCTGATGGCAAAAAGTGTTACAATTACCTAGTAATAAGATAAATAAATAAATCACACCCAACAGTCACCTACATAGTCCTGACCCCACTCAAGATCGAGTGTTGTGTCGTGGGTATCAGGAACTACGAGAGACTTTTCGGTTTCACAAACAACCAGACCTGAAATAAATATAGTAGGCTGCACAAACATTTCTTTCGGTGCGGGGATCGAACCAGCGGCCTCTTGTTTCATAGGCGGCGTCGAACCGACTGCGCCATGGAAGCTTTAACTAGATTCTTTATTCCAATGAAAATCTTAAAAGAGAAGTGTTAGATCCCAACTTAACTTACATCGCAATACATGTACAACACATGTAGATGTACTACATGACAACAGAATATCTTTTGAGATGTAAATTTTATATAATTTTTGTTACTGAAACCTGCTAATTGTGTCGTAACAAATCATCTCTGAAGGTTTTAAAATATATTTGCTTGCAGTCAAAACTTCCGCATTTAAAGGTATATTTGAAGGCATAACAACAATTTGAATGACAGAAAAGTCGAGTCCTTTCATTCAATGACGTCCTTTTGTAAAGCAATGAACTGTAACAAAAAACATTCACATGCGACGGACGCCGGGTCAGTAATGCGTCATAAAGGATGCGGACAAAGAAAATATTGCCGAGTTAGCTACAAAGAGATACAAAGTTCAGCTGCTATTGCGTATCAGTAGCATAATGTTCATTGACATACTGATTTTTTATCAACGTCAATATTCGATTAGGGAATTAAATCATTATCATTAATTTGCGGTATTGAATAATTGTGAAACATATCAACTTCGACGGACAAAGGTTCTGTTTTTATCATTCAACGGATATTATTTTTATTACTGAGGTGATGGTGTTAACCTAACCATGATAAACAAATACAATTGTTTAGGGGATTAACCACTTAGGAAACATGTTTTTGATAAGTTTGTTTGTTTTTTTTCTATATACTCAAACTTTTTTATTGTTTTTATTAAAGGTATAAATAATAATTTAGTAAATCCGTTTAAAATTAATCAAGTTAGAAAAGTTTTAAATTTCGTAGTAGGAGTAAAAGAAAAGGGATCCAAACAAAACTAGTGATGTCACTAGGCTTACCCATTAGTCATACCATATTGTAACAACCATAATAATAATAGACGCAGGTATTGACACACAGGTACTACCTTCGAATCTATAGCGACTTCAATGTAAAATTTAAGAAAAACAACAAATCATCTTCATTAGAATATTATTTTATTAAAATGATCAACATCACTTTTTTGCTACACTCATTTTGCGCAAAGTTGTATAGGCCGATATTGATATACATTTTGTGCTGCAAGGCTACTTCTTTGGGTGTACGTTGATGTTGAACAACTATAATAAGTTATGAAAGTCAAATGAGTTATTTTAATTTGAGAGATAATTCATAACTGCAGGATATTTCCAACCTTGTAGAAGTTTCACTTTGCAAAATGTATGACAAAAATTAACTCTATATGCTTTGTAATACGCCTTCTTGTTGTTTGACTTGGTAGTTGAAGCAACGAGGTCGTTGTAGATAGAGGTACTCTAAAAGTACATTATTAATTCACATGTTTTCTTAAATCTCGTGATGCACCTACATTTTCAACTAACATTGCAATCTAGGATTTTCGTGGTAAGAAGACGAAATTCATTTAAATATAGAAAGAAATCAGACAAAAGTGCCGATAGTAAAATTAGAAACAGAATTATCTTCATGATATGTATATGATTAAGTTATTACACATTGCCTTACATAACAGTTATGTTACTGTAGGTAGGTCTGAGCCCTGAAGCCCGCAGGCGTTCATAATCTACGGACTACGGGCTGTTCTGTTATGCGTTGTACGTCCCTAATAATAAATAATAATAAAAAAAAAAACAAAAGGGTCACACTATTAGCTACCAGTTAGCTTCCTATTTTGCATTGTGAGACCCGCGCAATAAAATCATCTGACGTAATTTACAACAAACATTATCGAGTTTAATGATATTGTTTGTAGAAGTCTGAAGCACCTACATAGTATGTAAATGTTTTTTATTTTACGCGCACGACCAAGTGGCTGTTGTGCGAATATAATCCAGATATTATCATCTCAAGCCAGTGGACACAATTTCGTGGTGGAAGGCAGATTTATTCAGACTGAGTCTGTAACGTAAACGTAACACACTGGCTTGGTGTTTGCTATCTGCGCGGATACGAATGTCCGACCACCTGTGTTTCGATAATAGTAAATACCTAATACGTCGCAATAGCAAAACTGCGTTTTAACATTGTTTTCTGTAAGACAGTGATACCGTCCCGGTCGAACAGACCATTTGTTCAGTAGCGGCTCTACCACTGTCAAAACATAAAATGCAATGTTTATGTATGCATCGGCTATTTTAATTATAGTTTATTGGTATAATGTTTTTATGAACATCATTTAATTAAATTAAACATGGTTTATTTACCTACTACATGCCGTAAAAAATGCGTCTCGTTTATCATAAATATTCATGACTTAATAATCCAGAACGAAACAATATTTTAATTTTAACAAGCATTAATCAACATTGATAATTCTAAAACCAGGCTAGTTTTGGTAGATATGTATATTTGTCTTGTTGCGCAGTAATATTGTTCCTTCTGTGCGACATACTAGTTTCCACAAATAGTTCTAAGTACATAAATCTGGAAGTGATGTAAATGTCGGTAACATTACATCGCGCGAGGTGGGGATTACATGTTGAATGTAATCTGCTGTCCACCAGGTGACCAGTGACCACAAACATTACACAACAGTACGTTCTCTTTATACTCGATCTGGTTTCAGGTCTTTACCTAACGTTATAAATAAGGATTTTGAAAGCAACATAAACATGTAGAAAATGATTATCTCTAACCTAAATTGAATTCCCAGAGTAGGTAATGACGTGCAACTAATGATTTGGCAGCACTAATTCGGTGTTTGTTATCCTTACGAGGTCGCGGTCACATGTGAACGATGTTAATCGCGTCACTGACACCACTAACGTAACGTTGACCTGTTGACATAGATTATTTGGTACAAACAACCTTATCTAGATGTGCGCTGGCCAACATCGACAAACACTTCCTCATTGCCAATATCTACATACCTACGTACTTGATAAATAACATTTTAGGTTACACAAGACTTGAGTACCTACTTAGGCCCTAAACTACTTGACGCGTAGAGAATGCACGCGGGCCAATAACTCTCGTTTAATGCTAAACATGTGTCCCTTCTACAATCTATTTGACTGTGAGGGTTTTTGGTCAAAGACCCATATAATTTATCACAGCTTATTTCTAAAGACTATTTTTCAAAGATTTAGTAGCTATCATAAAAATGTCCACGAAAAGTGAAAGATATACACTATCCTAGGTTTTGATCCCGCGTTCACCGTCTCCGCACATTATTGTTCGCTTCATTACTAACAGGCCTTCAGGCACTTCAAAACTGTAATAATAATTGTTCAGATGATAACACCATATTTACTTGCTAAATATATTCACATAATAAAAGCTTACATTGAACACAATTTAATATGGCATAAAATGACGCATTTATATTTGCTTGATTAGTGATTACCTGCCCATAATATGTTGCGTAAATACTTAGAAAACAAATCGAAATGGAATTTTTTATTTAATAAAAATCTTATTCAAATATTCCTTACAGATATTGAAAAATTACGCCTCTATAGGGAAACATAAGTAATTAGCATTAATCTTATAGTATGTAGTAGTAGTCTTATAGTGTATAGTATTATATAGTAGGTATATAGGTATAATATAGAGGGAGCGCTGTCTTACATTTGTGTCTTCAACAACGTAGAAATCTTGTTCGTTATGTTAATCCTATAAAATAGTGAAAATTGAACTAATCATTTACTAAAAAAATCCTATACATTTCGTTGGCGATGGAAAGTAAATTTAGTTTATTTTCTGTAAGATCTTTCTAAAACTAGTTTGAATGGAATTTAATAGCCCTTAACTATTTCTTTATTTTTCTATTTTATATAAATAATTCGTGCATGTTTCGGGCAGAAAAAGGTTGCCTGGCACCACCATTTTTATTTAAGTTTTTGAAGTACCACCGCTCCCTCTATAGTAAATATACTCTAAGGCATAGCATAAAAACATGAAAACTTAAAATTAGATTTGTAATAGGTAGGCCTTCAAGTACATTTTTATTACCACAGGCTAATCAATGTATATCGCAATAAGCACCAGTGTTGGGCGGTTTGGTAGAATGAAAATAAACTAGATTGAATCACGGTTGAATAAACCAAAAAATATATTTAGCTTTTATGTTGCATGTGTCACGCAAACAAACGGTTTCATTAGCAAAACCGACAGAGGATTGTTAATTAAATTACAAGTTTTATAGATTTATATTATAATTTAAACCATGTTTAAAACACTTTGACTTGCAGCTACCACTATTTTAGCTGTTAGTAGGAACTAGTTAAAACCTAATGTACATATTCTGGGCTCCGGCATTGGGCTTATGCTAGTTTTCTTATAAGCTATATGTTGTAGGATGTAGAGAAAATCATGGTGTAAAATAGCCTAATATAAAAAAATATTTGTGTAAAGTTTTATTAAACGCGCAATATTTTCTGTTATCACCACGTTATGACTAATACTAAATCTATGAATAACAAATTGAAACTAAATCGTCACTAGGTACTCGTATTAACGTGTCCAAAGTTAAATATTTAACTCTAAACAATGGCATTGACTGTAATCTTATCTCATAATGCCAATTTCCTTGAACTAAGTTTTAGCAATTTGGTAGCACCAATGGCTAATTGAAAGTCGTCTTATTATCATTGGGTATTTTACCGACGAACTGTGAAGTCTTAGGTTTAAATCCCAAATTGGATAATCCCTCTTAATGGGTATTTTCGGCAACCATTTTCCGTTCAAAACAAAAATAAATTGGCCTGCGTCGCCAACTTCAATTTTAGCACACTAGGTGGCAGCCTTTTCCTATATCCGCATCTCGATTAAGAACACGTAGAAGAAATCTTGACTGGTGGTAGGTCTCTCATATGTGAGAGGTCGCCTGGGTAGGTACCATCGCAATGTCTATTGCTCTCGCCAAATAGCAGTTTAAATGCACTATTATGTTTCTGATTGACGGACATTGTAGCCACAGTAACTACTGGACTTATGGAGACTTAACATCTTTTGTCTCAGGATGGCGAGTGCAGTGGAATTCCAAGCATTGCTTTGTAATTCAAGGCGTTGTTTGGTTTTGCTACTGTTTATGAGCGATCGTATCGCTCACCATCAGGCGAACGGCATGATCGTCTCTTCATTCATTGCAATAAAAAAAGATAATAATGGTGTGCGTGGTATCCGGCAGGTTTATAATCCTGCGGAGGTTCTTCGCGCTGGCGGGCACGGTTTTCCTGCTGCGCTGCTTCACGATGCTGATCACGTCGTTGTCGGTGCCGGGCTCGCACCTCAAGTGCGAGCCGCGCTCGTACCCGCCCGCCGACGACCTGACGGTGTGGGGGCGGCGCCTGCGCCAGGCCTACGACATCTGGAGCGGCGCCGGCATGTCGGTGCGCGGCGTGCGCACCTGCGGAGACTACATGTTCTCCGGACACACCGTCGCACTCACGCTGCTCAACTTCTTCATCACTGAATGTGAGGATTTAATGACACATAAATACACCCGACAACCACACACATAGTCCAGATCCTTACTTATATATTGTCCAGATACTTACTTTTGTCGTGCGTGTCAGAAACTGCGAGAATTTTTTGTCTTTACTTTTACACTCTTACTCTATCTATACTCTACACTCTGATCCAGTGGCGTAACTACCCCATCGGGGGCCCGTGGCAAAATTCATCAAATGGGGCCCTTTGTAAATGTAAAAAAAAATTACATTGTAGTTTCGTTTTTATGATTATATTTTAAAGTGCGTGGTGGCCTGTTGGACCAGGCGCAGCCGCCAACATGTTCACGGTGGTCGCGGGTTTGAATCCCAGGGCACACCTTTGACTTTTCGGAGTTATGTGTGTATGGATCGTCAATCACCATGCACTATGATGGTGATGGAAAGCATCGTGAGGAAACCGGAGCCATTTGCAAGCTTCTATGGTATGTAAAGTCTGCCAACCCCCACTGGGCCAGCGTGGTGGACTATAATTAATGGTTTAGCCAATCTCAATAGTACTTTGGATCGTAGGGGAGGCCCGTGCCCTGCAATGGCACTTATATGGGATTATACAGAAGAGCACAGAATCTTTTAATGACATGGCTTCATATTTGTCATTGGATTATGATCTAGTATCACTGCATAAAATCTAAAAAGGTTTCTCTAATAATGATTAAAGAGTGTTTTTAACCGACTTCAAAAATAAGGTGGAGGTTCTCAATTCGACTGTATGTTGCTTTTTGTAACTTCATTTCCATTTCTTTCTATCACATAGTACCGACAAACTTCACATAATTGGTCTGTTTTAGAAAAATCTTGAGTATCAAATATAATGGAGTTTTTGGGCCCAAAACAGCAATTAGCTCTTTTTTGAATTTTCAGACTTAAGTATTTTATCTGGCCCTTGGACTTATTTAACCATTCCTCTAAATTAGTATCACATTATGCTAGTAACTGCTTCATTACGGGTATCTGCGCTTTCTCTATGGCCACGAAAAGGTATTTTTTTTAATTAAGTGAACTTTCGATGTTTTGTATCTCTTTAGCGCATTTAAAATTTATTTCTAGTCGTCATAACCTTCAACTCAAACATTCATCATCAGCCTTTTGCTGTCCACTGCTGGACATAGGTCTCCTTCAAATTTTTTTCACCCTATCATCAGCTCGTCGCATCCAGCATGTGGTAGCGACCTTTTGCAAATCGTCATTCCACTTAAGTGGCGGGCGTCCTACACTATGTTAGCCAAGACGCGGTTTCCACTCAAGAACACAAGACAAGATATGGCCAGCGCACTGCCACTTCAGATTGCTAAGTCTGTGTGCTATGTCTTATAACTTTGGTTCTCTGTCCGATCAACTCGTTACGGATCTTATTTTCCAAAGAGACACCGCGCATAGCACGCTCCATAGCTCGCTGAGAGACCATAAGCCATTGGACCAGCCGTGCTGTGAGAGCTCAGCACCGTAGGTACCGTAGGCTCTGGTAGGCACTTGTTGAAAACCATCGTTTTCAAGCTTTTGGGAAAAAAGTGTTAGCTGACGAGAAGACTCGTAGCCTCTTTCTCAAAGTTTTTTCTACCTAATTAAAGGGTAAGCCCCAGTTAAGTATATTTGGGAACAACGACGAGCTGGTGGCCACATAAAGCGAAAGGTTGGATCAAGGTGAGGGTGGATCATTACTTTGGTTTTGTCGAAGTAAATTTTTAGACCTATTCACTGTGAGACTGAATCCAGAACGTCCAACATTTTTTGCAGCTCCTCTAGCGATTCCGCCATCAAGATTATATCGTCACCGAAACGTAGGGGCGTTTGTTTATTATTTTATTCATTTATTTTTTAATTCTTGGCGCTGTCTCTTGTTAACCCAATGGTCTCTGGGTTTACAGTGAACCTTTCTCAATCACAAATCGTTTCACTTCATCATATTTGTTAATGAAACAAAAATATAACATTTAAATCAAATACATGATAAAGAAATGTTTGTTATGTTGAAAATGTAATCAATTGTTTATTATTAATAATTTCGTTATTAATGTTATATTCTTATCTGCTCACACCCTGTCGGGCTTGAACCTGAGGCCCTATCAAACCAGAGATCTGTCGGGCCTGAGACCCTGTCAGACCTTGCCGGTCCGGGGGCCCCCTTAGGCCGGGGGCCCGTGGCATTTTGCGCACTTTGCCACCCTATTGTTACGCCACTGCTCTGATCAGAAACAAATAATTATTTGAGCGACATACAAACATGCGAAGCGCGGTCAAACCAGCTACCTCTCGTATCATCTGCGCTACGGAATTTTGTCGTAAAATAGGCCATCTTACTGATTCCATACTGAAATTTTCCATTAATATATAGTTTAATGCGAGTTTAGAAACTTTTTATTCACTCGTTAACAACGCAAAACCTTTTTAGATTCGCAATACGACCACCAAGTGCATTTTGTCGTGTTGGTATAAAAAACACAGGTAAGAACGTAATCACACAAGATCGGCAGGTGCTTTTTAAATGTATGAATTATATGTTTAAAATTACCTGTGATCACACGCAAGGTTATTTACTGAATTCAAGAACATCAACCCTGACATTAGGCCAACACGTGTACGAAGTCGTGAATTTGCATTCGCATATCTCTCGTTATCAGTTATTACGAAATGATGACAAACGCGTAAAGTATTGTTTATATCATGTACGATGACATTTCCATGTTTACATTTGCGAAGTTTACGATTGCGAAGCCCACTGAGTGTATAAAATAAATTAAAATTTCGCGCGTAAGTGATCCAATGGCAGTATGTAGGCCTCAGGCTTGTGATCCGTTCTATCCTGAGTATGAGTCCCAGGCGGGGCATTCCACTTAGGGTTAAAAAAATCTTGAGGGTTATACGGATTGAAAAAACCTTACAATTTCAGGGAATGCAAATTGATAGGTTCACGCTATATTAATTACATTTGAGTCAAAAATAAACCAGTGTCAACTTTGCATACCCTTTCGTGAACATAGGAGTGGTCGTATAAATTTGTATATTGTTTTTCACTGTTTCAATATTTATAATTAAATTAATTCAGTCACACATTAGCACGTGGAATCTCCAAGCTAATAAAATGCAAATAGATATAAATAGATAGCTAAAATTCTAAAAATTCACAAATTCAATGTTGTATATTTAGTCCTAATTTCTTATACATATGCCATATAACAGGATTGAATATTTTTGTTGCATATGTTCGCTAATTAATATTCATTATTTATTAATATTTACCCTCCAAATGCCAAAATATTGCGCAACTATGATTCAACATTATACGAGTAAGTTCAACTTTTTTGAATAGTTGCGAGACAAGCTATATTTCCGTCTTCTCACTGTTAGATTAAATAAAACCTTTTTAGATTCTTACTCAACCGGTCTTATTTATAGATCGTTTTAAAACATATTTTAGCTATAGAATGTTTTGTCTCGTTCGAACTTTTGACATCAGTTTGAGCAAAGACAAAATACGATAACTAAAATAGGTTTTTAAACTGTCGAGCTTTACCTATTATTTACTATCCAACTAAACTAACAGGTACCGTTTGACGTTTCATATTTTTCAATTTTAAACATATTTAGACAAGCGTAACTCACACAATTTTAATTTGGCTTGCCGTAAAGCCACAATTCTATGGTTTTAGGCGAAATGTTATTGAAATTGTGTAAGTTACGTCTTTACAAAGTTGAAAAGTATGAAACGTCAAACGGTACCTGTTAGTTTAGTTGGATAGTAAGTGCTATATCGTATAGTATGTGTAATATCTGTCGATATATACCACAATATCCAAATAGGTAAAAATAAAATGTAAACAAAGAATACCTTCGTAACAAATATTTCATTTTAATCTGCCAATCACATCGAACACAATAAAGATAAGAGAGAAATTAAATGTAGGTGAGATATTTGTATACCTACGTTTTAATTTTTCGTGCCTTGGATATACATAATTGAAATGTGTTGTTATCGAATTATATTAAAATGGATGCCGATGTAGTATACTTACATGGCCGGTTTCTATAATCTATCTATCTTTAACTAGAGATTTCATTAAATATTTTGCTGCCTTTAATGTTTCAGTTAACAATATATATGTATATGGTGCATATATTTATAGGTAGCTAGGCAAGATAAATATATATCAGTCTATGTTTATTGTAGTATAGAATTGTATCGACATAGTAATGCTAGCTATTTTAAACTCGTGTTAAAGATAGATAGGATATAGACACCTATCGTTCGTGGTACGAAATGAGAATTATGAATTGTTGGTTTGTTTCCAGACACGTCTCGGAACCTGTACCTGCTGCACATCTCGACGTGGGTGATGAACATGTTCGGCATATTCTTCATCCTGGCGGCGCACGAGCACTACTCCATCGACGTGTTCATCGCCTTCTACATCACCTCGCGGCTCTTCCTCTACTACCATACTCTGTCCAACAACCAAGCGCTCATGCAGAACGACTCTTCCAGGTAATAAAATAAGGCATAATCCTGACCCCACACTAAGATCCAGTCTTGTATATTGCGTATCAAAAACTGCGAGGCTGGAATCGTATTCAAACAGCAAGACCCCTAGAGAAATATCAGTGGAACACGCAAATGTTTCTTTTGATGCGGGGATCGAACCCGCGACCTTGCATTTCACAGCGGACTTCTAACGAACTGCACGACAGACGCTGTCAATACGCACGCACGGTTTGCCGTGTTTTAACATCTATTACCTATGTATTAGTAACTTTTTCCCCGAAGTGATTGGGTTTACGTGTAATATTAGAATGAACAGGAAGATTCTTGGCCTTACGTACTGGGAATAACATAAATATATATAGTTTTCGCCTATTTCGGTAGCTTTGTTTATACAATCAAAAATTGCTTGCTCAAAAAAAACTGTCCACAGTATTAGACAAGTTAATTAAATGCGGCAAGCCATGCATGTGATAGCAGCACTCACTATGCGCATAAAATATGACATTATGTGACGTCGTTGTAAAAAATCTTCTCTCGTTATAAAAATACTTTAAACATTGCCCATTATTACGTCTTAATCATTACTCCGCCTGTGTTGAATACCTATGGATTACACACAACAGCTCTGATTACTTAAGTGTTTCCAAAGGCGCGATAATAATACATTAGTCACAGTTATTAATGTGGTTAAATGATATCACAAATTTCCTTCAATATTTTAGAACCTTATTTCCGGTTTGTTTTGACAATTTAATTAGCTTTAGGGTCAGCTTAAGCCACAATTACCATATTGTAAAATATATTGTGAACTGAAAAAAGAGTTGATAATGCCGTGTAAATATTATGGTCACCCAATACAACGCTATTTTATCCGGATAAACTTAATTTCCTGTTATACATAGATATCAATCGAACTCACTGGTCCCAATAGTACTCGCGTAGATAAAAATTCCTAATTTGCACCGTTACTATTAAGATTTATTAAGAACTTTATATGATTTAGTTATTTTTGCGCTCCCCCAACGCCTGCGCTGTATGCTCGGCATCCGCACGCTGCCCAATTTCGCCACTAAATGTATGTGATCCTATATTTTTGCGGCTGTTTTGCACGTCGTGAAAATGTATTACTCTTTTTTCGTTCTATGTTAAATATTCCTCTATGTTATACCTATTTATTTATTTATTTATTTAATTATTTATTGTACACAATAAAATGGAATAACAGCTAAGAGATTATACAACACAACAAAGTACAAATGGCGGTCTTATCGCTCTAAGGCAATTTCTACCAGACAACCATGGGATGGATATATGAGCAGGAAAAAAGATAGGGCAGTGTAAAATAAAGATAACGAAAGCACGAAGACATAAATAATATCATAAAAACATATAAGTACAATATATCCGATTTCAATTTCTTCACGTTACACATTTAAGATCCCTGAGGTCATCAGAGAATTTAACACTGAAAATTCCAGCGCATTCCACAAACTTTTACGGCAAATCCTTCACTGTGCAAGCTGCAAGGCTGTGGAATGCATTACCAGTCTCAGTGCGGCGAGCAAAGTCCCTACCCATTTTTAAAAGACTAGTAAAGCAGCATTATCTATCTATCGCTGAATAATTGAAGACAGTGCTTATATTTTATATATATATATTTTCCTCTTTGTTTTTGATGTGGATACATATTTATGTTATTCATATGTATATGTATCTATTATTTTTTTTTTATTCATTTTGTATGAATGTGTTTTTTAGTTTATTTCATATCATTTTTATTACATATATTATGTATTTAGAGATATTATATTGTCCTTTGACATCACGTACACCTCACAATACCCCACAGTTGTCTCTATTTTATCCATCCTATGGTTGGTTGTCTGGAAGAGATCGCCTCGAGTGATAAGACCGCCATTGTACTCTTTTCTTGTTAAATTATTGTTGTTATTTCCTTTTATTTACTGGTGTACAATAAAGTTTTAAATAAATAAATAAATATATATAAACATATACATACATAAGTATTATACATATACATACTTATATACATTTATAGACGAATAAACATACGTACATACATAAATATAATATATATATATATTACCAATATAATCGATAAAAGGAAATAGTCCTAATCGGTTTATCTGTTTTATAGAGAAAGGTAGTATTCTTTTAATCGTTTTTTAAAAGATGACAGAGTTTGAGCCTGCCTCACCACAACAGGAAGTGCGTTCCATAAACGAACAGCTTGAACACTGAATGATTTATCCATAAATGTCGTGGTGTGGACGGGCATTCTCAAGTTTAGGTTCTCAGACGATCTCAAGGACCTCGTATGTGACTCGTGAAGAAAAAGAAATCGTTCTTTGAGATAAGAAGGAGTGATGGGATTGAACAAAATATTGTATAGAAGAGACAGTATATGAGTATTCCGACGAAGTCGTATAGGTAACCACTTGAGCTTAGCACGAAACTCAGAAACATGATCATATTTGCGTAAACCAAATATAAATCTTATGCAGAAATTTTGAAGGCGCTCAAGTTTATTTAGTTGGTCCTCGGTGAGATCTAGATAGCTAACATCGGCATAATCAAGGATGGGGAGTAGGAGTGTTTGCGCAAGCGAAATCTTCGTGGCAACGGGTAGAAAGATGTGTAACCTTCGACCTACCTACCTACCATTTTATTTTAAATATTACAATGTTAGTCATATTAAGATATTGTTTATCTATATATTTTCAGGACAAGAATATGGTTTCCGTTGTTATCATTCTTCGAGTCTGAAGTAGACGGCATCGTACCGAACGAGTACGAAGGACCGGTGACTATAATGACCAATCTGAAGCAGTGGTGCACGCAGCTCGTGACCGACGTCAAGGAGTCCTCCATGGCCAAGATCGCCGGCAGCAAACTCCAAGAGGGCGCGGCCATGGGCGAATACTCCGTCGTCAGAATTGTCGACGGCATCAAAAGAAACCTCAGCCTGGTGGAAGAGTTCAAGAACTCTCGGCAGCGGCTCGTCACGTTGGACAAGAACGTGCAGGCGTGCCTGATGGACGAGTGCTCCGAGAGCGAGCTGCGTCACAGGAACATGGCCGATCTTCCAGCGGATCCTCTCCTCAGAGACTTGCGCGCACCGCCACCGAATATTTCCAAAAAAAGTATATGAAAGAACTGATGTAGATGAATTTTCTTAGAGGCTGTTTGTAAAACTTCATTGTAGTTTATTTATACAATGAATTAGATACCTGAAAGTTTTACATTTCCATTATAGATTTTATATCATGTTATTCCATATTTATTTTACTATAAGTTAAACGTAGTATAAATTATTAAGAAAATTTATTTGCTCAAATAATCTTGAATAAATAACAATATGCTTATTGAGCTTCCTTTTTGGTCCTTGTATGATTTTACCTATATATCCCTAATATTCCTCAATAGTCGATAATCCAATCGTTACTTGTTATGAGATGATAAAAAAATAAACATGTGATAGTTATTTCTGATCGATAAAAATCAAGTTACAAAGCTATTTAATTTCTTTATTTTAGCATAGATGCTTTTCACAATGGACTACCGAAGCTACATAAATTATTCTAGATAATTTTCTTAGTACTTTTATTCAAACATTTATTATGTTAGAATTAATTAATAATAAATTAGATTAATATTTTAGAACATGTCCGAGTTGAAAACGAGCTATAACTTTATAATTAATACACGAAGCTTTAAGAAATTCTAGTTCACAAATGTTCTATAATAATTTATATATGTAATTATATATTATAATCTATAACTGATGATGATTTACGATGGGTAATTTGATGTAATCTTGAATACGCTATAGGCTACCTGTTAGCATGAAAGCGCCTTTCGTGCATGCGAGAGCCGTTCTAAATAAACTTACAAGTTATGGATATTTATTAATTACTACGTAATTACATAAACCCTTAATTTTTCTGAGGGCAGCTTATTCAACGACAACTGAACCAAGTCATTATTGCACTTCACATTAATTTTGTTTTTCAAAAACACCCATATCTGTCCAAGATATCCAATCTAGGAATCGAACCAAGGACTTTATGATTTACATCATATTTAAGACCTAATTAGGCCAATAACTTAACGATGATGTATAAATTATTACGTAGGGGCGCGTCGTTTGCGACGTTACACGGCATACTTATCACGCTTACCTGCGTGTATAATTTCAGTAGGTAATGAATTCCGATCGTTTTGCGGTTGTCAACTCCACCGCAATGTATAGGTATTCATTAGTGTTGAATTACATTACCGACCTACATAGGTTCCGCTGCAAAGGACAAACTTGTTACGAGGGATGTTTATCGCATGAGCACTCGCTCGAATGTACGTACTATTGATAGTTTGTACTCATAAGTCCTTCTAGCAACTATGTTGTTTTCTTAAAATCATGAGTCTGCCTACTTTAAAAACAATCTGCTCAGAAAGTACTCGAAAGATTAAACCTTCTCTCTTTGTAGTCTTTATGCGTAAGAGAAGCAACATATTTTTATTTTGCGAAAACTGCTCATATCTTAAAGTTCACGCGACTAGCGCGTTTTTTAATTTCATAAAACCCCATTTTCAATATAAATACATACGATCTACTACTGAGCCTATCAAGTGACAACTTTACCATCATATGGCAGCATTTGTCTACAAATATGCATGTTACATTTTCTGTGAACCCAAAACTTCTAGCTTTCTGCAAGACGTACACACTTACATTCAGTGTGCATGAGTAGATCAAGCGCGTCAAAATTTTCCTTGTGGGTATAGTATTTTTTGAGGACAAATCGTATTAATTATCCGTCTAAAAGTAGCTACAAAATATATTAATCCATAAAATGAGCATGAAATGAGCAAATAAAAAGAAATATATAATTTAAGATCTCTTTAAATGTCTTATGAAATGTATACTTAAAGGTAGACAATTATTAAAGTTTGACTTAATTCTATGACAGCTAAACTTGAAGCACAAATTACTATTTTATACGATTGGAATAATAATATAAATATATGTAAACTTTACGAGTTTTGTAGTGCTTGAAGTACACGCGTTATGGTGGGTATTAAAGTAAAATCACAAACATTGTCGTATTTTATATAATTCGTATGAAAAATTGTTAAAAAAAAAACTGTCTTTAATTAATATTAATACATTGATGATAATAAGTTGTCATGACAAAAGATACAACCAGAAGCGTGCATGTTACTGATGATTTTTATACTTGATTGTGAAACAGGTAAGTATGTAAATAAAATATAATGCCTCGTCCAAGGCGACTCACGGCTCACAAGCCGCGGCTCCAGTGAACCGTGGGTAAGGCCACTCTATGCCTACTTGTGAGATCAACTCACTGTAGGATAAAAGATCATTCAATTATGTAACCAATTTCATAAATAATTATTTGTTTTATAAAACATTTCATTTCAACCATACAAAAAATAGGTTAGATACTTTGTAAAATAAAAATGTGAATAATTAATACTTTAAAATAATACAAGCCTTCATAAAGGATAATAGAATTGTTAAATAAAATCTTACTCTGGAAAATAGAAAAAATTGATTAATAGTATTAAATCTTATCATTATAATAGGCCACTTTGTAATAGAAAACATCTATACATTGTTTCACAACAAACTTCTCCACATTATATACAATGACTAACCATGGCAAAGAAGTGAATGACGCAATATAAATAACAGAACTTAATGGATAGTGCTTGCTTATTGCTAGTAGAGCTTCATTTGAGCTGAGAAGCAAGAGTGTGATCAGTCCATTATTCAGCAGCAGCGGCAGCGGCAGCAGCCAGCTCACTCTCGATGAGCAATTCCGATGGATTTTCTTTTTTACTTTCTACATTATCTGATTGTTTGTCCTCAGCCTCTTTCTCTTCAGATTGCTCACGAGAGCTAACAGCACCATTTTCATTGACTTGCTCCTCTTTCTCAGGAGAGGTTTCTTTTACAGGAGAAGACTCTTTTTCTGTGGTTTCTTTTTCAACAGATTTTTGCCTCTCTGGGGTGGCTTCTTTAGCTTCATCATTGACAGGTACCGCTTCCTTCTCAGGAGAAGCTTCTTTCGCAGTTGCTTCATCATCTCTGACAACAGAGCCTTCTTTTGAAGGTGATTGTTTGGCCTCTGACTCTTCTGTTTTGGCCTCCTCTGTTGTTTCTCTCTCTTGGGATGCTTCTTTTGATTTTTCTCCATTCACTTCACCATTTAATGCCTTTTCCTGAAAACACTTCAAAATTATACCTACTACCAACCAAACTCACATCTTTTAAATGATATTTAAAAGATCAAATAACTCATAATGGTGTAAACTTTAATGACGGAAAATAATGGTATCAATTTCCATAATCAAAACATGATACATGATTCAGTATAAAAGGTGGTAGTTTTAGAGTTTATAATGTATTTTTTAAATCTATTGGCTGTTTCAATTGCAGTAATTAATAGCTGGTAATGTAAATGTGATGATTGTAAATGACAGGAAGCTTAATTGTTATGTTATTTTAAGGTGAGAAAAAAACTTTGTCAACTACAACATAAAACAGTAAATAGTACTTAGTTATGATCAATTTACTAAAGCACTCAAAACCTACTCACCTCTGCTCCAGGTGCTGGAGGTTCTTCAGGAGGCACTTCCAATTTTAAAAATTGCTCCAAAGTGTCTACTTCATTTGCCAGATCAAATTGATCGTAATCCTAAAATATTATAGGGTACATGTAAGTATTTGGTTAATTTAATTTTAAAGCAACACTAACATGATAATGAATACAGACAATAGTGAAAGGAACACGATAGTGCTACTAATAATACGTTTACTATCTTTTAATCGCGATCTGACATGAATCACTGCCAACATTGTGTACTGAAAAAGAAGGTAAAAGAGTGTAGTATAGTGGCAAATGGCAAAGGTTCACTTACCCCGCAATACTCCTCGTCATTGAACATCTGCGGCGGTAGCGGCGAACGCGGGGTAGGATCGCTCACAGTGCCACCCAACGACTTTGCATTGTTTTGCATAAAGTCTTTATCGGCCTCCCTTCCTGGTTCCGTTATGTCAATGACTTCATACTTTATGTTTTTCGAATCGCATATCATCAAAACTCGTTGCTGTCGCTTCTTTACCTACAATATCCAGTTTTCACGTAATCAGAAATGATCATTACATGAATCAGATTTGTGAAAAAATTCAGAAAAGTACCCGGCCGTCGCTGGAATTTTGTGATTCTTTGCCTTACCTCTTTGTTTCCCGAGATACCGCTGATATATATTTTGACAACCATTGTGGTAAACTTGCTTTTGATGTGTAAAACGTTAAATAACTACCACAGAAAATAATTAAACCAGAAAAATAGGCTTGGCCATTAGTCAATCTGTTGTAATAATAATAATTATTGAATGACAGTAATGACAATCTCAAAATGTTACCAGTCTAAACGAATTCTACAAAATTATTTCATTTCCCGTTTTGCATGTATAAATCGTTGCCAATTGTCGGAAATCGTAGAATCAAAACATAAATACTAAAATATTTCCGATTATCTTGTCTTTCAATACAATTTGCTGTAATCTTAGACTGTAATAAATAAGCAAAAACAGTAACTGAACTTATGATTTACATGTGATTTACACATCGTTTATTTTATATATTCTAAACTGGCAACACTGATACCGTTTCGTTCCGCATATTTTATGTTCATATGTTAAATGAAATATTTTAAAAATGTATAATACTTTCAACTTGAGCTTTAAATTAATATGTGAATCCTGCAGCCATTTAGTAAATTTAATATGGATCTAAATATTCTAGTCCAAAACTTTATTCCTCTCGTATTAAACTCACTCGTAACTTTTCTTGAATTTTATGAACCACTACTCAAAACTCACTAATATACACAAATGTGTATTCTTCAGCCTTTACAAGACATAAAAGGGTGTCTTCAACACTTATTGCCTTCATCCTTTCATACACATTTAGTCTATAACAAGCACTGTTTACCATCTTCAGTATCATAATAATTTTCTGGAAGTCCTCAACTGGACTTAGGTTTCCCCAATGATAAATAGGTTGACCAAAGGGGTGAGATCGATTGAGTGGTATTAGTTATCACTGTTTGATCGAAAACCAACGCGATGGAAGTTATAGCTAAGTTGTTGCGTGTTGCTCGCTGAATGAGGTTCATAGAATCCTTTTAGTTTCTGTTAGGGTAGGTATTCGTATCCATCCCCGGTGGATATAGCTACCAGTATAGGTACAAGGTGGAAAGAGCTATAGAGAACAACTCCAAATGTGTCGCAATTAATTCTAGTAGCGCCTTAAAGAAGGATCTTATAGCGATTGCGCACAGACTTCATTCCTGTCACATGCCTCTCAATTTCATCACTTACCGACTAAGCTTACCGAGCTCTACGTCTTACGCAAGGGCGAATCCAGGGGGGAGGTCATGGCGGGTCATGAACCCCCCCCCCCTGGGCTGGCTCCAGATTGACATAATGTATTTATTGTATTGTTTATAAAATGTATAATCACAATTAATTCTTTGTATTTCGATAAATAAAGTACAAAAGTGTGTGTTCACAAATCACTGCTGTAAAAAACTTTATAGTCCATTGAAATGTTACATTTTATGGACTGAATATTGCATTTTTTAGAAGACGCAATTTAATTTTTGGGACATGTTTACTCAATTTTAGCACACTAGGTGGCAGCCTTTTCTTATATCCGAATCTCGATTAAGAACACGTAGAAGAAATCTTGACTAGTGGTAGGTCTCTCATATGTGAGAGGCCATCTGGGTGGGTACCACCGCAGTGTCTATTTCTCCCTTCAAACAGCAGTGTAAACGCACTGTTGTGTTTCGGGTTGAAGAACATTGTAGCCAGAGCAGAGGCGGCTCGTGAAATTTTTTGATGGGGGTTCACAAAAACATAATTGAAAACTAGAGCTTACTATTTATTTTATTTGTATACAAAATCCATTCGCCAGTCTTTTTGGCGTGCGAAGATATCTATTACTTTCTTGTGAAAATCAGAAATGGAATTAATTAAGCGTTTTTCTATGCTTATCATACACTAGCGGCCCGGGTACAAATAGATTTCTGTATAATAATATGTACGTATTATTATTATACATATAAACCTTCCTATACAGGCTCGTTGCCTCTGCGCCGCCGCCCCGGCCGGCCAGTACCGCCGCAAGCGCTACGTCCCGCAATTTTAAATCTGTAATATCTTCGAAAATATTCATTTAAATCTTGTGCTGTAAAGGACCATATAGATCTATATTAAATCAACAAGGTATTTAAGCTATTTAATCGGATAAGGATTAATGCTGTATTGGTTAAAATCGCTTCGAAAATTAGCCATTATTTGTCGTAAAAAGTAAATGACAAAAAAATGTTATTGTGGTATATCCATAAGAGATAGACATATACCATCGCGGAGGTTTGTGTAGACCTTTTCAATGTGTACAAATAATTAGTACACTATTTTGATAAATCTCGTAGGGTTCAGCCTGCGTTTGCAATGTAAGCGGAAAAAAATTGATAATTAACGACATCACATTAGAAACCTCAAAAATAACAATTTTTTTCCACTATTTAATGGATGTTGTTATACATGTAAACCTTCCTATTAAATGATTCTATCTATTTAAAAAAATATAGTGATATTGCATTGAGACGGTCTTGCGCATACGAGTAGTATTTCGCGTACCTGAGTGACGCGTGAGCGGCGCTCCGGATTAGGCTTATTTTTCATACGATATCTTTTGTTTCACGCGTCAGCCCGAATCGATGCTCTCTTTCGCACTCATTGAATACAGTACTAAGAGTCGTACTAAACTTCGTTTCATAGGAGCGCAATCGCTGGCGCTCCACTCGTTACAAATTGACGCTACATGTACCTATATAGGCATTTTATTTTTATAGGCATAGTAAAATATAAAGAATGTAATGTAAGGATCTAATGTATATAAATTATTAAATTAGCTAAGTATGTAATTTTCGTGGGAGTGCACTGCACCAGCGCTCTTTCGGATGAGCCGCCTCTGAGCCAGAGTAACTACTGGACATATTGAGACTTAACATCTTATGTCTCAGGATGGCGAGCGCAGTGGAATGCCAAGCATTGCTTTGTAATTCAAGGTGTTGTTTGGTTTTGCTACTGTTCATGAGCGGTCGTATCGCTTACCATCAGGCGAACGGCATGCTCGTCTCGCCATTCATAGCAATAAAAAAAAAAAAAACATGTTTGGGGCGTCCATAGAAGCTTAACCTCAAGTTTGTGGGGTCGCCACCCTTGTCCCCCGGCCGCTATCTTGAAAAAAGAGGTGACAACACTTTTTCCGCGATATCTCGGAAACTATGCGTCTTACAAAAAATTTATAAAAACATAATTTGTAGCAAATTGTTTTGCCTACAAATATGTTTATATAACTTTTTGCCCTAAATTAAAAATTAAAGAAGTTATAAGCAAAACAGTGAAAAGAAATTTCTTAAGGGAAATCTTCCCATTTCTCTTAAACGTAGACTCGACATGTGTATTTACCTATTCTCACATAAGGAGATCAAACCTGGTCTTTGGCCGAACTTCAGAGGTCCAGGCTCGGGGTTTGTCAAAGAGCTATGGAACGCAGCATGCTAGGCGTAACACGCATGGACAGAGTGCCCAATAACACCTTGCGCTTTATAACCAGTCAAGAATGTTGCACAGAAATCGGCTGAACTAAAGTGGGATTAGGCGGACCACGTCACCCGGATGCACCCGAAGCGGTGGGCAAAGATTGCCACTCAATGAGTGCCTAATGATGTCGAGAGGCCATGCGGCAGGCTTCGGAAAAGGTGGCGCGACGATCTTGACCAATTTAGCAGCACTTGGATGGCATCAGCAACTGATAGGGATAAATTGAGGGAGACTTTTGCTCAGCAGTGGGACAGAATAGGTTAATAAAAATACGAAAAAAAGCAAAAAAGTGCGAAATTTTTAATTAAATTATAGAGCAAAAAAAAATTTGTATAAAAATTTTCTCACTTTTTTGCTGATAACTTTTTAAATTTTTAGTTTAGGGCAAAAAGTTCCATAAACATATTTGTAGGCAAAACAATTAGCTACAAATTATATTTTACAAAATTTTTGTAAGACGCATAGTTTCCGAGATATCGCGAAAAAGGTGTTTTCACCCCTTTTTCCAAGATGGCGGCCGGGAGACAAGGGTGGCGACCCCACAAACTTGAGGTTAAGCTTCTATAAACCCCCCACACACTTCCCAAAAATAAAATTGCGTCCTCTAAAAAATGCAAAGCTGTGCTGAGATTAAAATCAGTTGCAATGTAGGCTGTAGCAATTGTCGTGTCGTAAGTAAAAAAATCCATATTGTAAAAGGTGTTTAAAACAAAAAACAGTGTTTATAAATAATTTTAATACATTCATTTATACAGTCATAGCAGTATTGTCCTGTAAATACGAAAATGAGAATGCACTACCGCAGCAACTTATAGCGGGCATGCATGGAATGTACACACTTCACAGTCTGCATTTAAATTATTACTAATAGGTACACGTATCTTCACAGTTTTGTGGTATATCAGTAAACCGCAGTGTTACTCTAAAAATGAAACAATTTATAAATCATACATGGGATTACAGAAAATAAATATGACTACTTATACATATTCTCAATACGCCATTTAAAAAATACATAATTTTATTAGGTAAAAATCAATCATAAATATAGTTTGCCTTTTTATCAAAACAATATGCATTGTTTGTAATTATAACTTAATTATTTAAATCTAGTAACGAATACGTAAATATAATCATAAAAATAAAATTTGTAACTTTATTAGGTACTATTTATCTTTTAAAAGTAATGTGAAACAATTATAATCAATTTTATTACAATACAAAATTAAACAATACATTTATATTAATTGTGATCGATAGCAAAAGAGATCTCGTTTTACAATTGTATTTACTTATAAACAATTTGTATTTGTGTTCAAAAATATATATAAGGCGCTAATAATAAGTAACATAATCCTGTGTATAATACCTTAAACTAATTTCGATTTATTGCTTTATATTTTAAGACAAGAATGTTTTGTAACGTCATTTTATAATGTGTTAAAAAAAAATTAAGACCAGTAAAAATCTGTTTACGTAGATTAAATAATAGCGTGATATCAATTTAACTAAGTGATGCTTCACGTTATTAACATTCTCCAGAAAAAAACAAGACTATTCGTGAACACTGGACAAAGTAAACAGTTTGTTTGTGAGTATTTATATAGCTATACTAATGAACATAATGTGTGAGTGTTTGATGCGCGGAAATATTATTGGCATATATCCAGATTGCTAGACAGTTGTTAGTCTACGATAATGGCCGTAAGCCGTAGTGATATGTATTATTATTACACTCAAAATATACATTCCTAGCGACATTGGCTACGTTACCAAGTACATTTTATGTTTGATTAGGTCGTATCTAAGGCAGATACATCGTATTGCTCTGGTTTCCAAGAAACACAAAATATTAAATTATAGTAAAAACTAGTATCGTTGTTTAAAAATAGCTCGGGCTAAAGAATATTATAATACATGGCACGGTGCCGCGTAAACTCAACATGCGTAACTTTATATTTCATTCGGGAACAGTTTTATTTTTGTGGGAAAGAAACCAAACATTCCAAACAAACTTCAAGAATTTAAAATGTACAAAAAAATAACGAAATAAAACCAACTGTTGCAGGGAACATAGGAACTTCGTCGTTGTCGACTATTATTTCTGGTTCTTGGCAAACAAAATTAACCAAATATAAATGTAAATAAATGTGTTGAGATGTTTCCAATAGAGTTCATCAGCTGCCAGGAACTTCACACGTCGTATGCAGTTCATGAGAGTACACAAACAAATATACATATTGTGTCCTATACGTTGTAAGTTATCATATTTTACATCTTTTTCGATATTTTTCGGATATCCCAAAAATATATTTGCACATTTTCTAAAATAAATAATTCCCATCAACTGTTATTTGTTACGAGTTGATTGATTTCATTTAATTACTGAAACTTTATTAATTTATATGTACAATAGTTCCTATTTCCAAGGAAATAAAACTGGAATGAATAAATATTTATTACAGTGAAAGCAACGTTCTGATAGATATAAAATAAAAATCTACCTAATTCATAACTTTTGTCATAAATAAAATAAAATTCGTTATACAGTAACACAGAAAATTTGAAAAACGTGTTCGGTATAACAGAGCTTACTCGGAACTTTTAATTTTCTTCCTAAATGGCGTATGTAATGGGTAGATATTGTAGTTATAGACAAAAAGGGTTCGCTCTAATATAATGAAGATAATTTAGTTCATATCCCATGTTAGAGCGAACATTCCACACAAAAATATGCTAATTTAAACAATATACAATAAATAATATTTACACAAAAAGTCATACAAAACATATTTTGGAAAAGTATAATTTGATGAGATCTAAGATCACTCAAGAAATGACATCGTGTCACTTATTTTAGTGATGTGTAAACATGAAAGATGTTGCAACTCTTAAAACGAGCCCAAACATGAACCAGCGCTGGTAGATGCGAGTCGATAAAGCAGTTAAAGCATTTCTTGATCTGCGTTATGTCTAAATGTCGTTTCATAAACAACGTGTAAGTCTGTATATGCTTCATTACCAATGTTATTACTTTCCGTTGGAGGTTTAATTTTTAAACATACCTATATTGGTTCTTTATTACCCAACTCCTATATGGCTCAGGCGTTGTCATGTTCTTTATTTATTCATTAGAAGTGACATATTATGAAGCGTTGTAATTTGTAGCATAAGCGAAACTATCAAAAGCCTTGGGTAACTTCAATATAATTAACATGTACTTGTAATTTCACTTTTAACGTAGTGATGAAGCAATTATTTGCATCGAAGTGAAGCTGCAACTCGTCTGAAGGGCAGCGACGTCATTCTCATAAACGATGTGCATTTTTGCAATGTCGCATTGTTATCGCGGACGCGTCGCGTCGCGCGCCCATTAGTTTTCGTGTAATAGTACACAGCGCTGGCAAACTGACAACATTAGATGTCCGATTAGCTTCGGCCCGTTGTGACGATTTAATAAGCTTTCAGGAGCCGGGTGTTAATTAGAACATCCATCAAAAATTTGGCAAAAGCAACTTGACCTCATTGCACACTATACGCATAGAAATTTTCTGCTAAAAGTACGAACGCAATAAATAATAATGTAAATAGCAGGTGCACTCGGTGCGCAACGTGTCGCATTGCACCAGTACCATTCCATCCGCACCAAGCCGTAGCTTCGCTGCACGAGTCCCGCAGAAACGCAGTATTATCGACATGCAAAAGCATACCACGACCCAACATTACGCGACACTACCGAGTTCCTACGAAGGGAACTTCCGTAAACGAAAACGTAAGCACCCCAAAATAATGACAATCAGTTTAACGAGATCACACTAAAATCTAGGTTCGGTAGGCCGAGACGAGAAAGCGTCATGAGATCCGACCGCGACAGTCCCGCACGTCAACAACACTGGACACCCATATCGATAAATTTTAATTTAAGCCGAAAATTTAGCGTAACTATTCAATTAACATTTTTAATATTAAATTAATCATTGACAACGAAATTTTCGTAAATCAAGGAAACGATCGGCCAGTCACAATCGGCACTCGGCTCGCATCGAGTATCGAGTATCGATAAAATAATATGCGTGTGGGAGCGCGGCTCACACGGGCGTGCCGAAGTCGGGGTCTCCGTCGCCCGCCAGCGCGCGCGCGGGGAACAACACGTCGCCGTTGCTCAGCGCCGCGCACTCCGTCACGCGCCGCGCCGAGCCTATCCTGCACACACGCACGCACTCCTTATTGCACTGATCACATGCTAGTTGTTACTACTCTACTTTAAACTAACTTTTATAATTATTGTTCTTTATTACTTTTATTGAGTCTTTTTTTTAACTTTAGTTACCTCTTATCGATGAAATGGTGTTCTCACCTGAATCCTTTACTTTCTCTTCTCACTGGTTTAGTTTCCCCGTTAGGTTTGGCGGTTTTCGTGTCGACTTCTATGAGGGGAGGCGCGTCGTCTTGTGTCGGACGGAGGGCCGGTACGACCGGCGATTCGGCCGCTGAGTCAACGTTGAAGTTTTAAACATGAGAGTAAAAAGGGGTAGTTACACTGAGTTACATGATGAATGTATACCTACTGCAATATTTTAGATAGAATAGTCTACACATGGATTTGAATTCTATTATATATTTAAGATGTATTCTGAAATATTTTTGACTTAAAAGTATTGGTGTAAAAAAAATTTATTAAGGAATAAGATATTGGTAAAGCAGTAATGTTGTTCTACCTGGTTCATTATCTGGCGGCGAGTGGTCGGGCTCGGGTTGGTCTGGCGAGGGCGCCTCCACCTCCACCGCGCGGTACGCGCCCTTGGTGCGCCAGTCCTGACGACAAACAATTGTTGTTTTATTACAATCCATTTCATTACAAAGATAATACTGGGAGTTTAATACAAAACAACATTTTTTAAATTCTATATGATTTTTATGGTTTTTGGAGTATTTTACCCTTCCTAGTGCCCAGAGATTTTTGAAGCTCATAGTCATTATGGCACATAGGTCGTTTTTGAAGAACATAATTGTAAAACCCGTTACCTATTTGAAGTGAGACTTTCAGTGCTATGTTGTAATAGTTCATATATTATGCTTTTATAATTATAATTATTTAACTATCTTTTGTTCTTTAAAAAGGCTATTGTGTCGTAATGAAAATAGTCATCATGACCTAAATATCAAATAGTAATACTTAGTGAATATTTTCATGGGCCTCCAGGATCCTTGGGCGGTAATCAGTCGGGGCCCGGACACGTTCTCGCTTTTATGATGAACTCTACTATGGATATTTGAAAGGCGCTTGGGCGCTAAGAAGCTACAATAATTAACAATGCCAACACACAAACTCTTGGGTATATTATGCTTTAGTTTATAACGGCGTCTTCAAATCAAGTTAACTGACTGCACATTAGACTATTTTATAAAATGCCTCTAATATTAAAGTTATTTCAATGATCATGAGGTTATCATCCACTGTTGTATATATGCTTGCCACTCATACTTTTCTCAACTATCTACATGCAGTTCCTGTAACTCGTTCACATGTCGTTTATACGGTTCTTGAATACGATTTTCTTCATTTCATAACATGTCTAACCAAAAGCATTCACCCTGCTTATATGGTAAGTTATCTCACGAGCAATAAAAATATAAAGTAACATGTGTTCCGTATTGATACACTACATAAATACAAATGCGATGTGTTTATGGGCGGTTAGGTAATAGGAAGTGGGTTATATGTACGATTGCTCTGTTAGAAAGTTCTGACTTACAATACAGCGTGCGGTTAACTCTTACGTAGTGATCAGTGATCATCAAATAAGAGCACTCGACTGATTACAGATTTTAAAACGTAGCATATTAATTAGTTTATCCCAGATACATGCGTGATATAATAGTCGATATTTTTTATTGCATAAGCACCTCATGGTCACGTGACGGTAAGCGGCCACTGCCACTTATAAACATACACAACACATGGGTGATGGATCATAGATGCGTTGCCGGCACATCAAATCGGGGTGGGAGCGGGAAGGAAAAAGGACGGGAAGAGGAGAAGGCCGAAAGGCATTGGTATCCGGCAATCTCACTCACTGAACTAAACGCGAAAGCAATACTGTCACTTCACGTCGATCTCCTGCGAGATAGTGATAACGCCCCGGAAGAGCCTGCCCTTTCATGCTAAGTCATGTCTGACATTTGCATGGCTCTACCACCTCTGAAATATTTTTTTCTCATCTAATACTTAAGAAAACGACTGATTCCGATGTAATGCAAAAACCCAGTGTGAAAATATATAGGGTAACATCATTTTGTTTCATATTTCTATTATACTCGTAAATAATTGTAATTGTGGTCTCTTTAATGGGCCTCATTAGGAGGCTCAAAGTCACTCAACAAGCTGTGGAGAGGGCAATGCTCGGAGTTTCCCTACGAGGTGGAATGGTCAGACAAACTAGTATCGGTAGTGAGACGTCGCTGGATGCAGGCTGCTTCCAACAGGTCATTGTGGAAACCATTGGGATAGGCCTTTGTTCAGCAGTAGATTTCCTTTGGCTGATGGATGGATGGAATTGAATGTTATATTAGTGGAGTGCGCTCCAATTGGTTGGGCAGCTGGATAATTGAAACGTTTCATTTTCTGGTTAAAAATTAAGACAAGAAGTTGTTAGGCGGCATGCTGGCGTAGGTTCTGTTAGAGACTCGGCTTGGCCACAATATCCAAAACGTGCCGTGTTGGAAGGCTAGTGAAACTGACATACCCTCTTCGTCTCCCCCAGGGTACTAAAAGGGGAGATTAATAGTTTTTGTCTTGCAGAAAAGAGAGTAGATACACTGGTCGATGTGTATGAGTGAGGCAGCATGTATATGTATGTGTGTGTACCTGCGGCTTGCGTTTCTTGAGCGCGTGCGCGGCGTGCACGGGCGTGGAGTGCGCCGACGTGGCCGACGCGCCCGAGCTCACCGCGCCGTCCCCACCGCCGCCGCCGCCCCCGCCGCCCGAGCCCCACTGCACACACCAGCACACCTTTATAACTCTCACTTATATACTAGAATTGGTCGGACATCTCTATAAGGGGCCATCCATCAATTTCATGATTTTTTGGCCCCTCTCCCTACTTGTCACAGCTGGTCACATTTGTGGACCCCTACCTAGTGTAATGTCACATATTTTGCAATTTTATACAGACAGAGTTGCAACTATCTTTATGTTATTTAAATTTAATGTTGTAATAGTCAGATATAAAATTATATATTTTCAAAAAAATGTGATGTCACAAAATTTTGGACCCCTTGTCATACGATGTCACACTTGGTCGAAGCCGTCCCTCCCCCCCCCTAACGTGTGACGTAATTTATGGATGGCCCCTAATAGGCTCTTACCTGCCTGATATTCATCTATCGATGGTTATTTCTGGTCAGTCCTGACATATCACTTTAATTGTTGCCTACTTCTAACCATATGTACACCTACTGAGCCTTAAACGCGATACATAGGCGTAGAGCCACTATCAGCAGCATTTCATCTTTGTATCGTGCAGTTGCTATCTGAGTGAATGTGCAGTTGCTATCTGAGTGAATGTGCAGTTGCTATCTGAGTGAATGTGCAGTTGCTATCTGAGTGAATAAGAAATTAAATTGAACGCTGCGTCTTTAAATCAGTTTTCTCCGAGAATTTGTATTATAACTTTCAAGATTTGTTCTACACGGCAAGGCTCTACGATGTACCACAAAGAAACACTACGTTGTTTTGAATAGTTCTCTACAGAAAAGCTCTACGGTCTACAACTAAGAATCACTACGTAGTATTGAGTATGAAGTATGAAGACAGCGTGCATTACCTCTAGCTGCGCCTGTATCTTGATGGAGTGGTCGTCCATGTCGAGGATGGTGAGGTTGTTGTTGAGGTTGTTGAGCGCGGCGTAGTCGCGGTAGGCGGCGCCGCACGCCTCGCGCTCCGACACAGAACCCGCCTCCGACTCGCGTCTGACACAAACACGTGGGGCATTTACCTTATATATTTACTTATTATGGAATAAAGCTTACAGACTAATTAACTAAATAACCAAACAAATGATTGTTTAAACTACAAATATTAGAAACAAATACTTGGTCTGGGTGAGACCCAAAAGTCTCTCGTAGTTTTCTATAAGTTATATCCTCGACACAAAACAGGATCTTAGTGTCGGATTAGAATTGTGTATGTGACTGGCAAAAACTAGTAGACTACTCACCATTGTATAAGATATGAACAGGGTACTGTTACAAGGAACTCACCGAAGAGTCAATTACAAGAGGATGCCATACCTGTTATATTCGGGTGTGCGCGGCGCGGTGGGCGTGGCGCCCGAGCCGTCCTGCTCCGCGCCAAATACTTCGCCGTCCTCGGGGTACAGTGGAAACCTTTAACAAACATATCACAGTTCTACATACATGTATACATACATACAACCGACTACTAAAGATATAAGCTATATCCAGATTCCGAACGAAAACGAAGACGAACGAACAACGAACTGGATAGTCGTTTTAGTGATTTCAGACACAATGTGACTAAATGTTCTGCAAAAACTTTTTTTGCAATTTTTCCTTTAGCTGTTTTGGGGTGGTAAATACACTTTGTTCCGAAATAATAATGTACAGTCTTTTATTTTTAAAGACACATTGGTACGCAAGGGTTTAAATTATTATTTAGCAAAAAATATGGATTTACCACCCAAATACGACGGCATTTAAAAAACGACAAATAAAAAAAAGGCATTATTTTGTGAATTCTGTATTTGCATTGTGTCTATAGACACTAAAACTACCACCCAGCTTCGTTTTCGGTAGCAGTCTTGATATACCCTATATTATATACATATTTTCTTTCTGATTAATTTCGATGCGGGTTAAAGAGGAGCTAGTGTTCCTAAGAGATTTACCAATCTCCGTCATCAATTCTTTGCGTGCCACTGTTGATCCTGGCTGAATAGGAGTTGCAGTGGTGGGTCTTTGGACAGGAAAGCCTCAATACATATCTTTACAATGTTTCCCTCAGAGGTATGTAAGGTTATTATATACATATTACATATGGAAATGTACGCTATTTTGTACTATTTTGACGTATCACTTTAATTTCTCTTTATCTTTTAGTCCCTTGATTGGGCGGTCATCAAATATATTGATTGAACGGTACCATCTTCATAATATAGTATAGCAATTCGTTATGTTAGTATGACTAAATCTAAATAATTTATTAAAATATATTTGTGTGATTGCGTACTCGATCCTATGGAAAAATATTTAATCCAAAGAAACAATGGCATGTCATAAGTAAATATTTATAAAGTTGATAAAAATCTCCTTTCACTGTCGAGTGAAGACCTTCGGGGCCTCACCGAAGAAATAACGTCTCATTGCACTCAACTAGGGTTGACAAGTTTTGTGATAAACTTAATATAATATTAAGATGCAAAAGCATTTATGCAAAAAAAAAAAACAACAGGTCCCAGCCGCTAATATATTATATAAGTGAACATACGATCGTATTACTAAAAGAAAAACAGACAAATAAAATTAACGCAGGTATTTAAGTGTTCATTTATAACTTTACAAGACCGAGCTGTGAAACGATGCAATATTGTAGTTATTGAACAATGAGTTCGCATTGTCAGTTTATTATTATGTAATAATAAATATACCCGTATCAGCCCATATACGTCCCACTGCAGGGCACGGGCCTACTCTACAATCGAGAGTACGATTGCGAGTGGTTAGGCCATATAGTCCAACACGATGGCCTAATGCGGGTTGGCGGACTTACATATCATAGAAAATGCTATGGTATGCAGGTTTCCTCAAGATGTTTTCCTTCACCGTTTTAGTGCGTGGTGATTGACTATCAATACACACATGACTCCGAAAAGTCAGAGGTGTGCCCTGGAATTTGAACCCGCGACCACCGTGGCATGTTGTTGGCAGCCGCATCTGGTCCGTTTACCAACAGGCCACCACGCACTTTCATATATACTTCCGCATATAACCCATTTTTTAAACTCCATAATTGATAATGAAACATGTAAGGTTTCTGCCAGCCCTGCGCCTGACAGTAATCGAGGTGTAAAAGTAAACATTATTCAGTGAGCACATACTGGTGTGATAGTACGCGGAATGAGATTGATGACGTCACGTTCTGCACTTACACTACCACAAGTTAAGTACATGTAATTGTTTGATTAAATATCACTCACACTTTTTTGCGAAATTCTTTAAGTATTACGGTTTGTTTGTATTGTTCGTACTGATATCTATGATACAATAACAACACCATGTTATTATGTCATAGAGATCACTGGCTCTACAAGGCAATGGACTATTCATTTTGAACTGTGCAAATTGATAATATTATATTAAATTAAGAACTGGTGGTAGGTCTCTCATATGTGGGAGGCCGCCGGGATACGTACCACCGCAAAAACAGCACAAACAGCAGTGTAAATGCACTGTTGTTTGTTGGTTTTGTGTAAAGGACATTGTAGCCAGAGTAGCTACTGGACATATTGAGACTTAACATCTTATTTCTCGGGATGGCGAGCGCAGTGGAATGCCAATTGCATTGTTTTGTAATTCAAGATGTTGTTTGGGTTTGTTACTGTTCATGAGCGGTCGTACTGCTTACCATTCAGACGAACGGCAGGCTCGTCTCGCCATTCATTGCAATAACAAAAATCTATCGATGTTGTATGTGTTAGAATTTTTGTCTGTTTGTCTGTGCGGTCGTGCAAGTTTATGTCACAAAAGGCTTATGGATTTTAATAAAATTTGGTAGGGAGGTAGCTGATACCCTGGATAACACATGGGCAATTTTTATCCCAATAATGTAATATTCCCGTAGGATGAGCAAGAAATTAAAATATACTTGTCACTGTTTCAAATTCAAAGGAATAGGACGAGACAGGAGAGGATAGGATTACATGCCTTGAGTCATTGAGACATGAGAAGACAGGTTATAACGAGACGATACGGGAAAAGCAGTATAGAGGACGGCAATCACATTTATTTTATTTATAAATAAATGTAAATAATATGTCAACATTGTGACCGCCATTTTGAAAAGTGTATCTGCACCTGGGCGGAGCGTGGCTGGACCGCTAGTAGTAATATCGCACCTTTAGAATTAAAATGTCCTAATCCAAAAAAAATATAGATTTTGGCTTTTAATCATATATTGGCTCAAAATGACTATCTCCATCGACCCTTAAAGAAGGACTTCTTGACGCGTGAAAGATAGAAAGACTTCGGTCTTCTCGATGTATTTTCCAGAAGTATAAAATTTCTTATTTTATAAATCTTTGATGAACGTTTCGCAATAAAAATAAGATTCTTTAGTTAGTTCTCTTTTATGCTACAGGTGCGATATGTAGGTTGTACGAGAGATGTGTGTACTGCGTACCTGTAGTTGTCTTCGGAGAGGCGGTCGTCGTCGTCGGTGGCGATGAACTGCACGCACAGCGCGCAGTCGCCCTTCACGCTCTGCAGCGCCTGCACCGCCTCCTTGTGGCACGCCTGCGGACCACCACACACTCATACTTACTATCATACTGCAGACATTGTTATTTTTTTCATTTTGCAGTTGCGAAAGAGGCATGAAATTATTCGTCCTTTTTATATTTTATTATTAAATTTTGTCATACATTTATTATACAACTACCTCCGCCAATCCGCATCCCAATCGTACCCTGTATCAACCGTGCCCTGCATTGAGACGTATATGGGCTGAACAGATACAGGTTACAACTCTCATATTGATAGAAACCTACATATATCTGACATCGTGAACCTAAGGAATTGATTGTAAAAATAATTCAGTAAAAGGGGCTCACCCTAGATATTTCATTAAGTATTTAGTACAGACATAAATAACAAACTAACCACAATGCAATGATAGGTGCCATAGTCCAGATACAGAAACCACCGACAAGATTTGTTCATTTAACGTCGCTCGATATAATTACACCCTGCTCAAATGTACATAGCCAAAATTGGACACGCTGCAACACGTGGGCCAATAGGAAACACCATTGCGTTACCTGGGCGGATGCGAATATCGCACAACCAATACTAGACAAAACTTGTTAAAAAGTACTTCCGATAGAGTATAATATGCAATGCGAATGGTGTGGTGTGTGGGTACTGTGTACCTGCGTGAGGTCGAGGTCGTTGATGGCGAGGATGGCGTCGCCCACGTACAGCTCGCCCGTGAGCGCGGCCGGCCCGCCCGCCTCCAGCTCCGAGATCAGGATCGGCACGCCGTGCTCGCGACCGCCCTGCACACATTACACATCGCGGTAGATATATCGCACCTTTACAATTAAAGTCACCTAATCCAAAAAAAATATTTGGATTTTAATCATATATTGGCTCAAAATTATTATCTCCATCGACCCTTAAAGAAGGACCTATTGACGCGTGAAAAACCGAAAGATATACTTCGGTCTTCTCGACGTATCTTCCATAAATACAAAATTTCTTATGTTACATACATTTCCCAAAAAATAAGATTATTTAGTTAGATATCTTAATTCTAAAGGTACGATACGAGTATATTAAAAGCAATCAATTGACGAACTTTAACGACCCTTGATTTAGACAAATGATTTACATAATACAGACAGCCTCCGTGGCGCAGTCGGTTAGACGCCGCCTGTGAAATGAGAGGTTCGAACCTCGCACCGAAATAAATGTTTGTGCGATCCACAAATATTTGTTTCGGGTCTGGATGTATGTGAGACCGAAAAGTCTCGTGTAGTAGATACCTAAGATTCCTCGATCTTAATGTGGGGTCAGGAGTATGTGTGTGATTAATGGGTGTTATTTTTTATTTATGTATTTATTTATTTATATTCACAATGAACACACGATGTTCAACAGGCTGACATTGCAATTAATTGTTAATGTTGAAAATTCATTTTATACTGGGACTGTACCCAAACATATACACTGAACACCTACTAGGTCAAACAGCGGTAGTAAGTACTTAATTATTCTGTAACAACAACTGGCTGTAATTTGCCTCTATTATAGAAAATTACGAAATGATTAAAGATGACAAAATATAAATATTAATAAGTATAGTGTAGACTGACGGTGACGGAGATCCCTAGTCCGAGATGCGGCGATCGGCGCACGCGCACGGTGCGCGGGCGGGCACGCGCGTGCGGCGGCGCGGGCGGGCGCGGCGGGCACGGCGACAGCCCGCGGCACACGCGCACCAGCGTCTTGTGCCGCTGCAGCAGGATCTCCGCCTCCACCTGCACCATCACCATCACCAGCATACTATACTACGATACTGGTGGGTTACTCTATAGAAACCATACGAACTTCGAATGTTCGGACGCCGTACGTAATACTAATGTGCCTAGATCTCTACTCTACAAAATGTTGGATTCCTCTATCGCACGTCGCAACCATAGACTAAGTTCAGAGAAAATGATAAGTATAATAGAGAATAGTATTGATTTTTAGAAGTGGAAATCTTATATCTTACTCCGGACGTCAAACATCCGAACGTTCGAAGTTCGTATCGTTTTTATAGAGTAATCCCCTTGAATTAGAGGAGAACGCCCAGTTTTCATGAATGGTTTGGCAAAAATTTTATGATGACAAGAAATATTTATAAGCTTTAATAATACTTAGGCTTTGTTAAACTTGTCGACCTTTTGCCATCTAAAATACTCGTATATGGATTTACCATTGCAAATTTTTAATTTTTTGGTGTTTCCGTTTTGGGACAAACTAATATCATATAAGTACATGAAATTATTTATATAATACGCACCAACTTAACCCAATGTTGATTGGGTTAATTGAGTGGTAATTGTTTGATAAGACAATTATGTGCTAAATTATTTTAACAAACATATTTAATAAAGCAAATTGAACTAATAAAAATAGAATTATATCATTTTACGATATTCTAATTGATAAATCATTGATTTCAATGAAGATTATCTACACTCGGAAACATCAAGATACCATCATAACATTATTTTTCATTCTAAGGAACGTCTTGAAATTAGCGTAGAAATGAATATATCTATCTCAAATTCTTCACAACTTCGAGCAAGAATATCATATATATACGTGTCTTTATTTTAATATTATGTTGTGGACCGTCGCTCTATTGTTTATGATGATTGTCTCGATAAGTACGGGTATTATTATATTTAATTGTAGGAAGCAATTACTTTAAATATTCACATAATAAACACACGTTATCGGTGTAAATGGTAAACAATAATTACCTGCGCCCATAACGAATCTCTGACTTCTGAACGCATATCTCTACCTAGAAGTTGTAACTGTTGTATTCTGCCAGCTAGTTCCTTATCCAAGTATTTTGTTGCTAATCTGTCAACAAAAGTACAAAAAAAAAATTATTTGCTATTGCAACTACACAAAAATAGTTTTATTTATTAGTAACATAGGTAGATATACGCCCGGATAGGCGCAGTATTGTTTATTATACTTGTTTCATCTTAGAAAATATTACGCGGTCATAGATATTTTTCAAAACAAACATTACACAATGTGTTTCCCGACTGTAAGCGAACCCAAGACTTCACAATTCAGTCTGTTTACAGTGTCATCATGCCAGTAAGTGTATTCAATATTGTTAAGTTGAAAGACTTCTGAATTTGTTCATAAAGATACTAATTTTAATAATATTGTCTAACCTGGCGCCAAAAAGCTCTGAATGCAGGGCGAGCACAGTTTCCCGCAATGCAGCATTCTCTCTGGCGAGCTGCGCGGCCTCGGCACGAGCACGTGGCGCCTCCGGCACGTTGCCGGCCGCGTCGCCGCCCTCCTGGCACCCACCTGCCGGACCCACTGCGCCCTTACTCCATATATCCGCACATTCATACAACACATTACATTTCACCCGGGAACTCGTTCAAACAAACACCCATTTGAAAATCACAATGCGCTATTGTGCTTTATTTGGCTTCTCAAACTGTGGCTCGGTGTGGGCCACGCCAGGGTATTGTAGCGAAACTCGCAATCTGATAAACAACTGAACTAAACGTACCGACCGAAGCCGCGCGCGCCTGCACCAACTCCGCGCGCATATCCACCAGCTCCGCCTGCAAAAAAAGAAAACAATTTATCAGTATCGACGAAATCTCGCCGGCAAATGGACGGCATCATATATCAACAATAAGCAGTGTCGAATGTCACGGGCGTGATTCAGCACCACAATAGAATTTAATCTCGAGCCGAAATCAATGGCGGCGTAAATCCGAATTAAAGGAGACACATTATTACGATGGTGCGATCGACGTGGTCGGCACGAGGGCACGAGCTCATAAATCGTTTGCGCCGCGCACCCTCGCACGTGCCCCGCGCCCGCGACATGTGCAGCGCGCCTCACACTCTACTCTCTTTCACTTCTAATCATTCACTTACTAGCTAATTCCTCGGTGATTTATTTCATGACATTGCTTTCCATTACGTTTAAACAACGCGACGCGTATGAAATGGGGGCGTCGTACTTAGCTTATCCTGATAGCTGCTATAAGTAGCATTCACACAAAGTAACGAGAATGTTCGATTTCCTAGTAGAGTCGCCGAGCAATAAACTCGGATAATTATGTATGGCGAATATATAAAAGGGAGGATTTTTATTGTCCCTATTACCGATCAAACAGAGCTGTCGCATGCACGGCACGTATTCGATACATCGGATGAAAGTTCGTCGCCTTTAAGCTTTGAGTCCGCGGACTGGATTTCTACGAGTTGTTAAGCCGTTCATTTTATAAGGAAAAATAACAAATTGACCGGTTAAATTACGCAAAGAAGAACATTATGGAAGGTGATTATTTTAACGAGTTCGCCTGCCAGGACCGGAGCACACAAACATCATCGGCAATTACGCAAATTCCTGTGGTAAAAAATAGCTGCTATAAAGTGCCATTAAAATCGCAAATGCAACAAGCTACGAAGTTTATATATCCTTATTAGGAAAAATCTAGTTATTTTATAACACCTATATCATTCAATGCAAATATCCCTTAATGACCGTTCGTGGAAACACACGGAAACGGTGCTCAGCGCCTGCGTTTCACGGCGCGGGCGGCGCGGCGCGGCGTGCGGCGTCACAACTATCATACTAAATTATGAATAGTTAATAATAATCGGGGCAATCGTTAATAAAACTATATATTTACATTGATTGAATACCACGTAAAATGGAATAGTAATTATTTTTATGAAGGAATGAATGCATAATATTGTGTTGCATATAGTTCTATTTAAGTGCGTGGTGGCCTGTTGGTAAACGGACCAGACGCGGCTGTCAACATGTTCACGGTGGTCGCGGGTTCAAATCCCAGGGCACACCTCTGACTTATCGGAGTCATGTGTGTATTGATAGTCAATCACCACGCACTAAAACGGTGAAGGAAAACATCGTGAGGAAACCTGCATACCATAGCGGTTCATGAGAATTTCTATGGTATGTAAGTAATATAAGTTTTAGTTTAAGTTTTATCTGGTGTACAAAAAAGAATAAAATAAATAAATAAATAATAAATAAGTCCGCCAACCCGCACTAGGCCAGCGTGGTGGACTATATGGCCTAACCACTCTCAATCGTACTTTCGATTGTAGAGTAGGCCCGTGCCCTGCAGTGGGACGTATATGGGCTGATACATACATACATACATACATACATAGTTCTATTTGTACAAGCACATTCATACTTCTGGTGGCCGCTGACACCAAAATACTGCTTCCGGGCTCCCCCCTAAAGTACCGGAAATAGAAGCTAATAGCTGCATTCTGGTTAAACAAAAAAACATTGTTAATCGTTACATTTTTTCATATAAAGGCGAGTTAGTTATTTTAAATATTTATCGATACAAGAACAATTATTTTAAAACATAAAGAGAAATCGAGAAATTACTTTAACAACATCCTACAAACACAATGCATTCATGTTTTTATAGTTCTATTGTTGGCACGCCGAATTAGAAAACTGAAATAAGATTTACGTGAATGCGATATGTATTAATAAATAAATAAATAATAAATAACACCCAACAGTCACAAACATAGTCCTGACCCCACATTAAGATCGAGTCTTGTGTCGCGGGTATCAGGAACTACGAGAGACTTTTCGGTCTCACAAACACCCAGACCCGAAAGAAATATTTGTGGGCTGCACAAACATTTCTCTCGGTGCGGGGATCGAACCCGCAACCTCTCGTTTCACAGGCGGCGTCTAACCGCCTGCGCCACGGAGGCTGTCAAATTAATGTATTAAGGAGTAAGGTTATGAAATAAGAAGTTTCACTGACTTTGTTAGTGGAGCGATACCAACACAATGTACACAATATGTCACTGGTTTAATTTCATTACATATTTGCGTGGATGACTAATATAAAATCTTATAAGTTATTTTTACTACTGAGAGAAAGCAAAAGTAAACGTGGTTTTGTGTGTAAAATTATTAATTATGTACGGTGTATGTTGAGGTGTGGCTCGCAGCAATAATGTTAGGAATATTAAGTATAATATGCAAGCACGGCAATCAGAGACAGCGGCATCTCAAGTACACGCAGCAGCTGCCCCTTGCACTTAGATATCACTTGCAGATACCTCTCGGCCTGATCAATAGATCGATACACCCAAATACCAGTTTACATCTTAATTGTAAACATCGTTGCGTTTGTTGCTGTGCAACCTTCATGATCCCATATCGATAGCGATGTACACAGACTTGCGGGATCCCATTGTACAAACTAATCTTTGTACACTTTGCAAATGTTTGGCTCGGAGTACGCACTTTTTGTTGTATTTTAACTATTTACATGAATAATGATGAATGATTTGCGTATGTAATGGCTTTATATCAGAATAGCGGCGGAAGTTTCCCTTTATATGATAGTATTTATAAGTCAAGTTGAAGAGGAGATGTGGTCCCGCATGAAAAGGGTTAAACACTTTGTTCTATCTTGTGTGCAGCCCGCATAACGCAAGAAAATTAATTCAATAGGAATGAACGTTATATTTTGTATATAACGCAACTTGTGGGAGGTTGTAAAAAAGCTTACGGTAATTTTTATTGTAGATTTATCTCCCGATCATATGACTGTCTAAGAATTCAAATTAATATAATTCCGGGTCGGATAAGTCATTTTAAATTAAAATTTGTCGCCGTCAACTCGATCTATTAATTCGTAGATTACACGGTTGTCGAATTAATTAGAAAATTATGCAACTAACGCGCGTGTCCGGGGGGCTTTTTAAGTGTCCCTATCTGTTTTATGGTCATAAAGCAAATCAAATGAGCAAAATGGTATGATAAACAACTGGTCATTGTGGGAGTGTTGTACCGTACAACAGCGCCAATTAGTGACGGATATGTTTAGATGCAGTCACTATAATTCTTGTCCACATCAATAAAGTCCAACCTGTGTACCTATGTCCGTTTGCATATAAATCAAATACATTTAATACGACTTTCACGCGATTTTCTCTATACCAAACGGCTTTATGTTATTCATGTCTATAAAATGAGCTAAAGTTTTATATATAACATTTGTAGGCATAAGGGTTTGAAGTTCTGCGTTATACGCAAATCGCAATACAGAAGACCGATGCACTAAAGCAATGTGCTAATGAAGGTTCCAACTTTGGATTTAGAGATAGACTATGCTCCTTTAATCTCTTAATCTGAAGTATGTATCTATGAAAGCAAATTAAACAAAATAACTATTGTTCATTTGAAAATTCAGTTTCATACAAGCTTCGTGATTCACTTGGTTAAATGTTTGTGATCCACAAGCTTGTGAGACCAATAAGACTCTGGCAATTTCTGTATAGAATGTCTCGGTGGCACAGTAGTACTAAAATACGATAACAACGCCGTGGTCTTGGGTTCGAATCCCGGGTCGGGCAAAGTTAAATTGGATATTTCTATTCATTAACAGTCGGGAGGCAGGAATTTGTGCCAGTTATGGCGATAGACTCGCGAGACGGAACACACGTGGGGAAATGTGATATATTGGTAGCACCTCTGCCCATACCTTCTGGGAAAAAGATAGGTTTATATAATATTATAATTAAAGAATTCCAGTACACAAGAACTGGGTAATCACACCGCTGCACTATGGAAATCGGTAGAACAAGGCCATATCAAAAATAGTTTTTCATAAAGTTACCTATTGCCTGCTTAACTGATTTTATTTTATATTTAAGATGTTTATTATCGCAAAAAATTGGATTATTACCTTTTGGAACCATGATCTTACTTGATAAACAGCTTTGCAAAACTCACATTTATTTTTAAGTAAATTTGTGAAGTAATTTTCGTACATTCAGTATCGAATTTAATGTTGAAATTGTTTAAAAACACCCAATATATTATATATTTTTTAAAAGAGTGTTTCTTGCACCTTATTTTGCGAAAATAATATTTACTTTAAGTAGCATATATTACATACTATGACAAAATGTATAAATATAGATAAAAATATTAATTTACAATTTTCAATTAGGTTTTTTTTTATTATCGAAGCTTTCCGAAGTTTTAGATTTTGTATTTATCAAAAGAATAGGTCTTCAAAACTGACATATAAAAAAATTGACTGCTTATACGTGCTTATAAAGAAGTTATGATGATAAATATCGACCGAGTCCCATGTCCATGAAAACGTTATCTTTGCAGTTAACATAAAACAATGTGGTTTTGTGGTCTTATTAGTATACAATTGTCAAGAAATGCTGCTGATAAGGGTTTGCACACGTTACATGTGGGAAATGTATTGTTATGTTGCACTCGACACTCATAGTTTTCCTATATAAACCTCGGTCGAGAATGATTATTGGCATCACAATTAATTGTGAACGATTAGAATTCGAAATAAAAAACGGTAAAAATGGCCAGTTTTACCTGTACAAAACGAGAAATAATATTATATTACATCAACAACCAAAAAGATGTATCCAGATTAGAAGTTTTTTTACGTGAGAAAAAAGTATCCGGGGACAACATAAATTTCATACTTGAGGATTTTCGAAAATCTCTCTTACCTCAATTCAACAAACGTTGGGCTGAACGATCACGGTCGAAAGATATGTTTTTAAAATACAACAGTGATTGGTTGAATCAAAACTATACTGTCATTTTACCGGCATCAATAGACGAGAATCCCCTTTTGATGCCTTCAACCTCTGCTGGAAACCGGGGAAGACCTAGTGTCTCATATGATATTGCTTCTGTGTCTACAAAAAAACGTAAAAATACTACGCTTTTTAGAGAATTTGGGATCGAGCATTTACAGGATGCATACATTCAAGCACTAAGATCTACTGGCAAAGGAGTTGAAGCTAATGTAATCGTAGCAATTAAGTCAGCAGATAATACAAAACTAGAGTCGCTTCTCAATTTTTTAGTTGATAGTACTCCGACTACCAGAACATTATCTGACGAGGAAGCACTTAGTGTGTTTGTCGACTTGGATGTTACTAAAGCACAATATCTGTACTTGAGGGATCTTGCAAATGAGAACAATTGTTTTCTGTTTCCTCCATATTCTCAAATACAAAAATGCAAGATGAGTTGTTATCCACCCTCTTCGTCCATGAAAATAACTAATGTAAGTGCCAAAGTATCCTTACAGGTTTTGTTAGATCATACAATAGCTAGAATTTTGAAGATAGATTCCGTATACAAAGCTGGTTTAAAACAATTAATATTATACAGTAAATGGGGGTGTGATGGCTCATCTGGTCAAAGTGAATATAAACAAAAACTTCCAGAAGAATCAGAATTTATATCCGACTCCAATTTATTCATAACTTCTTTGGTGCCAATTAAATTGGTAAATTTAGAAACTAGTGAAATAGTTTGGCAGAACCCTGTACCTTCATCAGTGAGGTTTTGTCGACCTATATCTATCGAGTTTTCAAAAGAAACTCCTGAAAAGACAAGAGAAGTCGTAGACAATATAAAACTACAAATAAATTCAATTACTTCAACACTCATAAATAAAGGAGGTGAAGGCGTGGAGATTAAACACCAACTATTTCTCACTATGATAGATGGAAAAGTTGCACAAGTGCTAACAGATACTTCTTCTAGTTCGACTTGCACTATATGTCGTGCTACTCCTCGTCAAATGAATGATCTTGATAAAGTGACAGCCAGACTAGAAGACAAAAGCAGCTATGAATATGGTTTATCTACGTTACATGCCTGGATTCGATGTATGGAGATGTTTTTGCACATTTCCTACAACCTTTCCTTTATGAAATGGTCAGCTACGAATGATGACAACAAGCGTTTGAAACAGGAAAAGAAGAACTATGTTCAAAGACGTTTTCGTGAAGAATTAGGATTAATAATCGATAAACCAAGACAAGTAAGTGGAAACAGTAACGATGGCAATACTGCCCGAAGATTTTTTTATAATGCTGATTGTTCCGCAGAGATAACAGGCATTGACGTAACCTTAATCCGAAGATTTTATATAATTCTGCAAGCATTGTCTTCAGGTATAATGATTGACGCAAAAAAGTTTGGAGAATATGCTTTACAGACTGCTAGACTTTATGTCAGCAAATATAACTGGTATTATATGCCATCCTCTGTGCATAAAATATTAATTCATGGAGAGAGTATTATAAATCATTTTTCAGTGTTACCCATTGGGCAGCTTTCAGAAGATGCCCAAGAGTCCAGAAATAAGGACTACAAGAAATTTAGACTGCATCATGCTAGGAAGTGCTCAAGATCTGCTACGAATGAAGATGTTTTTCATACTCTTTTATACACATCTGATCCATACATTTCAAGTATTCGAAAGCAATACTTAAAAAATATTAAAGAACTTGACGAAGACACTTTGGTTCTTTTGAAGGTTCATAAACTGATTGCAGACCCAGCAGAAATGGTTACAAATATTTAATTTATATTCAATCGGTCGAATGGTGAATCTTTGTATTAAAACCAATAATTAATTAGTCATGTATGTAGTTATAAGACAATATTTTGTAAGAATTTACATTCTTTTTGTTTAATGTTTAAGTAAGTTTGTAAGGTAATCCAACTAACTATTATAAAAAAATAAACTTATTTTTTATGTAAATTGAAATTTCAAAAACAAATAAATTTTATTTTTAATTTTTCCCTTTCATTTATGTATAGTTTAGACAATTTATTCGAAAGTGTAAAACAAATCTAGTTTAATAAATTCATATTTTAACTTTGCACCCAAGCAAAACCGGGTTAGAATAGTAGTATCATAAATATATGCAAATCCCTAAATTTGTTGTACTTTCGACTATATCCATACCAAATTTGAAAACGATATTCTTATAAACAAAAAAAGTACAGATTTTTGATATGAGAATGACCTATATTGCCCATAGTGCGCTGCGCTGGGTTTAAATATTCATTATCACTTATTGATAAAGTATTGTATAAAATACATATTATACACACTTATTTTCCAAATGCATTAACGTCATTGAAACGTTAAATATCAAGATATCAAATACCTATATCTCAAGAGCTTTCTCAAAATACACGAGACTACGAAGTCTATAAACGTGTAAAACTAAGCGGATTCATAAAAGGTATTGGTTTAATTAATACAAACGCAGGAATAAAATAAAAGCTGCGGCGTGTAGTAGTGGTTTTCATGGAATTTCCATTTACCTACTTATGCTGTTAACGTTTGCCATATCAGTTCAACGGGAACTTAAGGCTCGTTTTCTCTTATTGCTGTGTATGCACTATGCAGTGGCATTCAGAACACAAATCAAGCTGTGAATTAATGCATATTGCGCACGTCGTTTTTTTATACCGCTCCAAAGTGAATTTCGAACATTCCGTGTAAGGTATGAAGACAATGCAAAATAAAACGTCCGCATAGTATGAGCAGTTCGTCATCCGTTTATATATTATGACGGCGGCTTTTACTTTCTGCGCCCCGCGCCGCCGCCGCGCCGCCGCCGCGCCGCCGCGCCGCACCGCACCCTCACTGCCTACCTGCGCGATAATCCTTGACACAGATGATTACGCACAAACACACTCCACACAAGAATCAAGTTGAACGTGCGATTAACACATGTCTAAAAGTATTACAAAGTCTGCCAGAGATCAATGTAAATCCGTGCTTGCACGTACAATAGCGACTTGAAAATCATTATTGCGGCGACGCGGTGTCTCGGTTCAAATAAAATACAATTGTGAATATTACAGACTGCCCGCGGAGCCGCAAATGCACCATTATATTAAACATAAAACTATCACAATAAAGGAACAGTTAACTTGAATTGCGAGACAATGAATACGGTTCATTAGGGCCGCAATAAAACGAAACTAACGCAAAGCAGAGCCGTCGGCAATTTAAATACCTTGTTGGACGACAAACGCGCCTACTTGCTTTCATCTCTTTACTAATTACGTGGAGAGTTATCGCAAATATGCTTCTAGCCGGAGGAAATCGCGGAAATGTAGCAATTTACGCACACGCACTATGTACAATGGTGAATGAAACATTGGGGCGATTTACGCGGCGCTCGACGAAAGCTCTTATTCACGCCAGAGTGGTCGCTGATCTCAGATAAAGCCCAACCGGCGGAAGATTGATTCACCGCTGTTCGATATCGGAGTGCGCATCTTAGATACACGAGTGATTCGACCCGGAGTCGCACGCGCGGTTAACAGCGGCCCTCATACGTGAACCGGACAATTCATGCTTAGCAACAGTCATAAATCTCCGAAACACTACATCCACACTTATCTTTGCCAATGAGTAACATGATGAAATCTGATTCTCATTTGAATAACAGCACACCTGATCAGTGCTCACATTCTTATAGTGACGCGGTACATGCTTGAAAGCGCTCGGGCTTGACACAGCGGACCACACCAGTCGACTGCACTCCACACACACGCGCTTCGTTATAATTAAATCAAACTATCTACACCAATTTTCAGTGTAATGTTTTATAATATGCGTTTATGTCGTACAGAGGTGTTATTATAATATTCGTATATGAGCTTAAATTACCAATGAATCAAAGGCAGATATGAAATCTTAATGTACTTAAATAATATAGTAGTAGGCCTTATCGAAGCGTCGGTTTTACAGGTCGTTGTTGTTTGTTGGTGGAGCAGTACGTCGTACGTGCATTGTTTACGCGTCTAACTAACGCACGGCACCGGCGCGGCGCGGCGCGGTGGCGGCGGCGGGGACTGCGAGTGCAACTCTTCATTTACATGCGGCGGGATCGCGCGCCGCGTACCTTCGCATCGCGGAGACAACACAACCGTGATTGTCCTCACTGTTTTCACTCATTACCAGTCAGTATGTAAATGTCGACATCTTAACGGTTCCCAAATACAAGTACGCCAACATAATAGATAGTTAACACTGTGCAGGTGTTATATTTATGAGTTCCTGCAAACGGGGAGCGCATAAGGTGTCATTTATATCATTACGGTATCCTAACGTCGACAGTGCAACATATTGTATCGCATATTATCGAACTGAGGCACAATGCACCCACGCCGGCGACTGTTCTCGATGCCTGTGTAATTGAATTAATCCTCATGTTTGCTTTACAATCCCTGCACATTACCATAAAAGTTATTTTGGCCCGATCGTTGCTCGAGGCGATCGAAATGTGCTACAAATGTATCGAGTGAATATAACAAATAAGAGCGTAACAATGGTGAGAGTCGGGAAAAGCTGTCGCCACCCAAGAAAAGGATGTTATCAGCGAGCCAGCACCATGTGCGGCGGCGCGGCGGGGAGCACGAGTCGCTCGTTGCCACTGAACAGCGGCTCGTTTGTTGTCTACTAAGTGTGCTTACTTTTTCTAAGCTTCCACTATCGCTACCTCACCACAATGAAATACAAACGCGAAAGTTGGCAGTCCTTTTGAAAAATTGTGTAAATACTCACGTTCTAATTGTAAAATGTGTGTTACCGTGTAAATCCGGAGTTGGCTATTGTTGACAACAGCCAATTGTTACAGTTAGTTGAACATGTTAAATTTAGTTTAAATATATTCTCTGGTGAATGTCAACAAGCACCGTGTTCGGATGATGTCGCGTCGTAGCGCTGAGCGGCTTCACTTTATATACTACTTATCTGTATGTATCATTAAACTTCGAAAATACCATCTCAAATAATTGTGCTCATAACATTACCAAATATTGCACATCTGTGGGAACAAAATGATAATTTTCCCGACTAACTAAAACTAACACATTTTTTCTAACTTCTCTGCCAACAATAATAAAATTACAAAGTTAGCTAATTACGTTCATGGTTTTCTTTTTTTATTTTATTTGAATGGTGTGATTAATGATTTGTTTAGTCAGTAAACTCATCATCGAGCAGCAGATAATACGGAAGCATAAAACAGTTAAAGTGTATGTTTTTTAAGTTTATTTCATGGCTACCCGGAAAAGAGGTTACGTTAGCTTGATATGCACGTATGTGTAGTGCTATTAATATAGAGTATGGAGAGATAAGTGTGTTTTGTATGGCAGGAGAGGCGCGGGCGTGTAGTGACTGGTGCATTAGTGTAGCATCGTGATCGTGATCGCACCTGGCACCACCGCACCAGCCGCCGCCTCCGCCGCGCCGCCGCGCCGACGACGCATAGTCTACGACAATTTCGCGACAAGCTCTTCTCAGAACTGAATCAATGCGATGCATGTACTGCACTCCCAATGAGGGTATGCTAATGTCAGCGTTCCTATAAGTGTCCGGTGTTCAATTACCCAGCCATGTTTTATAGTGATCGTGAGCGGAAAGGCATTCTTAAATGACTGTCAATGTGGTGAAAACGATTAAATCACGACAAATGATGCGTGCGATTAATCAGAGGAAACGTATCACATCATAAATTGCAAAGCTGATGTGATTAATAATTTACATTTAAACTGTATATATTATTCAAACTTCATTAGACTAAATAGCAGGCGCGTTATGCGGCTTAAAAGCGGGTCAATGCGATTTTTTCAGTGCTGGCCGATCGAATTATACACAAGTAGATGCATCGGTACATTTAATGTTCCAAGGTTCTGATATAGATATTTAACTCGATAAGCATGCACCATCTCGAGATCACATAAGACGTGTTTATAGTTCTTAAAAAGAAAAACATGTTTGTAAACGGGTTTTCACAGGTGCTTATTATTTTATATGAGTACTTAATGGCGCCGACACAGCGCGTTTGATAAATTAAATGATAGCACATAAAAATCTCACTGTTAACTTAAGATTAGCATCTTCGGGCGCACTTGCCGCGCGCAATTGCACAAGTGATCTACTTTGAGATTATTTGCAATAAAATGCCAAATGGTGTCAAACCGCACGACGGGAATAGATATGACGATTTAATACGTAAGAATAGCAATATGTCTATATAAATAAATACGTACGCTTCGTGATGCAAGAATATTTAATTACCCGTGATCATCGATGAAATATTATTATTATTTCAAAATGATTTTTTAAACAAATACAACGAATCTGATTGCGGCGCATGTATGTACAACTCACTAAATGTTAATACAACCTATAAACGATTTAAAAAGATTAACAAAATTTTGCTTATAGATTCCAATATTAAAATTGTAAGAAATTCATACTATTGAGATCAATGAAATTTAAGTGCGGAAATATTTTTTTTATCAGAAAGCGTATTTTAATCGTAAGTTAATTCAGTTACATGCATGCTTAGTTGTATACAAGATAACTGCGCGACCAGAACTAGCTCTGATCGATTGTCTGTAATGTCAATGTCATCGTACAGGGTATTCAATATGCAAATTGTTATAATACTTGATCAGGTCCCACGTCCAAGAGCGAAGACATGAAAAAATAAAGTGCGAAAGATTATCATTTATATTAAAAACAGAACATTGTTCAATATCCTTCGAGAGCTAATTCTAACCCCATTCAATAGTTGCTAAAAGTGATTATAATTGCGGGCCAAGCCTCGGAATCATTTTCTTCATATTAAAGTCAATACAGCACCATCCTGGCATTACAATGGGATTACAAATGCGTATTTGACCAGACGCTGAAGATTTTACTTATGATTAATCATTGAACCCAGCTGTATTCCCAACGTGCCACATCCTATGCACAATGATCATTTTGCATAACACTTGACGTCATCTCCGTTTCCCAGAAACAAAGATTCCAATGGTAATTAATATGCAAATTAAATTTGCGATGCACGAATAACTTATTAATGTAGCAATTTATGCGAAATATACATGCAACGAATGACATCTGAATAATGGTCAAATATCAATAAAGTCGTTTTACAATAACATATACACACGCCACTAAAATTACCACTTATCTCAACCATAGATTTTAAGTCGTTTAAGATTTTATATTCTTGCATTTTAATAATTTAAAAATGTTTAGAAAAGTAAGGTTCAAGCAACGTAGACTTAATTCTTTAGTTATAATCTGCAGGCTAAATACGTAAGGAAAAACGTGTATTATTTAACTATAGCAGCTACGCTTTTATTTTAGGAGTTACAAGAGCAAACAGTGGTGAAAAATATACAGAGAGGAGCCTAGATCTGTGTTCTTGATTTATATCAATATGGTTCGCGTTTAATCTTGTTATTGTTGTCCGTTGAATAGCTATAATCTGGAAAACGTCAGTCCGGGATCACATTCATCCATCGTCATTATGAAGTAAAGTCAATCATGATGCTAGGATGCCACTATTGACCTCAAATCAGTATGCAGCGCGTTTTAGATTTAACGGTGTATAGGTTTTAAGAAAATTTACAAACTACGTTCTAAATTCTCACAATAATATGTATAATATTGTCGTAAACGTTTGCTGCGTTTACAATGCAGTCATACAAAAGTGAATTATCTGAAACACTGTTTTCTCAAATGTGTGCACTCAAACTCAAGTGCCGACTGAACAGAGACAAATGTGTTTTCATACGATCTCACTCGCACAACAGGGTGAAGAACCTTTTCCAAAGCCTGTTCATGAATTACAGCTGATAAAGTGAATCCTTACGTTTGTTGACTTTTTTTTGTAAATAATTCATGAGCACAAAAAAATTAAATAACTGTTCATAGTTTATTTTTTCCTATTTCGGCACAGTGTGGCGGTGCAGTTAAATCATTTGTTCTATAATTTATTTGCTATATCGCGACTTGCCTTGTGACATTTCCACTTCCTTTCGTTTCCTTATCGCAAAGCTCGTTGCGCGATCATGTAAAGAAATTCCTTCACATTGCATTGGTTAATCTTAAGCTTCATATAAAATCAATATTATAAACTTCTATTTTGTAACAAATCAAACGCACATGATAAAATATTTAATCTTTAGTTTAGATTCGTAAATAAATAGCCTACATGAGACACTATTCGTTTTAAGACCCTTTAATATATTCGCTTTTGTATGTCGTTTGTCCACATGGTTGGAAATGAGTCAGTTTCGCCAGCTCTGTATAATAATAGAGTAAATCATAATTGCCATTCTAACACCAGTAAACTTGCGGATGTTGATAACTCGAGGTTGGAAGGTTGAATGACATAGAACATGAATTATGACCCTATTATTATACCACACAAACATCTTAAACACGTCAGTAATATCGGTTTAAATATGCAAGTATTTCAGAAATATTATAATTAAGGTTCATGTAAGCTATAGGGACAGATACGAAAGGAGAATTCATATGAATATGTTCCGGTCCAATCAGAACGCCGCTCTTTAATCTCCCGCGGATAATCATGCAAAAGATAGTCGCAATGGAAATAGAACTTCTGGGCTCTTACCACGGTAAATGCCAACAAGCATTAGTGGAATGTTTATTTAGACGGGTGGCCGTTAATAAACCTATATTCCAAAATTATGTCATCAATAGATTTACTTATAACATGAAAGTAATTATGACAGGAGATTATTATAATATAAAGGTTAACAAGAAATCCCAAAATAAATATGCAAAGATATAAGAAGAAATATAGCCTAACCCAATTCCCCTCAATCGTATTCTCCATTGTAAGGAGAATACGATTACGAATACGAATAGGAGGCTCATGCCCTGCCGTGGGATGCATATGAGCCGATACAGATAATAATATAACTATGGTATCGTTGGCCAAGAGGCAATTTGCCATTTGAATTTATTTTTCCCTATGGCAAAGGATGTATTTCCATACTTACCTCTACGAATACGGAATACGTAACGATGTGTGTGTTTGAACGCAAAGTAAAACATGGTCACTGGTGCTTTCAATACCGACTGATTTGCTCAGTTATTACACCGCTGACAAACCTCACCTTGTCGCCGACAGAACACATCATTACATACATATTAAACAACTGAATTTAGAAAAACGCTATGCAGTACGCTAGTATAAATAAATACAGTTATTTTTTTATATACTCGTATATTTGATCCTTTGAAGAACAAAAACAAAAAAAAAATAAAACATTACTACGGATTATTGTGATTATAACAATTTACATGACAGTAACAAAATAAAGATACGTCACTCGATAAAAACACAGTAGTACTTTCGTTTCCTCTCACAATCAAAATGTAAATAAAAATTGCGAGTATCCTAGCGGCCATGGTTGCCTTTCCCCTTCAGTGGTGGGTTTGAAACATAGCCCACAATGCAAATTGACAGATTGACGACTCATGTTCAGTCGTGTGAGTATTTTCATTACACCCAGTTACTCTATAGTTTCTGTGGAGTTTAACAAACGTCTTAAGTGCCAGCAACGGGGAAACGAGGGAAATGCAAGATTTTTAATATTTACGGTTACCCAGAACAACAATATCGCGAATCTTTTGCTAATAATTATGATCGACTATAGAAACCCAAAGCTTTGAATAATACATTTAAAAAAACTGTCGTTTACTATCTAGGTAGCATTAAGAATAAAAAGTTGGTGCAAATAGTACCTATCTACTGTTTAGAATACAGTTTAAGCTAAATAATGATATCGGACCGAAACCGCTTGAACATAAACCACGTAACAAGTGAAATTATCCAACATCCATGCTGTACAAATAGAGATTACCCAGATGCACCGAGATATCGGATAATCAAAACATATTATGTATAACAACAAGTAACCACAGTTAAAACAAAAACTTTGTGAATTAAATTATAAAACTATAATTGTGTGTGATGATGATGATGATAAAGCCTATTGTCGGGATTATTTCACATAACATCACTTAATTAGTTCTTAGAATTTCCTCATACAAATTTCCATAACAATTAAATTCTACCCAAATCGCGTCTAGTCTCTATAACTTCTGGAATATAATATACACGAGTAGCGCCGCCGCACCATTAGCTGTTTTTGTGTTAGCAGATACACATTGAGTAAGTTTCAATTGAGAATGCACATTGAATGCACTTCCTGCCATAATCGACTGGCAGCGCGGGCCGCTTGTCATGAGCGCGGTAATGTTCAGCGAGTTCATCGCAGATTAAACCGAAAGCTAGGAAACAGGTTTGCGTGGCTGGATAGATGTTTGCGGTCACGACGTCGGAAGATGGTGGCACGCTCGAGCAGACCACAAAGTGGACCGCAGAGCCATCCTGCCGCCGCGCCGCCGCTCTGTGTTCTGCTCGGCCGCACCACACGCTACACCTCAAAACATGGACATTGTAAACGCTCGCGCCGTAGTATCGAATAACGACCGAAAACTCGGAGCATAGTAATGACTGTGACGAGCGCTTTTCAAGATAAACACACAAAGAGCCATGGGAATATCCGTATACTAAGTCCGAAGCTATTGAGCAGTCACGTCCGTCAGCCTAAATCCCGGTCGACCCACACGATTAGCGAAAACTAGAATTACGTTACGTGGAATGACCTCGCACGGTAGTTCTCACTACGCCTCCTCGAGAAAGGATCGGAGGCGTATAATTGAAATTCTGATTCACACGGTAACGGCTGTCATCATCTAGAGTTAGATTATAAATTACGCGAAATACTTCTTTCATGAACGACAATATGCAAATGCATCTACTTTTATCATGCAATTTGATCAGAACCACACCTTCATTAATTACAGAACTGCATTTTTAATAGTAAAAAAAATCCAAGGTAGAATTGATGTTAAGTGTTATTTTTCAAGCAAAACACGCAACTAACTCTACTTGCTAAAGATTTGATGAGCATACTTGCTTTTTATTTTTACCTGGATCCTTCGGTTAAATGATTTATAAATTATAAATCTCAGTCATAAACTTTAAGCTAGGCAATTAAAAAATAAATGTTCCAGATAATTCAAATACACCGACAAAAATAATTTACATAACAGTAGTACATTAGTAGACAAAGCGGAATAGATGAGTTCACGCTTATAAAACATTCATCTCCCTCAGTGAGGTAACAGTGAAAATGGTTTATGCGTACGATTGATTAGTGTGGGACGAGGTTCGCCAAGTCATTACGCCTTTATGTCCCCTCCTGCAAGAGTAATAAATTTTACTATATCATAAATGATTGCTCATTGTTATAATGGCTTTAAGGCATCTCCATCGAATATAATATCCGAAGTGTAAATTGAGGGTTCGATAGTTATTATTATTGCTTCATTGGGTGAACACCGCAAAATGAAACCAGTGATCGCAAGTTCGAACTTGGAGCACAAACCACTGCCTTTTTTATACTAAATTACGTGTAGATTCCAAACGTTTTTTGATCTAATAATGAAGGAAAATATTGTGTGGAAATCAATACATGAGGGTAACCTCTCATTAGACTAGTATAGTTAACTCAAGGGGCTACATCCATAAAGGTGGTGTCAAGTAAGTTATTCTAAAATAAAACCAAAACATTATTCAATATGGTTGAAGTGTGTTCGTCAGTCGTGGGTTAAATGTAGGATAAAGAGCAGACCGAAGGAGACGTGGTCATTATTCGCATTTCGCATCGCAGTGTTCTGTATAGGAGGTGGAGCGCTGAGTCCTGATCAATCAAATCGGACAAAATCTCACCCTGCCGGCAGTCGTAATGGCAATGTTGTCAGGACAGAACAAAAGGAAAGCCGTAGCTCATAAAAGAGAACAACCGTAGTCACCGTATTCAATAGACTGATATAATATAAATATTTGTTTTTTTTCTATATCTGTCATTAAAATATTCAAATCAATTATATCAACGTTTTTGAGAAATTATTTTATAGATGAAACAGTTCCCTGTAATATGCCATATATTGAATATGAGCATTTTTATTTTGATGAGAGCAAGGGTCATTTTTATCTTAATTAAACTTGTATTAAAAAAGCTAATAAAACGCGAATGAAAATTAGCTAACATCAACTTTCAATAATGAATAGAAATTACCATGACTCGGCACGCAGCACGCCGCATTCAAATTTTAATCTTGCTACTTGCAAAAGCTCACTCAATGATTAAGGTCTCGACCCTTCGTCAGGTGTGGCCCTAGCGGCTCATCAAAAATTAACAAGACAACAAAACGACTTCGAAATTTAACGATTTTAAATCCATAAAGAATTAATAACATGTCTACATAATGAATGCAAATAAAAATGCATTCACTGGGAATCAACAGTCGTAAAATGGTAAAGTATAGATTTTTATTACACTCTCTCAAAATAAATAAATGTAATATGGCATTACTATTCACAAGCCAGGCGTCCTAAACTATAACAGAAATTAGTTTTTCATTATACAGCCGGATACTGTGCATAAAGCTCGACATTTCCGAGTAAGTGAAACAATTACAGGCACTTCGTAAACGTGGCGGTTTGTAGCTGCACTATAAGCAATTACTTGTTGTCGTAAAATTACCCTTGTACATGAAGAGTGTGTATAGTTATGACTCGATCGAGAGTCGGCACCGGGCGCAGTGAGTTAGTAGAACTGGTCGATGTGCGTTCGTGTAGGTAGCCACTAGCCAGTGGCAGCGCTCGGTAGTAGCTAGCAGTGCGATTATAATTAAATGTCGGTTAAAGTTTGTCCTGCGGCAGGCGACGGCGACGGCGACCGATTCCCACGAGCGACGCAAACGCAGACCTGTCGTATTATCATATTAAAGGCACAGCGTACACAGGCGTGACCGAGTGCCCATTTCTGCAAACGTCACACATACGTTAAAATGATGTTTTATGTAAGGCTGGACCTTGGCCGGTTTACTTCACGCTCGTTCTCAGAGTTTCAATGTATCTTGTTTATTTTTCCATTGGTACACGGTTGCAGCTTGTGCTTAAAAATCGATTAAATGCAATTTTTAAACATCAAGCCGATCAACTAGCGTAATCACTTGAATGGAAAAGAAGAAACTGCAGCGAAATGATATATATATATATATATAATATACCCCATAACTCTCGATGTATTGGTGGTATTTAGTCACGGAATGCATTATTTTAATCGTGGCGGTAATTTAATGTTGCGAAGACTACATTGAAACATTGTATTCGCCGCAGCAAAGTGAACCAATAAACCGAAGTGCAATATCAATCAGGAAACTCTCTACCCGCTTTATGAGTAGCATAAAAACATGACGTTTATCAACAGAAACCGTACACTGTGAAATATGAGTCACTATAAATTAATATATATCCACTCACCTCACGAAGAAACAACTGAACCGTAAAACTAAAATTTGCAGCCTCAGGCCACACATGCCAATTTGATTAAGTAAAACGCATTTTATATTGCCTTCATTAACCTAATGGACTTTCTGAACGCAGTGCTTATTTAACTAAAGAAGAACAGATGATAGACATTGGGCCATAAATCTAACAGTCATTACAGTGGAAAGCGGTACACATACGTCAATTTAGACACGACTAAGCGTTGTCCTTTGGCCGAGTTAAGTATTACAATAACGCGCCCGAGTGGGGCACGTTCGGTTTTAGTGTCAACTCTTGACTGTGATAACATCGGTGAATCACTCACAAATCACAATTGAAACAAATGGTCAACTCTTGGAACTTTCGTTGAATTAATATAATATGACGTACCTACATTGAATGCTAGATAATTATTTTAAAGCTTTTGTAGACGTGTTTTGAATTGCGCCTATGATAAATAATGTGACATGGCGAAAATAGGAAATGTGCCAGTCACGTACCTACATCACCATTTGGTTACTGGTATACTAATACCTTCTAATTGAAATTCAATGACGTTAAAAATAATGTTCTTTTTATATGTTGTTATCGCAATAAAGCTACGTGATGGAACTACAGAAAAGATTAATGTAAAAAATAACCTAGTCCACTCCTACCTAGTTGCGAATAATACTTGTAGAAGATATACATCAGGACTGTAATAAAGCGTTAATACTCGCTTTCTAAAGCGTGACTGTAAATAACAAAATGTCTATTCGATCGCTTGAAGGGCCAATAAGTTTACCAATAAAGAACAAAAAAATTGTGGCGTTGTCCATTACCACGGTATTTATAACGGTTTGATGTATGGATTGATATGAATCATTAGCAAATGTCACTCTCCAGACCGAAGAGTGACAATCTTGTAAATAAGTACATCACTGTAAAGTCGAAAAGTAAGAACGACTTGCGGCTCGGCGGCGGCGTGCAGATAAATCGTTTCCTCACCACTCTGCACTCTTTGACACTGGCCGTCATGTTTGGGATAGCGCGGCCGTCTAAGAATTGAAATGTAAATTGGACATGAACAGCTTGTTAAATATTATCCTTCTAAAGCAACAAGTCAGTGCTAATAATAAACTTCTAACAAGAACAACTTTATCGTGACTCACAGCGATGCAGACCTATGTTGTGTCAAGTTGTGCGCGAACGCACACTCGAACATGTTTAGAGACAGATCGCCGCCTCATGATAAATATTTAATATCTTCAGATACTTCGCTGTATACGATTGAACTGTACTCCACAGAGAAACGAATTAACTTATTGAAACATAATTAACGCTTGATTTTTATATGTACCGGGCGCGATACAGGAGAATCAAACGAACGGAGTCAGCCTGCGACCAGACGCTGTGCTCCGTAATGGACTGATATGCTCCGAGATAATCGAAAATTATAATTGGTTAATTGCTGTATGACCATAACTCGCGCCACTCGAGGCCGGGGTCCGGTTCGTGTCATTTGTCCAGGGCTCGGAACCTCCACCGCATTCTTATTCAATGTAATCACTCTTTATGGAAGCGTGCCTTTGCAAACTAGCTCTTTTAATATACCCGCAAATATAGATCGGCGCGAAGGCGCTGTTTTAAACCAAAGTAAATGATACAAGAATGGCAAACTGCTTATCAGCCGTTCATTAAAGCAAACAAACGTCGAGATTTCTGGTGCGATAAGTGTCTTTGAGTGTAGTGTTTCGAGTAACGGTAAACCGACGGAAATAAACTTTATATCTCCGCAAACACTATATACGCGATGTGCTATGTATATTGTATACCGGCGAATTTTTGTACAGACGCGTCAACACTTAATACAACCTTCACGCACGCGAATGTCTCGTGTGTAGGGAAACAGGCAATTTATCATAGCGAACTCACTATGATATTCAATTATGCAGTTCAATGACTTGGACACTCGCGACAAAAAACTCAAATGCATAATATATTCCTTCGTTATGTTAAACTTTATTGCAGATGGTATCGAATAAACAATTAGCTGCCTCAAAAAACACCACAAAAGCCAGCTTTCTATCATATTTATACAAGCTTCTGTTGACAATTGCAAAACCGTACGTTGGCGACGGTACAATGCAAACAAAGCTGCCGAATAAAATTCACTTGCAATCAACTTGCCGAGGGAGTCATTGAAGGGAAAGTCCATTTATTATGCAATTGAAAGCACCAATAGAACCAATATTGATTAACGATGATAGATGTTGATTTGGATGATTCTTGAAAATGTGACGCAACAGAAAGATTCTTTGAGCACTCGGAACATACATCGTACCTACTTGAACGAAACGACATCATTTCACCGCAAAGTAGCCATGACTAGGTACAAAGAAATTCTTCTTCTCTTAATTAGCATCCAATCAAGAGCTTCATTTAGTAGAACCTAATATACGTTTTTATGAGCGCCGTACAGAGAACATTCTCACGCGCTTTACGGGCAAGATTCAGTCGGCTTCGTTTTATTATAGCCTGTTTTAGCCATTCGTTGCTTTTCTTAGAAATTTCATACTAGGTGAGTACGTTGAACATTTAAGTTTAAATTAACATATTATATTGTACAAGTAACGCTTTTGTACATAATAGCATTTCAGTTGTAACTTTTATCGGGCTTCCTCAGGCGCCACTAAAAAGCCTTGTTTGCAGTAGACAAGTTCTGAATTTTAACTTTGCATACAAGCAACATTGCAGACTTGTGAAAAACTGCTGAAAAGCCGAGTAGGTAAGAGGGGGGGACAAGGCTTCAGCGGCCGGCGGGCCGGCGGGCGGGCGGACGGGTGGTGGCGGGTGCGCAGCGCGCGTACGCACGGGGCGTGGTGCGCGCTCGGTGTCGCCGCCGTCAGAGCCGCTGCGGATGCTGCGGCGAGCGCACCTGTCTCCAGTTCCGACGTACAGCACGCGGCCCGCGCGCGACCACCACGTGCTGCGCGAACCTACACTCCTCTTACCTCTGTGACATGACTACCAGTGAGAGTTCAGTGACAGTGACTGTATACCAGCTACAAAGCTATCGCCGTCTGCGCATTCTGGATCAACCCTAGGTCGGTAGCGCAACGTTTTATCTTCTTATCACGCTATCGCATGTTTTGATTGCGCACGCAATATCCGCCGTGCAAATATCAATACTAGTTGCTTTAGTTAATTTTATCATTATTCATAGGTATTATCTTTGTATTCATAGAAAATTATGGTTATAATTGGATGTTAAAGCTTTTCTTCAGAAATCTTAAAAAACTAAAACAGGTAATTGGAAAGCAAATATTTCTGCAGTTCAATCACAATAGATAGATACTCTTTATTAATAATATAATAATTAACAAAGCAACTGTAAAATATTTGTCGAAAAATACATGCCTTAACGAACGAAATATTTTTTCTGTCACAATTATTTCTACGTGGAATTCAGAGGACACACGGTTCATATCCTTTTCTGGCCAGTCAATAGCATGTCGTCATTGGTCAGTTTTATGTTATTTAAATGCATAGACGGTCAACAGACAGTTGTGGCACGTATCATTTGCTTACTGTTTAAGCAGACATCAGCCCTAAAGTATGTCTACCTACTCAAGGTCAAGGAATATTTTGTTTTAAAGATTGAGTACTTTATTGACATTTCCACTGCGTTTCGGCGTCTTGTCCTTGGAGCAAAAACACCTGCGTCTACAGTTAACAGGTATATAATTATTGTAGCAATCTATGGCTGCACTGCAGTCGACGTCAGTAATATTGCAGCCACAGCATTCCACAGTCCTAGTAAACAATATCACATTTTGCCTTAACATATATCTGTATCACTAATAAGTGGACTTGCAATAAAATCGGAGCGCCCGTAAATAGAGCGGTATTTACTAAGAAAGTTTTATATATGGTGGTATATTTCCTGTAGGATACTAACAATTTATGTCGTGTGGTGATGAGTTCGATGAGAGCAATAAACACAGAGGTTGCACTAGCGCACGCCCGCCGTTTGATCGCAAAGCGGCCACTTGCCAAACCCCACCGCACAAATGCAAATGTTATTGATAAATTTATAGGTGCAAGTTCACACACAGAAACAGCGGTGTTACAACATTTGAACATATTATTCCTTTTTGATATCTAAGATATTTTTAAAACAACAAGGTTGTCAGACTTTTTAAATTAATTAAGTATTTATATGCGCCGTTACATGGCCTCCGTACGATGGCGCACATGATATTTGATTTAACAACTGGACATCCATTTTTGTGTTCTATATTGTGTTGTATTAATTCCAGAATTATAAATCTTTGCTTCCTAACTACTGGGAATTTAAATATGAAATCAAATCTTTGTAGTACCTAAATGTAGATATGATCGTATATTTTACATTCTTCAATCATAAATGAAGCAAGGCAAGGTTTTGGCAAGATAACAACCTCTAATCAAGTAAATCACACAATTTAATGACAAGTATAATATGTGTGGAGTACATAGCATTTCCCATCTAGTACACGAACATGTGTGAACGAACCCACAACGCGTTGCATAAATCACTGTTTTAGTAGACAGCTCTTAATTAAATGGTGACATGACGTAGCCCACAATACACATTATAACAATAAGCGTCGTTAATTAACTGTAAGCGAGCGACGCTAGCGACCGCTGAAATCAACCTCAAGCGGCTTCAAGCAGGGAGGCCCTATCATTGCATAACTTCAAAGCTGTTGAGTGAAGGGCAGCCGAGTGCAAACAGTGTAAACACTCTCAACCGATGATTTCATACTGGTCAAGGAAATGCTCAAACTAAAATCTTATAGATTTGATATAACCTTACATTAATATCTGTTATAAAAAATAATAATAGCGTGATAAGGCTATTATAATGCGTTGTCGTATTAAGTAGTTCAAGTAGGTGATAGCACGAAGGGTGTCGTTTCGAATGGTACCAGCGCGAGTGTCGGTTAGGTAAGGTCCGCGATAGCGAGAGTGAACGCAGCCGGTTCATCTGTTTACTATTTCGAGCTACTGAATAATCACTGCGCCACTATTTAATTTTAGGACAACACGCTTTAATAATCACGTCCATGAATACGTTCAAACCACTTCGAGCATTCCTATTAGCGAGGTAAAACGCCTAGCCTTTACTTGGATATTAAATATTTACGTAATGCGAATAATGAATTGGATTCTTATTCAATGGACGGAATATTCTTAAGAATCACGTTCACTAGGCAAATTAATTCATAAATTTTTCTTTCATAACTATTCCAACTTGGAAAGTTCGAAAACTGGCTTGTGTATAAAAAAGAATGGATCACAGCGTTGGTGTTTGACTTGGTAACTCCATGCATCCACTCAGTTATTCGTATTTAAAGTTGTATTGCATTTCATAGGGAGGAAGTCGCTCGCTCGATCAGGTTGTCCGGCAAATTCAATACAACCAGCTCACAATTATAATTAAGGCCCATAAATATTGTTGATACGCGGAACAAGACAACGAGACCGCGTTCCAACGGAGCCACGATCAACCATCTCAATGAACTTTCGCTTGTAAACTCCGGTAACTGCACAATTATAAAGGGCCTAAAACTTAATTCGGGCCGGACCTCTCACTGACCCAAAAATACAAATCGTTTTCATGACTTCTTGAACATTCAATCACGTAATAGCAGTAACAGTTAACTGCTAAGTGAATACTATATTTACTGCGCCATTATCATGTCAATACTCCCGTAAAATGTCATTACAATATTTTACAGTATATTATAACACTACCGAAGCAATATATTTACAACAGAGACAACAAAAAATTATAATAATACTAAACTAATAAAACCAAGCATCTGAATATTGACTGATAATTATGAAACGCTACTGGAATGTGTGATTAGCTTATGTCACACGTGCGTTAAAGAAAGATTAATTTTCACAAGGTACGCTAAGCGGTTTATTGTCGTCACCGCGTGGTATAGTTGTCAGTGGCAGGCGTTGACACAAGGATCCTGTTATTAAATCGGAGGTATGCATATCAACGTGAGCAAACAGGCTAAATACAAGCCAGTGCTGCCGTGCAGTGTGCAGCGCAGTGTGTGCAGTATGCCACAAGTGCCTCGTATTTGTTCTCCGCAAACACGGCTCCCGACACGTCCCGGACAAGTGCGAGATAGATAATAACACACAACATAAGGACAAACGGACCACTGCGCCAGTTTTGTAAACCAAACAAGGTTTCACTTTAAACCTTATACACCGCACGCGTCTTTCCTAACAAGCGAGATTAATTCCATTTCAACTAAAATAATTCCCTCGCTTGGTATCTTCAACACTTCAAATTAGAATAATCCGTGGATCAAAGTTGCAAAACTGACCAGTTTGGTCATAATTTTATTCAATCCGTATCAATAACTTATACAAATATGACGTGTTTATGAGTGTGAAACATGACATAGGGTTTTGCATCCTAAATCTGAGCGAAGACGAGACTTTGTTATCTTAACCTCCATACAACCCGCGTGTATCAGTTGCGAGACCAGAGAGAAAGTACCATTTACATTTCGTAACCCTCGCTTTTGAGACAAGTAAGAAAATCGAAAACCGTTTTCTTAGAAAACATATGATATAGGTTATAAATCAGCGTTTTGTTACGAGGAAAAATACATTGGAGAGTGTTTACTCACTTGGGTTTCATCTCGGCATTAGAAGACATCAAACATTAGAGTAGGTATAGAAAACTAGCCACCCGAGTGGCGACTGCGATCATCCCGCGTTGCAAGACATTCATTATGACCGCAATATCGCTAACGGTATCAGGGCGACGAGGGTGGTCCGAGCAGTGTGCACTTCCACAGACTTGCAACTTTGAAGTGATCACCATCAATAAAAATCAAGTACAAGAAGGTGGCGCACGTCGCACGTCGCATCGCGCTCTCGCCCTCATTTATTTGCATGAGAAGCGCAAAATGTCGTCGTCGCGACACGTTGCGTCGCCTAATGTGTATTCAAAGCGAAACATCATCATGCTAATTTTATAATTAAGATGATATCTCAGCCGGTTTTCCAAGATGCCACCTAGCTAGAACTACTCTATACGGTTTATAACGTTTTTTAGCTTTTGTTACATCATTTTAAAACAAAACATCACACCTAACAACGCAACATATAACGTGTTACGTGTCGTGCAATAAAAGCTTTTAGTCCTGACGCAGTCCGACCGCACCGAATTCCGATTGCCACTCGTCATTTAATCCTTATGGAATTTGGAGCACTAAAATTTTAAAGCTTATTTATCTATTTTTTAATATTTATGGGGCATTGTTTCAAACGTTTCCTACATCACGGTGCATTAACATGCAGACATTGAACCTTTCGAGTGGTGACCCTCGTGACATGAGCAACACGCGTCTCGAATCTCAGTACACCACTACAATGAATCAGCCTTTCTAAACATTCGTCTCACTCGCGACAATAGACCAAGCAATGATATCATTGCTATTTATACTGGACAAATCTAAATATTGCAATTTAAACATTTGCCTCGGACGATGTCCGTAGGGGTGCACAGTTTAATAAAGTAAATAAGTGAATACTTCGGCTCGTTAGCTGTAGGCTGTAGTGTTGGGCAATGGGTATTGGGTATTGTTTTGGGTACGTTTGATTGGAATCGGCGCAGGGAGCGGCGACAGCAGCGGGCACGCGTGCGCCGCTTGATTTAGTTTCGTGATGTGGGTAGAGTTGCACCCAGATTACAGCGGCTTAAATATGCAGTCTCGACATTGCACAATACATCTCGTAAGCGGCTCTCCCGGGACATTTAGCCGCTTTTGAATTATTTGATAACGAGATAAACGGTGTCTGTTTAGCCTTTTGTCGTTTGAATTGTCGACTGTTTACTGTGCTCCTTAACAAATACCATTTAAATAAACATTTATAAATGAAGTACATATATCATTCACTGACAGCTTTAACTTCTAAAATATTACGATGCGTACTGTGCGTGACAAGATACGTTTAATATTTGATTGCATTCTTAGTAAAATGCTAGAAAATTAAATGATATCCATTATAGCCATACCAGACTCAGTGTTAAGTAATAATTCTGTTGTTGCCGAAGGCAAGGTTCACGCAACTTATAGACACTTTTGGGAACCATTAAATATTTCGGAGAGACTACTTTCCTTTACGGTCATCCCAGCATTAACAGAGCCCACTCAATATAAAAAATTAAAATGGTGTATGTAAAAATAAAGAATAAAAACGGACTACAATGGTCACGAAATATTAAGAATATTTAACAGTGACGTGTATACTGTGGTTATGATATACATATTTCATAAATTATAGTACAGTTGCAGTAGGCGTGCATAATTACAATAACTGCAGGCCAATAGTTCGTATTCACACACAGACGGACATCATTTATAGCTTCATGTTTTATTGTTAAAGCGTTTCTGAAAAGTTTATATCATAACAAGATGAATACAAAATCGTTAATTAGCCTGCGGATCACCGTAACTTTTTCTGAATACGTTATTAAAAGTTCAGGTTAAGATATCTCTACATGTACGTTACTTATCGTTTATACATTATTTATTGATTAATACTATGCGCATTAACAAATATTTTCATACAGAATATTTCTAATCAATTATAAATGTACTACATACCAAATGCTATAAACGGAACGCATCACGCATGTATACCGCCTACGTGTTTATTTATAGCGTTTAAGAATAATTAGCATTAAAGTTTTAGTCAGGTTATTTGGTTGGTACGAGGTACTTGCAACATGTGGCAGGCGCTGCGCACGCGCCGGCCGGTACGCAGGCGGCCGCCGCGCCGTCTGTCGCGCCACCACCAACTCTACAATCAGTACACTAGGCTTATACATTCCAGCCGCCACTCACCACTCACACTGCGCTCTTTAACTATGTTACTTTCTTTAAAATTTAACATTTATTTCCATTTCAATTAACTAACCAGAAGCTTAGAGTTACATTTCTTTTAACCGTCGAGCCATAAATCTACGAGTAATAAATTATAGAAATGACATCCGCTTTGTAACACTATGCATATATTTTATACCCGTCGCGGTTCATATTTTAAAGATGACTAAAATCCGCAACCAATGCCGAAACGGGGCCAGTGATACTAAAAACAAACAGATAACGCCTAGGAAGAGTTTTAGTTGCTTATAGGGTCGTAAACGGATGACACGGCATACGAATATTTTCGCTTGGAATTAATAAACGCATTGTTAATATTTTGAGCTTGCTTGTTGAAATCACATCGTCGAATGGATTAACAAGATGTGCGCATGTTATGGCAGCGGGCACGGCTGCGCGTCTCTCGTCCTTCTGATGTTCGCCGGTAGTGGTGAAACGTGATGTCAGCACACTTTCTTTCATAATCACTCTCAACCGACCACTTAATTAAGCGAGTACGATTGGAGCACAAATTTATTTTTGACTCCGAAGTGGTCAATTAACTTGTTAAAACGTGAATGACGAGATAAAATTTTGATTGTCACGGCGCCCATCACGAGATTACTTTGACTATTTGATTTTTGGGTAAGGGAAAATATTCAAACAGGTGAGCCATGAAATTGCAACAGAATGAGTAATGACAAATTTATAATCAGCCACTCGGCGACATTCCGTAGAGGCGGCAGTCAGCGACGCTGTAAGCTCACGCAGCGCTAGTTTCTACTGCGGCGGAGCACTTTATACTGCCGCGGATTGCACACAACACCGCAGCAGTATAATTTATATCAATTATAACACTTATAATTGTTTAGAAAATCCTGATATAATATTTAAGACATTGCGTTTGAAACGTATCGTGTGTGTCATTTGAACCCAGCGCTGTTGCGATATTGATAACAGTTTATATTATGTAAGTATTTAACATTAATTTCCTGTCTATATACTACTGTGCATAATTATTATATATAGTGCATACAATGGCCCGAAAATATTATTGAGTGATTCTTCTACACACTAATGAACTGGCTTTCCAGCGCAAGTATCATTTGTCTGACCTGTTTAGTAGTAATTTATAATATACAAAGCTGCCGGGAGGGACGTCGTTATTATGTTAATAGTTAGCCTAAAGGATTTGTGTAACAACTACCCCACTTGATCAGCCGTTTATCTTTATTAAGACCAAAGACATTTGTAAGCTCGGTAGGGCTATTGATTTGATATTCAACACGGATTACTAGCGCACAGATATTGTAAAACGTCGTACAAATAAAGCCGAGCCGGTCTAGCACTACAAGACGAAAACATCATGCACAATACACATATTTCACCTCACGTTAACTCGTTTAACAAACAAACTGGAGAATTTTGCGTAAATAATTCGCAGCAAAGACAAGTCTAACGAAAGGTTTGCGTTTCATATCGTGCCTATGTCTAGCACGCGCACTATTCATCATCATGATGTATAGTAACGTTTAGTGAAACTTCTGACTGACGTCTTAATCATTTTTATACCCTAAAGCTAATATTATTATAACTGTTATCCGACCGTAATTAATATAAATTTTGAGAACGAGCTCGCGCGCTATCTCGGGTGGTCTCCCGCGTTCGACACGAGGCGGGCACAATGAAATTGTACATGTGCCCGGTTACACAAAAAAAGTTAATAGGACATCTTCCTTTGCTGGGTTTTAATTTAACAACGGAAGCGCGATGACTTGACAAGAAAGGAATCAGATTAATTTCCACCGTGGACGACGCAGCGCCCCGGCCGGGGCGCGCGCTATACCTCGAAATAAATAGTTCCGACATAACGAACCGACTCCAAATTGTAGACAAAAGGGGCTGACGACGCCACGATTTACAAAGAAAGCATGCAGCTTAGAAATAAACATGATCCCATCAGGAAGTCTTGATATATAATAGGACAAAAGAAGGATAAAAAGGCCAACGACTTCGTGAAAATAAACACTTACGCGAGTATTTTCAGAATTATCTTTCGTCCGTTACATTTAAGCCATGACTATTTTTGTATCTGTTAATATAATGACGAACTGTCCAGACTCAAAGTTTTCAAGACGTTAATTAAGATTGAATAAAATATATGCGTCCCAGTAAAAGAAATAAAAGCAAGGAGCACCTGGAAGTAGGCGCGGTAGCCGCGTTGGCTCCTCTCCAGCTCCACTGAACTTTGACAACAAGCCGAAGCGGTAAATTGCAACGCATCCGTCTCCAGCACTCAGCGGGCAAGCACACGTGCACTGCGCGCGCTCTTCCTGGGCCCGCGTTTATCAACGCCTATATTCCGCCTGTACCGTCACTAAACAATTATTGACCGGCGCTACAAAACGACGACTGATTCCCACATACGTCATACGAGTCAAATTTCTTTTGTGTTTCTGCACAACCGCGGCGCAACTTTCGAGTATTATAAGGTCAATGCACTTCGAATAAATGCATACCCACTGAATTTCCGAATACCTCCAGGTACATAATAGAGCAATAACATAATATCGGGGGTCCATCAATTGAATCGCATCTGATCATTTTTCTTTATGAACGTAACTGACATGCTTAACGAGTCTTGTGTAAAGTCGAGTTTGATTTAAGAACGCTTTCTTTATCGGTTTTTAAGTATGCGGGATGCTGTTTCATGAATGTTCATTAACGAAATAGCTATATCGATATTCATTGATCATGATTATTAGACTGTCATTGATCAAGTGTTCAACGTGGTACTCTGCGGGACCACGCGGTCTCTATGTGAAACCGTTTGGTAATTGGTGAATCATAAAAATTAACAGTGATACATATCCCACGATAGAGGCCGTAACAAATCGCACCAGTCCTCAATATACACGTGTAGGTGTCTACACTCCGAAATCTCGAGCCATAATCACATTAATAATGACGTTTTAAATCATTCCAACTTTATTGAGCTTACAAATAGCTCTACTAAAATGGCAGCGGGCTTCCATTCGAAAATTCTACAATACGCGCACTAATCATAAACTGCTTATTAACAACATCCAATTTCGTCAGTATCGATGAGTGAAATTATTCAAATAGTATTGTATGCATTTTATTTGACAAGACGTCGTTGCCTCCTCCTCAAACACATTTCAAAAAGATACGATCGTAGTCTGACATTAGAATACCAAGACGTAGCAATATTACGTAAGCAGACGGGGCAGACAGAGGACTGACGAAAGGTTGACCCCAACCGCGTGTGGGCGTACTTAGACAATGATAATCCAACAGCCAGAGGTACACGAACTGCACCGGAATGCAAATAAATAGATTCACATAAGCAGGACGAAACACACCTGTCCCTGATGGATGTAATATAAACAAAGCATGTCACCACACAAACAACGATCCAACACGACGCGACGGACGACGGCTGACCACCGCGACACATTGTTTCACGGAATCGCATCCACGCATCCTCCACACTCACCGACTGTATTGTGAATATCTAATTCACACTTGGGAAATGCCCGAATGAATAAAAACTCATAATGAATATATTTAAAAAACCATTTTATGTTCGAAAATAAAAACACAATGAAATACATGTTTATTTGTGCCGACTAATGCTGAATTCTAATGATGATATACACAAAACAAAAAGTAATACAACTAATCTAGACAACACTATTTTGCAAGCGAAAACTACCGCATTCATTAAAAAGCAACGGAAAAGTCATGCGTGGTAGTCTTGAATGATATCTCACGTATTGATTTCCGTTGCGATATAAAGGATTAAATCAACATTCCCGGAGGAATTACTTTGGCGAAGTCGCCTGTTTGTAAAGAACCGCTCTACCGATATCATTGACCCCGTCTCCACGCACGCAGTCCCGCGGCGTCTGCTTAGCATAACAGACAATTCCATACAAAAGAAAGGGAATAACTGCCATAAACAAATATTGTGGCGGTATAAATATACTATGTAACATTTCCTAAACTACAACCGGTGACTATTAAGCTGTCAGGTATGCGAATGATGAACTCGCAGTCACATAATTTAAATTTGTTGAAAACAGGTGGTATTAAAATGCTATTCATAGTTGGCAGAGTTGATAAATGTTGAATTTTCCTAGGCAGGGCGATGTTAAGTGTGGCTGTGGCGGCGCTTGCGTGCCTTTTCTTGGCGCGCGCCTCGCCCGCAGAGCCCTACAATCTGCGGGCTTACTCACTCAACACTCAGAATCCTAAGGTACAACGTATTTCTTTGCTTCGATCGTAAACTAACAACATATATATAACTTGGTTTTGCTTAGCTAGTAACATTACCGAACCATCTACATTTGCCCGCAAGGCGTTAGTTGGCTAAAAGTGGTCTGCAAGCCTTGTAAGTCGCTTGAGCCTCGTCCACTCGTTTGAAATGATATAATGATATTAAATTGCGGCCACAAAAGGCTAACAAAAATAGTGAAACAAGTAAAATATTAAAGCTAAAATGCAATCCTGTAAACTTATTATGAACATTATTTTTGTCAAAATAGAATAATTAAATATTACATAATATTTTTTCACAGGATATAAGTAACATATTGGCCACTATAGAAGAAAGACTCAAGGTGTTGGATACTGTGAGCGCGGTGCAGGCCAAGCAGACGCGCAGGCTCGACGCGATCCAGGACAAACTCGGTACCACCACACAACATCCTCGACCACCATTATTGCTAAACATCTGACTGGAATGACGATTGTATAAAATCCAACAATACCTAACCTAACCTACATGTTTAAAATCTTTTATCTATTACAATGAGTCAGATGCACTCTCTACAGTATTGGTATGGACAGTCATATTCAGGATACAGAGAGTTAAAACATGTAATCTTATTGTGTCATATCCTATTTTGTAACGGACACGCTGCTGGGTCGACTTTCGCAATAGCCATCGCGTTCATAATTAGTAAAATGGGCTTAATCAATTGGTAAAGGGACTAAACCGCAACAAACCAGTTTACAAACATGTAACACACAGTGGATTTGAATTAACTACAGCACTCGATGCATTTGATTCTTTCTACACATGAATTAAACTATGTATTTATAAATAGTTATGTATTTCAGATCGGGTGGAGACAACGGTGACTTTAAAACTTGAAAGGGCACAATTGGCAGCGGAGAGGCTAGAACATCGTTTACACATGCTCCAAACAAACATACAAGTAAGACCAAATCATTGTTTCCGCATCCGTGATCTGCAACGAGGCTGAGTGGACGCACTTGTCGGATGGACATTCGCAATTCAATACAGGTGTTCGCTGAAGGGCCTTTGATGCTTCGAAACAAACGCGCATCTAGTGACGCCACTGTTTATTGCCGTCGTTGATGTATGGGCGGTTTGCGAAAGGTGGCAAAAGGGTATTTTAGAACCCGTTTATATATACAAAGGACTGCCTTTTGAGATTCATGAGTAAAAAATTAATACTAGGAATGAAAATCACAACTGAAATCAACCTATGATTTATAAGTATGATACAAGATATAAAATGTGTGAATTACGTGATTTATTAGAATATCGTAAGACGTAAAGAAAGTTTTAGAATAAATTCAGCGATTAAGAAGTAATAATCATTAAAATCTTCACGGCTTAATTCTTTTCAGGCCACTATAAAAGAGAGCAGTGAAAAACTGGAACGCAGTCAAGTCAAAATTACAGAACTTGCTGTAAATCTCACTAACCACATCGAGAAACACAGGCATTTATTGGAAAAGGTATAAAAAAATTCAACATTTAATTAAACTATTGAGATGAGACATATTTTACTTTAATAGCCTATGCAGCCGACCATGAAATAAGCGATCAGGGGTTCGATGCCTGCTCCTAGATAAAAGTTTATATAACAAATATGTGTTTCTTTCCTGAGATCTAGATGTTGCAAGAAGTGAAGTGTTTTTCGTAGTTTCGTATACCCAAGGCAAAATACTTGAATTTTACTGTTGGGATATGTTTGATAAAATAAGTGAAGGATAATAATCAAAAATTGATAATATTTGGAACGGCGTAAATCTTACTCATACATCAGAAACATAGAGTATTATTCTTGTGCATTTACAATATGCAATTTTTACGTTTAGGTAAACGGTGCTTACGCAGACACGTGGCACCGGGGACTGATTCTGGAGTCTCTAATGAGGGATGGACTATCTCTCGTCAATGTGACTCGGCGGGAATTGGCTGACGGACTGAGAGCGTTAGCGAGGCGGCAGCGGGACGCCAGGATAACGTCAGCAGACTTAGAGGAAAAATTCGCTAGGCGACTCAATGACAACACTTATAAGATCGATTTGAAGGTATTAATTATAATAATATTTGCACAGATAAATAAGTAACAATCGTGTGATCTGACTATGCTTAGACCCAAGGTAATGTGCAAAATATGTTTAATGTAGATTTAAGGTGCAGGAAACTATAATTGCCCGAGAACTGTCAATCGTGCATGTGGTGAAGATCGATGGTTGCTATTCACTTGTAACAATGATTAATCATACTTAATACGATAATGATAAAAACTATAAATCATGAAATTCAACAACATTCATTCGTAATCACTAATCAATCAATTACAGATGCAAGAAGTTTTGGATGCGCAAAAACATTTCGTCGACTCATGTCAACGGGTACAGCTCGACGATCCGACTCACGTCGCTGACGTTCTTGACAAACTGATCGATTCTTTAATTAATAAGTAAGTGTACCCAACTCAGAGCTTTCAAAATCCAAAATTCTCATCTCATACATTTCCGATAAATGACTCATCTGTTTAACAGGACTGCGTCAACATTCCACGAATTACAGAATATTCAGGTCACCATGCGCAATCACGACAACAGAGTTATGAAGTTCCTTAACCAGATACGCATGCCGCAGGTACATTTACATCTGTTGTGTTGAGATAAACATCAATCAAACTATCCGATTGTGTGTCGGACTTGATTAAAAGTTTCTCTTACAACCGACACTTTACGATTGCTTGCTAATGTTTAATGTTTGGAGTTTATCGGTCTCGTAAGCTTTCGTTATATAATTGGCTATCCGTTTCATGATTATATACATTTTACTATACATCCGGAAATTATTTCATACATGTAAAATGATACATCTTATACAGTAAGAAATACAAAACTAATCTTAAATAAGTCAATTAACTACAGAACAATATTTTAATATGACACCACATATTTTTCAGGCGGATCCTACATGCCGAAGATTAGAGACGGTAATACGAAACACATCGCACACGATTCTAAAAGAGAACGAACTGCGACAGTTAACTGAAAAGTTCGTCGCCCTGACTGACCGAGCCGACGCGGCCCTACAGCGATTAGAGAGCCAGCTCTCCGACGTTCCCGAGGACCCGCCGCCCTCTGACGTCACTGCGGAGGCTGACAGGCTCTTCCTCAAACTCAAAGGAGTCAAGTGAGTTATTTCTCTATTATATTACGCGCAACTTTCTTGATGGCATAGTTGTACTACGATCGAATACAACACTGAGATCTCGAGTTCGAATCCCGGGTTGGGCCAAGTGATATTGGATTTTTCTATTTATTATCAGCCCAGAGTCAGGAATTTGTGCCCGATATGGCGACAGGCTCGCCCCCTATCATATCGTGGGACGGAACACACATGGCGAAACTTGAGTATCCTGGTAACTTGAGTACCTCTGCCTATCCCTTCTAGGAAAAAGGCGTGATATATGTATGATGCGTAACATCAAACTAACGTTACTTGTCAATTCTCAGACTAGTAAACATTACAATGTAGTCACATCCTTAGCCAACTAAGAAATTCATAATCTTATTTTGTTAGCAGCAATGTCAAATCTTTCAGAAAACATAAATGCATAAAAAATATTCTGTGTTTTCAGAGGAGGTCAAGAGTCAAGTGACGAATTTGAATGGGAAGATGACAGTGTAGGATACTTTGACGACAGTAGCGGAGGAGACATCATGGAAGAAGACAAGCAAGTCCTTGGCGCATACGTCCGAAAGGGGAAAAAGAGCGAAAGCGCCACGTCGAGGTCCCCACACCGGAGACATCTGCACAAACATCCATATGATCGCGGCCCTCGCTCGAAGACTCCGTCAACAATAAACTAAGCTTGTAATAACCTATAAACCATACAACAAGTTACTACTGTTTCATTGCAAACCTTGGCTTATAATACAACTATGTTTTAATGCCGGGCCATAAATATGCTATCAATAAACACATACATTATATTAATAGTGACAATTGATAGAAGGTCTCCATATAAATATAGAATTATATTAAATGTTAGTCATAATAAAACTTTGCAATGTAATTCATAAATACCTACAATATAATTTATAATAAACCTGTCACACAATATACCATTTGATAAAACAATTTACATAATACAAAATTACAATAGATTAACAGCACAATAAACATGCTCTGTCTAAAACTAGTATAAAATTATAGTATGTAACAGTTTTTCTTGAATATTTATTGTAGTGTTATATTGTTATGAGTAATAGCTATACATTTCATAAAGTTAATGGTTATGATTGTTCATACAAACCTTAAAATTGTAATTAAAAATATTAAATTTAAAAAACATAGTTGGTTAATGTTTTATATTATCTTGTATTTGGCATACATTCATATATGAAATAAATTAAGTTAGAGATATGCTAGGAGAAGTCCTTAACAAGCCAAGGTATATCATGAGGTTGATTGTGGTTTCAGATAAGTCTGAAAGGATACTTGTCACAAAATGCTATGAAGCTTTGGAAGCCATTTCACTATGGCTGCAATAATTTTCTAAGCTCTCTGGGTATAAACATATTATTCAAATATCATTAAAATTAATCATTAAAGAAAATATGTTGATTTTTACATAAATGATAAAAATATTGTGTTAAAATTAAGATAAACTTGGTAATGGTGCATTTACACATTGGCTGAGGCTGGGCCAGCATAAAAATAAAAAGAGATATTATGCCAATCCAATATAGAACAACTAAGAATATGGGGATAAGATAATAACATGAACCAAATGCAAAATCTAATAATTGTATAGTGGATTATAGCATAGAGTACCCTATATAGTAGTGTCTATTTTTTCTTCAAGTGTCACATAGCTAGGCCTAATATTTTAGGTTATTATTTTTAATGTTGGTAAGAAAATCAATGTCTACTGACAGGCATGGCAAACAAACATTAATTTTTTTTAAATTTTTAAACAAACCAATTTTAGGTCTCGGCAATATGACTATTTGATGCTGTTACCTATTCCGTTGCCAAGTGGCTATAAACAAAACACTGAGTTAAGGAATTTTATTTATTTTACTGAGCAATGTTTTTTAAGTGTGTTGTTATATTTATTTTCCTTATTATACTCCTAAAAAAACTGCATCATGTTTCAGCTCAGTGATATGAGCTATATGAGCGAAGTTCCTACTTAGCATGTCCAAAAATGAATTAGATTTATATGGTATATAGCATGAAATACATGTGATTATGTAGAAATTAACATAATTTTAAAATGAAAATGAACCTGGAATTACTGAACATACCTCTAATTTGGCACTATTCTGGAATATAGTAAGTGCCTTGTGAGTGAGTTGTGCGAAACATGAGCTCAGTGTAGCTATCTTCTGTCGAGCACTGAACACCACCTCTGGCTCCTCTGTTTCTAGTTCCGCTGCAATGCAATGAACAAAATATTTACTATAAAAGTAACAAATAACAACAAAAATTTTTTTGTTAAGTGCATTAATATCCAAGGCAAACAAGGCTCTATTCTTTAATACACAGGTAATCTTTTCATATCATAAAACAAATTTAATTGTTGATTTAATGGCTCTGGCTGGAGAAAACCATTCAAGGACTGAAATGACAGCAAATCTTTCATAAGTTAAACACCATTTAAAAATATCTTTAACATGTATCTTTTACTTAGCATGTATCTTCATGAGGGCAAGGCTTCAAGCCTGTTTAATATAAAGGGATATATTTTGTATATAACCTAAACCCTATTAATACTTCTACTTTATGCGCCAAAGCGTGTTCATATAGAAAGGGATGATTTTATTCTTTTGTATTACATAAATTCTAACAATATTATTTTGGAAGATATATTTCTATTAAATGTGTAATAAGCTACACACACAGCTACACTACAGTGTTCCAATAATTGTTATAAACAATCCTACAATTGTTATAAAAACGAAAGGATTGTTTGTTGTATGCTGATGTTTTGTTTTGCAATAGCTAATTATGTTTTTAACACACTTTACATGATATAACAATACTAAGTTTTTTTTATTATAATATAGCATTAGATGCTTGCTATATATTCATGATTTATATTTTATACCCAGAGAATGAAACAAATAAAACATGATCTGAGTATCCTTCTAAGACGACAAAAGCAAGAAGCATTCGTAAGTCTATTCACACTCAACAAACATGAACGGGTTACAAATTTCTGATTTGCATACATGCTCCACATAAATAAACTTACTCAAAGACGTGTCCAATTCGACACAAGCTTTATCGAATTCCTTTTCTAGAATATCTAACCACCGAAAACCAACCCCGGTAGTCGCCATTTTCACAATAAACTTGTTGACAATCAAATGTCAATGTGACGTTACCGTACAAAAGAGTTTATAAAGCATGATAAAATAATAAGACAAGATGTGAAAAGAATATTAAAAAACATACACATATTTTTATTTTGATATAAATTACGCCCAGTCTGATACATAATCCTGACCCCACAAGAAGATTGAATCTTGTGTCATGGGCATCAGAAACGATGAGTAGCTTTTTCGGTCTTCTCCGGATATGATGATCTTCTTTACTACTCTGTGTTTACTACATAATACATAATGTATAAGTAAGCCTAACTAAACAAATAAAACGAGCAATAAAGGAGAGTAACCACTGCACAACATACAGTAAAGCGAGTATTAGAGGATAAGTTCCTTGCAGTGAAGAGTCAACTGGGTTTATTGTGAACCAGTTGGTGCTATAATCTCGATTTGCTCTTGATGCATATATTTCTATTTCCGGTATAAGTATATGTTTAATAACATACGTATATAAAAATGATATCGACACCACCTTTCTTAAGTATACATACAATACACAAGTCATAATGGGAACAGCCTGGAAAAAGCACTGCAGTACAGGCTACAACCACGCCGCGCCGCGCCCCGCCTGCATACTTTTTAGGGATGTAGTGGTCTTGTGTAGTGTAGACTACTGGTCTGCGGGCTGCGGCGTGGCGCGAATTTTTACAAGAATCGGTCCTGGACTATCTATTATTAAATCAATGACGATCCTGGGTGCCAATTTCTAGAGAGTTCAATTTTCCTGCTATGGGCTCTGAACAAATCCGTGTCTTTGCTTTTCTAAACCTTGAAGACTGGCTGGTGCTCACAGTTGCATAAATTGGGTACGAGTTGCTACCGGCTCTAGGATATAGTACCTATTTAGGGTTGATTGGTGGGAGGAATTTTGATTCACTATGAAAATTTGGGCAAAAACTATCCCGGGCGGCAGAGTCACTCAATAACATGCAGCCTAATCTAAGTCGAGAGGTCGTAGCAGTCTTCGACCATTTCCACAACTTGCAGTTTGTTCATGGCATGTGTACACAGTACGAGATAAGAGATAAAGCTTGCATAGGTACATCAGAAACATGCGCTCCGATTCCCTCGCACTCTTGGTAGATGCTCCTCTCTGACAATGCCTAAGTGCGTACATTATACAAATGTATTGACCTTCTAAAACAGTAATAAGTTTATAAAAGTTTTATACATAGAAGCATTATAATATCCAAACATAACCGTCAAAATAAGTCGGGGTCCGCGAAATCAATAAATTCAAATTCAAAGAGCGACATAGGGTGTTGACGGCTTTCTTGTCACTAAAAATTACTCAAGGACCTCAAATCGACGAGCTTATTACCATTTAAATACCTAATAAATAATACTACTATTTATATCAAAGTTATTATCTTAAATGGATATAAACTTTATTTTTAGTTTGACTGTTTTTAAATCCTGTAGTGATAATAGAAATTGACCGCAATCGTGCTGCTCATATGAATGTACTATATGATGTAGTATATGAAGCAATCATGTATGTATTATTAGATATTATTTTAAGTAGGTACGTAATAAATAGGGTTGAATAAAATACATTAATAAATAATATCGGCAGTTATTTATTTTAACTTGTCACAAGTTATTTACAAATGAATAATTCATCTATAGCTAAATCATAATGTTTTCAAAATTTACGCATGTAGGTAATTATAGCAAAAAAATTAACGATTTCGTGATTATCGCGCACATGACGTTCAAAGTTAACAGAGATGTTCGATACGCGAGCGGGAAAGCGCATAAGCTGGCGCAATACCATTAAGCTACACCAAATCTGATTAATTCAATTTAGTGAATGTTACAATTATTGAAATAATCGTATGGTTTTTTATAAAATCATAAAATTTTAAAGGATTTACATTACATTTTAGAACAATCTTAGTGTTTTAAATCAAAACATAAAGGTACTTACATCAAAAAAATCTAAACACTTTTGCAAGTTTATGTTTTGTAAGGTATTAGAAACATGTGTATATATAGGAATACATGTCAAATGCCGTTTAATAGTGAAAATGTGAGGTCTTAGTTTCTAAAGTTGATCAAAATCCTAAAGTTGATGTTCTGAATTCAAATTAAAATATACATTTTTCTGATAATCCTTACAAAACATAAACTTGCAAGGTGTTTCAATTTTTTTGATGAGAAGTATATAAGAAACAATCCGCAGACAACATACAGTGTTTCTCTGTTACCTTTAAAATCTTTACTATCTGCGACATAATATGCAAGACATTTACACTTAGAATATTACCCGATGAAAGAAATATAACTAAATAAAAATTGGAAATTATGTAAATGATTCGCATGCGAAGAATGTCCGCAATCAGGTAAGGTGGGCCGGTTACAGTAGTTATAAAAACCAGTAGTATAAATAAACGATGCCGTGTAAATATCATAACCAGTTAAAATCTAAGTAGGAAATACATACATATTTACAATTATTAACAAAATACAGTTCGTGACAACACAGTTCGTTATTAAGACCAGCTATTTAACATTGAATGAATTGACTTTAAATACAACAACACAATTGCATGTAATGTACGTGAAAAAAAGGATTTTAAACAGTAAAACAATAATTGTATAAACTGTCTATGCCCTAAGTCTGTTTTCACGCGAGGCCGTAGGCAGTAAGCCACGTAACTCCCGCCTTGCATCGCCTCTGTTTAATAACTTGCATAACATCATTCAAATCAGTCGGCCGACAATACCTTTTAAAGTAGTTTAATCTATATAATTTAAAACTTTCTATATAAATGTACATAAAAAACGATAATGTACTTCGGCGAATGAAAAAACAATGTTCCACTAAGAAACCCAATTTTATTGTACTAAAGTTCGACATGTTATTTCTTAATATTTAACCGTTAGGTATGGATTTTTTTTTTTTTAGTTTGTCGATTAAATTAGAAGAAATTTTTATATTGTGATAATTGTGACAATCACTTTGCGGATGACTGAATTACCTTAGTCCGCTCCCGTGATCACGAAAACTGTAAAGTATTCAAAACTTCGGAAAGTTAGAACATTTAAAACGTAACCAAACCCGCGACAAAATCGGTAAAATGATTTTGTTTTAATGTGTAAAATTCGCGTAAATATAAAAACAAAACATGATCAAATTAGTTCCTTTATATGCATGCCGAAACTAACACACCAAGTTTATGGTATAAGAAACGTATAATGTATAAACATTTAAAATTTTAGGATTAAAAAATAGATGCACCAAGAAAAGTGGCATATTCATAAAGTCATAACAGAATTAGGTAATATTTTATTACGGGAAAAAGTATGCTAGGTTCATAGTCGACCTTTAATGGATATTAACTTCCGGTGCCTGCGTCTTAGAACTCGATATCTTTATAGCTGTAATTTCTAAACGATATTAAATTAATGTACACTACATTAAGATCAACAGAAGTGCACAATACATGCTTAAGGATAATTACATTAAGAGTTTTGTTCGACGTATGTAAATAAAAAACGTTTTCTCGATACATTACATAAAAAATGGAATCCGAAATAATGAACTAACTACACAAAATCCGATACAAATCAACTATAGTAACTATAAGATAATGTAATGTCTTTACATACTATTTTATTTTTCACATGAAAAATATAATATCTATATAGAGTTTAACAAAATTAACTACATTTCCACCTAAATACTCGATATTACATATCGAAACATCGTTATGTTAAACACTATATAAATTATGAATCGTACATCTAAATGCAATCTCACACAGAACAATTACATCACTATTTAATGATTATTCATTTACATCTCATAAATAGCTGAATTATATAAAATGTAGGGGTAGACCATATAAATATTACGTACCAGCGAGATTTCGTTAGGCCTAGCGTTCATCAGTTTTCAGGTACCCAACTACAGATAACTCGTCTCGTTCAACTTGATAGTAGCTTGCCTCGAATAGTTTAACTATTAAAGAGTAAGAGAACTTCGTACATCGGTGGTCATAAATTATTGCAGTTGCAATAAAATTAACAGCATGGTTTTTTCAATACGAAAGCATCAAACTAATTAGTCTGTCGTAGAGAACGGGGTAGCCCTTGCAAGTTATATTCCAGGGTTATACAGCGTTTTTTTTTAATTGACTGCACCTTTTTTTATTGAACACAAGAGAATATGTACTCATTAACGCATGGTGAATAATATTCAAACTTACACATGCTGTTTAATTAATTTCCATTTCACAATATCCCAATCAATGGGTTGAATATTTATTTTTACTAAAACGCGCGCGCGCGATCTTTTGTTCGTAGTTTGAGGGCCCTATCTCACCGTGACCGCGCACCGCCATGGCCACGTCGCCAACTACTCCACAAAGTGATCCGTTGTTCGTGGCTACGCTTCCAAATTGGCGTCATCACCGTAGATGGCGTGGCTTCTCGATAAGATAGGGCCCTAGGAACTGTCTAAGAATACCTTTTTTTTGTGAGGATAAAAATGGGGGAAGATTTTGAAAAAAAAATGATGTAAGGTCAGGGTGGCATATTCCATCTATAGGGCTTATGAAATGCTATTCTAACATGCCAACTCTCAAAGCTGTAATCTGAATCTACTGTATTTAATTGGAAGTAGACGGGTTACGCCCCATAGACGGAATATGCCACCCTGACCTTAATTTTATTTTACTTTTGGATTACATTCATGATTTTGAACTTTCTGTGAAAATTTGAATACTTAGTGGAAAATAACCCTGTATATAGCCAAAGGTTCAAAGGTTAGACTTAACTGTGAAGTTTTAATAGTTACACTTCCAGGTTGTATACATAGCAAAGATGAAACGAGGGACTTATTAAAGGGTATCCGGTGCACAATGGCAAAATAACTGATGGTTCTTGAAAACAAGTCCGTTTTCCGCGCAGATTGCATTTCTTTCCCTTGAGCCGATACGATTTAAGAATACACTGTTTTTTACTCTTGTGGCAATATTATGCAATCGTCACTGACTGCGGGTATGCACGGGAGACCACCAGCACGTAGCCACTGATACCCGCAGTGTCTGAAGCAAGGTATGTAACTGTGTCAAGATGGCTGTGATAGAACAACCGTATACATTAACTCTTTTATCGAAAACGAGTATACTTAAGGTGTTTTCAGTAATTACAACTGTTATACAGTATATTCGAACATAAATTGCGAAAAAATTGCAGCTTCGGTTATGATGCATTCACACCGCTGCACTGTGATTCGCCTAGAACAAGCTAGCTGGACAAAAGTCACTTCGAAGAATCAACTAATTAGTGGTCACATATTGTAAACAACACCCCCAATGTCATAAAAACAAGTAGAAATGGTGAATAACATTTCACAGGGACGAATCATTGACTAGCGAAGGTAAGTAATGTAATATTTGCATTAAGTTAATTAGAGTAGTTGCATTTTTGCAGTGCTTTAGATAACATCTCATTCAATTTGTGTGATATATTACCGTGATTTTTGTGATGGATACTACTGTCGAGGGTCAGTGCTTTTATATTTTAGCACCCATAAGATTCTAATATGAGAAACTTTGGTCCATTACGACTTGGAATATATTATTGAAAAATACTATTTTTTTGTCAAGTTCTGAAATTTTAATCGTATTTATCTTTTTGTATCCAAATGTATCCAGTCTAATTTTTTTACAGTATATAGTAGTGATATTCACCTTTAAAACGAGATATAATTTTTCACCGCATTCCCGCACTAAAGGATTTTATTTCATTTTTCAGAATGTGTCTTCTCCATTTCGAAAAGTGATTTTTTTGAAGAATGACGAAAGCATTCCATTGAAGAGCGGAATGTTCGTTTATTGGAACATATAAGTCTCAATTTGGTGTTACTTATATAACCAGTGATTCGTTAAGGGCTATTAAACAGAAAGTATCTAGTACATCGTCAAAATTAACTGAAAAATGGGCGGCATCATATAAGTCATTGGATCGGTTTTTAATTAATAATAAAGATTGGTTAGAAGAAGACAACATAAGTTTTACCATTTCTGTGTGTCGACCTTGCTCATCCAGGTCATCAGAGGAGAGTAGGCTTCAAGGTCATATTGATTTAATTAAAAATTCGATATTTTGTTACGACTTTATCTTCGGGTTACGAAATAAATATAAATATACTTGAAAATTTTTGTTCAGAGACTAGGGCCCTCTATCTAATTTTGTATTCGTGGTACTATATGCCTATCACTGTGCACAAAATTCTTGTGCATAGTACAGAGGTTGTTAAATCTTGTATTTTGCCCAATAGGGCAACTATCTGAAGAAGAACTTCTTCAGATAGTTGCCCTATTAAAGCCCTTAGAGGCTCAAAATAAAGACTGTCGTAGATTTTGGGAACATCATACCAGGAAACAGTCACGTATAGGTGAACTTAGTTTATCTATTAGTATATAATTTAAAGTGTTATTAAATAATTTTATATTTTTTTACTACTTAGTCGTATTATGTACATATGCTTTTATTTTGTTTTTTATTATATATTAATTTATTTTCTAAGCTGCCATTATTATATTTAAATTTTTCATCGAATGTAATTTGTGTTTTAATTACTATTATCCTAAAAGCCTCCTCTCCATTCCTAACCAGAACCACGCGTGCTGGCTTGCGAAGCTATAGCTTGACGGTCTACACAATCCCTCCTTCCTATAATCCTGGGTCAGTGTGAAAAGGCATCTTAGCAGGCCGGCATAATTATGTCTATTGACATGGGACTGCCGTCCAATGCCAGTAGACACTCTGCCTGGGCGGTATTTGCGCTCACCATCAGGCGCAATCGGGCAACTACGTCGGGCCAGAATTAAAAAAAATTAAAAAAATCTTTCAAAAACACATTTCTCCTTTAAAATATTACTGTCCGGAGCCAAAACAACCAACATACGCACTCAAATGTTTTTGTCCTCCTAGCTTGTTCTAGACGAATCACTGTGCGCTGGTACCTTTTGTAGAGCAACATTGTGCAGCAGGGTAACATTAGGTAACAATTTATATATTTTTTCTTTGCTGTTGTTACTATGCTAATGCTTCTTTTCTTATTGCTTTCACGCTGCCTTTAACAATACATAACAAAATATGACACAGAATTATTTAAATATAACAATATTATCGTTTTTTACCGTTAAAAACGTTCCTCCGTTAAAAATAACTGCGGTGTAGATGCACCTTTAGGTTTTAACAAATTGCGTAGAGCTGGCTTTATTTTTCGTTACAAAATATTAAAAAATCGTCGCGGCTTTCCTCATTACTTATAAAATATTAAAAATTAGCTATTAATAGATCTATTATGAGCGCACGTAGAATATATCACAAAAATGTGTCCACATGGGTTCTATACGGTTTCATGCACTTATGCAGTATTTGGTAGGCGATAAAGTAATTCAGAACTTCAAACGTTATAAGAAGTGGAAATCGACATAACAATTGGAAAAAGAGCAGACGATGCTTTTTTACCAGAATTAAGATTTAGGATAATTACGTACAATGCGTTCCGGCGCGGTGTCAAGTATTTGCATGCGATAAAATGAGAATGCAACTGTAGTACCCTGGAAGCGTGCATACTTGTAAAAGTATACGGTCAAACTAGCCCAAAAACGCATTTAATTTATTTATTCCGGTATTTGATCCTTAAGTTTCATTTAATATTGCGATACAAAACATATTTAGTGCACTATTTTGTGATGTTTTAAAGCATTTGAAAACTTTTCTATTTTTAGTGCACAGCTTTTTTATGCTGATAAATATAAGACGTTTAAAAGCCTAAAACTTAACTACGATTTATAGTCTATTCGCCTATATCCGAATGTCGGGGAATTCCGATAATCACTAAACTCTCTTATATACGGCATCAGATAGGTATATTTTGCTACAACATTCAGATAACCACCACCATGGCCATTTGCTCGCACTTTTCGGTTGACACGAGATTCCTTTAAGGAATTAATAAAATGTAGTGATGATTGGAATTTACCGACTTTCGCATTTAGGCAAATGCCCTACACATATAAATAATTTTTCGTCACCCTCGATACAAATAAAATATAATTTGTAATTAAAGTAACATGATGAACATATGAGGTACATAAACTCATTAAAATAACCAGAAATGCATACATTTCAAATCACAACATAGCGAAATATATCTATCACTGACATCATAATAAACAAGATTTGCAACATGGTTCTCCACACAAAACCGTCACATCGAAAACCACTATTTTGGTCGCATGATGCAGTCAATGAAATAATCCTAAGCAGCCACCAAAGCCATTAAAAATTATGTGTACATCATGCTTCATATATTTATGATATAAAAATAGCAGAATCAGAATATTGTTAATAAGTCTCAGAACTGTGATCATACAAGGAGTTTGTTTTTTCAACTATTATTTTTTATTCTTGTTTCATAAAGACTTACGTATGTTGCTGACAATTCTATACATGGCAGCAACCCAAGTAACACCTAGCATGACCCAGCAATAATCACTGGAATTTGGCTGATTAAATATATATATTTAAAAATATATAATTTGCATGTTTTTAAATTTGCATGTGATATTGTGTTGTTTTGTAATACAATATCCTTTTTGATGTATTATGTACTGGCAGGTGCTGCATTTATATATTAGCCTTGTGACTGTATTTATAAATTTTGAGCTGTTTTTAGGCTCATTGTATAGAAAAGCTGCTTGATACAAACTAAACTTTGGTGGCTAACATCGTCAGTGATAAGACAAATTGGTCACCCAAAATAATTGCTAGACAATAGCCGTGCACATACAAACACTAGATCTAAATCACTTTAGCTTAAGTAAAAAGCACTTTGTTCATTAAATAAACATTTGCATTAAGACACAACACATCCATTTTTGTCTGGTATATGTCCATCTGATCTCTCTATTTCGGACAATATGGCATGAAACATGTCAGTTACAGACTGAAAAGAAAAACAAAATATATTAAGACACATTAGAACAGTTTACACAAAGTTTTTTCAAACAAATTACAGTCCTATATGGAGCAGGGAAGTACGCCATGAAACTCTTATTTACCGAATAGTAAATAAACTTTACAATAAATAAATGTAAACCAATAATAAAACATCAATGTACCTAAAGGTAGTATGAGATGTATGGAAATACTTCATTTAAGAACTGTGTTTCCAGTTTGTATTGTTATATATGTTACAGTCATAGTGATTAAAAAGCTTATTATATATAAAGACTAGTTATCATATAATGGAGAAATTATCTAGGAGAAATTATACGAGGTGTGCTAGAACTAGACAATATATCGGTAATTTGTGATAGAACATGACTCCACAGCGGTTACAAAAATATAGATAGTACTATTCCTGATTGATTCCAAGAAACAATTTTACACGAAACACTTTGTAGCATTTTGACCATTTTTATCTAATTTTGAATATTTTCATTGCAGTTTGCAATGTGAAACACATATTATGCAAGCTTAAGAACTGCATACTAAACTAAATCAAACAAGTCTATTTTTCAAGAAATGTGATCAGATTCCAATTTTTAATTGATTAACTTTTATGCATTGTACTACATATAAAAAATATTTTATCAAAATTTAAAAATTAGTAATTTTCCACAAATCATGTTTTTATTAGTTGTGAATAAGCTTATATTTTGAAGTCTTCATATTTCACATATAACATATTATTACATTATTTTTTACTTAATCTTCGATTTCTTTAGGGTTTTGATAAAATGCGCCAATTTTGAATACAGCATGGGCACATTACATATATTTTTGAAGAAAACTAAAATACATGGATATTTGAAAAACAATATTCTAATGTAAAACACCTAGCTTCTCTCATTTTGTGTTATTATTATATACATAAATAAAAAATAACTAAATCTATTACTTTCACTGTAACATATACATACATACAATCTTTAAGACACAAGTCACAACAATACCAGGATGGTTTGTTATATTACTATATAAGTTGTTGGGACTGTTAAGTATATGATAGAAGTTGCAAGACTATACTTCCTATGCGATAAACAGTGAAACAACAAAAAATAATAGTAAGGTAATCTATTAATGAAAACAACTATAATATCCACTGAATATATTAAATGGGTAGTAGTGTGAAGAGGCACCTTAGCAGGCCAGCATAATTGTTTCCATTGGCATGGGACTGCTGTCCAATGCCAGTGTATACTCTGCCTGGGCGTCATTTGCGCTTACCATCAGGTGCAATGCCGCCACATTGCCCGGCCAGATTTTAAAAAAAATGGGTAGAATCCAATAATATCTATGTTCTACATCTTGTTGTATAATTTTTTAAGATTTGTGATACTACAAGTTCAACAAAGGTCATTGAGGAACTATTATTTTTCTAAAATAAATAATTATAGTTATAATAAATACACCCACAGTGACATACATAGTACTGACTCCTGACACCACAGTCCACACTAATATCAAGTCTTTTGTTATGGGTATCAGAAGCTATGAGAAACTTATTGAAATTTAAAAAATGTATATCAAAACTCACCTCATTTCGTTTAGCACTGGTCTCTACGAAAGCAGCTTTCCATTTTTCAGCTAATCTTTTTCCTTCCTCAGTGCTTATTTTTCTTTCTAAATGAAGATCCGTTTTGTTACCAACTAAGACTATTGGGACACTGGAAAATTTACAAAATAAAAATTTTATTTTCGGAACTGAAGGTGGTTTGTGCAAATTGTCAATAGACACGATTTATGTTAAATTGAGTTAATAAGTTAATATAGATATTTAACAACTCCTTAAATATTTACTTCATATTGATATATGAATACCAAAAATACCATTACATATTTTTAAAAACTTGCTAATGTTTACAACTATACTTACTGTATTTTTCCCACCATATCTAATAGTTTGTCATAAATAATTTGTACTATTTGGAAACTCTTGCTTGATGTGATTGAATAAACTAAAACATAACCATGAAAGTCCATGCTGTATTGCAGAGGAAATATGCTGTACTCGTCTTGTCCGGCTGTGTCAACGAGTTTCACCTCATATTCCGTCGAGTTCAATCGTATGTACTTTGTAAATGCTTTGTGAAAAAAAATGATTGATGTCAATAATCAACATTATTATAACATTTATATTTATTATGAATAAAAGGTTTCTATTTTTTTTATTTAATATTTATACACGCGTATGTGTACTCTTAATATGTGTTTATTTTTAATACAAAATATTAACCAATAAACGGCAACTTATGCATCTGAGTGAATATACCTAATACTTACTGTTTTCGATTGTGGGATCGTAAGAATCCACAAATTGACCTTCCACAAACTGTATGATGAGGGATGATTTACCTAAAATAGGTTTTTATTAACATCATGTCACAAAATATTAAATAAGACGCACAAAGAATTGAAACGATAACTTTACCCACAGAGCGATATCCCATCATCGCAATTTTTCGCTGTTTAAACGGCATTGTTGAAAAATCGTTAAAAACAAATTTACAACACAAATTGCACCCTTAAACTAACAAAATTTCTAAGTCTCGTCAAATCAAAATTCTTCGACTTCGTTTGTTTGACAAATTTGACATTTTTGGATTTGACAGCACATTTTTTGCCATAAGTCAATCACCTAGTCATAGAGTTGGGAGTTCATTTGATATTTTGGGAGTGGTAACATTGAAACAAGAAAATCGACTAAATAATCTTCAATGGCTAAAGTCTTCGATCAAATATACACTAGATACACAGTTCCCTGTAAAAGTTCTGTTAAAAAGTGGCACCGATGCATGACATTAAAAAAAGTAAACAAAAAGATCACATATTCCAAATATATTAACACAAATTCCACCTTATTCCTGGAGCTTAAAGTAGCTTTTCAAAAGTCTAAAGTTTTACGACGTTTTAGATGCAACGGTCGATGCGTGACTGAAGGCGAAAGAGTGCTTAAGCACTCTTTTTTGGTGCCATTTTCTAAGCGCTCATGTTGTATCTAGTGTATATTTGATCGAAGGCTAAAGTAGATGTATTTATAATATAAAGAGTAAGGCCTTTTAAATGCCCTTTTTGTTTGTAAAATTTTTCGGTTTTAACAAACATGTCATTATCGTGATGCGATCCGTGACCGCTTATAATGGGTGATATAGAAACCACATTTATGGCATTAACACATACAAAGGGCTAGCAGCACGATGTATGAAGAAAAAAAAAAGGAATTTGAGTAGGTAATGGTAGAAGTTCACAGAAAAATATACCAACAACATGTAAACTGCTACAACTTTCTGCGCATCCATCATAAATTATTTATTATTTAAATCGATTTTATTTTTCCATAACATCGGCATGTCACAATAAATTGATATCAAAAGCACCGTACATTATTTTTCAATATCACCATTCAATCACTCAATGAGTTATTATCCACGCTGGGGATATTGTAGTAGCGTCCTCCATGAAGCTAAACAAAACATGGACAGAGACCTCATTTGACAAACATTACCGTTCACGTTCAAACGTGTTTGTCAAAATCGCTGTCAATCCAGATTTTCAATATACTCGACAAACACGTAAAGTGTTTGACAAACACACACAGGGGTAGCCACCGCGTAACCTAGTATAAGATAGCGATATTTGTGGGAGTGTGGCCAGGTTGACACGTTTTTCCTAAGGTATCGGGAAACTTTGACCGCTCTTTAAAAAAATATAGTTGCTAAAATATCGATATTTTAACTTTGAGTGGAACTACAGTACACATACATGCCTGGGTCACCAGCCAGCACCCAGAACTAATAAAAACACTGTATAACATAAACATAATTTAAGTAAATAGCTAGTTCTGAAAATAAAAACTATTGTAATAAAAGCTAATAACAAAATAATATCTAGTCCGCCCCGTGACCACGAAATTTGTAAAGTAATCGAAACGTTGCGTGGAGAAGTTAAAAAAAGCAAAACTTAAACCAAATCCGCGATAAAATCCGTAAATAATAGTTTTATTTAAAAAACAATATCTACTGCGCAACCATATACAGTTCAATACATAAAAGGAAAAAGTTTAAAAAATAAAAGATAATTAATGAGGTTTGTTTTTTAATATGTAATTTAAATCTTTAATATCTTTTGTTTTAGGGAATATCAACCGTCGGACCGCTGGCCACCCCAAATAATGTAAATATTTGCCTCCAAAACGTCAAGCGGTTACGCCGATAAGGACAGGCTACAAAAGCTTGCATCTCTTTCTTACATGAACGTTATGTATAAATCTCTTTCGTTTTGTGTAAAAGGCATAGAACATGTGACTCCGTCTATTAGTTTCTCCGTCTACGCAAACACATCAAATAAAGCTGCATATTATGAAATAATTAATCAAACACGTAATATTTGACAAGAAAATTTATCGTTAACAGGCCCTTAAGGAGTAGGTATTTTTATAAGAAGAAAACACATAGTCGAGTGATCAGAATAATATGCTTTAGTCATTAAGCTGAGCCGATGGGCACCACTAGGTTTGACTTGTGGTTTGACTGTCGTTTTGACTTTTGATATTGACATAAGATGTGACATTTGTTTACTGTGGTCACCAGGCCCGTTTAACTTGGGCCTAAAAAGTGACCCATTTTTTTATCTCGCTTTCTCATATGCCGTTTTCGCCCCATCTTTTTCACTTACGCTATTTTTGTAAATGTGTGCGTGTGCACTTGGCACTTGCCGCCATTTTTGTCAACAGTCAATCGCTGTTTGTTAGTTTGGTTCGGCTGATTTTATTTATATTTTTAATGTTATTTCATCTATTTTGTAATCAGTAACGTAAATATTTAGCAGTGCGAACGTTATATAGTTTGTTTTGTGCAAATGGTATCTATAAACTTGTGATTTTCATGATAATTATTAATGTTGGTCACGTGTTTTGTTCCCGGGTGAATTTACCACAAATCAAATAAAGTATTGAAGAAAGCGTTGTGTGTCCTTCTCAAACAAAGTATAAAAACAATGTACTAAATGGACAGAGCTATGTTGGCGGAGCATGGAGCACAAAATTATTGAAAAACATAATTCTAACCTCATATGACAGAAACAAGGTAAATATAATATTTTATTCCGCTGTGACCATGTTGTGACACTATTCCTAGTTTTAAATTGTTGCCGGAATATAAGAAATAACAATATGTTCAAATACATTATAAAATACAGATTTTTTGGATCTCATGTGAAAAGGTTAGCTTTTTGTATGAGTCCATCGTGACGAATTATGTAGCCATACAACTTTCATTGATACTCTCGGTTGTAGAGGATGCTCGTGCTCTGCAATTGGGACAACATAGACCGATCTAGTACAGTACAATTCAATATTAGAGCTTTTTATTGGTATAGGTACCCGCAAGTTCATCACAGCTTAATTTATAATTATTTAATGTTTTATAATTATTATTTAACGCCAGGCAAGCAGTGTAAACAACTGATTGTGTCTTTTTCATATTTATTTTGTTATTAATTAATTGTTTTATAATTTCCAGGCAAGACTCGGGTTAAATTTGCAGTCCAAGTATTTAGCAGGCAAATGGGTTCATCGTTGGAAGCATAAAGAAAGTTTCACCTCTGTGTCTGAAGGATCTCTGCTCTGTAGGTTTATATGTTAATATTTACAAAGGTTAATTCACAGCATAAGTAATTATGTTCATTAATAATCTGTTTATAATATTGATACTATTTGATATGTTTAAGATGTTCAGAAAAGGCATTTGTTAAAGGTTTTTGGTCATATGTTATTAAAATGAAATGCAATGCAGTAGTGTATTGAAGTTAAGAATGAAATGAATAATATTGAAAACATTATGCATAAAACAGGTATGCCTACCAACCTATATTATAGACTGTAATAGCATAAAATCATTCTTCAAAATGACCTTATTATAAACATATTTTTTGCCTATTTCTTTAATATGTTGTTATATAATAGTTAATATCAAATGTTTTAGTATGTTGGTATTATGCATTTAATGTGTTCTATGATTTGAAGCCAACACATTTATTGTATTAATTTAACAATATTGCTTATTCTTCAATATGTTAATGTAAACAATTTACTATCATTATTTTTCATTACACTTTACACACAACATTATTGCCTATTTTTTAATGTATCATAATATCATATCACTTGATATACATTTTTGTGTATATTTTCTTATTGTAAATATGATATTATGACTTTCTCAAATATATTTTTCATTACGTCCTACTTTAAATAATAATTTGTTATTAAATACTTCAGATATGTAAGCATATGTTTTTAATTTTGCTCTGTTTCAAATGTTTGTTAAATTGGGTGTATTTTATTATTAATTTACACGAATGGCTTCTTATATTTAATTTACACTTTACAAATATAGCAATATTGTGCTGTTTCATGGTATTGGAAAATATATTGTGCAATAAATGTTTCCATTTATACTTTTATTTGTTAGTTCAGTGATATTCTTTGATTTGGCATTGTTGTAATAGTCCTAAAATTAAGAGAATTAATATTTACAAATTGAAAATGTATAAAAAGTATTTTAGGTTGTAATATTAAATTATGATAAAAATGTTAAAAATAATGTAGAAATATGAAATAAAATTCATTTATAAATTTTGTTGAGTAAAGGTTTCGAATTATAACTTTGTTTTATTTTTTATTTTCGTATGAAATCGAGTAATTTCAACATGCATATGAATGATACGCATATATAAAACCGGCAAATTTTCGGTAATAAAAATCGGATTGCTTAAAATATGTTTTACATCCCTATAATTAAAAAATCGGCAATTTCGGTAAAGTACCGATTTCCACCTCTGGTTCGAAACTCGTCAAAATATATATACGTATAACGCGCGAAGTAGATGGCTCGAATACGCGGAACAATAATCTTAAATACTATTGGTCAGTGGTAAAATTATCAATGAAAAGAATGAAAGGTCCGATGAACATTTGAATGAATTCTATGGAATTCTATATGTAGAATGTATAAATGAATGTAGTTGTGTGAGTATGCATAACGTGTTAAAACATTTGTATGGAGTTGGCCGTCTGTATTTTTAGTCGTCTGTGGTGGTCACTGTATTACATTTTATGAAATTACTTATCCCCATAATTATTTTTAAGGATAATCTCCTTTATTCCATATCGTAAGGTGTGTATTCCAGAAAAGTCACGTATACTATGACCAAAAACCACTAACTAGTTGTAAGGTGAATTAAGCACTTACTTGCGTTTTGCAGGTTTACCTTGTTCATCTTATAAGATGGCTAATATTCCTGAGTGTCCGCCGAGTTTGAAAACTATACAGCATTATTTAAAAACAGCAACAGAACATGACACTAGAGATCCTGTCGTAGCTTATTGGTGCAGACTTCATGCGTTACAGACGGGACTCAAACTCACTACTAAAAAAACTCCTGAAGAAACCAAAATTTTAATGGGTAAGATAGTGACTAATTTACAGCTCTTTAAACAGAACTACTTTTTAAGCGATATCTTCCAAAATAGATATTTTCTGATCTAGAATATATAATTACAATAGCCCTTTTTCTCATTTTCATTTTCTGTATTTACTCTGGCTTAAATTCTTATTTTGTTGAAAGTTCAAGTTAAAAGACATCAAATATGTGTTTAATGGAGAGTTTTAGAATGTTATAAGTTTAAGCTAAAAGTAATGCCTTTAATATAGTGTAAGTTAATGGTAATACAAAATATCACCTATTTTGTTTTAATGGGGTATTTTACTGTAACATATTACATTAATAAGGCTTTGACCCAATCCTCGGCTTTTTTATTGCATTTAATATACATCTAAGTACCATTAATGTGTGTTGTAGACTTCTTATATAATTTAATTGTAATAAAAAAAAGGGATATTTGTGCAAGACTATAATATACTTTATGAGGTTTGTTAAGGTAAGTCTAATTAAATCCATTCTTATCATAAAAATGTAACTGATTGCTGTCTGTACATGTATATGATAAAAGCTATTGTCGGGGGACTTAAGTAATAGAAATAGATCCCAGAACAACGATGATTACATTAAAATCAGTATGGGTAGGCCGAGGTGCAACCACAACTGTGGGTGTTGTGGTTGTGCTGTGTATTAATAATTAAGCAATTTTTAACTCAATCTTCATTATTTTGGGTAATGAGAAACATGTGGGTTAAATGAAGTGTCAATATCACCCTGTATATAAATCTGTCAAACAAACTAGTATACACAAAGTTGATGTGGACATAATGTTCTACCATGCTATTTCTTCTTATCATGAGCCGTCCTGCACAATCCTGTCCCATTTCGTCCTATCTCATAAAATCAAATCTGTTAGATAATCCAGTCCCATCCCATCACTCCCACTCCACATCCAAAATGTGCCTTATGAATTTTCACATCAATAGCTTCAGTGATTTTGGAAAACAATGTTTCTGTTTGATAATATAACAGATTCGCATTTACGGCCTTATTAAAATACCTATTTTAGCTATCGAATTTTTTATCTTCTTTGCTCAAACTGAATTCAAAAGTCGTTCGAAAGGGACACAACATCTATACATATAAATAAAATTGAAGTGTCTGTTTGTAAAGTGAAAATAAAAAAAAATTACTGACGACATATCGTTATATACACGATACCTATTACGAAAATGACCTTAGATTTTTTTGTCTGTCTGTCTGTCTGTTTGTTCCGGCTAATCTCTGAAATGGCTGGACTGATTTTGACGGGACTTTTATTGTCAGGTAGCTGATATAATAAGGAGTAAATTAGGCTACATTCATTTTAGAAAAATAAAGTAATGTTGCAATGCCCAAGTACTGTCCACTACCGCGCGCAGCTCACGCGCATGCCACCACTGGGCCGTCACATCGGGCGCCTCCCACCAACGAATCAATAATTAAAATAAAAATGCAAAAACCAAAAAAACAAAACAAAATAAACTAATTAACTTTTCCATTAAATTCCACGCGGACGAAGTCGCGGGCACAGCTAGTTTGACAATAAAAATTGGTTATAAAACTTTTTATGAATAAGACCATTATATGTAAATTAGTAGGGATGTAGATATAGATAAATAAGCAATATTCATTCATGGATGAATAACTTTGGTATGATTAACTATGAAACCTATTTATGCAACAACTTGAGACTGCCTAAGACTAAGCAGAGAAGGTGTACAGATATTCCGAGTGTTATTAATAACTTTTTGTATTTTTTTAAATTATTTTTCATTGTAGTGTTTATTGTGCTCCTATTTGTGCTGTGTTGCAGTTTGAAAGAAAATTGTATCTTGGACATATTGAACTTCACATCTTATGTCTTAGGATGGTGAGCGCTGTGGAATGCCAAGCAAAAAAAGAAAAAATATATAGCATCTGAATTTATTTTAATACCATGTTTTCTTTTATTTTAAGCCTTAATGGACTGGCTGGAGGAAGCGAAAAAAACATTTAAAGACAATGAGTCCATAACAAATGATGTCGCAGCACAGGCTCATCTTGAAAACTATGCGTTGAGGTTATTTTTATTTGCAGACAAACAAGACCGTGAACAGAATTTTAGCAAGTATGTATTCATTTTTAAGAGTTTGTTTGCTAGTACTCGGCAGGTCGCCTTGGCAATGTTCTAGTGGTGTAGTATTACATTACATCTAGTTTGTACCGATCTTTTTTTTGAATGCAATTGTATATATAAATAAATAACACTCAACAGTCACATATCAGGACCCCACGCTAAGATCGGGTCTTGTGTCGCGGGTATCAGGAACTACGAGAGACTTTTCGGCCGTATGGACACCTAGATCCGAAAGAAATATTAGTGGGCCACACAAAAAATTCTCTCGGTGCGGGGATCGAACCCGCCGGCCTCTCGTTTCACAGGCGGTGTCTAACCAACTGCGTAACGGAGGCTGTCATATGTATAAGACTAAAAATAATTAAGTCAAGTTTATTATATACAATATATAAAAAAATATTTTATCTACAATTTGTAACTGGTCGATGTCTGCAATCTACAATGCAATGGGCAATATATGGGTAAAATTGTTATGGGGGGACGGGGATGAACATAATAAAACCGTTTAAATGAGAATGATTATTGTTTTTTGTTTAGCTTTAGCTATCGCAGTCCTAGCAATGTACAACAATATAATACACAAAGAGCGGGATCGAAATCGATAAACGCGGTCGATGCAAACTCATTCAGCACTAAGACGGCACGGGCGATGTGCGATACAACGATTGCCATCTCGACCAGTCGCGGACTATATATAAAATTCATTGACACATATGCTATTTATCCTCTTTGTATCGTTTTTGTCATTGCGCAGGGTCGTGATCCCGAAACATATATCTTTAAAAAGTAATCTTTGTTCTGACTGTGGAGCACAAAGTAAAGATAGATGTTGGTTCGACCATTTCATAGGACATAAATCTCTCCGGACGTTTGCCTTTGACTTTGTCATATTATGCCATTTATAATGTGCTTAAGTGTTGTTTTCTTTTTTTTTTTCAGAAACACAGTTAAGGCATTTTACACAGCTGGTATGATATACGACGTTCTCACAACATTTGGCGAATTAACCGACGAAGCTGCTCAGAATCGGAAATATGCCAAATGGAAAGCAGCATATATTCACAACTGTCTGAAAAACGGAGAAACTCCTGTCCCAGGTCTTTATCCAAGAAAAAAAATGCATATCTTTTACAGTAAAAATTGATTTAATCAAGCAATATTTACCCCAAATAATTATTCACTTTAAAATCAATTTTGACGAGAGCCTAAACAGAGTTTTGCAAATAATTCTTGACGGTTTTACCATATCGTATATTTTCGAAGATTTGTAATTTCTTACGTGAAATATTCAGGTCCAATGCAGTCCGAGGAAGGGGAACAGAGCGAGGAGGGAGCGGCCAGCGACGACCAAGCCTCTTCGGCAAACGTGCCTCAGGCTCCGGGTTTCTCGGCCGGGCCTGCCGGTCCAGCCGCTCCGGCCGCTCCGGGCACGCCGCCCGCACCGCCGAGCAGTTTCAGCAGCTCGCTGCCGGACCCGAGCGCCGCGCTGCGCGCCGCGTCGCAGCTGCCGCCCGTGCCCTACACGCCCGACCCCAACCCCGGCGGCTTCGTGCCCTACGACCCCGCGCTGCAGCCGCCGCCGCAGCCCTCCGCCCTCTACGGCGACAGCTCCCTCAACCTGCCGCAACTCACGCCCGATCAAATTGCCAAAGCGCAGAAGTATTGCAAGTGGGCTGGAAGTGCTCTCAATTACGACGATGTCAAGACTGCGATTAACAACCTAAGAAATGCCTTGGAGTTGCTTCAGACTGGACGCGATCCATCCGTGTAATTATTTTATAATTTAACATCACATTATATTTTCAAAGCTTAAATGTATGTCGTATCTCGTTGAATATTATTAAATCCCACATAAATTATAACCACAAGAGTTTAAATACCAATGTTTGTTGCTCATACACGTGATAAAAATACTACGGGTTTTAATAAAACGCAACTAGAGATTTCGAAGAGTTCTAACTTATTTTATCACGCTATTTGGGCCACAAAGTAAGTTTACTATAAATCCAACCTGAATTTGAATTCAGATGTGTAATAATTGTTGCAATGATGTCATAATATTTCATCACATACGCATTTTTTTTTTATTGTTGTAAATAGTAATACCGAAATTATTTAGGGAATAATATAAAGTGGTGGACTATATGGCCTATCCCCTTTCAATCGTACTCAAATGTAGAGGAGGCCCGTGCCGTGAAGTGGGACGTATAATTCATATACATATATAGTTATAAGGGGTAAGACGGTAAACTCATATAAAATATAGAAGTTCATATTTTTACCCCTTCCATCCTTGCATTACGGTATTACCCCAACGCACCTTATTAATATATCATGGCGTTGTCTGTTCTTTTCAAATTTGACTTAATTATTGGGAATATTTTATAGAATACTGGTAAATGTATAAAGATGAAAAAAATGTTAATCTTTTGAAATATATAATAATACTAAATTGTAAATAGGTGCTTACTAATATTTGAAAATAAAATATAATTCAGTGTATCTAAAGTGTCCTTTGAACAAAGTTTTTGAATTATGATATTTAGTTTCCAAATCTATTTGAACTCGTACAGAATGTTTAAACGATGCTTCAATTGTAATTTCACATTGTGTACATATATTTTTTATGTTATATCAGAAATAAATCATTGCTTATAAAAATCTTATATAATGGTTTCTAATATTTTTTATTACTGATTTATACGCTTTTATACCCTTAAATTGACCCCCCCCCTGGGCTTTGTATGTCGATAAATAAAGTAAAAAAGTGTGTGTGTGTGTTCACAAATACGGCTGTAACAAACTTTACAAATCGTTATTATGAATTCGAGTATTGAAATCGTACTATATGACCTCCCCTGGCGTTAAAGCTGGATCCGCCCTTGCTCTTATTACGATTATTATAATATGATACGTACGATTATTATATTAAGTATATGATTTTGTACAATAAGTATGTGATTCGTACATACAGAGTCTAATATATTGTTCTCTATCCTATATGTATCCTTTAACTTTAAGAGGCAAGCTGCAAAATCTAAAGCTTTATCAGAAGGATAAAGGTATCAACGCGATCACTTACGCGATACTTAAAAATTTATGACGGTTCTACATCACAGTAGAAAACGTGGCATATAACCCAATGAAAAAGGTATAAATAAAACTTACAAATAAATTTTTAATTTTATTATTTTTACCATGATTGGAATACGTCACATCACACTCACGTAAACAAAGAAATGATATTATCTCATGTTGTCATTTTTATGATAAAATTAATCAAACTATATTTAAATAGCTGTGGATAGATATTAATTATTATAAGCTTAATTTTAAAATATTTTACTACGTAATTATATCCAAAGTGAATACAACACTAACTTACTGTTGTATTCCAAGTATAATAAAGACTAATAAGAAGCGATGACGTTTATGTCTATGATTGAGCAAACAATATTCATCATTTAAAGTGCTTGTTAATCTATATGGTGCAATAAATATTCCCTAAGCTTAACAATACAAGGTGGCAGTACAATCGAACCTACGTACTCAACACACAATCCACACACCACATACAGATACAGAATGAGCTTAGCATGTATCGCTTAAATTAATATCACTTTAAGGTACAAATTAGACATTCTCTGAGGCGCCATCGCCGACAGGAGCAAACACTGAGCCGGGTTCGCGGGCTAAATTTAAACAAGCAGATGTTATTAGCTTCCACTCGCCGCGTCGACTTCCATCAGTACCAGAGCAGAGCGCACTCATCATGTACGTTTCCTACGTATATAGTACATACGTTGATACGTATCGACTGTCGGATTCGCGTTCACTTTGACTAGCAAAATCACAGCGTGTTTGATGTACACTTCTGCCGTGCGATAGCAAAAAATAAATTGCGATTCGCCTGACTTGTAGACAGAAGGAGATTCATACATTATTTGACTACGAATAAAAAATAATCGTGTAACATTCATCCATCATCTAGTAATATTTGTAACTTGTTAACTCATTCTCTCTTCAGACCATTCCCGTTCTGCGTTGCTGCAGCTTTTTCTAGTTCTTCCCGTTGGGCAGTCTGATACCTGGAATTAAGTACATATTTTATTGACTTCTCAATATTAAGTGACTGAATTTATAATAATTTTAATAACATTAGTACCATTGCTTTGCACGTCGTTTGCCAAAAATCACTGTCGTCTTGGAAAAAATCTATCGGTACCTTGTCGGTACCTACCCGTGTCTCGCAGTTAACGTCATCAGATTCGAATTTGGATTCCATTTTAGGCCCCAATCGCACGGCCGCTATTTCAACGCGCGGTAAAAAGACGTTGCAATGAAACAAATGTAAATCCATTAGTTTGTTTACACGAAGGCGATTTAAATACGCGACGCTTTTTTATCGAGCGCTGTCGGATTTCCGACGTTGAGCGTTGGATTTTAAATTTTCAATTCATATGAACATAAATATTGGGAACGGTAAAAACCCGTCAAAACCAACGCTTTTTAAGCGCCCGCGAATGGGGCCTTAAATACTAATTATAAAAATCTTATTAAATAGGTATTTAATAAGATTTTTATAATTTCCATTAGCTACGACTTGGCCTTATTAACTATGCCGGCATGTGCGTCGCAACTCACATGACACGTTAGATATTTCATTTTGCTGTAATGTAGGCAATGTACGTAATTGATGGTAAGTGACAGAGCTGTAGGGCGATTCACGTAATTTGTTGACGCACCAATCAAGTTGCGATTAAGTTTACGTTTTGGTGCAAAATGGTATTCTCGTAATTGTTTAGCTGCGCGTGAGCTGCGCGTCAACTGTACGTCTTACGTATTTAATACTTTTCTCATTAATACATATTGATACGATTTGTAGCATGTTTCCTTACTATTAAAATCGAAACTGCACTTGTGCTGCACTTTTTTAATCGGACTAAACCGTCATTTGAGAGGTCAAATGAATAAGTAAATACCTACCGAACAAGTTGCGATACAGCAGTACAATACGTTAAAGCGCTCGCGTGACGCGAGCGTATTTTACAGCGGTTACGAGAATACGAAAAGGGCCATTTTGATCGAAACTTAACCGCAACTGCACTGCAACTGAACTTGTTTTAATGCGTGAATCGCCCTACTGAGCCTAGCCTGGGTTGGTACCAGTGCAGTGTCTACTCGTATTTCTCCCGACAAACAGCAGTGTAAATGCACTGTTTGTGTTCCGATTTGAAGGATGTTTAGGCAAGTGTAACAATTGGACATATTGAGACTTAGCATCTTATGCCTCAGTCACTCGGCCGTGTTGTTTACCATTGGGCGAATGGCAAGCTGGCCCCCCCTTTTATTGCAAATATAAAAAAGTAGGCCTACACTATATATAAATTTGCAGTAATAGTATATACTGGAACTGAAAATACAATAATAAGAAGCAAATCGGGTCATTTACTGGTATCCTGCATTTAATACTCTTTGGTAGCTGGCCAAAGCGTAGGTATTAACGAACACATTAATAACACGTTCCTTGGTACACTGCAAGTTATATCAGTTGTAAATGAAATTATTAAAATGATAGAAATTATCTCTAAGTAACTAACAGTATTGAACAGTTCGGCGGCCAATCATCTGGAACACGTATTATTTACACGACACGACGGCGCTCGTCATAGCAGATTCCTGGCGCGCAGCCAGAATGATGCTCAACTATACGATAGCACTAATTTTATTTCGTAACTGGTGTTTACATTGCATAAAATTTGGTCAAGGTGTCAGTGTTACTACCTTAGGGTATAACCAACATGAAAAGAACAATTTACGAGTTTCCAATTTCAAACCGCACATTGTCAGCTCTCCAGGATTGATAAAACTGTTAGGCTTGTTTAACGACCGTTTTAAACGTTTTGTGGAACAAAAAAATAATCTCGTATTCTTTGTTTTATATCAATATTATGTCATCATAATCCAAAGCAGTTCCAGCTAATTTTGAGCATCATTGACGTCAATCATATCTACCCACGGGCTTCTAGCCGAGCTCGGAATAAAATATTTATCTGTGTAGTTTGAATATCCGATTACAAGATTGGCATTTCCATGAACATTATAAAAAATAAACTTTCCCACGCTAAATAAACAATGTTGATTCCCTGAGAGAACACAGCTGTTATACTTGATGGCAGGTAAATTAAACACCTCGACAAATTGGACACACACAACCTAATTTATACCAAAATATTTTATGAAAGTTAGTAAGCATCAAATAAATATTATGATCTACTCATTGTTTTCTGTGACTATATTCTTTGACATTTTTCGGTAGATATAAGATATACCTAGTTTTACAAACGTTTACGGTTTGACTAATCTTGAAAAGACATTGATATGTCTATTCGGCCAATACAACAGAAAGGTGGACACAGGTGTATTCTATGAATGTTGCCAACAAAGATTTCGATTGATGACTACCCTATCGTTACGTGACATTCGAATACCCACGCGCTGAGCGAATTATCAAAATGATTTTGCAATGAGTGTAACTCAATCAACTCGGTCCAATAAAGCGCAGTAGGGGAAGTTGGTCTATTGCTATATACCTATCTCGTTTATACATAGAGATTGGAGATACAATTCATACAATTTAATACCCAGTTAACACTCGAGTTGATTTTCTAATCATAATTCTTACATAGTATCTATATTTTTATCGCAGTTCATCATTTAAATCATTCTATAAACATTTTCAGCCATAGATCATCCTCGAGGATTTCCACAACAGTGAATTGTAAAAAATGGCAATAAAATAATTCTCACCACACAACGAATCTTCCACTGAGCATGAAGAAGAAGACTAGAGCGGGTGCGCAGCGGTCGAAGGGGTCGCCCACCATCACGTGCGAGTACGCCGCCAAGATCATGAGTAGCACCAGCCCTATATTCGCCGCATTCTTCAGTTTATCTGGAAATAAATCACAATGACATTGAAACTCGCTTCCCGACGCCGTTTGCCCCAACCTGTGCTTGTGTGTTTTATTGAAATAACAGAATGACATTAGTGCGGGAAAAATAGTACTTTGGCGAGAATTTAGGGTAAACTATGTGGGGAATTAAGTGTCGTATTGGTTTTCGATACACGGAATTTTATGTAGGTATTTTAAAATACGGAATGAAAGAGCTCTAAGGTTACTTGAATTATATTTCAGTAGGTACATATACTAGATTTTGCTCACGACTTGGCCTGCGCGTATAAGACAACTCTGGAACAGTGTTTTTTCTAGGTGTTACATTTTCGACCATCCTACCACATATATTTTATTATGTCACAATTTTCTATTTCTGAAAATGTTTGTATGTTATGTTGTTATTTATTCATGTCTGTAGGCCTCGTTTCAATGTCGGACTACCGTTCTTTTTATTTGGATGACCGTCTAATGGTTAATTTCCTAGTAGGAAATTCCTACCCCTTAGGACCACACGACATAGCGAGGAAAACCTCTGATGTAGCAGACGCCCATAGGCTACGGTAACTGCTTACCATCGGGCAGTTGCCCGTAAACTTGTTTGCCATTTTAATAGTGCCTATAAAAACCAATAGTTGAATCCTCGATAAAAATACCCCATATCCTTAGTCCTTTCCTTTAGTATTGGCAACGTAAATACAAAATTTAATGTCAAAGAACCTACAAAAAAAATATATTTGTAGTTGGTATATCTACCTAAGGAAAAAACTTTTCTAGCGGTGTCAAACATTCACACTCTAAGCTTTAGTATAAGAAAAAATATTGGATTATTTACCGATCCATCTACGGCAACTTTTTTAACAAAGTACAATTTTAAGTATTTCATAGTAAATATTTTGTTACTCTACATGTTATATTAGCAAATTTTTTGTATTATTTTGTTTTTCGAATCAAATTATAAAGTCTGCAAAACAAAGCAGATAGGTACTCGCACTTAGTGAATTGAATAAGGCAGGCATCGTTGGTGAAAGGTAATTCTTCTTTGTTAAGTTTTCATACGAATTATCTTAATAAATAATCAACATCGACAACGTAGCCTGCCGATACTAGAAAAAAAAAACAAACTAACACGGGCCCCATTTGCGATACAAGTTTAGTTAAATTTAATACTCGCCAATTAAACAAGAACGCGAACAAATTGAACGTCGAAATGATGCATGCCAGATATCGATCCAAATCGCTGACATTTCAATACTGTGCACGCGCAATCCATCTATCACCAATGTGTAGTTTCCAACCAACACATACGCTAGTATATAAATTTTGCGAGGGTTTTATGGCAACATAAATAACTGGCAGTGACAGATGTTGCTCTGAACACACGGTATTGGTTGTTAAATTCTTCAAGTTCATAGAACATTCTGCGTTTATTTGAGTTATTGTGTTCATTTTAAAACAAAAATAAACTCTACAGTGCTTATTTGCTTATATAATGCAAATATTCTCCAGAAATAAAAGCAGGTCATCATATACTGACAGACCTAAACTCTACTTGAATACATTTATTACCGAGGCATATAAGCTCCACGACTGTTAATTATTTTTAGACATAAAATATTTACATATTTACAAGGAGTAGATACTATTTATGTTTTTCATAACAAATAGTAATTTGAACCTGTGATAGCAGCGATTCCTCTAATTTTATCCAACCTAATCAAGAATTGGTCCGCGTTTTTTCTAATCATAGGTTCTTACTTCTAGCCATTTGCAGCGAGACACATTGTTTAATAGCCGAAATCTGTAACACGACCACATGCCGCGAGAGTTTTTCACTGACGATAGGATTGTAAATATAGAAATGTATGTAGGACGAAAGCCAGTAAAAAAATGAAAAACGCCAACATTTACTTACGATTGGGTATAACTGCTAATGCAAAGCCGAATAATATTTCGAGCCCGCCCACGGTCCTCCTGTACCACTTCGACGGCAACTTGAAGTCTAAAAGCTCAGACATTGGAAACACTTTCGCGTATCTCACATACTCTTTGCGCTGAAATGAAAAACAAAAAAAACATATTATTTTTGGATATTGATGTACCTATCTTTGAGTTATATTGTTGATGTATGTAAACAAATAAACTTATTTGTATATATAGCTTTTGCCCGCAACTTCGTCTGCGTGATTAACTTTACTTAAAAATATCATTACATAGTACAAAATGAATTTGCTTATGGTGTCTGTCCGTTCATATCTTTTAAACTATTCAATGGATCGTAATTTAGTTTTCACCAATATATAGAGTGGTTCAAAGATAAGGTTTATTATTATAGTTAAAACAATTTTACTGATACGGGATGGGAAGTAACGAGACGGGACCGGACGGAAAGAGTTGGTCGGGATTGATCGGGTCATGAAGAGAAGAAAGGAGGAGGCCCCTTTATAGCATAGGATATGTACAGGATAGCTACGTTGAGTTGAAGTATTCAAAAGTTTATGCGAAAAATAATATACTGGGTGGAATCGTTTATCGTCACGAAAAAAATTGTGCGTGGCAAGTACATGATTTAGAACACTTTGGCATACTTATTTTAATTTTTTTATGTTTTTGTTTATGTAGTGTAAAATTAATTTACCACTATTAGTTACTAATTTAGAATAAGTTATTCATAAAACAACGTTGTTTAGAGAAAGATGACATAAATGAAAAAAATCTTCATAAATACACATTATTGTTACCCTACTTTATACAATATTAATTCGAGTAGAAACTTCTAAATCTAAGTAATAAAATCCTTTGATCGCGCCGCCCTCACCGCCGCGCCGCCGCAAGCGCAAGTACAAAGCGTGCCGCCGCGCCGCGCCGCCCGCTCCCGCACCGCCGACACCTTCCAAGGATCTTACCACTTCCTCAGTTGTGCGAAATTCGGTACCGAGTGACGTTGTATGAAATTATTTTGGTTATTGGTTAGTTTCTTGCGGTCAAAATGAGTGATTACACGAACAGTGAGTATGTGACAATAATGACATGCTATGTTCGATCCAATGAAAACTTGGGTCATGCAAGAAGGATGTATGCAGATCCAGAACATCTGCAGTCTTTGCGTAGGAATGGTATCATGAATGATGAATCCACGAGTTCCCAGCACAAGAACTATTTTAACGACTTATCCGGGGCTACTCGATAATGGTAAGTTCAGACTTCCTAATCATGCAAGAATCCGTGACCTTCGACAGCGAAGTCGTCCATTCTCGACTTTATTAAAACGTTTAAATAAAAACATATGCAGCTTTTTCTAAGGTAGTAGGTACGTTATGAAAATAATAATGTAAATCTTAACAACTTAGCAACAACTACATTTACTTAAATGATCCTAACACACTAAAATTCTAAATAAATCAAAATGTTATATGGTAATATTTAGAGTAATAATACCGATAAATAGGCGCAAAGTAAGTTCAAGGTCGATGCGCGACAGTCAGCTGTTGTGTGGCGTGACCCATACACTCGCGCGCCTGAGTATTGACAAGTCGTTGCACTTTTAAGTGTAGGGTGATTTAGATAATATGTGTTTTGGGGACATCTTGTACTGATGTTGTTTATGGGGTAGTTTGTAGTTTTTAATGATAAATCTCGTATATAACGTTAATGTCACATACACAATACACTATTAAATTTTCCGGACGATAAGCGATTCCACCCAGTATATCTGGTGTAGAGCGAAACTTAAAAAAAAATGCAACCAGGCGAAGCTGGGACGCGTCGTTAGTCGAGGTGTTTTATATACTTATAAATCGATAGATATACCCTAAACCTTATTTCACCCCCATTTATCCCCTCAAACGGAGAAAATCCAAAAACCACTAATGACGTTATTATTAAGTTATGATTTTTACATCCCGTTCCACTACATCCCACCCCGCCCCGTCTCATTCTCACTTAAGACATATAATCCACTTCCATCACATCCCTTTGAGTATAAAAAATAACAAATATGTGGCGGAACTAAAACTACATGTATTTACAATAATGTATTACTAATATATATTATTTACAAATAACAAAATAAGGACTTTACAATAATAATGGGAAATAATTGAAGAGAATCGAAGGAAGAGAATATTACAATATTTAAATAATGACGTATGTCATTGTATAAAATTCGCTAGCCGTTTTGCGGCAAGTTTTGCTGGACTCTTTGGTCCACAAATATATTGAAATTCTTTCCTCATCCCACGGGAACACTAAATTTTTCGGGATAAAAAGTAGCCTAAGTATTAATCCAGAGTGTCAGCACCTCTATATCAAATTTCATCAAAATTGTTTCACCTGTTTGGAGTGTAAAAAAGTACAAACCCACAAACTTTCGCCTTTATAATATAAGAAGGCCCGGATTGTGGACGGTAACACTGTACGGGATGGGTATACCATGACAATGGACACTAAGAAGTTGTGTCCAATCTTGGACTACCGACAACAATGACTTAGGTTTTGGATGGATTAATCTTAAAACCATGAGCAAATCACAAGAAATCATCTGCAATCACAGATGTGTTGAATGTCTTTATTGATTCATACTATCGCATGGGTCAACCTGTCTAAAGGAGCTTGAGTATACGGGATTTATCAAGACTGCTACCGAAAACGTAGCCGGGTGGTAGTTTACGTGACTTTAGATAAATGGAACAAAAAATTTTGCAAAAAAAGCGACGATTTTTTTGTGTGCCCCCCTGTATCGACAGTCGTCACATGATGATCATTGACAGCCGCTCGCGCTTTTATGTATATAATCACCAGACAAAAAATAACGAATTTCTCTTAATCTTAATATAAAAAAAAAACTATAAATATTGTTTACTAATAAGCTATCCTAACCAACACATTCTTTATTGCCAAAACAGTCAAATACCAAATTGTATAGATACATTCAACGTACATAGGTATAGTTAATAAAAGTAGTAAATTTATCTCCATATAAAACTATTAACAGCAAACTTTAAAACATCAAAGCAACTACTATGCATCTCGTGATTTAGATTCATTTAATATTTGGCTGAAACCAGATGTAACACAAATTTTATCGTAACTATTATAAATTATTATTTGAGATCTAAATTTATAGAGCGCGAGCGGAATCAGCTACATTACACCTTTCGTCTTAGCGTGTATCTGATTGTATTCTGTTACTGTAATAACAGAAAGTACTTCATACGAACGTACATCCAGCATACGCACGATACAGGAAAAATAATATCGACTACTTGTCGTTATTATCTATTTTGTCGTTTTCGCAAAATGCAATATTTCACTTTCTGCAGGCAGTAGTCCGGATATACTTGTAATAGTGCTTATAATAATACGTTTCTAAACTAGCCGCAGGTGATACAGATAATATACGAAGGAAAAATAACTTTGCTCAGTAGTCTGCAAGGAAATCCTCATCTAAACATATAAATAAAATTGAAGTTTCTGTTTGTAAAAATGACCAATGACAATGAAATTGTTGAAAATGACCTTATTTTTTGTCTATCCGTCTGACTGTCGTTCTGTATGTAATCGCATAATTCGGGAACGGCTGGACCGATTTTGACGGGTCTTTCACTAAAAGATAGCTATTTTTTGCGACAGTAACTGAGACTACTTTTATTTTGAAATACAAATTAGGGTGTCACACAAAAAAATAAATACCCTTAAATGTTGAGGTTATTTTTTAAATATGGTATAATGACACGCGGGTGGCTGAGTTCATTATGTTTCTTCGGTATATTATATGTAAAACATATTTAGGTACAAAAATTCCTTAAAAATTGAGCTTTATGATACAATTCAAGTCACGTACTAGGCAGGGAAAGCAATATTATAATTGTTATTTATTTTGTAAATTGTAAGTTGTTCATGAGTTTTAAAATTCACATTTACGGGAGGGGTCAAGAAAGGGGGGGAGGGTAGGAAAGTTTGTGTTGAAGTATTGAGTTTTTAAAATATGAACTTCAACATTGGAATTTTAATCTACTTAAATAGCTAATTTTACAAATAGTCATAAGCATAAACATTATCATTCAAAACATAAATGAGTGCCGCGCAAAAAATACTCATAAATAAAATTGTGCCGGGTTCCGAATTAAAAATTTTAGAGGTAGGAAATAATTATTTTTAATAGAATCTACTTATTATAAATAAATAATGAGCACTTCTAAATTTTTTAGGATGTTTATGTTTTAAGTGGAGATAAGGCGGGAACCGCTGTTGATAAAGTAAGTAATAGGCCACATCATTTTCCCTACGGGATACTCACAAATAAATAGGGACGTAATTCGGAGTTTTAGAATTTGTTCATTTTTAAGCGAGAAATGAGGACGTAATAACTTATTTAAGGAAGTATGTATCGATTTTTAAGATGTAAAACATATTCTAAATAGCGGGTATCTTAAGACTGCTACCGAAAACGAAGCCGGGTGGTAGTTTTAGTGACTACAAACACAATGCAACTAAAAATTTTGCAAAGAAATACGTAACTTTTTTTATCATTTTTTAAGTATCGTCATTTTTGGGTGGTAAATCCATAGTTTTTGCTAAAATAATAATTTAAACACTTTTATACCTTAGTCTTTATAAATAAAAGGGCACACACTATTATGTTAGGAAAAAAAATATTAACCACCCAAAAACGACCATATAAAAAAATAACAAAAAAAATGCCGCTATTTTCCAACATTTTCTGTTGCATTGGGTCTGAAGTCGCTTAAACTACCACCTGACTTCGTTTTCGGTAGCAGTCTTGATATACCCTGTATAGTTAATCACGCAGACAAAGCTGCGAGCAAAAGCTAGTTAAAAATTATATTATAAATGTGAAAACATGCAAATTGTGATTGTAATTTAAATATTGTACATTACCTAGATATATAACGGTTTTTTTTCGAATAAAATAAATAATTCTTGTCAGCATATCGAATTCGACCTCTTTTATCTAGAATTGTTTTCCATTTTTTGCTATCACGTATCTATATATTTTATTGTTATCAATTCTTTTTAACAGTTCAGTTTCCAAACGTTTTCTTAACACTCCTTACAAACACACTACTTTATTTATTGTCAATCGAAATAATAGAAAATTATGCTTCATTATAGAAAAGGGTGGAAAATATGGGCTTTCATTTATTTTCCGTAAATTTTACTGCTATCTTGCATTTAAATGTTATAGCGTGGGGCAAAAGAGATGCATTATATAAAATTTAAGCATTGAAAACTCGAATAAAATAGACTTTAATTGTAAATAAATTTTGCTTTGGAAATGTAAATCACATTTTTGACCGACTTCAAAAAAAGGAGGTAATCAATTCGACTGAATATTTTTTTTTTGTATGTTTGTTACGCGATTTCGCCGGCAATTAGGAACCGATTTTGAAAATTTCTTTTTTGTCGGAAAGCAGGATATACAGGGTTGGTCCCATAAAAAATTGGACTAGACCTGATGAATATCTTTGGATCTATTGACGAGAACTCCTCAAAATTGAACAGTCCAGCATTAATTCTTTTTGCGTTAGACTAAGTATGAGTATATTATTACAAAGGGTGGGTGAAAATAGAAAAAGGGTGGGGGTGGGGGATAGAAAATAAGTACAATTGTAAATACCCAATATCTCCGGCAATGCTTAATATATTTAAAAAATAACTTTTTTTGTCGAAGTCTATTATATGTTAGGTTGGACAAAACATATATTGTGAAGACCTGATAAATATCTTCGGACTTGAAGGGCAGAACTCTTTAAAATTGAACAGTATAGCAATAATTATTTTTACATTAGGTTTTTACTACAATGGGGGGATAGAATAGGGGAAAGTAGAAAAGGTCATGGTGGGGGGAGAATATATACAAATATAAATACTTAATATGTCCATTACATAACTGATTTAAAAAAGCTTTTCTTCGAAACAAATGAAATGTAATGTTGGTCACATATAAAATATGGTGAAGATCTGATGAATAAGTACATTCTGGAGAGCAGAACTCCTCAAAATTTTACAGAAACGCAATGATTTTTCTTCTATTAGGTTCAGTATATGTAATTTATTAAAAAAAGGAAGTGAAGAAGGCGTAGAGGCGAAGGGGTGACGAGTGATTACCACGCATAGGCGTACTCAATATCTCTGGCAGGTTGAGCCGATTTTAGTGTTTATATCATAAAAACGAAAAAAGGGTGACTACATGAAAACTAAAAAGTAATAAATAAAATAATATTAATTAAAAATTAAAAGACCGACTTCAAAGTGCACCACAAAGTTTTATATTGCATGTATAACTTACGTATTTTTCGCTAGGATGTTTTACACAAATTCAATTTAAGTGTAAGTCATAGTATTCGTCACTTGGCGACCCGCCTTCAAAATATTACGTATTGAAGATTTGTTGGCTAGTCAAGTCAAAAAGAAAATTAATCAATGTGTACTAGCACAATGAAATATATATTATTTATTACTTTGTGGTTCACTTTGAAGTCGGTGTTTTAATTTTTAATTAATATTATTTAACTCCATTATCATAATTTCCGGACGAAGCACATTTCACGTCAATGGATATCTGAATCGCGAAAACTGTAGTAGGTCCTCAAACTCCAAATTGAAAAACTGAAAGCCATTGTAATTTCCAAAAGTTAATAAAGTGTGTGGTGGCCAGATGGTAACGGACCTGACGCAGCTGCCTACATGTGCACGGTGGTTGCGGTTTCAAATCCTAGGGCGCACACCTGAGTTTTCGGAGTCATGCGTGTATTCATTAAAGAAACAATCACCACGCACTATAAAGGTAAAAGAAAACGTCACAAGGAAACCTCGTACCATAGGTATTTGTAGTGGCGTAACTACACCAGCCGGGGCACGTGGCAAAATTATCGGCCCCCCTTTTTTTGTGTCGAGACGTATATTGTTAATTTTTTTTGGAATTGGTAGAGCCACGCTGTTGTCAGCCATGACTCAGGATTAATGAGTAGGTTCATCAGTGGCGGTAACACTGGCTCACAGAAGATCGACGTGACATGACAGCATTGCGGTCGCGTTTCATTCGGTATGTGAGATTGCCGGATGCCCCTTGCCTCTTTCCATACTTTTTCCTTCTCGTTCTCTTCCGAATTAGATAGGCCCGCAAAACATCCATGACCCGAGCGTTATGGATGTTCATGGGCAGCAGTGATCACTTACCACGAGGTGACCTGCGTGCTCGCTTACCGGATCTGAGAAATAAAAGTGGCTTATTTTCCGTTATCGTGGTGGAAGCCGGAAGGGGTATGGCAGTGTCACTGGCTTTCTAGTCTAGATCGCTTGCAGATATTACGGCGGAGCCGTAATATCGAGGCTCGTTTGGCACACCTATAGGGGCTCTTTGGCGTCGATGGCGCCTGAAACCGATCCTGCAAAGACGTAGGCCACCTCAAAGAAATTGTGCGATATCCGTGATCATCCACCGCGCGACTAGTGTTTGCGGTTTACACAAGACCATAGCACAGCGTCTGCTCATACGGGACACTGTAAAGGGTCATCGATCGTACAACTCCAGCGTACAATCTACGGCAAGGTATGCTGGCACCCTCGAGATTTCCTCATTCCACTCAACGTTCCTTCACCAATTTAGGCTTGAGGATTTTGAAGTACCTATGCGTGGTACTTCCATCAAATAACTTCAAAACTTCAAGCTATCAAATAAAATACCAAGATACTTCATGAAAGAATCGATAGCAACGCACTATTACATGGGTCTCTGTAGGAGGCCTTTTCAGAGAGTCATGAAAAATAATGGCCTTAGATTTGGGAAAGCCCGCTACAGGTGTATTCTCCTTAATAAGTGGCAAAAATGCAGCAAGGATGATGGGGCCCCCTTACAGTGAAAATCTTAATCGCCACATTTGGTGAAACTAGTCCAACAAATAATAAGAAAAATGTTTTTGGTTAATGATTTTGTTGGTAATAAATGGAAGGTTCTTTCCCTGCTTAAGGCTTTTCAAGTCCAGGCTGGGGCCCCTAGGGTCGGGGGCCCGTGGCATTTTGCGCACTCTGCCACCCTATTGTTACGCCACTGGGTATTTGTAAGCATTTCTAATGGTATGTAAAGTCTGTCAACCCGCACTATTCAGAGTGATGAACTATATTGCGTAAACCTTCTCAATCGTACTTTTAGTTGTAGAGGAGACCCGTGCAGTGGGACGTATGCATAATATGGGCCGATACATATTTACTGCCAGTGGCGTAACAATAGGGTGGCAGAGTGCGCAAAATGCCACGGGCCCCCGACCCTAGGGGCCCCGGCCTGGACCAAAAAAGCCTTAAGCAGGGAAAGAACCTTACATTTATTACCAACAAAATTAATAACCAAAAACCATTTTTATTATTATTTGTTGGACTAGTTTTATCAGTTGTGGCGATTGAGATTTTCACAGTAAGGGGGCCCCCATCATCTTTGCTGCATTTTTGCCACTTATTAAGGCGAATAAACTTGTAGTGGGCTTTCCCAAATCTAACTTGAAACTTGGTTGAAACTTTTATATGTTTTTCTTACTCCGGAAAATTTATTTGGGGAAAGATAAAAAGTTCTGATAATTCTTTAATTGCTAAGAGTAGCCATACATTGATAACATGACAAATCTAAGACTTAAAAATATTAAGGAAATATTCCAATAAAAAACTTGTGCCTATCTTGGAATTAATGCTACAGACCACGAGGTAAGATAAAAACACTCGAAGCAGCTTGCGAAAACACCACTAGTTGGTAATTTGCTTATATCACACAACCATATACTTTAAGCTACCAAAGTTGATTGAGGTGTGAGACCTAACAAAATAGCTTTCTTAACAATTTATTTATTTATTTAACTTTATATACCAAACAGTATACAGGCGGACTTAATGCCAGGGGCATTCTTTAACAGTCTACCTTTGTGTGAAGCAGAAATGGAGTACAGCAGGTTTTTTACATTTAGATAGGGAAAACAAAATAATGGTACAATATTTAAATAAGTATACACTGTGTGTTAAAATAAACATACATACAACATTATATTACATTATATACAACTCACTTAATCTGTCAATTAAGCTACTTTTCTTTGAAGAAACAGTTCCCGAACTCTTACCTTAAACACATAACGGTTAGTGGCCGCTCTAATTTCGAGTGGGAGGGAATTCCATAAAAGAATGGATTGCACCGTGAAGGAGGAGTGTATAAAATCAGAACTGTGTGTTGGACATTGAAGAAGGAGACTATTAGACGAGCAGAGATTTCTATTGTGGTTAGACCCTAGATATTGAAAGTGAGGTGTTAGGTAAGATGGTGCAGTAGGAGATGTTAATATAGAAAAGAGCGTAGTGAAAGCGCGCAGGCTGCGGCGTTGACGAATGGGTAACCACTGAAGTTGGTAACGATAAGAAGATACATGATCGTATTTGCGAAGATTGTAAATAAATCGAATGCAGTTATTGAGAAGGCGGTCAAGTTTGTTGAGAAGATCTGCATTCAGGTCGCAGTAGCATACACCACCATAGTCAATTATAGGGAAGATTAAGGTTTGGACAAGCATTACTTTGGTCTTCAAAGGGAGAAAGTTCTTCAAACGATAAAGCATTCGGAGAACACTAGTGACTGACTTATAGAAATAACTTGGGGTCGCCAGCTTAGTGTAGAGTCTACTAGTAGCCCAAGATCCTTCACGACAAAGCACCATGCAATAGGTGACCCATCATAGGTAACCGGTGGTATAGTCGATAAATCGACTCTGTTCATCATACATTGGCTACCAACCAAACAATGGTGTCAGCGATTCAAAATATGCGCTAAGACTGGTGTCACAGAATACTAACAGAAGTCAAGCTCCATACAAAGCGCGCTAAACCAACGCACACATAGAAGGCGTTCACCGACACGATATTTGAGACCAGTCGAAACCACTGTAAGCGCGAGTGTCACTCGCTTCGGACACGCATCTGGTGATATTTTTTGTGCAAAGATGAACCAAATGAATAAAAGTTATTAAACTTGTATATAAAACTTCGGATTATAATAATTGAATATAAATTTCTTTTATAAAATACATAATATTATACAAAAACGATAAAAACAATCTTAAATTATGACATACACATTCTCAACGACTATGTAAATAAAATGACTATTTATTTATTTTGTTATTGTTTTTTTTTATATTGCATCTTAATAATTAATCAAACGATGCGAGTGCTATTGCCACGATACTTGTTTTCGCATAAGCCAGAGTTAACAGCCCTGGCGCGAACGCCGAGCGTAGTGTGAGTGTCGTAACAAAAGTGAAGTACATACACAAGCTTGACTTCTGTTAGTATTCTGTGCTGGTGTTATGGACCACTTTGTGTGTTGCCCCGTTTTCAATGCCGCCCACTCACCCTACCTAAACCTTCCTCAAGAATCACTCTTTCTATTGTTGAAAACCGTATTAAAATCCGTTTAGTAGTTTTCGAGTTTATCGAGTTCAGACAAACAGGAGGACAGAAAGAGGTGGTCGGGGGACTTCTTGTTATAATATGTAAGGATTTATTCCATTTTCATCGCGTTCTTACTAGAGGGCGCTAGGGTAATTATTGCACCCGGGCGCTACATGGGTTAGAGACGCCTCTGAGCTCAGATATAGGAAAAATTGCGAAAAGCATAATGTTTTAGTTACATCATATAATAACAATCTTTTAATAATTTAGAACGTATTTATGTATTCAATTAGTTAGTGTACATAGTAACAAAAGAATAAGAGCACAAGACACACAGACAATACAAAACAATAAAGTACAACTGGCGGTCGCCAGTGTTATCGCTCTAAGGCAATTTCTACCAGACAAAAAGAAAGGTCATTTTCGTTATAGGTATCATGTATATAACGATATGTAGTTGGACATTTTTTTTATTTTCACTTTACAAACAGATACTTCAATTTTATTTATATGTATAGATAAGTTGGCCACCCCTGCTTTAGGCCCTCCGATCAAATATACACTAGATACACAGTTCCCTGTAAATGTTCCTTTAAAAAGTGGCACCAGTGCATTAAAATAAAAATGTAAAGAAAGAGATCACATATTCCAATTAAATTAACACAAATTCCACCTTATTCCTGGAGCGTAAAGTAGCATTTCACATAAACGAGAGAATGAGACGCTCTCGGAAGTAATAAAATTATACGGCTTTAGTTGGACAACCGAATAAAGGCGCAATGGAGTCGAATGATTACATATTTTTGTACGAATTTACAAGAATGTAATAATTATATTATCTAAAATATGTTGTCCGAATATGTAGTGCATAGGAAATTGGAATAGGAATTACACACACCATGCTTGAATTGTTAGGTTTAAAATTTTCTTCGCATATTTCTTTGCGAAATAATTTCAAGCCACTTATTCCTTTCTATTGTATTAAGTGGAAATCTGTAATAAATGTTTCTGGTGTTAACTTATAATAAGTATACATTACTTATTACAAGTAATTTAAAAACATTAAAACGATTCCATATATTTTCTGTTCCTAATCATGACACTACTCATCTTTGTCTATTTAACCGAGTAGAAAGGGACAACTGCGATGCACAGTTTGTTGATTTTAGTTTGCTAAATTTATTTATATTTAATTATTGGTACTTAATTGCGTATATTTATTAATGTAAAAAGCAAGTACATGGATTATAATTGCCGAAAATATGAAATCCCATGTGATTTAAGCTTTGTAAGTGTGTTGTTTTTGCATTTTTTCACAGAGCATTTAAGCACTGTTACAAGCAACGGTCGGCGCGCGACTAAAGGCGAAAGAGTGCTTACTCGAAATTTAAGCACTCTTTTTCGGTGCCATTTTCTAAGCGCTCATGTTGTATCTAGTGTATATTTGATCGAAGTATAGGCCATATATATCATCATGTTATAAACTATAGGAGGAAAGTGGTAGTGAAAATTTTAGTGATCCGATTGGTCAATATTCTTAATTGATAGTCGGAATCGAACATTTTGGCCACAATTTTATAAAAAAAAAAAGTGTATCTGCACGCGGGCGGAGCCGGGCCGGACCGCTAGTATAACATAAAGCCGTCCATTTGGGATGACCTCAAGAAGTTTTTGGTATATTGTATTTTATACAGTATTATAGATTTACTAAAAGATTCGTTTTATTTATTACAATTTTGAAGTCGGTTAATTTTCTTTGTACATTTTTTTTTCATATTTTTTTAAAATTTCTATTGTAGTTATTAAAACTAATGTCTACCGATTTTTTTTGTTATCCCAACTTCATTTTCCTAGTGAATATAACACATACACACACACACACACATCTCAGGGGTGATTAGAGTGTGCTGCGGCGCGGCGAGGCGCCTTGATACGCCGTAGAAAGTGTAGGAGAGCGTTGCATAGTAATTCTCTCTGAATTTTAACTTTTGTGCGTAATGCCTATCTAGCTAACTATACTATCATTATACTTTTCTATTTCAACCAACTAGATAGGTTAGGACGCTGCCGCGCCGGGACAAAATAATCAACATATACGTATGTGCGCCGCGGGCTGAAAAATATTGGACACCTTTGCTCTATCTCAAAAACTAATCTAAAACTGAATCTATTTGATTAAACTTATACAGCTCTTAACGTGAATTATATATAATCCAACGCATAAATATTTTTTGCGATCCGACTTAAATTTTTTAGATATAGGTACGTGGACAAACATACGAATATATATATTTATGAAATTTGGCACACGTGTTCACACGCTAGCATACTATATAGAGAACATATCCAAAACCTGTGCGATTATGACAAAATTACATACATACATCGAATTTATAATCTTCTTAAATGTTAAAGTCGATTCAAAACATAGGGAAAATTGTCTGATTAGATAAGATTACGTTTTGTAATTATTTGCGCTTTCTATATTTGATTAATTGAACAATAAGTAATTTGAGTGATGATCTAGTACTACTATACATAGTTTCACTAGGGTTTTCACCTTGATCATATAATTTAATTCTAAGTAAATACCATATCACTCCGCAATATAGTGTTTTTAGGATTGAAAAAAATCTAAGAGTTCCAGTAATGATCAATCAATATACCGTGCATGTCTATAAATGCCACACACGTTGTTATCGGGTAGACCATGCGTATTAATTATTTAATATTTGCATATGAAGAGCAAGCTTGAAACGAATCTACAGCTTAAACCTGCGCTGTCGCAATGAGACAACTCCCTGGTGGTATTAGGCGGCAGGCCAAATACCAAAATAGCAAGCCACACGGCTACAAAAATCCCAATGCACCTAGCGACCTTTTAATCTGTCTGAACAAAACATGATAAATTACACGCACTCACCAAATCTTTGTGCAGCTCCTTCGATATCATTGGAGTGAGTTTTGTGATTCCAACGAATATGAAAAATAATCCTAAAAGGATAGACAAACTCTTCAACACGATAGAACCCATTTTTATTGAACGCACTAGGTACTGCAAATTCGCCACAGACTCACACCGCGCACATATTACTATTACATTAGATTACTTAGATTGTTTAACATATTACATAATTTTATGCACACCATATGAATTTTGTTTAAAAAGAAATACGGAATTGTTTGTCAGACGAAATCATATTTCATAAAATTTTATGAAACAAGAAAATAATACAAAGGAAGTTAGAAGCAAACACGTTTCGCGCCGGCGCGAAAAAATCCATACAAAACCAGGTTTGTGTTGCCATACTAAGAAAATGTTTTGTAAGAATGCCATACAAAATAGTTTTATTCCAAAAGTAGTTTTAAATTTATTTTTTTGGAAAATCAAATTCTATTTTTTTGGAAAATAATGTGGAAAATAACGATTATTTTCTGGAACATTTCAAAGTAATTCAAAATTTTATTTTCTGAGCTTTATTGTGAATTTTAAAGATTTATATCCTTGATTCATTTGCTAATAATATAAACATCCGTATGGTGAAGTCCAAATTCACGGTGAGGTTCAAATAATTATTTTATCTTTAATTGTAATAAAAAATACTCAAATTGATTTTGAAACAAAATTATATCTATTTGTGATTACCCGAGTTTCGATTCAACCCGATACCGATTGTTTTATGTTCCGAAATTTTACAAAATGATAAAGTGTGGTTCATGATCCAACAGGAGGTATGCGGTACTGATACGTACTCGGTACTACTACTCTACAGTATTTGTCACAGAGTACTTACTATTTTGATATGTATTTGTTTTGTCATACCATCAATCTCAGCCTACATAGTGTAAATAAATAACAAGCACAAGTTACTATATTTATATGACGCAAATGCTATGTTGAATGTTACGAAGATGGTATAGATTCAGAAAGGCGAAATAAACCATTGTTGTCTTTAAAACAGCCATATACATAGGTGAAAATAAAAACTAATTATCATACATATCCTTTATTTAAAATAATATTATGTTTTCTGTTGCTACATTTTTTTCTAATAAAAATAATTTATAGTAATCCATAAACTGTGAAGACCCACATAAAAGAAATTGTTCATTTCCTTGATATGGTTGAAATTGGTCAAAAGCTTCATGGCTTAGTTTGCAGCCTACAACAGGTTCCTGATATTTCAATTTAATGTTAGTTTCAAATTCACTTATATATAAATGATAAGTAAAATTCCAATACAATTTTAAATTATACAATTCATCTCTGAATAAAATGGTATCAATACTTTGACAACAATATAACAATATAATTCTAGTTATATCTTCATCATCATTTAATACCTTTTTAATTATAGAAATAAATGGGGCTATGCCTGTACCTTGTGCTACCATAAAGATCCTAGCAAATTTATTTCGATTTATTTCATAGCTTCCGTACGGTCCTCTCCATAAAGTTTGAGTACCTTTTTTTAAATTAAATAGATAACTAGATACAAGACCATTTTCATATTTTTTAATAATTATCGCAAATTCAAAAGTCTCACTTGAATCGATTTTAAAATGTATTGGTGTATATGCTCGTGTGCAGATACTTCCTGGGCCCTCATACTTAAAAAGAAAATGTTGGCCAGGCTTCCAGGATACTTTATTGTCATTCAACTTTTGTCTTCTTAGTGTAAGCACACTGTGGGAATTGCACAAATTAATGTTATCAACCACTACAAAAGGTGTATATTCAAGCTGAGATATACCATTTTCTTCAATGACATTAGAGGCACTTTCACCACATTCTAAGAAAAAATTGTATAATGTCAACTGCTTCTCATAAACATCAAATATACATGGATTGCATCCGCTGTTACAACAATCTTCTCGGCTTGGTTCTAGCGGCTGCTTCATCCTGATAACAAAAATTCAAACACAAATTAGACAGCAGCAAATAATGCCACAAAGTAGTGGCAGGTACCTACTTAATAATCACTGTAAAGTCCAATTATTCCCCAAAATCCATCATAAAATTTATAGAATTTATAATGCTGCCACCACAGCTGCCACGACCGAGACGATCACAGACACAGACATCACAGTTAACCAAAGAATAGACCACTAGCAAATAATTAAACTCCTCCCCAGGCCCGAGACAACGCGCGACCATTGACCACGGATGATGGACGTGGACGTGTTTATCACTGTCGAAACAAGTGTTTCAAAGTGTTTATTCCATCTTCTAGTTTATTGATTATTCTGATTCACAGACCAAGTTGTTCTGATTTCTGTTTATTCTATTTACGAAGGAGGAATGGTCGAACAAATAACAATATCTAAATTTATGATAAAGAGAATATAAATTATAAACACAAATATAAATCACTTATGACGGAGGGGGCGGGGGGCCACAGACCAAGTAGTACCGTAAAACGTGGTGATTAGGGATCAAAGGGAGATTAGGGACAAAACTGAGAAAACATTTTAAGTCTGAAATGTGAGCCATTAGTTGCACATAATTTATTAACAACAAATTATAACAATAGAAGACTATATATAGTCCCTAGTGCAACAATCAGTAACAATTAATTTGAGTTACAAAATGTCTTATTAGTCTTTTGAAAATAGCCTCTCGATATGCAGTAAAAATACACCTAAACGAACTTCGGTCTACTACAAAAACTACACCATTTATGAAGGAGATATTGTTAAACACACAAAGTATAAGTATTGGACTATCGAATTCATAAAAGGTTAGTCTCAATTTCTCGTTTAATTCATGTTTTTTTGATCATTTAAAAAGTAAATAAAAAAATATGATATTTTGGGGGGAATAGAGGCGACTTGGGGGTGATTAGTAACGAGACTAAGGTTTATAGAGACGTGAAAAGGTACAATTGGGACGAAAAAGGGTGTATAGGTACAGTGTGTGTAGGGTTGTCGCAACAGTTTTTTTGTTGTAAAATATTTTGTCGTTCTTAATTAACTTTGTCTGTTAATTATATTTATTTTTAATGCTGTAAGTTACATTGAAAGTACTTCCATTTAAAATAACTAAAATTTTACTTCAGTTGTGGTCACAATGGTTGAGATATTATATGTAGAAACTGCAGTAAGAATATTCTTGTTATGTACTGTGCGATACATGGAGTATTTCTTTAAATATAGAAAAAACTGATTCGCCATTTTCCTTTTTCTAATAAGTAGTACACATTAATTTGGGCAAACCGCTAAACAGCAGTGTAAATGCTCTGTTGTATTTCGTTAACTTCAATATCATCAATAATATATAGTTATATCCCGTAACTCAGCTAGCAACACCTGGGAATTTTTAATAGCTTTTGAAACAATATATATGTAAGTACCTACGGATTAAATTATCGACTTATTTCAGGAAGCGTAAGATACAAGGTATGGTACAAGGTTATTTCAGGAACCTTTTTAATTAATTGTAATTCATTGCTTTGTAATTCAAGGTATTGTTTGGTATTGCTACTGTTTATGAGCGGTCATATCACTTACCATCAGGCGAACGGTATGATCGCCTCATCAGTGCAATAATAAAAAAGAGCTTTACGCACTTAAGAAATTTCGTGTGTTATTTTGCCCATCAATTTTCTTCGTAATTTGTTTTGTTAGCGTATCTCATAATTTAGCACATAAGTAAGAAATCATTAGCTGATTCCAAACTATACATAATACTTTACGTATTACTTCTTAGAAGAATAATAAGACTGCATTATAAAATACCTAATATGTTGATTTTTAAATTTTAGAAACTACATCTTATTGAAATATGTCGCTTGATTTGATAAATATCATTGAAGACAGTTGTAATCTTTAATTATTTCATTTGTGTCAAAGCAAATTATTACGATAAATAATTCAGAATATTTAGATGTGTCGGTTAAAAAGTAATTAATAAGAAACAATTCAGTGCCAACCCTTGTTAATTTCCCCATTGAACTCGATCCCGCCTCTATTACCCCCAAAATCCCTATTAACCCCAAACCCATATTTTGTGCCCTTTTTTTCTTATTTTCCAAGGGATCTAAAAAAATTGGATAGTTAATAGTCAAGACGCAACTAAGACTTAATGAAATATGCTATAACACAAGAATATTTCTGTATAATACTACCAGAAAATTCGTCGTGAAGTTGAAAATTGTCCCTATCCACCTCGTTTTACGGTACTCAGTAGATATGGGTCGTTCGCGATTGAACGGGTCAAATAAATTAGCTCGCAAGAACCACGCAATCGATTCGATCTTTACGTACAATAAAGCTCGTTCATTCGATAGATCGCGATTGGAGAATCGCGTCGGTTCAAGCGAAATTTCTTATTGGTCTGTGAAGCGAACCGAGAACCGAGAGCCGAGAACCGAGAACAACGGTTCGCGAGTCGTTAATGTCCTGTGAAGTGCGACCCGACTCGAGTCGAGCTAGTTACGTCTTGATTTATCATTATTTGCGAATTGAGTTTGAAAAAAGAAAATATTGTCATTAAGTAATAACTCGTTTATGATCGTTTTTCATAATTAGTATTCCATTGTCCTAAGATTTTGCCTATTAAGTTTGTTGTAAAATTGTTTTTCGTGTGTTTCAGTTGTAAAAGTGATATTTTTGTGTAAAATATAATAAAATAATAGGTAATATCAACTTTAAAACGTGTTTATAGGTCTACCAGAATCTCATGGCATTTTGGGAAATTTGAATTTACGCATTGCAACACTGGGGTAATTGGATGAACATATTTTGATACTTTTTTTTTTTTTTTTTTTTTTTTTTTTTTTGTGGCAATTGTTGAAAACATTATGCCAATGTCAAGTTAGGGAAACTGGACAAGTCTTAGGATTTAGAATTTGGAAAGGATCAGTAATGTAAGATAGGAATTACATAGGAAGAGGAAAGGAAATAAATAAAATTAAATTTTTATATTATTTTGAATTATAAACGTACATAAAGTTTTATATACTAGATAGTCATTAGAGTTAAGGAGGATAGGAATAGATGTAGGAAATGGAATCTTAAGCAATTTTAATTGATGGAATAAGGCTGTGGTATTATTTTTGGAACAAGACAAAAATATATGATTTATATCTCCGACATCTTCACCACACTCACATTGCTGGGATTGTATAATTCCCAACCTCGCAAGATGATGAGGAGTGCAAACGTGTCCCAAACGCATTCGAATCAGAATAGTTGTTGTTCTTTTACAGAAATCCATTTTACAGAACCAAGGCTTGCGTGGGATACTTGGTTGTATACTATGATATAGCTTTCCCTTACTTATACTACTTGTGGACCAAACATTATTCCAAGACTCTAAAAGATAAAGCTTAGGTATAGTTAAAAGATCATGACAATAATTTTTAAATGGGTACATGTCTCCACTTATGATAGCTTCTTTGGCAAGTTGGTCAGCTCTTTCATTGCCGGAAATACCCGTATGGCTAGGGATCCAAAGAAAAATGATATTAGCATTATTACTCATACACTTGCAAAGCATGTTTCTAGAGTCACTGATAATAGCGTTATTATTAGACTTAAAAGGATTTTTGGCTAATGCTTGAAGGGCACTCTTACTGTCTGAAATAATTAAAGCTTTTTTCAATTTTGAGATGAATACATATTCTAAGCACTTAAAAAGTCCATAGCATTCCCCTGTAAATACCGACGATTCGAGAGGAAGTTTAATTTTTTGTATAATGTTATACTGCAGATGATATACTCCTACACCGACATTTGAAGAGTTGTTTTTCGACGAATCACAGTATATTTGATGCCAGTCAGGCCACTTAGAATTTATAATATCATTAAACTTTCTGTTACCGCTTGGATCATTCTTAACAATACCCATGTAAATGATATTAGGAGTTGTTATTAATGTGCAATAATCATACCTAAACAAGGGAAGAAGATGCGAACTATACGAGGGGGCAGTTAATGATTGGTATTTCTGGTAGCTCAAAACGAGACATGGAGTAGATTTATGAAGCCAGTAAGGTGAAGAAGATAATTCAGTTATTAGCATGAGAAGTTTAGAATGCAAGGGATGGTTTGAGAACTGCATAACTCTGAATAAAAATCTATCTGATAAATATTGACGTCGTAAGTTTAACGGGGGCTCAACACATTCCACACCTAGGGCATTTAGGGGAGTCGATCTCATTGCACCCGTTATTAATCGTAAAGCTTTTGATTGAATTTTTTCTATTTTTCTAATACCAGATAAATTACATGGCTCTAACAAAAAGGTTCCATAGTCTAATATTGATCTGATCAATCCATTGTAAATCAATTTCAAGGAAGAGGGGTGGCCCCCCCACCACACACCAGAGAGGCATCTAATCATATTAATTATCTGTTCGCACTTTTCAGAAATATAGTCGAAATGAGCTGATGCAGTCATTTTAGAGTCTAATATAAGACCCAAAAATTTTACTGAGGTTTTAAACGGAATTATTTCTTCATTATATTTTATCAAAATAGGGAATGAAAGTCTTTGTCTTGAAAATAACATAATATTACTTTTAGATGTGGACAGTTTTAATCCGTGGTTATCTAACCAATTATTTAGAAGGGTGAGTGAAGTGGACAAATTTCGAATTAAGTTATTAACAGAATGATCAGAACAATATAATAGTAAATCGTCTGCATATTGTAAAATAGAAATTGAGTTATTGAGACTGGAATCCAGATCGTATGTGTACACATTATATAATATGGGGCTCAGTACGGAACCCTGAGGAAGACCCTTCCAAACAGATCGTGACGGCTTGGATTCAATATCTAAGATTATGGTTCTTTCTGACAGCATATTAATTATGAATCGGGTTAATAAAAAAGGAAACTTTAATCTTTCTAACTTATTTTTGAGAATTGAAATAACAACGTTGTCATATGCTCCTGAAATATCTAAAAAAGCAGCTATAGTGGAGTGATTTCGAGATAATGCTATACGGATATCAGTTGTGAATATGCTAAGGCTGTCTATCGTACTTCGGCCTTTTCGAAAACCGTATTGACTGTTTGGTAGAATATTATTATTTTCAAGAAACCATTCCAATTTATTTTTGACTAAATGTTCAACTATTTTAATAATTACTGGTGATAGAGCTATAGGACGATAGGACATATATTCGTTAGGGTCTTTATTTGGTTTCAATATTGGCAACACTACCTGACGTTTCCAACACGGAGGGATATAACCTGTTTCAATAATTTTATTTATTATTTTTAAATAGAAATTTAACGCATCGTCTCCTAAATTAGAAAAAAAAGAATAGGGAATGCCGTCTTCTCCCGGGGCTGAATCTTTAACACTACTTACAACAAATTGTAACTCGGTTAGTGTAAACAAATTATTATTAGTTGATGCTGGGTCCGTAGTATACTCGGGAAAGGGAGTTATTAATTCTTTTTGTGGAACCGTTGGCGGAGCTAGATGGTCTAAAAATCTTTCAGACAAAGAAGAAGGCATTATGGAAGTACTAGGAATAAAAGATGAACGAAATCTTTTTATACGATTCCATACATCAGAGAATGATATGTTAGGAGATATTGAAGCACAAAAATTTCTCCACCCTTCAGTTTTTTTATTCTTTAACAAATTACGTGTATCATTCATAATTTTTACCAGAATGTCAAAATTATTGTCAGACATATCATTCCGATATCTTATTTCAGCTTCTTTTCTTTTTTTAACAGCGTCAGTACACTCTTTGTCCCACCATGGTGGCGAAGGGAGTCTTTTAGATAGTTTTTTAAGAGGAAATACTTCATCAGCTGTATTTACTATAGCTTTAGTAAAAGCTTCCACATTTATATGTAAATCGGGAGATTGAGACAAAGAATTAATTTTCTTTTCAACTGAAGACTTATATATGTCCCATTTTGCAGAGTCTAATTTATATTTTAGACGAGGTGATTTGGTTTGTGAGATGTCAAAAGGAATTTTGTTATATGGTAATGAGATAAGAATGGGATAATGATCACTTCCAAATGTAGATGAAAGAGTTTATTTTGATACTTTCAATAATTGTAATTATTTTTTATTTCAAATTGACATTATTTTTTTAGTACAACTTTTTAAATAAATTACATAATGTTTTAAGTAAAAATATAAAGGTTATTTAAACATTATAATTACTTCAAAATTGAACTTTTAGATTAATAGACAATTAAAATAGGCAAATAAGATTTTTTTCAGTTTTAAATTATAACATACATACGAGTTTGATTATGAGTCGGTTTTATTTAAATAATTATCAGATTCGATAATTGTAATACGAAAGATGCAAGATTGTATAATAAAAACGTATAATTTTATTTCCAGTCTTCTTTATTTCATTAACACTTTAGTCAGAGCTTACTTGTAAATACTTTTCCTGTAAATCTTCTGATGAAGACGATGAAGATAAAGGAATAATAATAAACCGTTCCTTATCTAATATCTCTGGAAACTCCTGTAAATAGGTATTTAATGCATTACTGTTTAGTTTCAAAAAATGATATCAATATACGATAAAACACATACACATATCTAACACTAACCAAAAAAAATGAAGTATCAAAACTATTCACTCCGACTTACTTGTTAAAACGACGTCGATTTTAAAATCGACGATTTTGTTTAAATTTGACCAAATTATTCACGGATCTAGCGATAAACCTTGTAAACAATGTGTCGCACTTGTGATTGTAGAACTAATTTGTACCTTTTCGCTAAGAAAGGATAGAAATCTTAAAATATTCACATCGAATGACATAACTCAAGTTTTGAATCAGCTGTTCGTCGATGGTATTGCCACATAAAAATCATTGTTTTTTTTTTAAATTTTATGCCATGAGATTCTGGTAGACCTATACCTACCTATACTTCTACTAAGGGCCTATTCATTTATATCAATGAATTAAACGGAACCAATCGTTCGATTGATCGAGACATTTGAACCGGTTTATTTTAGAGCTGAATCAGTATTGATCCGGGTCTAGATATGATATGACCAAGAAGCTTATACCCAAATGGAGATTGCATTCCGTATATAAAAGTGAAGCACAAAAATTTGACCTTGAATGAAGTCGCTGTTGTCTGCTATCCTTTTTTTCAGAGTGAAAATGAATGAACTTGATGTTTTGTTCATTCATTCACTCAAAAGAAAAGGATAGCAGGCAACAGCAACGTAGTTCAAGGTCAAATTATTGTGCTTCACTTTTGTAAACGGAATGCAATCTCCATTTGGGTATAAGCTTCTTGGTGGGCACCGACTTTATAGCAATATCTATTTTTAATGGCAACACCAAATTCGATAACAGCGCCTCTCTCACCGGGTCAGTTAACCCCTGTAGTGCGATTCACGTAACTTTTTGACGCGCCGATCAAGTTGCGGTGCGGTTACAATTAAGTTTACGCTTTGGTACAAAATGGTATTCTTGTAAGTGTTTAGCTACGCGTGAACTGCGCGTGAGCTGCGCGTCAACTGTACGTCAGACTTGTCAAATTTGTTTGAAATTGACATATACGCGCAACTTGCGCGCAGCAGTAGAATACGCTAAAACGTTTGCGTGACGCGAACTTGACGCGAGCGTATTTGACATCGGTTGTCAAAATTACGAGAATACGAAAAGGACTGTTTTGATCGAAACTTAACCGCAACTGCACTTCAGCTGAACTTGTTAAAATACGTGAATCGCACTACTGAACCGTCGGCGAACCGCATTGCGGGTCGTCGACAAAACATAAGAGGTGCCGCGAACCGTCGCGAACCGCAATGCGGTTCCTGTGTATAAACCAATACCCTATTTAAATAAAATAAACCCTATTTCAATGACAGTAGGTTGCTTTTTGCTTGAAGCCGAGGAGACTCTTACGACAGTTCGCGACTCGCGAACCGCAATGCGATTCCTGTCTATAAAGGGGTTATGTTAGTAGGATAAAATGGATTTTACAATTTAGAAGAATTATTCCATTATTTTTTCACCTTGAAAAATTCCTGAATTGTTTTACGAAAAATTATACAAAAGTTTTGTTAGCTGTGGCGCGTGGGCAAAATTTAAAGTCTAATCAAAGATTTTTTGAAAACTTTAAACCTTGATTTGTTTTTAATGGGTCATGAAATTCGAAATGTTACTAATATACAGGTTTATTGAAACTCAGGGACAAATAGAAATAAACTGAAACTTTTGTAAAAAAAAATGTTTAAATTTTATTACATTACGGATAAATAATGATTTATGACTCTATTTGTTCAAAAAACAGCCATGGGATTTGAAACCCACTGTGGATTGGGACTTTACAGTACGGATGTGATCAAGAATTTAAAAGGACACAATAAATTTTACAGTATAGTGGCACCAATAGAACTCAGAAATTTAAATTTTCCACTATTTCCTGTAATATATTTTTTTCTGAAAAATCATTGAAAAAATAGATATTTTTGTAAAATTATACAAAATTAGTGTAAATTAAAATATGTAATGAAATATATTTTTATCAAATTTTTATGTTGTATTAATACAACTATACCTGTAGTTCTTAATTAATGCATATTTCATTGGACATTGTTTGATTTTTGGCAGTACAGTGTATTTTAAACATATATGTATAGAGATTAGAAATGTATTACGTGAGGTTTAAATATTTTATACAATTCCTTATCAATCGTCATTGCTTATTTGTACTTATTTTAAGCAATTTAATTAGTATAACTTTTAAGTTTGAATAGGCAAAGAATAGACCACTAGTCGATCATGTAATACTTTTTAACTTTTGGCGCCAACGTTGAAGTTAACATAGTATATTTTCCTTTGTCCTTTTTTTCTAACATTTTAATGTCTTATGAAATAATTGATATAACATCGCTAAAATTCTTCGCTATGTTTACTGTGTCTTGTCATAATAAATATTTTGTTTTTATTCCGAACGCCATAAAACTTTAGCGCCCCCTACATAGACGCCATCTAAGCGTTGATTTGCTGCCCGCCCGCCATAAATTCTCTTTGGCCCATTGAGCTAACGTTTGCTGTAAACAGTTTTGTGAGTATATTTGTACTTAAATGAAATTAAACTATTGTTTCTCTTTAATTCTATCTTAAAAAATATTCTACTATAACTAAAAAATATCAAGTGCTATTTCTCTTATTAGGAAATAGGGATATAACAGTTCTTAATTATTGTATGTAAGTCGGACTCCATTAATCGGCTTGGCGTTAGTAATATAATTTCTCTATTATTGTTTTACTATTTCAAAAACTGAATTGTCTGTGTAAGAAGGCTGCTTCTCGGTGTGTAGAAACAAATTTTTTGTTTTAACTAAATGAAATGCTCATGCGGAAACTAGTGGATTCTTTAATTAATTTATGTACTGTGCAGTGTATTTTTCCGGTTGTTGACGTTTTATTCGTTTGTTTTGTATTATTGTGTTAAAAACAATGACAAAACATATAATTCTTGTGTATGTTTGCCCGGTATTAAGACTATTATCTATGTAAGAGTAGTTGTTATGGTCATTATTAGTGAAATCAATATCGCGTCCATTTAGAGACATCGATGCCGTTAACGATATATACCAAGTTATTAAGTCAACATTAGATTAATACCACAGCACACAGCAAATATGTAAAATAATATGATTTAGTTTCAGGTTTCGCTGTTTAGGAATCATAATTCATTGAAATGTCTGATGACGGATCTACAGCGGTGGAGAAGAAAGGACGCGGGAGACCAAAGGCGAATGGCACACAATCAGTAAGTATGAATTTGGTAATTTCATTTTTATTTAGTAATTGATTTCCCTTTAATCGTATATTTGAATCCAGGAGACCAAGGAAGTTAAGAAAAGGGGGAGGCCACCTGCGGCGGGAAAACCTAAAGAATCTGCTAAATCTTCAGACGATGAACAGGCGCCGGTAGCGAAAAGAGGCAGAGGCAGACCTAAGGGTTCTAAGAAAAGAGTTATCGGCAAGGCAAAGGTATGAAATGTTTGTAATAATCATTTTAAAATAATTAGTTTCTATAGTTCTGTATATAATATGTGTATTTATTATTTTCCAAACTTCCAGAGTGGATCGGAAGGCAGGGGCCGCGGTCGGCCACGCAAAGATGCTCCCCCTCCTAAGAAAGACGCAGCTTCAACTGAAGAGGAGCAAGATGACTATGAGGAAGATGAAGGATCTGAAGACCAATAAAAAGTGTGTTTTTGCATTAAACACTCACATTAGTGTAATTTGTTTGTCACGATAACTCTCATTGTGTATATTACTGACATATATTCATTTTGTTGTAGATGTTTACATGATTGTAAATGTTGATATAAAAATTTTGTATATTCACACATAGGGTTATCTTGACAGCACAAAACTCCCAACTGAGATTGTCCACCCAAAGGTTAATCATGCGAGATATGTGTACCCTTATAATAGAAGCAACATATTTTGTGTGATCAAAATGCATTTACTTAAAGTATATTTCAAACAGATAATTACATCTTGTGTGAGTAAATTTGGGCTGACACTGCTCTCCTTAGAACGTACAACTTTAAGGAATAATTTGTAAGATCTTTTTTTGTAGATTCTATACAAATAGGTATTTTGTAATCTCCTGATTTATTATAAGATACAATACAATTTTTAGATTTATAAATTGACCTTAATGTCAAGTATTATTTTCTATAATAAATATGTTCATTTTTTTCAAATAATTTTATTTGTTCCCAACATAATTATAATGTCGGAAATCAATATTGCATTGCTGTTCCCTAAAACTAGAACTTGTAGTGGTATGGGTAGTGCCATTTTGTATTAAACTTTTATTATATTTGGCAGACTGATAAAAAAAGTATTGTTTTTATTGTCATTTACTGTGTGTATGTGCGTGAATGTACAATTTAGGACAAAATATAAATAAATCTATTAAATTAATTACTTATGTATTATTTAAATTATGTCAAATAATGTCATCCACAGGGTCAAATCAATATAAGTGCAGATTTAACTAGTTGACTATCTGCCCAATAACCAATTTGTATTCTATGTTTTTCTAAATGAAACATAAATGTATTTTATTAGTAACTCAGCCCATGTATGCCCCACTGCATTGTCTGATCAACCTGTACAATGAAGAGTACGATTGAGAGGGGTTAGGCCATAGTCAGCCACATTGGTCTAGTGTAGATTTACGGACTTAAGATTAAATCCTTAGAATTCACTATGGAATATAGGTTTCCTCACAATGATTTCCTTTACTGTTATAGGTACTGCATGGTGATTGACTTCCAATACAGACATGACTACCGAAAGAGAGGTGTGCCCTGAGATTTGAATCTGCTACCACCGCAAAATTATTGGCACCCGCGTCTGATCAGTTACCAACCGGCCACATCCATATATGGTCAAACAGTATACTGATTCCCTGTTCTGAGCAACAACCTACATCCCTCAGCCGTCCAAACTAATTGATAATTCAATTATTGACATATTCAATGTATTTATTGACAATAATTTACTAGCGGTCCGGCTAGGCTCTGCCCTGGTGCAGATACTTTTTTTAATCGAGTCCACATCAGAAACATAATAAATCTAAAATCGCGTTCTAATTGTTTTATACAGGGTCTAAACTGCGATCGAAAACAAAGCCGGGTTGTAGTTATAGTGAGTTCAGGACGGGACTAAACATATTGCAACAATTATTTTATTTATTTTTATTATTTACTGCACACAAAAAAGGACTAAATTCATACAATATTTTACAAATAAAATTAGAGTATTTACAATATAGAGGGGCGCTATCCTATTGGTAGCGCTCATGTAATAGTGAAAATTGAACTAATTATTTAACAACAAATTGTTTTAAATTCCTTTTATAACCGAAAGTATATTTAGCTATTATCCTTTTAAAACGAGTTTGAGTGGTATTAAATAGTTGTAAACAATTTATTTTTATTTTTCTTTTCCAAATAATTCGAGGATGTTGGACAACCTGCCAAATGTCAACCAATAGGAGAGCAGAAAAAGGTGGCCCGGCACCACCATTTTTATCTATGGTTTAGAAGTAGCAGCCGCTCCCTATTTTTTATAAATACTTACAGCTGAAATCATACTATCGTACGTACGCAAGAAGCTTATACCCAAATGGAGATTGCATTCCCTATAAAACACTGAAGCTCAAAAATATGACCTTGTATGACGTTGCTTTTGCCTTCTATCCTTTTCTTTAGAGTGACAATGAATGAACATGACTTTTTGTTCATTCATTTACACTCAGGACATTGGAATATACAAGGTCACGTCATAAGCATACGACTGATAATGTGCACACAACAAAAGAATCTATTGTTCAGATCGGTCTAAGACGTTTTTCTCTAGTATTTATGGCCGCTTCTTTACTCTATGCGTAAGACGGAATACTATAGTGTGATTTCACCTTTAACAAATACATCCTAAGTAAGTTGCTCCATAGATGGTTTTTAGTGTATTGAAAGATAGCCCCCACGTTGATTTCGATATTCTTGTTAAAGCAAAGAAGTTCCTTTTCGACTTTTCCCCGACGTATATATATTTTTAAAGCAACCTCGTAATTTAAACTTAAGAAGCAGTATTGGCCACCAAGCATTGTCGAAAGGACCGGAGATGTCCAGGAAAATACCGAGTACATATTTGCGCGCCGATGTACTTACCGCTCTTCTAACCGAAATTGCCGCGTCAATAGTTGACTTACCCGTAGTAAATCCGAACTGGTTTTCGTGAAATTTTGGTCCACCCCAAGAAGCTTATACCCAAATGGAGATTGCATTCCGTATATAAAAGTGAAGCACAAAAATTTGACCTTGATTGAAGTCGCTGTTGTCTGCTATCCTTTTCTTTAGAGTGAAAATGAATGAACATGATGTTTTGTTCATTCATTGTCTTAGGATCGTGCGGAGGTTTATCGCCACTCTTGGGTATTATCATGGTATTATCCAAGTATTATCCGAATGAAACCGGTACGCCATACTCGCGGAAATACCCCTTCAGCAATACATCTGTTAAAAACAGTGAGTAATGCATCGCCGGCCGATTTACACGCTTCTTTAATCATTTTATTAGATATTTTATTATCACCGGAAGCAGTGGCGTAACTACCCCATCGGGGGTCCGTGACAAAATTCATCAAATGGGGCCCTTTGTAAATGTTATTTTAAAGTGCGTGGTGGCCTGCTGGACCAGGCGCAGCCGCCAACATGTTCACGGTGGTCGCGGGTTTGAATCCCAGGGCACACCTTTGACTTTTCGGAGTTATGTGTGTGTGGATCGTCAATCACCATGCACTATGACGGTGATGGAAAGCATCGTGAGGAAACCGGAGCCATTTGCAAGTTTCTATGGTATGTATAGTCCGCCAACCCCCACTGGACCAGCGTGGTGGACTATAATTAATGGTTTAGCCAATCTCAATAGTACTTTGGATCGTAGGGGAGGCCCGTGCCCTGCAATGGCACTTATATGGGATTATACAGAAGAGCACAGAATCTTTTAATGACATGGCTTCATATTTGTCATTGGATTATGATCTAATATCACTGCATAAAATCTAAAAAGGTTTCTCTAATAATGATTAAAGAGTGTTTTTAACCGACTTCAAAAAAGGAGGAGGTTCTCAATTCGACGGTATGTTGCTTTTTGTAACTCCATTTTCATTTCTTTCTATCACATAGTACCGATAAACTTCACATAATTGGTCTGTTTCAGAAAAATCTTGAGTATCAAATATAATGGAGTTTTTGTGCAAAACAGCAATTAGCTCTTTTTTGAATTTTCGGACTTAAGTATTTTATCTGGCCCTTGGACTTATTTAACCATTCCTCTAAATTAGTATCACATTATGCTAGTAACTGCTTTATTACGGCTATCTGCGCTTTCTCTATGGCCACGAAAAGGTATTTTTTTTAATTAAGTGAACTTTCGATGTTTTGTATCTCTTTAGCGCATTTAAAATTTATTTCTTGTCGTCATAACCCTAAACTCAAACATTCATCATCAGCCTTTTGCTGTCCACTGCTGGACATAGGCCTCCTTCAAATTTTTTTCACCCTGTCGTCAGCTTGTCGCATCCAGCATGTGGTAGCGACCTTTTGCAAATCGTCACTCCACTTAAGTGGCTGGCGTCCTACACTATGTTAGCCAAGACGCGGTTTCCACTCAAGAACACAAGACAAGATATGGCCAGCGCACTGCCATTTCAGATTGCTAAGTCTGTGTGCTATGTCTTATAACTTTGGTTCTCTGTCCGATCAGCTCATTACGGATAGACGAAGAGACACCGCGCACAGCACGCGGTGTCTCTTTGGAAAATAAGATCCATAGCTCGCTGAGGGACCATAAGCCATTAGACCAGCCGTGCTGTGAGAGCTCAGCACCGTAGGTGCCGTAGGCCAGAGCCTACTGCCTTCTGCCGACCAGAGTCGGCACTTGTCGTTTTCAAGCTTTTGGGAAAAAAGCGTTAGCTGACGAGAAGACTCGTAGCCTCTTTCTCAAAGTTTTTTCTACCTAGTTAAAGGGTAAGCCCCAGTTAAGTATATTTGGGAACAACAACGAGCTGGTGGCCACATAAAGCGAAAGGTTGGATCAAGGTGAGGGTGGATCATTACTTTGGTTTTGTCGAAGTAAATTTTTAGACCTATTCGCTGTGAGACTGAATCCAGACCGTCCAACATTTTTTGCAGCTCCTCTAGCGATTGTTAACGTCACTCGCGTCCGTAGGCTTTGACTCTCGATTCCCTACACGTGACCCCTGGATAGTGCCAAATGAGTGACACAGTTAGTGGTGGTAGGACTTATGTGTCCGCCCGGGTAGCGACCACCGTCCACGAGGCGTAAAGACCGCCATAATGATCTCCGTACGGGGATCGCGTTCCGGGATCAGCCTATGGTTTTCCGGTTTCTTTCGAGGAGTCCGGGCATGAGGTTGTACCGTGTGGGTATTTTCGGTCGTTTGTCGAAGGGAAGAATGTTGATCCGCCGGTCAGGGAGACCCGTAGAAACGGTTGTCCGCTGGCCGCCCGCGGTATAGTACAGGGGCCCAATCGTGGCTGACCACCTCGAGAGGCTGCCTCACCATGCCGCGCATAATCTTGGGTGGGTCCGTCGTGCCGGTTGGTGACCGGAAGTGGGGTCCCGGCGGCCCATCCCGGGAGGGTACGTGGGCCCTTCCGTCCGGCGGATCAGCTGTCTTCCTGCCGACCCTTTCGTGCTGGTGCCCATTCGGCCTTCTTAGTGCCCGAACTTAAGCTCCTCGTTGCCTCTTCACCAATCCCATCCTTTCTACCATGACAGTGCAACCAAACAGAGCAGGTCCTTCAGCGGTGCTTAACCCCACCACCGCCTTCACTATGGAGTTCACTAACATCCGTGGACTCCATACGAACCTCAATGCCGTCCACCACCATCTCGAGACGGCCCGGCCTGCTTTGCTCTTCCTAACGGAGACGTAGATACGTTGTCAGGCCGATAATTCTTACCTGTTGTATCCCGGTTATTGGCTTGAAGCAAACTTCAAGCCTAAAGCCGGGGTATGCTTGTATGTTCGGTCGGACATCTGCTGTCGCCGTTTGCACTGCATGGAGGACCACGGCTGATGACGCACAGGCGCAGTTCACGTCGGCCGAAATGGTGGTCTTGGGGGATTTCAATGCTCATCACGAACTGTGGCTGGGCTCCTCCAAGACTGATCATGCTGGCAGAGCTGCCCATGCATTCGCTCTGACTCATGACTTGACACAGCTGGTGAACCAGCCCACCAGGATCCCAGATGTGGCGAGTCATGCGCCTTCTCTGCTGGACCTTCTGCTGGCGAGTCACCCAGCCGGGTATCATGTGACTGTTAGCGCGCCTCTGGGCACTTCCGATCACTGCCTGGTTGGGTCGTCAGTACCGTTCCCATCTCATCCACGTCCCGTGCAGGTTAGGCGGAGGGTCTGGCATTACTCGTCGGCAGATTGGGATGGTATGCGGGAATATTTCGCATCCATCTCTTGGGGGCAGCGCTGCTTTGAGGGTAAAGATCCCTCAGCGAGTGCCAACGCTATTGCTGACGAGATCAGACTTGGAATGGAATATTACATTCCTTCCTCTGAGATCGCCAGTAAGAGCCGTGGATGCTCCTGGTTCAATCGTGCTTGCGCCGATGCTGTCGGTGACAAACAGGCGGCGTATCGCGCTTGGATCAGGGGTCGCGCCATGAAGGATCCGAATGTCAGTTCCCTCAAAAAAGCCTACAACCGTGCCACCAAGGCCTGCAAGAAGGCCTACGTTAGGGCGGATGCCCAGCGCGTTAGCAGGATTGGGCGTGCGTTGGCCGATCACCCAACTAGTAGCCGTGCTTATTGGAGGTTGGCCAGGGCCGTCCAATCTAACTTCTGCCGTCCAGCGTTGCCACCGCTGAGGTACCCAGAAGGGTCGCTGGCCCACAAGCCGCAGGAGAAGGCTGCCTTACTGGCAAATCTCTTTGCGGCTAATTCCCGCCTCGAAGACCGTGGTTCTCAGACGCTGCCCACACTGCCTGATTGCGGTTTCTCAATGGCGGATATTCGCATCAGGCAGTGTGATGTGCGGCGTGAGTTACGGTCTCTCGATGTGCGGAAAGCCAGTGGTCCGGATTAGGGCATGTAATATCGGATGATTTTCGATTCCGGAACTAAGTTACGATACTACTGGTTCGATTCCGGAATTCCGGAACCGGTTCCGGAATTTTTAAAAAAGAATAGGAAAAAAAAACAATAAATAGGCATTAAATTTTTTTGTTAAAACAAATCTTTATTATAAAAACTAACATAAATCGACAAAACTATTCACTGAGATCAATTGAATAGCCTTCTATTTATTAGGTTTTTCTTGGTAAATAAATAAAAAACACCCAACAGTCGCATACATAGTCCTGACCCCACACTAAGATCGAGTCTTGTGTCGTGGGTATCAGGGAGTACTAGAGACTTTTCGGTCTCACAAACACCCAGACCCGGAAGAAATATTTGTGGGCCGCACAAACATTTCTCTCGGTGCGGGGATCGAACCCGCGACCTCTCGTTTCACAGGTGGCGTCTAACCAACTGCGCCACGGTGGCTGTCAAATATAACAATAAATAAACAACTTTTCGGTTGGCGAAATGGCGAACGAACGAAACGCAAGCGTCGATAGCGACGATTTTTTTTTATTGCAATGAACGGTCAGGGATGCTCCTATCTAGTGGTCATGGCCTGTCCTAGAATAGGTGCTACGAGTACGCGACCTTGGCCCCTGAGCTACTGCAGTCACTACAAACATTCCCTTCCATGACTGCAGCATCCACTCCTACAGGCCATATTTTCCTTTCCCATTATATCCTCTATTCACAAACCCTTTCCCCCGTTGATGATGGGCAGCAGCGTCGTCAGCGCGAGTCCCCTCCTGCGCTCGCCAACCCGCCTGCCAAGCGTGGCGAGTATTGGCAAATACCCCTCAATGTCGACACATAAATTGACCAGGCCCCCCAGTCCCCGGCAGCCCTACTATTCCTGGCCTTGGTAGCAGCCATGGTTACGGTGGGGCAGGGGGTGCTAAGAATCTCCAGGTTGGCCCCGGCTACCACCCCCGAAGGCTCAAAGTCACTCAACGAGCCATGGACCGGGCTATGCTCGGTGTTTCCCTACGAGATCGAATCAGAAATAAGGAGATCCGTAGGAGAACCAAGGTTACCGACATAGCCCATAGGATTGGCAAGTTGAAGTGGCAGTGGGCCGGGCACATAGCTCGTAGAACCGTTGGCCGTTGGAGCCGAAAGGTTCTTGAGTGGAGGCCACGTACAGACAAGCGAAATGTCGGACGCCCGCCTACAAGGTGGACGGACGATCTAGCTAAGGTTGCAGGAAGTCGCTGTGGAGGTCATTGTGGAGATGTGGAGGCCTATGTTCAGCAGTGGACTTCCTATGGCTGATATGATGATGATGAATTAATGGCGAGACGAGCAAGTCGTTCGCCTGATGGTAAGCGATACGACCGCTCATAAACAGTAGCAACATTCCACTGCGCTCGCCATCCTGAGACATAAGATGTTAAGTCTCAATATGTCCAGTAGTTACTCTGGCTACAATGTTTGAATTGAATTGAATTCAAACTTCGCGAATGTACATTTCGCAAGAGAGTACAAATATGCAAATTTTATTATTGTGGTAACTTATCGTACAAATTATATGAGTATCGGATTGCGATATTTACTTCAGTTCCGGAATTGTAATATCGTAAAAAATCATTCGAAATTCCGGAGTTACGAAATCTCGGAATTCCGGGATCCACACCCTAGTCCGGATGGAATACCTGCGGTGGTTTTAAGAGCTTGTGCAGCCGAGTTGTCTCCTGCACTGACTCGCCTCTACCGAGCGTCCTACCGCACAGGTGTTGTGCCGGAATCTTGGAGGGAGGCCAATGTGCAATGCAACCGATCCCTAAAAAGGATGATCGATCGGACCCTACCAATTATCGCCCTATCGCTATCACCTCAGTTATGTGTAAGGTCATGGAGCGGATCATAAACGCTCAATTGGTCCGCTACCTGGAGGATCACTCGTTGATCAGTGACCGACAATACGGATTCCGTCATAATCTTCTAGCGTTTGTCCTGCATCGCTGGGGTGAGGCGATTGACCGGCGTGGCGAGGCTCTTGCTGTGAGCCTCGACATTGCCAAGGCGTTTGATAGGGTCTGGCACCGTGGTCTTCTGTCCAAGCTTCCGGCATACGGTCTGCCCGGCAACCTGTGTTCATGGATTTCCGGCTTTCTGCATGGGCGTGTAGTCGTTGACGGACACGCTTCGGCGCTCAAGTCGGTAAATGCCGGAGTTCCTCAGGGCTCGGTGCTGTCGCCCACCTTGTTTATTCTGCATATCAATGACATGTTGTCGCTGGGCAACATTCATTGCTATGCAGATGACAGCACGGTTCATGGGCGATACCACTGCGGGCCTCCAGGTTGCCGAGTCGAAACTGTGAAAGGACGCAAAGATCTTGTCATTGAGCTCAACCGGACCTTGGATCTCATTTCTACATGGGGTTCCAGGAATATGGTTGAGTTCAATGCCAAAAAAACCCAGGTGTGTGCGTTCACGTGCAAAAAATCCCCGTTCTCACCCCTCCCCATTCTTCAGGGTGCTCCCCTCTCAATGCGGAATGACCTAAGTATCCTTGGTGTGGATATCCGCTGTGATCTCAATCCATGGGATCACATCGAGGGCGTAATAACTGCCACATCACGCAGGGTTGGAGTCCAGAACAGGGTGCGTCGGTTTTTCACGTCCGGTCAGCTTTGTAGCTTATATAAAGCGCAGGTCCGGCCGGGTATGGAGTACTGCTCGCACCTCTGGGATGGATCCGCCCAGTACCTGCTCGATGCCTTGGATGGATTGCAGCGGCAGGCCATCCGCATTGTGAATGATGCAGACGTTACGAGCAACTTAGAGTCGCTACAACTCCGGAGGGATGTCGCCTCTCTAAGCGTGTTCTACCGCCTGTATCACGGGGAATGCTCTGGGGAATTGTTCAACTTGATCCCCTCCTCTCCATTCCTTACCAGAACCACGCGGGCTGGCTTGCGAAGCCATAGCTTGTCGGTCCAAACCATCCCGGCGCGAACCAAATGGTTCTATAATTCTTTTTTGTGCGCACCGTCAGGCTTTGGAATTGTTTGCCATCTCACGTGCTCCCTCCTTCCTACAATCCTGGGTCCTTCCGCCGTAGTGTGAAGAGGCACCTTAGCAGGCCGGCATAATTGTTTCCATTGGCATGGGACTGCCGTCCGATGCCAATGGATACTCTGCCTGGGCGGCATTTGCGCTTACCATCAGGTGCAATGCCGCCATTATGCCGGGTCATTAAAAAAAAAAAAGCGGTTCCGCCATCAAGATTATATTGTCACCGAAACGTAGGGGCGTTTGTTTATTATTTTATTCATTTATTACACACTTTATATTAGCTTCACTTGTATGTTTGTTTGTATGTTTGTAACCGACTCCTTAAGACGCGATTTTGACCCACTTTAAACGGACAGATTTCATTCAAATTTTGCACACCTGTCAAAGACCGATGACAATAGAATAATTCGATTAAAATATATGATTATCCTGATTAGATTCGCCAGGATTAATTATTTTTATAATTGATGACCATTGCTACTGACCACTAGATGGCGTGATAACGCCAATAATGAATGTTTGCACTATTCATCGCTAGATGGCGTTAACATTGTATTCTTCAAGTGTCAAATGTTACTACTGACCAACAGATGGCGTTATGTTACTAAAAAGTAGAAAATAAATAATAGTTTAAAAAAACTAAAAAACACGCTTTATATAGAAAACCCAACCAAAAAATTGAAAATAAATTTTTAAAAATTTGAATTAAGAATATTGTATATAAGAAAAAAATATTTTTATTGTCCTTCTACGTATATCTGTCGATAAAATAATTATATCTATTGAAAACATGCACCCCACGCTTTTTTTACAATAAAAAATATTTTTTTCTTAGATACAATATTCTTAATTCAAATTTTTAAAAATTTATTTTCAATTTTTTGGTTGGGTTTTCTATATAAAGCGTGTTTTTTAGTTGTTTTAAATTTTTTAATTATTGGCGCTGTCTCTTGTTAACCCAATGGTCTCTGGGTTTACAGTGAACCTTTCTCAATTACAAATCGTTTCACTTCATCATATTTGTTAGACTATAATGAAACAAAAATATAACATTTAAATCAAATACATGATGAAGAAATGTTTGTTATGTTTAAAATGTAGTCAATTGTTTATTATTAATAATTTCGTTATTAATGTTATATTCTTATCTGCTTACACCCTGTCGGGCTTGAACCTGAGGCCCTATCAAGCCAGGGATCTGTCGGGCCTGAGACCCTGTCAGACCAGGGCCTTACCGGTCCGGGGGCCCCCTTAGGCCGGGGGCCCGTGGCATTTTGCGCACTTTGCCACCCTATTGTTACGCCACTGACCGGAAGCCTTGTTTAGGGGCAAAGATCGTACGATTTCACTAAATTCATCAAACGACGAGAGATTTGAATCCGAAGAGTTCGGCAGTTCCTCGGCCCACATCCCAATCTGTTTGTGGTATTCTGAGTCATTTTCAACTTTATCATCTGGAATTAACGATTGTAACAGAGCGTCCGTTGTCTCCTCAATACCAGTGGTGAAGTTGTTGTCAATTTTTAAATTCTCAATATAAGCCAAATTTATTGACCCATTCGCTTTGAATTCATGGTATAAAGGAGACCACGGACCCTCACTATCTAAACGGGTTACAACTTTTCGTAATAAATTAACCTTCGATTTTTGGACGGCCGCTTTATAATGTGATCTGGCAACTCTAAGTTTATTTAAAGCAGATGTAATTGCTTCCCCTGTGAGACAGCGTCTTTTAAGTCCGTTAAAACGCCTACGTGCTCTACGAAAAGTCCGACGTAGTTGTACTAGTAAATCATTCCACCAATCGCACCTCCGAGTGTTGGTGACACAGACCAACTAGAAACAGACGGTTAACTCGCCTATAGATTCTTTAGCCATAGCCGCTCAGTCATTTGATCACGAAAGTCGGTTGACAGATTATCAAGATTATTATTTTTAAATATGATATGTAATACAGGCAAAGGTAGGTTGTATTCAGCCTTGTTGCGAGCGCTGCGCGCGGCTGCATAGGGTATTTTTTTTCATCGTTTTTATTATTTCGCCAAGTCTCTATAAATCACATTAAAGTGATCCAAAGAAACTTAGCTAAATAATAAAGTAAATGTAACTTTTAGATGAAAGATGGATAGATTGTGAATAAAACACTTAAAAATATTTATTAAACGATTTATTTTTTAATGTTTTTTTTTATACTTAAATAATAAATATTTTTGCTGAAATTTTGATAACATCGTAATTTTCATTACTCTAGAAATGTCAGTACTCTTTACAACGAATAATTAAAGAAAATATATTTTTACATATTATTCCAGATTTCACTGTTATCAGCATTAGCTGTTAAACAGCATCACTGCTCCTTCAGATAGGTACTTGTGCCTAATTTTATGAACAATCTCAAATTCTCAAATACTGATCCAATTGTGAATGCCAAGACTTCCATCTCTCGTTAACTTGTCTTGGCATTCACAACCATTTATGTAACTAGTTACTTTCTTTACTACCCATCCAGCAGCATAGGCCCGCAAGTTTTCGTACCTTCTCAATGGGCCTGCTCTAGTATATTCCCAATATCACATATTTTCTTTTGATGATTTGACTATCCAACAATTCCATTTTCGAATAATTAGTTAAAATTATGTCTGGGTTTGTCTAATCATCTTACCAATTGAAACTATTATTATGAATTTTGATTAATCTTGTAACTAATAAAGATTTGAAGGTTCAACTGGGGGTGTGGCAGTTTGGATCATTGTATCTATAATTATACTAACTTGTCTGATTTTCTTTTCAATAGGGTCTGAATTACAATATTGTGTCTCATTATATTAATTTGATTTGATTTTAAACACTTCCACACCCTCATAAACCATTTTAACCGAGTAATAGTTATTTTTTATAGAGGGTACTGACTTTTCTCTTGTTTTTATTGCTTCTGGCCAAAATGTGTGATTCTCAGGATTTTCTGTTACTGCCTTGTTAGTAGTTTTTATTTAAAAAAAGGCCACTATTGCAGTAGTCTTATTTGTCATCGAGCTGACTGAGCTTTCATCGGTACATGTTGCTGGAATGAAAAATATCAATAATTACAAAAAGATATAGTTTGAGTTTGACTTACTAATAGGGTAGTTGATTCTATATCATTTGGCAACAAGTTGCAAAATGCATAATCATAAACATGACAAATCAAAAATTTGTTTTAATTCCTACAATTTTTATATCTGCTTTATATGATACAAAACAAAAGCTCAAAGTAATCTTCATCAAATTCATGAACAGAAACCAAGTCTTTTAATGCAGGGTGCATTAAGTTAACATGAACTATCAATTAAAACAGACTGATTGTATGATTTTTCAATACTTACAAAAATTTGTTGTGTAAAGGAGAGCAGCAGATATAGTTCTGCTGAAAACTCTGACACAGCTTTTGACCTGAAAATAAATTGAGATATTGACAATCGTGACTTGCAGATACAATTAGAACTAAAACATACACATCACTTTAAAATGTTCTTGCTTTGAGTTTAAAATGATTACTATTTACTATAATATTTTATAAAATAATTTTCATGAAGTGCGTGGTGGCCTGTTAGTAAATGGGCCAAATGTGGCTGCCAACATGTTGACGGTGATCGCGGGTTCATATCCCAGAGCACACCTCTGACTTTTCGGAGTCATGTGTGTATTGATAGGCAATCATCACACACTAAAAACGGTGAATGAAAACATCGTGAGGAAACCTGTATACCATAGCGATTTGTAAGAATTTCTATGGTATGTAAGTCCGCCAACCCGCACTAGGCCAGCATGGTGGACTATATAGCCTAACCACTCTCAATCACACTCTCAATTATAGAGTAGGCCCGTGCCCTACAGTGGGATGGGCTGTTACAGATACAATTTTCACAAAACTGATGATTAAAAGGACATTAATTAGTTAATTTCCTTAGATTCCATTTTCATTTTAAAATAAATTATTATACTTTGATGAATATTCAATTATCAAATACCTTAATCTTTGTTACTGTTTCAAGTATGACATATTGGTCATTTAATTTATGTAACTCATTTTGGTACGCAGGCAATCAGTCACCAGTCAGTTTCATAGACATCAATTATATCTTGCTAATGAGGTATGTGTCTATACAAGACTATATTTTTGGCTATATATTTAAATTCGCCCCACCAATATTATCGGTTCCATCTGCAAAAAAAGAAACAGTATACTTAGTTACCATTATCATCCAATATGACAACATAAGCGTATAAAGTACTTTGTTTGAGTAACCAACCTGGGTTTTGATTTCGCAAAATATAATTATTTGTTGTCTCTAATTCCAAATTTTTAAAAGCTTATCGGAATTATGTGTCTTGGTCGCATATTAATGCCGTAAGGCTGTCTTGATATAGCTTTTATTTCTGGTACAGATATAGCCTCTTGGGAAAAGTAAAATCATATTTTCTGCTGCCACTTTATGAACATCATGCCTCTCTTAACCAATGTCTACTTGATATGGGTTAAATTATAGGAGATTTTAAAAGATACAAATTTTGAAATATTGATATAACAAATTGGAAATTTCGCGCGTTTGCCTAACGCGCCCTCTGATGGCGAAATCACGTCGAAAAATAAAAAAGTAGAGTTGCGCATCTATCTCTGTATATTATACTAATCTATGATGGAACCTCGACCGATAGTAACGTCTGCGCAATATGTAAACGTGTCCGACATAATCTCGGCACAGGTCTCAGCTGAGAAATCATTGCGAGTGAAGTCCCCGGCATACCGAGCAAATAGCGAGCTAAATAAATCCCAGTTGGCGCCTCTGGATTTATATCTAAAATTAAAATTATTATGTACCGGACCTTGTGTCGATCTAGGCAAGAACTCGTACACAATCAGGCGATGGTCACTACACGACGCGTCTGGCAGGACGCCCACCTATCAATACGGACATCTCCACTAGAAAGTGTGACGTCAATAGAAGACTTGCCCATAGGGCTACTATAAGTAGGTGGTGCATCAGGGGTGTTGTGTATTTCAAGATTCATCTCTGCAATGAAATCTTCTACAGCGCTACGTCGCTCGGTATCGGTGGAGCGATATTTGCCATACCAAAGGACAGATGACGCATTAACGTCAGCACCTATAATAATTTTATGTCTAGCGAGGGACCGCAAGACATAGCGGAGGTGACGCAGGTGAGGCCCCACAGGATCTGAGTATTGAAAATACCAGCTCACAACATATACCTTACAAATCGGACTAGACACCTCAGCGACAGCACAGTGTGACGTCATAAGACTACGTACTGAGGTAACGGTAAGATTTGAACCCAACACAAAAATACCTGCTCGTGAGTTGCTATCAAGTTGTACGACCTTACTAGATATTCGCGCATGTTGATATTGCTCCTGTACAAGTACGATATTTAACTTATACTCGCGTATTAACGTATCTAATTCTGACGTTGCTACCCTATCATTATGGAGGTTTAACTGTCCGATGGTAAAGTTATTCATAATGTATTAGTACTGGGTCGAGAGAAATAGTTGTTGGAGTTTGTACTTGTATGTTGGGCACTCCTGAAACCCACAGCGATGATCGTGGGGTTTTTTAAAGCGTTTGCATGGTGCGCATACTGGTTTAAAATCTGTGTTTGAACTGTGCGGACACGCCTTAGTCTCGTGTTCTTCAGCACAGACGGCACACGTAGGTGTTTTTACTGTGCAAAACTTTTGCACATGCCCATAGTATTGACAGTTCAAACAACGCACTACTTCTAAGTCGTCAATAAATCGACAGGTGGCCCAGTCAATAAATAATTTCTCTTTTGTGTCTGCCAGATGTTTCCTTATCATTTAAAACTTGAATCTGTTGAGGCAATTAAATCAGCGGGATTACGTCTTGAAAAACCGAAGGGGCGCCGCCCCCGTATCCTCGTTAAAGATGTGCCATCCTCTATGGAAGACCGCGCTTTTCTTACTGCACTTTATCGTCAAAATATTAAGGACGAATTGCCAATAAAGGAGGATGATTTTATTAAATCCATTAAAATAGTTCGTAGACGTAATTTAGATAACGGGCGTAAATGCAGGCATTGAGTTAGATTCGGAAAATAATTATAATGTAACATAAATGAGTAACTTACGAGTGAAATGTTATTCCACAAATTTTTCGTTCACTGCGGCTTTTGCAGCCTAAAATACTACAACCCACCACTGCACATACACTATAGTCACTAATATTTATATAAATCATTTATATAAAACTAGTAAAATCTCGGAAAAACTGAATGACGTATATTTGTTTGGCAAACTGCGCTGTTTGCCAAACAAAAAATCCGGCCACGGTGACAAGGACATAGAATAAAGCGCACCGTCTCTTTTTCGCACACTAGTTTGTAACTTGCGGTCTCACTCTTTTCTTTGACGTTTCAGTCAAGGCTACGTCTAGAGAGTATTTAGTCTGAGATCCGAACTATAGTCCCGCAAACTTATCTGGCTCGGTGAGAGATTCGCTGTTATCGACTTTAGTGTTGCCATTAAAAATAGATGTCACTATAAAGGGGGTAAAAAAGATTATTTTCATCCGATTAATAGTGTCGGAAAAGTGAGTGGATCAGTTTCCTCTGTACAGATAGCGGGCGAGTAGAATGCAGAGCTTAGGAATGTGGTAGTACTGTGATCTAATTATTGATGGCCATATTGATAATCTTTAACATTGTTTTAAGTTTGTCACTGGCGACTAGCCACTAGGTTAACATAATTAAAAAAATAAACAAGATAATAAATATCTCACATTTTTAATAAGTAATTATTTTATACGCCAAAATCAAATAAAACAAATGATTCATTCACAATTTTCGCTATTTCTTATATTTTCTTATTTCATTATTTTTAACAGAATTTGATGGAACAGTCATAATGATTTATTGAATAAAACATAAATAATAACACGGGCTATAAATATGTTGAGTATTAACAAGCGTACAATAGCTCGGAATCCATAGCACTAAGCTGCAGACACGGGAGACGGGGACACGTGCGGACGGCGGGGGGAGATACTCCTGCTCTTCACCCCTGGCCCCGACTGCATTCAACTCACGTGCTCACTGAATGTTCTTTTTCTTTCATAAGTTTTCTAACAAATCGCTCCCCAACACCTAAAATAAGTAACGAAAAATTTTAATTCATGATAATATGTAATTTTATATATTGTACTTATACGTACAAAATTCTGTTTACGTGGAATTTATTTTGAAAAGTTGACAACACTAACCTGTGGCAGGCTTCGCTTTCAAAATATTTTTCGAAGAGAATTATTGGTACCTGAAGACGGTTTTCTTCGTTCATAAAACTTAATACTTGAAGTATAACGCTCCTTGCATCACTTTTTAAAACTTTCGCCATTTTTCACTAGTTTTAACCAATAAAGCAAAAATAAATACATGGAGTCAACAACCAATGGCGATTATGTCAGCGACTGTCAGGTACACTGACAATTTCAAATGGCGTCATTTTTTCCTCTTTTGGCCACCGGGCCAGATAAGTTTGTGGCTCTATACATCGAAGTGAAGTTGCAGGTGGGGCGCTTTTTATTTTACATTCGAACTCATGAAAATATTTTATTAATCGGAACTCATGACCGTACTTACGACCTAACTGTCAAACATACACTAGCTCCATCTAGCGGACCCGTCGTTCGACATGTAGCGCCATCTCTGTGTTTGAGTGTTCTCGTCTGAATCAATTAAAAACTTCAGTGACGCATCTATTTTATCTATATAGTGTATAATCTATGGCTGTCAGTCAAGCGTCATTCGTGTGCGCGAGCTGTGTTCGTTGAGAAATATTTTCGGAATTATTTTGATACTAACGTCATTAAATAAGGGTTAAACAAGCATGAAGTGTAGATTTTACCTCTCAGTGATTGTTGATTAACTTATATTAGCTTTTGGCATGTGATAAATCATGGTTATCAAAAGTTCGCGTAGTGCCTTGAAAAGTTTTTAACAGATTTCAAAGTTTTGTGAAGTGGTTGTTTCGCGCACAATATCTTGTCTTTGTATAATATGCCTGAATTTTGTGATATCGGCTTGCGGAAGTTATCTCCAGGTATGCTAAAAAAATTACTACTAATTTCAAACATTCCTAAACAAGTACATTAATCACTACGTAACGTTATCTATGCGATTACCTTAGCTCGTATATATACGCATACAATGCCCTGTGCAGTTACGCTCGTCTTACAATATTTTCTTCATTTTAAGTTAGAAAGGAAAACTTTTAAAAATCAAAAATTTTCAGCCTAGAGCCTAGCGTTGAGTTGTTCAGAAGTTTGAGAGTCTATTCGGTTAATTATTCAATGCTGACAATAAAATCTTTCCTTTTTATAGTATTAGTAAACTCAAATCAAATAAATCTAATTTGTTATAGAAATGAGTAATGTTTTTTTAAAATATTAGTTTTAACCATTATACATGTTCTATAACGTTTATTTATTTCATTATTTAAATATTGTAATTTAATGCATAATGGTTAAAAGTTTACAAATATTATAGTATAATATGTATAATGTACAATTGCACTAATTTATGACACTTATTTAATGATTTATTTTTTACAAGTTTCAATTTATCAACAAGTTTTGATACTTGGATTGATATTTCCTACCATACGGAAGAAACTCATAAGCTCCAGTTAAGTAAATAAGGCAATATTTAATTTATTCATAGAACACAGTGACCTTTATAATATGTCAGCATAATTCATCACATTGCAGTGTCTAGTGACCTTCTGTCCTAATTTGTCAGAGTTGAATGCATAATATTATTATTATTGGTGTTGTGTTTATTACAGTGTAAGATACATCATTTAAACGACTAAAAATATATATTTTGGTCTGTAGTGTATCATAATATATCAATGTTGTAAGAGATTATTCATACTTATGTGTTTAAAAATCCACTTCATTTTAAAAATATTAAATAGATTGTAGTTACAGCAATCAAAAATTGAGTTATAATATATCTTTGTAGCCCAACATCATATACAATATTTGCTTTGATTTTACATATTATGATTTTTGTAAATCATAAATTAGCTGTGGTTTCTTTACTTCTACAACCATGAACTTCTAAATAGATAATTCTTTAACTGTCCATAACTTCATGGAACATGTTTCAATAAATGTATCTTATAATTAAAAGACTTCTTTTGGTCAAATTGACCCTTAAATATATAGTCCAATGTCTAGAAGTTTCTATTTATATATAATATACATATTACAGGGAACTGAAATTTTTGTGATCTGCCAACTTGGCAAGTCCATACAGTATTTAGTAGTTCCTTGTTTTGAAGATTTAATTTGTACTGTGTGGGACAAAAAATATTTTGATGATACTTTTGGCTCAGTACATAATATGATGTTATTTTCATTTTTACTGTATGTTACTATTGTCGCTATTTTGGTGCAGATGTTGGTAATATAGTAAGACACTCTGGACTACAGTAGGCAAGACCAGATAGCCTGTATTCTTAAAATTCTCGAATCTTCCATCTTAACACGATGAAAGGGTTTCATATTCTGAAATGATTGTCTTAAATGGCAAGCAATCTGGATTAATTTCCTGTTACTGAGTGACACTTAGAAAAAAAAACACTGGACTTTCACCCTGCACTAAAATAATCCTGCACTTAAACATCAGTAATACATATAATTAATAGCAAGCTAAGTATATCTATTTCCATATATGACAAAATGCAATATAATATATAAACCATTTGCATTTTATGTCAGTTTTCACTGTTATGGTCTGTCATATATTTACTGTTTTACAATATTTGGGACTTTAGATTATTTTATAATAATTAGAAACTCAATCAGTCCAATTTAATAGCGGACTTTACATACCATATAATTTCTTGCAAATTGCTATGATATGCACCATGCAGGTTGATATCTTCCTTCATTATTATAATGTGTGGTGATTGACTATTGGTATACAATAATCATGATTTTGAAGTCAGATGTGCCTGGCATTTGAACCTGTGAACACTGTGAACACATTGGTTGCTGTGTCTAGTCCACTATCAACACCTTCTACATGCTTTTTATGATTAATTTTATGACTTTATTATTAATTGGAATTTCTCCTTACATTGGCATGAGTTAAAAAAACGTATTTGCTATTTATCCGATGTGTGAATATGTATTAAATACACTTTATTGAACACTAATTAATGTTGCATATTTTGGCACATTTTTGAACTTCTACATACACACATAAACTCACGCCTTTTCCTAGAATAAGTAGGCGCCAGTGCAACCAAAATACCCTCATTTCGCCTTGTATGTTCTGTCCCATGATGTGGTAGAGGGCGAGCCTATCGCCATATCAGGCACAAATTCCTGACTCCGGCTGATAATGAATAGAAAAATCCAATATAGTGATATGTTATATGCCCGGGTCGGGCCACAGCCCGACCCAGGCATACTAACTCGAGACCTCAGCTTTGTAAGCATACTATAGTACAACTACGCTACCGAGGCAATCTTTGAACTTCTTATTCTTCAAATACCCCTACATTGTTTCTTCTAAGTAAAATAATAGTTAAATATATTTAAGGCATTTTATCAGGATGATCAATTCCTATTTGGTTCACAACATTTCTTTATTAAAGTAATCAATGTACAATAATGTTATATTATTGTATGATACCAACAGCAACACTAATAGCTGCATGAGTGTGCGTGTTTTTCAATTAAATTATGTTTTTAATTCAATAGTCTGCCGTTGTCAAGGATACGATATGATGTTCTAACGAAGCTTTTCGTCGAAGTAGCTGCACAAAGCTGGCAGAGACGGTTCATTGTCTTAGAGTCGTGACACGTGCCATCATTGTACATGGGTGCGTGTACGGCGCGTTTGCCACACTCGTGTGACTCGTATTCACTATGTGCGACACCGTCCGTACATACCAATTAGCTTTATAAGGACTTTATGAAGTCATGATCGAACACTCATACCAATCGGCCATACGTTCCAAAAATAAAGAATTAATATTCAAAATGAATGTCAATATTTTATTGATATTGAATAGTTGGAATAATCGTATAGCTGCGCTCAGATCGCGCGAACCTGGTGATGCTAAATACATAGTATTTTATTTTATTTTATTTTATTTTGGGAACATACAGTGTTACGAAATACACTCCAGAACAAAAACAAAACACCAATTATATGATTCCACAGTTAAATATGCATATAAAACATATAAAGAGAGAAAATGCCCTAGTTCCAACATTACACGGTAATTTACATAGGTATGTACATTGATATTAATAATAATATTTATATTAGACCAAATAGCGATATGTACATTTCGCATCATAATGAAATATGTTTATCTGGTTACTGGTTAGATTGTGATTCGTTCGGTAGTACCGGTCGTTGGCTTAGTGAGTCACAGATGCACGCCGCGAATCGACTCGCTGTTGACTCAGTGCCGTGACAATGCTCGCAAACACTTTCAGGTACTAAGTTTGAAGTACCTCAAACCACCGTTCACCGTTTCAAATTAACTTTTTTAATTTTGCCTCGGCCCTCTTGTGCGTGTTCTCATTGGATGAAAAGTTGGTACTTCATATTGGATCCTGGTGTATTCAATTTGAAGTGTCCCAATAGCCTGCATACGTCTAACGTTGCCGCTGTTGAATATTTATGCATGTTTTAATCCGTGTGTTATTATATGACAACCTTGACTCCATAGTAGATAATATAGTAATAATTAAGCTTGTTGTAGACTCCTAAAATTCTTATTTGTTCTGTAAACAATGTTATAATCAAAATTGCAGTCGCCTCTTGTATGTTTGTAACATGCATGATTATCATTCTTTTATTAGCTGTTATCTACATTTGGTGGTTCTTATTTATTACATACAATCAGGTTAATGGGACAATTTTGAATAGATTTTGTAGATTTGCTTACAGGAATAAAGTATACTTTCACATATTTTACATTCGTACGCGAGAAGTTTGGTAAAATGTAATTCAGATCACGTTGAATTTACTTTCGTACGTCTCAATTAATGTTTTGTTCAAGCTCCGGCGATGTACAAACAACGTTAACAGGAACGCTAAATGCCTTCACTGGGTCAAAGCGCCGGCCGACGTCCTGAATTTTTAAGAACTCTATTAAGGTGCTGCCTGCGCCTCGCTCGGCGTCCGTTCTGTGTGCTTTTCTCTCCGTGATTGCGTCTTTTTACTTTCTCACGGTGGTTTCACCACAAGGGGCCGCTGTATTAAAGGAGTGCGCTAGCGGCAAAGCCTTCTCTCTCCATGGACTAGGAACCTGTTAACATATCCATGGAAACGATGATAGTACTTTAACATCTTGGGCCACACGTATATTGTGTGTATGGTGTACGTATAGCATTGTCGACCAGAACAACCTTCATGTTATTTTAAATGTGTGCAGCAATTGAATTATCAACAAATGCTAATGATCGTGTTTATTAACGAAGTACGAACCGTAGATTTCTCATTGTATAGTACGTTTATCTATGACTCGTAAGTTGGTCACAAATGCATCAGCCAGTTTTCTACACTCGGCGATAACTTTCACGTTTCCTCTTCGCGTAAAATACTTTTTAACTACTTACAACCAGTTTATATATTTTTGTGTGTTTCTTCGTATCGTATTGCAATTGATATAGGTACTGCGAGGGTTACGGTCTCGCTAACGCAACAAGGCTCGTTTCCACAATAGCTGCTCAGCGAAGTTGATACTTAGCGGTCGACTTCCGTACTCGGCTATTTTATTTGTATTTTATTTGCATTTAGAACGACACGTCTATTTGTATTTGTGTATAATTTAAAATGATGTCCTCTTAATGATATTAATTGAAACATTGACCTAATACAATACAATAACATTACCAATAAGCATGCTCAAGTGGCTAATAAAAATTAAAGAGACGTCTGATCGTAAAGTAAATGGAAAATACGGTGTAGAATGGCATATGTAGGTATATTATTGTGGTTTTGGTGACATGGATGACTATTGAGTAGTGAGAAAGAAGCGGTGTTGCAGTCGGCAACATTAGCGCAGAAGTAGTCACCCGGAGGCGATTGCTTCTAATTGAATTAGGCTGCAAGTGGAACGCGCCTGGTGTACGCAGCCGCACGCACCACACGCGCCACACACACCACACACTTGCTAAATGCTGACCGCTTTAATACACTCTCTAACTGCCGTTTTACATAATACCAAATATTTGTTTGGAGAAACTCTGAAAACGCGTAAATGCGTATGAATGAGATATAACGTATATCGATAGTATTTTATATTTACTTTTATAATTCTAGCGCGCTAGTTTTATTGTATTGTTACGCTTTAGCATCACGTATGTAATTTTCTATGTCTGTAAAATCTTTTTTCCAGTTTGTAAATAAATAAGTATGTACATATTAAGAGGCTATAATTTATTAAAAAAAAATCTTTTGTAGTCGGTAGGTTGCCTGTGGTGCGTACATACGTTTATGAGGTTATACTAATTAAGTAGATCAAGGATATCGATCCTTATCAGACACTGGCACGGATCTGCTGGTAATAAGAAGATATCTGGAGATTCAAGTGTATGAATTCCTTTCATAAACATTAATTTCTATTGAATGTATGATAACTTTCCGTAGAAAACTTTAAGAGCTTGGATATTGAAAAATATTTTCAAATTACTTGTTTTAACATTCAAACACCAACTTGCAAAACTGATTTAGTAAACAATAGCTTGTAACGGCATCTCGCTTTGTCTGAACATCGCTGCTGCAATACTGGCATTGTCTGAAATTATCTTTTTATTTCGTTTCTTTTACTTTATCATTGTTACTATATTATGTAGTGGGTAAATTGAATTATTACTTGTAAATTAAGCCTCTTTTTAGATTAATTCATTAACAATAGACAATGAATTAAGTAACTCTATATATTTTATTACAACAAAAAATTATAAATGAAAGAAAATAAATCCACTGCACAAATTAGGCCAATGTAACATTTTCGTGCAAGGTTCAACGCAGAGAAGTAAAGCGAAGTGGAGCCGTCCTTATTATATGGGACATTCCGTGCCAGGCTCCGATCGTTCCTAGTACGCGCGCCCGTAGTCTATAATATAACTATATGTTGACATATAGTGCACCCCAATGTCGCCCCTTTCCAGCAGGCGGCAGACGATGAGTCGCTAGTTACTGTCTGCCCCACTAAGAAATACGATGTAATCGCGTGCTGCGCGGTCCCGTTTTAGTTGAGAGTGAACGCGGTGTCCGGTCACGGTCATTTGTTTAAGCGCAAATGCCAATGAAGATAGTGGCGTCACACTTTTCACTGTGTCGGCGCTGGTGCCGGGGACGTGGCACCCGGGCCGAGCGATGGCGTGCCAGCGCCGCCAGTGTCAACCGCCTCCCACTCTGACGCATTGTCCACAATCCACAATTGCCCTACTATCACTTCGCCAATATACTAGAGGCACACGTTATTTAATATCGCTTCCACTGATATTAATTTTTCCTTTCCAATCTTGCAAACATTCAAGTAATGTTGATACAGACTCCGAACTGTCAGTGAGAATACGGTTACATGATAACATGCCAGCAATGTGTTACTTGTAATTCGATCGTAGAATTAAGCCACGTCGAGTTTATAAGGAGAGTACGTGTGTCGAGCAGGTGCACATATTCTTAAAGCCAAACGTGTTCAATGACAAAATAATATTTTACAACGGGTCACATGTATCACACACTGCGAAATATGTATTTAATTCTTATACTATTAGTAAGTGTCCATTATTCATGGGATGTGAAGAATACGTATGTACATTGTACTTACACTTATATTTTTTGTTTGTTTCTAAATACAGAGGGTTTGAATTAGTTAAAGCTTTATGTTAACTATTGACGTAAAGAGGTTGACGTAAAGACCCAAAGAGGTTGTCGTAAAGGGGTGGAGCTTAGGTGGCTCGAGTGCGAGACTCGCGTTCCTTGAGAGTGAGTCATGTTTAATACTTCAGGCCGGTGCTTTCGCATTCCAATTATTGATACACCGTGCGGTCTCATGAATGGCCAAGAGCAGTAGTTACATAGTTTAGTGTTAAATATTATGCATACATTATTACAATAGTACTATAGCCTATAGTGTAATAGTATTTCGAGTGGCGATCCATGTCCCCTGTAGTCGATAACAAAATTAATAATAACCTTTCATTTGAGAGATCATGGTCAATACAAATGCCGGTTTGAAAAAGCGTTGCTGTTTTAAGAGTTGTTCAATACACTCAGTATTGGAGCCGGTGGTCATTTTGTGACGCGAAGATGTGCCTGTCTTGATTGTAGTTTAGTTGCGTGACAATTTATAACAGTACATTCGCTTACATAACATTCATGGGAGTGTTCACATGGAGGGACAAGTTCACTAAGCTTTTACCACGATAAAGGAGATTATAATACTAAACGCACGAGTACATATCTAACATTCTCACAACCTATTTATTTGTGTATGCGGATGTTAGAATGTGGCATGGTTGCGGGAAAAGTTACCACTTGCGTTACATTTCTATACATAAATAATGTATAAACACTTTATGATATAAAAATAATATTTCTATTGTACATCATACTTTTAAAAATATATTCTAATACCACTGCAGGCTCTAATCTCCGAGTTAGACAAAATTCACGCGAACGAAACCTGTGTTAATTAAGTGCTAACAGTATATTGTTTATAGTTAATGTAAGGTTCTCAAGTAGAAATAACAAAAAGCATTTATTGCCTTTTGGCCGATAGGGCCACTTCACTTGTTCCGCCCGTATGCACTTGCCACGGGGGTCGGCGGGCCCATAGTTTTTGCATCCAATTTTCATTTTTTACACCCCACATTCCCACGCTTTGTTTAGAGAAAAATTATCCTGTTCAATGGCACTTGTTTGCGCTTACAAGTGCTATGTTTTATTATTGATTTTGTAATTCAGAATACCTACTTGGTTACCTACTTGCTTAAATTGTAATGGTAACGTTTTATATTTTAAATGTCATGCTTTTAAACGCTTTCGCTTGTTAGTTTTGCTTGACGTTTAATATTTCTTTATGATTACTGTTACTTTGCTCATGGATTTATAATATTTAAAGGATTATTGGTTACATACAAGTAAATAAAAGAAGATATTTCAAAACGTCGCGTCGCGTCGTTTAATTGAATAATACACAATAAGGTTGTTCATTTCCAGTCCAATTTCGAACATTATAATCTAAAAAAAAACACCCTTTATTGTGGAGTGTACTGTAATACACCATGGTCTAGCCTGCGTGTTTGGCGGTTTTGCCGACACTCGCCGCAGGAAGGGGCAAGGTCGGCGTCCAAGCGTGAAGTTCCGCCGCTATTGACAACCTCCTTTGTTGATTCTAAAACAATCATTATGATGAGAAAACATAAGGGCAAAACACCCTTCGAGTAAAGCGCTTTATCTATTTTGCGCAATATCTATCTCGATGTTTTATATTGCTGCTTTAAACACCAATTATGGATAGTTTTATTCGTAATTATTTGTTATTAGTTTATTACCGGTTTAGCAGCGTAAATTACAAACTTCTTGCGCGTTGTTTAATCGAGCGTCCAGATCTTATAATGAAGTATCTGCAGTGAAAGTGGAGTTATTGAAACTCCGTAAACAACTGCGCACCGACACAGATCTAGTTGGTGGTAAAAATGCGTAACCCACGGTTACCGATGCGTGTTTATTTTTACGAGTCAACGATCCGAGTTTCGAACGGTTCGTAGTTCCTCGTTTCATGCACAAGTGTAGCTCATAAGCTGCAGCCAGCCGAATAACGGAAGCGAGTTCAACCATAACAACATTGACGCCTGTTTCGCTTTCTGACAGCTTACACTAATAAACCGTATTCAGATGAAAACTGAAACGAAGTCAAAATGCATTTCGAAGTAATCTAAAAGTGTCACGAACATGTTAGACGTAGTGGTATTAGCTTAGCTGTACTATTTTGTCTTCTTCGCTCGGACTGATTTCAAAAGTCGTTCAAAAGGGACAAAACTTTCGATAAATACAATATTTTGCAAGTGATGATGAATAATTGTGAACTAATAATTTCGGTATAGCCGATAGTATAAATAGTCAACTTCGGAATATTCATAAAATTTTATGTATCGTCTGATGTGCTCACTTAGTATTGAATTGGCATGAGTAAGATATGCTAAATCGGTTTTCATATTTCGCAATGCTAGTGAAGGAGTTTTTGTGTACCCAACGCCAATGAATTGTTCTCTTATTTACAACCGTGCGGTGCGTGTCGGATCGAATTCCGTTCTTTCAACTGCGAAAATAAAATAAGAACGTATTCAAACGTTTGTACCTCAGTGACCCATATTTGGGTTTATTCTAAGTTTAATAGCCATTAAAGTACATACGACTTTCAATAATATAGTAATTTAAGCCACTGTAATATGACAATTTTATAATATGTATTAGTAATGGCACGAGTATGTTTAACTTATAAATATATATTGTTGCGTTCTTTAACGAAGCCGTATAGCATAACTCCTTTGAAGCCTCGTACTCAAATAGTTTCCAGATTATCTACTAGTCATACTAGTGTATTCCTGCAATACATTGCTTATGACAACTGCGACTTGGATTATTAGTTATTACTAGAGATGGGCCGAGTAACGAGTACCGAGTTTTACTCGGCTCAATTTTTTTTCAACCGAGTACTCGGCCGATTAACTCGGTTCTATCAAATTCCCATTTTGCGCGCGTAATGCATCTTTCTGGAATTGCTTCAAAGAATTAGCTTCCACCCAGCCATTAGAGCGCGATGATCCTAAAAGCCCCATTGCTTTAGAATGACATTGCTATTTAAAAGAAAATTTGTTGGCAAAAAACAAGAGTCCTTTCGAGTGGCGGACAGGGCACCAAACAAGGTATCCAGAGCTGGCACGTTAAGCAAGACTGTTTTTAGGTGCACCTGCAAGCACCGGGTATAGCGAGCGATTGTTTTCGGAGGCTGGTAACGTCTACGAAGAAAAGAGGAATAGGCTGTTACTAGAACGTGCAGAGAGCCTTGTGTTCCTGCATCATAAGTTAAATTTATTAAATTTTAATTATTGATTATTTTTATTACTGTTCTCTTAATTTTGTCTCACTAACTACTCATTCATTAGCAAAATTTTGATTTTATTAGTTGTGATTGTCAAAAATTTCCTAAATTAGTAATAAATACTTATAAATAAATAAATTAGACCCAACAGTCACATACATAGTTCTTACCCACACTAAGATTAAGTCTTGGGTCGTGGGTGTCAGGGACTACGAGAGACTTTTCGGTCTCACAAACCCCAGACATGGAAGAAATATTTGTGGGACGCACAAACATTTCTCTCGGTGTGGGGATCGAACCCGCGGCCTCTCGTTTCACAGTCGGCGTCTAACCTACTGCGCCACGGAGGCTGCCTGTCTGTTTTTGATTAACACTGTTGTTTTAGTTATATCTACCTAAATATATTGCTTTTCTTAAACAAAGTATACTCGGCATTCAAACCGAGTTATTCGGCCGAGTACGAGTATCAAAAAAACCCGCCGAGTACGCCGAGTACCGAATATCAACCGAGTACTCCGCCCATCTCTAGTTATTACTTATACTTGTGTGTATTGCATAATACATGTACCATGTATAATTGCTTAAACTTATTTTAATTATTGTAAATATGTCTTGTATTGTATTGCTAAAAATTAAGTTTCATTGTATAACTCTTAATAGTGGTAAATGTTATCAAATCTTGAAACTTCGAAATAGGTTTAATTTTAAAATTAGTAAAAATACTACAAATATACACAAAGTAGAACTATTTAAGTGCAAATGCGATATGTATATTTTGAGTATCGAAACTTTCAATACGCGACGTAATCCGTTGCCGTTATCATCATGAAATCTTGGAAGAAAGAACGTAATGGTGGTATTATAAAATTCCGATTGCGTAAGTATCTCTTACGTTTTGGTCGTGATTTCATTAGTATCGGTGGTCAGATGTTTGACGGCCGGCCGGCAGGCCATATGTTTACGTTATAAATACCTATTGCGCTGTATGTAGGTGATGCGCCCGCGCACATCCACATCGCCACAAACCGCCCACTTTTCAGTTTTTTACACAAATCGTTTAAATTAGATCGAAACGAGAAACCTAAACAATGCAAATGAAGAGACCTTCGAGCTATTATATACATTAGTATAACATAAGGCGAGGACAATAAACAAGAGACATTACATCATACATGCCTAATAGTCGAAAGATTTTTACGGAATTAAGATTTGTAAATTAATATAAAATCTAGAATAGCTTGTGAGACCGCATGATCTGGACTAGATAGTTGTTTGCCGCGAAATTGTTATTAAAGTATTTTTCTAAGCTTTACGATCTGAACAAAATAATTATCACATTGCTTCCGACATAATGATACCATGTTAAGAATGATTTAATTCAGAGAGTTCGATTTCCTTTTCCATAATAATCAATCAATTATATTGTGATTTTATCCATTTAAATATCAATCTCAGTTGTACCGCTTAATTCGACAGCTACCGTGGCGCAGGTTAGACGCCGGCTGTGAAACGAGAGGCTGCGGGTTCGAACCCGAACAAATATTTGTGTGACCCACGGGTGTTTATTTCGGGTCTGGGTGTATTTTGAGACTGAAAAGTTTCTTGTAGTTTCTGATACCCACGACACAAGACTATTTTATCGTGGGATCAGGACTATGTATACGACTGTTGGATGTATGAATTAAATTACTTACAATTATTTATCAATAATAGTGTAGTTATTCTATGTACTATATTTAAGTAATTTTAACACAACACACAGTCAAAGCAGGACATGCAAATCTGAGAAAAGATGGAACGACAATCGTTGTACTTAATTTCTGTATAAATAATCATAAATTCAAGATGTATGTGCGAGAACGAGAGAATTACTCGGAGTCTATCTTCCGAATCGCGACCCTAAGTTGAACCAGGCCTACCATTTCACACTATTATAAAAGTAGATGATAATATAGTTAGTAGTTCCGCCTTTCCCAGGAGCAAGGTGTTGAAATTCAATCGTGCATGTGGACAATGGTGATGGTTAACCAGTCGGTTACAAGTACTTACAATACTAATTTGTCGCAACGGTCCTTCAATTCTTCGGACATATTTACTTTCGACCCTTTTTGTTCTTTAATAAGAGAGGATAACTTTTACTGCCTATTTTATTTATATTTTGTTATCAGTTTCTCAAAGAATATAACTTAAATATTAAAAAACTGGTATCTTTGCATGTACATTAATATTAGTAACAGCAGATGCCCTTTGGCAATAAGAATTACTTAGTAGATAATAAATGTACACACTTCACACCCTGCTACTTTCATGTCACTCAATCAAAGCAGCAGAAAAGAATGTCAGGCGATCGGAAGAACGCTATTACCACTGCTATTGTATGCTTTAAATGGCGCTTCATTATGAAAGGTGTGTAATAACCACCTCCATAGATTTATATTGTACATTTGTGTCTAAATAATAACTATAAACAATATTAAAAAACGAGTATTCTAAATATGTTTAACATTACGACCTTGACATCGCAATGTTCATTAAAACTGAATTAGTTTTAGAAACCAAAAGTTTCTCATAAAATCTACGTTAAGTTAACAGAAATCAATTGTCTGTATTCAAAAGTTCTTCTTTATACTACATTTTAATCTGAATACGGAAGTATGAGTACATAGTTTAAATTAAATATCAAAATGCTCGGTATTTATTAAATCATCATATTTATATTTATCCTTTCTGATATTATATGTCAGGAAAAAAAAAAGACGAGTTTTTTGTTTATTACGCTACTCAATCAGCTATCAGGAATTTACACATTCATGTTGTCGGGGGAACGGAAAATGGGAAATGGTCCGAATGATAGAAAAATAAGCACATAATATTCGATAATTGCGAAAGAAAAAAACTCCGTACGCCTGCAAAGACTCCATCTACCGACATTAATAAATCGGAACGTAATGACAGAAATAGGAAGCTGGGGTATTTTAGAAGAAAATAAGATATGATATAGAAAAAGTTCTATTGGAGACTAGTCAAGTCACGAGCTAAATTTCATTTTTATAAATCGGCATTGAAAATGTATGTATTCCTTTAAAGATTTCATAATTCCTTCAAACAATATATTATATTCTGTATTGACTCGATAATTCTTTAAGTGTTAATCTATTTTGTTGTTTATGGTATAATAATTTAGGCGCGGCTTTATCAACATTTGTTATAACGCACCGATTAGCGCCAGGTATCGTCGTTATCGTTCTAAAATTATAACTCGATCAACAAATTTTACGTCCGTCGTAATGCTCGCTCAAATTATTTATTTTATCTAACTATTTTTTTAAGTACCCATAGGCATATAGCATGAGGTACGTATTTATAGGAAATGCGGGAAATAACGATTTCTGCAGTGATTATTTACAGATTAAATTTCACCAGAAATAATATTTTTGAAGTCCCTTCTTTGTTTTTACAATACATCTCAATTTCATTGTCATCACCTACTTTGCAATTGAAAGTGAAATTTGACATAATCAATGCTATCTTATCTTGGATAACTATTTTTATTTTGAGATGTTCAAATATAGCAACGCAATATTTATTCCTGGTGACGTTTTCATTCATTGGTTTATTTCCAAGCTTTGGATATATTTATAAATATATAAATTGTGGTTAAGGAAAAATATGGTTTTTCGGTCAATTAACGATAAAATAACAATTAATGAAATTAAACTAATTTATTTGCACATTTTGTTACATGTATTATGTAGTAATGGTTTGGTTGATATTGCGTTGAATTGATAAATACCTTAGTGGATTATTCAATAAGTATTACCGATCAAACACACGTGGATGTCTCCAGAGACTTGATGGCAATAGAGCGTCGATCATTATTGTTATTATTGTGTAACTGACATTTATTTACTGTTTGCATTCTCACCTAATTACATGTTTTAGTTTTGTTATATTAATTTAATATATGATTAGCTGTACCTAAAATATTTATAAGGTGACTTTATACTATGGAAATAATAACGATTTTTCATATGACAAAATATTTACATTAGACATTACTACATTTCTCCACTAGTAAATATAAAATGTATAATGTGTGTTTAATATTATTATAACGAGGTGAGAGTAATCAGTTTTCACATGTACGTTAATCAACTTTCCAGTGTGAGTTGATGCGGTGACAAGATGGACGCGGCGGACAAACGTATGCTGGAGCGCGAGGCGCTCCGGAACATGATACAACAGTGGAACGCCAATCGTCTCGACCTGTTTGCACTCAGCGAGCCCAACGAAGTACGTACACATGTTTTCTTTTTACAATTAATTCAATTATATATCTAATTTTTATCTGAGATTGTCTTGATTATAGGCGGGAATGCGTTAGCTATTTAATCAATGTTTGTTTTATCCTATGGAAATCTAGTTTCATTCTGTATCAGCCCACATACGTCCCACTGCAGGGCAAGGGTCTACTCTACAATCGACAGTACGATTAAGAGTGGTTAGGCCATCTAGTCCACCACGCTGGCCTAGTGCGGGTTGGCGGACTTACATACCATAGAAATTCTTATAAACCGCTATGGTATGCAGGTATGACTTTTAAAGTTGAATGGGTAAATGGGGTATTCCCCCCTTTTTTTAAAATACCAGTTTTTTATTCGATCAGCAAGACCCATAAAAACCCATTTGAAATTAATATTTTAAATTTATACGCGCAAATATATGAAAACGCTAGTCGCCATGTTCAATAAAATGATACGTCACTCAATGAGTAAACAACCTTCCTTTTTTTGCAATAAACATGAGTTACTCTAGTTAAACTCTCCTTTAACGAAACCGTCGTTCATTTTGATATGATAAGAAAAATACGTAGTGAAGAATACTGTTATAACTTTTCTGTTTACTTAAGAGGTTAAAATGTTTACAACTGTTGCCTGGGTATTCTACTCGCGGAAAGACGTAGATCCTGACAGATAGAAAAAAATCAAAACGGGTTATAAAATTTATTCTTTAGAGTTATTAGCTAAAATTAACTTAAATTCATTGCTTATTGCTCCACTATATATAGATTTATTGTTTTTAGATTTTTTCTCTCTTATAGTAAAATACCCTATTATTAGGTACTAAAGTACATTCTTTTAAGGGTTTTAAGTTCAACTTTAACTTAATAAGAGTGTTAAGTAACTTTCATCATCCCAAGTTTGATTGAATTAACGTTCATAATGTATTCATGAACTTCGTAAAATTTAATTCCGTCAGGGAGTATGTGGCACAAAGGGAAAATCTTGAATCCTAATTTATTTGAAAAATGCCCGAATTTATATTAGTTGATTTCTTTTTGAATTCGTAACATATGATTTTCTGTACATTGCGCCATAATGAGATGTGAGTATAAACTTCACTCATTGTTTATTATTTCTGTAACAACACGACGTGGCGCGTTGTTTTCCCACACGGGGCTAGACAGAACAGTAAATTTGTTGTAGGTACCTAAGTATGAAAACACCGTTTCATGCAACGTTGTACACCAATTGATGTTTACATAAAACGATGTTTCAGAATGTCCTACTCGTATAGTCAATAGTGTGGCAGTTCTTTTATGGTTATTTAATTAATGAAAATGCGAAATAATAATAAATCGTTTATATAATGTCTATTACAAAAAAATGCTAAACATAATTATGCTGTTATGTCTTTAACTCTTTACAATAACTTACACGCAATATTCTTATTAAAATATTATTCAAAGCCTGTGTGGGAAACGGTTGATAAAAGGTAATTATAAATCACATTCGCCGTTATTATGTGTAATAAAAAGTCGGAAAAAACTATAGTCTCATCATCATAGATCCAGAAGGGGGAGACAAAAAGTGTATCAATGCACGACATTTTGAATCGTGACTCACGCGAGCAAGTTCCATCGATAAATATTTGCGTTGATAATAAAGCGTTGACAAAGTACGTTATCATTCAAAGAACCAGCGAGATAACTTTGTTTCCGGTTATTTGTTATTTATTGCCTTTTGTGCAGTACCTTATTTGTCGCACAATGGGGACGTGTAGTGAGCTATTAGGTCGTCTGTCTAGATGTGTCTTCACGCTTTCAGCGTTCGTCGCACTGAGCGATTGTTCCCGCATACTTACTACTTGATGATGATTTAAATACATAATACTGTTGTAATGCGCTGAACTTTGCTAATATAACTACTTTTATTCAAAGAATCTTTGTTTTAGCTCCGATATGTATTATTGTTACGTATCGTAACGCACATAAGCTTTGAACAGATATTTTACTAAAACATTCCATAATGGATTTACTAAGAATTGCTAATGTAATATTTTAATTATTTAAAGACTTTGTAACAGTGTCTTGGAAACACAATAATGGATCTCTTGTATATTTCAGAGCAGCAAATATGAATTATTACTATTTGTATCGCATAACCGTTTTCTGTTTGCAAATAACTCGGCAGGATACGACGGAAATAAACCGGCGTTATTTTTGAAATAGACACGTTCTTTCAATGTTTACGTGCACTCCAGAAATACATTTAACGTCGGTAATAATGAAGAGTTAAAACTCGAAGCAATGTACAATTAGTAATTACTAACGTGTATTAAACCTTAATATCATAATACATATTTTGACGTTGTTCGTTGTTAAATTGCGTTATGTTTCTCACCATTTTGAATCACGTTGAACATTTTTCTGATAACAAGTGGAAGGAGAAGAAAATACGTGTAAAGTAAATTAAAAGAAAATGTTTATGTTTGCAGAATTTGGAGTTCCACGGTGTGATGCGGTTCTACTTCCAAGATTTGGGTCAGAAGATAGCGACGAAGTGTATCCGTGTCGCCTCCGACGCCACAGTTAGCGATGTCATAGGTTAGCGAGCGGAATCATCTAGCTCTTAATGGTGTCGCAGATAAAAGCGCATCTACAACGGCTTTTACAAATTATCCGGGCGAACGGCAAGTCGTGTGAACACAGCACTTGTCTTTCATATCTCAAACCGGAGCACAGCTGTGCTATGGTGCCACTGAATACGATTACGTTTCTTTTAAACACTTTATACGCTTTCAATGTGTCGATATGGTTATTTTTAGGGAAGGCCTATGTTCAGCAGTGGACCATCAGTAATAATAATCTATGAACATTTTTTACTACAGGTGGTAGATGGGTATTACATTTTTTTATTTAAGATTTAGCGACCAATTTCACCTCGTTCACGAAAAAATATTCTCAAGGTGAAAGTTAGACTTCTAATCGACTTCGTTCATTGGTTGGCAGTATCGTTGATAAATATTTAACAATTCGGTTATGCCAATCTCCGCTCTCAATTTAACGTTATTTTATTTGAATTTGGTTATGTGTTTTGAAAGATTAGCCTGTCTTAAAATATCGTTATGAACCACGGGTCATCGTTATAATGCATTCTGGGAAGCAATCATTTAAAAATAATAATTATTTGTATTATGAGATATATTTTGGCAGACAGGATTATCATCCTTATAGCTTCCGATACCAGACGACTTACGGCGATATATGCGATTAGCGCTACTCATAGTTTTTGATTGTTAGGTGTATTTATTTATCACAGTATTGTGTAATATTGTGGTAATGTGTTGTGTGTTTTTTTTAATATACAACTTGATATGTGACCACTAACAATATTTGCTATCAAAAATTGGCAAAAACTGTACTCTTTTTATAGTCTTACAGACTAGAAGTTTTAGTATGATAGTTTGGGAGCATGACTATTCTATTATGAAACGCAACGGATATTAGTCACTCAATACTTGATGACTAATTTATCTGAACAACATACGTACATTATTATATTATTAGGTTTTTTTGTTGCGATGTATAACATCTAGCGCTATATTAAACTACCACCTTTTGTATCTTCCGCCAAAATTAGTTCATATTTTAATAAACACGCAAATGCATGTTATTCTACTATTATGTCTGCTCCTACTTTCTAGATTAGATAGTTGCCGGTAAAAAATAAACGATTAAAAATATTCCATAATATAATATGACATTGAGTGTATGGTAAAATTCAGCAATATAAATACTGAGTAATGGGTCGGTATTATTGTATCAATACCTTGACATTGAAGCTTGCTCGGCATGGTATTTATGAGCAGGTAGGGCCGAGTAGACCGGGGCTATATCACAAATACTCACTTTTTATTTTTTATTTTAGTTTTCAATCTGGTATGGAAAAATATTACTATATCTACGAACTTCAATATAATGTAATTCTATCTGCGTTATGGTATATAAGCTGAATTTTATATATTCTGCATTTTTGACAAATACAAATGGTGTTTCCTCTGTAGCCAAACATTTTCGATAGTTCTTTCGCTTGTCAGGCACATTGACGATGATGTCTATCACAGCAACAACGATTTAAACTTTATAATGGCTTATCGCGTGATGCCTGTGTTAGAGACGTGCACAAACTTTCAGCTTTTATAAAATAACGAAGGTGTGAAGCTCACGGGCTCTTGCTCTAAATTTACATATTATCCATCATCTCCGAACACCGGCTAGATGGTCGCTATGCCTCAAATCTTATTGCTGTTGAAAGGAAACCGCGATTATTTTCTGTCGACTGAGCAGTTGGCTCGTTTGCCGCATTAAGGTTATAAAACGTTTATATTTCCTTATTAGAATGCGTATAATTTCCACCGGTGTGCAAACACTTCCGCGCGTAACTAACTGCAATTAACTAGTATTGAACCATATAGTATTCTCGGTTGATAACTAAGTACATGACGAAACGTAAACATTACTAACCTACATTTGAGCAATTTATGTCGCTTATTTGCTATGAGAGCTGAATACGCGATCATGCTCAGACCAGTATCTCGGGAATATGAGTATTTACATTCTTCGAAATTTATAACAACATTTATAATAAAATAACAAAAATATTAAGAAAGAAAAAGTATCTGATGTCGTAATATGATGTGAAGATGATGAAGAGTGAGTTCTTATTGGATTTCGGTTATTGCGAATGTGAAATTAGCGAATTTAACTAAAGTATTTGATTTAATTTATTTTAGGAACACATTTTGTTATTTTTTATTACTGTCTCAGATGTCTTTATACCAAAGTAACAAAATTTACAGAGGTATTCTAGACATTTAGGCAGTCGGCAAGCCGCCCCACCCAAGTACAATTATGTATGCACTTTAAAATACCATTAAAATTATGTAAAAATGCAACAAAAACATAATCTTCAAAAAACCTAAGGCGTTTCCATAAATAAAATATTTATTTATTTATTTCATTCTTTTTTGCACTCTACAGCGAAACAAGAAAGAAATCACATAATAATAAAAATAGTACAAGTGGCGGCCCACACTAGGTAATTTCTTACAGGCAACCATGGGATGGATTTTTTAAATAGGAGAAAGAAAGGGCAGTCTAGAGCATAAATGAAATAATAGTAATCTACAATGAATAATATACTACACCATTTAAATACCTATAATATAAATACACATATACATATAAAAATACATACACAAACATACACATATACTTATACATATACTATAATTACCAATAGATCGGAATGCGTAAGAATATTCCGCACCTAAATTCCTAGTGACAAAGAAAGTAGTTCTTAATCATTTTTAAAATATTATTTTCTATAACTTTATATGTACGTCCTAACAAAAGTTGTTGGATGAGAGCCCCGATCGACTCGTCTCCGTGATTCTTGCGGAAGGCCTATCTATGTTTAGTAGTTGATTTCTTGTAGCCTAATATGTAGGTGTTGTTGAAATGTAGCATATTATAGTCCTTTAATGTATTTGTTTTTGTTTCTTATGGCGTTCACATATTATGTATGTAATTTCCTTAGAGTATTTATAATATAGAGGGAGCGCTGGTAATTCAAAAACGTAGCTGAAATGGTGGTACCGGGTCACCTTTTTCTGCCTTTCTATTGGCTGACATTTGACAGACCGTCGAACATGCACGAATTATTTGGACAAATGTTTTTTTTTTATATCTATTTAATATCTCTCAAACTCGTTATAAACGAATAATAGCTACATATACTTTCGGTTATAAAAGGAATTTATAAAAAAATGTTGTAAAATAATTGGTAAAATTTTCACTATTCTACGAGCGCTACCAACATTACGATCAAGAAAATATCTACGGTTTTGCAGACGCAAAAGTATGATAGTATTCCCTCTATATTATAAATACTTTAACGGCCGCACTCAGAGACGTTTAATGTCAATTAAATCTTTCTTTAAAGATTTTGTTCGTAAATTCGACACTAAGTAATGATTTAATTGACAATAAACGTCTCTGAGTACGGTAGTAAGGTATTTACACATGAATCGTTAAATCTGTAAGTGTGTGTGCAGAGACGCTGATCGAGAAGTTCCGTCCGGACATGCGCATGTTGTCGCTGGGCTCGTACTCGCTGTGGGAGACGCACGGGCCCGACGACGAGCGCCGCCTGGAGCCGCACGAGAAGCCGCTGCTCGTGCAGCTCAACTGGCACGCCGACGACCGCGAGGGACGCTTCCTGCTCAAGTGCCTTACCAACAACGAGGTTCTTACATCATACATCATATACACTCATAACAATAGATCTCGTCCGATTATTCCACTGCACGTGTTATGGTACCAAATGTATAAATTAAATGATTACCTCTTTGCAACACGTTAAAATATACAAATTATACACTTATAAATTACTTTGCCCATTGTTTTTACTTTAAATATAGCTACGATTGTTTTTTTTTTGTGTATAAATGTATGTACAATGCAGAGAGAAATAAATAATAAATAGCAAACTCTGCGAAAGAGATACAAACACTATTTCTGGTCTCTTTTTGTTTAAATAATTCGAAGTCAAATGTAATATAATACCTACATAAATTAAATGTTTATAGTACATAAATTCATATGCTCAAGCCTATATCCATAAAATGTTCGGTTGTAGAGTAAAACAGTTCCTAGTTTTAATTGTCAGCCTACTATTCGCCCGCACACCATACAGTTTGTCAATTAACACAATATCCTTTTTTGTAGGTTCCTTTATCATCAGCGAGTGATAAAGGGGACCAAAACTTTAAGAGAAAACTATCGAAAAGAGAAAAGAAAGAACTGAAAAAGAAAGAAAAATTATCACGACTCAAGTCCGATACCAATGACGAAAATAGGCCGGTTGCTGAAAAATTATACACAGGTAAGACTTTTGTGTTGTGACATATAAAACAAGTACTTACTTTCAGATTTACGAATTACGCTTTTATCATATTAATAACGTTCTAATCTCGTAAATTTGTATTTGTGCCCAATATGGCGATAGGCTCGCCACCTATCACATCATGGGACGGAACATACAAGGCGAAATGTGGGTGTCCAGGCACCTCTGCCTACCCCTTCTGGGAAAAAGGCGTGAGTTTATGTATGAATGTATGTAATCTCATAAATCATGATTGATGATTGCCCATAGTAATCTCTATTTTGCTTTTGATTTGTCTGTGTATATTTTTTTTATTGTTTATGGCATTTTAATTTTACCTTACCTTATTATTTTGAATATTGCGTCGGTTATCATAATGAAATCTATTCATTCGGTGGTTCATACTCGTTTGAGAGCTTAAATTTACCCTTTTTATTCGTTCGATGTTATTTTTCCCGCCTTTTAAATCTACAGAGTGGATTTTTCAAGTGGGAGAGGATGGGCAAATCCAAAGAGGAATAGCGAAATATGATTTAAACTACATGATAATGATTAAATCTTCATAGCGAAGAATCGAACACAACGATTAAAAAAACACATGCTTTATTATTACACCAATCGATAATGTTGGTAAAAATGATAATATTCTCGGAAGTAATCATAGGGCATTTAAAAGGAAAGAGAGAAATGTTATAACACTCCATTACAATAACCTAGGTTTATTAGTTTACAATGACAAAGCTACCTTCTGGTTTAAAATTATTAATTTATTTTTGAAGACGTTTAACAGTGAAGAAACCACATTAAGAACATTTCCTTTGGCAAAAAAGCGCGAGCAACACTTTACACATTTCATGTTTAGATCGAATCTTATATTTCTTTATCTGTATCTGTATCAGCCCATATATGTCCCACTGCAGGGCACGGGCCTACTCTACAATTGAGAGTACGGCCATACAGTCAACCACACTAATCATATTTAATTAAATCCATATGCAAAGCAAAGTCATCTTATTTGTATATTTTTACAAATTATAAATTATTGAAACAAAAATGAAAAAAAAAAAGAACTGAATTCTTGTCCTAACGCAGGGGGGACGGGGACTGACGGTTAAGGTAACGGGGAAAAGTATGATTTTGCCTAAATTGGCTGTATACTTTAATTTGCCGTATGTCATTATTCCCCAGAGTTTGATCATTAGTAGCAACATTATCGAATCATGTCAGTCAATCTAAGTAAGCAGTTTTAGAATTTACCAAATCGGGCACGGGTATATTAGATTCGGGTTTGACCATTCACACGCACTTGAAAAATTCACCCCCTGTATAGCTGGGAAGTGGTTGATTTCATGATTTCTGACTTAGAACTGCCGGAGACTTCGTTCATGCGAAGTATCAGCAACCCCGAGGCGGTGATGCGTCGCCGCCGCCAACAGAAGCTCGGCCGCAAGCTGCAGCAGTTCAAGTCCAAAGATGGAGGTCCTGATACAGGTACTACTATGGTTTTAAATGCAAAATAATTGTAGTTTTATGAAAGTTTATTATTTATTTAATTCTTTATTGTACACAGTAAAAAAGAATAACAGTTTTATAGACCATTAAAAATACAAAACAACAACAATTTGATTTAGTCCAAGTATCACTGATTGAGAAATAAAAATGTCGAAAAAGCTTAATATTTACAGATCAGATGTCAGCTATAAAAAAAAGATTCCAGCAAACTGAGAACTACCTCCGTTTTTTATGCGAAATGAGATATAGTCTTAACCTCCTTTGTTTTTAAGTCGGTTAAACACGACATATTGTGCTAATAGATAATGTAAATAGTTAACCGATGTTTGTGTTGTTGCAGGCGGCACGCTGCGCATCTACGGCGGCATCCTGCGGCCCGACGTGTCGTACATCACGCTGCTGCTGTCCGTGCACGACACGGCCGCCACGGTGCTGCGCGACACGCTCGACAAGTACGGCATGTCGCACCAGGACCCCACGCACTACTGCATCGTGCAGGTAACACACGCTGCACATCACTACCATCAATGTCGCCATCCCTCACTCGTGCTTGAGGGATATCAAAATTGTCTGTCGTGAGAGTTATCAGAGTCGTTGTACTTACTGCGGGATCGGTCCCCCAACAATGTACTAATGAGAGCGTAGTTGTCATAAACTGTTGTTGTTTGTTGTCATAAACGGGCGTCTAAACAAGTTGGTAGTAGCATTTATGCTCTTCGAATGAAAGAACAATTAACAGCACTGCGCCTAGTAATCACAAGGGGTAAATGGGGCGCTTGTTAAAAATGCTAAATAAATGATCACGTGATTAATGGACGCCTTGTAGTGTAATACCGTACTATAAAAAGAAACAATATTGATCAAAACATGTCTGAATTACCTGATACCTGTGTTTAAATAAATCAATTTTATTGAAATTAATTTTTTGTCCCTGGCCCTGTCCGTCATTAAATTACATAAATTACCTATGACCTCTAACAATGTTCCAGCAATAAGTGAATGTACCGCGGTCGTGTCGAACCAGTCTATCTGATACAAACCAATATAGTTGTAATAACATTAGTCCTCGGCACCGCAGACGCGATCCGTGTTTACTCGGAGGTAATGGAGTCTATGTGTTTGTACAGGAGGACAAGTCCGACAACTCGGAGTACATTCTGGAGGACGACGAGTGCCCGCTCGCCTTAATGAACATGACGCGCAGTGAGTTATTATTTATATAATATATTCAATAAATCAACAATAATTAACACCGGATAGGCAAACGCTACAGCACGCATGCTGTATGGAATTTGAACATTGAGTAGAACGGTAACAACGGATGACTGTTTGTGCTAAGTGCACGTTTATTCGAAGAAAGAACCATAATATTTAGTTCAGAAACGTATTTGTCCATATTATGCATCTGTGTTGAGCTAATTGAAATTATTAGATATGATGTATCTTGATTCACATGTCTTGTGTTACTGCTTCTAGACCTTTTATAAATTACAGCTGAGCCAAAATGACAGTGTAAATCTCTACATATTAATACTTGAAGAAAAACTTTTTACGCATTTTTACGAAAATTACGCGGACGGAAGAATACGTAAGGAGACGAAATTTCATAGAAGCTAGGGCATAGCCTTATAGAGCTGGTTAGTGCAATTTTTATAAGGATAAGGTAAGTATGTATATCCAAAAAAAAAATTGGTAGTAAAGAAATAATCACTGTGTGGAGTATAGCGCTAAAATACATATGTTTTGCATAATATCTTATAAGGCGTACTCTTTATCTACTTCATCTAACTCTTTAAAAAGAGTGCATTTATGCAGGAAATATACAAAACGGTGTTTTTAAATTTTATTGCAATTAATCGCTAGACAAGTATATCTTTCACCTGATTGTAAGCGATACGACGCGATCGCTCATGTACAACATCATGAATTATTATAACTACGAAATATATTAATATTATTTTTAATACAAAGACTTGATATACTTTGATATAAAATAAATACCTTTTAGGCAACACCCATGCAATCCGTAAAATCAATACTATTAATTTATGGTAGTATTTAGCTACTTTGAAATAGATTTTGTAATTATTCTGATTATCAACCACATATTCATAATCAATAGCTTTTATTGATTTTATTTCTCATTGGCAATTACCCTATTATTATTTGATAAGAAAAGAAATAAAATGAGAAAGAAATAAATAATATTAATAAACATTTCATAAGTGATAAGCCAGGAGACCCTTAATCATCATCCCCATCATAGACATAGGCTTCTCCTTCATTATAGCACTGCTCCCCGTCCTGTGCTTGTTTTATTCACCGTTTTCCATGAAACCTAACGATGTCATCCATCCATCCGGCGGGTGGTCTGCCTACCTTCCTCTTGACCCCTTTAGGCCACCATTCTGTAACTGCCTTATTTAACCGACTATCGCTTCGTCTGGTCAAGTGTCCCGCCCACGTTTACTTGAGTCCAGCAATTTGTCGACCGACTTCAAACACGCATGTTTGCTGTCGGATCTTTTCGTTGCCGACTCTATCTCTGGGAGATATTCCTAACATCGATCGCTCGATGGCACGTTGAGCAACTTTTATGTTGTGCACGTATTCTTGTGCAAGCGTCCATTTTTCGGCTGCATAAGTAAAAGTCGGCAGCCAAAGAAGAGCCGGCAGGAGAGCAATAAAAAAAAACAAATAAAATTGAAATGTGGTTATAACTTTTTCATTTTTAAGCTATATTGCAGTGGTTCACATGGTTCTGTCTAACTTTTAAGCCTCTAATAATTGATATATACCTGCTAAAGCTATATTTACAAAATGGGGTACCAAAAGACTGAAAAATCATACATTTTCAATGACGTATCGGACATTTTTTGTAGCTACGGGGATGTTAAACTTACCATGTGAAAGAGCACAAAAAACTGTCGTAAATTGCATTTTGGACAAAGTGTGCCTTACGCCAAGTTAGAATAACTTAGATATTCTACTTTATCTATCTCACTGGATAAAAAGCGAAGCTCATCTTACCTCATTTCTTCAAGTAAACCTTCTTGATTATTTACTTTTTGATTAACGTTAATTTATTGTTATTGCCAAGTAAAAGCGCTGAGCATCGTCCGCTGATTTCACAAGTGGAATAAAGTATTGAGTAACAGCGTGCTGGTTAAGTGCATGAAATAAGAATTTGAATAAATAATTCGTTCAATATTGCGTCAAATGTCTTTGAAGAGACATTTGATGATATTGAGTGAGATTTACACCTTATTTCAACCATAAAATAAATACGTTAATTTGCAGAGGATGCAGCCAGTGAGATACTAATTAGTATAATCACAGGATTAGTGTTACTTGATCGTCGTGAAATTGACACGTGATCTTATTTGACTGACTAGCCTACTTGACGCTTCACTTGAGGGTAGTGAACGAGGCCCCAAGTCTGTAAATCTAACATGGTGTTGGTTTGGTGATTTTATTTACCTTTACAATTCCTGTCAAGCATCCTCAGATATGTAAGTTTTCTTAAAGGTTCATTCATCCATGTTCATGCTTATTTTAAATATACACTTAAGTTCAAAAAGTCAGTGGTGTATACCCTATATTCTAATCTGCAACATCTGGTTAAGCTTACCAATCTAGTAGAATATACATATAGTAGAGCCAAGCATCAGGTTAAAGCTACAGTATCAATGGGTCGGCTCTTCAGGGACGTTAACACTTAGTCATAGAAAATGAATGTGGAGTAAGATTTCGCTGTTGCGATTAGTCCAGTGGCTGAGATTGCCAGAGAATAAAAAACTAATGAGAATATAATAAACATATATATCAGCTTCGATAGAGGTCTAGGTTGGTGAATAATGCCCCTCGTCTTAACCTAAGCGTGGTTCGCATTCCAGATCCCACTTTGTGTTTTCTCGTTTCGAACAGGTCGCCTAATTATTTCTACTGACGAGAGATAAACGTCTTCGCTGGTGGTACTAGATTGGTAAACTTCGTCAAGCCAGCTCGTCGTGCTCGTAAAAAAAAAGAATACTAGGTCATACATAGTTCACACAGTACAAATGTTTGGGCTAATTAATTTCAGATTTATTGTGATTTTAAACAAATGCGTTTAAGATTTTTTCGTGTACGACGGTTTTTAATTATTTAATTTGTAATCTAATTCCCTTTAAACGTCCTGTGTTTTATTTTGTGCTAATTTCATAAATTGCTAAGTGTTTAAATTTTGTGCTAATATTTGTTTAAACCTTACCCTACGTAATTATTAAATCGTGGAGTGGCTAATTGACGTTGGGTTTGTTATCAAGAGCAAAATTCACATCTTTTGTCTTCTATGCTTTAGTTTCTCTCGTTTAAATTTATAGTTATATAATAAAATATATATAATTGATAGGAGTATGTACAATAAAAGTTATAAATCTGTATCTATCTATGCATGTAATAAATTTGTAACCGATTGATGTCCGTACATGGAAGATAAACGAGAAAAACTAATATGGGGGGACTGTATTAATGTAATAAAACCCAAAATAATAATTGTTAGAATTTTTGTCAGTTTGTTTGTATCTTGGTGCGGGCTTATCTCAGAAACGGGTTCACTAATTTCGCTTAAATTTATAGAGATAGCTGACACTCTGGATGTAATGTTGTTTCACGTGGGATGAGCAAGGAATTAAAATATATTTGTTACTTTTTAAACTCGGAAGTTATGAAATGGGATGAGAAATGAGAGTTGTGGTTTAAATACCCTCATGGGACAGAATGAGACGGACAAAGCTGAACTGGACGGGACGGGAAAAGCAGTACGCAAAATAATATGTTGCTGATGTAGAAAACATCGTAAGGAAACCTGCATACCATGGCGTTTTATAAGAATTTCTATGGTATACAAGTCCGCCAACCCGCACTAGGCCAGCGTGGTGGATTATATGGCCTAAACACTCTCAATCGTACTGTCGATTGTAGAGGAGGCCCGTGCCCTGCAGTGGGACGTATATGGGCTAATACAGATGTGGACTAGACTCAAAAAGTATCTTCACCCGGTCGAAGCCGGGCCGAGCTACCAGTAATCAATAATATTAACAAATACCTTAATGCAATACCTTCACGTACGTTAATCGGGCATAATGGCGAACGCTTGTGAATTTTAATCACTTGAGACGTACTTTTCTGTTGTTTCCTTATAAAACATGTATAGCGGTGATGCGTCGCTGTGCCCGACACCTCTAGTGACAACATCGCTATGAATATTTTGTGGCTTGTTTTATTAAATTTGTGAACTCCAAACACACGTAGGTATCATTGGTCTAATGGACGTATGCGAGCGGGGGCTATGAACGGCTCCTGTAGGTTATTTTATGTTATGATTTTTCAAGTCTAAAATAATTCATGCAATAAACTATGAAGTGTTTATTTTCTTTCGATTTTGACAGTAGTTCTGGCCTATGCATTCGAATTTATAGTCGGGTACGTTTATTCGACAGCAAAAATTATGAGATTTTATTTTTTGCAGTGCCTATTTTGCATTAGGTTTATTCAGATATTCATATAGACAAAAATAATTGAAGGAAAGTATTAAGGTCATCCCAAAAAGGTTTAATCGATTTTCATAGATACAGATATACTTATTAGTGACTGTTCAAAGAAACTGGCAAGCGACGAAGTAGCTAGTAAGCAAAAATCTTGAGTGTGTCTCGGATAGTCATTAAGTCGTCGCTCTCGTTTTGTTTTTTGCGATTTGACCATTGTATCCGTTGATAACTCGGTTCAAAAATAACTTCTAATACTGAATTGGCTAAAATAACAACTATATGTGAATATTCAAAAACTACTTCAGGAATCATTAAACATACAATAGCCGACTATAGAAGTGGTAGAATCTTTAAGGATTTAATAAGCCCAACAAACGAAAAAAAAAATCCAAACAACAATATGAAAGCAATAGTCGTAATTTAAAATAATATATATACATACAAACATAAACTCACGCCTCACGCAAAAGTGGTAGGCAGAGGTTCTCCTGGTAGCAACCAGGACACCCACGTTTTGCCTTGTTTGTTTCGTTTCATGATGTGATGGGGGCAAGTCAATCCGGCGATAGGCTACAAATTCCTGACTCCGGGTTGATAATGAATAGAAAAGTCCAATGTCAGTTTTCCCGACCCGGGATTCGAACCCGAGACTTCAGATTTGCAATCATACTGTAATACAACTGCAACACTGAGGCAGTAAAATTTAAAATATTGATTATAGATTTAAGTCAAAAATATCAAAATATAAATCTATTTCATTTATTTTCATTCTGTACGCAATCGAAATGCGTACTGATTACTAAAATATTCGTTGTGTGTAGTAATAGAATTTAGGCATCATCATTTCGAATACCATTTCAGACCCGTACAGAAAGAGCATGAATAATTCTGTATTCAGTCTTGAAATCTATTTAAAAAATCTCATTTGCTTGTGTTTAAGACCTAGATCGTAAACTATTGCAATATATTAATATTGTTTGACACGCCCCATAAAGCTCGGGTCAATATTTCAGGAATAAATAGGTATTTTAAGCACACTTTGGCAGCGTTTTTGTTGGAAGTAAAATTTGTTTTATTTTATTACTGTACCTACACTTTGGCCAACAGTCCGTATTGTTCGATTTTGTGCTCTTGTAGCACGACTCAATAGTCAGTGTTCGCTCTTATCTTTCAAAACTTGAGCCGACGCTTTTGAGCGGTATACATGATTTTCAAATATACATTCTGTTTTCTCATCATATTTCACGCTAATTCCATATACGATGTCGCGACATATAATTGTGTTATCACAATCAATTAGTCTCGGTGTTAATGATATAAATAACTGAGTTTTAACTTGATGCATGAACTGATAAAATATATTGAAAAGCTCGTGCTAATTTATCGCAATGTCTATTACTCCTGCCAAACAGCAGTGTAAATGCACTGTTGTGTTTCGGATTGAAGAATATTGTAGCCGGAATAACTACTGGACATATTGAGACTTAACATCTTATGTCTCAGGATGGCGAGCGTAGTGGAATGTCAAGCATTGCTTTGTAATTCAAGCTGTTGTTTGGTTTTACTGCTGTTTGCGAGCGGTCGTATCGCTAACCATCAGGCGAATGGCATGATCGTCTCGCCATTCTTTGCAATAAAATATATATTTATAAGCTATACGAACAACATTTCTAAATGATCGCTTTTGGCTAAATAAATGTGCGATCAAATGGTATGTTAATATTTTCTTTTACATAGCGCAAATTTATTCGCCTCTTTATTATCATGAATGGTTTGTAATGTCTCATCATTCTAAGTTGTAATTTAAGTATTTCGAGATATTGGGCTGGGTAGGTGGCGCGGCGTGCTTATCGCGCGTGTCTACACGGTTTTATTTCCACGTAAGGGTTAATTTACTTGGAATATCGCGACCGTGTAAATCGTTTGTTGCTTTCTAACGGATTAATCCCATGATGGATGTATTTTTTTACGCGTCAAATCTATTAATATGCAGCTTTCAATTAAATGTACAACCAATTAGATCTATACTATAAATAATATATAGAGCCAAAAAGCTTTGTTTGTTCAAACGCGCCTATCTCGGGAACTATAGATTAGAATTGAAAAATTGTTTTAGTGTTGGATATGGAAAATATATAGCGGAGCTTTTATCCTGGAAAACTTTGTCACGCGGGCAAAGATATATATGTGTTGCGGATATTTTTTTAATAAATGACTAGATTTCAGATAGTATGTTAAGTGTTTAGAAGAAATCTCTGTATTTTCTCAGCATATTATAGTATTTTAATAGTGAATTGCAAATTAATGTGTTTCCCTTCTTTTGAACCTATTATAACTTCATATGAATATTTCCAGTTCCATTATTTTGTTGCATTTATTGTATCACGATGCTATTAAATAATTGTAACTGCTTAGTTGTCAATATCCAATCCTAATCAATATAATTGGAGGCAAATTGTGAATAGCGGAGTTTAAATAGGCCGGTGACATCATATATTTTGAATGTTGGAATTCAGACGGATGAGAGAGTAAATAAATTATCCCAACTTAACGAAACACAAATAAATGACACGAAACCAAATCGTAAACCATTTTAGACTTTTCCATTGATCTGTCTGCCTTTCAGTTACTCTTTTACTAATAAACATAGTTACTAATTTACTACAGAGGTATACCTGTGCAACTTCAGCATTAGATAATTTAAAAATAAATGTTCTATTTTCAAATTTTTGTCTTTTTGAAACAGGAATATCAGATTGCCATTTCTGTCAATGGTAATATCTTTACATGACGATTAAAGTACGAATACATGGTTATACTAAGTAAATTATTGTAATTATGACTAAATATAATCTTGTACCTAAGTATGTTTAATTACTCATATACTCAACAATTTCAATCTATTACAACTTGTATAACAATGTAAAACTAAGTTGAATTATTCATGCAGACTTTAATTAAAGTTTGGCGTACAGTTTTATAAATATTATTAAACTTATTATACGTGTAATTTAATATTTTCATTTTTCAATACAACGTATAGTAATTACGAACGTTTAAATAAGTTTTACAAGTTAGATTATTTTTCCAATTGACAGGTTACACAAACTCTAACAATAAAACAGTGTATTAAATTGTGATTTCAACATTTATTCGCACAATTCCCATGAAAAGAAATCTAATTTTGACGGGGAAATAAGTAGGTCGTAAAGAATTGTCCGATAACGCTTTTTCAATCATTGGATGAGCCCCGCAAAATTGTATCCAATGGACTTTTGTATACCAATCCGATGGACACAGGACCAACGCGACGTCGTAACCAGTAGCGAAAATACATCATTATAATGTGCATTACGAGTAGAGTAAATTGCACATTGTAGAGTATACCGAACACAAAATGCAGTATGACCAATTGCACAATTGCATCGTAAAGGTGGCGACGTTGAGCCATGGGAGTGATAGTTTACTGTGTGCGAGTAGTGAGTAGCGAGTAGCGAGGGAAGGTTCCTTAGTGCTTGGTGCTTGGTTAATGTTCGGCGCGGCTCACAATGGGAATACATGAGCGGGTCCGTGCGGGCGCAGGACGCGGCAGTCGGCTCGCTGACGCCGCGCCGCGCGCCGCACGCCGCACGAGTCGCGCCACTCCGCTATGGACTGGGGCATCCGGCGTAAGTTTGCACCTACAAGTTTTTATGTAAAAGTGTCGGCGAGAGCGGGCACAGCGAGTGGTGGCCGCTGCACCGCCGCGGCCGGCCGCCGCCGCGATCAAGCGCGATAGTAAACAAACGCATGTGGCTCGAGCGAGTAGTCCGACCGGTGTGCCCGCAGATGCCGGTCCACTGCCCGGTATCGGTATTTTTAACTCGTTTCGCGGTTCGATGTCCGTTTGTTCGCGGAATCGATATGCATAATATCGTCCTTGAAAGTTTTAAGTTTTGTAAAACTTGAATAGAGTTTTAGTTTCTCGACAGTTCGGCTATGGATGTGTGAGAGAAATTCGTTAGCGCCGCAGTAAGTTTGAAACTTGTTTTGTTATTGTCGAATGTCTGCAGTTCATTCATCGCTTTAGTGCAATACGGAAACGCTGAACTTTCTACATACTTTATGTTGTCACCGATAAAAGGTTGAGTATATTTCTTTTGTCTCGCTGTAAACCAGTTTTATTTCGCCGAGAATGTCGCGATAAAGAGCACTTTTTATAGTCGCCTCATAAAGTGGTGTCTCTACGAGTAATTTGACCTTTACCATTATCTCACAGTATGAGAGCAATCCCTAAAGCGACTTGTTAGTGAAGACAAACGGCTGCCCCTCACGCTCCGAGAAAAAGCGGCCGCGTTGGTCAAACGTCCCTTTTGAAACAAGGCGTTAGGGAATGGGCCTTTCCTTATAACATATTTATAAAGGTTCGCTTGATACTCGATCAATGTCGTAATGAGTTTACTCACAAATTCCTAATTATGGACTTACACGCTATCATTGACGAGTAGGCTATCGACTTATCAACACAGAACAGGCTCAAGTTGAATATTACGTGGGAGTCAATCAGCAGACATGCCAATCGTTATCAATCCGGTTATGGAATCAAATAAAAGTAGTTTTACTTTCTAAAGCGAGGTTTGCATGAATATTGTAGGTCGCACGTTGTGTTTCCTGCACGTATTTCGTACGACATCATGTTTTCTGCTCAGTGGATTAGAATATAAAGCGCATTATCACTACCTTTGGAGCATACCGCCGATGTAGGTCACAGACGTGCTTTTTAATATATAAAAATAAAAGTTGGCAGAGCATCGCCAGCGCGGAGAGTGAGCTATTGTCTTGACTGCGAAGGTTAAGAATTCAAATTCTCCACTCAAATCCCCTTTAAGGTAGTGTGCAGGTACCTGTATGTCTGATGACACAATTCTAATTAAGATAGTGTGCTGTTATAATTTTAAGCTTCTAGTAGGATTCTACTCAACAACTATTGCCACGAGATTAAAGACTATGCTGTCAGCTGTGCTCCCTAGAGGACAATGAGATATTAAGTTACTCGGCTGCTCCGACATTTATAAACGACACCACTGATCCTGAACGCAGCAATTACAGAGTAAAATACGAAAGGATTAGCTACATCATTAAATAAATTTTCTTATAGAATAGTATACACTGTAGCTAATTATCACGTTTTCACAAGGAAACAGTTTCCTTCCGGTCCTTTTACATCAAACACATTCAACCCCGATAATTAATAATTTCAGGGAGCATAGCCATTCAAGAGAATATCATGAGCTATACATTAAAGAACTCTGGGGCAGCTTCGAGTAGCCATGTTAATCTATAATCAGTCATATCGTCTCTGATTTTACACATGTTTTGACTCACTTTAGTAAATGTCAACTGCGCCTTGATAGCCATCACACCTGCCCCAGTAACCTAAAATAGGATGTAGGATCCGAAGATGGATAGTGTATTTAGTGCCGGCACAAACTCGTCTGGAGCGCGCTGACCCTCCTTTATTACTCGCGAATAGGTATGTGTTTTTTCTCATGGACGTCTACAACCTTTGTTTATTGCAACTGGCCACAGACTTGTACATTTGTTACTTCTGTGTATTGTCGTGTTTATGACAAGCACTGGCCACGTACAACTACGGTTACGTTTTTATTTTTATGTGCTTGGGATATTTGCTGGGGACGAGCATACATGAATATTTTTGTGTGGATATTAGTGACTTAATTGGGGCAGTTTAATTACGCGTGTCATGAGATTATTTGATCAACTGAATTAAGAATGCAAGTTAGCGCTTTGCCTGAATCTTTAGATACTTTGATTAAATATTTCCTTAATGATAAAAGCCGTGTTGGGAGACTAAAACGTTTCACATTATATTACGTACTAATTCGCACATAATATAAAGAAATAAATCTTCTCAATTCTTCCCTTGTAATACGGCTTTCTCTCCAGGAGATCGGATTTGCCGATAAAGTAATTTGTTTGTTGACCTAAGACCGCAATTTGGGAACCCCTAGTTTAGCTACCTACCTTTAATGTCACTTTGTGTAATTATGTTACGCTTTTGAGTTATAATTTGGGGAAGCTCCGACACTTTTATGACGTATTTTTTACTATGAAACATCTACATTATTTTCTTTTTATGTACGATATTTTTGAATATGATTTCAGTTATGGAATGATTTATGATGTACCACATTTATTAACGTCATAACATTCTAACAATTCATGAATTTGGGATTTATCTTAATGAAATCGCATGGCATTCATGTAATTCCTGGGTCTCAAATCTGGGCAAATTGAACCGGACAACGAGCGACTAGTCCTCCGTGTAATGAATGTCGAACCCTTACTTTGTACGTTGACTTAGGTACAATATCTTATAAGTCTACTGGGTATACCGATTTTGCCAAACACGGCTAATAACAGGAATTGGCAAGATAAAATATTATATTATGTAAGCACGACATCTAATTTCTGTTTGCATAGTCAAGGAGGTCTTCGGTAAGAAAAAAAAACCTGTATTCTTTTAGTCAAGACTGAGAAGAAAAGATACTTAGGCTGAGTTGCACAAACTAACTTTGCCAATACCTTTGCATTTGGAACTGTCATCGCCATACATTTGAGACGTATTTGACCTTGCTTATATATGGGAATGACATTTTCAAGGTGAAAGGTATTGGCAAAGTTAGTTTGTGCAATTGAGCCTTAGAAATTGACATATCTCTTGTATTAACTGTTTAAAAATATGGCAAGTGCTTCAGACTCACCGATTGTTGGTCGTCATTTGGTCTCATGTATGTAGATGTTGTACGGAATCTTCAACGGGTCCTCGCGTCACCTGATGGGGCACGCCGCGCCGCACGTCCCACACAGTGTATGTGAGACGAAATCTCTATTGTAAACTCATTAATTGCTTTACCAATAATAGTAAGCTTAAATGAAGTAAAGTAATATAGTAAGTACATCAAAAATGTAAAAAAAGAACATTGTTTATAATGTAATATAAGGCATATGTCCAGCATTGGAATGATGTGGGCTGATATAGATTATAGATAGATGGACAGAGATAAATGGAATGGTGAATTAAAACATTGATTAAATCAACCTAATTTAAAGAGAATAAACTCGTTTTGGCAATACATTCCAAAGTATTTATATTGTTTAAACGTTGTGGTAGGCGTTTTGCGTAGGCTGTTTAAGAGAAATGCGAAAATCGAAACGAGCCTATTTCTAACAAAACAGTAAAGTCGGGAGTTTATATTTATTTATTTCCAGATGTACGGATGAAGTCAGTTTGCGTCCTCGTTAATTTAAATTATAACAGTCGGAAGATATCGTAAAAAAGGAAATAACAACTTTATGATTTGCTTGCCGAATCGCATTCCAATACTTATACAGATAAATATTATAGGTAATATCATGTTAAAAATAGGAGTGTAAAATTAAATAAAGCGAAGTATGGTCACATAAACATGTACGTTTTGTTCTGCGGATACGGACATGAATACGAATGGTCAGTGTTACGCTACTGTTGGGGAATACGGAATACCAACACGAAAGGATTATTCGTGGCTTCGCTAGCACTCTGCTCTCAAGTCTCACCATACTGGTATACTATATTATATGTATGAATTGTGTATATAATATTTTGCAAATTTTATTGCAAATAAACATCCCTGTTTGTAACTTTTGTTGTTCGGGGTTGACAAGTTCATATTATTAGTTCATTCGCGTTTTAGTTGCTGCGTAGTTAGTCTTACATTTTATTAAAAGTATAGTAAATAGAAAATGCTTTAGTTCCACTAATCAATTTCTCTTTTTTCGCCTTATAGCTCCCCACAAATGTTATAGAATACTATAACGCTGTGTTGGGGGTGGTCCCGGGTGGCGACGATTACTTATCATTAGGCAAGCAGGTTGCTCGTTTTGTTAGTTCATGCAACATAAAGATCAATTTATCTCTTGCCTATTTTGATATTTCTAAAATATATTAATAAATGTTGTATTTGACTACTGGAAAATAATAAATTCTGAAATTAAATCTTGGTTTTCTTTCACATTGCAATAAAATGCATAATAGTCGTATAAGCGCAACTACTGTAAGAATGAAAACACTTTTCAATTGTGCTCTAACGCCTGTTGTTTATTTGCGATGTCGGAAAATATTCGTAAAAACACACGGAATGTTTTAGTTGGATGTTTATTGCATAAATATTATTTGTTCACTGTTTAATGCATATTCAGCGGAATTTTAAAACGTAGCATAAAGCGTTGTGTTTGTGCACCACTTTCCATGCACATCGCATCTTTATTGTTTGCAGTGAATTTGCTTTTGTTTTGATAAATTCAATATATGTTATTAAATTCCAAAAATATGCTATAGTGGTGTTATATCATAATCAATTAAATTCTGGTGGGATAATATGAAAAAATTATGATTAATGGATAGGAATTCTAGAAGAATTTATTATAATGCAATATAATTTTAACATAATTGTATCTTTGAGGAAGCCGTCGCAGCTTTAATAATTAATTAACAATCTGTAGGTATACTTAGGACACATGTAGTTACGGCTCAGAGCTGAGCGCAGTCTTCAACACGCCCCATCTAGTTAGTGTTAGCGGTTTGCTGACTTTCATGACCCATTAGCGTACAATCCGAGTTTATTTCCGTTTAAAAATAGAAATTACAAGTTATATGTTTAAAATTTTACAATGGTTGTTGTAATAATTGGCGGTTTGCACGATAGCACCCAAGAAATTCTTCAGTTGGTGTATTTTTCTATTGCTTTAAATGGCGTGACGAGCATACCATTCGCCTGATGGTAAGCGATACAAACGCTCATGGACAATAAAATTATCACTATAATGAAATACTTCCATCCTGTCTTACGGACCCTTGGAAAACTTAGGACTTTTAATTATGCAGTATCACTTTCCATCTACAATCGAATATACTACATCGCCCTGTAAGGCTAAATAAAGAAGTTATTGAAAAACTCTATTCGGTAGTTTATAATTAAAATACATATTTCATTGACATGGCGCGGCGCATACGCGACAAAAAACCGATTTTCCTTTGTAGTGCCTAAACGTAAACGCCATGCACGCACAGTAACGTAAAATAAATAGGTCATGAAATTTGTTGGCATAAATGCATCACCTGTGGTGAAACTTTTCTGGGAAAATATATTTTTTCTGACCTTTTCCCTGTCACTTTATGATTAACATTTTATTTTTCTATTTTTTTATTTTACCCACAAGCAATAATTTGGGGTGATTAATGACCATGCCTTTAGTATAAACTATAAAAAAGTCACGTAAAACCTCGTAAAACACATACGTACTCTATTATTGTTAATATAATATCGATTTTTAGTTATTTACTATTAAGATGGCGAACTTCACACACTTGTGTTGTCATGATTAAAAATAGTTTTGTGTATTTGGTAACGCATTTAATTTAAATAGCTAAGCCGCATTCACAATACACCCCAATTGATCAAAGAATTATTTTGTAGGGGCACACATTATGAAAATGATACGTAGAATCAATTTTATGTATGGACTGGAGTTTTATTGTGTAACTTTTTGTGGAAAGTGAATTTTCGCTTTTGAGAAACAGAAAATCAAACGTTACGAGAGTTGCAATTCAAATTTATGGTAATGTTCTTATACTTTGCGAGTGGCTCCTCTAAAACATTATGATGCTGGAGAGTTCTAACAGAATTCATATATTTTTATTTACGCTGCCACGCCGTCTACCACGTCTCATATATTTTGAATGGAAACGACGACAATACATCCGACATCAATGCAACTTTCCACTCTCCGCATATTTTTGAATATGATGTCCAAGCATTTGTGTAGATTCATACAACGTTGTCTATAGGCAACTGTTTTATTCATTTCAAATACAGTTTCAATTAATAAGTATAGAAGACGGCCCTAGGTAAATACTGGTTGCGAAAAAAGCATGTCCACGATTTTGAGCCACATATACTAGTGTCTAATGTTACTTAATAAATTGTGTCAATGCAACTACAAGTTTCTTAAGTTTTGTTGTTACTAATGAAGAGTTCAGTTGTTTATTATAAAAATTTACTATAGTTGGTTCATTGGAAAGTAGTCTACGTTCAAGAAAGCAATATTAAATCAGGACACGTTCGCCCTTTGTAAGGTCGCGTCGTAACGCTCTCTACTACAATGTAGTGATTGTGATGTTCCTGTGGAATTGTTCAGTTGGGTGCTATTTTATTTGGTTGGTTTTGGTTGTTACCGTGACAAGACTTCAACAAAGTAACATTTACTCGTAAGTTTTATAGACATTTAAACGGTAAAAACTAGGAAATCGTTTAATTTTTGTGCGTTTTTTAAATAAATGTTCAAAGTGATCATACCTAAAGAATTTTCAGATTTTTGTCATAAAGTGGTCGTTGTTAACATGTCATAGCGATGTCAATAAATAAATACCATACCACTATGATTGTACTCGTAGAACACACACATGAATATTGTATATCAACGAATTATGAGCGACTTGTTGACATTACGCACTACAAAACATTTAACCTATTTCCAACGATTCATAGGCAAACGAGGATGGTATAATAGTAGATACAATTGGCGACGTACCGAGTGAATCGCACCGGGCCGTTCGCTGGCCGGGTTCATTGTTAGACGTGGCCAAGGTTCGCGGTTGGTGGAACGCACGTCGTGTATCGGCCGGCGACATTGCGTGCCTGTCGCCGGTACTCACTACTCAGTAGCTGCCATCTACTGCACCCACCTCCTGTCCGATGTTATCGCTGTGTTTGTACGCGCACATGTCCACCACACGTCGATATTATAAACATGTTGACCTGAATGTTGTATCGGCTTAAGGTACCACGTAAATTCTTGACATCGGGAAAACTGCGCAGATATATGTACATCGTTAGTGTTAGTTTTGTTTGTGGGCGTTGAGAGTGGTGCGATACCTCGATTTGAATTTATTCGATACAGACTCTGTAGAAATGTTTATAGACTGGTAGAATTTGGGATAGCAAAATTATTATGACTGCAGCTACGGCGGCTTTGTGTGCAGTGCTTTATAATCGAATATATTAACGCATCATGAACATTTCCTTTAGTAACGTCCAGAGGTATGATGCATTAATTTATTATAGTTATTGATCAGTTCTATATCTATAGTTCTAACAGCCTTTGAGCTGAATATTTTATTGTTCACCAAATCTGGTGAGGCCTATTCTATTCTATTATTACGGTTTTACATGTTAACAATCATATTCACATTAAATGCTAACCGCCTGCTTTATTATAATTGACGGGCTATCATGACGATTGATGAAAAATCAAAGATAAAAGTTCTCGGCTGATAATTACATAAGGATTTAGCTGTCCATTAAACGTCGCACTGCCATGCCGCGCCGCGCCGCAGCGAAGAAGATATTTTATGTTTTTTTTTAAAGGCAGCAATTTATTTAAGAGCACAACACTTTTACATTTATTTTCTGACAAAAAATGGCAAAGAGAATCTAAAAAGGGTTGTGTACTCATGACCTTTCCGAAAATGAGGTTCTACGTGAACCCGGCCGGCCTATATCAGTTTGTAGAACGTTGATTGGCGTTTCAATGGACCGATTTCTATCTGATTGTTGTTCTACATAAATTATTTGTTTTTCGGCATGAACATTAGAAACACGTGGGTCATCGTGGTATACATGTAATTTATATATCTACATTGAAATATTTATAACTATTTTATAAACCTTATATTTGCTAAGTATACTATATCCAATTGAAACCATCTCATAAATTTTAAATGACTACACACGGAAAGGAATATATAAATTATTTATATATAATGCTGAAAAGCACTGAATTCATTCGGAATAAATATGAGACTGGTGCCTATACATATTATGATCAGATTTACATTTTAATAACATACTATTTGTAATTGTTCGAAATTTATAATTAGTTATATCTTTGTTGACATAGTGGCATTTAAGTTATCCCATAGTCATTATCATTAAATTGAGTTATGCGGATAAAATCAGGTGCAAGAACTATCCATTGATAGCTTAGTTTATGATGTATAAACATCGATTCTTGCACACCGTATTGAAATAACCAAGTTACATAATGTATTTAAAATATGTTCCTCAGTGGCCTCGGTAAATAGACTATCATAGTTAGTCGTTACGCATCTCCATCGGCCTGCACATATTCGATTATCTTACTACGAGGTCCCGTCCATTTACACTGGAGTTGGTAGTTAACTTAATATCGGCGGTTACCTCGTTCAATATGATTTTCCGGAAGCAATATACACTATCAGTAAACAGTACATAAAGCCATTTTTTAAATATGAATAATCTAACGTCAGACACGTTATATATCAAAGATATGTTTATTAATATGTTCTCAATGAATTTTATCGGATTCATTTTTGTTTTTGTCTAAATAACATAACAAGCTGTCAGATTTGTTAATATTAGTTTTATTTACGACATTTTACAAACTGTTTATAAATTAATGAAAATGGTCTACCTTGTCTATTCAATTAATTTCTTTCAACTAATGCTTGTTATGTCCCTTTGAAGACGTAATAAAGAAGCAATTTAATAGTGTCATTGTGGGGTTGTTATTACCTGAGGAGGAGCAACAAGTAAAGACGCGCTAGTTAAAGTCGGAGTAGTCACGCATAGTTTTGGCCGGAGCGTGTGGCGTGTCGTGTGGAGCGCGCGGTGGACACGCATGAGGACGGGCGCGGCTGATGCTGTCGGCTGCCGAGCGACGCCCGCCGCCGCGCGAACGACGACTCCGTCACGGAACACTGCTGCTGCGCTTCACCCTGCCATTCAAAGACACACCGGCACTGAACTCAATAAATCGATTGCAGTGATAGATATTTCTACATACCCCATCTTCATAGCCGAAATATTTTAGTTAGTTGAATCTTACATAAAAACCTAAACAAAATGTAATCTGCAGGTTTCAATTAGAGTACCACTGACGTGAAAATACCAAGAATATTAGGTTACTGCATAAAGTTGTATGTCAAAGTGCATTAAAACTGCCCATTAGGTACGCCAAGTACTGCATTGCGGAATTATTGCATAAAATATAAAATACTTCGTCGTCAATGTTTCGTTCTTAATTGAAAATTACTAAGTAATGAAGATAATTGATTGATGGAATCTGGAGATAAAATATTTTATTTTATTGCCCTCCACGTACGGCTGTGTCAAACCTGTCATCATTCAAAGTTGGAGCGTTCATCCGTGCTAAGCGTCCGCGCTCTACATCGATCACGACTATAATAGCGATCTCCGTCGGTGTGGTGACATAACATCTAATTAGCATTGGATGCCGCTACATTCATCATGCATTTAACCTCTCAAACGTCTGTTTGGGCCATTGGCTTGTGAGCCTGTCATTTGTCAATTAATACAATGCAATGACGAACATTCATATAAGTAACTATAAGTACTTGTAAGCATCAGCACATTTTCGTGGAAACTATTAACCGGACTAATTTTGTCGTGAGTCACTTGGACTAGCGTAAAAATGGATACTGCAATGTGTGAAAAATAATGGTTTTGAATATATTACAATTTCATTTTATTGATTTCGTCTATGTTGTCTGCGTATATGTAGTTGTATTTCTGGAGCTCTGTGGTCATCTTAGCAGGTTTTTAAAATATAATTTTACTTTAAATTTCGTTCAAAACAAACATTATAAATTAATCTTACTAAATCCAATAAATATCGTATAAATAAATAAATATAATAAATTTCCAAACGTAGGCTACTATTTGTATAGGTATAAAAGAGCGCCTCCAGACAATGGAGATGAGTTTTTTGGTGTTATATCAAAAAGTAACAATTTATTTTTACATTTCTGAATCAATTAAACACAATAATTTATAAAAAAATATATAATTCAGACTGGATCCTCGATGATTGAATCTTTGTTTGACAGTTTAATGAACTGATAAGGTAATAGGGTACATGTTGGCACAAAGAAATAAAAACACATATATTCAGTCAGTTAACACATTTCACGAGGTAATTACTCTAAGCATTTCACACATTCACACATTTTAAGTCAATCATGTAAAAATATTTGTGACGGAATTACTTGCCACATTTAAAACTAGTATTATAATATGTACGGTTTAATTCAACGTTCTACGCAGATCCAGAGTTCACAAAGAAGTACTAAAAAGTAGCAAAATAATTAATGGTCTTCCTGACGCCGATTACATGTATGTAAAGCGGTAAAGTTTCTAATCTCAATTTAGGTGAGCGCCTGGTGGAACAATTTCACTTTGTACCAGTAAGATATTAACATACCAACTAATCACAGGATAGAACATATAATTAATATACTTCTTATTGCCAAATAAAATTTAATTTTCAAACAAAATAAATATCGTACTACTGATTACAAATAATTCATGGATTTGTTGTTAACAAAATACAAGTCATGTGATGTTTACATTAACGAGGTACCGTCATCGCCGAACCCTTGTGGTGCAGAGTAATGAGTTACTACGGGCGCGTCGGTGGTTTCCACACATATGCAAATTCCGCGGCGTTATTTGACCGCTCAACTAGATAAAAGTCGAAATTAGTCCTTAACCTGTATTGCACTGGTCACGGCTGTCCGGCCGGTGCCACCGGCGGCAGGCGTGACGTCGTGCTGGTGTGGCACTTAGTCCAGTTACAATTAGACCGCCGCTTTGAACTTACGTACGTGACGCGCCACTATTGTGCGACGGGCGATGGCTTGCAAAAAATTCGACTTCGATAACTATGCTATTCAGTAGGTCTTTTAGTTCACGGCTGAGGAACGATAAAAAGGAAATTGTTCTCGGTAATTTTCTCGACGACTGTGCGTGACAGTGCCGCCTATGTGTACACACGTGGGGAAAAAGTGTTATTTAATCTTCAATATTGCTTTCAACGTATTCCCCGAATATGCGTGATGGTTTATGTTTACAAGTGTCCCTCGCCGTGTTGTCATGTGGACGTCGTGAAGGCTGCTCTGAAATCAACCCACTAAAAGCTTAAAGCGCGGTTACTCAAATGTTATACTTTATTTGTCCCATCGACTAAAAGCGAGGGCTATATTTTAAAATATTTATATGTGGCGGCCTACATTTTGCGTAACTGTTTTAAGAATATTGATTTCCGTTATATGATTCCCAGAAGGTTTTATTCTCCGTTGGGGCTAACTATTATTTATGCCCACTGCTATACAATCCACATTTTATGTAAATGATTTTAATTGCGAACGAGTTAAACAGCACGATCGCTTTGACGCTTTGGCACTGTGCTGGGCGACACAATCTGTTGCTATTTTGATTAAAGTTTACCGCAGTAAAATATCGATGGTAGAAATTGAACTGGAAAAGCGCGATCGTTAAAAACTAAAAATTCTATCAATAGTTTCTCGGTTGGTACTTATTGATTTTACTACTGCTCAACTTGATGCATTTTATACCGCTCATTTAATTTTTATACTTTTATACTTCGTCGCAGGTGTGTTAACGTGTTAAACTTTATCCAAGTGAAGAAAAAATAAATGAGTTGTGGAAAATATATAATAATAGAATTATGCGTGAAGTGCAATATAATGTGTTTTAAGTGTGACTAAACGGTGGTCCGATGAAAAACTCTGTAAGCTTGCATAATATTTAGTAGATGAATGTGTGTAGGCGGCTTATGATAGATATTCCTTAACGCCGCATGACTTGGCGAACATTGAGCTAGCTGAAAATTTGTAGAAAAATCTTTAGTTACTTTCGAATTATTACCCATTGGCGATGACCTATTTCAAGCAGAATACTCTATCTTCGTAAAACAACATATTGAATTGCGCGATAAAATAATGATGCAAGTTAGAGGGCGATGTGAAGAAAAATTTATTCGTTGTATAAACAAATAAGGTGTTGTGTCTCCAAGGGAAATTTGCAGCTTGTAGTAGGTCTCGCGGCTCCAGTAGAGCGGTGCGACAATGTAGACGCTAATGATGTTGACACTAGAGGCGGGCTCGAGGTGAGTTCGGCTCCCTCCGCCAGCCGGGCTCACCACTCTCACGCCTGCCGCTCAGCTCTTCGAGTGCACTCATATGTACACCACACTAAATTTACCTTTGAAATGTTTCCAAATTGTGTTACACCGTTTTATAGTTGATTTAAACAGAGCAAGTGGCCTGACCTAAATCCCTCGTCGAACCCGAGTAGGCTTTTATTGTCTTCTTAGTACGTATAGTGTAATACCAGTGTCGCAAAATTTGATTTGTAAAAGTTTCCCATGTTGTTTGTGAACTAGCCTGAGTTAGTTAACTGGCTGTGTAGTGGGTTCCCCATTTTAATTACATGTAGATGGCCAAATGTCAAATGAGTTTCAGTGTTACGAATTTGCTCTTCTCTAGTACTAGAAAATGGTTACATATATAGTTTAAAGTTAAAAGTATTTAGATACATTAATTTTCGACCATATGCAGTAAAATGTTTGAAAATTAATTGCGTCGTTATTCATTTTATTGGTTTCACCAAACATATTGGTTTAAGAAATTGATCACCGTTTCACGTGAGGGGAGAAGACGTTCTACGCCAAATGAAGCATTATACGAGGCACTTAATTTCGACGCCCTCGCCAATTTGGCTTATATTGTGTATTTATCGTTTCAAATTTACTTAGATAGAGTTAGCAGATAGAAATTATACCTACAAATACCTAACTGGGTGCCATTAAAGTTTCGTCTTTGTACTCTGGATTTAAACTCTCCTTTACAATCTTTGATGGGCAAGTTGAAATTGATACCGAGAATTTTTCCTCGAGTTTATTGTCCAGAGACCAAATACAATGCACTTTCCGGGTGAAAGGTTTCAAGACAGTATAAACGTTTCGCGTGCTACTGCCACACTCGAGACTTCAGATGTTGAGTTAGAACGTTAAATGCTACTCGGGTCCCCGGGGCGACCGCCAGTCATTTCGCTCAAGCGTCGGTTTGCATCGACCACAGGAATCAAGAGTGAAAAGTAACAGCAACTTGGATTATAAGCACGCAAACATTTCTTTATTATATTTATGGAATCTTTGTAATTGCATTTACCTTTTAAACTTTTTTTGGTTTATTTATTTTATTTAATATTGAAAAAGAAGGAATCGTTGGACAAAAACGTTTGTTTACGGTTGTTGGTATAATATTCTCACAATTAGTTTTCATTACCATAATTTACACGTGCATACGTTTAATAAATGAGACAATATGTCTTCACGTAAATTATGAAAAATAAGCTTTCGAGGTAGATAGTTGTAATATAAGTAAGTCGTGTTAATGTTGGGTGTATTTAAAGAGCGTGTGGTTCGTTGTGTAAATGTGTATGTTTTCGCAGGCTCCATAATGTTCCACGTGCGGCGGCGGCCGGCGGACGCGCAGCCTCGGCGCCGGAAGAAGAAGGCGGGCTCTGGCGTGGGCGCGGGCGGCCGGCCCGGCAGCGAGCCCATGCTGCTCGAGGTCGCTCCTGACGCCTCGCCATTAGAAAACGGCCGCAGAATCAGGATCAACGATGTCGTTGAGGTAATATACCAATTTGTATAACTTTGCCCGCGTTGACATGGTCTGACCTGATGAGTTCCTTTCAATGGACACACTGATTTACACCTACGATTTATTTACTTTGAAGTCCGACGATACGAACATAAAATAATTTAATAAATACGTTCTCTATCATTATGATTCTAACCTCGATTTTAAGTAGACCGTTAACCCTATATGCCTTTTTGTCACCTTAATGATATATTAATTTTCACGGGGCAAACGAATTCAAAATTTGGTCGTAATGAAATTCTATGTACTGTGAAGTTTTCCAATGTTTTAAATTTGAACACATTCCTTATAGGTTAGCGGTAAAGCGGTAAGGTAGCAGATTCGTATTAATTAGTTGTTAATGTTAAAGGAAACAACTAAATTGCACATTTTTACTTTCCGAGTTTTCCCTCATCCGTGTAGGCAACAGTTTGCAAAACTGTATAAATATATTCGCTTTACTCACGAAAGCTTACACGGATCAACCGGAATGATCCCATAAATGATAGACGAAGTAATTACAGCGCTCACTACAAATACGATGCATATCGGATTGTACGGGTTTTGGTGTGACCTGTTTTGTACCGCCAAAGTATGCGGATATCTAACTGAGTACACAATATCCCCAAATAACTTTAGGGACTTTGTGTGTAGTATTATTTATGCGGCTGACTTATGTGCGGGAGGGACCGTGTTTGTATAGGTAGGTAAGTGTCGCTAAAAGATGAAAACAGTGGAGGCACTTGTGCAGAAAACTTCGAAACTGTCGGATTCCATTTTCATACTAAGAGTATTTAGATCGCGTCTAGAGTACAATAATGCATAACATGCTAGCATATAAAGTTAACACAGGACACAGCGGTACTCTCACAATGTAGATCCCTTGGCGGTTAAGTGGCCATATTTAACCAGTTAGGTGTGACCACAAATCGAACTCGTTCAGCCTTTAGTTGTCTCTAGTTTTAGAACTGATAATATATTAGTTTTTTATGGAAACTTAATGAGTATATCCGCATTAGAATCTTATTCGTAATGACTTAATCCAAAGAACCTATTTTGGTATCAAATAATATTCGTGACAATGCAACGTACTATGATAAGTCGTTGTTTTTGCCGTTATTTTATTATCAAATAACCCTTACCTGCCTTAATATTTAAAGGCACATCCATATTATTTGGGCTCGAAGCAATTAGTTACTGTTTTTTTTTTAATATTATATCCCAAGATAATGGAAACTATTGCATTAATTAAAACATCAATCATGTTCTCACACAGTTCAGGAGATTAGTATGTGTATGTGCTTTCTGTTTTTATTTATTGAGTCTTTTTATGTTATAACGTTTATAAAGGTTAGTAGACACTTAACGGAAATATGCTTTTTACATGACTGATTTATACCCGACGGTGCGTAATAAATAATATGTAGTGCTTATAGTTCAATGGAAATGCATATTATATTTTTTATTGTGCATTAAAATATTACTTATTACAACTTTATTATTCCAATTTCCAGAATAAATATGCCAGTGTAGATTGTTTCGAAGCTAAGAATCAAATTATATGTGTGCCCTATTGAATGTTCAGCTCAATAATCTATGGCATGTGGCTGATATGCAGCGGATGCATATTGATGCGGTGTGAGTAAGTGTGTTTGAGACGGACGTATTGAAACATTCATATGAAAGCTTAAGTTTACCCGCGTGCGACGTACATCCACGTGTTATTTTTTATTCTACAAAGTACACGGTCGTCCGCTCATGATAATTTGCCTTTTAAATGATCCCCGGTGAGAGGCACGCCAGGTGTTTAATTTACGATCGATATGATGTTAAAGCCTCTTTTAATTATTCAATATCTTTGTTGTGGCTTTTTGATAATAGCGCGAGTACAAAATCATGTACAACCCTTATCTCTGATCGTGTCGGTGCCGATAGTTACAGCTTTTATTTACTTTTTTGATGGCGATTTGACGGAAAATCAGTGTTAATTTATTGCAGTGGAAGAACCCTAATATAATGCACAACGCATAGCATATTTAAATGTCGTCGAGAAACGATTAATTAATTGAGAATGTATTAACTGCAATCACTATGGAACTTGACCTAAACAGTAAACAGTTTATTACAAAGTCACGAGACAGCTTCTATTTGCATTTGATATTTATTTTCTTAATACACGAATGCAGTAAGTTCACAGTACAAGCAGCGTAGGTAATTACATTACTTATGTTAATGCACGTTTGCATTCCATCCCGCCTTTCCCATTATTAGTTTAACGAACATTTGGTTTCCGTAGACGAGTACTTGTCTATATATAAGTAACTAGAACAGTTCGCGGACAAAGCTAGTCTTTACAATTTTAATATTACGAAAAAGCACGTATTTTGAACTATAACTCGCAGAACGTATTTTTATACAATTTCCCTACGTTGAAAAGTCAACGGAATAGGCTTTTTTGAAACGGTAAATTAAGTTTATTAATTAGGCTACTTACTATTTTCAATAACTGAATCTAGAAATGGGTATACTAATTTCTAACTGCATTAATGGAAAATATAGACATTCAGATTTAATTTTTGTGTTAATGTTACAAAGAAGGTTTAATTGAATCAGGTCCGAATGAAATCAAGTTTTTATTTTCATATTCCACGTACTTTGGCCAACTTTCTTCCCCAACTGGGCGTTCATGTGACACCGCAACCGCTATTGAACCCGACCAAGTATTAGTTTCGCTGTTCAGTCCATCTTATTTTCGCTTCTCTTCAGAATTTGCCGCGTATTGCTGAATGCATTTTTATATCATTAAGCGTCACATCGTCTGGATATAGGCCACTGTGCGTTAGAATCTCAAAACTGGTTTGATATCTTTCCAATAACCAATTTCTTCATAACAAACATATTATCTTGCATAGTTAGCGCCTATATTGAATGGTATACTCCGTCCCGGCATGCAGTATTTGAACAAAGTAAGCACCAAAACACTCAAATCCATCCGTCCACTCGTGATTGAATTGAATTGGGAATCAATTGGAAATGAATATCTGAGCGCTAACTGTGTACAGCTAGATGAGTAAAATGGAGTAACGATTAGAATTTCCACCTGATAATATTTGGCGTAGATAAGTAAATCAAGAAAAAGGTGAGATAAACAGATTAGTCGGTAAGCCCATTTTAGTATAATGATATTTACCATCTCCTCCAGAGGCAAAGTCAAGAATTTTGCCTTTTTATGTTAGTTCGATTATCCCGAGTACCTTTCCCCACTTCACGTGGCAGTTCTTGCCAAAACACTTAGTCGATTCGTGATCGCGTTAGGGTTCCGTACAATAAGTATCTACTTTTAAATCTTAGATTATAAGCTTATAAGATTAAAGAATATCCAGTTGAAAGGAAGCATTTATGCAAAATCCCTTTTCCAAACACTGTTTGTCTTATGTCTCAGTTAATTTTTCTTAGTGAATCGAAATTTAAGGCTAGAAATCCTTTCCAAACCATGTCGCACTGCAAAAACAAACACCACAGTGCAGACAACAGACACCCTGTTTATGTAGCTAAACTGTCTTTTGCATATGAGAACCTAATGTTATATTTCCACCCAGACCCAATGGTGGACAGGTGACTTAACAAAAGTGTTAATAGATACGGTTTGTTTCCAACAGCGCATTGTGGACATGTTATCGTTATTGCTATTGGGTAGTGAACGTGTTGTGCATAGTAGATCTGTGTGTGCAGGTGGGCTCCGGCAACGGCACCACGCTGCAGCTGTACGGGCCGTCGATCCAGCCGCGGCACTGCGTGGTGGCGCCGGCGGAGGGCGGCGGCTACACCGTCACGCCGCTGCATGCCGACGCGCACGTCTACCTCAACGGACAGCGCGTCGTGCACACGCAGCGCCTGCAGGTCTCTTCATCACCACATTATTTAACACCAGCGGCACGCTATGACCACCCTTAAGTTTGTTTGTTTGTTTGTTTGTTTGGACGTTTGTTGGCTCATAAAGTTAATTATGACTATATTATAAAAATATTGAAGGAGCATACTGCCGCAAATTGCTGTGAAAGTGAAATGTAGTTACGGAAAGTATAATTTTACGACACATCTCGGCATTTTTCACCTCATACTAATCTGTCAAAACAGCCATCATGGCATGCCGCTACTGTAGTACTCAGTATTGTATACATAACACAGACACGCCTACGGTTCTAGACTAAACCAGTTGTTAGAAAAGGTCGTAGAAAGTGAACATTTTGTATCGGCTAAACTCCTACACGTGTGATGTCTATGCGCACATTTCCGCTCTATGCCGAATTAACCCCTTTCTATTATTATATAAAGTTCAATAATGTATTTATTTTAAAAACATATCTTTGATAATCTAAAAATCTTAGAATATAAGTTAAAAACGGTAAGCTAACGGTAGCTAAAATAATTAATAAAATATAGGTATACTATATAGGGTGAATCTTTCAAGTGCCTACCTGCTTGTTTAAGATTTTTAAATAGTGAAGAAGCTGTGGGGATGAAATTAAAATTAAATTAAAAAAAATGTTGGATCTTTAAATAATCATCTAAACTAATACATATTTATTTTATTGTATTAAGTTGAACGTTTGTCTCTTTTGAAATAAGCATAGGTATTAAGTCGATAGTAAATGCTGGAAATTTTAACTTTTTTCTAAATAATAACTGTTCCGATGAACGGCAGTAATGAGTAAGGCATTGAGCTAATTGGGATGGAAATAATATTCTTTTCCAATTTTGATATTGAGCTTTCTTTGAAGGGGAGGCCGGATGCTAATAACTAACAAGGCTATGCTTAATAAAAGGAGGATGAAAGAGTAGATTTCTTTAGAATCCTTGAGATCATGAAACGATTTTTCCTTACTTAAATATTCAGAGCACGTCAAAGGCGGCAGACGAGTAAGCGCCTTGTTATCCTCTTGTAGCGCGTGAAAACGTACTTTTTGTTTTGTTTATAACGAACTTTATTGTTGCATCCTCTTAAAATGCTTTTTAGAACTTGATGAATCCGTTCCTTTCCAAGCCCTGTAAAGGGTGGGTGTTTCTGTACGTAGCGCGTTGAAAATCCGGATACCTAACAATGGTTTTAGTGTGTACTTACTGTAAAAGCATATAAATGTCAAGAGAAAAAACACTGGTTTGGACTTCGTAAATACTATGTTTGTTGCCAGATCTGAGGAAAATAATTGACATAAGATGCCCAGGATTGTAATACATATTTTCCATATCGTGAAAAATAATGCAAGTTGTAATTTTTACATCGAAGTGCATTTATTGTGTCTGAAGTCACTTAAATTTCCAACCGGCTTTATTATCAGTAGCAGTCTTGATATACCCTGTATAATGTATAATTTACTTTCACGTAAGGTTGGGAACTCGACGCACGTAATCAAAACAATTCGCGCTCAAAGCTGGTTACAACAAACAAAGAACATTTACGGTAATATTATGTTGAGTAGATTTACTACGCTATGTCTGAGAAGCGCCTAAATTTTGTTTATAACTTTGCTCGTGTTTCGTGTATTAACTTTTCCCACTTAATTCATAGCCACAGAAAATCTTGCAGCAGTGAAAGGATGAATAATTAAAGTTTAAAACTTCGTTGTGCTTAAAGTATTACGAGTATTATATTGTGAATTGTGACCGATATTAAGGACGAGATATGTAGAGAGGTAATAACGTTTAAATACTTAATACTAAATGTTTTCTGATTCATTGATGATATAATAACGTTAATAACAATAGAAGCGAATCTTAACTTCAACCTAGAACTTAATCTTCCAGAATGAAAACTTATCAGTTACACTATTTTTGTTCTTCGTTTCAGCTGAGCTTCAAAGAGATGTGAGCAATACTGACATCGCGAAATAAATAAATACACTCATGAAAATGTTTTTCCTTTATGTTCATGTAATGCCGGTCGTATTTCGTACGCGACGGGAGCTATTTCAACATATGGGGTTATGTACTTAACATAAAATCGATAAAGAAGCGCGAAACTTGCGGCAGCACCACTCTTCTAAATAACGTAGCATGTTTATTGTAAACGATTTTATGCCATTCACAAAAATATTACATTTAATTGATAAAGTTATGCCGATATGAATTATGTATTTATGTAGCTTGCAAAGTATTAGTATGAGGATGTTCCTTCAAGCTAGATTTACAGTTTACATGTTACCAAGAAACAACGGTAGCTTGCTTCAAATCAAATACGTCATTTAATAAAATATTAATTGCTAGAATATATTTTTATAACCCATACCCGAAATGGTTTGCAGTATGCACAATTATATGTATATGTATAGCATGTTGAAAAAACCTTCCGTGATAAACTATAATTTATATCTCAATATAAAATAATTTTGATGTTTGATTAGCATAGAAATGCAGCTGCAAATCATTAAACAAACCACAAGCGAAAGTTTGCTTCGTTATGGATGTATGGGCTACGTGTTGTCGAAGTTAATTTAACTTGTGTATGTCGGACTCCCGCAGCACGGGTGTCTGCTCAAGTTCGGGCGCGTGTCGACATTTCGCTTCGTGGACCCCGCGCAGGAAAACATCATCAACAGAAACCTCGCCCAGTCACAGCACTTCGGCTCCGGCTCCATATACGATCGGTGAGTGACCACCCGCACCACCACCGCACACTTTATGTTCTATGTTGTGATTAGTTGTGCCCGTCGTTCAACCTAGTTCAATTCAATTAGTATTTCGTTCTAAATTCTCGTTTGATCACCCGCAACTTTGTGTTACCGCATCTATATTTTTGTTTTAAACTAATTCTAACGAGACCGACACTGAAGCGGTCGCTTCTCTAATCACCGTTATTTATGTTTATCATTTGTCGTCGTTTTGTTTTGCATGTTTCTATCACTTGCTCACGAACATCCGCTTGTGTACGTTCCTCCCACACTAGCTCGCCGACGTCGGCCGGCGAGAACAGCGGCGCCATGTCGCCCGCCTCGGTGGCGTCGCAGCAGCCCGACGCGCTCGACTCCAACGCCAACACCACCGCCGACACCGACTACTTGCGCACCATGAGCCCCGTCTCGCACGACACCTACTACCGCGACGCCGACAACGCGCCCTACAACAACAACACGCTCAAACTCGACAACGAGTCCCTCATCATGTCGCACCACCTCGCCGACTCCAAAGACGATTACGGCAAGGACGAGCTCTCGGGCTCTGTGTACAACGAGCAGGACCAGAGCGCCACCGCCAACCGCACCGCCAACTCGCAATACAAAGACAACTACGAAACCACTTTCGATTTAGACGGAAACGTCGAGACTAAGAGCATCTGCAGCGCCAAGAGCGGTGGCTCGGGACACGACAACAGGTACCCCCCCACACACATGTACAGCTTGCTTCTCAACGCCGCCGCCACGTCCGTGTCCGCTCTCAGCCGCTATGTCTTAATGTTTATGTTGAGCTTAATGTGAACATTTTATTTACTATATACTATATTTCAACAAGTCACGAATGTATGAATAATTCACTGAACTTACATTTAGCATTTCATTGTTATTAATTAAGACTTAGTTTTTATTAGTTACTTTTGCTTTGTAGTCTGATAACTAACATTTGGAGACGATATGATTTACTTCACGATAACGATTACTTGAAATCAACCTCACGGTGTTGGGCATCACTTCGGATGGATTAAAGACGAAAGGAAGTTCATATTCGCAGACTAATTGGCTTGGATTCTTGTATTTGAAAGCGGAGTGAAATATTGTTGAATATAGCGTAATATCACTAAGTGGTGTTGCTGTGTTTCGTGGTGCAGGATGGTTGGTCGGCCGGCGCAGGAGGCGATCCTGCCGGCGGTGCTGGAATTCCCGGAGGCGGGGCAGGCGCAGTTCCTCTCCGCCGTCATCTCGCGGCTCGACCCGCACGCGCCCGCATTCAAGCTCGCGCCCGTCTATACACTCTACTTGTGCGCCAGGTGCGTATGTGAGACATACGCATTATAAAATAAGATTTTAATCAACCTATATCAATAATAATTTCGTATTTTACAAAATTTTCGTGGTATTATGTTTTGGTGCCGCATTTAAGAAAAGGGCTTATATCAAATTCGAAGCTAATGCTGTTCTTACTCTATAAAATGTAATTCCCTATAGGCGAAGTTGTATTTGAAACACTCGATAAAATCCAGTGTATTGTAGAAATGTTGTATAAATAGTAGATAAACTGCATGAGAGATATAATATGCAAGGCATATAGTAAGTGAGGAGTTTTGTTGCGCGTTGCAGGTACCGCGCGTCGACGCACTACCGGCCGGAGCTGACGCCCACGGAGCGCGCGCACAAGCTCACCGCCTTCCTGCACCACGTCGCCACGCTCATACACGCCACCGTGCAGGTACGCATATGTTTAATTAACATAACATTGATACGTATTTTTCTTACTGCAAACATTAGAATAGCTTACTATACTATACCTTAGTAAGCAATAAGCATAAAAATGCTTATCATTCATTCATAACTTAAATTATATAACATTACTAGCGGTCGGACCAGGCTTCGCCCGGGTGCAAATAGCTTTTGAGTCCAGTATTGATTTGGCAACAACATATTATTTCGCGTACTAACTTTATTTTTCCCGCGCGCCGCCGTCTATATTTCCCGTCCCGTTATATTTATTTATATTATCATTTATTGTTAAATTTCTGTATATACAATATTTTGTAATTGTGATATTGATTCGTTGGTGGGAGAAGTGGAGGGAGGCGCCCGACGTGACGGCCGAATGGTAGCATGCGCGTGAGCTGCGCGCGGTACTGGACACTTGGACTTTATTTTTCTAAAATAAATGTAGCCTATGTTACTCCTTATTATATCAGCTACCTGACAAAGAAAGTCCCGTCAAAATCGGTCCAGTAATTTCAGAGATTAGCCGGAACAAACAGAAAGACAGACAGACAGACAGGCAGACAGACAAAATTTTTTTAAAGATCATTTTCGGCACAGGTATCGTGTATATAACGATATGTAGTTGGACATTTTTTTTAATTTCAAAACAGACACTTCAATTTTATTTATATGTATAGATAATAATATTAGTGTATACTGAGCAATCGCGTCAACTGGGTACATTCATTAAACATTTTCAAATTATTGCTCTTAGCTTGTACATTATTTTGGTCCTTCGAGCTGGATATAATTTATCCATATGTTATCATATATTAACTGAACTGTCTTTTATTCGATTATATATTTTTAAGCTTAGTTCCAGGTGATAAACCTTACTAATAATATATTAATAGTCGATTCTAAAGCCTTGGGCTAAATTTAATCCCTCGCTCATCCAAATTTTTTAATAAGGCCCGTTGAGTTTAAATATAAAACAGTTATTACGCGAAATAATATATTGTCGAAAAAGACTGGACCCAAAAACTATCGGCACCCGGGCGAAGGTGGGCTGGGCCACTAGTAATACATTCCACTATATGTATTATTTTTTGGACTTCACTGTAATTTCATCAAGAAGTAAAACAACAAAATGTTGAATATTTTACAGGAAAGAGCAAAAGACTCCGCCGCGCAAGCATTCTGGATGGCCAACGCCAGCGAGTTGCTACACTTTTTGAAATACGACCGACACATATCTTCGTTCTCCACACAGGCGCAAGACGTCTTATTGATGACTGTGCAAAATGCCTTCAGGTAACCTCAATTTCCTAAAGTTAACTATTATTTAGTCATAATATTATGGATATTATATATTTGCTAAATGTATAATTTGATAAACCTATCTAAATGACAAACACTAATTTTGGCTTATAATGTGGATGTGTTTGTTGCAGCAACCTAGTGTCGTGCTTCCAAGGCGAGCTGTCCCGCGCGCTGGACACGCTGACGAGCGGGGGCGGTGCGGGCGGCGCGGGCGGCGCGGGCCCGGCCGGCGACGCCACCGACGCCACGGCGCCCACCGTGCAGGCGCTGGCCGCCGCCATGGTGCTGCTGCGCCGTTGCCGCGTCAACGCCGCGCTCACCATACAACTCTTCTCGCATCTCTTCCACTACATCAACGCGTTCTGCTTTAATAAGGTCATATATTGTGCTCAACACATTTGTCCGGTGTTGTGCTTACTTTTTTAACGACTATATTTATGATTTTTAATATTCAGTAAATGTAAAGTTTATTTTGCACCATCAGTTGATCTCGGAGCCGGGGTCGGTGAGCGCGCGGTGGGGTGCCGCGTTGTCGGCGCGGTTGGCGCTGCTGGCCGCCTGGGCCGAGCGACAAGGACTCGAACTCGCCGCCGATTGCCATCTTGCTCGCACTCACCAAGCCGGTCAGCCGTTTACTTATATTCATGACAAAACATTGTCCCAAAGTATTATGCACTCTTTAAAAAATATATTTTAGTTATAGTTTGAATACATGTTTACTAGTTTTTTTCCTTGTAGCTCGACTGATCCAAGGTGAGTATCGCACTGGTGAAGAGGTGTGCGCGGCGCTAGCGGCGTGTTTCAAGCTGAACTCTGCGCAAGTGCGTGCGTTGTTGGCGCCGCTCGTCACGCCCGACGTGCTCGAGGCCGCCGTGGCGCACGCCCGGGCGCTCGCCGACGAACTGTGCCGCGCTGACGGACGAGAGGTCAATTTACATGATATTTATGCGGATTTCAACAATTAGTGTGAGCCGTTTCTATGAACTTTTCGTTGGAACTGTTCGTAATTGGAAGCGTATCGTGCACGTAGATCGAGGCGGAGGAGCGGTGGTGGCTGGGCGCGGGACTGCTGATCCCGGCGGACGGGTTCAGCGCGGAGGTGGTGCGCGGCGTGCCGCCCGGACTGGCGGAGTTCGTGGCGCCGCTGCAGCGCGGCGGGCTGTGCCGGCTGGCGCTGCAGGCGCACGCGCCCGGCGCCTGGACCGTGTACATGCCGCCGCCCGCCGCGCCGCGCCCGCGCGCGCCGCCCGCGCCGCCGCTCTCCATCGTGCATCTGCACAAGAACTCCAACGGCATGGGACTCAGCATCGTCGCCGCCAAGGTACGGTATCACTATTCACTACTGCCAATGCTCATCACATATCTTTACTCAACTTTATTAGGTACTTCATAAAATTAAAAAATAATAATAATTAATGTTAGATACATTCAAATATACGTACGTGATTGTTTGTTATGAAATAACAAGTGGTTGAGATATGTTTGCGTGCGACGCGGCAGGGTGCGGGGCAGAGCAAGCTGGGCATCTACATAAAGTCGGTGGTGCCGGGCGGCGCGGCGGCGGCGGACGGGCGGCTGGCGGCGGGCGACCAGCTGCTGTCCGTCGACGGACAGTCACTCGTCGGCATCACGCAAGAAAAGGTACCTTCCCATATTCCTTCAAACTCATTCCTTTCTCTTTTAACTATAAACAGCTGTTGATAGTCAACACAAGCTAAATATTTGTTTTATTATTATATCTACATATTCCAAAAATTCGTACCTACCAATAGAAGAATCACTTTCTTATTTTTTCCTGAAATAAAAATCATATCAAAGTAGGTACAACAAAAAGATACACCAATAATGAGATTTTACGATAGCGTGTTCTTATGTGAGCTGCATTGGGAGTTACTGGAGATAAAATAAAATGTTGACGAGAATTTACACACAAAACTGTCAATTCATCATTTCATGAACACATACAGAGTGACAAAGGCCCTACAATACATAAGTATGACATACAAGAAAAACAAAATGTAAATCGGAATATGGTTTATACAGGCAGCGGAATATCTAGTGCGGACCGGCCCCACCGTGACGCTGGAGGTGGCTAAGCAAGGGGCTATGCTCCACGGATTAGCCACTCTACTGCACCAGCCCGCGTATAATCAACGACAAGGTATGTGTTAACAATACATTCATATTTGTGACTAGATTTTTTGTCGTTCGCGTTCCACTAAATGATTGAATTTTATTTATAAATATGCAACTATTATAGTCGAGTGTTAATAGTGTTCGTGTATGTTTGGTAATGCCCGCGACAGATGAAGAAATCCAGTACGAGGACCGCGCGCGCCGCAACTCGGGCACGTTCACGAACCCGCATCCCGCGCTATTGAAGCCCACCTCGCCGCTCACTGAGCTCGCCACTGCAGGCAAATACCTGTACTTTGTATTTTGATACGCCTTTGTATCCCTCGAGTGAAATCTGCAAAATATTGAGGGCTGTATTGGCGTGGTAGTGTTTTTTTTTGTTTCAAGGTTATTTTTTCTCTGTGATTGTTTATTTGCTGTTTCGATTTCATGGTTTCATTTTTATTGCTGTCGTCGGATGTCGTTATTTTTATTTGGCTTTTTCAGTTTACGCCTGTAGCTGTCTGTCGTCTAAATATTGGAGTTTAAGTGTGTCTCGATTTACAGGATACGGTCGTCGTCCATGTAACTATCGATGTCAACTATTAAGGGACGAGTCCACCGAGTCCAGCACGGACGACAGTGAAGATTTCACGCCGCAATATCGCGGCTCGATTCCCAGATTAATAATCACTTTAGACAGAGAGAACAACCAGCTGCAGGAGGACCTGTCGCCCGACACGCCGGGCTGCTCGGAAGAACTCAAAAGCGGGCCACCGCCGCGCCCCATTCCCGTCTTCACGTTCACGTGCGAGGACTTCGACGAAAAGAACCCGAGCAGCGACACGACGGCGGATGAGACGCTGGTGTCGGCAGAAACGACGGAGGCGACGGGCGCGTGCTGCTCGCAGTCCAGCGACAGCGCTGACGCCGCGCCGCCCGCGCCGCTGCCGCCGCAGATGCGCCCCATCGACACCAGTCTCACTCTCGACCTGTTCAACGCGCGCGCCAACGACGACGCCTTCCGCCGCCGCTGCACCGCGCCCGGCGAGTGCGCCAGCGCCTGCGACTGCTGCCGCACGCCGCAGCCCGAGACGCAGCCTATACCCTTCATCGACGAGCCCAACTCTGAACCGCTCATATTTGAGAACGATGGGATACCGCAAAATATTGGCACTCCTAAAATCCGGAGAATACTGCCTTCTTTATCTCTCGACAAACCGGAAGAAAAAAAGCCTGAAACCGCCGATGCCGTGTGTCAGACTCCGTCGTCCCCGTTATACACTGAACCTAAATTGTTGTCTACGAAGGCAAGCGCGACAACGCTCAATGTCAACTTGGATATATCGAAGGAAACGAAAAAAATAGATGAAGTGCAGTGTCGCCTACGAAGGTCGTTATACACCATCTCTAAATCATATTCGAGCAAATCGGAAGACACAGAAGTCCCGTCCACTTATTCGACATCTCAATCCTTTGATGACACGACTGACGACAAACCGCAGGTTAAAACTGCACTTCAAACTCCGGTAGAAATGGGAGCAAAAAAGATATTAGACAGTGCCGATAGAAAATCGTGGAAATCACCCGATGAATATCGACCGGCTTTTGGTAAAGTCAAAGCGTTAACGAAGCACTTCAACGCCATTAATCTCACTTACAGCGTCAAAGTTTACAAACGAAACTGTCAATCGAGTCCCAACCTCAGCACCTGTGGCAAGAAAGTCAGTAAATTAGCCGATTCAATGCCCATGAGTGTGAGTTTGGCAGATATACAGTATGAGACTGAAAAAACGAAGACGACGGATTCGAAAGGGGGAAAAATGTCCGAAGACGAAGTCAAAAGCATACTGATACAACTCGAAGACTGGTCGAGGTACGGATCGCGCGGCAGTGAGGACACATTGGCTCAAGGTAACGAGTTCGAACTGCCCAATTTACCTTCCGAGGAGCACACGGAGGGCGCTATAAACGGCTACATTTTCAACGAAATTGTCGATAAGAAACCGAGAGTGATAACGCTCGACAACATAAGGCTAATATCGAACCAATCGAGCGTGACCTCGGATCAAACGAAACGAAGCAAAGATTCGCTGGATAAAAGCGAAAGTTTAGAGAAGTGGAAAGAGTGTTGGCCTGCGAGCATGGCCGACGGACGGTCGGGGCGCGCGGCGTCGGCTGGCGACGTGTCGGCGGCGCCGGGCGCGCGGGCCGCGGCGTGGCGCTCGTGGCCCGACGTGCACCCCGCGCCGCTCCCCGCGCCGCTCCCCGCGCCCGCCCCGCACCCCGCGCTCGCTCTCACACCGAGTAAGGCTCCACTCCACGCATGATAATAGGTGTGTTCTAGCCGTCCCACGTTTTCTTTTCAAGCGTCGTCACATTTTTGACTCGTCACTGTTCGTTTCGTTCTGGCATGCGTTATTATTTTGTTCGTTTTATTATACCCTTTAGTCGGTCATTTCTTCGGGCACTGCACTATTATTTTGTCGTATCTGTTACGTTTAATTTGCGAGGACACATCGCCTGTAATATTATTTTTGCCGCCTCTTTGAATTGTTTTTTATGTACAAACATTATTTATGTATTTCTTACAGGATCATCACACTGGTGCGTCTCGATTTGCCAGCAGTTTTATATTCATGTTTGTAGCAAATATGTTGTAGATCTACAAGATTAGTATATGACTGTGTGTGTTGTCAGCGGCAGGCGCGGGGTCTGCGGGCGGCGCGGGCGGCGCGGCGGGCGCGGTGCGGCGCGCGTCGGAGCGCGACCTGCCGTCGCGGCTGGCGGCCGAGCCCGTGAAGCCCAGCAAGAGCACGCCGGCGCTGCACCACGCCGCCTCGCCGCCGGTCACCATGCCGCACGCGTGCGTATACTTAAACTCCTCACTTCTCTTCATTTTGAAATTCCGTTACCACATTTAAACACAGATTTTCTTACCGGTAACAACATAAATGATTTGTGTAATATGAGGCCAATCGTGTTGCAAGTTGATACAGAGAGTGTGCATTGTTGTAGCAGCGCGACGCTGAGTCCGGGCGCGGCGGGCTCTCCCAGCGCTTGGCCCAGCAAGTCTCGGAGCAGCCACAATCTGTCCACGCCGCCGCACCACGATGGCTTCTACCAGAACCTCTCCACCGTACACGCGCAGCATCCTGCGCTACAAGATAGGTGCGCATTATCACCTACTACCACAATACATACTAAAAGCGCTAAGATGCTAAAGCTTCCTACATTATACATGACCATTTCAGATGGTCATCGCTCCGCAGCTCGACAGGTAGTAATCGCCCTCAGTCAGCGCACTTCTCCGCTGCCTCGCAGGAACAACCACCAGACTCGCCTCTGCATCACCAGGTACATTTATTATTTACGTCATTAATCGCTCCTAACTACATTTTAATAACACAAAAAAGGTTCGATATTAGGAGTTAATGTGAATATAATGATGTTGTATAGCAACAGGCGAGTCAAGCGAACGCGATGAGTGCGCGCGCCGCCAAGCTGGCGGAGATGTCGGACGAGGTGACGCGTCGCCACCAGCTGCAGGCGCAGCACGCGCAGCAACACGCGCAGCACCGCCCGCCCGCGCTCCTGCCGCACCACCATCCGCAGTACAACCACCATCCGCATGGTACTACACTACACCAATACTATACCATGTTATTTTTTATGATTTAAAAAATAATTCACAGGTTTCATTGTAGTGTTTCCAATACGCTATATTATGCATGTATGCCTTGTTAAGTCCGGTATCGTAAAAGTTAAATCGTTCTGTGTAAGTAAGAGTTTGAGAGATAAAAACAAGAAAAATATTGAAAGACATATTTTATACTTACAGGTCAACAACAACAGCAACCTCAACCGCAGAGCCAGGGTCCACCGCCATCACAATATCAGCACCAGCACCCGCAGATGCAACACCAACAAATTCAACAGCACCAACAAATGCAACAACACCAACAAATGCAACAACACCAACAGATGCAACAACACCAACAACAACAACAACACCAGCAACTACAACAATTACAACAACAGCAGCAATTACAACAGCAACAATTACAACAACAACAGCAGATGCAGCAGCACTCACAGATGCAGCCGGCGGGCTCCCATCAGCAAATTTATCAACATGTCCAACCACAGAGGTATACCTCCACTATTCATTGATTTTATTTGCATTATACAATCTTAGGAGACCACACCGCGATGACAATTTCTATCTTTCAAACTAAACAATCGCAGTATACAACATTGATACAACCGAGCGACTTTTCTTTAAACTACATATACTAGGCACCATTTTCAAGGTCTGTACTAAAAATCAATTAAATAGGAACAATAGTTTAGTCATAAATGATTTTTTAAGTTTTTGCCCTCTTTGAACACGCTGTGGCCTTTCTAACAGCTGATTACGTCCAACGCATAGGTCATTCACCTTAAAACGACAAATCTTACTAAAATTAATGCGCTGTTGCCGCTCTGACACAAGTCACATAAATAAGTACAACTAAATTACTTTAAAAGTTGGCGATGCAAATGAGAAAGCAATAAATACACACACACTTACACTTTCATTACGAGAGCGACATAGCAAAACATCCTGTGCGTAAAAGAAATAGAAATAGGTCAGTATGTGTGTGTGTGTGACACGTACGCAATTGACCTCTAAAAAATAGTTTTTAGTCTGCCGCCGGTATCCTTTCAGAACGCATGTAGCAACACGGAAGCTCCTGCGCCGCCGCGCCGCGCCGCTTTGATCTTGCCGATCTCGCGCCGATAATTTTAATTTTGTCTTGTTATTGACACTACTCGTAAATAAGTTTAAGACATTATTTATTTTTTTATTGTGACAGGACACGTAACTTCGGATAATTATTATTTAGTGTTAGTGTTTCTGTGTTATTGACTGCTAGCCAACAATGAATCGGTCGATTAGGACCTGTACGGTGGCCACCGCGATCTCCGGACCTAATCCCTTGGATTTCTTTTTGGGGGGACTTATTAAAGTGCTAGAAATAGGGTTATTAAGCATTTGAAAAACTAAAGCGGCTAGTTTCGAACACTGACTTAACAACAATTTAAACAATAATAATGTTGTCCGTCGCTATAACTTGTACGTTCATGTAAATGGAGGACATTCCAAAATTTAAAAATCTAGTGCACCTAAGTAAAGTATGTTGTGCGCGTACTTCAAAAGTACCTAACTACGTGTGGTGACCAAGGCCACGCTGCGCCGGCGGCGTGGCCTTGGAGGCGCGGCGCCACAATAACACGCCGCGCGCGACGTTGCCAATTTGTTATCTATTCGGATCTACAGGTCAGTGAAATGTACTTACACAGGGTGGTTACGTTTTACTCTTATTTGAAAGCTATTTAGTTTGTTTGAAACAAACAAAATCTCAGTTTTGGTATTATGAATTTTTTTGCCGTATCGAATAAATACCAAGGACGTATAGTATACGTAGTGTAATTTTATGCCCATAGGTCACATCAACTTTGTATATTCCAATGTTTTATTACTCGTGAAGCAATGTTTCAGCAATTATTATTCCCACTGTAGGGCAACAATGCATTCGCGTTCCAATATTGAGTGATAAAACTAGAACACGATGTAAACATGTGTTACACTAACAATGGTGGATGCAAACTGTCTTCAGCAGGTAATGGTGGAAATCTTTGAGGGTAGTTTATGTACAGTAGTACAGTCGTAATAGGGAACATGCATCAGACTTTAAACTAAGTCAAAATATTTTTTTTTGTAATCTTTATTAATATAGAATTATATCTTAAAGATATTTTTTTAATTTATCAACTCTAAGGCTACGAACTCACGAAGCGGTTTTCACCCGCGCCCGCCGCGGTTGCGAGCCCGCAGCTTCTGTAGAATGCAGATATAAGTTAAAAAATAAAATCACATTTCACGAAGCGTTTTCTGCCCGCACCGTGCGCGGTTGTTTGCGGCTCCCGTTGCACCGGCGGGCAACGAGTAGAATCGCGCGGGCCGCGGTCAGCCAAAGTCGCGGCGGGTTGCGCCCGCGCGCTCTGCGTTTTGTTAGCGGGTGACCGCGGTGGTCGAGGAGGGGCGGGCTATAGACATTCGATACATACAATCTCTTTCCTGAATCAGTAGATGCACCCAGATTTTTTTAGCCCTTCTTTTTTTTCTGTGAAGTCAATATAACGCAACCGCTCGTTTTTGGTGTGTCCATGGCGGTCTGGAACTCAACTAAACAATCTGATCGTAAATAACCGCCCGTCCTGCAACCGCGCCTCTTGCGGGAAACGCCCGTCAAGTTTGCGGGCGATAATCGCAACCGCGGCGGCTACATGATCGTACGGAACACCGGTCTCGTGAGTTTCGAAATAAAACCGCTGTTTTTCCACCGCGGCGGGCACGGCTGGAAACCGCGTCGTGAGTTCTTAGCCTAAATCGGTAAAATAAATGAAACGCGATCTATTGCTTGAAAAGGAAAGTGACGACAATGGTTGCGTTCTTATGAAGTTTTAGCTTGTTGTTTTACGTTTGTTTATGAGTTATTTTGTGCTTTCTTTATACTATTAAATAAAATGGATTATTTCGTTGCGAAATACAGTTCTATAGCGATTCATGAAATAAACTTAATCCAAATACTACGTTGTTCATAACGCAACCTCTGACGTCACAGCGAGTTCGCGCCAACATAGCGTTTGAATGCTTCGAAACTGATAGCAGTTTTGATTATTTTTTTGTAACCTTTTGATTGATTTTTTCAAAGACTTATATTTTTTTCCGATAATGTAATAACATACAGAATTGATTAAAAATATTAAAAAATGGCATGCATATTCCCCATTGATAATAATGCAGAATTGTTTAGCAACGATATTCGGATGGACTTTGGTATCGACAAGTGTAAGATCAACTCTGTAAAATCAGGACTTAATTATCAACACCACTACACCTTATAAACCGGAGAACAAATAAACCCTCTTACAGAGCAGGAAACCTATAAATACTTAGGATATAACCAAGCGACACAAATAAATTTTAAAACTACAAACTTAAACTAAAACAGCAATTTCAACATAGACTTAATACTATTTTAAAAACTCAGCTTTATGCCCGAAATACAGTAAAAGCAATTAATACGTTTGCCATACCAATACTCACATACTCTTTTGGAATAGTAAACTGGACTAAATCTGATTTAAAAAACTTACAGCGCTTAATAAACACCTCAATGACTAGATTCCGTAAACACCATCCCAGATCATGTATACAAAGACTCACACTGCCAAGAAAAGAAGGAGGTAGGGGACTTATTGATATTGTTAATCTCCACAACAGACAAATCACAACACTGAGACAGTATTTTTTCCATAAAACAGCATCCTCTTCGCTCCATAAATCCATAGTAGCAAACGATAAAAACTTCACTCCGCTTAATATGAAAGACAGAACAGAGCAAAGAAATGAGTAACTGACAGATGACAGGACAATAATAGAAGAATGGATCCAAAAGGCTCTACACGGAAGGCACCATCAAGAACTGAGTCAACCAAATGTCGACAAGGAGGCGTCGAACGCGTGGCTCAAGGCCAACTCTTCCCAATGACTGAAGGATTCATGCTTGCCATACAAGACCAAGTAATAGAGACAAGAAATTATCAGAAACATATAATAAAAACTCTTAGTTCCGACACATGTAGAAAATGCAATAGTTCAGCAGAAACCATCCAACACATAACCGGAGCATGCAAATCAATAACCCAAACCGACTATAAGCACAGACATGATCAGGTGGCTTATATTATCTACCAGAAGCTAGCACTTAATTTCGGCCTGATTAATAACTCCCAGCCCTATTATAAATACAACCCCGAAACAGTATTAGAGAATACAAGAACTAAATTATATTTTGATAGAGCCTTCCTTACAGACCGTACCATTCCTTACAATAGGCCAGATATAACGTTAGTGGATAAAATTAGCCAAACCGGATACCTCATAGACATAGCTGTCCCAAACACACACAACTTACTAACAACAATAGCAGAGAAATTGACAAAGTACACCGAGTCAAAAGATGAAATTACCCGACTCTGGCACCTCCGTAAAGTTATTATAGTCCCTATAGTTATTAAGAAATAACTATAGGGTTATTTCCACCACAGGAATAATACCCAAACAACTACATCAGTCATTGAAAACTTTGAATCTCCCTCCCAAGATTTACCTTCTGCTACAAAAAGCAACCATCCTTAACATATGCCGTACCGTACGAAAGTTCTTACAGACGGAATCAGATATGCCCACTACCAATATTATTAGATTAGCTGCAGCCCAAGAAAATCCCCCTGATGCTCACTTGGCTTAGGCTCGTGAACATCAACACACCGGAGTAAATCCGAGTAAAACAAATAAAAAACATAAAAAAATGATAATAAAGTCATTAATCGTTATTACACTTTAGTGTTTAATTTTATGAATGTTAATTCTTCAGATACGAGTGGCACCCGCCTGGCCCGCCGTCGCCGCAAAGATCTCAACCTCCTGTCGCTCCGAAACCACAGGCAAGTAGCGATACCATTATTAAAAAATTAATGCACAAAGAAATATTAGCCAATATTGAGAAGTGTATATTCTGAGGCTGATGGTAATATAATTATTGCCTTACAGAGTATACGCCGGCCGGACATGGAGATGGAGGAGCAACTGCACCAGACCCACGCGTCGCCTCCGCCGCAGTCCGCCAGCACCATTCAGCCGGACGACGGTAACTATTGCCATCACATCTTACTTCTAATAAACCTATTATATCCCATTTTACATATTGTAGTGCATATTCCAATTCTAATAGCCGGTCTTTTGTCTTTAAAGTGCGGACATTTAATGCTACAATCCTTAACTTTTCGGTAACCTTTTGATGGGCCTGAGTAGTTTGGTAGTAGACCCTCCCTGGAGATTATCAAAAATCCCATACTGAGACAACTATTTTAATATTATGCGTTCCGTTTGACGTCCGAAGTCCCTTATGAGAGTACATCGATTCCTTCACCTTACCTGGTCGCTAGATGTCGCTACTTCCGCCACCTAGATGCACCTACAGCGCCACCTACCGTTTTCAGGCTGCAACTAAAACACCTACCAAATACAAGCCGCCCTCTATGTCATTGTTGCGTCGTTTTTCGAACCGAGCACATGGTCGTTACGAAAAAATCTATTTTTATTAGTTATTAAATTAATTAGATTAATTTTGTCGCAAAATTTATATTATTTTAATTAGCTTTCGAGATTTAAGTAGAAAGTTAAATTCAAACATTATTAGTTTGTCTTCCGTTACCTTTACCTCTTTGGAAAAATGAGTGATAAAGAGGTTATCGCACCTAATTCAAATGATAGTGATAGTTCTTCGGATTGTTCGTCGGATCAAGAAGGGCCACCAAGGAAACGCCAAAGGCGTTCCAGTTCAGGGGATCTGGAGGAAAGGTTTGACATTTTGTCACAACAGTTGGTGAGTCATTTGAACAATATTTTAACGGCCAAATTCGCTACATCTACGGAGGCCCCACCGCTAAACATGCAAATGCCTTTAGCTAATAGCAACAGCATGCCACATACTTCGCTTTTGCCGGACAGTTCGCTACCAATATCTAATGAACAGTTTTTAAATCCACCAAAATTAGATGCGAGTAGTATTGTCAACTTTGACGTTTCTGTCAAAGAACCGACCGTAACAAAAGCAAATTGCGCACGTGTCGAAAAAATTGAGGTTATGCAAAGATTTGGCTCACCTGATTGGAACGCGGTTCGGTATACAGACGTTCAGAAAAAGTACGCGGCTTTTCCAGCTTTTACCGAATTAAGAGTAAATGAGGAGCTGCGACGTCTGGAGGATCCTTTTGCCCCTTTACGTTGGTTTCAAATGGAACGTAGTTTTGCTGCGTTATCCAATGCATTTTTGGCCCAAAATGAAGCCGTAAACTCGGCATTACAAAATCTTGTTGATTGGTCTGCCTCAAGGGACATTCAGCTTAATGCGTCCTCTATTTATGAAAAGTTAAACCAGTTATTCGGTAATGATTCCGAATATAAGACAATATCTCACGATATACTACAGGTGATTTGTGGGAAACGAGCCGAAGTGTTAGAATTGCGCCGCAGAGATATCGTTAAAAAATTAAAAGATAAATATATGAGAGAGGATCTGAGTAGAATTCCGCCGTCTTGCGAGTACATGTTTGACCCCGGTCAGTTGTCAACATATTTACAGAAAATTGGTGGAGTAGATAAATTACAAAAACAGCCCTCATCTTCTACCCGAACCCGGGCAAAATCACCACAGCCCTCGACCTCCTCTGCTGACGCAAATTTGTTTTGGAGTCAGCCGAATAACAATTACAAACCCAAACGGGCCGAAAATAAAGATTCCGAACGATTCATTCATAAAAACTCGTCAGCCAAGAAGAGGGGGGGAGGGAGAAAATATAAGGCAGAGGGTAGAAGATCGGGATATAAAAATAAATGACTCGACAGGGTTTTCAGGCGGCTGTCTGAGACGCTTTCAAAACACTTGGGCTCTTTTCAATCCACCAAAACCAATACGGAAATTGATAACAGGCCTCAGAATACCATTCAACAAGACACCTCCATTAGTTCTCCCAACTTCAGACGTTTTGACAAAGTATCAAACTCCAACATCTCAGTTAATGTCAACCGAAATTCAAAATTTAATTCAGTCTTAGAGCCGGCTCCCCTGACACCGTCTTTTATATCGCCTCTATTCATAATTCCGAAATCCAACGGCAAAAGTCGAACAATTTTCAATCTCAAGGCATTAAATCAGTACTTGAAACCAAGGCATTTCCATCTGTTCCACCATCACCAAATGCCAAATTTTCTACAACACGGAGATTGGATGGTGAAACTGGATTTAAGTCAGGCTTATTACCACCTGCCAGTAAAGGATCGACACAGAAGGTTTCTCCGGATCAGTTATCAAGGTCAACTGCTACAGATGACGTGTCTGCCGTTCGGTCTGGCAGCAGCGCCACGGATTTTCGCCTCGGTAACGAACTGGACCGCAGAAATACTCCGCGAAAAAGGACTGAGGTTAGTGGTCTATTTAGACGATTATCTGATAGTACATCAGGACAAAAATACGCTTACAGCACAGATAGACATCGCAATACAGTTTTTAACCAGTCTGGGTTGGTGGATAAATATGGAAAAATCAGTAACAACACCAACGAGGCAAATCGATTTTCTGGGAGTCACATGGAACACCAAGTTCAACACAAAGTTCCTACCCTCAGAGAAAATACAACGAATTCGTCAGATGTTGCGAGTACGACTCGAAGCAGGCAGTTGGAACCTAAAACAGGCGCAACGCCTATTAGGTCATCTCAACTTTGCAACCTTCATCACCCACCGGGGAAGGTTGCATTGCCGTTTACTGCAGCGACACAGCAACACACTCAGAAAGTGTCCACGATCGCAGATTCAGTACCCAGAAGAGGTACATACAGAACTGAAGTGGTGGATGGAGAACATCAGTCAGAAGTCAGCGATTCATCTCCAAAGAATGCCGACGAACCACGTCATCACCGACGCGTCGGACATTCAATGGGGAGCCCTGGTGAACAACGACATGATCAAAGGCCTATGGGAACAACACCAGGCAAAATGGCATTGCAATCTGAAGGAAATGTATGCTGTGATAGCCGCGATAACCGCCAAAGCGATGGACCTCCAGAATTCTACAGTGATTCTTCAGAGCGACAACAAAACAGTCGTGTCCTATATAAAAAACGAAGGAGGAACACGATCTCGTCAATTGCTAGATCTGACCCAACAGCTGCTGGAACTGGTGGATCACCTCAACATTGTGCTTCGGCCTCACCACCTACCAGGCCTTTGCAACACCGAAGCAGATCACCTCTCACGAGATCGCGCCGCCGCCGAATGGCACCTCACAGGCGAGGAGACATCGAGACTGTTCGGCATGTGGGGCACGCCAGACCTAGACCTCTTTGCGTCAAAAACAGCACATGTCGTAGCGAACTATGTTTCGCTAGACTTGTCAGACTCGAACGCTTACTATCACGACGCGTTCAGCAGATCTTGGCATTACCGACTTGCGTGGCTGTTCCCGCCGCCCAGCCTAATACCCAGGGTACTGGATCACCTCAATTCAGCCTCAGGTCAGTACATTCTAGTAGCACCCAGGTGGACGAAGCCTTTTTGGAGGCCAGACCTGAAGAACCGTGCTCTGAAACGTCCCGTGAAACTCAGAAATTTGGAGAAGACACTGGTGGACACAGCGACAATGCTACCGCCGGCACAAGTCGGCAAGTTACACCTGGAAGCCTGGCTCATTTCGGGTGGGATGCCCTGACGGATACATGGACGCCACAAGAGAAACAGTTATTGTCATCGTGCTGGAGACAGTCTACAATAAAGACTTATGCCCCCATTTGGAGTAGATGGGTGAGATTTTGCCAAGAAAATAGCATTAATTTTCGTTTACCGGAACCAGTAAACGTAGCTAGGTATCTCGGTTATCTATTTTTGACCGATGGTCTCTCTTACAGAACGATCCTTGTTCATAAATCAGTTATTGCATCCGTTTGCGAAACAATATCTGATGTTAAAATTACTGCAAACCCGATAGTAAAACACATACTGAAAGCTATTTCCGTGGCAAGACCGGCGCCTTCTCAATTACCGATTTGGGATGCAAGGATTTTGATTAGATGTTTAAAGAGTTGCAATGTAAATTTAAATAGTTTATATCAAGTATCTAGACACACAGCTGCTATTTTACTATTATCTTCTGGCCGTAGAGTACACGATCTTACTCTTTTACATACTGATAGTCAACATTTTGTAGATAACACTGATTCTATTATTTTGCACCCCGCTTTCGGGTCGAAAACTGATTCAGCCTCATATCAACAATCTAGCTGGACATTTTTGGCCGCACCGGATAAAAGCATCGATGCAGTTTATTGGTTACGTACACTAGTAAATATGACGCGAGGGATCCGGGAAAATATTACTAATTTATTCTTAGCAATTAGAAGTCCTACAAGGCCAGCTACTGCAGCTATGATTGGGGGTTGGATAAAGAGGCTTCTAGCTGATGCTGGTATTCAGGCTTCAGCTGGAAGCTGTAGATCAGCAGTCTCATCTTTAAATTGGGTAGAAAATTACCATATTAATGATATTCTAGCTAAAGCTAATTGGCAGCATGAATGTACTTTTAGAAAGTTTTATCTGAAACAGATCAATAAGTCTAATAGAGAAATTAATTCAGAAAAATCCTTATCGCAATATTTTCACCCTGATTCATAATACTTACAGGGAAATATTTTGATTTATACCTAGCATCTAAGTCAATGTACATTTAAATTTTCATTATATGTTCAATCATCACATTGTTGCGTTTAATTTTAAATTGTTACCAAAAATACAAGCCACCAGGAGATAACAAACACTCTCTCATAAGGGACTTCGGACGTCAAACGGAACGCATAATATTAAAATTTTACCTTCCAATAAAATTTGTATTATGCTTCCAATGACGTCCGAAATCCCAGTAATGTCTTCCTGGGGCTATACCATTATGAGCCGTACAATGACATAGAGGGCGGCTTGTATTTGGTAGGTGTTTTAGTTGCAGCCTGAAAACGGTAGGTGGCGCTGTAGGTGCATCTAGGTGGCGGAAGTAGCGACATCTAGCGACCAGGTAAGGTGAAGGAATCGATGTACTCTCATAAGGGACTTCGGACGTCATTGGAAGCATAATACAAATTTTATTGGAAGGTAAAATTTTAATATTCTGTGAAACATTAATATGTGTTTCCCGTCTGGGTTTTGTAGCACCGGCATGTGTGTTTGATATTATATAATAACAAAACGCTAGCCTTGTATTTGAGTTTGACTTGGGGACTATAGTTATGAGTGTATGTTTCCGTGTGCAGAGCGGTACGTGGCGAGCGCGCTGGAGCCGCCGGCGGTGTCGGTGTACCCGGCGGGCGGCGCGGGGGGCGGCGCGGGGGGTGCGGGCCGGCCGCCGCCCGCGCACAACCCCTGGCAGCGCGAGGAACGCGAGCGACAGATAGAGGCCATGCGGGCCGCCGCGCGCATGCGGAGGTAAACACTTACATCAATACGGCAGCTTCTACTAGCTAATATTTTTTCGTTAGCAATCTTGTGATTTTGGTATTCATTTAGCAGGATGAGATATTATTTATTACTTTAGCAATAAAACCCATAAATTTTATGATAATACTGACGAAAACGATTATTTGCTTATTAATTTACAAAATTGTGAAAGTAAAACTACCTATAATTATCAAACAAACCAATAGTAACATTTGAAATGGTTCATTGCTTAGATGCCCGTTTTTTTTGCAAATGAGTTTATTAGAGGTTTACACACTTGTCATTATTTAACTAACTAGTATTATTACACCTATCTATTTCGGTCCGCTAAATTGTTTATGGTGGCGAAGTAAAATGAAAATGTAATATTATATAGTAACAAAAATCTTGTTAATCCATTTAGAGACAATTCTTTGTAACTCTTAAGGCCTTATTTATAGATGGTTTTAAAACCTATTTTGAATATCGAATGTTCTGCCCCTTTCTAACGACTTTGGAATTCAGTTTGAACCAAGAAGATAAAACATTCGACAGTTAAAATAGGTTTTGAAACTGAATTACCAGTTTAAGTTATATTTTTGGAGACTGTCCCGCCCTCATACCCAGCACTGTAACTCCTGTAAGCCAGGATCAATAGTGGCACGCACTGTAATGACACTGAGCATTGAAGCTCGGCGAGTCTCCGGGAATGTCTAACTAGTAATGTATATAATGTGAAGAGTTGAATGAAGGTGTGTGTATATGCGCAGGGACGCGACGATCGCGCAGCTGCTGTCGCTGGGCGGCGCGCGCACGCCCATGCAGAGCCAGCAGCTGCGCTCGCTGCAGCTCGAGAAGGAGTTCGAGCTGCGCGCCACGCAGCACGAACAGGTGCTACTGTCTTACACTACACTACACCATTACTGCATACTCTCAATAGTCACATGCGTAGCCCTGACCCCACACTAAGATCGTGTATTGTGTCGTGGGTATCAGGAACTACGAGAGTCTTTTCTGTGTCACAAACACACAGACCCGAAACAAATAACTGTGTTGTTGTCTGTTCACACAAATATTTATTACGGTACGGGGATCGAACCCGCGGCCTCTCGTTTCTCAGCCGGCGTCGAACTCAAAACACAGAAATTATAACGCTCTACACTCTACTACTCTACAATTATACCGGGTATACCCTGACTGTGACCGAAAACCAATCCAGGAAGAAGTTTTAGTGTCTTCAGATACAATGCACTAAAGATTTTCCTGTTAACATATTTTTAATACGTGTACGAATGTAAATATGTTTGTAACAGTGAAAAGCTTCGCATAACTTTGTATAGGAATATGTATCTGTATAAAAGGAATATGTATGTAAATAGTGTATGTGTGTGTTCAGGAGGAGAGCGGCACTGCCGACGACGGCGCGGAGGAGGAGCGGCGGTCCCCGTCGCCGCGCGGCGAGGCGGAGCGCGCGCCCCCTCCCGCGCCGCTCGCCTCGCCGCACCCGCCGCACCCGCCCAAGTCCATCCTCAAGACCAACACGCGCACCGAGATCACCAATGGATACATGCACGAGACGGTAACGTCAATTCTATCAGAAAGTGTTTTCATAAATATATATATTTTTTTGTTCATATTTCAATAATTGTTACAAAGGTATCGCAAGTTTTTATTCTGTAATTAAAAACTGTATGATATTTTTGAATAATTTATTAATTATTATTGACAATGTCTAGGCAGGTTTTGTACAGGAGCATGTTTGATTGTAGACCTACGAAGAAACAACTCGCGTGTCGGAGATGTGCGTGGGCATGTCGGGCATGAGCGTGAGTTCAGCGAGCAGCGCGGGCGGCGCGGCGGGTGCGGCGGGTCCGGCGGGTGCGGCCGGCGCAGCGGGCCCGGGCGCTCCGCCGCCGCCGGCGCGCGGCTCGTCCTTCGCCGTGATGGCGGAGCGAGCGCGCGCGCTGTCGCCGCCGCGCACTGAGCGCACGCCGCTAGACACCGCGCCGCCACAGTCAGTACCCCCGCTAGCTATGCACGACACAAATCGCACAATCACTATCTAAACCTATATAATTATCTCTGGATTATTGAATATAATGAAATTACCATTCTTAAATATTTCATTCTTTAATTGCAATGTAAAAGCATATTTAAGTGTCCTAAAACCACACAACATAAAAATATTGTTCCAGATCCCCAGTGAACACGACGCGCGACAAGCGCGTGTCGTTCCACGAGCGTGCGCACAGCGCCGCCCCGCCCCCGCAGCCGTCTCCCCCGGCGCCCCCGGCCCCGCCCGCGCCGCCCACCTCCTCACCACCACCACTGCATGACACTCCACCGAGAGAAGACCCTGACGTGCGTACCAAACTTTGAAGATATACCTGCATTTTATACAAAATTTAAAATATCCGTTTGAAACTCGATGAAACCCATTTTGCCCAAATCCGATTCTTAATTTAATTTGTTTACTTTATAAAAATAAAGATAGAATGACAAAATCAGGACAAAATAATTGAGAGGCATAAAGTGAATAGCCATCGATATTGCAGCGTTTCATAGAAGAAGCTGAGAACATGCTGGCGAGCCCGGTGTCGCCGACCACGCCCGTGTCACCCTCGGGCGCCGTCACGCACACGCCGGGCGTCATCGGCGCGCAGGAGGTCTACAGGTAAGGTTATGTCAGTTATAAAACAAAAGAAATTAGGTTAGGCCTCACCGCCGGTAGGAGTTACTTCCTATTTATTTTGTAGTTTATCTAGCACTTCGCCATTTATAACTGAGAGCGGCTTAAATAAAAAATCTCTACGTCTGTATTCTGTTTCGTTTAGTAATACATCGCGGCACGATGTTGTACCTCCAGGTTGACTGGAACGTGTGTGCCTTGTACAAGAGCAGCATAGTTATTAGTAGAGAGTAAAGAGTAGAGAGAGTGAGAGTGGGTGTGTTTGCGCAGGGACCCGCGCACGCGGCGCCTGGCCGAGCAGCGCGCCCGCGCCAGCGCCGCGCCCGTGCCCGAGCAGCTCTCCTTCAAGGAGAAGATGAAGATGTTCGCGCTCGAGTCCGGCGAGGCCTCCACGCCCAAGGACAAGGTAACCACCGCCAAACATTCAACAACCCGCTGATGCAATCACCAAGTCCCTTCAGATATATTTCTAAATGCTAATTAATTCAATACAGTAATTTTAATCGTCTCCGAACATTGAGATATTTTATTAGCGTGGACACAATCAAAAAATGGTTATAACAAAACAAAAACAGTACAGTAGCGCAATCTCCATTTCTGCCAAATCATACGTATTCGCACTATCTTATCTGTCGCTCCGTTAAATTTCTCTTGTACGCGGGCACAGATGGAGATCATGACGTCCACTCAAGTTTAATAACTAAGAACTCAATGTTTCTAGCACAATCCTATTTAAAATTGCAATACTCAGTCAGTTCAACGTTTTCTTATTGGTAATACTGTAACGCATTATTGCTGAAATAAGACAATATTTTGTCAAGTTTGTACGTGCATTTAACATTGTTATTTATTCTCAACAGACATCCTTTTACAGGTAAAAATATCGCGCGCGCAACGAGACATTGACGCGGTTCATTAAGGAGCGGACTACATTATCTACTTATTAGATTTAGTAATTTATGTAATATAATTATGTGGCAATCGTAACTGAGTGTTACATTTTATATTTCAGTATTAAATTAGTACGATACGTTCCATTTTGTACGCTAAATCCGATGTATTCTGCCGCGAGTATTGAATGTATCGCGTGTTGCGACCGCAGCATATTGTAACAATTGTGGGTCCATCATATATACCTTTATCCGAAAGTAGCACCAATTTTTGAGTCAATCAAGTAGCGAGTAAGATTTAATCAGACGATGATATTTTTATGGATATGGATTTTGATTGTTGTTTACAAGTTGTCGCCTTAGCAGCTAGTGCATTGAAATGTCGGAGTATTTTATATAATGTGACAAAGTATACTGTCGAAAAATTTAATATAAATTTATTATACAGAGGACGTGTGGTGATTTTCGTGGCACATTTAAATTGTGGACGTAAATTTGTGTTAAAACTTACGTGCCATCGTAACAATATAATATGATATAGTTAATATTTTGTACCGCGATAGAGGTTTAATTGTCAAGGAGGACCAATATAAAAAATAAATTGGTGGGTGCCTTCCGTGTGTTTACCTTAGTAGTATTTTTTACTATTTGTCCTTATTCTATGTGCAGTGCTATTCATCTTCATTTATCCAGTTATGAATCTTCGTTACATTCCAAAGAATATTTATATTCTATTTTCTTTATCGATGAAGCATTCCTTTCGAGCCTTATACTACACGCCGTGTGAGACACGGCCGTTATATTGTATACTCATTACTCATATCGTGTAAACACTGACCGTAACATAAAGCAATAAATCATTGTGAAGCCTTTATTGTAAATATATCTCCTAGATACTTATGTACGTTATAAGCACATATTTGTGCCAAAATGGTGTACTGTTTTAGTAAATGAACTGGAGTGGGGGCGTAAGGAGCTTGTTTGCTACGGCAGCTATATACTGGAGTTCATGTAGGAGAGTCCATTGTGTAGTGGTGTACGCGGAGTATTGCGGCGCCCTCACACTTCCCGCATTGCTGCTATTTGATCATTTAGCATGGTTAATATTTCACGGCACCAATTTAATGTATATAATGTAGTTAGTAAAACCTTTATCATTAGTTTAAGAATTTTGTACACCTGTTTGTATATGTAAATGTTTATTTAAAGATTATATCGAGAGTTTACATAATTATTAACTTACGTATGCGCGGCCTATATAAAGGTGACATTAGCTTAGTTCCTGAGAATTAATTTACATAAATTCTCAGTATTCACCCAACGATAGTCAATTAGCAAGAGATATCGAGATTTATTTGTAGATTGAGGTTTTAATTATTTTTATGTACATATAACTACACTAGAACAAAACAGTTCCAATTATAAAGTTTAGCAATTCATTCGGCATAGTGTTTAATAATAGTTATTGTATTTCATCTATTTCAAATAAATAAATTAACGATTAATGTGACTTTTATTTGCTTGCCAAGGTGTCCCTTAAAATTATGTTCAAATTTATACAATAGTACAAGCGCGAGCGCGTCTTTGTATAAAAATGACCGGTGATCGTGCTTGTATGATGTTTAAATGGAAGTAAATTACTTATTACGTGTAAATTGGAATATTTTTGACTATGCGTTCAATCAGCGTTATACTCTTGCATTCAATAAAAAAAATATAGCTTAAGGTCAAATGTCATAGATTAAATGACTGACCTGTGGTCTGGGGGTCATTTTTAGAATTCCACCACGGTATCCCCCTGCCTATCGTAAAACGTGACTAATGGAGGCAATGGTAGTTCCGAGTACGCCGAGGGGGGCCGCCGTAGTGGCCATTAAAATCGATTCTCTCTCTCTTCAGCCACAGGAAGTTCTCTGCTGAACATAGGCCTCCCCCAAGGATCTCCACATTGACCTGTTGGAAGTGGCCAGTTAAAGCGACCACGAGATGTAAATGCGTCGCGTGTGCCGTAGCACTACTTCACGCAGGAGCGGTGGCGGCGAGGCTATAGCGTTGCGCCTCAGGCTCCCGGTGCAGGTCCAATAAAGAGGATCGCCATGGGGTTTTTGGTTGGTGCCAGCGTAGGACTTTGGTAAGAACTCGATGCACCGGTCGCCCGGATGGTTACATATTTTCCGGGTGGCTCAATGTTGAATCGTAAGACCGGTGAACCCAATATCACCGCTCCACCTCCTCCCAGCCAGCGGTAGCGATAAATCATTTTCCCAGCGAAAACAATAAAATGAGTTAAATGAAAGGCATGTTCAATTAACAGTGTTTATATTTGTTTCGAGGTTAATATTACGTGCGCCATGTTGGCTTTAGGTACCTTTAGGAAAAAGCACTAAAAAGATATCTAAAACATTATCAACGTCGTCAATTAACATGAATGTTATGTTACAACAACAGAACCGTTACACAATATATACAATTTGGACAGAGTCGGGAGACTGTGATCCGCAGTTCTGAAACAACAGTTGCTCGTAAATAAACACGCTTCGGTTATTTTGTGCACTACATTTAAACATTGATAGGAATAAACGCCGTCGGCGGCATCGCAAATTAAATTTTTAATTGGAAGTCTTCGAGGCGATTTGTACCAAATTTAACTATAGTCGAATGTTATTGCAATGAGATGGTAAATACATTTGTGACTTGTGCGAAATGAATAACATTTTGACACAACAATAATAAAATACATGGCAACGACATACAAAGTGCATATAAACGTACTAAATACTTATTCTACTATAGTTAATTTGGATATACAGGTTTGCGTTAAATAAACATATAACAATATTTTCCACCGCATTAGTTCAAGGCGGAAGTCCAATACATTACACGTGTAATGAAAATACGCGCACTTACAACACAAATTATAATTATAGACAAACAAAATTTGTTCATTTGTAATATGAGTCGTATTCAATTCGAGGAGGGTGAATGTCAATTATTCTTATTCTATAACAAATTTACATTTGTAACAATTTACTACTCATTATCCATAATTAACGTACTTAATTTTAAAGCTTGCTACTCATTCTGTATTGTCACACTGAACAGAACATATTCCCTTTGTTGTGACTAAGCAGTATCACTGGACACAATTCACTAATCACTTGGCATTCGCTTAACATTATTTCACATACTATCCTAATGCCAATCTTAGCACATTGTTATTAAACGTAGTTGATTTAACATAGCTTATTGTGAATATATACATGTTCAGTGTGACAGCATTATACACCGAAATTGTTAAAATTCATTCTCATTAAACAATATAGAATGTGAGGGTCACAAACCCTATAAATAAAGATTTAGCAGGTAAATAAATGCCAATGGAAATATACAGTAAATAACATATCACGTAACGACTGGCTTGGCCCGTCTTTGAGGCGGGGGTTTGTGATAATAAACGTATAGTACTCAATACGTCCCAGTTCTATGTATCTAGTTACAATGTACTATAGTTCATACAAAAATAGTCGCATCAAAACTCCTTTAAACGAACCTTTGCAGTAGGACCTACTACCTATTTATAAATCCCATACAAATAGTTACTGACCACGACGTTGCATGTCCGTGCGCTGCCGCACCGCAACAATATGTACTACACAGATAAGACATTTACATAGAAAAATAAACCAGCATTTTTGTCAACGTACAATAAACACCCTGCTCTAAATACATGTCGAGGTGGAGTGGTAAAAATAAAATGTCGGCAATGAATATGGAGCAGTATCGCTGGCGCCGTGTCGGTGGTCAGTGGTCAGCGTGGCCTTATATTACAAATTGTAAATATATTTATGTGATGTGTTAAAATTAACTACTTATCACACGCACACTCGCGCGCACTCATACAAATACTATATCGTATCATATTAACAACAATGGAAGAGTTATTAGAAGCCCCGTATCAATAGAATCATCATCTATGAAAAAATATAATATTTCAGTTAATAAAAAAGTTATCCTTTGTATACTAAAGAACAATGGTATGTCCGATTCTAGCAAAATACTTCACGTTCCAATTTAGAGCTCATTCTAGTTAGTCACGATAGTTCTGTTGCAAACAAAATGAACGCTCGTCGACGGAGCGACATCCTCACGGAGGAAAACATGCGCGGACAACTAAATCCCCAGTGGAACGCACAGTGAAGTCAAGCGAAACTAAAACAAAACCGTTCAAGATAAATCTTTAAATAATTTCTAATGGACACCAAATGCATAGCTTAATGGAAGATATATTCGGGAATGCATTTCAATCGTGTATCCGTGCCCTAACACAACGTCAACATATTATCCAACTTATAAAATTGACTTAACAAAGTGTAATGTACACATCGTACATTCTATTATTTCACTTACAACTAATAAATATTTATAATCATGCAATTTGTGGCACTAAACAGTTGACCGATAACATGTAAGTGCACCACTAAAAATCCTATACTTTCGAGTGTGAAAAAGAGTTCGCAGCGTGCGTCGACAACTATATTAGATCCGGTTACAAAACGTGCATCAGACGAATCACTACACGCGTCGGCTCAGCGGCAGGGGCGCGGCGGGGCGGGGGCCGGCGCCTGCGCGGGCGGGGGCGGGGGCTGCGGCTGCGGCGGCGTGAAGAACTGTCATTGCGGCGTGTCGCGCGCCGCGCTCCAGCGGTCGAACTCGATGCCCGAGTCCGGCGACACGCCGGCGGGCGGCGCGCACCCGCACGGCGCCGCGCGCGCCCCGCCGCCCGCGCCCCGCACACCCGCCGCACCCGCCTCGCGCCCCGCACCGCCCGCGCCGCCCCCGCCCGTGCCCGGCACGCCCGAGTCCGGCGCCTGCAGCTCACGCACGCCCAGCTCCTCCAGCACCTGCGCACCGTCACTCATCAATGCTGACACTTACGTGTTCCCACTTCGGACATCATACAGTATTTGTTGAGGAGTTGTCGTGTGTGGAATCGTTGCAGTGCAATGCGGCGGTCCGGCGTGTGACCGGACCGGTTCGCGATGTGAACGCTACAAGCTGCGGCTCTGAATGAAGCGAGAGAGCGGATCGCGGTGGCGAGGGGTCTGGCGGCCCGGGTGGTGGTCAGTGGGCGCTGGTGGGCGTGGGTTAGCGGTGGTCGGTGTGGAGGTGTCGGTGAGGCGGGTGAGGTAGTACGAGTGCAGACCTTACTCAGGCTGGCGCTGTGCTCGTGCAGGCCGAGGTCTCGCTCGAAGGAGTGCAGTTGTCGCATGAAGTGGAAGTTGGGCGCGATGTCGGTCTTGCGGCTGCGCACGAGCTCGAAGGCGTCGCGCAGGCACAGCCGGTGGCGCTGCATGAGGTAGGCGAGCGTCACGGTCACGGAGCGCGACACGCCCGCCACGCAGTGCACCAGCACGCCGCAGCGCGCAGACATCGCCTCCTCTGCGACACCACAACACACAAACTTGTTACACAGTCTCAGTGATATCTTACTACTACTACCCATGATAACTAAATGCAAAGAATTTTCATGACAACTCGACATTTCTCATCAGAAACGAGTTCACGTACCTACGTCATAGTGATCTCATGAGTTAATCGGCGACATGAACAGTTTGAGCGCGGCGAGCGGTGACTAATTAACGACGTATGTGCAGCTGGGACTCGGGAGCGTCACTGCCTACAGTTATATGGATGATGTCATCAAATAGTCGTCATGTGGAACTTTAATGGTGGATTGATCGAAATCCACCACAATTCAGGATTATTATGGTATTTAAAACTCTATGTGTATTAATGAGCAGTGAACAACTGCAACATTGCACGGCAAAACGGACTTAAGGACTTATTTATTTCGTTTACGTTTTTTGGCTTTCGACTACACTGAGCTACTATGCTGAAAATAACACTTGGACATCACTTGGGAAGAACCGAATAGAAGTTCTTCACACTGATGATATAAATATTTTTAAGAAGCCGAATTGAGACAGATATCTACAACGTAGAATAATGTGTACGCGATGCTCACCAATAAACCGTATAGCCTGCGGGAAATGCACGGCGAGGTTTTGGCTCCAGTGGTCGGCGATGGGGATCTTCAGGTAGTTGATGCCGCAGCCCTCGGCCTCGAACGTGTTGGGCAGGTCGGGCGTCACGTTCAACACGTACTGCCGATACAAACACAATATTGTTAGAAACAAACAATAGTTGCGTAGATAGACTATTCTTTACCATAGAATGCCAGCAGCATAAGGATCTCACTAAAGTATTTTCATACCAATTACACTTACGAAACTTTTCGGAATTCGTTACGGTTTTTTTACCCTGTTGGGTTAATTATTTCTTATTTTTATTCTTACACTTTATTGTACTACACAAAATAAAATAAAAGATACAGAACAAAAATCTTAACCTACTACTGGGTTACAGAGTTTAATCTAAAAAAAACATACGGTGTTAACCTATGATAGGTATTTATATTGGTGACTAATACTTATGCATAAAATTAGTATTTATATATTATTGATCTGTTATGAAGTTAAACTTTGCTCCCTGTGGAAATAACAGTCAGCACTTTAATTAATGTTGTTAACAATGGAACTGACGGTATTTATGATATCACGAAGTAATAATGGTCGTTATTCACATTTACCTATTATTTATATCCCTAACACAAAAATCGCAATAATTAACTGTCCTCTGGAAAATCCCACAACTATTCATATATTTTCCGTGCCCATTATTTGTAAATCTTAAAAAATATAGTATTTCTTATATTATTATATGTATATTGAATGTATACAATCATAGGCAATACAACAATTTTTTTTCATTTGATTTTTTAAAGAAAATTACGACACGTGTTGTACATTACTATTTATGTGAACTATACGGCAACAGTAAGTCTAAAAAGCTTAAATACCCCGACAAACAATAATAGCTTTTTAATATAAACGCATATAGTTTTAATTCAGTACAAAACCTTCTAATTTATTTAATTCATTCCAGCTCATTATTTATTCTTCCTAAGATTGTCTGGAAGAGATTGGAAAAGATCTGGAAAAAATTTCGATTTGCTACCCAAACACGATAATATTTAAAACATCACAACAAAAAATAGTCGCGTTTTTTATAATTTTTTATTTGCATTGTGTCTGTGGTCACTTTAACTACCACCCGGCTTCGTTTTCGGTAGTAGTCTTGATACACCCTGTATACTATAACCGAGACTTAGTACGGAGGAGTGGGGGTACTTAGTGGAGGTTTCATTGTAATATTGGTATGCATAATATGTATTATATTGTATTTAAGTTTATCATACCTTGTATTTATTCGTTTTTATATCGGTATTTATATATTTATATTGCATGTAAGTTTATTGTTAATAATAAGCACCGTCCATAACCATTGGATCTTTCCTTTATCAACCGGTTGTCTGGAGGAGATAGCTTAAAGCAATATTACCGCCAGTTATATCACCAATTTATGTGTTTCTGTGATTATTGTATTTTCTTCTTCTTTTTTCTTTTTTTGTTTATTGTTTGTTACATGTTGTTATAATAAAGAGTTATTATTATGATGTGGTACCTTAATGTTATGTCTGGCGAGCGCGTCGCAGTCCTCGCTGTTGGTGGAGTTGCCGAGGTAGAGGTTGGGCAGGATCTCGATGGGGAAGTCCGGCGCCGCGTGGCCGTGCGTCTCCTCGCACTCCGACGACGAGCCCGACGACAGCGCCTCCTCGCACCCGGAGCCAGAGATGCGCAGCGACCTGCAACACACAGTCAGAACATTAACACTCTCATTTATACTACATATCAAATGTCATACATTCCTAGATTTATTAAGAAGAATTCCACTCTGTAAGTAAAATACTGATTGCATATGAATTGATCGCACTTTTAATTATAAAAAAAATATATTTATTTTTAAGGATAGTTTATAGATAAATTAATAAAATATAAGATATCAACTATAAATAAAAAAATGTACTAAATACAAGCTTCCACATATAAATTATTATCTTGTAAATGGATTATAAAATATGTATAAATAAAATATGTACCACCGACCTGAATGTGAGCAACAATTATATTAAGATTATGTTGCCCAACAGATTAAACGAGTAAAATGCAACTTCTAAACAGGAGTAATTGTGATATAGAAAAATAACAAAAGACTACGGTCTTTACTGTTGCAACATGACAGAGAGATGGAGCTTCGGTTCATGTTACTGTCAAATGTCGACAGTCAGTAGACAGTAAGGTAATGCAGAAATCCTATGGGCGGTGCGATCCGACACTAGATTGGCGTCTATTATAAAACACATCCATCAATCAACTCGCATTAGGTTGTGGACGGTATTTCACTAACGAAGGAACAAATCTTTATTGGAAATTCCGTGTTATTGAAAATTCATAAAATTAATAGTTAGCAGCCGCGATAAAAATATGGAATAAATCCATTGGTTCTTTTAATATATTTTAATCAATGTATCACGGCATATCATAATAGGTTTTTAATGTATTGGTAGGATTACTTCATTTTTTATAATAAAAACACACATGGTATTATGTGGGAGATATTTCAATACTGTACGCTATGATTAAAAATACGTTCCAGATGAATAAATTTTCACGCAATTCAGTATCATATCTTTTGTACAATATTAATTTATAAATATAGAACGTTTTTGGAATCAGCGTATAATATTAATTTCTCCGCTCAAGAAATATGTGTGTTTATGTAATGTTAACTGGATTTACTTGAACTATGGATATTGAGTAATATGTATCGGCATTAGGATGAACATAAATTCCAAATTGTAAATTGACATTCTTATTAACAATAGGTAAGTGAATATTTTGGATATGTAGTGTATGTAGCACACGCCTAGTATTAAGTACATATATATGTTTATTACCTATGTTTATTCTTATATGTAATAGAATGTGTATGCCGCTATATAGATATTTGTTAAATCAACGCCGGAAATATTTTTGCATTATTCCTAAATAAGAATTAGGCATAGCTATTTAGAGACATCTTGAAATGATTTCCATTGAATTGTAATATGAGGGCACTCTTTTAATGCTGTTCCGATTGCTAATGCTATAATAGAATCGCTCGGTTACGCATTATTGATGTTGTTAGCATAAGCTAAGAGGCATCGTCATCACAGCACTCTGCCGTCTTAGTAAGTCATTCCGCGCATAATATCGAGTAAATGGTTTAAGAGGAAATGACTAAGTGCCTAGTGCATACTCCGGAACTTTTAGCGTGAGTATAGTAATAACAATCACCAGTGATCAACAGAGCCACTTTAGGAATCTAGTTGGTTGGTGCACTGCATAGAGTACTACTTTAAGGGCACATACACATTATATGCATGCACTCCGCATACAGGCCGACCGCATTATATTCACACTACAAGTAGCTGTTAAGAACTTTTGTCAGTCGTCCATAAAACACCTCGCGCAAATTGCTTCACATCCGCCGCATACGCTCCCTTGTGTGTCGTTCTGACTGGCTGCCTGTGTACGTGTATATGTTTGTTTAAGTAGCCTTTACAGACACATTGTTAGGCACTAACAACATTAGAGGACAGTGGATAGACAAAGGTGAAATGGGTATTTGAGAAAAAAACACTAGCCGATTAGTACATACTCGTACCTAGGCATAAATTAAGACAATAATGAAGTTGTATTAGCCCATATACGTCCCTTTGAAGGGCACGGTCCTCCTCTACAATTAAGGGTACGATTGAGAGTGGTAAGGCCATAGAGTCCACCACGCTGGCCTAGTGCGAGCTGGCGGACTTTGCGGATAGAAATTCTTAGAAATCGCTATGGTATGCAAGTTTTCTCAAGATGTTTTACTGCACCGTTATAGTACATGGCGACAGACTATCAATACGCACATGACTCCTATAAGTGAGATGTGTGCCATGGGATGAACATGTTGGCAGCCGCGTTTACCAACAGGCCACGCACGACAATGAATGAAGCTATCTATATAAGGACTGGAGTAGATAGATAGTAGATACAAATAGATATCCTGCCGCATACAATAGTGAATCGATGATTTTTTTATTCATTTATTCCTTTGGAGCGACTGGTAGCCATTTTAGTTGAGTGTCAATAGAGTGTAGGTGTTTTGACGTATTTCAACCATTTATAAATGTTGGTAATAATAATCTGCGGTTCACATTAATTGAACATGATAATCGTAAAAGCTTTACTTGAAACATGACATCCGCGCTACAAATCTTTGTACTTGTCAACAAAAAAGTTTATATATATTGCAAATGTCCGTTAAAAAGTAATCTAGCAACTAAATAAAATCGGATGAATGTAACTTCGAGCATTGCGTCTGTGCTGATTACTCAATTATTAATCATAGAATCGTCATCTGTCTTCTGCGCTCAGTAATAAATAACGCGCGACGTGATAAAGAAAATTGTACGTAAAACAGACACGCAACTAATGCAGTCGTGTATTAATCATCTGACTTCACGTACTGTTGCCGTGCGCACACTGCGGTGTACATGCCTTGCTGTTGAATAATAGCGAGCTCTTACAAAACTTAAATTGGCTTAAAGTGGAGACTCTCGAGGAACCAAAGGGCGAGGTCATATCTGTGTGACCTCATTAAGATTGTTTGTAATTGGTAAATTAATTGCTTCGACGCCTTTGCAAATAGTGTTATATGAAATCTCACAATAGAGGGCGCATGGTTATATTGTCGGTGGCGTGTCGGAGGGCGCGCGGAGGCGGCGATCGATCCGCGCCCGCCGAGCTCGCTCAATGGGGTAGGAGGGCCGGGGCTCACCATTCACCTGCCCCCGCAGCTCAATGGCCGCCCACGCGCCGCGTCGTCCTTACTCAACCCCGCCGCCCCCGCACACCCCGCCTCGCGCACCCTCGCACACCCGCACCCCGAACCGCTCCTGTGGCCTCGACGCGTCTCTTCCCACGCGACACTTTCGCAAAGTTGCCCTCTCAGCATTCGCGCCACCATTCAGTTTTATACAAACACACCACTGACAACTAGTCGAAACGCGCCACCTTGTCCAATAACAATTGCTTTGTTTATAATGAACTGAGATTACCTTCACAAATCCTTTTAATCGTCTTTTTTGAAAGCTAAGTATTGTCGTAATTCACCAGTTTTATTACTATGAATGGCGAGACGAACGTGCCGTTTACCTGATGGTGAGCGATATGACGACTCATGAACAGTAGTAAAATCAAACACCTTCAAATTACAAAGCAATGCTTGACATTCTACTGCGCTCGTTATCCTGAGACATAAGAAGTCTCGATATATCCAGTAGTTACTCTGGCTACAATTCAAACCGAAACACATTGTCGTGCATTTACACTGCTGTTTCGAGGGAGAAATAGACGATGCGGTGGTACATGCCGAGAAATATGCCATGTGTAACTACAAAGTAAAAAGCGAAATATATTCATCAATAAAAAATAGCAGCGATCAAGCCGTACGAAACTAATGGTACAAGCGCCGCGTGAGTGGTCATCAAGATAATTAGTTGCAATTGACAAGGGGTGGGCGGCAGCCGGTAGGCCTACCGTCACATTAGCTCCGTAGTAGGTGGCGCGTGGCGTGGGCCGCACTAGTGCCGCGCGTGGGCGACCATCCGACGCGTCCATTCAGGGGAACTCGCCCACGCATACCGCCGTTCTGACACATCTGATAATGGCAACGACATTGTTTACTCGGCTTGTACCTATACGTAGGAGAAGCTCGGCCGCAACTGCGTCACACAGGGGCCGCTCTCGACGTCGCGCAACTATTGTCGATTGAAGGATGCGAGTTAAGACACAGGCGTGGAAAAATAATCGTGTAGGCGATTTGAAAGCGCGCATAGTAGTTTTAGTGCATAGCGCGCGAGGGCGGCGATGAAGTGGCTATTGGCGCGCCAATACCATTCTCATTTGAATGGGCACAATGCAGCGGTTGAGCGCCGAGCGTGGCAAGTGTGTCGAGAGAGCGCCGGAAGCCGCGACACCACCGGCCGTATTATTAATGAACGAGTGGGATATGTAGGGGCTCCTCGCGGCGGCGCGGCGGCGGTGCGGCGGCGGCCGGCGCGTGTGGGCGTGCGAGTGCGTGCGCTGCGCCGGCGCACAGGAATGCGGCTCGACCCACTCGCTGCCAATGACCGCCTGCAAGGGACGGTTTTTTTTAATGCCCGACTCGCTCGCTCCCATCCTGGCAGGAGTTTTAACGAGCCGACTGTCGAGTCACCCGGACAAAGAGCACCGAACGTTTCTAATACACATTACAACGCTGTCCGTTTACAAACAATGACCGTTGCACGCGCACTTTTGTGAACATAATATCGGTTTTGTTCTAAGGTATTCACTGGCTCCTTTTAGACGTTAAAGCAATTATTGCGAAATAACCAAATAATAGTATAAAAAATGCTACTTTAGTTAAGCTAAGTTTATCAAGGCATACAAAATATATGAGTCATTAATATATTCGTATTTAGTAGTAAAATATCATTTATTCAATGAACGTAATTGTGAGCCGATCAGACCAGTATATAAATGTTAATAAATTCAGCTAACACGCGTAAGCTGTACGTACCTATTGAATCTGTACCTCGTACACAATCAAGCTGATTTACATTACCAGTTATGAACACAACTTGTAGATTTCGCCACGAGTTTGTGCTGTAAACAAATAATCTACATAATCATGTCGGTGTCCCCACAGCGATGGCCGATAAGCAGCATAGGTGTAACTGGTGCACCCACACTTCGCCAACACTAGTTCCGCTCCATAATGTGACGGGGCGCGATTAGTTTATATCGGAGACAAAATATCAATTCTCGCGCGAAACAAAAACCTTAATAAAACATTACACCATCTGAAGTTCAAATACATGAGGTTAAAGATATCAGTATATGAGTATATTATAATTATGTATGCTGTTATTAAACTACCGAGTTCACACAAATATGCTATATTAATTTTAATTACGGGCAACGATGTACTAATCAGTGAAATATTTATTGGTATTAAAAAAAAAACAATATTTATAGCCAAACCTCCAAATAGAACGTCTATGACTCAAGATATATCCTTTATAACAACTGACAAGAAAATACAAAGGTCCTAAGGTTAACCGATAATGCTCAGTGTCTAATCGATAAGAATGACTTAAGTAGTGTACAAAACATAATTGAAGTGAAAATCATTTATAACAAATATATAATGCCCTATGCATTACTGCCGCATCTATAATTTAAAAAAATGCTATAGTATTGCAACTGATATTAGAAAGGGCAATGTGAGTTTATTTGTTACTCTTTCTAGTGAACGAACCGTACAACATAAAAGTTTACACGTTTTGAAAAATACAGAAAAAGATACAGCACCTTTCATCGAGGAACAAATGCTGTGCACAAGTGATAGATCCTTTTAAATGCGAAAGAAGTTTTGCGATCTCTCGTCTCAATTGGTCCAGGAATAACTTGGACCTGGAGATGTCCTTAGGCTACCTATTATGATCAAACTGAGCTTGCCTGTTGATAGGGAATCGTGGTTGATAAGCTAATATCATAAATAATTTGTCAATAATAATACTTTAAACTTGAGTAATTTAGAGTGAACTGTGAAATTACTTACTTTATATCTTAAATCTATATAAGTACACACGGTTATTTATTCACATAATGTTGGCAAAAACGTTTCTGTGCATTAAGGCATATGCAATATCATGTATTTTTTTTAGTTAGTAATATTTACGACCGTCTTAAAACCATAGTGTTGCCTCTTTGATATGGAGACCAGTGTCAGCGTGCATGAACCGTGAGTCATGGCGTCCAGTGTACGCACCCCAGGTCGGCTAACGACTTCGACTTTTTTTTATCGCTTAACATTCAATTTTCTCGGGATTGGGCACTTCGACGTTGCCGTCAGCCAGGCGACCGACCCGAAAATAATTAAACGAGTATTTGTGCAATGTGCACCGTGCAATAAGTGCAAGATAAAAATACCGATGTAAGTAAATGATAAGTTAAACTGGCCTTGACCGTGCTCAGACATAATTTCGTGAATGAACAGTGGCACGGCGGCGGCGATGGCGTCATCGACGTCACGCTGCTGACGTCACCACCAATTACCTGACGCTCCACCACCAGGATCCGCGAGTCGGCCGTGTGACCCCGATACGTTTACTAGCGACAACAGACAACAGTACGCTTCCTGGCAAACATACCAAAACGATCACACGCTGACTAATGTCGAGTTAATAAGCATGTATTTACTCTCATGTAAACCGAGCGATAAAGCATTAAAATATCGTTTTGAACTTTACAGTTGACCTACAATACTTGTACTCGTATATTGACTTAGCAGTCATTCATTGACCATGACTTTGTCAGACTGTATTAAGTTTAGAATATATTTGCTTCAACGACTATGGGTACTAGTAGCCTCGCAACGAACAAAACGAGTCTGAAACGTCTTGGACGTTTCTACAATAGGTTTTTAGTTGTTCTCATAAGAACTATAAGAATCAGGCAATAAAAAATTGCGTTCAACTTATCAATAAGGTAGTGAAGGTCGTTTTGAACGCAAATTAACGAGCATTATACCGATTAAGGATGGATGATAGTATCCGAGGGCTGTTCTCAGTGGTGTAGCGATTGGAAATGACCATTTTGATTTTGAACAAGAGGCTTCAAATTTAAATGAACTGACGATAGTAAAAAGGCACGTCATATGAACAGATCAGTCATAACAAAAATAACTTATTATTATATTCCATAGAAACGATTTAGGTATAACATTCTTGGCCGGATTATGGTTCTTTTCTCTTATTACAGTTATTTATATTAGAATAAAATCAAATTTAATAAAGCCAATTTTACTGCCGTCCTTTAAACTACGTCGCCTACGTCTCAACTGTTGTCCCGTCTCGTTTTATCCCATCCCGTCCCGTGTCATCATGACTAAAGGAATGTGCTCTCCTGTCCCATAACATTCCTTGGAGATTCGAAGAGAAACAAATAGATTTGAATTCCTTGCTCACTCCACGTGGATTCCTGTATTTTTCGGGATAAAAAGTAGCCGATAAGTTTATCCAGGGTTGACCGCTACCTCCGTACTAAATTTAAGCGAAATTGGTTCAGCCGTTTCTGTGATAAGCGCGCACAAAAGCACAAAATATTAAAATACTAACAACCTTAAACAACGATTCTTGTTTAAGGTTCTATTGCGTTAATACAGTCCGCCCTTAATATTTATCTCATCCTCACATACTTAGTACATATTATTTTCTATTTACAGACATCGAACAGTATTTTTTTATTATATTATGTATATATAAATGTATAGATAATTTTGAGGTAAGCATTGCTTATGTTGCTACTTGCTTATAAGGTTAATAAAAAGACCATTGAATCAATCAAATTTTTTACCCACAAGCACAAAAACTGGCGATCAAGACACATATACAGGTAATATATGTGTAATGTGACGTATGCTTGGATAGCATTATCTACTGTAAGAATATTTATGTATAAGAACATGAATATACTTACTTACTAAATTATATCTAAGTATGTAGTATTTTTTTCTCTGCCATAGCACACAAGTAGTGAAATTGTTCAGGTTTAGAAGTACAAACTTCTAGTACATAACCGGGTTGCAAGGTAGCATTTATTCAACTTCATGATATACAACAGTGATTCCCTATCAGAACAGCCAATATGAGGCTACGTTTTCAAGGGGAACATTGCGTTGCTACCCCTGAGGCGCTTGAGTCATGCCGAACTCGTGTCGGCCTTACAACCTGTGACGTCAGTGTGACGTCAGTTTCAAGAGCGACGCTTTGTGGCCCGGCTCGCGTGACCCAACTGTGTGCCAATAAAAACATTGCATAATGTATAAGGCAGGTTATCATGCAGGAAAGTCCTGCTGCCCAGCGTCCGGCGCGCACGAGAATTATCACAATCCGCTTGTTATGCAAAATTGTATGTTTCAAGGTTTCCTCATTATGTCGTCGTTTCGCGTAACCGTACCGGCCAAATGGATTGTTTACTTTTCACTAGTAAAGACGCTGCCGGTTGTTTAGTATCCATATATTTTATTGATTATAGAGACTTGTTTCTTGTTTACCATACATAATTCCTTAACATTTTGTAACAGAAGGATCTCAGATCACAATAAAGAAGAAGAAATCCCGGTATGTCGGTATATTGATTGTATAATGTGTTCGCGTGTCACAAGTGGCAGTATTCGACGGTTGCCTTGTTAGGTGGCAGGCGGCAGGCGGCAGGCAGTAGGTACGAGCGGCAAGGCGCGACCGCGGCGCGTAGGCGTGATTACATTTACGCCATAAATCGTACGCTCCTATTTATAGAACATTTGGGTAGTACACCGCCAAAGGGAGTTGTCGGAACACGTGGGCCGGCGGGTGCCGTCAGCTCTCGCGAAAAAAACTCACAATGCGAGTACAACGTGACCTTTCACTTAGTCTTCATTATTTTTAGACGATGTAATCTAAATGAAAAATGCGTGGGCCCACAATACGTCAGCGTTAACATTCAAACGGGGTGAACTCTATACTCTTAGAAAATGTCCACGTTTCCAATTACTAAACGTACGTGGGACACCAGTATTACTTTTACTAATCACAGGATCGGAATTGAATCATATATCCGGTTTGATGGAATTTGCACGAGGCCATTTTCTAAATCAATGTTTTGTACTTCGTATGATTCATTCGGTCCTGATGAACGGAGAGGCCCGCATCACCGCACTCATCAATGTACACAAGTGTTAAGCAATAATCCTTAGATAACAGATAGCTGCGTGCTCCGCTCATAGATCGTAAGGCCGTGTAACGAGCAATTCATTCATGACGGCGATTCATTACTCGGCAGCCGGTACCTATCGAATATTTATTGTTATGCAAGAAATAAAGTTGAATAGTGAACGGTGCGGCGCGCGGGCCGCATGCGCGCCACCGTTGCATGAATGGGGCGCGCTCCATTCAGCGCAACGCTAAGTCTCACCGTTTCTATTGCAATACACCAATTACGCGTTTAGGCAGAGTGTGCAGACTGCAGTGTGCACACAGCGCCTGCAGCGCACACCGCGCGCGAGGTGCTCCACTGCAGCGCCGCTCAGACAACCACCAGCACAATGATCAATGACTTGATAACCAAATTCTTTTTACGTGTCATTGCAATGCGTCAACGTTCAAGGTGACGCAACCCGTGGAAAGTTGTACCACGGTGCAATCGACGCGACGCGACGTAGCGCCATCAACGGTCGACCCAGCCGTACATTCATAATCCTCATTTATTCTGACGTTGGCCAATAAAACTGCGGCAAACGGATATTGCAACTGAATCACATCGACTTGTTGGAATTTTTCCTTAACGAGACGAATACTATTGTTTGCGATATCGTCGGCATGTATGAATTACATTCAAACGCGGCATGCAGATGAGCGCGTTTAATAATATGGTATTAAATGACGATCCCGACTGAACAAACGAAGCGCTCAAATGAATGGTATGCTTATGTGTGACAGCGCACCGAGCGGGCTCGACCCATCTGTTAGCACGTGCAAAACGCATTCACAAGGACCATCGGCAAACACTATATCGGCTGATACACAGTGAAAACAAAGAGTAGGCCAGGCGAGGAAGCCTCGACGCCACGGCCGCCTTCGTGACTAACATCCTCTGTCATCATCGCCAATACTGAGAAATGGTTTATTTATTCGATTGTATCTGGTCGGCGCGGGCGGCCCACGCTTTGATCAAAGTTCAGGTGTTCTTATATAAAATAAAGTTTCTCTATAAACATACGTACGCGAACGCAAAAAACACCGCCACCGCCTAACGCTTTATAAAGGCGGGTTTACCGCGGGGACCTTGGCGGCGTCGATTCGCTCTGGGACGAATAACCTTCCTCATGAAACTAAAAGTATTCACAACAAAAGTAATCCTTAATAAAAAGAAAATTACAAGATTCGATCTAGTTACACAAACCGGATCTCTAACAACGACGTTTAGAAAAAACGAGGCGAAAACTAAAAAGATTTGTTCATTCAGTATTCACTGTTAGTCGTTGCTCGACTACCAAAGTAACAAAATTTATTAGAAACTGGTGTTTATATGGACATCGTTTTAAGGGTTTGTATAGGTCAGAGTTATATTTTGGCTAAGCAATGTCATGGACACTGGGAGACAGTATCGTATGTACGCTGATGACGGCTAATTGGAATGAGCGTAATTAAGTCGGGATGGAACAGGCGGCGCTATTTTCCGCGTATCTACGCTTAATGATTGAAGAAAAACTCTCACGCGCATGAAATCTTATTCCCACGGCGTGTTGCTTTAACTTTCCTCGTTCACACAATTAGAGTAACTAGTAGAATTTATCAATAACACTGTATAATGTAAAACAATCAATATAATGGTTCATCTCCACTCTAGTTATGGATGGAACTTTTATATAATACTAGGGATCGCCCAGCGCGCGCTCGAAATTGAACCGTAATTCATATTTAAACTACAATTATTTATTAAAAAAAAAGTATTTTAAATAAATAAGACCTTCATACTTAGGCAGTAAGTGCCTTTACAAATGACGTAAGAAAAAGATCAACATTTAAGTATAAACAAATATTTTATAATCATTTTTAGCTGCTGATAAATCTGCTGCTTAATATGATTTTTTAAAGTGTATCTAAAAAGTATCATGTCGTTCATGAAAACGAGAAATGGTGTTTATAATTCGTGTACTCTGGCACAAAGCTTCGATTGAGCATATCTTAAAGAAGTATTGACACTATCATGCCACCACACTAAGTATTGCCTACTTAATCAACATATACATTTTTTGAATTTTGTTCTATTACGTCACCCATCAATGAAATACCATCATTTTATTATACCTAGGTTGATCTTTCATGCTTGATTTTCTTTTACGTCTTCTGTCAACCACAAACAGACCACCCTATATTGGTTTGCCATGATTGAACACATTATTTAATTAAATTTTATGAATCTTCGGCACATATTTGATTAAATATAAGATTACTGCAAATCTTCTCCATATAATATTCAACGGTGCTATTTTTCATAATACTTCCGTCCGCGTGATTTTCGTAAAAAATGCATACAACATGTTAGAAATATAATGTTTTACATTTAATACAAAACACCGAATACAATATATTTCTATATTATTTGATTTTACAATTAAATGAAAAAGAAATAGGCAATATAACACAGCTTATAAAGTCCTGAACCTACGCACTATTTCTCAAAAGTGGGTGTTACAATCAGCGGGGGCTAAGATCTAACTACGTATGAAACGAATTTTCGCGACCACATAAATATTTCTCTCGTCACAGGACTCCAATCCAGGCTCTCCATTTTATATTTGCCTTCACAAGCGACGACACGACATTACGTCATGTTTAGAACAACGTGTAAATAACAGATGCAAAGATGTTATATGCATACGCAAATCTATATGCATCGCTATACGTACATATGTATACATGCACGTATACAATTTGCATTGAAGCTAACGTGGAAAATTATGACAAAAGCTGTCAACGATAATACGCTGGAAATTGATAGTCGCACTCCGCTAATCTACGCGGTGATAGTGGAGCAACAATGCATTATATTCACAGCAAAATGCCCGTTATTAGTGTAGAAATACTGACCGTAGTCCCATGAGGGGCAGGTGTGGAACATGCTGCGCGCCCGCTTCGCTGCACCATTCCGGATACGATCGGCGGAACTCGCCAAAGTCACCTGCGAACAGATATCATTATCTTAGCTCATAATTTACTGTCATCTGCACTCTGCAGCTATAACAATGCCAATGTTGTGTTCTGCTTGGAAGAACCTTTACCTTATACGTTAAATAAAACTATAGTAACTTAATGTATAGGTAGTGATCTCGTATCATATTTAAAACTAAGTCGTTTTATGGCGAGCCATTATAAAAACAATGCAATTCCAACTCGCTCCAGCATGCATTTGAAATATCAACTTATTGATTCGCGTATCGCGAAGCAACGTGAAAAAATCCATCTTGCATACATATTGCGTGTACGATGTACCGTGTTACATACATATAGTAATTATAATTAGATACGTGATAACTGCTGAGGCAAACGCTTGTAGGCGGAGTTGCTAATTCAATTTCAACTTGGTTTCGTTCATTCATCGTTACGGTCTCATTGATATTTTTCCATTGAGTGCGGCTCGGTTCTGTAAAGCCGTATAATGAAGGGGTGCCCGTGGTCACCGGCATGATACCACTCGATAACACCCTCGGAGATATAATTATTTAGAGATCTTTGAACCTTCACATTTCTCCGTGGCATTTCGCCGCAATCCCTTTTGACGTGACGAAAAATAAAAAGCAAATAACAATCAGCCCACACAGCGCGTCGATTTTTTTATTGCCATTTGCGACATGCGCGCGACGGCTCGGCGGCGTGGGCATCTCCACCTACCAGCACTTGCGGCGTGGGATTTTAGATACGAGGAAAATTTTATTGACAGATTCAAGATCACGGACAATTAACACATAGTATTTAGTTTTTGTATATATATGAGAGGATGCGTTGAGCTACTATTGACTCTGATTATTCTGTAGATAAGAATTACATTGTCAAGGGTAATTTTGTTTACTGCGCTGCATATAAAGACGGGCATTTTTTTTAATACGTTTTAAAGTTCAAACTCTGTACGCAATAGAAAAATATGGCGCAACGGCGATACGCTTGTGACCATATATGAAATGCGAGTAAATTTTTGCAATGCAACACGGCCTTCGGGTTTGCAATGAGTTTGAACATTGCATTGTAGCCATCAGTGGCGGCCCGAGTGTACAAGATACACAGCAGTGAGCGCTGACGTGTCTGATGCCGCTGACGCCTGACGTGTAAGAAACAGGCAACGGGCAACAGGCAACGGGCAGGCGGCATCCGGCGCGGGCGCATGGAGCGCGCTCGGCCGCGCGCCGCTTCCTGCCGAAGCGCCGCGCCGTTGTCCGTGCCCACTGCCCCGCGCCATTGTAATGCTAATTCCGCTCCCATTATGTCCATCGCATCCTACCGTCGATACAGCCGACCGACTAATTACACATCTACATGGACCATCACTTATTATAGTGCCACGTTTTCAACACACACAGCAGCTCGATTTTATGGATGTAACTATGGTTAAATTGGTAATTTATAGGTATCAGGTATATAAATACTAATAATGCGTAACAACTGAAACAATAGAAGCCGGTTATCGTCATATTTGTAACACACATAATATTTAAATATTTATATATGTAAATAATTAGTCTGTAAGGTTTCCTAAAATTTTAAAATAAAACTAAAATAATAACAGCTGGAGTACTTTGTTCTCTAAAATAATTGATCGTTTTAATTCCGTATTCCAAAGTCAATAGTATAACCCATAGTATATGCTGCGACCCGGTTCCACGGTCCACGGTTAATGTTCCTTTGAATGATTAATATTAAATACTATATTTAGAAGCATGAACCTTGAGTATTCATTCAATGCGACCCGTTTGTTGCAAAAGGCTAAAGTTAGCGGTCACCTTGTGACTCCAAAAACGTTACTTGAATGGTCACTAGCATGAGATATTTTACTCATCTAACGGTGTGTATTAGGGATATTGTAAAAAAGGCATAAACGCTAATCGTATTACAATAAAATCGAAGCTTGATATATGTACCTAGATGCTTAATTAATATGATTTAGTTATTTAATAATTTGACTATGATAAACATCGCACTGTTACTAAGCCCCTTCCAACTGGCATGTTGCCGATGGACCACCTTACATCAGCCATGACCTACCCGTTTATCGTTAGCCAGTTCTCAATAAACAATTAATATTCAAGTTTTAATGGCCATCATGACAGACTCCGAAGCGATCGCTTAATAACGCTCAGTGCCAATTTAAGATTATTAACGTCATAGAAAAACTGATCATTGAATTACATTATTACTGATCGGTTATGGAATGTTTCTAATAGCAAAACATGTTAATAGCACTATTTTTGTGCTGATCACAAACACAATAGGAAGCTAAAAACATTTATGGTCATTGGTTACTCAGTATTAACGGTCCTAGGATAACACACTTGTAGAAGATATAACAAAACCCGTAATATTTATAGGTATTTTAGTCATTGTTTTTTTATTTAAGTATGCAAAAGTACGTATCGGTAATTGTTTAAAATGGTATATTAATTATTTTGGGTGTTCCATGTCAGGTGTATGGTGTTCATTGTTTATAATGACATAATTTACAGGGGTCAGTTAAGGCGGCGTGTGGCGCGATGTCTGTGTGGCTGTGTAGCTGTGTAGCTGTGGCGCGGGCTCGCAGCACGCAGCCGCGCCGCGCGGCTGGCGGGCGGCGGCGGGCGGAGGCGGGGGCGCCGCATCGATCCGGTGACTCACCGCGGCCCATTCATCCGCCGCACTCAATGAACCCGCCGTATCCCCCCGCCCCCGCACACACGACGCCTACCCTCCACTTGCCCCTCCCCCTCGGGCCGCCACCACGCGCGTCCTCGGTAGCAAGGACTCCATAAAATTCGTCCTCGTCGCGTGAACCCAATCCTTCAGCCTCTTGCATCCACCTAGGTACGAACGTGATCGCTTTGCACACGCTCGTCACCCACTCCCGGCCGAACACGACGGATGCTATACAACACACATGTATATCCTCTTATACTTCGATACCAATACTTTTACAATATACAAACGTATGTCGAGGTCGAAGCGAAAATCATGAATGAGGCTCGCATGCCTTTTCGATCCGCTAATACGTTCGCATACTTTTCTAGTCGCATAATTATTGTGTTGGTGAAGTCACTCGCCAAACCAAATCGGTCTGCGTGGGTCAAATGTTTTTGCTGTGGCTTTATAATCCTTTTGATTACGCTTACAAACACAACACTTGTAGTCGTTCTGGTTTGAATATTTTATTTCACTAATTGGATTCCTTTTCGGAATATATTTTATTGGAGTAGATAATAATTAGCAAGCTAGTGCCGGTAGGTATGTGCGCGGAGGGTCGGCTGTGTCCGGGGGCGGGCAGCGCGTGGTGTGCGCGTAGGTGGCGGCAGGTGCAAGGGAGAGGGGGGGGGGGGGGGTGTTCCCGGTCCCCGGCCGTGGGCCGCGTCCTCGCACCGTATATCAACAACCTTGTGCGATTTAAACGGCCACACCAGTTAAAATAATAATTAAACGCGCTTATAGAGTGGCGAACCGGTACAAGGACAGTCGATGTCGGCGTCAACACAGAACAACGCTTTGAACGGTGCCCCATGTTTAGTCATAGATGGTGGCCTCACGGGTCGCAAGGCGCACTCACATTTGTGTTACAGTTCAAATCTGACGCAACACGATACGACTCTTACAATGAGATAATGAGCCAATTAGACTCTAAAACCAAAATCTTAACATTAACACAATAGGACATAAAGTACGAGCAACAGCCTCCGCACTCCGCAGTGCACACTCCGCGCGCTTACTACGAACTACGGAGCGTATTTATCTAATTGTTTCAATAAAATAATGTAGCGAAAGCGAAACGTCGTTATTGGCGACATGTCGTGTCTTCACAAATAGAGTTTAATCAAGCCTGTTGTGACAATTTGAACCAATTTAGTAATGTTGGTGGGCGACTTATAAATAATATGATTGCACATGGGCCTCTATTGACTCGTCGTTCTTAAAGCTCCATCAATTAAATACATTGTGTCGGAGCAGGCCGGCCGCGCGAGCCTCATGATGCTGCCGGATATTTTCGACAATCGTATCATACTTCGTGGGATAATTAACCTATTTTTACCACACACACCTGATATTTTTAGTCACCTGCGCCGGATCACGCGAGAAGCTTAAATTTAGGTATTCGTGTTAAGGAAACAATGGTTATATAAAACAGCAATAAATAAAATAATGTTCAAACATATTCCGGGAATCCGCCGGATTGACGTCACTGGATTTCGATTTGATTCAGTTTCTCAGAATCGACGGGTTCGGCAGTTGTGTATTCTAACAGCAGGTTTAAAATAGATTAGTACGCGGAAGAATACTTCTTTGTTCATCTATCAAAGCATTTAAGGAACAATCTATAAATAGGTACATATTTAAGTCAGCACATCATCCAAAGCGTTTGTGAGAAAAGCATCTAACCCATTTTGTAATAGTGGACCAAATAAGGTGAAATTACACTAATATATAATACTAATAATACCCACAGTCTATAAATAAGCTATTAATTAAAAGAAATACCTATTTATTTATCCTAACAACATTCACAAGAGCGTATGAAAAAATATTTATGTGCAGCAATATAATGCATCTTAATGGGACAAAAGACAGGGTTACATGGCACATTTAGAGGACAGTTAAAACTACTTGTACCCAATAATGATACTACAAAGAGATGTTGATGTTGAGTCAACGATAACATTACATGTAGGCCACATAGAGAAGTACATCCGAACGGTCAGGACGTGGTACATGTCGAAGTAATTGAGCGGCGGCTCGATTTCAAGGCGATAATGAACGTGGCGCCGGCGAGCGGCAGATAATTTCGCTGATAACAGTATCAACGCTGTTATACCGAACTGCTTCCCGCCCGACATTATGTCCACAACTACACTCTGCACCATGATACCAAAACACCATCATAATGCATTAATCATCAATACTACTAATTAGAGCCCAGTGCAGTATTTAAAATGTTTGCGATAATAGTTAAGTGATACTACTTCGGTTACGTACCGCGGATGCCAAGTTTGGTAATACATACTTATTTGATTTTATCGGCTTCAAAACACATGATTTGGGCATAGTCATTGCCTAAAGAAATTGTGAAAAACAATAGGTATGTTTTGTATTATCAAGACGGACATACGAAGTCATAAAACTATGACTACATTTTGAAATGGTCATTAAACATCAATTTTGTTTGCAATAAAACCTTCCTCAACAAATTAAAATTTACTATAACAAATCCAGCGGAACTAGACATAACGTACAAAAACGAATCGAGTATCAAACACACGAAATATTTAATTCACAATTGGGTGAGTACATCGTGACTCTTCGCTGTTAGTGAGTTTTTGTGTATAATCGGCGTACCGAGACGAGACCAGTCGTCGTTACATCAACTCTACAAAAAATATATCTGTCAATGCCAATGTTGTGAATGTGACCGCACCACGGCGCACGAGTCGCCATTCAGTATTCACGTCCGCTAGGTTACTATGCCGTGGACCGTGGACGCAGGCTACACGCTCAGCGAAGTGGTTTAATGCTCTTCTACAAAACAAGTGGTCACAAAATTCCAGGTTTGATATAAGCAGATTACGAAAGCTCTACGCCGTAATGGTGATACAATAAAATTTAAATAAGGGCGAAATGGCCGAGTAGGTGGTAGCATTGTGCTAAATATAGTCGGTGAGATATAGCCGCCCATGATATCGTCCTACGCCCTTCGTTTACCGCCCGCCGACGGGGAGCATTCACGAGGTATTCCCAAAAATGGTTGACTTCAGTCAAACACAGGGCCGAGCATGATACAAATAAGTTAAATTTTACAATTTGAAACATTTTGTGAAGGTTACATCACAGCCTCTACAGCATACAGTTATGATATTGTTTTCTTTAGTATACATTTATTGGAAACATGTATACCGACTGCATGATGGTTGATTAACTATCAAATGTCAGTGATAGCACCGCTAATCACACATCGCTATACACTTGGTAATTCCAAAAACATTTGAGTTCGTGTAAACTTTTCACGCCATGGGATTCAGAGCAATTCTTTCAATGAGATATTTAAATCTTTAACGCTCTATCCGCCGGATAATTTTAGAATTCTTAAGTGGATTTTAAATTTAATGTTAAATCATTTTTTATTCCACTATCTGGTTTTATTTGTCGAACTAAAGCGACACACCGAAGCCGCCGTCAAGTCAATTGCAAGTCAAGAAACTTTATTTGCGACATGTCGCTGACCCGACATGACATGAACATTTTTATGATGTCGCCGGGCAACTGAGCAGTGCACATACCACTATCATGTCGGCGAGCAACACGAGCGTGAGCTTGTCGCCGACACGATTCTATGATTCTCTGGCCGGCGGCTTTGGTATGTAGTACGCTTAAGATATGAAGCTGACGAGTTTGTAAACATGGAACTTAATGTAGAAGTCTACGTTTCTAAAAAGATTAGTATTTGATTCAGGTCTGACTTATATTGCGAACGAATAAAGCGTATTTCCCAAAGCTTCAGTACGCGTTGATATCTGATGAGGTAGTCGCTATTGTGTTTATTATTATAAGCTAGCATCTCATGGAGTTGGAATATTCCGCGTTGGGAGTTAGTCACTGGCTGGGCGCTGACGCGTCCATAATTGTTTCCACGCGCAAGGCGGATGGCGGGCGCGATGCGATCCAGTTTTACGAGAGTACGCTTCCTCCACCGTTTCGTTTTCCTCTATGGACGAACACATCAGCGCTGGCGGCCAGATGCTCACGATTTCCGCCGCTATAATAAATGCCGAGGAGTTTACATTCACATCGGGCCGCATACATCCTGCTGTCCGTAAGCACGTGCCATTTATTTTATGATCGTACCGGCCCATACTTAGAACGTCATTGGCTTGTTTACTATTTATTGGATATCGATTAATCATATGTACGTATCGCAATGCTGACCACATTTATACAATTAGTCACAATAATATATAGCAAGTCGACGTATAGATTAAATTAATTATACACGTTGATCAAAATACTCATCAATTTTAATAACTAGAACACACCACTTTCCAGATCGAAATACGGAGGATAAATAAAAGAACTTAAATAAGTTGTACGTTAATCTTCGAAAGAAACACAATATATTCAAAAAGCCCAAAAAAATACAACAACGATAAAAGAATAAACATATTCCCGAATCCAACTTACAAACTCTATGGAATACTTCCACTTATTGTGAACGTCAGTACGTAATGACCATAAACAGTATTAATACCGAAAACCTTCGATCAAATATACACTAGATACAACATGAGCGCTTAGAAAATGGCACCAAAAAAGAGTGCTTAAGCACTCTTTCGCCTTCAGTCACGCACCGACCGTTGCATCTAAAACGTCGTAAAACTTTAGACAATATTATTTGAAAAGCTACTTTAAGCACCAGGAATAAGGTGGAATTTGTGTTAATATATTTGGAATATGTGATCTTTTTGTTTACTTTTTTTAATGTCATGCATCGGTGCCACTTTTTAACAGAACTTTTACAGGGAACTGTGTATCTAGTGTATATTTGATCGAAGCCGAAAACAGAGCTTCGTTGATAGAGCAAATAATTTAGTATTATACATATAGGCAATTGGAATTGGCAGGACGTGAATGAAACGGGAACTTATTAATAAAATTGCGACGCTCTTCCGTCGCACGAAGACCGGACCACTAGACGCATCCGGTGTGCTTTGATCATCCATTTTGTGTGTGTGTGTCCGTGTGAGTTAAATTATTATACAATGTTCGGATTTCTTTTATTGATGTTGCCCTGTGTATATTATATTATAAATATACCTACGTGTTATGAAACACGGATGTGTGTAGAATTACACCGTCTGATATTTCCTTTAGATTTTGTGTTGTAACCAAACGTTGGCCGACGTGTTAGCTTGGAATGAAACGTGTTTTAGTATCGCCATAAGAAAGATGTTACTATAAACGTGATGAATTATAATTAACGAAATCATTTCATCTTAATTTAAGGAAATTCTCTCACACTATGTGAAGATCAATTGTCAATATTTTATTTTTTTATTGTTATTGTACAGTTAAAATACATAAATTTTAATCCTATTAAACAGTTGTAACGCCATTTGCTAATTCGTATTTCGAAAACCAACATTTAAAAACTGCAGAAGATTTCATTTGGTTGTATTATCAGGGGCATATTTTATGAAATAATATTACTTTATCAAACTTGAGGAGGCTTCCTTTAAGCGTGCGACTTAAATTACACATATAAGTTTTACTTTTACATTATGAATTATAACATTCTTTCATAACTGCGATGATATCGAGATCCTGTTATATTTTAACCGACTTCAAAATTGGAGGAGGTTCTCAATTAATCTAAAACTTCTTTATCAATAAAACTATCTCTTCCAGAGAGACTCCTAATCAGTTTGAATGTTATGTATATAGGCTACGAACATTGATTTAAAAACTAAGGATAGACTCTTCAGTACATTTGAAATTTCAAAGATTTGGCCGGGAAATCGCGCTAAAATTAATATTAAATTAACTTAATCTATTAGATTTCATCTTAACGGTGATAAGAATGTTTATCTTTATTATTATTAAACTTTTCAAAATAGTTGCAAGCGACGACTAATTTCAATATACTGGCACTGGACCGCGTGCACACTACACGCGCTTTCTGCCCTATCCATATATTTATCTCTATGGCTATGAACAATCGTGGTTAGATCTCCAGGTCTTTACTTTTTAGAGATTTACTTTTATTACATTTGATGATTTGCCATGATGGATTTTCACCCTGGACAACCCCATCAACACATTTGTTTCCAAGTTGTTTATGAGACCGAAATATGACCTGATATCCATAACACAAGACTCGATCTCAGAGTGGAGTCAAAGCTATGTGTGTGCCTGTTGGGTGTATTTATTTATTATTATGTGACTGAAATACCGATAGGTGAAGTATGGACGCATTCATTCCTCACTTCGGCACTTGGGTATGCAGGCTTGAGAGTATGTCACACAGGTAAATTAGTTCATAGATCAGGTCGCAAACAACCTGATATATTTTATCAGTATGTATATATAAGTTTCCCCATTCACTTTTAATCACGACAGTGCATTCAGTATGTCTATAAAATGTATAATTTTTAATATCGAGCACATTTTTCCGAGTTGCGTCATTAAACAATGCACGCTACATAGATAGGGACGAAGCGGAGGTGATTTAATCTGTGTCTCGCATTGAGGAGCACAATAAGTAGTCGACTTCCTCTCCCACGTTTGGAAGAACGGATGCCTCGACTGGCGACCTCCGGCATCGGTCTTAGCCCTCGCGCACCTATTAAATGAATGAATCTTTTGATGCGCGCAGTGCCGCCCCAACACTAAAGTATATCATACAAGAAATGTTTATCTTTTTTATCCGAGGGACAAAGAACAATACTTAAATCATTGATTCATGTATTAAAAATTAATGAATTTTATTTATCTGTTTATATCCATTTATTAAGATATACTTAGATGATACTAACCGCTATATTTTCTTTAAATTCATAGTCGGTTTAGCAAGGATTGTGACCGTGGATACAATACGATAAATTCACACGATCAACTGAAGTAATTCATAAATTATCATGTTTAGGAAACATTTTTCGTCTTGTTTTCGGTACGTAATACTTGCGATTATTGATGCTGGTCTTTGACTATTCATTTTATATCCTAGTTTTGATTTATTTATGTAGTATCCAGATAACCGTTACGATTTTCCAAGAGCAATTTTTCAGAAGTGGGAACACATTCATTTACTTATATATTATATATTTTCAACTTATATTTTAATCATGTAACATATTCCATGAAAATATTAAATTCTTACTTGGTTAGAAGAATTTTCAAATAATATATCCTTATTTTTTTATAATATTATTGTGATTGTTCTAAGGTAAACCCCATAGGTAAAATTAAATACAGTAAAAGCACTTTCCAATGCTTTGTTAATATGCCTTGAAATCATGAATGTGGCATGGTAATTTATATGGGGTTATAAGGGATACGTTACGGGGATAAAAACGAAAAAAAATCTATTAATGAAGTGTTTGACAATATTGATGGAATTATTATTGACAGACTTGGGCGACTTTTTGAAGCTCCTTCAATTTAGACATATATTCAGCAGTGGCATTCGCAATTTATCTCTGCAAAAAGTTCTTCGTTATATAGACCATTGAATTCTCATGAAGAAATCGTAAAGATTGTTAGGTTTTTCAAATTAATTTTCACGTTTTCAGTGCTTGTGTCTTAAGCATCTTCTTAAATGAGTTGCGGCATTTTTTTCAAGGCGGTTTAAGCCATATGTTCATCTCGATTCAAGATACTCCTGAATGTCACTTAATTCGAATACATCTCGTCTTATTTTATTCGCAATTCCGATAAGGTTTGCAGTAAAATTTTAAATATGCACCGATTTGCAGAAGCGTTTATAAAGAGTACTCGAATCCTTTTTATTAACATATTTTGAGTACCGACTAGATCCGCGTAAAATGAAAACGCGAATAAAGGAAGCGTGAATAAGGGGCTTTTAAGTTTTAGCGATAACTCAATAATAATTATAGATTATGATTATATCTATGAATCGCTGAATGTCGCGGTAAAAAATAGACTGGGTTGAATGTCAATAAAAAGGTCTAAATGGCGATAAGACTGATAATGTGATTCATTATCTTTTTAATAGGTAAACACAATATTATGTAGGTAAATAATATATCCATTGTGTTTTATTCATAGGTAGTAAAACATTCACACTCGGTCACGTTATTGATAGTGAAGAATTAACATTTTTATATCAAAATATGTACGTACTTTCCAAGTTTAATTTAAAATGTATAAACTATGCCGTACAGGATATTTTGTAGAATCGAGCGCGTCATTTGCATGATATTCCAAATATGTATTTATTTCCGGCATGACAGGTATTTTCAACCGATTAAATACCGATGGTTGGAAATATTTTATAAATTATTTTTCGAAATTTATTCATCATCAACGTTTCCTTTAATTATTTTTACGAAAATGCAGACATTTTTATTGACCTATAGGAGTGTAATTTCGCACGCACGTTTATACGTACTGGCCCATTGTCTCTACAAAATATTTTATAAACTCTAACAGAGATGGTAATTAAGTATTTCTTTCCAAGTTTTTGTGCCTTTGATCTGTGTCAGCACACATTTGTGACACAACAATAAGTAACGAGACCTATTTTAGAAATATTAATAGAACGATTATTCCTCGGGGGTCGCAGCACAGCGCACACCTAGCAGTGTCGCCGGGCGCTGTCCACACCCTACACTGGCCTCCTTTTATACCAAAAGGAAATGAACAACATAAAAACGAGCATTTAGCTGAATAATATAATCTTTGTTATAATTAGGTTTCGAATAAGCGGAGGTTTTTTGTCAATGGATCGTTGCGAGACAACGCGCCGCAACCGGTATTACGCGTATCTCTTAGGTAATAATTTACTGAATGAACACATTCGTGGGAATATCATGTAACTATTCATTATATATTCTATGCTTTATTCACGACGTGTTCGGATGCCAACGGCCATGATGTATATGTTTAGAGGCAAATATAAGTACTTATTTATTGATTGCTGGTCGCGCTCGCCACTTCGTCAGAGAGCAATGAAATATCATTGAGAAAATAACGATGTGCAATATTACTATAATTGTTGTAACTTTTAGTGGATAGCATTAATTATAAGATTATGGCTATAGATTAAAATAAAAAATAAATAAACACAAATAGAAGTACCTGTTTACATAAATCTTTGATGTTACCAATTTACTAACCCATGTATTAAATAGTGGTTATCTAGCAAATTTAAGGACCCGTTATTTTCAATAAACATTATGGGTTCAGAACATTAAATTTATATGGCATTTATTAGAATTGTTTGTCTGTGGGTTATTTTTCTTATTGCAGGGACTGTTCTTATAACACAATAAAATGAAATTATGAATACATACAAATTGTAAAAATGACATTTATTTCAATTTCTAATGATAAATAAGTTTGTACTTTACTAAACAAAGATACATTATATGGCTGTATTTCTGTTTGCTTACTATGAAGTTCTCAATTAAATGGCTTGTGAAATATAGCAAAAAGGAATAATTTATTGAATGCTTTAATAAAACTTTAGCACATATTATAAAAATCAAAATTCTATCTGATAAATGAATGAATATCTATAAACATACTAAATTTGTAACTGATTGATGTCTATACATGGATGATAAATGAGAATTACTTATAGGGACTATATTAGGTTAGGTATTAACTTAATAGAACACAAAACAATGATTGTTCGATTTTTTTTCACTTTGCATGCTAATCACAGAAATGTTTTTTTTATATTCTATAGCCTGCCTTGGGAAAGTCTTCATGGACATTCATGATTTCAGTTTTATACCTAATTTTTGGTTTAACAATAACTGGCTTGTCAAAATGTAATTCAATGAAAATATTATATAAAAACTGTTTGATCATGTTTTGTTTGCGACTTAACATTAAGTTTTGTTCAAATATATTTGATTTAGCCCTGGTCAGGTAGAGAAATAGATTGGATTTCAATTGCTCTTTATATCTCAGAAACTGAAGTAAACAATGTAGCTGATATTTAAAAATATATATATGTGCTCACATTTGTTTATTGTAACATAAGTATTACTACAAACTGTATGTTTAAAAATATAAACAAGATACATATCATTTAGGATATTATGGCATGATTTTAAAATTTGACTAATGAATGAGACAATTAATTTTTTTATCAACCTATTTTATCCCATTGCTGGGCAAAGATCTCCCCCCTGTTTCTCCACTATTCACGCGTTAAGGCAATTTCAGGCCACATGAGAAAACAATAAGAAAATTCATACCATAAATTATCTCTCCATAGTTTTATTTTTTGTTACTTATTATAAATCTGAATAATGGTTATTAAGTAATTGAAAGTGATTTTGTATACTTATTATTTCAATTTTTGCTACATAAACAATAACATACATTTTATATCATTTGTGTAAAGTATTGTGTGTCATTTAAAATAATTTTCGATGGTTCAATTAACTTGTTCATTTCTTGCAAGAACTCTTTTAACTAACAATATTTTGTAACTAATTACCTGTGCATTCACGAATTATTTTTTTTATTTTATGTATCCTCACACAAGGTTTTTATTTTGATATTAGTTGTTGCAAACATAACTATATGTAATTGTTAAAGTAATTTTATAGATATCTAAGAGCTTGTATTGATAATGGATAGTTTACCTTCGAGACACACAACTTGCACGCCGTCCTGCTTGAGTCTCTTGAGCAGTATCCCGTGGACAGAATCAGGATCTCTGGGCGGTCCGTCTCCATATAATATGAATATTCCTCGGGTCCGACAATGAGTAATCCGTGCCTTGAGCTCTTTACATTGGACGGTAGAAGCCAGCTCGATCTTTCCAGCGGCTAAACGTCGCAACATTATACTGGGTATGGAAAAATTTACCGCAGACCGTATATGAGACATAGTATACTCATTGGAGCCTCGACAGTCTATCAAAACGGTGTCTCTTTCGTCTGAACGAAGCTTTGCCAGCAGCCATTCCTTCGACACCAAGTCGCACTCGCACTCTGAGTCCGTGGGCATCTTGTTATCTTAGAGTTCCCTTCTGTTTACAGGAACCCTTAACCACTTTCGATCGCCTGTTGCACTAATACATGTAAACTGCGACAACTGACCAGTTTAAACACTTCAACATAATTGGTAACACTAGCTAATATAGTACTTTATTACAATCAACAATTATAATCTAACGAAGGCCATTAAAATAAACACTACAACAATTTTAACGTCTACTACGAACGAGCTGAAAGCCAGACGGCTGAACAAAACGCACTGTGCGGCAACAACGATTAATGAAACGAATGTTTTCATCTAATGGACTAGAGCTGGGCTCCTACTATAGACTGCTCTTTGTAAAAAGTCGATACGTGGATTTTATTTTTTTTGAATTTATTATATATATATTTCGATTTAAATCTATATTTATATTATTATAGAACCCCAATAAAAACAATACTTTTGCTTATTTGAGTTGAACAAACGTTGTAAATTGTATTTATTAAGAAAATATATTTCCTATTGCATTTTAGTAGTTAGGTAAATTAGGCGATTTTTACTGTAATACTATTAAATTGTACAACTTATATTACGTATTATGATATGTTTTTTATTGTATTAATAATTTGTATATTTATAGTATATTTCAAATAAATCAATCATGAGGCATAAGTTGACCTTCATTTTAACTTTTAAGTTTGTTTGTATGAATCGCTTTCCTTTGCCATAGTACGCGAAAGGAAAATGAAAAAAAAATAGAGAGAAAATAAAAAAAAAACACTAATTGTCATTTCACTCATTTTGTTTGTGCTAATGTTAAAGTTTCCTGCGATTTATAAATTAATTTGATTGTATCTAGCTGAAATATCGCAGATTATTTGGGAACACAAGCCTAAGTGGCTCTCATTTTCAAAATGGAAGACTTATACGGAAATTTGGATAACTACAATGAAGTAAACGCACTTGAGGAGGTACTATAATTTAGCGCCAAAATAAGCTGTCAATAATATTTACCTTTTCTAGAATGTTTCTTTATTTTACAATAATTTTTGTGTATATATATGTGTAATGCGAGGCTGATCACTAGTTTCATTGTGTGTATCACTTAGCTCCCTCTGTTTTTGTAGTTGAGGAGTGAGAACGAGGAGTTAAAAGTGAAGCTTGAGGAATATGCCACCGCGATGGAAAAGCTTCAAAAAGTAAGTATCAATCTGTATGCATGTTCCCATCCCATCGAGATATTGTTTTCGGCGACAGTATTAGAATGCACCTGTGGGCTGTGTTTGTGACAAAACACTCAAGTAATAGTGAAGCTGGCTTTATTATTTGACAAATATTACAAAGCTATTCTCATAGGACACGTCTCTTAAGAGTAATAATTCATTAAATAGATTTCATAACATTCTCAGGATCTCATTATGCAATTATGTCAATACAATTTCTGTACTTGTAAATCTTATCTGGAACAGATTCGGAGTGAGATTGTAGAATATTTTGCAGGAATTCGACACAGTGTCTTCAGAGTATAAGAAGCTTGAGCACAACTACTCATCTCTACTTAAAACAGCAAAGGCAGAAATTGAAAGAAAGACACAAATTATTACTAATATGAATATTGAGTGAGTTTGTTATTCAACAATATTTTTATGTGTGATGTCATATAATTTTGCACCATAAGCAATAACTGCGTTATTCATAGTCGTAAAGCTATTTTAGTTATCAAATGTTTTGTCCCATTCAAATAACTTTTGAGTTCAGTTTAACTGAAGAAGAAAACATTCAATAATTAAAATAGGTTTATGGACTGACTATGAATAAGACCTTTAGTATATGCAAAAGTAATATCTAATTTTGATTTTATCTTGTTCTGATGCAAGCAGTTATTTTTGTGACAATATATTTACACTGGTGACTCACTTTGGAAAATGAACTGAACATTATTTGTAATTTGATTTGTAGACTTATAGTATTACATTGTAGCAATAAGTTAGCATTTATAGACATAAATGTTTTGGTAGTGCAATTTACTTAGTTGTTACCTACCCAAATTTATGTTTTGATTAACTTATGATTTTTTATTGTGTATGATATAATAGTCAATAATTTTACTGACAGCGAAATTGTATTTTGCTCATTATTAAAATATTTCTTGTCAAGTAAGGTTATAGAAACTATTTTTTTTTTCACAGGAAAGATATGTTGGTACTATCTGCTTTACAAAATGGTAACAGAAGTATTTTGAAGGCAAAACAGTTTGTGCCCAACACTATGCATAACTTTAAGAAGAATAATAATGGAGCCCATAAGAAAAATGCCAAAATGCAAGAGAACCAAAATAAAAAAAATGACACCTTAAAGGAAAGGTATGCAATTAAAATTAAAATAAAGTCATTCAAATACATATCTTTCATTACACAGTTGACTATTTATGTTATGGACATGAAAAGATATAAGAAAGGAGAATGCCCATTTTACTATGAAACTTAGTATTGGTGCAAAGATGTTTGTGTCTTGGTGAAACCTACTTTTGGTGATAAAATTAAAATACACATAAATACTAATATCTTCGGCAGCTTTTAATTGATTTTAGTAGTTTCTTTTTCATTAGAAAGAACATATTGACAGGTTGATCCAAGGAATACAACATGAAGATCTGATGATCTTTTTCAGACCTGGAGAGTAGAACTCTTCAAAATTTAGTAGGATTCCAATGATTCTTTTTGCATTGGGTCCAGTATAAAAGCTAAGCTACAGTGGTGGAGGGAAAAGGGAGTAAGAGCAAGGGGAGGGGGGAGAAAAAATATTTTTTACTGATACTATGAATGGGCTTTCTCCTTTAGTTTTTCATTTGCGATTGGTATACCAGAAACATGACCTGATGCAAATTACATTTTTTATTATGAGATATGCAGTATAATCTCTAAAATTACTTTGGACTGAGCATGTTTATATAAGAAATAATCATTTGATATTTTTAGGGTACAAGAACATCATATGCCGTCAGATGATATAATGAGGAAAGAAAATACACAAGAAATTACATCTGGTCATAAACCTGCACCAAATCCTGATTCTAGGAATGATAGAACGAGCAGTGCAACAGATAATATAAAAAATGAAAACCATGTAAAGAGTGGTCCAGCATTTCCTATGAGTGTTAAACAAAGACGGAAATCAAAGTAATTTCTTAATTCAGATTGTTAAACTAATTCATTAATTGTTCAGTATATTAATAACATATGTTTTTTTTTTAGTATTGGATATGAGAAGTTGAGTTCAGATGAATTGGGTGATGGCTTAGCTGGCGGCTCCAAATATGATCATCCTGCAAGGTATAAAGAAGACAGAAAATCTTTTACTAAGAATCATAATGAGAAATATATTGGTAAGGGACTTGAAACAGGTAGCATGGATGACAAATTTTCACCTCATCTTGACTCTTCAAGAGAAACTTTCAAAACTAGGCCTGGAAAATATTATAATGGTGATAAGCATAGAAGTAGAGAAAGAAATGATAATTCTCTAAGGTATAAAAGGTACCATAGTCCTGAGAGATATAATAAGAAACCAAGGGATTATGATGAACATGATTATAACCAAAGACCTGAATTTAGCAGAAGTAGAGGTAGAGAAAGTCCTTCCAATGATCGTTTTCATCATCATTCTCACAAAGAACATCGGCAGTATGAAAAATATAATTTAAATGAACAAGATAGATATATTCATGGTCAGGAAAAATATGTAGCTAAACATAAGACCCCACATGACTATGATGAACCTAACAGAAAAAGACAAAAGACTGAAAGTTATGGCAAACTGAAGGAAGATGGGAGGTGGCATGACAGAGAACTGTTTAAAGTTCAAGAACTTACAGAAACCTTTGAACGGCTGGAGGAGCAGTACACATCTTGTCAGTCTCCTGATCACATTAGCTACGAAACTGCCCCCGAACTTATCAAGGGTAAGGTAATAAAATCTATTAATAGTATGAACAAACTATTTGCTTAAAAAGTAGTATTATATGCATTTAACTGTATATTTTATTATATTTTATTTATACTATTATATTTTTGCAGTAATCAGGAACACAGCAGAAACTCAGCTAGAAGATCCTAGGTTGGCAACAAACAAATATATTTTGAATAATGACAATGGGTTGGTAACATTATCTACAGTAAATAGCAAACATGTAAATATTATACCAATAGACAAGAAGAACTGGGGAATGCAAAAAATGTCTATGCCTGATGCTTTGGTGCAGCTGCCACCACAAGATCAACTCATAAAAGATTTATATGCAGACATTGATACTGATCAAAGAAATATGTTAACAGAGAAAAGTGAGGTTGGCATTAATGTACAAAATGCTACAAGTGAGCATACAACAAAAGATATACCAGACAATAGTAACTTCAGTGAGGATACATCCAACAGAACTAGTGCTACACAAAATGTTAAAGAAAAAGTAGATAAACCAGCTCCAGGATTACTTAGCAGCTATAAAATTCCTAAGATAAAAAGAAGTATTAAGGACAACAAAAGCGATTTAAAGGAAAGATCTTTGGATAACATTGAAAGTTTATGTATAGCTCATGATAAAGATTTAAAATATAGGTTGATAAGAAATAGAAGTAAATCACCTTTTGATAAACATGATAACAATGATGCCGAAAGTGAGAGTGTAATTCATACAGTTTCCCAAAATGATATGAATTTACAAGTAAGTGAAAGAGTATTTTCAACTAGGGAAATTGTTGAAGGAGATTTGGAACTAAGTGATGAAACTTGTGACAATACTGAACTGCAAAAGACAATGACACAAAATACAAATGAACATGACTCAAATGATTTTCAGAAAAGTAACCTATTACACACAGAAGTTGAAGACATCCCAAATAATCCTACTATTCATAATAATCAAGTAAAAGAAACAGACTGTGTAACTGCAACCAATTTCCAAAACCAGAAACTTCATGCTCCAGAAGAAATCATTACACAACATGAAAAAACTGAGGAACTTGTGGAAGTACACAAAAAACACAAATCTAAGAGAAAGACACACAAACACAGAGACTCAGAACATTCTGAAGTTTCTGATAAGAAACTAAAGGCAAAGAAAGACAAAAAAGAAAAACCCAAAGAAGTAAAAACGAAATTTAATGATCTTTTTGGTGACAGCACTAGTCTGATCACACCTGACGATTTAGGTATTCCTGTAACTAATGTACCAAACCCTTCTCAGCTCACATTAAACTATGTGCCAATTTTTGAAGATGCATTGGACGCAACTGATTTAGAACAAACTACTAATATTACGACACCAATCATACCACAAACAAAAGATAACGATAATGCGCCTGCACTGGTGCCTGTCAGTGTAGGTAACAATGGTAAAATAAATGTAATAGAATCAATTTCAAAACTAAATGAAACAAGCAAAGATTCTCCTAAATTAGAAAGCCATAATGGCCTAACTGTGAATGAATCAGCACCTACAATCAATACAGCCGAGGATTTAAATTTAGAGAATTGTAATAAATCAAGTGACATAGTAGCAACCATCATTATTTCTACAGGAGTTCAATCTGACGAGATCAATTCAGAGTCAAGGGCAGAATCACTTGTGAATGCTGAAGAACTTCTGGCTGACAACATTGAACAAGATCAAAATTACGAAACAAACAAACATCAAGATCTACTCATTAAAGCTTTAGCAACATCAACACCACATAAACAAATGGTGCAACAGATTGCACTCGAAATAGATGAAAAACAACCAGAACCATCCTGTGATTCAAATAGCAGGATAGCTAATATTGATAACACCTCTAATACAAACAATACAACACAACCACCAAATGAAGATTTACCGGATGTGAGAATATTTGTGAAGAGAAGAAGGAGATTAGTTAAACCGGCAAAATAATTATTAAATTAAATATATTATGCAACAGTACTTTCTTGGACATGTCCACTGATGAGCAATACTCTGTTTAGGTTTATGTTGTAAAGATGTTTAATGATTAATTATTAACTAATTATCATTGATAATGAGATTTATATTAGTCGTATTTGGCCATTTGAAATTTTGGAGAATATTAGAGATATAGTCAGTTTAAGAATTATTTTAGTGCAAAATTATGATGTTACCACCGCCCCTATGTATTTATATTTATTTTAAAGCATCAAATAATTAAGAATAATATTTTGTCGGACTAGTATAAGTAATAATACTTTAATGAAGTTATCATACCAGCTCAATTATGGATACTGAGTTGCTAAGCAAAAAAAAAACTATTCTTTAGCTTAATCGCGTTGCGAAAAATCTCATCGATTTTTTGTCTTAATTGTGAAACATGAAATTATATTACTTATGTGTGTACGCGCCACTGGCGATCTAAAACCCTTCCGAAATATGTAATTAATTTGACATAAAGACGATGCGCGGCATTTGCCGGAGCATACTGTGAAGAATATTACTTACGAATCAAAAGAGGATATCAGTCTTAGACTTCACAATAAAGGTCGTACCTAAATATCACCGCACTGTAAATAAATTCTTACTTTTTACATGTTTTCGATCGCGGTCATAAGTAACAATCCTTTTATTTATGCTCATAAATTGCCTTGCTTGACGCCCAACAGTTACTGCTGTGTCGGCAGACGAGGCATAATCGTCGTTGGCTTGACAATATTCTATTTGGACAATACTGTCATTATCGTGGACTTCAAATAAACAAATATTACTAATTAATCTTAGTAATTAAGTGAAGAATTTTATTCGCAGTGCGGGTTAAGAGATTCAGGACAAGTAATGAAAACGGCGGGAATTAAGTTCACGCAGCGATATTCGCAGTGAGGCTTTAGCAGTAGATGTGTGTATGTACCCATCCTGAATTGTATGTAGAGGAGTTATTATAAAAAAATGCGCAGTTGTAACATGTCCACATTCCGTAAAATATAAAAGTAAAATTAACAGTGAATAAAGTTTTATAATAATAATAAAGTCATCCACCAACATGATCCATACTATAATCTTTTGAAAAATGTTCATAATGTCAGTTTGACGGTAACATTATTATATAGTATGTATCATAATTTCCATAGAACGTGGACAAAGTGCAGGCGCCTGTATGTGATGCAAGTCCATGGCGACTTACATTATTTAAACACATACAGATAAAATGATTCGGATACTATTACATTATGTGATGTAATTCTTGTAAGTACAGTATTTGCCTTTAGTTTTTTGACTCATTTGACAGATATTTATATGATACATGAAATCTGTGTACATTATGTATGCATGTTCGTTTATCTGAAGTGACTGAATAGGATTGTTACTTGTTTAGTATTGTCACATATCGTGTTTAGTTATTTCTTATTAAGTACTGTTAGTATTAAAATGTAAATATAGATGATGAATGTAATAGTTTTGATTGCCTGCTATGTTTTACTATATTGTGAAGTAATATTTGGCTCTACTTTTATATTATAGGTGTTCATACAAATGTATTCTTGTTTTTTGTACCTGCTCTAAGACTTTATATTGACGGTTTTATGAAACGTAATGTACTTAGCCCAGAATAGTGTTACATCATTAATTTAATAATATGAATGCACCATTTACTTATTTTACTTTACGCGTTTGGTTCTTTTTGTCTGTAAAGAGGAGGAGATTTTGCGATGTAGATATCGTATGGCCAGCCACTCATGGTTACGATCAATTAACTTTTTCCCTCCATATACATTATAATATCATCAATACGAAATAAACCTAATTAAATTTTTAAACCATTTATTGATGTAGTTGAAATTATCTCTGCACAAAGTACTAAGTAAGTACATACGTTTCGGGGAAACAGTCAATGTCCGATTTGTTTATTGTGTAAATTGTACCTAATATCATTATTGTCGATATCGGTGGATAGAATTATCACGAGTGCGTGATTTATGTTTTAAAATCAAAATACATATTAAATTCCCATAACAGTCTTTATTTTCCTTATAAATTATCTTAACTTATATTTACATATTGTATCGATAACGAATTACTCTACAACAAGGGAATATGTTTAATTTATTTCGTGATTTACGTAATGGCCATTTGTACACGATACATTGCTCTTAACTAATACTTAAATAAACATACAAAAACCACATCAGATGTATACGTCTATAAATTAATGTAAAATTGCGTTTGGCGCTCGGCTCCCAAGAAATATATTTACAAAAATCTGGCAGTTGTTTCTTATTACATAAGACGAGTACGTGAGTCCGGCGCGGACACATTCTCCACTAAACAGGATTCAGGAATACACGAAAATGACCAATGTTTTCCGTGTGCTTCGCTTCAGTGCTTAACTTTCGACGTAAAGTTTATAATTTTGTTAGGTTCATAATATTAATTTCTTTGAATTCATAGGTACTCCATGCATGGAAGGTTCGGTAGAGCTAGCTTAATTTTATGTGCCATCAGCGGCTATATATTTATATTATACATATTTTAAATATGTATCATGAAACAATTTGGCACACAAAAGTGCATTTTAAAATAGGGACTAGACTAATGAAATAAATAGATGTAAACAGCCATTTCACTTAGTTTCGCGGCGCCACCATTGTATTGGATTTCTCAAGTTACAAAGAAATACATAATTCTGTAAATGTTCGAACTGCGCTCACCATAATGTCAAAATCAACTTTTGTTAAGTTTTTAGAAATGTCAGTTGCTAAATTATTTTTAATTAAATTTAAAGGAACAAAATATGTTATTTTACTTTTACTCACATTGGAAAAATACTGAAAGAATGTCGAAAAGTTGTACCAAATCTAAGTAACATAAAATGTAAATATTCTACGAGAATATCACAACACTAACAGAAAAGTTATATCTTCATCCTAGCATATTATATACACGACGACCCTACGCCCTAAAATACTTTTGAAATAACTGTAACATTTTTATAAACAATTTACACGTCCTAATATTGTCTTAACCTTTATTTTACTATACCGGGTATATCCAGACTGCGACCGAAAACGAAGCTTAGTGGTAGTTCTAATGACTTCAGTCACAATAAAACTAAAAAAAAATCACAAGAAAAGCGACGATTTTTTTTCTCTATCCTCAAATAATAATGTACACCCTTTAATGTTCAAAGACGCTACGGAACGCAAGGGCTATCATATTATTAATTTAGCAAAAACCATGGATTGACCACCAAAACACGATGTTGCATAAAAAATATTGTAAAAAATCGTCGCTGTTTTGCGTCATTATTAGTTGCATTGTCTTCAGTCACGAAACTACCACCTGCATTTCGTTTTCAATTCCCGTATGGATACACCAGGTACCAATTTCCTGATTAATTAAGATCTTTGTCAACTTAGGATAAAATTGAAAGGAACATTATATAAGACTCATTTAGCCTATACTGTGCTACAACCTTCTTATGTATAAAATTTCTGCGTAGAAACTACTAATTAGTAGTAAATTGAAGCAACAACTTAGTAACCAATAGACTTTAAATGTTCGAATAATGGCACCGAATATCAGTAATATAAAAGTCGTAGCTGTGTCCAGAACATTCATTGAAAGAATTTAAGCACTGGCGCACCGTTTTACGGTCTCACGAAATTATAATCACGCAATCGTTTTCCGTCGGAATATGATTTTATAAATTGTCACAACGTTCGCTCTCTAAACGCAATCGGCGTTCACGACGAACGTAACGAGTCACAACACAAACACAATAGACTTCACATGGATATGTACAACTACACGCCGCCACCGGAGGGGTTCCGCGTGGTGGCTAAAGTCCGTATGATGTTGTTGGCCATGGGGATGTCGTCGCGCGAGGAGGAGGGTAGCGGGGCGAGCGGCGCGGGCGGGGCGGGCGCGGCGGAGGTGGAGGGCGCGGGGGAAGCGTCGGCGGCGGGCGGGGGGGCGGCGGGCGCGCGCTTGCCGAGCTTCTTGATGACGGCGAGCGTGACGTCACAGTGGTCGTGCGCGGGCGTCACGTGCTGGTAGCACACGGCGGACGCGTGGCCCGAGCGCACGGACGTGAGCGGCGTGCCGTGCGACCACGTGTTCGTCGCCGGGTCGTACACCTCCACTATGTCCAGGAACGACGTGCCGTCGTACCCGCCTGTCACACACAAATGCCACTTATTAGCTTCAATTATCACAAAAAATTATTAATTTTAATTACCATGGTATTGTAATAACATTAAGTTAGCTTCAACGAAAATCTAATGAAAACGTAAAATTAAGGCTCATGGAAAATATCAAGATATTAGAGTAACTGCTGGACATATTGATACTTAACATCTTATGTCTCAGGGTGGCGAGCGCAGTGAAATGCCGAGCATTACTTAGTAATTCAAGGTGTTGTTTGGTCTTGTTACTGTTCATGACTAGTCGTAACTCTCACGATCAGGCATTCATGGCAAAAAAAATCAAGCTGAGAAGTGTATATGCAGCCAGCAGCGGTACATATAAGGAGGTAGGTGTGGGTTGGTGTGTGGCGAGTAGTGAGTACGTACCGAGCGCGTAGAGTTTGTTGTGCAGCACGGTGAGCGAGAGGGCGGAGCGCGCGATGTGCACGGGCGCCACGAGCTCCCACGTGTCGCGCTCCGTGTCGTAGCGCTCCACCGACGACAGCTGCTGCGACCCGTCGTACCCGCCCACCACGTAGATAAACTGATTCATCGCCGCCACACCTGCAACAACATATCGCTGCTTTAATTTGATAGTGGCACATAACTAAATGTCATTTTTATGATAATGTTACCTTTTAACACAAATTAATCTGAAATATCATGTGAATAAAACTCATATTTTTGATGGATTATTACGTTCATTTAAGCAACTTTCAAAGAGTTGTCATTATTCAAATAAAATATATAAATAATTGCTTCTTTTGTTTTATTTAAACTGCTCTCCTGAAAAAAGTTCATTTTTGAGATATGTCGTTATCAAATTAAAGCAGCGATATGGCTTTTTAAATATTGAAGTCTACACAATTGATTTAATAGCCAATACAGGTCATTTAATCTAAAACATAGTTGTATGGAATTTAGGAACAATTAAAACGCGACCATCAAAACATAATCACTTATTGATTTTCAAAACAAATATCTGGAACTGAAGCACACATTTATCATTAAAGATGTGATTATTATCAGCTTTGATCAAATATATGCTAGATACAGGGTCCGCAACAAAATCACACGCCAAAAGTGGTCGAGGTAATATTTAAACATTTGAATTTCGAACTACGAGATGTAGCAAAATATTTTAAATAATAAACGACTTCAGGTAGTAAAACAAATTCCTTAAATTTAATATTATTTTTAGACCATACTAAAATCAAATAAGAGCACGTGCTTATTTGTGCTCTTATTTGTCGTGCTGTTTTTTAAGTCGTTATAATCTAGTGTATATTTGATCGAATATTATCAGCATCACTTAAAATGCTTGTTGTTTGAGTACTCACCCGCGCCGCTGCGTGCGACGTGCATGGGCGACACCTCTGTCCAGCAGTTGTTCTCGGGGTGGTAGCACTCGACGGAGGCGATGCGGCGCGCGCCGTCGAACCCGCCCACGGCGTACAGCAGGCGGTTGACCACGGCCACGCCCACGCCCAGCCGCGCGCTGCTCATCGCCGCCACCGACGACCACACGTCGCGCTCCGGGTCGTAGCTGCACACACACCACACAACTCAACACGTCTGACTACCGCTACACACACTACTCTACAACCCTCTGCACCGTTACAGGCTACACTTAGGCTGAGTTGCACAAACTAGCTTTGTCAATACCGTTCACCTTGAAAATGTCAATCTCTTACATTAGCAAGGTCAAATACGTTTCAAATGTATGGCGGTGACATTTTCAAAGGCAACGGTATTGGCAAAGTTAGTTTGTGCAGCTCAGCCTTAGGGTATTAATAATATAGAGGGAGTGCTGTCATATGTTTATGTCTTTAAAAACGTAGATATTTTCTTGCTCGTAATGTTGGTAGCGCTCCTATATTGATGAAAATTGAACTAATTATATAACAACAAATTGCTATAAATTCCTTTGATATCCGAAAATATATTAAGCTATTAATCTTTTAAAACGAGTTTAAGTGGAATAAAATAGCCCTAAACTATTTATTTTTCTTTTCCAAGTAATTCGTGCATGTTGGACAACCTGTCAAATATCAGCCAATAGGAGGGCAAAAAAAGGTGGCCCGACACCACAATTTCTATCTACGTTTTTGAACTACTGGCGCTCCTTTTATATTATAAATACTAAAGGGCTACGTTATAATTCTTGGTATAAACAAAGAAATATAAATAGAGACATATTTTTTGTGGATTCAATCTGTTCGTATGTACGCTCTTTGAATTCTATCTATTACTATAAATCTTACTAGAAACTATATCTTGACTAGAAACTCTTGGTTCAAGAAAATCATGTAAATTAACATACGTCACTTATAACAACTTACCATTCTACAGATTTATGATACTCAGAGCCCGCTGAGCCACCGACTGCGTACAGCAACCCGTCCATCACTGCGACCCCTACCTGTACAAACAATATTTGTTTCAACTATTGATACACCTATAAATGATATTACCCAACACATAAACAGCAGCTGTTTGAACACGTTAAATGTGGCATACACACAAGTTGTGTTTTTCGGACACAACGCATGCATACAGGGTATATCAAGACTGCTACTGAAAACGAAGCCGGGTAGTAATTTGAGTGACTTCAGACACAATGTAACTAAACATTTTGCAAAATTAAATAATAGTTTAACAAACTAAACATGCACGCTTTAATAAAAGACCCAACTAAAAAGTAAAAATTTTTGATAATTAGTTTAAGGTTAGAAAATGGTGTAAAATACATTCATTTTATGGTTAAAAAGCTAGGGTGCTTGAGGATAAGTAATTGTTGTAAGCACACCACGCTATACTATTATTTAATTGTTTTGACTAATAATATCTATCTACGGCTATCTTATCAAAGAAAGTTAGCTGCGCGTAAATTACCCACTCATTGTTTAAAAAAAAAAGACCAGAAGGTTCTGTCATATACTTTTTAAATTATTGTATTGTCATCGGTCCTCAACAAATCTACAAAGTTTGAATAAAATCTAACTGTTTAAAGTGGGTCAAAATCGCGCCCAAAGGAGTCGGTTACAAACATATAAACAAATATACAAGTGAAGCTAATACAAAGCGTGTAAAAAGCGACGATTTCTTTTTGTTATTTCTTTCCTATCGTGGGATTTAGGTGGTAAATACAAAGCTTTTTTTAAAATAATAGTGTACACCGTTTTATTTTTAAAGACGCTATTATACCCAAGGGTTAAATTTTATTTTAGCAAAGCCTATGGATGTACCATCCAAACACGATGATATTTAAAAAATCACAAAAAATACTCTATCCCGTTTGTTTGCGAAAAGTTTAGTTGCATTGTATTTGCAGTCAATAAAACTACCACCCAGCTTCGTTTTCGGTAGCAGTTTTGATATACCCTGTATTGCATGCTAGTTAGATACACGTCTCAGCCGCACAAGTGGGTAGTTTATTATTATGGCGCTGAGTGAAATAGTAAAATATGTAAAGGTGTGTTACCCGGTGTCGCGGCGTGGACATGGGGCTGCAGGGGCGCCAGTGCTCGGTGGCGGGGTTGTACACGTCCACCCAGTCGCTGTCGTACGACGAGCCCGGGGACGTGTTGCGACCGCCCACCGCGTAAAACAAACCCTGGAGTAACAACATCATTATGCCATTTGAATATATAACTCTCATATAGTACTGTGAATGGTATAATACATAAAGTTAAATTCAGAGATTTATTTTTCAACATCCATTTTAACAGTAGCTACTATATTAAGGGCCAAGTTCACCAGTTCTTTATAGGGTTCCTGATAAAGTCTCTGATAGCTATCTGGCACTCATCTGTCAGATAAAATAAAACATTCAGAACTTTTGCAACCGAATTTTGTATTTTTAGTGCCAAATAGCTATCAGAGACTTTATCAGGAACTAGTGAAATTAGTCCTAAAACTTATTAAAAATACAAGATCAAGAAATGCACAACCGATCACACTTTCAAACCCAAAAATTTACAAAATGGTGTATTCATAAAGCAACGTACCTTAAGAAAAGCCGCTCCTAGTCCCGACCGCGGCACGGTGAGCCTGGGCAGCGAGGTCCAGCAGTTGTCGTCCAGGTTGAACGCCTCGAACACGTCGATAGAGTGGCGGAAGTACCCGCCCGCCACGTAGATGATGCGCGGCGTGTTGGGTCGCCGCTCCTTCACTACAGGCTTCTTGTGTAGCGTGAGATCCTGCGACAAACAAACAGTTAAATAAAATAAATAACACCCAACAGTTACATACATAGTCCTGACCCCACACTAAGATTGAGTCTTGTGTCGTGGGTATCAAGAACTACGAGAGACTTTTCGGTCTCACAAACACCCACACCCGGGAGAAATATTTGTGGGCCGCAAAAACATTTCTCTCGGTGCGGGGATCGAACCCGCGACCTCTCGTTCCACAGGCGGCGTCTAATCAAATGCGCCACGGAGGCTGTCAAAGGCTGTTATGTTATATATTACTTAAAATTATCAAATGCATTATAACAATATGGTGTAAAATTGTGTTTTATGCATGCATAAGCAGTAAAAGTATTAAAACTATTGCTATCATATTGATACACTTTTTCGTTAATTTTTGTTCCATGATATTAATAGTAAAGTAAGTAAGTTTATTGACCTTTTTGTTTTACATTACTTATAGCTAAAAGGTCAATAAACTTACTTTATAATAATTCCATGAAATAACAACTAAACGTAAACAGTAAAAGTGTATAAATATGATGTTTTGTCAAATAACTTCGCGAGATGTGATTGCAAGAAATATTTTGCGTAAATTTGCGTTGCACATATTATGACGAACAATATTATAATTTCTATGAATGTTTACAGGATGCGGCGTATTTTCCAAGTAAATAAGTGATAAACGCTGAGAAACTGTTCGTCATCTTATTATTTTATGTAAACATTACGAATGCTGCTGCTTAATGAAACGAATACCTTTTCATAGTTGCCTAACAAAATACAGGGTATATTCAGACTGGTGCCGAAAACCAAGCCAGGTGGTAGTTTTAATGACCGCAGATACTATGCAACTAAAAATTTCGCAAAAATCGCGATTATTTTTGCGTTTGGGTGCTAAATTCATCGACTTGCTAAAATAATAATTTAAACCCTTGCGCAATGTGGAGTCTTGTAAAATAAAAGTGTGTATTATTATTTTACAAAAAACTATGTATTTATCACCCAATACGACGATAAGAAAAAAATGTCGTCGCTTTTTTTGGTATAATTTTAGTTGCATTGTGTCTGTAGTCACTAAAATTACTATTTGTTTTCGTTTTTCGTCGTAGTTTGGATATATACCCCGTATATGAAATTGAGCTTTTATACTATAACGCTGGCAATATTACATATTATCTTCAAATTTTAACAAAATTCAATTTTGCCGGCGCGCCGCACCTCTTACGTAGGAAAAACAATTTATACGCTCTTCGTCTTATCCATATTTTTGTCCTTGTCCATATTTATGTCAATTATGTAAACATAAGTTTTCTTAATAAAACTCCCCATACCGAATTATTTAGGAATCCTTTGCTTAACTTTTGAGCATACATAGGTTGATATATCAGAACATACCTTGAATATCTTGGCGAGGTACTCCCGGCAGGCGGGCACCTTCTTGAGCACGGTGCAGGTGCTCATCTGCTCCTTGAGGAAGCTGGGCGTGAGGTACTGGCAGCGCACCGCCTGGAGAATGTGCTCCATGCGCGGGTGCCGCCGGTCCTCGTCGTACTTCACCTGCAAAACAATCACAAACCATCCTAATGACGTTTACACTAAGGCCACCGCTCTCAGTCGTATCTTCTTGTAGAGTAGGCTCGAAGGAATGACATGCTCTGATATAATCCAATTTGTAACATTTGTAGTAAATAATTACTGTATTAGAACTGGTTTTGTAAAAAGCACCACTAGAGTTTTTTGCCCGTTCTTCTCTAGTGAAAACAACTTCCTAAGCCGGGTGGTAGAATAAAAAAATGAATCTAAATAATGTTTACATTTTATGGGTTCAATAAATTATTTTCATTTTAAAAGCACGAACATAATTCTTCTTTTTTTGTATGCATTTCAAAGCTATTTTAAGTACTCATATTTATTTTAGCACAACAATCATAGGTTAGGACTGCGATAAACGTGTACTATATGCCACCGCGCGGTCTCAGATCGATGATGGATGTTTTATTGAAAAACAAAATAGCGATAACCGCCAGTCATGACATTAGGCTAAGTAATGCTTACACATAAGAGTTCAACGCTACCAGATAAGATAAAACCACGCTAATATCATTAAACTTTCCGATATGCAATCAGGGCGTGGACTTTCATGGTTAATTCAGCGAGTATAATGAAAACATAACCGATAAAAAAAAAACAGATTGTCATCTTTAACCATGGATTAACCACTGATCATAGGTCTAATGTTCTGCGAATGCGTATAGGTTCAAGTTGAAATTAAGGAAAAAATACTTAGTTGTTTTTATTGAAATTTGTCTACCCAGCTATTATTGTCTATTGTTGGCGTAATATTTTCAATAACACTTCAACTAGTGTGAGTCTATGTTATTATTTGAGGATGAGTTTGCGAAATGTGTTTGTCGCAGATAAGCCTGCCAGTCTATCGTTGAATTTGTCGGCTGTAAACGGAGGTTAAACGACATATTCCGAGGCCTTTTTTATAAATCATTACAAACTTGGAAAGTACAAAGGGAAAATAATTATTCAATCGTGATATATCACAGGACGTATGAGCAAAACAATATTCTTAAAGACATAAAGTGTAAATTTTGAGCTGTTTTATTTATATTTACGTATACGTTAAAAGCTTTTCAATGTATTATTTCTAACATAAAGTTTAAATTAAAATATCATATTGATATTAAGAAACAGCTGTGTACATTTAAAAACATGAATATTTTATTAAATACACTGTTCAGAAGCACCTAGTCCCAAGATCAGACGGGTCTGAAGAAAATAACTTGGTCAGCACCGGGTTATTATTTATTCGATTGCTTCATACAAGACGTTCAATAGGGCATGTTTAAATCGTAGATGTGTACTTGAGTGTATAGGTTTGTTTGCTTGAAAACTTAGCACTAGTAATGCCTACGTTTTAGTTATATCTACGTCTCTCCTATTCTTTAGTCAAGGGATTACATGAAATTAATTACAATTGAATAATATTTTGCAATAATTATTTATCTATTGCACAATGTAGGTGCAATACATTTCGGCATCATACTGTATCTTTTTTAACAGACTTCAAAAAAAGGAACAGGTTCTCAACTCGACTGCATGTTGTTTTTTTTGTATCAAGTGGAAAACTGTAAATTGCTTGTAGGAGTCCGAAAGAAGTATGTTAGTTTCAATGGCCTTTCATTCCGGCACGCTGTTTTGTGACGCAATAACAATTAGTTGAATAATTAGTGGGCTTCCTCTGAGTCGTTTTAGCCCACTGCCCCAACAATTTCACGGTCTGCCTTTGGCCCAACTACTCCAATGACTCCTTTAGGTCGTATCCTATGACGGGCAAAAACGGTAATGCTGACGACTCTAAAGCAGTCGAGCCTTTAAAATAACTATAATTCACATAGTTTAAGCTATAGTGCCGTTCAAACAGAGCATCGATTGACTACAGGTGATTATATTTCTTTCTCTCATTCTCTCTTCAGAAAATAGGTTTCCACTGCTGAACAATGAATATAAATAAATAATCATTGGCCATTTAAATTTAAATTATATATGCCATTATCTTTTGCCCCAGTAAATTAACTCATTTAATCCGGTTTTCGGTTTGTCGAATCATTGATCATTGCATCAATTTGCTTGACATTGACCAAGTCGCCGTCAACGTACGGTTATCACGAGGACTTTCCTACTATCGGTAACAATGACTCAATGCAATTTTATAAACGTTGTCCTGATTTGTAATTCCGATGTGTTTACCTATTAATTGAAGCCCACCTTATACGGCATTATGTACACGTATGTACTAATTAATATTTATATGGTGAATTTACCTAAAACTTCAAATCGTAATAACAAATACACGAACAATATTGTTGATCAATTTAGATAGAAGTGTTTTAGGATGATCTTTTAAAGTTGGAAAGTATGTAGTTGCGGCCTACAGGACGCTTGTTACAGACCTATATACTCGTGACCGAAGACGAATATGATTACGTGTCTTGACCTTCATTTGGATAATAACATTTCCTACAACTTACCCAATTTAAAACAGCATTATAGACTTCTCTTTCTTCCCTCACGTTGAGTTCGTCTTTTCGTATCAAGCATATTAACTCTTGTTTCGTCAACTGCAGGAACTCCTCTTCTTGACAAACCTGCAACAGGTGCAATCAGATTTCGACTTACTTTTAAGGTAGGTACATAATACATATTGAATGCCTTATTAATAGACAATTTTAAAACCTATTCAGCTATCGAATGTTTCGATTCTCTCGCAAAAATTGAATTCACAAGTCATGCGAAAAGGATAAAAAAATTTACAACTGTCTATGAATAAAGCTGTAACCATGGGCGTAGCCACGGTGGGGCAGAGTGGGGCGGTTGCCCCACCCTGACTCTGACCTGTAAGGTACCTAACTTAAAAAAATAAATTATAATTATCTAGGTAAAGTACTATCTATTGACTCTATTGACTTATTAACAAATTGACATACTCCCAGAGCCCAAACGGGGTAAGACAGCGGGTATAGTTTGCTAGATGCATACTATTTTAGAATGCTGCCCCACCCTGAGCCCATGGCTGGCTACGCTCATGGCTGTAACTCTGAAGATAGAATCGTACTAAAAATATGCACTCTCTTAAATGAAATATCTAACTTAATAGCATTTGCTTTCGAAATCCGTAAGAATATTGGATTCTTATAAGTTTTGTGACATAAGTGTAATTCTACAAGGATTTTTAAGATATTAAAAAATTGAGAGTACTCGTACTATGTGCTTTCACCGACAATACCGAATATGAAACACCAGAGAATCTATGAAGTATGTACGTAATTCCCAAGCTGGTACCTGTGTAAAGTGCCTCTCTATGAACTGGTTAGCCTTCTTCTTGAGCTCGACGCAGCCGTGCTGCTCGGCGAAGTTGGCGATGCCGATGGCGTTGGACGGGTCCAACTGCCGCTCCAGGAACGCGCAGCACGCGTCGATCACGTTCGATATCTGCCGGGGTATACTAAAATCAGTGTAATTTGCACAAGAGCCTTCATTTTGTAGTTTTGTATGGCCAAAACCAGCAGATCGTTGGCCTGATGAAAAATCGAAACGAATTTGAACGGCACTGCAACGTTGTCTCATAAAGTATATACAGTATACACTTATTATATTATTTCTTCATTTCATTTTTTCTTTCAAACGATCTAGTCTATCCCAAGATAGTCGGTACGAGATTGTCTCGAGCGATACGACCCCGCCTTTTTTACTGCTATGTAATATAATGTTTTATTATAAAGTTTATTTAGTACACAATAAAGGATATAAATGAATAAAAAATAAAAGAAATTACTGTGTCTCATCGCGTAGTGCTGCTCAAATGCTTAATAACATTAAGGTTAAGCGTCAGCTCATACATACAAATGTCACCAACTAGAACTGATAATTACACTGCATGGCATTTTACTGCGTTCGTCATCTCGAAAAAAATGCCATTAAGTTAGTATAAACAATATAATATAGTTATTATTATAATTTTTGTGTTAATAAACCGCAGCAGGAGTTTGGACTTTGCCCAGCAATGTCTGATTTGTTTTATCGTCTTTTATAGTGTTTGCTGATTACCTAACCTAATATAATGACATCGCATTTATTTCACGTGTATTTCTTTATACAATGACCATATTTTAATAATTATTATATTTTTTAAATGGTCATATTGCGTGGATGGTTATGCGTTGATAGCTTTGGCGGTCTTTCTGCGTGTTTGCCATGGTGGCTCCCAAAGGAATGGACTGATATCAATGCAGCTTTTTATTAATGATTAGAGCCTTATTTACTGAGTTGGATATTAACTACTACATTGAAAGGTAGCTTAAAGATAGATATCTCAGCCTTCATGGCGTCGGTGGTTAGACCTAGGTTAGTTGGTGAAACGTGAGGCCGCGGGTTCGGTCTCCGCACCAAAAATGTTTGTGTTATCCCCAGGTATTTGTTTTTGGTTTGAGTGTTTTGTAGTTTTTTAAGGTAAAAGATATTGTTTGTGTTCTAGGAAATACCATATAGGCACTATATGGAAAACTTTTTGTCTATTTATTCGCTTTAATGGGTTTCAAAAGCAAAGAGTGAATTAAGTTCAGTAATTTCCAATAACGTTATCATCGTCACATTGTAATATCGTCACGTCACGAAACTGCCTAAAAAGCCCCAGTCACAATGAATATGTCAAAATAAAAAGCAAACAATTGGAACACAAAACGGCAACGCGCGTTATTGATTGTATCCATGTGATATTTTTTATTATTTAATTTCGCTTGAAGTAAGCGATAATGTAGTTATTGCATATATCTGGGTAGTCCACTTAATGGGTGGGTCTGATCGTCGAAAACTTTATGACCCTACAACTACATATGTATTTTCAATGAATTATTTATCGTGTGTTTTATAAGTAAACAATTTAGTGTTAAAATAAAAAAAAATACTCCCTACAGTCCCACAAATATTTGTCTCAGTGCGGGGATCGAACCCGCGGCCTCACGTATCACAGCCGGCGTCTTACCAATAGGGAATATGCACGAGACTCCACAATAAGTCAAATATTTTTTGTTGTAATCTTTATTGATATAGAAATATATCAATAAGATATTTTTTTAAATTCATCAACTCTAAATCCGTAAAAAAAATACTTACAAAATGACATTTCAAAATTGCCGCGCAATTTTTTCGAAACGTTTGAAAAGGGATGTGACGACAAAGTACACTATCTTATGAATTTTTAGCTTGTTGGGTGTATTGTTTTACGTTTGTTTAAGAGTTATTTTGTGTTTTCGTTGTATTATTAAAAAAAATGATTATTTTGTGACGAAATACAGTTATGTAGCAATTAATAAAAGAAGCTTCATCCAAATACTACGTTGCTGACATAGTAGACTCTGACGTCACAGCGAGGACGCGCCATAATGGCGTTTAAATGCTTCGAAACTGATAGCAGTTTTTATTATTTTTTTGTACTTTTTTGATTGATATTTTTAAAGCCTTATATTTTTTTCTGGTAATGTAATGACATACAGAATCGATTTAAATTATAAAAAAATGGCATGCATATTCCCTATTACTGTGGAAGGCTGTCAATAAGATCTCTGATATTCTAAATTAAATTCAATTTTATTTAAAATGTTTTAATTTATTTCTGTGTTGTGTACTGCTAAACGATATTGTAAGTTCATATTTTCTAAGATATCTCTCCTAACAAATAATAAAGCTGACAATTGAAAAACGGCAGGATGCATTATCTTTATCGGTGTAATTTTAATGAATCACCATACAAAAAAATATACATTGAAATCAATTCATAAGTAGGGTGTTACGATGTCGCAAATAAATGTTAAAAAATCTTTATTTAAACCGTTATATTAATTGTATAATATTCATAAAAAATTGTATTGTATTGTTCAAAATGACCGTACTTCGGAGCAGGATTTGCATTTTGCAAAAATATAAAACTTTACACACGCCAATAGCAAATATTGAATTATGTCTTATTTAATATGGCGAGTTGCGAGACTGCAAGCCGTATCGACATAAAAGTTGTTCAAATAATTGGCGCAGTTTGACCTGTCACGTGCATAATTAATTTTTTTCGTTTCATTTCATTCTATTTATATTGTTTGTGGTTGCGACTTGCGAGTAAATAACGTACTTTGTCACCAATTTATACGGATATATTTTATAAAAAAAAAACGGTTTGAATGTACTTGAAATATGCTTAACTCAGAAAGATAAGTATAGCGCAAGAATTTCTTGATGATACTGTATGTCACAGATTAAAGTATATAGTACAATATCGTCTAATAAAAATTATCAATATCAATATCAGTTGGTAGTGTGCATATATTGAAGGCTCAGAGTATCGAAATTCAAAGCGACAAAAAAAATGTATAGGAATAAATAACAAAGTAGTTCATACCAATGCTACCAACCTGGAACATGGTGGCGGCGGGCAGCAGCTGGCACACGGTGACCTCCGTGATGCGGATCTTGCCGGTGTACATGAAGTACACGAGCCACGCCATCGCCGACGGACACACGCCCTGCAGCCGCACGCGAGACATCTCGCACTCCTTCAGACCACTAGTGAACATCGCCTGGGGATACACATGCTACAGGTTAACGGCCGTCCTCTATATCCTATCTATCTTTAATATCTTTGACAGCCCCCGTGGCACAGGCGGTTAGACGTCACCTGTGAAACCAGTGGCCACGGGTTCGATCCGGACTCGATCTTAGTGTGCGGTCAGGACTATGTTTGTGACTTTTGGATGTTATTTATAATATGTTATGTATAATTCTACGCGTCATTAAACAAAAAAAAACATATATATTTATCCAATCTAGCTTTTTATAAATATATGCACCATATCTATACCTCTTTATCTTTGTTAACTGAAACATACATTTATCGAAATATCTAATGAAATCTCTTGTTAAAGATAGACAGATTATAGAGAACGGCTGTAAGAGAGCATATTGCTATCTTATCCTTCCTATCTCCTCCTAATCGAAATTTGGATTGGATAGTACGGTGGTGGGAATTGAGACGCATACGGGCTGGGTGATGTACTATAGTTTTGATTACACTTAGGTATACAGCGCGTACGGCGCTGTAAGCGGCGGAACAACGTTGAAAACTGAACTGCAGTTTCAACAGATACTTACGTATGCATACAAAATTGGCGTTTTCAATGGAAAACCTAATAGTGCAAAATATGTATAGGTCATTATTCTCTAAAACTGCCGTCTCATTGTGTGTAAGTGGTAATTTAGTCGGTAAATAAATACACCTAATGGTCGGAGTTCTGACCTTTCACTTAGGTACGTGTCATGGGTGGTTAAGGCCTACGTAAAACTTTACAGACTCATATCTAGCTTTGCAGCAAACGTTTGTGGATCTTACAAACATAATATGTCTCAGTGCCGGCATGGGAGGCTTGCTACTTATTTCAAATCTCGCTTTCGCGAATTGCGTGACAGAGGCTGTCGAAGATAGTGGAAAGTTCTAGGTTGGATCCAAGGATAAAGCAATAGGTTTTGTCGATTTTTGTTTCAATTTATATGATATACATAATATGACCCTATTAGTTTATAGAGAAGGATAGGCTCTACCGTTTTGTTTATACATAACTTCAAAAACAAAAACTATACAAAGTTTTATGTTTGTATATTGGAATTTGAAGAAAACTTGGTATAACTAACGTAATTGGTAGACGTGACATAATCTTATGATGCGATCATAAAGCTTGATAAATGCTGACATAGCGTCTGCGCACTGAAACAATGCATTTTTGTATATTAATGATGACACAAGTAAAATCCCGTAGTACAGATGGTTGCAATTCACTTAGATAAAAGAACCAACAGGGAGTTTTAAATGCGTACTTTCTCTCTCGCTCTTTTTAATCACAGGGAGTCCACTGCTGAACACAGGCATCCCCTAAGGACCGTCACATAGACCTGTTGGAAGTGACCTGCATCCAGCGACTTCCTGCGACCTTTATCGGGTCGTCCGTCCACCTTGTGCGTGAGCGTCCGACACTTCGCTTGTATACGTACTGTATTTCCAATATCAGGATGTAACACTTTTGTGTGATCAAATCATTTTTCTTCTTTATAACACCTACTCACATCAAATTACTTCACCCATTTTCATTAATAACGCAACAGCAACCTACTATGAATTATTTTATAGCGACGGAAAATTCAGGCATTATATTTTGTATTTCATGTACTTTATCCTGTTTGTTTAGTGGCAATTTGTAGCGTGACTTGCATTTTTATACAACAGCAGTTTCCGTAGTAACAAACGAAATGATCAAATCGCTACTTCACGAACAATTTAAAACATTTACTACACCTATCCATGTTTTTATATTTCTGAGGTAAAAACTATTTGAAAAAAAAAACATTACTGAAATATTTTATTTTATGCGCGTTAATGTTTAATGCCATAATACATTAGTGTTTTATTTATGTTTATATGTAATTTGTTATATTATGTTAGTGTACAATAAAGATTAATCATTAAAATTTATAATTGCCGGTTTTAAAACAAAATAAAACTAAGATTAAGTCACTCGTGATTAAAGTTACCGATTTTATAGTTTATTAATATTGACATAAATAGCGTAATAAACAATAATGATGTGTTTACTTGTTAGGAATGCCGAGTCATAACAAATACTAATAAAAAGAACGATATCGAACATCAATGTTTCGGATTCATGCAGACTACTACTGCAATATTCTGCATAATCCATATTGTTATAAGAGTTAAGAATTATCTGCATTGAATTTCACTCAAGAGAAAGACCATAGCAATTAGCAAAATAAACAAGCAAATACAACAATTCGTTTAATGATAATGAGTTATTAGTACATACATGCATAAAGTCACACCTTTTGCCCACATATCGCCTTGTATTTTCCGTCCCACGATATGACTGCGGGCGGGCGAGCCTATCGGCATATCGGGCATAAATTCACAAAATTTAATGAGTATGTAGAGATGTATATTCTATGTTGATCTCGAATATTACTACATCATGTACCCACTATATCAAGGCTAACAAGGCTATGTTAGATTGGCATGACGCCATAAAAAACATTAACATAGCATAGTCGCTTTAATTGTTTTATAAATTAATTGATACATATGTAAGCGAATTGCAAAAGAATTAAAATATTACAAATACATATATCCATTACCATTATTATCAAGATTAACACAGAAAATGCTCTGCTGAACATGGGTCTCAACTCTCAACCAAGAATATTCACAGCGACCTGGAAGCAACGTGCGCGCATTCGTCCATGTTTTGTTAGGTCACCCAGTGGATTGCATCCGTGCTTCGCTAGCCGATTCACTATCTTCACTCAAGCACATTTCGGTCCTCTGCGCTGGCTGCCCGATCACACCTTTTTACGTTTTATTCTCCTAGGGATTTGTTTATTTAAGACCTAATTCCGTAGAGGTAAACCGAATATAGTCATCTCCATAGCTCAGTAAGTGAAGATCTGCCTCATGAGGCCTAAATCATGAGGCCATGTTGAATGTTCTTAGCGTTATCATTTTGAGTGCGGATGGGAACTCTACTTGTTAATTTGTCAATTTTAAATTAGGTACAAAATACGAAGCATTAGCAGTAGGTACTAATCAAGCCAAAATTTGATTGTTTGGCTAAATGTATCGGTTTAGTAAATGAATGAGTAATGGTAGTGACTAGTGAGCAATGAAGCGTAACTCATTCATGGCGATGGAACACGTACGTCTAATTTACATAACCTTGAAAGAACCTCTGCGATTCGGCACGAACCGGCCGAGTGCCGCCTATGCGTATATTTTGCATTTTTGTAACTTATACCGTAATATGACAGAGTTAAATTATTTAAAATGTCTTTTTAAAAAGCTGTTTTAAATTGGCAACGCGTTTCGTAACTTGGAACTGTTTAAACTTGCTACGATCTTAATTATTGCCTAAATTACTTAACATGACAAGTTGATTCCTACATTTATGGAAATCATTTTTATAAAATTGCGTAATAAGTGCACGCTTCTTTCAGAATTTTACTTTTTAACATTATCAGGAATTGAAGTGACCTACTCCAATTCAATAATAACCTAATCCTGACATATTTTCAAATTTCAGGTTGACGACTCTTCCATTCATATGAATCTAAATTATTTGAAACTTAAAATTAGTTTTGACTTATAACAGCACTCGGCAGTGGTTAACCGATTGTAACATACGCGGTGCAATGATAGGGAGCTAATAAAATCCTGGGGCCGCAAGCAAATCTATACAACCTGTATAGAAATAAAACTTGTTACTAGGAAATAATTATTCACTCACTCTACAAATACTTGTAAGTTGTAAGAGACCGTTTGCAATATCAATATAACAACAACTCCCCTTAAGATTCAACGCTCTTAAATTAACTGAATATTTGTGATACATTTTTGTGAATATTCGTTCACGTAAACAAATCTTGGATGGTAAATTTCCCACTTGGATAAGATTTCGCGTAAAATCCGCGACGTAGGGCTGTATGCCTTACGTACGGGTGCCTCTGTTGATTACAATTTATCAGCATGTGACGTAGGGCTACGTCTTTATTTAAGAATCTCGTCACTGTGTATACATGGTGTATACTGTGTACTTCTTATGAGGTTATATCGTATACGTTTAACAAACAGTAATAAATATGTTTATTTTACACGTATGTTTAGCTAGTAAATACGTTTTCGCGTTTCTATATTTCAACAAATGTATCGTAAATAGAGTATTTTTGGAGGAAAAATATCAGCATTGACGAAACTATTTAATCGGATCGATGCTCAATAAAAGTAGAAACAATATACGTATGTCGAATCCTTGATAACAATGTATTAATCAGTAAACTTCATTATATGGATAATTAATAACTATAATCTTTTTAATATGCACACGCCTTTTTTATTTTATATCAAGTTTTTAAACGAATTCAAATGTTTTAATTAACACTCATTTCTAGATTTTTAAATGTATTCTAACTAAAAATATCAAGATAGTATGAATATAACATAGCTTTACATTTACGCACTTTATAGGTATTTTGAGACATCGATTATACATTGATTACAAACATTGATACAGGTTTTATATTGTATTATCAATTCTTTTACGATATGACTGAATAAATAATGTCTCTAAGAATGGAACTTAAAAACCCGTATTAACTGGTTCTTATTATGCAGCTTCAGATCTTCGGCCTTATTCATAGACAGTTTAAAAATATATTTTAACTATCGAATGTTTTGTCCCTTTCGAATTTAGATTGAGCGAAGAGACAAAACATTCGATACTTAAAATGGATTTTAAAACTGATTATGATTAAGACAGCTTATGTTTTAGGACCTAAATTATAACTCGAATAAATTTTAGACCATTGACTATAATAATGTGGGTCTTACCTTAAAATAGGGGCTGCCAGCAGCCAATACAACTTTATGTACATGGAACAGCTCGTTTCCAACTTCTAATACTACGTCAGTCAACATGTGGTGGGATCGCATCGTGAACATCATCTGTGGAAGTAAACAACAACATATTACAACCTGCTTTTTTGTTGATCTATCTACATCAGCCCATAGACGTCCCACAGTTCCACTGCAGCGCACGGGCCTCCTCTACAATCCAGGGTACGATTGAGAGTGGTTAGGCCATATAGTCCTCCACGCTGGCCTAGTGCTGGTTGGCGGACCTTACATACCATAGAAATTCATACAAATCGCTATGGTATGCAAGTTTCCTCACGATGTTTTCCTTCACCGTTTTAGTCCATAGTGATTGACTATCAATACTATATAGTTCAGAAAAGTCAGAGGTGTGCCCTGGGATTCCAACTGGCGCGGCGACCACCTATTGACAGTCGCACCTGATCCATTACCAACAGGCCATCACGCACATTTATTGATATTTCATTCAAATAAGCAATGGTTAAATTTCATACATCTAGGTATTATTCGTTATGAAATAAAATATTCACTTTCTTAAGACAAAATATATACATGTTATTGATAACAATAACGCCAGCAGTGGCGGCGTAAGGTAGGTTAGCACCCGGGGCGATTTTGTATTGAGCACCCCTATATTAAATATAACACCCAATATTGGAGGAAAGCCGTTATGCTCCCCTTTCGGTGCCTCGGAGGCAGCTGGAACTGTATGTTAGTTTCACTGGCCTGGCACGTTACGGATGTTGTGGCCGAGCCGGGTCCTAAAAATCCTTGGATGACCGTCACACGCATTATGGGCGGCCCCAGACATCACAAGGCGGAAAGCGCGTGATCTATACCCGCCTCAGCGCCCTACAGAAAATCATTGCTGGTTTGGTTTTAAATGGTCGTCTACGTCAGAGATGAGGCCATGCGCCCTGTCGCTCATATCCGAGTTGCTGTAGGTAAGGACGCACCGCCCTCTGGGCAGTATGCCCAGCGTCCCCGTTAACCCCGTTATGTTTTTTTTTGTTTTATTGCAATGAATAGCGAGACGAGCATGCCGTTCGCCTGATGGTAAGCGATACGACCGCTCATAAACAGTAGCAAAACCAAACAACACCTCGAATTACAAAGCGTGGCATTCCACTGCGCTCGCCATCCTGAGACATCCTCCTCCTCCTCGCATCGTTTTCCTCATTGCTGAGGGTCGTGATCCCCTGAACCTGGAGTAATCTGTGTCTGAATTATGCTGCGCCACCTTTTCCTGTCCTTGGCATAGTGGAGCCCTTCGTGGAACTTAATGTTAAGGGTCGAGCTGACTTGGTCCGACCATCTGATGGGACATCTGCCTCTCGGACGTTTACCATCGACTTTGCCAGTAATGATTAGTTGTTCCAAGTTATCTCCGTCCTTCCTAGCTATGTGGCCAAAGAACTCCAGTACTCGGCGCAAGCAGATGGTAGAGAGCCTGGTTTTGATTTGGAGATCGCGTAGAATGGATACGTTGGAGCGGAACGCAGTCCACGGTATCTGAAGCATTTTCCTCCAGCACCACATCTCGAAAGCATCTATGCGATCTCGGTCGGCTTTCTTCATGGTCCACGTTTCCGATCCATAGTTGAATATGGAGAAGACTAGGGAGTTGACTAGTTTTACTTTTGTTTTCCTCCTGATGTTGCGGTCTTTCCATATTTTGTGCAGCTGCGTCATTGCATTTTTGGCCATACCTATACGCCTTCGTATTTCCTTTTCACAAGATCCTGTGCTGCAGATGATAGATCCCAGATAATTAAAATCTTGTACGGTTTCGAGCTGTAGAACTCCGGTTAGCTGCAGTTGGTTGGTACGATCTATTACCATTAGTTTGGTCTTGCTGTAGTTGATTTTAAGCCCCAGCTCCAGGCTAATCTTCTCCATTTTGTTCAAGAGCTGTGCCATTTGGTTTTCGTTGGCAGCCAGCAGTGTGGTGTCGTCTGCATAGCGGAGATTAGATATCTTAGTGCCACCTATGATGACACCACCTTCCCAGCCCTCGCAAGTCTTTCTCATTATATACTCACCATAAGCGTTAAACAAAATGGGAGACAGGATGCAACCCTGTCGCACGCCTTTCGCGAAGCAGAAGGAGTCAGATGTAGTTTTCTCCACTTTAACGACGCCTTGATTATTGACATAGAGCGATTGAATAAGGGCAACTAAGTGTTCGGGAACTCCGAATTCTCTCAATACCCGCCATAAGGTCGACCAGATGACGCAGTCGAAGGCTTTGCTGTAGTCAATAAAGCACAAGATGATAGGAGTGTTAAATTCGTATGATCTCTCTATCAGCTGGCGAATATTTAAGATCTGTTCACGAGCTCCTTTGCCTTTTACAAAACCAGCTTGCTCCTGTGGAATTTGCCAGTCCAAGTAGTGCCGGATACGTTTATTAATTATATGGAGCATTATTTTACTCGCGTGAGATATAAGCGCTAGGGTTCTGTAATTGTCGCATTTGGAGGTTGAGCCTTTTTTGTGTAAGGGTAGGATAACTGATCTAGCCCACTCTTCTGGCCATTGTCCTGTATGCCAGATGTTGTTGCATATTTTGAGAAAGGCTTCCGTCCCTGGTGCTCCCATTGCTTTTATGATCTCAGCTGGTAATTGATCCGGGCCGGGGGCTTTCTTGTCTTTGAGCGATGAAATAGCGGCAGAGACCTCAGAAAGCAATATGGGGGGTTCCAGATTTAGGTCTTCCCATTTAAAAGCGGCGTGCGGAGATAATTGATCGTGCGGATTTTCATACAGTTTCTCGCAGTATTTTCGCCATCGTTCAGTTATTAAGTCTAGATCTTGAAGCAGCGCGCCGTTTTCATCCTCAATCACCCACGTTCTTGGTTTGAATTGCTTGGCAAGAAGTTTCACTTTTTTAAAGAGGTCGGAGCTTTGTATTTTTCGGGAATGGTCTTCTATTTCCCGGCAGATGCGCTCAATAAATTTGTTCTTATCGAGACGACAGAGTAGCTGAATTTTTCTGCTAAAGTGTGAGTACTCTAAACGATCCTCCTCACTTGTCAGGCCTCTAGTTTTAAGGGATTTGCGTTGTTCAATTATATTCCAGGTGTCGTTGGAGAGCCATGATTGTCTGCGTGTGGGTGGTAAATGTTGGCTGATCCTGAATCCTGAGACATAAGATGTAAAATCTCAATATGTCCAGTAGTTACTCTAGCTACAAGGCCCTTCAATCCGAAACACAACAGTGCATTTACACTGCTGTTTGGCGTGAGATATAGACACTGCTGTCGCCTCTTATGCCGGGCAAGAAATACCGTGGCGAAATTCTTACACGCTACGATAGAGTAAAATAAATAAATAAATAAATAACACCCAACAGTCACATACATAGTCCTGACCCCACACTAAGATCGAGTCTTGTGTCACGGGTATCAGGAACTACGAGAGACTTTTCGGTCTCACAAACACCCAGACCCGGAAGAAATATTTGTGGGCCACACAAACATTTCTCTCGTTGCGGGGATCGAACCCGCGGCCTCTCGTTTCACAGGCGGCGTCTAACCAACTGCGCCACGGAGGCTGTCAGAGTAGAGGCGCCGCAGCGGTTTAGCCGTTTATAATCCGGCAACCCTTTTGTGCAGGTGGCGGCAAACAGGATTGTTCACCTCGCGATCCCGTTTCGTGCTTTGCATTGCTTGCGAAGACTTTCGAATCTCGACCATGGAAGGAATCACGGCCCAAAGCGAGAGGTCTACTCTGACGGCTACATGGAATATTCTGCTCTCGTCACCCCAGACTGGGCACTCCGAAAGAATCTGTTACTTTTCGCAATGATGACACACAGCAGTTTCATCCATTCTCGCCACTCGCCAAACATATCTAACGAAGTAGCCGTGCCCTGATAGGACCGGTGTCAGATGGATCGAAACATAAATAAATAAATACACCCAACAGACACATACTAGTCCTGACTCCATACTAAGATCGAGTCTTGTGTCGTGGGTATCAGAAACTACGAGAGACTTTTCGGTCCCACAAACACCCAGACCCGAAACAAATACCTGTGGTTCACAAAAATATTTGTTTCGGTTTATTTATATTGTATTTCGGATCGAACCCGCGGCCTCTCGTTTCACAGCCGGCGTCTAACCAACTGCGCCACGCAGGCTGTCACGCCGTGGCGCTTGTTCAGCCACTGGTAAAAAAGGACGCACTGCCAGTTTGGTCCTCCCACCAGCAGTGGGATGTTTGTCCATCCTAGGGTACCACTCCTAAGGGCTGATGGCTCCCCTTGACATGACGATTCCAGTCGCTAGTAATAAACTGACGACGAAAGGGCTTTGGCGTCAATGTTCCAGGGAAGGAAGCCAGCCAGAAAATAGGCGGCCCCTTGGGAGATCGTACGATATCCCTTGAATAATGATCATCCGCTACGCCACCACTCGAGAGAACAACACAATCTGATCAGAGATTCAACCGAAACGGGATATGTTTCTCTATTGGCCTCAAAGAAGCTTGGTATGCTGAACAGATCGAGGCGATATATCTCATCGGATCTGCAACGTTCCAAGGGACAGGTTCGGCCCCACGTGGAACATTGTACCCGTCTTTGGGCAGAGGCACCCCCGTACCAACTTTTCCCTTTCAACCGATTTCAACATCGGGCAGGTCGAATCATCGACGACCGAGTTCTTTCTGATGTTCGGAATTTTCTCTGCTTTTGAGTTCCGCCAACGTATAATGCGGCAAACCTCCAAATACCACTAAGTATAGTGCCTTTCTCCCTACATTTTCTTCTACGTACAACAAATCTCGAGAACCAATTGCCAACAGCAGCATTTCCGTTCAAATGCGACCTGGACCACCTTCAAAAAACAACCGTATTTTCGCCTTAAAGGTCGCAACGCATATCTATGCCCTATGGTGTTACATATGTTCATTGCCGGCGGTGATCACTTACCATAACATGAACCGTATGGTCGTCTGGTACCTATGATATATGAAAAAAAACTGTAAAAAGCCATCGATCGCACATCTCCCGCGTACAGCCTCTGGTAAGGGGTGCCGGAATCTTCGAAATTGAGTAGGTTAGACCAGGAGTTCCCCAAGTTATTTGTTCTGTTCTCACAGACAGGTAGACACTCACAGACTCGTCAGAAATTGGAATTTTTTACGATTCCCTCAGACCAGCCCCTAATAACAGATTATCAGAAAAACTCTGAATTTAACATAAAGTTTCTTTTTCAATAACAAAAAAAGAACAGATATATTTATTTTACTTTTGGTTAACTGATAATGGGAAGAATGTGCTTGCTTTTCTGAGCATAGCTTCCCAAAACAAGGCTCCAGTATGGCTCACTCAACTCGGTCGCCTCTGCGACACCCCAGGGCTTATATTTTAAAAAAAATATTAACAGTTGCAACAAACTTCAAAATATGCTATTAGTATACAAGTAGCTAGATACAAGAGTTGGTAGTTATTTCTGGATAAAGGTAGATTTTGAGTGCTTTCTATGGGTATACAAGTGAGTTGTCTTTGGCACCCCCTGGTGCTTGGTACCCGGGGCGGACCGCCCCCTCCGCCCCCCCTTTACGCCGCCACTGAACGCCAGGGTGTGATTATAATAAACGATACACGACCAATATTTGTATAATATTGAACTTGAAGTACGATACACAAGAAACCATTTGTTTATCAGAATAAGTACGTCATGGAAGAATTGTTTTTCGAAATTCATTAGTGGAAGAGAGCAGCAAAGTAAAATAATTGAATAAATTATTGTATTGACAACAAATACATTACATGCACTAAACTGCTTTGCGCTTTATAACAGCTTTGCATCATGTCTTCTTTAATTATATACTTTATAATCAAAGTAACTACTGTAATTTAATATGCATGTAATTTATGATATTGCGTTGTTTATGTATATCTTAACCTTTGACAGGTAAACATTGACAGCCTCCGTGGCGCAGTTGGTAAGACGCCGATTGTAAATCGAGAGGCCTCGGGTTTGATCCCCGCACCGAGACAAATGTTTGTGAGGCCCACAAGTATTTGTCTCGGGTCTGGCTGTTTGTGACACCGAAAAGTCTCTCGTAGTTCCTGGCACCCACGACACAAGACTCGATCTTAGTGTGGAGTCAGGACTATACATGTGACTGTTGGGTGTTATTTATTTATGTAGATTAGGTCGATAATTTAGAAGTTTTCGTAAACAAAAACTAGATTTGTGATTAACGTACACATGTAACATATATTTATTTTCATCCCAATATTACGACTTTCGGTTAGTGTTAATTTATTGATGCGATGTTAGTACTTCTCGACGTACAACACACATTCTACGCGTGGGCGGCGGTTTATGAGAAAAATAGAGGCTGGAATTTCCTTCTTAAAAACGCTTCGAATACTAGTGGAATACTAGTTTGAGTGTGGCAAAAATATCTCGCGTATGTCGGACAGCTCATTCAACCGAAGCGACGCAATCGAGCCGGTCATTAAACCGTACTCCCATGAATAACTAAAGGTTAGATATCGACACTAATCTATATCACTATACTTGTACACAAGCCCATAGTTGTTCGTATTATCTGTGGTATCTGCAAATACATTTAAATGACCGAGTAAAATTAACTTAGAAAAATAAAAATAAATAACAGTTTAATTAGTTGCTTTACTATAAATGAATAATATATAATCAATCAGAAAACATATTTTATAACTATATGAACTAAACAATGCAGTATAAACATAATTTTAAATGTTATATTCATCAATCACGGTACTTGGTTTCAGTTATTTAAATACTGTTTTTAGTATTCACTATGCAGGCAACCGCAAGCACACTTAAACAGAATTTCCTTTTAATAAACTCATATTTTAATTGCATAAAGAACGACGTAGTATATATTTATAAGCAAGATATAAATACAAATGGTTCCAAATAGTACGTCCTTGTGACTATAAATATTAAATTGAACTGATTTACATACGTGCATGCCACGATATGAATAGAGGAGTGAAGGGTGAACGACTCTATCTAAATAGCGTAAGGAAATTAGGTTACAAATTACAATAGTTAATTCGCTCATTTTTTCAACATTAAATCATAACTTGGCAATAAAGAGTCTGTTTTCAACGAGGGCGCCAATATCAAATTTAATATAAATATGGCAACCCGATATACCACGACAGATTTTTTTAGATAGATACTTGTTATTTTTATTTATTTTGGCAATAGTCTGTTTATTTTAAATCACAAAACAATCAAAAACCGAACGAAAATGTTTAGAAATAACTATGTATAAAATTATTCAACGAACATACTGACATTTTTAATAGTGTTGCCATAATTGTTTTTCTTTAACGCCAGTTGTCACCACATCGTACTCTTTTTGCCAAGTTATACCCAAATGTTGTAAATGAAAACACGCGCTTGAAATCCCGTTTGAACACTTTCGCTTTTTGTGTTTGACGTTTGTTGATATGGGTGACTGTTACACTGTTAAATCATTGTTTAAGATGGACCTACAAACAGTATTTGCATTACGTAGTCGTTTAACGGCTGTTCTTTATATCCTATGCATCTTTAATAAGGGTCCGTCGGCTGTCGGTATGACTACGTCGGTACAATTCTACGCTTCATTAAACAAAATTAGACATATACATTTATCTAATCTATCTATCTATAAATATATGCACCATCTATATTTACATCTCTATCTTTGTTAACTGAAAATGCATCGAAATATCTAAGGAAATCTCTTATTAAAGATAGATGGATTATAGAAAACGGCTGTAAGTACGCAGTAGCTTGTTGGTAATGGATCAACCGCGGTTGCCAACGTATTCACGGTGGTTACGGGTTCAAATCCCAGGGCATTCATTTCCATCATGTGTGTATTGTTAGGCATTCACCACACACTAAAACGGTGAAGGAAAACATCAAAACATGTATTCTATCTGAAAACTTTGTACTTATCATCAGGTGCAGTGCACCCACTTCGCCGAGCCATTATAAATAAAAGCAAAATATTTCAACCTTATAAAGTCGGTTATTTTCGTAAAATAAAAACTACTTTAGAAGGCTCCATAGAAACAATTTCACAATTGTAATAATGACAAGGATTTTTTTTTGTAAAAATTAAACGTGTTCATGCTTGCGAGCACAAATTTAAAACAATGAAAATGAAATTGCATTGTAATATTTAAGTACATGACATAACTATTTCATAATCTTGAATAATTTTATTACGTTAGTATTGTATCGGCTTTTTCATTTATCGATTATGATAAAAAATAACATATCATCCACGTCACAGGTGCCTCAAAACGATTTGATAGTACTTATATTAATGTACTGAATAAATTGGCCCAAATCATAAGAAGTCGGAATAATATCTGAGAGGTCATCGTGTGCGGTGCGTAATCCGCTAAAGTTCCAATAAATATATCACCCCATCAATCCCCTACGAACAAATCACTATAAATATTTTTATTTGTGGAATAATAATAGATTATTACGGAAGCTATTAATTGATATAGTGTAATTCTACATTAGCTTCTACAGATACGTAGTCTTACGTACCTAAGTGTTACGATAGTAGATACGATTTAAAAACATAACGGTCAAGGAAAATGAAAAGAATTTTGTAACAGCATGTCAAAACTAACTTTCAGGAAAATAATAAAAATTTTGCAAGTGGCGTATGTTTAGTATTTCAACATTAATATTCGCGGCATATTCAAGTGTATCCAAAATAAATTTTTGGTTAATTTAGGTTTTTTTGGCTGGACTAGCATGTTTATTGCGTGGTTCGTTCAGTGTAAGTACCATGCGAATCGTATAGTATGTGATAAAACATATTTTTAATACAATATGTAATTGTTTCTAATTTATACAAAAACTATTAAATACCAAATAACGAAGTGGTACTTTTTTCAGTTTTACTGTATACACGACTTAGTAATTGACTTATTGCCTCATTCATAGACAGTTTTAAAACCTATTTTAGTTAGAATGTCCAATGTTTGGTCCGTTTCGAACGCCCTTTGAAATCAATTTGAGCGAAAAAGACAAAACATTCAAAAGCTAAAATAGACATAACTGTCTATGAATAAGGTAATTAGTCATTACTCTGACGTGTATTTATATTATATAGAAGAAAAAAACAGGAAATGTTTTATTAATACGTGACAATATAACATGAAAAAATACTTTGTTTATGCCCTGTATTACATTTCTTTAATATTATTTGCGTAAACACGAAGTAATTAGAGACACGTACAATGGCAGAGATAGTAATAGATACCTGCTTAATGGCGATAAGTAATGTGATAGAATAACATTCCAATTAATCAGTAATTGCTGAATATAATTATGTCGATCAACAAAACATGTATATGTATATGTTAAAGGTCGTTATCCTGACGCCAGATAAAATACCCAGGCATTTTTAGTGTGCTTGATTTAGTACGGTATTTCGAATCCTGATTGTTGCTGTTAGTTATATTCTTAGTTAGAAATATGTTTGCTTCATCAATTATTTATAAAACTTTTCTACGCCAACTTAATAAGCTACTTTAAACCATTTAATTCAATTTGTAAGGAACTTTCAACTTTAGGAAATTTAGACATAATATTAGCCATCGCGACCTATTTTAACGCGCTTGTATTAATCAGCAAATCTACTTTATAAGGAAGTTTGATATAGTAGTTATGTTTAATTAAAAACATTATTTAGATTGTAACGATAACTAAATTCCCAACTTATAGTTTATCGTCATTGCTGATTTACAAAATGGAATTTTATTTCCAATTGACTATCCTCTATAAATAGTCAATAATTGTGGAATATAAGGATGCAATTGGGTTGTTATACTATTTGCATTTTCCTTCTCACGTTTGGGTGCTGATTTTTACGCGACAACGTTATTGTAGGTAATATTACATAATGCTTCTACTCAATCATAGGCACAACACAACTTCTTTCATCAACTTTCTTACTATTCGTGATCAACTAGCGTACATGTATGGTGTGGGAAAAATCAGAATTATTTCATAACATGTCTAGTGTAAACATATCTCGCTGGGCGCGCGTTACTATTGTAGCAGTAGTTGAGTTACAAGTTTATAACGATGGATGTATCGAGCATATTAAACTTTCAAAATCATTCAGCGATTTTGTAAGAATTTCTATGGTTTGTAAAGTCCATCGACCCGCACTAGGCCAGCGGGCTATATGGCCTAAACACTCACCATCGTATTCGCGATTATGGATGAGTCCCGTGCCCTGCAGTTGGACGTATATGGGCTGATACCGATACAGAAATAATTGGTCTTGTTCTCCTTTCAAACTACAGATTCGATCGCTTTAAACAATGTAGTTTAGTAAATTATGACAACTGGTAATCTTTATATCAGTTCAATAACAGTTAAGTACTTAATAACACGAAGGTACAAAAACTGTTTCGTATAAACTATGATCATTAAACAAAACGTCTATAATAATGGAGCTTATGAGTTATGAGTGACCATGGGCCGCTGATAGTTCACAGATAACGGCTCTTAAATTAGACACATTACTGATAGGTAAGCCTTATGACGCCACTAAACGTCTCGTGGGACTTGACGAGTCAATAGAAACGACATCCAAACAAAAGGCGGTAACAGCGCATTGTCCTCGGCACAACAACGTATTGTCTGCATAAACTTTGCATTAAACCAACTGCACTACCTGTCGTACCTTTTTATAAAGCGAAGTGTCTGGAGAGAATCAAAAGGGTACAAAAATTATATTGTAAATTAGCGATAGTCTTACCTGGCACTAGAGTGACGACTTTTTTAATAAACTGTGGTGCAGGGATCATTCGTAATCTGAATTTGACTCTTGTATCAGAGAGCATAATAAGGCTTACGTTACAGCTGTCATGTGTTAATCATTCGATCTCCCACTTTGGACACGAGGGTGGGTCTCATTCAAACATTATTTTAGTATATTACAAATTCGAAGATTGCTTTTTAATAGCGAGTGAAGTTGGTCTACACCTAATACACCAAGATAATATAGAGAAAATAACATATTTTGAAAAATTTGTCTAGGGTCAGGAAAAAATATCTTATAACAATTATAACACATTGCAGTCTGGTTGAGTGACAACGGAACGAAACCAATCAATTGCGTTTTATTCAAAATCGAGGAATGCAAATTGTTCCATCTAAATTGTTCATTTACTGATAAGCAATTTTATTGTGATTCGATTCACAGCCGATTGATCATTGCACACTGACTTTTCGTAAATAAGTTCTGATATGGGCAATCTAGTGAACATGTGTACAAAACAAAATGCTATTGATGCTAAATTTATAATTTATCTGACATTTATTTGGTCAAGATATGTAGGTATATTTATAAAGGTATTATCATTCATTAAACAATATTTGTGAGACAATTTTGTTTCCAGTTACTTTTAGATCTGAATCACATATATGTGCATCGATGCGCATTAAATCAATTACACATAGTCATTTTGTATATCAGTACCATAAAGGTTAATAATCCCCCACCCTCTAGTACTCTCAAATATATATCATATGGACATATATGGACTGATGCATAAATATTTTTTTATGTTGCATGCCTGCGGAAATGAGGAGTAATGCTGACACACCGTATTATAAGACACCAAATTTTATTTAAAGATAAAATTTGTATCGATGCTGATAAATATTATGATTCCGGCCTTACAATAAATTTCTTTTATAACTTTATCTTAGTGTAATATTAATAGAGAGGTATTTTAGGACGCGTGACTAAAGGTATGGGCCTAGCAAGACTATATATAATCTATTGTAGATACTATATTCTAGTATTGTAGGAGTCAGGACCCACTATGGTCCTTTTATCGGATAAACATACACATATTGCTAGTGGTAATATTTATCAAAAGTATCTACAGACTGCAAGCGTATGGTGCATTGAGGTATTATACTAGAGCGGACATAGGGAAGAAAATCTATGCGCATTGTGCTGGTACAGGATTCCCTTGTGCACGTACACGGGAATCCAGTGAAGCGAGAGCAAAGACGATTTTACTGCGTAGGCGTGATAGAGACAAAATCAGTAGGAGTGGTAAGATACCGTGTTTTTATTCCAAAAATTGTTTGCCGTGTCCACTCTAGTATAATATTTCAATGGTGTGGTGGATCATGGCCTTCGCGCGTTCCAACACTCATCGGTGATTGCAATTATTCGTTTCCATGGCTCTGATAATAAAGTTTCTTGTAATTGCTTCATGCGATGAGTTCCTACATTATACGCTTCTAATGGTTTTATAATCACTCGAGAATATTTTATTATTTATTGTATTCAATGCTATTATCATATTGTAGTATTCTCCACACGACTTTAATTAGTAAGTATTCTTTGCAAATTATCGCCTGATTTAACCACTGTGCTCGCCTTACTGGGACATAAGATTTTAAGTATCAATATGTCCAATAGTTACAATAACCGAAACACAGTAGTGCATTTACACTGCTGTTTGGCAGAAGGAATAGACATTGCGGTATTATGCTGCTCTGGTTAAAAAGGAGACTTATATGTTGGGATAACACTAACATTACCAAATTTGTAAAAATTTGTGAAGATATCTGGATTTTCTATGATTAATTACCCATAAACACTAGAATGGATGTGGAAAAAAGTAAGCACACAGATAAAGCAAATCATGCTATAATAAAACAAAACAGGCGTGTTAATGCATTATGCAAAAGTTTAGTAATATTTTGACTGGCAAAAACAGCACTTTCATTTTTGCTCCAACCTTTTTTTATTTCTTTAACGCTAAACACACAACTTTCCCAATCCAGGTAGATGAAAAGTCACATAAGTGTAATAAACTCGATTGTCATTGTACTCGTATTGCACTCTCAATATAATGACAATTAGCTAGAGTATGGTATTTCACGATCGATGTACGTTCGATGACCTCTCTGAAGCGGCGAATTTTGGCCAAGAAACGTACAGTCACGAGTTCCAATCGCGTTTGTATTATTGGGAAATCCGCATTTTTTTTTACTTATCGACCAATTTTACTATCATTACAATAACTACGATTAGGATAAGATAATTATGATTTCAGAAGTATGGACATATCTCCGAAGTGGGTTTATTAGCACGAAGAAAATAATTTAATGTACAGGAAATACAGTAGTTTATTGGGTAATGAGGATTAAAATATATAGTTTTCCCTTCATGAAGCATAGATGCTTAATAATAAGATCTACGCGGTGATTTGTATTGTACAATAAAATGCAATAGCAATTTCTATATACATAATATGATCTAAATTCCAATCTGTATATTTTATTTTATCATTGCGTGATGGCTTTTTGGTAACGGACCAACATGTTCACAGTGGTCAAAAAAGGCTTAAAAAGAGCTTCGAACTTGTGTCTCTACAGGCGCGCTTGTTAAGGAGCACCTTGGCACACTCACGTACATGCTACACACATTACAAACACATTTTGTATGCAGTAAATGTGATAATTATTTATGTATAATAAATCTGTCGTGTTATTACCGTGTAGAATACAGAGTCACCGTGACTAAGCAAATATTTAATCTTGGCGCTCGCGAACTTAGCGCGACTTTCAAACGACGACCCCAAAACGACATTAATTTTTACTTCAAGTTTATGTTATTCACGTGTATGTATCTTACAATCCAGTCGTAAGTGAAAACAGATTATGCAAAGACAATAATAATAGGTAAATAAATACATCCAACAGTCACATACATAGTTATTACCCCTCATTAAAATCAATTAAGTTTTGTGATAGATAAATAAGTATTAGTCATCAGAAATTCCTTTTATTAATTATCTATTACAAAGCTAATAATTAATATAAAGTCACGTTTTAACTGTGTATTTTTTCGCTAATTTTCCTTAAACCACATGTTGAAACTTGTGGTATCATATAATCGGTTCTATGTGTATGTTACATTGATTTCATTATCACAACGTGATAGCTAAGACGAGTTACATTTTATAACGCTTAGATATGATGATGACTATAAAAATCTACCCAGCTAAATCTATAAAGCTATTTTTTCTTTAAAAAGACGCTAATCAATTGAACATGTGTATTGTCCATGTCATTTATACACGACTTTTTAAAATTTTTTATTGTTCTTAATGGCGAGACGAGCATCCCATTTGCGTGATCGTAAGTAATGCGACCGCTCATGGACAGTAGCAACGCTTGGCATTCCTCTGCGCTCGCCATCCTGAGACATAAAATGTTAAGTCTCAATATTGTCTAGTAGTTACTGTGGCTACAATGTCTTTCGAACTGGAACACAACAGTACGTGTACACTGCTGTTTGGCCAGAGAAATAGACGATGCGGTGCCTCTCACATATGAGAGACCTACCACTAGTAAATTAGTATAGAACTTTAAACTACCTATCAACCTAATTTACTTTAAGTAAGTATAATATTACCTAAATGGTTTTTCGATACTTATTTCATTAATATTTTTTTAAGGATAAAATAATTTGTCCACTTAATAGACCTACAGACAAACCAATTTTATCCTAAGATTTTTTTCGGCCCGGCATAATGACTACACTGCGCCTGATGGTAAGCGGAAATACCGTCCAGACAGAGCATGGAATATCAACAGACGGCAGTTCCTTGCCATTCGATACAAATACTAGCTATGCTGTTTATTTATATCGTCAGTCAAAGTTAGGAAGTTGTATGATGTTGGTGAAATATTCGCATTCCAGGTTTATCATTTGTATAACTGGTTTTTATCGGCCTGCTCAATATATTGACCGATAGGAGATAACGGCCCCCGGCCCCGCTAGTTCATTCTCAATTAACAGTGCACTGTACATTAGGTATATAATTGTTGAATCGTCGTGTCAGCAACAAAACATGACTTATATTACTTATTTCTTTCGAATATCGTTAAAGTTAGTGTGGATGCATTATTTTAAAAATAAGTTACAAATACTTTTTATTTTGATAGAACATTTAGCATTACAACAATGGCCAAACATTTAATTGAAGCATTAGCGACTCATAATACTGCCCACAAACTAAAATATAAATTACGGTTTAATATCCACTAGATTGATATTATAGTTAATCTCTGTATCAGCAAGTCAAGGATTTTGATTTTTGGGAATATTGAGAAATTATGTCGTAAAATATATGCCGTATGAATACTGTTCGTATTTCATGCTGTTATACAGAGTTATTTGGATTTAATTGCACAAATTATAACAAAAGTTCACACCCCAGGGCACACCTCTGCCTTTTCGAAGTAACGTGTGTATTGATAGTCAATCGCCACGCACTAAAACGGTTAATGAAAACATCTTGAGGAAACCTGCATACCACAGCGATTTGTATCAATTTCTATAGCATGTAAAAGTTCACCAGCCCGCACTAGGCCAGCGTGGTGGACTATATGACCTAACCACTCTATCGTATCTTTGATTGTAGAGTGGACCCGTGACCTGCAGTGGAACGTATATATGGGCTGATACATACATAACAGAAGGTTCCGAATCATGAATATAGTCCATTAGTAAAATAAAGCGCGCGCGCATCTGTGTATACAAATAAGCAGCACACAAGCACGGTGCTTGTATCAGATGTTGAATATCATTTAAACAATGATTAGGATATTATGAAATGGAAATAAATAACTTATTACGTGTAACGTGTAATAATAATCTTATCCACCATGTGTTAATCAGTATTTATTCTCTTGAGATCAATAAAAAAACTCGTGCGGTCTTTTAAAAATAACCTGTATATTATGTCATTGGTATTGCAAATGTCTCTCATAAAATTCTTGGATGAAGACTAGCCTTTGTAGAAATAATATAACTGTTTAACTATTTGCAAAATATAGGTTTGAAGATTAAGCAGAAATAAAACGTCATCAGTCCGCCTCGTGACCATGAAAGCTGTAAAGTGATCGAAACGTCGGGAAATTAAAATTTTTAAAAATTAAACCAATTCCGCAATAAAATCCGTAAATAATAGTTTTATTTCAACAAATAAAACGTTTATCAAAATGACGGTAAGATAGCATTATTACATGTCGTATAAATATAATTAGGTAAAGTGCGGACTAGAATTGACGCAGTGTCGACCGGTCGCATTATAACTACAAATTACAATCATAACACTATAAGCATGCAATTGACTTTGATGATGCCTTCAAAAGTATAGCGTATTTTTATGGGAGCATGAACCGTAAAGTCCTAATTTTGAATGAACATAATATTATATACTCGTATAATCGCCGTATCGTCGTCCAATGGTGGACGTATTACACTTATATATGAAACTTAATAAACACATTCGTTATAGTTATCCCATCAATAATTTACAATGGTTTTACTCTGCCCATGCGAAAAAGATAATAAATAGCTTTATAACGCCTAATCCACCGTAACAATACATTGCTTAAAACAGCAAAAGTCACAAGAAAAACTATTCGCTACCAAATTGGCGTTTTATTCATTCTTAATCATATTTTACACAATTCCTGATATGTAGCTGACGTAAGCAACTCGCATCAGCGTCATCCATGATAGTGAGTACTCCGTAATGTTGTTTTGATATAAAATAAAACATTTTCCAGCTGATCACTGAGTGAAAATGATATATTTTGTGTTAACGACGCAGACCCGTATCTGGCTGATGCCTCAATCATGATTATGTGACGTATACAAGTACATGAAACTCTCTAAAACGGACACAACAAACGTGACCTACAAATATACGGTATATTTTAAAATACTTTAAATTCGTCTTTGATTGATGTTCACTCTTATTTTGAGTTGTGCCTGAATAGAAATCAGAGTTCATAATTTTAAAATAATTTTGCCAAAAGTCATAAACTATATAAATATATTTAAAGCGTTCGTTTCCGTCGAATAAGTTTCTGTAGTTAAGGTCGATTTAGTATCTAAAATAATAAGGACATTAACCGTCCGTGACTTTGCAAAATGTACTATCAACTAACTCGTGATTCGCTATCGAGCTCTGTACGATATTTTATATAGCATATTATAAAGTGTAATCAACAAAACATTGATATATTCTTAATATTACATGTCTCCTTATCTTACCATAAAAATACTTTACCAAATTTCGACAATTATATTTTTTATACTACAAATTGTAAGATTCCATCTTGGTATGGAACAGAAATGTGAGATTATAAAGATCAACATACTTTGTTCTACGCGTCACCGATGATTCGTTATATTTACTTATCTTTGAGGCGCACAAATTCTGATCAGGATTTCCTTTACGTCGTTATTGATAAACCATGATAAACATACCACTACAAATGTGACTTGACTTACAAATAGCCAATTTATTTATTAGCAATATAACAATAACGTTCGGACTGCTCTGTTAAGAAAAAGAAACCAATAGTTATTATCGTTGTGAGATATGCTGGAGATAGGAACAGTTTAAATGATGATAATAATCTCAATTACAATTGCGAAACAGCATTGCGATGTACGGTGGCCGGGTCGGCCCGACCTCTTATAATATGTATGAATGCAGAGCTTGTTTTCGCATTACAACGCTTGTTGCTCTGTGCATAGTGACCTCATTAAACTCTTGTTTAAAACCAGACGGACGCCTAATGAGTAACTTAAGGGAGCAAGCACGAGTATAGCCGAGGAATGTCATACATTTTTTTAAACATGTATGCTACACTGCATTTCGATTCCACGGTGGGCACCAATACTGTTTATTGATTACACCTCAAATATAATGCACTACAATGATATCACGTAGATTGCAAAAATAATTTATTTATTTCTCAACGTATTGTAATTAACTAGAGATTTTATATACTTTGGCACGCCATATCTTTCATTTTGTATCTTACAAGAATTTTTAGATATGGTGGGATTAGTGAATTATTTAAAATTATCGATTTATCTTACTAAAGAAGATTATATTTACGCGTTTATTAATAGAATTAGCACATACCCATTTCATGTTTGACATATTTCACTAGTCGAATTTATGCTGATCTATCAACACAAGTATTTCAATTTTACTGGTGGTAGGTCTTTCATATGTGATTGGCCGCCTAGGTACCCGGGTAGGTACCACCGCATTGTCTATTTCTCCCGCCTATTTCACGTTAATTTCTGTGTTGTCTATTGAACGGCATTGTACCCAGAGTAACTACTGGGCATATTGAGACTACATCTTATGTCTCAGGATGGCGAGCGCAGTGGAATGCCAAGCATTGCTTTGTAATTTAAGGTGTTGTTTGGTTTTACTACTGTTCATGAGCGGTCGCATCTCTTACCATCAGGCGAACGGCATGCCCGTCTCGCCATTCTTTAAAACGGTAGAAAATAAGAACTAAGTCATGTCCGCTTTATTTGCTTACTATCTCTAACAGGACCGATATTTAGAGTTTGATAAAACCATGACGAAGACCACGATTTACGCGGCTGAGTGATTAAATTAACCTTGAATACCTTAAAGATTCATTAGTTAGTCGACAATAATTCCGCGATCGGTTTTAAGTAAATTTTCGATGAACTAGACATTTCGAATTATGACATAATTCAACATTAATTATTTTCTACGAGAGCGAAATTAACAAGTATACGTTTAGTCAATAAAAAATCAAACCAAGACTCGTATCTTTCGACAGATTTTTATAAAGTTACTTAAATGTAGCTTACGCATGTTATAGTAAACAGCACGTACCCTCATAAAGTCAGTAATGTAGTTGCCCATGCAGAAGGTCATGTCGCCGATGTCGTTGGAGCCAGTGCCCACGGGGCCCTCGAGTGTGGTGTCGCAGTTGATGGGTGGCATGTCGTCCAGCATGTTGCTGCGTATGGCATCCTCGTCCGTATCCATTTTCAACACTGCACAACAAGGATTTGGGTAAATTATCTCATTCCTGATTGCTTAGAAAAATGAAAGGAATGTAGAAGAAGCGTGTGAGGCAATTTTGATATATACTGGGTGGAATCGCTTATCGTCCGGAAAATTTAATAGTGTATTGTGTATGTGACATTAACGTTATATACGAGATTTATCATTAAAAACTACAAACTACCCCATAAACAACATCAGTACAAGATGTCCCCAAAACACATATTATCTAAATCACCCTACACTTAAAAGTGCAACGACATGTCAATACTCAGGCGCGCGAGTGTATGGTTCACGCCACATAACAGCTGACTGTCGCGCATCGACCTTGAACTTACTTTGCGCCTATTTATCGGTATTATTACTCTAAATATTACCATATAACATTTTGATTTATTTAGAATTTTAGTGTGTTAGGATCATTTAAGTAAATGTAGTTGTTGCTACGTTGTTAAGATTTACATTATTATTTTCATAACGTACCTACTACCTTAGAAAAAGCTGCATATGTTTTTATTTAAAGTTTAAACGTTTTAATAAAGTCGAGAATGGACGACTTCGCTGTCGAAGGTCACGGATTCTTGCATGATTAGGAAGTCTGAACTTACCATTATCGAGTAGCCCCGGATAAGTCGTTAAAATAGTTCTTGTGCTGGGAACTCGTAGATTCATCATTCATAATACCATTCCTACGCAAAGACTGCAGATGTTCTGGATCTGCATACATCCTTCATGCATGACCCAAGTTTTCATTGGATCGAACATAGCATGTCATTATTGTCACATACTCACTGTTCGTGTAATCACTCATTTTGACCGCAAGAAACTAACCAATAACCAAAATAATTTCATACAACGTCACTCGGTACCGAATTTCGCACAACTGAGGAAGTGGTAAGAGCCCTGGAAGGTGTCGGCGGTGCGGGAGCGGGCGGCGCGGCGCGGCGGCACGCTTTGTACTTGCGCTTGCGGCGGCGCAGCGGTGAGGGCGGCGCGATCAAAGGATTTTATTACTTAGATTTAGAAGTTTCTACTCGAATTAATATTGTATAAAGTAGGGTAACAATAATGTGTATTTATGAAGTTTTTTTTCATTTATGTCATCTTTCTCTAAACAACGTTGTTTTATGAATAACTTATTCTAAATTAGTAACTAGTAGTGGTAAATTAATTTTACACTACATAAACAAAAACATAAAAAAATTAAAATAAGTATGCCAAAGTGTTCTAAATCATGTACTTGCCATGCACAATTTTTTTCGTGACGATAAGCGATTCCACCCAGTATAGATGGCGCTTCACAGGTATCTTGTGGTAGATAATTTCTAGATCTATCACGTAATATTTTTCTAATTTAAGTATCTACGGAAGTGTAAAACTTCCGGTGATTAGATATTGTGTTTTAGCGATTGTAGATGTTAAAAATATATTTACTTGAAAAATAATAATATTCGTCAATAGAACGCAGACATGATTGCAAATTGTGTGTCCTGTGGACTGGAGGTGAATTTTAGATTTACCCTAGGTATCCCCCTGCTTGTTGTGGGGCCAATGGAGTTCACGGACACGCTACGGGGGATTGCGTAGCGTCTATTCTACAATGCCAACACAAGGACGGCAGTAGTATGGGTGTTGGTTTTCATACTGCGATGGACAATGAAGGTGTGGGTTGTCCGAGCCCCTCATTCAGAAAAGAGCCGTAACGCAGCATTGCATATGAGCGGCTCCGGCGAGGCTATGGCGTTTTGCCTCAATATCCCGGAGCCGTTCTAGTGTGCTGAAGAGGGCCACCTTGACCATTTTGTTGGTATGCCGATGAAAAATTTAGTATGGACTCGACAACGGTCGCCCGCATGGAAACATCTTTCTCGGGTGGGTCAACGTTAAATCGTAAGACCGGTGACCAAAATCACCGCTCTGTTTCCCCCCGAGGCAGTGGTAACAATGAATCATGAATTGTTCTCGCGACGTAAATATATTTGTAAATTGTCATAGACTTTATCAAAATAATACACTGCATCTGAAACTTACAGTATCTAATGAAGAACGTCATTTTAGTCCATAATAATTTAAATGTTTCAAAGCAATATGCGTTTTTTTACTTTGCATAGTTATTTATAATTATTTATGTATTGTCTAATTTGAAATATAATTCGTTACTAACATTGTATAGTTGAATAATCTTTGGAATTCTTTGCAAACAATCGTCTTACGTCAGAAATATTCTATTGCGTATTTTTGTCCTTAGCTACCAGAAAGAACATAAAAAAATAGTCATTGTAAGCAGTGTTTCCTTGTAATTGGTGTATGGGCTTGCATCACTACAGTTACGCGATTATGTTCCTTGTAGGTACTTAGTGCTGAAGCCATATTGTGACGTGACTACTGATAACTTTTTATTGTATTGTAGAATGTAGTTAGTACAACTATATTTTACAAGACATATTGCTAAATGCTGACTATGTTAGTAATAATAATTTTCAGAGTAAGTACTTAATAAAAAATATGGATATTATCTGTACATGGCTTACAAAAAAAACAAATTGGCACTAAACTATATTTTTTACTATAAAATAAAAGAACCGATTTAAAAATATCTAATATGATGTAGTTGAGATATGTTATTGTTCTTGGGAGCCGTCGATTTGCATGAACCATTAGCTAGAGTTCATTCTGTTATTGCCCGCAGTTTAAACGACATTAGTCAGTTGATCTCGATTTAGAATAATTATGTTATTCCATGCGACATGCGGAAATGTTGCACTTTTCTGTTGTGCAAGGTACTTAAGATCATCTTGAAGGTATGTACCGAGAAGTTCGATGTTGGTAGAATTAGTTTTAGAGGTTAATGTACTGACTAAATTTAAAACAATTACCATTTGATTGTACTATTCTGAAATTAAATGTCAATGAAAGTGCGGGATATAACAAGACGGGACGGGATGGGACAGGAAAAGCAGTACAGAGGACGGCATCAAGTTTGACTAATATATAAAACAGTACGAGAAATAATACAATACGAAATAATACAATAATAATGGAATTGCTGATGTGGACTGGGTTCAAAAATATCTGCACCCGGGCGGAGCCGGGCCCACCCCTATATAGAACAAATGGATGCTAATACTGACATAATCTTAAGTAGATTGTTTTGGGATTTTAATATATATATAGGTATAGATTTCGGTGGCGCTACAAATTCATGATTAATCCTTCAGGAAAACTGTTGTCTCGTTTAGAATAGATTCCGAGCGTTATTGCGCTCGGAATCTATTAAATAAAAAAGTTAAATAAAAAAGTTGTGAGCATATTAAATTTAAAACCAAAGATGAACGATTTCGTAAATAATATAAATAAAATCAATAATCGATCATATCAGTAGCAAACGATGGAGATGAGTTAGAAAAGTGAAGGTAACTTTGCGGTTTTGTTAAAGTCCCAATTCCCAAACTAGTGTTAAGAGTGTTAGTAAACTGGACCACAGCCGTGATAGGGCAAAATTAAATTATCATGTTTCACATTCCGACTTTTTTATTTATTCCCATACGAACATGCGTAACAATGGTAATCCGAGTTTTGATCGTGACATTTTAACACTTTCGCTTTATTACGGAATACTAATTTTTGGATCCTCTGTCCTCATTGGTATAATGAAATAGTTTTTGTAAGTATTAAACGCTTCGATCAGCCGAAGGAAGGATCCTATTATGGTATTTTCTATTTGAATAACAAATAATAAAGGCCTTATTCTGTCTATAGTTTTTAATTCTACTTTAATTTTAACTATCGATTTTTTTTGTCTTGTTCGCTCATACTGAATTCAAAACTTGTTCGAAAGGGATAAAGCATTTTATAACTAACATTGGTTTCAAAACCGTTTATGAATAAGGCATGATATTAAAATTGTATACTTAAATGTAATATGGACCAAAAAATATTATTAATTATCTTTTGATAAACCCTTGCCTTCACCTCCGGCAAATTATGTTATGTCATGTATATGGACAAAGTTGCATACGTCGAAATATTCTATCGGATTACGAATAACCCGCATATTAGCTGCAGTTTTAGATAACCTTAAGAAAGACAATTTTTGCCATTATAGTTACACTGATAAAGAGGAATGAAATGCGGGCAATTCTTGCATGTTTTGATGATAGTGCACCTTTAATATCCACTTACAAAACATACTGAATATAATTAATCAGAAGCAAAAATTACGAATTAAACGTCTAATTGTATCAGGTTGTATATAAGTGTCAGTAATGGGTGGTAAGTCTTGCTACGTAAGGTCCAATGTGGGTTAGCGGGTTCTATAGCAGATAGTTTCCTAAACAACAAAGTAGGATACATTTTATCAGTCGCGTTTTAATACTATTTTGGATAATGGGACACACGATTTCGCAGGTGTATTACAAATTTATTTATTTAATCCTTTATTACAGAAAATAGAACAGAATACAGCGAAGAAATAACACAATAATAATAGTACAAGAAGCGGCCTTATCACTCTAGGTAATTTCTTCCAGGCAACCTTTGGATATTATTACCGCCTAAGTATAAAAATGTAATTTGAAGTGGTATTATTTAACCATCATGATTTTATCTTTAAACTGCCGGCAATCTCACGATGACTTAAATGTGGCTACGTCTGAGAACTTTGATTTAACTGGTTTTATCCGGGAATCAGAATATACATACATAATAGATAATAAAAAATAATATCGCACAATGATTACACAGTCCCGATCATTTACATACACATAGGTATTTTATTAGTAGGATCACTTTGTACGGATTTCGGTTCCACAACACTCCGACTAAAATAATAATATAATACCAGACTTTCGTAGATCAGTTCTGCTGGGTCATCTATGACACTTAGTTTTTCACGAATCACGACTTTTATCTGACTATTAAATGTAATGAATTGGTTTTGAAGAGCTATCGCTAAATAAATAACTAGTCATTCAACTGCGTGTCACGGGGATTTTCTGTGCTCTCTACTATTACGTGGAATAGTTTGCTACGAATATCTTGGGGAATTCTAATACATGAGTGAGATTTTAAAATAACATACTGTATCAGCCCATATACGTCCCACTGCAGGGCACGGGCCTACTCTACAATCGAGAATATGATTGAGAGTGGTTAGGCCATATAGTCCACCACGCTGGCCTAGTGCGGGTTGGCGGACTTTACATGCCATAGAAATCGCTATATCGCTATACGCTCACGATGTTTTCCTTCACCGTTATAGTGCGTGGTGATTTACTATCAATACACACATGAATCCGAAAAGTCAGAGGTGTGCCCTGGGATTCGAACCCGCGACCACCGTGAACATATTGGCAGCCGCGTCTGGTCCTTTTACCAACAGGCCACCACGCACTTCGCAAATCTTTCTTCGCAATTCTATAAAATAACATACAATGCTGAAATTGGATATCACAATCACTCTTTGTTCTATAAAGAATTATTTCAACCTGAGGCTGGTACAAATTTATGTTAATCATATACAGCGATAACACTGTTGATAAATAAAAGACGTAGAATACAAAAAAAAACATAGTGGAACATTTATTATGAATTAAATGAATAATAAACGTATTTAGCGAGATGACTAGGCAGATTTGTAACGTACTTTGTTACAATAAGACTGCTATAACAGGCTGATAAGCATACCTGTACTAGTTATAATTATATTTCAAGAGGAATATTTATTCGCTATTTTATTTCATATAAACACTCCCTATTTTCTGTTTGGGGTTCATTGTCAATTTAGGATATTATTTATACTAATATGTAAAGCTTAAGAGTTTGTTACCTCTAGTCTCAGGAACTACTGGTGCGAAGTAAAAAAATATTTTTGTTTTGGATAGGGCATTGATTGAGGGATGCTATAGGCTATGCATCATCACGCTATGATATATAGGAGGGAAGCAGTAGTGGAAAATCTAGCAAATACGAAATTTTATTCGTTTTCATGGTCCGACTGGTCGATATTCTACATTGATATTCGGAATTGAAAATTTTGGCAGCCATTTTAGTATAATCAAAGTGTGTATTTTTTATTTTTTTATCTAGTAGATTATTCAAACAACGCAGGGAGAGTTTTTTTTACTATTTGTCATTGTCTTTTAAGTTATAGAAAAATTTAGCACCCGATAGTGCAGCGGGGGAGAAACGATAGAAATCGTGTTCAATTCCCTAATACAACAAAATATATTCCTCTAAGGAAGAAATATTGTGCGATGCCGGCTGCTTTGTACATATTGTCTTTAATGAGATATATCTCATTTGGTTTTGTTTAAAATTACTACTTTATTGGGTGATGATTTATATGCAGACTACAACCGCTGGCTATCATAATAAACAGAGTTAAGCAGGTTGTCAGTTGAAACTGAAATTTCGATTGGATATGTTTACTAACATAATATATATATATTCTAATTTTGTACATTACTTTTAAGTTTTAAGTATGGTTTATCCAATATTCTGAAATAAATATAACATGTACACTACTCTTATTACATTAGCTTACTACACATATTATCTACTTATTATTTAGTTCTTACTAGTTACTTTTTATTACTATCTTATCGTCTAAATAATAACTCTACATTGTAAAAAGTTTACCTAACACAACGTCGCTAAAAGTAACAAGCAATAATCATACTATACTAAAATTAAAAGAATTTCATACTATTTCATTAGGACGAATGCAAATCTCACCTGAATCCGTACAAGTGTACTCGTACGTGTATGTTTTAAATTGGCCCAAGTCTATCTTCATTTAAACAAATTATTGAACACCAACGAATAATAACGAAACAACTTAAAACGTAGTAATACTGCCACTAAAATAATAATATCACGGAAACAATATTCCACAACATTCTTTTCTATTTTTATCACTACACTTTATCACTGTATAAACAGTCAACACTAAAAGTACACTTTTTTCGAAAACTTGTCAAAAAATGGATTATTTTTACATGTATCAGGTAAGGCGCGCCCGCGCTTACTGAATATTTTGTATGGATAGAGGCACCGCGCACCACCGTCATCGCAGCCTCGTCAAATCACAGTGACTCAGCAAAAATCCACATACGAATTCGTCAATATCACCCCTCCGAAAATATGGAGATAACTTTAGTTCGGCAGCAATTAATGGAGATGAATGATAAAATTATGAATGTAAAATATTTACAATTTCCTTTATCAAATATTGGATGATTTTGAACTTGAACTTTTGTGATTTTGATCACCTTGAACCTGTTTGAGTTGGATTTCTTTAAATAAATAAATACACCCAAAAGTCGCATATGTACATAGTCCTGTCTTCATATTTAGATCAATTGAGTCTTGTGTCGTGGGTAACAGAGTGAGAATTTTCGGTCTCACAAACACCCAGACGCGAGACAAATACTTGTGTGCCACAGAAACATTTGTCTCGATGTGAGGATCGAACTCGCGGCCACTCGTTTCACAGTCGGCGTCTAACCAACTGCGCAACGGAGGCAGTAATTTTTGAATTTTTAAAAATGTCTCAATCAAAGTGTAATTCAAACATACTTTTTATATAGCCTTTATATTCTATTCTTATTTTCTTGGTTCACATTTCAGTTATCTTATATTTTTTACTAGATTCTTTATAGTTAATGAAATATAGATAATACACTGTTTCGCCAAACATAATATTAAATTTCTTACAATTACTAAGTTCCATTTTCAATTAATTTTTATATTTGCATGGGAAGTGTTGTTGAATGATAATTAAATGCATGTATACTACAAAAATGTAAGTCCGCCAACCCGCACTAGGCCAGCGTGGTGGACTATATGGCCTAACCACTCTCAATCGTACCGTCGATTGTAGAGTAGGCCCGTGCCCTGCAGTGGGACGTATATGGGCTGATACATACATACATACATACATACATACATACATACATACATACATACATACATACTACAAAAAAAAAGAAAAGGAATAATCTCTTTATTGTAATTGTTAAATAAATTATATAATATATAATAACTCTTGTATATTTGCATTAATATGTATATGACTTTGATTTGGTGGAACAACCGATCTCATGATTTATACTGTCTACTAAAAAACTACCACCTGGCTTCATTTTAAGTTTCAGTCTGGTATATAATTTAATGAAATAATGAAATATTATATTTACGACGTAGCTAACGATATACCAGGTTGATTTTTTTTAGAAACTGACTTTATTCTGTAATTCTTCTAGAATTCCTTAATCCCACACTAGTCAACACAATTATTATGTTGCAGAAGAAAATTATATAACATGACACATGGGTAGTCTGATGTCAGATTTAAGAAAATTATGCCAGTGAAGTATTTTTAAAATCAAGGATTACAAAATTATAAGCAGCAAGAAAAAAATTATATACAAAATACTTATTCTGGAAATAAATTTGATATTTATATTCAGGTACTCCTCTTTATTTTTACTGATGATGATGATAAAAGTTGCAATCAACATTGATATTAAAATATTTATGTTCATTGTTATTACTGTCTTGTCTCAAAAGATAGTATTTAAATAAAATATATCCAAGTGATAAACTATATCAATATCTGACATGTTTTATTTATTTATTATACATGTTTATTGTCCACACAGGTGATTTGTCAAGTAATTTAATAAATTTGCATTCTCAAGATAATATATGTAACTTTTAAAGCTAATAATACAACCATATCAAGACATAAGTTTTGTATTTTGAAGGAAAAAATTGATATCTGCCTGGTTTCAAGATATCAAAGTATTATCAAGTTTGTGGTGTAATTGGCATCTTATTACAGTTTTGGGAACTGTGTTGGTGCTGATGATAAGCATGTAATCCTTAAAATTAATAAAAAAATCAAAAGTTACAAGATGCTTACTATGTTTCTAACTTTTACCATCACATATCTCTAAACAGCACCTTTTTATAATAATATATTTTCTAATTAAAAGATTTAGACATGTATACAAAAATATAAAAAAATAGAAACTTACCTTTAAAGTTGAATTAATATATTCAATTGAATTTTCATTTAAAGAACACTTTGGATCATTGCCTTCTCAAATATTCTTTTAAAATAGAAAGGAAAACATTGAAGTTCTACCAAGCATTAATGATAAAGATTGATAACACTACGACACTTTGGCCTAGTTAATATTTCACTAAAAATATTTTTACGATGTGGTGTCCTGATACTAATGATGCAATGGAATGTAACGATAGTAAATTATATTTTTTTTTCATGTAAACATTGTAAAATAACCCGATTTTCTAAATTATCTGACAAACAATTGACAGTTTCAATTTCCAAATTCCATCATTGGCACTTGACAGTTGGCAGCAAAATCTGTCAGACACAGACGACTAAAAATACAGACGGCCAACTCCATACAAATGTTTTAACACGTTATGCAAACTCACACAACTACATGTGTTTATACATTCTACATATAGAATTCCATAGAATTCATTCAAATGTTCATCGGACCTTTCTTTCTTTTCATTCATAATTTTACCACTGACCAATCGTATTTAAGATTATTGTTCCGCGTATTTGAGCCATCTTTTTCGCGCGTTATATGTATATATATTTCGACGCGTTTCGAACCAGAGCTGGAAATCGGTACTTTACCGAAATTGCCGATTTTTCAATATTTAGGGATGTACTACATATTTTAGGCAATCCGATTTTTATTACCGAAAATTTACCGGTTTTATATCTGGGTATCGTTCGTATGTATGTTAAAATTACTCAATTTCATACAAAAATAAAAAAATAAAACCAAGTTATAATTCAAAACCTTTACTCAACAACATTAACATTTTTATCATAATTTAATATTACAACCTAAAATACTTTTTATACATTTTCAAATTGATTTAAACATTTTCAATTTGTAAATATTAATTCTGTTAATTTTAGGACTATTAAAACAATGCCAAATCAAAGAATATGATCATCAATATGAGTATCACTGCACTAACAAATAAAAGTATAAATGGAAACATTCAGTGCACAATATATTTTCCAATACTAACGGCACAATATTGCTATATTTGTAAAGTGTAAATTAAATATAAGAAGCCATTCGTGTAAATTAATAATAAAATACACGCCATTTAACAAACATTTGAAACAGAGCAAAATTAAAAACATATGCTTACATTGCTTATCTGAAGTATATAATAACAAATTATTATTTCAAGGACGTAATGAAAAATATAATTGGGAAAGTCATAATATCATATTTACAATAAGAAAATATACACAAAAATGTATATCAAGTGATATGATATTATGATACATTAAAAAATAGGCAATAATGTTATGTGTGTAAAGTGTAATGAAAAATAATGATAGTAAATTGGTTACATTGACATATTGAAGAATAAGCAATATTGTTAAATTAATACAATAAATGTGTTGGCTTCAAATCATAGAACACATTAAATGCATAATACCAACATACTAAAACATTTGAGATTAACTATTATATAACAACATATTAAAGAATTAAGGGCAAAAAATATGTTTATAATAAGGTAATTTTGAAGAATGCTTTTATGCTATTACAGTACATAATATAGGTTGGTAGGCATTCCTGTTTTATGCATACTGTATTCAATATTATTCATTTCATTCTTAACTTCAATACACTACTGCATTGCATTTTATTTTAATAACATATGACCAAAAAGCTTTAACAAATGCCTTTTCTGAACATCTTAATTATATCAAATAGTATCAATATTATAAACAAATTATGAATGAACATAATTACTTATGCTGTGAATTAACTTTTGTAAATATTAACATATAAACCTACAGAGTAGAGATCCTTCAGACACAGAGGTGAAACTTTCTTTATGCTTCCAATGATGAACACATTTGCCTGCTAAATACTTGGACTGCAAATTTAACCCGAGTCTTGCCTGGAAATTATAAAACAATTAATTAATAACAAAATAAATATGAAAAAGACACAATCAGTTGTTTCCACTGCTTGCCTGACGTTAAATAATAATTATAAAACATTAAATAATTATTAAATTAAGCTGTGATGAACTTGCGGGTACCTATACCAATAAAAAGCTCTAATATTGCATCGTACTGTACTAGATCGGTCTTTATTGTCCCAACTGCAGAGCACGAGCATCCTCTACAACCGAGAGTATCAATGAAAGGTGTATGGCTACATAATTCGTCACTATGGACTCATACAAAAAGCTAACCTTTTCGCATGAGATCCAAAAAATCTGTATTTTATACTGTATTTGAACATATTGTTATTTCTTATATTCCGGCAACAATTTAAAACTAGGAATAGTGTCACAACATGGTCACAGCGGAATAAAATATTATATTTACCTTGTTTCTGTCATATGAGGTTAGAATTATGTTTTTCCATAATTTGGTGCTCCAAGCTCCGCCAACATAGCTCTGTCCATTTAGTACATTGTTTTTATACTTTGGGAAGGACACACAACACTTTCTTCAATACTTTATTTGATTTGTGGTAAATTCACCCGGGAACAAAACACGTGACCAACATTAATAATTATCATGAAAAATCACAAGTTTATATATACCATTTGCACAAAACGAACTGTATAACGTTCGCACTGCTAAATATTTACGTTACTGATTACAAAATAGATGAAATAACATAAAAAATATAAATAAAATCAGCCGAACCAAACAAACAAACAGCGATTGACTCACAGAGTACATTCCTATATATGAAAGATTGACTGTTGACAAAAATGGCGGCAAGTGCCAAGTGCACACGCACACATTTACAAAAATAGCGTAAGTGAAAAAGATGGGGCGAAAACGGCATATGAGAAAGCGAGATAAAAAAATGGGTCACTTTTTAGGCCCAAGTTAACCCCTCAACCGTCGGCGACCCGCATTGCGGTTCGCGCAAAAAACATGACAGGTGCCGCAAATCGTCGCGAACCGCAATGCGGTATCCTGTGAATAAACAAATACCCTATTTAAATAAAATAAACCCTATTTCAAGGATAGTAGGTTGCTTTTTGCTTGAAGCCGAGGAGACTCTTACGACATTTCGCAACTCGCGAACCGCAATGCGATTCCTGTCACATAAATCAATACCCTGTTTAAATAAAAATAAACCCTATTTCAATGACAGTAGGTTGCTTTTTGCTTGAAGAGCGAGGAGACTTACGACGGTCCGCGACCCTTCAAACAGTTCGCTGACATGACAGTTTTTTGACAGAAAGTCAATCGACGGTCCACTTTCCGCCAAAAAACTGTCATGTCAGCGAACTGTCGGAAGGGTCGCGGACCGTCGTAAGTCTCCTCGCTCTTCAAGCAAAAAGCAACCTACTGTCATTGAAATAGGGTTTATTTTTATTTAAACAGGGTATTGATTTATGTGACAGGAATCGCATTGCGGTTCGCGAGTTGCGAAATGTCGTAAGAGTCTCCTCGGCTTCAAGCAAAAAGCAACCTACTATCATTGAAATAGGGTTTATTTTATTTAAATAGGGTATTTGTTTATACACAGGATACCGCATTGCGGTTCGCGACGATTTGCGGCACCTGTCATGTTTTTTCGGCGACCCGCAATGCGGTTCGCCGACGGTTGAGGGGTTAAACGGGCCTGCTGTCAGATTACTGACACTGACAATAAACGTCTTACGCACACAGACATAGCTAGAAAAGATGAGTAGGTATTTAACACACTATCTATGCACCATTATGCACGTCGACATGCACGTCAATGAATAATACCTACGTTTAGTAAATTCTTCTCTAACATTTTTTTCAAGATTTGCAAGATGGCAAATATAAATTGAGAATCAATAATCTTTCATTTATAAACTACTGAATAGCAATTCGTAAAATATCACTAACTAGGTAGTTGTCGACTCTAATAAAGATTCCGATTAATCCATGTTTTCGAACGTAATTTACGCTTCGATCAAATATACACTAGATACAACATGAGCGCTTAGAAAATGGCACCAAAAAAGAGTGCTTAAGCACTCTTTTGCCTTCAGTCACGCACCGACCGTTGCATCTAAAACATCGCAACAATTTAGACAATATTATGTGAAAAGCTACTTTAAGCTTCAGGAATAAGGTGCAATTTGTGTTAATGTATTTGGAATATGTGATCTTTTTGTTTACTTTTTTTAATGTCATGCATCGGTGCCACTTTTTAACCGGACTTTTACAGGGAACTGTGTATCTAGTGTATATTTGATCGAAGAATTTACGCATTAATATTCCAGTGCTTATAACTTAAATGATCATTTTATGACCCCATAATTAGCTTTTAATAAGGCTTATAACACGCATTTAACATTTATGTTATTAAGAAAATACAACAAGATATTTTTGCTTTAATTGACTTAAAACGTAAAATAATTTCTAGAATAAATAATTTAAAAAAGTCGATTTTTTCTATTATCGACTATTGACTATGGAGTACTGGGACTACTACTCTAGTCTAGCATAATTAAAAAAAAATCTTCGACAATGGCAGACGCAAAGCAAGGTATGGTTTTCGTACTTTTATGTATAATAATTATAATTTCTACATGTAAACAATTTATTCACATTACTCTAGAGAGACTTTGTGAAGTTATATTGAATTACAGTATTATACACAGATATATTTGCCGATTATCTGCGGGAATGTACTACGTTCATACTGCATCATCAACGTATTTTTTTATTATTTCCCTTCGTGACTCTGTATATACATCGTGATGATAGGTTTCTTGCCTTAGATATGTATAACCGACGTCATAATGTAATCAGTCCAGCTGATTGCGTATTTTTATAAGTGATAATTTCATAGCACTTTGGTTTGTATGCATTAGATTTGTCTTCAAGAAACAAAGTTCTTCAATTATTTACTTTTGAAGAATTGGCACATGAACCATGTTTATTTAGGTTTGGAGCCATCCTGCAGAAGACTAGTCAAAGAAATTAGGTCTGTCTACATACTAATAACTCATATTTGATAGACAGGATTCCATATTTATATTAATGCCTACATTAAATTTTTATTTTGAAAATAGTACTAGAGGTATAATTTGTGTTAATATGTGGCCAATATGGTATATAATGGTAATGATTAGGATATAAAAACATTGAAAGAAATAAAACATCAGATGTGTCAGTATCTTGCCACAGATAAAGTAAACATAGTATTACAAGAATGCACAGATCAATTACCTATATGAAAACAATTCCTATGTCTAGACAGAGACTATGTCTAGATCTCCGTTTATGTGTTACCAATAGATAAATCTTGGGCTTTATGTTTCAATAGGAAACACTTACTCATCCAATATCTCCATTAAAATATATTTTTTTTAGTAAAGGACAATAATTTCGCTTACTATTACAAATATAATACACATATCATGTATTCGTATTCATGTGAATTATTTATTGGCAATTTGTCACTTTTATGTCTCATTTGGTTTCAGCAATTTAATATTTTTTAAATGTTATACTGAAAATAATTAACTTTATCTCAAATCTTTTCTTTTCTTGCCTTGTTTTATCTCTATACATGTATGTCATTTGCTTTGCGCATATTGTAATACAAGTTGTATTGTTGATGGGGTCAACCCCTCATTGACATGGTGAGAATATCACCAAAAGCCCTTAATTGGAAAAAGAGTTTAAAAAATAAATATTGAGTTTTCTTTATTCTTTATATTTATTTTTGGTCTTGAATAAAATTACATTTTATAAAAATTCATAAATGTAACTTGATAACTGCTTGATAATGTAAAACTTGAAAAAGTTTAAATGGTAATGTTTTCCAGATATTATTGGAATGGACATAATAGCATGTAACAATTGTACATATGTACTGATAACATACAAATCATATATATTATTTTAACACTGAATGATAAATCATAGTTTATTTTTAACACTGCCTTGGTGGTGTAGTTGTACTATGGTGCAGCTACAAAGCTAAGGTCTCGTTTTCGAATTCCGGGTTGGGCAAAGTGATGTTGGATTTTTTCTATTCATTATCATCCCAGAGTTAGGAATTCGTGCCCCATATGGCGATAGGCTTGCCACCTATCACATTGTGGGATGTAACATACATGGCAAAAGGTGGGTGTCCTGACACCTTTGCATACCCCTTTTGGGAAAAAGGCGTGAGTTTATGTAATATATTTAAGAAACATATTGTGATTTATTTCATTACTTTAAGTACCTATGGTGTAGGACTTGGCATCCTGTAAGTGTGAAAAAGTTCTGAAATAACATTATGTTTAGAAACATAATATACATACAACATTGATACAACCGAGCGACTTTTCTTTAAACTGCATATACTAGACACCATTTTCAAGCTCTGTACTAAAAATCAATTAAATAGGAACAATAGTTTAGTCATAAATGATTTTTTAAGTTTTTGCTCTCTTTGAACACGCTGTTGCTTTTCGAACAGCTGATTACGTCCAACGCATAGGTCATTCACCTTAAAGCGACAAATCTTACTAAAATCTATGCGCTGTTGCCGCTCTGACACAAGTCACATAAATAAGTACAACTAAATTACTTTAAAAGTTGGCGATGCAAATAAGAAAGCAATAAATACACACACACACTTACACTTTCATTACGAGAGCGACATAGCAAAACATCCTGTGCGTAAAAGAAATAGAAATAGGTTGATAATTGACCTCTAAAAATAGTTTTTAGTCTGCCGCCGGTATCCTTTCAGAACGCATGTAACACGGAAGCGCGCCGCGCCGCGCCGCTTTGATCTTGCCGATCTCACGCCGATAATTTTAATTTTGTCTTGTTATTGACCACTCGTAAATAAGTTTAAGACATTTTTTTTTTATTGTGACAGGACATGTAACTTTGGATAATTATTATTTAGTGTTAGTGTTTCTGTGTTATTGACTGTTATCCAACAATGAATTGGTCGATTAGAACCTGTACGGTGGCTACCGCGATCTCCGGACCTAATCCCTTGGATTTCTTTTTGCGAGGCTTATTAAAGAACTAGAAGTAGGGTTATTAAGCATTTGAAAAACTTAATAACAATTTAAACAATAATAATATTGTCCGTCGCTATAACTTTTACTTCATGTAAATGGAGGACATATCGAAAATTTAAAAATCTAGTGTACCTAAATAAAGTATGTTGTGCGCGTACTTCAAAAGTACCTAACTACGCACGGTGCATACAACCACGCGGCGCCGGCGGCGTGGCCTTGGCGGCGCGGCGCGACAATAACACGCCGCTGACGCCGCGCGCGACGTTGCCAATTTGTTTTGTTATAATTCGGATCTACAGGTCAGTGAAATATACTTACACAGGGTGGTTACGTTTTACTCTTATTTGTAAGCTATTTAGTTTGTTTGAAACAAACAAAATCTCATTTTTGGTATTATAAAGTTTTTTGCCGTGTCGAATAAATACTAAGAACGTATAGTATACGTAGTGTAATTTTAAGCCCATAGGTCACATCAACTTTGTATGAGTCAATATGTTAGTTTCACTATAATTAGCTGCCTCTATCCTGTTCCTTTATTTCGGCAAATAAATTGATAACACATAAGATTGACAAGATATTCTTAGAAGAAGGTATTGTTACTTACCTGATTATAAATATCTAACTATATAAGAAAATGTTTATATTACATCCCGACTAGTGCAGATTGGCACATCATAATTTTATTCTTTATCTATAGTAAGTCAATATTATTAAACAATTGTTATATTGTCCGCATTAGGAAAGACACCGGTAGAAGATTTCTGCAATGGTTCATCACAGTCACGTGTGGTATTGGCCAAGCCACGGCTTGGGGGTTTCGGTTCTTCGAGTTTTGGATCTAGCTCCAGCAAAACAACTAACCCATTTGGTAAGTAATATTTCATAATGGTTGTTTGTGAGACCGAAAAGTCTCTCGTAATTCCTGATACCAACGACACAAGATTCGGTACTATGTATGTGACTGTTGGGTGTATTTATTTATAATAAAACATATGTATTGTATTTATTATTTTATGATGTTTGGTTTTACTACTGTCCATGCGTCGTCGAGCGGTCGTATCGCTTACCATCAGGCAAATGGCACGCTCGCCATTTATATAATTTTTTTTTTTATTATCTTTCTATTTTTAACAGCCTCTGTGGCGCATATATATACGCCGCCTGTGAATCGAAAGATCGCGGGTTCGATCCCCTTACCGAGAGAAATTTTTGTGCGGCCTACAAATATCTCTTTCGGGTCTGAGTGTTAATGAGACCGAAAAGTCTCGTAGTTCCTGATACCCACGACACAGGACTCGATCTTAGCGTTGGGTCAGGACTATGTATGTGACTGTTTGGTGTTATTTATTTATTTATATCGATCCTCCTGTTATTTTCTAAATTGCCACAATATAATTTTTGCCAGTATTATTTGCTTTTTGGGTTTTTAGTGTTATTTTGGTTGAACCGTATTGAAGATTGTTGCGATTTAAATGTAGGTATATTTAGTATTGTAGTGGTTTTGGACAGTGGAGTGATAACGCGGTACAATGCTTCTTTTACTATTCCTTTCTAGTCGTAGGTCATGTAAATAGAGGCTCTAGTACACGCGAAACATAGTGAATATTCTCTTCCTGTCTTTATAGTTTCGTTACTTTTTAGTATAATCAAGTTAGATTTAATGTCAACAATGGAAAACAGTATTTTAAACTGATTCAATGATTATTTTCTAGGTTCTATTCTGCGACCACCACAACTGAAACCTGGCAACAACAATCCATTCTTGAAAGTCACTGATATAGATGAGTCTCAATCTGCGAAAAACACTGAAAATTCTGAAGACCGACTTAAGGACGCTAAGGATGATGTGAAAATACCGAAATTTGTTCCATTGGGTTCGTCCAATGTGACGGCAAGGACCGCAAACCCGGTGCCAATACCGCCACAACCTTCAGCAAGCACTTCGTCCACTGGTTTTGTTTTCGGCCAGAGTTTAAGCGAAAGAGTAGTAATCAAAGAAAATGTTAATAATGGTGAAGCTTCAACGGTGAACCACAGCTCTTCTAATGGCACGTCGGAGCTGTTGTTCACTAGTGCCGCCGCATCAGTTAAGGAGAATGGTCAGGTAAGTTATTTTATATAAAATGTATTGCAAGACATGTAATAATGATGTGTTTATTTATTTAATTTGGGGCGCAATATTACTACTGTGGTTGAGTCGCGTTTGATAACCAATCAATTATGTTATCATTAATTTGTACCAATTTATTTACTACAAAATGTGAACGTAACACATAAATGTAGTATTTGGGAAAGAAAAATAATATATTCCTTGTTAATTTTATGCTCGCTTTTAGGTAAACACCTGAGATTTTGATAGAGCCTAGGGTTAACCATTATCCAGTGCTACAGTATGTTATGTTCCACAAATGCAGATAATTTTTATCGTCACTAACATCATAAATATGTTGCAAGTAGTTGTAGTTGTCGGAGTTGTAACCAAGTCTAAAAGTTAGCCTTAAGAAATGAAATTCATTTATTGATCATGTAGGCAATGAAATAGCTCTTATGACAAGTCAATACATGGTACTTATTCTATATTTACAAAATAATTGATTATATTATTATATAAATTAAATTTATTTAGTTTTAGTTTATGTTTTTGGTAGTCGTATTATTATAAATATATAGTAATTAAAATGCTATTCAAGGAAATACATTATTGATGTTAATCCAGAGCTTAAAGATGTAATATCTGAAACATGCATGTTGGAGTTCCAGTTCAATAGTAGTTATTGCAATGTGCAGGGTATGAGCAGTACAAACACAGTAAGCGCCAGTCAAGGCTTGGCCGCCGCAGCCGCCGAGTACGAGCGCTCGCACGCGCGGCCCCCGCCGCCCACCAGCAACTGCACCATTACCGGAGAAGAGGGGGAGATCAATGTACTACAGGTAGCCGATAAGTGTTTATAATATACCACATTAAAAGTGCAGTAATTTTCCAATTCTTTTGGTATCACTTGTAGGTAATTGACATAAAGATCGAATTATAAACAATGGTATTTGAATATTGTTATGGAATAAATAAATATGTTTTTCATTTATTTTTGTTGATTAACGTGACTATTCTTAATTAATATGATTTAATAATCACTTCAGTAAGTTCTCATTATTGTAAATCGTTAAGGTTAGCTAGTACGGCAAAAGTTGAAAATTCATTCGAAATTCCTGTATTACTAATGAATACATATTATTTGATTGAAATACAGTCGAGGTCCCAGTACTGTTGAGTCAATGTATGAGTTAGTTTGGGACAAGTGCGTGCAGTATTAGTGGTCTAATCACTCAACCGTATTCCCGATTGCAGAGGAGGCCCGTGCCCTGCAGTGGGATGTATATGGGCTGATAGAGTCAGTGAGTGTTAGTGAGTGTGCGCTGTGGTTGCAGATATCGTGCCGGCTGTTCGCGTGGGAGGCGGGCAGCTGGCGCGAGCGCGGGCGCGGCGTGCTGCGGCTGAACGACGCGGCGGGCGGGTCGGCGTCGCGCGTGGTGGCGCGCGTGTCGGGCTCGCTGCGCGTCGTGCTCAACACCAAGCTGTGGCCCGACATGGTGGTGGAGCAGGCCGGGCCCAAGTCGCTGCGCATCACCGCCGCCGACGCGCAACAACAGATCAAACTCTTCCTTATCATGGTGCGTATTCTACTCTGTGATAAAATCTCGTGTGTGCCGGGAAAGTTGTGTAATATCATTTGTTTTTAATGTTCCAGGGAACACCGGGGGACATAACTCAGTTGAACAAAGCTCTCACTTGCCGCGTGCTAGCTAGCAAAAAGAAAGCGGCGAATACGTGCACGCAAATATCCTCTCAAAAATCCTCTGAGCGACTCGAGGTGCCGGTCGTAGACGACGACAGTCTTGACAAACGCGACGACGGCATCCCAGAGGACGACGATGTCGACGATCCGGTGAGCGTAGTCGACGAAGACTCGCAAGAGAACGACGCCGATGTTAACGAGAGGCTAGAGGCCGAGTCTGAACAAAAGACTGACGATAATCAGCCTGATGTAGATTATGTGACAGAAGAAAAAGAGACGAAAGCGATAAAAAGGAAAGAACCCGTTGAAGACGAGACCTCGCCTAAGAGACAGTGCCCCGACATACTGACAGAGTGATAGTATCCGTATTTTTCTAACAAAGCAGTGCAAGAACTTAGTGTTGTATATGTGGACGTGTTTGGCACCCACAAAAGGCTCTGGATTTATTGAAAATCTTATGTAAATTCGACTAAATAGATTGTGTAGAAATAAATATTTATGAATAATTATTATAGCATTACGCAACATTGTTGATTATTATTACTAATGGAGAGTCCATTTTAATAATTATAGCAACCGCACTGGCATTTGAATTTTATTTTTAGTACAAACTATCGCGGCTGCAGACTAACGGCTCAAAAAAATTAGTATCACATTCCAAGGTTGCAAGTGAATGCAAACGATAGCACGTTTGGCCAGAGCTGAATACCAAATACATTAACAATGTGGTTTATTTTCTTATAGACTATAACAATAAATAATTTTACAGTAAATCTTAATATCTATCATTTCCAAACAAATTCCTGCTTATTGTAAACCGACCGCTTGATTATAATTGATTGAGACCAGAAGATTTAAAATAACATTCCATCAAAAATTACATAAACTTATTTATGATACACTACGAGTAGCATTAGTCAATATAAAAAGGCTAACTAAGTTTTTTGTTTGTGGACACCTTTAACTTAAATCATGCGTGTTACATGCAGCCATTGATATCGATGCATGCAGCAATTATAGTTTAATTGTTAATATTAAGTATACGAGAGAATCCAATAAATACTCTGCCTTGATGGCACGGCTGTACTACGGTACGATTATAACGCTGAGGTCTCTGGTTCGAATCCTAGGTCGGGCCAAATTGATATTAGACTTTTTCTTTTGTCAAGCTATATCTTACTTGGTACACTATTGACTGCCCTCTCTTTTCCATCTCTTATTGTCCATCCCAAGGTAGCCGGTAAGAGATTGCCTCGAGCGATACGACCGCCTTTTGTACTATGTAATATAATGTTCTATTGTGAAGTTCATTTAGCGTACAATAAAATAATAAATAACTACGAGAGACTACGGCCACGGTCGCTCGTTTCACAGCTGCCGTCTACTCTACTTTTTCTAATAATATGATTGAGTACATTTTTCATGTGGACCTCACAGAACTGCGTTGTGCTTAAGAGTATTGCGGTCGCATTTAATAATACATTTAGAACCCGGGGGTAAAACGCAAAACTGATGACATCCGCATGGTGAAGCCAAGCGCTTTAGTTTCTTACTACTTACAACAGCTGATAGCTTAATCGATTTTTTATATGAACATTGAGAGCGCAATCAAAATTTACGTTCTTGTCTTACTACAAATACCTAAAATTAATTCGAATTAATTTTAGGTATTTGTTCTAAAACCACTCCCTCTCCTTCACATGCATTAGTGATAGGCTTTTGAAACCCGGTGAAGCTTATAATTTTACATTTGAGTTTTTCAGTGGTAATTAGTTAGCTGTAATTCACCTAGTGACCGCTTTAATACGAGTCGGGTCTGTAAAGTTTCCGAATTAACCTAGATAGAAGACTGCTGCGCCGCGGCGTGAGACGGCGCGTGAGAGCAAACGCGGCATACTACGTGTGGACAGCTTTTCTCAAAACCTCCCTCATTTTAATTCGACGGTCATATAGCATCATTTAATGAACTTTAGCGATGTTATCATAAATAGTTGCAGTTTTTGGACAAACCCGAACATTCATCATCTCCCAAGTGCTCACGGCCACATTTAAATTCAGCTGCTCATTTAACTATGTTGGGGAGACTCTTGAAGATCAAAACTATGATTGCATTTATAATATACTAGCGGTCGGGCCCGGCTTCGCCCGGGTGCATACACGTTTTAAATTGGCGGTCAAAATGTTTAATTCTGACTATCAGTTTAAAATATCGACCAATCGAAAAACGAAAAAAATCCTCGTTTGCTAGAAATATCACTACTGCTTCCCTCATATAGGTCATAGCGTGATGATATATAACCTATAGCCTTCCTCGATAAATGGACTACCCAACACTGAAAGAATCATTCAAATCGGACCGGTAGTTCCAGAGATTAGCGCGTTCAAACAAACAAACAAACAAACTCTGCAGCTTTATAATATTAGTATAGATTTTCGGCAGAATAACGTTCTGGGCTACGACTTACATAGAACTGCTCCATAATATATTGTATTCGCAAACACAGGTCCTTTGTGATGGCAGAGGCCCCACGTAGTGGAAACAATATCTAGACTTAAGATTTATGGGTGTAGCCATTCCAAGCAACCCGTGAAAACTTAGTCGTTCCATGGTGAAGTCTGATTCAGATGTTGAGACTTTCGGGATAAAAAGTAGCCTAAAGGCTAAGTATGTGTTAATTCCGTGGTACCTATTAGCTCAATGCATACCAAATTTCATCAAAATTGGTCCAGCCGTTGGAGCGTAAAAAAGTAACAAACACAATCTTTCGCAGTATTAGTAAGATAGTAGGATGGTCGTCGCTTTACTAATCGATAATATCGGTATTTGGCATATTCTTGGTATTTGCTAACATTTGATAAATGATGGTGTAGAGTCCCAACACATTCGATAATATCGGTATTTGGCATACTCTTGGTATTTGCTAACATTTGATAAATGATGGTGTAGAGTCCCAACACATAGAGTCCACCTTATCTTTAATTTGCAAAAAAAGAAAAACGATTATTTCAATTTGATTCAATCAAAAGATTTAAGTACCTTTGGAAGATTATTAATAATGATAATCTTTATGACATACCATAACGCTGGTAGAATGACATAAAATGATATTTTTAAACTTGAATGAAAAAATCAGCTCATTAAAAAAATCGTTTCCGTAAAACCTTTTCACATCATCATCTTTAAAATTTTATTTCATTCGACAAAAATTGTTCTTTCCCATGTTGATATAGGTACTGTTCAGGATTATAATTAAGCAGTAGAAGATTTAAGGGCCAATTTCACAAAGTCAATTTTTTCCGCTATCCACTTCACGTGAAATGCTTCGAGTGCTAATTAGAAAAACGATATAATTGTCTCTTTATCGCCTATAATTGTATGTCTTTGCCAAGGGAATGAACGCTTTGTTTTTTTAAATACTGATATACTTATTTTAATGTATTTTTTACGGTGCTCTACCACTTTAGCCGAAACCGAAAACTGATTCGCTCAAGTTTTTTATTTTACTGTCTGAAAAACATTTTGATCGTCAGTGTTTTTAACACAATTTATTGTAAGAGCTTGTTACTCTGCTGAGCACAGGGCTCTTCTCAAATCGAGTGTTTGATTTACAATGGTACTATAGGTACACATAACACATATATAGACCTATCATATTTTTCTCTAGATCTCTATGGCATCTATGGCATGCTCTGCCTACCACGAGCGGAGTAGGTACTCTCTTTAAGCCTTATATAAAGAAAGACAGACATTTTTTCGTTGTGGCAAAATGACTGCAATGCATGTGATATATGCTGTGCAATAGAGATAAAGTACCTATCCATAAGCGGTCGCCACAATTATGCTGGCCTGCTCGGAATGGGATATATATACTTGAGAGACTGAAATCGCAACTGGGTAACTATGAAGAGTTTTCTATCTTGATATACAATGGTGATCATCGAGGTGAATATTCATTGCCCGTCACCACCGGCAGTCCCACTCTGAACAAAACGCTACAGCAAAGCTATGGCTCATCAGAATTTTTTGTATGAAGCAATGTTACTAGCACGATCAAGTGGACTCACCAGTACTGTATCTATAATAAGCTAAAGAATGACCCTATCAACTAACAATTTTTGGCACTAAAATCAGTTAAAGTATATTTTGCGAGATTTCCACAGCAGCCGCAATTATTATCAAACACCAACATAAAAATAGAACAAAAGTTGATTAATAAGAAACACAAATTTCGCAATAGAAATATGGTGATAGAGATAACTGTATCTGTGGCGGTATGCAGTCCTTCATTCATTTTTGGAGCCGTTGGCGGTCGCCCAATGCCGACCGCGCCATGTTCTGACGCCGGCACAGCCTCTACCAAGTACCACTTAAGCTTCTAGCATTTGGGTTCCTAAAACTAACTTTAACTGTACTGTAATAAAGCCGTTATTTCACGTCAGTTTTCTTAGACATCGTTACTACCCCGATCGAACTGATTAACTCTGCCACTTTTGTAAGATTTTGTAACAAAATAATACTTTTTCGACACTATTCTATACCACTATACGTATGCATTACTTGCAGGTACGGTTTACCAGTAAATTCTAATTTATATGGTAAAATCGGAAGGTAAGAATCAGAAATAAAATTTCAGCCGAATAGCTGAAACCGAAACAGTAGAGGCGACACTAGTGAAATCACAAATTAAAGAAAATCCGAAACCTATAATAATCTAAACGCTTGATAATTAACATTTATAAATATATACTACAAGAAGATTGAATCAAAATTGTAGTTTAATTTCTTTAGCCACAATGGAAAGTTCCAACTTAGTTTTTCTCTCATTTAAGCCTCACTTTAATGCTCTTGCTAGAGTTGGCTATTATAAGGGAGTGTTTAATCATATTAATAAAAGGAAGCGATCTTTACACGACTTGTATCGGATTGTAGTATTAATTTTCGTTATTGCATATAATGTACAACATGTTATCCGAGTTTTTCAGGTAATATAAAGCATATTATAGTAGTAAGGAGCATAGTAGTAAAATGTGTTTTTATTTTTTAAATTTACTGCTATTTCTTACAACCGTAACCTATGAGTACAGATAATCTTCGATTTTCTGCCACCGAAAGCGCTGTCGACTTTTGTCAAAATAATAAGTACAGTTTTCTCTTTATTTATTTTGTATCGGCTTATGTACGTCCCTTTTCAGGACAGGGGCCTACTTTACAAATAAATAAATAACACTCAACAGTCACATACATAATCCTGATCCCACACTAAGATTGAGTCTTGTGTCGTGGGTATCAAGAACTAACGAGAGACTTTTCGGTCATACAAACACCCAGACCCGAAATAATTATTTGTAGGCCGCATAAACATTCCTTTCGGTGCGGGGATCGAGCCGGAGGCCTCAAGTAGATTTGATCTGCATTTAGTACATAAGTATATTTATATTATTTATACATATACCTATATAAACATTTTTGGAGCAAGTATGTTTAAATATTTTAGATCATATTATATTACGATTCTGACGTCCAGTGGAATAGCCACTCGAGGTTCGCCACAGTTTGCCCCCTCCTCCCCTTAGATCCGGCGCTGTTGACTAGCCTAGTTGAAAGCATAAAAGGTAGAAAAAAAGTGGTAGAGCCACGCTGTTGTCAGTTATGACTCAGCATAAATGGTGTCACAGGAGCTCGACGTGAAGCGACAGTTTTGGTATCGTGTTTCGTTCGAAAAGTAAGACTGCCGGATGCCCTCCCTCCCTTTTGCTTCCTTCCCTTTTCCCAGTCCCAATCTTTCTCGCGCCCCGATTCCCATTTGATGGCACAGGAAATCATCCATGATCTAAGCATCATGAACGTTAATGGACGGTAGTGATTACTTATCATCAGGTGACCTGTCTGCTCGTTTGCCGCACCTATGACATCAAACATATACCGAATCCTGTGTCGTCAATTATTAGAACAAAACGAAGAATTTTTATTGAACTTATTGTATTATATTTAAATTATAATTGGGAATGTAATTAACTGAAATCAGTTCTTTAGGACTTGTATTCAAATTTTCACCGGATTTTATTTTCTGCAGGTTCGAAACAGCATAGATAAGGTAGTTGATATATTATTCATTCTTCTTACTACACTGAATACTCTCGGCAAACAAATTGCGTTTAATGCACGCTCCCATCGCATCGATGGCATTTTCAAAGTTATAAACGGTAATACTTTCTGTTTCATTTCTTTTAATATAAAAAAATAAAAAAATGCATGATACCTGCACAATGAGCTATACTGTAAACACAATACTTGTAATGTATGTACAAATTACTGTGATTTGGAAAAAGTATATAATTGAGAAATAACATGTTTTACAGGACAACTTTTCGCACCAACTAAAATGTATCATGAAGAAGTAGTAAAAGCCAACGCAGCGGTGATGTCGCGGCTTTTAAAGCTGTATCACATAGCAATATTCGCATGCGGGTCTCTCTGGACCCTGTTCCCGCTCGTCAACAGGGCCATCGGCTATGAAGTCGAGTTCACAGCTTATTTCCCTTTTGATACGAGTACCTCACCAAAGTAAGCAGTTTTTTTATCGTATATTCATAGTAGGCTGTAGATAATGCAAAATGTTTCCTCTTCATCAGTATAACCATTATACCATATTATACCAAACATTGATTGATTTCTTAGCATTATTACCTATGTCGGAAGTTCAAAAATATAACGAACGGTTCATATAATAGTAATTGAGTATTGCTAGTCTGCTACCGTTCCTTTCAACTGGATGGTAGAAGCAGAAAGGAGGGAAGAGTCAGAGAAGTAGGGGGAAGATAATTACTGTTCGCCTTCCACTCAAACTCAATCTACATACAAAAGTATGACAACAAAACTTGAGTTGATTAGAATCGCGCTGGCTCATTCTCTAGTCATATTAGCTAGGTAGACCAAGACTATATTTTCGTTTTGTTCGTAAAGCAAAAAGCTCAACTTTTTTCTAGTATTTTTTTTTTGCCGATTAAAGGCATTATTAGCCAGTATGATTTACCTAATGATAACAGAACAAAATATGTCGCTTTTGTCTCCCATTGCCTGTCGCCTGTAGCCATGACTTTTGTTACCCAAAGGTGTCTAAATACGTCATTGGCTTTTTCCTAAGGTGTAAGACAATCTATAGATACTACTTTGAAGCTCAGATGTTTGTAATTTAATAATATATTTTTTTATATGCAGATTCGAATTGGCGCTTGCCTACATGACAATACTAATAACATTACAAGCCTATGGTAATGTTACAATGGACTGTACGATCGTCGCATTCTACGCCCAAGCGAAAACTCAGATACAGATGCTCCGCCACGATCTAAAACAGCTGGTTAATTCAAAAGACGACAAAGTAACAACAAAATTACATAACAGATACAAACTCATATATAAAGACAGACGTGAAGAAGGAATTGAATTACAAAGACGATTAGTGCACTGTGTTGAACATTACCAGAAGATAGTATGGTAAATATAAAAATAATAATATTATTTTTATTGCAATGAATGGTGAGACAAGCATGCTTTGCCTGATAGCAAGTGATTCAACAAGCAAAACAAAGCAAAGCAAGCAAAACCAAACAGAAACAATACCATGAATTACAAAGCAATGCTTGGCATTCCACTGCGCTTGCCATTCTGAGATATAAAATTTTAAGTCTTAATATTTCCGGTAGTTACTCTGGCTAGAACTTCCTTCAAACCGGAATACAACAGTGCATTTACACTGCTGTTTGGCGGGAAAAGACATTGCGCTGGTATCTACCGTGGCGGCCTTTCACATAATTGAGAGACCTACCGCTCATTGAATTCGGATGTTAATTAAACATAAAAAAAGAAAATTCAGTATCCTTAAGTGGTCATCTACTGGTGACTTTACCTTAGTGCTTAATAAACAAATTGGGCTAAGAGGAGATATTGATAATACGTTTGCTTAAATTGTTTAATCCATGTATATAAATGTATGTCGTGTAATTGTGATGTTACAGGTTAAGTAAAGAAATTGAGTCCACGTTCGGAGAAGCAATGACAGTGCAATTTTTCATAATGGCTTGGGTTATATGTATGACAGTATACAAGATTATTGGAGTTAGTAACTTTGCACATCATATTTTAACTTGCCTTATAATAAATATGAACAATAACGTAATGAGCGTTACTTCTTCCAGCTCGCCATTTTTTCTGCTGAGTTTGTTTCGATGGCGATGTACCTGGGATGTATGTTGGCACAGCTATTTATTTATTGTTTCTTTGGAACACAGCTCAAGGTGGAGGTAATTTAGTCACAATAAGTTTACCTACATTAATTTGTACAGAGGACGTAAGTACGCGAGGAAAAACGTATTGTTGGAGTGTGCGATCGATAATGTTTTCATCTGGTAGAGACGATAAATTAGCTTTAGGTTGGTTTTCTTAGCTTACTGAATAAGTCTTTAAAGTATACATACAAGACTTACAAATTTGTTACAGAGCGAGTTTGTGAGTCAATCTATATATCGCAGTGACTGGCTGGCAGTAAGTCCTCTCTTCCGTCGACAGCTACTAATCTTAATGTACTATTGCTCTCAGCCAATAACACCTCGTACCGCCTACGTAATTCCCATGTCTTTGGAAACATACATCACGGTTTGTATTTCATCACCTTTGTATTTCTGAACGTCAGCCTGTTGCACTTTATGGTATAATGTAGGTGGTGCGCTTAGATTCAATGAGATCCTGACTTCAGACATGGCCGCCCAAACAAAATAGCGGAGGCGCAATGCGCGATTTGCAGCAGTTTAAATTACTTTTTTAGTTAATTATTTATTGTAGGTACATAGTAAGGAAGAATAACAGATGATAGAGGCAATAGAAAAACAAGAAAGTAGAAAAGACGGTCTTATTGCTCTAAGGCAATTATTGCGAGACAAGCATGGGATAGATATTAGATATATCAAATTATGTAAAATAAAGACAATGAAAGTTCGAAGAAATAAATGTTAATATTAATACATAAGTATAAATACACAAAAAATATTACATAGGTATTATACTTATATGGAATGAAAAGAAGTGAAAATGAAATTAAATGAAAATAATTTATGGAATCCATTAAAATGTTCAACATCGTTTAGATTCAGTCATTTTTTTATCTACCACCCGGTTCGGAAAGCGGTTTTCACTAGAGAAGAACGGGCAAGAAACTCTAGTGTTGCTCTTTTTAAAACCAGTTTACAATGTAGTGATTATTACATAATTTACAAGTTGGTTTAAATCAGAGCAGTTTATTAATAATTGGTTGTAAATTTACAATAAATATTTTTAATACGAATATGTTTACGTTATAATAAATATGGCTGAGTGAAGCAAAGTCGAAGTATACATACTTATTTAGATTTATAAATTAAAAAAACAGCCACAGCGGAAAGAAATCGAAATGTGAAATCATTCTAGCTACTTACCTTATACCTACTTTAATGGCGAATGAGTTGTAAAAAAGTTTCCTATCATAAGCTTTTAAAAGCATACTAAGTAATTTTATTTAATTTTTAGTTAATTTTGACTTAAGTAGAGGTCCCGTCGTGATAATTAATTAGAGACTTCAGCCAAAGGTCTTAAGTCCAATCATAACTACGCCGCTTTTCTGTACTTATATAAGTACTTGTCATTAATTTATTCATGCAAGTTCTTCCTGTAGAGTTTATGTGTACCTACTACATGCTCCTCAATACCATAAATATAAATAATGCATTATAATGAATCTCTATGCGTCTTAAACATTGTCAAACCGTAGAAGTATTTCTTTCTATCTTGGCCACTACGCAGAGCACCTATTACAATATACTTCTAATTAACATAATTCAATTATTTAAATAAAGTATTTGAAAGGTGAAAGGATAATACTAATGTTTTATTAATGTATGTTTCAAAAGTGCGTACAATGTCTTTCGTGTACCTAAACAAATCAACGATGAAAATGTCCACAAGCATACGAGTTTTTTACGTTGCATTCATTACATTTGCAATTTAGAATGTCTGTGTGAATAAAACTGTGATGAAAGGATTTTTATTTGTGTTGAGTTGTGTGAGTATACAATTTTGGCCACAGACGATGTTTAAAACGTCACTAGACGGATGGGCGAAAGTTTAAAGAAACACGAGTCAGAAATAATGCAACTTAATTATGAATTCCGAACCGTCTATAAATATGATGCCATTACATTTGTTCTTCTTGACAAATGATTATATTATATTGTTTCCTGCAATAGGTACCCACTTCTTCATTGTACTTATTCTAAACTATACTATGCATTATTTTGTAACGTATGTATTATTTTGTTTGCAGGTTTTAAAATCTTCATACACGTTGTTTACTTTTCTCAATAGAAAATAGATGTTTGGAAACACACTTGACCGCAAATGCTTAGTATATATATAAAATATGTTGATAAATACTGAAAAAAACAGGTTTTATGAATGTAGTTTATCCTAATAAAATGTGTAAAAACAGAAATAAAATATACTTTTTCTATTTATCGTATTTTTTTCACAACCGGAACATCTGTTTTGGAAAAGACAGCAATACTAGTTTTCATGTTTATTTGTCGCAAAAATCTCCTGCGTTGGTCGTTCGTGCCGCCTATCAGGAGGTTGCTCGTAAAATTGACCGCTGTTTGAATCACTGTATCCATTTACTAGCATTTTATGGCTAAGTGACGTCATGGTCATGAACGTAGCAATGCTTTTGTTCTGTAGGTCACATTCTTTGTTTTAAGTCTTGGCAATAATTTAGAAATAAAGCAGTATTGTGTCCGAACTTCTTCAAACAAAACGTCTTGTAGTGATATATAATTGCACGGTTGTTAATTATCCTCGTGTGGTCATTAAAGCAGAGAACAAAAAAAATTAAACAGCTAAAATACGTATCTGTTGAGTGTTGACAAACCAATAGCGTCTCCAACTGTTGTTCTGTTTTCACAATGATATCATATAAAGTGTAGGCGTTAACATTCCGAAACAATAACTACGTTTTCTTTTGTAGGAATTTCAAAAAATAAACATTCAGCTCGATAAAAATACACTTAACCTCATATCATTTATTTGCCGCGGTGTTCGTAAGCTAGTAAAACAATTATTTAAATCGTCGTATTTCTGCGTTTATGTCGTCGCCGCAAGGTGCGGGCGGCGCGGGTGACTCACTCGGAGTCCGCTAGACAATCCAGGAGTCCGAATCTCGCCTCTTCAGTGCTCCGGACGACGTAAGTGCTGAAAGTCGTGTAAAAAGTTGTATCCGGCCCCGAATAGCGCGCGTGGAATTCCGTTTATAAATACGCGAGTGCTGGTGAGTCGTGTCGGCGGATCGTCGAATGCGAAAGCCGCGGCGGTGCCGAGCTCGCAGCGGGCCACAGGGAGGCGGCGCGGTGCGGCGCGGCGAGCAGGGCTGCGGCGGCGCGTAGCCGTTGGCCCGCGGGGATGCGCGTGCGCCGATGATATTCACGGGCGGGGGGGCGCGCCGGCGCACCTCGCCCGCGCCACGCGCGCGCGTTCCCGTGCGCCCGCCCGCCCACAGACTCCAAGCCGACTACGTGAGTGACCACTTCTCGCGCCCCACTGCCGACTGCCGACTACCGCTTGGACATAGTTAGCTTCCTAACGTGCTTATAAACGCCTAATTACATTTTACTCTGTCATAAATGTCAAGATAATTATGAAATATTACATCTACATCGCCGGTTTATTGGCTAAAGAAATATTTTCATAGTAATATTAAGGTTTTGCTCGCCTTTTATAAAAGAACGAGAATATTTTGAATACTTTAGACGAACGTGTTTTTATTAGGTGTATGTTTAGACAATAATATTAATATAAATTGATTTTAAGTCTACGACTCTTGTAGACTTCGTTACATCGTTAAATATCATAACTGGATAGAGACACAGCAAAAGTATATTTGGTACCTATCTCTGTGAATAATGTTGTGTATACGAGTATGTAAGTACCTAAAATTGCTGTACATGAAGAAGAGTATTATCGGGATGACGGCTATTTAAATAAAAGCATTTTGTTTAACGTTATGACGCACGTTCTGATTTCAAGTAGGTACTCGTACTTCTGTTATTGTATACATTTGAATCTCGAAACACATAAGATAGTACACATTTTATATTTTCTATATTAGTGGCTACATTCATGGACAATTTTAATACCAATTTTAGTTATCAAATGTTTTGAGTTCTTAGCTGTAACTGAATTCAAAAGTCGTTCGACAGGGCCAAAAAATCCTATACCTAGCTAAAATACATTTGAAAATCTGTATATGAATAATGCCTTAGAAGTACAACAACAAAAACTCAATTAACTCTATCAAACGTACAACTTCGGTTACGTTTAAAGATAAAATCTATTATGTTTGTTTACAATGCAAACATTCATCACCTGCATTATTGATGATTCAATTAATGTTGCCATTAACTTGGTATGTTGTCGATTATAATTATCTGGTGATAGTAAGTAACAAGTGATATGTGAATGGAAAGTGACGCACCAGTGTTACAAATTACAACGGTACCATCAACTCCGCTCACGGTTGGATTCCAGCTATTTATACCCATGCATTACACTAGTACGCTCTATTCAGCGTTCACAACCTTGATGCTCTTCGCTGATTTCCCATAATGCTTATTGCCGTATCTGTATTACATATAGCAAGTTATTATATCAAATTATGGACGTATCTACAATACTGGATGTTACAGATATTAAACTGAACTCATTAAAAATACAACTAGATCAGACGCCTCAATGAGTATCGTACTAACGTTGGCGTAGTTGTACTGCGGTATGATTACAAATCGGATGTTTTGGGTTCGAATCCCGGTTGATTTTTCTATTTATTATTAGCCCTGCGTCAGAAATTTGTGCCCGAAATGGCAATAGGCTCGACCCTTATCGCATTATGGGACAGAACGTACAACGCGATAAGTGGACGTCTTTGTAGCACATTTGCCTACCCCTTCGGGGAAAAGGCGTGAGTTTATGTATGTTACATATTCAGATTCCTACAATTCAAAAAATTGTTTCCGAAGTACGACCTCTGAAAAATTTCTGACTTACGGGGATCATTTGATCCTGCAATATAAAACCCTAAAACACTATTATTGTTCGCTCTTAAACCATGCTAAACGCATCGACTAGCTTGATACGCTACTGGGGCTGTTAGATATCAGGGTTCTTAGTTAATAAACAAGGGAAAAATGTGCAATTTTATGCATGAGCAGTTATAGACGGTTCAATCACCACTACCCTTACCTAACAGTGTTGGTTGGAATACAACCATCAACTACCAATTAATGTAATAAATGGGCGCAGTATATTTGTAGTCTGTACATAACTTGCATAATAGTTAGATATAGCATCTAATAAAATAACATGAAAATAGAAGAAAAAATTACTGAATGTTCAAACTTCTGTATCTGTACCAGCCCATATACGTCCCACTGCAGGGCACAAGCCTTCTCTACAATCGAGAATACGATTGAGAGTGGTTAGGCCATATAGTCCGCCACGCTGGCCTAATGCGGGTTGGCGGACTTTACATACCATAGAAATCGCTATGGCATGCAGGTTTCCTCACGATGTTTTCCTTCACCGTTATAGTGCGTGGTGATTGACTATCAATACACAAATGTTTCCGAAAAGTCAGAGATGTGCCCTGGGATTCGAACCCGCGACCACCGTGAAGATGTTGGCAGCCGCGTCTGGTCCGTTTACCAACAGGCCACCACGCACTTTAATGAATATTTAAACTTAATCCTAAGTAATTTACATGTAGATACTGGTATATTTTTCCAATATTTAATAAGTATTTAAATGGTAGAGACACTCTACCGTTTACAATATGGAATAAGCCAAATTGACAGGAACCGTTTCCGCGTTCTATTCAGTCAGCGAGATGGATTTAGAGGGCCTGCTAATCTAACCTAGAATATCTGTCCGAAATCTTGATGATTATGTTCTATCTTTAATAAACGTAATTCACTTGTATAAAACCTATAAGCATGACTTTGAACCCCTAAATGGAAACCTGAACAAAAAGCACATTTATAAATAACTAGCTGTGCCCGCGACTTCGTCCGCGTAGAATTTAACAAAAGCTTTATTTTCCTAAAATAAAAGATTTTTTCTAAAATAAATGTAGCCTAAGTTACTCCTTATTATATCAGCTACCTGACATTTTTAGAATATTTTTAGAGCAAATAAATCAAAGAAACATAATGAGCTTATCCACCCGCGTGTCATAATAACATATTTAAAAAAACAACCTCAAAATTTAAGGGTTTATTTTTTTCTGCTGAACCCTAATTTGTTTTTCAAAATTAAAGTAGCCTAAGTTACTCCCGCAAAAAATAGCTATCTTTCAGTGAGTCCCGTCAAAATCGGTCCAGCCATTTCAGAGATTAGCCGGAACAAACAGACAGACAGACAGACGGACAGACAGACAAAAAAAATCTAAGGTCATTTTCGTTATAGATATCATGTATATAACGACGCAATGTGTAGTTGGACATTTTTTTTATTTTCACTTTACAAACAGACACTTCAATTTTATTTATATGTATAGATAATAATACTGAATAAGTACCGAACATTTATTTAACTTCCATAAATCGAGAAAAATCACAAAGGAAAGGTTATGGTCGCTTGTATATATAGTACATGTATTTGAATCTCTAATAAGCCAAACTGAACCAAAAAAGTGTCTTTATTTAGGTAAGTACCGAATATTTATCTAAATTACATAAATTGAGAAAAATTACAAATGAATGGGTGTTAAAAGAAAACTAATACATAGAAAGGACATATTCACGAACAATACATTTTTGTTCCCATTGAGCCTTGCATTGAGCTGTAGCATTTCAAATAAGTCCGTATGTCAAACAGCCATTTCACTTATTATTGGTATTGGAATAACCAATTAGTAAGAATTAATTGTAAATAGGTGTAGCGTTCACTTTTCTTGAAAGTTGAAACTACATTAGGTATTTGAAATTGAGAATAATTGGATTTGTTCTATGAAAAGCTGATTACTACTCTTCTTATATACATTATCATGATTTATGTGAATCTGAGCCGTTAAATAAATAAAATAGAGGTGTTGAGGTACTCTATATTACTCTATTACTATTACTCTATTTTACTGGAGGTAGGTCTCTCATATGTGAGAGGCCGCCTGGGTAGGTACCACCGCAATGTCTATTTCTCCCGCCAAACAGCAGTGTGAATGCATCGTAGTATTTCGGATTGAAGGACATTGTAGCCAGAGTAACTATTGGACATATTGAGACTTAACATCTTATATCTCAAGATGGCGAGCGCAGTGGAATGCCAAGCATTGCTTTGTTATTCAAAGTGTTGTTTGGTTATGCTACTGTTCATGCGGTCGTATCGCTTACTATAAGGCAAGCGGCATGCTCGTCTTGCCATTCACTGAAATATATATTATGTATGCCTAAATGTAACAATTCTGAATTTATTTTCACCATTTTAAAATCTTGTTGTTTGATTATTCTAAATCATCTCTGAATTTATGACTGGCACCGCTCTATGCCTTAGTGCTCTCCATATTTTACATCTTATTATTATCCATTTACAAGTTTTTTATTTTGTTTAGGCTACAAGATCGAAAACCCAAATGTTAGTCGGCCTAGCTATATCAAAACAGTAAAGCTTAGATATTTGGTCGTAAACAAGGATAGAAATGGTTTATTTAGAAATAACTCATGTAAAAACTGGTTTGTTTGAAACATTAACTCAATATTATGTTTGTTCTGGCAACGAGAAGTCGCATTGTATAGTGCTATGTAGTAGGTATGTATGTATGTACGTAACAATCCAGGCGTAATACACTTTTGATAAGGGAATAAAACAAATAATAAAGCCGGGGAATAAAGCCGATGACCTGACGTTAAATTGTCATCAAAATACTTTACAACAAGCTCTGTTGCGTATGTCATGCAGCCATCGCATGATGGGCAGTAAAATTATCAAATTTGCACTTGAAATTAGAACATAATATTATTGTATATTGGGTGCGGGTGCACATCGAATGAATCACTGATCGCATAGCGCGTCACACACGTGACATGACAAACGTATTCTCGATTTTGGCCATTTGACATTCACAATGTATTTCAAAGCCGTAATCACCAGGATTCATGCCAGAGAATTCAAAGATCTTGTACAGATGCTTTCCATGTAAATACCGATGCGTCTAGTTGTGTCCCTTCGGCTGTAAGGGCGCCACCTGTATTTGTAAAAAAATAAACATTCTGATGGGTTCGTAGCCCACTTCCGTGTGACGTGCGACTTGGCGATGCGTGCAGATGACATCGGAGCGCGATGTCGTCGTGGTTTCGGGTATGTTTCGTTTCTCGTTTAACTCGAAGAGAAGATTCTTGGCTTCAAGTGTAAATAATATTATCGTTAAATGTGAAAGCGCAATAAATCTCAATGCGGTGCTTTGTATTGAGCGGGGCGGTTAGCTGAGCGACTAATACAGCCGAATTATATGTACATAGAAATGGCATATTCATGTATACTTAACTGTTTGAAGGAAAAATCAGCGGCATTATAGGAAATCAATACTTGCACCATTTTTTGGTATAAGGGCAAAGAACACTCAGCTTACACAGTTTCATTTCAACATTTACCTACCTATTGTTTCGCGCAGTTATCGATCCCAAGCCGTCCAATTATAAACATAATCAAGTTGTTGATGCAGAGTATATTTGTATCCGATTAAGCAATAGTGCTTCCTTCTACCACACTTATTTCAGTCAAAGAATCAATTTATTTTTCTTGTATTTTAGTATTATCCAATTTCTACGTTTAACTGCAAATGACCTTCTATCCAATTACGGCTTGATTGCCTACCTAATCATTAATCAGTACTTCCGTCTTACACAAGCTGAACTTTACAAATCAATTGGAGCGAGCATGTTGGCAAACCACAGTTCGTTAGTTAACAGGATACATCGGTTTAGTCGGATTGGCTCCCTCCCAAACACGAGAGACAATAACAGTATGCCCAAATAGTGTGTACAGGTAAAGAATTGAGATATTGAAGTTATGATTCGAAAGCAATAATGAGTGAGGGTGCCGCCTTACGATTTGTAATAATGGCGCAGTGTTGGCAATCGGTCAACCCAATGCAATTAGCGTTGACTGACACAATGGCTCCCAAAACCCAAACAACACGTACTGATGAATCACAAATGTTTACAATGCCCTATCACGTTATAACGAACATCAAAACAGCCATTAACCAAACATCTATGTTCAATTAATTTTCCCGCGCTGTATGATCTAGAATTTGCTGATTCTATCCCACGGAATAATTATATTCAAACATAATAAATAACTGTGTTAAATAAATTCAAACTTGCCGAGTTATTAGTCTTCGGAAAATAACGTTTCGACATATTTGAGTCTTTCTGTAGCTTATAAAAATATTAGCTACAGAAAATAATTTAATATCACCGTGTTTAAGTCAAGCGTAGTTGTACGTATTATGCAGTTTTATGTTATTGTCATAAAATAATCTGTAAATCATGTCATAAACACTTTAGATAACTTCAAAATGTCGACGCAACTTTGGCCAGTAGCCATTGGGAATGATGAATTGGCATGCCTTCTGATATAAATGTATTTTTCATATTAAAATTGATTTATTAATACATTATATTTATAGTTTAGTCAATCATTTAGCCATTCTGCGTCTTTACTTATGTTTTAACTGCTATAATGCCGGAAGTTGCCAGAGTCTACAGTCCTACGTCGTCGTCCATTTACTCCGGTCTTCGGTATTCTCAGTTACAGATATATTAGCTTTAATACTTATTATTCCAGGATTACAAGCTAAACTTTCCGTGATCATTTATTTTATTTAAATAAAGAAAGAGAGTTACTTAATTATGTATCATTCAAGGTACTTTACTGAAATTAATTTAATAAATGATTCTATTGCAAAACTAATTTAATTACAGACATGTGTGATATTTAATTATGTTGGAACATTTCCACATAGTAAAACATGAAAATATTAATAAAACGACATATCCATTCGTTTATGACATTTTACACATACTTTACATATCGATACAGGCTTTGAATAATAAGTAAGTATATTTTGTATATTACGGGTATGTAGCAATTTTCTGTGGATACGTAATTCATAAAGGTGGTTTTCTGTACTTCACCTTTTGCTTACTTCTACTGATTACGAGCATTGCGCTTGGCTTGCCGTATAAGACTATTTTTATTTTTAATAAATACTTAACTAATAAATACACTCAATATTGACATACATAGCCCTGATTTCACAAATAAGTTTTGTGTCATGGGTACCAGGAACTACGAGAGAGAAACAAATATCTGTGGATCGCACAAGCATTTGTCTCGGTGTGGAGATCGAAACCGCACTGCGACACGTCAACAGCTTTGAGTTCGTCATATCTAGTCGTTATTATTTTTTAGGAATAATGCATTGGAACTCGAATGGGAAAATATTATTAAAACACTACCGACAGTACTAAAGTACTTATGAGATATTGTACCTTAGCAATTCATTAAAAAGTAAATGTTCCACCTACATGTTTACATCTACAATTATCTCAGTAGTTAATTATGGTAATATAATGATACAATAATATTATAATTACATGCCTGCAAATTAAGCATAGTTGCTTTTATGTAGTACTTATTTTTTTACGTCATGGTTTTCTCTACCTACATAAAATAATCTGGTAGAGTTTTCATAATGGCATGTAGTGGGTAATTATTGGTGTTATTTTGTCTAGAATGTTATTTATATACGAACTTCTTTTAACATTCCAATTTCAATTAATTTGAATTAATTAAAACAATAACCTCTTTAGTGATAATTTTCCACATAGCACTGGCCAGTAAAACAAAATTACGGTGTGATATAAACGAAAATATTATATTTATTTAAATGTGATTGGAGTTTTGGCGGGAAAATAATAGGAATTACTTATAGCACTTCTTAGAATTTCAATTTTCTGCATATTGAGTTTTATTGCTTAAAGTAGAAGCCTATTAATTGAATTTAATTCTGTAAAGTGTTTTTTGCAGGAGTGTTTTATGTAATTTATTCGAATTTTTCGTCGGGTCGAAGTTTTGGTAAGTTTGCCTTTGCCTTATTATAGCATGACATGAGGGATTCTACGGTTTCTAGTTGGTTTCTAGCAGTTTCTAGGGTTCGACCGTTTGACAATGACGGACGATGAGCTGTTTTTGTCGGTAGAATTTATGTCAATGATTTGAACGTTTTCGCCCAAATTATGAAAATTACAAAAAATATTACTTGGGAACTGGCTATATGCACAAACCGTACACAAAAAAATGGTAGTAGGTAGGTACACAATTAATTATTGCTTTTTTTACATCACAAACGGTAGCCTTAACCAGCAGATAGGATATATTTGTAAAAATATTTATTATATTCAATTTACATTTAAGTTAAATAATATTTCAATGTAGTAGTATGGTAATATTAAGCTTCTACCAATATGAAGTCCTTCAATAGGTCAGGGTGGAGGGTGTCGCATTGGTCTAACCCCTCTGAATCGCACTCCCCATCGTAGAGGAGTCATCTGCTTAGCAGTGGGCGATTATGATCTTATTCGTATACAATATATTGTTTAATAATAATTGTCATGCGTTGTGTTTTGCAGTGGTTCCCGGGCGGGACATGCGGTGAAGGCGGCGAGGGCGGCGTGCGGCGCTCGCTCGGGAAGCGCATCACGCAACGTCGCGGCGCTATCAAACACCACAAGTGAGTTCAAAATAGTGAAGTAGTTCATGTTTAAAGTAATTTAATGTCTAATACATGTAATTTAATTTGACTAACGTAAATTATGTATTTCTTTGAAAAACAAAATACCACAAGGTAGTAACTAATTCTTTAAATAAATTATAATAATAAATTAAATAAATAAATAAAATTAATTATAAATAAATAAACTAAAGTAAGGAATTAGAATAAATAAGTATATACAAGTTTAACTTATATAATATATCGAATTGAAATAATTTAGTAGTTATACACTCATTTACAAAAAAAAGAGGGCGGCTTTGATTTTAATTCTTCTTTAAAAAAATACGGTACCAAAATGATTTCGATCATTTGTACATGTTACTGGCCGGTTTTAAAAATGCCATGGTGTTTAAAACAGTACGTTCTAAATTCAAATTTTCGTTTGATGCTTGTTTTTACAGAAAACCACTTTTTATCCTACATTTTTGGTGCGAAGTTCCAAAAGATAATATCGGTTTTCATAACTTTTAGTCGATTTTTATGAATTTATTTCATATTCTTAATTGTCAAAGCTTCATTTATTGCTGTTTAGCTGTCTCAATAATGTTAGAGAAAGTGGTAAAAGCTACCAAAATTATTGCGCTGCTCGAAGAGGGTTGCAGCCAATACTTCGTGGCTCAGAGGCTAAGTGTGAGTTGCTCGACGGTTCAAAGGACCTGGCAGCGGTATCAAGACACCGGTTCCGTCGAGAGAAGGCCTGGTTCTGGAAGAAAACCATGTACCCAACCACGGGATGATCGTTTTCTTGTGAGTCGCGCATTGAGAAATCGCAAGTCTTCGTATGTGGACCTTAAGAATAACCTCGAAGAAGTAAGAAATGTGCATATTAGTCTATGGACGGTCAGGAGGAGGCTTCTCGCGGCCAATATACGCAGTCATCGCCCGGCCCGCGGCCCTAAGTTACTCTGTGAGCACAGAGTTGCCAGGCTTAGGTTTGCTCGTAATTGTGAGTCATGGACTGAAGAAGACTGGAATAGGGTATTGTTCTCCGATGAAGCCAGGATATCTCTGTTCGGTGAAGATCGACGTCGGCGAGTGCTACGAAGACGAGGAGAACGCTTTGCAGAGGCTTGTTTTGAAGAAATCACACCTTATGGTGGGGGCTCTGTTATGTTTTGGGCAGGAATAAATTCAATCGATCGTACAGAGTTAGTCTTCATTGAAAACGGCTCATTGACTGGACATCGATACATAACGGAAGTTCTAATTCCTCATGCACAACCCGCATTGGCCGCTTTAGGCGAAGACTCAATTTTTATGGACGACAACGCTCGCGCCCATCGGTCTGGCGATGTGGAAGCGTATGTGCAAGAGGTCGGCATTCAGACGACGCGTGAGATCAGTACAACCGGCTCCGCAGACCATCAGAGAGCTGAAGAATGTGATTACCGCGGAGTGGGAACGTATTCCGCAAGCAAGTATCCGGGATATCCTCGCTAGCATACCCAGACGAATTCAAGCTGTGATTTCAGCTAGAGGGGGTCACACTCGATACTAAACATTTATCTGCTTTTACTTTATTAAAGAAAAAACAAACAAAAATCTTTGTTAACTTTTACTTCACGAGCATATGCATTACTAGCGAGCATACACTACTAGTGAACTTTAGCATTAAAACCCATAAATTTTATCAAAATTTTATGATAATACTGACGAAAACGATTATTTGCTTATTAATTTACAAAATTGTGAAAGTAAAACTACCTATAATTATCAAACAAACCAATAGTAACATTTGAAATGGTTCATTGCTTAGGTGCCCCTTTTTTTTGCAAATGAGTTTATTATTATAAAACCCAGTAAAGTTTCTTCATCCAATTAAGGAAATAACACATGTTAGTAGTAGTAGAGCTGCGATGGTGTCTACTTGATCTGTAGGTTTGGTAGGAGTCTGCAGTATCTATGATAAAAACACGATAAATCCAGCCTGCGATCGAAAACGAAGTCAGGTGGTGGTTTTAGTAACTTCCGACATAACGCAACTGAATATTAACAGCCGAAAGTATCAAACATCACTTTATTCCAAAATACTCAATTTTTAAAGATACATTTCAAACACAAAAATCTTTCCGTCTTTCATCATCGAACAATCTCTTGACAATCAACTTTTGTCATTTAATCAAATACCCATTGATTTGAATTTGAATTTAAAAGACTCTAAGAGATTCTAAGACGCAAGGGTCCTTATTATCATTTTAGAAAAAACTTTGGATTTACCACCCAAACACGAACATATTCAATATATCCCAAAAAAAAATGTCTTTTATTATCTCACGACCTCATCGGCATGCAATTACACAGTATCTTAACCCATTCAATGCGGCAACAAATTTTGCTCTCGCTACCCAAATGCGGCATACTCCTTAACGTAAACGCCGATCGGCGTGAGCCGCCCCTGACGGATCAAAAATAAAACGCCAATCGGCGTTTTCAGCACTCCGTTAAGAATTTCATTTTATTCATTTCGAATTCATGGGATTTCTCGAGTAGTACACTACAATTTTTGCAATAAGGACTGTTTTTAGCAAGTAGCAGAATTAATTTAATTATTTTAGCCAATTTTGTATGAGATTCGTGAAGATTTGTTGATAGAAATTTGAGAAAAGGAATATATGCAGTTTTTTTTATAGATTATGGATTTAAATGGTGAGTAAATCTCTTTATTTGATAAATATTTCTATTGTGCTCCCCCATCGTACAAACATCCTTGTTTAAAGCATAAAAAATGATATTATTGATAACTTCGAATATTATCAGGGGTTGCAAACCATTTTTTTTTATTTCATAATAATTAAATCTCAATACAAAGTTAGTGTATAGGTACTTATTATTATTAAAATTATCAAAGGAAATTAATTATAAATAAAATATATAAAAATAATTTAATAATATATAAGTAAATATTTTCTCTCAATCTTCTTGATTGAAAACGTATACATAACTGGGTGTTGTTAAATAGACAGAATTGATTTCAGTGTAATGGATAAAATTTGATGGTTTGAATTTTACAATTTTTATAATAGAAATAGAATATAAATCATATTAAAATACCGCGACAATATCCGTAAAATAGTTTTATTACGTTGATTTTTTATGCAGTTCTTCTTTTTCAGAAAGAAAACGTTTCTAGTCGCCTAATATATTAATTGATATATTGTTTGGGATGACATTTACTTATCTCAGTCGTTATTGGCACCACAAAAGAAACGGAAAAGTGAAAGTTCTAATAAAGAGATTAAAAAATAATTAAAATATCAGGATGTGATAATTGCCAAAGTATCAATAAAATATTGACAAAAAAGATAAACGAAATATAATATTTGTTAATTTCGCATTTTGCTCACTGTTTTTAAGCAGCAAAACCGTTTAAAAAAAAAGCAAAAAAAAGAGTTTAAGGCACTTTGCAGGACCAAGGAAAATAGGGATTCATGTATAATGTAAATAGAACTAGCGGTCCCATATTCGTCCGGTTGTAGATAGTTTTTAAACCAGTCCACATCAAAAACATATTATTTTGCGTAATAATTACCTATATGAATTAAATAATAACACCGAACAGTCACATATATGGTCCTGACCCCACACTAAGATCGAGTCTTGTGTCGTGGGTATCAGGAACTACGAGAGACTTTTCGGTCTCACAAACACCTAGACCCGAAAGAAATATTTGTGAGCCACACAAACATTTGTCTCGGTGCGGAGATCGAATCCGCGGCCTCTCGTTACACAGGCGGCGTCTAGCCACCTGCGCCACGGAGGCTGTCAATGAATTCCCCGAATGTGAATTTCCTGAACACTGTCGATTATATTTCCCGTCCAGTTATGTCCCGTTCTGTTCCGTCTCTCAGTCCCATGACGAAAAACTTGCAATCCTGTCCTGTCAAATTGGGAGCTACCCATTCTAATTTTAAAAATTAGCTAATATTTCTATTTCAATTCCTGACTGCTGTAATATTCCCGTAGGATGACCCCGGGAATAATATTTTTTTTCGGACTGAAAGCTAGCCTATGTGTCGAACCAGAGTGACAGCTATCCCTATAACTAATTTCATCAAAATCGGTCGAGACGTTTTTGTGTGAAAGAATAACAAACATCCATACATCCACACATCCATCCACACTCACAAACTTTCACATTTAACTTAATCATAAGCTTGTTTAATAGAATAAATAAATATGCTATTCATGTTTTTATAACCAATAGTTGTGAATCCCTGGAAAACGCCGATTGGCGTTTGCCGCACCTGAGTAAGAAAACTCAACTTTTCTAGAACTGAAATATCCAGAAACTATTTGTACCAGGCTTTTCACTGATAAATTATAAACACATTGGTCTATATTTTATAATTAAAAAATCAAATTTGGGTAAAATATAAAACAACTCTACATTACGCCGATCGGCGTTGTCAGCATCTGAGTAAGAAAAAATAATACGCCGATCGGCGTGCGCCGCATTGAATGGGTTAAAGTAGTAGAGCCATGCTGTTGTCAGTCATGACAGCACGAATGGACAGGCTCGTCCGGGGCTGTACTATTTTCTCACAGGATATCGTCGTCAACGACGGTAGAGCTGTCCTGTTTCATTCGTGAGTGAGAATGCCGGATGTCCAATACCCCTTCCCAGTCCCTACGTTTTTCCTTCCTGCTCCCTTCCCTATTTGATGGGTCGGCATCTATGACCCAATGGATGTTCATGAGCGACAGTAATCAATTACAATCGTGATCTGTTTACTCGTCTTCCAGACCTATGCAATTGACATAATACATAATAAATATATAGGTCCATAAAATAAAATAAAATCGATTATAAGTTTATTACTTATACTTAGTATCAAACGATGATGTGCAATCTCAGAAACAAGAAACGAGTAAACATTGCAAAAAAATACATTTATAAAAATGTGAGTTTATGCCAACGATACATATAGCCTGTGTTATTTCCGTGGTAAACAGCCTACGAGTGTAGTTATTTTTGAAACCATTTAGATTTTTTTAAGCTTTCATAGCCCCATTTGTTTGTTATGGCCTCTTGTAAATTTAACTATCAAGCCGCCATCCCACCCGGATGGGCTTCCCGAGTGAAATTACCCTTTTCATGAAAATAAAGGCTAATTTATGTTGTATTTCAATTACCAATTATATCTATTTTTTACTTACCATTTTATGTGCTATGTTTTTCATTTGACATGAGCTAAAATTAATATTACTGGTTATTAATATCCCAAGCTAACTATAGTAAACAGATTTATGCTAAAACTTGGCAGAGCACGTATCTTTTCCCATATTAAAAATAATAATGTAAATAGTTATAGTAGTTTTTGAGCTACAAGTGCACGATCCGACAAAAACATGTAGGTATAACAGATATTTCATTGACATCTTTTGTAAATATTTAAATATCATATACCTATATGATATTTAAATACACATATACCTATGGTATTTAAATACAATGTGCACTTAATTCTTACACGATTCTTTAATAAAATATTATACTTACTTCATGTCAACATTAGTAAATAAACGCCAATAGATTCCAGTGATTTGATTGGTTAGTAGTCCTAATGACGGCAAGAGAAAAATATGCATTTTTCATCATTCGTTTTAGCCCATCCATTTGTATTCGACGAAATATGACTGTTCAAAGGTTGAGATTTAGTTCAAGAGCGCTAGCAAACTGTAAAGTTGGAAATACACGCACACGCGGAACAGACACTCAGCGCGGCATAAAGCGGCCACAATAATAAATGTGCACATAATTCTGCTTTATGATCCGTTAATCGTATTTACTCATCAGAAAACCTTATTTTTCTGTTTTCAAAATAGTTCACGCGTATTTTACATGGTTTGGAATAAAACGGAATATGTGAATTTACATACTTTGAAATAAATATATATTCATTTTGTAATTATTATTCTATAACAAAGTACTTACAATTATTTGTTTAGTTAGATAACATCTCCTCAGATAATATATTATTGTGTACCACGACTGCCTCGGTGGCGTAGTTGTACTACGGTACGCTTACAAAGCTGAGGTCTCGGGTTCGAATCCCGGGTTGGGCAAAGTGATATTGGAATTTTCTATTCAGTATCAGCCCAGAGTCAGGAATTTGTGCCCGATATGGCGTTAGGCTCGCCACCTATCACATTGTGGGACGGAACATACAAGGCGAAATGTGGGTGCCCTGGCACCTCTGCCTACCCCATCTGGGAAAAAGGCGTGAGTTTATGTATGTATGTATGTGTACTACGAAAATATTAAAAGCTCGATTATTGTCCAATTCTTACTTTTTAATCGTTACATTTCAATGTAGATATTATGGAACCAGTTTACTGCATGGATATTGTGTATTTAATATCTACTTACAATGACTGAATGATTAATATTGTAAAGACCAGAGGAAAGTTAAACTTAGTCTATTTTGCCTTAGGTACGGCAATTTGAATAAAGGATTTCATACTGCATACAATTATTTCAAAAGCAATTGAATGATAATATATTGTTTGAAATAGAAGCTTCTTCGATTTACTATATTATTTTAAATGACTAAGAAACAAAGCATCACATATTTCTGGCAACTGTGAAGTAGCAAAATGATGTTGAGGAAAATCACTAAATATTTTCCTAGAAACTCTTGTAAAAGTACTTTGTGATTAACTTCCAATAACAAGAACCTTTTGTTAATATGGTGTATTAGAGAATTACTTGTAATTTTCCATCATAAAATTCGAAAGGTAAATGTTCTAACAACGATATGGTTAGATTTATAAACGAGACAAACGGTTTTTTGACGACGATACTTCATACATAATTTCCTAAATATTTTCACTTTTTACCCGTTGCAAGTAAGAATCTGAAAATCGGATGGAGAGACACCCATAAAATCTTTCAAGTAGTTGTCACTTCATTACATGAAATATATAATACATATTAAATAAATAAATAAATAAATAACACCCAACAGTCACATACATAGTCCTGACCCCACACTAAGATCGAGTCTTGTGTCGTGGGTATCAGAAACTACGAGAGACTTTTCGGTCTCACAAACACCCAGACCCGGAAGAAATATTTGTGGGCCGCACAAACATTTCTCTCGGTGCGGGAATCGAACCCGCGGTCTCTCGTTTCACAGGCGGCGTTTTGACCACCTGCGCCACGGAGGCTGTCTTATATTAAGTCTTTTATATTATTATCTATCAGAATACTCCCTATTTCTAAATGATCTAAAAATCAATGATAATAATACTCGTAGAACTGTATCTTGAAACTTTAATTTAGTTATTAATAAACATAATAGTCTCATAGTTCAAGTTAATAAGTCACTTTCAAACAGTTCTGTGTAATAACTTTTTTAGTTTACAATCGCAACGTATCCGTTTGTTTTTTAATACAGTATTTAGTCTAAATTGTTGGAAGCAAACAAGCATCCAACCCATCTGACGGTGGGCACTGAGCGCTCACCCACGCCCATGGACTTTCGCAATGCCAGGTGCACGTTATTTGGACACGGCATGCCTTCTCAAATCAATGCGTGCCGTGAAAAATGATGAAGCATAGGACTTACGCATAAACTTATAACTCACCTGATTTCTGTAAAGATTATTTATTAAGAAATATATTTTATACTACAGACATAACTATCATAGTCTATTTTACATGGACGGGATATTAAAATATGAAATATCGGCATTCATTTTCAGAGTCCACGAAGTGAACGGTCACCGTTTCGTGGCGAAGTTCTTCCGGCAGCCGACGTTCTGTGCGTTCTGCAAGGAGTTCTTGTGGGGGTTCGGCAAGCAGGGCTACCGGTGCGTGGCCTGCCAGACCGCCGTGCACAAGCGATGCCACAACAAGCTCCTGGGAAAATGCCCCGGCTCGCCCGCACATTCCGAAGCCACTGTTGTAAGTAGAGAGTTATTTCACAATTTTATCAGTGTTTCGTAGGCACATCATATTTGGTTTTCCTCCCATATACAATGGGCTTATGCAGACAGCGACCGAAAACGGAGCCAGATAGCTTTAGTAACTTCAGACACTGATATTTTTTTTATGTTTATGTTTGGATAATAAATACATTAGAGGGGCTTTTGCTAAAATAATAATAATTTAAATTCGTTTAAATTGAGTACCGTTGCGTCTTTAAAAATAAAAGGGTGTACAAGATACATATTTATTTTAGGACAACCTACGTACTTATCACCCAAACACGACGGTAGGTAAAATATTACAAAATAATTCGTCGCTTTTATTTGCGAGTTTTTTTAGTTGCATTGTTTTCCTGTAGTCACAAATATCAGGAAAGCTATTTAAACTAGTAACGAAAGCAAGGATTAAATCTGACAGTAATTGAGAACCTGTAGACTACATATTCGTATTCATATATACACATACATAAACTCACGACTGTTTCCCAGAAGGGGTTGGCAGGGGAGCTATCAGGACATCCACTTTTCGCCTTGTATGCTCTGTTCCAACATGCGATTGACTCGGAATTCGAAAGCTCAGCTTTGTTATCGTACCGTAGAACAACTACGCCACCAAGGCATAGACATCTAGTCATATTCATACTACATATAAATGTATTATCTTATGTGAAAATTTATTTATTTTTAGAAAAAGCAAAAGAATAATAAAGGGAATTACAGGAACTACTGACATAAACGAAAATTGAAACTTCCAATAATAACTACTTAGTTTATTTCTAAACAATTCTAGCAGATTATCTTATATGATTGATAATGTTAAAGCTATAATGCTATCAATATAATATATCAATTTCCGCTTGTTTACTCCAGCGCGAAAATGTTGCAAGTATGCAAGTAAGTAAGATTATGTTTTCGGTCACGTCTGAAAAGCATAAAAATGGGTAACTTCCAATAAATTACCTATCATCATGTTCCATTAACTGGCCCAATACAGTGTCTTCAATGTACTTGTTGATAAGGGCATTGCAATCCAAATAACGGCATCGGCAGGATAACAAAAAGCAACAGAAAAACTATTATTTCACGTAGATTTTATGTGATCCATTCCAGGTTGAGGTCCAGCCGACACATTTGCTTACAACAAGTCGCTATGGACGATTTTCCGAGTAGTTTTTATTTTGATTTATTTATTTAAGAAAGACACACCAACAACATATGCATTAAAAAAAATACCAAAACACTTATTAAATAAAATGCTGATGCACATGCCTATTAAAGGTGTGGAAATACAAAAAAAGATAATTCTGTGTAGAAAGTAAATAAAACGATTTGCTACACGGCCCAAGAGATTTTGATGAAATTTGATACAGGGATAGTTGACACCCTGGACTAACACATAGGCAACTCAATATCCCGAAAAAATGTAGTGTTGCCGTAGGATGATTTAGGAATTCAAATATAAATATGTGGTACTCTTTCAAGTTAGAATGGGTGGCACGGGATAGGAGAAGACAGGATTGCATATTTTTCGTCATGGGACTGAATGATACGAGACATAAACCGGCCAAGGGCGGATCCAGGGGGGAGATCATGGGGGTCATTGTTCACAAAAATTATAATCACAATTAATTCTTTGTATGTTGATAAATGAATTAAATAAGTGTGTGTGTTCACAAATAACGGCTGTAACAAATTTTTAAAAATCATTATTACGAATTCGAGTATTGAAATCGTACTATATGACTCCCCCCCCTGGCGTAAAAGCTGGATCCGCCCTCGAAACCGGATATAACGGATCGGGAAATATAGTCGACGGCGCCCGTGAAATATTATGTTGTTGATGTGGACTGGACTCAAAAACTATCTGCACCCGGGCGAAGTCGGACCCGACCGCTAGTAATATATCAGACAGTATTTGTAAGAAAATAATGAAAAATACCGTCCATGAGACATAGTTTATTGTTGCATACTATCGACTGCTCTCAGATCAAATCAATTTGAGTACCAAGCTCAATAATTTGCCTTATGTCTACTAAATTAAACATGTCGATCCTTGGCTTTAACGAATCTATAATAGGTTGCGTATACTGTTTATAATGCTTTTATTGTTTCGTTGCAGTATCTGCGGGAGAGATTCAAAGTGGACGTGCCGCATCGTTTTCGTCCGCACCAGTTTATGTCGCCAACGTTTTGCGACCACTGCGGAGCTCTACTCTACGGCTTCTTCAAACAAGAACTTAAATGTGAAGGTATGTGTGTATGTGTATAGTGTAACTATCAATTAATATATTAGTCTGATTCAAATTTGAACTTTTGAACCAAAGATACTTCAAGTTGTATATTTAAACAAAAGTAACAGAACAAATACTTAAAATGGTATTTTTACTTGTTTAACTACTTACCTATATATGGTAAATTTCAATAGTTTATATTTATTACTGTCATATTTGATATTCTATATAATATGTTCAATATGCATGTTAATAGCCATAGGACGATAACTTCTTCCAAAGTGAGCATTCTAAAGTTGAAAACTTAGTTTTTTTTTTTAATTTTTATGAATGGCGAGCATGCCGTTCGCCTGATGGTAAGCGACACTATTACTCATGAAAAAGTAGTAAAACCAAACAACACTTCGAAATACAAAGGAATGCATTCCACTTCGCTTGCCATCGCGAGACATAAGATGTTACATTTCAATATGTCCAGTATGTAATATTGTACATAAAAAAGCATAAAATAATCTTAAAGGAGAAGCCACAACGATGTATGGATACGTCATTCTTAAAGGTATTTTCAAATGCTACAACTTTTTCTTTGGCTAGAAATACCAATTTGCTGTATAAAAAAGATATTATAACTAAATAAAGGTATTGCGAGCGTAGTACGTAGGGGCCTCAGCCTAGTAAGCAATAACAATAAACGATACATCGTTGGAAAGATCTTTAAAAATGCTACATCTTCTACGGCGATAAGTGTCAAATCACCATAGGGAAAAAAATATCGACATGTAAAGATAATGTCAAAATCAAAATACTAATGTGGACTCCAACCTATGTGTCGATAACAACGAGCGATATTGGCCGATGGGCTAGGATGCGCCTTCTTTTATGTAATTGTTCCTAAATATCAAAAATAGCATCAAATCGCGTGTTTAACTTGGTTTTAATAATTAATACAGAGATTTATTTATTTTTAAATAAAAGCTTCAGGCACATTTATCCGGCTTGTCTTGGAGACAGTTTTGGAGAAAAAATATTCCTCGATATTTCATTTTTTTCGATTTATTCATAAACCAAATTAGTTATAACTGTTTAGAATTACAGAATTAAAGAATATTACTCGTACAAACATACACTTAAAAATTAATCCAAAGTTTGTTCTAGCATTTTTAGCACATTATCGTCCTATGGCCATTATAAAAGTCATTCAATTGTATGTATTGTATTTACATTATCGGCCTTATTTATATACAGTTTTAAAATCTATTTTATTTATCGAATATTCAAAGACGTAACATTCGCTATCTAAAATAGGCTTTAAAACTGTTTGTGTTGATTTTGGCTTATTGCTTGTTCGCTACGCTATCGCTCTTAAAGTGTTATATTCTTACTATAATTATTATTGGTTGGAACTGGTTTCCCTAACATTGCATTTGCTTAATCTACAACAGTCTGTATGTCGTATGTATGTAATCGTGTTTGTTACAGTTTTATGTTTTGATCGGTTTAACAAAGGCTGTGATTATGATAATTTATATTATAAAACGTTACTAATCAATTAAATTCATTTTTTTGTTTACAAAAAAAAAAGTTTTCGTTTAGATTTATTTTCAAAGTTTGTTTGTATGCTTAATAGTGTGGTTCATTAATCTTAACTACGATACAACTTGGCGTTCTCAACGAGGAGACCTGTGGTTCGCTAGTACTCGTATTTGCACGAAGACATTTACTTTAAAATCCCCTCACAGACGTAGCAACCGCTGATATGTTATATTTTTATTAGTCAGTTTGTGTGTGTTATTCGTTAGTATTGGTTCTAACACGAACTATTGTAAGAAGTGCATATTTATAAAAAGAACTTGTCGCTTGTGTTTCCGTCCTAATACCTAAGCGAATTTTTCTAAATATATGACCGTCTTTCTCCATTTTCCACTGTCAAGAATAAAAACGTAGTACATGTTTTAATTCTTTGAGAATCCTATTAGATGAACCCTTGGTGTAAGTGCCTAAATATCCCCAATAATTATTTTAGGCGCAATTGTATGAAAATCGTGTTGGATTTATGAAGATGATGATATTATTCTAGATATTTTGAATCGTAAGTAAAATCGTATCTGTTGTTTTCTAAATAAATGAAAATGTTATTACAATATTCAACTTTATTTCCTGCCTGTCCTTAAAAGCGGTTGACAAGAGCTTAGGAGGCACTGGGGGCGCTCTTAGTGGCCCCAAAGAAAATTTACGCGCGGCATGATCGGTCTATATTCTTCGTTGGTCTCTGAACAAAGTCATCAGGAGTGCTCCAGCGTGTCTTCTGGAGGTTGTGCGATAATGTTGGGTGCAAACACACGCAGGCATCGGTTTTAGTTGGAATGCCGGCGTTGGTTTGTGTTAGAGCATCAGCTCAGCTTTAACATCTGCAGAGAGTGGACGCAATCCCCGCCCACTGAGTGAAAGACCCGAGACTCACCCAGATGTTGCGTAAAAGAGACATACCTAATCAGCTTTCACACACAGCCGTATTATATTTTATCAACATTTACCATTTACTGGATTTTTCTGTTGATTCTTCATATAAGAAAATAATATTTGTAATATAATTTACTTCAATATGAAAATAAGTTTACAAAAAATTCCCTCCGTCAATCAAGTGACTTCTATAGAATCCCATAATCTAACAAAACCTCGAACAAAAAAATATTATGTGAACATGTTTATATCATGCAAAACTACAAATATGCCCAATATGTACAGTTTATCCCATATAAACATCAGAATTTCATTTCTTTTCGTTGTCCGCTTCACGTGAAATGCCCCATTTACATAATTATCTCATTTACCTAGTCAGTAGTCTCCTGTCTCCTGTTTTGATTTTGTACTTGTCTTTATGTCGTACTTTAATTAAGAACAGCATAGAAGAACAAAATAATAGCCTTGATTTTACTGGTTCACCGCGAATCTCAGAAAAAGACCGAATCTGGGTTGTAGAACTAAGACTGCTTGTCACGTTATTTTTAAAAAATCGCAAAATTTGTGGAGAAAATCACATCGTTTTAAAATGTTCACCTTAAACTTCAGTTCATTCGTTTCAGAGACATCTATGTGCTGAGATTTGTGTACATATTATTTGTACAATTGGGTAATGTTATAGTACCTACCTAGTAGTTATTTGTGTTGTGTTCAAAGCTGTGCTGCACGCGTGGGATTCAAATAAGCAATTATTATTTTAAGATGTGAAGCAGGGATTGATATACATTTTATTATTGCTTCATATATCAATCAAACAGGTTATAGAATTCTGTGATCACCGGATCATATTTGCATTGGAGGCACAGGGAAAGCACTAAAACCAAGTTTTATTATTATTTAGGGGATTGATATGATTTAAAGAGGATGAAAGAAGGGATGAAATTTTATATGAAAATCAAAACCACAGAAGCTGATTTTTGCTGATTGATGTTAAAAATTTATAATATATCAAATTACCACTTATGAAAAATATGATTTTATTTATTATTTAAGTAAACTAATATTCTGAGTGGTCTGTTTTTGAACCTGAGGGGGAAAAAAGGAGTTGATATTTTTTTAAACGGCGTTTCTTAACGCGTTTTTAAGCGAGTGTGAAGTGGTTAAAATCATTAAGATGGGATGAAACTTCATACATATGTATATTATTCAACTGTGTGAGTTCGGAGAGATAGCAAGGTTAAATTTGTTATTCATACTTCAAAAATATAATTCGAATACAAAATTGAATATTGTGGTCGCCATTTTAATTTTTTGTTTTATTGATCCGATAGGTCTTAAAATCAATAATATCTCGGAAACCTTTTTCACCAATAATCTAGATAAAAGTTAGAATTGGAAATAGTGGGCCCTTTCTAACGGTTTGTTTTTTTGGTATTTATAATTTGTATATTACTGGGACCCTTAGTGTCCCTTTATAGCTGAATAGAAGATGAGAAGGGCCCAGGAAAATGTTGTATGTTGATTTTTGTTGTGATTTTTGTAAAAAGTTTTCGTAGAGTTTACAATGAAATGTAGTTATAGCGCTATAACGTTGTTTTGCTTTTACATCCATATTATCATATAGTACACGCAGACGAAATCGCAAGCAAACGCTAGTATATATCATATAGGTATATATATAAAATCATTTGAAAAAAAAAAGGGCACCTAAGCAATGAACCATTTCAAATGTTACTATTGGTTTGTTTGATAATTATAGGTAGTTTTACTTTCACAATTTTGTAAATTAATAAGCAAATAATCGTTTTCGTCAGTATTATCATAAAATTTTGATAAAATTAATGGGTTTTAATGCTAAAGTTCACTAGTAGTGTATGCTCGCTAGTAGTGCATATGCTCGTGAAGTAAAAGTTAACAAAGATTTTTGTTTGTTTTTTCTTTAATAAAGTAAAAGCAGATAAATGTTTAGTATCGAGTGTGACCCCCTCTAGCTGAAATCACAGCTTGAATTCGTCTGGGTATGCTAGCGAGGATATCCCGGATACTTGCTGGCGGAATACGTTCCCACTCCGCGGCAATCACATTCTTCAGCTCTCTGATGGTCTACGGAGCCGGTTGTACTAATCTCACGCGTCGTTTCAGAACGTCCCAGACATGCTCTATAGGATTGAGGTCGGGACTTCAAGCTGGCCAATCCAAACGACGAATGCCGACCTCTTGCACATACGCTTCCACATCGCCAGACCGGTGGGCGCGAGCGTTGTCGTCCATAAAAATTGAGTCTTCGCCTAAAGCGGCCAATGCGGGTTGTGCATGAGGAATTAGAACTTCCGTTATGTATCGATGTCCAGTCAATGAGCCGTTTTCAATGAAGACTAACTCTGTACGATCGATTGAATTTATTCCTGCCCAAAACATAACAGAGCCCCCACCATAAGGTGTGATTTCTTCAAAACAAGCCTCTGCAAAGCGTTCTCCTCGTCTTCGTAGCACTCGCCGACGTCGATCTTCACCGAACAGAGATATCCTGGCTTCATCGGAGAACAATACCCTATTCCAGTCTTCTTGAGTCCATGACTCACAATTTCGAGCAAACCTAAGCCTGGCAACTCTGTGCTCACGGAGTAACTTAGGGCCGCGGGCCGGGCGATGACTGCGTATATTGGCCGCGAGAAGTCTCCTCCTGGCCGTCCATAGACTAATGTGCACATTTCTTACTTCTTCGAGGTTGTTCTTAAGGTCCACATACGAAGACTTGCGATTTCTCAATTCGCGAATCACAAGAAAACGATCATCCCGTGGTTGAGTACATGGTTTTCTTCCAGAACCAGGCCTTCTCTCGACGGAACCGGTGTCTTGATACCGCTGCCAGGTCCTTTGAACCGTCGAGCGACTCACACTTAGCCTCTGAGCCACGAAGCATTGGCTGCAACCCTCTTCGAGCAGCGCAATAATTTTGGTAGCTTTTACCACTTTCTCTAACGTTATTGAGACAGCTAAACAACAATAAATGAAGCTTTGACAATTAAGAATATGAAATAAATTCATAAAAATTGACTAAAAGTTATGAAAACCGATATTATCTTTTGGAACTTCGCACCAAAAATGTAGGATAAAAAGTGGTTTTCTGTAAAAATGAGCATCAAACGAAAATTTGAATTTAGAACGTACTGTTTTAAACACCACGGCATTTTTAAAACCGGCCAGTAACATGTACAAATGATTGAAATCATTTTGGTACCGTATTTTTTTAAAGAACAATTAAAATCAAAACCGCCCGTTTTTTTTGCAAATGAGTGTATATATATATTGGATTCTGACTAAATTCATCTCTCCAAATATCAAATGTAAATGTAATTTTCAACAGAAAACTTTTATAGAAACTATTTCCTTGAAATAATGATGTATTCGGGTAGCAATAGGGAATATGCATGTCATTTTTTTATATTTTTAATCAATTCTGTATGTTATTACATTATCGGAAAAAAATATAAGTCTTTGAAAATATCAATCAAAAGAGTACAAAAAAATAATCAAAACTGCTATCAGTTTCGAAGCATTCAAACACCATGTTGGCGCGAACTCGCTGTGACGTCAGAGGTTGCGTTATGAACAACGTAGTATTTGGATTAAGTTTCTTTCATGAATTGCTACAGAACTGTATTTCGCGACAAAATATTCCATTTTATTTAATAGTATAAAGAAAGCACAAAATAACTCATAAACAAACGTAAAACAACAAGCTAAAACTTCATAAGAACGCAACCATTGTCGTCACTTTCCTTTTCAAGCAATGGATCGCGTTTCGGAAAAATGCGCGGCAATTTGAAATGTCATTTTTTAAGTATTTATTTTACCGATTTAGAGTTGATAAATTAAAAAAAATATCTTTAAGGTATAATTCTATATTAATAAAGATTACAAAAAAATATATTTTGAGTTAGTTTAAAGTCTGATGCATGTTCCCTATTTGAAAGCTGATTCGCTGAAAACTTGTTTTCGGAAACAGCCTGTTCTTTTATGTTTAAATTAGTCATTTCATTTGTAACGAAAGAGGAAGGATAAAATAATGAAATCTGTCATGAAGACATAGCTTCAAAGAAAACAGCAGTTTATATGTGTCAACTCCAATTTTTTATTTCAATAGTTGCTCTTTGTTTACGATTAACAGCAGGTCTCTACTTATATAACTTGTCTATTTTTAACAAGAAAATACAAAGTGTATATCGATACATTTTTATGTTTCAATAGACAAAGTTAACTATGCAAAAAATAATTCCAATGAAATATAAAGACCTATATAGACGCCAGAGACCGGCTGTAAAACGATTATAAGCTTGGAAATAATAAGTTTACCTTCAAATAAAAATATATATATATATATCTGAAAGTTCCTTAACGTTAATACGCAAATGGGAGAGAAAATAAACTATCACAGCACAGTAGCGAAAAAATTTACTTCTATCTCAGATCCTAGCAGTAGCATATAGTTAAAATAGTAGAATATTTTTAAAATGAGCCACCTAATATTTGCCATTGACAGTGTAGTTAACACTTTTTCTTTTTAGTATTATATAAGGTATCAAAGTGAATCAACAAATTATTAAAAAATCTGAGGAATTTGATAAGATTATCTCCTTTTGATTTAATTTGGTATATAGTTCTAACTTATCATCAGCAATAACACCAATAACATCAATCAAATTAATAACTTAAAGATATTACAGAGCTACAGAGTATTGGTCAAATAAGTTTTTATAAAAAAATAGAAAGCCTTTTACTTAAAAACTATTTGAGAGAGAACTCTTACTTTTTAATCGTCAATGTCATAGAGAAAATAAACACTACCTTATATACGTATAATATTATAATAATATATCATAATCTTAGAGTATTTATATATAGAGGGAGCGCTGTCATACATTTGCAACTTCAAAAACGTAGATATTTTCTTGTTCGTAATGTTGGTAGCACTGCTATATTAATGTTACCGATAAATGACTTTTCCACGAAAAATATATAAATAAATAAATAAACGGAAATTAACATATTCACGTTACATTGTTTTTAGCTATCATAATACAAAATATTAATAATAAATGAAAAATAAAACTCACCCTTGGCTTATTATAATTTATTTCGCTCCAAATTCAAATATTTTATATTTTTTACCTAAAAATTATTCCGGAACTTTTTCGGAATTTCAACAATTTAATTACTTGCAACATTGAATAAAAAGGCGTTCGAAAATTCAAAAATATGAATGTTTTTCTGTAAAATTATTTAAATTATTTCTCGTTAATTAATAAGAAATTGGATTTATTGTCGATGATAAATGAATACACAGTTAATAATTAACCCCTAAAGTAAATTTGGATGGTATTCGATAACGCTAAACCACATTTTTTGATTTTTCTTTTTCACGAAATCCATGCATATTCCACGCTGTCACAATTCATACTGGATGTAGGGAAGAAAAAGGTGGCCCCGGCACCACCATTTTTATCTACGTTTTTGAGGTACCAGCGCTCCCTCTATATATATATACTCTAAGATCATAATATAGAGGGAGCGCAGTCATACATTCGAGTCTTGAAAAACGTAGATATTTTCTTGTTCGTAATGTTGGTAGCGCTGCTATATTAGTGAAAATTTAATTAATTCGTTAGCAATAAATTGCTATATATTCCTTTGATAACCGAAATTATATTAAGCTATTATCCTTTTAAAACGAGTTTGAGTGGAATGAAATAGCTCTAAACTATTTATTTATACTTTTTTCCAAGTAACTCGTGTATGTTGGACAACCTGTCAAATATCAGCCAATAGGAGGGCAGAAAAAGGTGGCCCGGCACTACCATTTTTATCTACATTTTTGAAGTACTAGCGCCTTCCTCTATATTATAGATACTCTAAGCTTATATACTACGTCAATGTCGTAGTTTGGTCTACCTTTGGCCTATTTATTGTTGAGTTAAGAGGGACCATGTAAATATTTTAAATCTTTATAATTACAGTGACATTCTATTCGTTACATAATGTTAAAACTAAAGTATTCAATATAAATTAATAAAACAACACTTCGTTGCAATTTTAAGAACATTTACAAGTGTCAGTACCCCGCCATAATTTAAGTAGGTAAGTGCGAAATAACTTAGTGCTTTTTTACATATTTATTTTGGTAGCCGTTTCAATGCCGGTGTCCAACCAGCTGCGCTACGGAGGCTATCAGGAATAACTTGTACCTACTCGTAACATGACACAAAATTTGTTTTTTGGAAAAGATAGTAGGTACCTAATTTCTATACAGGCTGTCCCATAATTAATGGACTAAAGGAGTGTGAAGAAGAGAGGAAATTAATGTCTAATAAAAACACTTAAAATTATTATCCTAGGTCTTGTAGTATTGAATTTTTGGTTTTTTAACAATAAGATGAAAATTTCGTACATTGTACAAACAATTTTAATTTTACAAAATCTTCTTCCATATTTTAGTTACTTTTTGTTCTAAGTAGTTGAATTGGAATTCCTAATTAAAATGAAATTTAATAGTAGTGTTATAAGTAGAGACCGGATTATATGCAATTGCATATTCCCATATGCATTTGCATATTTTTGCCGTTCTCAGCGGTAATAGCATATTTTACCTAAGATCAAGTTATGATGCATATTACAATATTTTTCACTCACCCTGCGTTTCGAAATGCGACCAAATTTAATAACTGTCACAAAATATAAGGGCTTAGCTATTGAGGAATAATTGTGACTTTTTTTACTGCATTTCGGAACGCCGTCAGTAGCCGCGCGCGTCTTTTGTTTTGACAATTACGATAATAAAATGAAAGATGATAACCCAGGTTTTCAAAGTTTGTGTCAAATTGATAGTTTCATTAATGGGACGACAGAACTTTTGCCAGAAACTATAAGTACTAACATAGCTCCCAAGTTCTAATTCTGCCCAGTTACCTCAGTGGATGTGGAGCGAATATTTTCCACTTACAAAAATATTCTAAATGATCGTAGACACAATCTTACCACTGAAAATTTAGAAAAATATTTGATTGCTTACGTTTACAAAAAAATTAAATAATTTTAAGGTCATATAATGTTACTGTACCTATTATTGCCTATAAAAAATAATTTATTAACTGTATGCTGATTTTGAAATTAAAACAATGAATACTTACTTTTCTTTTTTTTTTGAGATTCCTAAAATTTATCATTTAATTTCGCATATTCTGCCAATTTTCGTGCATATTTCAAGCATTTTTCATGCATATTTGCATGCATATAACAAGCTTTTTACGTTGCATATAATCCGGTCTTTAGTTATAAGCATCTTGAAAGTAAAACAACAAAACGTGTGCAGTTTTTAGGTTTGAAAAATTTGAAAATGATACCTAGTATAAAAAACGTATAAATAGGCTAGTGGAACTTTATTTTAAAAATATCATTCATATACAACAATAGCAAAGGAAGTTGTAAGAATATTAAATACATAAACATTCATGAATAAATCTTATCACAATGTTTTGTTTATTTTAATTACAGCAAATACTCAAAATGCTTTTCTCTAGCTTTTAAACACAACCGACAACTTCATATAAAATTTCTTAGGAAAGTTTTTCGAGTTCATTTCTTTTTATTATTTCAGCCACATGATTTATTTTTTGTCACTATTAATTACTATGAGATTTGATTTTAATTAGGAAGTCCAATGTATTCTCAACTACATAGATCAAAAAGTAAATAAAATATTGAAGAAGATTAAAAAAATATTAAGTTGTGTGTACACTATACGACATTTTCATCTCAATGTTAAAAAAAAACATGACTTCATAACTACAAGACCTAGGACAATCATTTTAAGCGTTTTTATTAGATATTAATAATTTCCCCTTTTGGTCCAGTCATTACGGGTCACCCTATATATCAGACAATCAAGAAATAGTTAAGATATTTATAATGTGTGGAATCTACTCGTAGCAAACGACAACATGTTAACAAGCACTTTATATTCACATATCACTACATCTGCGTAGTATACGGTTATTTTTAAAGACTCTTAATATATTTCATTAGAAAAAGTTTACCTCGCGCTAATATAGTGAACGCAGACAATGCTCTTCTATAAATACATTCACACATATACAAATGTTAAGCGCATTTAAGCGATATTATCTATTATTTTATTTTTAGACCATAACACTATGTTTATTTTTGAATTATGTTGCGTATGTTTATTCAAATAATAAGTTTAACGTTTTGTGGGGATTCAAAGAAATATTACATAACACTTATTCATAAAGCAATTTAAACAATAGGAGTATAACAACATTAAAAACTTCCTTCCGAAGTCACAACATAGCAAAAGTCACACGGTTCTATTATTATACGGCGCGCATCATCAATCAATCACCTGGCGTAGACGTTGCGGGTGGTTCTTGGGCGGCGGTAGCGGTGGGCGGGAGCCGCACGGCGCACCTGACACGCGCGCTGCTCAGTCTGCGCGCGCGTCCCCTCGGTGGACATCGCGCGCTTAAATATAATCGCGCAAAGGTGCTACCATGCCTCTGTTTTCCGAACATATTTCGAACATGTATTACGGCGGTTCGCCCTTATACACAAGTTCGTCTTACGGTTATAACAGTTCAGTTTTACCACTCGGAAATTCTTATAGTGCTTCATATTTAAATCCCGGTGGCAACTACAGCAACCACTCTTCGCTTGGAGGATATTCTCGCACTCCGTTGACTTCACGATGGATTTCCGGCGTCGGCAGGAATTATTCGCCGATACTGGGCACAATATCAGAGAGATCTACAGCGAGTCCCGTAAGAATAAATAGTCCAAGAAGGATTCCTATTACAAAGAGAAGTTATGGCAGTTCTGGTTATATTTCACGGCCCATTAATATTAATACTGCGGATATTGACGTGTCTAAAGATAAGTATAGAAAAAAAGTAGAAGCTCCTGTTTCATCACCGCCACAACGAAAAGAGAGTCCACGCTATGAAAAAGAAAAAGCAGATAGTCCGTTTATGCCTCGAGTAGATGGTAAACCTGAAACAGGAATTGATTCGTCACCAGGCGTAACGAGGAGCACAATAAAGCGCGGTAGGACAGTTGTCAGGCTTCATACAATTAGGAGAAAAGATAGAGACTCACCACGTAAACCAGCTCAGTCTACTCAAAGCCAAGATGTCACGGAGAAAGTCGAACAAACCACAGACAAGGCATCACAGGATTTACATAGTGGATCCCAGGAATCAAGTAGATGGAGAGAAAGGCTTTCAGACGACTTAGTTTATAAGGATAAGAAAGCTAAAAAAACATTAGGCACAAAGCTTGCGGAAAAGTTTATGGTCAAAAATACTGACAAAGAAGAAGCCCCTGAAAAGGAGTCTATTGTAAACATATTACCAGATATAGAGTCTTCTAAAAGCTTATCAGTGGATCCTATACCCAGCACGAGTAAATCTCCAGAAAGACGATGCTCTATGGAAATTTTGGCAGAGCAATCTAAATTATTAGACTCGTTGATAAGAAACGAGAATTTAAGCACTGCTCCATTAGATCTCAGTAAAGTTGGTGTCGTAGAGGAATCTAAAACTAACGTGAATTCGTTTGGACCTATCAAAAGAAGAAAAAACAGTCCATTACAAACAACTAAATCAGATCATTCCTTACACGAAAGTTTGAAATCTCCCCATAGCCATGATATTGGAAAAAACGTTACAAAACGTCGTAGCTTAAAGAAATCGTCTTCTGGTGGGAGTATTCGTAGACTAGATTCAATAACAGAGCTTCCAAAAGAACCACTTAACATAAATTTGCCTGCAATTGACGAAAGTAAACCAGAGAGTGTAGTTGTAAAACCCAAACCAAAGTTAAAAACTAAAATAACAGGGTCAGTAGATGTATCACCCCCCAAAAGTCCTTTAAAGTTTAGAATTGACGACGTCGTTGTAGAGGAAAAACCACGCGTACTGAAGAAAGAGATAACATTTAGCAGTAAAGTAGAAGAGACTCCACAGCAAGTTACAACTACGTTTGATAAAAACATTCGCAATCAACAAAGTGAAACCCAAAATGATAAAATTAAAGTTAAAAAGATACAGCCTGAACTCCCATCACCCGAACCAGAAGATGGCAACTTTTGGAATAAAATAGGAAAAAGGGAAACTGTTTATCTAATGAAAAGAAAACAATTTTTGCAAGAAGCAAGAGAAAAACATAAACGACCATACTTTTGGCTACCCCAAGAACCATCTCTTAATGAAGATGAATTAGAAGAAGATAAACAAGGGGTAAAACTCGAAAGCGATGTTAGTACTTTAAAACTAAATGATATTGAAACTGAAAATACAGGGAATTCAGTAGACTTTGGATCCCAATTAGCTATAGCTGATGATATGGCTGATTCATCATCAAAGGATTCTGTGGTGAGCGAAGCTACACCAGAATGTTCTCAAAATAAAGATAGCTTAGAACAGTTGAAAACAAAAGGAACAGCTCAAAATGTAGATATTTTAAAAAATCATGACGTAATTGAATTAAATATGCAAAGCAATCTACGTAAAAAAGAAGATGCATTTGAAAATATACCAATAATTAAAAATAAGGAAACAGTGCACGATCAGACTGATTCAAATACAAAAATAAACGTTCCAATCCCGAAAGAAAATGTTATGGAAAAGATAAAAAGTAATGAAGAATCTCAAAGAGATATAATTAAAAGCGAAGAAGCCAAACAAAGTTCTCAAACAGAAGCTGTGGATAAAACTGAACAACCTATTTTGTCTCCTAAGATAGACGAAGATTTTGAAACCAAAGAATTAAAGCAACCCTCCAAGAAACAAAATGAAGCGCAATCATCTTCAATTTACTCTACTATCGAAACACCTACGATTTCTGATACCGTGAAATTGAATGAACAACCTAATAACAATAAAAGAATTGATCAAGTATACCAAAATACATTAAATAAGGAGGACAATAATAATGAAGTAAAAGTTATGGATTTGGTATCAAAAGTTGAAAACCATAAATCAAATCTAAAAAATACTAATATGCTAGAATCGGAATTAAATAACCAATCCGTGGTTGAAAATTTGGAAAAAGCAAACTTACAAAGAGAATATATTGATGCTGAAGCAAAAAATAAAGCCCTAGAGGATGAAAATTCAAAAATAAAATCAAATGTGCCCAAAATAAAAAGCGGTAAGAAAAAGGAATTGTTAAAAAAATCTGCATCAAATAAAAGTAGCGAGAAAAAACATAGTGCAAAGATTCAACATAATCTGTCTCAAAAATCAACACCACATGAAGAAATACCAACATTAGCACCGCAGGCATCAAACATTGATGATAAAGCTAGTCCCAAACAAAATGCTGGAACAGTACCTCAAGAAAAAATAGAACTTATTAAGGTGAACGAGTCATGTCATGCACAAGTTGGTACAAAGGTAAATTCGGTGACAGATCACTTGGTTCCATTAAAGACAAATATTGAAAAAAGTGCCGAATATCTGACAGAATCACAAGGAAATCACTCAGAAGAAGCATCTACATCAAATGCCAAATATCCAAATGACATAAATACTTCAAGTTCCAATAATATTTCTGAAAAACAAGTAGTTATAGTATCTGAAAACATTCCAATTAGTGAAACTGAAGTGAAATCTGATTGTATAGTACCAGAAGAGCAAAAGAAAGAAATCAATAATGATGATGAATGTACAATAAAACAAGAAAAGCAAGAAGTGAAGCGACCTACTGTGAAGGATGTGGTAAAACTTCCCGAACCTCCTATTCAAAAGAAACCTGTCAAACAGGAAGCTGCTTTACGTCCATTAATTGCAACTCCTCGGCCTCTTCAAAAGAGGGCCCCTCAAATAATACATTCCTCGGAATCGTCCGACTCATCAAGTGAAGAGGAATCTTCGGATGAAGAGGATGATGAATGCGATGCGAGTGAAGATTCGGAAGAATTTTTCGAATGTGAAGTTAACCCCGATGGCAGGACGTCCACCGGCTCCAATGACTCTGGCTTTGATTCCTCTGCACCGACATCGCCTGCAGGATTTCTTCAAATAAGAAAAGGTAAATCTGAGATAATAAATAACGACAAAATTGCATGAATAGGTTTTGAAAAAGTCCAACATTGTTTACAGTTTAAACTAATTTTCCACTAACATTACATTTACGCACGCATGGTTGCTTATGCATGGCTACGCACACTTAATTCAAAATTGTCACAACGCAGAGGTTCTGCTTTAGTTGCGAGACTTGCGGTTATTTGTTTTAGACTGTGATGTTAACTGCCATCGAAAATGTGAAAAATTGACAGCGAATTTATGCGGCGTGAACCAACGGCTCCTGGTCGAAGCGCTAGCCACTCGCACTGCCTCTAAAAAAGGTTGGTATATACCATAACAATGAAAAGTATGTCCACAGTAATGATGATGCTCATATGAGTTCTAGAAACGCGAACGTCACGATTGCGTCAGGAGATCCGCTCAAAATAAAGCAGCATTTTATTCGTTACAAAGCATTACCTAGAAATATTTATAGATTTAAAAAAGTTATGGCTTTTTTCGGAATGGTTTTTCACCTTTATGTACCTACTTGAAATGCATGAACTATGAATACAATGTAGGTTTCAAAAACTTTTTAATGGTTTTGCAGACACCTAATGACACCTAGTGACGATAGAAATTAAATATAAGCTAAAGAGTTGTTGACTGAGACAAACATTTCAAAGTTATGATATTAAATTGTGTATGTATTGCGCATATTTGTTTATGTTCTGTTGTACATTCTAGCGTAGGTGTAAGATGCGGTTGTCTGGATAGGGGCCAATCATTTGCTCACCTGTGCTGAATTAATAGCATCAATAATGTCGAATTTAAATTTAAGGGGTCAACAGTGCGTCTATATTTACTTAAGTTTATTTAAAATATAAACATGATGCATAAATACATAAAGGGTGAGGTAATATTTAAAAAAAAAACATTGTGATCAATAAGGATTGAACATACGAAACAAATTTTCAGTGTACGAGTATTTATCCTTCAAGTTAAAGCGGCCTAATGATGATGTTAATAGATGATTAAGATGTCCATTTAGAGTGAAATGTTTAATGTTATGCGCACCCGTCATCAAGAGATTTCAATTTGTTGCTGATCAGTCATCGCTGCGTCAAGTCCCGCATTGATGCCAGTCTTTACTCTCGTGACTAGTATTGATAGTGGAGTGATCTTTGATTATTTGGTCTTGGCTGAGATTCAAACGTCATATTCGACGCATTCTTATTTTCATATGATTTCCTATCGAGAATATTTTTACGGTTGATTTACGTGGAAATTATTATCCTGTGTGAATTTATCTGAGTGATAACTAAATAAAATACAGCACATGATAAATTAACACATTATCATAATACGTATTTAAATGTACTTGGGGTTGTAATATATGGCATAACTCCTCTCAATCATATTCTCGGATGTAGAGCAGGCCCGTGCCCTGTAATGGGACGTATATAATACATCATATTTTGTAAAACAATTTATTTAGTTATTTTACGTTAAAACTACGAAAACTTGGCCTATACGTTCAAATTCCTTACTATTAATAAACAATGATCAATGTTTTGCGAAGTCAATAAAGGTAAATAAAGTCTTAATAACAAGTACCTACACACGCAATACTTTTGTTTGTGCACACACGAGTGGTATTTACTTTGCTATGGGTGTATGTATTACATAAAAGCATTACTTTTAGTTTGGAGTTACGTGTTATTGAATTATATACATATATGTTATCGCATCGTGTGTACATGTCCTTTGCTGTTCTTTGTTTATGTTTATAATTGTAAGATGTAAACTTGTTTAGTTATTTTATACTTACCTATACTTCGTGTATTTACTACGAGATGCCTTAACTACATCTAGTGATATTTCCATTATGGGAATATAAGTTCTATTATAAATAGAGATTGGTATTCTCATTATGTTTATTCGTAAATATCTTTATGCTGATTAGATACCATTTTAAGAACAAAACAGCCAACAGGACAACCATTATATAAAATAATATATAGGTACATGATATTTAAAATCAGGCCTCCGTAAGTAAGATGTGCTCAAAGAGCGGATTATTTTACGTGATATACACAGGTGGCGACGTTCCTGGGACCTCGTCGACTAATGTTCCTGTTAACAATAACTCGGCAGACATCGTCGAACAGGAGCTTGGTGAGAAATTCAGTTATTCACACGTAATACATATTGTATTACGCAATTATATTTGTTGTACAATTTTGTTTGTTTTAGTGTGCATGATATCCTTCAATAAGCGTCATAAAATATTTTTATCGCTTTCTGCTACTAACTTTCTGTATTCCATTCATAAATGCGTACACAAAATACAAGTTTGTTTTGTATTCGCTGGATATATTACTAAACAGTAGATTAATTTTATGTACCCATCAATACACAGGTTATAAACCTATCGTTGTTTAGTTGATTCTATTACATATTAATTAAATTACTCCTCATTATTTTTTATGTTAAATCGATGTTTAATATAAAGTGTTTATTTCTTTTTTCCGGATAAATATAATACGATAGGAAATAAACGAAGAAAATAATAATTCCGACTTACCGTTTGATCCATACAATTCTCCATTTGTTACTGCATATTTGTTAGTCTTTGTAGCCTGTCAGTTGAGTGTACTACATCAGAAATATCTACAGGCGTATCCTATACTTCATAACTTTTACAGGTAAGTTTATTTTTAACCGAAGTTATTTAGATGCAACTTTATATTTAATTACAATTAATTATGAATAGTTACTATCCCTACATACATTTCACAATCCAAAATGTTGACGATAATTAGGTTTTATCAAGCCAAAAACTTTAAGTTTGCCAAATAAACGGTACATTTGGCAAATTGAATTCAGGATAATCTAAAAATAAATAAACTGAAAGCGCAGTAAGTTTCGGTGAAATTGTGAGCGCATCTCGGACAACGATCCACTTAGTAAAGTTTCCGCATTCCACCTGTCCGTTTATAAAGCTGCGGTGTTTATTTTCAATTTAACTGATAGGGAAGGTAGCCTGTGCGTACTCTATGTCGTCAAAACCGATTACAGTATTTTAAGCGTCAACGTAATAAATGGTAATGACGCGGATTGGAGCATGGCTACTAAATTAGTACCGCCACTATACCACCGCCACAATAACTTGGTTGGATTGCTCCATAAAGTGATGACAGCTAAGATAGACTGTTTTACAATAAAATTAAAAGCGAGTTGTAATTGTAACTATCTTTAACTGTGGCTAGAAATTATGGGTTGTGACTTATGCCTCTCTGCAGCCACAAGGAGTCCACTGATGAGCATAGGCATCCCCTCATGGATCTCCACATCGACCTGTTGGAAGCGGCCTGAAAACAACTAAGTAAAAAAATATTTCTGTGCCTATGCTTTTTTGTTCTTCATTAGTTTTTCATTGATTCATTAGTACGTTGATCATTTATTTATAGAAAATATAAAATAAATAAATAAAGTCACGTATAAACTAGTTATAGAATATGTATATTTTTCTATATAGTAGAATTTTTCAAATAAAAATAGAACAAACTTGGCAGCTACAACATAGCCGACAGCAAAACGCATGCTCACGAGGCTCATTTGTGGCTTTGTTTACCTGAGAAATGCACCAGATTTCTCTGTATATAATAAAACTGAGCATATGTTCAACAAAATTTTCTAAGAATCAAAATCAACCTAAGAAAATATACAAAATAGCCAAAATAGAAGAAAATACATCATGATAATGATTAATCAAATAAACAGTTTCAAAACGGGCATTTTTCAACATAGATCCTGAACATGAAATATAAGAAGCGTGTAAATGTTTACAACAATATGATATACGCAAAAGGAGATATTCGTAAGCCCATTTATCAGCTCAGCGGTATAAAGTATTTTCAAAACATAAGATTTTTTCTATCAATCAAATGAAAACTTGAGGATTTGAGAGTAATGTAAAAAGCACCTGGTCGTGTTGATAGGATATAAGATATAAATTACAACGTAAATGAGAAACATGACGGTACAAGCGCGACGAAGTATTACGCAGTCAGATTTAATTTATGTGTACAACATAAGAATATTTGCGTAGACTACACTCTACAGGCGATTATATTTAAGCGATCACAAGTACCTATTTTTTTTCACGCTATATTTCCTTAGATCTTTGCATTAATAATATATTTGCTTTATTTACTTTATATTAATGTTACATACGTTGTTGATATCAGGCCGTTAAGAAAATTACGCAAAGTGCAAGTATTTTTACTAGCATACATGGTTTTGTTGCATCGATTTATGTTTATGTGAGAAAATGCTTTTGCATCTATACGTTGATTTATGAGGATTGTGTGATAATGAGAGAGAAAGAATTGTTATGAGTACTCATAACTAATTAACAGACGACTGAGAGTAATTGTTGCGAAGTATACAATGTTTGTCACTACTCTGCGCAACCCACTCACAAAATTAAACAGATCAACCTAATTGATTCAAGACGCAGTCAAAGGTATATATGTATATGTACGAGTACCTATGTAAATATATTATTAAATATTTACGTATATATATTTAATACTATTGCATATTTCGTTTTAGAGGGAACGGAGTCACTATATAGGAAATTCATTTATCCCCAACACTTGGATCAATAAAGGAACAAACAAAAATATTATTTCTTTATAATCGTGCAATATTTTTTATTTTATTCATTTATTAACCTTCATATACAAAAGTATACAAGGCGGATTTATGCCAATGGCATTATCTCCTCTTAATACTTTTATTACCGGTAATACTTTTTGTAGAGCCAATATGTATAACGCGCGTGGCGGTTGCGTGTTTTTCATGGAAAGTTCGAGACTTATTATGGAAAGTATACATTTTTTGTCGACATTTCGATTATGCCAAAATTAACCGTGTCGGCCTTGATATTGCCCTGTCTGAGCAAATATTTTTAGCGATGCTCGCGATCTCATACGAGGTGAAAGAGAATTAATATATCACACATGCGGCCGCATATTATGTCATACTACTATAACGTGGTTCAACGTAAACACACGGAAGCTGTATTGCGTAATAAAGTAACCGCGGACCGCACTCGCTAGAGGTAAATAAAAACTCAGATTATAACACATTATTAATCCCAACGATAGTTTGGTCTGAAAGAAAATATCTAAATAAATTGAATTGAAATCATTGTTCAATAAAATGGCGATAACTTAGTTTTTGGATGGCTTTACAAGTATTATGTTACCATATTGAATGTTCTGAATATTAAAATGACGAAATCCAGTAAATAAAAAATAACAACGACAAAACACATTAAAAATGTAGGTTCTTATTAGTAAAACTGTTTTCATGCTTTTGAGAAGTAAATAAATTATGTGGTTGTATGCCTGAAAATTAAAACTATATTATTTTGGAACTAATCTTACCATATTTCATCATGTTAATAAGACCCGTCACGTCGCGTCGTCGCGTCTTCTGGAGGAACGATTATTATTGCAAATAATCAAGACGAAGAAATTATTGTCTTGTTTGTTCAATTTAGTAATAAAATATACGTTTTATAATTCATATTTTTAATATACTCATTTTCATTTTAGAACTTTAATTTGTAAAGTGACCGTTTATTGACACATAAAGGTGATGCAGCAGGGATCAACGGTGTTGCTCACAAGGATGTTTACATCAGTCCAAATCTCGGAATGGATGAGAAATGCCAACGCACTTGTGCCAATAATTTATATCACTCAAACACACATGGGCACGCGTTTGTAGAAGGTTAAATTTAAAAAATACGTATAATTTTTCTATTCATAACTCGCTAACTCACTTCCTGAACATTGGTCCTACGTAAGCTTTTTCGGGTGAGGGTACGCAAAACCAAAAAAAGGCATAAGAATTGTCTTATAAAACGACAGAATATTATATCATTTGGTCATTTCATTTCACTATATATCCCTTCGAACTTCTTTGCCTGCTTAAATTGAAGCATTTTATAATTTGTATACAATATCAAATAATCAATTTTATAATATATGATGTACATTATGCGACTTATTAAAATTCTGTTTCCTCACAAAAAGCATTATTTAAATATTTCAGAACAATCCACGGCTTACGGTATCTTCAGAAAAACTGGTCGCTTCACTCCACCGGCGAGATCAATACCACGATTCAGAAAGTACACTATTGAAGATTTCCAGTTCATCAAAGTTTTAGGCAAAGGCAGCTTTGGAAAGGTACGTATTTTAAATACATGGGCCAGGTACACGCTTTGTTACTATCCTTTGTATATATATTTCATTTTCCTAGTAGATAATACTCTATGTTAATGTATTAAACAGAGAATGAGAAATGGTGAAATGAAGCAAAATATATTATTTTGTCCGCTGCTTTCGAATTCTGCGTAGTCTAAAAATACAACATAGGTAACTAAATTTTAAAACGTTTTTGTTTACACGCTCACAGCCAAGCCATTAAATTGATTTGGTGAGATTTTTATCTACCTACTTCTTTGTGTATTTGTAATTGTTGCGTCTACTTGACCTTCAAATTTTGAGAGTTTGGGCATAAAATACTAAACTAATTGGGGGTACAAAAGGAAGGTAAGTTTTATATTATATTTTATATAGAGTAGTTGCTATTAAATACATATTCGTTATATCATCAAAAAGAAAAGTAAGACAAATTTGAAGCAATAAGCACAGTTTATGTCTGACCCAGATTTAATATAGAATCAAGTGCCCAGACAACCAGCGTGACTATTTTAAAATACGCATCTATATCATAGCAATCAATAACGTTGTTGCCCCGTTTATAAAATAAACTATTTCAATTATTATAATTTAGTGTTATTCTTATACTCCACATGTTTGTGTGGTCACGTTATAAATTAAATAAAAAGCAACTAGGGAAGATGATATATAAAATGGAGCACATTGGCGCCTTCACCGATTCAAATTAATAATTGGTCGGAAATAAAATCATTGAACACAATTTACCAAAGAAACTGTTTAAATAATTGCGTCAAATGCAAAATGTAAGCGAACTCTCCATCCAGAAATAAACTAATACTGAAACAAGGGATATTGCCAAGAAAAAACTATACGATGATTTGCAACGAGCAACAGGGATGAGTGTCTGGTTGATGAGAGACGTGTCTATACATAATATAATAAACATGACGTTCGCGTAGCCCTGAATGTAAAGGCCGGATTATTTGAACACGCATATTATAAAAAAAAAAAAAAAAAACAGTATAAAGTGAAGAATTACACTGGTTTAAATAAAAACGATATTTTATTCATTTAATATGCTATGTTATTCAGTGGCGTAACTACCCCATCGGGGGCCCGTGGCAAAAATCATCAAATGGGGCCCTTCATAAATGTAAAAAAATAACATTGTAGTTTCATTTTTAATAATATTTTTAAGGTGCTTTTTTGCCTGTTGGGAAACGGATCAGACGCGGCCGCCAACATATTCATGGTGGTCGCGGGTTTGAATCCCAGGGCACACCTCTGACTATTCGGAGTCATGTGTATATTGATAGTCAATCGCCGAGCACTATGTCGGTGAAGGAAAACATCGTGAGGAAACTTGCATACCATAGCGATTTGCAAGAATTTCTATTGTATGTAAAGTCCGCCAACCCGCACTAGGCCAGCGTGGTGGCCTAACCACTCTCAATCGTTCTTTCGATTGTACCCGTAGATGAGGCGCGTAGTGGGACGTATATGGGCTGATGCAGTACAGCACAGAATCTTTTAATGACATAGCTTCATATTTCTCATCGAACATAAATCATTTCATGAAATCTAAAAAAGATTATGTAAGAACTAATAACGAATGCTTTTGGAATTCTATTTTCATTTCTTTATAACATACAGTACCGATAAACTTCACATATTTGGTCCGTTTTAGATAAATCTTGAGTTGTATTAAACATAATGGAGTTTAAGCCCAAAACAGCAATTAGATCAAATGATCTTTTGAAACTTAATACGAAAGTGCAAAATTGCACTTTCGTATAAAGTATTTAAGAATATCTGGTATGAGTGTTATCTGGCCCATAGACTTATTTAACCATTCCTCTGAATCAGGATCACATTTTGCCAGTAACTGCTTTATTACGATTGTCAGCGCTTACTCTAGGGCCACGAAAACCTAAATTAGTAACTTCGTGGAGTATAGTAAGTTCTTGGCGTCAGAAAGATGTTTAATTTTTATATGAATTGTTGCTCCTCATCTAATGTCCAATGTAACCACCATTGTTCATACAAAAGACACGAATTTTCGATGTTTCGTGTCTCTCTATCGCATTTACAATTTGTTTCCCTTAACCCAAACATTTTGTTTATTTATCATCAGCCTTTTGTTGTCCACTGCTGGACGTAGACCTCCTCCAAATTGAGCCATTTCACCCTGTCGTCAGCTTGTCGCATCCAGCATGTGGAAGCGTAATTTTGGAAATCGTCACTCCACCTAGCTGGAGGGCGTCCGACAAGTAACTTAGCTGAGACGCTGTCTCCACTCAAGAACACGTTTACTTCAATACCTATCGGTTCTTCGACAGATGTAGTCAGCGTTATGCCACTTCAGCTTGCTAATCCTGTGTGCTATGTCTATAACTTTGGTTCTCTGTTCGATAAGCCCATTACGGATCTTATCTTCCAAAGAGACACCGAGCATAGCACGCTCCATAGCTCGCTGGGCAACCATAAGTTAGTGGACCAGTCTCAGCATCGTATGTTGCATTGGCTGTAAACTTTCGTTTTTAAGCTTTTTGGCAAAGGACACGAGAAAACTCGTAGTCTCTTTCTCAAAGTTGTTTCGACAGGGTCTGCCCCAGGTAGGTATATTCCGAAACTGCTTCGAGTTGGTGGCCACATACAGCGACAGGTCTTGGATCAAGGTGGTAGTGGATCATTACTTTGGTTTGGTCGAAGTTAATTTTAAGACCTATTCGCTGTGAGACTGAATCCAGACCGTCCAGCATCTGTTGCAGCTCGAAAAGGATATCGTCAGCGAAACGTAGTAGGGGCGTTTGATTATTATGTCATTTATTTATTTTATTATTTATTGTCACTGTCTCTTAAGAAGGGACCATTGGGTTTACAGTGTACCTTTCTCAATCACAATCGTTTTACTTCATTTTTTTTATAACACTTTACTGTAATATATGGAGTTTTAATATTTTCTACCCCTAAATATGGTTCAATTTCATGCTTGCTCGTACATGTTGTTTGTTTTAGGTCTGAATATTCTCTATCGTCGGGATTTGCTTTTATGGAATTTTTAGTTTGGTCCATTTGATAATTTCCGAACTCATCAATAAATTGCTCGTTCCGAAAGTACTTACTTATTTCAAATAAGTTTATATTTATCGCTTCAGACTCCCTCTTACTCTTTCGTTTTTCGCTACCTCTTAAATAATTGCTTGAAAAAGACATGTTTAAATTTATTTGGAAAATATTAACTTAATATTCATTAAATTATAATTTATTAGTTTCTAACTAGGTTTATTCTACTCGTATAATGAAACGAAAACAAAACATATAAATCAAATACATGATTAAATGTGTGTCATGTTTATAATGTAGTCAGTTGTTTCTTATTATTAATTTCGTTATTAATGTTATATTCTTCTCTGTTTATACCCTGTCAGACTTTAACCCGATGCCCTATCGAGCCAGGGCCCTGTCGCGCCTGAGACCCTGTCGGACCAAGCCCCTGCCGGGCCGGGCGGGGCCCCCTTAGGCCGGGGGCCCGTGGCATTTTGCGCACTCTGCCACCCTATTGTTACGCCACTGATGTTATTCCGAGAAAAATAATCCTAATGATCAACCCTTTTGATTAGTATCATATCATGATGGGCGGTTTTTTTACGCTTTGGCTGGTTCGTTACCCGTATCAAAATCTTTGAATGTAGGTAATTAAACTTGTTTTCAAAATCAAAATGACTTCTTTTGACAAAATCTCCGATAATACAGGGGAGGCATCCATTATTGAAAAAAGAAGAATTATCAGATCTACAATGTTTAATATACTTCCCTTCCAAATGTTATAGCCTTGGGATACCGTGTATATGTATGGCATAAATAAGCCTTTGATTTTTTTAATGGCCACGTTTTTGAAAAAACCTTTGTTTTCTTGCTGCGGCTGTCACTAAGATAACATTGTAAAAATTAAGGGCCAGTTTCACCAGTTCTTGATAGCTATCTGGTACTCATCTGTCAGATAATATCTAAATCTCCGTTGCAAGAGGGTTGAATTTAGTATTTTATCTGACAGATGAGTGCCAGATAGCTAATAGCGACTTTATCAGAAACTGGTGAAACTGCCCCTAAGTATACAGAAAATTACGAATAATTGCAAATTAAAACCATTCTTAATGAGTTAAAACAATTTAAAATAAATATATTTTCAATAATTACATAGAAAAAATAAAGGTTGTGTAGTAGTTTACGTCTGTTGCCTGTTCAAATGAAAACGGTGTCAACATTCGAAACTAATGAAAACAGAGTTTACTACCTGTAGCATACGAAAATAGATTCATAACTAGGTCGATGCAGAGTTCTTTAAAATTCAGCAATCATTCGAACAAATAATTAACAGCATACAGAACTACAGATAGCCAAAACGTATTCAATTACGAGTACTACTTCAACGTTTAATTTAATTGTATCTATTAATACTTTTGAGCTTTTAGACTTTTCTGATGTGAGTTGTGATGTAAGCCAATACATCTGAGAAGACCAGCCAGCACCGTTTGTTTTGACAAGTGACGATAAAACATTAATGTCTCGAGTTCGCTACGATCTTCTACTATACTGTGGTGCTATGAATAATGACGCAAATCACATCAAAGACGGGAAAATGTCAAACGATAATATTTTTATTTCACTCATTGAGTACGATGAACTCACAGCTGTACGTGGCTTTTGATAAACTGATGCGGTAACAGAGGTTATTGATCACTGATCTAACATTAACTCTAGCCTCTAGACACACGAACTAGTCCCAACATCGTTTGGTAAATTGTTTTTATATTGTTAACTAGTTAATACATACATAAACTCAAGCCTTTATCCGAGAAGGTGTAGGCAGAGGTATTCCTGGTAGCTACCAGGGCCCCCACGTTTCGCCTAGTGTGTTTTGTCCCACTATGTGGTAGGGGGCGAGTCTAACTAGTCAATATTAGATGTATTCTAAATAAATTATTTTATATTGTTAACTTGAAACTACTTTTACGAGGGAATTTCTTTCGTCACGTCACAAACGTTAGACGTATTATATTGACCGTAACCCTTGTGATATGGCAAAATGCCACTTGCAACGTCGTGTAGTGTCGTCGTGGTTCACCTGCCCTGCTGTCGTATTGTAGTGTTAATAGGTACCTAGACTTACACGGTTATATTTAGTGCTTACATCACTGGCCACCTTTTGAACGTCAGAGAACACGTGTCGTCGGCCTTATTTTAAGACCATCGCCAATTTTAAAGCAATTTATTGTCATCTGCACATACAATCGCAACTTTTCTCTTTTTGGGGCATGAGGCTAATTGGATGTGTTGCATTTAATACTTCTCAGAATTTTAAGAGGAAAATGAAAAGTAATTTCTTGGTACATAATAATTAAGTCAATCAGTATCGCGTATATTGCTAGGATCTAAAAATAAATCTGCCTAATTAATTAGTTATCGATTTCTAATCGATACAGCAAATCAATCAGTGGTGTCAGCGAAACAAATTAGAGATTACTATTTATTAGTGACAAAAGTAATTAATGTATCGAATACATATTTGTGAGCTCGCATCATCCCAGCGACTCGTGAGCCAGGTACTTGCGCCTTCCTGGTTTCGAAGCGCTTGTCCCAATTGCCTTTGAGACCGGGCCAAGAATACAGAGAAAGCATGATATATTCTAGTTATAACACGAAAACTTCTCGCACGGTTGTCTCGAACGTTTCCTGAACATATATCAAAAGATAATGTCGCAATTTTGATTTTTATTCAACATAATGTTATACGCGTTTTAACAATTTTTCGTAATACGTTGTAATGAAACATTTATTCATTTATTTAACACTTTGTACAAATTTTAATAGTACAGGTGGACTTAATGCCTTTTTGTTGCAATGAATGGCTAGACGAGCGTGCCGTTCACCTGATGGTAAGCGATAAGACCGCTCATAAACAGTAGCAAAACCAAACAACACCTTGAATTACAAAGCAATGAATTACAATTAATTAAAAAGGTTCCTGAAATAACCTTGTACCATACCTTGTATCTTACGCTTCCTGAAATAAGTCGATAATTTAATCCGTAGGTACTTACATATATATTGTTTCAAAAGCTATTAAAAATTCCCAGGTGTTGCTAGCTGAGTTACGGGATACGGAATATTACTACGCCGTGAAGTGTTTGAAGAAAGATGTGGTGTTAGAAGACGACGATGTTGAGTGCACTCTAATTGAGAGAAAAGTGTTGGCGCTCGGCACCAACCATCCCTATCTTTGCCATCTCTTCGCCACGTTTCAGACTGATGTGAGTAAACTTTATTTTACGTATCATAAAGAGAGTATCATAAAAACTTTTATTATATGTCGGCAAGAAGGTACCTCAAGTTAATTAGCCATAACATTTAATATGTTTATCATTATTATTAGCGGTTTCGAAATGTTGGCATCATTTGAACAGACTAAACTGCTAATTTTGCCTACAATGTGAATGTGTTGGCGTTATTATTAGCTGCTTGATTAAATGAACGCCTGATAATCCTCTTGAATTGATTTCAAGTTTTTCTTTTTCAGTTGAAACTTTTGAGCTTCCTATGATGCGAAATCTTAAAGTTATTTCTAAAGTGTATTTCTTACGTAATTAATAATAATAACTTTGAATTTTATTTCAGTCCCATTTATTCTTTGTAATGGAATATCTGAATGGCGGTGATCTCATGTTCCACATCCAACAAAGTGGCAGATTTCCGGAAGCTCGGGCCAGGTTCTATGGAGCTGAAATTGTCTCTGGATTAAAGTTTTTACACAAAAGGGGTATTATTTACAGGTTTGCATTTTTTATCTGCGTATCCTGGCTACGCTTAATAAAAAACATTTGAGTATTTTCTAGGCTCTTCACATCAATTTATTCATCTTATTCTTCGTTTCAAGGGATTTAAAACTGGACAACATTTTATTGGACTTCGATGGTCATGTGCGCATTGCTGACTTTGGAATGTGCAAGTTACAAATATATTTGGACAAAACAGCGGACACTTTCTGCGGCACACCAGACTATATGGCACCTGAGGTAGATTTTATCAATTTTTTTATGTACTTTAGGATTCTGCTAGCACTTAATCTTAACAAACATAATCACATTAGTGAAAAAAAGGGATACAAAGCAATTTGGCATCTGTAATTTCAGATAATCAAGGGGTTGAAGTACAACCAGACGGTGGACTGGTGGTCGTTCGGTGTGTTACTATACGAGATGCTGATCGGACAGAGTCCGTTCAGCGGCTGCGACGAGGACGAGCTGTTCTGGTCCATCTGCAACGAGATGCCCTCCTACCCGCGCTTCCTCTCGCAAGAGGCGCTCACCATACTTACTCGAGTACGGCACGTTTTTGTTACCCTATTGTACGCTGTTTTGTATAAAACTAACGTCGCGACCGCTAATATTCGCTGGATGTGAACCAATTCCAACTGGTTGCAGTAGCATTTCCAAAATCATATACCCGGAAATGATGATACTGACGACGATTATGATGGCTGACACAACTTTTTATGCTTGGAAAAATATATTTTTTTACATTTTTTTTTATCTCAATTCAATAATGGAATGCCAAACATTGCTTTCTAATTTATGTTGGTGTTTAGTTTTGCTACTATCCATGAGTGGTCGTATCGCTTAACATCAGGCGAATGGCATACTCGTATCGCTCTTCATGGCAATAAGAAAAACGATACAATTAACAATACAATACATATTCCTTGGTTACGGAGTTAGAATCTAGATAAATTTCTTCAGTATGTATAATTTGTGTTTACTCAGTTGTTGGATAAAGACGCGCGCACGCGGCTGGGCGGCGCGGAGTGCATGCACGGCGACATCCGGGAGCAAGCGTTCTTCCACGCCATACACTGGGACCGGCTCGAGAGGCGAGACCTCGAGGCGCCCTTCAGGCCGCGGGTGGTACGTACTCTTCTATATGTCTTCCATTTCAATATCAACTTGTATGGATAATAATTACAAATTACCATAATCATTGGATATTTGAAGTCAGAAGTTTTGTGAGAAATTAGGTTTATTGCGATCTTTCAGGTATCGTCAATTTGTAGTTAATTGAAACAATTGGTATTTTAGATGGTTGTGCAGGAAAATATTTTGAAATTATTAATGAATAATGTGACTATCTTCAGTCTTATACATAACTAATACTTCATAATGAATAGTAGAATAATGTTATTTAACGAGTAAAATGTATATAGGTATGTATACCTTACCTAATATTGTAATATTAGCTAGGTTATCTAAATTCCCAGAATTGACGTGAAACATAAATCTTCTCCTAATTATGTGTTTATGAAGACAAATAGACTATGGAAGGCTGAACGAACATTAACCTCTTCTATTACACAAACACATCGTATTTCTATCAAGAGAAGGGCTAGTGAGTCTAATGATCCACCCACTCTATCGTCTACGGCGGACTATTTTGGTCACTCACGCACGTTAGAGTATTTAAGTAAATTATTTGTGGCGATTAATATAAATAAATTGTTGGTTATGTAATTACGAAAAATGAACTGTTTTTTTTAAAGCCAGGCGTGGCCGAAACCAGCCAACTTTAGAAGTCATATTACCATGAATTATCCTAGATACTTCAAGAAATGTCGCTTCACATCGATTTTCTGTAAAACAGTAGTACCGGCCCAGACGAGCCTGCCCATATGCATGCTCAAAAATGACAACAGCGTGGCTCTACTAATTAGCAAAATACATGCACGATAAGAGACTGTTATGTTGTCAATCTATACATATAAATAAAATTGATGTGTCTGTTAAGTGAAAATAAAAAAAAAATGTCCAACTACATATACACGATACCTATAACGAAAATGACCTTAGATTTTTTTTTTGTCTGTCTGTCTGTCTATTTGATCCGGCTAATCTCTGAAATGGCTAGACCGATTTTGACGGGACTTTTATTGTCAGGTAGCTGATATAATAAGGAGTAACTTAGGCTACATTTATTTTAGAAAAAATATTTTATTTTAGAAAAATAAAGTTTTTGTTAAATTCCACGCGGACGAAGTCGCGGGTACAGTTAGTTCAGAATAAAGTTGTATGTCTGTATCAGCCCATATACGTCCCACTGCAGGGTACGGGCCTACTCTACAATCGAGAGTACGATTGAGAGTGGTTAGGCCATATAGTCCACCACGCTGGCCTAGTGCGGGTTGGCGGACTTACATACCATAGAAATTCTTATAAATCGCTATGGTATGCAGGTTTCCTTACGATGTTTTCCTTCACCGTTTTTAGTGCGTGGTGATTGACTATCAATACACACATGACTCCGAAAAGTCAGAGGTGTGCCCTGGGATTTGAACCCGCGACCACCGTGAACAGTGGCAGCCGCATCCGGTTCGTTTACCAACAGGCCACCACGCACTTCAAATAAAAAATAAAGTTATTCACAGATTAATACATACATAAACTCACGCTTTCCCGAGAAGGGGTAGGCAGTCTATATGTGGGTGTAGTGTGTGGGGTGTAGGTATATACTGATTTATTTGTTTGTATACAGAGGCACCCGCTAGACACGCAGTACTTCGACCGCGCGTTCACTGGCGAGCGGCCGCGACTCACGGCGGTGGAGCCGCACGTGCTGCGCTCCATGGATCAGGAGCCCTTCCGCGGCTTCTCCTACACCAACCCCAACGCCACCGACCGCTAGCGCCGCCACGCCACAAGCTCTGGAACTAACTCTCGCTAGTAGCGCCACGATTGTAGAGAATTGTGAAGCAAACGAGTCCGTGTCTGTACATTTGTTTTGTAGGAGACGAAAATGAAGAAAATCAGTTGATGATGTAGATAATATTTGTCAAATCTATATTATATTGAACTTGATTGTTCGGAAAAAAAAAAACTATTTTGTATGCTAAATGCATAGTATGCTTATGCAGCATATTTGTCAAATATAGTAAGTTTACGTGTCTGGTACACATTAGATCATAGTGTCGCTTAAGATGTAAAGTACAACTTTTTATTACCCTGCAGCTTGTGTATCACGTAGTTCGTAATTTTGTCATTCTGCTTGAAGACGCTCTGGTAGCGTTGTAAGGGACTCAATAAAGACGCCAAAAGCAACTTTTTCTTCTCATCTTTATTTTTTATTTCAATCTATCTGGCTTAGATCGCTGTTTCAGTCAATTTAATATACTAAAGTGCCAGTTCTAACTTTAGTAGTAAATTGTATTGGCAAAACCATCATGTATGTTAACATAATTTATAAGATATACTTAGGTATGTGTGTTTTGTATTCCCTTGTTTCAAGTACCTTCAATTATATTATGTATGATATATATTTTAATCTTGTCATAATTATTCAATGTATTGTTTAACAATTGTTTACATATCAAAAATAAGTTCAAAATAGTTAATTCAATTGTATATTGTTTGTAAAATAAATAGTAAATAAAATGTAATCCGTCTATAATGTGTTTTAATAGTGTTAACTGTTTACTCATATAACATATTATAATAACTATTACCAGCGGTAACTGATAACCCTCTAGCGAAACTTTATACTAGGTTAATTTGCAGTTCATTTTGTTTTAATTGGTGTATTGTATGTGTAGTACACGATAGTATTATACTGAAGAACCATTTTATTCGATTTATCTGAATCTAGCTCTATGCATAAACAAACGTATGGATTGAATTTGCAAATTGCAAATTACAATTTGTTGCGGAGGAGTTGGTCGGTACAGGGGTCGACCCCATGAAAACCATCTCAACCATATCGATGGCACCCTAGGAGCACCCTAGGCAAGGTTTATGTCGGAAGAACCGACAAGAATGAATGAAGTGATTGATGAAATTGAACAAAGTGCAAGTAATATGTCAGGATCCATGGTCAGGATCGAGCAAAGTTGAGATCTAGTCTCTACCGACCTCAATGGTATACAGCCTACAGGTGTTAAGTTTATGTATGGACATATATGTGTGGTATGGTATTGAGAGCACAATCCCTTGTTGTAGGCCGTAGTAGGCTCAAAAGTACCAATTAAGTGCCAATCCCAAGACGGTCAACTACCAATGTGGTAGACAGAAATAGAGGATTAACCACCCAGACCTTCGATCAAATATACACTAGATACACAGTTCCATGTAAAAGTTCTGTTAAAAAGTGGCACCGATGCATGACATGAAAAAAAGTAAACCAAAAAGATCACATATTCCAAATATGTTAACACAAATTCCACCTTATTCCTGGAGCTTAAAGTAGCTTTTCACATAATATTGTCTAAAGTTCTGCGACATTTTAGAAGAAACGGTCGGTGCGTGACTGAAGGCGAAAGAGTGCTTAAAGCACTCTTTTTTGGTGCCATTTTCTAAGCGCTCATGTTGTATCTAGTGTATATTTGATCAAAGACCCAGACCAAAAAGTAATAATAATCAACCAGTAACGGGAGATAAGTCAAACAAGGCCAAACAAGGCATAGCAACAACAAAATATAATTTTATGCAAAATTCATTTTTTTGCTTTGATACATTAACACGTAACACCTAGTCAGTAATCTCCCTGGGTTGAAATAAGGAGTATTAGGAAATATTTCAAATATGGTCGGAACGGTTTTTTTGTAATCTGGCTTTATGTTTACCTCTTGTTTAAGACTATTAAAATGTTTTTGGATACGATTCAGTACATTATTATATTATTTAGTACATTATTATGATATTCAGTACAAAATCGCGAGTTCCACCATACACTTGCATCCATCAGATAAAACCCACCATCATTAATTAAATCCTTATTCAAATTACAGAATTCACTTGTATAGCCATGGAACAAACAACGCTTACAAAAGACCATGGACGCAAAAGACTAGTAGCCAGTATATTAGTGTATCTGTAGACAGCAACTGACAGAAGATATGACAATTGACAAACAAAATGACAATTGACACTTGGCGGTTGACGGTGGTTTGAGGTTATATTTTGTTTTCGTGTTTTACAAATTACAGTAAACAGAAATGGTAAGCGTTTTAAGTTTATTGAAATATATGATTGAAATTCTAATCTAACTTAGAATAATTGCGTCGTCAATTTAATAATTCACTATAATAGTGTAATTATAAACTTTATTATTTACACATCGCAATCAAGACCTGCATTTACATCAATTTTTATTATTGTTTTGATGTCGTAAACATATTCCACATTCCTCTGTATACCAGCCCAGGAACCATCAATATATTTTGAACTTCATTCTCATAATGTTGTTATACTTTTGGTATTGCTATACTTTGAAGTCACTGTTGATAGAACATTATTTATAAAAGCTTACCAGTTTCAAACACTTGTTAGTCTAGAAATCAGTGTAAGCAATACATAGGATATGAAATTATGTATGAAATAAAAAAGATAAATGTAGTCATGCAATGTATGCAGTTATGTTAATTTCACTCATTAGTGATTAGATTTAGTGTTTCCCATATCCTTTACGATACCATCTAGAATATCTAGATGATAAATACTTCATATTTGAAAGCCTATCTGTGTTTGTATCACTGCTATATCTATTCCTGTAGAGCACAGCAGTTTGTAAGCAGCATTTTGGTTCGCAACATTTTGTAGTCAATAAGCCTTTGCTATTTCTGCACATTTGCATAATAAAAACTAACTGCTGACATATTGAGACTTAACATTTTATGTCGCGGTGGAAAGCCAAGCATTGCTTTGTAATTTTTGGTATTGTTCGGTTTTGCTGCTGTCCATGAGCAGTTATATCACTTAACATGCTGATGTTCCATTTGCATTCCGCTGGGAATGGCATGATTGTCTCGCCATTTATTGCAATTTAAAAAAAAGAACAAATGAGAAATGGTATTTTTATAATATATTGTTATTTAAGGTAAACAAAAAATTTAATGTTATACACCACATTGTATTTTACCTTGAGTTCAAAGTGTCAATCTTATGACATTTATACATGGGAATAGAACAAGATGGGTAATAAGATAAGGGGACTTGACCTACTATTTTATCCATTTTATGAATAATATAAAATGATTTTTTTTTACAGGCGAGGAATGCAGAGAAGGCTATGTAAGTACTTCATAGGTTTCTGGATAAAATTAAAATGTTTTATATGTGTTAATTTGATACTGAGGTAATACAAAGCATGTTTCAGATTATAAAATTTAATATGCAACAATTAAAATATCCTAAATTATTTGTTTGAAAACATTTCACACTTGATGCTAAAATTTAAAATACATTATGACCTGAATTCCGTGGACTAAGGTCATTCAGTTATTTATTTGTTAAAGTATAATCAAAACTTGATAAATTAGCATGAAAACATTTTTCTTTAGCATGTACTATATGACATTAATTATAATGGTACCTAGGACCACATTAGCGCGATGGCGCGCAGCCCAAGTCCAAGAGGCAGGTGGTCAACGTGAACGGCGACCGTATCTCGCTTCGGAATGCAATAGTCTACCTCAAGCAGAAAAATGGAGATTACAAATTGTCCGAGAAGTCGCTAAAAAAGTTGCTCAAATACAAAATGGTATGTGGTAAGGTTTATCAGTTTTAGTTTCATAAATACCCATTGAGTATGTTAAAGTGAGTGTATTTTCCTTATTTAAGTAAATTATTTATACCTCTATGAGGCCATGCCTATCATTTTTATTGAGTATGTAAAAATTATTGTCAATAGTTCCAAACATCAAATATTTTAATATAAAATAGAATAATGGACGACACTGAAGTTCAACCACCAAGTATAGCATCAGTGCAAAATACTTCAAGAGAAGCCAGTTCTTCATCACAAAAAGAACCAAGTGTAAAGTCACAAAATATTTCTATGACAGTTGAAAATCAGGATACAGGACCAATTGAAGAAATATTACAACCTGAAAAACCAGCAACACCAACCTTGCATAGTGTGTCACCACCAGTAATTATACGCAGCCCTGGATCAAAAGATACTCAGTCACCTCGGTCATCTGGTAGTCCAACTCGAATCATAAAAACTTCTCAACTACAGTCGTCATTAGAGAATTCTATAAAAAGTGAACATTCAACAAAAAGAGCTTCATTTTCGAATTCTCCTGAACGACGAAGTGTTAATATCAAGCCTGGACAAGTTGTGGAAAAAATAGTAGAAGCTGTTACAGCACTTGAACCCAAAGGAAAGACTATTACCGAAAATGTTAATAAACTGGCAGAAACAGTTAGCAAATTCACAAAAAACGAAGACGATCCTAACTCGCCATACTTAGCCGAAAATATAGACAAAATTGCAAACATGAGTAGAGCACTCACTAATGAAGCCAACGCTTTACGACAATCCATTAAATGTTTAACTAAAGATATTGAAAAGACTAAACAAGAGTTGATTGCAGTTAAAGAGGAAGATGTAAATTTCCCGTACCATCTGTTCTTGATAGAGCTGATTATTAACAAAATCCATATGAAATGTGACTGTTTTGATATAGATTATAATAATTTGGTTATTTCAGCAACATTCTTGGGAAAACAACCAATTGTTTTGTACGATTCGTCTTATGGAAGAATAGATAATTTTAGTAAACTTAACGTTGGAAAGTCTACATTGTTCGCAATGACTTACGATAAAATATGTAGTATCAAAGATTTTGAAATACTTATTCAATTGAAAAAACAACCTCCATGTACAACTTGCGTAACAAAAATAGGAGAAACTTATATGGACTATACGAAAGAGTTTATCGCGTTACGTGAAGAACTTTGCACGAAGTGGTTAGAGCAGCAACCAAATGACAACATAGTGTGCACTACATCCACTCCACTGTCTAAAAATTTGTACTATTTGTCTTGCGGCGACGACTGCACTAAAGATTCTATAGGAGTCATTCAAGTTACTACAAGGATGTCATTCTTGGGCAAGGAGATTACAACAACTTTTTGTGCTTCACCTAAACCGCAAGGCACTTCATTTCTCTTAAAAAAGGACAATGGAATGACAATGTACTCGTGCCACAAAGTTGAAATGGATGATCATGGAAAAATATTGTTGGACGAAAGCAGTCTTACAAAAAAATCGCCGCCGTGTATGCACCATTCATTACCTGATTCGAGACTCGGAAGTCCGATGTCACAATTGTCTCCAATGTCATCTAAACGTTCATACGAGCCAGTCCCTTACAGACATCATCAAGAAGACTTGCCCAAATATGACGAAATTTTTACGAAGATGAATACGAACGAATTGAAAATCAGGGTTCCTAAAACATCTAGAGTGGATAGAATTGGCAAGTATGATAGGATTCAAGAACTGTGTTCCTGTGACGATACGCCTTACAACGCAGGAGAGCAAATACAGTTTGAATTGCCACGAGACCTGTGTAATCCCGATAAAACCCATAACAATTATTCTTCAAATCTAAAATATACATATAATGGCTGCGACAGAATTTGCGACACTAAAGACAGGAAGGTAATCAATGTAACGCCAACAAATTGTCCAGTGCCAGTAGCTATGGAGAAAAGAATGCATCCTTTGAAAGATGTGTTTATTCTCAAAATTGGAAAGAAGTTAGAAACTAAAGACAAAAAGACTGATTTAGAAATAGAATTAGTGACGCCAAAGTCTCCATTAGATAAACACCTTGAATACAACTCTAACATTTCACAACAATGTAGTACTGATAATATTAAAAAGATTTCGACCACTAAGAAAAAAGAAAAAGGCAAAAATAAGGGAAAAGCGAAGGCGACAAAATCAAAGAAGAAAGGCAAAAAAGCTAAATGATAACTATGGACACAGAATAATAATATATTATTTTCAGTTCTTTTACCTCAACCAACACCAGATATTTTTAATCGATTACTCTGTACTATATTTTAATATACGGGTTCATTACTTTAATGGTTCGTTTAATTTTACCCAATCATATGGTAGTAGTTTATTTTAGATGACTCGTGTTGTCTTTGGTCCAAGGATATAGGTTTCTAAGGGCTTTTGTACTTAATGTAGCGACAGTCTATCCCACCTATTTGTCATTTTTTTTCTCTTATCATTAACATTGTAATATACCATTTTTCTTTGTCTAGCATTAGTCGTTATATGTATAAGATATATATATGTATTGGTATTGTATGTGTTTTGCGCTAAATCATTTATGTACAAAAATACACCCACAATATCATAAAACCAATCACGGCTTATTTTAACAGCTGGTCTGGGCGAATTTCGTATTCGTGACCTGAACGATGAAATCAACAAGCTGATGCGTGAGAAACGTCACTGGGAGATCCAGATAAAGGCTTTGGGCGGGCCCGACCATGCTCGCGTCGGCCCCAAGATGTTGGACCAAGACGGGAAAGAAGTACCGGGCAACAGAGGATACAAATACTTTGGTGCTGCTAAAGATTTGCCAGGTATGTCAATCCATTCAATTGTATCCATGTGATACATTATTGGCTGCACCTGTATATTTTATGCTATCGCATCTTGAACGAGAAAATTCCGCAGTAGTTTTAATCGTTCTTGACCCAATTCTTTTACGCGAGATGTTTTAATTTTACACATAAATTGGTAGGTAACTTTCGGTATATATTTAGTTTCTGAGATATGTAGAAGTGCCAAATTCTTTCAATTTATTTTATTATGAATGCAACATTAAACCAAGTCCATAAAATTAATGCTTTTTTTTAAATTCTTATAGAAACGAAATATGAAAGTAGTAATTATAATGTGGATGTTATTAGGCGTACGCGAGCTATTCGAGCAGGAGCCACCGCCGCCGCCGAGGAGGACGCGCGCGGACCTCATGCGAGATGTCGACGCTGACTACTACGGGTACAGAGACGACGACGACGGATTACTGCTGCCTTTGGAACAGGAGGCTGAGAAAGAAGGTATTAATTTTGTCAATTAAAAAGTATTTCGTATTTATTAGGATTATAAAATGGAAGTTAAGGATTAAAATGACACTAAATATAATAAAACAAAGAAGTAATGACCGACGGGGTTGAAAGATTCTTGAATACAGGCCACCTATCAGTACGCGCAATAATAAAGCTTGTAGAATGTCGGTGGATGCAACCTGATTCGAACAGTTCACTGTGGAAATGTTTTAAAGAAACTTTGCCAGTGGACTTATTGTAGGTGAGAATAATTATTTCGGCGAGGTTGGGTACCACCCAACTCGCCAATCCATATAAGTGAATCACAAGTCCTAGTGGGTCGCGTTCTAAAATACTTTGGGATAATTCTTAATAGTCGTTGGGGCTTCGAGGAACACTTTGATCGCCTACTGTTGCGTATTGAGAGGGTAGCGGTTGCTTTGCACTGGATATTACCCAATCTTGGCGGACCAAGGGGGGAAGTTTGCCGTCTATATGCGGGGTCGTGCGATCCATGGCACTCTACGGAGCGCCTGTTGGGTCAAACAGACTAAGTGTCCGTCGTTGCAGAGTATAACTGTATCGACTCCAACGTAAAATGGCCATCAGGATCGTACGAGGATACCGTACGATATCCTTCGAGGCGGCAACAATCCTAGCAAGGTTTCCTCCCTTGGATATACTGGCGGATATGGATGCAAAGGCTTACAACCGAATACGCACCGTCCGGCAAGAATACGCAGGTCAGGCAAATACGGCGATTGAAGTGTCAATTAGACGGCAGGAACGACTGATTGCCTTCGCGAAGTGGTACTCGAGGCTCTGCGAGGAGCCCCACGTGCACAAACGCGTTGTCGATGCAATCTTGCCGCTCTTTGAAAGCTGGATGAGACGCAAGAACGGACGACTCACATATAGAATTACTCAGATAATCACCGGGCATGGGTGCTCAGGTGATTATTTGAATAAGATAGGACGGGAGGCAACGGCGATTTGCCACCATTGCAGTACTGGAGACCAGGATTCCGCATCGCACACCCTCATGCAGTGTTCTGCCTGGGAGGTGGAGAGGCGAGTCTTAACAAATGAGATCGGCCAAAACCTCTCTCAGCCAGCTGACATTTTAGCAATGCTGAGGGGAGAACGCCAGTGGAAAACCTTCTGTGAAACCGTAATGGCGAAGAAGGAGGCAGCAGAGCGGGATCGGGAGAGGGCCGATCCTGCACGGAGACGAATGCGCCGAGGTGATTCCAGACATCACCCTGGTTAAATAATAGCTTAGGGGAGCAAAAAACAACCTCTCTGAGTAGCGCTTCTAGAAGCTACGCACTGGAGGAACTTCGGCGTGTTCTTTGTGAGGTGCCGGAGTTTCTCAAAAGTGCCAATGGAGCAAGATAGGGTTTTTAGTCGGTAAAAATCCGGCATTCCCTCCTAGTGCGGGAATCCAAGAGGATTTTCCCCATTAAAAAAAAGTTGAGAATAATTATAATGATATTATATCGATTTTATTTTCTTTATAGCGATAGCGCGTGCAGTTGAAGAATGGAAGAAACGGAAAGATGAGGTTATCGAGGATGAAGAAGACATTTACCCGGAAGATGTAAGTCGAATAAAAATTCTTCCTCTTTTTCCTACACTGCTATACTTTTTCTTATTGGAATTTTAGTTGAAGTACTAAACGGGTTGCTAAAAAAATCGTTCACTATTTGGAATAAATACGATAATCGAATAAGTTGACAGAAATATTTGAACATCCCTTTAATTTACAGCCCGACGACAAGAGAATAGAAGAAGATGAAGAGGAACAGCCAGCTGCTCCGGTAGTAACGTCTCACGTGGCGGTGCCATCGCAGAAGGACATAGAGGAAGCGCTACTGCGCAGGAAGAAGCAGGAGTTACTGGAACGCTACGGCTGCCTCGACGTCAAGACTGAGGGCAGCTGACCCTGGAATCTGCACTAAATACCTACAAGTTGCATAGGTACTATCTTGATAGACATTTGGGTTTTGTGACAGTGACACAAAATATAGCGAAAGGACCCAGACATTGATAAAGGATTATTATATGCAAGTTCGAACTTTTAACAGTTTAACAGTTTAATATAATTAAAATTTAAACAATTCTAGCTTTTAACAGTTTAATATAATTAAAATTTAAACAATTCTAAGACCACATTCAAGTCAGTTGTGGGATTTATCAACTCGTTTTAATACGATTTTGTTGAGATACATGGTTAGATGAAATATGGAAATGTATAATAAATAAAAATAACTTGAGTGCTCTGTAATTATTTATTTCTGAACAAATTTCTTGATGTACTTGGGACATACACGGTCTATAACTAAGCAAAATATACATCATATTAAATTATACCACTATTTCACTTGGATTCTACCATAGTACATAATACCCACTCAAACCTGTTATATACTATGCACTTACTTGCTCTACGTATTATAAAAATATCTATAAGGAACAATTGAACAAGCTATAAATAAATCGAGACGAAACTTCCGATGTTAAAAAATATTTGTAATATAGAATACAATTGAAACAAGTGAACATTTTTTAACAATACATTTAACTATAATAAACACTGAGTTCGAGACGCTTGGCGATTTGGGTTTTATTTAACGTTACGTAATAGAATATGTCTGATAGTTCATATCCAACTGCTGTTGTTAAAACGGATGACAGAAAATCATTTTTGAAAAATCTGTAATAAACTGAATACGAAAATACAATGTGTATTAATTACGTCCCAAACCAAATATTTTCACTTTTTTTTAACTTACTGAAAAAGCAATCTCAATGTATGAGATTTGCACATATAATTTAAGAAAATATTTTATTCGCCTCGTCAACCTCTAATTAAACCAGGAATGTATAAACTTAAAATATAACTTCCAAATGTGTACTATACCTAATTCCTTCGATCAAATATACACTAGATACAACATGAGCGCTTAGAAAATGGCACCAAAAAAGAGTGCTTTAAGCACTCTTTTGCCTTCAGTCGCGCACCGACCGTTGCTTCTAAAACGTCGCATAACTTTAGACAATGTTATGTGAAAAGCTATTTTAAGCTCCAGAAATAAGGTGGAATTTGTGTTAATATATTTAGAATATGTGATCTTTTTGTTTACTCTTTTTAATGTCATGCAACGGTGCCACTTTCTAACAGAACTTTTACAAGGAACTGTGTATCTAGTGTATATTTGATCGAAGCCTAATTCATATAATATTTTTGCTGCCGCAAACTAACATGCATCTAACTGCAATATAATGATATTTCAGTCATAACAATATTACAATAGAGTATTAGATCGATGCTCTGAGCGAAATTATAGAAAGCAATTTCTTCATAGATTCATATTATTTATATTAAAATGTATCGAACGAGCGCTATTCAAAGCCTCCCTACAAAGCAGCTAAGTGCGGACGTAGTCTTAGTATAATTATAGTTCCTATAAGAGAAAATACTCTAATACTGAATTTTAAAAGCTCAGTTAATTTGCTTATATTTTTCAACAGTTTTCGTGATAACAGCTAAAATATACACCCTTTGTTCTGTACTATTACTTACACACTACAATTACAACGTAACATGATTAAGTAACGCGAGAAAATGTGTTTCCTCTGTAATTCATTAATAATAACGCGCACCACACACCTACTTACACCAATCACATTTACAACTATTTATATATTTAATTGTCGACTTGTTTCCATCACTGGTGGCGTATCACTCGAGATTTTGAGAGCTGTTGTAAATTATAAACCTCTATAAACAGTTTGGCTCCATTCGTCACAAACATAATGAAGATACATCAAGGCATTCATTAGAACCGACTGGTATTTTAAGTTATAATATGTGGTAATTGTTCGCTAATAACTAAAGTTTAATGGGAGACTAGTTTCCATTTATCATAGACATATCGTAAACTGAAAAATTTATTCAATGTCAAAATTATTTTCCTGTGCTATTATGAATAAAGATAAAATTATACAACAGTATTCTTTACTGATACACCAATTTCTAAACATGGTGATAATTTGGAAAAAATGACCAATATTTTTCGATAAGATGACAAATATACATGATAAAGGAATAAAAAATATTATCTGAACTAATTATACCCCTGAAATGACTTTGTGCTTACAAACTGAAAATACTAAAATAATTCCGATATAAACTTAACTAAGTACATTGGTGATATAGAATGATAAAACTAAAACAATGTTGATGATCTTAGGGAAGACCAAATCTCACTTGTTCTAACCTAAAAACATAAGAAATAGCCTTTAGCAAGGCTACTTCTACAGATTTAAATAAAAAGGGTATCCAAAAAATATATCTATTTCATTTAGGCCAACATTTTTATTGCAGTATCGATATTGAATATCGATTGTAATGTAAATGAATTCAATTAACATAAAATTTATATGTGAATATTTCTATTCAATAATTTAAGAGGCATAAAGAAATACGTATAGTTAACCTGATAATTTATGATTTTCAATTAATATTTTTTAAAGACATAATTAATAACCTTAAACCCTAAGCTTAGTACTATTTAAGTAAAACAAATCCAACGCAGAATCGAAGGTTAGCAACAAGAGTAAGTATACAAAAAATAAGGGTCGACTATTGGCAACTAGTATTTAATATGTTTTTCAACAAATGTTTTGTATTTTGTATTGAGATCGTGTTTACTTATTTCAGTCTGCAATCTAATTTACTCAGCGGTATTGTACTTTACCAGGCTTGCCAGGTACAAAATTAATTTGAACCTTTTCTGCTTTGTTTTACAAGAATACCGGGTAATATAATGGCGATCAAAGAAACATTGTGGTCCAATATTTCCTAATATGTCAAGTGCTCTTAAAAATAATGAAATATTACCTCTTCCTGAGTAAATTTTATCGGCTAACCCGGTAACAATGTTTAACTTCTGCATTAATGAAAAAATACGCATTAAGTTGGTGGCATTATGGGAACTAAGATTGGAACAGGTTCTGTTGCTTGGTGTCGTTTTCGAAGTCGCTCCAGGCGTTGTTCAACTCCATAAATATCATTTTCGCTATATTCTCATTGGATGTGCCTATTTGCTGAAAATTAAAGAAATATTCGATTATAATCTATTTACATAATTATTCTTTGGTAATAGATACATATATCGATAATGAATATGTTATGGGCCAAGTGATTAATCGAGCATTATTCATAATGCCCGGGCATTATGAATAATGCAAAGTGCCTATTGGGCAGAGTGATGTAAAGCAAATTAAAATCAAAACAATGAGCCAAAATGGTAGAATTTAGAATAGAGCAGCACGAGGGGGCGGGTTGGGAGGAGTGGAGGGGGAGAGGAAGTGTCGCGCCTCCCCTGGTAACACTCCCATGAAAAGGTAACGCACCATTCCTGAGAAATATCTATTATAGCAACCTAACCCTTGAAACACTTGTTGTCAATACAAATTAACTTATGCATCGTCTCCGGCGCTACGGGAAGTTCAGCCCCTTCGCCCTTGCGTAACAAATGATAGGCACCCATGCTCACCTCCGCAGCTTCGGCTTTCTGGTCGCCTCTGGCGACCAGCCTCAGCCGCTACGGCTCGCACGGTTGCCTATCCTTCGTTACAGCGGGCGGGGGCTGCTCTCCCTCCGCGCCTCCGGCATTTTATATACACTCTAGGGTCGGTAACCAAAAGACTACGTGAAGTCGGGGTGTTCCGAGTCGGTTTTGGGGCACAGTCGACCTAACTGATCCATAAAGTGGGTACACTAATTTTCTTCTGAAGATAATGTTTCGGACGTTAAAAAACAACTAAACATAAGCTGATCAACCTTTCTAATTTATAGATCTATCGCAGATGCGACAATGCGGCAGCGCACCACGTAAAAAATCACCTATTAATCACATTGCCCGATCATCATGTAGCCATATTCATAATGCCCGGGCATTTTGAATACTGCCCGCATTAATCACTTGGCCCATAACAAATACACCTGGAAGTCAATACCATAAAAGCGACATTGATGAATCATCGATAATATTTTAAAACTATTTACATTATTCCAAATATGAGTACTACTATCCAACTAAACTAACAGGTACCGTTTGACGTTTCATATTTTTCAATTTTAAACATATTTAGATAAGCGTAACTCACACAATTTAAATTTCGCTTGCCGTAAAGCCACAATTCCATGGTTTTAGGTGAAATGTTATTGAAATTGTGTAAGTTACGCCTGTACAAAGTTGAAAAGTATGAAAGTTTAGTTGAATAGTATTATCAACTCTAATTTTACAAATAAAATTTCAAAACTCTTAAACAATTCAATGCACCCCTTCATCTACATTGAAAAACACCACATTAAATTTATACACCACTGTAACTAGAAAACTGTCAGAATTACTTTTGTTACAGCGTAAAAATAAATACAAGTTTTAAAAAGGTGATACCTTATCAGGATGAACAGCGAGGCAAGCTTTCCTGTAGTTGCGCTTGACATCGGCGGGAGAGACGAGTTGCGACATCTCGCAGCGCGTCCAGCGACACTCCTCCCACACCACCGTGTGCAGCGAACAGAGCAGCGCGCGGATGTTAGCTTTCTTGCCTTCCGTCTGTAATACATTACCAATGTAACAAATACTTAAGCAACGTGCTGGCTCACTTGTGATGTGTAACAATTTGTCGATAAAAAATTGCGTTTATCGACAATTGTAGATTGTAGATCACGTTGTAAATAAAAAAAAAGGATTACTTAAAATAACACTTAATTTAGCATGATATAAAAAGAACTCGCAAAATCATAGTAATAACGTGTCTCAAAAGTAAATAGTTGTCTGACCCATTCATGAATTTTCAATTTTTCCGGATCCATATCCTTAGCCATTTCTTTCTTTATCATAGCATTCATAGTCTTGGGGCCAGTGTCGCGTTTAGTCGCGAAATCGTATCCTTGACTTCCCAACAAGTCGCCAAACACATCACCCGACTTCTTCACCTTTTCTTCGCCTGGAGTTTTGGCAGGTTCGAAGTGAGCTCGACTGCAAATACATATTTATAACATTTAAAAATCAATAAAAAGTTATATGATATAGGAATACAAGATATGTGCTTTTTCGGATGCAGCACATTTGCGACTATACCGTGCGTGACGTTTTATTTCCATGCACAACGACACTTGTACTATTATTACTATTATGTTATATAATATTGTTTCTCTGTACAGCACAAAAAAATATTAAATAAACGACTAGCGCCGCAGTTGTCATGTATTACTAGTACACTTACTTGTAGTCGGGCTGGTGCGCGGGCGAGCGTGCGGGCGTGTGCGGCTGCGTGTGCGGCGCGGCGGGGGTGTGCGCGGGGGACGCGCGGGGCGTGACGAGGGGGGTGCCGCCCGCCATGTAGGCGCCGGGCGCGGGCGGGGGCGGGGGCATGGCCCCCAGCGGCGGCGTGGCGCTGGGCGCGGCAGACTGGATGCCGGTGGGCATGCTGGCGCCCAGGAGACCCAGGTCCGCGAAGGGATCTTTCTTTGAAGGCTGTGCGTTCTCCAGAGGAACGCTTTGTGGACGACCTGCAAACCAGAGCAAACATCTCTGATTACCTACAAAATATTTGGTGTATGAGCTATTTATATGTGCAATTTGCACGTGAGTAAGAACCTAAAAGATTTCTGTATCAGCCCATATACGTCCCACTGCAGGGCACGAGCCTACTCTACAATCGAAAGTACGATTGAGAGTGGTTAGGCCATATATTCCACCACGCTGGCCTAGTGCGGGTTGGCGGACTTACATACCATATAAATTCTTATGAACCGCTATGGTATGCAGGTTTCCTCACGATGTTTTCCTTCACCGATTTAGTGCGTGGTGATCGACTATCAATACACACATGACTCTGAAAAGTCAGAGGTGTGCCCTGGGATTTGAACCCGCGACCACCGTGAACATGTTGGCAGCCGCGTCTGGTCTGTTTACCAACAGGCCACCACGCACTTCTAAAAGATTTGCTAGTATTGAAATGTGCCGCAACAAGTAGTTTACTTGCTGGTAAATCATGAGACATTACTTCACATTCAAGGACCAATATGGGAAAAAAATTATAAAATACTCACCATCTTCTTGTATAAGTTGTGGGGTGAGCAGTGGTTCTTGTTTAGGCAATGGGTCGTTGAGACCAAACGGATCGAAGTTAAGAGGATCACTCGAGTTAACGTTCCGTTTTGTTTCTGAGGTGTCATTAGTTGGAGCGGGTAAGTCGCCGAATATCGACTCTGAAGCGAATGGCTGCAAGAAGAAAAGGCTAATTTAAAAAAAAATGTTTGGCTAATTTTCATGACTGTCGATGTGTCTGTAAATAAAACAGATATTTAAATAAAGATGCTGTATTACTGCCTTTTTCAAATGGTTAAAACTATATTTCCGATAAAATCCTACCTGTTTATTCTCAGTGACATTGCTGCTAAGGAAATCACCAAACGAATCATCAGTTTCCTTCTCCATCATGCCAAAGAAATCGAACGAGTCGTCGCTCTTTAATTTCTTCTCCGTTTTGACTTCATTTTGAGGTTCATTGTTGCTCAGATTCAAGAAGTCAGCGGTGCTTTCTTGTTGTGCGGGGTGTAGCGGGCGGGGCGGGGGCGGGCGGTGCGGGGGCTGCGGGGAGGGGGGCGCAGGGCGCGCGGGCCGGGGCTTCTCCACCTCCTTGGCGGGGTAGTCAACTGTCACTGTAAAAATCCAATATCAATATCGATATTTCACAAAAAAGGCGCAGTCAACGCAAAACGACTTGTTCGATGTGAAGTAAAGGCGTATGACTAAGCTGTGAACTACGTTAGGTGTCAACGAACTCTGCGTTTTAACTTCAGAGCGGACTAGTTGTCTTGCGATTGCTCTAATAAACAAAAAAATGTAATGAATTAAATTGTGTTTCTTTTTAATAATGCAGAGTTTAATATACAGCTTTTCTTCATTATTAAATCCATGATGTGAAATGTGTTCAATGGTTCATCAAATGTATATCTGTGTAAAATTGTTAAATAAACAGTAATATGATTCAAAATAAAACATAAAATAAATCAATTGTGTAAGAAAGCAAATGATCATTTTAGCACATTCTATGATTATCTATGTTCTACAAACGCACACTTCTCTATAACATACTTGTCTTTGGAATGGCTGCGGCGTTCTTTCGAAGATTAGCTGTATAAATAAATATAATTACAGATACATAGTGTACATATGATATATATACATTTCATACTTCCTATAATATGTAGTAATAAACTACTTAATACAAAAGATACAGAGATATTTATATACTGCGACCATGTACTGAGCATACGAAAACTATTCATTTACATTTTAATTATTCTATAAAATAACAACTTATAACACACTTACTTGGTGTTAGGTAAAAAGTAGACAAATATTTTTATATATTAATAAAATTAGTTTAACATTCACAAAGGCTAACTGATAGTATGAACAATCAGGATATATTTAGCATTGGGGAGAATGTAACTAGCCAACGATAAAATATCGACATATAAACCACCAGTAAAAGACTGCTACATGTTTATACCATATCTACATATTTTTTTCAGTTTAATACTTACCAAAGTTGTCGATAGTTTCGTCCCTTTCTAAAGTGGTGGAGAATAGTACATCAGGGGTGCGTATAGGGAAGGAATGGTCCTCCTCCCAGAGATCACTGCGCGGTTTCCTTCTCTCGCCGTTCTGTACCACCAGACTCATAACGACAGTCGTGTTGGCTGAGAAATGATCGTTCACTGGGATCGTCTCATCGATGCCGTCGATTTCTGACCTGAATATATAATTATTAAAATGTATAGAAGATATCTTTAAATTATTTAAAATTAATCACATACATAGTCCCGGTCCCAAAATATGACACTGAGTAATTAGAAATTACAAGAGATATTTCCGTGATACTTCTTTTTATTATATATTTAAAAAATCTAAATAATTTTAACCCGCGCTTAATTTTTATTCATCAATATTACTATCGAAATAAATCTCATCGCCATCTATCAAGGTGCAATGGCAAAATCTCGTGGTCGATTGTTTGATCCTTCGAGCCCGATAAAGTATTTAGCATATAAACTTTTTTTTAACGACTAGCAGCCTTGTTTAAGGCCAGTTTAAAACCTATTTTAACTACCGAATGTTTTGTCCCTTTCGAACGACATTTGAATTCAATTTGAGCGAAGACAAAACATTTGATAACTAATGTAGGCTTATAAAGTGAGTGCGAATAAGGTCGTAAAATTGTATCGGTGGTAGCGTGTAATGTGCAGTGTGTAGTATGCAGTATGTAGTGAGTACTGTACTGTGTAGCGTGCAGCGTGCAGCGCGTACCTGGTGAACTTAAGCGCGTGGTGGTCGGGTCTGAGCGCGCCGGTGTGGAAGTGCAGCGACAGCACGGGCACGGCGAGCGCGCGGCCCAGCTGCTGGCGCGCGTGCCACACGCACACCACCACGTCGCCCACCACCGTCGTGTCCAGCGGCAGCGTCACCTGCACAACAAGCTCTATTATACACACTTACATACTCCAGTAACAGACATAACGACCTCATATATTTAAAACTAATTATCCTACAATAGAATTTGGGGCGTTGCCCCCCGCCCTCGCTCTGTACACTACGTAGTGCCCGCCGTGACAGGACTCCAGGAACGCCTGGCGTACATAAACACTAAGGTTACGACGGCAGCAATGGCCTGCACTAAAAAAACCTGTGGATGCAGTGTAGTCAAAATTACTGTATTCCTTTTCACTCTATTCATATATTCAAGAATGCCAGCGAACTAAATTAATTTAATCTTTTACAGATCTTAGATGATGCTATGATTAAAATATAGATTTTTTAAGGTTATAGTTTGTAATTTGAAAATGTGATAACGAAAATGGCAGTAAAAATAACTTGGGACTGTAATGTCAATGTATTACGAAAATAAATGACTTACCTTCCCTTCAGCCATAGTGTAGAGATGCAACCTTTCATAATCCTGCAGAGTCGACAAAACGAGCCTATCTTCATTGTAAACTTCAATGTAAGGTCGGCACCCATCCCTTAAGAAAAACGAACAATACAATTTAAAAATGTGATTCTTTAGTATGACTTTGATGCAAAATTATTTTATTTTATTTGAATTAGTTTCGATTTTAAGAACAAAATATTGGAAACAATATAAAACTATTATTACCTTGCTTTTGTAAACAATGGCACTGGTTGCACAGTTATGGAGACCAACGTAACTGGTCTGAAGTGAGGCAGAATTGGTTCGGGCCTGCAATAAAAAAATTCCATATAAAATCTTGTAACTCAGTAAAATGTTTTTAAGAAATTAGTCTAAAGAGCAACATTACCAACCTAATAATATTGCTTAGGTAATAGAGATATCTAAGCTGGCTCGGCGGCATGTTGATGGGCGATCGCTTCACAGCGAATATCTGCAGAGCGTCCTCGGGGACCGTCACTAGCTTTGCGTACAGTAGCAAGCCGCATACCAACATGCAGGACATCTGCTTGCCATCCTGTGGGAATAATTGATTGATTAAATCTGTATCAGCCCATTTATGTCTGCAGGGCATGGGCCTCCTTTACAATCGAGAGTACGATTGAGAGTAGTTAGGCCATATAGTTCACCACGCTGGCCTAATGCGAGTTGGCGAACTTTACTTTTGGCGGATTGGTTAAATAATAATAATTATAAAATATCTTTATTTATTCAGGCAATTACAGTCCATTTGTTGGTAGTACAATATTTTACTTACTTAAAATCGATTGTTTTAATATTGTGCTTATGGCAACATAAAAAGGACCTGACTTTTCAAAATTTCATTATTTACCTAATCATTGTCATCAATTTTATAATCCATGTGTATTTTTTTTATTTCAATGAATGACACATTCACACATCACAGCCTGAAAGTGCGGCATAAAAATCAGTTTGCGAATCTTTTGGTTCGTGCCGAGATGGTATGGACCATCAAGTTAGGGCTTCGCAAGCCAGCACGCGTGGATCTAGTCTGATCTAGTGTGGGGTCAGGACTTTATGTATGACTGTTGTGTATATATAAAAATAGTTTACCGGGCAAGTAATAACAACAGCGTTCCGCTCGTCCTTGGCGAGGTAGTGGTACATGTGCTGCAGCAGCGCGTAGTAGGGCGCGAGCAGCGGCGCGCGGTGCAGCGGCGAGGGCCACAGCGCGCGCGCGTCCGCCGCGTGGCGCAGCAGCCCGCGCCCCGCGCCCGCGCTGTACACACTGTAGTGCCCGCCGTGGCGGGACTCCAGGAACGCCTGGCGTACATAAACAATGCTTGAATTGTTCGCAACTTCAACTTGTGATTTTTTCGGGGTATATTAAATGGAATATCCAACACTACATTTTTTCAATTCCAAATAGTTGTTTTTTTTTATTAGCGCGGCAGTAATGAAACTAGCTATTTAAACAGGGAATAACAAATCATTAAAAAAATCTATGTTACTAAAATTATGTATTGTTTTCTGTTGTTGTAGTTTTTGCTTGGCCTAGTAAGTGATTGCACCTGAAGTACATGTAAAGGTGGGAATTAAAAATTGCAACTGTATCGAACACTGTCATTTGATAGTGATATATATTTGTGTGTGTGAGTTGTGAAATATTTATTTCAAAATCTTTATGGATATTTTTTATGAAGATACTACTTGTGTAATCAAATTAATTATAATTATCAGATTTCACATAAAAATGGACTGTTGTACTCACCCTCACATCTTCAATATGGTTAGTTTTGTAGGCGCTCTCAATTCCTTCTGAAGGGTACGGCATTACTATAATTCGACTAGTTATATAGCTTATATCCAGATCAGTTCTTGCTATTGACCTGAAAACAAATTATAAAAAATCTTAAAATATTGCCAATTATTGAATAGTTATTGCTAGTAATAATTATTCATTGATATTGATTTAGTGGCAGCATTCAGAGCTGTAAACTTTGAAATTCTAGATTCTCAAATCAGGTGCTATACTCTGCCGTATTCCGTATCAGCCCATATACGTCCCACTGCAGGGCACGGGCCTACTCTACAATCCAGAATACAATTGAGAGTGGTTAGGCCATATAGTCCACCACGCTGGCCTAGTGCGGGTTGGCGGACTTACATACCATAGAAATTCTTGTAAATCGCTATGGTATGCAGGTTTCCTCACGATGTTTTCCTTCACCGTTTTAGTGCGTGGTGATTGACTATCAATACACACATGACTCCGAAAAGTCAGAGGTGTGCCCTGGGATTCAAACCCGCGACCACCATGAACATGTGGGCAGCCGCGTCTAGTCCGTTTACCAACAGGCCACCACGCGCTGCTATACTCTGAAGGAGTTAAAATTGGAAAAAGAGTTAATCTGGATTTGACTTTTGGGACGATAAACGACAGGCTATGCGATTTATTAAACAGATATAAGCTTGACGAATTATAGGTGCAACTTGTGGCATATCTGCCTACTCCGTTTAGTATTATCGTAATAAAAAATAACTTACTGTTGTACAGTCTGCATGACTTTCGAAGAGGTGTCCTTCAAGTTCTTAAGGAAGCTTCCAGCGCCTCCTTTGATGGAGGAGAACAGTCCCCCCGAGTTGATGTTGGCGTGCGCGGCGGGCGGCGGGTGGTGTAGCGTGGCGGCGGGGGGGCGCGCGGGGGGCGGGGGCCGCACGGGCTCGGGCGGCCGCGAGTTTGGCGCCTCCTGGCTGCTCGACACCGGCTCCTTGTTCGCTGAAAATTCAAAAGAGGTTTATATGCGGTTTTATAAAACTTTTTGGTGAAGTTTGGTGAATTTAAAAAAAAAGTTAAATGTAGATCATATTCTTGATCGATGACTACATTAGAGGTGTAAAAAGTTTTTCAATGACTAACTCTGAGACTAATACATTGTTTTTAATAATTGTATTATTATAAAGAATAATAATGTGTCATTTAATTTTACAGCATTTATGTTTGACTTATTTAGTTTCAGATTTATCTTTTCATTAAATTTTGTGTGTAGAAAGGTGTGTCGATTCAGGTAAAATTATGCAAAAATAAAGTAAAAATTAATTTGGATAATATTTATTTAAAATCTATTCATCTTACATTTGACATCTTATTACTAGTAGTAACAAAAATATTGCTCATCTATTAACTAACTATTATAGACATTTTGAGAGTACAGAACTATGTAAAATTAACCGAAGTTGTCTACGTTTGTCTGTATTATATAGAAAAATCTTAGATCTGAATATTAAAAAGTTGGGAGACATGGGTTACGATTATTTGTACGATATTCTAGTCAATACTATATTTAAAGAAATCGATTAATTTCATACACTTCTGTACGCAATGTGATGCAAATATCCTTACAAATAACTTAAAAATATAAATAATGAACCTAATTTTGAATCACAAAATTCCGTCTCGAAATCACTAAAACCGTCTCAAAGAGTAAAAAAATCACAAAATATATTTCAACAACAAAACATTTTCAACTAACAAAGATTGATAATTAATTTAATGAAATCGTAAAGTAATATATTAAAAACAATTCCAACTATAAATGTTTACATTAAACATAGTAATACTCATAAACAACCTACGGTATCTCAAAAATAGTTTCATAAAACGCTTTTATACTTATTTATATATTGACATTTGAGAGTGCAATATTTGAGAAAACCCTCTAATCTATTAATATTATTCGTGTATTTTTGTTGTAATTGCAGACAAAGAAATATTACATCAGTTAGTCACAATTAAAAAAAAAATGCTTTAAATATGCCGAGTGATGCCGAAGATGTACGGTATTTATTTTTGCTGCTATAAGTCACGTCTTATATTTTCTTGTATTGATACCACGACACTGTATACTAACTAGAACTTGAATATTATAGAATGTCGATAGTAGGTGAAAAAAATCCAATACAGAGATACCTATCATATTTTCTACGCATGCGCGGCATCTTCTTTTATATTTTAGTCATAAGTCATAGCAGACGTAAGAGGTGTGTATCTAAATATTTCATACTCGAATTACAAAGAGTGCTCTATGGTATTTTTTTATATATTATGCTATTTCAGTGTAGTATTTGTTCTGCACCACCCGATCCATATTTATTTATAGCACTACTAAAATTGTAATTAAATGATATCAAATTATTTTTATAAAATTAGAATAGTTGATTACAATAAGGGCCTCGTTCACCATCTTCGAGTAAATCATTGATTACTTTTTGACTAAAGTTAATTAGCGAGTAAAAGTGCCTAGTGTCTTCCGTCGAATCTCCAAGTGAAAACATATCAAGTAACAACGTGCTGGTTAAGTGAACGACATAAGTAATTAAACGAATAATTCGTTCAATCAATGTATTTTATTTATTGAAATAATAAGAAAGGAAATTGAGATTTTAACCTTAATTTTAACGATCAAGTAAATACGTTAATAGGCAAACGATGTGGCCAGAGTGTAATCATAGTATTAGTGTTACTTGAACGTCGTGAAATTGATATTACAGGTGACGTTATCTGATGACTAACCTACTTGATGATTTACTTGAGGGTGGTGGAGGCCCTCATTCTAAAAACTGTCTCGAAATTCAGATTATTTATATTTGAAAGAATGCACTATCAGCCAAGACATAGGCCTTTTAATGTAGGTAATATAGTATCCATATAGGTAATCTGGAATGCTACTGCATCATATAATTACTAATTTATTAGGTAAATTGGGGCGAACATTTAGTAACTACGTGCCTACTATACTGGAATGTATAACTTAGAAGCACCATGGAGTTAACAGTTGTATTATTATAATAGTAATGGAAAAGTTGCGACATATTACAAATGCTCACAGATATTAAAAATAAAGATATTATTGAGCTAAGTTTTAATTCCCAAATTCGTAGTCTGAACACTCCTTATTTTCATGCGTTATTTTTTTAGTTCAAATTTATATTACTGAATTTTTAGTTTCCAGATTTTGTTATACAAACCCGACGTCAATATTATATACTGAATTCTTAAAAATACTGTTCAAAATTGATACTTATTTATAATTATACTGTGCTTTCGTTATTGTCGCATTTTTATTTAATATCTAAAAATTATAATAGTTAAATAAATTAACAACTACATTGATGTAGTTTATTGTAAACTCTCTACTACACAACAATATGGTAACTAAAAATTAAATATAATACTATAACAAACAACACTTTTTGTACCCGAACATACAGGAATGTACAGTGCACTTAATACTTCAGATTTCACCAACTTACGCTGCAGTTAAGTTAGTGAAATTACAGTAATATGCCAATGGCGGACTGCTATCCTAAGAAGAGCGGATAGATGCATTTTTTCAGGCATTGCTGGCGTACAATGCTGGCCACCAAAAAAAGGGGCTGGACTCTGGAGATAGTAAATGAAAATGCTCCTCCTATTCTAAAGGCCAAAATGGACCGATTCATACACTAAGTAAAAGACAACACTACGGAGACATTATTTTTGCAATATTCTTTGTAAATAACATTTTATATTTTGTTATGATCAAGCAAGTATTATCTTGTCCGCCATTGCACTCGTAAGAAGTATTTAAATCTATATTTATAAACGATAAATACAGAAGAAAAAATAATAGTCTCAAAATCAAATGCTCTTGGTCTTGAGTCCTCGTTTAGCTTTCCGTCAAAAAGTTGTGCAAAGTCGAACATTAGTTTCTTTAAAACAACGTTTTTTGTTGTCGAATATAAAATTATCAATTAAATTATTTATTGACTCGCGGGGTGTTAGTTTATTGTCAAATATAAAATTATTTAATTTGGTATCGATGTCACTTAAAATTTTGGACGAAAAATCAATATTGGCGTAACGACTATTTGCACAAAGTTTAATAACCTACATGCAATAACAATATAAAAATTACACTAAACAATAAATGAAAACAATGAATACTCATCATTGCGAACAAGTCCAAGTGTCCTACAAGCGTTGTGAGTTGCTTCCGATGCGGGGTGCATGCTAGCGCCGCGGTGTCATTTAAACGAGAAAACTATTGGGCACCCGAAAAAGTTGAAAACACCTAAAATGAAAAGAAAAACGTGATATGCATAGCGGCATTGGAACGTGGCTAATGAGAAATCTCGCGCCTTTTCTGCACAAAGAACATTTTAAAATCAAGCGTAGTGGAGCAGTTTTTTTACTGAGCATAACTACAGGCACAAGCTTTTGTTCTGATTATATCAAGCCTCAGTACAACTGATCAAAACAGTATTGTTATTCAGGACACATCATTATGTTCTGCTGCCATTTTTTTTTCAAGTTTTGTATAGGACATTTATATTGACAGCCATCTTCCATTTCAATATTTTTTTATAATCAAAAAGGCGCAAGATTTCTGCACGGACACGTACATGCAATGATTAATGTTCTCTGAAACAAAACAGTAACAAGCTTTCTGTCTACGTCATAACAGGATTACATGCGTCCAACAGCGTTTACTGACTTCATACGTCACTGTACGTTAGTAGTCCATGCTTAGGTAACATATCATATAGTTGAGAGAGATTAATATCAAAGTGTACTATACAGATTTGTAGAAGAATAAGTAAAGTTTAGAAAGTTAAGTATTTTTGGTGATAAGATGTGTTATTCTAATGCAGGAAATTAAAGAAATCAATTAATGTACATAATATACAAGTGATGGTGGATAATTAGGACGAAATATAAGAGTTATTCATGGCGAGAAGACACACATGTTTTAACTATTTTAAATAAATTTCTTTGAAGAAAGAATAATACCAACCGCGCAACAAACTTATAAATACCACTCTAAAATATGGTTTCGTTTCTAGATATTTATATCGTTGTCCCCATTATAAATTAAATGAATACGCCTGTTTTTTTTTTAAATTAGAAATAGCTAAGCTACCGGTTGTAACCTCCTAAACACAAAATGCAATTAATGAAATTTGTTATTATTGAAATTTGTTTGTATAACTATGTGATTTCCTATTAAACAATGGCGAATGAGTTGAAGTATGATATAAGTGGTATAAGTGTATGATAGACAATGTGCAAGACTTCAAACTACTTATGATAAAGTGGATATCAAAATTGAATTGGGACAAACGATTCGAAACTTTAACATATAGAATGGAAATAGCTTGTTATTGAACCAGTTCATTACCCCTCAGTGCATCCACCACCAATACTTTACAAAACGATATATACAGAACGCCGAAGATTAATCGTTGTTAGTAACTAGCTATAGTGTACCATTGTGTTAATAGTATTAGCCACATATAATAACATCATAAATAATTACCCACATTATTGACTGTACACATTGTAGCCTTCATTCAACATCTAAATATTCTTTGCAATGTATTTTAGAAATAAAAACACTAAGCATCTGAAGAATATACTCGTTTATTTCTCATTTATAAGCTCCCACATCGTAACATTTAAATAGTGAAAGGATAACAAAAAATAATGATATATGACATATCTAAACTTTACCGAACACGTTTCGTAAAACATATGCGAAAAGATGCAAGACAATTTCTATATAATTCAATAATCTTTTATCATACAATAATTTTAACTATTATTGTACCGCATCGTAACATTCATTTAATTTGTTCGTAAACAGCTTATATTTTAATCAGCACAATATAATTATAATAAGAATTACCACAATATTATTGTGTATTTTTGGGACCAAAAATTACATAAATTGAAATTGCCATTTATAAGGTAATGTTTGCCTTTTGTTTGCATAACAAAATGTATAATTGCCATATTGGCTGCCATAAACGTAAACAAAGTCCATATATATTGACATTTACACTTGAACGTGTATTAGTATTTGTTTATGAGTCTAACAGAATCCTGTGCGGTTACCCAAGCCACCATTTAGTTAGTGCGAACTAAAATGATTCACGTGACAATAACCTTTGTTAGTGAACTGTATTTCCAAGTTAATAAAAGCTAATTATGGCATAATGACACCATACACACCTATACACAGAACGGTGGTTAATTATAAGTCATTTGTGACCAACGACCACTACTCGAGTATCGTATGGGGTTTGAAATTGGCGTCAGGAATACATCTAGCCCCATACTTACAGGAATGTGTACACAGATTAGTAATTCCTAAATAGAATCTAACTAGCGACAAATTATCTAAATCTATAAGGTATGCACTTCATAAATGCACACTGACTTTTTGGTAATAATAATCAAGATTAACGCTACATAATAATATATATTCTTTCTGATTTGTATAAAATTATTACTAACATATTTTTTCGCAAAATACTCCCTTATGATCTATCACTGTGATACTCTCATGTCTTTTGTTCAGACTTAAATATGAAATTAAAGCTTATAAATGATTTACTATTACTTTTTAAACTTTAATATTATTGCACTTAGTAAGAACGCATACTAACTGCCGGAGCCTCTTAATTGAACATAACGTCTAAAACGTGATTCAATCGTTCAATATCAATTAAATTACGTCTGCAAGTCGAAAGCAACATAAATTATCATTTTTATCAATTATAATAAAAAAGTAAAGTCAAATAAATGCTATACTACCTTATTGCATTCAGAGAACAATTCATTCAGCACTGCCTTACCTTTGGTGATGTTCAATTTTGTCGATAAACATTGGAATGTATCATAAATCTCACATTTCGAATATAATAATCATTCTAAGGAATCAAATCAAAATAATAATGTGGACAAAAATAAAAATTTGAGTGTAAAAAGTCAAAAAATACTTGACCATTTTTAGCTCGAGTCTTTAAATGCAACAGAACATAAGAATGAGCCGCGGGTGTGAGGCCGGTGTGGCGCAAAACAATTCAAACATTAGGCTTGACGGAATATCACAAACGGGAGAGACCGCGCCGCGACGATTCTCTTACGATATGGTAGTGTAATATTTACTTGACTTCTTATTACCTGGCGAGCTAGTGGCCACAGATTGTTCAACTTTTTTACGCTCAAATTTGAGTGGTTGCTTGAGATTGACATTGTGCGACTCCGCTATGGCCGCCAGCCGCTCCAGCACGCTGCTTATTGCCAGCCGCTCCTCCGGGTTCACCGTCAGGCAACCGTCTGCGGACAACCACAAACACACTCAATTATACACTGCCCTCTCTTCTTATATCCATCCAAAGGTTCTCTGTAAGAAATCGCCAAATAAAGGGCGATAATACCGCCGAGTGTCTTTAATTTAATTTGTAAAATATTGTATGTTTTTTGTTCTTTTTTGTGTGCAGTAGAATTAAACAAAATATATACACTGCCAGGACTACAACTTATAACACTAGCCAGTAGCCACACACTTCAGATCAAACTAAACCCTAACATATGACGTCAATTATTATTTATTGCTGATAATATGTGAGTTTTGCTATCATTAAGATAAGAAGTATGATTCTTATGTGAAAGTGTTTAATATAATTACGGGATCGACTTAATTTATTGCCCGTTCTTCTCTAGTCAAAACCGCTTTCCGAACTGGGTGGTACATAAAAAAATGACTGAATCTAAATGATGTAGAACATCTTAATGGATTCATAAAATTATTTTCATTTTAATTTTATGAATCTACTATTTACTTTATATGTAATTGAATAGAATAATATAGTAGGTACAGTAATGCTATTTTTTTAAACATATAGTGATTTAATGTAGCTGTAATGTAATAAATGAGATAAATGGCAACCCCATATATGTTGGCAGGATATTCCTATCCGCCCAAAAGCCACCACCACACCGTACAAAATTATGCATATCCCGACATAGAGACCTACGCAAGTGTAGCATTTTGTATTCAGCTCGTACACATTCCCGTCTCGAACAGGCCCTCATTTGGATTGCACTCACTATGGTATGTTATAAAGGACAATATAGTACATATAACATACATACATAAACCCACGCCTTTTTCCCAGAAGGGGTTAGGCAGAGGGGCTAGTAGGAATCAGTACACCCACGTTTTGCCTTGTGTTCCGTCCCACGATATTATTGGGGGCAACCCTTTAGCCACATCGGGCACAAATTCCTGACTACGTGCTGATAATGAATTGAAAAATCCGCTTTCACTCCGCCCGACCTGGGATTCGAACCCGAGACTTCAGCTTTGTTATTACAAAGGCACCGAGGCGGTCAACATAGTAATACAGAATAAATAAATAAATACACCCAACAGTCACATACGTAGTCCTGACCCTACATTAAGATCAATTAAGTCTTGTGCCATGGGTATCAGAAACTACGAGAGACTTTTCGGTCTCACAAACACCCAGACCCGAGACAAAATTCGTGGGCCTCAAAAACCTTTGTCTCAGTGCGGGAATCGAACCCGCGGCCACCCGTTTCACAGCCGGCGTCAACCAACTGCACCACGGAGGCTGTCAAAAGAAGATACAACACAAGTAAATATACTTGAATACTCACTAATGATCTGATGGAAACACTTATAGCGCTGATCGTTGGGGTTAAGGTTGTAGTTGCCGTTGAGTATGGCGAGCTTGGCCGAGTCCTCGAAGGGATGCTGCATGTAGCACAGCGTGTACAGGATACAGCCCAGCGCCCACACGTCCACCGCGTGGTCTATCTTGCGGTTGTCCCACGTGTCCAACATCTCAGGCGCTCTGTACATCGGCGTCGTGAATTGGGCCAACTGGAACAATTACATTATCATATTAACACACCTTTTTTATTGCAATGAATGGCGTGACAATCATGCCGTTCACCTGGTGGTAAGCGATACGACCACTCATGAACAGTAGCAAAACCGAACACCACCTCGAATCACAAAGCAATTATTGGCATTCCACTGGGCTCGCCATCCCGAGACACAAGTTGCAAAGTCTCAATATGTAGTAGTTACTACGGCTACAATAGCCTTCAATCCGAAACACAACAGTGGATTAACACTGCCATTTGGTCTACCCTGGTCAGCCATTTAAATCGAATACTCGTTTGTTACGAGTTATTTTCCCAAAATAAGCGCTTATGGGCTCATAAAGTGAGCAAAGTGAGTTAAAAATCACATCAATTAATATAATACAATAACAATCACTTTGTAAAGGTTTGCCAAGAAGCATGTGAATAATGAGTTTCGTAACAGCTCGTCTTTTACGTAAGTTATGACGAATCGTTACTTGCGGGAATATTACTGTGAGGAGACTAAAATCTAATGTAAATTAATTTTAAGCATAAACTGCCACCAGCACATTAGTAAGTTGTTTCTTCTGTATAAAATGATAATTATTTTACTAAGTTTTGGGTACCAATAGCATGTACCTACATGAAAATGGATCATAAATATTTAGCCATTTCTTCCCCACTTTATATTCAGAATTACCAGTGTATTTCGACACGATATGGTTACCACTTACAATAACCATCATTTGGTCTTACGAAAAAGGCTCAAAGTGACGCAGTTGGCTCCAGCCTTAATCCAATAAGGAAAACATAAAAAAAAACATGTTTCCAACCGACAGTATTAAAAGAAGAAATAAATGACAGTGAATGGTCTCGAATGAGAGTTATGACCTATTCTTCTTTAATTACGGCTGAGAATGAGTTTTCAGTCAAGCGGAGATACGCGGAGCGATATATATGTGGACATAGATGTCGAATATGATGGGTCTATTCGTACACATTCCCGCTTTAAAGGAATCGCTGCCATAAAGAGAGTTTCAAGTTAATCGTACCGTTGCTAGAGGCTTGGCTGTACCCATGCCATTGCCAAGGTTATTTTGATCAGCCGTGACCGCTTACCATCAGACAGCCAGCTGTTTACGCAGGCAAAAATTAAAAAAAATATCTTTTCCCGGCAAAAATAGTCCGTTGTATATTTCTGGATACTTTCCGAACTTTATACGGATAAAAATAGTTCCAGACGTTTGTCACGAAACAACAGTAGGCGTTGAGTAGGCGAGAAAATATTAAAGACTACCACATTACGTAGGCGAGGTTCTAAAGAAATCTATAGACGTATACATAAGGAAATGTTCAACCATATAAAACGATTCTACATTAAAAAATACAAAAAAAAAAAACAACAATATAGCATTCCTTGAAGACTTTATTTAAAACTTTATAGGGTGTCAACAGGCTGCCTATAGCAATGCAAGAGACATCAGATAGCAAGTTCAGTGCAATTCAAATATTACCCTTGCACAATAGGCGTGACGACAATATCAAAATATCAAATATTTTATTATGATAGGGGGAAATACATATAAGAAGGGAGTAAAACGATGTTTTAGTTTTAATCCAGAATTGGAGATTAACAAGATTTTCAATAAAATAAAAGTACAAAATAAGGTAATCGGCCATTTTGACAAAAACGCTAGTCACGACGCATGACGTCACGCCTATGTAAACCTGCCCTAAACATTACCGAATTCTTTAGAATTAATGTAGAATGTGAACTTTACCGGAACCACTTATAGACTTTAAAATTCATTTTTATCAAACAAAATATGTTTTGTTTCGTTAACTATCTTCGCTGCGCATAGACACGATGACATGTTTACCTAGTGGTGACGTTATAATGGACGCCATGACACCTACTAGCTTTTTCTGTGCACTATTGAAAGATTATTAGAAAAATGGTTTAAAACTTTGTTAAACCTTTGTTAATTTTTGAAATATAGATTATTTCGTATATAATAAATGTGTATCCATATTATAGAACATGATTTTAAAATAATTCGTCATGCCTATTCTGCCGTATTATTCGAAACCGGATATAGACCGGAAGAACCGGAAATACGACACATTTGCGTCGGTCAATCAAGGCTTTTCTTATATTGTGAATAATTTATGCAACATAGTTGTAACGTGACGTAGAATTTCCCCCAGCCAAGTGAGACAGCCTCTGGCCTAGTTGGCAGAAATTATATGGGAAATTAAATCTTGCAGATACAGGCTGCCAAATCTTCAAATTATATTGCTTTAAAATATTACAAGTATCTTTATAAAATTTCTAAAATCTTCGAATTGAAAACTGCATTGCCAATTCTTACATAACTTTTTAATATGAACTTGAACCCTCTGTTAAGTATAGGCTTTCTTCATGATTAGGTCATAATATTTTAAAGTTACATCTTAGGCAACTCTGTGTTTCTAATGTACTGTATCAGCTCCTATATCCTAATGTGAATTGGTAAAATCCACCTTGAATATCTATTGCCAACTTTCAAACTTGCAGAATTTACAACTATAACCACAACAATAAAAAGAAAACCAGCACTATTTAAATGAATAATACTTACAGTTTCTTCTAACATATTCCTCTGGTTTGCACTCCAAGATGGATTAGGGGAATAGACATCTGTAGTTGCTGATCCAAAATCACACAGTTTTATTGTACCTAAAATAATAGTAACCATATAGTACTATCACAGTGGAATACCTTTGAAATTGTATGCTATGGTTAAATATTATTTGAATAATATATTTTTTATCTTACTAACAAAATTATAAAGTTTTTGATGAAGCTTAATAACTTTTGTAATTAGCCAAATAGTATGAACAGTTTCATACATCATGTGTGTATGTTCAAGCCTCATAATTTTTTAAAAATTAATTGTTACAATATTCTACATTTCTCCAGCAGACCAAGGTCACATTTCTTTAACAATTTACATACTTTACTATTAAATAGTAAAAATTTCAGTAAAATGGGTACAATACCTTCATTAGATATTAAGAAATTTTCTAATTTGAGATCTCGATGTGCTATTGGGGGCACTTGAGCGTGCATATGTTGTACTGCTCTACAAGTTTGATAGAAAACCCTTAGGATTGTTGACAAAGGGAAGGCCTGCCCTCTATTCTGAAGGGCTTCCATCAAACTACCCCCACTACACAAGTCCGTCAACAATAAATACTCTCCCATTCCATGTGATGTTTTTGATTTGTCAATAAATGACGCTGCAATGTATTTAATAATGTTGGGGTGCCCAGAAAGCTTCTTCAATATGCTAATTTCCTGTATAATATTTTTGTTTGCTTGTTCGTCAGCTGCCATAAGCCTTTTAAGGGCATATTCAGTACCAGTTGAAACGTCTTGAGCAACAAATACAAATGCAAAACCACCTGAAAATAAAACATGGTTTTTATTTTCAGTACTTTCAGTTGTAGTAATAGATTTGTTTAAGAATCACAGACATTCATGGCTGTAAAGAAAAATGAAAGAGATGTGTATTCACAGCATCTCAAATGCATACATGACAGTAACAGCAATAATGACAGTCATTATTTTTTCACTTTTATATTTAAGTTATAATAAGAAGTGAAAAAATAGAATATTGTCTTTAAATAGCAATAACTAGTCCACAGTACGAATCAAAAGTGTTTTAATCTAGCCAAGGTCACATATCACTTTACAATCATTAATAATAAAATATTTTTCCTCTAATTTATCCAGCAGAATTTTGATGAGCATGTTATTACTGGGTCACAAATTGAGCGTTCATTGACCTACCAAACAAGTACCATTACAGAACCTGGCTGCATACTAATTAATGATGCCATTTCTGTCAACACTTTATTAATAAATTACAATTAATTTGAGTACATACTTAAAACACATGCACTTCATGTTGAAGTCTTTTAATACTTTGGTTTCATTGGCAACCTTGAGACTAGGCTCACAGTTCAAGCTATATTGTTAAAACTCAAGCTGTGACTGAAACAATTATGAACTGTTGTAATGTGTGAGGTTACAAGGTCATAACAAGCTAACTTTAATAGTTGAATGACCCAATTATATTTTAAAAATAGGGATTTTCTATCTCTGGGTAATGCTTGAATAAAACTTTGAAGGAACCCTACTGTTATCCTATGATATTTTAATTATATATTTTAATTGTGTGACATTATTTTATCTTCACTTGTGCTACCGAATTGAGGTTGATTATTATAAAAAAAATCAAATCAGATAATCAATTGTTTGTAAACACATAAATTTCTAGCCAACAAGACTTTTTTTATTAGGTAATTTTAATAGTCTGTGAAAAACATTATATACTTAGTTAATTTACAAGTAATATGAACATGTAATATTTGTTTACACATTGATTTACTATCACTTAACACCTGCAAATGGAACTTGATGTAAATGAGCCTTGAGCTATATACACATTTTAGAAATATTATTTTTATTTTTGGGACTTTTCAATAATGCATTCAATAATTCTAAAAAATGCATTACATACTTTTCAGCAAATGTTACAAGAGCTACTGCATAAGATAAAAGCAGCAACTATGACTATAAATTATATTAGACTATTTAGTACTATCTATTGAAACCTGCCTACATCTCTTAAATGGAATTGCATATTTCTTATGTTTAGCTTTAGAAATCTTTTCTACCGAGATGCTAAGAGATGTTGTACCAATTTTATGTTCATATTAAATAAACTATATTCAAGCTGGAAATAATTTGGTAATAGACTAAAGTGTACATTTATTGAATTTATTATGTTATGGATAATTTAAAAAAAAAATATTATGCTATATCAAAATACTTAAAATAGCTCACTTATTCATTTGGGAGCAGCCCATATTTTTAAATTGACTATATTTATATTACTTTTATAAAATATGTTCTATGCAGCATACAAACAGTTTCACTCTTTTACTATTAGTTTACACCTTAACTCTGTTGTCTGACCTTAAGTCTAAGATTAATCATAATATATTTGGGATGATGTAATTTTTACTAGGTGGGAAAAAATCCAATTTTGTTGAGGAAGATATAAAGAGCCAATGGATTTAAATTGCAGATGCCAAGGTCATTGACTATTCCACCAGGAATCTTAAAGCTCAGTCTCACTGAAAAGGGAAGGCAGAAAGGTTTTTTTTAACATAGTAACAGAAAAATTAAACTGTGATAAAATATATGGGTTATATATCTTACGGAAAATATACGTAAAAGTCACTGATAATTTTGCTACAAATATAATTTACTATCAATAAAATTGTAACTACTTATAGTCAACAATTATACTCAAGCAAAATGTTTGATCAACTGGGATTTCAATAAACGCATATACATCATTAATGAGCATAAGTATCTACAGTATGAGTGGAACATTATTGTTTAATTGACTCAAGAGTGGTGCTAACTGCTACAAATTCAAACGCCTAAGTGTGTAGTTTCAATTGCCACTTCTGGAACTGTGCGCCGCTATAGTTAGCGGGTCAACATTTGAAATTATACCCACCCTGAACATTTCGCAAAACAATGCTCATCCGCCCCCAATCACAATGACGTTTATACGTGGTTGTGTATCCCACATTTGTCACTTCCAAAATATTTCTTTTGTCAGAGATAAATTAATTTTGTTAAGACCCGGCTATTTGTCGGGATATTCTGTGTACTCACCCTCTGCTATCACCTTTTTCACTCTTAATTTCATATTACCAATTTCCACAAACTGACCCACGAAATCATTGTCACTGCCACCGTTAGCTCCCCCTGAGCTGAAGTAGCCCATTGCAGACTTAAAGACGCTCATATTTTAAACAAATTTGTAGCAGGTGTTCGTAATAAAAAATAAGGAATAAATAGAATACTTCAATCAGCACCCCTTATGTGAATCCATTTTACAATGGTAGAAAAGAAGAAAGAAATGTCAATGGCAAGATTTGTTGGCAGAAGGAATAACATTGCCATGATTTGATCAGTTGTTCTGACTTGCGATCAAGGCATTCGTATGAATTTCTGTATTCAATGGAAAAGGCGTTTTAATATTAATATAGGTATATTGTTATGCATTCGTTAATTATTTTTTAAATCGTAAAAGTATATAATATTTCATTTTGTCGGAACATTTGTGTTAAGATTAATTTATTTTAGTGGTTGGCAACACCAATGCAGATACCATAGAGATTTTCGTGTACCTCATTGTTCTGTGGATTTTCGTCAGAATTTCATTACATGATAGTCTGTGGAAAAAATCCAGATTACATACGATTTAATAATCGATTCTGATGTAATCGCCTATTTAAGTAAATTCGTTATCTCTATTTCAACAAAAACAACTGGATTATGAACAGAGATTATTAATCTGTGGACTTGACTGCTGTTGAACGGAGGAAGAGCAAATTGCTATCAAAAATCTCATTAATATTTGTTTACTCATAATATTTCTGGTTACAATATCATATAAAATATAAATCTACAAGGTGGCAATATTAAGCTGATGTTTATTAATAATTTTTGAAAATAAGTAATATGGGCTTTGAAATCAAAAGGTTTCAAGGTGACGTAGATGAAGAGCTCATTTGTCCCATTTGTTCTGGAGTCCTAGAGGATCCATTGCAGGTGTGTAAGAGTTATTGTGTAGTATTTTATTGTGGCGGTGCAGTGTGATGTGTAATTGTTTTTGATGTGGTTGTAGGCGCCTGCTTGTGAGCACGCGTTCTGCCGCGCATGTATAACGGAGTGGATAAGTCGTCAGCCCACCTGCCCAGTCGACCGGCAGGCGGTTACCGCGAGCCAGCTGAGACCTGTTCCGAGGATACTGCGTAACTTGTTATCCAGGTTCGTCCGAATGATAACTTTCGTAATATTATGTGCATTTCGACATAGATTTGTAGGTCACACTTGGTTGTCCAAACTTATATAATTGTGATTGTTTATTTAACTGCCTATTTAGTGTTGCACCACCAGCATTCCACACATAAATATAAGAAAAAATTATTTCCCATGCAAACAAAAACAAATATATACACAAGAACATCAAATCAAGGTGACGGCATGATTATACTTGATACTATTACAGTTGGGTTGTAGCTCTTTGTATCTTAATTGTTGTCTGTCTTCATATATATAATACAACAAACAATCAAAAACATACTCCTGATCAGACATTGGCATTTGAGTTTTTTTGTTGTGGGTATTAGAAGTTTATAATATTTCTGTTTACACAAACATTATTTTGACTATCTATACACACATGCCAGCTTGATGGACTATATGGCCTAACCACTCTCAATCGTACTGTGGATTGTAGAGTAGGCCCGTGCCCCGCAGTGAGACATATATGGGCTGATACAGATACACACATGACACATTAAATCTCAGAGGTGTGCCTGGGGATTTGAACCCGTGACCACCTTGAACATGTTGGCAGCCGCATCTGGTCCATTTACCAACAGGCCAACATACTAAAACGGTTAATGAAAACAAAACATAATGAGGAAATCTGCATACCGTTGTGACTTATAAAAAATACCACGGTATGTAAAGTCCGCCAAACTGCACTAGGCAAGCATGGTGGACTATATTGCCAAACCTGTGTCAGTTGGACTCTCTATTGAAGAGGAGGCCCATGCCCTGCAGGGAGGTATGTGGGCTGATAACGAAACATTTTTTTGTATTACAACAATCCAATGCAAACACAGGTACTATCTTAATGTTATAAAATAAAAATAGTTTTCTTGTATAATGTAATGGATATGTAAAATATGGAGAATAGTACCTAAAAAAATATTATACCTATAAAAATTAACTTGTACTATAATAACAAAGAATATCTTTTTTAAAACATAGTCACATAACAAAAACAAATTTACAAAACAAAATGATAATTGTGTTTTGATAAACAATATTTGCTTACAGGCTGTGCACAAGCTGTGACAATGCTCCTCATGGTTGCAATGCTGTACTGAAATTGGACTCCTTGGCAAACCACTTAGTTGAATGTGAGTTTATTGCTCATTTAGATTTTAATACCAGCACTACAAAGTAACTACAATGCATCCTGACCAGATAGATTATAAGCGAGAGGTTATTCACATTGATTGTCTAACACTGGCCTGTTTAAACATAAAAAAGACTTGCAACAAACTTGTGAGGGTCATTATTATGTTCACCACCAATTACAATGTTTGGATATCCTACCAACATTTATAATTTTTGGTATGATTTTTGTTAATGCCAAGTTTAATGAAAACCATTGTCCTTATTACAATACCATATAGCCATAAGCCAGTATGGTAAAATAATATATAAACCTCTTTCAATTGAGGAGAATTTTGAATGGCAGTGAGATGAAAGCTAGCTGATGCATATCATTGCAATTTAATTGTATACATACATTATTTTTGTTTGCAAATAATTCATTCATAAACTTTAGCATGACACATGCTGTTTTGATACATTTATTTATTTTGACATAACTGAAATATTTGTGACGCGCAACAAGGAAAAAAGTTCTGAATAATTATATTAATATAAACCTGAATTCAGTCAGAAGGTACAGTAATACATGTAATAAACTTCTGTATTTGTATAATACGTTGACAAAAGAGCTTTGTTTCTTTTGTAAACAAGTATAAAATATACATTGTCTAGTTCATAAAGTGCTATAAATAATATTGTTTTTTTTTTGTTATGTTTTCTTCCAACTGAACAAGGTAATCCAAGTATTTTTTTCATCATTATAAATGTTAGTACAAAAAGTGTGGGTATAAAACACCTTGGTTACCCTTCTATCATAATTACAGAAATGAATGATTGGCTTTAATAATCTTGCATTTTAATGAAATTTTGGGTTATCAAAATATACGGAAATCTGTTAATGCCATTGAGAACAGACATTAACCCATTCATTATTATTCACTCCCAAATGGACTGTTTTTATGAAAGTATAATACTATTTTTAAATGCATTTTTTTTCTTATCATAAAAACGAAAACAACAACTCTTGGCTCATTATTATCAATGTCATTATGTTACAAGGCACTTAATCTATTTACATGTAGTCATTTAAAAACAATTAATGAACATAATGCGCTAAATGAGTTACTTGTACAATTTCACTGATAAGTAATGTATAGTTTTGACATGTGTATGTGCCAAAAAAAACACCAACATTTTATCACTTTAACTCGATATTAAATCAAAATTGGTGTACTTGCATTTTTTGTCAATAAGAAAAATCACAAAAAAAGTTATCTTCATGTGTTGTATTAAATAAATAACACCCAACAGTCACATACATAGTCCTGACCCTACATTAAGATCGAGTCTTGTATCGTGGGTATCAGAAACTACGAGAGACATTTCGGTTTCACAAACACCCAGACCCGAAAGCAATATTTGTGGGCCGCACAAACATTTCTCTCGCTGCGGAGATCGAACCCGTGCCACGGAGGCTGTCAGTTATGATGTTATAGGTGAATATAATCCCAAGCGACCAATGCCCTGTGAGGCGGGCTGCGGGCTGGTGATACCGAAGGACGAGTTGTCGGAGCACAACTGCGTGCGCGAGCTGCGTGCTCTCATCGCCACGCAGCAGGGCAAGCTCAATGACTACCAGCAGGAGCTGGCCGAGCAGAGGCTCGTCATCAATGAACATAAACGGGAGCTGGTGCTGCTTAAGGTCTGTGCACCTGTGGTGTAATGTTTTCCTTATGCGAATTATTTTGTATCTTGTATATTGTGTTTTCTTTTCGTTATTTTTAATGCTAAAATATTCTAGTTCAGTGTATTACAATGTACAATGTTTTGATTGTTATGGGTCTGGATTTATAAGTAAATCATCATCATCATATTATATACTTTAATTTTACATATCCAAATATAAGGATTCAAAAGTAATTAAAATAAAGAACCAAACCTTAAATTATCAGTAAGTTAACTTTAATAAATTGCGGTCAAACTGAACTCAAAAGTTATTCGAAAAAACACTTGATAACTAAAATAACTTTTTAAACTGTCCATGAATAAGGCCGATTTTTAATAAGTTATAACTATGGTGTTACAGGAGTTTATGCGAGCGATGCGTGTATCAAACCCCACAATGCGAGCGCTGGCAGATCAAATGGAGCGAGAGGAAGTGGTCCGCTGGGCCAACTCGCTGTCCAGAGCGAGGGTGACGCGCTGGGGTGGCATGATATCAACGCCAGATGATGTATTACAGGTAATTACTTCAAAAAATAAATATATGTTTGTATATAAATAATAACAAATTAAATTATAACTGATTTTAGCCTGGACTATTAGTTTTCTCTGAAAAGTTAAGACAGTGCAATACAAACTGTATGAGAGTTATATTTACATATTATTAATCACAAAATACAGTTACTACCGGCAGAAGCACTAAGCTAAATATTTTCTGTATCTGTATCAGCCCATATACGTCCCACTGCAGGGCACGGGCCTACTCTACAATCGAAAGTACGATTGAGAGTGGTTAGGCCATATATTCCACCACGCTGGCCTAGTGCGGTTTGGCGGACTTACATACCATAGAAATTCTTATAAATCGCTATGGTATGCAGGTTTCCTCACGATGTTTTCCTTCACCGCTTTAGTGCGTGGTGATTGACTATCAATACACACATGACTCCGAAAAGTCAGAGGTGTGCTCTGGGATTCGAACCCGCGACCACCGTGAATATGTTGGCAGCCGCGTCTAGTCCGTTTACCAACAGGCCACCACACTCTCTCAAAATATTTTCATTATATTAGAATAGCTGGGTATGGTAGCATTTACTTAAATACCCACATCTTGTTACTTCCATAGTTTTAAAAATAGTAATGATGCTGGATTAAAAAATATTAAGAACTTCAACCATATTGCAATAACACAAACAGCAACCCAACGCCTTTTTATAGATGATGATCAAAAGAAGTTTATCAGAATCTGGCTGTCCACCACACATTATAGATGACCTCATGGAGAACTGCCACGAGAGACGGTGGCCCCCCGGACTGTCGTCTCTAGAGACCAGGCAAAATAACAGAAGGTATATTCATAGTTTTAACTATAAACAAAAACATTTTTATATTAATATGCATAAAATACGGGCCTTTAATAAAATAAAATAAATAAATAAATTTTTACGCACGGCCCACTTAGCCATTACATTTAAGTGGGATTAACGTGGTTAAGCGCAATTTATATTTAAGTTGCGTTCCAGTATTTGGGCGTGAGATTAACAAATTAAAGTGGCAGTGGGCCCGGCACATAGCAAGTAGGTATAAGTAGTGTAGGCCACTTCCAACAGGTTATGTGGCGATCTATGGGGTAGGACTATGTTCAGCTATGGACTTCCTATGGCTGAATAGTGAAAGAGATACTGAGATTCTACCACAGTAGAACCAGGTTGTTTTCAGTCATGACAGCATGTATGGGCAGGATTGTCAGAGCCTGTTGGTACAGGCCTGTATAGCTATATCCTGTGAGACAGTGGTCTGTCTCAAACTTCTTTCCTCTTCCCATCCTTTTCCTTCCCGCTCCTTTCTCGATTTAATGGGTTGGCAACATACTTACGATCCAAGAGTTGTGGATGTTCATGGGCGGCAGTGATCACTTACCATCAGGGAAAGTCTGCAGAAAGATCAAATGTATGGAAATTACATTTGTCAATTCAATACATTTGATATTTCCGCAGGCGTTCACGCCAATAGAATAGTGACATTTCGCACCTTTAGAGTTCTAGGGACCTAACTAAAAAATCCTACTTTTTGGGAAACATTCATTAAAAATTTGTAACATAAGAAATGTTGTACTTATGGAAGATACATAGAGAAGACCGAAATATACATCTTTCTGCCTTTCACGCGTTAGTAGGTTCTTCTTTAATTACGGGTCGATGGAGATAGCCATTTTGGGCCAATATATGATTAAAAGCTACAATCTATTTTTTTGGATTAGGTCACTTTAATTCTAGAGGTGCGATTTATGTAGGGGCCCTGGTAACTGTCTGCTCGTGTTCGTTTATTGGACATATGCAATAAAAAAATGCATATTGATTACTTAGAAGGCCTTTGCCCAGCAATGAGACACTAACGGCAGAATCTCAGTCTTCCAAAATTTACCTTTATTGCCCCCCAAAAGGCTGTGATCCTAAACACTTGCCGAATAGTAAGAAAATTCCTTCAGACAGATCAAGATATACCTTTAATTGTCAGTTATACTCAGGAGAACCATGTCTCTAATGTTGGCCCAGACTTGACTTAGGCCCGCCTGTGCCTGTGACACCGGCTCTAGGGATTTGACAAAGATAAATAAATAGCTAATAATAATGTTGATTACAGGTTGTATGAGAAGTACGTGTGCAAGCGAGTGCCGGGCAAGCAGGCGGTGCTGGTGCTGCAGTGCGACAACACGCACGTGGACGAGCACATGATGGTGGAGCCCGGCCTCGTCATGATATTCGCGCACGGCATCGAATAGCCTCCGGACACCGGGCACGCTGCATAGCGACCCGCCAACTTGTATAGTAGCATAGTGCGGTATAATGCCGGTAAGCGATCGTTCGGTACACGCCTTCATACAGCAGTAAAGGCATCGACTTAATAAGGGTGTAGTAATTTGTATGGGCGATTGTTTACTTAACGACAGGTTTTACTGCCAGTTTGACAGTATTGACACATTGTCAGGCATTTGTGAAGTGACTTAGGAACTAAATTAGCAATACACTAATTATAGTGGAGTAATTAGTATTTGCTTGTTATGTAAACAAACGATCGAAGTTTCAGGCAAATAACAAGATCTCATAAGTGTAAAAACTTAAAGTTTCTCTCTCCTGTACAAATAAGTAGATTGTAAAAGAATATTGGTTAAAGTAACGAAAATCTCTGTTATTGGTTGGTTTAGATAGTTAAAATTATATAAAACCGTTAACGACATGACGACCAATGATATGTACAATAATGTCAATAATTAATCATTAATGTTGGATATAATAGTATTATGGATGTATTTGAGAGTATGTTTTATAATATGGACATGAATTCGAATACTGGATACTTGAAACATTCCGAAAAACAGTTGAACACCATTTTCTAACAAAGTATTGTATTGCCAGTAAGAATGATTTTATAAGTATTTTTACAAATTGTATCAGTGATTGAGTGCTGTGTTATTTTTTGAATAGTGTGGCTTTTGTTTGTTGAATAGGAATGAGTTTTGATTGTTGGAATTTCTATATGTATGCATAATTGAGGCAATAACATTAATAGTTCCATTTATTTGTAATATTTGTGAGATGATATGATTAATTTAGTTAATATTTTGAAATTATACATAGTCAGTTTTTACTGCGATGTTGTTTTATTTTTACCCTGTTTTATTTTTACTTTATGCTCATTGGCAAATTCTTATGGGAAAATGTGAACAAATATTTTTTTCTTGCATTTTATTATTTTAGTAAATAGTTGTATAACATTAAATAATAGACTGAGATGTTATAGATGTTTACACCTATTTACATCGCTCAAATAAATAAATGAAATTGCTTTAAACTAGTTGAGGGATCCAGTCTATTGAGTTACATTTACTGCTAAGTGCTTTTGTTAGATGTATTACATTAAACTATAAAGTTAGTGTTCGAATTTTTATTTGTTTGATGTCCCTAAAAACAATATATTATGTATTGTGTCATGGGGGATTTACATATAGGCTGAGGCTGGGCCAACGTCTACCAACTCTAAGCTATTAACTATAAAGCTTCATTTACACGCTTGGCTAAGCTCGGCCAGCCTCCACCAACTCCAGTGTGTAAACGGGGTGTAGCAGCAGGTACACCATAATGGTAGATTTACATGTTGGCTGAGACTGGGCCAACGTCTACCAACTCCAAGCTATTAACTATGAAAAACTTAAGACCAGCCGAGGCAAACCCCCCGTTTACACGCTGGCGTTAGTGGAGGCTGGCCAAGCTTGGCCAAGCGTGTAAATGCAGCATCATAGTGGGTACATGAGGCTGGCTGAGGTTGACCAAGCGTGTAAATGCAGCATAATAATTTCAGTCTATGGTTTAGAGTTTTGACAACGCAATGTACAGCGTACAATTCTGTTTGTCAATGGTTAGTTCGATTTCCGTGGGTAAATGTCAAAGCCGTCAACGTCAATATTTGTGTTTGTCATTCACGTACGTAATATTCATCGTTGGTTTTCGCGAATTTAACAGAGAAAAACTAAACTATGTCTGAAATGGAAGTGAGTGAGAGTGGGAACGATTGTTCCAATGATTTGCGTAAGTTAATTTTGACATAAAACCTTAATTTAAATATATTTACATGGATTATTTATGTTGTTAACCTATTACTTTGTTCACCGGTTGTTTTTAACGTGATTAAATTGGTTGCAGTATTGTTAGACCGGGTGTTTTTGCGCCTCGGCGCAGCAGACACAGATGAGAAGCTGGAGAGCTGCCTCGGCAGGTTTCTTCCCCCTGTTATGTTGAAATTATCATCCCCCCACGAACAGGTGTTTAACTCATTCTATAATTTGTGAATGCTGTTTTGGTATTGCTTAATTATTGGAGTCAATAAGCTTTAAAAAATCAATTGATACAGGTGAGTTATTTATATGAAAATGAGTGAGGCAAGATTGCAAAATTCAACTACTGTTGGTATATGTATTCAAATAGTTTAATTATTAATGTCTATAAACTAAAAGAATATGGATGTAAGTATACATTAACTTGAGAATATTATTTAGCATGTAATAAATCTATTCAGGAACATTTTGACACTTTCAGAGGTAAGAGGGAGGCCTCATAAAGTACTAATGCTAGAGGAGTACTGATATATTATTATTTTGATTGTCTTAAAGCAAAATTGATAGCCTACATTTTTATGTTACTCTAACAATAGTTGATTATTTAAAATATTTCAAATGTACACCAGGTGAAGACAAAAGTAATGGAGTTGCTGGTGCATGTGAACAAGAGAGTGAAGTGTAGGACGAGTGTCCAGTTGCCGGTGGATACTTTGTTGCAGCTTTACAAGGACCCCACCTCCAACAGTTTCATTATTGTAAGTTATATTCATGCAAGAGACTTTACTTTTAAGTTGCAGTGTTATATTTCTTGTTAAGTTCCCAGGCTGAATATTATCAATACCCTTTTTTATTTATGCTGGTTAACTAATGCAAGTCTATCTCTAGATGATATGTGCATATTAGCAGTGTCCAGCCAGAATACTCACCATAGTCCATAACATATGTCTTACTGGTCAGCACACAAATGCTGGTCTGTTTCATATAGAACATCAACATAATGATTGTTAACAGTAGCCATTGTGTGGATATCTACCTAGAGTTTCACATCTTGTGTATAATAGTGGTGCTTGTATGATTATTCTGTGATTTCATATATGCAATACATTTCAGAACTTCACAATAATTTACATCACTATGGGGTTTCCACGACTACCCCGAGAACAACAGCTTAGTCTGGCACCTTCACTTCTGGAAGCTATTGAGAATAGGCCACAGGGACATCAGGACAGGTAAGCTCATAATAATATTCTCTCAAGTTATAGCTCCTGCTACATAGAAATATATGTAGATTTTATTTTACAGTTGCTTACTTATATGACATTTTAGGAGAATTTTAACAGCATTATTCATAGACATTTTATAAACCTATTTCAGTTATTGAATGTTTTGTCCGTTTCAAACAACTTTTCAAGTCAGTTTCAGTGATGAAGATAAAACATTTGCTAGCTAAAATAGGCTTATGAATTGACTATGACTAAGGCCATTCCTATTTTCTTTTGGTCGGAGACCCAAGTGACAATGCACTTTTAAGAATGACTATTTATTTTATGTGCAAAATATTTATAAATGTTACTTCTAGGGACATAGACAAAGGATATTTAATTGTAGCTTTAATAGTACAATGGCATCATTATTTTACAGCAGGAAATGGTTTTTTTTAGTAAGGATTGAATAAAAATCTAATCTGTTGTATTTAATTTCTATATCTCAAGATCCTGTTTATTTGCAGTATCCTCATGCTTGTGATGCCTTTATTGGGTGATATCAAAGAAAAAGATCTGAACTTGAAGGAGAAACCAAAGGTCTCAGCATTGATCCTGAAGTTTGCTTTGGATGTGCTTTTATTACCATACAGGTAAGTTTATTTTTCCCTAACTTTATTTACAGAGACACAGAGAGAGAGTGTTTAAAAGGTTCCTGGTATAAATTGCATAGGAAATTGAGTAAAGGCTTATCCCTGTTCAGTTCCGTTCAGTCATATCAATGTTGCGCCGATGCCACTGCCACTGATGAGTATGGATAGCATTGTACAAAATGTATACTAAATTTCTCACTGACACTGATGGATATATTACTGATCGGCATGTGTCGACACTTTGCCGACACTGATGTGTGTGGATACACCTTAACAAATTTTGATGCCATTTGACAACAAATTACATTAGCAAATGAGGAGTGGCCTGCATTGATAAATACTATAACCTGTACATATTTTTTGTGACTACAAAAATTATGTACCTTTCTAATGTGGAATATAGACATATTAGGTATAAAAATAATTATAACAAAGAAGTGCATGTACTGATGGAACCCTAAATACATTAAGGGATTATTTATTTTTATACACCATTTTAAAGCATACTTCTTAGTTGATAAATAATGGTGGATGGATGGATGGTATACAAACCTGTTGCATAAATAGGGAGTGAATAAGTAAAAGCAATTTCTTTTATTGTCTTGTTACATAACAGTCATAAGAAACCAGTTTATTCAGCTCTTTTATAAGGGTAATTTTCTATACAAACTGATGTAATATACTGGTTTATTTGAATGAGTATTTTGAAACCCAGATTGTATGATACCCTTATCATACACTTAACTTCCTCTAGTCACAGTATTGGTATTCATGTTTTTTTGTACTTTATTACACAAGTAATGAAAAGGAAAAAGTAGCTATTTAGTTTGTAAAGAATGTGAGTCTTGGATTTGGTCCCAGCAATTACCCATAGTAAATTCATTTTTAGTTTTCTGATTTTAAGGAATAATATTTTTTCCGAGTTTGGGTAAATAAACAGAGTTGTGATCAAGGAGACAAAATACATATTTAAATAAAACACTACGCAAAATTCATAAAAATAATTTTGAGCAACAGTGAAAACAACATAATAAATATTAAAGTACATTTTGACAGCCTCCGTGGCGTAGTCGGTAAGAGGCTGCCTGTGAAACGAGAGGCCGCGGGTTCGATCCCCGCACGGAGAGAAATATTTGTGAGGCACACAAATATTTCCACTGAAAATATTTCTTTCTTTCCTCGTAAAAAAAATCTTTTGTTCTGTTTATAGAGCTCTGCCAAACCCGGGAGAGAGTGACTTTCAAGTGCCGCCTGGCATGAGTATGAAAACGTACAAGCGCATTGTGGACAAAAACAAACTAAATCCAAATCAACTGGAAGAGGTAACAATCTACTCTAGTACTTTCTTTATAGGGGATTTTAGTTTTACTATAAGGGGCATTCCACGCGAAGCGGACAGGTAAAAAATCGCGATGTTTCTGATTTCAGAAATATTTGAGTATGTTCTACCTATATATGTCCTTGATTTGTGTATCAAATATTTTTTTAATATAGTGAGTGGTTAAAGAATTAAGGAACTTTGAAATTTCGGCCAACTGGTGGGCATACAGTACTTCAAAGGCGATTATCTAGTCAGAAAATTATTGATTAAAATAATTAAACCACTGGATTTAAAAGTTCATTTAATGAGCTTTTTAATTGCATTTTTGGATATGAAAATAAATTATTTTTTTCCACTTTTTTTAATTTTAATTTTTTTAACTTCGATTTTCACAAACTTAGACCATTTCGATTTTTTTTATTTTTTTTATTAAAATAGCTAGTATTGTATAGAACATCCTTGCCAAGTTTTATAATGGGCGTGGAAGTAGTTTACGAGCTATGCTGGGAATACTGCCGAAGCGCGGCGTCCTGCGCGAGTTAAGTGAAACTATCAATAAAATAAAATTACTTCTGACCGAATAGTAGCATATTTAAAACGATATAAATTCATATTAAACACTTTTTAAATACTGTAAAATCATACAACTATGTCCTGTAATACAAATATGGTCCATTACCATACTTTGACATTTTGTTCATTCCTTTATGTCTTTTATGGATTAATAAATCATTTTTTACTTATGATATTACATTTGCGTAACATATTTTTATATTAAATCAGTAGTCCATGAGTACAGCAATTTAATTAAAAAAGTCACCGGGTACAATTACTATTTTTTTTGCATTTGACCCCCTACTCTCCAGTTCAGCAACTTAAAAAAGCGCTCTCTTAGTGCTGCGTGTTTAAGGAGGCTGAATTTGCAATTGTATATGCCTGTTTGTTTGGTTGTGTATGTTTGGGATGCTTTCTGCTGAGTCAGTCTTCTGTTTTTAATATCGGAAAGACATAATTCCATTAATATTATAATATATCATTCCAAAATACCTCAGTGCCTTAAATCGAAAGTCTTCGATAGTTGTGTGTTGCCAGTGATGACTTACGGCACCGAGACGTGGCCTCTCACTATGGGCCTTATTAGGAAGCTCAAAGTCACTCAACGAGCTATGGAGAGTGCTATGCTCGGGGTTTCCCTACGAGATCGAATCAGAAATGAGGAGATCCGTAGGAGAACTAAAATAACCGACATAGCCCACTGGATTAGCGAGTTGAAGTGGCAATGGGCAGGGCACATAGCGCGGAGATCTGATGACCGATGGGGTCGGAAAGTGCTCGAATGGAGGCCGCGTAGCGGAAAGCGCAGCGTTGGACGTCCATCCACAAGATGGTCCGACGACCTGGTAAAGGTCGCGGGACGACGCTGGATGCAGGCTGCCTCCAACAGGTCTCTGTGGAAATCATTGGGGGAGGCCTATGTTCAGCAGTGGACTTCCTTTGGCTGATGGATGGATGGATGGATAATTCCATTTGTCGATTTGAATAATATTTATATGATCTGGCTCCAGACTTCTTCCTTGAGATTGTTTTCAAATCCCTGATGTAATTCTAAATTTGTTTTAATTGTTTTTTAATTATTATCCAAGAAAACCGTTGGACTATTGTTTTAAGCAAAGTATGAAAATTAGAATAAACTTGCCTAAGTATTAAAATAATTAACTGATATAAAAACAGCTATAATATAATAAATACAAACATATTACCTTTAAAAAAAAAAACAAATTGTAGGACTGGGCAACAACATATACTTATTTTTTTAAATAAAAGTTAGGGGAGTTTTGAAAACACGCAATAACTGATTAATTCCGCACCGCTCGCTGTTGATTTCACATACTTGCCAGCTATCATATTTGCTCTTAATTTCAACGCCTACATCCATTCTAGTCAATTGTTGTCAAAAAATCGCTGAATGGAGTTACTTACCCACTAATAATACAAAATGTCAAAGTATGGTAATGGACCATAGTTGTATTACAGGACTATAGTTGTATGATTTTATGGTATCTAAAAAGTGTTTAAAATGTATTTATATCGTTTTAAATATGCAAACTATTCGGTCGGAAGTGATTTTATTTTATTGATAGTTTCACATAACTCCCGCAGGACGCCGCTCTTCGGCAGTATTCCCAGCATAGCTCGTAAACTACTTCCACGCCCATTATAAAACTTGACAAGGATGTTCTATACAATACTAGCTATTTTAATAAAAAAAATAAAAAAAATCGAAATGGTCTAAGTTTGTGAAAATCGAAGTTAAAAAACTTAAACTAAAAAAAATGTGGAAAAAAATCATTTATTTTCATATCCAAAAATGCTATTAAAAAGCACATTAAATGAAGTTTTAAATGCAGTGGTTTAATTATTTTAATCAATAATTTTCTGACTAGATAATCGCCTTTGAAGTACTGTATGCCCACCAGTTGGCCGAAATTTCTAAGTTCCTTAATTCTTTAACCACTCACTATATTAAAAAAATATTTGATACACGAATCAAGGACATATATAGGTAGAACATACTCAAATATTTCTGAAATCAGAAACATCGAGATTTTTTTCCTGTCCGCTTCGCGTGGAATGCCCCATAAGTAAGAAAAATCTGAAAAAATTAAATCTGTACTACATTATAGCATTAGCTTACAATCATATTGTTGATTTCAATTTACAATACCAGAGATATAATTATGATTTTGATCATGATGGATAGCGATATGATGTATTTCCACGTTTAAATAGTTTGTTTTTACTTAAAGAACTACTTAAGATACTGATCAAACATGACTGAAATAACCTGTTATCCACTAAGTAATATTGTTGAATGGAGTGAATAAAAGTATATTTTGTTAACACATACTTTAACTGTTACTTTAAGTTAATTTTGTCGACATCAATGTCATCATATAGACTCGTCCCGAATCATATCTCAGGGCGGAAATGTGTTTGGTGAACTAGGGTTTTGTTGGAACCCCGGCCTGCACCTTCATAAAGGCGTAAGTTTTTGTATGTAAGCGGTAATTCTATTGTTGTTTCCAGATGAAATTGTCGATAGTGAATTTCATAAGTAAGGATGTGTTCAATATGAATGATGTTCTGCTGACATTGATCGTGGCGGCGGCAGACTCGCGGTTCAGTGTTGCCAACCATGCCAATAGTCCTCTTATTAGAGTAAACAGGTAAGAAAAATACCCGAGATTTTTCTATAGTTCATTTAATTTTTCTGACAGTCCAATGAAGGGTAATTTTAGCCACAGTTTCTTCCTAAAATAGTAATTTGTTAAATCTGTTTTGAGTAAGTCTATATTTTTTCATATTATGTTATGTTTATGTTATCAAGAGCTCTGTATGTTTATCATTATCTCTGAGGTAAAGACATTATTATTCGATTTTACAAACATTTTGTGTGTTTAAGTCATTTTATCCTAACATTATGCCATAGAATGTATGTTCCTTAATTAGAATACATTTACTGCAAAGGTATGTACTGTACTATACTCTATCAGCTCTTATACGTCCCACTGCAGAGCACGACCCTCCACTACAATTAAAAATACGATCGACAGGGGTTAGGCCATATAGTCTATTACGCTGGCCTAGTGTGGGTTATCAGATTAAACATACCATAAAAATTCTCACAAATCGCTATGCTATGCAGGTTTCTTCACTATGTTTTTCTACACCGTTATAGTAAGCCTCATTGAATAAAAATATTAATTCTTAGTTCGGTGGACTGGTCGCAGCCGTCAGTGGTGGCGCCTCTGTACTCGCTGTACTTGGGCACGTGGGGCGGTATGAACGTGCCCCCAGACGATCGCAAGGTAATGTCGCTTTTATATAGCATTACAGTAATAATAAACATGTGAAACTGCATTCAGTCTTGATCTCACGATAATAATCCATAGAAAGTAGCCGTTTGAAAAAAAATGCTCTTTGATTCTTATTTCAAAAAAAGTTTTGAATTGAAATTGCTCCAGAATCATGTTTGTACTCGCCGTATTTATTTAACGATCATATTGGTTTATGTTGCTGTTGTGTTGAGTTGGTCCTCAAAGAGTACCCGCTGTATTTTTGAGGTTTTAACCTCTATCCACCTTAAACACGTTTATGATTAAAACGTGAATCGCGAAGCGATATTATTATTTGCCTTATGGCGGCCGGAGATCGTCTTTCCTAGTGTCCCTAAGAGACTCGCTGAGCCCTGGAGCTCAGTGTCAAGTCTTCCCGTGTCACTGTTAATCCTGGCTGACAGGAGTTCCAGTGGTGGGTGTGTGGGTGGGAAAGTCTCTGAAAAGTACTTGTTTTGATATTGTTGCATTGTTCATCAGGTCCCAGCTTGTACGAGACTGCGTTTGAAGCTCATACAGTATTTGAATAAGGCTACGGGACCCGCCCTTATGTTCCCACATTGTGTTCAGGTATGTATTTACTATAAGAGTTTTTTTTAATTTTATATTAATTTTATTGCTCTTTAGAACTCCCTAAAGTAAAGAAAAGTATCTCATAGTTTCTGATACCCACGACACAAGACTCGATCTTGGTATGGGGTCAAACTCAATTAGTTTATGGTTATATTATTTAATGTAATAAGCTGTGTATGTTTTTAACAAAGGTGCAAAAATGTTACTAAATAAATGAAAATATAAATGAAATAAAGCCTAGTAGTGTGTGATGACTATATGACTGATTTGATTCGTTTTGGCAGGTGGTGTTCTCGTCTTTGTTCGACCCTAACACAAATTCTCGACTGCGCAATTTGGCACTGGTTTTCCTCTTTAATGTTATTAACGGGTAAGTTTAGAAATAAATTGTTCACTCCGTCTATTCTTTTCCCTTGATTTCTAGTGAAAACGTTTATACAAATATTTATACGATTTATAAAGTAGCTGACGAGAGATGTTTAATATTCCCTAGTCGATATACAAAATCAGATATACACAAAAGAAACATTTATCTGGGACATTATGACCCTTTGTACGTTGTGTGCTCGCTACCCAGGCGATTAGATTTGTACTTATATTGTATTTACAGTAAAATGGCATAGTAGAGATGGAAATTCAGTTAATTCACAAAACATTGCTTGTAGTATACATAAAAGAAAATTTTCAGCGGCGACCAGACTCAGTTGAACAAAGTGGCGAAAGTGTTCCTGCAGGGCTTGCTCAAGATCATCAGGTCGGAGGAGCACACCGAACATCACTCCAGGGCATACATGTGCTTAGGTAATGTAATATTCACATAGCTACATATTCCGTTACAATTTTATACATATGTAACTTACACTTATTTCTGTATATAAGAAACTTCTTCAAAATGTTAATTAATGGATAATAACGGTTTTGTTTGTGAACGATATAATTATGTGATTTTTAACTATTTGTCTTATGATCCGGCTCGAAGGATCATATGACACCCCAAGATCATAACTCGGAAAGATGTAATCTTTCTGTTGGTACCTTACTTAATTTTGTCAAGAAAGCTTATGAATAACATGCACAGTGGTGCAACGTAAGTCAAGCATAATGTTAGTACTAAAACATCCACTAGATTTTGGGAATCTATTTATTATTTACTATAAAATTTATATTTGTATTTAATCAGGTCGGTTGGCCATGAAATGCCCGATAACCCTGTGCGAACAGTTCACATTACTCGAGGAACTCGTGATGAAGATACCGGAGGCGCAGCCCGAAATCAAAACCGCACTACGGGACGCCTTGTTGGAGATGGCATCTACTTATAAAGTCAATTTTGAAGGTAAGCGTTAGAATATAAAGGTTTTTTTTCTCGGCTTCTGTGGTGGCAAGAATTGAAGAGGTAAAATAACAGCGGTGAAGCTTCCATACATGCTGATTCCTAGCGGCTTTACTTTTGCAATTGATGTGTATAACTTTTAATTATTTATATGCTATCTCTGTCATATATTTTAAGGCGAGAGCTATACGCGAAATTGCAAAGTTCGTCGGTCAATGCGATTGAATATGCTGGCTTGTCGGCGGCTTTAATAATAATTTGCAAGTCGCGCTTATTTTTTTTCGTGTTTGTAAATAGAAAATGTATAGTACTATATTGTTTCAGTGTTTTTGTATAATACGGTGTTTTCTTTAAGGTTCGTATGTAATTAGTGGGTAATTTATAGCATTTTTTCAGTTTAGAAGTGGAAACAGATATCTGTTTAGCAAAACTTTTAAAGACGATTGAGACTTTTTTGCGCAGTTAATGCTGCGTGGCGGATCATTTTTATCTCATGAATTGCATTGGACACTAACATTTTTAAAAACAAATGCGTCATTAAGACCAGTAAAAATATTCATTGCAATGGATATATTCAATTTTCGGCATCCTATTTGAAAAAAATCCCTTCGCGACTGTATATTATACATTGTAATATGATAGAATGTTGCTTAGCGAGTGAGTGTCTCGAAGTACCGGCATCAACGATATCTACATATATATACAACTTGAAATCTAAAAATGAAATGTAATAAGGCAAATAGGAAGAGTAGCAAATAGCTTATTATAAAATCTTTTCTGTACCGAAGTGATTAATTAGATAGCTATATTTTGATTTTCACGTACATTGGAGAATGGATTTTTAAAACTAAATATTGTAGAGTCTGCCGAGCCGATGGAGTCGTCTCCGTCGCACGCGCCGAGCACGTCGCAGGACAAGATGGAGGTGGACGAGAGTGGTAGCACACAGGGACCGCGCCCCGTACACGAAGCGCAGGCCTTGGCACTCGCCGGGTTGCTGGAACTGTGAGTTTACATTATTTTTAATACGCTTTTATTAGCTTCCGACGTATGTTAGTATGTAACGGAATCTTTGAACATGATTTTGACCTTCTTCAAAACGTCGGATTGACTCGAAATTTTGCATACTTATCCAGGACCGATGATAATACAATAATAAAAAAAAATATTGTGACATTATCGTATACAGAATATTCAGAAATTTAATTTTTTTGAAAGAAAATTTACATGTGGGTAATTTGTCTACCTTTAATAATACAGCCGTAGATGTTTTTAGTGCAATCATTTAAATTATAGTTTTAAAAAACTAAAAAAAGACGCTTTTATAAACAATCTAATCTAACTAAAAAGCAAAAAATGATTGAAAATGAGTTTAAGATTAGAAAACGGAGTAAAAAAAATTCTCGAATATTTCTAGCATACTTTCTTATTTTGTATAATGAAACTGTGACAAAGGAGAATGTCCATTTTACTATGAAACTTAGTATCGGTGCGAAGATTTTTGTCCCTCGATGAAACCTAATTTTTTTGTTTAGGGAAAAATATATATTTCCAATAAATATAAACATAATTGCGACCCAGGCCCGGAGTTTTGGGAGAAAGTAACTTTAAGTCCAATTTTTTTTGCCATCGGTTCTGTGACCAAAATGTCAAATGTGATGATAATTGCTTTATTTTATAAAAATCTGTCGCCCAGGATAAAACAGGAAAACATTAAAGGACAAATTGTAAAAATACTATCATGAATTTTAAGCAGTATCGGTATCGGGATCTGCAATATTTTTTACCCATACTATGAATGCGCATTCTCCTTTTATGAACCTTTTTTATACTGGTGAATGGTGATATTGTTCCATCCATACAATTCATAAACATTGCCCCATATGTTTATCCATGAAACTAAATCTAGTACATCATACGAATTCAGAAATTTATAAATATATTGTTTCTCTACAGCTACATGCAGAACGATGACAATATAATTCGATACATAGCCATGAGATACGCTGCGACTGTGTTCCGGCAAGACTATGTACCGGGCAGATATCTGCTGTTGCTCGCTAGTGGAGACAGGTGAGGGTTACAACATAGTCTACATTATATACTTCATGATAAATTTTATAAACATAATGAAGATATATGCAAAAAATATGCGCCGAATTTGTTGTTTATTATTTTGTAATCGGCTACAAGAAGTTCAGTATTGAACAAAAACCTCCTTTATGGCATTTCATACCTAATATTTACAAAAAAATAATTATTTAACCTGTTGTCTTAATTATTTAGCCAAGACGAAATATCAACGGAGGCTCTCAAATACCTGTACGGTACGTCGCGCCCGAACGAGATAGACGATGTAGTGAACAACGTGACAAGGAAAGAGACAACAGTAGTGAATCTAGACGAGGACGCCTCCAAGGATGACAAGGACAAAACATCCGACAGTAAGGAGTTCAAAGTGCCGAAGTTCAATAGCGTAGTGAATTACATTTGGGATCAGATGCAGAAGAGGAAGAAGGGTTCCAACGCTAAGCATAGATTTGTAATTAATAATCAAGTGTTGCAGTTTCACCCGTCTACTTATCAGGAGGTTAGTAGTTTAAGGTTAAGAATATAATTTTTTGAAATATTTTTGATATTGAAAGCTTTTAAACGCCCTTTTTGTAATCAACATCGCGTAACATTTTATTTTATAGAAAATAACTTGCTTTTTTAGTGAAAATATTAATTCTATCGCTGTCGCTGTTCGAGTTTTGAACATTGAAAAATTAATATCCTATATGCACTTTTCCAATCCAGACATAGCCCTCATGACGTCAGGGCTTTTCTCTTCAATTACTCAATTTTTATCGACAAAATGTTCAATTTTAATTATTTATTTTATCGATAATGTTTATTATAGTGTTAATTGTTATTATTATCGATTCTTATTTCACTTATCTTTTAGATGCTACGATACCTTCGTATGTGTTTGAACCGAGACGCTAATCTCCAGGATTGTTCTAACCATCCAAATGCCACATCGCCTCTCTTGGCAACTTATTTCTACGAGAACTTGCTCGACACAATGGTACTGCAAAGGTATCTCAGTATGATTACATCACTACTTAGCGCTAATCCGGGTATGTCATTTGTATTATATCAAAAAATAATATTATTCATTATATTATCATCAATAATATAATATTATTTACTATATTATATATCTTAGTGCTGGGTCAGTATTAAAAGTGATTGTAGTGTATTTATGTCTAATAACAATTTTGTTTCAGATGTAATGGCTCTAACTTGCTTCCTGGATATTGTCGGTTGTGTGCCTGAAAAAATGTCAGCTACTTACACCAACCTCCTACCATTTTTGCGTAATCTCTTCACGACTAGTACCAAAGAAGACATTAGGGATACAGCGGCGCTTATTTACGCCATAATCACAGTGCACAATAATAATAAGGCAGCATTGGATACCGAAATAAAAGAGTTCGTCGCTCAGGGCAACAATAATAAGTCGTTGGAAAGTCAGTGCGGATACATCAGCGCATTTTCTCATATGTGTGAAAGGTGTATTGTAATGTCAAAGAAGGGGAAATTCGGTGGCAAAGGCTTCGTGTTGGCTAATTGGGAGCCCTACCAGGAGGCTGCTTTGTGTCTAGGTGAGTGTAATTTTATTGTTGATCGAATATTAAAAAGATTATATCGATTGCTAAAAAAATAAATGCAGTCCATTAATCAATTATTATAGTAATTTCAAGATGGTAAAATTCGATAAAAAACTGGGTTTCCTTTTGAAGTCGGTTGTAAAACATCCATTAAGTATTATTTGTTTTTTTTTATTTATTTATTATGGAATAATTAAGTGACTATCTCATATTAATTTCAGCAAACGGCCTAGCAAGTTCCCAGACGCTACTAGTAAGCACGTGTTGTTCCGGAGTATCGATCTTGGCTCGTTGCAGTGGGCTACCTCTTCCCAGCACTACGCCCAAGCAAGACGCACTCTTACAAACCGACAATCCGTTCAATGTCAACAAGTGTGACATAGACGATACGAGTGACGTCACCACCAAGTTCACGGTCGCTGACAGGCTGTTCAAGATAGTGGGCAATGCGAAACTGCCGTCCAAGTTAAAAGAGAGGGCGCTGTTCACGCTTGGCTTGTTGAACTGCGGCGAACGGCTGCCGTTTGCCAAGCAAATTGTCATGGGGTTCTTGCAAATGGCTAAAGATGTAAGTGGAAATGAAAGAGTTTGATGCTTTAATATAACTTACATTTAACTTATTTTTCTGTTTAATCATCAGCATTTAATGCTTTGTTTAATATTACACGAGTGATATGGTTTTCGACTCAATTCATTGATTTTAAATTTTCAGAGTAAAGAGTTCGAAATACATCTACAAATTGGCGAATCACTAGTGCTGTGTGTCGAAGGCGTCAATTCCAATGAGAATAGGGACTTGTGGGTAGAGTTACCACGTGAGGTATGTTATTTTCATTATCCATTTCTCAATTAAGCAGATATTAATTTTGGTTACAATCTTATAACTTTGCTCTAATTTTCAGGGAGCAGATAAAGTAAGAGACACAGAAGCATTAAAAGAGAATGATGAACTGTTGGAATGGCTGTTGGACGAATTATTTAAAATTGGAAAACACCCACACCCACACTCTAGACAAGTATGTATCGACATTAAAAGGCTTTGAAATAATGTGTCGTATTATTTGTAATACATCGATTATTTTATATTTATTTGTGTATGAAATGATTGTTCTCAGGCCACTAGCATTTGGTTGTTGGCGTTACTGAAAAACTGTCCAGAACGCGAACCCATCAAAAACAAACTTCAAGCATTGCAGAATGTTTTCATGGACTTTTTGTCGGAGAATAGCGGTAGGTTTTATGATATATTCTAAGGAAGAAATAAAACACTAATATGATATACTTTTACTTTGCCCTATTGATATTTTGAATTATTTCCGGATGTTGCAATAATCGATGAATAATATCGATTTTAATTGATTTCCCTATCACTCAGATCTAAAAATCTCTCATTTCACGGTTGCCACTTCACTAGGATTGTTGATATAACTATACCATAACTCACAGCTTCTAGATAAATTCTGAAATATATCTATAGTTAATACACATTCATACAATTATTTAGTATATTATTGTATGTTACTAGACATTGTCCAAGACGTGGCGAGCAAAGGTCTAAGTCTTGTGTATCAGAATTCTGACGAGAGTCAGAAACAAGCATTAGTTGCTCAAATCATCGATCAGTTGACAAGTGGTAAGCGCGCTGTCTCTCAGGTCACAGAGGACACCAAGATATTCGAGGAGGGACAGTTAGGCAAGGCACCCACTGGGTAAGTTACACCTAATTATATTTTGATTTCTATCCATACTTTGTTCTTCATAGCTTATCATAAAAATGAAAACTAGAATTTCGTTTATAATAATTATCTATTTACGGCAGTTAATAGACGGGAATCGGTAAATATCTAGATAAATGATAATTTTCGATAAATTAATTCAAAATGAGTGACTCTTGAACAACAACAGTATATAAATATAACAGTAATACAAAGAAATCGCGCTATTAAAATATTTTTAATAATATTAATTTTCTCAATAATATAGGGGTAATCTCTCAACCTACAAGGAGCTGTGTTCGTTGGCATCTGATCTCAACAAACCTGATCTATTGTATAAGTTTATGCATTTGGCTCATCACAACTCTGTATGGAACTCAAAGAAAGGTAAATTGAAAACGACTAATTTCTTCTAGTTTTAACTATAGAAAAAGGTTTTGGAACTGAAATTTACACATTTTATATTACAATAGCCTAATTGTTAATTATTCGTTTTATTTGGATTTTAGTAAATATAATTGTCTTTATATATTTACATAAAATAAATCGTAGTGTGAAATATCTATAAGTATATGTATAGTTTTTGTGCCATGAATATTAAAAGATATAACAATAACTATAATTTATCACTCAATCTCTTAGGAGCGGCATTCGGTTTCCACTCGATAGCACTACAAGCGGGGGCACAACTCTCAGAACACTTGCCGAAGATAGTGCCGCGCCTCTACCGCTACCGGTTCGACCCCACGCCGCGCATACAGAACTCCATGGCCAGCATCTGGCACGCCATAGTGCCGAATACCCAGGCTACTGTAAGTCATTGAATTACAATTTATCGACCCTTGTAATAGCTTTTTCAGGCTACTGTAAACTGCTACTTGTGTAGTATCTGTATCAGGCCATATACGTCCCACTGAAGGGCTCGGGCCTACTCTACAATCGAGAATATGATTGAGAGTGGTTAGGCCATATAGTCCACCACGCTGGCCTAGTGCGGGTTGCCGGACTTTACATACCATAGAAATCGCTATGGTATGCAGGTTTCCTCATGATGTTTTCCTTCATCGTTTTAGTGCGTGATGATTGACTATCAATACACACATGACTCCGAAAAGTCAGAGGTGTGCCCTGGGATTCGAACCCGCGACCACCGTGAACATATTGGCAGCCGCGTCTGGTCCGTTTACCAACAGGCCACCACGCACTTTCACTTGTGTAGTGCTGAATTTATATTATTTGTTTTACATCGACTTTTGAAATACCTTTTTATATGCGACTGCTGGTGTATAACAACGTATTTTATATCTACTTTTTAACTGTTTGAATTTTTGTTTCTTGATGCTTTTTAGTGTAATGTTTATTTTTTTTGGATATATGTGCTACGAATTCGGATTAAATTTATTTGTAAAGTTTTATTGTATGAAATGACGTTTATTAAAAATATATCGATATAATTGTGTTATTGAATTGCTTATTTAATAAATTGGAAAAGATTTTTTATTAGAAATAAAAATGATTTACGTTTTTAGGTCCACAAATACCATAAAGAAATTTTGGATGATTTGGTTGCAAATCTTACATCGAACCAATGGCGTGTCAGAATGTCGTGCTGTAATGCATTAGCAGACTTATTGCGGTTAGTATATTCACAAAAAGGTTTATTCTTTATTTACTAGTTTTTATAATTCATGTAACCATTCTCATTAATCGATTATACGGCAGCTGATTATCGATGAGTTATTATATTTATCGATGTGCCGATTTTAGAATATCACCATCACTGATTTCAAATTACTGCGGATTTTTTATTAATAAAATGGGAATATATAAATCTTCTAGTATATATATTTAGTAAATTTATTTTGTTATACAGCGGTGCAAAAAGCCTTCACGACTCTTTGGAGCAGTTGCCGACGATCTGGTCGCAGTTGTTCCGAGTGATGGACGACGTGCACGAGGGTACGCGACAAGCTGCTACTACTACCGCCAATGTACTATCTAAGGTGCGATTAACATAATGTTAAGGAACTTATTCATAGACAGTTTATAAACATATTTTAGGTATGTTTTGTCTTCTTCGTTCAAACTTAATTCAAAAGTTTTTTTTTGTGATAATGGCATGTTACTGCCATTATTGAATGTATTGTTACAACCAACAGTTACATATCGTCGGTGATTTTCTGAAACCGCGGAACTAACAGTGTTTAAAACCGCGTAAGGTAGGTGCAGTGAATTTTATAGGAACGAGGAAACACACATAATATTTACTAAACTACATGGCTTTCTATTGTTTAAACTTTTAAATTGTCAAATTATAATATTCTTCTTGCTATTGTAGGCATTAGTTATGTTAAATATGTATTAATTAATTAGTAAATCGACTAAGCCCGCGAAATCTCGATTTTGCTAGTTTTGTAAATACGCGGTTTTAAACACTTAGTTTCGCGGTTTTAGAATATCACCGACGATATGTAGTCCTGACCCCACACTAAATATTTGTGGGCTTCACAAACATGTGTCGATGTGGGGATCGAACCCGCAGCCTCACGTTTCATAGCCGGCGTCTACCCAATTGCGCCAAGGAGGCTGTCTACTATTGGACTGGTTTTATCGAGTTAATATACATGAATAAATATGGTGTATTATATCATATTCATTTGTAATAAGTCGTGTAGTTGATGTAATAGTAATGTTTTATATTATTAAAAATGATACATAAGTAATACTTTATTTCAGCTGTGTATCCGTGCTTCGGACATAAATCAAGGCAAGGATGGGAAAGAAGTTGTTTCAGTAATTCTTCCTGTTCTACTTGATACGGGCATTACAAACCTTGTTAAAGAAGTCAGGAGTGTTAGGTAAGTGTTACCATCATACAGCCATCGTTGCAATGTATGATTGAGTATAGTTGATATGAGAGTAATACAATAAAGTAAGAAAAAAAGGAATACTGTGTTCTTGCTTCATTATCTTTTTTTTTTTTAACGAGAGTAAAGCTCCTTTAGCCTTCCTTCCGACACTCGGGGGAGATCGGAAGGGGCATGTCGAGGTCTCCGGCCTTCCAGCCTGTTATCAGGCTGGGTCCCTACCGAGATCTAAAAAGATCTTTTGCCGGCATACCGACTAAAACCTCTCGGTGGCCATTGCTTCATTATCTACATCAACCTCATATGATCCATATTTATTATCAGGTCGCCCAAAGTTTCTAATATGGCAAAATCCAATTTAATATACATTTACAAGTTCGATGTTGTTTATCAATTTTCTTTTTTCTACTGGCTTTTATTTTTTAATCTCAATCTCAACCAAAGGACATCAGACATCACTTTAACCATTTTTTACCCTTCAGCTTACAAACCGTCTCGAAGCTAGTATCAGCAGCAGGCGAGGGTCTGAAGCCGTTCTTATCGAAGTTGATCCCGGCGCTGGTGGGCGCGGCGGGCGAGCTGGAGTCCGCCAAGCTGTCCTACCTCAGTACCGCGCTCGTCGACACCAACACTAGAGAATTACTGGACGATATGCGAGCCAATGCCGCCAAGCATCACTACACTACTGATACTGTTGTCAAGGTACATTTTCATGTGTTTTGAATGTCCGAGGTGCCACAACAACACCATAAAAATGCCTATAAGCGCCTAACAATTGCGCGTGGTAGGCATGCATCCGAAAATACAAGTGTAAATAAATATACCCAACAGTCACATATACAGTTTCGAACCCACAGTAAGATCGAGTCTTGTGTCGTGTATATCAGAAACTACGGGAGACTTTTCGGACTTACAAACACCCAGACCCGAAACAAATAATTGTGGTTCACATCACCAATATATGAATATTAGTTTCGGTGCGGGCATCGAACCCGCGGCGTCTTGTTGCACAAGTGGCGTCTAACCAACAGCGCCACGATGGTTGTTAAATGTGCTCACACATAATTACACTTCTTTACAACAATATCGATATACCTTTATCGATTTTTAGCAATAAGATATATCGATATTTAAGTCATGTGGGTGTTAATGCTTTTGACAAACAGCAAGCGGGACGGGATAGCGATGTCATGCAAGCGTCGCGCTTGGTGGAACGGCTCAGCGTGACATGTCCCATATTGACTGATATGTTATAATTACAAACGACCTGTTAATCGTCACGCCTGCGTCGCGCCGCTGTCCCGTCCCGCTCGTTATGCGAATAAACATTATAGTGAACATTCATTTCGAAATTGTTTTATGATAAATGACGTTCATTACTAGTTTTCAGTGATACTAGGCATTATATGCTGAATTTGTGATATGAAAAGGTGAGTTTTAATAATGAATATTGTTTTTTTTCTTACAGTGCATGCCATACGTCGACATAGAAGTCGTCAAGGAAATGCTTCCAAAAATCCTTGAACTGACCAAATCACCACAACTCGGCACCAAAGTAGCATGCTGTCATTTTGTAGTATTAGCTGGCCATTACTTGAGGGGAGAGCTCGAACCTGTCGCCGGCAAAATAATGTCGACGTTCCTCAATGGGACGTTCGATAGAAACGCTACTGTTAGGAAGAATTATGCCGAAGCTTTGGGACAAGTTTCGGCTTATGCAAAGGTAAGAAATATATGATATATCTCTAAATGATTTAATATTTACTCTCTTCGCTCGCAACTTCTATAGAAGTTAAAATAGTAAATTATGAAATAGAATTTATATTCATAAAGCCGTTATTTAATTTGTGGTTGTACAGATATTTAACAAAAATTAGTGAAACAATCTATTTTAAAAAATCATATCCGAGATTGTATTTATAATCGTATTAATGTAAATAATGCAGAAAAAGTTAAGGGTATCAGCTACCACTTCAATCATAATTTAATGTTGTAGCCTCAATCAGCAGAAAAGCTAATGAAAAAGCTAGTCACATTATATGAAACTAAAGAAGACGACATGTCGCGGTCGGCAGTGGCTCTAACGTTGAAGTCGGTCGCCAAAGCCAAGATAGAGCACATCAAAGACAACGAGGCTATACTCGCTCCTACAGTGTTCTTAGCCATGCACGGACCCAAAGACGACGGTATGTTAATATTTTTAATGTTAGTGCTGACTAATCCCAATATTACTGAACAATAAAAATAATTATTTATATCACACAAGCAGAACAAATTCATGACAGGCAGATAATTAAATGCAGATGCATTATTTATTTATTGTACACCTAAGACTGACAATACAGAAATAACAGACGAAAAAAATGTACAAAAGGCGATCTTATCGCTCGAGGCGATCTCTTACAGACAACCAACCATGGGACGGATAAGACGGAACAACAGCTAATTAAATTGGAACACATGTGGAATAAAATTAGTACAAACTCTTCCATTATACATAAATTATTTGAGATGTAAGCATATGTCTAAAGTCAGATTACAACATAAATATTATGTTTTATCTTCTAAAACAGAATCATCGACTGTGGAAATGTTCGAAGAGATATGGACGGATATCAGCCCGACAAGAGAAAGTGGAATAAAACAGCACTTGCCACTTATTCGCACAAAAATTGAAGAAGCATTGAACTCTAGCAGCTGGACTAAAAAAATTCAGGTAATTTTACAATTTAACTTACATGTTATATAATGACAATAAGTTGTACTTCGCATTTTATGGTAATTTTATTCCAATTATTAACTCTTGTCTTTTGTTTGTACCTTTATTTTTTGTTTCTGCTCTTTCCGATTTTCCTTTACACGAATAATTATAATGACGGATGTCGGTAATTTTTTAGTTCACACTCTTGTCTTTTTATCGGATTTAAAAATATATTTAACTAGCTCCGCCCGGGTGCATATACACTTTTCAAAATGCCAAAATGTTCAATTTCGACTATCAATTTAGAATATCGGACCATGAAAAATGAATAAAATTTCCTCGTATTTGCTAGATTTCACCCTACTGCTTCCCTTATATAGGTCACAGCGTGATCATATAACATTCCTCGATTAATGACTTATCCAACACAAAAATAATTGTTCAATTCGAATCAGTAGTTCCTGGGATTAAACAAACAAACAAACTCTTCATCTTTATATATTAGTATAGATTTTCAATACAAATGCTATATGAAGGCGTTTATCGCAGGCCGCCAACGCCATAAAGACGATATGCGCGGAGTTGTCGTGCGGGCTGGGCGAGCAGCGCGAGGGGCTGCTGCGCGCGCTGCTGGCGGCGGCGCACGGCAAGACCTTCGACGGAAAGAACCACGTCGTCGACGCATTGGCAGAGTTGTGTGCGTAAGTGTACCACATCAATATTAAGTTGGAGATGTAACAGCGTTTTATGTAAACTATAGGGGCCTGAACCGGCTCCGCCCGGTGCAAATACTTTTTGGACCGTCCTCCACTGCTTTTTCTATTCTGTCCCGTTACACCTCGTCTTATCCTATTCGAATTTTTTAAGAGGAACAATCCAGTCATTCTTGATTGTAGCGGAACTTCAACCGTTTACACAGAACACGCAACGGAAGCTGTCAAAAAGAATAAAATTTACCCGTTTTTTAATCAAATCATTTACTCACCCAGCTTTGCAAGTGTGTATGATTACGTGGAGAATTGAGGGCCGTGCGTAATCAACTACTAATGCAGATTATAATTATGTCTTATTCTCAATAGAAACTTTAGTACAACTGCATTTTTAATATTAATAATTAAATTCATGGATGTCCAAATTTGCCACCTCTTAGTTATGAAAAATGTATATATTTCCAGCGTAAAAGAAGGAGAACCAGAACTATCTCCCACTCTGGCCTCGGAATGTCTGAACGCGTTACTAGTGGAGTGTCGCAAGCAAGAGATGGTGTACAAGAAGCACGCCATCACGGCGTTGGGTCGCGCGCTCGCCGCCACAAACTGCGACCGATTTAACCAGGTCTACGAGATCGTCAAGGATATATTGTCTAAGGTAAATAAATTATTAATTTATATCGATAGATTAGCAGTCTTATTTATAGACCGTTTCAATCAACTTTTGAATTTAAGGGAAGAAGACAAACATTCGATAACTAAAATAGGTTTAAAGTTGTCTATGAATAAGGCCATAGATGTTGTGGGCTGGAAGTCCAAAATAAGGTTATCACCTTGAGTATATAATTGGTGGAAAAAATCAACTTGGCGTGTTATAACAGCACAAGCATTAAACACAAAAATCATTGAGCGTGCGGGCCTCAATTTACGCACTGAAACAATGCTAATAACATTTAATTTTGCTACGCAATATAATGCTTTTTTTATGGATGAAGTTGATATTCTTTTCAGAACGAACTGACGCTAGGAAAAGACTCTGATGAAGAAGACAACGAGGGTGCGAGACAGAGACGAGAACAGTTGACCGCACTAAAGGAAGCCGCGTATGAGCTGTTAGGCAAAGCTTGGCCAAAAGACGCCGAAACACAAGGTAGGTTTATATTTAGTAAGAACTGATTTATCGGTAAATTATTTGGTAATATTCTCATCGATATTAGAAGTTAGTTTGTTATTGTTGAGTCACTTTAATATCGATATTGTTTATATTTAAAACAGTATAACAAAAGTATTTAAAATAATTTAAATTGCAGGAAAATATCAAGACGTATTTTTCGAGCACTGCGCGAACTCATATGCGTTGAGTTCGAGGTCGACACAACTCGCTATATTATCATCCATTGCTCGTATACTAGAGCGATTAACTATATTGTCGAATACCGGCGAACCAATGGAGACTGATAATATGATACATTCCAATAGGGATAAAGCTATCAGCAACGTAGTAGAACGAGTCTCATCGATAATTGACTACACGCTAAGTAAGTATTCAATAGTTGACATTATTTAATTTGTTAGTGATATTAACGCACAATGATCTCGAACTCTTTGTTTTTACTATTAATCGTTTATGTAGTAGATTAATGAAGATATATTGTTGTTTTTATGTAGATTATGGGCTTTATTTATAGACATTTCTGATTGTAATTATTGAATCATTTGTCTTTTCGCTCAAATTGAATTCATAAGTCCTTCGAAAGAGTCAAAACATAATATAACTAAAATAGGTTTTAAAACTATCTAAAATCGTATTATTATAATTATATTTAACTTGCAATTATTTCTTATTTTTCCAGAAAACAGCAATCAAGTCCGACATCGGCGGGATGCTCTGAATCTTATGGAAATACTTGTTAAACAATTAAAAGGTTTTTTTTAGTTCTATTAATTTTCGGAAAACAATTGTATCATGTCCCTTGTTTATACGTATAATTAATTTGCTAAAATAACATTGAATTTCAGATCTCAACAAAACAGAAGAATTGAACAAACTTAGAAGCATTTATCAGACATACGCGCAGGATCTGTCCAAGGACGCGTCACACGAGATAAGAACCAAAGTCGACAACATCAAAGTCCAGTTCAAGTAATTTAACACATTCGCTGCGGCGCAATACATCGAGTCAAAAGTCATGCGGCCACAAACGTACACGATTCCTATTGGGTATCCTTAGTGTTGCTATAGTATGCAAGTTATGTCTCATATGTGAGGTCAACTGGATAGGTACCACCGTAATGTCTATTTCTCCTGCCAAACAGCAGTGCAAATGCACTATTGTGTTTCGCATTAATGGACATTGTAACTACTGGATTTTTTGACTTAACATCTCATATCTAAGGATGGCGAGCGCAGTGGAATGCCAAGCATTGCTTTGTAATTCAAGGTGTTATTGGTTTTGCTACTGCTCATGAGCAGTCGTATCGTTTACTATCAGGCGAACGGCATGCTAGACTCGCCATTCATTGGCAAAAAAAAGTTATTTGATTTTATTTCTTATTCCTTCATACTTAAGATACACAATGGGATGTGCTACGAGGCGACCAAGAGTTTGTATTAAAGCCCGTAATCATGTGTTCCTGCGCACAATCGTGAGCGATTGCAAATGGCGCTAGTGTGCTACAGCAGATGTGTTAAGTCAACGAATTTATTTATTCGTATTTAAAGTTTATGGATGTCCATGAATAAAAGTGTTTTTTTTTGTGAATACCGTGTATCATTTCTCGCATATTAAGCTGAATATTCTAGTATAAAGCCCATTTATACGCGAAGAGCTTGTCGCCTCGAAGATACGGTTATCGTAAGGATGTAAAACAAAGTGTGTGCAAATCACAGTAGTATTATTAATGTTTATTATTTTATTATTTTTATTTTTTTATTATTTTAAGTATTATTTTTAATGTTTTACCACTATTGTATGTTACTCTCGTTTCTTGAATTGTGTACACACCTCTTATAGGCACGTGCATCCATTATTATTAATCGCAATCGCCTCTATAAACTCACCGAATTGATGACAATTCTTCGTGACTGCGGGTAGTTATATTTGCGGTTAGATATCCAACTGTTGGTAGAACTAACTACCTCTCCCATTCTTTGTCACTCTAGTACTTTTTGTGCTCTGAGAAACATTTCGCATTTATCATAGGTTAAACGAAACTCCCTTTGTCTGCTGCCAAAGTAGTTTTTGGTGTCTTTTTTATCGTGTCGTAAATTTTCAAATCACAACGGTGCTAAAGAAGTTTCACTTCAAAATGTGCCAGAATACGATAATCTTATATTTGTTATTGCATACGATAATGGGATGCGATTGTCGCCTAAATTTAGGCGAGAAACTCCGTGTTAATGGGCTATTAGTTACTAACATTAGTAACTAACATACATACGTTAGCTAACGAAATAAAACTCCTTTAGAAACAATATCACGTCAGTTTAATGCTAACTTGATAAAACTATGGAATGGAACAAAATATAATAACAAATTAACACGACGGCGTTTATAAATATAGTTTAAACTAAAAAATATTTACATAATATTTTATTGAAATTTATAAATTTCGCTATGTTCTTAAACAGCTATTTACACCCATCGTAATTATACAAAAGTAAATAATATACAGAGTGATTAGTTAGGAAAATCAGTTTTCCAGCAACTATTACCGGAAAAATTAAGCCAAAGCTTTCATTCCATTTATTTTCATATTTACAGCGATATTCGTATATTTCTCTAAATAAAAATATAAATAAGCTGCACTATCTAGCAACATACTAATAACAATAAAAACTCGCAATTTTGAATTCTGAAATCTTGAAATAAACATGACGAAAAGGAAAACAATACTAAGAACTAGTATCTCTCCAATGACAAGATGTCTTACAGAATTATTGCAGTTTCATAAATTTCATCTATTGGCAAGTGTACAAAATTCTAATATTTTGATAATGTTATATACCAGCATAATATGTAGCGTATATGCGCGATCTATCCCTACGCCTACAATGGTCAGGCTTAGCAAATAGGCTAGCACGCGCAATAAAATAATTTTAAACCTGTGTATTCTGTGGGCTCAACCGGAATTAATTAATACAGCTTGAAACGTCCAATCTCTAGACCACAATCATAATTTAGTTAGCAACGTAAGCTCAATTACAACCTTTAATTATTATACCAAACACCCACATCACATGTGCCACACGACCAATTTCCAATACAAGTGAATTTTATAAAAAGTATCAAAATCTTCAATACGAGTTTAAATGAAGGCAAGCGCGTTACTACATACTATCGCGGTGACTATCTACTACATTGATCCGCGATTATTCGACTGGATATAAGATAATAATTCGCGGGTTTTCTTATCCTAACAATACTAGTTTAACACTATCCTAAACATACATTGACTAATCTATAAATAACGCCGAGTTTTTGACAGAAGTTTTAAGTATTTTTGTTGTCATCGATTAAATTATCTTTATAATTTTTATATCGGCTAATCTCATTTATATAAATGTCCAGTACACTTGAAATTTGTATTACAATAACTTCAATGTCTTCCACTTTTTCCTATAAGATTTAAACTCTGAGCACACATTAATACGTGCGTTTCATGTTTCGGAATCGACATGCCAGACAAAGTTGAAACCAAAACGGTGGTTCATTGAAGATGTTTCTTATAATTAATATGTGAGTGAAAAAAATTGCCATTTATTATGTTGAGTAAATCGTTAATTCTATCAAGATATCAGTATGCAGTACAGTTTTTTTTTCTATTTATATTGCAAGTGTAAGAGTGAACGATTCGATATTTTTATCGGTAACAATCTGAAGTATGAAAATGAATTATGAAAGGTACAGCTGCGTAAATGCTCCAGGAATTATAATGCACGAATTTGTAAAACACTTCTCGGTTTTACATATGCACTTGTTTCAATATATCGATATAATACAGTGCTGTTGGATATGTATCTAGTGAATATTAATAATGTGCGTCAATGACGAGTAAACTCACTATGTATTATTTTAGAGATTGTATTGCACATCAATATCAAATTGAAAATATGTTACAATATATATTTGTACATAAAATAAATCACATAAAACACTTATTAAATAAATTCCTCACTTCTCAAAATTAACAATTTGCATACAAATTATATTAACTACAATATTTATAAGTATATTCAGCTCAGTAACTTTTTTGTGAAGATATTCTTTTACTAATTGTATGTAGTGAACTTGTCTTGAAAAGAGTAAGATAAGCAGATCAAAGGTTGTTGACATTTTATTAATACTTACGGCCTTATTCATAGAGAGAGATAGGTAGTTTATAAATGTATTTTAAAAATCGAATGTATTGTCCCTTTCGAACGTCTTTTGAATTCAGATTCAGCGAAGAAGACAAAATATTCGATAGCTTAAAAAGGTTATGAACTGTTTATAAATAAGGATGTTAGTCATTTATATAGAAATAAATTAACTATTCGTATTAGGCCATCTGATAGTGTAATAAATTCGGCTTTACGAATATCGATTGAAATTATTTACACGATAAACCAGTTTAGTTGTATTTTTTTTTTTGTAAATGCACATGTGAAAGCTTAGAATTAACTAAACTTTTGATTGACCCACTAATTGACAGATTAGTTCCAGATCAAATTCATATAGCAATTGTAAAACACAAGTGGGTTCTAATTAATGGATTATTATGTTTAATAAATTATAGTAACGATTGGTAGAAGTCAGAACATTATCGATTTGAATAACTACACTATCAATATCAAATTAATAATTTGGTAATTATCTACACGGGCAATCAAAAACATTAGTCGCAAAATAAATCATACAAGATCTGCACAACAAAACTACCTATACTTTACTCTACTCCATAGCTTCGTTTAGACATACTGCTATCACAAAATACCTTCACAAAAAACCACTCTATACATCATCGAAAAGGCCTCTAGGCGGCATGGTCATCTTATCTCTACGTCCTTCAAACTCGGTTCTAAGTGTCGGCACGGTGCTATCACCAAAACGTTGGTCGATCTCGTCTTCTAAAGCCAGCGTGGGACGATTGTAAGGCTCAGATCGTTGGTATGAGTGTGGGTAGTTTGATGGTTGGTTTCTCTCTGGGCTGGGCGTCACGTAATAGTCTGAGTCCACGTCGTTGAGCAGCCCGGTGCGGGCTGAAATGTGAGCAACATGCACAATAACCGAATACATTAGTGTTTGAAGGTATAGACACAGTCCGTTTGTGTACCAAGTGATGTTTGAAAGGATCTTTAGATATTTTCCTTGGTAATATTAGTACAAATGTGTATTTTATATACTGATCAAGTGATCAATAAATGATGTGAGTTACAAAATAACTGTATAACTGTATATGCATGTAATCCATTCAAATGACACTTGTATTGAGTTAATCAATGCCTTTAATTTCTTTCTTGGTTTATCTAAAATGCTTAGGCAGTTTTAAATTAAGTTTATTCAATTAATAATCTAATTAAAGACATTGCTGAACAAAACGGACAACACATAGGAGTTAAAAGGTAGTGCATTGAAGAGGAGTGCTCATTAACACACAATGGAAGACATACAGTGATGTACACATAATTACCACCACCCATTACAGAAAATAGACCCCAATACAGATATTCAATATCGATAACCCGACACCCAACCATTTAGCTTACCAACATAACTATTCACAATTTCTTCGAAGATACTGCGTAATTTAGAATGTTAAATATAAATTGATTATTGAACAAATGTAAATAATTAAAATTCCTTCCCAAAAGGATTGCTGTCAAACAGTCAGTCGTCAAATTATAAGTCAAGCCATTCTGCAAAACGGCTAAAAAGTGATGCTGCGCCGACATCCTTGTAAATGTAGGAGATAAAGGCTAGTAGAAAAATAATTATTTATACATTTATTAATCGGCATCTCTTCTACAGCATAAGATTTCTATAAGTGTTTAAGGTAAGTTGAATAAGTTATTCTACTACTACATATAAAATTTAAAAAAATATTGAAAAATATCGTAATGTTCTCATCAAACTGTCTAATGAAAATACGTGCATTGGTATTACCTCCATCGCTGGCGTCTCTGTTGGTGCGGTAGTTGGCGAACCGCTCGTTGTAGTCGCGTCGCCGAGTCAGCGACTCCTCCGCACGCTGACGCTTGCGTTTTTCTGGGTACACAAAAAAAGTTCGTATTATTTTTCGTCACGTTTATTATTTTATGACTATGTTTTTACATAGGTTATATTCCAAATGGTAGCATTTCTGATTTCACTTATTTTGAAATTTTAGTCAGCTGACAGCGGCCTTACGTTCTATAGGTGGCACCAGTGGAACCACATTCTATGTCACATGTTAATTTGGCAGTTATTTATTTGATCAGTATTATTGTTGCGAGCCTAGCCGTCTTAATTTATCTCTTCCCTTCTTTTTCCTACGTCTTTTGTTTACAAAATCAAACACATCTATTATTATCCACGTGTTGTATACAGTATACAGTATACACGACGTGACGTGTACGGTGACGAGGAATGGTTACGTAATTAGAGATATACTTCATAAAATATTGCAACCCCACTCACCCCGCTTAACAATCTCTCGTCCCTCGTCCACGAGGTCGGTGGTGAGTTCGTCGTCCCCCACGAACTGCTGGAAGCCGCACAGCGACAGCAGGCGGCTGCCCAGCGACAGCCACGTGGCGCCGCACAGCAACACCACCAGCATCGGGAAGTAGATGTTGAACCCCTCCGAGATGATGCCCAGCACGTCCATGTGACCCATTATCTGGACATACGTACATATTTTCATTAATTAGTGACAGACAGACAGACCCACAGTCACATACTTCAATTGTATTTTCGCGATCTATTAGAGAGAGGGAAAGAAAGCAACCCATACTTAGGTCAATATAGTATTTATATAGGCAATATTTAAGGGTTAACAGAATAATTATCTTTGTACAAGAACTATGCAAACCAAATTTAATAAATTGATCTATGAATTATTTGGCTATTATGCCCAATATGGTCAGAAAGCTAAATATGAAGAAAATTATTCCACAAGTCATCTCACCTGAGTATAATAAGTCTCCATAACCCTCTCCTTGATAACGTGCGAGTCCATATGCACCAAGCTGAGGAAGTTGAGGCACATGGCGGGGGTGAGTCGGCACACCATCATGCCGGAGAAGATGAGGCTGTACTCGTTGGTCTGGTGGTGCGGCGCCAGGTAGTACAGGTTGAGGAGCCGGATCTTCAGCACCGTGGAGTACGCGCAGTAGAACATGTACGCTATCACCACTGTTGACACCGTCTGGAAGGATAAAAAACATTTTAACGTATTTTTTTGTTCGGATGATGGTGTTTTAGCACGTTAATTGTGACGTATATGCACGTTTTTTATGCGTATGCATGCTGATTTTTACAATGAATATTAAACTAAACTACAATGGCTGAAAACCTACTTTATTTGTCGAATATTTTGTCCCTTTCGAATGAATTTTGAATTCAGTTTGAAGAAGACAAAATACTATGTACTAAAAAGTGTTTTAAAACTGACTATGAATAAGGACTACTACTATAATTGACTTGTAATTTAGTTAACAAAGGTGGCTGAAATTAACGGTTTCTTTACATTCCTTGTTCAAAATTTGCAAAACAAATCCACATACCACAATAGCAGCGTAGTTGTACGTGTTGTTGGCTGCGATGACGATATTTGCGAATATCGACAGCACGGGTTTCTTGCAGAAGAACGTGAGCTCGGACCAGACCACCGCGATCGACATGATGCCCGTCACCACTGCCATCGTCTTCAGGAAATACTGCTTCAGGAAACACTCCCAATACCATTCTAAAATTACATTACATCGATTATAATTTCTCACAGGGAGCTACATCATTATAGCTAGTTTAGACTTTTGCTTCATATAAACGACAGGGGTGTTTGCATTGTCTGACAGCATTTTTGATAATTGTATTGCTATCCAATGGTTCTTACGGTACAATTGTATTCGTATGATATTGAAGCGGGCAACAAATACCAAATGAACTTACTACAAGTTATTAGATCGATAACGAATGATTTGCACTGCACAACCGAGTGGTAATTTAAATACGCATAAAATACCCACAAAATTATAAATACTGGCAAAGCATTTCGTCAGAGTACCTACAGTTATCATCAATCCCCGTTAAACAAGTTATTAAAGCTAATTTTATATAATCATTTTTATAGTATAGTTGGGGTTCACAAGATAAACTATGAACCTAATAGTTATTTTTTAGATTTACTCGAATTTTACAAAATGAAATAAAATTTTAAAGCTGTAAAGTAATCGAAACGTTGGGAAGTTAGAAAATGTAATAAAATCCAAAAAATCAAATCCGCGATAAATTCTGTAAATACTAGTTTTATATCAATTCTCACCCAACATAGGCGGGTACAGAACCCTCTGCAGCCTCGGTCGCGGCGTGTGGAAGGTGTGCTGGAAGCGCTTGTCAGGCGAGCGCAGGTTGGACGACACGTCCTCCAGGTGGAATATGCGTTCCAACATCAAGCCCCATTGCGTTTCAGTACGCTGCAGCACGTGTAGCGCTTTTATTGTCTGAAAATAATTGGCCACTTTAGTAAAAATAAAAAAATTAACGAAGAAAAATATCCTCATGAAAAATTTCTAGGTAATAAAATAAATTTGGGGCTATTACGTATATACATAATACATAAATAATGAAATCTATAAGGACGTATTACCATAGTGCCTATTAACCATAGTATACTGGTATTACCTTTTTATGCAAGTTGACTAGAGATTTGAGTGAAGGCGATGTAGGTCTTTCTGGAGGAGCGCGAGAGTTGAGTCGGTCTCGAAGTTGTATGGGCAGTTTCTGTATGATTGTCTCCACGTGACGATGCAACGGGTGTCCCGCCCCAACCGCGGCTGTCACTGCGTTTAAACTCTAAAACATAAATGGAATATTTTACATGGGAAATGTCTATGTCATGCAATATTCTTAGAGTATTACTTAGACTATTCATGATTTTTTTTCTGACTTTAAAAACACTTAAACATTCATAATAATTATTAGAGTGTGCTTTTAGCCCAGATTCAAATTAATATTTCAAAATTATTAATACAATATTAATAACATAAATGATTGGAGATATAATTTAATCAATACTACTTCGTGAGTCATGCCATTGAATCCAACTAACGATAAATGACGTAAATCAGGCAAGTGTGTATGACTATTACGTACTTACATCTAAAATATCATCCACAGTTTCCTCAGCCTCGCATTTATCAGTGCTCAGTTTAGCTATCTTGAAATAACTGTACGTCAGCGTATAGTTTTTCTTGGCGTTGTTCCACAGATTCCTGGGAACTTCCACTAGAGCGTACCCAAGCAGCAGAATCAACAGGAAAAGTCCCCAAGTGTTGCTCGCTGATGACGCTATAGCCTTTATTTTAGACCCGTCCAAGTACACGCCCGGTTTGAGGGCTATGTATATGAGCAGTATGCCGCATATAAACAGATATGACCCGTAGTATATTGCGTTGTCGACCAACGCTGATTTTAGCTTTCCTTTCACTGTGAAGTCGCCCGCTTTGCTGTATGATTGCATCATCGGCATTATGAGCCTGGAAATAAAAATAAGTAAATAACTTAGCGAGAATGGGTGTGCGGTTGTAAGGTTTGAATTCCAGTTTGGGCATGTAAATTAATTTCTGTTATTTCGTTTAAGTATAAGTAGCTGAGGCAAGTGGCTAGGGACAGGTATTTATACCCAGCGCTGCGATATTATACTATATCACATTTTGGGACGGAATATGAAATGAGTTCGGCGAAATGTGTATTGCACCTCTGTCTACTCCTTTGTAGATACAGGCGTAAACATTTGATAATGTCTAACAACAAAAACCAATAGGTACGATCATATCTTATCAAACTTTACCATTTCTTCATGAGTAAACTAACGCTAGCTAAAAGATAAGGTTTGCTTTCTGTTATCAATTGACAACACATGAACCACAAAGTGTGATCACATGTATGGAAATACAATTCTAATTAGTAATTTAATTGAATCTGTATGGACAAAGTCACACTAACCAATATTAAATAAAAATAAATGAATACACTCTGTCACATATGTATTCCTAACCCCACACGAAAATGGAGCCTAGTCTTGTGGGTTTCAGAAACTATGTGAGACTTTTAAGTTCCACAAACACCCAGACTCGAAAGAAATACCAAATTTTGTTCACACAAATATTTGTTTTGGTGCGGGGTCGAACCCGCGTCCTCCCGTTTCACAGCTGGCGTCTAACCAACTGCGCCACGCACGCTGTAAAATGTGCACACACACAATTACACTCCTTTATAACACTATCGATAAATTCAAAGTTGTTCAAGTGACAAAACATTTAATAAGTAAAATAGGTTTATAAACTGACTATGAATAAGGCTTTAATGCTATTAGGCTAACTAAGCTAGATTTTACTTTTATTGACCATGGTTTGAAACTTACATATTTATATGATTTTAATATTTACATGATTTGACTCTTGAATGATGTCAAACCCTTGCCTCTGTTTATTTAATATTTTTAGGAAATTATATGAATCTGAGCCAATGAACAGATAAAAGTTACGAAGAACCTCATTAACTCATCCAAGTATTAATATTTTATAAGCCAACTATTTCTTATATGCACCATTCCACCCCTACCCAGTATGCTGTTAAAAGTATAAATATGGTTCAAACCTACATATCACAAATTATGGAAATATACTCTATATTGCATGATAAAGAATGTGATAAAGTCCTTATTAGGATACTAATTAAAATGTATCCTACAAGTCTATATGGAGTTTACTTATCTTCATATAAATTAATGAGTATCTAATATCATTATTATGATATTAATTATTATGATATTAATGTCAATCAGTTTCACCATCTACATATAATTTCCATTACACAGTTACAATATATACTTGTAGGTATAATTGTCAAATTCAAATGAATATTATATTTATATCATATGTAGTAGTGGACATGGATTATCAATTTTTTCACACTTTATCTAAATGTTAATACTATAGGATGTGTGGCAAATATTAACATATAAGCAAATATAAACATCATGTACTGTGTATGAAAATAATGTGAATTATAAAATATGTGAAAGTATGATTTTTCTAATAAATAAATTTGGTACAAATGTGTTTTTTATTTTAGCACCAAAAACAGATAGAATCTCTCAAAACTCAAACTCAAAACTATTAACTTGATGGCTGTGTTTATCACCACCACAGTGTGGTATTTCTACATATCAGTTGATTGCGGCACAGTTAATGAGTTGAGCTAAGAGGGAATATGATTATTATAAATACATTCAACAGTCACATACATAGAGCTGACCTCACACTAAGATTGAGTCTTGTGTCGTGGGTATTAGGAACTACGAGACGTTTTGGTCTTTAAGTCAATTTCATTTATGAAAATTGATTACAAACTGCAACGAAAGAAACCTATAAAATAACTACTTCAATTACAAATATCAGTATATTCCGCTTACCAAGTGAGACACTGTGAAGTCCAGTACACTACTCTCCAAAGGTTTGGGAACACATAGTCTGGTACATAGCTCCATGGCTTCTCACAGTGGTGGGCGGGAGGAGCTAATGTAGTGCTCTCATTGCCTGCCGGAGCTTGCAGGCTAGTCGGATCTGTTGTGTTCTCTTGGAGACACTGACGGTAGACAGTCTGCAACAAAAATAATGATCAATTTGGCAAGGCAGAAATTTTTGATTGGAATTTAGGGTAATTCTAACAATTAGAGATGATCAAATAAAAATATTCAATCAGAGAGTCTTCAATTTATTTATGAACCAATATAGATAAGGCTTGAATTGAGAACACAATCTTTGTTTGAACTTTATAATCATTTTAATAGAAACCCTTTGTCTTTGTTGTTAGGGAACTATTTATCAATAATTTTAAGTATAGACATACACAAATAGGTTGGAATATTTTTTTTGGTTTAACATACTCACCGAAGTGACGTCCAGGGGCAATATAAACATAATAACAAATGAAAAGTACCATGCTGTTAAGACAGACACAGTGACAATAATATGATTTCTGTAACAATCTCCATATCTGTACAACAATGTAGCCGCCAAAATAAAGGCGGAAATTATTTCCACCACGAACAACGTGTAAACCATCTTGCTAAACTAGTTTCACTCAAAGGTTAGTTTTTCTTTGCTGTTTTCTGTTTTTCTCTCCAAGTTCTCGTCGCTTCGTGCTGCAGCTGTTCGAAGCGTATTTGAGTGTTTGATTTCAAAGGCAACAATCTAGGCCGCTCGATTTCGTACTCAGTTGGGCATTCTTCGTAAAACAAAACTCCTGTTTCGGGCAAAATAGGATCGAAATCAATTCTTGAAGTCTCCGCTGGCTTACTGGTTTTTGACATATTTTTAGACACAACCCGACAATCGCTGATACATCCTTACTTGTTGTTAGTGAATAATTGATTAAAAATATTATAAATTAAACTAAAACAACACAGACTTTACAAATCACCAATTTATTTGTGATATCATCACAAAAATTCAATCAATTAAAAATATAGTCCACGTTCCAGTGCTATAATAGTGTAAATGTCAAAATAGTTTAGCGGTTGCGACAGCTATCTTTATCACACCTTAAGATTTACTTATTGAGATGAAGAATGTTTTCAATTTTCATGTTAAAAATTCTATGTTTTGAGAATGAAACATCATTATTACATTTACAGATTCTGTAAAAGTGTAATATTTCGTGAAAATAGATTTTATTTGTTGTTCGTTGGTAAATCTATGTTTGTCTCTTTTTATTTAAATCGCCATCTTATGTGCACATGGTAATTTAAAAAATAAAAATAATTTTGGAACGTAGTAAAAAATAGGAATCATAAATTAGCTAACTAAGGTCCAGTTGCACCATCTAACTTTGCCTGTGAGTTGACAAACGTCAAATCAATCATCAAAATGGAAGTTCATTCCAATTTTCATATTAAATAGTAATGTACTCTGTGATTCCAATTTCCACAATTTCGAGCGGTCAGCGAAGGGTTAGCGTCTTTGTTTAGAACTATACTTTTAGACTAATATTATAAAGAGGAAACATTTGTATGATTGAATTTTTGTTTGTAACGAACAAAGTCAAAAACTATTGTACTTGCTAAAAAAATTCAACCTTTTAATGGTACATTATCCTGAAGTAACAACTATATTTGCCTAAAGCGGTTGAAAAAAGGGTTGAAATAGAAACGGAAAATCGATACCATACTTATTTGAAATTTGAAATTTATGCTCCTTAAGAAAAACGAAAAATAATGGCGTGCGCTGATTTTGGAAGACAGCATTATAGGAGTGCAATAAGGAATGAAATACTGTATGGGAATTTTAACCGCGGAAGCCCCATTACTACTTATCTGATTTTGAAAATGTTTCCAATGGTAAAAAAAGTATATTGTCCTTGCTATCCTTCGTAATTTTCTAATATATTCATTAATTTAAATAAGTTAAAACTAGGGTATGTAAATATCAATACTTATTTTCGTTGCAATAGTGGATAATATTAACCAGAATGTATAAAAGAAAAGTTTTGCTAATAGGTACCCGCTCTCGTCTCTTTGACGTAGCTTCCCGTGCCACGATCTTGGTTTCTGTCATCGCTTGAATGTGGTGCTATGTTTGCTACATGGTTGTTTCGCCATAGCTCGGTGTAGACAATTATGGCGGCCTGGTGGAAACTATAAATAATAATAAATACACCTAGCAGTCATAAACATAGTCCTGACCCCACTCTAAGATCGAGTCTTGTGTCGTGGGTATTAGGAACTACGAGAGACTTCGGTCTCACAAACTCCCAGACCCGAAACAAATACCTGTGGTTCACACAAATATTTGTTTCAGTGCGGAGATCGAACCTGTGGTCTCTCGTTTCACAGCCGGCGTCTAACTAACTGCTCCACGGAAGCTGTGAAATCGCGGTATAGCCTCTATAAAACTAGGTTTATACATGCTAAACCGCAAACACAATATATTTGCGTGATCATAATAATGGGTTTTCAATCATAATATATGGATGTAGTGATTTGTAGGACTACAAATATTTTATCACTAGCAAAGTGCGATACGCACAGTGAAAATACGTTAAATGTCTTTTCCGATTTGCTATTAAGTTTATCCTTTGAGACAGTTTCAAAGATTCCATCACAATGGCGACGTTTAACAAAGACATGTGACTATTGAAAACAAATGGTTCGGAAGGCAGCTTATCTTCTTTACCTGTGAACCTTTGATTGAATGGACCTTTGATGTTCGAATAAGATTTTTGCGCCGTGACACAATGGGGACACGTATTTGAAAGGGCAAATGTTGTATGAAAATCGAAAATGGTTTTAGCTGGATATCTTTTCTATTATATTATCAATTCTAAAGGCTTAAAGTATTTTTTGTATTGTTTTAATAACTCTAAATTGCTAAAAGTTCTTTTATTAGATAACAATTATTTATCGTTTATGAAGTTTTTATTTCTGCTTTCGCAGAAGTAGGTGCCTAATAAGTTATAAAATACGTTGCTGGAAAAAGACCCTTAGTCGAAATGCATTTAACATTTTGGAGTGTTTTATGTCTCCGATTAGGATAAAGCGACGATTTGAAGTCGCAAAAAGACATTACCCCCACAAGCTTCTCGACGCTAACTTTATTTTGAGAACAGCGTCATTGTTCACTCCCGTGACGCGATTTGTATAATGTTAGATTAGACGATGCGAAATAATTTCAGCGGAATATATTTTTTTTACTACCTATATAATACGAAAAAGTGTCTACAATGCAGTTTATGATAGATGCAGTCAAGTGCAGTTCTTATAAATTAGCCACGGAGCGCGGGAGATGGTTATGTCCTATCGGTCACAGATTAAGGGAGCCATAATAATACACGACACAAAATAACTGCGTACTGTTATACGAAGTCATAGATGTGGAATCACAAGTGTGACAAGTCACATGACCTATTTTCATAAACGTTTTCGTACTGGCTTAAGGTTCTCCTTAGTCCCTTACATTATGAGAGGATCGTCAGTGCAGTCTACAACGAAGGTCCAAACTATGCTACCTAAAAGATAAAGAATTTATAAATAACAGATTATTCACAGATGTTTTGAATTGATTCATTCGTCAGTTTAAGGCTATAAAATATATTAGTTGAGCGAATCAAGGTAAAATATGTGTCGGTGAGAAATAGCGTGGCATTTCGAGGCGTGGTGAAGAGGGAATTGTTCACGGTTTACAGATTTAACAGCGCGGCTGCTGGTGTGTTTTATTGCTTTTTATTAGCTCCGGGATGCCATGCCGATCCGCCTCGGGGACGGGTGGGAGTCGAATAAAGTGTTTGTCTGCCTATTTTCATAAGTGTTCACGAATGTCGTGGAAACTTGTAGACATTTGTAAGTGTACCTTTCTCTAAACCAAATAAACGTTTATTATCATTATTATTTAGGTATTTGAAATATAATTCAGAACTTATAATTCTGATGTATGTACCTATGCTGAACTAAGAAAACCTATGGACTATCTAAATACTCCAAAAGAATATTAATATTGTTTTCTGAAGAATAATTCTAAGATATCGGATTTAAGATGCCCTAATCTCATTGGTTGGCTCTCATAATAACACAATATTGCTTTCACATGGATGCGACATATCTGGTATACGAGTATAAGACTGATTTTAGAGTCACGCTGAATGCGCGCTGATTCGACGCTGACAACTCAGCGCGTAGCTTACGGACGGGGTTCAGCGCTGACAACTACGCGTTGTTCTAAAACGCTCCTTAGAAGCCAATACATTTCAAATGTCAGCGCTGACCGTCAGGCGTGGTCAGTGTGATTCTAAAATCAGCCTTAGTAGAAGAAATTAACGATTCAAAAGATCTTGTGAAAGACTATTTGAACAAAGAATATTTTGATTTGATTTGATTAGTGAAAAATAATTATCTATTACTCCTTTTTTAACGAACGGAACATTTCATACTGTTCTGATGCTGAATCATAAGTATCTATATTTCAAACTGGTAGAAATAAATAGCTCATGTTATTTTAAGCAACTACCACCTATCTTCTAACAAAAATCTCATTAACATTTATCTAATTAACAATTTTCATTTTCACATTTATGAACTTACCAAAAGCTTTTTCCCAGAATAGCTGCTTCCAAATTTCAATTTTCTAATTTACATTTCTGTTGGAGTAATTTTGCTACATGCAATTTTAGAAGTTTGTAATAAAGTTGTAAGGGGCACGACCAATTTTCACGAGTTTACGTAGTTTAATAAAGTTGTTATAAGTTTCGTGCCGTTTTTGACGGAAATGGGAATTTTGAAATTTCGTGATTGTATTGTTTAGGTAGTCGTAGTCGAAACATAATTTTGGTGTGAACAAATTTCTTTGTGCGTTTGTGCAAGTGCGTAGTGGCCTATTCTGCCGTCCTCAAGCTAAAAAGCCGTTAAGTATTTTTTGCCACTTTTTTAGTTGTGCACAAAAAAGCGATTTTTTTTAAATGTGCTACTTAATAACAAGTGGTCATCTTTAAGACTTTGTAGTACTGAATAATAGATCGCAGGAGACACTTTCAAATAGCGAAACTTTCCATTTAGAACTGTAATATCGCTTTTTTTGTGCCATAACTCAAAAAGCGGTTTTTGTACTTAACGGCTTTTTAGCTTGAGGACGGCAGTATTGATAAGAGACTCAATTGTAGAGAAAGCCCTGTAGTAGGACTTATATGGGCTGATACAGAAACAGATAGATGCAGAAAATTATTTAAAAACATGATTATTAATTACTGATTATTTCATAGAATTGCTTAACTAGAAGTAGATATAGGCAATAAAAAGAAACATGCAACAAAATTTGTTTTGTTTTATGTTGATTCCTCGTAAAGCGTGCCTGGTGTTTGCATCACATTTTTCAAAATAAAATAATATGATAAATTAATATCTTGATTATTGGCTTTGTCTCTCTTCTATTTTTATTTTATTTATCAAAGACTTTCCACTCACTTTATGTACAGTAAAACAGTGTTTAAACTTTACAACTTAAGAACACAAATTGTATCTGATATTTTTGTAACAACGCAAGCAGCAACAAAGAAATATCAATATTAAAACAATTGTTCAGGTGTGGTATTGTGATGCAAAACAGTATTTTTGTTAGGTAACACTCGTACATTGGAATATAAAATTTTAACACGCCATGTTAGTAAAAACAAAGGTTTATTATAATATAAGTTATTATAATTTAATTATGATATCCCTTTATTTAATTAATTAATTGCTTTTTGTGTGTCTGCTAGATAATTATTATCATTATATTTTACATATCTCAGGTATTAGTGAATTTAAGGCATTTCGTTCTACAACACCTACAACATCAATCTCAATATCTATCCTGAGACATAAGTGTCTCAGGATGGCGAGCGCAGTGGAATGCCAAGCATTGCTTTGTTCAGTAGGTTTTGCTACTGTTCATGAGCAGTCGTATCGCTTTCCATCAGGCAAATTGTATGCCGACTCGCCATACGATGCTATAAAAAAATCTTCTCTAATCACTCTAGCGCTTGAACAATCAACCGAACCCTAAATTCATGTTAGTTTTCCTTTGTTTTTCATTTACTGATTACAATTAGTCAATCAATTGTTGTTATTGGATTACACGCCAAAATAACATGTAAGTGTAGAGTGCTTCTTGGAAAAAAAAATTAAGCAAACACGAATAAAAATGGCGACGTTAAGTAAACAATAAACGTAAAGCAGTCGACGATAAGAAAAAAATGTGTACTCAGAGATTTAAGTACACTGGGGGAGATTTTAATTTAATTTACGCAAAAATACTAGGATTGCAATGACTTTTAAAAAAAAAAATGTCATATTCTGGTATTTTTGTTTTTAATTAGACCTTATTTGCGAGGTTTGAGACGTAAATTTATCTAGTAAAATTTAAAATAAGCATTAGAATAAAACTTATTTTTATAGATTTTATCGCGGATTTGAGTTAATTTTTACTTTTCCGATGATTTCCCGAAGTCCCCCCATGACCTCGAGTGCTGTTAGTAATTAAAACTTTGAAAAATATAAAAATTAAACCAAAATCGCGATAAAATCCGTATAAATTAGTTTTATTTCGGTGAGTAAAAATCGCATCAATCTAAGAACCCATTATGAGTACTATTTGAGTTTTGAGAAATAATTTTCATGTTCAGGTAATGGTATGAGCCAAATGACGGGTTATTTGTGAAAAAATATTAACAGTTGTTATAGACGAGGTAGAAACAAACGAATATTTTTTTTTTATTGCTATGAATGGCGAGACGAGCATGCCGTTCGACTGATGGTAAGCGATACGACTGCTCATGAACAGTAGCAAAACCAAATAACACCTTGAATTACAAAGCAATGCTTGGCATTCCACTGCGCTCGCCATCCTGAGACATAAGATGTTAAGTCTCAATATGTCCAGTAGTTACTCCGGCTACAATGCCCTTTAACCCGAAACTCAACAGTGCGTTTACACTGCTGTTATATATCAGTACCATATATCTGCACGCCTAGAATGTATGTAAAGGCATTGCAAAAGTTGTAGCTCCCTTAGGTTCGCTGTAATTGAAGAAAATTTACCTAGGCTTTACGAGTCAGATAAAAAGTAACGTAATAAACGTGTCCCTAAGTACTGTTAAACAATCTGCTTATTGTTTGCATAATTACCGTTAAGAAAACAAGCATCTAATTAAAAGTTTAAACGGAACCCTATTATTTCGACGGTCATAGTCTGCCAGATATTGAATTTTCTAAGGAAAATGAAATATAGACATATTTGAATTCCTACGTAATATGATATGAATTTTTAGCCTCAAAAATTTTATATGAATGAGTTCAGCATGTGATCGGTGTATTGTGTGCTGCGTATTTGCTTTGTTTAAATTATTCGAAATCGGGGGCCCTACTTCATGTTTTGACGTAACGCACCATATTGACCGGGTGTGAGCATTAACATCGTAAAATAATAAATAGACAAAAGGATTATGTATGCACAGCTTTTTCTACGTTCTTTGTTTGTTCGAAACTACACAGTTTTAACAATGACGAGGTCTCTGAAATTAACAGTGTTGTGTGATGCCAACGCCGATGTAGTCAGCCATGGAATACCAAAAGAATATAATTTTCATTTTGGTTTTTTGCTTCAGTATAGTCGGTGAGTTTGTTGTGTTTGTATATAGATAACGGTATGTTTCGCAAACGTCGTATCATTTCATATTTATCTCGTGAATGTTTAGCGTGCGATAAAAATGTTTGCTAAGTTTTCTCACACGTTTTAGTTTCCAGACAGTAATTGAAGTGATTTTTACTTGTTAACAATCAAGATTATAATTGTCAGGATTGCGTAAACATGGTGAGGTCTAAATATTTTCAAAATATTTCAGAACCTAATCCTCATTCAGGAGAGGCACGATATGGAGCGCATCAAGGTTCTAACTGGCCATCGAATCAAAATCAACCTCAACAACATCAAAACTACGCACGGCCTCAAAACTTCTATCCAGCTGTGAAAAACGCGAATAATCGGAATACAGATTCTCGTGCCTATGAAAGAAATTATGACCACCGATATGGCACATTATCTAATGCGCCTGGGGAAATTAGGCCATTTTACGAAGGCCCAAATGGAAGAAATAAGCTATTTCGTCAATCATCTACGTCGAAAACTGCAGGAGGCAGTGTTTTTAAAGAAAAATCGTCATTAGAAGCGGTTCCTCAATCGTACCGCCCAACTAGGCCGTACTATGAATATGATGACCGAGATAACGGAGTATATTCACCATCCGTTGAAAGAAACTATCAACATCCAACTAACAGACCCTATTATAATTCAAGAATACCGTATCAGCGATCTGTTTCAGAAAATTTTGGAAATAAGTTTAAGGATACGCCGCCACAAAAGTCAAGATATTTTGATAAGCAGGCCACATCGCAAAATATGTCACCGTCTCCTTTGGATCATAAATATTCATTACAAAACCGACCACTATCTTCTATACCTGAAACTTTAAGACGTTCTCCAAACGCAGCTCATAACTCTATGCCGGAGTTACCAATTTCATCACATCCAAGTAAGTAGCTAGTTAATACTGTTTATTTTTTAATTTACTGATATTAAGAATAATTGCGTTAATCGATTATTTGTTATCTAACAGGACGCGAAGTAAATGAAATGATGTCAGATCCTATTATTCAAAACTACTTAGCTTCAAATCGTAAACGATATCTTGTACTTCACACTAATGGGACCGTGGAACACGTAGACAGTTTAGAATCGATTGTTCAAAGCTATCCTAATTTTGTCATGTTTAAAGCAGGAGATATTATTACGAATCCTCACAATAGTACATTGGAATTATCACCCTCAGTACCTATAGAAGAAACATTTCATCCTAAAATGCCAGAAAGTGGTCAACAGATTTTTCCGGAACGGAATAATTTTCCTACATATGGACATAATCCTCGAGCGCCATATGTTACGGAAAGGGCGTATATTCAACATATTGATAGACCGGTAAATATTCCAGATGAGGATTATTATGTATCAGACAACGGTGCTCTTGCAATAACCTCAACGACAACTTCCCTTGATAGTTCATTTGTTGAGGAAACCACAACCGAATATTATACGACGCCTTTTCCTGAGACAACAACAGAGTATAGCACTTTATCATCATTACTTGACTATGAACTTCCAGAATATCGAGTAATTAATAAAAATGTTATTGAAACAACAACTGAATATCTAACTTACACTGATAGTCCTTCAGAGTTTGCTACAACTACAATTTCAAATATGGACGATGTAGTTCAAACGTTTACAGAACAACCGATGGAAAATGCAACCGAAGATTCTGTAACTGAAGCTCAATTTCTGACTACTACCGAAAATTACTCAACCTTAACACCCAAAATAAATTCAGCTGATGAATATTTAGACACTGTTCCGTCCACTGAAAATACCAATAATGCGCTTCATGAAGAGAAAAAAATTGATATATTATCAAAGCTGTTCAACTACCCTTCAGCCTTTGGTAAATTTATACAACAGAATTTTGAGTCGCTTTTTTCAGCCGATAAATTAAATAATGCTACAAAGAATAAAATTGGAAGACGTATCAGAGAAGGTAAAATATATTTTTGTATTTGATATATAATAATAATTTCAAGTAAATTTAACCCTGCATTTGGAAAATAGTAACAAACACATACCTTGGTGAAAGTTTGAATGCACGTCATTTACGTGTATGGTAAGTAGACCATAAAACATTAGTAACAGTAGGTATCATTTATTTTTTCAGTGACCTCGGCTAGTGATCCATATGATGTGATGGATATATTAGAAGCAATTACACAGTTGGCTTTGACTGAACAAACAACTACGGAACCAGCAGATGTTATATTTAATACTGAAGACTCTAATACTGTTTATCCTTATACGGAAGATTCAATTTATACTACTTCGTCTCCAGTAGATGCGGCCAGCACGACTAATGATTTCCATACGCTACATCCAGAAACATCTTCGTCATTAGGCGTAAATGAAGAGGGAGAAAACCCTGACGCCTTAAATCCATTCATAGATATGAGTGAAACATTAGTAGATTCAGAAAAGGTTGAATATGTGTATGATGTAGTAGCCAGTGACGAATATAATGATCCATCTAGTTTGTATACGACAATCAATTATGAAACTAACCCGTTTACTACATTTGACGTAGTTACATCTAATCCATTTGAATATCTCAGTACGGAAGATAAATCATTAACGTCAACGGAATCTGACTCATATAGCACATCAAATCCAGTTACTGATAATATCTATGAAGATGTTACAAACCCATTCATTGAAAGTACTACACAAGAAAACAGAAAACTGCGAAAAAGACATAAAAAAAAGAAAAAATCACAGCCCGTCACTGAAACATACAGTGTAGATGCTACGAATCCGTTTATTACAAGCACTACTGAAATTAGTACGATTATTAAAGAAGATACACCTTATGATGTATCAAATAAATTGATTGCAAGTGACAATGACGGTGATTCTAATCCACCAACAGAAACAAATCCTTTTATATTAGGATTTCAAAGTCTAAATGACAGTGATCTTAATCCCTTCACAGAAAAATATTCAGATGATAATATTACTCAATCGCCTATTGAAACAGAATCTGATGAAACTTCGTCGTATTACGATGGAACAGTGACTTCTTATGAAATTGATGTAGTACCTTTTGCTTATTCATCAATTGATACGAGTAGTTATGATGAGTTGACTACAACTCCAGAACCGGGTGATAACAACCATACAGAAAGTAGTGATAACGAAGACGTTGTACCTACTACTATTATTACTACCGAAGAGGGTAAGAAGCGTTATTTGTTATTTAAAACTATATCGTATTTGTATGTTTTTATACGGAGTGAAATATTTAAAAAATAAAATCAACGTATTCATTTTTGAATTGCTGTCTTTATTATAATTTTTATTACATTACTTTAAAGGATCTCAAATGTAAATATTTTCAGATGTAGCCGATTCAACATCGACGGAAGAGCCGGCTGTGTGGTTTAAAACTGATGCGAATTTTTGGGAGAAACTGGCAGACGGTACAATTCCCTATGACGTAGTTTACTTGTTCCAAGTTCATGACCAACCATTAGTGGAGAAGGACACTAAAACCACAATATTTCCGAACGGAACTGTTGTTCAAGAGTACATTGAGACTGTGTGGGAACGGGAAGGAGGTAATGTTTTGGAAATTTTTGCTCTTTGTATTAAAATAATATCAAACGTGGGCTTATCCGTTTTGTGGCATAGAATATTATAATAAGACTTAGCAAATTATGTCTCAGGATGGAGAGCGCAGTAGAATGCTAATGCTTTGCAGGAGCTTCGGCGGTCGTATCGCTTACAATCAGGTGGATGGCATTCTTATCTTGCCATTCAGTGTAATAAATAAAAATATATTATATACAGGTAGTAAAACTTTAGGATCAGTCTGTTAAAAGTATTAGACTGATATCTTTGAAATAGCCACGCCTAGTTTTACTATTTATATGCTATTAAAGTAATGCGAAAAAACCTCATATTTACCAAGAAAGGCAAAGTTAAACATTTTAGTATGGTGACAGATTTAATCCTAGGATACTGTTCTATCAGGGGACTTTTTGCAATCTTTAAAATATTGGAAAACCTATTTTCAATATCACATAAAGTTTTACGACGTCTAGCATTTACGACGTGCTGACCGCTTGATCTTCCTCCAGGGACCTGTGAGCCTAAATTTATGTCACTCTATCTGTTTTTGTCGCTGTATTTTGTGGTGACTTAACGTAAAGCCTCTGCGTATATCTTTATTGGCTGACTTAAAGAATCAAGTTGGCTTAAAATATTAAAATTTATAGCGTAAATAAATTTCTTTGGAAAGTACACAGTATGCATTAAGGTGTTTTTTTAAGTAGTATTCGACGATTTTTATTTTATGTTTTTATTATTATATTTCTTTTTCAGATTCAAAGCCTATAGTAGTCCAGTCAAGTAAAACAGCATATCCGGAGGAGGAGACATAAAATTTCAAGCTGAGTTGTGAGGAAATATTACAAATTGACATATCTCAGTGTAAACCGAATACAAACGCTCTTATGAGCCACGTCTATAAGAGTAAACAGAACCTATACTTCTACATTTTACTCGATCCTGCCGCTTCATCCAGATACGTTAATATCTTGAAGCATTCTCGTCATTTCTATTATACTTTAAATAATGTTATTGTAATTCTTAATATATTTTTTAATAAGTTGCCTATTATTTAGCCCTTTTTTCATTTGGATCATTTTTAGTTCTTAAGACTACGGCCTGAATAGTATCTTTATTTTCAATATTTTATGTGGAGTAAAAAAAGTAAAAGATAACAAATAACGAGGTTTGATGATGTAATGTATTTTTGATTCTTAAGTAGAGCTGACGTTTATTTCGTTGGTAATAATAGGATTAGATCCAAACACTGATAACTTTATTCTTAGAGACGATGCATCCATCACTGTCATAATAGTTTCTAATTTGATTTTTCTATGGAAAAAACGCAATTTACCCATGGCTTAACCACGGGTTTTATGCAGTTATTGGATATATATTTTAATATAATATATTTAGGTTATTTCACCACGTAGGATAAATGTGTTTTACATCTTAAGCGGTTCTTTCATTTCCATCTCCCTATAGGTAGCTATTAGCTAATCTGGAATTATTAATGCAAGCTTATCGTCCGACATACAGTAGCGAGCTCGCGATGTCTCAAGCCCTGCGGCTATACGTTATACAAAGATGTATCTGTGCTGAACTCCATTCAGCGTCAGTCCAGCGCGTCGCGTCTCGCAAGGCCGCGGTGGAAATGCTTGGAACATGAGGCCACGGGAATACTCGCGAAATCCTCGAATTATCGTATGATTGATACGTATTGATCCTGGTTTTATGTTGCTCGGGAATCCCTTGTGGACGAGGACTCTAAGTAAGTATGATTAAGCATATAATCTATAGTAAATGAATGTTTCTTCATCACGTATCAGATAGAGACAAGGTTCATTTAGTCACTTAGTTGCTCTTAGACGTAGAACGTGTAGAACAAACACTTTAGTGTAACATGTATCGGCACTATAGTGACTATACACAACTATATTTACATTGTGTTTATACTCTAAATATGACGCTAAGGTCTTACGTCTTTAGTGTTTTCTGTTATCTTTAATGGTTCTTTTAATTTAAGTACTCGTCTAGTCTTATCTGAATCACATCAAAGTTCAGTATCAGACAATGCAAAATAAACTTTTATACTTATATTTTTTGTACTCATATTAATATTCTCGTAAAATATAGCAGTAGATGCATTTGTTAGTCATCTTACTTCGATTATGGAGTATATTAAATGGATTGCCTGTTTTGGTACATAAATTCCAGCACCTGTGACATCGGCGCCAATAATTGGACGTCATTAATATTCATTATTTTTAATCTGTGACGCGGCAGTTGCAATCGAACAGAAAAACGTTTACAGATATAATATGGATGGAATGTAATTTATATTAGTAACACTGTGCCTACAGCATTTATTTAAAAACTAAAGATAGGCCCTTTAGCACATTTAGAGTTTCAAAAAGAAGACCGCGAAAATCACGCTAAAATAAATATTAAATTAAGTAAAATTAATAGATTTCGTATCTTCAATAATAATACATGTAAGTATATTCAAAATCGAGCGACGAACAATTTTTGTAACGCTACACTAGATATGTACTGGAGCGCGCGCACCACTTACGTCAGAAGACTTTACGCGCTTTTCGTCCCGTCCATATTTTATGTTAATGGCCACCATATTGTTTGAAAATCGAAATACTGTACTTCTAAACAATAATTTTCGCCGTCTCGATAAAGTATTCGTGTATTATCATCGTGTAATTCGATAGACATAAAAAGTATTATGATAATTTTCAATAGGATTTTTCATACGGAAGAACAGCGGTCAATTACTTTCCAATTTAGGAAATTGTTTCCCAGATCAGATAAATTTAGCTGACAAATTGCTTATCGAACCTGTTTTCTCCGAACTAGAAATAACTTCCTAGTTCGACCAGTCGGATGCAATCCGCTGAATTTTTTATATACATCGCTTCAGCCGTTTGTCTAGCGTACCGGTCACAGCCCTTGTAAAAAGCCATCAAGCTTTGAGGATAGTAAAAAGATTTTTTTTATCTTTTTCTTCATAAAGGTCGAGAATAGTTTAATGCGCCCGCAGCCTTTCTAGATGAGTAGCCAAGACTGATGGCTGGAAAACGGGCCGCCAGGTAATGAGAATCTCGCCCGTGAGGGATGGTTAGCTGTCTCCATATTACCTTACTTGGGTACGAAAAAATGGCGACGTTGCGGCTTTGGTTAATTGGATGTCCTTAATTTTTATAAGGGTTTAATTAATGTTGAAGCTTTTTATGCAGTAAACATTTATATTTTGTATTATTTAATATATTTTAGGATAATTATTTGAAGATATAACGTAGTGTAGTAGAGATTTATCATTAAGGCAGGTTAAAGGATTTTCGCGGCTTTGTGGTCTAGTTATGGATGAAATACTCTCAGCATTTAGGCCTGTATCCTACACGGTGAATTGTCAAAGTCTGTATATGATGAAAAGGAAACATAAACATCACCTTAATTTAAATTTTGTTTCAGACTACATCACGTCATTTATTTCCGCATATACTCGTATTCTAGGATTTGACTACTAACCAACTAGAAGACTTTCAAAATGTTCAGCATAACCAAATTAGCCCAGATTGAAAAGAAATCCATTGTATTGGTCAAATATAAAGTTATTGGTTACACCATGAAGTTAATTAATTTTTTAATACTGAAATAGTAAAGGTTGTTACGAAACATGTTTTTTTTGCACTTTGACCATTAATTTATATCTGAATATCACCATTGGAATCTCTCTTTATTACATTGCGGAGGTGAAATATCATTACAGTATTTTAGCATAACAAAACAAAAAACTACCTCATTTTATTTAAGATAATATTTTTTATCAATGTGTGATGAAGTATAATTTAAATAATCTATTTATAGTGGTTTTCCATAATAAAGAAACACATAATTTTACTTAAGTTAATAATTCTTCTAATTTCAAAATATTTTCATTCTGTCAATAGCTACTTATTGGATGACAAGACGTGGGTGGACCCTATTCCCGGTACCGCTGCGTCATTCCCTAACGACAGGGTTTATTCCCCTATATCCCGGATTACGAGCTCCACTGGGCTGTATAAAAACTTGCCCATTTTGAGCAACTTCCGCATAAGCTAATGGCATGTTGAGATCCATCTGTTCTGTGTTGACATCCGATTCTGTTTCTTTCACTATTAAGTTGAAATGGTGACTATGGCAATAATAGTGTTTTGTTTAAAGCAGGATTAAACCTGTCTGACATCCCTTTCCCATTAGAAACAGTCTTTATTTAAACGACAGGCAGTAAAAGCTGATGCTTGACTCAGGATTTGTGTTTTATTAGCTTTGCTTTAGTAAATAAAAGTCTAAGGAATACATTTGAATTGTCTGTCTATATTGTCTACAAACGTAGCTTGCTTTTATAAAGAAATAAAATATTAGGATGTTGAATAATCTATCAATGTTATTATTTGAGAAATAGTTATTCAAATTATTTCCAAAAACTGACCAAAACAGACAAATATGGACACAAAAAAGGGAAAACAACTTACGCATTAAATTTTCAAATCTAAGCACGTTTTATTAACGAACCAGTTTTGTGTAAATCTTCTTTAAATAAATAACTTTTTAATTGCACAAAAACCGACACCGGGTCGGCGAAGCAGCGGAGACGACACTATTTTTTAAGCTCTTTTTGATTTTAATTTCATGCTTCTGACTGCTCGGTTATATTTTGTAAAACAACTTGCATATTTTGTTATATTTAATGAGTGTGAGCTCAATGTTTGGAGAAGGTAATTTGGTTTGAGGTTTAATAAAACATCGTATATTATTTCTGCCATGTATTTCACAATTTTTTCCCGGTTCTGTTTTAGCGACTTGAATAAACAAGGTCTTATTTTAAAGGGATAAAATGATAACAAACGGTCATAGCGTGATTTTTAACGCAATTTTAAAGCGCCAGACTTTTGGACGAGAGGTACCGGTGTTGTATTATCGGTGCTTTATTTTATTATTATTGTTATTTATCATTTTGTATTCTTTGTCTTTTACCTTTTTTATTGGGATATTGTGCTAGCAATCAACAATTTTCTTTTATTTTTCTTTTTTCATCTGTTGGCAGTCGCTTGAAATTTTTACTGCGTACCAGCTGAACTAAAAATCAGGGTATTTTAGTATTCTTTGTACAACGTTGAGTTGATTCTCATGTGATTCCACGGAAGTATGTCGTAAAGTATTATTTGACCTCTGTGCACAGGCTTAGTTAAGTGTACTTAAGAGTAATGGGCGTGACAGCGTCACGTGATGGGGACCTTAATAAAGCGTTTAACGTCTATGTCGTAAAGATACGCTGTAAAGTTGCAGTTTATTGTTCATAACTAGCAAGCACTGCTGGATACTATGTGTTTGATGGCGCTCGTTGTGGCTGCATGCTGAGGACGCGGCACTTTCTAACATTTTTATGGGATGACCAAGCGTGACTTGTAGGGCTGACAGTAAATCAAAGAGGACATTGGTTTAACGGGGTCATGTATTCCCTAGAAGATAGTAGGAGTAGATAGACAACAATTGCATTCGCTTACATACCACTGGTGAATTCTGGTCACGATAATTATAGATTATAACAAAATTGTGAAGCAGTTAGAACTGGGTCGATTACGGTACAAATAAATAGTTATGTATTTCATAATAGGTAGTTGACGTATCCTTAGTACAAGAGATCTTGAAAGCAAACAAAATTACTGTTATAATAACACTTATAATTGAATTTACATCACGTGAGACTTAAAACACACTTGCTCAGCGTCTGTTTACTTCATAAACAAGAAGGATGGCGAAATTGTCAACCAGAACACCACAAAGGTAATTTCGCAAACTATTTGATGCCTTTGAAGTTCAAGAATGGTTGGAAGTTTGGCTTTTGCACCTAAAAATAACTCAACTTTAGTTCGAGGCAGATAATTTCGTACAAATCTCTAATAAATGGGAGGCATTTATTTGAAGGCCTTCAAATAACGAGTATATACGAGTATAAATTATTTATGTTTTATTTTTATCGAAGTGCCCTTTTTGATGTTGAGTAAAAAAGGAGGACGTGATATTACAGGATATTTTAAAATAATTCGACATCTATAGTAACCACATAAGTGCCTGGAAAAGCAAGTACTTCGTTTTATTATTAGAAGCTAACAAAGAGTTTAACTATATTTCTTTCGACGGTAATAAATAATATCATAATATTTTCGCACCTTAATGTGTGCACCATACGCTAATCGAAGTAACAATGGCACTCACACTGCATTTGGCAAAACAGCCCGAACAATAGAATCTCGTTAACCGAAAAAGCATTAAGGATTTACTCAACAAAAGAACCGCGAGTTTAATATCGCGAGAAATGTGTTAACGGCACAAAACAAGCCGAATTGAAAAGGCTCGGTGTAAAGGTCTAGGCATTCGGAGGAATTTCATATTGCACTGGGGGTAGCGTATGATTTTGTTTTGAATAGCTATAAAACCGACTATAAAGTGCAAAGACTGATTTTTATAACATTTGATGTTTTAGAAAAGACTGAGTTTTATAAATATGTAACTTCTTGTTTCTAAAAATATTCAGTAATAGTTTCTATACGCGAATTCTGCTCATTGACATAAAACAAATTTTGGCGGATTTTATCGTGGAATTATTGGTTTAATTGTTACATTTTTTAACTTCCTTAATTCCTTCTTCCGATTTTCTTCCTTCTTTGGATTACTTTACTATTTTCCTGGTCACGGGGCGGACTGCGGTATTAGTCATCATCATCATATTATTAGTCATATTAGTAAGGGGAGTTATATTGTAACAGCTATTGTGCGGATGATTCATACCTCAGGCCGCCCCGTGACCACGAAAGCTGTAAAGTAATTGAAACTTCAGGCAATAAACATTTTACCTAATCCGCGATAAAGTCCGTAACAAATAGTTTTATTTTAAAATTCACCAAGTTGAACATTATATAATTTATTCGCTAAATGCGAACCATTTCCAACAGGTTGCTTTACAAATCCTTAGGGGAAGCCTATGTACAGCAGCTGATATGTGTGTTTATTTGAAGAAAATTAGTAATATAACTTAGTAATCGTTGACTATTATGACTAGTTGACTAGTTGATGTTGATAACTAGGTGAACAATAATATTGATCTGTTTTTCATTGTATACTGTCCATCCACCATCTATTCGTGAAACATCTTAAATTTTCAAATGAAATAATATAAAAAATTACAAGTGACAATATATTTTGCGCCGATTTATTTTTAGGTTATCACATAATATAACAAAGTATTGTCTACCTATATTCTGGTGTTTTACAACAACTTTTTGTTGCTATGATTAATTATGGCAATCAAAAATGTAATTCCTAATTAAAAATAAATTATTAAGCTATTGAAAATATTATAGCATTATATCCGCCAGCGCCTTTAAAACGGAACATACAGATATGTTCATGAATCGCGCGAATATGAAACCGCGCGACTCTGGCTCTATGACAGTGTGACGTCATCTGACATGAATAGTGATTGGAATTATTCGTTTACTGCCGCGAGCTGGCTTCGCCATTTTATTAATAGGTTTATTGTCAAACATATTTTAGGATTATTGCTTTTATTGCTGCCATGTGCATATAGTAGTAAGTACGTAGTAGAAAAAATAGATGAACAGGTCATAAAACAGAATATAGAAGGTCGCCGCATATTGCATAATAATCTATACTCAGGCATTTATAATATGTTAGGCGGAAAATATAGTACGTCAGAATTAATGATATAATTATCGCAACAGTCTTACTAAGATTTTAAGACTTCTAGTTTACAAAAGCACTTATATGGAGGAGCATTATTCCCAGTAATGGACTACTAATCTGAACATGATTATAAAAACAGATATTGTAGATATTTAACTACGGTATATGCACAATGCATAACACATACAGAAGATACCATAATCACGAATTTTTAAAAAACATCTTAAAAAAATGATTTTCTTTAACCTTACAAGCTTCTGCATGAGACGTCATCCGCACAGTAAATAATAATTTACGCCAAATAATACCCGATACACTGGCGTCGCGAAATGGAGCGAATTTAGTGTATACGTCACGAAGACGAGCAGTGTGCTTAAAATAAATCAAACCGAGTATCGAGTGTCTGTGACATTGCTGGCTGCATCCACTGACATGGTAAACTGGGAACTGTATTTGGAAAAATTTAGAAAGTAATTTAGTCTTAATTTTTTGGAAATCTTTTGATGATGAATCATTGAATTGAAGGAATTAACAGGGTGAATATTTTCTTACGTCAGAAACTTCATTTCCTGAGCAATGGGTAGCGAGTGATTAGAAAATCAACGTCGGCTTCTATCAATACGCTTTATGCTTATGCACGCATTTAGTTGTAAGCGGTAATCGCTTTATTAAAATACAGCGAAACAAAAACTACAAAATTTAAAATAAGTTGCTACAATATATAGATTTTAAAGTTTTCGTATTTTTATTACCTTTATAAACTTTTTTGTTTTTTGTGACTAGGTGTTATAGATACATGTATTTCTATTTAGAAAAGTGCGGACTATGACATGTTTTATAACCTATACATAATTAATTTAAGAGAAAAGAAAAGAATCCTTGTAGCTTGCTGACTATGTATTCAATATCTATGTAAGTAAAAGGCAGCTACCTTTTTCGTATTGAAGACGACGCAACGAGATTGAATACCCACCTACTCGGTCTATACGATTGGCCCGGTGATATACACAGGATTCATTGACGTGAGAAGTGTAGAAAACAATGCCACTTTAGAGCAAATTGGGTTTGGATTTATTAAAAGTCCCTAGGTCTCGCGATTTGTCTGCTTAAAATATTATATTTTTCTCTACAAATATCTTTTTTTTTTCAAGATAAATAATGACTTGGTCTATATGTGATCCTCCGACCAATTAATTATTTGATATGTAGAAACTTTTCAATGAGATGCTGGTAGGTGAAACTTAAATTAATCACAAAAAAGTCTAAGTAGCAGTTTTTATAGTTTCTTGAAAAAGAGTTTATTGATCGAACTCGGCTAGTTTAGTTCACAAATAAATTGTATAGATAGTTCCCTAACAGCCACGCGCGTCACTAGTCATTATTTTCTTATCAGCATGAAATAAATGTTGCTGGATGCAGACCTCATTCAGCAGGTTAATGTGGCGATACTTGGGGGAGGTCTATGTTCACCAGTGGACTTTCTGTGGCTGAGAGAGAGACGGAAGAGAATGATGATGAATTAAAAAAATCTTAATATATTTTCATCGAAAAGTCGAAATATTATATCGTTCAAATAAATTTTGCTTACTAAACGTTACTCTAATATTATCGATGAGGAATGGAGCGTGATTTCAAATAAGTTCACCTTTAGAGCTAAAATAAAATTTAACATCCGCCAAATTATAACCAATAAAATTTTATAGCCACGAAACGTCGCTGCTTGTGCACTCTTTCCAAGTTAAATAACAGAGCCAGAATATATTGAGTAAACTTTCAACTGTTTTATATGGAATTTTTAATATAAGGTCATTATATTATGTTTTTGGACATATTGCAGCGTTTATTTTTCTAGTCTACTTTTCGTATCGACTATGTTATGAAAATAGAAGTTTAAGGATTTAAAATTACTTTACCATTGATTAAAGTAATTTTAAATCCTTAAACTTCTATTTTCATTACATCGTCTTAGTACGGTTGATAATTTTAGGTTTCGTGCTATAAAATAAAGAAAATTTGACTGACAGTCAATAAAGAAATTATAATAAAGTCCAGACCATAAACTCAAGTCACATTGTACGACATTGATTGAATTTATTTAGCTTTATTTCTGTATTGGTATAGTCAATCACCATGCACAATAGCTGTGAAGGAACACATCGTGAAAAACCTGCATATAATGTGTAAGAATTTTTATGGTGCACAAGGCCAGCGTGGTGAATTATACGGACTAGCCTCTCTTCAATCGGACTCTTGTTTGTTAAGGAGACCCGTGCTCTCCAGTGGGACGTTGGGAAATTGGCTGATATAGATTAAAATATAATTTATGAATAAATGTAATTATAAGTCACATGCGGAAGTACATATTCCTGTGCTAAATATAGAATATGGATTAACCCCTCTCAATCGTCAAACTCACGCCTTTTTCCCGGAATTGACATTTCACATTCACACATTCCACCTTGTATGTTCCGTGTCACAATATGACGAGGAACGAGCCTATTGCCATATCGGGCAAAAATTCCTGACTCCAGGTTGATAATGAATAGAAAAATCCAAGAGCGAACCCAAAATCGCAGCTTTTTAAGAGTACCTTAATACAATTACGCCACCGATGTATACAGCTACAGATACAGAAATATAGACTGCCATAATGAATAACCTCTGCGTCGCTTATAAAGTGCAGCGTCCTCATCACTCGCTCATATAGCGTGGAAGTTGCCGGGTAAGTACGTGACTGCGGACGATTCCGCCCAAACTAATGATGGCAGATCCCCGATATCTAGCTTGCCATGAACTTGCTTAGTTTGTGTTTGTTGCATAAATTACTCGTTATCTATGTCACTTTGTAGGAATATTATTCATACATTTAGATTAATTTTGACTCATTTGTTTTGTTCTTGGTAATACGAGTAGATAAAAAAAATACCTTTTATTAACTGCTGAAAACGCGTTAAGTCTGTAAAATTTACTTGTAATATTGGTTTTTAAATGGTATTTCACTCGATGACGCTTAAGATCGGGTGAAATAGGGGTAGTCGGGATATAATGCTGGGTAGAAAGTCAGAAAGTGGAGTTCATAAACGATTGTACTTGGTTTTACGAATTATGCTGTCTCACTAGTGAGTTATACAGTTAGTAATAACAAATAACATATTATCACAATAATCTCCATTTGTCTAAATAAACATTTTTGAAGAGGCACCTTAGCAGGCCGGCATAATTGTTTCCATTGGCATGGGACTGCCGTCCGATACCAATGGATACTCTGCCTGGGCGGCATTGGCACTTTCCATCAGGTGCAATGCCGCCACTATGCCAGGCCAGTTAAAAAAAAAAAACATTTGCAAATATTTATTTATCCATATCGTACACGGTACAGGGATTTCGACGCGTGTAAATTATTTATACGAGACAAGCAGTGGCAAGGTTTTAACGAACCGCCGCGCCGGCGTGTGGTGTCGACATTTCTACATCGATTGACACATGTTCCAATTTAGTATCATTAGATTTCAAGGTACTAGGGGAACATTCATTATTACGTGTTCTAATGAAGAAGTAAGGTGGATTTTCTTATAACGCTTTATTATAGTGCTCAGGAATTAAATATGCAGAAGATAATTATTACAAAGTATAATGAGTTGATTCATTTTATTAATGATGGTTACTATCCAACTAAACTAACAGGTACCGTTTGACGTTTCATATTTTTCAATTTTGAACATATTTAGACAAGCGTAACTCACACAATTTTAATTTCGCTTGCCGTAAAGCCACAATTTTAGGCCATGGTTTTAGGCGAAATGTTATTGAAATTGTGTAAGTTACGGTTGTACCAAGTTGAAAAGTATGAAACGTCAAACGGGACCTGTTAGTTTAGTTGGATAGTAGAATTATGTTCAAGGTCCATTTGAAGAGCACGGTCGTCATATGCTATGTAGGCAGATACCTTTTTGCTATACTATTGCATAAAAGGGTCTACTATCCTTTGACAAAGTGTTTTGCGAATTAGAACTAACATCTAGTTATCTAAACTATTACCGTCTCTCGTGTTTGCCGAATGCGGACGTGTGAATGGAGTTATTGGTGAGTTTAATGTCAGAATGTTGAACAAGTACGTGAATCGGTAATTTATACATGTGTTAAAAGCTAGCGAAATGAACAAAACGATTTAATTAATGTTATTATACCTTTTATACTGTACATACTATGCCCTCCATATTATGATATTTTCCTAAAATGAACCTCGTTTATTATTACGCATTGAAAGCGTGAAGCTGATGCGCGGATTTCGTGTTAAGGAAAAGTAATACGCGAATTCGAGTGATATATCTAATGTGTCTTTAATGTGTTTTTGAAACCCATCAATAGCATTGTTATTACCACAAACAAACAAGACAAATATAAAATCTCACTGTGTACCAGTTACGTATATTCATCACAAATCTCTTTCGTAAATGTAACACATGTTGTGTCGTGGTGTTATCGAAGAGTTCAGGCAATAATGCGGGATGATATATTGGTGTATAATAGGTTATGCAATAATGGTCTTAGGGGGAGGCCAACAGAACAGATGAATAACTGTTCTGTGGGGCCTATGTTCATCAGCAGAATTCCTGTGGTTGAAGAGAGTGACAGAGAAAGAGTAATGCGGCTTGTAGATTGGTTTAGACATCTGACTGTTATTAATCATATGTATGTAGATGACCTTCAGGGTTATTATTACCACCAAAATGTGACTTACATGTTACATGTGATTAGAGATGACAGGCGTGATGTCGTTAAGAGAACGTACATTTTTATAATTCGTAATATTTGCAAACATTTTAATAAAGTTTAAATTTTCAGTTGTGATTATGATGGTCTAAGATTCCACAATACTTCGATTTTAGGTGGGTTGCCGGCCTCCCAACATTGGATGGGATAGTTAGATAATTCCCAGAGCAAAAAGATATTAAACCTTCGGAAATATCACTGAAATCGATATAGCAGTGCCAAGCTTTTGCGACAATTTCTATTACGATTCATATCCCTTCCGAAAAATATGCCAAAATGAACACAAATGTAACTGCAATCTAATTATCTCAACAAAACAAAGCACTGTAAATGCTTGGAATGAACAAGCGGACAACTTGTCTAATTTCAAGTAGTCGGCGTCATCTAATTATTTCAACACACAAGATGCGCTCATAACTAACAAGCACATGTAGAATCTTATAGTCTCCGTTAGTTAGCTAAAATATACATCAAATCTGTGATAAGTGAGGAGCTTAAATATATGTCTAAGATGTATTTTATCAAACTTCTTATTATTAGATATGAACCTAATTTACATACACTTCAATGCTCAAACTGGGATTCAAGTGAAAACAAAGCCTTATTTATCAATATCCATCGCCAATTTATAAGCAAAAAGGTGAAATGCCATATAATCTCAAGTGGTACCGGCAATAAGCATACTAAAAGTTTTCAACGATCAATTGTGGGAATATCTTGAAAAGTAAAGCACATCTTCGATTTAACATCTTCACAGAGTTTGGGTGAATGAGTTGAGAGGCTAATGGTTTGTGCCGTATTTGTTCGGGAGTTCCTTTTTATTTAAAAGACTGGCTTTTTAATACAGCGAATGTGACTTACTGAGTGTGCTTAAGTCACCTTTCATGTTTTGTAAGTGGTTTAGCCGTTTGCAGCATTCGGTTTATAACTTTTATATGACCTTTATTGAAGTTTATTTATTTATTAATATATACTATATTACAGATTAAAAATGAAACAAATACAATAAAAAATTAAAACAAAAGTACAATTGGCGGTCTTATCGCTCCAAGGAAATGTCTTACAGACTACCACGGGATGGATATAAGAAAAGGATAAACAGAGTTATTAGAGTTGATCGTTCATATATCGGATGATAATTATTAATGTTTAATTTAAATGAAGTAAGCAGTGGTAATGATCATTAACTTCAGTCACTGCACATTGATAGTTCTCTTCCAACCATTTCTACGATCTATTCAAAAGCAGCCTGCATTCAGTGACTTACTGCAAACTTTGTTATGAGTAAGTCAAAGTCTTGCTACCGAGAACGCTAAAGATTCGATGTAATGGTAAAGACTTTGCGGGAAGGAACGCTGTGTGATGAGCTAATGATCATGTATGACTAACGGACCCGGCTTCGCCCTGGTGCAAATAGTTTTTGGGTCCAGTCCACATAAACAACGTATTATGTCGCGTACTGACTGTTTTATATTTAAACTCAATGAGATCGCCATCGACTATATTGCTTTCCCCGTCCGATCCCGTTATATCTCGTTCTGACCCGTCTCATTCCGTCTTATGACGAAAAACATGCAATTCTCTCCTCTTTTAATCCGTGCCTCCCCTTCGAATTTGAGAGAGTAGCAAATATGTTTATTTGAAATGCTGACTCATGCCACGGGAATACTTAATTTTTCGGGATAAAAAGTAGCCTATTTGTTAATCCAGGATGTCAGCTATCTTTATTATCATCAAAATCCTTCGAGCCATTTTTGTGTGAAAGAGCCACAAACACTCACAAACTCACAAACTTTTGCGTTTATAATTAGTAAGGATGTAAGGGTAGTAAAGATAAAGAAGCAATTTAATGCCATACGTAAATGAGAACAAAAATAAAAAAATAAATGTTTCACTAATTTACCTTTTCCTTGGTATCACATAACACATTGTTTCTGAATTTAGAAGTAGAGCAGTTAATTAAGAATAGATGTAAACCAACAAACCGGGCCGGTGATTAAGCTTCCCAAATTGCTCCTGAATTATTTTGTTAGGCCCATAAAATCGACTGAACAAGAACATATTGTCACAATTGTTTTCTTACTAATTTGCTATAAAGGAGTAAACATCCAACACGATCATAAATAAACGTTCTAGTAAGCGTCGGAAATAAAACCATCTAGTTATTAAATCATGTTTCACATCTGTTGCGGATTGGCTCTCACGATATTGCTTACGACTAAAATATCTGTTTAGTCGGGTGTGTGTAAAGAAAGAGCATTAAAATTGTTATTGTGCTCTATTATAATACAAGGTTATCTATACATCTATACATATAAATAAAATTGAAGTGTCTGTTTTAAAAGTGAAAATAAAAAAAAATTACCAACTACATATCGTTATATACACGATACCTGTGCCGAAAATGATCTTTAAAATTTTTTTGTCTGTCTGTCTGTCTGTCTGTTTGTTCCGGCTAATCTCTAGAATGGCTGGACCGATTTTGACGGGACTTTCACTGAAAGATAGCTAATTTTTGCGGGAGTAACTTAGGCTACTTTAATTTTGAAAAACAAATTAGGGTTCCGCACAAAAAAATAAAAACCCTAAAATTATGGGGTTATTTTTTTTAAATATGGTATTAAGACACACGGGTGGCTGAGTTCATTATGTTTATTCGAATTATTTTGCTATAAAATTATTTAGGGTTCCGTGGGTACGAAACATATCTCTAAAACAAAAAAATCTTAAAATTGTTTTTTTTTTAGTATGGTATTATGACACGCGGGGGACTGAGCTCATTATGTTTCTTTGATTTATTTGGTCTAAAAATATTCTAAAAATGTCAGGTAGCTGATATAATAAGGACTAACTTAGGCTACATTTATTTTAGAAAAAATATTTTATTTTAGAAAAATTAAGTTATTGTTAAATTCCACGTGGACGAAGTCGCGGGCACAGCTAGTAAGTTATAAGTCAAAGCGGCTGAAAATCAGCTTTGCTCGGTGTGTATCGGACATTTTGTCTTCTACATAATTTAGGCACATACATTTTTCTAATGATGATGTAAAAAAGCAATAGATAATAATTTATTTAGAATTATTTATGTATCGCAGTTGATAAAACAAAATATACACCTAGCAGTGATATGTACCTATATTATGATACAAAAACCACGTTTACAGACAAGAATATCTAGTACATATGACTCAAGAGACAAGAATCATTACGAGCATTTAATACATTGTTGCCAAATAAGGCTGATCTGCTAGATTAAATAGAGCCAAGACTTAATTTAAGGAAACTTGGCAACTTGAGAACGTATTTATGCATAAATTGCAAATCTTGACAGAAACACATATTCAGAATGAGGTAAGAAATATCTCTTGAACCGCAGCGCTTTAGCTGAGTAGGTACTTGTTGCGATTGTATACTGTCGCTATAAATTTTGGTAATACAATGCTGGCCCTGATACAAATCTCTTTAGTGTAAAATACTGTGGTAGTATCAAGATTCATTGTGCGGTGTGGCGTTGCCAGAAGAAACATGACTGCTTACGTATACCTACTTAAGTTATTGGGAATTTTACTAGACGGTGAAACGTGGGTAGTGGAGATATTTTGCTTATGATTTCAAAACATGTTGTAGGAGAATTATTTTATCTCTGTTTTAATTTTATAGAGCTCCATTACCAATATATGTTATATCGATTTGAATGGTTGTTTTCGTTATTTTTTTCGCATTCTTCACGATTTAACAACTCGCAACCAAGACATGATAATTAATTACTGTTCACACGACTATTATGACATGAAATATAATTTAAAAGCAGGGTTAAATAATTGCATTTCCCGGAAACAACGCACCGTCGTTAAATCAATTTTGAGAGTGAATTAGGCCAGACAAATAATGTTTCAATTTTTTTTTTTTTTTTTTTTTTTATTGCTATGAATGGCGAGACGAGCATGCCGTTCGCCTGATGGTAAGCGATACGACCGCTCATGAACAGTAGCAAAACCAAACAACACCTTGAATTACAAAGCAATGCTTGGCATTCCACTGCGCTCGCCATCCTGAGACATAAGATGTTAAGTCTCAATATGTCCAGTAGTTACTCTGGCTACAATGCCCTTCAACCCGAAACACAACAGTGCGTTTACACTGCTGTTTGACGGGAGAAATAGACACTGCGGTGGTACCCACCCAGATGGCCTCTCACATATGAGAGACCTACCACCAGTAAATGTGAACGTTAACGTAATTTGAAACTTAAATTATAAATAAAACACGCAGATGTGTGTAGATATAATTACATTCTTGTGGTATGTATTATGCAATAGATTTCCACAAAGCCTAATCCTACAACCGCAGCGCGTCTTCGCTTCACAACTTTGTAAGCACTTAAATTATGCAATAAATATGATATGAACTTAGAAAAGTTACTCTCACCTACGAGTACTATCGAATAAGTACTTTGTTTTAACGGTGTGTGTACCCGAGGGAGAACACTCCAGAATGTCTTACTTGATATAAAGTTTGGCAGTTAGTTATCTTCAGTAAAGTTTTGATAAATATGAGATTTTTCAAAATTTTTGGAGGATTTCGATGAGTTCTACAAATTGTTGCAGATGTGTTCTTAGTATCACTTTTGTGATAATATAAAAAAAAAAAAACAAAAACTAAAATTTATGTAATATCTCCATTAAAATAAATAAAGCAAAATTAATTTAGGTCATTTACAATTAAATTACAAAAATACAAACTCTATTATAATATAAACATAAACTTACATTAATGTCGTGTTGGTTTTACACTAGCCGTAACGATATATTACAAGCAACATATTGCGTCGTAAACGTGAAAAACTCAAGATTCTAGATCTTATTATACATTGTTATTTTAGTATTAGTTATAAATTACTATTGGCCTAGACATTAATTTTATTGATTCTATTAGAATTATGGAGTAAGTTGTATTTTAATTGATGTTAATATCTCAAATACTAGATATTCCTTCGAAGCCGATTCTCCTTAACACGTGATCGTTAAATTACTACATTATGCATGCCTATACAATTCGGAAATGGCACTTTAACCTTAATGGTTCTGGAGATTTATCGCGCCTAAATTGTCGCTAAACCATTATTTAGGCGACACAAATGCTGGTAATTTGAGTAAAGGGCTTTCATTATAGTGAGCTTTTCAACGCACCCGCGTCATTTCACTACACAATGATGTTATGCTTGTTGAATTTTTAATAGCATCTCCTAATACTCTTTTAAGGTGTGAAAAACAATATTTTCTATATAAATAACTGAGGGATATCAACTCACTACATCAAGCCAACACAAAGTTTAGGAATTTCTTATTTCACGCAACTTATAATGATCCTCGGTTTCTGAGATGTGGCAGACAAAGTCGTTTCAATACAAAATAAAATGACTTAGAAAAAATCTTAAGTAATTAGAATTCGGACAGCGGATTTCATTATAGATTAATTTTTTGGAAACGTTTTATTATTTAATTTTATTAATAACATAATTTATATATTACTGACTATTCTTTATTTTTTATCTATTAAACAAAACACTCCATTCCAAGTGGCAGGATAATACCCAATTATTTTCAGTTTATCGCGCCCTTGCACAGGTTGTATGTTACAAACCCGTTAATTAGAATTACCAACGAGTCATAGCAAGGCGGTATATATTAATGGCTATGGCTCCAATGATTTTTAAAGCGTTGTAAAATTAACGTTAATGCCTTGCCTTAATTACGTCTGCCTAATTTCCCAGCCTGGTCTAATGTGTTTCAGATGGCCTGTATAATCTATAATGTTATAGCAATTAATAGTTGCGATTATAATAAAAAGTTAGTATTAGGATGACCACGTATTAATAAAGCTAATATTGGGATATTATAATTTGAAACTTTTATGGTAATTTTGTAGGTCGATAGAAAACTTTGCTCCATGTTATTACGTCAGGTACACGATGTTATGGTACATTTTTATAAACAACATAAAACAAACGATTTATTCATCCAATGTCATTGTTATCTTACGCCATTTTTGGATCACGGCTGCAAGTGACCCGTAGTCACAAATAACTTACAATTTGAAACGTAACAAAAGTGTTTGCAAGTGTCAAAAGCGTACAATAAATTATATTCGACGAAGTGCGAACTGCGGTATTGCAACCGAGGATTTTCTTCGCTCCATATTTATTATTCGGGTAAGCTGGAACGTTTTAAGTTCGGAACTTGCTCATTTGAAGCCGCTGCCCGCTTTGCATAAAGTTTGGACGTGTTAAAGTACATTTTAGGATTACAAAAGCTGTCAGTAGGCTAATATGTGTTAGATTTTCGGCAAATGTTATGATTTGTATTTGATGAAGTTATGCCTCGCCACCATTCTAAAACATTCGCTTTATGTTTACAAATGGTTACACTACAGTGAAAGAGTATTTTTTAGATAGAAATTAAAATAGTCGGTAAACGTTAGCAATTTAAAAAATAATTTAATTGTAAAAAAATCTATTGCATTTGCCCCCTCTATGTTTTAAACATGATCAAAATGGTACCAGTTTATGTAAGCTTTATATCTATATTGCCTTCCTGAGTTATGTTTATTTAAATACCTAATAGTAGGGTGGCTTATATTTACACTGGCATTAAGAAATGCCACAATATTGAACCGAAATGAGAACAAACATTTGTAGTGTGCTCAATAAATATCTCTGCGTGTAGGCGTTGGGGTTACTTTAAAAATTTCTATTTTATACAATATTTACAGTTGTATGTTTGGGCATACATTGAAGTTAATTGGTGGAAATATGATATATTTTTTGTTAAATAATATTACAAAAATACGCGTGTGCCTAGGGGGTTACTCTACACTCCGACACGACGACGAATGTTCGAACTTCGTACATAAAACTGTACGAATATGCCTTAATATTTTACAAAATATTCGAATCCTCGATCGTACGTCGTAATCTAAGTTCGGAGTGAATTATGCGTCTCATAGAGAATCGTATTTTAAAAGTGGAAATCTCTCATCTTATACGTTGACGCCGAACGTTCGAATATATTTTGAACCTCGTGTCGTACAGTAGAATATCCCCTGATCATCATATCCTTCGATCAAATATACACTAGATACAACATGAGCGCTTAGAAAATGGCACCAAAAAAGAGTGCTTTAAGCACTCTTTCGCCTTCAGTCACGCACCGACCGTTGCTTCTAAAACGTCGCATAACTTTAGAAAATATTATGTGAAAAGCTATTTTAAGGTCCAGGAATAAGGTGGAATTTGTGTTAATATATTTGGAATATGTGATATTTTTGTTTACTATTTTTAATGTCATGCATCGGTGCCACTTTTTAACAGAACTTTTACAGGGAACTGTGTATCTAGTGTATTAGTCCAAGATCCCAGGGCCCCCAGACGTTACTTATTTTCTCATAAAAAATATAAATGGGATAAAGTAGTGTTAGTACGTACTTTGAGTGTGTGCATACCTGCTAGCTTGGGTCGACGGCCAATTCATAGGTACCAGGTGCTAAAGGTAGATAAATACAGTACTGACTTTTCTTAAATTCTCAATGCTGATTTTTACATATGTTTTAGATAATTTTGTTAAAAATCATAATCATTATTGCCAGACACTTTCCATCGGCGCTTACCCTTACCAGACGCTTTAAAGATTCAAAAAAAATAACATAATTTTACTTATAGTCTCACTCTTGATTTTTATATATGATACTTAGGGAACTATTTGAACAACCCTGGTCAGCAGCCAGACCAGTTGGAGGGGTCAAACATCCCCCCAGACACACATAAAGTGTCGCTATGTGTATGAGCGCGAGGTCATTATTTGTACGCTTGAGTGAGAGAGAGATATCTACCGATATCTTTCATATAATTATTATCGTCTCTAGGCTACTCTATTCAATGCATCTGTGATTTTATTTACAACGAGTTGAAATAAAAGAAAAAATATTTATAGTATTCTAATAAATATAATGGCAGAATTATTAAAGTGTGTGTTTTGTGAGAATTCCGATGTGAATTTAATATTGTTTACGGAAGAAACGTTGAAAAAGTGTCAAACAATATTAAAACATAGAAAGGAACATAACCTAAAATTCAAAAATATTGTTTTGCCAGCTGATTTATATGAAAGTGGTTATCATAGACAATGTTATAAATCGTTCACAGGTTCGATGGCATGTTATAAATGTTACAAATGTATAAATCGTAAATGTTACAAATGTTATAAATCGTTCGCAGGTTTGATGAAAAAATATTACTCTTCAAAAGCTACAAGTACAGAAAAATCTACTCCAAAAGAAAAATCAATAAATATTGCAGAAAATTCATCAGCAGCATGTTCATCGACATCTGAATTAGATACACAATGTATTGAGGTATAATCATCTATTCCACAAATTTCAAGTCTATCAACTTCTTCTGTACGTGATACTATTATAATACCTGAGCCAGGTACTATACCTGAGTGAGTCGAACCAGTTCCATCTATTTTACCTGAAAATAATTTACAACTAGAAAATATTGATCCATCTTGTGAAACTAATACATCAATTGAAAGTTACGTAGGTATTGGTCAAAGCAATATTATCTGTATGTTTTGTGACCAGAAGACTAAAAAGCACCGCTCGAAAAGATTACCTCTACATTCGTGTGATAAAAAAAATTTCCTTTCTAAACTAGATAAAGAAAATGAAAATCATAAGGAGTTCATTAATAAATTTGAAAATTATTCGCTTTCAAAAATTTATTATCATCATCCTTGCAATTTAGAGTTTTTTTTATAAAACATCAGTAAAAAAAGAAACACCCAAATGTGATTGGCATTTTATTATACTTTAACTTTAAATAATTGATATGACCGTGTAAGTCTTTGATTCTTAATTATGTTATTTTTGTTACAGAAAATGAAAGTAATAAGGATGATAATGAAGATAGTCAATGCCAACATTGGGTTGATGATGACTTATCAAACTTAGACGATGATGACAGTAAAGATCATGCTGAATTGTAAAATGTTCAAACTACAAATAATCCGAAAGAAGAAAGACATGTATAGCTTTGTGTAATTTAAAGATTTAATAAACATGATTTTTTTAAATAGTAGTATTCAATTTTACTCGATGATATGATAAGATATAAAACATAGGTTAAAGAAACTTATATTTATTATTTATAAAATTTTCTCAACTCGGATCACTTTAAAATACCTTGTAATCTTCAGGTTCGATTCTATTTTGTATGTAACGAATCTTTAATCTCTCTTGATTATATCGAACAGAGCAGAATTTTAAAAGGTATCGTTGTTCCATTGTGTTTACAATATTGATTCTGATAATAGTGCATTACACACCACTGATAATTTTCTTCTTAAATCTCAATCATTTTTATTACTTCTCTAACGGCACATAGATATCTCTCTCTCACTTAAGCGTACAAATAATGACCTCGCGCTCATACACATAGCGACACTTTATGTGTGTCTGGGGGGATGTTTGACCCCTCCAACTGGTCTGGATGCTGACCAGGGTTGTTCAAATAGTTCCCTAAGTATCATATATAAAAATCAAGAGTGAGACTATAAGTAAAATTATGTTTTTTTTTTGAATCTTTAAAGCGTCTGGTACGGGTAAGCGCCGATGGAAAGTGTCTGGCAATAATGATTATGATTTTTAACAAAATTATCTAAAACATATGTAAAAATCAGCATTGAGAATTTAAGAAAAGTCAGTACTGTATTTATCTACCTTTACCACCTGGTACCTATGAATTGGCCGTCGACCCAAGCTAGCAGGTATGCACACACTCAAAGTACGTACTAACACTACTTTATCCCATTTATATTTTTTATGAGAAAATAAGTAACGTCTGGGGGCCCAGGGATCTTACTCTATATATTTGATCGAAGATCATATCGATCAAAAGAGAAAAAGTGTTGCAAGTTTATGACACTGACAGTTAAGCGGTCATTAAGGCTGGCAAGTATTGGTATATTACGCGCCTTGACAATATATTTCTGGATATTGATAAACATAAATGGAACCATTTATATTTTGTGTGTGGAGGCAATTTGAGACTCTAGTCAAGGGCAGAAACATTGTTCATAAAAATAGATTGTTGAAGTGGAATAGAATTTAAATACTAATAAAACATTCAATTTATATTTTTAATTTCCATATACATACACAATGGACGATGATAGTCTTACAGCCGCTGCCAATAAACACTCCCAATCCAAAATTTGCCGTTTGACATTGACAGCTCAATCTTTTTTCTGATACTATATTGCCAATAATCAATCTCAGTAGTGTAAAACTTATGGCAACATGGTAAGAGACCAATCGAAAAGTAGAAAACAATCCAGATTGACTTCAATCTAATTTTTTCGATTGATTATTGGCATCGGCCGTAAGTCACAGAAATATGTCGAGAGTCTGAGTACATAACATAATAGTTACATACATAATCACCATCTAATCTTAAAATACATGTTATATTTCATGAACAAAATATGAGATTTTTTCTATCCCGTATTATTGAGAATCTGAACATGTCGATCACTAACACATTCGGTCCGCGGATCGGATTTGCAGGGTCTCATTTCAAATTAGGTTTTTCTCCCGCTGCGCCACATATGGTCTCAGATTAATAATACGAATAGATACAAAATAAACTTTGATAGTACAATTTCATGCATTAATTTCATTATTTCGTTCACTTTTGTATTGTACAGGGCACGGGCCTACTCTATAATCAAGAATATGATATAGAGTGGTTTATTCCTTCCATTATTAATCCTTGCTAATATGATAATTGTGAAAGTTTTTATTTATGAATGGATGTTTGTTTCTCTTTCACGCAGAAACAGCTTGACCGATGTTGATGAAATTTGGTATAGGAATAGACACCCTGGATTTACGTAAACTTAGGCTATATTTGGGATGGGTCGGGAATTCAAATATACACATTTGCTACTCTTTCAAATTGTAATGGGTGGCACGGGACAGGAGGGCAGAATTGCATTCTTTTCATCATGTACTGAATAATATGTGACAGAGCGGAATATAACGGAACGAGACCGGAAAACCAATTTAGTCGACTGCGGTTATATTGAGTTTAAATAATAAGCAGTTAGTACGCGAAATAATATTATGTTGATATATACAGAACTCCCAAACTATTTACACGCCGGACTGCTACTACACATATAAAGCAACAACTCCGAGGTGGGGGAGACGAGTGTACAGATGATCGATTCTCGCAAAATCTTATTGGCAATCGTCTCACTCAAGTCGGTTTGCTAGGACACAGTGTCAAGTTAGTCTAAGTGGGCTTGTCCTCAAGACAAGCCCGCTCTATAAGGTATCGCTACCTTATAGGTGGTCGTATGTATACAATGCATACAATGCAGTAGATGGTAATAAGTATTATAAAATAAGTTGGTGTTCCCGTTAATGTAAAGGGGAAGTCGGTTATTCCGCATTAGAAATTTGTAACTACCGTTTTGTTCAAGTTTGATGGACATGGTCGTAAAGTCGTACAGTGCAATACCATGCAGTGCTTATTGATGGAACAATTTGTAACTATACTATTAATTTGTCGCTAATGAGATATTTAACACATAATACCATTACCATTTAGTACCTTGTTAATTGTTTTCAAGATTTATGTCAAATATTCCCGCCAGTCGGAATTGGGTAATGTAATGACTATGTGTGGTAAATAAATAAATAATTTTCAAGGTGACGAGCACAGTACCATGCCGTACAGTGCAATGCCATGCATAATTTCTGCTTGATGTTGCTACTGATTATAGGCGAAGTGCTTACTATTCAGATCTGCTTATACCTCCACTCTCGAGAGTAAAAAAATATATTTCACTAGCAGTTACCCTACGGTACATTATTACACTGTAGAGGAGGTCGGAGGGTTCTTGTACGGATGGACGTGGCTCGTTATCGCTGCACTGTTGACCAAACTTCAGCTCCAACGCGCCCAGTGGATTTACATGCCACTTACCACGACGCTTAGATATCTTCAACTAAGCTCATTTATGTCATTAGCAGATTTTAGGTCTTAGTTATTAAATATATTTTGAATGAAGTATTTGTAATTAACGGACAATGTACAGTGTAATCTGTTGTTCTAGCCACATGAAATTTCGAAAATGGAATTAAATTTCTAATAAAACACGTGAAAGTCGGAAACAGAACATAGACAAAACTTTATTTTTTTTATTTTGATACATCATTCAAACCATAAATTACAACAAAATTAATTGATATAGGATGACATGTGGATGACATATAGAAGGAATATAACAATTGATTTGATTTTTTAAATATTGCGATTTGAAAAAATGATTGGGGTACTGCCTAGCAAACAAATTATAGTATTTTTTATAATATAACAAGTACATGAATGAGTATGGTATTAGCAAAGTTGTAAATACGATTACAATATTCACAAAAAAAGGAAACTTATTATATTTTACGTGTACGGGTGTATTTTATTTATATAGTTCTAACGAGACACAATATATTACAGTCACATTTAACGAGCTGAATTATGTAAATATATTCACGAATGGTCGCGAATGATTTGAGCCAACATTTCGTCAGATGGGGCGAGATCAGAAAGATGCGGCGACATTCGCAAAAAAAAATAAAGAGTCGTAGACTTTATATATTCGATCAAAATATACACCGTATTTTTTTTAGTTTTCTATTGTTCTTTTTATTCGATTCTGTCACTCTTTATTGACGTAAAACATGTCAATCCACATTTATTTTTATTTATGACGCCACGCCCTTTAAGTTTATCCAATCCAGCGTTCTCTCACGTGCGTTCACGTTTATTCACATAGATCATGTCTTTAAGTGCTGTACTGACACATTATTGTCTATTAAATACTTACTTAGTGCGGATTTTACGATGATAATCTATAAGTACTACGGAAATATTTAATTAACCGTGCGGCAGTTAATATGAAGAAATAAATAAAGGAAAACATTTCATGGTTTTAACAAAAAGAAAACCGGATTTCAAGGCTCATACTTCATTAATGACACCTCTATACTACGAATATTGACGTTAAGTTTAATTTTGAGATAAAATTTAAAATACATAATATATTTTGTGAATTCCAAGAAAACTAAGAAATCCCTAGAGCAACGGAGACCTGACGTAATAACAAAATAAACGTCTTTCAATATCCCTCTTACTTTACATAACCAATATTTACACAAACAACAACAGTTCCAAATACTAATATTGTACCGAGTATTTCTTAATATAAACAAGGAGATAAATAATGGCTTTATCTCGAAGACGGCCATGTTTAATCTGCCGTCACGTCCGGATGTTATGCCGTATCTGCGAAATTTACCCCTCTTTCATTAAGGACCCACTCGTCAGGGTACCTCGACTTGCTGCGGTCAGGCAAACAGGATGTAAGGATGTTTAATAACCCGTTTCATCTGGATCTTGTATAAGATATACATAACTTATACACATAGTTGTAGGGACGTGACTTCATAGAAATACAAGACGATCGTTACGAGTCAAAATATAGTTTTCATCATTCTGTTTTGTAAGGATTATCAGAAAAATGTGTATTTGAATTTAGAACATCAAGATTAGGATTTGAAAACCACAATTAAACGATATTTGACATATTATATTCTTTAATATACACATTTTTCTGATAATATCCTTACAAAACATAAACTTACAAGGTGTTTCGATTTTTCTGATGAGAATAATCGAATTTCAACAACACGAAAAAAAAATAGTTTATAATTGGACCACTCTGCTTTAAGCGGATTATACACACAATATACACACGGTTTGTATCTCTCACTCAATCGAGTTATTATATTGAATATATACGTGTATACTATATGTAGACCTAAAATTTTTCCGTCTTTCAAGAGAGCAAGATAAGCAGAGTTTCGGTTCTTGACAGCTCCAATGATAGCAGTCGCATAGCAGTTGTGTAACCATACGGAACGTTGGAAAACGCAAACACTAACTTATCTAATAAAATCGACTTATTCAGTAATCCACCAATAATGAGAAACTTAATACATTATTGTTTAGCGATATTTGGTTTACGTAAAATGAAATTTTTAATTTGAAATTCACGCCCTTCATAAAAATATTTGGGCAATTGTTTACCTTTAAGCCGTCCGCAAGTTATAAAGTTTACTTTTGCGAAACAAAACACATTCTGCGCATACTCTCTGAAATTGTACAAACTTCAAAATATTTTGTTTTTGAAATTACAAAAATAACTTAAAGTCTTTATTACTTTTGATTTTTTAAAATTCTTTCCGATTTTTCACAAATGAAAATATATTTCAGCATTCAATGTTGCATTGGAGATTTAATCGCAGCTGTCAAATGCAAATGAGTCAAGTTTTACATGTAAATAGACTTTTTTGCAAGCAAAGAGTTCTCTTAAATAAAATATTTGTAAGCATAGCATCGCTACGAAAAAGCTCCCGGCACAAAAATTATCATATTCTTTACAAACGATCGCGTCCCTCGTAAACCACTTGTGCGAAAATTGCTCGTGTGGCACACCGCGTTAACAAGGAGTTTCATTAACACTCCTCCATAAAAGACCCTTAGTACATTCAAAGAGATTTGACATTGCGCGTGTTCGCGTCATGGCTGGTTATTAATTAGGGTCCCGCAAAAAGGTGTCGAGGTCCAGCGGCTGTGACGCAGGCTCCTGCGGCAAATCCAGCATCCAGTATCCACCCGACTCTCGGGACGGCCGCCCGTATCACTCTCACCCGAGTATCGGATTCGGCATAATAGTGCCGCGCTCACAATACGGTTTTTGAATTTCGAATCATTCTCAGTGACGTTTTTATGCCAGTATCTTTGATTTGATACGAATATAATTTTATTGTTTTCATTTATTTTGTTACTGGTTGTCGTGAAAAAAGTATACCTTTTCTTTTTTTGTATTCAAGTGGTAATGACATTGAAATTATTTTTATTTCTTGAATCTAAATGTGGGGTTAATGCATTCAAGTAAGATTATGTTAAGTTAAGCCTGTCTGTGAAGACTGTTTTTAATAAACTTTGGATCGATCGTATCGTAAGTGTGTAGTATGAGCTGATTGCAGAAGTACTCAATGAATCTATAGGGATCCCGCCAAACTCATTAGTTCACATTGGTGTTATATCATAGCGTCATAATTACACTTTGAGCTATTCATTGTTCGAGTTGCAGGGATGCCAATCAGTTATATATTTGGGAGAATCCCATAATGTAGAAATATCAAATGAATTTTGGTAATGTTAAAATGAACGATCAGCCGATTGTTATACCCCTGTGGTTTCATCAATTATGTTTAAAATTCCAGAGGCATTCTGTTTTGAGAGAATTATAGTAAACATTATGTTAAATGCTTATGTGATGCATTTTTTACCTAATATGTTTACAGTAAAAATGTTTAAATAAGTTATTCCAATTTGAGATAAATCCATATCATTTTACTTTTAGTCAAAATTAGTCGCATTAGGTGGTTGTTTATTTTTAAATTATTTTATAATTAGTTCGTAATTGTTTCTTTAATTATTTTGTATTATTCGATTATCCAAAAAAGTAACTTATTTTTCACACATGAGAAAATATACATTAAGCATCTGCATTTTATATCGAATTGTTCAGTACCTATTAAAAATGTTTACTTATAAATTAATTTTATATGGATATATAGCTTCACTATCAAAAAAAATACACACACAGATATTACACAGATATTATGTCACACTAAGAAACAGTTTTGAACATATCATTTTATATGTATTTATGTAAACTAACTCATTGTTTTGATTAAGCAGCTGGTTATAAAATCAGAAGTTGCGGGTAACATGAGAAAAAAATATTGATAAAACATATGTTCTGTGATAAATATTTTTTATTAGAATTAAAGTAAGTATTTTGGCACTTACAAAAATATCATAATATTTATTTAAATTATACGAAAAGGTAAATGTACGTTCAGGAATACGTCTCGGATTATTGTATAAATTTCCTATTAATACATAGTATTCTAAATAATTTACAGGTTATGCCATAGTATCTGATTACGCTTGGCGGCTAAAAGCATGGAAAGGAAGGATTGGAAAGCATGTTCTCTATATAAAGAACACAGAGGTGTTCTCTCAGTTATTACTAAATAAAAAGAATTACAATCTTGAATCCTTGTCAGAACTCCAAGCGACGAGGATTCTTGATATTTTTTATTTGAATTTTTTTTTGTTTACCTATTTGGATTTGTCCGTCCCACTGTGGAAAAAACATATGACCATTAGCGGGAAGAGCAGTAGGTAAGGTGGCGTAAAGCATGTCTCTTATCTATAAACAAGAATTAGACACTTATTATTAAAACACTGCTTGCCACTGCGCTCGGCACTCTCAGATTTTATCGGTCTTTTTCAATAGACAGTTTTTAAACATATTTTTTTAAATTCAGTTTGAGCTAAGAAGACAAAACACTCAATAGTTAAAATCTACGGTTAAAATAATTTTTAAAACTGTCTATGATTAAGTCCGTAGATGCATTCTCTGCATGGTGGCAGAAGCGAATGGACTTAACAAACAGCAGTGTAATCGCACTGTTATGTTCCGGTTTGAAGGACATTGTAACCAGGGTAATTACTGGACATATCAAGACTTAACTTATGTCTCAGCGAGTGTAGTGGAATGCCAAGCATTGCTACTGTGTATGAGCGGTCCTATCGCTTACCATCAGGCGAATGGCATGCTGGTCTCGCCATTCATAGCAATAAAAAATAAGTTATTCTGAGAGCAACTGCCATATGTTATAGCATTCGTGGAAGTTCGCGTCACAAGCGTCGTAGCCAATGAAATATTCCCGCATGTGTCTTGTTGACAGGCTCCTTTTATTTGATGTTCCTTCCTCAAACCTCTCTGTTTGCAGTCGGCACAAATAACATTCCTAATGGAATTTACGTGTCTCTATAAACATACGTGTGTTTCTGTTATGACTTTCTTACTGGAAATGATTATTAGTGTGTTATAAGAAAATATTTTTTCCCCTTCATTGGTATGTCAGCGGGTAGCTGTTAACCGTTCTATACTACATCTATGCTGTTAAGTGTGCGATTGTTGGTTCGATTCAAAAGTCTGGCAATCTATCTTGTTTATGTTGTCGGTATGAAAACATTGGCATGGATTTTGTATCTGCCATTGCGATAGATTCACCCACTTTCGCATTTTCGAAATAAGCTCGGCGAGCACTGGATTTCATGTCATTTGTGTTCGGTAGACTTCTATTTTTAGAGTTGGAAAAGGAATGTTTTATACATGATATTTTATTTTCTCAGGAATGTAATTTAAAATGTACTTTTATTAAGTTTAGCAACTCGCATGAGACTAGCTTTGTTGACTATAAGGTCTAACATGACCTGAAAAAGACAAAGAAGAGAAAGAGGCGCAAAAATACGAAGCAATATATGTCATTGGAAAGATCTTTTCAAATGCTACAACTTCTTTACTAATTCGCTGTATGAAAAAAAAACGATATAAATATATCGAGAAAATCATAATATTATCCTATTTATATTGGACCTCAGCCTAGTAAGCAATAACAATAAGTCATTGGAAATGTTTTTAAATACTAAAACTTATTCTACGGGAATTAGTGCCAAACGGGAATGAGATGTGACTGCCAACATATTCACGGTGGTCGTGGGTTTGAATCCCAGGGCGCACCTCTGACTTTTCGGAATTATGTGTGTATTGATAATCAATCACCACGCACTATAACGATGAAGGAAAACCATCGTGAGGAAACCTGCATACCATAGCGATTTCTATGGCATGTAAAGTCCGCCAATCCGCACTAGGCCAGCGTGGTGGACTATATGGCCTAACCGCTCTCAATCGTACCCTCGATTGTAAAGGAGGCCCGTGTCCTGCAGTGGGTCGTATATGGGCTGATACAGATACAATACCAAATAGCCATAGGAAAAAACATCGACATGTATATACAACATGTGCTAAAATCAAAATACCAATATGGACTACAACGTTTTGACCAAAAACAAAGAGCGTTATATCATAAAATAAAACGCTACAAAAAAAAAAGCATAAAATTGAAATGAGCAAAGAAGAAGACGAAGAACACGCCACAAAGTAGTCGCTTTATAAAGGCCAGTGCAGACCGGGACGGAATGGCAAGGAATTAATTTTTTTAACTTCAAGAAATGCCTTTCGATGCTACGGTATAAATTTGAAACATTGAAATTTATGTCGTATTCCCACCAAATAAGTTTGAATATCATTTGATAAAAAAAATCGGTCTTCGCTGGCCTTAAGCTGTTTTATTACAAGGCGCCACTTACTGAGAGATTAATACTTCCCGCTTGTCACACGGCTAGTTTACAGTGGCTCCTTATTTCTGTCGGCCTTAATACGATGAATTAAATAGTGTATCACGAATTCATTAATAGGATTTATAAAATTATTTCTTTGCTATCACATTCACAACAATCTTTGAGAGCACGCTGTCGAGTCTGAACTTTGATATTTTAAGTCGTTTCATCATCTTTGTGGGCCAAGGGGATTCGTACCTCGAAAGTTCAAAGAGGTATATTTCACGGCGATGTATTTTACTCATTCATTAATCACGAGTTTAGTATTAGAATTTTTCATTACATATTTCAAAAAAATGTAGATTAGGAGATGCTTGCATATTTTGATCTTGTTCATGAGAGGTTCGCTAATTCCTATATTTGCTGAAATAGCATTAGATTGTGGGACAGTTTATCGCCCCTCGTGTTTTCTTAATTTGAATGCTACATTTGGGGCTTAAGACCCATATTGTGTAAAACAGCAAAAGATTTTTGTATTCAGTCGGTACTACTGTCAATCATTACAACATCAATTAAATCGATGTATTACTACTTACAATAATGTGTAGTACAGTTACTTTGACAGCCAGAAACAAAAAAATGGTATCACACCACCACTTCTCTCACACATCCCGAAGGCCGTTGGTCCTCCGCCAGGTCCAATCATGTAGTAATCTTATTTTTCACCTGCCATTACACCTACTTTGATGCATGCCAAGAGTACGTTCGACTGCATACAGTAATTGCTACGGAATACGTTCAGATAATTCTATTAGGGACTGCATTCATTGTTTCATTTTTTCAGACCTGTTTTCAGTTTTGTATCGCAGTATTGTTGTGCCTCTGTGACGTGCTCGTGATTTTCACTATTATCTTGCACTTCATGTACCCATTAGTTAGTCTACATTGACACCGCAAGGGTAAGGTTTAAAGTATAATAACTCCATAGATTCTGGGGCGAATATATGCGAGTGAAGGTGACGAATTATCGGTGTGAATGAGCCGCCGCGACTTATGATTTTGTTCGATAAGATTTTACGCTAGATGTATTGCGGTGCTATGACCTAACCTGCCAGTTGCGGGTAAATTGAAAATTTCTTTTAAGATTTCATATTATTTCTTTGTTAAAAGCTCTTATTTGAATCTTCTAGGTACTTGACTGGTGAGACGAATAAAATTGATGTATATTACAGTTTATTGGGGTTTGTTTGTATGTACCGAAATGAATAGTTCGTTATATTATTCTGCTAAATTGCTTTGCTACGTATTAAAACAATTTCGTACAACAAAGAGTACTTATATTATTCACAAAACTACATGTTAAAACTGGCGAGCACACGTCTGTAAAATGATATAATATCATGTGAAAAATATTCGCAAATGACAACACATTTTAATATGTCGGTAATGATCCTAGCCTCGTCCCAGATATTACATATTACAACACCCACATAATGTGCAGCAACGGTTTAATATTAATTTAACAACACTTATAGGAAAACTACGTTGATTTGACTTTTGTTTCCAGTAAAACAGGAATGTGTAGAAACCGCCTTATCACATAGATTCATAATATGTATCATATATGACTATCTACTACATATTGATATCCATTATCCAATATGTTTGGCCGATTCCTACACATTTCCGAGTCGCTCGGATCGTGTCCGCTTCAGTGGAAACGCAATATAATCATAACCTAACAAAATAAAAAATAATCTATATATATAAAAGAGGAAGGTGACTGACTGACTGACGTATCAACGCACAGCCGAAACTACTGGAGCTAAGAACGTGAAATTTTCCACAGGGTTTCCTATTGTGACGTAGGTGAGCACTAAGAAGGGGTTTTTGGAAATTCAACCCCTAAGGGGGTGAAAAGGGCAAAAAACTGTTGTATGGAAAATCGAAACCGTTAAAGCTACAATTGTCAAACTTAGCACTTTAGTTAGTCATTTAAAAAGAAAACTAACTGCATACTTTGTTTGTCGAAAATTAGCCATAAAAGGGTTAAAATAAGGGTTGAAGTGTTGCGAGTCTAGGGTGATTTAATGACTGTCTAATCAACGCACAGCCGAAACTACTGGAGCTAGAAACGTGAAATTTTACACAGGGATTCCTATTATGACGTATGGTAGCACTAAGAAGGGATTTTTGGAAATTCGACCTCAAAGGGGGTGAAAAGGGTAAAAATCGGTTGTATGGAAAATCGAAACCGTTAAAGCCACAATTAGCAAATTTTGCACTTTTGTAAATCTAATAAAAACAAACATAGCTGCATACTTTATTCTTCTAAAATTAACCCTAAAGTGGTAAGGGTTGAAATGTTGTAGAACCGAACTGTCGCATCAACGTACAACCGAAACTACTGAAGTTAGGAACTTGAAATTTTACACGGGGCTTCCTATCATAAGCATCAAGAGCAGTGCTAATGAAGGATTTACTGAAATTCAATCCCTAAAGGAGTGAAAAGGGTGAAATTGTATTGTATGGAAAAACGAACCGTGAAAGGTACAGATTTCAAACTTGGCAGTTTAGGTAGTCAATTAAAAACAAAAATAATTTCTTACTTTTTTGTGTTAAATTAGCCCCAAAGGGCTTAAAATAAGGGTTGTAATTTTGTATACAAAATCGAAACCACTGTTATTGGTACGAAAATTCGTATTTCAGCTACCTATTATAAACACAAGAAATTGGCATGCACTAATTTTGGAAAAATGGCACGAAAGGGATGAAATTTTATAAAAAGTATTTAGGTTTCCGTGGATACAAAATAACCCATAAAAATTAAGCTTGATGGTTTAATTCAAGAACTGGATAGGGAAAGCAATATTTTAATTTTTACTAATTTTGTACGTTGTTCATGAGTGTAAGAGTTTCACATTTACGGTCAGGGAAAAGGAAGGAATGGACAGAAGGTTGTGTTGGAATATCGGGCATAAGCAACTTTCATTTTAAATATCCATTAATGGGTTTCGCGTAAATAATACTCATAAGTAAAATTGTGCGTAGTTCTGGGATTATAAATTTTAGAGGGAGGAATTTATTATGTTTAATAGTATTTACTTATTATAGATAAATAATGACCAATTGTAAGATTTTGGCTTTTTATGTTTTAAGAGGAGTTAAAGCGGGAATCGTTGTTGATAAAGTAAGTAATATATATATATAGCCACATGATTTGCCAACAGGATGCTCACTACTAAATAGTGACGTAATTCGGAGTTTTAGAATTTTCTCAGTTTTAGGGGAGAAATGAGGACGTAATATAAAACATATTGTAAATAAAGTTAATAACGCAGATGAAGTTGCGGGCAAAAGCTAGTCTATATATATAAAAGAGGAACCTGACTGACTGACTGACTGACGTATCAACGTACAGCCGAAACTACTGGAGCTAGGAAAGTGAAATTTTCCACAGAGGTTTCTATTATGACGTAGGTGAGCACTAAGAAGGGATTTTTGGAAATTCAACCCCTAAGAGGGTGAAAAGGGTAAAAAACCGTTGTATGGAAAATCGAAACCGTTAAAGTTACAATTGTCAAACTTGGCACTTTAGTTAGTCATTTAAAAAGAAAACTAACTGCATACTTTGTTTGTCTAAAATAAGCCATAAAAGGGTTAAAATAAGGGTTGAAGTGTTGCGAGTATAGGGTGATTTAATGACTGTCTAATCAACGCACAGCCGAAACTACTGGAGCTAGAAACATGAAATTTTTCACAGAGGTTCCTATTGTGACGTAGGTGAGCACTAACAAGGGATTTTTAGAAATTCAACCCCTAAGAGGGTGAAAAGGATAAAAAACGTTTGTATGGAAAATTGAAACCGTTAAAGCCACAGTTGTCAAACTTTGCACTTTCATTAATCAATCAAAAATCAATATAACTGCATACTTTATTTTTTTTAAATTAACCCTAAAGTGGTTAAAATAAGGGTTGAAATTTTGTAGAACCGAACTGTCTAATCAACGCACAGCCAAAACTGCTGGAGCTAGAAACGTGAAATTTTACACAGAGATTCCTATTGTGACGTAAGGTAGCACTAAGAAGGGATTTTAAGATATTCCTCCCCCAAGGGGGTGAAAAGGGAAAAAAACAGTTGTATGGAAAATCGAAACCGTTGAAGCCACAGTTGTCAAACTTTGCACTTTCATTAATCAATCAAAAACCAATATAACTGCATACTTTATTTTTTTAAATTAACCCTAAAATGGTTAAAATAAGGGTTGAAATTTTGTATAACCGAACTTTCTAATCAACGCACAGCCGAAACTGCTGGAGCTAGAAACGTGAAATTTTACACAGAGATTCCTATTGTGATGTAGGGTAGCACTAAGAAGGGATTTTAAGATATTCCTCCCCAAGGGGGTGAAAAGGGAAAAAAACAGTTGTATGGAAAATCGAAACCGTTGAAGCCACAGTTAGCAAATTTTTCACCTTTGTAAATCTATCAAAAACAAACACAGCTGCATACTTTATTTTTCTAAAATTAACCCTAAAGTGGTAAGGGTTGAAATTTTGTAGAATCGAACTGTCGCATCAACGTACAACCGAAACTACTGGAGTTAGGAACTTGAAATTTTACACGGGGCATCCTATCATAATGTAGAGCAGCGCTAATGAAGTAACTTTACTGAAATTCAATCCCTAAAGGAGTGAAAAGAGTGAAATTGTGTTGTGTGGAAAAACGAACCTTGAAAGGTACAGATTTCAAACTTGGCAGTTTAGGTAGTCAATTAAAAACAAAAATAATTTCTTCCTTTTTTTGTCTTAAATTAGCCTCAAAGGGATTAAAATAAGGGTTGTAATTTTGTATACAAAATCGAAACCGCTGTTATTGGTACGAAAATTCGTATTTCAGCTACCTATTATAAACACAAGAAATTGGCATGCACTAATTTTGGAAAAATGGCACGAAGGGGATTAAATTTTATAAAAAGTATTTAGGGTTCCGTGGGTACAAAATAACCGTTAAAAATTGAGCTTGATAGTATAATTCAAGAACTGGATAGGGAAAGCAATATTTTAATTTTTACTAATTTTGTACGTTGTTCATAAGTGTAAGAGTTTCACATTTACGGTCAGGGAACAGGAAGGAATGGACGGAAGGTTGTGTTGGAATATCGGGCATAAGCAACTTTCATTTTAAATATCCATCAATGGGTTTCGCGTAAATAATACTCATAAGTAAAATTGTGCGTAGTTCTGGGATTATAAATTTTAGAGGGAGGAATTTATTATGTTTAATAGTATTTACTTATTATAGATAAATAATGACCAATTGTAAGATTTTGGCTTTTTATGTTTTAAGAGGAGTTAAAGCGGGAATCGTTGTTGATAAAGTAAGTAATATATATATATATAGCCACATGATTTGCCAACAGGATGCTCACTACTAAATAGTGACGTAATTCGGAGTTTTAGAATTTTCTCAGTTTTAGGGGAGAAATGAGGACGTAATATAAAACATATTGTAAATAAAGTTAATAACGCAGATAAAGTTGCGGGCAAAAGCTAGTCTATATATATAAAAGAGGAACCTGACTGACTGACTGACTGACGTATCAACGTACAGCCGAAACTACTGGAGCTAGGAAAGTGAAATTTTCCACAGAGGTTTCTATTATGACGTAGGTGAGCACTAAGAAGGGATTTTTGGAAATTCAACCCCTAAGAGGGTGAAAAGGGTAAAAAACCGTTGTATGGAAAATCGAAACCGTTAAAGTTACAATTGTCAAACTTGGCACTTTAGTTAGTCATTTAAAAAGAAAACTAACTGCATACTTTGTTTGTCTAAAATAAGCCATAAAAGGGTTAAAATAAGGGTTGAAGTGTTGCGAGTATAGGGTGATTTAATGACTGTCTAATCAACGCACAGCCGAAACTACTGGAGCTAGAAACATGAAATTTTTCACAGAGGTTCCTATTGTGACGTAGGTGAGCACTAACAAGGGATTTTTAGAAATTCAACCCCTAAGAGGGTGAAAAGGATAAAAAACAGTTGTATGGAAAATCGAAACCGTTGAAGCCACAGTTAGCAAATTTTTCACCTTTGTAAATCTATCAAAAACAAACACAGCTGCATACTTTATTTTTCTAAAATTAACCCTAAAGTGGTAAGGGTTGAAATTTTGTAGAATCGAACTGTCGCATCAACGTACAACCGAAACTACTGGAGTTAGGAACTTGAAATTTTACACGGGGCATCCTATCATAATGTAGAGCAGCGCTAATGAAGTAACTTTACTGAAATTCAATCCCTAAAGGAGTGAAAAGGGTGAAATTGTGTTGTGTGGAAAAACGAACCTTGAAAGGTACAGATTTCAAACTTGGCAGTTTAGGTAGTCAATTAAAAACAAAAATAATTTCTTCCTTTTTTTGTCTTAAATTAGCCTCAAAGGGATTAAAATAAGGGTTGTAATTTTGTATACAAAATCGAAACCGCTGTTATTGGTACGAAAATTCGTATTTCAGCTACCTATTATAAACACAAGAAATTGGCATGCACTAATTTTGGAAAAATGGCACGAAGGGGATTAAATTTTATAAAAAGTATTTAGGGTTCCGTGGGTACAAAATAACCGTTAAAAATTGAGCTTGATAGTATAATTCAAGAACTGGATAGGGAAAGCAATATTTTAATTTTTACTAATTTTGTACGTTGTTCATAAGTGTAAGAGTTTCACATTTACGGTCAGGGAACAGGAAGGAATGGACGGAAGGTTGTGTTGGAATATCGGGCATAAGCAACTTTCATTTTAAATATCCATCAATGGATTTCGCGCAAATAATACTCATAAATAAAATTGTGCGTAGTTCCGGGATTATAAATATTAGAGGGAGGAATGTATTATGTTTAATAGTACTTACTTATTATAGATAAATAATGACCAATTGTAAGGTTTTGGCTTTTTATGTTTTAAGTGGAGTTAAAGCGGGAGATCGTTGTTGATAAACTAAGTAATATATATAGCCAAATGATTTGCCCAACAGGATGCTCACTAATAAAAGCGGGAGATCGTTGTTGATAAAGTAAGTAATATATATAGCCAAATGATTTGCCCAACAGGATGCTCACTAATAAATAGTGACTTAATTCGGAGTTTTAGAATTTTCTCAGTTTTAGGGGAGAAATGAGGACGTAATAGAAAACATATTGTAAATAAAGTTAATAACGCAGATGAAGTTGCGGGCAAAAGCTAGTATAAGATACATTTTAATAAAAGTTCGCAGTTTTATGTTTTATTATAATCTTCATCATGATAAGAATTACTATTAGGTAAGTATATGTAAATATTTTGTACAGAGCAAATGTTCCTATTATTTCTAGGTTTAATTGACTATGGATGTACACGTTCAATATGTTTGGCAAACAACTGCACACATATTGTGTAAATTCGCTTTGTGTTATTCCGATACATGTTTTATGTGTGGAAGCTTTATTGGTTTTATGCACGGCAGTGTGAACCGCGTGGTATGCGCCGCGTGTGGTCACACAATTTGCCGCTTTCCACATTAACCCAGTCAACTTTGACAATATCCGTGGAACTTTTAACAATGTCCTGCTAATTGGGTACGCTAGTCTATTATTACGTCCCCATACTGCATCTAAACGAACAAAGATACCTGCAAACCTTACAATAGTCCCGAACGTTTCAACTCCGACTAAAACGGACCCATTATAAAAGAATACTTTGAGTACGGATAATGGAAAAGATGGAATTTCCACTTGCCTTTACGGCACAAAGCTGAATTCCATTTGTGTCACATAATACCTTGGTATAATTGCTTCCGTGAAGAAATAAGGAAATATTTCCAGCGTATCAATTACACGGAATCGCGACTCAATGTTTGCGGACGGAGGGTTCCGCTGGCACATTCATGATTGACGGGGGCCCCTAATTAATCTGTCAGAACTCAGAACTGCATGCTGGGTGGATTACCAAATGCAGTATCATTCAAATTACGTGCTCATAATCTGAACTAAGTGTGAATCTATCGCCCTAGTCTTTTATTTTCTATTCCAATTCTTAGGCCATTAAAACTATATAGGTCAGCCTATCGTGCTATTTTTAAGTGTCCCGACATGTATGCAATTGGCATCAACCTAGATCCGGACTCTAAGTTACAGTTACATGCCTATTACCTATAATATAGTATATAGTTTTGTCTGAAAATTGTTAAACTATTTACACATTCTGATCAGATAATAGACACTAATATTAATATAGTTTTATTTAGGCACAATCAGGATGTTTTAGCTATTGTTCCCTAACTTAATATTGTGTAAGTTGAAAATCGCGAGGACTTGGTTCTAATTTTAGGTCAGATGATTCGCTGTGTGAGTTTTCAGATTTTAATAATCTCATATAAATAGTCTGGGACTAAGTCTGGTGGGGCGATAGGCACTCTCTTTATATTGTATCAGCCTATATACGTCTCATTGCAGGGCACGGGCCTCTTCTGCAATCGAGAGTACGATTAAGAGTGGCCATATAGCCCAACACGTTGGTATGGTGCGGGTTGGCGGATTTACATACCATAAACATTCTTATAAATCACTATGATATGCAGGTTTCCTTACAATGTTTTCCTTCACCGTTATAGTGTGTAGTGATTTTCTATCAATACACCTATAACTCCGTAAGGTCAGAGGTGTGACTTGGGATTCGAACTCGCGGCCACCGTGAACATGTTCGCAGAGTCTTGTCCGTTTACCAACAGGCCACCACGCATCATCATCATAATATATTATAAATATCTCGGTGAATAGAGGTTGAAACTAGTTATACCACTGCTTATTACTTCTATATAGACATGACCTTTTGTATCTTCAAAAGACAGAGATTGTGGTCAGAGCTATTTTGGTGCGCAACGCTCTCGCTCCTAGCTCACAGGAGTGGCAGTAATGAGCGTAGGCGGGAAATTCTCTATTATGACAGAAATACACTTCTATATATCAAAGGGCGCTGCAACACAAACAGACACAAGTATAAAGTACGAAACAAAATATATCAATGTGGGATTGCGGATGTGATGTAATCTTATTGAATGTGTGAACAGTTGCAGCGATACTGTCAGCTCGCGCGTTAGTGACTATTCACAGCCAAAGACACTTCTATAATGCAATTGTATACGTGAGCTTTTGTAGAGAAGAATTGTTGTCGTAATCCCATACAAAACCGCTCTTATTTTATGTACCACCATGAAAATACTGCAAATAATTGGGAGCGTTGAAAATACTTATGATTCTAGAAAATTTGTTTTGAACGCTTTGAGAAAATTAGCTGGCAATGATATAATAATACTTCTTGACATTTCGTCTGCACTTGCTCCTCAACCACGCTACGGTTCAATAACCGTTGTACTCGCAATTATGCGCATACCTTTGTTCGGTATTTTCTAATGAATAATATCATCAAAGACAGCGTTCTTGGATGTATTTTTTACTGAATTCATTACGCATTACCCTTGTCGATTAGAGTTTAAAATAAATATTTTCAGAACCATTATTAAGTGAAAAGTCATTATTAAGGTCGTCTGGAAGATATCGCCGACAGCGATAAGACCGCCAATTGTAATGTAAATATATTTTAAGTTTTTTGCTGTCTATGTTTTCATTTTGTTTTGTACAATGAAGATTAATAGAATAAATAAGTGAGAGGTGCATTGATTTTCGCTGATAAATCTAATTTTTCAATATTTGTATCTGTTGACAAGGCAAAACATTTCACCATCAATAAAAGAAGACTAAAAATAAATATCGAATCGAGATAAGTTCCATATAGTCAACTGCAAGACATTTGCCCGGAGTCTTGGCTCGTTGTGTTGGCACCGCATTATCGGCGACGAGCGGTCACCGCCACATTATCGGCCCATTTTAATTATGGTGCAATTTTCCGGTTAATCGACTTTAAATTATCAGCTAATTAATTTCGGGGTGTCGATGTCCTGTTGCTAATTTGGCAGTGGACAGGCTGCGGTTCATATTGGTGACAAATTGGCTGCTTTATGTACAGCTTAAAATTGGGTACACGGGGGCAGCTTGTGGCTCAATTTATAGTCGGTTTTGAGGCTTTATTGGTGTGGAATTCGTTTGAATCCAGAGTAGGTAGCTACAAAATTAAATAGTGAAACAAATTGTCTCAGATAATCATTTGATATGCTCTTTCCTTCTACGAGTAGTAAATATTTAAATACACCCAACAGTCACATACACAGTCCTGACCCCACGCTAACATCGAGTCTTGTGTCGTGGGTATCAGAAACTACGCGAGACTTTTTGGTCTTACAAACACTCAGACCCGAAACAAATATCTATGGATCATACGAATATTTGTCCCGGAATAGTATTATCGAATACTAAAAGTGCGTTCGCGTAAGTACGATAATGCAAAGAGGATCTTTTCGTTAGATATTCAAGGACAGCGACACTAATTATTCGGGCACTTGCATATTTCTAGATTCTGTAATCCAAAAGACGATGTTATAAAATGATTCAATTTTAGAGGTCATGTTATACTGGTCTTCCTACAAACTAAGGTCTTGACTCTTCACGTAATTAAATAAATGGATAACGTACAAATGTAATATCCGAGGGATGGAGCAAAAACGGTAGGCGTTCGCAAAAACAATTACAAAACATGATATACACTCAAGCGATTTCGTGTTGATTACAGTTTTGAATAACTTTTTTCACTATCCCTACGGAATGTTACGTGATATGAAATAAATTGAATAATATTCTCGTCACGTATTTATATGTAAAGTTTGGTACTTTTATTTATTTATATATATTATTGTTGTACACAATAGGCTATTTGACTAGTTTCTGGAAACCATGCTAGATTATGAAATGGGGTCTATAGACCTTACAAATCAACGTTATTTTGAATTATTATATCTATATCATTGGAAAATAAATTTACAAAATACACTGAATTATTTCACTGTCAAAATGCTCTGTCGAACAATATGGCGTCCAGTTCGTAAACATCCGTTCCACAGATTCGATACCTTTTTTTTATTGCTATGAATGGTGAGACGAGCATGCCGTTCGCCTGATGGTAAGCGATACGACCGCTCATGAACAGTAGCAAAACCAAACAACACCTTGAATTACAAAGCAATGCTTAGCATTCCACTGTGCTCGCCATCCTGAGACATAAGATGTTAAGTCTCAATATGGCCAGTAGTTACTCTGGCTACAATGCCCTTCAACCCGAAACACAACAGTGCGTTTACACTGCTGTTTGACGGGAGAAATAGACACTGCGGTGGTACCCACCCAGATGGCCTCTCACATATGAGAGACCTACCACCAGTATATATGTCACTCATTCTCAAATCAACCATAGATCAATTAATCAATCAATCGTCCGAATGAGCTTTTGTCAAAAAAATGAGAATTATTTTTTTTCTCTTCACATTTTATTACATTGGACATATTGATATTATTAATTCACGGGTATAAATGACAAATAATGCGTTTTAAAGGTATTTTTAATATTTAATTTGTATCTATGCCGTTATCAATCCTATTCATTTCCTGTACGTGAGTAGTTCATGCTAATGCGTGACGTCATAGCCAATCAAATTCGTTTACTATCACGTGGCGCGAACTCAATATAAATTAAATTGTAATTGTGGTTTTTAGCCAAAATATACAATATTTTTAATGTATGATAATTAAAATTAAATTTGTTTTAAAACTAAATAACCTACACGGATGGCAACAAATAAGTCAATATTGTTTATACAGTCAGATAGCCTATTGTAGTGTACTGTCTACGGCGTAGCAAGTTCTACGAACTATTTACGAGTAGTGTAGAGGTTATAAGCAGAGTCTCGTCGCGTCGTGATTTTAATTTTAGATTGATCAATGAATGTGCATTTTATTTATATTCAGAAAATAGTTACGCATCATATCGTATATTATGTATATTTAGATTTTAAATAAAAATGTGTATGTACAACGCATTTTGTTGTATTAATTTTAGTAAAACAATTTTGTTTTAATTGGCAAAGTAAACATACATGTTGCGAGTTATAATAAAAGCCATAATTGTTTACTATGAAGTGACCTATTGCAGTCCACTCATTCCATGAAATGAATTTCCAACAATTTTCGATGGAAGAGCAATTAATACATCGCTCAAAGGCAAAATGTATAGCAATTTAATGAGTCGCTTTCATTCTCGCGTTCATTGCATAACTAATTCCGATAGTTAGAACAATTGAGCGTCATTTGTCTGAAACCTCGCGAATAACGAGCGGTTGCTTAGTGGATAATTTCTTGAATGTACTTCTAGTTTTGAATTTAAATCCAATTAACAAATTGTTACAATTTAGAATAGTATCGAAGCTGGTTATAGTTTGAAGTGCTTTGGGATAAGTCTATTACAATGTTTAATGAAATTGGGTGTAAATATATGGATATTCAGTAGCCAATTAAGCGTTGTTTTAAATGGCTTCGTGGGATGTTATAATAGTCTCATATAATATATCATCAATTTAAACTCCAATGTACTTACAACTGAATTTACAATTAGTTAATACATAACACAAATAAGTATGAGAGTAGGTCTGAATACGTTTCTGCATAATGATAATTAAAAACGACGAATCAAGACAAAGTAATAAACTATAGCGATTAGTAGGCGCGGTGAAATCGAAATTTTCTTTCTTTTTTCTCAATCAAATAACATTATTACAAACATTAGCCACCCAAATCGCAACACTATAAGCCACTCATCCTCGTCTAAAATTGTTAGTCCATCCATCCATCCATTCATTAGTCAAAGGAAGTCCACTGCTGAACATAGGCCTCCCGCAATGATTTCCACAGAGACCTGTTGGAGGCAGCCTGCATCCAGCAACGTCCCGCTACCTATACCAGGCCGTCAGACCACCTTGTGGTTGGATGTCCTACGCTGCGCTTTCTGGTAGCGTAGCCTCCATTCGAGAAGTTTTTCGCCCCACCGGCTATCAGTTCTCCGCACCATGTGCCCCGCCATTTTCCATTCGGTTTACTTATCCGCTGGGCTGTGTCGGTTAGTTTAGTTCTCCTGCGGAACTCCTCATTTCTAATTCAATCTCGTAGGGAAACGCCGAGCATAGCCCTCTCCACAGCTCGTTAGTAACTTTCACCAAATCCCAACGATATAATGAATATTAACACTATCTTAATATCTTAAATAGACTAAGGAGGACCAAGTATCGTTTAAGTTTGCTTATAACAATTGGTTTGTCCGCCACGAGGTGCGGATTACAAACTTGCTCCCGCAACTGGCTCGGCTTACAACTGAAGGATTTCAGCATTACGCGAAGCCCGGCTACGGATTAACCTTGTGTTTCATTTTAAGTGGAAGTTAGTGGTTTGCGAAGCTGGACCTTATTTTTTTTAGGCCATTGTGAAATACTAAGAGTATTTTTGTGTGAGGTGTTTGCTTTACCGCTTTTTGTTTTATTTTAGGTCTTAGCTTCGGTACAATTGATTTTTAGCATTGCATATTTACTTTTTACTAAAACCTTTTAAATTTATTCTGTTTAATAATTATTACCACAAAATATCCAACTGGTCTATGTTTCGATCTATAGGGAAGAACATAGTTCCACGCAATAGACTTTATACGGCTGAAGAGAGAGAGAGAGAGATACGAAAATTCTAAAATATATTATTCGTTTTATTACGTCGTACTTTACATTCCAGCAATAAGCGCTGGAATGAGCATGAGGAATGCGTTTGTATTGTGTTATGCGCAAGTGTCCCAGACTGGAAGGTCAATGACACCTAAACACCAGCTTGCTTTTTGATATAAAATATATATATTATGTTTACAATATGGTGCGTCATTTTATTAAAATGTTTTTAAAATCGCGCCAAACTTTCATTGTATTTGTTCCCTTCACAATCACCATATATAACGCGGGGTATCGTAAAAAGCAAGCACCCATAAACCCCCAGTGTATCATAAAGACAAAGCATCCTGTACAACAGTGACACGTGTTTATTTTAACAAACTCCCATCAATATTTCATCAGCTGATCACTTGCGCGGGTGTGGCGGTATTTCATATTCATATCATGTCATATCATCATAGCCTCCGTGGCGTTGGTTAGACACCGGCTGTGCATCGAGAGACTCCGGGTTCGATCGCCGCACCGAGACAAATGTTTGTGTGAATCACAATTATTTGTTTCGGGTCTAGGGGTTTGTGAGACCAAAAAGTCCCTCGTAGTTTCTGATACCCACAGCACAAGACTCGATCTTAGTGTGGGGTTTAGTACTATGTATGTTGGGTATGTTTATTTTTTATGTTCGTCTTGTCCGCCCAGCGCCCTGACGCATCGATTTTTATCTATGGCTAGACCTTCTATATCAGCGTCAGGTTTGTTATTAATTTGGTGTAAATGTTAACAGCAGATTATTTTAGGAGTAATGAAAGTGGCTGCTTACGTCTCGTGGTTTTTTAGATAAAATAATGCAAATCTCACGACTTAAAAAAAAATTGTCACAAAAATGTAGTCATTTTTGTGACTATTTTTTTTTAAATAATAAGTGCAATTTGATAAAAAATACAATTATTGTTGAACTGCGCTATGTACGATCATTGTACGATACTGTTAGATAACTATGAATGCAAACATTAAATTTACAAATGCTTGATCGACAGTAATAATTAATAATAGGTTTATTGAATCCATGTATTATGAAAAAATCAAAGAATTTTGTAAATCCATTCAGAATTAACAAGTGAGAAACGATTTAAAGAGAATTAAGAAAAAGCTAGTGAAGTCACTAGGCTTAACATGCGTTAAATACAGTGCGCGTATGTAAGAGAACTACACTGCACAAACACTCTTTAACTAAAAAACTAATTTGCCTCATGTTACAAGCTACTTTATTAGTGTTTTGACAGAATAAATTTTAATGGTATTTGTAATTGTATGTGAATAATACAAAAAAATCAATCATAGTCATATAATTCACTGTGAAAGAATATAATTTAAGAAAGCCAATCAATCCTCAGCGTTTAAAAAGTATTAATATTTTTCTTTACCGTGGGAACTAAGCACTCCCCGCCTAATTTAATGCAACAAGCTAGAAGATAAAATAGGCAGCGTTCGACATGGCTAAACTTTCCTGAGTTGGTCCTAAGCCAAATATGGCAATATTTATGTGACAATGGCTGGTCGTGGTCCGGGAGCAGAGTTACAACGCCGTATCCATTAAATACATATGTATGACCGTTTCGCGAACTTATTTGCAAGAAAAATGTGGAATTTGTAATAAAAATTCTAAATTAGGTACTAAGTTAGTAACCTTTGCTGGGTTGGAGCCAGCATACCAAAGTATACTTCTTTAAGCATACTAAGTATACTTCTTTAAGTATATGTGAGTGGGTATTTGCAAGTTGCGCCCGAGGGAACGATCTTCGGACGTTATTGATGAGCTCAGTGGGCCGGCGGCGAGTGGCAAATGAAAAGTCTGATACCGCCGGAAAAACATTTGTGTAGCCTTGTTGACTTTCGAAACAATACGCCGATTCTGCTATCGATTAGAGACAGCGAGAGAGATTTTATCAATTTTGTATGAGTATACGTTATTGTTTTCTATTAAAAATATAAGTAAAAACATAGGCCTGTTTCGCTGGCGTAGTTATACTACGGGATGATAACAAAGCTGAGGTCTCTGGTTCGAATCCCGGGTTGGGCGAAGTGATAGTGGATTTTTCTGCTAATTATCAGCTCGGAGTCTGAAATTTGTATGCGTTATTGCGATATGTTCGTCCTGTCACATTGTAGGACGGAACACACAAGGCGAAAGTGGGTGTACTGGTTATTACCAACCTCTTGAAAATAAGTGCTTCTGGGAAAAATAGTGAGTTTATGTATATATGTGTTTGTTGTCATGTAAATTTATTCATTTTCTAAAAGACGGTACATAAGAAAAACTAGAGCTTTATTTTGCTTTTCTGCACCTTCTTGTGGGTTAAATGCTCAACATGACTTAAAAAAATTTGCTTCAATTAGTTGTTATACTAAAGCCTTCATCATTAACACCGGTTCGGTCTGTTTATGTTTAGATTACTTCACGAACTACTTCCACCTGGATGTTTCGAAAGCAAGTAATGAAGCTGAAAGTGGCTTACACAAAGTTACACTTAGATTCCGAAGTGGCAAGTTCACTAGAAAAACTCAAGTTCACTAGAAAAACTCCTGTGGAAAACTTGTACGGAACACGCGTAAGAAGTGCTAGATAATTCCAGAAGTAGTTTGATAACAACAAAGTATTAGGAAGCCCGATAACAGCACATTTTTATACTAGTTGTTCTTGTTGGTCTTGGCCCTCAAATTATTTTACTTTACCCTGGTTTTCTATGGGATAAGTTATACCGATTATGTCATGACCCTATGGTCATGTGAGTTATTATATTTATACAGATGTTATATTTTATACATATATGCGATTTGTAAGTATGTAAAGTCCGCCAACCCGGCCACCGTGGTGGACTATATGGCCTAAGTTCGCTTAATTGTACATTCGATTATAGAAGAGGTCCGTTACCTGCAGTGTGGCGTATTGGGGTTGACAAAGCTACAGATGATACAGTTATGCCATTCTGTATTAGCCCATATACGTCCCACTGCAGGGCACGGGCCTACTCTACAATCGACTGTACGATTGAGAGTGGTTAGGCCATATACTCCACCACGCTGGCCTAGTGCGGGTTGGCGGACACACAGTACACAGTTACAGCTATGCCATAAAACCCCCTAAATACATAAATAGTCTCTTTATTTTAAATGAAAATATGAGTTTATTTTGTAAACAAATAAATTCCAACACAATAAACATATTCAAACACAACTTGAAAGTAATTTACAATCAAACAACATATCATCCACTCTAAAACCATATTTGTTATTACACAATACGGTTCTCCCAGCGGATAATCTTATCGCATTAACAAGGATCTCTTGGTATGAGGGTTAAAGGGACTGAATGCTGGTCGCGCGGCCGTGTTATGGGTCAAATACTAAGCGGGATACGGAGGGATAAAACTTTATTAATAGAATATAAATGTAGTAATCCTTGACCGACCTCTATTAATCTCCCAATGAAATATGATGAGCCTGAATAATGCTTGTATCATGGGCAAGTAATTACGAAACGCTGAAATGAGTTGCGATAAATCGAATATTTATTAAATTGACCTTCATTTGATCTAATAACATTTATTTAAATGTATCGTAAGTGTCTTTATTGAAGTAATCGAAAGTTTGGCGATTATTAGAGGTAAAAAAGAAAAAAACTGAGTTTTTCATTGTAGTCATATGGTGCTTTAGTAAACGGAACCACTTTAATAGTGGTAGGTCTCTCATATATTTTTTTATTGCAATGAATGGCAAAACGAGCATGCCATTGGCCTGATGGTAAGCGATACAACTGCTCATGAACGGTAGCAAAACCAAACAACATCTTGAATTACAAAGCAATGAGAAACCTACCACCTGGGTAGGTACCATCGCAATGTCTGTTTCTCCCGCTAAACAGCAGTGTAAATGTACTGTTGTGTTTCGGATTGAAGGACATTGTAGCCAGAGTAACTAGTGGGCATATTGAGACTTCACGTCTTATGTCTCAGGGTGGCGAGCGCAGTGGAATTCCAAGCATTGGTTTGTAATTCCAGGCGTTGTTTGGTTTTGCTACTGTTCATGAGCAGTTGTATCGCTTACCATCAGGCCAATGGCATGCTCGTTTTGCCATTCACAGCGATAAAAAAACCAATGAATTTAATATTTAAGTTCAGAAAGTGTTTCATTCATTTTATAAAAATCCGGGCTTACACATGCAAACATTTAAAATTTGCCTAATTGGATAATTTTAGACGGACGAGTTTCATAACTGGAGCTACCTAGGAAAAGTTTCAGTACCAGCTGTAGACTAAACTATATCACTGGACTGTTAGTTTCACACTTCAGTTTAAATATACATTTTAGTTAAATATATTATTTTTAAGTGAACGAATATAAGCATATTTTAAAATTTAGATTTCTTTATGAATTCTATATTGTATTAAATTATTTACAGTAATTTTATTACTTATCTAAATAACGCATTTATATTATCAATGATCAACCAAATTCAATATCGACAACAATTAATCATTCTGTCACGTGATTCGGGGTTATTAATCCTTACTTATGTTATAATTGCGAAAGTTTGTACTTATAAACGATCTACACCCGGGCGAAGCCGGGCACAATCGCTAGTGTATACTAATTAAAATCAATTTAATCACCGTTTGTCACCATTTATAAGCTCTCACAAAATGAGTTTGTTGCGTATTTAAAATTGGTATAGCGACATCTTCTGGCAGTTGTCTTAACGACTTTGTTTTTCAAGGGAATTTAAGTAATGCACTTTTGTAAGTATAGTGAAAACCCGAGGTAAAATATACAATATTTTCTCTGCACATAAGTACACTTGGCAATATTTTCTTCCTCAAGTGCAGAGATGAAAATACGTTACATAAACCATGATAATAATGGCATTCTCAGGGTAACGCCCCCTGATTAGAATTTCACGTCGCGTTCAAAGCGTGGATGTGAAACGTACGCACCATGGCGTCCGCATGTACACCGCATTGTTACGAGTTTAGTTTCGGAATTTCATACAAATATTTGTTATTTTATTTTTCCCTCCTCTATTGAGTTGTATAAGCTTTTTGCTGTGTATTTTTGTTACATTGTCTTGGTAAATATTTTTTTGTTTGTTGGATATGTAGGCGGTAGAGAAATTTGTAATATAATCCATGTAATAGCGAGTCATTGAGAATACGTTAAGTGCTTTGGTAATGGATATTGCATTTTGTATCATTAATTGTTAAACCGCATTATAAACACCGCTTATTAAAACTGCTTCTGGCGCATTCATACAGGCCATTGCAATAATAAATTGCATGTATTTGCTAAAGCACTTTTAACCAGCGCTACTTGCAGAAAGGTGTTTTCATTGGCAATGGATCTTAATAATATGTCGTGTAGGTGATATAATTAATCATTGTTTATAAGTAATACCTATAATACGACTGACTCATTGTCTACTGACGATTCACTGTACATAACCAGACGTACATAAAAATAAAAGTTAACGAGGGAACCATTCAGATTTCTTTTTATTTTTAGATTTTTTCACGCTTCACAGCTTGGTTGTTTCAGTGCTTATCATCATATCGTTCATGAATAACACATAAGCACTAACAATGCCGTATATTTCAACTCTCCCGGCAAGGTTTTTCCTCAAAATCGCAGTGTTATCCGCAGTACAGATCTGCGTTTCAGAATGTTTCTTCCCAACGGGATTTAAAAGGGAGCCAAGAATAATAGGTTTGTATGGCGCTTGCTAATTTTCCCTTTCGGGCTTCTATTCTGCATGGCAAACGCTCCCAAAAACTAGCGTTTACTTTGAATAGATTCCAAAGCTTGCAGTTTATTTCTACCCTGGGAGTTCATTCTTTATTTAAAAGTAAAGTCTAAACGTATCGGACGGTTTCAACCCGAAGGTAAAAGTATTTGCTGAAAATGACGTTTGTGCTTTATATTCTTTTGGTTTTCTCTTCGCTATACTTTGACATATGATATTGCTTTTCGATAACGTTTTAGTTCGTCTATTTACTATTTTCTTTGGGTGTATTTTCTAAATAAAATTCATCATTGTTACGTACTTTAATGCAATTTTTGTTCACTATCGTTTAGCAAGGAACATTTAATTTGAACAATTTTAGAAACTTTTACAAACTTTTTGAAGCATATAAAATGATATCAAAATGATTTATTTAAATCGTAACAAAATTCAATTGACTTCTAGTTTCTACCAAGCATTCTATGTATATTTGTGTAGTTTCCTTTCTAACGCTTTTACCTCGGTGCTGGAATACGTCAATCTGAGCCATAAATATTTAGCAGCCCACTCCAACAAAAGGCTGGATATACATACGATCATGTGAGAGAATGGAAACTATCACAAGGCTATGCTCAGTACAAACCTGAAAGAAGCATATATTGAGAGTTAAAAGATAGCACTAATATTTGAACTTTAATACTGGGCGTTGAAACTCAAATTGAAATGAGATCAGGAGCCTTGAACTTGCGAAATAAATTCAACTTATTTACTACAAGAATGGTGGTATTATTTTTATGATAAACAAGCGGTCGGGCCCGGCTCCGCCCGGGTGCATACACATTTTAAAATGGCGGTCAAAATGTTTAATTCTGACTATCAGTTTAGAATATCGACCAATCGGACCACGAAAAACGAACAAAATTTCCTCTTATTTGCTAGAAATATCACTACTGCTTTCCTCCTATAGGTCATAGCGTGATGATATATAGCCTATAGCCTTCCTCGATAAATGGACTACCCAACACTGAAAGAATCATTCAAATCGGACCAGTAGTTCCAGGGATTAGCGCGTTCAAACAAACAAACAAACTCTGCAGCTTTGTAATATTAGTAAAGATTATGTATTATAATATCAATTTGAAATTGAAAATGTATTATATTTTTTCTGTTTTTACATCCTGAAATTTGCTACAGTTAATTTGAAGAAAGCGTTTAATTTACATGCAATCAATTAAAAAAACTCACGAGGTCAACTGTCAGCGGGCCAGATTCTTAAGAGCCTTTTTGGGAAGGAATGTAGATTAAATTAAATCCAAAAATCGTTCCGAGGAACCTTTTGGGTCGTTTTATGCATTCCTGCAGAGTGCGAGTGTTTTATCTTAGAGTTGGATTTATAGCTTTTAATATTACCACTTAAGTAATCGCTTTGGGGCACCTCCATTCCTTTTATTTGACTGCATATCTAATATTTTTCTTCTTGTGTCAGTGCTTAAAGATAAAGTATTTTGTATGATTAGACCTATACAATTTTATTAAGTAATTTGATGTTGGACTGTATTAATGATAGTCTTATTTTCGGTTTCTACAATATTCACAAATTTCTGGCAAATTCCGTGTTGAAATATTATAGCTTCTTTCGAAACATGAATAACGCGACTGACAGTTTAATGCGCTTGCCAAATCACGTAGGGATATAATATTTTCGAGAACACCCTTTCCTTACCTACCTATTCCATCTGTGTCTGTAAATTGCTGAAGATTCCGAATAACTTTATAATACTCATATATAAGTAAATACCATATTTGTAACATAAACCTAGAATTCAAAATTCTATTACGACGAACCTTGTTAACGTCTACCCTAAGTAACATTCTATATATACCTCATTCAATCAAACTTTCAAATATTTATATCTTTTTCATCCCACTAAAGACCGCTATGAAATATTCCGCCGCGTCGCTCGTTGTGCGCGCTGGCACCGGCCGAGTGACAAGCGACTCATAGAATTTATTTCCGACATAATCCTGAGGCTTTCGCATTGACACCGCTAAGTCGACGCCGCGGCAGTTCTCCAGGCTTCTTGTAATGGAGCCATTTACAACAGCCTCTTGAGATGTATTTGACGTCTGTTGTCAGCTGTTTTATTTTATTTATTATATTAACACTTTATTGTACATTAAATAAATAATTAATATGTATTTATATATATATATATTTCTTAAGTGCAATTTAAATGCACAGTATGGCGGTCTTATCGCTACTTTGCGTATCTGCGTTTTTGCGGAACGTACGTATAGCTCGATTCTTATCGGCTTCCATTCTTTCGTACTAAAAAATAATGTTTCCAAAAAATATTACATTTTAATGATCGTATTTACGTTTGAAATTTTGGATTAATTACATTATATCACCGTTAAGCATTTTTGTTTGTTTTTGATCCAAATATTTAGTTACAAACAATATATTTGGGTATTTTATTACAGTTTAATGATACCGTAGTAAACATTGAAGTGTTTGTAAATAAAGTTTAGGAGTAAATATAAAATGTGATGGCTATCAAATTGAAATACACATACGTGTCTTAATATGTTGCCCTAAGGAACGTTGATACCATTTTCATTGCACAATTTAACGTATGAACAATAACTAGCTAAGATGGCCACGGTCTTTATGATATCAATACTCCTTCGATTTTTCCGAATAGGGATATCCATTACCAAAGCAAGCATTTGATTTCAGAACATTAATTTACAGACTACAAGCATTAAATAAATAACACCTAACAGTCACATACAAAGTCCTGACTCCACATTAAAATCAAGTCTTATGTCGTCAGGAACTATGAGAGACTCTCACTCTCGGTCTCACAAACACCCAGACCCGAAAGAAATATTTATGAACCGCACAAACATTTATCTCAGTGCGGGGATCGAGCCTGAGGCGTCTAACCGACTGCGCCACGGAGGCTGTCATTTATTATTATTAGTTATTGACTTGAAGGATCTGGTTTGTAATTAGGCATGGAATATGCAACCAGTGTATTGTGGATAGAGATTTGCCTAGCTCGGTAGCGACGCTTCGCGCGGTTTTAGCGTATGTTAGTTCAGGAAGCGAAATGGAGTCGCTGCCTAATTCAGTTTTCGTTTGTTTATTGTGAAACATTTGTTTTGTGGCTTTATTGGGTACGTTTCCTGTTTCTAGTTTTAGCGTATCAAGTTGTGCTTTTTTTGCGGATAAATGTTTATGTGGCCGCTCTTGTGATTTACGTTATACGATTTTTTTAATGATTGTCATTAGCTACCATACAGTTAAATCTGATCAATATTGAATTTTTATTTTTAACTAGCTGTGCCCGCGACTTCTTCCGCGTGGAATTTAACAAAAAAGTTAATTAGTTTCTTTAGATTTTTTTTGTTTTTGCATTTTTATCTTAATTATTGATTCGTTGATGGGACGCTCCCGACGTGACGGCCCAGTAGTGGCATGTGCGTGAGCTGCGCGCGGTACTGGACAGTACTTGAGCAACATTTATTAATTTTCTAAAAGAAATGTAGCCTAAGTTACTCCTTATTATGTCAGCTACCTGACAATAAAAGTCCGTCAAAATCGGTCCCGCCATTTCAGAAATTAGTCGGAACAAACAGACAGACAGACAAAAAAAAATCTGAGGTCATTTTCGTTATAGGTATAATGTATATAACGATATGTAGTTGGAAATTTTTGTTTATTTTTACTTTACAAATAGACACTTCAATTTTGTTTATATGTTTAGATGTATTCAATTAGTGAATACGAATTTATAATACACATTCTTTAAACGAACGCCTTTTTCTCAGATTATTTATATTAATTGTATAATTTCGAAATTACGAAAAATAACGTGTTACTTCTATTTGTAATTATTGTAGCAAGAATTTATTTTCAAGTATAATAATGGATAATATCATGCAAGCGAAGATTGTTTGTCAAGGGTCAAGCTTTAATTACATTAGAACCCTAATAAATTTCTGAAATCATATCACGTACGAATTACACACATAATCGTCCACGATGTTTTGGATTAACTAATGTGGTAATTATGAATTATAATGACTGTGAGGGTCAATAAATTACAATGCGTATTATATGTATTATTTAGGAAACGGTAAAGCCTCTGTGAAATAAAGTTTGAATCAGTCAGTTTGGTTAGGGTGCTATTAGTATGTCAGTAAATACTGAAGTGACGTAATAGCATTGCTTTTAGTCTGATGAGGGACATTGTTTGATTCTAACAACCGTCCACAGTCGGCAATGTAATTTCTACCTTAAAGTGGACGACCTTCAATTTTGGTAAATCATCCGATGAACCGCATGCTTGTTTCACCATCCACTGAAAGTTATATATTTTTTTGTAATATTACTTAACTATCAAGGAACTAATAATAAATTTTAACTTGTAATAAGTTTCTTGCTATCAGCATATCACAAACAGTTCTTATATATATTTTTTATTTTAATCCTTTTTGTATGGATCTGTATTCTTATGTCTCCTACTCACTATGGTAGCGGCCCGGCCGCGTGGGTGTTCAAGCCGCCAAGCCGACTTCCCGTGTAAGCCAGCCTGCTGGAGAATCGGTGGCTTGTTAAATATAATAATTACTATCATTCTACACAGCTGTCACAACCGCAATGATGATCTGCGGCAAAGTTCGTCGGCCTGGTGTTGTCGCCGGCATAAGCGCCCGGCACAAACCCGCTCGTTGTGCCACTGGCATCCGGCACCATATAAATTATATAAATCGCTATGGTATCCAGGTTTCTTTTTTATAGTGCGTGGTGATTGACTATCAATACACACATGACTTTGAAAAGTCCGAAAAGAAGTGTACCCTGGGATTTGAACCCGCGACCACCGTGAATATGTTGGCAGTCGCGTCTGGTCTATACCAAACCAAATCATACCTATATTATACATTAAAATCTATGTTTGTTAGTACAAACTTCATTTACATAACTAAGCAACAGATTGACATTGCATATGTCTATGATCCGAAGCTACTTACGCTAATACTTTCAATTGTACGGCCCCCATAGTACTGACCTGTGGCCTACGACACGATGTGGATACGAAGTGAAATAGGATTAAACCTAGTATATTAAATCTAGTGTAACTGCGAATGTGTTATGTGATGAATGTGCAAAGTTATAAGGGCGGACAAAACCGGCACGTCCGAGATACTTCGCAAGTAAGCCTGGTGGGGGAAAGTTGAAAAGTTGGATATCGTTGTTTAGACACAGTTGAACCATGCAGAGTCCATATTATCCCACCTATTGATAAGCTATTATGTTTCTATATCTTTGACTAGCAAGTAAGTTTTACAAAAATACGTCATTAAGCGTGAAATGAAAGATACTTTTAAACATTCATTTCGTTTGAATTTTCAAAATGTATTTTAAAGCATATTTCATTGACAAGGTATAAAACTTTTTATAGAAAACTACCAAAATATTACTTACAAAATAAGATAATATTAATTATTTGGCGTTGTTAAGGCTACTTTTGGATGCTCACACGTATTTTGATTATTTAGAGTGGAAGTGAAAAGTGCTAAGATTTTTTATAAACTTCATACAATAAAATTGTACACGCGGACTTAATGCTTTTGGCATTTTCAAAACTAATTTGTCGCTCATACACGCATTGCTAACTGTTAATTAACTTCTGAACATATTCATTGTCAAAAAATAATCGTATATTTACATACATAATTAATTTATGGCACAAAATTACGTTTTATAATTCCCATATGAAACTTTAGCTGTTGCCTACATTACAAGCCGCTCAGTAAAATTTAATATGGTGGAGATTTTCACGTAATACATTTTAATAACTTACTCCTTTTTATTGAAAACGAGCACGAAAAGTTAATTAATTTTTAATTATAATGTCTGAACTGATTTTGCTAATACTCCTTCCCCTTTAACTGGGTATATGTGAAGCACAGGTGGCAATGTCATTGTCCTTTTATTATAGACATAAACAAAACTCGATATTTTATAGTAGCTACTGGTGCATCTACTACATATTGCCCTAGAAGCATTTGAAAAATAATAATTGGAAACTGAATACTTCATTAATTACCTAGTAATAAAGGTCTATGTTTGAATCGACAGGACTTCTAAGCGATTATAGAAGGAATATGAAAATAATGTCGTGACAGATATTTTTAAACATTTAGTTAATAATGCTTACAAGAAGTCGCTGGATCCAGACCGCTTTGAACACATAGCTATAAAAATATTTGAGGGAGGCCTACGTAGTACGTTCTGCAGTGGACTTCCTGCGACAGAAGTAGTAGTTATATAAAGTAGTAAAAACTTGTGTCGTGTCCTTCAACAGTTCACTAGAAATAGTTTGCCAATAGCCACACCTACAGCGGGTGTTGTGTTCCAAATGTATTGTTTGAACATTGTAAAGGTTTAATTCACAACGCACCCGCAGGGAATAGTTCCACAAACATAAATAAAATGATGGATTCTTTTGTGCGCACACCACGCAAAACAACTCCATCCATCCATCCGGATTCCAATATTTTTATAAATTCCTTAGACATTCGGTGCTTCTATTATTATTTTTTTATTCTCAGTGTAATTCATGTAAATGTATCTTAATACATTAAGCTTTGCAAACAGAGTAAGAGTAAGTAAAAGTATATCTTAGTCGTTACCTAAATATCTACTAAATGTCTGGACTCGGGCGATTTCGGGTCTTGGGACCACTCTTGCATATAAAACTGTTTTTGCACTGTTTATTCTATTTCGGCCGCTTAGAATTGAATTGAATGAAAATTTTAAAAAATCCAAACACAACACGTATCTTATAGATAAAAATTGCTTTCAAATAACACGTGTAGAGTTTTTTTGCCATTTTGGTTAGTCCATCACGTCGCGCCGATTCAGTCGGTTTAGACAAAACGTGACGTGCCGTTTAATGAGGTTTCGAGCAGCCGCTACATGTGTACAATAGCCTTTATGTAATCTGCATAAATGTTTTTTTTTATTAGTTGTTCTGTTAATTGGAACAATGAGATCGACTGTATTTTTTGGATCATTTATCTGTATCCGTCCAATGTCTAGTTAAGCATGATTTAGGTAAAAAATAGACAGTGTTTAAGTTTAAGTAAGTTAGTTTAATTTCTAATTTTTTTAGCTTTCGTCGTCACAGTGTGGACTGAGGTATTAATCATCCGCTAAGTGACTCACTAAGCTGCAAACAAAAATGATGTGAAGTAATCGAAACGTGCCGGGACTTTTAAAATGTGCCAATTAAACTAAGTTCGCGATAAAATCCTTAAAAAAGTGTTTTATTTCAATGTGTAGCATTTAGGTAAGTGTCAAAGATTTTTAATGGTCCCAAACTTATTTAACTCTGCTGAGTTTTGAAACGTCGTGTTGGTCAATTTACCGGTCAAGCTGCAAGACGTCGCGTCGGCCCATACCGTGCGATATTCTACAGAGAATAATACATGCTACATCTCTGGTCACGATGGTGGCAATTATGCTCGGTGCTACCTATAGGTTGTCAAGACTATTTCCGTCCCATTGAAGCAGACCTATTGGTCTTATAGCCTGGCTATAACCAGCACAGGCTATACTTGGACTTAATTGAATTAAACTTAAGTACAATATGTGCTCCTGACGCATGTTTTTTTTTTATTATATTGAATAAAAATGTTAAAGTTAATGTTTTACTGTCTATTAAATCTGATACTGATTTAGGTATGAACATTTATAAATTAATAACTTATTAAATTATAATATAATAGTAAATACTACTCTCAATCGTATTCTCGATTATAAAGGAGGCCACTCGCCCTGTAGGGGGACATATATGGGATGATAACGTACAGTAGTTCGTTAAATATATTTTTGTTATTTAACCTGTGTAATTATAACATTGTTAGTGATGTTGGTTTTCCTAAAAAATATTTTGATTTTCCATACTCAATAGCTTTTTTTCTTAAGTATTAAATTGTTTTGATTCTTCTTAAAAATATGCGGAGTATAAAGAAATATATTGAACAGCTTCGTTGTATATCAGTGTTAACGATTGTAATCCATCACGCGGCTCTTTGAGTTGGCTGTATCCGCGCTCACGAAGCTACACGTGTTCTGAAAAAATGCTCTTATTTGTAGTACCGCTGTATGCAGGTGTGATATAACAGAGTCTGCATTTGGCCTTTTCGTTTTTTATTTTATGCTAGCCTGAAAATATGTAGTGCATAGGTTAGTGCAGTATATACGCTTCAGATAAGCTCAGATTGTTTATTTTTATTATTAATTATTTTTTATGTAGAGAGGTCATTTAGAGAGGATGGATGAAAGGAGACTAACCAAGCAAATTTACAAGGCTAGTGTGGATAGAAGAGTCGGTAGCGATCCCTACCGAACCTACACTATCCAAATCGGTGATACCCTCAACAAGGTCAAAAGTACCCTGAACCGACGAGAATGCATGCAGAGGTTGATGAAAGTGGATAAAGCGTAAGTAATAATATGTCACGATCAAGTAAAGTGCCGGTCTATAGTGTCTGCCTACCCCTATGGGTTATAGGCGTGACGATTATGTATGTAATTTAAATCCCAGGACTTTCAGGAATCAATGTTTATTGATAGTCAATCACCACGCACTATAACGGTGAAGGAGAACATCGTGTGGAAACCTGCATACCATAGGTATTTGCAAGATTTTTTATAGAATGTAAACTCCGCCAAACCGCACTAGGCCAGCGTGGTGGACTCAATATATATACCCTAATGACCACTCTCAGTCATACTCTCTATTGTAAAAGAGGCCCGTGCCCTGCAGTGGGACGTATATGGGCTGATACAGATTTATTGACATATATTTTTATTACGGAATAGGTACAAACAAGTGTACTTATAACAATTTCTGCACATCTAATATTTACACAATCTTTAAATTTTTATAGTATTATATTATGTTTTCGTCGAAAATATACCAAACACTTTTGTTTTAGCGTAATTACATTATCTTATGATATTATCTTAAATATGTATAAAGTAGGTGTGTTTTTCAACGTTTGGAAAAAACAGAATAAAGAAATAGCATCGTAATTCGCGAGGGACACGGCAGAAATGTTTTATATCGCCGTCTCACATTTCAACCGGCGTATTTGCATTGATTTTATGTATTAATCAATGTTCTTTGAATAACTTAAACATCACATAAAGGAGTTATCTAGATGAGAGTTCAAGCTTGCATATTACATTGAAATATTTGCAAAAAAACCTTATGGAATGCTTAAATTTTAAACTTCTTTTTCAAAATGTTATTGATAATAATGAAGGGTGAAGTTAGTTGGTAAAGCCTCAAGTTTTGATTACAATTTAATTAGAATTGAAACTGGCATTCAAATTATTAAACTTATTACGTAATCTCAACTTAGATAATTAACTATAAGTCGGTGAAGTTATTGAGGTATTTTGTTTTCACCGACAATATTAATAACATAACAAAGATTAGGAACGTATACTAAAATATTTATGCGTATTAACCAGTATCAGACTTGGTATAAATAATAATTTGACAATGATATCAAATTAGATTAATTTATTTATACTTTTTCAATTACTTACTCGGGGTCCAACAGTCCGTAATCCATTTAAGGTACATTTGAAAAGGGACACACACACACATACAGGAACATGTTATTCAAGTATAATAATATACTCATCCTGGTATATAGGATCTCTGCCTTCCCCTTCTGGAAAAGACGTGATGTTTATGTATCCATCCATCCATCCATCAGCCAAAGGAAGTCCACTGCTGAACATAGGCCTCCCCCAATGATTTCCACAGAGACCTGAGGCAGCCTGCATCCAGCGACGTCCCGCGACCTTTACCAGGTCGTGGGACCATCTTGTGGGTGGACGTCCTACGCTGCGCTTTCCACTACGCGGCCTCCATTCGAGCACTTTCCGACCCCATCGGTCATCAGATCTCCGCGCTATGTGCCCTGCCCATTGCCACTTCAACTTGCTAATCCGGTGGGCTATGTCGGTTATTTTCGTTCTCCTACGGATCTCCTCATTTCTGATTCGATCTCGTAGGGAAACCCCGAGCATAGCCCTCTCCATAGCTCGTTGAGTGACTTTGAGCTACCTAATAAGGCCCATAGTGAGAGGCCACGTCTCGGTGCCGTAAGTCATCACTGGCAAAAAACAACTATCGAAGACTTTCGATTTAAGGCACTGAGGTATTTTGGACGAGAAGACGTCGCGTAGTTTCCCGAACGTTGCCCAACCGAGTTGGATTCGATGATTGACCTCTCTCTCGAAGTTGGACCTGCCTAACCGGACCTATGTCTACTAATATGTCCTAAATAGACATATTCGTCAACAACTTCAAGAGTCGAGCCCCCAATACCGATGGGAGTGGGCACAACATGGACATTCGACATGATCTTCGTTTTGTCCATGTCCATTTTAAGACCCACCTGTTGGGAGACTCGATTGAGGTCATCGAGCATACTCTTTATTGTACATCTTAAATTACATAATAAATAAATATATCAGGCAAAATTAAGTACAATGGGTGACCATATCGCATTGAGCGATCTCTTCCTGGCAACCTTTGGATGAACAGGAATTATTGAAGTAATAACTAGGGCTTGACGTTCAAAAAGAGTACATTAAGAAAAGATACCAAATAATAAATAAATAATATATATATATATATATACATACATATACACACATATAAATATACATATATACATACACATATACATATATAATTATATACATAAATAAATACTATAAAATTACACATAGGCTAATATACAATATTACATAAATAAAACATAAGTTTATAAACAAAAACAATTTTAATGCAGAAGGGATAGGTAGTGATCTTTGACTAGTGATTTAAAAGTTGTACGAGACTTAGCAAGTCTAATAATTAAAGGTAATGCATTCCATAACCGAGCTGCTTGAACAGTGAAAGATTTGTCAAAAAACACTGTAGTATGGATTGGTATATGTAACTTCAGATTTTCTGATGACCTCAGGGATCTCGCATGTCTTTCACTGAGGAATTGGAATCTTTCTTTAAGATATAATGGAGAAGAAGGACAGAATAAGACATTATAAAGTAAAGAAAGTATGTGAGCATTCCGGCGAAAGCGAATTGGTAACCACTTGAGCTTAGCGCGAAATTTTGAAACGTGATCATATTTACGAAGTCCAAATATAAATCTTATACAGAAGTTTTGAAGCCGCTCAAGTTTGTCTAGTTGGTCTTCTCTGAGGTCAAGATAGCTGGTATCGGCATAGTCAAGAATTGGAAGAAGAAGAGACTGTGCAAGCGCAATTTTAGTGGTAAACGGCAAGAAGTTCCGGAGTCGTCGCAAAGACCCCGCAGCAGCAAAAATCTTGCGACTTACGGACTGTACTTGAGAATTCCAGGACATTTTAGGGTCCATTAATATCCCCAGATTTTTTACATATGTCTCACTAAAAGGAACGATTGTTCCATCGAGAGACACTTGAGGAAGTCGAGTCCAGTCCAATCTTGAAATCATTCTGGGGCTACCAATAATAATGACCTGGGTTTTTATGGGATTTACTTTAACACCATACGATTTACTCCATTTGCAAATTTCCGATAGGTCAGCATTGATTCTCGCTATCGTTTCCGGCAACCCTGCTAAGGGTCCCTGCGAATAGATTTGGAGATCATCTGCATAAAGATGGTAGGATGAAGTAAGTTTTTGAGAAATTGAATTTATAAAAATAGCGAAAAGTAAAGGAGACAAAACGCCACCCTGAGGAACACCAACTGTAGTATCGCACCATGATGAAAAGGTGTTCTCGATACATATACGTTGTCGGCGACCAAACAGGTAAGTATGAAACCAGTCAATTACCGTTGGAGATATGTTAAGAGAGCGCATAATACCAAGGAGAATATCAAAATCTACAGTATTGAAGGCGTTACTAAAGTCTAATAGAGTAAGTACCGTAAGATTTCCATTCTCCATGGCAGCCCTAATATCATCTGTAACATTGATCAGAGCAGTGACGGTACTGTGGCCAGGACGGAAACCGGATTGCATGGGATTAAGGAGATTGTTTTTACAGAGGAAAGAATTGATTTGATTATAGGTAAGTCGTTCAAGGACTTTGGAAAAGAATGGAAGTATGGATATAGGGCGATAATCGGAAAAGGACACGGGATTAATCTTTTTTGGCAAAGGAATGACTTGGGCTTCTTTCCACGAATGTGGAAATTCGCCGCAGGTTACAGAAAAATTAAAAATATGACAAATAATGGGTAGGATTTCATCAAGGATAGGAGTTATCATTTTACGACTAAGACCGTCACTCCCAACCGCGCTAGACGATATGGACAGGATGCACTTCTTAACATCACAATCGGAAAATTTACTGAAGATAAAAGGTGGATATTTAGGAGTTGGACGAGAGGAAAGATTTTTTAAAGTCATGTCTTTAGCTGTCCCGTCACAATGGGGCGAATTGGAGAAATACTGGATAAGCGACTCGATGTCTAAATCATTAGGACAAGAACTCTGACGTGTCTTCCCAACCCCTATAGAGCGGAGAAATTTCCATACCTTTGATGGATCTCCATTTTCAATGGACTGATGGATATTTTGGCGTTGTGCATTCCTACACATCTTGTTGCAGTGATTCCTTATAGTAACGTACTTGTCTCTATTGACAGCTGTTGGTTGATATTTTAACCTAGCTTTGGCTTTAGCTTTAAGATTTATCATTTTCTTTATTTCTTTTGTAAGCCAAGGAGCCGGAAAATGCTTTACTTTAATGGCGCGAACAGGAGCATAGAGGTCGTAAAGTTGCAGCAATTGAGACGTAAAAATGTTAACCTTATCATTAATTGATGAAGACGTAATAAGGGAACTCCAGTCAATACTACTAGCAGCCCCACAAAGATCTGTTAAGTTCATTCCACTAAAATTGCGTTGCAGAAGAATTTTTGACTTTACCTTGGGGGGACGAATTTTGTAAGAAGTGAAGATCAAGTCATGGTGAGAAAACATTGATGCTGAGCATTGACCATGCTTAGCAACATATTCGCAAGAAGAAACGAGAATAAGGTCAAGTAAAGACGGGGTACAATTAGGAAGGTGGTGAGTAGAGCCTAAAGGAAGGATAGAGAGATTAGTCGATTCTACAATCGAAAGAAGAGACTTAGCACGTGAATCATTTTTTAAGAGGCATGTATTAAAGTCACCCATAATAATTGTATGATTGTATGCGGGGACTAAATCTTCCAAAAGTTTTTCGAAAGAACTGAAATAGTTGATGCGAAGAGAAGGACAGTAATAGACACCTACCAGGACTTTGCTATGACGCATTTCTGCCTCAACGAATAAATGTTCGCCAGCGTTTGGTGGTGGGGGTTGTGGTGACATGTCTATTATCCGAAATTGGATATAATTGCGAAGATATATGGCAACTCCACCTCCACCGCCAACAGCTCGATCGTTTCTAATTAGGTTAAATCCTGGTAGGGTGTATGAAATGGAAGGGAGACAAGGTTTTAGCCATGACTCAGAAACAAGAATGGCGTGAATATTATTGCAGTCAAAGCTAGCCAGCATATCTGGGAAATGAGCCGGAATACTTTGGGCATTTATGTGAACGACATTAAAGGTCTCGAGAACATCAGAAAATTGGTTGTCAAGCATGTTTGCCAAAGATGGAATACTTTTAAAACTACTATCACTGCATGCACTGTGAAAGCTATCATTGTCACTATCACTATCAAAAGATAACATAATATTTAAATAAAAATAATAATACTAATAGTAAAAATATATATAAAATCCTACAAATATAAATCAATATAGAATTATAAATAATATTTATTATAGTTTTCTCTTCAATTTATAAGTTCATCTGCCAGTGCCAACAACATATAAAATAACAAGGAAAGTAGTAACTTTCATTAGAAACAAACAAAAATAACAAAGACTGCTATCAACATCAAGTTGCATATAAAATAGTAATAAATAATGATTAAACAATAAAGGAGGGAAAAAAACAGAATTCATAAAATAAAAAAAGAATAAAAACTAAAACAATTAAAAACGAATTAGCAAAGTATCATGGAGCCATTAAAAATAATTAAATAGATCTAATTTAGTTATTGAATACAATGCCATCTATGCGGTGAAGTTGGAACTAAATTGAATGCAACAATACTAACTAATAAACAAGGTGTAAAAATATAGATAAAAAAGGAAATAACTATTAAATTGACAGCTGTCGTCTGCTTCCCAATTCACAAGTAGTGATTAGTTACTCTGTGATTCACAATAACAAAACGGTGACAACGACACGAGTGTTAAGGTTATTAAAGTGTTTTATATTTAAAAATAATGTTAACCAAAAACAAGTTACTTCTTGCTAACTACGTTTCTTCTGGTTCTAGGCGCAGAGGTACCTTTTGCGATGGATGTTGGTTTTGGACTACTCGCCTCAAGAGACTTAACCTCTGCATGAGAAGTTATGCGGTGTCGAGTGCCATCCGGTCCTATAGCAAATATGAAACCATCTCTGGTCCAACATTTTGTGACGCCGAACTTTTGACGTGCAGCCATGAATACACTGTGACGCGATTTGGTTAAGAATTCCGAAAGTGTGACTCCAGAACCTTTCAAGTGCTTCTTTGACGACCAGGCCTTATCACGGACAACAGCTCGTTCAAACTTGCAAAGGATTGGCCGGGGCTTATTGGCATTGCTTTGGCGACCCATCCTGTGACATCGCCTGACATCACTGGCACTGAAATCATCCAACTTGAGCTGCGTGCGGATCACTTTGACGACGGTTTGCGCCACATCTTCCTCCTTAGCCTCGTCGATACCGTGTAGGAGCAGGATCTTCCGACGACCACTCATCTCCAAGTTGTCTACAGTCTGGGCCAGTGAATCAACTTGGCTCTGCAGCACATTCAACGTGTTGACGATGAAGGTCCTAAACGAGTGAAAGTCGGAGGCAAGAGTTGTGATGGTGGTTGTGGCTACAGCAGGCGTTTTTTTAAGTTCCGCTTCGAAATTGGCCATCCTGGCATGAAATTCTTCCCTCAGTGTGGACACGGTGTCTTGGACTGCCTCAGTCATAGTGTTGCGTATTGTGATCGTAAGTAATTTACACTGGCAGGTGACTTGTAAAATTACACTAGCACATATAAGTATTGATAAATACTGTTTATATTACTATAAAACTAATTTTTAAATAAAGAGCTAATCCGTTACGTGTTTAATTGTCAAAGTCCCAAAAAAAAAAAAAAAAAAAAAAAAAAAAAAAAAAAAAAAAAAAAAAAAAAAAAAAAAAAAAAAAAAGCAAAGCATAGTGCTAAGGTCTTCCAGCGATTCTGCCAAGACTACAATATCGTCGGCAAACCGAAAGTGAGTGATATACTCGCCGTTGATGTTGATGCCGAATCCTTTCCATTGCAAGAGCTTGAAGGCATTTTCCAGCGCGGCTGTGAACAGTTTCGGAGATATGACATCTCCCTGTCTCACGCCTCTCTGTAGTGGAATAGCGTTCGTACTCTGATCTTGTACTCGGACCGACATAGTCGCGTTGTTGTATATACACTTCAACACTTCGATGTATCGATAGTCGATATGGCACCGCTGGAGAGACTGTAGCACAGCCCAAGTCTCGATCGAATCAAAGGCTTTCTCATAGTCCACAAACGCTAAATAAAGCGGCAAGTTATATTCCTCGGTTTTTTGTATAACTTGCCGAAGCGTATGGATGTGGTCTATGGTACTAAAGCCAAGATAATATGTTTATGTATAGTTTAGTCAATTTTATTCAGGCGTAAAATACCTAATTTACTAGAACATAATATCCTTTGGTAACGGACTCCTGCTCAAATTCCTCTTTCATTGCTCTACACATTGTAATATAAACGCTAAACTGCCTCGTACGCGGCGTAAAATATATGTTTTTATTCGTTTTGTCTGCCATCTGACACCAAACACCACTTATCCACAGTGCTAGCTCTGCGTAGTGCTGATCACTACGAAGCTTAAATTGTCTTATTGTTTTTCTAAGAAAATGTTTTGGCATCCTTAATATTTGGGGAAAGAAATATTTTCTTTTAGTAATATCAAATTAAATATCTATACGCCCACTTCAGCTCATCTCTGCGTCATCCAAAAGTAGTCTGATAGATAATGTCTCCTGTATTAAGTTCAAGAGTTTCAAGTAAAACGTATACGAAGTTTATTAAAAAACGTCTTGCTGGTATTATAAATCAGAATATGAATTTCCTTTTTAATGATTTCACGCTTTAGCTACTCAGCTACAATGCCTATTGTCACTAATTATTTCAGAAGTGCCACTATCATATAACCAGTCAAATATTGTTTATCGTATTATGTAAATGCAATTAATTTATTTTCATTTATTTCATACATGCACGCGTGTTAACAACTATAAATTAAAATGATAGCTGGCTTCCTTTTATAAAAAGTAATTTAAAACTCAATATTGCACCATCAAGCGCACCTGACTACGCTGCAGTGTCTACAAAAATGAACTTATACGATGGGGACCTGTTGTACGCAAGCCAGTTTTAACATTTTCCACATAACTGCCACGCTTGCATCCGATAGGGGCAGGCAGAGATTATGGACCTCAGTTTTGCTTGTTCCTCCATAATTATCACTTTCACTTCGACCTCTTTTATCGACCTCATATTGGTTCAGGGCACTTCCAACCTGACATTTACATATAAAAAAATCAAATAGAACAAACAATACCTGTCCAATATGCAAAGGTCAGTATAAACAATACAAATGTTAGTCAAGTACATATTAAAATTGATGATTAATAAAGCTGTTAATGAAAGCCGCTGGAAAAATGTGAAAACTAGAATGCAAGAATGACAGGTTCTTTAATATTGTATTTTTCCAATTTATTTATCTGTGTTAAATGTATGTATCTATTGTTTTTACCCTTGATTGCTTTGTAAATCAGATTGTCCCATCGATCTGGGTGTACAAGACGATAAATTGCGGTTTGGACAACGACACGATATCTTCTCCTCGACGGTTGTTTCAGAGATTTATTGTGTACATTTGTGTCAATTGATTGATAGCAATTGTCCGCACCCTGTACAATGTTTCAATACTATGTCTGGATTTACGTATTGGAGATAAGCAAGCGATCGTTTATTTGAGGGTAGTCAATGCAGAGGTCGTCAAATTAAATGCAGAAATAACCGATAGCTTCTTAAATATTGTTGGTGCAATAAAAATTGCGTATTAGAGTCTTATTAACAGTCAGTATTAAAAACTTATTTCAACTATCGAATGTTCTGTCTTCTTTGCTCCAACTGAATTTTAAAGTGATTCGAAAAGGGAAAAAACATTCGATAGGTAAATAAAAAAATAGGTTAATAAACTGAGTATGGATAAGGCCATGAGTTCAAAAGAAATAACAATATCTCACTGGTAAACAAAATTATGTCGGCTTGGCTGAAAGCGGATATAAGATGAAACTAAATCGCGAAATAGTCCAGCTTTGCTTTAGCAGGACAATGTTGTAAGAAAACCTGCTCACCTGAGATTAACGCAAATACCTCAACAAAATTGCAATTAAGTCGCATTAATTAAGCTGCATTGTTCTAAACATTGCACCACTGTCGGTATTTTACAACTATGTGTTACAAACTTGTTTTACTGCATATATCACTCTGTGGCCGCGTACTTTAACTTGGAAATTCTGTAAAGCTGTCGCCGAATTTGCTTTAGTTTACAAATTATTACGCTAAGTTGCGTATCGGGAATGAGTTACCGCCATTCCAATGTGACGTGTTAATTTGAAGCCTAGTTTCATTGGCGTCATATGAGGCGTGGGTGAAATAATTGGTGCTGTACTTATGTGTATTGATTGGGTAAATGCAGGCATTAATATTTATTACTCCGAAAATGGTTCGGAAATCTTGATTGCTATACAATTTTAAATTAAGAATGCTGGTCTGGCATTGCGGCACAAGAGTCAGAAAATTTTGTTGGGTTTGTAATTATTGTTTAATTGTTATTGGATAAAAATATCACACCTAATAAGAAATTAAGAGTAATGATAGTATCACTTACCTTTAGATAGCCAGTGTGATCATTTGTCTTCGATCCCATTTGAAAATATTCTGAAACAAATACAACTATTTTTAATTTCCCTCATTTGAATCAACTCTATTTAAATGACGATTGTAAACGTAGAAAAAACATTCTAGACAACCCATTCCTCATTATTTTATTCTACTTTACTTTTTTTATTGCTCTCAATGGTGAGACCAGCATGCCGTTCGCCTGATGGTAAGTGATAAGACCGCTCTTAAACAGTATCAAAACCAAACAACACCTTGAATTACAAAGCAATGCTTTGCATTCTACTGCGCTCGCCATCCTGGGACAACATGTTAAGTTTCAATATGTCCAGTAGTTACACTGGCTACAACGTCCTTCAATCCGAAACTAAACAGTGCATTTACTTTGGGCGGGAGAAATAGACATTGTGGTGGTACCTACCCAGGCGGTCTCTCACATATGACAGACCTACCACCAGTTAAATTTCACCATTTTACCTTTATTTCTCTGCAAAGCATCCACATAAAAGAAAAGAAAAAACTATTTGGAGCGCAATTTGCGCGAGAGCCCCTTTATCGCGGTGTGATTTGTACGAAGACCCTTCCAATTTAAATATCCTCCGTTGCCTCTCATTTTCTTATTGTAAGACGTATTTTACAGTGCAATTTACTCGTGATGCTGTAATTTTCTTATTATGTCGGTACAACAGACCGCGATGTACTTTTTACGTCGACTAAACATGGTATAATGAACTGGTTCAGGAAAATGCTGTATTTACATATAAATAGATATAATAACGTATTTTTAAAGGGTTTAACATACCATTTCACGTATAATAAATAAATTATTGCACAATTATATCATGAATAATAAGCTAATATCTAGTGTTATTACGGTGCTATATTAAACTCTACTAGTAGTCAGACGAACTAGTTTGCTATAATTGGTAAATTATTGAATTATGTACTAACTATATCAGTTTTGATGATTTAAAAGCTACGTTGTCCATTCAGTGTACAAGATGAATGGGCCAATTCAACTAGTGCTGCTGTAACTTTGTTACACTTTAGTGTTGCTTCGTTCAAGATTGTTATGGGTACGATAATACGATTGCGTGCCTTTCATTATGAATATATATGTTTTTCGGTTGTAATGATAACTTACGAGCATAAACAAAAATCGCTTAAATTGTAGCCAATTTTCAGGCAAGAATGAAAACGTGGTATATAAAAAAAGTTTCCTTAGGCAGACTGAGATAATGAAGGTGGCTAGTGCAGCTTACGAACTTAAGAAACGATAGGGGCATAATTATACCTTGTGGTGATTGGTAGACATTGATATAACAAATTCATTATACAATAGAATTTGTTACTTGACAGCCTCCGTGGCGCAGTTGGTTAGACGCCGGCTGTGAAACGAGAGGCCGTGGGTTCGATCCCCGCACCCACACAAATGTTTGTATGAACCATAAGCATTTCTTTCGGGTCTGGGTGTTTGTGATACCGAAAAGACTCTCGTAGTTCCTGATAGCCACTACACAAGACTTGGTCTTAGAGTGTGGTCAGGACTATGTATGTGATTGTTGAGTTAGTATTCGTTATATATTTATTATTAATCCTACAGAATTTTGTAACAGGTATTACATGCTTATATATTATTTTAAAGAATAATATAGCATATTCCACTTGAACAAAGTCGGCCTCTCGATCCAGTTGAGCAAAGCATACTTAATTAGGTCGACCCCGTGCGTACAAAGGTTTATTTGCCCACATCATAAGTGCTTTTAGTAACGTATTCTGAATAGAAAATGTTGGAAGGTACAATGTATGCGTATATTGATGTTAGAAACATATGTAGGACTGTTGGGTAGAACTGTTCATTTTCATTATGGTTTCTTAGATTATCGCGAATTTGTTTTTTTTTACTCTGGCTCAAAAAAAATATTTGTTACACATACGTAGATTTGATCGCAAAAAAACAACTAACTTTTTAAATTAACTTTTCAATTTAATTATTATAAAATAACGGTGGTTAAATTGCAACAGTCGCTGAGCGCATGACTAATATCTACCTCAGTCCGCCCCGTGACTATGAAAGCTGTAAAGCAATTGAAATATATAACAGCCCCAAATAATAGCTTTATTTCAGTTTATTTTGGTTAATATTATTGTATAATTCAACAGTTCGTCAGTTGATAGAATTCGTTCTTGTAACATTACCTAGCTGGAATATTAATGTTTATACAAATAATAAACACATACTGGCCTGAATCCACATTCGGATGGAAGTCTTAATTCGTGGAAATTAGAAAATATGAGAAACTTTTCGGACTCAACCCACAGACACAAAACAAATATTTGACTCATACAAACATTTGTCTTAGTGTGGGATTTAAGAAGATTGGATGGGATTCGACAAGATCGACCGGTGATAGTGATGTGTGACGTAACACTGCGTGTTGTGACGTATTTTGTTTGTTGTCGGCTTGCAAAGCGTATTTGTTTGAAGCGTTTGTTTGCAAGTGAATGACAATTTGTTTGAAGTTTCTGACGCATATGGACGCTGGCGGGAAACATGTGAAATCCCAGGGGAGGCCTAAATTGTTCACGTTGCCGTTTGTTGTGTTAATAGCATTTGTTTTTGAAAAAAAGAATAAAATATTGCGTTTTGTAACAACTGATTGTGGGAGTTTTGGCTACAAATTTTTGAAATTATTTTTTATACCACTTGGATGAGGTGTGAGTATAATTTTGAAAATGCAAGTAGAGTTTTTTAAATGTATTTATTCATTTATTTTGATACGTTTGTTTTTTTTTTTTCTCAAAACAAGAAAACACATTCCGCGCCCGTTTGTTATTGTAGTAGGTATAGGTAAATTGCATCCAATGATGATTAAATAAAAATTATTTCATGGCACGCCTCTGGCCCTTATGGAACATTTCTTTAAAAAAATGCTTATGGCAAAGATTCGCCAACCCTGTTATACACAATAGTACCAACATACATTTGAATGTAAGCGGAGGAATTAGGATAAATTTACATGCTCCCTTGACTACCCGCGCAGTGAAAACGACTCGAGTAAAGGCGCCTGCATGCCAGCTGTGACGCGTTTTGTAAATCTTAAGTACGACATTCTTGCCTCTTATCCTATATAACTACTTTATATGTAAATTATGCTCGGATATTGTACCAATTATTTATGTTGGCAAGCATCCTAGTTGGGTCTATGTGGGGTCATTGTGTGGGAAGCCAAATGTTATATAGATGGATTTTAATGTGCCTAGTCTGAACAAACGGCATTTGATGTGATTTAATGACGGCCATTATATCGACGACACACGGAAAAAATCTAAGGTCTAATAATGTAGGATAATTTAATTATCAGGTGCGGTTTGGTCTGCCATTCCTAATCCAGTTGTAAGCTCACGTCCATTCAGCTTATGTAAATCACATCTATCAACCGAAATTTATCAGAAATGATTTATTTTTTACTCATTAAGTTTGTAGTGCTAGCACTGCGTAGTCCATACAAACAAAATTGCTTGTGTGTAAATCGTTGCATTAAACTATATAACAATACGGATGCGATTTTGCGCTCGACTGTACCTCCAAAGCATTAATTAAATAAGTTTCACACGTGAAAAGTTGGAGTAAAATGTGTACCTCCATGAACATTAAATAGGTTTGGTGTGTTTACGTGTAATTCGTGAATTTGTACCGGACCAGCGGAAGGGTCAAGCACCACAGTTCTTTCATTCATTTTTGCGCGCGAGGTTACTGGGTCGTATAAAGTGGCCCTACAACTACTGCCGGTTTAAAATTTTCAACTTTTGGACGAAATTATTTGTGAAATGTTCATTTTCTAATTTAGTCCATTGGCGATTATGTTTGGTTGATAGAATGTCGATTTGCTCTGTGCTTCAGGGACCAACTTACATTGGCAGCTTCGATAGTGACTATTTGCTAGTCGTTGCAGATGTTATACAATTAGAATAATATCTGCTAGTCAGTTAAAGTCCAGCCGTTCACCAAACAGTGTTTTGCCAATGCAGCGATCTAAAATTTAAACATTTTTCCACAGTATGATGTAGTCTTAAGTTCGTCAATAGAACAAAAATAATTCTTTGTTAGTGGGCGTAAAAACATTTTTTCTGATTGTACGTAATTCCACAGCGCTTTGTAATGAGTGAATTTTTATTCGCAAGCCTTAAATGTGTCGGTAGGCCTGTGAACGTGACATTTTCGGCACAATTGCTTATTACATTCAGACCGTACTCCACCGAATTCAGCTCAACGCAATAATCATTATACATTTACATATTGTTGCGGTAGAAGGTATAATTTTTATTTTTTTAAGGGTGATTTCTGAAGCAAAGAAAATGGTAGACTTAATTTATAATATTCGTTTATTTCTCTGTATCAATGGCTACATGAAACTTCATTAGCAAAACAATGAATACTTGAACTAATAAACAATATTATGATTTTCCAATAACATATTTTTTTCGGGTGTATCGAATTAGCTTAACTTTTGAACTACTGCGTTCTAAAGTTGTGGAAATTAACTTTGGCTTAAATTATAACAAGATGGTACTTGAAATTAGCGGAAAGCGCAGCGTGGGACGTCCACCCACAAGATGGTCAGACGACCTAGTAAAGGTCGCGGGACCTCGCTGGATGCAGGCTGCCTCCAACAGGTCTCTGTGGACATCATTGGGGGAGGCCTATGTTCAGCAGTGGACTTCCTTTGGCTGATGGATGGATGATGACTTGAAATTAAGGCCCGGTTCGTTTCTCTGTTAACGTCAGACAGATTATTTGTCGTGAGTAAGTTAAATAAACATATGTATATGTAGACACATTCGCCACATTATTTTTGATTAAGTAGTTCGTGACAGCATTCGTGCCGTAGTTGGTTAGACGTCTGCTGTGAGAGACCGCGGGTTCAATCACCGCACGAAGACAAATGTGTGTGTGTGATCCACAGGTATTTGTTCAAGTCTGGGTGTTTCTATGATCGAAAAGTCTCTCATAGTTTCTGATATCCACGACACAAACCTTGATCTTAGTGCTGGGTCAGGACTATGTTTATGGCTGTTGGGTGTATTTTATTATAGAAGTTTTACTATAGAAGTTTTTGAAGAATACGCCTATATAAAAAATTGGAATACGTAAGTGTCGTTAGTCTGTCTGTGTCAGTCTCTTTAATTTATGTTGAAATGTTGAGCATTTTATTCAAAATCAAAATAAGTATAATTTGCTTGCTCAATCGGATAACAACCTGATTCCTGACTATAGGCTTTTTAGTTTTTTTAAATTGTAATTGGCACACTAAGGACATGTATATTAAATCTTTTCTTATAGCCAATTCTTGGACAAAACATTTAGTATATCTATAGACTTTAGTTTCTTCTACCAACCATACTCTTGGGCAAGATGAATAAACCGAAACAGAACCTCTAGCAAAGGGTTCATCTTGAACTGGTGAATAAACCAAAATTAATCAAGGTAAGAGCATCCGTCTCACGTCAGTCGTATTCTGCATGTTGACTGTTAAAACTTTAATAAGCTCTAAACGAATTGCCTCCATACTTCTCTGTCTTCAGTACCGAAGCAACTGGATTGTCTCGAGTGGACGGATGGGAGTAATGGCACTAATAAATTAATGCTAAATATGTGTTGCTATTTATCGGCGCCACCTGATTTTCTGTATTGTTTTTGTGGAATAATGGGTACCAACTGTTCTTGCTTCGTGATTTTTTAATAAGAGGTAAATGAGTTGCCAGGGTTGATGTTACGTTTAACTGCCTTAGTGGTGAATATTACATTTTATGTTATCTGCTGTTAACTGTCTTGGTGGGGGCTTCGAACAGATATTAAGGAGCAATAGGGATATAATCTCTAATTTAAATTGAATTTCCTGGTGCGTAATGACAAGGATAAGATACATTTTTAAGCACTAGCGGTCAATGTCATGAAATTTCTCTTTGCTCGTTGTTCTTACGAATTGAAATTAAATTGTAATAAAAATGAAAAAAATTATGACATGGTGAAATAGGCAACATGATTGAATATTTAGAAGTAGAGACTACATACAAAGGGTGAGGATTATGTTCAGCAGTGTACTTCCAGTGACAGAAAAGAGAGAGAGAGAGAGAGAAGGAGAGACAACATAAAAATAGAATACATCATATTTACAAAAACAAAAAATATTCTACCATAATTCCGAAAGTGTACAGACCTGTAAAGTACGAACTACGGGCAAACGCATTCCAGCGTGGCAAGCCAAATTTTATGGCAGCACACATCCCAGGCACAAAGTTCGCTCATACCGCACGCTAGTTATGCCTCATACAATGTGGCCAAGTTTGTACGGAGTCAGAAGAAATTTACCGCACTGAATTAGAAGTCTTACACGTTAGTCGCAATGTTGTAAAGTAAGTGCCTTGTAAGTTCGGTGAGCCATGAGTTTATCAACAAACAATATTTTGGTCTCCAACTAAGATTACACATGGCATACATTTAGTTCAATACATTAAATTAAAAATATTGTGGATCTTAAATTATAGCAGGACACAACTTACACAAATTGTACGAAACAGAATCTAACAAAGACAAAAACAAAACATTTGAATAAAATATGGAATTACAAACAACAAAACGAATAAAAAATATATATTGTGCAAATGACACTAAGTTATCTCCGCATAGAATAAAATTACATTAAAAATACTGTCAAATGTTAAAAAAATACAAATTTAAATTAAAAATTATTACATATTGAAAATAATATTAAAGAGTAAGAGAAATTTAAATTGTTCAAAAAAATCATTGAGATAATATACTAGAGGGGACACTGTAAACAAAATGTTTGTAACAAATTGAACGGTACATTCTATTTCTGTCTCTGTCACGCCTACGAAATAACATTATCTTCCCTCTCGCTTCACTGTGTACCCGTGTGCACGCACCATACGCAGAGATTTTGTTCCCGATGTCCGCTCTAGTATAATACCTCAATGAAAAAGATAAAGTAAAATACACTATAAATCTACACGATAATAAATACACTATCAATTTAAATTTTAATTCTAATTTATAATCTATTGTTGTGTTTTGGATAGAAACCCACGTGAACAAGTACAATTTGCCTTTCACATTTCATGAAATAGTAAAACAAACAAAACATACATTTCATCTTATCACAACACGTTGTGATCTTGAAAGTAAAAACTTAAGGTTAAATTTAAACATTTATTCATAGTCAAGAAATTTCGCTCGGCTAATGGCACTGTAACGCTTTTAGATAAGTGCAGTGCAAAAGAACCCAGACTGGATTTCTTTCAAAGAAAATCTGTGGTTAAAGTGAGATTTTATTTTTACTGTTACTTAAATGTTGGGAACTTGTTAAGGGTTCTGTTTTAAGTAAAACAAGTGGTTAGCGCAGTCTTTGCGATAATCACGCCTTTGAAGTTAGAATGTGTTTTATTTGAACGCTTAATGCAGAGTATAGCATGAAAATAATCAAAAGATTGAGATCGGATTTGTTACAGTATTAAGGTATGCTGAATACTTTCGTGGTTAGTACTAAATTATCACCGTCATTATTTATTACTTATATACACTTCATTGAACACACGAAAAAAGAACAAAAATAACACACATTAAAATAATTACAATTGACGGTTTATCACTCAAAGGCATTGTCCTACAGACAACCATGGGATCGATTTAGAAGCTAACACGGAATATTAACTAATTAAGTAATTATCTTCAGTCTCCCCAACTGTATTAAACACTTAACTTTATAATAGACTCGATTGTTATATCTACAGGTAACAGATTGTCATACATTTTTAAATAATTTATTCATTGATTGAATTAAATAAAAAAACCCAACCCCTCTCAAACGTACTCTTGATTGTATAGAAGGCCTGTGCTCTGCAGTGGTACTTATACGGGTTGATATAGATAAATAGAAATAGAACTAGTTGTAAGATGTTTCTTGATAGAGGCTCTACCATCTTGCTCTTTTCCCTAAAGAAAGAATAATATCTAAGCACCTATTCAGTTAAACATTTTCCCCATGCCCGTAAAAGGATTGAAGATTACGGGAACCAACAATCCATTAACACCTTTTCCTTTTTCGCGTTCATTCGGACGGTATATTCGGAAACGTACATACCTACGGTATTCCGATATGGAAGATTCTCAAGGTCGTTGGTAATTCCTTGTCGTTAGGTAGAAAACTTGATTCTTTATTAATCATACATGATTAAAAACATACAAGGTAAATCCAGACTGCGACCGAAAACGAAGCCGGTTAGTAGTTTTAGTAACTACAGACACTATGTAACGAAAAGTTTTGCTGTTTTAAATAACATGATGTGTGTCAAATGTCATGTGTGTATTGATAGGTGGTGATTACCACGCACTAAAACGGTGAAGGAAAACATCGTGAGGAAACCTGCATACCGTAGTGATTTATAAGCATTTCTATGGTATGTAAGTCCGCCAACCCGCACTAGACTAGCGTGGTGGACTATATGGCCTAACCACTCTCAATCGTACTGTCGATTAGAGTAGGCCCGTGCCCTGCAGTGGGACGTACATGGACTGATACAGTGTGTAAATATCAGCATGTTTGAGTGATAATTCCATAGTTTATGCTAAAATAATAATTTAATCGCTTGCGTACGATAGCGCCTTTAAAAATAAAAGGGTGTACATTATAATTTTAGGGAAAACTATGTGTTTATCACCCAAATACAACGATAGGGAAAAAATTGTAGCTTTTTTTTCCAAAAATTTTAGTTGTATTGTTTTTGAAGTCAATGAAACTACCACCAGGCTTAGTTTTCGGTCACAGTCTGGATATACCCTGTATATAAATTGAATGAGGTACGTTTAAGCAATGTGCACGGGCATTATTTCAAAGCAATGACCAAAACCACAGACCACAGACAGTATTGTAGAGAGATATTTTAATATATGTTTTTGTAATTTTTGACCGACTTCAAAAGGAGGAGGTAATCAATTCGACTGATTTTTTTTTTGTACGTTTGTTACCCGATTTCGCCGGTAATTGCGTACCGATTTTGAAAATATATTTTTTGTCGGAATGAATGATATACTGAGTTGGTCCCATAAAAAAATGGTGAAGATCTGATGAATATCTTCGGATCTGCCGACCAGAACTCCTCAAAATTAAACAGTCCAGCATTAATTCTTTTTGCGTTAGATTAAGTATAAGTATCAGTGGCGTGCACAGGATTATGATACTGGGTATGCGGCGAAGTACTCGGCACAAAAACTTTTCTTTTATAGATGTTTAGCATAGCCACAGCCACGCGACGGATCTCTAAGTCGGAAACCATGCCAACAGAACAAGTCTTAGATGTACTACTATTCATATACATCTACGGAACGCAGAAAAACCAGCGATCGATTGTCGTGGCCGAAGAAAGTCTAATAAGTAAATGATTAATAAACTAAAATATTATAACTACTCACCGAGTCAGCTTCAATTTTCACATATTCAAGGTTCCGGTTAATTGAGATTACTATAGCCCGATGTAAATAAACGACCACCTCAAATATCTAATCCAAGTGAGTGATGGTTATAGAACACGTCCCTTGCAAGATATCCGATGTGGCCTTTAAAAAGACCGATTTTCATGTGATTCGCAAAATATATAAATAAACTTAATAAATATATAAATTACGGGTAAATTACGGGTTAGTAAAAAAAAACTACTCATTCATTTATAGATTAAATCTATGCGCCTATCCTTTTTTAAATATGATTTTAGGATATCGTCATAGAAAGTTGGATTGCGTTTTAATTCTATCATTAATGCCTTTTCTATAGAAATCATGGAAAGCTCTGTGAGTCGTTGTTGATTTTGTGTGTTTCTCAAATATGTGTGGATACGTTTTAAACACGAAAATGAACGCTCTGCCGATGCGCTGCTTGCTGGGATAGTCACAATGAATTTCGCTAATCGTAACACTTCAGAAAAAACTTTATTTAAATTGTCCTTATACAAATTTTGAATAATACTAAATACACAACTATTTGCAAATTGAGGTGATCTATAAATACAGCGCAATTCATTTTTCAATTTATCAAAATTAAAATGTGCCTGATAATTATTGGTGAACTCTCTGATTTCATTTTCAGGGAAACGTTCACTATATTTTTTAAAATTCTCACAAGAAAGTAGCTCAATAAACTTTAAATCTTTAATGTTTTTATAACGATTTCTTAATTCACTGACTACATTATCAATTATTTCAACAAAAATTCGCCGATAATGTATTTTTACATCATCGACATTGCGCTTTCTTTTAGGTGGTCCGGTAATGTGAACGGCGGCATCATAATAGATCTCGAACTTCTCTCTAAAACGTTCTAAAAATGACTCTAACTCTTTTATCTTTGTTACACAATACGCGATGTCACTAGTTTTTTTTTGCAAAATATCGTACAGAATATCCGTTTCTGCAAAAATATCAGCGAAAAATTTTAAAAGAAAATTAAATTCAAATTCTTTCATAATATATAAAAATGAACTGACTTGTGTCAGTGTTTCACCATCCCAGTCTTGTGTATTTTCGTTCATATTTTCAAACAATTCTAGGAGGTGGGTGGACGCATTATTAATAATATTAACCGTGCGCGAATGATATGTCCACCTTGTTTCCGCGACACGAGGCAGCTTTTTCATATCGGCAAAGTTGTTGTAATGGGCCATTCGCTTTGTACTGGTGTGAAAAAAAGCCGTGATTGATTTTATAATACTAAAAAAGCGTTTTGTTTCAGCAACTCGTTCGAACGATTTCGATAAAACTAAATTTAATATATGTGCTGAACACCAAACGTACATAGCTTGTGGACATTTTTGTCTCACCAAAGCCTGCACGCCATTAATTTGTGAGGATAAAACTGCTGCCCCGTCGTAAGTTTGTGCAACTAATTTGGATACACAATCGAACTCTTCTAAAATTTCCAAAATAATAGAACTCAAGGTTACAGCGGTCCGATCCGCGCTGACATCAACATATTTGATAAATCGATCTACTACTTCAAAATCACGAAAATATCTCAAAACTAATACTAATTGTTCACGGCCGCTAACATCAGGAGTCTCATCTACCATGACGGCGACAAAATCGGACTGTTTAATTTCGGCTTTAACGCGATCGATCATCACAGATGCAACGCTCGAGATCAAATCATTCTGCGTACGGTTCGACATGCCCGTGAATGAGGTACTTGCACTCTGTAAATGGGTTTCTAAAATTCCATCATACTTGGCTAATAAATCTACTATTTCTAAATAATTACCTCTATTCAACGACGATACTGACTCATCGTGACCGCGAAAAGCTAATTCTTGTTTTCCCAGAAAGCAAACAACATCGATCAGCCTTTGAAAAATGTTTCTATTGCGATCAACTTTAGCATTATGCCTCTCAATATCTAATCGTAACTGGCTGTTGATACTCATTTCAATACGAGATTTACCAAAAGTATTTAATTTTAAGCAGGCCTCCAGATGTTTTTCTGTATGGTCATGCTTCTTTGCCGCGGCATAGAAATTATTTAAATCTGAATATCCTGAATCAGTCCACACTGTACTAGAATTACTAAACAATATGCAAGGAAAACAATATAATTTAATCGTGTGTACACAACCACACAGCCAGTTATACGTTTCATAACTTTTAACATGAAACTTTCGAGTTACATTCCCTTTTTGTTGATTTAATTGTTGTAACTCGGGTACACACCTACCTTTAGACAAAATTTGAATCTTTTCACTGAATGACAATTGTGAGAACTTGTTATTTTTAATTTTTAATAAACACACACTTTCAACACAAACCTCACAATCAAATAACATTTTAAAAAATCAACAAACGTACTAGTAAAAGCAAATCACTACAATTATTATAGAAACTCAGAAATAAACTGTTAAATGTACACACTTTCAAATATTAAAATGTAAAATATTATAAGAAAACTATAATTAAACTGACGCAAACAAAATAATAAACAATGCTTATCACATGAAAAAAGCAAAATGGCCCCCGCGAAACACAAAAAAATTGTGCTATTTAAAGAAATAAAACCTTACCAAACAAAAATGCATAATGTGCATTTTGCGCAGTTTATTAGATTTCTGTCTATTATTTTTACTCGGATATAGGCAACGAACATTTCCGATTACTCCCGACAACTGCCGAGCTTCCGAGGCCTGCCGCAGGAGTCGCGGCTTTCAATATTCATGCGTGTGTGCGTTTGCGACTATGCACGGACACCAAAATTACTACACACATGCAAACAAATGTCATGCGGGACGCGGCGGCATTACTTGGTTGATTAGGTACATTATTTTGCTTTGCAGCGCCTTTTGCTTTTCGAGTGGCAAACATAATGTTTGTGCGCTTGCAAATAGGTGCTATTTATAAAATATTAGGCGTTATTAAGTTATTATATTTTGTTTATTCATTTATTTACTGTTAATTAAAGTCATTAAGAAGTACGTACGTTATAATAAAATATCTGTAAATGGCAAGTAAAGCACTGCATTTCTGCCTACAAGGAGCGCACGCCCCTGATAAGTATATTATTACAAAGGGAGGGTGAAAATGGGAAAAGGGTGGGGGTGGGGGTAGAAAATAGGTACAATTGTAATTACTCAATATCTCCGGCAGAACTTAATCGATTTAAAAAATAACTTTTTTGTCGAATAGTATTATATATTAGGTTGGCCACAAAAAAATATTGTGAAGACCTGATGAATATCTTTGGACCTGAAGGGCGGAACTCCTCAAAATTTAATAGTACAGCAATAATTCTTTTTACATTAGGTTCAGTATAAGTGTATTACTACAAAGAGGGAATAGAAACTGGGCAGAAACGCAATGATTTTTCGTCCATTAGGTTCAGTATATGTGTTTTATTAAAAAAAGTAAGTAAAGAAGGCGTAGAGGTGAGAGGGTGACGAATGATCAGCACGCATACGCACTCAATATCTCTGGCAGGTTGAGCCGATTTTAGTGATTTTTTTATCAAAAAAACGAAATGACGGGTGGCTACCTAAAAATAATCATAAAATCGAATAATTATCTTCGGATCCGAATACCTATTATTAATTTTTGATTCTGAAAATATAAAGGATCACAATGATTCATGATTCATTTTTATATACATTAATTCCAGTTTTTATTATATGATCGCCTTTGTCTTCATTACAATGCTTATGAAAACTAAAAAGTAAAAAATAAAATAATTTAATTAAAAATTAAAAGACCGACTTCAAAGTGCACTACAAAGTAATAAATAATATATATTTCATTATGCTAGTACACATTGATTAATTTTCTTAGTGACTTGACTAGCCAACAAATCTTAAATACGTAATATTTTGAAGGCGGGTCGCCAAGTGACGAACACGACGACTTACACTTAAATTAAATTTGTGTTAAACATCCTAGCGAAAACACGCAAGTTTTACACGCAATATAATTTGTCTAAACGTATATAAACTCACGCACTTTTTTCCAAAAGGGGTAGGCAGAGATTCTCCTGGTATCAACCAGGACACCCACGTTACGCCTTGTGTGTTTTGTCCCTCGGTGTGTTTGTGGGCGAGTCAATCGCCATATCGGATACAAATTCTAGACTCCGTCCTGATAACTAATAGAAAAATCGAATATTACTTTGCCCGTCCTTAATATATCAGCTCTTAATAAACACTGTTGAGCATCGAACTTATCTGCAATCGAGGGAAATATACAAACTTAACTACTTCTCTTTTTTATATTTTCCTCACCATGATTCCTATCACTGCCTAATAATTGTCTATAAATATAAAAGTGACTCCAATAAGTCAAAGGCGTACCATGGAATCAAAACTCTTGACCACTGTATCTTTTATCGTATTCAATTCATTATAATTAGACCACACATATGACACATAATAATTCTATTAAAATCTCAACAATGTACACGTAGGATCAATATGTTAAATTAATTTGTTTCTAATTTACCTATGGACCTTACTGAGCGCTAACGATACAGGATGTACAAGTAGATAATATCAAATTGTGTTACATTTACTTAAATTTGTTCTTGTTCGGCACCTGGCGACCCGCCTTCAAAATATTACGTATTTAAGATTTGTTGGCTAGTCAAGTCACTAAGAAAATTAATCAATGTGTACTAGCATAATGAAATATATATTATTTATTACTTTGTAGTGCACTTTGAAGTCGGTCTTTTAATTTTTAATTAAATTATTTTTTTCACCTTGTCTGCTCGTTTGCCTAATTATATAAACAAATATACACGTAGCAGGGGTGTCCGACAGAAACTACGTATACAACTCGTATTGAATCGAATGCCATCTCTTCCATCAAATCGGATGGGTAGTTTAGACCGTATAATGAACACGAATAAAATCATACAGACTGATAAATATCTTATCTACATACATACATAAACTCACGCCTTTTTCCCAGAAGGGTTAGGCAGAGGTGCCAGGACACCCACTTATATATATATCTTATCTTATCTTCTATTCATATTTTCTTTTCTTTTGTTATTTTTTTAGAACTTGGGTTAAAGCCTTCTTATTTACTAAATTAAGTTTGACTTAAATTTATTTTCGATACGCCATCGCAATTCGATTGTTGGAAATCCGTTAAATAATAAATCCCTCGCCGAATAATTCCAATAGCCGAGGGAGTGGTACAGTTTGATAAGTCGATAATGGTCCGAATTGAATTATATAGATATTTGAAAGTCAATAAGGCCACACTGTTCAAAAGCTTTTAACGATAGCTGGCCAATAACGTTGCGAACTAACTTTTATCCATTACATTTGGTGTTTAGTCAAGCTAATAATTCTGGCATGTTGAATTTATATTCTAACTTAGTTACAATACGAGGGTAGAGAATAGTTCAACATGATTGACTGATCTGAATAGGTTTATTTGATCAATTTGATACTATACAGTAAAACTTTTTGCTTACCATATTAGTTTGCTTTTATGTATCAATAGCACGGTTTCGTTCAACGTAATTTTCATCAACTTCAAGAACATTTCGACTTGACGACCGACAATTAGAAGATAATATTAATATCCATACATACAAAAATAAACTCACGATATTTTCCCAAAAGACGTAGGTAGAGGACCATGAAACGCACGTCTTGCCTTGTGTATTCCGTTCCATGATATGAGAGGTGGCGGCGAACCTGTCGCCATATCGGGCACAAATTCCTGACTGCGGGCTGATAATTAACAGAAAAAACCAAAATCACTTTGCCCAATCTGACGTTCCAACCCGAAACCTCAGCTTTGCAAATTGCAATCATACCGAAGTACAACTGCGCCACCGAGGCAGTCATTAACAAAAGAAAATGTACATAATATGTTTAAAACGCTTCTTTAGCCCTGCTATAATACTTCGAGTTACGACGAGCACCAACTCAAAAACGATGTAATAGATCGGGGTCGGGTGGCAACACGTGGTCCTATATTCATGGTCGAGCTCGCTCAACTTTTTGTCGAGGCCAAAACGCCTGCAGCGGCCCTCTGACCCGTTCGCTTGCCGCACGCCCTCGCTGACCGACTCCCAGAAAAATGCTCCGAAAATTTACATGCTGCTCTAAATTGACGATCGAAAATTTAAAATAATGTTGGGTTTTTGGTAGAAGTGACGAACGGAAAGATGCGATATCGGTTGTTGTTTGTCTCCATTCAATAGCAGTATGGTCTTGTTTAATAGTTGTAATAGTTAAACAAATATTGCCAGAAAAGTATTGAAGAATAATTACATTTTTGTTCCGTATTGTTACTGATGTCACGGTTACGCATTATAAAACGATTGATTGCATTAACTTGGAAATAAAAATAGTATATATAAGTACTCTCTCAACCATACTCTCGATTGTAGGGAAGGCTCATACCTTATAGTGGGATGTGTATGGAATAATACAATACAATATTTAAGTAGATTTTAATTCAATTAACGCTTGATTTTATTTGGATTTCATGATAAGGATCGAAAACATAACATTTTAGTTATATTTAGCTCTACACCAGCGCAAGATATTACTTCATCACGGTAGTATTCAATGGAAATAACTAGAATCGACAGTCAAAATTAGGCCAGCAGATCCTAAGCAAATATTTATTGTCTGTAACGATTAGCAACGTCTTATGACATATTAAGGTCTACACACACCGCTAACAAATATTTACTAGTCACGCTAACATTTGGCTCGCATTATCCCTCTAATTTATCGTCATATTATGTTACTTTTCTGAATATGTTGGTAAATAACCTATAATGGTTTGTGAAGAAATACATCGAATGTTTGTATACGTGGCTTGCAAATAAATTGGCTTTAAGTATAATTTCGGAAAAGGAGAAATCAATTGTAGATTTTCTTCTAATAATATAATGCGTTCTTTATATAAATGTATTGCACTATAGGTTTGAGAAGGTAGAAGTTCAATAAAAATGAAAAACATAATTATCCATCAGTCCAGACGTCCTTGAATAATCGGAAATTCAATTGAGAAGGGTTAGGCGATAGTGCATTCGGCTGGCCCAGTGCGGTCTCACGAAAATTCTTGAAGAATATTGTACGTATTCAGGTTTTCTTCACATTGTTTTCCTTCAAGTAAAAATATATATTGTAAAAGTACGATTTGCCCCACCGCTATGCATTTGTATTTCACTGTTTCGTTTTTCCATATGACGCTTATGTACTCTAATTTTATTTAAATACCTTATAAAGCCTCGAACAAAAATATTTTGATCAATAAATCAGTCGGGTATTATAAATATACGGGATATTTTATGTTAAAGCGTGCCCACATCAAATTTTTCATTTCGGTGGACAGCAATCACTCTTTATAATTATGCTAAAGAGTCTGCGGGTTTGCGAGAAGTATCATTCACTGCCGTACTAAAGGTTTTCTCCAGATTAATTAAATGTTCAATTAAATTTCAAGTACTGTGGTTTAATATGCAAAATATACCTTGGCTACGAGTTTGTTGAAGACTGTAATATCAAAGGTGAAGTGTATAATCCTAATATATTTATATTTATACTCATTTTACACGTATTATCTTTATTAAAAAAATGCCTAAATCAAGTTATAAAATTCAATACTGTTTATTGGGAACCAAACAAGAAAAAGAAATACAAAATCAGGCAAATGAAAAATAAGCACTTATGTTACGTAAGAGAGAAATGGTTTCCATTAAAGATTCATTGTATTACATGGCATCATAACAATAAAACAATATAAAACCTAATTCCATTACAATATTTACTTCAACAATCCAACCTTGAAAATATTTTTCCATCTGCAAACTGGGAACGTGGTAGAGTGTAATCCGTTAAGTGATTTGTGACGCGAAACTGTTTTAATATGCAGAGAGCTGTAATAGCTACTACCGTTAGTGAGGTTTATCTGGCTGGATGATTGAAAAGGAAAATTATTTTGTAATACATTGTTTCTGCCGCCAAGCGTGGGTAAAGTTGTGTTCAGGCTTTCTGGCTTTACGCCAGAGATATTACTAATCATTTACTTACCTAAGACTGCCTCGATGGCGTATTTGTACTACGGTAGAGTTACAACGCTGAGGTCTCGGGTTCGAACCCCGGGTCGGGCAAATTGATATTGGATTTATCTATTCATTATTAGCCCGGTCTCAGGAATTTGTGCCCGATATGGCGATAGGTTCGCCGACTATTACATAGTGGGAAAGAAAATACTCAGCGAAACGCGGGTGTCCTGGTTGCACCTCTGCCTACCCTTGCTGGTTAATAGGCGTGAGTTTATACGATATAATTAAGTTACGACCTAATGTCTCGGAGTGGCGAGCGTAGAGTTTTGTTATGCAGTGTTTAGTAATAAAATTTTCTCTTCGTGATCAGGCGTGCCGTTAGCCATATTTCAGAAATAAATAGATAATAAATATAATTGGTAATTTATATTTAGGTTTTAGACGACCTGCTCGAGACGTTAATTTCTTTCATTAAAAGAAGGGATGAATTTATGACGTATTTATAATAACAAATAGAAAAGCTTAATTGAATAAACGAGATGGCACATTTGATAAGAGATAAATGGCTTTAAACACATAGAGGAGACTTAGTTGCATTGCTTTCTTTTAGATCGTAATCTCTGTGACATAAGAAGTTTCAGAATGGAATTCCAAACGGGTTTTCTTTCTTTTTCATTAAATCGACGCGACGACGACATATGGGCCAGCGGGTCACTGTATGATAATTCAATCTTTGCTGTGCATGTAATAAAATCAATTTGCGATAAAAGGTTACAAAAATATGTGAATTTTTGTCCTTTTGCATTGGTAGAATATTGATGTAATTTGTAGTTAGCACGTGGTTTTAAAAGAGTCATATTTATATCAAGTCTCGAACCCAAATGATGAATATTGGACAAACCAATTAAGTTGATCGACTGCTTAGACTATTTTATTTAACAATAATAAACACTTTATTAAAATAAAGAATATTCAAAGTCTTTCAATTGGTCGTTGGGTCAAGAGCCAGAGCCAAAAGGCGATGTTGCTGGATCCCCAACCGCCGTTGGCTTGGGTCTTGAACCTCGCCACAGAACGGCCAATTATTTTGTTTAATATTTTTATAGTTTGTTTTTTTTTGTATAAATATGTGTGCATAAAAATGTAAAAAAACTGATGAGACTAAGAGAAGAATATTAAACACTTTATTATTACACTACAAAACATGAAAAAAATGAAGATGAAACATATGTACATTTGGTGAAACAATTGACGGTCTTATTTAAATGTTCACCAATCGTATTATGGTTACACAAGGGTTCTTGAATCCAATAGTTCAAGCAATCTACTGTTTCTAAGTATGAATATATCAACTTGACTCACAATTCGATATTGAAAATCAGAGACACTACTATCTCTAAGGGTTCGTAAGTAAGTTTATGACAATTCGATTGAAAATGCGATACTCAGAATACAATACGGCTATTTTAAGAGCTCTTACGAGTGAATACCTGATGTTCTGTTTTATATTACCATTTAAAAAACACCTTCGCTCGAGATGTTCTTAAGACGGACGTATCTTTAGCTTCCCCTCGTTCATATTCACTTTGCGACTCGTTTTGTTAACCGACCTCCATTTGCATTCTCTACTTGTCTGAAGAAAGACAATACAGAATGTGTGAATACGTGGAATCTTTGGAATATATTCTCGTGTTTTTTTTTCTGCAGCAAACCGTCATTATTATTTCGCTTGGGGTAGGTTTACGGATGAGTTCCTCGGTGGGTTAGAAGCTTTAAGCACAGGATTTTATTGCAATAATTTCATCTTTCGTTATTCAAAAAATAATCCATACTTTATTGTAATTTAGCGAAATATAGAACATAATATTTTAAATTAATCTGAATATTTATTGGTCAAAGATTTTGGTTATAAGTACTATGTATTTCTATGTTTTTCAATGTTTTAGTTATTTTATCATTTAAAGCTATAATGCTCGTCTAAAATGACATTAAACAAAATACAGTGAAAAAAAGTATCACCGTAAAAAGTGTTAAACTATCATCAACGAAAAAAGTGAATTGAAATTGGACATAAACTTGTAATGTCAGTGGACAGCGTGATTGGTGCAAAAATGCAATGGGCCGGAGGGGGGACGGGCGCTGTGATTGGCTGCCAGAGTGATTCATTGCATTCCACTAGGAGCTTCCATTGAGACCGGACGCCTCACCAAAATGTCGGCAGGTAAATTTATGACCTCGTTTCAATGATGACTAATGAATGTCGTGATTGGAACATCATTCATCCATATCGTCGAACGTTTACATTATTAACGTTGAGGGAAATAATGGAATGACTTGTGAAAACCGAATTTAAATTTGACAATTTAATGATTGATGTGGTAATTATAGCTGTCAATACGAGTATTTATACAAAAATATACCTGTATATCTTCTATCTACTATACTTAGTTACTTTTAAAAATGTTTTATATAACATTAAATACACTGCAGTTTCATAAATACTTGAGAAAAGGTTTTCTTCCTACGAAATACCATCGTTTATTAAGTCTTTTGTCTCAAAACGTCACGTCTTGAAAGCATCACAAGATTGATGAGTGTTTTCGCAGTGAAAGAGCGGGAAAAACAGAGTAATGCACATGTCCTTGAGATTACAAACCTCTTTGAAATACGGCGAGTTCAACTGAGCGTGAATAAAACTGAAGTAACAGTTTTCTGTGGGTTAACAGGAAATTTTCTTCAAGAAAAATTAAGTATTAAAGAACCACGTATTAATAAAGGAAATTAAATCCATATAATAACTTAACATAACATGAAGACTTTGAACTTTTAATAAAAAATGTAATTTTGTAAACGTTACGTAATTATACAGAAGAGAAGAGGATGGTATCGAAATGAAATTAAGTTGATATTATCACACAAAGTAGTATACTGAACGTATGCCACCCCATCATCACTTTGGAGGTTTCGTTCCATATACGAGTACAACAGCATAGTATTTATTTTATTTTGTTCCGCAGCAGGCTCAGCAGTGGCTATGATAGGTGCGAACCTCCGGTTCGGTTCAGCTGGTGCCACGAACGCTTCGATGTTGAACAACACGCGACACTGTCCGCCAGGCGGCGCTGCGAGCGCTGCGGCGCTGCTCGCCCTGTCCGGACTCGGCATGTCCGCCAACTTGGCCCTCATGGCTGTTATACTGAGCAAGAAGCAATTGAGGAGGTACGTTGATGTTGTGAATTACATAATATGTATGAATTATATAAAAATATATTTTTTTCTCATTATTTCTACATTAAAATACCAAAAAGGGTATAACTCGAGTTGTATCACTGATCACTAGAGCCACAGAAATTAATGATTGTATAGTGTCTGATATAAGGCAGTAATTAAAATAAGTGCAATGGATATATTGATTATTAGTAGGCAATATGATAAGGAAATATATTTTTTAGTATGTTTTTACGTATCAGTTGTTACGATGATAAAATAATACCTAAGTACAAAGAATACCCAAGTGTCTGTAGTTACTATTATAAGACAATTTTCTTTGAAAAGAGTTTCACTTTTTAAATGACATGGATATTTTGTTTGTAAAAGAATCATACAGTGAGTAAGGAATAAAAACTCAGCTCGAAATTAGAACAAATAAAAAGGGACGGAAACTAAGGAAAAACAAGAAAATATTGCCAACATGCCCTTTGGCCTGTAATAACAAAAATAAAATATTAAATGGGTTTGCTTCATAGGAAAACTGGGCAAGATTTACGTTTATTATTATTCAAATGTCACGATTTTATGAGAAATGTTATATGGAAGCCGTAAACGGAATGTCGAAATATCTTTTGATAACAATATTCGGAGTAACAGCTGAGGAGATTTCTTTGTGTCGCCTTTGATGTAGATACTTTAACGATAAATGTGCTGTTAAGATAAAATGTTGTATGTATTATTTGAATACTGGGGTCTTATTTTTGATGAGATAAATAATGCGTTTATTGTGTTTGTAAACAAAGAAAAATACATAAACAAACTCACGCCTTTTCCCAGAAGGGGTAGGAATGCGAAACTTGGGTATCCCGGTAGCACCACTGCCAAGGTCTTCTAGGAAAAAGTGAGTGATTGAATTTATGTATACATGTATGTATTTTGTGTTCCTTCACCATTATTGTTTGAAGATATTCGATTACAAATATGCTACGTTTATAGTAACAACCCATATCCATTAGGATTTTTTTTCGTATAATGTAACATTTTTTTCTGTCTTATGAATCACAGCTGTCTTCTTTGTCCAACCGAAAGTTTGTTCAAGTAATCTTATTGTTTGTTCGGTATGATTTTTAAATCTTTCCGAGCATCACAGGGCACGTTCACCTGCCAATGTCCTTTGTTGATATTTGGCAAGAGACCTTATGGGCGGGCGAAAATATTGATACAACTAACCCCTAGTCTTATAATATTATGTCTGATGGTCTATTAAAGAATATCCGTTGAGTTTGGTATTTCTATACCCCTTATGGGAAAATGGCTTGAGTTTATGTACATACCTATGTATATCAAAGGAATATCTTTTTACCATTCTTTTGTTAATTTTCCGTGGAAGGTATAGTCATGTTGGCTGTGGTTGTAAAATTTCAAGGTAAATCAATCTGCAATATGGAAACAAACCTGTTGCACCTACCTAGGTACGTGTTGGTACGCAATTATAGAAAAACATTATGTAAAATAATAATAAAGCAAAAGTTGTTAATCAGTTTAGTACTCCCATCTTAATTCAAACTGCGGCTAGAGAGCCCGAGAGAAAATACAAAATTACAACAATAACAGCCGGCAGGATATGATTTGATACACTTGCATACCGTTTATTACACCCAACCGTTTTAATGACATCATTCAAAGTACTAGAGCGTATTTTACAAACAATTTATTCCTTTTCTTATGCATTACTGCGGGCGGCGTCTCAACAAGACGGACTAATCGGCTTTGAACATCAACGTTTATTGGCTCTTAAAAGGTTGCCTTTCGAAACAATATTGTTCTTGAAAGTTTAAAATAATAAAAGGGATTTGGAAGGTCTGTTATTGGTACAGACATTGTCTTGCAAACGCAATGCTTTGGTTAAATGATGCTTAATGACTTGAAGGTTGCTTTAGTTTTGTTATTGATTTACCTACGTTTGACGCAACACGGATTTGAAGAGTACACGTTGCATAATTTTTGATATTACGTTACGAAGTTAGATGTCAGTTCAGTGATCAGTTTGTCATTGAAGAATTACAAAAAGTATTAAACATAAGTTCATTAATAAATACATCCAAATTTGCAAGTATCCAAGTCAAGTATGTCTTTGTCTTTGAAAATAACTCACAAACCCTTTTGTAAAATGACCCAGAAACTCCACAGCGAAAGTTCAATGCCAGATTTTAGAGATAAGTAACTATTAACTCTGGCTAAATGGTAGCTTAAACTAGTTTGTAATTTAATATTCCGCTCGAGAGCCCTGGTGTTTTGTTTGGCGGTCGGAGGCGAATGAATTTCTTATACCGGGTATCTCAAGACTGCTACCGAAAACGAAGCCGGGTGGTAGTTTTAGTGACTACAAACACAATGTAACTAAAAATTTCGCAAAGAAACGCGACGATTATTTTTTATGATTTTTTAAATATCGTCATTTTTGGGTGGTAAATCCATAGTTTTTGCTAAAATAATAATTTTAACACTTTTATACTCTAGATTATTAATAAATAAAAGGGTAAACACTATTATTTTAGGAAAAAATGTATTTACCACCCAAATATGGTCAAAGGAAAAAAATAACAAAAAAAAAAATTGTCACTTTTTTTTGCAACTTTTTCTGTTGCATTGTGTCTGAAGTCGCTTAAACTACCACCCGGCTTCGTTTTCGGTAGCAGTCTTGAGATACCCTGTATAAAGGCGCCAACACCACAAAGTGAACAAACACACAGGACAAAATATCAAATAAAATTATAGAGAATAATTATAAAGGCACCACTATCAAAGTGAACAAACTTCGTCTTTACTAAAAAGTCTAACAATCATAGAGGTAAGACTTTATATATTCCTGGGATACACGCCAGTAGAGTAAGAAGCTGGCAACAAGACGGTTGTTGTTTTATGCATCAAAAATTCGGATCTGAAAGGACGCAGGTAACATTTTGAGCTTTTCGCAATTTTTTTCTATCTGACTTACTTTCTTATTAATATCATAAACGAGAAAGTTTGTATGTATGAATGCATGAATGTAAGGTTATTTGTTCCTCTTTCACGCAAAAACGGCTTGATCGATTTTGATAAGATTTGGTATAGGGATAGCTAATACCCTAGATAGGCTAAATTTTTATCTCAGAAAATGTTTCGTTCCCGCGGAATGAGTCAGGAATTAAAATGTACATATTTGCTACTCTTTTAAATTCGAATGCGTGGGACGGGACAGGAAAGGACAGTAGGACATGCTTTTTATCGAGTGACAGCATGCAATAGAACGGAACGGGACGGGAAAAGCAATCTAGTAGCCGGCGGTCTCATTGAATTTAAATATGAAACAGTACGTGAAATAAAATGTTGTTGATGTGGGCAGGACTCAAAAACTCAGCACCCGAGCGACGCTGGGCCCCACCGATAGTGTATTAGAAAGTGAAAATTGTAGGGAGCTCAAAATGTATTTACGCCCATTTAGGTATAAGGTATTGGTATTTTGAAATATATTATATAATATTGCTGCTGTAAGCTAAGTGGAAGCAAATTAGCTGCTCCGATGGAACGATGTAATAGCATGCAACAGCGGGAGCAAAAGAATGCATAAGACAAGCGGTAATGGCATGCATTAGCGTGGATTGTAAGTTGTAACAAGTGGATGGAATGTTAGAAAAGATATGCGCATTATTCAAATAATATATCTTATTAGACTATTAAATCTATAAACTAATATGATAAGATTCATGCCAAAAGAGTTTTTGTTTTATTTATATGACAACAATTGAGTCAATTCCCGCAACCCGTGCTGAGTATCGACCGAAGCAATAAATATAATTGATCCATTATGGGTGGTTATAAAAGACATTATTTTTTTTAATTGTGCGCTAAGAAGTAACTGCAATTCATCTGATGGCAAGTGTTGTACAGTCCAAACAGAGAATCCATCAACGTGAGATAATTATCAAGCCAAGCCAGTTGATCCGGTCGACATACAATATCAGATGAAATACAATCTGCAATTTCACGTTGGTTCAAGTAAAAAATATAATGTTTCGATTCCAAATGGGACGTGTAATCAACATCGTTCCGGTAAAGCCGAGTGGTACAAAGGCATCAAAAACTGCAGGAAATAAGAAAACGCAACTTAACTTTTCCTCGATATTCGATGTATGAGTGTGTATGAGCTCGCGAGCGCGGATTGTAAAGGAAAGTTGGAACTGTATAAAAGAGAATCCACGATTGTATTAGAATTTGTAAAAGGCTTGAGTTTATAGTATTGTTTTACATGCTGAAGCAAATCGAAAGCAGTTTGTGAATAATCCATGCGGATTTTTTTTATTATAAAAATAACAAAAATAACTGAGTTACTTATAATTTCTGAAAATAAGTAGAGGAAGGGTCCTAAAAAGATGACGTTAACATTATCTAGTCTGTATTTATTTTTCAGTCAGCATTTTTCAGTAGCATCAGTAAACTTTCAAATGTTCGGCATTATTTTATCTAAATTTACATCAGACGGCTGTAGAATCATGAATACTTAATTTTTTTATTGAACCTTTAACGTGACCGATAAATGCGTTTAAGTATTAAATTGCCAACAAAAAAAAAGGAAACAAAATAATATCGAGTTAATGTGACCGGGCTTTCTCAAAAGACCATCTTTCCTTTTATTCAAATTTCCTCAAATATGGAAGTAAATGAAATGAAAATATTTATTAAACCCATAAAAGGTCATTCATTATTTAGATTCAGTCACTTTTTCATTTCTCACTACCACCCGATTCACAAGGCTGTTTTCGCCTGAGGAGAATGGGCAAGAAACTCTAGCGTTGCTCTTTTCAAAACAAGTTTACAATACAATGATTATACAGAACACATTGCTTAGTTGAAAATAGAGATCTTTACTAACGGAAATGCATTTATCTCTAGGATCCACTGTAAGTGTAAGAAAAATAAAGGAAACAGAATAAAGAAGTAAGTATTCTTTTATAATAAAGAATACTGTATTAAATGGACGTTTGATACGCTCTTACAAAATATAATTTTCATCTTGAAAATGTAGCCTTCGAGCAAAAAACTGGAAACATTTCATAATTTAGCAGAAAAATAAACACTAAAAGATTTTCTCCGTGATTTTCTACAGCAGTATTTACACGTACTCATATTAGAAGGTATAATAATGTTTCTGAGGTGTTTGGGATATCCTTTTAGGTGTTTAAAGCGTTCGCCCACACAACAGGGTTGCCTATAATTGTATTAAGTTTGTATCAGCCCATATACGTCACACTGCATTGCACGGGCCTCCTCTTCAATCGAGAGTACGATTGAGTGTGGTTAGGCCATATAGTCCACAACGGTGGCCTAGCGTGCGTTATTAGAGTCTGTATGTTTGTCAACCCAAATACAGCACGATCCAATTCAAAATTAAGTAGTCTCTAGTATTCATCCACTGTGATGGTTTCATGTCAGTAAGTGTAGGTTTGAATAATATTTGCCTAAATGATAATTACTTGTTGGCATTAACCAATGAAGGATTATGCCAGTGCAGGACCTGTGGTACGAGGAGTAGGCTATTGGTTCTTAAAATTGAAAGAAATATCTTTGTCTGTGCTGCACACAGCGAAGATTCACTACAAAAATTACGTTCAGGCAGAGATACCATTGGAAGCGAAAGGCCTTTTTATGTGAGTGAGGAACCTCTTTAATCTTACTCGAAACGTGATAGTGATGGAACGTGTCACAATACGTTAATTAATGAACGTCGATCTTATACGTTCTTTTTAACAAATGTTCGTATTATCAGGATTGATTGGACTAGAAGAGAACAAAGTTGAGTAAAACTAATTTATTATCTATGGCCGGCGATATTTTTTGGTCTGGCAACTCCACGTTCCGAGGGTCGAGTGGGTGACAGTTACATAGATTGATAAATTGCCTGCCAATGAAGATTTTTTCTTATCGGACGTCCGACAGAATGAGTAATATTTTTTTCTTTCGCTCGGTTTTTGTTTCGGGTATTGTTAAGATATTTTTATCAGCAGAATTTAACGTTAATTGTGTTGTAGAATGTTAAAAAATTCGGTTATTTTAAAACAATTTAAAGCTGAATGGAAGACTAATAGAGAACACAAAAGACGATGATGGGGTTGTATCTTTCCGTAATATATTGCCCAAAATGTATAATTCCTCTTATTCAGTGAATTCATTACCAATCCCCAATGTCTTATATACCCAAATTAAGACGTAAAATAAATAACTATAGTCGTTTTCAAATAAAAGTTGACCTGGAGGTCATTTTAATCGTAATATTACATACATACTGTATACGTACATAAACTCACGCCCTTGTTCACAGAAGGGGTAGGCAGAGGTGGTACCAGGACACCCTTTGTGTCATACAGACACAAATAAACAATAACACAGACACAAATAAATAAATGGACAGGGAATAGGAGGCGATTCCATTTTCAACTCCGGGCTGATAATGAAAGTAAAAAATTCAGTATCACTTTGCCCGACCTGGGATCCAAACTCGAGACGTGACCAATAACATCCAATTCTAAAGTGTACAACTACAGCTTCAATCCGGCGTGACAAGTCGCCGTCAATATAATTCACTTAACGCCGTGAGCGTGCAAACTGGTGTCTAGAGCCAACAAGATCACGATAGCGTCACTGGTTTGGCTCCGTGGGTATTGCTATTGTAAGCTGGTACACGTGTTGCCAGACATACTGGGCTGGAAAACATTATGTTGCATTCAATGTTACCTAGAAAAAACTTATGATATTGGATTACGTTTGTTATATGTTATGTATTTATGTATGTTCGTATGTATATATAAATATGTATGTATTTATTTATATATAATGCCATTATATGTGTATAATATGCGTACTGCGTGTACATTATATTATATTTGTGGTATGTTCATACAATATAGTAGGTATTATATTATATTTATTTGTTGTACAATTTTATTCCATTTTATCGTTTTTATGCTTTTACTGCACACCGAAAGTTATTCTTATAATTCCTATCCATCTAAAGGTTGCCTGGTAGAAATCACTATTAGTGATAAGGCCGCCCATTGTACATATTTTTTTTTATGATTATTCTGTAAATTGTATGTTATCTTGGTGTACAATAAACCATATTTTAATTTAATTTAATTTACGTTTGAACAGTGTAAAACAGGGTTATTTTTTTTATTTCTTTTTATTGATATGAATAGCGAGACGAACATGCCGTTCACCTGATGGTAAGCGATACGACCGCTCATAAACAGTAGCAAAATCAAACAACACCTTGAATTACAAAGCAATGCTTGGCATTCCACTGTGCTCGCCATCCTGAGACATAAGATGTTAAGTCTCAATATGTCCAGTAGTTACTCTGGCTACAATGCCCTTCAATCTGAAACATAACAGTGCATTTACACTGCTGTTTGACGGGAGAAATAGACACTGCGGTGGTACCCACTCAGATGGCCTCTCACATATGAGAGACCTACCACCAGTAATAAACTAAATATAGTAAAGTGTATTTAAATATTTGGTAATAAACCACAATACAGTCACCCACAAAACCCTAATGCTGTTACAAATTAAGTACTCCTATGTTACGAATTTAAGAAACTCGTAATAATCTTCAACTTAAAATTAATAACAGATATTAATATTTGTAACTTACATAAATATTTGGTTTTCGTGGCGATCAAACTTTCAAAATCTCCTGCAGTCTCTGCCCTCAGCTTGCTACGCATTTTACTTTACTAATTCTCCGTCTAAATATACATATGTATATTTATTTTACAGAATATACTTCACAATATCGCATTACGTATACGTATATTAACCGTCAGATATACGAAGCGTCCGATAAGTTAATCCTCGGATTTATCTGCAATACGAAATACTAGGAATGAATCATTTCAGACACGATTCGAAGGTAAATCATCGTGGGAAAATCCAGTAGTTTTTGAATAATATATATCTGCATTACGCAACTTAGCTTCGAGCGGAGGCGAATTCGCGGCCTGTAATAACAATAGATAGAACCGAGTGATTTCCCGCGAATATATCCATTTCTATTAAACCTTTTGATGTGTGGTTTTAGGGAAATGTTTTGAAGGACATTGCTTTTTGATATCCACTGTGGATTATATTATTGCTATTACAAAAATTTAGTTTCAAAACTATCAATTTATTTATAATTACTAATCAATATATCTTTATAATCATTATTACTAGATATAAATACAAGGCAATCGGTGTCTTTAATTTTATTATTGTCTTAACGTATCTTATAAATAAATTATAAAATATTAAAATCATCGTGACAAAATCGCCGAATACATACTTGTACTCTCAAAGTACAAACGTCTAAAATTATTCCATTTAAATATTGCACAACAGAATAAAACGCTCAATCCTCTCGATGATCTGAATGTTTTGAGTCTGAATAAACCTATTAATTATGGAAACAATGTTTTTCGAGATGAAATCGAACCGAGTCGTATTGATGCGATTGTGCAAAATGATTGATGAAAATGGAAGTAAATTAACCCATTGGAATGCGCGGAATATTTATTTATCCAAATGACTTTATTTATATTCTCTCACATTCTCTCTATTCTGGACTATTAATCCCGATGGTGGTGGGGTTAGTATTCTTCATATTCTTCCTCCACTTCGCCCTATTCATGACGTCCTTATTGGAAACATTGCATACCATCATGTCTCGGCAGAACATATGCCCATGTAGTTTTTGGTCTTCCCAGGGCCGGACAGTTCTAGTACCTGGTTGCCAACGTAATCAGGTGATTTTCTTTTGACATGCCCATACCATCTCATGCTGTTTTCATGTAATATCATATCAAATTAAATTAAATTAAACGCACTAGATGGTTTGTACAGTAAAATTATATAGAATGTCTTCCAGCGATATATATTTTTCATGTGTCATGTGTATCAACAAATACGCGGGAATTTTCGGTCTCGCAACAGAAAAATGACCCACATTTTGGCGTAGGACAGACAATATATAACAAACCCATTAAGCTTTTATGAAATGATTGAATGAAGAGACCCTGAATGTCCTTGTTTTGTTACTGGGGAACGAATGAAACGAAGAGATATGGTTTACTGTTGTTTGTAAATATTTTTTCGGATACTCTGTTTTCATAATTGGAATGTATGTTCTACACTCCCTCACACATCGGGGCACTGTAATATATTTTCATTGTTCTAGTAGCAGTATTGATTAATCATTGATATTTTTTTATATTATAGAAAGCAAACGAGCATAAGGTTCACCTGATAGAAAGTGATCACCGCCGCCCATGAACATCTGCAACACCATAGGGCATGGAGATGCGTTGCCGGCCTTTAAGTCGGTCGTATATCAGGGGATTGTTTTATTTCTTGTCTCTTTATGGATTCGATGTCTTTGATATCAAGAGAACGAAAATGCTGTGAAAATTAACTTGAACTTAAATAATGAAACAAAACCAGAGTTGCTTCACCTCGTAGAAGGTATAGGCCCGAATTTGTCTCACACATTTTACACACAAAGTCTAAATATATTCATCATTCAAATGAATGGTCGTGTGCCGGGTCGGTCACTTCACTGTAACATGGTTAAGGAGGCCGATGGCTGGCACATGCGTCATACTCGTGAACGGGTGCTGCTTGCGTAGACTGGTCTATCCGATCTGCTTACATTGTAACGGATTGATTGATGGATTACATAAGACTTTCGCAATTATTCACCACTTGGGCGAAAAAGAGTATACTGATTCTTCGTTCTGGGCGACTTCGTTTCACTCAGCCATAGTAATTATAATATAATAATATTCGTAGATACCAAAAATATTTACTGTAAATTTACAATAAATTATTATTAAACTGCTCTGATTTAAACCAACTTGTAATTTTTTTAATAATTCACTACATTGTAAACTGGTTTTGAACAGAGCAACACTAGAGTTTCTTGCCCGTTCTTCTCTAGTGAAAACCGCTTTCCGAACCGGGTGGTAGATAAAAAAAAAATGACTGAATCTAAATGATGTTGAACATTTTAATGGATTCAATAAATTATTTTCATTTTCATTTTCACTTTCACTAAATTAAACACTCACTTGATGTACCTTTAAAATCACAGACTCAATATAAAATACTAGAGAATATAAAAAGAAGTTGAAATCTTAAGATGCTAGTCTGAAGTCTGCATTTATTAGTATGCAAATGAATTGGAAACTACTCCGGGTGTTTTCATAATTTTTATGTAGCTTGTTGGAATTGTTGTTTCTTTTATTTACTTTGCTATTTTAAAATCAGAAGTGTTTGTAAACGACCAGTGACGTTGCAATCTATACTAATATATAAAGCTGAAGAGTTTGTTTGTTACCTCTCAGGCACTTCTGGTTCGAATAGAAAAACTCTTTTTGTGTTGAATAAGTCATTTATCGAGAAATGCTATAAGCTAAATGTCATCACGCTATGACCTATAGGATGGAAGCAGTAGTGAGAAATCTAGCAAATAAGACGAAATTTTATTCGTTTTTTGTGGTCTCAAAATCGATATTTTAAGGATCCTTTGCTCCAATATTCTTAAGTCAGTCTGATAGTCAGAATTTAACAGCGGCAATAAATAATAGCCAGATCAGCAATGAGGAGTTAGACTTTGAGTGTTAATATTCTGATGGAGCGTATGCCAACTACTAAAATTATATCTTAAACTAGTTTACAGTAATTTTGAATTCAGAGAGTTAATTAATGTTATTGATTTGTTTGGATATTTTGTTTCTATACATTTAAATTTTAGCTCAATCTTTTTCGAGTTCGAAGATTGCCTCACTTTCTTATTTTTCGTTGTTTTGATATTCACTTAAAAATTACATGCAACTAGTCATAAGGCCGCTTTAGTAACCTATATTCAAACTAAACTATAAATAAATAGTCTAACCGTTAGGTTTATAAAAGTCCATGAAAGCATTAAACTAGCTTAGCAAAAATCTAAACATTGTTTCCTGAAGAATAAGCGTCCATACGGCGCCATTAAACAAATGAGGCGTCACAATTTCTTGTATAAAGTTTTGCTAACTCTATTGTTTAGGCCACGGAGATATCTGGATATTTACAAAAACGTTTAGAAGACGAGCGTGGGACGGTCGTTAAGACTTAAAACTAGAACACAGAATACTTTTAACCTATTTAAAACTATGCGACAGGGACTTCTTATCCACTATTTTATAAACGGCGACATCTGTGGGTTTGTTTTTTCGTTTTTGTTTTGTTTTAAACTGTCTCGCGTTAGATATTTTCCTGTCCCGTGGGTGTGATTAATAACGCAGTTTTAAACCATATTTAAGTAACCTAGATTTTATGTAGTCTTAAAGGATGTCTATCGAGGTACGGACTCTATCTTTGATTTTATTTCAATTAATGGCGAGACGATGCAATGCAATGCAAATGCAATTCGCCTGATAGTAAGCGATACGACCGCTCATGGACAGTAGCAAAATAAAACAATACCTTGAATTTAGCAAAATTCCACTGCACTCGCCATCCTGGGAAGTAAGATGCTGAGTCTCAATATGTCCTCTCACATATGAGAGACCTACCTCCTAGCCTTAGTACTTTCTCGCTCAAAGCTAATTGCACTATTTTATCGCTAAGACTATAGGGTATTATTGCATTTTAAACGTCTTTGTTTACCCTGTTTACTGAAAGATATTTACCTAAAAACTCGGTATCTATTCTACCCTAGCTGTCTTGTCCACTCGTAAATAAGATATTGCTCATTACAAGATTACACGACTAATACTGCAACATTTCCATGCAGGTGGTCACATGGTCTGCTGTTCCACCAAGCGATCGTGGACTGCGCGCGCGCCGCCATCCTCCTACCCCTAGGGATAGCAGTGTTCCGGTGCCAACCCGTCTACAAATGTTCTTTAGTTGAAACAGCTTTCCTGTTATTGGTAAGTATTTACTAGCTTTAGACAGCTTCATTTGCCTGATTAGGTGCAACCTGGTAGTAAATTTTAGCCTATGTCATGGTCTATTTTTTTTGTTTACACTAAACAGGTTACAATCTTAAAGCCAAACCAAAACGAAGCCCATAACCCAAAACTTGTGTATCACGAAGAATACTAGAGTACTAGGCGAAAATATAACTATTATAATATTATGACCTAGAAAATCCATAAAAATAATAATATATAAAAAGAAATACAAAACAAAGAACAAACAGTACAAAAATAGTTCCAACTAGCAAAAATCATTTCACATGTTTTGATTTAGTTAACGGAGTTAAGTTATGCTGTGAACTTACATACAGTTGCTACTTCATATAATTAAACTAGCGTTCGGGCCCGGATCCGCCCGGGTGCATACACGTTTTAAAATGGCGGTCAAAATGTTTAATTCTGACTATCAGTTTAGAATATCGACCAATCGGATCACGAAAAACGAACAAAATTTCCTCGTATTTGCTAGAAATATCACTACTGCTTTCCTCCTACAGGCCATAGCGTGATGATATATAGCCTATAGCCTTTCTCGATAAATGGACTACCCAACACTGAAAGAATCATTCAAATCGGACTAGTAGTTCCAGAGATTAGCGCGTTCAAACAAACAAACTCTGCAGCTTTATAATATTAGTATAGATATTGCAGACAATCTGATGCTTAAGGTATAATATTGCAACGTTTAATTAAAATCCGTTTGAAATATTAGTGGGGTAACACCACAGGTAATACCTATCTTATAAAAGTAAAACGTATTTAATACAGTTATATCAGACATATAATTTAAATTTTAATAGTCGTGTAGTAATTAACTGTGCCTTTGTTATGGTATCGTTTAGATTCGTGGGACAGTTATTAAATAGTCTTCATAAAAGATTGACATTCTTTGCTGTGGTTTAAATATTGGATTTTTAAGTGACACAATAGTTGTGGTCATTCGGTCCTATACTGTATTGAGATTAATAATTCATTGTTCATTTTAAAATTCAAACGATATTGAAGCGTATTTTGTTAGAAGGCTTTCAGTAGATATCGTTTCCTACTTAGCAATAAAAGGCTTTATATATAATTTGACATGAAAGTAAAGGAAATAAAAATCATATTCTTATTTTTATAGCAATAAATATTTAAAAAAAATTGTCGTCTAGGTACTCATTGTAACGTATTGTAACTTTTCATGTGCTCTTTTAAATGATGATTACACCACGCCCTAAGAACAAATGAATGTAGCACAGAAAAACAGATCTATAGACGTAATTGCAGGGCCCGGTGCCAAAAATGTAGAAGCCAAAAAAGTTCTCGTAAGATTACTTGCACTAAGTGGTACTTTACGATATTCTCCGCTGTGCGTTTGCCTACTCAATCTCGATATATCTTCATCAACTCGGATTGGAGGTTTTACGAAGGCTTTTAAGCATTTACTCCGAAAATATGTTGAGGAGTTACGCTGCCTCGGTGGCGTAGTTTTACTACGGCATGATTGCAAAGCTGAGGTCCCAGGTTCGAATCCTGGGTCGGGCAAAGTTATATTGGATTTTTCTATTCATCATCAGCCCGGAGTTAGGAATTTGTGTCCGGTGCGGTGATAGGCTTGCCCCGTTTCACAACGTGTGAACGAATATGCAAGGCGAAATGTGGGTCTCCTGGTAACACCTCTGCCTACTCCTTCTGGGGAAAAGACGTAAGTTTATGTATGTATAAGTTACATTTCATAAACGAATATGTAAATATTTAAATAAACAGCAATATCAAGCACAAACAAAAAATGCATGTAGCATTTAAAACTTTGAATATATAACTGAATATTTTTAGTTTTGATAAGTGTATTTCATTTTTATTTATTCGGTTCTCCCAACAAAGAATACACATTACAAACTACACTATTGTATTGTAGCATTTTACATTTCACAGTAAGGTATATACTGAAGAACTATATCTATTATACTTTTCGTAAAGTTCACTAAATAAAATTCACAAATCTTGGTCTTGTAAGGAACTGTAAAATCCAAAAATCGTACGCACAATCTTGTGATTTATTAGCGCTTAACACCAGATTGCCTTTCTCGGAATTCGTATGAATAAATCTTTGTTACTTAATTTTGACGGGGGTACTAAATAAGCCTTGCTGAAATTCGAGAGTTCAATTTTCTAGGTCATTTCATTGTGAATGAGAATTGAGGACGAATTTTAAAAATTACAGATAATAAAGCAATAACAAGTCGAGCCTATGAGAACTAATATAGGGGAATATGTTGATGGCAAAATTATAAACAAATCAGCTTTTTTAATCTGAGCTTTAATATACACACATACACAAACTCACGCATTTTACCTAAAAGGGGTAGGCTACGAAGTTACCCACTTTTCGCCTTTTTGTGTTCCATCCTACTATGTGATAGGAGGCGAGCCTATCGCCATATCGAGCACGCATTTCAGATACCGGTAACCTCGATTCCCGGTTGATAAATAAAATTACAAAACCTTTTATTTCTTGAAAGAAACTTGGAAAAATAAAAATCATGAAGTAATTTAGTTAAACAATTATATGTGTAGATTAGATATTAAGAGTAAATTTTAAAAGAATGTATGTATTTTTATTACATGGTGTGTTTTTGTTAAAATTTGAGTATAATTAAGATTTAAATTATTTGTGCAGGTAACAGTGTCGACAGTAAACATGCTCACGACAGTCCTAAACGACAGTCCAATATTCCCTGAGAATGAACAGGAGCAGGCTGATTTATCGGCGCCCCTGCTCATGGACAGTCCCCAGGTAAAATATAAGATCACTTTGTATGATTAATGTCGCGGTTCGCCTTTCAGTTTCGACAAATGAGAACGAGTTATTTATGGGATTTGGAATATTATAACTTGCAAAAGGCCTTTTGGTTGTAAATCAAGCAATTCTTTGGTTTGACAATAATTGTGAAAAAAATTATTGAATCTTAGAATTATGAAATTTTTTTAATAGTGTTTTTCATGTCTAAATCTTATTTTAAAGATTTATCGAAGTAGGAGAGGAGAGGAAGTAGAATTTATAATTTCTAAAAGTCGATTTAAAATAACATGTGCTACAAACGTTTTGAATGTCGCCAAAAAGTGTGTGCCGATTAATTCGACCGCCATTTCACGCCGCTGCCGCCGGGCATTACATCAGCGCGAAAGACTAACATCGAAACATCAAAAAAACAATAGTACGCGTTACGTTTCTATATATTGTTAAAATATTGTATTTTTTCAATAGATTGATTGATTACAAACGTCGGACAAGTTTGTGTAACTGTGTATACACCGCTACATATTTTTAAAACAATAAAGAAAAACATAACTAAATGTTCTAGTATACAAATAAAGCACCTATTTTACATATGAAATAATTTAGTCAACTAATAATTCGCTTCGTGCTTTATCTTATCCGTATAATTAAAGGCAAATACCTGCCGTGTGTGGTTTTGTAATAATTTGCCGATGTTTGAGAACTATGTACGTAAGTCGCTTGAAGGGGTATCTGTGAAGAGCGGCTAATTTAATTAATATTAATCGTGAAGGCGAAATTCCAAAGTATTTTTTCATTGAAGCATTATTTTATATTAATTACGTAGGTACTCGAAGAATGTATAAACATATATTTAAATGAAATGGATTCCAGCAGGCTTCGCCGTCATTCTCGATTAACGAAGTGTTTTGATAAAATTCTCTTCAATGAATTATTCAATAATTAATTTCCTTGTAATGTGATGAACGAAGATTCAAAACACAACACATACAGCATTATTTTCTTGTATATTACATGTGTGACATTTGTTTCAGTGCGTCCTTTTCGGTACATTCATGATTTGGTTCGCGTCAATCACCATAAATCTTGGTCCAACGTTCTTATCTGGAGCTTTAGCCGCCAGTGCGGGCTCCTACGGGTCCTACGGGCCGGCGCCGTCCTGCCCCCTCGTGAGGGGACCCTTCCGGCATTACGTGCTTAATGCCCTCTGGATCGGTGTCAACGCCGTCTGCGTCGGATTAACCCTCTTCCACTTAAGGAAACTACACAGGGACCTCACAAAGGTGTGTGGTGTCACTCACAAACACAATCAATTAGCCCCCTACATAAATAACGGATGGCATGGAGAGGTTAAGGACCAAGTAGACAGAACGCTTTGTTATATTCATTTGCAATACCATACTCACCGCCATACTAGATTTGGAAATAAACTTCTCCATGCTCATTCGAACCCACCAACACAATCACAATATCAACGACTTTGAAATGAAAGCAGGCACTGATATCTCGCGGAATGTGAAAGTTGTGTAGTGCAATACAAATGTTCACAGTTGGTAGATTCGTGAACTAGCGCGCGCTCCAAAAGTCGTTGAAACTCACGAAGTCATCCACATAATTTCGCGTCGCTATACAATATTGTGCATACAAGCCTTACGTTGGCCGAAATAGGAATTTTTGTTGGTACATTGCCAATATTCCTTGCGGTGCTCCGTAAATAAGATTTAAATTTTCGGAATTCGACTTGTTTTGAATGGATGCTCGCATACAAGAAATGCTGCATATCAAGTGCGTAAAAAGCGATGCTACCTGGCCGAATTGGACCGATATTGGGGAGTGTTCGATAATTTAAATCTTATCGCATGCAGGCTAACGTAGAGGCAGTTCGAGTAGCTGGTTTAGTGACTACGCTTGTCAGCATGGCTGGAGACAACAGGCGCATGGACTCGCTGCCCAACAGCGTTGGACCTCGGGTGAGTACTGCATGTGTATTTCTATCATTTTCAACTTCTTCCTAGTTCCTTTCCCTGGCTCTGTTCTTCTGTACTGATCTGTCGTTGAGATTCCTTTCTCGTCTGTCATAACCTTCTTCTAAATTTGTGTTACCGATTTATTTAATAGTATTGTAATTTTCAGACTATTGATGGGAATTTATCGGACGGCCAGTGCCGCCCGTCGGGCAGTGCAAATCTGCCTCTTGGAGGAGGTCGTCGGCTGAGAGGATACTTGGCCCGAGTGGAACGGGAGGGAGTCCGACGAGTTCGCATGTTCCTCGTCATCACTGCAGCGTATGTGCTCTTTTGGGGCCCGCTGTTTATTATCACGCTGCTGCATCACCCGGCATTGACATCACACGTAGCCTATGAGGTAATCAAATGTGTAAATTAGTAGTTAGTGAGAATTCTGTATAACTGAAATAAGCAAAATGAAGTCAAATCGTAATATGCCTATAAGAATAAAAGGCTTCATATATCAGGATGTAGGTAACTATTTTAATTGATTTTGCTCTTTCGGCTCATTTTATGATATCTCGTCGAATTCTAACTTTACATAATTGGAAATCTGGTTCAACAGCTATACTTCCAAATCACGTTGCACATCTCATATGTGCACGCGGCGGTGAACCCGTTGCTGTTCATGGCGCTGCATCGAGCGCTGCGTCGCGCAGCTCTCCAGCTGTGCTGCGGCTGCTGCGTGCACTGGAGCCAGTTTGTGCTCGCCCTCACGGCTGCAGGTTACTTCACTTCTATACTTTATTTTTTCTTTCAACTTCATCCTGCATTTTCATGGCCTTCATGAGTGGATCATGGGTAAACAGCTCAGTCGCCGCTGGCTCCGTCATCGTTCTCTCCGGCGGCCGTATCTCCCGAGCCACCGCCAGCGCCGCCGCCCCCGATGGCGCCGCCCGCGCCTCCCGCCCCCGCGCCGCTGGCTCCGCCCGCGCCTCACACGATGATGGTAATTACCTCTTATATGTAAGTGTTGACACCGTAATACGTGATTTAAATCACTTGCACTGACAACCCTGTAGGCAACATGTAGGCAACCCTGTAGAGTCGAAGGAAGCCGTGCATGAGAGATCTAGGTTGTCATTTAGCCCAATCTCGACTGTGAATGATGTTGTTCAGTATCAACTTAGTTTAGTATTCGTAGTCGAGTCCTTTCCACTCATCACATCGTTCACATTCCTTGGCACTGGTATGGAAGAAATGGAGATTATTGAACCGAACTAGGCTAAGTTCGTGCTTCTCCTCGTTTGCGATCGAGAATGGGCTGTGAGGTCTGAAGGTGACTGGGATCCGAGGCGCTGTTAACTAACAAATTGTATGAATGTGTTTTTACCAATTGGCGATACAGTTAACGCGTTATCGATTTCCGTCCGGCATTTATGAGGCCGAGATCCCACTCTTAAATGATGCTCTCGATCTCAGAGTTGGGAAGTTGAGGAGTGTGACGCTGAGAGTATGTCGAGTGCGCGTGTGCAGGGAGACGAGGATATGATGGGGGAGCCGTGGGGCGGCGGCGCGCGGCGGCCGGCGCGGTCCCCCAGCCCGCTGCTGCCCGCCATCTGAGCCTCCCGCCCGCCGCTCTACTCACTCGCCGCTCACTCCGACTAATCAACAGCTAGCTCGACACTCGCTTGCGACCATCTGCCATGTCGTCAGGCTATTGTCATCAATTAAATATCTGTAAAAATGTGCATATAATAATTGTAAATAGTCTTATGTCTTCGTAGTTTCGATGTACTATAATAAATTAAGTTATCAGAATCACAAATCGATATTTTATTATTAGGATTAACGCAATTTGTATATTTGTAGATCGTGAGGTGTGACATTTAATATTTAGATCATTTTATTATTCGTGTGGTAAAATAATATAGAAAGCTCAATTCTAAACAAATGAGATAGGTGTAATATTATGTATGTGTAATGCACTATCATGTATTTAGTAGAATCAACACAGTCTTTCGAGTAAGAGAATATATTTTGTGTATAAAGATGTCATTGTATGTAAATTCCGTTGAATGGAACACCAGTAGGTAATTAGATCCTTTGAATGGATAGACAAAACAATAATAAATATCTAAATGTGTTTTAAACACCGTTTGTGAATTTCGAATTATATGAGTATGTTATTTTGAAATAAACACTAGATGTATCTGAATTTTATTAGATGTACTTTCAAAATGGATTTAATAAAATGTATATAGAAATCTAACAAAGATTTATCTTAATTTAAAAAGAAATTTCATACATATGGCGGCAAAGACAACTAGTAAACTGTAATTTTATTCCTTCTAACTTTCCCTCCTTCGCGCCCCTTAAGTGATTGATTACCAAATAAAATTCACGAACATTTTCCATCATTAAAGGAACTATTCACGTAGAATTTTGAAGTATATTTGAATGTATTTTAATGTCTCTAAAAATATACTCATGCCGCAGCTATAGTAATATAGCAGATGAGAAAAAAATCTGGGCCAAAAAATCAATATAAATTGTATCATAAACATACAAAAAATGCAATGACAAGGCGATCCTTTGACCTAGATTCGGCAAAGGAAACAACATGTACAGTCCACGTCACAATTTCTGTGTTTTATTCGACGCAAAATAATACAATTTTGTAATTGCAATGATGAAAAGTAAGTCCAATCAATTCGTAATAAATGTGACTATAAATAAAAATCTGTTATTTAAATTAAATATTATTTTCTATCTATGGAAAGCCGTCTTATTCTTTTTATGTATGTAAAAAACTGATTTGCAATTAGAATGTATTAATGTTATGTCCCAATTTTCTTTTTCCCTTAATAACCATACAAATATTCTGTATATATTTCCCAGGGCAAATCATTTTAGAAACTACTGATCAAAGTTTTGTCGTCCTAAGCTAGCATTCGGTAAGAATTATAAAATTATATTTCATTAGTATTACAGGATTGCGTTAAAAGAGACTTAATTTTATTGAAGACTGATCATTTGAACTTAATCACGTATAGGTTTATTACAATTATTTCATACATATCTCAGAATCAACTTATAGGCGATACACTGCCAATGTAAATCACGAGCCAATGTTCTTTATGTATTTACGGTTTTTTGAGGAAATGCAATTTGACACAAATCTAAATTTCGTGCTTGATATAGTAGGCTTACTGCATGTGGGTTAGTCTGACAAAGATCTTTCTACCTCTTCATAGATAGCAGCATGAACTACAATTGAGTTTTTATCTGAAAAGGCATTGCTATTTTCACTAGAATTAAAATTTTATTCTGAGCAAAGTGGTACGCTTGAGCACTCGCCAAGTCCTCCAATCAATTAGTAAAAGCTATCAAGCCAGCAAGAACCAATAAACGGAAAGTACTTTTACCCGCGCACCTTTTATTTCATTCTAATTAAATTTAACGATTAAAATAATTCTTGGGGTAAAAAGAAATCATAAATTGTAATTAAACGAACGTTTTCGCAAAAACTTAAAGATAAGTCATCATCAAAACGACGAGTCCAGAGTTTCTGAAGCGAACTTAAAAATTTGAATTAATTCGTCCTGTTTACATTTACATAAAAATATACAATTGTATGTAAAGTTAAGTCATTTTAAATGTAAATTATATTAATGATGGTTGTAAAGTAAGTACATACAGAAATTGTAATGATAAAAAACAAACTAATAGCAAATTATAAAAATGTGTTCTCTAAAGTATGTAAAAATGGAATATTATAAATGAACAGAAATAAAATGGTTTATTAAATTGTTGAGTATTTCATTTTATTCTCCCTAAATAAATAAAGAGACGCGCGCGAGATTTGCAACTTAATTTGAGAAATTTAATTGAAACAACCAAAAGGAGAAAATGAGAAAAGGTTTTTGGGAGTTATTTACGTAGTAATTTCAGCTTGTATGCTAGCTGCAGTTGCAGGACTTTGACACGGAGAATTGGAAGCACAGCTGTGCAAGATACATTTTGTTGCATATGTTTAAACCCATAGATTACTCGGGTGTTTTTCTGATTTTTATTGCTCGTGTAGGCAGACAAGATAATAACCTACCATCTGCCTGATGGCATGTGGTTACTGGCGCTAACTTAATTAAGCTAATGGCTATCACCGAATTTCAAAATGGTTTTGACTGTTAAATGTAATAAGAATAGAAATTCTGTTGATTAGCAAATTACTCGCCAAGCGTCAATGCTTGGTATTATTAAAATGCGTGTCACTTTGGATCCACATTATGCGGGAAAGTGTCCAAACATGGTCATTCATTATCTATTCTTATATCATTGGTCTAACCAATAAAAAGCACCTGATGACAAATTTTCGCTACGGACCATAAAAATGACAGGTATATGTGATACACGGAGTAAATTAACGTCTTTTAAAAATCGAAATGTGATGGTTTAAGGAGAAAACAGGAAAAATAAATTCGCTCAACAATCGCATACATACTCCCTTCCTCACACTAAGACTGAGTCTTGTGTTGAGGATATCATAAACCATAATATCCGGACATGAAGTAAAAACCTGTGCATGAGACAAACATTTGTCTTGGCGTGGGGTTGGAACCCGCTGCCTCTCGGTTCCCAGCAGGCATCTATCCAACTGCGCCACCAAGGCTTTAATAATATTTTTTAAGGGTACGGTTCTTCTCTTACCGATTGAAACGACAAGTTAATTATCGTAAAGTGTTAGTGACAACCACAGTTAAGCTAATATATTTTTAGCTATAGTTTAAAATGGTCAAACTGTAGCTCAACACACCACTATAAAATGTTACATAGCAATCCTCTTCTCCAAAGCAATATTGACATTTAATATTTACCAACAAACAATATATTTCGATCACGAATGTACATATTAATCGGACGGAACATTCACGAACACAACACTCTCGAACTTCCCTTCAAAGTTCGTGGAACGAACTAGCAACATAATATATTGTTTGTGTGCTACTCGTATATCAAAGTGCAGGATGAATGGATACTTCGGAATAGATAATTTTACTAAATGGTTATACTACTTTGCTTCGTGATTTTAAAAATTGCACTTGATGGTAAGTATGGACTGGTAAAAGTCCGTCATCTCGAACATAATAGGCTAGTGTCATCATCATCATATATGCATAATCATAATCCGGAAAAAATTTTAAAAGTCCCTATAGTATTACGTAAGTTACAAAAATATAAAGGTTTGTAATAGGAATAATAGAAAACGATGCAATATGCACTACGTGACGTCGCGTCGCGTCGTCTTCCATAAGGTGCATGCGTGCGAAAGAGAAAACGAGTGTCCCCACCGCACTATTAAAAATATTAATATCTCAGTCATTTTACAAACAATTTTTAATACTGTTTTCAAATTTATGTTTTTTATAAGCGATATTTTTAGGAACCATTACATTCTGATCAATATCAAACTATGGATACAACCCTATTATGTCGGTCTGCCCGAAATCGAAATATTATACTAATGCTGAACCTAAAACGCGGACTTGCGTAGTTTATAGTAGATTTTCACCACAATGTACGGAGCTAATATGTATTTACCAGCATCAGAAATCAACAAATTATTCTGCATAATTTGATTTGCATTTACGAAGTTATACAATATGTCATGGTAGGGCGTGAGGCTGTCATCGTTCTATATTTGATAACTCGATTTGAACTGTGCATACGTGACTGTATGATGTGCCTATTCTGTTCACACAAAGCAATATCGTTTCGAGAATCCAGTTCGATGCATCACAAAAGGACCTGACCTTTCTAGAAACGCACTAGATTATACTACTTAAATTGCATTTCTAAAGGTCTTTGTAAAGAAAAGCTATATTGATTTAATTAAAAGAACGTTTTCTTTGAGAATTAAAAAACTTATTTACCATCTTTCAAAGCGATGAAATTGTTGGCAAAAATAGTATATATACCTATCACTAATGGTGATTAACACGAATGTTACATTAAAATACTAATTTATAATTATATAGATTTCATTGAAATAAAATTATTATTTACGGATTTTATCGCGGATTTGGTTTAATTTTACATTTTTTGAGTTCCCGACGTTTCGATTACTTTACAGCTTTCGTGGTCACGGGGCGGACTGAGGTATTAGACGTCCGCTCTGTGACTGTTACAATTCAACTACTCTTATTTTACAATTAATTTAAAATTAATTTTTAAATGTAAAATTAAACCAAATCCGCGATAAAATCCGTAAATAATAATTTTATTTCAATGTGTAACATTCGCGTAAATCTAAGAAACCATTATATAGATTTCATCATGTAAAAGTATAATATTCCACTCAATTTTGTGGATGAGATGATGGCCTATTATGGAAAATGCCAGTGGTATATTTGTTATTTTTGACGTAACAAATAAAGCAGTGTGGCCTAATAAGCCTGATCTAGTCGTAGCAAAACATGTTTTGTAAAAATTGGCAATTTAATGTTGGTTTGGTGTTGTTTAACTCTACTAGGGAGAATATGGATAAAATATTTTTAATCGCACGTGTACTTTTAAAAGTTGTCAGTTTATTTAGACCGCTTTCAGTGGTATATAGCAAACTATTAAATATATCTTTGAAGGGACGAAATATATACCAACATGCGTGCGTGATCGTTTGACAAAGACTTAGCCAGATGACGATTATTGTGTATCACATGGTAATTTTAAGTCTAAACTATACTCTTTTTAGCTTGTTGAATCGCCTGCGTGCCCATGTTCAACACCCAATTGCGTGCATGCACAGTCTGCGTATCATATACTTTGGGAGTGTAGTCTTTATAGAATGAGCCTAAAACCATGCTGGATAGTATACAAATATCATCTGGAGTAGTATATTAAATGGACCTTATAGACTCTAGGAAGAACTTCCGTGCTTTTCGGCGTATTTGCCATACCTATAACTGGAATCAAGTATAACAGTTCCCATAATAGGTCCCATTTAAAAGTAATAATGATTTAATCCGTGGTGCTTTACAGCTGGATTCTCAGGCTGTAGAAGCCTTTTTGTTTTGTCACCCGCTTTGCACGGAGGAAAGTGGACTATAATTTATTTCCAACTCCTCCTATTAATTTTACTTTCTGATTAATTTCGTTGCGGGTTAAAGACAAAATAGACATTCGGAGACTCGCCGAGCTTCAATGCTCTGTGTCATTACATTGCGTGCCACTGTTGATCCTGGCTTACAGGAGTTTCAGTGGTGGGTGTGAGGGCGGGACAGTCTCTATAATCTAATGTTGGATAGTATTCTTTAAATATGTCACGTGGAAAACTCGAAGGGATCCATAAAAGCCATAAAATATTTGAGTAAAAATTTTGTCAAGACAAGCATGCGACCTGTTAACCAAATGAGTGTATGTTCAAATACATTTTCAAGGATGAAGCTGACAGGTGTTCGAAGTCTGCCGGCTATTTCCAACAGGTTGGTATGCATTTTTTAGAACCATTATATGTTTAGCAGTGGACAGTTTCTGTTTTTTAATTGTAATCGTGACGATGGTAATAATATTGATTATTGACTACAGTTTATATGGACGACTTACATCATATTTAAATTCTTTCTGTACTTTATTATTTGTCCCCGCGGCCAAGACTATGTATGTGATTGTCAGGTATTCATTTATATGGTATAGTTAATATGATAATCTATTCATAGGATTTCCAACTTTATAAACATCAATTTATGATGTAATAGCGCCGAATACAGAGCAACATGATGTAAAGTTTCCAGAATAGGGCCCTTGATAATTAAGTTGGCTTGCTCCTCGTTCCGTTTTATTATCTGCCACAGCAATATCAAAGTGTAATGATTAATTTATAGAACTTCACTTTGATACTTTATTAATATTTTAATTAACGATGACAATGTATGGCACGTTTATTTTGTCACAGCGTGCGTTTCGTTGTACGTTTTAATTAATGGACAATATTTGTTAACTTGGGATGCTGTTAATGGGCTTTTTGTCATTAGATTGAGCGTCGTAGAATTGGTGGTTTGTATGTTAAGTAATTGTAATGACTAACTATTATCACCCTCCGCCACAAAAAAGGATTCATTTAAAAAGTATACGTTATAAGTTTGACTTATCACTGCGCTACGGAATGATTGTCAGTGCTTTCGAAGATATGAAATTAATAAATACTGAAACTCTGACTGTAAACTGAATACATTGTGAGGAAACCTGCACAGTGCATACCATAACGATTTATAAGAATTTCTATGCTATAGAAAATCCACCAACCAAACTAGGCCAGCTTGGTGAACTATATGGCCTTATCCCTCTATATCGTGCTCTCGATTGCCGAGGAGGCCCGTGCCCTGCGGTGGAATGTGTATGGGTTGATATAGAATACATAATTGTGTTAGCAGTATCGTGATATGTGCGAAAATTAAGACATTCCCGGAGACTCGCCTACCTTCAATGCTCGGTGTCATTATATTGCGTGCCACTGTTTATCCTGGCTTACAAGAGTTACAGTGGTAGGTGTGAGGGTGGGACAGTCAATGTACGAAAGTTAATACCATCAATTGGGTCATCATTCCTACTTTTGTTAGGTATAAATAAACAATTATTAATTAACAATACCAAAAATCAATTGCAGATATAATGACGTGTATTTCAATATCAACAGCATCGGTTTCGCTTGTAAACACAGGCTTTGCGTAATAATTGTATTTAATATATTATCAAGACAGCTGTTTACCGAACAAGCATTATAATATTTGTATAGAGGGCTTATTGTTAGTAATTTTATTTGCGTTGGATCGCGCGCTAATTCGTGTTTAGATTTCAGTTTAGGTGTAATTTGCACCTTGTTTATTTAGTAGTGTTTGTTATTAGCATAGTATTATCAACCTAATTTGACCAAAGCCTTGATAATTATGTGAACATTATTTTCCTCATTATAAATACGATATGACGTAGTCTATTTTCGTTTCCTTATATGAGTGTTGTATGAGAAACAGTTTGAATTGATTCACAGCTGTCTTATGCAATGCTAAATTGCACTTTCATATAGTTATGTAACTTCATATAGTTTTGTTTGACCGCTCGAAAGGTATTCGATACCCGTGAAAAGTAAAGTTAGAAAACTATGCTATGGCAACTATCAATGGCCTTGTCAAAGTTAAAATCTGTTTAAAATAAATATGTATTGCTGACAGAATACAAATAAAATACAAAATGTTAATACATTTCTTCGGTAAAACAATGCAATTTAATTCACGTAGTATTTCTTTATATTATTCAAAGTCCGCCTTATGTTATTCAAATTCTGCTTCAGCGATATTAATAAAGCATCGGGCCGGTTCAGCAGCCATATTGCAGTTTGATGGTGCAGTACATAGCATGACGCCGCTGTCTGCCGGAACAAAGCGCATCATACTACCGCTTGTTTGATACGTGTTTGGTAACCTGCTTACATCACATATTGCTCTTCACTTGCAATCACACGGGGTGAATTAGGACGTTTTTAGTCACCTTATTTCGATATCAAAATTTTGAAATTTGTAATTGAACATGCAGTTTTATCTGCTTAACATATAATGGTTTATTTATTCAAAGTCCGCTTTAGTGATATGAATAAAGCATCGGGCCGGTTCAGCAGCCACATTGCAGTTTGATGGTGCAGTACACAGCATGACGCCGCTGTCCACCAGAACAAAGCGTATCATCCTACCGCTTGTTTGAAACGTATTTATTAACCTGCTTACGTCACATATTGCTCTTCACTTGCAATGCTTATGGCACATACTGCTGTTTATTCACAATTACACAGAATGAATAAAGACGTAATTGGTCACCTTATTTCGATATCATTTTTTTTTTATTTGAAATCGAAGATGCAGTTTTATCTGCTTAACAAATAATGGTTTATTTATTCAAAGTCCGCTTTAGTGATATGAATAAAACATCGGTTCAGTTCAGTAGCCACATTGCAGTTTGATGTTGCAGTCCACGGCATGACGCCGTTGTTCGCCGGAACAAAGCGCATCACACAGCCGCTTGCTTACGTCACATATTGCTCTTCACTTGTAGAATGTAATGCTAACTTTTGATACTAATTTATTTAACAATTCAGCTTTGCATCAAAAATCTTTACTATTGAGTGGTGGTAGAATATTGGTATCTAATTGGATAGCGACCACTTGAAAACAAAACCTTATGAATTACATGAGAGTGGAGAAATGTGCGATAGTCTAGTTAGTAGCAGACTGGATTGATAAACCAGATGTGCAAACCAAAGGCACACACCTCGGAAATTTTAAAGATGCGTCTGTATTCTCATTGTCTGTTAAAATGGCAAAAGAAAATATTGAAAAGAAACTCAATGATACGTAAAAGACATCCACAAAACATGTGAATTAAAAGCCCACATAGGGCCAGCATGGTAAATCAATGAGACAAGCTATCTCAATCGTAAAGAGGTGTGCCCATCATGGCGATCAAATAGAATGATTCAAATATTATATATATTAGACACGCTCCTAGTAGTAAATATATATGTGTATACATAAATTGAAGAACGATACGGTATTACAACACTACATAGTTAAAAATGTTTAATAGCTGCCCATTTAGAGCAATAAAAAAGCAGTGAAATTACCCAGTCTTTTAACAGCCGTAGAAGTATTTGGCGCACACATTTGTCAGTTTGATGGTGGCGTGGACCGACTCATATACATACGCATGTATAGTCAACTCGAAACAACTTGACCGATGTGAAGTTTGAAAGTATTGCTGCACATGTATAAATTAAATTTGGTATTCATAAAACGAGCTCAAGTTCGCTTTCAAGCACAATATTATACACCTTAAGATGAGGTCATCATTTTAAGATCTTTGCTAATGCATTGTTTTATTGTAATGAATGGCGAGACGAGCATGCCGTTCGCCTGATGGTAAGCGATACAACCGCTCATGAATAGTAACAAAACCAAACAATGCCTTGAATTACAAGCAATGCTTGGCATTCCACTGCGCTCGCCATCCTGAGACATAAGATGTTAAATCTCAATACGTCCAGTAGTTACTCTGTCTATAATGCCCTTCAATCCGAAACAACAGTGAATTTACACTGCTGTTTGACGGGAGAAATAGACACTGCGGTGGTACCTACCCAGGCGGGCTCTCACATATGAGAGACCTACCAGTAATGCCTGTTGAGAATGACTCAAGAATAAGTTCTGTCTAAATTATAAATAACTAGCGGCCCGGCCCAGCTTCGCCCGGGTACAAATAGATTTCTGTACAATAATATGTATAATATAATAATATGTATACGTATTATTATTATACATATAAACTATCCTACGGCCGGCCAGTACCGCTGCAAGCGCTACGTCCCACAATTTTAAATCTGTAATATCTTCGAAAATATTCATTCAAATCTCGTGCTGTACAGGACCATATAGATCTATATTATATCAACAATGTATTTAAGCTATTTAATTGGATAAGGATTAATGCTTTATTGGTTAAATTCGCTTCGAAAATTAGCCATTATTTGTCGTAAAAAGTAAATGACAAAAAAATGTTATTATGTGTCATCGCGGAGTTTTCTGTAGACCTTTTCAATGTGTATAAATATATAGTACATTATTTTAATAAATCTCGTAGGGTTCAGCCTGCGTTTGCAATGTAAGTGGAAAAAAATTGATAATTAACGACATCACATTAGAAACCTCAAAAATAACAATATTTCTCCAATATTTAATGGATGTTATTATACATGTAAACCATTCTATTGAATCACTCTATCTTTTAAAAAAACCGCATCAAAATCCGTTGCGTAGTTTTAAAGATTTAAGCATACAAGGGGACATAGGGACATAAGGACAGAGAAAGCGACTTTGTTTTATATTATGTAGTGATTAGCCAGATCATGAGAGAGGATTGCGGAATTCTCCTCATGGAATTTAATATTAATTAAATAATTGTATCTCATTTTAAATAAATTAGAATAATGAGAAATTATTGGTAAATAGCGCCAATTCAGCTAATAACGGTAACTCGTGTAACATCTCGAGACACATAGTTCAGAATCCTTGCAAAATCACTGAAATCATCCTTTACTTAAGTTTAAATCGTGTAATAAAATATAGTTTTGGTTTATTAGATGTACGCCAATTACACATTGAAATAAAACTATTTACGGATTTAATCGCGGATTTGGTTTAATTGTGAATGATAAACATTTAATTACATGTGAGCAGAGCCCCAGGCACGCTCGCGTCAACTTCACACCGGTTTAGTGTTTTGCGCTGACTGTAAATTATTATTATTTGGTATTTGTATAGGCGTCAGCCCGCGACTGCGCATACTGCACGGGTATTATTGAAGCGATTCCTAAAACATTCCCGCTTCATTCATAAGCTTTTTTGTGTTCCTATTTTTAGCGTTTTCGCGAGGTGTATACGTATAAAACAGGCGCTAATGAGAGTTTACGTTCTAAGGATTGTCGTCTAGTGGATGTTGTTTTGATTATAGAAGTAGGTCGTGGTTATATTATGCTGAGTCATATGATGTGAGGTATCGCTTATTTTATACAGTGTTACTAAAATTAGTCATGCGATACCATCGGTATTCATTCTCATCTGTATCAGCCCATATACGTCCCACTGCAGGGCACGGGACTTCTCTACAATCGACAGTACCATTGAGAATGGTTATATCATATAATCCACCATGCAAGCCTATTTGTAGTTGGCAGACTAAAAATACCACACACATTCTTACAAATTCATTCTCATAATTTGCTTTTATTTTTAATTCTTTTACTTTTAATACTTTTCTCTTCCAAAACTCCAGAATGGTGACTTAGAATGTACTTTTACTGATTGCCTGTTCGGTCATTTTCATTAATTGAACATGATCCTGAATATTTCAGATATCTACTACGCTTGGGTGAAGTAATTTCTAAGGTAATTTTATGTTTCCTTAATGAATCCTCTGCACGCAAAAAGATTTCAGACCTGGAAAACTAGATGATATTATGAGATATCGATATAAAATTGCAAGCGAATAACGAGATTTCCAGACAGTTATTTGACAGTCTGCAGGTGCAGTCAGCGGTGTGATTTAATACAGCACCTTAATCAAGGCGATCGGAAAGCGCCTCTAGCCAAGAATTAAGTTAAGGCCAACTCAATCCTCGGGTTCAATAGCAAGTTCTTAATGAACATAGTGAAGAGTAACATCACGCGTAAACCAAATCAATTTGCAACTTCCAAAGCAACTTACTACAATACTGATTAGTATTCAAAACTATGAGAGGCAGCTGCAATTATACTAATATTCAATCACCTGATTTACAGGTGCTGTTGAATATCTCCGCTCAAGTTTGATAAGTCAGAACATGTTTCTAGTCGAGCTAAGTTTATGGGAACGAATATTCAAGGTTTCGTATTTCATAAATATATGATATATATGTAACTATGTATCTATGTATCTATGTATATGCATACATATGGAAAAGAGAATAAAAAGCGATTGATACTAAGCCACCAAAAATTTCATTTTTATCCTAAGATGTCATAACTGGGCGCCTATTGCAGTGTCGGACCTTAAACCCAGCATTGGGCGAAAATGTATAAAAACCTGAAAATCGGATACTGGACCTCATGGTACTCTGCTGACTAGCTGATAAAACGCCGATGTGTCTTATTTTTACTATTAAAAATGTTTTAATAGTAAAAATAAGACAATTAATTTCTAACAAAAAAAATTAATGAAATGTAAAGTTCTGACTACATAAATAGGTTAGTGTAAATTAACTGTATAACAACATCTTTGAAATCAAAAGAAACTAGCATGTTTGAAACTAAAATAACGATTTGCTAAAAGCCGAAATTGCAGAAAAAAATTGGGAACTTTAGGCGCCTGAAAAAGTTCAGGAATCTTTTGCAATATTATTTTCTGTGAAAATTGTGCGCCTGCCTCTTAAAAATTTTTGGAACAAGGGCACGACCCATTACAACGGAAAAACAATTCTCATCATAGTTAGACTTTCATTTTTCTTACAAAAATCACTCAAGTCAAGCGCACCAAGATATATTCGCGTCGAGCGTTAATTTTGATCTCAGCGGGATTTCGCTCAATCATCGTCCTCGTAAAATGTTCTCGCACTTCTTTCACTAATAAAACTGAGACGTACATTTTACAAAATTCCTCATGTATTTATTTAACCCTTATGTTGGTAGATTTAAGGTTTGAATTCGTTTGTTTTGGGTAGTTAAGGCTGATTTCACTCACTCCATGGGAATTGAATGCGCGCATAAATTTGACAAGAACCGCGAGATAAGTCAGGCACGCAGCTCAAACTTTGACATATCTTATTAAGTGCTTTCGCAATCAAGAAAAACAAGTTGGAGGGAAGTTATGTTATAGCGTCATTATGCGATTTAACTTTCTTGTTTGCATTGATAACTTTTAAATTCATGATTTTGTATGTGTAAATTAGCGTAGAATTAAATTAGTTTTCAATATTTAACCACCTGCTGTAGCGATTTGGCTAGGGCATTGACACAAACGAATAATAAAGGTCAAGTGCAATAAAATACAAGGTTTTATTATTAGTTGCATAGAAATAATTTTACTACACTTCAAAAATTCTCCTATATCTAAACATGGAGCCATCACCGCAGAAACATTGAAGGTAGTCTAATGTAATTGAGTAACGTTAAGCCGACACCAGCTGATAAGAAGGCTTAGGGGTATGCCATAAACATGTCTCGGGAGATATATAGCGAACCGGACCTTCTTGCTAAAGATTAATTAGCTCATGACGCGACGTGAAATATGAACACGACAGTGATCGGTAGACTACGGAAATTTTGCAGGTTATTTATGAGTGTCTAAAGGAAGGTATTTGTAATTAAAACTGAATTAAACTATGAAGATATTTCATTTTGCAGTACGTTTGAAGACTTCGATTGCTTGTCAACAGCTTGATCAAGTGTAGTAAAATTACGCTGAAGGTTTAGCTGAATAGTATTAAGTATAAAGAATACTCTTGTGGTAATACTGGGTTGGATTTATGGCGAATTAAAGTTGAGTATTGCCAACCCGCACTAGGCCAGCGTGGTGGACTATATGGCCTAACCACTCTCAATCGTGCTCTCGATTGTAGAGCAGGCCCGTACCCTGCAGTGGGACGTATATGGACTGATACAATACAAAGTTGAGAATTATAAACGTCTTTCCTAAACTCGAATACCATATGTAGTAATGGCAGTCGCTAAACTACGTCACAACTCGGATTCTAGTCTTGATTGGTACTGGCCTTAAATAAAATCCCATTGACGATCAATCACTATTAAGTGTACTTTGATGAGTTAGACAGTACTTAAGTGGGACTCAGCTTACATTATTAAGTTACAAAATTAAGAAAGACGACGCCTTCATGTCTCTTAGCTGAATTACATACAATTTATCATATTTTCTTAGCAAATTGATAATTAATTATTGATGAAATAATCTTCCAAATCGACTAATATAATAACAAGTACAAATCATAATATCATGATTTGACTCTTAAGCAATAAGAATGCTCTAAAAGATTAAATTAAAAATAATTTTCCACGACCAAAACGTATTTTGAGATGATTGCCGAAGAGCCCACTCGAACGACTTAATGGCTCTCGGCAATCTTAATACAGAAGGTAATTAAACTTTGATATTATCAATTCCAGAGACAGTAGCTGCTAAGGACTCTTGTTCCATCAACGACAATCACACTAATTAACACTCAAATGCCTATTTGAAGTGGAAACTATTTGCAGATCGAAAATTTTTACAAAATTATCTGGAGCATTTTCAGCTGTCGCCAATTTTAAAAAAACTTAATCATGAAATGCAGCATGACATTTACTTTGCCATCTACAGCGAAGACTTTGCATCTAATAAGGATGCGTTTACACCGAGTTGAATGTTGAGCGAATATGTATGTATTATCCTATTGCCATGCTGATGTATTGGAGAAAATTGAAAAATTGACGGGCGAAAATCTAGAGAGAAAGAGAATTTGAACCACTGGTTTCGGTTCTTATTAAGTAATTATTGCATATATCAGAAAGTCAGCCTTACCATTGCCTTTAATCAGAGATACATTTTTAGTAAACTATTCAATACATAATCATGAACATCGGCCTATGGCAATTCACTGTTGATTAAAGACCTCTAAATTGCATTCCACATAACTCGATCCTCGGCTTGTTTCAGGCATTTTTATTGCGGATATATTTTTATTGCGGATATATTTTTATTAAAGTCTTCTCATGAAATTCGCGTTACGCTCGTGTGTGAGTGCCGACACGCTAAGTGGACACGTTGTTTTAGCCTCGCATGGTACCTGTGTTATATCTTGTCTGCACCGCTGCAGTAATGAGGCTTTTTACAAAAACCCTCTTGCGCGCTCGGTTTAAATAATTTTATAACCCGCCGCTTCTGGAGAATGCAATAAAATTATACTGCTTCTGAATTCTTCGCGAATATTCAGCTAATTAAAAAGGTTTCAAGTGTCATTTCGTTTGAGATTTAACTGGACTGTTTTGAGAGACTCGTAGTTTTTATATACTATATAATATTTTAGACGGTAGGCTTATGTACGCAAGGGGCTATTTACTAGGTACCACAACCTACTTTTTTCTGCCAATAAAAGAGTACAAGCACTTTTGTGTTCTCGTTTGGAGGATGTTGCAGCTAATGCATAGTGGGCATTAAGACTTAACATCTAATGTAATGAGTGCAGTGCAGTGTCATGCGCTGTTTAATAATAATAAGTTCTAGGTATTGTTGCTTCTGCTTGTGGGCAGGTACATTACCATTATTCTAGCTAATAAAAGTCTATGAGGCGGACCACCGTCACGTCAGCGAAATGTGAGCAATAAAATGTATTAGAAGTGGGTATTGTATCCCATATACAATACAATAAGATGTGGGGTGTTAGTTTAGTGGCCTGTCAGTGGTGGAGACATAACACACTTATAAAACTACTGTGTAAAATTTTCAGTATTCCGTTTCTTTTGCCATGTCGCCCATATGTTTTTATGGCATTTGTCCGGCAAACGAACAAACAGGTCACCTAATAGTGAACACTGCCGTCCATGAACATTCACAGTGCTTGAATTATGGATGTGTTGCCGGCGAACCAAATCGGGAAGAGAGCAGGAAGGCAAAATATGGAAAGAGGAAAGGGATATTGGCTATAAAAACATTAATCAATTATATTATTATAGAATACATCTTCTTACTTATTATTTTTCGAAAAGTTATAATGAATAGGCTTTTGCCTACTTACTTATGAAACACTTTATATCCAATCTCTTATAGCGCATTTTCAATACATAAATACGACATAAAACCTTCATGCATACTAAAGCTAGATGCTCACGATATGAATAGCTGATAGCAACAACGAAACACGTTATTTCCTCTCTAAAATCAAACGAGGTGTAGCAGCATGCCTGAGGGAAATCCACCTGGCGAACCATCATGCATCCTCGGCTTTACATGCCAAAAATTGCTCGTTTTTCCACACGATGTTCGGAAAATATGAAAATAAATGCCGCCAGTTATTTTAAATAAACTCGGAGGATTTTGGTAAAATGTAATGTATTTGGTATCAGGTATTTCGTTTTATACGGATTCTGAACTAGAACCAGCGGTAGTAGTACTAGGATAGTTTTCGAAGCTCTGAAATCAATCCTTAAAGTACAAATCTGTGAGAATCCAGATTCAATCAATGATGAATGATGCCGACACAATGGTTTCAACTATCAAGTGGATTGATTGATCATCTCTCATCGTTGGATAGTCTATCTGGACTTAGATATTATTCTATCGTAAAAGTACTATTTTGACGCATTGATGATATCAACTGAAACGTTAGCAATTTTTATATTAATGTTAATCCAATAAAAATATCTTTCAGTGCAGTTGTCATGAAAAATGGAATCCAATGTTGGAACCAAAGCTGGTTAGAAATTAGAATATTAACTTTGTAATGTGCTTTGTAAACATGTTGTTCATTTGTTATTATGCTATAATCGTAGGAAGTTATTCTTAAAAATGTCGGGATAAAAATAATATGACACAGCAAAACATTAGGCCAAACACTGGCCATCACGCCATTCCAACCGTAAAATTTATGAAAATATTCAAATCTAGTCGCGTTCCAGTTTTATCTAACAGATAGCTGACGAGCGAATATCGGCCGACGCGTTTTGATGGAAATGACAACGTAAGTGAAAAAAAAATGTCAAATCCAGTGCGCCGCCGCGCCAGACGCGCGTCCCGAGCGCAAATTGCAACCAACTGGCCCGTTTTTTTGAATTAAAATGCGATATTTGGACACGAAAATATAACACGCTGTGCGAATTTATGTTTGGAACATTATTTTTATATTGTTTGCGCAGTTCTGTGTGTGGAACGAATTTTGGGATGAAAACTGCATGGTAGTAGCTCGGATATGTTTATTAATATTGTGTCTATCGTTGATACTCTAGTTATTTGCTTGCTATAACTAAAGTGAAATTAAACTGTTATTTAAGAAGTTTATTAAAAAAAATTAGAATTAAAAAAATTGAATAGAAATTTATCAAATGTAATACTAACTTTCCGCTTCTTTGCGAACTTTAAACATAGTGTGAAATGCAGTAAGGTGAATAGTTAAACGTCGCCATGGATCAACAGTACTCCATAGATACACATATACTTCTACAAATGCACACCACTATAATTGATTCTCGAGATTTTACCCCGGTGTTGCCATTCCCCTATCAATTTCACTACACTATTTTCATACAGTAGAATACATACGAGTAATATACCAAGTCTGCCAACCCGCACAAGACCAGCGTGGTGGACGATAAGGCCTCATCATCATCAGTACCATCCGCGTCCACTACTTGACATAGGCCTCTCCTATGGCACGCCACTGGGCTTGATAAGCCTATCGTCTCCAACTATATGGCCTAACCACTTTCAATCCTACTTTCGATTGTAGAGTAGGCTCGTGCCCGGCAGTGGATCGTACACGGGTTGATAAAAAAACAATCACCATTCTAACATCTTATACATAGGCAGTTTTGAAAGCTATTTTAGCTAACGAATGTTTTGTCTTCTTCGCTCAAATTGAATTCAAAAGTCGTTCGAAAGGGACAAAACATTAATATGAAGGCTATAAGACTTTATACGCATGTACGAGCAGTTGTTAAAGTTAAATCGCCGTCATAATCTCTATCGCTGAACACAAGCATGTCGTTACTAATTACAACGTCCGAGGAGCCTGGAGCACAAAACAAAAGGGTAATTATCTTTTCAAGCTATTTACGCGATATTCTCTCCGGGCGTTTGTTAACTTTATTTTTATTATAAAGGAAAGTTAAGCCGTTCTTTCAACGTTGAAGGAGTGTGCAAAGTATTTATGTTTGCTAATTAAAAAATATGTTATTGTTCTGGTGAATATTTTTATTATAATGTGAGTTGGCATGTATCAAGACGCTGTTTCAAAGACGATCATGGATTGATCTAAGGAGTAAAGTACAAAAGGTTTGAACACAAAACAAAAGGTTTGTTTACGCCTGTATTTTTAACGTTATGACTTGACGTATCGAGTGCAGTGTTGTCCTTAGTATTAGTAACTTTTGAATGCTTATGCACCTGTTGATGTATCGTGAATCAAGCGAACGACCTGCTCGTCAAGTCATTGCACGTCATACCTAAATATTAAGAAAAATATTTTCTGAAATTTTGTGTTTTAAATTAATTCTCCACCCTAGAAATCAAATAGCGAATTGAATGCTCAACCTAACACACGACAATTACAATAATTTGATAATTAATACCGTCCTTGTTTCGTTATTTGCATAGCCCACGCCCGCGGTCTGTGGTAATTGTGGTCAGTTTGTGGTTTATATTCGAATGTTCAAATTAATTGTCAAAATCATAAATATTATTATCACCCATTCACCTAAGAATTACAGTTTCTCTTTACTAAAGCAATTTAAATAATTTAACTAAAATTGTAGACACTTCAATGCTTCTAGGTGGTTTCTGTTTTGGGTTTTGCGTATATATGGAAAAAAACGCTTTGCGAGAGATTATTAAAAATAAAATTCAGAGAGCGCAAAAAAGACATCGTAAGAATACATAGAAAAAAAAATGTACCACGAAAACCTTTCTACTTTTAATTGCATGCTAGAGGCATATGCAGTAATTTTTCATCTAAAACGCGGTATAATGCCTAAATAAACTAATCTATTGGTATGAGCCGTAATAATTTATTTTAATGAATTGGTTTTCGATGCATTGGTAATAAATAAATTAACGCAAATATTCGAGAGGCGATGATACACGATGAAATTGCAGCCAAATTTTATGATCACTGCGGGATTTCTCATGAACAAATATTTATGGAATTGTAAAAGATAAAATGAAATAATAAACTTACAGAACTCCACACTTTTGGAGCGTTACGCAATAATAAGTATGCGCAAACTATTGACATTACATTTTTTCTTTTTTCTTTATTTATGACATTTTCTGATTACGGCACAGTAAGTTTGTTCTGCAGAAACTCTATTATTCTGCAATATCTATTATTTTGTAGCTAATAATATAATGTATTTTCGTCATATTTCGTCACGTTACAATAAGTAAATGAAAAAACCTCAATAGGACATTCCATAGAACTTCTATGTCACATTTTATACCTTGTTTACGGTGTTTGTTAATGGGGCAGAAATGTATTACTATGTAAAAAAGGAAATGATGCTCCAACATAGACAATAAATTGCATATTGGTAAAAGTAAGGAACAAATAACAGAACATTCTAGAGTTCTTATCTAACGACCTTCTTACAATGTTAAAGCCAGTTGAGGCAATATCGGTAATTTTATTGTTGTTTGACTTTTAATCTGATACTAACGTCTCAGTGGAGAATAAATTTAATATTTATATGATGTCAGAAAATAATATAACGTAAGTACGAGTATAAGATTATTTATGATAGTATTTTCCCCAGTTCATGTGAGTTAGACATCATAATTATGTGTAAAGAAAGTTTGAATGGCTGTCAAATAAGAATTATGCATTTATTAACAAAAATACGTGCGTACGTTATACGTGAATACACATTTGCAATTTGAATCTTTCGTTCTTAATTATATTTTCACATACATCCTATAGTTAAATATAAGTCTAAGCATATTTTGCAAATAATTTCAATTACTAATACAGAGTATATCAATACTGTGACTATGTGACTGTGACAAACACAATGCAACAAAAAAAAAATTGCCATGAATCGCGACAGTATTTTTGGGATTTTTTAAATATGTTCGTGTTTGTTTAATTGGTATCCATAGTTTTTGCTAAAATAATAATTTAGGCTCTTGCGTACCATAGCGTCTTTAAAAACTTAAGGGTGTTCACTATTATTTTAGAAAACACTATGGATTTATCACCCACATACGATAATAGTAAAAAACAACAAAAAAAAAAAACGTTGCTTTTCTTTTTGCAAAATTTTTAGTTGTATTGTGTCTGAAGTCATTAGAACTACCACCCGGCTTCGTTTTTGGTGGCAGTATTGATATACCCCGTATGTACCTACAAAATATAAATCTGAGCGCCACATCTGTGTATTGTTATAGGTAAACCTATAAACTACAAAACTACATTATACATTGGAACTCCTATCTTTGAACTAGAACTCAGCCCTAAAAAAACATTTATCCCCGCCTTAAACCATATAAATGCTGATCAAATTATTATTGAGACACTCGAGACCGCAAGTAATAAATATACGTATTTATTCGCACAGTTCAGCACATCGGGTAGTGTTACGGTCCAGTGACGTCCCTACGTAATATTATTTGCATCATAAGTTATGAGTTACGGCATATGACCAGATTTCTAGGGTTGTACGGAGCAGAAAATATTAAAATGACCCCGCTGTATATTCATTGGAATATTAATGTTAAGGTATTTGTATTTTAGATGAGTTGGATAAGGAAAATGGTAACATTTACATGACTTGACATTTGAATGTTAAACGATTCAGACTGTTTCTTGAAATTATTTGACTGCGAATTTCATATACCGTTTTAGCCTTGATTCTTTCTTTTTTTTCTTACATAGGGTCTGCATACAAGCATATGGCTCACCTGATATTTTAATTGCACAGGTCCGACAAACGAGCAAATAGGTTACCTGATCCCAAAGATGACATGATCAAAATTCTTTTCAATTCAGAAGTCAGCTACAAGTCTCACCTTATATACATACAGTCTCACCTTATATATAGGACAACCTCCGTGGCGCAGTTGGTTAGACGCCGCCTGTGAAACGAGAGGCCGCGGGTTCGATCCCCGCACCGACAGAAATGTTTGTGTGGCCCACAAATATTTCTTCCGGGTCTGGGTGTTTGTGAGACCGAAAATTCTCTCGTAGTTCCTGATACCCACGACACAAGATTCGATCTTAGTGTGGGGTCAGGACTATGTATGTGACTGTTGGGTGTATTTATTTATTTATTAGATATTTTATTTATTATATGAAACTCCTTACACTATCGCTTTTAATACTTAATCCCAGTACCAAAATAAATGTTTGTGTGATTCGTATTTGTTTCAGGTCTGGGTGTTTGTGAGACCAAGTCTAGATCATTATTTGGGGCCAGAACTGTGTATGTATTTGTATTGTCTGTTGGGTGATTTATTTATTTTGTACGTAAAAAGGCATTTTATGTCGGCAGTTATAAATTACCAACCCTGCAAGCAAATATTTGAATACAGGAAGCACATGGCAGTTCTCCGTCAATCAATATTGATGCGACTCACCCTGTACTTACTTATACATATACATATTAAGAATTCATGTTTATGAATGAATAAACACGTTTCTACTGAATTTGCGAGTGACATCTTACAGTACCAAGAAACTTCTATCTCTGTATTTTTAAGTATATTCTAATACATAAAGCTGAAAAGTTTGTATGTTTGAACGAATTAATTTCAGGTGTACGGGTTCGAATTAAAAAACATATTTTAGTTTGGGTAGTTCATTTATCAAGGGAGGCCATAGAGCACTTTTTATCCCGGTAAAATACATATTATATGGCGTTACTTTCTTCTCAGAAAAAAAAAATTACTGGCGCGAGCAAAACTTAATTTAATTTAATATGATGGTGCAACCCTGTGTCAATAAATATTGATGTTCCGTGCCAGTTATGGGTCAGCAATAAACGTAATGCTGACTGTATCTTGACCGGTTCATGTATGATGTACATTGCAGTCAACATTGGATCTGAATACAGTATGTTTTATGATCAATATCCTGTGCGTATTTGCCCGGAGGGTGTTTTGGAATCAGCCTGTATAAATCCAATTCTTAGTACGCCAACACGATTTGTCATTCTATAATTGGATCGCTCTGCTTTTAACACCAGGTAAGGTCACTTTGTCGTATCTCATCAATCTTCACAATAGATATATTAACCTATAAAATACGATTATAACCACAAACAATAAGGCCTCCGGTAATCTCATAGACCGAATAAAATGTTATTTCAAAAGTTGTTTTATTATAACCTTTATTTTGGAAAACAACATTGTGCTTAATCTTTATCATCTTTGTTTTCAAAACATCTCTGACACAAAGGCGGTAGAAAAGTCCAAATAAGATTTTTCTAAGTGGCAATATACTTTACAACTTTTTTAATGGACAATGAAGAATTATGGCGCCGTTTTCATAAAGTCACTTAAGAGTTCTCGGTAATGGAATGTAATAAAAAGGTAGCCTTATCATAGATAAGTACAGTTCGAGTGTTATGTCTGGGAAACATTAGTCATATAAAGATCCGAGTACCATACATTCATAAACACATTCCTGTTTCCCAAAAGGGGTAGGCAGGGATTGACCTGGCAACCAGAAAACCCACGTTATATCTAGTGTGTTTTCGTCCTACGACGTGATAGGCGGCGCGGCGAGTCAATTGTCATTCGGACATAAATCCTAAAACCAGAATAAAAAAGAAACAATACCACTTAGACCCATCCGAGAATTGAATTTGAGACCTCAGCTTTGCTATCATAAAGCACTACGCCACCGAGGCACCGAGATTCGAGTAAAAGGACTATATTTTACGTCTTCGAATAATTTTATTTATTTATTTTATTTTATTTTATTTGGGAACAAACAGTGTTTCGTAATATACTCCTAAACAAAAACAAAGCACCAATTATATGATTCCACAGTTAAATATACATATAAAATATATACAAAAAATGCCCTAGTTCCAACATTAAACGGTAACTTACATAGGTATGTACGTTAATTATAAAGAAAATTGGAGAAAAAAAAAAAAAAAAAAAATCACAAAAATAATAATAATAGAGATTACAATGTAAACACTTAAAATGACCGATCAAACACTTAATAAAACCAATTAATTCTAAAAGCACGAATTAAAATACTAAATATAAAAATGACCAATCTGGATCTATGTACGTTTACGCATTACGGCTTGCGGCTATAACAATCAGAGAACCAATGAGTCGCTAATACATTTTTAAAAATATGCGGTTTTGTGTAAAATAAATCAAGGTCTAAGAGATCTATTGCAGCGTTAACATACTTTGTTGCTCTGATGAAGAATGCATTCTGTCTGTAATTAGTTGTACTTTGTGGAGTACATAAGCACACGGGTCGTCTTACATTCTTATAGGGAACTCTTATATTAATTTTCGATAGTAAATGCGGGGAATCTAATAGATTTTGTGCAATTTTTGCAAGTAATACAATATCTGCAACTTTTCTTCTTTCGTATAGCGGGAGAAAATGATATCTGCGGCACCTTGCTTCATAATCTGCGTCATAACAATGACATTTAAATTGTAAGAATTTTAAAAATCGGCGTTGAATTGATTCAATTCTATCAATGTAGCAATAATACTGTGGGTTCCAAACCTGTGCACAATACTCCAGGATACTGCGTACCAATGAACAATACAGAATTTTTACCACTTTAATATTGGTGAATTGTGATGATAATCTAATCACAAAACCAAGTGCTTTGTTAGCTTGTTTAACGATATGATCAATGTGGATGTCGTAGGTTAACTTGGAATCGTGCGTCACACCAAGATCTCTGATGGATTGCACATGCTTAAGAGGTTCTCCTTTTAAGATATATACGTTATTAAAGGAACTTAATTTACGGGTGAATGATATAGAGTAGCATTTAGTGACATTAAGATCTAATTTATTGGCCAAACAATAATTCTCGAATGAATCCAAGTCTGACTGCAATAAACGACAATCATTAATATTCTTCACTGTTTTGTATATTTTCATGTCATCGGCATAAAGAAGGAATTCAGAGTGTTTGAAACAGGAGCTAACATCATTAATAAAAATATTAAAAAGCAAGGGACCAAGTAGAGAGCCCTGTGGTACACCAGAAGGGATAATATTCCAGCCAGAAGAGAAACCACCTATAGCTACAGCCTGGGACCTGTTTTCTATATATGATGTGAACCATCTTAGAAGGTTTCCATGAATACCAGCAAAGAACAGCTTTTGCAAGAGAATCTGATGATCGATCCGATCGAATGCCTTGGTAAAATCTGTAAAGACAGCATCTACTTGACCTCCACCATCCACATTGATTGTCAAAAAATCTGTGAATGATAATAAGTTGGATGTGGTAGAACGCTTACTTATAAAACCATGTTGCTGAGGAATGAAATTGCATGATAGTTTTTCATAAACTTGTGTATATATTATTCTTTCGAGCAATTTGGCAAATATACATAATTTGGATATCGGGCGATAATTTTCTATGTCGTCCCTACAACCGGTTTTATATATAGGGGTGATAAATGCCGATTTCCAAGTACTAGGTACAGTTCCTTCGTCAATGGATCGTTTGAACAGGATGGTTAGAGGCTCAACCAATGAGTCTGCACATTTGAGAATAAAGTTAGGCGTAAAGTCGTCGGGTCCCGCTCCTTTCGTGGGGTCTAATGACTTTATGAGTTTTAAAACTTTAAAACTCATAAATCAAAAAAACTCATCGTCTAATGACTTTATGAATAGGTTTGTTTTGAAACCAGATGTTATTGTAGCAGAAATAATAAATAAAACCTGTCAAACCCAGTGTTAAGGCTTATAAAGCAAAATCAGCGAGCCCAGCACCTTAAAAGCATTTTTATATACAATATATTAAAAATAAATACCATTACATAAATAGTACCAGTTATTCAAGTACAATTAAACATAACTATGAAAATATATATTATATATATTTTGCTTTACCTACTATGCCTTAATTCGTGATCAAATAATTACAATTAATTTGAATAGAATGAATAGCGAGACGTGCATGCCGTTCACCTGATGGTGAGCGATACGACCGCTCATGAACAATAGCAAAACCAAACAACGCCTTAAATTACAAAGCAAAGCTTGGCATTCCACTGCGCTCGCCGTCCTAAGACATAAGATGTTAAGTCTCAATATGTATAGTAGTTACAATGTCCTTCAATCCAAAACACAACAGTACATTTACACTGCTGTTTGGCGCGAAAATACCCAGGCAACCTCTTACATATGAGATACCTACCACCAGTAAAACCAGTAAGTACCCTAAAACTTTATATACATTTGAAAGACTCTAGAATATCCATCATTATGAAGAGGCTTCGGCTAGATCCAGCTATCTCCGGACGTGTAAACTGCGCAAGTCGTTTCAAGTAACCTTAGATGTCTGCTCGGATATTTTAATCTGATACCTATGTGAGGGAAATAGCTTTTCCCCGATGCTAACGCGAAAGAGAATTACGTATTCAACCTATATCTCTCCCTTTGTAATAAGATTTATGTAGTAGTGTAAATATGGGATGATAAAGATTATTACGTTAGAGGAAAGGGTATGTAGGGTAAAATTCAGACTCTAAATTTGTTTCGGATGTAATTTTGTATGGTAAATGTGTAGGGATATTAAAAGACTGAAGCGACGATCAGTGAATATAAATTAATATGTTACTTGTTATTCCAATGGTGTACTTGCTCACTTCTATGAGGAAAGAGAGGCGATAGTACCAACATTGAAACTGTTAAGATAACTTCCGTCCCATGTTGATATAGGATCAGTTGACAGCCCCCGTGGCGCAGTAGGTTAGTGGCAGACGCCTGCTGTGAAACGAGTTGCTGCGGGTACGATCCCCGCAGAGAAACATATTTGTATGACCCACATGTATTTGTTTTGGGTCTGGGTGTTTGTGAATTCGTAGCCGTTTGTAGTTTCTGATATCTATGACACAAGACTCGAACTTAGTGTGGGGACAATGTATGTGAGTGTTGGGTGTATATATCTCTCTATTATGGCCATGTCGGATGTTGTTAATCATATATTCAAACTGAAAAAGAGTAATCCGTGGTAGATTGCTTGACTTGGGACAACAAACTAGAACTTCACAGTTCATAGTATCTGCTGTAAACCATGCTAACAATATTATAAAGGTATTTACAAAATACATAAATCATAAATTTATAATATGTAAATGTAGGATTTAAATTGTATGAAAAAAGATGAGTAGAATGAAACGTTAGTCCATTAACTAGTATCGAACGTAGTTTATGGCAAGGAGATGACGAATGAAAGTACTTAAGACGAATGAAGTTAGACACTGGATGTGGAAGAACGGAAAGACGGAAGAGTACAGAACTGAAAATTTCACTTGCGCAAACTCTCCTTCTTCCCATCCTTGATTATGCAGATGTCAGCTATCTTGATCTCACCGAAGACCAACTTAATAAACTTGAGCGTCTTCAAAATTTCTGTATTAGATTCAAATTTGGACTACGCAAATATGATCATGTCTCTGAGTTTCGCGCTAAGCTCAAGTGGTTACCTATACGGCTTCGTCGGAATACTCACGTTCTCTCACTCCTTTATAATATTTTGTTTAATCCCCTCACCCCATCTTATCTTAAAGAACGTTTTACTTTTCTCCATGACTCACATTCGAGGTCTCTGAGGTCGTCGGAGAACCTTAAGCTGAGAATGCCTGTACACACCACGACATTTACTGATAAATCCTTTGCTGTTGAAGCTGTCCGATTATGGAACGCTCTTCCTGTTGTGGTGCGACGGGCACAAACCTTGTCATCTTTTAAAAAGCTGGTAAAAGCACACTACCTTTCTCATTAAACAGACAAAGCATGGTATTATTTCCTCTTTTCGGATATATTTTTAACCTGTAGTTTAATTATAAATTATTATAGATGTTTATGTAATTATTATAAATTGTATGTATGTATATATGTATATATTATATTACGTATGTGTATTAATTATGTCATTTATATGTATTATTTTTGATTATCGATTTAATAATTTATATCTATTGGAGCGTACCTTATCTTTGTTTTACACTGCCCTTTCTTTCTCCTTCTTTTATATCCATCCAAAGGTTGTCTGGTAGAGATCGCTTATTAGCGATAAGACCGCCTTTTGTACCTTTTATATATGTTATTTCTTTATATTGTTATGTCCTTTTGTTTGTGTACAATAAAGATTAAATAAATAAATAAATAAATAAACTGAATAGACGACGAATAATGCAAGACGGAAGCGGTATTAAAATAATTTAAATTATAATTGAAGAATATCAAAGCTATATTTTTCTTTTTAACCCTTAATGCAACATATGCCACATAAAATTTACACATATAGGTACTAGTAGTTCATGGAATTACGAGTATCGCTCATAAATACTTACGCGTTTGAGAAACAACTTAAGCACAAATGTATACTGGGGGACGGCCAATTTCTGCTCCGCGTAAATCGGTTGTTAACCCGATGTTTAAGCTCATTTGAAACTGTTATACCAATTACAAGAACTAATCCAAAATTATTTTAGTTCTCCTTTATGTTTCATAAACTGCTTGGAAAATGCGAGTAAAACTGTTCTTATAGAATTAATAAAATTATAGATTAAAATTATTGACCGCCTCCGTGGCGTAGTTGGTTAGACGCCGCCTGTGTAACGAGAGGCCGCGGGTTCGATCCCCGCACCGAGAGAAATGTTTGTGTGGCCCACAAATATATCTTCCGGGTCTGGGTGTTTGTGAGACCGAAAAGTCTCTCGTAGTTCTTGATACCCACGACACGAGACTCGATCTCAGTGTGGGGTCAGGACTATGTATGTGACTGTTGGGTGTTATTTTATTTATTACTACTACTACCAATCAATATGTTGTCAGAGTAACTACTAGACATGGAGATGCAACATCTGAAGTCTCAGGATGGCGAGCGCAGTGGAATGCCAAGCATTGCTTTATAATTCAAGGTGTTGTTTGGTTTTGATACTGTTTATGAGCGGAGTTATCGCTTACCACCAGGAGAACGGCTGGAGAATGCTCTTCTCGCCATGCATGGGAATAAAAATGTATGAATTTGTACGGTTAAAATATATTTCTTCGAAATCAGAGCTAAATAAACAAATACGAGTATATTATAATTTATTATGCCTACAAGTACCTGAAGAAATCATTGGGACAATCCTATGTTCAGTTACGGTTTAACTCTGGCTGACTAACAAGAACTAAAGAGTTACGACCTTCTTCATAGACCGTTTAGAAACCAATCATATTTATTGAATATTCTGTCCCTTTTAAGTGACTCTTGAATTCAGTTTGAGCGACGAAGACAAAACATTTGATAACTAAAATAAGGTTTTATAATTTTCCATGAATAAAGCCGTATGTAGACATAAATTGATGTTAGTAGTTATAGTAGTTCTATATGGTAGTATCTCTATACTCATAAAAAACCTCTCTAGGTTTTGTTTTTCCTGCACTATGTTAATTTTATTTCTGCTAGTTGGCAAGCAACCCTATAGTCATAATTTTACAGTTAGTAAATTGGACCATACTTCGACTTATGAAAATTTAAAGTGCTTGTGAATTTATTACTAAATTAATAATAGGGATTTAAAACTTCTCATTAGACGCGTGGTAACGTATAATATAAGTTTATAGATTTCAGTCATAAGTAAGATTATTAAGATCCTTTTTTGAGACAATATCTAACTTCTATGTCTTTATTAGATTTTTAAATGTAATCTGAAAATGCATTAGGTGACCAATCGTTTGATCATAACATAAACCTAGCTAAACATGCCTCAAAATTATGACCGACGCCACAGGAAATAAATGGGGAGTTAACAGCTGTGCGTGGGGATATCTCTCCTACTCTTACATAGAAAGTGATAAATTCCGGGAATAATTGGTATATGCCGCGGCGAGCCCGGCGGAGTGCACATTTCCATCGAACATTTATCTTTACCCTACGGCGAGTAATTCAGATTGCCGCGAGATGATTGCGCTAACAAATGGCTGGACATGTTCATCGTGATTAAAGAACTTTGCGTTGTAAAGCAAAATAAGGACGCCTTAATACTAACGAATCCATTAACAGCTTGTGCTGTGATTTAAATGTGCACTTGCGTCATTAATTTCAATGCAAATTAAATAAATATAATTAACAGTCACACACTTGGTCCAGACCTCAAATTATTATAGAATTATGTTGTGGATATCTGCAACTAGAAGAGGCTTTATAATAATCAGAGGCAAACCAAATATTTATGGCAGCATAAACATTTGTATTAATAATTGGTTCGAACCTGCGACCGCACATTGCACAACCGGAAGCTACGTTATCACCTGCGCCACGGAGGCTTCGTATAAAGAGAAATATAAAATCAAATATCGAAATAATGTCCGACAACATGGACTACAAAGGCTACAAGCTATTAACCAGCTCATGTTTATTTATTATTTTAAATGTAAAAAATGCTTTTATCTTTTTGGTAATTTGTAAACCGCCCTGATTTTCCATGATCATAAAGAGCACTCACAGTTTTTATTCGTGGAATAAAATAACGCAATGCTTTCAAACATTAAAATTTAATTTGTTGGAAATGCAGCAAATTGAGTGAAATGCCCATTGCAAACTTATTACAAGGTAAAGAGTAACTCCATCGTAAGCATAATTAAAGTGCGATAAGCTGTTTTTCAAAATAAAATTTATATTCTAGTAAACTATTTAGATTGGCTTAATAACCCACCAAGGCCACCAAGGCATCTCTGATCTCCATGTTAGAAGTTGGAAAAGTAGAAATGCATAATGGTTTCTTGGATTTATGTAAACGCTATACATCGAAATAAAACTATTATTTACGGATTTTAAACCGAATCCTAGATAAAATCGGTAAATAATAGATTTATTTAAAAAGGAGAAATGGCCATCACTTGTTAGTGCCTTACTCGATTTGTCAATTAGATAAATAAAATATCTTAATACCGTATTGTAGTCTCAGTCTTCTCGCTAGCTTACCATTGTCCATCATTGGTTTCATGATCTTGATTACGGCTCACAAGAGGTTAACACTTGAGCTTGACAATCGCTCTACAGTGTATGACATGCGAACACTATAGCGGCTTGGACATGAATCGATTGTCTTGATTGTTCAGTGTCTTGTGTTGGTCGATCATTATTCATGTTGCGGAATATTGCGGTGGCTACATCAATATCTTTGATGGATATAGTAGCTTATTCAATTGATTTGTACTTTTAGTATTTCAAGGAATTCCTTATCCGATGAATTGTAAAGGTCATAAGATGGGAATCATAGGTGTGCCAGTGGCTTGGATTTTTAACTGGATTCAAGGAGGCCGTATGATTATGTCCCCGCCTATGAATGATCATAATTTGAAGCCAGTAGGTATGGATATATCTAATTGGATAATTAGTGACGTTCGTGCACAATGGTCGAAAATGTATCACTGTGAGTCACGCAAGAAAGTCGCGTCTTGGGTTCAGCCTAAAAAAAGGAAGAAAAAAAATCTTTGTAATGAGCTTACAGTGATAACGATTTACACACAATGAACAGGCGAACAGAAAATACAACAATCAAAAAGCACGACATAAAAAAGGAAATAACAAAAAGCCTGTGTATATTCAGTATCGAGAAGGCTGATAATGTATCGTTTTAACCTGCTTGTAACATCTCCTGTTGATACTGCACTAACCATTAGGAGTATCAACAACACTACATACTTCGTCTTAACATATAAAACAAAGAAAAATACTACGTCTGTTGAATTGAAAAACTTACACAGAGACTTTATCGAGAGTCTGGTGAAATAGTTATGGTACAAATACAAAACTGAGGTCTCGAGTTCGAATCTCGGGTCAAGCAAAGGGATATTGGATTTTTATATTCATTATCAGTGCAGGTTCAGAAATTTGGGCCCGATATGACGAGAGGCTCGCCCTCTACCACATCGTGGAACGGAACATACAAGGTGGAAATGTGAGTGTCCCGGCACCTCTGCCTACCCCTTCTGGGAAAAAAAGGCGTATAAACTCACGCCTTTTTTTCCGTTCCACGATGTGGTAGAGGGCGAGCCTCTCGTCATATCGGGCCCAAATTTCTGAATCTGTACTGATAATGAATATGAAAGTATGTAAGACTTTATCCCCACACAACATACAAACGTGTCATCTTTGTGATTTTTACGGTTACCAAGATTTATGATGTAATGCCTAGATTTATGATGTAACGATGATTTACTGGTAGTAGGTATTTCATATATGAGAGACCATCTGGGTGGGTACCACCGCAATGTCTATTTCTCCCGTCAAACAGCAGTGTAAATGCATTGTTGTGCTTCGGATTAAAGGGCATTATAGCCAGATTAACCACTGGACATATTGAGACTTAACATCTTATGTCTCAGGATGGCGAGCGCAGTGGAATGCCAAGCATTGCTTTGTTATTCAAGGTGTTCTTTGGTTTTGCTGCTGTTTATGAGCGGTCGTATCGCTTACCAGCAGGCGAACGGCATGCTCGTCTCGCCATTCATGGCAATAAAAAAAATAACGATGAATATAATAGATTGTTATGTTGATATAGTATTCGTAACGCAGGACCATACACACATATGTATTCAGAGCACAGAACTTTATTAACAACTTAGCGGGTCCTCGTTTTGTTCGAGATATTAAGTTTGCTGAGGGCTAAACTTCGTTAGCCAAAGGATAACCTTGTTTACTTTTATTGTATCTTTATTTCTTAGTGTTTCTTCTTTGTGTTAGGTACAGTTTTATTTCTGGGGCTTGGTTGGTCTTCATTGCGATTGCTGAGATTAGATTGTGTAATACAAAACCAGTTCTCTTTGATCTTGTTAGCAGAATAAAGTAGTTCGGGCAATTGCGGAGAGATGTCGCTATATTGAGTTTGCACAGAAACTGATAACTGTTATATCTAAGTTGTAATTTTATCTGTACCTACTAATATATACAGCCGAAGAGTTTGTTTGTTTGTTACCTCTAATCTCAGGAATAACTGGTTTGAATTGAAAAAATATTTTTATGTTGGATAGGCAATTTATCGAGAAATGCCATAGGTTATATATCATCACGGTATGACATATAGAAGAGAAGCAGTAATGGACAATTAAGCAATAACGAACAAATTTTATTTGTTTTTTATGGTCCGATTGGTCGATATTCTAAATTGATAGTCGGAATTAAAAATGTTGACCGCCATTTTGAAAATTGTGTCTGCAACCGGGCGGAGCCGGGCCGAACCGCTAGTTTAAAATGTGTTGAATGCTATCAAACTGCATTGTGGTAGATGGGTAGAATGCCGGTAAAGTTGGTATACGTCAAGAAGCTACTACCGGGAGAGACCTTTAGCAGTTTTTTTTGTCGTAAAAACTAGTCCATAAGTTACGTAGCAGGTAAATTAGAGCCTTGCCCGTCAGTTTATGCTAAACATATTATCATTATTATTTTTTATTTTCAATGCATGAAATAGCGAGACGAGCATGCCATTAACCTGGCGGTAACCGATACGACAACACATGGACAATAACAAAACCAGATACCATGAATTACAAAGCAATGTTTGGCACTTCACTACTATCGCCAATCAGAGACATCAGATGTTAAATCTTATATGCCTAGAGTAACCTACTCAGACAATGTCCTCCAAACCGGAACACAACAGTGCATTTACAATCCTGTATTAATAGTAGACATTTGTATGAAATTGCATTAGCGACTAACCTAGCTGATTAGTTCGAAATAGTATCCACGTGCAATCGCAGTTAATCTCATTTCGTACGAATAGTCTGAATACTTGTATACGTACGCGTCAAATTAGCTTTTACTTATAGCATGCAGTACCAAAATTAGTGCATTTTGGTATCGAAATTAATAGTCATTTTATAGGAAAGTGTGTGATTATTAAAATAATAATATATCTTATTCCTATAGTATGTTAATGAGCTTAATAGTGCGAACTGTCCATCGAACCTGGAAGTGATACGATTGACTTCGTATCGAATAGAGCTGAGTGGCATTTTTTAATTTAATTTAGATACGAAAATATAATTTTAATGCCTGTGGATTACACATATATTTGTCTCGGTGCGGGGATCGAGCCCGCGGCCTCTCATTTCACAGCCAGCCTCTAACCAACAGCACCACAGAGGCTCTCAATTAACGTTTACGTTTACGTTTAGAAGAATGTTTATATAGCCGTCCGTAAAAGGCGTAAATATACCTTAATTTTCTTTTTGTAAAGGATGTGAACTTTATCAAATAAATAACCATTGGAGGCCTCTCATTGTGCTCGGTTTTTCTTAAAGCTGCTATAAATTACCACAACAATAACGCTGCTTATAATGCCAATCGAAAATTGCTAGGGTTACCTCTTTTTAATTTTATTTACACATATATTAATTTTCAACAATTGCGAAGGTCTTAAAATTTTTCATAAAAATACTGCGATATTGGATATCCGTTGCACTTTTGAGAGGGATATGAGTACCCGGATAGACACGTAAATGTTTCTGAAGATTAAAATTTTGAAGTCGAGCATTATTTTTCATACGAGTTGAAACCTTTTAAAACTCTGGATTTATTGCAATGCAAAAACATGCAGAAACTCTTTACGAAGGTGCAGGAAGTATAAAAATAATATATTCTCATATATTTAAATATGTCGTCATCGAGATGATTTTTAAAAACAGAATGCCAACGCCACCTATAGGCGTTCGATAGAATCTACGGTAGATATTGACTGAAGATGTCAGGGACTTCAAAAAGAAAAGTCAGGGACATCTCAACGGTCTGCGAGCTAGCAGTCCGGTTTGTTGCGATCAAGAGAGTAAATATTATCATCTGAAAATAGTGCTGTAAGAGCGTGGAGACTGTCTCGCGTTCCGTGAGTAAGATTATGATTTCCTATGATTTGATCTGACACATCGCCACATACGCCCACGAAACTAGGCCATGACTAGCTGTGAAGCATAATGACGAACATACACAAAGCATGATAACGAACTTACATTCTAGTATTTCGTTAAATATATATCTGTATCAGCCCATATACGTCCCACTGCAGAGCACGGGCCTACTCTACAATCGGGTGTACGGTTGAGAATGGTTAGGCCATATAGAAATGATTTAAATTGATATAATTTACTACAAAAACAGATATCTAAAAATACAACTCCATGAAATCCCAAATGAAAACAACTACTGAAGAACCTTCAGATAATCCGTTAATTATCCAACTCAATTAATTTTCAGTATAGCCCTACACTGAGAATAAGGTCCTAATTCAGTGTGACAATGAAGGGCGGTGTTCCAGATTGATCGCTGGGGTTAATTAACGAACGCCTCCCGATAAAGGGACAGGCCCACGGGACAAATTTTATATCGCGACCTTAATTATATCGGGTTTAAAACGGAAGGATGGGTAATTTAAGGATTGGTTATCGAGTTTAATCTTGGTCCATCCTTTTCTGTTGAATGGTTTGTCGTGAGGTAATTGGTAGCCAGGTAATAAGTTTATTATCAAAAACGTTTTAAATTATAAGTGTCTGACTTAGGATGCTTTGATATATTTATAGCTTTTTTTATAGCGATATAGTTTACCGGGCGCGAAAAACCGACGCACCCTGTTCACGATTCAACCGTGCGTGCTGTGGCAGATAAAACGCCCTCGTTCTAATTCCTTGGATTGAAATCACAGCGGATATCCATACCAAGAATACTCAGGTCATTCCTCATTGAGAGGGGAGCACCCTGAAGAATGGAGAAGGGGAAAGAAAGGGGATTTTTCGCACGTGAACGCACACACCTGGGTTTTCTTGGTATTGAACTCAACTATATTCCTGAAACCTCATGTATAAATAAGATCCAAGGTCCGGTTGAGCTCAATGATATCATAGTTTGATATAATATTGCAAAGTGATATTTAATTTTTCTATTAATTATCAGCCCGAAGACAGAATATCACATAGTGGCATGGAACCTACAAGTCGAAATCTGGATGTCATGGTGGCACCTCTGCCTACTCTTTCAGGGAAAAAGGGAGGTTATGTATTTACCGCCGCCAACAGAACAGCGTACCGGATCTGTTATGCAGGAACTATGCCTATTTTTATTAACACAACATGTGTCTATAATATCTAAAGCTCGATTGGCGAGTCCACTATTTCTATATAATTGTTTTAAGATCTATGGTTATAAGGTTGGTTATAAGCACTAAAACGGTGAAGGCGTACATCGTGAGGAAATCTGCATACCATAGCGATTTGTAAGAATTTCTACAGTGTGTAAAAGTTCGCAAACCCGCACTAGGCCAACGTAGTGGACTATTATAGAGTAGGCTCGTGCCCTGCAGTAGGACGTATATGGGCTGATACAATACAATAAGCATTAAATCTAAAAGCGGAGAAAAGTGTTAATGTTTTTGTGTATCCTAGATATTAGAACAATTATATAAATGTGAGCTCTTTAATTTGAAATAAAATAATATAAGTAGCTAAAGTAAAGTAGTATCTGTCATTTTCCTTTATGTTGATATTCTTGCTATGTTAGGAGAGAAATAAACTGAACTTTTATACTCACATAGTTTTATACTATTATTATAATATTTAATACAATAACAATAAATTCTGTGACTACCTCTTCGGAGGCAGAGATGGACTTGGTAATTACACGGCTTTTATATGATCGCGCGATGCGATGTGCGAAAATCAAACATAATAATTACTCTGAAATACTAATTAATTTTATCAGTAGTGCAAACTACGTGATTCAATAATTTATTCAGAATAATATACGTGGAATTATTTGATTCTCGGAAATTGCCAATATATTTTATTATCTTTAATCGCTATGGCAAACGTTTCGATTCCGGAACAACGCGAAATTAATTCTATAGAAAATCGTACGGCTCGGAATCCCAATTCAATAAAAATTTAATCACTGACAAAAAGTTTTAAATTGTCACCCAGGCCCGATTTTTCAACGGTGCTTTTAAATTGTCCGACATTTTTTCATTTCGTTAGTTGTAAAAAGTGTGACAAGAGTCTAACTTTTTGAATGTGGATAGTTTAACGCTTGGTATTATGTATTTTTAATACCTTTGCTCTTTTACCTGACAGTTTTTGTTTCATGCACATTATTGTGCAGCCGAAAACATAAAAATACCTGATTTTTCTTTAAAAAGCAATGCTGATTGCATGCTTGCTCAAAAACGATCGAACTCATATTTTTCATTAATTATTATTTAATATAATGACCTAGGAACAACAATATACTTCCAATACTTTCTAATTATGAATGGAAAAACAGAACGTTTTATACTAAGACGACTGTCATTCCTATAAATAATTCTGGAGATGCTTGTTTTCTTACGTTACACAATGAAAACATGACCATTCTGTTCTAGCTCATAGTAATAACCTAAGAAATATCTTACAACTCAAGTTAACGCCCTTATGGTTGAAGATGTAAGCAAATATGCCACTAGTGCCACCCACAGTTCGGCATACTTATTTACGTAACAACTAGTGAAAAGAGTAGCCTGTAGTTAAGTCAGCACTCGACATCACATTAGTCAAACGGAACACCTACATAACTGGTTTTCTCTAACAGGAACCCTAAGTCAAAACCTTAGAGTATTTATAATATAGAGAGAGCGGTACTTCAAAAACGCAGATAAAAATGGTGCCAGTGCCGGGCCACCTTTTTCTGCCCTCCAATTGTCGGACACTTGACAGCCCAACATGCACAAATAATTGAAAAAGTTATAAAATAATAGTTTAGGGCTATTTAATTCCACTCAAACTCGTTTTAAAGGGATAATTACTAAATATACTTTCGCTTGTTAAAGGAATTTTTAGCAATTTGTAACAAGGCGCTACCAACATTACCGACTACAAAATATCTACGTTTTTGAAGACGCAAATGTACGACAGCGCTCCCTCTATATTATACTCGTAAATACTCTAAGGTCAAAACATGGTCCACAATCAATACAAGCTACCAAACAAATGAGTCGGACAAACAAACGTTTATTTCAAAACAGAAAACAGGACAGCGTACAATATAACAATCTGCCGCCGTGTCCGCGGTATAAACATGTTCGGTTGCGTCTATTGTATTCGCATTTTGCAAAACAAAGCGTTCTATATTCATTGGTCGCTCATCAATCACGCTGCACGGCTATTTTCCCATCTTCATCATGTGTCACACTGGGAATCTGATTTGCTGTTCCTATTTGTTGCTTTAAATCGTATTGACTTTGATCTATTTTGAGTTTTATGGGATAAGTCGATAAGCCATCGGATTACTTTTTGGTAGTCACTTCTGCCCTTGGTATATGGAAATTGTGGATACAGAGTCATCCCTTATCGAAAATAGGGGTCAAAAGGATTTTTTATTTACCGAACTACTCAGTGACCCAATAAAAATTACATCGTTTTCAGTATTATCAATGTGGACAACGTGGATCCATTTGAACAATACACATTACAGAGGGTATCTTAGTTTTTAATACAAAAGTCTAATCCATGAGAAGACCCTGAGACCTTCTCAGTATACCCTATATTTCAATTTCACAATAATCCAGTCCATCCAAAGGTTGCCTGGAAGAGATTGCAGCTAGCGATAAGGCCGCCTATTGTAACCATGCCTTTAGTTTTTAAGTATTTTGTATGTGTCTTCCATTTTGGTTTACAATAAAGCATATATAAACAAAATAAACAAATATATTCAGGTGTTCTAATTAAGCGGCAGTGTGCAGGAACGTTACTGGTAGAAGTTGGGGCACTCTTGCTTCAGGTTCCCGGGGCCCGGCCGTTCCAATCGCGCCGCCGAGGGCCAAGAGATTTTTGGTTGGTATGCCGTATATCGGTGAACCCAACATAAGCGCTCTAATTTCCCCCGAGATGAGGCGTTAGCAGTAACTCGATTGATAAACGTCAACTAAAAGAAAAGAGTATTCTGCTATTGACTTGCTTCTTAACTGCTGGATAAAGAGATAGTTTATCTGCAATATAAATATTGACATGCAAAAATGTTGTAAATTCAAGAATTCTACGACATAAAGCAAGAGATTTTCGTTCACAGAAGGGATGAACCGGTTGTAAAGGAAGCTTTAAATGTAAGAAGGCGCGAATGTTTCAACAATGGTTTACTCGCTCGACCTAGAAGCTTGCTCTTCATGTAAACAGACAATAAATCTTCAAGCATGTGTCATATAAAAATGTATTCGCATTTATGGGCGTGAAATGAGATTTGCACAAAATCAAGAATGTAAAATATGTTATTTTGTGGTACACTGTTGATTTTGACTTCGGTTGTAAACATTTTCGTAACATCTACTTGAAATATTATGATTACTTTTCTATGGGCACTAATTTTCTTCCTGTTTCTTCTTCTTGAACATCATTCTTAAAGTGCCTCATATTATTCTAAAAAACGCCCTACTAGACGTAGAGCCCGTGGACGCCAGACTTTCTTCATAAAAGCTGAGAGTTGGTCTGTACATGCCTCTAACATAGGCATCACACAATCAGCTACCATAAAGTAGATAGATTAGATAAATTTTCATCTTTTACAAAATGACAAAAGTCGTTCGGCCACAGGCTCTTGAACTATAAGAGGAATAAACTGTGTACTCTTAAATTAGTATCTTATGAACACTGAGTGACGTAAGCTTGAAAGATAAATCAGAAGCGATTATAAGGAAAACAGTTTTATGTAGAGAAATAATTGGAAGACACATTAACCAATGATAAGAGTCAGCATATAATGATCCCACATTAACAATAAAACTATACTGAATCTATTAGTTAATGTATCCGTAACAACCACTCGTAGCCACAGTGAATAAAATTTGCCATAAATATTTATGAGTGTCCATAAATTGTTCTAGAAACTCATATAAGAATGCCTAAGGAACTAAGACAGCAGAGAAAATCCTGTATAGCTATTTGATCCTAATGTTAAAGGTTATAAAGTTGGTAATCGCACAGCGAGTTTCTTCGCAAGATTAATTTTTATTTCTCTCCCGCATCTACATACGTAGTTGAATGAAAGTAATGTGTTATCATTTGTCAGTAGTTTTAATAGAAAACGTCAAGAGTAATATATCCTCGGGTATATTAGTCACGTTAATTTTTACACGTAGACATATTTTTCTTTCAACTGTAACATTACTTCTATTTTTCTCTCATATATTATACCTCTGCACTATATTTTGCTTTATAAATCTTTCATCTGTAATATTAAGTTTAAATTACTCAAATCTGTTAGTCCATCGTTTAAACTAAATTAAATATCAATGACCACCACTTGAGCTAGTTTCCTTGGGGGAGGTCTATGTTCAGCAGTGGACTTCCTGTAGCTGAAAAGAGAGAGAGAGAGAAAGACTACTACTGGTGGTAGGTCTCTCATATGTGAGAGGCCATCTGGGTGGGTACCACCGTAGTGTCTATTTCTCCCGTCAAACAGCAGTGTAAACGCACTGTTGTGTTTCGGGTTGAAGGGCATTGTAGCCAGAGTAACTACTGGACATATTGAGACTTAACATCTTATGTCTCAGGATGGCGAGCGCAGTGGAATGCCAAGCATTGCTTTGTAATTCAAGGTGTTGTTTGGTTTTGCTACTGTTCATGAGCGGTCGTATCGCTTACCATCAGGCGAACGGCATGCTCGTCTCGCCATTCAAAGCAATAAAAAAAAAAAAAAAAAAAAGAGGGAAAATTTGGTCTCGCTAGTTACGAACACACATTATTTTTGCAAAATGCCGGGTGTAATACCTGGGTGCAATACTAAATCTGCTGTCCTCAAGCTAAAATGCCGTTAAGTATTAAAGCCACTTTTTGAGTTACGCACAGAAAAGCGACGTTTTTTTAAAAATGTGCTACTTAATAACAAGTGGTCATCTTTAAGACCTTGGAGTACTGAATAATACATCGCAGGAGGCACTTTCAAATAGCGAAACTTTCAATTTAGAACTGTAATATCTGTCGGTTTTTGTATAATACTTAACGGCATTTTAGCTTGAGGATGGCAGTAATCTTTCCGGAGCAAAAATAGAAAGGTTGCGTGAATGGGAAAAGATTAAAATTATGTACAGGTTACCTGACCGAGCGAACAAAACAGCAGCAAAGCTTTCACACCGCGCCGTTTAACAAGTCAAAAGCAGGTATCTACCACTTACAGAGTTTGTTTCAGTTGCAATTTATTAGACTGGATCCCAGCTGTGAAACCTACCTCTGTTAGATATCTTTGTTTAGAAGCATTTAAGAAGGTAAATTTATTTGATATCTTGTAATTTACTTTTGTATTATATCCGCCCATAAGTCCACTGCAAGGCACGGGCCTCCTCTACAATTGAGAGTGGTTAAGCCATATACTAGACGCAATGGACATGGACTATATAGTCCACCACGCTGGCATAGTAAGGTTTGGCGGACTTTACACGCCATATAAATTATTACATATCACTATGGTATGCAGGTTTCCTCACGATGTTTTCCTTTACCGTAATAGTGCGTGGTGATTTATTATAAATACACACATGACTCCGAAAAGTCAGAGATATGCCCTGGGATTCCAACCCGCGTCCACATGAACATGTTGACTTTTCGCATAATTTACTTATAATTTTTTTTCGTGTCTATCTGGCGTTTTCCATTTAGGATGGTACCCTACAGAGGATATAACAATTAAAGATTGTATAAAATGTCGAGTATTACGTAATAATACTTAGATTACCTAGTCTAAAAAATAAATCTAGCAAAAGCTAATATATAATATCGAAAATTCTACTTTACTGTACCAAGAATTATTTTATTAAATATTCTACATGAAAGTTCCTTTTTGGGGCCCCAATAATTTAAGCAATTTTGAAATATCCGAAAAGCGAAATATCTCATGAAGCTTCTATTTAAATTCCTGAAAATCCCAACACTTCGCAACATGAATTTAATAACTGCGCCTATGGAACGGTTAAGGGTATATTTGATCTCTTTGGTATTTTCTCAAGTCCAGGGCTAATAACCCGTTGGGGCTAATAAGGTGTCGTGTGTACACAAGGCGCAGGGGTGATTGCGTATTGGAGACAATATTTGTACAGCACGATCTGAATGTGGCAAAGGTTATATTGGAATCTTATTTGGTAAATAACTATTTATTTGGCAAATACACAACATAATCATTGGTGTCAAATCTTGGAATAATTTGGTTTATTGGCCAAATAGAAAACTTGCGAACCAGCAAGTTGTTTTATAGATGTAGAAAATGGACTAAAATTGTATTCATACGACCTTAACCCCTCTTTAGACAAATACAAAAAAAAAATGAACAGCCAATATATCTCTTTTCAATAAGTTGGATTAACTTACATTATTCACCAGCTGCTACTAATCTGTGACGTAAGCCAATCATAATTCCAGGTAACAATAATCGGACGTGTCGCATTTCCCCATCAAACTTTTAAAAATATTTTATAGTTGGATAGGAAGCGCTCAGTTGTCTATATTCAGTTTCTTTCGGTTTCAATCAGCAATATAGCGACAAAATGTTTTCTATTCCTGTAATTTGGAATACTGTCATAGAACGTAATAGAGTTGGACATCACGTGATAGCCTCACGTCTCACTTACAAACTATAAATATAAGCCACTGCAGGGTTTTAATTAAAACTGGTTTTGATTTGAACCATCAGTGCTGACCCCACATTAAGATCAATTAAGTCTTGTATCGTGGGTATCAGAATAACGACAGACTGGTCTCATAAACACCCAGACCTGAGACAAATATTTTTGGGCATTACAAACATTTGCCTCACTGTGAGGATCGAACCCGCGGCCTCTCGTTTCACAGCCGGTGCATAACTGCGCTAGTGCCTAAGTCCCCCTTGCTTGCAAGTTATGCTGGCAGGGCTACTATTTTACAGGCTGCATTTGGCAACCGATTAAAGAAAGAAAAGAGAACAGAAACGTAATAAAAACAGTATCAAAGTTATGAATTTTTCAATAATCCGATGAAATCCTTCCATATAAATTTGAAAGCGGATATACCAGGAACGGAACTTGAAAGCGAAAGGTTTTGTATCGAGGAGCTTTTGCACAAAGAGAGGCCTATTCTAGCACTGCGGAAGTCGGTTTAAATTAATGAATCACTTTGCATAGTAACTACTGGCAATTTAAACTAATGTTTGTTACCTTTGAACTCCACAGTTGTAGTAAGATCGTTATTAATCTCTCTCGGAATTTCACGACTACATACCAATAATATTCTTAATTTGGCGTATTTTGATTAATATACCTATATCAAAGTATTTACAATATAGAGGTAGCGATGCTACTCAAAAAAACGTGGATAAAAGTGGTCAGGCTACCTTTTTCTGCCCTCTTATTGGCTGGCATTTGACAGGTATATATAAAATGCACCAATAAATACAAATAGTTTAGGGCAATTGAATTCTACTAAAACTCATTTTAGACGGATAATAACTATGTATACTTTCGGTTGCCCAAGGATTTTATAGCTATTTATTGTTAGATAATTAGTTAAATTTTAAATGATACAGGAGTGCTACCAACAATATAAACAAAATATATCTATTTTTGAAGATGTATAGTATGACAGAGCTCTATCTATATTATAAAAACCCTAAGCAAAAATAGGTACATGTTGTTGATTCCCTATTAAAACGAGCGTATTCCCACCTTAAAGGCCGGCAACGCATCTCCATGCCCTGTGTGTTGCAGATGTTCATAGGCAGCGGCGATCACTTACCAGCAGGTCAACCGCAAGCTCGTTTGCCCCAAATTATAAAAAAAAAGAATTACCCATGCGGTTATTGTATGCAGTAAGTATCTAAAATTTTCAGCTAAAATAACTCCAACAGTGTCCCATATTGAGCCATAACAGAATTTTAGTGTCAATTTCAGCGAGTTAATTGGTGTATCGATGTACTGATAGCACTTTTACATTTAGCCTCTGATCGGATATGCCTCCAGTGCAAACATTGTTAATTGGTTATCTGCGCAAGCCGAGCGTTTCAGCCCGGCACTGCTAAAAGGATGGCAAATATTTGGCCAACTACCTAAAAATAGCAAAGTTTGTGAACTCTTTTGAGTCTTTGCGCCTTCTGATTGGCTCAATTAGGACGATGAGACAAAAGAAGGCAAATATTGGCCCAGTTGGATTGTTTGGTTAGGTGACTTTGACTAAGGTTTAACTTAATAATGCCTTTGAATAAGGATTTGTCTAATATGTAAATTCAAGACAAATAGCTTATCTGGTATTATTATATTATTGATCTCTCGAGCTTTTAATAATCGTGAGGATTACTTATATATTGAGAAAAGATAAACACTTACAAGGTCACGAAACATGATATTTTGTAATCACATTCTTCCATTTTTTCTTTTAATTTCTGGATGATGAACCCATAGACATAATATAAGTTCAAATTCCACAGGAAAGCTGTACACAAAGAGTTATCCCAAGAAAAACACCAATTCAAAATGATTTGAAAACTAATACACCTGCTTCACGAGAAATTCAAACGCCAGAGACGAATCGATCTCCACTTAATCGTGTTCCCTCATCAAATAATTATATTAGGAGACTCAAATATATTTGGCATTCGACCTTCAGTAGGGTCAAACAGATAAACGCCTAACAAGCTTGACCTAAACGACTTGGGTGTTGTCCAATTGAGTATTTCCCAAGGGCTGGATGTTATTTACTGTTAATGATTTCTGCTGTGTCTGCGACGTTAATTATGGCGAAACGGCCAAGTTACTAAGAAAGTCGTCTGGTGAGACATAAACACGATTCATTATTATTTTTTTAGAATCTAAAACTGTTAATCGAATGTATCAGTGACATGTAGATAGCCAGGAAGGAAATGGAATACGTTTATTTATTATACAGGCCTTCGATCAAATATACACTAGATACACAGTTCCCTGTAAAAGTTCCGTTAAAAAGTGGCACCGATGCATGACATTAAAAAGAGTAAACAAAAAGATCACATATACCAAATATATTAACACAAATTCCACCTTATTCCTGGAGCCTAAAGTAGCTTTTCACATAACATTGTCGAAAGTTCTGCGACGTTTTGGATGCAACGGTCGGTGCGTGACTGAAGGCGAAAGAGTGCTTAAAGCACTCTTTTTTGGTGCCATTTTCTAAGCGCTCATGTTGTATCTAGTGTATATTTGATCGAAGATACAGGCATTTAAAGAGCATTTTTAATAAGCCAATTACATAAACTATATATAACAAGTGCCCGTGGCCTGACTTTCGTCATTTTGTAAAAGCTGAAAGTTTGTCTACACATGCCTTTAACATAGGCATCACACGATCAGCTATTAATAAAGTTTCAATCGTGGTGGCTATGGAAGTTATCATCTTCAATATGCCTGTCAAGATGAAAGAAACATCAAATGTGTCTGACTACCAAGAAAACACCATTTGATAGTTTCCTTAAAAGTATATATAAAATTCAGCTTTTATACTATAATGTTGGCAAAATTACATAAAACCATATCTTCAAACTTTAATAAAATGAAAATTTCAACTGCGCTACGGAGGCTGTCAATGGTCTAATAGCGGTAACCCGCCTCACTACTATGAAGTTTTAAAAGCCCACGAGGGAGATCATCTTGACTACTGGACTCTCTATGGCTAAAGATATTTACAGCATATACGATTATCGCTACAAATATGGATAGGTACGAATCCTACTAACAGCCGGCGTGGCATTAGCAAGAAGAAGATATTATTCTTCTTGTTAATTACTATGTATGTATATATTATGTTACGTATGCGTATTTATAAAAAAAATATAATATTTGACTTACTTTTCGGTGTTAGCTTCTACCCTTTATACTTTAGACTGCCCTCTATTTATCCTTTTCTTAAATCTATCCCATGGTTACCCAAGACATTGCCTTTGAGCGATAAGACCGGCAACTGTACTTTTTATTTTTGTATTTTTACTGTTTTTTTGTTTACATTTGTAAATAAAGAAATACCATACTCCCCCAACATCACCAAAATCTTTAATCATCAGCGCTAAGTGAAGTACATCGTCATCTTCCAATCGATCTTACCCGAACGACGATATATTAATTCGAGACGCCCCGAGATAAAAACTTATCTGATTGATCGGGCTCTAAGGTCGCTGCGTAATGGATACTACGTCTGGTCGGATCATTGATGTATTTCTTATTGGTATGAATGGCGTGATGAGCATTTTGTTCGCCTGTTGGTTAGCGATACGAACGCTTATGAATGTCCATGAGCGGTCGTATTGATATATTATATTATAATCGCTATAAAGCAATATATAGCGATTATAATATCAATTGTCTATAAGCAAGACCAAACAACACATTAAATTACAAAGCAATGATTGGTATTCCACTGTGCTCGCCATTTTGAGACATAAGATGTTAAGTCTCAATATGTCCAGTAGTTACTCTACATTATCATTAACAAAAAAACACAACAGTGCATTTATACTGCTGTTTAGCGGAAGAAATAGACATTGCGGTGGTACCTACCCAGGCGGCCTCTCACATATGAGAGAGCCACCAGTAAAGTATGTGGGACTGGCGGTACAGCCAGGCTTCACTAGGTTAGTTAATATTTTCAATTGTTTATTAATTGGTACAAGGGGTAACCATAATACCACAGAGGATTGTAATGGCAGTGCAGTACTGATAGCCTCCATGGTTCAGCTGGTTAGACGCCGGCTGTGAAATGTGTGGCAGCGGGTTCGATCCTCACTTCAAAATAAATTGTTGTGTGATCCACAGGTATTTGTTTCGGGTTGGATTGTATGTGAGACCGAAAAGTCCCTCGTAGTTCCTGATACCCACGACACAAGAATCGATCTTAGTGTGGGGTCACTAGTATTTACGTGACTATTGGGTGTATTTATTTATTTATATCCGTCGACGTGTGATAGTTCCCGCCGGTCGCCAATTTTATCCCAATGTTATTGGATATGTACACTATGAATATAATTCAAATAATTAAAAGAATAATAATAATATTTACTGATTTCATATATGAGTACTTAAACCTTCCAGTGCCGCCCACAATGCGTGTAATGATCACCGAAGGGTTTTTAGTATGCTGGCGTACATATTGTTAGGGACCCAGTTCGGCCACAACCCCCGCTTTGTGCCGGGCTGGAAGGCTAGAGACTGATATTGGACATATCCTTTTCGGCCCCCCGGGGTACCAAAATGGGAGCTTTTCTTCTTGCCCAAAAAAATAATAGCAAATATATCAAACAGTACTTTTTAATACTTGTAAATAGTAAATTAATTTTATAAATTAATTAATATTGATAATAATATACTATAATCTGACGCCTGACCAACACTTCCGTGATTGCATCGGAACAGAATATGTTAACGCGCTAATTGATATTGTTTAATTGACTTGACATAGTATTGCTTTTACAGTATTTGTATAAAATGTAATGTATAACACACAGATAGTGCGATTTCATGTCCAATTAACTTGAATAGCGATCGTATTATCATGATTCCATTCAGTGTCCCGAGAGAATGACTGCCAATATTTCGTGAAGTCATTGGCCGAGTTATTTTAAGGTGAAAGATTGGAAGATTTTAATACAATTGGCCCGTGATGGAAAGAATATGATGATTAGCTTGGAAGCTTATGCCCGACATAGGGTGGAAATTGGCATATAGAGCTACGTTTTAAAACGTTAATTCTTGTTAATTGGACATGAAATCGCACTTTCTATGTATCTGTATCAGCCCATATACGTCCCATTGCAGGGCACGGGCCTACTCTACAATCGACAGTACTATTGAGAGTCTAGTCACTTTCTATGTGTACATTACTATTTATACAACTACTGTAAAAGCAATACAATGTCAAGTCAATTGAACAATATTAATTAGTGCGTTTACATATTCCATTCCGATAGGTTACGACCTATCATTTTTATAAATAACATACACAACTACAGACGTTCCTCTGGCTTCTACGCTCTTGATACATTAAAAATGGATTCGAAAAGTGAGGAGTGTGGGTCCAGAATCTGTTTAAAATTCTTTTTGGTCCTGTAACACTCGAATATACACAAAATGCAATTGTAAGATCATACATACGTAAATTTATGAGTTTGGCTATTAGACTAAAATGTATATCGTTTAACAATGATTTACAATGAAGTGCATTCCACTTATTCAATCAATGAATCAATCAATTATTTGCGTAACTTGACAGTGTTACACCACCAAATTACAAAGCTTAATCCGGTAAATAAATTGAATGTTACGGAAATTAACATTGTTTATGATGGAATGAATTAACATTCACACGTGTCCGCGCGTCAGCCAAACCGTAGTTAAATTAATTTTATACGTTAATATTTAAATTGTAAGCGCGGTTGTCGCCCGGCTTGCGGTCGATCAATGTCGCTAATGCAATCGGGAGCTCTGCGGCTTGTATTGGTTATTTTAAAACGGTTAGATTAATGTTTTCATAATAAATGTTTTGTTGGTATTCGTAACGACCATTACTCAAATATTTTGGTTAGAATGACACATTTTATTGATTTTTTTATAAGTTCACAGCAGACAATGCATATCACTACATAATATAAAACAAAGTCTCTTTCTCTGTCCCTATGTCCCTTTGTATGCTTAAATCTTTAAAACTACGCAACGGATTTTGATGCGATTTTTTTAATAGATAGAGTGATTCAAAAGGAAGGTTTATATGTATAATACGTACATATTATTGTACAGAAATCTATTTGTATCCGGGCGAAGCTGGGCCGGGCCGCTAGTAAAAAATAAATAAAAGTCCCGCTATACATATATGTATATTTTCCCTGAACAAAAAGTAACTGATATCCTAACTCCATATACCTATGGACTATCCAACACGGTTTTTTAAAATTCGAACCAAATGTTCCTTAGATTTGCGCGTTTAGGTTTATACATTAGTTTAAATAGATTTGTTTCAAATTTTGTTAATTGAGACGAGAAACTGACTACACACCTGATTGCAGTGCAATACGAACATAGGCTACATATAACATCTACATATTAGTCTGCAAAGGCTGCAAGCTATTATTTAGACTCTGCATTTTTAGTTCTGTTTGAAGACAAAATGCCAACATTTTCACATGTTTTTACTTACGACAAAACCATGTCGAGATAAGAGCGACGGTATGCATGTGTTATGTAAACATAAATTACAGAGCTTTCGTCACTTCGCAGATATTTTAGTGTTTAATGTTTTCTTCCATTGTAGATTTTTGAATACATTTTTAATGTTTATATAAAAATAACACCTGAAATAATCTTATGCCTGTATCAACTAGGAGAGAAGAGAAACTTGTATTTTGAAATAATTATTGTATTATTTATCTATTTTCAATTTGTTTAAGTTTATCATTTCAATTGCAAATGATTGCCTCGGTGGAGTAATTGTTCTAAGTACGATTATTAAGCTCAGGTTTCGGGTTCGAATAAATAAATAGCATACAGTGAAATCCAAACAACAGTGAATAGTCAAATACAAAATGCGGGTCCCCCGGGAATCCCCTGGGTCGGGAAAAATGACTGGATTTTTCTAACCTGGAACTAAAAAAATGTGCCCATATAGTGATAGACTCGCCCGCTATTACGTCGTGGAAGAAATCAAGGAACGGACAGCGAAATGGGGATAGGACACCCACATCTCGCTATGTCAGTTCCATGCCGGTAAACTTCTGCCCAACCCTTCTGGAAAAAGGCGTGAGTTTATACATACATACATATCAGACATACACATAACCACTTTTTAGTAGTTTCGTTTGAGGAAAGATAAAACTTAGATGTAACATTTATTTTACATGAAAACAGCTAGCTCTTGCCATTTTCCGTCCGTGGAAAGCTTTGAAACGCGTTGAAAATGAATTTGTTTGAAGACATTTTGCATTTTATTACTGTAACAGGAAATTTATCAATAAGTGATGAAAAAATCTCCATAAAACATTACGCTACCCTTAGAAGTTAAGAAAAATAAATACAAACGATGCCTTTTGAGTGCTGAAGATGGTCTTCTTGGTAAAGTAGCAGTACTATACAATTTAAGTTTATATACACTTAGGTCTTGGGTTCGATTCTCAAATCAGGAAATCTACTTCCTACAAGTTTTATTGTTAAGGTCTAGAACATCCTATTTCATATTTTATTTCAAACTAAAATGTAAATCTTCATGGTCGCAAAATAAAAACAACTTATTGATACTAAAAGGTTGTACTGGGACTAAAAAGAAAGGAAATTAGATAAACGTGGCTCGGAAATATTTTTTCCTCTGCAGTCGTTGATATAGCAACACTTTAGTAGGAAAAAGTTTTCGTTAGTACAGTTTACTTTATTTATTTTACTAACAAAATTGAGAAGTTAGCATGACTTAATAATTCTTTTTTTAAGACTACATAATACGATTTCGATAGAAAGACGAATATTTTTTTATATATAATTTTAATATAATATGCTTTGTTTAAAAAATATAATATTCGTTGTCTGTGACTATAATTTGCCACGATTAAAAATGTCATAGGTACGTATGCCCGGGACTAGCATTAATTTTATAAATGGCGATAGAATAGCCACTTATTACAGTTATGTTTAGGAGGAAATTAACTCCCGCGAAACAATAATGGTAATAATAATATGTCCTGTCTGTAGGAATTACAGTACTTTTGTATGTTTTTATATTTAAGAAGAAAAACTATCAGTGACACCAATAATATAAGTAAATACACCCAATAGATAGCCCTGATCCTATACTAAGATCGATTTTTGTGTACAACAGACTTGGTCTCTCAAGCACGCAGAACCGAAAAAATACCCCTGGATCATTAAAATATTTTTCTCGGAGCGGGTATCGAATCCACGGCCTCACGTTGCACATACAATTTCGTATTCACAAAATGCCTACCAAAAGCGTACCTACTTAGTCTTAAAGCAAAAGTCGTAAAACCCTATCGCCCGTAGAGAATCTCCCATATTTGTTTTTACTGTAACATGTCCGCTATTGACGAATCGTAAAAAGGATGTTTTTTTCTTCTTGGCTCTTCGTGTAAACAGCTACAAGTACTACGCAGTTCGCAGTCGAAAATATGTATATTCGTTATTGAAGTTTTATGCCTCGGGTTATTTTTCGCTTGTCTTCATTTGGGTTTGAGATGTTCCTTAAGCTATTGATATTGTATTAACAATCGCTTATCTTTTAAAGTTTTAATATGTTTAATAAACAATACATACGTACATAACCGTCACGCCTGTATCCCATAGGGGTAGGCAGAGACTATAGACCGCCACTTTGCTTGATCCTGACATACTACTTTCGCTTCATCCACTTTCATCAACGTCTTCATGCATTCTCGTCGGTTCAGGGTACTTTTGACCTGACCCTTGTTGAGGGTATCACCGATTTGGATGGTGTATGTTCAGTGAGGTCGACCCCTACTGACTCTTCCATCCACACTCGCATTATGTACTTGTTTCGTAACTCTCCTTTCATCCATCCTCTCTATATGACCAAACCATCGTAACGTTCCTTTCTCAATTCTCGTCACTACATCCTCTTTCAATCCACAAGTTTTCATAACCACGCTATTTCGCACTCTGTCACACAAGCTAATAAAGAACGTAGCATAATTTTAAAAATAATATTGAATATTTTTATTTCAAACATTCAGCTAACTATTCTATCAAATATATTGAATTTACAATATAATATTTAAGTTACCTAGGAGCAAAATTAAGTATTTATTTGATGTTGGCAATCTTTGTCTTTGGTATTAAGAGCTTATAATTAGGTATTGTTTTTTTTTGTCATTTGATAATTTTCAAGATTTTGTTTATGGTACTTGCCATTTTTACGACGACACTGCAAGTGGCGTTTGATGATAAGCCTTGTTCCGCTAAGTGGTTTGCTTTGATCCTCGCTGCGAACAGCGTTGAATCATCCGACTGTGTAATCATTTTACACTTCATAACAAATAAGGAAAGTAATTCATTGTTCTAACTTTGCACAAAAGGTTAAGTTTCTAAATTTAAATCTAAATTAGCACACTTGCATAATTCAAAGTTACTTTAATTAAATGTGTATCGGTTTTAGCTTCTCCAAATTAGGTTCTAACTTTAAATAGATTAACTGAAAAAAAAAATACGTTTTCGAGTATTGAGCGATCTCCATACGAGTACTATAACACACACTCACTGGGTTCGATAACCCAGTGTCTGACAAGAACTATATGACCCCGTGGCTTTGAAGCTGGAGCCGCCCTTGTGCAAGATCCAGTGGAAAACTTTGAGAGGGGGAGGGGTGTATATATTAATCTTGTGATATCTTTAAGCTTATATTATCATCATCATCATAACCTTTTTATTCAGTACATAAACATTAATTTACAGGTATAAATATGTGAATGAAAAATATTTATAGGTTACCACACGTTTCCACTAAATTATAATGAAGTTGTCAGATCTATTCGACTAATGAAATCCGGAACGTGCCGTCACATAAATTATTTTTAGCCGTACTGAAAGCTTTTCGCGACAGATCAAACCTGATATGAATGATATTTTTTACATTTTTATTTATGTTTTTATATAGAGTTGTTTGCTTTCACGAGACTTTCAGAATTTATGGTATGTTTTATAGATTAATAATACGTTTGATGTTATTTATTTTATTATTCAGAAGATGTGCCACGTTTATGGCCAGCGCACACCGGGACGGAATGGCAAGGGATGTTGTTTTCTTACAATGTATATTCAAACTTATATGGTAGAAATACGACATAAATTCCAATGTTTTAAGTTTATGCCGTGGTATTGAAAGGGATTTCTTGGGACAGCATCAGAGAGTGCGCCAAGGGATCCGCCGGCGCGATGCCGCGATGCAGTGCGGTATGCCGTGGCACGACGTGGCACGCCGCGGTATGAGGCAGTCCAAGCGGAGATAATAGTCTACGATTTATTACTGCCCGAATTATTTTTAGTCAAAAGAGTTAGAATAGTTTATCTCTCATCATATTTAAATCCATTGGAGATGAAATTAATATCAGACAATAGGGATTGTCGACGCATGTTTCGGCGTCTCGCGGCAAGCCGCAGGATGTAGCGTTGCGTCACGGGATATCGTGGTAGGGCGACGAAATACTACAGTAAGTAAGTGGCTAACCGGTGGCAATCCCTTGCCATTCCGTCTCGGTGTGTGTAGGCCTTTACGATGTACTTGAGTTTTAATATCTTAATGCTATATTCGTGCAGAGTTTTTTCTGTATACCGTATTAAAATTTATAAATTCATAATAAGAAATAAAAAACAATGTATAAACCCCGCAACAATAAGGCTTATAAATAATTAATTTCTCAAATATTTTAACAATAACCATCGCAAAAAATCACAAACTTGTGAATAACTTTATTGTTGCTGAGGAGTTTCTTGCGCCGTTTCCTTAAACAGCTATCACGATGCGAAGTAGTAACATTAATCGAATAAAGAGTTTTAAATACCTTAAATATTTTATTTGAATTTTGGTAGTACTGTAAAAGAAAATGTTTTTGTTCGTTACGCTTTGACGCCTTATACTCTCAAATAATTATCATGAAATTGTACAGAAAAGTTGCCAGAAGTATAGAATAAGACGTAAAGATATTTTTTCTATAGAAAAAAATTGTTATTGTGGGATGGAAAAGCAACTTTTTCTTCAAACTTTTGGATCGAATGAAAAATAAGAATTGATTGATAAAACCTACAATAACGGGGAGATAGCCATAGGCGAAATAATAAACATTATATAAAGACCGTCTGCAATTTTTTCGCGTTCAATTGCGTTGTTGTTATGCTGTCAAAATATTAAGAATAGTTTTCTGCCTTCACAGTTCACATTCTAAAATAAAATAAAATTGACTGGTGGTAGGTCTCTCATATATGAGAGGCCATCTGGGTGGGTACCACCGCAGTCTCTATTTCTCCCGTCAAACAGCAGTGTAAACGCACTGTTGTGTTTCGGGTTGAAGGGCATTGTAGCCAGAGTAACTACTGGACATATTGAGACTTAACATCTTATGTCTCAGGATGGCGAGCGCTGTGGAATGCCAAGCATTGCTTTGTAATTCAAGGTGTTGTTTGGTTTTGCTACTGTTCATGAGCAGTCGTATCGTTTACCATCAGGCGAACGGCATGCTTGTCTCGCCATTCATAGCAATAAAAAAAAAAAGGCTGAAGGTTTGGTGTTGCCACTTGGCGCACCAATACTCCCACATTGGTGCGACAAGTGTGCACCTCTCCGCCACCTGACTAAAACATTAAAGTCTGCTTTACACAATAAGACATATTTGCCTCAACCCCACATATTTATTGGAAAAACTTGTTTGCAATGCTGTTGGAATTAGACTCAAGTTTAGTCTACTAGAATGTATTAATTACTTTTTTTTTTTTTTTTTTTTTCATTTATTTAACTTGCTTAACAAAATGTACAATAATTGATAGTAAATAGCATAAGAAACCACTAAGGTTTATATAGATGCTATCAGAGTTGACAAAGGGGTTATAACTTATAACAAGACTTATAACTTATATTTATACTGTAATGGTAATAGGAGTTTTGAGATTCATTCAAGGATTATTATTTATTTACATTTAGATTATTTAAAAAGTAAGTCTTGAGTTTATATTTGATGTTCTTTGGTGTTAAACTATCGCGTAAATCTGGGGGTAGTCTGTTAATTAAACGCGGCACAAGGTATGAGGCCGTTCGCTCGCCGTAAGTATTGTTCGCCCGCGGCGTCACTAACTTGTTTTGTGCGATGGCACGCGTATATATAGGATGGTTAATTTCTGTTTTAAGTTCTTTATTAAAATAATATTTCACAAGTAAAGTATACTCAACGTTGACATGAATAAATACGTTTTGTAAGTACGGCCATAACAACTAAGACCATAATTGACATAGGATTCCGCTAATGAATTGCACAACATCAATTTGATTTTATATGGTAGACGTTTTTTTAAAATTATAATATTTGCCAGAAATTGTTTCAATTTGGAGCAGACGTGTTCAACATGATAATGCCAGTTGAGTTTACTGTCGATATGTAAACCAAGATACGTGTGAGTGTCTACAACTTCTATGTTGGGGCAGTCGCATGAGTTGTAATTGGAGTTGTGGTTGTGCAAACAAGAGTGTTCATGGGCTATAAGATTCAGTGATTGTGTATTAGTGTTGTGTGGGGATTTAATTATAACAAGTTTAGTTTTATTAGTATTTATAATGAGTCCAGCATCATGGCACCAATTTAATAGAGAATTGAAGTCGGATTGTAACCGAGCACAGGCTCTTTGCGGGTCTGTGTCAGCAGTTATGAGACAAGTGTCATCAGCAAATTGGTAGCATGTACAATGTTCAATAATATTTCTCATGTCGTTTACATAAGATAAAAAGTGTAACGGGCCTAATACGGACCCTTGAGCCGTGCCCTCTGTTGATGTTACAGAATTACTATAGGTGTTATCGATCTTAACTGTAAAAGATCGGTTATTGAGGTAGCTTTTACACCAATCCAGCAGGGGGCCACGTATACCGCAATCATCGAGTTTACTTATTAACAACTTGTGTCTTAGAGTGTCAAATGCCCGAGAAAAGTCAGTGAAAAGTGCAAGTACTTGTTTTTTATGATTTAAGTCTTCATTGATTTGATCGGTAAAGTTAAGTAAGAGCTCGTTGGTTCCCTTCCCAGCTTGGAAGCCGTATTGATTATTGTAGATAATATTATGAGTTTGGTAAAATTCATATATTTGTGCACTGATATAACGCTCGACTATTTTGTCAATAGTAGAAAGAAGTGTAATGGGACGATAATTAAGTAAGTCGTCGCGCCTACCCTTTTTGTGAATTGGCCTCACACAACCTACTTTAAGTTTATCAGGATACACGCCAGTTTTTATACTCTGATTAATTAAGTGGGCAATAACGCTGCATATACCAGGGCCGATTCGTTTTAAATCCGATACTGCAATATTATCGACACCGGGTGACTTTTTTTCATTTAGCTTTCGTATAATCCCGTGTACCTTCTCAGCTGTGGCTTTTCGAAAGTAGATACTGACCTCAGATGGCCTGCGATAAAACCTAGGATCAACTAACCTTGCGTTACACTTGTGTGTTATATCCTTAACGATTCTACTAAATGCATCGGCGAAATTATCTGCTATTCTTTTTGTACTGATACCTTACTACTTACTTTATCTTACTACTTACTATATATATTACTACTTACTTTATCTACTGCTTATATTTGATTACTCACTCGTACCTGAAAGTAAATCTTTAGTTTATAGTCTGCGAAGAACGTGGTAGGTTATGTGTTTAGAACTTTTAATATAAAATTGTAAAGTTATTCATACACAATGTACAACTATTTGTTTTTTTTTTCAATGAAATAAAATACTAATACATTTCGATTATAAATACTTCTTCATACTATGAAAATATATTTTAATGATTTAAATCGATAATTCCTAAAAAAATATTTTTAGGTCCAAACTTCGCCACACGTCAATAGAATGTAGAAGACATACACATAACATTATGGTGAAAGTGTTTGTCACGCGAAGTTAATACTTAAGGTAACATACGTGAAAGGTTTTTGCAGTATCAGAGAAAGCAATTATCAGGGAAAATGTCGAAAACATTCTGTTCCTCATGGGAAGCAATTAGTTTTCCACGAAACAGTCGTTAGCGTTCTTATCTAGCTTCTGTGGGAGTTTGCAGGTGCGCGGGATAGCTATCGAGAACGGTTCATTAGGTATTTTTTTCATATTGTGATTTTTTGTATGTGGGGCATTATGTTGTGTTTGCCTTAAGTAATATTATATTGTGTTTACTTGATAAGTTTTTATATAAAAGATGACATGAATTAATTGGTTGATTGATAATAAAATAAGATATTAGGTATCATATTGTTCTGTTCCAATTATGGTGTGTCCACTCAAACATTCGGACTAGTATAAAATATTATTCAAAAACCAAAACAACGTCTCAGATTAAGACCTAAACGCCTTCTTACATAAATAAAATACAGCGGCCGAAATCATACAATAATTTCTAATACAGAAAGTAAAAAAAGTATTGATGATTCCCAAATGCTACATTGATAGCCAGACGGTTGTTCATAAAATTAATAATTTTTTAACTGGCATGACAAACTGGGCTCTCTGCACCCGATGGTAAGCGCAATGCCATCCAGATAAAATATCGAATGACATCAGACAGCAGTCCTATGTTATGCGGCACAATAATGCCGGCCTCCAGAGATACTTCGTCACGCTACGGTGGAAGGACCCAGGATTACCGAAGGGAGGAAACACGTTTACAGGTGAACCATTCCACAGCTCGACAAATATTATTGTAATCTTACAAACATACATACATAACCTTACGCCTTTTTCCCAGATGGGGTAGGCACAGGTGCCAGGGTACCCACATTTCGCCTTGTATGCTCCGAACAACAATGTGATAGGTGGCGAGCCTATCGCCATATCGGGCACAAATTCCTGACTCTGGGCTGATAATGAATAGAAAAATCCAATATCACTTTGCCCAACCCGGGATTCCAACCCGAGACCTCAGCTTTGTAAGCGTACCGTAGTACAACTACGCCAGCGAGGCAGTCTTCTTACACACATGCAAATATGCGTACAAAAAAGACGCCTAACACCCTAAAAAAGTCTTTACTTGAGTAAATATCATAGAAAAATTGAAGTATGATTTTTCCACAGCGATTTATATCTGTCAAGACGATATCAAATCTTCAGAACCCGTTATTTGGAGTATAACAAAAAAATATCGGCAAATTATATGAAACGCTGGCACACCATAAAATATTTTGACACGGGTATGATGAGGGTAGATATGCTAAGCACGAAATATGATGAGCAGTTCTAGTAATAAAACTTATTTGACTCATATTTTGAAGCTGGGTAAGGAATCCATGAAGTTGATGGCAGTGGACGAAGCGAAAATAATATGTCAGGATTGAGCAAAGTAAGGGAATCGATCTTCTAGCCCCACATCTAACCTTACTATATAGAAACCCTAAATATGGAAACTTAGTAAAAAAGGATATGTAAATATAACCTTAGGCTAAAAAAAGGACTCTGTCCCAACATCAGAAGAACATGCTTATTTAATTAAATAAAAAACACTCCAGAGATTTAAATATTAATAGATTAAAGAATAACTACGTACCCTTAACCTTTAATTATTTCAACCTGATCGTCGCTTTAGTTTACATTTTTATTATTTTCGATTTTTAAGTCATGTCGAATTTTTGGAACTCCGAAGCGAATATTAAAGCCACCACAAATGATCATCAACAAACACTTAAAACCGGTGAAAAATATTTGTATTTTGGGACAATGACAAAATTCCAGTAGTGGCGAAATATTCTCATTAATGTCTGTATATTTGTGTCCGGCGGAGCGTTTAAATCGAGATTGCCGGCCTTTGAAAGCCGGATTTAATATTTACACGAAATACGGATCTTTATCAAAATACTTTTTAAGAACGCTGATGAAAAGGTCGAGTTGAGGTTTCGTATTCCCTTGGATTGCAAATCTGTTTTGAAGATGTTCTTAAGGGGGTATTCTGGTCTAGAGACATCAATTTTACGTCATTTTTGGAGTGTTGTTAAAAAAAAAAGCAATCAACATTTTTACCATACATTTTTTTATACATTATTTATTAACATTAGAAGAATACAAAAAAAAATTAAAAAGTCAAAAAAAACCAAAATTCCGTTACTTATCAGCTGATGAAGTGGGGAGTCTCAAAAATTTGGTGCGTGACCATACCCACGATTTTGACCCTCCTAGTAATCTGAAACCAAAAAAAAAATAAGATTCTTAATCTATAATAATGTCGCAATGTCCGGAACTACGCCTATCCCCAAATTTTCATTTTTACTATTTTTAAAAAATTTAAGAAAGTTAAAAAAAAGTGGTACAAAAAAAATTTTTTCATTAGGAAGTCGCGATTTTTTTAAAAAAAGAATTTCCATTGTTTCCTTAGTTCCAGACATTGCGACATTATTATAGATTAAGAATCTTATTTTTTTTTTGGTTTCAGATTACTAGGAGGGTCAAAATCGTGGGTATGGTCACGCACCAAATTTTTGAGACTCCCCACTTCATCAGCTGATAATTAACGGAATTTTGGATTTTTTTTACTTTTTAATTTTTTTTTTGTATTCTTCTAATGTTAATAAACAATGTATAAAAAAATGTATAGTAAAAATGTTGATTGCTTTTTTTTTACAACACTCCAAAAATGACCTAAAATTTATGTCTCTAGACCAGAATACCCCTTTAATTTAAATCAAAGAACGTCAATACTTCCAGTTTAAATATAATGTATACTTCAATATATTATATTTTCACTTGCTTTAATTAATAAGATAGATAGATTGCCCATCTAATCTCCATTTGAAAAGCGTTGCCTATATCATTAAATGCTTTATAGGTAATTTCTAAGAAATCAATATAACTTTTGTGATCACATAAAAACGTATACAAAAAATGTTTGTTTCTGATGTAAAGTATATCATAGTTTATCTTTTATACTAGCACGCATAAACGGCTGCTTCGTAAATCTCGAAGCACCCTGAAGGTTACGAATTCTTCAGTAGAACCGTGCTCTTGGCAGACATTTGGAGATAAAACATCTTACCGAAAATACGTTTTGCACAGGAAATTAGAGATTTCGGCGAACAAAAATTCTCGACTCTGAGACTTTTGAGAATAAATGTGAGATCCCAGAAATAAATTCAATTCTAATCTACTACGAATATACTGAATGGAATTTAAAAAAGGAACGCTAATTTATTTTGGTCTATTTGAATGTTCTCCATCATCTCGTATCATATGATACCTCATTTTCCCTTTGGAAATTTTAGAAGGAGTTTTATCTATGACGAGTTGTTTCCATGTCCTTGGTTTCGACTTTTTATAGGACAGTCGTAGTTATTTTTATTGATAAATACTGTAAAAAAGTACTATCTGCAAAAATATCTCACAGTTATAGTATTCATATTTACTATGTTTTATGTATTACCGAGTATGTACCGAGTGATATTGCCATATGGCTGTTAATTTAATCCACATGTCACATCAGATGATCTTGTAAAAATATTTGAAAAATCCGAGATGTTTATAGTCAAAAATCGTGATTTTAGTTTTCACGATAGTTGGCCACCCGTAAAGATAGTATTTTAGAGTATTTGGAAACTTACCTGAGCGGTGCAAAGACTCGTTAGATACGGGTTGATCAAAAGCCTTGAAAACAAAAATCGCAAATTATGCCAAAACTGCCAGGAAGGTTTTTTCAAACTTGGTGCAATGGTATATGACGTATATTGAATAATTTAGTATCAATATCTATGAAATAATTTATATCAATACATGGCATTTTTATGTAATAACTTTGTACCCAATATTTTGTTGGTTGTAATCTTGGCATTAGCAAAGTGAGTATCATAGCTTAATAATTTTAAGAGAAATAAGTTTAAACTGAATATCCATCATGGACTTACAATCCCTTGGTGATGACTTATGTATCAAAAGCATTTGCGCAAAACTATGACTTTAATTTATATCGTTTCTGGCACTATTTGATATATATTTTTAAATTACATTTAACATTTATAAATTGATATATTGAAAATATAATTCTATCAGATTTATATATTATTTATAATACTGGAGTAAGCGATTTTCATATTTTCATTTCTAATTTGAAAATCTTATTATGATAGTTTAAAAAAGGCATTCAATTTAATCAGATTTGACAAAGAAGTTGAAAATCATTCAGAAAATAGCCAATAATTGAGAGACGAATTAAAAAACAATCAAAAAGTTCAGGCTACAGCCGACGGATAACTCACAGGCAAATTAGAAATTTTCCGCTCGAATTGACGTCTCCATTCACCGATATCCAAGTAATATTACGATTGAGATCGGTAATGTGCCAATTTATATTCAATTTCATTAATCCAAGAAATCAAAATGTTGCAATTAAAATATGAATGGGGGCTTAATCTGAGTTTTCAGTTTAAGAAGTAATAAGTAGATGGCTAAATTGACTTTTCATTATTGCCCCGAATCGCTTCCAATTTACGATTGTACGGCGAAGTTGTTTTAAGTTTTAATTTTTATTTGGAGCGTTAAGTGTTGCGCTGCAAATATTGAATTCTAGGAAAGGTCAGTTATGAGATGGCTCGTGTAAAATGTATGCACTATTTCATATCAGACAATGAATAATCTGCTTTTTATATTTGCACTATAACTACAAAACATAAAGGGTCAGTATATAGACTAATTTATTTAAAAAATGGGCACTTTAAGACGCGAAGATACTATTTTAGCTCATATTTGCTTTGAATATAATTAGACTGTCTATTAAAAACTATGCTTTTTCATTACTTCAATATTTTAAATAAATAACCACAATTTTTAAACCACTGAAATTAGATTTCACAGACGTACCAATAGTAAAAGGTATTTTCTTAATTTACAAAATTGTTTTATCCGCAAGCAACGTAAAAACAATAAAATGTTATAGGAGTTATAAACTCTGGCATTTCCTTGTTATATACTCTTAAAAACGGACATTTATTCGCAAACTCCCACACTTCACCGCCAAACAAAAGTAATTATTGCCAGGAAGGAAGTGAAGTCTGAATTTGTCGTTTGAGTAATTATTTTTAGCTGAATAATAAAGTGTATTTTTTCTTTGAATAAAAATGATGAGCCATAAGTCACTTCAGTAGCAGACAAGTCACTGTCAGGTTAAGTTGAAAAGGCCTAGCCTGCCGCCTCGGAGATAAGCTAATGACCTCGGGATGTAAGACCGTGTAAATCAACCGTGTTAATAGAACGACGCTACGTAGTAAAAAGAAAGGTAGTAATTCAATGATAAAAACTGAAAAAATATAGGCTCAATTGTTGTGGGATTGTAAAAAAGTATGTTTAGAGGGTGCATTAAACCCTCGTTAACAAATGAAAATAAGCTTCATAATTAGGATGTCATAGTACGTGATAAGAGTCTTTTCTTCACTGATATAAGTTCGAGGTCACCATAGGTGCATAAAACGAGTAGTTAGATATCCTTCAAATTAGCATGGGGAATATTTGGATATTATTTGAATGAAGTATTTTGATTTTGATACGTATTCCTATTTACAGTGCAAATGCACTGTTGTGTTTTGGTTTAAGGGACATTGTAGCCAAAGTGTCTACAGGATATAATGAGACTAAGCATCTTATGTCTGAGAATAGCGAGTGCAGTGGAATACCAAGCATTGCTTTATAATTCAGGGTTTTGTTTGGTTCTGCTAATACCCATGGACGGCCGTATCTCATACAAATCAAGTCAATGATAAGCTCAACTCACGATACAATTATAAAAAAAATATATTAAGAAGTTTGGTAGTGAATGGCATTCGGTACATCGAATCCATTAACTCCATCACATTCCGTCCCCCTCCCTTCTATGTAACTTCACCCATACACACATGAGACAAAATATATCATGAATATAATACCGATGCGAATTATATCTGAGCAGAGGAAATTGAGAAAACCCCTAAGTGCTCGAATGTGCCGGATACGAGATATATCCTGACGCTCAGTGGTGCCGCTGTCATGCGTGCATTTGATGAATGAGTCGTATCCAAACAAAACTTATGACGTCATTGGTGTGTAGACGTCATCAATTGTAAGATTAGAGTAGATTGGCATAATTAGTTTGGTGTCTACTTTTTTCTACCCGTCTCCTTAGTCTTGATAAATAAAGGGTCGTTAAAAAAAATCTGCAGTCTTATTATGTACTTGAACATAATACATATGTTTAAATAACACAAACATACCGGTGTTAATTTTACGTCAGCATTCTAATATTTTCTTTAGCTAATGGATTTCTTGGTAGTTAGTAGTAGTTAGTAGCCACAGAAAAAATCAAGGGACAGTAAACAATGTGGCAAGTTTTTTAATTTTTCGCAGAATAGAATAGTAATAATAACCCCATACTCCCTATATGCTCTCATCCAATAAGTTTCGTTAATCTAAGAAGAATTTAATATATTCCATATTAAAATAGTGTAGTTTCCAGCCAGTTAAATAGATATGAAAGAATTGATATGCAAGACTGCGCACCAACTCGTGTCTCGACGATTAAATACGAATCCAATATTTTTTGTGCTACAATTTGTTCAAATTCCTTTGACGAAGGGTATATGAGATACATGACAAAGTAAACATCCTTTGACAAAAACATAGGGTGTAAATGAAATGTTTCATTTGAAACAACATTGGTATTTGTGAGAAAGTGTTTTTTATTTTTATTTGTTTGGTATTTGTTTCTCTATGAGGCACAATTCAGTCAAAAATGTATTTCGTATTAAAACAAATAAATAACAATAACAAACTATAAATTGGAACGAAAATAAGCCTTTGGTGTACAAAGTGCAATGCATCATCATAAAAATCGTAAAGGCCTGACGGAGGCTCCTGACTATTGCGTAAGAAATAACGATTTATTTTATACTAGCGGTCCAGCCCGGCTCTGCCTGGATGCTGATATACTTTTGGAAATGGCGGCCTAAATGTTCAATTCCACCTATCAATTTAGAATATCAGAGCAAAGGTTAAGGATCTCAGATATCGATTTTGAGACCAAATGGACCACAAAAACGAATAAAATTTCATCGTATTTGTAAATATATAGCCTATAGCATTCCTCGATAAATGACCTATCCAACACAAAAATATTTTTTTAATTCAAATCAGTAGTTCCTGAGATAAAAGGTGACAAACAAACAAACTCTTCATCTTTATATATTAGTATAAATACTACAATATTTTTGTGCATCTTAATACTTGTTTTGTAAAAAATATCTGCCAAAATTACAGTCACAACTGATGCATAAGAGACTCATGACCCGTGTGAAATTGCAAGCGGCATTCAAATCAATTGGGACTTTGACATTTAATTTGGAAACGGAAAGGCAGACTCAATTATGCTTTGTCTGGTTTGGTTCCAAAATTCGATATTCTGTGCATTTTTGATGGTCTAAGGATTACAACACTAGTTTAATGAAGTTCTTTAGTCAATTAATTCCTATAAAAGTAGTTAGATGAAACCAATCTTAGTACTTTCATTTTAAGTGGTAAGTTCATACGAATTGGAAACATTTTATCTAACATATTATACATACTTATGTAATATCTGTTAATATGTAATAACTTATGTAATATCTAATATCATATTATACATAATTATTTAATATCTATTTACTGGTGGTAGGTCTCTCATATGTGAGAGGCCATCTGGGTGGGTACCACCGCAGTGTCTATTTCTCCCGTCAAACAGCAGTGTTAACGCACTGTTGTGTTTCGGGTTGAAGGGCATTGTAGCCAGAGTAACTACTGGACATATTGAGACTTAACATCTTATGTCTCAGGATGGCGAGCGCAGTGGAATACCAAGCATTGCTTTATAATTCAAGGTGTTGTTTGGTTTTGCTACTGTTCATGCTATTCGCCTGATGGTAAGCAATACGACCGCTCATAGACAGTATTAAAACCAGACAACACGATGAATACTTGTAACAAATCAATACTTTGCATTCCACTGCGCTGAGACATTCCATCCTGATACATAGGATGTTAAGTCTCAATATTTCCAGTAGTTAATCTGGCCACAACGATCTTCAATTTGAAACACAACAGTGCACTTACACTGCTGTTGGGCGGGAGAAATAGACAAATCGGTGGCTACCTACCAAGTACCCACTAGTAAAAACTGTGTGGCTCATGAAATCATATCAAGCTATAAACAAGATTCAATTTAATTGATTGCTACGTATTAAGACTACATAAATTATGGAGTATGAGTGTTAATGAATAGAAAAAATCAAAATAACTTTGCCCAACCCTGGATTCAAACCCGGGATTTCAGCGTCATAATCGTACCGTAGTAAAACTAAGCCACCGTGAGATCCAATTTTAATAACACTATTAATTAGTCGTAAAATAATTGAACATATTTTTTTTACTTTTACTAAGAATCTGCTTTTTTTATTGCACTGAATGGCAAGACGAGCATCTCGTATGCCTGCTGGTAAGCGATACGACCGCTCATAAACAGTAGCAAAACCAAGCAACACCTTGAATAACACAGCAATGCTTGGCATTCCACTGCGCTCGCCATCGTGAGACATAAGAGGTTAAGTCTCAATATGTCTAGTAGTTACTCTAGCTACACTGCCCTTCAATCCGAAACACTAGTGCATTTAAACTGCTGTTTGGCGGGAGAAATAGACTTTGCGATGGTACCTACCTAGGCAGCCTCTCACATATGAGACAACCAGTATAATTATCGTCGGTTTGTTTAATTAGAATCATCACCGTAATAATTATCATCGGTTGGAACTTGGAAGTCCACTGCTGAACAATCTCCTTCGCCTAAGATCTGTCAAATGTGACCTGCATCTGGGCCTGCATTTAACTAATATTATAAATATAATATGCCTTGACTAATCAACCGGTCATTGTGAAATCTCGCTTCCACATTTTCATGGGTTTAGAAAAGATCATAAAATACTTATTTATCCAGAAAAAACATTCCCGAAGAATAGAAACATAATTTTCGCTTACATATGAACTTTGTATTCGATCAAAAAACTGAATTTATTTACAAAATCTAAATTACTTCTAGCGGAATTGCAGACAAAAACCAATTATAATTCATCCAAACGAGAAAAATATAAATTATAAATAATAAAATATAAATTCAATGAAACCAATATATTGTGTGACAACGTACGTTTAAAATAATATCTGATATTTTATTCATGTGTGAAGTTTACGCGGCATTGCAGATGCGACGGAGTTCTCAGGCCCGTAAACTTGTGAAGCGATCCGTGGCGCATGGCTCCAGCTACTCGATTGCACCTGTGCACTACAATTCATTGGAGTTTCCAGTGGGTTTGTTTACTATGTTATTTGATATGTAAGATATGAGCTTGTAATTAAGTTTGTAAGTTAATAGTTCGCCGTGCAACTCCTTGGTAGAGACTGCCGTTTAGCGATAGATTTTCTGTGTTCGGGTAAGGAGAGGAAGTTTCCTTGAGGACTGAATTATGGAAAACTTTGTGTGAGTCTTTGTGCAAAATGTGTTTTAAATTGAGTAATAAAATACTATTAGTGGTATTTTGTGTAAATTGCGCTTTTCTGAGCACATAGTTACGCGTTGACCAAGATGTCGAAACAGCCAAACACTAATGGACATATTATGTATGATGTTAAAGATCAGAACGCCAGCATGGTGGACTTTAGTGACTTTAATTTTTTTTAGACGTACCTCTACACAAAAAACGAGATCTGAATCCGAAATTGCTCTAATTTGCTTATTTGATTACAAGCCCTATTATAATAAAGTATATTTCTACTTATAATTCCTGTCCATCCAAAGGTTGCCTGGTAGAAATCGCTATTAGTGATAAGACTGTCCATTGTACAGATGTGTTAGTAAATATCCTTTAAATTGTATATTATATTGGCGTACAATAAAGCACATTTAGTATAATTATTTGTTTATCCTCTAATATTAATATTCATTTACGACTATAAAGGAAAATTAGGGATTGTAAAATTACCATGCAAAAATTACCCGGAAAAAACGCGGCTATTAATCTTGCCAACTCGTAAAAAAATGTAGCCAGTGCATCCCATTTACACCACTATTTCGCGGTTAGCACAAAGGGGAGTGGACACGTAATTGTGTGGCGTAAACAAAAAATATTTATTGGCATAAAGTACATTGACCTCTGAATGTGGGACGCGAGTTGTGGCAGGACTGTATTTAGACGGAAAATTCTAACGACAACTTAGTACTTTTTATATTCCCAAAAAAGGAGAGTATTAACAAAAAATATTTTTTATTAACTTAGAATGAGAAATAAATTCAATTTATATTTAAATACATTGAAAGTGAAATAAATCGCTTCATATTAGTACATCGATAATTTTCATGAGTAACTTCTTGCAACACTATTACTAGAAATAAGCTCATAAAATTGCATAACAGCATTATAAGATTAATCTTTTAACCAAAACCTTCCTATTTCTTCGAAAGGACACGTGGGTCCATCCCCCTAACACTAAACTGCATACCTGTCACCAGGCCACAGGCTGTGGCGCGTTGCCAACTTGGTCCGCGGAGAATTCGTCGACAGATAAATTTGTTCGCACGCTTTTGTTGCGCGTTACTGTAAATAGAGGCGCTTGCTGAATGCTATCGCTGTGTCTACGTCATGCTGTACTTTGATTTGTGCTGACATACTGTGTTTTAGGCTTTGTAGTTCGTAATATTCAGCCTCACAGTTTTATAATTTTAGCTAGCACATGATAGAAACATGAGTTTTTTAAACGTACCGTAGCGGCAACTTAGCTACTTGCTAAGTTAACCTCTAACAAAAGGGAATCATCATCTGATAGCAATGTTCCATCTGGACGATTTTGTATTTACCATCAACTAGTGTCTTGGCTTTGATCTATATTATTATATTAATTATACTTTTGTTTTTGGTGCCACGAGTCACGATTCAAGACTCATTATGATCGAGCTGATCAACTCGCATTTGGAGAGACCTAAGTCCAGCCGCGGACCACCCTGAGAGGACCACGGTGCTGGAGATAATAATGACAAACTTCAATGAAACTATGTAACCCTAAAGTATAGTTACATTGCACCGATCAAGTAGAAGCTGCACTTAAGGGTCTCGTGTATGAGTATACAAGCGTCATTGAGAGAGAAACGGCAACGGGTTATAAAGCGAGCCGTCAACTGAAAAAATGACCGTTACCGACTGAAAAAAACGAAAATATAATTAGCTAGAGCCCAGACGACATTTTGCTGCAATGCAAAAATATTTTTCTCGTTCATGAAATTCAAGAAGAATTTCCGCTCCTTATTCCGTGTAATACCTACGCACCATGCTGTGAAATTCTCCTTTCCGCCTCGCGCCTGCCACTGACACTTTTTTCTTTCACTACAGCCTTTCCAACCTGTTAAGATTGGCGGCGTTGCATATTGCTTTTTGATATTTGCAATTCGAAATACTTCTACCAAAGCGAGGCATGGTTATGACGAATATATTTAAACGACGCAGCGGAGAAATGAAATATGACTTTTGAACTATTATTTTTCCAAAAATATCTTGAAAAGAATAAGGTCAGTGTGTCGCCGTGAGAAATGTTTGCCGTTATTGATAATAGTAAAAGAGGTGAAATAAGTAAAGTAAAATGGTAGAAGGTAGATATGGCATGACTTTGCATATGAGTGTATTCCAAATTTAATGATTTGATACATCATAAGAATATTCTGAAGCCTTATAAAACAAAAATAATTGGCATCACCATTCCCAAATGTCCTTAACCTTCACATTTGCAGGATAAATACATATAAAGAAACCTTTACTGTATGCGTACATCAAAACCATACCGACTTACGGCGATGAAGGTCATGATAATAATGCAAACAAAAATTCAACGCTATTTCTTTTAGAGAATGATATATGGTGAAACGTTGATGTAAACAAAGTTATTTGAATAAGGAATAAGACAGTATATACATCAACAGCAACATGCAATCTATCCCAGTCTAGCGGGATAGAAAACTAAACGCCTCACAACAAGAACTCTGGCTGGTACAAATCATAAGCGACGGTTAAATCTCGTAGACATTTCGTAGAGTCTACGACGCTACGCCGTAGCTTCAGTCTACGAATTTAGACAAAATTGGAATAACTTGCTGCGCATTGTATATGTGACGAAACTATTTTAGAATACATTGACTTTAATAAATACACTAACTATTAAATTTATGTAAACTGTACATTGAAAACCAACAACAACAACAAATAAGTTGTATGAGTTAGATTTAAAGAAGACTTGTTAATATTGTAAGAATTTAGGAAATTGTTTTATACAGGTAATCTTAAATACGCTACTTGAAAATATATATTCTTTGTGCTTTATAAAAAATGAGTAATGAATAAGATTATGAAATATTTTGCAAATACAACCAAATGATCTTCCTTAAGCCTTTCTATTGTATAGTAACAAATTGCTGACAAAATCGCCAGCTTAGCAGCTTCTTGCAGTAAGACCGCCACTCACTAGCGGCTTACGTGGCCGAGGATGCACGAGCGTGTCCGTGCAGTGAGACCGCGGTGTACGTCAGCGCTGCCGTTCGATATGTTGCAGGGGGGTTACCCAATAAAAAATTTACGAACTTCGAATGTTCGGACGCCGCACGTAAAACTACACGAATAGATACTCCACAAAATGTTCGAACCCTCAATCGTACGTCGTAACCATAGACTAAGTTCGAAGAAAATGATAAGTATAATAGAGAATAGTCTTGATTTTTAGAAGTAGAAACTTATGGACGTCGAACATTCGAATATTCGAAGTTCGTATCATTTTTATAGAGTAACCCCCAGTCTCGCGTAAAAACATTACTATTTATAGAACCGAGCGCTCAAGTGATGTTAAAGAAAGTTCCAGAATATTCGATTTGACTTGAAGTTATTGCCGCGAGCGATCGCTGTAAAATGTATGTTTAAACAGAAAGAGCGTTTTGCGATATATTTTCATTGAGTTGTGAAGCGAAATTTCATCAAGATATTTAATTAATTGAAGATCTTATAAGATGTTAAATAAACAGCGCTCAGCAAAGGAGATGATTCTTAAAATTTAAATATTCATTCAAATATGACGACCCAACGTAAGAAGTTAAATCTTACCTAACACTAATTACTGGATATCCCCACCTATACTTTTTTTTAAATTTTATTTTATTAAATAAGAATTTACATATAAATAAACCATAAAACATCGCTTAAGCCTATAGTGGTTTGTATGTGATGCATTAATCACATCTCAGACAAAATAAAATGTAATACAATAACAAGCAAGGATTTTTTACATTAAAAGTATAAAATAGCTAAAAATTATAACTATTTAAATTACAATTATACTACTTTTATCTATCTTATATGATTTACTTTTATATGTATGAATTTAATTTTTCACTTGTTAAAAGCTGTTCAAGTAATATTGTTTCAATTTGTCTTTTAAGTTATTTTTATTTAATATTTATACTACCTAGTCTATATGGTGTACATATGATTTCCCGCTATTGAACTGAAAGGTCATCCAAACTCCTTTTCAGAAATAATCCGCTATATTTTATTCCAGGATTTAGACCTTTTATTTTAGGTCTAGATATTGAGATACGTGACGTTGAGGAGGGACGAGGTCGACGTTTAGGATCACTTCGGTCATTTCTATCAATTTATTTTATTGTTTCCCGTCCAAATATCTACAGTACTGAGATAAACAGTACGTGACGTCTATATATCGGCTTTCATACGATGTACGTAAATGATAGATTATAATTTATTGCATTCTGTTTTGTCTTGATTAGGTATTATTATACCAAATATACTTTTAGAATTCTGTATAGCAGTATACCTTAATTGCTTTCTTAGAAAAATAACCCGAATTAATAAAATGCAAATATATTTTCTCTAATTACACTAAGTAAATATATTTTTAAATTTTTTTTTATTGCACTGAAAGGCGAGACTAGAGTGCCGTTCACCCGATGGTAAGCAGCAAGACTGCTCATGAATAGTAGCAAAACCAACACCTTAAATTACAAAGGAATGCTTGGCATGCCACTGCTCTCGCCATCCTGAGACATATTAAGTCTCAATATGTCCAGTCAATATTAAAATCTATTTCGATTGCAATGCAATTTTTGAGTTGATATGCACTCATCTTATTAAAATTACCGCAGAACCACTACACAATTTTTTTCTTTATCCTGGTCACTACATCGTCTTTAATGCATTATTTTATATTTGGATAACTCATACCTTAACCAACCTTTGTTTTCAAAAAGGCGGAAAACTGGGGACCTTTGTGTAAACCCACGTTTGTCTACAGCACTTTCGTCCTTGGCGTAATGCGAGCGAGTCCATCGGCAAACGAGCATAAATCCAATCCCGGCCAAATCAAATCGCAGTCGAACCTGGTAAACGAATCTAGAGTTTCACAGTTCACGACCCGGCCAAATCGCCAGTGAACCAAAAAAATGAATTTGGTACCGTAATACATTTTAATTTGCTTATAGAATTATATTGGTAACGACCAGGGTAGAGACCACCGGAATAAAATATTAAATACCTGTTCCTCTAGAAACGAAAAAGCGACTTCTTGGTACCTTAAAATATGGAATAAATTTTCTGGTGGAAACGTAGTAATTGATCGTCTTAAAAATAATATAACCTTTTAATAATGTGTATTTAAGTGGGACCATTCAGTGTAATATTTCGAGCAGGCTGTGATTTACATCGTTCGGTGAACTATAGTCTATATCTTGAAAAGACTCACCATCGGGTCCGGTGCAGTCATTTCGGCTTGCCTGTACAATAGAAATACTTGGTTTAATTATAAGTACTACCATTCGAACACAAAAAGTAATTTCCACATTCATAATATCTCAAGCGACTAACGACCACTCCATAATGGCATTGTTTTTCCCACACTAATGGATTTTTTCCCGACAATAGTGAGTATGTATTTCGTACATTTAACCTCATTTAGCACAATGCTATACATAACAGCTACTGGATATTTCTATGTATGGACGATAATATAATTATGTCGGCCCAATAATTTACCGATCCACTGCTAGGAACGCATCTGCTCAATTACCCATTGGGTCGAGAGGCATTAGAACTCAACATACCATTGATATTGTATTATGGAGAAATCTCGACTATGCAGGTTCCTAAGATGTATTTCTTGAAAGCGTTTTACAAAAGTAATTTTGAAAGCCTTAAGGAGAATCTACTTTTTTTAATAAATAGGTCCAGCGATCGAGCAAATAGGTCAACTGGTGATAAGCGATCATTGCCGCCCATATTAATCCACAATGCTTGGATCATAGATATGCTACGGGCCCTCAAATCAGGTGGGGCACGGAAAGAAAAAAGGATAAGTAGAAGAAAGGATATTGGCATTTGGCATCTACCTTCAAATCAGGAATGGACCGGTAAAGAAAATTAATGGGACGAGAAAGGGGTGTTGGCATTTGGAATCTACTGCACAGTTAAGTGGGTGTTAGCCCCGACTAGTTTAATATACGTTTACAGTTTTGGTTGAGGACTCAGATATTTTTTTTTGCATTGTATCTTAATTGACTTTAAATTTACATGTAACATGGATACGGCTGTGGTGTATACTATTCGCTCTCAAATTGAACGGTCGCTACACCGCTTTAATAGCGATTATGCATTTTTTGTTATTGCAATCAATGACGTGACGAGCATTCGCCTGATGGTGAGCAATACGACTACTAATGGACAATAGGAAAACCAAACACCACCTAGAATTCCAATGCAATGCTTGGCTTTTCACTGTGCTTGCTATCCTGAGACATAAGATGATAAGTCTCAATATGTCCAGTAATTACACTGGCTACAACGTCCTTCAAACCGGAACACAACGTTGATTTTTCACTGCTGATTGGCAGGGTAAATAGACATTGCGCTGGTACCTACCAGGCTGTCTCTCACATATGAGAGACCTACCAGGTAGTAACCAGTAATACTATTCATAACTTGGCAATACTTGTATGTGTATGTTGTATGTTATACCAGGTTCACCCACTTGAAAAGTAATTACAAATAATTTACAATGTAAAATATAGTAATTGATGTTAAGATACGTTAAATTTCTGGAGAAGCACATCAGAATGTTGCTGATTACATTAAGAAATAATTAATAAAGAGTTCCTGCGATCCTCATTGAGATCGAAATAAACACGTACTTGAACAGGGACGAATTGGCAACCCAATAGTGTGGGTGTTTCACAACATTCTCGGTGTTAATTACATTTTCAGCGAAATAATTAATATGTACCTACTACCACTCAAACTATTCTTAAGTGGAAACAAACATCAGTGTTACTGGCAAATATTTAGTATTGACGAAGCTAAAAAGAATATGAACAAAAAAACATAGGACAATCCAATTGGTGATGTATTTCCAGTAAAATAACAGACCGAGAAACAACTATGATAGGAGTATATGTATATAGGACCTAGTAGTGAACAGCGGTGTCATTAGCCAAAAAGCTTCTAAACTACGCTAACTAATATGGATATGCAGCGTGTGTGAGTGTAGGCAAATCTTTATAATTTACGCTCAAGTGCGACATCTTGAAATGATGTATGTCCTGCAGAGAACAAATGAAGGTTGATGAATGGAGTATGAATAGGTTTTTCATTTATTTAACATTCATTACCACTTTTTGGTACCAAAGACTGCTTACTCAATATTAATGAACCCCAATTTTTACATTGCGTAATTTAAGCTATTTATTTTTTTCGAGCAAAAGTATGTTGTGACTTAAAATGACAATTCTTTTCTTATGTACCTTGGTAATATCGCCTAAGAATAGATAAGTAATAATATTTTATTAAAATTTTCCTTGAAACAAAAATAAAAAGTAAAAATGCGTCCCTCGTCTAAGAATGAATATTTAAGAAGCTTAATCATCTTAAACGTGCAAAACCATAACTCTTAAATATAAATGTTTTTGTACGCCATAATTTCAAGTCATAAATGTCAAGAGAAAGAATTTTATAATTTTGTGAGTATGTCTGACGAGTTTTAGAAATATTTTTGTTAACTTTTATTCACGAATCTTTTGATTTTTGTATAGTAAAGGTTCGTGAGACCGAAAAGGTACGATACAAGACTCGGTCTTAGTGAGGGGTCAGAACTACGTATATGTAACTTTCTTCTTGAAATAAAACAAAACTATTTTTTTTTTGTTTCCCAACGTTTCGATTACTTTACACAGTGTTTGTGTTCACGAAACAGATTGAGGCAGTAACGTGTCAGGGCGAATATACAGGGCATATCAAGACTGCTACCGAAAACGAAGCCGGGTGGTAGTTTATGTGACTTCAGACACAATGCAACAGAAAATGTTGGAAAAAAAAGCAACAATTTTTTTGTTATTTTTTTTATATGGTCGTATTCGGGTGGTTAATACATTTTTTTCCTAAAATATTAGTGTATACCCTTTTATTTGTAAAGACTCTCTTAGGTATAAAAGAGTTTAAATAATTATTTTAGCAAAAATCTACGGATTCACCACCCAAAAATGACTGAATGAAAATATTTAAAAAATTATAAAAAAACATATATGGCCTATATGGCGTAACCACTCTCAATCGTACTGTCGATTGTAGAGTAGGACCGTGCCCTGCAGTGGGACGTATATGGGCTGATATAGATACAGATAAAAAAATTGTCGTGTTTCTTAGCAAAATTTTTAGTTGCATTGTGTTTGTAGTCCCTAAAACTACTACCCGGCTTCGTTTTCGGTAGCACTCTTGAAATAACCGAAATAACATTCGCGTTAATCTAAAAAAATATTATATTTCCTGCTGTTATAGATATCGAAATATATCGTGATATTAAAACTGAAATGTATTACAACGAAAAATGCTTTACCATTTTATGGTTTCAATTCAAATTATTTTTATAATATTACCGCCGAGAATCCATTAACCCACTTCCGCTAAATAATATGAATTAAATTTAATTTGAATGAGTAAAGTGAATCTCTTTTTATCCTGTTTAAGCGGGTCAAATACCCATTAGTGTGGCTGAATGCGGTCCTCTGTTACTCTCATTATCGCAAATGAATACAACATTGCCGACCCGACATTATTCTTGTTAATATATTATTGAAGAAGCCGAAAAACTTTGATGATATGTTTTCGTTGATGTATTTTATAAATAATATACAAAAATGTATAATAATGTACTGTATCAAGTCATATTTTCTACTACTGACTACCGGAGTTCTATAACATCAGGTCATAGCTACTCTGTAACCAACGTACGACCTATTGCGGGCTAATTACCATTACATTCTCTCTCTCCTATCTCCGTGTATAATATGCTGGACTATACATAGCATTGAAGTACTTGTGAATATGTCTATGGCATGAAAATTGCATCAAATTTTATCCCACAGCTAAAGCCCGTGGTTATCGACTATTAATACACAGAAGATTTTGAAAATTTAAAGTGAGCCCTGAGATTTAAACCTACGACTACCGTATCTATGAAGTACATCCGGTTCATTACTAATTGGCCACCGCGTATTTTAGTGTATTCGCAATAAATAATAATATAGACTAGAGTGTGATTACTTATAACTCCTTTGTATGATATCATTTAAATTTCCCTACATAAATAAATTCTATAATTATTAAACAGAGTAATTTACATAACAAATAGCAGTATATATGTACTCAACGATTAAAGCGCAAACACTAATTTATTTATTTTATTTAAATTCTTTATTGTACACTAAATAAACTTCACAATAGAACATAATATTACATAGTAGTACAAAAGGCGGTCGTATCGCTCGAGGCAATCTCTTACCGACTACCTTGGGATGGACAATAAGAGATGGAAAAGAGAGGGCAGTCAATAGTGTACCAAGTGAGATAAAACTTGACAAAAGAAAACAAAACATTATAATAAAAATATTAAATAAAATCATACATGCAAAATACGTACATACGAATATAATTATAAAATTAACAAACACGACATATATAAGATAAATAAATAAATATATACATACATGTATATACACATACAAGTGCACAGATATCCTAATAACATATACAAATACATACATAATATATATAAACAATCAATCACTCGACTAATATAGCAGTTAAAGGGAGAGGTAGTGTTCTCTAACATTTAGCATTAACAATTTGTTATTAAATAGCCAAAAAACTAAATGTATAAGATTTGTGACACCTAATGTAAAAAAAGTTAATGCTAACATTATTTTGAATGGAGATGAGTTGAGCCTTGTGGATACAACTAAGTTCTTGGGAATTACATTAGATCCCAAACTTCAATGGGGCTCTCACATAGTCGCTTTAGCTAAAAAGCTGAGCGCCGCAGTCTTTGCGGTGGGTAAGATTCGCCAATTGACTGATATTGATACAGCTCGATTGGTATATTTTGCCTATTTTCATAGTCTAATGAGTTATGGAATTTTACTGTGGGGTGCTGCTGCTGACATTAATACTATTTTTGTTCTCCAAAAGCGAGCTATAAGATCGATTTATTCGCTAGGGTCTAGATATTCTCTTAGAGAAAAATTTAAGGAGATAAATATAATGACAGTAGCATCACAATATATTTTTGAAAATTTAGTTTATGTTCATAAAAATAAAGAAAGTTTTCGTAAGATTAGCGATATTCATAACAAAAATACTAGGAATAAGAATAATCTAGCAACGCATAAGACCAGACTCCACAAGATCAGCAAATCTTTTAAGGGTTACTGTATACACTTTTATAACAAAGTTCCCAGTCACATTAAAGCCTTATCTATTACAAACTTCAAAGCAACTATCAAACAAAAATTATGCAATAAAGCATATTATAAAATTTCGGAATATCTAGATGATAGCAAGGCTTGGGAATAGAATAAAATTAAATAAATGCGTAGTATCTCGGAACGTAAGTTTTAGTGTGCTCTGTATAATATCATCTTAATTAAGTAACTTATCACATTTGCTATTGTTTTGCTTTGTAAGTGATTGGGTATGTCATGCTCGCTAAAAAGTCTGTACTTGCGGTGGCGTCGTGTGCCGGGTCGGTCACTTCCCTGTAGTATGGTTGAGGAGGCCGATGGCTGGCACATGCGTCATACTCGTGAACGGGTGCTGCTTGCGTAGACTGGTCTATCCAATCTGCTTACATTGTAACGGATTGATTGATCGAGTATATAACGCAATTATTCACTGCTTTAGCGAAAAAGAGTATACTGATCCTTCGTTTTGGGCGACTTCGCTTCACTCAGCCATATTTATTATAACATAAACATATTCGTGTTAAAAATATTTATTGTAAATTTACAACAAATTATTAATAAACTGCTCTGATTTAAATGTATATTATGTAATAATCACTACATTGTAAACTGGTTTTGAAAAGAGCAACACTAGAGTTTCTTGCCCGTTCTTCTCTAGTGAAAACCGCTTTCCGAACCGGGTGGTAGATAAAAAAAATGACTGAATCTAAACGATGTTGAACATTTTAATGGATTCAATAAATTATTTTCATTTCATTTCATTTCATAACCATTTTCTTAAAGGACACCAATGTTCATGCCCGTCTCACTGCATCAGGAAGTGCATTCCATAATCGGACCGCTTGTACTGTGAAAGACTTGTCCATGAAAGTCGTAGAGTGCACGGGCATTCTCAACCTCAGGTTCTCCGACGATCTCAGGGATTTTGTATGTGAATCATGAAGGAACATAAAACGATCTTTAAGATAAGAGGGAGTTAAGGGATTAAACAAGATGTTTTAGAGCAGAAAAAGAATCAATTGTTAAAAAACCCTACCTTGTATTAAATTAATTCTATATTGTAAATCTGAAATTTTAAGTCCTTTGAAGTATGAAATAATATTTACAATAATATTTATAATAATATTTACAATTAATGAAACAAAATATCTATACAATTCTCGTTACATTCATCTGAGAATCTTCCGCACAATTGATTTAGTATAGACAGATAAAAAATTACGGCCTTTTTCATAGACATTTCAAACCTATTTTAACTATAGAATATTTTGTCCCTTTCGAACGACTTTTGAATTCAATTTGAGAGGAATACGACATATTCGATAAATAAAATATGTTTTGAAATTGTATATGAATAAAGGCGTAATTATTTTGCACATGTGATTAAGAAGTCAACTCCAAAATGTTAAATAACGCACAACAAAATAAAGGCCTAATATTGTTTGAACATTAACAAACTCGCATCTGAAACGCGCGTAACATTGAATACTGAATTTATTCCGAGCCGAGAAACTTGTTCGAGATATCGAAGGGAGATTACTCAGTAATTTAACTTCAACCAGCCTTGTTGGCGTCTGTTTTTAAGAACTTTCCACCGAGTTCGCCAAGTAGCGTAAATAACGTTTTGCGAAATATGCGCTCAATAAACTAGAGGGATGTAATTATCGCCTTTGCTATTTACTCGAGTTTCTCATTGTTTGTGCGAAAAAGATAAAAAGGCAACTAATTAGCTACTGAAGAATCGAAGTTTGATATTTAGTTACTTCTTATAGAGCCTTAATTAATAATATTTGATTTGAGTCACGTTGAATTCAAAACAATATTTAGCTAGTATTGTATTTGCTATATATAAATATTGTTCACTTCATGTTTATGTAATGTTGTGAATATATTATGGTGAAACTTGTATAACTAACAAGTCTGCATTGGAATTTTAAGGTGTAGTAGTTTGCCAAACTAAGCTAGGTTCGTGTGGTGGATGCCAGTGCCAAACAGTCTTAGACTATTTCTAAAATAGAGGGAGGATACATTTGCGTCTTCAAAAACGTAGATATTATCTTGTTCGTAATGTTGGTAGCACTCCTAAAATAGTGGAAATTGAACTAATTATTTTATAACAAATTGTTATAGATACCTCTGATAACCGAAAGTATATTTAGCTATTATCCTTTCAAAACGAGTTTGAGTGGTAATAAATATTTCCAAATCATTTATTTTTCTTTTCATAATAATTCGTGGATGTTTAACAACCTGTCAAATGTCAACCAATAGGAGAGCAGAAAAAGGTGACCCGGCACCACCATTTTTATCTACGTTTTTGGAGTACCAGCGCTCCCTCTATATTATAAATACTGTAAGCAAACAGTATGGCGTATAATATAGACTGATACAAATAATAATAATATTTTTTAGAGCCTAAAAAGGATATTACACTTGTAATATCCTAAGTAGGTTACACTTGTCGTGATAACTACTGTTTTTTGTATATCACAAATGTAAATTAAAACATCTGTGTAGTAAAACTGATATATGAAAAACTCTTCTAGCATTTAATTGAAATGTATTCTAGCTATAATTCCATCGCCACAAATACGCCAGCTTGCTGAAGCAATTTCATGCTATTCAGCAATTCAAAAGACGGGCCAATTAGATCCAATGCCTTCACAGCCGACAATTTCAGGGTACGTGGACTTGTAATTCCTTCTACCACTTCAGCAATGGTTCAGGAATTATCACGGAATCAGAATTAGCACGCGCGTCGGACGCTCGTTTAATATTCTGTGTGTTATTTCCAGCTTGATTCATTGGTCACGATTTTTCACTGTCTGGTTTGGTCGTTTAGCTGTCTGAGTTGTATTTTTGTTACGTATGTTTTAATGGGGGTATGCAATGGCTTAACAGCATAATAACAAATTAATGGGTGAGGTACTCACATTCATACACAAAATGTGTAGAAACTAAACTGTTTTATAAATTACTTTGTGTATCTTAACTTTTGAGTTTAGCTAAGAAAGTTGCATAACATTTGTCATGTTGTATTACTATAAGGAACTAGTAAAGCAGACGAGATTTTTCTCTCGTGCATTTTCATCCTAGGCTTTTGTTTAACATCGTACATATTATGTTAAAAATCGAAATAGTTTCCAAATATAAATTAGGTCCCTTGCCTTTTGGATACAGGTAAATAGACGAACGACGAACACAAATACGTAACCTATTTAACTGCGTTCGAGAACGCCTACACCAAAATAGTTATCCGATTAAAACATCCAATTTGAACTTGTACGTTTTAATTAGTTTGCGTTAATTAGATTCAAAAGAATTCTTCGCGAGGCAATAAGTAATATTTAAGCTTTTAAGAATGCTAAGTAAATGTGGGCTTTTATAAATATACACCCATCGTGGCCGGGGAACTAATACACTGGGTTCGAAACCGCGGGTTCCAAACGTTTCAACCTAGGGTTAGGTGTCAAACCCTAACGTTTCAATGATCGCACTGAGGCAATTTTTGCACTATCTGTGTTAAATGATATTTGCTTTGAGCCTAAAAAGTCAATCATAGTTCATATTTCCGCCAACTAACACTGTTATTACTTTATACTCTATTTCCAGATTTAACCAGGTTACGGCCATTCTCTGTATTCTGTCTATCTTTAACAATACGTTATAATAGTTACCATTACATACCAGTACAATTCAACGCTTCGTTAAACAAAGATAGACATATAAATGTATCTAACCTAGCTATCTACAAATATATACACTATATCTATACCACTCTATCTTTGTTAAATAAAACATAAGAAGCATCGAAATATAATGAAATTCCATGTTAAAGATAGATAGATTATAGAGAATGGCTGTTAGTGAGTTACATTAATAGGGTAATTTGAAGTGTGCGATGTTTAAACGGTGAAGGAAAAATATCGTGCATGCAAAAGCGATTTGTATAAAATTCTATAGTATGTAAAGTCCGGCAACCCGCACTAGGCTAGCGTGGTAGACTATATGGCATAAACCCTCTAAATTGTACTCTCGATTGTAGAGGAGGCCAGTGCCCTGCAGTATGACTTATGTGGGCTGATACACATACTGATACACAAACTTATATACGACTTCAGATATCATATCTCCTCAGGATATTTAGTAACATAAATACATAATGGTTCCTTAGATTTACGCGAATGTTACACATTGAAATAAAACTATAATTTACGGATTTTATCGTTTTAGTACAAGCTTCTGGTTTGTGTTAATTAAACACAGGACAAAAAGTTTACAACAGTGGAAGACAGCGGACCTGCGGCGGAAGGAAAAACAAAAGCCGCATCAGTGAGTTCGGAAGGTTTAGGTTAATGTTGTGTGCAGGGTTGCCCGGACAAGGATATTACCAAATTGGAATTTTGAAATTGGAATTAGGGTTACGATTCTCTTAATGTTCTTTTCGGGGAAGACAAAATAGGATGTGTAATTAATGTCATCGATCTGTTTATGTAGATAAATGTGTGTCTGATCTACAAGTCTTTATTTTGTGATTTGTGATTGAGTGTTGGACGACTGAAGAGTTTTTGATTTTGATGCAATGATATTGAGAGATATTGATGTGTTAGGTGTAAATGATCGATATACTTATTATTATATTATAATTACATTATTATTTTCTATAAAAACTAACCGCCTTGTTGCCCCCTCAAATACTCTGAGCGAAAGTTAAATATATTTCTTTACAGAATGTAATATATCGTGGATGGACCGACCACATAACTTTTGTTTTTCATGCCTAAGCACGTATTACGTTAGCAGTATTTTAGCTTTTACAGCCCTGTGAGGGACGAATGGTCGACAAATGCCTCTAAAAACATTACACGGAGAGGAAGATTTTTCTACAAGGTGATGTCATTTGGGATGCGTGCTCGATTTTCTTGAGCTAAACTATTTTTTTTTAAACTGTGACCTGGAGATAACGTTCGACCCTTTAGAAGATGGATACTGCGAAAATAATAATATAAATTCTAACCTTTTCTAGGATATATTAATTCATCTTTTTTAACTCAGAAAACCTATTTATTTGCTTTGTACATACAAATAACAATATAAGCACAATTATTAAATATGTAGCCGGTCTCGTAAACACAATATAATGAGATTTTTCTGGTACAAATAGTAACAATATTTCTAAAGAGCATTACTCTCATGTTTTGTGAGCAATATAACCAGAAAATTATGGCGGTGTTATCCTTTGAGGACAACAAACAAACGTAATATACATTATAAGACGCCATTACGTGACCCAAAAGGGAGGGTTTAGTATTTTATGTTTACTTCTAGATATATCGCTTGACTTGTTTAAGGAGAATATGAAACAAAGCACCTTCTTTAACCTGAAATAGCTGCCATATAGCCGTCTCGAGATTATAAATGTATTACTTAGTGAACGCAATAGTTTTTTTTTGTACTTAATTTTAAACTTCTCATCTTTTATTGAAATAAAACGATTATTTACAGAAAATCCTCGTATATTTTACAAATTTAAAATAAGGGTAGTTAAATTGTAACAGTTACTGAGCGATCATATCTCAGTCCACCCCGTGAACACTAAAGTGTTTAACCAATCGAAAAGTCGGTAATTTTAAAACTGTAAAAATTAAATCAAATGCGTGGTGAAAGCCGTAAATCATATTTTTATTTTAATGTGTAAAATTCGCGTTAATCTATGAAACCATGAATAACCTTTAAGAAAATAAATAAAGTATCAAGAATTAAGAAGTGGCATTTACTGAGACTGTCTCAGTGGCGCAGTTGTACTACGGTATGTTTGCAAAACTATGGTTTCGGGTTCGAATCCTGAGTCGGGCAAAGTGATATTGGATTTTTCTATTCGTTATTAACCCGGAATCAGGATTTTGTGCCCTATATGGTGATAGGCTCGCCCTCTATCACATCGTGGAACGGCAAATATATGACGAAACGTGGGTGTCTTCGTTGCACCTCTGCCAACCCCTTCTAAGAAAAAAGCGTGTGTTAATGTATGTATGTGTGATATTAAACATTTTATAATAATTTTATATCTATATTCTCTTAATACTGTCACAAATCTACATACAACAGAGACTTGCATACGCTATTATCTGCACGTTTCTTAAGCCAGTCGCGAGTAAATTCCTCTTCGTACGTGTTAAACTTAGTTACCCGCCGGGATGGGACAAGTTCAGCGAGTTAAGACAAGCGGAATGCTAAGAAAACTCCACTCCTTAGGGATTTGTGTGGCACGAGAAACGCTAGTAACAGAATGCTTAACTCTTATTATTATGTAAGATCACACGGACTATGTAAACGAATTTGAATATATCTGAGTCATTCGTTTTTAAAAGAAGTTTAACGTGGATTATAATTATTAATTCCTGCTAAAAATATATTTTTGAAATTATTAGATACAACACTCCTTGTATCAATTATAAGATATAAGGAAGCAAACGCCGGCAAATCTTGAAATTATATATTTGGCATGTTAATTTTTAAAATCCTAATACAATACAAAACAATGATTGCGTTTTATGTTAACTCTTTGATGCGAAGCGAGTCTCTGATTGGCGGGCGTTTTGACATTTAGGTTTTTAATTTTGCGGATCTATGCAAAGGTGTTCCAGTCTTACGGCCTTATACAAATACGCCCATTGAATAATACGATATTCATTTAATAATTATGAACAAAATTCAGACAGTAAATTAAAACACATTCAGTCACAAATTGTATAGTAATAATAATAAATAATTATTAACACAATGTATACTAAAATAATCCGGCCGAAACGTGGAATAAGTGAAGTGAACTTACCGGAATGCCGGTTGCAAAGCTATGTGGTCGGCGGCAACAACGCACGCACTAAACACCGCTTTGCTAGTACTAAGCACTGCACGGTAATAATCCACAATAAACACACGAATTAAGCGAAAATACAACCCGGCGGCTAAAACGCGCCTATTGAAAGCGTACACGAAACACGAATTTGAGGATACACACGGCGAGAAGGCTATAAAGAACAAACTACCCTCCACTGAATTATATGCGCAAAATCGATAATATTATGTAAAATATACTCTGTCAATAATATTACCTTTTACAAATAATTTGACAAATCAACTACAGATATGTTCGTGGATATGGAATTTCCAAAATAAAAATTTTCATAATTTATTTAACAAAGTTATTATAATTAATAACTTTGTTAAATCGATATAAATTCTTATTGTAATTCCCAGACATGGCTGCCTGTAAGTTCACGGTGGTCATGGGTTCAAATTTCAGATTACACCACTGACTTTTAGGAACCACGTTTGTATTTATAGTCAATCATCACGCACTATAACGTTCAAGGGAAACATCGTGAGGAAACCTGCATACAAAAGCGATTTGTAAGAATTTCTATAGTATGTAAAGTCCGTGAACACTCACTCAGCTAGCGTGGTGGAGTATATGACTTAACCCCTATCAATTGTACTCGCGATTGTAAAAGAGGCCCGTGTCCTGCAGTGGGACGTATATAGGCTGATACAGCTTACTACTAGATACTCCCCCAATCACATCGTGGGACGGAACACACAAGACGGAACGTAGTTGTCTTTGTAGTACCTCTGCCTACCCCTTCTGGGGCAAAAGCATGAGTTTATGTATGTACTAGCGGCCCGGCCCAGCTTCGTCCGGGTGCAAATAGATTTCTGTACAATAATATGTACGTATTATACATATAAACCTTCCTCTTGAATCACTCTATCTATTAAAAAAAACCGCATTAAAATCCGTTGCGTAGTTTTAAAGATTTAAGCATACAAAGGGACACAGGGACAAAGAAAGCGACTTTGTTTTATACTATGTAGTGAAGTACACATAATACAACCATTCCAACCTAGTAATTTCATCACAGATTCCTCATCAGCGATGGCAACAGTATGTCGGCAGCGGAGTCTCGTGTGAATTGAACGCAATAATTACGTATGGATTTATGCAGATTTCTCAAACATGCTCGCAGTTTGTGCCACTCCACGCTCAAGTTTTGAGGTTAATTGATTTATGAAACACCTAGTATTGTAAGCGGTAATTACATGGAGTTTGTATTAATACTTTTTTAATGCTATGAATGGCGAGACGAGCATGCCGTTCGCCTGATGGAAAGCGATACGATCGCTCATGAACAATAAGCAAGCAGCAGCAAGACCAAACAACACCTTAAATTACAAAGCAATGCTTGGTATTCCACTGCGCTCGCAGTGGCGTGCACAGGATTATGATACTGGGTATGCGGCGAAGTACTCGGCACAAAAACTTTTCTTTTATAGATGTTTAGCATAGCCACAGCCACGCGACGGATCTCTAAGTCGGAAACCATGCCAACAGAACAAGTCTTAGATGTACTACTATTCATATACATCTACGGAACGCAGAAAAACCAGCGATCGATTGTCGTGGCCGAAGAAAGTCTAATGAGTAAATGATTAATAAACTAAAATATTATAACTACTCACCGAGTCAGCTTCAATTTTCACATATTCAAGGTTCCGGTTAATTGAGATTACTATAGCCCGATGTAAATAAACGACCACCTCAAATATCTTATCCAAGTGAGTGATGGTTATAGAACACGTCCCTTGCAAGATATCCGATGTGGCCTTTAAAAAGACCGATTTTCATGTGATTCGCAAAATATATAAATAAACTTAATAATAAAATTACGGGTTAGTAAAAAAAAACTACTCATTCATTTATAGATTAAATCTATGCGCCTATCCTTTTTTAAATATGATTTTAGGATATCGTCATAGAAAGTTGGATTGCGTTTTAATTCTATCATTAATGCCTTTTCTATAGAAATCATGGAAAGCTCTGTGAGTCGTTGTTGATTTTGTGTGTTTCTCAAATATGTGTGGATACGTTTTAAACACGAAAATGAACGCTCTGCCGATGCGCTGCTTGCTGGGATAGTCACAATGAATTTCGCTAATCGTAACACTTCAGAAAAAACTTTATTTAAATTGTCCTTATACAAATTTTGAATAATACTAAATACACAACTATTTGTAAATTGAGGTGATCTATAAATACAGCGCAATTCATTTTTCAATTTATCAAAATTAAAATGTGCCTGATAATTATTGATGAACTCTCTGATTTCATTTTCAGGGAAACGTTCACTATATTTTTTAAAATTCTCACAAGAAAGTAGCTCAATAAACTTTAAATCTTTAATGTTTTTATAACGATTTCTTAATTCACTGACTACATTATCAATTATTTCAACAAAAATTCGCCGATAATGTATTTTTACATCATCGACATTGCGCTTTCTTTTAGGTGGTCCGGTAATGTGAACGGCGGCATCATAATAGATCTCGAACTTCTCTCTAAAACGTTCTAAAAATGACTCTAACTCTTTTATCTTTGTTACACAATACGCGATGTCACTAGTTTTTTTTTGCAAAATATCGTACAGAATATCCGTTTCTGCAAAAATATCAGCGAAAAATTTTAAAAGAAAATTAAATTCAAATTCTTTCATAATATATAAAAATGAACTGACTTGTGTCAGTGTTTCACCATCCCAGTCTTGTGTATTTTCGTTCATATTTTCAAACAATTCTAGGAGGTGGGTGGACGCATTATTAATAATATTAACCGTGCGCGAATGATATGTCCACCTTGTTTCCGCGACACGAGGCAGCTTTTTCATATCGGCAAAGTTGTTGTAATGGGCCATTCGCTTTGTACTGGTGTGAAAAAAAGCCGCGATTGATTTTATAATACTAAAAAAGCGTTTTGTTTCAGCAACTCGTTCGAACGATTTCGATAAAACTAAATTTAATATATGTGCTGAACACCAAACGTACATAGCTTGTGGACATTTTTGTCTCACCAAAGCCTGCACGCCATTAATTTGTGAGGATAAAACTGCTGCCCCGTCGTAAGTTTGTGCAACTAATTTGGATACACAATCGAACTCTTCTAAAATTTCCAAAATAATAGAACTCAAGGTTACAGCGGTCCGATCCGCGCTGACATCAACATATTTGATAAATCGATCTACTACTTCAAAATCACGAAAATATCTCAAAACTAATACTAATTGTTCACGGCCGCTAACATCAGGAGTCTCATCTACCATGACGGCGACAAAATCGGACTGTTTAATTTCGGCTTTAACGCGATCGATCATCACAGATGCAACGCTCGAGATCAAATCATTCTGCGTACGGTTCGACATGCCCGTGAATGAGGTACTTGCACTCTGTAAATGGGTTTCTAAAATTCCATCATACTTGGCTAATAAATCTACTATTTCTAAATAATTACCTCTATTCAACGACGATACTGACTCATCGTGACCGCGAAAAGCTAATTCTTGTTTTCCCAGAAAGCAAACAACATCGATCAGCCTTTGAAAAATGTTTCTATTGCGATCAACTTTAGCATTATGCCTCTCAATATCTAATCGTAACTGGCTGTTGATACTCATTTCAATACGAGATTTACCAAAAGTATTTAATTTTAAGCAGGCCTCCAGATGTTTTTCTGTATGGTCATGCTTCTTTGCCGCGGCATAGAAATTATTTAAATCTGAATATCCTGAATCAGTCCACACTGTACTAGAATTACTAAACAATATGCAAGGAAAACAATATAATTTAATCGTGTGTACACAACCACACAGCCAGTTATACGTTTCATAACTTTTAACATGAAACTTTCGAGTTACATTCCCTTTTTGTTGATTTAATTGTTGTAACTCGGGTACACACCTACCTTTAGACAAAATTTGAATCTTTTCACTGAATGACAATTGTGAGAACTTGTTATTTTTAATTTTTAATAAACACACACTTTCAACACAAACCTCACAATCAAATAACATTTTAAAAAATCAACAAACGTACTAGTAAAAGCAAATCACTACAATTATTATAGAAACTCAGAAATAAACTGTTAAATGTACACACTTTCAAATATTAAAATGTAAAATATTATAAGAAAACTATAATTAAACTGACGCAAACAAAATAATAAACAATGCTTATCACATGAAAAAAGCAAAATGGCCCCCGCGAAACACAAAAAAATTGTGCTATTTAAAGAAATAAAACCTTACCAAACAAAAGTGCATAATGTGCATTTTGCGCAGTTTATTAGATTTCTGTCTATTATTTTTACTCGGATTATAGGCAACGAACATTTCCGATTACTCCCGACAACTGCCGAGCTTCCGAGGCCTGCCGCAGGAGTCGCGGCTTTCAATATTCATGCGTGTGTGCGTTTGCGACTATGCACGGACACCAAAATTACTACACACATGCAAACAAATGTCATGCGGGACGCGGCGGCATTACTTGGTTGATTAGGTACATTATTTTGCTTTGCAGCGCCTTTTGCTTTTCGAGTGGCAAACATAATGTTTGTGCGCTTGCAAATAGGTGCTATTTATAAAATATTAGGCGTTATTAAGTTATTATATTTTGTTTATTCATTTATTTACTGTTAATTAAAGTCATTAAGAAGTACGTACGTTATAATAAAATATCTGTAAATGGCAAGTAAAGCACTGCATTTCTGCCTACAAGGAGCGCACGCCCCTGTGCGCTCGCCATCCTGAGATATAATATGTTAAGTCTCAATATGTCCAGTAGTTACTCTGCTTACAATGTCCTTCTATCCGAAACACATCAGTGCATTTACACTGCTGTTTGGCGGGAGAAATTGACAATAATTACGTAGACATTGGGAGACTTAACAAAAGATAGGACAGGCTCTTTGCCTCGATTCGGCGACTGGGCCTCACGGTGGCCCTCAACAAGACCGAGGCCGTGTGTTTCCACGGTCCTCGGTGTGGGCCTCCGCCTGGGGCCCACATCACGGTGGAGAGCGTGCGGATTCCCGTCGGCTCGAGGATGAAATACCTCGGTCTCGTCCTCGACAATCGATGGGATTTTCGCGCTCACTTCGAGGAGTTGTCGCCGAAGCTGGTGAGGGCGGCGGGCGCACTGGGGCTCCTGCTGCCCAACACTAATGGTCCTGGCATCCCTTGCCGAAACCTTTATGCTGGAGTCGTGCGGTCCATGGCCCTCTACGGGTGTCCCGTTTGGGCCGGGTCCCTGGGCGATCGCTGCGTCCGCCTACTGCATCGTCCGCAGCGCATGGTGGCGCAGCGAATAATCAGGGGCTACCGTACGGTCTCGCACGAGGCGGCCTGCGTATTGGCGGGAACTCTACCCTGGGTGCTGGACGCCAAGACCCTCTCGTCGGCTTTCTTCCGGCGAGAGGAGGCGTCCGGGCGTGGGCAGAGGCTGGTTCCACAAGAGGTCGAGGCCATGTTGGCCTCCCTCCGCAGGTCTGCTGTGGAGGAGTGGCGTTCCAGGCTGGAGAACCCTAGTGCTGGTACGAGGACCGTCGCGGCAGTGCGACCTGTCCTCGAGCAGAGGCTGGACAGGCGCCACGGCGCGCCGACATACCGGCTGACGCAGGTGCTCACCGGGCACGGCTGCTTCGGTGCGTACCTGTGTCGCATAGCCGGAGCGGAGGAGTCCGCCGTGTGCCACCATTGTGGCAACTGCCGTGAGGACACGGCCCAGCACACGCTGGAGGAGTGCCCAGCCTGGGACGAGGAGCGCAGCGCTCTCGTAGCGGTCATAGGAAGCGACCTTTCGCTGCCGGCCGTGGTCGCCGCCATGGTCGGCAGCCGGAGCTCGTGGCGAGCCATGCTCTCCTTCTGCGAACGCGTCATGTCGCAGAAGGAGAGCGCCGAGCGGGATCAGGAGCAGACCGATCCCGCTCGTCGCCACAGGAGACGTAGGAGGCGCGGGGACAACAACTAACCCGGCGCCGCAGAGGCCACACGGGGCCGCCGTCCCTACCTTGGCGGCCCCCCAGACGTGACGCAACACGCGTCGTTTGCCGCGTCGCTAAAGCGGCGGTGCACAAAGAGGCGGTCCTGGCGCGTCCGTTCATCGGTATCCCGGGGCCGTCTCAAGCAGGGACCGAAACCGGTTGTACATAACGGTACCGGTATCGACCAATTTCGGTTACCTTTAAGATTTAGGTAACCCTTATGACGGTAACCAATGAAAATTATAAAGGTTACCCTTATATACGGTAACCGATTTAATACCGGTAACCTAAAAAAGACCTTGACGGTAAAAGAGAGCGCATTGGAGAATACTCATTTCCATATTGCATACCAAATAAAATATATTATACTTGGCGTGTTGTTTACACAATATCCCTGGAATCGTTTCATTTTACTTGCGATGTAATTGTGTTGAAAAGAAAAGGAAGTGAGTAAAGGCAAGAATTTGGTGTAATGGGATACTGTATAGTAAAGACATTTTTATATCTCAGTATATTTAATTTAATAAATAAATAGATAGATACCTAAATTCACATAAATAATATTATTTAGTACAAAAACCCTATATTTTTAAATTATAAAACATTAAAATAAGATAAACCACGTCCCGAGCAAATGACCTTGAGCATTTACGTCTTTCTACTGCCTTCTATACAAGACGTCGTATTCGGTTGCGTCCGCCGACGTATAAAGGAGGTTATTTGTGCGTCTGTTGTAGGTATTTAACGTCCACAGATGCGTCCGCCTCGAATCCGATTGTTGTCGGTTTTTGTGGGACGAATCATAGGGTTTTGGTGCGAACGTCCGATTTCTGTCCACAAGTCTTCGCTTTTTTTTTACCATCGCACAACACTTTACCGCAGTAGAGTCCATTCGAGGGGGTTAACGTCACCGGCGTCCGTAGGCTTTGACTCTAGATTCCCTACACTTGACCCCTGGGTAGTGCCAAATGAGTGACACAGTTCGTGGTGGTAGGACTTAAGTGTCCGCCCGGGTAGCGACCACCGTCCACGAGGCGTAAAGGCCGCCATAGTGATCTCCATAAGGGGATCGCGTTCCGGGATCAGCCCATGGTTTTCCGTTTTTTTCGAGGGGCTTGAGTCCAGGCATGAGGTTGTACCGTGTGGGTATTTTCAGTCGTTTGTCGAAGGGAGGAATGTTGATCCGCCGGCCAGGGAGACCCGTAGAAACAGTTGTCCGCTGGCCGCCCGCGGTATAGTACAGGGGCTAACCACCTCGAGAGGCTGCCTAACCATGCCGCGCATAATCTTGGGCGGGTCCGTCGTGCCGGTTGGTGACCGGAAGTGGGGTCCCGGCGGCCCATCCCGGGAGGGTACGGGGGCCCTTCCGTCCGGCGGATCAATTCGCTTCCTGCCGATCCTTTCGTACCGGTGCCCATTCGGCCTTCTTAGTGCCCGAACTTAAGCCATTCGTTGCCTCTTCACCAATCCCATCCTTTCAACCATGACAGTGCAATTAAACAGAGCAGGTCCTTCAGCGGTGCATAACCCCACCACCGCGTTCACTATGGAGTTCACTAATATCCGCGGACCCCATACGAACCTCAATGCCGTCCACCACCATCTCGAGACGGCCCGGCCTGCTTTGCTCTTCCTCGGAGATGCAGATTCGTTGTCCGGCCGATGATTCTTACCTGTTGTATCCCGGTTATTCGCTTGAAGTAAACTTCAAGCCTAAAGCCGGGGTATGTTTGTGTGTTCGGTCGGACATCTGCTGTCGCCGTTTGCACTGCATGGAGGACCCCTCCTTCTCCGCTCTGTGGGTGCAAGTGGATCTAGATTCCCTGAGCCTTATCTACGTGTGCCTTTACAGCTCTCACCACGGGGACGATGAGGCGACTCGGCTGTTCAGGTATCTTAGCCAGGCGGCTGATGACGCGCAGGCGCAGTTCCCGTCGCCCGAAATGGTGGTCTTGGGGGATTTCAATGCTCATCACGAACTGTGGCTAGGACTGATCATGCTAGCAGAGCTGCCCATGCATTCGCTCTAACTCATGACTTGACACAACTGGTGAACTAGCCCACCAGGATCCCGGATGTGGCGAGTCATGCGCCTTCTCTGCTGGACCTTCTGCTGGCGAGTCATCCAGCCGGGTATCGTGTGACCGTTAGTGAGCCTCTAGGCACTTCCGATAACTGCCTGGTTGGGTCGTCATTACCATTCGCATCACCACCACAATCCGTGCAGATTAAACGGAGGGTCTGGCATTACTCGTGGCAGATTGGGATGGTATGCCGGAATATTTCGCATTCATCTCTTGGAGGCGGCGCTGCTTTGAGGGTAAAGATCCGTCAGCGAGTGTCAACGCTATTGCTTACGAGATTTGAGATCGCCAGTAAGGGCCTTGGACGCTCCTGGTTCAATCGTGCATGCACCGATTCTGTCAGTGACAAACAGGCGGCGTACCGCGCTTGGATCAGGAGTCGTGCCATGAAGGATCCCAATATCAGTTCCCTCAAATAAGCCTACAACCAAGGCTTGTAAGAAGGCCTACGTTAGGGTGGATGCCCAGCGCGTTAGCAGGATTGGGCGTGCGTTTGCCAATCACCCAACTAGCAGTCGTGCTTATTGGAGTTTGGCCGGGGCCGTTCAATCTAACTTCTGCCGTCCAGCGTTGCCACCGCTGAGGTATCCAGAACGGTCGCTGGCCCACAAGCCGCAAGAGAAGGCTGCCTTGCTGGCAAATCTCTTTGCGGCTAATTCCCGCGTCGAAGACCGTGGTTCGCAGACGCTGCCCACACTGCCTGATTGCGGTTTCTCAATGGCGGATATTCGCATCAGGCAGTGTGGTTTGCAGCGTGAGTTACGGTCTCTCGATGTGCGGAAAGCCAGTGGTCTGGATGGGATGGGATACCAGCCGTGGTTTTAAGAGCTTGTGCAGCCAAGTTGTCTCCTGCACTGACTTGCCTCTACCGAGCGTCCTACCGCACAGGTGTTGTGCCGGAATCTTGGAGGGAGGCCAATGTGCAGCCGATCCCAAAAAAGGGTGATCGGTCGGACCCTACCAATTACCGCCCTATCGCTATCACCTCAGTGATGTGTAAGGTCATGGAGCGGATCATAAACGCTCAATTGGTCCGCTACCTGGAGGATCACTCGTTGATCAGTGACCGACAATACGGATTCCGTCAATACCGATCGACGGGTGATCTTCTAGCGTTTGTCCTGCATCGCTGGAGTGAGGCGATTGACCGGCGTGGCGAGGCTCTTGCTGTGAGCCTCGACATAGCCAAGTCGTTTGATAGAGTCTGGCACCGTGGTCTTCTTTCTAAACTTCCGGCATACGGTCTGCCCGGCAACCTGTGTTCGTGGATTTCCGGCTTTCTGCATGGGCATAGAATACGTGTAGTCGTCGACGGACACGCTTCGGCGCTCATGTCGGTAAATGCCGGCGTTCCTCAGGGCAGACAATAATAAATATTAACAATGTGATTACCACAAGGCACAGACATCGTATTTTAAAATAGATATGGATTTGTGGTGATTACTATTACTTTTTCGTTATTAGTGTCAACTTTATTACACCCTTGTACATTACATTTAGATGAATTTGTTTCTTTTTGGTAGGTAAAATATGCATAAACATGATTTTTTCGCTTTCGTTCCATTTTCAAAGTATATAGGTAAACCGATTTCAAACCAAACAAATAATTCAACACTCCCGTGCGACGTGCGTACTGAATGAAATATCAATTAAGAGTCTCAAAATTCAAAAATCGCAAAGATCGCGTCTGCGTATGGTCTGCGTCGAATCAGTGCAAGTTACAACATGCACCAACCGGGGCGACGGCCTTGAGGTCGTGTTTGGTCGACGCACGGCGCAGCGACGCTTTGACTTTTGCCGACAACGCTTGAAACATAGAGGTAATCCTTATTTCGGTTACCGGTATGATACCAGTTAAATTCTAGGAATCTAATAAAATTGGCGTATAGGGGTTACCTTTAAAAATACCGGTATTTTTTTTTTCGGTTGATACCAAAAAATACCGGTATTTTCGTTACCGTTTTCGGTCCCTGGTCTCAAGTGCACCGATGGTGGCCGACGCGGGGTTTTTAGTCGGTATTTGTAGTTTGTGGTAGGGACCCGACCCAGCGGCCGCCCGTCCACATCCACGGGCGGCACTACATCTCGCTGGGCTCGGAAGGCGCCGGTGAGTCCGACACACCCTCGCACCTTCGGGGGTGGGATGGTCCGTGAAGGGATTTACCCCGCGAGAAAAAAAAAAAGGGTCTTTGCCTCTATGTTGCTACTATTAAAATGGGTTTAAATTCCTATCGAATGTATAATCTATGAGTGATGAAGTTTTCCATTGGAATCCTGTTTCGGGCCATCTGCCAATTCAGTGGAAAATATTGTAAGCAAGGACATGCTTTTTAAAGATTGACGAAATATTAAAATTTAAACTTTCTTATTCATATAATTATGGTAAAGCATCGTGGATTACAAATATTTGTTGCGTAAAAACTATAGTAGGTATATGTAGACATTGGATGGGGGTGTTTTGAACTACACTGCCATATTCCACTACTTTATATTCTTCACTATATTCCAGTCTAGTACTAAGTAGTAATAAGTATATAGGCAACTTTATTATTTTAGTATAACACGTGTACGTTTTCCAAAACCAATGATTCCGTATTTATCTTTGTTTTACGTTTTACCGATAGCGTAGATCATAAATAAAAACAAGCCTTCAATTGCCAAGTCGTAATAACTAACTCCTTTGTTGATAACAATTGCTCATCCGAATTGAAACAAGTAAATATTTCTTTGAACTGACGATGCCTTTGAAGCAGGCCCAGCCTAGCTTAGACGTGAGTACACTGCATAATATCGTTTAACTTGCCAAGAAAATCGTAAGCTCCGTTTACAGTGGAATATTCTCAACTTTTAATGCCTAAAATCGTAGAAAGATAATAGCTATGAATATTAGATACATAAGCATCTTTCGTCGCTGGATAGACAATTAAGAGCGCCCTATACAGTCAATCAGATGAATTGTAAAGACTATGACGCGTCACTATTAAAAATCTCTATTCGCCTATGGCAAATATATTTGGAGATTCTTGGGGGTGGCCTATGTTCAGCAATGAATTTTCAGTGGCTGAACAGAGAGAGAGAAAGAAATATATATTTTCTTCTTTTCTCATCAACTTTATGAGATCAATAACAATAAGAATCAATAACAGCCTCCATGGCGCAGTTGGTTACAAATATTTCTTTTGGGTGTTTGTGGGACCGAAAAGTCTCTCGTTGTTCCTGATATCCACGACACAAGCAAGACTAGATCTTAGTGAGTGGTCAGGACTATGTGTGTAACTATTGGGTGTTATTTATTAATTTAATGAATAGTCAAGCCGAGTATAAAAACAAAAATGCAGTATTCATCGTTTAAAACACGTTGCGTACTAAAAGCGCAACATCAACCTGGCAGAATAATGTTAACCCGATTACAGCAGCCACGCTGCTCTTCGAATAGAATTCAATGTAAACTTCATCCTATTCATGTATTCAGCTTTACCTCCGCTGGTTCTAGGCTTTAAATAAAAACCGCGTATAGTAGCACAACGCAAAGTTCGCGGTTTAAAATGTTACCGCAATTTGGCGAAAAGACTAAAATTATTTTTGGGTTATTATATGATATTTGTAATGCCTGCCTTTTCAATGCCCGAGTGAATTTTTATTTAATTTCAACGCTTTCAATTTAAAGAAACTAAAACAAAGTCGAGTGGAAACGTGCTTGCCACTGAACACTTGAAAAGATTTTCAAAAGACATGACGTCAATGATACACGAAGCCCATGCCTCGTAATTTTGTAGGCAGGTATAGTTTGAGTTACTATAAAAGGAATATAGTCGAAATTGTGGCGGACAACAAACACCGGCAACCAACCAACCTGAACTTCATGCCAGAGAGTTAGAGTTAATCTCTATGGTGTTCGAGAGTGTTCGGCGTTCTCTGTCAATTGAAACATATATAAGGATTGTCATGCAAGAAAAACGCCATTCTATTCTTTCGACCCAATTCTGTATTTTCGGCCACATAATTATTATTAAGAACTTATTGTACTCGTACATAATATAATATTTTACACATTTGTTAAAATTATTTCTTTTACTACAAAAAGTACATTCCTGCATATACCCAAGAAATAACATAAATAATTTTCTAAATAAAATTTCAAAGAACTTTAAAAAGATTCCGGTTGAAGTTTGCGTCGAAGTAGGAAGCCATTGGTTCTCTTTATCGAAATCGAATAAAGAATGGCAGCGCTCAATTCACATACGACTCGTATTGAAACCCACTTCTGATAATATTTACTATTAAGCAGGTCTGGGGAAATCGATTACTGATACTGAAAACTGAATCGATGGCCATCGATATGTAAAAAATAAAGTGTATAAACTTTAAACATTTCAAACACAAAAACTTCTGAATATAATCAGCCAACGTTATTCTTCATTGGCCGTGGCATATTAAATCAGTAAAGAAGTAAGTATATTGTCTTTAATATTATAAGTCTCAAATCATTAATGAATCAAATCTTCACTCTATGCAAATCTGAAGGGGAACGTGTGAATTTTTTCAAAAAGGTTCCTTATATAAAAATATATATGTTACTCTTTTATAAAATAAGGTCTAATTATAATTATTTTTTATTAAAGCAATTGAATTTGCTACCCTGAGGTGATAAAAGTTACTATTGAAATATATTTGTGCTTCAAGCACACTCCAAGTAAACACGCGAAGAACTCGCAATTTCCAAACTCAAGTCATATCCCAATGACGTAATAAACGTTTATTACTCTTCTTAGTTAGCGCACACCATACAATCAAAAGCCATTCACACGGGAATATTCAGAGGTAGGTCGTGACAGTGTATTTATGCATTCGCTACCTGCGGCTTGTCATTGAGCAGAATCGTAAATAGATGTCCCAATTTGCTGGAACGTGCTCCGATATAGCGCCAGAAGTTGGTCTCTAGATAACTCGATTACAGAAGCGATGCATTTATACAATTGTGAATAGCTTTCGGTGTTGTATGATATTATCAAGGTCGTAAATATTTTTTATTAATCTATAAGTATATGAAAATCAAGGCACTGATGTAGGTAGATTAAATTTGTAGGGAGCACCGAAAATGTAAAACGGTTGGAGTTTTGTGTAGATGCATGTTAGAAGGTCAATATTTTGTTATAGATTTAGGTATTTTAAAATCAAAGTATAGATGTAGGTAGATTAAAGTAGGAAGCACCGAAAATGTAATGGTTTGAGTGTTGTGTAGAAGCACGTCAAAAGTTCAGAAAGCAGTATATGATAATATTATACTTTAGCATTAGAACCACGATAAATTAAGAGCTACTTGCCATTCAAGCTTCTTGAATACTATGGGAAACGAACTTTACAATACTATTAGATACGTTTGTCAGATCACTACCCCTATACAAACATTAAAACTTACACTACTTAAACTACAAACAAAATTCAACCGGTTTTAAATAGTTTTAAACCCAAAATATATTTAGACTGCGAAAGTTAGTTTTATTAGTGTATTCGACCTTGACAGTGATAACATTTAGTGAGGCGATAGAGCAAACTATTTTTGCCCATTTTGTTAATTATATTAGCATATTTTGGCGAATTATCTTGTGCTTTTTAATGTTTTCGAACTCAGGCACAAAAGCGGTATTTGCATAATGCATTATTTTCGAACTGTGCTACGATTAGAGCAATTTGTCCGAGATTAAGACATAATTTAACCATTAATTTATCAGACATATGTACCTTTGTAAATTTATTTTATGCTGGATAGTTAATGTACACTAACTGTTGAAGTATAGAAATGAAAAGATATAAAATAATTTTGTTTTGTTCTAAATTCAAATATGTATCACGTAAGGGCAATTAAAAACCCGTTTTTAGAAACGTTTCCCTCAAGTATTCAGTGAAATTCGGACACAATACCCTCACACGTCCCTATTCCGTCACGCAATTAGTCGGATACGAGGATATAATTAAATATTTAATGTTCTTCATTTTGTGAAAAGTTGCGATATAATTTGGTCGCAGCTGGCATCCCGTCGCATTTCCCCTATTGTTTTTGTGCGAATTATCCGAGCCGCGAATAAGCTGTTACAGCGGATGTAATAAATTATTTTTAAAGCATAAACTTTACTACGCATACATATAGAATTCGGTAAACACGACGCAACTTCTAGCATTAGTTCCCAACAATAACTGCTGCTTGCCAAATGGAATTTCTTTTAATATGAAAGTTTTATTAACGTCTTAGTCTAGTTTAGCATAAGATATCGTTTCTTATAGATTTGTAACGTTTGATTTAAAATGCTGTTTGTATCTAGTTACGAAAGTAAACAATATTTTCAATTCGAATTTAAATTCAAACAGCTATTCATAAATTGTGTAATATAAACACAACAGACCAATTAATCACAATTCTAAGCTTCAATTCGAAAAGCTGTTTAAACAACCGACTCAAACTCACTATTTAAACATTTCGATAACCCAGAAAAGTAGCGGCAAAACTATAAACTGAAAAGGAATATTGTGGAAGAGAGGCCTGCGTTCGTGAGAATTGAATACTAAGCAAGACACACAGCTAAAGAAATCTCAACAAAGGCCGTCGCAGCCACGCGATAGAAACAATCGAAAAAAACTCTACGATAGAAGAAAACACGCTGAGGCGTATTTGCCGGCACCTTTTGTCTCGTTGCGGCCGAGGCTCGCTCCTCATTAATCTTTCATTCGACTTGTCTCCGCGACGCTGTATCGCGAAAGAAATATTATCGCGGCGCTTAAAACGCTTATCGGCATGCGGCGTGGTCCTTCGAGCCGGATTTATGTTTCATGATGTTATGTTGTAGGGATTTGAGCCATTTTTTGAAGTCGTAAATAATATTATTATTGTTTCATAATTGTAACCTAAAACGTTATGTATTTTTTAAACTTATTGACCTATGAAGACATGGAAGACCAAATACCACGTGGCTAAATGTACTACAACGAGATTCAATGAGAACAATGGCATTCAATGTTTCGATGACGTCATGAGTAGGTTGAAGTAGAAGAATGTGAAGATTCTACCTTGTGGGATGAATAGTCGAGAAGAGAAAAAACGTGTTGACCTAAACAGGCGCGACAGAAACCCAATCGGTTTTAAAATTAAATCCATTAAACACCGTCCGAATCTCGTTTCGACATTCGAAGGAGCACTATGTTTAAACTCTAACCCATTTCTTTATCTTAAATTGAAATCTAGTGTTAGTAAATAGCAACTTTTTTCTCGATATAAATGTTCTTTCCAATATTTTTTATTGGAAAGCGAATCTACTATTTATTAATTAACCACGTCTCAATTAAAATTACAAAACAAATGTTACAATGCCAAAGTATTCTCGGGAGACATAGACAGTGCTAAAATGTTAAAAAAGGGGTTTATACAAATGAAATGTTCACTCATGAAGCACTTTCTATTTGGCACAAAAAATACTGTTTGATTTTTTACCTTCGTTCCCACGAGATATTTTTTCGGGCCGATGTTACTAACAAAAATAAACATAGAAAAATACTTTGAAATAAACAGCTTCGAATGAAAACAGTATCAACTATTCGAAATAATTTCCCAAAGACGGTTTCATGCGAAATCACAAAAGCCGAGTATTTTTGATATTTCACCAGTAAGTGTCGCATTCGATTTAGTAATGTGTACGTGTGCTGGTTGGTAATGCGGACCGAATCTGCAATACAGAGGAAGCGGAATAAAAATTCAATATTTTTTATCGTGGGCTTTGGCAACTATAATATAGGTATTGTATAATTTATTTCGCCCTGGTGTTTTCCGGTTTGAAGGACATTGTGGCCAGAATAACTACTAGACATATTGAGACGTAGAGGACGTTGAGGAATGCCAAGCATTGCTTAAATGCGTAATTCATGGTGTTATATGGTTTTACTACTGTCCAGCGGTCGTGTTGCTTACTATCAGGCAAAAGGGAAAAGTTCCCGTCAAACAGCAGTGTAAATGCACTGTTGTGTTTCGGATTGAAGGGCATAGTAGCCAGAGTAACTACTGGACATATTGAGACTTAACTTCTTATGTCTCAGGATGGCGAGCGTAGTAGAATGCCAAGCATTGCTTTGTAATTCAAGGTGTTGTTTGGTTTTGCTACTGTTTATGAGCGGTCGTATCGCTTACCATCAGGCGAACGGCATGCTCGTCTCGCCATTCATAGCAATAAAAAAAAGGGATGGTCGTCTCACCATTTATTGCGATAAAAATATTGTATGCATTATATTGCTAGGATATTAAGGTGTATTACTTCTAAATTGAACATTTGCTTGTATAAGTGTTCCTGGCTCAGCAGTTCGCGATTCTGGGTTGTTACAATATTATACTTCAAGATGTATTCTTTTAAAGTGGACCAGTATAATGCAGCATTGAAGACATGGAAAATACGAATAGCGTTCCCTTTATTTTGTGATAAGTGCAACATAAAAAATTAGTGTGCCAGAATTTCAATCAAACTTCAATGATTTCACGAAAACAATATATCTTAATTGTTCGGCATACGGCACTTAAAAATTTGTTGTATAATTCAAATTGTAAAATTATTCATAGCTGTAACATACTTTAAATAACGAATGCAAGGATTTTTGGTTTGAAATTAAGCATTCCTACTAACTAGTGCAAACGATACCTACCGCAGCATCAGTAATTGAGCGATTACAAATTTACAAGTGACCCGTCGTCGCAATCACGCTGATTGCGTTGGTTTAGCCAATTACCTGACATTTTACTAATACTGAAAATAAACGTGTCACGCAATGAATGAATTTTAAATACGTATTTTTTAGACTTCTTGGCTAAAGAGCTGATATACGCACCACCTCTTTCTTTATATGGAATTGTAATCAGTGAAAACTATTGTGTTTTATGTAATTCTAGTTGTGTTTATTTAGGTATCTATTGTTTCCAAAATAAATAAAATATTTGAAAATGCACCTAGCATTGACGGCAAACAGAAATTGATTGGAAAATGATTAAAGGATACAAAATTACTATTTTTAAGTGAACCAACGTTTCGCATAACCTTCGCAGCAAAGTTTAAATATTTTTCAGTTTGAAATAAAAATGTCTTCCAAATATTCACCATCGTTATGATTATGTTATAAATGTAACTGATAGTAGGTACTATTTATATTTAGATCACAAGTCACAAGCTTGCTGATTTTGCTCACAACAAATCATAGTGTCACATACAGGGTATATCAAAACCAAAAACGAAGGCGGGTGATAGTTTTAGTGACTTCAGACACCACCACCACTCTCAGGTACGATTGTAGAAGAGGTCCGTGTCCTGCAGTGGGACGCATATCGGCTGATACAGTACAGCACAGTAGGTATATCTGCAAAATTAATCAATCTAAAACTTGGACTTTCCAAGAATTATGTAACAAAACACTTGAGCCCCAAATCCGGTGAATCCGTAACGAAGTTGAAAAAGAATAAAAAGCCTCTTACGTTAAGTGGCTGCATCTTTGTTTGGTCCCCTTTGAGGTGCCATCTGCGGAGTGTTTGTCATGGCATAACGACAACGTTCCTCGCAAAATTGAGCAAGAAAAATTTGATCCGCCTTTTTATACCGAAAACATGAGTGTTTTGTTACAAAGGCGAAATGGGAGATAACAGAATCGGATGGCTAGAAATAATCTTGAACATCAATTGGACAGTAGGTACGTTATATTTTTGAGGAATACAAAAGTATTCAGATTTCTTGTTATTTGATTGTAATTGTGTGGGAAAAATAAATATATATCTTCATGGTGGTCTTATCATATACGTGCAGTTATATATATTTTTACTGCACTATTTCAAGTTGGGTTATTTTTTGGTAATTGTGCTTCCTATATCGAGTCTATTTATAGTTACTACATGTAATATATAAAAGCTATGAAACATAAAACATTCCCTAGTATATAATATACAAAGTTTACAGATATGACCTGAAATTTTCGAGTACTTTATATGCAAAGTACTCGAAAATTTCATTTCAGAAAATTACTTTATATTAAGACAATATATGCAAAGTCAAAATTCTTGAAGGCCTATGTCCAACAGCAGACATCATATAGTTTAAAATTTTAGTGACTTTTAATTTATAAAGTTAAATATTATACTAATTTATGTCCCCGTATATACATCAGTTGAGTTGTTCGTAAATAAGCCGCTTAAAATTTATATGACTGTACCCGCTACACTTGACTACTCCGCAGGCCAGTTCGCAAAGTTAATAACAATTACGGGTGAGAAGAAACCCTTTAGTTCGAATTAATTCATGCTCCAAGGAGCCTTTGGGGCAGTTCCTTGTTGACATTTGACCGCAATTTTAAAGCCAAATGTCACGGCTTGAACAATGAATATTCGCCTACAAAGAGACAAATAAAATAAACTTAATTATTCCGACATTGTGCTAAATCTACTGTTCTTTGGTACGGTTACGAATAGTTTAATGTTTGTTTATAGACCTATGTTTACGTTATTGTTCTAAATTTTTCAGTTCAGTTATTACGCCGAAAAATTGACAATAGTACCTGCTCTAACTTTTCGGTGCCGTGTGTAATGATAATCTACCATCACGCATTATAACGTTAAAGGAAAACATTGCGAGGAAATCTGCATACCATTACGATTTGTGAGTATTTCTATGGTACCACCACTCTTAATCGTACTTTCGATTGTAGAGGACGCTTGGTGCCCAGCAGTGGGACTTGTATGGGCTGATACAGTACAGTATATTCATCAAGATTGCCACTATAACATGCTATTAACAAAAAATACTGCCTCGGTGGCGTAGTTGTACCTACTACGGTATGATTGCAAAGCTGTGGTCTCGGGGTCGAATACCGGGTTGGGCAAAGTAATATTGAATTTTTCTATTCAATAACAGCCCGGAATTAGGAATTTGTGCCCGATAGGCTTGCCCTCTATCACATCGTGGGACGAAAAATTCAAGGCGAAATGTGGGTTTCCCAGTTGCACCTCTGCCAACCATTTCTAGGAAAAAGGCGTGAATTTATGTATATATGTACGCATTTAAAAAATATCTAGATGAGAGTTTGTTAACCCTAATTAGTGTTTTTCTTTTGTGCACATATAAAGTAATATTTTAAAGAACAGTAGTACTACGTACTACTAACAAGAATTTATTTTATTTGATCGAACACCGATTAGTTTCTAACCCACCGAAGTTTTATAAGTCATAGTAAGTTCTACTCGCGTATGGTTCAGATAACATGTTTATACATCATATTAAGTGCTAAGGCAAGATGGATGTTGATCATCCATCAGAGGAGATATCCGCCCGGTTCTACTTCAGAAGTTAGCTCTAATACATACCTATTGTTAGCTATTTTAGTATAGCTAAGCATCGTCTATTTTAATGCCTAGGAAATATACAAAAATAATAACTGAATATTAAGTCAGAAGAATACTTTTTTTAACACTATGATTAATAATTCATCTTAAATTTAAATTTAAAATAAGGGACAGTAAAACACTAGGTTTCTTTATACAAACATGCAAATCCCAAAATATACATACCGCATAGACCCACTCCTTTTCCCCGAAGGGGTAGACAGAAGTGCTTGCAGGACTAGCAGGCCTCCTATCACGATTTGATAACAGACGATCCTATCGCCATATCGAGCACAAATTCCTGAGTGCAAGCGGATAATGAATAGAAAAATCCAATATCACTTTGCCCGCCCCGGGATTTGAACCCGAGACCTCAGCGCTGTAATCATACCGTAGTACAACTGCGTCACCAAGGCAGTGTCAAAAAATGATACAGATACAAACAGTGTATTGAACACCACAAATTACAGAAAAGTAAAACATAGAAATCTTACAAATCAGTAAACCATTGGCGGTCTATCGATATGAGCGATCTCTTTCAGACAACCAAAATAATTTCTTTAATTCGAATACTCATTGAAAGATGTAAGAGGCGGAAAGAGACAGAAATATAAGCTACATCAGTATGAAAATACTCGAACTTGAAGCGTGATCCTTCTAGAGGTAATTACTCTAAGCTTCTAACCGTACTTCTAACACAGGTTGTTATGACACTTCAAATCTAACATGCGCAGAAATAACCTTGGAAACAGCTAAACGGTGCGATAAAAATACAGGGCCTTAAAGAACTGTGCTTACCCGATCGATGTTTCAAATGCTGTTGAGAAAGTTTTAAATTAGTTCTTCCACTTATACACTAGGGTTACCAGCGCTAAACTTGCTAAAACCATCCAAACATTTTACCCTATGGCTGTATACCTTCTTACATTTAGGATTTTTAGTATGTAACATCAGCAAAATTTATTTAAATATAAACCATTTTTTTATGATGAAAATTTCATATCCTATATTTTTGCAGTAAACAACCCTAAACACAAATGTATGCAGTTTCTAGCTAATGTAAACTACTAACATTAGTTCAATTCTAAATTAGTTTTGTTTAATCCCAGTATTTGAATAGCTGTTGGCCAATACATTCTGCTAATCGTGGGTTTGAAATTGAACCTATAAATAGACGAGATTCTGGAAATTTCGTCATCATTCTACAGGGAGCCGTTTTTAAACATAAGCCTCTCTAAATATGCGCTATTAAACAATATAATCTTCAGCTTTTATCTTTTAAAACCCAGTCAATCCAATGATGTTTTACAAATAGACGCGTCATACACTAACATAATGGTACAAAAAATGGCGTGATGCGATGAAACGCGATGAATAGACATCGCTAGTTACGTAACAATAAGTGCCGCACTGTTATTGGCTAAAGCGCGTGTGACGTAGCACCAAGCATCAAGTACGGGATGACGTGGCGAGAGTTGTCAAACGTCGCCATGAGAGCGAATTTAATAAATTTTATTTTATAAAAAAAAAATTTGTGTGTACTTGCGCACTAAATAAAATATTTATTTTGTTTCACAGTTTCAGAATAATTTGTACGTTATTTTAAATCAGTCTAATCTATTTTTCCGCAATTGGTTTTGAGAATACAAATAGTCAGAGAAACGTGTATCCGCGCCACTGGTTGAAGCGTGACTGATTGCACGTGAGGCAATTACCTCAAAAACGTCTTGCCATTATAAAGCTCGGACAACGCATCTATGCTTTATAAACATCTTAGAGTCAATCTGCTAATGTCGTCACTATCTTTTTTTATCGCAATGAATGGCGAGACGAGCATGCCGTTAACCTGACGGTGAGTGACACGACCGATCATTGACAGTGACGACACCTTGAATTACAAAGCAATGCTTGGAATTCCACAGCGCTCGCTATCCTGAGACATGATGTTAAGTCTCACTATCTGCAGAAGATTCTCTGTTTACAATATCATTCGAACCAAAACACAACAGTGCATTTACACTGCCGTTTACGGGAGAAATAAATATTGCAGTCTGCTCGTTTGCCGGACCTATGAAATAAAAAAAATACGTAAATCTCTACAGCTGTGATACATACCATATATGATATCCTACATTCCTGGACGAATGCCACATCAAACAATCCTAAATCATTATTACATTCTGAAATATCGCCAGTAAGTTGAAACGCCTGCAGCTGATTAAATACTCAAGACTCGTCGAGAATTGACCCGAGAAACTTTCACCCAACCTAACTAAACAACAGCGGTCGGAAGTCCCCGCTGACCTCTTGAGCCATCGCTTATTTTCTTACTAAATATGCTTTTGAGGAAAAATATTGTCGGTATTCGCAGTAGGCAAACTGATTCTAATAACGAAAAGTTTTAGGATATTTATCATCCAACAACTATTGATAATGAATGTGTAATTTTGGATTTCGAGTCTGTAATTTAATACGGTTACCAGTTAATTCATAGCGTGGTGGGCTATACGGTCTAACCCCTCTCAATCGTATTCGCGATTAGATAAGGCTCGTGCCCTGCAGTGGAACATATTTGGGCTGATACAGTACAATTCATTATAATATGTACATTTTACATTATATACAGCATACTACTCTGGAAATACTGCATTAGGTTTTTTTCGAGAGGAAAAGCTATAAAGCTTCCTTTTCGGTACCTCGGAGAAGACTGAAAAGGGTATGTCAGTATCACTGGCCTACCAGCCTGGCACGCTGCGGATATTGCGGCAGAGTCGGATTCCTATAAAAAAAAACTACGCCAGTATGCTTATTAAAACCCGTCAATTGCCATCGCACGCATTTCGAGGGGCTATCAAGAAAAACCCCTTCCCTGTGATCGACAATTCATCTGGTAGTGATAATACGGGCTATTACTCGATTTTGAATAGTTTTGAGTAGATACCTAATGACTAATATCAGTACCCCAAGCAGGAACATTTTGAAGTATCGTATAGTAATAGTATGGTGACAACTATTACTATACTATTACTACTCAATATCGGTAGCATGAATCGTTTAACCATACTCTCGTGAACTCGATACTATTACGTTACGATAGTGACAGATAACCTAGGGTAATGAACGAATGTTACTGAATGATTCGTGCGGAATTGACATTCACTACGTGGGTAAATTAATTTATTATCATTATAAAATAACAAACAAATATAAAACATGCATTAATGTCGCGTAGAAAGGTTATGGGAATTAATTAATAAGCAAATACATATTTATTGCTTTTATTCCGCAATATACAAAAATGACTCCAATTAATTATGCGTTTAGATTTCCGAACGTAGCAATTTTTTTTATTAGTTGTCACACATTAGCGGTTTTCACATAACAATTAATGCAAAATAATAACTCTCATATTATATAGGTTATAGATAAAGATACGTATATATGTTTTATAAAATCCCTCAACATTTTTAAGGAGCTTTATGAAAGTATTCTCTATATTTTTGCTCGTTAAGTTCCTCGGCAATTATTTTCACATATTATATGCTCACACTTCTCTGTCCTAAGAGCTTGCTCGACTATACATTGAAATAAGCTTATAACATAAAATGATCAAGTAGGTACGCAAAACGAAAATCAAAGTTCCGTGTAAATATTTTATTTATAAGTTTTTTTACAGGTTTAGGTTAGGTATGTTTCTAACTACAATAAATTCCAGACTTTCTATAAACTCATACTTTTTCGCAAGATTCCCAAGTTTGTTGCTCCGATTTCAAACAGTCCATCGTCTAAGAAATAACCTTCATATTTGAGTTAGGTATCACAATAATTGTAACTTCATATCGCATCATTGAATTTCATATTATTAGCGAAATACGGAGTAGATAATTACACACAATAACACTAAGGCATCGGGAAACACTAAGCATAACCGTAATTAACACATTTTCCCTTAATTCGATGTGTAGAAATACAAAAATATACTCTCGATAATGTTCTCACGGCAAAAATGTCGGTGACAAAACAATCGTATTTCTCGATAGTAAATCGGCGATACTATACGTCAAGAATTATTCCTGCTACCACTTTTTATACATTTGTATAGTAAAACTATCGTTATTACCATACTATAGTATCGTAAACGTTTCCCGCTGCCATAATTTAGTTCCAAATACGCTCACAATGGCGCTGTTCAAATTCCCATACAAAATTTTACTATTACCATTACTATACTATAGAGCCAAATGTTCCTGCTTGGGGTACAGATATGAAGTTATTTACTATTACGTTTTGTGAAAATGCCAAAGTCTCCAATATTAGTTTGATACTAGTAAAACCAAAATAGCTGCTCAGAAACTTACTAGTCTCACCTCACAGTATATGAGAATATCTCACGTAATCCAGACTATTCGTCGGCCACATACATAGATCGTCTTTGAACTTTGCCATTTAGTAAATACCTTATACTTGCCAACTAACTTTACGGCATTACCTCGCACAAGTTTTATATAGAAAATATTAGTATTTTGGAATCTTCATTTACTTATGCTTTATACCATTAATAATATTTATTTTAGTTTTAAGAGATTGTGTATTAATTGAATATAAAAACAATTTACATACATACATAAACTTACGCCTTTTTCCCATAAGGGGTAGGCAGAGGTACCTCTGGTAGCAACCAGGACACCCACGTTCCGCTTTCCATGCTCCGTTCCACGATGTGATGGGGCAAGCTCATCGCCATTTCGGTAACCATGACCCCGGACGGATAATGAATAGAAAAATCTAATATCACTTTGCCCGACCCGGGGATCGAACCCGTGACCTCATCCTTATAACCGTATCGTAGAACAACGTTCTAGAGACTTCAGACTCAATGCAACTATTATACAGGGTATATCAAGACTGCTACCGAAAACGAAGCCGGGTGGTAGTTTAAGCGACTCCAGACACAATGCAACAGAAAAAGTTGCAAAAAAAAGTGACAATTTTTTTTTTGTTATTTTTTTCCTATGACCATATTTGGGTGGTAAATACATTTTTTCCTAAAATAATAGTGTTTACCCTTTTATTTATAAGTAATCTAGGGTATAAAAGTGTTTAAATTATTATTTTAGCAAAAACTATGGATTTACCACCCAAAAATGACGATATTTAAAAAATCATAAAAAATAATTGTCGCGTTTCTTTGCGAAATTTTTAGTTACATTGTGTTTGTAGTCACTAAAACTACCACCCAGCTTCGTTTTCGGTAGCAGTCTTGAGATACCCGGTATAAACGTCGTAGGAATAATAACTCGGCACACTATTACTAAATAATAATTTTAATCGCACTCAATTTAAAAACAAATCAGTAATGTCATATGAGTGTCATATCGTAAAACTTCAAGCGCATTCTCTCCGTTTCCGTTTGGGAATAAAAAATGGACGAAAATTAAAAAGTTAGCGGAACCGAGACCGCACTTTGAATGCGGTGGTGGTTTGGCAACGTTCTCCTCGCCTATCTTTTAAAATGGCACTCACCCATTCAAAAGATAGTTCGGCGAAATTATCGACGGTCTGATTGAATGAGAGAATTCCGCATGTATATTTGGCTCGGATTCTTGCATCAATAGGTATATCAATAGGTTTCATTTAGTGATATTTCTCAATAGCTGTTGTCAAATCTCTCCTCTTTACTGATGTAGAAAGCATCATTACCATGTTCCAACAACTGGCTGAAAACCTTTAATTTGTCTTCAAGAATCTATATGTCTAACTATATATATACCTACACTCCGATATCTATCGTGACCACTAAATATTGTAAATCGTCCAATTCGATCTCTTCCATACCCTTTTTTCTTATCGCAAGCATTAACATAACATTAACATCCAATAAAATAAAAAATGCATGGAGGGTAGTAATGATTAATTTCCTGTAAACTAGTCACTTTGTCGATCACCGAATCTATCCTAATAACAATTCGTTATCCCTCCAACAAATTTAGTATTCTAAACTGCAACCACACAACCTTTTCGTATAAATAAACTTTCCTTCATCACTTTACAACTAACAATTCCTTTAAAATTCACAGACAAAAGTTTATTCTCGTGTACCTGAGGAGTAGTCGCAAACCGTATCAAATGCTAAGTGGCCCCGAAGTTGGCTCTTTAAGTGCATCTCCCGTAGAAAACGGTCTTTCTCTTTATAATGCTGTTAAATATTATGGAAATTATTTGAGAGAAATCCTATGTATACTCTGAGATACAATATTTTTTTCTGCCCTTTCTATCTCCTGTTAATATATCCATTCCATGGTTGCCTGTAAGAAATTACCTAGTGTGATAAGGCCGCCACTTGTACTATTATTCTTATTGTGTAATATCTTCATTGTAATGTATTTCTTTACAGTGCAAAAAAAAGATTAAATAAACAAATAAATAAACTTTACTTGACAATTTTAGTCGACCTTCTATTAAAGCTTGAAGTTTTAATTGCTTAATTTAAATATAAGTTTATGTTTGTACTACAGTTCAGTGTAAGGGTTATTCAGACCGTACGATTAGCTGGACACGATAAGAATTATGAGCACATAAATTTTCCTAGACTTGTTAGTAGCCTGTGATGAACACCCTTAATAAGATTTAGTCGTTATAACTGAAAAACACCTTAGGTTTCTTGCTAGGTAATTTGCAATATTATTATTTTTTTGTAAAAAAAAATTATACTTATTCTAATATAGTTTTGATATCTGTCTGTCGCTGGTATATATTAAGGAATATAAAAATATTACGACATTAGAACACACCTTAAAGTTACCTTGAACATAACTTACATCACGAGTCGCAAACAAACACTGCATACACAATTTATCAAAATGGCGACATTCTGCCACACATAGAAAACATAACAAATCTAAAAGTATTCCAATAATATCGAACACATTTATGAAAAGAAAACTTTAAAATCAACTGCCATTCTTGCGGATGCGAACGAATCAAACTAAGGCACAATACATTGCGCGGGCAACACAATTCTGTATTGACTCGTAAAAACTTGTATATTGATGTACAGCGTACAATCGGTTTTAAACGGTGCCTGTGAAAGTTGTCCGTCGCTCGCTGCAGCCCCATTTTGTACCGTTCAGACAATTGCGGAGTTATTTGTTTGCAAATTGAGTTAGTTTGTCAACGATACCCAGATGTAGCTTGCTGTTCGCTTGTTAAATGGATTACCTAAATATATTAAGAGATGTGGATTGTAACTACTTTTTTCATATTGATATGATGACTTAATTAATGGTAATTTTACGATATCAAATTAAACAAAAATGTGGTTGCATTGACGATATTTAAGGCAGAGATGAAAATTTTGTGTTCATCGTCGTACTCTTTGTTTACAGAACAACAATATAAACCGTATTCATTAGATTAAAAAGTTGTACACGTGATTTCCATTCCTATTCTAACCTTATAACTATAAACAACTATGTTCAAAAACATTCACAATCACACAAACCCATTACGTAACTTTATCGGGACGTTTTCGAACGTGCCAGATTCACAAAATCCGTTTGTACTTAATCTGTGACGAGTTTAGGCGATACATCGACACTTGAAACTTTGACTCGCAACACCATTAACTGTAAATGATTGCTTCACACCACATTTCTCTGATAGCTTTATTGAACTATTTATGAGTTGTATTTTGAGTAAATCACGATTTATTTGACACTAGAGCTGAGTATCTAGTCGATTTATCTGACCATCTGGGCTCCAGAGATTTAAGTCGCCACTGGCGTAGAGCCCCAGCCAGGCCGCAACCCTTTCGTCTTCCCCTGGGGCACCAAGTGTAATTTACCTTATTTCACCTAGTCCATAAAGGGTTTCGATCGAACTGAATTTATACTTGTATCAGCCTATATAAGTCCCATTGCAGAAACCGGTCCTACTCTACCATCGATAATACGATTGGGAGTGGTTAGGCCATTTATTCCACCACGCTGACCTTATGCGGGTTGGTGGACTTTTAAAGAAAGATTCTTAACTAATAGTATGCAAGACAAAATAAAGATAATTAATCCGATTAGATTCTAGGCTTTCATACTAAATCTTTGTTCTTTACGTAAAGGGTGTTCATATTTATGACTACGGTTAGGAAAATTCGTATGCTATCAGCGGCGCACAGCCCAATAATCTCCGTGGTTCAGTGCACGATTATCCGACGGAGTTTTCAACTCAATGTTCAGGTGTGGATCCATACTCAAATGAATATAAGAATTACAAATATAATTTACCTTCTTTCTATTATTAATAAGAGTCATAGAGGCAATTTGTACGTACCTCAACTAATATAATTTACCTTCTTTTATTAATTAAGAGCCATGGAGGCAGTATGACTACCTCATTAATTAGAAATGATACGTCTTTTATGTACAGTCAGCAACATAAGTCCATACACACATCACATTTTTTGATAACCCTTTTATGAATTAAAATTTCTAATGACTGCTCTGTAGTTGTAAAATATAATCAAGTAAACTCATCTTTATCGAGAAGTGCTATAACATATTGGAAATGATTATTGTTTTCGATGATAAGACCATTCAAAATCTCGTAAATGTATAGCGACTTATGTTGCTGACTGTACCTAATTTAGATTAGTGGGAACTAGTTTTCCTATTCTAACATCGCAATCATGATATAACTTAGTAGACAAAAAGCATATCTAACGCTATCATCGTTGGCATATAAAGCAACATACACATTATGCGTGTAGAAATTAACATTATCCATGTTAATTTTTTAAATATTTTTTTTTATTTTACTGTAAATAATAAACAACACAGCCAAATCCATGGCAGAGGCTAGTCTGAAATAAATTATGAACAATTATCATAATTAATTAATCCTGCAAAAACTAATTATTCCATAATAAGGAAATTACATGTATAAGAGAACAGTACGTTATCTTCTTCACATGAGTAAGCAACTCATATAACCTTAGATGGTATACTTGTCGTAATGTTTTCGTATTCTTGTTACAGAATAACCGCATTAACAACAAAATTACGAACACAATGGAATTAAAATATAAATACTTAATTTTCTCTTCTTGTAAGAACAAAGGGTGATAAAGTGCGGAGTAAAAGTTCATTCAGAAAAATAAGAGAAAAAGAACTGGCTTTTCTTGGTATGTAAAATCAAGTCTTCAAAGAAGTTCTGTACGGAGAGAGATCTAAGGAATTGGAACCGATAATGTCTGTACCCTTTTTTGTGACTACGATTCTTCGAAGCGTTTTTACTAAGTCGTAGGAACCCTAATTTTATATATTGTTTATATCCTCGAATAGATTTTTTGTACTATTTGCCGACATAGTCATTTAGAATGGCAAGAGAAACGTGTATCGCCATGCGGTCCTCAATATATGGACAGAACATAATAAGCCATTAGATGCAGTACGGAGTGGCACCGGTCACCTTAGACTCCCGCCTGCTTTAGGAAAAACTATAGAAACTCAAATAATCAATAAATAAAATAATCCAGAAAAGTAAAATATTAAAATAAACATTTTACAAAATACACAAGTATATCTACACCCTAATATAAAGATAATAAACGTGTACAAGCTTAATTAAGTCAGATTACAGCACATGTAACAATTAAACTGTCACTTAATACTAAATTATTCAGTGCGTGGGCGAAGGGTCGTTAAAACTTCACGTGGGCTACATAAAACAAAACTAGCCCCCGCAACCTTGAAATGGAGTTGCAAGTATGTGTACACGCGCGGCCAAGATAAATAGCAACGCGGTAATTATTAATATGTAATTTTTAACAATTTTTTTATTTCTATAGAGACGAGGGTGAGAACAAATGGTAAAGGCAACTTACGGCACTGGTAGTAGGTCTCTCATATGTGAGAGGCCATCTGGGTAGGTGAAACCGCAATGTCTATTTCTCCGGTCAAACAGTGCAGCGTGTAAATGAACTGTTGTGTTTTGGATTGAAGGGCATTGTAGCCAGAGCAACTACTGGACGTATCGAGACTTAACATCTTACGTCTCAGGATGGCGAGCGCAGTGGAATTCCAAGCATTGCTTTGTAATTCAAGGTGTTGTTTGGTTTCGCTACTGTTTATGAGCGGTCGTATCAAGAAAAAACATGATAAAATATTTAAAAACCAAGTTCCATATACTTTCTTAGATAGGTATGTGAAATTTGTAAACATGTACAAGGCAAGCGTGGTTAACTAAGGTTTAAGTTTTCACTCAAAAAAATCTTAAGCCTAATCATCATCATCATCTATGAATATGAATAACAACGATCTTGTGCCGATCCCACTTGTAGGTTATGAGTTAGTTGAAGAAAAGAAAATAACCGATGCATGAAGGTAAACAACATGGACTATGAAAACAAAATCTTAGTCATAATAATATCTTAGTAACAAAATTAGGAAGAATCTATGATGACCACAGAACATGTGTATGTGCTTATTATTAAAAACATCTTCAATATTTATTTTCGTATCCTGTTCACCTTACATCCCTAAATATTCTATCTATTTCGAGCACACGATATCCATTTTAAAAAGCAAAGCAATAATTCCAGTTTCAGCAACAGCAAAGCACGTCCACGAAATAAAAATATATCCATCAAGCTGAATCCGGTGCAAAATGTATGGGTGTACACATTTGTCTAGCAGTGTACTGTCGACCACGTTCCGCCTCATATATATTTAAAGCTGCAAGTTGTTTATGTTCGTCTGAGGTCTGAGGTGAGGCGTGCTCCTCGATATGCTCTTGTGTCTTATGTACTGATGCATTAATACTACGCTCGGTCTAAACGGACGGTGGGAAGATTAAGGTTGGTGCTTCTATTTTGTATTAGATATTTATTATTATTGCATGGTGTCTTCTGGTAGTTTATGTACGAAATCTCTTTTCAAATGGTAGAAATTGCTTTGAAATATAGACGTTTATAACCGTATCTATTAACTATAGTAAATAATCCTACTTCCTGCTAAAATTGGCGAAAGTTTGTGTTTGTTACTTCTTCAGGCTCAAAGGGCTGAACCAATTTCGATGAAATTTCGTATGACGGTAGCTGATACTCTTGACTAAAACATAAGCTAAATTTTTCCCGAATTAATGTAAATATAATTCCCGTGGGATGATCAAGAAGTCTTCCCGCTCAAACGGCTGGGTATGAAATTTATTCTGGCCGATACTCTGGATCAATGCATGGGCTACTTATTATCCAAGAAAACTGTAGTGTTCCCATAGGGTGAGATAGGAAATCAAATATGTATATATATTTGCTACACTTTCAAACGTTTGATGAAAGATGAAAGTTTGAGGTATAATATGGAGCGAGTCATGGAATAAATTGAGACGTGATAGGATGGGATGTAACGGGATGGGACGAGATAGCAGTATAAAGGAAGGTTAAGTTTAAATGCAAAACAGTTAATACCCGAAATAATATGTGTCTTATGTGGACTGGACTCAAAAAGTGACTGCACCCAGGCGAAGCCGGGCCGAGCCGCTAGTAATTCAACTAAATCATAAAGATTTATATATTTGTTGAACGTGAGGCTGCAATTTTTTAACGCAGATTAATGACAAGACTTGAAAAGTAGCTCGAAGATATTGTATTTTTTGTTACAGAAGAAATGTATTATAATACTTTATCACTAGAATTTAATATCAAATTTGTACTAATATGTGAAGCTTTTCATATCATATCGCGTCATTAAACCTGTCTGTGACTCGCAGCTGCTGTTGATAAAAAATATTTTTTAGGTCATGCCGTTGGATATGAGTTCTGCGAAGTATCGCGTGTGCTTATACGATTTCATATAAAGTTTTTGCTTCAACTATAATATGATTTTTATTGTAGGACATTAAGATCTTGGTTATATAATACCACAATGCGTGGTGGCCTGTTGTTTAACGGACCAGCTTAATCACGGTGGTCGCGGGTTCAAAACCCAGGGCATCCATCTGACTTTACGGTGTCATGTGTGTTTTGATAATCAATCACCACGCACTAAAACGGTGAAGGAAAACCTCGTGAGGAAACCTACATACCATATCGGTTTATAAGAATTTCTATGGTATGTAAGTCCGCCAACTCGCACTAGGCCAGCGTGGTGGACTATATGGCCTAGCCACTCTCAATCGTACTGTCGATTGTAGAGTAGGCCCGTGCCCTGCAGTGGGACGTATATGGGCTGATAGAGTATATAATACTATATTATGCCCGCTGTTTATCCCGTCTGCTTAAGGTAACTGTGAAAAAGTGTTTTCTAACATCTAACTTTAAATAAGACAATTTAAGAAAAATATCTTAAACATTAAAGCTATTCGATAGAATTGAACAAAGAAAAAGACCTTTTGTTGATAAACATTGATCGAAAATAATGAAGCGACGAAAATCAATATCACAGGACGATCGTATCTCCAACTGTTGTGAAATTGTGTATGATGAATAGATATTAAAATAAAGCGACGACTTTTTGTATTTTTTTCTTATCGTTGTTTTTGAATACTTAATACATACTTTTTCCTAAAATAAAAGTGTACACCCTTTTATTTTTAAATACGCTATGGTAAGGGAGGTTTCAATTACCCTGTGGTTTGGGGGTACAAGAATTCCGCCACGGTATCCTCTGCCCGTCGTAAGAGTCGACCTAAAGGGGTCATCGGAGTCACTACTCCGATGACCCCTTTACGGGCCGTGCTCCCTCGCGTATAACGACTCCGAGACGTACGTATGATGGAGCCTCGTCTCCGTCATGGACGCCCATAACAGCTTGGCGGGCGTCCGAAAGGAGGGTGTAAGTGGAGGTAATCTGGGCCTTCATAATAGTAACATAAGGCCCAACAATGGTTTTGCGCGGGGCAGTTCGCGGACGTAAATCGGGGCGCCCTTCGCCCTGGGATGTCCGGTGCTGCCCACAATGCGTGTGAGGGCTATCGAGAGGTTTTTAGTCAGTATGCTGGCGTAGGTATTGCCAGGGACCCAGCTCGGCTACAATATCCGCGTTTGTACCAAGCTGGAAGGCCAGAGACACTGACATAGCCCTTTCGGCCTCCCCCGGGGTACCGAAAGGGGAGCTTAATAGCTTTTCCTCTTGAAAACAAAAAAAAGGGAGGTTTCAAATTATTATTTTAGCAAAAACTATAAAATCACCAACTTTTGGTTGCATTGTGTTTGTAGTCGTTAAAACTACCACCCGGCTTAGTTTTCGGTAGCAGTCTGGATCTGGATATAGCTTGTATATTTTCACTTACACGGAAACACTTAACAATTTTATATTATATTGTACACTATATATACGTAATACGTCTTACTTAATAAAGGATAGAAACTCTCTCTCGTTTTCAACTAAAATCGTCTTATTGTATGTTTTCTTAAGTCCTTTCACAAGGCCTTTTGAAATTAATATTCACTTGGGACAGTAAGCCGCTTATAGACTTATAAGAAGATTATTATCTTCGTGTTATTAATATTAAATTATGTTAATTTTTCGTCAACTTCCTGACACTTCGAGGCAGATGAAATTTCAAATGGGAATTTAAGAATTTTGAGAGGCTCGTTGAAAAAGTCCTATTTTAGTGACAACACTTGCACATGGGCTCACAGTGTTTTATTCCATTAAAAACTCATATGTTTTTATTACGATGGTTACGATCTTCCGAGGTTTAACGGATAGGCATATTAATACGCCCCAAATCATTTTACTCTTGAATAAATATTGTAATAAAATATTATGGTTGGCAGATTTCCTTTGGGTACAAAGCTATTGTGGCCGCAAATTCCTAGAAGTCATTCGGTATGTAAACCAACCAGTGTAGCCTCTATACAGCCGGCTTTGTGCTTTAAAGTAAAAAGGTTGCGTGTTCGATCCCCACATGGCTAAATGTCGATATGGCGTATGAATATTTTGCCACCCCATTTTGTAATAATGAAACCGTTTTCATTATGCTTTATAATTATGCACCCATTACACAGAAGCAAATCTAGGAATGGTGTAACGTAAATAGAGTAATTTGACAATAATCCAAGGTAGAAAAGTATGCTTTTATTTCATTTAAAAAACAAGTTTTGTGTAACCGCCAGTGCAAACGCAGTTCAACAACTCAATTCTCGAAGTCAAGCGACGGTAAACTTATGACCCGGACAATATCAAAGTACTAACAACAATTTCCGCATAATGTATAACCGAGTGAAGTCCAACCTATCTCATTTACAAATCTAGATCGCTAAGTTTGTTGAATATTTACTTCGATCACTTTAGTTATACCCTAGACTTTATAAAAGATTGTATTCATCAAATTTATTCAAATAGTGACTTTTTCAACGTTGGCTACCACATCAATCAAGCTGACTGAGTTTGTTTTGCCGGGTCTTTTAGGGCTCAATTCGATCCGATAGTAGTATTAAATCACTGTGTGATGTTGCGATCATTTCTATATTCTGAATATAAGTAATATACTTATAATAAGATTTAAATATTTGGTATTTGTTGTTGTTGTAATGGCCAGTAATTTGTATCGACTTTAAGTCACACTTGTATGCTGTCACATATGGTTGTATTGAAGTTATTTGCTTTTAGCCAGTTGTTTAACGCCATGGGATACTTTATTTGGACGGCCCTGCACTTACTATGAGGTGCATTAACGTCGCTTTCCTTCCATACAAGTTGAAAACAAAACAAAACATTTAATAGCGACTTCCTGTAACCTTAGCCAGGTCGTCCGTCCATCTTGTAGACGCCTTGCTTGCCTGTACGTGACCTCTATTTCAGAACCTCAAAGGCCGCTTTCAACAGATAGATATGAAGATCCTTGTGGGAGGCCTATGTTCAGCAGTGGACTTCTTGTGGCAGAAAAGGGATGGAGAAATATTTAGTAGTTAGTAGCCGTAATATAAATCAGGAAAGGTTACAGCTTCAATTTGCGCAAACCAAATTTAATAAAGCGACATCAAGGAAAAGACATTGCATCTCCCTTAAACATTACTCCGCAAGAATGTTATTTCGGTGTTACGTTTCAATTTGGTAAATTGAAATCTTCTTGGGTAAATTGAAATCTTTTTTGTTAATTTTCTTGGATCGGAAACGAATCTCTAAAGACTCGAAGTCAGTAGGTAGCTGGAACGTTTGGAAGTGAAAGATTTTATCCAACATTGGTTCAAAAATTATTTCTAAATTAAGGTTAGAAATTATGTTATACAAATTTTCAACCAATATATGATGATTTTCTGTGATGGTTGAAATGTGGTTTCATAAACTTGACCAAATGAAGACACTGGAGTGTGGATATTATTAGGTCGGCAGCATTACTCAATCCGAAGTATTGCCTAGGCATCATTATGAAATAATCAAGTTAAATTATGTGAAAACAAATAATTGAGGTAATCTCATAATTAATCTAGAATCGCTAATAAATTTGGATATAACGGAATTAGCTAGAAAATATATTGTAATTTCAGTAAAATGAAACGGACCGTGGGGATTAATATTTTCAAACTTCCGCAAGCGCGGTAAGTACTTAACCAAAATCATAAAACATTTTTGGAAGAGTAATTTATAAAATGTTATTTGCTAGAAGGTAGTACAAAAGTATAGATAAAATAAGCTTATTTTAAATTAGGAACTTAATTAACTTAATACTTTCCATAAATTTATTGATCAGATGACGAGGACATAGCATAAAAAACTGTGAATTTAATAACTTCAACCGATGGCAATCCATTCTAACAATGACGTCAACCGATTGTTTATTTGCTGGTCGTGTCACATCACTACACCACATCATTAGTCTTTTATTGTCCACTGCTAGACATAGATCTCCTTGAAACTGCGCCATTTCACACTGTCTTCGGCTTGTCGCATCCAGTATCTGCCAACGACCTTACACAATTCGCAAAATGAATGGCGTCCTACACTATATTTGCCAAGACGTTTGGTCGTGTACTGGACGATAATATATTAAGATACTTTATCTCTTTATTAATGCACAGATCAACACAACATATACCAAAAATTGCAATTCAAAACTCCGAAATATACAATACAAGATGACACGTGATGTAACAGCGCATAATCTCGCATGAGATAGAACAATACGAGTGAACAGTAGTGTAATCCAACGAAATCCACACAATACGAATAGACGAAACCCGCGGCCGAACACCGCACGCTCCGTGCGAAATTTGCACGACAAATGCCTCGCAAGGGAGTCTGTGGGATGCAAATGATAGCATTGTTTAGACTCGACCGGTTCGCTGCACGCGCATAGTTAATGCAATTAGAACGAACACTTCACACTGCTACATACCCCGGATTATGCACTTAAGACCTATCGTAATTTATTAAGATAATATCCGCTGCCCACGGGCCGAATAAATGTTAACTGTTTGGATAAAATCGTGGGAGTTTGAAATGACTGTCCATTATGTATATGCCTTTAATACCAAATAAACACGGTAGCTATAAACGCCAAAGAATATATTTAAAAACGATAATACTATTACAGCCGTGAATATTTTCATGGCCGAAAGGATGGAGACAGTAAAGTTCCAAGTTCAACTTGTGTAGTAAGTTTGAAAAAATACAAAAGGCCTGCGTCCCACTAAAAGTTGCAACTTTCTAGATGCTGACCGCTTCCAATAAGTCGCTGTGGAAATCTTTGTGGAAGCCTATATTCAGAGGCAGACTGCATGTGAGTTGTGATGATTTACAATAGAAAAATGAAGGTGTGTATAGTCCTTTACGTTACTTTGTATTTACAATTTTCATGAAATTAAAACGCAATATGTAATCTGTTCTTGGGCCTGATTTCATTCCAACGTTTCTGTAAAGGATAATGTTTTTTCTACCCCATTGTCCCAACCACTTTTCCAGGCAATTTGCCGAGGTCAATGTTGCTTTGAAACCAATTTCCTTAGTTCCCCTATCCTAGTATATAATGGTTTTATTTATAGTTATGCCTTAGAAAATGTTTTTGGTTTAAGATTTTTTGCGTACATTTTTAGGAGAAAAATCTTGCGAACCTCACGCGATCAGAATTTAACGTGACTCAAATTAAGGTAGGGTTCTGTAGGCTCATATATTGGTTTCAGGAGCGTTAAAATACCGATGTACACCCTCCATTTATCATGTTGAAGAGGAGTGTATTTATCGATAGCTGTCTTATAAATTTGGTTTAACTTAGTTTATGAAACGATTGCTCAAGGCAAATCCACTTCTGTATCCCCTTTTCTTACATGCGTACATATACATATTATATTGTATATATGTATGATAACCAGCAGTAGTTTTTTTTTAATTTTTATATACAAATTATCAAATATACAAATATTCAACTATGTATTACAATTAATCTATGTATATAAAGATAGTGAACAAACCATTACTCAGGGCATCGAGTAGGCAAATAATTATACATAAGTTTACGAGTAACACTCTTCCTAAATTTGTATTTTGACAAGTAAAAAATGTAAATATCGGTAAAATTCCTGTTATTTTCATCCAAAAGTCTAATGAGTTATGCGGCCTGCCTATGCCCAATACTAAACCCTCAAGGTTAGTAGGACATTATGGTGTCGCATGACAACTTCACCCTAACTAAGAGAATATGTTCGGAGTATCGAAAGCACATTCCGTTGATGCCACCGAAGGGGTTCCCATGTGGGAACAGTATAAAAGCATGGTCGATGTGACCATTGGTGGACTTTGCTTCAAACCTTGTTAGCGTTAATACATGTATTAGCACGTAGTAACTTTTGAGAATAAATTACATTTTGTAATAAAATACGCTCGAAATTATTTGACTAGTTGTCGTGCGTATGCTTCGAGAATCCCGCCACGGTATCCCTTGCCTGTCGTACTAATGGGGAAGTGAAGGTCGCAGGCGCGCAGTGGGGGGCTGTTGTAGCGCCCATTGTACCTAAATACAAGGCGACCCCGAGATGTTCGGCAGCAGGAGGAGGAGCAAGCAACTGCCTGTTACCGAAGAATGAGGAGGCTTTAGCCTCCAACATACGTACGTGCCGCAAATTAAGCGGCAGTGTGCAGGAATGGTCCCGGCTGAAGCTGAAGCGCTCTTGCTTCGGGTTCCCGGGGCCGTTCCAATTGCGCCGAAGACGGCAACGCGGGGTTTTGGTTGGTATGCCGTATGGTGTTCGGTTGTCCTTAAATTGGTCTCTCTTTCACTTGTCGATACAGTGAATACATTTCATGCGTTATGTCAGTTGAATTTTATACCAATTATGCTTAAATTTTATAATCGTTTTTAAATTTTACTCTTTCGCGATTAAAGCTGCCACTTTCGATTTTATCAAAGTATTAAACGCATTTTCACAAAGGACAGTCATTTTATCCAAACAGTTAACATTTATTCGGCCCGTGGGCAGCGGATGTTATCGTAATAAATTACGATGGGTCTTAAGTGCATAATCCGGGGTATGTAGCAGTGTGAAGTGTTCGTTCTAATTGCATTAACTATGCGCGTGCAGCGAACCGGTCGAGTCTAAACAATGCTATCATTTGCATCCCACAGACTCCCTTGCGAGGCATTTGTCGTGCAAATTTCACACGGAGCGTGCGGTGTTCGGCTGCGGGTTTCGTCTATTCGTATTGTGTGGATTTTGTTGGATTACACTACTGTTCACTCGCATTGTTCTGTCTCATGCGAGATTATGCAGTGTTATATCAAGTGTCATCTTGTATAGTGTATTTCGAAATTTTCACTTATAATACCACAAGAGCTTCAAAATTATCGGGTATCTCCCGATAGGTTCGTTGCAAACAAATGAAGGAGTCAAGTTTTTCAGGTAAAAAAATCACGTGATTTTTCCTGAAAAACTTGACGACTTTATTTGTTTGCAGGGAACCTTGAGGGAAATGCCAGATAATTTTGAAGCTCGTGTGGTATTCGGGGGATTATTTTTCCGTCCTAAATGTCGGCCAATAGAATTGCACCATGAGACGAAATGTACAGTTAACAAATAAGAATTTCATGTGGACAGAGAACAAACTCCAAATCGACTCATTTTCATGCAAAATCTCCAATTTTCACAATTGAATTCAACCTGTCAGTTTGACGTGTGGTTAATTTGACTGGATCATGTTTTGTTTTTTATATATAGCAACTACCAGAGAAAATTTTCAAAAAATTATCAGTATAATACCATGTAGGTTGTACCACGTGACGTCGAATGGTGCAATTCTATTGGTCGATATTTGGGTCGGAAAAATAATCAATTGAAAACCTTTTCACTATTGTCGGCCTCGGACATGTTTGTCTGTGTAGTAGTGTAGTATAAAAAATAACGTAAAAAATTGATTTCAAACCGCTATATGAAGGAAGATCGTTTATTTTATGTCGAATTATATTCATTCGGATATAAAAACATGACTTCCGCTTCTTTGTAGACAGTACCTCTAAATGAAATGATCGGCTTCCGTCCCATAATCGAGTTTATACGCTTCGGTGGTGCAGAGAATAACTTATCGTTGTCTCCGTATAAAGAAAAGCTTGTTGGTTATTGACCTATACACTTTTTCTCAAGCGTATTTTTCGGCGTATCAAAGCCATAATGTAAAATCTCATTTATATTTTTAAAAAAAAATATCGAATACATCCCGTCGCTAGATTCAGTGTTTTCTTAGTGTGCAATGGAAAAATATTATATTGGAAAGATTTTTATGAAAATTATCATACAATCATACATTGTAGATTTTTTTTTCGATTAATCGCGAGACGGGCATTTTGTCATTCGCCTAATGGTAAGCAATACGACCGCTCATGGTATCAAATATCGAAACTAAATGACACCATGAATTACGAATCATCTTGAAACATTAAGTCTAAATAAATAATACCCAACAGTCACATACATAGTCCTGATCCCACACTAAGATTGAGGCTTGTGTCGTGGGTATCGGGAACCACGAGAGACTTCGGTCTCACAAACACCCAGACCCGAATGAAATATTTGTGGGCCGCACAAATATTACTCTCGGTGCGGGGATCAAACCCACAGCTTCTAGTTTCACAGGCGGTGTCTAACCACGGAGCCACGGAGACTGTCTCATTATGTCTAGTAGTTATTCTGACTGCAACATCCTTCATACCGGAACACAAGAGTTCATTTACAATGCTGTTTGGCTGACGGATACCTACAACCCCTTACTACATAGTAAATACATGTACAGAGAATTCGTAGAAGATAATTTGATGACTAGAACGGTTTCTGTGAGTATTTATAGTACTGTAACATTTCTATAAGAAAATTGTGGCTTAGATGTTATGAAGCATATTTGGCAGTACAAGTTACATACCACTTATAAATTTGTTACAACGCACATTATAGCAACCTTAACTAGTGGACTAAAGTCCAAGCCATGTTAATACAAAGACGGTCCTTCCGAGCCAACTTATGTACAGGATATATCCAGACTGCTACCGAGAACGAAGCTAAGTGTAGGGTAGTTTTAAGGGTAGTTTTAGTGAATTCATGTTTGATGTTAATGTACTCAGATTAATCGTTAAACCTGTCGGAAGCTACTAAATGTTAATTGGATAATTACTACATATTTGGTGGTGCTCATGCAAATAGCGAGTATAAATTAACTCACTTGTATAATTTATAGTACATTTTGTGTTTTTTTAATCAATATTATAATTTTCAGGTGTCTAATTAGAAACACTTAATATAACAAAATAGAAAAAAAAACAAATTACATTGTATTCGCATTAATACCGCTTCAAATTATTCAAAATTAATTTATCACGAACTATTAAAGCGATCAAAAGAATCTCTTCTTTTATCAAAAAACATTTTAATTACACGGAGACCAACTGTTGGCACTTAATCACTTTTTAATGGCGTATTAAATGAACCGAAAAGGCTGTATGAAAAAGATCTGCGCTGAAATTCTGGCACACATCTGGAAAAATGACATAAGTGGGGGCTTAAAATATTGCAACAAGCTTACAAGAGCTCTCCGCAACGATGTTAAATATTTGCTCCGAATATTTATGAGGCGAAATAAAATGAAGCTATTATATAGCTCGTATGTTTAATTAACATTGTTTTGGCTGAGAATAGGCTCCACCAGCGATAAAAAAAAATATTTATTAGTAATAGAGCGGTTAGAGTTAACACTTAACTAACTTATATTTCCATGCTTTTATACTCGTATAATAACTGCCACCGCCGATTGACAGGATTTAATTTTAAACATAATTTTATATCTAAAGGTAGTTTAGCAGAAATCATAATTTTTATAATTATTTGTATTACAGAGAATCATATTTATAAATTTTTATTATTCCATCTTTATATTTAATTCATTGTAGTAACATTTTGCTGTGGCGACAACACATAGCTAATTCTCATTTTAACTTCGGCAGTCAATGATAGTCGCTCAAGTCTCTTTATTTACTTCATAGTATAAATAATGAGTTTTTTTTATATAATAATAAATTTAATTTATGAAGCGATTCTCTGCAGACAGAAAGTATTAATTTTATATTATACATGAAACTAATATTTAATAAACACCCCTGAATAAAAATATTAATTTAGTTTTAAGTCTCTGGATATTTCTCCATATTACTCCATGATATATCACCATTAAAATGTAAAGAAGATTCAGTAACTAAATAATTCTATTGTTCATCACAAGGCTTCTTCTAGACTACATCTTTTTCTACCTGCCTATATCTTACAAGAGTCGGTCAGATCAAATAATTAAGTGGCACGTGCATAATTTTTTTTGAAATTTTACCATTGTATTCTATGTTTTCAACTTTTTCCGGAAAGTTGGACGTTTGCCAGATGCCCAATATCCTCAGTATTCCTCTTCCCATCGTATTTCCTTCCCAGTCCCTTCCCGATTTGATGGGTCGGCAACATATTTACGATCCAAGACTTGTGAATATTAATTGGCGGAAACGATCATTTATAATTAGGTGACCTGTTTGTTCGTTTGCCGGATCTATACAGAAAAAAGTATCCATTACTACCTAAATATACTTATCGGATCAAAAAACACACAACACGAAATGAATCGTCTCAACCCCGAATTTCAATCTTACACCTTACAATTTACGTACTTATGCAGCCCAATAGGATATTATGACGAAAGATACTTTTACACAGTACATTATATAAAAGGAGAGATACTTTGCAGTTATAATTTCAAAACGAGGTAGCATATGGCTCGAACCTCATTCAATTTGAATATCGAATATAGGAAGGGTTTAAAAACGAAGTGCTGATTTGAAAGTGTAGGCTATTATATTTTACGGGCGGCCGTGCGGAGCAATAAAGGAGAATTAACGCGCGGTGCGGCACAGGCCAAACATTTTGGGCCATAGGCACTCTGGGATAAGCTTGTTCGATACCAGTAGTAGTATTAGTTTTTGGGGATATAACATTTGGATGCTTGAACATTGAGCATGTGGTTAATGATTTTCTTTAAAAAGGATTTATAATATTTAAAAACTAATGTTAACAACTCCATTTACAGATTCCGTATTATGTTGCTGAATAATAAATCTGCTTTTGTTTCATTGTCAATATGAAGTTATTTTACTGGTGGTAGATCTCTTATGAGAGATGCCTTCTAGGTGATCCACTGCAATGTCTATTTCTCCCGTCAAACAGCAATGTAAATGCACTGTTGTGTTTCGTATTGAAGGACATTGTAGCCACAGTAACTACTGGATACCTTATGTCTCAGGATGGCGAGAGTATTGGAATGTCAAGCTACTGTTCATGAGCGGTCGTATTGCTTACCATCAGGCGAACAGCATGCTAGTCTTGCCATACAAAGCAATAAAAAATACTTAATTTGAAAAGAACATAAAAAATAAAGTAGCGGTTTAACTTGTTGAATTATAATACACTGGCGGCTAGGCCCGGCTCGGCCCTGGTACAAACACTTTTTGACTCCTATCCATATCAGAAACATATTATATCGCATACTAACTTCTTTTATATTAAAACTCAATGTGTGTACCGTCTTCTAGGCTATTCCCATTCCGTGCCGTTATATCCCGCCCTGTCCCATTTGACCTTTTTAAAACTAACAATCCCGTCATAAATGATTGTAGCGTAACTTCAACCGTTTACATAGCGCACGCAACGGAAGATCTCAAAAGGAATAAAATTTCGCCTTTTCTGAAACATTTTTTGACTACTGCTCCGCTCTTATATGTCATAGCGTGATATTATATAACCTATAGCATTCCTCGATAATTAACGTATTCAACATTTTTTTTAATTTGATGCAGTAGATCTTGAGATTAGGGGGCACAAACATTCAAATTCTGCAGCTTTTTATATTATTATAGATTTATTCTGTTAAATCATACATTTAAAACACACTATCGAGGAATTTTCTCGCTTTACAGGACTTATGCTTTTAAGTTTTATCTCTTTCTTTTTTGGTAATAGTAAATTAAAAACCAAGTGAAGATTTTCAGCCAACTCGTTATAGGAAGGATGAATAGAGAGCCACTCGCGCTCTCAATTATACTGAATAAAAATATTTCACATATAAATCTGCAAGTGGATTCTTTCTTTTAATTTAACCTTCATAAAAAGTATATAATGAGCTGGGAAGGAAGCTTAGAACAAGGATTAAAATTGCGTCATAAATATGGAATCCCTCTTGGAAAACAAAAGTTCTATACACAAAACTCTTTATTTTTTATTAGTCTGAATTATAATATTTTCCCCCAGTAAAATATAGGTTCTGCCTCGTGGCCACCTATGAGTTTTAGGTGCCACAAATACTTGGTCTAAAGATCTATACCAATTTGTAAAAACGTTTTTGATTGCAACGATAGCACAAAAAATACCTTACTCTTTACTAGAATTACATTTTATACCGGATTCTGATAGCTTGTACACTCTGCATTCGATACGTTTTTCTTTAATTGGCTAAATATATTAATAACTGTGTTATCGGCTTTAGCATTTTTTATTCAAAGTTTTACAGAAATCTTTTTTAATTTACTTTTTTCTTAAGCAATGAATGGCGATATGAACGTGCCATTTGCCTGATGTTTAGCGATACGACCATTCAGGGACAGTAGTAACACCAAACAACACCATGAATTACAAACCAATGTCCAGTAGTTACCCTGGCTATAATGTCCTTCATACTGGAACACGACAGTGCATTTACACTGCTGTTTGGCGGGAGAGTTAGACATAGCAGTAGTATACTTAGCCAAAGAGCCTCTCACATATGAGAGACCTACCACAAGTATAATGTATTATGTATTTTTTGCCTTTATGCTAGCGCTATCTAAGCGTAAAGTAATTCAGAGAGCGCAAAAGGAAACGTTAAGTGCCAGTACATGGAAGATGCCCGTTCTAAGCCGTTATCTTGGCAAGGCGAGTCATTTGGAACGTCGCCATAGGTCCTGTGGGACCCATTCCTTACTTACGTCATGGACTGAAAAATGTCTGATACTTAGTATTGATTTTTAGCAAGCGTCGCGTCTCACTTGATCTTTTCTTAGTAATTTGTGGATGAAGTGATATGACTTATGTCTAATTTAATTAACAAAAGATTACAATTATTTTAAAAATGGCAATCCCTACTTATAATATTCTAAATGTGAATGTAAGTTTGTTTGTTACGCTTTCACGCAAAAACTACTTAACCGATCATCATGAAACTTCATATACGAATTCTTGGAGGTATTCGAAGTAACATAGGATACTTTTTATAAAAAAAATATTAGTCGGAATTGAACATTTTGGCCGCCATTTTGAAAAGTGTATCTGCATCCGAGCGGAACCGGGCCAGACCGCTGATATAAAATAAAAATATATGTCTGGCATTTTTCGTTGATTTCTACGAATAATTATCAACAGACACAGCGATTCTACCGAACGTTCGAAGAATTTCATACAAATAATTGACATTTCGATGACGATGTTATGAACTTGATATTCATAGAACAGAACAAAAATTCATTGTTCACAACAGTGCCCGTGATGGTATTTTACAATGGAACAAAATTAAAAAGCGCACAGGAGCAAGAAATAACCAGAATTCCGAATCGATTCGTTAATAAAAATATAACAAAGCGACGATTTTCCATAGAACCAAAGCTTTAACGCATATGGGTGGTATTGGCTTGTAATTTGCAATGAATAGCGAGACGACCATGCTATTCGCCTGATGGTTAGCAATACGACCGCTCATAGACAGTAGCAATACCAAACAACACCATGAATTACAATGCTTGGATGCACTCGCCATCCTGAGAAATGAGATGTAAGTCTCAATATGTCCAGTAGCTACTATGGCTACAATGTCCTTCAAACCGGAACACAACAGTGCATTTACACTACTGCTTAGAGGGAGAAATAGACATTGCGATGGTTACTACTAGACTGCAACCGAAAAGGAAGCCGTGTGACAATTGTAGTGACTACAAACACAATGCCACTTGGAGTTTGCAAAAAATGCGTCATTTTTTTAATGTTTTAAATATCGTCGTGTTTGGGTGATTTTGCTAAACTAATTTACTAATATTTAAACCCTGGCTTACCATATCGTCTTTAAAATAAAAGGGTATTCATTATTATTTTAGGAAAAACTATGTAATTACCATACAAATACGCCATGTTCTTTTTTTTTGCACATGTCTGTAAATCTTCCACGCGTCTTCGTTTTCGGTCGCAATCTTGATATACACTGTATATGAGGCCTACCACCAGCAAAATAAAAATCAAAGGTATTTTGATATTAATACGAATAAAATGATGTGACAACTATAAGCTAGATTACTAACTGCAACATTCCCTCACTCTGCCTGCAACCATTCAAAGCGATCCTTACAAATCCCCATGCACGAAGATGATTAGTTATAACAAACGGCATACATTTGGCGCGATTAAGTAACATTTAAGTTCTCCACTCGGAACTGCTCCTACGATTGTGAATAAATAATTAAGCCATTATACCGGCTCTGGCTTTTGTCTCGCGGAGAATTCGTTGCCATTTGTTATTTGGGACGGAAACCTGGCCGTATCGCGTATTTCTAAGCGATAGAGGCTATCCATTTGCATTTCGAATTTTCGGATAAGTTAAAAAATCTTTTGGTCGGTGTATAACGGTTTTTTTAATAGTACTTCATTTCTTTTGTCTCTTTAAGATAATAGGGAAGTAATACTAATATAATACACCCAACAGTCATATATATAGTCCTGACCCCACACTAAGAAGGATATTAGCACGGAATACCTATGGCAAAACTTACACACAATAGAAATCTTCAGGGGTCCGCCTCGTGACCATGAAAACTGTAAAGTGATCGAAACGTCGGGAAGATAAAAATGTAACAATTAAACCAAATTCGCGATAAAATCCGTAAATAATACTTTTATTTCAATACAAATCTTTCCATAAAACCACGGTGTTCGAAATTGTCAACCGCACTTTACCAATGTGTGCTTCAACAGTGCGACTTATAAGCTAAATTATTATAAGCATTTTAAGAAAAAGAAAAATAAGAAATCTGGCCGAAAAATGGCCGTAATTTATAACTCGATATATCAATGTTATCGCTTATTCTGAAATGGTTTTTCAGAATGGGTTATTTCTTCTTGGTATTGACGCTTTCGATTTAGTTATTCTACATACGCGTAGTTTTTCGTATCGGACAATCATCAATCTTGCGTCCTTTCGACGAAACATACCGATAAAATGTCAGGAAGGACTGTAGTCGAAGAATTACCGACAGAGAATAATGTAGTAGGCAATTGTCAAATATTTTCGGAGTTTGGTAAAACAAGTTTGTTTTGTACTTAAATATTAATTTGTAAGTTACACACAAATTATTTATGTTATAGCCTATTGGAACAACCTTGAAATAAATTCCAAAGGCGGTACTCACTGGTCTCAGTTTAATTACCACGTGTGACTTGTCGGAGACTTATGTGTATTCTTATTTAATCATAATTAGATATAATGAGGCTGATTTCAAAATTCCACATACAAACACCATACCATAATAGCTAACGATACCTCAGCCTCCGTGGCACAGTTGTTTAGACGCCTGCTGTGAAATGTGAGGCCGCGGGTTCAATCCACGCACCGAGACAACTATTTCTGTGTTCCACGAGTATTTTTTTCAAGTCTGGGTGTTACCAAAAAGTCCCTTGTAGTTCCTGAGACCCGCGACAAAAGACCCGATCTTAGTGTGACGTCAGGACTATGTATGTGATTGTTAGGAGTATTTATTTATTTATAATATTTTACCGGTTACAATAAAAAACGATTGAAAAACCTTACTGACTAACTCCATACATATGTACATACATAAACTCACGCCTTTTCTCAGAAGGGGTAGGCAGAGGTGCCAGGACACCCCTATTTCGCCTTGCATGTTTCGTCCCATGTGACAGGTGACAAGCCTATCGCCATATATCAAATTTCTAACTCCGGGCTGATAATGAATAGAAAAATCCAATATCACTTTCCCCGACCCGGGATTCGAACCCGTGACCACTACCGAGGCAGTCGACCAGGGCACCTAGCTCTAAAGTTCAACTATTTAAACCTAGGTAAAACTTGTAGGCAAGATAAAGTTCCACGAAGCTCGTCGCGACCGCAACTCGTTACTGTTTGGGTCCTCTTCTTGTCGGATGACGTGGAACTTAAACTAACTACAAACTCGCCGCAAATTAGTTTCCAATTTGTTTTAGATGTTTTTGCTTTGATTTGCTGCATTTTTGTAGTTGTTGATAAAAGCGGTGGGTTAGGTACAACGGATGAGAGATGCAAGAAGTGAAGAGATCGAGTCAGTGGCTTATAATTATTAAAGTCGAAGTGAGATTGCATTAAAAGAATAGTGTTGGAATTGGATAGATTTTAGATTCAGGAATTAGTCATTACCGAAGTCACTAATTGAAACGAGTCTTTCTTCGTCTCTTGAACAGTTATCGTCGCGTATAAATTGATTGAACATTATAGTACTTCTTTATTTAACACTACCATAACGGTTAAAAATATAAATATATAAATTGTATTTCACATGGTGTACTAAAACATACATAATTTTTATACCAACTTTCAAATATGCGTAGGATGTGAAATAATATTATAACTTTTCTTAAGAAATCATCCCAAAACTAACGCGTTATGTGCCAATAAATCTTCAGCGAACTTGGTCAGCGTAAGAATGGAGGGACATCCCTCGGGAATCGACACTTGCGAAGAGTCCAATAACATAAGGAAGGGAAGTAGTAGCCAAGTTTCGGGAATTGGCTCAACCTTCTACACGTTATCGTAGAGTTCAATGAGTATATAAAACTGATTTTTTTTTCTTAGAGAGGAAAATAAAATGAATTTGGGTGTAGGACTGTAATTGTGTCTTACATAAGATACCAGCGATTGAATTAAATTAGAATATAATGAAAAATATTTCCTACTATAATATAATTATATTATAAAGGCGTTTGTATGTTTGTTACTTCTTTATTCTCAAACGGCTGGACCATTTTTGAAGAAATCTGGTATGGATGTAGCTGATACCACTATATTCTGGATTATTATTATTATTATCACATAACATGTCCTCAGGAAATTTGACACTGGCAATTCCCGAGCATAGTAGTTCTTTTCTCAGTAATTCGTTTACGGTTCATGCTGCTCGCTTGTGGAACGATCTGCCAGTAACTATAAGAAAAGCCAAATCTCTAGCCACATTTAAAAAGCATCTTAGATCACATTACTTATCACCTTATTTTAAAAAAAAAAACTCCTATATTAGTATTTTATGTATCATATTTATTATAGTTTATGTACTATATTATAATATTGATATTATAAGTAGTTTATTTATGTTTATTAAAAAAGTTTTTTTTTTCACCATTTAATTCTATTTTGTTTCTTTGTACTCTTTTTCCCTATACCGTGACCACCCATTTCTTCCGTGCTTCCATTCATTCCAGTCCATCTTAAGGTTGTCTGGGAGAAATCGCTGATAGCGATAAGACCGCCGCTTGTTACACATATATTAGCGCTTTGTTTTAAAATGTTTTTTTTAAGTTGTGTGGTGTACAATAAAGTATTAATCTATATATATAAAAGAGGAAGGTGACTGACTGACTGACGTATCAACGCACAGCCGAAACTATTGGTGCTAGGAACGTGAAATTTTCCACAGGAGTTCCTATTGTAACGTAGGTGAACACTAAGAAGGGATTTTTGGAAATTCAACCCCTAAGGGGGTGAAAAGGGTAAAAAACTGTTGTATGGAAAATCGAAACCGTTAGAGTTACAATTGTCAAACTTGGCACTTTAGTTAGTCATTTAAAAAGGAATTTAACTGTATACTTTGTTTCTCTAAAGTTAGCCCTAAAGGGGTTAAAATAGGGGTTGAAGTGTTGCGAGACTAGAGCGATTTAATGACTATCTAATGAACGCACAGCCGAAACTATTGGAGCTAGAAACGTGAAATTTTATACAGGGATTCCTATTGTGACTTAGGGTAGCACTAAGAAGGAGTTTTTTTAAATTCGACCCCTAAGGGGGTGAAAAGGGTAAATAACGGTTGTATGGAAAATCGAAACCGTTAAAGCCACAGTTGTCAAACTTTGCACTTTCGTTAATCAATCAAAAACCAAAATAACTGCATACTTTGTTTTTCTAACATTAACCCTAAAGTGGGTAAAATAAGGGTTGAAATTTTGTAGAATCGAACTGTTTAATCAACGCACAGCCGAAACTGATGGAGCTAGAAACGTGAAATTTTACACAGGGATTCCTATTGTGGCATAGGATAGCACTAAGGAAAGATTTATGGATATTCAACCCCTAAGGAGGTGAAAATGGTAAAAAACGGTTGTATAAAAAATCGAAACCGTTAAAGCCATAGTTGTCAAACTACCCTTTCGTAAATCGATCAAAAACAAACATAGCTACATATAGAATTTTTCTAAAATTAACCCTGAGGTGGTTAAAATAAGGGTTGAACTTTTGTAGAACCGAACTGTCGGATCAACGCACAGCCGAAACTACCGAAGCTATAAATTTGAAATTTTATACAGGGATTCCTATTTTGACTTAGGGTAGCACTGAGAAGGAATTTTAAGATATTCCTCCCCAAGGGGGTGAAAAGGGAAAAATACAGTTGTATGGAAAATCGAAACCGTTAAAGCCACAGTTAGCAAATTTTGCACTTTTGTAAATCTAATAAAAACAAACATAGCTGCATACTTTATTTTTCTAAAATTAACCCTAAAGTGGTAAGGGTTGAAATTTTGTAGAACCGAACTGTCGCATCAACGTACAACCGAAACTACTGAAGTTAGGAACTTGAAATTTTACACGGGGCTTTATTTCCTATCATAATGTAGAGCAGTGCTAATGAAGGATTTACTGAAATTCAATCCCTAAAGGAGTGAAAAGAGTGAAATTGTGTTGTATGGAAAAACGAACCGTGAAAGGTACAGATTTCAAACTTGGCAGTTTAGGTAGTCACTCAAAAAATAATTTCTTACTTTTTTGTGTTAAATTAGCCTTTGAGGCTTAAAATAAGGGTTGTAATTTTTTATATAAAATCGAAACCGCTGTTATTGGTACGAAAATTCGTATTTTAGCTACCTTTTATAAACACAAGAAATTGGCATGCACTAATTTTGGAAAAATGGCACGAAGGGGATGAAATTTTATAAAAAGTATTTAGGGTTTCGTGGGTACAAAATAACCCTTAAAAATTGAGATTGATGGTATAATTCAAGAACTGGATAGGGAAAGCAATATTTTAATTTTTACTAATGTTGTACGTTGTTCATGAGTGTAAGAGTTTCACATTTACGGGAGGGGTCAGGGAAAAGGAAGGAATGGACGGAAGGTTGTGTTGAAATATCGGGCATAAGCAACTTTCATTTTAAATATCCATAAATGGCTTTCGCGCAAATAATACTCTTAAGTAAAATTGTGCGTAACTCTGGGATTATAAATTTTAGAGGGAGGAATTTATTATGTTTAGTAGTATTTACTTATTAAAGATAAATAATGACCAATTTTAAGGTTTTGGATTTTTATGTTTTAAGTGGAGTTAAAGCGGGAAATCGTAGTTGATAAAGTAAGTAATATATATAGCCACATGATTTGCCCAACAGGATGCTCACTAATACATAGTGACGTAATTCGGAGTTTAAGAATTTTCTCAGTTTTAGGGGAGAAATGAGGACGTGATATAAAACATATTGTAAATAAAGTTAATAACGCAGACGAAGTTGCGGGCAAAAGCTAGTAAATAAATAAATAAACATACTTTTTAAACGAAACGAGTGGACGCTACCACAATTAGTAGACAAAATCCCGCGGTTTCGTTTTGAAAAGCTCTGGAAACATTAGCATAATTCTACAAAATAAACTATTAGCTCTGCTTTAATAAAAAATTATTATGTAATTATACAATCAATATCACAATACTTTTAGTTAGTCTTAATTAAAATGGTTGCCTGTAAAGTCGGTTTTACGGGCGAAGATTTTACGTGACAACGTCTTTTTCTCGGTAGAATATTTATTGATATGAATATAATTAAATTAATCACTCAACTATAATTAGATCATAGTTGAGTGGGAGAGAGACGCAAGGCATTCGGCGGGCCTCTCTCTCGTTCGGTGACTCATCGTAACGTTACCGGGCGTTACACTTTTTCATAAGTGACTCCCAGCCGCAACCTAATTTAAGACGTTGTCACGTCAACAATCCAAATAGCCCCCCGAAAATAACCGAGGCAATGAAGCTATTGTGAAACTGCTGTGCATTCATTAGTTTAAGAAAGCTGGTGATTTGTATAAGCCAAGGACAGAGCGCCCAAAACGCTTTAAACAGAATAGGTCAATGCAGCAGCAATTAGCCCAAACGGAAACCTAGGAGACAGACATTTATAACGCAAATACAGCGAAGCCAGCTTTATGTTCTGCGACCTTACTAATTATTTATACATCTAAAGATATTCCCTTCACATCAAACTCAAGAAGCAACATAACAATTCGGACGTTAAACCCATTTCAATCCAATAAAATCCAACCCGACATTTCAGTGAATAAGTGACAAGGAGAAAATTCCAAGGCTCAAGAATAAAAGTCAGTAAAACCTGTTTTTAGCCGAAAAAGAAATTCATAAATTTGTTAAGCAGACGGAGAATCTACTCTTGTGAAATTCAAAATGTACTGAAAGGTCATGACGATATTGAATTACTGCGGCTGCCTAAATATAATTTTGATATAAATCAAACCTACAGACTTGGAGATAAAGTTCAAAATCACGTGGACTGGTCTAAGTCAACGTATTATCTCGTAGTTTACACGAATAAAATACCCAGCAAGCTACTTTTTCAAGTTGAAATAATAGCATTAGCATATCAAAGAAAAGAGTCCACTTAAGATTTTAAGAACGTTCGTAATATGTACACTAAAATGTAATTTATATATTTACATAGAACAAGTTAGGGACAAAAATGAAGTTGTAAGTGATAGTGATCATTCAACTCTTTATTGGTAAGCCCAATTTAATCGGAACGCAGAAATCTTTATTACTGACGTCGCTAATATTACTATTAGCAACGGAGATACAAAATCCGTCCTCTAAATGGTTACTGAACTTCCTTAATCCTTAATCAAAGACGTTATAAAAGACGTTCCGATCCATTAATTCTCAGTCACAAAGGGCAAATCTAATGGATCAAAGGGACACAAAGCATCAGGATCGTTGTGAAAACAATTTTAAATGTGTTTAATTATTCCGCGGAGCATTTCATTAAAATATGTAAATTGAATAACTTTGTCAAGATTCACCGTAACGTTAGGCTACGAACTGGTTTATCGTTGTAATTTAAATGAATGTGGCTTTTGTTTTGTATGGCGAATGTTGTTTGTTATTATTATTTTTTCTTTTAAGGGTATCTTTTTTAAATCGCTATGTAAACTATTATAAGAGGCGACTACCGCGCGTGTATTTTAGCAATGCCTCTGAATTTGCCTTCTCAAAATTATTTTGTCATAATTACGCCAGTATCTATGTATATAAGGAACTATACCATTATTAAACTTCATTTAATCGTGTTTAAAAAACGAAAAGTACATAAAAAAGTTCGAACTTGGGAGTTCTAGCTAGAGTCACGCCTGCATAGAATTTAAGATCTTTACTGAAGCCCATTGACAACAAATAAAATTATTGTATTCAAATATATTGATTATGTGATTGTAAGGTAAGGGACGGGTGACCTAGTTAATGTTGTAGGAAATTCCTGGATGCAGACCACATCCAACAGGTCGATGTGGACTTCCTGTGGTTGACGAGACAGAGAGAGAAAGAGAGAGAAGTATTTGTTTATAATTACACAGTCGCATATACATAGATATAGTATAATTGTACTAAGCAAAGAGAAATATTGATGCAACATGTAATATTACTAATGGATGGAAACCGCAAGTCTCCGAGGAGATTCCCAGACGCTTATGAAGTACTTAATAACCCAGGAAGTTTCGTAAGTTAGTTAATGGAATTTTCGACGAAAGAGTAGTTGCTAATATGAGATCAGTAGACAACATCAAACTGTTTAACTAAAGCGAGGAATATTAAAATATATTCATATCAAAATCATATGAATAAGTTGACAGACCGCATTATAAACCGGTTGATTTAGATTTTAGAAGCATGAATTCTTAACGGAAGTTCTAATATATATTTTTTAATGCATCTATTGAAGTTGTTATTTTTGATATTACCATATTTATTAGTCTTTCGAAATGTCGCAGACAGGGAATTCCATCAAGAACACAGATAGTCGATAAATGAAATGTTTTTCCTCCAAAGTTCAACGTAAATCGTAAGTTGGAAAAATAAAAGAATATATCAAAGACAGTATTCCTTATATCGACAAAAGAAATAATTTCCTTTGACGAACTAATCCCGTCAGTTCAATTTGCAGCTATATAAGAAACGTAACTAATGTACTCGGCATAAATAATATAATCCCAGGGAATGTCTAATTAATTAATTCGACATTGGCTCGCCGACAGTCGTCGCTCCTCCAGCGTTGCTTACAAATTGACGTATTATTAAAATGGAGCTGTTTGGGCCTTTGCAGTGTTCGACGGGGAATAATTAAGCATATTTCACTGTTGAAGATCTTACAACATTAAGTGATTGATCTGCTTTGTACACTTTGTTACCAGTTGCTATAGTCCCAACATGACTTACAACTTGATAATTCCTTAAATAAATTCCTTAGATACACCAATTATTTTTTATTGCATGAGTGGCGAGACTCACGTGTTTGGTGGGAGAAATAGACATTGCATCAGTGCCTACCCAGGCGGCCTCTCACATATGAGGGACCTACCGCCAGTAAAATAATCTTCACAATTGTTATGAGTACTCAAGAGCAGCGATTATTTCTTATGGTGTGATGTTGGTAATAAATAATAAATACAATACCCCCAACTGTCACATACATAGTCCTGAACTCACACTAGGATCAAGTCTTGTGTCGTGGGTATCAGAAACCACTAGAGACTTTGCAGTCTCACAAACACCCAGACCCGTGACAAAGTGGGCCTCACAAACATTTGTCTCGGTGCGGGTATCGAACCCGCGCCTCTTGTTCCACAGCCGGCGTCATACCAACTGCGCCACGCAAGCTATATTTGATGTTCTAATATTTCGTTCTTTCAAGAATCCATATATCTTATTATTTTCTTTCACTTTTCTTCACAACAAAAACAGGATGATGGCAGTATCGCTACTTGGAAAAAACCGTAAAAAAATACCATTATTTATTACTGGTTGGGGAGACTTTTGACGTAATGTATCGAGCACGTGTTCAACTATCAGACCGTTTGTTCCATGCAAATCGGACGATCGGGAAATAGAAATAAAAAGGGTAACGATGATGGATGAAACCAGGGGGGGTTACTCGATGATCCGAAACAAAGTTCGAACGTTCGGCCGTCGTATGTAAAACTTTACGAATGTGCCTACTGCTTAGATACACCACAATATATCGCACCTTTAATATTAAACTGACTGAATCCAAAAAAAATAGACAAGATAGAATAGATCTTATGTTACAAATCTTTAAAGAATGTTTCCCAATAAATGTTTTTTTTAGTTAGGTCTCTTTAATACTAAGGGTGCGAATTATTAGAATCCTCTATCGTACGTCGTAATCATAGACTCATTCGGAGAAAATTATAAGTATCAGTATGCTGCAAGGGTATATTATATCAGAATAATTATTTATAATTTTTTCAAAGTAATTTCACTTAAGTCTGCTAAGACCAACAAGTAAAGTCACATACGCAATACTGACCCCACATTAAGTCAATTAAGTATGTTGTGGGTACCAGAAACTACGAGATACTTTTTCCGTCTCACAAACACCCAGACAAATCCAAATCTATTATAATATTCACTTATAATCTATTATAATATTAACTTATAATTATAAAATAGGATGACTATATGCTCGCCTCCTACCTGTACACGTATCATGGGATATCTAGGGACAGTTGGCACTAGTTTCACCTGTACCTACAGGCCCTCTTGATATTCTATATTAATATGGAAATCTAATTAATGGATAGATAACATGTTAAGATGAAGTACCTATTACGTAACGTAAGTAATCAGCATAAAATATTTTTGAACATTCGTCGCCGAGTCCTCACAGGATTAAATACGGGCTCAAAATGTTCATGACAGTTGCCAATTTTTATATATGAAATTGATGTTAAGGCTTCTGAAATTTTGCCGGTGTTTAATCCCATTGGACACAAGGGTAGCAGGTAGCCTAAAATGAAAAAATAAATCCAAGAGCTAATATTTCACTTTCAACCTACATAGCCTTCCAAATATATAAAGGGGAGTTAGACGAGAATATTGCAAAGTTGTTTATACTCCGCTAAGGGCGGTGGGCAAACACGCTTGAGCGTGTTTTCTTTGATTCCCTTAGAAGTAACGTTAGGCAGCCCCACAGGGCGGCCCCTAGGCCTACAATCAAATTGAAGGATGATGGAATCCAAACTATTAACGATTGCGCAATATTCAATATTAACCATACACGGTCAATAATTATTGCACAATTTGTGATAATTACGCCATTGACTTAAAATCTAAGGATAAGCCTTTCAGAAAATTGGAGTTTCTAAGAGATGACCGTCAAAATCGCGATAAAATAAATATTAAACTTATAATCGATATCGTCTTAACGGACATATAAATATTATCCTTTTATTAAACTTTCTGTCATAGTACAAGCAAGCTTTACACTTGCACGACTAATTTCAATAACGTTCCACTAGAGATGTACTGGAGTGCGCGCACCACTTGTGTCGGAACACTACGCGCTTTCCGCCCTACCATACATTTATGTCATTGAATTACGCAATATTATTGTTCGTTTATGGCTTTAAACTGCATTTTTGTTTAACTTAAATGCCAACGTATATTTTATGAGCGTTTATATGTGTTTATGATAGCTCTAAGGCCTTCATAAACTATCAACTAACTACCCAGATAATAATTAGTATTCACTGCAGACCTTAAGACTTGAGAGCGAAGTACCACAGTACTTGAAAACCTATGTACATTCCTATTAATTCCTCCTCATCCACAAAACAAAATGTAACAAATAATACATTAGTAGCATCCTTATCACGCCACTCATTCACGGTAGTCTCAACTTCATACCAAAAAGTACTTTGTTATATAACTTTATACCTAGTCTGACTGTTTTACACGAGGTTGTTAGTTATCACATTCCCAGAACTGATTTATTTTTAAAACACAGGTATCAGCGCATATACGTCCCACTGCAAGGCAAGGACATCCTCTACAATCGAGAGTACGATTGATAGTGGTTAGGCCATATAGTCCACCATGCTGGTCTTGTACGTGTTGGCGGAAAAAAACAGGTACTGAAATTAAAATAATATTGAAACCGGTGCAGCGAATAATTCCTGCGTCCGCTTCATCTCCCGTACAATTACGTACCGGACGCTGTAGCTTATCGTTTCCTCTGACTCGGGGCTCGTGACCTTCGCTTCCTGCAGGTGTTGTTGAAGTTTTATTAATAGTATGTACGCTTTCCTTTTCGTGTTACACCTGTGACCATTTCTTATGATGCACGGTTGAATGCACAGAGTACTTTACTATTGTTGAATGGTACGATACTTACTGATGGTAATAGATTTGTATCCCCATAGATTTATTACTATCGATGGGGATACAAATGTACTAACGATTACATTTAAATAATTATAGGCATAAAATTTGGAGTAGTAAAATAATGTTTTTTTTTTTGCCCAAGTCTCACGATAAATTCTTGTATGGGTCGGTGCTAATTTATTTCGCCAAATACACATTTTACCAAGTATTCACCTAACAATAGATAGGTTGAATAAACAAAACCAACTCTTATTCATATCTTACTATCAAACAGATATCAAAAACATTTAACAATATGGAAATTCCAGCAACATCCCTAACTTTGATTTTGAGCTCCACAAATGAATAACTAAAACCGCGCGTATTGGCAGTTCGCGCAGAATTATTAACACAAAGCACTTATCAAAATTGAACTAGTTTAGGTCCCTCGCGTAAACAGACCGTCGTTCTAGTCAATGTAAACTCGCGCTATTTGGTTTCGAAGTTTCAACGTGTTATTATTTCTAAGTGATTGTGTAGTTGAAGGTTGGAGTTGACATGGGACGTTTACGAATTACGAATAAATTTTTACTCGGTTACGACGAAGCAAAAGTAGATACCACCGCAATGTCTATTTCTCCCGCCAAACAGCACTGTAAATGTGCTGTAGTGTTTCGGAGTGAAGGACATTGTAGACAGAGTAACTACTGGATATATTGAGACTTAACATCTTATATCTCAGGATGGCGAGCGCAGTGGAATGCCAAGCATTGGTTTGTAATTCAAGGTGTTGTTTGGTTTTGCCACTGTTCATGAGCGATCGTATCGCATACCATCAGGTGAACGGAAACCTCGTCTCGCCATTTATTGAAAAAAAAAAAAATTACTTCATGTCCTTTTTACATTGATAATGGCACCATCCAGATAGATTGAATTTATTTACACCTCTACATCTTTATAAGGCTCAAATCTACATTCTTAACAAAGATTTGTAAAACCTCCATCTCTCGGAGCAGTATACAAAAACTTCAAAATTTAGAGAACATTACAAGATAAATCTCTTAAAATTCATTAAACTGTTCATAGATGGCGTTAAACTTAAAGTGACCTTTGTTTATGTTTGTAACAATCAATACGGAACCTGTTCTAGGTTTTGACTTGACAATACTATAAGTAACAGCCGGTGATGATTTTATGGCCAGTCGAGGATGCTGCAAACAAGCAAGATGACGCGAATTGTGTTTATTAGTCTCGTGGCCATGTTAGTCACGAATTGTTTAGCAGGTAAGAAAAACCTACTGCTGTTTATTCTCCGAATCGTTACGTAAATGGTTTAAAAAATCTATAATCGATGCATTCATTGTCTACTTGCTCATTTACTATTAATAAATAATCATATTGTTTACCTCGCGCTTATTTCGAGTTAATGTTTTGTGGTTTGTTATGATAAATTTTATATGCATCTAAACATTGTAAGCAAATTTTCTACTACAGAGTAGATAGAGAAAAAAAAGACGATATAATGTTTTAAAATAAACACCTTTAAATACTATGTTATATTTAAATACTATATTTACTATGCAAAATGTTTTAATTTCTAAGAAAGCATCGCCTTAGTTTGTTTTGCGACTGAGAAATAGTCATAAAATCTTGTGTTTTTTCACAGGTCCTAGCTGCAAACCAAACGAGGAACTGAAAGATTGTAAAGGAGAATGTAAACTAAGGATTTGTCCGAAACACTTAAACTATGACGCAAGTTGCTCAGCATCTGATAGCTGCGCCCCACAAGTCTGCGACTGCACGTTCAACTACAAACGCGGTCCAAATGGGACTTGTATCCCATCACAGGACTGTCGTAAGTATTGCCTTTGCCTGTATATATATTATTGCATTGAATGACGAGACGAGCATGCCGTTTGCCTGATGAACAGTAGCAAAAATAAACGACGCCTTCAATTACAGTACAGATGTAAAGTCTCAATATGTCCAGTAGTTACTCTGCCTACAATACCATACCGATACACGACACACTCTTAGTCGTACACTCGATTGTAGAACCTGTGCCCTGCAGTGGGATGTATATGGGCTGATACAGTACTACAAATCTTGTAAAAATATCTAATTCTCCCTCCGCAGCAAAATTCGACTGCGAAGGTCCAAACGAAGAGTTCATCGCGTGCCCCCCACTCTGTCCTACCGATGACTGCAGCGACTCGACGCCTGAAGGACTTTGCAATCCCTTGTTTGGCCCGGGACCAGTAATCGAGTGTAACCCGACATGCCGATGCATCAAAGGATACTGGAGGAAGAACGGCGTATGCGTCCCTTATGATCAATGCCCTAACGTTTCTTCAAGTACAAAGTAAAAAGACAGCACTTGATAATTTTTTGTGAGTTTGTTGTAAATACTATTATAATATAATGTTTCTGACATGAAATACATTTTAAAATTATAAAGTTATTAACCTTTTATAGTGATACATCTGGCGACCTTTCCGCAAGCTTGGAGTGCAATAAACAATAAATAAAGTGATGTCATTATACTTATTGAGCAACCTTTTCTTATTTTTTAACAATGGTTTGTTCGTCTGTAGGTCTGTAGGTTTGTAGACTGTTTATGAATAACGCTGATATACATTAAAAACCTTTAAAATAAATCTGCCACAAAATAAATACCCGTCTACTGGTGATATCACTATTGTGATTACAGGTGATTTTCATAAAAAATCCGAACAATTAGAGGTATAATAGCATACCGTGACAATTCAGTTACGTAATGAAAGGACTTGAAACGCGTCACTTGAAGAAAAACAACCAGAATATTCTATGTCAATCGTATACCAAAATGACCGACGCTGTCGACGACGACAGATGTTGAGTAGGTATAATATTTTGAACATAGATAAGGATATTTGAATATTTTCTACCATGTGTTTATCAATATTATTCTTTAGGATACAATCAAACAAAGCCTTGAAAATTAGCCCTATATATTGGTACATTTTCATGATGTGGATGCAAGGGCGGAACCAGAGGAAAGGTCGTGGGGTCATGACCCCCCCCTCCCCTGGGCTGGCTCTATATTAACAGAATTTATCGATTATCTTGTTATTAAGATTGATAAGCACAATTAATTCTTTGTATGTCGATAAATAAAGTGAAAAAGTGTGTGCGTGTTCACAAATCACGGTTGTAACAGACTTTAAAAATCATTATTACGAATTTGTGTTATAAAATCGGTCCCAGTGTTCTTACAAGAACTATATGCCTCCCCCCTGGCGTAAAAACATTGTGTGGATGTGTCATTATTTATGGTTTTAACCGCATATAATCACAAATAATCTTTAGCTTTCATGTTAATGAACTTTTTAAATCACTCATAAGGTCACCCATGAAATATATCTGATGTAAATAAATTACTAAAAATACTTAATATACCAACAAAGTAATGTTTTACATTCATCATACATTCATAAAATTGGGTGTACAAATTAATAAATTCCGTTTGTTTTTAACTCATGCCACTTTATAAAAAAAAAATAAGTTGGCAATTGATTTCGGCCTTAGTCTTCTATTGAAATAAACGACTTTTTTATCACTTTGTACTATACTCTTTGATCACTGTATCCCCCACTAGCGGTCTATTGTCCGGATCTCCATTTGATTATTGTATAAAAAATAAATTGACTTAAAGCGGAACAATAAAATTAGCTCATGCTAGATAAATAAGCTACCGTTATAACGTTAATTTACGGGAAATTCATAATTTATTTTCTGTTAATTTATTTAACATCCATATTTGCACACATTTTTTTACGAAGGCTGCGACAAACAATTTTGTTACTATACAGTATAAATCTGTTTTAGGATACCGTCTTCATAAAAATCTTGTATTTTAAAAAAATCGTGGTTAAAATATCGATCTGCTTCTTCTATCCAATAGGATGAATGGATAATCGAGTACGGAAGATTCGTTTTTTATTCACGTTACAGAAAGATTTCTAATTCTATGACCGTTTGCCTACCTGATACCTGCCTACCATACACTTTTGAGAATATACCTCCGCAATTATAATATGTAATGTTTGTGCACAAGAATCGAATCCACATCATCTGGTTTGAAAGTCCATATTTCGGCTTCATTAAAAAGAGCTACTGCATACTACTGCAAAAAAGTTTATTTCAAATGTTTAAATAGAATACTAGGTATAGTCAGAGAAACGAGTGTCTAAAAACAAAACAGTCGAATTGAGAACCTCCTCCTTATTTTGAAGTCGGTTAAAAAGCATAAGTAATATACAGTATATTACTCCTGTTTTTACCCCTACAACATATCTACTTGTATGAAGAAGACAAAATAGATAATATTTTATTTAAACCGACGCGACGCACGTACTTGTGTCGAAATATTTTACCAAAACAAACGTACTCAAATTAAAATCCCAACTATGTAACATCAAATTGTCACTCACTAGTAACATTAATACACCTGTTTAAATACCCTTTAAACAAACGACCAGTGTAATGATTATTGAAATACGTTATCGCGTATAAATTAACCATTGCTGTACTGACTACGAGTCGGTATGGCACGTTTTATTTTTATTGTCGTCGGTGTTGTCCTACTCAACAGGTTTGGTATAGGTGAGATAAGTTTCTATTTTTCCTCATACAATAAACAATTATTTGGTCCAGGTTGAAGATTCATCCAAATTGAATCAATGTTTCCTTTTTTAAACTTTTATGGTACACAGAGGATTTTATAACAATAAATCCATGAATGACGAAGTCTAATAACGATAGCCTTTAAGCAATTTCTTTCCCACTACTAGGCAGGAAAAGGAACAAGACAGACACAGGTCCGGCGAGAGTGAAAAGATAAAGAAAATACATAAATAAATGAAATAATGCATAATAGATAAAAATATATGTTCATTCATCCCTACATAAATAAATGTATACCCCTTTACTGTATCAACAGCAACAGAATGTGATGAAGATTACACCGAATCATCAGAATGCGGTGACAATGAGATATTAGACAAATGCCCGGTCGATTCCGGTCGGTTCGGTCCCTCTGACTACTGCCCAAAAAGCCGGCAGGATGACCAATCGAAGTGTCCCAAGCCTGATAACTGTCCATCGCCGACTTGCAAGTGCGGCTTCAACTCACGCCGAATAGAGAACGGCACTTGCATACCTACTAGGAATTGTCGTAAGTATACTAGGACATGAGATATTAATTATTGGTGTTTTCCAAGGCCTAAACTTTATAGGCGGAATAAGAGGTCATTGACTCTTGTACATTAGTGAAGCGTCCGTATAAACTAACTATGCTTTTGGGATAAAACTTAGTATTCTGTGATAAAACTCTTATGGTATTAATCATGTAAGACTTCGCTTACCTACCCTATTTTTTTATTATCACTACCCTACTTTACTACCTTCTTTTTAGCTCCCTTCAAATGCAAAGGGCCACACGAAGAATACAATCCATGCCCTTCATACTGCCCCGGGGAGAACTGTTCACAAGCCACTGCAGACGGTAAATGTCATCTGCCTGGACATCTTCCAGTGCTAGAGTGCCAACCAGCATGTAGATGTAAGAAGAATTACTGGAGACTCAATGGGATCTGCGTATCTTATGAACAGTGCCGTAAGTGTTCTATTTAAATAAGACTGGTGATATTCTTTACTAAGGTAAAATCAATTTATGAATGAACAACTATCTTCTTCAATTTTTAGAATATCTAATTAATATATAATTATAAATATATAATTAATAGAATCAAAAATACACATGTTGGAATTCAAGTTTTATTTTTGAAAATATTTTAATTAAAGAAAGAAACAATATCGCCGTTACAACTAAGAAGCCGAAGACAACAATCAAACTCATCACCAAGAGTCCAAAAACGAAGAAACCTACAACTGCCCCAGCACCTAAATGCGGCGTCAATGAAGTGGTGGACGACTGTCCCACCGACTGTCCAGTCAACTACTGCCCTGATAGCAGATACGACGACCAATCACCATGCCCCAAGCCTAAAAAATGTCGTCCAGGATGCAAATGCCGATTCAATTACCGAAGAGCTTGTAATGGTAGTTGCATTCCTACCAGAGACTGTCGTAAGTATTCATTTAATTTTTACTTCAGTTTTGGATTCGTCTAATGTACTAAACTCTATGCCATTTGCACGAGATTGACAGTTAATAACTACAGAAAAAACTTTACATATGCTATATATTTATCGCTATTAATTTATCTCAAAAACGCTGAAGTTATAAGTCATACAAATCACTAGAGATATGAAAATCATAATATCCAAAATATTTTTATTTTTTCAAATGATTTTAAAATACATCACAATTTAATTTTCCAGCTCGTTTTGAATGTAATAGAGAAAACGAAGAATATAATCCATGCCCTCCGTACTGTCCTGGTGAGAATTGTTCAGAAGCCACTCCAGATGGTAAATGTCACCTTCCTGGAAGACTCCCTGTGCTTGAATGCAAACCAGCTTGTCGATGTAAGAAAAATTACTGGAGATTGAACGGGAATTGTGTTCCTTACACCCAGTGCCGTAAGTGGTGCTATTAATTTTTCAATGTATTTAACTACCCATCGTTGTATTGAATAAGTGTATGCTTACTCATGAGGAAAGCCGCTTGCAAAAATGTGATAAGAGTATATCATAATATAGGTAGTCTACCGTAATGTAAAATTTAATGCAAAATATTATATAATTTATTTTCAAATAGTGAAATCACAAACTATATAGTTGAATGTAGTAAAAACAATGCCGTGAGTATATTATTTTCTTAGATGGCTTAATATTCTTCTCTCACAGGAATACGAGTATAAACCTTTTAGTTATTTTTACAACCGAACTAAAAATTTTACCGAGTGTTGTCTCTGTTTTATGACAGAATTAATTTACATATAGTAGATTAGTAACACTTGGAAATTGTAATTGTTTGATATAATAAAACTGAAATAATAAAAAGTTCAATAGCCCCAATTATAACCAAAATTTCGAAATGTGCTGTCTATTGAATGGAGCATAACGTTTAGCCAATAATTCTGGTCTCTATTTTCGACAAAATATAAGGTGTAAAACTGTCTTAATTAAAAATAACATAAACTCACGCCTTTTTCCCAGAAGGGGTAGGCAAAGGTGCCTGGACACCCACATTTCGCCTTGTATATTTCCGTCCCACAATGTGATAGGGGGCGAGCCTATCGCCATATCGGGCATGAATTCCTGACTTCGGGCTGATTATGAATAGAAAAATCCAATATCACTTTGCCCGACCCGGGATTCGAACCCGAGACCTCGGCTTTGCAAGCGTACCGTTGTACAACTACGCCACCGAGGCAGTCTGTTAATTAAAAACTATCATAAATATTACACGACACATTAAAGAAAACATGATTATTTCATTCTCAGTACCATTCGAATGCGACCCCTGATGGAGAATGTCATGCTGTAGGGAATATTATAATACTCGTCGAATGCAAACCTGGTGGCTAAACTGGGTTTGCGTGCCTTACGAGAAGTGTCCTAAGTGATAGTAACTTCTATTGACTTATTTCGTGGAGTTGAAATTTAACTAAAGGTTTTCATAATCAATCAACACGTGGTTTGATGAAGTGTAGATAACTTTTTACTGGTGGTAGGTCTCTTAGGTCTCTGCCTGGGTAGGTAATACAGAGTCAATTATTTTGATTAAGTCACACAAATTATTACGTTATTTTAAAAGCAACATAACATTTTGTAAATCTATTCACAAAGAAGCAGGTTAGAAAGATTTTAATGCTGGTAGTGGGGGAACTATACTAGTGGTACCATCGCACTATCTATTTCTCCCGCCAAACAGCAGTGTAAATGTACTGCTGTGTTCGGATTTGAAGGAAATTGTAGCCAAAGTAACTACTGAATATATTGAGACTTAACATCTTATGTCTCAGGATGGCGAGCGTAGTGAACTGCCGAGCATTGCTTTGTAATTTCTGGTGTTGCTTGGTTTTGCTACTATCCATGAGAATTCGTATCGCTTACCTTATTAACCCCTTACTGCATGAATTATGTAGGATGTTATTAAAAAAAAAACTGTAATAGTTTTGACAAAAATTGCTTAATAAAGCAAAAAAATATGCGTCGTCTTATGAAGGAACACTTCATATGATAACATTTATTTAACTTTAAGTTAATGATTAGTTAACTGTAAAAAATTAAAAAACTGTAGAAGCCATAAATGGCTTGGTATGCGGTAAGGGGTTAACGGACCATTTGCTGGGTATCGTAAAACTACGGGTATATTTTTTACCATTTCGCTGGTTCGATTCCCGCTCAGACAGGCGATTAATCAAAATTCTTAGAATGCAGTTTAAATTGTTTTTATCAAATATTTATTCTTTGAATAAAATAGTATATCTATAATATTTGAAATACTTTCCTTTCATGTCGCATAGCCATGGAATGTCCTGTATTCATCTTCTGCCTGTCTTTGGGCTTCTGCTCAGCCCTTCTTTCGGTTTCCATTCCCCATTATTCCTTTTTTGCAATGCCAATATAATCCACGATATCACGTTTTGCTTAAAGACAGGCTGACAGATTAAATAATAAAATGCATGCAATAAAATAGCATGAATTATTGATTATAGAATGTTAAAAATTCTCAGTAATGCAGATGTGTAGAAATAACACATTTTAAACAGAATTCTATGAATCATATAAGGACGTGTTATTTCCAGTATGCGGCGCAGTCTTTGACTTAATTATCACGTCGCGTCAGTTACTTTTTAGGAAACATTGCTTTAACATCTGTATAAAACAGTATATGCCTTTTAAAGACATTATATTGGCTATTAAATATCATTATCCTCAACTCATTAAAGGTCTCTTCACTATATGGATTTTAGATTTAGAATTTTTAGTTCGATTTTGCATAAACATAACATGTTAGTAAGAAGAATGTAAGAGACTCGCCTAATAAATAAATAAATACACCCAACACTCACATACATAGTCTTGACCCCATACTAAGTTCGAGTCTTGTGCCGTGGAAATCAGAAAATACTAGAGACTATTCGATCTCACACACCCAATAGGGCGATTCACGTATTAAAACAAGTTCAGTTGCAGTGCAGTTGCGGTTAAGTTTCGATCAAAACGACCCTTTTCGTATTCTCATACTACTGGATCACACAAATATTTGGCGTGGTACGGGGATCGAACCCGCGGCCTTACGTTTCACAGTCGGCGCCTAACCAACTGCGCCACGGAGGTTATTAAATATATAGGTACCTATCAATGCTGACCATGAACATCTACTACCGTAATCGTAAAAGGTCAAGAAAAAGAAAAGACAAAATAATACCAACGTACCAGCAGAGCTATCTTTACTTACGTCATATTTATTAATTATCGCTGTACTTTAGTTCGAAGTTTTATGATGAAAACCCCAGATATATGTATGTGTATATTTTAATTTAATGGAAAGTAAAAAAATAGTCTAAATAGTTTCGCAAAACCAATTGCTTGTTTTGTCTGCGAACACAAAGAAGTGTTTTACACACATCTAATTATCGATAGCAAGTAACATTTTGATTTTTTTAAGAGTAGATTTTTTTTATTAATCCGAGGAGCGGCTTATGAAGGAAGACCGTTTACCAACTACGGAAATCAATTACTTAGTATCTTTTCTGCGTAGTAATTGCAGATCCTTGGTATATTTTACTGCCGATGCCGATCTGGTGGACTTATTGCGTTGCATCGATACAAACAGTTCCCTACAGCCACATGGTCGTTGCAATAAAGTACCTAATCCAAAATACTTGTTTTATACCCATTGCAACTAACCCTGCAACATAAAGATGGTAGCTGGTGCTTCTTGTACATAGCCGCTATCCCAGTACAAGCATCAGCCGTTTCTCATTATTGTCATATTATCTTAGCCTAAACACTTAGATTCTGTTAACTTGGTTAAGGAAATATTTAATAAACTTTTTTTTTTATTGCAACGAATGGCGAGACGAGCATGCCGTTCGCCTGATGGTAAGCGATACGACTGCTCATAAACAGTAGAAAAACCAAACAACTTGAATTACAAAGCAATGCTTGGCATTCCACTGCGCTCGCCATTCCGAGACATAAGATAATAAGTCTCAATATATCTAGTAGTTACTCTGGCTACAATGTCCTTCAATCCGAAATACAACAGTGAATTTACACTGTTGTTTGGCGGGAGAAATAGCCATTACGGTGGTACATACCCAGATGGCCTCTCACATATGAGAGACCCACCACCAGTACAAATCACCTCAGTTTATAAATCTTTGCAGCTAAACGGAATGAAACTAGTGTGGTCAAATGTGGTCCGTTTGAGACCATAGATAACTGTCCGGTGGAATGTCCCAGCAACTACTGTCCCAAGAGCGAAGATGCCGACTACTCCTCTTGTCCTCGACCGAAGAAATGCCCTCCTCCTAAGTGTATATGTGGTTTGGATACTCGAAGGAATGATAATGGATCCTGTGTAGCTATTCAGGACTGTCGTAAGTACTAGGTCTATTACTACCTTATGTAAATATAATTTTAATCTAATTTGAACTAAGAAGCTGCGTCTGTCATGTGACCACGAAGGTCGTATTCTTCGAACATTGGAAAATTAATATAATAAACAAGTTATAAAGCCGACCCACATAAAAATATTACACTATACGAGTACAGTTTTGTTACAAATCCGACGTGGTATCGCAGAGCAATTTGTTTCTAATAAGCTTTTGTAAAAATATTTAATAAATACACCCAACAGTCATATACATACTCGTAGTTCTAATCGCACACTAAGATCGAGTCTCGTGTCGAAGAAATTAGAAACGAAAACGAAAACGAGAGACTTTTTGGTCTTACAAACACCCTGACCCGAAACAATTACCAGTGGATCACACAAATATTTGTCTGGGTGCGGGGATCAAACCCGCGGCCTGATGTTTCCCACCAGCGTTCAACCAACTGCGTCACAGAAGCTGTTAAGATTGATTTCAAATAAGTATTTCAATTAATCTCAAGAAAATAAACCCAATTTGTTCCAGCTCCGTTTGAATGCACAAGACCTAATGAGGAGTACCGCGCATGCTATCCCGAGTCCCCTGGGGAGGATTGCAGCCAAGCCGTTGCAGAGGTAGACTCCTCAAATGAACTGAAGAGTTTGATATGCAAGCCTGCGTGCCGGTGCAAGCAAGGCTTCTGGCGGTTGAACGGCGCCTGCGTTCCGTACGAGCAATGCAGTAAGTTCATGTAATAGAATATATTATCACTATGCGTAAGTAGAATTGTGATGTGGGATTATTTATTGATCTCCAAGAGTAAGTGTTTTGGTGATATCCCAGTACCAGAAGTTTACTCTATACTCCGACACGAAGTTCGAATGATCGGACGATGAACGTCAACATATGAGATAAGAGTTTTCCACTTCTAAACGTCAATACTAAACATATAAGAGTTTTCCATTTGTAAAAATCAATACTATTCTCTATTAAATTTATCACTGACTTCGAGCTTAGTCTAAAATTACGACGTATGATATAGGGGTTGAACATTTCTAAAGTATTATGGCATATTCGTATAGTTTTAGGTGTGAAGTTCGTACATTCGTCGTTGTGTCAGAGTACAGAGTAACCCCTATGGTTACTCCATTTTTTGAATCGGTATTCATAGGATAAACATGCAAAATGGTTTATAATTTGAATATAACCAATCACAAAATGAAAATATTTGGTGCTATTACTAAATTACCATTTTTCAATGGCATTTGGCATTAAGAAGTTGACTAAAACGTACCTCTTAGTAAGGACAGTGCCACTCAGACTCACAGACACATAAATTCGAAATAAACATTAATTATCTCGGTAAAGGAATCGAATCCCAGAACTCTCGTTTTACAGCCGACGTTAAACAACAACCACCTAGGTCACGGAAGATGTAAATTTTTAATTATCCTATTATTTCAATTATTTATTTATTTCAAATCAGCGCATGAATTTATTTATTATTTATTATATTTATTTATTACTTTAAATTTAACACCTGGATAATGAGCGTATACTGTAAATACAAAACATAATAAAACGTACACTCTTTATAAATATAACGAATCGTAAATACAGATAAAGTAATGTATTTTTGTGCTCAACCTAAAATTATTCACGAAAAAGATATAAATTTTGTTGTAAATGATTTGTCAATCACGACCGTAATTTTATTTGTAGAAAACACACAAAATAATAACAGTCACATAGAATATAAAAAACAAATTTCTTTTAAAATCTAATATTAGGGCTGTAAACGTAGGAAGGCGTATACTTAAAAATGTAATTTGGTTTTATTTATTTCTTGAAGAGTTCATTACTATTGTTGACTTACAATGTAAGTAACCATTGGATTTGCGTTTTAACTTACGAATTGCATGAAACTATTTACAAAGTGACAACAGTAGATTGCAATAAAAATACATTAATAAACATAGTAGGTAATAAAGCAGTATTCTTTTTTCTCTCTCTTTAAGTATGTATAGCACACACGGTGGTGGGGTCAGCCTTCTTCACTTTATTCCACATAATCCTATTCTCGTCGTGTTATCAAAAACATTGTATAATATAGTTAACCAAAAAATATCCATTTTCCAAAAGTAGCTTCTACACATCGAACCACCATTATCTACTGATAAAAAAAATGCAAAACAATATCGCATACATGGAAAGTATTTTTTTAATACAATATTATTTTTACTGGGTAGGTCTCTCTTATGTGAGAGGCTACCTGGGTAGCTACCACCCCAATGTCTATTTCGCCCGCCAAACAGCAGTGAAAAACTGTTGTGTTTCAGTTAGAAGGACTTTGTGGCCAGAGCAACTACTGAACATATTGGGACTTAACGCAGTGGAATGCTAAGCATTGCTTTATAATTCATGATGTTGTTTGTTTTTGCTACTGTCCATGAGCGGTCATATCGCTTACCATCAGGCGAATGGCATACTCGCCTCGCCGTTCATTGAAATAAAAAAATGTATTAGACAACCAACAAAAAGATCATCTCTATACCAACAAGGTAAATGTATTTAATGTCTGCCTAAGTAATAAAACATGTACACAGCTCCGACGCTATATATAACCGATAGCGTGATACTTTTTAACAGTTGTCCAGTCGTAATCATGTGGGTATTATATTTATTTTTGGCGACTTATTTGTGTACATTCGGAGCGTGCAAAGGTACATATTTTTATAAATTAAATACATTAATTACAACATGAATCTAATAAGATAAAAGAAAACAAAAATTCGTTAATTATTATGAAATGGGGCGTTGATACCACAGTGCAGCAAACCGCCATGTTATACACAAATCAAATAACGAGAAAATTCTTTTCTATCAAATTATAATACAGGGAGATAGACACGTGTATAAACATCAGGTATTATTATTTAAATGACATAATATTCCAAAACTAATAATACTGCGACAAAACTATTATAAATATATCGCCGAATAATTTACGATAGCTGTTAAACTAGAAATTCGACTCTACCATTAATACGTGACGTCATACTAAAAAAATGGAATTTACCGAAGCGCATCACCTCTCACGGGAAACTACACAAACCCAGACCAATCATTGTTTTCGAATTAACGAGTCACACAAATAACTGACGTAGAAATTGGAGCTCAGTTTATTACGATTACATCGGCATGAAGACTGAAACTTGGTCAAGCAAATGCATTGGACGATAACCGTATTGCGTTTCAGATTCACCCGTGTATCTGTAATCTGTAACAGTCCTTATACGTCCCACTGCAGGGCACAGGCCTACTGTACAATCGAGAGTACGATTAAGAGTGGTTAGGCCATATAGTCCACCACGCTGGCCTAGTGCGGGTTGGCGGACTTACATACCATTGAAATTCTTATAAGCCGCTATGGTGTCCAGGTTTTCTCACGATGTTTTCCTTCACCGTTTTTAGTGCGTGGTGATTGACTATCAATTCAAACATGACTCCGAAAAGTCAGAGGTGTGCCCTGGGATTTGAACCCGCGACCACCGTGAACATGTTGGCAGCCACATCTGGTCCGTTTACCAATAGGCCACCACGCACTTCCCTGTATACATGGTATAATATAATCGAACCGACATTGATATATTGCCCGATGAGAAATAGCTAGTGATGACTGACTGCATCTCTGTCTTGACTGCACTGCACATAACGTTAGATGCATTTTATTTACCATGTAAAAAATATATGGCATACTACTCGTGTACTATAAGTTGAGACTGGAGAGTCGTTCCATCACTGCCGCGTACAATCACGTGCTGTGGGCTAACAATAAAAACAAAGAAAAGTAAATAAGAAACTACAACAACAAAAAACTGTAAAGAACAAGATATAAAAATAACCAACAAATCAATCGTCAATATTAACTCAAAATATAAAGCCAGAAAGCCACTGTTACAGCCGAATAAAATTTCCAAAATTATTTACAGAATTGCCATGTGGAGAAAACGAACAAAGCGTGTCCTGTAAGAACAGTTGTTCCGACAGTCCCTGTCCAAAAAGTGAGAAGGATACGGAGCCAAGGTTCTGTACACAAGAGTGCCGAGGTCCAGGATGCGCCTGCCTGCTAAACCACAGGCGCGCTGCGAACGGGACTTGCATACCTACCAGAGACTGTCGTGAGTTTTTTGTGTTAAACAGTTGTCTTAATAATTTACTGTAACTCCTTGAATTTAAAAGATAAGGATATTTTTTAATATTAAGTCAGCTAATGAGGAAATGCGGAACTAGTCTGTTCCAGTGGTAATTTTGCGCCTAAAAACAATTTATACAACAAAATATTTCATTGTATCCGCTATGTAATAACTTATTACATATATATATATTACTAATAAGCAAGGCATGAAGCGAGGACTACGTTACGCGCAACATCGAATTTTCACCAAGTGGTTCGACGTTATTTTGCATATAGGCTGCAGAAAGATACTACATCCAGGCCACTACCAAAAGACCCATGCAAATATCCTTTAAGAGTTCAGCAGTAGACTTCCTAGGGCTAAAGATTGTGATAAATATGCAAAATTTGTACGATTAAATTGACCATTGTAATTGCAATTTCACAGCTCCGTTCAACTGCAGTGTCCGACCCAATGAGGTGTACGACCCTTGCCCACCTTTATGTCCTACCGACAGTTGCACTCAAGCCAGCCCCTCTGGTAAATGTCCTGCTATATTCGGAAGAATTGGCATTCTCTTGATATGCAACCCTAAGTGTAGATGCAAGAAAGGTTACTGGAGAAACGATAAAGGCATTTGCATACCTTACGAGAAATGCCGTAAGTATTTGAACTATCGATCTTTTACAATACAATCTTAATTTTTTTAAATTGATTTCAGCCAATACTATTTCCGCCTGCATGCATGTTTACTATTTTGTCTCGGCGTCCAAACCTTATATATGTGGTCGAAATAGACAAGAATAATTATAGTAATAGATAGGCACAAAAATTAAAATGTAGAGGATAGAGAATTACTCGAAGCGCGCTCCAAAACTTATTACAGTGCACCAGGGCATCGCAGCCCTCACTTTAAAAACTCCAGTTATATGAGTGTATCATTCATTAGGAAAAAGAGTTATTTTAAATATAAATTTAAAAAAAGAGCTGGCTTAATAAAAACTTGCGCTCGCCATCCTGAGACATTAGATGTTTAGTCTCAATATGTCCAGTAGTTACTATGGCTACAATCTCCTTCAAAGTTGAAACTCTAACGTAGTGTTATATTCTCTTTGGTTCAAACCGCAACACAACAGTTTTTACACTATTGTTGGCCAGGAGAAATAAAATGTAGTGGTAACAACTCAAGCGACTTCTCACATAAGTTCCTATCTATTTCAGCAAAAAAGTGCCCCGAGAACGAAGAGTACAGTGACTGCATACAAAAATTATGTCGAGCTCAGAACTGCACACAAAAGGACGCAGCTATTGTATGTTCGAATAAAATATCTGAGCCGTGCAAAACCGGGTGCGTTTGTAAAAAAGGATACTTGCGAAATGAAAACGGCGTTTGTGTTTTGAAAGATAAATGTACACCTAAACCGAGTAAGTGCTTGTTCTTACAGTTCCAAGTTGAAATAAGTGTTAAGAAAATTGTGCTGAAAAAGATAAGTTTACCTTTAATATCAGCAAAACTTATTCAAAGACCGGGTGCAGTTGTTTACAGCTCTAGCTTTGAAACGTAGTACTTCGATCCCCGCACCGAGACAAATATTTGTGACAGCCACAAGTATTTCTTCCAGCTGTAGGTCATATAAGATCGAATATATCTTTTAGATTCTAAGAAAATATTGTGCTAAGTGTGTGACTGTAGATTTAGTAAGTTATAATCAATAATTTCGCCTATTTTACAGCTCCTCCACCCTGTCCTGAAAACGAATTCCTAACGCAGTGTGCAAGTGCTTGTCCGAACGAATATTGTCCAAAAAGCGAAGCAGATACTGAGCCGGTGATCTGCACCTTACAATGCGTAGGGTCGGCTTGTGTGTGCAACTTCAACTACAAGCGCGATGACAACGGAACTTGCATACCTACTAGGGATTGCCGTAAGTACTGTCAGTTTAAAAACGTTTAAACAGTCTTATTTTTACGAACGCTATATATACGGTTCGTCGATATAATAAAATCTAGGTAAAACTAAAGTAACGCTATCGAAACACATTGTATTATGCTTTGTTACTATGCTAGGAAAAGCTTTAGCATTAACTATTTCGGCCATACATGTGTCTTTAACTATGGCAATTCTGTACATTTGAGATAGCAAATATAATATTATGTGTACGGTGTAGAAGTTAAAGCTATTTTGGAATTTACTGGTTACAAGTGGGCCTTACAGTACATATTTTGTTTTCAAACAATTTTGGGTTTTTCTGAGACCGAAAACTCTCTCGTATTGTCTAATACTCTTTACACAAGCCTTATATCTTAGTGTGGGATCAGGATTGTATATATGACCGTAGGGTGTATCTACTTATAATTTAATTATTTCACAGCGCCGTTCAAGTGCAGTGGTCCTAATGAAGTGTTCGACGCGTGTCCCCCCTACTGTCCTGGTGATAGTTGTGCTGATGCCTCGCCGGACGGTCGCTGCCAGGTCTTTGGAACCATTGGAATAACAGTCGAATGCAGCCCTAAATGTAGATGTACCAAAGGGTATTGGAGAAACGATGCGGGTGTTTGCATACCTTATGCGGAGTGTCGTAAGTTTTTGAAATTATTGATTGGAAACTATATTATACGTCAAATATATTTTTTTAGAAAAAAGAACTTTAAATTGATATAAAATGGACCAACATTTATTTTTGGATATGCATAGATACATAATTCTGTAGATGTAGGCATTTTGATACTTTTGGATAAAATTTAAAAACACAAAAAAAATTAAAAAGACAAAGATTCGATAGCTAAATTAGGTTTTAAAAACAGTCTGAATAAAACCGAATGTAATAATTCATATTTTGTATACCACAGCCGGAATTTGCCCAATAAACGAAGTATACACAAACTGCTCTGAGAGGTTGTGTCGACCTCAGAACTGTTCAGACATAGCAGACGGCAACGAGGTGTTCACTTGCGAACCAGAGAAGGTGAAGGGGTGCCAAGCAGGCTGCGTTTGTAAAGAAGGATATGTACGTGCCGATAATGGAACGTGTGTAACTTATAAGGAGTGTCCAAACTCAAAGCCAAGTAAGGAATTTATTAATAATTAAAATATGATGAATGAGATATAAGACTGCCATTAGAATAATCCCAGGGCACACCTCTGACCTTTCGGAGTCATATGTGTATCGATAAACATCGGGAGGAAACCTGCATATGATAAATTTCTATGGTAGATAAAGTCCACCAATCCGGAATAGGCCCCTGTGGTACACTATAACCCAAACAATCTCTATCGAAGTATCGATTGCAGAGAGGCCCGTACTCTGCAGTCAGACGTATAAGAGCAATCCAGCACTTATATTCAAATATTAGAATAATTCTAGTCTGCCGTCACAAGTGTTCCTTCCTCCTTCCTATAATCCTGGGCCCTTCCACCGTAGTGTGAAGAAGCATCTCAGCAGGCCGGCATAATTATATCGAATGGCATTAGACCGCTATCAGATGCCATTCGATACTTTGTTTGTACGGCATTTGCGCTCACTATCAGGTGCAGCCCATATGCCGCCGTAGATCAAAAAAATATCTATCTAAAATATATGTATTTTATAATTTTCCTAACCCGAAACAGTGGCGTGTTATACTAGGGGCTGCTTGGAGACTCCTATCAGGCAAAATGCGCGTATAACCTAGCATTTACAGCTCATTTGGACAGCCTCCGTGGCGCAGTTGGTTAGACGCCGCCTGTTAAACGAGGGGCCGCGGGTTCGATCCCCGCACCAGAGAAATGTTTGTGTGGCCCACAAATATTTCTTCCGGGTCTGGGTGTTTGTGAGACCGAAAAGTCTCTCGTAGTTCCTGATACCCACGACACAAGACTCGATCTTAGTGTGGGGTCAGGACTATGTATGTGACTGTTGGGTGTTATTTATTATTATTATTTATCATTCTAGTTGTTTAACTTCTCGGTACAAACCGGTGTAAGTCAACAGTCACGGGCCTAAGCCAAATGATTGTTGTTAAGGTTCGACACTAGATTATGAATAGTTTTGGGGGATGACTCTGATTGCAAAAATTTTCTTACTATTCTACATGTATTCAAGATTACTGATTTCTGCATTTGAATAAAGGTTTGTTGTGGTAACTCTAGTAAGCCTAAAGACTGGGACAACTGTTTGGGAATTACTGCCGTGGTAGAGATTACTACTGGCACTACGGACACCTTTTTCAGCTGCCACATGCGAGCGATTTCATCTTTTAGATCTATGTATTTTGTTAGTTTTTCGGATATGGTATTTTGCAAATTGTGTGTGTTGGGTATGGCAACGTCTATTATGGTAGCAGTTTTATTTATTTTGTCAATTAACGTGATGTCAGGTCTATTGAAATGTACTGTTTTATCGGTTAGGATAGCTCGGTCATAATAAAGCTTATGGCATGCGTTTTCTAAGACTGTTTCTGGGGTATATTTGTAGTATGGTATTGGTTTTTTTGGTGGTACTAATAATTTATATTTTGTAGCAAGTTTCTGATGTATTATATTAGCAATTTGATCGTGTCTGTATTTATAGTCAGTTTGGGCTATTGTTTTACATGCACCTGTAATATGTTGTATGGTTTCTGAGGTACTATTGCATTTTCTACATAAGTCTGACTGGTTAGCTATTTTCATTATATATTTTCTATAATTTCGTGTTTCAATGATTTGGTCCTGAATGGCTACCATGAACCCCTCGGTCTCCGGGAAGAGTTCACCTCGTCTGAGCCATTCGTTCGATGCCTTTTTATCGACGTTTGACTGACTCAGATCGTGGTAATGTCTCCCATGTAGAGACTTCAGGGCCCATTGAGTTACAAGTGTGTGTTTATCTTATTATTATTTATTCCTTGTTTTAGCAAATATTACTATCATACACAACCGTGTTTAACATATTTTACTATGTATTATAGAATGCACAGGACCATATGAGGAGTACACAGAGTGCAAACAAACATGTCCTGGAGACACTTGCGCGGCATTGACCTCGAAATTCCCTTGTCCAGAAGAGTGCTGTGAGCCGGGATGTGTTTGCCAGAATGGCTACAGAAGACAAAGTCCTTCGGGATCATGCATACCACTATGTGCCTGTCCGGAAATGTCGACCGTGCCAGCTTGTCAACTAAAACCGCTGCCGGCGTTAGAGTAGGATAATAAGGCCCAATTGCAAAAACTAACTTTGCCCATAATTTTATCTTTGAAATGTAAGTCCCATACATTCGCAATGTCAAATACGTCCCAAATGTATGGCGATGACATTTTCAAAGTCAAAATTATGGGCAAAGTTAGTTTGTGCAACTGAGCCTAAGACACAGTTGGGTACAAGGAATATAAGGGAGCTTAACGTTATCTTTTTACATTGATGTGGACAAATTAATTACTTTTTATTACCGACCCCCATCCACTTAACTAAGATAATAATTCGCTCGTATTTCATTAACGCCGGACACTGAAGCCCAATGAATCTACAGAAATCTTAAAATTGTCTTTAACCCGTAATAAAAATTCCACTAGTCGATATTGAACCATATAAATATACCACTTGCGATGTGAAATCATTCAATACCTTAAACTTATGATTTTTACATCTCTACACGAGGCTGTGATAAAACCATTGTTTCTGATGAGGATGTAATATTTTTCTGTACCTATTATGTTGTAAGTGCGCAGGAGACGCAATCGAAGTAGGCAGTCAAATAAATACTTTTTTTAAAATTTATTATTAAATAAGTGTTTTATTAATGCTTGTGTATGAATTAAAGAAATATGCCGTAAATAAGTTGTTTAATTTAAAACTCCTCTAATAATACAGGTACATATAACTATTTTTAAAACGCTAAAAATAGGTGATAGCAAAAACATTTGATTATTAGGTAATTAATAAGGGGTCAGCCAGATGCCCAATAGAAAAGCCACATTTAAAATATATTGAAATAAAACAATTTATTACGGATTTTATTACCAATTTGATTGAACTCTCGTACGAAAGTAATCGAAACGTCGGGAAGTAAAAAAATGTGAAAATTGAACCCAATTCCCGATAAAATCCGTAAAAATCAATTATTAATGTGTAAAATTCACGTATATCTAAGAAACTATTAAGCCGCATTTAGAGTTGACTAATGTGATAACATGCAGCGCCAACTACGAGTATACATATAACCAAGAAGCTTATACCCAAATGGAGATTGCATTCCGTATATAAAAGTGAAGCACAAAAATTTGACCTTGAATGCAGTCGCTGTTGCCTGCTATCCTTTTCTTTCGAGTGACAATGAATGAACTAAAAGTCATTTTCAAATTTTTGTGCTTCAGTGTTTTATACGGAATGCAATCTCCATTTGGGTATAAGCTTCTTGCATATAACCAATGCGCGATGTTTTTTAATAAGTGTTGCAGTTGTGAACATGTGAACAATGTATGACCATTACCTCCTGCATCAACAGTTTTAAAACATTTTAGTTATCCAATATTTTGTCCCTTTCGAACCAATTTTGAATTCTGTTTAAGCGAAGATGACAAAAGTGCGTGGTGGCGTGTTGGTAAGCGGACCAGACGCGGCTGCCAACATGTTCACGTTGATCGCGGGTTCGAATCCCAGGGCACACCTCTGACTTTTCAGAGTCATGTGTGTATTCATAGCCAATCACCACGCACTAAAACAGTGAAGGAAAACATCGTGAGGAAGCCTTGCATACCATGGGGATTTATAAGAATTTCTATGGCATGTAAAGTCCGCCAACCCGCAATAAGCCAGCGTGGTGGACTATATGGCCAAACCACTCTCAATCGTACTCTCGATTGTACACAAGGCCCGTGTCCTGCAGTGGGACGTATATGGGCTGATACAGAAAAACAAAACATTCGATAACTAAAATTGATTGTTATACTGTCTATGAATAAGGCAGTACATCAACTCTTGACTTGTGTTCGTTTGGATCTTAAGTTAAGCAGTAAAGATAGAGATTTTATTAAATTAAATACATATTAAAATTATAACGTATCCTTTGAGATATACATATTAAGCATGTCTCTCACATTGCAAAAAATAACTAATAACCCATATACGTACGACGAGTCAAAGTTAGTTTTTTTTATTGCATAGGTCCGGCAAACGAGCAAACAGTCACCGGATGGTAAGTGGTTACTGCCGCCCATGTACATTCGCTACGCTTGGATCATAATGTGTTGCCGGCCCATCAAATCGGGAGAAGAGCGGGGTGAAAATAGAATTGGGAAAGTAAAAGGGTATTGAGCAAGAGCTAAATTCGTTGTCACTATAGAACTTGCTCAGGTCAATGTAGAGAAACTTGGGGGAAGCCTATGTATCTCGGTGGGCTTATTCATACAACTGGGATATGTATTTAGTTGGATTACTTAAAAAAATCCTGAGTATAGGAGTTTATAGGAGATCCGTAAAATCCATGAATTTCGACAGTCCTGGATTACAAAATACTTCATTTAAAAATATGCAGAATATAGGAGAGTCGTATAATCCGTCAAATTCAAATTTCAATAGTCCGTCACTGCCATGAAAAAGGTGTATACGGGGTATATAACACGGGGATCTACTGTATTACATCAGGCGTCGCGGCAAGTCTGGCGTCAACTCATTCTACGAATTGTGAAGTCCCGGCCTAATGGGCCTAGTTATGTATTTACATTAACACCGAAGGTAACACTGCCTGACTTATGCAAAAGGGAGGGAGCCTATTGCGATTCCATGCCCTGAAATCATATACAATTTTTCAAACCCAAAAACTGTGACAAAGGAGATTGTTAGACCAAAACACGGGATTAATTCAATAACTGGTACTTAAACGACGACTTGAATTTGATATTTTGACTCAATAGCGATGCAACGACGATTATTTATTTTTTTGCATTATTAGGCAATCTAGCGACCATAGTCATAGGCACTTTGAATTTCGAAGTGGACAAAACACATTGGTTGGATTGTCAAATTGGGAATTGAACTTAAGATTTCAAACACACATGCTATCATTACATAAATACACACGTGGACGTCATAGCACCTAAGTAAAGGACCGTGCAAAATTCGCATATTGTACATGAATTCGTCCCAAGGATAACCAGTATGGCTATGAGACTCTACTAAATATTTAAAAAAAATATATCCGCTCTGGGAATTGAAGTTTGAAACACGCTAGATAGAATTTGTCGCCGTCTGTAACCAGTTGTACATGGTTTCAAATATGCCTCCAAAACTGTTATGACTGATTAGAGATAGTCAGAATCTATTTCTAGCCTCTCTACTTGGACCGCACTCCACTAGTCAGTCAGTCCGCAATAAGTCTTTTGTTTTTGCAAGTGTAATTAAATAAATCATCAAAATGTCATTAGTGATCCAGTACAGACTAATGATTATGCGTTAATTTATGTAAATTAATGCGGAAAATAACACCAGCATAAATAGATCTGAAGTAGTTTTACTAAGGATAAATGGTTAGTAGTGTTTTATCCCCTCATTGCAATGGCTTTAAACGGGTATAAAAGATTTTGTAGCCCTCTCTGTGCGGCAAAACAAGTCCAAACGGCAAGATGCAAGGAGCTCTCATCGTTTTGTTTTCGTGCTTCGTAGTTTTGTGTGCTTCTCAAGGCCCCGGTGAGTATTTTTAAGTGTATTTGTAAATTATTTTTAATGTTTCATATAAACTAGTTCTTTCATATAAATCATAATAAATCAATATTTTGTTACTTCATTTTCGTAACCGATTTATTTGAATATTTTTTTATTGCGACTGTAATAATACTAAAAATATTTGATAAATTATAATTCAGATACTTTGTTAAAAACGAATTTGAAATTAGTTTTTAACCTCCGTGTCGCCGTTGGTTAGACGCCGGCTGTAAAACGGGAGGCCGCGGGTTCGAATTCCGCACCGAGACAATTGATTGTGTGTTTTGGCCCCGAGTGTTTGTGAGACCGAGAAGTCTCTCGTAGTTTGATAGCCACAACACAAGACTCGATCTTACTGTGGGGTCAGAACTATGTATGTAGCTATTAAAAAGATTTTACATACGATTCAAATTGTGATTTCCGCCTAACAACGTAAATTGTTATTATTGTTTTGATCTACTGCTAGATTAAAGTGTATCTTCACTAATTGCCATAATATTGAAATCATGCGTGAATAACAGGGCATGTATATAATACTTAATGTTATAAATAACTTCACATCTTAACTGGGGCACATACTGTAACCCTGTAGCTATTATGTGTTCTATAATAGATAAATGTGTTTATATTGCTTATATAATTGCAGTTTTAAACGTATACATAATCAAGGATAAATATACAGTCTGCTATTATTATCAGTAATTTAAGCGGAAATGCAACTATAATGCGTGAAAAAAATATGTTTTGATGTGAACTTATGACTTGCCATATCAGGCAAAAATACCTGACACCAGATAACAAATTAAAAATGTCAATATCAATTTGCCCTACCGGGGATTCGAATCCGAGACCTCAGCGTTGTAATCGTACTATCGTGCAATTGTGCTATGGACTAGTGACAGTCTCTGAAAAAGATTCATAAGTTTCCTATTAAAGACCGGAAGCAAATCCTCGCGTAACAAAATAACAACAAAATATATCAACCCTTTGTAACTACTTATCATCAAAATAAAGAATGATGAAAACATTTTATAATTGAGTAAATGTTACATTAAACAGTTATAGATCGGGTTTTACAAAATAAATACATAAACTACAAAATAAATACATATACTAGTAGTTGACATACTTTATCAAGACTCGTCCAACGGTTATGTTTAAGTATCAAGTCGCTATTTTATTATGTTTTTGTATGCTATTCTTTTTCACCTTTTTGAAAAATAAGTAAAGTTCAGTATATAAGTCATACGAATGTTTTTCCATGTCAATTAACTCCACACGACCCTGTTAACTGTGTAGTCATCTCATTGATGTTAATATTATATAGCTTGGTTCCCAAGATACAGGCACGCCTAGTTTGGGACCAATATAAATAAGACATAATGTATATAATTCATATTTTGGATGCAAATAAATTATTCTTATTATTCTAAACGAATTATGTGAACAGCTTCACACATAACCTTAACCCCACTTTACTACAAAATAAACCTGATTAGTACTTAGCGCCTATTTCTGTTGTGTGATGACTGGTGGCTTGTGAATATCAACATTTACTTATGACTGCGCTTCCACAACATGCACTGTGTCATCCATGCGAGGATGAAACCACCTCCCTCATATCAAACAATACTTTACAATGTACAACCTGATCCCATCGCGTCGCGTCACCGTCCTGTCCTACCCGTGACCCGTTGTTTGATCTGCCCTTTAGTAGCTTTCCTTTCTCGGTTTTTCTCACAGAAACAAACAGTACCTACCTAGATATAACTATAATAGACTATACCAAAAGTATGTATATGACTCTAACATGGTTGAACTCCTTGGTATGACAGTTTAATGAACTCACAACTGCCTCGGTGGCGTAGCTGTCCTAGTGTACGGTTACAAAGCTGAGGTCTCTGGTTCGAATCCCGGGTTGGGCGAAGTGATATTGGATTTTTCTATTCATTATCAACTCAGAGTTAGGAATTTGTGCCCGATATGGCGATAGGCTCGCCACCTATCACATTGTGGGACGGAACATACAAGGCGAAATGTGGGTGTCCTGGCACCTCTGCCTACCCCTTCTGGGAAAAAGGCGTTTATTTATGTGTATGTATGTATGAACTCAGGAAGGGACTTTACATAAACCAAGAATCGAAGCACAAGTGAGACATTTTTTGCGTCAGCAAACAGTCAGCTGCCATGAGGAAAAACGACAAAAATATCGCTTCATCGCGGTGAATACCCGCCTCCGTGTTATTCATAACAACTGCCTAGCACATAATTGTCTGCGTGCATCAATTTTATTTAATCACAACACGACAAGCCAGTTGTAAACATGGTAACTCCGTTTTAATAATCTGACTAGACGTCATTTTATAATAAGTTTACCTTTGACTTTTTTATTAACTGTACCCTGATGTGTATATAAGAATATTATAATCCGGAATTCCAGTGTGTTTTTTTTAAATAGTATGTTTTGATAGTTTTTGAGTTCAGTTCAAATTAAAATTATTTAATTAATAAATTCAATGCGAGTGCCATCCTCTGATTTACTGCTTTTCCCATCCCGTCCTGTCCCATCTCATTCTATCCCATAACACAACACAAGGCATGTAATCCTGTAGCTTCCTGTCGCATCATATCCCTTTGACTTTGGGGGAGTAACAAATAAAGAATTCCACAGACAAACAGGTAAAATTTCTAACAATCATTGCCTTGTTGTCTATTATGCTAACACAGTCCCCCAACCCCTTATAAAATCTTTTCTCCTATATCGTTCATGCCCAAACATCAATCAGTTACAAATTTAATATTATATATATGTATATAGATATATATATAGATATAGTATATTATAGATATAGTGCGTGGTGGCCTGTTGGTAAACGGACCAGACGCGGCTGCAAACATGTTCACGGTGGTCGCGGGTTCAAATCCCAGTACACACCTCTGACTTTTCGGAGTCATGTGTGTATTGATAGTCAATCACCACGCACTAAAACGGTGAAGGAAAACATCGTGAGGAAACCTGCATACCATAGCGGTTTAGAAGAATTTCTATGGTATGTAAGTCCGCCAACCCGCACTAGGCCAGCGTGGTGGACTATATAGCCTAACCACTCTCAATCGTACTGTCGATTGTAGAGTAGGCCCGTGCCCTGCAGTGGGACGTATATGGGCTTATACAGATAGATATAGATATTGGTGATACAAAATAAAATGAATATTTAAAAATAAAATAATTTAATACAAGGAATAACCTTATTTAATAATTTATATACAATGATCTTAAAACAAATAGTTAAATGTGATAATACTTTTTGTCTTCATCTGATATTACATTTGGGGCTCCGGACAGTGGGTCCCTACCTTCATGTGATTTAGGGAAAGCAATAACTTCTCTTATTGAATCAGCGTTACAGGCCAATGACACCAACCGATCAAGACCAAGAGCAATCCCGCCATGAGGAGGACATCCAAACCTCAATGCATTTAAAAAGTGTTGCAATTTATCAGAATCAATATCCAATATCTTCATAACTTTTCTCTGAAGTTCTTCATTGTGTATCCTAATGGATCCTCCACCCATTTCATTGCCATTTAGAACAATATCATAAGCCAAAGACCTAACTTTGAGTGGTTCTGTATCCAATAGATGTATATCTTCAGGATGTGGTGATGTAAATGGGTGATGACAAGTCTCAAGTCCGTTCTCTCCTTTTAAAAACAATGGGAAATCTACCACCCACAATGGCTGTATTGTGTCTTTGAATTGTAAAAGATTTTTGGATTTCAATAATAATGCTAACATTTCTCTGATTTCTCCTAAGCATAGACTAGCATTCTCACCATCACCTAAAGATAAAATTACTGCCATTCCATTTCCCACAGCATTTTTTATTTTATCCAATAAGTCTATACCTAACTCCTTTGTCATATTTTCCTGCAGTACCACTTTTGTCTTATACTTCTTTGTTAATTCTCTAATTTGTTCCTTATACTTAGCAGTTAATTTTCCCAAATCTTTTGGATATGGTAATGCAAATGCACTGAATTCTGGATTCTTTTGCTGTTCTGGGAAATAATCTTTTAAATTAATAAACTTTAAGTCATGGGTTAAGTTGGGTTTATCAGAGCCGTAGTTTTCTAAAGCTTCTTTATATGTCATTCTTTTGAAGGGTGGCCTTGGTAACGGCTTAGGATATGTTTCATAAAGTAAATCTTCAACTAAAGTTAAAACCCCATTTAAGTTTGTAAAAGAGAGTTCGATGTCAAGTTGTGTGAATTCTGGCTGTCTATCTGGCCTCGTTGTCTCATCTCTATAACATCTTGCTATTTGAAAATATCTGTCAATTCCTCCAGACATAAGCATTTGCTTAAATTGCTGTGGACTTTGCACCAGAGAATAAAATAATCCAGGGTGATGTGTAGGCACCACAAACTCTCTTGCTCCACCGGGAGTTCGGCAGAACAAGGTAGGTGTTTCAACTTCAACAAAACTATGTTTCTCAACAAGAAATCTTCTCATATTATGCAACATTTGTGACCGTAGCCTCAAATTGTGTTGCATTTCAAAAAATCTTAAATCCAAATATCTGTGTTGGAGTCTTAATTGCTCCTTTGGCTTCTGATAGTCTCTCAAGTTGAATGGAAGGGGATCAGCTTCATTGAGAACTTCTATTCTATCGATGATTACTTCTATCTCTCCAGTAACCATTTCGGGATTTATCATATCTTTAGGTCTAATCACAACAGTACCATCGATTTTAACGACAGTCTCAAGCTGTAGATTAGATAATTCTATCTTCGAATCGGCAACAGTACATTGAGTGAGACCGTAGCCGTCTCGAAGCAGTAAAAATTTTGAAAGACGGGAATATTGTACCCAACCACAAAGTGTAACTTTGTGTCCTATGTGATCTGGTCGCAATTCGCCACAGTTATGCGTCCTGTAAGTAAAGCTACTGCATTTACTCTGTCCTGTGACGGTTTCGATGACGCCGGGCCGTATATTATGTACTTTTCGCGTCAAGTGGTTATGTTTATAGGTTATGTTTACATGTTGCAAACATTGGTAGGGAAGAATTCTTGAGAATATGTGTAATTGACTGGAAGTTACCTTGTGCAAAATTTTCGGCACATAATTAGCACACATTTTATACTTATAAACTTTTAATACACTTCACATTATTTCACAGACGATTGTTTAAAAATTAGGTATGAACTGACAGTGACAACTTACAGATGTGACGTTTGTTCATCGTTCATAAATTGCGAGACTTGCTCTGTGGTGTTCTGTAACCGGTCTCAGATTAGCCCACTTGAAATATGTAAATCGTAGGAACAAACATAAAGATAAACTGCTGTGTTATGTTTTTATTTTCCTTATGTATGATTATATGAGTCAGTTTCGGATATTATACCGTTTTATGTGAATAAGGTGTCACTAACAATTTGGTGTTTTTCTACAGTTTTTGAACGGAAGTAATAATGTCGAGGAAAAAGTATTTCCAATAGTACCCAAAAACAGCAATTAATACCTACCCTGCTTTGTCAGTTGGGTAAAACCATGGGTAAAACATGAGAATGAGACATAAAATAATTGTCATAACCATCACGTCTATATGCCAGAAGGAATAGGCAGACTAACTACCAGTAGGGCGATTCACGTATTAAAATAAGTTCAGTTGCAGTGCAGTTGCGGTTAAGTTTCGATCAAAACCTAAGATGATTATCAACGTCATTGATCAAAACGGCCCTTTTCGTATTCTCGTAACCGCTGTCAAATACGCTCGCGTCACGCAAGCGCTTTAGCGTATTCTACTGCTGCGCCTTATTACAGATCGCAACATGATCAGCAGATATTCACCTATTCATTTGACGTCTCAAATGAAGGTTTAGTCCGATTAAAAACATGCAGCACATGTGCAGTTTCGATTCGAAGGAAACATCCTATGGATATTTAATAAAATATATTTCGTCTCGGCACGGCGCGACGTAGGCGTAAGCTACATACATACATAAACTCGCGCCTTTTTCTCAGAACGGGTGAGCAGACGCGCTACCAGAATTCCTATGTTTCGCCTTGTGTGTTCCTTCCCAGAATGTGATGGGGGACGAACCTATGGCCATATCGGGCACAAATTCCTGACTTCGATAATGAGAATAAAAATCCAATTTAAAATTTGCCCGACCTGGAACTCGAACCTGTCTCAGCTTTGGAACCGTACCGTAGTTAGGGAATGCAATCTCGAGACGAGATCACTAATGGCCGTTCTCAATATCCTATCTATCTTTAATAAGAGTTTAAAATACTTACCATTACTGTGTCAGTAGAATTCTACGCTTTATTAAACAAAGATAGGCCTATCTATTTATCTTACTTCATCATATCAGCCACAGGAAGTCCACTGCTGAACATAGGCCTCCCCCAATGATCTCCACAATGACCTGTTGGAAGCGGCCTGCATCCAGCGACTTCCTGCGACCTTAGTCAGATCGTCCGTCCACCTTGTAGGCGGGCGTCCGACACTTCGCTTGCCTGTACGTGGCCTCCACTCGAGAACCTTTCGGCCCCAACGGCCATCGGTTCTACGAGCTATGTGCCCGGCCCACTGCCACTTCAACTTGCCAATCCTATGGGCTATGTCGGTAACCTTGGTTCTCCTACGGATCTCCTCATTCCTGATTCGATCACGTAGGGAAACACCGAGCATAGCCCGCTCCATGGCTCGTTGAGTGACTTTGAGCCTTTTAATGAGGCCCACAGTGAGAGGCCACGTCTCGGTGCCGTATGTCATCACTGGTAACACACAACTATCGAAGACTTTCGATTTTAGGCACTGAGGTATTTTGGACGAGAAGACGTCGCGAAGTTTCCCGAACGCTGCCCAACCGAGTTGGATTCGCCGATTGACCTCTCTCTCGAAGTTGGACCTGCCTAACCGGACCACTTGTCCTAAATAGACATATTCGTCTACAACTTCGAGAGTCGAGCCCCCAACTCCAATGGGGGTAGGCACAACATGGATATTCGACATGATCTTCGTTTTATCCATGTTCATTTTAAGACCCACCTGTTGGGAAACTCGATTAAGGTCTTCGAGCATAGTGCTAAGGTCTTCCAGCGATTCTGCCAAGACTACAATATCGTCGGCAAACCGAAGGTGAGTGATATACTCGCCGTTGATGTTGATGCCGAATCCTTTCCACTGCAAGAGCTTGAAGGCATTTTCCAGCGCGGCAGTGAACAGTTTCGGAGATATGACATCTCCCTGTCTCACGCCTCTCTGTAGTGGAATAGCCTTCGTGCTCCGATCCTGTACTCGGACCGACATGGTGGCGTTGTTGTATATACACCTCAACACTTCGATGTACCGATAGTCTATGTGGCACCGCTGAAGAGACTGTAGCACAGCCCAGGTCTCGATCGAATCAAAGGCTTTCTCATAGTCCACAAACGCTAAACAAAGCGGCAAGTTATACTCCTCGGTTTTTTGTATAACCTGCCGTAGCGTATGAATATGGTCTATGGTACTAAAGCCTTTTCGGAAACCGGCTTGTTCGGGAGGCTGGAAGTCATCAAACCTGCCTTCGAGACGATTTGTGATGACCCTTGAAAACAACTTATAGACATGGCTCAGGAGCGAGATGGGCCTGTAGTTCTTCAGCAAAGTGTTATCACCTTTTTTGAAGAACAGTACCACCACGCTCCTGCTCCATGCCTCCGGCGTTGAGCCCTCGAGGAGAACGGAATTGAAGAGCCTCTGAAGGACTTTCAGTACCGGCGTTCCGCCCGCTTTCAGAAGCTCTGAAGTGATTCCGTCCTCACCCGGCGCCTTGTTGTTTTTAAGTTGTTTGAGGGCCATCTCAATCTCAAACAGGCTGATGTCCGGGATATCATCGCTAAAGTGTCGGATTAACTCGGCTCTCGGGTCTTCGGCCGAGCTAACAGTAGGTTCGGCAACCGAGGTGTAAAGCTGTCCGTAGAACCTCTCGATCTCTCTTAATACCTCTGCCCTAGTCGATACCACGCGGCCATCATCCGTTTTCAGCCTAGACAACTGGCTTTGCCCAATAGACAAGTCTCTTGCAAACACTTTGGAGCCTCCGTTCCGCTCAATTGTCTCCTTAATGCTCACAGTATTGTGAGCACGGATATCGTGTCGCAAGGACTTCCAGATCCGTCTATTGAGCCGCCGATATGCTTCGGCGTCAACGGAAGACTGCAGCGTCAACGATCGACGTTCGGCCATGAGGTCAAGAGTCTGGATCGAGAGTTTTTGTGGTCTATCTCTACGGCGAGGTCTAAAATACTTAGATCCCACCGTATGGACAGCTTCTACCAAACCGCTGTTTAACTCGTCCACTGCAAGGTTTTCTTTTAGACAATCAAAGCGGTTTGTCAGCTCGAGTTGAAAGCTCTCGGGGTTTTGGATATGGGCGCGAGTAGGTCGGAGCGTAGACTTCATCAAGCGGCGCCTTTCTAATTGGACGTTGATATTCAATGTGCCCCTAACCATTCGGTGATCACTACCGGTTTTCACCCTGTTGATCACAGAGACATCACTGAACATCCGTCTATTCGTCGTCAGGATGAAATCTATCTCATTTCTCGTAGAACCGTCAGGACTCGACCAGGTCCATTTCCTGTGAGGCGGCTTCTGGAAAAAAGAGTTCATCGCGAAGAGTCCCTCTTTTTCCAGAAAGTCGGCCAGCCTCTGACCCCTGAGGTTCCGTTGCCCATGTCCAAATTGCCCCACTTTCAACTCTTCATCGCTTCTCTTGCCCAACTTTGCGTTGAAGTCCCCCATAACAACATTGAAGTAGGTTTTGGAAGTATGTATGGCCCGACTTATGTCCTCATACATCTCCTCTACTTCTTCATCTGGGTGTGTCGAGGTCGGCGCGTATACCTGTATGACCTTCAACGAATATCTTTTAGATATTCTGAGTATAAGGTATACTACCCTGCTCGACACACTTTCGATGGATACGATGTTGTTGATGAGAGACCTGTGGACGAGAAATCCGACACCTCCTCGGGACTGTTGGTCGTCCCCCCGGTAGAAGAGCAGGTTACCAGACTTCAGGGTTATCGTATCCTCCCCGATTCTTCGGACTTCCGATAACCCCAGAATATCCCAGTGTAACCCGCTCAATTCTTCTTCCAGTTCGACAATCTTCTCGCCTGTCCTCAAAGTGCGTATGTTGTGTGTTACCAGGGCCAGTCGTCGTCGGGGGTGGTAGCCGGGGCCAACCCGGGGATTCTTAGCACCCCCTGCCCCACCGTAACCATGGCTGCTACCATCGCCAGGAATAGTGGGGCTGCCGGGGACTGGGGGCCTGGTCCATTTTTGTGTCGCCATTGAGGGGTAATTTGCCAGTACTCGCCACGCTTGGCAGGCGGGTTGGCGAGCGCAGGAGGGGACTCGCGCTGACGACGCTGCTGCCCATCATCAGCGGGGGAAAGGAAATAGGGTTAGTGAGTAAAGGATATAATGGGAAAGGAGAGTATGGCCTGTAGGAGTGGATACTGCAGTCATGGAAGGGAATGTTAATTTATCTTACTTAGCCATCTATAAATGCACCATATCTATACCTTTCTATCTTTGTTGTCTGAAATATAAAATTCATCGAAATATCTAATGAAATCTCTTGTTAAAGATAGAGATAGATAGTTTAAAGAGAACGGATGTAAGTCGAGATCTCAAGGGATTATACATTCGATCTCAGCGAGATCTTGGCATTTTCGAGATCTCTCGAAAAGTATTGTTTTAATTAAGTAACTAAAACATGAATGAACATGCTTAGTAGTTGTGATTATGGTGCTAGAGTCATCGATTTAAAAACTAAGGATAGGCCCTTCAGTACATTGGGTACGTCAAAAAGATGCCTGTGAAAATAGCGCCATCTGTCTGATTGATTTTTACTGACTGATTTTTACGTCAATGGCGGCCATGAAATCGTTTTCAATAATGCTAAAATAAATGTTATATTTACTTAAAGTAATATAATTTTTACTTAGCGGTGATAAGAAATATTATCTTTTTTTTTTGTTAACTTTCGGTCATCTTTATTGTACCCACGCACGATAAATTAGGCATATATCAACGACTTACAAACCGGTGCCCTGTGACGTCATAACCGCTGCACTGGTGCTGCAGACCACTTTCGTGACAACACTTTTCCCGCTCTCCGCCCCGTCCATCGTCAATGGCTAGAGTAGATGATAATTGTTAGTGTAGTATATACGAGTAATATGAATTATTGAAAAAAGTGTTTATTTAAACAAATACTATTATGTTGATGAACACAAAAATGCAGAACCATAAAATATCTCATAAACAATAAAATATTTTAGCAAAGTTAAAGACAGTGAAAGCAATAATTTACATAAATTGCTATTTCTAAAATCACTCCTAAACTACAAGTGATTACGAGTGACGCTGCTCCATCTCGTCAATCTTGGCCGAGATCTCGTCATTTTATGCTTCGAGACTGGTCTCGAAAAATGAGGCGAGATCTCGGATAATCAGGATCTCGCGAGATCGAGATTGCAATCCCTAACTGTAGTACAACATTATTATAGGAAAAAATCGAATTGCGATGAACGGCGAGACGAGCAAATGGACAGTAGCAAAACCAAACAACGCCATCAATCAATGAAATAATTAGTATACAACTGTGCTTGCTATTCTGAGATATAAGATGTTAATTCTCATTATATCCAGTAGTTAATCTGGCTACAACGTCCTTTAAACTAGAACACAACAGGGCATTTACATTTACTGCTGTTTGACTTATTTATATTAATTAGCTGGAAGCAGGCTGGTTCTAGCAAGTTAGCGTTGAATTTGTATTTGAAATAATAATAATAAATAACACCCAACAGTCACATATATAGTCCTGACCTCACACTAAGGTCGAGTCTTGTGTCGTGGGAATCAGGAACTACGAGAGACTTTTCGGTCTCTGAAACATGTGATGTGTTCCAAATGCCCCGATGAGACCCAAAAGAAACATGTATGGGCCACTCAAACATTTCTCTCGATGCGGGGATCGAACCAGTTTAGAGCCTCTGGTTTCACAGGCGGTGTCTAACCGACTGCGCCACGGAGGCTGTCAAATGTTTGATGATACTAAATAATTACCTTTAATTTACAGTATGTGATGGGGCTAATGAGCAGCGACAGTGTGTGAGCTCGTGTCCTCCGGAGAGAACATGCGCAAACCGATTCATAGGCTTCAGCTGTGCGGCTGAGAGCCCGAAGATATGTAAGCTGGCATGCCGCTGCAATCCAGGATATATCAGGAACGATAACGGTGATTGCATCCCTGAAGATGGCTGTGGTAAGATATTAAATTATTTATTAGATACATTTATGACAGCCTCCTCGCATTTGCTGAGGCGCTGGCTGTGGAATGAAAACGACGGGTTCGATCCCCGCACCCAGACAAATGTTTGTGTGATCCACAGGTATTTGTTTCAGGTTTGGGTGTTTGTGAGACTGAAAAGTCTCTCGTAGTTTCCGATACCCATGACACAACAAGACTCAATCTCAAATTAGGGTCCAGACTGTGCATGTGTGTGAATGTTGCGTGTGTTTATTTATTTATTGTTTATGCGTTGATAAGCCAATGCTTACGCATAAGTCGGCATTTGTTTAGAGTTAAATACAAATTGGATTTCTATATGTATTGAAGACTTAACTGGAGAGCTTACGGTTTATCTATTGCAACACATAATATAACTAATGTGATTCATTTATATGAAGAGTAAAATGCTCACAAAATTAGATTAGTTTGGGCTCGAGATGAACCGATATCTAGTCCGAGCATAATAATTATTTTTTGAATAAACATTCATGTACTTACATTTCAATGCTACAAAAATAACATTTTGTGTAAGCCCAGAAACATACAATTTATGTGGTATATTATTTTTATTAATCTTATACCTTTATTGCATCATACATAGAAGGGGTTACAAATACAATTTTATTGTACAATTGTATTTATTACCTATTTATAGCAGCCTTCGTGGCGCAGTGGGTTAGACGCCGCCTGTGGAACGAGAGGCCGCGGGTTCGATCCCTGCACCGAGAGAATTGTGCACACCACAAATATTTCTTTCGGGTCTGGGTGTTTGTGAGACTGAAAAGTCTCTCGTAGTTGCTGATACCCAGGACACAAGACTACATCTTAGTGTGGGGTCACGACTGATGGGTGTTATTTATTATATATTTTTTTTATTTACAGGCGACTCCCCACGGTTTGCACGCAGCGTTCAACAAGGTACAGAAGCTTAATTTACTTGGCCTGTGATATCGTGACCGTAAATGCTTTCGCTTTTGGCTGCATCGGCTCAGAATAGAAGGATATAGGATCTATTACAATAAAAAATCAATGATGTTATACTTTGGTTTTTTATTTCGTATACCTTTTTGATTTATTCACTAAACCTATTCATTTTCATTATCATCATTAGTCATGTCAATATAAATAATTATTTCTAGAATTAAGAATTTCACTTAAAAACAGAACTATTGTGAAGCGACGATAGCATGACTTTATTCTTAAGTAGAAGGAACATTTAAATTATGCTTTCATTATTGCTAGCAGTATGAAGTAATAATAATTAATATTCATTAAAAAAATACAGGAACCAAGAAATGTACTCTACCGAACGAATTCTTTGATTGCGGACCCGAGTGTGACAACGTTTGTTCCGAATTGCACTACCAAAATAGGACCAATTGTCCAATCCAGAACATCGTATGCAACCCCAAATGTTACTGCCGCGACGGCTTCGCCAGAGACGGGAAAGGAAATTGTGTTCCAGTGCATCAATGCAGTAAGTTATTTACGAATTCCTGTTTGAAATATAATTTTGTACTCGATACTGGTGCAAAAGGTGTCATTAAAAATTGGATTATTGTTTCTGGTGCAAAAAGAACTCTCGTATATATCTATACTAATATTATAAAGCTGCAGAGTTTGTTTATTTGTTTGTTTGTTTGAACGCGCTAATCTTTGGAACTACGGGTCCGATTTGACTGATTATTTTAGTGTTGGGTAGTCCATTTATCGAGGAAGGCTATAGGCTATATATCATCACGCTATGATCTATAGGAGGTAAGCAGTAGTGATATTTCTAGCAAATACGATGAAATTTTGTTCGTTTTCATGGTCCAATTGGTCGATATTCTAAACTGATAGTCAGAATCAAACATTTTGACCGCTATTTTAAAACGTGTATGCACCCGGGCCGAGCCGGGCCCGATCGCTAGTATTTTATATTATCCGACGACTTCATCAGAAACATCCGACGCGCACTTTCGCAATATCTTTCGGGTTTCTTGCTAAAGTGCTCACTTTCTTAGCGTTAAGAAGCTGATTTATATATTATGGTAAATACTTATCATTGTATGCCCAGTTATATAACATTATAATGGTATTTGTTGCTGTTACAGACAATCCTGGCTTGAAGCATAAACGTCAAGTTTCAAGCGCTCCCCAAGGTAAAGTAATGAATTATAATCAATGAACCTAAATGTATCATGTACAAGCTCCTAAAATTGATGAAACCTAAAACAGGTAGTGGAAGCATATTGATATTTACCCTGATAACGGTTATAACTACTTACAATTTGCTCACAATGGTAAATTATCTTTGATGAATGCGGAATACATAATAATAGTGTGAGATACTTGCTTTTACTAATTGATTTCGACTATATGGCAGTGCTTTCAGTGTAAAAGGCAAAAATAACTTACGGAGTTGAAATACGAAGAAATTGTATCCAGGCTGGGCTGTGAAAAAAAATGAATTAATTTAATATAAACTAGTAAACTTCTATTAACATTATGTTGGCTGGGCTGTCTGTATTAAGTGCCAATCTAAGCCATAGATAAGCATTTTTCCTAAATTCATAAATAAATTGTACAATTTAAATGGAACTCACATAGAACATGTTTATTACGTATACTTTTTTTAATAATCCTCTATAATTAAACTTTGAAGCGGTGGATTTGTGGAACCACGACGTTTTCCATAGGGTTATCTATAATTTGTAAAATAAACCTTGATCGCTGTGGTATCAGAAACCATTTCCAAGTACAAGGAAAGTATCATGACTATCACCATAAGTATAATAAAATGATTACTAATTGAAATATTTCAAAAAACTCATTACCTATGTGAACTGATGACACGCCGCCAAAGGGCGATCAAACACAGAGGTCAAATAGGCTCACTACTAGAAGAACATAGTTAACACTAAGGTCACTTAACACTTAATTTCACTGGCTGCTTCCTCTATATGTTCAATTATTTAATAATTTGCACAAACACTAACGCCACAGGTTTTATGTTTGTTAATTTATTGCCTCTTCATATTTACAGATAATACCGGATCTCGACCAAAGCCTTATGTTCCTCAAGGTAAACACTCGTCACTTTTATCAAATAAACAAATTTTGCTAAAGTTCCATCCACATTTTTTTCTCTACCAATATGCTTTCTTTGTCACTGTTTCTATGACGATTACATATTACTCGATTTGAACGATAAATATTTTCACTATATTTATTTATAACTTTTAAAAGCTACATTTTCGGCAGTTTAATGGCCACCTTACGCATCAGAGATTATACTTAAAATACCCTCAATACATGAATTAGTTGGCTATTATGAAACTCATACCAATAATTATCGCCAAATAACTTTATTTTTGCATTCTGTTTGCAGTTAAGAACTGTACCCGTCCAAACGAGTTTTACCAATGCGGACCAGCCTGCGACAACGTCTGTGCCACCCTCCATAAACAAAGCAGGACTAATTGTCCTATCAGGAACATTATGTGCAACTCAAAATGTTACTGCAATGATGGATACGCGAGAGATGAGAACTGGGATTGTATTCCTATAGAAAAATGTAGTAAGTTATACACACATAATCCTTATAATATGTTCAGTCCTAGACGGAGAAACCATGTTGAGTGCTATCAATTGGTAAATAGTCTAAGCATTGTTTCATTTTAGAGTAAAAAATAGTGGATAACATCTTATAATAAGAGTAACCTTATATTAAGATCAATAGTGTAAGCAGTGGTTTTGTTAATACCGTAAATGCTATGGGTTTACTATGATACACTACGGACTACCTACTATTAAAAGTTGCCACTACATCGATATAACCATATCGGTACAAGCGTACATTCTACTATTTAATCAAGTAACACGATTAAATATGCTCCTCAAACTATTGCGTAAAATATTGTTTCGTATTTTCAGATAATCCCCATTTAAGGCAGAAACGCTCGCCACGTCCATTGGGAATCAAAGGCAAGTACCTACTTAGGACGTAAAAAAATCTATATTAAACGTAAGAAACGCACGTTTTATTACTTAAAATGTATATTGGGTGATGAATGCTTTATAAAGCTTATATTACTCAGCTATTTAACACTACTTTCACAAAAATAATCTAAATAAATTCGTATCTTATGTGTTTGATTTTTCTTGTTGGTGTTTTTTTTATTGCACTGAATGGCTAGACGAGCATGCCGTTCGCCTGATGGTAAGCGATACGACCGCTTATGAACAGTAGCAAAACCAAACATCATCTTGAATTGGAAAGCTATGCTTGGCAATCCACTGCGTCCGCAATAAGAAGGTAAGTCTCAATAAGTCCAGTAGTTACTCTGGCTACAATATCCTTCAATCCGAAACACAGTGCATTAACACTGCTGTTTGGCGAGAGAAATTTATTTATTTAATTTAAACACTTGCAGGCGTTTGCGTCGGTCCTAATGAGGAGTACGCGTGTAAAACGACGTGTCCACCAGAGACGTGTATATCCATAGTTGCAAAATACGCTTGCAATCCCAAGCAAAAATGCGAATCGCGGTGTTTCTGCAAACCTGGCTATCTAAGATCGTACGACAATATCTGCGTACCAATATGCCAGTGTCCGGAGATGAAGAATTCGCCAGAATGCCATTGATAAGTTACTCTATTCCTCGATATGTATACATCAATAGTATTAGGAACTGAAGGCTATTTATCATTTTTCATTGTAATGTAAGTTCTGTCATACGAAGTATTTTGTACCAATAAACAATTTTTTTCTATTAAGTTATTTCAATACACTATTTACCTGACATCCTCAATCCTCATATCCATAAATTAGAATATTTCCTTATTTGAAATAAGCATTGGCCATAGTATCCACTGCCCATTCAGTTATTGCTAATAGCATATGCTTCAGTGAGTGTCAGCAAATCGTCACGTTGTTGAGTACAACTACTCGCTCAAACACCTCGACGACAGTTCAATATATATTTGTAGATTACCTAAGCTTGCCTGTAATCTACAACCTTCTCCTCCAATGTATAATTGTAACTGCTCTTATGACCTATCGCTCTTAAATTTCCACAAATCAAAACGATTGTACTGAATGATTACGTTAGTAGTAAATTTAAAACTATCCATTACCATTCTTTTACAGATACCACCTGTACGGATGTCAATGAGGAATTTACAAACTGCAAAAGGACATGCCCTCCCGAACTTTGCATCTCTAGAATAGCTTTCTTCAAATGCGACTCTAAACAAACTTGCAAACCAGGATGTGCTTGTAAACCTGGATATTTGAGACTAAAAGAGGGTTCTCCGTGCATTCCTTCCGACGATTGCACGTACGGATAAGAATTATTTTATAAATAAATAGATATAAGCGGAAGACTACTTTATTCTTACAGAATAGAATATTTTCATGTAAACAATCTAGATACTAAACAGGCACTAAATTCGCGGACCGCTAACTAGGAAACAGTACGAGGATAATGCATTAAGAGTATATAGTGATGACTACAGTACAGCATACAGATACAATGCCTCATGTTTTAGTTGGCAAAAAATTCACGCATGTTACGCAATAAAATCGGATAGGTAGTAGGCCGACGAGCGAGATTTTCATTTAGATTGCATACTGGGTAACAACGTACACTTTTCAGGAATATTGAAACCGAATTAATGACTGTAAGCATTAAAATCTATCTGCTAGATATCCTTCGAAGTCGAACCCTTCCAAGGAATCTTTGGCCCTCAGCCAAAGTTGCTAATGAGAACTGCTAACCTATAGGTACAGAATTATTTAATTACGTAAGTAAATTAATAATAAATTTCAGCAATGCAGAAAAATCTTTGTGATCTAGAACTTAAAAAAGTGACCTGGTTTAATGTTGTATGAACGCCTACTAAGGTTCGCCACCTTATACAATACATTAATATATACAATACATGAATATAAAATATTTAATGCAATTTTATCAGTGGCACACAGATTTAATAAATCTGTGAAGTTTAAAAAATTACGCTTATTCGACTACTGCAGCTGCACTGGAGCTAAGCAATATAGAGGACCTGAGTATAGAGGGAAATGAAAACCATATTACTGTAATCATAGTGTTTATTTAAATTTGTCTACAAAATATGGATTCGGAAGTTTTAAATAAGGGCACAGCACATTATCTCTGAATATACAGCATATAGACACAAGTAAGCACTGCAATGGCACTTTACAGGAAGTAAATATTGCCTGGAGTCTTAAAACTAACTTATCCAAGTAAAATAGAAATATGAATTATTTATATCTAGGTCAAAGTTTGAATTCTAATTAAATAGTCAAAAAACCCATTCATATGCTATTGCTTCTCTTATTGTCAAAATAAGTGAGGACAATGTAGAACAAGTCTGCACAAAAGTCAAACTGCAAATTACTTCTCTAGTCAATAATTATGCAATAATTAAAGTGGTCAAACTATACTAATTTTGTCATACACCTAACAGACCTTTACGCCTAAAACAGTACCTCAAACTGAGGTTATTCAACCTTAAATTCAAATCCTACATTATCAGCATATGATAATGTAGAAATTTGTACAAAACAGCTTCAAAAATAAAATTAAAACTAGTTTCAAACACTTCTCCAGATGGCAGGACCTGTGACTTGCATGGGGGATGGACTGGGGTAGACTGGTTGGTATGGGTAGCCAATGCAACTCTGCATAGGTTGAAGTACAGGTGGGTATACTGGTTGCATCGGTGTCAATGTTGAACGCTGGATCATGTCTGCCCTTAACATCTGAAAATAAATATAAAATCAGTACCCTACCTCTTTCATGCAATTAAAGATCTCAATTTTGTGTAATTAAAGGAGCTATCTAATGTACAGAAGCCATCATACAGTCTCAGACACAAATGACTGACTTTCGTTTCTTTCAATTTTAGAGTAACTAGTGTATTCATGCTGCCCCTGGAGCAACAAAGCAAATAAGAATATACAAAATGTGTTAGGTACCTTCATGTAATTAAGAGCACTTTCTGCTGCTTCCACTTGTGCTTGCTGCATAGAGTAACATGGAGAAGTTACAAGTGGACCAATATGTCTAGGTACAGTGAGCAATGGCAGTCCAACATATGGCAGTTCCACTTTGCCAATCCATATTTCATTGCCTGATCCATCACAATTTTTCTGGTATTCATAAACAGGTGGTGCCCACATATATCTGCAAATGGACAATTTAATTAGAAAAATGTACACTTCTGATTTAATTATTGTAACTAGTGGGTAGGCTCTTACCTCTTGCACATGGAGTCAAGTTTAGCTGGAGCCATAGGGTACTGGTTAAGCTTTGGGTCATAGGTGAAAGTCTTCACATCATTTGCTTCACAAATTGATCCAGCACAAGCAGATCCAATGCCTTCGTCATCCTTTGAATTGGCGTATTCTTTTTTCTCCAGGTGCTGTTTGTAAAGCAACAGTGTTTGAGAAAAGTCAAGGTTGTTAAACTTCGCATTGCCTCTGCTCAGCTTTTGTATTTTGTAAAGTTCTCGTACAACAGGCTTTGCCCAGCGAATCTCGATATTACTGCCATCTATGTCAGCATTTTGCAATTTCTGCATAGCTAACTCCGCGTGTTCGCGTTCGTGAAAGTGGATGAAGGCGTAATCGTAAATCTTTTTCACGCGTTGAACTTTGTTGTTTATAGCGGCCTCAAATACAGATTGAATACATTCCGGAGTGGTTTTGATTAAGAAGTTTCGTACATAGAGAACTTTAACCTGCAAAATAAATTATTTACCTATGTACGTGCTTGTATCAAAATATTTACATCAAATCAAATATGGCGTCCAGTGTCCACTAATGAAGTGGAACCAGATGTTTCTCCGTCTACGAACCAGATACACGTTATCAAAACAATTCGCAATGGCTCAATTTAAATATATACAATAAATAATATGCATTATGCAGAATTCGTAAGGCTCGCTATGCTATATTTTTAAAAACTTCGCAATAAGTAGGTAAAATAAATTAAAAAAATCATACCGTTCTCATCTGCTCATCGTCTACATTGGGTTCAGGCTCTGCCCAGTCCACCATAACTTCTTGGTCCCACAGCTTTATGTATCCAGGCACAAGGGCTCGTCTGGCCATAGCCGCAGCGCGATGCGATATGAACTCCGCAAAAGCAAATCCTCGGTTCAGTCTCCGATCATACGCGTTCTTGTACAGAATAACGTCGACAACACCGGCCACTCGTTTGGACAATTCCTCAAAAACTTCCTCTTTGGTTTTAGTCTTCGGAATGTTGCCGACGAAGAGCCGGCAATTGTCCACAGATTTCACGACTCCGATGTGCCTGCCCTTGCGCACTTCCAGGCCATTAAGTTCCTTGGTCGCTCTGTAAGCTTCACTGGGCGTCGAGTAAGTAACAAACGCGTACCCACGATTTGATCCAGAGAAGTCCATCATCAGACGCATTTCGTAGATCTTGCCAACACGGGAGAATATGGGCACCAACTCATCCTCGAAGATTTCCCGCGGTAGCTTGCCTATGAAGACTTCGCACCCTCTGGGCGGCGGCGGTCCTGTCCATCCGGGAGGCGGTCCATACTTCCTTTGTCCATTGTGTTGCACCAACGGGTATCCCGTGTCTTGCATCAGGTCCAAGAGTTTCCTCGTCAAATCCTTGCTAGGCTCCAACATTGTGACGTATTAAAATTGCAATTTAAATTCAATTACATATAACAGATACACACTGCGAATCAACAGATCGGCGAAAAGGCCACTCTTCAAAGCGTCGGCGCCCTTTATACTTTTGCCGACAAACAAGTACCGGCGGTGACGTCGCTTAAGTTTTAAATTGGCGGTTGTTCAAGACGTAAAAAGTACTTTAATTATTTAAATCTTATTGATTTAAAAATGTAATTAAATTTAACCGATAGGATTAATTAAAACATTATTAGTTAAGTAATAAGTACGTTTTATACTAATTTTTAGAGTAAATATTCGAAATTAGGTTTAATTTTCAGGAATATAACAAGAATATCCTACGGAACTTAGAAAATTAAGTACAATTTATATTGATATTTATTTAATTTTGTATATCCATAGAAATACGTTCAAATAAAATAGTGTATTAGATATTTATTTAATAAGGATATTATTTCAAATAGTGTAAATATTAGTAATCATAATTGCCCCCTAAAAATTTGAAAACATTAATATTGAAATATTATTGGCCAATTTAAATTTTTTCTAATCAATAATATAATAACTAATTTAAAATAACTTTTATAGGAAAATTAAGTAGTCATTTTCCGTATTTTCTTGTCGCTAGCCTACTGAGCTGGATGAATAAAGTTTTGTAATGATAAATGTAAAAAGCAATAATTATTATTATTTTGATATATTTTATCTCCTATATCATATAAATAAACATTTCATATTGTTTTTGTAAACATTTACCAATGTTTTCTATTTTACCAATAGATGGCGTTGTTGTAAAAATATTAATTAGGATTGAGTAAGTAAAGCATAAGAAAAACACTTTGAATTATCTCCTGGCGTAATTAATATTTATCTGTTTTTTAGACGCCGGATTTCAATAATTTGTCCCAGGGTATTCATATTTTGTAGTATAGTAACTTAAACCTAATTGCGCCGAGTAAAACAAGGCCAATCTGAGGTTTCTGTGGCCGTAACGTATTGAATCGTTAATAATGGAAATTAATGAATGAATTACTGTATGAATGTTCATTAAAAAATAGGTGTGTGAAATAAAAAACAAAATGCTAGATTTCATCATTTAATTCTTTCACTTATACATTTTACAAAGCAAGATATACAAAAGTTTACAATGAGCTAAATTACACTAGAAAACCATTCTCACCAACAAACCTAAACCATTTCTTTCTCAATCGCTGTTTAACATTCTAATTATAACACCAAGTAATTTTCACAAATAATCACAAGTTTGTTAGTATGAATGGTCGGTCACAAACTTCACGAATCATATCGCTATAGGCAAATAGCCGTGAAAATGTAACAATCGATTATTTACATTCATAAATTCGATTTGAACTTTATAAATCAATTTCGAAGTAGTAGTCTGCAGTTAAGTTGTTCATGTGCAGATTTTTAATTATAGTTTGGTTCGTTTATTTGTGATGTGGTATCATATCAGTTAGGAATTACGTACTTTTAACTCTAGGTATATCCAAGGTAAATTATTAATTATTTTATACACAATGTGTGAACGCAATCGTCCTTGTTAGTACTTGAACATAATTCGCTTTACTGATACTTTTGATAGTTGGAAAGTAGCGCAGGCATTCGTTTATTGGCCATAATAATTTTGCATGCTTTTTCTATTTGGTGTTAATACTTATTTTTTTGTTAATCTCTTAGATACATTTTGTCATAATTACGTCTAATTAATACATTATTTTCACACATTGTATATAACAGACCTTTTTCGACTCATGGGGAAACTAAAAAAAAACATAACTTACAATGAATATTGGTCTTAATCCTAAAATATCACATTTTAACTAACATACATATTTATATAAAGCAGAGCTCGTGATTTATTACATTTGAGATATTATATAAATGTCTAATGTAGATCATTTGATTATGTACAATAGTTTTAGATTTGTGCGAAATGCTAGGCATCCTTAAAGTCTAATTAATTGAAAAAAAAAAAACAGGTTTAGTCTGTCATTATTAATTGTAGTAATTTTGTTTTTTTTTGTACAATTAGTCTATTTTATTATTCACTTTCTTATGGTTAAAATATTTGTTACAAATAGCTCATACAGCATTATGGACCAAGTAAGTATACAAATTAAGTAAGTATAGTACATACATTATTTAACGTAACATACTTTTTTTTTTATAGACCCATTTATAGTCAGGAAAAGAATTGCGTAAAATTATAGATTATTCCAAACAGTTATGCCAATCGAAAATCACATTTGATATACAAATAAAAACAGGAAACCATCAAATAACATATTTATCTATGGACGGAAACTGTTGTGGATAGCTGCGCTTTTGTCATACAATTGACGTAGAAGTAGTTTCGATAACATAAAAATAATATTATAGGACAGAAAGGAATGTAGAACAGTCAAATTTTCTTACTTACTAAGTTGCTAATAAATCTTATTTTCCTATTTAATCATCACAAATACACTCAACACAGACAATTATAGTACATTTTGCGAGTATGAACCTTATTAAAAAAAATCATCAAAGACGTCGTCATTACATAATTATAAAACTGATAAAGCTGTTTAAATATTTTTTAGTCGAATTCAATTTGCTTATATATTCTTTCCGCTTCATAGCACAATATATTTACATACACATGCTTATGTATTTAGGTGGTCTTCATACTTTTTTTTAAATGTCTCGGAGTCAAAGAGGTCTTTGACATGGATCATGAGCATTAATTAAGTTAAATCAAAATTAAAATGTGTTTCCACTGAGAGCATGTGTGATATATTATGATAGCTAAGTAATTAAACTTCACTTGATGGTAGGTTTAATGCAGTCCAGATACATTATCGACTGGCGAGAATATTTTTTATACCGGCATCACGAGATAAAATATTTATTGACACTTATAAGGAACCCGAAGCTTGAGTATCGTTTGTGTATACAAATCTATATGTCTAATTTGTCTATGTGATGAATTCCTCTACACGTCAAAGTCACCTACATGGCAAAGTCATTTACATATCATAGTGCATTTACACATTGGTTGAGGCTGGGCCAACGTATACCAAATCAAAGATATAAACAATGAAAAGCCAAGGCCAGCCGAGCCAAACACCCCGTTTACACGCTGGCGTTGGTGGAGGCTGGCCAAGAGTGTAAATGCACCATTAAAGTTATCTACATGTCAATGTCGCCTACACGTCAATGTCACCTACATGTCAATGTCGCCTACATGTCAGAGTTATTCTCTAAAGCCTTATTATCATATCCTCTCGCGGTGGTGACGGAGGCTCCGTCGGTGTCGAAGGAGGCGTCGGAGTCGGGGTCAACGACCCAGGGCTGCACCTCCGCGGAGCACAGCAGGAAGTACACGATAGCGCCAATCAGGTAGATGGCGCTCGATATGAAGAACACTATGCGCCATTTCTCGGCCGACTGGAAATATTTTTAATGGGGTTTAAGTTGATTGTATAGGAGACAGAATAATACAGAACGATTTTGTTAATAAAAAAAAAAATATTAAAATAAACTTAGTGACACAAGATATCAACTATTCTCTTTTGAACAACTTGGTCTATGTAATAATAAAAATTGTATATGGAAAACTGATTGAATAAGTGTACTTCTATCTTGACTTATCTGTACAGCCAATACAATATGTTCTAGACTACAAAATAAATATTGTAAAAATAATGAGGTTCTTTATTTGATAACTTCAATCAATCAAATCTATATTTTTAATAATTTCAAATCAATAATCAATTTCCCCAAACTGGATCCAAGTTAAAATTTAAATTTTCCTCTCTTTATTGCCTTTTTTAAAAATATATTTAATTTATGAAATACATACTTGGTCCGTAACAATGGCTCCTGCTAGCGGCGGGCTGATGATGCCAGGCAGTGTCGCGATAGTGTTTGAAAGGCCCATCAGTACACTGGCGTGAGGTGGCGCAATGTCTAGGTGATTTACGCTGTAATTACAATAAATAATTTATTAGTACTTATTTATTGACTGGTATTAGATAAATTATTTTTTATAAATGTTAGATCTGAAACATTGTGGACAATATATTTACTGCCTTACTCATAGACATGATTAAAACCTATTTTAATTATTGAATATTTTGTCCCTTTCTAAAAACTTACTTATTATTATTAAATAATCGGGCGAAATGGAGAAGAATAAGCCGGAAGGCGTATCCTGGCCGGGACAACACCAGGTAGAAGAAGAAGTATTATCATATTATTTTACGTAACTACAGACACGTACCTGAAGCCAGACCACGCGAATCCTCCAAGACCCACGGCAATAGTAAGGAACACCACGCATTCAGTCACTGTAGTGGAGTACGCAGCAGCCACCATGAATATAGTCTGAAAATTATTATTCATTATTTATTAGTATTTATTTATTATTTTATTTTATCACAAATCATATTCAGTCAAATCTCAGGTATTTTTTTTAAAGATAATTTAGATATGATTCGAATCATTTTGACTGTTATGTGACAACAATGTTAATTTGAACCCTAACTCACAATGTGTTGCCCACCATAAAAATGTTCCTATTTCACAAAATAATAATATGCACTCACAAATTATAGCTGTTATTAATTATTACATAATAAAGGCGTGCGCTGTGTAATAATAAACTTCCTTTATAAATTTCAAAACTTAATCTATATTAGTATTTAGTACTATCCACTATTTTTATTTACTGTACTTCTAACACCAACAGATGGCGCTGTACACCTTAATATTAAATGCCATTACGTACATAAGAATGCTATTCAAAATAAGTTTACAGTATACACTTACATTTTACCTTAACAATAAATGAATTAAAATATTACCTGCGACAAAAACGCTCCGCAGTTAAACAGTTTTCTGATATTGGTCCTGGACAATATTCCGCGTTTGAGCATCCAGTCGGCAATATGTCCAGCTAATTGCAGTATTATCGCCATGGCGAGGTATGGCACGGCAGACAACCAACCCGTTTGTGATGTCTCGAACTTGTATACATCTATAACATTGTGATAGTTTAATGGTTTCATAGATTTAACCGAAAGTTACACATTGAAATAAAACTATTATTTACGAATTTTATCGCGGATTTGGTTTATTTTTTACATTTTTTAACTTTCCGACGTTTCGATTACTGTACATAATTAAAGTACATTTAATAATAACGTCAGCAAAAAACTCAAATAAAACATTTGGGCATAATTGCAGCACATAAATGTATAAATGAGCGCCATCTATTGGCACTGTGAATTAAGTTTCCAAGGGAAATACAAACATGTTAAAAGACGTATTTATCTGTTATTAATACAAAATAATATTATTATTATTGTATGTAATTCAATTAATTGTAAAGTATTTGGTTTGAGTATCATTTTTTAAGTTTTAATTACTTCACAGCGTCCATAATTGTTATCGACAATCGATACCTTTCATAAATGTGGGTAGGAACGTGAGCAGCGTGTAGAAGCCCCAGTTCTCGCTGAAGTGCGCCATGACGATCGCCCACACGGGCCCGGAGCTCAGCATCGCGCACCACGGGTGCCTGATCTTAGAACCTTCCACCGCCTGCGTGCCGCGAGAGTCCTGGAGTACACGGAAATCATTGTTGTAGTATGCACTAATGAAGTGCGGTGCTATGATTATATATTTTATTGTGAATTGGGGATTCTTGACTTGGGTGTTATGAGTGTTAAGTTTTTTAATTCAGTTTTTATTTCAATTCTTAATAACTCCGACGTAAATCGTTTGCTTCATATTTTACTAGATGGCATTAGTAGGATGTTATGTGTGACATTGCTGTACAATATGCACTAAGAATGGGTGCGGTGATAAAATAAATATTATTTTACTCAGCCCAGAGTCAGGAATTTGGGCCCGATATGGCGATAGGCTCGCCACCTATTACATTATGAGACGGATCATACAAGGCGAAATGTGGGTGCCCTGGCACCTCTGCCTACCCCTTCTGGGAAAAAGGCGTGAGTTTACGTATGTAATATGTATGTATGTATGTATGTATTTTACTTTGAATCGGGGAATCTTAATTTAGGTGTACTGAGTATTAAACATGTTTTATTCAATTTTTAGTTCGATTCTTAATGATATCTCCGACAGAGAAAGCGTTTGCTTCACATATCACTAGATGGCGTTAGTAGTTCGTTATATGTGAGACGTCGATCAGCATAAAGGTTTTAATATACTACTGCCAGCCAGGTGATTCTACTAAGATATTCTACTTGTCTTTTTAATATAGAGGAAAGCAAAATGAACATTACCTGTATGTACTTGAGTTCAGCTGGTGTTATATGGGGATCTTTCTCTGGAGATTCCTTCACTACGATCCACCATATTGTGGTCCAAACCAATCCCATGATACCTACAAAAAATATAGATTTAATTTAGAGAATATATAGAAACGAAAAGTAAATCAATAATATTCACACTATTATTTTGAAATTTAGGCGATTACAAAATAGTGTTATTCAATAGCTTGATATATTATATCTAATGAGATGCTGCATCTGTTAAAACTTATTTCTAGTGTTGATTTACACGTCAGGCATCGTACCGATTGGACCGAAAAGTCTTTCGTAGTGTCTGATACCCACAAGACACAAGACACAATCTTAGTGTACACGGTACCGAAACACATTCAATACATACCAAACACATAGAATATCCCCGGCCAGCCGGTGTAGTGAGCCAGCAGCGAGCACACCGGCATGGACACGACGGTGCCGGCGTACGAGCCGCTGAACGCGAAGGTGGCGAGCCGCGCGCGCTCCGCCGCCGGCGCCCAGCGCGACCACACCGCGTGGATGCATGGGTACGTCACACCCTGCGGTAATATACACTTAATTATTTTTGTTCCTAGCCTATACTGTCCCACTGCAGGACAAAGACCTCCATTTCCTTCTTCCACCTGTCTTATCCAATATGGATATAATACTTTTTCAAACTTAAATGGATGGCACGGTAAAGGGAGGAGGGATTGCAAGGTTTGTCGTCAATAATGAGACGGGATAGAACGGGATATAATGGGTCGAACGGGAAAAACAATATAGTGGAGTTGCTAAACTGTAATTATTTTATAGTAATCATCATATTATTTTGATGTAGATTTATAAATTACCTCAAACAGTCCTTCGATGACCCTCACCGCAATCAGTAGTGCAGTGCTTGTATGTGCAAGGGGCGGCGTGAAGAGAGTGAGCAGAGATGTCGCTCCTATACCTATCGCGAACACCCTGAAACACATAGAAAGCTTACTGTACAAACTATTACCAATCTCTTTTATAAGTAGCTGTATAAACCATCGAATGCGTAAATATCCAGGATTTAGAAACTAGAATAAAAATCAAGTTGGACTAACACTACAAAGTATATTCTATATTTTGTATTTGAAAATGAAATAAATTTAAACTTTACTGCCATTAGACCTAATACTTTTTTCAAATCACGTTTCGAATTTGGAAACAGAAAATTGATAAACGCTTCACTTGGATATTCTATTACCATAACTCGTTATTTTAACCAACATGTGGAAATACAATCAATTATAAAAAATAATAACAAAAGTGTTACAATGAAAAAAAGAAAGCTTTTATTTAGTGGAATGCCAAGCATTGCTTTGTAATTCATCTTGTTATTTGGTTTTGCTACAGTCAAGAGCGGTCATATCGCTTACCACCAGGCGAACGGCACGCTCGTCTCGACGTTCATTGAAATAAAAAAATATGACAAGCAGAGTTGAATATAACAAAAAAATAACATACTAAAATAATATTTGCTTGTTACAAAAGCTCAGCATGTGGCAATATATCAGCGCTGGTTTTCCGTATAGCCTTTAAGTGACGTCACAGGTAGGTATTATCCTGTAAAATATAGTTATAAAAATGTATTCTAGCAAGTGGAACAAACCTGTTACCTCCTATTTTAGCCGCGAGCCAGCCGCCTGGTAGCTGCGTCAACAAGTACCCGTAGAAGAACGAGCTCAGCACCAAGCCTTTGGTTCTGGAGTCCCAGTCGAACTCCGGTATCTGAAATCAATTGAATTTAATTACGGTATTAGATCCTGACTCGTAGGAAGGTAGGTATTTACTGCAACTATTTCGCGACCTGAAAACTGTCTTAATGCTTGGCCGTCATGTTTCCAATAGTGTGTGAGTTCACCGGTTTCCCAATATTTCTTCGTGTACTAATTTTCTTTCCTCCATTTTTCCTCTAATTAGTAAAGAATTTACTGTAATAGGATGACCGGAAAAGCCCATCAAACAATACTTTTCGGCTTGTTTATTCTTAATTTTAAAAGATCGCTCCTGCAGACTACGATTTCCAAATGTGGTTGATATGTAAACATGCAGGCATTCACGACGTATGCCCATAAAATGATATGAATTTAAACTCTGTAACTGCATCAACTGCTTCCAATAGAATAACAATAGGTAGAAATAAACTAATTCTAATCTATAGACGATCCCATACCATGCTCCAGTTACTTACCAAAAGTCATTCAAGATAATTCATTACCAGAGCGGTTGATTACGTCTTAGCTAATAAAATTTTATCGCCACGTCTAGTTCCTGGCGAGTGTCGCAGTTTTATGGCGTGTCGTATAAATACATTTTCAAAGGCAATTAATCAGGAATAAGTATCTTTGTTCGATAGCTGTTGATCGGTTGCCTAACTTTAAAAGGATTAAAATAGTTCGTATTATTTTGATCGAAACGTAATATGTTCATACGATGCCTGTCTTGCATTTTGTGTGCTGTAAAATTACTTTTACTTTTAAAATATATAATTCACTATAATATACTGACTTCACAAGACTATTCTGCATACATAAACATAAACTTACTTCTTTTTCTCCCAGAAGGGGTACGCAGTGGTGCTACCAGGACACCCACATTATACTCAGACTATTTTATCCATATCTTTATTTCGACTTTTACCTATTACACAGATTTGACGAAACTTGCTATTAAACTGTTTGTGTTTGACAGCCTCCGTGGCGCAGTTGGTTGGACGCCGGCCGTGAAACGAGAGGCCGCGGATTAGATTCCCGCAGCAAGACAATATTTGTGTAAACCAAAAGTATTTGTTTCGGGTCTTGGGGTTTGTGAGACCGAAAAGCCTGTCGTAGTTCCTGATGCACATGATACAAGATTCGATCTTAGTGTGGAGTCTATGTATGTGACTGTTAGGTTTATGTATTTATCAGTTATACTCACAAACACCACAGTTCCATTTTCAAGTTTAGTTTCCATGGGCTCTGTCATGGCAACGACAGCGACCGAGAGGTTCACCCGCAGCGCATACACGTTGAAGAAGCCGAAGAACGCGAGCAGGGCCACCACGAGTCTCCGCCGCTGCCAGAACCGCCATGTCATCTGATGGTCTTTTGACTGCTCTCTGGAAAATAAAGGTAACGTTGAAGGGAGTTAATCGATGACCTAACAAATCTTCAGAATGGCGTTAATAAGCAACTAAGAAAATTTGTGAAGAATTTATCAGCAGTACCGTGTCTGTGGCTAAGGATAATATGATTGGAGGCAATGGGGAGATGCCTTGATGAGTTATAAGAAATCGCTGAGCTCAGGCCGATTCTACAGCTTGCTCGGGAAACATTTAAATGTTTTTTTTTTCAAAAAACGTCCTGTGGGTGAAGATGATATCATTACCGAAGGAGGTGGATAGATGACGTGATGGAGCCCGAGAAGGCGATCAATACAGATAGTTTTCAACTAATCGTTGCGACAATTTTACGGAAGGCAATTTTGGAGTTGTATGGTGGAATATAATAAATTGGCATGGTTCTTTTGATTTAGTTATTTTAAAGTAAAATTAGCACTATAATTTTGTCTATTTTCAGAATTTATTCTGAATCCATAGGATTTAGGATTGGCGCTATTTAAGGATAGCGGTAAAAGGTTAACCAAGGTAGGAAAAAGCTTTAACAAGGTCAGAATAAGGTCAACCCGGACTGAAAATTTACCATGCCACCATGTGTCCTTGACGATCGAAATATATACCAAAAATTGTTTACTGATCATTATGATTTAAAGGCCCACATCACTCTAGTGATTGTGTTCTATCGATCGATTGAACTGCGCTCTGGGTTAAGTACACACCTAAAAGAAACTGGGTATTATTGGTTGCTATAATGCACAAAATAAATTATTACAATCGATTAGATCGTTTTCAAAATTAATCAAATTAGAACATCACTTTATTGATGGTCCAACATCGATAGCCTAGAAAGGATTTAAAATTATCCAGTGACTAACACACTTTTAAACAACCCATGCAAGAACAATGATATTACAGTGACGAGTAAAACATACAATGATTAAAACGCATTACTCATACTTTATTTGCATTTATATTTTCATGAGACGTAATATCAACGTGCATATGTTCTAGTTAATCACCTGCTTCCGGATTCACTATAAATTTTTCATAATTTCTGTATGCATGTATTAAAACTGTGCAATTCTGACAATATAACATACATACACATCGAATTTATAATCTCCTTTTTTGAAGTCGATTAAAAATGGGTGAATTTTGTGTGAATACATTATATTAGGAAGGTTCTAGAATAGGAGATGGGATCTGGCTAGCGCTGCTTTGTGTATTTCAGCCTCTAAGCAACAGCGTATAAGCACGGTTATTCCGCTTTCATGGATACGGCCAGTAATTACTTTATGAGACCAAACATCTGATATGTCATTAGTAATCTAATTTTAAGTTCTTAGTTGCGCTTACCGTCGAAGGAATGTTGAATGGTAGTGTAGTGTTAAGGGGTATGATACTTCATACGGTAGTTAGATTTTCTAGGACGGTTTTGAGTTCGACCAGTACACTAAACAAAACATTTATCGGACATTGTATAATCTAAAAATTTATCTTTAGAGGATAAAGCACACAATTAATAATTCCCCAATAAACTTAGAACACCATGTCGCGACATTCCAACTACGTAATCTTTCGGAGAACATGCTACTCAAAATATTCTTAATTAGTTCCTTATTTAAATTAATATTTTTAGGCTGTACTGTAAGGTCATAATGAACAAAGACGAAAATAGACGCAAGTGTTCTTTGACCTCTTATTTTAAAGCGCAAAAACGTCATAAGTAAAGTTTACATACAGACAAAAGGTCACACGGTATTTCCGTACACAGATTAGTTTTGACGATCCCCAAACTTTAAAATTTAAAGTTTGAGATTCGAAATAATGTTGTCGAAACGGCTTTGCTCATTTAAAACGAATTGCTGGAACTTTGTGGTATCCCAGAATGAGAACACTGAACTTTGAATTCACATTTTTTTCTTCTCTACACTTATATTAAGATTATATTATTTGTAATTCGTATACTGGTTATTGTGGGAACTGTGGTCAATAGATTACTTTTGTTTCATAATATACTGATTGATTTAAGCCACAGGAATTTATTGCAATTTACATTCATCCAAAACCATTTTAAAATATAGTCTTTTATCACTTGTTGAAAGTTTTTGTTAACTCCTATAGAGGCACGGGGATCTCGAAAGTCATTTTCATATATTGGTAATTGGGCAAAACCACGACAATTCAGAGTAATGATATCGCGAAAAGCGTTCCAACAAAAAATCAAGCCAGTGTTTGTAGTAACAGGTGAATGAATCACTTTGTAGAATTCTGACGCAATTTATTGTTGAATATGTATGTGGCAATGTATTTTTGGTTAAATTGCGCAATTGCATTGACTTTTACTGTGTGTAATAAAACAAAGACGCTTGTGTTTTAGTAGTTACATAATAATGATTTAAAAGCTTCATTAGCATATTAATTATTGTTATTGCATATACTACGGTTTACAATATTAACGAAGCTAAATAAAATGCATTTTTATTCGTCTATTACTGTTTTTATTTGGGTGGGAAAAATAGAACATTACACGAACATAATGGGTAAGGAACTAATTTACAGTTGACAATAAGCACTTAGCACGTAATCTACTCGTAAGTGTAAAGCTGGAATAGTCAAATCTCAAAGATTTGATATTATATAAATAACAATATTAGTTTTAAAATAAAATATAAACCATTGCAGGACAAATTTGTTTATGGATAGCTACTTATGTGGATACTTACGTCTTAAAATGGAAATGCCTCTAACTTATCGCTAAAGGGTTAGGTATAAATGACACTAAACATAAACTTTGACGAAGGGATTTGCGAACACCGAGCCAAAGATAGCACTCGGAATCTTATCTTTGAAAAATTAAACGGGATCTTAGTATGCAAATCCATAACTTATGTAACGGTTTGTTCGACGGGAATAAATGTAATTGACTATGGGATTATTTGTACATTAGCACGACTTAGTGAGTCTAATCCAACATTAGTTATCATCAGTAAAAGCATTCCATTTCAAGTATCCATCAATCGTACTATAGCTTCATCGAGCCGCAAATTTTGATATGGTTGTACACTTAGTACTTCGTCAAGTAGACCTATGTAGTACAAATAATAAATTCATTTTAAAATAGTCGAATTATATTATCGGTTTTCATTGTTGCTTGTCACATCATTAATATTAACCTTAATCCTCTGTTATAGTGGAGCCAATGTCCAATAGATCTTTGATACTGATATTAGTAAATTTTCCCTTCAATAAAATGAACAATCAAAAGCGTTCAATGTTATCTTTATACACGTCACATATTTAACTGACGAACAGGAAAAATAAAACGCCAATACAATACACAATTATAATAAAGATAAATTCATATAATTAGATAAGAATTTTTATAACAATAAAGTCATTTCGAGTAATAAAAAATGAATAAGGGTTTTTGGCATTTTATGTGGAGTGTTGTTGTAAATGATGTACTTTCCATATTATTTCTGATATTATCATGAGTCATTAAGAATATGATAGCTTTCACCTGCGGTATTTCCGAAACGATAGGACTTAAGTATCATCATGTGAAAATGGATGCGTCAATAAGTGTTGGCATTTGGATGCTTGTTTAAAGAGATAGGTATGATTAATAGTTGAGCCTTCGAGGCATAGTCCGTTAAACGCCGGGCGTGAAACGGGTTCAATCTTCGCACTGAAATAAATGTGTCTGTGACATAGATAATACATTATATAGGAAAGTCTGTGATCCCTGTTGGTTTCGGGTCTGGGAGTTTGCGAAACCAAAAAGTCTCTCGTAGTTTCTGATACGCACGACACAATTCTTGCATCTATATCTGTGACTGTTAGGTGTATTTATTTATTTATCTACTAGCGGCCTGGCCCGGCTCCACGCGAGGGCAAATAAACTTTTAAAAAAATATTTTTTCGCCTATATTCATCAGGGATGGATGAAGTACGATTCTAATGGTGAAAGAATTTTTCAAATCGGTACAGTAGTTTCAGAGCCTATTCAATGCAAACAATCAAATATTTCATCTTTATAATATTAATATTAATAAAGAATAAAGACATCTTGTACCATATCACAAGCAAAACATGTATTTATTAGGAACTCGCAGACCTATCTGTTACATTTCTATTGGCAACGTGATTATGCTGCCATTAGTGACTACCAACATCTAACGTAGATGATGTTTGTCTAAGAGCTATTGAAGAAAAAAACAGGAAGAAATAATAATGTTAAAGTTTCAGTAAAAAGGATTCAAGTATAATAAAATATGAAGATTCTGCTGTTTCATTAACTATAGTTATATATTACTATAAATACTATAATAATTACTATAAAGTAAAAACTAATACTTTAAATAAAATATGAATAAAAACTAAATAAATAAATAAAACTAATTATAAATAAAAATTAAATTAATTTAAAAATAAATAAAATTAATAAATAAATTGATAAAAGCAAGAAATTAAAATAAGTAATAATAAGTATAGGAAATATATTGTAAATAGAGATTAAGTTCTATGTGTATTGACTTGTCATAAGAGCTGCTTAATTGCCTACGTGATCAATAAATACATTTCATTTCATTTCATTTTCATTTCATAGTTGACAGCCTCCGTGGCGCAGACGGCAGACCCACAAATATGTCTTTCGGATCTGGGTGTTTGTGAGACCGAAAAGTCTCAGATAGTTCCTGATACCCACGATACAAGACTCGATTTTAGTGTGGGTTCGGGACTATGTATGTGACTGTTGGGTGTTATTTATTAACACTATCTAAAGTGCAGATCAACGCATTGTTTTTAGTCGCCAATAATCCAAAGCTTAACGTATCAAAGCCAACGTGTATTTTGGAATAACAGATACATTTTCACGCCGTTCCGTACAGTTAGGTGAAGCGAAAATTATTGCAGAATGTGGAACTAAATACGAATTGATGTGAAAGCCCGTGGATTATTTTCAGTGAATTGAAATGGCCCAGTTCATTGCCCAGTATTGAATTATTATAGGCTGGTAGAGATGATGAAGACATAATAATATAATTAAAACACACATCACGCCTTTTTTCTAGAATGGATATGCAGATGTACTACCAGGACACCCACGTTTCGCCTTGTGTGTTTCGTCCCACGATGTGATAGGGGGCAAGCCTATCGCCATATTAGGTGCGAATTCCTGATTCCGGGCTGATAATGAATAGAAAATTCAATATCACTTTGCCCGACCCGGGATCCGAGCTCGAGACCACCGTGTTTTAATCCTGCGATGTTGTACCTACTTAGGCAGTCATATAAGCAACATATATATATTTATATAGTTTTAAACCCTTTTGTGTATGTCTCTATTGGTGAATGTAGGTCACTTCGATTCTCACAACTTGATATCTGATAAAAAATCCTGCGGTTTCGATATTGCAGGCGTTACGATAGTATTGTTTTACAAAGTTTGTTTTTGGATATTTATCCATTATTCAATAGACAATCTAGGCTGTTAGAACATTAGACATACGAGTATGACCGCAGTATGCATTCATTTGATGGTTTAAAATGCATTTTGAATGCTAATCGTGTTTTTTTTAAAGCTGTATTTTCTACGTTGACTAATATAAACTGTTAACAATCTAGTTTTAATTACAAAGTAATAAATATAACAGTTATTCATAGTCTGCGTGTCAGGCTAAATAGGGTTGAGGTAAAACTTAAAAGCGAAAGTGCTCAACTTAAGGTCGCTTGGTTCATTTATTTGGTATAGAATGACACGCGACTTTATTTCCGCGGAATATTTTCATATATAATGGTTAGATTAGTAATTAGGATTAATGTATTGTTATACATATAATTTATTCAACTGAATGCTAAGTCTCAATATGTCCAGTAGTTACTCTGGCTACAATGTCCTTTTAACCGAAACACAACAGTACATTTACACTGTTGCTTGGCGGTAGAAATACATTGCGGTGATACCTATCCAGTCAGCCTCTCACATATGAGAGACCTACCACTAGTAATGAGACTAATGAGACAATAAAAGACAAAGTTACAGTCTTTTTGTAAACATTTTATTTATTATGGTATCTGGGGATGTAGGTTGCTGATTTTGTACTGCGAATTTCATTAAATGTTTTTACTTAAATATAACACCATGTTAATCAACTGTTTATGTTTCTGTCGAAATCGTCAATATTTTACAGTAAAGTGACCTAACTAAAAAATCAAATTTTTTGGGAAACGTTCTTTAAAGATTTGTAACATAAGATCAATCTAATCTAGTTTTTTTTTTTTGGATTCTATCAGTTTAATTCTAAAGATGCGATATATTACGTTTTTGTGTACTCGTAGTTTTTAACCGACTTCAAAAAAGGAGGAGGTTCTCAATTCGACTGTATGTTGCTTTTTTGTGTTAAATTTTTACCGAGGATACTAAAAAATATATTGAATAAATATAGAAAAGCATGAGTATTGGCTTATAAAATGTTTTCAGTATCATAAACACACAGACGTAAGTATCGATGTAATTGCACATTACAGTCAAGAATTTTAATGGAATGCTGCCAGACGTGTCACGGCGCAAATAATTTATTTAATCATCATAAAATAAATTGCTTCTAAGGGTATCAAAGTGCGAATTATATATTAATTTACAAGTATAAATTGTTTACATATGTACGTGTTCTTTATCCCGACGGTTTATAATCGACGCACAGATAATTATTTACTTACCGTAAGATTAGTTAAGAATTAAATAGAACACATGTTGTAAGAAATTATTTAAAGGCATTTCAAATAAAATACTACTTAGGTATATATTTAATATTATTTGTGTGAAACTTTTGGAACAATTACTAATAATAACGTAACTTCACGCGTGCTAGTCTACGCGAAACAGCTAGTAACAAATATAATTTTATAGTCACCCAACCGTGAAGGTGTTTATATTTTTAATTTAGTAAATAACTGAACATTTTGAAATCAAGGTTACATTCTAATATATATATGTATATGAAATGTGGCATAGCAGTAAAAATCCATCCAACCAAGTGCGTGGTGGCCTGTTGGTAAACGGACCAGACGCGGCTGCCAACATGTTCACGGTGGTCGCGGGTTCAAATCCCAGGGCACAACTTTTCGGAGTCATGTGTGTATTGATAGTCAATCACCACGCACTAAAACGGTGAAGGAAAACATCGTGAGGAAACCTGCATACCATAGCGGTTCATAAGAATTTATATGGTATGTAAGTCCGCCAACCCGCACTAGGCCAGCGTAGTGGACTATATGGCCTAACCACTCTCAATCGTACTTTCGACTGTAGAGTAGGCCTGTGCCCTGCAGTGGGACGTATATGGGCTGATACAGATACAGTAAAAATCATAATGGAGCAAACGACCCAGCCAAGGATCTAGGTATGTCGCTTTCCCTCAGGACTCTAGAGCCTTTCCAATACGATGAAAGTCAGTTCGTGGGGTTTTAGGTTGATATAACCAAGTAGCCGGTGTAGCCAAGGTTGCAGGAAGTCGCTGAATGCAGGCCGCTGCTAACAGGTCGCTATAGATCTTTAGGGGGGCTATGCTCAAAAATTGAATTTCTATGGCTAAAGAGAGAGAGGGAGAGAAAGAAAATCAACGCGACGTTGTTCAGATAAATAGTAGGATTCCTAAAAACATTGGAACTAAACATTCTTATAATATTATTTGTCACTTCTACGTTTATATACCTAATTAAATAATTGTCACATTAAATAATTAATTAAAAGAAATACCAATGTCTATTTGCAGTGAACGAATGAAACAAAAACATTGTATGTTATCATAAATAATTCATTGTTACACAATGTTTTCTTTACAGAAATAATAAAAGCATTTCGCAGCGGCTTGTTGTAAAAGCATTTTTTCATAATATATTTTATTACTTTAAATGCGAAAATAACGAGTGTATTAATTTAAAACTCATGTATCTACAATTGTTTTTTTTTATTGCCATGAATAGCGAGACGAGCATGCCGTTCGCCTGATGGTAAGCGATACGACCGCTCATAAACAGTAGCAAAACCAAATAACAACTTGAATTACGAAACAATGCTTGGCATTCCACTGCACTCGCTATCCTGAGACATAAGATGTTAAGTCTCAATATGTCCAGTAGTTACTATGGCTACAATGCCCTTCAATCCGAAACACAACAGTGCATTTACACTGCTGTTTGACGGGAGAAATAGACACTGCGGTGCACAATTATATCGCTGACTAAAATGAGCGCAAAACTAACTACAGTTACGAGTAACAAACAACACAACTGTTTTTGTATGCAATGTGTAAAAATACAGGTGTAAGGTATTATATACAAAGTATATTTGTATATAATTTACAGTATAAATAAATTCAATAGGCATTAGCTACGGTCAGATGACCGTAACACCCACCCGACCGTGTCAATGTACTACAGGCTTTTTGTAGCTACCAAGGTGTGGTCTCAGAACGGTAATTGTTTCAAAAGCAATTTATTTATGGTTTATTTTTATTTTTCAGCCAGTGTATTCAACTCGGTTGGACTGATTGTAAACAATGCAATTGCTCTGTAAGTGACATTCATTGTGAGTTTTTCTTTATTTTACCGTTTTCAATGTGCCTTGACTTGCGTAGTGCCTTCAGTCGATACTCTTATTGTTTGTTGTAAACTGTTCCCAATACAATGTTTTTACTCGACTTGTATTAATTGACGTCAAGTCCCCTGAATATCTTTGAAATGTTTGAGGTTTGATTGATTAATATCAATATTTGGGGCGTTGGTCTATTATGAAGTCTGTGCTTTTGTGAGTGTAAAAATTAGAAAGCATTTTTAAATACCGATCATCACGTAATCACCGTATCTCTATGAGGTCGAAAACAATACATATGGACCTCAAAAAAAATCGGTGCAGGAACTGAATCTGCGGGATCATAATTCATTGCTATTTGCTAGCACTTTAACGAAATACTCCAAGGAGTCCGTTTTCTAAACAATCATTGGAGAGTCTGTCTTTCAGTGTTAACTGTTATATTTGTATGGGCGGTACACTCTCAATTACAAACGGTTCTCAGCCGCCCACATTCATTATCACGAGAATTAACACCATGGGACAAAACTACACCACAAGTCGCGATTAATGCGAATTTCACGTAAATGTGGATCTACTGCAGTTCCATGGTACATGTCATTAAGCCAACTCCCTGTGGTGGAATTAATTCGACGTCACGGAATCGCGACCGTAAGATCCCGAAAATTGCGACGGCCTACCTAATTGGGTTGCGACCCAATTGTCATTTTAAAGCTTTTTTACGGCTTTGCAATTTATATAACCGATTGTTATTTAAATTTGAACCGAGGGTTAAAGATTTTATAACTTGAGTGAACACATCTCACTTCGTTAGATGATAAAATGTTCTGTTATTCTTTTGAATCGACTTAGATGAAAGGTGATATTAATATCAAAACATAAAATTTATAATATGGTTAAAAACATAAAGACACTGTTGGTTAATGATAAGTGATTACTGCCGATGAAGAACATCTAAATCACACTTGGATCGTAGATCGTTGGCGGCTGCTTAAAATTTGAGGAGAAATAGGCAGTCCATAAATCTCAATCAGCGTACGAAATGCGGCATGGAACCCATCGCATCAGGTCTGCTTCAGGTATGACAATATTATCACCCCGGACCAACGAGCCAACGCTAACAGTAGCTGTAAGTAACTGCTGCGTCTTTTACTTTTCAAAAACTACACTTATTTAAACATTTATTTGTATCATTATCATCATTATACTTTCTACCTACAGTTATGAGCCCTGTAACCACTTTCTCAAGTTTATTTCACGAAGAACAATTCTTCCATAACATGCCGTCCCAATCGATCGCTTTTAATATAGAAGTACATATGTACGTTATGCATAATTGGCCTTATCATCGTAATTCTGTATGGAGCGTGTTCAATCTCCCACTTAGAACTACGGTTATAAATCTTGCATTTGGCATTATGACGACTGCTATGTGCATACTGTTATTGTACCATTTCATTCTATAACGTAGTACACAAGTGTTGGTTTTGTTTTCTGAATGTATTAAGTTTCCTCTACTTGAGATTATGAAAGTCATTTTGTTTTGTTCATTTATCACTTGTATTCCAGCTAATTTATAATGCTCCTTGTTCTTATAACTATTTTTGGCAGTTCAGTTTTTTATCAATGGCAAGCAGTGCCGATGTCGACAATTCTGCCAACTATTTTTGTCACCAGCTTCTCTATTAATAAAAAAAACATTTATTTATCACCACTGGTTAAAATTTACAAATAGAAAAGAGCACTTTGGACAGAACTTCGGCATTAGACCCAAAGTCATAGTCTAAACCTATAGAAACGTACTAATATCAATAGCATCTAATAAGAACAGTAGACTAGTCTCCTTTCACCCCCAAAGCTGCAAAAAAAAATGACAGACATATACGTCGAAGCATTAGAACGCGAAACATGCTGAGACATGCGGAAATAGGAAAAATGAACGTTACACTTAAGTCAAGTCATGCCATTCAAAGACATTTTATTAGCACAACAAAGGGTGAATTCTTTGTCTTACTTTAATTAAACCGAGCAACAATGTGTTTATTTAGTCTAATGTTACTAATATAGGTTGAATTGTTAAAACAAAGAATACGACATATACAACGTAGTGATTGAAAGATGGAATTCAGTAATACTTCAGAAATACAAGTTGTTTCCCAATCTCGAACAATAAATCATACAATCTCTTGCAATCAATACGAGCCTGGTATCAGTACTGAAGAAATTATCAGATTTTACGCATATATTTTATTGAGTCTGTATAAATAATAAGTACATTCCAAAAATGTTTCACAAGTAACACTTACTCAAATTCCAGTATCTCTAGATTATTACCCATCAAAACATTTTCCTTTGTCTATAAATCAAAGTTTTTTATTGATCAAGCGACGCCATAAAGATGTGCAAAAAATTCCTTTTAACTGCCGACACCAGTAAACTGTATAAGATCTCGATGGCCTAATTCCTTAGTAGCTCCGCAGATAAGCAACATCCACTAGAGTTATTGCCGGATTTGGAAACCCTACTAAAATGTTCTTTTATGTATTGCCTGCCAGAGAAAAGATTAGTAGTACACAAAACGTTAACTTGTTTAGAGCCGCAATTTCAAGAGACAAGGCTAGACATTCAATCAAAAAAGTTAGTATTGTTGTCATCATTACTGAAGGAGCGTAAATAAGAAAGGTAGTAAATACGTTTCTTCTAATACTTCGTATAATAGATATTTAAGCGATACTAAAAAAGTTGATTACACCAATATCATAGCGATGCACTATCAGACAGACCTATGACATATGAAACTGCAAAGAATTAAACGAATCAAAAATAAAAAAAAGTTATGAACGAATCTATTATAGTATGAGCAAAGACTCCTTAAAGATTACAGAAAGTTATATATACTTATATATTTGAGCTGCATCCAAGACTTTTGGAAATCTCTCGCTAAGGTTGTGGTTATATGAGAGCAATAACAATATACATATCGGGAAATAATTTCTTCATAAATATCCTAGAGCCAGGGTTGTGAATGAATCAATCCCATCAGTGACCGGACTAATTTAATAAAGTACTATAATTACCGGAACAAATTACTTTACCGGAATAGCATCGTGATCTTGCTTATATCTTGCTATACATCGTGTACATTCCTAACAAATAGTCTTTGTGTATAATTCCATGGGAGTGGCTCCAAAGCATGTAGCTAGATGAATGGACGTCATTAGGCCTTGGTCCATAAATTAAAGTCTATTTAAAATGTATCGAATAAATGCTTTTAGCTTAGACTCGGAAATATTTTGTGGGCTTTAGCGTTCGTGGTTATTCCCGAAGAATTTAGTAGGTATTCCATGTTCTTAATTATAACGTAATACATATTATTTGGTTGGCTGCAGAACCTAATTTCGCTCAACAACGTTATAGTAATACTTGTGAGAATACTTATAGTAAGAAGAAAAAAAGACGCAGAAGCCAAAGCGATTGGGGACCTTTAGGACAAAAATATATTACATAATTACGCAACGGCGAAACATCTTCACAAAATAATACGATATTCTGTGCTTAAGGAAGAAACACAGTAGAAGTTCACACAACCATTGTATTGCATGAGTATTAAGAGAGATTTTATCATTTTACAAATTATAATTACTACCAAACTTGAGCCAACTCACAGCAATCAGGATACAAAGCTGCACAACCAAATATGCAAATGAAGAAATATAACAGCCGTATACTATAATAATTCTAATTAAAGTTGGAGGAGACGAGGTTGAATGCAGCTAGTGAAATATTAACATTATGCGAGTCACCTGCGCCAACAATCTGACAGACAAAAGTGACAGATGTGCCCGCTCGAAATACTGTCTCGGCTCTAGACTCATATCTAGTATTACATAACTAGGTAATTTATGCAAAAAATCTCGTTTCTGTGGGGCAATATTAACATCGACATTACACTTGAAAGTGTATTTGATAATGAACATTGACTACTTAATTAAAATAGAGACAGGGTCTTTGTTTAAAAAACCTCAATGCGGAAATTCCGGGAATTAGACTATCAATTGACAAATGCAGATAAAACAATTTATTTCCATATTAACATAAGTACTGCATTCAAATAAATTAAAACCGAGATCTCATACATTTATCTACATTAAGAATTACAACACATCATTATTTCACAAAATCATACATGTCTTATTCTTTGTTCATAAAAACATTTAAAAATCATAATCCAAAGTCTCGTCTACCAAATGTTGTCCCAAAATAATACTAGGCTCGGTATTTGTATCGCGATAGACATCAGTTAGTTCTGCCGTCTAACCATTAGTTGTTCCATAAGAAGCTATGAATAATTAATTTAAAGTAAACAAGATAATTCACTAGTCTATCATGAACTCGATTTAAAACGATTGTAAAGTATCAACATTCTCCAACTTGATAGCTACAATATTGTGAAAAAGAAAAAAATGCAATATACACCGCTTATATTTCAAAAGCGAAAGTTTGTGAGAATGTCTTGATATCACGTAACAGTTGAATGATCAACAGATGAGGCTGTGACTGACAGACTAGGTAGAATGTTCGAACCCAGTGCAAATGTCATTAAGTTTTCGAACATATTTTTAAACACATCGCTTTAATATGAATGTGATTATCTTTTTCTGAAGGTATCTGTTGATAAGTTTCTAGATCATTCCTAAACTACTGTTTCCCTCTGGAAATATTAAAATCACTTAGCCTTCAAATAAACACACAGCTACAGCTTCTTTCAAATTAATCAAAATGACATAAAGTTTGCTTGTTTCAGTAATTAATAATCATTAATATGTAACATATCGGAAAAATACATAAATGGATAAAAAAATAATGATCATTAATCTTATAAAGCCTTACGCCTTGTGACCTTTAACAATGATAATTGTCACAGAATCGAAGCATGAAATGTAATAATAAGGAAGATGACGTCTCTCCTTCACGAACAGTTAGCGAGATAACTGCCAACCACTTATCGCCTTGTCGCCGATTCATTGAGCACTGAATAATATTTGTTTCAAGATGAATTCCCGTTCAAATAGATTCGGAAGCAAGTGACAGATCTCTATAAGATTGAAACGTTTGCTTAGTCCAAGGAATAAGTTTTCTATCGGTAGGCTAGATTTACAAAAATCCGAATTTTAATAAATCCTTCTGTAATATATTCGACAGTGAATTGAGTAGATACTGGGTTTCCCTGTTAGACATAATATAGTGCCTAATTCTATGGATGCCATTTGTGACAGATTTTCACATTACTGGTCAACCAAGTGTATTTTTTTAAGAAAATTTGGTGGTTCCATAAACAGCATATTTACAACATCCCGGGCTACGCACGTAGGTACTTCTTGGTTTAGTTTGATAACCTTTTCAAACCCGAAAATCTTATAAGGCTAAACCTTGCTGTATTTATAGCTTAACTAGCGGATCGGCCGGGCTCTACCCGGGGGCAGATGCACTTTTTTAAATATTTTATCGCCTATGTTCATCAACACTATCCACTGTAGGATTAAAATGATGAAATAATTTTTCAAATCGGTCCAGGATTTTTAGAGCCTATTTAATGCAAACAAACAATCAAATCTTTTCTATTTATAGTACTCGTATTAGTTTGGATACTAATTCATCATTTCTAAACTATTAGATATGATATTTTATGTGAATTACTTACTTCCATTATAAATATACTAAAAATTCCTCAGCACTAAACTTATTTCAACAAAGCAAATTACGTCGTTGTGTACAAACTACAAAATTATCATTCAATTCCGATCAACATTAGTGTAACTATGCCACTCAAGTAGTCGCGCTAACTCCGCTTTTTGCTTCATACTACGATTGATCGAGGTAATTTAGGACAAATCACGTTATTTTACTCATTATTATCTCGTAAATACAACGAAGAAAATAAGATTTCAAAAGCATGCAACGTTGACGTTTCTTACTACATCCTTATCATTATTAATTTATTTGTTTCAAATATGTTTGTAAAAGAGAATAGAATAATTATTATAAAACCAAACTCTCTCTGCCAACTAATTTTAAAATTACAAATAATTACCCAATTCTAGCCAGCTAAAATCAAACTGCAATAAGCATTATATAAATATCGTCAATCATTCCAAATCTTTATAATTTCCAAATTCGTAAATTGAAAAGAATGGAGATAGATAGGCACAATTGACTGGTTTTTAATTTGTATATTATTTCATACTCAATCTTTGTCGTTTATTCATAATTTATCAAGAAAACGATATGGAATTGACTGACTTGGATAATGCTTTAATAATATTATTTTCTTTGCCAAATTGTACCTTTATATTTGAGATTTCGATTAAAGTGCGGAACGAAAAATATCTATTCTATGAATAAATCGTAAACAGAATTCCTATAAATTACATAAAACTTCATCACTAGGAACAAATTAAGTATTTAGCCCCTTGAGTGGTTACGCCCACAAAAACACAGCCATTTACTTTTATATTCGGCCTGTCAAAATAATTCCTGGTCATATCTACAGCATTGCAAATAATAGACGTAAAAACATCCGATATTTGTTCAGGTTTCACATATTTGGCAAGTTCTCGACTTGGATAATTCACTCGTATTTACTCGTCATTCCTGATAATTGCTGTCGACAATTAAATGTGATGACATGGTAAATATTTTTAAAATCTGTACTTATGTTCACACATCCTTGTATTATATGGGAGTTGGTTCAAAATGGAACAGCTATAGATACACAAATACAAAACATCATTATCCAGCAGCAGCAGCTCCAGCATCTTCTGAACTTATTGTCTTGATACTAGTATCGATGCCTACACAATTTGGGAAGAATATAATTATGAAGTTCGCTAACCTGTACTAGGCCAGAGTAGTAGACTATCACCTAAACACACCCCATAGTACTTTCTATCGTTGGTCAGAATGCACAAGACGAACTGTGGGTGTCGTGTTAACACCTCTGTCTACCTCTTCTTGGAAAAAAAATCATGATTTAATGTATGTATGAATTGACTTAAAATCTGCCAAAAGCAATGGGATATGTTTACACCTAATAAATTCCCAGTACCAAACAAACGTCGATAAAGTGAGCAGCATCCAATACTTCATCATATTTTTGTTACGTCATAAATAATTATATGTAGGTAGGTATATATTATAAACAAACATTAATTGAAAACAGTTTAATCAGTCGATGCATGTTTGACAACATTTATACGGCAAATAGAACTGAACCGAAGGTGAATTTACCTTTCCGAACGACGGCGTGCTTATGAATAATAAATTAAAGATTATGACCTCAGACCGATAGTCATCGCTTTCTATATCCACAAATAACTTCATAATAAACTGTAGTGTTATTTATTCAATAACTTCAGTCATAATTCAAACCAGTCATTTAAACGAATACTCGGAATTCAATAAAAAAATACTTCCTGGATTCCTCGGTAGACTTAACGGTCAAATCACCACAATATCCTTCAAACCGAAACACAACAAATAATCGAAAACAGATATACATACAAGGACTGAATCATCTGGATAGACTTTTTGTATGGGCCACTATGACTGGCTATGCATAAATTTTCTTTCGGGACATGGTTGTTCTCTAGGAAGAGATCTACATCCACCGCGGGCAGTATCCTAGCATGAGCCTTTTCTGAAATCAATAAAACCAAACTAATCAATTTCCATGGGCTAATGACTTATCCAGTATAATTACTGGCCAGCCCAATGGCTAAAAGACTCACAATAGATGCAATATATTTTCTTCTAAAGCCATTAGAATTAAAAATATATTACCAGGATCTCATAAATAAAGCGCGGGATAAACAAGGCCCAATGGGAGCACAAGGACTAACCTACCGTCCTGAACGCTATTAGGGTTTGATGGAAAAGTAATTGGGGTAATTGTGGGTAAAACAGCAAAGCTATAAACCGTTTCCTTATGTTCACGTAAGATCGTTACTTCACAATAACAACATAAGTAGCCACTTGGTTACGTGTGGTATATTTCTTTTGACCTTTGTTAATATTTGGCCGTTTTTAGTAGGCTTTCTCGAGTGCAATTGAAAATGGTCGATTTTGTATGGGTGGTTAAATACCCTTGTTAGTAGAATTTCTAATCTCCAATCTCCGCAAAACAAGTATTTTAATGAATAATCTTGCCTAACCATACCGATATCAAAAACCACGTCACTTTAGCGAACTATCACGAAAATTCTTCCGAATTCCCTATAAGTATATTTAATTTAATAAATTAAGTGTTTATTCTGCTATATTTCGTTTAAAAGAACGTCACTAATGTTCCAGTTGACAAGAAGCAAAATATTGATCAGCTAACAGACGAGATAAGAACGTAAACAGATTTCAGTGTGCACTCAAACGACCATATTTTGGACGTGTAATGAATAAATATGTTGTCATTTGAGTGAGGTAAAATAATCTTAAGATTACATATTGTCCTATTACGTTAGTTATAGGGAGTATGGGCTGTGAATTGCGAGGTCTTATAGAGGTCATGCATCTACCATGTTAAAGACCACAAAAATAATATGCCCGAGCCTCTATAACTCCTCTCTACTGGCAAGTTTTCATGAGATCCTTACAAGGCTTAGGCTTTGAAATCCGCTTGATATGTAATGTTCAAAATAAATGAATATTTGCTCAGTTATTAATAGTTTCACGATCCGGTTAATGCCTGGTAAATTTGTTGTTGTCGTATTTAAAATTATGTACTTAACGGCTACTATACCTAAGTGTTGCATATAGACAAACTTTAGGAAGTAGAGTAAATAATAGAACTATGAGCGAATGAATAACTACAGCTCGATAGTTCGAAAGGTGTTAAAACACCATTCATTCTAAAAAGTATGTTAGGATAATTGATAGACCTAACTGGAAAGTGGGTTTGTTTGTTGTTTTCATTTTCACAATATAACTGTAAATACAGCAAACAATGACCCAAACACACAAACTGCCAGATCGTAATTAACAACTGCTCATGGATCAATGGAATAGATCATCTATTAAAGTGAATGCTTAATTTTCTTGAATATCAATCAACTTTGAAAATAATTTTAGGTGAACTTACCAAAGTAGTAGACTAGCTCGTAGCATTATGTAGTTAAACTTGTTTAACTTGAAATCAACATTCTAAGTCAAACACATACATATAATAAATTATTACCTAGTGAAGTATTTCTACTATTCTTTACTTGTGTACTGTATCAGGCCATATACATACGTCCCGTTGCTGGCCACGGGCCTCCTCTACAATCGGGTGTGCGATTGAGAGTGATTAGGCCATATAGTTCACCACGCTGGCTTAGTGAGGGTTGGCGGACTTGCATACCATAGAAATTCTTATAAATCGCCATGGTATGCAAGTTTCCTCATGATGTTTTCCTTCACCGTTTTAGTGTTTGGTGATTTACTATCAATACACACATGACTTCGAAAAGTCAGAGGTGTGTCCTGGGATTCGAACCCTTGACTACCGTGAACATACTGGCAACCGCATCTAATCTGTTTACTAACAGGCCACCGCCAACAGGAATGATAGTCACTGTAGCTTATTTATTTATGAATGTGACAATATAGATGAGTTTCGGTAGATACTAGCTCAAACCTAGAGCATGTTATGACATGCTCTATGTTATACGATATGTCGTAATGTATATTGGAATGGGAAATTATATCAAACTATTTTGTTTATGGTCATACTGTTATATAAATTATGAGGTGTGAAAAATTATAGATACTAAGTAAAAATACTTAGTAGAGTAAGCTGGAGTATCAATTTTCATGAAATAACTGAGAATAGAGGAAGTTAAACTAATAATTGTGAATGGCTCCAGTCCGTCAACGTAAATCATCTCATGTAAAGATAAGAAATATAATAGCAGTAACATAAAACAGGTTAAGTCTAAGATAACAATCAAGCAGGCATTAACAACCTAAAGTAGCTTAATATTTAAGACAATTCTAAGACATAACTTAGGTTTCTAGCATGCCGTCTTGGCTTCTCCAAATTCTCATAAAGCTAAAATGTTATACAAATTAATCAGAAAATGTTTAAAACTGCGCTTAAGTTAATTATTATTTATGACTAGCTGTACCTGCGACTTCGTCCGCGTGGAATTTAACCAAAACTGTATTTTTCTAAAATAAAATATTTTTTCTAAAATAAAAGGAGCCAAAGATACTCCTTATTATATCAGCTACCTGACAAGAAAAAGACATTTCAGAGATTAGCCGGAACAAACAGACAGACAGACAAAAAAAAATCTAAGGTCATTTTCGTTATAGGTATCGTGTATATAACTTTATTTTCACTTTACAGACACTTCAATTTTATTTATATGTATAGATTGAATTGTCTACTTGCAATTTTTTTACTGTTTTTTTTTTTTGTCTACATTAATTATTTTTTTGCAATAATTCTATTACTTTAATTTATTATTTCCTAGTATTTTATTATTTTTATTATTGTATGCAATAATGGTGTCACCCCATTTTCAATATTGAAAAACCCAAAAAATAAAACTATTTAATATCCCCTATTAGTGTGAAGATATTCACAGAACGTATCGATTGTTTAATATAAATATTGTTTTAATAATACCACAACATATCATCGTGCTTGAACATTGTAATTTAAAGTTTTTATAAACATCATTTGTGGTTGGAGCATCAGTGCGTTCAACGGGATTTCCCATAACAAACGGTTATGAAATTCAAACTTCAATAATGAGAAATTGAAATAAATATTTATAGTTTTATTTCAATGTGTAACATTCGCGTAAATCTAAGAAACAAAACAATTATTCAATAATGGCTATGACAAATAAAGGTTCGTCCATAATTTAACCTCCTTAAAAGAATTTGAAAAATACTTTCTTTATACTATGCGTAGATTATAAGCGGTGGGCTATATGACCGAACTCTTCTCAATCGTACGCTCGATTGAAGAGTAGGTCCGTTCCCTACAGTGGGACGTATATGGGCTGATACAAATACTGATGCTTAGAGTTACAGTTAGCAGAATTATAGTTTAAATAAATAGTTTCCACCACTTCGTATAAAAACGCACCCAGTCAGGTAATAGCAATATAACGAGTAAATATTTCCATGACATGTGACGGCAATAGATACTAACATATGAACAAACTATGTATCACAATAAAAAGCAGGAAATGCGAAGGTCAGTGAGAGACGAGATTTTTTTTACATTTAAAATTTTAATGAGACTGGGAACGCACGTGATCGCTGCTCGCTTGAACGTGATTGTGATTCAGATAGTATGCGAATTATACTCAAATATATATACTCAAATAGGTCAAAAAACCGAAATGATGTAATTGCTTATTCAAAGATTTCTTTTATTTAGTAAGGAGACTCAACATTTCTTACTTAAACCCTCTTTTTTTCTTCGACCATTTTTTATGGTTACTAATTTATTTATTTTTTCCTGATTTATGGATAGATCGTGTATGCAATTACCTAATTTGAATATCAATTCAATAAATAATAATAAAAAATTGATTAATTATTAGGAGAATGACCATTCATACTATCGGTAAAAATATCGTTGATCCCGATACTGATACTGCTTAAAATTCATTATCGACTAATTTTTATAAAACATTTCTACCGACACTAAGTTCATAGTAAAATGAGCATGATCCTTTAACAAAGAAAATCTTAGACATTGTTTCCGTCATTTCGCACAGTTGAGGAAAATTTAAAGATATATGCACGTGCTTGCAGTATTACAGGTATTAATGTTAGGTGCACAAGTAAATTGTACGTGGTAGTCTCCAGAAAGTTACAAGTTCATATTATATTCATGTTTATTTTAAACAGATGTACATTAAAATTATGTTATTAGATAATAGTTACAAAGATACAAGTTACAAAATTGCCGTATAAATAATTTTCTTTCATTTAATGTAAGTTTTATTTTCCGATTATGGTTGCTTCCAACAATGCAGCAAGCGAACGGATGGATTTACCACCCTAGTTTTTACTTTAGAGTCTAGCGCAGTAGCTTCCAGAAAAAATCCAGATGGCCCGAGAGTGAAAGTTATTTATCCACGATCAAAAATTTACTTTACTCATATAGTCTTCCAATTTGTCTTAACCATGATGAGTATCCAAATCAGATCATAGAGGGCTTGCAATTTCGCTACAAAACACATACACATTTCAAATAGTTTCTATCAGCAAAAGCAACCATCATACAATGCGACACATCGGGAAATCATATTTTCCCCATTCGCAATAACGTTCAGTAAGGCATGGATGGTTTGATGTAAAACGTGTTACAAAACGTGATTTTTTATGGCTTATGAACATGCACAAAGCGATGCACAGACGCGTATTACATACAGCGATCCAACAATATTACGTACATGATACATACATTACAGTGTCGACACATGAATCTGATGCCTCGAAAGCTTTGAATCGTAAAATAACAAAACACAATTACGCCTGTATTCTTGAATGGATGGACGGGGAAAAAGAGAACGAAAATGAGCTATTGTTAACGTACTACATATAATATAACAAGCATTAAGTGTATAAGAAAAAAGTGTTGTATAATTACAGTCTAATGGAGGCCTAGAGAGGCCAAGAGGATGATAGGCAAACCACCCGCTCGATGGATGGACGACATCATTAAGTTTCCAGGCAAATTATGGATGAGACATGCGCAGGACCAAAAAAGTGGTGTGATAGAGATGAGGTCTATTCCAGCAGTGGACAATTTCCGGCTGATATGATGATATTTACAGTATAGGTATAACGTGCCAACTAGGTGGTCACAGGTGACATCAACATTACAAATATATTTCAGTATTCAGCATAGTCATGTAGAATCCGATAAATTTGCATCGAAAACATTTATACCCGCATGTCCCAATCGACACCACTGTACTGACGTCTATCACTAGAATATCGACTACACAAAATACGGGTACCTATCAACGATTATTAAAAAGACTTCTTCTAAGTAGCCTGCATGTATAATATTAAGCTTTATATAAATTATAGCACAGTTAACAATGATAAACTTCACCAATATTTTCCTTCAGCTTAGGTTCGTGTTGCTATTCTTAAACGGTATTATCGATTGAACACCTATTGAAACTGGGCTAAGACAACAAGAAAGGCCTCATGCTACTGTTCCTACCTTTAGTACTTTGAATTGTGTAACTTTTTACACAACCTATTGAATTCAAATGACTTTTGATCGTCGAGTAGGTGCCCTTTACCCAACTAAAAATATTTGATATTGAAATATTTGCTTGCATAGCATAATAAACAAGCAAATACATAAAATAATTAATGTTGTGCTCGTGAGATATTTACTTAGTTGGTATCGTGTTTTAAGTATGAATATTGCGCGACTGTCTCATGTTATTTTATCGTTAAGTGATTAACATATTTTTGTAGGGCAACTTAGAAAGACTTAAGCTAATAAATCCATTATTGGGTCTTAAATGTTTTGTTATCCTGATGCTGGCCGTTTCCAACAGGTCGCTGTGAAAATCCTAGGGGAAAGCCTATGTGTGATTTTTTTTCATTATCCTAATAATAGGGGAAGGGAAAATCTATTGTAATAGCAAGCACACATTCTTATGATAGACAACAATTTATTTTTTAAACTTCATTACTCCTGTTTCATACACGCGCCATGAATGCAACGTAAGCTCCTGCCTATAACCTGGGTCCTTCCGCCGTAGTGTGAATAGATATCTTAGCAGGCCGGCATTATTGTATCGAATGGCATGGGACCACCATTTGAAGCCATTCGATACTCTGTCTGGACGGTATTTGCGCGTACCATTAGGCACAGTACAGTAATTATGTCGTGCCAGTTAATAAAACGAAAGGTATACATACCATTTTGTGTTTTCAAACTCAACTTATCACATTGTTTACGCCTCGTGCTTACTTGTACTTTTTCATCGTAAGAGATAATGTTGTAAACAAATACATGCCACTGTTTCATATAAACAACACAGTTATCATTGAACAATCATAAACTAAGGCACATTGTTATGTTTATGCTTATTAAAAACTGATCACGAATTGTATTATGTATACATTTTTTTGTAATGGCGATACGAGCATGCCGTTCGCCTGATGATAAACGATACGACCGCTCATGAACAGTAGCAAAACCAAACAACATCTTGGATTACAACGCAATGCTTGGCATTCCACTGCGCTCGCCATCCTGAGGCATAAGATGTAAAGATGTAAACTCTGGCTGCAAAGTCCTTCAAACCGAAACACAACAGTGCATTTACACTACTGTTTGGCGAAAGAAATAGACATTGCAGTGGTACCTGCCCAGGCGACCTCTCACATATGTGACACCTACCCCCAGTAAATAATATAATGTTTTCCTGAATTTTTCGTGGGCTCTTCAAATGTCAAATATAATATCTAGAAATAGACATCTTGGTAACAATTTACTTGGTAAATGGTAATTTTATGTTTCTTGTTAACACAGACAATTTAATTACGAGTGGTTGAACACAGTATGTGTATATTACAACTATTGGCTAGGGAGTAGGGTTGCCAACTATGGTATAATTATTCAAAGAAAAAGTGCTTTCGCAATTTTAGCTCCAACCGCTGCTTCATGATTGTTAGAAAAACCATCAACGCAAAAACCTAAAGTGGATTTAATGAGTTCTTGAGCGTTATAGATGTAGGATCGGAATATTATGGAATATGAGTATAATGGAATCTAACACGAATGAATGGTATGGACCGTAGTTTGTGAAAGAAATGGCGAAAGTAAGTAATATGATGGAGAGAGTTAGAGGATGAATAGTTGAGATGTTGAAGCATGGAAGTATTAAATAAGAGAGCACTGAATTTAAAACGTCAGACGATGGAAGACGTTGAGGACAACAGATGAAGATGCAATTTGAAGACCAAATAAAGAAGACGAAATTATATTAAGGAATAGTAAACCAATCTTCGATTAATTGACCCGGTACGGATAGATTGAAGGAATAATAAGGAAAGAAAAAATGCATAATATATACAAGGCATATGATTCGGTTTCTTCCGTGTTTAGAAAAACGTTTAAAGCGCAGGAACTTTTGGAGAACAAAAGCCGGCCAGAAAATACATATTATGTATGTGCAGAGTCAAATCGGTTCAGATCTAAATTGCGCAGTAATAGGATAAATGAAATACATATATGCTTTATCATTTAATGGATATCAATATAAAAATCACGATTACCGTAATTCTATCATCTTGATAAGAAATTACGTATTGGCAGTCAAACTATGCTGCCACTTACTCACTAATGTTAATTCTGTGTACCAATACTAACGTTGCAAATATTGCAAATATGAGCAGACTTAAAAATATATACATCGGGCAAGTATAAATTCAACCCTGTGTTATAAACGGCGCCAAGACAACTACGTCATTACGTCACTGCAGGAATTAAATTCAAGACATCTGACGTCACTAGTAAGACACGACTGGTACATTCCAGCCTTACAAATAAAAAAAAAAGAATGTTGATATCAAGGTGATATAAGTTGACCAGACTTGGACAAACACACTAACTATCGTATAGTACGTGAAAAGTATTTATCAAATGAAACCTCCATTTATCTTTTACTCTTGGGAAACGTGATAAATAGGAAGTACTGAAATAGCACCGAACACTGATGCTGGGCAAGTCTCTAAGGAATACCTAGTTGTTCTTATCACGCTAGGATCTTGCGAAATGTGCTGAATTTTGCTAAAAATATAGCAAGTGAATTGAACGAATTATTAGTTGGGAATTTCTTTGTTATGTTAAGCATGGCTATTTTATCTAAATATGATGGAAAATAGTGACGATTGTAGTCAGCATTCCTAAATTAGGTAGTTTGGAATGGTACGTTCTGTGTGTAGTCTCAGCTATAATTTCTTATTATTAATGGCGCAAGCCCACACTGAGACGAAATATTATGTGATTAAAAGTTATTTGTTTTTACTCTCAGAGTTGAAGAACAGAAAAGGCCTTTGTAATTCGCAATATCCTCAGAACATCTATTGCCATTCAGTTTTATAGCAAAATTGAATACCACGTAGGTACATGACGACTTAATTATTATGTGTATGTGTATCTCATATTATGTAGATATAGTTTTCGAGCATACATGATAATTGTCGTCACATTTTGTATTTGTTTAGTACTCTAAATTCGTATACTGTTATATCTTCATTGCAAGCAGCAAGTAATACACCAATTGCAGTTAGTATCAGAAACTCCGAAAGCCTTACCCGTCCCTCAACATTAAGACAATAAATAAAAATTGCCGGTCACAAAAACTTGCGCCTCGGTGCGGGGATCGCATCCGCAGAATCATTTAATAACTGGCTTCGGACCACATTTGGACCCAAACGAAGTGACGGTCGGATCATAAAGAATAGTAATTTACCGGCTATATTATTGCCAATTAAAACCAGTGCAACGATCATAGTTAAATATTGTTCTGAATTTGAAAGGCATGTCAATTTGCATCATTAAATAATAAGGCTTATAATTAGGAGACGAGTAATCGATTTTATTGAAGGCAGTTTTCGGTTTTTTTGTCAGTTGATTCGCTTGAAATATTTTTAAAGCGTAAGGCAGTTTTACAATACCAACACAAAAACTCCATGTGAATTCATGTGAATTTGGACGACACACCACGGTACCTGTTGCTGGTACTATTGCAAGTTTCGAGCGAATCGAGACTTTATCATCATTACATAGGAAAACTTGAGAATTTAGCGAATGCATACTAAATCACGACACTAAGAATTCAACACCACATCCGCTGATGTTCAAACAATCAAATTTTGAAACAAACCTCTGCGTGGTGTTGTAAAACATCGCCGCCTGCCGTTTCATATCATCCGCAACTGAATTTTCTTCATTCATTTTGCACCGCACTGGTGTTCACAATGGGGTCACTGGCAGCGGTTGCGTTTCGACACACCATAAAAAATCACAACACGCGCAATCTAAACTTTAATTTGGGGTGATAAAGTTCAAATTGGTCTATGCGGAGTTCAAAGGTAAAGTTTTCGAGGCCGGCAAGTCGACGCTCGACGCCCGCGCCTCTCACTTTTCTGTGCGAACTGACTTGCCTGACGATGTAGATCGCCCACTCGCGCGGTGTCGCACCCCCCACTTGTTATTAAATATGTGTGCATTGTTATGAACGGCACGATAACTTGTATGAAAACTGCCAATGCGAGTTTACTAGCACGGCGCAGACGTCACGCTGCCTACGCGCCAGATAACGGTGAATGCTCTATTCAAATATGAATCCCCAAATATGTACTGGAACTAATTATATTAATCGTTTATGGTTCTGAGACTGGTAAATATGGATAACAATATATTTAATCTCACATTTTTATTTAATGTTTTTTATTTATCGATCGATATCAGGTTCGATAACCTCACGGCAACCAATAACAATATTACATTCCTAGTTTTCCTGGCTCCGTAAGGTCTTTTTAAAATGATAACTATATTCAAATTTTCCATGGAAAACATTAGGTATGTTATGATGGGAGTTGAAACAATTTTCATTGTAGTCACAAATCAAACCACGATGGGGCAAATTCCTTACTAAAATAAAATAATGTGTTTTCGTAATTTCCATTGAAGCCTCAAGGCTGAAGTTTTACTTTAACAATATAAGCAACAGAACTGTCAATATCTTGACTGATCAAAGAAAGAACTAAAATGTTTCTATAGATGGTATAGACCACCATAAATAAATGTATAGGATCAGTACCTGTACACCAATCAGCAACAATCAATAGCCTCAAACTGAGTAACCGCATTTATAAAGTTACAATAAGCCGAGCACACAAAAGAAGCAAATGAAATTGCACCACAATTACCTTTGAAGCCTGTGTTTTCAATGTTATTCGAATTCATTTGCATATACTTCTAACGTACAAAAGCCTAACTGACACCTCTATACGTAGAATACAATTATCGTGCTATGAAATATTGAGTAAAAAAAAATATTTATATAACTATGGCAGTGGAACGTCACCGTACGATGAAGAAACGGTCTGTTGGGCAGTGTTCCATTATAATTCAAGAATACTTTCGGCCTGATAAGGCCTCATGGGATGGTCAGGTTATGTTAAGTTGTAATGGACACGGATTCTTTTCTTTATTATTTTTTAATTTTTAAACTGTTAAGGTTGATACTTCTGTGTAATTTTAGTTGACATTTTTATATTAAATGTCGGAGAGACATTACGATTTCGCAGGACCACCATTTTATTTTTTGTTTTCATGGATGAAAGCAGATTACTGCATTAGTTACCCAAGACGATTATGAATGGAAAACTGGATAAAGATCGATCGCTCCGTACCTGTGTTATCTGAATTGGTGAATGCCTGATCAAAGAAGAGGCCAAGATTACCGAGAACCGATGAAAATATATTATGTAAAATTAATAAACATGGATGAAATGAAAGTGATAGGTACCTCAAGATTGTGCTTTATTGTGATTTTAGGTGGTAGGTCTCTCATATGTGAGAGGCCGCCTGTGTGGGTACAACCGCAATGTCAATTTCTCCCGCCAAACAGCAGTTTAAATGTACTGTTGTATTTCGGATTTCAGGACATTGTAGCTAGGGTAACTACTGGTCATATTGAGACTTAACATCTTATGTCTCAGGATACAGTGGAAAGCCAAGCGTGTAATTCAAGGTGTTGTTTGGTTTTGCCACTATTCATGAGCAGTCGTATGTATCGCTTACCATCAGGCAAACGGCATGCTCGTCTCGCTATTCATTGCAATAAAAAACGATTGTGAAATGTAGAAGCCCTCCTCTCTGCCTACTGCTATAGCGTACAAGCGTTATGTTATTTATGTATTACGGGATCTTTGTAGAGAAACATTGGCTTCTATTACCCTAGATTTCATAATTTATTTCTAATCTGCAGATGGTGCGATATTCGTATCTACCAAGATATTCATCACACATTCGAGGTAAGTTCGATAGTAGCTAATCTATATCTCATCTATAGCTCATAAGCGTGCCGGCGTAATATTTTAATGGGCGAAAGATAATAATAATATTTATTCGGAACTGTTATCAGAAGTTAGGCACCACTGCACTCGGTAACAGACGCAATACAGTAATCTTGGTGTGTTACACAAAAACTACCGTAATTTGTTGTTGTGTTCAAAGAGTAACACGGCACCGTCAATAGCCTTCTGACAAACAGTCACTTGACTAAGGACTACGTCTAAGGGAGCCTTTTCATTGAAGCGAAGATGAGTGATGCAGAATTATGAAAAGAGTTAGGTGATTAGGTGGCATAGGATGAGCGGACCTGCGAAGCTCAAACCAATTGAACAATGGTTGTCCGGTTCGCGTAACGGTCCGCTCTAACCAAAATTAGGCATGCCGTACGGCAAGTCATACAATTAGATTTTACATATTTTTTCTCGTCTTCTCCATCGCTCCTTTAATTAAAACGGAGCGTGCGTTTCAACTAATGTGATTGGTCGATTTTACGCATTTACGCTCCGCTTCTCTGCTTCTTTAGAAATGGTTCTCGGTCTAAGCCTGAAGATATAAAATGATTTGCAAGTTTATGGACAAAAGTACACTTTGAGCGTTGTATCAGCGCGGCACTTAACGACAAATTAGAAGGTGCCCTAAATCCAATATGCTATCTTGCGGCTAGCCGTCGGCGCCCAGACAGGCTCCAATATACGGGGAATGTGTAGTTTCAGTGTTGCGGTTTGCCCCACTACCTATAGATCTATTTTGCCTTGAGCCACGATATACATGATACACCGATAACCGAGTGTACAGTAAATATATGTTCCAAATCTTAGCTTTTATTTAGCGAGCGCGCGCTTAGTTTGATGAACTAAAAAGTTGCCAACGCAGCATACATAGCATTAATAATATAATGTCACGAGTTCTAAATCAAATAGGTCAGCGTGCTAAAGGAAAAGCCACAATAGCGTATTGCTTGTTGTTAGTTAGGCTTGTCATTATATTATATTATTTGCTTAGTCACCTGTTATAAGTTTAAAAGTTATGCTGCACCCTGTGGCTGCACAAAACTTGTGGTATTGTGGGATATGAACGAAGAAAAGCAATTGGGATGTTTTAACTGATAATTTCATTTTGAATCATTACATCGTCTGAGCACCAAGATCTTTTAGAATATTCATAGGAATTTATTGCTTTTTTAGCAAAAGGTAGAGTTATTCCAGTGGAAGATTTATCATAATAATACATATACAGAGTTTCCCGCGGAGTAACGACGGAGTATAATAAATATTAAATAAAGAGGGAATTGATCGAGCCATGGTGAGAAGAAAAGGGAAGGATAGCAATAGGATAGCTAAGTAGAACTCGGGTATTCAAAATTTTTAGCGAGAAATAAAATCTATCTGGTGTGGAATGAAATAAAAAAAATTGCAACAAGCCGAAACTGGGCCGGGCCGCTAGTAATCAATAAATTACTCCATATTTCATACTTTGTGTTTTGCCATAGTACCAAACTGTGCCCTCACTACGGAAATAACTGGTATAGCATTGTAGGCCTTATGATTTTAGTCCATCAAATAAGACCTTATCAAGGCATACTTTAAAACAAATACAATGGTTTATCCTATAACTTTTCTCAAATATTTTCCTTATGTTTTTTTTTTTATTGTTTTTTTACACTGCTGTTTGACGGAAGAAATAGACATTGCGGTGGTACCCACCCAGATGGCCCCTTTACATATGAGAGACCTACCACCAGTGACCACCATGTTCCACTAAATATTCCATATAAACTGATAAAGACAATAAACACAGACTTATCACACCGCAAACTTTGTACGGATTTTGTTTAGTTAGCCAACAACGATAACATTGACCATTGTTTGGAAAAATCTTTTTATCAGATGTATTTTTGATTTGGCTATAAATGGCGAGATGAGTATGCCATTCGCCTTATGGTAAGCGTTATAACCGCTCATGGACAGTAGCAGAACCGAACAGCACCGTGATTTACAAAGCAAGCTTTGCACTCCACTGTGCTAGCCATCCTGAGACATAAGATGTTAAGTTTCAATACGTCCAGCAATTACTCTGCCTACAAATTCCTTCAAACCGCAACACAACAGTGCCTACACTGCTGCTTCGCGGGAGAAATATACTTTGCGATGGTATCTACTCAGGCGGCCTCTCACATATGAGAGACCTACCTCCAATGAAAGTGTAAGTGTATCGTGAGGTATTGGATATACCACACTATGCTACTATGTTTCTGAGGCTCATTGTATAAAGCATTTTTGTATGGAAATATTCTGTTATTAACAATACATAAAAGCATTGGCATTGTATTTTGAGAAATTTATGACTATCACAAACATGCAACAGCAAAGTATACAGGATTCTGGTTGAATCACATAAATGAAAATAATGTGCTGAACTGCATATGTTATGATTGAGATAAGATAAAACACTATTTACACACAAAGAGTTTCTTCTAGCAATAAATGTATGCCATAACTGCCATAACAATACTGTATTGAAATATCTGACAGCATCTGTGGCGCAGTTGATTAGACACCGGCTGCGAAACGAGAGGCCGTGGATTCGATCCCCGCATTATATTTGTATGAACCACAGTTATTTGTTTCGGGTCTGAGTGTTTGTGATACCGAAAAGTCTCTCGTAGTTCCTGATACCCACTACACAAGACTCGATCATAGTGTGGGTTCAGGACTATGTGTGTGACTGTTGGATGTATTTATTTATTTATTTTATATGTTCATATGATGTAACTTTTATTTATTTACTTACTTTTATCATATCTCTGAGGTGGGAATCTCTAACCATGTAAATGAGATTTAAGCTTTATCTTACACTTGTAGTGGGACATATATGGGATAGCTTATTTTATTCAATGTACCATATTATGTATCATGAATATTAAGGGTAGTAATAATTGGCTAAGAATGTATGTATGCCAACATTGTAAAGAAAGTTTGTCACAAGCAGTCTGAGTTTAAAATGGGGGGTAAAAGTATGTATTTCTTTATATGAATATTTTTTTAAATAAGCTTTGTTAATATTATATAGTGAAAATGTTAACAAAAGTAGAAAACAATATTTTCCTAATAGAAAGCTACCATGAGGAATATTGACACTATATTTATTAATCAATTTTAAATAATGTGTACAAAATAAATCACACTATGGTTTATTTAATAATAATATTTGACAGACATAAAATTATCAAAATACCTTTAAAGTCATAAGCAAATCGATCTTGTTTAAAAAAACAGACTTAAATTTACTACTGAAATATTTTTTACAGTCTTCATGTCACAGTTGGCTAGTGAAAAAGCCAGAGACTAAGAAGTAAAGAAAAAGTTGTGTAAGTGGTGCTGTAGATTTATCTCTACATGACGCGTGGAGATCATATTCAATCTATGCAGTCTGTTTTAACTGTTATTTAATATTTGACAGACATAAAATTAACCAAATACCTTTAAAGTCATAAGCAAATCGATCTTGTTTAAAAAAAAAACAGACTTAAATTTACTACTGAAATATTTTTTACAGCCTTCATGTCACAGTTGGCTAATGAAAAAGCCAGAGACTAAGAAGTAAAGAAAAAGTTGTGTAAGTGGTGCTGTAGGTTTATCTCTGCATGACGTGTGGAGATCATATTCGGTCTATGCAGTCTGTTTAAAATATTTTTTAAAACATACAACTATTTAGAATGACTTCATGATATAAAATACTTCTCATAAGGTTACAAATATGAACGATTAGTTTAAACGACAGAAAAATGTTGCTTTGCGACGAAATTATATAGAAAATATCAATATTTTACTATAAGTATTCCTAAAAAGTAGAAAAAATAACCGTATTTAATTTGGGTTAAAAAACTATATTAATGAAATTCAAACACTTACCCGGAGAGCAAAGGCGAATAGGTATAATTATAATCTTGATTTCTCACCATCTTTCACTATAAATTGTATTCAATTATCGCTTAAACTTAATTTACATTTTCAAAATAAAAAAAATAAACAAACAAAAAAAGTGCCAAAACATCAGCAACGTTTTTGACAATTGAACAGTTTTATGTTGCTAGAGTAAAAAACTAAATATAATTTTATTGCTTTTGTAACTCGTAAATTATAAAATATGGATTAATTAAAATAAACAATCAAGTAAATATTAAACATAAATATTCACTTCAATATAAATGTTTTCTTATAGCAATATACGGATATTTGCTGCTACCGCCCTCTATGTTTTACTTTTGGTAACAGAATAAATTCAAATTCAAAACAGTCATTGCTTGTTATAAATGGAAAGGCGCAGGTTAATTACTAAAAATCTTAATTTACTTTTTACGCATTAATAAATATAATTACAATTCTAAATTATTATGCGTACCTATAATAAACTTACAAGAAATAGATTTTAACTGGTACCTAAAGCCTTTATTCAAACCCTACCACTGGCACACTTGAATTTTGTGTACTGAGCACTTAGGTATGTATAACTCCTATATTACACAAAGATATTGCATTATTTTAGTATTTTTAGTACCATATTAAAACAACAGACATCAAAATCCCAATATTAACTTAATCTTTCTTTGTATGTTCAGACATAACTCTGCTAACTTTGATAAAATAAATACACCGAGCCTGAAGTGGCAAAGCGTGGGTCGCAAGATAATATTGTTAGAAAAAAATGTAAAATCGCCAATGTAACCCATACGTGCCGGCCTCTTAAGCCGTCACTATGTGGGTGACCTAATTTTTTTATAAGTTATTACTCAACTTATTATGGGGAGTCATGGCGTTGCGGTCTATGGGGATTTACTCGGCCGTACGGGGTAAAGCACTTTTTGTTAGAAAACTTCTCTAAATACGAATCATCAGTTCTTACGGGGTCTTATTCAATTTTTGCTTCCATTCCATAAGTTCTTATTTTTCCCTTTTAGTAAGAATATGGGTGGGATTGGTAATTTGGTTAGTTTATCCCTTGATTCACTTTCTGTAATTGAGCTACCTATATTCGTACTCTTTGCCATATCTGTCTTAAACCAACAGACCGTATCCGTTTATTTCCTAAAAACTCTCCGTTTTGGTTTCATATTTCTTTAGAGCTCCTTAAATATTATGGATAGGTACCCAAAACTTAAGGATGAACATTAGGCCTTTTAATCAAACACTAAGATTGGGTGATGGAAATGTAACTCTATATTAAATACAGGTCTCAACATTTTAACAGCATGGACATTGAAATACTTATCAAAAGTTTGCAGGGGTTTATAAAATACATAGGCAAGGAAATAATACTACAAAGCGTAAAATTGTGATAAAATTTAATTCGGTTCTGGCGCCCGTCATTTTATTTTTTACGTTTTGTTTAGTTGATTGCGGTGTTGTGACTTGTGAGTTGTGCATAGTCGGTAGCAGCTTGACAGAGTTCAAGTCCTTGCCGAAGTCCATTAGCTGCTTGTCATCAGGCGGGTGCTGGCTCTTCTGCCTGCACAGACGATTAAAACAATTAGGTACTTAATGGGTAGCTAAAGGAAATCTTGCCGTACATCCATGATTCATTAATGGACTCTTAGCTTCTGCGGCCTAATACCTAAATCCCGTCACGTAATAATGACGATAGTGATAGATTGTAATAAATATTTACAAATATCATGTGTTCATTATGTGAAAATATACGCTACTGTTTTTCTCAACAAATCATATAAATTCGTATGAGTAAATGTTTTGACTAGCGTTGCAGATTTGATCTATCTACGCGGTGTAAGGATGTATTGGTGCACTTAGCGAGATTACCAATCTATAGAATTTGTTCTTCGGCAGATTTGCCAATTCAGTTATCTTGTTTTTTGCGTGAGTGAATTAATTTCAACAAGAATTTGAAGCATATAATGTTATTTGAGTGTATTTACGAATTTTAGTTAACCATATTTTCTGTTTGTTTCTACGATACAAAAGAAACCGTATTATAACGAGTAAATCCTTATCATTGTCATTACTATAGAAAGTCTTTTCAATGACTGTAACTTAATTAATAATTGTTAATTATTATAATTCTCCCCTTTTTCTTCAGGCGCAGGAAATCCAATGCTGAATAAAGGCCTCCCCGATTGATCTCTACATCGACCTGTTGGAAGCGGTCTGCATCCAGCAACTTCCTGCAATACTTAATTAAATTTATAGACTCAAAGAAATACATAATCAGTGCACGGAGTTCCCTAGAAAGCGGGACCGTGGGCGTTCGCTAATGTCGCCCACATTTATGCTGCCAAGTTAGGAAATTACACATGCATTCATTATGGCTTCAGTACTAATTGAAGTGGCAGGAACTCATTAATGCACTTCTTGTGTATTCTATAAACAAATTTATACCTTAAAAGTACCGTTTTCAAGAATTTATAATTCAATTTTACACAAATGCGGAGATCCATACTTCAACGAAAAACTACGTAAAATGTACTCCGTGCCTTAAACTAGATACACATTACAGTACCCGCTATCCATAACTCTTTAAATAACACGAAAAACATTGCAGCATCTTCGAAACGTTCTAAAGTAACCAAGCTGGTGACAAACAAAAACATGCTGCGAAAATCGAAACACACCCTTCGAGAAGGTTCGCAATAAACACCAGTGTTTACAAACAGTGTAACAAGGACTCGGGAATGGCAGTAAATATAAGTTGGTTTATTTTAGATCAAGAAAGTCATTGTTTACAATTAGTTCTTACTGTTCTTATGTTTCTGAAGTCCTTGTTGAGGCTTTCTGAGTCACGAAATATTTTAAGCCTGGTATTACAGTAAATGTGAAAAATTATGAGAATAATATAGGAATACTTATTTGTTACATTTTACGGAAAATCTTCCAGACGGACTTTTATGAAACTATAAATCGTGATAGCGTGTACCTAGCACTGTCTACATAAGAGACTGCCTGACTAAGTCAGGAATTTGTGCCCGATTTGGCGATAGGCCTTGCCTCCTATCACATCGTCGGACGACACAAGGCAAAATATGGGTGACCTGATTGCACGTCTGCCTGCCCCTTCTGGAAAAAAAGTGTGTTTATGTATGTATGCACATAACAGTTGCGTATTAGGCTAGTTACACATTATAATGTATAAGCACCTATTATACCTTGGCTATAATTGCCACATGGGATAAATGTTATCACACAAGCGAATTTGGAATCAAGTTCTAGCACCTTTAATAAAAAGCAATAATAATTGAAAACTTAATTAAGTATATTATGTATGTTCTCTCTTTCTGTCTCTCGGTCTCTTCAGCTACAGATAATCTAATATTGAATTTATGCCTCCCCCAACTATCTCCATTTCGACCTGTTGGAAGAGGCCTGCATATAGCGGACCGAATGATCATTAACTATTAAAATTCACTTTAGTTCAGAGATGAGTGGCGTGGGTTGTATTGGCAATGTTTTCTCCGTAATTCAAACTGATTATTACTTAACTCACTTTGTTTTTAAATTTGTTATTTTTTAATGTTGTTATGTCTAGCGCTGTTACCGAAAAAAGCATACTAATACAGTAATGTATTATGGTTTATCTATGATACAATGGACACATATTTGTCCAAACATAGTACATAAATAAATAAACCACGCCTTTTTCCCAGAAGGGATAAGTGGAGGTGCTATTGGGAAATTTATATTCCTCCATGTGTGTTTCGTTCCACGATGTGATAAGGAACGAGCGTATCGTCATATCGGGCACAAATTCCTGATTCTGGGCTGATAATGAATAGAAAAATCCAATATCACATTGTCGGACCCGGGATTCGAACCGGGGGCCTCAGCGTTGTCATACAGTACTACAACTGCGTCACCAAGGCAGCCATAATCCAAACATAATCTGCTCCTTAAATAAACAACGTTGAGAGGACGACCCTGTAATTGAGAGCGATCAATCATGAGCAGGCCAGTCGCCAGTGTGATGTTGAATGACCGTCGTCTGCCTAGTGCCACCACATCTGTCACATATTTATCTTTGATCATCAATTTCTACGGCTTTCCGTAATGATGATGTTTCGGATTATCTGTAATTATTATCAAATTAATATTATATTTGTTGCTATTTTATTGAATGAAATTCGTGCTAGTTAAGAATATAATGTTATGTACTTGTTTAATTAAAATCAGTGCTAATAATCAAGTATATAGATAATACATCGTAGTCTTAAACGGTCAAGATAAATGAACATTATCTAATATTGCAGTCATTATTTTGAAAACTAAGGATATGCCCTTCAGTACATTTTGAGTTTCAAAAATATGACCGTATAAATCGCACTATAATAAGTATTAAATTAATTTAATAGAATTAAATAAATAAATAAATAAATAACACCCAACAGTCACATACATAGTCCTGACCCCACACTAAGATCGAGTCTTGTGTCGTGGGTATCAGGAACTACGAGAGAATTTTCGGTCTCACAAACACCCAGACCCGGAAGAAATAGTTGTGGGCCACACAAACATTTCTCTCGGTGCGGGGATCGAACCCGCGGCCTCTCGTTTCACAGGCAGTGTCTAACCAACTGCGCCACGGAGGCTGTCAAATCAATTGAAAATATAAAAATAATAATCTTCATTTTATTAAACTTTCTGTTAAAATACGAATTTCAGTAAGAATAGAGTTGTACTGGAGCGCCCGAACCACTTACGTCGGAATACTTTACGCGCTTTCCGCCCTGTCCATAACGTATATGATTGCAGTATAAGAATATAACTTATGGCTCTTATGATGCTCAATAGGGGATGTAAAATGGGGGATCTAAGTACGATTATTTCTGATTTTCAAATGTATTAAATACAATAAAGACTTTGAATCACATGCCCATCGTTGTCTTAATAATTAAATAACGCACAAACATCAATATTACATTGCCTGAGATTTATGCCACTCAAAATAAGCTTCAAAACATGGTAAAATTATTGCATAAAAGAAAATTCTTCGTAGGCGTATCTTATCGGATTTTCTCTACCGTTCCACATGACGCGGAAATTCGACATTTATCTTAGTGAATCAACTGCAATTTGACTGCATGACTTGCAAGTCGAATGGCCTTGTAACAGAATTATGGGAATTTCTTAGAAATTTACCTGTGCGAGGAGACAGGGGATTTAATGCTCCTCTCGATTAAATGTGAGACGCTGAACGATCATGACTGTGAGTTTTATGTCGTGTGAACGTGATCGTGGATTACCTTGCTAAAGTATTTTTAGGGCGGCAGATTTTTATATGGTTTTTCTTTATGTGTTTTTCATTTTATATGATATTGGCCGCCAGAAAAGGTATTAGGCATTTATCATTTGTCAAATCATTTGGCGTGCAGTGTATGGGATCGAGGGGAAATCAGGCCTCTCAATAAAGCATCCAAGAACAAAAAAAAAACAAAAACGTAACATTTAGCTTAAAATTAGTTCTAAACTAATTTTCTGTTCTAAGTAAATCATTGCTTCATCTAAATTAAAGACTTGTTACTTATCTGATAGTATAAAAAATTAAGATATAGGTACCTATATAACTTTTTAGATAAAAACTCATTCATCTATATAAATCGGAACGTGATTGAATGATACTCGTAATTGGATTGAATGTTATATCCGTGATACCAACATCTGACGTAATGACATAATTTTTTTCAATGAGCAGAGGGGCAATTGGAGGAAAATTGGAAAAGCCTACAAATCGCCGTGAAAACCAATTTTGTGACGTCATGTTGAGGTAGAAAGTAGGGTTTATATCTATTGATAATGTTTGGTACAAAAGAAATGTAGATTTTCAATTCTTTTGCAGATTCTAGTCACAAGCAAATAAATGATTTGATTTGATTTCTGGATAGGTTTTGCGTGTGCTGAAATTTTTCGATACATTTCTTACACAAATGTGGATATACGAAAATATAACAAAGGTTGAATACTTTTGTTTTTTATGTAATTCCTTGGGCCATCAGCCATGTATTATTGTAGTTTACTATACCTATTTCTCTTTATAACTTTTCTTACATGCTTTTTCACTCGAAAAAAAATTGTTTCATAAATACGTATATATCATACATACCTATTTCTTATATTAAAGCTCATTGATTAACCATTACATAAAAAGTTGTTGTATATTTGTAATATCGGGAATGAGACGCCTAAAGACATGGAATATTTAACTTTGAGCATTTTCCCCGACTGAACGAAACGCGACCATATTAAAGATAAGATTTTTTTTCAGTTTTCTGAGACCATGATATTCTGGTCGGAGCAGTTATAACTAAAGCTGGCTATAGCAATGTTCGTCCGCATACTAATACATATGTATATCTATTATGATTTAATATAACACAGTTGGAGTTGAGCTAATTACCGTTGACTGATTAATTACCGCATTATTAATGACTTATTAATTATGGGTTGCAGATTGACTCTCAAGTGCTGTAAGTTACATCTATGTCTTGATTTAATATAATGTGAATTGATGTGTACTCAGGAACATGTGGTTCTCTATGCTCTATAAGATAGGAATAACAACATATTTGGAATACTTTTTACTAATGGTAGGTCTTTCATATGTCAGAGGCCGCCTGGGTAGTTACCACCGCAATATCTATTGCTCCCGCAAAACAGCAGTTTTATTGAACTGTTGTTTCGGTTTGGAGGACATTGTAGCCAGAGTAACTACTGGAGATAATTAGACATCATCATCATCAGCCTAAACTGTTGTCCACTGCTGGACATAGGCCTACTCCAAGTTGCGCCATTTTACCTTGTCTTCGGCTTGCATCCAGCATCTGCCAGCGACCTTTCGCAAATCGTCACTCCACCTAGCCGGTGGGCGTACAACACTACGCTTGCCAAGACGCGGTCTCCACTCAAGAAGACGTTTGCTCCAGCGGTTGTCGGTTCTTCGACAAATGTGGCCACCCACTGCCACTTCAGCTTGCTAATCCTATATGCTATGTCTACGACTTTGGTTCTCTGTCGGATAAGATCGTTACGGATCCTATCCTTAAGAGAGATTCCAAGCATAGCACGCTCCATAGGTCGCTGAGTGACCCTGAGCTGGCGGACCAGTCATACTGTGAGTGTCCAAGTCTCAGCACCGTAGGTCATAACAGGTAGGACGCACTGGTTGAAAATTTAGTTTTCAATTAGACATAATTAGAACTTATGTCTTAGGATTGCGAAAACAGTGGATTACTTTGCTTTGAAATGCATGGTGTTGTTCGGTTTTGTTACTTCAATGAGCGGTCGTATCACTCATCATCAGGCAAAAGGCATGAGCGTCTCGCCATTAATAACAATAAAGAAAAAAACATAAATTCTTTCGGTGCGAAATCAATCCACTTAAGTTTATGAGATGTTTTGTCAGTCATAATATTCCAGATTTCAATTAGAAACGGATTAGTTACTACAATGTCTGATTACAGTGCCTTGTTGTTAGCATGTGCGAATCTCTTTTTTTGCCTTTTTCTTACTAAAGGCGCTATAGAAAGTTTGTGAATATAAATGATTCTGAAAAATAACCATAATGTTATGGACGTTGATCAGATTAATCTTTTGCAAGCATTCATAAATTTTGTGTTATTATATTGCAAACCAAATTATATTAAAAAAAAAAACTGTTTTATTATCAAATTGGACAATTATTTGTATGTCATATTAGGATGAGCACAATTATTCGCTTTTATGAAGTTCGCTTCTTCGAAATAAGTATATTTGTGTCACGAACGATATTACGAGTATTCTACGGGCAAGTTTTCGTCGAAATTATTGGAAAGTGGCGAGGGCTTCGAAACTTTTACATCTAAATTCGTAAGTACTACTACTTGTTTTGCGTGTAACTAGTTTTTGATTCGCAAATAATATCTTCCTAAGTTGCTAGTTAAGTGCTAGGAGGTGGTTGTGAAATAACAAGCCACAGATTTCGTAAATACACTAATATTATCCTATATCTTCTTTACCTATAGTAATAGGTGTTCTGGAAAAAACTAGAGCATTCCTAAAGGACCTATTTGTAACAACAACCAGAGTCTAACTGTAAACAAAAGACATAATAAGCCCATCTCCATTACAGACGTGAATGTAAATCTAAATTAGATTCATGTCTTTGATCTCTGGAGTTCTGTCTGTATGCTGTATTGAATATTGTTGGTGTCACGAATATTCTAGGAATATTTGTTTTGAAATTAAGTAAGAATAATGAGCCCAGAAATATCAACGCCTCAAAAACGCAAAAACTTGTTAATATTCATTACACAGATAGATAATATGTAACCTTAGCACGTTAAAGTAAAATTAAGTCGGATTACGTTTTTTACATTCTCCAAGAAAATCAGCGCGTCTGAGATAAAAAGGAAGAAAGTAGGCAAGGTAACAAACACACGTAGATGGGTAAATTATGCTACCATTTATAAAAGCCGGTATTTGCGTTCTTTGTGTACAATAAAAGAATTCCCAGCCCAAATCCTATTTACTGTAATGGAATCTGCCTAATAGATTTTTCAGTGGACCAAGCATTTTCTCCATTTAGGTTTAGATTTGGGCGAAGCGAGGACTTTAGCATGGGTTAAAAGGATTGTTGCAGCATTTTCTGATTATGCCTGTCACATATTGTATTTTATTTATTTGCGCTATTTATTCAAATTACAACAAGAGAGTGTGTGAGTGTACACAAGGTGGATCGTCGCTGAGAGGACTATGTTCAGCAGTGGCCTTCCTTTGGCTGATGGATGGGTAAAACATAATTTTAAGTCACACTTATCAGAGTACTCGGGTTCAAATTTTATATATTTCTTTACTATTACTAATAGACAGACTTTACACACGACAACTAGTTTCGGTACAATACTATTATGATCTATCACCACACATAATTTATAATATGTATTAACCCAGAAAAAACACAAAGTGAAGTCACTGCTGCACTACACCGATAAAGCAACGGAATTCGTATTGAAAAACAATAAACACACTAGTAAGAAAATAAAAATGTCACATCCGAAAACGCATTGACTTTATTCCCTAATGCTTAGCGAAATAGAATCGCCATTACTATTATTATTCTTACCCGGCGTCTACTTTCTATGGGGGTCGAACACATTGGACCCCTATAACGTTAGCTGAAGGGAATATAGCCGGTGCCTTGATATTATGCTGCCTCGTTTGGGCATATTCAGGAAAAAAATGTCGGATATTGAAATTCAATGAGTCAAAGATTTTTTGTCCTGTCCGTAGTTATTAAGAAAACATTTTTTTACTGGTGGTAAGGTCTCCCATATGTGTACCTGTAACACCGCAATGTCTATTTCTCCCCCCAAATAGTAGTGCAAATGCACGATTGTGTTTAAGATTGAAGGACATTGTAGCCAGAATAACTACTGGACATATTGAGACTTTACATCTCATGTCTCAGGATGGCGAGCGCAGTGGAATGCCAAGCATTACTTTGTAATTCAAGGTGTTGTTTGGCTTTGCTACTGTTTATGAGCGGTCGTATCGCTTACCATCAGGCGAATGGCATGCTCGTCTTTCCATACATTGCAATAATTTTCTTTTTAAATTATTGAATATAAAACTCACCCCACTAAACCTATTATATCTTCACACAGGCATAGCACCATCAGAGATTCGTCGACAGATAGCTGGTCAAATCGAAAAACACCAATAGAAAACGAATCATCACCCACTGTTCGGTCACGTCCTGTCGCAAACGTTGAAGAACGCAAAGAACTTTAGTGGTCTATATTGAAGGCACTTAATATAGACCACTGAAGTTCTTTGCCAGGTTTGGGCCGCTGCAAGGTAAGGTGTAAGGCTGTAAGGTGGGTAATATTAGTCAAAGTCCGACTGTGACTGTATCACCCCAGAACAAAGTATGTCGCATTTGCTGTTATGCCTACTATGCCCTACCACCACCACAAGGAGAAACATCATCGAGCCAACAGACGCTGCCATTGGCGTAGCGACTGACCTGGGCCGGGTACTGTAAAAACTTAAATAACAGTGTTTTTACATCACTTGAGCCCAATGGATCACGTTTATTTGTCAAGTGACTCAACAGTCACATACATAGTCCTGACCCTACACTAACAGCGAGTCTTGTGTCGAGGGTATCAGAAACTACGAGAGACTTTTCGGTCCTTCAAACACCTAGACCCGAAACAAATACCTGTGGATCACACAAACGTTTGTCTCGGTGTGGGGATCGAACCCGCGACCTCTCGTTTCACACCCGGCATCTAACCAACTGCGCCACGGAGGCTCAAATGATGTGAGTGATCAAGTGATGTAGATACAATACACGAATGAAGAAGGAGAAGAAGAATTGAATATATCACAAATCTGGATCACGTACTACACATACGAGATCTTTTAAGCAGAAAAACTAAGACTTATTGAATTAACTGACCTGAGAACCGAAATCGGGAGTTCACGTTCCACAACCAATACTCTCGACCGCAACACCAATTATCCAAATATAATTATATGTGTTATTTTAATAAATATCATGTGTACATTTTTATTACTCTAAAAATGTGACTAGCCTATACAATATAGATAATCAAGTTCTACAGGTACTGTGTGAAAATTGGGCGGATATAAGTTTCCATTTGTTGCTTAGCGACAATTGTAAGCAATAAAAATATTATTGGACTTGTCGAATTCACGCACCGGTGTCGGTCCGACTTTTATTTCTTGGCTCACAAATTGATCTGGTTTCGACGCTAATGGCGCTAAGTTACTGAATAATGTTTTCGGAATTTACTTTTTGTTTATTTGTATTATAATGAGTTCTATTCTGGTTTGAATCTCACTATTCTGATACTATTTACAATATAAAATAGTGATGTTGTATAAGAACTGCGATTTTAGATGATAACTAATTAGTAGGGTAGTGGTCTGCCTGAAACATTGAAAACCTGTTTAGTGAAGACTTATGAGAATCAATCATGTTACAATAATTGGTACCTAGTTCAAAAGTTTTGTTGGCGATGTTTGAGTGTGAAGTTGCCCCCCGATGAGAGCTTAAAACAATAGTAACATAAATAATAATTCAAAAAGAAAGTAGACTAATTATATAATCCTCTCAGATATTTATTATTATTTGCTCATTATTATGAGAAATGGTGCACAAACAAAACATTTACATACAATTTAGTACATTCTACATTGACAGTTAACAAATCGACGATTCTCTGGTGCGTAACAAACTGTTATTTTGCGTCACAAATCCATTTGGTTTATAGATATAACCCAGTCGAAGGTTGGCTAATTATTTAATCACAAACGCGTGTAGACTTTCTGTTATATTTAGCCTTGGATATATAGAGTATTCATTGACATATAATTAGTGTTTGCTTTATAATTGAGGATGTGATACCCAGGAGATTAATGGATATCAAGCGTTTGTGTGAATAGATCAGTTGGAATGATATGTTTGTCGCAAATATTAAGGTAGTCAATTGGATTGTGAATAGTTTAATAAATGGCATTTAATTGCTTGTAATATGACACTTTTCGTTAAATGTCAATAGTGCAAAATAAGCTTTTCAATTCAGTTTAAATTCGTCTTTTTTGTTAATATTTTTATACTAATGACAGAAATTTATGCTGAAAGCAGATAATTTTTTTAACATCATATTTTTATCCATTACTAGCGGCCCAGCCCAGCTTCGCCCGGGTACAAATAGATTTCTGTACAATATGTACGTATTATATTCTCTTTATTTAATTTAACATATTTTTCTATTTTTACATATATAAATTATAAAAAATATACATATAAAAATATAAAAAATAATTTATTTACCCTCCGGTGGTGAAGCTCAAGACCCAAGCCACCGGCGGTTAGGGAGACAAAGTGAGGAACCGTCTCACAATGCGTGCCGTGTCCAGTAATACTGCCTTCTGTATTTGACTTTTGACCCAACAGTCAATTGAGAGCCTCTTCAGGTGTTGGTCGAGGCTCTTTGGTATCAACCCATGAGCAGAAACGACAATCGGGACAATAATTGTTGAATCGACATCCCACATATCGGTAACCTCATGTGCTAAATCTAAATATTTAGACAATTTATCTTTTTCAGCTTTGATGAGGTTATCGTCATGCGGAATGGCGACGTCAACAAGTATAGCCCGGCGCGCCAATCGATCTATTATCACAATATCAGGCTTATTGGCGACAATAGTCCTGTCTGTGATAACAGATCGATCCCAGTACAACGTTGCATGACCATTTTCGAGAACTGGTTGGGGAACATACTGGTAATATGGCACTTCAGAAGTCACAAGTCCATATCGAAGAGCAATTTGCTGATGAATGATCTTGGCTACTAGGTTATGTCTATGCAAATACTCGCCGTTAGCAAGATACGAACAACCGGAAATAACATGCCTGATGGACTCGCCAGGACGGTGGCATGCCCGACAGATGTCGACCGTACCGTCCTTCAGGATGTATTTCCTATAGTTGTTCGTCTTAATAACTTCGTCCATAATTGCAAAGACAAAACCCTCGGTTTCCCCAAAGAGGTTACCGAAGCGCAGCCAAGACACAGACGCTAGTCGGTCCACATCAGGCCCGTGAAGGGCTCGATAGAACCGACCGTGCAGCTCTTTGCTCTTCCATATGTCCTCGCGATCCCTAATGCCTACCACCAGAGGTTTCCGCCAGTTCTCAATCGCCAAAGACAGCGGGGTAAATCCTTTATCTACCATAACTACAACCCTATGCATATCCACGTCACTGTGAAGGAAATAATCCCTGAGATTGCACACCTCGCGATTATGTAGGTCCTTAGCATTAAGAATGCCTCGGCCCCCACATCTCCGCGGGATGTACAACCTCATCACTGACGAACGTGGATGATGCATACGATGTGCAGTTAGGAGAGTTCGGACTTTACGATCCAGGGCGTCCAATTCGGTCTGAGTCCATTTGAGTATGCCGAAAGAGTACATGAGTACAGGCATAACCCAACCATTGAAAGCGCGAATCTTGTTTCCACCTGACAAAAAACTGTTAAGTACTTTTGTCAGGCGGCTAAAGAAACGCTCTTTCATCGATTGTTTTACATCTGCACCCATGATACCAAGAGCCTCTGGCATACCCAAATATTTGTAGGTTTCCGTTACAGAGAGGGACCTGAGACTTACAGTCTCTGAGACTTGTATGTCATCAGAGACCGCAACCTCCCCTCGCTTCACATGGATAACCGCACATTTATCGACACCATATTATTATTATTATACATATAAACCTTCCTATATAGGCACGCTGCCGCCGCCCCGGCCGGGCCGGCCAGTACCACCGCAAGCGCTACGTCCCGCAATTTTAAATCTGTAATATCTTCGAAAATATTCATTTAAATATTGTGCTGTAAAGGACCATATAGATCTATATTAAATCAACAATGTATTTAAGCTATTTAATGTTATTGTGGGATATTCATAAGAGATAGATATATTATACCGTCGCGGAGTTTTCTGTAGACCTTTTCAATGTGTACAAATCTGGGGGCGCGGCCGAGCCCCCTCCAAGTCGAGCTATAGGCCGTAACATCCTTTTCTCGAAGCAATTCAGACCATTTTCAACCCCCTATAACTTCGTTGTGGCTAAAGCATGAAGCCTGAATTTTCAGTTACTAAGCAGGCATTGTGTAAACACGGTATATTTAAAATTTCATTCATTTTGAACCAGTAGTTCAAGAATTGTAACTAGTCAAACTTTCTTAATTTTGTCACTCACTGACTGACCGATCATCAAAAGTCTAAGGCACTTCTAGCAGACATAGAACCTTCAAATTTAGAATATAATTAGTGTTTAGTGTCTAAAGTAAGGGAAAATTCAAACATTTCATAATTTGTGTCCAGTTTTCTAGATAGACCAACTGCGTGAATAACTTTGTAATCCCATATAAATGTATAGGATTACAAAGTTACATTTGCAGTTAATGAATCATTGTACTCGTATATAATGGAATAATAGTTGTAGATAGATATCTATATATATGAGGCATAACAGGAGGGGATATAGAGAGGGAAATGGTGTATTCAGCCCATGAAACTGTATAACATTCCTCTAGAAAAACATGACGAAGAAAAACTTGCAAATAAATAGACTAAATAGCTCGAAAATATCAATTACAATGAAAGAAAGAACATTAATAATCAAATCCGCTATATTTGTAATAAACTGATACCTACAAAAATAAGAAAAATCCATAAGACAGAGGCTTTAAGAAAAATCGTTAGTGATATTCTAGAAGTAAGAAGTACCGAAAAGGAAAAAAGTAGGACTCTACAAAAAGACGTGAGATCCCATCAAAAACATCCTGTAAAAAAATTCCAAGTCTCGCAGCTCAGGTTTTCTACCGCAAAAAGTTGTGAGATGCATGTAATACCAAGTCGATTAATTTATTTAGTCCTTAAGGGACCTTCTATATAAAGTTATTACGTTAGTTATTACCATATCAATATTAAAAATTCTTTACGTTTTAAATAAATAGATCGACTTGGCCATCGCATGAAAACATAATGTATCGTACAATTTGTACATAATGCTGCTGGCCAAGTCGATCTATTTATTTAAAACGTAAAGAATTTTTAATATTGATATGGTAATAACTAACGTAATAACTTTATATAGAAGGTCCCTTAAGGACTAAATAAATTAATCGACTTGGTATTACATGCATCTCACAACTTTTTGCGGTAGAAAACCTGAGCTGCGAGACTTGGAATTTTTTACAGGATGTTTTTGATGGGATATATAGTACATTATTTTGATAAATCTCGTAGGGTTCAGCTTGCGTTTGCAATGTAAGCGGAAAAAAATTGATAATTAATTAACGACATCACATTAGAAACCTCAAAAATAACAATATTTCTCCACTATTTAATGGATGTTATTATACATGTAAACCTTTCTATTAAATCACTCTATCTATTAAAAAAACCGCATCAAAATCCGTTGCGTAGTTTTAAAGATTCAAGCATACAAGGGGACATAGGGACATAGGGACATAGGGACATAGGGACATAGGGACAGAGAAAGCGACTTTGTTTTTACTATGTAGTGATTTGGTCCCCGACGTATTATTTCTCCTGGCAAGGCTAGATCAATTTCATGAAAATTTGGTGTTCTCTTATGTTCACCACTTAATTTCGAGTATTTGAACGATTAAGACGCCGTTACTTATGTTTAACCAAATATCATTGCCATTTTTATTTATCTGCTACGATTAGGAATTGCCATATTGACGTGGGAATAAAGACTAACTAATCCAACCCAACTGTTGCAATCTCTAGAAGAAAATGTTTATTCTATATCAATCGGAGCTTTAAAACTAAATGTTACCGATGGTATTTACTTTATCATTCTTACAACCAATAAATCGTTTATCGGTTTTTAAAAAGTAAATAAATCTACTCCACACTCACCGTATAATTGACTTTGATGACGGCAGTGTTCGATTGGCCCAAATTTTTATTGCACTTGCTAAAAACCTTGCTAATTCTTAACCTTTTTACGTAGGTACATTATTCTACTTTATTTTGTTGAGTTATTTTTTGTAGTTAAATATCGAAAATATGTGATAAGCTCGTTAAGCTTGAGAATTAATTTGGTGTTTAGCTCACCTTATCATTGACACTCTTTTTTGTGAGTGTTTTTATGGATACGGGGTTAGATTTTTATCGGTTAAACATCTCGACAGATATTCTGTGTAATACAAAGGAAAATTATGGGAAATATCTTACATCCCAAATATTTTTAACTATAAAGTATCCATTCTTTCGAAAATATAGAAGTTTAAACGGGGCATGAAAGAAGTATCTTGGCAGCTATGGATGCTGCCCTCTCATTCTCCTTCTCTTATATCCATCCAAAGGTTGTCTGGCAGAGATCGCTCAGAGCGATAAGACCGCCTGTTGTACTTTGTATTTTAGAGTATCCCTTTGTGTAGTTATAAGAAATCAGTGTACAATAAAGATTAAATAAATAAATAAATGGATGGAAATACCTACTAGGCACTTACCATCAGGTGGGAAATGAGCTCGTAAACTTTTATTGCCTATTATAAAGATATAAACAAATTTTCATAAATATATTTTAAAGCATATTACGAAATATGCTAGATTGCGAAGCCATAGCGTGATGGTCTAAACATCTGAGGTCTAAACTATCTCGGGACAAAGCAAAAGGTTCGTATATTCTTTTTTGTGCCGCACTGTCTAGATGTGGAATTTTTTGCCGTCACGCGTGTTCCCTTTATCATCCGGAGTCCTTCAGTAGGGTTAGTTTCTTGGGTAGTGTGAAGAGGTATCTTAGCAGGCCGGCATAATTTTATCGAATGGCATGGGACTACCGTTTGATGCTATTCGATACTCTGCCTGGATGGCATTTACGCTTCCCATCAGGTGCAATGCTATCATTATGCCGAGCCATTATAAAAATATTTTGCAAGTGCTTGTTTGTAATAGCTGTGACTGTTCCTGTAACTCCTCAAAGATCAACTACGCTTATGACGCACAGAACAATCTTTCAGGGATCCGATGTAAGACAAAATGTAAATACATTTGTTCTTTAAAAGCTATACGCTTTGTGACGTCACGCCAAATTTTACTTCACACATGTTTTTAGCGGGGAAAACATTGTTGTGAGAACACTTAAAGTTATGCAATGATGCAAAAATAGACCACGTTTGTGTATTCAAGTAGTTATAAATTTCAATGTGGGCGGCTCATTGTTTTATTTGTGAGAGGGAAGAAATAGAATTTTATCATGAAGTTGTTTTTATCCGCCAGGCTTATCTACGGAGTTGTAGCTTTGATCTATGGGAAACATATCTCTCCTTAGCCCCTTACTGTTCATTTGTATTTTATTAAATTTCCTCATATCTTAAGATTACATGGCTTTAATAGTCTCACTTAAATTGATATAACTGAAGTGCAAGGCGCGCCTTAGTAAACATAACAATAAAGCTATTATAAAGCATCATCTTCAACGAATTTTATAATAGCATCATCATTCGCCACAGATATAGTAAATTAATTATAGAGATCAAATTTAGCAATGCAAATGATCGACGCGATGAATGATTTATGATCTTCAAAAAACGAGCATATTCCCACCTTAAAGGCCAGCAACGCATTTCTATGCCCTACGGTGTTGTAGATGTTAATGGCCGATGGTGATCACTTACCATCAGGTGAAACGCATGCTCGTTTGCCACCTATAATAAAAAAAAGATCAAAGGCGATTATGTATATTACCTAACAACAAATAATGTCTATAGCTTTATTTTTCTCTCTGGTTTTCGTACTAAATCTCCACGATTTATGACTAAAATTTATATCACGAGAAGGTACAAATTCCATAACATTTCACCCAGAAATGTGGTACTTGAGGCATGTGTTTGCGTATCTATTATTGGTACAAAGTGTTGCCATACTCGTGGCGGTTAAGTGCCGGGAGAGATTTATTATACCTCTGGTTTGTTCATTACAAGACGATAACTTTTATGTGCCCTTGAGGATGTTTTGTAAACAGAAAAATGTTGTTTATCATCTTTTTGTGATTCCATTGATCTTCTATGAGCAACTGTTAATATAACTATCAGCATCAGCCCCTTGCAGTTCACTGCTGGACATAGGCCTCTCCCAAGGTACGCCAGAGAGCACCTGCTCTATGCTGCTTTATGTTCTATGCTTGGCCCTAAGTCGTCCCGCGATCTAGTCAAAGGATCACGTCACAACGAGCATTATTAGAGGATTATTATTTTCAAATGGGCCATACTGATACGTCAGATATATTATGGATAAAAAGTTCAACATCTATTTACGTTCGATTGAGACGGTGGCGCAGTTGTACTGCAGCACGATTACAACGCTGAGGTCCCAGATTCGAATCGTGGGTCAGGAAAAGTGACATTGAATATTTCTATTCATTATCAGCCCGAAGTCAGATGTTTGCCCGATATGGCGATAGGCGAGCCTATCCTACCCTATTACATCGTGGGACGGAACACAAAAGGCGAAACGTGGGTGTACTGGTAGCACCTTTGCCTACCTCTTCTGGGAAAAATGCGTCATTTGGTTTGTTGTTAACAGGTGGTCTGCGGTTACATTGTTATTGGTTATATTGTGCTCTGGTATCAGGAAAACTAGGAAAATTTTGTCAATGAAATCTGTGTTGTGAATGACTAAGGTATATTAACTTCAAAATGAAGAGTTCAAATGTCAAAATGAATGGTTTTAGGGCTCATACACAAAACTGCGAACCTGCGCGATGCGAATTCGCAACTGCGATACTAATTGCTGCGATGGGATTTCGTGCAGAAAGCCGTGTCGCTTCCAGGATTTGATCGTGATCTTTCATTCGACAACCAATTGAATCGTAAAAATAAGTGTACACTTCTGTTATTGTTCAGGAAAAATAAACAAAGAAGATTTTGGGTTATCCATTACTACTATTATGAACGCTGATGGAAATCACGCCTAAAATATTATATTTTTTAATTATATTTCCGTTCGTCTTATCCACACATGGTCACAGGGCGGAATAAAATAGCATCAACAAGTGTGACGTAATATCGCAGGAATGCATGATGCGAATAAATTCGCAAGTTCTTGCGGTGCGTCGTGGGACCTGGTAGATTTGTATGATGCGACGTCGCATCGCATGTTTGTGTACGAGCCCTTATAGTTAAATATATGACGTTCGTCTCTATCTCGTTCGATCAATTAGACTATCCAGCATGTATGAAAATAGTAAAGTTTTAAAAGTTTAATTAAAATTTTATTTAGGTATATGAAGTTTGACTACACCGAAACCTAAATTGTTGTCATTTAACGAGGGTCGTTATAATTTACAACAACAAAATGCAATTTGACAACAAAATGCCATGAGAATAAAATTCATAGATAGTTTTCCAAGAACATAAATAAATATTATGTTTGTAAATCCAGACACAACCAAGCCTTAGTGAGGACAATAATTTTTAAAAATAACTTTACACTATATTCTTTATGGTGGGAATATGCAGGCAAAGGTATTTAAATATAGAAGGCATCCAGGCAAATTCAAATTCGTATTCAATGATTTCGCATTCAAGTGCAATACATTCACCAGTGCAACGTAAGGATCGTAAACTTTGATTGTTATTGCTGTGTTTCGCGCCGGGCTTTGTTCTTTGTGTATTAATCATTATTATCTTGGATTAAAATCACTGATAATATAACTTTGGAATAAAATACTCAGCAAACTTTGTATTCGAGTAGTGGTAAATTAAAAATAAACATTGTACTAAAGAATAGGGATGTTTTGGAGTTCAGCAACTTTAAATGAAACAGACAGATACTTGATATAGAAAGTATCATAAACTCTAACTGGTTCAGATATAAAACAAATTATAAATACATTCCAATTATATAAATAAAACAGTCAATAAAAGTATATTCTACTCGACTTAAAATAAAATTCACGAGGATGGTTTTCAGTTCAATTAATTTCAAATTGTATAATGCTGATGGTGCCAGCCCCTTAGCCGTTAGCGTTTACGATTTGTAGAAAGAGAATAGATTGCAAGCGCTTGTAACGTGCCTAAGGGGATTTATTCAATTGCGGAAACTTTGACATGTGGTTAAACTCACTGTTGTCTTCCTGTTTGAAGGACATTTTAGCCAGAGTAACTACTGGACATATTGAGACTTAACATCTTATGTGTCAGGGTGGCGAGCACAGTGGAATGCCAAGCATTGCTACCGTGAATCGTCCATCATGCGAATGACATGATTATCACACTTTCCATAGCAATAAAAAACATGAATTTTAACTAGTATCTCATCGTATTTGAACCCAACATTATTAAGCAATGGCAAACGCCCTCGCGATTCTGCTCATCCAATATTGTGCCAAGTCCCGGGATTTAAACGGAATTTTCTTGTCAGCCGCGACATAGGATATTTTTCCTTATAATGGTAGATTTATTTCTCATTTCACACTTAAGGGATTCTAAATGTTATATCTGTCTTTTCTCTAAAACATAATATTATATTAAATGTATCAAAAAATATAATCTTACTTATATTTGTTTATAATTAAACTAAAATTCAACTGAACAAAAATGGAGTACAAGCAGGAAATGAACTGAATGGTCTGCTTCGCTACTTTATGGGAGGCTGGAAGGTCTCTAAAATGGCATGACTAGCTGTGTATAGAGGAGTGTTAGTACTAACGCTTTTGTATCGTAGTAAAAGTTGAGTATAGCGGAAGAAGAATGAGAGGAAGATTAAGACAGTGTAAATGAGTTCTGAATCGTGAGGAAACCTGCATACCACAGCGATTTATATGATAGATAAGTCCGCCAACCCGCACTAGGCCAGCGTGGTAGACTTTATGGCCTGACCACTCTCAGTCGTACTCTCAATTGTAGGGTAGGCCCGTGCCCTGTAGTTGGACGTATATGGGCTGATACAGATACATAAATGAGTTCTTAAAAGATGTAGTGACGAGAATTGAGAAAGGATTATTAAGATGGTTTGGGTATGTAGAAGGGATGGAAAAAGGCGATTAACAAAACAGATACATGGGTCAAGTAGGTACGAATACGAGTGTGAATAGAAGAGACGGTAAGGGTTGACCCCGTCGAACCTACCTCAACCAAATTGATGGCACCCTCCGCAAGGGTTAGGTTAAAAGTACCTTGAACCGACGTGAATGCATGAAGAGATTAATGAAAGTGGACGAAGCTAAAGTATTATGTCAGGTTCGAGCAAAGTGGAGATTCATAGTCTCTGCCCATCCCTATGGGATACAGGCGTGACGTTTATGTATATATTTTTATTTAGATGAAGTTATATCCAATAAAAAAAATTAAGTTTAAGTTTAATTTAACTTTAAGTTTAGTAGTAGATTTAATACAACTGAAAATATTTAAGCAATATTTAATATATTGACTTATCATAATTTCGCCATGGTTTCGCCATAGATACCAGTTTTTCTAAGTTTTATTCTATTTGTTTTGTTACTTTCAGGCTTCAGCCACATAACAAGGAAGGTGTGGTTCCAATGAGAATAACTCATAGTAGATAGATTTCATACATACATACGTAAACTCACGCCTTTTCCCGAGAATGGGTAAGCAGAGGTGTTAGGCGAGGCAGGACATCCCCTTTTCACCTTGTGTTTTTCGGAACACGATATGATAGGGAGTGAGCATATAGTCATATCGGGCACATATTCCTGCTCTGGGCTGATAATTAACAGAAAAATCCAATACCACGCTGCTCGACCCGGGATTTGAATCCAAGACCTCGGCGTTGCAATCATATCGTAGTAAAACTTCGCCACCGAGGCAGGTATAGTAGAGTAAGGGCCAGTTTCACCAGTTCTTGATTTGATTTGATTTGATTTTTTAAATTGAGGACCTCCAACGAAGGATACACGACATATAATGAAGATAATGGTATAGCATTGTTGTGGTTTACATTTCGACGTGATCTTCAATTATAGGAGACTACAGCATGCAAATTTAAATAATTTTACAATGACAAAATATATTAAAAATAATTAAGACTGATTTGAAATTAAGTAAAATTGATAAAGTCCTAGATAGCTATCTGGCACTCATACTGATAAAATATTAAATTCAACCCTATTGCAGCCGAGATTTCGGACTGTATCAAGAACTGGTGAAACTGGCCCTCAGTATAATAAAATTATTCTCTTAATTAATTTAAATTTTGAATTATCATGGAATTGATGTAAATCATCTGTAACTGTTAAAAATATAAATCTTTGATGGATTTGTCATTTAGGACGTTCTTTACATTTGCGACACACTCGGAAGATGATATTATCAATTGAATTGGCAGTTATAAGTGATTTGGTTTATAATATGATTGAATTGATATGTAATAACGATGTAATATCTGTATCGGGCACATCTTCGAAAAGAACATACAAACCTCAAGAGTTTCCAATATTGTTTGTAACCAATACCAATTCGAATCGAAGTAACCCACATATCGTACAAGTACAGTTTGAGAGTTGTGTACGTGGACGTGCAAACTTTATTAGATAGTTTGTAAATTGAGTGGTTCGATCTGTGAGATAATTAATGTAGAAACTCGATTAGACGGAGTAATTGTCGTATGTCATTCAGAAAATCGAATGTTGGGATAAGTGAACGTAGGAGGAAAAGCGATTATTTATTTCGTTGTTTATTTATTTCATACTGTATCAGCCTATTTACGTCCCACTGTAGCGCACGGGCCTCCTCTACAAACGAGAGTTCGATTGAGGTTAGGTAATATACTTTAGGCCATGGTGGCCTTTAGCAAGTTGGTGGACGGTTGGTTTCCTTACGATGTTTTCCTTCACCGTTGGTGATTGTCTATCAATACACACATGGCTTCGAAAAGTGAGAGTCACTTTTATTTCTTAGCAGTAAACAATTGTATTCAAACTACATAGTTCGAACATTATTCGTCCTGCTTTTTCTAGAGGCGGTGTAAGAGAAAAGTATAATATAATTTAATCAAATCAAAATTCTTACTAAGGTACATAACTTAAAGCTAAGAAGAAAACGTATAAAAGATACTTTTTCTCTAGTTGCGAAAATATTCGTAAGTAAACATCTAGAATAAGCTGCATATGACGTCAGTAGAGTCTAAAAGTTCGTGGGAAATTCCGTTGAAATTCAACGATCATTGACCGCTTGTTCACCTAGTGCAAACTTATACCAATTCTAACACTTGTGATAATTGAGGGCTTATGAACAACGCTTTTATTTGTTCTTCCATCTCGTATTTTTAACGTCTTATGAGAGAGAGGTATATGTATAACTTCTAGGGTTTGTTTTCATATATAATATAAGTAATGTTGTAGGAATATAAATGTTACGTGAAGTTTTGATTTCAACTTCAGATAGATAACTTATATATACGGTATTAAGACTGCTACTGAAAACGAAGCCGGGTGGTAGTTTTAGTGATTACTAACACATTGCAATTGAAAATTACGCATAGAACCGCGACATTTTTTTTGTGAATTTTTAAAAATCACATTTTTGGATGGATAGTTTGGATGCATTGTGTCTGAATTTACTAAAACTACCACCCGGCTTCGTTTTCATAGCAGTCTTGATATACCCTGTATTTATTAGTTTTAGGCTTATAAAAAAGTTAAGGTAGGCAGGCAGCGACCTGTCTTTGCTAGATTTTGTACATTGCGAAGGCCCATGAGTGGAGGTACAGTATATTTTGATAGTGGTGGTGACCGGTTAGCATCAGGCGGACCCCATGCTCGTATGCCTAACGGCCTATATAAAAAAGTTACGAAACTGACATACGTAACTAACAAATTATCTTAAAGACTTTTTGTTAGAAGGCATAGGATATTTATCAGCTCTACTTGAAACCTCAAAAATATCGGAAATGTATGAAAGTGACTTTTGGAAAGTAAGTCACTTTCCAAAAGTTACTTACTTTCCAAAACTTACTTTCCAAAAGATTTTTGCCATTCGAACATAATATTACTCCATAAAAAAGGCGACAGATCCGATGTAAACAATTACCGTCCCATAAGTTTGATTTCTCACCTTTATAAACTTTTTATAAAAATAATTGAAAATCGGATATCTGACAAATTAGATGAATACCAACCCCTTGAACAAGCAGGATTCCGTCGTGGCCTTTCCACCACCGATCATTTACGTACCTTAAACCAGCTGATAGAAAAACATCTAGAATTCAATTTACCTTTATACCTTGCATTCGTTGATTACTCAAAAGCATTCGATAGCCTACACCACTCAGCCATATTTAAGTCCCACGAAAAACAGAATATCCACCCTGGGTACATACAATTGCTTCAAAACATTTATAAGCACAGTACAGCATCCATCAACATCAATGGTTCCGCAGGGCCTCCTTTTCCTATACAAAAGGGTGTGAAACAGGGTGACCCGCTATCTCCAAAACTTTTTACAGCTACGCTGGAGGAAGTTTTTCGAAAATTGAAACCCGATTGGGAGAACAAGGGCATTGTTGTCTACGAGAAGAGATTAACTAAGCTTCGCTTCGCCGACAACATTGTCCTCTTCTCCTCATCTGCAGCTGATTTGACCCAAATGCTTGAACAACTGAGTCAAGCGAGCCTCGAGGTCGGACTTAGTATGAATATGACCAAGACCAAAGCAATGACAAACAGCTTAGAGAGACGCGTAGAAGTCGGGGGAGTGGGTGTGGAATATGTCCGCGAGTACCTCTACCTTGGCCAGATAGTCTCCTTCCAGGCAAGACAAGACAAGGAAATCTCAAGATGAACCGAGAACGCCTGGAAGAACTACTGGTCAATGAAAGATCTAATGAAAGGGTCATTATCTCTCTCCCTTAAAAGGAAACTCATGGACATGTGTATACTCCCCACCCTCACATACGGAGCGCAAACTTGGTCCCTAACTAATCGTCAAAAGTCCGTCCTAGGGGTTTGCCAACGAGCGATGGAACGTAGCATTCTTGGAGTTAAACTCATCGACCGAGTAAAGAACTCAACACTGCGTTCCAAAACCAAGATCGCTGACGTGGGTCAAGCAGCTGCCAAGTTGAAATGGAACTGGGCTGGCTACATCTACCGCATGTCCGACGACCATTGGGCAAAAATCACTACACAGTGGCTCCCCAATGGGCGAAATCGACTACGCGGTAGGCCTAGGAGGAGATGGCGGTACGAACTCGACTCATATCTTCCGAACTGGCGGCAATTAGCATCTGACCGCGACAAATGGATGGAAAGGAGGGAGGCCTTTGCCCAGCAGTGGGAATTAAGGGGCTTAGATTATTAATAATAATAATAATAATGAAAGTGACTGACTCACCTTAAAATAATACATTAATCAGTGGTCTATTCTCTCAATATTCCCTACTCAGTCTGGACACCACAGCACATATAATCAAACACCGTGTACTATAAAAAAATGAGATGTGCACTTAAATATAATATCCACAATGTAACTTTAAAGCGGTGTATTTCATAAAATTAATATTGAAGTCGTCAGTTGAAGTGTGTCATGAAATTCCACCACTCTCGTGGAATTGAAATAATACAGTGCGATCACGTCCCCAACTCATAGAAAGTCTGATAAATTACATAGATTACAGTTAAAATGACGCCCACATATTTTCATTTTAGTTTCCAGACCTTTTTTTATTTATGGGCATTATTTTAATGTTTTGTAAAGTACGCCTTTTCTTCTTAATGGTAAACATAAATTTCCCAACTTTGTATTTTTTTTGTGTTAGTTTATGAGTTAGTGATAATATTTTCACACATACATTTTTATGAGGTATCACACCTATTTGGTAAAGAATTCTGAAATAATAAGAAGTTACAGATTTGCATCAATACTTTTCGAAAACGAAACCACGTGTTAGTTTTAGAGACTTTAAAATAATATGCAACTAAAAATTTCACATAAGAAGCGATGATTTTTATGACATTTTAACTACCGTTGTACAAATTACATCCATTTAATCTTAACGACGCGATATTACGCAAGGGTGAAAATTATAATTTTAGCTAAAACACCCAAAAACGATGATAGTAAAAAAAATCGTCGCAATATTTTTCACGTTTATTTTATATCTTCCTTGACGACATCTAGCCAGTGCTTCTTTGGTCTACCCCTCGATCGAGGTCCGATTATGGGAGCTAATCGTATAAAATAATTTAAATCGAAAATCTCCAAGATTTATTTGATCTTACATTTTCAGTAATTCATAATTTATTGCGTATAATGTGCTTAACGAAGCCCAAAGTAGTATTGTTTTAGTTTATCTATTACAAAATTTGATATCAAACTTGAGATTGGATTATAATACGAATGATTCTCAAAGCAATCCTGAGTGCTAATTTCGCTAAATTGTTAATACGTAGTTCTTAGTAGAGTTAGTCACAATTAATCTTCGGAATTGTGAATCTTACTAAAGTTAGAGAATATGAACAATTTTCATAAAATTGACGCGTTGATGTAGAAGCAAAGTTAAAGAAGTTGAAGTGCATGGTGGCCTGTTGGTAAACGGACCAGACGCGACTGCCAACATGTTCACGGTGGTCGCGGGTTCAAATCCCAGGGCACACCTTTGACTTTTCGGAGTCATGTGTGTATTGATATTCAATTACCACGCACTAAAACGGTGAAGGAAAACATCGTGAGGAAGCCTGCATACCATAGCAGTTTATAAGAATGTCTATGGTATGTAAGTCCGTCAACCCGCACTAGGCCAGCGTGGTGGGCTATATGGCCTATCCACTCTCAATCGTACTGTCGATTGTAAAGTAAGCCCGTGCCCTGCAGTGGGACGTATATGGGCTGATACAGATACAGATACAGATGTAGAAGCAACGAATTTCTTCTATAAAACGTACGATACACACTCGGTTATAAGGGGTTTAATTGAGATACAAGATACTGTTACAAATTAAGTACAGAATAAGCTAGTACTAAAATTGTGTCGGAAAAACATATCTCTAGGTTTTGCATGAGATGTGTTATAGCTCAAGTAGTGGTCTGTCGGTAAACGGACGCAGCTGCCCACATGTTCACGGTGATCGCGGGTTTGAAATTCGAATCCCAGGACACCCTTCTGACTTTTCGAAGTCATGTGTGTATTGATAATCAATCACCACGCACATTAACGGTGAAGGAAAACACCGCGAGGAAACCTGCATACCATAGCGATTTGTATTAATTTCTATGGTATGTAAAGTCCGCCAACCAGCGTTAAGCCAGCCTAGTGGATTATATGGCCTAACCAATCTCAATCGTATTCTCGATTGTGGAGGAAGCGCGTGCCCTGCAGTCGGACTTATATGGGTTGATACAATGATATAGCTAAGATAAACATCTTTAAGCTCAGCATCATTTTAACTAGCTGCACCCTAAGGAAGTTCACTGTTTGACCTTGATAAAGTGAATCAAGATCTAACGCTTTGCATTTAAATCTAACATTCATAATGCCATAATTAAATAAAATAATACTCTGTGAAACGAGAGGCCGCAGGTTCGATCCCCGCAACGAGAAAAATGTCTGTGCGCACCCAAATATTTCTTTGTGGTCTGTGTGTTTGTGAGACTGAAAAGTCTCGTAGTTCCTGATAGCCCCGACACAAGACTCGATCGTACTGTGGGGTCAGGACTATTTAGTGTTATTTATTGTTATTATTTATTAATTTGGAGAGAAATTCAGCAATGGACTTCCAGTGGCTGCAGAAAGAGAGAGAAATAATTATGCTAGCGAAATTTAAATGTTCGTGCTGCACTTGTTAACCCCATCATACAGGCATTACGTTTTACTTCAACTCCACTTTCCCGATAATATAAAATAACGAAGTCGATAGTAATGCACTAAACCTCATAAATACGGGACCCGCATTGAGTGCAAGCGCGTGGGAACATTGAACAATATATAGGTGTTACGGTCAAGGCAGAATTTTAACACTGCTCCATATAGTAGCATAGATGTTTACGATTTAAAATATTCAGCACTATTTTATCGATACGAATCAATCAATGTTTTATGCATTTAATATTTCTCAATCTGTCGATTTAATAATAGATATGGCGTGTGTGTAAAAAAGATAGAAAACTAAAAGGTAGAAGTGTTGGTGATGCTGGTTAATTCTATATGTGAAAATTAGTCTTGTATAATGTCGAAATATGAAATTACTTATGAAAATTTAAATAATAAAACACACTAACTTAACAAATAACATTAAACACGAACAAAAATGAAATCATTAAAAGAGGCAAAAATTTAAATTCAAATGACACAATCAATACAAAAAATCTTATACTAAAACATTTACAGGCCCCTTTTAGCAGATTGCAGTGGAAATCTTATTTAACGTTGGTCTGCTAGTGTCAGAAGGTCACGATCATTTTGTTAAGTCATATACTAAATAAGTAGATTACAATTAAGTGCACATTTATCGCCTATACAGAAGTAATAGAAGGATATTTCCGAGTCCAATCACACAAACAATTCGGAATGCCCAAAACGAGAGTGGTTTGGCATGATTCATGCGAGCTAAACAGCTTTTGATTTAGTGCGTTCGATGCGTTCCGATATTTACGAGCAGTAGAGAAGTGCCATGGAAATAGCTGCGAGTAAGTGCATGTCTGCCAGATCAATGTGTCATGGTAGTGCGCAGTATAAAGGTAAGGGTCTTTGTTCTCAATTATATTGATGTAATATTCGTCGACCTGTTATTTTTTTTTTATTAAGTCAAGAGTCCGCTGTGGAAATCCCCGGGGAAGGACTCAATCTACTACTGAGCATAGACCTTCCCCACTGAAAGACTTCCTGCCGCTGAAGAAAGAAGAAAAATTCACGAATCAGCGAAATTTTTATTTATGCCAGTTATAAAGAGTACTGATTACACGGTACGTAGAGGTTTCCTGGTGCATCTAGCATTGAAAAAGCCCATTGGCGGCGCGGCGGTGACGACTTACTATTGGCGGGTTCTTAGTTCGTCTACCTACACAGGTGATAAAAAAATCCATCCGTGCATCCCAACCTCATTTATTTAAAAAAAGTTATTTTAGAAATGTGGGCAGGGAAAGGTGCCCTATAAGGTATTTTAAAACAATCTATTTTCGAGTTTATAAGTGCAATTGGGTCGAGCAAAGGTTGAATACATTTCGTGGTACAAGTTTCAAATTGGATGTTCGTATCATACGATGATCTTTGAGAGGGTATTTCATCAATCATACTCGTAAACGTTATTTCTGTTTATTTGTAAATGCAACATGAACAGAAGAAAACATCTATTGATGTGGTTAGTTCGGTTTACGATGTAAACATTGCAACACACAAATCTACTGTTTTATACAAGGTGATACAAGGGATCTAAGGGATTTTCGGAGGATTTTTCGTGGCATAGTTCCTACAAATAAAAAAGTTGTTAAAATTATGGTATATAGTGACCACCGATCAATAACTCCATACGTAATAAGTGCGATGCTTTCGTCTGAAAAACAAAGGGAAACAAAAGGGGTGGAGAAAATAAGAATTGTTGGGCCTCCGGCAAGCTATTGACAAAACGTAATATTAAATCTTTCACCCAATTCTTTGTGTGTGACCATGATGAATGACCCGAAATCGTCTAGCCGTTCCATTCATAATGTAATGTATATTGGCTACAGAACAATCTGCTTGTGTTAATATACTTTACTTTTGATATATTGTATTTATAAATAAAAAGATTATTTGTCGATAAGAATAATAATTACATATTGATGCTCTTCGGTCGGACATGAAAGAGGTGCCTTGATGTCTTTAAAAAATATAATACGAGAAGGTCAAATAGGGAGGTCAAAGACAGATCAAAACAGCACATAATCTGGTGACCTGACTTTGTCAGGGGTAACAATAAGTGGAAAGAAAAGAAATGACACCACGACAGGCAATTTAACTCAACAAACTATTTTGAACATCCAAAACATTCCTTTCTATACCTCGCGGAGAAAGTAACTCTTATTTTTTTTCAAAAACAAATAAATAAACAGACGTGTCCTAGAAAAGAGGGCAATATATACACATTGATACAAATCAAGGCGTTATATCTTAGTCTAGACAGCACATGTGGAAGGGAGGTAAACGATACCACTGTATACAGCTTGTGAGCGTGAAGACTTGCCTATGAATCGCTAATTGTTACATACACAAGATGCATCAGTGTGAGAATTTATACTTCGTTGATTTGATGATTCTTGGATTACCGCTGCAAGTTTCTTTCGCTTTGAGTCTGTCAGAAATAGTATGTTAATGAGTCTGAATTTGAATAAAACTGATGTAAGTATGTTTAAAGTGCGTGGTGGCCTGTTGGTAAACGGACCAGACGCGGCACCAATATATTCACGGTGGTCGCGGGTTCAAATCCCAGGGCACACCTCTGACTTTTCGGAGTCATGTGTGTATTGATAGTCAATCACCACGCACTAAAACGGTGAAGGAAAACATCGTGAGGAAACCTGCATACCGTAGCGGTTCATAAGAATTTCTATGGTATGTAAGTCCGCCAACCCGCACTAGGCCAGCGTGGTGGACTATATGGCCTAACCACTCTCAATCGTACTGTCGATTGTAGAGTAGGCCCGTGCCCTGCAGTGGGACGTATATGGGCTGATACATACAAGTATGTTTCGTTATATTCTAACAAAGCCAAACAGTACTGATGCAAAGGTACTGTTTGAATTCATGGCTAAATCATGTTAATAATGTAAAGGGTACGATGGGACTTCCATAGACTGTGCGTGGAAGTCCCTTTAACATAAAATAATAAAAAAATAACAAAAATACATTAAATGGCTCAACAACAGCCGTTAAATAATAATGTATATTGGCAAAATAATTACATCGCATAAGCGATCAGCACGCCATGTATACGAAATTTTCACCGGAACCATTTTCCAATCTTTATGGGTTAACGCGTTGTATCCATTCGCCTATATTTAAATCAGATGCAGTGCTAACAACGTAATAGTCCAATCTTGGGCCACATGGCTATGATTGCGCCAACCATAGTGTTGTTAAATAAGATATGTTTGTTTCTATAATCTATTCGGCATTCTGGAAGTTGTAGATGAACACGTCACTTGTGTATCAGCCGGTATTTGTGTTGTAATACATTTTGTTCCTTGAAGATTAAGCGTATTAATTCTTCTGTATCAGCCCATATATGTCCCACTGCAGGGCACGGGCCTACTCTACAATCGACAGTACGATTAAGAGTGGTTAGACCATATAATCCACCACGCTGGCCTAGTGCGGGTTGGCGGATTTACATACCATAGAAATTCTTATAAACCGTTATGGTATGCAGGTTTCCTTACGATGTTTTCATTCACCGTTTTAGTGCGTGGTGATTGACTATCAATACACACATGACTCCGAAAAGTCAGAGGTGTGCCCTGGGATTTGAACCCGCGGCCACCGTGAACATGTTGGCAGCCGCGTCTGGTCCGTTTACCAACAGGCCACTACGCACTATTATTTATGATTATATGAGCATATTATTTATGATTTATATTTTAAAAAATACAAACTATTATAAATGTTATATGTATTTACGTTTTAATGCCTTGGTGGTGCAGTTATACTACGGTACGATTACAAAGCTGAGGTTTCAATCCCGGGTCGGGCAAAGTGATAGGCTCGCCTCCGATCATATTGTGGGACGGAACAAACATGGCGAAACGAGGGTGTCCTGGTGGCTACCAGAGGAACCTTGGCCTGCCCTTTCTTGTAAAAAGAAGTTAGTTTATGTGTGTTCATGTTTCCTGTTATTATCTTCAGCCTCAAGAATATTTGTAAACATTGGTCTCCAACAAGAATTTCTACCGTGACCTAGCCAGTTCTTGTAGTCTTCCAATAATGAAAACATTAACTCATACGTCACGTTACATATTTCAGCCTAAAGCTGTATTTGAAGACAAGCGAATTTTCCCCTTATGCGCTATGAACTTGGTGACCTCGAAATCGAAAGCGAAAAGTGCTTATACCATTCTCAATGCATGCACAAGCACTCTTCAGTTTTCGGTTGCTTCACATTCACTTCTGTTTAGTGTATATTACGAGCCAGCGTCGTAGTTTGTGCGGTCTCAGTTCGCTGGAAAAACAAATTTGTGTATGAATTTGGGGTGTGCTAGGAACGGCATATATTATCCTTGATGATTTACTAATAACTGGCTGACTCATTTTGTACCATTTACTATTAACAACATGCCTATGTTCTTGATAAAGTGAAAAAATAATAATAGTTGTTAGCATATTATTAATCTAGTGCAAATGACTTCTTGCGGTTTACTACATCCATGTACATCGGGTATATCCAGACTGCGACCATAAACGAAGCCAGGCGATTTCAAACAAAATGCAACTAAAAATGTCGCAAAAAATTGGTATTTTTATTTTTTTTTAACTATCGTCATGTTTGAGTGGTAAACACGTATTTTCTATTAAGAAAATGATGTACAACTTTTTATTTAAAAATTAAAGCAATGGTACACAAGGGTTTACATTATTATTATTTTTATTTTTAAAAACTATGTATTTACCACCCAAACACGATAAATTTAAAAAAAAGTCTAAATAAATCGTTGCTCTCTTTTGCCATAATTTTAGTTTAAATGTGTCTGAAGGTACTAAAACTACCACCAGGCTTTGTTTGTAGTCGGAGACTACATATACTCGTCATAAAATGACAGATGTTATCTACAGTTTGCGAGAAATAGCAATTTTACCAAATGACTTTTATTAATTTAACGAGATAAAAAGACGACTATAAAACGTTTTTAAAATATAGAATGCAAAAAAGATATTTCAACTTATAAAAAAAAATACAAGCCGCTTTCAACAGCACGCTTCTATTTTTTGCCTCAGTCTGTATTCAGCATAGCAAATCTTAATCCCGATGTTGCAGATAGGGCTATAATTAATTGTCGCTGAAATTATAAAACTTAAACCTATTTGAAATAAAATCAAATATTTGTAAGTTTGTGGACAAATAGCGCTAATAAAATAACAGGATAGCATCTGAAATACTGTATTTTCAGACATAAGATTATTTTACTCAATGACAGTGGTTTTAGGTACGTTAATACCGAAGTAGGGGTTTTAAGTTTAGCACTATCATGATTACAGAATGTTATACTGGCATAGGTTTAAATTATTTAGGTTTTAACAAATTGAGTCTCTGTCTTAAGCAGTTCGTTAAAACATCGGTTTTAGGTGATGTGATTCAGCAATAGCCACACCCTTTAAATCTACTTAAAGCTTTAAGAAGACTTGAAATTCTTTATTTTAATAAACAAAATAAAATATAATGTTTATTCAAATAAAGTATCCACTGTTAAGATATGGTTATGTTTACAAACAACTTAATGGGACATTGCTATTAACTTCATTTCTATAGATGTTTTGTACGAAGATTTAGAACCCCTACCAATTAAATGAAGACATAAAAAAAATCATAAAATTATCTTAATTGCTTGAATTACGTGTACAGTCAGCAACATAAGTCACTACATGTTTATACGATTTCGAATGATGTTATCATCCAAAATAGTAATTATTTCCAATATCTTATATCACTTCTAGACAAAGATGACTACTTGATTATATTTTATGACTACAGAGTAGTACAATGTAATTAGAAATTTTAATTCATAAAATGTTACCATAAAAAGGTTAAGTGTGTAGCGACTTATGTTGCTGACTGTCCATAATGTTTAATTTGAGGTAATCTAAGTATAAAATGACCCTCGCGACCCGACCGCTATCTCGGGCAAATCGCTGACATTAAATAAATCCTCAGTGTATATTACCATTAACCCACGCAATATTTATATCTGGCAATAAAGTACATCGTGAGATGAAAAGAAATTCATGAAAAACTTTTTTGATTGTTAATTTGTACAAATACGACTTGTATACGAGTTAGGGTGTTGTGGGAGGTCTGCCCACTTGTATTCAGAGTAATTGAAAAGGGCATCTAATGCCAGTAAGTGTAGTAAATTGCAGCGTTATACAGGGTATATCAAGACTGCTACTGAAAACGAAGCCGGTGGTAGTTTTACTGACTACAAATACAATTAAATTAAAATTGGGCACAAAAACGCGACAAATATTTTTTGTGATATTTTAAGTACCATTGTGTTTGGGTGGTAGATCGATATTTTATTATTATTATTATTATTTATTCTTAACTGCACATAAAGAGGACAACATTAACATATAACAAATAATGAAAAGTACAGAAGGCGGTCTTATCGCTCTAGGCGATTTCTTACAGACAACCTTTGGATGGATACGAGAAAAAAGGAAACGAAGATTTTATTTTTTGCCTAAATAATAATTTGTGTAATAATTTGTGTGTTGTGTACTATAGCGTCTTTAAAAATGAAAGGGTGTACATTATTATTTTCCAAATAACTATGTATTTACCACGACGATAGAAAAAACACACAAAAAATAATAGTTGCCTTATTTTTTCAAAAATGTTATGTGCTTTGTGTCTGAAGTCATAAAAACTACCACCCGGCTTCGTTTTCGGTAGCAGTTTTGATATACCCTGTAAAGCACCATAGATTACGAAATAATGTGGCATCATAATATAATAAATATAAAAATATCTTCGTTTATTTATTTAACACTTTATTGTACACCATATACATAATAAAGACAAAAATAAATGAAGTTAAATATATGCACAAGTGGCGGTCTTATTGCTTGAAGCAATCTCTGCCAGACAACCATGGGATGGATAAACGAAAAGAACGAAAGTTGGGGCTTCGGGTGTACGAGTATTACAATTTACAATATTATTAATTTTATAAATAAACATACATACACACACACAAACATAAACAAAAGACTTTATATAAGTAAAAGTACCGTCACAGTCCGTACCAAGATATGAGAGCCTAACGCCACATTATATTTGTCAAACTTTTAATCAAAATAATTTGACGTAAGGATATAAAATGCATTGCCAAACCTGGGCATTGAACACATATATGCTGGCAGTCGACCAATAACGTGAAATCAGTTACATGCCTTCGATTGTACAGTTACTTCATAACTATTCCTACATTTTGTCTGAAATACGAGAGATTGAAAATCACTACATCATAGATTAAATGTCAAAATAAATCAAGACCAAATTAAACGCTCCCTCAAATAGATTAATAATAAATCAAATTGTGGTTCTGTATGTATCAGCCCATATACGTCCCACTGCAGGGCACGGGCCTACTCTACAATCGAGAGTACGATTGAGAGTGGTTAGGCCATATAGTCCACCACGCTGGCCTAGTGCGGGTTTGCGGACTTACATACCATAGAAATTTTTATAAATCGCTATGGTATGCCGGTTTCCTCACGATGTTTTCCTTCACCGTTTTTAGTGCGCGGTGATTGACTATCAATACACACATGACTCTGAAAAGTCAGAGGTGTGCCCTGGGATTTGAACCCGCGACCACCGTGAACATGTAGGCAGCCGCATCCGGTCCGTTTACCAACAGGCCACCACGCACATATTTGTAAATAAATTATTACACATAAATTGTGGTTGGTCTATTCAATTCAATCTCTTGCTACATGTAATAATTCAAACATCTAGACGAGGCTGCGACAGTGTCTAATCCACTTTTCACTTCACTTTGTTTCATTAAAAATGTGTCGCCCAGCAATTTGAAATCTCTTTAAAAATGCAATCGAAATCTGGATAGTTCTAAGAATCGTTTTATACTTTATTATAATGATAAAGTTACAGCAACGTAGTTGATGATAAGTGAACTTTCAAAAAGAGGATCTATCGGCGAGAAATGACTACGAATGTACGAATTGTAAATGGCGATATAAAAAAAAAGAAAAAGAAAGAGAAAAAGAAGACAGTTCGTGTTTCTGAGGGAGTTTCTTGCGCCGCTTCTTCTTCACAGCTACAACACGTTCCGAAGCGGTGGTAGCAGAAATGAACGATTCAAAAGATCTTGTGAAAGACTATTTGAATAAAGATTATTTTGATTTTTTGATTTTGAATGCAGATTGATGAAAATATATCTGCCTGACGAAATCGGGTATCACTAATTTGAACCCGATACTCGAAATAATTGTATGTCACACTATGACAGCATTATCAATAAGGTAAACGGTTGTAGCGGCAGTAATGTATCATTCCTAAATCATTTAAATATAATGGTTTCTAAGATCTCGCGAATTTTACACATTGAAATAAATCCGCGATAACATCCGCAAAGAATAGTTTTATTTCAATATAAATATGTCTTAATAAAAGGATTACCTTTTCAATGTCAAAGACGCCATTCTAGTAAAAATAAATGTAAAAAACTCAATTTTCCCAACACAAAATATGAGGATTGGTGAACCTTTTCGAGTGTCCAGTTCTAAGCGTCTAATCAAAATTAGGGTCCATATTCAACAATCCCGTCTAACTCGGCCTAATGCCGGCTCGTGATAAAATTTAATAAAGGATGACACTCTTGACATTCAGATTAGATTCAGACATTCACACATAAAGGTTTTGAAAAATTTAGACATTTTAGAATAATAGGGATTGTGGCACTTACTTTTATCGTCTTTTTAAAGATAACAAAAACAGTCACATACATAGTCCTGACCCCACACTAAGATCGAATCTTGTGTCGTGGGTATCAGGAACTACGAGAGACTTTTTGGTCTCACTAACACCCAGACCCGGAAGAAATATTTGTGGGCCGCACAAACATTTCTCTCGGTGCGGGGATCGAACCCGCGACCTCTCGTTTCACAGGCGGCGTCTAACCAACTGCGCCACGGAGCCTGTCAAAATATTATAGATATTTCTAAACATAATTTGTTTTATTTAAATCTTTATTATACACAAATATAAACAAAAACACTATACAGAAAGAATAATTTAAAAAATACAAATGGCGGTCTTATCGCTCTACAGCAATGTCTTATAGACAACCATGGAATAAAAGGAAGTAGCGAGAGAGAGGGCAGTGTAAACAAAATACAGTGTTAACATTCTCAAAAACCACAAGTAATTAAATATGATATAGAGACCTGAGCCGTGTGTCTCCGAGAGGGTATGCAGAGATAACATAGTGCTATCCCATGCTATCCAGTATCCCCAGTTGTGGATAGGCGGTGCTTACGTGGTCCTTAATTTCGTCCTAAGATTTGATATGGAATGCAACTGTCAATGAAAAATATGAACGTAAATGATAATTATTATTTAACCTAAGCACCTTCGAAAGAACGAAGAAACTCAATGTAGTTTTCTTTAAAATTGTATTTTTTTATTTTTCATAAGTGCCAATTTTCTTTATAAGCGTACGTTTTGATTTATGATCTAAATAACTGTCCAATATATTCAACATATAAAATATGTTGCTCTCATAATTCTTCTCTTTATTTTAAACGATGCTTTTCGAGACGCTCAGTTTTATTAAATAACAAGCTTTTGCCCCGAGCAATTTTGCACAGTATACTCAATATTAACTGGTAGATGATATTACTTTCACATTTTTCATATTTATGTTCTTCTAAACTTTATATGCTCAAAATGGCTAGAATCATTTTTCGATCAACATTTTAAAATTAGCTACCGTGAGTTATGCTTAGATGGTCAAAATATGCTAAAGGGGACTTTCTTGCAACTTTTAAAGTAGAAACAATTCACTTACATACATACATAAACTCACGCCTTTTTTCCCAGAAGGGGTAGGCAAAGGTGCCAGGGCACCCACATTTCGCCTTGTATGTTCCGTCCCACAATGTGATAGGTGGCTAGCCTATCGCCATATCGGGCACAAATTCTTGACTTTGGGCTGATAATGAATAGAAAAATCCAATATCACTTTGCCCAACCCAGGATTCGACCCCGAGACCTCAGCTTTGTTTTTTTTTGCTCTTTTTTGCGTACTGTAGTACAACTACGCCACCGAGGCAGTCTAGCAGAGAAACAATTCAGTCTTATATTAACGCAACACGCATCGTACGCCATGAAAATTTTCAAGTGGAATTATTTGTTGTAAAATATTATCATTTTACCAACTTTGCAGAATATAGACGTAGTAAAATCTAAGTCGATCTGTTATCGCATAGCTTTCAAGTAGTGAAAACACTTTTGAAATAGGCCCAATAGTTTCGGAGATTACTCTGAACATCCAAACTTTACTTTTCTGAAATGTTAGTGTGGATAGATAAGGAAAGTATATTTTACACTATCAGAGTTTAAAAGAAAAGTTAAAATAAATTTTAAATTCCATTCAGTCTCCTCCTCATTGTTTTTACAAAGAGTTACATTTTATCAGATTGTTTACAACAATGTTTTCGGATCGAAATAACAAACAAGCCGTTGTAAGAGGTTTCGGGACAAGTGCAGTAAATTCGTACAATTTTATTGTCGCTGTGTCTGATTTTACGGTAAAATCTTGCTTGTTGTGCTTAAATTTAGTATCAATTTACAATACGTTGTTCTTTCCAAATTTCAGATGTATTAGCTTCATTTTCAACACATAAAAAAAGTTTTGTTTGTTATTTTCGAAGGGGCAGGGGTGCCACTGCCAATTACCACCGCTATTTTTTTACTAGACAGCTTTGGCTATTTGTGTTTTTTTTTAGTTTATAGAGTACTTCAAAATCACTCCTGGAAGCATTATAATCTTTATTTGAAGTCAAATACAAGCGTTTTGTAATAAAACTGTAGTTCTGTTGCCTACATATCCTAAAATAATTCAGGAAATTCCCAATAAACAATGGCTTTCTGCAAAAGCACTGGCTGTTTAAAAGCTATATTAATCTTGGACTTTTATTATACTGGGGTTCAATAGTTTCTGTTTAACAGGATATACGCGGATTAAATATGTATCGATCAGAAAGAAATTACCCATTGATAAATTTCTACATTGTGATGAATGGGTGAGTCATAATTTTAACAAGTATTTTAACATTATGGTTCTATCTGGCAACGGAAACACGAGTAATGCCCACTAAGGAGTACTAATGGCGCATAATAAGGGAAGTGGCCTATGCGACGACGCTTGGGTGCAAAATACTCGGGACTCTTCGTATTAAGTCGTGGGCACATTGCTATGAATATAATTTATAACAAGGTTAAATAATATTTAAAAAAACGTGTCTAAAATATAGAATAATAAAATAAAAGTGATATGTATCAAAGTTTTTGCAATAATATTTTTTAAATATGAACTTTCGCCTTTTACCCAAAAAGGATCGGCAGAGGTGCTACCAGACTCTAATTCTTGACTTTAAAAGTCAAATTCTAAAATTAGATTTTGTTGTATAGATCGTCTACAGTCTTTTGGTGTGCGAATGCGTGGTAGTCATACTGTAGTCCAAATATTAGGAACCATTTTGCTCTATTTAGCATATTGTTTGAGATAATATGTTGTAATAATATTAATAGCAAGCGTGTATACACGTAATCTAAGAGAATTAACATGTTCAATGTAATAAAATGTGAAAAAAGAAAAACTGTATGCCAAAAGACCGTAGACAATTTTTAAAATAATTAATGTAATAGTCGCCATGTATATAAATACCCTTTTTACTTATTAAATCGTAATACCAATTTCTGACTAATTAGGCAATCTTGGGACCGATAAAAGCCACGATTTGTTGAAGATAAGATTAAGCGAAATAGCTAAACCTAAGTGGATCAGAGGTTGAAAGGTTGTATGAAGGTTCTATTGTTTGTGGTTACAACTTTTGGCGCCAAAATCTATTCAGGCTAATAGTTTTAAATATTAAATAACGTCTATAATTATTTTAGTTAGTTATTTACCTGCCTTAAGAGTGTATAACAAATTAAGTCATAGGTAGGCGTAATAAAGAAAATAATTAAAAGCGGAACGAAGGGCCGCCTGTGTAGGTACCACCACAATTTTTGTTTCTACAGCCAAATAGCAGTGTAAATCCACTGCTGTGTTCCAGTTTGATGGAAATTGGTGCCAGTCTCACTACTGGATATATTGAAACTAAACATCTTATATCTCAGTATAGTGAGCGCAATGGAATGCCAAGCATTGTTTTGTAATTCTTGGTATGGTTTGATTTCGCTGTTTAGCCCAGTTAAATAAGGTTTTCACCTCGGATGGACAGATAATAATCTCAACGCCGCTGCCCGAGATATCAAAGGTTAAAAGGCCCCGAAAATCAGTATACTATCTCGCTACCTATGATTTCTATGCTCTTTGCATCTATTACGATATTGTAAAGCATTAAATTATCTACAAATTTGTAAACATTTTTTGTGCGGGTAACCGTTTTTGAGAAACAGTGCAAAATATAAAGTCAACCGTCAGACTTAGTAAGAAATACTAGTTTTGATGTAACTTAATTATAAAAATAATATTATTACAAATAATGTTCATTATTTATTACTATTATTACACCAACAAAGCCATATTTTCCATGTCATTCTCCATCCAAGATTAACCCTATATTTTACCTTATTTGACCGGGCTGTCAATCTGCGGTTCTATCGCTTACCATCAGGCGACTGTCCTGTCCTTTTCACCATTAATTGAAATGAGAAATAAACAAAAATAGAAGTGGATATTTATGTTAAATTATCACCTTTTGTGACACTCTTGGTTAAAAACTAACTGTGAAACGATAGGCTTCGGTTTTCATTATCGTACCGATATCAGTTTGTGCGCTTTACAATTACTTCGGGTCTTCGAATTGTTTCATAATATACAGTCAGACATATTGGTTGGAAGAAAAAAAACTAAATATTATCAGACGGACCAGGGTCCAGCACTTACTTATTACATGACGTCAGAGGGAAAGGAATTTCATTATTAGTTGCTACGTTTGGGTAAATTGTAATGTTTGGATTGGCGGTTTGATTTAGTTAGTGGTTATTTCAAGTGGTTGACTATGAATCCGGAAAATAGCTTTGATTTCAGTAAATTGCTTTGTTTAATTGCTATAGGAATTAGTTGTCAGGAATTTCTTCTCGATACAGCGATAGGCTCACACACAAGGCGAAACGTGGGTGTCCTGGTAGTATCTCTGTCAAAAAAGTCTCTTCGAAAAAGGCGTGAGTTTAGGTATGTGTGTATCTGTATCAGCCCATATATCCCGCTGCAGGACACAGACCTCCTCTGCAATCGAGAGTATGATTGACAGTGGTTAGGTTGGTGGCGGAGCCGAACCGGGCCGCGAGTATTAAATATCGCAAAATGAATGAAAATATCGTTGCAAATGTTATTGTCAAAGTCTAATCGACGGCTGACTCAAGCGCCAATGCAAATCCACCTAAGACTAATTCCCTATGAAAGTTGCTACAAAAACAGCTTAGCCTCTATTCAATTCAACGCAGACTTGTTCCGATTTATTTGTACGACGCATTACCATGTACGACGGGCACGCTTTGCAAGACAAAGAAAAATGTTAAGAAGGCTTTCAAAGAACTTGCGCGAAGGTTGTGTGAATGACATTGTTGGCACACGATTTATTACGTGTTTAATGCCATAGAAATGTTTATGCACGCCTGGGCATCCTTTCACGTGTGACTATTACGAAGTGTGTAAATTAATAGCTGAATTTTGATGGTGGAATTATTACGAAATAAAGAGGTCTGATAGTTACAACACATAGGTGAGCTGTAAATTTTTGAGCCTATACAAGTATTAGGCATAGTCATTTTTGGCAACTAAAGTTTAGTCTATGAAAATTATGGCACCTATGAACTGGGAATAAAAATGTCCATGAAGTAATGATATGGAAATACGACATTTTTGCCATAGCGTGCTGAACTTGGAGAAATTGACCATGATTTAAATAAATAAATACACCCAACAGCCACATACATACTTCTGACTCCACACTAAGATCGAGTCTTGTATCGTGAGTATGAGGAACTACGAGAGACTTTTCTGTTTCACAAACGCCCAGACCCGAGAGAAATATTAATGGGCTTGACAAAAAATTGTCTCGGTGCCATAATTGATTTGTCAATAAAGAGAGGCTTTTATGCTCCAAAATACACAGATATTAGTAAAATCGGGTTCTGGATAAAGATGGTGGTGGTGATGAATGCAATGGTCGGAGCTAATGTTTGTAAATCAGATCGGAGTTGTTAAATAAGTTAGATGTAATTGTACTTTGAAGCGAGCTATTATAAGGTCATGTTCCTAAGGATGTTGACGTAGTTGCTCTATATAGAACAGTTAGAAAAAGGTGTACAAACAAAAAGGGTATAAATTGTTAAATAAAAAAAGCAACTTTATGTGCCATACAAAACTTCAAGTGGAGATTCAGAAGTTTGAAAACGATCGCAAGGATTGTTTGGATGTTTGCCAGAATATAAAATTTATACAGTATGTTTGTTCCAACAGCGGTCGTATTGCAACTCGAGAGAAGGATATCCGAGATACCTTCATGACTGTCAATGATTGTACTAGCAATTGCTTTGTGTACACTAGGTATTACATATTTTCGAAAGAAGTGACGAAAATGATAATCGGCACTTCAATTTAAATATTGTAAGTACCTAAGAGAACATATTGTTTATTTGTGACCAGGCCCACTGACTACGTTATATGTTGTAGGTATAAAATTGCTCCATGTAAAAATGTCGAAGAGATTTATCATATTTCACTTCTTGAGATTAAAATTTATTGAAAGTAACAATATTTAAAAACGGATACATATAGAAAAATGAAAATAGAGAAAAATCTAAAATAACCAAGATTCTTCGAATAACACTCCAGAATATGTTGCCTTAAATCAATAATTAAACAACAATTAGAGGCTTATATTATATATTTAATATTACGATCTCGCCAAGTTAAATATTCAGGAGTCTACCTCATATGAATCTGCCATTACTGCGCAAAACATGTTTATTCACGAAGGGCATTAAGTACGATCTTAGTGCATTGGGATATACTAGAGGGACCCTGCAAACAAATGTAACAGAAATGAATGGTACTGTACTATTCCTACTGTTTCTGTCTCTGTCACGCCTACGCAGTAACATCATCTTCGCTCTCGCTTCACTGGGTACTAGCACAATGCGTAGAGATTTTGTTCCCGATGTCCGCTCTGGTATAATTTCTCAATTTCTTAGTATTCACTGGAAAGTAGTGCGTGGTGGCCTGTTGGTAAACGGACCAGACGCGGCTGCCAACATGTTCACGGTGGTCGCGGGTTCAAATCCCAGGGCACACCTCTGACTTTTCGGAGTCATGTGTGTATTGATAGTCAATCACCACGCACTAAATCGGTGAAGGAAAACATCGTGAGGAAACATGCATACCATAGCGGTTCATAAGAATTTAAGATCTAGAGTGATATTAAGCAGGCAGCTCAAGACTGGGCGAGTTGAAGAGTCATTGTGGGTGCGCTCTGCCCTATCTAGGGGACATAGGAACTGAATGAAGTGATGCAGGCCCATTCCAACAGGTGTAAAAGCTATGAATGAGAAAAAAAACTAATTAACATTATTATATTACATGTATACTATTGGAGTAGTATACATGTAATATAATATGATGTAGACCATTTCCTACGTGTCGTTGGTGGTAAATGATAAGACGTGCAGTAGTGTAGTTGATAATCATAGGGATTAGTTGATTCGACAGCCTCTATGTCGCTGTTGGTTAGCCGCCGGCTGTGAAACGTGAGTCCGCGGGTTCGATCCCCGCACCGAGACAAATGTTTATCAAGTCCATAAGTATTTATCTTGTGTCTGGGTGTTTCTGAGACCGAAAATTCCCTAGTAGTTCCTGATACCCACGTCATAAGACGGAATTGATCTTAATGTTGGGTCAGGGCTATATATGTTTGTATATGATTTGGGTGCATTTATTTGTTATTTGGTGGCAGACTCGGCTTATCACAAAGCTGTATCAGAACAGCTTATCTACTTTAGTAAAGCAATATGTCGACAGCGGATTCAAAAGATAAGTTTTATGACAAATAATCTACAGAGCGAGCCATAACTCCACAGATTACCGCCTTTATCCAGACATTAGTTTTTTTATTCCATCTCATAAAAACTTGGGGTCCTTAATGCAATGAAACATTGTTTTTCAAAGGTCCTTAGCACTTATTTATTTTTAAAATGTAATAAATTGCAAACGCTGTAGAATTTTTACGAACTGCCAATTGGAATTTCTTTAAATTTCATAGACTCTTTTGTGTTTTATAGTAATTTTAGTGCGTCCAATATTGTACAGTCGAGTAGGATTTTATGATATTTTTGTATATTAAGTGTGAGGGTTTACTATTTTTTTATGGACTTTGGAATAAATAAGAAAAATATTCAAATGCATATTTCGCGTATTATTCATATCTTATATAAAATGTAATGTAATATTCAAGCCATCCATTCAAATTTATCATTATAAGAATTCAGCGAATACATTATTTTCTTTTTTCTTTGCAACGATTTTTTCCATTTATCATGTTAAGTATTATATTTTTCTTCATTTCCAACTTGCATGAAAAAGGACTGGGAGCTTGCTTTTGCCGTTCATACATAATTTCATTGTTTTGGTAGTGATTATGATGATTATTTTTGCGCGTTGTTTAATTAAGCCCCAAGCGGGTCCTATTCTAATTTCATAAGTGACAGCCTTCGTGGCGCAGTCGGTTAGACACCACCTGTGAAATGAGAGGCCGCGGATGTGATCCCTGCATCGAGAGAAATGTTTGTACGGCCCACAAATATTTCTTTCGGGTCTGGGTGTATGTGAGACCCACGACACAAGGCCCGATCTTAGTGTGGGGTCAGGACTATATATGTGACTGTTGGGTGCTATTATATTATTATTATATTATAACCCCGAGGTAATTAATTAACATGTGCCGCTTTATTAATGAAAACGTACTAAAACTGTGACCTTTATCAAATAATAATTAACACTTTGCTAATATGTGGAGTCATAAAACGAATATTTAGATACAAGTTAACTTTACTAAATTAATTCGTCTAGGGGCTAATTAACAGCTTCATAAAGAGGGTGCGTTTTATGAACTATACAACCATATTACGTAAAGGCTAAACATCAATATAGTGCGTATTATAAATATGAAAGTTTTTGTGTTATATATTCAGGACTGATTCCGAAAAGTCAGAGGTGTGCCCTGGGATTTGAACCCGCGACCACCGTGAACATGTTGGCAGCCGCGTCTGGTCCGTTTACCAACAGGCCACCACGCACTATGTATGTATTGATAGTCAATCACCACGCATTAAAAACGGTGAGGGAAAACATCGTGAGGAAACCTGCATACCATAGCGATTTATAACAATTTTTATGGTATGTAAGTCCGCCAACCCGCACTAGGCCAGCGTGGTGGACTATATGGCCTAACCACCCTCAATCGTACTGTCGATTGTAGAGTAGGCCCGTGCCCTGCAGTGGGACGTATATGGGCTGATACAGATTCAGGACTGAGATTCGGAACCAATAGTAATGAAATTTGACAAAATAGCCTAAGAAAAGGATATAAATGCTTGCACCCTGTGCTTGCACCCGTATGAAATTATATTTTCCCGATTTATTGTATTCATATTTGTATGCTAAAGTGTTTACAATGCATATAAAATAGTCGGCAATCTTGACGCTATTCAAAAATATAATTGTTATATTAATCCGAAATACTTTTGCAATTCTCCAAATATCCTTCCGAAATAGGTGTCTATATTGTTAGTCTAAGTATATTTTCCAAGCTATCGACGTTAAAAGTATCAAACAAAAGCAGTCTTATCGGTTTCCTTATATATTATATCTCTGCCCTTATTTATTTCAGTAAATCGAGAACTTTCCTTTTACATCACTTATCTGACAGTAAAGCAAAATTACCCCGCGATAATGTGTCGCAAATATCACAGTTATTCCAAAAGACAAAAAATGCAAAACCGGCGTCACAAGGCGCGCTCACCAAAGACCTCATTTATATTCAGTATGCGTTTGTATAACGAAATAAAATATTCTTTTACCAATATTTGTGGGAGGAAAGGGTTCGGAAAGTTTTTTCGGTGGTTGATGAAGTGTACGTGTAAATTCAGGGTGTCCTCGGCTCGTTAACAAAAGTTTTGCGGGAAAAATGAGAAAACACGAGTATCCTTAGTGCGAGTAGGGGCAGACGTGACCCGCACTGTAAATATTGGAGATTAAAAATATCACTGCAATGTTTGCTCTAGTTTGAGCAAATACGAAAAAATATGGAACACTGTCCGCTTTGATCACGCACAGACGTTGTTTTTGGGATAATTCATAGGTGGTGATGGTATGTCAAACAACAGAAAAGACATACACTGATAGTTGTAGTACGTATTTGATGTTAAGAAAATGCGAAAGAATATCATTTTCTCTGTTAGATTTTCAGCATGTTTTAGCATTGTTTAGTTATTTTTACACTTTAATGGGCTTCGATTTTGAAAATTAAATTGATAGTTTCGTCGTGCTATAAGAATGCTACAATGTTAATAGGTACCACACTGACTGCCTCTAGCATGACTATGAAGTAATTGACAACCATAAGATCTTCAATTTAATTTCGGAATTATAACTTATTCAACTTAACTTCATCGATACATTGGAATAATTTAATTTAACCAAAGCGATAGGGATATACTAAACTGTCAAAATAAAAAATACTCGTATGTAGGTACTAATTTTTTGCTCCTCTATTCTTTTATTGTTCGAAATTAATAAGAACATAAAATAGCTATATCGCATGAATGTTTCAACGCTTTAAATTACACTTTTATTTGGCTGAACGCAGTATATTAAAGCGAACAACGTGCGATAATGCAATAATTGCGGTCAGCGGCGCAGGGAATGCGTGAAGGGATGATTTATAAGCAAGGGAAGTGGAAAAGTAGGCTAAAAGGAAAATTGGCTGGCTATAAGACATTTCTGCGCTCGGTGATTTATTGTCATGGTTCTTTCGCCACTTGAATTAATTTGATAAGGGTTTTTGTTTTATTTTATTTAATGTCGACATAAGATTGTAAAGGTCACTATTTGGTATTTGTTAAATAAAGGAAACACAGTTTGATTTTCGACGGACACGTCTTACTCGTACGGTGGACTAGCAACAAGCACCCCCACCACTACGGCTTGCCCTACCAGTAGATGTGTCATTATTTACTTATACACTACAAAGATTTAAAATGTAATATTTGTTGTTATTTTGGTAAAATTTTCATGTGTTTTTTTTATTTTTATTGTTTATTCTATGTGATATTTAGAATAGTTTAGTGAATTGCCGCCTTAGTTTCAAAACTGTTATGGTATTATATTTAAGGTGATAATAAATAAATAAATTTTAAAATATTCAAATCCTCCTCAAAGACCAGGATTCCAGAATTCTATATCTGCAGTATTGGCCCGGATATCTGTTAATAAAATAACTATCATACAGATGGTGTAGTCAAATAAAAGGCTGATGGCTGACATCATCGTCATCATTGCGAGGAGATACGCCTTGCATTTGAAGAGCGGCCTACTATACGAGGTACTTAACACTTAACACCAATCTTCATTCCCTCCCCCTTCCTCTGTTGAGCTATGGATTATCTGCAGCTGAAGATGATGATGTTATATTAGTTTGCCTATTAGAGCTATTTATATATAACATTTAGACTATTTTGCAATAAGATTAGTCTCTTGTTCGATAGTGCTGGAGCTTATAAAATACTTGTTTTGAAATACAGTCTATTCTCACAAAAAGCTTTAAGGTTTCTAAAACGATTTTGAATAATCTATTCAGCACATGCCGCTGTGTAATACAAGTAGAATATCGACCAGTGGTAGATAAAAATGTTATCTTAACGTAACCGCCGGTCGGAGTGAGTTCATGAATGTTAATTCGACGGGTGCATGTGATGCTTGATAAAGACATGTTATACTCCTACGCTATACGAGTGTAGTATGGCGAAGAGGTTCCGTTTTTTGTTGACGAAACTTTTTAAATATAAATCTTATGATTTATAAATGTTTTTATGTTAAAACATATAAATGTTTTGAAGATGGGTCATCTTGTTAGTCTTCGGCGGCGTGTAAAAATGACAAGTGTGAAGTTCTAAGGAGTCTATGTCGTAGGGTCGATTTGTAGGTCGACGTTCTATCAATTTAACGTTTCGGTACAACTGAAAGTTGGCCTTAAATATCATAGTTAGCATCCTGGTGGGCGTTGATGGATAGTCTGTCAAATTTGAAATAAGATGCACTGAGTTTAAATCATTAACTAAGATAGTTTTGGGGAAGCCCACTAATATGTTTTAATTAATTAATTAATGTCAATTAGTTTTGATACCCACAACATATCGTAAATATATCACAATTTCGTATATTTGTTAAGGACGTAAAAGTAGGACGTATAGCTAATAGAAACAGTAGACACTAGATTCTATTTCCTTATCGCTACTTCAACAAAGGCTTTTTAAAAGGAACTGTATTACGTTGACTGTGAAGTTGTCACGGTGCGCGATAATATGGATTCATGCCAACGTATCTTGATATATGGAGAGTGCGATATAAATTAAGTTTATTTATTTAGAATTGAATTGTATTCTTTTAAAGTTACAATTTGTTGATGATAACAAATCTGTCTCTTTTGTATGTTGAGGAAGGCTTTTTTATTCTATTTAAAGATAAAACTCTATTTAATTTTAAATAGAATGGGCTTTGAATTACTTCGAAAAAATGTTACTCTTAAAAATGATACATGGACTCAGGGTTCTTTAATGGTTTTATTCTTTCCAAAGTTGTTAATAAAAAGCAGTTTGGTGGAGATAAACTGTTTAGTATATGTTTAGAACTAAACCGATTTCACTGAAATGATGAAGGAATTCGAATGTCTGCATATGGCCTGAGTAACTACAGGATATATTAAGACTCAACATCTTGTGTCTTAGATTAACGAGTGCAGTGGAATGCCAAGAAATGATTTGTAATAAATGATATTATTGGATTATGCTACAATCCATGAGTGGTCGTTTTGTTACCATCAGGCGAATGGAATGCTCGTCTCACCATTCAAAGTAATAAAAAAAACTTGTATTAATACTTTGGCTTGTAGCCAATATTTTTGTATCTTTATAATTATGAACTACGTCACGAAATCATAGTAAGAGTATGGGATTAAGCGTATTTATTTTACTTTCTGATCTTTGTTGAGCCTTAGTTGGTGAGATTAATTGAGATCAATTAAAAACTGGGCCGTTGTCCATATAACCGTTATAAAGCGTCACATGTAATCAATTTTCACAGCAATGACAAGGTCAGTAGTCTTTCACGAGTGCTTCTCTTTTGTTTATCCCTATCCTGTACTGAAGTGAGGTCAACGTACTGTGATTTTATGGATGGTTATGAAATGAAAAACTGCGGGTTCGATCCACGCACCGAAACAAATGAAATAATATCCACAGATAGTTTTCTTGTCAGGTTTGTGAGCGCGAAAAGTCTCTCGTAGTTTCTGGTATCCGCAAACCAAGATTCAATCTTAGAGGGTATATGGTGCTTTTTTGTACTTAATTCAAATAAAAATATGACTGTCAGTATTATATGACTGTTGGATGTATTTATTTATTTATTTTATTTAAATGTAGTAAAATTATTTAAACCCACTGAGTACTGACTTATAAAAATCAACGAAGGTAAGACATTTTTGAAATTGTCCTGGTGAATTCTGAGCTACATTGATTTTTTGACGATGTTTTTCTTCACTATTAAAGTGTATTGTATGATTATTTATGACTCATTATGTAATATCGAAAAGTCAGAGGCATTGACATTAACATTGCGACCTTTATATAACCCATTTTTTTAATTATCATTAAATTACTACAGTACATACGTTATTTAATGCATGGAAATATCAACAAAAGTTAGTTGAATTGGAATATGTATCTGTAGTAGCCCAGATACGTACAACTAAGACGAATAAGTCACATAGTCCACTACGCTGGTCTAGTTTCTTGTCGGTTCCACCATAGAATTTCTCACAAATCGCTATGGTAGGCAGGTTTTCTCACTATATTTCCTTCATCGTCATAGTGTGTGGTGATTGACTATTAATACACACATGACTCCGAAAAGTCAGAGGTGTGCTCTGGGATTTGAACCCGTGACCACCGTGAACATGTTGGTGGTCGCCTCTGATCCGTTTCCAACAGGCCACTACCCACTTCGTATGAAAACACGGAATATGATATAAAAATCTTAGTAAATAGGAAACGGCGGTCTCTTTTGATGCCGATGTATTTTCAGTAGAATTGTGATTTTTTTAGCCATGATTTGTAAGCGTCGTATCATCCATGTTTCTTACTAACATGTTTGTTGAAGACGGTTTCGTGAGAAATGAAATACTATGCATAGTAAATTGTACTGTGTTTTGTGTCTTATTTTGTCTCTAAATCTTAGTTGAGCTGGAATCTTATGTCTAGTCTTGTTTTCGTCTAGCGGTCTGCGTTCTATAAATAAAAGTCTAGTTACCCAACAGTTAATGATAGTTTATAAAGTTTTTTTTGGCTGCCAACATGCTCATGGTGGTCGCGGGTTCAAATCCCAGGGCACACCTCTGACTTTTCGGAGTCATGTGTGTATTGAAAGTCAATCACCACGCACTAAAAACGGTGAAGGAAAACAACGTGAGGTAACCTGCATACCATAGCGATTTATAAGAATGTCTAAGGTATGTAATTCCATCAACCCGCATTAGGTCCGCGTGGTGGACTATATGGCCGATTTATCGATTGTAGAGTACGCCCGTGCTATGCAGTGGGACGTATATGGGTTGATACAGATACAGAGCTTTTATTTCGTAGTTTATTGGTATAATTTGCTGTTACGGGTTTTTCCCTGTGTATTATAATATGTAGTTATAATATGTAGAATGTAGATACATAATTATTTATACCCTGAATGGGAATAGACTCGCCTTTCTCGTTTTAGGACAAATGGAAGGTCAGCGAACTTTGACAGACACTAGTAGCACCTCTGCCAATCCCTTTAGAAATAGAGGCATGAGTTTCTTTAGATATACATATATATTCTGTCTGTCTGTATCTGTATCAGCCCATATACGCCCCACTGCAGGGCACATATATATTAGAGTATGAATAATTTAGTTTAGAGCGTGATATAATTTTTTTGTTATTTTAGCACATCTAAAATCCATTTTCATTTTTATATTTCCATATACAATAATAGATGCCCAATGATTAGAACAAATCGCTGGCCTGGGAAATCACTGCCTAAACTCCCAATTGCTGATTGCGTACAAGATAGAGCTAGGTAATGGCGCGAAAACACAGGTAGACGGGAAAAAACAGGAAGGAATAAATGTGGTAAATAGGGGAGTACCTCACGCAAAATCACTACCTACGGATTTGTTTAGGAATAACTTTCTTTGGGGTATATTTTATTATTTGGTGAGTGGGTTTGTATAAATACTCTATAATTTGTATTATCTTAATATGAACGACAAGATAGAAAGCAAAAGGCAAAGGTATATAATATTTTTAGTCCAATCTTTCTGATAGAAAAATAATGTGCAAGTTCAAATATCTCCTGTGAAAGTTGTAAATTATACCACTTTACTTATCAAAGTATTTTAAGTGTTTATTAAAATATTCTCTTTTTAAGTTAACTAAGTAAAAGTTAGTAAATGTAATTCACAATACAATAGAGGAACTTCGCTGGTCGGTTAGTTTACGAGTTTGATCGACGAGGCGAACTCAGAAAAGTTTCATAACTTTTCTATTCGATAATTTAAAAATATTTTATCTCAGGAATTTAATGAAGAAAGTCTTCAAAACGTAGAAATAAATTTGATGTTGAATCAAATTGTAAGCACTTTGTAAGAACCACTTTAACGTAATTTATTGCCTTTTAGTGATAACATAAGTGGTAATCCTTGGGCCAGCCCAGATATCCTATTAGTGAATTGAGCTGACTGATAAGATACTCGTATAATTTTAGCCTAAAAGACGTATGGTGGCAGGTCTCTCATATAATTATGAGAGGCCGCTTGGGTAGGTACCACCGCGATGTCTATTTCTCCCGCCTGAAAGCAATGTAAATGCACTGTTGTGTTTCGGTTCAAAGAACATTGTAGCCAGTGACAGCGCAGTGGAATGCCATTGCTTTGTAATTCTAGGTGTTGTTTGGTTTTGCTTTTGTTCATCAGCGGTCATATCGCTTACCATCAGGCGGACGCATGCTCATCTCGCTATTGACTGCAATTAAAAATCGTATAAATAATACTTATCTTAAGGCCATAGTTCACTTTGTTGAGGATCAGATTCCCTAACTAAGGGTCGTTAAATCTTATAGAACATAGCGTAGTCTTTTCGAAGATATGTGTACAGGTGTTTTATTTATCTTCGCTTTTGTAGCATTGTAGGAAAACATTGTAAAGAATTATGTATACCTGAGTTCTGCATAAAGAACGTTTAGATGATGGTTTTTCAGATTTACGTAAATATGACCCATTGAAATAAAACTATTATTTGGGGATTTTATCGCGCATTTGGTTTATTTTTTATATTTTATAACTTGTCGAAATTTCGATTATTTTACAGATTTTGTGATCACGGACCGGACTGAAAGTAATCGATACGTGGGGAAGTTAAAAATGTTAAAATTAAACCAAATCCGCGATAAAAACAACAGTTTTATTAACTGTAGTTTTATTTAAACGTTGACAAGAGTTATATTTCTATTAATACGGGATACGACTTTTATGTCAACTGCAAGTCTTTATTTATTTTGCTAGCTTTATCATACGCTTCTTTTAACATTGGTAGTTATTTTTAAATCCTAATACAAACAATATCAATACTCTATAAAAACGACAGGATATGAGAAATATTGGTTTACCTTTGAAATTGTATGAGATAAACGCAAAGCCGAGCTGACAAGTCCCTGTTTACAAGTAACAGAAGGTTCGCAGTCCAAATTGAACATTCTCCCAAATTCGTTTACCGAGGAAAGCCTCGCAATGTTTATTGTCAAATCTTGTGGAAATGTGTGCTATAATGTTTGGATTTGGCGAAGACAATTTGTTTGTAAGAAATCTTTTGTTTTCAATGAAAATTGTCGAATTATTGTGTGGTATCAAATATTTTTTTTGGGAAATAAGATTTTTAAATAATTTGGTTTCCATATCCGTTCATGGATATGATAGAAACTAAAACTACATGCAAGACGTTGGAAAAATCGTAAAGGATATGATTGAAAATAATATGTTCTCGACAAGGCTTGAATGGAATACATACTTGTGGAAAATAGAGTAACGATACCCTCGTTACTCTATGCTTAGCCACTGAATTTAATCTGCCGTATCGTTCAGTGATTTTGGTAATTCGAGCATAGTTCATTGGTACCTTATATTAACTGTGAATTTTGTAATTCCGGAGAACATAGGACATAAAGTAGTAGAGCCACGCTGTTGTCAAACACGACAGGATATCAACGTATCCTTGGGAATCCTTTGTTCAGCGGCGGACTTATTTACAGCTAATAAATTATAATTAATAATAAAATAATTGTTTTATATTTTTTTACAGGAACACAATTTCGGGGAAAAAAATTAATCAAAAACGATTATCCCTCTTGACATGTTATCACAACTATTTGTCACACGTATGTCCAGCAAATTTTTATTTTTTTTAAAACGCCTCATAAAACTTGCCATATACGGCAAATTATTTGTAAGGAATGATAAAACCCACATTAAACTCACTTTACGTGACATTTTTCACGCTCATTTCGCATATATGTTTTTTTAAACACAGTGAGTATGCATTAAATATCCGCAGTGCACGTTGTTAAGTTTGCAGCCAGTGTCCATATTAGGCGCCGTCGTTTGGCGTAATTACACAGATTTACGATGTCACTGAACTTCCGAACTTGCTCTGTTAGGATTTATATCAAACTTGTTTAAACGATAGATGAAAATCGTCTGGATTTTTCTTTTCCAATGTCTGGCATTACACATTATGTTTTTAAGAGCCAATATTGGGAATGCTATATCAGATAACCAAGAAATTTATAACCACCTTTGTGTTAGCTATCGTCGATGTTAATATTGTAATAGATTTTCTTGAAATGAAATCGTAAGTCTTGTCTAGGAAGTTTATATTTTTATCGGGATAGTCCTTATTTCGACGGCTTTTGTCTTGTCAGTGACAAATCCGGTAAAAAATAAATAAATACACCCAACAGTCTTGTATATCTCTCTGATACTATTGAATCTCCGGAGAAATTAAATAACCCGTGTGGTTTGTAAAATAATATATATTTTCTTATGACAAGTTGACATGACATTCCAAACATTCTTTTTTATAAAACAAACTATAACTATATAAAAAGGCCAAACACTACATCTCCTCCTACTAAAATTAAGACTAATAACAAAGAAAATCAATTTAAGACTAAAATGAGATCAATTAACAATTAAATCATTCTTTATAACAAATAACCCCGCGCAGCCTACATTGTCGAACCGGGCGCGACTGGGTCGGTACTTGTTCGGAAAGCGGTGTGCCGAACTGTTCATTGGTTGTAGTGTTCAATGGGCTTCCGGTAGCAGTGAAAACGTGCGGTGATGTTGGGCTACTGCTGATAAGCAGTCCGTCCTTCGTAGATGGCTCAGAAGAGCACGTCGCGACGGCCTGCCCCAAAACTGAAACTGGTTCGAGCCGACCTGCTGGGCCTGAGGCTAGTTTTATGCCACAAGAACGGGTCTCCTTGGAACTTGGCGGAACAACAAGAGCCCCCGTTTCCCTTGATCTTCGTTTAAGCTGATCGATGTGTCTATGTATTATATTACCTGCCTCGTCTAAAACCTTAAAATCCCTAACTCCCACTGCATCCATGACAGTTCCCGGGGCCCACTTCTCCTCCTTGGAATGCAGGCGGTACCAAACCTCATCCCCGTTTTGGAATGTCCTAAACAATCCTCGCGCATTATCAATTTGCCGCTGCTGTGACAGCACTGCACCGATCCCGCGAGGGCTCGCATCACACGTTACAATGACGGGCTTATTTGGATCGTAATGTGCCAACACCTCCGTACCGGTGAACTTCCGCTTGGCTTCATTAAAGGCTCTTTCACTCTCATCGTCCCAACGCCATATGCACCCCTTTTTCAACAGCTTATACAACGGAGCAAACATAGCACTAAAGTTCCTTATGAATTTGGCATAGAAATTAACCATTGCCTACCTAAGAGTGATGTCATACCGCCATCAATAACAAAGAGCTCTAAACGTTTCTTTATTTTTCTGAAATGAACTATGGGCTTAATAATTCCTAAAGGTTTAACCTTCGAGCCGTCATAAAACCTTAACACAGTATTATCTTTCTCAATGGGCAAGTGACAAAAGCTTTGATCATAGGTGGACTTACTAATGCAAGATATAGCGGTCCCTGTGTCTATCTCCATATACACTAAAACACCTTCAATTTGTATCGGTAGACTTACTGCCTTATACCTGTTCAGTGCCAGGAGATTTAAAACCTCCCCAATGTCTCCTTAGTGTTTACGACATTCCAAAACGGGGATGAGGTTTGGTACCGCCTGCATTAAAAGTTATCGTGTCTTCTTCCGCAAACAGTCGTTGACGAATAACGTTGCTATTGAGTCCACAAATGAATTGGTCCCGCAGATTCTCCATAAGGTTATTTTTGAACTTACAATTTCGGGATAACCTTTTTAATTTAGCTACAAACACAGCCAAGTCTTCTCCTGGTGCCTGACGTCTTTGACGGAATATGTATCTTTCCGCCAAAGCAGAAGGCGCAGGCTGCAGATGCTGTTGCATCAACTCGCACGCTTTTATATATCCGAGCTCAGATGGCTTAGATGGACTGGCAAGGTTGACAAGCACCTCATACGCCTCGCTTCCCATCGAAGTAATCAATGATGGTAACTTTAAATCTTCTGCTACATTATTTACTTTAAAAAACATATCAATGCGGTCAATGTAGGAAGACCAGGATGCGTGTCCTTGTATGTCGTATTCCGGTAGCCTACCGATCGACATTTTGTTTTCCTTAATCCTCGTCGCCAATATTGAATCTCCGGAGGAATTAAATAACCCGTGTGGTTTGTAAAATAATATATATTTTCTTATGACAAGTTGACATGACATTCCAAACATTCTTTTTTATAAAACAAACTATAACTATATAAAAAAGTCAAACACTACAGATACCCACGATGGGTATTAGAAACTACGATAGTATTTTCGGTCTTACAAACACCCAGACCCAAGATTTTTTTTGAAAAATATTATTTAAACACATTAAGAGATTCTGAAAGATGATAAAGTTACATCTATCTATAATTATATACGTGCATAAACGTATTGTTTCAGGTTCCACTTGTATGTATCCCGTTTCATCCAGGCAGAGGTAATTTTCTCAGGCAACGCAATAACCTTCTTTCCCAAGTGGATACTCTATTTAGATTGTACTATAGTTACCATTACGTGCATTGCAATGGCAGTAAAAATAACACGATTCTTGTGAATATTGTAAAATGATTTGATGTAACCAGCTATACCTATTTTTAACAGCAGTAAACTCAGAAATTTGCCCTTTTCCAGGAAATGCTGTTTTCGAAATTAAAAGATAATTTGATATGGGAAATATACATAAGCTTACGGCTGCATACAGAGGCGCCACTGTTGCTATTCACGGTTCGTTGAGCTTGTTTGCGTTCTAGGTTAAGATAGCAGGCATGCTTATCGGCCTGCTGGACGTAAAATCCAGTCACATGCAACTTATATAAGATCCTCTTTCTCTCTTTTTCAGCTATAAGAATTCCACTGCTGAAAATAAGCCTCACCAAGAATTTTTATACAGACCAGTTGATAGGCGCATGCATCTACTAGCGACTTCCTGCAAATTTAGGCCGTAGACCATATTACTTGAAAACCTAGGAACGTAGAATACCTTTCAAATGTATACTATAAAATATGGTGGGTATATCTGCGTGTTTGGTTCCATTTTAGAATTTAAAGGTAACCGGTCACGTGTTAGAAGTAATCAGATTTCGTTACTGAAACCATATTAGGTAACTTCTTCCAACTGGTTGTAGGGGAATAGGTTAAAGAGTTAACCAGCTAAAGGTCACAGTATTTATTTTAAGAAAGTGTGGGCGTTGGATTTCTAAACAATTTAAAATTAAATGGTTTTGAGTGGAAAGACGGATTTTTAGTTTTCTATTGCATTTCTCTCGGCGAGTGAGATTGACGGAGATCCTTCATCTAGTGGTAGAACATACGTGTGCGAGACTAACGACCACGGCACATTATGGTAGACATCTTTGCGACATGTGCATCGCATTTCGAATTCACAAATAAATAAACTCACGCCTTTTTTCTATAAGGGGCAGACAGAGGTGCAACTCGGAAACCCACGTACCGTAATTCGTCAAACGATGTGATTGGGACGAGCCTATCTTTATATCAGGCAGAAATTCCTTTTTTTAAGAATTCAACCTCGTTAATATCAGTTTCTGAAAAATAAGGTATGTTTGAATTGCTTTGCACTACCCATCGATTTGACTGTAGGCACTTTATCGTACTATAGATTATTAGCCTGACCAGGTACTAAATTCGGAGAACATTAAACACGTTTGATATTATTTTCATAAATCATCAGTTTTGCAAGTGATCCCAGGATTTTTCTTATCTGTTTTTGTATCAGCCCATATATGTACATCACACTGGAGGACACGGGCTAGAGTCTAGAGTACGATTGAGAAGGTTAGGCCATCCGCTATACAGTCTACGACGATGGCCTACTGTAGCTTGGCAGACTTTACACACCATATAAATTCTTACAAACCATCATGATATACACGTTTGATTGCACGGAGGGGAGTGGACAAAAAAATATTTCGAACTCCTCCTATTAATTTAACTTTCTGATTGATTTCGTTGCGGGTTAGAGATAAGTTAAGACATTCTCGGAGACTCGCCGAGCTTCAATGCTTGGTGTCATTTACCTTGCGTGCCACTGTTAATCCTGGCTTACAGGAGTTGCAGTGGTTACAGTCTCAATACACTTTTGATGTTTTTCTTCACCGTTTTAATGCGTGGCGATTGAATATAAATACACACATAACTCCGAAAATTCAAAGGTGTGCCCTGGGATTTGAATTCTCGATCCCTGTGAACATGTTGTCAACATCTGGACTACCAACATACCCCATACAAGGACTTTTAACTTTAACATTGTACAGAATTTTTAAATGAAAATAGTCGAATTAAAAAGATTTATACGCACTGCTTAGCGCAACTTCGAATGTAATTACCGGCGGCGCTCGGCCACGCATCTTCCACGTACTAAATATTGTAAAACTATCTCCACCTAGTTTAAACTTAGGTCTAATTTGGTCTATAGTTAATTATACATTCTAGTGTCCGGCGTGAAGTAAGGAAAGTTATTAACTTTACCTGTTTTATTAATCTGTTCATTTTAAAGCATAGACTCAAGAAATCCTTTTCAACCGAACTGATGTTTGTACAATATATTTTATGTTTAAGCGGAGGGTCTATGTGAAATGGCCTTTTTCACAACTCGTTACACCCAAAGTGACTTTTATTAGACAAAGTATTTGTAAAATCCGTTTAGGTCGAGATATTTTTACTTATATTCTAATAAATACATCTTTACAATATAATAGTGATTTAATAAATAATTTATACTAAGTATTGGAGTGAGAATATTAACTTAATAATGTATGACACAGCTTAGTTCTTGGTAATACAAATAAGCTATGCATTGCGAAACAATTAAAGCTCACAGACAAACGGATGTAACACAAATGTGGTACGTGTTAAGCTTGCAATAGTTTACAAAGGAACATCGAATAATATATTGTTCGTGGACGAACAACGACTAGATACACCAGTATCAACATACTTTTGCTATGAATTTTTATTTTATCATTCAATTATTTTATTACATTACAGTAGTAATTGGCTAGTATAGTGAGTGTTAACTTAGTAAAGCTGTATTTAGAGTGAGAAAGTTTTTCGCCTTGAAGTTGCTATTACCGTAAGGAAGTAAAAAAGGTGCATCATGTAAACATGACGTATTGTGATAATGGCATACGATCGCCGCGAAAAACTCTTCACGTATAAATAGCGCTTAACTGACAAGAAAGGCACACCGACATAGTATCCGGACGTCACCTAGGACATTCATTGAAAACCAGCGCTGTGGTACTGTTTAGGCCATACTGCAAGAAGAAGCTGAATGGGGATACCTGTTGTTGGCAACTAGCATAATAATTTGCCTATAATAGTTATTACTTTAATTATTATTTGTCATTGTATCGAACTATTATTATTTTTTAAATGTAATACTTTTAAGTATTTGTGTTCAATTTTATTCTTATTTTGTTTCCCTTCATGTGTGCTATTCATCACTATTTTAATGTCCACTGCTGGACATAGGTCTCCTCCAAATTGCATCATTTCACCCCGCACTTATCAATTTAGTCTTAATTTCTCCTTACTCGTATTTTTTGTTTAATTGTAATACGTTGGTGATCTAATATGATACTCGATTGATGTGAGGAGCCCAACATTGGGCAATCGTAAGAATTTTGACGTCCTTTTGAGGAAGGGCATAGCAGTTGATATCTGTCACAAATTCCTGACTTCGGGCTATAATGAATAGAAAAATCGAATACTTTGAATTCGAACCCGAGGCCTTAGCTTTGCAATCATACCGTAGTACAACTTCGCCACCGAAGCAGTAAAATTATATATAAACAGATACATGTGTTGTTAATTTAAATTCCGAAGCGCAATATTTGCATACATGCACTACCAGTAATAAGTTTATTAACCCGATGTTATGAACAATAAAACTAGGTAAAAAGACAGCGTTTCGACCTTAACATTCGAGATAAGAATCCATGCAAGTTTATCTCAATGAGTAAATTATACAGATCTGCGAATTCATAAATAAATCGTGTTTATTTGTCACGGAGACTGTCAAAAAATATTGCAACTTACTACTACATAGTACATAATATAGTAGTTTACTCAAAAAAATATTCCTCACTTTTTTTGCTAAATGAAATGCTGTTCTGACTTTATACATTTTTAGAGATATTGCAGAACAGAATTTTATGCACTAGCCAGTAAATTTTAAATTTATGCATCCGTTAGGGATCCCCTGATTTTTAAACCGGCCACCGTTCAATCTGAGTGTAATCTTCCTTAATTGACGGACACGAATCGGGTTGCAAAAAAACACCGATGCTATAACGTTTGATATACGTGACGAAGCGGGAACGCTCCTTGTTCATTTCACTTGTCGTCTAACTGCGGTTGAGTGCGAACGCGCCGGCCGCCCGCTCACCGCCTTAGCCCGCGATCGAGAAACTTAAAAAAAAATATTCAAAAAACAACAATGTTCCAAAGCGATGTGACTTGAACTGGCAGGTTGGATAAAACTTTTTAAAAAGTTCCGAAGTGCCGCAATGTTTTTAAAAACTGTTCTAAGTTTAAAAAGTTTTGTTACAATTGTGCGATGTATTGGGACAATGTTTTCCTAGTTTGAGAAGAGGTCTGTAGCTGAGTGAGGTTTGGAAATTAATTGTGAGTAATTAAATATTTAGAGGTTTATTATTTATGGCTATTAACTTTATAAAGCGGGTAGGTTTTATAACTGGAACTCTTTTGATAAACTATCAGAAGGTGATAAAAGGAAATTTAGTTTTTAGATTAATTAATTACTAAAGTGTACTGAAAATGTCTTAGGTTATCACGTTATTGATAAACAAGCAGTTTAGTTGCTTTTTAGAACTATACGCAATTGAGGGAATTCCAGCGTGCGTTAATTGCTATCGCTGTTATCAATTTGTCGAATTTACTTGTTTCCTATATTGTACAAGCTGATTAGTCACGAAATTTTACGTAAATTTATGGATGGATTGCTTCCCAAACCTAATTATTTTATACTTTTAATGAATAATATAAAAATTGACGTTTTTTTTTTCAAATTTTATAAATATTTATTTTAATTTATGTATCATCTAAACTAATATTATAAAGAGGAATGATTTGATTTTTGGCAATGCATAGCCACTAAAATTACTGGAACAATTTGAAAATTTTTCACCAATAGAACATAGGCGATAGAAAATTGTCATAAAAGTTTATCTGAACCCGGGCGGAGCCGGTCTTGGCCCCTAGTATAGTATAAATAAACAAAACCAAAATGATTTAACTGAAACACATACAAATTATTTTTGATATAATTTTTGTTCGAAACCATAAAATATTCGAATAAAAATAAAAAGAAAATCTTCATCATTTATCGGTGCATAATTTTTAATTGATAAATTTAATTATTGTCATTGCATATATTTTTTGTTGATATTTTCTTAGTATTTATAATAACGAAATTCCGACGAATTCGCGAAATTCTCTAACTAGCTGCGGCCACCGCAAAACTTTTCCTTTTGATAGGAATACTGGGAACTGAAGCGAAAAACTTTAAGGAGTTTCTAGTTCTTCATCAGTTTCATAAATTAATAAAAAAAAGGAAAAATCCTGTATATGTATTCAGTTTTAACCTATAAAAATATGCACAAAATAATATGATTTTTTTCTGATGAGAAGTATATTTTTATACAGTATCTTTCCTTGCATGTTTTAATGAAATACGTTATTCTTTAAATAATGTCATTTGAGACAAATCAGAAGTAAATGCGGAAGAATTCGATGGTTGGTAATTCAGAAAAAAACTGATTATTTTAGCGGTCATGTAAATTTATCAAATTTAACCTGTATATTATATCTTTGTTAGGGTAACAAAAATCTACCATAGCATCAGTTGTTACACTTATTCAAACTTAGAGTTGGGACGTTTAATCGACTTTATAATCAATATATGTTGAAAAAATTTGTCCCTTTATATCATGGAGGTACCAGTCTGTTTAAAGAATTTGAATTACAATCAAATTGCGAATCTAAATTTCTAAAACAATATATAATATACAATTCTAAAGAGGAAAGAGTCGATCGTTTCGTAGAATATTATCTGAAAGTACTTGATTTGAAAAATTCTTTCACAATTTGAATCTTACATTATTGCTGATGAACATAGGCGATAGAATATTTTCAAAAAAGTGTATCTTCACCCGGGCGAAGTCAGGCTAGTCGAATATAATATACTAAATATTACTCCTGGGGACGTATAAGAAGAAAGTTTTCGAATAACCGGATTTAATACAAAATTATTATGAATTAATAATGGATATAAAATAAAAAGGAAATTACAATGAAATAGTGGATTTAATGCACCACATATAGAACTAGTATAAGTAATATTATTTTAGTACCGTTCTAATTTCACGCAACCTTACCGCCTGGCTGAGACGGAGCTTTGTTTGCAAAACTCTTGGAACTCTATGTGAGAGTGCTCCAGAGGCACTGCGGATACAGTATTGTGTAGATTGTAGTCATTGTACCAGAAGCTTTAAAATTGTTTTATAAACAGGCTAAGATAACATTTATTTCCTCCGTTTCCCAAGAGATTTCCATTATTATTTTTTCGTCTGCGACCTTTAGTGTTATGATAAAAAATATATAGAAAAAACATAGCCGTCATCTTGTACTACTAGGTTATTGATCTGATTTCTTTGAAATATCATGGGTAATGATCCACGGTAGAGTTTTGACCGCCGCATTGGGCGACCAGTAATTGATTTGATTTGATTTGACTATTCAGTGGTATCACACAAATTCGTCGCCGTAGAAAATCATTCCCATTTTTCACCTTTGAACTTTGTTTTTAAAGATGAAAAGGCAGTTTGTGTCTCAAGTTACATAATATGTTTAGTTATTTGATTTGAAAATGTAATAGAAATTGCTTGGGAGACGAATTTATGTCCAGTCTGGTGGTAGGCACGCTTATTGAAAACCATTGGAAGGGAAATAATTTCGGTAAAAGTAGGTGCTGCTATTGTTATCTCTGTCTATCCCTTCGGCGATATAGCGACCATGTATGTGCTTATACCTACCATTTGTGCAAAAGATGATGACGTAATACTGTCCATAAACTATTTATTTATTTATTTATTTAATACTTTATTGTACACCATATACATAAAAAAAAAAGACAAAACTAGATGAAATAAAATATATGTACAAGTGGCGGTCTTATTGCTTGAAGCAATCTCTGCCAGACAACCATCTATAACTATCTATAACTATCTGCAAAATGATTATTCATTTGCTTCCATCACGTGTGAAAGAAGGAAAAACCTACGTACACACTTCCGCGTCTATAAAAACTAATATAATATCAAAACAAAATACATTAAAACAGTTTGTTTATGTCAGTTTAAAACAAACTCGCACGGGGAACAGAAGATTAATTGCAAGAATTTATAGAAGTCAACTTTTTGAAATGTTTTACGCAAATACATTATGTGTGACAGACATAAATTACATTACATTTGAACATTTTGATAGAACGTTTTCACAAGGTTAGGTTTAGGAAGCAGAAATAAATTCTGCTAATATTGTAATTTGAAAATTTCTGGGAATGTGTTATGTTTGCGTCTCTTTAAAGCAAAAATTACTGAACCGATCCTGATGAAACTTTACACTGTCCTATCGTATACATTAGAATAAAATAGGACTAAAGGTTTACCACTTATTAGACCCACCCGGCACTGCCTCGCCTCGCGCGGTTAATATTCTTTATATGAAATTGTATGGATGTAGGTACGCTCACTACATCCTCCAACTCTCCGTCCAACTCCGAGACGTCATCGCGTGCGTTGCCACCGAGTGGATCACGCGTGGCCCACAAGTGAGCCGCGAGCGACGAGGTGGTGCCAGGTGGATCCAATGAGCGGTACCCTCAAGGCTTTATTTTGATCAACGGGATGAATCTGCAGGCAAAAACTAATACTACAATACATTTGGACACACCAAAACAAATATTTGTGGTAACCGTAGGTATTTGTGTCAAGTCTACGTTTTAGTAGGACCAAAAAGTTTACCGAACCTTATGATACCCATGACACAAGATTCGATCTTAACGTGGGCTCACTACTATATATTATGTGACTGTAGGGTGTTATTATTATTTATTTACTTCTACATATAAATTACAATGAAGTGCTTATAAAAATCCCTTTTAGGACCTTTCTGTTTACAACATACACGTAAGTGCTGTCACTAGACTAACAAGTCGGTTTGTGATATCCAACTTAAATTTGTATTATGCTTCTACAGTATATATTACGGATTGAGAAAACCAACACCGTTTGTATTCACATGATAAGTGAAAAAAAATACATGGAAAATATTTGTAAACCATGTTCGACAACATGAATATACTAGTATGTTATTTCTAACGCTTATAAGATTTACCCCCTTTTAAAATAAATGAAAAGGCACCCAACACAATATTTTACAAAAATCCTCGTATACGCTCATTATTTCCATGAAAAAGAGCAACCAAGCTAAAATGCATTAAGGAATACTTTAAAAAGCTGTTCAAAGCCACAAAGGATATAAAATGTCCGTCGTAATTTATACATGAATGTTTTTATTAAAAAACTGGTGAATTGTTTTTTTATTAAACATTCTTCGCTGCACCCATCAAACGACATTTAACGGTTAAGTATGGGCCATAATAATTGTATATTGACATGGTTTGAAAATGTGCTTACAATGAAAAATTTAAAGACAGGCAGAATATAGAAAAAAATAATCGGTATGAAGTATGAAAAAAGCAATATTTTAGCAGTTTATTTATATAAGTAACAATTTAGGTGTGAATTAATAAAAAATATAGATAGCACCAAAAATAATAAAACAAGATGTCTGAGCCATATTTGTGAAAGTTTTTACAGAAACTATGTATATGCACATATACATATGGAACGATGGGTTTGAAATAAAGCTATTTTTTATGGATTTTATCGTAATTTGGTTAGTTTATACAAAAAAATCTTTATTTTAATCGGTAACTCTCTCAGCCCATATACGCCCCACTGCAGGGCACGGGCCTACTCTACAATCGAGAGTACGATTGAGAGTGGTTAGGCCATATAGTCCACCACGCTGGCCTAATGAGGGTCGGTTGGCAATCGGTAACGTTCGCGTAAATCTAAAAAAACCGTTATGGAACGATGGGAGATAAAAATCTTTTATCCGAAAGAAAACATCAATTGCCATTAATTTATATTAAGCCTGAAGCCATAATTGCTAATAAGTATACCCCTAATGTAAATATAAGTTTTGTGAGCATATAATAAACATATTTTGCAAACTTGCCAACTAATAATAAGCTTAAACAAATATGTGCTTGGAATGGCGATATACTGGTGGTAGGTAGCTCATATGTGATAGGCCCAGGTACCTACCTACCATCGTAATGTATATTTCTCCCGCCAAACAGCAGTGTAAATGCACTGTTGTGTTTTGGTTTGAAGGAATTGTATCTTATGTCTCAGGATGACAAGCGCAGTGGAATGGCAAGCATTACTTTGTAATTCAGGGTGTTGTTTGGTTTTCCTACTGTTCATGAGCGGTCGTACTACTTACAATCAGGCGAACGGCATGCTCGTCTCGCCATTCAATGCATTATTATTATTTTTTTTAATTTATTTTAATTAATCGGGTTTGTACAGATTATGCCTGTTGTGGGTTGTTTTTGGAAACGGTTTAGTGAACTAACTACACCGTATAATATAGTGTAATGCCAGCTACAACATTGTTAAATAGCGAGAGGTGATAATGAATTACCATTTGGCATTATTAAGACACAATAAATATTAAAATGGGCCAATAATATATAATACTATAATTTATGTGTATTGATAGTAAATCACCACGCACTAAAAACGGTGAAGGAAAACATCGTGAGGAAATCTGCGTACCATAGCGATTTATAAGAATTTCTATGGTATATAAGTCTGCCAACCCGCACTAGGTTAGCGTGGTGGGACTATATGGCCTAACCACTCTCAATCGTACTCCCGATTGTAGAGTAGGCCCGTGCCCTGCAGTGGGACGTATATGGGCTGATACAGATAATTTATGTAAGTGTGTGTGAATGCATGCATGTCTGTATGGACACAGCGTGGTTAGCTAGGCTAGACGCTGTCCGTGAAACTAGAGTCCACGGATCCGGTCCTCACACCGCAGGTGAATAGTTGTGCGATCTTTAATTACTTGTTAAGGGTCTGGGTGTTTGTGAGACCGAAAATGTCCCTCGTAGTTTTTTGTACTGATGACACAAGACTTGGGTCTAAGTGAAGACAACGCTATGTATGTGAGTTAGATGTATTTATATATGTTATTATGTATCTAGTTAAAATAACAATTATCTTTGATTGTTTGGATGTCTGTGACAAAGTTACAGACATATTACGCTGCTTATATTGCGTCTAGTTTTAATCTATTACGAATTAAACTTTCAATTTAATTAAATTCGTCTACTTGTAGTAGAGAGCAATATTACAGAATTGTTTGTAGTACGTAGTAAATTTTAGTTAATGATTTGTTTTATGTATTAATTACAAGTTTAATGTATTGAGTGTGTATGTTGACTTTGTTATTTATTGTGGCGTTGCATTTCGAACATACATCGTTAAATCTAAGCGCCGTGTCGCGTCTTATCCCGCAAGAACGAAGGGTAAATTGGTGTGATTTTAATTTGTTATAATGATCTAACATAAAAGATATTTACACCAAAAAAGCATTTACAGTCATTTATAAACTGCTCCACCGGACAATCAAACCTAGGTCCTCATGATTCATTTATTGCGCTTGATCAACGACAAAATTAAGTAAACAACACAAGAGCCTTCATTCGCAAATAAATTAAGCCCGTAATTCAATAGCATTTTGAACAAGTACAAAAATAGACACTTAATTAGTTTCTGGTCCAGCCTCATTCGTGTTACTGTTGAGCTTCAACAGAAGCCGTAATTACAGGGCATGTAAATTACTATCAATGTAAATAAGGAGGCTGGTAAAGCCAACTCTGATAATACTAGTTTCACTGCTAGGATATTTGGGTTTGATCGCACAGCCATAATTGGCAAAATTGGTAAGGAACTGTCACTATCCCTCATTCAAGTTTGTGGTGCTTTTACTGGTGATAGGTAATTCAAGGTTGAATGGTTTTTCTATTGTTCGTGAGCAGTCATAATGCTTACCATCAGACGCATGACATGAACGTCTCGCTGTTCATTGCAATAAAAAAAGGTGCATGGCCAGACACGTCTGCTAACATGTTCACAGTGGTCGCAATTTCAAATCACAGGGCACATCGCTGACTTTTCGGAGTCCTGTATGTATTGTTGTTCAATTACCGCGCAGTAGATCGGTGAAGGAAAAACTCGCATACCATAGCGGTTTATAAGAATTTCTATGGTATGTAAGTCCGTCAATCCGCACTAGGCCAGCGTGGTGGACTATATGGCCTAACCACTCTCAATCATACTGTCGATTGTAGAGTAGGCCCGTGCCTTGCAGTGGGACGTATATGGGCTGATACAGATACAGATTAGGCCAGCGTGGTGGACTATATTATGACTTCAATCGTACTCTTGATTATAGGGGAAGCTTCTGCTTCTTCACCCAATGGATGCATGTGGGCTGATCTAGTACAGTTCAAGCGTGCCGTATCGTGGATACGGACTTTCACAGATGACAGATGGCTGCCTTGGGAATCCAATCTGCTACCGACAAATAGGAAAAACGCGTTTGATTTGTCACCAACGCTCCACAGAACACTTTTTATTTTACGCTTCAGGTCTATTTTGAAGACTTATAGTAAAAATAGCATAAGTAGCATGTTATTCTTTATCCCTAAACACTCTTAATTTGTGTAATTTTCGAAAATCACGCCAAACTGTTGCTAAAAGGTCAAATTAAGAAACTCTTTAACATATAATAATATTATAGGATATAATTGAGAGAGTAGTTTCAGTAAAGACTTTGAAACAAGTTGAAAGTGGACATTTGGAAGCTGCACTCTGCATTGGCGAGCGTAAAACCGCAAACGTTTGTCATGTTTATGCATGAAACTTTTGCATATGGAAATAAATTATTATTGCGTTTTTTGGACCCAAGCTGGCTAACGATTTAAAAGAGGTTCAGGGTCTAATCTTACAAATGCAGTTGTGAATTATTTATATCCTCCATGAAGTAGAGACAAAAAAATATTTCATGAACCTCTGCGGTTTCGATCTTTATACCAAATGAAATATTCTTGTGATCAACAAATATTTCGTTCTAGTCAGAGTAGTAGGTCCGTACAGTCTCTAATATTTAATGGTAGCTATGCGGGGTTGCATATATTTGGCATATCCTGTATATCTCTATGCCTAATATTTTGCGTATTATCTTTGCTTGTCATTGGTAATAGGAATATCACAGTTGCTTATCTTGGAACATCTAAAAATTTCTACAATCCTTAAGGCCAAATGATATTCAAACCTCTGTGTTCGGAAAACGAAATAAATTCCAATATTTCAAATTGAAGTGACGATTTCGAGAAACGCCTTTGATAAAAAATTAATCCCTTGCTATGCCGTCCCGGTATGAGCCAGACCTTACATGTGAGTTTTAATAGAATTTTATTTATTTATTAAGCTACAAATATTTTTTTTATTTTTATTTATCAATCTTTATTGTACACTGATTTATTTTGACACGACAAAGGGATACACTAAAATACAAAAGTACAAAAGGCGGTCTTATCGCTTTGAGCGATCTCTGCCAGACAATAATAAAAAATAAATAAAAAACACATCAATATAATCTGTTCATTGCGAAATGTAATACTTTTTCGAAATAATATGCAAATCCGTATCAAAGAAGTAAACAATAACAAATCTATCAGTGTTGTTTTACACAACACGTAAACGTTGCCGCGGGCTGGTTAGCATTATAAGGGTTATAAAACAAAACGTATTTATAATCAGAATTATGATTAAACGGTTTGATGTTGTAAGCTTTCCGTGTTGTAATAATCACAGAAGTGTGTTATAAAACTTAGTTTACAGTTAGGGATGGATGCTTGTGTTAGATTTATTTCCAAGAAAATACTATATAAGTGTATATTATTTGATAACCCGCATTAGGCCAACGTGGTGGTCTATATGGCCTAACCACTCTCAACCGTACCCTCGATTGTAGAAGAGGCCCGTGCACTGCAGTGGGACGTATGTGGGCTGATACAGGTATAATATTTACACTTATAACTATACTCGCAGGTTATTGTGAAGGTAGCGATAAAATACTAAATCTCATTTATCGACAGCATTAGTTTTATGCAACTTTAGAGTAACTTCGTCAATTAAACTCCAGACATATATACAGCAATAAATTCAATATTTCCTTTTTTCCTAATTTTTTTCCTAGAACCACTAACAAAATTTTAACTATAGGTAGTAAAGTTATATCGGTAACCCTTGAGGTGTGGATGTACTCTGCTTCAAATTACACTCCAGTCAGTTCAGTAGCCCCTACTCAATTAACACAACTTCACGTGAACAATACCCTTATTAGTACATTTACTACGCTATTTTAATTAACCAAAGGAAATATTCAGAATAAACATCAAAGACTAATGACGTTTTTCAGGCCCATTGATATAACTAGAAATGCGATTGGCCACATGCAACTTTTACATGAATGTCAATCGTCCGCCATTTTAACTGGTATATACGACTAAGTTGAATATGATGAACAATTTCATTGAAGTGATACCTAATAGTATCCACCGGTTATAGATGGCTATCCCTCTTTACTTATGTAAATGTAAGTGTATAATATATGGCTCTCCCTGCCAACTGGGTATATTAGTAACAAAAGTTTATGAGTCTGCTCTGACTTCTTCAGGCGAAACTTTAATAATCTATAGACAGTTTGGCATAATAATATAACATGATGACAGATCGTATTTTGACGCCAGTCGGTGCTCTATCTGCTTGGAACTGCGGTACTTTCTTGTACTGTGTAATCATATTAAGAGTCAAACAAAAAAGAAATGGTGTATGAACGACTCAGACGAAGAGCCCAAATAACTGTTACAATAAAGACGGCAAAAAGTAATTTTGATTGGTGTAAATAAAACTAATTAAATTTGTTTTTGAAGATTAATCCACAATAAGAATTAATTTATTGGAATTCTGTAACCTAATTAATACTATCAATTCAAATTGGCTATGACTTAGTTTTATTTTGTTATCTTCTGATATGGCATTTAGAAAGAATGAAAGAAAGAAAATGTATTATGTATTGCATTTGTGATCGAAAATTAAGACAAACAGTTTTACAGAAACACTTAATTATAATTTTTATTTAGACAAATATCTAAATGATCTATTTAATTGTTTTGTGTTTGAGTGTTTGGAGACCAAATAGTTTCTCGTGATTTCAGGTGCTGTTCATCAACTGTTCATAAGCTATCATTTCATCAATCATCAATCCATTCATCAAGGGAAAAACGTCCTTAAAAATGTTAAGTAAAAGTAAATAATGGATTAATTATGTTACAATCGACGATCTTATCGTTTTAAGAGCTCTTGGAAAGACATTACATGCTGCGATGGTTTTAAACGTCCATTATGACTTCTTTGCATAATTCTTCGATTTCAATTGCGAGGTTGGCTATTGAGGTCACAAAGCGTTCCCAATTATTGTTACATGGTATAAATTGTACTTAAATACTTCAATAAACAGCTAACAGGTACTACTCCAGATAATTATGACGTCTCATTGATCTCTCTCACTACAGTCACAGGGAGTCCTCTGCTGAACATAGGTCTTTCTTAACGAACTCACAGCTCAGACTTATTAGAAAAGACCTACATCCAGCGACTATTTGCAACTTTAGTTGACTCTTCTCTTTGGAGTTGAGTGTCCGATACTTCACTTGCCAATGCATCTAGTGGCAGCTTACATCAGTTTTGGATCATGTTTCCTTGGGGTTGACTCCCAAGTCGGGAGTTTAGTTTGCATGGTGCTTGGATTGCGACTGTACACCATGAAAACTCGTAGTTATATAAATTACCTATATAAATGTTCGTCGTATTTTGAGTTTAATCTGTGTATATTTTTAGCCAACCCGCACTAGGCCAGCGTGGTGGACTATATGGCCTAACCACTCTCAATCATATTCTCGATTGTAGAGTAGGCCCGTGCCCTGCAGTGGGACGTATATGGGCTGATACAGATATTTTTAGTATGAGTGAGTGATACCACTGTATTGTTCTGACGATTCTATCAGGTGTATAGTCAGTTTCAGTCCAGAGTAAAAAGAATTATCAGAGCGTTTGTAATATTGTGGCGTGTGTTTCAACTTGGCCATGTGTTTGCTCAGCACAAAGCTGGAAAGACAAAGCAACCAGGCCTGCATTCAACTATGCACATTTTTTTATTATTTTGAGCTAGCTTTGTGGTTTTGTATCTGCATTGTTGTCAGCTGAAGTTTAAATTCAGTTGCAAAAATCTGTTAAATATCTCCGTTCCGTTTAAAGCTTTCCTTTCGCTCAAACCTACCTACTGCATACCATTATCGTGCGTGCCATACATGTGCCAGGGAAAAATATATTTCTTCTATGCAGTTCATAATAAACTGTAAAAAGTTACAAAGATAGTCCTGGCGATAAATTATAATACAATACGTCTGTTGTGGGTATCAAAAACTACTAAACACTTTTCAGTTTCACAACACCCAGACATAAAACAATTTTTGTGTATCACTTACAACAATAATAAACTTGTCGACACTTATATAATATTAACCTAATCATATATTTAAATTAACCTTAATTATGTAATCACAATACCATTGAATACATTATCATAACACGAACGGATTAAGAGTCCTGTTATATCGCACTAATGTAATTTCCATACGGCATTTATAAACGATATGGACATCGAGTGCATAAAAAGGATCGGACGAATTCTTTTCTGAATTTAAAAGGGTCTTTTTATCTCTCGAACGGAGCGTGTGAACTTTTTAGCGGACTTGGTATCGCGGGAATGCATTCGGCTTTACTCATTATGCGTCCATTATCAGATGTGGGACAAGTACCCCCTCCCACTGTTGGACTGAAATAAGCGGGTTTGCAGAGGTCAAGCATGCTGTGGCTTGTTTTTGGAATCGATTTGGTGGAGGAATTACACTGTATTATATAGTGTAGTACCGGCTAGAGCTGTCGAATAGCGAGAGGTGATAGTGAATTATCATTAGGCATTGTTAAGACAATAAGTATGAAGATGGAGTAATGATATACTGTGACATTATTTTATACAATTTTGTCAGCAGTAGATCGATTTTTTCATAACAGTAAAGCTGACTTTGTAGTCTATAAGTTGGTGTAGGGATTTAAGTTAATTGTGAATGTTATTTATATTTATTTTGGTGAAGTTGATTACTATAAGACATGTTATTGACGCAACTGTCTGTATAACCTTTATGAGGTCGCCTGTGGACACGTTATTTTGAATAATATTTATTTATAACCCCAATCTGCTCCAAATTTTCTCCCATAACTTCGATATCTATATCAATGTGACGAAAGTAGGGCCATATTTTTTGTTGGATAAACGAACTACTTGAATGCTAATATATTAACCATCGTATTTACTTTCCGAACGAATAATATGTATTTTTGCTCTCAATCATGTCAAATTATGAAACGTATTTACGCTATAATGTAACCACCACGTCCTTAGAAATCGGTTAAAAAGTAAAAAAAGACAAACATTATTGCTGAAGGACTAAGGTCAGGAAAGTAAACTTTGGTACCTATCAGGTTTTCGCTAGTAAGACTGATAGCAAATTACTAGACTAGAATTACATAATTGAAGAATGCATACATAAACTCACTTCTTTTTCCTTGAAGGGGTAGGCAGAGGTGCCAGGACACCTCCATTTCACCTTGTAAGTTCCGTCTCGTTATGTGATAGATGGCAAGCCCATCGCCATATCGGGCACAAATTCCTGACTCTGGGCTGATAATGAATAGAAAAATTCAATATCACTTTGCCCAACCCGGGATTCGAGCCCGAGAACTCAGCTTTGTAACCGTACTCTAGTACAACTTCGCCACCAAGGCAGTCGAAGAATGCAAAACGCAAAATATTTTGCACTTGTGATGTAAACCATAGTCGTCATAGATACGTAATAGCTGATTCAAACCTACGTCACCGGTCAGTTGTACGTTACATTTTATCTACTTTATAGAGCGACATAAAGATACTTCGAAAACCCCATTCATATGTTTAATCCTGCATGTATTATGAAAAGTATTACCTATAAAGTATTACTATCTATTATGACTATGATAGCAGAACTTTTTATCTGTATTGTTACTAATATTATCAATGTAAGATATTTTGGTATGAATCCCGTACCGAAAGAAAGTAGCGCAGAAAGTATCAATTACGTTCTGCTTACTATATCTGAGGTGTTTTGAAACACAAATTGAATCTTCAATTTTTTTCCTGTCCACTTGAAATTCGCGCGATCAGAAAATTTTAATTTTTGTAATCTCGAATGCAATTACTGGCTGACGTTGCTACAATGTTCCTTTAATCAATTTGGAAACGTGGAATCCATGCATATTTTTTTTTTATATTATGAAAATTGATGCTAAAATTCGATTTTAATTTTTCTTCCTTCCCTTTGTGAGTTCAACTTCATACGGTTGCTTTTTCAAAGGAGGATACTACAAATTAATTTGGTCATACGAGTACAAAAGCCAATAAATCTCATAAATACCGCAAAATTGGGATTCACACCCACATGTCTTTCATCTCCATCCACACCATTGTATGACAATTTCGCGGCGCACGTCCAGTATTTAGCAGCTCGTTTCTCGGACCATTGGACGGTATAACGAACTCTACAAACGGACCGTCATTGTGTTCAGTTATTGTTTAGCCACCATGCTTGATTCCACTTTCTATTTGTGTGTTTTAACATTCGAGCTGGTAGTTTTCGTGATTCCTGTTCTCGACGGCTTTGTGAACACCGCTTTATTTTTATTCCGCGTTGTGGGATTATCTTTATCGGTTATTTTTAGCGTGGGCTTCCGCGATATAAATAGTGTGAGAAATGGCAACGTGTCAGTCATAATACGGATTTAGCGCCAAACCGATAATCCTTGGTATACTACTGAGTGAAGCTGTTTTCGTACTTGTTAGTTGTCAATAATTTCACATTTTTCGGATATCGGAAAGTAGTCTGGCTTTGCGGTGAATTTCAAAATTGACTTTTACTTAAATCATTCTCGACATCTAACGACTTAATGGATGCAGCAATATTCTATGATAAAGGATGATCAGAACTTCATAATAATGGGTAAGAAATCGAAGTTAAAATACAGGAGAAAGGATACACTAGAGGGGAAGTTGGAAAAATAAAAATCTGTTTATACCTTCAGAAATCTCATAAGTGCTACGTAGGCTGGTGTTAGCAGAGAACTGATGAAATAAAAAGTAAAAAATAAGTGGATTGAAACATTTTAATTACCTGAAGAAACTCATCAAACATGCCAACAAAAGAAGAGATAAAATTTTCACTAGATTTTAAGACTCTATGAATAAGCCCGGCAGTGATTTAAGGAAACAACATCAAGCTTATTTTACCTCGGTTGCTATGACAATGATACAAGTACTGAACCAGTTAAGGAACAAACCCACTTGAAATGCAAACGTGTAATTGTTATTATACGCAATTATTTCGTGCATGCGGAGTTCTGTGAACTCTTTGAAGCTCGTCATAATTAACGTAACAAGCGACATAATTGTCTCTCGTCTTAGACACTTGTAAATTGTCACTGTTACGTGTTATAGGGATTTCGTTGTCTTTAATGAATTAATAATATTTGTTTTCAATGAATGGCTAGACGAGCATGCCATTTGCTTGGCGATGGTAAGAGATACGAAAGCTCATGGACAGTAGCAACACCAAACAACACCACGAATTACAAAGCAATGCTTGGCGTCGACCATCCTGAGACATAAGATTTTAAGGCTTAATATGTCCAGTATATACTCTGGCTACAATGTCTTTCTACTTGAAATACAACAGTACAATTTTATCCAGATCTATTTTTTATTTGGAAAATCTTTTATGAATTGGCGTTGGAATTGAGTGGTACGCTTGCTCTCTAATATTATTGTTGGTTCAGAAACAAAATCATCTGCCTCGGTGGTGCAGTTGTACGACGATATGATTGCAAAGGCGAGGTCTCGGGTTCGAATACCGGGTCGGGCATAGTGATATTGAATTTTTCTATTCAATATTAGACCGGAGTCAGAAATTTGTGCCCTTATATAGCGATAGGCTCGCCCCTATCACATCAATGGAAGTAGGTGCCCTGGTAGCAACTCTGCCTACCCCTTCTGAGAGAAAGGCGTGAATGAATTTATCAAATATGAATAATAAAAAAATGACATTAACTCAGTAGTATGTGGGTAGTATTAATGACATATCTGCCTTCATCTTACCATAGGTAGTAATGATATTATTTATGCGTGGAATAGAAAATATGCTGAAGATTATGGAAGACATATTTCATGTATTCTTCGTCAAAACAACTTTGGACATCAGCGAAGCTCGTGCGTGCCATATTTTATAGTAAACGTACTTTAAAAGTTCTTATCGCTGAGGCCGGAGTTGCGATGTCTCAGATTTTGAGTTATGTTTGAGATGCTGAAAATAAGAAGCGGGTTTAGCTGTAAATTATGGATATTTAAGTGGTTCTTTTCTGTGCATATTAACAGTTATTAATTTTTGGTAAAATTAGTATTTTTTTCTGGATTATGTGTTATTTTGTTAAATTGTATTTTTGGAATGATTTTACTAAAATCTCTCTTACGTATAATCTATAAAATTTTATATTATTTTTATTGGACGGTAAGATAGGCGATACAGTTATGCCAAGTAAATAAAATCTGCTGCACGCACATTATTTTTTATGTGCTACAAAAATTAAAACTGCAAGCGTTTTCTGAGATTATCACCTGCAAAATATTAAATGATGGACAATATTATGACAAAAATTATATGAAATAAAATACAATATAAAAAGTACGACGATTTTTTTGATTATGCAACACCGGGGTTAATACGCAATATAAACGCTCAATGTGTGAACCATTCATAAAAGTCGGCATAAATGTTGCACTCAGTGCTTTCAGGTGTTATAAATAACAACATTCTCACAGGAAACGCACGCTCGTAAACACGTTTTGTCATTACATTTAGGGTAACAGAAATGTAAATTCACGCATTTATCTCGCTAATATGGCGCCTCAATAATATTTTTATTCTCCCTGATCTTATTCTTCGCTTAGGTGCATGGAGTAGGTACATTTATTTATGTTGCACGGTAATAATTATTTGCCTCAAATATTTGCCTGAAATCAATCATCTTTTACTTTTAGCCTATCACTCAAATAGCCCATCTATCGGAATACTATCATACGTAGGAAAGTAGGCTATCGTAGGTAGGCTCTCTAGTGATCTTTTCTTAACCTATAGAGCAAGCGATAAGAAACTAAGATAGCATAATATGTAACTTACAAAATTAAATTAAATTCTAATGATTATATTATAACAGAGAGCGAATGAAAGAAGGTATAATTACTCTTTGACCGCATAACTCGGATTTGAAACATCGATAACAAAAATATCAATAATCAATAATCGATCGGACAAAAATTTGTTAAATATAATATCCAATAAAAATAACACAAACCAATTAAAACAAATGTTTGTATTAACAAAAATGTTCAATCGTACAACTTTATTTCCAGTCAGGTCGTAATTTATATGATGGATAATTTTTTCCGACGATTGGAACAGCAGGCCTCAGGCGAGCGTTGAACAAATAAAAAAGAAACAATCATGGCAATTTTTTTTGTAATAAAGAACGTATTTACATTATACATACACTTAAGCTACATTCGCACGGGCACTATTTCAACGCGCGTTAAGAAAAACGTTGCAATGAAACAAATGTATCGCCCAAATACTGGAACGCAACTTAAATATAAATGGCGCTTAACTACGTTAATCCCGATTAAATGTACTAGCTAAGTGGGCCGTGCGCTGTTAAGAGCAACTTATTATTTGAATGGCGTTCCAGTATTCCGGCGTAAATCCATTAGTTTACTCAGACGAAGGCGATTTTAAAACGCGACGGTTTTATATCGAGCGCTGGCGGATTAAGTTGAGCGTTGGACGTAAAATTTCCATTTCATATGACATAAATATTGGGAGCGGTAAAAAACCGTCATAGTCCACGCTTTTTAAGCACCCGTGTGAATGGGGCCTTAATCTCATCTCCCCGAAAACTCGTTCAGCGCAGCGAGACGGGCTATGAGCGCTTAAGATAGAGCTACGATTCGGCTGAGAGCTTTAGCCATTTGCTTTCAGAATTCTCTCATGTATTTAGAATTAAAGCAGAAAATTTGAAATATTTTAGCGGTAAATTATTGCAAAAATTAAATAAGTGATCATAGTCCAGTTGGGCATCGACCAAAATGTCAATGGAGGATGTGGTTACGAACCCAAGACACAGCACATTTTTTTAAAGTTATAGGTAAGATACAGTGCAATCCATTGAATTATTCTTTGCTTTAAAAAAGAAAAAAGCACCGTAAAATTTTCCATATATTTACTCCTATAACCCTATAAGAATTTCGAGAATTTTGAAGGCATTTTAAATATTGTTGAAACATCAGACTAGCACGGTTGAGTAAAAAGTCAACTCCTGAATGGGTTAATTTCAAGCCGTCAACCAATCATAAAATTAAAAAACCAAAATATTTTAACATAAGCACACGTTGGGCCTATTCCATGTAAATATAAGATACTGCATACAAATAATAAATATATTAATTAATAAACACCCAACAGTCACGTACATAATCCTGACCCCACCACGCCAAGATCTGGTCTTGTGTCGCGAACTATCGCGGCACAAGCCAGATAACTACATCAGGAACTACGAGAGACGTTTCGGTCTCACAAACACCCAAACCCGAAAAACATATTTATGGACCGCACAAACATTTCTCTCAGTGCGGGATCGAACCATCTCGTTTCACAGGCGGCGTATACCCGACTGCGCCACGGAGGCTGTAAATAAATACAAGAATACAAATGTTAATTTAACCAGAAAAGCCAGGTTTTCAGGGTAAATTACAAATGCATTATATTTGAAAAGAATCCATTTATATGAAAACACAAACTACTTCTTTCTAGTAACCAACTTCAAAGTTCTCCGTATTCGTTAAGTTTGTTCCGCAACTCGACCTTTTTGTTGGCGAGAAAAGTGTAATAGCAGAAAATAAACTGCATTTAGATGCTAGCATATTTCATTTAATAAAACTTACTTTTCTGCTTAGTTTTTTAAGAACGGGCATATATTATTAGTTCTTTTTTCTTTAACTTTTATAACCACGAATAAAAACATACAGATTTACAAAAAAAATGCTTGCGGGAAGGTGATTTGTGCTTAATAAATGAGCATCGATACGTAACAATAAAATTATACCAAGTCTTTTTAACATGACAAACGATGATCAAATACAAAGCCATGACCATATAGAAAAGAAAGCCGAATAATCAAAGTTTCACTATTGTCTTGGCGAGACATAGTAATGTAAGGATAGGTAAGTACGTATAACAAGTATTTTATAGTTTGTTTTACGGATAGTCACAGTAATGCTCGAATCATAGTCACACGTGTGGAAATATACAATCACACTTATCTTGTATAAAATCTTCAGGCCATCAACCGTTTACTGGTGGTAGGTCTCTCATATGTGTGAGACCACCGCAGTGTCTATTTTTCCCGTCAAACAGCAGTGTAAACGCACTGTTGTGTTTCGGGTTGAAGGGCATTGTAGCCAGAGTAACTACTGGACATATTGAGACTTAACATCTTGTGTCTCAGGGTGGCGAGCGCAGTGGAATGCCAAGCATTGCTTTGTAATTCAAGGTGTTGTTTGGTTTTGCTACTGTTCATGAACGGTCGTATCGCTTACCATCAGGCGAACGGCATGCTCGTATCGCCATTCGTAGCAATAAAAAAAAAAACCTTATCGTAGAAACCTCCCGGGACACTCCTTTTTTCAAAAAGTAAATAAATAAATACATCCCACAGTCACGTACATAGTCCTGATCCCACGTGTCTCGGGTATTAGAAACTTTGAGAGATTTTCATTCTCATAAATACTCAAAATATTATAATATAATCTTAGGAGATACGAGTAGTATAACAACACTAAAAATGTACTTATTGATAGAAACCTAATACAACGAATATTTAGGTATCATATAAGTACTTTGTTGGCTTCTAATTTACTTTATTAATAAATAGAAAAAAATCAACAATAGTTCTGAAATATCCGTCTTATCTGCCTAGGATATTTACGTATGCCTGTGTAAAATATGAAGGTTTGATCATGATGCGATCGTGTAGGCAGCCAATTAAAACTTGAAAATCATCTTTGTAAGTATCTCATTAGGCTGGTACTTTCTGAAACGATTTACTTTATGAGAATACAGTCTAAAATTGGATGGGCTGAAAGTTCAAATGAAAATGGGTCTTTTAATGTTGAATATGGGTTGTACGGTATATATAAAATAATAGATAAGTATTCTTGACTCGCCTTAGTGGCGCAGCTGTACTACTGTAGGATTACAACGCTAAGGTCTCGGGTTCGAATCCCGGGTCGGGTAGAGGTATTAGATTTTTCTATTCATTATCAGCCCGGAGTCAGCAATTTGTGATAAATATGGCGATTACACCGGTAGCACCTCTGCCTAGCCCTTGTGGGGAAAAGGCGTGAGGTTATGTATGCATGCACATATGTATGATAAGTATTCTTTGTACTTATAATTCGGAAGCGTATGCAACATTTTTCGAAATGTATGTAAATTCCAAACAATGCTTGACGACAAGACGAGACTGTCACATTATAGCTTTCCTTTATATGTTTAAGACTAATAAGTTGTCTGTGTTACATAATTTTAATTATTTTACTGTTGTGCTAGGTTGTTAGATTTTCTTAATGAAATATTTGTGAACTATTTTTTCACAAAATATAAGATATTGTTTCGGTATCTGCGTAGCACATTCCGAATATAGTAACACAACTAAAATAAATAAATCAAGATATAAGGATTTGAGCTGACGACTCTGATGTCAAACACGCGATAATAAAGAAACTGGCTCCCGATATAGAGAAGGTACAAATAGAATTTCGGTCACGTTTCTGAAAAGTGTGAGAGTTAATGAAAATAGTTTTTTTTAAATCGAAACCAATTTCGACAGTATAGAGTTCTTTTTTTAAAATTCGGATAATTGTTTTTCGAACGAAATAAATTGTTAAATTGAAATTGTCGATAAAATTATTTTCTAGCAGTTGTTTTCATCTTGCAATTTTAAATAATATTGTTTTCGTTCTGTAACAAGATATGTATGAATAAAACTGATCACCGTTGAGAAATATTTAAATTGAAAATAATAAAAGTAACAATATTATTTTGCGAACAACATTGAACTTGATCGAAATCAAACAACGAACCTAATTTGTTACTTTACTTAAATTACCATATTCTAATATTTATTCTAATTTCTATGATTTCATTTTTTTTATTATATTATTTAAAAATATGTTCTTAGTTGCTAAAACATATGTAAGAAACTTCGGTAATCTTTTAAAACTATAGGTTTAAAATAGCAGTCCAATATAATTATTGAATCATCGACAAGAGCGTCTCTCACATGATTCTCTATTTAGATGGCATTGCATGTAATCACTTACTATCATATGAATATGTTTTAGCGTAATTAATATTTACCTACCCGTACTCGGCTTTTGAGTGAGCTTCTATGAACATTTCGAGCTGGTCCATTGCCTTGAATACCCGTAGGAGTTGTATCCTACGCTTGGAGAGTCGAGCTAAGTTTCACGAACGCTGATATAAATTTATTTTAATGAATTTTGGTCGTAAATATAGGCCATATTGCTACGTTAGTTTTTTTATTAAAAGCGTAGCGTAGACAAGTGACATATATGGTTTATGTAATAAAGGAGAAAGTGGAGTCTTAAAGTGCGTGACAAATAACTTTTTATATGTTGCTGAAAATTGAATTCATTTTTTATAGTTTATATGTTTTGCGAATGTATTTTGTTATATTACTATATTGAAATACGTAGAACACTTCGCTTCGTCCTATTTGATACAATCCCTATATGTACATAAAATTCATTTTCTTATTTTTGAGCTCAATGGCGGCGACCCGACAAATCCCACAGAGACGTCAACAACCTTTCACATAAATTAACTTTAAAACTAAAACCCAGTACAAACAAAACATTGCAACGTATTTACATACCTTCAGAAGGAATTCAGCTACCACTTGCCATCAACCAAAACATTACTTATAGTGTGTCCTTTAAGCAGCTATACTATTATGATAACATTCAGCATTACAAGCTTCTCTTTGTAGCAATATGGCTTTCAGCGAGTGACGATTATTCCGTCTTATAATCAGAACATGTTTCCATTTGCGTCCTTCCAGATCGCTATTGACCCTGCATTTGCCTTCAATTGGCTCCGCGCCCTTGGACGGAAGGAATAAATTCTAATTTTTCCCTTACTCCAGGGTTCCGCCCTTGACTTTTTGCATGTAGCCTAAGGACTTAGGGCGAGATATATGGGACAGGGTAAATGTGTAATAATAGGAAGTTAATGGCTTTGAAGCAATCGCGGCGGTATTAAGTGGGGACGAGTCCGAAACGGTTATGTGAATGTACTGTGAGCTGGTAGATTGAAAATTATTTTTTTAGCTTTACTTTTTGTTCCGAGTCTTTTACTCTAGTTAGTTAAGTTGAGTTGAATATTTTCTAGCTACTATTCCGTTGAATGTTTATTTTTAAACAACGAATTTGTTCTTAGCTTAAATTCATTCCATTTTAAAATATCATATGGTAATTTCTGAATAGTAATATTTTTTGCTTTTGTGTTTTGTTTGGACGGTTCTTTAAATATTTAGTATACTTATTATTCTGTAACACATTATGCGACAATATCTCTTTACATATTTAGAGGTTTTATATATTTACTTTAGTTATAATTTGGAGTTTTATAATAAAGTTTGATTGTTCCACTGAATAAAAAAACATTGCTTATGATAATCCAATACTAATAAATCCTCAGGAAAAAAATTAAGAAATTCACTAAGCATTCAGTGAGCCGTATGAGATACCATCACCGAATCCCGAGAGAAACCAAAAGACGTTCTTCTAACTTAAATGTGGAAAAAGACAATCTTATTAATCAATGTATATTCCGGTCTATTAACAACAGTAATGTAAGTAATTCCAATTCCATCCTTAATTATGGAGCCCAACTGGAATAAGGGATGTTGGGAAAAAATCGGCCGAATTGAAGTGGGATTGGGCGGTACACGTCACCAGGATGCACCCTAAAAGGTGGGCGTAAATTGCCATGCAGTGGACGCCCACGGGTAATAAGATGCGACGAGGTAGAGCTCGGAATAGATGGCGTGACGACCTCGATCATTTCAGTAGCGGCAACGGCAGAAAATAGAGACAGATGGAAGTAGTTCTGTAGTTAAGGGAGCCCAGCATTGGAACAATATAGGTTAATAAAAATAATAATAATATTTTTTTATTGGACAAGTATACCTGTTGAAATAAAACTATTATTTACGGTTTTTTATTTGGTTTAATTTTTTTGACTTCCCGACGTTTCGATCATTTTACAGTTATCATGGTCACGGGGGGACTGAGTATACCTGTTTTAGATAGTATCTATACATTATAAAAGTAAAAAAAAATAGGTAGGTATTACATTGGTATCAAGTAAGGTTACGAAACAATTGAAAGTTAGTTTAGACTGAACCTTAATACGTTACTTAATATTATTTTGTGACATCGTTAACTAAATTAATTTACGTTCCTTCATATTTTTACTCATTTGCGGCTGTTTGAAGGGCATCTTTGAAACCTGAATAAAAATTATAATATCATCAAGAACATTAATTACAATATTATTTTACCTCTTAAACAACTGTCAGAAAGCGAAACAATACAATAGAACAAATCCCGGTCCAAGTTCTTAAGTGAAATGGAAAGCAATAATTTATCATGTTATATTATCGAAGTAATTACACAAACTTTTTGTTGAAGTACTCAAATTTTCATCAGCTTCATTAACGATCAATTACGTAGATACATACACCTTACAGAATTTATTATTATTAAAAAAAATAACATCATTAATTTAAAATGAAATCAAAATGTATTTTTTTTATATATTTTTTCATAATACCTGTACTGTTGCAATGTAAATTTTATGTTGATTGACCAGTTTAACAAAATATTTATATTCGGTGTAAGATAAATTCATTTTACTCTTTATCAAGCAAGACGAAATTAATTAAAATTAATAGTATAACAAACACAATCGCAAAAGGAGGCATCGACAGATGAATAGATATAAGTGAAAATAGATTTGCAGCTGTGGAAAATTCCACAATGTCTTTTACTATTCCATTTTATTCACTGACTTAGTAAAGGAAATAAGAAACGAGCAAATAAATCTTTCAATACATTATTTATTGAGTTCTTTCTCTTGAGAATAGAAGCTGATATTTGCTTGAAAGGTTGACGGTTACGGTGCAATTAAGCTTGGTTTTTTCATTGAAAAATGAAAAAACTTCTTTGCTATATTATGTCCTGACCAACTCCCAGTGGTATTGAGCCTTTTGTTTGCTCCACTCCCGAAGGAATGTTAAGTATTGACGTCAGAAGTCGCGTAGGGGAAATAGAGAAATATATAATATACATGTTGATAGATGGCGAAATACTAAAGTGGTATGGGACTAGACTTAATTGAGTTAGCTCTAGTAATGGCTTCAAATAGTGCTTCGGCTTGTGGTTATATCAAGAGATTTCCTCACTCAATTATAGTAAATTAATAGAATTTAAATACTCTAGACAGGACGTAGCATAATTCCAAAGTTGTGCAACATACCTCAGCTCGACAGTAAAATAGTTACCTATATGATTATTTTGAAACTGAAAACTTTGTCGACGATAATTTCACGATATACTCATCTGATTTGAAACTTGAAAACATGTATCATACGTACATACATATATAAACTCACGCTTTTTTCCCAGAAGGAGTATGCAGAGGTGCCAGGTCACCCACATTTTGACTTTTATGTTCCCCCACAATATGATAGGGGCGAGCCTATCGCCCTATCGGGCCCAGAGTTCTGACTCCGGGCTGATATTGAATAGAAAAATCCAATATCACTTTGCCGGACCCGAGATTCGAACCCGAGACCTCAGCTTTGCAACCGTACCGTAGTACAACAGCGCCACCAGGACTGACAAGTTTATTTCTGATCCAGTTGAGTCTGAGGCAGTTGAAACAGGAAAGGCAGAGAAACTTGAAAACTGGAACAATAGGACTGGAGATTCAGAATCAGTAAAATTGTAATCTAGTTTTTTTTTCTATTTAACTTTATGTTTAGCAGGTGAATTTATTTTATCATAGGTACACCGTAAATAAAAACATGTATTCGTCTCACGTTTTCGACAAATTATACTTTATCCACAATGTGGTCTAGTAAACGAAGCGGAAGATAGTGTTTTTTCAAGGCGTCGTAAAAAACCTCAAAAATATTGCGATGTTGATCAGCAGCATGTTTAGGTTTCGGTTATAGTACATCGTAAACTGGCGTGGACTTATCAGAGAATGTTACGCTCTGATGCATTAAATGCTTCCTACAAGGGATTATTTATTTATTTATTCTGAGATATTATATGTAGAAATTATTTTACTGGTGGTGTCTATGTGAGAGTCAACAAGAGTAGGTATCACCGCAATGTCTATATCTCCCGCCAAACAGCAGTGTTAATGCACTGTTGTGTTCTGGTTTCAAGGGCATTGTAACCAGAGTAAATGCTGGATTTAATGAGGCTTAACACCTTATATCCCAGGATGGCACGCGCAATGGAATGTCAAGCATTGCTTTGTAATTCATGGTGTTGTTTCGTTTTGCTAGTGTCCATGAGCTGTCGTATCGGTTACCATCAGACGAATGGCATGCTGGCCTCGCCATTTATCGCTAAAAAAAGTAATGTAAAGCGCGTGTAGGTAATGTGCGTGAATGCACAGGGTAAACCAAGACTGCGACCGAAACCGGGTGGTAGTTTTAGTGAATACAAACACAATGCAACTAAAAATGTCACAAAGAAAAAGCAACATTTTTGTGATGTTTTAAAGATCGTTTTTGGATGCTGTATCCATAGGTTTTGATAAAATAATAATTTTACATACGATATATTACGTACTTTTTTTAAGTTAGCTATTTTTAGTTGCGTTGTGTCTAAAGTCTCTCAAACTACCATCTGGCTTCTTTTTTGGTCGCAGTCTTGAATCTTGATATATCCTGTATGTATATATGCAAATGTATTTATATAAAATTATGTGACATTAACTGTTTTATAAGGTTTATGTTCCGGAGAGGCCATCCTGTAACAGATAATTAAACTATATTCTGGATAAAATCAGATGCTCTTTCTAATTTAATACAAGATATTCAAGTATAAATTTATTAATTCGCAAATACAGATTGGCTTGAAGCATTTCAAGTTTCTAATAATTTAGTTGGTAATAAATCTATTAGCACCTTCCCGGTTACATATTATTTTATGGTCTATTTTGCTGCGTATTAAACGGCTTAATAGCAGATCATAAATCTGAAATGATTATGAAATTATAGACTCAAAAATTGATAATACAAATGCTTGTAGCATTATAAAATCTTCACTCATATTTTAAATGCCACCATAACTTTGGTTGTTTGTTTTTTGACGTGACAACGTCTTAAATTAGGTTGCGGCTGGGAGTCATTTACATGTAATTATTTTATTCGACTGTTATTAAATTTGACCAAAAGGCAGATTAGAACATGAAAAAGAACATAGGCTATTTGTTATATATGATCCTCTATTGTTATTGAGGACCGATATATATGGACTGTTATTCCTTATTTTCTAATCTAATGTGGATGTAAATTGGGAAATATCGAATACAAATATTTAAAAGGCGGTACCTTCTAAATTGAGGTTAATTTACAAAGCCAATGCTTACATTTTGCTTTTCTAAGTAGGAAAATTCCTTACTGATAACAGGCTATTTTTCCTTTAGCTTCGTTAATTTTAATCTACGCAATTTTCTTTCATCGCATTACAATGGCGTGGCTAGGAGATTGACGTCCAGTATGAGTAATAAATTCATTATAATGACACTCATCCTGAGAACATATTGTGTGTATCCGAGAACTCTTAGATTACTCTCGATTGTTGAAAATGGATTATAGTGATATTGTAGATGATGTTATTAATACTCCTATATACAGCTTAACTACTATTATTTTGGTCAAAAAGACGGACAAATTGGTTGAAATGAAATGAAATTTCATGGGTAAAGAGAGATAGGATTGGTCAAAAACTGATCCCGTATTATCATATTATGTAGGTTCGATTGCCGCACCGAGACGACTGTTTGTGTAATCCACAGAGATTTTTTTGGTCTTGCTTGTGAGGGTGAAAAGTCTCTCGTAGATTCTGACACAAGACTCGATCTCAGTATGGATTCAGGACTATGTATGTGATTGTTGGATTAATTTATTTATTCCTTTTCGCTAAGGTAATGAACACTGTATATAAACAAATCAGCCCAAATACGTCCAACTGCCGGTCATAAGCCTTCCCTGACATTAAGAGGACATAGGTCTTCGTCTACTACACTTGTTTATTGCCGATTACCGATGTATTTTTAAAATTTATTTTTATCGTTTCTGCACTTTTCTTTCTTTTTCTGTGAATACATTCTGACACTGCAGTTCACAGTCAGCATTTTTCACATGTTATATAAATACATGACTCGCGTGTTTCCGTGATTAAAATGCTCGTGCTGTTGAACTTGTTTGTTAAATTGCTTCTGTCATCGGGACTCGCAACGCGTACAATTGTATTTTTGTGTTGTAACTGACAGTTGTTCGTCAGACTAGACTTCCTTCAATGGATATGTTTTGGAAATAGTGTGCAGGTTAATATATAAACAATTGTTTTTGTACTTATGAAATATATTTTGGAAGTTTTAAGTGTGATATTATGGCACTCTCAATATAAAAACAATGTTTCACAATGTACGGAATTTGATTTTTTGGTTTAGTAAATATGAATTGATATTTAAAATACAAAATTTGATCCATCGTTCTAAACGAATTTTATTGTGATCCAAGTTAGGCCAGTCCAAGGACCGTAAATTTTTTACTTTTGAAATCATCAATGAAATCATGTTAAGCTATATTCTATCTAGCAATTAATATCAGGAATTCATGGTTTACATCTAAATCGGACTATCTAATACCCCTTTCCTCTTCCCAACCTTCCATCATCATTTCATCATTCCTTCCCGCCTTCTCTCGATTTGATAATCTGTCAGAATGAATATCCATTCCATTATGCAAACGTTCATGATGTTAATGGGCAACAGTGCTGGCTTGTTTGCTGGTATGCCATGCAATAAAAAACCCATACAATAAAAAATATACCTCAAAAATTTCTGGGATATTACAATGCCGAGTAAAGAACAACAAACAAAACAACGGGAAACTGGTGTAGTTCGGAGTCTGCAGGCAGGCAAATAAACATCAGCTGTCGTCAACCCGCCGCTGTTCCCTCATATGATTGCATACTTTATATGTCACGACACATGAGTAAGTTTGACATATGAATTCGTACTGACTTATTGTTTCGCTACGCTTTCATTGTCTCTTTTTCATTATTTTGTTCTGTGTGTCAGGGTGTATGTTTTTATGTTTCATTAAATCTGATTCAAAACTATTTTTTGAAATGTTTATATTTAACTGATGGTCTCTCATCTCTCATATGTATGTGAGAGGCCACCGCAATGTCTATTACTCCCGCCGAACAGCAGTCTAAATGCCAAGTATTGCTTTGTAATTCAAGGCGTTATTTGGTTCTGCTACTGTTCATGAGCTGTCGTATCTCTTACTATCAGACGAACGGCATGCTCGTCTAGCCATTCATTGCAACATTTTTTTGCCGCAAATTAAGATAATGCAACATCATTCGTCAATACAGTATTGACTTTTAATTAAAACCTCCACAGCCTTTGTTTTATTTTTTACATATTAGTTAGCCTTTATACGTTACTGCTACGACGCAGAATTTCACGTCGATAAAGATGATTAAAAAGATTTCTTTAAAGTTCTTCGTTACAAAGTCGATATTTTAGATTAAAACACATTGTTGAAAGTTCATTGACACTACACGAATGCTTCTGAAGGGAGATAATTCAATTTCCAATTTGATTTGCTTTTCACCGATAAATGTTTCTTAATAGCGATCTGAGAGTTGAATAATACCTTGTTTATTTTCTAATAGATTGATGATGTATTGTGCTTTGGCAGACTTTGATGGATAAATCGTAACAGAAATAATTAAGGTAAATAATTATTAAATTGATTATGACCTTAAAGTAAAGTATGCCTTATGTTACACCTCAGACTGTTACACCTTGTTGCCTTAGTTTGACCGTAAAGTATGCCTTAAGTGAAATTGGTCTCGTATCTTATAAATTTTTGTCATAGATTAATGTTTGTTTAAAATGTTATTTTGTTGTAAGGATGTTCTATCTGAAATAAATAAAATATTATTATTATTATTATTAAAGTGACCTCTGCATTGAAATATCATATAATATTATATCATTAAAACAGTATTTAGGTCTAGTCCACACTATCTTAACTTAGTTTACAAGACGGAGGACCTGACTTTATTCAATCATAACGTATGTACATATGCATATATACTGGTGGTAGGTCTCTCATATGTGAGAGGCCATCTGGGTGGGTACCACCGCAGTGTCTATTTCTCCCGTCAAACAACAGTGTAAACGCACTGTTGTGTTTCGGGTTGAAGGGCATTGTAGCCAGAGTAACTACTGGACATATTGAGACTTAACATCTTATGTCTCAGGATGGCGAGCGCAGTGGAATGCCAAGCATTGCTTTGTAATTCAAGGTGTTGTTTGGTTTTGCTACTGTTCATGAGCGGTCGTATCGCTTACCATCAGGCGAACGACATGCTCATCTCGCCATTCATAGCAATAAAAAAAAAATATACAGACATACATGTCTACTCACTAATTTACATTTAAATAATAGACACATTACTCAATTATTTCTGCAACCTTACATCACAGGTGCTGTTTTCCAAGGCCACCATTTCCATCACCGTCAGAAGAGTATATCCCGAATATATTTTTACTTAACCGCTTCATCCCTTCGTATAATACTTACATTTGCGATCTCAGCACGTAGGGCTACGTATGGACGGCGCACACCAACAATTTGTCAAACTTCTGAACAAGTAATCTAAGTAGTGTATTTGTTTCCAAGAGCTAGGGCTTCCCTGGACTTTGTTCTCTTTACTTTCGTGTTATTGAAACATAACAGTTGTTTTTATTGCTATGAATGGCGAGACCAACATACCATTTGCCTGGTGTAAGCTATATGACCGCTGATGGACAGTAACAAAATGAAACAACACCATTACTTACAAATCGATGCTTGGCATTCCACTACGCTCCCCATCATGAGATAAGATAGATATAAGATGTTAAGTATCAATGTGTCCAGTAGTAACTTTGGCTAGAATGTCCTTTAAACCGGAACTGTGCATTTACACTGCAATTTTGCGGGAGAAATAGACATTGTGGTGGTACCTACTCAAGCGGCCTCTCACATATGAGATATAAAAGTATGTTGAAAACTGAAAGCGATTACGACTGAAATTACATTCAATGATGCTTTTTAACAATGAGTATAGGCAATAAAACGAATGGGAGGAAAGAGTACTGAATGTTCAAGTATATCAAAAATTGTTTCAAATGCGACAGCAATGGTGTCATTTCATGAAAGCCTATAGTATCAGCTTTCTGTGAGATATTGGTACTACCACATCTATATATAATAAAGTAACCGATCAATGTCAATACATGGAATATATTATACGAGAAAAACTAAAATAGACTATATTAACTTAATGGAAACCAAAAGACTAATTTTTAGATTATTTGTCTATTTGTCTGTACGGTTGTGCCCGATGAAACCAGAAACGGTTAAACGGATTTCGAAGAAATTTGGTGTGGAGATAGCTCATACCCTGGATTAACTATTGGGCTACTTTTTATCCTGAAAAATGCAGTGTTCCCGTGGGATGAGGAAATAATTCCTATATAAAGTTAAATAAGTTTTTTTGCTTTTAGCTCTGGTATTCCAACATTAATTTAGTGCTACAAAATATTTGCGTGAAACCGATTTTAAAGAACTTGATTATAGCGTTGCAATCGAATGAAACCGCCAACCCGCACTAGGCCAGCGTGGTGGACTATATGGCCTAACCACTTTCAATCGTATTGTCGATTGTAGAGGAGGCCCGTGCCCTGCAGTGGGACGTATATGGGCTGATACAGAATCGAATGAAAAGCAATTAGCAATAAATAAAAAGCAAAAGTCAATAATCAGTGGAGTGCGACTAAATGAGACATCGTTGCAATAGGTAAATTTAATTACCTCTTTCATTAAAATCATTTTAATAATAGATATTAAATATCCAGCGTGCATAATATACTTGCGGTTTGTATTTATAGTTATGTCTGTGGGTACTTTAGAAAATAACTAGGCCTAATTATGCGACCAAGAAAATTAAATCGTGATTCCATCATTTAAAAATAAAAAAGAGAGCATTATTTGATATTTAATTTATACTTTAGTTTCATCAATATAAATTGATGCACACGTTTCGGCGTTATAGTGAAAGTTTACGTGAGCCTTTAGTAAAAATACGTGCTCGCTGCTTCGTAACGATACTTTTTCAACAAACTTTTATTAATTAGTTTTATTTAGATATATTACATTTGTTTGAAATTTAGCTAAGTTTTTAATATAAATATAGAGATTTACATTTTATATAACTTATTCATTACACATAAGCGTTTGCAATCATTAGGTTAATAATTCATTCAATGATTATTAATAATTTAAAATTCATTCGACAGCCTCTGTGTCGCAGTTGGCTAGACGCGGGCTGCGAAAGGAGAGGCCGCGAGTTCGATCCCCACACCGAGACAAATATTTGTGTGAACCACAGGTATTTATTCCGGGTCTGGGTGTTTGAGAGATCGTAAAGTCTCTCGTAGTTCCTGATACCCACGACACAAGACTCGATCTTATTGTGGGGTCAGGACTATGTATGTGACTGTTGAGTGATTTATGTAAGATTCCTTATGTAAGACCTATATTGCACTTGAAAACTTGGAGCATATTTCATTGTACTAAGTTAAGATACAACAGTAAGAGTGAAAACTTTGTCAACTTAATATGATAACAGCCTTATTCAAAGATAGTTGATAAATCTATTTTAACTATCGAATGTTTTTTTTTCTTAGCTTAAATGAAATACAAAAGTCGTTCGAAAGGGTAAAACCTTCGATAACTATAATAGGTTTATAAACTGTCTCTGAATAAGGCAGTAAGTCTTGTATGGTGTAAGTTTGTGTGGCAGAGTGTGAAATAGCGTGGTGACGAAAACTTGTGGAGTGAAAAATTATGTATAGTCGCTGCCTACCCTTATAGGATACAGGCGTGACGATTATGTATGTATGTATGTATGGATACTTCTGGAATGCTTTAACTTTAATGTGCCTTTCAGCCTATAGCACAAATACTACAATTTTAAGCGGTGCCTGTTGGGTAGAATATGCGTTACCACTCGAATAGGTCAACCTATGTGATGAAAACTTGTCTTAGTGATAGATGCAATAAGGTCGCGTTTCATTTAAAGCCAGCTTTCTACGGTTTTGAAAAGGCATAGGCATAGGCTAGGCTAGGCTCACCACCATCACATCGTGTGACTGAACACACAAGTCGATACGTGGATGTCCTGGTCCTCCGTCCACCCCTTTTGGAAAAGAAGGTGAATATACGATATATGTTAAACTTATTGTTATAAGTATGCCTGTAACGATAAGTGAGAAATAGCCATTTTTTATTGGTGAGTTTCTTTATATTCAATTTCCCTGCGGTGCTTTGTGGTCTCAATTTAGTTTGAAGAACAATCATGATCTTATGTTCAATTTTAACAATTTAAAATGTAAAAATAGAGCCACCATGTTGTGTTTCATGAAAATATTTTTAATTTCTAATTTAGTATCACTTTAATTTTCAAAGATCTTTACAATAACATGAATATTTTAATATTCATTCATATACAGATTTTCGTCAAAAATAACGTAAAAAGTTGTAAACTTTTATAATTTACACCTCACCATATCTTTCGAGGCGGTTAATGATACGATTTTATTACATCAGGGAAACATTCCAAGGGCCGAAAACATCGAATTCAAATTGCTTGAATAAATCAAAAAGTTTAGGGGAAAAAATTACGATTTATTAGGCGTTATAAACCAAATTTATGCTTACACGGGAATCGTTTATTTTAATTATGTTAAGACGTTCCGAATTACTTGTACTTTTTATATTAAAGTAAGTCTAAATACTATTCAAAGCTCTATATAGCAAACTAATAGCACCATTGGGTTTCAAAGATTTATAATTGTGGAGAATAGAAACGCATTTTTTTAAAATAACATGAAATAGTACATTGTTGTCTTTGATAGAAATTGTGGTTTTATTGACAGGAGTAGCGAAGATTTGCCTATCAACGTGCATTTTTTTTATAATGAAATGTTCAATAAGGCTATAGACGTGCCGCCAAATAATTTTCATTCAATTATCTGTACTATATCTGTACTGTATCAGCCCACATACGTCCCACTGCAGGGCACGGGCCTCCTCCACAATCGAGAGGACTATTGAGAATGGTTGGGCTTAGTGCGGGTTGGCGGACTCTACATACCCTTGAAATTCTTACAAATCGCTATGGTATGCAGGTTACCTTACGATGTTTTCTTTCACCGTTATAGTGCGTGGTAATTCACTATCAATACCCACGTGACTGAAAAGTCAGAGGTATGCCCTGGGATTCGAAATCGCGTCCACCGTGAACATGTTGGCAGCTGCGACTGGTCCGTTTACCACGCACTTTTTGGGATCGGTGGTGTGCCCAAAATATTATGTCACGTGCTTTTAACGGCATGCGTTCCATTGGCTCGCCATCCCTACTTAGAGGCAGCTTCTACCAGTTCAGTACCGTGAGATTGTGTGATTGGTCATAATGTACATTTGTGTCACTGTGTGTGTCACAAACGCACACAAATAAACTTTATGAGAGTATTTTGGCTTCTTTAATATCATTTTGGTTGTTTGAGACTGGCATTGTACTTGTCTTTTGGGACAGAATAACGACCTCTCTGAATTGTAAGTACTGTATGACACTTATATGTATGTATGTAGACACATTTAATTCAACATTATTTCACAAAAACCGATGCCTTTTCATCATACTTGTAAAGAAAAAATCTTGAGCTGAAGTGTTGTTGAACTTTTCTTAAACAAACACCAGAAGGCGATGGTAACAGTTTTGTAATCTAAATATAGCTTCCTCAATTAGGGCGACCTAAAACTGCACTATGATCAACTGAAAGAGCTAACCTCTGGCTGAACAGACAAAGCAAAATTGAACAAATTGGAAATACTGAACTATAGTCATACAGTTTAGTGGTACGTCTAGTTTCGAATAACTGCTCTGTTTGTGAACGTTCCTCACTGCGAATTAATTGAGTGTTGAGTATACATTGACAGAACTGTACGCGCAGATTCACCGGCGCGGCCTTGAGTGTTCAACCCGCACGGAAATGGACACATGTGTCTGTTATAATATCGTAGAATATTTCGTATTTGAATACGTATTTTTAAATAACTGTTTGATAACCGGTATCGACTCAGTATCATCAACTCTTGACTTGACTCTCTCTTGAATTTGCTTTAGAAAGAGATTTTGTTCAATTTAGGTCAAAATCCTAAAAATCGCTGAGTCATTGCAGGTTAGTGGATTTTTTAAATGTATGTATTTACAGAAAAACGGAAAGCTTTCTGAACTTCTAAAGTGCTATTTGTCAGAATCATTTTTGACAAATAGTATTTTTCTGTTTTATTATATCAGTGTCATAAGCATTTGACAGACACACAAATGTTTCCATTTAGTTTATTTGGTACGTATATCATATTTTTATTTTGTACTCAACAATTCACCAGTAATGTAGTGCTTATCCTTTATAACCTCTTTCTTTGTATTTGGACTTTAAATCTAGGATATAATTGATGATAACCCAAACACATTATTTTAGACCGAAGAGACAAATTAAATACTCATTAGTGCTTACAGTAACCAACAGTATAAAAGTGCGTGGTGGTCTTTTGTTATCGAACTAGACACAGCTTGTTCACGGTGATCGCGAGTTCAAATCCCAGAACGTACCTCTAACAATCCGGAGTCGTGTGTATATTATTATCATCGTGAATTAACCTGCATACCATAGCAATTTGTTATAATTTCTAGGGTATGTAAAGTCCGCCAACCCGCATTAGGCCAGCATGGTGGACTGCTCGCATAAGGTCTCTCCATCGTCCACTCGATTGTAGAAGAGGCCAGTTCCCTGGAACGTATAATTGCTTGAGAAAGAAGCTCTTTAAAATCGCCAACAAAAGAAGAAAAGAACAACGATTTATAAGGGACAGTCGCAACGTATGCAACACGGTTCAAATTATTTAAAAAAAAAACAGATAATACAGAACACACAAATACTAACAGACTAAACCGCCAAAAAATATTTGAACTCCTCGTAAATACATGTTGTACAACGTAAGCCATTAAATTTTATAAAATAAAACAGATTGTACCTCACTATTTACTCAATCTTGCGAACCCGGCCAACTGGTATGCACTAAGAGCACATCTGGCTTATATTTTGTAGTTGTACATGTATAAGGTGAGCGATAGTCCAGTGAGTGGTCAAGGGTTTTATCCTAAGCACAGATCACTGCTTTGGGGTTATGTTTGAATCTTTAGCCAATTATAAGTTGATTTTGTCATGAATGAAAGTCGTCATGATGGAGCCTGCATAACTGAAAATTCTTAAAAAAGATTTCAATTTTTAATAGACTTCAAAAATAGGAGATTATGTATTCGATGTGTGTATGTAATTTTGTCAGAATTGCGAAGTTTTTTATATGTTAGTCAATACCAACGTCTGAAAACGAATTTCTAATAAAAACACGTATGTATGTTTGTAAGTCTGTATGTTTTTCCACGCATGTCTCAAAAAATATAAGACCGATTTCAAAAATTATTTTTGTGTTCCATTATATATAGTCTAACTTAGGAGCTGTATAAGTTTCATCAAAATCAGTTTGCTAGTTTTTGAGGGAGTGTAACATTTACCAGTCCGCGGCACGCGTACATGTTGACTATTTTGTATTGGCGTCCCAACTTAGATAGGTAAGGGTAAAAAGTATTGATTACTACAGCAGATATTAAAAAAAAATACAAAACAAATAAAACATAATTTTAAAAAATGTGAAGTTCATGACCACATTAAGTCAGCTTGCTGTTTTACTTAAGAAAGCTGACTAAATTCCCCTAAAACTGGGAGATGTTCGAAACAATTCCCATTTGAAGTAATTGGATCATCCTAGATATGACTATCCTTGCCACTCCAGCGTTATATCAAGAAAATTCTTTCCAACCGAATAACATGACCTATGTGTCTAATGATATTACCCTGACCAGATATGATCAGTCCATTTCACCCCTAATATGAAACCATCAATCCGGTGTCAATCACCCTTTACTCCTTTAGATCACGAAATTTCTAAGCCGTAATTTCGTCAGGGGCTAAGCCGAATATTCACCCAATTACGATCTCTATACGTGATATAAGTTTCACGGTCATGGTCGGGTCCAGATAAATGTGTATAGGGAGAAACTGATTAGGAGTCGTGGTAATCTTCGTGTATTAGTGGATTTCACGAAAGAAGTATTAATGTAGGAATTTTAACTGTAATTGTAGAGCAGCACACCTGGATCCGGTATAGTCGCTTAACTGTGCTAAATAGTAAATACATACACACATACATACATAAACTCACGCCTTTCTCCCAAAAAGGTTAGGCAGAGGTGCAACCAGGGAATCCACATTTCGCCTTGTATATTACGTTCTACGATGTGATAAGGGGCGAGCCTTTCTCCATATAGGGCACAAATTCCTACTACGCAAAAAACAACATACCCCATACAAACCCCATACTTCAGCTTTGAAACTGTACCGTAGTACAACTAACCCACGGGGGCAGTCTAATATAAAAAGTATACAGTTGATATTTTTTTTATTATACGTGTAAAGAAAATAAGCAGCCATAATTAGAGTAGGTTTTCAAATATTTTTAAGAAACAAACAAAATAACAGTCGAAAATATACAAAAACATAGCAATAGTTTATGCCAATGTTGTTCGAGAAAAAACAAGATGAACAACTTCACATCGTCCAGTAAGCTCATCTGTAGTCAACGGATAAACTTTCACCTTTGTTTATCACTGAGTTATTTCTGTTTTATTTTACCAATCGACAAAGGATAGGGAATAGTTTCGCAGATGGGCAGAGATTTTTACTTCTCCTTTAATAAAAACTACTAAATACTGGTGGTGGGTCTCTCATATGCGAGAGGCCGCCTGGGTAGGTACCACCGCAATGTCTATTTTCCCCGCCAAACAGCAGTGTAATTGCACTATTGCGTTTCGGATTGAAGGACATTCTAGCCAGAGTAACTACTGGACATATCGAGACTTAACATCTTATGTCTCAGGATGACGAGCGCAGTGGAATGCCAAGCATTACTTTGTAATTCAAGCTGTTGTTTGGTTTTGTTACTGTTCATGAGTAGTCGTATCGCTTATCATCAGGAGAACGGCATGCTCGTCTCGCCATTCATGGCAATAAAAAAAACATTCTTAAACCAATTAAACATAAGTGATCCCACCCTATTCTTTCTTTGATAGAAAGTCCTAGAAGCGCAGAATAAGAAATAAATCATACATACATACATACATAATCGTCACGCCTGTATCCCATAGGGGTAGGCAGAGACTATAGACCGCCACTTTGCTCGATCCTGGCATACTACTTTCGCTTCATCCACTTTCATCAACGTCTTCATGCATTCTCGTCGGTTCAGGGTACTTTTAACCTGACCCTTGTTGAGGGTATCACCGATTTGGATGGTGTATGTTCGGTGAGGTCGACCCCTACCGACTCTTCCATCCACACTCGCATTATGTATTTGTTTCGTAATTCTCCTTTCATCCATCCTTTCTACATGACCAAACCATCGTAACATTCCTTTCTCAATTCTCGTCACTACATCCTCTTTCACTCCACAAGTTTCCATCACCACGCTATTTCGCACTCTGTCACACAAACTTACACCACACATTCCCCTTAACGATCTCATCTCTACTGCCCTAATTTTACTTTCATGCTTCTTTTGCCATACCCAACTTTCACTACCATACATAAGCGTTGGAATTAACACTCCTCTATGGACAGCCAGTCGTGCCTTTTTGGAGACCTTCCGACTATTCATAAAGGAGTGTAGCGCACCATTCACTCGATTTCCCGCATTCACTCTCCTTTCAATATCGCTATCATGCTTTCCATCACTTGTGAAAACACAGCCCAAATATACGAATTCATTCACTTGTTCTACTTGCTCATTTCCTATCATAATATCGCATTTTGTCATATTCTCTTCCCTTTCAAATACCATAACTTTCGTTTTACTCGCATTTATTTTCATTCCTTTTCTCTCAAACGCTTCATGCATAATTGTCACCATATTTTGTAGCTCCTCCTCTGATGATGCAAGAATAACCTGATCATCAGCATAGAGAAGACATTTTAGTGACAACTCATTCATTCTTATCCCATATTCACTATCTTTCAGATCTTCTAGGCAACCGTCCATGAAAAGGTTGAACAACCACGGGGACGCTACACATCCCTGTCTCACACCCCTATCGATGCGAAACCAATCATTGTATGATCCGTTTATCCTAACACAAGCACTAGAGTTCTTATAAAGAGACTTTAGTGCTCGAATTAGGTTGCTGCTCAACCCAAACTTGGACAGTGCTGCCCATAACTCATTCCTCATCACTCTATCATAGGCCTTTTCTAAATCTACGAAGGCGCAGAAGACTTTTCGACCTTTAGCTAAGGTCTTTTCAGCAACATAAATCACAGATGTATTTTGATTTCTCTTGGTCAAAATCGCTTTGGACCGCATGTTCACTTTATAAAATTGGAATCTCCGAAGATACGCTCGCAGTGCTTTTAGCGATTGCTGAAATAATAATATATGTCTTTGTAGAGATATAGAAACTCGCGCTTACAGTTATTGTAAAAAATATTATATTTCATAAAGCTGTACGTCGTTTGTCTGACTCTTTACGCATTAATTTATTTTCCCTAGAATATATTTCATGCAATATTTATTTTTATTTATGGAGACAGTAACAGTTTAATTAACAAGATAAAAACAGTCAAGATGAATGTAGACTTGGGACCTTTAAAAGTACTGCCTTTTTATGACAGCTGTAAAATGTATTACAGTTAATTCAGTTGCAAATAAAATAAAATAAAAAGTTTAAATAGACTCTCTTAAAACTTAAGTTATAAAACTTAAGAATAGGTTACCAAAAAAATCAGCCGCGCTATAATACTTTTAATCAGCGCCTTTAATTAAAAAGATACACGTGTACATGTTAGAAGTGCGGATAATTCCGATTTCCGCCCATTTATTAATAGATTTCAAGTGCATGAACAAAACGTAATTGATTTGATTACGTAAAATGTGGTGGATATGTTTTAATTCGAAGCAATAACTACACGCCAACACGATGTTATTTTTAGAGAAGGAAGAAACATCTTTACGGAGCTTTATTAAACTCGATTCGATGTACACAATTTTATTTTGTCGCTTTTTAAATGTTGGTATGTTGGTACAAGAAATAAGTTTGAGAAATTTCTTTGCACGCGTCGTTTCTTAACTTTAGTATTTACGATGCATATCATAACAAATGCATTACCTTTTTAAGTGCTCAATATAAAATTTGGTAATATGTTTATATTTATAAAAATGTTGACAGGTTCGGTTAGACTGTGTTTTCTCAAAGTTTCGACCGGGAGTTACATGACACTTTTAAAATAAAGTTTAATTTTACGTAAAAGGAGAGTTTGGCTTGAAAGTTTATTTTGGTAGAGTTTTTCTTTGTCAGTACAAACATTTGCCACTCAAACATTTTTGTACTTTACTTCGTTCCATAATTCAATTAACCTTACCGATTAATTGATGCGCAATTAATTACTTTGGGCATAAAGCAACTTCGTATACATTTTTTTTATTGCAATGAATGGAGAGATGAGCATGCCGTTCGCCTAATGGTAAGCGATACGATTCTGTGATTGCTCATGTACGGTAGCAAAACCAAACAACACCTTGAATACAACAAAGCAATGCTTGGCATTTCACTGCGCTCGCCATCCTGAGACATAAGATGTGTCCAATGATTACTCTGGCTACAATGCCCTTCAATCCGAAACTCAACAGTGCATTTACATTGCTGTTTGACGGGAGAAATAGACACTGTGGTGGTACCTACCCAGATGGCAACTCACATATGAGAGACCTACCCCCAGTATGAATGTCAAGACTCTTACTTTTTACCAGCAATTTTCCGAGTTATATCTTACTTTCATTTAATAATAAACCTTAACGAACCTTAAAGAGCCGTTTCGGAACGATATAATCTGTAATGTACCGAAATTGCATTATGACAACTCATGTCAATATCATTGGACAAAATTACTTTGCTTATCGATTTTATTATGAATGGAAGTCGTAATGTATTTATTTTACATTTATTTACTTTTATAAACGAAATTCACTTTAAGTGATTGGGTATAAATTTAATCTTTTTGTGACTTGGAACCTTTCATCTTCAATTGATGGAATAAAATTTAGATTTTATTTAAATTGAATCCATTAATTAACGAGTCAATTCATTTGTGTAATTACTTATTTATTTTACAGGTCCACCAACAACGCCTCATATCATCAAATTGTATGAAAGTATCAATGTTTCATTACGACATGTGCGCCAATCACAGGTACACATTGTTTACAGAAAAAGAAACGAAATCAGCTCAACATAATTACACCAAAATATATAGATATTAAAATCTAATACTACAAATAAATATTAGGTTTTAATAAGGAATTAAAAAATAATTTATAACATTGAGACATGCGGTCTCAGTATTAAAAGTTCTTTTAGGCTGTTCACCAGAATTTAGTCCTACCATATTTATTCTCTTAATCTGTATCTGTATCAGCCCATATACGTCCCACTGCAGGGCACGGGCCTACTCTACAATCGAGAGTACGATTGAGAGTGGTTAGGCCATATAGTCCACCACGCTGGCCCAGTGCGGGTTGGCGGACTTACATACCATAGAAATTCTTATAAATCGCTATGATATTCAGGTTTCCTCACGATGTTTTTCTTCACCGTTTTTAGTGCGTGGTGATTGACTATCAATACACACATGACTCCGAAAAGACAGAGGTGTGCCCTGGGATTTGAACCCGCGACCACCGTGAACAGTGGCAGCCGCATCCGGTCCGTTTACCAACAGGCCACCACGCACTTTTTAATTTTTTTTTAATTCTCTTAATAGTCACGATATTAACGCATAGTACTCATTTCACTGAATCTAAAAGTTTTCCAGTGGAAAAGGCTCATTAAAATACGTTTATAGACTTTCTTTTCGATGTTTTCATTCCAATTAAGACTGCTAGACTCAAATTGCCGCGGCTAATTGACTGAGCAAATCAATTTTATGATACCATTTAGCTACTACAACTTTTGAGTATGCAAATAGTATGTACTTGTCTGGGCACTCCGTTTCACTTCTATCGCTGCTTTTGCCAACATGTTTAAAAAATTATCAACCTTAGTTCGAATAAAAATATAATTATAGTAAACGTAATTTGATATGACCAGAACATATAAGTCTACAAACATGATAAAACTTTCTTGTTGTATTAATTATCATGGCAGAAAATAAGCGCGAATAGTCGCATTGTATAGAGTTTCTTGCCCTCACACCCGCCACTGCAACTCCTGTAAGCCAGAATCAACAGAGCACGCATTTTAATGACACCGAGCATTGAAGCTCGGCGACTCTCCGGGGATGTCTAACTTATCTCATACCCGCAACGAAATTTATCAAGAAGTCGCATCGTACTCGTATAATGTAAAATAAAAATATTTTTAATAGTAATTTAAAATTAGAGGCTGTCATGTCTGTTATCACATCGCAAACATCATCCGCACTTGTCTATAATGACTTTATTATCAAACATTTGAATTTGGAACTGTCAAATGAGCTGTCACTTTGACGTCGCATCGCGGGTTGTAGACCCGTGTAGACCGGATATGCTGCCTGTAAAATTATGATTTACAATTTTATTAACTTCAAAGAATAAAATACTGGCCAGCGATAAATGTAATGCGTTTAATGTCAGAAAAACGAGTGTGATAAAGAAATAAACAATTTATTAGAAGCTATGTCTGTTTTTGTATGACGCAGTGTGGCCGGAGCGGTAATCAAAGAGATTGCGCCGGCGCCTACTAGCAGAACATCGAGTGCTTTTATAGCATTGCCAACATTTTTCTCGTGGGTGTTACTAATATAAGTTTCCTGTAACAATACGTCATAACTCTGAAAATATTTTTTTAATAAGTTATAAATAGAATGAAATGTAGCCGTTGGGTAGCCACTTGTGGTACATCGCGTGATCTCGCCACTTCCTAGTCTTTTTATTATTATATTAGCTTTTGCCCGCAATTTTGTCTGCGTGATTAACTGGACTTACAATATGTTTTATATCTTAAAAATCGATAAATACTCCCTTAAAAATGAGGAAATTCTACAATTCCAAATTACATCACTATTTATGTGTGAGTATATCGTTGGGCAAATTATATGGCCTATTACTTACTTTATCAACAACGATTTCCCGCTTTATCTTCACTTTAAACATAAAAATCCTTAAAATCGGTCATTATTTATCTATAGTAAACATATGCTATTAAACATATAAATTCCTACCTCCAAAATTTCTAATCCCGGAACTCCGGAATCACGCACAATATTTATACGCGGAATCAATTTATGTTTTTAATTAATATTGCGTTTAAATGTTATGAATTCTCGTAAAATCAGCTATCTGAGGAAAAACAATTAAAATTTTCGAATTCATATTTTAAAACCCAGAATTCCAACTAAAACATTCGTCCCCTTCCCCCCTTTCCCAGATCCCTCCCATAAGGATGAGATTCTAAAACTTATGAACAACTTATGAAATAAGTGAAATGATGAAAGTAAGAATTAATAAAATATTGCTTTCCCTGCGAAGTTCTTGACTTGAATTGTAAAGCTCAATTCTTAATAGATTTTTGTACCCGCGGAACCTAAGCTAAATATGTTTTACAGCAAAATAAATCGAATAAACGTAATAAACTTAGCCACCCGCGTGTCATAATACGAAATTTACAAAATAACCTCAAAATTTAAGGGTTTTTATTTGTTTGTTTGTGGAATCAAAATTTTTTTTTCAAAATTTATGTAGTCGTTACACCCGCAAAATTCTTTCAGTAAAAGTCCTGTCAAAATCAGTCCAACCGTTCTCGAGATAAGTGTTAACAAACAGAACGATAGGTAGATAGACAAAAAAAAATTAGGATCAAATTCGGTATAGGTATCGTGTAAATAATTATATCTAGTTGGACAATTTTTTTATTTTCACTTTACAAACAGACACTTTAATTTTATTTATATGAAAATGATTATAATATATGTTATAATATTTAGAAATAAACGCGATATAATCCTCGACCTCGATCCTCTTACCGAGGCCCAGCTAGACAAACTTGAGCGCCTTCAAAATTTTTGCATTAGGTTTATATTCGGACTTCGTAAATATGACCATGTTTCCGAATTCCGTACTAAGCTCAAGTGGCTTCCTACACGACATCGCCGGAATGTTCATATTCTGTATCTTCTCTACAGTATTCTGTTTAATCCCTCGGCTCCGCGCTATCTTCAGGACCGTTTAAGTTTCCTCTATACTGCAAATTCTCATTCCCTTAGGTCGTCAGAGAATCTGATGTTGAAGTTCCCGGCACACATGACATCGTTCTACAATCGGTCCTTTACTGTGAAAGCAGTGCGTTTGTGGAATGCATTGCCTCTCAGTTTATAACGGTCGCCGTCCTTGGAAACTTTTAAAATGAGGGTGAAAGCATACTTTCTGAAAAGCTAAAACAATGTCCATACTTCACTTTTAATATGTATTTATAAGTATATTTGTTTTTATTTTATTATATGTATGTTGTTCTTGGTGTATGTTTTCAATGCATCGTTTTTGTAGAATATGTATAGTAAATGTAAGTATATCTTATAGTATTATAAAAGCACCGTCCATTTTAACCACTTATCTCCTCTTCTTCCACGGTTGTCTGGAAGAGATCGCTTTTAGCGATAAGACCGCGGTTTTTTAAACCTTCTATGTTTTTTTTCTCTGTTCCATCTTTTTATTATTGTAATTTTTTGCGGTGTTTTGAATAAATTGTTATTATTATCTTAATTACTTTCTTAGAAATCAATGGGGTACCTATGCATGGTTTCCTCACGACGTGTTTCTTCACGTTTATAGTGCTTATTGACTGTCTATCAATAAACACATAACTTCGAAAAGTCAGAGGTGTGCCCTGGGATTTGAACCTGCAACCTCTGTGAACATGTTGTCGTCCCTTTTCCAGAGGCTATCACACACTTTTAATTAAAAATGATATTTGAGAAACGATTCCGTTTCGTGTTCTGTTACAGAGTTATTACTGCTCGGAATCCGATAGTCCCCCGCAGCCTCTGATTTCCAATAACGTTGCTAAACACGCGGAGAAAAGTTAATCACGAAAGAAATTGCGATCGTTAATCTGATTTCGTATTCATTCATCATGCTTCCTAATTTCATTCATAACTGTGATTCGTGATTTCCCCGGTCGACCGGATTGTTAATGGCTATGAAATTTATTACCTATTATATTCTACTTTCTATACTAGACTGTTCAAATTAAATTAGGTAATGACTGGTGGTAGGTCCGCAGAGTCTATTTCTCCCATCAAGCAGCAGTATAAATGCACTGTTGTGCTCCGGTTTGAAGGATATTTTAGCTAGAGTAACTGCTGGACTTAATAATACTTTAAATCTTATGTCTCAGAATGACGAGCTCAGTGGAATACCAAGCATTGCTTCGTAATTCATGGTGTTCTTGCTACTGTCTATTAGCAATCGTATCACTTATAATGTGAATGGTATGCTCGTCTCGCGATTTATTGGAATAAAATATATTATTTAATACAATTTCAAGAGCCGTATAGCGTCCTTGTCCAACTACTTGAACAATAAGCTGCAAATGCAAGCACAAGCGGTCATTGAGTTACCGCAATTGTCAACTGTAGCAAACAACTTAATGAACTTGTTCACAATGTGAGCAAGTTGTAGAACGTGACCTATTACAATTAACAATAATGACTATGATTATTACACAACCTTATTGGTTTATTAGTATGGTGAGAAAAATAAATCTGTGAAGTCAAATGATATTCATGTTACAATTTTTTTTTACGAATATCCATTGACTATTACGAATATTCTTCATATGTATTGAAAGTATTAATAACAAAAATAGTTTTATTTAGTTATTCTTTATTGTATACAATAAATATCAGTATAGAGACAATGAAACATCAAAGTACAAATGGCAGTCTTATCGCAATAAAGCAGTCTTTACCAGACAAGCTATGACAAGGAAAAAGAGAGAAAAGTTTTATATTATTATTTGCTAGTGAGAATGCGCATGTCGCTTGTAAAGTTGACGTCGCTGTGAATGTGAAATAATTTTATTATGTATCTGTATCTGTATCAGTCCATATACGTCTCACTGCAGGGCACGGGCCTACTCTACAATCGAGAATATGATTGAGAGTGGTTAGGTCATATAGTCCACCACTCTGGCCTAGTGCGGGTTGGCGGACTTTACATACCATAGAAATCGCCATGATATGCAGGTTTCCTCACGATGTTTTCCTTCACCGTTATAGTTTATTATGAAAAGACATAAATAAATGAATCAATGATAAATAAACGTTTTTATTGTGCCCAAGGCTTAATTATATTTTTACCATAACCAGCAATAATTAAAAGTTGGCCAGCGTCTTAATTGTTCGAAATTATTGTTCACATCGGTTGTACGTTTCTCGATTACAAGGGATTCAGTTTATTAAGGACTGGAGTTTGACCTCGAAATTAATATTACGTCTGGGTGAGAAAATAAGGAAAACATTGCCATGAAATGCACACTGGGATGCCACCTCAAACACGAGTCTAAATAGATGCGGCATGTCTCCAAACGGAGCTGATTATTTTTATAATTTAGGAGGTTCCTGGTGGTAGGTCTCTCATATACGAGAGGCCGCCTGGGTAGTTCCTAGACCTCGGCGTTGCAATCATACCGTAGTAAAACTTCGCCACCGAGGCAGGTATGTCTATTTCACCCGCCAAACAGCAGTGTAAATACACTGTTGTGTTTCTGTTAGAAGGACATTGTAGCCAAAGTAACTACTGGACATATATAGACCTCAACATGTTATGTCTCAGGATGGCGAGCGCAGTGGAATAGCAAGCTTTGTTTTGTAATTCATTGTGTTGCTTGGTTTGGCTACTTTACAAGAGCAATCATATCGTTTACTATCAGGCGAATGGCCTGCTCGTCTCACCGTTCCTTGAAATAAAAAATACGTGGAAAAAAAAAGAAAAAAAAAAACAACTTTTATATCAATATCTTTAATGTAGGATTCTAATGGAAAAATAATTTTAAAAATTGGTCTATTACTTACAGAGCCTATTCAATGCAAACAAACAAATATTTCCTCTTTTTAGTAATGGTTTAGAAAACTGACATACGTTTTCATACATTTAAAAGAACTTGCGCCTTCTATGTAAACTCATATCTTTGGTTGCCTTCTATAAGATTATTGACCAAGGGCAAAAGGCTTTCCCTGGCTTATGCCCCGGAAACTATTTAGCAAAGCATAGCATTTGGAACGATAAGTAGAGCAAGCGGTTTTTTTTTATATTACACGTACGGTTTGAATGCATTTTATTGGATTCAAAATTGTTACGATGAATATTAAGATAATAATTTGACGAAATTTAAGGCTGATATTTGTTTGGCATTGAATTTTATATTCTTATTAAAAAAAAAGTATTATGGTTTTATTTTTTTACAATGGAGTGGAATATTTTTTTTTTTATTATTATAATACATTTATATCTATTGAATTGTAACAGCCCATTGCAGGGCACGGGCCTCATCTCCAATAGAGAGTACGATTAAAGAGGTTAGGCCATATAGTCCACTACGCTGGCCTAGTGTATGGCGGACTTAACCTACCATAGATATTGCGATTTCTAAGACATGTATATATATGACGTAAGAAATAAAATCTCTATCGATGAAATGTTTCGTTGTTTGTACTCGTATGAAGTTTTTTTTAATTTCCTTAGCAACACATTAGCGCCCCTCGTAATCTAAAAGGGTCTTAACCCTCACATTAAGGAGTCCATGTGCTACGATTCAATCTCACGACCATCCGGCATGCGTCAAATTTACGACCACCATTTATATTCCGCTACTCCGATGGAGAATATCAAATGCAATCTTTGAAGAGCTGTAAAATATATATTAAAAAATGTATAGTTTCTAAAACAAGTCTGTTGACTACGAGTATAAGTGACTATAACGAAATTTAATTATATATCTAATTGTTTGTAACCGTGTATTATTAACTTGTCGTAAGAGCTATTTAATTGCCTATGAGAAACAATAAAATGAATTTCATTTCATTGGTAGCCTCCGTGGCGCAGTTGATTAGACGCCGCCTGTGAACCGAGAGGCCACGAGTTCCATTCCCGCACCAAGACAAATGTTTGTCAGGCCCAAAAATATTAGTCTAGTGTTTGTGGGACTGAAAAGTTCCTCGTAGCTTATACCCACGACACAAGACTTAATTGATCTTAATTTGGGGTCAGGACTATATATGTAACTATTTGGTGTATTTATTTATTTTTATTTTATTATTTTCATTATTTTCAATTAACGGTGTTGAATTAGGCGATGATCTATCATACTCAAAGTTCTATCTATGCTAATTTATAAAGTTCAACTCTTCAACAGATTTTTTGAATGTTTAAATGCGTTAATCTGAGGAACTACTGGTTCGAAATGAGTACTCGTAAATTGGTATAACATCATGCTATGACCAATTAGTGCGGCTCATGAATAAAAAATGTTTTCCTCATCAAAAGGTGTCTGAACTCGGGCCTGACAGCTAGTTTTTAATAAAATGGTGACGTTTACAAGTTGTATTTCAGGAGTGACACAGTTGCATGGGTCTATACTATGTTTTACTTCACCGAACGAAACAGCAAAGTTGTTACTTCATCTGTAACCACCTTTGTAGTGCAGGCCCGTTTGTACCATAGCTTTGACGAGGTACAAGGCTCAATAAAAAAAATCATTTATATTAGCAAAGAATACTGGCTATTAATCATTATAGTTCATTCATAATCGTATGCGTAATATACATAATATTATCGGCGTTAAATAAATATTTAAATATTTTAATTCAAAGTAGATATATTTGGAACAATATCAACCGACCTCGAACTCGCCGCGTGAAAACAAAGCACAACATATTACGTAAAACGTCGATAACCCGAACAAATTACGAAAATATATTGTAAAGTAACATTTGTTTAGATTAGATGTCTCTAGACTTTTTGTAACGTAGATGCCTTGCCGCATCTTTAATTTTAGATAGACCTAAAACGGCCTTGCTAATTTTATATTTTTTTGGGCATTTTTTTAATTCAAATATATTTTTCGTATCAAAATGAAAAAATAAAATTCTCGGAATTACGAAGAATATTAGATTTAATTAGATCTACTCTCATGGGCGTCCAATTATATTTTTTACTGACATAGACCCTTTGTACATTTTCGTTGGTCCCCGGGGTCAATATAAATTGTTTTGGTTCAATGGTCTATATCGCTTGCAATATTTTCATGATGCGATTTTTATATCGCTGTAGCGATGCGTCGTGGGCGGTCGCTATTTTTGGCTGTTTTATATATAAAGTTAAAGGTCAATGATAAATTATTTTGACCGAGTATTGGTACGCGATATGAAGCGTGTCTTTTACGTGGAAAAGTAAATTAATGATTCTAATTATATTATTTGTGTCACAGAAAATTTTCGTCACATCTATTTTTAGGGATTTGTGGGTAGAATTTAATTTCAATGACCTTTTTACTTCCTGTCAGTTCTACATTAATATATGTTTTTATGGGCAACGCGTACCATAATTGAAGGTATGTTCTTAAATTTTTTAGATTATTATATTTCTAAAAGATTCACAATCGGCAATATGTTTTTGCCAATCGAATCATAATGAAAATTACACTTTATATACAGTGACCGAAAATAAAAGTGAATACTGCTACGTACTTCAAAACTAATAATAATATTTTCATATTTAATTATAAATTAAAGAAAAATATAATGCCTTTTTACTCTTCTTTCTATCTCTTCGGGACAAAGGACTCAAAATACAATAACATGGCGAAAATAACAAATATTACATTTTTTGTGTAAAAATACTGTTATTGGTGGTTTACTGGTGTTACTGGTGGTCTCTCGCAATGTCTATTTCGCCCACCAAACCGCAGTGTAAATGCACTGTTGTGTTTCGGATTGAAGGGCATTGTAGCTAGAATAACGACTGGACATATTGAAACTTAACATCTTAAGTCATCTGAGGATGGCGAGCGCAGTGGAATGCCAAGATTTGCTTTGTAATTCAAGGTGTTGTTTGGTTTTGCTACTGTTTATGAGCGGTCATATCGCTTACCATAAGGCGAACGACATGCTCGTCTCGCTATTCATTGCAATAAAAAAATAAAGAAAGAAAAATAATATTTCGAGTAGGTACATATTTTTTTGTAATATAACACACAGATATCTAAGCCTATAATGTTTTTATGATACTCTTCGGGACAAAGGACTCAAAATACAATAACATGGCGAGAAAAGAACAAATATTACATTAACTTGAATTGAACTTGAACTTGACCTTTTGTTGTGCATATCATATCCTATCTATAAATATCGTGGGTAAGGGGAATGCTCCCGTAATGGTTATTAGTATCATAAAATCAAAACATGAATTGAAAATGATGTTCACTTGCTTTTGGGCTTATCATTTCAATAAATTGATACTTCGTAAACCCGTAATGTAAAACGCTCAATATTTATGATAAATCGCGTGTTGCTGACCGCATTCATCGGCTGATTTTGAATTTACTTTATATTACGTTATTTAAAAATACATACATTATTAATCATATAATATTGTGATATTAATTTATCCAATGACGAAGTTCTGCGGTAAAATTTACGAATACGTGATAGGATTCCTTTATCGAATTTTTCATAATATTTTGTCCATAACTTATTTGCTATTAAAATTGGCATCCGACTTCAGGTAAGTTTTTGCCTCAAATCCTTCAATAAATTACCTTTTACGATTAATTAAATCTAAAAATATTTATACAGTCAATTTCCCGATGTAATAATCTGTATTACCTTCTGAGATTACCTCGATGTGTAACATGTCCAAAATGAAATGACGGATAGACTTCAATTGGTCATCAATACTCGTATAAGACACAGTATATTGCATGATTTTAGAATGAACGCTTTTCACCTATTCTATCCCATCTACAAGCATAGATTATACAACATAAAGCAATATATTCGTTTTTTTACATATCATAGGATTTACTAGTTCATAACGCCCCGCGGCGTGGCCTGCTGTTTTGCAATTACTCCCGCTGTGTTAGCACGTCCCAGCATCATGCGTGATAACCACTTATAATATTATAAACACATTTTATAGCTCCAAGTTTACAACGATTAAACTGCAGATAATATAATGCAAAATTGCGTTGCATTTTGGCAATGATATGCATTGTTCTAATAAACAGTCGTCGTATTTTACAGCCTCATCGCAGTCGGTTATATTCCGCCTGTCAAACGAGAGGCCGCGGGTTCGATCCCCGCACCGAGAGCAAATGTTTGTGCGGCCCATAAGTATTTCTTTCGGGTCTGAGTGTTTGTAAGACCGAAATGTTTCTCGTAGTTCTTCATACCCACTACACAAGACTCGATCTTAACGTTTTGGAATTGTTCATACATAGGTATGTGACTGTTGGGTGCTATTTATTTATTTTCTCAGCAATATTATAAAATTTGTGCAAGTGTCACATGGTTTCAATAGATCGACTACATTTAAAATCCATAATTTTCCGATGTTTACGTTCAACGCCCCTGTATTTATATAATATTTTGTTAGCGTTGTCAATAGTTTGTTATTTTTATAAATATTTTTTATTTTTCAGGTAAGTACTGTACCACGTGACCAATTCTAAAGAAGAGAAAATCTACTTGCACACTACAATTTAGCGTAAGTACAGCTAACAAAACATGTTAAACAAAATATAAAGAAGATGGACATACGCACGGAGAGTTTGAGTATTAGTTCGGGTATAGTTTCATTTACTTTGTATCGTATTTTTTATACATATTCATATACAGGCATACACACACGGCTGTTTCCCAGAAGGGGTAGGCAAAGGTGCTACTAGCACACCCAAGTTTCACGTTGTGTGTTTCGTCCCACGGTGTAATACGGGGCGAGCTTATCGCTATATCGGACACAAAATCTTGATTCCAGACTGATACTGAAAAAAAAAAATCTAGTGTAACTTTGCCCGATCCGAGATTCGAAACCGAGACATCAGCTTTGTTATCGTACCGTAATACAACTGCGCCACCGACGCATATTATAGTACTGGTATATTAATCCACCTGACGTTACCATCAGTGCTATTAAAACGTAATATCTACCGAGGTATAGTATCTTTTCGGTCGACACAATTGTCCCCTCCTGCTCTCTTTTTATGTTGTGTATACACACATTACATTATGTAAATTTCTAGTCATTATTCCACGTTGTATATGGAACCACATTCCTCCGAGAGTCATGGCAGATGGACGCACAACGTCGGAATAAATTAGAGCCATGTTTGGACCCTCCTAATATATGTAAATTAAGAAATAAAAACAGCATATATTTTTAAATAATATTATTTTCTAAGTGGTACCATGATTTAAGAAACAGTTGTAGTTTTAATTTTGCTAAAAACGTTTACCGGAAAATCAATTTTCTTCCCTACAGTTTTACATTATAACTCTACTTATACTCTAGTTTTTAAATTTTCGAAAGCCAGCGAAATTATGATCACTAACCAGCAGGTACCCAGCTTGCCCGTTTGTCAGAATTATCATTATTATCTTTAGCTTTCTCGAAAGACTTTTTAGCTTTCAGACGTATGCCATTAAATGTACAATACATAGTCCCGAGCGCATAAATGTATCCATAATATAACCAGTTCTGTATTCATTATTCAGCTTATTCCAAAATTAATTTTATACTACTAGTAGTCGTTGTGGCAAATTTATGCTTGCATGAATAACTCGAACGCACCGCGACCAAAATTAATGACACTTTGTTGTATAATTATAGTTTTTGGACACAATGTCATGTGTATTTTCGTAGTGTCGTTCACCTTACCCGCATTAGGACGAAAACAGGACAAATCCCCTCGTCTAATGTAAGGGTCTCAACTCACCTTGGCTCATTGTGTTGAAGGCTGAAAGGACGCATTTGATGGAACAGTAAATTATAGATAAGCCCTTTTGTCAATTTTATTTAATCTCCTTAATCCAAAAACATCAAGTCGTTCCCTTCGAATATAAAGAGTACCTACTACAATGTTTGTTTTGTTAAATCTGTGCTTTTGATATTGGTCTTAAGTATTGGTGATAATGTAACGTATACTATATATATCGAACTGTTATACAATATAATATTCTTCATTACACACACTGTACTGTACTGTATCAGTCCATATGTAAACGTCCCTCTATATGGCCTGGACTTCCTCTACAATCGAGTGTATGATTGAGAGTGTGTTAGAGGCCGTGTGGTCCTCAACGCTGGTCTAGTGCAGGTTGGCGGACTTTACATACCATAGATATTTTTTCAAATCTCTATGGTATGCAGGTTTCCTCACAATGTTTTTCTTCAATGCGATCAATACACACATGACTCTGAAAAGACACACACATATTTACTATAAAAGTGCTAATACGGTTTCTACCAGACATCCATTGTTATACAAACATTGTATTATACAAATTTTATTAAAGTTTGCAAATATATATTTTTGTTCCCAAATACTTCGTAATTTTTTCTTTCCATACATGTCATGTCAAATAAGCAGTGAATTTTTTTCACTACCCTTGATATGTCGATGTGAACAAGCAGCTCTTTGTAAGTGGTAATCAACCCTTTTCGCAAATAAAGGACTGTGTAGGACACTACATCAGAAAAGAGAACAAACAAATATGTGCGGTTTATACGAATAATGAAGTCCATTGTACAAAATACTTTGGATTGTAAAGCGTTTTACGACGTTTCGAGTAGGTATTTGTTAAGATGCCTTGAGCAATTTAATTTATTTTAAGAAATTAGTAAACTCCAAAGGAAACAAAGGGAATTTTTTTTTTAATTTATCAACAATTAATGTTTGTAGTTGGATAAACTGACTTTCAGTAACGAAATACTATATTAATTAGTTTATTATATAAATTATGTCCGGAGAATGGTGCGTTGCATAAAATTCATATATTCGTAAGCCTTCAGATTTTTTCTCTGCAATCATTTTATCATCTTTCCACCTTTTGAGACAGCTAGATTTTTGGTGAAAAAGAACTTGCAAAATAATAATTTTATATTTTATCAGATTTTCATAAATTATTCGAAATAAAATTAAATGTATCGTGTGCGTCAATGAAGTAAAATTACGCAAGACCTTTTCATACAAATTATGATGATTTACAGCACGGTTTAACAAGCTCATTAAATTTACAAATCTTATGGAACACTTCCTTGTGTCATCGTTTTTAACATCACAGGAATATGTAAAATTTACGGGTGGTCTCAAATAAAACTGTCAGAAAGGTATGTAATTATACTGAGATATTCAGGTACTGTATCAGAGAAGACAAAGCAAACAAAATCCTTGCGCACGTAGACACGCGGAAAATGTGTGGAGCGAGATGGAATATACCTATACTGCGTAGGAGTAACAGAGACAAAACATAACTTGCGGTACAGGATGTCTCGGTTTAAGAAAAAGTGACAAGTTAGTTAGTGCAGTGCAGTCCAGATAAAGTGATAACTGAAATGAGATGGTTATTTGTCTTTCGCTGGTTGACAGGGCATTGTGCCGACCTAATTGTATTCGAAAAAACATAGGATCAACGCGAAACGCGAATTAGTTACGTGAGGTAGTAGTGCGAAGGTCGGTTAGTAACGGACCAGAAACAGGTTAAATCCCAGGGTAGGTACACAGGTATCTATAATCATTGATTACGCACTATAACGGTGAAAGAAAACATCGAGAGAAAACCTGCACACCACAGCGATTCCATTTCTACGGTATGCAAAAGTCTGCCAATCCGCACTAGGCTAACGTGGTGGACAATACGGCCTAAGTCCTCTCAATAGTACTCTCGATTGTAGATTGGGCATGTGCCCTGCAATGGAACGTATATGGGCTGATACAGATACAGATTGAGGTCAGTTCGGGTGCTCTACATGAGTTTCCGTCAACGGAAGAAATTAGTATCCGTTCCTTCGTTGATAAAAAATATCTATCTCGAACACGCAAGAATGTGTTTCACGGTTTGCGTCCTTACTTAGAAGGGATTATGTACTTCGCCGAAATGGCAATGACGTTTGTTAAGGCGTTACCGTCAAGGAAAATAGATTTAGAAATGTTTTGTTATTACTTGTTTTTGTTTGGTTTGTTATGTTTAATCTCTTATTGTGTAGTCAGTGAAACTACTACCCGGCTCCGTTTTCGGACGCATACCCTGTATAATATGGATAGAAAAACGTCAATTTTCAAGTTGTGCGGTCCATTTCATTTTCGCCGTGAGATATGTGATATCAGTCGTATTTTCCGTTTCTTATATCCCCCCGAAGGTTGTCTGTAAGAAATCGTCTAGAGAAATAAAACGTCATATGTACTTTTTATATGTTAATTGTAACCTCTCATATATATTTTTTCTGTGTGCAGTAAAGAACAAATAAATATGTGTGCTAATTCCCATTATGTCGTCTATCACCGTAATATTTTACAAAACAAACAAATACAAAAATGGTGGAAGGGTTAGTAAGAATAAATTTACCCAAATTTGATAGTAATCACTTAGTTTAATACATAACTTTATAATATATTAACTTAGTTTTATAATAATATTCACGGTATTAATCCTTAACAATATTCGCAACCTATATAATTTCAAACACCCAAATTAACAATAATAAACGAAACTTCTGGCTCATAACTTTTAAAAGATAATTTGCAAAAGGGCTTATAGCCAATAAAATATTTCGCTTTATTTTCAACCTTATGTCTTGGGAAAATATATTACAAATTATACTTAATGGTAAACATCTAAAGCTGGATTCGGATATCGTTATCATTCCTGGGAGATAATTCAACTTTATTTTCCTTTATACCAGCTGTTTGAAGCGAGCCATAAAATATAATCTTTTTGCTTCCAACATTTCGAATATTAGTATATTTTTCCTTAATGGACTTAAGCCGTTAATTTCTAGTGCCTTTAAATATTTTTAAATTATGGGCGACTTTGTTCACTCCTGTTTCCAAATAATTTAGGATCTATTTGATACCGCAGCTTCGTTGCTTTTTGTATACTCGTAAGATAAGGTGACAATGCCCTTATGAAGTCCAACGTATCCTAGATTTGGCATAGATAGATATATATTTACACTCGAAGCTGACTTAAATAATATACGCGGACTCAACCCAAAGTGCGACACATTTACGTGGGTCACTATTGGGATTTTGAAAAATTTATAAGGCGTGGTTAAATATATTACAAGATGTTTTCAATAAAATTGTTTAAAGCATAGCGTTAATATAAAATTTAGTTGTCTCCATTATAAATTGACAAAATTTAGTAAACACCCCGCAAACCCAAACTAGGCCAGGGTGGTGGACTACAATATGGACTAACTCTCAATAGCACAATTAGTTTGTGGATAAGGAGTAAAAGTTTAAATGACGTCTTTTTCCGTGACACGCACATAAGAGCATAGCTATTTTATTTATATAAATGGCGGGCTCAATGGCCGTAAATGTCTCGACCCCGGCTTAAGACGCGGTAGGCTAAGTTGATGAGGCTGTGTTACTCCGCTATATAGCGCCTTTCATATCTTTGTCAAGGGTCAAGAGCGGTAAAATGTACTCTCGCTGACGATTTCTTTATTGTTATTGATATTTCATATTACATTATATACACATGTAATATACATATAAAAATTACATACGCTTGAATGGTGCGTTGAAATGAGAATAAAAGGGAATAAATAAATAAAAAACCCTATGAACGTTCTCAAATGCGTTCAGTTCGAAAGACCAATTCAAACAGTTGACAACTCGTAGGGAGGTAGATTATAATTGTGTCTGCTGTTAAAGTGAGTGTGAGTGTATCATCCAAAACTCAGATAATATTTTACTATTATTATAAATGCGAAAATTTGTGTGTTTGTTACCTCTTCACGCTCAATCCGGTGGACCAATTTTGTAGAAATTTGGCATGAAACTAGCTAACACTCTGGATTAATACGTAGGCTACTTTTTTCCCGTCAAAATAAACTGTTCCCGTAGGATGAGTCAGGAATTCAAATATACATATTTGCTACTCTTTCAAATTTTTATGGTTGCTACGGGATAGACGGAATGAGACAGGACAGAAAGGGTTATAACGGGACGGGACTGAGAGGGAAAAGCAATATAGTCGACGGCAATCACAATGAGTTTAAATATAAATCATTTAGTACGCGAAATAATATGTTGTTGATATGGACTGGATTCAAAACAGTGTCTGCACCCGGGCGAAGCCAGGTCGAAACGCTAGTAAACAATAAAGTATTTAATAAAGCAACAAAATAATCTCAACCACTGGACGGATTGAGACAGGATATAACAAAGCCGTAACTCTTTCAACCCGTCCAGTGTTACATTTTTATTACTCTGAGCATAATTCGAAACATTATCACTTGGGATATCACCAGTCCGAATTACAAGTGTACAAATAAACCGTGGACATCGCTTATAACATTATATATTTTACGATCTCGTAAAATTATAAATAAACGTAAAGACAAACGGTTTTTATCTCCAGGCGGTTTGCGGTTGAGGCTCTTATCGTGCTTTTTATCAGATGCTGTCGAAGAAATTTTTGTATTCAGGCTTTTTGTACGCGTCGTAACACTAGATACGCTTGTGTTCTATGCCCTATTTTCCCCTTTAAAACTCTTTTTTATGTGTTCATTGTGTGTTGTCTGGCCTTCACTCAGGAACTTTTCGTAAAATTATTCTATATAGCTAAATTTAGCTAGTTTACATGCCTTGTAATAAACTATTTTGATTTTGAAACTAACTGTACGAAATAATAACTAACAATAATTTGACAGGTGTTACAGGACAAAATAACATATTAGTTATTACTCTACTAAAATATTTGTCATACATTGTAATCGTTTTGAGAATGTGGTTGTATGAATACAATTCTATTTCACAGCTAACTCTGAACGCGAAATGTGTTTGAACGGGATGTAAGTGACACATTGTCTTGTTGTTCATAAGTTATGATGCATAAATTATTCCACCTAAAATATATACTATTTTTATAAAACCAGAAGTAAAATTTTATTTTCAATAAGAACAACCACCAACTTCTACAATAGTACTAGCAAAAATCGTCTAGAAAATGAGGCGCGCACAAGCATAAATCGACTTGCCACAACCGTTTGTCACCCCCTCTACGTTGTGTGTGACATTTTTTTTACTATTCCTCTTACACTATAATTCTTTTTTAACTCAAACATTAAATTTACAGTCGTAATTTTTCTTTAATTATTATTTTTAATCTTTAAATAAAGTTTTACGAAACATTCCTCTTTGGCTCATATGAATGGGGTTGAGTAGAAATCTGATAGCGCTAGAGTACGCTGAACAGAAGGAAAGGAAGAAGTATTTGATATAATATATTTTTTTGATCACAATATGTTATAAGTAATATATTTCTTGGACGTGACTACGATGTACATTATTAAATAACTTTCTGAGAGACCATAAATGTAGTGTATATTATTTATCAGTCTTAAGCAACTACAGAGGTAGCACGAGGTATAATTATTATCGCACGTACCTGGCTTCTAAACTTACCGAACATTGATGCACCAAGAAGCCTCGAATAATGAAGACATCGCTCTCAAATATGTTGATAAACTAAATTTTAGTCGTGGCACTAATTATTATTGTTATTGGTTGTCAATGAAATTAGAAATATGAAAGGATGGTGAAAGATAACATCGTTAAAAAACCGGCATACTATAGAGATATGTAAGAATTTCTATTGTAGATATTGTAGATCTAAATCGAACTCCTGATCATTGAGGAGGCTTGTGCCCTGCGATGGGACTAGAATTTTATTAGATTTACTATAAAATCACTATTCAAAAAATCACGATTGCGAACGAAATGAAGTACGAGTAAGATGTAAATAATATGTTTACGAAACATTTGGATCATTTCAGAATAGCCACATTACCAGCCGTCCCAAAATAGTCGGTGCAATAAATTATCAATTTAGGATTAATTTGCGGAAACCGGTTGAAGTCCCTAGCGGCCGACAAATTCGTAAGATTATCCCGGACTGGTCGGCAATGACGCCTTCCTTGTTACGGTACATGTGGGCTTAAACTTTATAACTATATCATGTCGTGGTGAGCCTTAATTTGTCTAGCATGGATCGGAGTAATCCTGACATTGTTGCGGATGTTTTGAGTCATGTTGGTACGTGTTATATCATTTCAGTACGTGATAATTAATTAGGTGATTTGAAATGATAACTTCTTCGATTCAACTAATCAATCTGCAGAAATTGAAGTATGAACTGATAAGTCTCATAATCATTTATTCTTCATTGAATAATTTCCCAATAGAATTAATACTAGCAAAGAGGACGCTTATAAAACATTCAGTGAAATATATGCATTTAAAATACCGCTTTAAGAACTGTAAAACCGTGTGTATAATATTTCAAGTGCGGAATTCCCGTGAATTCCTGCGAGGCATTTACAGATTGGCGTATTTGTCATGTGCATTCCTTAATGGTATTTTAATACGACGTGTTGCGTTGTAAGAAACAGCTTCCCGATTTATTTTTAATGTTATGTGAAGTTCGTGAGTCGGTTGCAATTCTTTACGTTTGTATTGCATCACTGCGATGTAATGATATGGTACAAGACGGGTATTAATTTGAATTCATCGCTTGCGCTTGGTACTCAGTTGAGAGGCATTCATTGACCGGTATAAACGTCAGATCAAATCTTATTTAATAAGGATACAGGGTTAAAATTGTATCATTTACAGTAGTCACCGCACTAGGCAAACCTGAACCGTAGGAAACTAAAACAAATTTACACTTAGTAGTGATCAACCAAAATACCTTAAAATATTCTCGTATGCATATTGTAGCTTAACATTGCTTGAAATAATTGAGTTTAAGTACGCCATTTTCCAAGGCCTTTAAAAATTGAATGATGCTCTCCCAACTGTTGCTAGTTCTCCGAGAGGAAATCAGATATTAGAGAAAAAAAAAATCATGAAAATGGCAGCAAAAAGTGGATTAATAAATTGAAGTGGCAATGATCACTCAAATATTTGTCTTTGTGTGGAGATCAAACCCGCGACCTCTCGTTTCACTGCCAGCGTCTAACCAATTGCGCCACGGAGGCTATCATGTGTCACGTGTTATGTTGTAGATATGTCAACGATTGTAATAAGTGAGTGAAGGCAGTAAAGCCAATTCTAACATTTGTACCAATCATTTTGTAGTTTCTAATATTACAGTATGTAAAATAAAATTGTTGGAATAAATAAACGTGTTATGAATAATTTCAATTGAGTTCACGTAATTTATTAAACTTCATATTTATTCGCTAGACATGACAAGTGTTTGCAAATGTTACTTGTGTGAAGACACTTCAAAACGAATCACGCGTATTTATCATCATATAACGAGTTAATTGGCAATTTTCGAATAAAAACCGTGAAATATGACGGTATAGGACTGTTTTCGCGAGCGATGGCGGATCAAAAATAGAATCTAAAAAAAATCGTTCTAATTTCGCCCGAATATCCCGGTTAACCGAATTCACAGACGTACTTATGATTATTGGTGGAGATAGTTATGACCATACCAATTGGAATGTTAGACTTCATTATTATAAATATTTTACGGCCGACGCATGGCGACTTTATGAGATTGTTTCTGAATGATCTGTGTTCTTTATTACAATTTAAATTCAATGTTTACGTTTATTCGTTTTATACGTGAAATAGAGATATCATTTTTCATTTTTACTGCTTCTTTTAAATTTGATTTTGGGGTTTAATCTTGTATATTGCATTACGTACTTTACAGTAGTTTGAAAAGTCAACGGTTCGTTGAAATTTTGAGATTATGTTTCATCATCATCATCATCAGCTCATCCGCGTCCACTGCTGGACATAGGCCTCTCCTCTGGCATGCCACTATGTTTAATATGGATTAATTAATTGTCTCTCTCTTTATCGGCAAAAAGAAACACTGCAGGGATAATTGCATGTCCGAGGGTTTTATATAAGAATTTAAAAGGATTGTGAGCTCTATCCGTACTAAGCCAGGATGGTGGACTAGACTAAAACATTTGCCAAATCTAGCACTAGCAAAAATACAAAATCTAGATTTTCGACCTTTTCTACTGATTTTATTTCCTACGACGAGAAACAATGAATGGGGAATATTTGTAAAAATATCTGCGAAACATTTCATGTTTATTATTAGAAAAGTTTTCGTTGTTATACTATCATGGACTGGCTTGCAAGCTATTCGTTCCTACTTTTCAACTTATTTAATCAAGCTGTAGTATTACTTGCTTTTTTGTGAAATTTGTAAACATTCCGGGAAAAGAAAAAGTTTGGGCGTTAATAAATGTAATAGAACTAAAGAGTATTTGACCCGCCGAAAGTATATTCATAGCGGCCTATATGTGTCATTTAAAAACTATTTTTAGACTTTTTACATTAATTTAAATTTGTATATTTTTGTCTGAATTTAATCCATAAACAACCCAACTAGTATTTATATATATTAACTTTATGTGATATTAACCAAGATATACTACAAAAGTAGTCATAATGGTCTAATGATCCGTACCCAAACAGAGAACCCCGAATCATTAACATAATATTTCATTTAGCGCGATTTTCATGATCATCTTTTTGGAACTCCAAATGTATTGAAGGGCCTATCCTTAGCTTTTAAATCAATTTCCTGAATACTTCCGTTGAATTTCTGTTGGTATTTAATTTCTGCTAAGTATAAAATCAGTTTTCTAAATATTTTGCCACATGCACACACAACCATATTGCACTCACGTGTGGAAAGCAAGGCAAAATCAAGTGAATTTCACTCGTTAAGGCTACACCGACCTTCAGTATTCAAGGACTGGTAATGAATAAAATTGGTCCATACATGTAAGTGCTAATAATTTCTCTCAAGGGACCATATGTTAGTACCGCCTGCTGTTTCATACGACGTTGTAAAATAAACCCTTGGAATTTTATAGCACTTTTATCATTTTATTTTATTAGTATTTTAACGGTTCGGCTTAGAACCGTTTCCAGATACTCTGTGCAAGTGTTCTTAAAGGTAAGGTATTGAATATGTTAAATTTTATTGTTGAAATTTCGACATTTGTAAACATTGGATTATCCAACTGTTAAATAAAGATATTTAATTTTAATATACTCTGTGTGTCTACTTGAACTACCTTCCTGCCTAGTTACTGTATTACATATATACATCACGCCTATGTCCCATAGAGGTAGGCAGAGACTATGTATCTCCTTACTTTATTCTAATTTTAAATAATAAACATACCCCATTGCCACACACATAGTCTTGCCCCACACTGAGATACTGTCTTGATTTGATTCGAAACCCTGAATACATTTTTAAACCTGTCAAATACAGGTTCATAAAATATACACTAAAAATATACTTTCCACCAGTTCTGTGCTGTATAAGCGCGTATACGTCTCCCTACAGGGTACGGGCATCCTCTACACTCGAAAGTACGATTGAGAGTGGTTAGGCCATGTAGTCATAAATGGTATTAGAGATTTTAAAGAGTTTCTATGGTATGTCAAGTCCGCCAACCCGCACTAGGCCAGCGTGGTAGGCTTTCCACTTTTTATTATTAACCTTATTTATTCAAAAACAAAGATTAGGTTATTTGTAGCTCTACCTCGTGTTAGTTCATTATTTTCTTTTCTTTAGTTTCATTAATATTAAACAGGTCTCGTGACTATCGGTACATTGGGATGGTAACAAACACATTGTCGTCCTAAATAAATAAATTACAACAGACGTGTGAATAAAATGATATCTCATTCCCACTGTCACGAGACACTAGGGTTCCATGAAAAATTCATGCCGTTACTCATGGAAAACTTGGTTTGCCAGGCGCGTACTCTAGGTATAATATTGTGGGTCATTCCTACTGTATGATAACATATTTACGCCTTTAATTGGATGGAAAATGATGATGTAAGTATTGTACTTTGTCTTCTTATTTTTGTACTACAGTTTTGTGAGAATCTTATGGTTTTTAAAACATGACACAATAGTAATTATAATGGCTGTTCATTATAACTACTGTGTTATGTTGATTGTTGTCATGTTGTAGATCATATTGTATACATATACCTCGAAAGGTGAATGTTAAAAAAGCAAACAAAGTTAATTAAAGATCTTAATTTTGTAACAATTTTATAAAGAATGTAAGAAAAATACTCGGAAAAATGGACTCATATAAATGTTACTAAGAACTAAACGACTAATAACACTGTTTTATTTTATGAATCATAAAATACAATATAAAGTCAACATTCACGAATAACTCGTTCTTCGTTAACATTATGCATGTATTTTACGGACTTACGGATGGACAAGAGATATTTGGCTAAAATTCAGTGAAATATATGCAATATAAATGTTTATTAATGCGTGCAAATAATGAATGCTATTTTCGATACATTCCCTTTGAAAATAAAAGGTACAAAGACAATGGTATTCTTAGAATAGTACGCCTTGGCCCTTGGCATAAATATTTGTCAATTGAGTCACTTTTATTACTGCTGTAGCTACAATATGACATTTTGAATACCATTTGTAATCCGCAGTATTAATAGATAAATTGGGAACGTCATATTTAAATTCCTTAAATTTACATTTTTGCTCCTGTAGCTATTTAAAGTATCGACTTACCAAAGAATTAAATCAAAGATATATAAATAATCATTTAGTTCCATTAAAGCATAGTAAAAATTGCTATTCGTAACTGAATGCACTATGCAATCTCGCAACTTCTCACCTTGTTAAATTCCACATAAGTCCCCCGTACTGAAAGTGCCTCGGTACGCCCCTGGAAAGAATAAAATTTTCAATACATGAGTATCATAACTCACCTGGTCCCGATGGAACGCCACGTGTGGAGCTACCTTCGCCCTTTGACCTTGGCAATGTGAAATTCAGTGACGATTTTGATACGCTGTAAACGTTACTTTGTGTGGCATGTAGTGTAATTTGCCGACTGATTTATACCGAGCTTTAAAGAAGGATTGAACTTTTTCGTGCTAGGGATTTCCTATCTACCAGGTGCAATGTTGTCATTTTGTCTTGCCGGTATGAAAATTAATGATTTTATTGTTTAGGAGTGAAGAGTGGGTAAGCATAGTAGCTTATAAGCTAATAGCGACAATATCGTATGATGTTTGTGCATATAAAGTTATTATACAATTAATTAATAAAACTAAATTTTTGATCACATTGTAGCTGTGTTGACAGCAGCTAGTATGTTTGCAGAGCGCACAACTCTTTCTTCTGAACTAAATTATGTTTAAATTTGCATAATAACTACAACATAATTATAGAACATTTTTTGCAGGATGATTAAAGATATTATTTGTAACATAATACATACATTGTTCACTAAAAACACGAAGCCAATAATTTATTCTCACCGCAGATTAAATTCGAAACCGAATGGCAAATATATTGCGTTTACAAAGAAAACATATTTGTCTGGTTTTATTTAATACGACATGGTACGAGTCAGTTGAATTAACTTTTTCCCATTTCATAATAGTATTTGGTAGATAAATGGCCTTTCTACATTTATGAAGTACGTGTCTCATGTGTAAATGGTCACTTTCACCTTTGATATTATTCTTTCATAGATTTCTTCGTACTTGGGTGTGTTTAGCAACTTAGCTCACGTTTCGAAAGTATATAGAAGCAATAATATTGTAAGCTAGTCTTCTAGGTCCTCATGAAATTCAAATTTAAAAACTAAGTTTGCAGAGAAAACTATACCATATACTTTTAAAATAGCTGTTTGGTGTTAAAGTTCAGTTTGCTTCTTGGTAATGGAGAGTTGACGTCATTAATTGAAATCCCATATTGCTGTCGTAGCGAATGCTCTGAAAATTAATTATATTAATGTTACATCTCCACCACCAGTATAAATATGGTTTTTAAATGTTTCGCAGTAAGTTTTAGTAAAAGTAAGTATATCTAAGCAAACTAATAGCAATACAGATTTTGTCTATATAAAGTTAACTAATCAAGCATTTATGATTTTGTTCAGGTTAAAAAGAAAACACAACTAATTTATAGTTGTTATACCAAATCCCAAAAAAGGCATCAAAGGCAGCAATACCAAATTGAGCGAAGAAAACACATCAAAAATGTATACGCTAAAAGCATAAACCGTAAACCTTTTGCGAAGCTCTTAAAACTCGACAGTGCAGTGAAAAACTTCCTAATTGCTGTTTATGATACTCATTAAGAAATCCCACGGCGTAATAACCAAAGCCGTGCGTTCAAACAAATTTCACTGCAGGGCACAAATACCCGGGCATTTGTCAGTGTCGAGGCTCGAATATCCCATTAATTTGGGAACAGCGCCTTCATTTGAGTTCGCTGAGTCTACTCCTGTTTGATGTTCTATTCCGTATTATACTGTAACTGATAATAGCTCTTTTTAGTACTTTTAATCTACTTTTGTGATGGAGAAGTTTTTGATTTGAAAGGGATTTATGATTCTGGTTAAGTTTTACTTTCCATGAGCGGTCGTATCGCTTACCATGAGACGAATGGCATGCTTGTTTTGTTTTTAATTCCTATAAAAAAAACGGTATCCTAAAAAATCTTTCTACCAACAAAATACGAGATCCTCTATACAAACTCTTAAACAAAGAACATATTTGCGGTAGATTGTGTGTTAAAATTGTGGTTAAAATAATGTCTGTATTATCTTAATTGACAATGACACACATAAATGACAGTTTTCGGTGGAAATAGGGGTGATAGGAAGTATTTGTTATCATTGTAATGACATTAAAGGACGGGAAGTAAATAATTTATTATTGTTGGGTTTGGAATGCTTGTTGGTGAGAAGGAAGTTATGTGACATCCGTTGCGCTATTAGTTAAGCTGTGGATAGTAAACGAGAGGAATAGAGTTCGATTCCTTAAATGAGCAGAATTTTTGTGAGACCCAATATTTGGGTTGAGTGTTTTGCGACCGATAAGCGACTGTATATTAGTCTGGTGCCAGGACTTTTGTGTTAATTAATTAATTTTTAACGTCTTAGCTCTTAATAATATTGTTTATTTGAATCGGTCAGATCCATGATGCTTCCGACGAAATCAAGTTTTTCATGTGTTACAAAATTATATCAACAATTTCTCTACCATTTTGTTTTATTTTTTCTCGAACTACCTAGAATCAGATGGATTAGTCTATCTTGCAAAATACAAACGAAAAGTAACAGCATTATAGTGACGTGGGTTATAATTGTAGCCATTTATTGACTGTGGTTCGTTAATTATTTTTACCTTCAACCGTTTTGTTCTCCACATAAAAACACCGGGAACGTGCCAATTTTTTAGCTGGAATTGTCATCGTTTTGATTACCATTTGTTTCTTCTGTGATGAAAAACAGGTTTGTGTATACACCGCGTTTGCTATTGCCTCATCAGTTTAGTAGAATCGTGTCGTTCTTAAAGTTAAGGGTTTAATCATAAATCCACTTTGTGAGGAATTTTTGGGTAAAAAGTCGTTAATGAGGTTCTAATCTGGTAAGGTTGGGATATCAGTCAAAGTCCCACTATGATTGTGGCGTCCCATAACAAAGCAAGTCGTACTTGCTGATGTGCCTACTGTGCCCTACCACCACAAGAAAGGACATCATCGAGGCAACAGACGCTGCAATTGCAAATACAAGTTTAAATAATAGTGTATCTATATTATTTTAGCCATTGCCACGAACGAAGAAGCAGAAAGAGGATCTAAGGATACCAAATATTATCATATCAGGCAGTAAAGTCACTTGCATAATTCTAGGGCCTTTGTTAATTCATCTTTTTAGGGATACAAATATGAGCTGATTTGTTTAGATAGCTAGTTGACAATTTTATCTATCCGAAATAAGCCAATTTGCTTAAAAGTACAACTTATTTGAATAAAACCCATCAATCACCGAATAAAAGAGATTTATAGTCCGAAACAGACTTCGGCAATTTCCATCAATTGCATTTTACAAGTTTAAAGCAAATTGTATTCGCAGCTTTTTAATCGAATTCACATAAAAAAGTTTGTGGAGTTATTTTTGTGCTTCCTTCCTAATGGAATTTTATGGTACAAATTGGTAGGACTATTCCTCGGAAATAGGATTTTATAGATACTAGATCTATTGGAAAATTCGCCGAAAAGTTCTAGAGTAGAGGCCACGTATAGGCAAACGCAATATCGGAGGCACGGCTATAAGGTGAACGGACGACTTGGTCAAGCTTGCAGGATTTCATTGTCATAAGAAAAATAGGAAGGATTTTACTAGATTTAAAATTCACAACTACAATACTTGACAGTGCAATACAGGGTATATCAAGACTGATACCGAAAATGAAGCCGGGTGGTAGTTTAAGCGACTTCAGACACAATGCAATAGAAAATGTTGCAAAAAAAGTGACAAGTTTTTTTTTCATATGGTCGTATTTGGGTGGTAAATACATTTTTTCCTAAAATTATAAAAAACTACGGATTTACCACCAAAAAACGTTGATATTTAAAAAATGATAAAAAAATTGTCGCGTTTCTTTGCGAAATTTTTAGTTGCGTTTTGCTTGTAATCACTAAAACTATCACTCGGCTTCGTTTTCGGTAGCGGTCTTGATATACCCGGTATATCAGTGTGGTTACAATCTATAAACCAACATCTTTGAGTAGATAATATAAAATAACGTTTTTCGTAGACACGACGATATAAAACTTGTTGACTTTTCGCAAAATAAACCTGAATCGACATTTTAAAATCGGTGTATTGGGTCAAGTGGGTATAGCGTGAAAGGTCGTCATTAGCATATTTTAAAATAGGTTTTCGGTTTCTTTATGACCCTTACACTCCAGATTTACTGACCGAAAAATCAGAAATAATTAAAGGCTCAAAAGTTTATGTTAATACAACAGCTTTATTAAAATACAAAGTACATTGGTCTCGATATATTATATTCTATTATCGCTAGCTAATACGGTGACAGAACATTTTACTGGTTGATTATTTTATAAATGTAGATACATATATTATTTTGTATAAGCACCGTAACTACACTGTATTAAATACTTATACCATATAATGCCTTTAAAGATGTACATTATTTTGTTCGTATTTTACTTTATTATTCTGTATTTTCTTATAAGTTAAATTGTGGTCTGCGCGAAAAATTATCCATATTGTTGATAAAAATTTCATGATCTGACTATTTGATGTAGACCCAATCGGCAACAGTTGTAGAATCCACCATACTGTTATAATTAATGAAGACTTAAAGGAAACAATAAGAAAACAAAAGACAGACGAATGTAATATTATTGACAATAGAAGTCGTATATTTAAGGCGATAACGATTTAATCTACGCTAATGGAGCACGCAATTTTACACATTTATTAATGTTGCTATTTTTTATTTCCACGTTGTTCAGTCTTTTGATGAAACAAAATTGACATAGAATGAAGATATTTATAACGTTTCTTTAATAAGATATTTATGTGAAAGATACCAAAAAGTCTATTAATATCCGAAGATGAAGAAGTGGTATAATAACTTCTATCGTTCGTTTTTATTAATCTTATTTCGGTGCCGTGTATTAGAAGTTGATTTGTTGTCATATAAATCAGCTAATTGGTCCGTTAGTATCAAATTTTTAAATAAAATAAAGTTAAAACCTAAAAAGGAATAAATGTGACTGTTACCATATATTGAATTAATGGGAAATAATCTATCACTTGAGTCTTAGCTTAATAATATATTGAAATTGTGATTGAAATTCATGTATGAAGATTATTTGTGTAGTACTGTATTTTAGTGATTATTTTCCCAAATATTGTATGTGACAAATATTTTAAACAGTATTTTAGTGATTATTTTCCCAAATATTGTATTTGACAAATATTTTAAACAGTACTTTAGTGATTATTTTCCCAAATATTGTATTTGACAAATATTTTAAACAGTACTTTAGTGATTATTTTCCCAATTATTGTATTTGACAAATATTTTAAACAGTATTTTAGTGATTATTTTCCCAAATATTGTATGTGACAAATATTTTAAACAGTATTTTAGTGATTATTTTCCCAAATATTGTATTTGACAAATATTTTAAACAGTACTTTAGTGATTATTTTCCCAAATATTGTATTTGACAAATATTTTAAACAGTACTTTAGTGATTATTTTCCCAAATATTGTACAAAATTTGACGCGTTTTTAAATAACCCAGCACTACATTTGCTAACTATAAAGATGAGTGTATGATAAAGTAGATATTAACTGATTGGTAAACGCGATGACGTCAGAAGAGCTTATGACACGTAATAATCTAGTTTCATTGTGATTTGATTGGGAGTAAAGGCTAGTTGACACCTAAGAGTCGTAAAAGCCAGCGAAAACTATCGGTCTAAGTAACAGCCTTTAGCGTCATACGTACTTTACTGGCTGTTCTATTTTATTACTCGTCAGAATTTTTTATTATTCAATAACTCTTAGTTAAAGGAATTTATTCGTGTCTGTATGTTCAAGGTTGGTTGTAAATATTATTTGATATCGACGCAAAATCGTAAATTGAAAGATGTGTCTCATATAAAATAATTTAGGGGCCATTTGAATGAGTTACATGGCTAAATCCTAACCCTTCTCAATTTTAGAAGAGGTCCATGACTAGTAACTAATTAATCATTCATCGATTGGCATCAGACGACAGTGCCATGCCAATCGATATAATTATGCCGCCCTGCTAAGATGCCTCTTCACACTACAGCCGAATGACCCAGGATTATAAGAAGGAGGGAACACGAGTGTTTGGGTATTGGACTGGAGTTTGGATCATTTATTTTATATGCACCGCAAGTTATGCAAGCCGTGTATTATAATGAAAAGCCATATAATTATGTGAAACGTTTAATACCATTTGAACCTTTAAAAAACTATATTTTAAATAAGGCTCCAATTAAATGATTTTTTAAGACTTATCGCTCGCTCTTATCTCTTAGACCACATCAGTTTTATTGAAAGGTTTTTATGAGACGACAGCGGGTTACTGAAAACGTTACGACTTACGAAATTGATAATTCCCGAAGTCGTTAATGATGTGCCACGGTCAATACTGCCCATCTGAGGTCACACCCAAATATAAATTGTATTTTTTACATTTTATCACCAAAAAGGTTTCTATTTTCGTCATAAAAAGGTTGATTGGAATCTTTTTGGAGCGTGAAATGTCTTATTATTTCACGGTTGATCATAAAGTATCACAAATGTAGAATGACTTGAGGTTAAGTATATAGAAGTTAGAAAGAGTATGTTGGGTAAGAATAGTTTGCACTTGGTGCAAGATAGCATAGGGGAATGTCATTATTTCGAATAGATAATGGTAACCACATTTATTGGAGACAATTTCACGTACCAAATTAAGGAAAGCTCAATCCTCACATAACGGTACCTGCATATTAAATGTCCTTGTAAAGGACTTTTATGAAATGTATAATTGTGTCTCATACTTGATTGTCTATTGTTTAAGGAATATAATGTGATTATTCATATTCGTGACGTCATTACCATATTTATCATGTGAAATACATGCTCTATTATTATGCAATAACAATTTTATACATTTTTATAATGACTATGAATAAATATAAATAAAGGGATACCAATACGACATACGAGACTTTTTAAGTATGATACAATGAAGGATATTTTGTAGAGTATAATTTTGTAATTAATGATGCGTAAATCCCCGAGTTTTGCTTATCAAATCTGTCTGACGGTGTCACGACATAAAACATTTTTGAAGTATTACCAATTTCCAGCTCTTCCTTGCCTAAAGGCTAACCGTGGCGAATTTAACAACTTGGTCACACCACTCTCAAACTTAACGTACTTTTTATACCAACTAATTGAATATTAAATTATTGTAATCGCTTATAAATTGCGCGCGTGCACGCATAAAAAAAGGATGACAACATTTAACGTAAAAAATTGGTTACCGCCAAAATCATTTCTCATCATTTGTTTACATATAAATAAATGTTAAAAACCTCATTATTACATGTACAAGTTGTATCAAATAAATAATTAATATCGTTGTGTAAATGTTCCAATGAATAAAATAATAACAATGTCTTTAAAATGTATTATAAACTATCATTGCTTAAGGTATCCTTTTATCGAAATTATTAAGACAAGTAATCGCTTATAAATTACGCGCGTACACTCATAAAAAAGGATGATCACAAGTCACGTAAAAATTGTGTTACCGCCAAAATGCATTTCCCACCATTTAGTTACATATTATAAATAAATGTTAAAAGCCACATTTTTCATTGAATCTTCTTATATAGGTTAACGATGTATTTAGGTGTATGAAATGAGTACTGACGCCTCGATTGGACTGCTTTATTGTTGTTTTAAATCACCAATCAGAGTTAAAAGGAACGCGCAAATATTTATGCGGTTGTAATTTTGGATGGGCTTTCGGTTTTTGGTTCAAGTCTATGCTGTCGTGTGAGATTTTGTTTACTTTTCTCTTCATAAAAAGCAGTTTAAAATACGTCGAGTGATACGTAGAGTGAGTGAAAAAAGTGCTTCTGAGGGTAGGAAAAATAACTTTTAGACCAGCGTAAAATTCGGACTGCTGACATGAATAAATTGCCACTTCATTTTGAAGTAGAGAAATAGATGTCTGTGGTATCCATGACGAAAATCTGATAACTGAAACATACGTGTAGGTACTCAAGTTACTTTTAAAAACACGAGCGACGGTGCAGGCGAAAACTAGCTGGTATATAACCGAAAATGATTAAATGAACTTACATACGTTGTTTAATGTAATTCTATATTAAATCGAGATCGTTCAAGCTGTCACGATTTGTTTTGATATGTTCTGAATTTGCTGTCGTGTCGTACAGAAATAATCGCAGTATTAAAAATTACGTTTCAAAACATGAATGCATTTTGCACTTACTCTTATTAATGGAACTCTCAAAAGTATGTAAGATGATTTTATCAACATACAATCTAGTATACGGTTCTGGACCTTTACCACAACATCATTAGTAAGGGCTATGAGACCATAGATATGCTAGGGTTCAGAGATCTTCAACAGCCCAAAAAAAATAAAGGGCCACTAAAAAAAAATTCACTGTCTCGAACCTCGGCCTCTCATTTAAAAACCAGCGGTTAGCCTATTGCACCATGGAAGCTGTCACAATATCCAAAAAGATAATATATTTAAACGGTATTATGGAAATGTAAACTTTGGCGCAACAGGTATGCTGGCTAAACAAAGAGATAAATTCACATCCACGCCGCGATTTGTGTGATCTTTATATTCTAAAATATGTGAGATGAAATTCAGATTTGATCTTGTTTGATCTATTTGATCTGAGATCAGGATTCAAGAGAATAAATGCGCTGTGTAACAATAGGAATGTTACAGTCATGGATGAGGTTGAATGATAAATAGTATGTTGTTGTTAAAATAATTTATTAGTTGAAGCTGATAAAAGTGGTAGAGTTTGTTACCAGATTGTTGAAGCTACAATATCATGGGCCGGCATGATACTATTGTCTGATAGAAAGTCTCATAGTGACATTAGTGTAAATAAAACTAGAAAATCACATAATGAGAATAATATAATTATTAAATAAACCTTGAAGTTTCCAATTAACGGTTTACAAGTCCTCTTATTTGTATTTTTTTCTGATTTAATTAAATAAATCAATGAAAATGATTTATTGTTTTCTTACATCACCAATATACAAATACAAATCATTTTCTTAAACTATGTTGAAGGTTAAAGGATGTGGCTCAGTTCGTGCTGAACGGGATATAAGTATCGAGAAGCGCTGCTTTTCAGCCTCTTGTAACTTCCTAAGATGTTGAGCGGAAGTCACATAGCGGTAGCCTACTAAGCGAAAAATATTTAAAACTTTTGTGTAATAATATTCAAGCAAAACCGAGCTCGGGGGTTTTAAGTAATACATCCCTATGCATCTATGCCTAAGCTTTTACAGATCAAGTGCTTTTGACCTAATGTCCAAAAAACTGCTGACTTCATGTCGTAACGGAAGATATACGAGCCAATAGAATTACAAATGACGACGTCAAATATCGATTGAAGTGGAAAATATTGAAGAGGAAAACCCAAACAAAGTATTGGTAGGTAGAAAAAATATATTTAAAATACAAATCGCCTTATTCATAGACAGTAATCTAGTTTAGTTTTTTTTATGCTATGAATGGCGAGGCGAGCTTGCCGTTCGCCCGATGGTGAGCGATACGACTGCTCATGAACAGTGGTAAAAGCAAAATAATTAATTAATTATAAGAAGTAATTTTATTAGAAGATTCGTCCTAACCAGTTGCTAATTTGATCATACATTTAGAAATAAAAATAGTCTGCATAATAGGAGAAGTTAATTAATTGTCAACTCCAAAAATAGATTTAACAATGTTCATAGGAATTCGATGAATTTCAACGTCTTCACAGCTAACTTTTACCTTGATCTTGGTATGTCAAGTTCGCGGTATTCACCTAGTCTGCGAATTCAAGCGAACTTACACCATTAATTTGGAAGAATTTCGCACAATTAAGAAGTTAATTGTCCGAAGACAATCTAGCCGTTTGCCTTTTTCTTAGAAAAGTTGTATTGCTAGCTATATTTACTTTGTACTTGGAACGTGGAAAGAAGAGTGTCTTATGAATTTAACGAGCAAAGTTTTTATTAAACAGATACAATTTATTGAAATGTATAAAATTATGTCAGGAATACGAATTTAAGATTTTTTGTTTATATTATATTCTTATGTAGTTGTCTTCAGAATTCACAAAAAAAATGAATTTATTGTTTCATGAAACTTATTGGGCACGAGATAATATTAGAATGGTTTGTCATTTTTAGTTAACATTGCTTAATTATCTCTTCATTATATTTTTAAATTTGAGTTGGTTCTAACAATAAGTTATGTGAAAGTTTTCACTATGTATGTGTGGCACCATAGGTATAAACTGGTGTAAACTTACCTGTGAAATTGACAGCATATGAGTTCGAAACTAATCTAATAAGAAAATTCGAAATACATATTAAAACAAATAGTCTGTAAAAATAAACAACAAATATTTATTTCGTCTACGTATTATGTCTAGTGATTGAAAAGTCCTTCATCATATTGAAAACACATTTCTTTTGAAGTATCATGTATGATTGTAATGAGTTTTAGCGTAAGTCCTCGATGCACCTATAAATCATGGACGAGCAGCCAATTAATTTGTCAAATAAAAATACCAATTAATATTGTGGATTAGCAAATTTATTGTCGATTTAACATTCTGGTGCTGTCGAAACGGCGACCTCGCACCAAATATATTGCTTTCAATGAAAATTCTCCGAATTCGTTAAAGAGATAAAGAGGAACCAATTTACACAGGGCGGCGCAATTTGGCTTTGCGATCCTTAATTCTACCCTTTGTATAAGTTATTTTTCTCCATCCGGGCCACTTATTTGGGGAAAACTTTCTAAACTTGGCCTTCGTTGAAAAGTGATATTTAGGACCCGACGGGTAGCTATTGAGACGAAAAGTTTGCCTGAATGGTAATAGAGATTCGGGTCAAGTGAAACATGTAATCCATTATTTTAGAGAGTATTACTCCACCTTATAAAGTGTAATGATCGTCTTCAGGATTAGTAGACATTTTAAGCGATTTTTTAAACGATGTTCCCATTCTATGGTTTTCTGTAAATAAATAAATGAACAACACCCAACAGCCACATTCATAGTCCTGACCCCACACTAAGATCGAGTCTTGTATCGTGGGTATCAGAATCTACGAGGAACTTTTCGGGTTAAGACTATGCATATGACTGTTGGGTATATTTATTATTTATTTGATTTCCTATTATTATCGGAACAAATCCGCAACGCATAATTTGGCATTACTAACAATTCAATAACAGTTTATCAAACAGTGTACTCACTGAATTACAAAGAGAATATGCCAGTGGATAACGTTTATAAATCTGAATTCTTGACACTGGAATGGTGTTGATTTTCGTTTCGCGGGCCTGTTTGAGAGTATAGAGTTAGAGCGGAGGAGGCATCCACTTATTTCGTAATTATTCGTAATATTTTTTTATTGTAATGAATGGCGAGACGAGAACTATAAACTGAAGCAAGTTCAAACAACACCTTGAATTACAAAACAATGCTTAGCATTCCACTCCGGTCGCCATCCTGAGACATAAGATGTTAAGTCTCAATATGTCCAGTAGTTACTCTAGCTAGCTACAATGACCTTCAATCCGAAACACAACAATGCATTTACACTGCTGTTTGGCGGGAGAAATAGACATTCTGATGGTACCTACACAGGCGGTCTCTCACGTATGAGAGACCTATCACCAGTAAATAAAATCTTGACGACAAACTCAATTGACCAATTACCATTTGTAACCTAAAGGCTATTGAATAAAATGCTTGAAAACTAAGCTGCCCTCTTGTAACATACAGCTCCACAAATATTTTCTTAGCGAGTGCACTAACAATATACAAACAGTTAGTCACGATATTTGTATGCACAATCGGTTTTATATCGGATATAAGAATTCAAACAGTTGCACTGGTATATGATATTATGACTGTTTATCTGTCTTTATAAAAGGTCTTCCTAGCCTATAAAAGACCATCGGTTGGGCATACGTGTCTCGCACTTTATATGATATGGTTTTAATAAGATTATCCAATCTCTTATATCCGATTGACAAATAATTATATGTTATTTATAATATGTTATTTTTGTGTCAAGTTCAAATCGAATATCTCGACTAACTGTACAGCATAACCAAAAGCATGGATTTTTTAAGTGCGTAAAGATTCTTGGCGATTTATGTAGTCCTCCTAGCCACTTAACCCGATCACCCATTTTGCAATTACACAAGCCAAATATCGTCAATGCCCCAACGACGATATTATTATCAAATTATTTTAATAAATGCATTCTATCGGCTAAATATGAGCCCGAAACTCAATAATTTATTTTATTACAGTATTTATTGAAATACCAATCCATTCGCTCTGGCGCCCTCCCGATCGTCAATACGTTAACGAGTGTTTACCAAAATACCACAGTTAAATGAACAGAATAAATAAAATAAATGCAAAAACACAATTTCTAAATGTTCACACTAGAAGGGATACACGTGTTGGGAATTCAACGAGGTTTTTTCTTTTTAATATATTTGATCAATATTTGAATGAAACGAATTTATTTGTTTTGACGATAAAATTATGTAACAAAATTTATATGCACATGTTAGATTACGACAGTACACCCAAAGGGGATAGGCAGAGATGACTTTTCTTTGCCTTTTATTCAATTGTTCAAATTATTTTCAAGATGCGGCATACTGAGACAAAACAGATAATTGATGTGACTTATATCAGCCGGAAAATTATATTAAGTAATTAAATAATGTAGGCAAATACAATCAGAATCAGAATCAGAATCAGAAATCATTTATTTGCATAAAATGTAGGTAAACGGCATAAGGTGTTACAATGTTATATAAAATAGTTCCTGTACATTTTGCCATGTGGCGTGCAAAAGTTATATTGTGAACTTATAAAATATTAACAGAGGCGTCCTAAAATAATATTGTTATATAAAATAAAACCTTATATCATAAAACTATAAAGAATAAAAGAAAACTAGAATAATAAACTCTTATAGTGATTATTAAAGAAAACAAGAATACAATGAACAAAGTAACATTATTTAACAGAATCATCATTTAAAAAGTCTGATATGGAATAATAGCATTTATCTAAAAAAAATGTTTTCAGTTTGTTTTTATAATTATTTATGGGCAATTCTTTTATGTGTTGTGGTATTTTGTTATATATTAATGGTCCCATTGTCAAAACACTTTTTCTTATTAATGCTGTTTACAATACAACAAATTACAGAAGATTTTGTAATAGTGTTTATTGGTGCACGAGGCGATTCACTAGTACCTACTGTTCTACATCAGACAAAATTAAAAATGCTACAATGTGTCGATTTGTATAAGAAAAACACAAAAGTATATTAGGTGCGTTATCTTCACCAATGAAAAGGAACCCTTTTCAGCTGAACAGTTTATTAAATAACTCAGAAAATCTTACCGACGCGACGCGACGGCTCGCCATTGTTTATTTGGTAGAAGCCGCCCACAAATAATGCGTGACAATTATTTCTTGTCTTATAAAGATAACGTAGCATTGTGCTTGAAATTAAAGTAAAAATCAAACTAATTATTTTGTGTGATTGTAATCACTGATAAAGCTGTTTATTAAAGTTATAAGATAGTGACAAAAATAATATAAAATATGATATTTTTAATTTTGGTTTCATTTAAAATTTTATATAACAAAATAAATGTGTGAGAATAATTCTTAGTCATGGACCTAACAAGTGCATGCGTTTTGTAAAAACAATTAATAAACGCGCACAAGTTAATTATTTTCGGACTAAAATGAGTTTTCAGTTTGTAATTTTGAAAGGTTGTAATTAATTACTAATTAAATGTAGAGTTTTCAAACATTAAAAATTTATGCAGCAGCGAAAAGTAATTGCTTACAATTAAAATAGTACCAACTTTGATATTACCAAAATTTATTATTTTATAAATTAGCGTTAGAACTAAATTTTATAAGTACCAACAATCACCGTTTTAAAACTTGTAATATTCAATTGGCGCAATGTTAAATTCATTGAAACAATTACGTTGAACTAGATAAAGCACGAATTTAATTATTGAACTAAAATACTGATAGACCTCTCCTGTGGGGTGCGTTTACTGATCATGTAGGCAATTAAACAGCTCTTATGACTAGTCAATACATGGTACTTATTCTATATTTACAAAATAATTGATTATATTATTTTATAAATTAAATTTATTTAGCTTAGTTTTTGGTAGTCTTATTTATTATTTATAGTAAGTAAAATGCTATTCAAGGAAATACTTTATTGAGGTTAATCCGTTTTTTAGTGGACCATGAGTATTACTAAAACGACGCGCAGCGATTTAATGTTACCATCGGATCCAACGCGGCCCTGCCTGAGAAGACCCGGCGAAACATACTCAGTGGGCTTACTTACTATTGGAACTACGTTCAATATATTATCAAACAGTGGACGCGGATGCGTCGATGACGATGCTGAAAATACTGATTAGTATCAGTACAATTATAGGATTTCGTCATCTTATACAAAACATTAATGAAAAAGCGTACGTTTGTGTTCCAGAAAAAAATCACCACAAATTTTCATTTTCATTCCATATGTATCAACTATGTCCAGATTATTTTTTATTTGCAAAACATAATGGTTAATAGAAAAATGAATACTATTACCACAACTATAACATAGCGCGTGATATGGAGCTCTCATTAAAATTGATTATACATTTCGCTTGTTTCATTTCATTTAATCAGCACCAAAACAAGTTGTATTCAAGACAATATCCAAAATTGTCGAGATCATTTCCGAAGGTATCAAGTTTTTTCTCTCTAGCAACGGCATTAAGTATTTCGCAATGAGCGCTTTGTTTTTCAAGGCACAAAAACTAAAATAATTGCAGGTAAAGCGCCGAATCGCGGAAAGATGGTGAATACTAAAAGCTTAATTATTATAACAAGGTCGAAAAAAAACTAGAACGAACTGTATATTAAACCAAGTTGGTGTGTTATTTCCAGAATATGGACTCCATGGGAACTCTGGGTAACTGTATCTTTACATTATACGAATACTAGCGGTTCGGCCCGGCATTGCCCGGGTGCAAGCACTTTTTGTGCGTGGTGGCCTGTTGGTAAACGGACCAGACGCGGCTGCCAACATGTTCACGGTGGTCGCGGGTTCAAATCCCAGGGCACACCTCTGACTTTTCGGAGTCATGTGTGTATTGATAGTCAATCACCACGCACTAAAACGGTGAAGGAAAACATCGTGAGGAAACCTGCATACCATAGCGGTTCATAAGAATTTCTATGGTATGTAAGTCCGCCAACCCCACTAGGCCAGCGTGGTGGACTATATGGCCTAACCACTCTCAATCGTACTTTCGATTGTAGAGTAGGCCCGTGCCCTGCAGTGGGACGTATATGGGCTGATACAGAAGCACTTTTTGAATCCAATCCACTTTAGAAACAGTAGCCATTTCGCGTGATAACTATGTTAAAGATTTAAACTCAACGTTACTGCTATACTTTAAACTTTTCATCCCATTCCTTTGGGTGTGAAAGAGTATCTAATATATTTCAATTCCTTGCACATCTGCAAGGAATTGAATCACACGGGAACACTATATTTTTGTTGGGGAAAAAAGTAGTCTATGTATTAATTCAGGGTGTCAGCTATATATATATATATAGCTATAGCCATACCAAATTTCATTAAAATTGGTCGAATGGTTTGAGCGTGAATAGGTAACAAACACACAAACTTTCGCATTTATAATATTAGTAGAATTAGTAGGATACATAAAAACCGTGGACGTGCAACTGTTTATTTGCTCTTCAAATAAATAAATGAATAAAATAAAATGCGACAGTCGAACACACCGAATCCTTTTGTCTCAGATTGTAGAATTTCGAATAGATGTAGGTTATTGCTGAAGAGCAGAAAGCTAAAATCTAAATATAGGCTTATATTTGGCTTTTTGTGTATATATACATATAAACAAAAATCACGAAGTTAATTCCAAAGGACATAAACTCACCATATAACTTTTAATCAAGCTTGTAATATTCGCATAATTTGTATTATACCATAGATTACATTTTGAAATATTGTTAGTAATAAAAATATTTTTCGTATAAATTAAGGTTCCCGTTCACACCATTTACTGGGGTTCAATAAGAGGTTTATAAAATTAGCGACGCCAACGATCTGTAAATAAATTTGGAGTTCAATAAAACCCTTTAAAAGGTCTTCCTAATTATCAAAATCGCACGAAATTGAGAGTTCATGAACTCTTTGGATTGGTACAAATTATTTCGTATAATTATGTTTATAAATCGGTGAATTACAATGATTTAATTCTACTTCCGTGTTAAATCATTTATTTGTGATAAATATTTTGTCTTTTGCCAGTTTCAGAAAATAATTGGACCAAGTAGCCAAGTACCTGTTTTTCATAAAAAATGGCAATCAATTGAAATTTAATTTATTCCGAGCATGTGTTTTCATTGCTATTTAAACAACATATGTTACAACAGCTAATGAAGCAATAATACTAAATCTATCTCAAGGAAGGTCTACAAAATTTTGCATAAAAATCCAAGCTTGCGTGACCTCATGACAATTCGCGATTTCGCACATAAACCCAATTAGCATTGAAAAAAATATATATATACTTTGACTTTACAAATTCCCTTGATAAAGCTGACATCGCGTGAGACGTTTTCCATTAGACATTTCTCGCACGGGTACTAAGACGAGCAGTGCCTTAATAAACGATCTCTTGGGCAAAACGTGCCCTGCTTACAGATAAATAGATAACCAGAGGATGTCTCAACTATTTTACATAATTATACAATAAACAAATCAGTTTCAGGACTACGCATTAATAATGAATAATTTGAACACTGACCGCTAATGTATGATCAGCCTGTATAAATTCGGGGGTTTATTATGGTTGTTGCGAAGGCCAAAGTTTGTCGTTTAATATATGCCAGTGGTTTATGTTCACTTAAATAGATGGTTGGTCTTGACTGCAGCGTAAATGGATAGCTCGCCCCATGGTTTGCCATACCGTTTTATTCGGAGGTTGGCTAACAACACTATAATCCTTGCTCTTTTGTCGTATCTGTGAATATCGTCTAGTTATATTCAGTCAGCCAAACAACACCTTGAATTACATAGCAATACTTAGCATTCCATTACGTCTCAATATGTTCAGTAGTTATTGTAAGTTTTATATTGGGATATATGTCAAAACTTAAAAATAATAAGTGACATTAGGAATATGGCGTTTAATTTTGGATACGGTTAATGATTTTGAATCATGGATTATTAAAGATATACTGCCGGATTGAGCGAGTATTGGATCGGGAGAGAATTTATAATATACGGTTTGTTCCGCGGAGCGGGACTAGAAATAATTTATAAAAGAGGATAATGGAGTAATTCTTTCAAGTGAACCCCATTATAAAGCTATTGCATAGCTTCTATCGCTTGCCTTGAGCGTGGAGACCGAATCCAGAAATTCCGTAACGAAAATAACCTAACTCCGACCAAAATTTTAATTTAATATTTTTATTTTGATTCAAATATGTGCCAGTACTTTTAAATACGAATTGCAAAGCTAAAAGCGTGATTAATTGTAATCTAACCTCTTTCGATATTTAGTTTTGCCATCTATCGATGAATAGCAGAACTTTTAATGACTTTTTGAAATATCACGCTTGTCTCTTTAGTTCAGCAACTCGCCTCTATGCTCATGCGTAATCCCCCTCTTCGCCCCGCATTCTGGTGACTCATGCCTGCTAAGAGTTTCGGCGTTAGGGCACCTCCTCTTTGTATTTACTTCATGGTACGGCTCTACGAAACTTGCACGTACAACAGTGAATATCTGTACAATTAATATCAAAGGAAAACAGAGGAAAAAAATACTGCATAAATAAAATAAATTAATAATTATAATTACATAAGTTGATAAAAAATGCTATGCAATAGCGTTACCGCGTCTTTTTTTATTCTATCTACAATATCCTTCAAACCGAAACACAACAGTGCATTTACAGTGCTGTTTGTCTGTTTTATATTTATCGAAGTGATTCTTTTTATTTTACTTACCTTATTACTACTCTCCTACTTAGTAAATGTGAGGGATTCGTTTACTTAGACACAGAACCCTCGCACGTCATCTGACGAATTTTTACTAAAATAGCGGAGAGATTTTTAATAAATTCTTTCTTGGACGTCAGCCAGACAGTTGTCTGGATTTTCAAACCTCATCCATCCATCAGAGCTTTGCGAATGCCGTTATTGTATTCTTGTGTGCTTTTTGTTTTACGTTTTATCATTACGAGTAATGTATGTTTATATCTATCTCCGATAGCCTCCGTAGCGCAGTTGGTTAGACGCCGCCTGTGAAACGAGAGGCCGCGGGTTCGATCGCACCGAGAGAAATGTTAGTGCCCACAAATATTTCTTTCGGGTCTGGGTGTTTGTGAGACCGAAAAGTCTCTCGTAGTTCCTAATACCCACAACACAAGATTCGATCTTAGTGTGGGGTCAGGACTATGTATGTGACTGTTAGGTGTTATTTATTTATTTATCTATAGTTGCTACGCTTGTTGTTATTTCGTTTTTATTGTATTTCTTTTTCTTTTTACATTTTGAATTGTATATGAATCCAAAATGTAATATAATTAAAAAAATATAAATAATTCAAATATCTAATTATAATTTATAGAAGTTTAGTTGTAGTCACAGCGGTGACCCCAAAGTGACACGCAAGTTTTGCATCTTGAATATTATTACTTTGATAAATCTAAGCTCGTTACTACCACAATCACTGGTGTTTTACTGGTGATAGGGTTCTCATATGTGAGAAGCCGCCTGGGTAGGTACCACCGCAATGTCTGTTTCTTTCGCCAAACAGCAGTGTAAATGTACTGTTGTGTTTCGGATTGAAGGACATTGTAGCCAGAGTAACTGGACATATGGAGACTTAACATCTTATGTCTCAGGATGATGAGTGCAGTGGAATGCCAAGCATTGCTTTGTAATTCAAGGAGTTGCTTGGTTTTGCTACTGTTCATGAGCAGGTGATATCGCTTGCCATCAGGCGATCGGCATGCTCGTCTCGCCATTGTCAGAAATAAAAAATATACAAATATTTGTTCATCACGCAAATATTAGTATCATTCAGAAATAAAATCCACAGCATCTTTTTCATAATCGGCATTTTAACCAACAGCGCCACGGTGTGATTTGCATTGTGTCGGCTTGGGTTGTTAATACAATTAAAATCAGATAGCCAATCGGACATCAATTATTATGTAAATAACAAATTGTGTCGACACATAATTTTGTTGTTGACTATCCCGGTGGCAAATTGTACTCCGGTATGATTGGAAAGGTCAGGTCTCGGGTTGGAATCCGGCTCAAGCAAAGTGATGTAGGATTTTCTAATTACCAGCTCTGAGTCAAGAATTTGTGCCGGATATGTCAATACGCTCGCCCCTTATCACACCGTAGGCGGAACACACAAGACCAATCGTGGGTTACTTTGTAGCCTTTGCTTGCTCTTCTGAAAAAACGTGTGTTTATGAATGTATGTACGCAATTCTATTATTGCAGTAACCATTTAACATAATGTAACCTATCGTTTGAATTACATGCGATTGTGTGGTGGTCTGTTGGTAACAGACCAGATGCTTACAACATGATCACGATGGTCGCGAGTTCAAATCCCAGAGCACACCTCTGACTTTTCGGAGTCATGTGTGTATTGATAGTCAATCACCACGCACTAAAACGGTGAAGGAAAACATCGTGAGGAAACCTGCATAACCATAGCGGTAATTTCTATGGTATGTAAGTCCGCCAACGCACTACGCCAGCGTGGTGGACTATATGGCCTAACCACTCTCAATCGTACTGTCGATTGTAGAGTAAGCCCGTGCCCTGCAGTGGGACGTATATGGGCTGATACAGACTACAACCTATCGTTTGAATTACATGTGATTGTGTGGTGGCCTGTTGGTAACAGACCAGATGCTTACAACATGATCACGATGTTCGCAGGTTTAAAACCTATAGCACTACTGTAACTTTTTTGAATAAATATAACGGTAATAATATTAATAATAATAAATAGATACATCCAACAGTCACATACATAGTTCAGACCCCACATTAAGATCAATTCGTGGGTATCAGAAACTACGAGAGACTTTGTGGTCTCACTAACATCCAGACCCGACACAAATAGTTGTGGGCTTCACAAACATTTGTTTCGGGATCGAACCCGCCACCTCTGGTTTTACAGTTAGCGTTTAACCAACTGCGCCACGGAGGCTTTCAAACTGTCAAACGGTGAATGAAAACATCGTAAGGCAACCTGCATATGATAGCGATTAGTAAAAATCCATGATGTATATATGTAAAGACCGCTTTTCCGTCTAACCATCGTGGTAGAATGGCCTAACCACTATCAATTGCACTTCCGTTTGTATGCTCGAGATCTGCAGTGGGACGTATATGGGCAGAAATAGACACAGATACAGTTTGAATAACGCAGGAATGAGCTCCATATTAATTTTGTTTGACTGATTTACGAATAAACAGTGAATTCGCCAATACGTCGATATCCTTTGTTGCTGTTTGAGTGAGTTATTCGTTGAAATGCGGTCTCAATTGAATGTGTGTTCGCAATGAATTGTCGTAAACAAATTAATTAAGATTGTTTAATCTGTTGTTTGCATACGTTCGTGTGAGAACTCATAGATCACTTCTGGTATTTTTGATCAATAATATACATACATACGTACATAATTATGTTCTACTGGCAGTTAAAATAATAAAGCTATTAGTGTAAGATGTAAGTTCATAATGAATGCCTCGGCGGCGCAGTGACTGCCACGGTGGCGAAGTTTTACTTCAGTGTGATTGCAAAGCTGAGGTGTCAGGTTCGAATCCCGAGTCGGGCAAAGTGATATTAGATCTATGCGGATTCAGGAATTTGTGTCGCTATCACATAGTGGGACGGAAAATACAAGGCGAAACGTGGGTGTCCAGGTTGCACCTCTGCCTACCCCTTCTCGGAAAATGGCGTGAGTTTACGTATATGTTATATTATGTAATAATGTATGTGTATGTTTTTGTAGTTATGTTTGTATGTTGTACTTTACCGACTTCAAAGAGAGGTAAGAAGAGTTTCTCCATTTAGTTGTTTGTTTTTTGTGTATAGTATTTATTAGCTAGTAAGAAGTAAGAATACGCTATTTCACGTTAAATTGGTTCAATGCTGCGTTCTATTTGAGCAATGGCGAACTCTAATATGCATTTAGATTAATGCGTCTGGTTTTCTTAATCATGAAATATGCGAACACTTCAGGTGTTTCTATATTTGATGTATCACGAGCTGATAGAACTATTGAATAGTCTATAAAACTTATATAGTCCAGACATTGAAAGATACAAAATACTGTATCATAATAGAAGCAGTCTATAACATAGTTTTAGGAATCAGAAGCAGAAATTCTAAAACAAGTATTTTATCCGCTATTTATTTAATTACTTTTACAAAGCCTTATTTAACAACACAAAAATGAAACTTAGAGGAACAGAATCTACTCATATCCTAACGCACAAGAAATACGACCGATGTGCACGCGACGAACGCTCCGATCCAAAAAAAATAAGAAACGCCCGGCGGTCTATCTGATCTTTTTATCAGCAGCGGCGGGGGTAGTTGTGAAGTCATTGGGGGTAATTGCTAATACGGCCTCTCCTGACTAAGTGTCGCCCTCGACACGAGCTCCGTGGTTGAAGCCACTTGGTCCGGCGTCATTTTCATCGATGTCCATGTCTGCATCCAGTAGGGGTGTTGACAGTCCGATTCCTGAGCCTGGAGACAAACCACTAGGACCAGCAACACCAAGATCCTTGTCCACATTTATGGAAGGCGTAGAGAGTCCGGCCTCATAGCGCTGTGCGCAATTCTGCGACTCGTGTACGTCCGTATTTTCATCTGAAAAATAGATTTTGTTACGAATATTCTAGTGTGGCCTAGAATCAACTTAATCAATCCTCACGAATATCTTTCACATCGCCTTACAATCAATTCAAAGTTCATCTATCACACGTTCTTAAATTCACACATAAATACATACATCACTCTATAAATGAAATCAGAGACGTCTCTTAACCAACAAACCAAGCCTAGGCATTTTCTTCGAAGATTCAGTGCTTCCATTCTGGCTGAGCTTCTTGTTCTATGTATGAAAGTAAAACGCCAAGGCAGACGTGCCTGAAGTTTAATGAACGCCAAGACCATATTAGGTCTGTAGTTCAACGAACGCCAGGGCAATTCACCCGAAGTTCGATAACAGAACGCCAAGGCCTTACGCCTGAAGTTCAGATTGTGGAACGCCAAGGCTTTACGCCTAAAGTTCAGATAATTGAACGCCAGGGCCTTACGCCTGAAGTCCAGACAGTGAACGCCAAGGCTAGATAAGCCTGTAGTTCAGATAACAACAGCTTATACATACCCTCAAAGAAGGCTGCACATGACTCGGGGCACCACTCGCCACGCCAAGGCACCATATACTGTGCCGCGGCTTGCGTAGTCTTTCCATAGCTGCCGCTTAGCAGTTTCAACTCATATCGTCCATTTGGTAGAACCTTCACGACTCTGTAAGGACCTCGCATGCCTGGATCAAGTTTGCCGGTGGATTGCGAGTATTTGATAACAAATACCAGGTCATCAAGTTTAAACTGGCGGGGCGGGCGTCTAATTCGGTTAGCGTAGTCATCTTGCCGTTGTTTGTTTGTGGTCATCAACTCATTTGCCCGGCTACGACGCATCTCACGCCACGCTTCTCTATTAGGATTGACTCCTTCATTGGCAACGTCACGAATGAGGTTTCGGATTAGTGGCGTAGTCGCGTCCGTACCAATCATCAAATTGAGGGGCGAAGCCTGGGTAGTCTTCTGCTTGGTCATATTGAGGACCAACTGCAGTTTCCATAAGGCTTCCGACCAGGAAGAGGCTTTGTGGTTTACTTCGACCCGCAACATGTTAAGAATGGTGCGGATATATCGTTCCGCCTGGCCATTCGCATGGTGCATTTCTGGTGTGATGTGGTGCAGGTCACTTCCTAATTCCGTTATCCAGGTAACAAACACCCCAGACTCAAACATCCGTCCTCTATCGGTAACTATCAATTTTGGAACCCCAAATAGTGAAACTGCTTGTGTAAAAGCCCGTTTTAGTTCGCTAACGTCTTGTCGGTAAATTGGGTACAAAAGACAAAATTTAGAAGACGCATCGATGATGACTAATATAAATTTGTACCCGTTAGACATGGGAAGAGGACCCAAAACGTCCATATGAACCGTATGAAAAGGGGAACCAGGTTTTTCCCACGATGTTATACTCTGGTTTCGTGATCGCGGTACCCTCTTTTTTGAGATGCAGACTAAGCAGTGTGCTACATACTTGCTAACGAACTGACGCAACCCCGGGAACCAAAAGTGCTTAAGGATCAGGTCAAGAGTTTTATCGGCGTTAATGTGCTCATGTTCGTCATGGAATATTCTTAATAGGCTAAGCCTATGCCCCTTAGGTATGTAGCAGAGCAGGCGAGCATCTTCACCGACAGGCGAGTATTTGTAAAACAAGAGGTCGTTTTGAGAAACATAACGCGTTGAGTCTAATTCCCCGTCCCTCAACTGTTGTAGCAACCTTTGCGTCTCATCATCCGCGCACTGAGCTATCTGAGCCCAATTACGCGGTCTCGAAACTTGGTTAGCCATGACAACCGGAGGGTTGCGGCTAAGGTAGTCGGCGTGTGGCATCATCACCCCTTTTCGATATTCTATTGAGAAGTGGAAATCTTGGAGGTAAATCCACCAACGCGCAACACGTGGGAGCAAATCCTTTTTGCGCTCAGTGGATTTCAGAGCATTGCAGTCGGTAACTACTTTAAATTGTAAACCCACGAGATAATGCCGAAAGTGCTGCAATGCCTTGACGACCGCCAGAGTCTCCAACTCGTATGAATGATATTTGGGTTCAGCGCCTTGGGTTGCTTTGCTATAGTATGCTACTACGTGCTTGCTACCGTCACCATGTGTTTGTAATAAAACCGCACCGTACCCAGCGCTACTTGCGTCTGTATGGACTTCAGTGGGGAGTTTACGATCGAAAACGGAAAGGACTGGTTTGTTAGTAAGGTTTTCGATTAGAGTTTGGCGGACTTTTTCCTGCTCAGGACCCCAGTTAAACTCAACGTCTTTTTTAGTAAGACGGGCAACGCTAGCAGTTAGCGTGGCATAGTTTTTAATATAGCGCCTAAAGTATCCAGCGAGCCCTAAAAACTGACGCACCTGCCGAACGTTCTCGGGAACCGGTGAATTTACGAGGGCCTCGACCTTATGTGGGCTCGGCCTCACCTGACCCTGACTCACGATCCGTCCTAAGTATTCGACCTCAGTTACCAAGAATGAACACTTCCGAAGGTTTATAGAAAACCCGGCAGAAGTAAGTGTTTGCAGGACGTCTTTTAGGAGGGAGATGCCCTCGGAAACCGTAGAGCTCATTATCAAAACGTCGTCTACGTAGACTAGCACCTGGCCTGACTCCACGAAGCGGTGCAGGGTTTTATTGATGATGCGCTGATACACAATAGGAGAGTTCGTTAATCCGTAAGGCATCTTGACATATTCATAATGCCCTTCCGGCGTAACGAACCCAGTGAGGTGAACCGACTCCTCATTTATTTTATCGGGATCTGGTGGAAACCAGAGGCCATATCGAGACTGGTGAAGTATTTATAGTTCCCCAGCCGATCGATATGGTCATCGATCAAAGGTAGTGGATACCGATCTTTGACAGTCAACCGATTCAGCGCTCTGTAGTCAACACATAAGCGATCCGAGCCATCCTTTTTCTTCACGAGTATGATCGGACTCGCATACTCCGACTCTGACTCCCTAATAATTCCTTTGTCCAAGAGATCGTCTATAATTTTACGCACCCGGAGTTTTTCATCGTATGAAAGTTTATAAGGTCGATATACAACTGGCGTCGGACTCGTTAACTTTATGTCCATCTTGCCCGTGTTTACCGTGGTCGTAGCCGTGCCTGCGATTAAAAACTCCGAGAACTCTTTAATTACTTCCATTAAATACTCATAATCATCTCCCTTAAGGGGTGTGTTAATTTCGAACGTTCCCTGGCACTGAACCGCGTTAACTTGAATCAAGGATACATCAGACCTAGTCAAATACTGCCTGCCTTTAGTACGAACATACACGATACCATCCCGATTGAGTATATCAGTGCCTACGATGATGGGCGCGTTCATGCATGAGGAAGGGACCACGATCAAGTCCGCTTCGATCGAAATCTGGTTGAACTCAAGAGTTACAGTAACGTAAGACCTAGCTATTATCTCCGTATTGCTGATACCTTTTAATACGCAATGGGTAGGTTTCGGCTGGCAAGACAGGTACCTCAACACATCTGATGAAATAAGCGACACATTGAACGCACCACTATCAATAATGGCATCCATGGGAATGCCATCAATCACGGCAACGACAATATCATTGGCACCTGTTTTATTCGAATTGATCTCCGCACAAAGATTTATATTTCGTTCATTTCGCGATTGAGATCGACTTTTGGCAAAACACTTATCTTCGAGATGACCTGGCTTCTTACAAAAGGTGCAAATGATACTGCTCGCACCAGTAGAAATGGAAGTTTTGTCGGGGTTAGATATGGAGCGACAATAACGACTGATGTGCCCCTTCCGACCACACGAAAAACACTTTTGTTCGTTTCGGTTTAAAGTAGGTTGAGGAGCACGTTTGTTTGATGTCAAAACGCGAACGTCAGGCTTCGTACGAACCGGCTTAGTATAAATAGATAAAAACGAAACTATTGTCTCAGGGCTTAGATTAGCATTGGCCGCGGCTACTCTTATTTGAGGGCTATCAATGCCACGAATAACTATTAAAGTTATGAGGTCATCACTCAAGCCTTCAACTATTCGTAATCGTAATAATGTACGACGTGCGTATTCTGCGTATGTGACGTATTTATCGGACGTAGTATTCATTGTATCAAACAGTATGTTCGCATAATCTGGTTTTCGTGGGCATAACGGTTTAAATTCACGTTTGAAATTTGTCCAAGTACGCTCGGCCGTGACCCACTCATTTAACCAAATTTTTGCATCACCCTTGAGACACGATCCAATGCGCGAAAGACACTCATAGTCGCTCCAACCATTAGACTCCCGTGCCCGATCAACCTCTTCGCACCAGGCGTCTATGTTATGAATAGAGGGATCAAAGTTTGAAACAAAGTAATTTTGAGTTCTAGTTGGTTGCAACGATCTAAGAGCATCAACAAGGGCCTTTGTCGGGTCTGACGTACTCAATTCTGAACTACTTACTTGCGGTGTTGTAATGTGGGTATTTGGCAAATAGTTAATAGTTCGTGTCTCATGAGTCCTTGCTTGGGGTTCAGGTGTGCAGTATCTGGACACGTTCAATTGAGGTGTACACTCGTCCTCAGTGGTATCACGCACGTTACTAGGTTCACTCGCAACGCGACTGTTTTCGATTGACGTCAAACGGTTCATGATTTCGCTCAATGTATTATGGATTGATGCATCCGCAACGGGGGAATGTGATCTAGCATCGTGACGACGACGATGGTGCGACCGATCGCGCCGCGAAGCACTGCGAGGCCGCGTACGCCGCATACGATCCTCACTGTGTGTTACACTACGGGACCGACGCCGTGACCGACGATTCCGCGTTGAAATTCTCGACCGGCTACGTGACCGATACCGTGATCTATTACTAGAACGACGTCGCGATCTACGACTAGATCTGCCAGTCATATTCACTAAAATGACTCTGTTCCTCCTTTCTAGTGGGCTAGAAGTTACTAATCCCACTTCTGATTTTAGGAATCAGAAGCAGAAATTCTAAAACAAGTATTTTATCCGCTATTTATTTAATTACTTTTACAAAGCCTTATTTAACAACACAAAAATGAAACTTAGAGGAACAGAATCTACTCATATCCTAACGCACAAGAAATACGACCGATGTGCACGCGACGAACGCTCCGATCCAAAAAAAATAAGAAACGCCCGGCGGTCTATTTGATCTTTTTATCAGCAGCGGCGGGGGTAGTTGTGAAGTCATTGGGGGTAATTGCTAATAATAGTATAAATGTAAAGTTATAGATATCTGAGTTTTTTGACATATCCAAAAATATTGATTAGTAAAAATATTTTATTTATTTATTAATATCAATCCTTTTTTGCACTATACAGAGATAGTATTTACTATTTAGAAACTACACAGTAAAAATAATAGTACAAGTGTCGGCCTTATCACACTAGGTATTTTCTTACAGGCAACCGTGGGATGGATATATAAATAAGAGAAAGGAAGGACAGTCTTAATCGTTGATATAAATTAAATTGTTAATTTAGTGTAAATAAAAAATAAATTAATTTGTTTGTGTTGTTAGTTGTTTAAATTGTTAATTTAATTTAAAAGTGAAAACTTGTTATTGACCTTTTACCATTTTGGGTAATTATTTTATGTAATTCTCTTGCTGTGAGTTTTCCTTTAGCAACAAAGTAAATGCATATTTGATAATATGGATTTCAGCTCAATCAATGGATGATATAATTGATGCTATATATTGATGCAATGGATGTAGATCTGTTTTACAATGAGTGCTTGAACCACGCTGGAAGTCTTAATTAAAGCTAGCTTGGATCGGTTCGATCGAGATAAAAAAACAGGTAAAAGAGCCATCTGATTGGTCAAGTCGATCACGTCGAATCTGGACCGTGTAACCCGACCTGGGTTCATTTGAATGTCAAGTCTGAATTGATTGATGTTTTCTGATGTTTTTTTTTTTTCGAAATTTGTGTTTCGCAGTATCAAATTTGTCAGCCCTGTGACGATAAAACCGAAAATACGCAACATACTCACCATTATTGATATTATTAATATTATTGTTGTTTTATTTAATTTTAATGATTAAAACGAAAATGAGTATTCCACCATACATACATAAACTCACGCCTTTTTCCCAGAAGGGGTAGGCTGAGGTGTCTGGACATCCACATTTCGCCTATAGTATCCCATCATACCCAGTATTATTAATGAGGACAAACAAGCCAGATAACAGCTAATTTTCCTTCGAAACCAACAAACAGCGGTTGAATAAAAAGTCATAAACAGAGTAACTACTAGACATATTGAGACTGAACACCCCATGTCTCAGGATTGCGAGCGCAGTGGAATGCCAAGCATTGCTTTGTAATTCAACGTGTTGTTTTGTTTTGCTTCTTTTCGTGAGCAGCCGTAATGCTTTACAACCGGCGAACGCCATGCACGGCTCGCCATTCATTACTAGAAAAAAATAAGAAATACACGGAAACTTCAACATTTGTCTCTGAAGGCTAGGTGGCGACATTGCGCATTAATATAATTATAGTTATTCCATCTCGAAGTTCGTTGTTTATACTTTTAGAATGAACAATAAGTGGTAATAGATTTATATTTGTATGAGTAGCAGTACGTAATATCAAATTAAAAATCTTGGCGTATATTTTATTGACTACATGTTGCATCTCGCAACAAATAGGTATAAACTGCGATTAAATGCGGCTGAAAAGTTATAATATGCGGTAAAAGTTGGGAGCTTTACTCCAGCAAGAAACGTTTTGTGTAGGCTTCAGACATATCGTCCAGATACGTTCCTTGCATCGTATCTATTTATTTCGTCTAGTTATCTTCAAAGAGGCCTATTATTGTTGGATGTTACAGATAGCCATCATGCTATGGATCGTTTATACACGTGGAAAGATATATATGTGGAAAGATATAAATGGCGCGAAGAGCAGGCCGTTCGCCTGATAGTAAGCGAGACGACCGTTCATGGACAGTAGCAATGGTTGGCATTTCACTGCACTCGCCATTCTGACACATAAGAAGAAACTCAACAGGAACTTTTCAAATACATCTCATCACTCAAAAACCTGATTACTTATACAAAATACTCGTACAGCTACCTCATAAAGAGTTCGTAAAGATTAGTGCCTCTATGCATAAAAGCCAAATAAGCCTTACCTTGCAAGAAAATAGAGCAGAGAAATATCTCAAGTATTTCAGAAAGGCCACAAATATACTCGAGCTAAAAGCCAGTGAGCGAGAAATGCCATTACACTCGTAACAATAAAATTCTCATACAGTTGGCTAATGAAGACACATATTTGAATTACGAGTCGTAAAGATACGCTCCGCAGATGTTGCGAATGTTAGTCTAAGAATCGATTTCCGAAGGTTTGGGATAGAAGGGAATGTATTATGACGAAGGGATAAGAAGAGAATATGATTTATTGAAGGGTTTCGTTTTAGAAATATTTCGGTATATTCTTCATGTTGATTAATATTGGCGTTGGAAATTACATTACGTGCATTACTATACTTAAAATTAACTTGCCTAAACTGAAACATTGAAATAAAACTATACTAATGCTAGAAAAATGCTGTGGCTATGAACATTTACGTTCACATTTTGTATAGGGGCGGTTTAATGCCGTAGGCCTTTTTCACCATTAAACCTTTGTGGGAACATTGACCGTACCAAACGCAACATCAAAGCTGCTACTGTACACAGGCTTGTGTCGAATGTCAATCAATACTTTTTTGTGTTGAAAAAATTGTACGCAGCGATATTCTGGACGATGGATTCGTATAACCTCACAATTCCTAAGTGAATGACCAGACTACACTAATTATTTAATTAGTGTAAATAAATAGGCCCAACAGTCCCATACATAAGTGGTTATCAGGAAATAGGAGAGACTTAGGTCTCACAAACACCCAGTCCTGAGACAGCTATTTGTGGACCACACAAACTTTCTGTCTCGGTTCGGAAATAAAACCCGCAGCCTCTTTTGTTTCCCAGTCGGCGTCTAACCAACTGCGCCACGGAGGCTGTCATTTAAAGTCTATATTGTTTTTTTATCTGGCACGGCATTGTAACTGCACTGCACCTGTGCATAAGCGACCAGGCAGAGTATCGAATGGAATCAGACGGCGGTTCTATACCATTCGATATAATTCTGTCAGTCTACAGAGATGCTGCTTCACTCCATGACGGGAGAATCCAGGATTACAGGAAGGAAAGAACATGTATAGCGGTAAACCATTCCACATCATGGCACAAAAATAATTGTTGAACCGTTTTATTCTCGTCGAGCTGGTTTACAAAATCACTATTTGTATTTATATTTGTAGTACAAACAAAATTACGTTAATAAGTTTACAAAAACACTATTTGTATTTGTAGTAATAGGAAATCCGCAACTAAAAATAGACCTCTCAAACCATTGTACACTGACCTGTTGGAGGCGGTATAATCGACTCTTTAACAATTGAGACGATGCTATTAAAATTTTAATTATAGATTTATTAAAGTGAAAGTATTTTAATTTACTTTCCTGAAGTTTGGTTAAAAACCTTTTAAACGGTGGCTTTATGAATAAATAATAACATAGTATAGATTAATAATGTAATTACGTACTTGGGATGTGTACTTAGCATTTGGCAAATGTCGTAAAAGTGCTCCAAGTTCAATATTAATATAATTTAATGACACTTTTAGTATCTTAAACGGTTTGATGGTCCTTTTTAAGAAGCAAAATTTGATGAAAAAAGAGAAAGGTAGTCATAAAAAAATTTGTTCGTAATTTTCTACGTCTATGTCAACCCATATACGTCCCACTGCAGGGCACGGACCACCTCTACAATCTAGAGTGCGATTGAGAGGGGTTCGGCCATATAGTCCGCCACACTGGCCTAGTGCGGGTTGGCGGACTTTACATACCATAGACATTCTTACAGATGGCTATGGTATTCAGGTTTCCTCCCGATGTTTTCCTTCACCGTTTAAGTACGTGGTGATTGACCGAACAGTCAGAGGTGTGTTCTGGAATTTGAACCCGCTGCCACTGTTAATATGTTGGCAGCCGCGTCTAATCAATATACCAACAAGTTACCACGCACTGCGTCCGTAATGTTAAAATGATTAAATTAATTATCATATTAGTGCCGCCTATCGCAGTACAAACTTCGATTTTATAAAATCTATATAAAAATCTCACAACATTGAAGGTATCTACGTAGGGCAGTAGACGCTGTCTACGAAACGAAAGGCCTACGAAAACCAAGTGTTACACAAAGCATATTATGATATATTTTTTTTTATTGCAATGCATGGCGAGACGAGCATACCATTCGCCTGATGGTAAGCGATAAAATGGTAATGCGCTCGCCATCCTGTGACATATGACGTTAATTTTCAATATGTCTAGTAGTTACTCTTGCTACAATGTCCTTCAAACCGAAACACAACAGTGCTAAATGCACTGCAGTTTAGCGGGAGAAATAAACATTGCGGTGGTACCTACCCAGGCGACCTCTCGCATATAAGAGACCCCACCAGTAATTTCCTGCATAGCATTCTTGCTGTCATACCAATTCAGTTAGAAAGTAGCTGTGCGCAATTTCCAATACACGTATGCTCCGATGAGTATGCAATATGCGGATTCGCATCGAATATCTCTGAGGAAAATTCATATACCGGCCATTGCACCCCGGCGGTTCGGCTGAATATCAATTGGTAGCTTACTGTACAACCGCATTAAAATTTAATAACGATACGTATTTCAATAATTCAATAAAGAACAATATGAGAATACAAAAATAAATTTCGAACTTTCAAACCAATTATATAATGTACTTCAATGAAAAATGATACTATATACGTTTTAGCGATAAAATTATTTTAAATTACATGAATTTAAAGCTGTGATTGTTTAAACCTTATACCCTGGAATGTAGTCAGTCTGAAACCAGTCAATTTTTTACCTTATTGTTTGTTCCTTACGATTGCGCTCCATTTTTCAAGGTCATGTCACGCTTGTAGTCGCTGATAGTCGGGTTATTTAACCTATATTTTCTTCTCGACACAATGAAATCATTTCGTTGATTAAAACTGATAAGTTAAAAATAGGTATTGTTAATAGCACGTGAAGCCACAACATCCCAAACATCGCTCTGTATAATTTTATCGCTATCGGATTCTGCGGCTGCGGATTTTCTGTAAATTGACCTTAATTGATTACTCAATACTATTTATAGAAACCCCGCTTGTACTATCGTATAGAAAACACTGAAATAATTTCTGATCTGAATCAGGTAATTTGAGATATCCTTTAATTCGATATAGATGATTCGCCTAAAGATTGATTTGTCTACAATAAATAACTAAATAGCTAACACCCAACATTCACATACATAGTCCTAACCCCACACTAAGATCAAGTCTTGTATCGTGGGTATCAGAAACTACGAGAGACTTTTCGGTCTCACAAACACATTTCTCTCGGTGCGGGGATCGACCCCGCGGCCCCTCGTTTCACAGGCGGCGTCTAACCAACTGCGCCACGGAGGCTGTCAAATAATACAGTTTTCTGTTGTGTAGTTAGATAATTCCTAACTGACAAAAACATTAGTTTTACTTACATCTGAACATAAATTGGGGTAAATGCCTATTATGGTGTTTATATGTATGCAAGTTCAATGTCTCATAAAAGCTTTATTCTCGTGCCCGGTACTAATTTAATTTAAGGTTGATGTAGCTAGTTTTTTAAAGACATTTTTCCGTTAAACCATTATATTGAAATTCAAATTGAAATTGAAATTCTTCTCTGGAAATTCAAAACTGGTGGTAGGTCTCTCATACTATGTGAGAGGTCGCCTGGGTGGGTACCACCGCAATGTCTATTTCTCCCGCCAAACAGCAGTTTAAATGTATTGTTGTGTTTCGGATTGACGGGCATTGTAGCCAGAGTAACTACTGGACATATTGAGACTTAACATCTTATGTCTCAGGATGGTGAGCGCAGTGGAATGCCAAGAATTGCTTTCCAATTCACGGCGTTGTTTGGTTTTGACTACTCTTCATGAGCGGTCGTATCGCTTACCATCAGGCGAACGGCATTCTATCTCGTCATTCATAGCAATATAAAAAAGAACTATTTCTGGAATTTTCATGTTTCTTTACACAATCCGTCGTTATATCTCCTTCATTTTGCCATTCATTTGTTTATAAATGTACGCCTGCTAATCTTTTTTATGTCAATACAACTGTACCATAATGTAATATAACAACTAATCCTTTCGCAATATTACAATGGAACTTATTAAATTATCGATTTATTATTCAGCGCGCCGACATTGCCCGTACCTATTCAATCATTCTGTTACGTAAGGAATTAATATCAAACCAAATCCTATTGTCTTATTGTTATCGATTCTGAAGATATTTGCACAGATAAATGGGGTAACTTAATGTATCTTGGATCAGTTATTATTTATGAATCTAAGAGAATCTTATTGTTCTAGTTTAGACAGATCCTTGTTGATTTAGGTACCTTTATTAGCCCATAATATCTATGAAGTTAATAAATGTATACGCCCCACTGCAGGGCACGCGCCTCTTGTACAATCGAAATTCCGATTGAAAGAAGTTAGTGCACCACGCTGGGCGGGTTCGCGGATTTTACATACCATAGAAACTTTTACAAATCGGTACCTTTAGTTTATCTTCGCAGAATGAAAAGAAAATGGTTTAAATTTTTTTTATTTCGTTCTACCTAACTTCGGGTTCCAAGGCCGTATTTAATCTGCTTTTCTTTTATTATTCCTCATGTAGTATTTGACCTCAATCACGTCAATAATGCTAATAAATACTCTTTTTTACGTTTCTTGTCCCACATTATATCCTCGTATAAAAGGATAATCGGACCGTTGAAATATCCTGTTACTAAGCACCGCGTCTTACGTAGATACCCCATCTGTCTTTTGTCTCCCGAACAAAGTACTCAAGATCCAATCAGTAATCCGATAGCAACAAACTATCACAATTTTCCGATACTACGGACACGGAGCCCATCGTAAGAGGATAACACTCGGATCTCGGTTTAAATACGCGTCGGGGTGAGAAAACAAGTATTGTAAATTGCAATCGCATTTTGCCAAATGTGATCCAATAAAGACTTTGTGATAAATTATATTAGGTTGTGACGCAGACGATCGACAAAAAAATCTTTTAAAGTTTTATACTTTGAACAAAAAGTTGACTGTATGGAACGTAATTTAATAATTGAATATTTTGTGATATTATGACGAAAACAATCAATTGATATACTAAACTATTAGTAATGATTTTACCACAAATTTCCGCATTAAAATTGCTTCCGCAAATCTTTGATTGTAGCCCATGGTAATCAGGTTCTTAGCGTCTACGTCTATTTGAATCATTTGATTTGAAAAGTAATACTTTATGTTGTGTTTCTGAGGCAATGCGACTAAACATCTCTATAAAGACAAATATCGAATAAAATAACAGAATATCGGTTGACAACGGTGCTGGATCAATCGTTTGTCGGAACCCAGATCACGGCACATTTGCTTTTACGATATATACTCTTGATATCAACGCTTAAGAAAACTATTGGACATGACATTATGCACTATCACAAAATAATCGTTTAAAATAATCTTTAGGGTTGGTGGAAAGTTTCCCATCGACTTTTTATAAATGCCGATTTATCAACGACAAAAAGTTGGACGTTTGCGAAGGAATTACACTGCTTGACGACAAAAAGAGCTTACGCCTACAGATAAAAGGGACTTGATCAGTATTCGATAAGATTTAACATTGTCTTCTTGAGCGAGTTAATGTACAGGTTTCTTTGTATCAAAGAAAATGGATAAGTAGATTAATTGAATACTTGACTGGAATTTCAAGTACGGAGTAAGAGGGTTCTATAGTTTCAATTGGAAATTTGTTGTTTGTTTTCAATGGTTTAAGAGATTCACTGATTAAGAGATTGAGATTGCTCGTTCGCCGAAGATTTTTTGTGAAAATATATTTTACTGAAAGTAACATTAATGGTAATTTTAATCAATTTTGTTAGAATATGTTAAATTACATCACGAAACGTTTATATTATTGTACATTGTACATCAAACTGGGCTGACATTATGTTCACTTAAGGAAGACAACCATCATACGTAGGTGGATTTCGAGTTATATAATGTATCCCGATCTATACTGCATTTGATGCATTGTAGATATGTTGTCGTATAAAAATATGTAATGTGAGTTAAGTACTCTATATTCTATTGAAATTCGGCGAAATTTGAAATAATATGTAAAATAAAAAATAAAAACGCATTGTTTAAGATAGGTATTTACGTTTTCATAAATTATAAACTGCAAGCATTTACACTCGTTTTCCGATAGTATTAACACGTCTGATATAATACAATTGAAGAGAGATAAATTGTTCCTAAAATAAGAAATACATGACAATGCATCGTAGACGATCTTTAATTGTATAAAAGGATAATTGGAACAGCCCTTTATGAACATAAACGATGAATCTCGTTGTCAAAGTTACGCAATAATTTACATACAAAAAATGCACGATAAGTTAAAACATTTGTATCTGTATCAGCCCATATACGTCCCACTACAGGGAACGGGCCTACTCTACAATCGACAGTACGATTGAGAGTGGTTAGGCCATATAGTCATATATATAAAACATAGTCTTACTAAATTAATATATCGCGGACAAAATCCTTAACATTAAATAGAAATAAACACCACTAATGTAACAATCTAACAGTTTTTCATCTCTAGCAGGAGATAAAATGTCCCATTTATTCAACGGAATATTGGCAAAGTTGGCGATATGGGAAGAAAAGTTTGACCGGCTATGAGTGATAAATAATCATGGCCCATATATAACGAGATTGTGTGATACCGCGTCAACATGTGCGTCATAACATATGAAAGCCAATAGTCTCGATGATGAGGTTAAATGCATAATTGAAATTGAAAGATCATTGATAAATTATATCATTAATTATTATTTTATTATTTATTCGATATAAACCTAACCTATTACCGTGACAAAGAACAAGAATATTATTATTATTATTTTTGGTATCTGCGGTACAGGCCAAGAGCCTAGTGCAGTACCGCAGTGAAGTGTTTTTGTAAATATAAGCTATATATAAGTATTGTGATACTGTTTTATTGTAATATTTTGATAAATAAAACTTCATTATTATTATTACATTGAAAGATCATGAGTATTAATGTTTTCTTTTTAAGTGATCGAATTTATTGAGTGACGTAGATGTGAAAATTGCTAATATATTATACATATTTATTTATTTATTTATGCTGCATATACAATAATGTATAAAGGCGGACTTAATGCCTGGGACATTCTCTGCCAGTCTACCTTTGGTTGGTGCAGAGAGAAAACAAACTAGGCGCATAAATTAATACACATATTCTTTGAATGAAAAAGTCGGTGATGGAATAAAATAAAGAGGTATCATAATTGTATTTACCATCAGGTGCAGAGTAGTGCCAGAGAAAAGCGAAAGTCATTGACTGGAAAACGCAATTTACTGAATGTTTACTGACTGAGAATTATGATATAAGTGAATTTGGGACTTAGTGAGTCACGCAATCACAAATTGGTAGTGGTTATACTAAAGGACTTTATTACTTAGTGGGGAGTCTAATGCCACAATCTACTTGTAATTAATTGACAAAGATTAAGTTGTATTACATATTATAAGACATAAACAGAAAAATCCTGTTATCTTAAGTATGGTATGTCTCTATACTTTTTAAGGGATAACATAAAATATTAAAATTTCGTAAAACAATTAAGAAAATGTGTTTTAATAATTTCAGAGCAAGGTTTCAAATTCAAGTTATTTTTAAAAATTACCCGGATTATGCAAGTATTCCAGGAACAATCAAAATTTTACGACTATTCCCAAGGTTAATACAATATCATTTTTATAGCAATCTTTTCAACATTTAAGAACATAAACGCAGCAATAAAATACACAAGTATGCGTTGGAAATGTTACAAAAACACATTTTTGTTTACCACAAAATACGCACGGCTTACAATATAATAGATTTTTTTAATGGGTGGTTAGAGTCGGGGTTTTGATATAATGGTAATCAAAAATCTAATAGTAGATATATTTTTAAGAATTCTGGAATGACAGATATGCAACAGATTTTGAAGAAGAAACTTAGAATAATAGAAAACCAGAATATATTATTTAAAAAATCACCCATGAACTTTATATTCTACTTTAATAACTTATTTTTTTTTTATTGCTATGAATGGCGAGACGAGCATGCCGTTCGCCTGATGGTAAGTGATACGACCGCTCATGAACAGTAGCAAAACCAAACAACACCTTGAATTACAAAGCAATGCTTGGCATTCCACTGCGCTCGCCATCCTGAGACATAAGATGTTAAGTCTCAATATGTCCAGTAGTTACTCTGGCTACAATGTCCTTCAACCCGAAACACAACAGTGCGTTTACACTGCTGTTTGACGGGAGAAATAGACACTGCGGTGGTACCCACCCAGATGGCCTCTCACATTTTTTTTTTTTTTTTTTAAACTGGCCTGGCATAGGGGCGGCTTTGCACCTGATGGAAAGTGCCAATGCCGCCCAGGCAGAGTATCCATTGGTATCGGAAGGCAGTCCCATGCCAATGGAAACAATTATGCCGGCCTGCTAAGGTGCCTCTTCACACCGCGGCATAATAATAAGTTTTACTGGTCTTTCACATATGAAAGACCAGTAAAACTTATTTTCTATTAAGTATGCATTCTACTTTAATAATACCTATATTGTCATATAGAGTAATAGATAATGCTATGTAAAAAATGCAGGTATTTAGGGGCGTTCATTAATTACATGACGTGTTGTAGGTTGGAGATTATACTAAATCTTTCCAAATCTCACTTAGGAGGGAGGGGCTTAGCAAATATCACGTTTTTTTTTCTAGCAGAAACGGTGTAAAATTGCGTAAAAAAATTTTTGTAGGATAAAATATAGCCAATTCTGATACAATACTGACTGTCGTAACTGCGCATACTGGCAAAGTAGCTCTCGATTTTTTTTTCAGTAATGCAACACGTTTACATCCAAAAACGAAATATTAAGAATCTCGCGTGAGATTAGGGGAGGTGGGAGGGAGAAAAGGGTAATTTTATGAAATCTCAACAATGGGAGAGGGGAGGTCGTAAAATCCTCAAAAATGCCTCAATTAATGGACGCCCCCTTGCAACAAAACGATTAAGAACTGTTTATTTGAATTTAACTTAGCGGGAATTTTGATCTTTTACATCGTTAATTCATTTTCAGTTCTTTATGAAAAGTCACGACTTACTTTATGAAATCAATTTACAATGTCAGGTTTATTTGTAGAAATAATAATACGAATCTCAAGTTAAAAATAATATATTTTTAAATTGTTATTTTTTTTTTAAATCAATTGGTTTGCACGTCACATTATATAAAATTTATATTGAAAACTTTTTTTATGACACTACAAAAAATAACGTTGAGTAGATTTCAGATAACTAGGATAACACTGCAAGCTTAAAAAAGTAAACAATATTAAGGTTATTAACTATACAGATTTGTAACACAAAAATATATCTCTCTCTCTCTCTAATCGTTCCCTCAATGCTGAGGATCGTGACCCCTGTCACTTGGTCGAGTCTTGGACAGCTGATCGCCAGGCTTGACGGTCCTCCGCCAGTTGTAGTGCTTCTGGGATAGTCATGACTGGCGTCTTCCTTATTTGAATATCTAAATCCACCTAAAACACAGAATTTCCATAATGACCATATTCACTTATTTAAAAAAATAGAAGCTATATCAGTTAAAAAATCCTTCCCATTTGCATGTAAATATACACAATACGTGAAATAAAATATGAACGCCTCATTTCATCAAAGAATGTTTCAAATTACAATTCCAAGCAACACAATAAGTGTGGAGAGACCGTTATTTTTTCCCTTTCATAAAAAGACTCGGTTTCGGGCGCTCGTTCCACCAATTAATCTGTGGGAGCTTTCTAGAGTTGCCAGCTGAAAAATAAAATATTATTGAGGCAACATTTTTTAATATACATAAGTACACATTTTTCACGCCTGCGTCACATACGGGTAGGCAGAAACTAGGGATATTACTAACTAAACTATAAAGCAGTTTCGTATGTTTTACTTTGCTCGATCCTGATGTATTAGTTCCGCGATATCTATTGTATTTTTTATAAAAAATGTCTATTTTTATAAAAATAAATCGAATATTGGTATTAAAATATCTGATACTGGCCATAATTTAAAAGTAAACCTGCCAATGAAACGTCCTTTACTCCATTTCTGCTCCACCTAAAGGTAGACTGTTAGAGAATGCCTCTGGCATTAAGTCCGCCCGTATACTGTTTGGTATCTATATCTATATCAGCCCAAAAACGTCCCACTGCAGGGCACGATCCTACTCTACAATCGAGAGTACAATTGAGAGTGGTTAGGCCATATAGATTAACACGCTAGCCTAGTGCGGGTTAGCGGAGTTCCATACCATAGAAATTCTTATAAACCGCTATGGTATGCAGGTTTCTTCACAATGTTTTCCTTCACCGTTTTAGTGCGTGGTGATTGACTTTCAATACACACATGACTCCGAGAAGTCAGAGTAGTGCCCTGGGATTTGAACCCGCGACCACCGTGAACATGTTGGCAGCCGTGTCTGTATACTGTTTGGTGTATAAATTTAATAAAATAAATAAAATTAGGTTTTACAATTCCTTCACTATTCAGCCATCAGTACACCGTAACTTGACTATGTCCTTTTTACTACCAGAGTAAGCCGTAAGGTCGTCCATTACATAGATAATAAAAATAAAAGCAAGTGATAATATAATTACTTCAGAATATTTTCAAGTTGTAGCGATAAATTTATCTTATATAAAAAGTCGGGATACCCTAAGGTAAGAAATTATTTTTATAGATAGCATCCTTTCTCCTTTTAATACTCGAAATCTATACTTACAAATAAAATTGAAGTGTCTGTTTGTAAAGTGAACATAAAAAATAATGTCCAACTACATATCGTTATATACACGATATCTATAACGTAAATGACCGTAGTTATTTTTATCTGTCTGTTGTTGTTTGTTCCGGCTAATCTCTGAAATGGCTGGACCGATTTTGACAGGACTTTTATTGTCAGGTAGATGATATAATAAGTAGAAATTTAGGCTACATTTATTTTAGAAAAATAAAGTTTTTATTAAATTCCACGCGGACGAATTCGCGGGTACAGCTAGTCCTTCATATAAACTATCCATTGACATATATTCCATAACCACAAAATCCAAAGCTATATCAATTGGGCCTTGATACTAACATACTAAATTACTTAAATATCTCATCAAGTTTAACCAACAGTCCGTGAAGCAATTAAGTGTTTCATGTCTATTTGCAAACAAGTTCCAAAATAAGTTATTAAGGACGAAAGATATTGCCGGAACTTCGGAACCGTTCATCCACATCCACATCGTGGGCACAATTATGTACCACACATAAATTATGTTTATTAGGTATTTACGTACGGTTGGCTAAACTTTTATAATGGACTTGATGAATATGGTCGTGTATAAGTTTTATCAAAATGGTCCGATGGTTGTTAAAGCCGTACAAAAAAGTACAAATGCCAAAAAATATTGGATGTGATATTTTTTTTTGCCAGTATGCTTTCTTATTCTTCCTCATCAAGTGGTATGGATCGCTTGGTATAGACTATCACCAACCTCCTTCTATAATCGCATACCTATACACAAGCCGACATTCGTCACAATTTAACAAGTCGTGTTTTTCTTAGGTATTAGATGCATTCTTGGGTGAACCATTTTTCGGTCATTACTACTCCATACTTCAATTGGTCTTTCCAGTATAAGGGTCTAAAGAAATCAATAAGAATCTGGAACAATAGACTTCATTAAAGTCACGTATTCGTAATAAACCTGTAACTGTAGCCTATCAAATTCTCACAGAGTACACACAGACCTAAGCTAACAGGACGAAGGAAGGTCGAAACCCTGCCCTTCATGACCCAATGTTGTATATCATGATATTGGACATGTTTTTGTTTTAATAAACCTTCCGCTCACATATTTGGGTTGTTTCTTTACTCATTATTTCGCAATTATTTGTCGGTAATTTAGTGTATATCTTAACTCGAGAATTCCTAATATTAAGTCTAGACTACATTATGTGAGTTAAGTGAATTTGTTTTTCGATAGATAAGGATAGTTTATCGTAAATGATGAATTTAATCATTTTGAAAAAAATATGGGAATAAATTTACAGTACTGACTCTACGTAAATTAGTACGAGTAATAGACTTTCTAGTCTAAACTATTAAAGGTCTTATGCATAGACAGTTGATAAACGTATTTTAGGTATCATAATTTTTGTCCTTTGCGAATAACTTTTGGATTCAGTTTGAGCAAAATAGACATAACATTCGATAACTAAAATATGTTTATAAACTACCTATGAATAAGATCGTTAACAAATAATTGTATCCACGGATGTGAGAAAACCGTTTCTCGCCCATGCATACTATATTAGACTGTTAGATACTTTCCTTCAGTAAATTTGGTCTCTTGGTCATAGCGAAAAGTCATCTTTTTTATTGCTATGAATGGTGAGACGAGTATGCCATTCGCTTGATGGAAAGCAATACGACTGCTAATGAACACTAGCAGAAACAAACAGCATCTTGAATCAATCAATACTTGGCATTCCACTGCGCTCGCCATCCTGAGACATAAGATGTTAAGTCTCAATAGTTCCAGTTGTTACTCTGGCTACAATGCCTTCTCGCCGAAACATAACAGTGCATTTACACTGCTGTATGACAATAGGGAAATAGACAGTCTTTTCTAAGTAACCGTAAAGTATTCCCTTAACTCAACTACCGTCATAGGCAATTACATAATTCCCAACAAAATATTTTTAATTAAGCCTTCACAAGCAGATGTCTCCAAATATAACTCCAATATATTTTTAATAAGAATGAAAATTATTTTAATCTCTCCCACCCACATGTTAAATTGGGCCTGCAAAAAAGTCGCTTATCAAATAAGATCTTATTCGTACGCTTTAAGTTAAGTTGTTTCAAACATTACTCGCTGGACGGTTGCCGATCTCGATTTAATTAACGAAGTTTAACAATACTGCCATCTTTACGTGTACTCCTTGAAGAAGTTTTTTAAGGACTTAAAAATGATTTTCGCTACTGATATAATTAAACGGTTGGCAACTTCTGGTCTTGTTTCTTTGTTGTGTAGGTATTTCAGTCAGTATTGGAGTAATTATCTTCTACTCTGAATTATTCACCTATTTATAAAACTGACATTAACAGAATTTATCATACGAAATTATCACACGTTACTCGTCTCCACAAGATAAATAATTCTTTTATGGGTCAAAGTGTACGCTTCTTTAACAAGCTTCCCAACAGTTTAAGAGAACTTCCAATTAATAATTAAGTTTAAAAAAGTAATAAAAGTTAAGCTGTGTAAAAAAGCATATTATAGAATCTCAGATTATGTGGAAGATAAAACTGCTTGGGAATAAATTGCTCATTTTTTTGTATCCAATTGTATTAAAAGCCATTTTAAAACTGACATTATTGTGACTTGTGACATGAAACACTGTAATTGTAAATGGCGATATAAAAAAAAAAAGAAAAAGAAAAAAAGAAGACAGTTCGTGTTGCTGAGGGAGTTTCTTGCGCCGCTTCTTCTTCACAGCTACAACACGTTCCGAAGCGGTGGTAGCAGAAATGAACGATTCAAAAGATCTTGTGAAAGACTATTTGAATAAAGAATATTTTGATTTTGATTTTGAATTGAATCTATTCAGAGGACATTCTTTAGATTGTTGAGCATTAAAATTTTAAAAGACGTACACTTTCTGAGTATTGTGGTCGTCTATAATATTTTAATTCCATAAATTACCCGTAAGACGTAAACTCACAGATTTATATCAGATTTATAAAAATGCTACAGGATTCTTCGGAAAAGAATTACTCTCACAATTGAATTTTGTCTCTCCTAAGCGCAGCTTTCGTAATTCACGGGTATTTCGTATTCCGCATTCCGCATTCTAATAACAATACTTCATATAATAATCCCCTTCAACGAATGTATCGAACAACTATGTAGTAATATATAGTAATACGTACATAAACTTACGCCTTTTTCCCAGAAGGGGTAGGCAGAGGTGCCAAGACACCCACATTTCACAATATTATATTCGTATGTTCCGTCCCACAATGTGATAGGTGGCAAGCCTATCGCCATATCGGGCACAAATTCCCGACTGTGGGCTGATAATGAACAGAAAAATCCAATATCACTTTGCCCAACCCGGGATTCGAACCCGAGACCTCAGCTTTGTATCCGTGCCGTAGTACAACGACGCCACCGAGGCAGTCATAGTAATAGTAATAGTTTTAAGAAGATTATGTTTGATGAATGTGTTAAAATTATGGAAAGCATCGATTAAATATTAAGAAACAGTATTCATTACTTGTTTATGTAAATAACTTTATTTAATAATGTTGTGTACATTACTTTGTTTAACTAATTCATTTTACTTTTATCTTTGTACTAGTTTTTACTTTATAGTTATTTAAGTTGTAATTTATTAAATGCGTATGTACCTAAGTCAAATAAAATAAAATAAAAATTACAAACAGTATTAAATTTAAATAGAAGTTTGTTTGGTTACAGCTTCACATATGATTTTGAAAACTTAAAATTCATAAATAGGTATCCCGTAGAATATTTATTCTTAGATAACTATTGGGATACGTACTCGTATATCCCAACTGAATAATAAGTAACCAAGAAATCTTTTTACCTATGTCCTGTCACTGTCGGAAATCGCTCCTTTTCAAAATCAATCGTCACCTATTTTCCTATTTCCTCCCATACTATATTTACTTTGCTATGCCATGATTTTGAGGTTCATGTTATATTTGGCTGTCTGATTCCATAAATTATTCCAAATCAGGAACACAATATTTTCGAATTTATATTTTATTTTAATTTGTATAAACATTTCAAATCCCAATACTTTAATAATATAACTCTCTCTCTCTTCAGCCAGCGGGAGTCCACTGCTGAACATAGGCCTTCTCCAATGATCTTCAAATCGACCTGGTGGATAGATGGCCTGGTTAAGGTTTCAGGCCGCTTCAATATACTTAACATAAATTCATCAACCAATAAATATTAGACCATCCAATACGCACTAGGCTAGAAAAAATCGAACCCACAGTTCCTACATATCACGAGGAAGCGTCAATAAATAGTGTTAGATATATAGGTTATAAACTAAAGTACTAAAGAAGTTAGGTATTAGTGTCTGCAAAGTTGTGCAAACTATTTCCCGATGGTTTTAATAAATCTTATACTTTACGGAAAACTGTTGAACGAGATTCGTCGATATTGCAAACTTAATAAGAAAGTATACAATGATCCAGTATAGAGAGCTGCACGTTTTAACGCTGTTGAAGTAACTGGATTTTGTGTGTAATTTTCGACTATTTTAATTCGTTTTGTATGATTTTTTGTGAGGTCGTATTTTCGTGCATACTTAAATTCACGCCTTTTCCCCAGAAGGGGTAGGTAGAGGTGCCGGGACACCCACATTTCACTTTATATGTTCCGTCTCATGATGATATAGGGGGCGAAGATATCGCCATAGCCAACGGGCACAAATTCCTAATTTTCGGTGTACAAAAATAAATGAATTATATTTGTTCGACCAACAAATTTAATAAAGAAATTAATAATATGTCATCTCACGTTTTATCCCCGATAGGGTAGACAAAGATGCCATGATAATTATCAACCATTCTAAATCATGCTTAGTTTCGCATTACTACTGGGTTATCATCTCATCTAAGTATTCATGTTTTTTTTTAAATTTAATTTTCATAAAGGGAATTGTATAAAATAGTAAAGCTCGAGTGATTCGACAGCCATCGGTTTGTCTGTGCCCTCAGCAGAGTCAATGTCCTTGGAAAGCTATGGCGGATTCACGAAGCGGATTCATATCAAGAGGACCGGTTACTCCTCAACCTACGCAGCCAATTAAAATTATATCTTTATGAGGAAAAACAGCTGAAGTTTACACGAAGCGCCAAGGTCTTCGCAGCACATGTGTTTCGGTGAAATACATTCACAGATCGGCGGAAACACGTGGACTGATTAATCAGAACGGAAAGAAATATCAGCGTTCCACTAATACAGATAATAAACCGAACGGATTTCATGTTTATTTAAATTTTTAATGTAATTTTTCCTTAACACTCAATTACTGAGAAGTAATTCATCCAACCTTCACAGTTTGTGAGTATTTGTGAGTAAGCGGGGTTCTGAAAAACAGTCCAGCATCTGATGTTAATCAAATTATCCATAACCTGCTGTACCCACCGGACAGAAGCCACCGTAAGTAATGTATAGATCGTCTACAATTTTTTGGTGTCTAAATGCGTTGATGTCGTGCTGTTGTCAAAATATTATGAGCATTTTTTATCTCTTTACATGTTTTTATTGGACTGGCCAATATTATTGGATTACTAATATAACTGCATGATTATAATTTTATAAATAATATTCAAAAAATGAGTTAATTAGATACATTTTAAATTTTAATTGTGGTTCCATATTTCACCACACACTAATACAATTTAGATAAAGTTTATAAAATCCGGCGGTGTCGCGTGCCAGGCATAGCCCCTGAATATCAAATTTCGAGCATAACCACCTAATTGAGTGGGCCTACCGGAGAATCTCAATGCATTGATGACTTTTGAGAATACATTAAGATCGGAAGATGGAGGAAATGGGAATGGTCAAGATTTAAGAGAAACTGCAATCGCAGTACATTTGAGTGCTTCACAATGTTATTTCAACACAAAATTTGTGTTTTCATTGTATTTCATGACAAATTTAACACTTTAAGAACTATTTCGCGTGATAATTAATGAACATAATATATAAACCGTCCATCTCATTCCTTTGAGTTTGAAAGAGTATCAAATATATTTTGTCGGTATCCAGGGTGTCAGCTAGCTACATGCCAAATTTCACCAAAATTTGTCTAGTGGTGTGAGCGTGAAGAGGTAACAAACACACAAATTTCCGCATTTATAATATTAGTAAGACAGTAGGATTAGTAGGATACTTTTCACAACTGGCCGCAAATATATTGTCCACGCAATATGACTAATTAAGAGTAATGTTGTGAAGATGACCTTTTGGATGTGGAGTTAATTAAAGTGTGGCGGTCGGCTTGATCTTCGCCGGATATCATGTATGTACTCGTGCGGAAACTAACCTACACGCAAATCATACGGGTTTACAATTTGTCGCCCGCTTTATTTTCACAAGGTTGGCACTGTTATATTTGTAATCATATTTGCTCTTCAAAGGTTCAATTCAAGCGCACTGTTCTTCATTCAACATACTTTTAGATCTATTGTCTATATTGGTATTTCTAGCCCGATAGAACCTAAGGATTTTTAAGAAAAAGTCTAAATATTCCTTATAGGTTGGCAATGTATCGACGGTTCCTCTCGTATTTTTGGTATTCATGGACAATGATGATGTACACTTATTATCAGTTGGTCTGCCTGCTCAATAAATCTTTTTTTTATTTTTTATTATGGCCCGACATAGTGGCGGCATTGCACCTGATGGTAAGCGCAAATGCCGCCCAGGCAGAGTATCCATTGGCATCGGACGGCAGTCCCATGCCAATGGAAACAATTATGCCGGCCTGCTAAGGTGCCTCTTCACACTACGGCGGAAGGACCCAGGATTGTAGGAAGGAGGGAACACGTGAGATGGCAAACAATTCCACAGCCTGACGGTGCGGCACAAAAAAGAATTAGAGAACCGTTTGGTTCGCGCCGGGATGGTTTGGACCGACAAGCTGTGGCTTCGCAAGCCAGCCCGCGTGGTTCTGGTAAGGAATGGAGAGGAGGGGATCAAGTTGAACAATTCCTCAGAGCATTCCCCGTGATACAGGCGGTAGAACACGCTTAGAGAGGCGACATCCCTCCGGAGTTGTAGCGACTCTAAGTTGCACGTAACGTCTGCATCATTCACAATGCGGATGGCCCGCCGCTGCAATCCATCCAAGGCATCGAGCAGCAATCTATTATATAAAGAAAAACAAATACAATAATATAGTATAGGAGGTAGCAACGTTTTCGAGAAAGAATTTTAGGTCAGCTGATTTTGTGATATGTCGTCTTTCTAGTACTTTCGGTTGAAGGAAATGTAAACTAAGAATAAAGATACAAGCATTTAAACCTCTGTGGTCTGTTAATGACTTTCTTTTTTACTGTCTTGTCTCCTCTCTGTCTGTGCCATGTCTGTGCTATTGTAACCGTTTTGTTTGTCATTTATAATATATCTTTATTATTCTTTTGCATCTGGTGTTTTTTGTCCATAACCCATCAGGTTATGGGCCCAGAGCACGTAGTAATTACAGTCGATAATTTTATTTTGGCGCAATAAAACATATTGCGAAAGTGACGATTTCCGACAAAGTCCTTTGCCGTTATATGGTTTGTTGGTGACGTCCTCCACAATGTCGGCCAACGTAACTTATACTTCTACACCTATTGAGAAATTGCGCGGAGCAGAAAATTACTCTACGTGGAAATTTCTCATGAAAATGATACTCATCCAAGAAGACTTATGGGAGTACGTGGAAGGAGAAGTAGACACCAAAACTTCGGACTACGCGAAAAAATCACTCAAAGCCCTGGCCAAAATAAGTTTGTCAGTAAATTCAACTGCTTTTTGTCATGTAAGAAACGCAAAAGATGCAAAAGAGGCATGGACAAACTTGAGTAAAACCTATGAGAGCAAAGGTTTGTCTCGAAGGTTGAGCCTGATGCGATCACTGTTTAGTACTAAATACAGTGGTAGTGAAAGTATGGACACTTACCTGCTGAAACTAACAGACCTATCGCAACAATTGACAGACATTGGAGAGCCACTCGACGATGAGTTCTTAGCCATTGTTATGCTAAGTGGACTGCCAGATGATTATGATCCATTAATAATGGCCCTCGAGAACTCATGTACCAAGTTGAGCAGCGATGATGTCAAGGCCAAGTTACTACAGGAGCATGAGCGGCGTGACCATAAGACTGAAGAAGTGTCGGCTTTAACCGTAGCTACCAAGAAGCAACTAAAGTGCTTTCGATGCAACAAGCCTGGACATTTTATTAAAAACTGCAAAAAGGGTTATAAGAAGAAGAAGAATAATGATAACCAGAAAGCGAGGACAAAGGATAAGGCGGAGAAAGATGACACAACTCTATTAACCGCACTGTCAGCATGTATCCATCGTGATATGTGGTATGTAGACAGTGGTGCGACGGTACACATGTGCAACAACAAAAATATCATGTATGATTTTGTCGCTACTAAAAAATTAGAAGTAAGTGTTGCAAATGGTGAGAAATTGTGGGCATCAGGGCAAGGTAATGTCAAAGTAAATCTGAAAGATTGTGTTAGAATAATTAAAAACGTGCATCATGTACCTAATCTTACAACTAATTTACTGTCAGTGAGTACCTTAGTCGCTAAAGGTTATAAAGTAGTTTTTGATAAATGTAAGTGTGTAATATTTGATAATGATAACATTTTAGCAACTGCATCGTTGATCAATAACATGTATCAACTTGATGTCATTGCTCAGTCTCCATGTATGGAAATGGGCGATAATCTTGTTTTTTGTAGTTCTGTACATAGTCAGGTACCTACATCAGAGCCACAAAAGGTAGTAAATAAGGAAACATCCCAGGATACATGGCATAGACGGTTGGGTCACCTAAATTCAAGAAGCATGTCACTATTACATAAAGGTATGGTCTCAGGTATCAAATATAATTCTAATAGTTTTGTTCCTTGTTTAGCGTGTATCGAGGGAAAGCAGGTCAGGCAAGTTTTTCCAAAAAGGTCTTATAGTAGGGCTACTGAAGTTTTAGGCCTGATCCACACAGATTTGTGTGGTCCCATGCCATGTGTTTCTTTTGGTGGATCAAAATATTTTCTCACTTTTATAGATGATTACACAAGGAAAACATTTGTGTATTTTCTAAAAACAAAAGATGAGGTTTTTGATCATTTCAGGAATTTTAAAGCGTTGGTTGAGAATGAAACTGACCATAAAATAAAAATTCTTAGGAGTGATAATGGTGGTGAATTTGTTAATTCCAGATTAGAGACGTACCTGAAAAAGAATGGTATTAAGCATCACACAACAGTCCCGTATTCTCCACAGCAGAACGGTGTGGCCGAAAGAGCTAACAGGACTATTGTAGAAAAGACAAGATGCATGTTACGTGATGCTGGACTGGATAACAAATTTTGGGCAGAAGCAGTCAACACTGCTGTATACCTAAAAATAGAACACCAACCAAGGCTGTAGCAGGACTCGTGCCTCAGGAGAAATGGAGCAATAAAAAGGTGAACATAAGCCATTTAAGAATTTTTGGATGTTTATGTTATGCTGTTTCACATAATCGCAAAAATAAGTTAGAGTCAAAATCTAAACCATATATTTTTGTCGGCTACTGTGAAAATACGAAGGGTTACAGGCTCCTAGATCCTTCAAATTCTTTTAAATATAATAAAGCCAGAGATGTGATTTTCTTGGAAAATCGTTTTTATAAGGATAGGTCACATGATGATAATTTAGTCTCATTTAATAGACCCAATAGTGATATTGCGGTTGATGTAGATGTGGTTCATTTTCCTCATTCAGTGGAAGAAAATGAGCAACAAATGCTGTCCAGTGGACTGTCAGAGCCATCTACTGTGATTGCAGAGACATCTGATGACCAATTAAGGAACAGAATTAGCACAATTACAGTTCATGACTCGGACAGTGAAGATGTCTCATATGAGTCAAATAATCGCGATGATCCCTCATACATTCCAGAAGAATCGACCTTAGAGGAGTTGTCTACAGACACTTCCTATGAAGACACTGAAACAATGCAGCATTCAGTACTGTTAGTGAAGAAATTATGCAGCAATGATGAACCAGAGACTGTGGATGAAGCACTATCCAGTCCTGAGGCAGCTGACTGGAGAAAAGCCATGTCAGATGAGTATAAGTCTTTTAATAAAAATAAGTGTTGGACACTTATGGAAAGACCTAAAAGTCAAAAACCTATAAAGTGTCGGTGGGTTTTTAAAAGAAAGACTGGTTTAAATGGAGAATTGTTAAGATACAAGGCTCGCCTTGTAGCAAAAGGTTACACTCAGAAATATGGAGTAGATTATGAGGAAACATTCTCTCCAGTAGTTCGACATTCTACCATTAGAACTCTACTTGCGATTGCTGCAGAACATGATATGAGTATTGATCATCTAGACGTAAAAACCGCATTTTTAAATGGTAATCTTGAGGAAACTGTTTATATGGAACAACCGGATGGTTTTAAAATAAAAGGAAAAGAACATATGGTTTATAAATTAAACAAAGCCATCTATGGGTTGAAACAGGCATCTAAAATGTGGTATGAGAGGATTAATGATGTATTGTTAAAGAAATTGATTTTCAGGAAAACATCATCAGAGCCCTGTGTTTATTTTAAGAAAACAGAGAGTGAAATGGTATTTATTGCTTTGTATGTTGATGATATCTTGTTATTTTCTACCAGTAATTCAACTTTAAAGGATAAAGTAAAAGCAGAATTGATGAGTGAGTTTGAAATGAGAGATCTTGGTCCTGTTCATCACATTTTAGGCATGCGAGTTTGTAAAAGTAAAGATAGAATTACTCTTGATCAATCTAGTTACATAATGAAAGTTTTAGAAAAATTTCAGATGATTGATTGTAAGCCTTCGAAAACTCCCATGGAAACAGGGTCGAAGCTTCGAAAATGTGATAAAAAGGAAGATAAGTATTGTTATAGGAATCTCATTGGTTGTCTTATGTATGTAGCGGTGTGCAGTAGGCCTGACATTGCTCATGCAGTAAGTGTACTCAGTCAATTCAATGAATGTTATTCGGAAAGTCACTGGAAAGCTGCAAAACGTGTGCTACGCTATCTCAAAGGGACTTTGAATTATTGTTTAGTATTTAAGAAAGGAGGATTAAACGTCACAGCCTATGTTGATGCTGACTGGGCTGGGGATGAAGTAGATCGTAGATCGTACACTGGTTTTGTTTTCATGATTGGTAATTCTCCTATTTCATGGGAGAGTAGGAAACAAAAAACAGTTGCACTTTCAAGCACGGAGGCTGAGTATATGGCCTTATCCGATGCATGCAAAGAATCTTTATTTGTTCGTAATTTCTTGAAAGAATTGTTAGACAAAGATGTGAAAGTTTGTTTGTATAATGATAATCAGTCAGCACAAAAACTGACTGTTAATTCTATGTATCACAGTAGAACTAAACACATAGATGTAAGACATCATTTTATTAGAGATATTATAAGTAAAAAAATAATAGAAGTGAAATATTTGTCAACAAACTTGATGGTTGCAGATATACTAACTAAACCTCTGACTAAGGAGAAACATGATAATTTTGTTAAAGTTTTGAGTCTAAGTATTGTGTAACTTTTGGTGTAAGTACATAAATGTGTTTCATGTTTGAACATGAGGTTGTAAAGTTCTTTTTCAATACATAACAGAAAATATGTTTTTATTGTGTTGTTGATTTAAAGTATTTACATTAGATTGTCTTATTGTATTCTCTCAATTTATGAAATGTTGTGTTTTTTTGTTTAACATAGTATATCTATTATGTATGGATGTTAGTATTGAGGGCCAGTAAATAACTTTTTCACTTTATTGTTAAGTTTAAGGGCCAGTGAAGGAAATGTAAACTAAGAATAAAGATACAAGCATTTAAACCTCTGTGGTCTGTTAATGACTTTCTTTTTTACTGTCTTGTCTCCTCTCTGTCTGTGCCATGTCTGTGCTATTGTAACCGTTTTGTTTGTCATTTATAATATATCTTTATTATTCTTTTGCATCTGGTGTTTTTTGTCCATAACCCATCATCGGTTAGTCTGGGCTATCTGGCTGGCGGTAGTGGTTGCGTTCATTAGTGCGCATCCGACCTGTCCAGGTAATAATCCTGGTTTTTAAAAACATTTTAGAAGGCGTAATTTTTGATTTTTTGTTATTAAATAAGTCTACCTGACATACTGTTTTTATTGCCAGACATTTTTGACAATGCTAACTATGTGCCATACGCGACTTTTTTTTAATAAAAATTTCAAGGTGTTTTATAATGTCTGTAATTTTAATATTATGTTATTTAAAGATAAGAAAAACTTAAAATAAATTTGCCAGACATTAATTCGATTGTTAAGCCTTAAATTAAAATTAAAAAGTCATGAAAAGTATTGCAGTATGATGCTAGTAGTCGGAGAGAGACAGTTGCAGAATAAGTCGAGAATGATACAGAGAACCATTACAAAAGTAATAATAATCATTCTAGTCAGAGCAAGTTTCCAAAAAAATTTAAGCATAAAAAGAATATAAAATTAGATTAAAATTTAAAAAACAACACTTTTTCAAAAATTCTTACTTTTCAAACGTTGCTAGCTCTCGTACCAATAGAAAGTTATGCATCATACCCATGATTTCTTAACCTATATGTATAGACAGATCGATAGACTGATAACATTTTACCGTATATCATTAATACAAAAGAAGAACATAATTAACATTGCTAATGTATGTGAGGCGCCATGAAAAATATAATAGGAGACGTATTAGGTAGGGCCAAATAAGGAGGACTTGTGACGAGCGTGCTTTAAGTGACAAATGATAGTTAAAGAGGTGAAACTTTGTTTGGAGCGAGGAGTTTGACGCTTTGTATCATGTACCTACCCCAAAGGGAAACGGAAACGAAAAGGCGTGAGTTTATTAAAATATTTACGCATTGTGTGATCAAATTAGGAAAGGGGTCGATATGTCGCCATTTTTTGACATCATTTATGATGTGGTAATCTAGGAAAAAATACGTATCAAAAAATGTATTATTTTCTTTGCAGTTTTTTATTCAAATCATAGTAATTGATATGCAGATATTATTGGAATTTCTATTATTTTCCTGACCGCATAACTCGTTTCATAAATTAAAGGATATTTTGAAATATTTAATGTTATTAATTGAATAATATTATTATAAATTCTCAAACGGAGCTTGCTTTAAAATATAATGACAAAAGTCTTTTGTTGATTTTGTGGAAGTTAGTCTAAAGTAACTTCACTTCGAAGTCATTATGAAAGTAAAACGGAGTATTGTAAGGATTAAAACTTCATCAACAAACGGTCAGAGATTATTTTCACTGTTTAATATTCTAAGGAAGTATTACAGAGTTTTTAACAACGAAAATTACATTACGTGATGAAGATTGAGCGTATTTCGCTGAAACAGTGCGGTTTGGTGGACGAGAGAATTTTAGTATACCAGTGCCATTAATGACATGACCTGTTGTCGCATTGGTCTATGAGTTAGTATTATGGAAACGTTAAATCCTGAGTGAGATTCCCAGTTCGGGCAATCCAATTTTCGCGCCATTTCTTTTTTTAAATATGAACGCATTGTAATTTTAAATCTTTTGGGACCTTACAAGCAAATATATAAGAGTAACCAGAAAACTACATACGATACGAATTTCGAAAAGTCTATGCTTTGAATCCTGGATGCGAAAGCGAGCTTCGATTTCGTAGCCCGATTTTCCCCAAATAGTGATAGTTTAGGGAAAACCGGAGGAATAAACATGTGGCTTTAAAATTCTCTGCATATTCAGTTACAGTCATAAGTTACAATACTAAAAGTATCTGTATTGGTATATTAATGGCCTCTGCTTACGACGTAGCATTCCTATGACCTAAACCTAAAAAATGAAAAATCTTACCATTAACTAAAACTCGTTGCGCCACTGCACCGTGCGGTAACGTTTTTTTATACTTTTTACAAAGAATAATAATACGTTAATAGAGTTAATCTTATTACCGCTTTTAACATTTTCGATGTTTTTGTCGGCAGGATTATGGAGCCGGGCATCATGCATGAGCTGGAGGAGTTGTCCACGCCGAGCGCGTTCACCACCACTGACGTCACCACCGCCGCCTTCAACGGCACCACCGAAGGCCCTGTCAATGTTTATTTCTTCTACGATGTAAGTTACTATTGCACCATTCTGTACTGTATTAGCCCGTGATCGTCCCATGCTGATCTCGGGACTACTATAGAACTGAAAAATTTATTTCGAGGAGTACGCCACCACGCTGATATATTATTAATGGTTAGCGGTACGGTCCATTACAATTAGAGTTGTTTTGTTTATGTTTAAAGGCAAGCGTCACGTTTATTATCACACGAATAAATAGCTCTTTATATGTATCTGTATCAGCCCATGTACGAAATGTACGTCCACTGTAACGGGGTTAGGCCGTATAGCCCACCTCTTGAGACTTGAACTTGAGAACGTATAATGTACTTCAGGATGGCGAGCGCAGCGGAATGCTAAGTATTGTTACTGTTCATAAGCGGTCGTGTCGATTACCAACAGGCAAATGATACATTCGTCTCGCCATTTAAATCATTAAAAAAATATAACAGTTTGCCAGAAGAAGGCCAGCGTGGTGGGATAAAAACTGCTCGTCTCGACAGAATTACAGAAACTGTCTACACTACTGTGTATAAAGTCATTTTTATGTTTACGATTACCTAACCTCAATAAACCTCAAACTAATGGAGCATATTCAGACTATCACCATCAAAAACAAAAAATAGATTCTCGAGTTACATCAAACTTCTTTTAAAATAAATCCAAGTTAGGTATTCGCAAACGTAGTGTTATTACTCAGCAAACTCGGTGAACTCTTAGCGTTGAAATGTCTCGCGCCGCCCCTGGGCATAAAGAGCTCTCGTAGCTGTCAATAACATTTTTTCTCAAGCATCAGAGCACATTGAAGAGTTACGGAGGTTTGAAAGTTCCTATAATAGACTGACCATGGACTGAACTGTCCTTCATATTTCCTATGCGTAAAATATGTATGTGTTTGCTATGTGTTAGGCTTGTAAAATATTGAGGGCACTGATTTTTGGCGTCCAGCCTGTGTGGGAACATTCTGTTTCTAGCAAGTCAACTAACTAATCTAACTATTCCGACTGGTCAGAGACAATAATCGCTTGCTGGAGTATACTTTATTCGTACTGCTATGCATTCATATCGGGTGTATAGTAGTCAGTTTTTGAAAAAAGTAGTTCACACTATAAAATACGGAGTAATCTTGAATAGGGAAATACAGCAAGACTTTTGCATTAAATATAACATTTGAATAAACTAGTATTTATGAGGCGATTCATCCTGGTTAATAGGCAGGTACTAAGTACATTAGAGTATAAACAAATTCTAGCGGTTGTTGGGGTCAGTGAAATTGCTAAGGTTTTCCAAGTTTCAAAGAGGAACAATACATTTTCGGGCGCTATACAGTTTTATGATTCGCGCTCGTGGGCAGTTATTTTCATTAAATATAAGGTTTATCATTAGCCAATCTACATAGAATAACAATTCTCAAAAACTCACCCAGTTTTTCGTACTATTAAACATTTTAATAAAGTGTTCACTCTTATGCTTTTTTAAATACACCTAACTAAACATGTCTGTTCTTCGAAATGTGACTGGTTGATTACATTTTACGTTTTATATCTCCGTATAAACACTGACGAAGGATTGTTTATTCTACTACTCAAAAAACACAGACGTATCAAAGTTCATTAGCCTTATTCACCAAAAACAAGCGCGAAACATTATCAGTACATAAAAGTCTGCGGCGAATGTGCAAATCTCATAAAAGCCGATGTGTGGTCCCGCCCACCACATTTTCAGGTAGATTAAGCATAATAAAACTTGAAAGGTTTTAATCGTGTAATGGATATTCGGGGCTCGGTGATACGATGAGAGCCTGTCATAGATAGCAGTATCGTCTGGTGTTGATACAAAGCTTTTAACACGGCTAAGAGTACTGCTTATAGATTTTAATCATTTTGTCCCCGATAGCGCGAGGCGGATGTGGGCGGATTGTTATCTTTACAACGTATTGCGGGTTAAATTAAATGTCTATACTTTCGATATCTGTATATATAGGTATATGATATATTGGAATTGAAAGACGAGTGACAGTTTTAGTGTTATACATTTATTAACTATCATTGTTAAGTTTAAATCAATAATATCCAATCTTCTCCAATACTTTATCGAACTCATGTTAAAAGCCGGCTGATCAATAGAAAGTCGGAAATTAGTAATAAAACAATGTGCTATCATTGCCTTAGAAAATGTTATGGTACAGTACAGAATGATTTGGTTACATTTGACTCTAAAGTAATGATATTGGAGTTATTATCTTTGGATTCTTTTCACACAACATAACAGTATTTATTTTATTCCTACAAAAGCTACCGTGATCTATCACCCATTACAACATGTTAATTGTTATAACTATAAAACAAAGCGCCAAAAACTAGGTTACTAAAAAACCTTGCAAACAACAAAAAAACGTGTATTTGAACAACAATATATGTTTGTCGCGACTGAGAATTGCTCTCTGTACCGGATGCCTTACACATCACGAAAAACAAGGCCAGGGAAAATATGGCACGTGAAAATATTTTGTTACTTATACAGCGTATATCTAGACTGCGACAATGAAGCTAGTTAGTTGTTTAAGAGAAAAAAAAAATGTTGCATTGTGTATGATTTTAGACATAATGCAACAATTCTTTTTCCTATCTTCCTGTTTGAGTGGTGATTATATTATAAGTATATAGTTTTTTCTAAATACATCACTTTATTTTTGAAAAACTTTCGTATGCATGCGTACATAATTATTTTAGCAAAAATTATGAATGTGGACAAATACGATGATATTTAAAAAAACACAAAAAAATTGACGTGTTTTTTTTGCGAAACATTAAGTTGCATTGTTTCTGTAATGATTAAAACTACCACCCGAATTCGTTTTCGGTCGCAGTCTGAATATACCCTGTATAAAATAATACTTGGATTCAACAAATAAGTAAGTTAGGATGATGGTAGAATATTTATATCTATTTAGAAAGTCATAAGGTGGCTATGAGCACGCAATAGTAATATGGTAATATTGAACCTCAAAACTGATAGGCGTTTCGGTTTCTTTATTATTATTTTTAATTCATCGATAAAAATAATTTCACATATCAAAATAGTAACCACTGAAGGAACCACAGAGATTTGTCAACAACATGCGAATAAATAAATAATAAATAAACCTTACAGTCACATACATATGTACATACTACTGATCCCACACTAAGATCAATTAAGCCTTTTGTCGTGGGTATCAGAAACTTCGAAAGACTTTTTCGGTCTCACGAAAAAAAGACCCGAGTTTCTTACCAACTGCGTCACGGAGGCTGTCATTAAGGCTGAATAGAATTTAGTCGGCCGTTGAGACAATCATTTCTAGCTGATGGATATGATCACGCACTTTTCATTGCACAGCACTTACTATCAATTAATGCAATGCTGTCTCGTGATCATGCCAATATTAATATAATGTTTATTGGAGCAATACATCAATAATTAACAATAATTATTTACAATATTCAATTAAGAAGAATCAGTGAACAGTAAAGTTAATTCAAGTATGAAATATTAAGCACACATAAACAATAACCCGTTTATATTTTGTATCGTTTGAATTAATGCAAAAATGACACTAGCAGAAAAATCGTATGTTATGAAGTTATTTAACAAATAAATGGTATAAATAATTAACACCTAACAGTTACATACATGGTCTTGTCCCCACATTGAAATCAATTAAATCTTGTATCGTGGGTATCAAAATCTACGAGAGATTTTTGGTGTCATAAATACCCAGACCTGAGACAAATACTTGTGGGCCATACAAACATTTGTCTCGGTACGGTGATCGAACCCGTGGCCTCTCGTTTCACAGTCGGCGTTCAAACAAATGCGCCACGGAGACTGACCATCTACTCCTCCTTCTCATTTTGTTATTCTCTAAAATTTTGAGGGTCGTGACCTTTCACCAGCTACCGTCGTATAATGTCACGCCATCGATCTCGCTATTGGCAACCTGTTGTCCCTCTGCTATTTCTGTCGGAGCAATACAAAACTCAATTAAGAAGCAGCAATGAACAGTGAAATTATTTCTTGTTCAAAACAGCAAAGAATCGAAGAAAAGCTTTCGTATTTTATGTGTTAAAACAGATCTAGATACTATTCAATGCACAACTGATTTATTGACTAAAAGTAATGATGAGGTTTTACAACAAATAAATGCTATTAAAAGTAAATGGCATTCAATTCTGGTAGTTTTGTGGAAAAATTGCAATTCGAAGACTTAAAGATATTTTCTACATCCAATACATTTTAAGACTAACAAAAGCAATCACGGCTGCGTTTCAATTTAAACTTAGTTTGAGCATGCGGAAACTTCATAATCTCGCGGAGTTTGGATTTGCAAGTTGGTATGAAAGGTGTTGGTGCTTAACGAGATTAAATCAGAGTATCCACCTGGAATTCTTGAGATGTGGTACGTTATTAGCTAACAAGTTTGGTATTATGATTGCGAACCGCTGACTCCTGTTGTGGTCGTTTGTTTTCCTTGGAAGTTCTTCTATTGTTGAAGTCATTACATAAATATCACGTCATTTTCACAGAACGGGCAGGTAGAGGTGCAACCAGGACACCCACGTTGTGAGAGGGGGTGAGCCTATTGCCATATCAATCACAAATTCCTGACTCTGGGCTAATAATGAATAGAAAAATATCCAATGTCAGTTTGCCCGACCCGGGATTCGAACCCGACACCTTAGCGTTGTAATCGTACCACTTAAACTTCTGTTTGGCGGGAGAAATATACATTGCAGTGGTACTCACCCAGGCGGCCTCTCACATATGAGAGACCTACCAGTAGTATTGTAATATTGTTTTATTATAAAGGTGCGTTTGTGTGTTCCAGGCCGTCCAATTCACAGTGATGTGTGTGCTGTTCATATCGATAGTGGTTCTCAACGCATCGGTGATCGCAGCTTTACTCTGCACGAACGCAAGGAAGAGTCGGATGAACTTCTTCATCATGCAACTTGCTATTGCTGGTAAGTTAACTTTGTAATATTTTTTTGACATTAATTATTATGGGGAACTATTAACAAAGGTAACATTGATCTTCTATCTTCACTCGCCATCGTAGTAGAGGTCATTCATATTACCGTCTTGAAATCAATGTCTGTGGTCCCATTGTATACATTGGATCTTGCAGTACTTTTTTGCCAAATAACTTTGTCACTCTTTATTATGAAATTGACTCCATATACAACGAATAAGTGCTAGACAATAAATTAAATATTTTTTATTACATTATTTAAAAAAATATTTAAATAAACTTTACGTAATATTATCAGTGGTATACCATAAACATTTTATAACGTTCTAGTAGAATTAATAAACATTCAATAATACTAATAAAGCACTACATAATTTAAAAGGGTTTCTCGAATAGTTATTACTGAACATTTTCAAATTAATCCCACACTAGCACAAACGATGTTTCCGAAATTTCTAGAAATTTCGCTTTAGTAGAAAACGACGTATATTCAAGCTAAATTTGGCAAGATTTAATACCTCAATATTTCCTCATCTAAATCTATGTAGTTAGTAACGATCAGGCGAGATTTCGGGCCAAACTAAGCAAACATAATTTTAACAGTGTTAATAACAATTGAGTTTGTATTTGAACAGATGATTTGCCAATTGGACTGATACCTGATTTGAATAAATATTGCTGAATATACTGCGAGTGTAACTATGACGGTTTGTTTGTGTGCCAAAGTGCATCTATAAATGGCACATTGGATCCAATGTTTGTAGTAAGCTTTTGGGGGCTTTAACGTGTCATATCTTGTGATTTTGGTAGTGGATTAACATAGTAAAAAATTTACGAATATAATTTTTGTAGACCAGTAGGCCTTTTTTTAAATACTCTAAAATACTTCTAAGTGGCATAGTTTGATAAACATTTAGATAGAACCTAAAAACAGTGAAACGCACATAAAAGTTTATTCTTTTAAAATGTACTATCAACAACACTGATACGCAGGATCTTATTATGAAATCGCTCACTGATTCAATAGGAATTTGAAATTTAAAATCGGCAAGGGCTATCGTGGTACTATAATTAGGAGTATGCATCAAAGCACACAATTTCCCGATAGACTAACGTAACATCCTTCAGAAAACAATCCGAAACTTTTCCGTTCCCGTAAAAACGAAGTAACGGATGTATTCCAAACAACTAGACGTGTTTGTAAATCTTTAAAAGCGATAAAATTGTATTAATACTTCTAGGAAAATATGTTTTCGTGTTACATTCTCATGATTCGTCTTGTATCATATTTTTTATAGGCGTATCTTATTTTTGGCTGATTGGTGATTTATTAGATTAATTTCACGGTGAAAGATGTGCGTATTGCATCACAGGAAGCGTTTGTGGGCGTAAATATTATTTACTTTGTGGATCGTAATGTAGATGGAATGAGGAACTACGTAACCGCGGTTGTGAATTTATTTTTATATAGGTTTTGGAATATCCCGCTTGTTGTAAACAATAAACAGAGCTACTTATAGGTAGGATAGGCAAAACTATAGGTTCATTATCGCAGATTTTCTAATAACGTTTGCTTGACAATTTTAATGCATAGCCCTAAAAACATAAATTGTTTATAATAGCTTATTTAACTCTTTATATTTCAGATCTGTTTGTGGGCCTTATATACGTGTTCCCAGACATCATCCAGAAGATCACGATAGCATGGCTAGCGGGAGAGTTCATGTGCAAGACTGTGAAGTTTCTTCAAGTAAGTACAAAGCCTTTAAAAATCATATTTTTCGAATACGAATAGTAAAAATTTTAACCTTGCATGACCTACCTTATTTACACCTCGCCCCGTTCAGGTATCGTAATTCTGAGTCACGTAAGTGATAAGAATCACGATTGTGGACAGGGGCCCTACTATATTAATCCGAAACGAAGTTCGAAACTTCGGACGATCGAAGTTTATATACGATACGAATGTACCTACTCTGTAAAAGTTCGCATATGCATAAGTCTATGGTTACGACCATAAGTCAATAACGACCATAAGTATATGTAGGTGAATTCGTATCGTATATAAACTTGGATCGTCCGAAGTTTCGAACTTCGTTTCGGATTAATATAGTAGGGCCCCAGTATGAGTAAATGTCACGGGGATTTTTATATGAAAATGCGTGACGCTCCTACTGGCTTGATTGATATTGGTACTCACTACTATTTTGATAGATAGCGATAAAGCATGATACAGATAACATTTAAACATATGTATAATTTTGACACTTGATAACATCTGTGGCGCAGTTGTTAAGACGCAGTTTGTGAAACGTGAGGCCGCGGGTTAGATTCCGGCATCGAAACAAATGTTTGTGTGATCCACAGGTATTAGAGGTACAGATAGCATTTAAACATAATATGTATATTTATGATAGCCTCCGTGGCGCAGTTAGACGCCGCTTGTGCAATGTGAGGCCGCAGTTTCGATCCCCCTACCAAAAATGTTGTCGTATCCTGAATACCTGTGCGTTAGTTTCGGGTCTGGGTGTTTATGAGACCGAAAAGTCCCTCGAAGTTTCTGATACCCACAATATAAGACTCGATCTTAGTGTGGGGTCAGGACTATGTGTGTGACTATGGGGCGTATTTAATTATATTTTTGTTTCACTGCCACGTCTATACCATTCGAAATTAGATTTATTAAAAGCCTTATATGTGACTTCAAAATTATGGCACAAGCTTTGGTATTCGTCTTAAAAAACAGCCATATATTATAATTCCACATTGAGTCAGCATGAGGGATTAACAATCCAAGTTAGCTGAAATATTGAGAGAGGTTCTCCTCATAATCAAAGTATATAAGTCAACATAAACATATTTTTAATTAAAATGTAACAATTCGTTCAGATTAATTATAACTTAACCTTGTATGATGTTTTCGTAATTTCGATTACCTACATAAGGTATACGTGGCCTATTACAGTTTCGATGTAGTTCAATTAATCCACGGATCAGATTAATTAATTTGTTTAAAGTTTCTCTGGGTGACTATTTTGATCTTGTTTGCTGTGAGTTAATTAAATCGTGGTGTTACCGGTATGAATCCATATATGAAAGTTTTGAACAGGGTAAATTACTTATCAAAAACTAAACGGTAGGATTAAAATGATAGACGCGTTGTTTCTGGATACGTTATTGTATGAGTAATGCCTCATTCAAATGTATCAGGATTGTAAATAATAATTTAATTAATACGTGGAAAATATCGTGGTTATTACTTTAACTTATATTTTTAAGATGTACACTATTAGCATATATTTTATTGTAATAATGTTTTTTTTTCCCAAATAAAGAAAAGAAAATAAAATTATAACTCCAAAGCCTGTACTTGTTTCCTACCCCTGTGTTTCTCTTGAAAGTATTTAATACATGTAATGTTTAACGAGAGACCGCGGCCCGCGGGTTCGGTTTTCCCACCAAGACAAATGTGAGATCGAACAGTATCTCGTATAGTATCTGAAACCCACAAGACAAGACTGAGCTTAGTGTGGGGGCAGGACTATGAATGTAACTGTGGGATCTATTTATTTATTTATTTTATTTTTTATGTGTGGTATCTTTGAAATTGGTGAATCCATAGTTCCTTGAATGATCGGGCATTCAACCGTGGAATGTTATAATTCCAGCAATTCCAATAATGATTCCGACGCCGAGTATGAACCGAAAGGCTATGCGTTCGATTTGACAAATGTCTGTTTGATCCACAAACAACTATTTGGTTCGGGTCTAGGTGTAGTGTATATATACCCGACACAATATTATTACATTATTGAGAAGTTGAGTATATTTATAGAGCTTTCTTTCAATAATATCCAATGTTTTAGGTTGGTAATAATTAATTGCTTCATGTGTAAGATCATTTTTAAGTTTCACCTTAATATGTTGATTCGTTTTTGGTTAATTGTACTAATATTGTTACTGTTAACAAACTCCGTGCAAGCTGTACTCTCAGTTTGGCTGACCACGACGCCAAGCACGATGAGCTTAGATCCCGTCCACTCGCCGCCATTCACTATAATTATTATGAGAGCGGTAAGCTCACTTTCTGACTTTATGCAAGGGAGTTTGCTGTGAATATCGGCTATATAAGCCAAGCCTTATAAGAGGTTGAAATGTTCGCCATGGCCGAAATCGGTTGGATTACATCATCATCATCACTCTCCTATTTTTGCAGATGCACACAGACCAATACATATTATGTACTTAAATATTTTTTTTATATTTATATATTTTATACACCAAACAGTCACATACATAGTTGTGATCCCACACTTAGATCGAGTCTTGTGTCGCAGGTATCAGGAACTACGTTACCTTTAGGTCTCACCAACACCCATCCGACAAATATAAATCTAAAGTTTTATCTTCATTAGAGATTTTAATTAATAAAAATAATATAAAAGAAACCAAAGCTTGTGGACAACTGTTACTAAACTAGTTATAAGACACATTTTCAACGAACTGACTCTAATTATAACTGAAATACTAATCAAAATAGTGAATAGTGCCAAATCAAACAACAAAAATGTTACGCATTCATCCGACGTGAGTAAACACGGTTGTGAACTCGCGTGTTTTGTTTTTATGTGTTTTGAAGAATTTCCTATGGTGTGGATCGTTAAGTTTTTGTTTTTTCAAGTGGAACAGGTGGTACGCCCACTTTCAAAATATTTTTAGAGATGTGATTACAAGTAGTATCGAATTATAGTCTGGTTATTAATAAAAGGACACATTCTAAAAGGCATGGACATTTTCCTTCGAATGCGAATACTTTAAACCCAAACACATTTGATACTTACACTTTTCACTTTATTTACATGTTTACTAGAAAATCCAGTTTATCGCATTGAGTGGAACTAATTCGTACTTCAACAAATATAGTCTTAAATACCGTAATAAAAATTATCTTAAATTTTAAATGGACAACTAAATCCCTTTAATCACATTTGTGCAGCTCCCCTTTTTCCCATGAACGGCCCTCGAAACCCGTAACCAAGAGTGTCCATTCCAAAAACCATAATTTAATATGTCAAAAGATTCAGCGCTTGCCAGTACTTTTGCAAATATCTTGATTTAAACCTAACTTTGATCATCACAGATATTTGTTCGTGTTTGTAAACAATAAAACATGGATACTATTCTGGTGGTAAAATGCGCAATTTTTTAATTTTGTGATTATGCTCGGCTCTAGGAAGAATACTGTAGAATACAGCCTTCCCCTTAGCATTTCCAATATGATGTATTCGTACTTATTTATTAACTACTTTTTTTAGTACTTTTACTTAAAGAATTATATTTCTTATGAAAGTGTTACAAGTAAGTATAGGGCTTGATCAAAATATAATGCAATCACTTAATAGAGCTTTGGATGCAGTCATATTTAGATGTACATCAGGTTAAATTTCCGGCTGGTATTGCAATAAAACCGCCTAGTATCACATTCATAGGACTATATTACCGTTATATGAGTATAAACACACAACCACATAAAACTATTTATTCATTTTAAGAACTAATGTTTTATAAATTATCGTGAATATGGAATATTATTCCCCCAAAGTGAATTTTAAAAGTTAATCCGGAACTGCGAACTCATTCATTTGATTTCCTAATTTAATCAACTTTGACGTCAATGCTCCAGTTTATTTATGCATTTAATTTTGTGAAATTATATGTTCATAAACTTTTCATCGCTAAATATTATGACGGCAGAGTCGGATCGGTTTACACGCCAGCTTTTCCGGTGTTAACAAACATAACAAATTAACTCGTATTATTTTAAATGTGTTTATTTAAATTTTATATTAAACACCATTCATCCATATTAAATAAACTTCCCTAATAAACTTGCAGTCACTTTATCTTTACGTCTACATAATTATACGAAGCATAGCTATACTTTTGCTAATGTGTATCTGTTTTGATAAGTATTGCTTATAAAACTATAACCACCTAACATAACCATATTTTGTGAATTTATGCAGCTACATTATTTTCTCTCTGCTCCATCTAAAGACCGATTAGCTAGAGTGCCTCAGGCATTAAGTGTGTCTTTGCACATTATTGTAAATAAATAAATAAGTCATAAATACACCTTAGTCTAAAAGTCCATGCTTGAGCGTTCGTGTGACGCAGGACATAATCATTCATCAAATAGTATTTCTATAGAGTCCCGTATATTGGGTAGATGAGTTGAAGCGTACAGTACCGTGCCCCACACTCTAAGATCTAAAGGTAAATCTATACCTATCTATCTAACCTATTCATTACCGCACTGTAAAGCTACGGATCGCCTTCAAGTTTAGCGTTCGTCTGGTTAGTCGATTTTGGGAATGATTTACTGAAGCACGATTTCCAAGACTTTTTTATTCGAGTAAGTTCTTCTATTCTCTTTCTCTCTCATCAGCCACTGGAAGTCTTCTGCTGAAAATAAGCCTGCCTCCAAGATCCCTTAATCTGTATCTGTATCAGCTCACATACGTTCAACTGCATAGCACGGGCCTCCTCTACAATCGAGAGTACAATTGAGAGGCGTTAGGCCATATAGTGCCAACATGTTCACGATGGTCGCGGGTTCGAATCCCAGGGTACCTACATATCTGACTTTTCAGAGTCGTGTGAGTATTGATAGCCAATCACCACGCACTATAACGGTGAAAGAAAACATCGTGAGGAAACCTGAATACCATAGCGATTTCTACGGTATGTAAAGTCCGCCAACCCGCACTAGGTCAACGAGGTGGACTATATGGCCTAACCACTCTCAATCGTAATCTCGATTGTAGAGAATACTCGTGCCTTGTAGTGGGACATATATGGGCTGATACAGATAGGCCATTTTGTGCATACTATCTGAATGATTAATTATAATGATTACATTCTTATTAAATGTGTAAATTATTTCCTTTCTAGGCGGTGGTGATGTACGCGTCGACATACGTGCTGGTCGCGCTCAGTATAGACCGCTGCGATGCCATCACAAACCCTATGAACTTCTCCGGCAGTTGTAAGTAAATTATCATATATTTTATCATGTGGGAAAATTAGTTGCTTCATTGATTTCTGAATATATTATACGCAGTAATGAAGAAACGTATATTTATTGGGTTTGATGCAGCTTTTAACACATCAGCCTAATGCGGTTGTTAGTCATCATATTCTTTTGAATAGCTTAGGGAAAATGTACATCTGAATTTAACAGACGTGAGACAGAATCATATAGAGTCAACAATTTTTAAATTAAAAACTTAGTTTGAAAGTCTAAAAACCTTTCCACGAGGCTTTTTGACTGAAGGATATTTAAAGAAAATCGACGATTAGTAATACTTTTACACATTAATTACACATCTAAAATACACGTACCGTAATCGTAACACGTACCAGAATCCATGTATATCGCAGTCAAATAGTCAATTTATCATTTGACTACACAATTAAAATTTAGAATTAGTACATTATGGAAAATTCGTGGAAAACTAGAGGGCAAAATAGTAATTATTGTTGAAACGCACAACTAACGGAGCGTGAGGGGCACACACGACCCAGTGCGTTGGAAATTAGTTCACTGTTTGACTCGAAACTATTCACTAATTATTTTCAGTTGTAAAATTTTATCTATGTAAAAAATGCTCGTAGCCAATTTTCCAAGAAATCTTACAGACGTTTTGTCATATATTATAAGGCAAGTTGAGTTAAGCTGTAAAAATTAGATAGACTTATATTTTTTTTTCTTACAACTAAATTCGTTTTTGATGGTGAATTAATTGTACTTATGGAAAGAATACATCGATAATGTTATAGTTTATTATAGCGATGCATACCAATCTATAATATATTTTATTAATATTTTAAAGATCTATTCAAATTAACGTTAGAATTGACAAAAATATCAAAATACGTCATTTAATCTCAACCATTACAACTGTTTCCGACGCTCTCCCCAATAAAAATAAATTATGTATATTTAATTGAATACACTGTAAATAAATTAAATTGAAATAGGTTTCCACACAGTCGCACAACTTGTGCTCCAATTTTCCATTACAATAAACAACATACATAAATACGAGCCAATTTCACTGGCCATTCAGTTGTATCGTCACTTCTTTTTTAAATATCGCGCGTTAGGTTGGCTGCATATTGAGCGGTTTTTCGGTTTTATATCCTTACTATTCCTTGCGATGAGATTGTTTTTATTAACAATGCAACATACCATTTTTGGAGCATTTTTGACTTTATGGAACTGGTAGGACTCTGAACACGAGTACTTTGATGTATAGGACTCTGAATGATGAGAGTTAGATTTAGGTATAGCCTTTAATTTTTTTGTAATGTACGAATATTAAACTCTACTAAAAACTAGTAAAATTCATTGTGTATAATTCAGGAATTTTGGGAACCCGTTTGGTATTGCGTAATATAGCTTTAAAGGAGAATTAATATAAGAAAAATCTCCAAAAAGCATTATACTTAAAGTAATAATTTATTGAGATGAAGTTACAATTTGTTACGCCATTTGTATCTATTGGTCGACTATCCCTCGATACTGAATGTGTTTTCAGCCTTAAGATACTTCTAAAGTCAATATTCATAAAACTGTCCATTGCGGTCGCGTACAGAATTTATAGGCAGTTAAAAGTTTTATTTTTCTATTTGCCACAAAGCGGCCAGAGTCATTATGGTTTTACTTTCTTAATTTGAATTTTAAAAGTTCTTCATTCGGTCTTTCCGATTTCCGCTGTCAGCTGGCTTGATTGAAATTTCATTCAATCGGTTCTTAATATAATTTTAAACTTAATAGCGTAAAATAAGTTTTAGCGAGTGTTCTAAATATTCAAGTTTGTGATTCCAGTTAAATTAGATGTCACTTGTTTTGAATGTTATGATTGACAAATTGTTTATTATTTAGTAATTGTATGAAAAAGGGAGTTTATTTATTAATTAAAATCTTCATTGTTCACATAAAATAAAATATACAGAAAAAAAGTACAAATGGCGGTCTTATCGCTTAAAGCAATGTCTACAGACAACCATCAAAACCACAGTTTATATTCTAATCAATAATGAAATGAATGAATGCATTGAGAGTCCTAAAGATACGTGGGCTTCTAAATTACTGACGAGAATTATCATTCTATTAAACCAAATCAGTCAGCCAGTGTTTGGAATTTATTTCATCATTCCTACTTTTGTGTCTATTCTGAAAGCTAAACCGAAAATTCTTTATCATTCATTCATTTTGTTTCCAGCTAGTCTAATTTTTAAACTGGATGGTCAAAACCATGTTAGGTGACATTCTTTATCAAAAAATCTCTCGTAGTTTCTGACAGTCTTTGCCTCAATATTGATATTTTAATATCAAGACTATCTCTATGGCTATTTAAATTTAATACGTATGTTTTATTCTTCAGGGAATCGTGCACGAGCGCTGATAGTGTCTGCCTGGTTGATCAGCATAGTGTTTTCTGTGCCGCTGTTGATACTGTACGAAGTCAAACAAGTTCAAGGTGCGATCATGAACTACGACGAATTTTTCAAAGGCCGAGCTTCTTCAAAACTATGTAGTTTCAATATATACCGATAGATGGCGTTAATAAAAATGAATTTAACTTAGGCAATGCATATTTCGTCCTACGTCTATTGAAGAGGACTGTGATTAAAATGTTATTGTAGTCATTTTTTATATTACATAAATACAGTTGAAGTTATTTTTATATTTTAAAAAAATGTTTTTGTCGGAGACTGATTATTTTCAAAAATATATTTAAATTGCTTCCAGGTCAACTGCAGTGCTGGATAGACCTGGGAACTCCGGTGAGGTGGCAGATCTGGATGACGCTGGTGTCCGTGATGATCTTCATACTCCCCGCGCTGACCATCGCGGCGTGCTATGCTGTTATAGTCCTCACCATCTGGACCAAGAGCAAAGCCGTTGTTATGAGCCCTGCTATTAACTCTAGGAGAACTAAGACTATGAGGAATGGTTTGTATTTATTTATTTAATTATTATACACAGCTATAAATGAATAATAGTTTTAAAGAAAATACAAAACAACAAAGTACAAATGGCGGTCTTATCAGTCGAAGGCAATTTCTGCCAGACAACCATGGTTTGTGTTTTGATGGCACTTGTAATTTATTTAATTATAATATAGGATATTAATATTTGGAAAATGCTATTATTTAACCTAATAATATCATATAGCTATTGTATGTAAAAATAATAATATAGGTCATTATATTCTTGAAATCGAAATTTTCTCTGAAGGAATATTTTTATCGTTTTTTTTTTGTTATGGAGTTATTCCACGAACGTAATCAATCCATTCTTTCATCGTTTTCAATTCAGCATTATTTATAAAGTCGTTGAAAAAATTTTTCCATAAAATCAAAAAACTCTATAGAGTTTTGGTTATAACCAAAGCACATTTGAATAGCATCTTGAATTTCTATTTATTCTGTTAATGGAATCAGAGAAACGGTTAAAAATATCATGCCACCTACAAAATACCGCGAAATGCTACAAATAGTTTTGCTAGCGTTAGAATTAACTGAGATATATTTGTTCCCAGGTCAAGTGGAAAGCGACCCGGATTCCCGCCGGGCGAGCTCCAGGGGACTCATACCTAGAGCCAAAATAAAGAGCGTCAAGATGACTTTTGTTATAGTTTTTGGTAAGAAAAAATGTAGTATAGGTATATCGGAATAGTCTAGTTATTTCGAGATAGTAAATTACGATAGCACCAAAAAACGACGAAAATATTAATTTAGTATTTTAAGTAATATCAGTCTTACAAAATCGATCGAAAAATCTTAAGCAATAACCATATTAGACGTTGCAGACGTTTGAGAGACGATACAGTTTATTATCATCTTCGGATCCAGGGTACTTTGTATTAAAAATAATTTATGTAGCGTCCCGTTAGAAACGCATCCACCGTCTTTTTGCAACTTTTATCTACCAGGTAGTTCACTTGTAATTAATTTCATAATAGCGAGCTGAAAATTTCGCATTTATTTATAGATTTTTACGTATACATACATACTTTTCACGCCTTTTGCCGAGTAGGAAAAGGCAGAGGTGCAATCATGACACCCACGATTCGCCTTATTTGTTCCGTCCCACGATTTAATGGGATTTGATGGGATTTGATGGGATTTAAGGGGGCGTGCCATTCGCCATATAGGGTACACATTTCTGACACCAGGCTGAATTGACTAGAATACAATTGCTCGACCCAAGATTCGAACCCGAGACCCCAGCATCACCTAATTAATACAAATTTTCCATTTTTCAGTATTCGTGTTATGCTGGTCGCCGTACATAGTGTTCGACCTGCTCCAAGTGTACAACCACATACCTCCGACGCAGCAGAACTTGGCCATGGCCACCCTGATCCAGAGCCTCGCGCCACTCAACTCCGCGGCAAACCCTTTGATATGCTGCATGTTCTCGCCTCACATCTGTTCTAGTTTGAGGTAAGGATTATCGCTAAAACGGCGAAGGAAAACATCGTGAATAAACCTGCTTACCATAGCGATTTATAAGAATTTCTATGGAATGTAAAGTCCGCATTAGGCCAGCATGGTGGACTAGCTTAATTACTCTCAATTGTGCTCTCGATTGTAAAGGAGGCCCGGGCCCTGCAGTGGGACATATGTGGGCTGATACAGTATAGGATTACAATATATTCCATGATCTTATTTGCATGTGGTAGGATTGATAATTAATGGAATTAAAATAATCGTGATACTTTTTGAATTTCTTGACGGATGATTTACCTTCAATTGCCTTCTATTGTAGCCAATCTCTTATCACAAATATTGGGAAAGAGCCTCCTCCCTTTGCTATCATCATCCACGATAGAATCTCCACTATTAAATTGAATATAAATGTTATCCCAAAATCTTCTACAGCATTTGCCAGTTTTTTTTTTTAATATTGAGGTATATATCGTTTTTCTACTTCCACCCAGTCTATCCAAAGGTCGTCTGGAAGATGTCACCGACTGTGATAAGACCGCCAATTGTATTGAAAATATAGGTTTTTTTTTTTGTTGTGTATTTTTTTCATTTTTTGTAGTACAATAAAGTGTAATAAAATAAATAAATAACTGCGTATGTCTAACAATTGCTTCAATGTTTTCAGACGAGTGACTCCATTCAAGTGGTTTTGGTGCTGCGCACTCCGGCGCAAGCGACACGGGCGCGGCACTCTCCGCTCCAGATCTGATTCCACCGCCAATTCGGACCTGCTCAGTTCTACGCACGGAAAGCGATCGCATTCTGTTGCCACGGTAATTTGAATTTAATTGTAGTGTGTTGAGTATTGTTATCGCTTAGCTTATAGGAAAGGAGGAACATAATAGGATTATATGTAGGTTAGCTAGTTTTCGGAATGAGGCCTAAACGGTATATTACTAAATAAAAAATTTGTACGCATGTGTTCGGCGACGAATGCAAGTAAATGTTTACTTTTAGCAACGGTTGCTTCATAAATGCAGTTGTAGAGTAAAATCTTTAACCAACTAAAATATTAATATACCTATGTATAAGCAGATAAATCATAAACACAATTTATCACTAAACACAGCTAGTCCGCCTAAGTATTTGAAAATAATCTGATTTTGGTTAGTACCACCAAAGCCTACCCTAGCCTAAACCAAAAAGTTCGTTGGTTAATATTCTACCTCCCTCATTTACTGAGTTTACACAGTTAACCGGCTATCACAGAAAGTGTATTAATCATACACTTTCTGTACTTATTTCCTCCTTAGGTGCAGCATATTGAATACCAAGACAGATAAAAAAATATCCAGATAATGGTTAGTTGTTATTTCAGATACTGAACCGCACTCGCAGTAGCAGCGTGTCTCGGCCCCAAAAAGAACCACGTCGCACTCAAATCCTTGTGCTAGTGTCGACACAGGACTGACAGAGAGTGATCCGTGAGCCGGCCAGAGACGTGATGCTTTAACGACAACTCCTGCGTGTCTACACGCCGCACAACCCTATTGAACTCATTCAAGTTTATTGTGACGTCAGAGATTCTTGAACATTCTATTGGATCACGATGCCGGCCATTACTGTCATTGTACGCGTAGGGTTGGCACAGTATGCAGTTGTTTTAAAGCATATGATGTGTCATCAAGCAGCTGATACAGACCCTTTGCGCATTAATTTGCAAGATATGTTGTATGTGTATAAAACGGAAGGCAGTATATTTTGCATTAGGATTAACTATATCACGAATCGTTATTGTAAACAAAACAGGCTACTTCGTGATAACGTTATAAGATTTCTATGAAAATTTGTATCATATTAATTTTCCTATTATAGAGGATCACGAAATTTTACGCAAAAATTTTCCTGTTGGAGCCATTGGTCTAAGTCAATATTGCGACTTGAAGAAAGTGTCAAATAAGCGAGAATAATTATATGAAACTATAAGTTATTCAGTACAATGATTGGCACCATTTTAATGAGTATAGATCTGTATTTTTATCATTGAGGTATTATACTAGAGCGGACATAGGGAACAAAATCCATGCGTATGGTGCGTGCACAAGGGTACACAGTGAAGCGAGAGGGAAGATATTGTATTTCGTAGGCGTGACAGAGACAGAAATAGAATGTACCGTTCATTTCGTTACAAATATTTTGTTTGCAGTGTCCTCTCTAGTATATTATCTCAATGATTTTTATTAATAGTTTATGACGTACAAAACTCGTATACATAAAATGTAATCATAGTTATTAAGTTGTCATTTTATAACAATTGAAATCTAGTCCAACGATCAAAATGTTTGACGGCGCATTTATGTTACAAATCAGTACTTAGTATTAGTTTTATAATCAATGTATTATTAATTTTAAGTTCTACATACGTTTACAGTCACGTCTTCACTCAAAGGAGGAAGGCAGAGGCTATTGACTGTCACATGCAGCTTTATTGTATTATAAACTCCACTTTAATCACAACAAATGTTTTAATAATATCCTAGTGACGTTACTATCCCTTGATCTTGGATTTTAATTAAGATTTGTAAAAATTAAAATGTATCATATTCTCTAATAGTTCGCTAGCTTTCCCTTTAAATTTAGCTTTGAATACCAAAGATTACATAAATCAACCGATTCAGATCAATTTGAATTTTATAATGTTGGAATGAAAAAAATGCTTGCTAAGGTAAATTTTAGGTTTAGTCTATTAATTTTGCTTTAGAATGTTATGAGTATATAATAATGGCGATTAATTTGTAAACAATTGGCAAGGTTTCTTTGTAAAACAAAGCTTACACTGCATCTAACGCGGTTAATAAGATGTCTTCCAGATAAATTTAACATATTAATCAGATTTTTATTCTATTGCATGTTTTAGATAATGTAAAAAAACGACAAAGTTGGTATAAAATGCTTAACATATTTAAATTTTACTTGTATTGAGAGACTTTAAAATGCTAAAACCAGAGATTTTAAAACTGTATATACATATGGCTAGAATATTACAACTGCAGCTATTACTAAAATACTATTGGTGTCGACACACGCTCACTGCGCTTAATTCATAATCGCTTATAATAAGAGAAATTAATGTTAAATTGGAAAAAATAACGACTTATTATAAAATTGTAGAGATTTTTGTATAAAAAGTATTAAATCTTTTTATAATTATTATAAGAATGTAATATTATTACCCGTTTAAATTAAGATATGCATCGATGTATTGTATAATAATATTGTAAATTATGGACAAACGAGAGGCTTACGAAAATTGTACAATTATTTTTGTACTGTGAATAAAAAATGTATTAAAAATATAATTCTTTAGATGAAATCATTAAATGTGTCGTATCAGTGATGAATTTTTTGTACCCTGTTCCCTTTTATTACGAATATCCTGCTTTCATCAATTTGTAAGACATGAATTCACCAACAAATTAAGTTTATTTTAATTAGTCAGAATGACGAGACGTGCAGCCAGCTGCAGGTTGTTCGCATGATGGTAAGTTTCTGTCTTGCGCACAAACAGTAGCAACACTGGTTTTTTTTTATCGCAATGAATGACGAGACGAGCAGGCCGTTCGCCTGATGGTAAGCGATACGATCAACCAAACAACACCTTGAATTACAAATAAATGCTTGGCATTCCACAGCGCTCGCCATCCACATGAAGTCTCAAAATGTCCAGTAGTTGTTCATTCTGGCTACAATAATTATCATTACGTGTACAATTATAAAATACTAGCGGTTCAGACCGACTCCGCCCGGGTGAAGATTTTTTTTAAAATATTCTATTGCTTGATATGTTAATCAGGGATAATATTGGATTATAATGGCGAAAGAATTTATCAAATCGTTTCAGTTTCAAATCTTTCCTCTTTATAATATTAGTTTACAGTATCGGTAAAATCAACAATGCTTTTAATTTCAATAAAATATGATATATTTTCGAAAACTGATATGAGTCATTCATTACTTGACACTGGCAGTACCCAGAGGACTCATTAATAATGTGTATTGTCGATGTCGTGTATATTTTGTAGGATTCTCATATATCCATATGAGAGGTCGCCTGTATTGTTGTGTTTCGGTTTGAAGGATATTGTAGCCAGAGTAACTACTGGACATAATGAAACTTAACATCTTATATCTCAGGATGGCGAGCGCAGTGTAGTGCCAAGTATTGTTTTGTAATTCCATGTGTTGTTTGGTTTTGCTACTCTTCATGAGCACGATCGTCTCGCCATTCAGTGTAATAAAAAAATGCGATATTATTTGAATTTGTCAGTAAAGCTACACCTTAAGGGCCTTGTTATCTTTATGAAGAAAAAAAGCAGATGGAGTAAAGAATGATTTAAATTAAAAGACAAATATATCCACAAAAATTTGCTGCGGGAAATATTATGCACAGAACCAGAAGATTACGTTAACTTTCTACGCATGGATCATAAAACTCTTGACCAATTTCTAACATTACTTTGCCCTTGCCTATACCAGTTTCTCAACGATTATCTATTACTTTGAGGTAAGCCAGTGGCGCAGATTTCAAAGACTTAAAATTTCAAGCCTCCATTGCACCTCGTACATTGAGCGCCATTATCATTGAAACATGTGGAGCAATAAATGAACAATATATGGAGAACAATATTCAGGTAACACTTTTAATAAAAAAATACTTTAATTAAAATGAATAAAAGCTTTATATTAATTTTGCTGCTGTATCAGCTTCAGTTGAACTATTTTCGTTTGTTCGGTCGAGTGAGTCTGAAATACGAAATATTATAGGCTGGTCCGTATTCAACAGATATGATAGTTCTGTTTGAATTGATAGTTATGCTTGGGGCACGGGAGCATGAGTATGGATAGTAGAAAAGTGTGCTTGTGAAACGGAAAACGTACTTTTTGGAGGAGACTAAATGTGAGAGATAGGAGATTGTAAGCGTGGAACGGGAAAGGAAGTTTATGGAGCAGTAGATTGAGTGTGACGGATAGGAGTTTGAATATATGGGAAGGGAAATGCAGTGGAGGGAATGGAATATAAACTACTTGGATTCATTATACAGTTGACAGCCTCCGTGGCGCAGTTGGTTAGACGCCGCCTGTGAAACGAGAGGCCGCGGGTTCGATCCCTGCACCGAGAGAAATGTTTGTGCAGCCCACAAATATTTTTTCCGGGTCTGGGTGTTTGTGAGACCGAAAAGTCTCTCGTAGTTCCTGATACCCACGACACAAGACTCGATCTTAGTGTAGGGTCAGGACTATGTATGTGACTGTTGGGTGTTATTTATTATTATTTATTAAGAGGCATTGCCTCCGAAGATTTCCTTCTTCTCCATCAAACAGTATATACTTTTCCGCCAGCCGTCGTTGATAGGGAGACATCCACTCGAGCTCATAGGCCCAGTTTCTTGCTAATATTAGAAATTCATTATGAGTTTTTTTATAATGTTCTCTGGGTATTATCATCAAATCATGTTGCAAATCCTCTTTTTTATCCTTTTTGCTGGCGGTTGCGAAAATGTTCAGGTTGATGAGTTGGATGATGGTGATTCCTAGAAATAAAAACAACAACATAAAAAAACATTTTACTATTTCAGGTACCCGAAACATAAAGATTGGAAGATAATATTAGCGCGTTAATTGGGAAATATGTGGATCTTGGATAATTATATAGGGGCGGTAGACAGACAGTGGTAGATCATTTTACAAAAACCTGAACATTCCCGGTCCTACTATTATAACTATAAAGGCACATACGGTGTAGTACTCATGGGTATAGCCAGAGCAAGTTATGAATTCATCATGATTGATGTCGGTACAAATGGCAGAGGGTCAGATATACCCTGTATATGGAAAGGGCAGACAGCGCGTTAAGTGTTCTGATGTAAGTAGTGCGCGGGCGCTCCAGTGCTTCTCCAGTGGAGCGTTACTCAAATTACCCGTCGCTCGCAACGATTATGAAAATGCTTGCTTGTATTACGGCAGAAAGTTGAAAATGCAGAAAATATTTTGTATTATCGTTTAGACGAAACCTATTACATTTTTATAACTCCAAATGAATTGAAGCGCCTATCCTTAGTTATAAATCAATTCGCAGCACATAAGGAATTCTTTTACCAACAATTCCCGAAATATTTTCCCTTTAAAACCAAGTACGTGAAAGTATATTTTTATAATCCACTCACATAGTTCAATATGAGCTGGCGGTCGTGGCTGCACGCGTCTAGACTTCGCCACACAATTTAGACTCGGGATTAGGACCCTAAACCAACGTATTAAATATTAATATTGTGGTTTTAAATTCGATTTTAAAGTGAGTATTGCTGTGGTGAAGCTTATATTATTATTATGGAAAATAAAAATGTAAATTGGCGTCGTCAAATGTTTATAACTTTACTTCACTTGCTACTGAAGGGGTCTGTATTGCTGTATCCACATGCAGGAATAATTTCAATTTAAAAAAATCTGAAGCAAAAACTTTATACCGTAAATCGAGTTATAAACTCAGCTAAGATTTTTTGGGTTTTTATTTGCTTGATATTTTATTAATATAATAATAACCTGCGACGTGAAATGTTCATTTCTTTAGTTGTTTAATGATAGACTGAAAGGCTTGTTAAGCTCCATCCACACGCAACAACTATTAAAATTTAAGTTTTATCTAAATCAACATATTAATGACCATAATCCGGTTTACAAACTTAGTAAAGTTTTGTGTTTATTGTTCTATGGTTTCCAAGCGGTATTTTAAACAAATTATCAAAAGCACTACAATATTGAAGAAGGAAATGTTATTAGCAAAGCAGACTATAAAAATGAGGCAATATGTGTAACTAAATGAGATCAATATGTAAATTATTACACATTGAATTGAAAATAACTCGTTAAAACATTAACATACAAAAACTAATAGTTTAAAAACTGCCGTGGGTATCCATATTTCGTTTCATTGTTTCCGAATCTAACTAACAACAGAATTTGCTTCAGTAATTTTGTTATAATACTCGTAGAATTCGAAGGCCCCGTTCTCTCTCTTTGAAAGCCTACTTTTTGAACCCTTCACAAATTCAATCGGAATACTTCTATTGAAGGATTTATTTAATTGTTCCAAAGCACCCTTTTATAGTTTTTTTTTTATTACTATGAATGGCGAGACGAGCATGCCGTTCACCTGATGGTAAGCGATACGACCGCTCATGAACAGTAGCAAAACCAAACAACACCTTGAATTACAAAGCATTGGCATTCCACTGCGCTCGCCATCCTGAGACGCAAGAATTTAAGTCTTAATATGTCCAGTAGTTACTCTGGCTACAATGCCCTTCAACCCGAAACACAACAGTGCGTTTACACTGCTGTTTGACGGGAGAAATAGACACTGCGGTGGTACCCACCCAGATGGCCTCTCACATATGAGAGACCTACCACCAGTAAAGTACCAGTTCGTGCGTAGAGGTATTATGAAAAACTGGACATGTAATATAATTGTGTTCCTTAATTTTTTTAAATCTCGGTCCCTGCTAAGTATATATGAATATTTTTTTATATCTTTATACTACTTAAATAAATTGGCTTGACAAATAATCTAATTAAAGAAAAAAGTGTCGTGTAAGGCGCCCTTCAGCTAGGTGGAGCGACAATTTGCGAAAGGTCGCGGTTTGCGATTTGCTGGCAGATGTTGGATGCGACAAGCCGAAGACAGGGTGAAATAGCATATATATAATATATTGGAGGAGGCCTATGTCCAATTGTGAACGCTGATGATGAAAGAAAAAAAACAACTAAATGTAACCAGATAGCTATGTAGATTATAGTTATTATGCCCATGTTGTAAATATATTGTATTCACAACATAGGCATAATAATATTTATTCGTGAAATTAATTTGGGCTTTGCTTTAAATCTAAAAATATAATCTACATTACGGAATATTCATGAAATATTTCAGATTTGGCAGAAAACATATCAAAATGTATTGATTAACCAATAAAAAATATAATCAAACTGATATTACATTGGAATGAATAAATTTAAACCCTAAAAATTAAATTGTGTGTACAAAATTAAAATAATTTTAATTAAATATACTAAGCATTTTATGCTTAAATACTTATGAGGATTTTACCATAAAAATATTAAATTCGCCTAGCATCTATCTAATAAACACTTCATTTCGTTCAATTCCAGTAAATTAATAGCTTATCCTATTTTTTAGATCAAATGGCATGAAAAACAGTCATGTTACACAGTTGATGACAACCGATTAGCTCCTGAGCTGTGTCTACTTTTTGTGAACCTACGAAACTCCGATTTGCCAGTCCTCTAGTAATTTAGTTATTGTTCGCTACTAAATACAGTGCAATACTAAACATTGTTACCTGCAGCTTCTATACCACTACAATCACGTCTAGTTTATTCTCTATGTATTATATTATGTATATTGTATACGCTAGAATAGATTTTGCGGAACACCTTCCATTCTCCTCGGTCGTGGAAGTTTACTAAGTCATGGGAAACTTGAGCAATATGCGTTCATGAAAATGGTTACATAATACAAAGCTTACAACTTAGTACACAATACACGGTGTATTAAATTTAAGTGGTCTCATTGTGAAAATCAGTACAAAATGGTTCTGTTGCTATAGTTTCTAGAATTATTAGGTTATTAAATTTAACATTTAGAATTCAATGACAAATAAAATAAGTTAATAAATTCCTCCACATAATTTTAATTCTCATATCATAAAATTTTAATTCTCCTAATCATCAGTCTTTAAATCTAGTAATATTTTTTTTTATCAGCAGCGGTGTCTACTTTTCTTGAGTACTATTGTATTTTCTATGCACTTTCCTAGTAGTGAAATAAAATAAGAAAATATTTGCATACTGCTTTTTTGTTTTCCTTTTTGAGCGGTATTTTCACTAGTTAATGGTAGAATTTTCTCACTACTCCATAATCTGTGTGAAAAGTGAGTAACTCATTTTAGTTACCGATACAAATGATATAACCACCGCTCGCCAATGGCTAGTTTGACTTTGAACTACAATATACATACCATCGGGTAGACTGTAGTCATTTCGTAATGTCAGTCCTAAAATGTTTAAATTTAATTCCACGTCCATATTCTATCTTTTTAATAAAAAAACTGAACAATCAAGAATGTTTTTTTTTTATAGGATGAATTTCATTAAATTGAACAGGGCATTACAGCACGAACGCTCGGCTTCGTCCAGCGCCGGTAATGTTGTGAGAATAAGTGTTGTGGCATTTTAATGCGTATTTATATGCTGGATGCTCAAACCGGTGGATTTAAAGTTTCTTTGTGCAATTTAACTGTTTGCAAATAGTAATTTTGTTTAATGCATAGAGAATTATGATATTCATGAAATAGTACTTTTACTTGTTTGGTCTCGATCTTGTGAAGTCGATCAGTGGACTTTCGGATGTCTCGATCAAAACGAATTTTGTCTTAGTGTATCAATAAACAGCCCGGAATTATACAGAATCGAATTAGAAAATCTTGTATCTCATATTTTTATACATACATCACAAATTCCAAACGCTCCTTCAGTATTGCGAATAACGACGAAATATTCAACGGTACTATCAATATTGCATATTTATTGTAAAAATATGAAATAACAGAAGGTTATTAAAGCGTAAAGAGCTTCATCTTTAGTATAAAACCTTATCTTAAATCCACCACTTACTTAGTTTCTATAACAAACTGACAAAAGGCAGATTGAAAATCTCCAAGAAGACAAAAATATATATCGGTGAAGTGTAAGTTAGCGTGGTGATTAATTATCAAGCCTTTTCCAACAAGTGGCAGGCACGCCGAAGTTTGTACCAGACTGGTGCAGGGCACTCAACTCTAAGGAATTCCAATTTAACTATACACCTACGCTCTGTAGTCTGCCATGAAACTAACATCGGATAGAGCTGGATTGTACATATTTATTTTTCAAGGTTTATTTAAGAAGGGCACCGAATACTGAGAATACGGTAAAAAAAATATTTGCCCATTTTCTTCGGAATTATATGTGTAGACAGAGGATTTAAACTGTTAAAAACACTACATTGAGCGTATACTTCTTAGAGCTTATGTCCTTAAAAAATATTAATTCACCAACCACAGAATGCCCATTTTTTTACAAACCCCTCTTGCAATTCGACAGCAAATTATTTAAAGCTTCTTGCATCCAGCGACCCTGTGCATCCTCTATCAGCTCGTCTATTTCCATGGGTAGACATCTTAATATAAAGAAGTCCGAGACAATAAATAAGCGTCATAATACTTTCCGATCCAATATGGCTCCTTCCATACACACAATGTATTGAATGTCTTCGTTCATCGGAGCTGGAGAGTTTCTAATTCAGTTTACGGTCAAGTCAACCGGCTCCGATGTATCTGAATGCCGTGATAATGCAATTCGCGCAACATTACGCTTTGTCTCACTAGGAAGTTGTGACGCCCTATATAAATCAACGTGGCTTCTGATAAGGTAGTAGCAGACCTATTGTTGGACATCTAAACTAACTTATACTGATGCAATAATCAATGTTCTGGTACTAAATGATCTTGTGTGGAATCGACTACATATAGTTGCAGTTCTCCGGATCACGGATACTATATAATACTGTTCCTTAAACGTGCTTGGGTCTTTTTGCCGAGATAATGGTATGTAGTAAACACTTTATGTTCACTTTTATTGACTGCCACGTACCACCAGGGGTGCTGTAGTGGCTTTGCTGTACTAAATAAAAATATAATGTAGAAAGTTTTAGAAAAGTTGTATTCAATTAGATATTAGAAGAAAATAAAATCTTTACTAAAGTGACACCACAGAACAGTAGACCATTAATTTAAATCTACACTAATATTATAAAGAGGAAAACTTTGTTTGTTTGTTTGGTTGTAATGAATAGGCTCAAAAACTACTGGACCGATTTTAAAAATTCTTTCACCATTCGAAAGCTACATTATCCACAAGTAACATAGACTATATTTTATTTTGGAAAAAAATAGGTTTATTTTTATATAATGTTTCGTAACCGTTTTTACTAAAATATCATATTCAATACAATGCGTGATGTTGGCACATGTGTAAAATGGCGAGGATCTTCAAACTCGCGCGCATTGCCGCCAACTAGCCAATCCGCCAACGCCGTCGAGGCATTTCGTAATCGACGCGCCAATCACGCGTCGCGCAACTAGCGTCCCCACACGGAGGACGCGCTACAACTTCACCGCGGGCCGCGAGTGCAACAACAACAACGAAAACCGATCAACCGGCGCGCACGCGGTCGCCATAGAAATTACTCCTGTGGCGTTCATAATCGTTTATAACAGGCAAAAGGCGTAGACAGAACAATTCATTAACCCTCGTGCTGTGTATCGTATCCTGGAACGGACTATTCATCACCAAGGCGGACCTGAAGGCGGCAAATGTGAGTACGTTTTACATTTGTCTCCATCACGCGTAGTGCTTATTTCCCTATGTACCATCACGGTACATATTTTGGTGCCGAAACCCGGGAATAGCGAGTACATTCGCTATTTCGAACTTAGATTCCGAGTTATTTTGTTGAGATAAACTTGGTTCGAAGCATTACGATACCGCCATTGTAAGTTTTATTAAAAATTAACAATAAACATTCCAATCGGTCGTTCCAGGAAGGCATATGATTGTTTGCATAAACATTACAGGACAGTATAGTATATTTTCTAACTATTTACATTGTTAAATATCGGCTATTCACGTAAATATTATAAACCGACCAAATTACAGTGGCGTGATTCTTTCGTCATAGTTAATTTATCACATTCTTAAACTGTTATCGATTCATTTATTGAATAAAAATATTAATATAATTACTTTGTACGTGAATAGTTCTTTAGTATTACATTTACATGTTTATTTAATGCAAACAATTCATAAAATCATTCTCGTCGAGTTGTTCAAATGTCAGCCATTTTGTCTTTTATTTATCCTTAACGCCGATGTGCATTTGTCCCTTATGTACTTATTCATATCAAAGTAATAAGCGTTCTAGTATTGGTAGCCGGTGTATTATATACATTTGAATATTGTTATTTTTCGCCTCGTTACTGACGTTACATCTATTCTAGTTACAATTCGTTGATGTATCGTTGGGTTTCGATTCTCTAACAATTTCACTTCGTGTTAATACACACTGGTTAACATATACATAGATTCTAATCCGTGGAAGTTTTAATATAGGTGTCGTTCATCTGTTTTTATTCTAGCGACGTCTATAAATTAAAACATTCGAGTACACATAGGCGGCAAGTGTACACATTTCTCGTAGTCGGTTATATACGCCGTTTGGCCTGTCTTATTATTGTTGTGCATTCGTGTATGTGCCATAATAATATTCATATAACCGTTCTTTGTTTACATACGTTAGTGTTGCAACTTTGCGAACTTTTGTAGGCAATTTAGTTTCGTTTCGTTGTGAAGGAATAAGTACTTAAGTACTTATTAGATTTCATTATTCGTTAGTCATTTGCTATCCTTATTTTCAAATTCGTGTGCTGTACTAATCGTCATTCGTTCTCGTGTACAGCACTTCTATCCGTGAAAGGTAGGCAGTGACTATACAATAGTTTGATATACTAATTTCATTTCGTGTATTCGTTTCGACATTTATTTATAATGCATCGTTCGGTTCGTGTTGCTAAACCAAAGATGCGTTTAACAAAATTAGCGAGTGTAGATAGTACGAGTGTTCAGGGTTTGCCTGTACTACGGCGCAAGCGTACCTTGGCCTTCAACCGTTTAAAGAAACTTCTAGAAGTTGCTGAATCGGCAGAGGAAGATAAATCGTGTTTGAATTTATTTAGTGTTCAATTCTCCTCATTGCCAAAATTAATCGAAAGCTTTGAGAGCGTTCATTCTGATATTTTAGGCGTTATCGATGATGACGATTTCGAACAAGAAGATGAAATTCGTACCGAGTTTGACAATATTCATTTTAAAATTTTGACTATTAATCGAAATTTATTTCCCGTTTCAAACGTTCATCCTTGCAATAAAAGTGCAAGCCATTCGTCAGGATCCGACATAAAGTTGCCTAAAATTAACTTACCATCGTTTTCTGGTGAAATCAAGGAGTGGCCTAAGTTTTTCGATTTATTTAATTCTTTGATTCATAATAATGAATCACTTTCGGATACGAAGCGTATGCAATATCTTGAGACCTGTCTTAGTGGTGACGCCTTGGGTGTGATTCGTTCTTACCCGATTCAAGGTAAATATTATCGCGGAGCGTATGAAGCGTTGGTGGCCAGATACCGTGATAAACGAGATCTAGCATTTACATGTTGGAAAGAAATATTAAACGTTAATTTAAAATCACTTTCACCGATCGAGTTTCGCAGAAATTTAGATTTAGTAAATGAAAATTTAAATGTACTCTCGAGTCTCGACCTTCCAATTCACGAGTGGGATTTCGTTTTGTGTTATTTAGTTTTGTCAAAATTGGACACTCAAACCCGGCGTTCTTTTGAACAAAGGCAAGAGTCGACAGAGTTGCCGCAATTTCAAGAATTAACATCTTTCCTTTATAATAAAGCTGATGCATTAATTCGAGATAACCATTTTTCATTAATTGATCAGGTTAATCCTAACGTAGTGAAATCTTCGGATAGAATTAAATCCCACAAAGTCATATCGTCGAAGAATTCGAAGTTTCAAAAAAAGACTTCCATATTTCTGTCCAATCCTGCAGAAAGGTCAACTTCTGAGAGGAAATCTAGTTCTCCTTCTTCACAAACACCAGCAGCGGTAATTGTCAAATGTACCTTTTGTCAATTAAATCATTCTATTAATAAGTGTGAAAAATTCGCACAACTTTCGGTCACCGAACGCAATGAGTATGCTCGAACTCATCGTTGGTGTTTCAATTGTTTAAGAAAGTCTCATAGCGTCAAGGATTGTCGATCTTTGTTCAGATGTAATAAATGTCATCAACGACATCATACCCTTTTGCATGAAGCAGAATCGCTCACTGCTTCCTTAGCCACTTCTCCGGGTGTTTATAAACCTGATGATCAGGTTCGAGTGTTGACCACTATGCGTGAACAATCTTTCGTTTTATTATCGACCGCGATGGTTCAAATTCGTGATTTTTTGGGTAATTTCCAATCGTTTAGAGCTTTGATTGATTCCGGTAGTCAAAGTCACTTTATCACAGAGAACGCTGTGAAGCGCCTGGGATTCTCCAGTATTTCCACATCCCATAAGGTTAGTGGATTGGGTCATACTTCAGCTCCCGTGTCAGGTATTGTTAACCTTGATCTCGGACATAACAACCAGTTTCTCTTTGCCATTAAAGCTTTGACCTTGCCAAGCATTTGTGGGAAGATGCCATCCATTAGGCTTGATAAATCGTCGTGGCAACATATTAAATCATTGCAGTTAGCGGACCCAAATTGTCACATCCCTGGTCCTGTAGATCTTCTTATCGGCGCGGAATGTTTCGCTTCGCTTCTTTTACCGGGAACAGTCGAAGGTGGTACAAACCAACCGTCTGCTCTAAATTCACTGTTTGGTTGGCTTCTTGTCGGGAACGTTGGATACACGGATTCGAAATTTCATACATTTTTTGCCTTCAACGAACCACAACTTCATGATGATCTCAAGCGATTGTGGCAGCTTGAAGAGTTAACCGCTTCTCATTCAAAACCTCTTACTTTGCAAGATAAGAGATGCGAAGAGATTTTTGAGAATTCTCATACCAGAGATGCTACCGGTAGATACGTTGTGTCTTTGCCGTTCAAACACGGTGAACAGGAAACTATATTTCCTACATCTCGTGATATAGCCTTGCGGTGTTTTCATTCCATTGAAAAACGCCTTCTTAAAAATAAACAGTTGTATGTTAAGTATTGCGAATTCATGAAGGAATACCTCGATCATGGCCACATGAGTCTTGTACCACCTGAAGCGTTGAAAATGGGAAAATACTTTATTCCCCATCATTTTGTACTTCGCGCAGAAAGCACCACTACACCTCTTCGCGTCGTATTTAACGCCTCTGCAAAAGATGCTAGAGGACTTTCACTAAACGACGTTTTGCTCGTAGGTCCCAAATTGCAAACCAACATAGTTGAAATCCTTTTAAAATTCCGCATTCATGCCGTTGTCTTTACTGCCGATATGAAGCAAATGTATCGTCAAATTCTACTTCAAGAGTCAGATCGTGACTATCAGCGTATTTTCTGGCGTTTTAATACCGGCCAACCGGTGCAGGAATATCGTCTTAATACCGTTACATACGGTGTGTCTTCTGCTCCTTTTTTGGCATGCCGTACCATTCAACAGCTGATCTGTGACGAGGGCAGTGACTTTCCACATGCGAGTAAGGTTCTGGAATCTGACATTTATGTCGATGATATCATAACTGGGTTCCGTGATATAAATCAGGCTCAAGTAGTAAAATCCGAAATTATTGAACTTTTGAAAAGGGGACATTTCGAGCTCCGAAAATGGGCTAGCAATTGCCCTACGCTACTTGCGGATTTACCTCGCGAACATTGCATCACCGATCCTGTATCCATGGAAATCGATGATAACCTTACTCTCAAGGTATTGGGTCTCAAATGGGATCCCTCCAATGATTCCTTTCTTTTCTCCGTGACTCCGCAGAATAAGAAGTGTTCTAAACGTAACGTTCTTAGCGAGCTGGCACGGATCTATGATCCGCTTGGCTTCCTGTCTCCGTTAATTTTATTGGCAAAGATGTTGGTGCAGCGACTGTGGATTCTTGAAATCGATTGGGATGCAGATCCTCCCGAAGACATAGTCAAATTTTGGTCTCGTTACCTTGAGCAAATACCATTACTAGGCTCGTTGCAAATTCCTCGTTTTATTCCTAGTCAAAACTGCCTATCTTGGGAACTGCATGGTTTTTCGGATAGTTCTGAAACTGGCTACGGTGGTGTTGTATACTTACGTACTGTCGACGCTGAAGGTCATATTCAGACGTTTTTTGTTTGTTCAAAGGCGCGAGTGGCGCCAACGAAATCTGTTTCCTTGCCTCGCTTGGAGCTCTGCGCTGCAGTCCTTCTCGCCGACTTGTTGAAATTCATTATGGATGTTTTTGCGCAATCTTTTCCATTTACTCGCGTTGTAGCCTGGTCTGATTCTACCGTTGTTCTAGCGTGGTTGCGTTCTCATTCGTCTCGTTGGAAAACTTTCGTCGCTAACCGCGTTAGTCATATTCACGATATTATTCCAGATGTTGAGTGGCGCCATGTCGCTTCTGAAGACAATCCTGCAGATGTCGCTTCTCGTGGTCAGTTACCATTCGATCTTGTCAACAATCGGTTATGGTGGGCGGGTCCTGTTTGGCTGAGCTTACCTTGCGAACATTGGCCACAGCTTAATGTCGATCCTAGTGAGGATCTTCTTCAGTCGGAGGCAAAGGAGTTAAAAAGCTTTCTTGGTTCCGATGATTCGAAGAATTCTTTTATAGATATTCTACTCGATCGTTATTGTTCCATTCGGAAAATTCAACGTATCATATGTTGGTGGTGGAGATTCATAAATTTTATACGTCATAAACGTAATCGTTGCTCTGATCCGTTCTTGAATAACGCAGAGCTTCATGCCGCTTTGTTGATCGTCGTAAAGCACAATCAACAAGCTTCTTTCGAAAACGAAATTCGTCAGCTCCGGGAAGGTCAATTATTATCGAAACAAATGCGTAAGTTAAACCCGTTTCTTGATCCCGAGGGTATTCTCAGGGTGGGCGGTCGCCTTTCCCGATCTGGTCTCGAATTTGAGCATAAACACCCTGCTCTCCTTCCACGTACATCCCGTTTGACTTTCCTTATAATCGAAGCTGTTCATCGTGAAAATTGTCACGCCGGCGTGAATACAACACAGTATCTTCTTTCGCAACAGTTTTGGATATTATCTCCTAAACGTGCCATTCGTAATTGCTTATCCAAATGCGTACCGTGCTACAAGACACACCCATCTTCACTTGAACCCTTTATGAGCGATCTGCCTGCAGTTCGCGTAAATCAGGTGAAACCATTTTCTGTCGTAGGGACCGATTACGGCGGCCCTTTTCGAATTAAAAGCGGTAAACATCGCGGTGCAAAAATTACCAAAGCCTATTTATGTTTATTTGTTTGTCTCGCGACTCGCGCGGTGCATCTTGAAGCGGTATCAGACCTTTCTTCGGACGCTTTCCTTGCTGCGTTGCGTCGCTTCTCCGGGCGTCGTGGAAGAGTTAGCGTAATTCATTCTGACTGTGGCACAAATTACGTCGGTGCTAATGCACAATTAGTAAACTACATGCGAAATGCTGCTCATGCAAATCAAATCGAATTTCGTTTCAATCCACCCTCAAGCCCCCACTTCGGCGGAGTGTGGGAAATACAAATAAAATCTGTGAAATCGCATTTGTATCGTATAGTTGGCGACCAATGTCTGACATTTGAAGAATTAACGACACTTTTCGTACAAATTGAATCAATGCTAAATTCAAGGCCCCTTTGTCCGCTGAGCTCCGACCCCAATGACCTGTCAGTTTTAACACCAGGCCATTTTCTAACTCTTGAACCGCTTACGACTGTTCCTGATGAAGATGTTACTTCATTAAACATAAATCGATTGGGTCGATGGCAATTGATTCAGCGATTCCAGCAGGATTTCTGGAATCGTTGGAAACATGAATATCTTCATTCGTTAACTCAGCGAGCGAAGTGGACCAAGCATTCACGACCGTTAGAAGTAGGATCCATTGTAATTATTAAAACTGATAATTCAATTCCGTTACATTGGCCTCTGGCTCGGGTTGAGGAGTTGCACCCAAGCCCAGATGGAGTAGTTCGAATCGCAACGATACGTACGGCTGAAGGCTCTCGCCTTACGAGACCTTTAGTCAAACTTTGTCCGTTACCTAAACAAGCAGATTAACTTTTATTTCGTATTATTTCTTAGTTAGTAAGATATCATATGCCTTCTTCTTTTAATTACGTTAATTTGTTTATAATTTCGAAAATACATTAATGTATTTTGGTGGGCGGAATGTTTCGTAACCGTTTTTACTAAAATATCATATTCAATACAATGCGTGATGTTGGCACATGTGTAAAATGGCGAGGATCTTCAAACTCGCGCGCATTGCCGCCAACTAGCCAATCCGCCAACGCCGTCGAGGCATTTCGTAATCGACGCGCCAATCACGCGTCGCGCAACTAGCGTCCCCACACGGAGGACGCGCTACAACTTCACCGCGGGCCGCGAGTGCAACAACAACAACGAAAACCGATCAACCGGCGCGCACGCGGTCGCCATAGAAATTACTCCTGTGGCGTTCATAATCGTTTATAACAGGCAAAAGGCGTAGACAGAACAATTCATTAACCCTCGTGCTGTGTATCGTATCCTGGAACGGACTATTCATCACCAAGGCGGACCTGAAGGCGGCAAATGTGAGTACGTTTTACATTTGTCTCCATCACGCGTAGTGCTTATTTCCCTATGTACCATCACGGTACATATAATTAGGTAGGATATTTGGATTTTTCGGACACAAACTGAAAAAAATCAACCAAAGAAGTTACTTATTTTGCGTACGCTGCCTAAACTACAAAAGATAGAACCATAACATGCTATAATTAATTGTAGATCTTATAAATATCTACAAAAAAGTCCGCGACACACTATACCTATCTATGTCGAGTGAGGCACAACAACCACATTTTTATTTAATATAATATAAAAATGAATCGCAAAATGTGTTAGTAAGCGCATAACTCAACAACGCCTGGACCAATTTCGCCAATTTTTTTTAAATGGTTATTATTACTTTATTACTAACAAAAAGTAATAGCGTGCAATATTATTTGGAAAAACAGCATTTTGGTGCTATTTCAGCACCAAAATGCTGGAGGATGCTGAGGAAAGGAATATTGGATGGACAATAAAAAACGCTAAAGTTTATAATGTCAACATTTCATAAGGCAATATTTATTTATACTACATGTATATGGAAAGACGGGATATAATAGAATGGAAGGTACGGGAGAGGGCTGGGATAGTTGACAGATTTGATAGGACGAAATGTAAATGCACGTTATAAGACGGGATGGATAATAAAGAGAAAATACGGGACGGATCGGGAAGAGACTGAATAGGCGGATGAGACGGGATTGAGCCGGACAGTAGGATAGCTACGTCAAGTTTAGGTATACAAAAGTTTATACGAAAAATAACATGTATTTGGTGTGGAGTGGAATCAAAAAATATATGCACCCAGGCGAAGCTGGGTCGGGCCGCTAGTGTTAGATAAACACTAACAATACCGGCTGTAAATGCTGAAAGATAACATTTAGCTATAAAAATAATAACACAATAATATTTAAACCATTGTCTTAGGAGGCGAGAATTGCGGAAATTTTGTAATGAGCCTTAAACAATAGAAATACGAAATTCCTTTAGCAAGGAAATTACATTCGTGTCAAAGTTTTTGTGGTTTCATAAAATTATCTCATTTAATTAATCGGATGGTATCAGATTATGCGAATGAATTTAAGTGACAAACTGTGTAAAGGTTTTTATATCGAAGTTTTTACAAAAATATTTATTGAGTGGTAAAGCCACGCTGTTGTCAGTCATGACTCAGCGTGAATGGGAATGACTCGTCTGGGAAAGTACCACTGTTTCACAGCAGATAGACGTGAAGGGGCAGCTGTGCTGTCGCGTTTCATTCGGTGAATGAGATTGCCGGATCTTTCCTCGTCTGATCCTTATTCCTTTCCGTTTCCCGCCCGATTTAATGGGTCAGCAATACATCCATGACCCAAGTGTGGTGGATGTTTAAGGGCGGCAGTGATCACTTACTATCAGATGACCTGCTTGCTCGTTTCCTGGGCATATTGTATAAACCTTTTATATAAGAATGCACTAATTCTTCTTCGTTCCGGGCGGCTTACATTCCGACTCAGTCGTATTACACCACATATCTGCACTGATTTCTGAAAAAAAAAATACTTTGATCAATTATTACTGAACTACTTTCATTTAAAACTAGTTGTAACATTTATAGATAATAATTAGAGTATTGTAAACTGGTTTTGAAAAAAGCATAACTAGAGTTTCTTGTCCGCTCTTCTCTAGTGTAAAGCACTTTCCGACTCGGAATAGAAAATAAAATAAAAAATGAATGAATCTAAAACATGTTTACATCTTATGGGTTCAACTATTATTTTCATTATTAACAATAAACGGAATAAAAACATAGATAGCTACCATGATGATAAATTGATACCGCCATCTATAAGCACGAATTGTCACCATTACATAACCGAAGATCCTTTTTATGATTTTAAAAAGTAATTATATTTTCTAAACTTACTACAGCTTGGTTTTGTTAATTTTATTACTGCTCCAGATGGAAATAATTAAACATTGCGACCGAGTATATCGTTAACACAATACGAAAATGGAATGGTATTTTTGTGATTGAGTGATTGACTATGTAAGTATTGATCTTATTAAACCACAGCAATAAGATTTTTTTTGTTTATTGATATGAATGGCGAGACGAGCATGCCGTTCGCCTGATGGTAAGCGATACGACCGCTCATGAACAGAAGCAAAACCAAACAACACCTTGAATTACAAAGCAATGTTTGGCATTCCACTGCGCTCGCCATCCTGAGACATAAGATGTTAAGTCTCAATATGTCCAGTAGTTACTCTGGCTACAATGCCCTTCAACCCGAAACACAACAGTGCGTTTACACTGCTGTTTGACGGGAGAAAAAGACACTGCGGTGGTACCCACCCAGATAGCCTCTCACATATGAGAGACCTACCACCAGTAAAATTGATGAAATGAATGAAAATTGATAAAATTGAGATAGTATATTATGTTGGTTTGCCAATAGAGGATTCTTAATTAATTATTATTGCTTTCTTTAAAGGCGAAGGGAAACATCGTGAGGAAACCTGCGTAAGTAAGAATTCATCGCAAGAATTTGAAGGTAAGTAAAATCTGTAATTGAACATTATATGTCCCATTAGGACAGCATGGTAGACTGAAAGCTTCTTTAAGAAAGTGTTGTACGAAGACAACATTTTGATATCTTAAACCTTTTTTCTACCTGTCCTATAAGTGGTACCTTTTCTTCTTTTGTGAAGAAGGCGCTTCACAATGTATTATGAAAATAATAAAATAAAAAAATAAATCTGTTTTTACCGAATAATATCAATTGGCATGAAGATAGAAACTCGATGTGATTTTCGGTCACTCGTCGCGAAATCGTGTCTTATTGTCGAATAAGCTGAACCAGGAAAATTGCCACTCCAAAGGGAACACCCAAACCGAATTCCCGTTGAAGATTCCGTATAAGTAGGGAGCAATGGATATATTTTTATTTTATTGAACGCTATCGAAGATGTGCCAAATAAAGTTTGGGCAATTCCAAAAACCGAGTTTTGTAACACGGAAATTTCGGTCGGAGTTTAATTTGTTTTGCTTTCTTAATACATATAGTTAATGTCATGTCCTGGAGGGATGGGCAGGGATACCATTAGTGTCATTTATATTGTCATTTATATAGCCTTGTTAGTCAATCATATTTCCGTGTCAGAACGTGGCATAAAATTAAAAAGAAAAGGCTTCGCGACGTTGTTGTAACAGAAAAAAAAAAGTTAATCTATGTGGTTCTTAGATATATATTAAAAAAAAACTGGCAGATGCTTTACTACATACTTCGTAATGAGGTAACCTCTCTCTCTCTGCAGTCACATAGGCCTTCCCCCTCCTGAGGTAATCATAATAAATGAATTCAACGAATCAATGAAGGTACAATACAAACAAAAATAAATAAATGTTTTTTACTTCAGCTAAAGGCTCCTTTTCGCTTTGTTCGCAAAATTTATTGGCGTATGATCACACATGAAACACGGGCCACGTAATGTATGCTGAATTCAACAACGTGATCATAAATAATTAACGAAAATGAAATATTTTCCAACGGCAATTATGTTTATAGAAATAAGAGGTCGAACATTTTCAATTGAGACATACTCCAGTATTTCAAAGATTGTAATGTCAAATTAATTGCTGTTCTTTCAAATAACTGTTGTTAACTGAATCAAATCACATAATACTTGAGGCCTACTTCTCAATGTCGATTTTTTTTTCTGTAAAGTGAAGCCTACTGACTGAGTTAACTGAGAATTCTTGTTTGGCCACATATTAAAACAAATATTTATATTCCATAATTTTAGTAACTTTACCTACCAATACCTATCAATTTATTTTCCATTAGCTCTCAGCAAAATTATTTCCTAAGTTTTTTTTTTCTGAAATCAATGTTTACATGAAGTTATTGCGATATTTCTAATAATTCATATGAGCACACCTACTTTCGGGCGTAGGTTTAATAATTGAATTGTCGATGCCTACGACTCGATAGCGAACGTGGAATGAATTTCCATTTTCGTATCATAATGACATGACATGATCAGCGTAAATAATATTATTTTTTGTACGTCTAGACGCACAGTTTTTACACTTTTCCAACATTATTTATAGACAGAAATGCGTGGTGGCCTGTTAGAAACAGATCAGACGCAGCTGCCAACATGCTCACAGTAGTCACGGGTTCAAATCACAGGGCACACCTCTGACTTTTCAGAGTCATGTGTGTATGACTTTTCAGAGTCATGTGTGTTGAGTCAATGACTACTCACTTCAACGGTGAAGTGAAGAACATCGTGAGGAAACCTGAATATTACAGCGAATTTATAAAAAAATCTACAGTATGTAAAGTCCGCCAACCCGCACTAGGTCAGCGTGGTGGACTATATGGTCTAATCACTCTCAATCGTACTCTCGATTGTAGAGGTGGCCCGTGCCCTGCAGTGAGACGTATATGGGCTGATACAGATTCATAGACAATTTTAAGATCTATGTAGTTATCGAATCTTTAGTATTCTTCGCTTAAACTGAATTCAACTAAAGTCGGTTTTAAAATCGGTTTATAAATAAGGCCGTTATAGTAAATAGGTAGATATTTAAATCATGGCTGGTTTTTACACAAAATATTATGCCACATGCCACTAAAATTTCTCTGAACTACCACATAAACGAATTTTGGTAGTGCAATGGTACTAAGGTAAGATTTCAACGCTGTATTCTCGGGTTCGAATCGAATGATATTGGACTTTTCACTCAATCAGCCCGTAATCATACCCAATATGGAGACAGGGATAAGGGGCGGGCCTTATGACATCGTTGGACTTAACACACAAGGTAAAACTTAGGCGTCCTGGTAGGACCTCTGGGCTCTGCCTAGACCTTTTGGAAAAAACCATCATATTTATGTATGTACAAAATCTATGAATATTAAATATGCGTAATACCCAGCAATGCCGTCGTCTCATACTATGAAAAACTTATATAAAACACTTTACGAACTAAATGTTAACAGCTAAAAACGTCACAAACAAACCGATATCAACGAGAATGAATTGGCTGAAGTTTTGCGTGGGAGCAGTTACGATAGCACCAAATCAGTCCAATGTCTAGACTTGTAAACGTTCGATCACCATAACATAGCATTGATAGCGTATCGTGTACTGTGAGGGTTGAAACGTCTGATCTCGTCTGCGATCCTGGCGACATCTATGAACGGCGAGGATCAACTTTATTTGTCAAGGGTTTTGTTTGGATTTTTTTTATTGCAATGAATGGCGAGACCAGCATGCCGTTCGCCTAATGGTGAGCGATACGATCGCTTATGAAAAGCAAACAACACCTTGAATTACAGAGCAATGCTTGGCATTCCACTGCACTCGCCATCCTGAGACATAAGATGTAAAGTCTCAATATGTCCAGTAATTACTCTAGTCCTTTAAACCGAAACAAAACAGTGCATTTAAACTGCTATTTGGCGGGAGAAATAGACATTGCGGTGGTACCCGTCCAGACGACCTGTCGCATATAAGAAATCTACCATCAGAATGTTTCTAGAATATGGATTTTTTTAATTATAATATTTAAGATATATTTGAGGACTTAAGAATTTATATTAATGGAGAAGAGCAATAATATATCTTATATTATTAGAATTCCAGCGAAAGCTTACCTAGACGAACCAAATCGAAGGTCACTTCACGTTGGCTTTCTATGAAATAGAGTTTCATCAAATCATTATCATGACTATTTACATTGAAACTTTGTATTATTCATACCTACATGTTATTTAATTATACACATCAATAAACGAATGTCACGAAATCACGAGACACATTGGGAGCTGATATATTTTCTTAGAAAGTAAGTCTAAAAAAACGTGTGAAAGAAAATATTTTTTCAATTGATTCAAAAGAAATTTCGACACAAACGCAGCGAAACGTATATTGTGTGCGAATGATTCCATTCAGCCAATGGGATATGGGCGGCTGGAATCCTCAATTCAAAGGATCACTATTTCTTGTATTTTGACAAAATATTTTTCTTAATTTTATTATGTTATTTGAAACGTGTTATTTACGTTTTGTGAGGGTTGATAAGTCCATTGATGTGTATTGCCCTGTTACCCTATTGACGTCACAGTTAAGTCTGTATTTAACTTTTCGTCCTTTTGATAGAATAAAAATCAAGCGTGAGTGTTTATTCTTAAGATAATGTGTTGGTGGAGCGAGATTTTTTGACGAACGGCTAACAAAGGACGGACGAGAGTAACTGAGGGTTTTGTTCAGTGTTGTGTTATTAAAGATACTTTTATATTGTATTTATGCAGAATAGAACAGATGACGGCCGATAAGGATAATATTATAACCATCTCATTGTTCTATTGGCACGCAACAGTATGATCTACATACTTAGAGCCAAAGCATGAGGACTTTTCAGAATACGAATCGTTTTTTACATAGATATTACTCATTTGTTAGTCGCTGTAGTCCGAAATATGAATATGATTTTTACAAAAAATATATTTTATTTTGATCCCTTTCTATATTTAATTAAAATTTAATAGGAATAATTAGAATAATTTCGTTAGTAATATACAAACTCGACGTTCGGCGCTTTCCCCGTAAGGCCAACAATTATGAAACTTACATGCGGGTAAGCATATTATGGCGCTGACAATTTTACAACGTAGCCTTAATTTTGTTATTAGCGATATAATGATCTAAATTCTAAAACATTGTTGCTCTAATTTTATATTTAATTTGACAGCTTCTGTCGCACAGTTGATTAAGAACCGGCTGAGTAACGATTGGTCGCGGGTTTAATGTCTACGCCAAGGTAAATTAAGTTATAGAACCTCAAAATGACTGACTCAAAATGATGAAATCATGACTCAGCGTGAATGGGCAGGCTCGTCTAGCAGTACTACTTTCACAGGAAATCGACGTGAAGCGACATCTTCGCTGTCGCGTTTCGTTAGGGGATTGAGATTGCCAGATGAATGAACCCCTTTCATCTTCACGTCCTTTTTTCTTCCCGCTCCCCTCCCGTTTTGATAGATCGGCAACACAGTGATCACATACCATCAGGTGACCTGCTTGCTCGTTTGCCGGTCTAATCCAATCAAAACACTTTGTTGCGCTTCCGATTCAACCTGCATTTATCCAGTTTAAACTACGCCTATATAATTATATCGAGCGGTGTCTTCAGGAATCTTCTCTATCAAAATTACCTATACTTACAATAATACTTTCTATTACAGTATTATGACCCCCATAAATAAATGCTTACTAATTTCTGGTACTTACAGCATTTAAATCAAAATCATCAATATCGGGTTCGTCGCGCGATACACATCACATAGGACCGCGGCGGCCGGTCTGGAGGGTTACTCTATACTCCAACACGAAGTCCGAATGTTCGAACGTTGAACGTCGACATATTATAAGATAAAAGTATTCCACTTTTAAAAATAAAAACTATTCTCTATGATAATAAGATAATATGATAAGTGCGTGGTGGCCTGTTAGTAAACGGACCGGATGTGGCAGCCAGCATGTTTACGGTGGTCGCGGGTTCGAATCCCAGGGCACACCTCTGACTTTCCGTAGTCATGTATGTAAAGATAGTCAATCACCACCCATTACAACGGTGAAAGAAAATACGAGTAAACCTGCATACCATAACGCTTTAAAAAAAGTGGTATGTAAGTCCACCAACCCGCATTGGGCCGGCGTGGTGGACTATATGGCCTAACCACTCTCAATCGTACTCTTGATTGTAGAGGAGGCCCGTGCCCTGCAGTGGGACGCATATGGGCTGATACATATTCTCTATGAAATCATATAATTAAAACTTAGTCTAAATATAAGATTATACAAAAAATTTGAACATTTTGTAAAGTATTATGCATATTCGTGCAATAGCTACGTGTGACGCGAAATTCGAACATTCGTCGTCGTGTCGGACTACAGACTAACCCCACTGACCTTGTTCCGCAGTTAGCCCGGGGATACAGATATCCTAGCCCGGGTCGACCGCACCATTACAGTATCGCGTGTACCAATCCAACCGAGATAGTACTACGGTTTATTCGACGTCTTATTTGCGAAATAGCAGATTGGGTTATGATTGTGCATGGTTAAGTATGCACGGTATGAATTGTAAAGTTTAGAGAAAAATGCTCGCAGTCATATTAAAGATGATTTTATTTGATGTTATTTTATTTTTTTATTTTATTTTATTTTATGTTATGTTGCCTTTATCGTGGAAGAGTGAGTTTTCTTTGAGTGAATGGCGAGACGAGTTTGCCATTCGCCTGATGGTAACTGATACGACCGCTCGTAGACAGCCCTATGAATAGTTAAGCAATGCTTGGCATTCCACTGCGCTCGCTATCCTAGGACATAAGATGCTAAGTCTCAATATGTCCAGTAGTTACTCTGGCTGCAATGTCCTTCAAACGAGAACGCAATAGAGCATTTACACTGCTGTTTGACGTCAGAGATATACATTGCGGTGGTAACCAGGCGAACTCTAACATATGAGAGACCTACCACCAGAGCTTTGTAAAATCATTTGATGCCAGCAAAGAAGGTAGCAATGAATGCGGACATATTTAATTAAGCATCAGAAATAGTATTAAAAAAAAATGCGGTGCGTGCACTTTTTTGTTATAATAATAACAATAAATACAAATAACAGTTACACGCATAATAAATAGATATATATCTCATGTCCCCAATAATTTGTCTCGGTGCGAGGCTTAAACTCGCAGCTTCTTATTTCAAACCTAACTTTTTATCCTCTACACTAAACCTTCAAAATAATGCTACTATCATTAAATATGACACGATGTAATTTACCAAGCAAGATACGTATTTTAATTAATAATTTCTAATGTCGTGGTTCATTATTTTTGCGCAGATAATCTCATTATTATTAAAATGAAAGTTTCCAATTCTAGTTTCATATTTACAGCCTTCTTAATTAGACATTGAATTAAATTTCTAATTTGTTATAAACCCACAAAAACTACTTCCATTCTTCATACTACAATATTAATAGTTTCATTTCGCCCACAATGACTGTAAACATTAAATCTAACTTCTTACAACTGTTAAATCAAGTTTTGGATATAAAAAGGGTAATTTTAAAGAACTGTCCACTTTGAAAGTTTTATAGGTACTTAACAAAAATAATTGCATAGTGGAATGACACAAATAAAAGGATTAAAATATTTTATAGCAATCTCAAATGCACCGAGACTATGATTGGATAGTTTCCAAAATTTTATTACTATGAGAAATCATGAGGCGGTCTTTATTGTTTTACCGCTTTTCGATTTGTGAGTATTGTTAAAAGATATATTATCACTTTAATATAAAATCTGAGATTAAGTCTTGCCAGCAAGTGAATTCCTCGACGTTAAGCAAAAATGTACTCCTATAAGTTGTGCCGATAAATAACTGGAATCTTTATACCTAGTAGTTTCACGCATCTAGGTTGGCTTATGAAAACATTACCTAAATGTTTTAATTAGAAAATGTTGCTAATTCAAGAGGGTCAAGTTGTTCTCTATGCATTTAACATCTAATTGTACTTTCATGTCTTGTATAGCGGGATAATTAGGTCTTCACCAATATTACTGATCAAATTAAATAGAACACAGCAGAGCTGTTAATTTACTCCGATATTTGCGCCTATATATTTTCCCTTTGTTTTTCATCCTTTTATCTTCAATACATTTCATATTTATAAGATAATTTTATATACATAATCGTACCTTTCTTTAAAAATTGCACGGGTATTACTGAAAATTTTCAACGTGTAATCAAATTGAGGAAGACCACAGAGCTACCACATTCGAAACTCCCCATAAATTGAACATTTGAAACTACATTACTCGAATTGGATACCGAAACAATTTAACTTGAACTACATTTAAAGTTATTGGGACCCGAAGTTTTAAGTTATTGTGGCAACGATTTATCTAACCTAGTTTCTTACTGACGCACATTTATGACGTCATTTGTTATGTAGAAATGTATTTCAAGATTGCTGAGTTTCTGTGTACACGTCAACACTAATCAGACTTTTCAAAAGCCATATTCTTCTTCCGTCGAAGCTTGTCTTATACTTACATGGAGTTGGTACACTGACTTCACAGCCATGTTGCAATTTTGTAAAGCACTTCAACTGTCTGTCTAATAATCCCTTTACACGATGGGCCAGCGCTGGACCAGCGAGTTGGCCATCAATGGCCATGTGAATGATGGATACACAACTACAAGATGGCGACATTCAGTTGTGATCACCCACTCCCTTTGATGTGCGCCGGAAAAACCGGTATCGACGCAATTCCAAGAACATCGCACGCGCCATAAGCCGTTAGTAGCAACTAGGCTCTCTACACGATGGGCCATCATGGTGAACCATCGCGTAGAAGAGACATAACATCAACTCTTTCGAAGATCTTTCGGCCTTTAATATATTTGTTTATTAAATTACGGTCTTAACATTTGAAATACATACTAACAATTACAATTTGATGATAAAGTTAAAAGTTGTTCCAAGTATTGTCCTATCATTAAAGTAAGTTTGGTAATAGATTATTCTAAAATTAGAAATAATAAAACCACTAAAATAAAGTCTCCCACAGAACAATTCGGTTTTGTATTACCAAATTCCAGTAGGTTGCAGATGCGTTTGTCAGTTATTTGCCTGTTGGATACTCGCCAAACCTCTCTTCCTTATTGATCTGTATCGGGGAGTATTATCCTATTCATTTTAAGAACAATTGTTATATTTAATGGCAAATTTGTCTTACACTTAACGTTCTTTGTTCTTGTTCAGATAACTTTTTGTTTTAATACAAAGTTTTCTATTTTATACGAAATAGTTTCGAGGTGTTGTGAGTACTTTCTTTATAGTGTTAACTGTGATTATTATGTGACGCAAAAATGTGTGGCCGTGTAAGTCTGCCCCTCGTCTAGACTATTAGAAATCGCACTAAGGACACGAGCATCAATTTCACTATTGTGATGTTGTCTTAATACTATCACTTCGCTTTTGTTGGTTATTACTCAGTCTTTTGGCTAAGATTAGCACTGAATTATGTATTGGTGAAATACGTAATGGAATATATTCGGACACATTGAAGGCCTACTTATATAATAAAATGAGTATTAGCAAGGTTTCCACTGTGATATTGACATCTCTTTAATCTTAGGTTCTGTTGTTTGATTATGACGAAATAGAAGAATATTGCGAGTGATTTATATTAAGAAACTTTAATTTGAAACACTGATCAAAGGAATTATTGCTTAAAAGCAAGTTATTTTGAGGCACTTGACACACACTTTTGACTTGCAGACGGTGAAATATCTCGCTGTTTAAGAGAGTTCATATTTGTGATTTCAATACTTATAGATATACTACATACTACATAGCATCAAAATAATTGGTCTACGGTTTTTTTCTTAAGTAGTAACGAGCCATATAACTATACATCAAACATTGCACCAACAAGTCGTTAACCCTTTTCTCCCATAAAACAAGTCCAAAAACAAGTATAAGTATTACTAAGTAAAACCTCTACTTTAGTCTACTTTAATAACGTTTGGTGGATGCGATAATTTACAATCCTTAGTTCATTTTATACAGAGTGTCCATAAAACATTTTGTAAATTGCATGACTTATGTTGTTACCCCTCTCAACCGTACTCTCGATTGTAGAGAAGGTCCGCGCTCTGCAGTGGGACGTATTTGGGCTGATATAGATACAGAATGAGTCATGTCATCCATCATTCAATATATACAATAATATAGGTCTTAGTAATAGACCCTTGACCCCCTAAATAATCTATTTCCTTCACCATTCCTACAAACCCAGTTACTTCTGCCGTAGCTTGGATAAGCAGTTAGGCAAAGTGGTATTATTTTAGAAGATAGCCTGTTGCCTATCAACATTAGATGCGGCTTATTCATTTTAGATGATAAAAATGTTTAGTTGGCTGTTTAGTTTAGGTACAAGGTTGGCCCAAAATGCGTACAGATATATATGCAGTTCACTCTCATTAGTCATACATATTTTATTCAGGTTTTCTGATGATGTTTTCCATTAGCATTAAAACGAACGATAATTAACTTCCAAATTCGAGTACACACATCAAAGATTATATAATCTTAAACCAACCTTTGACTTCTCAATTAACGATTAAGTTGGTATTTATAAAAATACAGACTCATTTATATACGGGAGGTTGAAAAACATTTTGTGGCTTCAAATATTGTTATTTTCAAAGAAATGTTGAGTGCCCCAATTTGTTTTATTCATCATCTAATTGCGTCTACTTATTGGAACATACTTGATACTCGTATATGATCTACAGGTCTATTGCCCATATTTGAATTAAAAATATGAAATTAATTCTACAAGATGAAAGTAAAGCTCTTAGCAAAAATATGTTTATTTTTCAGTATTAAAGTTAATAAGCCCCTTTGGTAATTGTCCTTTGAATAATTTTCTCTTTTAAGGCTAGTTCAATGCAGATTTGGAATCAGATGAAAATATGACGGTTATTCATTTTATGAATCGACGCAACTCGAGTTGGCGCGAGTTTATGACAAAAATGTCTTACCGCAAATCTGTTCGTAAGACACATTCTCAATTCTAAGAATATCTGAGAATTATTTAGAATTCAAAATTTATAAGTTTTGTTTATTTACTAATCAAAACCAAAAGCTATTTTTTTGCACGGTGCCGTAATTTTAATAATTTTTTAACTCAATATTCTAGTAACCAAGATATTGGCGTATAATAACAACGCATGAATTGCTTCATAAAAGTTTAAAATACGTAAGTAATGCGGTTTTTCATTTACTTTGTCCCTTAAAAAAGCAGGCGTGTCAATATTAGCCTAACTGTATCCCCCAGAGATCTAATTTACGCAGGATTTTTAAGCCAAATGGCTATCTGATGTGGGTTTAAAATTCCAAATCTTTACACAAACTGCGAGTATCCAGACCTTTTTCCAGTCTAAAAAATTCGCTCCACAAACTGATTTTATATTTTGTTCAAAAGAAACCTTTTTGGGACGATTAAAAACCCACATAAAAAGTTCCTGTTACGCCCCAGTTTGGCGGAATAGTCAACAACGACTTCATTTGCAAGATTTTCTTTGAATTATGTAAATTTTGACCGCAGAATTATAACAGGGTAGAAATACATGATTTGTTGTACTGCAGTACAGAATTAATTAACATACAAGACACTTTGATTATTTCGTGGTCTGTGTTAATACGAATAGGATATGAATTCTAGAGCTAAAATATTTCAAAGCGATATTGATATCCACCGGGTATCGATCATCAAAAATTATGGTGTAAAACCATAGGATACACCAGAAACATCATGCACCGTTTTGCTTTAAGTTTGTACATCCAATCTGGTGCATTGTAGATATTTTTTCGTGCGAACTTAAAAACATTTTAGTTTTAAAAATCATTATTTATCTCCTATATAAATATCTTAAACACCTAAGTAAAATTTTAAGCCACCATTTCTGTAGTCTAACATTAGACTAGCCTTTGTTTTTGTAATTTTGTTGTCAATGCATGAATACATTTCTTGATAAAAATAAACTTTAAAGGCAATCCCAAGACTTAGTCTACCTGTACCAAACAACTGATTTAGAAGCAGACAGACAAAAACAATTAATTCGGACAGGCAAATAGGCTAGTACTTCCCCGGATGACTAGACCTTTTCTAAATAGAAAGACAATTTACCTTTTTACTTGATGAAATACTGGACGAAGTTTTATTAAATTTCTCGCTTCTGAGTTTGACAACAATCAAGATCCCCTGTCAAAACTTTTGTCACGGGAATTTTCATAAAAAGTTTTTGATTTTCGCGTTGACTAAGATAGATTTTATTTTCTAACAATAGCTTCCCCGCAACATCGCATCGAGCGTTGGAATGTAAAGCGTTTTAAAGATATCAATGGCCCGTGAAAAGGGTGTTACTGGTAGCAGAATAGTAAACTTATGTAAATTGTAGTTTCAGGCCCGCAATACAGCTGCGTTCTATTTGAATTGTTGATATATTTACGCTAGATAGTACGTATATTCTTGCAAAAAAAAGCATGGTGGCCTGTTGGTAAACAGACCAGACACGGCTGCCAACATGTTCACGGTGGTCGCGGGTTCAAATCCCAGGGCACACCTCTGACTTTTGGTGCCATGTGTGTATTGATAGTCAATTATCACGCATTATAACGGTGAAGGAAAACATCGTGAGGAAACCTACATACCATGGCGACTTGTAATAATTTCTGTGGTATGGAAAGTCTGCCAACCCGCATTAGGCCAGCTTGATGGACTATATGGCCTAACCATTCTCAATCGTGTACAATCGAGAGATAGTAGAGGAGACCCGTGCCCTGCAGTGGGACGTATATGGGCTGATACAGATTCTTGCATGAAATAAAAAAACATATTTTTCCATATTTTTTATCAATGCTTTTCCCCAAATAATGTCGCTCGTTTATATTCATACTCAGGTACACATGCGCGAATGTCTGTAAATCTATTAATGTTATTATTACGAATGCCCGCACTCTTGATGCAGAACTTTGGATAAATAAAGCAAATAAATTATGCATTGTACATAATTTGTTTTTTATACATACATCTTTTGAATTTAATAAATAATAGATGATGGAGAATTATCCAGTGCGTAATTGTGTTATTATAAAGGATATAAGCTTCCCGTAATATTGTATTAAAATATCTTATATATTTCATGTAAACATTTTAAATGCATGTAAAGTTCATTCAAACTTTAGAAAACATTTTGACAAATACCGTTGTTAAAGTACAACATTGTATGACAGTTTCTTGATCCATGGGAAATATTTGCACGGGCGGGCAACCTAGTAAATCACATGAAATCCTATGCTAAACGAGGAAATTAGGTTATAAAATGAAATGTCACATTTGCGCTGCATTCAGCGAAACTCGGGAGTAAACAAGATGCAGGCGTCTAGTTCGTGAGGGAGAAATAACATGGAGATCATTTTACTTTCTAGTTATGAAATACATCGCACTGCTATTGCTGTTCGCTATAATAATAAGACATAAAATACATGGTATATCAAGACCGCTACCGAAAACGAAGGGTGGTAGTTTTAGTGACTACAGACACAATGCAAAATAAGAACTAAGAAGTGTTGTATTCTCCGTGTAGGACGTTAAAGTTACAATACTAATGCCTTGGTTTGAATAAGGTGATGTCGTTAGAGAAAACCGACCTCAAGAAACAGTTTTGTTATTGCATTTTGTTCGTAGAATGAGATTGCCGGCGATTGGTGATCGATGGTTATCAACTTGAATTGGATTGCGTGTTATTAAGTATGTATATTACATATTTTACTATTTCGATACACTAACACGGTTGTCTGGAAGATATCGCTTTAAGCGATAAGACCGCCGAATGTAACACAAGTGTTTCTTTTTTTATTTCTTATTATTGTACTTCCTTGTTTTGGTTACAATAAAGAGTTCTTGTATTGTATTGTATTGTAACCACCTGCTTGCTATCTGTAATAATTATTGAAGGCAACGGATATTGTATATTTTTCTGTTTGAAAAATATGGCTTGAATAAAACAATTTCATAAAATTATGACGATACCCAGTGGTATTAAAGTCAAAGGCTATTTTTTATGTCATGCCAAACTTCCCTAAGTGGCAAAGCTGAAGTCAGAATACTTGTATCATCCTGGCTTAAAAGTAAAACAATGAAACAAAATAATGAAGCAAATAGTAAAAATATACCCAACAGTAAAGTACATATCTCTGGCCCCAAACTAAGATCAAATCTTTCTTGTGTATCAGAAACTAAGACAGACTTTTCAGTCTTATAAACACCCAGACCCAAAACAAATACATGTAGATCACACAAATATTTATTTCCTAGCGGGGACGAACCCATGGCCTTTTGTTTGACAGTCGGCTTCTAACCACCACGAAAACTGTGAAAAAAATTAAATTTAACTTGATTTGTACCTCTATCACCAACACAACAATTTATTTCATTCTCATCTATTGTGATAAAAGCGTCATCACAAACGTCTTCATCGGGACTATAAAAGAACGACATAGCAGTTTAACGCACAACTATTCCTAAGTACCCTGTAACATCGCACAGTTTATTAGGAAAGTTAGCGAATGTATCCGCTTGAAGCGAAGATTTTTTGGTAACATTCCAAAAGTGTGAACAATCGATGGCGGGCTTGGAACTGAATATGAAGATACAGGAAATCGTAAATATCGCGTGTACAAGAACTCAGTTAATGCATGTGATGAAATGCTAGAGAATTTGTGGACGATGAAATTGTTTAATTATTGTGAACTACAAATATATTTAATGTTCAGTGTATCGGATCTTGGTCTTCGCAATACAATTTATGAGTATGAAATACACATACCAAAAGGGGCAAAGGTTGCTTATACTTATACATTTGAATTTCGAACTAGGAGATGTATAAAGTCTTAAATTATAATCAACTACGGTAACAATAAATTTTATTCTTTTAAATTAAGATTTATTATGTTTTTGGACCATACTAAAATCAAATAAGAGCACACGCTTATTTGTGCTCTTATTTCTCTCGCCGTTTTTTAGGCCGTTATTTGTAATCTAGTTGAAAGGATGATAATACGATAATACGTTGAGATATTTTAAGGCCTTACGATTATATTACATAATTAATTTTTATATCATCGACAAATACAATTCTATTTTATATTTTTCAATATAACATTTTATGTTGTCCACTAGTCTTTGTTTTGGGATGAATGTTCTGAAGCCGGAAAGTCTCTTGTGGTTTCTATTAATCACGAAACGAGTTTGGTATCTTAATATCGGATCAGAATTGTGAACGTCTGTTGAATGCATTTATTTTATGCATATAACCTATGTAAGAAACAAAATACGAGTAATATAAGATGAACGATGAGTCGAACTGCGAAACATTCTTTAATTAACAATACGTATACATCAGCTACTTCGCCAAGGATCGTTGACAATTAGATGTCGTAAATAAAGTCGTTTCATGGCAATGAATCGCGTGCTACGGCTGTTAAGAGGAGCCATTGCCCCTAAACTTTAGAAATAATGCTATTTGATCTCCAAACAGATTTAGATATGCGAAAGTCTTGAATTCAATTGCACCATTACATTACAATAATGTTGGTGATATTTAAATCTTAGATGGTTTTATCAATAAATGCCTTCTACAATCTACCTACGACAGTCCATACCAATCCCTCTCCTGGGCATAGAGTAAACTAATTTTCTATTCTACATTATTCGATTTTACGCCGTTGTAGAGTTGACTTATAATGATATGGAAAAATGTTTCATATTTTTTTATTCCGGCTCGAAATAAAAAAAGAAGTGAATGAAATGAATATGAAAAAAGAAGGAAACTATAACCATTTTACTAGTTTCCCATAAAATTTGCCAGTTAAAGCCACTCTTTTCAGATGCCGTGATTGTAAATTATACAATTTGACAGATTTTTTCAACTAAAGTTCTGCTCTTTGGACACAGCGCTTTTAACATATAGACGCTCTGCTTATTGCATAAGAAATGAAACACATACCTGGACACAAAACGTAATAATCATTACCACGTCACTACCGCAGTTAAAACACTGTTAAATGTTATGCAAAACATCCACCACAACACGTAGCATTTACAGAATTACGACAATCCCAAATTCCAGAGCACCGTGTTGAATTCACAAATATTCTAGACAATAATTACGCTGAAGACACCGAAGTGACAAACATTTCACCAAACAACAAGGTTCACGGGAACGCGACCAAGAAAATTGGCAGTAAACAGTGATCTCGAAATTAATTAAGTCAACCAAATTACGCGAAGCATCGTAACGTTAAGCTACCTAGCCGCGACGATCTCCCCTAATTGTGGGAAACGGGCGAAAATTTTTATTGAGCAGTAAATGTGTACGTTAAATCGGGCGGGTTCGTTGCACTTTGTAATTTGAACAGATTTTTATGGTGTTTGCTATTTTGATGATTTATTTGTCGGGAGCTAGCATTTTCTGTGAAAGTTTTTGTATACTGTTGTTGTTACAGTAAATATTATGGTACATGATTTGTGGATTCAATTAAAGAGAATAAAAATAATGTAGACGAGAAAATGTTTACTGATTTACAATGCTTAGTTTCTCACCGCGCAACCGTTGTTCACGATTTTCTATATCCCGCATGAATAACGTCTGGGGTGTATAACATTGAATGTTAGTCATTTAAATATAGTAACAAGATAAATGTATATCTAAATAAAATTAGATGATAATAATACCCCAGGATGTAATTTATACCTATGCAAACAGAACAGACTTAAAAACCACGACTAAACAGCGATTGGCAATGTTAACAACCAATAAATCATTTTAGAAAACTCGCACATACTTCAGAAACTAGTTAAGAACTCAATAATTACTCCTATAGGCCGTTTTGAAGTGTAGTGGAAATTTTCCAATACACATCACACGAACCGCTACAATTCGAGTGGGCTCGCTAATGAGAATTCAAGCCTGCAAGCCACCATGTGCAAGTTAGTGGCTTTTGTATTTAGCGTGGAAATTTCAGTATACGCTGTGTTTATTAGTGCTTGGTATGTGGAATAGAGCAGTATTATTTTCTATTTTGGAAAGCTAATAAATTAGGAACTGCAGCGTTGTCGTGTCTTGCTTTGTCGTTATTATTGTGATGATGTTTTTATTATTAGAGACTGGTGCAAGTTCAACAATCCTTAACGTCTGCAGTCCCTGTCCTTTTTACATTTTATATAAGGCAAAGCAAAGATCTTCAAAGGTCTTGGTGGTGTGCCGGTTACTTATTTCTTAAACACATGTCTAAAAAAATACACACACATTTACATGAATACTAATATCTGCATCTCCATAGATGAAGGTAACAATACTTCTCGAGCTTGTCAAGATACCTTTCATTCTAAAATATGGTCATAGCGACAATTTCCAGCATCTCAAGAATCACATGATATTATTGCAGTAAAACTCAGGATCACACGATTCACATCACAATGTTAGGCGACAGTTACACAATAATATAAAAGTAATTTATTTAAATCCAGGAAATTGGATTAAACATATGATGTGTATGTATACATAGTCTGCAAATCGTAAGTTTTGTTGGGAATGTTTACCGCGATAGAAAATCCTTGTTTGAGTTTTTTATTTGCGTTCGTGAAATAGAATTTGCCTCGGATTTCTCGTTGATATGGGAATAGACTCATTATTATTGTACTTTATGTACATGTAATGTGTGGAATCGGTGTCTATGATGTTTCAATTTCGCGGATATATTTCGTCATTTACATTTGTTTTTTTTTTTGCATTACTATAGTAAATGTCTTTTATAGCATTAATCTCAGCCGGCAAAATGCATTAGCTAAGATTTTCTGCAGTAGAACCATCAAAGTATCCATTAAATTCTTCTATAAATTTGTCTACCGCCCGAGTATCGAAAACTCAATTACCGTATCTCAACTCGCGCTGATGTTCTTACGACGCCACACTAGATAGAAGCCAAAGTATTTTTATCTTGAAAATTGTGCTTCTAACCTTAAAACCTTTCAGAAAAACTGCAAGAAATTAAATGCCTATTTTATTATCTATAATTTGCAAGGCATGACAAAGAAAAAAAATTCTAGGCAGAACTAGATAGGTTAATTTTGGGTAATGGATCCAGCTCACGCATGCCATCAACCCCAAAATGTATCGTAGTGTATTGTATTGTATTGTATCCTAAGATACGAGACATGCGGTATCAGAAACTATAGGCAAAGTATTGGAATTACTCAGCCACAATAATATTCGAAACAAATACTTATTGGGGACTGGTGGTAGGTCACTCATATGTGAGAGGCCTGGTTAGGTACCACCGCAATGTTCTCCTGCCAAAGAGCAGCGTAAATGCACTATTGTATTCCGGTTTGAAGGACGTTGTAGCCAGAGTAACTAGTAACTACTAGACGTCATATTGAGAATTTAAATGTTATGTCTCAGGCTGGCGAGTGCAGCTGTAGAATGCCATTGTTTTGTAAGTCACGGTTTTGTTTAGTTTTGTTACTGTCCAAAAGCGGTCATATCGCGTACCATCGGGCGAATGGCATGCTCGTCTCACCATTCACTCATATTAAGAATTGCATTGATGTGGGTCGATCCCGTGACAAAGTCATTCACAACTTTCTTAACATCTTATCTACCACTTAATCTTAATTTACCTATAACCATAACACCGCAACAAATTACACTCAGCAGAAAACAATAAACTCACATTTTTAATTATTGTCCAACTAAAGTCGCGAAACAAATTATTTGTTCGTTTTAAACTAATTAACAAAATCCCATCTCATTAAAGGAGCGCTTTTAAACCCAAGTTTCGTCGACGAATAATCGCGGCCTCAACCTTGGTTGCCCTTGACTTTATCAACCCGGAGGATCCGCCAACAGGTTTTACGGTACATTTTATTGCCCGGATTGGGTGAGAAACATCCCGGCTTCCCCGAAACTCCGGTAAAAACAAGTTTTCAATAAATAAGGTCGTGTGTTGATCCGTGAAGATAAACTGTTACGGAAGTTAATCGCGAGTTTTTGTATCGAAATTTATTTTCGATTTTGGTTTCATGGGTGATAAACAAATCCTAGGAATAAAATAAAGACGAAAATTAGTGTGTTTCCTATTTCTACATGGTCAAACAGCTGAATCGACAGAATAGCTGACAGCATTGACTGCTGACTCAAACAATATTTGCACCCGAGCGAACCAGGGCCGTGCGTTAATGGGTATAAAATATATAGGTTGAATTTCGAGTCTTATAGATTACCTTAAAAAATAGATTTTACACAAAAACGATGCTTTCAATCAGATTTTTTCTATAACACCAAGCTAAGTACTTAAATGACGACAAATTCAAACAAACATCTTTGGGCTTAAAGATACAATATAAGAAATAATAAACGATACCAAGAATGTCGGACATAAAAATGTACTTACCGGAACTATAACATGATATTTCTTGCTAATATTCGATATTCCTGTGTGCATTTGTGTCACCGGGAAACGTTACGTCATATCGTACACCGTTGCATCGCGAAATCTTATTAAACTCGCCCATTTTTATACCTGAAAAATGCTCTTGCATATTAAATTTAATATTGAATTTATGGCTGTAGAATTGATACATCCACTGTCGAATAAATGTATAAAAGGTACATCGGTAAAGGTAAATTGTTACAAAAATACTTTTTAATTCAAGGCTAGGATGATTTAGATTTAATGGTGTACTAGTGGCTCAGCTCGGATTCACATTCAGGAAGTGGGATTCATTCATTCAATAATTCATCCATAGTGAGAGGACACGTTTAAATGTTCCATTATTGTATGACTAATGCGGAATAATTTACAGACAACGTGAAACTTACACATACGAGTAGATAAATTGACGCCTGCACCAAGTATACGAGTACATAGGTGCTCTCAGTGTTACTGTCGTTCGCTGAATTCACTTCCGTCCCAAAATGTGATGTAATGGACCGAGCTTTTAGTCAAGACGGGTATAAATTCCAGATTTGGGTAAGTTTGTAGCATTAAATGTAAGATGAACAGTGTGATTTCTAACAACGGACTGCACACAAAGACTGCAAGAGACGTAAGTACTTTGGATATCACATCGACGAATAAGTAGTTAATATAACTAGAAAGTTCAGTTTAGTTCTTAATTTTTATGGCTTTTGCGTTATTGCCACCCCGCAATTCTGCTAGTGTTAAAACTAGAAAGTTATATAACTTCATCCCATAACATGACAATGACACTACTCAAAAATAATGAGTTCGTGGAAACATACAATCTGCTCTGATACCCACGAGTGTTGTACTAACGGCTCGGCTTCGTTGAAATGTGGATAAAATCAGAAAAATATTTAAGTGTTCTTGGCAGACAACCGCCAAACTTTTTACGGTACCATAAAAATGCCGACCGGACCCAAAGCACGCTTTTATTATTTCGTAAAATAAATTGTAGTCGAATGATTTAATTATTCTCAATAAATGTTGTGTGAAGATAATAAAATGTTCTTCGTCCGAATAAAATTACAATAAACTTGTTTACAAAAATGTGTATAAATGATTACAGAGCTATTGAGACTACTGAATAGAGCTTAGGCAGTTCGAGGAATAAAATTGTTGTTAGATAAATAGATGGAATACTGACAGATTTTATTTAAAGTCGTATCGCCACTATAAAAAAGACAATTCATTATTCAGAATATTTTTGATTGACGTAATTTTATGCGAATATCTTATTAATGTATAAAAAAAATTCTTAATATCTTTGTTGACTGGCCTAAGACTGCACGAAATTATACGGATTGGGCCATCTAGCCCTATTTTATTTTAATTCTAATTTTAGGGCTTTATCGCTTAGTGAATATGTCGCCCTAGCCCTTTATTTCAGTAAGCTTGGGGGCACTAATAAAATTTATTAAGATGAAACTTATAAGCTACCTAAATTCGATTATCATTAAAATAGCTTATTCCTACAACTAAAATATATTACGAAAACTTCGGCATGTCATGGCAACTTTATTTCAGATTACGAAACAGTCAAAGATGAGGTCGATTTTCAGTGAACCCGAGTCTAATGTAAAAATACTGCCGCCTTTGCAAATGGCCGCTCGTTGACAGCTCCATATCCACTTGGAAAAAGTATTTCTCTAAATGTCACAAAAACTAGAACTTGGTTCGCTTCAGATTTGTTATAATATTTTCATTGTGAATACTAGTTCGCATTGGAATTTATCCAGGCGAAAACATATCTTCGTTTTTTTCTTGTAATATCTGTCTCCTTCACTCGTATATTTTAAAAATATTCTAGAAATATAGATAAATCGCATCATAGTGTTAATATCGTAGCCTATACGTAACGATTTTTGATGACGATATAAAACTGGACTTAGTGTAGATATTAATAAGATCTCAGTTTGATTTAACGAAGAATTTAATTCTTATTGAATTTGATTAGAAAACAATATTTTATTGGTCTATTTTCCTCATTATCAGCTGTAAAAATCATATTCTATTTGTTTTATGTTATTTATTTAAACACACCTAAATTTTAAAAATAATATTTTGATTATAGTTATAAAGCCTCTGTTTACTCTTCTTCTATCTATAGATCAGGAAATGAACGACTGCTGCTGAATAATTGAGGTGGGCCTCAATATTTTAAAGACACGTCAAAGCAATACTTTGTTCGACAGGAAATGATTTATCTTCTGACAATCAATCAAGTTTTAAATATAGCCTTCAAAGTGAAGGTCGAGAGCCTTCCTTCAGTAAAATAATAAACGATGTATGGGAAGGCAGTGTTTTGACAGTAGAAGACAATAACCTATTGAAATCAAATTTGGTATGAAATACTTGTTTCATGGAGGAATCATAATATGTTTTTTCTTTATATCCATCTGTTTGTCTGCAAGACAATGGTATAGAGTAATAAGACCCCCATTTGTACTTTTTTAAATTGTTCTTTCCATATAGTATTTTATTTACATAAATAAATCAAATAAATATGTTTAGTAAAATTAATCACGGATTAATGATCTAATAATCCTTCTATCTTATTGCTCCTCATCCATCTTCAAAGGTCGATAATGCAGTCTGTATTCCCGAAGCAATAATATTAATAGCGTTATTCAGAATGCGCAATTCACCCTTGAACAATTAATCAATTCAATATGTAAGCCTATTTAGGAAGTCCCACATGTTATAGAAATATTTTTAACTGCAGCAATAACCATACAAATCCTATAATCCCAACTGGCCCAGAGCACAAAAAAGCCGGAAGGCACAATGCATTACCATGAAACATCCAAGTAAGAAAACAGCAAAATCCGTAGATTACAGTGTAAATTAAGGTGCTTTATGAATCGTACCATAAAATTTGTTGTGAAAAATACAGTTTTGCTGGAATAGTGCCAAGATGTGGTCGCTAGTTTGTGTCAGCACGAATAACTTGACGGGATCTTACGCGCTCTAGTTATGGCTGCGAAACACACGGAAACTGCTGTCTTGCGATACAAATGCATGGAAACATCTCTGTGTAGTTGTTTTACATTTTGGAAGGGAAATGTAAGAAGGGGCCGACCTAATGAACCAAATAGCTGATATTCTTGAGAATGGTAAGGTCAAGAGTAATTAATTTCTACTGATATGCATGAAAAGACATTGAAATATGTTATTCAGGAGCCTTTAATGAAAATCAATTGTATTACCCATGGGTTAAATTCCGTACATACGTGCTGAGTGAGTAGTGAGTAAGTAATAGCTATTTTTATTTTCAGATTGAAATTTTATGTCTGTAGAAATATCAACCGTGCACTTCTTGTGGCTGAAGAGAAGAAAATAAATATAAACAAAGTATTAAATGGTATTACTATTGTGTGAATATTATAAAAAACACAAATATTTATGCTAAAATAACTTTTTCTCCCCTTACTCAAAATAAAAAAATTCTAAGTTTGAAATTCGGACAATTAAGATCCTATTCTTTAAGAATGGTAATTTTGAATTGCAAGGGCCAAGTCAGAGTGGCCGAGAAATGATATCAATTACCGCGCCTGAATGAAATAAGGCGGAATATTTCAAACAATACATGAATAGGGAAGGGAGCCTGATGACGTGGCATTTGTGCACTTCTTGTGAATATCATTTTGAATGGAAATTTCCTCCCGTTGAGTAGCGCTTTGTAGTTCTTTATATTCTGTACTATGTGGAGATATATAGATAGATTACTTCTTAAAATTACTTCGCTACCATTTTTGTAGAAACAATCGATATATTTCCCACATAAAGTAATTCCTAGCCAGTGTATTATGCCGGATACCTACATGCCATATAAACTCAACATTGACTCACCTTATTTATAACACCGTGGGTGGAATTTCGGGACACAAGACGAAACGTGAGTGTCCAGGTAGCACTTCTGCCTAACTCTTGTGGGCAAAAGGCGTGAGTATATACGTATGAATTACCTAACTAAAATGTTTCAAAACTGAGACTAAAAGCTTGGTCACGGAGAGAAGTGAACAATAATTTATTTCCTACTCCTCTATCAACTATTAATTTAACTTTTTGATTGATTTCGTTGCGGGTTAAAAATAATTTAGACATTCCCGGAGACTCGCCGAGCTTCAATGCTCGGTGTCATTACAATACGTGCCACTATTGATCCTGGATTACAGGAGTTACAGTGGTGGGTATGAGGGCGGGACAGTCTCCAAAAATTGAGTGGAAAGCCTTAAAAATATAGATACTTACACTTCAGTCTATGAGCTACAATTTTATTACTCGTGTAATATAGTCTAAAAAAATTCAGTCGCAAATGTACATTTTTAAATTTAATTGAGCTCGTCGCGATATATTAGCTCGTCCAAAATAACAAATAACGTCGTTTGTAAACTCTGTATTTACTGTATTGCATTTTCCTCAATGCATTCCAGTTTTATGATATCCTTTAAACACAGCACGTAAATCATTTTCACCAAATCAAATTATAATGAAATACGAGGGCTTGTGAGTAATGATCGCTTTATTAATTCTCTAATGTACTTTTAACGAAATAATTTTAACTGAATGTTATTTTCTTGCAAAATTTCAGCATAAAAATACGAGTAGCTGACAAACCATTAGATTAAAGGAATGCTGTTTTTAGAAGGGTATTTTTTATGAACTTGGACTAAATAAATACAAATGAAAATCCTTAAAAGTCAAAAGTACCCTGAACCGACGAGAATGCATGAAGACGTTGATGAAAGTGGATGAAGCGAAAGTAGTATGTCAGGATCGAGCAAAGTGGCGGTCTATAGTCTCTGCCTACCCCTATGGGATACAGGCGTGACGATTATGTATGTATGTATGAAAATCCTTGCTAATGTTCAAATAAATAGATATAAAAGATGTATAGATGTATCGATGTTTGTTAGTCTTTCATTTTGATGAAAATTGGTTTAGAGGTAGCTGACATCCTAGATTAAAACAAACTATTCTTATCCCGATAAAATGTAGTGTTCCCGTGGGGTGGGTGAGTAACGAATTAAAATAGACATATTTGCTACTGCTTCAAACTCGAATGGATGAACGGGACAGGAGAGGTCCAAATGAATTTAAATATAAAACAGCACGCGAAGTAAAATGTTGTTGATGTGGACTAAACTCAAAACCTATCTCCACCCGAGCGAAGTCGGGCCCAACTGCTAATATCAAATAAATTATATCAAAACCGAAAAAAAAAAGTGTGTGGTAAATCTTTATTGTAGTGAATTCCACTTGTATGTTACAAAGGAATCATTAATTAATTAATTAAAAGTTTAATATCACGTAAAATAGAAAAAAGGGGTCCTTCCACCTTAAATAGAAAACTTTCATAAAAACAAATACCAATAAAGGCAAAGATTATGAGTCTATAGATTATATTATTTATTTATTTTATTTATTTACACTTCCTACAAATGATGTATAGGTGGACTTAAAGCTTGAGGCATTCTCTAGCCGTAAAACCTAGGGTGATGCAGAGATGATTTGAGGTAGGTGCGTAAATAAAAAAGAAATATATATATCTATAGATAAATAAGAAATACATACATAGATAAAATCTTGACTTTTTACCAGAAGGGGTAGGCAGAGGTCCAACCATGACACCGACGTTTCGCCGTGTATTTGCCGTCCCATGGTGGGCGAGCCTATTGCTACATCCCGCCCAAAGAGTCGATGTCTGACTGGCCATCTGTCATGATTGTCGGTGAAATGACCTCACAGCTCCAAGAACGTAATATACGACGTATAGGCCCTTATGAAAAGCCACTTAAACAAAATAGAATTAAAATAACACTTGCGAATAAATAAATTGCACTTTTGAATTCGCCAAATATTTATTTGGGATTACTATGTTAAGCTTCTAATGGATGCTTTTTACTTTAAATCGCGCGTCGTACGTGCGTGGAATTGTTTTTGGAATTGCAAAGATTATTTTTTTTTGTTATAGTACTTACTTGAAATATTCGTGAGCAGTGTGCATTACACAAGTGTTGATTTAATGAATAGTACGAGTGTTTTATAAAATGGTATTACGCGATTTATTAAAATGAATTAATGACGGAATTGATTAATTAATTAATGCTCGGCGTAGGAAGGCTTTGGCTCTCTCGCATTTTTACACGACAATAAGTTTGCGAACTGACTATTGAATTACTATCAGCTCTGCTTCACCTTACTAAGTTATACAAGGTATATCAAGACTGCTACCGAAAACGAAGCCGGGTGGTAGTTTTTGTGACTTCAGACATAATGTAACTAAACATTTTGCAAAAAAAGCGACTCGTTATTTTTGGTATTTTTTGCTATCGTTGTATTTAAATACATAGTTTTTTCTACAATAATAGAGTTCACTCTATTATTTTAAAAGATGATGTGGTACGCAAGGATGAAAATTGTCATGTTTCTTTGCGAAATGTTAGTAGTATTGTGTTTATAGTCATTAAACTACCGCCCGCATTCGTTTTCGGTAACAGTCTGAACATACCCTGTATATCATATAATATATGCGAAATATTGCTTTATTTATAAATATCATAAAATTTGCCAAGCAGACATTAATCTGCACATAATAATATATACACATAACCAATAAATGTTAACCGAAGCCCGTAGGCACTTCAGAACTTCGAAAACTAAATTCAATTGTTAGCCGTTGTGTATCCAAAACTTGCGCTAACCAAACAAAACGCCATAACAAAACTATTTGTTATTTCAAGTTAGTTCGTACAACTCCTTCTATACTGTATATTCTAAGTCCTATCAATTCATATCTACATTCGACTATCAGAATCGATACGATATATATTAAAATTGCTTCTGTAACAGAAAGGTCAAACGACAAATGAAATTACCTCAGCAAGGTTCCAAATTCAGTTGTCGATCCGGAGATAGATGCGGTAGAATATTACGTTACTCAACGTTTAAACTAGTTGTAGAAAGTTCTCGAACCACAGACTTGTTTGTACATAGATGATGCACGTTGTTTCAAATATATAACACTAGGCGTGCCATATTTCTGCTTTTTATTGTGATAAATGTCTAGAAGAACATGCAATTCGCGTGATGTAAGCAATACGACCGGTCATGGACAGTAGTAAAACTAAAAAATACCATTAATTACAAAGGAATGCTTGGCATTCCACTGCCTTCGCCATTCTGAGACATAACAAGTCTCATTATGTCCAGTAGTTTCCTGGCTACAATGTCTTTTAAACCGGAACACAATAGGGCATTTATTGCGCTGTTTGGCGAGAGAAATAGATATTGCGGTGTAACCTACCAGTAAGGTGCCTGCAGTGGCGAGCCATCCGCATTGTAAATGATGCAGACGTTACGGGCAACTTAGAGTCGCTACAGCTACTGAGAGACGTCGCTTCCCTAAGCGTGTGCTTTCGACTGTATCACAGTGAATGCTCTGAAGAATTGTTTAATTTGATCTCTCCTTGGCGGTTCAAACCATCTCGGTGTGAACCAAAAGATTCTTCAATTATTTTCTTTGCCGCACCGTCAAGCTATGGAAAGGTTTGCCATCACGCGTGTAGGGAACATATATTGTTTGCTTCCTTGCTATAACCCTGGTTCCTTCCGCCGTAGCGTGAAGAAGCATCTCTATTTGGATACTCTATTTGGACGACACTTGCACAACAGCCGGAATAAAAAAAATCTTAGAATCGCAGGACTAAATTAGTAATGAAATTCTAAATGTTTTTGACTTAAATCTAAACTTGACAACCTTTTAATTTCATCACAGTCTTATAAGAAAATGACAACAAATAGCTGAGTGCAACTAGATTAAAAGTATCTAAATACTTAAGCAAATTAAACATTATGCTTGCGGTATCTTTTCAGAATTATGTCTGTGTCCGAAACGGATTAAGGATGCAATTGCGACGAAGTGAAACGTCTTGGTTGCTACTTCGACTTATCTCTCTGTGGAGGTATAAGAAGGCATCCCACTGCGTAATAATTTAGTTCTGTTAGTGAGTTGGTTGAATCTTCTGACTATAAACTTTGGTAAACTATTGCAGTTGATAGACGATATGGAATTTATTGCACTGTTAGCTGGAATTGTTTACTGATAATGTTTTTGAAATTGGTAAGACTGTTGCTTTCAAAAACCGATTCTAAGTACAATGGTAAGTACTAGGACGAGTAAATTAGGTTAGCAGCACAAAAAGTGAGGGGATGAGAATGGTCAAAAAAGGGGGAATGGGTTATTTACTATTGGTCCTTCGGCAATCTCACTCACAGTAAATGTCTGTTTCCTGTGAGACCAATGTACCATCACAGTCAAGCCGGCTTATTTCTATAGTTTTCCAAGGTGTCTATAGTATAGGTCTATTTTTGATTGTTGTGATTAAGTGAAGAGATCGTCTACGGTCTTTTGGCGTGATACGTGGTTGTTATGCTTTTGTTAAAATATTAGGAACAGGTGTTTTCTACTCAACGTATTGTGTGAGATATGTCTTCATAATCTAAACAGCAAGCATGTAAGCTCGTAATCCAACAATCTATTCACATGACCAATATGATAAAATGTGAGAAGAAAAACTGTTCCTAATTTTTTAACAACGCCAAAAGCCCGTAAAAATTTGCATTCGAGAAGACATCACAGTGATATTACAGAAATAAGTTGTAAAATATTCACAATATTAAAGCCTTCGGAGTAATCTTATATTAACAACATTTTCTTTGGAATTATCTTGTGACTGTATCATCGCTAAGTTTTTGCTGAGAATTTTCATACAAATATCTCGTTGGCTGCAGATGACAGGAAGGATATGTGGGTCCCTTAGTGAACTGAGCGACCTCGGAACGTCGCGTCGTTCATGACAGCCAAAATACTGTACCTACATCATGAAAATTTGGTAGTGTTTTTGTTTTGGAAGTATTATTAAAATGTAAGTTACATACACAATACTATAGGTAATGACGATCTTAATGTGAATATTGTAAACATTGTGTGAGCAAATTATTTTATCAAGAAAAGTATTAATACTAAACTAGTAATTAAGCCACAAACAAAATAATTGCTCGAAAGCAAATATTCTAGAGCAATCCTTTTTATAAAGTCGTCGATTTAATCAGTCAGCCTAGTCACGAGCTACTATCTTCTTCTCCCCAAAATTATACGATATTCTAAGTTCATAATCCAATTCTATATTAATCTTAGCCATATTTTTTGGAGGTGGCGAAAATAACTTACAAAAATTGTGTGAACTACTCACCCGTTTGTTATTATGAAAAATGAATACTAAAAAAAACAGGGCGTCTGACAATAGGCGGGATATCTAGCAAATTCGTTAAAGTGTATTTTGTCCTGGCCGCCCGGTGCCTCTATTTAATTCCGTGGAGTTAAAGTCTTTAGTGAAACGCAAATTACTTTTAAGTTAAAACAATATAAAAATATGTTGTATCAGCGCTACGTGTAGATCTAAACAATGTGTTTCAAATTAAATCGCAAAAGTAGATCGGTTATGGACTTGTGAAGTTAAAAATATGATGATTCTTAAATAATATAAGTAGGAAAGATGTAACGCTTTTTAGGAATAATTAAAAATAGTTTATTGAATTTTAATATGAGACATAAGATATAAGCTGCTGAAAATAGAAATCCGCAAAGGTTTATAGAGAAATGATATTTATGATGATTATTTCACTCGATATTGAAACTTTACTAAGCAGCTATTTTTACAAACTTCGAAGAGTTTGTACCACAATCTAAACTTTTTTGTGAAATTGAAGTCATTATTTTATACCTGGCATGTTCGTTGCTGCTGTAAATAATTAAAGAAAAAAAAATTGAAAAAGGAACACAAATTCAAATAACACCAGTGTTGTGTGAACGGATAAAGATAATTATCACGCTGTAAACGAAACATTTCATACACCGTAAGGATTAATGATAGCCGTGGTCTGTGCAGTTAACAGCTCGCCTTGACTGAATGGTTCCGAGGCCCGTAATATCGCTATATTGTTACTAAGGCGGTTAATAAGTAGGAATTAGTTCAATGGAGCGCGAAATAGAGTTTGGTGTACACAGTATGACGGGGTTGGTGGATTATAGAGTGTGTTATACACCCTGGCTCGGTACAATGAAGGGTTTCAGAAAAAATGTAAATATTAATTGCCAAACGTGTACGGCACAAAATATTTAACTCCATGAAATTACAACACAATACATATTTTGTATTTTATGCATGTTTCAGAAACATAGATGTCTTCTGCAAAAAGACGTTAATTACTCAATTGAACAATCAAATTATTCAAAAACAATTTTAAGTACGAATATTCTTGGCAAAAATCAAACGATATTGTTAAGCTAGCAAAATATTTTTATCGCCGCAAATATCCGGATCAGCAGATATTTGGCAACAGTGCGCACGGGCCCTAATATTAAGGATGCGAAGTTTTTATAACCCCATAACCCGAGCCCTTCCCCTTGGCTGACCTTGACCTCACGGCTCCAAGTTCACCATAAAACGAAGAGCCATAAGACAAGATGCCAAAATAATACCATAAAACGCAATGACGCAGTTGTCAACTTTTAAAAGGTTCGCAAAAAGTATAAGCGGGGGAATAACGCAAGCGCTTTTTAAATTTGTTAAAGTAATGCCTTTTTAACTTTTATGGAACACTTTACCTGTTATGATTTTTTTGTGATAGTACAGAGAATATTTACTATTGTTTTTGAAGATAATTTATTGATATTGCTGCATGCTACGAAATACATATCTTTTATATACTTATACATAAACTAGACTTTATCCGCGACTTCGTTCGCGTTAAACAAAACACCATCCTATAAATGGAACACATTACGACTTTATTTTTCCGGACACAGATCTTTACTTGAAATGTGAAATTTTCATTTCAATTCAAATTGACTTACATTTCGACTCCTTTTCAAAATTTACTACCAAGGTTAAGAATATTATTTGTAATGATCTCTTATAGTTTTAATAATTTGTGTTTCTATGTTGTTATTTTTCTTTCTTTTTTTTTTCTATTTATCATGTTGTATAAATGTTTTTTTTTGTTTTTTTTTTTTTTTTTTTTTTTTTGGTGTATAACTTCTGTGTTTTTTGTTTATATCTTATTAGGTGTGTTAACTGTAATATTTTTTGCACATGTGGTGTTTACCTTTAAGTGATTGTTACATTTACTTTTTGATTATTTTACATGTACACTTTACTTCTAAATCAATGTAAACAATTGTTGGTGAACCTTATTAAATAAATAAATAAATAAATTTCATTCATTACGTAGTAGGTCGCTCGTGTGCAAGGAATTGTCCTGGGAAGTGTAGCAATGAGTAAGCATTGTTATATCGTAATTTGAAGCAGATTGTATCCCATAATGACTGGGCACTCAGAGAATAATAAAGACAGTTGTAGACGGAATTTCTTGTGCTGTTTCTTCTTCACAGTTACAACACACTCCACGGCGAGGGTAGTTTAAAATAGTCAAAAAGATCCTAAGAAAGACTATTTCAATTAAGATTTTTTTTTGTGTCTCAACTAATGTTACCCAACGAGTGCATTAGTATTCTGTGGCAGTACAATATCACGAAGTGATTAATTTTGTTGATGAGCAAGCGTAACGCTTACAACCAGGCGAATCAACTAGTTTTCTTATATTTTTTTTTGAGAAATTATAATCAGATCAGCCGTTTTCAAAATTAGCACGAACAGATTAACAGAACATTAACAGAACGCAGTAAAAAAAATATCTCCCAATCGCCACATACATAATCCTGATCACACACTAAGATCGAGTCTTGTGTTGTAGGTATCAGGAACTACGAGAGACTTTTCGGTCTCACAAACACCCAGACCCGAAATAAGTATTTGTGGGCCACGCAAAATTTCTCTCGATGCCGGTATCGAACCCGCAGACTTTCGTTTCACAGACGGCGTCTAACCGACTTTGCCACGAAGGCTGTCATAATAATATTGTTTAATAATCCCGCAGTAGCCTTTTGAACTCGGTGAAAGGCGTCTTAATATTGCAGATATTTAAAATTTATACGTACAGAAGTGAAACTAAAGGCCGACTACTGGATACAAACTTTTACACTCGTTTTAATAACACCCATAAAAACTTCCATTGGGTTATGATTCAAACTTTATTGTTAACGACGTCAACTTTGATAAGTTCATTGGCCGTTGTAATGTTATATTTCTCTGTGGAATGACTGTTAATGGTAAAAGTAGGTAGATTCAGATTAAGGATATGAAAGTGTACGACATCACCAAACTTGACAGCCAAAATGCATATTTTTATTAAAATAAAAATCGATTATACACTAAAACGGTGAAGGAAAACATCGTGAGGAAACCTGCATACCATAACGGTTTATAAGAATTTCTATGATATGTAAGTCCACCAACCCGCACTAGGCCAGCGTGGTGGACTATATGGGCTAACCACTCTCAATCGTACTGTCGATTGTAGAGTAGGCCCGTGCCCTGCAGTGGGACGTATATGGGCTGATACAGAATATACTTAAATGTAGATCATTGGTTGCTTCTTCAATTTAAATCAAAATATAATTATTACTTTCTGTCCATGAAACATGCATGAAAAGGCGGTAATGCCGCCAAGATTTCGAATGAATAAATAAACAAATAGTTGTAGTGCATAATATTATCATCATCGCAGTGCGTGGATCGAATCACCGCTCATTTTACAGTCTTATTTTTGAGTGACTTCACCATGCATATTATACAAATTATTGAATATAATATGACGAAACTTTTCAATAAATAAAGTTTAACAACAAAAAATGAAGAAAAATTTAATAGCCATGATAGTATCTTAAAAATCCGTCTCAATGAAATTACTGATATGTCAGCGATTTTAAAACCACACATGGTTTGTGATTAATGGATCAAGAAACGATAAGTTTAGTAAAAGTGCTAACCTTTGACATTCCTTTGTTAGCACCCTAAAGCGTCCCTTAGGACTACCTTTATTTCAGCTATTCGCCGACCAACATTATCAACAGTTGAATTGCCTTGACAGCTAAAATCTATGGGTTATCCGGTCTTAAAGCTAAAGGTTATCGGTCCAAATTTCCCTGGAATTTAGTCACCGAAATATCCCTTCGGAGTTTTCTTTCTACAGAAGTAAAGTTGAATATATTTGTGCAGGAATGTAGTTTAGTACCTTACAAAAGAGCTGTACTGCTTAGTACTTTACAATATGAAGTAGGAAGTGTGATTGGTAGGGCTATTACAATTTTAGTTAATGTTCAGCGTATTTGTTCTTAATTATGTTTTTATTGTGCCCATAACTCAAGGCAAGAAACCATGTGCCATTACTGCATACGATAAAAATATATACACTTTCATACTTTCAATATTAGTACGATTTCATATGTCGTAATCTGCCGGAAGACATCAATATCAGGCGAATGGATCTATTGCAACACAGAGGGTCCCTGGTTTAAAATCACGTTACGTTCGATGTAGTGCTCCATAAATTGCAGGAGCTGTCATTTCTTGCTAAGGATTTCTATCACCTTTATTACCTAACAAAACATTCTTTTTTTAAACTGACAATATTTTACGATGGTTCTAGTGTTCCTTCGACCATTGTCAAATTCGGTTCCGATAAACCTTTTTTACTTCTTCAGGATTTTATAAAAACAGTGGAGTTTTAAATCAATCAGTAGATATTATATTACAACGTCACAGTAATCCTGTTTGGATAAAAAATATGAAGAAGTAAATTTCATTAAAGTGGTTGGCATGTAGACACATCAAATAAATTTACAATAAATTTTACAATAAATTTTAGTGTTATTCAAGTTGTATATTTTCCTTTCGCTATGCTTTATGTCGCCTCTAAATGTATTTTTCTTTGCTTTATTTTTTCTTGATCTTAGCGCCGGAAATTATCTTCTAACGCGACATAAAATTAATACTGTTTACTTAATATTTTTCCACTTCTGCCAATCCTTTTCAGTGAGTAAGTACGAACGTGAATACTCCAAATAAAACTAGGAACAGTATATTATGTTAGTCACGACTATTCACATTACCTTCCTGTGAATTTCGGTCCCGTGGCTTTTCTGACCTGGCATTTAATGTATAATACTTACAAAACTGTTTTACTAACGATGGAAGTACTTTTTAACTACGCATTAATCGTGTTGAAGCACCATTCTTGTTTATTCATGTTTATGGTGTTGTTAGGTGTTATTCGGTAATAATTTTGTTGCGGTGAATGTTTACAGTTTAGTGCGCATAAAACTTTCATTGTTGTTTATGGTATATGATGAGGGTCTTATAGAAGGATTTCTGAAAATATTTCTAGTTTTTTTATGCAATTATATAATATAATATTACGTTGAAAATCAAAACAATGTAATAACCATGTTGATCACGAATGTTTGCAAAGACCAGAAGCACTGTTTATGATGAATCACATCGAAAATAACCATAGTTTTGAATTGCATTACTTTAATTAAATTTATACAACAAAAATGTATATTATTTCCATAGAATTATCTCATTACTCAATTCTATGCATGTTTGCAAAATATCCTATAGTAAGTGAAAACGAAATAGTCCATTTGCGAGGAAGTAATTGCGATACATCTGTGATGCTTAATAAAACAACGTGTACAATGTCCTTCATTTACTTAATTAGACCATCAGACCTGGCCCACGCCTGAAACCGTAAAGAACCTTATCAACATAAGTGCATTTCGTCAATTAACAGGTAATTTGCCAATAATGTTTTCTTTACGTTGATTACTTCATATATTCCTTAGTTGTACTAATATATTTATTACTTTTGGAAGTGGTAGAGCCACGTTTTTCTCAATGATGATTTAGCATGAATGGGCGGGCTCGTCCTGGGCGGTACCACTGTCTCACAGAAGATAGACGTGCATCGACAGCTTGGCTGGCGCGTTTCTTTCGGTGAGTGAGATTGCCGAATGCCCAATAACCTTTTCTCTTCGCATCCTTTTTCCTTTCCGCTCCCCTTCCGATTTGATTGACCGATAACCCATCTATGATTGAAACATTGTGAACATCATGGGCGGCAGGGATCACTTACTATCAGGTGACCTGTTTGGTGGTTAGCCGAATCGATTCATTAACAAATGTATATTACTAGCACATTTTTATTATAATAATATTTTATTGCCAAATAAATAAAATAAGATGATTGATAGTAAAATTATATTTAAGAAGGCAAATTATTCAGCAATATTGCCTAGAAGCCACCAGAAAAATCCATATCAGCTGTTACAGTATTTATAAAGTTTTAAAGTATCATCCAGCGGTTATGGTTCTTATCAACATCTATTCCATGACAAAAAAAGCATAAATAAATCGCTAACACTATACCGGTAAAAAGGAGTGTTTGTCAACTCTTGCAATAAGCGTAGGGTATCTTCGATTTCCGGAAACATAAAATATAAGACTAATATATTTGCAGCTCACATTAAAATTTGCTAGGTTCTTGATGTTATACTAAAAATCCATTATACTCGTAGTTTTCAATGCCCATTACACAAGTCTGTAATAAATATTTTAAACATGAAGAAGTAATTACTGTCTTATAATCTTATACTACAAAATATCTTCCAATAATCTGTAACGCGGAGATATATTTAGCAATGTATACAAAGATTAATGGTAGCTATTACGAAACAATATTTATTGATGATGTCAGAATTGAGGAAGGGAATATGATAAGTGCTTGTACATTACATAAGGACGTCTATAGAATTTCATCCGCCCCTTTAAGAATTGTAACAATGGGTAGGCAATAGGCATATTGGTAAAGTAATGATAATTTTTGAAGGCGGCCTTGGAAACGAATAAAATACAAAACATATTCTATGGTCTGTGTTTTCAATTTATTTATTTATTTAATCTTTGGGAAACAGACAGTAACAAGTTTGAATAATAAACGGGAATAAAACTAAATTCAGTGAATTTTCCACTTAGAACTAAAACATAGATAAAGAAGTGAACAAAATAAAATTTACTTAGAAATACTATCAAGAAAAATTACAAAAAAAAATGTCATATTCACAAATTATTTAAAAAACACAAGAAATATATGCTTAGTTTAAATGATGAAAGAGAAAGCGTAATAAACTTTGTCAGAGTAATAACAAATCACTTCACACTTAGGTACTTTGTGACAAGAAGTATTATTATGGCTGGCCCACCATACCCCACCATTTTCGCCCGGGTGTCACTTTTTGAATTTGATTAGTCTCGTACGGTTTATTTATTAATATGTTCAATGCAATTGTTGAAGGTAAAAAATGTTCAAATGTTTCGGCTGATTTACTATAGTTTGGATGTATTATACATACAAACCTTCTTCTTGAGTAGCTCTATCTATTGCAGAAAACTGGATTAAAATTAATTGAAGAATTTAAAAGATCTAAGCGCATAGACTTTCGAATCAACTTCATTTTATACTATGTAATGATATAATAACTCAACTAAGCGTGTTCCTTTGGAACAGAGATATGTATTCTATACAACGAGTTTTTACTAAACCTATCAATTCCTTACTTCTGATGTCATTTAACGTGCTGAATTCAAATCGAAAAAGGAGGATTTTTTTCCTTTCAATACCGAGTTTAGCTAATAAACACAGCGCGAGCTTTTCGATTCAATAACTCTGATGTGATAAGCCGAATTCTTTTATTACGATGGAGTTTCGAAGCAGTCATTCATGAAGTATTATTTTTTACAATATTTGCAATCAATCTGTAGCTCCAAGGACAAGCATTTTCATAAAGATCAGAAAAAATAAAGTAAAAATATAATTACCCGCGACTTCGTCCGCGTGGAATTTAACAAAAACTTTACTTTTCTAAAATAAAAGATTTTTTCTAAAATAAATGTAACCTAAGTTACTCCTTATTATATCAGCTACCTAACAATAAAATTCCCGACAAAATCGGTCCAGCCATTTCAGAGATTAGCCCGAACAAACAGACAGACAGACAGACAAAAAAAATCTAAGGTCATTTTCGTTATAGGTATCGTGTATATAACGATATGTAGTTGGACATTTTTTTTTTATTTTCACTTTACAAACAGACACTTCAATTTTATTTATATGTATAGATAACGATGCACAATTCATGAAACATAATTATGTAAATCAGTACTTTCAGTAAATGGAACATAAAAATCGAACTTATGTCGTCCTCAGATTTCTATCGACTGATTTGAGAACACATATTTTCGTATAAATAATTGATACCGACTTCGACAAGGACGGTACGAACGCTATTGTCAAGCTTGCTTTTGATTCACGCACTGGTATTACAACATATTACAAATACCATTTTAATAATTTTACTGGTGGCAAGTTGTTACCACCACAATGTCTATTTTTCCCGACAAACACCAGTGTTAATGCACTGTTGTGTTCCGTACTGAAAGACATTGTAGCCAGAGAAACTACTGAACATATTTAGACTTAACATCTTATGTATCAGGATGGCGAGCATAGTGGAATGTCAAGCATGGCTTTATAATTAAAGTTGATGCTCGGTTTTGCTACTGTTTGTGAGCCGTCGTATCACTTACCATCAGGCGAACGGCATGCTCGTCTCGCCATTCATTGCAATAAAAATAAAACAATAACTGAACTATCACACTTTACAGCAGAAAAAATCTTGGCGAATTAAATGCGATACTAGTAGCAGTTCTGCCTATCCCTTCACGCGCACAATCATACGTTTATGTGTGTGAGTACTAGTCCAGCATATTACAATATAAGTATCAAAGAAATACTGGCAGCATAAAAATCAACTGCCAACATTTACAGTTCATCAAGAGAGCCGTTAAATTAATATTCAGTGCCCCGATTCGACGTCAAAAGGCTTATGTTATTTCAGGGTTACGGATTAATTTCATGCAGAGGCGAATTTATTTGATCTCCATAGTGAAAATGAGGCGATTCAGTATCGATAGGGTCTGTCAGGCCACTTGTAATCTGTGATTACGGTCGCGAGGGTGACGGGTTAAGCCTTCGCCCCATTTATATCGGATTCCTTGAAGTTAATTACAACCATAAAGGAGTCGAACAAAGCGTGAAGGTCACGCTAATTATTCTTGGAAATTACACACTGATATACAAAAGGTTTGCAGTAATTATTTTTGAGCAATTTAAAGCGAAATTGATCGTAAGGCTTTGGAAACGCTCTATGTAATGCTAACAAGTAAAATAACTTAATTTTTAAAGTTCTCAACAGCTAAGTATATATATTATTGTGATATTTAAAACAAGGGACTCCCCAGGGCTCAAGAATGAGATGGTGATAATATTATAAAACCGCAAGGAAATTAATTCAGGTGGACGGAACGTTGCAAAATCAAAACCTAATACGGTCTGGGATTTGAACCAAAATTGAATTGCATTAACACTTCATAATATACAATTAAGTTGTAGGTTAAGTTGTAGGTCAAATTTATAGATTGGACATGGATGTTAAATATTGCAAAAATCTCTGTTACAAACATTAGCACAAAGTAGTTATACAAGGTTTTTGAGTTACAGCCTACATAAGCACTTAAAATAAGCAAAGGCCGTCAGACAAAGTCAATTAATATGAAAACAGATGTTAGTACCTACGGCTTAACTAACTCTCTAACCGATGCAATCCCACCATTGATCATTGATGTTAGCCGATATTGCATTTTCAAGTGCATATTGGTACTTAAGAGCCTTGCTTGGAGTGTCATATTTACGTACAAAACTAATAATTTTTTCATATTATAGAAGGCTGTATATAAAAAAATATATATTTTACAAAACAGTTGAAGAATGGGCCTAGGCCTCTGAGGCTACACCAAACTTGAAGTCCATTTTAAGAGTAACCTAACTATCAAATAAGAAATTTAATGTTAAGCAGAGCAGCGGGTAAAATCAATTGAAGAAAATAAATCTCCAAAAATTAATTAAATCTGCTGTAATACGAAAAATATTCTCGGAATAAAGCAATTGTGTTCTAATTATAATATTCTTATCAAATGTTCATAAAGTCACATGTTCTGTTGCCGCCAAATTGCCTGTACCTTATTAAAATATCTCGTTCGAATATCTAATTTTAGTTCCGAAACGAGAGTGCCGTTACCTTTTACGTTTCATTATGTTATTAAGATATGGATCTTTTTATTATAATAAGACCAAAATTTATATAATTGTCTGCTTCTTGGTACAGTCGGTACAAAAATAATTGCATTATAATGTTACGTATTTACAATATAAATATCATATTTTTATATATTACGTTAATGTTATTTAAAACAAATATAATATAGAATCTCAATCCATATTTTTTAAAATAAACTGTCAATTGCATTTTTTATTAATACTATTAATTTAGTACACATTACACAATCATACAGCAAAGAGTATCACGTAGTAAACTTTTCTATATAGATGCACAGAACAATTCCAATTTCAAAAAATAGACGACACCATTTCAAGTTTAAAAGAGCGCCCGGAGTTCCGACACGTGCTTGAGACAGTGTGAAAAGGACCTTACAGTATGCGTGCGTCACTTTGCCTTAGTTTTCAGCATTCGAGGGAGCCCAACAGATTCTAAAGCCAGCTTTCGCGCGGGGTGGACGCTTGCGGGAAAGCGCAGCCACGTTCAGCGATCTATTTCATTACCCAAAAAGTTTATGGACAAAATCACAACTTAAATCGTGTTATAAAAATATGAATAATAAAAAATATAAACAAGTGTCTCCGGTGTGCTGTAAATAAACTGAAAACTTTTTGTGTGGAAACTGAAGATTAAAAAAGTTCCCAAGGCGTATATTTTTGTAAGTAATTGCGCGACATTTAACTTGGACATAAATTACTAACGCTGTTGTCGGAACTAATTAATGAAGTCGTCATTTTTTGTTAATTTTAATTACTTTTTTTTTTATTATTATTCAAAGAAATTTATTATTGTGATGTTTTAAGCAAATTTTACGAAGAATGGGGGGCGTAATGTAGAACTAAAATAGTATGAACTTAGATTGGTGACATTATTGACATAATAATAATTTCATAAGAATATGTTTTGGTACTGATTCATGTCGCACTTTTATTTACTTTTACTCGATACACAAAAAGAGTAGGGGCCCCCTACCTGCGGACATTTAATTAAGCATAAATAAATCAAATCAGTCATTGGTTGAAATCGAAACAGTAAATCATAAAATGACTCCTATTAATACAATAATGTCTTTCCATATTTTATAAACATTCTGTATCATGTCGCACTAGTTAATAGAAACTATCCATCAACGTCTAATGTCATTTGGTTTGGTTTGTTTGAGCCTTCATATCTGATTAAAATCGATGAATTCTCTTGGAATGTTATTCGAACCTTTGACTAAAAAAAAGGATTTTTAATTTCTGTCTCATCTAAATTTAAAGCATATTAACACGCATATATAACTGACACTTTTCCATTAACACTATAACGAAAAAAATTTAATATTATGCCATATTTGATTGACGTTCACTTACTCAGAGGGGTCGAGTGAGCCAAAGTGCGAAAGGTATATTATGTTGAATAAATTTTATAAGCGAACCCTAGCTACCATATTGCCTGATTATACCCATCTCTGAAATGTAGGGGATCCTCGCGTCTCTCAGGACGCCTAATCGATGGTAAATGAACTATTAGGATAAAGGGCAGGCTAAGCTATTTTATCCTATTAAGCCCTTTTCTCTTTGAGCTTAAAGATCAATCGGAAGACACAGTGATCAGTAAATATGAAGTATTTCAGCTACCATAATGTGGTCAATAAAACGACACAAATTCCTATGCCAAGACAAAAAAATTTTATCAAAATTGCTTTACAAGAAACAATTTAAGGTCCCGCTATAGATTGAAATTACTCTATTTTTTTTTATTTTGGTTACATTTTTTAACTAAAATAAATCCGTAAATATTAGTTTTATTTCACAGTGTAATATTCGTGTAAATATAAAAAACCATTGCCCCCTATAGATCACAGCCGTCATAAAAACTTTCAAGATACTATATACTAGAATATAAGTAATACTATCAATAGCGGCCACCGTCGTCAGCATCCATTCAGTCTGGCCCTCCGACAGCTTTCCATAATTCCCGCATAAATAACCACATTACCTACCGTTAAGGGCTGTCGCAGATCCTAAAATAGTCAAACATGGCACTTTCGCCAGACTTACCCACAAAAATATGTTTTTTGGGCATCGGTAATATAAATAATTGGTTATAAATTACCAAAGCAATAATCGAATTCTCCGTACGTCGGTAATATCGTTTGATTTGTGCTTGTTCTGTAATTTAAATACGTGAGATTCAAACAAATTGAGTTGAAAACAGTTTCTAAAACACCATTGTGATATAAATAAATGTATGAGACATACAAATATATGCGGTCATCATAAGACAGCATGGTGGACTATATGGTCACATAGTACAACCGCTCAATCGTACTCTAGATGGTAGAGGAGGCCCGTGCCCTGCATTGGGACATACATATATGTACGTATGTATGTGGGCTGATACAGACAGAGATTTACTGGTGGTAGGTCTCTCATTTGTGAGAGGCCGCTTGAAGATACCACATTAACGTTTATTTCTGCCGCTGAACAGCAGTGTAAATTCACTGTTGTGTTTCTGATTGAAGGACAATGTGGCCAGAGTAACTACTAGACATATTCAGATTTAACATCTTATGTCTCAGGATGGTAAGCACATTGGACTGCCAAGCATTGCTACTGTCGCATGAGCGGTTATATCGCTTACCATCAGGCGAATGACATGCTCGTCTCACCATTCATAAAAATAAAAATAAAATTTTCTATAATTTTAAACGCGGAAACAATATATTTTGAACAATTTATTCTAAACTTGATCAATAATTTAATTTGTTGGATTTCGTTTATTGACGGTGAGTACCAATACCTCCTTTATTCCTTCCGGGGTTTTTTTTTGGGGATATAAACGTTTTTACCATTTTAATTACATATAAAGGTATTATGCCGATGTTTTAGTGAAATCTTCTAAGTGTATTTTTCTATACATTTATATTATTACTATTCTACATTAAAAAGTATATTAAAAAATAAACTTCTTTTTTTTTTTCAGTTTGTGTAAATGTTTGACTGTCAGTTAGGAGTTATTGGCAATTCGCCATCGTTATGTTATACTTTAAAGAGCATGATATCTTTATTAACACACATTATGTTTCTATATATTTTTCTGTTCGGGTTCTGGTATGGGTAACGTTCCATATGTATGTAAGTGTGTGATATGGAATGTTTTATTCGACATCTTTAAAATTCAACAGACATTTTAAAATAATATACAAAATCTAAATCAAAATATATTAATCAGATAATACGCAAAAAATTGACGTTTTCTATTCTTAAGAATATCAAACTCCATTTTTTCAAACATAAATAACCTTTCGCAAATTCAAATTTATTCGAGTTAAGATATCAATTAAATCAAATCGGTACGCTTATTGTTTGGATTCCATTTTCGAATTTTCTGGCATTCTGGTCACCAGACCACTAAACTATATGAGCATATTCACAAAAAACTTTCAATGATGAACCAACACAATCTCATATTGAATTAATTATGAATAAGGCATTTTTTTTGTTTCGGTTGCGGTTGCACATGCATCATGACACATAAGCATATATTTTTTTCAAAATCGTGCTTTCTTCTACTTAGTGTTACTTTGGTCGATGTACACTATATCTGTATCTATATCAGCCCATATACGTCCCACTGCAGGGCACGGGCCCACTCTACAATCGACAGTACAATTGAGAGTGGTTAGGTCATATAGTCCACCATGCTGGCCTACTGCGGGTTGGCTGATGGCGATGTACACTAGCACCATTAATTTTATTCATTGTAATAAATATATAGGTATATACTTTTTGTTTGAATACGCCCATACACTAAAAATATATTTATATCTACAGTATATTTAATTAACAAAATTACAGAATACTTAATTAACAAGAAAATAATTCAACTAACAATTTACAAGTTGTCTTTCTGTTTGATCAGGGATAAAGTAATATAACGTTCTTATTCCCGCTCAGAGCCATCTCTTTACGTACAGATTCTGTTTATTGATACAACTAAATGCCATTATAGATAATAAAAATATGTCGACTCGTGTATTGACTTCATTGCCTTAGTGTTTCACTACTTTGTTTATTGTTACATTTATCTCTTTAATACTGTTATAACAAGTCTTCGGGTTGTGAACAGCTTATGTAAGAACAATCGTCATGTTTATTAGTATAAATATATATCTTTGCGGGCTTTTGTGAGGTCCTAATTTTAATTCCCAAGTCGAAGATTCTATTTTATTTTTTTCCAGTTTGGTACTCAATATGGTTTATCCGCCCAACATATCTTAATCCGGCCGTTCCTATGCTAGAATACCCGGTCTACAGCGCCCTCAGTTATAAGATAATTGACCGTCACATATATCGTCATCATCAAACCGTTGCAGTCCACTGCTGGACGAAGGCCTCTCCCAAGGTACGCCACAGAGCCCGGTTTAACTTTCACACCTATGAAAGTTAGTATATAATTAAAAAATTGTTTGCCATGCTGTGTAGATTTACCAATTTAGGGTAAGATGGGTCAGAGCAGGCAGTATGTTGGAAAATATACAACAAAGTCTACCATAATAATGTAACAGCATGCATTGCGTATTCAAAAAGTCATTATAAAATAGGCCCTAGAATTGAACCTGTGACCTCCCTTCTAAGTTGGTTCCGCTCTTACAAAGCTATCGCATTCTATCACGCTACACTTATTAGCAATTATGTTATGTTAATATAACCTATATAAGTATATTTTTGTAATCGCGTCACAAATGTGCCCCTAACTATTGTGTCGACGGAGTGAACAATTTGTCAAGTAAAATGGAACGAGGCTAACGATTTTACATACTTATCAAACCCATTACGTGTACCCAATGTTTATAAAGTAGAGTAAATTCAAAAAATACGTGAATATATTTTTGTATTTTGAACAATAATTGAGCTAAAAACCATTACTTTTTTAATCTCATAGGTCTATAGGTAGAGTAGCAGAATTTTGGTGCGTTTCTAGGTTAGGCGATTCAGTCTGTGTATATTTTCTAGTTGAAAATGTTATTAATGCCCTGAATATAGTGCATATTATATTAAATCTTTTCCACCTAGCTAATTGCATCATGTTCTCTAATAATGGTCGCACTAGCCCAAGAGCCCGTTGCCGCCAGACCTTCGGCATTCTATAAAAGCTTAAATTTTGCATATGGCTGTACCGGGCAATAGGTCTATACGACTTAAGAAATGTTATCATTATTATTATGTATAATTTATGAACTGCTCTGAATTTTGGTAAATTGCAACTCCTCTATGATCACTGTGTTGTAAACTTATTTTGAAATAATTTTTGCCCGTTCTTATCTGGCGAAAACAGCCTTGTGAACCGGGTGGTAGTGGAACAAAGTGCCTGAATCTAAATAATGTAAGACATATTTTTATAGATTCAATAAATATTTTCATTTCATTTAATTTCATATAATCTCTCGTAAACTCGTAATTATTTCAGCTAATCATCCAATTCCTTTAGAACAAGTACGCAACAAATTATCTAAAACGATAATATTAAAACCTAGAAAATGATTATTAACAAGAAAGACACAAAAGTCCTTTATAAGAGCACATTTTATTAAAAACAAAATCACGTGAAAATATAATATAGGCAGTTAACCTGATTCTGCCGTAATTAGGCGTCATAAAATCCATTTAACAGTATAATATTTATTACTTTGGTTATTAGTTTCGGATATATTAGCGATCAATATATGATAAACATGTGTTACAGCGCAATTTACCGATGACCCTGTTCTCGATAAAGACCTTATTACAGGATAAAACAAAGTAATTATTAAACCAGAAAATATCACACGTAAATCCTTGATTTGAAAAGCTACAGTATACAGGGTATATCAACACTGCTACTGAAAACGAAGCCAGGTGGTAGTTTCAGTGAATTCAAACACAATGCAAATAAAAAAATCGGTAAAAAGTGCGACAATTTTTTTTGTGATGATTGTATTATATCATTATCAAAATCTGAAATGCCTCGTGGAACTCTAAACTTTTATTCCGGAAACTATTGTCGTAATTACGCAATTTAGTCACATTGCCACATAACTTCCTTTAATTTTGTTAATGTATTTTTGTCATGGGAAAGGATATATATTAACATGGTGTAAGCAATCGACTCATCCTGTTTTATTTTGGTCAATAACATCTGCGTATTTGTTATTGCGACAATATTTAAAGGACATACATATGTATCAGCAGATAGTTCCTTTTCATTTCCCTTATAAAAGTACTATTTGAACCGGATCCTTAAATAAATATAAATTTAAAAATGGTAAGGCTATGAGGACAAAAATAAAACGTAAGTAATTATAGTACACCAATTACTCTATAACGTAGATTTCAGGTCGGTTTGGTAGATATAATAACATATTTGTTTTCCATTATCTCATCATACATTCAATCCGGCTAGAATCAATACATTGTCATCTGACTACCCCTTGGACTACGAGACATTTTCGTCCCTACGACGTTTAGGTCCTAGTTCCTAAGCACTATTTTTAGAATGTCTTCTCGTTTCACAAAAGGGTCTCGGCCTTTGTTCCACGTTCTTCTAAATGTGTTGTATTATACAAAATACCGTAATGTATCCTAGAGGATTAATGAGTATGAAGTTTTGCTTACCATGTTTCCGTATAATGTGTTTGTAAAGAATCATTAATTCACGCCAAGATTTTCAGTCTTAATCTCTTCCTTACACCGCTCATTATGATGAGTTTCATATTACCACAAATTACACATAAATTATATTATAAAAGGTACATATCAAGTGTGTATTAACATAAGATCGAATTTTATCTAATTTTAAATTGACGAAACATAACAGGGTGTTTCTTATTAATAATACAGGTGATAGAGTAAACAATTTGAAAATAATCTGATATTATATTTTTGTATATTTCTCGATTTTTGGGCACCCCGTATAGATACGATTATTTTTACCGCTTATCTGAACTTTAGTTCGGCTCAGTAACTTGCCTAAGCCATAAAAAGACTTGTACCTATATGAACTGATCAAAAGCCTTGAAAATTAAAATCGCGATTTTAGACAAAACTACCCAGCAATTCTTTTTTTTTTTTACTCAACCTTTATACAATGTTATCTGGTGGTTAGCGACATGTGGTTTAAATTAAATACCATATGTCGATATCATCCTGTATAGTTTACTTATCCTACCATTTTAAAGATATAATTTGGTCAGTCAATACTGCCATGCGTTTGGAATGCTTGTAGCATTTTTAAAGGCACAGCGTAGAATGCATTTAAGAACAACGCCTATTTTTAAAGGATCTAATTATACATCAGTACCCTGAAATAAATAAACAATCTTGCTGCTACCTGAGAATATATCGTTTAACAATTCTTAAAAATATGTTACAAGTATGTGGTTGTTTTTTGTTAAAGGAAGTTCCAGGAAACAAACGTTTATCGTCATAAATTGCAGAATAAAATCTTCATAAATAGCTTAGTCCAATAATACTAGTTTAAACTTGCAACATCAAAATTTGAATTTCGAGATTATTGTCACTAGAAACTATACAGATAAACTAGCGGCCCGGCCCGGCTTCGCCTGGGTGCAAATACAGATTCCAGTCCATATTTTATTTAAAATCAATATGACAGCCGTTGTCTAAACTGCTTATCCATTTTCAATCCCATCCTGTACCTATTCTTATGTCCCATTTTATCCACCTTATATTCTATTCTATCCCATCTCTCCAGATTCAAATCATTATTTTGCTGTGGAAATATTATAACACTGTTACTACTCCGACGACATTCATTGAAATCAATTAAAAGATACCATAGATGACCCGACCACGCTTCGCTATGGCTTAGTTATTATATGATGAATTTTATATTGAATTATTTAGCATAGCAAAAAAGCCCGACCCACCTTTGCCTGGATGCAGATATTTTTTTATTTTACTCCACACCAAATACATGTTATTTTTCGTATAAGCTCTTGTATACCTAAACATGAATTAGCTATCATACTGTCCTGCTCAATTCCGTCCCATCCCGTCTGTTCAGTCACTTCCCGATACGTCCCGTCTTTTCTCTTCATTGACCATCCCGTCTTATACCGTGCATTTACATTTCGTCCTATCAAATGTGTCAGCTATCCCAGTCCTCTCCCCTACCTCCCACTCTATTATATCCCGTTTCTCCATATCCAAATAGTGTGCCTTATAAATTTTTGACATTAAACACTTTAGCGATTTTGATTATCCATGCAATATTCCATCCCTTATTTCACCCCCAGTATGCTGTTTTCCAAAAACATTACGCCATTACTTTTTGTTAGTAATAAAGAGATTAAATATAAATTTTCATAGAAATACACTCACACACACAATTAATGTAGTAACGGTCATTGAGTAACGGTAGTAACAATTATATATAACTGGTTTCTCAAGACACAGACAACGCCTAATTTGAGAATCCCTGCAATATTCTCCATAATTATATAAAATTGTTATTTTATTCAGTTCAGTTCAGTTTTTATTTTTATGTGTTATTTTATGAAAGATTTTTCATTTTCAAGTGACATTCTATCTTGAAAAGAAGTAAAACTTCTTACGTGTGAATATTATTTATTTGATTGTCCTATATTTATTTAGCTTCATAATATACTCTTTAGTTTACACAAATTAAATTTCTGAACGTATGCATAAATATTTGACAACCAATTTAAATGTCAACCACTTTTCATTACTGTCATTATTTTACATCTTTAAAATCTAAAATACGCCATTAATCGAATATTGTGGATATATGTTGTCGATTCGAAACCTTTATTTAAATACGTTATTTAATTTGAGGGAAGAGTTTACCGTATTGACGGTATGAACATTAAATGTTTGACAGTTACAAACCCATGAACATTTTACAACCCCTTATAAATAAGAAATTAATTGAAAAAACATTTTCCAGTAGACCAAACTGTAAATCTAAACCATTCTCGAATCTCCACGAACACACACAAAAAATTTCATCAAAATTGGTCCAGTCGTTTAGGAGGAGTTCAGTCACATACACACGCACACAAGAAATATATATATTAAGATAAATAGCACTGTAAACAAAAACAAAGAAGAACTACCATGCTAGTGCATTGCAATATAACAAAAATGTACGTCAAGCTTAGCGATAACATGTAATTGTATCACAAAAATGTTGACGTAATGTACCGCAATAAACTGCGGGCTTACCCGAGAGTTACTCTTTACCGGCGCGTCGTGTGGAGATTAAAGAGAAACTTCTGTTTTCCTTCTGTGTCCTTTTGTGGTATAAAAGAAAAGAGAATGCGAAGAGATAAAAAAAAATTAGGGCATTAATATCGTAACGATTTCTTAGCTGATGTAGTATACGCGAATGTTACACATTAAATAAAATTATTATTTACGGATTTTATCGGAAACGGTAAAAACAAAACAATCTGAAAGAGGTGTTTTTTGGGGCTGATCAAAACGAAAGTAATGCACGGAGCCTACCTCTATGTGTTCAGCAACTGCAAACTTCATTGAGGGTCGATGTTTAACGCCAGTTATATGTTCTTTACGCGGGTCCGTCACTATGCTTCGTTTGGTTTGACTGATATAAGAGTAGCCACGGTCACAATCTATTTTATACTATTCCCAGGTCTTGCAAATTTATGTCATTTGACAGCTGGTAGCAATTGAAAAATCCTCTTGGACGGCTTGAAGTATGATTTAATAGAAGCACGCTTCACAATATAGCTATACTTGTCTGTGACTCCTTTTATGTATGGCAATACTACCAAGTATCCTCACGGTGTAATACTTTTGGTAGCTAGAATAGGTTTTAAGCTGTCTGTCTTATAAATAATGCCTACCTACAGTTACATTGATGTACTACAAATTATAATGGTTACTTAATTTTAATACGTTAGCAGACAATTTTATTTATCATATTTTTAGTATCTTCGTTGAAAAGTTTGTAAATAAACATGTTTTTACAATAACCTGTACGAAACCCTACATCCCCGCTATACACTTATGTATTGGACAAACTACAACCCTCATAGCTCAGACACTCATTAATCTACACATTATATGAACTAAGGCGTATGTCAAGTTGTTTGTACAAAAGATAGAAAATATTCGATTTTCACCTGTTTCATTATTATTTCAGATATCAATAATAAATTTTGATTAGCAGAATTGTATTTCGGACATAATAGAATTTTTAAAAGAAATCTGGATCCAATTATTTCCATAAATATTTAAGTTTTTAAGCTACATTTAAATGGTTTAAGTTACATTTAAATTTACATACATATAAATAATGTTAATTTATTTGTACTTATATTTGTGTGTATTTAACATTATTAAATATTTATATAATAAATTATATTTTTGTATATACGTAAGCAAGTTTTCAAGCTCTTTTGCTATTCATTGTACTAGTACTAGAGTTTATACACCTACTTTATACAACACGTATAAATAAACTAAAATTAATTTTAAAAATGGCTGTATTTCCATAGAGTGTAGCTTGATCCAGTTTTGTATTTTAAATTCACACAAATAAAATGTTATGTAATGTAAAATAACACAAACATTAGGTTCACGCCATTTCCACAATCAATCAAAGATTGGGCGAAATGAAGAATATTTAGGAAGGAATAAACCAAGCACGAACCCAGGTAATGCCTCATAGCAAATAAAATTGTGCATATTATAATCTAAGAAATACAGAGATTCAAACCTAAAGCTAACTTCTTTGTCACTCTTACCAATACTAGTGGGCAAAAACGGCCTTATTCATAAATATTTTAGAACCAAAATAATTGTAGAATATTTTGTCTTCTTCGATCAAATTGAATTCATTATAAGCCGTTCGAAAGAAAAACAACATTTTAAAATTAAATTATATTTTAAAACTGGCTATTAAGGCCGTTAATCATAATTGGAGTATTGTAATAAAGAGCATAAAAAGCCTCGCCCGCCACTCCGCATATAAGTCGTATTTTTGCATTTCCCCGCTTTAATTTTGACAAATTAATGTATGAACTATAAGCTGTAAGTCATTTTCCTCAGTCAACGGTGTACAAAATTATTCCTTGGAGCATATTTTACGATTCAGGCCGAAATTTTTCGTTTATACCGGGACCTTTTTGTGAGCGTATTATGAAGCTCGGATGTTTTGCCGAAAATGAAGGGATAAGTTAAAACGCTGCAAGTTTTTTTGGCGAAGATGACCGGTCTTCTGAATTTTAGGATGAAGTTATAGTAATAGTTGTAATTTTAATCTCGATTTAACTACAACTGGTATTATATCGTGCAAAAGTAATCGATTCCGACCCTTAAAAATTTGTTTATCATATATTAGTTTGTTTTAATTGACATTAAGATTTTATGTATGTAAAGAAACAGACCACCGAAGTGATCTCGAGAGGTGCTATAATTTATTCAAAAGTCGTTACCGAGGCAGTAATAATATAGCGGAAACGATTTGTACTACGGTACGATTACAAAGCTGAAAGTGGTCTCGGGTTCGAATCCCGGGTCGGGCAAGGTGATATTGGATTTCTCAAATCATTATCAGCCCGGAGTCCGAATTTTGGACCCGATATGGCGATAGGTCCACCCCCTTACATATCGTGGGACGGAACATACAAGAAGAAATATGGGTGTCTTGGTAGCACCTATGCCTACCCCTTCAGGGAATTAAGGCGTGAGTTTATATATTATATTGTATCAGTCCATGTAAGTCCCCCTGCAGGACCCAGGGCTACTACGCGACCACTGTGAACTTGTAGGCAGTCGTGTCTGGTCCGTTACAAACAGGCCACCATGCACTTTTATGTATGTATGTATGTACAAAATACAGGATAATACTAAGTATCAGGTGCTTTATCAAGCCTGTACAAAAAGCCAGTCTTTCTCTTTGTAAATTGCAGTGTCTACGCCTACGCGTTTGTTTACGCGAGTGTGTATCCCGATCATGTTTAGTCTGTCAAGTTTTTCTAGCGCTTGGATTAAGATAAAGGATATAAATAATAAGAAACGTCAGAGAAGGCTTTGTCAATGTCGGAATACTAAAAGATTTGAGAGGCTGAAGATAGAAAAACAAGTTGAAGTCCGTTGAAAAATCTTAGATAACGCTTAAAGTTCTTTGCGTTTATGAAATAAGAGTAAATGATTTTAAGGAGGTTAATTGTTTTTCAAAAAATTGTTAATTGTAATTTATTTTTACTTTAGGGTCAAAAGAAATACCCGACCCCACATTACTATCGAGTCTTGTATCGATGTTATCAGAAATTACGAGAGACTTTTTGGTCTTAAAAATATCCAGACCAGAAGCAAATAACAATGCATCACACAAACATTTCTTTCGGTGCGGGGATCGAACCCGTGGCTTTACGTTTCACAGACGGCTTCTAACCAACTTCGCCACGGAGGCTGTCTAACTAGTTATTGTTTATTTGGAATACAGTATAAAGAGCTCGGCTATACCAAGGTTATACCACGAATTAGCGAAAACCGGCGTAAAGTAGTAGTTTTGCTGTCACATAAAAACTACTAACTACTGGACATATTGAGACTTTACATCTTATGTCACAGGATGGCGAGCACAGTGGAATGCCATGCATTACTAGGCGAAGGGTATGCACGTCTCGCCAGTCCTTGCAATAAAAAAGCATACCCTTGCTCGTTCTTATTTCATTCTTTTTGCTCTTTTTTTCTTATTTCACGATTCGTGTTCAAGTCGTAATCGGCCACCAAATCTACGGAGTTTATGAGGTAACAACGTATTGGCACTTTGAGACCCAACAAGGCATTTTCGCGGTACGGAAGTAATCACACAGCTGAATGCACAGGTCATTGACCCGAAGTGGTCCTTTCTTTATCTTGAGAATGTGAATGACAAAGGACAATCAAGAAAGGCGTGGAGTTGTGTACAACACGGAAACATGTTCAAAAGGAAATGGGAATACCCGCAAGAATATCTTTGAATTCTATAGATAGTACGTATTCGTTCGTGTATATTATGTGTGATAATATTGATAATCAATTACCAAGCACTTTAATGACCAAGAAAACATCGTGAGGAAACCTAGAAATGTTAACAAGAATGTAATAGGACGTGAAATCTGCAATACGTGGCTCTGGTTGCCTATGGCGGATGACCTCGCCTTCTGAAACAAATCCAAACAAGTCCCCGACTAAGATGGGTCTCAGTCGGATGTAGCGAGATCCCATCCCAGTTGTGGTTTATTTCATATACATACATGAATTCTATAGATACTACTTATTCGTTCGTGTATGTGTGTTAATATTGATAATCAATTACCAAGCACTTTAATGACCAAGAAAACATCGTGAGGAAGCCTATAAATGTTCACAAGAATGTAATAGATCGTGAAATCTGCAATACGCGGCTCTGGTTGCCTATGGCGAATGGCCTCGCCTTCTGAAACAAGTCCAAACAAGCCCCCAACGAAAATGGGTCTCAGTCGGTAGTAGAGAAATTCCATCCCAGTTGTGGGCTATTAAATATACATACATACATAAAATTACGTCTTTTTCACAGAAAGGGTAGGCAGAGGTGCTGATGACAACCGGTACACCTACGTTTCGCCTTGTGTGTTCTGTCCCACGAAGTGATAGAGGGTGACTCTATCGCCATATCGGGTACAAATTCCTGGTCTCGGACTGATACTGAATTGAAAAATCCTTTTTCACTTAGCCCGATACAGGATTTGAACCCGAGACTTTAGCTTTTTAAGCAAAACGTAATATAATTACGACAATGAGACAGTCTAGTGTGGCTAGTACGGACTGATGTAAAACATTTAATTAGTTAATTTAGACATTTATTTATATAATATCAAGCTTATAATAAATGTGGCCTATCAAACATCTGTTACGTTAAGTCGTCGTTTATATATACACGGTAATTATTACAATAATCCGATTACATTCTCTATTCATTCGCAATCCGATTAGTTACAATCCCGAAATATATTCATTAATATCGGATACGTGCCGGCAGTGGAAATTACCTTATTTGTATTGTGGAAGTTGCCTGTTTTAGTTTGTAGTAGGTGTTTTCAATATCTGTATCACCCCGTATCCGTCCCACTGCAGGGCACGGACCTCCTCTACAATCAAGAGTATGATAGAGAGGGGTTAGGCCGTATAGTCCACCACGCTGAAATAGTGCCAGTTTTTTACATACTATAGAAATTTCCGAATCGCTATAGTATGCAAGTTTCCTTCATTTAACGTTATAGTGCGTGGTGATTGACTATCTTTACACACATTACTCCGAAATACTAATACCATTTTATTTGTGGTAAAATATGCAAAGGTGTTTTCATCCCTATTTAATTATGCTCCACCGGGGGTGAAATGTTCACCAGTTTGTCTAAGTGAGGGAGCTGAAATCGATACCCCGGTATGTAACATTATAAACCGTAAACATAGCATTTTATAAAAAAAAATAACACTGTTTGAAAACAAATGTAAGTTCTAAAACAAATAAACTAAAATTATTTTCTTCACACATTGATTAGTTTTGTTAACTACAGTTACACTAACTACAATGAACCAAAATGAAGAAAAGGTAAACTCAATTTACAAAGGCAAGGGTGGGATAAATAGTTTTTCTAGTTTGGGTAAATACAATACCGATGAGCTTCGAACACTACAAGTTGTCTTTTCTTTTATTTCCCTTTAAATTAGTTTTAATATTGACAGTCATATTGAAATTGGCACTAAAATAGTGAAAGAAAACATCGTGAGGAAACCTGCATATCATAGCGAATATGAATTTCTGTGGTATGTAAATTCCTTTAACCCGCACTAAGCCAGCGTGGTGGGCTCTATATGGACTAACCATTCTCAATCGTACTCGCGGTCGTAGAGGAGGCCCTGGCCCTGCAGTGGGGGGTATATTGGTTGATAAAGATTGACAACAACAGAAATTACAACAAACATTTAATTATTTTAATCCAATAAAAAAATTAAAATCTAAGTTATGTTTATGTATCCTTTTTACAACTAATTATTATTAATGTCAACATTTAACAGTGAATACCCAAAATAGGAAGGCTTTTTCAGATCCTTTTCTGATTTGAATATGAAAGGTGAGTTGTGAAGACGGAAAAGAGGCGATGATAGTCTCCAAAATCTCGTCGTTTCAAAGAAACATGATTGCTACGGATCTCTTGTTTGGTCTCGTCAATTTTCTGTGTCATGTTAGAATTCATTACCACCTATCAAGTTTATACTCAGAACAATTATATGAGTGGCTCTATCATTGAAATATTATTTACCCTTTTATTTATTTAAGTGCGTGGTGGCCTGTTGGTAAACGGACCAGACGCGGCTGCCAACATGTTCACGGTGGTCGCGGGTTCAAATCCCAGGGCACACCTCTGACTTTTCGGAGTCATGTGTGTATTGATAGTCAATCACCACGCACTAAAACGGTGAAGGAAAACATCGTGAGGAAACCTGCATACCATAGCGGTTCATAAGAATTTCTATGGTATGTAAGTCCGCCAACCCGCACTAGGCCAGCGTGGTGGACTATATGGCCTAACCACTCTCAATCGTACTTTCGATTGTAGAGTAGGCCCGTGCCCTGCAGTGGGACGTATATGGGCTGATACAGATACAGATTTATTTCAGGCCATGTAAGTACTGCAGTCGTTTGAAATTTGTATTTTGTTATCATTTTCTCCTAATTCTTATAAATTTCCCATCTAATTTTAAGGGAAATAAAAATTGTATTCTTATAACCGTTGCTTGATATGAGAGTAGGTATTTCTTGTTTTGTTGGTATTCAACGTAGAGTGGAATTTATCGCCGTTGAAAAATCCAATTTGTCGTCTCATAAGACGTAGGAGGAGAATTTTTAAAATGGATACCGCAGGCATTTTATGGGGTGTAATAAGCGGATGTGAATTTTAAGAGAAATTTCATTATTAAAAAATATTATTACCTCCCAGCTTTATGGGCGCGTTGAAATTTAGAACTTGGCAAGTGTACATTTAGGATCCATAAATGATTAGATAGAAATATTAGCAAAGTTGTAACCTGAAGTATATCTCTAATATTACAAAAATATTTAAAAAAAATTCATTGTAATCATCTTTACCTCGGTCGTCCTCCGTTTTCGTTTTAAACCCTTTGAGTGCTATTATTTATTATGAGTGAAACAAAATTATACGAACATTTAAAAAGCCAATAAAATTATTTTTCTAATAGTTACTCAGAAGTGAAGTTGCAGATGGGTAGCCATTCGGATCGGTATATAGAATCCGTACTCCGATTTAACAGATCATGCCAATCATATACCTCATTCATTTTTTTGATGTAATGAATATCTTCATAAAGGAGCAAAAATAGATTAACTTTTTAATTTAATAATTGTAAATTAATGGTAGTTAAATTGTAAGTCAATGAGCGGATGGCTAATACATCAGTCCGCCCCGTGACCACGAATGCTGTAATCGAAACGCTGGGAAGTTTATAAATCTAAAAATTATACCAAATCCGCGATAAAATTTCATAAATAATAGTTTTATTTCAATGAGTAACATTCGCGTACGTCTAAGAAACCGTTAAGTTCATAAACACAACAACAATTCAATATCACAACTCATTGGCAATACGACTCAACATTAGGTGGAACTATCCTCACATGGAATCGACAGGCATTAAGCTAAGAATTGCTACTACATTCAAGGAGTGCATATTGGCCTCGATTTAAGTGGATTGATAAGGGTCTCGGGGAGCCATTCGATACAGGCACTCGAAAACCTTGGACCTATGGGGGTAGCACATATTTAACCAACCTTTGTTGGATAAAAATATTCAAATGGATTTTCATTCAGTTTCATGGCCTCATATTCGATTATGCTTCGTTTTTCTTTTATTCCTGCTGCTGTAAGATTTGTAATCACTTTGAATTATTTCTTACTATGTTTTGCACTAATTGAAAAATATATGCATTTTGGTTATAGCTTTCCATTGGCTATAATAATAATAGTCATATCGGCAGCCTCCGTCGCGCAGGTAGTTAGACCCCACCTGTGAAACGAGAGGCAGCGGGTTCGATCCCCGCACTTTCAGGTCTGGTTGTTTGTAGGACCGAAACGTCTCTTGTACTTCCTGATACCCACGACACAAGACTCGATCTTAGTGTGGGATCAAGACTATGTATGCTACAGTTGGGTGTTATTTATTAAGCACAAAAATACTTATACGCAATCCCGTACAAACAAATATAAAACACAATACTAGAACAGAAGTTCCATTAGGAAAAAAAATCGTGAAAATCTTATTTGGAATATGATAAAAAATACAAATAGTACGCAAGTCACAACAAAAATCGTGAAAATCAAATACAACGAACGCACAGCGACGGAAATAATCGTTTGTTGCTTATTTTTATTCGTGCTTCGTGCCAAAAGCGTGTAAACTTATTACATATGGAATCAGCTGTATCTGTTTGCCTAGCGTTTTCCTTACATCCCATTTAATGCTCAAATATGGCATGACCTGCAATAATGGCCAAAGGCCAAAAAACACAAATTTGACTCTAAAGTGTCTCATATGAGTTATTACTATCATTATTGTATTTTCCTGCAATTCAGCATATTAATATTTGAATGATCACGCTATTAAAAATATAGCCAGAGCTAGGTATGGTAATGGTAGTTAATTTTAACTGGAGCCTATTGAAAAAAAAAACAACAATCAAACATTATAATGTATTATTTTGATTAGCAAGTTGGTATCGAAATCTCGTTATTTTTCATCGTAAAATAAAACAAAATAGCTCGCAAACTACGTAAAAATATACCACGGCCCGACATAGAAATATGACCTCACAGCACTTAAGATATTTTACTGCGACATTACTGAACAATACGATACATTAAACATAATATCTTCAATTGTCGATAACATCAAAGCGATTGCCTATTTACTTCATTCTCATATTGGGAAACAAAGGAATCGAATAAATCGACCCGCTGTTACTAATGACGATATTTTTCATCTATCAAGAGCACGCCACAAGCCTTTACATTGTTTCCTTTATTTACACAATGTGCTTCTAGAGTTCGTGCTAACATCCCAGAGCGGAAACTTCGGAAGTACTCGGAAATTTTCGGCTCCACTCGGCTCTGTTGACTTGAATAACAATTGCGGCCTTTGCACGCACGGCCAGACCTAATTTCTGATAAGTATGTAAGAATATGGAAGAGGTACCTTGTATAACATCGGTACCATGGCACAATACTACCCGATGTCTGTCATGATACTGATATGTAATGTTCTGTTTTTGTGGTTCCGTTGTTTACATTGCTTATTCATGAAGACGTTTTCCCTGAATTATATAACACATACCTGAAGGGCGAACGATTTCTTGGTTTATTTTTGAAGATAATTTTGAAATTGGTTCAAGAATGTGGGGGATTATTTAATAAAATTAACTTACTTGTAAGAAATTTAAATATCTAATCATAGTCATAAATTACATTGCTTAAAATTCGCAGTCCTCTTTTCCCGTAAATGGCCGTCAAAACAATATATTCATGACTTTAAAATACAAAATATAATGTAATCAAAAAAAAAAATTGTAAATAAGTTGAATTCTTTAGGGTCTCCTTACTCACAACAACAACTTATTTCAGCAAGACTAAAAAGATCCGGCTCGAAGGACCAAATTATTCAAAACACTCCAAATATCTATGGTATCCTTGTTTTCTAAGTTAATCATTCTCGCGAGCGCTAACTTTGTTATTGTTTACTTAAGAAGTTTACATTGATTAATTGCCGTTTCTAATTAAAACGGAATCATTTGATATTGTTTCAGTTGTTAAGGCAATATAATAGCAATCGGATCAGTGTTTCAGTGATCTATTTTTGCTGTTGTTACAATGCTGGATGGAAGTAGTACGGCCGCTCGTGGACAGAAGCAAACCAAACAGCACCATAATTACAAAGCAATGCTTGGCATTCCACTGCGCTCGCCATGCTGAGACATAAGATGTTAAGTCTCAATATGTCCTGTAGTTACCTTGAATACAATGTTCTTCAAATTGGAAAAAAACCATCCATAAACAGAAACCATAGACTTACGTGATTTTCAAACCATGCTTATCAATATTTTAACAAATTTATTCGTATCCGTTTAATTACTCTCATTGGGCTTATTAAAGTGTAAACCTTCACATACTAGGAAGCTAATATAATCTTCTCTGATAGTCTATTAGACACAATTTGTAATTAAACTATGTATTAGCTAGATTACATATCTGCCGTAATTTTGCCGGCACCACATCCGCTTCTCAGCAATCGAGCCGCATCCGTGCACGTTGCAGCTAACTTCCTCTTTGTATTATTATTGTTATACGTGCAAAATCCTCCATGTTGCGTGGATATACAGATTGCGAAATAAACTCCTTGGTTTGAAGCCCGTGCCCAGAGAAGTGTTTGTCTGTTTTACAAGTATTAGCAATTTTATGTTGCAAATATGGGTGTTGTGAGGCTGAAAAGTTTTTAGTATAGATATATTTTTATCTTTCCCAAAAAATAGGATGAAGTTCGCCTATGTACAATATGTCTGTATATAAACTTAAATAAAAATAATAAACATATTTCGAACTATTATCCACGGGTAACAAACGTGAACAAAGTAAATATACATGACAGACTGTGTGTCTATTTATCACGGCATAATTTTGCTTCCCAACTGTTTCTATGAAATTATGCCTTGATTGGGAAAATATTCATTTGCAAACTAATTTATGCGCAATCTCATTGATCGAGCTTAATTTTCATTTTTGATAATTAGTTTGATAATTAATTAAGGTTTCTAATTTTACTCGATTTATAATGCCGTTGCAGTTATAATATTTTTTTGCTTTTTTTGTCTGATCCTGTAGATACAGAAATTCAAGAACTTCCACAACCTGATGGACGCGACTTCCAATTCCTGCAACCATAATTAGTTCTGTCTGCCTTCTGGTCCTGATGTGGGACACCTACCTGAATATTATTTATATATAATAAAAAACACCCAAACAGTCACATACACAGTCCTGACTCCACACTAAGATAGAGTCTTGTATCGTCATCACCAAAAACTACGACAAACTTCTAGATCCCAAACACTCAGAACCGAACAAATACTTGTGTTATTAACATTAATATTTGTCTCAGTGCGAGAATCGAACCCGCGGCATCTTCACAGTCAGCATCAGACCAACTGCACCGCAGAGACAGTCAAATAATTTCAATAAATGTATTAACCCTGACTCTGACTGCCTCGGTGGCGTAGTTGTACTAAGGTACGCTTGCAAAGCTGTGGTCTCGGGTTCGAATCCCGAGTCGGGCAAAGTGATATTGGATTTTTGTATTCATTATCAGCCCGGAGTCAGGAATTTGTGCCCGATATGGGGATAGGCTCGCCTCCTATCACATCGTGGGACGGATCATACAAGGCGAAATGTGGGTGTCCAAGCACCTCTGCCTACCCCTTCTGGGAAAAAGGCGTGAGTTTATGTATGTATGTATGTATGTATTAAATGACTCATTAGTCATTACTGACAGCAAATTATTCGTGAGTACACCCAGAATTAATCAATAAAATTGGACCAATTGCGGTATTGTACGTGCCTCCGCATTGGTGGGCATATTAAATCACTAATTAATTATTATAGACTACAGGTTCAAAATTAATGGAAAGCACTGAATTTATCTAATAATTGTATGGTTCTGTAATAAAATCTAAATATAAGTGCGAGACGAAACCGTGCGATTAGGGAAAAAGGCGTAAGCTTGTGTGTGTGTAAATATTTGTGATGCAAATCTTTTCCTACGGTTAACGAGTGTGTTTTCAGCTGGAACAATCACGTCAACTATGCCAATAAAACTGATGGTAGGTCTTTCTAATGTGAGTGGCCGCCTGTCTTTTTCTCCCGCCAAACAGCAATGTGAGTGCACTGTTGTGTTTTGGATTGAAGGACACTGTAGCCAGAGTAACTACTGAACATATTGAGACTTAACACCTTATGTCTCAGGATGGCGTGCGCAGTTTAATGCCAAGCATTGCTTTGTAATTCGAGGTGTTCTTTGGTTTTGCTTTCGTTTGCGAATTATTTTGATTGTACATCACAAACCTTTTCAATTTTGATACTCGTTGTTTGCTTAAATTATGTTAATTGACAGCCGATCCATCAATTAGTACGAGATATCGTGCCTATAAATATTCAAAAACAGAATTTATTCAAATACCTGTTAATGAAGGTGAAACAAATTTAAGCTCTATTACTCGCGCCGCCGTTCTTAAACGCAACTTCTGCCAATCTAACCAATCTGATTTGGCTTCACAACACCATAGATTTGGTGTCCTATATAGTGTATTATCTATGGATTTGGTTGTGTGGATAGAATACTATGTTAGAAACAAATGAAGGTTGTAGAGAAGCGCAGCCGGCGATGGATGCGTCAAATCTCACGTGAAATTCAATTTCCGTCGTTCACAGACGTCACTCGGTCTCGCGATGACAGGTCAAATCCTTTTTGGATCAGTTCGAAATTTAAACTTCAAATACTTTGTGTTTTCTTTTTTGCGCTTCTTTTCTTTTTTTTTTTCTTTATATTATTTTATACTCTTTTTGTGTGTACTTTTATGTATAGTATTTATGCTCTAGAAAACAATTGATTACGCGTTGCGGTAAAAGAGGCGTAATTGAGATGTTTGTATTCAATTAAGAAGAATAAACGAGAAGAATTAAAATAACGGATAATATCAAAATAGATGAACGAGTGTGTGTATTGTGTTTTATTGTAATAATAATTAGAAAATGTTAAAATATTTTGTAGATAAATATTGAAAAATGAAAGAGTTGTTGACTGACACGAGTGTACGAGTATAATTGAAGTAAGGTAACTAAGGCTAGAAAAATAAAAATATTCTATCACAATTAGAGCTTAAACATTTTCCTACTCTGCAGAGTTATTTAGAAAACAACCACAACGGAGGTTACATTTCTCCAACACGTTTAATTATCGTGCATAAAACATCTGCAGCAAACTTATTGTACATACGAGCGAGCTATTTTTTTAGCTATGTAGCTAATAAGATATAAAAATAACATATTTCTGTTCCAGAAATAGGCAACAAATCCAATGATTTATGTACTAAATAATATAATCTTCCTATTGTTATTCCTACTACATTCCCTTGACAAGACTAGAATAAAAGCTGAAATCAAATAGTACAAAAACAAATTATTCAAACCACTGAGTTCGTGTCCAAATACAATACAAATACTTATTTTCGTGAAAAACATTCACGTATTCCAAGTCGTAGGTGTACTACATGAATATTAAGATACAGGAATGTTCGCGTATTTGTATTTCAGCTGGGTAATACGGCGTTCCTAATTCCAGGTCATGCTAAAGTTAATAGATTAGATGCTGGGTAACCCAATTCGCTAACGTGGAAAAAATTTCATATTGTTAGCTGTAAAGCATATATAAATAAATAAAATATAATATTAAATTGCGGTCTTGTAATTTTAGCAGTGCAAATCTTATTTGGGTGTTATTTATTTCTCAGGATGGTGAGCGCAGTGAAATGACAATTGCATGGTAACTCATGGTGGTTGGTTTTGCTACTGTTCATGAGCGGTCGTATTGCTTAGCATCAGGCAAAGGTCATGCTAATCTCGCCAATCAACGTACTAGAATAGAGAGTTTAGTTAAGTATTTTAACATATATCTGCCATAGTCGTTTATCTAACAATTACGTTTCATATAATGCATCCATCCGTATGCATGGAGATAGACGATAATTGTGCAAAGAAGACTGAGAACTGAGGACAAAGGAAAATATAAAATCTTCAGCTGCAAGCGGTAGTCCTCTCACACAGTTTCCATTAATAATTTTTCAATTAATTCTAATTTAACTAAAACTATTAAGACCGGATTTGGTTTGATTTTTACTTTTCTAACTTTCTTTATTTAACAGCTGTGTAGTCACACATATCCGCGATAAAATCCGTAATTAGTACTTTTATTTCAATGAGTATTATTATTATAATTGTCTTAAAATATATATTTACATAAAAGGGCAATGGAATGCCAAGCAGTTTTTTTTATAATTTATTTTGGTAGCCATAATAAGTCCCGGCTAATTTTATTTGAGATCATATTTTTAAAAAGAATATTACAAGCTAGTTCTTTGTCGGAATATGTCTCAGTCATGTTTTTACAACTTGAGTCGGGAGTTTTTTACTTCCACATTTATTAAACTGTGTTAAACAACTTTCTCTGAATATTTTTCCTTAATTTACAATTTTCCTCTTTTATTCATTATGTTCGTGTGAGACAAGTCTCGAGTGAACTCATAACAAGACTAATTGGTCCGTTATATAATTATATAATACTCAATTGTTGTGTTATTTTATTTTAAGTTGTGTATATGTTCTATAGACTAAATTCTTTTTATGGTTCTTTTTAAGTTCCGCAAACGTACAAACTATTCTCTTGGTGACCACGCTATGCCTATCTAATACTCAATTTTTATCTTATTTCATTTTAAGATGTCTATATTTACTATGGACTGAATTCTTTTTGTGGCATATTAAGTTCTATTCTCCCGGTCACCTACGCTATATCAACGGTACCTAAGCATCGAAGCTATGTTTCTGAACAATGTTAAAGAAAAGGAGAGAGATAGACGACAGGCGAAAGACTGTAAGGGTTTTTTAGAATTCAATAAAGTAACTAGACCAATGAAAGACAACATTTAATTTGGTATTACTGATTGGTTCACATTGAGGACATGTAGTACTTCTTCTTTTATCTTCTACTTCTTCTTTTATCACAATCATTTGCATTTATAAGTAAATATTATTTTAAGCATTTATAAATAAAAAGAAGTTTATTTTTTATAAAAGTTTATAAAACCAAACAACCACCAACCCAACAATTGACTCGATCGATTAAAATCCGATTCAAAGCAAATCTAATGGTGATGGTTGACTTAAATCAGCGCTAAGTTAATCTACGGGAACATTTTCACACTACATTTGGCCTGCAGCGTCATTTGTTATCATTGAACAACATTATTCAAGTCTGACAGACAGCTCATTGCTTTCCGCCGGCAAAAAAATCCTTACACAAATTGAATTAAGTGTTGAAGTGGTCTCGCTCGAAACAAAATTACTTCGGCAAAGAACTGACTAAATTGAAAGAATATTTTGAATTCGTTGGTGAAGCTGTAATGAATCTGGTTCTTATGTAAAACGGACTTTGTGAATTTGATTCGCTTGTATTATCAAAATTTAATTTTTGAATATAACGGGTTTTTATCACAAGATTTAAATTTCAATTACAATGGCTTAACTAGTATTACTGTACGTTGTTACGATCTTTATCTCGTTGTTTATTTTAATATATTTTTGCCTTTTAAAAATATACCTATTATGTTTTATTTTATTAATTATTAATATTATTGCCTATTTCTTGGTAGAGTCTATTTCAAACTAAGCTACAACTTAAATGTTCAAAAGAAATAAAAAAATAAGTTAATATGTTATTAATTTATATTATAATAATAGGTGCAGCTGATGATCCCGGACTGATTAATTTAAAAACCAGCGTTAACGAGTTTAAATAGGATTTAGTAGTAGCACCTAAGCAACACCTGGCCGGGTCACTAGTATAATATATAAAACTAAAATTAAAAAAAGAAAATCATGATCAACATATTCAAAAAACTCCTAAAGAATAGTTTCGCACTAACTACAGAAAAGTCTCAATGCATTACCATCCAGTTTCTAATGCAGATACAATTTGTTGTTTCGATACCCCACGAGAAAATAAAGAAACTCCGTTAATTAAACTATACAAATAAATTCAGCGCTGCAGATAATGGGATTAGATGGAGTCCAACGTAAATTATCCTTTCTTGTCGGTAGATTAGGATGTATTTTATTTCACCATAGCCATTACACCAGTTTATTTGATGTTGGATCAGGGATTCACTTTGATTAACAGAAATTTTACGCACAAATACGGGTCCCGACGGCTTTATTGGCAGATAACTGGGAATTTTTATCGCTTTGTCGAAAGGGTTCGGGAAAGTTTCACTAATGACGCCTGTTAGATGTTTAGTTCGATAAGTTTTCCGATATTTAACTGTTAAGTAGCATGTTTTCTTTCTTTTAAATATTTAAGTTTGTTATTTAGTTGCGTGGATTTATTTTAGTGTAATTTGAGTATCTTGCACGAATAGCATATTGCTACCTTCAACCAACTACTTCATGGCCATGGTTTTAAAATATCTTATCATCATCATCAATATCAGCCCATCCGCGTCCACTGCTGGATATTGGCCTCTTCTGTGGCCGCAGGGCTCGATCTTCAGCCCATCGTCTCCAACCGCTGCTAAATAACTTTCGAATATCATCACTCCACTTGTTTGGAGGTCGTCCTCCACTAGGCTTGCTAAGGCGTGGTCTCCTCTCTGGATTTTTAAACTACAGATTACATATTTGGCAACAATAAAACACCTACATAATAATCTGATTTGCACAAGATCAATCTAGTAAATCGACTAAATTACTATTCTGCTTGAACAGTAGTGGAAAAGGAATGTACCCAACAAATAGATATTGGCTGGTGTAATTCAAAGCAATTCGGGCATCGACTTTATTATTTTCATTGGCAATAAAAAAAATTAAAGTGAATATACGGCACATTAAAAGCATGAAAGAATGCATAAATTTATTGGAGTTTTATTTTATCAGTATCAATCTTCTGTATCTGTATCAGCCCATATACGTCCCACTGCAGGGCTCGGGCCTACTCTACAATCGAAAGTACGATTGAGAGTGGTTAGGCCATATAGTCCACCACGCTGGCCTAGTGCGGGTTGGCGGACTTACATACCATAGAAATTCTTAAGAACCGCTATGGTATGCAGGTTTCCTCACGATGTTTTCCTTCACCGTTTTAGTGCGTGGCGATTGACTATCAATACACACATGACTCCGAAAAGTCAGAGGTGTGCCCTGGGATTTGAACCCGCGACCACCGTGAACATGTTGGCAGCCGCGTCTGGTCCGATTACCAACAGGCCACCACGCACTTTTTCAATCAATCAATCTTACCTGTTTTAATTGGTATAGCACCTTTAATCACTGAAAAATGTATTTTTAATACCCTTATCGATTTGAAATAAATTATGTAAATGCAACAATTTTATAAGCTAAGAATTGAAATCAAAGAGCCATATTTAAGACCAATAAATCCAATTACCCTGCGGTACTGAGGGAGCTCCGCAACACAGAAGCATAATCCGTCGGACGCTCTCGAGTGAGATTTTTGTAATTTTCCCCATCTTGTTTTAATGGGATCCTTCGGTGAATTTAATTTGTTGACAATACGTTTCCCGCTATCATTCAGTTTGATGCTAATTTTGCCGGAGTAGGGTCACCTATTTTACAAATATTCTTAATGGGAGAAAAGATTTAGTTAGACGGTAATTCACCGCCTTGTGGCGTATTTTGTTGTTTTAAATCCTCATTGAGACAATAATTTGTGTACCTCAGACACGTTTGTTTAGGATCTATGTATGTATGAAACTAAAAGTGTGTCATGATAGCCGGATACCCAGAATAAAAGACTTGACATCTCATTGTGGGCAGAAACGCTAAATGTGTGACTGTTGCATATATTTATTTGTCCAATATACTTCCTATACTTGGCTTATTTCATTACCTGGGCTCCACGCCATATCATATATTATTGACCTTCACATGTTTTCTTCATCTTTGAATTTCATGTAGCTTTTCTCACAATTTTTCCAACAATGTAGAAATAAATCATAATTATTTAAGAATAAACATTCATTCTAAAAGTATTGAGGTAGAAACACTAGGTCAGATTTGAGTCTGCTACCTGCATCTTACATGTCATTGTGTGATTCATTCTCAACAACAATATCCAATACTGATTTCCTTTGTACCTTTGCATGACTGAGGTAGGAACCCATGGCTTCTATTAATGGTTTCAGTCGAGTATAAAGAGCAATATTCATAAAGCATTTTGACGACTCGTTTAATTTTGTTTAAATATATTTTTGTATGATATGAGAAGATTGGTTAAAAGTTAATTAATAAACACTTTAAGTTTGTTTCTATTTTGCTTTAAACTCAAGTTTTGTGACTTATGAAGAACTTATAAAGTATTCAAAAAATATATATATTCAAATAACCTATTACAATTTTATAAAATGAATTCCTGGTGGTAGGTCCCTCATATGTGAGTAGCCGCCTGGGTGGGTACCACCGCAATGTCTATTTCTCCCGCGAAGCAGCAGTGTAAATGCACTGTTGTGTTTCGGACTGAAGGACATTGCCAGCCAGAATAACTCAATACATATTGAGACTTAACATCTTGTGTCTCAGTACGACGAGCGCAGTGGAGTGCCAAGCATTGCTTTGTAATCCAAGGTTTTGTTTGGTTTTGGCATTGTTCTTGAGCGATCGTATCGCTTACCAGCAGGTGAACGGTATACTCGTCTCAACATTTATTGCAAAAAAAAAAACATTTACTGGATTACATACCGAAGTTCGATGGCTATCTTTAATTGATCCGTTATTGTTTCAGTATTAAGGACACGTGACACAAGTGAGCGCGGTTGCACTGAAGTTCTCACTACTGACCCAGTTACTATATGATATCTTTTCCGAACGACTAGTTTCCATGTAGGTGACTTGAAGGTCTTTGCTTTTCTAACTTTGGTCTAGGATTATCAGATTTTGGTGCGAAATTGTAGTTGCAATATATTTTGCATGCATTTGTGTATAAGTAATAAGTTGATATTGTAAAAAAGTACTTTTGGATTGAAAAATAAAGACGCTTTTGGAAATGAAAGGTGAGTAAAAGACATGTCGTAATTGTTAAACCTCCGTATCTACAAAAGGGATTATTTGATAGTGCTTTTGTGTTTACTGAGTGATATATATAATAGAATGATTTTAAAAGCGATATAGTCACGCTGTTGTCAGTCTTCCAGTGGTACCGCCCCATTGTGACATTTTCTCACAGGATATCAACGTGTAGTCACAGCTCCACTGTCGTGTTTCATTCGGTGAGTAAGATCGCCAGATACCTAATACAAGGGGTATCCCCTTCCCATAATATTTCCATTCCGCTCCTCTTCCGATTTGGAGAACCGGCAACACATTTATGTCCATCGTGGATGTTCTTGGGCGATAGTGATCACTTACTATCAGGTGACCTGCTTACTTCTTCTCCGGTCCTATACAATAGAAAAGTGTTGAATTCAGAATATAGTTTACACAGGTATTATATAATACTAATCCCATCAATTTTTATTATGTTATGGTAAATATCACATTGCTTACAAGCCATTGGTTTTAAGTATCTTTAAGAATTTATGATATTAATAATAACCGTAAATGCCCCACAAAACTGTTCTGTTATACTGATATACTAAAACTACATATTTTTGCTTGCTTTTGTTGCCTAGTTATGTGTTTATTCCTTCCAATGTTATGATAATGCAAGTTTAAGAAAATGCTTGCGTACAATAGCAGCTTTCTGAAGAACTTTTTCGGAAAAATATACAGGCCTGATGAATATATTTCAGGCCTAATAGTCAACAAAAATATATTATTACGAGTAGACTTGAACAAACAGTAAATTTTGCAATATTTTTATAAATTTATCACAATCATAGTGAATAAATTAGACAAAATAAATGATTGATGATAAATTCTGCAACACTTCAAGAAACGTTATATAAATATGGGAATTAAATCAATTAATTAATTGTAAACAATGGTCAATTAATATAGGGTTGTTAACTTGTCTAACTAGTTCGGTATGTATGGTAATAAATTAGAATTCGATATTCGCACCTGCTATCAGGGATTAAATTAAGTTTTGCGTTATTTGATAAATTAAATCATTTTCAAATGCCAATCCAATTTCTGTCTGATTGATGGATTACCACACCTTACTATAAGTTTAATTAAAATGAAATGTGATTTAAATTAATGGGGATAAGAGCCGATTTTCAATGGCTTAAAGTTACTTAAGTTATCAATGTAGCTATGGCTATGTCGTGGTGGTAGGCGTCTTTGAAAGGAGCCAAAATAACTTAAATTCAGTTGAATTTACACGAAAATGTTTTTTTGTTTTTGTTTTATCATTGGATTAGTATTAAGTGAAGTGTTGAGTTTAGAGTAGTTGTCATTAGGTTTTATTTTTGACCATAAGCGGGTTCATCGCTTACTATGCCCGTCTCTCCATCGCAATAAAAAAAACTACATCAAAAACACCCAATTTCAACAGCTCAGTGTATAAAGCGAAATTTTGTCAAAAGCGCAGCTCACTAACATAATTTAAATCGCACGAAGCCTGGCACCACTTGCTGAACTTATTAAAACACAATCACATGAAACTAGTCGAGGTTTTCCTTAAACGTAATAATAACAGTTATTATGATTTATTTGCGTAATTTATGCTCCGTTTCCAAAGAAATTATTCGAGAATTTGGTAATAATGTGTTTTATTTCCTTGAGAATATTTTCGGAATTATTGCTATATTATTGTCAGGTTTATTCGTTTATAGTGATAATTAATATGTTGTTTTATTGTGTCCTTTCCGTATTGTATAAGTCTCATAGTTTTCTCTTTATAATAGTTACTAAAGATTTATTTCTAACGATCATCTTTATGCACTAAGGTAATTTATTTAATCATATTTTTTTATTTTAATAAAATCCATTCTATGCAATCATACATTAGAAATATGATTATTTTAACTTTGCTTATTTTTATTTTCACAAATAAAACTGAATATAAAATAGGTCTTTAGACAAAAATATATTAAACACAATCAGACTCAGAGAGGGTTACAAAGTTCAATTCATTAAAAGTCTTGATTGTTACAACCGAAACAAACAACCCGTCTCGTATGTGTTAGTAAAACTGGTGGGGTATAAAAGACCCCAAGGGTGCTTCGCACGTTTGTTGCCACCTCCGAGTGCATTAAAACTTCATACTCATTTGGAATAACAGTTTAATTCGAACCGGTTTTAAGACGTCTGGGGGTCTGTATTGCAAGCGTTGCGGGTTAACATTAAATACTCTTAGGGCAACTTTAATAAAATATTAAACTTTAATACGTTTACACTTACTTTCAGAATAATTTATTTATCTCCGAGTATTAGTGTATTTTTTTTTTGTTATTTTAATGAAAAACTACTTTTAAAGAGGTAATTTGATTTAATTGGGCTTTTCTTTTTACAGAACATTTAATTTATTAATTCATTGGGCAGCCTCCGTGGCACAGTTGGTTAGAAGCCGACTGTAAAACGTGAGGCCGCGGGTTTGATTGCCGCACCGAGATAAATATTCGTAGGATCCACAAGTATTTATTTCGGGCCTGGGTGTTTGTGAGAACGAAAAGTCTCTCGTAGTTCCTTATACCCACGACACAAGCCTCGATCTTAGTGTGGGGTCAGGACTATGTATGTGACTATTGTGTTTATTTATTTTGTTTCCAAAACAGAATATAATACATATACAAGCTTTACTATGATATAAGTAGGTACATTTTAAACACTGTGTTTTTTAGTTATAGAACGTACATTACAGGAATGAACAATACTATGAAATACTGTTCAAATTAGTAATATGAGCGATATGTTTTATTATGGGTCGATAAAGTACAGACCAGTTTGTCTGGGTATAATTATTCCAATCTTCACCAACAAACTGCCTACATTGCCTTCGAGCGATAAGACCGCCAATTGTACTTTTATGTTTGTGCTTTTCGTTTTATTTGTATTTTTTTTGTGTGCAATAAAGTGTATAAATAAATAAACAAACTGTTCAGTACTATATCAGTATGAATATAGTGGTGGGAGTTCTCTCATATGTGAGAGGCTACGTAGGTAGGTACCACCGCAATGTCTATTTCTCCCGCCAAACAGCAGGTTTGAAGGACATTAGCCAGAGTAAGCACTGGACATATTGAGACTTAACATCTTAGGTCTCAGCTTTCTGAGAAATCGCCTTCGCGAGTGCAATGAAATGCCAAGCATTGCTTTGTAATTCATGTTATTGGTTAGTTTGGTAAAATCCTCCTTGATGCAACATATTCCTCAACATAGAGGGTGGTCACCTTCCTTCTGCATCACCCTCTCTCGAACGAGCGTCCTCCATATGGTTCTGTCTCTAGTTTTGTCTTTGGTAAAATATCCCATAATTGCCAACTACTGGATTTAGAAAGCCTACACCAAATAAAGCTTTCTCGAAACTTAATAAACAATATCTTGGAGTACCCATAAGACTCAAATATTCAGATTTTTATATTCTGCATGAATTTTAAGCCGCTATTATTTACTGGCAATATGATCATAATATGACACCGTAAAATTGACCGCTTTTACGAGGAATTTTGATGATCAGATCTGAATTCATAGTTATATTGCATATCGGAATATTTTTATTACATACTAGCGGCCCGGCCCGGCTTCGCCTGGGTGCAAATACAGATTCCAGTCCATATTTTATTTAAAATCAACAATACTGCCGTTGTCTAAGCTGCTTATCCAATCCAATCCTATACCTATTCTTCTGTCCCATTTTATCCACCTTACATTCTATTCTATCCCATCTCTCCAGTAGTAAGTAGGTAGTTTTAAATTTGATATTTACAGACATACTGTTATGATAGTCTATGTCAAATATTATGACTTTATGCTGAAATTTAATTTGTGACAAAACTTAAGATTTATTTAACTTATTAAAAAAATAATCGGACAGATTAACAACTGAAGTTAGCTAAAATTAAGTTTCTCGAGTTTAGTGCGGGTTGAAGGATTTTATTTAATGTAGAATTTACTCCGAAAAGTCAGAGGTGTGTCCTGGGATTTGAACCCGTGACCATCGTAAACTTGTTGGCAGTCGCGTTTGGTACGTTACCAACGGGCAACCACGCGATTCTGTGAATTACTTTTATTTATTTGAGAAGACTATCTATACATATACAAATTAATAAAACCTTCATACTGCCTTACCAGGCGACGTAAGTAATAAAACAAATATTTAAAAATATAAAACTGCATATCGTTTCATTATAATGTCTAGATGCGGCATCAACGTACCAATACTTTTATTATTCTTGAGTCTAAAAACAATACAAATGCGGAATTTAAATTTGTCCCCCAACGCATCTAAAGGTATCAATTCAAAAACAATGTCCTTTATGAAAACGAAAAATTATAATTAGATATATTTTGGTGAACTCCGGCAAAACGCTTCGATAGAGTATATCTTGTTTAAAACTGTTGCAATACTCTCAAAAAACGATGGGCTATTTTTGTAGATATGGACATCATTTCATTTTACATTTAACAAATTACGCGAAAGACGCCGTATCTAGATATTATATACACAATGTACACACTTTTTGAATTTTGTTCTATTTCGTCAGCCGTCAATGAAAGACAATGGAAAGATAGATCATTTTACGTTGGTTGGTAGTTGAACCTTGACCGTCGTTTACCTCTCCCGTCAACCAAACAAAGGTCATCCTATATTGGCTGGTCGCATCACGCTTGAACAATTAAAAAATTGGCTTTTCCTCACAATTTTTCCATTTTTTCTCACCGTTTAGACCTTCCCTAGACCTCCACGAACATTTCAAGACCAAGATAAGATAAATCCGTTCAGCCGTTCTCGAGTTTTGGCGAGACTAACGAACAGCAATTCATTTTTATATATATATAGAAGAAGATAATGCCTAAGAATAGCCTAAGAACTATAATTTATGCGTTTATTTAAAAGCCATAACTAAAATGCCCATTTTACTATAAAAGTTAGTATTTTTTTGCCTCGATGAAGCCTAATTTATTGTGTATGGAAAATTATATATTTTTTCAATCAATATGAACATAACAGCGACCGAGGCCCGGAGTTCTTAGAGTAATTAACTTGAAGTCCAATAAAAATATGTTTTTGTCTTCGGCTCTGTGAACAAAATGTAAAATGTGATGGTAATTACTTTACTTTATAAAATATGTCGCACATGATAAAACAGGAAAACGGTCAAGGATAAAACATGAAAAATGCTGTAATGAATTTTAAGCACTATCGGTATCAGGATTAACGATATTTTTACCGATACTATGAATTGGAATTCTCATTCCTCCGTCAACTTGCAACCTTAAATATTCACAAATACATTTAATGCACCAGATCTTTAAAATAGTGATGTTTTTAATTTACTAATGAGGAAGGCTTTCTATAATATTAATCCACTATAAGTAACAAATAGACATACGAAAGTAAATTAATAAAAGAAAATCAAAGATAATCCTTAATTTAAAGACTATTCGTACATTTTTTGAAAAATTCTATTCAATTCCAGGGACATCATCAACACATTTAAGAAAGTTAAACAATTGATAAATACGAGTAGCAAATCTAAAAGAATTGTGACGAATTACTCTTCAGAAATAAATATAATATAAATTGTCTCATTTAAAATATCAATTATCAAACATTGATCCATTAATTTGTTAAAACCAAAGTTACTTAGCCGTAAAAATCCCATTAACAGCCGCTGAAAATGAAGGCTGTTAGCACAACCAAAGCTGAAGCGGTGACAGTGACGAATAGACTTTTGGAAACAATACGATGTCTTTGAAGATATTTATAATTTTAGCATTCAAGGACAACATGCTTATATATTTCCTCGATACTGTGAAAACATTGATTTATATATTATTGATTTAAATGTCGGACGCCCGCCTACTAGGTGGACGAACGATCTGGCTAAGGTTGCAGGAAGTCGCTGGATGCAGGCCGCTTCCAACAGGTCATTGTGGAGATCCTTGGGGGAGGCCTATGTTCAGCAGTGGACTTCCTGTGGCTGATATGATGATGATGATTATGAATTCGTTTTAAGATAATTGCAACATTTCTATAAATGTGAGAAAATAATGTTTGTTTTAATAATTAGTTAAATTTCTCACGGCTCTATTAATAATAATATAATCATTGGATCGCATTATTATGTCCATAGTCAATCCATTTAAGTTCAGTTCTCTAAAGGACTTAAAACACGTTTCAATTGCTTCTTGAAAGACTATTTAACCCGGCGTGATACTCGCACTAAATAACATTTCCGACTATAATCGTTTTTAAATTACTCTGCACGTAAAACCCAATGCAGCTAAATTGTCGCGCTACAAAATATATTGTATTTCTTCGAGCACATACCTCAGAGTTGTGAAATTACCGGTCCGTATCCACTCATGAGTTAGAAATATATGAGATGAGTCAAGAAATTAAAACATTTTCAATTACAATATCTTTCAGGGTGAAACAAGGTTCATTAATTAAACATTAAGGTTCATTTCGGCAATTAACTCCGTTCCCTCTTAAAGTTAATGAAATAAGATATTTCTTAGCGAACAGATAAAATGTACGTAGTTTAGACGAAATTTCGAGAAGGGTTGGGTGTCTTTATATATTTGTTCTTCAAATTGCGTTGCATATCTTTTCTTTGGACCCGCTTATCTTAGAGGAGACGTATATGGGCAGAAATATAATTATTATAGTTATTTTAATTAGTCCAATTGTTACGAATTTACCATTCATGGTCATGTATGAGACATTACACAATTGTTATTATCTATACTTATATTATGAAGAGAAAACTTATGCTTTTGTCTGTTTATTTGTTTGCATTGAATAGGTTCCAAAACAACTGAACTGATTTGAAAAATAATTTCATAATTGGAATCCTATATTATCCCCGATGAACATAACCTATAAAACATTTTCAAAAAAGTATATCTGCATCTGGACGGATCCGACCCGGGCCCATGCTAACTATATGTGTTTCATTCAAAATGAGCATTTTTTTTTCCTCCAGGAACACTGAAGGCAAGATGTGAAGAGTGCCGGTCATGGAGGGAGTAGACTGCGCCAACTGCAGCGCGTATGATGAGCTCAACGACAGCCTGCTGTACTCCAACTACTCTGGGAATGGGACCATCATCAACAAGTTTTATTTCTACCAGGTACTCTATAACTACGACTACAGAATATTGAGTAATTGGCCAGCGTAGAGGACAATAGCTTAAGCCCTCACAATCGACCTGCCGATTGTAGACAAGTCCTGTACTTAGCTGTCTCTTTCTGCCTTGCCTGGAAATATTTAATGCCTCGTTAATAATGTATTCACTTTCTGTATCAGCCCATATATGTCCCAATGGAGGGCACGGGCCTCGTCTAAAATCCAGAGTACGATTGAAAGTATTCATTTTAATAAATAACTATACAATAGTTTAGTTATACCATTAAAACGATGCCCAGTACTACTACCTTACTATTAATACTAATGTTAGCTCTCCAGATTTTCTATCTAAAAGTCTGCTTCATATATAAAGTATAATCTAGCCTGTTACCAGTAATGCAGAAACCAGATTAAATGTATCGTCGTAGATGTAATCGAATAACGGAAAATCTGTCAAAGCGCTTTGCAGTGCACGGAAATTGATTAAAGCGATTTTATCGTCATCAAAAGAGAAGATTAATAAAGTTACTGGTTATACTATCTATTTAGAAATAGATGGAGCTGGTGTAATTACTGCACCCTAAAATTCGCTGGTGGAAAAATTAACGGTGGTAGGTCTTTCATATGTGAGGGGCCGTCTGGGTATGTACCACAATGTCAATGGCAATGTCTATTTCTCCCGCCAAACATCAGTGTGGGTGCACTATTGTGTTTCGGTTTAAAGGATATTGTAGTCAGAGTAACAACTGGACACATTGAGACTTAACATCTTATGTCTCAGAATGGTAAGCGCAGTGGAATGTCAAGTATTGCTTTGTAGTTCAGGGTATTGTTTGGTTCGCGAGCGGTCGTATTGCTTACCATCAGACGAATAGCATGCTCGTCTCGCTATTCATTGCAATAAAAAAAACCAATGACGAAAACATTTCATCCGGCAGATCTAAAAGCCCGCAACGACCATACTATCCCTATTGTTCACAGACTGAAAGAATTAATTAATTAATAAGCCCTGACATATACATCATCCGACTCTCAAGTGTAAACAAGTTGTTGTTTACATTTTTTTATCACGTTTATACTAACTAGGTCACACGACGTATCGCACTATTACGTTGGAACGAAACATTTGCTCCACTCGTCCTCTCTAACCTTATTTTAACGAGACTCGCAAATAACTGAATTCAGGGTTAGGCATTATGTAAAGCGGCTGATATCACCAAACATGTTTCAAGTAGAATTTTTTCAGTTTTAAATAGAAACACTAATTTGTATCAGCATTCCAGTGTGTATGAAGACATCGTATTCACTGAATTCCAAGGTTGGTTATGTTACATTAAAACACGATAGATTTTTATTTATCAATTGTCCAATTTGTCATAACTTCTTTACTCAAATTAAAGCTCTATTTTATGGAAATGACGAAAATAATACAATAATATATAAGAACTAAATGCACACGAATATTACAATATATATCCAAGATCAAAATGATCTCATCACGAACAAATTCTACAAATCAAAGTTAAGTTAGCTAATACAATTAGCAATAGAACACTTTGAATTACCCCATAAACTGAACTTGGACAGGGTCCCGAGAGTTTGGCGGTTAGATATCGAACTATCAATCAAAGTTTCTATTGTAACCAGTACCCAGATTTGTCGAGACACGTACACAATGTTACAAGATATTTATTAGAGACAACTTCATTGTATCAAGTTAGCAATTCTCCATTTTGTAATATATTTTACTAGTTCTGCTCTTTGTATATGTACTTCCAATTACTAAGATAATTTCTTTTTAAAAATCCTATAGTGAAAAGTGAAAGAGTACAGGTGTGGTTTTCATTGGCAATTTTTCTAGTGAATTATATATAAATTAAGCAATGTCCTCGAAATTAAAGGTGTATGTTTGTGGTCTACCTACACTGCCTACACACATAACATTCACACATCACACACATTCACACATACTCACACATTCGGATTCGAACCCGCGTACACACAAACTCGCGCCACTCAGCTGACGCCCGGCCGATCGTCGAGGACGGCTTCGCTACCGAGCGGAGCCCCCCTCGCCGGCGGCCCGAGACGGAGATGCCCGAACCACTATAGCCCCCCGCGCCGCGCAACACTGCGCGGGCGACGGCAAACGGCCGGCGCGGCTCGCCAGTCAGAACCTACGCTTGACGCTCGGTGCATGACGCTCGCTTCCGTACATTGATTGATTGCCTACCGCTGTTATATTACGCGCTTTGCTCTTGGACTCTTTCTTTCTTTCTCTTTATGACTGTTATTTCTTCTGTGCTGTATTTAGTGTGTATGTACCTATAAGTGTTATTGTGACATTATACGGTGACTTAAAGACTGTGTTGTGATTTTACCACCTGATCCACTCTCCACCGACTACCAACACACCAACATACCACTAAACTGGTGACCCCGTGGAACACTTCAACTATGTCGAAAAGAGACATCGACCCGCCGCGTGTCAGCGGACAAGGTCAAAAGGACGAAGCGCAAGCAGGTACCAACCAACCACCCGCACACTCGGAATTATTTAAGGTGGGCATTAGAGTACCACCCTTTTACCCCGACGAACCAGAAATATGGTTTGCCCAGCTGGAGGGACAATTTGCGTTGGCAAATATTTGTAATGACCAGACGAAATTTTATTACGTCATTGGGAATCTCGAACACCAATATTCAAAAGAAGTCAAAGATGTAATAATTAATCCCCCAACGGTCAACAAGTACGAGAAATTAAAACAAGAGCTTATCAACCGATTGTCAGCGTCAAAAGCCAGCAAAATTAAACAATTGCTGACACACGAGGAGCTCGGAGACAGAAAGCCCTCGCAGTTCTGTAGGCATCTCAGAAGCTTGGCTGGACCTGATTTCCCAGATGATTATCTCCAAACAATCTGGATCAGTCGTTTGCCTGTAAACGTGCAGACCGTCTTGGCAGCGCACTCAACCGCATCGTTGGACGTACAAGCCGAGGTGGCGGATAAAATAATGGACATCGTCACTCCGACTCCTCAAGTCCATGCCGCAGCCGTCGCATCTACATCAACAGAAGACATGTTGGTGAAGGAGATTGCTGAACTACGCAAGCAGATGCAAACCCTCAGCGCCAGGTTGGACAACACGGAGCGGCGCCACCGACCACGTAGTTCCGACAGACACCGCAGTAGCTCCCGTGGGCCTCGCAAACGATCCAAATCAAGCTACAGGAAGTTTCCAATTTGTTTTTACCACTCTAAATTTGGAGGTAAGGCGCACAAATGCATGGAGCCCTGTGACTACAAGCAGGAAAACTTCAGGGGCGGTCGATAATGGCGGCTGACGACTGCCCGAATACCGGTCGCCTATTTGTGACGGACAAGAGGACCAAGGTACGATTCCTGGTCGACACGGGGAGCGATTTATGTGTGTACCCGCGCTCTCTACTTCGTGAACGTCGCGCTCCAGACAACTACGAGCTCCGCGCCGCCAATGGATCACCGATAAAAACGTATGGTTTTGTTAATTTAAATGTAGATTTCGGCTTGCGCCGAGATTTTCCTTGGCGTTTCGTAGTCGCCGATGTGACTAAGTGTATTATAGGTGTAGATTTTTTATCATTTTATAATTTAATTGTTGATTGCCGCAACCATAGACTGATAGATAACACTACGAATATTAAAGTTAGCGCTCTATCAGCTTATAAATACAGTAACATATTTTCTGTAAAGGTTACGACTGGCGAGACTCGTTATCATAAAATCTTAAACGATTTTCCTACAATAACGCGCCCAGCCGGCACTCTACGCACTACACAGCACAATACACAACACCACATCCGGACCACACCAGGCCCTCCGGTTGCCTGTACACCACGACGTTTGGCACCTGACAAATTAAAGATCGCCAAACAGGAATTTCAAGCCATGTTAGCCAACGGTACAGCTAGGCCCTCCGAGAGCCCTTGGTCATCTCCGCTGCACTTAGCGCCCAGCAAAAATAACGGCTGGCGTCCCTGCGGTGATTACAGAAGGCTCAACGCGCGTACTATACCGGACAGATATCCAATAAGGCATATCCAGGATTTCGCACATAGCATAGCAGGTTGCCGTGTATTTAGCACGATAGATTTGGTAAAGGCGTATAACCAAATACCTGTATATCCGGAGGACATCCCTAAAACGGCAATAACAACGCCTTTCGGGTTATTTGAATTTCCCTATATGACGTTCGGGCTTAGGAACGCCGGTCAAACGTTCCAGCGTTTTGTGGACGAAATGACCCGTGGTTTAGATTTTTGTTATTGTTACGTGGACGATTTTTTAATTTTTTCTCCGGACGAAAAATCACACGAAGAACATCTCCGTACTATATTTACACGTCTACAAGAATACGGCATGTTAATTAACACGTCCAAGTGCGTTTTCGGTGCCTCAGAAGTTAAGTTTTTAGGGTATCATATATCCGAGCATGGTAGCAAACCTCTTGCATCCAAAGTGCAAGCTATTTTAGATTTCCCATTGCCTAAAGAAGTTCGCCAACTTAGGCGATTCCTAGGCATGATAAACTTTTATAGGCGATTCACGCCTAAAGCAGCGACAATCCAAGCCCCTTTACACACCCTTTTGACAGGCGCAGTAAAAAGCTCTCAGTCAATCACTCTTGTTGGCGAGCAACTTACGGCCTTCCAGGAGTGCAAAGACAGTTTGGCTAAGGCAGCTTTATTAGCTCACCCAGACTGTCATGCTGAGTTGGCGCTAGTGACGGACGCGTCGAACACTGCTATAGGGGCGGTTTTACAACAGCGTAAAACTAGTGAGTGGCAACCATTAGCATTTTTTTCAAAAAAGCTATCCACCGCTCAGCAAAACTACTCCCCTTACGATAGGGAATTATTGGCCATTTACGAGGCCATTAAACATTTTCGGCATATGTTAGAGGCGAAACATTTTGTTGTGTATACTGACCATAAGCCGATCAGTTTTACCTTCCACGAACGGAAGAATAACTGTTCGCCTAGGCAGTATAGGTACCTGGATTACATAGCACAATTTACCACCGACATAAGACATATATCTGGCAGCGAAAATGTCGTAGCCGACACTTTGTCTAGGGTGGAAGAGCTACAAGCTCCAGTCAGCCTCGTAACTATCGCCGAAAACCAAGCGTCAGACCCAGAACTTCTGCATTTTCTCAAAGAAAAATCCTCTTTACGCCTGGTGAGGACACCAATACCTGACAGCAAATATTTTATCTATTGTGACGTCAGCACAACATCGCATAGGCCTTTTGTACCCAAGTCGCTACGGAAGCAAATCTTTGATTGTCTACATTCCTTAAGCCATCCTAGCGGCAACGCGACGGCAAAACTAGTTGCCGAGCGTTTTGTTTGGCCAGGGATAAGAAAGGATTGTCGGCGCTGGGCACAAACATGCCTTTCGTGTCAACGGGCCAAAATAAGCAGACACGTTTCTGCACCCATAGGCGTATTCCCATTACCTCGTGGTCGTTTTAGGGACATCCACATAGACATCGTGGGGCCATTGCCGCTATCACAGGGATACAGATATTGCTTAACAGCCATCGACCGGTTTACTAGGTGGCCAGAGGTCATCCCGATAGTAGATATTACCGCTGAAACAACAGCAAAAGCTCTGCTATCGGGTTGGATAGCTCGGTTCGGCTGTCCTGAGACCGTAGTCACCGACAGAGGTCGTCAATTTGAGTCCGCTCTATTCGGTTATCTGTCAAAGATAGCCGGATACGAGCATAAAAGGACGACAGCATATCACCCCGCGTGCAATGGCCTCGTGGAAAGATTCCACAGACAACTCAAGGCGTCCATAATGTGCCACGGAAATAATTGGACCGAGTCTTTACCATGGGTCCTGCTTGGAATACGAAGTGCCTATAAGGAGGACCTTCAAACGTCTTCGGCCGAATTATTATATGGCGAAACTTTGAGGCTTCCCGGCGAATTCTTTCATTGCGATGCAAACGCCACTACGGATGTAAGCAATTTCACGGCGCGATTACGTTCGATCGCTGCAAAACTTCAGCCCGCGCCAGCTTCACGGCATTGTAGGGACAAAATTTTTATATTCAAGGACCTTAGAACCAGTGATTACGTGTTCCTTAGGGAAGACGCATCACGAGGTTCCTTACAGCCTCCATATACTGGACCGCATAAGGTACTTGAACGGGACGACAAAGTTTTTAAATTGTCTATAAAAGGAAAAGAGGTCACGGTCTCAATTGATCGTCTTAAGCCGGCTTATTTGCTGGCCGACGAACATGACCCTTCAGACATTACGCGTAAAACACGCTCAGGACGAAATGTCAGGTTTCCTGATTGGTATCGCCCTTGACGGTCTCTGGAGGGGGGTGGTGTGGTCTACCTACACTGCCTACACACATAACATTCACACATCACACACATTCACACATACTCACACATTCGGATTCGAACCCGCGTACACACAAACTCGCGCCACTCAGCTGACGCCCGGCCGATCGTCGAGGACGGCTTCGCTACCGAGCGGAGCCCCCCTCGCCGGCGGCCCGAGACGGAGATGCCCGAACCACTATAGCCCCCCGCGCCGCGCAACACTGCGCGGGCGACGGCAAACGGCCGGCGCGGCTCGCCAGTCAGAACCTACGCTTGACGCTCGGTGCATGACGCTCGCTTCCGTACATTGATTGATTGCCTACCGCTGTTATATTACGCGCTTTGCTCTTGGACTCTTTCTTTCTTTCTCTTTATGACTGTTATTTCTTCTGTGCTGTATTTAGTGTGTATGTACCTATAAGTGTTATTGTGACATTATACGGTGACTTAAAGACTGTGTTGTGATTTTACCACCTGATCCACTCTCCACCGACTACCAACACACCAACATACCACTAAAGTTTAGTCTCTTATAATTTAATTTCCTTAGTTCTATTAATCATACAAGTTCTTAATTGAAAATAATATAGGTACTTATTATTAATACAATATTTTGTTACGTTTTCTAATTTTTATTATATATCTGGTGTAAAATGAAGTTTTAAATAAATAAAATAAAGCCAACTACAGCATAAACCAATTATCACAAAGAATTGAGAAGCAAATGAGCACTTGTCGATGTACATGCAAATTAACGTTCTAAATTAATTCTGAAGATATGTCAGGCCCAACACATCAAAACGTCGTTTTAATAAAATCGTAACACAGTGATTATGTTTCGGATGTTAGGGTCGCAGTTAATTGCGTGAGAGACCCTCTGAAGTATGGGTCTAGACGAGCACCCTGTATTCTAATCTCTTAACGACTGAATGAGTGACGAGCGATAGGCGGGACTAATATTTCTAATATGTTTGATATTACGGCTTGGGTTTGAATATATTCAAATATGCTAAAATTTTTATAAAGATTTCAATGGTTTATTAGGTTAAGCGTAAGCAAACTTGTATCATACTGTATATATTACAATAATGGAAATAATCTCGTATTTGTTAGTTATTACGTCAGAACTATTTACTGAAATGTGATCGTATTACTATAAGATATTATTTATATTACAACGTTCATTAAAAAAATATTTTTTGTTTTAGTGTAAAAATAATCACAGACTTCTATTACCGCAAGGTTGTAAAAGCGACTCACACAAGTTCGTTAATTTCCAGGTATAATCTAAGCGTTACTGAATTTAAAAATCCTTATTTTTTTAAATTCAATGAGGCAACTAATTTTGATCGATGACGAGTCAAATAATTTTGATTTTATATTATTCTGGTTGCGGTAAATGACTTATCGACAAAAATTGGATAGATTATAAAAATATTTTACTTGCTATCAAAAGTAATATAGTGTAAGTAAAAGTTAAAGATTATGTTTTAATTAAAAACTGGACTATTTTATGATTACATCCTTAATGAACACGCAGCCGGGCGTATAAATTTCCATTCTCTCATAAATTAAACCCAAAATCCATTAGCGATGGCTGGATATTTTAAATTCTGCATAATGTCCGCACATCGCGACACCACCGACCCCATTCAGAAGGATTTTGCATTACATTTTCGACATTATTACTGCATTCCCGCTGTTTTACTGATACTACTAAGTTACTAACAGAGTAGAGCACAGTACTACTAAAAACAGTTCCTTTAAGATTGCTTAGTAAGCTTAGAGTATTTATAATATAGAGGGAGTGTTGGTACATCAAAAACGTAGATAAAAATGGTGGTTTCGGTGCATATTTTTCTTCTCTCCTATTGGCTGATATTTGCCAGGTTGTACAACGTGCACGAATTACTTGAAAAAGAAAAGTAAAAACTAAATAGTTTAGGGTTGTTTCAATCCACTCAATTTCGTTTTAAAAGGACAATAGCTAAGTACAATTTTTGTTATGAATGGAAGTTATTGCTAAATAATTAATTCAATTTTCACTAATATAGGAGCGCTAATATCATTAGGAACAAGAAAATATCTACATTTTTCAAGACGCAAATGTATGAAAGCGTTCCCTCTAGATTATAAATACTCTAAATTAGTAAGTATGCATTGTCAGTAGATTGTTTGGTCCGGCAAGATACAAAGTAGGTGTTTGTTAACTTTACTAAGGCTTTAAGGACTAAAAAAACCGGCCAAGTGCGAGTCGGACTCGCGAACCGAGGGTTTTCGTGATTAAAGCAGTCTATGTGTTAATCCAGGTCAGCTACCCGATCCACAACCGTGCTTCTGTATAAAAGTATGTTGTTAAAAATTTTCTTGTACACAGTCGGCGCAACTGGCGATTCTCTGGATCCTGCTGGTGACTATTGTCGCTGGCAACGCGACCGTCGTGTTGGCTCTACTGCTCACTAAGTCTCGAAAGAGTCGGATGAACTTCTTTATTATGCAACTTGCTATTGCCGGTATGTATCTAAATGTAATTAATAAATTTTGCCTATGAATTTACTGTAAATAATCAAACATTCATTTATTAACCTGTAGCGTTACAATTATCAAATATTTTTTTTTTGAACAATTTAGTGTATGAATCATTCTTAAACTAATTGTTTGTTATATTGCAAAATAACGACGATGTAGTAAAAAAACACATACAAGCAAAAAAGGTAGTTTTTAATTTAGGTGGGGGAATTCATAGGATTAAAATATATTATTTTTCTAGATACTAAAAAAAAAACCTTTTTTTTCATAAAACTAATCATTGTTACAGATTTGCTAGTGGGTTTGATAAGTGTTCTGCCAGATCTAATACAAAGAATCACAATCACGTGGCTCGCCGGATCGATTACTTGCAAAATGATGAAATACTTACAGGTAAGCCTCATTTCCTGCGCTATTACACGTTAGACACAGAAAATACAAGGTATTATCGAAAAATTCAATAACCAATATTTTTTAATCATGTTCTTAAAACTCTATACTTTCTTCGTGACTTAAGTTGACATGCATAAATGAACTACCTTGTATTTTTGGGGGAAACTAACCTACCGCTATTGAATAAAAATTCAAGTAAAATATTTTCATAATATAAACTCACGGCCTTTTCCCCAGAAGGGATAGGCGGTGGGTTTTCGCCTTGTGTGTTTCGTCCCATGATGTGATAGGGGCGAGTCTATGGCCATACCGGGCACGAATTCCTAACTCCGGGCTGATAATGAATAGAAAAATCCAATATCACTTTGCCTGACCCGACATTCGAACATGAGACCTTAGCTTCGCAACCTTACCATGGCACAACTACGCCGCCGAGGCAGCCTAAAATAATTTCCTTTATTAAATATAAATGTTTACGGTTTTCGTGGGGTCAAATCCCAGGGCTGACTTTTCGGAGTCATGTGTGTTCTAGTCAACACAACGCACTATAACAGTGACGGAAAACATCGTGAGGAAACCTGCCTACCATAGCTATTCGGAAGAATTTCTGTAGCACATAATATATAGGTCCGGCAACCTGCAGTAGGCCCACGTCGTGGACTATATGGCCGAAGACCTCTCGATTTTAGAGTGGGACGTAATATATGATACTAGCGGTCGGGCCCGGCTCCGCCCGGGTGCATACACGTTTTAAAATGGCGGTCAAAATGTTTAATACTGACTATCAGTATAGAATATCGACCAATCGGACCACGAAAAACGAACAAATTTTCCTCGTATTTGCTAGAAATATCACTACTGATTTCCTCCTATAGGTCATAGCGTGATGATATATAGCTTATAGCCTTTCTCGATAAATGGACTACCCAACACTGAAAGAATCATTCAAATCGGACCAGTAGTTCTAGAGATTAGCGCGTTCAAACAAAGAAACAAACTCTGCAGCTTTATAATATTAGTATGGATAAAATGGTGTACTCTTATTCTAGTCATAATTTGCAGTAATACATGGTAACAATACAATGAAAATAATCGTGAATAATATTATACGAGTATATAGTTACATTCTACCGAAATAATGCTTTAAATTATTACGTTTGTGGAAACGACGGCTTATGAGCCAAATGATTTATATGCAAAGTGCTACCAACCATTTGTCTACATTTAAACAACATTGGAATATTCCGGCATTTATGCATAAATTGCATAATAATATGCACATTTGAGTAATTAAGTCGAGCCTCCATGGCTGTTGGATGGATGCCGGCTATGAAACGAGAGATCGCGGGTTCGTCCCCGCACTGAAATAAATTAATTATTTCGGTATCTCGTATTCTTGATCTACAAGTATTTTCTGTGTTTGTTTATGAGACCGATAAGTCTATTGTGGTTTCTAATCTTCGACACAACACGTAATAGAATAGAATGTGTTAGAACTATGTTCGTGACTATTAGATGTAGGCTTTTATTAATATTTAAGATGCCAACCGATTTGGCGATGAGTTAGTGAAGGTCAAATATTTTATACGCAATACACAAGTTTCCGAAATCCATACAGTCCGGTTGATTCCATTATCCAGCTCAGTGACCTGTCGATATGGCGTTTTTCATGTCGTACATGCGAGTATTACGCTCGCTAGTGTTAGCTCAGATTAAAATTGAATAATTCAATTTGATGTTATTTACAGGGAATCTAAATCCATCCTCCTGACTCTCTTTTAGACTTACTTCTATTATTATTATTGTTTGGTTTTTGTTCGGTTTTTGTTTCTTTTCTTTCTATGAAATTATGCAAATAGTCAAAAATTACCATCAAGAGAATGGCATGCAATTCTACAGTATTTGATAACAACATTTTACTGGTAGATACCATCGCATTGTCTATTTCTCCCGTCAAACAGCAGTGGAAATGCAATGTTGTGTTCCAGCTTGAAAAATATTTTAGCCAGAGTAACTGCTGGAAATGTTGAGACTTAACATATTACGTCTCAGAATGGCGAGCGCTGTGGAATGCTAACCATTGCTTTGTAATTTAGGGTGTATTTTGGTTTTGCTACTATTCATGAGCGGTCGTATCGCTTACCATCTGGCGAATGATATGCTCTTCTCACTATTCATTGATATAATAATATAAGTTTTGTAACATAAATTCTGTTTCAGGGTGTAGTGACCTATTCCTCGACGTATGTGCTGGTGGCTCTCAGTGTGGATCGATGCGACGCGATCACTCATCCCATGAACTTCACAGGGAGCTGTGAGTTAAATTTATTATTCTACCAATTTAAAACATACATAAGTTTATAATAATAACTCGCGATCAGACCCTACTTCACCCGGGATGCAGATACTTTTTGAGTCCAGTCTACATCAGAACTATATTATTCTACAGACTAATTGTTTTACATTTAAACTCTACGTGACTGCTGCTTTTACTTGCCTTTACTGCTATTCCGCTCCTGGTTCGTTACATCTTTTTCTTTTTTAGGGTTTATGACTCAATGTATGTATTTCTGCTTTTATTCCATTCCATCCCTTTTAAATTGAAAAAGTAGCAAACACGTATTCGAATTATCGGCAAATTAAAAAATAAAAATTCTGGCAAAGCTACTTTCATACTTAATTTCATTAATGTTAGTCCAACAGTTTTAGCGTGAAGAAGTAACAAATGCACGAAATGTTGCGTTTATAAAAGTATTGGACTTCTAAAAAAATAATTAAAGCAAAATATAATATATTGATGGATTAATCAACTTTATCACAAATACCTTAAGTTAAAGACCCATACGATTTGCTGTGTGTTGTTATCGAGACTCCCCATAAGTTACTTCAGTACAAAGTACTGTTTGTTTTTATATTAAATGATTTTGTGTAAGTACTAATTAATATTTTTTCTATGATTGTAAGGGCGTCGAGCTCGTGCCCTCATTCTTGGAGCTTGGCTGGTCAGCTTCCTGTTTTGTGTGCCGATGCTGTTTCTCTTTAATGAAGCCGATGTTGAAGGTATGACTATTTTCTCATATTATTTACGTTTAACATAGTGTAACTTTCACAATAAGAGACTCTCTTTCAGTAAAATATTATAAGATACAGAGCAGCAGAGTTTTTCTTTGTAAATATTTTTTTCCACTGAAGAATTTCTAAAAGAGGCGACAAGGTGCTCAGGGTCTTTTTAGACTCCCTGTCTATCCATATACTGAAGAGGTCCTTAGTTCCTTATCGAAGTAATTATCTAATATTACATTTTAGATAAATATATGTAATATTTCTTTTGGAATTTACCAGTAAGTTCCTAATGGTAAACAAAATATATTACAAAGAACATCACACCTCCAAGATTTAAGACTTTCTAGCCAAACTTATACGAACAGAAGTTTGGCTGATGGCTCCGAGCCAAAAATTGTGGCACTTCTCTCTTCACTAACATCGTAACTTAATACAAGCCCCCGCTGGGTTAATGTACCACTTTCTAACGTTATGGTAAAACGTAATTTTCGTGGCGTGTAAAGTTTATGCAATTAATTAAAGTTAGGCATGTGTGGTGACTCTTAAACACAAAAGTGTTAAGTAAAATATAAATGAAAGTTTTGAAAGAAAGGTGATGATTTCGTAGAATAATTCAAGTTTTGTATTATTTAGTTTTTGTAACACTGAATTGATGTCTTGGGCAGTACTAGTGATTTTTGCATTTTCAGTAGCTGTTTGTTAATTTTATGTACCTTTTTTTGTGAGTGTCCGTTTATGTTCAAAAAATGTAGTCAAACTTCGTTACCTATAAGATTTAATACTAGATTATGATTTTATTAATTTGGTTATTAAATGTTTCCAATACCATCTGATTAAAGAAATTATTAACACTATGCGTACCACTACATCATCAATCTATATCTAAAATAAAGCTTACCACACAAAAGTGGATTAACATTATTTGGCCCTTGCCTTACTCGTCGCTCATCGATTGATATATTTAGAGGCCAGTCTAGTCTGAATTTAAAGCACAAGAATTCCCAATCTTGGTCACTTATACATAATACTCGTATACCGTTTAAAAAAATAATATTCTGTTCAGGTATTCTCCAATGCTGGTCGGGTATTAGCAAGCTTCAGTGGCGTATCTGGATGACGAGTGTGTTCGTGTCGCTATTCGTCGCGCCTGCCCTCACAATATCTGCTTGCTATGGTGTCATAGTCGTCACTATACGACAGAAGAGTAATAGAGTGTTGGGGCGACGAGCCACTGCTACAAGGCAATGTAAGTTCTTTAAACATTATTGTGAAGCTACTACGTAAAGTTTTATACCTCTATTTTATCAGTATCCATCTGAAGGTACATGGGTTTTAAAAATATAAGATAAAAATATGTGCAGAGATATAGATTTCTATAATCTGCAAAATTGTGATCAGTAGTCTTAAGTCTTACCTGCGGATTTTGTAAGAGTAGGAGCTAATGTGAGATTAGGAATGCATTTTCAATAGTTTCTGTTCTATGCTTAAATAAATAAATACACCCAACAGTCACATACATAATCTTGATACCACACTAAGATCTTGTCTTGTATCTTGGGTATCAGGAACTACGAGAAATTTTTCAATCTCACAAACAGCCAGATCCGGGAAAAATACTTGTGGCCACACAAATATTTATCTGTTGATATGATTGGATATTCTATTGCAAATAGGGTCATTAATCATTATATAAAGTGCTCTCTAAATCTGATGGTATCACTAAATATGGACACTACCAAATCCAGAATCAGTCTCACATCACTTCACAATAACCAGAAATCTTCATTAAAAATCATTTGTCTAAATTACACCAAATTGCAAAATTAGCATGTGCCAAGAATTATTGTTTATGATTCGCACAAATCGGCAAGTCGAGACAAATAAAGTCGTACCAAAACCGATACAATAATAAAAGGGGTAAAACAAAATATTTGCCGGTAAACCGAAGCTGTCGGCATCGGAGCAAATTAGATTGTACGTGAGCTGAACCTCGATATCTTTCACTTATGAAATATGGAGACGAGAGCCTCTCGGGTTTATGTGGACGAATAAAATGCCCGGTGGCCTTTAGTACGCCACAATAAAACCCTCGGCCTGAAGTGTTTTGTTGCGCTGAATTCTGGAATTAAAATATTATTTCATTCAATTTACTTGAGCAAAGAGAATTCCGTTAAAGATTTTTTGTAAGGGTTTCATACCAGAAAGGTACTCAGCCAACCGTAAGATCGAATAGACCTGTGTAAATAATTCCTTGAATTTTTGAAGGGCTATAAAACGTTTCAGGTTTTTCGTGGGAATAATTCAATTGATGTAACACAATTATGTTATATTATAGTGATGGAGTAACAGGGTTTCTAATTTAGTATTAGAATACTAAGTTCCATTATGAATAATAACACCCATGCCCATATGCCCTTGATTGAATAAATAACACTCAACAGTCACATACATAATTTGAGTCTTATGTCATGGTTATAAGGAACTACGAGAGACTTTTGGTCTCACAAACACCCAGACGACCCGAAAGGAATATTTGTGGGCCGCTCAAACATTACTCTCGGTAAGGGGATCGAACCCACAGTCTCTCGATTCATAGGCGGCGTCTAATCGATTGCGCCACGGAGTCTGTGGCGTTAAATGGAGTTAATTGGTTAGTTACTCCTTGTTTAATCTTATCATCGAGTGCATCCGAATTGAAAGAGCATATAAATTATTGGCCCCGGTTATTCTATTAATTCGTGATTGGTATAGCCGTAGTCTCCGTCTCAATTATTTATTTATTTTTATTTATTTATATTTATTTGGGAAACATACAGAACAATAAAACATATATAGCAAGACACAGTAAGTAACAAATGATCCAGTGAAGCTTCCACAATCAAGTTACACATAAACAAAGCAAGTGTACAAAGCAAAACTAAAATTAAAAACAAACGAAACGCCGCTGTGATACAGTAAATAACAAAAAAATAAACTAAACAATTATGTCTGTAAATGTTACCTTTTTAAATTAAAATTATATCGTGTTATAGCATATTGGCATTATAATTACATCTTGTAATGCAATCCTCAATAACAATAGGAATACTACAAACCGAAGAGAAAATATGCACTTTATTTGCCATCCCTATATATCACGGTTCACAACAAAAATCACATCGATACAGCAATGACTCCGACTCGTTATACCTAAGTCAAATACAACAATAAAACTACATTAAACATGCATTGTGTACATTAATGGACGAGTGAATATTTCATATCCAAAGGACAACGCAATGAAAAACATCCATATAATGTGACACTGTCTCGCTCCGAGTCATTAAGTGGTAAAGTGTATAAGGGAAAAATTACAATATTTTTTACGACCACCCAAAAGCCATTAAACCGGACTCATTTGAATTAACTGCTGTATCCCGTTCGCGACAGACGGGAGGTCTCGGGAAATCTCCCATAATTATCTGTGTGATATATTCGTGGTTATCTTTGTTTTTCGTGATTCATGCTCGTACGTGTTAGGAGGCTTTCGTGGCAAGTATAATACTTTGAGTTCATCTCTTAGCTCTTAGCCCCTTAGAAAATATCATACAACTTGCATGGTATTTGAATATGTGCCCTATGTAACGCACTAGGCTCGCCTGGTGAGAGGTCTGAAATAAGCTCAGACAAGTGAGAGTCACCGACACAAGAATCTGGGGGTAGATTCTCGCACCGAGATAAATGTTTGTGAGGCTCACAAATATTTGTCTCGGGTCTGGGTGTTTGTGAGACAGAAAAGCGTCTCGTAGTTCTTGATACGTACGACACAAATCTCAATTGATCTTTATGTGGGGTCAGGACTATGTATGTAGTGTTGCTTATGACTAGCTTTTGGAGATACAATCATGGACTTAACAACAACAATCCTACTACATTTCGAAATTATGTATTAAACTTATTTTGTGTATTAATCTGAGTTGCCATTTCAGATAGCGACGATTTAGACAGTCGACGAGCGAGTAGCCGGGGCATCATACCAAAAGCGAAAATAAAAACTGTCAAAATGACATTCGTCATCGTCTTTGGTAAGCAACTATAGCATAGCAATAGTTCTAGCTTAGATTCAGTGGTAAACATAATCTCCTATCTTCAAAACACAGAAAGTCTCGTAATTATTTTATCCAAACGTTTTCTTTTCCCGCATTAAGTTAGTGTATTCAGGTCTAGATTTTATACTAACAACTGATATTTTATGATCTTTTAATACTATTTCATTTCATTAAAAACTGCTACTTTTAACGAAAAAAAAAAAGGTTTAATTAATTTATATTAAAACAAAACACGACAGAGTATGGATAACCAATCGCATAATCTTTCTTTACATACGGGTTAAATGTGTTTTGGTTATATTAAAAGCAAACATTGCGTGAAGGAAAGACACGCCAGTGAAAACATTTTACGTGATTATGACGTCAAGTGACACGGAAAGTGCTTGTTTTCCGACTATCAAAATACTTGTTTACAAAAAAGGTTCCGTTATGAATAGAAGTGTACGAAAATCTATATTTTCTTTATTTTGTAAAATGATTATTATTTATTTCCTTTTTGCTGAGTCGTCATTTAATTATAAATTCTTTAATATTTTGATAAATTACAATATTTAAAAAAGTAAACCTTTTTCATAAATATATCTTTTTCATTTTTCAAGAAGTCCACAAAATGAGTACTGCATTTAGTCTTATCCCGATAGCACTTAAAATAAAAATTCTGAATTTGTTTATTTATTTATACACCACTAAGCTCCATCATTACCAAAATCTTCCTTTTTTATCTCAAAAATCACGAGATATGAGGGCAAATCTCTTAGAAACCCATAAGAAATATAGGTCTAGTAATACCAGGGCCACAAAAAGCGACGGGTACAATAAAAGTTTACGATCCCCTCCGTCATGTCTATGTGAGTCACCGTTCTTATGGCATGGAGCACTTTGCGCATAAAAATCATCATAAATAAATTAGCACTTAAAATATCTGTAACAGCTGTTGTCGTATCGAATTTTTTAACCGCCATTTTCAATATTCTTGTTTGTCGCGTATTTTCTTATGCATTTAAAAATTATGGTGCGAGATATATTGCTACAAACCATTCCAAACGCATGCGAAGTGCAAATTCAATTAAGAACATTGTAGTCCCAATTTTGATATTTCTTCATATTTGTAGTAGTCTTCTAAAACTATGATAAACTTTCCCTTTATATCAGATAAGAAATATATAAACATCAGTCATTTTGCAAGTATCAATCCACAACCTTACGTTTTTCATATCATCTACCTACAAGGTACGTCAAAAAAATATCGTACCAAGTCTTCTTGTTAGTGACAGTGAGAAAAATAGTTCATTGTTTTCTCTGCCACGTGTCATATATTTCATATCAATATTCTCCATCTTGAATAGCTCCTGTTTGTTTACTGCCCGAATTAAAATATTCCTCACAATTAGTATGACAAATGTAATTATTTTCGTTTAAAATTTCCGATAATATACCAATCTATATTCACGGCACAATGCCGTGGAGGCGCCACTAATGACGTCAACATTTTGCCGAATTCATGGATGCTCTAAAATAATTTCATGCCATGCCGGACCACATGCCAGTCTCTGGCCGCTCATATGGGAAGTCTCAGTCCAAAAATCCCAAACAAAGATTCAACCCAACCTGGAAATTGGTGACAAGACATCAAGATTCACAGTCCAGACACGCTGTTAATAAAACAACAAGGCGATTATATAACGCTAGCTCCTGTATTGAAATTCTTATCAGGCAGGTCGGTGGAGTATGGTGGGATAAAAGTTTCACACTTTTACATTAAGCTTTGAGTTTATTATATTCGGAAATGGGATCGAGTTACGTAACATTCAGGTATTTTGTATTATTTAAAATGTTCACTTCTTAAAATTTGAGGTTGTTTTCCTTGTTCTTTATTATTAACTCTAAGTTTTTTAACCCCGGATCAGGAAAAGTGATATTGGATTCCTCTATTCATTATCTGCCCGTAATCAAGAATTTTTGTCCGATATGACGTTAGGCTCACACCCTATCACATCGTGGGACCTCTGATTAACTCTTCTGGGAAAAAGGTGTGAGTTTATGTATGTATGTATGTATATTGTATGTTTTTTACTTTTTCGTTATACATAATTATCTTGAATAATGTTACAATTAGTAAAATTGAAAACAGACATTGAAAACAAGACAGACATACTTCTTTCAATTCGTCTGCTAGACTATTGTTTCCATTACTTAGATTGTACTTTAGTATCAGATTTAAAACCAAATCAAGCGAAGTAATCTATTTCAATGTATTATTCTATTTGAATTGCACAATTTGTCGCATCTTATATTCATTCAAGGGAACAAATAGATATGTAGATTTCCAACAAATAGAGCTTTAAATATAAATATCTTTATTTAAAGTGAATCAAAGATTTTCAATATCGCCGAAGCGTGAAGAGGAATCTTAGCGAGCTGGTATGATTGTATCGAATTGCATCAAAAACAATTTGGCAAGCAAGTCACGTTTAACTTGCGCATCCATTAAAAGAATCCAAATGAGGTATCACTTACCGACTCCAGATTTAAAGAAAACCATAGGGGGTGAATTATCTCAAAACAAGATCAGAGTTCTTAAATAAATTTGTCTACTTTTAATATTGGATTTAAATTTTTTATGATTCAATTTTGTTCAAATAGAATTTCAAGAATATACAAATCAAGTTGTAGTTTGATCAAGATTGCGATCGTGTGATCACAATCTTAAAATTTAAGTCAAAAATACGAAACTTAAGATTTATATAGGAAGCAAATAAACAAGCAAAACATTTATACAGGTATAACTAAGACACAGAATTCATTATATTTACTGTCCATTTCGTCTAATTGCACAACGCATAACTAAAACTATACACATATTTCTTGTATATGATCCTTTTATTTGTTCTCAGTGTTCGTCCTCTGCTGGTCTCCCTACATGATCTTCGATCTTCTCCAAGTATACGGCTACGTTCCCGACACCCAGGTCAACGTGGCGATTGCTTCTCTCATACAAAGCCTGGCGCCTCTCAACTCAGCCGCAAACCCCGTCATCTACTTTATATTCTCCAATAGGATATTTGTTAGTCTCAGGTAAGTTGTTACTATACGTGCTCGGATCATGTTAAGCCGGATTAGTTGACGCGTTCTCAAAAAATGTGGAGATTTGGGATTTCGTGTAAGGTTGGATACACATTGTCTAATGTCTAGAGAATTTTTATTTAGATAGCTTGTGATTTTAGTCAATTTTAAATGTGTTTCCAGAATCTAGGTACCTGTAATATCTGAATCTTGGATTTTTTTTGTGAATATTTTTTTTTGTAATTTAACATTGCAATTTGGTTAAGACATCATATTTTGTAGCTATCTAATGCAATATTTAAAATTAAACGAAAAACTGATGCCAGATTTAACCACTAATACTGCCTTTTAATTGCCTGAACAAATAACCTATAAATCAAACAAAATTATATTTTGGCGTTGGACCAACTATGGCAAACATGTTTCATACTACACCTTCAAACTTTCTTTTACTCGGGAATGAACAAATATCGCACAAAGACTTCGGCTACCAATGTGTACTTCACCTAATAGTCATAACAGCGTTATTTAGGAGCGTTGGATTCCACGCTACTTGAATCAGCATACGAACGCCGCTGTATATCGACATGGAAATTGGACTCGGTCATACCGAAATGAATCAATCCAACCTAGATTCTGAATGTTGAGTAAGCAAAACATTTATGCACGGTTTGCGAGATACAAATTGTCTTTTTAAATCAAGCTGGAGATTTTTTTATAAATAAATAATACGACGTGGTAGGATTGGTACTTACGTATAACGTAGGTTTCTCTTTGAATTATATTAACATATGTTATGATCCAAGTAATAGTTATGAAAAAATATTAAGTTAAAATTAAAACTATTAAAGTTCACAGTAGTATACATTAAGACTGGTACCGCTGCCGGTCTTCTTTCCAATTAGAAGATTTAGCCTTATTCCATGTTTTACTAGTTGTAGTTGAAAGAATACACTGATTTTCGTGACCTTGAATGCTAAGGATAATTACAAATATATACACATAATTATAATAATCATCTTTGTCTTCTGTTCCGGATGCGCATACATGTAGGTATACGTTGCGGTTGTACAACTATAATATTTTGTAATTAGATAAGTTAATTTCAAGATCATTTAAATTAAGCTGCTGTGAAATTAAACTCACTTCAAACAAACAATCAAGCAAACTAACTAAATTAATTAACAGCAGAAATAGCAATAATTAATTACTGAAAACTATGTAAATGTCAATCTCCCCTCTATGTTCCAGATTAATTATATATTTCCAGCCTCGTTAGAATCTTAATAAACATCATTAATTTGGCTTAGAAGTTTCCAAACTTTCCAATGATTTACTACACCTGTCTTGTCTTATATTGCCTAGCTCAGGAATAATAAGCTTTGTAAGAACTCCAGTACTAAGTGACGCCCCAGAATATAATTTACTATTGACTAAACAAAAGCGGGAAGTTAATTCCGTCAAGTTCACGACACTGTATGGATTTGAATTCAACGACTCAGAAAACAATTAACTTTCTTGATTCTATACTCGTATAGAGCAGAGTAGAAGTAGTAGAATTATTCGAATAAAGATTATTCACAAATGATTCATACACGAATGATTTATTCGTGAATAATTTCCTCAGGAATAATTTATTTGGAATAACTATTCGTTATTCTTAATAATATTTCTGTTGAAAAGAGTATCAATGAAAATAAATATATTATTTTACTGTTATGTTGGTAGTTTGGGATTGTTCTGTTGTTCTCTATCAGTATTCTAGGAAAATACATGTCATGATTTATTACGCAATTTATTATTTAAATTGTCCTTAGTTTCTGCTAGGTGTTTCAAGATAGCGTGTGCACATTGTCAACACGCCTAAAGGCTGTGGGTTAGTGAGGTCCTGGATTCGAACCAGGAACGATACTCTCGATTGAGATTTCTCTGATTACTTACCTGGGACTAGAATTGATGCTTGGTTTGTTGTTGAGACCGCAAATTTCCAAGTCGATATTTGGTGGAGAGATGATCAGGGGTAGTAAGGTAGGGTATGTGAGGGCGTTGGTGGAGGGGTGAGATTTTGTAGAAAAGCATTGGGAAAAGGTTCTAAAATCGAAGTAGGAGAAGTGGGAGGATTTGAGTTTTCTGGAGGGGCCAATTTGTACTCTCAGCCAAGTTGGTTCTAAAGATACCAAACTCAGTGAGTCTACAGTGGGTGAGATAAAGTATAAGGGCCCAGCTATCTTATTCTCTCCTCTATGAATGTGTATAGTTGCATCACCTCACACTGTCAATGGCAAATAGAAAGCAGAATCGGTCCGAAGATTTTTGTCCCTCGATGAAACCTACTTTTTTTGTAGGGAAAAAATATATTTATTGCGATCTAGGCCCGGAGGTCCTATTCTTACAGAAATAAACTTAAAAGTCCAATATTTTTTTTTGATTTCGGCTCTCCGAACAAAATGTAAAATGTTGATAACACTAAATGATAACTACTTTATTTTAGAAAAATCTGTCGCCCAGAATAAAACAGGAATACGTTTAAGACAAACCATAAAAAATGCTATAAAGAATTTTGAGTAGTATCGGTATCTACGATAATGTTTACCGATCCTATGAATGGGTATTCTCCTTAGTGACGAAAAGTATTTCACGATTGATTTTTATGCAACAAAAATAACAAAAAAATAGTACGTACAGAGTATGTATATGTTATGGGCCAAGTGATTAATTTGGCATTATTCATAATGCCCGGGCAATATGAATAATGCCCAATAAGAGCAGGCAATGTGATTATAAATAATAAATTTATCACATTGCCCGGGCATTATGAATAATGCTCAGTGCCTATTGGGCACAGTGATGTAAAGCGAATCGAAATCAAAACAATGAGCCGAAGTGACATCGTGCGGCTATTGCAAGGTCACGCACCTCCCCTGGTACCACTCCCATGAAAAGGTAACGCACCATTCCTGAGAAATATCAATTATAGTAACCTAACTTCAAAACAATTGTTGTCAATACAAATTTGCTTCTGCAACGTCTCCGGCGCTACGGGAAGTTCAGCCCCATCGCCCTTGCGTAACAAAAGATGCTCACCTCAGCAGCTTCGGCTTTCTGGTCGCCTCTGGCGACCAGCCTCAGCCGCTACGGCTCGCACGGTTGCCTATCCTTCGTAACAGCGGGCGGGGGCTGCTCTTCCTCCGCGCCTCCGGCTTTTTATATACACTCTAGGGTTGGTAGCCAAAAGACTGCGTGAAGTAGGGGTGTCCTGAGTCGGTTTTGGGGCACAGTCGACCTAACTGATCCATAAAGTGGGTACCCTAATTTCCTTCTGAAGATAATGTTTCGGACGTTAAAAAACAACTAAACATAATCTGATCAATTCCACCTCTCTAATTTATGGGTCTATCGCAGATGCGATAATGCGGCAGCGCAACACGTAAAAATTTACCTATTAATCACATTGCCCGATCATCATGTAGCCATGTTCATAATGCCCGAGCAATGTGATAAATAGGCGAGTTTAGATTGTAATTAATCACTTGGCCCGATATGGTTTGGCATTATTCATACTGCCCGGGCATTATGAATACTGCTCGCATTAATCACTTGGCCCATAACATATACATGTCCAACTGCTATTCATAGTTTTTTAAGTCCTTTTTCATTCTTAATCGACTAATGAATTCGTTATTTAAAAAAATGGTTCAAATAATCGACAATATTCTTTATTCTAATAACGAATAGAAAAAGTTATTTATTCGTAATTCGAATAAATTTTGTCCAACTCGGATATAGAGTAATTTTCACCACGTGACATCAAAGAAAAAGAACAAATCAGAACTCGTCAATTTAGTAGCATCCTTCGTAAATTATTTTGTAAACTGGTTAATTATCATTTAATCACAAGCTTTACTCACTCATGCTCTACTGAACATATTTGAAAAGATTTTCCAACAAATGTGCTCTGAACTGGAAAGGGCTCTTTGATAAGCAAGTGCCGTTGCATATACAAAGACAAGTGAGAAAGGTTGTGACGTCACCAGCACAAGGTCCTTTAGTATATACGTTTTTATGTAAAATATTGCTATTAGTATCGATGGAATGACAATATTCACAATATGTCCGTCAGTGGTTGCAAGATTGTGCCCTTAGGTATGACCAAATTCTTAACTGATACATATAAACTCACGCCTTTTTCCCTGAAGGTGTAAGCAGAGGCTCTCTTAATAGCAACCAGGAGAACCAGGTTTCACCTTATGTGTTCCGTCCCACAATGTGATAGGGGCGAGCCTATCGCCATATCGGGCACAAATTCCTAACTTCGGGCTGATTATAAATTTATAAAACCAATATCACTTTGCCCTACCCGGGATTCGAATCCAAGATCTCAGCATTGCAACCATACCGTATTACAGCTACTCCACCCGGGCAGTCGAATTAGGTCGGTATCGAAATATTAGGTAGATAACTTTAGTTTCTTATAAACACTGTCGAACAAAATATAATAAGTATTATTATTCTAAAATACGAAAACATTAACGCACACACATATAAAACATAACAGTTTCTCCTAGATTAAACCCGCCATTAAGGTAACATACCAGAATAGGGGCATCAGATTCTTCGTTACTTACTATAAAAATGTGTTTAAATGATATCTAAAACACTAAAGGATAGTGTTCCCTGGTGAGCAACAACCGAACTATACCGTAACTACATCGTCAACCCACTAAAACTACAGTAACTGTAGCGTAGTAAACACAAAACGACTGCACTTAGCAGTAAACGACACTACGGTTTATGTGCTTTTACTTAAGCCATAAAACGCCTATTGGGCGAGCACTTAAAGAATCTGTTTGCTCGTATAGCCGATTTACGTACGTCATGGTAAATCTGCTCACTGACTTATGATATAGAATATGGTGGTCTGATTTCATCCATCAAGGGCTATTTTAAATTTAAATTATAATTTTTATAAAATAATAAAATAATAATATTATACAGAAATCAGATTTAGCCTAGATCTTTGGGATGAGGAGAATAATTGTTGGTTGGATTCGGTCTTAAGGGATCAAAAAGAAATCTAGGAGACTATTCTTACATTTTGCGTTAGTTTATAAAACTCCTATTGGACAAGCACATTAAAAACTGTTGGATATTTATGTATATGGATATTTGTGATTGCTTCGGTGGCGTATTTGTACTACGGTACGGTTACAAAGCTGAAGTCTCAGGTTCGAATCCCGGGTTGGGCAAAGTGATATTGGATTTTTCAATTCAGTATCAGCCCAGAGTCAGAAATTTGTGCCCGATATGGCGATAGGCTCGCCACCTATCATATCGTGGGACGGAACATACAAGGCGAAATGTGGGTGTCATAACACCTCTGCCTACCCCTTCTGGGAAAAAGGCGTGAGTTTATGTGTGTATAGATATTTTTGTACGTGGTAAATCTGATCACTTACTTTTAGTACGGAATATCATATACAACTAGTGTTGCCAGGTTTAGTTTTTGAAAATTCGGGACAGGATATAAAAATAAGCGGGATTATGAGTTCTTCAGCGGGACGCCTATTAAAGAAGAGGGAATTATATATTTTTTTGCTTTCATACATTATTACTCTCCCTCTTTCTAGCAGCATATACTTATCACATCGGAAAACGTCGCGTCTCTGGAGGCTTTCAAAGACAATAGCCGTTTTTGGTTATTATTATAATAATTGAAGCGCAGCTCAACCAGACCAAGTACCATATCTCTCGAGGCTTCAATTCATGAGGCGCCATGGTTTCATACCATGCATACATACATAAATTGACGCCTTTCTTCTAAAAGGGATAAGCAGAAGTTTCTTAACTTACTCCAAATATTTCAAAATTTTTGCATTTTCCTCTAGCGTCTGCTATGGGTCTTCATCGAGTTATTCCTTAAATTCTCAGACTATAACTTTTTCGATTTACCAGAGCGATCTTTATTTCCAAGATGAAAATAGATATTTTCCGACACGCCTTTACACATGAATTCTGACAAATTATGCTCGCTATAATGCTCGTAGAGAATTAAGTGAAGTTAAGATGCGTTTTTCTTTTAAATTACATCTACATGTACATGTCGTAAAGTGAAATTCGCCAGAAATACTCTCTATGCGGTATGAAACTTGAAATTGTTACGAAGGAATTTTCATTGGAGTTAGCTAATATTCACGAAAATATAAGTTCACTAACAGTATTTCCTTGTGATACCATCTAAAATAAGAAAGCTAGGAATTCGTGAACAAACCGCGAGAGCTTATTCAAAGTCCTGTATTTTTTAGAATCAGCCTACGGAAACAACTTTAGAATCGAATTAGATACTAAGTAGGTTAATAATTGTAGGAAAACGCGAAATACAGTACGGATTATAAATAAAAGTGTGTAATATTTAGTTTTTTATTCGTTCTGATAGGGGTGGTCAAAAAGCGGGACATTTGGCGTCCCGCCGAAGGTTCAATCGGGACGCGTCACCAAACCCCTGAAAAGCGGGACGTCCCGCGTAAAGCGGGACACCTGGCAACACTATATACAACCATGGTGTATTGAAATATTAAATTTTACGTTCATTACATATACAGGGTACAAGAACCTACTGAAAACGAAGCTGGGTGGCAGTTTTAGTAACTACAAACACAAAAATAAATTCAAAAACAATCGCAACAATATTTTTGGTGGTTTTTTTAAATATCATCATGTTTGGGTGGTAAATTCATAGTATGATCGGCTTCGATCAAATGTGTATATTTGATCGAAGATGATCGGCATCATTATCATGTTAAAGAATCACCACTACATTGAAACAGATTGCAATTAGATTAGAAAGCTTAAATCCGAATTCAAGGCAGCTTAGTTTCTTGACTGAACTGTGGCTTGAAGGACAAAAAATCTGAGTGCTCCGTGTACAGAGATACAGTGTGGTAAAATAACAAACATGTATGATCTAAAAAAATCAGACTGTTTTCCGAATAAACATTTTTATTAATGATTCACAAAATGTGACGAACCGTACATGTTACATTAACCTTTGACCACATTTGACGCAAAATAAACAAAGCTATTTCAAAAGGGCTAACTCAGAAATAATTCTTCCAATTATAAATTAATTAACGTAATTATAATTTAATGAACAAACATTAAACGAATTCATTCGTTTATTTAACATTAGAACCCGACATCAACCGAAGAGACTAAATATAGAAACACATTTCCCACAGAGTTCAAAGTTTTAATTGCGAAATCTGTTTCACCAGTCAAATACACTCTTTAAGTAATTAGGTTATGTTTGATTAAATAATGGTTTTTTAGATTCAATGTTTCAAATGGTACCTAAATTAAACATTCTAATATTTTTGTTTAAAGTTTTTTCCACCTACCAGACTATTTGTTGACAACATATTTTTCATTTATCGGTCATTTTAATTTAGAACATTTAGTGCCAGCTTAGAATGATTTAGTTCTATTCAAACGATGAACTAAACAGTTCTGCAACATGCATATATTTTTTTTTTGTGAAATTGTGCGACAGGATTAGAATGTAGCTAACGTTTTTTCTTGCTTTGTTCAACCAGGAACATTCCACCATACAAGTGGCTCTGGTGCACTATGAAGTCTAGCGACAGTCCTGTCGGCAACGAATCTAGAGCGCACACAGAACTACTTACCTCCTCACACAGAAGGACTCGTCACGATCTTACTATCAGGGTAAGAAGTTCCACATAACCTAATCAGCTATTATTTACAAAAACAAGAGGCGCATGGTTTTATTTAGTTAAAACAATGCACGTATGAAATCATCATCATACACCCTATTTTTTTTATTACCGATAATTCTACCCTAATAATTACCCTTATCGTTATCATAATTATTTCATATAGACATAGTTCCTAATATCCACGGCATGTTTGTGATTGTACACTGTATTTATTTATGATCATTTGATACTTATTTATGTGATCATTATTTGCACCCATGAAATAAAGAATGAAGGCTTTTCGCATGTTCTTTTTCAAGAAGAACTTCTTTAGATAGAAGAAGAAAATTAAGAAGGAGAAGGCTGTCAAACATCGGCCACTTTTAAAGATTCACAGTAATACTAAATTAATAAATGTCTGATGCTACAAGAAAATTCAATCAAAATTCCAACACTTAGACGCCTTTTAAATCTTGTTATCAAAGCTATCAAACCATCTTTAGGGACGAGGTTCAAACTAAAAGCCTTTAAATAACTTCAATATTTTAAAGTGTTGATGAAATTAAATAGGCACGAAACTAGACCTAAAGTCCCAGGCAAAATGTCAAGCGCAATAGATTTATTGATATTTATTGTGACTCCCGAGCGTTTTGTTTAAATTTGGTAAAAAATTAATACTTCTTTAATGCAGGTAAAAGACGACAGCTTCAAGTACCCAAAGCAGAGGATCCATCAGTGCAACAGCACAAACTCGCGTAAAGTCCGACTGCACCTTCCCGAAGGCCAGCAAAACAATAACAACTGCCATCCGCAACGCAGACGCGACGACACGTTCTTGTAGTGTTTACCTCATAGATACTAGTACGTTTGCGTATACTTCTAGTATAAGAATTTATAGGTGTTAATGGGTGTATAGTGTAGTGATGTTACAAAATAAAAGCAAAATTTTATTTAAAAAAAAAACACTTTTTGCAAAAACTTTTTTGTTTTTTTTTTTTGTATCAACAACTTCTTTAATTCTGTTTCTGGTTTGTTTAAGGTTAATTATTTTGGTAAACTAGTTATAAAAATAAACAGTTTTTAAATACACTTTTCGTTTTCAATAAGTCGTAAAATATTTGTAACGTCACTAATTAGATAAGATTTTTCAAGAAGGTAAGAGCTTGTGTGTAATATTCTTAATCTTTTACAAAGAAATAAGAGTTCGTTTGATGTAAAATGATTTTCTTTTCTTTGGATCTTAAAAGATTCAATGATAAAAGGGAGTCACGATCATGCTAGGCATGGTTGATTCGTGTTTTGATCGAGAAAAAAGCTACAGTTGGAGCAGCGATGTTGTGATAATATCTTGCTTGAAGCAAAAGAAATATGAATAAATTTAATACATGAGTTTACAATGTTTAATACTTGATTAAACATAACTTCTGCAAACTTGGTAATCCTTGGAAAAACAAAAATCAAATCAAAATAATAAGAAACAGCGTAATAGTGTCTAGAAGCTCTGAAATTTAAAAAACCTTTTGTTGGGAAATAGAAATAACATTACTCAAAGAAACTAATAAAAATGTCGGCAATTACTTGGCTTGCACCGCGAAGAGTCAAAACAATATCCACAATTTCAACCTTACGATTCACAAAGCTTTGTTGATATTTTGTTAAATTAATTTTATATGCATTAGATACATTGGGGAGCCAAATTTAATACACTTCGGCGTGAAATTAGAATGTATTCATGATAGAATTTAATTACTTGTGCTCATGTACACAGAAGTTGTGTTTTGTGGTCGTGTGGTACTAACATTTGCGTGTGGTTTGGTTCATGTTTGATCAATGTTATTAAGTCTTAAATATTTATTATAATATGGTCTATACATTGCTTTTGTTTTGTCTTATAGCCACAATTAAATTAAATTGGAAGTACATTTATAATTAAACAAATATTAACAAAATGGTTACCGAGGTAGCCCAAAAGATTATCAAGTTGAAGTGGCAGTGGACCCCATAGCGCGAAGAACTGATCGCCGGTGGGGCCGATAAGTTCTGGAATGGAGGCCACATACAGGCAAGTACAGTGAAAGACGCCCGCCTATAAGGTGAAAGTTCCTTTCGCATTTCCTGTTGTTGCAGGAAATTGCTGGATGCAGATTACTTCCAACAGGTCTATGTGAAGATCCTTGAGGAGGCTTATGTTCATCAGTGGACTTTCTGTGTCTGAAGAGAGAGAGAGAGAGAGAGAGAGAACAAATAAGTCGAGTAAATTCCTGATTATAGTTTTGGGGTTGCTAATGTTAGTACCACAGGCAAATCTAAGCCAACAATAAACTATGTGACGACAGCTCCTCGAAAGAAGGACAACTCATAACATCTAGGAAACACTAAGGTAGCAAGATTTTTCTTGCGTTTGCATATTTATGTTAATTTATTATCTTACAAAATTGTCAAGTGGAGTCTTTATGTAAAATTGTTGAATGTTGAAGACGGTCCTAGTTAAAACCTGTGTTCCTCAATTGAGAATATATCTTTAAAAAAACCGTACGGAATTATTACGTAACTCTTTAACCATTGAATTAACTTTTTACTCAGTTGTTTTAATTAAAAGGTAATTAATATTCATTGAATACATGCTATAATCATTAACTTTGTGTATCATTTCTTGTAGTTCAAACTGCTATACTTCTCATACACATTTTGCTAAACAAATGCAGCATAATTATAAATATGTATTACTGTTTGAAAAACGTATTTATTATATTGTAAGTAGCAAACAGAATACAGGGACTATTTATTAAAAAAAAAAACTTTTTTCAGTCTACAATTTTGTACGACTTACGGATCTCTCGTACCAAAAACATGTACATACGTAATTAAGTATTGTTAATCGCAATTTGTAAGAACATGTTTAGGTTATTTAGATAATTGGTGCCAAACTATTGGAGTCAGACTCTAGTCACGTAGGCTATATCATTGGTAATTTTTTCTGTAATACATTTCATGGTTTTATGATCAATTGTATACTTGTGTGGACGTAGCCAATCACTTATCGATACATTTCTTTTTAAAATTAAGATTGTATTTGGATATTTTTTAATTGAAAATGTTCTTTGTCTCGAGTTATCTGATCTGATTGATCATTTTCTACTCTTGCTACGCCCTATTATTTTCTAAAACATTTTTAAAGTGAAACTTTTTTGACTCAATGAGTGTCAAATTTCAAGGCAGAATTCCAGTGAAACAATTTGGGATTAATGTTTTTGACAATAGTTTTTTTGTCTCAAGAAAGGCTAAGTGGGAATTTGAAAGGTAAAAATAGTAATATAGGTTACTGGGTCACAAAATCAAAGACACCAGAAAAAAATGTCTACTTTTTACATGATTAATTCCATGTATGTAGATACTATTAATTAGTAATTCGGAACTATTAACATACTCATACAAGCATTTTTCGTTTACGGATATTTTCGAAAATTGTTATCTAAATTTGATTTAAATGAAGTATATTTTTTTCTAATTCATGTCTCTAAATATCGATAACGATATTTCTCATATTTTAGATACCGAATTAGGTTTTTTAATATGACTATAATTTATTTGTGCGCAGCATTTCATACAAATTAAATAGAAAGCGGTTTCACCTCAGCAAGGCTACGTCCCAGAATATGTTTTAGTTCAAAGGAAAACAAGCGTGGTATCACATTTTACTTAATTAAAAATAAATATATAATCCTGACTCCATTTCAATATGAAGTATTTAAATATGATTTTTTTTTCAATATTTTTCATACTAAAACATGAAAATGACATATTTTTTTAAATTATTTAATCCTTCTCTTTTAGTTAACATCCCCAAACTAATTATTTTAACACGTTCACGGCGTTACGGAGGTTTTTCGACCCCGTACACTGCTGTCATTCAGTGCGGGCGAAAAATCTGTATCTATGCGCTGGTGCGGAAGCTGTATCTCTGGAATTTATTACTGCATGGCAGAGATAACTATATATTTGTGTTGTCCGTTAAATACACAAATAAGTGTGATTTTAAAAATATAGGGGCCCTGGAAAGCACTTGAATTTCAGACGTGTTTTTGGCTTCCGTAGTGAACGTGTTAATGATTTAGGTAGGTATAAAAATGAACTCGTCATCCGTGTTTATTTTTATTTTTATTGATACCACGCTCGTTTTTAACTTCATGCGTGGATATGTATAAGTCACTGTAAATAAAAAAAAAAATATTTTCATGATTAAAAAAGTCACAAAAATATTGTACATTGTTTATACACTGTAAAAAACACGAACTATAGAATAAATGTTTCAAATGTGGAATTGTTTCTTTATATCTCAATACCCTTTAGACTTATACCAGAAGTAGCACAAAATAACTACTAGCAATATACAACGATAAGTATTGAGTATTAAAAAAAAATCATATATTGAAAATAAATTCAACAACAGTTTGTATCCAATATCAAATCACTGCAAAACTCAATAAACAAAATGTAGGTGACCCTAATCGAATTTAACATTCCCAGACGGAGATTGAAGGAAACCTATCAATTGGATAGGCCGCATTAATAACACTAAAGGAGCACTAAACCAGCAGAATCCTTCGCATAAAACTTGATAGTGTCTATCAATCTAGCGACCAATCACAAACTGATCGGTCCACTCCAAACGAGATAATGTTAGACAAAAAATCCTATGTTTCCGCTGACTGTTTTTGACAGCCTCCGTGGCGCAGTTGGTTAGACGCCGACTGTGAAACGTGAGGTCGCGGGTTCGATCCCCGCAGCGATATAAATATTTTCGTGAACCACAGGTATTTATTTCGGGTCTGGTGTATTTATTTGGGTGTTTTATGATGATTTGTCTTGTATAATCAAAAGTAAATGGGACAAAAAATTTATGAAAATAAATACGACCAACAGCCACACACACAATCCTGATTCCACACTAGCATCGAGTCTTGTCGCGGGTACGAGAAACTACGACATTTTTCGGAACCACAAACACGAAACAAATACCTGTGGGTAACACACATGTTTGATTCGGTGCGAGGGTACATAAAGTTATCATTGAGTATTTATTTTTGTTGGGTGTTATTTATTTATTATTTATTTATAATAGTGATTTAATATTCCACATATAAACGGCCGGAGCATGATAAATATCTGTAGACCATATCATTATATATCAGGGATCACACTTTATTCGGCCAGACCATTCGGCCTTCTAACATTTACAGGATCAATCAGCTATTTCGTATCTCAGCGAATGGATTCATAAAGCAGCAGACCGGGCTCTGTGGCGTACTTTGGGCAAGGACTATATTCAGCAGTGGACTACGACGGGCTGATGATGACGATGATATAACCTGATTCAAATTCCCATAACCACTATAGTTATTACATGCAATATATTATCAGTCATCTTGCTACGAAGATAAAGCATCTATAAACCTATACATAGGTCACTTGAGATATGGATTCTGATTCGCTCTACCGAGACTGTCGCTATTACGCTATTAATCTGTCGACTCTGTCGCGTTGCATTTGCTTACGTAAATGCTCTTGCATATACGGCCGATGCCAATATTCAATCGATAAAAATAAGATTGAAGTCAATCTGGATTGTTTTCTACTTTTCGACTTGTCATTTACCATGTTACCATAGTTTTTCACTACTGAGATTGATTATTGGCAATACAGTATCAGAAAAAAGATTGAGCTGTCAATTTTAAACGGCAAATTTTGGATTGGGATTGTTTATTGGCAGCGGCTGATAGCCGGCAAAGGCGTATATCTAGGTGCAGCTTCAACAATTATACAGTATAAATAAAATTAAGAAGTATGGCTTACAGTCTGTGAGGGCGGCCAACCCATTCAAGACCAACGTGAAGGAGTATGGTCTAACCCTTCTTAATCGAACTCTTGGTTATAGATGATGCCTGTGCTCAGCGATAGGTGATTATGAGCTGATTTGAACAGTACAGTACAGTTGAAGAAATACATCTTGAAGTACGGTTATTATAGTAAACCAAGCGTTTTGCTATTTTACATGAGCGGTCGTATCGCACACCATCAAGCGAATGGCAAGCTCGTTTCACCATACATCGCAATATATATATACAGGATATATCAAGAAAACGAAGCCGGGTGGTAGTTTCAGAACACAACATTATTGGCAATTTACATCTACATGAGATGATTAAATAGCGTTTATTGGATTTTAAACACAATGCAACTTAAAATTTAATAATCTCTTTAATAATCTTTTCCTATCATCTTATTTGGGTGGTAAATACATCCTTTTTCTAAAATAATAGTGCGTACCCTTTTATTTTGTATGACGCTATGCAAGGGTTTAAATTATTATTTTAGCAAGAACTATGATTTACCATCCAAAAACAAAGATATTTCAAAAATCACAAAGAAGTCGCGTTTCTTTACGAAATGTTTAATTGCATTATGTTTGTAGTCACTAAGACTACCACCCGGCTTCGTTTTCGGTAGCAGTCTTGAAATACCCTGTATTTTTTAAGCTTGACCTCTGTAATAAGTAATCTCAGTTATCACAAAGCCGTATAAATGTGTACTGACAATAAAACACGAGTACTGCATGTATCGTAAATCTTGAACTGCGTGGTGGCCTGTGCGTGGGTTGGTAACGCACCAGATGCGGCTGCCATCATCTTCACGATGGTCGCGGATTCAAGCCAAGGCGTACCTCTGATTTTTCGGATATGGGTATTGAAAGTCAGTCATCACTATAACTGTGGCGTACAGACTAAATAAAGTTGTAAGTAAATGTAAATCAAATATGAGAAATATATAAAAGTTTGCAAGCGCCCGTCATCGGTCATTACATTGACAGAAGTCAGATCGAGTGGACGGGCCTCAGACACTGAAAAATCACTGTGTTTGGTTTAAAGTTTAAACTACCCACCTAAGCACCAGAACATCATAATAACGATGAAAAAACACCGTGAGGACACCTGCACACCGTAGCAATTTGCAAAAAAATCTATGGTATGTAAAGTCCGTAAACCCGCACTAGGCGATATGAGTAAGCCCAGTCAATCGTATTCTCGATTATAGAGGCCCGTCTTCTGCAGTAAGAAGTACATGGTGTACAGAATACATAACTACATATGTATATTAAAACGTTTTGAATAAACACAAAGTGAACAAATCGCGATACTAATCACTTAAAGAACATAAAATCTTTATTCATAGTTTACAGAGTGACAAAGTGTTATGCATTAAAACGAAATCTTCTAGTTTTACTACTGTATTTAATGTTTCCAAGACTGGAATGGGCTGAAGTATTAAAACGTTAATCCGATATGAAAGTAAAGTTCGAGCGCGACTCAAGTGAGTTTTTGTAGTACTAACAAAACATTGTAATGAAATTGTGCAGATAAAACCTTAAATGTTGGCAAGTGGAATATCTAGTTGGAGTTGACGTTTTTATTTTTTTATTATTATATAGATACATATGTGCATCACGTACGCGACAGCAAAATTTAATGAGCAAAGACTATTTACGAATTTGCAATAGTGCTGAATCTGTATCAGCCCATAGACGTCCCACTGCAGGGCCTACGGGCCTACTTCACAATCGACAGTACGATTGAGAGTGGTTAGGCCATATAGTCCACCACGCTGGTCTAGTGCGGGTTGGCGGACTTACATACCATAGAAATTCTTATAAACCGCTATGGTATGCAGGTTTCCTCACGATGTTTTCCTTCACCGTTTTAGTGCGTGGTGATTGACTATCAATACACACATGACTCCGAAAAGTCAGAGGTGTGCCCTGGGATTTGAACCCGCGACCACCGTGAACATGTTGGCAGCCGCGTCTGGTCCGTTTACCAACAGGCCACCACGCACTTTTTGTATGCTATTTGCTACAATTTGTGTATGCTAGGTGTTAAGTTATCTAGCAAAAGTCATATAAAGTCGTTAAAGAGTAATAAGCCTCAGCCGCCGTGGCGCAGTTGGTTAGACGTCGCCTGTGAAACGAGAGGCCGCGGTTTCGATCCCCGCACCGAGAGAAATGTTTGTGCGGCCCTCAAATATTTCTTCCGGGTCTGGGTGTTTGTGAGACCGAAAAGTCTCTCGTAGTTCCTGATACCCACGACACAAGACTCGATGTTAGTGTGGGGTCAGGACTATGTATGTGACTGTTGGATGTTATTTATTATTATTATTATTATAAGCGTCTAACGGCCATAAAGCCATAAAATTGATTATGATAACCATAGACAATTTTAGAACATATTTTTGTTATCGAATGTTTTGTTCCTCTCTAACGACTATCGAATTTAGTTTAGGCGAAGGAGACAAAGAAATCTAAAATTAAAATGAGTTTTAAAAGTGTCTATGAATAAGACCGTAAATGAATACAAGTCGCTTTCGTCGGCCCACCGAAGAAACTTTTAGGAGGATCTTATAACAATTTACATAATAAAATATAGTAATTTAGCCCTAGATTCCTGTAGAATAAGGAGAAGGGTGGTAATATTGTTGAAATTTGCATTATGTTTTTACGTAATCCATTGTCTTGTCAAGTCTATGTCTATTTCTCCGGCCAAACAGCAGTGTAAATGCACTGTTGTGTTTCAGATTGAAGGACATTGTAGCCAGAGAAACTACTGGACGTATTGAGACTTAACATCTTATGTCTCAGGGTGGCGAGCGCAGTGTAATACCAAGCATTGCTTTGTAATTCAAGGTGTTGTTTGGTTTTGATACTGTTCATGAGCAGTCAATGCTTACCATCAGGTGATCGGCATGCTAGTCTCGCCATTCACAGCAATAAAAAAAGGTATTTTATACGAAACCTATACAAGGAGAAAGTTTTTATCCCATTCTACGGATCTTTAAAAATAATCCAGACCACAAACAGTTCAAGAAAATATTCAAATCTTAGATTGAATAAAGCTGAGATTGCAAGGCGTGGATAAAGACTTGTTTTTTTTTATTAATAAATGGACGAGGAGACAAATGAATCAAAGTGTCTTTTTCAGTCTGCAGGATTGCAGAAAGACAGAAAAAGTCGTTACATTTCTAATAACTCAACGTCGGAATTTTATTCTATTTTCAAGTTTCAACAGCGCCACATAATGGATGCTTTTATTATTTAAAATATCTTGTAAATGAAATAAAGGTCAGCCGTAATTGAAAATTATATTTTTGTGCAACTTTTAACAAAAAACTGTTAATTATTGAAATTGGTACATATTGTTGTTGGAAAAAAACCCTAATAAAAGCCAAAGAATGTGGTTGTATTCAATCTATTTTCATATAGAACATCATATCATTTCTTAAGATATTCTTAATAAATTAGTTCAAACAAATCGTATCATTCTTATTCATAGTAACCATTCTAACCGAAACTGAATTTGATTAAACCACAATCACTGAGCCTTGTTTCGGACTAAGGAGAATAGTAAAAAGTCTTTGTCAGAGCGCTGTTATAGGACAGCCTCAAATAAATCTGGCTTCGGCTTAATTCGTCCTTTATCTCTGATTACATTGACAAGAGTACGGAATCACTTTGACCTCTTTAAGTCGAGGAAGTTCTGAGATGCATTATTGTAATCTAGAATAGTGACTAGGAAAAATCTGTAATTCTGTCCTACGTGAATAATAGACTAATTTGATTAAATTGCAGTCGGCAATCTTCTAAGTTTAGTTTTCCCTATTTTACTTTTTAGTGCGTAATCCCAATAAAATTTAAATAAAGTGTGATTTTGATTGTCATAGAAATAAGACAAAAAACGGCAACATATTTTTAAAAGTCAGAAAATATTTTTAACAGCTTTTATAATTGTTTTATTTGCTTATTATTTCAACTCGATCGCGATGATAATATATAATCTATATTCATTAACCTGGTGCTGTTATCTCGTGCGTGCATCTCTTTGATTACCCACGTGTTAACAACACAAACAAAGCATATGATGGTATCTATATTATCTTCTTTTTAGTTTATTTAACTACCGACGCATACAAAAATAAATAATTCAATTGCCAAACATTTTTAGAAATAAAATATTTTCATGAAATTGGGAATATTTTTATATACTTGAGTGACTGAAAAGTCTATCCAAATTATTGAGAAACTACATATAAATTTATGAAAATCCATCTAAGCAAATTATATCGTTTCTCATATTGGAGCGAACCTACTTCACAGTGGTATAACAATATTAATATTATGTAGATAATATTCATAACTTTAAGATATTATTAAGATTAATTTAGGCACTACTCTCACTAACATAAACAATAACATCAAGCACTGTTTAATGTTTATACATCTCAATACGTATATATTGACCGATACTTCGTACCAATACGATAGTTGTGAATATTTAAATTTTGAATAGTGATTCGTTATACTTCGTAATAATAAGATAGTTGTGAATAATTACATTCTGAATAATGAATCGTAACATGATTCGGCAATAATATAAGAGAGATTCAAATATATGTAAAACCAACAAATCTATAATAATATTCTCTCAAGTAAGGAGAAATTGTTAACATCAGTTCGTCAAATATTTCAAGAGTCCAAGTATTAAACAAGTTCGTTGCAAAGCAGCAGATCCAGCCATTTGATTCATAATTATAGTTACTAGCCGCTGCATATTTTCATCTTTCTTCTTAAAGTAGCATTGTCAATATTATCTTGTACCATGGCTTCAGTAAGACGCAAATAAAGAAGTGTAGAAATATATTGGCACGAAACGTATAAGCAAATAAAACAAATTAAGAAATAGTAGTCCGCCAACCTGCACTAGGCCAGCGTGGTGGACTATATGGCCTAATAACTCTCAATCGTACTGTCGATTGTAGAGTAGGCCCGTGCCCTGCAGTGGGGCGTACATATATGAGCCGATACAGAAGAAATGTATTGGCACGAATTTTAGCGTAACTTTTCGTCTTTCTTGTAGACAATTAATTAATGGTTAAATAATAATAATAAAAACCGCAAATCAAAACACAAGAATTTTGGCTCATTCATTTTCGGATCATGTAATGGTCAATACAAACCTTTAGTGGCCTTTAATCCAGCCACGATTAACCTCAACCTCAACAATGACAAATCATTTTATGTAGACCAGGAAATTAGCACACAACACTAAAGATTGTTTACGATCTTTTGGCGCTCGAATGCGCTGTTGTCAAAATATTACGAACAGCTTTCCTTTCTTCGCATTTTATTTTATTGGACATGTTAATATATTTAGATTACGAGTATAAATCCTTCTTGTTGATATTATGAAAACATATCCGAAACAATGTGTTAAATAGATATATTTAAAATCTTTATTTTTAGTACCAAAAGTCGCCACAAGCCAAAAGAAAATAGATGAAGTTTACCTACAAGAGGGTCAACCCAAATATGACCTATCTTCTAAAGCATTGTGACGAAGGAAAAAAGAATAGGCCCAAAAATAATGGCAAACATTCAGTAGCCCTATATGAAACCAAAAAGGTCTGTCGTTAGGGCGATCCACGTCCCAATGCGGAGTGCAAAATAATGTACGAGCGGATTGTTGCGAACATTTGTTGCGAGAGACAACGCATAACCTTTATTAAGTTTGGGTCTTCAGTACTTGTTTTTGACCTTACATGTAATATGTAGTATTAAGGGTGTGATGATCGATTTGTTTTTGATAACACTATTGGTTAGTAAGCAATAGAGCCTTTTTTTTCCCTGGTATCAAAAGCTATAAATACAATTTTCAATTAAAAGTACTAGCTTAAAAAACATACATACATAAACTCAAGCCTTTGGTCTCAGAAGGGTCAGGCAGAGTGCCAGGACACCCACATTTTACCATATAGGTTCCGTCTCACAATAGGGGACGAGCCTATTGCCATATCGGGCACAAATTCCTGACGCCGCGCCGGGGTAACAATGAACAGAAATTCTAATACCACTTTACCCCACCTGGGTTTCAAACCCGAGACCTCAACTTTGTATTCGTACCATAATACTTGACTACGCCATCGAGGCGGCTTAAAAAACAAATATGTAGAAATATTATAGCTTAATAAATGTATATTTGTAGAGATAACTTTAGAGGGTTAAAAATATATTGAAGTATTTCTGTCATCGGTTCCACAACACAATAACAATCCTAAAAGACAAAAAAAAGAGAGAAAAAAGAATGGGGATCGCTAGTGCCTCGGAGTTCTTTCATCTGGCAAAAAAAAGAGAAATATGTGGAGCTGACTGTCAACCTTTACTAGTTGGAGAAGCACTAGAAAAAAGAAGACGAAGAAAGACCAGTGTTAGCGCAGTAGCACATAATATTCAGAGATTTTTAAAATAATTCCATAAATGTTCCACAAAATGCACGACTATCGAGCCAAAACTATCGACTTCAAAGCCTATCACTAGACTAGTGAAAGGGCTTAATCTTTTAACAAAACATTATTTAAATACTATCTCAATCATTTCCTATGAAAATGCCCGTAGCCCAGGATACAATATATCCAATGTATCCCAAACTAAAACCACAACAAAGGAACTCTATAAGTTTACTTCAAGAGCAAGATTACCGAGAACAGATCACTGTAAGACCTGAATCCTGGCGGGAGTAACACGACTTAATCTGAATAGTTTCTCTTTAGTATAGATGTTCCGTCTTGCTTTGAAGACAAAATGACATTTTTTTTCTACTCTGTATTAAATCATTATACATTTCAATGAAGACACATCAGTTATAATTATTTAAATGTATTGTATCAGCTCATACACGACCCACGGCAGGGCACGAACCTCCTGTACTATCGAGATACGATTGAGAGGAGTTAGGCAATATAGGCTGACTTTACATACCATAGAAATTCATACAAATCATAATGGTATGCTGGTTATATCACGATGTTTTCCTTCGCCGTTATAGTGCGAGGTGGTGGTATACTGACCAGACGCGGCCACCAACATATTCTCGGTGGTCGCGGGTTCAAATCCCAAGGCACACCTCTGACTTTCCGGAGTCATGTATATGTAATGTAATGTAATGTAACTATTAAAACGGTGCGTTAAAAAGCATACTCTAAAACGATGTTTATATAGCTTCCTCATTCTTGCCTCTAAAAATTTTCAATCAACATATAAATATCATCGAATGACTCCTGCAATAAGTATATCTTAGTTGTATGAAGCACCGCTGTACGATTAAAATTTCGCTCACACACAATTCAAGGCAGTATTCGCCATTCAGCCGATTACAAATGAAAATTTGTTGCTGTATCGTGACCCAGCAAACCAGGTCAAAGGCAAACGCGTAATATTTTGCCGGCTCCTTTGTATTGACCCTTGATTTAATTAAAATTAACGTTTCCGCACTAAACCATTTCGGGTAAAAATTTAGTTAAGCGTTTAGTGAAACGGACAATGGCGACCCAATCTGGGGCATCAGTCTTGCCTTTGTGAACGGAATCTTGTCTCGATTGTACATAAATTGAAAAAATAGGATGTAAACACTTATACTGTTTTATAAAAGGAAGAAATGCGTTGTGAGCCCGGTAGTTTTATTGTTTTTTTTTTTATATATCTACAAAAGTAGACATACATGATACATACATGGAAATTACGAATATCATTAATATGAAAAGGCTATCCTTAAAATAACTATGCTAATGACCATGGACACGATTCCACATACTATGACTATGAAATATAGATATAATTTGTTTGACGCCATATCGTGTTATCTATGTATAATACTGTGTAATAATAATAATAATAATACGCTTTTTTAAAACACCTAATATAAAATTTAAAACGAATAACAGAACTAAAATAAAAGAAACAACTACAATAATAACTACGATATAATTTATAACCTTTTTAAGACAACGCAGAGTATTTCTAATAAAGGTTTGATGCTAAGTGGCGAGCATGATTTTTCAATAATACATGTTACAATACATTACATTGCGGTCTTAAGCAATAACCTTAAATAAATATAATTATTTATATAATTTAAATTTAAAATTCTTTAGTATCACGGTGTAGGATTTTAGAGTGAGTCCAAGCATAGTCTTTGAGAATTAGGAGCTTAACTTTATATTAGGATCTAATATCTTTTCAACTTAGAGTTTCTTACCCTGCATTAAATATTTATAAAGAACATAGTTCCCCATTAATATCAATGTCATTATTATCCTTTGGTTACATCTCCGTATAAGTAAATAATAATAATACATTATTTATTACAACAACATTAGCTGTATGTACATTAGCTTTATAAAAACGTTCACAAACAGTCTAAGCTGTACTATTAGATTGGCTACAACTTAGGAAAAACATCTGAAAAAACAAAACTTATAGCCACGTCAGGCCAGATTTATGGGTGTTGTATGACGTTCTGGATAAACGGTAAACACATAAACAAGACTGCGGTCAATACTTCCTACAAACTGATTCATTACGCACCCGTCAACTTGTTTATCTGAAACCTAAATCACTGGTAAAAGCAACTATTAATTAAAATTCTAAATAAGTAAACCTATCTTGCTACGAGTATTAAAGCGTATTTTTGTAATATTTATAAATAATAAAAAAGAACATTTCATTAGGGATTTCTAGGAGAATTCATATTTTTTCAAATAATAAATATGGAAATTGGTTTTAAGGTTTCTGTGATGTTGTTGAAAATTCCAGCGGGCAGACAGCTAGTCCTAATAATAACTTTCTAGCTACTTTCTAGCTTTTCATAATATCCCAACTTAGGTACCCTGTTTTACGCGAATTCGGAGGTACGCGGTTTTTCTTGCGCATTGGCTTTCCCACTCTGTCCTGCCAGTGTTCGGTTTACGACAATTTCGAAACTGTTCTGCGTGGATTTTTTTACGTATGCCGTACATATTATTGGTTTGATCTTCAATTACGTCATCTAAAAGAGCAAATAACGAGTCGTTTGAACGTAACAAGAAATGAAAAACTTTGGAGTTACACATTTGAACCCCGACTTACGCGAATTCGACTCACACGGCTATCGCTTGGTCCCACCTATCGCGTAAGTCCGAGGTATTACTGTATTCTTAAACTGATAGATGTATGAAATATTTAAAATAAGGTTTAATATAGCCTTTAAGTTTGTGTTTCCTTTGCTTGCAATCCTGAAATAAACTTCTATTTAAAAAAATCGCTACAATTTAAATTCAGTTTTCCGTTCCGAATTTGAAATTCTACTACACGTTTTGACTTCAAAACGGGTTGATACGATAAACTTTAAAAATCGCACGTCTTTGGCACTCAATAAAATTCAAATTCCCTATATAAAAGAATAAAGGACATGAATAAAGATGTGAAGTGTCAACCGGTGTGGGACCGCGTTGAATTATTCAATAATATTCGGTGAACAAAACTCATAGCTATTTTATTACGAGGCATTGTGATACTTTTGTAATAAAACGTGTTTATCATCTTTCCACCTCTTTGTATGGGATAAAAAATGTTTTGCCTTTGTTGTGGTAATACCATTAAATTTTAGAAGGGCCAGGAACGTTTATTGGAAAAAAAGGTTTCCCATTTATTTAGGCAAAAAATTAAAATAGGTATCTAATCTTAGAAATATACATTCGCGTCTTGAAAAATGTAGATATTTTCTTGTTCGTAATGTTGGTATATTAGTGAAAATTGTATTAATTATTTAGCAATAAATTGCTATAAATTCTTTTGACAACCGAAAATATATTTAGCTATTATCCTTTTAAAACGAGTTTGAGTGGAATAAAATAGCACTAAACTAATTATGTTTACTTTTCTTTCCAAATAATTCACATATGATGGACAACTTGTAAAATATCTGCCAATAAAAGGGCAGAAAAAGGTGGCCCGGCACCACCATTTTTATCTACGTTTTTGAGGTACCAGCACTCTCTCTTAATATAATCTCAGAAAATATATTTATAATATTGTATTGAGACCCTTGAAGCGCAACTATCGAGGCTTCATTGTGGTTTTACGACAGCATAATATGTGAAAAAACAGCATAATTGCTTCTTAAAAATTCAATATAAACTACATTTGAGTATACGTACTAATAAATAAATACACCCAACAGTCACATACATAGTCCTGACAACACACTTACATCGAGTCTTGTGTCGTGGGCATCAGGAACTACAAGAGACTGTTCGGTCGCACAAACACCCAGACCACAAATATTTGTTTCAGTGCGGGGATCGAACCCGCGGCCCATCGTTTCACCGCCGGCGTTTAGACCGCGCCGGGTTGGTTAGCCAACTGCGCCACAAAGGTAGTATGTATTAAAAAAAAAAAAAAATTTTAAAATATCACAAATAAATTCACACAAAAGTTAACAAACCCGATTATTCAGCCGATTAACGAAGCAGGAAGTAGCTTTCAGTAAGAAATAACAAAATGTGTTGACCTAAATTCCGTCAACACAGAACCGTACTTCTCAGTTAATTAACTGTACGAACAATTAATACAACTTTGCGAGGATATTAAACAAACTTCAAGTAACATAGAGTACTTGAACCGTTGAAATTCTTTCATGTCACGACTGCTTAAAACACTTCGAAAATGCGCGGGAGAATGTTGCTTGAGCAAACTGTGAGTCTAACTCGTGAATGAAGTTTCTGAACAGTCTTTATATATTATATATTATATTATTTTTATACTGAATTAAGTGGAGCTAGTTTTCACGGGTTTAAAATAGCTTTCATTATTTTTTGTTTAATGTTTTTCGTTAGCAACTGCAAAACTTAAAACCACATTCTGAAAAAATATTATTTTATCAAAATGACCTATTTCCTTTAGTTTGTCATATGCCATTGCTTTCCAGAATTTGATCCGTATCAGCAACATTATCGAATAGTGTTATATCTTAGAATAATACATATCGCACCTTTAGAAATAAAGAGACCGAACTATTTTTTTTTCTTTTTTGTTAAACGTTCATTAACAACCAGTAACATAAGATTTTTTTTACTTATGGAAGATACATCGAAAAAGCCGAAGTATACATCTTTCTGTCTTTCACACGTCAATAGGTCCTCCTTTAAGGGTTGATAGAGATAGTCATTTTGAGCCAATATATGATTAAAAGCAAATTCTTTTTTTTGCATTATGTCACTTTAATTCTAAAGGTGTGATATAGTAAGACGACTGCTTATAACCTCGGTCAGGTCGTGTGGCCGCTTTGTCGGGCGTTTGGCAGCAATCCATATTTGTTTATTTTACTACGTGCCACTATAATTATTTATTACTTGTTATAACGATATTTGTCAAACATATGTACTGAAATTGTTTAATATTGTCCAACAATACCTTACATTTACTTTGCGGTAATGATGATTGTATAGGATCTAGGTAAACAGGTATGTAATTTAGAGCTATATGTCTATTATACAATTTAATTGACTGTATCCGAGTGGTTTTTCTGTGGTTGTTATAGTCTGTGACCCATATTCACAAATATTGCTATTTATTTATTTTATTGCATAATGTACCAAGGAGAATTCCCATTTTAGTATGAAACTTAGTATCGGTGCGAAGATTAGTGTACCTCGATGAAACCTACCTTTTTATGTAGAGAAAACTATATATTTTCAATAAATAAACATAATTGCGACCCAGGCCCTGGGTTCTTGGCGAAATTAACTTGAAGTCTTTTGGCTCTGTCAACATAATGTAAAATTTTATGCTAATTACTTTATTTTATAAAAATCTGTCGCCCGGGATAAAACAGGAAAACGTTTAAGGACAAACCATAAAAATGCTATAATACATTTTAAGCAGTAGATATTTTTACCCGTACTCTGAATGAGCATTGTCCTTTAAAAAAACGGTCTTTTAATTTTTTATACGAAACAGTTTAGTTAGTGTGTGACAAATTTTAAAAAGCGATAATAAACACCTATTATTATTATACTAACGACGAAAAATTGCCTCAATAAAACCACAATTATGTATCAAATTGTTTAATAGCTCAATCACGTAAATAATTTCCGGCCCGGACCACGGTACAGCGATTCATATCTTAATGCACCTTAAATAAATCACCGCACAAATTATGCCCGACTTTTAATTAAAATGGAGGCAAACGAATATCGGCCGATTGCGTGATTTTGGCTACAGTACGTGCATTTCAATTTCATCGTACAAGCAATAATTAAATTGTTTTTACATATTGCAAAAATCTAGACTTTTACTCGGACTCTGGATTTTTTAGGACAGAGATTTATTTTATCATTCGTACTAATATCCATTTTTTATTGCATGAATGGCGAGAAGAGCATGCCGTTCACCTGATGGTAAGCGATACGACCGCTCATAAACAGTAGCAAAACCAAACAACACCTTGCATTACAAAGCTATGCTTGGCATTCCACTGCGCTCGCCATCCTGAGGCAAAATGCTTAGTCTCAATATGTCCAATAGTTACTACTTACTTCGACTACAATATCCTTCAATCCGGAACACAAAATTGCATTTACACTGCTATATGGCGGCTGAAATAGAAATCTTACGAAACCATATACCTTATTCCATCAAATCAATGTGCGTGACGATTTCATGTATACTCGTAGTATTCATTTAATAATTTATTTAATACCGTCAAGAAGATAATTATAATGATACATTTTAAGTATTCTTGAATATTTTAGCAGTAAGTTTCCTATAGTTAGTAGAAGCCTCTACTAACTAATAAATCCATTTAAACCAAAAGGAGCCTGATATGAACAAAGACACAGGCGGTAGTAAGGCAAGTGTTGAGGACACGTGTGATGATCGATTGTTTCTCCTCGTCGCATTTCCATTAATTTTATCACTTATCCGAGTGTTTTAGACACCACATGCGGCGTTTATTGATTAAGTGAGGCTGATCGGTTTATGTTTAGCTATTTGATGCTATTATTACTATTTTTTAAGTCTTAACTTCCCTGTATGTATCGACGTCTGTTTTTTTATAAACTACTTAGGTACACTAATATAATAATGTATATTATTACCCGCTTGCAGTATTTAAATCTGAATATAAAAACTAAAAAATACGTGATTAACAGGCGGTTTCGATGATGTACGCAATGTTTAATAGAAAATCTTAATGGTGTAAATACTATTTGCCTTCTACGGCTGTACCCACACTTTGTACGGTATAAGTTTTACATTATTGTTTATAAAGCATAGATGCGTTGTCCGAGCTTTATAATGGCAACGACGTTTGGAGGTAATTGCCTCACGTGCAATCAGTCACGCTTCAACCAGTGGTGCGGATACACGTTTCTCTGACTATTTGTAATCGCAAAACCAATTGCGCAAAAATAGATTAGACTGATTTAAAATAACGTACAAATTATTCTGAAACTGTGAAACAAAATAAATATTTTATTTAGTGCGCAAGTACACACAAATTTATTTTTTTATGAAATAAAATTATTAAATTCGCTCTCATGGCGACGTTTGACAACTCTCGCCACGTCATCCCGTACTTGATGCTTGGTGCTACGTCACACGCGCTTTAGCCAATAACAGTGCGGCACTTATTGTTACGTAACTGGCGATGTCTATTCATCGCGTTTCATCGCATCGCGCCATTTTTTTGTGCCATTATGTTAGTGTATGACGCGTCTATTTGTAAAACGTCATTGATTAAAACTAATAAAAGAGTGCTCATATATCGCACAAGCAATTATTTTCCATAGCAAGTTACGATCTATTTAGCCACTATAAATATTCTAGTATATTTTAAACGCCAAGAATATATCACTTATTTTATCTGAATATGTCTGTATTATGAATTTTTCCAGCGCTTAATAACGCTCTTAAGCATCACAAGAGGATCTCAAGAGTAAGTTAGTAGCTACTAATCAAGCTCTGAAACTCACCCGCATTCAATTTATTGTAAACATGTCTCTCGTAAATAACATTTATAATAGTCTTTTATAGCGAACTCGGTGGATTACTGCTTAGGAATTGGTTCATGATCACGCATATTAAACTAGTGCCCATAGTTTTAATATATTTACATTAATTTGTTGAAATAGTTCAAGGAGAAACCCCTTTTTAACTTTTTTATCGTATCCAGGCGGCCTATCACATATGAGAGGCTTACCATCAGTAACATGATAATAGTCTTTCATATGATCTTGAATTCGCCGTAATAGCAATTCGTGCGTTTGGTATCAAAAACTATGGCAAACCTATTGTCTTACAATCGGTTGGACACGTCTTACCATTATCTCTTTGGCGACGCGATTATACCAGAATTTGTATTCAACACTTTTTAATAATTTATAGTATAATATCGCCCGTATTTCTCATATTCACCTCGAATATGCACGAAAACAAAACCCATATGTAAAGTGATTGGAATATTTTCCAATAAAATCATATGGCTTGTGTGATTCGGTCCACGTGAACATTTTCACGGTCCGCGCCGCGCATACGATCCGATACGACGAGACATCTTGTTATTGGCTGCACTTTCTATTCAAATTCTTGGGAAAAACGTATGTAGGGTGTATATTGTAATCGTATTTTCAAGGAATTAATTTAATAATTAAAAGACAAAACGATATCTTCTGCCTTGTGTAATGTCAAGATTAATATAATAATAAAATATTCTGACTTTAGACAATGTGTGTATTTACTACGTATGTCTAGGATGTAAATATTTTTTTATAATAAATACAAAAAATAATTATTTTTTGGTTCTTATTGTAAAAGATAACATACTTTCCTAATTCAATGCCAGGGTGCTTTGAGTCAGAAAGATCATAAAATATGTATCTTTGTATGCCACGGTCGAGTCGGGATTATTCATTTATTTGGCTGTAGTGTACACATACTATTTTTTTTATTTTATCTTGAATCCAAGTCTAACACAACAAATTTTACATTCTTAGTGGTATTTCTACTACAAGCATGGATTTATTAATGTGCTTTTACTGATGGTAGGTATCTCATTTGTGAGAATCCGTTGGGGTAGGTACCACCACAATGTCTTTCCCTCCCGCCAAACAGCAGTGTAAACGCAATGTTGTGATTCGGTATGAAGGATATTGTAACCAAAGCACCGACTGCACAAATTTAGATTTAACGTATTATATCTCAGAATGGTGAGCGTTATTAAAAGCCTAGCATTGCTTTGTAATTCATGGTGTTGTTTCGTTTTGCTACTGTCTTAATATGTGAGATTAATATTTTTAATGTCCTACATTTCTCACCGATGTGGTCAACCCACTGTCCCTTGTCGCACACAGCGTTATCTTGACAGTTTTTACAAGCTGCGCTTGGTAAGCATTGGATATAAATCTATGCGTTCTAGGGACATTCCCACGATAACTGTTATACGAATCGTACAAAACTTTACCCTCTAAATGAAAAAGGATTTTACATATTGGCAATAAATATTATTCTCTCCTTTTATGAGCATACCGACAAAGTTGAATGTAAACACGACTTTTATTCATAAAAGCCGACGGAGGTTCAAAATTATTTGGACTTTTATAGTGCTATAAAGAGTAACGGATTTAAATTCAGAAAAATATTTTTCTACATTGAGGTCGAATAGTAGTAACAGTTTTGTTAATATTTTAAAAAGCTACATTAGAAAGTTCTATTTGATTTAATAAAAAAAACGTATGCGACCTAGGCCAAACCAATCTGATACGGGAACATGGTATGGTATGGTACAATACATTTGCCCACACAATAATATGGCCTCCATCCATACAGCATCTAATAACGCGATGAGTTCAACAACCTTAATCCTTACATCACAGCAAATCCTCCAACTATTTTTAGCGAAGTAAAATTAATCCCAATTCATGCTAATTAAATCCCAAAATATTCTAGACTGAGCAACTTAAGACCACATTTCATCTCGTACATTTTCACATCGCTCAAGTTAAATCTTGATAAAATTTTCACAAATCGCCCAGTGTCTGAGGTCACTGTCAATCGCATCGTAAACCTTCGACAGAGGGCAACGTCCATTCCGAGTTTTATGGCCTGTATAAAAAATAAATGTCGCTTTATTTGGCCCGACCTTACCCTTGTGAACAAAGACTTTTAAACTACGCATTACCGCTTTCACATGCATTAAATCATATTTTGAAAGACAAGGCTTTTATTTACTTGCATAATTAATATACGTTTATTATTTTCAGTAATCAGCACAGTGATTTTATGAGTTATTTTTTGTGAAGACAAAGTATGACAAAACCCTGTAATATACCGGGTTGTTAAAATTGTTACAATGCTTCTAAATATAAGTGCGTAGCAAGCCAGATAGATATTTTAATATCATTTTGTCGACCCGGTCTATACCAAATACGTATACAATAAAGGCAGCACACTTGCACATATTATATAAATAATTCAAACTTTTTGCGAAACACAACCTCTTTGAGATTTCATTTTATTTTTAAACATCGAACGTGGCTGTCAAACACGGACATCTGTCAAAAGTTATGCAAAATTAATCGTGAGCTAAAAAGTATTAAAGTAAAAATAATAATCAAAAATATCAAAATGAAAACGTAATCTTCGTAGTATGCAGTGCAGACACACACAATAATTTATAAATGGATGAGACAATGGATAACTCACGTAAGTGTTTATAGCACACAATGTTAAACCTCCAAACTAATTGTTTATACCGTTAATCCATTAATGAATGTTGCCTGGTCTGGGGGCAAATTTCAAAATCTGAGGTTAAATATATTTGTCTTATTATGTAATACTCGTAACGTATGAAGAATTACAGTCTTAACTATTGAGGTGTTTATACGTTGGAGTGGACAGCACTAACAAAATTTGTTTGCGCCGTACCAGGAACACAGGAATGAGTAGGAGTAAGGGAACTAGTATGACTGTGTAGGAATTACTGATAATATAGAAGGAGAAACTAGAATAAAAGTAGGCCTATAACATCTCAATGCTCTTTGAGGAAGTACAATCGAAGATAAATCACGTTATGTTGAATTATTGTAAATACATATTTGTTTTTCCACGCTAATATAGTTACGAGTAAGCAGCAGTACTACAGATGCTTTTAAACAATTAGGACAAAAAAATATCGAGAGCCTCCCATGTAGCGCAAAAATCCATAATCATATTTAAAGGGCACTTTGAACCTTGACAGAGTTTTAGGTTACTGTACACGGTTCCAAAAAATGAGTGTGATTTAGTATTATAGCCATAAACTGTTGATGTATTGTCCAATTTTCGCTATCATTGGTGTGATGCAATGTATTACTTATTATTTTTAAATTCTTTATTACATGGGAAGGATATCCAATTGCATTTACTAGAATTTAATCATTTGCGACATGAATAAAGCTATGAAAAGTATGTAACTACAAACGGCTCTATGGACATTCCTTAGATGGTTTGATTGTAAAAAAAAATAACATTTTTTAAATAAATATATTTTGAACGAACACCTTTGAATGTTATTGAATAAAAAAACAATATTTTATTACATACAATTAAATAGAAAGAATTGGAATCAAATTCTTGTTCGCTAAAATGCCAAACAACTTTGCCAAGGTTCATTCAATTTTTTGACTCCACTTGAAACATCATACACATGCACAGTCCATTTCTTTTACTAATAATTATTTTTGTTTCAGCTCTTCCAGACATAGACGACATTCTCGATTTAACTGATTCCGAAGCTTCCTCGTCATCATCAAACACGGCTATATTCAATGTCCAGAAACCATTCGTGCTGGAACTTCACGATTTAGTGAAAGACGGTCCCACACCGGAGAATGCAACAGCTGCTCTTAATGTAAGACATTTACAACTTCTTACAAGTTAAATGTCTTATGAATATTAATATATTTTGTTACACCCTTCACATATTAGTATTAAACATGAGCTGTGCTTTATATTACTTATGTTCAGGACGAGGGAAGGTGAGGTCGTTAGAAGGATTCGTAATTTCGTTGCTAGACTTATTTTCGTAAATCACATCAGAAAAATATTTTATTATAACATAACAAACTGGCTACCTAATTCTATATGATGGCTTCATTATGGTGTGTAGTCACCTGTATCCATGCGGATAAAAAAAATCTATCATCACCGAAATTGACGTCTTGCAAGCGGCAGGATTACAGACAAGCCAGACCGATTCCCGGAGACTCGCTGAGCTTCAATGCTCGGTGTCATTAACATGCGTGCCTCTGTTGATGCCGACTTACAGGAGTTGTATGGGTGTCAGGGTGGAACACTCTCCATGCTTGCGTCCGCACCAAAAATAATAAGTCAGATCTTTCTGTGTCATACTCTATTACTACAAAGAGAAACAATAAACCGACTATTCTTAAGATCTACAAAATGATTAATAGCTTAGAATCGTTTCCCATTTGTCTTAAAACTTTTAAAAGATTGTAGTTAGACAAATATACGGGACTTTAATGGTGCTACTGCATTTGATAGTAAATTTAGTGCAGCGCTTTTTGGCAATGAGCTAGTTTTCAATTTCCGATAGTTATCGTAAATTATTTGCCATAAATCACAAAGAATACACTTTTCAAAAATTAGTTCCACAAATTTCATGGAACTTGTGCCAAGGATGTTGTTTGGCAAGTATCACCATAGTTAAGAGAGTAGTTTATTAAAAATAAGAATTTCTGACTTCTTTATATTTGGGAAAACGGTATATGAGTACTTATTAAATCGTAGAGTCATATTATATTAATATTAGCTTTTAATATGAGTATATTATATTCAGTATTAGCTGCTGGAAAGCGTTAAGTTTATTCCATCTTCTTTACTAACACCAGTTTATTAGTATATTTTACAAAGATACTATTTCATATAGAAATGTTCTAGATATTAAAATTTGTACACGATATTTACTTATGCCGTTCATATGTCGCAGAGTCGTGGATACCAATGAAGCGCTAGTATCAAAAATTATGTCGGCTTTCATAACTGTATCATTACACTGTGGTGAACCGCTGAAGAATAGGCACAGTGTTTTTTCATACATTTTCATTAGACCAATGATTTAACTTAATAAACTATTACTGGCAGATAAGGAAACTAAAAAAGAAAAAGAAAGAAGTACAACAACAGCCGCACATCAAAAGTCATGAGAGTGATTCATCCGCCACGATATCGGATACCAGTTCCATGGTTCCATCAGTAGATGAGGCGTCTAAAGAAGAATACTTCGATGCACACGAGAGCTATTATAATATGACCGGTAATTGGAACTTAACAAATGTTTCATGTTTTTTTTACTTTGTAATGAAATATCACTGAAGGTGATCTGCTGAGACTGTAGCTTTGATTTTTAATTGTAATTAGAAGTAATAAATTTGCGTTCTATGAAGATATGTACAACTATTTAGATGATTAATTACTCCCACTTGTGGTGGACCAACATCATGGACAATTGTTCTAAACCCTCTTATTCAAGCTCTTGATTTTAGACTAGTATCGTGGTTAGTACTGGACGATTAGGGCTAATACCCCTACTATTATTGCTGACAATACTGATGACCCTATATTTTTTTCAGTAAATGGAACTATTACAAAAATATTTACTATATTTGTAGGCTTTCCTACACCGGCAACAGTGACAACGACCAGTCAATCAACAAACCCGAACAGTCCAAAAGTGGTTCAAACTACGATCAGCCAGCGCCCGCCGGCTAAACGCGAAGACCCCACGCCAACAGATGTAAATATACTGTGATATTATTATCAGCTGCTGACATGCATTGTGAATACGCGGAAAAGCTGTGGATGGGTGTAGTTCTGGATTCTGATTCCAAAGAACTTGGAGCAGTTTATCCAGATAATCTCCTTTTTTTAGTACCTAATACCCAGTTGACGCCGACACTTTCACCATTGTTTTAATTCAAGCGATATTTAGATTTTATATGCCTCGAGAACAGAAAATTACAATGATAATTGTATTTTTTTGCTTAACCATAATATACTTGTAGTCAATTTTCCAGGCGGGGGCCTGTTGCGAACTCTACTTTTTTCTTCGAATATATATCAAGTTGCGTGTTAAATACTCGATAAAGAGTAGGTGTAGAATATATAGCTCCCCACGCATTTTTCCGGGACACTGGCCTACAATACATTTAGTGGGGTGCCCCTCTGAAATTCCACTCGACTTGTTGATAATGTTAACGACGGGTATATAAGCCTTTACAGATAGAATTTTAAAAGGTGATGACATCAAAGTGTGATAAATTTCATTTTCAGAAACCCGTTACACCTCCGGACTGAGACTTTGGTACGATTGTTTTTCTTTCCTAGAGATACGTAGGCATAGAAATAGGTCAAGTACTTTTATATTTTGAAGGTCTCAAAATGTGTAATAGTTATTTCATTGTGTAATAATAGCTCATTGTGACAGAAGTTACAGAATACTAGCGGTCCGACCTGACTTCGCCCGGGTGCAGATACACTAGCAGACACACAAAATAGTGGCCAAAATGTTCAATTTAGAATATCGGACAATCGGACCATGAAAAACCGAATAAAATTACCTATGATTTGCAAAATTCTTGTAAACTTTGTAATGATTTTTGTTGTTTGTTGCAGATTCACTTCGGATTTTTGACGACATTAAACTGTTTATTTAAATATTATAATAAAAAACATTTAACAAGTATGCTTGTTTCGTTTTATGATACATCTTATTTAATCCTAATAATGGGAGAAATAATAATAAAATAAGGATAATCTCTTGAGGAATCAAAGTTTTCAATAAGTTGTTAAAAAGTTTCTACTTGTGTTATTTAATAACACATGATATGTTAAAAACACTACAGTATTTCATAGACAATGATATTCAATAAAACCTTTGTACACACAAAACATAGACAACTCGTAAAGTCATTCTGGCGGATGTCATGCTTCACTTCGGCAAATTTCTAGTTGTGTTGGGGAGAGAAAAGTACGTAATAAATTATAGCTCGGGGGTCCCGTGCTCACGGGACTTCCCGAAGTTCTCGCTATTATGTTTTACACATTAATTATTTGATATTGAATCACCAGATTTTCAAAACAAAACCATTACTATAGGGTACGTATTGGGCATACATGGCCATGATTACAAACCCTTATCATTGAGTCACAATTGAGCGTAGTGATAAATATACAGTGTACTATTAGAAGTAGCCTGTATACTTCTAATACTGTGAACAAGTCTTCTGAAGTCTAGTAGTATTTGCAGCAGTGAATCTTCTGTGAAAGACGACGATGAATATTAAAATAATCTACATTAGCTGAAAAGCTAATCAAATTCCCTATCCGGGCTATGCCATACCCTACTCATTGATCTAAAAGGCCCTGTAATCGTTACGATATAGTCTAAAGGTAAACATATACCTATACACAACACCAATACCGGCAACACAGCAATAAAAGGCCGTTTCATTTAACTTTGACTAAAGCCTACACGCAGAGCCTCAAAAGGCACTCGGTTAGTGGATCATTTAACAAAATCAGCGACATTTTGCTGTATAACTTAAAATGTATACTACTTTGTAAGGCAAACAAAATATCCGGAAAGGATTATGTGCTGTAAAGTAGTAGTCACGGCAGAAAGCGCAGAAAAATTATGGCCGATGGCTACGAAAACTTTTAGAGTAGAGGCCACGTATCTGTTATCAGTGTCGAGTTATAGTAGCAAATAACATAATCACCGTTAAAGAAAGTCACTCGATGTAGGTCGCTTGTAATAACTCACTGCAAAAATCCTTAGGGAAGCCATTATTCAGCAATTAAATCCTTGTGATCGAAGATAATAATGATTATAAATTATTGTACTAAAAATTACTTAGATAGTTTTTTAGTTTTATTAATCCTCGTATATATTTCACAGACATGGAAAAACCAACACGTCACAAAGGCAAAGGTAAAAAACCGGCGGGAAAACCAAAAGCGGCAAAGAAACGCAAAAGCGAAGGTAGAACGATATATTTTAGGTAGGCGTTTGCTAAACAATGTCTCATATAAATGTATCTTCCTTCCAGGACCCACTTGTTCAATGTTCCTGGCTGAATTAACGAGAAAACTGGCGTCGAAAAGGAAACAAGAAGAAGAGTCACCAAAAAATATTGTCCGTGAGTAAAGTGTTGTAAAAATACTTTTAAAGTACTTAGCAAAGCAAATATAACTTTTGTAATCTACAATTTTTTAACTTTAATATCTATCTCAATTCAAGTTATAGATCGTCTACGTTGCGAATGCGTGGTTATCATGCTGTTGTCAAAATATTAGGAACAGTTTTTTCTTTTCACATTTAATTATGATGGGTATGTTAATTATATTAGATTCCGAGTATAAATGCTTGTTGTTTATATTAAGAAAACTTATCTCAACAATGCATTAAATGGAGAAAAACTGTTCCTAATATAAATAACAGAATAAAGGTCACGCATTCGCACACCAAAAGATCGTAGGCGATCTACATTTGCTACACTTAATTCATAATTGGTTTAATTCACAAGATTAACAATTTCAATCACAATTTACAGAAACAATAATCGAAAGCATCACAAATGCATTACCGATCAAATTTTCGAGGAGGTCACCGCCGAAAAAGGATTCGCCGATGAAGATGGAAACATTACAATATTTTGCACCTGAACTCATATCTAAAGATACCATATCACTGCCCCCGCTAACAGGAACCTTAATCGCAGATGATCCTCTCGACCAATTAGAGACTGCATCACACATATCATCATTCAAGATGCCTAAAATGCCCCTTGTCAATAGCGAAGTTCTCAAAGTCGCAGCGGACAAAAGAAGGCGTGCTATGATGCAGGACGCCTCTGTGAATACTGGCACAGATAACGATGTTGCCAGTGAACTCGAAAAACATGTTGGCACTTTGAGAAAGATATCTTTAATTGCAGAAGAATTTAATCAGAGAACAGGTATGTATGGGGTTTCTGCAATGCCTTTTTATTAACCTATGAATATATTTTGCATAGAAATGTTGTATTTTATGCCTAAAGTTTTGTATATTGTTTACTTAACCCCTTACTGCATGAATTTTGAAGGATGTTATTGAAAAAAAATTAAATAAACTGAAATAGTTTTGACAAAAATTGCTTTATTAGGCAATTTTTATACTTAATATTGCGTCGTCTTATGAAAGAACACTTCATATGATAACATTTATTTAACTTTATGTTAATGATTAGTTACTTTAAAAAATTAACAAACTGTAGAAGCCATAAATGGCTTGGTATGCGGTAAGGGGTTAATAATGTTTTCTAAATAATATCGTTTTTTCATTATTGCAGCCAAAAGCCTCAAAGAAATAGTTGATAGTGTACAAGAGGATCTTTTAAGAAAATTGGATGAATTAAAAGCGCAACCCAGCACCAGTAAAAGTCCACGAAGTCCATCTGTCAACACAGAAAGAGAATTCTTTCATTGACAAAAAGGATAACGCAGAAAAAAACAATTTGGACAGTTGCAAAATTGTCAAAATGAATTTTTCAGTTTTGATATAAAATATAAAAATTATTAATAATTTGTGGTTGTTATTTAGGAATTATAATAAAGAATTAAAGTGATTGAATGCTTACATTTTGTATGATTATTGATGTTCGTTCTTCACTTGTCAAGTACAAACAAAATATCTGTTATGGAAACTGAAAACGTGAATCATTTAGAATGTTCAAAATTATTTATAAGTGGGCGTAGGCCAATGAGCGTTAAATCAACAGAAAAAATGGGCACATTCGGTTTGTTTTTTATAGATCTCAAATACCTATGTTCTGTCAATAAATATTTTTATATAAAAAATATTTGCAGTAACAACCACAAAGCATAGTGAACAGCAAAAGAAAAGTAATGTTAGTAAGCTGCCAAGATTCGTAAGAAATTCTGCCTTTTACAGGAGCAATAAGAATATTGCCAAGCAAAACGGGAAAGATAATTCGGGTACTTTTTTTCGATCATTCATAAACTGTTCACAGTAAAACATTGTAATCAGACCAGAGATCCATCAACATGTATAATTGAATTTATTGGTATACCTAGCTTTTTCTAGCAAAGTGCTTGAAGCTTCAATTGCCATATTATCTTGTCTAATATGTATTTATTTTTAGAACTAGCCAAAATAGTCCAGATTTATTTTCTTCTTTGCAATATATTTACCTATTATATTTCCAATAATAACAACATTTTTAGGCCCCAATATTGTTGGGACAAGTAAACGATTAAGTCGATTGGCAAAACCTAAAAACAGTGATACGAGTAAGTAGCACTCAATAAGCTTACCTAAAGTAAAGAAAAATTACCTTAAGTATTAAAATATGTTACATTTGAAGGAGATAAACAAAAACCAAGTGGTATACCTCGAAAGAAGAAAGTAAAAGAAGAACCAGTTAATGACGATACAACGGTCAAGAAGCCATCAGACCGTCAGCTTTTCGAAACTAAGAATATACAGAGAATCCAAATGTTGATTAATGCAGGTAATTATATCACTAATTTTATTAACTTTAAAGGAATAGTATCTCAAGTAGTGTTAGACTATATTATAGTTTTTCCCGCAGCCATGGCCAAAGCTTACCGCAGATTTATTAATAGTTTGAAACGCGACCCGGAATTTATGAAACAGACTTAACAATAACATCACATATTATCACTACAGATTTATGTCCCGAAGATCGTACGCAAGCATCATCTGTAGTGTCAGCGAAACCAATACCCACTCTGGGACAGATATATCGACGAAACAGTTTTATGGAAAATGATCGTTTTCATGGTAAATACATGCAATGATTTAATGCTTAAACTGCTACTTCTATATTCTTTGAACTTAATAATAGATTTATCCATAAAGAGACACAATTATCATTAATTCTGTAATTGTGGTTCAAATTAATGTTTCTAGAATGAATATTTTTAGTTTTATCATAAAAATATTTTTCACAATTATTACTAAATATTTAAATATTTTTTCAGACTGGTTCATGTCATTGCATACTCCTCTTAATTCATTTGAAACGAACCCTGCGGTACAATTAAGACCTTCTTTAGACTCTAACGATACTACAAGAGGGGTAATTGGCGTCGGTAAGTACAAACTCAAAGAATAATTTTGACAAGAGCTCATTTGGGCACTTTTTATTGCCTACAATTCAATTTATATAATTAAGAATTATTTCGTTACAGTCAATTGATTTCTTTCATTAGCTTGTCGTCATGAAAAAATGTAAAAAAATTCTCAAGCAATCCAACATTTCTCTTCATTTGTAAAAGTAGTATCAGCATAATATTTTTCAGCAATCAATACCAGCTACAATGAACCAGTCATCATCATGGACAGAGTGAATCTAATCCAACAAATATACAAAACCACAAACGAGAACGTTAGTGAATGGATCACGTCGGAAATGGAATCCGCTGGAGCCGACAATGAATCCGGTACTTTATCTGCTATTAATGAAAAACAATCTCAAAATTTTTACAAAATAAAACAAAACAAAATAAAATGAAATGTTTTAAATGAAATTTTGTAAAAGCAAAGGTGCATGGTGTTGATAAAACCGTATAATTTCCTTTCAATTAACTCTGTATTGTTTTTGCATCGGTTGTTTTAGGATATCGCTCTTCGAGCCCTCAAAACCGTGGGGTTGCCGATGTTAAAGCCAAACAAATAGGTAATTTAGAGGATATTGAAACAAAAGAGGATAATTTGATGGATATTTCCAATAATACTTATATTCAGCCATGCAATGTTTCAAATCAAAGTGACACAGGAGGTAACATAAATAAAGGTTTAAAATCGGTTACCCTTAATTATTTAAATGTATTATTACCAAATGCAATATTTATTCTAGATTCCGGTGTAAAGACGCAGCAAAATATCGAAACTGATCAAGACAAAAATCTAATTTATAGCTTAAAATCAGAAAAATCTATTGAAAAAATTCAGCTGTCTAAACGTAGCACCTACAGTAAGCATATTGTTTGTTAAATAAAAACGAATGTCATAATTCGAAAAAAATAATATAAATTCATATATATTTAAAAATCAGTGGTTTCATATATTTCAGTATTTTCTGGATTGTTCGAGAGTAGAGATTACACTGTCACTACGAATGAATGTAGTGAGCAGGATCGAGGGAACCGCAAACGAGATTATAATTCATACATTATAGAATGCCCGTCAGAGATACTTCAGAAAACTACAAATTTCGATGCTGATGGTATGGATCTGCTTAGAGTTATTTGTCGTTATAATTTATCATCAATCCATAACATGCATATACATACTTTATAATAACCATAGATTTTTATGCTTGCTTATTTATCTATGATGCTTAATTTATTCGTGTAAATAATATGTAAGTAGATTTTATTGCAATGTTTAAATCTAAATAAAGGTGGTGAATCACCAAAGACCGTAAGTAGCATGGCTGGGACGGACGTAGAAACAAGAGATGACTTATCGAGCCAATTCACAATGGAACAAACAGATGATTGCATTGGTCTTGAGAGTCAGAGTCGCGAAGCATGGGCATCACATTGCAAGTTCAATGAAAGTATATACTGGGAACAAAAATCATCTAATGACACAGAATTCACATCAGGCACATATAATAATTACAACAAACAAAGTGAAGATAAGACTTTACTCGAGAGATCAGGTACTCCATTATTACCATGTTGTAAGCTATTAAGACGATATTTATATGCAAAACAATATCTTTCACACTTGCTTGTAGACATGTCCATAAATAAAAAACGCACGCTTTTAGTTTCTCGCCAAGATTATCACAAGAAATATTCCTGGAAGAAACAAGCACTAAGACAGAATAGACCAAAAAGTCGCAACGGCAAACGAGGAGGTTGCAAGAAGTTTCAAAGACTCAGGAAATATCCCAGTACCCGATACACAAGTGAGTGTGCTATACCTAGTATATTTATGTTTAAAACATTATTAGTATGTATCCTTCGGTATTCATTTTCATCGAAAGCAGTACCAGAAGCTAAATTATTAACTACTAGCGGCACGGCCCAGCTTCGCCCAGGTGCAAATTAGTTTTCTCTAGACCAATATGTATGTATTATACATAAAAACCTTCCTTTTGAATTACTCTATCTAATAAGAAAAACCAAACGAAAATCTGTAGCGTAGTTTTAAAGATCTAAGCATACATAGGGACATGTAGACAGCGAGAGGCGACTTTATTTTATACCATGTAGTGATTAGCTCAATGGAAAAGAAACGGTTAGAAATCTGGAGTAGGAATATTTTTGTCCATGAAGGTCTTATGGTAATTTATGGTAATAAAATAAATAAATAAATACAACTTACAGTCAGATTTATGGTAATATATAAATATTATACGTCAGTGTCTTGTAAGTATGTGTATATTATGTTTATATATTATTATTATTTCATTTAAGTCTTAGAATACCTTTTTTTTCTCGTATTTATTTATCCATCCCATGATGTATGATATGGCCGCCACTTGTGCTTTTATTTTTATTGTGTAATTTAAAAAAAGTATAAAATAAATAAATAGAATATATTTTTATTATACCGAGTAGGGATACATTTAATACTGAAACTTCATTAATTCTACTACTAGTTACAAGAAGATTAGATTCCTTCAAAAAACAGCTCTCGATAAAGATATGCCGCAAGAGATGGAACCATGTGTGGAAGAAAACTGCAGAGAGATGGGCTCTTTGGTCGAAGTCACCATCGAAATTAAAGAAAAGTAAGTTAATCACACAATATATCTATAAGAATAAAGTAAAAACTGTATGTTCCATATTATGTAACTGTATTTTCGAATCCTATTAAACACTCATAACAAGGTGGGACCGACGACTTATTACATATTGTGAGAAGTCGCTGAATGGAAGCCGTCAGCAACAGATCGCTGAGAAAATCCGTGTGGAAAACCTATATTCAGCAATAGACTTCCAATGAATCGAGATGATGATGATAGCTACTTCCTCAATAACCGTGTATTTCAATTCCATGTACAAACGTAGGGCTAAAATCAATATACATATAAACGCAGGGATATAAATTTAGCCGCTCTTATGGAGATTACTATTTTATGGCTGGATTTTATACTTCAGCAAATACTATTTTTTTCACTTTAAACAATTCATGGTTACACCTTTGTTTATTATTGAATGGCGAGACGAGCATGCCATTTGTTTTGATGAGAAACGATGGTAATCTTTAAAAAAATATTATTTTCAGTCCGAATGATGCAATACCTACAACGTTCCATAATATGGGAGGACGCTAAAATACAAACGAGCCTATTCGTCTACAGAGAAACTGGTATATTTCCTTATTTATTACACTACAACCCAAAAACTTTTATGACAAGCTGAGGATACATCACGAACGCAAACAACCTTGATTTGCATGCCTGAAGGAATATTTGATTTCGATACAACAAGAATACGCTGTCTAGGATATATTTTTTTCAGATAAGTAATTGTTTGACCTGTATTCGCGCAAACATTATTAATACACTTCTATTTTATTTGTTTTGTTTTTAATATTTTACCCTTAAATATTAATTTAATGATATACGCGACTTTATCTTTAAAATTCTCTTCCACAATCTTCTTAAGTAAATACCCCATAACTCATGAGACTGTCATAAAGTGTCCTTCTACCCTTCTTAGAAAACTATTATGGTAATATATATCACGCCCTTAAATAGCATACGGGCATACGTCTGTGAATCGGCCAGTTTAAGTACTTTCCCTCATAAATTGCGGAGACTATTTCCTTCACGTAACACTGACACATTTTTGCTTTTAGGCACTGATACAGTTCCGAGGGAGCAGAAGTCTGCAGCCATGTCCGCCCTTTTCAAATTCACATCTGAGTATAATGCTTATGCTCAATGCTCTAGTATGTGTATTACATTAATTTTGTTTTAAGAGTTTTGCTGTCACAACCTTTGATAAATCTGGTAGTCTCAGTAAAGTATTCTATTTATTCAATTTCCTTAACGTATACATCTTTAGTCTCAGTAATGTATTCTATTATTTCAGTATTCTTAAGTATATTTTATTTTCACTTTATTATCATATTAATACCTACATATATATGTATACTTATACATGATATCATTTCTAATGTCGAAAATTTCAGATGCAACACCTGTAAGTGAGAAATCCCGTGTAAACGCGGGGCCATCTATGTTTTCTTACCTACAAAATTCAAGTAAGTTATTTTTTTAAATATATTATATATTCTAATTGTACAAATTAACTTTCGTAATTCGTATATTTTAATGATTAAAAGGAATGTTGCATTTTTTTATGTCTTTCGTTAAATTATATTTGTATCATTAACTATATAAATTTCCAACAGGTCGATGTGGAGATCCTTGGGGGAGGCCTATGTTCAGCAGTGGACTTGCTGTGACTGAGATGATTTTAATGATGATGAACTATAGAAATATCTTCATTATTACTAATACTCTCATACCATCTGAGCATTGAGTAGATATATACGTATAGTTAGTTAAAACTAAATATAACATTTTCCAGAAGAGCTATGTGGTTAATCGCAGAAAAACACATAAAATATTTAAAAGTTTGTTACCATGTCGACTGATTTAACATCAACTTGTGGAATCTCTCAAATTAAATAAAATTCCAAGGCACATTTCCCCTAGCTTTTACGAACGTTTGAAAAGGTTAATTAAGTTTCTGTAACTTCACTTTTATGGAACCATTTCATTTTTTTAAAAACTTGATTGCATAAACAGTATTTTAAAACATTTTATTTATTTCTCTTAAAAAACTTAATAATATTACGCATAAAAATAGTTTCTTAAAACATAATACGGTGATAGATCTCTTCTCGGCCAGCAACCAGCAATGTAAATGCATTGTTATGTTTGTATTAAAGGTTGTCGTAGCCAGGGGAATTAACATATTTCAGGGACTTAAATTTTCAATATCAATACCGTTAACATTTCATTGCAGAGTCAAAATCAGTATCGACTATCAAGAAAACAAATATTTCTGCGTTCACAATCCATTGCAATAATTCTTCCGTTACAGATTCTGCCACGAAAAATATCTGGGAGAGGAAAGCAGCTACAGATGAATGTTTCATCGATAAGGAATATGGTGAAATTAAGAACCTTACTTTTGAAGAAGGTAAATGTTTTAATTTAATCGTAGAAGTAGAAAACTTTATGATAAACAAAATGACATAGCTTAAATATAAGCCTTTGCCTTTGTCACATTACGGGCTAAATGTGTGAGAATTGGATTGATCGTGTGGGTCAACATAGTTTTATCAAAGAGCTAAGGTGAACTAGACACCAAAGACCGTAAACACAAAATAGTGGCCTCCAAAAATATAATTTTCGGTGACAAGGTCCCCCATATTGTGTTGTTCGTTAACGTGTTGACGGCATATCAGCAACGCAAGCGTTCTGCTCAGTTTCCCGGTGACACTCAACTGCGCTGTATCTACCCATATATGTACGTCCAGCAGGACACGGGCATCCTCTACAATCAAGGGTGCGATTAAGAGTGGTTTGGCCATATAGTCCCACCACGCTGGCCTAGTGCGGGTTGGCGGACTTTACATACCGTATAAATTCTTATAAATCGCTATGGTATGTAGATTTCCCTAGGTTTTTTCCTTCACTTTTATAGCGCGTGGTAATTGACTATGAATACACACATTTCAGTTCAATCTGCAACCAAGTTGAATATGTTGGCAACCGAGTCTGTTACGTTTACCAATAGGCCACCAAGTACACCAACAACTCAACTCTCTTAACAAAATTATTGCGAATAATGCTCATCACGCCATGTAGAGCCGCTGACATCTCGCCGACAAAGATTTCCGACGTGCAATAAATAAAGCCCACCAATAAAAAGTTACCGACAAAAGCCGAAGTCTCGGTGGCTTTAGTGTGTACTACACTACACTTACTATAAGGCGGATTGTACTTACTTCTTTGTACCAAGAGAAGGAAATCGTCCACTTTAATTACAGAAGGAATCGGGCCCGAATCACAAAATATCATATTCTCATTTTTAACTATTTTTAATTTTTATTATTTTTCAGCTACTAACACCCGTATGACAAACAACAATAATACAATAAAGGATGTTGAAACTCGTTCAAGATCTGCGCAATTACCATCTTCCCCGGTTCTCGAGACTGGCACACAAATGTGCATAATTTGTAATAACGCAGGTAAATTGCAATTTGCCTGATATTGCTTAATTTGTATGCTGGAATTGTGTTGCACCAGGTTTTTCCTTAATTGGTAATATTTGTTTTCTTGTATATAAAATAATCTTGAATACATTCTATTTCTGAAATTGCTTTACCGGTATTTAAGCCAATGTTATAAAAGGGAAAGATTCGATTGTTTGTTTGCATTAAATAGGCTCTGAAACTACTGAATCAATTTGAAAATCCTTTCACTATTAGAATCCTACATTATCCCTTATAATAGAGAAAAAAGTATCTGCACCCGGGCAGTCCGTGTCGCTATTAGATAATATATTATACGTAATATGTATGCTAGTTATTTAGTGCGCTTAACATACAAATAATATGAAAATATTATAATAATAGAGCATTAAATATAGATCAAAAATATGTAACATAATAGGAACTGCCACAAATAAAACTCGAATATTCTCAAATCTTTAATCTTATAATATTTACTCCTATTGTGTACACCTTCCCAGTTTTCGCTTCTGTTATTACATAAAATAAATAAATCTCTCGATTCACGACACAGTTTTCATCCTTATCTTCAACATTACCTCGCATAGAAATTAAAATAACATTGCAAGCGCTGCCATGGCCTGTCAAATTAGTTGGAACTGTTACGTCATATTGTACAAGATTCGAAATGACAGTAGATATCTTTGTCGTAGAAGCCGACGCTGCGTTTCCAGCGATGCCGTGGACTGCCAACTCAGTTGGGACTATTATATCATCCTTTACTCCTTCCTGTAAAATGACTGGGATAGATACAGATACAACTGAGTACATACATTCAAGTAAAACAGTAGTTACAGGGGTCAATACAGGTACTAGTAAAATATTTACAGAAAAATTAAACATGAAAAATTGGAAATGCACCGTGCATTTCCAGGTGCTATCGATAAGTTTGACGTTTCTTCTTGAGCGAGGTTTCTTTTACACTCAACCATCTATAACCTTTTCTTTTTAATTCGTAATATTAATTGGTTAATACATTTTCCATTATTAAGCATATTTAATATGTGAAGTATTTCACTGTTACACAATTATTAATTATAAAAGATATTTATTAATTATAAATGTGCCTCGGTGGCGTAGTTGTACTACGGTACGCTTACAAAGCTGAGGTCTAGGGTTCGAATCCCGGGTTGGGCAAAGTGATACTGGGTTTTTCTATTCAGTATCAGCCCAGAGTCAGGAATTTGTGCCTGATATGGCGATAGGCTCGCCACCTATCACAGTGTGAGACAGAACATACAAGGCGAAATGTGGGTGCCCTGGCACCTCTGCCTATCCCTTCTGGGAAAAAGACGTGAGTTTATGTATGTGTGTATAAATGTGCAAGTCCGTGGTTACTGTTTCTTACACTATATTTTATTTATTATTATTTTTAATTATTGACGCTTATAAAGTAGTTATATAATTACTGAAATAATGTAACATCAATTGATAGAGACCGCGCATTTTCAAGTCGACGGCAGCACAAATTGTGCTAATATTTTGACATCACATAGTGCAATAAAGAAGTCGTGTGAATCTGGTAAGTCTCTTCAAAAATTAATCATTCACCAAACAAATCTTTGAAATCATTGCAAACTTCGAAGTTAAGAAATTTAATTGTCGTTCAATTAACGATAAAGGAAATCGTGGTAAAACATCCATCCCTTCGATTTCTTTATAAAGATTTCATAGATATTTGAAATCATTACATTTATAATACAATATTAAATTAATACAAATTAGTTTAGCATTCTTGTCTTCATCTACCATATACAATGGTGAAAAATTATTTATTTATATATTTTACCCTCACAGGTGAAGCCAGCCTAAACGCTTTGCCCATTTTGTACTTTTGTATTTAAACTGAATTCAACTTGCCATCAGGTACATTGGCCTTTCTCGTGACAGTGTAAAACAAATTTGACTGGTGTTGAATAATGTCCTGAATTATAACTGAGGTTTTTTTTTGTTCATGGAATGGCGAGACTAGCATGTCGTTTACCTGATGATAACCCATACGACCGTTCATGAACAGTAGCAGAACCAAACATCACCATGAATTACAAAGCATTGCTTGGTATTCCATTGGTGCATTTACACTGCTATTATAATATTTATAACCATTTACAGAAACACAATCATGCCAACCTATAAAGATATCACGAGCAAACACAGTACAATTTCCAATTCGAAGATCTACTGCTACAGCAGGTATGGACATATTATGCAAAAAAAATCCTCGGGTCCTTTACTAGTCCCATAAATCGAGTGAATATTAGAACCGAGCCGATCTGGGTTCGATTCTAAGGCACATTCCGACTTGCATGACTCTTCGAAATATTTCTTTTTTTTTTTTTGTTCAAGCCATATTTAATGTTATTATACTTTGTGTCTGTACGCCAATAATTTCGTGTAAATAAAGATTTTATTATTTTTTATTATTATTATCTCATTATTTCGTATCGTAACATTATCCGGTTTTGTGCTCTATCACCCCCTATACCTCTATCATATTCTCTGGCTCTATCTATTCATAGCTCTATCTCTATTTGTACACCTCCCAATCACATTCTCGATTGTAGTGGAGGCCCCGGGCCCGTGCCTTTCAGTGGCACGTATATGGCCTGATACAGAATACAGACGGGTTTTTAGCTTGCGATGGCAATAGGCTTATCTCAACTTGAAAGCTTAAGAAGTGCATCTACTCAATCAGGGATACATGCGTCATTTAAATATATGTTTGTATGTGAAATACTAATTAAGCTGCACTTACCCAATTATTAAAATATGTTTCAAAGGTACTGCTACATCGGTTGCTGATTTAGAGAAGAAAACCTTCTCCATCCAGGCAGTACCCCAAACGACAACTTTTATGCATACAAGTAAATGAATATATTTTATTTAAACGACACATTACAAATGTTAATAATTTTATTTGCAAAGCTCCTTTGACTAATTTTCTGTTACAGCACTTTACTATTGAAACTATGTTAAGTAATTCGAAATATAACAATAATGTATTTCTGTGAAAGATTACAACTATCACAGAATCTGGTCTTCTAACTTGATTTGCGTTTTTAAGTATAAGTTTATCTTTAATTCAATCATGATTTGCCGTTTCAGAACCAAAAGTTATGTCAATATCATCAGCTATATTGAAAAATAGCTCTGCTAACGCATCTAGAAAAGAAATTGTTACCACAGGTTAACAAAATTCAATCAATATTTCAGTAATATTAGAATTTTCACAATGTATTGTAATTTTAAGCATAAATTTATTATCTACAAATTAAATAAATTATTTAGCAGTATGCTTAAACGTTTAATTCAGTAACTTTTATTATAGTTTAATAATGTTACTTCTTGATTAGTTATCTTATGTCGATAATACGAAAAACTTCTCAATGACATATATTACGAAACAAAACTAATTAACAGGTGTCTCTACTAATGACTTTATTGACACTGAACTCTACCCAACCTCGCCATTTGTACAAAGCTGCCAATGCAATCGGACGGAGTACAAACCTCATGGTAAGAATTCGATTTTTTTTTATGTAATTCGACATTGTTGATTTCGTAGAGTGTCTCTATGTAACTAAAAATAGCTCTGCAAACAATCTATCATGAAGGGAGATAAAATTACATTTTCGTATTTCTTGAGTTATAACTTATGACTCAATTTTTTTTAGCCGAACTATATTTGTAAATGGCAATAATTCTTACAGTTAATCCACGTGGTAAACAGTTAACAAGCGCTTCATATGTCATTTCAAGAAACCATGATCATTTGGACACCAGAAGCTCGAAAAGTATCAGCAAAATAGGTAAAATATATTATTAATTACTTGAAGTGCGTGGTGGCCTGTTGGTAAACGGACCGGATGCGGCTGCAACTATTCACGGTGGTCGCGGGTTCAAATCCCAGGGCACACCTCTGACTTTTCGGAGTCATGTGTGTAATGATAGTCAATCACCACGCACTAAAAACGGTGAAGGAAAACATCGTGAGGAAACCTGCATACCATAGCGATTTATAATAATTTCTATAGTATGTAAGTCCACCAACCCGCACTAGGCCAGCGTGGTGGACTATATGGCCTAACCACTCTCAATCGTAGTCTCGATTGTAGAGTAGGCCCGTGCCCTGCAGTGGGACGTATATGGGCTGATACTGTACTTGTCGCTTAATATAATCCACGTAATAAAGCTCGCAGAAAGTCGCTGAATGCAGTTCGTTTCCAATAAGTCGCATTGGAAATTATCAAACTTATTTTCGGCATGACCTTTTCTTTGAGTGATGGTTACGAGGACAATGATGATTGAATATTCTTCTTCTTGTTTAAAGATAATTTCCTAGAGTCAAATTATCAATAAAGAAACTTATTAGGTTTTGAAATAAACACGCAAATATACCAGGTACAGCAAAATATTCGGAGCTTACAGCGGAGTATTCTCCTTTTAGCTCACTACAAAGTCTAGTAAAACAGTATTAGAACGCCCAAAGCGGCCAATTCAAAGTTTTATGCGTACATTTATCTCTCAACTGACGAACAAAAGTTTAAGCATTTTTGTGACGAGACCTTGGAGTCGTGTTATCCTTTATATTAAGCGGATTATATAAAAAAAACATGTTAAAGTCAATTTACAGAAGTGAATCTAAAAAGTTAAAAAAGATAAATAAAAAATAAAAGTCAATGATTTAAATAAGTCTATCAAGTAAAACCTTAGTGCAGGAATAAACCACGTAATTTTACAAGATCACGAAGTCAGTTATAATTAATTATTTAAATTTTCAGAAAAAGATGTCACACATATTTTATCTACTGGGACTTATGAAATCGAAAAACATAAATCAGAATTTACAGAAGATAATGAAGTCATAAAAAATAATACATCAGTTAAAAATAAATTACCATCAATTAGTATTATCACAAATATCGAGGAAATGAGACATAACACAATTCCTTTCAATATGAATTCTTTTGTTAATGAAAAACAATCTACTGCTACTTCTGGCAAACTAGAACAAAGAATAGACCCAGTATTAATTAACCAACCCAAGAATTATGACAATGAAATAAAATCAAAATTCAAACCATGCGCACTCAAAGATGATTCTTTTGCGGTTGAAAAAGAAACAATAATGAAAGCTGATCTAAATTACAGAAACCCATATACTAATGTTGAAGTAGAAGCTCAGCCAATACTATATGAACAGGCTACTAACGTTGCTATTGATAATACTTTAATGGACGTAAAGTCTGTGTCTACTTCAGAACATTATCAACCTAAAGAAAGTACATCAACATTATTAGCAGGTTTTAGATTTAACAGTAAAACGCCATTATTTGAAGATAAGTCAAAGCTTAATAAAACTAATGACAATCAAATCCGTCCTCTTGATTATACTACGTGTTTACCAACCAAGATAGCTTCAGCTCCAAATAGTATAGCACATACGTTTAATTTTGGTATGATAAAAGAGAAAACCCGACTGGAATCAACAGTACAAAATATTAATGTAGCCAGAAAACCAACTTCAGTTAAAGAAACGTCTGTTGATACTCAGTACTATATTGATGCTGGAGAACAAATACAACCAGAACTTATTGAAGACTCTACGAGCGTGATAGATGATACTAAACCGTTGCTTGAAGAAAAGTCAATAATAACAGCAACATATTGCAGTGTTGAAGTAGAAACTCAGCCAATGTCAGTAATGCAGACAGTAACTGCAACGAGTATTAGATCTTTAGCTGATGATAATAAATCCTTACTTGAAGAAAAGGCAGTTTTAACTGCATCGTATAATAGTGTTGAAGTGGAAACTGAACCTATGTCAGTAATTCAGCAAATGGCTGCAACCAGCAACAAATGTTTAATGGTGTCCGTAGATAAGTCAGGACCAGTAATGAAACTGTCTGAAAATAAAAACGGTAATTATATATTTGAAAACTCCTTTTTCTATTAAGGTTGTTACATACATAAATAAACACGCCCAACAGTCACACACATAATCCTGACCCCACTTTAAGATCGAGTCTTGTATCGTGGGTATCAGAAGCTACGCGAGATTTTTCGGTCTCATAAACATCCAGATCCAAAACAAATACTTATGGCTCGCCGAAATATTTGTCTTGGTGCGGGGATCGAACCCTCTGCCTCGTGTTTGACAGCTGGCATTTAACCAACTGCGTCACTGAGGCTGTTATGTTCCGATGTACTTCCATATCTCATAAAAACTCGTAACAGTTATCTTGCATTTATTACGACTGGAAATTATTTGATGGTACCAATATCAGTGTAATCTAAGTACAACTGCGGTAAATAACAGAAAAAAAAGATCTTACAAGCAAAAACAACAGCCATGGTGACAAACGAATTTAAATATAGTAATTTTATTGAACCTTCAGCAATGTAGACGCATATAGTAGAAATTAAAAATAAATAAGAACCCACCTAATATCAACAAATTACGCGTGCCATACAACAGCAAACATCCCGGAAACGAGAGCATTTTTCTCAAACATTTTGATTGTTAAGGCGCAGTTTGTTGTATCTTAAAATTTTGCAACAGCAGAGCAAAATTTTAAACTGTGACGTAGAAACTGTATATGCAATAATGAAAAAGGTTACAGAATATTGTTGCATACTGGTTTCAAAACTTGCTTATATAAGTCCTCTTTGGGCAACGGCTAATATATTCAGCGAGATAAATAAGTTTGCTATTAATATATTTTTAATTTAAAAAAATGGTGTTTATATACAGATGACGACCAGCTCCCGTTAAGTAACATCGGACGTAGCGTATTGATGTCTGCTTACACACTCAATCAATCTGTCGGGGAGATCACCACTCAGACAGAAGAGACCCATAATGATGCAGGTAAATGACTCATAATCAATCTATTTTATCTACACTCCCGATCAGTGACCACATGTCCATTGAATTGATATTTGTTATAATTTAAAAATCTCCCGACAATCGAAAGAAAATAATTCATTTATTTCCTTTTTCAATTATAATTTGAAAAATGCCCAGCGATTTAAAAATGTAATAAGTGGGAAATATTTAATTTAACTCCTATTTAAATAAAAAAAAATACCAATTAAACGTTTTAGGTTGTTTATTTAAAACCTCACATCCAAAGAGATTGTTAATCACAGGTATGTTGGTGGGCGTAAGCTTCATTATAAAGAAGCCTATATATAAATATATATAAAAACTAAAACGTTTAATTGGATTTTTTTTTTATTTAAATAGGAGTTCAATTAAATATTACCCCCTTATATATATAATAATGCCTCGGTGGCGTAGTTGTACTACTGTACGCTTACAAAGCTGAGGTCTCGGGTTCGAATCCCGGTCGGGCAAAGTTATATTGGATTTTTCTATTCATTATCAGCCCGGAGTCAGAAATTTGTGCCCGATATGGCGATAGGCTCGCCCCCTATCACATCATGGGACGGAATATACAAGACGAAATGTGGGTGTCCTGGCATCTCTGCCGACCCCTTCTGGGAAAAAGGCGTGAATTTATATATTTATAAAGAACCTTAATTTATATAAATGTATAATGGCAAGAAATACTAAAAGCGCTGCGTTGAAACTTAATTTCATATTCACTTTCGGTAATTGAAAAACCGCATTTGTCATTTATAAGAGAATTAAATATGAGTTGTTATTTCTCTGCCCTCGAAACTCATACTATTTTCCTAAAACTCACCCATTCCACGATTACGAGACCAACCACCAGTGAATTTTTACTAGTTGATTTTCAGTGCGTGGTTGGCAAACGGACCGACGCGGCTACCAGCATGTTCACGGTGGTCGCGGGGTCGAATCCCAGGACACACCTATTACTTTTCAGTGTCACGTGTGTATTGATAGTCAATCACCACGCACTAAAACAGTGAAGGAAAACATCGTGATGAAACCTACATACCAAAGTGATTTATAAGAATTTATATAGTATGTAAAGTCCGCCAACCCGCACTAGGCCAGCGTGGACTATAAGGGGAGGCCCGTGCCCTGCAGTGGGACGTATATGGGTTGATACAATACAGTACAGTGGAATTTCTAAAAAATACTGCGTAGTAATGTCACCTTAATATGCCGAGCAGAGGATCGTCCCGCAACATTACTGGCACAGGGCGGTGATTTTTCATTCGTTTATTCTCGTAACTCTTTACAAATGCCCCTAATGGCACCCTCAATGGATTGTAAGGGGGACAAATCTCCACAATGATTCTCCCGGATGCCTCTGACGTATATTTCATTTGCAGTATAAATGCATTACTTTAATATGAATTTTAAATGATGTTGCATTGTATAACTTGAGCGATGTGGTTTTAGATACTCATTTGAATAAAATCTTGGTGAATCTATTTTATCGGGCAATCTGTAAAATTCTTCAAGATATAAGATTTATTAAGAGTTACTCATATATCTTAACGCCTTTGTTATAACCAAATCATAATTCAAACTATGCGAGAATGTTTTTCATATACGAGAATGAAAGTTATAACCAACTGAAAGAAATATCAAAACCTACTTAATTTAGAACATTACGACTCCCGATGACACGAATAGCTCAATTATTATACTCTGCCATGTTTTGACGGCGTCGATTTCGTTGTTGTACTACAGTACGGTCACAAAGCTGAGGTCTAGAGTTCGAATCCCGGGTTGGCAAAGAGATATTGTATTTTGATAACCTAACTTAATACATTTTTATGTCTTCAGCTACATGTTCCCAATCAAACCATCGACTTATGAACAATACCACGAAATCTACGCAAGCCACTACGATTTCCAAAGCTGAGGATTGCATGCAGTCTGGTAATTATCATATGCAATTCACTGTTTACTTTTTCTCTTTGATTTTTTAAACTCAAAAAATTATTTGACATAGTTTTTTTTTTTCAATATTACTACATAACTAAATCGATATCGATAAATCTTAATTAATCAGAGCTAGGTTTGTGCCTGATAGAAGGACTTTCGATGACGCATGAGGTACCTACGTACGTATTATGAAGATAAAATGACACGTAATTTTTAGCTTGCTAGAAACACTAAATTATGAATATGGATACGTAAAACCAAAAAATAATTGATTTTAATATTACTTATTATTACGCAAATCAGCTTTGCTCTGGTGAATAGGGAAATTACCGTCTCCCGTTACCACTTCCGACTTCTCCATATTTCACGGGCACTCTCCCTTTACTTATTCGTGGCACGTCACCGACAACTTAACTGCCTTGTGTAACTTAACAACCCTGTGCAACTTAACTACCCTATTTTACTTAACTACCCTATTTATCATAGTTATTTGAAGTAATTTTTTTTTATTATACTTTGTTCAGATAACCCAATTTTTCCAAGATGAAATGCGAATCTGATAGCTTAGAGCTAAGACTATAACTATAGTACGCGACAAGTCAAGATGACAATCGGTCCATGAGGTTACGCGTTGGGAGGGGACGCTCCGCACAACCACACTTCGCCTGCGCTGTCTTAGTCTTATTTTATTTAGAAAATTAACAACTACAAACTATAAATATGGTGAACCGAAATCCAATTATAGATTTTCACTGGAAATTTTAGGAATTAGATTGCAAGAACTTACAATAAAAAATAATCAAAACAAAGCAAAAAAAAATAATACATACTAGAGACAAAGAAACCAAGTTAATAATATTATAAATATATAGAACATCATAATATGGTCTTATACATCACTAGAAAATTGCCATGCCGACGTGTCGCGGACATTACATCTATCAGCATCGATTAGCTCTTTACATCAAAATAAGTCTAGGTATGTCTGTCAAAATAATTCATAACATTGCATTTTTAACGATACCATTACTTTTTATAGGTAAATGTAAATGCGGGGCATTATCCTACGACTATGGTACTAGCACGGAGCTACCAGGAATTCACCGTAAGTTTGTAATAGTTATCCTATTTAGAACTACATGTCCTATAACACCAGCTACTTTGACATTTAAAACAAATCTTGACCGTTATTCGAGGAAAATAGGCATACATGATGCTACGCGGTCACCACCGACCATACTCTAGTTTTGCTGAAAAACAAACACGTTTACAAAAATACACCAAAGAAAGGGTTCATTCATAAATAAATGTTTATCAAACAGGAGTAGTTATATAAAGCATATTTGTGGACACAATCAATGAATAATAAATGTGCCGAGGAAATGCAAATCATGTCTTCAGAAAACATAGATTATATTTTATTTTATGTCGAAAAGGTACGGAGTGGGCCACACAAACCGCATCAACACATCAAAGGAGTACGGAAATTTCAACATCTGCATGCAATCGAGTTCCATCTAAGCTTTCTAAGAAACGGAATCCGAAAGTACACGGTACGGACAGCTTGAATTCACAGTGCGATTTGCTTTTTCGACTTATTCTCTGAGAATAAAATGGCAATCTCTTTAGGAATTGTGTGTTTTGAGATACCTAGTCTTAATATTATTATCTTTGTGCAACTTTAACTCAGGAAAGACTGCATAAAGACCTTAAAATTAACTTGACCACTAGCGTAATTAAGATTTAAAATGAAATACATAATAATGACTGAACAATGAACATATTTTATTTGCATTCATCATAATTATACGAGGGGTGATCAAAAAGTAATGATAAACGGGTAATTCTAATAAAGATAAAAATTAAAAAAAAAAACATTTCGCTTCTTCAGTCCTTCACCACTTCCTAGCTAAAAATTGTATAAATAGGACGTCATTTGGAGGAGCTACATTCATTTGAATACCAGCAGTCGGAGCGACAACACGAAAATGGAGAAACACGAAGTGAGATGCGTCATCAAGTACCTCTGTTTGAAAAAAATGTCTACCAAAGAGGTACACGCCGATTTGGTGGAGACACTGGGGGACTCTGCTCCTCCATATTCTACGGTGGCACGGTGGTGCAAAGAGTTTAAGTTGGGTAGAACATCCACAGAAGATGAACATCGCGAGGGACGCCCAACCTCGTCCCTCACGGAGGAAAACGTGAAAAAAATCGAAGATATCGTGTTAGCAGACCGAAGAGTAACCATCAGACATTTAGCTGAGGTCACAGGGATCTCATATGGCAGCATCCAAAACATTTTGACCAGCAAAATGAATATGAAGAAGGTCTCCGCGCGTTGGGTCCCGAGAATGTTAACGGACGAACAAAAGAAAAAGCGAGTTGACATTTCAAGAGCCAATCTTGCAAAGTTCCAGGCTGACCAAGAATTATTTTTGTCACGATTTGTGACCATGGACGAAACATGGATCCATCATTTTGATCCGGAGACCAAACAACAATCGATGACTTGGAAAAGGACATCCTCACCGACTCCTAAGAAGTTCAAAGTCTCGAGCTCGGCGGGCAAGGTTATGGCGTCCGTTTTCTGGGATGCTCAGGGAATCATAATAGTTGATTACCTAAAAAAGGGAGCTACTATTACGGGCTCCTACTACGCTGATCAAATCAAATGCGAGACGCCATAAAGGAAAAAAGACGGGGCAAACTCCGAGCGAAAGTCCTGTTTCATCAGGACAACGCTCCTGCACACAGAGCCGAAGTTGCGATCGCTGCCATTCGAGAAGCAGGCTTCGAACTGGTCGAACACCCGCCCTATTCTCCAGATTTAGCCCCCAGCGATTTTCATTTATTTCCTAGGCTCAAGGAACACCTCAGGGGCAAGAAATTTGGGGATGATAGCGAGGTGATGGATGCTGTAGAGGCATTTTGGGATAGTCAAGATACAGAATTTTTTTTAAAGGGTATTTTAGGTTTGGAGAAACGTTGGACTAAATGTATCGACTTGTTAGGAGACTATGTAGAAAAATAAATTAAATTTAAACTACAATCGTTGTTTTTTTATACTTATTATCATTACTTTTTGATCGCCCCTCGTAATAAACCCATCCGCGTCCTCTGCTGGACATAGGCCTCTCATTTGGCACGCCACTGGGCTCGATCGTCAGTCCATCGTCTCCATCGTCATATGAATTATGCGCACTTTATGGGTGTATTATTAGCATTACACTGCCAGGAAAATCTGAGGGAGATAGTCGTATGGTTTGGTACAGATAATTTAGTATGTGCTCACTTGTTAACTATCCATGAAAACCAACATGAACCACGCGTTCAGCATTAACCTTGTCATCGGTACTCACAAAACAGCGTCATAAATAATTGTAACAGTCCATGCCTTCTGTACCGGAACAAAAGACAATTTCGCACCGAATTGTATCTAACAATACATAGCGCATTCCGAAGCTACCAAACGTTTAAAGCCTTTGAGAATAAAACAAGAGGAGCAAAAGGGTGAGTATTGTTAAGCGCTCGGTAATTTCACGGGCCTACCTTCAGTTTTATAAACGACAATAGTTTCATTTCTTCCAGCCATCCACTTTACGCTGTAAACATTACAACTGATTTCAATGTAAAGATCTTAATAGCCATCAGCTAAATACCGGAGAAGTTAAAGAACTAAAGTTCAATTTGTACTTTCAGATCATCTGAGCGATAAAATACTGTCTCTGTCAAGATTGATCGGCCCCCGCTATCCAAGTTTTGACAGCAATTCAAATCGATTTTCGAATTCAATGCCGTCCAGTTCTCTGAATGCGAGTAATTGGATCAGGAGATGCACTTCTCTGCAAAAAGATGAACTTTATGGTAAAATGAAAAATCCTAATATTGATTTAATATAGGTATTGGGTCACGGACGGTCCACATTTTTATCCAATTTAAAAACAAGAGGATTTCAATTCGACTGTGTTTTTTAAATAATTTTTTATTAGCTCATAACTGTGTACTGGGTGAACCGATTTTAATTATTATTTTGACTGAAAGCTGGTGCTTGTCATTTAGTCCCATGAAAATATGGTGAAGATCTGATGAATTTCTTCGGACCTAGAGAGGAGAACTCTTCAAAATTGAGTAGGATTCCAATGGTTCTTTTTACATTAGGTTCAATATAAATGATATATTTATTATTAAGATCAATAAGCCATTCATAGCAAACATTAAATAATTATTTATTTATTTTTGTGAAGCCTGTATATGCCTATATCAAGAGGTTATCTATAAGACGATATTTTCTGAATTAGATCAATATTAAGTAATTATAATATAATTACCAATCTTGGACTGATAGTAAGGAAAAAAGCGAAGCATTGTAAAAAATATCGGGGATTGTGACAAACGTCTATACATGTCACCGTATTATTATCGTTCTCTTCTTTTTATAATTTGATATTTATTTATACCACTTTCTCGATGGTAAAATTCAGAATTAATAGATTTGTCTTTGTATACTCGTATTATGGGCACGTCTTTAATAGCTGTTATTGTATTTTCAGGATACCGTTACTTTGAAAATGAGAATTCTATAGCAGATAAACCCCTTTCAATGGATACTGTCTCTTCAAATATTACATTAAATAGAACAACACCGTTGATTAATGCGGACGCAAATAAACGTCAAGAATATGGTACTATATTTTTTTATTCTTAAGATAATTGAAAAAGTATTGCCACCTGAATTGTGGCTCACATACACAAGTTTTCTCATAATACTGTTGGATCGTGAATTGTTTTGGTGCTTTTTAACCGACATAATATGATCGGCCGCACCCGAGACGTTTAATGTCAATAAAACTGTTCCTTATAGTAGGGGAGGCCGGACCGCTAAATTTTCAGTTACTAAAGCGTCATGGGGACCGATTAGATTGTGAAGATTAGGGCCTAAAACGAAAAATAATATATGATCACTTTGCCATTTTAGTGGGGAGGAGAGCGTGTGTTAATTTTCAAAAATGTTAAAAAATTCACTTACATAAAAATACTCGAGCGCATCAGATATTCACGGTGCTTACCCGCTTTGTTTTTTTAACAACCGAGAGATATTATTCTGACGAGTAGTTAGGGGAGGATGGCTGTAGAAAAGGTTAGAAAAAAATAAATAAAAAAAGTTATTCGAGCGTGTCAGATATTCAAAGGGAATATTTAGAAAACTCAAAAAAGTGTCCTATTAAAATATCTGACGATTTGGGTGTGATCAAAAGTCATGGCAGATTTTTGAAAATGTAAAAAAAAAACGTGACCTTGAAATATTCGAGCGCATCAGATTTTTACACAAACTGTTTAACTTGATGTTCTAGTCGTCCCAAATGATAATCTGACAAATATATGAAGGAATATTCTTAATCTGCTAATTTCAAAGAAAAAAATTATGCGCATATATGAAGGTGCAATTTTATTATTATTTATTAATACGAAATAGATAAAAAAACATAAAAACATTTTTTTCATCCTTCATCTTCACTGGATTCATCATCAAAATTGCTTCCTCCTTGGTCAATTTCTTCTTCATTTTGTGTTTCTGTAAAAAGGAAGGGTTATAAACTTTAAAATTTTCTTTTTCTTTTGTATTATAGTATTAAAAAAACGTACCTGAATCAAAATTATCTCCTGATATGTCAGGTGTTATGACAATATCTTCGTATGCTTCAGGAAGTTGGCTACCAAGAAACTAAGTCGGCTCTAATTTGGTGTGGGGATAGTACGAGAGAGTGAAATATAAAGAAAGAGTGAGAAGGAAACAAGAGGCGCGGAGTTTCAATTCAGTTCTCAGCAGCTGTACGCGCCACACTTTATTTATGGTTTAAGCTACATCGCCCCATGAAAATTGTCAGATTATTTGTATACTGTAATTCTTACAAGATTTCCTTCAAAATAAAAAAAAAATTAATCGCGCTCGAGTATTTCATAGTGACGTTTTTTTCTTACAATTTTGCCACACACCCATTTCCTTATGCCACGCTAAAATCATCAGATTATTGAAATATATTCTGTTCTGTATGTATTTAACTTACCTGCCATTAATCTGACGCGCTCGAGTTTTTCTGAGGATTGATTTTTTTTTACAAATCTGACGGGCTGTCCTCGGAGCACGCCCTTATATAAATGGTTTATATATGGTAGGAGTACATTACAAGGAATAAGGTTTCTCCTCATATAGTTTTCTGACGCGCTCGAGTTCCTCTTCAAATCCCCTCTTGGGCTCCCCTACTATTAGTGTAGATTCTCTTCGCAAAATCTACAGCAATTATTGATTTTATTATAAGTTTAAATTCTTAATTATACATATTTTTGCTAGAGTTTACCTCATCATTTTATGGGTATAAATTGTATTAATTACATAGCAAAATAAATTATTTTTAAAAGTTTATTTTAGCACCTTCGCTGTTATCATTTATACTGGATTAGTCCAAAAAATAAAACTTCACGACACAGGTAATGTGTCAGGTAACCCACAATTCGCTTATTAAAGAAAAACAACGTTAGTTGACTAATCAGCAATATAATACTGTTTAATTAATAAATCCATCTAATGTGACGGCATAAAAGCTTTCCTTATAATTTCAGTTGTGTCGACACTGCCAAGAATAACTTTATCTAACGACAGTCTGGCCGATGTGATCCCTATTAAGACAGTTATCCAAGCCAGCTCAACTACGGATTACAGCAAAGACCGGATAATGGTGGACCAAGCTACTTCCGGTACCTTATTATACTCATTTTAAATTACATACACACATAAACATCACGCCTTTGTCCCTGAAGGGGTAGCCCTTGGTGCAACCGAAAAACGAAAGCCTTATGTGTTCCGTCCCACGATATTATTATAGGGGACGAGCCTATCGCCACATCGAGCATAAATTCCTGGCTCCGGACTGATAAAGAATAGAAAAATCGAATGTATCACTGTGCCCAGCCCGGTATCCGAATCCTAAAGTTCGGCTTTATAATCGTATCAGTGTACAACTACCCCGCCAAGGCAGTCTCAGTCATTCGTTATAAATTAACCTTATAAAATTATGAAGCAGGTAATATTCATAATTTTTCTTTTCTTTAGGTAAATTATTCCCAAAGGAAGTGAAAGAATTTACGCTACAAGCATCACCCGAGATTCGCAACGCAGGTAAATATAATTTGTTAAATCTTCCAAATACTATTATTGATCAAATAGTTATTCGATATTTTCTTTTCGTAGTGCTGGTACCATCAAAAAGCAACTCCAAATTGAGCATTATAATAAAATTGAATAAAAGACACAAATCCAAATTGGTGGTGCAAATATTCACAAATAAGTAATTTAGATTTGGAAACAAATATTTTGAAGAATATTTTATTCTATACAGCCACTGATTTTACGCTGTTTGAAAACAAGAAGTCAGCTAGTGTGTTAACCTCGCGTTGTGTCCTTCCGCCGACTACGCCATGCTGTCGCTCTACTATTAATTCAAACGAACCAAAAGGTAATTTTTGCTAACTTTATTATACTATTTACAACATATTCCACCAAATCATGACTATAAATTATGAGTAGTGGTCTCAATGCGAAAAATCGGCAATTTACCCGGAAACGGCCTATTGTCGTATTTTGGAGGCAGATTCATAGTATTTTTTAAAAGACGCTATGGTAAGTAAGACCTTAAATTATTTAAAGTAAACACACTCTTTGCAAAATTTTAGTGGCATTGTGTCTGTAGTTATTAAAAGTACTACCTGGCTTCGGTTTCAGTCGCAGTCTGGATGTATCCCTTATATTAAGTTAGATATCTATCAGTGTTTGGAGATATTATGTAACATAATATATTAAACATATACATATATTTACCTTTATTAACTTTTTTAAAAAAGTAAGTGAGGAATAAGAAATGGTGATTCATAAATAATTTAATTAAAAAAGGACATAAAATATAGATTGGTCGAAACTAAACCAACGCTTTGTGTTAACAGAAATCAGAATTATATTATTTAAATTTAATTTAATAAATATTAATTAGGTATAAACACGCAATGTGTGGTAATTAAAACAGATTAAATTAAAAACATGATTTAAGAACCCTGGCTTATTCAATTATCTGGGTCTACTCATTTCGTATTTTTATGAGCCCTATTGAGACATAATTGTACATTATAATTATCTTTTATCTTATTAAGTTATAGGCTTTTGGGAATTATTATAGATGAAATTTTAATTATTATTTATATTAGAGAACTAAAGAATAAAAATATTTCCCTTTAAATTGAATGTATATTTTTTGTTCCCAAAGTCTTGTTACATAGATACCAATTTTGCTATAATTATTTTTGTTTTTTATTATTTAAGCTTGTGTGTTTGTATATCGAGAACCTTTGTGCGTGGTACATGATGGTCGCAAAGACGCCGCCATTCAGGGACAGCCATTATGCCGTGATGTTGGTAAGTCCAATTTTATACAAAAAACAAATCTTGTAGGTATATGAAGCAGCAAACGTGGAATAAAAATAATAGTAAGAAATAAAACTAGGGCATTTTTTTGCTTCAAATGGATGAAAATATTTTTTTTTTATATTCAGGCAACTTAACAAATTTTTTTGCAGAAGTGGAACCTATAAATTCGAGTCTTCAAAAAAGAGTTTCTGTAGGACTGGGCACTTCAAACACAAAGATGCCAGTACTTTGCCATAGTAAAACCAATTATATACAAGGAGAAGTTCTTTCACCAAGAGGTCAAAACATTTTAAATTGATTTAACCTTTAATACTGTCGTATATGATTTTAATTGAGTATTTGATTACAGTATATAAAGCGCTGTACGAAACGACAAAATTAGTGTTTAAAGAAAATTTGAACCAATCGCGGGAATTGCAAAGTATGAGCAATCTACCATCCTCTAGAACCGAAGCAATAGATTCACAGCCCCTGGGTAATATTTTTACTTATGTATTTACATTTTGGAATCTATGTTAGCTTATTTACGAACGTACGGATGCCAACTTTTTATTCTAGATATGAAATTTACGACGGCACAGACCCCCGAAGTTCGCTCAGCTATGGTAATGACGTCTAATTGTAGTTACTTGCAGAAATCAAAACAATGTGTTGATCAGTCAACTCAGCCAGGTAAACAGAATTACTTATTTGACTAGTGCAGTTTCCGGCCCATTCCAGTTTTTCGTATCACCCAAGACGCACCTAAAGTAATTATGCTTCAACCATACAATTTATCATTACCTGTAACACCCTAGATTATAATATCATATAAATTATTGCCTTCACCGAACTCGTAATGGTTATGGTAGTTCTCTCATATGTGAGAGGCCGCCTGGGTATATATCACCGTAATTTCTATTTCTCCCGCCAAATAGTAGTGTAAATGCACTATTGTGTTTCGGATTGAAGGACGTTGTAGCCAGAGTAACCACAGGACATATCGAAACTTAATATCTTATGTCTCAAGATGGCGAGCACAGTAGAATGCCAACAAGCATTGCTTTGTAATTCAAGGTGTTGTTTGTTTTTGCTACTGTTTATGAGCGGTCGTCGCCCATGCTCGTCTTGCCATTCAATGCAATAATAAAAAAAACTATTTAAGGATTACGTATATAAATCCCGAATGCTATTAAATGGTTTGATAAATGCAAAATAAGAATCAGTTTTTCCCATTTTCCTTCTAGACGATGAGAGCAAGAATAAAAGCCGAGTCGTTGACGGTTGTACTCAGACGCGATCAACGTTCCGTGTGTCGTTTGTCGACTTTGCCAACAGCACAAGTAAATCACTATTTATACATTTTTATCAGCGGCTCTTACTGTTGAGTCAAATAAGAGCCAAGCACAATCGGGATGAATGTTTTATAAGCTTTACGGCTACTCCTAATTGTCACAAACTGAGAATCACATTTTTTTACTAAAGGATTAATTTGAAAATCGCCTTCTTTATATGATCTTTGAACCACATCGCTCGTACACAAGCTTATGGTAACAAATGAACAAAACTGGACAAGCTGATCTGATGTTAGATAAATGCTCCTCTTATAAACCTGGCGATCGAAAGTGCATTACCGACCGTTATTAATTGACAGGACAAAGGACCTCTCGTACCCCAATTGACAGCCTACGTGGCGCAGTTGGTTAGACGCCGACTGTGAAACGTAAAGCCGCGGGTTCGATCCCCGCTCCAAGACACATGTTTGTATGATCCACAGGTACTTAGGTCTGGGTGTTTGTGAGGCCAAATAGTCTCTCGTAGTTCCTGACCGTTGGGTGTTTCCTATATAGTGTATTATCTATGGTTGGGTGTATTTATTTAACTTAAAAATAAAAATAAGTAAAGGAGAAGTATGATAATTAGATGCAATCCGATTCTTACCGGTCACTTTACATTTTTAGCAAGTACTGGTCATCTGTATGTGAAGTTTTTCAGACAGGCCATGAAATACTGTCTGTTAATTTTACTCACGATAATAACCTCTCCAGTGCTGGTACAGACTTGAATTAGGCCAGTCGGTATCCACTTCACCGGTAATCTTAAATAATAATAATAATCAATTGTAAAATCCTTGATATCTATTATAAACATTAGGACACAATACCACTAATATTAATTTATTTAATAATGCCAATACTTTTTAGTAGATTGTTCAGATGAATGCGTGAAGACACATTTGGCGGCGTCGTGTCGCTACTACAGCAACTTGTTGACCAAGCACTTAGGCCGAGTTAAGGAAAATCGTAAGAATATTATCGTCATCTTATTTTCTGTATCAGCCCATATACGTCCCACTGCAGTGCACGGGCCTACTCTACAATCGAGAGTACGATTGAGAGTGGTCTTTTATTTTACTTTCTTTAAAATCTTTAGCGTCAATATTCGATGGTGTTGACCTAAATAATAGAAAATGTTAATATAAAGAAATTAGAAACACGGTGAACTGAAAATTCCAACTAAACACAAATTTACTGCCTATTCAAAATTAAGTCAAAATTTTATATTTCTTATCTAGTAACAAAGCATGTAGCGCCACCTACCGACGCGCACCGTGGTGACGTGAACGTCGTTGAAGCTTGCACCATGAAGCCAAGCGCTCGTCAGGAACTGGCCGTGCAAACCGCCAAAGTTCATCGTCATAATGATGTAAAGGAACGCATGTCTATCATATTGTCCCCCGCATCAAGTCTAACAGACATCTGTCGGAACGATAGAGAACATCTCAAGTCCGTCTATTACATGCTAAGCGCCATCGAGGGAAGAATTCGTCGATTGAAGGGGCATGTACCAAGCTAATACTACTTATGGGCAATAGATGTCGCTTTAGCAATATAGTGAAATTCGTGAAATAAAAAGTGCACACAAAATGTGAATGAAATAAACAAGGTTATTTGATTTCGTATTTTATTTAATCATTGGATAAATACAAAATTTTATTGCAAAACAAATAACATAGACCTGTGCGTTTAAACGTGTGAGATGGAGTGAAATATTACACTGTTATTTAACAAGAAGAATCTTAATAGATATTGTAGGTATTATAACAACTAAAAACAAATAAATACCTATTTATCAATTTAGGAAACATTAATTTGACATTAGGTATCGGAACATGTATATACTCATATCGATAAAGTAGTTACTCGACTAACTAGTCGCAACATATCGATAGTATAATCAGTTTACGAATTGATAAATATACTCATATTTCAGGCATGCTAAACATTATCAACTCTTCAATAATTTGCTACATCAATTGTAAATAATAATAAAGATCAACACCGACTATCGATACCTCACACACATAAACGCTTATTAAAATCTACATACAATTTATGGAGTCTATAAACACATTTATAAGTAAACATTGCCATAATATTTTTTGATATTTTCAACAAGCTAACTACAATATACATTACCATTGCGTATCTATTATATAAAAGAGTATTTACAATAAATGATCGATAAAATTTATCGATAATTAATGCTAGTTCGATTCTGCGAGTTAAAATATGTTACATTGCTTATTCATAAAGCATATAATACAATTTATTTACTACGTGTCAACAAAGTTTATAAACTTAAATTCAGTGAGTAGGAAAATGCATCAGATTATAAGCGTAATCAATCTAGACATTGATATAATATAATAAACTCCAACAAATGGATTTGATATTAAAATGCAATTGTGAAATCTTTAATACTAAATATAGCTGTCTTTGTTTATACCTGATTCTAATTTGTCATTTTCAAGTTATGTTAAATATCGATAATCGATATGTAGCTTTTGCAGAACGTCATTAGGAAAAGATAATAATATACTGAGTGAAGGGAAAATGTCGATATCGAAATAAAAATAACATCAGTGTTACCATGTTTACATAGGTTGTGTTGAAAACGCAAAATATTTGTAGTTATTATAATAAGTGTTGTATTATTCTATTATCATTTACCAGACTCGCCCTACATTGTAAAATTATTTGTATCACACTTATCCTGGTCAATTTTACTGAAAATGTCTCATTATTGTCCGGGATAAAAACTTAAGCGTAAATTGATCACTTTACGGAATGCTTAAATAAAAACTCAGTCAAGTTACTTATAAATAAGTTAACGTGAAGTAGAATAGTTAATATAATAACAAAAAATAAATTCAGTGAAACCATTCACCTAGTTATAAGCAGACAAAATATTGAAATAAGTTAGCCTCTTACTGTAAATGTTACTTTATATTTGAATCCAATATATAATTATATTTTTACAAGAAACAGATTCATCTTGAAGGGCATATTATAATGTATTAAATATCAATATTAGATACTCAATCTTATTATTTAATATCATAACAAAAAGCTTATGGAATGTGAAATATTGCTTTTGTCACTATAATACATAACAGAAGTGCCATTTAAATGATTTAATTACATTAAGAAGCACTGGTATAATTAGATAATTCCTTTAATAATAAAGCCGCCATTGTTCTTATTCTGACTTGGAAATATTTTTGCATAAAAATAAATTATTTGCACTCTTTATTATTGTGACTTGAAAAATAAGTACAACAGATTAATAAAACTTTTTGAAATGCAATTATTTATCCTAGCAGAACACCCATTCCAAATTATTTCTACTTAACACTTGCTTCCTTCACAATACAATGTTTCCCTGTTTCGACATGTCCACTTAAACGCTAGGCACCATTACACCGCTCGCGAAGCGTATTTTAAACCCTGATTATAATATAATTTTTTATTTTATACAATCCATTTGGCACAAACTTTACGTACCAAACACAGCCTTTTTTGTCATATCACATACACTCCCAGATTACCTGAAAACGAGTTACGATATTTATTACTATAAACATACAAAAAATTGGCAAAGTTAGCAACACATTAAAAATCAGTTATAACAATTGTACAAAACCTTTTTTTATGAAAAAGTATAGCCATAATGTTTTTATTATCGAACAACAATTAAGTTTGATCGGCTTATATTCTTTTATTTATTTAGTAAAAATAAAAAAAACAAGCTTCATCACCTAATTAGTAATATTACACAAAGCAAATATGAAAAATATTTCCGATCTTAATCGCGAATGCATATTCAAATCAAATTGTAACGCTATAAGCGGCCGAATATCCGGTAGCCGGATATCCGGCGCTCCGGCCTCGTAGCTAGCCGAATATCCGGTATCCGGTATCCGACCAAATCATTATCCGTTTCATCCCTACTAATTACTATTGAAAATGAGACCACTAATATTTACAGCACATTGTAGACAAATTAATTATTAAAATGTAACAGATTTCCCCTCAATTTTGGCTATTGGCTCCACCATTCAATCGTACATGTTCTGAACTGATATTAAAATGTTCTATAAAAATCAAAAGTACAAATTTAATACAAAAATAACATATAAGTAAAGATATATTACCTGCCACATATTCTCATACTAAAGACCGGGGTGTGAATACATGCACAAGTGAGTCCCACCCACAATCCGCTATCTGATGTGGCCGAAGAACATTCCAGTCCAGCCCATATGTGAACTCCGAGTGATGTCTGATAGTTTCCAATGGGTCACAGCCGCGTTTCAAATCCCAAATCCTAGAATAAGATACATTATCTTATTTCATGCTTAATATATTTATGAAAGAACTATATAAATAAATGAGTTGATTTAATTAATTGTTCTGTCACAGTATTTATTGAGTTATCATTCTACAATTTTTTAATGGTATGTGACATGAGGGAACAGGTTGCTTGCTTTTCGTCATGGGACAGCATGAAATCAGAGAACAGGATAAGAAGAGATCAAATCATAATTATAATTTTAATTTTAATACAGAAAAATGCGGATATTAAACAGCTATGTGAACTTATCAAAATCTAGTCAATAAAATAATGAAAAAAAGTAATTTAATAAAACAAGTATTTATATTACGTAAATACCTTGTAGTGAAGTCATAAGACACTGCAGCCAAAACAGATGGTGCGTGCGGTGAAAATTGCACTCTTCTTACAGCGCATTCACAACCTGCAAACAAAATAGTTATAAAATTATTAATTGTTGCTTGAAAATTAGGATACTGTAATTTAAAACTCGTATGTGGCTTTAGTTTAATTAAACCAATCAGCCAACAAACATTTCTCTGTTGTGGATGGTCTAAGCTCCCTTATTGATGGGCATGTATGGGCTAATTAATATTTCTATTTACTGTCAGATTGCTATGAATATGCTTGGTATAGAAAAAATATATTACCTTTCAAAGTAAACATTGGAGAAGTAAGTCTTCTCAAATCCCATCCTCTAACTAGGCCATCCGAACCCGCGGTGGCCAGGGCGTGCGTCTCTGTCCTACTCCAGTCACATGATAACACCTGGAAACAATATCCATCAGCTCAATTATAGTAGAAAATAGACATATTATTAATTTTATTTGTAATTGTAACAAACATAATATCTAATGTGTAATTGCGTTTTTGCCCGTACATGGCTTTATTGACTGTGAACTGTGAGTTTTCAATTTGATAAATATTACATTGCACACATAATTGCATACCCATCACTTCAAATGAAACAGAACAGAAATTAGCTCAGCGAACTGTGTGTATAGGGGGCGAGAATTATTATGTATGTAAATATATGGAGACTAAAAATAACCCGGCCAATAATTTAGTCCCAAACAAAAAATCGCAATTATTTTTATAAATAGTGAATCTCTGAAAATAAAATTGTATAAGCCCAATACCTCTGCATCATGAGCCTTCACAACAGCAGCTGGCCTGCTGGGTTCTGTACAAGTCCACAGTTTGAGGTGGCCATCCCCGGATACCGATGCAAAGGTGGCAGGGGAGTGTGGTGAAAAAGCTGCTGTGTACACCAGCTGAGAGTGACCCGCGAATGTGCTGAGACATGCTTCTGATTCTGGGTCCCACTGAAACACAAATATACAGGCTTTATTATTTCTTAGTTTACACTTTACACTAATGTATATTGATGTCTATAATTTGGCAAAGATTGCTCAGCATGTTGCCTAAAATAAACTAAATATAAAAATCATAAATGAAGCTTTATTTACACGGGGTTTACACTGAAAGTTACACGAGGCGACAATCGTATGCCATTATCGCATGACATAACCACCATAAGACTTAATGGTAGTGCCAGCAATGCAGCAAAACCAAAACTTTGAAGCCGCAGTTTTCCTGAAAAGTTCTATTAATATTCTTGATATATCAATATAATATAATATCAATATTATGGAAATATCCATTATAGAACTAAACATAACATACCAATTTAATAGTAGTATCCCAGCTGGCACTGAGTAGATGACTTCTGGGCCAGTCCACAGAGCACACTTCACTGGTATGCGCCCTCAACACTCGCAAGGGCGCGGCGCACCCCACGCGCCAGATTATAACCGCACCGTCCCCCGCGCCGCACGCCGCCGCACTGTCCGTGCTGCCTGACCATGTCTGTAGATAACAACTTGATTTGATTATGATGCTACTTACATCAGGAGAGAAATTAAGCTAGTACTCATGATTATATGTTGCGACATTAGGGAGTAAAGGACTGAGAAATGTATTCATATATGATAACTGCAGAGCTGGGGATTTATCTATTGAGGAACCAATTGAGATGGCTTAAAGTTAAGACCATAGACAACTTCACATATTTTAGAAATTGCTATATAGGTTTCTGTGGTATGCAGGTTTTATAATATTAATGTTTGCGTTAATATTATAATAGCCCTTTCAATATACTTGACCATAAAATGTGTCACATATCAAAATTATTTTGGACATAATCTTTCTCACATAGGTTCCCTGCTTAAAGCATGTTATACTTATAATCAGGAATTGCTGTGATCACTTTGCTGAACCAGATTAAAAGATTTATGGGTGGCAACAGAAATTTAATAATATCATTTAAAAACCGTGTATTATATGGTTAGCAATATACTTAAGGCATTCACATAATCTTATCTTATTTCAGTTGGGATTAATTTTAATTGTAGAAGATTTTCTGCCTATAAAATATTTTCTGAACCTAAAGGAAGACATCTATGTGTGATTTATTTCAATCTAAACAATTAATATATAACATAAGTTTATAACAGATCTCAGTAGAAAATCATGAATAATGAATTAATATTCTGGGACTCTTAAGTTCAGTGTCCATGAAGTGGCCACAACATCTGATGACAAGTGCAATGTAACTTAGTCATGGTATCAACTTATTTCTAACCTTCTGACAATTCTGCCAATCTGTTTGAAAATCAAAATAATCTTCTTTTTATTGTAATATCTAATGCAGTACATTTTTATCACCCAAGTGACTCTATAATAATTTCAAGAGGCCATGTCATTATGAGTGTTTCTCATCTTTATTATGATGTTATTTTTTGAAAACAAAAATCTATTAAATAAGTACACAATAAATAAATTCAACTTTGAAGTTTTCCCCAAACATTATTTTGAATAGTATTATCACTTTTACAAAAACATTTCTTAAAGATAATACTCATATAATATGTAAATTATTCCATCATATTTTAATAGATTTTATGGCAGTCATTATGATTGTAAAATTAATCCATTCTTGTTTGTAGCAAAATATTTTAAATAACTTTGTTCCATTCTTATTTTATAAACTGCAATATTAAATATTTATATTATATTTATATAAATAAGGTGACTAAACCTTAAATGAGTTAGCAAATTGCCTGTGTTATCTTTTTTGAACACTATGACTATAATATAGCTACTATCTTAAATTAATAATGGTTTATTCTTGTACCATATTCCAAAGCCAAAATCAACAATAAACAGCCAAAGTTGTAATATTTAAAGTAGAATATCTAAAACCTTACTACTTCTTTATCTCCTTCCTTTTAATGTGAAACTAAATATCATGAATTGATCCCTAGTTCAAATTTTAACTGTAAATGGCTGTATGCAACAATTAATGCATTTTTCTTGTATATTCATTAATGGCACGACAAATTACAGAGTTTGAGGAAGTCTATAAATACAAATATAATCCGGTAAGTCTATTAGTTCTGATGTAAGCTGGTACGCACATTCATAAGTTGTGGGGCTTCACCACACAGACTTGCGGTTTGATAAGTACAATTACTTAGTCACGCAATTGTTTTCATTTAAAAATAAATGTTAAGCCATGTGTACATCTATGTTATCTATCTACATCAATGCAGTTGTCATTTGAAATATTTTTAAGATTTATAGAATTATTAACTTTGTGTTGTTGAGGGCTCATTTACATGATTTCTTAAAGGCTGTAATACTTCTGATATGTAATCTCTGTCCACTAAACATTTTGCAATATTTATAGAATTGAAGATTTACAACAGTAAATAATTTATGAATTAAAGATAAATACTTGTGTTTTAGCTGAATCAGTAAATTATTTTTATTTAAACCTATTTCATAATTTGCACATGAATTTCGATAAATAATTTCAGGATTTCACTTATAATTTTTATTTATACTTGGAATTAAAGAATGGCCAATTCAATCGGAATTAGCTATTAGAACTCATATAAATCTTATTGGAATATCTCACCACATCAAACAGACCGTCGCTCCATTCCAACTTCTGTACTTCGAGAATAGTGGTTCCATCAGGCGCTAACTCTAAGAAAAAGAGTGTTCCACCGCCGGCCAGGCCGTAATACTGGCTCGTTGCTACAGCTAGGGTGTCCGGACGAGTCCTTGAGAACCGCACACTGTACCCGTGACGACCCGGCGTTAAAAACGTCGGCATGCTGATCGTATAGCTGAAGAAAAAAATAACATAAGCACTTGGCATAACTGGCCATCAATACTGCCAAAAAAAAAAAACAAATCAACGCACTTCAGCTGTACATTTCATAAAAAGATTCGGTAATTAAATTAAAACATGTACTGAGGTACTACAAGATTCGTATAAGTTTCGTTCATATTTCATCAAATAAAAATGTTCGACATTTAAAATTACTCCCAGGCTTAACTTTTGTTCTTGAACGTCAAACACAAAATCTCAAAACAAACGTCATTACAGTGACATTTGCAAATATCAATTTTGATAACCGTAGTGTTGTGCCATCATATCGATTTAATGCGCACAGCTTAGACGTCACACGACAATAATCTCATTAACACGCCTACAGTCAATATCCTATTAGCCCGTAAACGTATCTGCATGAAACCTCACATGGAACCCTCATATATAAGGAAAATTTGCTTGCAATATTCATTTCTGGTGAACGCTTCAAAACAAACACATTCCAATACATCCTTCAAAAACTTTCAGTTATTTCAATTTCTGAAAGTGCACTTATCCTTTTACGAGCCTCCCCTTAATTGATTTCAAAAATGTTGGACTACATTTCAATGGCTTTTGTAGTCGCTGTAAAAGTATTCAAAAAAACTACTCCAAATGGAAAAGTCACGGTTTACCTTGGCAAACGCGACTTCATTGATCATATGGATTACTGCGATCCCGTCGATGGAGTTGTGGTGGTCGATACCGAATACCTGAAAGGAAGGAAAGTGTATAGCCAGGTACATAAATGTGGTGATTTTGTGCAATTTAAAATGTTAAAAGTGTGACGTATATTAACATGGTTTCTGTTCTTATACAGTTGGTAACAACTTACCGCTATGGTCGCGAAGAGGATGAAGTGATGGGTGTGAAATTTTCGAAGGAAATGGTGATTGGACAAGACCAAGTCGTCCCCATGGTGAATTCTAAAATGGAACTAACTCCTGTCCAGGAGAAACTCCTCAAGAAACTTGGCCCTAATGCCTACCCCTTTACCTTCAACTTCCCTGAGATGGCACCCAGCTCGGTAAATGATTAATTCAGACTATATAAGCTGTTCTAAGTGAAAAACATTTCTAATAATATTTATCTAACTAGGTGACACTTCAACCTGCCGAAGAAGATCAAGGCAAACCAATGGGTGTAGATTATTGCGTAAGAACTTATGTTGCTGAACAGGAAGACCAGAAAAGCCACAAGAGGAGCTCCGTTACTCTGGCCATCAAGAAGGTATTCTAGTTAGCTCAATATTATTTATACATCATAATGGCAAAAACTGTGCCATATACAAAGTTTCTGTTTTTATAGCTTCAACACGCTCCGATCTCACGTGGACGTCGCCTTCCAAGCTCTCTTGTGAGCAAGGGATTCACTTTCAGCAACGGCAAGATCAATCTTGAAGTAACCCTTGATAGGGAGATTTACTACCATGGCGAGAAGCTCGCTGCAAATGTTATCGTTTCGAACAACTCAAGGAAATCCGTCCGAAGCATCCGTTGCATGGTCGTGCAACATGTGGAGATTACAATGATCAACTCGCAATTCAGCCGTCACGTTGCCTCTTTGGAAAGCCGTGAGGGCTGCCCAATCACACCTGGAGCTAGCTTGTCTAAGACCTTCTATTTAGTACCATTGGCTCGCAACAGCAAGGATGTGCGCGGTAAGTACTAGTAAAATATGTTTTTGTAAAAAGTCATACTCTGTAAAGTTTAAATGTAAAAAAGAGCAAAAAATAAACAATTGTCCATTGACGCAATTACTATTACTAAATATGGAGTACGGATCTAAACAAACTACACTGAACACAACATTGGAGCAATAAATTGTTAAATATCTAGGGAATAGAGTAGCAAGTAGTACATTTTGAATAAAACTGAACTCAAAACGTACGATAGTAGTATTAATATAGAATTTTTTTAGGCGTTGCTTTGGACGGTCACCTAAAGGAAGATGACGTAAATTTGGCCAGCTCTACACTGGTCGCTGAAGGAAAATGCCCAGCTGACGCAATTGGTATTGTCGTCTCCTACTCTGTACGCGTGAAGCTGAACTGCGGTACCCTTGGAGGCGAACTTGTTACTGACGTGCCTTTCAAACTTCTGCACCCTGCTGAAGGCAAGTATATCAATTTACGAAATAATAAATTGAGAAGAATAACTTTACCTATCAAAATACTGAAATTATTTGCACATATTCCAAACATACCCGCGGACATTAATGGACTTTCTTTTTATTAGGCACTATTGAACGCCAGCGTTTCAACGCGATGAAGAAGATGCAGTCGATTGAGAGACATCGCTATGAGAACACACTTTACACCAATGAGGAGGAAGATAACATCGTTTTCGAAGACTTCGCTCGTCTCCGAATGAACGAGCCTGAATAAACGACGGAATAACAAATAATAAAATAAAAATCCAAAAAAATAGTAAAATCAATTAAAAAAGGCGACAAAAATATCGTAATTAAGCAAGCTTGAAAAACTTATTCGTTTAACATTACACAATCTCTTTCATTTGTATGTTAATATGTAACCAAACCATTTTAGAACTAGAATAAATTTGTAATCCCATATATTTTTAAAGTCACATTATGTTTATTCCTGTTTACTAATATTATTGTATAATACGATCCTGATATAATTTGGCTTACCTTTTAAAAATGTAATCCTTAGTAAATATCCATCACCAGGAAATTAATGTGTTTGATTTTTCCGATCTCCTGTTCTAATTCTAAAACTTGATGTACACGCGGCGATATCTAGTATCAAACTGACAACAATGTTTAACTAAGATTATAATCGTAATCTTCAACCCTTTAGAATCGATTATAAATTGAGAAAGGGGTTACATGTCCCCGCCCAATTTTTTGTTCCATGCCCCGCGGTTACGCAAAGGCGGTGCAGTAGTCATCTTGCTCTTACACTTAGTTTTTTTTTTTTATTATTATTTTTGTATGAGTATCTTTAAATGATAGATCCGCAATAACGAAAATACGAAAGGTTGATTGGTAGAAAATGCCAACGGCATTTAGTCCGCCTGTACAATTTTATTGTATGAAGCTTAAAAGAAAAAAATATATATCAATAAAATAAATAACACCCAACATTCACATACATAGTCCTGACCCCACACTAAGATCGAGTCTTGTGTCGTGGGTGTCAGGAACTACGAGAGACTTTTCGGTCTCACAAACACCCCGACCCGGAAGAAATATTTATAGCTTAATTTATTTTGTAGTCCGATCTTTTAAACCAGCTTTATCCTTATTTCAGTATTATTATGCTTCTGTAACAAGTGTAAAGACTGAAGGTACTCGGTACTCCCAGCAAATTAGGTATAGTTACAAAATGAAATTATTTATTGGGTGAAATATATGTATAATAAGCATTTCTGCTGACTTTGGATACTTAACATTTTCTATTAAGCTATTACCCAAATAATGTCTTATCGTGCAAAAAAAATACACGACTACGCAATTTTAATATAATAATTAATAAAAGGTTTACTAGAAACATCGGATACCTACCTACCCACTTATCTATAGGTATTAGGTACCTACTCCTACTGAGGTCATTTTGTGCGATCTTAGAGATTACCTACTATTAGTAGTTATTTATTTCATCAACAGTACAAATCCTTCAAGAAGAAAAAGCCTCTCTACATTAAATGAGATTTACTCCGACAATCTAGACTGGTGTTGGCTAGACGCACAATATCGAGATCCATAAGTTTCAATGCTCTTCAAGATAAAAACTCGCTGTTATCGTTTCACCCATCCTAAGTCCAAATCATGCTGCTCATACGCTACACCTCAACCTTCTTTTTATGTGTAATCTACTGACATGACGATGTGGCTACAGCCAATGCATCCTATGAGTAGTCAATGGTAACGATAGCCTGGCCGTACTGCTTTAGAAGCTACTAATTTGCAAATAAATTCCAAATAAAAAACAATTCGGCCAAATAAAACGTTTTACATTTTCTCATAGTGTCAAAACCAGTTTCGTGGACAATGGGCCGGGAAGACGGTAGACAGTAGGTGCTGTCCTACAATCCATAGAAAAGGGTCCGTCCACAAACCAGTTTGACCGCTTCGCAGTGTGAGAAAGGACAGCGTAGTATAATAGGGACAGCGCTTGTGAAATGACCCTTTATTTGCATGTATCGCAATTTTGCTAGTTCGTGACACACGGTTGCCGGGTGCGTTGAATGTTGGGTTGTTTGAATTATTCTTGAGGTAAAAATATTATTATTGATTCGAACTAGTAATACTTATTTATACTTCCAACTTATGTTTAATCAGGAGTAAAATACTTTACCTTTCTCTATAGTCGCGAAAGATAATAAAATAAAATATATAAAGATTTTTCGATGAATATATAAAGAAATATTCAAATAATATTATTTTTACGAAATAATGAGTTGTTCTATGTCAACACGAGCACATTAAATTTTTTGCGTCAAACACTGTCATACAAATAGTAATGTTATTATATTTACGTATTTTCTACTACATAAATTACCTATAAAAATATTTTACGGCAATAAGCATAGCACAATATCATTTAAAATAGTATTAAAACTATTATTAAAATAATTACAATATGCATTCAACTATATTTAAGTAATGTAATATTATTCAACATTTAATATGGATAACAAAAATATTCTGCATGAATCTACTCGATGCTCCACCGAGCAGTGTGTACCCCAAGCTGTCCCTTCATTATATACCACCCTTTGAAAACAAGTGTAGGACACCCTTGGCTATTGATGGTTTGCAAGTAAGTGGACAATATTCCCACGAAGAACTGGTCAAACTGGTTTGTCTTCCAAGGGTGGACCTTACCCTTTGACCGTCTTGCGAATATCCTACGTGCCGACCGTTATTTCGCAAGGATTAATTTGTGGGAATGTAATAAAATAATTTATCTCTTCTCTTTGTTCGCAATTTTATTATTAATCTTACGAGAATATTTCGCGAAGTGACTTTTTGGTCTTCTTGTGTCATTTGTATCCATGAAAATTTGCTCATTTAGGTATATTTGATTTTGTTTTTTAAATTAACAAAGATAAATACGTGTTTTCGAGTTAGGTATAAGGTATTGTTACTAAAATTTAGATACCTACATATTTTAAATAGGTAAATTAATTTCTTGAAATGAAAATGCAATAAAAGTACACCTAAAAAACTACTACGAATGGAAATCAAGCGCTGAAATGCTTTATTATCCAGTAGAAATAGACGAATCGTAAAGAATCATCATCATTTTTCCATAAATAAAATATCTTAATAACAGCTATTGATCACATAATATTACTTTTATAAAAGGCGTTGAAATATGAAATCTTTTATAAGCATCATATTCGGATACTGCAAACACCTTTTATATTAACCCTCATTGATCATTTTTTCATCTCCGTCGCGTGCCTGTATTCCATCTGTGGGTCTAAAGGACCTCAAGGGGAGATTGTGGTCCATTATTGTTCCCCTATGTAATGAAAACAACCTGTCCCATTTGTTTGTTTAACGGTTAACTGAATTGTAAATAATTATGATTGTTGCTTTGTCTTTGCGGCTTTGTGTATCTTATTATTAAAATGCTATTCGTGATTGATTATAGTATGTCAGACATTGTTAATTATGTCTAATAGAGATAATTATTAGGAAATGCAAATATGACTATTTAAAATTTAAAGGTAGGTAAATTGCAACAATTTCAGGATAATTATATTGACGTTAATATTTTAGGACAATATCAAGATAATTATAACTAAACAACAATAAAATAAAATAAATAATACTTAGCCCCATGATTTAAAAGTTAAGGATAGGCCCTTCAGTGTTAAGAATGCCAACTATAATTGAAGCTGGCCGTTTCTTAGAATGTTTTTATTTATACTTAGAATTTACTGCTTAGAATATTGTATTGACAGGTTTGATGGTTTTGTTTGCAGTTGGTTGTTTGATCTCTTTGGTTCGATATCCGTAGTCGATATCTTTGACTAATAAAGTAATATGTGATTTTATATTTTCACTTAAAATACCATTGTGCTGTTCTCTGCTACATTCAGTACATTTGGAGATGCAAAAAAAATACCATAAAAATCGCACTAAAATAAATATTAAATTAACTTAATTTAATAGGTTTCGTCTAAATGATTACAAAAATTGCTATCTTCATTTCTATTAAACTTTCTGTCATAATACAAGCAATTTCAAAATCTTTGCGAGTGACGACAAATTTTAGTAACGCTCCACTAGAGATGTATTGGAACACTGTACGCGCTTTCCGCATATCCATAATTTATTTATATCAATAACTGACCCAACTACTTTCAATTAAAAATAAATAAACCTCCAATATAACCTTCACATAAAAAATATTTTTTATACCAGATTCAACAACTACCAAACCACGCACTAAAAACGGTGAAGGAAAACATCGTGAGGAAACCTGCATACCATAGCGGTTTAGAAGAATTTCTATGGTATGTAAGTCCGCCAACCCGCACTAGGCCAGCGTGGTGGACTATATGGTCTAACCACTCTCAATCGTACTGTCGAGTGTAGAGTAGGCCCGTGCCCTGCAGTGGGACGTATATGGGCTGATACAGAAAATAAAAGATGACGATAATATTCTTACGATTTTCCTTAACTCGGCCTAAGTGCTTGGTCAACAAGTTGCTGTAGTAGCGACACGACGCCGCCAAATGTGTCTTCACGCATTCATCTGAACAATCTACTAAAAAGTATTGGCATTATTAAATAAATTAATATTAGTGGTATTGTATCCTAATGTTTATAATAGATATCAAGGATATTACAATTGATTATTATTATTATTATTATTTATGATAGCCGGTGAAGTGGATACCGACTGGCCCAATTCAAGTCTGTACCAGCACTGGAGAGGTTATTATCGTGAGTAAAATTAACAGACAGTATTTCATGGCCTGTCTGAAAAACTTCACATATAGATGACCAGTACTTGCTAAAAATGTAAAGTGACCGGTAAGAATCGGACTGCATCTAATTATCATTCATCTCCTTTACTCATTTTTATTTTTAAATTAAATAAATACACCCAACCATAGATAATACACTATATAGGAAATTCAGATTCATCAAGTATATTGTTATTGTTCAATGATATAAAATATTTGAAATGCGATCATCATCAAAATTTATGCTATTACATAAAATTAGTACTAGGGCTTCCTCCTCTCTCCTAAATTTTAGCCGTTCCCAACAGGGTCCACTTGGTACACACATTCCTATAAAATTGTAAGATCTTTATTACGTGTGGTGTGCAATAAAGATAATGGGTATTCAGTATTTTCTAAATCTACGATTAAAATCATGCGAGACACCTCAGCCTGCATACAACGTTACAATAGCAAAAATAACAGTTATTAAAAAAGTTAACGTTATCTCCTTGTCTATCAAACCTGTATGACCGGTAAAGGGACGTGAGAAAGACCACCAATGACCCCTTGATTTGCATCGCATTCAAACATCACAATAGATAGGACCTTTCTTGTGTCCAAAGGGCAGAGGGCATTGTACGAAACACGTCAGAGTATTTATGATTAAATATATTATTAATAATTTTTTAAATATTACTTTACGGCGAGGAGTTGTGATTTTTCAAATATTATTCAATATCAAGCAAACAAAAAAATCATGACTTTTTCGAAGTGGCTATTTATTTATTTAATTCTTTTTTGCACAACACTGAGAAATAATTACAATAAATATTTTTACCACGTCGACCTAAATTAAATACTCATTCTGAAATTACCCATAGGGTACTTGCAGTTATTAATATTCGCAAATTACCACCAAATTTGCAAATTGTAATCACTAATGCAAAAGCTTAACTTCAAGGATCAAAGGTCTCTACAAATCTCTAGACTAGACCATTCGGTTTTTTGTCCACGAGAAGTGTTTGAAATCCTAGAGTTAACCATCTTAATATGCTGTGTCGGGACGTGGGGCAGATAATTATGTATAGCAACTAACATTGCCAGCCTGACAAAATATGCGACTGAATTAAATGATTTTATAATATGGTTACGTATGGAGTTGTCAAAGAAACACAAATTATTATGTATTTTTTAATCAGAGTAATAAATAGTTAAAACAACTTAAATTATAATGATTTTGTACTAAAACTTAAATTTAATTGTAACGATTAACAGCAATCGGCTGCAAGACATACGCTTGGCCGGTCGCTCTATCAACAACATGTCCTGTCGACGGTTCTAAGAATAATCTGGGAACTGAGGCTGCTGCAGAAACATCAGGGTGTTGGTGCTGCCTCACTCCTGCACCACCTTCGTATGGTACGTAATAATTTAGCTCCGGTTGCCTCTTAGGCGCTTCAGTTGGCTGTTCATGCTGTTCATCGTCATCTTTCTTACTGACTACTAACACTAATTGGTTCCGTTCGGTTTTTGGCTTATACTCCTCACCTTGTTCTTTTCTTTGTTGTGGTCTTCTATGTTTTGCATACGTTTCTTCTTCATCAGAGTAATTTGTTTCCTGTGATGCAGCTGTTTGTAATGTCTCCCGGTTTTTCTGTTTTTGTGGTTTTGCTCCTTCTTCGTAATCCTTCTTTTCAGCTGCAGCCCTTCGCGACGGATGGGCTCTTTTTGCTCGTCCATTTTCTTCATAACTAGCTCTTTCTGGATCATATTCTTCAGCTCCATAAGTGTTTCCGCTGGGTTCATTGTAATGTTCATTGTTGTCGTTTTCACGATACGAGCCATCATCGGAATCACTTTCATAGTCATCATTACCATGGTTTCCAGTATGCCCAGCATGATTTAAGTCCCAATAATGTTCTCCATATCCACCTTTTTTGTCACCCCAACGAACCTATCGTAAAATAACATTTATTTTAATATATTGTGATTTATATATTATATTGATTTTATTACAGAATAGTTCAAAAAATAGTATAGAAAAGAAATGTAGAAGGCAGTATTGTTAATGGCACAGATCATTGAAAATTAGCAGCTTAGATAAATGCTTAAGGCAATGAAGAGATGCAAGAACACTAATTAATTTTACGCAATTGTGTTTGTGTTTGCAGCTAACACGAGAACGAAAAAATGCTAGACGACGAGCGATATAAAATAAAAAAGTTATCATTCATTCAAAAACTTAAGGAGAGATAATACGCAAAGGACATAACATATACATAAATTATAAAGCGTTAAAAGCATACTTTAGCAGCGAACTGTCCCGCTGAGGGTCTTGACCTCTCATGTCGCTCAGTGAAGTGGCGTTCGCTTCCCAAACGATGGCCCTGATCGAAGTCCTCCGACGTAGGCAAATGCCTGTACCTTCAGCCAAGCCAAGCGAAGCGAGAAAGAGAAAGAAACATAAATAGTTAGTGACAGAGCTAGATAGAATGTGCGTTACTTTTCCCATGTCTCTGTGGTTCTTAAAGTCTTTCCTCTCGTATCGTTGCTCCCATGTGTCAGGGTCCTCGCAGACGTGACCGAACTCTATCTTGTAAGGGCTCAACTGTACTGAGAAAAAATCCCTATAAAGCAAATTATAATTTTTCACTATCATGAGTGAAGTTGTTGCGATGTTCAAGTTAAATATAGAATTGATTAACTCATTGTATAAATATGAGTAGTTTTAGGAAAAACATTGGGATATATTTTTATCGGTCATGTCAAATATGTAATGATGTTTACTATTATATTTACACAGTTATAATAATGGGTCCTTGAAAAATTATTAACAATCTATCTATTTCAATACGTATTAGTACTATTGCTAAGAATCTGCTACCCTTGTTTTCTTTTCAGTAGAATAAAATTAATTTATAATTTTGTAGTGTATATTTTGTATTAATAATTTACTTGTACATCTCAACTGGCAGCGTGTGCTACCGAAAGTTTTATCGGTAAATAATGGCTTAGTTTTTTTATATGAAGTATTGCACCGGATACAAATGGCTTTGCAAGCGTTAATTAGTTGCACAGTTTTATCGCTGCCCAATCTTAAGCAGAAGTTGAGTAAACAAAAGAAAAAAAGATCCTGTCGCAAATGAAACGAAACTTTATTTGCACACCATAATAATTACAATCGATTTCGAGTGGAACGAAGGTTAAGATTTAAATAATTGTTACGAGGCCGCTTTCTACTCGTATCTGATGAAGCTAAATGAAGAGTGAAATTTCAAATTAAAGTGAATTACTTACTGGAAGAATTTTGCTTGTGCCTCTATCGTGGATGGATTGCTAGGTGGTGTTCGGACTGTAACACTTCGAACTGGGGTCCATATTGACACCGCTTGCATGGTCAGTATGTACCAAAACCATTTCTGTAAATAAATAAGATACAATTTGAATTTAGAATAGTTTTAAAAATTGGAATATAAATATGTTTATAAATTGTGATTTCTAATACAGAAATAACAAATTGAGGTTCCTTATTTAAAGAGTTCATAATTAAATTAGTGGGCACGTTCTTGATTAAAATGATTTTCAATTAAATGTCGTTTTCAACACTTATTTAAACTTAATTAAAACAAATGTAAAGATGAATAAAGTAATTCATTTCACTAAACAACACAAGAAAAGGAACAATACTTTGAGAGAAGCGGAATTTAAAATTGAATGAGTAAATGATATTCCTGATAATTAATTTAAAATAACAATATTTCAGCCAATTATACACTATTTGATCTGCGTGAAGACTATTCAGACAAACGAAGTAAATAAACAATGTTTCAACTATTGAATTTCACACCCAATCGACGTTGAATAGGGAATACTCAAGCTAAATTGATAAACACTAGATCTTGTCCACTAGCAAGCACTGCACGACTCACGATGTAGTAAATTGAAAAAGGTAATAATCGAGTACCGTTACATGCAGTAGACGTTGTGACATCTCGGCGGTTTGATGGTGGTTCTGTGATGCCGATGACAGTTACTTCATTTATAGACAAGACGGTAACAATTCACAGCGATCAGAGATCGTCAACTATTTGGAACTCAAATTTCAGCCTAAAGAAAACTTGCGTTATGTATTTACTCTTAGGCATTAAGCCCGCCTGTATTATTAACTTGTATAAAGTGTAAATAACTTTATAAATAAATAAAAGCCTTTACCGTCCATTTGAGAAGAAATGCTACAATCTATGATGAATTGTTATCTTATAGCTCCGAGACATGGACCAAAAGTCTCATCCAGTTTCTGAGACGCATTCAATACCAAACCCGTTGGCCCGACCATACAGCCCGCCGACCCAACTCGGTGGCATATAAGAATATAATAATGTCGACAGTAAGCGCTCGCACGTGTTGCCTGAGACGTTGGCGTCAGTGACTGCCGTGTTGAGTTAACCGGCGAAATGAAATGAAATGAAATGCATTTATTGGTCACGTAGGCAATTTAAAAGTTCTTATGACAAGTCAATACACATAGAACTTAATCTCTATAAACAATATATTTCCTATACTTAGTAATACTTATTTTAATTTCTTGGTTTAATTAATTAATTTATGTAATTTATTTATTTTAAATTAATTTTATTTTTATTTAGAATTAGTTTTATTTATTTGTTTACTTTTTATTCTTATTTTATTTAAAGTTTTAGTTATGTCTTTATGGTATTTATTTTTTAAAGAAATACAATATGTATGTTAGTCAAATTAAATTAATTAGTGGACCATGAATATCATTACAACGGTGCGTAGCGGTTTATTGTAACCACCGGATCCAACGCGGCCCTTCCTGAGAAGACCCGGCGAAACAAACTCAGTGGGCTTACACTACCACTGGAACTACGCGACGCGACCCAGTCCTGAGTATATCCAGCGAATAAGACTCAGTGGGCTTGTTTTGGGTCCAATTTAACCCTTAATTTGGCAAAGTAAAAAATGCAATACAAACCGGTTTTTTTTGTTGTAATTGTAATTGACACACATAAAACTATAATAAAAAAATAATTAAAAAAATCTGGAAAGCTTAGTTTTCCGGAAAACTTATGTATGCCACAACATACATTGCCAATTTAAACGTGTTATTTTTGCAATTTTTTTTAACAAAATATTTTTTCAAATTTCTTGTATGTCAGGGCATACATTGTCAAATTAAGGGTTAAGACAACGACCATAAGTATTTCCGAAACGTCCCGTATGTTTAGGCTTACTGCCGGATCCAACGCGGCCCTGACTGAGAAGACCCGGCGAACAAACTCAGCGGGCTTTACTTTACCACTGGATACTACGCGGCGCGACCCATTTCTGAGTAGATCCAGCGAGTCAAACTCAGTGGGCTTGGTTTTGGTCAATTTACTAAAATAAATATTTGTGACTTGTCTTACATTGACATTGACATGCAACAACGTCTTAAAAATGTTCCTCATGTCATGTCGAGTCTCTGATATGTCGCCAATGTGGTCGCCAACAACAATATTCAAGTTGCAATAAGTAAAGCAGCATACAATAAGTTGCCTACAAAGGACGGCTGGTCGGCGGGTTTGGTGTGCAGTGCGCGTGATATTTACGACACTACCCTAGTATCTTAGTGTGGGTCAGAACTGCATTGAATGTGACTTGGATAACATTACTAATAACTTCTTGATTAAAATGGTCGCAATAATAATACCTTTAGCGAGAAATGTTCTCTTATGGTTAGGTTACGTTTTAAGCTGGTAAACATAATAACAAAAAAAAGTAATAAAGCAATAATCAAATCGTCTAATCTATCTAATCTAATTTTTCGTATCACTCCTGCTCTAAATTAATGTATTTAATCTAAAATGGGGTGCGACTACACTTGATTATTCCCATAATGTCAATGCCTTCTGCAACCTAGGGATAAATCCTATATCATATGACTAAGCTAATTTTTCATTTTCTTATTTGGTTGTATCCTGTTTTGTGTATCTTTATTATTATACATATAAATAAATCCTCGTAGAACCAATTACGTTTTCTGTCTTTGTCGTTGCTATTAATTGTTGATGATAAATCTGACACTGGTCTCATTAGTAGAAGAATTAATATAATATGAGGCCAGTGTAAGAGATTCAATTAATCTCCTTAGATGACGTAAAGCAATCCCCTTAGAAGTTAAATGAATACATTTATATCATGATTTATTCTAGATGCTAGATATAATTATTATAATGATAATAAAATGTGGACGATCTATGAATTTCTGGTCAATGTTTAATGGAGGTGGCCCGCGTTGCGGCGCCAAAGTGTTTTGTTGGTCGTTTTCGGTAATCATCTGGAACATGCTATATTGTCATGAGTACTTAGATATTTGGATAATTATTTATGTACCAACAGCGCAGCGTTTCTCAATAGCCATATATGAGGCCAATATAATAGCCATAGTAGTCCAGCAATCAGAATACTGCAGTGAAGATCAAACAAAAAAATATTTAAAAAAATCCATGCTGTGCTTTTCAGTGGTTGCTTAAAAGATATAATTTATTACATTAAGAGCCTGCTTTATATTGTATTATATATGAATTGACTACTAACAAATTTAGAGAACTTAATCAAGACGCAATTAGCCAATCAAAAAATTGCGGCAAATAACTTTTTTGTGCGTTTTTATGTAACAAATAGAGGAGAAATATAGCAATAAGATTTTTGATAGGAATGTAATTAGTTTTTTTTTTTTGTATAAATACATATCAACTGTACAACCTTAAATACATAATAGTTTAAAACATTAATAAAACACGCTACTGGTACTACTGAACAAGGCAAATTTACATATCTTAATATTCGGAATAACGAATATAATCTAATTTCAATCTTAAAGATTATTCTTCCACAGAATCCATCTTGAACGGAAACATGCTCTCTGTAACTCCGATGATGCATAAAGACAACGTAACTGCTTCGCGTAATTGTTGCATAAACATCCAACGGAATAAGTGTTTTTGTACAAAAATAAACACTGACCACAATCTGCATCATTACTCTTCGGGTTATTTTAAGCCGAGTTGTATAATTTGCAGAAAACATCGTTTTTCACAAGTGCTGAGTCATTGGCATAAATATGACAAGTCAGAGAGGGCGTAAAGTGTTCCGACGGAAGTGGTGCGATACTCCATGGCAACTATAGTAGAGCGTTACTGAAATTAGTGGTCGCCCGCAACGATTTTCAAAATACTTTCTTTTATTATGTTAGAAAATTTAGAAAAAATATAATACCTCGTACCACCGTTAATAATTTAATATTTACTTTAGCGCGCTTTCACCCCCGAAGGGGCAAGGGTGTGTCGGACTCACCGGCGCCGTCCGAGCCCAGCGAGATGTAGTGCCGCCCGTGGATGTGGATGGGCCTCTTTGTGCACCGCCGCTCAGCGACACCGCATGAGGCGCGTGTCGCGTCACGTCTCGGAGGCCGCCAAGGTAGGGCCGGCGGCCCCGTGTGGCCTCTGCGGCGCCGGGTTTGTTGTTATCCCGTAGCCTCCTTCGTCTCCTGTGGCACCGACAAGCGGGATCGGTCTGCTCCCGACCCCGCTTGGCGCTCTCCTTTTGCGACATGACACGTTCGCAGAAGGAGAGCGGTCCTGGTACAATGACCTAACTAAAAGGAATCCTTCATTTATTGTAAATAATAATTACATAGCTTTTGTAGCTTATTAAATTTTGTATGTCAGCGGGCTAGTGTGTTAAATGTTTATTAGTTTGCTAATAATACATACAGTTGGAAAATACAAATGTAGCTTTTGGTGCGAACCGTGCTGGTAATAGGGAAGCGGAAAGTGTTCCGCTTTCCCTTTGGGCTTTGTTATATCAGATTGGTTATGGCAATCTAACGGTACTTCTTGTGACTACATTATAATTTCACTATCTTAATGGAGTCGTCATTTGATTCATGTGTAATATATCCCATCAAAAACAAAATTTGTAAATAAAAACCAAATCTTGCAACTCAGTTTTTCTATCGTAAAAAGAGATTCATGTAATACCAAGTCTTAAGTAAGTACGCAATTAACTAATTAAACATCATCATATAGTGACCAAATCAATACTAAACGTATTTTCTATTATAGATGAAATAGTTTGACTTGGCCATCACACTAAACCATCTTGTGAGATACAACAGTACAGTCTCCGTGGCGCAGTTGGTTAGAAGCCAGCTTTACTTACGACTTAGCAAATTGCAATCTTAATGGGGGATCATGATTATTTAGGTAACTGTTGGGTGTATTTATATTCATTTATTTCATAGAGATACTAGTTAAATACCACCCAAATCACCTTGGAGGTTGGAAATCTACCATAGTACGTTTTTCCCGGCACATTCTCCCACGTACTACAAATCTGTGGAACCAGTTGCCAGCGGCATCATTTCCGGACAGATACGACCTGGCGACTTTCAAAAAACGAGCGTAATCCCATCTCAAAGGCCGGCAACGCATCTCCATGCCCTATGGTGTTGCAGATGTCCATGGGCCGCGGTGTTCACTTACCATCAGGTGAACCGTATGCTCGTTTGCCCTCTATAATAAAAAAAAAATCTATCTTTAACAACGGATAATGATGCATTAATAGAACTGAAGTTACCTTTAACTATCAGATGACTACTGATCACTCTGAGATGCATGAGAAATAAATTAAAAATCTTGTTCCCTAAAATATTTTTGTTGATAATCAGTTACGTAAATTGCATAAGCTATATAATAATTGTGTACATTAGAAGTTTTCTCACTTATCCACTTACTGTAAAACATTCGGTAGCTCCTTTTAGTAAGGTCATTGACTGCAAGCTTTCGTGAACTTAGCATCCTGTCAGTAAGTAAAAAAGCTTGTAAAGTTGTAGCATTGGAAAATAGCTATTCCGTTATATTCAAACATGTGGTCAACTTGTGCATGTTAGTAACATGACAAATGTTTTTAGAAAATAGTCGCTAATATTATTTAAGTGGAATACAAAAGCTCTTCCGTTTCATGGTGACTGATATTGACGATGACATTTCGGTATATTACCGGTAAACAGAGAATAATGCATCTACAATCATTCTAGCACTATTGACTATTGATGTGTGTGGGCTAAAATTATTCTTAAGATCATCATAGCCAGGCTTTACTTTGTTATAAGTAAGAAATCACTGCCGTCACACAAGGAGGAACCTTCCTGTAATCCTGGTTCGTTTTCATCTCAGCAGGCTGGCATAATTATATTGAATGGCATGGGAGCGCCGTCTGAAGTAATTCAAAACTCTGTGTGCATGGAATTTGCGCTCACCATTAGATGCAGGGGAAAACATTTGGCGCGCAAAATTAAAAAAATATACAACCTAATTTACACGCTTTATATTAGCTTCACTTGTATGTTTGTTTGTATGTTTTTTTATCATGACGCAATAGTATTTTCCTCCTTTCTACGAGTATACAATAGAATATTATGATAATGTACAATACCAAAATTAATATTTCATTAAAACTTGCAAGATAGTATAAAGATAGATAGAAAACAGTTCAATGATTATTCTTAGAATTAATTTATAATTTCACGTCATTGAAATATTTTTAAATCTGTCGTGCCTCTGTTGACCCACAATAAGTTATTGTAAAAAGTGGTTATGAAGATAGCATGAAGCAATAATCTTTGAGGAATTCTAAAGTATTTAACTCCGATATCATATTTTGCCAGTCACAGACAAATGCTGGTGAATTTGATACATACTTCATACATAAACATCACGCCTTTTTTCCTAAAGGGGTAGTCAGAGGTGTTACCAGGATAACCAAGTTTCACGTTGAGTGTTCGGTGCCACGATATGAAAACAGAAGAGACTATCACCATATTGCGCATAAATTTTTGACTTCGGGCTGGTAATGGATAGAAATACCCAATATCACTTTGCTCTACCCGGGGTTCGAACCCGAGACCTTAGATTTGTGATTGAAGAATATACACAAGATATCGATTTTATCCTTCCTTTATATGTAATTGATATCCTTGTAATGCTTATTGCCCATGAGGCTGTATTTTGGTTGCTTTTTACCTTCACTGCAATCCATCTGAAAACACTACATGAAAAAAAAGTGCAGTAAAATTCAAGTTGTTCCAAGAATTTCTTGGTAACCATATAGTAGAGACCGTTTAGGAGTGATTTATTTGTTTCGTGAGATGTATGTTAATGCGAAACTATTACAAGTACAACAAAGTGTGACTTGAAATGAAATGAAATAAAATTCGTTTATTGGTCATGTAGCTCTTATAAGAATATAGGGTACATTGAACTTAATCTCTATTAATTGGTTTTTATTTTACTTAGTATTATTTATATTAAATTGTAATATAATAATGTTTATTAATATTTAAATTGTTTTTTTCATCGAAATACATAATATACATTAATCAGTTTCTAAATTCACCGGTGCGTAGCAGTATATGTACGTATATCCTTTGTTAATCATTCGTGTACCGTATAATCTCTGCATACTTCCATTCTACCTTCAAGCGGATATACTTTGCGAAACATAATTCCTATTTCTCCAATACTAACTGGAATAAATTTTCAACTTCTATTTACCATCGGAACTGATTTGACTGACATCGATTTGCCGCTTCTGAACTAAGTCGGTACGCGTTCAAGCGTAAAACCGTCCGGTAGAAAGTGTTTTAAATTCGTTTTCTTTTCTACTTTATAAAAGGGAGATTTGACACCAAGTCCGCCATTTCCAATTGGCACACGGAAATTACTGTTCATTTCGTTTTCTAACCATGGACGCTAAAGTATTGGTGAGCATTTTTTCGATGTAATTAATTAGGTTAGCAGATCAAGAAGTTTTTGCAATTTGGTTTTTGATGCGTTTAGAATCTTGCGTTTCTTTCTTCCTTAGCGTGTTCATTTCTTAGAATTAATAGTAGGATAAATTACTAGTTCTAAAATTGTTAACGCTTTAGCTGCTGTAACAATGAAGTTTTGACCAAGCATCCATTCCCATATTGCTTTTTTCGAAAGACTTAACATTTACCGTCATAGATTCACTTGACAAATATACTCGTAGCACCATTTATTATGTCTCCAGTTGTCAATTCAATTATCCGTATGATCATATTCAGGTAATTCAGCGCTTATATTCGTGATAGTTGTTTACGCACCGTCAAACCAATTAGTGGTATAATTAATTTGATTTGGTCGTGTATGTTTATTTGGTAGTCACCAGACTATTAGAGTCTACCACCACCAGAGTCACCAGAGTATTAGATACAAAAAAAATCAATGATAATGTTTGTAGCAACATTGACGATATTAATTATGATCACCGTTGATGAATCTGTACTAATATTATAAAGAAGATAGACTCGATTGTTTGCATTGAATCGGCTCTAAAACTACTGGACCGATTTGAAAAAACTTTCACCTTTAGAATCCCACATTATGCCTAATGAACATAGGCTATATAATATTTCCAAAGAACCGTATAAGCGCCCGGGCGGAGCCAGGCCGGAGCGCTCGCAGTCAATAAAATGCCGATAATTTAAATTATAATACTTGTATTTAATAGTAATTTTATGTATTATATAAGTTTAATACCAGTAACCAAATTTTACTGGTATTCTGATTTCAGTGTGTAAATAATTAAATACAAAATATCCATTTAACGTACGGTAATTTAAATAGAAACAGCGCGTGATATGCTTTCAACATCCGTTAATAACTGCAATAGACTATATCTTCACCAATTAAAATAATTGTTTCCTACTTAATTATTAGTCTAGTTTGTATTCTGATCGCTGTAACATAATTGTACGTTATTATCATAAAGCGTATCGTTGAGGATATTTGGAATATCTGCTTGCGTCACATACTGTATCAGCCCATATACGTCCCACTGTAGGGCATGGACTTCCTCTGCAATCGAGAGTAGTATTGAGAGATTGATTAAGCCATTTAGCCCACTACGTAATGCGAGTTGGCGTACTTTATATACCATACACACCGCTATGGTATGCAGGTTTCTTCGCGATGTTTTCCCTCACCGTTAAAGTGTGTGGTGACTTACTATTAATATAGACATGACTCCGAAAAGTCAGAGGTATACCCAGGGATTCAAACCCGCGCCCGCCGTGAACATCGGCATTGTAAATGATGCAGACGTTACGGGCAACTTAGAGTCGCTAAAGCTACGGAGAGACTTTGCTTCCCTAAGCGAGTTATACCGTCTGTATCATGGCGAATGCTCTGAGGAATTGTTTAATTTGATCCCCTCCTCCTTTTTCCTTAACAGAACCACGCACGCTTGCGGAGCCATAGCTTGACGGTTCAAACCATCTTGGCGCGGACCAAAAGCTTCTCCCATACTTTTATATACCACAATATCAAGGTTTGGAACGGTTTGCCATCACGCGTGTTCCCTCCTTGCTATAATCCTGGGTCCTTCTGCCGTAGCGTGAAGAGGCATCCTAGCGGGCCGGCATGATTGTGTCGAATGACACGAGACCGCCGTCTGATGCCATTTAATAATCTATTTGGACGGCACTTGCACTTACCACCAGGTTACATATATTTAAAAAAAATATAATAAATATAATAAATGGTAGTCGCGTCTGGCCCGTTTACCAACATCCTCTGACTTTTCGGAGTCAGGTGTGTATTGATAGTCGATTAACACGCACTATAACGGTGAAGGAATATATCGCAAGGAAATCTACATACCATGGCAATTCGAAGGAATTTATATGGAATATATATGTAAAAGTCTGCCAATCCGCACTGGCCAGCGTTGAGGAATACGGCCTAACCTCTCTCATTCGCATTCTTGATTGTAGAGGAGGTCCGTGTCCTACAGTGGGACGTATTTGGGCTGATATATTCAGACTGCAGCTAGAACCTACATCTAATTTATTTTGTTCCTCATTTTAGCCTGATTTCACAACTAAGCCAATCGAAGTAATTTTGCCGAGTATTAAAAACATACATGACTTCTGCGCCTAACGTTGCTTAACTGCAATTCTGAGTGCGTGCTCAGAATGAGTTCGTGCTTTCATTTATATAATAGTATGGAATGATTGCGGCTAATTATATTTAAGTGTTACTTAACACAAGTTAGTTACTTAATGAGATCGCTGACATAATGTAGAATTATGTGCTCAATTGCTAATTATAATTAATATAATTATATTATCATCATGATCTTTGAAATCACTGCCTGGTTGCCTGCCTCGGTGGCGCAGTTGTACTACGGTATGATTCCAAAGCTGAGGTGTCGGGTTCGAATCTCGGGTCGGGCAAAATGTTATTCGATTTTATATGCAATATCAGCACGGGTTTAGGAATTTGTGCTCCCTGTGGCGATAAGCTCGTTCCCTATCAAGTATCAGATGGTAGGACGAAACACACATGGTGAAAAGTGGGTGTCCTGGTTGCTACCAATAAAAGGGAAAACGGCGTGAGTTTATGTATATATGTATCTTTGAAATCAGATAACGTATTTGCTGGCAGAACTCTCATATGCTACTGGATAGCGACTGCTCTTTCTGTGATATATTATTTGAACTGCATTTAAATAAATAATCATCGCTTTTTATTCGACACTCTGACATCAAAAAACATGTTGGCGGATAGTATTATTATTAAATTAAATTATAATCTATTTTTACACCTACTATGCTTCATTCCTTCATGAACCTAAGGTAGACTGTCAGAGAATGCCTCAGCCATTAAGTCCCCTTGTATACGTTCAGTATATGAAGCTTTAAAATAAGAGACATATTATTATACTTTATTTGGGCTGAAAGCGCCCAAATCCACATCACAAAACAATATATTTTTATTTTTGTCTTACCTACATTGTTGTTTTCTAATTAGCGTGTGTTTCCATATTACTGTGTATTTTCGTTTAATGCACGTTCATTAATGACCACTAAAACCGAACAATTAAAATAGCCACTGCTAATTAATCGTATTAACTTTCAATTTGCGTACTTCGTCACGTGATAATTTCGAAATTCACGTTTCATTTTAATGAATACTAAAACATATTTGGTTTTCATCGGCCCATTAATTTTGATTACTGTGTTTATAATTCAATATTAACCAAATAATGTACCTTTTAATTCTGCTTACTTTGACATTGGTTTTCAATTTAATGGTGCAGGCTCTCGTAATCCATTTTATTAGGTACTAAATGAACAAATATATATACGTATATATTAAAAGCATGGTTAAAATGACTAAAAATATATATAATGGTTTCTTAGATTTACGCGAATGTTGAAATAAAACTATCGCAACGTCGGGAAGTTAAACAATTTGAAAATTAAACCACATTTGCGATAAAATCTATAAGAATAGTTTTATTTCAATAAAAATGTAATTTTATTTTCAGTTTTTACTCGCGTGCTTTGTGGCAGCTACATCAGCTTGGTCGCTACCTTTCTACCCAGTGCCTAGAGTACCTTTGAGGGTTACCAGATTCGCTCCACCACCTCGTCGTATTCCATGTAAGTTACCAAGACCATGTAGGTCAAAATCAGAAACGCTTTTTTACAAGAGGACAAGCTAATTATGATTCCCTTCCCACAAGCCCTGGGGGGAGGGGACAATCAAGAATATCCTGTTATTTGGCTTAACAGCAATCAACGCACCTGATCTTAAGTAATCGCTGACATACATCTGTAATACCTGCGATTTGTAGGTCCTGATCTTTAAAAGAGGGTTACGGAAGAAATAAGGCAATATATATGTATGGATGTCTTGGACTATCGACAATATCATTCACGAAGCGAAAAAAGTGACAAACCTACATATATTTATATTTTTTTCGTAAGACATTATATATCGACAGCTTGTCTCTACCTAATAGTATCTATATAAGTGAACCACTTGGCCTAATTTATTCCTATATTAATTTAGTAATCCAGTTTACATTTCTTCCTTTCACGGTGTCGTTTCGGCCTTAAATTTATTTGCTAATAATTGTGTTCGTACAGTTTGGCAACACTAAACCTGTTCGAATTCAGTTGCCGCATTGAATATGAAAAACTGGCTGCAATGTTCAATATAAATCACAACTTTATGTTCCAATTTATTGCTTTCTTCGACAATAATAATGGGGTTAATTTAAGCTATAAGTATGCGTTAATACTACAAGACTAATACAGTAAAACATACATTTATGCCACTGACTTCATAGATCCTTTACTCTGCGACTTCAAAAATTAAAAGTAATGGTGCAAAATATCGTGTATTTGTAGGTATATCAAATCAAATAGGAAATACCATCCATTTTAATCCAATATGAAAACTATCATACGATGTTTCAGTCGAGCCAGCAATCGAACAAGAACACCTGGAACAGCAGAGGCCAAAGCGAGGCCATGACCACGACTATGATCACGACCATGAGTCAGGCCACAGAGGGACCAGCGGAGTGACTGGCCCAGTCCACACCTTCGTGAAGACGGACAAAAACGCCAACTACAAGTGGGGCGTGAGGCACCACGTCGGAGACAAATATGCCTCGTAAAAGATCACTGCAGGATTTTTGTTACGTAATTTATTTAGTTCTACTTATAGATTTTATTGTGATATTATTAAATTAAGTTGGTACTAGTGTGGAGTTTCATTGTTTTTTTATTTATAACCTTTGCAAATATCTAACTAAATACATTGCACTGAAGCGTATCAATCAAGATTAAAATTTTATCTGTAATGTGTATTCTAAAGTTGGAAATGTAGCGGTTTTATAAACGACTTCAAAAAAAGGAGATTATTATTTGATAATGGTGGCACTTGCCTTGCTGTGGTATAATAGAACATTGATGAATAGAATGAATAAATCACATACAGACGCGGTTGCAAGCACGTTTGATGACGACATTATAGAAATCTAGTGCGATGTTGATATAGTCAAATATCGGCAAACAGGAACAATGTTCTCTCGTGATTTTCAAGCCCCGCAAGATATAAGTTTTATCAACTATGCCAAGATTACCAGAAAATGTATCAATTCTTCAAACCATATAAAGGATAATATAATTATTACTATTCAAATGCACTTTCTAAGATTAATGTTTCCAATAAGACAATTTATAGTCAACTAATTAAGAAAATAAGCACAACACAAAACATTCAGTGATAGTTATCGATATCAATGTTACACTAGATAAGACTGTGAGAAATGTGTTCCACTAGATGCGGTGCATGCAACGCACACGCATCAGTCAAAAACGCGCAAGTGCCATGAAATTCACGTCGCTTTCGACTTTTTGGTCGCGAGAAAACTACATCCTGAAAGCGGTCTAGCACTGCATGATTATACTGTTTGGTTAAACGACTAATTATTTGTTCCACGCTGTAGCGATTTAGTTTCAACTTTTACTAAAATCGAACAAGACATTTGTATGGGATAGCTTCTTTATACGTGGTAATATATCTCAACAGTGATAATAGAAGTGATAATAGAATCTTAATACACTAATAAGAAATTGAAAGCAATTTGTAATTAGAATTCCTGCATGTTTCTCTAGTTTTATTTATGTGTATACGTGAATGCATTTAGATCGCTTTCGACAAAACTAAATTAAGCTAAGTCCAATTAAAACACAAAATACAGACGTGACTGAAATACAAAGGTATTTCGACGAAATTTAGCAATAGTAATTGGTTTAGGCAATGAAAATAAGACCTAAATATAAATACTATCAATTTGTTCTTTACAGTACAGATCACGTAAATATACACCATAATTACGACATTTGCAAACAGTTTAATAATAGTATTTAAAATATTAGAGTATGCAATATTTTGCTTTAATATTTTATTACAACTCTCTATAGTATTTGTGAACTAAAATTAAAACTGATGCTGTGTGATTAAACTAACAATAAAGAAGGAATTATTCGAGACTTAGAAGTAGGTCACATGTGGAAAGTGATCTTCATATTTCATGAACAAACCTACGAGTAGATAACCTTACAATGTGGTTTGACTTTCTAGAATAATTAAAGGTGAAAACGCTACCCCCGTTTCAGACATGTACTATAAAATACAAACACTCAACATAGAAAAAAAAAACATTCTAGAGATGTTGTGGTTGTGAAGATTGAACCCTCGGCGTCGCTTTGCACAACTGGCTTCATAATGCTTATATAAGATGCGAGAACTACCAGTCTTGTTTTTTGTTTTAAGGCAGTGTTATCCCTCATTGATATATAAGTTTTACTAGTGGTAGAGCTACGCTGTTGTCAGTCAAGAATCAGTATGAATGGGTAGGCTCGTCCATGGTGTCGTCCAGACTGCTTTGAGTTTGAGTGTTCGGTGACTGAGATTGCCGCTCTCCTTCTAATTTGATGGTCTGGCAATACATCCATGATTCAAGCGTTATGGATATTTATTGGCTGCAGTAAGCTCTTACCATCAGGTGATCTTTTTGTTCGCTTTCCGGACCTATCCGATAAAAAATAATCGTAGAGTAGCCATCATTGTTGACACATAAGAACTATAATTATTTATTCCCTCGTATTTCATAGACTAACCTTGTGACCAATTTGCAATGAAATTAGACGTATTTCAAGCGTGAAATAGTTTTATCAGTAAAGTACATTTAGATTATGAAAGGTGCATTATTAATGAAAATTAATCTTATCAGTCTAGTACATAATCTATTTGGATTTATTCAAATAAATTCTACTATTGGCTCTGTATATTCAAATAAGCGACGAATTGCAAAATATTTGTCGTAACGCTTATCACGCTAAATTAAAATTATCCTTTTTTACTACACTTAAAGTATGTACACGAATGTACGTGGTAATATATACTTATAAACCTTCGAATATAAGTGTATAAATTAAATTCTTACCTTATAACGTGATAAGCTCTTGCCATTATCCGAATCAAACATTATTAGGTATGCAAAAATCTTTATAGCAAAAATCCATATTAAGCCATTTTTTTTCTCAGCCAAAGTAACCTTACTGTTGAATATGGCTCATCTTAAACACAGCCAAGACAGTTCAGCAAACAGAATCTAACAACTCAAAGTCTATACTTCATTTTTGATATCACATTGATCGCTAATTTCAACTTCAATACCCAGTCACACAAGGGCGATTACAATGCCCATATTACGGTCATGTGATAGTTTTATAACCGGGGTGTAGTGTGCTCCAGTGAACTCAACCACGCCTCTCTCTTGAGCAAAATGATTGCGACACCGTGTTACGCACTGTCACTCGGCTGCCCTGTGATATAATTTGACTTTATAAAGCATGTGTTGCCACGAGGGACCAGATGCCAGACGTTTATCAAATTACTTGTAAAGGTTCGGTTGAATAACCATTGTCTTGGCTTTAATTATGACGTGGCAGCAATATGTTGCCTCATATCTGAGATGTGAGTATAATTATTCGATACAGGGTATATTAAAACTGCTACCGAAAACGAATCCGGGTGGTAGTTGTATGCTTTGTTTTGCAAAGTGTTTTGTTGCATTGTATCTGGAGTCACTAAAACTACCACCCGGCTTCGTGTACGGTAGCAGTCTTGATATACCCTGTATCTAAGCTTCGTCATTAAATTATAATAGTCAACTAAAATTGATCCATGCGTTATAGTTATATATCAGGGTCTGATCAAGTCATTTATTTCTGACTTGAGCTAATCGTCGAGTATTAATTAAAGTTCTCAATATGAACATTTGCGCCATTATTATCTTCATTTATTACTTTTAACAATGCCGAACATAAAACAAAACGTGTTCAGTGAGTTTACAGAAAAAAATAAGTAAATTAGTGGGAAATTAAGTTGCTAATTAATTATTAAACTATTATAATAATTAAATATGGATGTCTTTAAACTACAAATGAGCGGAAAGATTAATAAGCACTTTATTAAACAAACTGGGCGGCTTATGAAGGATATCCGTAGTTTCGACCAATCAATCAGTTCGTCTTGGTCATGTTTTGCTACGTTTAAATGTTGTTGAATTATTTAGAAAGTTTGTTATTGCCATTTCGTAACAAATAACTAGTATCAGATGCAAAATCACCTTTGAATTTATTAGGTTGGCATATCAGTTTTGTCACTTTTAACAACTGTTTACAGACTAAGATCGAAAGATAATATGAACGATTTTAGTCGCTAAGCCGACTTAGGAATATTATAATTCTTCTGCAATACTTTCAGTCTAAGCTGGCGTCTAGTATATTAATTTGTGTCACTAGTTCTTATTTTACCCCATATCCTTATGGGGTAAAATAAGAAGCGACTATTATATCACACTAATAAGCAAATACCATAACAATACCTACTGTAACATAATATTATATACACTAGTACCGAAAAAATGTTTAAGTTACTGATATCAGGACAATGAAAGTCAATATAAATCCAGAAATCGAATAATTTCCGAGCTTAGATTTTATTTAACGATGCCAAAAAAAGAATATCTGTATCTGTATTAGCCCACCTAAGTCACACTGCAGGGAACGGATCTCCTTTACAATCGAGAATACGATTGAGACTGGTTAGGCCATATGTGCACCACGCTGACCTAGTGCGGGTTGGCGGACTTTACATGCCACAAAGTTCTTACAAATCGTTATGGTATGCAGGTTTCCTCACGATGTTTACCTTTACCGTTATAGTGGATGGTGATTGATAATAAATACACACATGACTCCGAAAAGTCAGAGGTGTGCCCTGGGATTCGAACCCACGACCACTGTGAGCATGATGGCAGCCGCGTTTGGTTCGTTTTAAAAACAGCCATCCACTCCCTTTTTTAAAAAATGGTTCTTTATAAATAATACATTTAACTATTCCTTCATATAATGTACTAGTGTCTACATGAGATAAACGAATGTAATAAGGAGTGTCTCACTTCATACATTATAATTACTTCATTACCTATTCATAGAGATTATTGCACAGTGTAATAATTGGAATTACATCTTGTTAGAAGTATAAATCGAACATAATTTATTAAATCCTTAATAATTGAATACCATATGTGTTCGGTAATTTACAAGAAGCTTCCCGTTCACCTAAATAGACTCACAAATAAAACAGCTCTTCCGGTTCTTTCTAGTCGATTTGTATCTGCCAATAGCTCACGAGAAAACAGGTGACAATAAACAAGATAATTACATACATCGTCAACCACGGTACAATTACCTTGAACATTGTACATCGGTTCAGTACATGCATCGGTTCAGTAATAACACTGAACGACACGGCCGCTTCACACTTTCACCATTTCCTTACGTCCATAATTAGTTTGTCCGTGTATTCCTCGTACTATACTAGATGTATTTTATTACAATATTCATGAAATTCGTTTCGACATTACGTTAAATTAGCTGCTTGATCGAGCTTCAGGGCAAAAAGTAACACTTGCATGTCCCGCAAGATGTCGCTATATTCAGATTGCATTTATATAAAAACAGTGATAACTTCTACAGTCGAGAAATTGCATGTGACTTCATCAGACCTTTTTTATGCTCTTTATCATCAACTGTGGCAAAACATCCATTGATCTATAATTGCCCTTCGTCAGCACTCGCATAATCTAAATCTAGAGTAATGTTTCCTGAGTATTTTCGTCGTGGTTGTCGAGAAGGGAGTAAAACAAAGTTGCGCATTTTTTTGAGATCTGATTTGGAATATACGTTAAACATAGTTTCTTCATATCTTCGTAAATTAGAAGTGCATTTTCTTGTGCATGTTCTTTGGTTTTTGATTATGTACTTTACAAATCCTTTATCCTTGGGGGAGGCCTATGTTCAGCAGTGGACTTCCTGTGGCTGATATGATGATGATGATGATGATGACTTTCCAAATAAATAATTTAAAAAAATGCCCGTCTTTGACTTGCTGCCTTCTCGATTACCACGATCTTAGAATCAATATTTTTTTAGTCCCATAGATATCAAACTTGAACTGTGTAAATCGTGCCCTCATTTTTCAATTCTAGCCTTTCGCGAATTGTACCACATCGCTTGTCATTAATCTCAACACGCGTGCCATATGACAATACGTCTTGCATTATTGGGATAAAAGAAACATCAAAATAAAATAATGCATGAAACATGCAACTCAAGTCTTGCACAACGTACACTTGGTTTCCAAAACAGACTAATGTGAAGGCAATAGAATTCTTCATGACTAATTTGCAGAGAACACGTATTGCCAAATAATGTTTCATGTACCTACTGTTGCACAAGAAATAAAAATGCCTAGCACGGTAATTTATACTGAAGACGCAAGGAACTCGCGGTTATTATTTATTATCTTTCATCAAGATGCAGTCTTCATTTAATTGCCAGAAACAATACAATGCAGCGTTGTACTGCTGAAACAAAATAAGTAGTTTTTAGTTATTTTATTTCTTCAACTCACATTGTACCAATTTTGTAGAAAAAGCTTAAAACTCAAAGTTTGAGTCACACACACTATCTTTCATAGCAAAGCAAGAAACCCACATTAAAAAGATTTTAGACTTTTAAACTGTTTACATATAGTAATTCATTATTTGTTATTTTAGTTTGTTAGTAATTTATTTATTTACTTACTAAATATATATTATTTTAGTAATTCTTTTACAATCAACCGTTGGTCAAGAAGCTTATTCTCGCATCTACTCCCGTTGCACACTGACATCAAATGTCTGAAGTTTATGATGCAATATAACAAAATTTAACATCAAGTACCTGTATAGGTATGTATGTAGTGCAGAAATATTTAGCAACCAGTGATTGTACTCGCCGGACTGGTTATCAGTTACGTGTGACAAAAACTCGGTCGCGTGGCCCGCTGAGCTGGACAAGACGTCGAGCCACGCCGAAAATTTATTCGCACCGATAGGCGATAGTTACCCTTGGTTGAGTGCTGTTTGAGCTGATCCCGTGATGAAATTGATAGACATCATCATCATCAAAGTAACTATTGTACATATTGAGATAGATAGATGAGTCTCAGGATGGCGAGCGCAGTAGAATTGCAAATTGTAATTCAAGGCGTTGAAAAACGTCATTTCAGCCACAGGAACTCTATTGCTGAACATAGGCCTCCCCTAAGGATCTCTACATCGACCTGTTGGAAGCAACGTGCCTCCAACAACAATGATAGACATCTTATGTATATGCAAAACCGTCAAAGGAGAATGCCCATTTATTGTTCCGATTTCCAACAAATATGTTTCGTACCCTAAACATAACCTCCAAATTAGGCTGCGTGGCAAACCAGTAGCATCAGTATATGCTAGTATAGTCAGGTCAGTCAGTCGGGTAGTATAATCGAATATGTAATTAACATTTACTGAGTATGCGAGAGTAAGCCATTTAAGGGTCAGAAGGTAAATATTTGGGTGTATACCGTATATGGAACATGGCTTCGATGGATTTATGGTCATGAAGACGAACGCATCATGTTTTGTTTTTTACATACGTAGAGGCACAAGCACAGTCTACTATTATTTAAACTAATTATAAAAAAGCTTTATCGTACCTAATACTGAAGCAGGTAATCGATTCGTTTGTTAGGAACTAAGCTAGGTATATTGCACTACAGCTCACTAAGAATACACTTTAACAACCAATTACTTTTCATTTTACATGTCAATATCGTATGTAGCTTTCGAGCAACATTTCTATCAAGCTATAGTGATATTACCGGACCTACAAGCAGGTAATGTCTGTGAACGATCGTAAAAGAAATCTCAGATTTATTACGCTTTCCACGCAACATGGAGACACGATCTTTACTCCATCTGGTTTATATAAGGGCGCATTTGAAGTAATCTTGACGAGAATCACACGACGTATCTATTAGAATCTCGTTGTAGAAAACCGTTTGAAGTAACGTGTCCGCGTTTTATGTACCTGTGTTATAATATTCTTGGCCGTACCATTCCGAAGTGAAAATGAAAACAATTGATTGACGTAGATGATTCGGCATAGCTGATGATATAGTTTACTATAGACTTAGATAGACTTAGTTCTTGGAGGTACTGAAAGATTTTGAAAGCATAAGCTTAATCTCAACAACACACCACAATCTCAGTACATACTATATTTTTTTATTGCATTGTATGGAGTGACGAGCATGCCGTTCGCCTGATGGTTGGATGGATGGACGACCGCTCATGTAGCAAAACCAAACAACACCGTGAATTACAAAGCAATGCTTGGCATTTTACTGCGCTCGCCATCCTGAGACATAACATGTTAAGTATCAATATGTTCAGTAGTTACTCTGGCTACAATGCCCTTCAATCCGAAACACAACAGTTTTTAATACTGCTGTTTAACGGGACAAATAGACATTACGGTGGTACCTACCCAGGCGGCCTCGCACAAAGAAAGATTTGCCAACAGTGACCTAGCCCACCTACCTACTAAACCTACTTATAAAAGGCAACATAACACGCCCTATTTATTGTAATCATTACTCAATTACGTATAAATGTTTTATCACCCGTCTACTCTGATTGCATATTAACTTTTAGCTACACTACGTCAATAACAAAATGGGACAGGCCCATTCAAACTGCTATTACAAGCGATCAAAATCCGCACCCAATGTATAAGTACTACAATAATGTTAGCTTTATAAAGGTCAGCTTCATACATATAAATTGTGCATGTTAGCTAGCCGTCGATCCGGCTTGTTGCCATGCTGCAACTGTTGCTAACACAAATTACATGCCTGGAATCGTGAATGTTCGTACTATGCTTATCAGTCGAGCTTGACAGATTGAATACATGTTTGAAGGACTTTGCATGTGCAGCTGGACAGTTGATAGTACAGTTTAATAATATATACATAAACTCACGCCCTTTTTCCCAGAAGGGGTAGGCAGAGGTACCAGGACACCCACATTTTGTCTTGTATGTTCCGTCCCACGATGTGATAGGTGGCGAGCTTATTGCCATATCGGACACAAATTCCTGACTCCGGGACTTGAACACTCTAATTGCACCTTTGCCCATCCCTTTGAAGATATTACACGGTAGAGTTCATGTTAGTATGTGCTTATTTACGTTGTATGTACGTCATTTTGTAATCATCGACATGAACACGGGTTATTGCGATACGAGGAGATTTGGGAATCGAATGACGAATTTAACGGCTACTTAGTCATGGTGTAAGTTGATATACCGCGGCGTGTCCGTTAAAAAAACGCAGCTACTGGTGTGTAGTGTTTCGATATAACTTACTGGACATAAGAAGTGACGGCCTTTCTCGGTAATATGTCACAAAATTAGAATTAACTCATAGTGTCACTTATAATGTCTAACAAGTCTATATAATGCAGACTAATTTTACCCACATTAGTTACCCCAGGTGACATTGTACATATATATACATAGATTTTTGACAAAACTATAGGCCAACCCGCACTAGGCAGCGTGGTGGACTATATGGCCTAACCACTCTCAATCGTACTGTCGATTGTAGAGTAGGTCCGTGCCCTGCAGTGGGACGTATATGGGCTGATACTAATACTGATAGGGCAGTTTCTGTTCAAGCTTGGTACAGTGTTACCTAGGGAGATTAGGAACGTGTGGTTTAAATTAAATAACATATGTCCATATCACCCTGTATAATATGCATAGGTCAAGATTTCCCTTCTATAACGTTGTGAATACTTATATTGAGTGTACCAGCTGATAGCCTCTGGGGCATGAACGATGTGGCGCGGCGCTCGTGCACCGGAAGGCAGGGCGTGGAACATTCCGACAGTAAAAAACAGCTTTGAAACTGTTGTAATATCGTGGGGAAATACCGATACTGCTCATTGAAATAATAACTTTATACACTATAATATACCATAGGCGAAGGGAATGTTGAGTTGAATTTAAGGAGTCAAATTCAACTCAATTGCTACTTAAGGATTTAAAAACTAACAATTAACATGGCACTCCAAATAAAACTATTTAAAAACGTCTACGATTTTTATCTTCCACTCTCAATCGTACTCTCGATTGTAGAGTAGGCCCGTGCAGCGGGACGTATATGGGCTGATACAGACAGACAATTTTTTTGCGTGCGAATTCGTGATTGTTATTCAGTTGTCTAAAGATTAAGAACAGTTTTTCACTCTTACAGTTTATTGTATTGGACCTGTTAATACTATTAGATTTCGTGTATTAATAATTTTTGTTCATATTAGGAAAACATATGCCCGATAATGCATTAAATAGAGAAAGTCTGTTCCTAATATGTTAACAACAAATAACAACCACGCATTTGTACGCAAAAAACCCTTACACGGTCTATATTATAATATTTAACCATGTTCCTGTTAATAATGTTCACAGGTTGACAGTATAATCATAAAGTTTTAGTATAAATTAGTCAGTGACACTGTAAGAACATTTGATTTTATAAAAAAGTTTTGTTATGTCTACTTCACAAATAATTAGGTCGGATATAGCACAGAATACTAAGTTATAGGGACAGGTAAAAGAATACAAAACGTTGAAAGTGTACTTTTTGAAATACTGAGAGTAAAAATGAACGTAGAATTATTTTACTTTGAAATTAGAATTATTTTACTTTGAAATTAGAATTATTTTACTTTAGAAATTAGACTCATATTTTTAGCTGTGTTGTGGGCCGTGTGTTTCATCACTCTTAGCCCACGCTTATAAACAACATTCTAATTACAAACGAATTTCCTAACTGTATCCTTTACAGCTGATTTAATAAATTTTACTTTTATTCCTTAACAACAGTAAACTGCCAAAAATGTAACAATGGATACTGTACAAATAAACTTAACAATAAAACATCATATTTCATAGCAGTACAAAAGCCGGTTGTATCGCTCGAGGCAATCTCTTACCTTAAGATGGACATAAGAAATGAAAAAAAAGAAAGTTCGTACGTACATATGTAAGTACGTACTAATATTTCATCATTCCATCATTCCCTGGATAAGGCAAATGGCATCTACTGTAACTCTCTATCTCGCTGCCTGTTTGATATCGCCCAAAGCCAAAGGCCTTTTAGCTTCATCGATCACAGTGCGTCACCAGGTGTTTTTGGGACAGCCACGCTTGCGCTTTCCCTGAGGAATTCAAGAAGGCATTGGACTGGATTCCCAAAAGTACTGATATTTTACATTGTTAAAATATTTAAGTCTGTTTACTGTATCAGCCCATATACGTCTTATTGCGGGCCACGGGCCTCCTCTATAATCGAGAGTACGGTTGAGAATAGTTAGGCCATATAGTCCAAGTCTGTTTGTTTTTTTATTATTTATTTTCATATGTTTTTTTATACCAGCAGGGCAAAACAGTAGCCTTTTTCGTCAGACTTGCCAAAGACGCTTATGTTTATTTAATTTAATATAGCACTCTCGATACCGTATTAAAGTTCTTTAATACCGGAACGTGACTATGGTTGTCGCGTTTCTAGCGGACGCGGATATTGCATGGTCCGAGAATTACATAAAATTCACGACGCAACGTGACAATATAACTTGAGACAGTTTTAACGTAGTTACTGCCTTTGGTGGTTATTTTAAAAAAAAAATACATTTATTACCTATCTCTATAATCTATCTATCTCTAACAAGAGATTTCAGTAGATGTTTCGATGCATTTTTGTTTGAGTAAACAAAGATAGAGACATATACAAGGTTAGTCATAAAGGGTTTATAAAACCGAAAGGGGGATGCTACACTTACCATAATGAACAACTTTTACTAAGGGGCTAACCCTGAAATTACAGACATTTAATATTTTGTAGATAGCAGGGTAAAATAAATATATGGCTATTTTTGTTTATTGAAGCATATAATTGTTTCGAAATAGAAGTAGTACTGCTTTAACGTCTTGTTAAAGATAGATAAGATATAGAGACCAAGATTAAAATATGTTTTGATACTTCTTATGTGTATATCTATACTAATATTATAAAGCTGCAGAGTTTGTTTGTTTGTTTGTTTGTTTGAACGCGCTAATCTCTGGAACTACTGGTCCGATTTGAATGATTAGTTATTAGATTTAGTGTTGGGTAGTCCATTTATTGAGGAAGGCTATAGGCTATATATCATCACGCTATGACTTATAGGAGGAAAGCAGTAGTGATATTTCTAGCAAATACGAGGAAATTTTGTTCGTTTTTCGTGGTCCGATTGGTCGATATTCTAAACTGATAGTCAGAATTAAACATTTTGACCGCCATTTTAAAACGTGTATGCACCCGGGCGGAGCCGGGCCCGACCGCTAGTTCATCAATATATGGCGGACCACTTTGGATTTAAATTAGTGCAAATGGATGCTAATGAGTACATTGTTATCAGCTTCTCTCAGTGCACGCAGCCCTTCTGTGATGAAAGCCTCATACTTTATTCTAGTAACTATGTATCTTATTTATATCATGTATGTTTGTTTATTTGTTCTTTGTTTATACACGCGATATGTTTTAGAAATCATACAGAAAGTGTACTATATTAAAAACATTTCTCCTAAATTCTAAAGCTTCGTGATTTGAATGCATATAGATTTAAATGACTCAATTTATTTTTATGGTTACTCTTTCTATGTAGTCATGCAACAGATGGGCCACAAAGATATACTATCATAAGGCGAATCGAATAATGAATAACGTCCCCTGCTGGCATTAGAACTTTATTCAGAGCTGATTTTATTTGGCATGCTGCCTAAACCTACATTCTAAGGCTTGCGTAAGAAAGTGTTGCACTTGGCTCAGCGAGGGATAGTTAATTTAGGCAGCGGTTTAATGTGGAGCACTTAGACTAGTAACTACTGGTTCGGTGGTACAAAATAGATCCGTGACGTGATAAATAATAAATAAATAATGAAATACACCCAACAGTCACATACGTAGTCTAGCACCCTTAGCCAAGTTACAAGTGTTTCTAATCTATTCTCTTTCTACAATCGTTAATGCCTTGGCATAAGCGTTGACGTATGTACATTGTACAACCCCATTGGCTAATTCCCATATAAATGTTATCCAAGATGCCATTTTATTAGCGCAAACAAAACGTGATAAAGATAAAAATTAATTAACTAAGCGACTGCTTACGTCAATAGAAAGAGAATAGATTGGAGGCGCTAGTAACTTGGCTAAGGGGTCTGATCGTACATTAAGATCAATTTAGTCTTGTGTCGTGGGTATCAGAAACTACGAGAGACTTTTCGGTCTCACAAACACCCAGACTCGAGAAAATTTGTGGGCATCACAAATATTTGTCTTAGTGCGGGGATCGAACTCGCAGCCTATCGTTTCACAGCCGGCGTCTAAATAATTATGCAAAGGAGGCTGTCGACATGACACGGATGTTGTAAATCTAGCACATTTTATTCAAAGGTGAGCTTGTGATTTTATCGGATATAGAATTTTAAGACCACGTAAACTTTAAACTTCAAGAAGCCGTGACAACAAATTAAAGCAATTATTTTCAAAGCAAAAGGATATATGATAATCCTTTAAACAACAAAATTTTCTTGAGCTAAAGTTTATCCTGAACTGGCACACTCAAGATTGTCTTAGTTAACGATTAAACATTGAAAGGCAAATGTACTTACCGCTCTGTGATTCAATGATGTAAATTATAGTTATTTAACCGGACATCCAGCCGGTATCACAAGATCTAAAGGTTACGCGCCTAATAAAGATATAGAAAAATGATATAATAAGTCACGACAAGAGGCAATAAGAAAATGAAACAATTGGTTTGTAAGTGAACGCAACGATATTTAGTACATTAAGTGCATTGGCATATACGACGCAGTCAAGGCCAGGCGTAAAACAAATTGCGTTAGAAACTATTCAGAACTAATAAGTGACATTAGTCACATGTCGAGTGGAAGGACTGCACGACTCGGCTTGGCTAATAGCGGTCCAGACACTGCGACATATTTGACTCAGTTTTAGTTGGGGTCAACCGACGCAGATATGACGGATTGAGGTAACAGAGAGAAACATACTTCAATATCTGATAGAGTTTGCCAACAGTATAGTTTAACTTTAAAATCTCACAACGAAACGAATTATGAGTAAAGTAATAGTTAAGTAAATGTAAAAATAACTCTGTAGGTCAAGGCATATAGACCAAGATCCCAGTCACTCCTCCACCCCTTGCTATGTTTATGTTATACTACAGATCCTAAAAATGTCATCTTTCCTAAAATGACGTAAGTTTGGGGTGACTGGGATCTCTCTCTAATATAGGCTCCAACAAAATTTAACAATACAAAAAGTACGTATACATAAACATCACGCTTTACTTACTGAAGGTGAAGGCAGTGGTGCAATCAGGACACTTGAGTTTTTTGCTTGAATGTTCCGTCACAAGATGTGATGGGGGGTGAGCCTATCATCACATTGGACACAAATTTATGACTTTGGGCTAATACTTAATAAAAAGATTCAATATACAAAAACTACACATATAAATGAGAACTGCCTACGAACATCCATCCGGAAAACTCTTTACCATTTACAGTCTTTACAGGCATCATGTACAAATATGCGCTCTAGTTAAAAAACTAATTAGCAACAACCTTGAATAAATCTCTTAATTTCTCACGCAACAGCTATTAACCTTAACAATAAACACATATAGATAATTCGGCATAAAATATAACGTAACAATCACAGTATTTAAACTGATAAAAACACCTGGAACCGCTCCCCATATTCTTATGAATGTAATGGATAGAGTTTAGCAGATAAATCTTTAGATATTTTTATCAATATACTACTTTCTATCAACCATTAGGAATCAACCAGTTTTGTGCTAATAAAATCATAAATATCTATGTTATCCTATTGTGGCGTGATTCTAAGGAGGTTTTTGGCGGGCTAGTGTACAGGCCTGCTCGCCACACTTCACTACCACCGAAGAAATATTGTAAATTAGGCTTGATACCCTCGCAGCCTTATTATGCCTTAATCATAGACAGTTCATAAACCAATTTAGCTATCGGTAGTTTGTCTTCTTCACTCAAACCGAATTCAAGTGTTTGGAAAGAGACAAAACATTCGATAGCTAAAATAGATTTTAAAACTGTCTATGAATAAGGTCGTTGATCTATTATGTTAAAATCTGCCTATATTTTGTTGTACATTCGAAATAAACATACAGACCTACATAAGTTTACTCGCGATAAATTCAATTTCGGCTTGAATATCTTTATTAAGATTTGTATTAACATTTTATAGCCGTAAAATAACATGTTTCTCAAAATATGTCTTTAGCAACTACTCGTACACATTAAATATTACAATTGTCGAAATGAATTGCGTTACTTTCAACAGCTTCCTAAAAAGAGTCAATTTAATTCAATATTTTACGGCACATCTAAATGATTTGACAGCTTTCGTGGCGCTGGTTGTGAAACGTGGGGCCGCGGGTTCGATCCCCGCATATGTCATGTTTGTAAGACCGAAAAGTCTCTCGCTGTTTCCGATACCCACGACATAAAATTCGATCTTAGTGTGCGGACAGGAGCATGTATGTGACTGTTGGGTGTTCATATTCATTTATTTGTTATTTGACATTAGTACCGAAAGTATGATTGGACTTACGTAATGGATGCCAGAATTCTCACATAACTTGAGTTACAATATTTGAAGACTAGTTGTATGCGTTAAGGGATATGTGCGCTCATCATCAAATCAAATTGATATTACAACGTAACATTATCGGCCATATTCATAGATAGTTTTAAACCTATATTAGTTAAAGAATGTTTTGTCTTCTTCGCTCAAACTGTATTCAATATCTTTTGAAAAGGACATAACATTCGATACATTAAATAGGGTCTTTATCTGTCTGTGAATAGATCGTATCATATATTGGTAATAGAGTTACAGATTTAAGTGTCGGAATATAAAGATATGTCTGTGGTTTATCTTTGTAGATGCGTAAAGTCTACTTAACCACATATTATTTGTATCTTGCCATACATGTATATATTCTTTCCCCAAAAAGGAAAGTCGACAAAAGAGGCCGTTTTTAAAGACTAGCTTTTGTCTAACTAACTACCAGTTGTCCTCAGCTGAATAATAATTTGGTATTTTTGAAAACTTTCTATTACTAACTGCAAGCCACGTTAGATAATGGAGTATACATATATACACATATCCACTATATCTTTATATACTTAAATAGAAAACCGTAATTTCTGTCTAACAACTAAGAATATAATGAAAGTAAACAAAAGCCAAGTACACACTTGAAAAACTGATGGTTTAATTTAAATTTCGAAGCACACATGCACATTTTACTACACCACTCCCGCCTTCATCACTAGAAGGGGTGCCTCTATATAAAGTGAGAGTTACTTACACGCATCGCACGATACGTAATTGTGGACGCGAGTGTGGTGTGGCCTTTAATTTTTTTGAAAAAGGAACTTGATTTATTTTTTTAATTTATTTTTTTGTGTGTGCAAAATGTTGAGGCAGTGCGTAACGTTGGCGGTACTGGGGTGTGTTTTGGCGGCTCCCAGACCTCAGCATCCTTATCAGGCACAACAACAAGTAAGCAATTTATTCCGTTTTTTCCCTTGCTATGATTAAATATATCTTTATTAGATTAACATAAGCTATGTTAGGCTTTGCATTCGTAGTTATTGTTTTATAGAAAAAAAAATGTGCTTACAAAGAACAGTATAAACTAAATCATAGTGGCAAATCATAGATTAATATGAAATTACAAGTCCTTTTTTTCACCAATATGTATTTTTACGTCCTTATCATTTAATTTAAATAAAGTTTTTGTTGCCAATATCATTTAATTTTGTTCCGCTATTTTTAATCTGGTCAAAGCATATTTAAATGTTTATTATTAATTAGAAATAAAACAATATATATATTTCGTGATGAGATATATATTTGTAAGCCTCTCAGCATTTAAGAGTTGTGTCACTATCCGTATAGTTTATGAGCCTGCGGCTTATACATTGTTATCGGGGGATTGCATCAAATCATTCTCATTCATAAATCATTCCATTTTAAATATTTTATTATTTTTTTAAAACGGCTGCGAACGCACCTAATGTTTTTTTTTTTGCTTTTTCATTTATACGGACAGTCTTCCAAACAAAAATGTTTTCTTAAAACCATTTACGTTGCCTTTTCTGAACCTATAGACCAAGAGCATCAACCTGATTTATGATGCACGGTTATTGCCCTTTATCGTCGCTGTTTACTCAATGCAAATTATCTGCAGATACAGATCTTTAGATCAGACCTTTAGACCAGTTCGATCGGCTAATTAAGGTTTTCGTATGACATTATTATTTTACATCAAAAACGATTTGAAGTCACTTAAAGAGTTAGTTTTTAAAGTAGAAGCCAAATACATCTTGAATGTTTAAACTTAAAATTATGATACGTCCATGCTAAACTAAACAAAGTCAGGCAAGAGGAACATAATTTTTTGAATTAGATTTAGTAAAATTACTTTAAATTTCCGTGATTTTTAAATGAGTTCAAGTCCTCAATTTTACTTTTAATATGCATGCAACATTTACCTCTGTTTTACATAACTTATCCTCGACCAATTAGTGATAAAAAATGTCATTAAGGTTGCGTTCACAATGAGGATGTGCGCAATCTTTAGAATGAGGGTAACTCGAACATATTAATACACTGTGCACGGATTTCTTAACTATAAACAACCATTTAATATGAGTTATGTTGTATTTTTTACAACATTAATTGGTCTTGCTTACGAAGTTAATAAGAGTTCGATAAAATTGGCGAGATATTGAGCTTATGTTTCAAATATGGTGGTGATACTGGTGGTAGGTCTCTCATATGTGAGAGGCCATCTGGGTGGGTACCACCGCAGTGTCTATTTCTCCCGTCAAACAGCAGTGTAAACGCACTGTAGTGTTTCGGGTTGAAGGGCATTGTAGCCCGAGTAACTACTGGACATATTGAGACTTAATATCTTATGTCTCAGGATGGCGAGCGCAGTGGAATGCCAAGCATTGCTTTGTAATTCAAGGTGTTGTTTGGTTTTGCTACTGTTCATGAGCGGTCGTATCGCTTACCATCAGGCGAACGGCATGCTCGTCTCGCCATTCATAGCAATAAAAAAAAAAATTTGATTGAAAGCATTCTAGCTATATCACACGAGGTTAAAGCCTACCTATTTGGTTTTACTCTATCCTTTATCTAAACTAATATTATAAAGAGGAAAGATTTACTTTTTTGTATTGAATGGACTTTGAAACTCCTGGACTCATTTGACAAATTATTTCACCATTAAAATCCTACATGAATTAATGCGATATTTTGAAGAAAGTGTATCTGCACCCGGGCGGAGCCGGTTCGGGCCAGTAGTTAATTATATATTTTAGCATCAAGAAATAAGTATCAAGGTTTTAATAAAAGGGTAAAGAGCAAATGAATAATATTGCAAAGAAAGACTATTCCTACGACACTAAAAAAACATAAAAAATTATTACGTTTTCCAATTTTTTACCATTGTCCCCTAAAACCTACGACACCAATTTGTTTACAAATTTAAATTGTTACATTCAGTCAATTTTTTTTTTAATTGGCATTTAAACTTCCTTTGCCGAACAGTTTAAAAACACCATTATCTCCTAAAAACCGTAGTTAATTGAGCACGACGCATTACCTGCGCTGCAGTTTTGTACGCATTTCACAACGCCAGCAGACCGCTTTATTATTAACGAGATCTATCGATTGCAGAACTGGCCAATATTAATGAGTGTTATCTAAGTAGAACTGTTACATAAGAGATCAACGGAAGCTGGGCAATGATTGATGGGTATTGGGTAGGAAGCGGATGAAAGGCTTGAATCGATTTTAGATTATCAATAATTGATATCGATTTTAATTGATAAAGCAGACGTTTAAAACAGTTTGTGTTGTCCAAATTAATAATGTAATATTCATTTACATCTTAAAGTTATTAAATACAAAGAAATGCTCACAAATGAAAATTTGTAAAATAATATTTATATTTTTAAAATAAAATTAAGTATTGCCTAAGTTTAAAGTTATAATGAACTATACTACTATATTACTATACCTGACATAAAGTATTTCGTTTTGAAGCTACCTGTCTTTACGTGACTTATTTCAAAACGAATAACCCCAAACTTTTGGGGAGTGTAACATTTTTATTTTTTAATTCTGTCGTATGTAAACTAAATGCAAATCTCTAGCAATAAAACTGTCTTCCGCTTATTCGTGCCACTAAACACGTGAAAAAAGACTATTATTCCGGCAATACAAAAAAAACTAACTAGCTATTCAAAGCAATTTACCAACAATATGCTGAATTGGAAACGTATTATTTAACAAATAATATAACCATATCACAATTTTGAAACTACCACCGTGCTTAAGCAGTATGTAATAAAAACCAGATTAATCGGAGCCCGCTTTAATTTAGTTCAACATTTTCGTTCTTGGTTAGGGTTATGGTTAGTGCTTGGGTAAGAAAATAAGAGTTCCTCAACAGAAACATAACAAATCAAATTTAAGACTAACAATTTCTAGAAAAAGTAAAGTCCCACAATAAAGCAATAAATAAATTAATAAAACACACCAGTAGGCAGTAAAAAATGCGGCTAAAGATAAAATTACTAGATTGTTACGAATGCCATCCTGAGTTACATCAGAGCGAGACGAAATTTAAACGGTCAGTGAAGACGTTGGTAATATTACAGCGCAATTACAAAGCCATCACTTCGTACTAAAGAGATTTCATAAACGGCCTTTGACTGTAGTCTCAAAAAAATAGTGTTAGGAAAACTGTCTTTTGCTAAATTGGCGAAAAAATGGAATACAATTTTAGCGAGTCAATTTTGTTAAGTGGTTGTTATGGTCAAGGGTATGAATAATTTAAAAAGTATGGATTATATGTATATTACATAATGTAATCTTAATTACGAAGTTATTAAATCTTCGCATATGAGGTTCAGAGTCAAAGCACAACCTAATGTTGAAAGCAAAAACTCGTAACTTTAATTAAAATTGTTTTTAAAGAACTTAGCCTACATTTTTACTGCTGGTTCTTTTACATAACTTAATAAATTAATTGATTAAAATTGCGACCACTTCCTTAATATGGTAAACAATTTTAGAGCATATTTTAATTGCGTTTGTATTACATAAAGAGCTCACCTAACCTAAAATCGTTAAAAGCCTTGTTACAACCAGGCTAGATATAGTACATTTCTAATTAATAAAATGTTTGGCGTTTTCCAAGGTGCCAATGGGTGAACCTTTCTATTTTAAAAAGTTTTGGATTGAAGGCCAAATTATCACAAAATGTTGATTTATTTCGGTATTTTTTTTGTGTTAGGTATCAACCTAACAAAAAAAACTCTAGCAATACTCTCTTTTGTCAGCAGCAGCCAGAAGGTATCCCACCACATCTACTCAGACAGTACCTGGCTGAGCAGGGCGGACATGCGCAGGCACAGACACAAGTCATCCCCAGACCAGCACACGTCCCTGGAGCCGCTCCCGCGCCTGCCCGTCTCGTAAGTAGCCTATATTTCAAAATCCTCAAAAGCTATAAGTTTACATAGTCAATTGCTTTTTAAGAGCAATTAATATATCTACCAGCAGTGAGCAGCTCTACCAAATTGCAAAAAGTGAAATAGGTTTTTCATTCCTAACATGGTCTGATGAAACGAAAATACTTATATATTAATATTACGAAGAATAATTACACGGATTTTATCTCCTTATTTCTAGAGCAATATTCAGTATGTTTGTAGTATATTTGTCTAGTATACGCATATAAAAACAAAAAGATAATTACAATCCATTGCATATAAAAACTACGGGCCACCTTAATAACTCATTACTTATAGAAGTAATGAGTTCTTAAGATGCTATAGGGCTATCTACCCCAAATATACACAACGATAAACATGAATGTCCTCTAAACCACATCCTTCTTCCCACAGCCCTACTCAGTCCAGAGCGAAGGCCAATACCAGCCCCAGCCCCAGCCCCAGTACCAACCGCAGCCACAGCCCCAGCAGCAACCCCAGTACAGACAGCAGTACCAACCTCAGCAGAGACCGGACGTTCGCGAACCCCAGGAAGATTATGACGTAAGCGATCTATATAATTGTATTCTTCACTTGCGATGACGTTAGGAAGGTATTCATATGTAGGTATAGAGTTTTGATATTCAAACTTAGTACAGGAAATTAGGCCATTTCGCCAGCCCTTGAAGATGTACTAACTTTAAAATTGACAGCAGCATAATTAGCTGTGAATCTTTTAGCGAACTTGAACTAGTCAAGTAATTTGACAGCGGTAAGATATTCGTATTCGCTATTAAATCCAAGGTATAACCTTAATGATGACTACCGTTAACAAGATGTAAAACACGCAATAGGAAGCCACATAAGTGCGTCGGTTGCAAATGTCAATGTACATTCAGAGACCAGCAGATTGTGTACGTCAGATGACCATCAAGTGACCAACACTTGGTAATTTATATAAATGACATTTATAACGTAAATGCGGTGACTTTGCAGTAATAAGAAACATAATAAAGGTTGACGACAGAAGTTTAACAAAAGCCTGATGAAGTTTCATCACTGTCAAGGGCGTATGTACAGTAAAAGTAACATTCGCAACTGAAATATCTTTTGGGCACGTTAAGTAATGTTTAACCTGTTTCATTGCATCGAACGATTTATAATGCAAACCGCTTGCAATTACTCCACTTACCATTTATGTCTCTCGTACATATTTCATGCATTTCTCGTATTCATATATTTTACAACCAGTTCTTTTATTTCGAAATGGTTGGCATTTGGATCAGTTATCAGTATGATGAAAGTAAGTGAAACAGTGGCTTAAATGCATAATATTTCTAGGTTATTAATCATAATCCATTTACTCAGTACCTGCCTACTGCTCTTATCAAAATTTAGACGCTTACCAATCTATTTCTAAGCCCAAAACCTCAGTAACGTTTAACTGTTGCTTGATTTTATAAATGATTTCGAAACTTTGTTCCAATTTTACTTAGATTCATAACGTGATTACTGAAACCGCTAAGATAATTTTGCGGAAACGACTTCAAACACATAAGTCAGTTTACAGCGAATTGTGTATTTTACCTATGCAGCCAGTATTGCATATTAGTAAAATAAATCCTATTCTATTATTTTTATATTTGAAAAAGCTATTTTGAAGCAAATTCCAGTACAAAGGTTTGAATTAAATTAAATAGAATTAGATAGTAAAATTTATAAAATATACCTACTAGCTATTTAAAAATGATTACCGTGAAGAAAGTTAACCAATACGCCTCAAGAAAAGCTATATCAATAACAGCTTACGCATAGAATTTATTCATATCCTCATAATTAAAATCAAGCCATGGATTACTTTTCAATACAATAAAATTATTCAACAGCAATATAATTAAAGATACGATCAAAACAACCGCGGAAGTGCAGCGGCAATAATTTTGCATCGCATTTATTGCCACAGAATAAATTACCATTCACGTTCCATTTTACGAAGAAACAATGTACGAGTAGTAGGCCGAACGCGGATGGATCAGGCCCAAGTGTACGGTGCCCGAACTACTTTCACTCGGAAACTTGTCTACAATCCACTGCCTAACACGTAACAAAACTGATTATGAAAGTGATCTATTTATTTTATAAACCTAATATGTAAGACCGGTAATTACATTCCAATTTGTAGTGTTGCTTCACGTGTTATGAACTTAACGCTTGGAGAATTCGGTCGCCTGGTTATAAAGAAGATGATCGGACAAAAAATAGATAAATTGGTTATGTTATGATAGCTATGAACTTAAGAATCATCTTTTGAACAATGATTGATAAAGGTTCATCTAAACATGACGGTTGTAAGTTATCAAGTGTAACTTATCTTGCGCAAGAATCGCCTAAGATAAAATAAGTAATATTGTGATTTTATAGACTCTGCTTAATGACGATACCCATAACATTATCCGGATCATATTTCACAATTGCTTAGTAGGAAAAGCAATGTATATTAGAAACCTGTTCAAAAAACTGGTGGTAGGTCACCGGGGCAGGTACCACCGCAGTGTATATTTCTTCTACCAATCAGCAGTGTAAATGCACTATTGTGTTCTGGTTTGAGAGGCATTGTAGCCAGACTAACTACTGGACATTTTGAGACTTAACATCTCATGTCTCAGGATAGCGAGCGCAATAGATTGCCAACCATTGCTTTGTAATTAATTGTTTGGTTCTGCTACCGCCCACGAGCAGTCGTATTGCTTACCATCAGGGGAACGGCAAGCTCATCTCGCCATTCATAACAATAAAAAAATAGTCTTAGAGAGTCACGATCATCACAAATATAGACCTGATCAAAATCCAATCATCATCATTTTCAACTAATTTCAATTTTTCTTCCAGCCTCATCCATCATACCAGTTCGGTTTCGACGTAAACGACGACCAGTTCACCAACTACCAGAACAGGAAGGAGCAGCGTGACGGTGACGTCATCAAGGGCTCCTACTCGGTCGTCGACAGCGATGGCTTCATCAGAACCGTCACCTACACCGCTGACCCTAAGGAGGGCTTCAAGGCTGAGGTAAGAATATGATCGAGTGTTCAGTGTTGTCTTGTGGTTTTGGTTGATCTTGATGGTGTTAAATTTCCTTGTTGTGTTGATAGAGTTTCAGTATATTTTGTTATTATAATAATTGCAACTATTTTGTTATGAGATGTAACAAATTATGTTTGAATTTTAAGCCTAAAATCACCCAAATCCGCTCAGGAATGGAGGTTTTACCCCCAACGTATTAAATACTAAAATATGATTTTTTCTCTATTTTTTTTTTAATACAAATGTCTCAGAAAAAGAATACATCATGGTAAAACTATTCTTATAGGTTCAAAGGCAGCCCACAGACATCGTAGTGAAGATCCCGACGCCCAAACCCCAGGCCCTGCAACCCCAAGTGGCGCCCCAGCCCAGGCCGCAGCAGCCGCCCCCACAATACTACCGCTACGAGCAATAATAAACCTTAGTTGTATGAGTAATAATGTCTATATTTATTATTTAGTAGCTCGCCATTCAAAACGAACGTTGGACAAAAATTTAGGATTAGAGAAAGATAGGTGAAATTGTTTTTGAAGTCGATTTATGTCAATTGACATTCTGTAAGAAAAGATTTCAACGCGTTGCATTAATATTGCGTTCTTTCCATTGCCACAATTTTCACATTAATTTCAAATAATAATTCATACGCCAGATTCAGTCTAACTAATAATATTTTAGGCAGCCGAAAATAAGTCTTTATGAAGTGAAATAAACTATATACAAAGAATAAATACTGACTAATGTTGAAAGTAAAAAATGCACACTCAATAAGATCAACTGTATTTACATCCCGTTAAAATAAGGTGCAGAAGTAGTTAGTCGTATTCAAACAACTTTTATATATTTTTATACTAAAGGCTATTTCGACAATTAAAATGTTTGCTCATTTTATTAGTACTCATTTCATAAAAATTGCTTTAATTTATTACAACTTCATTGTTACTGAAGGTCACTTGCAATCGCTATCACTTATTTTATTTTTTGCCATACATTGAAATCTTTGATCTGGTAATTTAAAGGTCACTTTTCGCTCACTTTCATCTTGTTCATGTAAAATCAACATAATCATCATTATTGATAATTAATTAATAATCTCTTTTTATATTCTGGTGTCGTTTTTGAATATTCATATAGACTAAATGATATGCATTTGCCTATAAATTCAATGTATACTAATAACATATTTCATGTAAAATATAGTGCACATTTCAACCTCTTCATTTAATATTGACTATGATCATTAAACTCATGGTACTCATCGCTGATTCATGCATCATTAACCTGTGCCAGAAGTGCGGATATTTTTATCATCATCAAGATATCTATAAATTTTATGTTTATCGATAAGAGTGTTAACGTGGAAAGAATTGTATGGAGTGTAAACGTGGAAAGAATAGCATGGAACTCCCACAATGAAATATTATACCAATTATTTTCATACAAAAGGAGCATTACTATCACCGGCACAGTTCATTATTTCAACCATAGTCATTTCAATCCTTTCTTCTAAACTCTAAGCTTAAATCCTTCTTACATATTTGCCTGCCATAATTATTGTGTTAAAAATAAAATTTTGTATAATCCAATTAAATGAAAATTTGGGCGAATGCCGTGTATTTTCTAAGTCAAATAATAAATAGACATTATTATTATTAGTTTAGATAATTATTTGATACTCCGTGCCTCGTAATTTTAGTTAATTTGAAATTTTATTATTTCTTGTTAAAAAATATTTCTGAGTGTATCGCATTGTTAAAATATTGGTGCGACTTCTATCTTGTTTTTTATACACTTTATCATCCTTATATATTTTTGAATTTAAGTACTATATCTCATAGTCAATCAGAATAAGAAAAAATCTATTATTTTGTAAACTATACTTGATAAACAATGTTTGTAACTTTTTTAATAAATTGTTATTAAATTTATTTATGCTAGTGTTTTTTTCATTCAATCGTTGTAGATGAGATGAAGGTGAAAGACTGTAATAAAGGTTTAGATTTTTAGATATTTTCGTAATCCACTGCATTAGGAAAATATTAAAACATTTGAAAATTATTATCTTGAAAATTGCTGTCGCAAACTTATTATGTCCGCCAACCCGCACTAGGCCAGCGTGGTGGACTATATGGCCTAACCACTCTCTATCGTACTGTCGATTGTAGAGTAGGCCCGTGCCCTGCAGTGGGACGTATATGGGCTGATACATAAACTTATTATATTATAAAAATCGGTTTATTTTATATTTAAAAGCTTCTAGAGTAATTTTTTCAATAGTCACTTATAATAAAATCCACACTACCACTATAACTATTCAAAACTGTTCCAAAAAAAACAATAAACATATTAAGAATACATTTACATCCATATAAAAATACTATAACCCCAAAATGGAGGCAATTAACGTAATATACTGCACATTCACAATCAAAGACATTATATCAAAGTATTATCACTTTCATCGTTAATTTATGTTCACATATGCTAACAAAATGAAAACAACGCATACATTTCCATAATAATTTAATAACGTTTGATACATTATTCGTAACAGTAACTTAACGTAACACGAGCGTTCGATGATATAAAATTAACATTATATTAATTCACATATATCTCATACATATTTACCGTTGGACAACGGTATCCGTGTTGACAAATACCAAAGTTGAGTATACAAGGATTTTTTTAGCTATTTTTTAAGATTAGTGTTATGAGTAAAATGTATTTTGGTGTGGTCAATGCACTGAAGTGAACTGCAAAATCTAGCATCAGTTAAACAATATCTATTTTAAGATTTACCGACCCTATAGGCTTATAATCCAATAGGATACGTCACCCTGACGCTAAAAAGTATAGTTTTTTGTGCACGTGGATTGCCGTCCCATAATGAAAAAGTAACAGCGCTCCTCGCAACCTAATAACTCAAGCCATTCTCGTGTCTTCAGGATAAATACGCCACTGGCTAACAAAACTAGGTCAGTATCAACTTGAATATAATAATACCCTCTTGGTTCGAAATTTGAGCACAATACTCGTAGTATATTATTGTCTAAGTCTTACCCAACTCTGGTATTTATCAACAATATAATAAATATCTATGATATAATTAACAATAATAAACTCAGTCTATATATTAAAAATACCGATATTATTAAACCGCAAAATGGTCGAAAAATTTATAAATTCCTTTCATTTTATTTTTCGGCGATTTTACAGGATTTTTTGTTATTTGTGCACCTCAGTTACCAATTATTTCGATTTATTTTCGAATCATGTGATATTTAATAATGAGATACACGAGCATAAAGATAGATTTACAAGGAAATTAAACTAATAAATGCAGAATTTTAACATTGGCTTAAAAATATGGGACCAATATTATATTCATTTCGTTGTCTCTGCAATGGCCGAATAGCTCTCCAAATTGTAACGTTTAATTATGTATTAAAAATGACAATATTTCTGGCAACACTGGGATTTGTATACAAGATGAAACAGGCATAAAATGAATGAAATTAAACTGAAAATACTAACAAGATTTTGGTATGAAACAGCCGCATTTATCAAACACGACAAAAACTATATAAGAACAATACCTACAATAAACGATATCTGCTAGAAGCGTCTTTATAAAATTAAAGAACATTGACTATGGTCCCATATCGGCAAACGGAAAACAAGATGGTGAAACTAGATCTAAGGCATGGGGTCAGGTCGACAGGCGCACCCTGACTCCACAAGTACGTAATCCTGGCCTGTCAACGTGACTGGACCTAGAGGCAGCACTAGGAATAGATAAGGCACGTACGTTTGTGAACACGTTCCTCTTACCACTGAACATTCGCTGGACCTGAAAAGAAGTATAATATACAATATCTATAAATGTAAACAACGCTAAGTATTGAATTATGAGGATGTGGATAGAACTTTAGTATTTCATTGTCATATCAACATTTCATTCATTTTTAGGTACTCGGTACGCTTTATTAAGTATTAATAATAATGCCAGCCGTCTTAATACTCTAGTCGTTTAATGCTACGGAGAAAATCTCGACATTCTAAGATCTTAGGGAACATATGGGCTGGTTCGTTCTGCAACTTAATAATCCCGTAAAAATTATAAGTTAAAAAACCTGTTAATTCAGGCCGATTTGTACACGACGAAAAATCCGCAATCCATGCAAACCAAATATGCAATTTATGGACAAAATCTTATGATATAAGATAACTGCAACTGAATTAGATAAGCCACTATAAAATACAAGTTAGAAATAAAAAATATGACAGACTTTTCATTTCTCCTTAACCCAAAACGAAAGAGCTTTCCGTGCGATTTCACTATAGACTCTAAATCCACCTAAGTGTCAACAGCTACAGGAAGTTTGCTGAACAAAGATGTCTTCCATTTGTTTTCACACTAACTTATGACTCTCCTTTAAGTATCTTAGTCTCCTTAAGGTAGGCAGCGACTTTGATATGCTGGCCCCCTGGCACTGCAGGGGTCAGTGAGCAGCGGTAGCCGCTTACTATCACGCGGGCTGCTAGTTCTTCTGTCTACAAAAGCAATTAAAAACAAGCAGTCAAAAAACAAGAATTCACTTACTCGCAAACCTCATACACGACTTGCTGGAGTAGATCAGGGAACTTCTGCACGATGGTGACGGGCTGTCCCGACGTCAACGACACTCCGTACAGCGGCGCTGTTGTATTGAACCTGGTTCTGCAGAGACGCCCGCCGCCGCAAGTGTTTGGTGGCGTCGGTGCCATGCCTGGGAGGCTCATAGCGCGTGCTGGAATGGAGAAATGGATTACAAGATAATAATTTTTATCATAGGAATAGCAACTGGACTGTTTATTGATTTATTCTTTATTGTACATAATAAATATAACAGTTAATACAGATAATAAGATTACAAAGTACAAATGGCGGTCTTATCGCACTAAGACAAGCTCTACAAGACAACCATTGGATGGATTTATGAGAAAGAGAAATAAAGGGCAGTGTATAACAAAGAGAGTATAAAAGCTCAAATAAATAATACTATTATACATGAATATATAATACGCAAAAATACATGAATATATTTAAAAATAAATAAACATAAGTACATATACAAATATATTACCAATGGACTGTTTTACAGATGTGGAAGGAATAGCTACGTTTTCTTCATACAATCTCCATCACTTTATTTTAAAGGGAAGAAAAAACAAGTTACATACATGAAATTTTTTAATTTTCTGTCGTTTAAAATCCATCATCATAAAGTTGTATTTTTTAGATAATAGATTTATTTATGAAAATCATATCTACATAATAGAAATTCTGCGTAACTTCTGAATCCACACTCATCTAAAGAGACACCAAGTGACACATTAGTTTCCGTATTGAGATAAGTTAAGAATTTCTCCAGCTTTAAAGCAGCAACTCACCAGTTCTATTACTACTTTGTATCCTCGGAATACCCTCAGAGTATGTGGTATGCGCCTCCAACAACGCTCTCCTCATGATAGTGGGATCCACAGTCCTCGCTCCCCTGCCCTGCCGCGACGACTGGCTCCATGGTCCTGTTTTCAGTGCCCGGTTTACTAAATGCCTGGAATTTAAAATGCAAATATATCATTATGGTAATACAATTAAATCAGTTGCCAAATTATTAAATTTTTGCTAGAATAGGATTGCCAATCACTTAGCAAAGAGAGTGTTATTCAGAGACCTTCTGCCTTGTTCAAAATTGTAGTTTGTAACTTTTATATTGGTTCGATTAAAATTCTGAAACAATGCTTTATTTCACTTTGGAAATTGCATTGAGGGATCTACCTCTCTCTCTTCAACCACTGGAAGTCTTCTGCTGAACATAGGCCTCTCAAAAGATCTCCACATCAAACTGTTGGAAGCAGCCTGAATCCAGTGACTTCCTGCAACCTTAACTATGAGGATTAAAAAGATGTTACCCCATAGCAATGGGAATTAAGCAGGTCATTTATACTTGACATAATTTCCCAATTTTCTTGGAAAATATTAATGTTTAAGAATGTAGGCCAATATGAATAGTGATCAATAAATCATAGCAAATACAATGGATATTATGCTTTGGCAATATCGCGGAGTACCGTTAGGCGAGGTGTGGTCAAACAATGTGTACTTAGAAAGTGAATGAAATTTTGTTGGTCATTCTACGATTATAAATGGTACCCATCAGTTTTCTACACGCTAACTCGTTTTTGCGTTGTCACGGTAATGAAATTTGAAGAAATACGACGAATATTCACACACCCTGTCTTGGTTCCATAATAAAAGATTACGTTTTTTATGGTAGCTATCAAAAATTACGGAAAATCCCGCGACACCTACAGGCCACAGCTAAAACACAAAAAAATGTCATGAGTTAGAAAGCGAACATAAAGGATTTCGTATACGTCAAACATTTTTTTTTTTTTTGCCTATTTATTACTCGTTACGCAAGTACAATTTATTGATATAAAACCACAGTGTTCTAGAATGTTGATTGCATAGTCTACAGTTTTTATCATATTTAGATAACCCATAATGTACAATTTTCCAGGTTATATTACCACATTTGAAAATAATGTGGCAAAGTGGTCTTAACTACCTTAATATAAGTATTACTTAATAACTACACATAATTACATACATACATAATCGTCACGCCTATATTCCATAGGGGTAGGCAGACCATAGACTACACAAAATAAAGATTTCGTGGTGAACCCAGTCCTAAATTCCTATGAATATCAAGAGTTCCGTACAATGTTAGTCCAGTCAAATTACCGAAAGAAATAATCACAAAATTCCACAGTTTGGGGATTATGAAGGATCGATAGGGGGATGTATTCTGAGCATATATTCCAATTTGAGGGAATCTGGCGAGGTTAGCTCAAGGACATTTCGATGAAAACGCGTTTAATTCGATATCTCGAGAACGGTTAGTGTTAGGCAAAAAATTGTAGAGATCATTTCTCTTCTAAATTAAATTAACTATACTAAGTAAATTTAATTTACTACTACTATACTAACTTTTTATCCGAAACTTTTTTTATGAACAATATTTTTTAATTTATTGCTTCCGAAAGGCAAATATTTTACTTTTTTTCCTCCCTTTTTTTTATTTTTCGCCATTTTCTCTCCAACCGTTCAATTTTATTACATTTTACCTATTATTAAAGTAAAACAGGCCGGCCTTTCTACATCCGCACGCTTTGCCGATTAGATAATAGATAATAAAAATAGATTCCGTAGGACAACGGTTACCCCAGGTATACGAGAGTCGAGGAATAGATAGATGTCCCTTACCCACACTAATGCACGCGACAGTGTGTCTGTGAATACGCGTCGCGACAATGGCGAGGATTTCGCTCGGTAAAGTAATATATAACTTCGAAGGTATTGGCATTACAGAAAAAAAATTAAGAAAAAAGCTGTTGATAGTTAAAAGATCTACACTTTAATAATAGGTAAAATTTTATAAAATTGAACAGTTGGGGAGAAAATGGTGAAAAATAAAAAAAGAGAGGAAAAAAAAGTTTGTAAATTTAATTTAGTAGAGAAAAGATCTCTACAATTTTTTGCCTTACACTAACCGGTCTCGAGATATCGAATTAAAGGCGTTTTCATCGAAATGACCTTGAGCTGACCTCGCCAGAATCCCTCAAATTGGAATATATGCTCAGAATACACCCCCCTATCGATCCTCCATAATCCTCAAACTGTGGAATTTTGTGATTATTTCTCCCATCCTCAGCCGTAAATTGACTAGACTATGTAGCTGTTGATGATATTTATGGTAATTCTCAATTCTCGACAATAAGTTTACTTTCCTCTGAATATTCTACGAATAGGCATGAACTTACAATTTTATAATAGCCTACATGCACTTATAGTGATGGTTAAAATGTATAAATAATCATTTACTAACTGAACACTATGACGCCTAATACCAGTTTATACATATATTATGAACATAACACGAAATAAAATAGAACAAACGGTTGAAGAATGAAAAGAAGCGGAAAGTATGCCACAAAATAATAATTACTTTAGTGATATAGAAACAACGCACTACACTACTAAAACAGCAATCAAATAAGCCCGCATAACCGAATGCAAAGTGCGAACTAAATTGATCTTTCATGTACCGTTACGCATCATAATCAGGCACCCGGGAGACATAATAGAGATTATTCTATAATTATGGCGGTAGGAACGATGGTGGGAATATTCCCACGAAACTAAAGAACTTCGTGCATAACGGAACTAAGATTGTTCCAAGTCAATTCTGCGGATGTGTTTGTTTAGGTGCGCGAAATTTATGTGACCCTAAAATATATTTGCTCGCCAAACTGGAACGGCATTATAAGACGATGCGAGATCTTTTGTTCCAATTTAAATTTCGATACTATTTTGTTTAATTGGTGTCGTAATTACATTTACTTGTTTCTAAGATTAATATTAGAAGTTATATAAGTCATTAATATTATAGTTGGTTCTTTTTCCAATAAATCATGATTTTCAATCAAATTCGTAACATTTACTACAAATACACACATATATAAATTAGACACGCCGAGACAGGTTTTGCGAATAACGAGTTACCTACCACAACAATAACCATTTCGTCACGCGTGTTGCAGCACTTATCTTGTTTCTGTTGGAAGCTAAATATCCATTTTATCCACATTCTCGTCATTGTCTTCTATCATTTCCTCTTCTAACTTGATAAAACTACTCGGCATTATCAAGGTATCATCCAATTTTAATTGCTTTGGAACATTTTCTGTAGATTGTTTTTGCTCTAAAGTAGCAATAAGATCCTGTTCTGTTAGCAAGTCATCGTAATCGTTTCTAGACATGACCGAAGCTAATCCTTTCCTTGGATTTACTCCAAATGTAATTTCACTCGGCGTTCTACATAGCAACTCGTGAAACGTCGTGTTCAATATGTGTTGAACAAACTTAACTCCTTCCTGCCACTTAACGTTCTGCGTTTTTACTAACCAGTCGTTAAGCATTTTTAATATATCCTCATTCAATTTACCTTTAAAGTCTTGCATTGAGAATGTATCTTCAGATGCCACTATTTTTATATCCGGGCATAAATAAGTAATTCGCCTGCAAATAGATTTAGCAATAACAAAACCATTTTTAGATTGTAAAATATTCGGCGCACCGAACATAAGAAATATTTCTAATAGAGCATCAACAGCTTCGTCAATGCATAATTGTCTCATTGCCTTCAAATGTATGAATTTTGTCGCAAAGTTTCTGTACACCAACAAGTATTTATATTCTTCTGTGGACTCATTCATGACACTGAGCAAATCGACTTGTCCCCGTGCATATAGCTCAGGATGTTTCCAACCCGTTTCTTGTATAATTGTAAGTACTCTAGGCTTTAATGCCAACTGAGGTTCAGATAGCGGATCGTCGCCAAAGTCCGCGAACGTGTCTACTTTGACTTGCTTTGGCTGTGAATGCTTCTGGCGCACCACAAGCCTGTTCTTACAGACGTGACATAGAGACAAATATATTAAAACAATTTGAGCGGTAATATTCTTATATTTGCGTTTAATTTGCATCATCATGCGGCTTCTGCCGCCATGGTTTAGTTTTATGTGGTAGTCGCGTATGATATCATACATTTCATCTATCGGCACAAGCATTAATCGTCTGTTATGTTTGTCCGAAGGTGTTGGCATTGCAAATATTCGTTCTCCGTCTGGTGTAGCTTCAATATCATACTTTTTACAACGATGATAGTCAGCCGGAGACTTTTTGGGATTTGTTTTCGACAATTTTATCTTCTCGACCATTCGATTGTAGTGCTCACGCGGATAAAGTAGTGTATTTGCCGACTGATTTTTGACCAAATCGTATAATCGCTGGCAAAATGCATCTTTGTCCACATCCATATCAACTTTTGAGTCCATCGCTAATAAATACGTACAAGATCACTTAAATAACTGCCGCACTGAACTTTAAAACTTGTAAAACAACGTAATACTTGGTCTAAACACAGAACATTAACAGCAAGCTACGTATTCTGACTGGCTGGGGCACAAAATCGAAATGAATACCTCGTCAGAGCACGAAATAACCCGAGTTTTAGCCGGACAAAGCCGAACACAGCAACGTTGTACTGCGTCTAATAATATGCCTCACCCCATCATCTCGCTTATTCACACCATCTCGCTTACTCACACCATCTCGCTTACTCACACCCGAATGAACATTATGCTTTAGTCACTCTGTGAAACCGCCAATAGCCGTTTGGCTGGTATTACTAGGTCATTGTACGATACAAGTAGTAACATGTGCCTGTTATTATGATTTCTAAGCTAACTAGGCAATGCGAAAACTTAAATACCTGCCAGTAGTTGTTTTAGTGACAGTAAAAACTTTCTTTTTGCTTTGACCAAGTGTGAAAACAGAAATTACTGTACAATGTGCACGCTTATTCCTAGACTATTCATATGGAAATTGTGTACTAGCTTATTAGCTTATAATTATTTACATACAAATTGATAATAGATTACATCTAATGTATAGTGCAACATCTGACGCTATCCCTCTATATTTTTCACTTATTAAATGGTTATTCTTACAACACCAAAACATTGCATTCTCCATCATCGTAATGTTACCAACTTTCTTTGAATGTAAGTAGTTATTTTCCATAAAAATATTTGTCATCATTTGCAAAAGCGTATTTCATGTATTTTACTTAAATTTCTTATATTTACCGATAAAAACCGGTAAACTAAAATTTGAAAAGTCATATTACCTGGGGTATGGAGCGCCGTCGGGACCAGGGCACTCAGTTCCTTGTAGTGCGTCTCCCCAGGCGAATTTTAATCGGGGACCGCATTCGGCTACCACGTAACATGACAGAAGAGCCTGGAATTATTATAAATTAATTTAATTTAATAAGCGTTATTATTCATTTCATTTATATACTAGAATATAATAAAAGACTTATGCAAAATTAATTATTTATAAAATCACAATGAAGTCGGTTAAAAAGTTACTTTATAATTTCTGGGCAAACCATAAAAAATATACAATATGGTATTTTAAAGAACCGCTTTCTTGAACACCCGTAATACAGAAAAATAAATTAGTTAACTTTAATGAAAAAAGGAACTCGTTATATCGTTAAATGCATAATCGGAAGTCGTACGAAATAGCCGCCGCGTGAGCCACGGTCAGGGCCGAATGTATGCCGCGGCCGAATGACACAGATCTCCTTACTCGAACTATCTTTACGAAACCCGTCCTTTTTGACGTATAAAACCATTGCAGGAGGCGCATAAGATATTTTTATAATTAGTTTCTATAGAAATAAGAAAATGTTTTATTATTATGTAGCTTATAATTGTAATTATATTTGTAAAATAAGGGTAGTTCAATTGTGGCGATCAATGAGCGGAAGACTAATACCTCAATCCACCCCGTGACCACGAAAGCTGTAAAATAATGGAAACGTCGGGAAGTTAAACATGTAAACATTAAAAGAAATTCGCGATACAATTCGCAAAAATAAAAAAGTATTAATAAAATATTTCAATATTATACAGCTACTACCAAACCATAGAGGTTTATACTAGAGCTAACGAGAATTAACAACAGTATCAATACTTAATAAAAGGCAAAACTACTGGCATATCAACTGCACTCAAGTTCAAATATTTTATATTTGTTAGAATAACTACTAAAACGTCCCAGAGGTGCCGTGATCGTGACTTGGCAAGTCCAGTATATCTTAGAGAAGCGGCTTCGCGTGCTTTTTGTGGACTATCCGAACTAGTCGGCGAGAAATTGTGTCACGACACTTGTTTTGATTTTCATTTACTTGATCAAATTGAGAACAGCAGATTGTACTAGAAAATAAATGCTTTTGCGACAATTGTAGGCGCTCATCATTTTATTTTCGGTTTAAGTGGTACAGCGCGATACCAATTTTATCTATCGTTTTAAGCTTTTTTGTTTTACTATCTGAAATAGCTGTGTTTTATTTTTTAAATTGTAGAATTAGTAGTGTGAACTGAAGGGAAATCGAGACACAGCTGGACTAGTATTGTAAATGACTACCAGCTCACCCAAAAAAGTTTCGAGAGTAGTAATAAAGCACATAAGAGCCTATTAATATCAAAATAGACAGACAAAGATCGTCTGAGCTGTTACTCATGATGTTTCATCGGAAATGAAAGGGTAATCGAGTGTGCGTTGAATCAGAAACACCCCAAGAAGAAAGTGTCAGCGTCATATATCTGGGTCACAGTGTGAATAACATGTCGTTGAACTGTTGATCCGAACAAGTGGACGTGCCCACAACCTTTTATAACGCAGGGAAAACACAAAAAAACTTACAAAGTTTTCGATCCTAACCAGTTCAAGCAACTGCTGTTATGAGTCCGTTTTTCTTTTGTTTAGTTGACAAGAAACCAGCTTTAAATGATTTAATTAAAACTGTAACTCTATCCGATTAATTTTTTTTTCTCAATAATATGTTTAATTTTCAATAGTTATATTAAATACACTAATTATTATAGTGATTCATTTAATTTCAATTAAGTATGAGATTTCAGAAAAGTCTTTGTGACTGTATTCCACTGCATTAGCTCAGATATAATTATGTACCACTGTATTACTTACTAATGAAAGTAGACATGGTTTTTCTCAACTCTTACATATTTCCTTTCCTTTGGGTGTCCAGTTCAGCTCTTAAGTTTCACTTTCACACCTGACAGGTAACATTTGAATGACACGAGAAAATATTACTTTCATAGTTTTCTTTTTATAGCTGCATGATTTTTATGGGTAAGGAATTAATATTTAAATTAAATAATCAATAGTATTTGATACAACTAATATTATTACTGTTTAATAGGTATCTCAAGAATATAGAGATGTATTAATAAGGTAAACACCAACACGTATTTGTATTGGTGTCGCCAAACGATTATTAATTAATTCAACAGAGTTCATCAGCGTCCAAAGCGTTTAAATCAATTTCTTACACCGATTATGGTTGGTTTATTATAACGAGAGTCATCACATCAACATCACCATCATGACAGAATCGATAAAGTAATATCTCTTAATGTATTAATAATTGAAATGATTATAAATTAATGAACTATCGATTTCATTACATCACAAACGCATTTCCTTTCATTCAAGTCTCATTTGACGCAACGATTAATGTCTCTGGAGATTATTATTATATGTTTTCTCAATGGACGTGAGGAATCGATGCAAAAGTGAAATTAGAATATAGAAAAAGCAGCGAAAGTATTGTGGCCCCCCGAGTCTATTGTATGGAGAGCACGTTCTGAACGGCAGTTTGATGCTCGATTTCCGACTGGCGGTGACCAATTGCGAAACATTTACATTTAAAAAAGTATAACGTTAGATCGCGAAAGTTTCAGATGCAATCGTGATAAATTTCACTGTGTAATTTTGTTATGGAAAACCATATAATAACAGCCTTAAAGTATTTTACATATAGCTAAAGTTGCGCCCACTTGGATGGTTGAATGAGTCAGCTTTGCCGAGAGATCTGATTAGATAGCGACGAGTGATGGCAAGAAATTTTAAATTACCTCAAGGGTTTGTACCGTAGTCTGATACTTTCCGGTATGTCAGCAGCCGAGACAAATGAGTTAATTTTCTCTGGGATGCACTAAATCAGGAATTTCTCCTGTTCAGGTAATAACTGCATTTAACATAACTTCTTCGAGTGCATTTACTGGCAAGTTAACTACTGCCTATTATTTGAAACCACGACTTTTGAAGTATGTGAACGAAAACTTTCTACGCGTGCAACGTTTTGGAGTCATGTCACGTACGGGAACGTGCGTTTACCCTTGAACTTTACGTTAAAAATGTCAAGAATGTAGTTTTGTGTGCATAGAATACTTTTTAGGTTTTGACAAAAATATTTCTTTTATCACGTAAATTATAATGGTTCCGTAAAATTAGAGATTGGTAGGAAAGATTTTTATATCTGTTACTATGATCAGAATTAGTCATGATTTATTAAAATCCCGTCTTTGTTTGTAGAGGTAACAATGTAACTAATATTTTGTGATATCGAGATGGATATTTTGCATGTGATAAAGACTGGCGTGAAACAAGAAATAATACATTATAAAACGTATTTGTTCTTGACATTGGCCTTGTTAATGCCCAAAATAATTTTCCTTCTTTCGAACTTTTCCAATTTTCTTGTGCACAGTTGACCTAGTGAAGATATTTTTCCTTCGGTATGTTTCCTAATACAGGATTTTGTTCAATCGCTTCATAAAATCTTCATTCAGAAATACAAGTTGTATACGACATCTATTTGTTTGCGACCAAAATCGGTCACCTAAGAGGAAGCGTAATAGTATTTAGTTAATATTTTTATAGCTAGTCTTTTTAGAACAGCTACAAAATAATATGGCGCGCAAATGAGAAAACCTATACCCACTCTTAGGTTGGTTGCAATTGATGTCATCTTTTCTGGAGAGAGTTATACTGACAAGGTGAATATTGCAGCTTCAAGCGCAAAGCTCACATCTTTGTTTTATAGGCAAATATTATACATTGATCTATCGTATATTTTAACAAATAAAGAAAACATCAATGGGGTAATTTGCATACTCATGAGCTCTGAATAGGAGGAGAAACTCGCACTAAGTCAGCGTGTTGGAATGAGAACGAAACCCTCTCAATCACAGGGAAAGTCCATACGTTTTTCTTTGCAATGAGACAAATAAGGGTTCATATAATTAGCATTGGAGTCGTATTAACGGGAATGGAGTTGGTAGTATAAACCTTTTAGTATGCAAAGATTTGAGTTAGGTGTAGCCATAAGTAAACAGACGTAATTTTAAGAATTTTGTAATAAAACGGCAAACATATTCGTAGACATGTTATTTTTTGTTTCGTTATCAATACATTCAAAGGTTTACTGACATAAACTGAAAATTATAAAGTATATATTATAAGCGCTGCATGCAAAAATTGCCGGGAACTCAGGCATACTTTGCGACCGCAGGATGTCAATGAAGTGCAATGGATTCATCTATAATATCATAATTCAGCCTTTACTTAGGTATGGATGTGATACGTATCCTGTCCTTGGGTGGCACTCCCAAGAGGTTCATGTGATAGGGATGGAAATGCTGGGGTGTAATTGCACCGCCACGCGCCGGAATCACATCAATAACAATGTGAACAACAAGTAAATTCACAGCTGATTATATATAATAAACATATTATAATAAACGAAGGATTAACTTTAGCCCAAGACTTTAGAATCTAGTCGATTATTTTCTTCATTATATTTACTTTTAAAATCAATGGCTTTCCATTACAGGATTGTGTTGTTCTTTTATATCTAGTCTTCAAACTGTTTGAGGGTGATTCGTGTCGCTGTAGGATGTTGTGAGTGTAAGTATTGGATGAGTTGAGCCGAAGTACCTACACCCGTTTTCAGTAATAAAGTCGTGAATAGCTAGCTATTCAAAATAATTGAGTCAATTCTAAAGCCTTTGACTAAGGTTAATCCCTCGCTAATCCGAGTTTAGTAATCATGCCCTTTAAGTGACAAATAAACACCAAACGAATGTCCTATAAGATGGATTGGTCAATATATTTCTGGGCTATAAAAATTATGAACAAGGGCTAAGGTCCCAAAAAATGTTTGCTTCACGTCGTCGCGTCGTTAACAGTTTATAGGCCCTACATATTTTGATAAATTAGGTAAATTAGATGAGATTGAGAAGAAAAGCAGGTACTAGCATTTTCCAGGATAACGAAAGGTAGAAAGAAAGACGGTATATCCTATACCTTCTTCCTTACCATACCATATTCCTATTCGCCATTCTATATTTATAACGAAGAAAATGAGTAGGTACTGAAGGATTCCTATTTCAATCTAAGCGTTTTTTTCATCCTAACGCCATTAATTCTTCAAAAGAAGAAATTAACTATTTTTTTATTGCTATGAATAGTGAGACGAGCATGCCGTTCACCTGATGGAAAGCAATACGACCGCTCATAAACACCTTGAATTATAAAACAATGCTTGGCATTCCACTGCGCTCGCCATCCTGAGACATAAGATGTTAAGTCTCAATATGTCCAGTAATTACTCTGGCTACAATGCTTAATGCTATTATATGCTAAATGTAATGAATGCTCCTCTATGTTTTAATTATGAATTTTAGCGACACATTTTACAATTTAAATGTTTGCATTCTCACGCACTGCAGGACTAATTACATGTAACGATTTAAAAGCATGCATATTAAGTATTATGTGTAACTAGCTGTCGGGCCCGGCTTCGCCCGGGTGCAGATAGTTTTTGAGTCCAATCCACATCAAGAACATATTATTTCGCGTGTCTACTAACTATATTTCCCGCGTGCCGTCGACTATATCCTGACTCATCCCACGGGAACACTACATTTTTCGGGATAAAAAGTAGCCTATGTGTTAATCCAGGGTGTCAGCTATCACTATACCAAATTTCATCAAAATCTGATGAGCCGTTTTTTCATGAAAGAGTAACAAACATCCATACATCCATACTTACAAACTTTCACCTTTATAATATAGTAAGGATGAAACACCGTTATATTTAAACTGTAAATCAGTACATGCAAAGAATTGGCAGTTCATAAATTATAGATTTAGTAAGCTAAAGAGTGAACTTGGCTGTGAAATAAGTTGCCAGAGGTTGCTAGTTTGATTACCGCGCCGAAAAAAATAATTTTTCGGCGCCAAGATGATAGAATGAAAATCTTTTAAATTTTGTGATTCCTACGATGCGACATGCGCAGTGTATACAATTGGGGTATCATAACTAAACTGCAACTGTTAATATTTATGTTTGTTTATTACAACATAAATAAGCATGCTTGAACAGAGAATTCGGTCACGAGAATGAATGAAACCGAATATCGCTATTCATAATGAATCCTACTTACAAAGTTACCCTATATTATGAACCTTCCATCAACCGCAAGTAGCTTGAATATTGTAGCAAAACCACAAACTCATCTGTAAAATCCCACAACTTCCTCATAACAGTACCTGACACGTATATTAACATAGAACCACCATACAACCAACTGCTAATATGATTGGCAAGTTTGAATATATGTTCGTGCGCTCGCTAATAAACTAATATCAAGTAATATCTGACTAATACACTGACTATGATATTTACATCTCGATCGTGGACTGGTTGCATGGAAACGGCTTATAATGTCGGTCAGCAACCTTCAACTAATGACACGTTAATGCCTTAGACGGAGGCTAGGTGCTGTCTAACAGTAAAATGAAGATAAACACTCCAGTGTTTCATACTTTTTTTACTTATCTCCTTGAGCGGTGCGCTCTAAATACATGGACAATGAGTCAGTCGACCATGCAACAAATACTTTATCGACTTAGAAAAAGTTTTTATTTTTGTAAATAAGCCATGTACCAATTAAATGTTATAAAATGATGATCAAGCGGAACAACATGATGAACCGGAAAATGTAATATGTGAAAGCTCGACATTATTTGGTTCACAATCGGATGAAAGTTGCGTTAAAATCATCGGTTGGCTAATTAACGCTGTAGTTAATTTAGGGTACGTAAAACTTAATCAAATTATTTTTGTAGGTAATTGATGGCGTATATTAAATTTTATTAAGAAATTTTTATTTTAAAATAAGATAGATTAAATAAACTTGAATTTATTTTCTTAATTACGATAAGATGTGGTAATAATTGTATACTACGGAAATAAAAAAAAAATTAAAGATGTAATTGTTTAAAATGTTTTTAATTAACTTACCAAATTGATATAAAACGAGAAAATATTTCTTGAACACATTTTACAAATGGAACAGCTGTAATTGAACTAAAATAAATATATTTGATTTATTAGTGCGACACACTTTTATACGCGAATTTTTCTTCGACGGTTAAGATGACACATTCGCGTGAGTGGAAGGGCGTGCGGTCGACGCACTGCCCGCGCAGACAACAAGTGGTGTTCATTATAACGGGAGTTCTGTTGGGAGTTCTCAAAGCGGGTGTGAGCGCCTACTTTGCTTTTAATAGCGAAAACTCTTACCACAACTTTTGAATTTAGCGCCATCTGCAAACCACATGATGTACCATTTACCGATAACAATCTCAATTTTACCGGTTTTGTGTGACATTCACATGTCATGTGGGCAGCACTGTCCTTAAAAACATGGCCGCATGGCGCGCTGACAGTCAATCTAATAAATCGTCACAAAACAACATAAATACATTAAACACTGAAGATTTCGAGATACTACTGGATAATATTGGAGAAGATATACATTTACAACCGTTTCACAAGGATATCAGGAGTTCAAAAGTATGTAATGATAATATAAGTGGTTCCGAATGTGCCGTGACGTCTGAAAGCGAATTAATCGGCACGGAAGATTTTGTTGACTCTCATGAAGGCTTATCATCGTGAGTTATGATTATCTCTTGTTATTATTGAGTGGTCAGATAATGCCTCGCTTATTGTGTCATAAAAAAACTATTTTTTTCCCTGTGAAACAATTATCCAATCAGCTGTTTGTCAATAATATTCCGTCCCGCTCACACCCACTCCGTTGTACACAAGTGGTCTTTTTCTCGTATATATCGTTTTTGGGCATTCTATTTTGGTACATTACCATCACGATGTGATGCGAATATCCTAAATTTGTTTTCTCCAATGAGTACTCTGTCGGAATACATCTGAAAGGTATGTTTTTCTGGTAATTTGGCAGCGTTCTAAGTTGTCAGCAGATAAGTATGCTTCACAGCTTTGAGAATAACAATAATCGGAATTTTCGCGCTTCAATGTGGTTGAATCATAACATTTATCCTTACTAACGCATCTGCAATAATACAGGTGTTTACTATAATTGACCTTTCCCTTGAAACACGGTGGAAAGAATTAGATTATATGAGTGAGCACAAAATATATAGTATATTCTAAAATCACCTTGAGATTTTAGAATTTCCATGATAACACTTTCATCCATCAGGGAAATTCTAATAAGTAATCCATTTAATAACTACTTGATATGAATAAATAACTACCAAATCCCATTAATTTATAATAAGTAATATAATAAACATTTCATTGTTTAATACTTTTGAATAGACAACACTGAGGTATGATTCACTCCATTGTGAACTAAGAAATCTTTTATTCTGTATGGAAGTACTTAAAGGAACAAATATAGTAAAACTTTATTATTTGACAGAATATACCTATATACACAATATATCAATGTTGATATTTTTTTGGAAAGAAAAGATTCACATCATGAATTATGAAACTACTGATCAAATATTATATTTTAGTATCACATTTGTTATAAAAAAATTATAAAGAATCTCATCAACTACATAATGTTGAAACTAATAATTATTTACTGCTTTAAAATTTTATTTCTTGTCAATACTTCCATGCTTTATTATTTGTCAATAAGGATTTAAACAGTTTAACAGCTCTAAATATACTAATTGATATCTAAGAATAGAAACTATTGATCTATGCATGCATAAATCATATCCATCCATCCATCCATCAGCCAAAGGAAGTCCACTGCTGAACATAGGCCTCCCCCAATGATTTCCACAGAGACCTGTTGGAGACAGCCTGCATCCAGCGACGTCCCGCGACCTTTACCAGGTCGTCGGACCATAAATCATATGAATACCAACAACTATATTTTATTTCAAATAAAATAATTATATGTAATTGAGTGGATTTATTTTAGGCACAATGAGACATCAGATATGCCAAAGTGTAATATTGAAATACCAAAATCAAACATGGAGAAGAGCAAAAGGAAAACGGAAGACAATAGCGCACGGTACAAATGTGAATATGACGGGTGTGAAAGGACATACAGCACGGTCGGGAATTTGCGGACACACATGAAAACACACAAAGGTATATTCATTTTAAAGAAGGTTTTATTTGTTTCTATAAAAACAAAACAATCTATGAAAATGGGAAAGAGATAACCTTAGTACCATTTTATATGACTATTATCAAATTTAACAACACAGATAAAAATATATAAATTATATCATGAAATAAAACTTAATTTATAAATTATAGTTGTATTGATATTCAAGTACATTTTGTTACTTGATAGATTAATGTTTCATGACCATTGAAAAATCACTGCTACAGTGTATTTTTACATAGGCATAATTATTTTCAATTGTTATAAATAATGTTCAAAGTATTGAAAATAAATGTTAAAAATTATATTTACAGGTGAATACAGGTTCAAGTGTCCCATGCAATCATGTGAAAAAGCATTTCTCACATCATACAGTTTGAAAATTCACGTAAGGGCCCACACTAAAGCAAAACCTTTCATGTGCAGCAATGGTGGATGCAGGAAAGCTTTTAATACACTCTACCGGTTAGTGACAATGAGTTACTATAATCTAATTACAAATAAAATATGCAGAATATGCAGTTTTTTATATTAGCAGTACTTCTACATAACATTATATTGCACCAACATAATGATATTTAATAAGATGTGGCTTCTAAAACAGATTCTTATCTGACACCTAACAATTTAGAAAATATGTGAAGTTTTATTTTATTTAATTATTTCACACACATACAGTCATATAGGATATACCCTATTCGAAATATAAACAATATTTACAAAATATAGTTCTCATCAGAAAAATCGAAATACCTTGCAAGACTATGTTTTGTAAGGACTATCAGAAAAATGTGTATAAAATTATTTTTAAATTTAGAACATCAACATTAGGATTTGAAAACCTAATATTATTACTATTAAACAACATTTGACATATATTCTCAAATATACACATTTTTATGATAATCCTTACTAAATATATACTTGCAAGGTGTTTCGATTTGTCTTATGAGAAGAGTATAATGGAACAATTTGCAAAATTTAACAAATATTATATCCATCCCAAAGTATTCAGCTACAGATTGCCTTGAGCTATACAACAGACTTTGGTACTACTATGTAACATAATGATTTATGGTTAAGTTTATTAAGTGTACAATAGAGGATATAAAGAAATAAATACATATATTTACTAATAATTGATGAGAATAATAGATCATATTTATTTATCAGTTTTTTTTTTGTGTATAATCAAAATATTTGGAATAAAAGACTGTTATTACATTGTAAATCTTCTATCATTGCCAATTATGAGACTTTAGCAATACACTTATGTATGTTTTGAAGACATTTACTTTACAATGTAGCAAGTTATTCTGTGAACATAAAATAGCACTATGTATCGAATATGTAGTGAACACTGCCTATGCCAATTCTCTCACCCACATCTTCATTATGTTATTCCTGTAATACAATGCTATAATTGTCAGTGACGACTGACACATGGTGTACAATAGACAGTTGTATGGCATCATAATTTATTTCTTCAGTAAATCTTCCAATCCCACGCAGGTGTTGATATCTATACAAGTTGACAAGTTACAATATGAAAGCATGTTATTTTATTTTGGCTCATTTGAATTTTTAAAATAGAAAATGTGAAATTATAAAGTTTTTACATGGTTCAATTATATAATGCACCTCTTAAGATGTCTTAAGCATGCTGTGTTTATACATTTAATATATTTTTATTTAGTAAATAATTTTACAATTTTTTTTTTAGTTTTCAATGATCACCTAAAAAAAATCATTAAGTTTTTTTTTTCCAAAATACTGATATTTTAATATTTTGTCAACATACATAAAAAAATTTATTTCACTTTATAATCGTATAAATCGGTGTATTTCAAACAAAATAAATAATTCTGAAAGTGGATGTGATTAATGTTATTGGATACTTGCCAAAAAGGAGAAATTATAGGACAGTGTGTAAAGTGTATTTGCAACTCTATTATTACTACTATAATATGTATAATTGATTGGCAATTTTTTTTTAACTTATAACCATGTTTTATGTTGTTTGACTGGATGAAACAATATTAATTATTGTAAAAATAGTCTGAAGTCCATGAATACAAGTATTATTCAACATAATTATTTATAACAATTTACTCATGCTTTGACAAAAGGAAAAAGTGGCTGTAATATTACATTAACATCTAGTATCTTCTGTTATATTTTTTAATATTCTTGTTGCTGTGATTAAGATATTGAAGTAGTAAAAAAATATTTTTTCACACACATTATATTTTAATTGGGATATAATTTAAATGAATAAATACACCAAACAGTCCCATACATAATTCTGAGACAGTACACTAATTTAAGTCTTGGTCTCAGAAAAATCGAGACATTTTGGTCTCACTAACACCCAAATCCGAAACAAATACCTACTTGTGTTCTGTACAAACATACAAGGATCGAATCCGCGGTAAACAGTTTTACAGCTAGCATCGAACATGCTGCGCCACGGAAGCTGTCAATGTATCAAGCTCATTTGAAATCCATTCATAAATTTGATCTTCATTTAAGGATTTTTATACGTACCTTGCAAAATTTTAGAAAAAACAATCCTTTTCTTCCAGGCTACGAGCACACCAAAGACTACATAGTGGAGATACATTTAACTGTAAAGCAGATGGTTGTACCAAGTTCTTCACAACACTCAGTGATCTCAAGAAACATATTCGCACACATACACAGGAGAGACCGTACAAGTATGTTATACATAAGTCGGTCTTAGTATATATTAATTCAGTTGGCTAAAATAATAACATTTGTTTTAATGAGCTTGGCATTCCAAATGTCGGGCTGTGATTGGTATTTTTTAATTTTTGTTGTTATCTCTGTGCAATTTAAATTTTATTACATTTGGTACTATGCCAATATTTTCCCTCCTATTATTTTACTTATTTAATATTCTAATGTCTCAAATTACTCTAAAACTTGTTTTATAACTACATCCAGGCATCAACATAATTATTTTCAACCTCAGAAACTATTTATGAACATAGACTACCACAAAGAATTTCCATAATATCTTAACATAAATAATTGGTCACAACAAAATCACGTTCAATTGCTATTTGTCATTTCAATTATTTTACTAATAAATTATTCTTGTAATAAATGATCACTCAGTACATATTTTCACATTTTTACTATTTGCTTGTTCCACAGATGCAGAACAGAAGGTTGCGGGAAGTCGTTCACGGCGTCGCATCATCTGAAAGCGCACGGACGCACGCATTCGGGTGCGCGGCCGCACGCATGCGCCGCTCCGGGCTGCGGCAGACTGTTCTCTACCGCCACTAGCCTTCGAGCACATGCTAAAAAACACCAGGTGATCATTTATTAATCTTGCTTTTAGGCTTGAGATCATAATATGGAGTATTATTTTTGAGCATTATGTCCATATTAGTAATTCTAGAAAGATGAAGTTGAAGACAGTAAGATTAACGAATATTGGTTTCTTTATAGATTGAGGCAGAAGCACTGGCAAATATACAAGTTGTTCAAGTGACGGATGTTCAGCAACCACAACAACCAGTCCAGCCGCTGACGAAAACGAACGACGTGATGAACTGGGACGGCCTACTAGAGTCATTTGGCAGGATCACGACAGAATCCAATTCGACAGACGGGAGCCTAGAGGACATAACGAATGTCAGTAACGTAGATATAACAAAACTGCTTTTCGATGACGCCACTAACAATACTAAAAATAATGAAGCTGATCTTGCCGTTGATTATGATTTGGCAAACTTAACATTTTCACCGTTTCATAACGTCAAATCTGAGAAAAAAGACACAGATAATGCGTGGGTAGATGTCAATGAGCTGCAGCCGACAGTACCGTTACAGCCTGCGATAGACAACTCGATAAAAATGGAAGTGAAATCAAAAGCAATTCAATTGGCTTTGGCAAATGAAATTGAATTACAAGCGCCGTGGGTTGACGTCAGCGCTCTAGCCGCTTCGATATCAGAAACTCCAGTGAGTATAAAGGAACAGACACCAGAAAGCATTTTCACATTAGCAACGTTTGTCCCGACACACATGCAAAGTTATATAGATTTGAGTACAGATGTTGCACCTACTGCAAATCTCATGACCCACACTTCCTTCGATTTGGATACTCCAAACGTATTAGATGTTGGTGATAAGGTATTCAATGACAGTGAAATTGTAATAAATCTAGAACCGAATAAACTTGATGCGGATTTGGATATATTATTTGGACCAGAAGATGATAGATCTCTAAACACACCTCCGCCCTCTAAGGTCCAACACAAAATTGAAATAAATCCCGCTAATTCTGTTCTATTTAACACGGATTTAGATTTAGAGGATACTTTATTATTCGACAACGAACCCCCTTCTGATATGTATGTTGTTAGAACCGAGAATATTTTTGGTAAAGAAATGGCCAAGAGAAATGCTTTGGAACAGTTGGCTGCCGACGCCGGTATCTGTTCCTGTACGAATTGTCAGTGTGATCCTTCGAAAGGTGAATGCAGAAATTGCAGTCAAGATAAACCCGTAGTAGTTCGCCAAGGCTGTACGGAGGACACTTGCTCATGTATCAATTGTGAATGTGATCATGCTGCCATGAAATGCGCCGTTGGATGCGGCAAAGCGACGGATACTAACCACAACACATTCTTACATTACCATCGACGGCATAATAACTCTAACCTTGAAGATTTAGGAATATTCACTCTACACGAGTGCGATGAACAAGCCCCAACAACACCTACGCTCGTTGACAGTATAAAGTGTTCTTGCGACCACTCTAACAAAGATGCAACTTGTCACAGTACAGAAGAAAAATCTGAAGAGTCTTCGTGTTGCAGTAAGAAAAAGTCATGTTGTATCACAATATGTTTCAAGAAACTTGACGCATTCAAACAGTTTCTCACAGATAATGAACTGGTGCATGCTTTGAAATCGCACAATCTAACAACGACTTCGTAACAATTCGCTTTACAATCGCTGCATTTAACAATGTTCGGAAGCATTAAGTATGTTGCATTACCATCGCTCCGCTATAGTATGCCAAACGTGATATTTTGTTCATTTTTAAGTCTTATTGCTATGTATGTACTTATGTATTTGTTTTGATTTTTATTCACTGCGTGCAGTAAAGTGTAGGTTTTTTTGGTGTATACCAGAATGCGTAGTTTACGCGGTGATATATTGTGCAATCATTATTTGTAGAATCTGCATGTTTTATACTTGAAGGCAACGCCGACAATTGCTCTCTCGACACAACGAATTTTAAACTATCATATCTACGCGTTTTGGGAATACAGTAAGATGTTACAAAACAGTATATTTTCTACCCTGTGTTTATTTTTTGTCTACTATACAGTTTTGCAACATTAGATTACTGTAACCAGTTGAAAAGGAGTAATTTGTTATAGTCGGATTTGTAATGGTCGGACTATATAGCTTTGTACATGAATTGGTAGTGACAGATATATGAAGCAAGAGATTTTGTGGTGATGAACCAAAAGTATAAGGGCCTTTGCACAAGGTGTATTTTTTACGCGCCGACAACGCGCGTATTACTAGCGGGAGCTCAACGGCACTGTAGGTGACCAAAAAGCAGATTGCATATACAACGCAGCGATACAAAATCGCGTTCGAAGGTTGTCTGAATTGTGTTTGTTTATGAATTTTCGGAGAAAAGAGTGTCAATGAAGGGCACGCTGCACGACTTACAGCTCATTTCACTTTGTTGATTTCTGTATCAATATACATACGCGCGACTGCAACTTGTCTTTATCTTTCTTGCCGTTTGTTTATATCCTGTTTACTGTGCCACAATATTTTTGTACATGTGCAGTCTCACTCACTGCGTCTCATTGCGTTTAAAGCGCGTTAGCGTGCGACTTCTGCGCGTCTTCGGCGCGTTAAAATACAGCGTGTAAAAAGGCTCTGAGATAGATTTAGTCGGCTGAAATAATCCATGCTTTTAGTTATTTAAAAAGTACTTATATACCAGTAGCCAGTAAAAAGTGCCATATGAAAGAAAAAGTAATTTATCTTGGTGATAAGAACTTGGTGCTATCAAGTATTTTAAATGTAAACAAAGTGCCTTAAATGTTGTTATTGTACTTACATTATTTATCATATACAAAATGTTATTTATATGTGAAGAGATTTTATAAAATTATTTATTGACCATACCATGTTATTGGAAATCGAAGTTATAGTGTCCATTTTTTAATATACAAATTGTCAATTATTTATTGTAATGTATAACAAAATATATTATATCCATTAAACCTCCTGTTTGGTTAAGTTTAAATTGTCATACAAAATTTATTGAGCGATATCAACCCAAACACTGTTCTATAGAATATGTTTATAATATTTTATGTCACAACAAATACAAAGATTGGTATACTTAAACAAAGCCATAAATATAATGCTGTAAAATTTCTAGTCCATGTAACAAAATAAATAAATGCTTTATATTATTTGTTTGTTTTATTTCATCAGCTATTTTAATAGATGTAAGTACAGTGATGATTTGAAAAAATACCAGATATATTCTTAATACTTAAGAGACTACATTACATTGAGAATATTACACACTACACATAGAATATAATGTCATACTACATTTAACCCATTCAATGCGGCAACAAATTTTGCTCTCGCTACCCAGATGCGGCATACTCCTTAACGTAAACGCCGATCGGCGTGCGCCGCCCCTGACGGATCAAAAATAAAATGCCAATCGGCGTTTTCAGCACTTCGTTAAGAATTTCATTTTATTCATTTCGAATTCATGGGATTTCTCGAGTAGTACGCTATAATTATTGCAATAAGGACTGTTTTTAGCAAGTAGCAGAATTAATTTAATTATTTTAGCCAATTTTGTATGAGATTCGTGAAGATTTGTTGATAGAAATTTGAGAAAATGGATTTAAATGGTGAGTAAATCTCTTTATTTGATAAATATTTCTATTGTGCTCCCCCGTCGTACAAACATCCTTGTTTAAAGCATAAAAAATGATATTATTGATAACTTCGAATATTATCAGGGGTTGCAAACATTTACTTATCTCAGTCGTTATTGGCACCACAAAAGAAACGGAAAAGTGAAAGTTCAAATAAAGAGATTAAAAAATAATTAAAATATCAGGATGTGATAACTGCCAGAGTATCAATAAAATATTGACAAAGATAAACGAAATATAATATTTGTTAATTTCGCATTTTGCTCTGTTTTTAAGCAGCAAAACCGTTTAAAAAATAAGCAAAAAAAAAGTGTTTAAGACACTTTGCAGGGCCGAGGCAAATAGGGATTCATGTATAATGTAAATAGGACTAGCGGTCCCATATTCGTCCGGTTGTAGATAGTTTTTAAACCAGTCCACATCAAAAACATATTATTTCGCGTAATAATTACCTATATGAATTAAATAATAACACCGAACATTCACATATATGGTCCTGACCCCACACTAAGATCGAGTCTTGTGACGTGGGTATCAGGAACTACGAGAGACTTTTCGGTCTCACAAACACCCAGACCTGAAAGAAATATTTGTGGGCCACACAAACATTTCTCTCGGTGCGGAGATCGAATCCGCGGCCTCTCGTTACACAGGCGGCGTCTAGCCACCTGCGCCACGGAGGCTGTCAATGAATTCCCCGAATGTGAATTTCCTGAACACTGTCGATTATATTTCTCGTCCAGTTATGTCTCGTTCTGTTCCGTCTCTCAGTCCCATGACGAAAAACTTGCAATCCTGTCCTGTCAAATTGGGAGCCACCCATTCCAATTTTAAAAATTAGCTAATATTTCTATTTCAATTCCTGACTGCTGTAATATTCCCGTAGGATGACCCCGGGAATAATATTTTTTTTCGGACTGAAAGCTATCATATGTGTCAAACCAGGGTGACAGCTATCCCTATAACTAATTTCATCAAAATCGGTCGAGACGTTTTTGTGTGAAAGAATAACAAACATCCATACATCCACACATCCATCCACACTCACAAACTTTCACATTTAACTTAATTATAAGTTTGTTTAATAGAATAAATAAATATGCTATTCATGTTTTTATAACCAATAGTTGTGAATCCCTGGAAAACGCCTATTGGCGTTTGCCGCACCTGAGTAAGAAAACTCAACTTTTCTAGAACTGAAATATCCAGAAACTATTTGTACCAGGCTTTTCACTGATAAATTATAAACACATTGGTCTATATTTTATAATTAAAAAATCAAATTTGAGTAAAATATAAAACAACTCTACATTACGCCGATCGGCGTTGTCAGCATCTGAGTAAGAAAAAATAATACGCCGATCGGCGTGCGCCGCATTGAATGGGTTAATACTTATGAATATAGATTTCTATATTTTTAACACATTGACTGTAATGCCTAACAATAATCTAATGATCTGTGTGGCTTGGGAACATTGGCATATTTGGAGCTGTTTTTTTAAACAACATGTTTGTGATTATCACAGCTCTGCTGAGATGCTTCCATGCATATTATGCCAAAATTTCACTAGTAGTTAGTTTCTAGTTCAGGCACTGCAGTCACTATATATGTGTTAAAATACTTATAAACAAGTCACAAAAAATATTTCTACTTGAGTATTACATTTATCACTCAACAGTTTTAATTGCAATAAATTAAAAAAAAATATCAGCCGCTACTGTAGAGATCATTAATTTAAAATTCACAGGTATACCTACTATTTTAATATAAAAGCATAAAAAAATGGGATAAAATTCACCCAGATTTTTGTTTAGAATATACAACCTACATAATGCTGAGTGAAGGAAGATTCATATTGATATTTTCCATACACTACCCAAGTTAAGGGAACATGAAATAATAGTCAATATCTTGTCATAACCTTCAATTACTTTCAGGTGTTTTTTAGTTGTTTTATAACCACTCTCCTTTACAGCAGGATAAATCCTAATCCTTGAATAAATCCTATAAATTTAATATTGGTAATTCAATATTTTTGCTTTCCAATAAATTAAAATAAAGTATTCATTATATGTGCAGATATTTTGGCATCTTATTCATGTTGCCGAAGTCATGCTTCTATATTTACGTTGTAATACTTCATTATAAAGTTGTGAAAAGTAAATAAATCCATTTTATATCAATTTTCATTAACTTAGGAAAGTTAATGTATGCACTAGATAGTGAGGACAAAGCCCATCAGATAGACACTAGTGTAGTGGTAATAGATAATTTCTCACCATTCTACCCAGTTTTCTGGAAGTCTGTTTGAGAGGTCTGTTTCCTCAGTTGCTTATTACTCCTACTAGTTGGAACAGTAAAATATAATAAGATTTTAAACCCAATGGATTGATTTTATGATTATGATTGTGTTAGCTTGCACAATTCATCTGTTATTTCCATATCTTGTGTCTGAGCTAGCGGCGTTTCTTCTTATCATGCCGTCTGGCACGAGACATGGTGGCTCGGTGTCCAGGAGATGACTGCTCAGAGCTGCACTCATCACTGTCTGTGTATGACTGAAAAAATAAATATACATTGTAAGGTAAGCAACAGCTTTGAAGTTTTATTTTATTTTAGAAGTTTTATGCGAGTTAGCTATTCTTTCGAGATTCTATAAGTGATGTTTAACTTTGCCACTGTGTACGAGCGGTAATGATCATTTCCTATAGAAATGTCGGGGTGATTTTCGTGCAATATACATTATTTAGAATTTATTTATCTTCAATTCTGGCAAATGCAGGCGATACAGTTGATAATCTGGCAGTAAATCTCATACCTTTTCATACGGATGGGTTTCGCTCTGCTCGTCAGTTAATGTAACACAAGCAAGCACACAAATTAGTTGAAATGCAGCCCCTATGTATAATCCGTAGCGCACCACCATATTCATCAGATCTTCAGCAAAAATCTCATTTGGTATCATTTTATGCGATCGATAACTCCAACACAAATTCGCAAGTTCTACCAAACGGTATTTGGTAAATAGCACTATCAATGCAAGCGGCTTATTTCAAACCTTATTACAGTGTTTGTTAACTTAACTGTTTCTTTCTGTTTAATGCCACAATTGTACCATTAGTACATATTTTTCAGCACACAACAAAACTCAGAAGCAGCCATGTTTTGATTTTCCGGTCTTTTTGACATATTTATTTTTTAATTCTTTCATCAAGAAAACGGCTAAGGTTGTAGAACATACTGCCACATTATAAGCAATTTAATGTATTTTTAAATTAGAAAAAAGGAGTAGATTCACAAAATAACGGTCTTAATTAGTTTCGTCAGTGGTGAAACCAAGGTGAAACACCCCAGTGTACCGTTTACCTATAAACGGTACTTTTTGTATATTATTTACCTAATACTTATTTTAGTAATACTGGCATGTAAGTCGTGTCTCGTTATTTTCTTCCGTGGACACGGTGTAGTAAAAAAGTAACACTTCAAAAAGAACTTCCCGCGCTTTTATAGAACGTAGGTACTAGACCTACCTCTTCGCTATGGTATCAGGTATGCGCCTGGTGCTTATTTTCTCTGATTTCTTTTTGCGCTTATTCGAATAAAATAAAACAGGTGTTCTCAAATCTCACTGACATTGTGTAAAAAATACTTAGGTTATTTGGCAGAAAATTCATCAAGTGGATTAGACAACGAGAAACAACGCTCTAAAACGAGGTACGTTTCTGTAAATTTAGTTTTGTCAGACAATAAAATACATATACATACCTGTATATATACCTACGTGAAAATAGAAAGTAAATTGTAGATAAAATTATCATCCATTAGATATCCAAAATAAAAGGATACATTCTGTAAAGCGATTTCTCATCATAAAAATAAAAGAAACCTTTGTCATTTTGCATAGTTAACTATTTAAATACCTCACACAGAGAGGAAGAATTCAGACTCAAACCCAACCCTGCAATCTGCACTCTTTGAACCCAACCCCATTCCGGTTCACTAGTATAGATTTAAGTTCTACCGGCTTTCTCGGTTGAGATTGCTAGGGCGCATAAACCTTGAAAAGTTTTTTCAGTCATTTTATATGACAAAGCCGCGCCCCTGGTCTACCAATACCAATACCAATCGAACTAATACATCAATAACAACAGCTAGGAAAAAAAGGAACTAGGCATACCGCACACGCCATCACCACCGCACATACCATCCGCTTCTATGCTTCTGGGCTGCCGCCTGCGGCCTAGTTGTTATATAGCCTAACAATACACATTTTACTCTTTTAGTCGATATAATTCGTCTGATTACCACATTAGGATATCGTGATTAAATTCATTTAAAATCTGCTCTCTCCATAAATCTATATGAGAAACTAATTGTGCGCGTAATTGGAAAATTATGCATGCTGCATCCACGATCACATTGAATTTTAATGCTGAGAATTGATAACGATTAATTCTGTAGTGCATTCATGCAGGCTTTTCTACGAGTATTATGAAAGTGCTATTCACTAGTAAGTATTGTGGTTTACGATGGGTTTAAGTTTAATTATCAGAGATCGATATAATCATCGATAGCACGAGCATGTAGTCGTTTTTAACTGACTTCAAAGAAAGGAGGAGGTTCTCAATTACACTGTATGTTGATTTTTTTATGTTTGTTACCTCATTTTTTGATATTAGAGTTAAGTTAATCCAAGTTCATAATTTTAGTATTGTAAATATATGATAATAAGTCTAGACTCTAGGGCCCTACTATAGTCAACCGAAACGAAAAACGAAACTTCGGGCGATCGAAGTTTTTTATACGATACGAATGTATCTACTCTGTAAAAGTTCGAATTTGTATAACGTACATCGTAACTATAAGTCTATGATTACGACCATAAGTATATGTAGGTACGTTCGTATCGTATGTAAACTTCGATCATCCGAAGTTTCGAACTTCGTTTCGGATGAATATAGTAGGGCCCCTAGTGCAGTTTTCAACTTTAATTATAGCAATGAATGGTGAGACAAGCATACTATTCGCCTGATGGTAAGCGATACGTACAGTAGCAAAACCAAACAACGCCATGAATTACAAAGCAAGGCATTCCACTGCGCTCGCCTGAGACATATCAAGTCTCAATATGTCCATTAGGTACTTACTCTGGCTACAATGTTCTTCAAACCGGAACCCAACAGTGCATTTACACTGCTGTTTGGCGGGAGAAATAGACATTGCGGTGTTACCTTCTACCTACCCACTCGGCCTTTCACATACGAGAGACCTACCACCAGTAAAACAACCAACTTTCACATTTCTTAAAACTATTTTCTTCTACAGTACTCTTACCGTTGCTTATAAGCAGTCCGGTTCTGGTATCAACAAGGCGGCATAAGAAGATCCGTACATACTCAGATTACAGTGATGAAGTCAATGTAAAAAGGAATGTTACTTTCGATTTCCAGGGAAATTTGAAAAGGTCTTTCGCTTTGGTAAGCATTATGACCAAACAATCAGATCTTCACAAATAAATTAACAAATAAATAAATAATACCCAACAGTGACATACAAAGTCCTGACCCCACACTAAGATCGAGTCTTGTGTCATAACGTGGGTATCGGGAACTATGAGAGACTTTTCGATTTCACAAACACGCAGACCGGAAAGAAATATTTGTGGGCTGCACAAACATTTCTGTTGGTGCAGGAATCGACCCGCGGCTTCTCATTTCACAGGCGGCGTCTAATCGACTGCTTCACGGAGGCTATAATATATTTAAAAAATAAGTGTTCACTTGTTGGTAATCGGATCGTAATTAGTTTCGGATTGGAGGGTGAATTTACACTTACCAGTCACTTTAATGGCGACCGGAAGCTTTTTGTGGTATGTAGGCGCCAGCCCATACTATACCAGCGTGGTGGCCTAACCCTTCTCAATCGATGCTTCGATTGTTGAAAAGGCCCGTGCTCTCTGTATATGCGCTGATACATAAATAGATAGGAAAGATAAATGACTTGGGTATTTTATCAGGAAGCAGCACTAACCGATCCTCAACGCAATGTCTTATGTTCGCCTGTGTCGGCCATACTGCCGCTCGGTAAACTGGTGTACGGCGCCGAAAAACAAGCACTTAGAGAGATCCTGACTGCTACAGGACTTACGAAACGAAAGCATGTGAGTTATGTGGCATATTATATTGTTTCTGGTCATTTGTTTCCCGATTTAGTGTGATATTGTGAATGGTCTTTCATTTTAACTTTAAGTCCTAATACCATTAGTGCAAAATTATTTCCGTACTAGAAATGACAAAAAATGGTACTTATATGATATTACGACGCGCAATCTTGAATCAAAAATTTATAGATATAGACTGTCCATTTTGAGAATTTAATTCAGGATATTAAACTTCAGGTAATACGAAAAGGTCTACTAAAATACTCACGCGATATCATATATGTGTATCTAAGTGACCTCAAACCAAACATCCTATTTACCAGTTCCCATAATGTAAATAAATAAATTATTAAATATCTTGATTCGAAGGCAAAAAAGAAGTTTAAGAAATTGATCAATGACTTACAATATCTGCCGCAAGTAACGTTAGACGTAGCCAGTCGAATATATGTGGATAGAAATGTCAGGATACTGTCCAATTTTAGTAAAAGTGTGAAGAGTATTTTCCAATCTGATGTGGAGAAGGTTTCTTTTGATAATCCTAGAGAAGCAGTTGACGAAATTAATGGATGGGTAAGTAAAATAAATTGTCCTTTTATTTTTATTGATACAAAGATAATAACTACCTTATTCATAGACAGTTTAAACCTTTTTAGTTAGGTATCGAATGTTTTGGCCCTTTCTAACGACTTTTGAATTTAGTTTGAGTAAAGAAAACAAAACATTCAATAACTAAAATAGATTATAAAACTGTCGGTGAATAAGGCCGTATTGCATCTGATATTTGTGTGGTATCATCAACATAGGTTCGACAGGCCAGAAACAATTCATTTAAAACCCTTAGATAAAAGTATCAGTATTTATCACCCAGTGCACATAACTAGGCGTTTTAAATGTTAAGAAATAAGATGGTGATGTGATACAAGCAGTGTATTATTTTGCATATATTTTTTTAATAATCAAAACAAGCCTTAATGTTTATAATTTGTATGAAATTCTGATGGTTTCTTTTGTAGTATTTATTAATTCTCATTGCATGTATACCGTGTTTATTTATATATATTCATATTTATAATATATATATATATATATATAAGTATATATATTTGTTGCTATGGTTATTTTATGCATAATGTTGATACATGTTAGTTATAATATTTATTTATATATGTGTTTATGTTTATGTATATATATATTTATTTATATATGCATAGGTATGTATACTTATAGATATATGTCCATTTATCTTTTCGTACACCTCATGGTACCCCAAAACTTTCGTTCCCTCTTATCCATCCCATGGTTGGTTGTCTGTAAGAGATCGCCTCGAGCGATAAGACCGCCTTTTGTACATTTTTTTTTCTTGTCGTTTATCTCTATATTGTTAGTTTTAGGTGTACAATGAAGTTTTAAATAAATAAATAAATAAATAATTCTGTTTGGTATGAATCGAGCCCATGTTACATCACTTTAAAGCAGGCCGTATATTTGATATCTGATTCTATTTTTCAGGTAGCACGACAGACCAAATTTATGATACGTACTATTTTGGCCCCTAGTGATATTTCTCCGTCAACTTCTATGATACTTGTTAATGCCATTTATTTCGCAGTAAGTTTGTTTTTTTCTAAGCCATAATAATTTAAAAGGTAAGCGTGTTTACTACTATAGAGTCATAAGCTAAACATTGCCGCTCGGGCCTACAAATCTAAGGTAGTGAAAAGTATCAAGTTCGCAGAAGTTCACAGAAGTTGACAGAAGTCAAATAGCAGTTTTAATACACACTGTTGTTTTCTCTTTTGAAAGGCCCTGTAACCAGAGTAACTACTGGATATAATGAAACTTAAGGATGGATTCTCAGGATGGCGAGCGCAGTCGAATAAGCATTACTTTATAATTCATGATGTTGTTTGGTTTTGCTATTGTCCATGAGCGCTCGTATCGCTTATCATCAGGCGAATAACATACTCATCTCGACATTTAGCATAATAAAAAAAACATTAGCACGATTATTTATAGAGCTTCGTATTTTAGGGAAAGTGGAAATTACCCTTCGGTAGGGTTTTCAGCACATCATTCATGTCACCGAGAGGACCGGTCGTTGTTCCTATGATATCGAATATTGGCCAATACAACTTTTATAAGAGTAACTTGTTGAAAGCCCAAGTAAGTATTAATAATTTAAATATAGACACATTAGGTTGGGAGATATCAAAGACTGCATTGATTTGGGAAGTTGATATAAGGATGAATAAATGCTCAATGCTGTACTTAAATAGTTCTTTCAACTCCCCAATCTATGAAGATTATTTTTGGCACTGATTAAATTAATTGAATTGGCTTAATTTTAAAGTTTAACACGGTAAGATGATATTGTTTGTTGTATAAGATCCTAGGCTTGATAAGTTAAAATGAGAGAGACATTGATTCAGAAAAAAGCCATTTATCTAAAATTGAACCGTTTCCAAAAGTTGTGAATTCATTTACCATAACAGCAATTCCGAACTCACATTATGAAAATGTGAAATATAAATATAGGCAGAAGAGGTCTAAAACCTATGGAACATTATGGAAATTTAATTAATATAGTACTCGTATAATAACTTCGTCATCCATACTTCTATTTTTAATTTCAATAAAATATTAATGAAATGTTATTGCATTGGAATATTGACTGCCTCGATCGCGTAGTTGTTCTACGTTACGGGTACAAATCTGAGGTCTCTGGTTTGAATGCCGGGTCGGGCACAGTGATATTGAATTTTTCTATTTATTGGAGCTCGGAGTCAGGAATTTGTGCCCGATATGGCAATTTGCTCGCCTCCTATCACATTGTGAGACGAAACATACAAGGCGTAATGTTGGTGTCCTGGCACCTCTGCCTACCCCTTCTGCGAAAAAGGCGTGAGTTTATATAATATGTATGTATGGAATATTGCAGATTGTTGAGATCCCTTATGCAAATGATAACGCTTCTTTCATCGTTGTACTGCCTAATCTGAAAGACGGCCTCCTAGTCCTATTACGAAGTTTGAAGCTGGCCCCAGAGATACTTAACAAAGAATTGAAAAAATTAAGAATCATGCGTTTGGAGGTATCCATACCAAAATTTAAAATATCATCAGAAATGGACTTACGAGTTCTGTACGAAAAGGTAAGAAATATTTTAAAGACACATATGAGGACTAATAAATGAGCAATGGCTTAATTATTTTAATTGCAAAAATCTACTTTTGCTAAGCACAGCGACTTTGTTTTTAGAAGTTATGCACATTACTCTTGTAGAGTGATGTACAGTACTCACACGAAACATGGCGTCTAGCATCTTCTTACAGTCTGGCGCGGAAGTTAAAATTGCTTTTTAAAAATGTTTTTTTTTTTTATAGGGCTTACCTAATCTTACATAATATTTTTTTTTTATTATTTTTCACTTAAGATACTTACATGACATACCCTATTGCTGTAAAGATCTTTATTTATAGTATACAGGATTCCTCACGATGTTTTCCTTTTCCGTGAATGTTAAGTCAGTGGTTAAATGATAAATCAAGAAAATGAATCTTTCAGATAGGAATACGAACTATATTTAACAATAAAGATTCAGGTTTGAACCGTATTATAAGAGACAATAAGGCTTACATATCGAAAGCAGTTCAGAAAGCTATGATAGAAGTTAACGAGGAAGGTACAAAAGCGGCGGCTGCGTCTGGTAAGTATTATGTACCTATTTTTTAATTATAAAATGTAATACTAGTTTTTACAGACTCGGTGGCGTAGTTGTTCTAGGGTACGATTACAAAAGCTGTAGTCTCGGGTTCGAATAAGAGGTCGGGCAAAATGATATTCAGCTCGGAGTCAGGAATTTGTGCCCGACATGGCGATAGGCCTGCCCCCTATCACATTGTGGGACAGAACATACAAGTCGAAATGTGCCTACCCCTTCTGGGAAAACGGCGTGAGTTTGTGTATGTATGTAATAATATTTTTTGTTCTTACTATAACTTGCGTAAAAATTGTACACTTTGTTTAGTCTATCCTGCAGTTTTATATATTTACTGCCTTATTCATAGGCAGTTTTTAAACCTATTTTAGTTATTTAATGTTTTGCCCCTTTCGAACAAATTCCGAATTATGTTTGAGCGAAGAAGATATATAGATATTTTTTACTTAATTTTTTTTTCCGCCAGCGGCTGGATGCATAAAGCAGACTGCGCTCTGTGCTGTAACTTGGGAGAGGCCTATGTCCAGCAGTAGACTGCAACGGACTGATGATGATGATGATGATGAAGATAAACCATTCGATAGCTAAAATATGATCATAAACTGTCTATGAGCGAGGTCTTTATTTATGAAAGTGTTGAATAGTAAACAAATATTAAGGATGGGATTTAAATATCAATGACAAAGTAAAATAATAAATAAAATATTCCTTAAAGAAAAGTCAATGTGTTTAAAATTTGTATTGTTTCAGGACTTGGTATAGCCGTCGCCGCCGGTGTGAATTTGAAATTTTTCGCGGGTCATCCATTTTTATTCTTCGTAAAAGTAAATGAGGAACAATTATTTGTTGGAATATTTAACGGACCTTGAACTGAAAGTTTAGAGCTGCATTTGTTTATATTAAACGAAATTAATTTACCAGCTTTGATGGCGATTTGTTTTTGTTTTTGGCCTGTTCTTTTCTTATCTTAAAGTGCATACGTAGAATACTTTCTTTAATAATTTAGCTTGTTCATCATCATCATCTCGGCCACAGGAAGTCCACTGTTGAACGTAGGCTTCCCTCAAGGATATCCACATCAACCTATTGGCAGTAGCTTGCATCCAGCGATTTATTGAAACCCTAGCCAGCTTTTGGCTTCTTACGTGCTTGAAATTAACTATTAGGACAAAATAGGTAGGTGATTTTGTAAGAATAGCAAGTTGGTTGGAGAATGCTGATACTGGATAGAATTCCTATATTAGTATTTCGATTCACCTGATAGAAATGCGGTGTAGCGCAGGTCTTTATCTAGAGAGAGACGGCTATAATTAAATATGTGTCATATAATATCAGTCGCATACGTAACCTCACATTAAGATTAAGTCTTGGGTCATGAGTATCAGAAGCTTCGAGAGATTTTCTGTGTCACAAACACCCAGACCCGAAACAAACACCTGTGGATCACACAAATATTTATCTCGGTGCAGTAATCGAACCCACACCCTCACGTTTCACAGTCTGCGTTTAAGCAACTGCGCCACGGAGACTGTCATAGGCATAGCCTTAATATATGTATTTTACACTGGTGGTAGGTCTCTCATATATGAGAGGCCGCCTGGGTAGGTACCACTGCAGTGTATATCTCTCCCGCCAAACAGCAGTGCAAATGCACTTTTGTGTTCCGCTTTGAAGGAGATTGTAGATAGTGTAACTACTGGACATACTGAAACCTAAAATTTATCAAAATATCATTATATCGTCTCAGAATAGCGAGTGGAATGGAATGCCAAGCATTGCCTTGTAATTCATGGTGTTGCTACTTTCCATGAGCGGTCGTATGGCTTGCCATCTGGCGAATGGCATGCTCGCATCACCAATTATTTCAATATAAAAAAAATAATCACGCGTTTAATACATTCGATGTTTTAGTCGTAATTATTATTGTAGAACGTGCTTGCTTCACACGGATATTAGTTTCCATAGTGTTGACAGATCCAATAGCATTCGCAGTTTTGAATATTTGTATTTGCATTCCGATATTGCTTTTCTGTGATATTGACTCACTATAGCCATGTTATCACTCTAATTGTTTCAAAATGATTTAGGTATGTACGTTTAGAAAATCAGGTTTATATCTCTTCTGTAGCTATGTATATCTATACAATATATAGGTATACGAACTTATTCATAAACAGTTCATAAAACCTTTTTTAGTTATCAAATGTTTTGTCCCTTTAGAACAGCTACTCAAACTACGGCCCCAGCCCCAGGGCTTTTGTGATTGGCCCGCCTGGTGTTGCAAACCATTTTAAATTTCGACCTAATCAAAGAAAATACGCTCACCGATAAAAGAAATTGGTAATTAGACAATCCTACTGCGATGAGTTGCGTGGAGTCGGCCCGCAACACCAGACCGCAGAACTTGCTGCTTTTGCACAACTTTTGAATTTAGTTTGAGCGGAGAAGACAAATCATTCAATACCTAAGATAGGTTTATAAACTATGTTATTCTTTATGAATAAGGCCGTTAGTTAATAAATATATTTCATTTTACTTTTGACTTGTTTAAAATATTTTACGCTTTATTTTAACTGCACTAGATACGTATTGTGAGTGGTAAATAGCAACAATCAGTGGAGATAGCTTACTGTACTTTAGGTAACACTTGAAGTTTAGTTGTTATTGCCAAGAAATTAGATTCTATTTTTACCTGTTTGCAGCGATAAGCCAAAAGGAAGCCAAAAGGTAGCCTAAAGGTAGTCTAAAGGTAGCCTAAAGGTTTTAGCAAGGTTTTAGCCATCTATGCATGTTTGTATAAACATACGTATGTTTAATACGACGCTTTAGCACTTGAACTATGTATCCAATTTTAATAGAAAAGTTTCTAATCAATACGTTATTGCTTAGTAGATGGTATTTACGAGTGTACCGTAGTAGCTTTCATTATAATATTATGGTCCGAGAAGCATGTCGAATAAAAATGGTAAATACCGCCTACCGAGTCGGGATACAAAAAAATAACATAAAAAACAACAGAGATACCGTGACACCGTAGCAATTAGCATACGAGGAATAAAAGACCTTTTCATAGAGGACACCCTGCAGCAGGGCGTATATAATGTGCTTATATTATTATTGTATTACAATTGATTGTCAACCAAAAATATAAATAGCATATTATAGCAACAATAACGTTGAATTAAATTAATTACCAATAAATACAGCTTTAGATGTTTTGTGTAAAAATTGACTTTTGATTGCATTAATTTCAAAAACAATATAATCCAAAATAAGAAAAAATATTTTTACATTTTCATTACCGCCTATTTAAAGAAAACACTTACAAAGACGTAGTACTTATAAAAGTTGTTCTCGATGTAACTCCAGTGCTTAAAAGTTTAGGGCATGCGCAGCGGTGACCTTTGTGGGGTTGGAAACTTTGTTCATCCCTTATAATAGCAGTCGAGCAGCAAACGCCGCGACGTCGACACCTACCCGACACCGGGGGTGAATTGCGAAACTTTTACGACAGTTTTTCCGAACACCTTTTCTGTGAACAAAACACAAAGATCTTATTTAATACATTTAATAAATACACCCATATTGAATTAATAATATATTGTTCTTTCGTAAATCGCTGAAAGGTATAAAAAAATCTATTTTTTTAACAAGTGATTGTTCAGTGATTGTGGAAATTCAGTGACGCGATTTTTTTTATTTATGGAATGACAGTGAACGTTTTGAGGTGTATTTTATTTAAAAACATTTTTGAAAAATAGATGATGTAGTACTACATAATTAAAACAAATCAAAACAGTTATGGAAAATGAATGCGGAGAGGCGGTTGTTATTTTAAATAATTTGTCAAATAATAAGTTTATAAATGGAAGTGAATTTTTGGATTTGCTTTTACGTAATACACGTACAATTAGCGTTTATTGTAAAAGGACAGAACAGCGGAAAAAGTAAGTGGACATTATTGATATCTCAATTGTTTTATTTGTTTTCATATCTTATTAAATATGTTTGTTTTTAATGCATAAACTATTGTATGAGATAAAGAGTCTATAAAAATAGAACACAGTTGCTGATTAATTATGCTACAATGTGAGTGCTACTTTTTTTCCATGCACTGATTTCTAAGTGCATTTCTTTAAAAATCACAAAACAGCGTAGTATCAGAGCATTTATTGATTTCTTATGACGTCAAATCTTCTAAAATCGACTATGAATTCATATTTTTCTTGTAGATACAAATCATCGGAAAGATGTTGCACCAGCAAATATCGAAGACAAATACGAGCCAATATCTTTAGCCAATGATGATAAATCCAAAGACTATTTTCTACCACCATTCCCTCGCAACGAAGAAGAGGATGAAGACGACGATGATGAAAATTCCTATCTTGACTACGATTATGACACTAAAGAGTCAAATTACAAAGATTCACCCGATTTAGCAACAACGAGAAGTAATACGAACCAAGGGACAGATGACAAAATACCCTTACACACGACAAAAGACAATCTGCCAATTTTTCTTCTCGAACCAGAGAACACTTACGTTGTTAAAAATAAGCCGGCCACTTTGAAATGTCGCGCCGCTAATGCTTTAGAAGTAAGTGAGTTGCTACTTAGTTGGATTTTGACATAGGACAAATATGAAACTTTATTTAATAATTCATTGCATAAAAAGTGTTCTTTCATAAAGCCTCGTATTGATTTAACATTAAATAGGACAGCAGTTCTAAAAGGATAGTTTACATAATTAGGTTTACATAAATATTTAATGTCAACAGAGTGATTAATATACCACAAGTGACGCGCGGAAATAACTGTATAAAAATAGTTACTTCCTTAAGAATATCCACAGCAAGCTTTTTTAAAATTAAAATGATTCTATGTTCTGTAGTTTTAACTACTTCACTGTCAGATATGCATTGAACAAAATGAGTTTATTTTTAAACTAAAGCTTGTTCAAAATGAATTCATATAATACTGTACTGTATCAGCCCATATACGACCCACTGCAGGGCACGGGCTTACTCTACAATCGACAGTACGATTGAGAGTGGTCAGGCCGTATAGTCCACCACGCTGGCCTAGTGCGGGTTGGCGGACTTACATGCCACAGACATTTTTATAAATCGCTATGGTATGCAGGTTTCCTCACGATGTTTTCCTTCACCGTTTTAGTGTGTGGTGATTGACTATCAATACACACATGGCTCCGAAAAGTCAGAGGTGTGCCCTGGTATTTGAACCCGCGACCACCGTGAACATGTTGGCAGCCGCATCTGGTCCGTTTACCAATAGGCCACCACGCACTTCGTATAATAAACAAATTTATATTAAACAGTGCCACTAAAAGGCCTAGAAACGTAAAATTAATAAACTATTAATTAAACCAAATAAGCAACTTATTTGTGGTATTGTAGAATTGGCTGTTCCAAATTATTAAATAAAGTGGTCTGGTCAACTGTCCGTTTGAAACTTTTTTGAAAACGCTTAACTAGTATTCATTTCATGTTATGCGGCTAATTTCCTTTTTAACGATGGCCGAAAACAGGTCAGGATTTCATGGTTCTTCTTTTTTTTGAAGGTATACTTCAAATGCACTGGTGTAAAATTAAAAGCTTTGAATTTCGAATTCGTTGACCCACAAACTGGAGTGAGGATCATAGAGGGCGAACACAAAGTGACCAGAGAGAATGTAGAGGAATATTTTGGAGAAGATAAGTACCAATGTTCGTGTTTCGCTTGGACCAGTCGAGGTCAGATACGAAGTCAACCAGCTACTATTGAAATTGCTTGTGAGTATATATTTTTTGTTTTTTATTGATATTACTGTTATGTATATAGTGATTAAAGTATGATATCCAAAGATATAAGTACGGTACCGCAACACAGCTTATTGATTGAATCTCAGCATATATTGACTGAGAATTTGAGCTCCGGCGATTTTTAATACTTTTTACGTACGATTTTCTGGGAAAGATATGACCCGAATTGACCTCCCCATTAGATTAAACCAAAAGGCGTATTAGATATTTAAATATTCCCAATAAGCAGAAAAATTAATACAATAAGTGATAGCTAATGCCGTACACCATAGTATAGTATAGTATATATAGTATAGTATATATATATATAGTATAGTATGAACAAAATTTTTAAACTACAAAAACATTTTTCGAGATCATAACAATTTTGTATGCAGCCAAAACGTCCGTCGAAAAATGCAATTTCAGTAAAGTAAGGTGGCGGTGAAATTTTAAAAACTGATTTACTACCTCAACTCGGCGATGTAAAGTACCTATCTTTAGCATTTTCCTTCAGACATCCGAAAGCTTTTATCAGTGGCTCGTAAATTACAACCAGTCAAGTTTACTACGCTTCGCTGACTACGTTCCGAGTTCATTCTGTCATATTATAGTAGAGCCCCTTATAAGTTGTTTGATAAGGCCGTTGTTGTAGTTCTGTGTTGTTTTATCAAATTGGCTTGGTTGGTTAATTTTGGTGCAACATTCAGCACTATTGCAAATTCGTAAATAGTCTTTGCTCATTAAATTTTGTTGTCGCGTACGTGATTTAATTATGACTCATTTTGTAATAATAAAAGTTTTTTGTTTTTGTTTTTAAACACATTTGAAGACTCATATGATAAGCTACCGATAATTTGGGAGCAAGATTATGAAACAACTATAAATGGCATTATTTTAATAAGTTAGCTTAACACAACGAAGTGTTTTTCATTAGGTCTACATAATTTCACAAGAATTCATGAGTTTTTTTTTATTGCTATTAATGGCGAGACGAGCATGCCGTTCGCCTGATGGTAAGCGATACGACCGCTCATGAACACTAGAAAAACCAAACAACACCTTGAATTACAAAGCAATACTTGGCATTCCACTGCGCTCGCCATCCTGAGACATAAGATGTTAAGTCTCAATATGTCCAGTAGTTACTCTGGCTACAATGCTTTTCAACCCGAAATACAACAGTGCGTTTACACTGCTGTTTGACGGGAGAAATAGACACTGCGGTGGTACCCACCCAGATGGCCTCTCACATATGAGAGACCTACCACCAGTAAAAGTGCCCCTAATTTAAATATTGAGGGTTTTTTTCTTCTCTACCTAGATATAAAGAAGTTGTTCTCCGTGGCACCACAATCACAATTAGTAAAACAATACAGTCCGGTGACGTTTCGGTGTGAGCCACCGCCCGCCGCGCCGTTCGCCCAACTGTATTGGCTCAAGAACGGCGCCCCTGTAGTGGTGGACGACAATGTGCACGTCACCAAGGAAGACGATCTGGTCATCAAACAGGCGACTTTACTGGCAAGTTATTCCATTTAAATTAAATTGTATGATAGAGATGTAGTAGATGTTTAGCAAGGTTTTGGAGAGTAGGGATAGAAAATTAGAAGCAATTTCATTAATAATTAACTTTGATAAATAGCTATATTATGAAGATATGAAGAAGAATTATGTTACAATAATTGGAATAGATAAAATATTATTTGCTAATTATATGTGTATCGATTTAGTATTTAAGAATTGGATAGTGTTGAGCCATTGCATCTCAAATAGAAAGATGTGTTAATGCATTCATTCATTAACGATAAATTATCTATTAAAGTCAAACCAAGTGACCAGTTGAATAACTAATGGATGGAAAGACAGACTAAAATTAGTCAACCTTGTGTAGCAGCGGATTTAAAATAATGTTTGTTTTTAAACAACTTTGTTGATAAAACAATCACTAAATTGAATCTGGATAGTTGTTCATGAACATTTTTCCCACTAAACATTTCACATTCATGAAACGGACAAACGAAACAGAATTTCATTGTGAAACAATTTTTAGGATATGGCGAACTACACATGTGTCGCTGAAAATTTAGCAGGAAAAAGGCTGTCTGAACCTGCCCTGCTAACAGTTTTCGGTATGTGCAAATGGAAAAATCTTTCATGCATTTCAAATATATGTATATTTGAATATTTTGCATTTCAGTCTATTCGAATAACAAAGAATGGAAAATCAGAGATTAGATTTTCCCGACCACGTATATAGTAAATGTCTTTCCAATTTTCACCACCTTTTGGCAATAGTTGATCACGATAGTTAATTAATGCAATTAGCAATCCATAACTGTTCGATTTAACAAATTAGCGTCCACGGGTTCGATCCCCGTACTGAGACAAATGTGTTTGAGATCTTCAGGAATGTGTTGTAGATTTGGCTAATTAAGGAACCGAAAGGTCTCCTTTGGATCTGATACCCGCGGCACAATAATTGTATCTAAGCGTGATGTGATCACTAAGCGTGTGATGTAGCTGTAGAGTATTGATATAAGAGGGGATATTTAGAACTAAATTTTTGTTAAGTAAATGGAGGTTGGAGCGCATGGTCCTCGTGGGAGGAGTGTTGTTCTCGCAGGGAGGGTCGGACGGGCAAGAAGAGAGAGAGGACTTGCACGGCGCCCCGCCCGCTCAACGGAGGGCAGCCGTGCGTCGGACCAAATGTACAGAAGACGCAGGATTGCGACATGGACTGTGATATGGGTATGTTGTTACTTCGTCGGACGAAATGCCTAGAAGCTTCGATCAAATAATAGATTCAGGGTCGGGAACAAAATCACAAGCCAAAAGTGGCTGAGGTTGCTTATACGTATATATTTGAATTTCGAACTACCAGATGTAGCAAAAGTCGCAAGTAATAATCAACATCAGGTAACAATAAACCTTATTCCTTTAAATTAAGATTTATTATGTTTTGGACCATACTAAAATCAAATAAGAGCACACGCTTATTTGGGCTCTTATTTCTCTTACCGTTTTTTAGGCCATTACTTATAATATAGTGTATATTGGATCGAAGCCGAGAAGTAATAAAATCAATTGACAGAAATTAGTTATTTCAGGTTTGGGTATTGGAAAACAATACCCAGACCAGACTTGCAGTTTCTACTCATAAATATAACATTGTGTTCTTTGTTTAGTAGTCGGTTTTAGATGTTGAATCATAGAAGCTGTCAAAAGTGCCTACTAATGCCAGAAAATATGATAAAGTATTAAGTATGCATTACTTTTCAGATTTATATGTAGATGGTATAGACGAGCTGGCGGACGAATCATCAGATATTTTATTAGGTAAATATAATCCCTTTATTTTTTCCGTCCATAATTCATTCAACTCTCAGATACAAAACATCTCAACACACAAATACAAAACATCATTAATATTGGTCAGGTCGTTGGTCCCAATGGTCAGAATGGTCGAGGTGTGACTCGGATTGTCTTCAAACGCGGCGACGGAGATGTTTGACCAGCACCGCGTGTCTCGGCAAGGATTACCAAGTCGCTCAGTGTCCGCTGTGTGTGAGGACTTCGAAATCTGAAATTATTAATGATGGTAAGTTTGTTGATTTTAAATTTGGAATATGCCCGATATGGATGTTCCAAATTTAAACGTTTTGTTATTTTATACGTTGTTTAGTCAATGATTGTAGATGATTGGTTGTTATACCATTTGTTTGTTTTATAGAGTCCAAAGAATGAACTAACTTTGCCGGCTATTTTTCAGGTTCGTCTTACTGGCCATTGTTCATAGCTTTGTCAATAGCATTCCTCATATTTCTTGTTGTTATTATATTGGGAATCAAATATATGAAAATTAAGATGACAGAAAACTCGCCTTATGTCAAACCACCTTCAGGTAAGTGGTTCTGCTAGTTTTTATTTTCAGTTTTTGTTATAGTATATTAATTCTTTTTTTGCGAATTAAAATGCAACAAAATTTTGATATTGATTTTAAACACTAAAACTTTCATAAACACATTTAAAACCCATTTTAGTTCGAAAGACTTTTAAATTTTTGTGCTAATACAAGCTGTTGAACCTAAAATATTAAATTAAAACATAACAGTTTTTAAATAAATTCCAACTTCTGAACACCCATAATAATACCTCGGTAATCAGGTACAAACTACCTGGGGAGCGTTATAAAGCGGACGCTGACCAACCAGCCGGACCTGACGATCCACGAGGAGTTCCACACGGTGGAGTCTCGCCACGCGCACCGCCCGCGCCACGCCGCCACGCGACACGAACACCTGTACGAAGTGCCGCAGCTGGCTAACAGGTCAGCAATACTGTGCTTTAGTATCCTGATGACCTCTACTAGCAATTAAATATGTACCTACTGTGATTTAGTGTCCTGATGACCTCTGCTAGCAATTAAATATGTACCTACTGTGCTTTAGTATTCTGATGAACACATTATTCTAAGATTGTATTAAGTTTAGTCGTACCTACTTCTGAAGTATAAATCGGTGGATATTTTAAAGTAGTTGACATAACCTCTTCAGGCCACAGGCCTCCCTTCAATCTTTACGGTTACGCCCGTCCACAACTTCATTGCGGCAATCTTTGGGTATAATATTTTTTACTCTAATATGACTCTAATATTTTATTCTCTAAATCTTCTCCTTACTCTTCTGCAATTTTTACCCGTTCCTCATACCTCAGCAGCGCATAATTTGAAATTTTGCAGAATGCTTTCAGATAGGTATAAATACAGAGCTCACCTTATAATATTTTCTGCAGTCATTGTAAGAAACGATATTGAAATACAAATACCTACATACCCAAATTTAAAAAGGGCAAAGAAGTTTTCTATAACTTTGGTATATCATTATTTTTAAAACCATAACTATTTGCTTGCTATCAGAAACTTGATGAGTAAATAATGGATTTTGCATTCTAACTCAAAAGTTAATTTGAATCGTGATATTAATAAGATATTTTTGTTGTAGCTACATAGCGCCGATCGACCACGAGGTAAGGGATCGTTCGGAACGGAACGCCGCTTGCAAGGAAGCCGCCGAGTCAGACCGCTCTGATTCAAGCTGCTTTTTGAGCTGTGAGTCTTCACGCACTTCTCACTGCTTGTATATATTTATGATTTTTTAAGGATATTTTGTCTTCTGTTATGATTTTTTCTAGTTTTATATTTTTTACTTTATTACCAACTCCTTAATACATACATGACAATGAATTAATAATTCATGATGCGTTCTTTATTATTTTTAAGTGCCAGTAATTTGTACTAAGCTAAACCGCAAAGTTTCGATAAAATTTATCATGTTTTTCTTAAATTGATTATTTTTTATCTATACTCTCTATTTTATAACTTTTTTATTTTCGATAATTATTTTTATTGTTCATTACTGTATTTTTTCTAGTAATAATACTTAATCTGTGATGTTTTAGTAATCATTAGCCTATAGTAATCAGCTCCTGTTCCTCCTGTCATGTTGTGTATTGTCTCTCAAATTGCACACCATTTAGCACGATCTTCCTCTGCACCATTTCTTCCACTGCCACAACTATTGAAACTATTATATTTTTATTTCAATTTTAAGGCACTTTAACATAAAGTATTATTCAAATTAACATCATAATTATTCAAGGAATGAAAAGCAGGTATTTCCTACTCAGTATATACATAAATCTACAACCATTTTTTGCACGGCCTGCATGATTAGCTGATTTTCTTCATCATCTTCTACCTAAATTCAAGACTGACAATAAAAATTCTTTCAGCCGGCTCATCGTACAACGAGAGTGTAGAAATGTCACCATCATTAAAAAACAATACATCTACAGATTCCAAATACGTGAGCACGCATTTCGAAACTGCTAAATCTAAGATGGTGAGCAGTGACGGTGAATGGTTGAGTTTGGATAAATGTGGTGTGAGTTTGTACGTGCCTGATGGCGTGGTTGATAAGGGTGATGAATTGTTTTCCATTGAGGTGGTTGATGAAGAGTGGAACCGACCGATGTTGCAGGAAGGTAAGGTTCACATTAATCACTTATAGATTACAATTTACAACCATTTGTATTGTTTTATAAAGGCACGCCAAAGTGACTAAATGGCTCCTGGTGGCAAATACTCCATATAAAAATACACCTAAAAACAGAGGGTGGGGGGGGTTACTCTGTACTCTGACACAAAGTTTCAATGCTCGGAATTTGAACGATAAGATAAACGTCTTCCACCACAGTTTTACTTGCGATATTCGAACATTCGTTGTCGTATCCGAGTACAGAGTAACCCGCCTGGATATCGGAGTGGGAATATATGGGGTATATCTAGATATATCAGTCTAGACTGCGATCTAATTTGTTACATACTTTTACACAGCCTTTTATTTTCAAAAAAGGAATGTTACGCAGGGGCTTAAATTGTTATTATAAAAAAAAAAATTATCACCCAATCACGATGATTCTACAAAAAAATCCCTTTTTTTGGTGAATTGTTTAGTTTCATTGTGTAGTCACTAAAACTACCATCTGCCTTCGTTTAAGATCACAATTTGAATACACCCAGTATATACATCAGCACTAAAATAAATTTCAGCCAGGATTCGATATTGGCACGCAAGGAATTGACACTGACCACCATATTTTAGGGACACATCAATTTATTCTGATATTTTACACTTTTTTCTCAAATTATTGTTGTGAAACTACTTTTTAATTAGTTATGACAATTTTACAGCAACATTTGCCAACTGTAATGTTTTTCGGGTACAGTTAAGGCAAGTTTTGAAGTAATTAAATTTTAAAACCACTGTTTTAATTAAACTTATTTGCAAAGTTTTATGATTAATATTTGTGTTAAATTATTCGTACATGTTTCATGATCAAGTTTTAAATAAACTCTGGTTTTAAATGGATATTTCCTTTTTTACCAATGAAACACATATTAATATTACAAAGGAACGTATCAATAATCCCAAATTTAAATTACATCCGAACATTTAATCCGGGACCCGCTTAACAATTCAAAAAGAAGTAATATCTTGATACAATATCTTTTTAGATGACCAAAGCCACCCCTTAATCCGTTGTTAATAGCTTCCGCGACCTTTCTCCGACCTAAATTGGAAGTAGAAAATAACGCTAGAATGGCATCCCTAAATACATGAAGACGAGCTAATTTGGCATTTGATTTTGAACCATATCACAAAGATGTAGAGTAGATAACAGAATGGTAGAAAGAGGACACCTGTAGGGGCGTCACAGCAAGCAAGAAAGTTCTGGTTAATATTAACCCGTGTCCATTGTAAGGCAGTGTCTACTCCGAAATAGGATTAACGGTGTTGTGACCTAAATCTCAAATGTCAGACGACTTAGTTCTGTCCCGAGGCGGCAACTGGGACGCGTCGATTGAATTTCTGTATTGGTTATTTATGAGCACTATATTAGTGGTGACTTGCGATACAGAATCTATATTAATACGAAATTAATACATCCTAGGCCGTCATCAATTTCCTTTGTGTACAACATCAATATCATTTTTCGTTGTAACTAGTTAGAAAGTATTTTCTCTTAATGTACTTGTACTATGCTGACGCGTGTCACCATTGGATGCGGTATTATTTTCGCAATTTCAAGAGATAGTATTTCTAATCTGACTTTAATTACTGTAACATAAATGAATGAATGCCTAGATAGAAATATTTTATCATATTCATACATAATGTATAATACACATAATATATAATTTATCTCATTAAAAATAACCAGTAACTAGGATAATATTATACTCTTTGAAACTCAGTGATAAATGGGAGAAGTTTGTGAATATAAAATATTATGTTGCTGTTATTTGAGTAATTATTTCTTCGTTAGAAAAATAATTTATATCTGCATCATTAAAATTTACAATTAATATATTTCTAACAGGTGAAACACAACTAAGTCCAGTAGTGAGGTGCGGCCCGAAGAATTTCCACTTCCGTAAAGGCGTGGTTATAACATTGCCTCATTGTGCCTCGTTGAAGAACACCAGCTGGCTGCTCTCCATCCTACAGAAGCCAGAGGAAATCAACTCGGCGGAGTGGCGCAAAGTCCTCACAATAGGCCAAGAGACACCCGGCACACCGATCTTCGCTCAAGTTGATCCCAACAAAGTTTACATCGTGTGCGAATTTCTAAGCGACTTCGTTTTAGTCGGACGAAGTTTCAACGGCTTAGACGCTAAGCTCCTCAAACTGGCTTTATTCGTGTCCAAAATGGACGATAGTTTTTATAGTTTGCGAACACACGTCTTCGCCGACACACCGTTCGCTTTCAACGAGTGTTTGGAAATCGAGAAGAAGTCGGGAGGCTCTATGCTCTGTGATCCCAAGACTATATATTTTCAGGAGAATTGCTCTGATTTGTGCGTCAATGTCAGGGATGTGGGGGTAGGCTGGAAGGTACACACGGGCGGGAAGTATCAGGAGATACCGTACTCGCAAATATGGAACATGACTGTAAAATCGATGACGTGTGTGTTCATCCTCCACCAAACGGACTCGATAAACTGTTTGGAACTAAACGTTTCCATATACCAAAAGCAGAAACAGTCCAATTCCGTCAATTTCAATTTGAAAACGAACGATCTGAACACGAACTGCAAACGGCACAGTTATTCGACCGTCGACACTGTAAATGTTATCGAGAACCCTTTCAATTACTCTTCGTTGACTAAAAAGTCTGGTAGGTACGACTTTGTGTACAAACACAACACGTTTAAAAGTAATTTTAGTGTTGACAATAATTACAGGACTAACGTACTGACAAATTCGGACCGAGTGATTCTTTGTAAGTTGTTGGATTGTCAGACGTCGAAGGGTAACGATTGGCGTCTGTTGGCGGAGAAGTTGAGGATATGTTCATATTACTATTACTTTTCGAATACGTGTTCGCCGACGGAGAATATTTTGAATTTGTGGTTGTGTAGGAACAACGACGCGAATATGTTGGTTAATCTGTCGAGGGTGTTTCGGGAGATGGGCAGGGTTGATTGCGCCACGGTGGTCGAGAGACGTTGTTTCCCCAATTGAATTGTATTGTTGCGGTGTGTTAGTATCCAAACCGACGCAAATGGCGAGGAAATTGAATGCATTTTAGATTTGTGATAAAACTTCTCGTATTGTCGATCACGTTCCACAGCGTTCACGGCTCTTCTGTAATGTGTTTGAATTTCATTTTCAACTAAATTGAAATTTATTTTTAAATGTCTTGTGTTTTGTTGTGTTCACATTTTATTATTGGTTTCATATCGATGTGTATTACAAAATATGTATAAATAAAGACCTATTATGACAATAAGTATTGAAAATTATTGGTCCTTTCTATGTAACGCTGTTTAAAATATGAAATTATGGTTTGTCTTTTTAAAATATTTTTTATCCTGGAGTTACTTCTACCAGAAATCACAATGAATTTCACTAATAGTACGTAGTAATTTCACACTTGAATAAGTTTACTCGAACACTGATTTTAGTCATAAAAATATATTTGCTTTAAATTATATTAATTTATTTCACTATAATTGCAAAAAACTCACAACTAATTAATTTTGTATAAATTAAGATTATTTAAAAATATATATTTTGTTTCCCATAATTATGGAAAAATACCAAATATTTGAAAATGAAAATAATTATTAGAAGTGCTTTTATGAATATTTAATTAAAGAATATGTTTAAAAAACATTATTAGATGTATATAATGAAAGAATAGACACTGTATTGTATTGTTTAAGAAAAATGTAGTGATTTTAAACTTTCGAATTAAAATATATAAGCATTTTGAAAAACCGCCTTTTATTTTTAGATTGTAGTAACATTGCCCTTACGAATTCATAGTTATTTTTATTATTCACATCAATTGAGAAAAATATAATTAGAAAAAAAAAACGAAAATAAAATGTCAACCATCTATACCCAGTCCAAACATTTGCATTAATTTAGAAAAAACAAAATTATTATAATCACAATATCAATAATAAAAAGCCCAAAAGTATCAAAAATTCAACTGGGCCCTGCCTTTCAAAGGAGTATACCTAAAAGCGCGATAAATTCGGAAAGCAGTTAGGGCTGGCACGAATGTTAAATTCAAGTGGTTATATCATCACTAAATAATTTCACTCGCAACACGGATCGTATATTCCACGTCCGCTGACCCAAATTCTAGGTATTCAAGTATTAAAGCTAGGGTTGCGCTGCGTCTCTGACGATTGCATTGTTTAATAATTGAGACCACGTTCCGACACGGTGCTTCGTATTGAAATGGTGTAAGCGATAAGAGATGGATTTTTCTTTTAAAACATAATTTTCCCATACATTGCCTAGTATCTTAAAGCGTAATAGTATCTCTAAGGCTAGACTTCAACCACCCCTAAGAGGAAATTGTAGACTTTGTATAGCCAATAGCATTAATCATTTACCTAGCCACATCGGTATTAGGTATTTGTATATATTAAATTAATACACATCTTAAATTCTACAAATTCTAGTAATATAACACATTTTAAATTTTCAAATGCATGTCTGTGTAATTTAAAAAATCACTACTATAATTGCTGAAACAAATTACCCTTTTCGGTCGAACTTAACAGCCTTCTGAAAAATAAACTCGCTCGAGCATCTGTTTTGCGCCACACGTGAGAGTTTCATGAGTTTCCATTCGGCTTATATTAAAGAAAACCCTTCATAAAGATGAAGGTGCTATGTTGTTTCTGAATATACTACGCGCTCTGCACGCTACGCCTACACCTGTATACCGTACAGTGTAAATCATGCATGTATGCTTTATTTTGGAGTGTGGAATTCTGACAGTTCCATTTTTAAATTATATAAATAAAGATACCTACTGAATAATAGTACTACTGGCCAATAAACTAAAAACCCTAATGATTCAATTTTAAATACGCTTTGGCATAATTTATACAAAGTGATTGGCGAATACAATTGCTCGTAAATACCATTCGATAAAATATGGACAATTAATGCTTTGTTTCCAACACCTCTATTTTCGAATGTACGATATAAAGATGGTGATATATACTTATATAAAAACTCCAAATAATACGCAGGTTATGGAGTCATATTTCCGCTATTCCCTTCCAACATCATCTCTTGGCTTGTAACAAGGCTTTCCACAACATGCAAGTCGCATATTTAAATGCCCACAATGTCTTCTCTATAACAATCACAGCTAGTGTTGCCAGGTGTCCCGCTTTACGCGGGACGTCCCGCTTTTCAGGGGTTTGGTGACGCGTCCCGATTGAACCTTCGGCGGGACGCCAAATGTCCCGCTTTTTGACCACCCCTCTCAGAACGAATTAAAAACTAAATATTACACACTTTTATTTATAATCCGTACTGTATTAGCGTTTTCGTACAATTATTAACCTACTTAGTATCTAATTCGATTCTAAAGTTGTTTCCATATGCTGATTCCAAAAAAATACAGGACTTTGAATAAGTTCTCGCGGTTTGTTCACGAATTCCTAGCTTTCTTATTTTAGATGGTAACACATATGCAAGGAAATACTGTTAGTGAACGTATGTCTTCGTGAATATTAGCTAGCTCCAATGAAAATTCCTTCGTAACAATTTCAAGTTTCATACCGCTTAGAGAGTATTTTTGGCGAATTTTACTTTACGACATGTACATGTAGATGTAATTTAAAAGAAAAACGCATCTTAACTTCACTTAATTCTCTACGAGCATAATAGCGAGCATAATTTGTCAGAATTCATGTGCAAAGGCGTGTCGGAAAATATAAATTTTCATCTTGGATATAACGATCGCTCTAGTAAATCGAAAAAGTTAGAGTCTGAGAATTTAAGGAATAACTCGATGAAGACCCATAACAAACGCTAGAGGAAAATGCAAAATTTTTGAAATATTTGGAGTACCTAAGTTAAGGTACCTCTGCTTATTCATTTTGGAAGAAAGGCGTCAATTTGTGTATGTATGCATGGTATAAATCCATGGCGCCTCATGAATTGAAGCCTCGAGAGATATGGTACTTGGCCTGGTTGAGCTGCGCTTCAATTATTATAATAATAACCAAAAACGGCTATTGTCTTTGAGAGCCTCCAGAGACGCGACGTTTTTCGATGTGATAAGTATATGCTGCTAGAAAGAGGGAGAGTAATAATGTGTGAAAGCAAAAAAATATATAATACCCTCTTCTTTAATAGGCGTCCCGCTGAAGAACTCATAATCCCGCTTTTTTAATGTCCTGTCCCGAATTTTCAAAAACTAAACCTGGCAACACTAATCACAGCATAATTCTCTACTGACTCGTCACTTTCACATCAGCCGTTGACAACTCCGTCCTGTATTCAAACCCTTATTCTATTCTTCTTAATACGCTTCTTAATACTGCCATCACCTTTGTCGTACTAGAATAATTGCTTTACCTACACATCGCTCATAGAAATCATCTATTATAATTAAACGCGAATCTCTGAGTATGGTTCCCCCCCAGTGGTCACCACAGCTCGTTTAATATTCGAATAATTCACTTATAAGCTCTCTTATTTCATTCTGAAATCGTGGAGTATTGATCTTATCCAACAAAGTCCGGTCCCATTCCTCTATCGACTATCCCCTGCGACCCTGCCACTAAATGTGCTCATTAACAGGATGGAGCGTCCTTTCCTATCCGGTGGTCACTAATCGACAACTGTCTTGCTCCAACTGACGATTTTGGGAGCTATGTGCAAACTTCTATCTGAATGCGGTAAATTTTGACAATCATGGTCAATGGTATCTTCATAAAGTTACGAAGCAAATGGTGGCAATGTTTTAAAATCCTTCCCTGTCTTAGGAGCGGACAATTTTAGCGACAAGATTTATATTCAACGTATTTGGATTGGCATACGGAATGTGCAGAGACATTATATTCTCATATTATAAATAAATAATTGTTACATTCATCGCCATTTCTTATCACACCGTTGAAAATGAGTCTCACCAAATTTTTCTACAGTAACCTATCAAAAGCGGCTTGCATCCACCACGTAAAAAAATACACCAGAAAAATATTGCAAAAACCACTTCACGATGACACGCAAAAGTATCAGAAAAAGAAAGTACTAGATACAGGGCATTTAAAAAACGCTTCCAAGCCTCGCAAAACAGTCACAAGAGATGGTCCTAATTGGAGGGCACTTAGCTGGAGCGCCCTCGCGACATCTTGTCAAGAATCTAGTGAAGAACCGGCACCTGTGGTTTTTACTTTTGCATTTTTACTTTTATAACTTGCAAGGGTTGAACATGAGGGGCTTTGATGAATTACATGTAAAGCTAATGTGTTTTAGATCTATATTTATATAATTGCTTTGACATTACGGATTGTCTGGTTTTAGTACACTTTGCTGGTTTTTAAATGGGCTGACGACGACAGACTAAGACTTTTGCTGCAGTATAATGACTTTTACAATAGTAGAATGCACATTGAATTACATATCCAAAAAATAAGCGGCAACAGTTAACAGTAACATGGGATAGAATCATATTATAAATAAAGACTAGAATCCTGAGCTTAGGTTCTAAATCTCCACATACACAGAGTTCCTTTAAACATCGTATTATTGCAACAAAGCCTTACATTTTTTATTGTCAATGAATGGTGAGACGAGCATGACATATACACAGTATTAAATCTCTATCATTATTAACCATTGCTCGTTGATTTTCACTGTGTCCATCACAGCACACCTTATTCCATACATATGTACATACATACGTACTCAATAATACACTGCTTAAACAAAACCCAGTGCCGAAACACTCAGCAGCGAGCGCGCTCATAAGTTCTCCCATTCATAACATTTCTCGACGCACTTCATGCGCGTGTAACAAAAGGATAACAAATAGCGCTTTTAGTGTGCACTACGGCACTTCTGTAGGAAATACCGCTGATTTACACCGGTTCATCAGCTCGCTGACGTGGATAACGCGACGCGATGCCTGGAGGGGCGCCAATGCATAAATGGTTTCGGAAAATATTTGTGAGTTTCTGCGTTACATTAGCGAGCGATAGTGAATAAAGAGGAGCAAATATTTGTTACGTGCATAGTATCTTATGGAGCGATACAACATAGATTATACGTTTGATTTTACCGCCGCATATTTTTATAATATGCAACTACATTACGAAATATCGCTATCAATGATGACAAAAAGAGTTCTAAAGAAACTTGCGTTCTTTAATAAAGTCCACGAGAGTTTCGAAGGTTGTATATAAAGTTTGCCAAATAGAATAAGAATTCCGACCTATATTAGTGGAGTTCTTGAGTTAACGTTAGATATAGGGATTAGAGTAGATAAGATAAAATTTTAAACCAAATCAGTGTGGAACAGACATAAAATTATATACGATAAGGGAGAAGATGGGAGATTACTTACCAGAGAAGTTATTTACGTGAGTGTAGGACTCGTACCTATGTCCGTGCTGTTCCTTAGGCGGGTCGTTATGCAAATATAACCCTTAACTTTGTGCACTCGGTTCGGATTAATCGCTCGAATTTCCTCGAAGTTTCCTCGAGAAACTTGCAGAATGGAAGGGTGAATAAATTTAAAAACCTCTTAATGCGTAGTGGGTGAAGTTTGTTTACTTCGAAACTGGTGTATTTTTTGCCACCAATCAAAGTGAGTGCTCTATATTCGATATATTTTTCATTAACTTCAACTGCGTCTGTCGGCTAAATCCTGCTTTATTATTTATGCTCCGTAAAAGAGGTTCAAGAAGATAATACTGAACTGTGCCGCGAGCACGAATATCGGTCATAAATGTTTCATAACATAATCCCCAAATCTGTGTTAAATCACCAATTTCAATGAAAGCTATATTAGTTCATAACTTACTCGGAGGTAAATAAGTAATATATATGACGGCGCCACCGTGTTTTGAGAGTGTGAAAGAAACGTCGAAAGTGATATAAATTCTCTTTGTTGGGCGGTAAAATTAAAAATAGTGTGGTTTTGACGTTTCTTCACTCTGACGCAACTTCAGGCTCTTTTGTGTGCAGCGAAAAGCGGATCATCATCCTTTCCCTCTCGCAAACAAGCAAGACGTGCCTGGTGGAGCGTCATTACTTGATTATTATATTGAAAGTGCTTGCTGATTATAGTTCTGCTAATATTTTGTTAAAACTATTATTCCTTCACATACGTGGTTTAATTTCTCCTCGCCCGCCTACCCACGATCGCTCGGCAGCCACGAATGGACACAGGAAACAATGATAACGGCCATGTGCCGTTATCAGAAGTGGGATGTGAAGGGCTTACTTCTGAGGAGAATACTCGTACCAGATCGTCAGCACCGGCACCGGAACAAAGCCTGCCGCAACAGATGGAGTTGTTTTTGTCTCGAATGATGGCTTTATCACAGCCGCAACCTGTAAGCAGCGCGTCTATCCAATTAATGGAGTTCGACCCTGACGACAATGAAGCAGACATAGAAGGTTGGTGCAACGTGACCGAAATTGTAATCAACGACCGCGAGGTAAGAGGTGCAGACCTGCTGTTATTACTCACACGTGCACTTAAAGGCCGAGCCTCTACCTGTTTAACACGACTGCAGGCATCGCAGATGACATGGCCTCAAATAAAAGAGCTATTGCTCGCAAAGTTTGCCAAGCCTATGATGCCACAAGATTATTTCGATGAAATTCTACGTTTCCAAGTCGGTGTTAAAGAAACCGCGAGTGAGGCAGCCATACGACTTTGGAACATCATTGGACGCATTCCGCGGATGGAAATGCCTGAAGACATTACTACGGGATTTGTATCGTCGGTTTTATGCCAAAAAGACGGAGTGATTCGTCGTGAGCTCCACTCCCATAACCCAACTACTAGATCTCAACTTCTGCGAATTCTTAACGGCATTTCCCTGAAACGAAAGCACGAGAGCAGTGATAACCATGCGATTTATAGAATCGCGTTTCACGGGAACATGTCACCGCTGCGGTACTTCGGGTCACAAAGCAATCGACTGTCGTAAGCGAAAGGAAGAGCCTGCTGCTTTGGACAAAATGCGCAATCAAGCATCCAAGGGCGCTGACAGACCAATCACCTGCTTCGTGTGTGGACGACCAGGACACCTGGCGTCGGCGTGTCCCGATCGAGTGGGCGGCAGCGGAGCAGCGGCGGTCAAAGAGGTCCATGTGTGTGAACGCAAAGCATCGAGAAGCACGTTAACTACATCATCCGGTGAGCCAGTTTCCTTTCTTTTTGATAGTGGATCAGCTTGTTCTCTAGTAACTAATAGCTATGCCTATAAGTTCCCTGGTACTACGCAGGGTGAATTAGTGTATCTGACGGGCATTGGTAGCGGTGATGTGGAATGCGTTTCCCAGGTTATTAGTTCCATCAATGTCCAAGGCCTATCTTTATCAGTATTGTTTCACATAGTACCCGATGGCACTATTATTGAACCGGTAATAATAGGTAGGGATATATTAGAGGAGAACGTGCACGTGCATATCGACAACGACCGAATTTCCTTTTCTCAGCATAAAGAAGTAAACTTAGTTGACAATTCTAGCGGTTTTGATTTCGCGAATATTGATACGGACTTACAAGGCGATGAGAAATTGGCTTTAATTAGGATTTTAGAGAAATACAGTGAATTCTTCATTGACAATATACCAACGCGACGAGTCACGACGGGTGTGCTCAGGATAGATCCCATTGATCCAAACAAGACGGTTCAAAGACATCTTTATAGGCTAGCTCCCGCAGAAAAACAAATAGTCAACGAGAAAATAGAGTCCCTATTAAAAGCGAACGTTATTCGGGAAAGTAGTTCTCCATTTGCAAGCCCCATTTTGTTGGTTAAGAAGCACGACAACACTGATAGGATGTGTGTAGACTATAGGGAACTCAATGCCAACACACGTCCCGAGCATTATCCGTTGCCTCGTATTGACGAACAAATTGACCGTCTCCATGGCGCGTACTATTTTTCTTCATTAGATATGGCGTCTGGCTATCACCAAATACCGGTTGACCCCGATAGCATAGCAAGAACGGCATTTGTGACACCGGATGGTCAATTCGAATATTTGGCAATGCCGTTTGGGTTACGAAATGGCGCTTCAGTGTATCAACGCTGCATTAACAGAGCTCTCGGGTCCCTAAAAGACAAAGTAGCAATGGCTTATATGGATGATGTCATGTGCTATTCCAATAACGTCACTACAGGACTAGAGCGTCTAGACCTAACTTTGAAAGCACTTTCTGATGCAGGTTTTTCATTAAACTTTAGAAAGTGCAGATTCATGAAAAAGGAGATAGACTACCTTGGATATGTCATAAAAGCAGGGCAAGTAACACCAAACCCTAGAAAGATACAGGCTTTGGTTGACGCTCCCACTCCAAAAACAGCTACACATGTAAGGCAATTTTTAGGCCTCGCTTCTTATTTTAGGCGATTCATACCGAATTTCACTCGGTTAGTTGGACCCCTCTATCCCCTGACAAAACTGAAAGGCCCTATTAAATGGACAGACGCTCATAATGGCATTCACAAAAAGATCGTCGACATACTAACTTCAGAACCGGTGTTAACAATATTTGATCCAGACTCCCCCATTGAGCTTCACACTGACGCGAGCTCTGAAGGCTACGGGGCTATATTAATCCAAAGAAAAGATAACGCTCCTCACGTGGTATCATATTTTAGCCGTCGAACGTCCGACGCGGAATCAAGGTATCACTCATATGAATTAGAGACACTGGCGGTCGTTCGTGCGGTTGAAAATTTCCGGCATTACTTGTATGGCCAGCATTTCACAGTCTTCACAGACTGTAACTCCTTAAAAGCATCCAAATCAAAAACCGATTTAACTCCACGCGTACACAGATGGTGGGCTTTCTTACAAGCTTACGATTTCGATATAGTCCATAAGCAGGGCATTAGCATGAGCCACGCAGACTATTTATCTAGAAATCCTACTGTGGAGCCTATACCTAGTGTGCAAGGATTAAATGATTCAAGAGATTCAAGTAAATTGAATAAAGAAGTCCACTTTATAGAGTTACATCAGGGTTGGCTGGCCGTAGAGCAAAAACGGGATAGCGAGATATGTGACCTTATCAGCAAACATAAAAACGATGAGTTGCCAGAAGCCATCGCACACACTTATGACGTGCGCAATGGTATATTGTACAGGAAAATTGAACGCAATAGAACCAGCTCGTGGTTACCAATTGTTCCTAGATCCCTAACATGGACACTTATAAATCATGTCCACTCAGAAATTAAGCACCTCGGGGCAGATAAGACACTTAATAAAATATACGAGCAGTACTGGTTCCCACAAATGTCTAAGCAGGTGCGTAAATTTGTAGACTCATGCATAGTATGCAAAGCCTCAAAGGGATGTTCAGGAGCACAGCAAGTTCGATTTCATCCAATACCCAAAGTGTCCACGCCTTGGCATACCATACATGTAGACATCACGGGCAAACTAAGTGGTAAGAGTGATAGGAAAGAATATGCGTCTGTAATTATCGAAGCGTTCACCAAATATGTACTCTTAGAATACACACCTTCCCTCGATGCTGCAAGCGCAATTCAATGTCTCAAAAAAGCTGTTTGCCTATTTGGTGCCCCGAGACGCATTATAGCAGATCAAGGCAGGTGCTACATTAGTGCAGATTTTAAACGATTTTGTAGTGAACATGGTATAGAGCTTCACCTTATCGCCACCGGCTCCAGTAGAGCCAACGGCCAAGTAGAGCGGATAATGCGCACCTTAAAGTGCCTACTCACAATTGTAGAAAACGACCCAAACAAAACTTGGCGAGACGAACTCCCCGAAGTTCAGCTGGCGTTGAACAGCACCAGATCCAGAGTCACTGGATACTCACCCACTGAACTAATGTTCGGCATACGAGCACAGTCATTAGGGATATCAACCTTATCCGTGCACGCGGAATCTGAGCCTCGTTTAGATCTAGACACTATTCGGCATAATGCTTCTGAAAATATAAAAAAAATGGCTTCATCGGAAGAAATACGCTTTAACCGGGGTAAAGCAAAAGTGAGACCATTTAGTGTAGGTGACTTTGTCTTTATAAAAAGTAGTGAGCGTAACCAAACTAAATTACAGCGAAAGTTTAAAGGTCCTTTTACTATAGTCCGAGTATTAGACCACGATAGGTATGAGCTGCGAGACATTAATGGATCTAACTGAACCTATAAATATGCCCATGAAAATCTACGTGCAATACCCGGGGGCTATGGCGGGTTGGTTGAAGTAGCCACTTCCTTAATTAATAATGTAGAGGAGGCCGAGACGGCGGCAGTCCATAGTCATGAGAATGGAATGGCAACATCTGATGATGATAGTGATACAGTGTCGGTATCTAGTTCACACACTTTGACCATCACCTCTAATACCCTCTCTGCCTCTGAACATGAAGAATAGTTATTGGTGAGTTAATTACGTGTAAACCCTGTTCTTGTGCCCACTTCTATCTAGATATTGGTTAGACAGTGAGTAGAATGTAGTTGGTTAACTGGGCTGGCCTAAATTGGGTCGATGCCCATGACCACACTATATTTTCTTATGTGGTGTGTGATGTATAATAGCTGATCTACTGGGCTGGCCTAAACCGGGTCGATGCCTAGGATCAGACTATGACTAGTTGTGTGTGAGCTGAGTGGCAAGAAATTGATCTGGAACTCGCCTACGTGGGTCGACGTTTCGAACAAGTTGATTGCAGCAGCTGTGTGTGGTTTTCGTGACTGGTGGAAGGGGCGTTGACGGTTGTCCGGTCCATCTCACCATGTGACTTGGTGAGCTGGTCGAAGGGGCGCCTGAGGTCAATTGTCCGCCCAGTACGTTGGTAGTTAATGAGGGGGATGAAAACCCAGATCTCTTTAATCACGTGATATAAATGGGTAGCTTATCAGGGATGGGCGAGCAGGCCTAGTCATGGACTACAGTTGTATTTTGTCTTTTCAGGTAAGCCGAGGTGTGAGTTGTCGCACGAGGACGTGCGAGTGTCAGTCCGGCCGTGACGGCGCCACCGTGTTTTGAGAGTGTGAAAGAAACGTCGAAAGTGATATAAATTCTCTTTGTTGGGCGGTAAAATTAAAAATAGTGTGGTTTTGACGTTTCTTCACTCTGACGCAACTTCAGGCTCTTTTGTGTGCAGCGAAAAGCGGATCATCATCCTTTCCCTCTCGCAAACAAGCAAGACGTGCCTGGTGGAGCGTCATTACTTGATTATTATATTGAAAGTGCTTGCTGATTATAGTTCTGCTAATATTTTGTTAAAACTATTATTCCTTCACATACGTGGTTTAATTTCTCCTCGCCCGCCTACCCACGATCGCTCGGCAGCCACGAATGGACACAGGAAACAATGATAACGGCCATGTGCCGTTATATATTTTTTTTTTACAATTCTCGGAAGGATTTAATGACATTGAACTACCTTAATATTTTTTAGACCATCTAGGATCAGTTCCAAAGAATCATACGGAAAAAACAGGCAAGCCATTTATCCATTACATTCAGATACTGCTAACCAAAAACAAAATCATGACAAATGTATACCTAAAAAGTAATTTATACAATACTCGACATGACCCCAGCTTTTCGTTTCACAGCATGTCGCTCATCTACTGCGGCCCGTAGGCTGACAAAAGTGTTAATATTAAAATATTTATGTTGAAGATATTTCGCTCCCCGCCGACAGTTTAAGCTATCTGCGAAAACAATTTGAATGCATTTTCACTAGCAATGACAGCGACAGCGCACGGGCAATATTTGTTCGAAAAGAGTTTCATATTTAATAATACCTTTGGAGAATTTTATTTGGAAACCTTGAGGATTAATTTTAAATGCCATGGGTTATGATGACATGGTATATTTATTATTATAAAATAGCAATTACTGGAGCAAATAGATTTGTTTTGTTTTTATGTGCTGGTTAACAAATTCTCTTTTCCAACATAATGATGATAGCCTCCGTAGCGCAGTTAGCTGGGTTTTGTTTCCTACATCGAGTCAAATGTGTTTTTTGGTATGGGCATTTATAATAATAACCATGCTTATGACCTTGTATTTTGTGGGGAATTTATGTGTGAGGCAATATTTAAGCTTCACCGATCTGTTAACTGTTGTACAGTTTTGCGTTTCACAGCTAATTATTTTTAAAAACAGAAGAATATTTATAAAACCTTAAAAAAAATATTTTCGTATGTTTGTTTATGAATCTGGAAATTATGTTTTATAAAATTATATTCTGGGGGATTTTATGAGACAAACAGAAACGATTTGATCGTAAGGGCTATACTCGTAGTTTGACAGCGCACAAGAATCAAAGATGCATTCTTGCGTGGAAACTAATGATTTAACTCTTAACTCTCACTGACTGCATAGTCAAAACCAACTAAAATACTGACTATAACAAACAATTTGTTTCAACTGCCATATTTTCGATCTCGTATTTTTAATTAAAAGTAAAACTCCCTAGTGGAGGGTAGTTATTATAATTGTCTTGTGTTATCTTGCTAGACTGTTCAGTTTTTCGCGTACGCTTGCAAAGCATAGCGCGTGGTCTGTTGCCGCGCTAGAGTTCCTATCTCATTTAGATTGTATTGTGGATAATAATATAGTGCAAGTGATGTTGAGTGCTGAAAGATCATCGTTTTTGTCGGCCTCGTCCACCCAGCTTCAGGAACGAGATTCCAGTGAGTGATAAAGATATTATTATTTGCATTGATGGATTTTTACTGTATCCGCTGTTCTGTGGACCATTTTAAATAACAGATTTTGTATCTTTCTCGATAATTCAACAAAAAAATATTAAATTTGAATTTGGTATCTTACTTTGTTTGGATTTATATTATCAAACGAACATAGTTGATAAATGTACATCAAATGATAAGGGCGAAGAAGTTCAGAATTTGTATTCGCCTAGGTGCAGATATGTTTTGATTCTAATACACTCCAGTTTCTAGTGGAGAGACAATATTACAACAGATATATAATATAATACTATAGTAGTACTTAGTAGTGTACACTACACATGAAACATCGCATTCCATTCATTTTTGCAATGTTTTAAATAAGGATCATACAAGTACTATCAACTAATACCTCATCCTATATTTATTGAGATTTTCACCATAATTTCCGACATTTGCGATATTTTTTGCGTGAAAACGGAATTTTTAGATACCAAAAGTATTTAGTTTTATTTAGCCGTTCTTGATTTTTGCGCCGAGTAATCGTAAATAATAAAATGAATCATTTTTATTTACAAAGATTTTATCATGTAAATCAACACATCCAACCTACCTACGAGTCAAACTCGTATATTTTTCATACATAACCTTTCATAACGTTGATTATTTATATGAAACCAATCCTTTTAGGTTCTTTGTAGAACCTGTATTTACCGGATCACGCGCTCGACGGATCGTGCAAGTCAAAAATGTTTCATCACAAAGTGCGTATTCGCGAATCCGGGACTGACAATGTTGAATGTTCCCCTGCGTTCCGCGGAACTGCACACGCATGCTATCAACTCAAATCTCCGGCCTTCTTTACACTCTAATAATTATACGTAAAATTGTAATGGATTGAATGCTTTATCTTTATATTTTATCGCAATAAATGGCAAGACGAGCATGCCGTTCGCCTGAGGGTAAGCGATACGACTACTCGTGAACAGTAGCAAAACCAAACAACACCTTTACAAAGAAATGTTAGGTATTTCACTGCGCTCGCCATCCCGAAACATAAGATGCTAAGGCTCAATACGCCCGGTAGCAACTCCGGATGATTTTTAAAGCAAACAATTTTCTGTATCAGCCCATATATGTCCCACTGCAGGGCACGGGCCTACTCTACAATCGAGAGTACGATTGAGAGTGGTTAGGCCATATAGTCCACCACGCTGGCCTAGTGCGGGTTGGCGGACTTACATACCATAGAAATTCTTATAAATCGCTATAGTATGCAGGTTTCCTCACGATGTTTTCTTTCACCGTTTTTAGTGCGTGGTGATTGACTATCAATACACACATGACTCCGAAAAGTCAGAGGTGTGCCCTGGGATTTGAGCCCGCGACAGCCGTGAACAGTGGCTGCCGCATCCGGTCCGTTTACCAACAGGCCACCACGCACTTAAACACGCACTTAAACAATTGGTAAAGTGGTTTAGTGGAATAAAGATTCTCATAATTTAAGTAAATCATAAGATCGCTATTGGTCATGAATTAAATATTTAATTGGCAGAGGTTACGCCTTAGGCTATTTTCGTGTATGTTCAATAGATTTATAATATCATATCTTCGCTATTCATTAGTACAGACATGTTTTCATTGTCTCCAGTTATTATATGTACAAGTATTCTAATAGTATTCTTTTTCACTATCAAAGCAGCGGAATATGAACTAAAAAAATATGGGCAACTTCAAAAAGCATGAAGTTTTCCAATAGTTATAAAACGTCTGGATAATAAGCCCATTGTTTTGCCTCACGCATGGCGTATAAAACTGTCAAAGTGTAAGTCACCACAACAACTTTCGTTAAACCATGCCAGGGACTTTATGAATTTATTGGCGTTCGTCCAACTTCGAAGTCTTGGAACCCTACAGTAACATAGTGGCATAGACGTATCCTTGAGTTTAATGTTGCAGACTGATAGATAATAACCCACTTTATAAGCCTCATACGTTAGTTAATAAAACGGAAATAACAAATATGAACAACAAACAGGTACTATAAATAGATTCGAGGGTCGACAGACGATGTAATAAAGGATATAGGTAAGCGATGGATGCAATCCGCTTTCAACTGTTCACAATGGAAATCGACAAACCTATGAAGAAGATTAAGAGTAGATAATTTGGGTATACATAGTCAAAGAATACCATATGTATTTTTATGTCACCTATATTCCAGCTACACCCCGCCAAGAATCGGATCGTTTATTTCTTGACATAAACAATGGTGACAATCACTAAAACGCGGTCAAATCATTTGCCTTCAAACATGAAATGAAAAAGCTAGACTTGTAAAACAAAATGTACTGTGAGAGGGTTGTCACGTCATAAAAATTCAAAAGTAATGCATCACATACATATGTACATATATAGCAGAAGTTATGAATGTTACATCACAGAGAGACAAAAACGTGCAGGCAAAAGATTCCCCAAGCTCCCCAGTAGGTCCTTTGTGAGGGGACATCCTACGCGGCGGATCGTAAACTTTACGAGCATTCGTCTCTTTGTACGAATATGTGCATTTTGTTCGGATTAGTTCATGCTTATCACCGGGCCTGTCATCCGGTCGTCTGCCTATGAACAATGATCGCTCCGAGACGTGGATATGCGATGCTGCGTGAACGAATGCTAGGTATGCTACTAATGGTTAATAAACATTTATGCAAGCCAATTTTAATTTTTGTATTTCCGCCTTTTCATAACATAGCCCGTGTAATCTTTTCTATCACGCTCTTTATTTAAAATATAATGCTATATTATATTATATGCTACGATCATTATTGGTATTTGAATTTCCTATCATCATCATTGTTCTTTACTACTGATAGACTAAACTAGTGTAATATGCTGGCAAGTACCTTGAAGGCTTACCGTTAATTTTATAATCGACAGTTGCCAACTCCGCAAGACAATATTGTCCAGTCGTGGTTGTTGTTCCAAAATATTAAAACGACATAAACATTGCTTAATTTCAAGAAATATATGTGTGTAAGTGCACTTTATGCCACATCTGCCCCGATCTAATTTTATTTTCCGCGCGTTTGAAGTAGCCAGTTCTGACTCCATTGAACTAGGCAAGAGTTAGAACGTGTAACTGAAGGATATAAATACGGTTTAATGAGCCATTCAGGGCAGACTGCTGGCAATCAAACCGTTGATTCAGACATGGATAATGCCTTAAGTGCTCGTGTGGTGCCGGTATACACAGAGAAGATACATGGCATTTGATACGCATGGAAAGTTTATATGGATTCAATTGTGTTTCGTTTTCAAGTGTTTTAGGTGCTTTTGTTTTTAAAATTGTTTGAAGCTTTGGGAGTCGTTGTGATTCACTTAGATTCTCCAGTTCTATTAAAATTTAAAAGATCACTCTAAGTTTCATTTGTCGAATATTAAAATTCACTAAATAGATAATATGGATGGCTAGAAACAAAACTTCAGCTATTACAAAAAAAAATGAAATAAAAGAATTACCTGCTATCGTTTAATTTTTAAATGAATATTGCTATTCATAAAGCGATCATGATATCAATCATGAAAATTAAAAATAATAGAATTAACCCTTTGTTCAAATCTTTTTATATTCGTAACTCTGTTACATGGTAATATTGCTCGTATTATCTAAATCTTTTGCCTGGGCAGTTGGCTTAACAGCTCGTAGGGCGGACCCAGAGACCCTTTCCGCAACATAAAACCTGTAACGATAAATGATAATTATTATATTGTTCAAGTATGATGATGTGGCTGAATTATATATAGTCTGTTTTATATTGTGGTATAAGGTATAGGAATAGAGCGGAAGGAACGTATTTTAATCAGTATGTATGCTTGCGGGGAACATGTTTCTTCTTGTAAATTGTTGTTTCTTGTATCGTTAAAGGTCATAGACATTTTTACAACTACTTTAATTTGTGCAATAGCAAACAGTAAATATAACCTTAACAATTCTTACTCAACAAATAATTTCTTCTGAATGAACAAAGAGTTTGTCTATCGATCTTCGTTGTTTAAAAATATTTTAGTAAGCAGTTTTTATTGCTTGTAAAAAAAGATCATTAACCCTAAAAATAATTTAAAACCAAATTTAAAAATAATTAAGATATATACGGCCAGAACTTATCCCTTAAACACCCCGTCATCCGACTGTCCTCGCTTTTCCGAACGCAGACAGCGCCATGGGGGAATATTTTAAGCGAGGGTATTTGGACACTTTAATGCGAGTTTTGATGTTTTATGTTAATACCCAGTATAACTTCGCCCAATACTCATTGAATCGACGATCGTTACCGACTTCACTTCCAAACAAACGATGCCAAATTAATATTCGATTATATTGTGGCAAGGACTCCATTATGGAAATAGGATTGTCTTTTATAGAATTTTAAACATTGATTTTGTAAAATATAGTTATGCTCGACGATATATTTATTTTTAGATAATATGTAGTTTAAAGTTAGAAAATTTATATATATTTTTAAATATTGCAAAAGTTATAATTAATTTCAATCGATGACCTAATGCGTTCTTTTTTGCCGTGAACGCCAAAGCAATTTCAACGCACCTAATAGAGCAATGTCAATAAAGTATCTAATAAAACAAAATGATTAGATACATTTTTTGTAATTAGTCATATAGGCTTTTAAATAGCTCGTATGACAAGTCAATAATTAGATTCGGGTACGTTGTTCCATGATTGCTTCCTGAACTAGACTTACTGAGAAAAGCCAATAAAAGTATCAAATTCATTAACTATTAAATGCAAAACTACAGACGGGTCTCCCTATATATTCTAATACGCGTGTATAGGTATGTATGGGGTGCTTAATTTCTATGGCTTATTTTTGCAACGTCGAGGGTTGGACCCTCAGTATCTTTCGCATAAGTCTTCGTATAACTATAGTTACTGTATGTAAGTGATATCGTGTCACGTATATTCGACTTTAGGTATTGTTTTCTAAGTGTCTTTTTAACAGCACAGAATATTTCAAGTTAAAAGTTGTTTCGAAATATCTAAAGATATCTTAAAGAAGCTTCACAGAGGATTAATTACAAACTGAATTTCATTATTAAATGCAATGGGTTACCATATTACACTAATTTGTATGTATGTATCAGCCCATATACGTCCCACTGCAGGGCACGGGCCTACTCTACAATCGGGAGTACGATTGAGAGTGGTTAGGCCATATAGTCCACCACGCTGGCCTAGTGCGGGTTGGCAGACTTACATACCATATAAATTCTTATAAATCGCTATGGTATGCAGGTTTCCTCACGATGTTTTCCTTCACCGTTTTAGTGCGTGGTGATTGACTAGCAATACCCACATGACTCCGAATAGTCAGAGGTGTGCCCTGGGATTTGAACCCGCGACCACCGTGAACATGTTGGCAGTCGCGTCTGGTCCGTTTACCAACAGGCCACCACGCACTTCAACACACACTAATTTAGGTACTCTATATTAAAAAGCCGAGAAAACCAAGCTAATGGTTTCTTAGATTTACGCGAAAGTTATACATTGAAATAAAACTACTTTTTACGGATTTTATCGCGGATTTGTTTCCGTGACCACGAAAGCCGTAATCAAAACGATCGGGAAGTTAAAAAATGTAAAAACTAAACCAAATCCGTGATAAAATCCGTAAATAATAGTTTAGTTTGAAAAACTTCGATCATTGTTCTTCTACTTTAACTTCTCCTACACGTATTTATTACAGCTTGACCACAAAGTATAATATATTATGTATTTGCTTTTCCTAAAATAAGCCTTATTTAGACAGCCACCATCAAACGCATAAAAATTTATTTACACTCATTTGACTTTCATTTTTCATGACTCAGCTCATACATAGTAAACGTTTTTTTCTTTATCTTCCTACGCATGTTTTGATATGGTAAAGTTATGTTTTCGGATACGTAGTTTCACGGATATTTATCGCAATTGCTTGCCGAAATGTATTTGTCGTTCTATCCTGCTAAGCAAAAACTACCGATACACACAATAGACCATCAAACTATTGAGAATATTGCATGAAGTACGCCTTCGGATTAAATCAACGTAGAAAATCATTTAATTTATTCACAACAACACATTTATTCACACGCTTACCAAATATCGTAGTATTTTAAACAAATGATAACACGAGATTATTTAATCGAATGCAGTAGTTAATCATAGGAAAAAATATGTGCATCATAAATGACTTTTAATGAATTCCAAAAGAACAAAATGTACTTTATTTATTTTTATAAAACATATTAAGCTTTCTAAACACATCAAACTTCAGACTGGCTGGCTACTTTTTTTAAAATCACACCCCATTCTATATTTAATTTCAAATTTCGAACACTGGCACCTCATGTCTTATTAAAAGGGAAATGCATTCCGAGTACGTATCATCTCCGCCCACGCTTGGAGTCGGTAGGGCTAATAAATCCCTACGGCCGGCAAACGGGTGCGACTGCACCGAGATGCGACGTCGCCAATGGGGATTTATTTATATGCAAAATTATATTTCAAGTAAAAGTGATATTTTAAGCCGAGCTGTTTGAATATGCACATTTTGATGTGTTTTATATTACAATCTTGGATTTTGACGCCTTTGCGCATATGGGGATAAGCCGCGTATGAAACGTTTGAAAATGGATTTGATACCAGTTACAAAACAAGTGATTTAAAACTGTTCGGAATAATGGAATAGGATGGAAATTCTCTTCATATTCTGTAAAGTTAACACCACAAACATACACACACACAACGAACAGAATTGAAATCTCACATTTTTTAACAATTTCCTGATGCAACTATCCATCTCGCTTTTTCCAACCAACTATGATTTACGGAGGTTCACTCCCAACACAGATATAAGTTCCCGCAGACAAACGCCACTCAAAAACTTTTTTCTTAATGCCTATACCTCCCCTTGAAGACGTTTTATATAATCCATTAAGATGTCAAAGAAGATTGATATAATGAGATGAGGATCGACTTACGTGGGTGCATCTCTAACGACCCGTCCGCGATCTCTATTTGAAATGGAGACAAAAAGGAAATCGCTGTGTAAAAGAATTTCTTTACGGGATCACGTGAACAAGAAAGGCCAATAGGATTCTTTTTTACTGAAGGTAAGAAAGGCTCGTGTCTTTTTCAATGCTTAAAGAGAGGAACCCTTATTCCGTGCCTATTGTTAATCACAGTTCTTATTCTGCTACTAAAATTTGTATTGTTTAACGATGTTCAAACTGCGATTTTAGAATTCTTGCTCAACCTGATCGCGGTAGTATACTACCATACGATAGTAAGCGATCCTTTGTTCAATTTGACCATAACTAGAAGTTAAGTATGAACCGAGTAAAGTAATATTAAGAATACGACCACTGTATTCCGACATCTACTTGAAAACATAATTATTTACGGTGTTATTCATGGATTGTTTATAAAGCTAATTTTGTTAGTAAATGTTTTGTATATTTCATTCAAAATGAAAGCAAAGTCGCCCGAAAGGGACAAAACATTCGATGACTAAAATAGGTTTATAAAACGTCTATGAATAGGGCTGTTACCTTCTCTGACACTTAAGAACAATTTCATAGAGATTTGAAGTCCAAACAACGCTAAAACATTATTTGATGACGGAACATTTGTGGAAATAACAGCAATGTTTACAGAACTATATTACGATTCGCTAGACTAATAAACGCATTCGCTGGAAAAAAATATGACCATCAACATAATTTTAATGATGTCAATTGTTGAATAAAAAAAGAACTGCGTTTGAATTCAGTCAAATCAAAGTTACGGTTTGGGGCTGCCGACTAATTTTCAAAAGTCTGTGCATTGGCGCTGATAGTCTTTTGAAGCCAGGATACGGGCACAAAAAATCGCTCTTTCACTTGGATGCATACAATCAACAAGCAGGAAACAGCGAACTTTTGAAAAATTTCCGCCATATCCGGCCTTTGTGAATATCAAAGAGTCGTTATATGGGCGCCAGATTGGTTGGAGCATTGATAATATAGCCAATATCAGAGACTACAGTGAATTCAATGGAAGGAAAAAAACAAGAATTTTGCAATAAGTTAAAAAAAACACATATTATCTATGCGATAACTTTTAAAAATTGTAAACAAATAGCATTATTTATTAATAGTAGATTAATACTTTAACATACAACAATACAATACAAAATTACAAGACAAATAATCTAGGGAATAGCATTAAATATTTCTGAGTTCTAGTTGCATTGGTCACAGGAGTGACTACATTTTTCAGTTTCAGTGGTAAATTATGTTACAGCGATAAGAAATATTTTTTCTAGGACTAACCTCAGTATATCTAACCATCCGATGCTCTGTTTTGATAGGACTGCACTTAATACGCGAAGCAGTAGTTCTCAAAAACTTAAAAGTTAGGAGAAGCTACTACCAGGTAACAGATGATCGAAGACACATAGTAAAGAAACAAAATTACGCTCTTGGGTACAGACAAAATTCTCTTTAAACAATTAACTAGTCTGCGCGTTCTACTCTATGTCGATTGTCATTTTTCCGCTCGGCAGGAGGGTAGTGTGACAATGCGCCGCGGGCCGGGGCGGCGGGACGTGTTCGTGATGTTTTCATTTTTCACTCACTTTTCACATTTTTTTCTACACAAAAAACTGTGGAAAGGACCGTTTTGATAGAACTGAAGCGCGCTCGTTCATGGTTGTGCTCGTATTTTTCCAGTTAATGTGTACATGATACGCTGAGCGCAATGTGGCTAGTGTCGCGTTTAGTGCTCCACTGTTTAAATTCGTTTTTAAAGTTGAGTTTATTCATGCTGTGGAGGCTATTATATTTCTGCACGGTTCGTTTTTGCTGGTGTTGGTTCTTAATACGAGGAAGCTACTTAATGGATACATAATTTTGAACATTTCATTAAAAAACATTGATTTTTGTATTTTTAGTATTTCCTCGCGACCATTTTAAAGCGCATCGCCTTGTACTATTTCTCTCAAACCATTGTAGGCCCTTCTTCCAGCTTTCTCTTCCCACTAAAAGCCACTTCTGTAACGTACCAGGGTACTTAGAATCCTTACTATTCTCCCATCTCGTTTCCCTACAATTCCCCCTGTTTGTAGGTGTTCTGGTTACCTGTGATCGGTTTTCGCTTTTGCTATGTTGAATGCTAAGAAACAAACACGTACACTTAATATATTACATATGCATATTTACTCGTCAAAATTAATTGCTTTTCATACTATGTCAGCATCAAGAAATCCTGATGACTAATGCAACAACGTCTTATGAGACAGATATTCAAGACAAACATATAACAAATGATTCAAGGAATTAGACAAGGAAAGGGCAGCAACTATTAAGTTTCTTTTTTCATTGATAATCATATTGTATTTGATTTCAAAATTTATTTTAGCTTAGTCGACATAACATTATTCGTCTAAAAACGTATCAAAGTAACAATAGAAATTGTGTTGCGGGGGATTATAGCGTCATTACGTCGCCCCTGCAGGAACTCTAATTGTTTCCGACCAGGCCCGGGACGTATCAATTTGCAAGCAATTTAGCTCACTGTACCTTTCAAACGGTGTACTTGCACAGTACGAGCGAGCCAATTGTATTCTCAAGTTGTGTGTGCGGATATTATTACTAAAAGATTTATAGGTATCATTAGGTTAGGATTGCAAGGTTTAGATTTAATGATTTATTATGCACTGTCTTGTGGATGAAGAATTCATGTAGTCAGTTTCAAGTACGGTATGATTAAACGATTTACGGGGTGTGTTTTGTCGACCTAGTATAGGTTTCTTTTTTTTATTCTGCCACCAATGCGTCTAATGATTCATAATGTAAGTATTTTCACAAGAAGTATTCATAATCATGTTCGTTTAGTTGAAATGAAATAAACATAAATATAATATAGGCTGAATCCGAAACATAACAATTGGGTTACTACCATCATATGCTAAATCGATACAGCCTCGGTAACACAGTGACTGCCTCTGTGGCGCAGTTGTACGACAGTAAGATTACAACGCTGAAGTCACTGGTTCGAATCCCAGGATGGGTAAAACGATATTGGATATTTTCTATTATTTATCGGTCTATATTCAGAAATTTGTGCTAATATTGCGATAGGCTCGCCTGCTATCACGTGTGACAGAACACAAAAGGCGAAACGTGGGTGTCGTAATAGCATCTCTGTATACTTTATCTGGGAAAAAGACGTGAATTTATGTATGTATGCTACATCGGTAACGAACTTAATACGAGTTTATTGATTAGAAAAACATAAAATGCCAGGCGTTTGATATAAATTCAACCTAACCACAAAAGTATAATCCAGAACGTTCTTTGATCTATACAGAAACTATCCTTGAATAAAATAAAACCAAATAACTATTTCCTACCACTGGCAATGTCGATTGTTTTTAAGAACGAGTACAGCCAACAAAAGGTGAGAAAATATTGGATACATTTTCTCAACGCCACGCCGACTTGGAAAATAGACCGCGGCTTTTCATATATTAAGAGTGTCCCAGAATTTATAAGACTGCATATATTTTCATTGTTACCAGCATTATACACAGACATTCCTATAAATATTGTTGTTTTTGGTTTAAGCCTTGAATAATAATTATTTTGCACAAAATGTATGTCCGTAATTAAATAAATAAATAACACCCAACAGTCACATACATAGTTCTGATCCCACACTTAGATCAAGTATTTTGTCGTGGGCATCAGGAATTACGAGAGACTTTTCGGTCTCACAAACACCCAGACCCGGTGCGGGGATCGAACCCGCAACCTCGTTTCACAGGCGGCGTCTAACCAACTGCGCCCCGGAGGCTGACGATTAGTGGTCTATATTTATAAATGTTGTGTTGAAGGTATCAAGGGATTGAAAATTATATTGTAATATTCCAAATAATTAGTCTTAGCTTTTGCCGTTTTGCAATATCATCGTCTTCAGTCACATAAAGTCCTCCATCATCATCATTTCAGCCACAAAATTTCCACTGTTGAACATAGACCTCCCAGGATCTCCACATCGACCTGTTGGAAGCGGCCTACATTCAGCGACTTCTTGCAACCTTAGCCAGGAAGTCAACTGATGATTAAGCAAGGATTTACATAGTTACATGTTAAAAGCGGCTTGCATCAAGCAACTTCCTGCAGTATTGGACCGCCCGTCTACCCTGTAGGTTGTCATTTTCTTTGTTTTGGGTGTGTTTATACCCCGGGCTGATCTAATGCTATTTTTAAAGTCGTGAACCTCTTAAATTGAGAGTCCTAGAAATAAAATCTAGGCCATCATGTATAATAGTCAATACACACTGTCACTAACCAACAATATAATTACATACATACATAATCGTCACGCCTGTATCCCATAGGGGTAGGCAAAGTCTGTAGACCGCCACTTTGCTCGATCCTGACATACTACTTTCGCTTCGTCCACTTTCATCAACCTCTTCATACATTCTCGTAGGTTCAGGGTACTTTTGACCTGACCCTTGTTTAGGGTATCACCGATTTGGATGGTGTATGTTCGGTGAGGTCGACACTTCCATCCACACTCGCATTATTTATTTGTTTTGTAATTCTCCTTTCATCCATCCTCTCTACATAATTACTCTCCAACTAATAGGTACCGTTTGACGTTTTATACTTTTCAATTTTAAACCATGGTATTGGGGCTTTACGGTGAATGTTATTGAAATTGTGTGAGTTACGCTTTACGTTGAGAAGCATGAAACGTCAAAAGGTAAGTTTTAGTTTTAGTTGGATTATAAAAATGCAAATAAAATAAAATACCTACCTGAAATATTCGATCCGCTATAGCCTTTTGTTTTTACTTGTGAAAATATTAACATAAACCCGGCTGGTTATAATGAAGTCTTCCTCGACGGATGACTCCAAATGAGATACTAAATTGTTATTTCCTCGAGACTCGATTAGCCACACCGGGGTCTTGAGATCAAAGCGCGAGCCAAATCTGATTACTGAATGACTGAAACGCAACAACATTCAGTTATAAAGATTTCTTTGTTGAAAAACTGACAATTATTTTTAATTCAGTTCCATTGTATTTTATTAGAAAATCTTTTTGTTAAGGCTGGAACTTGTGTTTGTGTTAATAAATCGAGCTATTAATAAACAAATTTGGTTTGCAAAGTGAATACTTTTTGCTTGTATACCTTTCAAATCCAAGTACCAATGAGTCCTACTGTGATACCTACTAGATATCTAATTCGCAAAATTAAAGATGATTATTATTGAGAGCTCCTTCTTTGAATGAATACATGTAGAGCACCTATTTTCTGCAACAAAATCCACTTCCTATGCCATCTCTAAAATAAATGGTATCGTATAAACAATAAATATTTCCTAATCCCATATATCCAAATAACTCATCCCGTCGCCATCAAACTTCGTTCAAGTCATAACAACGTCAGTAAATTTTTTATTAGCGTTCGGGTGTCAATAAAAATGAAAGGAAAGAATCAACAATAAGTCCTTTGGACTGGAAGCGATAAAACTTTAAATTATACTTGATAATACCACGTAACGTCGGCTTTATTGCTGTACGTTAGTTCCAATAAAAATCGCTGCGTGAGATCTGTCTGTCTAGCTTTTATATTTTCCTGGAGCCAGGCAAAACGTGTACTCTTAAAGCTTCGTACATAATGCAGACAAGATAAACTTGTTTTATTATTTTTACAGAACAGACTCCTATTTTTATTTATGTATGATACAGGTAGAATAATACGACGACAACGAATGTGATAGTGAGTGTAGTGCAGTTGAATATCCGCTGATATGTCATGAAGTACACAGATTGATCGCTAGTGCTATAAAAATCACGCTATGAATAAAATATCCCCTAACACATGTCGATTTAAAGCATCACTCCCCACGCCCTCAAATTACTAAAACGTAATTTAACACATATTTCTTTAAAAATAATGAAAACGATTGGAACAGAACACCGCCGTGGGCTGGCACGTGACTTGGCCAAATTGGGCCAATCTCGCACCTTTGTCCCGACACGAAGCTACGGTTTGATCAAATATTTGCAGCCTCCCGACTACTCGTGAGTTATCCACGTTTTCTGTAACGATGTAACTTCCACGATGAGTTGAGATGGAAAGTTTGTGACGTTTTGCTAGTTCGCCCTTTGTTTAGCGTTAATTCGGCCCTCTTGATTTGTTCAATAGAACGGTCGCGTACTGTCCTCGCTTTGTCATTGTCAAGTGTCGTTGAGACAATTTGTTGTTTAACTTTCAAACTAGGCATTTGAACTTGAAGAACTTAAATTGTTAACAGCGAATTAAGAAATTTTAATACACTTATATTGTATCGAATAAATATTTAATTATCTTATTTAATAGTGAAAATACTGGTGTAACCAAATTTATGGTGGAACTAAGACATAAGATTAAAAGGTTCGAAATGTCCAGTAGTTACTCGCGCTACAATATCCTTCAATCCGAAACATTTTAGGAAACATCAAAATATCACCGTCTAGAAAGTTATTTCAAGAACCCTCTGGCAATACTAGAATTGTTCCAACGTGGACAGCCACCACAAAATACAATTCAACAGAACATGACACTGTGAAGTCTGGGAAAATACTCTCGACTGAAATAAACTTACCTGTGGTGACGTCACCGACTTGTCTCACTCTCGTGTTGCAAAGCTGAACTGAATTCGGAGAGAAGAAATTTGAGCGCTCCGTTAAAGATTAAAGAATGTTATTCTTAAATTTTTTAAATGAATTAGGCATTTTTAATTAAATGAATATGATCTTCTTCAGTCTGGGGTGTTACTCTATATTCCTATACGACAACGAATGCTCGAACGTCGCACATATATCTATAAGAATATGCCTAAATACCATACAAACTTACGGGTACTGGGTAGTACAATACCGTCTAGACATATCTAGATACCATACCATAATATCGATTAACAGTAGACAGTTATCTTCTGCCATTCGTCACCATTATATAAACCTACATATTTATATTTATGTATTCATAGGCTTGCAAACTACAAGAACAAAACGATGATTAATATTTTGTAGGGTAAAATGATCTTAGCCTAAATAGATTGACTAATACCACAAAACAACGTATCCATTAGTACCTAATGCGAACCACATCACTGCGGGCTGCGTTTGTTCCACAAACGAGCAAGTGTACCGCGACCAATAGCGGTTTGCTTATACATATGTAGACAGTTTCAATTATATCGTAATCTGTATCAGCCCATATACGTCCCACTGCAGGGCACGGGCCTACTCTACAATCGACAGTACGATTGAGAGTGGTTAGGCCATATAGTCCACCAAGCTGGCCTAGTGCGGGTTGGCGGACTTACATACCATAGAAATTCCTACAAACCGCTATGGAATGCAAGTTTCCTCACGATGTTTTCCTTCTCCATTTTAGTGCGTGGTGATTAATTATCAATACACACATGACTCCTAAAAGTCAGAGGTGTGCCCTGGGATTTGAACCCGCGACCACCGTGAACATGTTGGCAGCCGCGTCCGGTCCGTTTACCAACAGGCCACCACGCACTTATATCGTAATAGTTAGTGAATATACATCCTATAACGAAGGCTTTATACACTCAGTCCCTCAGTTTTATCACGCTCAGAGTCCAATGCATCTACAATTCCCAATTGTTTGAGAACATGACGGCATACCTAGATTAAGAACTCGTAAAGCTTAACGCAATAATACTTCGCATACTAATATATGTCAAATATGTTTAAATGGTGGTGGTTTAACTGGTGGTAGGTCTCTCATATGTGAGAGGTTGCCTGGGTAGCTACCATCACAATGTCTTTTTCTCCCGTCAAATAGCAGTGTAAATGCATTGTTGTGATTCGGATTTAAGGACATTGTAGCCAGAGTAACGACTGGACATATGGAGACTTGATATCTTATGTTTCAGGATGGCGAGCGCAATGGAATACCAAGTCATTGCTTCATGAGCATTCATGAGCGATCGTATCGCTTACTATCAGTTGAACGGCAGGCTCGTCTAGCCATCCAATGCAATAAAAGAAATGTTGTACCTATAAAAATTACTAGCGGCCCTGCTGATATTTTATGATTCCACTCCACACCAGATACATGCTATTTTTCGTACAAACTCTTGTATACCTAAACTGCATCCCTTTTTCTTCCCACCATACTTATCCTTTTCAATCTTATACTTGTTACTTGCCGTACCGTCCCCTACCTTCTCGTCATTTACCATCCTGTCTCATTCCGTGCCTTTACGTCCTGTTATATCCCATTAAATTAATTCTGTCAGCTAGCCCAGTCCTATCCGGTCCCTCGTCCTAACTCTAATTTTATCCCATCTCTCCACACCCAAATAGCGTGCCTAATGAATTATTGGCATAAAAAACTTCAGCTATTATGTTTTCAAACAATATTTCATCCCTTATTTCAACCCTATAATGCTGTTTTTAGCTAACTATGGGAGTTAGCTAATAGCGTTGTACAAATGCTATCCAAGATGCAGTTTGATTAGCGCAAATTAAACGTTATCACTTACGTCAAGGCGTTACCGATTGTAAAAAGAAAATAGGTTGGAATCCCTTGTAACTTGGCTAAGGGGTCAGTTGTTACTGTTTTTTATTACACATTTCAACCCTTATTTCAACCCCTTTAGGAATAATATAAAGAGCAATACTCTAGGGGCCCTACTTCATTAGAAACTTCATACACACCTATTCCTATTTTAATTCAATTATCAAATTCAATACTAGAGTTTAGAATACAAAAACTAAAACCCAGAGTGTAGCGGGCGATGCATCATATTTAGCCGTACGATCAATCAGTGCTGGCTGTCGCATCGGCCATTACTCAATTAAGAACACGTGATCGATGCGCGAGGGGACCGGCGAATCTTTGCCTGCTTTGAATATGTTTGTCGACAGGAATGTGGTTTTGCAGCATTAATATTAATTTAAGAAATTCACGTGAATTTAAATAAATTGGTATTTGGTAAAACGTCACTCGTGTGAAAGTCAGGCGAATCGGTATTTGGTAAAACTTCAATAAATATTTTGAATTTACGAATTTTATAAAGTTTGCAAGATTTATATTAATTATAGAAACTCGTATGAAAGTAAGGCGAATCGGTATTTAGTAAAACTTCAATAAATATTTTGAAATTACCAGGAAAAAATAAATCGTTTCGTTACTAGTCAAAAAGTTACTTCTGACGATTTCGGTATAAAATTTATAATTACAAAGACAATCTAATTTGATTAATTTGAACACTTTGTGGAAGGTTTATTGATCAACAAACATTGGTTTGGTGTACTGGGAGCTGGGAAGCAGAAAAGACACTTCTTACTGGTCTTCTTTAATTCTTACTGGTCGTAAGAAAGGAGACACTTTTCTTTCGGAGTGTGACTGTTGGGTTATATTTGTTAATACGGATTGTCGTCAATTGATATGAGAATCACATGCGACGAGGCTAATTTTAAAGCCATAGTGGCTTTTTAGAAAGATTAAACTTCGCTAAAAGTTTGTAATTTAAAATTATGCAATTTTATTAAATAATTTTGTTTTAAATAAAACCCCTGTGGTGTCTGGAGACGGGCAAATAAGTACCCACCAATTTATGTCACTTAACTTTACCGCCGACATTCATCTTATCTCGTTTTAATCTCTCGGTGGCTGTCAAGAATGTCCTAACTCCTGACTCTAAGTAGCAAAGACGCTCTGTCTACGGTAGCATACATAGAGTTGCCTGGATAGCGTTTACATAAATAATAAATAAGATTAATTAGTATGATATTTTCTTTCTCCTTCGCCTGCAATTTCAAATACATATTATAATTATTGTGGTACATTTCGACCCCTCCCACGCACAAAGGCGTATCGAGATTATGACAAGTTTTCAGTACGGTCATTTAAAGATTAATTATGTGATTATTAAATATTGAGTATAAATATTTAGTTTCTTTTTAGTTTAAAATCAAAAGTTCCTCTGTATCTTGATTAGTTAGGGACTATTTAAGAAATAAAAACATTAATTAGTGAGAAAAACGATAATTACATACTTACGACTTTGTGCGTTGAAACAAAACTGCCACATTACTAAGATACGACGACTTACAACGATATGCGTGGTAAAAATTTTCTATGCCTTCAAGTTACAACGGGTTACAACTTTATGCGTCGTAAGAAAATATATATATATCATAAGTACCATCAAGTTTTACGACGTTGTTTTAGTTGCTCATAATTATTGTATAGTTAAAAAGTTCAACAGTGGATGGGGTTTTTAAAATAAATAATAGAATATACAACATGTTATGTATATTTGAAGTTGTACTAAACATAAAACCATCTTTTTTTCAAATCAACTTTAATATTGTTTAAGTTTACAGCTAATACAGCACAAAATATAAAGGTAATTATATCTTACATAATATTTTTGAGGAACATTGTGAACTTATACCTAATCAAACAATCAACTTAATTAATCAGTCTTGAAATAGTTAAATTAGGATTTGGGATTAAAAGCACCCAGTATAAAAATGTTAGTTAAGAAGACATATAATATGCAACCATTTAAACTATGCCAGTTTTCTGTACGATAATGGTAATAAAAGTAGTTTAAGTAAATTGAACAAGTTACAAAATCAATGCTTACGTGTTATAGGAGGATTTATACAGAGTACTCCAGTCCATGTAATGGAGTACGAGTGGCATCTCCCTCCGCTACGTTTGAGGCGGCAATATTTAGCCGGAAAGTATTGGCTTAAAGCAAAGTCTTTCACAGAGAGTGGAACTATTGATATAATTGACAGTTTGGCAACCTCTTATAAACATCTATATTGAAGATGTAAAACCAAGCCTGTGATGGTGTTAATTCATGAATCCCTTAAAACAAATACCATACATTCAACCTCTCAATTGGAGCAATTTTAATTGGTTACTTGGGTTAGTAACATAGACACAGAATTTATCAAATCTTCTATTAAATGTGTAAGAAAATCCAGACATCAATAAAGTCCAAATATTTTAAACCTTCTATGCAATAAGTATCCTACTATGCACTACTCAAATTTCTATTCTATTTACACGGACGGTTCAAAAGATGGACAACATTTGGGTATGGCAGTAGTTGATCTTCAGATCAATTGGTCAATGAAATTTAGATCAAATAGTAATGTTTCAATTATGTACATTAAATTAATGGCAATCTTAGAGGCTGTTTCATATGTCGAGTTTTTAGTAGCGGTAGCTTTGTTATACTAACGGACTCAAAGAGTTCGTTACAGCATTTGGCTCGTTGCACCTCGATTTTTCGAGGAGCATCGATAGCCTATACCATATTAGACACTATTAGGAAACTTCGAAAGAAGGATATTAAGTTATTTTTATCTATTTATATCCTCCCACGCTGCGCTTTCCGCTACGCGGCCTCCATTCGAGCACTTTCCGACCCCATCGATCATCAGATCTCCGCGCTATGTGCCCGTATGTGTAGCGGAAAGCGCAGCGTAGGACGTCCACTCACAAGATGGTCCGACGACCTGGTAAAGGTCGCGGGACGTCTCTGGATGCAGGCTGCCTCCAACAGGTCTCTGTGGAAATCATTAGGGGAGGCCTATGTTCAGCAGTGGACTTCCTTTGGCTGATGGATGGATGGATGATGGATATCCTTCCATATCGGATTGTCAAGAAATGAAATGGTAGACTATCTTGCCAAGGTAGCGATGACAGACGGAGACCATGTGAATTGTTTACCGCATTATACAGACCTTATCTCTTTAGTTCGTAATTACTGCTTAAAAGTTGTGGAAATAATCTTTTGATGAGAGATCTCTACATAATGATATATGGTATAAAACCATTCAACCTGATCTCAATGTTAAGCCATGGTTTATTAATTGTAAATTGACTAGAAATAAAGTCGTGATGGCTGTCGGATTTCGGTCTGGAAACACGCCTATAAATACTTTTGCATTTCTTATGGAAAATATACACTTACCAAACTGTGTTATATGTGGCAGTATTGAGAATGTGATATACGGTTTAACGGAATGTGTTCGGAACGAGGTCCAAAGGGTCTCGTTTAATATTAAATATAAAAAAATATATTGTTAACAAAACCCTCTATAATTTAATAAAGATTTAAAAAAAACTCGCTACATGCAAGGTGTAACTTCGAAATTATTTAAACTTGTCTTACCTCGTATGAGCTTATTCTAGCATCATTATTACTTATTAGAGATTCTTACGGCGATTCGTACAAATTCCAGTACTGCTCCGTTTCAAGTAAATCTGGTGATTCTAAAAGACAAATTTAGAATGGTATTAATAACTACTGACTGCCTCGGTGGCGTAGCTGTACTAAGGTACGCTTGCAAAGCTGAGGTCTCGGGTTCGAATCCCGAGTCGGGCTAAGTGATATTGGATTTTTCTATTCATTATCAGCCCGGAGTCAGGAATTTGTGCCCGATATGGCGATAGGCTCGCCACCTATCAAATCGTGGGACGGAACATACAAGGCGAAATGTGGGTGTCCAGGCACCTCTGCCTACCCCTTCTGGGAAAAAGGCGTGAGTTTATGTATGTATGTAATAAATACAATCAATCAGTTTCATAAGATTCCAAAGTTTTACTTTAATTTAGCAACTGCCACATTGCATAAAGTCTTATATCATATTGTGGTCGAAGCATATCATTGTATGTGCTAGAAACGACTATATGGACACAATTTTAATTAAATAAAAGCAGCGCATAAAGTCGCAAGTACCAGTTAAGACCCCTAACTTTCAAAAACAAACAACGCATAGCGTCGTAACTAACGTGTTACGATATTATGCGCTGGACAAAATGTAAACAATTTATCATTGAAAAATTCGTAAATATCGCGATAGATTGCAATAAATCAAGTTAAAATTGCGTATTATTAAGCAAATATACATGGTTTAAAATTAATTATTAAGCACAACTTACCAGATCGATGAGTTTCATTGGATCAGATTTACATTTGAATTTTTGAGAGCTAATTTTAAGATTCTTGATGAACGTAAGTTGTTTATTTTGCTATCATATAAAAATAAAACTATTATAAAAGCTTAATTAACATAGAATACAAACAAAATCTGATTATTTTTCGTATGTAGATCCCATGTTTATTGCGCGTACCGGTAGTGTCATACGACGCCGGTAACTAACTTTGACGGGTCTCGCGCGAGCTAATAGTACAACGCAGATAGTCGTTACTCGTGATAGGGCCATATGCGTGGGCACTTTGAACAGATACGACTATAGGCGTTTAAAAATCTCGGTATTTATTAACAATATGAAGATTTTATTTTCAGGGATGTATAAAGCTTTTGTGCCTAATTACAATAAGCTAAAAATCTCTTTTCCAGTAAAAATGTGGTTAAGACCTTATGCGTGGGAAGTGTCGATTTGAATTTTCATTTTTCATAAAATGGATACAATAATTTTGCCGTAAACATAAACTAGAGAGATAATAAATAAAGTTACGATTACTCAGTGGCAATTATTAACATGTTCAAAAGTGAATGTTTTGAACAAAAAATACATTTTGTTGTTTATTTTTTATTTGTAATTGTAGGTTATTGTAACTTTCCATGTTATATGTATTCAAATGGCCGAATATAATAGCCATAATCGTGCACTGTAGACTAGTTAGTGTAAAGATATTTTTATTTTCCCGCTCCGCTTATCACATTATTCGCCGCACGCGCGGGTTGCAAGGGAATCTCTACAAAGTAAATATTTGGCAAAGTAATTAGCGAGTTGCAAGGAGTTAGCGGTACTGAGTGGCCCAACTGCGGGCTGCTTGCTCGAGCGCCGCCCCGATCGTGTATCGGTTAATATTTCAACGGAACAAGACTTTTACATACTCTTAACTTCCCCTGTAAAATATGGTACTTTATCGTTTTTTTTTTTTTTTTTTTTTTTTTCAGTACAAAACTTACAGTTTTACCAATGCGTTTGTGTTTTTAAAAAACAAACAGTTTTAACTTACGAAATATTTAAGGTAGCAAACAAAGTAGAACAAAACAAATAAATATTCTAATAAAATTAAATACATAATAATAATAAAAAACATATTTTAAATGGTGCTGGTGTTTATCGTACAGGGCTATCATGGCACAAGCATCAACCGTTTCCCATTATTGTCACATTAGCCTAAGCACTTTTGATTAAGTAAAAATGTTGTTCGTGAGGTAGATTAAGGAAATATTTTTTTATGATATCGTTGCATTGCCTGTTAGTAAACTACTGTTTTAGTATTCTTATCATGTAAAACGAATGTACTGTTAGTAATATCAACGGTAGAAATATGGTAGTGACAAACAATTGTCTATAAGAAATTGTACTGTACTGTATCAGCCCATATACATTCCACTGCAGGGCATGGGCCTACTCTACAATCGACAGTACGATTGAGAGTGGTTAGGCCATGTAGTCTATAAGAAATTATCGTAGAAAATTGCAACTTGGATTATTTTAGCATTTATTATTATATATTGGTGAAATAGTTTAAATAATTTTTAAATCCCAGAAGAATCTTTTGCTTTTTTAATTTAAATTGGCAATAAAGGTTCAAAGCTCTCTCTAAACTTCAAACATAATTAATATTAATTTAGATGCTAATGGTTTCTTAGATTTACGCCAATTATACACATTAAAATAAAATCCGTTCACTAACATACAATTTAATTACCCTAATTTACAATTATTGAATTCAGTATCAGTATCAGCCCATATACGTCCCACTGCAGGGCACTGGCCTACTCTACAATCGGGATTACGATTGAGAGGGGTTAGGTCATATAGTCCACCACGCTGGCCTAGTGCAGGTTGGCGGACTTACATACCATATATATTCTTATTAATCGCCATGATATGCAGGTTTCCTCACGATGTTTTCCTTCACGGTTTAAGTGCGTGGTGGTTGACTATCAATACACACATGACTCCGAAAAGTCAGAGGTTTGCCCTGGGATTTGAACCCGCGACCACCGTGAACATGTTGGCAGCCGCGTCTGGTCCGTTTACCAACAGGCCACCACGCACTTTTAATTGAATTAAAATTAAAATTATTGAATTAATAAGTGTATTTAAAGTTAGTTACATCCGTTGGTTAGTTAGTCCACCCCATAACCAGAAAAGCCGTAAAGTAATCGAAACGTCGAACCTTACTTTTATTTCAACATAGATTCTATTCGAAATTGTCACGGCGAAATTAAGCGAAAATATTATGTTTAACCAACTGAACTACATCACTTACCCTTTTAAACAACAAGCAACAAAGTAATTACCTACACAAAAGCATGCGAACTCCTATATGTTTTTGTCAAAAGGAAAAATTCAAAACTTTCTAGAGTTTAATACAATAATTTTACAGAGACAAAGGGCTGTCATGATTAAAATTACCAAAATTAAACGAGGTATTTTTCTGCTTTGATGTTTATTAAATTACGGAAATATATTCTGTATACATTTACATTACATATCATACCATAGCTCCTCATATACGCCAAATGTTGAACTCGGCACTCCACTAATATTAAAAGCTCTACAGAGAGAGTTTATATCATAAAATAAGCCGCGATCTGCTGATACATAGTCTATACCCACTTGATAATAAAACTTTAGTATTCCCAAAGATTTAACAAAAAAAACCCTGTCCGAATAAAATACATGTAAACAAAATACATAAGAAAACATTTGGCCACTGACAAACGTGCGCTTTAAGCTCACTACAAAGCCGTGTGCCCCGCCGGCCTACTGTATCAGCCCATATACGTCCCACTGCAGGGCACTGGCCTCCTGTACAATCGAGAGTACGATTAGGAATAGTTAGGCCATATAGTCAACCACGCTGGCCTAATGCATTGGCGCACTACGGCCTACGTCGGCAACTTATTGTTGGTGAAATCAGCCGGCGGCTTCACTCATTGCAATCAAGTTGGAAAACTTTGTCAGCCACATGGCAGCGGCTCAATATATTGAGGGACATTTTTATGACATTGTTGCATTATGACGAACAGCGCGCTTGCATTGACGAAATGTCATCTCACCGGGATACACTTGCGGGTGCTTGTCGCCAACATGATTCTTTTCTTATAAGCCGCCGGGTTGTGCTGGCGTGCTGTACCGCTGAGCCGACAGCTTAAGTGTGTAGTGCGCCTAAGGTGAAAAGCTCGTTACAGTAACCTATACGAGCGAGTTGCATTGCGCGAATGACCTACAATAATTTGTTTTGATTACGTCATCATGATTGGAAAACAACTCTGTAACTATGATATGTCAATGCCCTTAAAGCTAGCAGCTCTCCATAACAAAATCGCATCGCATTCCAGGGCGTAGTAAAACTTATAAACAACCTCGATAAACAACTCCCAGTGCACGCTAAACGGAAAATATCAATCTTTCAATAAAAATGTGACGTTACGGGCAAATAGTGTTTAAAGGAAATAATAAAACATGTCGCCCCGCCTCTGGCCTCAAAGAGAATTCTCTAAGCAGCCGGGTGAAATAGCTTTACAGCTTGCAGCGAGTTTAATGTTCAACTCTGTATTACGTCGGTACTTACAAGGGAATTGTGATTTTCTTCACTTCTTTGCCGCGGTTAAATTATGTCTTACTTTATTTGCTACAAACCGCAGTTTCTTAGCTGGTATTTTTCTGCAATTTTATTGCTTTGAAGAGTTATTGTAAGGTATTTTATTCCAACTAGTATTTTGATACGACAGTTCTTTTTTTTTATACAATAGGTTCGGCAAACGAACAAACAGGTCACCTGATGGTAAGTAATTAGTACTGTCCATGAACATCCACATTATTTGGATTATAGATAATGGTTTCTTAGATTTACGCGAATGTTACACATTGAAATAAAATTATTATTTACGGATTTTATCGCGGATTTGGTTTAATTTTACATTTTTTGAGTTCCCGACGTTTCGATTACTTTACAGCTTTCGTGGTCACGGGGCGGACTGAGGTATTAGACGTCCGCTCTGTGACTGTTACAATTCAACTACCCTTATTTTACAATTATTAATTTAAAAATTAATTTGAAATAGCTAGTCTGTATTTGCGATCCGATCTACGCAGAAGGAGCTCACAGTGTCTTGAGGTCTGGCAGTTGGTCTTTTGGGTTCCGATTTAATTAATTGTAGTATTGGATCCCATGCTTGTGCAAGCTTCAAGCCATCTTCTCTATTGAAATTTGGATGTTTTTTAATTTCAATAGCCTCGCGAAACATCCTGGGCAGGAAGCGGTGTTCTTTAGCAAGGACTTGGGGCTGGTCAAAGCGGAGGTAATGCTACATACAGAAGAAGGCTCCAAGCGCTTCCTGCCCAGGATGTTTCGCGAGGCTATTGAAATTAAAAAACATCCAAATTTCAATAGAGAAGATGGCTTGAAGCTTGCACAAGCATGGGATCCAATACTACAATTAATTAAATCGGAACCCAAAAGACCAACTGCCAGACCTCAAGACACTGTGAGCTCCTTCTGCGTAGATCGGATCGCAAATACAGACTAGCTATTTTAAATTAATTTTTAAATTAATAATTGTAAAATAAGGGTAGTTGAATTGTAACAGTCACAGAGCGGACGTCTAATACCTCAGTCCGCCCCGTGACCACGAAAGCTGTAAAGTAATCGAAACGTCGGGAACTCAAAAAATGTAAAATTAAACCAATTCCGCGATAAAATCCGTAAATAATAATTTTATTTCAATGGATTATAGATGTGTTGCAGGCTCATCAAATTGAGTGGGGAGCGGGAGGAAAGTATGGGTCGAGGAAAGGGTTATTGGGCATCCGGTTCTTTAAAGATGGGCAAATAGGTAGACGAAATAATAGTTTTCTCTATTGTTAAATGTGCCTATTAGTAAGTGGTTTTGCTCTTACTAAAAATCAAAGTCATGTTGACTTTAAAACAATCCGGACGAGTCTAGTGAATTAAGCCCTAATAAAAGAATAGAACATGGAACTTATAGCTTATAGATCACTTCCATTAATCCAATGACCCAAAGTCATTAATCACTCCAATACTCAATTCCAAATAGCCAAACCCACTCCACTAACACAGTAACAAAAAGGGATCAAATAAAACGACACTAAAACCATCCTTAGTCCACCATTGGCAACTATTGCACGTGTTCATCTCAATAACAAGGCATAGTGGAGCCCAAACTTATCAGTTAGAAAGATCGCAGACGCGACCCTTGCAAGGGTTCGCAAGATGCAGATAACAATAAATCTAATTGAAACCGTGAGGTCTGCACGACGCATGTTGGATTATAAAACGATGGTAGACATCGTTGTTCTGGTCCAAGGAAATACATAGTTACTTTATTTTATTTTATTTCAAAAAGAAAAACAATAAAAAAATAGGTATACCAATTTTTATTTTATCATCATCATCATCAACCCATTACAGTCCACTGCTGGACATAAGCCTCTCCAAAGGTACTCCACAGAGTCCTGGCTGCATTATGCACCCAGTCCCTGCCGGCTCTCTTGTGCAAGTCGTCCCGCCATCTGGCCAGAGAGCGTCCTACGTTTCGTTTGCCAAGACGCGGTCTCCACTCCAGAACACGCTTACTCCATTGGCTATCCATTATTATTTGTAACTTATTAATTGTTGGATTGCTGATTGATTTTCGTCTTAATCTAGATTTTTATAAGTGTGAAGGTATTTGTAAACACACCCACCGTAGTGAAATAGCCGTTGTCCAAATAAAAGTAAAACAAAACTCAATTTATTTCTAGTATATGCGATTGACAACTACGCAGTTTTCTACTAAAAGTAATCAAAACCATGTTAGGTACCACTAGTTTAGACAAAATCCGTCGAGATCGTATAGAATTAAGATTTTCTACAAAATTATTTGATAAGTTGCCAATATCCAGTTGGATTGGTTGAGATTAAATATTGCGAATCAAGGCATTAGCGTGAAGCGAAAAATTCCATTGCGATTAATGGAGCGTCGCATTTTTTATGGCTCATAAGATATTTACTGGTCGAGATTTGTGGTACCAAGTGTATGAATGAACTGATTAAATGCCGTAATTTCTCATTTGCTTTACATTTAAAAGTTACACGTTTTGAATTTTAGGTTTTATGTCCATGGATTTTTATGTTATGCTGTCAGTGAAGTCGTAATCATATTAAATGAAACTCATACGGAGTTTAGTTTAGGATGTTCTGAAAAAAAAACACGTTCTTTTATAAGATGCGTGTCAGAAGTATACTAACTAATTCTTATAATACTTATAGTTCTCGTAACATGCAATGAATGTAGTCTTAACAAGACCACTACAATGTCATCAGTTGCAAAGATCTCTATATTAAATTACGCCAAAAATACATATTATCGGTATCTTAAAAATCACTATACAGTGCCATCTACAAAGTATCGAGAAGCGTTTCATAGTAATCCATATTAAGTATTTTATACCTAAAGTTGAGTAATTAATTGGATATTCACTACTGGTAATTTTCATACGTTAATAGTGCAGTCAATACGATGTAGCATGTAGTAAAGTACAAACGGTTTTAAAGCCACTCAAACACATCCTATCTTATTATCTATCTCCCTCTTTTTAAGAAATGCTACGCTGAATATAAACATCCCCAAATCTCCATAGATACCTGTTGGAAGCGTTCTGCATCTCGTAAATTCCTTTAGTATAGACAACTTTAGTATAGTCACTTTATTAAGCTTATATCCGTATCTGTATTTGTATCAGCCTGTATACATCTCACTGCAACATGCAAGGCACGGGCCTCCTTTACAATTTACAGTACGATTGAGAGAAGTTAGGCTACGTAGTCCACCACGCTGGCCTAGTGCAGATTGGCGGACTTGACATACCATGTAAATTCTTACAAATCTCTATGTAATGCAGGTTTCCTCACGGTGTTTTCCTTCACTGTTACAGTGCATGGTGATTGATTATCAATACATACATGATTCCGAAAAGTCAGAGGTGTGCCCTGGAATTCGAACCTGTGACCACCGTGAGCATGTTAGCAACCGCGTCTGGTCCGTTTACCAACAGGTCACCACGTACTTACACGCACTGCTATGCTAAGTCGCGTACGAATACCCTTAAACTCGCCTTAACAGATCCTAAGCGTATCACTCGTCACTTAACCCAAACACTGGTCAGTAATTAGTGGTTGGTAACAAAACTTCCGAGCCATTAGGCGGCGCGCGTCGTTACCTCACTAATTGCGGTGTCGGCCCGGGCCCACCGAACCTGCTGTTTTTGTGCTCAATTACTTTACAATGTTATAGTTTTCCACCATGAGCGGTGAAGTTAAGCGCCCGTCAGCGATTTGGTTATCTCAATCGGCAGTTTATTTGAATAGCAGACGCTGATTTTGTGTTAATACGGCTGAAGTAACATTTTATAAGCGAAAACATTTTGGAATCATTTTATGGTACTATCATGGGAGACAGCACAGGTGTTTTACACAATGAACCATTGAGAAAAACTTAAACTCAGAAGTGAGGTCAAAGAACCTGTGAATGACAAAGAGTTTAGTAAATAAAAACATAAATACGCCAATATTGTTATACACATTTTAATAAAAACTCAGCATGATACTCGTACCGCAAAACAAATTGTATGGAATCACCTCAACGTTGTAAAAGCGAAAAATACATTGATAAGATCCTCAATAAACAGAAAAACATCACACAATCAATAGAACAGGAGCAAAACACATTTAATTCCCGCATTCATTTCCGCAATCAAAATTAATGTGTCTATTAATCCCAAATACGCAGTTTCAATAAAGCGAACACTTTGTATCGCAGTGCTATTAATTCTTTGTTTAACAAGATTTGTGGTGCTTACAGCTGAAATTACATGCCAGTGAATATAGGTGGAGCAGGGAGTAGGGACTAAGACTGGCGCCAACTCGTCGCCGGCGTCTTGGCGAAAATTGTACGTTGGTACAGGATAGTTTGAATGCTTTTATGATCGTATTTGGAACTTAAAGTATGTGTGTGGTAGAAACGTTGGGTGCATTTGCTTCAAAAGTGGAGTTAGTGACTTTAAAGTTTACACCAATTTCATTAAATCGATGATCTATACATTTTCACAAACACAAAGTATCTATATTATAGTAGATAATCCTATACACGCGTCGTTAAATTGATGATTTTTTTTCGAGCAAAACAAAATTCTTTAATTGCTCTCTTTACTGTTTTTATAAAATACATATTTTGTGTTTATCATTAACAACAAAAATATCAAAAAAAAGAACCAAAGTCGGCACTCTGGCATCAAAAATAAAATAAACAAGATTTAGTTATTTTAAGGCGGTTCCATAATGGTTGGTTTTATTCAAAGTAATAAATAAATCTTCAACATAATCTGTAATAGTTTGATTCAAAGTAATAACACTTTAACATGATATGTAATAATTTGTCAACAAAAATAAACTAACATTCCAACGCGTACTAATCTAAGTCATGTATATCAAACATAGGAGTGAACCCAGCCGTTTCCGTTCGGATGTACCGACGTACTATAATTTATAGCTATATGCTATAGGAACGTCTCCGATGCAACGCTTGCTCACAACACATATTGCTGCTAGAAGACCTACAGATTTCCCCAGAGATATAAATGTTTTATACCTTTGTTACATAAAGGTGTCTGATTTGACTTAACAATTCCTGTTGTAATAATAATGCGAGGCTTCACGAGTAATCTGAAATTTTATATTTTATGCCCTATAAATCTTCATTCCTGAATGAATATTATAATACCAACTATACAATACTTCACTCCTGAATAAGGTTTTTTTACTTCGTTGCAGATACAGCACAATATATAGTCTTGTAATATTTTTCAATACAACAGTAATCTAAACTGTTCTCAATCATACCTGCAGTGTCCTGCAGTGGGACGTATATAAGCTGATACAGTACAATATAAAAGTATAAGCGAATCGCCTATTTAACAATTTGGTAACTCCTTGTTACCATATAAAACCTAATTTAGTTAGATCGAGAACAATGTTTCTTGTAATATTTCATTTTCTCTCATAGTTCTCTGAGATAAAACTTTAAAAATTTGCAGCCAACCAATTAGCAAGGTAGTTACTGCAGACCTTATATAGTTAACAAGTTTAAACTGTTCCTTTGCTTGGCTAACAAACGAGTCTTTTGATCCCGTTCTCTTTACTTTGAAACTATTTTCATTTTCGACCTAGTCCGGAACGCTCGGATCGGTGCGCGCTGCGGTACATTGTTTCAGATAAGTTATTAATATTACTTTCTTTATGACTTTTGTTTAAATATGGAAAATAAAATCTTTATTATTATCCTACATTATAATAATAATAAATACATCCAATAGTCACATGCATAGTTCTGACCCCACACTAAGATCAAGTCTTGTGTCGTGGGTGCGAGAGACTTTTCGGTCTCACAAACAAATACCTGTGTTTCACACAAATATTTGTTTCGGTGCGGGGATCGATCATTATTTTCTTAAGTGACGTTTAGACGGCAGATGGGCTAAGATACTAATGATGACTCGCTGGCCAAGAGAGTCACGGCGGTTAAGAAGTAGACCACTTACCAAATAGTCGGATGCCATCATGGAAGTCGCAGAAAAATGGTGGATTCTCTTGGCAGGTCAGAAAAATATGGCGTGAAAATTAGGAGGCGTATACACAGCAGTAGGTTGACGTGGATATAGATAGACTCCTCTACTAGAGAAATGCGTCATCAGTTGCATTTGTTCAATGGCATCATCTGTAGCATAGCAGTAATGCGTGGAAAATAAAATTGTTAATGTTTGAATGCCTCGGTGGCGTAGTTGTATTAAGGTACGCATGCAAAGCTGAGGTCTCGGGTTCGAATCCTGAGTCGGGCAAAATGATATTGGATTTTTCTATTAATTATCAGCCCGGAGTCAGAAATTTGTGCCCGATATGGCGATAGGCTCCCCACCTATCACATCGTGGGACGGAACATACAAGGCGAAATGTGGGTATCCAGGCATCTCTGCCTACCCCTTCTGGGAAAAAGGCGTGATTTTATGTGTGTATGTATGTATGTTTTTGAATAGCCGTAAATATATAAATTCATTTACGAAAGTGGACAGAAAAACATTGTAAATATTATAAAAATTAAAAAAAATTAAAATGTTTACATCGTGTATAAAGACTAAATAGCCTTTACACCTTCGTATTGATACAGACTTATAGAATAAAATATGCTAACGACAATATTGTAGATGACTGCATGACATCATTCACTATTCATTTCAATACACACATTATATTTGAGGCGCTTAAGTCTGAACGCACACCAAGGCAATTTACTCGAATGCACAAGAAATAAAGCCGGTCACACACGATCATTTATATCAATCACAGCGATGTCCCTACGTGTCTATAGGAATGATAAGGATACCGAAGAGACCCAAGTTTCCCCGAAGAAATTACGTATTAGTTTGTAAGCTGTGATTGATTTTATATAATATATACTCGTAGTAATGGATAACTTAATGTAAAACCGATAATTTACGGAGTTCAGAACCACTTTTCTTTTAACCATAATAGTGCTTTTTATAAAACTATTTTGTAGTGGTGCACTTCAACTCGTCAGTTACCGGTGAAAAAATTGTAGTAAAGACACGCTTTTAAGTTATTTAAATTGTACCTATAGAATACTCGAGCAAACATACCCAATGTAAGTAATCACCATTCTTTAATAAACATCTTAGAGTAACTACTGGACATAATGAGGTTAACATCTTATCTCTCAGAATTGCCAGCGCATTGCTTTATAATTCTAGGTGTTGTTTGGTTTTGTTACTGTCCATGAGCGATCGTATTGTTTACCATTAGGCGAAAGGCCCACTCGTCTCGCCATTAAATTCAATAAAACAAGTTTGTATTGATATAGTTGGAAGTTTTATGGCAGCCTTACCTACGCGGATTTTACATACAATCACTTCAATTGCCATCTATAGCAGGAACATTGGTAATTGTAAATACTTGTATATGTGTCAAAACAACAAATCGAAATATTTTCAACAGGATATTTATATTTAAGACACAAACTATCTTGATGTCATTACAAAGGGATATCTAAGGGGTAAAGAAGTAAACAAGTCGATGGCAACAATGAAACAATAATTACGTTGTAATTAATTTTTGACGTTTGAGGAACTCGTCAAATTTTACGGCAACTCATAAATTGAATAGGAAAATTTAGTACCATCTTATAATTCAGACGGGCATTGGATCGTGAACAGGGCCCTACTGTCGGTTCCCATCGGCTTGATGTCTTTATTCTCTTTACGTTATTTGTTTGTTGTTTATTATCGCTTATTTTTCATCTTGAAATTCAAGTGAGGCTGAGTGCCTGCTTTTTGATTAGTCTAATTCAAATATATATATATATATTATTACAAATATTGGTATTTTTAATATAGTGAATAAAACAGTATTTCTATGTATTGAAAGTGTGTTTTTGTCGGTTGTCCATAAAAATATAAATCGTTTGTATAATCTACCAAAAGTATTTTGTCAGTAAACTGAAATACCTGCTTCTGAAAGGGCTGATGTGAAGGAGGCATCCGATCATTACATAAAATTTTGAATATATTCACACTTTAACGTCGGTTTAACGCTACCAGCAATTCTTTTACTAAATGTATGTGTAATTTCTATATTCAATTTAATAAACTATCATATTTTTCCTCGAATCGCAGTTGATTTTTGCAAGACATGAGCCAACGATGTTCACCGAATGATAATGAAGATGTGATCCAATGTGCACAAGTTAGTATTTTTATAGCTTCATGTGTTATCTATCTTAAACCAGTAGTAAGGCGAATGCTAAGGCTACGAGTCGTATTTATGCGTCTGAGGATCGCGCTGCTCCGCATAAATAACGGTCAATGGCACGAAACAATAATTTATGCACGTTCGTGTACTGCGCACTTCCTATCGAAACGCTCTTCATACGAAGTCGAGTTGTGTAACTTACATGCTAACTGCCTTACAACGATAATACGGCTTTAGTAAATACTATTCCATTATTAAATCTTACGCAGCTTATATTGATGGAGGTCAGAACTCCATAGCATACAAAGAACTTTGATATTCGTGTGTGCTTATATATTAGTTTATTACTAGGTTTTACAATAGTTCAATGCTAGATATTTTTTTATTGCATAGGTCTGGCAAACGAGCAATCACTTCACTTGATCTGCCGCTCATGAAGATCCACAACGCTTGGATTATAGAAAACACATAAAATAGGAGGGGAGCGGGAAGGAAAAAGGATGTGAACCATTTTTACTAGTGGTAGGTCTCTCATATGTGAGAGGCCGCCTGAGTGGGTACCACCGCAATGTCTATTTCTCCCACCAAACAGCAGTGTAAATGCACTGTTGTGTTTCGAATTGACGGATATTGTAGCCAGAGTAACTACTGAACATATCGAGACTTTACATCTTATGTCGCAGGATGGCGAGCGCAGTGGAATGCCAAGCATTGCTTTGCAATTCAAGTGTTGTTTGTTTTGCTTCTGTTCACGAGCGGTTGTATCGCTTACCATCACGCGAACGCAATGCTCGTCTCGCTATTCATTGCAATAAAAAAAATAGGACAAAATACAACTTAAACACTTCTATGAGCATATTCAGTCAATACTCAATTCATGACAAATATGTTTTATCTGAAGACTGAAATTCAACCCTCCTACGGTTTTCAACACATCCTACCAATAACCCTAGGTAGATATAACATTAACGAAATAAGAAAAATGACGTCCATCGCCAAATATTCGACATAAAACAAATTGGGTTTGTGACTGATAGAGACCATTAACAGATAAAAGTGTATCAAGTTGGGGAAAGTTCGATATCGGCGTCAGGGGCTCTTAGACATCGGACGTGAGTCTGCTATACTGTGTTCATAATGGTTGAGTTCCCTTCCTCCCCTATTGTGTTTATTGGCTCGCGTTTAAAAGGCTATTTTTATATTCGATTTGAAGAAACTGTCTCGAAGTTTTTGGGTTTGGAAAATAACAAACTTTGTGGCAATTTGTAGATGAAAACAGGATATATATTAAAACGAATTGATTCTAGTTTATTCTCCGCACTATTAAGTGTTGAGAACAAAATGCACCAGTAAACTGGCATTTAATCTTTTTTGTTGCAAGAAAATGAATAAATAATTAGGTAAAAATATTTCAGGCAGTACTATAGTGTAATGTAAAAAATATAGGTCTAGATTATATTGTTGTATTACGTTCCTAAGTTGGGGACATTTGAAGTTTTATTTAGGTTATACTGATACGTAAGAGTTAGGATGTTTAGAAGGAATTTCACATAGTCTCAGTGACCTATTTTATAAACTTTTCATTTCGTATTTTTATGTCAGCTGTGCCATTTTTCGTACGAAGTTTGGTGCTATACTTTTCAAACGTAATGAATTCTATTTGAGCGTTATTACTTTAATAAGCATTGCTTATTTATTTTATAATATTAAATTTATTAACGTAAAAACAGGCTGCAAATGTACCTCGGTCTCCTAATAGTAAAGACTTAATACAAGAACTACGCATAAAACGATTAAAAATAAGTCAAAAATTAACTAATCAAAATAACACTAAAATTTTGCACTCCACTAACTTAAAAAGCTTTTATTCTTCTACTAAAGACATGAAAGAATTCGTATCTATTCAATGTACCTACTAGATACAACAAAAACAGACTGTTTATAACCGCAAGAAAATCAAATGCAAATCGCTTGTTGAATAAATATATTCAAATAAAGCGAGGAGAAAGATTGACTAAACGCTAAAAGCCTGTCGCTTTGCGGAAACGTGGCCGGGCGAAATACTAAAATACCGATGGGATTATATAAAGACATGCGCCGCATCAACACGCAAACAAAAATACAATAGAATTTTCTTGTGTTATGTAATTGTAAAGTAGGTAGTATACACGGAAGGATAAGTGCCACAACGGTAAGTGCGTGGTGGTCTGTTGGTAAATTGACCAGACGTTGCTGTTAACATGTCCACGGCGGTCGCTGATTCGAATTTCAGGGCACACCTCTGAATTTTCGGAGTCATCTGTGTATAATAGTCAATCACCACAGATTATAACGGTGAAGGAAAACATCGTGAGGAAACCTGCATACTATAGCGATTTGTAAAAACTTTTACGGAATGTAAAGTCCGCCAACCCGCCCTAAGCAAGCGTTGTGGACTATATGGCCTAACCACTCTCAATCGTACGCTCGATTGTAGAGGAGTACCTGTGCCAGTGCCTTGCAGGATATATATGGGCTGACATAGTAGAATAAAGAATATTTACCTTTCATAAGTTACAATTGGAAACTTAGTCAAAGACTAAATTGTTACCTTTTAATTCCGCTACAATTTCCATCCACGATCCTCAAACATCTACAAAATTCCTATTTAGTCTCTTATAAATACTTCATAAACAATTTCCTCTGCCAATATTTTGCCAGGCAACCCTTTGAATGTTATCTTTTTATGCCAAAAATATATTCAACAATTCGAAATAACATAATTCCACAAACAATACTAATCGTTTCTGTTAAAAGAATCTGACCCAAATAATCCCCGGTTTAACCAGTCCGCTGATCCTCAACTGATTTCATATTCATTGCTTCTAAGAAAATAATGGTATTTAAACAGAAATAATTTCCAAGGAGGTTAACCGAGCATTGTAGCGACGGCTGCGGTTGAAATTTAATTTTTCATCTCGCTGCGATGTTTTTCCGCCGCAAGAAAAGTGCAAATGACGCTTACAGAGATTTCTGAGAAAGCAGGTCGCGGGTGGAGGCGACGCGACGCCGCGCCGGTGACAATGACAGCCCCGAATGTACACGAGCGGTTTTGTAACTGATAAATAACAATCGTATATTTATACGCTTATAAAAATACTATTAACTTCTTTGTACATGATGATCTCGATTTGGAAATGAAAACTTGTACACGTAGAAGGATAGAACACATAGTTATTAAGTTATAACAAAATAAATTAACAGTCACAAGCAAAATAGTCGTGTATTCATAATACGAAAACTTTTTCGGTCGCACAAGTCGCACACTGTAAAACAATATTTATTGATTGAGCAAACAAATTCCGTTCAATAAGGTATGGCATGGCAGCTTTTTATTTCCATAGGTACAGTCTGAAAGTTCCAGACACGTTGTTCTTGTTTGAAGAAAAATGGTGGTGGAAAGTAGGAATACCGATTATTCGGTTTCCGGTGAACTCACTGAAAACATACGACAACAATATTATAATTATGTTTCCTTCAAAATTATTTTCGGTGTCAAGCAATCCTGTTTTGTAAGCGAGGCTCTAGCTACAAAACCTACAATTTATGATTTCCCAAACTTTTTTAAAAACAGCCCGTTTGTCCACCCAGTGACAAAGACCGTCAGAAAACGTTAACATCGCTTGCTAGATGAAGCTATTCATGTCGCGAGGTTATTGTCTAATTGGCTTATTGTTCGGAAAGCCCGCTCCGTGGGCCGCCTTATCGCAAGCCCGCGCAGACATTCCCTCCTAATTCAATCCACAAACGGGCTAAACGCTCGGTTAATGCTGTTAATCTTGAGTTGAAAGAATTAAATACCTTGTTTGTGCCTTTGTTTTGAAGCCCGCATTTTGTTGTTTTAACGTTTTGTGGATGAAGTGAGTTCTTGTTCACAAGATCTTGGTTAATTCGAATAATGATACAGTCGTCTGTTAAAAAGAATTAAAATATTTAATTTGTACTATAATACATTGTACATTTTTTCATACAGTTTTTCATACAGAGTTATTTTTTGATCTCAATATGTATAATATGCATGTGAAAAGGCATCGTTTTTAATTATACGAATGTGCATATTTTCATTCATTTTTCCTTGAGACAGCATAGACCGACTCAACAATATGGATTTTTACACATACATACTCGTAGTTAATGATTCAGAAAATGATCTAGATAATTCATTATGCCATGCTCCTTAAAACTTTTACAACAAATTTTCAATTACATACAATATAATATAAAAGAATCCATCCATAAACGCAACGGGTATAATCCACATAATAGTGAAGTGTATCTGTTGATACTCGTAGTATGAGTCGGTTTGACGCGGGCCGGTCGTTCCACCGGCAATCTGAGCGGCGTGACTCGGCGTTTTCACGCTCAATGGAGCGTGTGTGAGGGGTGCCACTGATGGCGGTAGCTGTGGTGATGACACATTGCTAGTAGTTTTTTTATTGCAACGAATGGTAAGACGCACTTGCCGTTCACCTGATGGTAAGCGATACGACCGCTCATGAACAATAGGAACACCAAACAACACCTTCAATACAAAGATACAAAGCAATACCTGGCATTCCACTGCGCTCACCATCCTGAGACATAAGATGCTAAGTTCCCATATGTCCAGTAGTTACTCTGGCTACAATGTCTTTCAATCCGAAACACAACAGTGCATTTACACTGATGTTTGGCGGGAGTAATAGACATTGCGGTGAAACCTACCCAGGCGGTTTCTCGCATAGGAGAGACCTACGAGTCAAACATTAATGCAACATTGATTCAAATATTTGTTAGTATATAGCACTATGTATATAAATTTATCAATTAATTCTTGTTATTATTTTATACCAACATTGTCAATGCATAGTTTATCACTAAGTACTTCTTCAAATACAAATGACTCTTACAACTATCTAATAACATTTATAATTGAAAACACTAGATGCAGAATTACACCTTATATCCAACTGAACAACCAGTAGTGACCACTACACACGCTCCCCGCTCACACTACCACCCCAAATAGCAGCTAACGAGCAAAAAGCACCGCGCACTCAGCGGGCCGAATTACCCTTATTCCGGGTAATTACAGAGCGGCAACCCTATCCGAGCACTATGTCATCGTGACGTCATTAGCGGTAAGCAAAATTGTTTGTACTTCAAAGGGCTGTGATTGAAAGGTTGCCTGCTAAGGTTGAATCAACCATTATCTGTTATGATGTGATTATATGGATATAATAGCGTCTTCAGTGATGAGATTATAATGTGGCTTTATGAATTAAGTTACTGCGATACTGATTATGATGAGCTGTTAAGGTGATTTCAGAGTATTGTCGTTCCGTTTTGATTATATCTTAAATTAAACATATTCTATAGTTTTGGGTTCACCGTAAGAAATAAGATTGTTCTGTGTAAGTTGTAAACGAGAGAGTTTCCTGTCTCAAAACACACAGATCTAAATCAAATATTAGTGGATGACACAAATATTAGTCGAGGGGAGAAATACTTATGGCAAACCTTATCTACACTTTCACTACCCGCTGACTAGACTCAGAATCAACATGCAATTTTACTGTACCGATAACTGATGTTTCAGGTATCCATATTTTGTAAAGTATAACTGCTAGTTCATATATATCAAAATAACAATAAAAATATAATTCAAACTTTAAGACACGAAAACCTTTCCACAACAAGTCAACTCATCACACAAAACAAACCCATCACCAATCAACAAACCACACAGAATCAAACCAAATCAATGGTGACACCATAAAATCTCTGCAACAGCACGCAGGCGCCGCGTTATCTGCGATTCTATCTTCATCCCCCGTCTGCCAGGGGCGGGCAGTAATTGGGCGATGTGGCCGAGATAACGCCCGTCTGGCCCACTATACCCATACTGATTAAATGCATACATTTTGCTGCAATTGAATCCTGTTATTGCAAATGCTTTGTTGTTTTGATTGCGTTAATTGCTGAATTTATTTATATGTAATTTTCATAGGTTTTTTTGATAATCGATTTGATATGCATATATACTCGTAATATCCATTGTCATAGTTTTGTAAGTAGTGAATAAGTACAGTGTATCGAATTTTCATAAGAACTATTTAATTGCCTAGGTGACCAATAAATTTATTTCATTTCATTCTATTTTACAGCTACGGCGTAGCAAATGCTACAGCACATATAGTACAAGGCAATCGAGCTACACATAAATATGATTTAATTGCAAACCACACATTTATTGTAGGAATGCTTTTAATGTCTTAAGAAATCTATAATTAAACTAGTTTTAAATTAGTCAAGTAAAATGAAATACCTGATAAAAATCAGATATTACAAATACCCTCACTAAATTCCGTACTAAATCTTTCGCGTAAATAAGCGTTTCTTTTATTATCGATCATCTTACCGAATTCGCTAATACTTGTCCGTAATCCCTCGAAGCGTCGGTAATACAGCTAGTAGTTAAATAAGCCAGACAAACGAGGTTAAGAGCGTGGTATTAGTGAACCCTGGATAATTGCGTGCGGCACCCCTGCCTGGCTTTACACCAATTACGATACTTTTTACACCCCTTGTTGTGCTAATTTGATACACAGTTAAAAATGTATGTAATTGTATATAGGTATTATGCAACTAGTTTTTGTTCATAATTTATTTTAATCTCTCATATGTCAGCAGCCGCCTGGGTAGGTACCATCGCAATGTTAATTTCTCCCGCCATACTGTAGTGTCTCAGAATGGCGAGCGCATTAGAATGCCAGGCTTTGCTTTGTAAGCGGTCATATCTCTTACCATCAGGCGAATGGCGTGCTTGTCTCGCTATTTGTTCCAATAAAAAAATGAGCTTGGGGCACCTGTATTTGGCATAAGTTGATCCGTAACAATTTTTTATCATAATTTTCAATGAATTGCCAAGAAGGACATTACAGGATTGGGTATAGGTAACGTGACCATACGTCGCGATTTAGGCGGGACAGTCCCGCTTTCAGGAAGTCCGTCCCGGTGTCCCCAGCAAGGCCTACATAGTCCCGCTTTTGCAAACAGACCAAACGATGATCAAAAACTATTTCCCGCTCGAAATGCTTTATCGAACTATTACTGAAAACGGTTGGGTCAAATTATTCCAGTACTTTCGTAAAAATCAATCTTGATTTAAATAACTTTTCCACAATTATTGAGTACCTACGTTATGTGTCTGCCTGGAAGTCACGCCACTACTGGGGCTTATAAATTGTGCCTAACTAACTATTTTGTGTTTAGTGCTATGATTATTTTTTTTAATTCAATATTCTTTATTAATAATATAAAAACTTGTAAAATACCAAAAACTTTTTATTATTATTTAATTTCACAGATGTCCCGCTCTGGCACAAAAAATAAATGGTCACGTTATAGTATAGGTCAATGGACCTTGGCCTTTTGCGAGGCAGCTATGACTCTCATAGTAGTGCTTTCAAAAGAACTATGCCTTTGTCATGTCATTTCGAAGTTTCAAACTTTGGTTAGAATGTTAGACATGGAAAATATATCCTTCACCGATTTTGCTATGTTAAATCCTTTTTAAGATTTTTTCAATAATTAGAGTTGAAAAAACACAGTGAAGGGATCTGCATACTTGAAAAGCCAATAGTTATGTAAGTTATTGGTCAAAAATGATTTCTTTCTTTCGTGTTTTGTACAATACCCATATAATATAAATTCCAAAACCCTGCTACTTTTATATAAGATCAATTCCGAAATCCTGCAACTTTTATCACTCGTATACATTATCTACATTATTTTTGCAGTAAATTCATAAAAGAATTCGAACATAATAAAGTAATACGAGAAACCGTCACGCACTTCCGACCGGCCCTATTAGTTCCCGATCCACCCCATTAGATATTCTTACAGTTTCCACAAACTTATATCTACCATCAACTTCTGCTACCTCATGCGAAAACAACCTCTATTCCTTAAGTCTTAAGAGCTTGATTACGAAATATAACAGAATGAAAATATTTATTTGTCTCGCCTTATTTAGTGTCGTATGACATTGACCCGAGATGGGGACAGATGAGTCACTGGTTCGAGGAAAATGGGGAAGATTACGCATGGTGTAGGAAAACTAGCGGATTGCTCACGTAAGCTTAATTAACTCCCTGAAATGCCAGTTTTGGAATACTTTGTTATACTCGTACATGGTACAGCTATTTATTTTATATATTCTTTTATTTGTACACCAATTAATCTTAAACGAAACTAATATTAAACATAAGAGTACAAAAGGCAGTCGTATCGCTCGGGGCAATCTCGTACCGACTAAAATGAGATGGACATAAGAGAAGGAAAATAAAGACAGAGTATTGGGGTAGACAAGGCAATTTAAAGTGTGCTTTAGGAGAAAGCCAGAATGATAATAATAAAAATAGGAAGTAATTAATACCGATGTGTAGTTATAAACATGTTCATCTCGCTATTGTATTCACAATGTCCAAAGACTCTGTAATTATATTCTTAAACACTGATTTCATACGAGGAATTCTGTCTATCTTCTATCGACCATTTATAAAACCAAGCAGCACTTCCCATTCCCTAACTATTATACAGGTACCGTTGACAACTTATCGACTTGTTCTCTAAGCACCAATAAATTTACAAAAACATTTTAAACTGCAATATTGCAATACACTTGGAAAGTATACAAGGAGCCGTATCAAGAGTAACGCGAGACGCTTTCAGCAAGAAAAGCCATACAAACTCCTCAGCCATTTAAAGAACAGCTACTACAAACACATTTACTGTGAAGTATTTTAAAAGCGACCAGCCATAGTGATCAGACCCTCGCCAGCAGTTAAAGTATCGCATTTGCATCACAAAGGGAAATATAAAAACAACTATTGGTAATGGGAACTGAGTGCAGTGGCATTTGCTCCTAACAGGAACTGTAAAAATGGTAAATATTGTTTAATGGCAAATAAATTGGTATGTAAAAACAGCGTCGGAAATTTTCTTAATGTGTGACGCATATGACTTCTGCTGAAGAATAAGCTATCTTAGCAATTATAATCCTAATATGACCCAGGTATAGCATATACTATATATGTAATGGATAACACTAGATAATTTGCCATAAGATAGGGTGAAGTGCCACCGGGCTTCATAACCCGAAGTAAAAGAAGAAATGGATAATTTGTCAGACAGAATTAATATTTTTATTGATTTTCAATAAGATAGAATGTTTTGAAAACATGTCCTTACTTGTACATAACTTCAACGTATAATTTGCGATGTTCTCAACTATTCAACCGACGCGACGCTTAAATATATTTTTCCAAGTTCAATCAATCCTTACAACAAGAGATCAAACGATTCAAATTTCAATAGAAGTGTAAATTTCGTTCGTTTCATTTTTGAAATGAATCCATAAATACTCCACGTAGCTCTTCATGATTGTACCAATGTAGATAATTTAGATAACAATTTTAACTTTAACCTTTGGAGCATGGTGACATTCCTTTAAAGCAGTGGACAGCTATAGCTGATCAAAAAAATATTTTAAATTTCAATGACAAAAAAATATATTACGCATTTTATTCCCGAGTGTATTGGAGTACACTCAATGAACAGCATAATAAAAAATCGATTAACAAATTTGCGTCTCACCGCTCAGTATAATGGAGAGGCCCTGCACTAACGACAAATAACCCACAAATGATTTGCAATTATGCAGTCTCAATAGACTTATTACATCAATAGAGGGGCCCGAGATGGACCCGGCGGGGAGGCTAGCAACAATTGAATTTTAACGACCTATAATATGCGACACACAAATGCATACAGCATGAACAACTTTGGTTGACTTCAAAACTTGATTTTAACATAAGTTTTATGTATATAGTATATCAATTAATGACGAGCAACAATCTCTGGTTAAAATCTCTAAATCTACTAGTAACAAAATATGGGCATCAACTATTATCAACGGAAGATATACTTTAATTTCTTTATCAACACATACATGTCCCACTGCGCCATTGAATTTTAACCCTACCCCACAGTAAATATGTTGGCAGCCGCGTCTGGTCCATTTCCAACAAACCACCACGCACTTTTTTATACTTTAATTTATATTAATATAAATAATATAATTCATGCCATGACTGCCTCGGTGGCGTAGTTGTACTACGTTACGGTTACAAAGTTGAGGTCTTAGGTTCGAATCCCGGGTTGGGCAAAGTGATATTGGATTTTTCTATTCCGTATCAGCCCAGAGTCAGGAATTTATGCCCGATATGGCGATAGGCTCGCCACCTATCACATCGTGGGACGGAACATACAAGGCGAAATGTGGGTGTCCTGACACCTCTGCCGCCTTCCCCTTCTGGGAAAAAGGCGTGAGTTCATGTATGTATGTATGTATATAATTCATAAATACACTTAATTTAATTTGTGAGATAAATATTGCAAATACCCAAATCGTTTAAATGAATTGACAAAACGACATGCATACGTAGTCATTCAAGGATTAACATTTTTAAAAAGATTATATAAAACCGATTTGAGTCTAATAACATTTTCCCGAAAGCGCTGACTTCAAACAGTGAATCATAAAGTTATATGCGAAATCTTTTCACGATATGGTTTAAAATCACATTGCGCCAATCTTTGCAAATAAGATCGGGCAGATAGTTAAGACTGTGTATCCCAAAATATTAGTTGGCTCGCCCCTGCAGCAGTGTGTCCCCTACAAGTTTCGGGCACAGATGGCCGTCCAGATTTGTGGCTCATAGTGAAATCCTATTTGTTGCAAAGAACCTCTGTGGTCGGCGAAATGTGAAAACAGCCCTAGCGTTAACATTAATAAATAATTTATATCGCTCTCCGCTGTTTACAGGTTTAACTCGAGACGCCCTGCTTTGATGTTAAGTGTATGGGAGATTTATTTTATGGCTGTAAACACTTATGGGAGATTATTATGGGAGTCTATACAAATTTATTAATAAAAAACAGTGTTTCACTGTTTCAGATATTTTGGGGATGGCTTGTCCGTTAACCCTCATCAGCCGTGTGGATACCCCACTTCACACACATCAGGCCTTGGACACTATTTATTTCTTCGCTACACTTTTATTTAATAAAATGTTGCTAGACAATCACCCAGTCACGCAAAACTCGCAACATATTAGTCCCACACTTCCAACAAACGTGAGTAATCTATTAGTCATAGATTCAAATTTACATAATATACGCCAAATATTCACAGCCCATTCTCTTTAACGTGACATTACCCATAATAGGCACCAACACGCTCTCCAGCCAATTAGCGTGCAATACCCTACAAAAATGTCCGAAATTATTATCAATTAGAACACTCGGCGACTAGCACGTGCGGCGCACGCGTCACGCTAACAAGATGCAGTGACGCGACGTGACGTGATGACGTGTCAAAGAGTCACGTCAAATGGAACGCGATTTGAAATGATACAGTTGCAGTATTGAGGATTAAAGGATTATTTACGCAGTTGTAGTTTTGTCGATAAGTTTTTATGGATATTGTGATGTCATTTGAAGCTATGTGAATAATGTGAATTTCAGGTCACAGTCGATTGACAGAAAAAATATATAATCAAACTTTGTATAACACAGGCGTGTTTACACAGCTAAACAATTATTCTCAATTGATTTGTAACGACAGATTACAAAACAAAAAAAAATTGCGTGTTGAAAAGAAAAATGCGCGATAACAGGTCAACTACAAAGGTAATATGCGGAAAACTGTTGTTTTGACTTGTTCCACTAACCAAACTTAACTCTAACACGAAATATTTATAGTTATTTAACAAGTACACGCATCTAACACTCACGCAATCTTGTATTTTAATATAATAAACTTTTTTTACCTAGTATATCATTTACTTGAATTATTAGTCTGCAGTGACGAAATGTCAAAATTGCTTAAAGCTTAAGGCACGGAGCTCCGCCGGTATGAATGATGCCGTAAATAATAAATGGTATTCTCAACGTTTTCTATAGTATGAATGGACCATTCTTGGCCGTACCTACTGCTTATATTATCTAATAGAATAGGTATCTTGCTTCAATCTCGTGGCTATGATCATTAGTAAGATAATTCAGTTACGCAACTCCAATTTGCGAATATGAATATTATATGCGAATCCAATATTGTTAAAGAAGTAATATCAAGACGTTCCGATACTCACAAGGCATTGGATTTGTTCATAAATAAATCCATTTTTTCTTTACAATTATTGCATATCTTGCCAACGAGCTTTGAGGGATAAATAAACAATATGATAACCATAAAATATATCTCAAGCCTCAAAATTACATCTACCCACATCTGAGCAGATGACGTTATCATTATTATTTTGTTTTTTTTTTTATTATTATATACTTTTTTATTGTTTTTGGCGCCTGTGACTTCACTTACCGGCCTTGCGGAAGACCAGCGTTGGTTTTATTAGCAGCACATGCTGAGCATGAGCCGTTTTGTAATGAGCACTGTTAAATTAATATAAGTTAATTTTAAATATAAGTAAAGCTGTAAACCATTGCGTGTAACAAATAAATGTTTCTATCTTTCTTTCAAAATAAATAATTCACAAAATGCACTAGTCAGAATTCATAAATCTTCACGTCAATAAAAACGGCGTGCATTTCGGCACAATCAAATCTGTCCCGTGAACTCCCAGCACGTGACCCGCTGATTCAGTCACTCAAGCGAACTGCGAACGAGCTCACCATTCGCGTCACGTGACACACCACTTCCAATTTGTGCAAGCGTTCTATTATCATGCTTTTTTGAATATTAAAAACGTGCTCCATTGAAATAAATGCTTTCATGCAAACATCAAGTGGGTGTACAATAATGCAATCATCGGAGTGAACGAGTTGAATTAAGAACATTAATGGCAATTGTGCAGTCTTCGCTAGATTTATGTGAAGGCAATTTTACGCGCTTTACCATTTAAGTGCATATAAATATGAATTTTAATTTAATTTAACGCAATGCGCGGTAATGGTAAATAATAAAATGTGTATGTTTTTTTACGTAAAAATTATTAATACCCATGTATATCGTCTGTATCAGCCCATATACGACCACTGCAGGACACGGGCCTCCTCTACAATCATAAGTACGATTGAGAATGGTTATGTCATATAGTCCACCACGCTGGTCTAATGCGACTTAATACCTAGGAAATTCTTATAAATCGCTATGGTATGCAGGTTTCCTCACGATGTTTTCCTTCGCCGTTTTAGTGCGTGGTAACTGTCTATCAATACACACATGACTTCGAAAATTAAGAGGTGTGCCCAGGGAGGGATTCGAGCCCGCGACCACCGTGAATATGTTGGCAGCCGCGTCTGGACGGATTACCAACAGGCCACCACGCACTTCATGTACAAAAAAACAGGGATAAGACATACAACAACAAACATAAGTATACTCGTAATATTAAACTTGTACACAAAAACCCGAAGCAATTAAAACTTGTAATTGTCAATCCGCGGCAAGCGTACGTTTAATACGCATCGTAAACAAATGAGTGCACGTCTTCGTGGAGCCGACTCTAAGCTCTTTGAACTATAGCCAGCAAATTCATATTTTCCCGGCCAATGGTCTCGAAAATTACTAGAATTATACGTGCGAATTGCAACATGGCGCTCGCATCACCCGGCGATAACACTTGCTTAATATAACTATAATGATATATGGAGTTGGAGCCGCAGTGGGGGCGATTAATCAATCAGTGAGTGGTGAACACAAAAACTGCTAACTATTGTCTAGGCGTATCATTATTATAAAACTTTATGGAGATTAAATGAAACTTTATGAAGTCAAACGAAGATTTTCGTTTTATCCCTAACTTTAATTAAATTATCTGTTGATGTGACTGTTCGGAAGGTTGGTGTTCCCCTTCCTTCAGGTAAACAATTTACTTCCTCTGATATATATATTTTTTAACTGTTATAATAAAGTAGACGCCTACCATTTTCTGCATTTTAGTAGTGTTGAATAACACATCACATACATCAAATATAAACTTACTTCGTAACCTCCTTGAAAATCGCTGCCAGTGGCACCTCGCCTGATTTCCACTTTTGCGTCACTTATTTATTTCCTTTGATGAGTTTCTCAAGAATATTATGCAGGAATGTAGCTAATTCATCAGTAGCATATTATTTTCGCCCTCTAAGGTTCAAATGCCGGGAAAATAAATGGCTTATTATTGGGGAGAATGTTACTACAGATTACAGAACAATATTTAAAGAATATTTTGAAACTTTTGGGTGGGTTTAACATTTATGAAATTTTGCAAGGCAATAGACATGGGTCTAACAAAATGGTTCTGGCCGTGATGTTTAGGGCTCACATTGTATTGGCTTTTAACTATCACGTAAAAAACCATGTAGGCACGAAAAGTACCACATTCTTATAGTAGAACACACTATTTAATGCGTCATACTATTTCTATTACTGTTTAAAAATTCTATTTTTATGCATCTCAATTTTAAATTAACTGATTATATAATAATAATTAAACAACAATACAACATTTTACAACCAATAGTTTCAAACAATATTATAATTCAAATACTAACACAAATTAATCACACAAACCATATCACAACAAAATTGAATGTTTACAGTACAATCGATACAAACAATTAATTTAGGTACAAATTACAATTACAAACCAAACAGGTAAGGAACAGTAGCGCAACTGAAATATCTTGATCGTAATTAGTGCATAGATTGAGATTTGAGTTGAGATAGCAGTCGTATTTGCATGCACTGGCAATAATTCACGTGGGTGGTGCATTCGAATAAACCATTGGTACCCAAAGTTGTGTGTATGGACCCCCGGTATCAATGATAACTTGCAAGGGATCTGTGAAAGCAATAATATATTTATCTCACTATCATAAAACATAAAAATTCCACTACTAACTCATCGACCTCCTTCAATTACTGCGATTTTGATTTCGAAAGCAATGTACATTTAGCGTCTTTCTTCAACCTTCTTACCTAATCTTACCTTAGTTGTCTGAAAAATATATTTAGTCTTCACAGTACACACTAATTTTAGCAGATACTTGGCTATTATTTTTACATTCTAATTTTCTTAAAAAGCACATTTTAGATTTTAAATAACATTAAATCACTATTACTAAGCAAATAATGAGGGCTATCTTAACAAAAAAATAAGGGTCTATGACAAAGTTTGGGTATCTCTGAACTAGATGGCTGATTAGCAAAAAGCGTGGTTCGCGATCGTTCCGCGGCAATGTTTGTTGCGTGTGTTTGTTGTTGCTGTTCTGTTGGGATTGAACGTGATGCGGGCCGATACGATACTCATTGTAACAGCGGTTTGTATTCGCCGTTGGTAAGTTAAGTCACTTTTATTGATTGTGTATTCAATATTTTTATATTTCAAAATTGGTTTTTGTTCCCGTTGTCTTGTACAGTCGATCTGTCAACTCACACTTGGGCGACGTGGTAGCTTAAGATATTAATCTCTACAGGCCCAGTAATAGAAACTCGTACCGTGCAATCAAACGTATATAAACTGATGTTATATTAAAATTGCTATTTTATTTTTTAAGTATGTTGTTTTAAAAACAAAATAAAAACAAATGATGTCTTAAGTTACATCAAAGAGATCATTCATCGCATGAAACTGTTTTTTAATTTACTTTTTAAAATATATACATGTGTCTTATTTGGCATTAAATTTATTATTAGGATATATTTTTACCTTATTAAGATATCGCATTTTGGAATACCAAAGTTTATTGAACCAAATAAAAATTAAAAGATAACATAAAATTCACCACAAAATATTCGCTGCCTTCGAGATTCAATACGTATCGAAAGTTATCACACTGTTCCATAACATCACTGCGTCCCGTCAACATATTCGTTTGCAGGCGTGCTAACTGACGGATTGTATTGTCAATTATCATGGCAAACTAATCTGTTGTGTCCCAGTTAGGTGAATATGGGTGATTGTCAGGCCTCCCGCTGTTGCTCGCTGATCAATGATACTACAAACAATATGAACTGGAAACCAAACATGTGTTGTGAAAGGATTAGGCTTCATTTCAATTAATGCAATCAAACAGTTCGCCGGTCGGTTTGGAAATGAAGGATTAATGTACTATCGTTGAGAGCATAATGTTGTTTAAGCGTATTTGATTGATCATTGGTTTCCACCATTGAAAAGTTTTTAATTTATAGTCACACTATAGACGTGTCTACTGTGCTATGAATGAGTCGACTCGCCATAGTGTTATCTCGAACAGATATGAAATTAACTCGAAATACTAACGTTTCTTACGGGTTCGGTAATATTGCACTAGTATTCGCAAAACCAGCTTACATTTTATCTTTATTATGTACATATTGCAGAGAAAAAAAAATCACGTTGAAGATCGTATGCTAAAAAAAGTAGGCAACTTTTTATAAAATTGAGGACACAGGTAAGCATAGCCCAAAATATTAGCAGGTAGGTACACCTACAAAATAGCGAGGCATTTGTTATGTACATTGCACTATCTGAGATATTATACGCTAAGGATAGTCGTGACGTTTCAGCTTAAATCAGGAAAATACATTTTTTTATTACCTCATATATCATATAAAGTATTTTAATCATATACCTATGTCTAAATCAATTAGCAAAAAGACTAATAACATCACTAAAGGTTTAATCATATTAAGGATTTGTTCTCTGCAACACCCCCCGATCAGACATTCTGCGTCTTCGTTATCCCCAATACTCTTAACTTTTCCAATTTCCATGTTACCTAATAAAAGTTCCTTTACAGAATGGCTTCCTTTTTATTACCTCTAACACGGTGTAAACGAGACTCAAGCGTCTTCGGACATCAAAGCTCGGATAATCCAATAAGGTGCATCTCCGGACCCTACAACGCGGATAATTTGAAGAGGGTGCTATCTTAATGAATTTGAATGAAGAAAAAGATCTTTTTATATTAGTCGCGTAACAACCTTAAAATGTGACGGCCTGATGAATTAAGATGAGAGATTTTGCTTCAAAACGCTACGTTTTACGGAATTTGCGAAGATGATTAAAGGGACCAAACCGAAATAATTTCTTCTTTGATTTACAGCGCTTGGTATTTCGATCTTTAAATCTTACATTTATCCAATGAAATAACTCTAAGCTCTTTTAGTATTTTACTTCAAAGCAAATAATATTATAAATATTGGTATGTTCGATATTTTCATAATTCTCAGTCTTTAATTCCTTTTGTATTAAGAGCTTAGGTGTCTTTATCGTTGATATCGGCCCGTCCTTTATATCTTTCATGCCTCTCAAGATTCTCATCCCAGTAAAGTTCAGGGACGTCGTTTTTTTCCCTGGCAGCGCCTTATCTCCTAAAGACGGTACATTGAATTATGTTGTCACGACAAGATTAATGAGATTACGCCGATGCTTCTGTCGGGGACAGTTAGTTGCCTAGTTTATTGGAAATTCTATAGGGGCCTACGTATATTTTATTTGGAAAGAACATGTGCTTTTGTCTTAAAAAATAGCCTAAAGATAAATGAAGGTGTCAACTTTATACGCTATGTGCAAGAACATCTATCTTCTTCTTTTTGGTTTTTCTTTTTTGGATATTTATCCCTACTTAATACAAAGAGAAAAGACTTAAACCTTAAACTCATCGGCTTGTTCATTTAACAAGCCGATAAGTTTAAGACAAAAGGTTCTCGTCATCTATAAATGTGCATATATTTAATTGCCTAGGGTCCGAAATATACGGGGTATGAGACAAAGAATGAAAGGATATGTCACTCGTTTTATTTCTATTCCTCCCTTTACCAAACGTTAGCCGTTCCAATGTCATTGTTTAAGTTTATTTTTTTGGATTTCCAACAAATGATTCCAATTAAATAATCCTTATCGGCGACATATTCTACCAAACTTTCTAGTAAAAGCAAAATCACATCACTCTATAAAATAAATACAATATTCCGCTTAATACAAATAAACGGTATGAATGTTTGAATACAAACTTTCAACGATAAATTCCTTGAAACTCCGCCGTTTAGTTAGCTCTGGACGAGGCCCGACATCCGCCAACTTTAATGAGAAACAATATAAATACAGCCTTAAATATAAAATACTTCAAGTATTTATCAAACGGCGCATTGTAGTGGAAAGTTGAAACAAAACCGCGTGGCGTCGCTTTGTTTCTGTTCAACTTTCCGCCCGCGGTTTTGTCTGTGGTTTTCACGACTTTTTTGTGCAGACATTGCTCTGGACCCAAAATTGAATGTCCAACAGAAGGTACATCGTACCAGTTATGGCATTTTTCTACATTAATTTTCGCTTCTAAATACATATTATTCATAAGTACCTACTTGCCATAAATAATGTTTTGTAACGATGATATAATTTGAATATTTACATATATTTAATTTTCTTTTGTATAATTCTTTATTGCGCACCTTTTAGCTTTGATTAGATAATAACTGTGGTATACTATAATACATGTAAAACTCTGATGTAAAAACGTTCTGGTACTAACCAGTACATTTGTTACAGATGATGTCGACTAAAGCGGGCTATAATTTATTGGTCGCCTGCACTTACAAATAGGTATTTATAATGCAATAACGTTACCACACCTATATAAAATTTATAACATAATCACCACGTCATTAGATATCTACACTAATATTATAAAGAGGAAAACTTTGTTTGTTTGTTTGGTTGTAATGAATAGGCTCAAAAACTACTGGACCGATTTTAAAAATTCTTTCACCATTCGAAAGCTACATTATCCACGAGTAACATAGACTATATTTTATTTTGGAAAAAAATAGGGTTCCGTAAGATATTATATATCAACCAAAGAAGTTACTTATTTTGCGTACGCTGCCTAAACTACAAAAGATAGAACCATAAAATGTTATAATTAATTGTAGATCTTATAAATATCTACAAAAAAGTCCGCGACACACTATACCTATCTATGTCGAGTGAGGCACAACAACCACATTTTTATTTAAAAATCTTGAATTTTTTTTGGACTACATTTAAACGCGTTTATTTTACTCATGCTATTAATCCTTATCAAAATAAATTATTTCATCAAGTACAATTTATGTTGATAATATTTGGTCTTTGAATGATTAAAAATGGACGTTTGGCTTTGAAGTTGTGGTGAAATTAAAATATTACGATTTCTGCTGCACGGCCCGTTGTATAAGATATATATGGATGTTTGTGGAGAGAAGGACCATAAAGTAAAATAGAATCGAAGGTACGGGAGAGGGCTGGGATAGATCACAGATTTGTTAGGACGAAATTTAAATGCACGTTATAAAACGGGATGGATAATAAAGAGAAGGGACGGGACGGATTGGGAAGAGACTGAACAGGCGGATGAGACGGGATTGAGCCGGACAGTAGGATAGCTACGTCAAGTTTAGGCATACAAGAGTTTATACGAAAAACAACATGTATTTGATGTGGAGTGGAATCAAAAAATATATGCACCCAGGCGAAGCTGGGTCGGGCCGCTAGTATTGTAATATAAAAAACATCTCGTTTTTCTCATTAATTAATTCAAACCTTCTGTACGATTATCCTTCTGCATTCCGGCCACGAAAATGTTTTACTGTTAAAGTTGCCCATTCTCCGTGCTTCGGCTATTTGAATATGCAAAGTTGTGACAAAAACCGCTTGCAGGTGAACGAAAAATGGGCCCGGCCAAAGAAAATTATTGTTTATCGCCACAGTTTGTTTTAGAGAGAGCTGAAGAGGTATTTTGGCTTGCGGGCGCTAATAAAATTCATTAGCGTTTAAATTAATAACCGCGCTGGAAACTATGTAAGTGGATATTATAGAACCCGGTTTATTAAAGTCGTGGCGCTTTTGCAATCAGTAATCGATGATAGTAAATATTTTGCACTAATTTTCATATAAATCAAAGTCAATCAAATTAATATCGGATGAAGATTATGAACTTTATTGATTTGAAAAATGTAGCGACTATAATTTATTCTCTAATTTAGGACAATAGACAGATAGGAATAATTTGTTTGATAAAGTACCGTTTGGAATTGTGTTCTTCTAAATACTCAAAGTTAAGTACATCAAAAAACCTTCAACATAAGTAAGCCTAACCGTTAAAAACAATGCCCTCGAAGTAATACAAACGTTCATCAATATTAAAAGCACTCGTGTTTTCAAATCACAATCAATTTATTTTCTCGTTTGGCGACAATGATTGTAAGCGTAGGTACATGCAGATTATATTCCGTTCTATTTATATTGTTCTCGTCGCCATCTGTCACGTTTCAATTGATGTTTTGTTTTCGCTGTGATTTCTTTTGTTTTGCACCTTTTTCCTTTGTTCTTTATGTAATGGCTTTGATAATACTCGTAGAAGGAAAATGTATTTCGCGGTTTAATTTCGTAACAAAAACAAATTGAATGGAAATACTTACACGTGCTTAAGTTGAAACTTAAAACTTTTTGCAAACCGTCTTAGTAAATAGACTAAGGCGACGAAATTCTACTAAATAATCTTCGAAATAGTAGTCATGATTTTTTTTATGATGCCACTTGTAAAATGATAGGAAGGCGCTAGATACTGTCTGGGGGTACCTATTTAGGAAAGGATTTGGGAAACATAAATTCGAGAATGATGTTGAAAACGCAATGACAATAATTCAATCCCAATATTCAAATATAAATCACCTCGTTTAATTAAAACCCAACAAACGGCTACTAACATTAAAAAATGCTAATAAAAGCGGCAAATAAAAAAAATCTTGCCTAATACGAACAAATGGGGGACATTTGGCCACACAAAAGGCAAGCGAGTGCTTAATTGATTTAATTTGTCGGGAGTCAAAACTTCGCTGTGAGGTGTCGCTGACACGTTCCGCAATGGTAAAGGCGCTTGCACACTGTGATATTACATTAATATTCTATTATTTCTTCAGTACTATTACACGTAAACCAATAAGAATATACTACATTTAGAGTATCATTATTTAATAATTTGTGGTTTATTTGTGGGATTTACGGGCTGTGAATAGAGAGGACGTGAGTAAGATTTTAAGGCTATTCATCATGTGTGATTTTTTGGTTTGAAAATTGTTGTGAGAAATGTCTCCATGCTTTAAGTTGCGGGGAGTGAAATTTGAGGCCCGGATAGATTAAAGGATAAAACACCTTCTATATATCTTAGTTTAGAGATGTAAATATAGTTGCTACCACATTCTTAAATATATAGGTAAAAGCCGCCTGGTTTGGTACCACAGCATTATCTATTGCACCCAAGCGGCAGTGTAAATACCTTGTTGTATTCCATTTTGAATGACATTGTAGCCAGATTACCTACTGGGCATATTGAGACTTGAAATCCAATGTCTCAGAGTGGCTAGCGCAGTGGAATGCCAAATATTGCTTTATAATTCATGGTGTTGTTTGGTTTTGCTACTCTCATTGAGCGGTCTTATCGCTTACCGGATGGCATGCTGGTCTCGCCATTCATTGCAATAAAATATATTCAACAGCATATTTTTCTTTAATAAAGAAATAAACCCACATTCCCATTTACAGGATTATAATGAATAATATGTCACAACACTATATTGTGCTCTTTATTCCTCATACAGCGTCAAAGTGCGTCCTCATTGCGAATGCCCCTTTAAGCCTTGTTTTTTAAGCAGCGCTTTTCCATTTGTTTTCATTAAAGCCCGCCGGCTTTATTGCACTGTATTTACAAGCCGGCTACGAAAGGGAAAGCCGTTAATGAATCTGTTATCACTATCCTAGTTAAGTGGTAATGAATATAGTATAAATATGTCTGTAAAAAACAAAACACAATCTTAGAATTAAAGTGAGGCAGCAATGTTCAAGAAATAGATAATTAAAAGAACCTTTATGAATATCAGGAAAATCCACGATCCCATTAATTTAGTTAGACCAAATTGCCAAGCCAAAGATTCTCCTTGCGACCCGCCATATACACCTCATTGAAAAATCTTGTGTTATCTTTCGTGTTCACTATTTGTCGTTCGGTGTTAAATGACCATCTCTCTTCGGTGGATACTGGATGCTATGCACTTTTCAGTGCACTTACCACTGCTATATAAAACCCGCATTCGAATATGAATGACACCTATTATGTATCGCAGATGATCCCCTATATTTCACATTTAAATTCCCGTCCATAGTGCATCGAATGCAGCGGCACTTTTATTGTGATCCCCGAGGAGCGCGCGTCTTTGTGATGTAAAAGATTGATGCCTATCTTTTACACTTGAGACTGCTCGGGTATCTACTTAGAGTTGTTTAGGTGTTGGTCTGTTCGTTTTGTACTTGGGACCTTAATACTCGCACGAAAATGCCTGCTAAACATTATTACAAAAGCCAAGCCAAAATGCTAGAAATGATTCAAAATTGAATGAATAAAATTTGTTAGCTACTCTTGATGAATGACATCGGTTCCATTAATATTATGTAGTTATAATATAAAGATATATGCTTTTATTTTATTAGACACGTTTCTTTCGATAAATCAGAATTATGGTTCGTGGTGGATAAATTGTTTTAATTTTGGTTACTCTTTTCCTATGGATAAATATAGTAAAAACCTTACTAAAGATAACGATACGAAAGATGGTGATCTCATGCATTTAATTTTTGTATGTCTATTACATACCATATAAATCTTTAGGAGAATTAAATTCCTGTTAAGACCACTTAAGCCTATGCTCTATCAACTGTAAATATTTTTTTTGCCCTGGAATGAAAAGTATACGAGCTAATTTATAATCTTAGAGCATATATAATTTGCGTCTTCAAAAACGTACATAGATATTTTCTTTTCTGTAATGTTTGTAGCGCTCCTATGTTGAGACTGGAATTAACTATTTTGCAATAAATTGCTATAAATTCCTTGGATAACCGAAAGTATATTTACCTATTATTCTTTAAAACGAGTTTGAGCGGAATTAAATTAGTCTAAACTATTTATTTTTAATTCGTATTTTCCAAGTAATTTGTGCATGTTGTACAACCTGTCAAATATCAGCCAATAGGAGGGCAGAAAAAGGTGGCTCAGCACAACCATTTTTAGTACCGGCGCTCCCTCTATTTTATAAATACTCAAAGTTTATAATATATTCATTTAATTTATACACAACTTTAGTCTTCTTCAGGAAGCGGTCGCAACCACGCCGCAATGCTATACCCATGAAAGATCCAAGTGAATACGTAATGCTACACGGGCCGTAATGTGACGTTGCATTTTGTAGGTGCCATTCAACTCTCCATCTTATTTTACAATGCAATTGTGCGATGGAATTCTATTTTACCTATCCACAGATATATCGAAAACTATGAGGGTTATAATTTTACGTTCTAGTTAGATCTGCCTTAATCTTAGACGTAACCGGTAAAACATATCTAATTAATCATTGTAATTATCTATTATTCTGATTAAAAACTTCTCATAAAATAACGGACTGGCATATTACACACATATTTTTTTAATTAAAACATATTTTTTCCAGTAAGTAATTTATAATACAGGTTAGAGGATAAAATCAAATATGAGTGGCGGAGAATTCCCTTGTATACGAAGTTTTATAAAAACAATACAAAAAACCTTTGTACTTCTACACTAATATTATAAAGAGGAAAACTTTGTTTGTTTGTTTGGTTGTAATGAATAGGCTCAAAAACTACTGGACCGATTTTAAAAATTCTATCACCATTCGAAAGCTACATTATCCACGAGTAACATAGACTATATTTTATTTTGGAAAAAAATAGGGTTCCGTAAGATATTTGGATTTTTCGGACACAAACTGAAAAAAATCAACCAAAGAAGTTACTTATTTTGCGTACGCTGCCTAAACTACAAAAGATAGAACCATAAAATGTTATAATTAATTGAAGATCTTATAAATATCTACAAAAAAGTCCGCGACACACTATACCTATCTATGTCGAGTAAGGCACAACAACCACATTTTTATTTAAAAATCTTGAATTTTTTTTTGGACTACATTTAAACGCATTTATTTTACTCATGCTATTAATCCTTATCAAAATAAATTATTTATTTTGATATTTATTACAGTTTATGTTGATAATATTTGGTCTTTGAATGATTAAAATTGGACGTTTGGTTTTGAAGTTGTGGTGAAATTAAAATATTACGATTTCTGCTGCACGGCCCGTTGTATAAGGTATATATGGATGTTTGTGGAGAGAAGGGACATAAAGTAAAATAGAATCGAAGGTACGGGAGAGGGCTGGGATAGATCACAGATTTGTTAGGACGAAATTTAAATGCACGTTATAAAACGGGATGGATAATAAAGAGAAGGGACGGGACGGATTGGGAAGAGACTGAACAGGCGGATGAGACGGGATTGAGCCGGACAGTAGGATAGCTACGTCAAGTTTAGGCATACAAGAGTTTATACGAAAAACAACATGTATTTGGTGTGGAGTGGAATCAAAAAATATATGCACCCAGGCGAAGCTGGGTCGGGCCGCTAGTATAGAATAAAAATTTCATCACGAAGACGTATCAGTCTGAAATGATATGATAAAACAAATAACATTCTAAGAATGTATAAACATGGTCATTAAAACATATCTCACTATCACTGTTAAACCGAACACACATGACGCAAAAACTAAAACAACTGGAACTTTCTTTACATAACAGATACGGGATATCTGTCTCCACCATACTGGAAACATCCCGTCAAAACTATACTAATGCTTCGAATAACAGAATAGTCTAGAGTTTTAATAAAATGCATCCTAAAAACCACGAGAGCGGCTGGGAGAGCACAAAGCGTAGAATTTATCGTCCGGCTCCTGCCCGAAACACGCCTACACGGACTTACAGATAATACGCCTGGATGTGACATGATTAGATATATCTTTAATCAGTTTTATAGTGAATAGGTGGGTGTCTCTTCTAGATTATTTATTCTTAACTGCGCATAAAGAGGATAAACACTTAAATATTACAAATGAACAAAAACGTCCATCTATATAAGTCCTATCTATACTCTATAAAATATATCCATCTGTATGGATAGATTAATAAGTTTAGTCTGTTAATTTACGTGTTTTATATATTGTTAATTTATTTATTTATTTGACAATGTTACACTAAGCCGTGTTTGCGGTTTTTTTTTTAATATGTAATTTGTTACGCGTTATCTTCAGTTCTTGTTATAGATGATAATGAAAAACTTATGGAGTTTTTTTTTATTGCTATGAATGGCAAGACGAGCATGCCGTTCGCCTGATGGTAAGCGATACGACTGCTCATGAACAATAGCAAAACCAAACATCACCTTGAATTACAAAGCAATGCTTGGCATTCCACTGCGCTCGCCATCCTGAGACATAAGATGTTAAGTTTCAATATGTCCAGTAGTTACTCTGGCTACAATGCCCTTCAACCCGAAACACAACAGTGCTTTTACACTGCTATTTGACGGGGGAAATAGACACTGCGGTGGTACCTACTCAGATGGCCTCTCACATATGAGAGACCTACCACCAGTAACATAGTATAGGAGTAGTCATCACATAACAATAATCATAGTTTTAAATTTCTTTCGTATTATTGTATGTGGTGTTCAATAAAGGATTTATAAATAAATAAATATTCTCACATCAATGTAATATAGTAAATAATATATCATAACACAGAGGACGTCCAGTAAAACTTTAATTTCGCACGGTGGGTGTTCCGGTGTCCACGTAAACAATGCTCGCAACACCGGGACAACTTTCCCTTTGTGGTTTATATGGAATGCTTTTACAGATAATGTACACAGCTGCGGTTAAAAAGCCTTACCTCACAACCATTTTCACTTATTTATTCATATTTAGGCTTCAGGTGTAATCCGTCTATATAATCCTTGTGTGTGCGGGAATTAAATGAAATAAATTAAGGGAAATATTATGAAATGTTTTGCTTATGAAACAGACCACAATTTTATTTAGTACAGTATAGAAATGGGGGTACAGGGTTAAGTAAATGAGTTGTGGAAGGATTGTAAGTGATTTTTAAACACTGTAGTATTTATGACCTATCTAATTTTTTATAGATAAGTGTGTTCATTTATTTTTTATACCATCAAATCATCATCAGCCCGTTGCAGTCCACTGCTGGACATAGGCCTCTCCCAAGGTACACCACAGAGCCCGGTCTGTAGCTTTACGCATCCAGTTCTTGCCGGCCCTCTTCTGCAAGTCATCCCGCCATCTGGCCAGAGGACGTCCCACGCTACGTTTGCCAAGACGCGGTCTCCACTCCAGAACACGCTTACTCCAGCGGTTATCCGTTCTGCGACATATGTGGCCAGCCCATTGCCACTTCAACCTACTAACTTTCAGAGCTATGTCGGTTACCTTGGTTCTCTGACGGATCACTTCGTTTCGAATTTTGTCCTTTAGAGAGACTCCGAGCATAGCTCTTTCCATCGCACGTTGAGCGACCTTTAACTTGTGGATTAGCCCCACAGTCAGTGTCCACGTCTCGGCTCCGTACGTCATTACAGGGAGGACGCACTGGTTGAACACTTTACTCTTTAGGCTCTGTGGTATATCCGACGAAAATATATGGTACAACTTCCTAAATGCTGCCCAGCCCAACTGAATCCTCCTATCGGCTTCCTTTTCAAAGTTATTTCTACCCAATTGGATTAGTTGCCCGAGGTAGACATACTCCTTGACAACTTCGAGAGGTGTGCCATCTATGATAACTGGTCCCGGAGCGACAAAGTCATTAGACATGACTTTCGTCTTGTCAAGGTTCATCCGGAGACCAATTCGTTTAGAGGCTTCATTTAGGCTGTGCAGCATTTCTTGAGCTTCCTGCAGCGATTCTGCCATGACTACGATATCATCGGCAAACCTTAAGTGGGAGATGTATTCGCCATTTACATTGATGCCTCGCCCGTTCCAGTTTAGAGTCTTGAAAACATCTTCCAAGGCATTTGTAAACAGTTTCGGGGATATCACATCCCCCTGTCTTACTCCTCGATGCAATGGAATCGGTCTTGTTTGACTGTTCTGTACTTGGACGGACATAGTTGCAGCGTTATACAGGCTTCTCAGTACCTCGATGTATCGAAAATCGACTTGGCAGCGCTGCAGGGAGTCCAGAACAGACCAGGTCTCAACGGAGTCAAAGGCCTTCTCATAGTCCACAAAAATGAGACACAGAGGCTGATTGTATTCCTGGGTCTTCTGAATAATCTGCCTCACGGTGTGTATGTGGTCTATGGTGCCGAATCCTCCGCGAAATCCGGCCTGCTCCGGTGGTTGGAAGTCATCCAGCCTTCGTGCCAGCCTATTTGTGATGACCCTCGAAAACAACTTATATATGTGGCTCAGAAGCGATATAGGGCGGTAGTTTTTGAGTTGGGTCTTGTCCCCCTTCTTGAAAAATAAAACTACCATGCTCCTGCTCCACGCTTTTGGAGTTCTCCCTTGGTGGAGAACGGAGTTAAATATACGCTGTAGCTGCCTAAGGATAGGAGTTCCCCCAGCTCTTAAGAGCTCAGTTGTAACTCCGTCCTCGCCCGGGGCTTTTCCACTTTTTAGTTGTTTGAGGGCCAACTCAATTTCCTCAATGCTGACATCAGGGAGTTCGTCGGAATAGTGTCGGACTAAAGTAGCACGGGGATCGCAGGGGATTGGTTCAGGTAGCGGAGACTGCGAGGCATACAACTGGCCATAGAAGTCTTCCACTTCCGAGAGGATCTCTGGCTTAGAGGAGACGACACGACCATCAGCGGTAGTTAACTTGGACATGTGGCTCCTCCCGAGACGCTTCACGAATACTTTGGAACCTCGGTTTTGTTCAATTGCCTCCTTAATCAGGCTTGTATTGGAACTCCGAAGATCCCGCCGTACCGCTTTTCGAATATGTCTCGTGAGTACTCGCTGGTCTGCCACCGTAGCCTCTGTATTTGCGCGTCTCTTTCTCATGAGGTCCAGGGTCTCCTCTGAAAGTTTGGACTTTCTGCCTGCATGCTTATTCCGACAAAACCTGTAACCAACATCCCTCACAACTTCCACTACTCTATTTAAGTCCTCGTCAACGTCGCACTCGGTTTCCAGCACATCGAATCGGTTTTTAAGTTCCATTTGGAATCTTTTGGAGCCGGCAATGGTTTGGAACATTGAAGGTCGGAGCGTGGAATTTATCAGACGGGTGCGTTCTAGCTTAAAGTTTATATTCAAAGTGCCTCGTACAAGTCGGTGATCACTTCCGGTGTTGAACCTGTTGATCACTGAGACATCTTTGAATATATGCCTCTTATCCGTCATGATAAAGTCGATCTCATTTTTAGTCACGTTATCGGGGCTCTGCCAGGTCCACTTCCTATGGGGCTTCTTCTTGAAGAAGGAATTCATCAAGAATAGCCCTTCTCGTTCCAAAAAATTGACCAGCATCTGCCCCCTGTGATTCCTGGTCCCAATACCATGTGGGCCCATAACCGATTCGGTGTCCGTGCGTACTCCCACTTTGGCGTTGAAATCCCCCATGACAACATTGAAGTGGGCCCTTGAGGTGTTGTGCAGGGCTTTATCTATGTCCTCGTACATAGCTTCTACTTCGTCATCCGAGTGTGTGGTGGTCGGCGCATAAACCTGTATGACCTTAAGAGAATACCTATCGGTCAGTTTGAGTACAAGATACGCTACCCTAGACGACACACTGGATATTTCCACAACGTTGTCAGTGAGGGATTTGTTGACGAGAAATCCGACACCGCCCTGGGAGAGGCTGTCGCCTTCTCGGAAGTAGAGTAGATGGCCTGATTCCAAGGTCACTGTGTCCTCCCCCTCTCTACGGACTTCAGACAACCCCAGAACATGCCATCGTATATTGTCTAACTCTACCTCCAATTCGGCTAGATGTTCGTTGAGCCTCAGAGTTCGTCCGTTATACGTAGCCAAGGTCAATGTGTGGTAGCCTTCCGTAACCCGGGGATTCTTGGCACCCCGTGCCCCACCGACGCTATGACCGCTACCGTGGCCAAGCCTGGTGAGGCGGCCGGGAACTCGGGGCCTTTTATTTGGTGCGTTTAACATTGGGAGGTAATGCCCTAATCGCCACGCTGGGCAGGCGGGTTGGCGATCGCAGTGGACGGAGAATACCAGAAAACGCTGCTGCCCATTCTCTGGTCTATGGAAGCTGCAGATGTTCTGCCTCGATCATTAGTCGCCTTGTACGACACCCGAAAGTATAATGGGTTGGTGCTATTCTACTCCGCCGGACACCACGCGGCCTACCATCAAATAGACCCGGTAAAAGGTAGAATACAAGTCATTTTAACAGGCCTGTTAATGAAATATGAGAAAGATATATTATTATTTAAATCCATCGACGATAATAACGTACGATACGCTTGTAATACTCGTAGTTCAATAATAAAGGTATACAGTGGACACTAATAATTAATTCAATAATATGTAATCTACTGTATACATTACAGTGGACAATAAATCATCATTTTTCACGCTTTAAATAACAAAAAAATTACAAACCCTTAATCCCGTAAACTCAGCCAACTTAAACCGCAGCTAAGAAATCCAATAAAGAAAATCTGAATCCAAATAATCTGAATTCAAACGAGTGGAATATTAACATTATCCTCAAATCTCATTTAAAATTCAAATGCAGAAGTTAACAGCTTGCTGGCGGAATTAGCTGAGATTCTTGCGCTGCCTAAGGTCGGAGGACAGAGGACTGCTCTCTTGTAATCCCTCAAAGTGCTCAAAGTGAGAAAATAAGGGTTAAGTTTTAAAAGCACTTCGTCTGGAATCGATGGTGGCTTGAGTTGCTGGAGGTAGCGATTGGTAAACGTACTATAATTATATAAAGAAAAAAAATAGTATTGACAAGATAAAATCTAGGAAATCATAATGGTGTCTTAAATTTACGTGAATGTTTAAAACTATTTTTTCACGGGGCGAACTGTGACCACGAAAGCTGTAACATAATCGAAATGTTAGGAAGTTAAAGGATATAAATTCCGCGATACAATCCGTAAAAAAATAGTTTTATTTCATTCCAGGAACACATTTTTGGAATATTTTATTAATTGTGCTAATTGGGCCAATTGCCGGCCTAATATGCCTTGTATTGTGGGTGTCATAAGAGCTTGTGGACAACGGTAATATATTTTTGTCAGTTCAGCCCTACAATAGAAATCACGTAACTTTAAGTGCAACGTCAAACCTCTGCCCACAAGCCGGACAGACGACCTAACAAAGGGTACAGGAAGTCGTTGGATGTAGGCCACTTCCAATGCGTCGCCGCGGAAATCTTTGACATGTTCAGCGGTGATTTTCCTGTGGCTGGAAAGGTTATGACGAGCCATATAGCTATACAGGCTACTTATACACAAGACATAAATACATATATACCGAGTATCTCAAGACTGCTACCCACAGACCAACAAGACTGCTACCGAAAACGAAACCGGGTGGTAGTTTTAGTGACTACGAACACAATGCAACTACAAATTTTTCACAGTCTTGATATACCCTGTATACATCGGTCACCAGTGGGTACTCGGGACGCAAATATATCTACGCCCTTACTTAAAGATTTTTAAAACCTACATACATATATAAACTCACGCCATTTTCCAGAAGGTGTAGGCAGAGATTCTCTTGGTATCAACCAAGACAACCACGTTTCGCCTTATGCGTTCTTATTTGAGTTATGGAATATATTTCTTCGGTTAAATTCAGTTGAATGACGAAGACAAATCAGTAACTAAAATTACTTTTTAAAATTGACTTTGAATGAAGCCGTTACTATGAAATCAAATATGGTCAATGTTGGGACATTTTAAGACCTGTCTATGTAAGACTTTCTCTCCCAACTCGCACCACACTTAAGCAACGTACATACGACAATCGGATCGGGATTTTAAATAAATAATGAGGGAACAAGCGCAGCCGTCGGCGCGTTGGAACACTTCGCTTTTAACTTTTTAATAAAGACCCATCGGCGCTGTAATAACCCTAGTTTGTTTTAGATTGACGTCTTTAATAGCTCAATTAGATACGTATGACATTAATACACCATTCAGGATAATATGCGATGTCAACTGACAGTCTGTCGATAAATGTGGGAAATTGTTTGTTTATTTTTGTATAGAATATAACACAGAGCGGTCAGAGAGATTAGCAAGTATGAAATTATGATGATTTTTACCTAGTGGTACTAGACTCGCCTTCTATCACATTGTGGGACAGAAGATACAAGACCAAACGTGCGTTTTCTGGTAGCAACTCTGCCTATTCCTCCTAGGAAAAAGGTGTCAGTTTACGTATGTACCTACTACCTAGTATGTTTAATAAATAATATATACAATGTGTTAAATGCTTAATAAAGTGGTGGTAAAGACCCTAAATCGAAGTAGAGAAAGAAACTGTTTTAAATAATACTTAGTTGAGGTCTGGAGGAGGATTGAGGTATTTCTTATTTGTTTTATTATGTTAAAATTGTTTCATCTTTTAAAGTGGCTAACATTAACAAGTAAGGTGTTGGAAGTTCTTTTGTATAAATATTATTTTTAAACACATTATTTAAAGGCCAAATACAGTAATTTATCTAGTTTTCATTTTATTTCCAATGCTTAAATAAACATCGCTTTGATAAGTGCAGTTTTCCGTTCGCGTGTAACAGCTCAATTATAAGGTGGCGTACATATTATATTTGTGGAATAGACGGCGCCAGTCGGAACTGTGACAGAATTTAATGGGCGGGATGGATACTTAGTATTCTGAGCTATAGGGATGGGAAAATGCTAGTAAATAAAATCTTGAATCTGATATACAATTTTTATAAATCTTTATTGTATACAAATTTAAACTAAAACACTATACAGAAAGACTTGTTAATAAAGAAGTACAAATGGCGGTCTTATCGCTCATCAGCAATATCTTACAGACAACCATGGGATGGATTTGAAAGAAGAAGAGAGAGGGCAGCGTAAAAAAGTAATAAATTAAAGCTAAACAATACTAATAAAACATATACAATTAAACAAACACAAACATACTATTTATACTACTCATATACTATACATTTTATCTATTATTAATCATACTTTATATGCATAAAATTAAGGTCAATTTTATTCACGTGAAATAAACGGCTAATATGTCACAATATATACCCCTTAATATATAATAAAGCCTACGGATCATTTAATGCACATGTGTATTATGTCCATAGTTTTAGTCAGAGGCGGCTCGTGAAATTTTTTGATGGGGGTTCACAAAAATATTATTGAAAAACTAGAGCTTACTATTTATTTTATTTGTATACAAAATCCATTCGCTGGCCTTTTTGGCGTGCGAAGATATCTATTACTTTGTTGTGAAAATCAGAAATGGAATTAAATAAGCGTTTTTCTATGCTTATCATACCCGGGTACAAATAGATTTCTGTATAATAATATGTACGTATTCTTATTATACATATAAACCTTCCTATATAGGCACGCTGCCGCCGCCCCGGCCGGCCAGTACCGCCGCAAGCGCTACGTCCCGCAATTTTAAATCTGTAATATCTTCCAAAATATTCATTTAAATCTTGTGCTGTAAAGGACCATATTGATCTATATTAAAGCAACAATGTATTTAAGCTATTTAATTGGATAAGGATTAATGCTGTATTGGTTAAAATCGCTTCGAAAATTAGCCATTATTTGTCGTAAAAAGTAAATGACAAAAAAATGTTATTGTGGTATATCCATAAGAGACAGACATATACCATCGCGGAGTTTTCTGTAGACCTTTTCAATGTGTACAAATAATTAGTACATTATTTTGATAAATCTCGTAGGGTTCAGCCTGCGTTTGCAATGTAAGCGGAAAAAAATTGATAATAAACGACATCACATTAGAAACCTCAAAAATAACAATATTTTTCCACTATTTAATGAATGTTATTATACATGTAAACCTTCTGATTAAATCACTCTATCTATTTAAAAAAATGAGAGTGAGATATGCGCGTGAGCGGCGCTCCAGATTACGCTAACTTCTCATACGATATCTTTTGTTTCACGCGTCAGCCCGGATCGATTGCTCTCTTTCGCACGCATTGAATACAGTACTAAGAGTCGTACTAAACTTCGTTTCATAGGAGCGCAATCGCTGGCGCTCCACTCGTTACAAATTGACGTTACATGTAATATAATAGACTTTTTATAGGCATAGTAAAATATAAAGAATGTAATGTAAGGATCTTATGTATTATGAATATATATATAAATTATTAAATTAGCTAAGTATGTAAATTTCGTGGGAGTGCACTGCACCAGCGCTCTTTCGGATGAGCCGCCACTGGTTTTAGTTACCCGGCTCTGTGGCGTATCTTGGGAGAGGCCTATGCCCAGCAGTGATAATGATGATAATGCTGATGATAATGTTATAGTAACAAAAAACTCTCATAATTTTCATACATATAACACCCATTATATCAGGGTCAATGGCCTTACTATAAAGAGTGCCGATGATCGGGCGAAATGGAGGAGAATAAGCCGGAAGACGGAACCTGGCATTGGCCGGGATGATGCCAGGTAGAAGAAGATACGGCTTATTATATCAACCATGATTGTTTAACCCTATGATTAGGCAGGACTCTAAACACCGCCCCGAATAAGCCCAATATCCTTTAATTATACAAATGAATAACTTAAATCCAAATAATCCCAAATAGGCCAAACAAATAGTAAATTGCTTCTAACGAAAACATCACGTACAACATCGGCTTCCCAACAACCCTTCACTCGAACAACTCTTCACACTCACTGTCTTTATCCGGACACTACTGTAATTCTGTCTGTTTGACAATAAATATATCCAATAAACACCCTGTATAACACTGCAAGCTGTTTGAGTTTTACAACTTAAATAACTATAAGTTTTATTCTATTTAAAATTTTTATGCTACTTACAACCAATAACATAATTAAATAAAAATAAAATAAACTATTCATAATTGAACGAAAGATTCTGACTGACTTCTGACTTGACTGGTGGTAGGTCTCTCATATGTGAGTGGCCATCTGGGTGGGTACCACCGCAGTGTCTATTTCTCCCGTCAAACAGCAGTGTTAACGCACTGATGTGTTTCGGATTGAAGTGCATTGTAGCCAGAGTAACTACTGGACATATTGAGACTTAACATCTTATGTCTCAGGATGGCGAGCGCAGTGGAATGCCAAGCATTGCTTTGTAATTCAAGGTGTTGTTTGGTTTTGCTACTGTTCATGAGCGGTCGTATCGCTTACCATCAGGCGAACGGCATGCTCGTCTCGCCATACATAGCAATAAAAAAAAAGATTTTCATATTTCTCATAAAGTTACACGTATTCATGTTTCTACGTCATCAAAAATCAATATTTTTAATATCTTACAGTAACGTGACCACACTAACTGTATCTGTATCAGCCTTTATACTGTCCACTGTAGAGTACAAGCCTCCTATAAAATCGGAAGCACGATTGAGAAGGCTTAGGCCACATAATCCACGCACTGTCCTAGTGCGGATTAGCGGACTTAACATACCGTAAAATTCATAGGAATCGCACTAATACTTGAAGTAAGTAAGTGTGTACCAAGATGATTATCCACCAGTGAGAAAATATATTTTAAATCGATAGAATTATGCTGGCCCATTCAATCTAAAAATCGCCATCCAAACAGTAACAACCCTTCGCTTAAACCCAATCTTTAAACCCACACTTTACTATAATTCTGTCTGTTTGTACATAGAAATAAACACCCCGTATTAAATTGTTAGCTGTTTGAGTTAATAACCGGGTTGTCCTCCACACCGCCGCTTTCCCGCGAACGTGCTAATATATGCAGAAAGAAAATTTTCTTTGAACTGGTAAATGAGCTGTAATTACTTTATGGTTCACTAATGAGGATTTAAATGAACCTATTTGTAAAGTCTACGATTGGCTTAAAGAAAATGTGTATTTGTATAGGCCACTTAAAGAATATTGATTGAAAGAAAATGACCTGATTGTTGGTTGTACTTAACTTTATTGCCTTTCGAGCTACAGCTATCTCGATTAATAGAACGCAATATTTATTTTACTTCACATGCAATTGTTGTGAGTTAATGGTACCGTTCTGGTTGAACCGGTTCGTTCATAATGTTATATGTGACTACATTTACTACGCACTACTACGCACACAAACTGTACTTTAATTTGTATAAAATTAGCTTAGAAGATATTATTCTAATATATATATTTCGTAGCACACGCGTAGCTCCGTAGCACCACTACGTCTTAGTATGAATGAACTTAAATTAAATGAATTGAAATCACTATAGACGTATTGACGCCACATAAATACTGCAATATATAATTAAAAATAATAAAATTATTAAAATAGTTACATGGTTGTCTAGTATTTTAAAATTAAAATTTACTTTTAATAGGAGCACAATGAAAAAAATCAAGACAGTAGAAATACATAATTATAAATATTTCAAGTGCTACATACATTTTAATTATAAAACATTACACTTACGATAACTTGAATGGGAAAATATTTATACCTTTATTGTCATTAAATTAACCACAGAACAATAAATAAGGTAGTGTTCTATGTCAGTAATATTGTAGTAATTAAAAAAATTGATTCATTACACCAACATTTAAATTTGTTAATTTCCATCTAATCTATTCACTAATTACGATCCAGTACATTACCCCTACCACGGTATCCGAAGTCGAAACGCTCTCACGCGTCGCTTATCTGGTTAAATGTGGTGTACCAGTCATATTTCACGGTCCTTCCGTACTTGCCGCTCGACTGCACACGACAACGACGCCTCACTGTCTGCGACTTAGGGTTATCTGCCACTATAAATAAACGTATCACCGCATCTTTATAATAGAATTGGATGGTTGGACCCAAAGGTCAAAGGTTGGCTCTAAATTTGTTAGGCTGGGTTAATGGCTGGTCTTTTGTCCACGCTGAAGGATTTTTTTCTAGTATAATCTGTGGCGGAAAATGGTTCATGCAGTGTGCCGAAAAAATCGTAATTGTGTTAAACGTTAATAAAATCAAGTTTGCAAAGGAAATACTATTTTTTAACTGAGTTTTAAGTTTTATCATCTACTTTCAAATATTTAGCAAAATATTTAAATATTTATTCCGACGGTGTAATAAACAGCTGTATGTGGTATTATGATAAATAACGGTTTGTTTTCCTAACAATATATACACTTCATGGAATCCAAACAAAAGTAAAAATTGTGGCCTGGCTCAAAATAGAGCTGCGTTAAGAATATAAATTGCACGTAAAAGCTTCGACAGCTTCCTCTACTATTTTCTCCTGACAAACTATCAATTCATATCATAAAGCATTAGTACGGTTTAATTAAATCGCAATTTACAATTGTTTTTTACTAGTTCCCAACGTTATACAAAAGTTCCAATTCCAAGTTATACAAATTTATTTTTAGAAACCGCATTAAGAAAACAGACAACATTAAGAAAATACATAATGGAGCGCGGGTTCGATCCCCGCACCCAGATAAATGTTTATGCGTCTTCAGATACCCACGACACAAGACTTAATTAATCTTATTGTGGGGTCAGACTATGACTTGCTTGTAATTATTTATAATATGTGATTACACGTAGTTATTAGTTTACTTTAGTGTGGTAAATATTAAATTAAATATTTTTTTAATATATGAATTATTTATATATGTATATTATGTTTGTCGTCAATCCATCCTTATATAAATCCTAAGTGAAATGTATACAAAATATATTATAACAAAATTCCAGAAAAGCAATAACAAACAATGCCACACCAATAAAACCTGGCAGCCATTATCTCCAGCGCAAAATTTATGCAGATACATCAACAAAAGGATTCGCAGGTTTTTGTCGGGACCAAAACTTACAAATGATTTAACGCGTTCACACCTTCGACAGGTCCACTATAAATCAAAACGGGGCACAAACACGCGAACAAAGGAGTGCTGGTGTTGAAGTGTGAGTAATAGGTCGCTTTGGGGAATATAAATAACGCGTCCGGCCAGTCCGGAGCGTTCGCCGGTAGATTGGCGGTCCACCGGACTGGCCGGCGGGAACTCTCGCGATTATTGATGGCAAAGCGTAGGGGATTTGCATGGTGCCCGTGGTCCCGCTTTATTTATACCGATACGATCGCATTGTTCCTTTTTTGAGGTTACGGGGTTTTGGTTTGTGCTTGCGTAAATATTTATTAAAACAAATTTTAACGACTTATGGTGCTTTGTGTTGGTATGGTATGGTATTTTGTAAATAGAATGAGAATATTGAGACTGAAGAGATGGTGGACCGTTTTGAGTAAGATTTTGACGCTTTATGAAAACTTGTAAAACACGTTCTACTTTTTCACCGAGTACAAAAAGGAGCCGGTTCTCCTCTCTTTTCACTTGTTTTTCATTTTATAATATCTGAATACGAGTATAAAAACGCAGATAGAGCTCTTGGGTATCAGAGCTTTACTAATCCATAACCACATTAGCGTCTCTGATATGTTGAACTATTTGTAAAGCCGCGCAGTGTTTTCAGAATTTCTATAACACCAACGGATGATCATCAATATCAGCAACAATTTCTATTACCTGCTTAAAACAGCAGATATACATGTAGAAGAATAATTGGTGTGCAGTAACAGGCATACATTATAAGATGCGCTAACCTAAAACCACACGATTTACAGCTTAGTACTTTGAGGTATTCCAACATGGGAACACCAGTATCGAACACAAAGAAAATTCAAATCAACCTTCAGTCCGTACACCCCATTACCCAAGTACACATTGTTCTAAAACCCGCAATTTTCATGTTTATTAATGAGATTAACAAAAGGCTCCGGTGCAAGGAGGCAGTGGGGAGACAGTAACAGAATCTTCTAGTATTTGCTAAGCAAGGAGGGATTAAAGCCCTCCACCCCAGAGCACTGCCGACAAATATTGACATTTCGCTGTTTTAATGCCGACGTCAAACAATCGACGATTTAAGAGACGCTTGCATTGATAACTGCGTATTCGACGCTTAATGATGAATCATTAAAGTAGTAATTTGCTTTTTTTATATTTTGTAGCTTATACATAATTTCTAGGGTCCAGCTTAAGTATAACCTTGTTGCTTAGTTAGCTTTGTAATTAATATAATATTAAATTATATGCCGGGTATATCCAGACTGCGACCAAAAATAAAGCCAGTTGATAGCTTTAGTGATGTCAGACATAACGCAACTAATATTTTTTAAAAAGCGACGACGCTTTTTTGTTATTTTTTAGCCTATAGTGGTGTTTGTTTTAACACGTATGTATTTACCACCGAACACACTAAAAACAATAACTAAAACCGATAAAATTATTGCTAATAATTTTGCTAGTTAGACTCTATAGAACAATTTATATCTAAATGGCTTTATATTACCCTTAAAAATACAAATATAACCAAAAGTAATTTATAAAATGAGCAAATTGATAGAAAAATCGTGTGTGGAGTGTTTTTGCACATACTGCTACTGGCAGTAACAGCCATCAGTGAAGAAAATTAAATGAAACTTGGCTCGAGAACAGCTCTCGGATTAATATGGGACACTTTTAATCTTGGAATCTAATCCGTTTAAAAGTAATGGCTTTTGGACGAGGAAATATGTTTCAGACATTTTACACTATCTTGGAGATTTGATGGTATTTAAATGTTGAACAATTGCATTAACTTAAGTTTTTTATAGGGAATTAAGGACGCTAATTGGTCGTTATTTTATTTACGGACTTATATTTGATGATGATACTTTACTCCGGACGGGTGTATGTGACTGACTGACTGGCTGACGGGTGGTGGGATACACAAAAGTGTATTTGAAAACAATATAGCTGTCATTACTTATTATTAAGAATATTGACCAATCAGACCACGATTATTTTTTATATTGGCGGACTTAATGCCAGTGGCATTTTCTTACAGTCTACATTTGGGTGATGCTGAAATGAAGCGAAGCAGATTTTGATTGACATTTAAAAATAATAATTAAACATTTGACAATTACACGTTGTCGATTGTATTATTATATTGAGAAATATAATTACTACCTTAATAGCTAATATCGGCGGGAGTACACTAAAGATATCACCTTTGAGCGCTATCACTCTTTTATATCGCACCCAAAGGTTTCTGTAATAAATTGCCTTGAGAAACTAAACCACCATTTATATTTTATTATAATTCATAACTAATTAATTATAGTGTAGTGTCGGACACCCAAATACGAGGTGGAAAGACGGCTTGGTTGGATTGAAGGAATTCGCTGGATGCAGGCCGCTTCTTACAGGTCAATTTGGATATCGTTGGGGCAGGCCTATGTTCAGTAGTAGACTGAAGACAGAGAGAGAAAGACAATAATTAATATTTTGTCATAAGTCTGCAATAAATTCAATTTGTGATCAAATGCAGTGTAGTTAACAGGAGTATTCGCGTTTGCCGATGCTGCGATAGCGCGCACCGCAAACAGGAGGGCGCTTTGTTCAAGCCCCAGCGTTCGCAATACAGCCTTTTTTATTTTTTTCACTTATACATCTTAATTCCTTGCACAAAAGGCGTTAATACCCATCGCGATATTTGTTTTGTATAGATGGGGACATTCGTATGTATCGAAGAGGGTGGCAGGAAGATACAACGACAAGAATCCATATTATTTATTTTTGTCACCACTAAATATGTGTTTAAGTGAAACGTGATATGTTACAGAATATTGAGATAGCGTGCAATTCTTATATACTGGAAGAAAAATACCGTACAAATTGAAAGTAGTATTATTATATTACAGTAATAATATATTTCGATTTGTACGAATTCCTATAGTATGTAAAGTCCGCTAACCCTCACTAGGCCAGCGTGGTGGACCACAGTGGCGGTACATCCATACAAGCCCAAAAGCCCGGCTTGCCCTACTTAATACGCATATACTCAATCTTAAAGGAAAATTAGTAACATAAATAAAATACATTCGTTTAATGCAAAACGTCTATCATTTTTAAATTTACCGCGTCGCGGCGTGCCATAATGGAGCCCCGCGCCTGCGACGGAGCACCCGCGCCCGCAACGCTACGCCTGGCAACTCGTCTAAGCGAGCGCCGCGGTCTAAAACTAACATAAAATTATTTCATTCAAAATCAACGCTGGTCCAGGCGTGACGCAATATCTTAAAAAGACGGAACACACCAAAGTATTATCTATCTTTTTCTCTCTCGTGTGCTTTTACCTGGCTTTTGGCGTATATTGCCCTCTCAGTCGCACCTATGGGTGAATTGTTACTACCATGACACTACGTACCTATACATATAGCTATTCTATAATGCAATTTGTACCAAGCAAAATGCCCGGCTTCGCGTAGTGAAGTTGTGCACTTGACGCGTCATATTATGATCCAAATTTATGGAAAAATATTTATGTTTTGCTATAAGTTATATTGGATAATATATAAAATAAATTGATATTTTTTGAGACCGTATTATGATGTTTTAAATATGTTTATTAATATATAATTTGGAATAGTACATAATTTAGGACCTGTGGATAGTTTCACGTTTATTATTATGTCTTTCGCGCGGACGATTAACCAGTAATCACAGAACATCTACGTTTAGTTTTCGTTTAATTATAGTATTTAACGTTTATTACGTATAATAATGGGTGAAAATGTGCCTTGTGATGGTTTGAAGTGCGTGCAAGTGTTGATCGGCGAGGAAAAGGTAAATTCATTACATTTCGTTGACAAACAACTACTCGTATCTGGTCCAAAACCTACGCCTGATTTGTTGTGATTTCTCAAAGTACAGAAAACTATATTATGCATTAATATCTTTTCATAATTTCCGTAAACAGCGTATAGAAACCTCTTTATGCGTCAGATACATATGTGATGAGATTTCAAAACATTATGCTCGCGTAGACAGTAATCGTAGTGTTTTTCAGATATTAGTTGACACTGTTTGCCATTGAGCTCATCAAGAGCTTCCTTTCAGGGCTCATGATGAATCAAAAAATCACATGCATACACAAAAACATAACATGAATGTATTAATAACAATAATTTCTGCCCGCGAAATTAAACACGGCGCCGTACTTATGCTATTGTAGTGGCTTTTTATTGTTAACTTTATATTGTAATTAATTTACAAAATAATTGCAATATAAAGTTACGTATGCATGCCCAAAAGTAATTTGACTTACACATTTGTTTTATTCATTTATTTAAAACTAATGATAGGCCATTCAGTATTTTGGCAATATTAAATAGCTGGCTGTGAAAATCGCGCCATCTATTAGATTTTTTCGAAACAACTTATTGTAATAGATTTTTTCATAACGGTGATAAAGACAGTTATTTTATTAGTTTTTATCCTAATCTTATATAGATCGTGTGGTAGGTCTAGGACTGCCTCGATGGCGCAAAGTTGAGGTCTCGGATTCGAATCTCGGGTCGTTTTTCTATATATTTTTTTATCGCATAAGCTCGCCCCCTATCGCATGATGAACACGTTCTTCTTTCTTAATATCATTTTGCTCCTGAACCAATACATATTCTTGCTGAAAAACTATTGGGCTTGCCCTAGTCCACAACCCTAGGCACGCCACTGGTGGACCATATGGCCTAATCAATCTCAATCGTACTCTCGATTGTAGAGGAGGCCCGTGTCCTGCTATGACGTTATAAACAAAGTAGGAAATATATCGGCTGATACAGATTATTATATAACTTCCCAATTTCCAAACCTCCTATAATTGAGAAGTTCTGAAAATATATCATATACACATACATACATTCCCCGCAAGGGGTAGGCAGAGATGCTACCAGGACACCCTCTTTTCGCCTTGTGTGTTACCGTTCCACGATGTAATAGGAGGCGAACCTATCGCTTTACCGGGCACTAATTCCTAACTCCGGGCTGATAATGAATAGAAAAATCTATATTATTTTGCCCGACCCGAGATTCGAACCCGAGAGTTCGGAAATGTAAACTTACCGTAGTACAACTGCCACACGGAGGCAGTCAAATATGTATATCATTGACAAATATACAACATAAAAATATAACAATAACAAAAGCTTCATAACTTTTACCACCAAAATCCGGAACAACAACTTAAATAATTTACGTCATCACCCAAATAACCACAAGACAAACGTGACGGTCCGGGCACAACAAAACAGATTAATTTCAAAGACGCAATAACACAAAACGGGGTGCAACTTTCCAATTCAATTTCAGATCATAATCGCCTCTAATTGTACGACTGGAAGGGCGATATTTGCATATCTCCCTTTGGTCTCGCGGGAACGTTTATGCAGTCTGCATAAATAAATATGAATGTCCCCCTTTTGATACGGTATACTATTGAGTTTAGAAAGTTATACGCTGGAGAAATTTTGTGGCACATTTCACGTTGAAAACTCCTCGGATACTTTGCGAAGATTCGCGAACTTGTCGAGTTTCGAAAATAGAATGTAGTTGAATTTGTTTCTATATTTTCCTGATTTAACGTGTGGGGAAATAAAAGTAGGTGCTGAGGTGCATGATACAAAATAGAATAAAACTGTAGCTCAAAAAATATTTTGTAAACGTGGAGCAGTGACCTTATAATTAGACAGCCTCCGTGGCGCAGTTGTTTAGATGCCGGCTGCGAAACGCGAGGCCGCGGGTTCGAGCCCCGCACCGAGACAAATATTTGTGTGATCCAAAGGTATTTATTTCTTTCGGATCTGGGTGTGACACCGAAAAGTCTCTCGTAATTTCTAATACCCATGATACAAGACACGATCTTAGTGTGGGGTCAGGACTATGTATGTGACTGTTGGGTGTATTTAGTTATTTATGTATTTATAATCTAATTGAGTCAATGTTATGCATTAGTCAGAATATATTTACCCCTTATGTTAGCCGTGTAGGAATGCACTGAAAAGTAAGTTGGTCTTCAAATTGTTGTTATTTGGACACTGGATGCGCGTTTAGAGCACATTTCTCAACTAATGGTATAAATCTAAAAATGTGTGCATTTGTTACGTTAACTACACAGCCGTTTAGCAAATCGCTTGTAAAATGGCTTACGTAAAATTTATGGGATTCAATGATACGCACTAGAGCTTTTTTTCAAATGATATTTCTTTTAAAAAAATAACAAATATAAATTTTGCTGTATTTTTTTTTTCTATTGCAACCATAGGATACCTGCACATTTTGATTTACAATGATAACATTATGTTTCCTCTCAATCGTAAAGAAAATCCGCAGCTGCAATTTTTATTACTAAATATTAACGACTTGCACAAACTCCAATATAAGTACTGATAGTATAAAATATATAGAAATAAAAGAATTTTACGATCTACTAGGACTCATATTAAACAACTAAGCCACCTTACATACTGATTCAGAGTAACTCCTAATTACTTGGTTGAAAATAGAAACACATTATAATCCCTAACAACTATTTGCAAATGAAAAAGTAATTTCCATGAGACATGGTGGGATTAGCGCGCAGATTACATGAAGTCTGCAGTCCCGAACGGTAGTAATTATATCCTTTGACGCGACCCTCGCCCCGGGCTTGCAAAAATTGCATATTAGGACCTAGTCAAAAGAAATGTATGTGAATTCTTTAATATCTGCACCCTGTATTACTCTAGAAATTAAGTTTGATACGATTACAGTAATTGTAATATACGCAACAGTGGATACTCTAATCAGTTTTGTTGTAATTTTATTTTTGTAGTTGATTTATATTAATGTTAAATTTAAAAAGACGTTACTGGAAGGAAATTAAAGCTTGTGATTCTAACTCACAAATAGATACATCTCTTGGAAATAGCTAATACAAAATTACATTTCGCTGTTCAAACCTGCGTAATTACTATTTTACAGCTGAGATATTCTTCAAATTACTACAATTTAGGAGATTGAATATACATAAGTAACAGTCACATATATAGTCTTGATTCCTCATTACGATCAATTAAGTCTTGTCTCGTGGAGGTATCTGTATCTACGAGAGACTTTTCGGTCTTACAAAAACTCAGACCCGAAACGAATATCTGTGGATCGCCCAAACATTTGTGTCGGTGCGGGGATCGTACCCGCGGCCTCTCGTTTCACACTCGGCGTCTAACCAACTGCGCCACTATGTCCGTCTGTATATGACATTACCGTGTACTCGTATGTACAGATAAATTTGACTTAGTAAATATATCAAAACACAATAAACTTCATCAAGTACGCATATAACCATAGACGATACTTACTCTGCCATCTAGCAACATAATCGATATCTGTACAGCAATTTAGTCATTTTCCGTGACCTATATTAACGGACTGTAGAGTTTTTCAGTGAGCGACACCGTCAAATAAAACTATAAAATCATAAATCCCGATGAAAGATATGCTAGCGTGACTGGCGAAAGGTGAAGGTATATTCTGCTTGGGACTTTTGATTCTGCCCATGATGTGTATATTTTATTAACGAATCTGTTTGTTAATTGCTATTTTATACTCTTTTGTGGACACATATATCAATATCGCTTTTGTATATGTGTTTTTAAAAGTTTAAGTAAAAACGACTCAACTTTATTATCGATTAGAATTTATGCTACAAGTAATAATTTAAGTTGGTTAAATTCAATTTTAATTAGTTCACAAATTAAATAAAGGGACATGGTGGAAAGGGGAAAGAGACTATACTACTTCCGCAATCTATATATATATAACCTATAAAATATTAGTATAGCCACGCTATTGTCAGTGATTATGGATAGGCAGACTCATCCTGGGCGATACCACTGTCTCAGAAGAGATCGACTTGAAGCCACAGCTTTCCTGTCTCGTTAAGTTCGGTGAGTGAGATCAATTGATGCCCAATATGTCTTTCCTCTTCCCATCCTTATTCCTTCCCGCTTCCTTCCCAATTAAATGGTAATTCAAGCATGGTGAACGTTCACAGGCGGCAGTGATCACTTACCATAGAGTGACATGTTTCCCCGTTTGCCGGACCTATTTTATATACCAGGTATATCAACCACCACTCGGCTTTGTTTTCGGTAGCAGTCGTGATATACCCTGTATATTTATTTTTTGTTAAAACTGGACGGCACTATGTGGAACACACTTGCTATGACAAATCACGCCATAGAAAACAACAGGTTGGTTTGTTAAATAAACTTTATGTTAACTGCCTGTTTATGATATGAAATTGCCGAATGGCCTGTTTTACGATTAAATATGAGCCCATTAAATATATTTAAGACTTAAAAAATGGCTTTATTGTTTTTGTGAAAATTAATCGGAACACGTACTGAAGTATCAAAAGGTAAATGAAAACGTCTTTACGATGTCAAAGACTTCTAAGCCCATTAGGAATAAGAAATGTGTGTTCGGAAATTATCGCGGCTTTTTCTCCCATAAAAAAACAAACGCATATTTCTGCAAACCATATTTTTCTAATATGATTAGCATAAGATGATTCTGATTTTATTCAACTCCCTCTAATACATACATGTATTCTTGAATATAAATTGTTTTTTATAGGCAAACAAATAATTTTAGAAATTAACTTGGAAACTAATAAAATATTAACTCTTCCTTCGCTGTATCTCGACACGTACTAAAGTGTCTTAAATATTAAAACCCCGTAAAAGTAATATCCAATAACAGAGAGCGGTGTACGAAAGTCGTAAAGTAAAAATCTACGGGCAGTTCAAACGTTTAGTGCAATAGAACGGAACCCGGGACCGCCAGTTATGAAGCCTTGCGAGTATACTTTTTGTATTTTCCTTCGCCGTAGCCAGTGAAGGAGTTGTAATTGAATTACACAGCTTATTCTAGTAAACGGAACAGGGAAGTGGAGGGTTGCAAGGAAATATTTTTCTTGGGTTATAGATTCTGCTGTTTTATTATTGTAATATTAACACCTGTTTATACCATGTTTTATGCAATTTTATAATAAACTAACGGCCTGTCGCAGATTCGCCTGGGTGCTGATATTTTATGAATCCCCTCCATATCAGATACATGTTATTTTTCGTACAAAATCTTGTTTACCTTATTTCGATGTCGATATCCTACCTTGATAATAAATAAATAAGATGTTAAGTGTAATGGAAACAAGAGTATTTAAGTTCAACAGCCACGCGGCGACAAATGTTGGTACATGTTCTTAAATATCATTTCACATGCAGAGAAAGGGCGAAGTTACAATTATTTAAACACAAGATATGCAATGTTTTTTGGGATGCCACCACTCAATTGTTGCATTACAGTATCCATACACTGTTAAATATCCGGAGATGTCAAAAAATAGAATAATTGAACACACATGACACAATTATACTCGTAAGACCTTATACTATAATTTTAACAATGTTACTGACCATAGCGAGCTGTCCAATTCAGGCTACAGTATGAAATTTATTGCAATTGGTCTTCTTCTTCTTATTCTCCCTGGGGTTACCAGCCAGGACGGCTGGTGCCAGGGTCCACCTTCCGGCTTATTCTGCTCTATGTCGCCCGATCTTTGGCATCCTCAATAGTAAAGCAATTAATATTCTCTAAAACCACCGCATCATTGGGTACTTTTACAAATTTGATATAGCCAGTTTGATTAGATTTATATATATTTTGGATATAAGCTATTGCTGATTATTTTGCTGAGTACTTTTTTTTACCCTCATATCTTCCTTCCCACTCTCAATCGTACTCTCGATTGTAGAGGAGGCCTCTGCCCTGCAGTGGGATGTATATGGGCTGATACATATCTTCCTTGACGACATCAAGCCAGCGCTTCTTTGGTCTACCCCTCGGTCGAGGTCCAGAAAAATTGAGGCTCATGCTCACATTGCCGACGTACTCCTGTAGTTTCTTTAGGACGAACATGGTATTTTAAAAACGTACTTAGTACTAAGTAGCAATTAATTATTAGTAAAGTACCAAATGTCGTCGAACAAACATTTCATTCAGAATCACTTCTAACAAGATTTCAGCAAGTGTTCTGTGAACGTTGTTAAAGTTACTCATATAGTATGTGAAACAAGGCGAATAAATCATGCAACTCCATTGTTATTTTGTTCCTGTACGTGTCGACGAGGCGTTCGCTGGAACTTTATTCCTACGGATTCCTGAAGGAGAACTTACGTAGTTAGGGCTCATATTTCTGATATTATAAGCAACAAGCTTATTTTAGCGAATTGTGTGTATGTAGAGTCTAAATAGTGTAATAGGCTTAATATGGATTCTCTTATGTTATATTCATAATTGTTTCTTTGTGCTATGCGACTTAGAATTGATAGCAATAATTTACTTTTTTGCGTCGGTCGTAATGACGGGACAATTTTAGTCTGACAAACTGATGTTAAATTCCACAAACATCACATATTTTTAATATCACAACATATTTAGATTTTGTTAGGTTATATTGACATATTCTAACTTCAGTTTAATCCTTATTATATGCGCACCATTCATTTCCCGAAATCATTCCGAATACTTATTTAGTTGAAACCAACCAAAACCAAAAAACTAGACTTAGGAACTCCCTTTCAAAAATATAATCACATAAATATAATTTAAACAAAGTAGAAAAGAAAAAGGGAATTAAAACGTCGACGTAACTTAAGTAACAATTGAAAAGAAGATCTAGAGCCAAGCGAAGCGTTTACGGAGCGGAATCCTGCCAAAAACGCTGCCGTATAGATCAGGCTGTGGATGTATGGCAGACGAATAAATCAGTGTGCGTCGAACATTAAATCTGGCCTCACTTAGCACTCGGTGCCAACAATGCGGCGTCCCCACTCGCTGAGAGGAAAACATCGGAAGTCACTCGCTATATCAACGTTCGCGTTGACTCGCGGTTCAGAACGAAAAGACGGGTAGTAAATGAAAATCGGACAATGGAAAACTGGGAATTTGTTTGTGTGATGGTATTTTTTGCAAATTATTTTTTATATATTGTTTTTCATTTACGACATATACTGGGGAATAGAATGTGATATTTACCATCTAAGCATGTATTTTACTTTAAGATGTGATGACTATGCGGTTGGAGCTAACTGTTGGATAATATATTATATATTTCTTTATTGAGACTTTATTTGTGCTTTATTTTTTTCTGCCTGCCATCTATTCACACTCATTGGGAGTATGCACAACTTGGATTGTGTATCTTATATCTTCGTAGCTAATTTTATTTGAATTTATATTATGCATTTATTTAAAATTCACCTTTTCGGAAAAGCATTACAACTTATACACAATCACGAAGACTTTTCAATATTTTTTTCTTAAATTAAAGTAATTATAAATAAATATAATTAGGTTTTATTAAAAATAAATCTTAATATTATTTTCTTATACTTAATAATGGAAACGTATCCAACGTCCTAATACTTTCAGCAAATACTGTGACGTCTATGAGACAAAACTCATGCAAACTTCAGGGGTGGCTTGCTGAGGGTGGCTTAAGACTTGTTGCGGTTACCCTAATGTAGAATACCGTTGCAAATTTAATTTCACGTGTGGCAAACCGTAATTTCGACCCTATCATTTACGTAGTACGGCTTAAAATTCAGTTTACATATAGCAAATAAACTGCAGACATGAAATATGATAATCATTTTGCCGATGACGGTATTCATAGTGAGGTAAATAAAGAAGCCTTGGTAATGCGGGAGGGGAATATTAGTGTCCATTTCATGAGATTCATAAATACAGTTGCTTTCAATAGCTTAGCCGGAGTTATTGAAGTATGGTTTCATGCCTTTGACTACGCTTGGCTAATAAAATTTATGGATTACTCGGCTGGAACTGTACTGTCTTTCCAGCGAATTTGTAGTTTCTGCTCCGATTGCTGAAGTTTTATTCCAGTTTATTCACTTCATTTTAGTAGCTAGAAGTCGCGTTATTTTAGTCTTGTAGCCGACGTTCTCACTTAAAATATCTTAATAGATAATAATATCTGGTGTCTCAGAATGACGAACGCAGTGGAATGCCGAGTATGGCTTGATAGTTTATGGCGTTGTTTACTTTTGCTACTGGTAAGCGGTCCTCTCGCTTAACCTCAGGTGAATGGATGGCTCGGTTCGCCATTTATTGCAATAAAAAATAGAACTCATCCATCCCAGCTCGAGAAATCTAATTTAAATATTTCGGTTTGAAAATTATTTAAAATGCCCTTGGGTTTTTTTTCTTACTTTATTACTTAAATCAGTCGTCATTCAAATAGCAATTCGGGAAATACACCATAACAAGAATTACTTCCGCGGTGTTTCCTGGTAATCCGTTAAAACAGCCCAAGGTTACAATTCTGTCTTTTAAATAATTCTGACGCTAATCCGATTTGAATGATGGATTTATTTATACAGGAAGTGTCCGTTTCGCGTATTACCCCGGCTAAAGGAAGTATTTAAAGTGGGCAAAAAATGCTTTTTATTTTCGCAAATATATTGGATCCTCGAGGTTTGCATGTTTACATAAATTATGACCAAGGAAATGTTGTGAAATTCGGATTTTGTCGTATTTACTGTGAAGACTGTTTTTAGTTTTATTTGTTTCCTTAAGGGTTTATTTATTTAATACCTTAAGGCATCGTGCACACAACTTAAGTTGAAGTAACCTGTTAAATTCTATGAAATTTTGCAATCGCGGCAACTGAAAACTGTTGCGACAAATGGCAAATTTTATCGATAACTCTTACATGTTGACAGTTCCCATCATCTAAAGTTCTTCTGTGTGCATAGCGCTTAAATAACTTCTATATTATTTCTTTCATATTACATGTTTATAAAGTTTCTAACTTCTTGGCCATTTTATTTTTTTTCCAATTATGGTCTTGAGAATATTGAAAAAATATAATTAATGAAGATAAACTATATAGACGAATACCAAATCCTGTCAAAACTTCTAAAAAAAGTGAGAATGCTCTCTACACCCCATAAAGGTGATACGAAGTTGTAAAGAAGATTTTCTCGGCCATTGAAGGAGAAAATTATCTTGATCAGATAACGTTCTTCCAGTTTAATTAACTCGTGGATTTTTGAGCTTCAATTCTGAGTTGCATTCCTCCAAATTAATCCCTTTCTTGTGAAAAGTAACACATTTGTGTTTTCGTATCCATGTTATTAATTTGAAATTGTATCGTAATTTGTTTATTAGGGTTTTGTTAATGTAGTTTTATACACTTTTAATCTCACGTAGTGACGTAGCGGTTCACTTAATGGACACTCCTCCAGCAAAAAATATATACCGGCTTTATTGTATAACAACAAGCTACATCCTATTTACCAATCATACTAAAAGACCGCACTGCAACATCTCTTTCAAAATTCAATACAACGGCTAAATCTGTACATTAAAATATAGGAAAAACCCACAAACATACCCACAGAATCCGAATAATAACCGCCCACTTATTTCGAAGTTGCTTGAAATAATGGGCCGTTTTTATAAAAGTTAGACTCCGCATAAAACTATCAGAGGCAGCGAGCACTCCCATCTGTAACTGTCACAATATTTTCACATTTAAAATGTCAACATCACAAACTACTCCGGCGGAAATGTTTCCGTCCGAATAAAAAATTTAAAGCATCCCAGTTTTACACCAGCGTTTGTTCCAAACAATTACCATAAAAGCGTGGATGTGCATTTGTTGGACCGTGTGCTGCACTTAGCACATACTTATCTATACACTTTGTCTTTGTGCGAAATTTAATTTAGATAGTAATTCCATTTCAGTGCGACCCTGTTCACGACACTTTCTATTGTAATGTTTGAATAGTTTCCACGGCAAAATAATAATTTTATCAAGCACGCTAGTGGCGACCAGTTTTACGTGCTTTATCACTTAAACTATTGTCAAAGAGATGAATCCTTCAAAATTATCTACACCTCTAAGTCACCACAAATCTAATAAGACAATAATTTGAAGATAGCTTCGGGAAAAAATCATCAGCTGCCGTACACTTTTTGTTAATGACTCAGAAGGTTTTAAAAAAGAGTTATTAAAATTGCAACATTAAAGAGATTCGATCTTCATTCCATTGAGCTTTATATATTTTATAATACGCACAAAATGTACTGGAAAATGCGTCCTAATTTTCAAACAATTTATAATGGTGCTCTCCGCCAAACGATGTGAATCACATGCATAATAAATCTGCGAGGGGAGATGGATGTTGACGAGCCAACATCGTTTTTGTTACCATATACACGCCATTAAAAGCGACGATTTAGAAGAAAGAAAAATATATACATATATGTATTGATAGTCAATTACCACATAACGGTAAATGATTTAATTATAACGGTAAAGGAAAACATCATGAGGAAACCTCAATACCATAGTGACTTGTAAAAATTCTATGATGTATAATGTCCGCCAACTCGCACAAGGCAGCGTGGGGGACTGTATGGCCTTATTACTCTCAATCGAACTCTCGATTATAGAGTAGGCTCATACCCTGCCTGTCACCGTTGAACAGAAACCACTATGATTGACAGAGCTTAGGCTTTAGCTGACCTTTCTAATCTACTACGGGTTAGCCGATATAGTTAAGTTGAAATTCTATTGGAGAACTCAGAAATTTCCTCGATGTTTTTGACTTTGTTATTTTTCTATACCCTTACGCATATTTAATCCGCTTGCGTTTAAGCTTGCAGTGTTATTTAGCACCCTTAACAAAAAATTTTCACTAAGATTATCACGAAAAATTTCGAGAAGAATAGTAGAATGTATGTTTCCGTACTCACAGAAAAAGATAGACAATTGGCATGAGCTTCTACCAAGAGTAGTAATTATGTACTAAAAATGTAAAATTCGTGACTTAAAAGAACGTATGATTGAGTGAAAATCGAAGTTATTCTGGGCAAAAGTAATAATATTTAAAATAACTTACATCACTTAACTGCAAAATATTCAACTTTTAGAAAAATACTAGTCAAGACTCTTAAAAACAGAATCTTTCATTTCCATATATAAACTCTTCAAAAGTCAAAAGACTAAATAATCCATACCCATGCCATCTACAATATTGCCGAGAACAAATGAACTGCATAGTGAAATATGAAGGAGGGAACAGCCGTAAAAATTAAAGCCGCCATTTGCGCGCCACGGTCGCACTTACGCGATTAGTGCTCGAGACACTACACGCTAAAAGCTCAAAACTCAATCCCTTGCATGGAGCATTCAAGTGGCCCGGCGACAATCGCACGCACCTGTCAACCGGGAGGGTTGGCGTGTGGTACACGCATGAGCGGTAGCGGCTTAACTTTTTAATAATAAATCAATACACATAAAAGTCATATTTAAAATATTATAGGACTATAATATAGCCCTGACCTCGCTCTAAGATCAGCTAAGTCTTATTTTTGAAACGTCTTTTTTCATCATTTTACTTAAGTATTTAAGCTTGTGCTTTCACTGTGCTAACTATTAAGTGTTATTCTGTCCAGATAATGATTCTTGTAATACAAATATGGAAAAAACACTACTTGTGGGAAAGCAGTTCATGTTTTGACCTGCTCAAAATTAATGATTTGCGACAAGGGACGAAAAAAAGAATAAGATCCGTTGTGTCTAACGCAGTCCCAATCGCCATTTTTCATGCTTTGCGCCGCATTATTCCTTTGTTTGGGGTCCTCACTTAGCGAAGGGTGACACAGGTGTTCTAGGTGTACGTGCCCAATCAAGGGACGACAAATTGTTAGACACAGCCCTTTGATGATATTTGCCGCTTTTAGCCCTTTCCCAGCGTAGGAATGTTTCCACTAACGCACTTCCTTTTGAGTCCGTCAAATGTTTGCCATACTTGGAGAGTTGGCTGAGTTATGGCACGTTGCAACTGTGAAGTAATGCTGGATAGTATAATGTAGGTTTAATTAATATTATTTACTAAATATAATATAATATTTTGTGACATATTTCGATGATGTTACGTGCGTAACTGTTAGTTGCGCATCTTCTGCTTAAACTCATCAATTTCAATAAATTTATGCTAATAATTAATATACACAAACTGTGTGGTGATATAATAATTACAACATTACACTTAAGATTCATGTGTTTTTTAAATTAATGATTGATACATTCATATTTTAATTTATTCAATGAATGTAAGTTTTCTTACGTTGTTTGCCTTCACCATTATAGTGCGTGATGTTTGGCTATCAATACACATATAGCTCCGATAAGTCAGGGGTGTCCTGGGATTTAAACCCGCGACCACCGTGAACATGTTGGCAGCCGCGTCTAGTCCGTTTACCAACAGGCCAACAAGCACTTTGAAGAGGCAATTAAGCAGACATTACTGAACCCAAACAGTTATGCGAAAATCTAATTGAAAAACTGTTCGTTTCGTTCAGATCCCCTGGTATGTAAGAACTATTAATAAGCTATTATACGCAGCTGCCTGGGTAACACAAAGTAATTCTGAGATTTGATTTGGGACATGGGTCTGCCTTCTAAGAATACCAAATATCCTTTACTTTCCTCTAGGGAGCCGTGAGAAATTTCCGAGAGATTTCGACCATCTGCTCAGTTTTATCGTGACCATCAAACATTAGGATATCATAGATGGCTGTAAAAAGAAATTTAAAATTTTAAGTTACATCGATTAGACCTCTTTTTAGACTACACGGCTGTTGTATATTAATTTGGATATTATGATTGAAGATGAAATGTGTATTAGTTCAAATATGACAATAAATTCATTATAACCAATAAGCAATTACTCAACAAAAAAGGAGTCCGGCCATGTCTCGACAATTCTTCTGGCTACTCATTATCAGATAGCCCGTCTTCTCGCTTGCCTCCCATTCCATAAAGTAAGATCTGTTCACATCTCAAGATAGCTCCAAATATTCAAACAATAATGAAAAATAAAGTCAGCTAAAACATTCACCACCATAAAATTCACCGCTATAGTTTTGCATCTCCGAAGCAAGATTATCTGTACATACGGATGGTTATGACGATGAACGTTTTATTCCGCTCCAACGCCCATTCCACAGCTCTTAGATTCGCAGAGACTCGGAGCTGTTCTCAAGTGACAGTTAACGCAGTACGTGTCTCGTGTCTCCTGTCTCGTGACTCGATGGCTGAGCTCAGGACTTGGACTCTCGAGTGGCCACGCACTGTAGGACAGCAAAGGCGTCCTAAAGAGGCATATTTCAACGCAAACATATACAGCCTATATTCTTTCTTAAAGCCGAGTGAAAATTTGGTAGAACCATGCCTTTAAAGCTGGAATTTTCGGTGAGTAAAATTACCGGAGACCCAATGCAGGTGGTGGGTTATAAGTAGGTGCCCTGATAATGAGCATCGTACAACATTGTGCAAAATCCACAGACAGAGGTGAGCCAACATAGTTTCGTCTTGTAGGTTCTGTCCCATGATGTGATGAGGGGGCGAGCCTCATAATTATAATATGTAAGTTATATTTCGGGTTCAATCTGTGCACATTCGATTCCGACTAGGCCGGCAAAATTGTGTAGACACAACTACAACAAATCTTTCCCATTAGATACTCTGGAATGTGAAATCTCTATTGGATTTCACTGTAGTTACCAGTCAATATATTGAAGTCACTTTGTCGTGTTACATTAACAAAGACAAAATGTGGATCGGATTCGCTTATTTACACTATTTCAGACACTCCAGCTCTCACAATCCTAGGGCAACTCTAAGGGTTTTTTTTACTTCATGTGAAGGAACTGTTAATGATCATTAAAGGATTACTGTAACATAATATTGCATTTGATTTGCTCATTCATTGTTTGTACCTGACCTACAAACATACTTACAACGTAAATTAATTAATGAACTATTTCAACCTACCAGAAAACATTTACTGTTTGAAACACTAGTAATGCGTGTTCATACAATATAAGCGACATTTAAGGCCGCTAACACACGGCCCGCTATAAAGAGTTCAGTTTATAGCCACTACCGGCTGAGGCGATGCGGGGCGATTTTACAGCCCCGTACAGTACTGTATAGCGCAGTAGAGCACCATACAGCGTTATACAGCACGGTACAGTACTGAAAGCGAGCTAACGCGCGTTTAATACTCGCTTTGATTCATATGTACTGCTTAACGCTAGACACACTTTGTTATTCTTGTGTCGCCGGCAATAGGGGAAGTGGTATTTTGTGGACTGTTTCGAATTCATGTTTGTTTATTTTAAAAATAAATCTGCTTCTATTTTATTTTTTGTTTAAAATTATATTTAATTTGTCTATAAGGAGAGTATTTTTAAAACACTTAAGTGGCTATTAATTTGTGAAATCTATCACGTGTGCTGACACGTTGGCTAAGGTTAAATCGCGAATCAATGGCTTGAATCTCCCGCCTTAAGATATATGGTTTTAATTACATAGTACATACATATGTTGATATACTTTTAACCCATTCATTATGATATTCATTATTCATGAAATCTAACATGAAAACAAACCTAAAATAAAAATGGTAACTCAAATTTTACAATACCCAATAAAGGCCACATAAACTGCAATTGTAGAAAAGTAAAAAATGTGTTTCTTAAAGAAGGCCCCTCGATAAATACATTTAAAACGTAACTACGAATCGAGACAGGCCGGAGCCACCGCCAATACTTCGATAAATACCACCACTCAGCATTTCTTTGTCGCAAAGCACTGGAGTAAAAAGCATTGAGGAATTTGCAATTGGATTTGACATTTCGATAAGAATGGATAGTTACGGAACAGTCGATAACCTGCTTATGACAAGTCGACATCTGGAACATTCTAACCACCACCAAAACTCTATTCGATATTAAACTTTACGACATAGAAACTAGAGTTTAAATTTGAAAGGTGCAAAAGATATCGTGAATAGATACGCAAACACTGAATCAAAGTAATGCATCATTAGGCAAGTTGTGAGTTTGGCATTCAAGGTCCTCCCCCAGAGGGCGCAATTTGAAGCGATTGATATTTCCCTTACAGAGTGCGTGCCCTCTCCCTCCCAGTTTGTTTGGATGACATGCCATTTGGGAGACGTAATGTCAGTTCACAACCTGGGAATACTCGTTTATACACTACGGATACAAGGGGAATTCGTTATTCAGTGGCAAGGAATTAGTGAACCAGAGCAGGGTTAAAACGAAAAGAAATAAAAAAAATATTTTTGTAAAAAAATATATATTTAGGAAAGCTGTTTGATTATTTATATCTACTATTCCTATTATATCGTGCATATGTTATGGGCCAAGTGATTAATCGAGCATTATTCATAATGCCCGGGCATTATGAATAAAGCAAAGTGCCTATTGGGCAGAGTGATGTAAAGCAAATTAAAATCAAAACAATGAGCCGAAGTGGTAGAATTTAGAATAGAGCAGCACGAGGGGGTGGGTTGGGAGGAGTGGAGGGGGAGAGGGAGTGTCGCGCCTCCCCTGGTGATACTCCCATGAAAAGGTAACGCACCATTCCTGAGAAATATCTATTATAGCAACCTAACCCTTGAAACACTTGTTGTCAATACAAATTAGCTTATGCATCGTCTCCGGCGCTACGGGAAGTTCAGCCCCTTCGCCCTTGCGTAACAAAAGATAGGCACCCATGCTCACCTCCGCAGCTTCGGCTTGCTGGTCGCCTCCGGCGACCAGCCTCAGCCGCTACGGCTCGCGCGGTTGCCTATCCTTCGTTACAGCGGGCGGGGGCTGCTCTCCCTCCGCGCCTCCGGCATTTTATATACACTCTAGGGTCGGTAACCAAAAGACTACGTGAAGTCGGGGTGTTCCGAGTCGGTTTTGGGGCACAGTCGACCTAACTGATCCGTAAAGTGGGTACACTAATTTTCTTCTGAAGATAATGTTTCGGACGTTAAAAAACAACTAAACATAAGCAGATCAACCTTTCTAATTTATAGATCTATCGCAGATGCGACAATGCGGCAGCGCAACACGTAAAAAATCACCTATTATTCACATTGCCCGATCATCATGTAGCCATATTCATAATGCCCGGGCATTATGAATACTGCCCGCATTAATCACTTGGCCCATAACACATATACTCCGAATAGTTAGGTCGAAAAGTCCATACGGAAAATATACTAAGTGTGAGTTTTACGGCTGGAATATTTTTTATTTCCGATACTATACTGGGTCGATGTAGACTCAGGCGAAAGAGATAAAGTCAAACAAACGACGGGCCGTAAAATTATATACGAGTACATTGGTGCAACTAGAATAAAACTTATGTTATGGCCCTATTATGTGAATGTGGAAAACTTTGAAATAAAATTATTATTTACGGATTTTATCGCGGATTTGGTTTAATTTTACATTTTTTGAGTTCCCGACGTTTCGATTACTTTACAGCTTTCGTGGTCACGGGGCGGACTGAGGTATTAGACGTCCGCTCTGTGACTGTTACAATTCAACTCCCCTTATTTTACAATATTTTTAAATTAATAATTGTAAAGTAAGGGTAGTTGAATTGTAACAGTCACAGAGCGGACGTCTAATACCTCAGTCCGCCCCGTGACCACGAAAGCTGTAAAGTAATCGAAACGTCGGGAACTCAAAAAATGTAAAATTAAACCAAATCCGCGATAAAATCCGTAAATAATAATTTTATTTCAATGTGTAACATTCGCGTAAATCTAAGAAACCATTATGTGGAAAACTTGTTTTAGTGAATTTATTTTATTATATTTTTTTAAATTCAAACACATCAAAGCTATTAATACAACTAATTAAAGTTATCTGTATCTGTATCAGCCCATATACGTCCCACTGCAGGGCACGGGCCTACTCTACAATCGAAAGTACGATTGAGAGTGGTTAGGCCATATAGTCCACCACGCTGGCCTAGTGCGGGTTGGCGGACTTACATACCATAGAAATTCTCATGAACCGCTATGGTATGCAGGTTTCCTCACGATGTTTTCCTTCACCGTTTTAGTGCGTGGTGATTGACTATCAATACACACATGACTTCGAAAAGTCAGAGGTGTGCCCTGGGATTTGAACCCGCGACCACCGTGAACATGTTGGCAGCCGCGTCTGGTCCGTTTACCAACAGGCCACCACGCACTTCATAATTAAAGTTAAATGAATATAAATTCTAAACATATATTTTTTTATTGTTCATCTCCGACTTTTTGGCGTTAAAATATTATGAACAGTTTTTCTCTCTTCACATTTTATTAAAGTGGACATGTTAATATTGTTGGATTACATGTATAAACTCCTGTTGTTTATATTATGAAAACATATCTCTAATAATGCGTTATATATATGTGTATATATATATTTTATAAATATTTGTAGTTCTAAAATTCGCCACAAGCCAATAGAAGACACGTGAACTTTATTTCAAATTGTCCAGCATTTCCCAGTTTCATTCCTGCTTACTATTTGACATTTCAAAGGGTACGAAACCAGGGGCGTGCGCTCCTTGTAGGCAGAAATGCAGTGCTTTACTTGCCATTTACAGATATTTTATTATAACGTACGTACTTCTTAATGACTTTAATTAACAGTAAATAAATGAATAAACAAAATATAATAACTTAATAACGCCTAATATTTTATAAATAGCACCTATTTGCAAGCGCACAAACATTATGTTTGCCACTCGAAAAGCAAAAGGCGCTGCAAAGCAAAATAATGTACCTAATCAACCAAGTAATGCCGCCGCGTCCCGCATGACATTTGTTTGCATGTGTGTAGTAATTTTGGTGTCCGTGCATAGTCGCAAACGCACACACGCATGAATATTGAAAGCCGCGACTCCTGCGGCAGGCCTCAGAAGCTCGGCAGTTGTCGGGAGTAATCGGAAATGTTCGTTGCCTATAATCCGAGTAAAAATAATAGACAGAAATCTAATAAACTGCGCAAAATGCACATTATGCATTTTTGTTTGGTAAGGTTTTATTTCTTTAAATAGCACAATTTTTTTGTGTTTCGCGGGGGCCATTTTGCTTTTTTCATGTGATAAGCATTGTTTATTATTTTGTTTGCGTCAGTTTAATTATAGTTTTCTTATAATATTTTACATTTTAATATTTGAAAGTGTGTACATTTAACAGTTTATTTCTGAGTTTCTATAATAATTGTAGTGATTTGCTTTTACTAGTACGTTTGTTGATTTTTTAAAATGTTATTTGATTGTGAGGTTTGTGTTGAAAGTGTGTGTTTATTAAAAATTAAAAATAACAAGTTCTCACAATTGTCATTCAGTAAAAAGATTCAAATTTTGTCTAAAGGTAGGTGTGTACCCGAGTTACAACAATTAAATCAACAAAAAGGGAATGTAACTCGAAAGTTTCATGTTAAAAGTTATGAAACGTATAACTGGCTGTGTGGTTGTGTACACACGATTAAATTATATTGTTTTCCTTGCATATTGTTTAGTAATTCTAGTACAGTGTGGACTGATTCAGGATATTCAGATTTAAATAATTTCTATGCCGCGGCAAAGAAGCATGACCATACAGAAAAACATCTGGAGGCCTGCTTAAAATTAAATACTTTTGGTAAATCTCGTATTGAAATGAGTATCAACAGCCAGTTACGATTAGATATTGAGAGGCATAATGCTAAAGTTGATCGCAATAGAAACATTTTTCAAAGGCTGATCGATGTTGTTTGCTTTCTGGGAAAACAAGAATTAGCTTTTCGCGGTCACGATGAGTCAGTATCGTCGTTGAATAGAGGTAATTATTTAGAAATAGTAGATTTATTAGCCAAGTATGATGGAATTTTAGAAACCCATTTACAGAGTGCAAGTACCTCATTCACGGGCATGTCGAACCGTACGCAGAATGATTTGATCTCGAGCGTTGCATCTGTGATGATCGATCGCGTTAAAGCCGAAATTAAACAGTCCGATTTTGTCGCCGTCATGGTAGATGAGACTCCTGATGTTAGCGGCCGTGAACAATTAGTATTAGTTTTGAGATATTTTCGTGATTTTGAAGTAGTAGATCGATTTATCAAATATGTTGATGTCAGCGCGGATCGGACCGCTGTAACCTTGAGTTCTATTATTTTGGAAATTTTAGAAGAGTTCGATTGTGTATCCAAATTAGTTGCACAAACTTACGACGGGGCAGCAGTTTTATCCTCACAAATTAATGGCGTGCAGGCTTTGGTGAGACAAAAATGTCCACAAGCTATGTACGTTTGGTGTTCAGCACATATATTAAATTTAGTTTTATCGAAATCGTTCGAACGAGTTGCTGAAACAAAACGCTTTTTTAGTATTATAAAATCAATCGCGGCTTTTTTTCACACCAGTACAAAGCGAATGGCCCATTACAACAACTTTGCCGATATGAAAAAGCTGCCTCGTGTCGCGGAAACAAGGTGGACATATCATTCGCGCACGGTTAATATTATTAATAATGCGTCCACCCACCTCCTAGAATTGTTTGAAAATATGAACGAAAATACACAAGACTGGGATGGTGAAACACTGACACAAGTCAGTTCATTTTTATATATTATGAAAGAATTTGAATTTAATTTTCTTTTAAAATTTTTCGCTGATATTTTTGCAGAAACGGATATTCTGTACGATATTTTGCAAAAAAAAACTAGTGGCATCGCGTATTGTGTAACAAAGATAAAAGAGTTAGAGTCATTTTTAGAACGTTTTAGAGAGAAGTTCGAGATCTATTATGATGCCGCCGTTCACATTACCGGACCACCTAAAAGAAAGCGCAATGTCGATGATGTAAAAATACATTATCGGCGAATTTTTGTTGAAATAATTGATAATGTAGTCAGTGAATTAAGAAATCGTTATAAAAACATTAAAGATTTAAAGTTTATTGAGCTACTTTCTTGTGAGAATTTTAAAAAATATAGTGAACGTTTCCCTGAAAATGAAATCAGAGAGTTCACCAATAATTATCAGGCACATTTTAATTTTGATAAATTGAAAAATGAATTGCGCTGTATTTATAGATCACCTCAATTTGCAAATAGTTGTGTATTTAGTATTATTCAAAAATTGTATAAGGACAATTTAAATAAAGTTTTTTCTGAAGTGTTACGATTAGCGAAATTCATTGTGACTATCCCAGCAAGCAGCGCATCGGCAGAGCGTTCATTTTCGTGTTTAAAACGTATCCACACATATTTGAGAAACACACAAAATCAACAACGACTCACAGAGCTTTCCATGATTTCTATAGAAAAGGCATTAATGATAGAATTAAAACGCAATCCAACTTTCTATGACGATATCCTAAAATCATATTTAAAAAAGGATAGGCGCATAGATTTAATCTATAAATGAATGAGTAGTTTTTTTTTACTAACCCGTAATTTTATTATTAAGTTTATTTATATATTTTGCGAATCACATGAAAATCGGTCTTTTTAAAGGCCACATCGGATATCTTGCAAGGGACGTGTTCTATAACCATCACTCACTTGGATAAGATATTTGAGGTGGTCGTTTATTTACATCGGGCTATAGTAATCTCAATTAACCGGAACCTTGAATATGTGAAAATTGAAGCTGACTCGGTGAGTAGTTATAATATTTTAGTTTATTAATCATTTACTTATTAGACTTTCTTCGGCCACGACAATCGATCGCTGGTTTTTCTGCGTTCCGTAGATGCATATGAATAGTAGTACATCTAAGACTTGTTCTGTTGGCATGGTTTCCGACTTAGAGATCCGTCGCGTGGCTGTGGCTATGCTAAACATCTATAAAAGAAAAGTTTTTGTGCCGAGTACTTCGCCGCATACCCAGTATCATAATCCTGTGCACGCCACTGTACGAAACACTAAAGAACTGTCGACAATCAATAGACTTATAAGGCAATATACGCCAAGTTACCTGCGTCAGGGACCGCCCAAGTCATGTCACTGGATGCCGACACGGCTCGCCTCGTATATTCGATGTGTATAAATGATTCAGAGTTTAGTAATAGAACGTCTACCATCTCTTGAGTTACATAACCGGGCTAATCTGCATGATATATTAGATCAAGACATGGCTCTGTGGAGGTTTGTTGATTAAAGATTACATTGACTTCATACAAAAATCTTAATTAATTTTCCGTTTAGATAGTAACATGTGTACGTGATAATTCCTTTATCTAAAGGACTTATTCATAGATAGTTTATAAATCTATTTTAGTCATCATCATCATCTTCATCAATTTGTTTTCTTCGCTTAAAATGAATTTAAAGGTGTTCAAACCGCAAAAACCATTCGTCAGCTAAAATAGGTTTATAAACTGTCTGTTTTTGATTTCATCATTTACTCATCAGTACTTAGGAGGTCTAAATATTTACCTGATCACCATCATTATATTCAGCCTCGGTGTTACGGTGTAAGAAAAACAACGTGTTATGGTTAGTACCATCAGTTAGAACAGTTTGCTTGTCATGCTCAGGAACGTCATGGCAATGAGTTGAGACAGGAGGGTATGATATATGTACTTACTAGACATTCTTAAGTCAGAGTCACGTACGATGTTCTTAGCTCCGCCTAGGATGTTAGCAGCTCCTTGTTAACTTTAAAAGATGCAACGTCATGCACGACGTTAGCTTGACCATATGTAGCTAAAATAACATTGTGAAGTGTTGTGAATTGTAAATAGTATCGGGTTCTGTTCCCGAGTCGGACAAAGTGATATTGGATTTTTCTGTTCATTCAAATTCAGAGTACAAAATTTGTGCCCGATATGGCGATAGGCTCGCCCCCTATCCCATCGTGGAATGAAGCATACAAATCTTAAATTGAAACGATTCTGTCTAACACAACAAAGACAAAAACATATAAGATAGCGAAATATATCATTTTCATCACATAAATGATGATTTCATGAGTAATTCGCGTACCATCAAGTATCATGTTTGCTCATTTGCCGGACCGATGCAATAAAAAATAACACTATACTTGGACAGATACACCCTATATATGTTTCGACAAAGGCGAATGTTACACTCAGTCTCAATTTTTTTTTAATTTATATACCACGATATCCTTTACAATCCTTCTCAAACATACTGGCCGCTACAAGCTCAAGTCCGCAATTTGCGTACCAGACCACTCTTAGACTCCTGGTAAAATATACTCGAGCTAACGATGCGATCCTTGCGGTGTGCTCAAGACACTTGGCTTTTTCCTTGTCGCCACACACGCCCCTCATCTCGCAGGCAGTCTGAGATGTCGCGAGTGCTTTTCTTACAATGGTGCCTCACCTGTCTTGCAAAACGATCGCTGTATTAGCATGTTGGGATGGTTTAACTTGGTCAGATGTTTTGATGAGTAACCAGATTTATCACAAAATGTTTACATAGGTAGTCATTGCAACTTTAGACATGTAAATAATCACATTTTATTTAAGTGAATTTACAGAATGAAGAGTGGACTAATACGAGACGTGATCTTCTTGTCGTGTCGTGTCTTTGGGATATCATATCGTTTCTAATATCATGTTTAATTATATTTTTGAATAATCTCGTCTTATTATAAAAACATCGAGAAACTAACTCAAACTGCAAAGATATAAATGTAAATTCAACACCTAATATTTTGACACTTATTTCCACACATAAAACTTTCCATTTAATAGTTCAAGCCGTGAAGGACGAGTAACATATCCCTTAATAAATATATATGAGCGGTACTGATATTCTTTCATTATAAATAAAAATGTCTGTACATAATGCCGTACAGAAACCATCAAAACATAGTTATTATTTCGTTGGGTTCTGCTATCTAAGCGGCTTATGGGAAAAATCAATTTCGTTTGTCATAGCCACTACGGTGACCACACTAACACGAAAAGAATTTATTATAAATCCTAATTACTTTTTCTTATTCTTAAGTTGAATACATTTATTGAACTCGATTAATGTCTTTTGTTGTTAAATAATATAATTTAATGACCGCGCCAAAATCATAATGCCAATGTGGTGCAACTAAGGGACGTTTAGGAAATAGGAATGTATACATGCCATCCCTTAAATATTGAGAATACAATCAACGATTTCACTGACATTCACTGACACATTGGCCATTTCTACTAAACAGTAGGTTCTTAATTTCGCTCATAATTTCCTGCAAATAAAAATATATTTTTCATTTTGAAATAAAGGATAAAATAAAACATGTTAACACTTAAAATAAAAACAATGGCTGTTTACAAAGCAAAATATCAGTACAAAATCGACTCGTTTAAAGCAGTTACACCAGAACTCAATACTCCACCAGTATCTTGACTTATAGACTGCTCCGGCCACAAATCTACCACTACAGCTGTAAGTTCGGATCGTTATCTGCACGCACTGAGAATTATGTCGAGCATCAGGGCTCTAAGTCGCTGAATACAATGTAACTTCGCATAACCTGATTTATCAAAAGGACACAATGAAGAGTATTTTACCTTTAAATGGGTTGTTCATATAGTAATCTTTACCGTGTTATCATCTTATTTATATTCGTTTTCCCAGATCATTTTAGTTACTTAGTCTATATTATGTTTGAGTGTGTAAACTTAGAATTCGATTTGAACTTTATTTCTATTATTATATTTAAATATTTACTACATTTTCATTAAATGTAATAGGACAATTTATAAAGATGAATTCTTAGACACAAAAAACTTTTTTTAATCTCCGGTTTAGGAATCAAACCCAGAAATCAACAAATCAAATCACTCTAACCAATAACACAACGTCTCAGCTATCACACTATAGCCGAAATATAAAAAAAATATTATATAAAAAAAATCAAAAATCATGGTCACTCTACGCGCTTCCCGCATAACCCTACTTGTGCCGACAGAATTAATTTCCTGGCCCTATAACTCTCGTATATTGCACGTTCGACGACAGTTGCGAGTGGCTCCGATTTATGGCACTAGTGTCGAGACCAGGTACCGCCCGAACGTCACTATTCCATTGTGCAACGCAAACTACGAGATTAATGGGTATAATTGATTGTTATCAATTTTCTTGAAATGTCATTAGCTTATAATTATTCGGGTTACAGGAAATGTAATTTTTATTCGTGTCTCGGCCACCCTTTCCAGAAAGGGTAAATAAAAATTGGGATACACATTAAATCAATAATACTATAAATTTTTTTCTAAATTAAATTATGTGTCGTATTTAGAAATATCATCAAGTATCAAGATCAAGCAGTAATTTAAAATTTTAACACATTCATAGACCTATTTTAGCTACCAAATATTTTCTTACAAAAATCTTTGAATAGGTTTTAAAACTGTCTATGAATAAGGCTGTAAGTAATTCATGATAACCATTTACTTCAAAATACAAAATAAATTCTACGCAGTTTTAGTAATAACTACTTATGGAATTTACATTTTCTTCCATTGGCTATTCAGTAATGAAATACAACAAAACACAAAAAAGCAATAACTGACTTACCAACTCTGTTCACCACAACCCAAATAATAAACTAAGTTTTGGAAATCCTCTACAGCAACTAAACTTTCCCATCTATACGAAACAAAACAACATAATCCGTGCAATAGAATAGTCCTGCGGAGTAGTTTATGTCGCCAATATTGCGTAATCGTACGCGACACCAAGGCAGTCACGCAGGGCACTTCCACGCCCTCTGCGGTACCTGATTTAACCACGTGGGGTAACTACTAACTGGCATTAGATGGTTAGTGCTATGGGTTATGGTGGCTGGGATTTCATTATTAAATTGAAAATATAAGTTCGGCAGTTATTTATTCTGTAAAATTGTTTTTAGACTGAAGTGCATCTTATAATAATAACGCATCCGAATTTCAATATCCAAATCCCAAAATAAGATAAACGTAAATTTGAAGTAAATATCATCTGACAGCCTCCGTGGCGCAGGTGATTAGACGGCTGTGTAACGAAAGATCGCACATTCGATTCCCACATCGAGACAAATTTTTGTGTGAGTCACTAGCAATTGTTTTGAGCTTGGGTGTTTGAGACCGAAAAGTCTCTCGTATTTCCTGATACCCACGACAAAAGACTTATATAAAACACGATCTTAGTGTAGGGTCAGGACTATGTCTGTGACTGTTGGGTGTACTTATTTATTTATTAACCATCCAATTATCTACCATTAGTCTGGTACTATGACAATCAATAATTAATCAATGTATACGTAGTTAGTTTAATAGATATACTCGTAGATTCTCGTTCTCAACTCAATATCCCAGTTGATTATAATCATTGGTTTTTATCAACCACTTCGACATCTTCAACTCCAAAAAGTCACAAACACATCTGACCATGTCTTAATTACGCTACTAGTTATTCTTAAAGAACATTTTCAGTCTCTACAATGACAGCCAACATACTCATGAAACTCAAGTGGTGACGGCACACGTTATTAATTACGCACAATTACAAGACAATTAACGCTCGTACAGCTCGCAAGTCTAACTACAGGCGGAGCAATGCCTTTGAAGCTCTGTTGATCAAGTAATTAGCAACTTACATAAACGCACGGTTGTCCTCGCCAAAGGAAACTTTCATCGCGGAATAGTTGGATGTGGTATAAAGAAATTCTGACTTGACTTCATTAAAATGTATATACAAGGTACCCTATAAAGTGGAGTCATTCATGGAAGCTTTGCTCATAATTATCTAACAGATATAAAATCCACGCCGATCATTCCAGCCTATAAAATAGAAACTGAAATCTAATACTGGGAATCTGGTGTAATCTGCGAATCTGGTCCGAAAATGTACATTAAGAAACCCAATTACATACTGATTGAAAATTATATGGTAAATGTATATTCCTGTCGAGACAAAAATAGTATGCCCCCAGTAAACAGCCCAGGCAAATATCATGGGAGTAACGCGAGATTTAAATATCTAATAGGCGATAGGCTCGCCGACTATCATATTTAGGACGGAAATAAGCTCTGAAAATTGTGGGTGTGAAATGTAAGCTAGGTACTTGACTCAGCGTGTGGCAAGTGTAGGTTCTTTTGTCTATCTCTTCGGCAATATAGGCTTCTTATTATGTTTGTAAGTATTCAATGGTCACGTTGTCAAGATCGACACCACAGTCCGATTAAAATTAAAAAAAAAAACCTTCTCCAAAATAAAAGGTGTAATAATCACATCCGTGGCGCCGAGCAGAGGCGCGAACGCAACTTGGCGCAATAAATCTGGAACTACGCTCAAGTTTTCATTCAAACGACTGTCACGCCTGAAACTCGGCTAATGGGAATGTGCTCGATTGAAACGTCTCCTGAGGATGATATATGCTTACATGTAATTTATCTACCTATCAGAGATAACGACCCAAGTTGATATTCCGAACGCTCTGGCTTGTATTCAAACTTGGCTTTGATTTATCGGCAATGCGTACTTGTGCGTAAGAATATTCAACGAATGTAATCTGTTACTTACAGATTTTGGCGCGACCTCGCAAGGATAAGTGTGAATACATCAAAATTATCATAACGAGTCTGGTATTGAAATCCATTGAAATGATCTTTGTATGGGCTACTTTATGTATTGTGTACAAATGATGATCGATAATACTGACTATTAAAAATATTCCAAAAGTAACTTAAAGAGTAATAAACAAAGTTTGAAAGTGTTAGGTCTATTAGAAATTATGATAGCCTTAGTGGCGCAGTTGGTTAGACGCCTGCTGTGAAATGAAAGACCGCGGGTTCAATCCCCGCACCGAAACAAACATTTGTTTGAACCCCAGGTATTTGTTTCGGGTCTGGGTGTTTATGAGACCGAAAAGTCTCTCGTAGTTCCTGATACCCACGACATAAGACTGTACCGAAGTGTGGGATCAGGACTGTGTATGTGATTGTTGGGTTTATTTATTTATTAAAATAATTAATGAAAATGAAATATCGTCCAGATAGAATATTAGCAATGAATAAAAAGGGAAAAAACGATTATGCCATCCAACACAATTTTACTGGCCTATATCATTGCTCATTCACTTTTTAAACACACTTAGTAAGAATTGGACTTTCTCAATTTGCCCTACAACCATTCCATATCGCCCTGATACAAATGACGATACAATAATGCATAAAACCGTCCCCTTACCAAAAAAAAAACAATATCGAAAGAGGCAGCATCAGTAGCTTCTTCAATCGCCTCCAAAAATTGCGTCCGCATGTTTTAGGCGTAAACAGTAGGGCTTGTTTACATGCAGCTGGTCTCAGGTGCGAGACGCTTCGGCAACACTCATACTAATCTACGTAGAGACAAATAGCGTCCTATACGGTGTAGGCGGCCCATAGACTTACGAAGACATATGTAATAATTTGTCAAAAAAAGGTGAATTAAAACTGGTGAAGGTATGTATGGCTATAACCATACTCTTTATAGACTTTACTATGTATGAGACAACGCCGTTTTGTAAAGTTATCTCACAGAAAATCGAAGCTTTATGTGTGATCAGTGCTTTTTATAAATACAAAAACAGTTACCGTCATTTTTCTTACTGCATTATCCTCCTGTTTTGAAAAGATGGTGCTGAAACTAAAATTACCCAATTCTTGTGAATATGTAAAAGGGTGGCAGTAATCAGGTCATTGATAGGACAACCACAAGTTAGTTTGCTGTTCTGAAATCATCATTATTTAATAGTGCCAAAGATTTATTCTATTCTTAAACTAGAATTGTGTTCCAGCGGCTTGCTTCTATAAATAGCCCCGCGCCGTGTCTATTGGCTTGGTAGCTCTGTATCGTTTATCTCAAGGTAGACCCTTCAGTTAACGAGTTGCTTGGGAACAGAGCGCTGCGTGCAGGTGTGCGGGACGTATGAAAGTTATTGTATGTCCGTCTATACTATCACCAGCTCACCTCTGTACATCGTATCGTAAAGTTTCTGCCCACAACGCAGTTTACTTTCACGTATCTCAGAGTAATGTGAGGATTAGCTGATTGTACAAACTTCAGAAATAAAAATAATGGTTCAGTAAATATATAGAAAAATGGACTGCTTTAAAGGCTTACATAGGTTGACCAAACTTTTATATAATAGAAAGAAAGAAAGCAGAAAATAAAGAAAATGCTTTTTCACGAAATTAGACGCATACAACACCATACATTATTACAATATAATAAACACCAAAAATAAAAAAATGCTTTATTTATTTTTTTATTTTTTGTTACGTGTGTTACGCGGCTCACTCTCGACCGCAGGTTATCATCTCGGCTTGGTGCTGTATGATAATAGAAGCAACCATACAGCGCTGGTTTTCAGATATAACGTGTATAGAGTTTTTTAACATAATATTACTATTATATTTTAAGAATTGTCATATATTATGTCCAGAATATCTTCAAGGCTCACTTCTTTTGTTTGCCACTCTACACTCACATGTAGTATGTATGACCAAAATGCTACATAAGTGTGCCCTCATGATAAATACAAGACCATTCTAATGTAGTACACATTTTCCAGCTTCTTCTAAAAGGAGAATGGCCATTTTATTATGAAACTTAGTATTGGTACGAAGATTGTTGTGCCATAATAAAAAAATGAGTTGGGAAATATATATATTTTCAATAAATATAAACATAATTGAGACCCAGACCCGGAGTTCTTGGAGAAATAAACTTGAAGTCCTATAAAAATATTTGTTTGTATGGGGCTCAGTGAACAAAATTTAAATTTTGATGATAATTACTTTATTTTATATAATTCTGTCGCACAGGATAAAACAGGAAAACGTTTAAGGATAAACCATAAAAAAAGTAATTATAGTTAAATTTAAGCCGTATCGGTATCAGGATCATTGATAATTTTTACTGATACTATTACATAATGGAAAATATCCATTCTGATAATACTAGAATATAAATAAATATTTCCTCTCATAGAAAAGCAGTCAACACGGTATCGAATCATTTGTCACAGAGATTCAATAAGACGCTGAATAATTAAAACAAATAGCGAAAGATCTTCTTATTAGCAAAGAGGACAAAACAATGAGTGCGCCAACTGCCCTCCAATAAATGTTTAGTAACAAGATCTACGTTTAATTAAATTTTATTCTTGTCTATCGCTGTTCGACTTCCATTAACGTCTTAGTTAGAATATCGATTGTTAGGGGAAAAGCTATTTCTTTATTAGCATATCAGTAACCTTTTTTACAGTTAATAATTTCATCATTTTCATTCTAAAAATACAATTATTCATAAATTGGGAAAAACACATTTTAATCAAAACCAATTGTTTATTTTATGCAACTTGCATTGGTAAATAATTACAATGACGATTTATGACTGCGTCGGTGCAGTGGTGTAGTTGTACTACGGTATGATTGCAAAGCTGAGGTTTTGAGTTCAAATCCCGTTTCAGTAAAATTAATATTGGATTTTTCTATTCATTATCAACCTGCAGTGAGGAATTGTACCCGATATGGCGATAGGCTCACCTCTATCACATCATAGGACTGAAATGCAAGGCGAAACATGCCAAACTCTGCGTAAAACGTGGTTAAACCTGGTTCTGCATGCGAAACTCTACCTACCTCTACTGGGAAAAGGCCGTGAGTTTATGTACGTATTTATAAGTAGAAGCTTACAAAACATATCCCTTAGGAACGAAAATAGAATCGCAATGGTTTTAATATATTTTTGAAACAACTATTTGTTACGATACCTACCCTCGAATGAATAGTTTCTTGTTTTACATATGTGTTGTTTTAACTACCCTGTGTTTATAGACGATGTAGTATAAACATGACAACATTTGTCCAAGCAATTATTTATTAATACTGCCAACCGGTAATCACTGTCTCGGAAGGAGGATACAAAATGGAGACCACACAAATTTACATGAAAAATCCGCGGAGGAAAAACGACAGAATCTAAATAATAAATTGTCCATTGTTAGGCGGTGCCGTTTGTATAAATGTATGTATATTTATTTATCCAGACATCATAATGAATTCTCTTGGGACGTGGCGATTATGCAGATTTTTTACGCTCCTGCTCTTTGAACTGTGTCCTTATTATGACACAGACGAGAGAGACTGTCGATACAAATTAAAAGTAAGTTAAAAAAATCTATGTAATGCCTGAAGAGACCATAGTACAAATTATTTCCTTTCTTTCTTCTTTCCAATACCTATAATACTTTTCGTCCTATTATTTCTCATTTTTTGTATTATGTAAAAATCGTGACATGCAATCACCTGGGCGCCTTTGATATATCGTGGTGATATATCGTTTGATAAATGGTGAGCGTGATCATAAGATCCCGTTTTCGAACCCAACTCTAAAAATCAGCCCTTCAGAAAAAAAAACGAATTATTAAACTGGAGATATTTCTGAAATAGGCTACCTGACAATCATAAGCAAAATTCTACAATATAATGGCAATAGGAATACGGAGCAAACAATATTCAAGCCAGTATCTCCCTTAAACCTTATAATTAATAAAACTTCTTGTATCTCCACTGTCTGAACTGTCGTGATAGGTGCTCCCAGAATAACACCGCTTTAATAACTTAATAATGAAAGTCGGAGAAACGCTAAATGGGAGCCAAAGAGAATTTAATGCTACATTTGCAGTTTTCAAGTCATTTGTGTTGCGAATTCAACTCTTTATTTAGTTAAACGTTTACACTAAGTAAGCGAGTTTTGGGAGTGAAACTTTGGTTTTCTATTTAAAACTCTAATTAATCAGTATTCTGTCCATTATAGATTAATATAATATTATATGTAATATCGTAGAAAACTTAACATAAATCCGTCAACGTCACGTTCAATGAAGGCTTTCACGCCTGCGTTCGCAAAATATTCTATTAATTACTGAATGTAGGAACATAATACATTATATCGTCATTATACCATGTATGGTAAAATATTGGAGTATTACAAAGAGTGCCATCTACCGGCGAGTGGCGCAAAATGAATGTCTCCTTATTTTAGTACCAGGAGCGTGAAGGGTGTCTCTCCCATGCTACTTTATAATTCTACATACGAATCATAGATGGCCTTCTATACACATTCATTAAAATATACAATATTTTTTACATCCGTTATTGAATTATATGCGTTGGATTAGGGGGGTTACTCTACAATTCGTAACTCGAAATTTGGTGACATTTTTCGGACGGATGTTACTTCGTTACACGAAATCCATCTAAAATCATTAAGAATATCTATGACAATTATCATTCACTCCGCAGTTAGTCTATGTTTACGACGAATTTTCAACATTTCGGATGGTTCACATACTCTGTGGTACATTTATTTCGTCACTGACGTCCGTCATCCGAAGTTTCGGGCTTCGTAACGGATTGTAGAGTAACCCCCTAGATTACAGATAATTCCATTTGTTAGTATTTCTTGATACATTGTATCTTGCAGTTCGAAAAAATCCTTGCAAAGCAATCACAGGCTGCATTAGCAACTGGCAGAGGAAAATTAATAACTCGGATAGACCCTACGTTGGTAGTCGATGACGAAAAATACACTCATGCCAATCGAATGCGAATGTAGTCAAAAAATTTAGAATAGAATATAATATTTTTTCACTTCGCATTTTACCATTGAACATGTAAATATTATTAGATTATGAGTATAAATGTTTGTTATTTGTTTTATTGGAACATATCTCAAACAATGAGATAAGTATATATTTTTATAAATTTTCATCCTTCGTTTCAAATTTCGTCGCAAGCGGATATAATTTAGATAATTCAATCGATTTGCACTGCACTTACCGTCAGGAGCATCAAAGTCCATAAATGTAGTGACTACCCGCTAGTGTAGTCAATCGATTGGTCATTAGCAATGAGATATAATGGAACAAATAATTACTCGTCTAACCAATCAGTATAATTATGCAGCGCTAGACCGCTTTCAGAGTGTAATATTCTCGCGACCAAAAGTCAGAAAAGGCCATGAATTTCAAGGCGCTTCCGCGTTTTTGACTGATTCGTGTGTGGTGCATGTACCGCACCTAGTGGGACACATTTTTTACAAAGAACGTCTAATCTAAATTCTATTGGCGGGTGACGAAGGTAGTGCTAAAGTCACTTTGTCCAACGAGTATTTAAAACGATTGTTTTTAATTGAAATACTGACCAGAAATATTGGTTGTTGACTTATATTCATATGTTTAAACTATTTTTTAATATCAACTGAAGTGTTTTGATTGCTATGTGAACTGTGAATCATGAAGTCCTAATATCTAGACGAGGTATTATTAGTTTTACATCGTAGAACACAACGGTTGATATCTATCATCGCAGCACAATTTGGAGTGGTATTTTATTCAATTTATTAAAACAAACTCTTTTAATAGATATCATTAATATTTAAGAACATTTTATAGCATAGAATATATTAAATATCTATTATGGATTTAATATAAAAGAATACCGCAACCTTTTTACTTTAATTTGGTGTAAACAGAACCTAGATAACTATTTGTAAGGAATTTTGAATTCAAATATTTATATTAATCGATTAAAGTCTTAGATAAACACGACTGGAGAATCCTTCACCCAGATACCCAAATAAAATACATTCCGTACATTATATTATCATTAAACTAAACGCATGTAAACTCGATCATAAAACGTCAATCATAAATCTCTTGGCTCGCATCTCGTCAAATTGAATAAATTTATGAGTCGCGATATCATAGTCGATTAGTCACTAGTGATGTAACATTCCCATTCATTTATATTGTTTATGGTTTCGACTAAGACGTGTTTTGGCGCGAAAAAAATCAGATCAAATCAGAGCTAACTTCAATGAGGTAGTATGGTATGTTTGCCATGTCCGTTGTAGTGGACGATACGGTTTCAGCTCAAACTCCTTAACATGTAGATTTTGATACACTGCACTTATTAACTTTCTTGAAAAAGCCTACTACCATAAGTAGACGCAGCTAGGTTCAAATTCGTATATACTACACGCAGGTATCAAATATACGAAGGGTTGAAACTTATAAAACAAAAGTATATCTGGAGGGAAAGTTCCCTTGAACATAAGTTAAATTTTAAATACTACCAAAATAATAAGTTACCTTGGTCTTCCAAAATGGAATTTAAGCTCAAAGTTAATAAAATATATCTTGTCATATTTTTTAATTATTTTAGAATTTCTTTAATGTGTGGTCCAACATGTTTTTCAAAAGTACGAAATGGATTAAGCTGTTTAGTATATTTAACGGATGATATCCCATAAACGCGATGAAAATAGTATTTCGCGTTAATTTGTTACAATGAAAACAAATCGTCTACGTAAACGCTAACAAACGCGCAATAACACCTGTTTTTAAACATATCTATTTTTATTACATCCAGCCAGCTTCAGTACTGCCAATTTTTTAAACAAACTTTTGCGACTTAGTGTTCATACACACTAAACGAACGACACGACCGAATGAATGAATGAACTGTTTTAAGACGCGTAGGCTGCGTAGGAGTTACTATGAATTGTGAGCTCGAAATTAATCTTGAGTACGAAAGAGTGATGCGAATGAATGAAACTATTTTTGATGGCTGTATTATTGGGTTGGATAAATATAACCTACTTTACAGCCTGTTGACAAGGGCGAGGCGTCTGTTAGCGTAAAAATTTCTTTGATTTTCTCAGCGTTTGCTTGTTTAGGTGCGAAGAATATTATTTATGTATTTTGTTTTGGTACACGTTGAACGGCTTCAAAAGATTTGTTAGCGATGTTGTTTGATTGTTTGTTTACCGTAATTGAGGAGTAAACAAGCTAGTTACTCTCATGTTGAAAAGCGATCGTCGCCAGTTCGCCTGCCGTGAATTGTTGCGTTACCGTTCTTCCAAAATAGATGATTGTAAAGTTTTAAAATTGTATCCAGTAATTTCATTCTGCAAATAAAAATTCACGAAAATGCTGCTAATTTGCTAAACAATGCTACCGATTTTGTAGACTGTAGAAAAAAGAAATTTGGTAGAGCCACGCTAGGTTCTACCGCATATTAAATAGATATTTCAAGTATTTTATGTTTTCCAACGATGTGCCGCTCAAGAAACAAAAATCTTAATTTTCTCTCACACTCAATGCGGAAGTTTTAACAGTTGGCAAGCTGAACGGTGATATGAAAGACCTTCAAAACATGACCACAAAACCACATCATATCAGAGAGTGTTTGGCAAATTTTGCGGAACAATTTTAAGAAGCGTAAGCGCCTTTTGAATATAACCTGTTTGACATTTTCCCTTTCTTTAATGAATTGCATTTACGAGACATTAATAGATACATTTTAAAAAAATCTTCTCATCATGTAACTTGATCTAATATATTTGTAGCGACGTATATACGTTGTTATATTATATCTTGCATGGATGCAAATCGTGGATTAAATATTGCAATAAATAAAAAAATAATATATACATTTTCGTAATCATAATAACTTTACTGGTGGTAGGTCCTTCATATATGAGAATCCGTCTGGGTACCACCACAATGTCTTTTTCTCCTGCCATACAGCAGTGTTAACGTACTGTTGTGTTCCAGTTTGAAGGATATTGTAACCATAGTAACTGCAGGGCATAATGGGACTTAACAACGTATATCTCAGGATGACGAGCGCAGTGGAATGCCAAGCATTGCTCTGTAATTCATGGTGTTGTTTAGTGTTGCTACTATCCATGAGCGGTCATATTGTTAACCATCAGGCGAATGGCATGCTCGTCCTGCCATTCATTGCAATAAAAAAAGTCCCTTGCAAAATTTTCCATAGGATTCAATCTCCTCGCAACAGTCATTTTTACACCCACATTTTCTTTACAATGGCTCAGCGTTCCGCCTCTTAGACTACAAGCAAGATAGTCTTACATCTATTCGAACAATGTCACTGACGTCAAGAAACGTGTCCGACAACCTGTGTGATTTGCATTGTCTTCTAACCTTCTCCTATATGTTCTGTCATGTGCACTGTTCCACGATCTACTCATAAGGGACTATCAGGTTCAAAACTATATAACAATGATGTAAAAAATACAAAAGTTTGAAGAAACAACAAAGTAGTAAGTAAGTAGAGTTTAGCTTTTATTATGCCATGCCAGTGAAACGAGTTTTAATATTGTTGCTTAATGAATAAATACTGTTGTAATTATCAAAAAAATCCTTTAAATCGTAACGTAATACTATAATGCGTGATTTAAAAAAATGAACTTTAATATCACCACCATAAATTTCAATTTATATTTTCAATCCCTTTGTTAAATACAAAATCACAATCCAATTACATAACAAAGCGCCTCTAAAACTTTGAAGTTGGGCCAAAACTACGAACCGACGCGACGATCACGACGTGTGTAAATTCCGCCTAAAAACTCCGCCGTCATGTGACGAGGTGGGAGTATCGAATGGTAATTTATACTCGATGACGTAGCACCGCGTAAAACATCGTAATATAAACTTTAACGTTATCATAAAGCGAAAAATACTTTTATAACACAACCAGTCATAAACGGTCGTGTTGTTAATGCCCTGGCGGCTGTCAATTTGAAAATAGAATCTCTAATTTTGTGAAGAAACTAAAAAATAATTTTTGATTATTCATTGATCAAATTTGTTATTTTTTTTTTACTGACACTACAAAACATGTACATTGCAATAGGATAAGCGGATATCATAAGACTATTAATCTTAATTATCAAATTTTCTTTCCCTTCAAAGACTTACAGGCATAACTGAATTAATAAAATTGTTAATCCATATAAATATGCAACGTTATTATACCGACTTTTGAGAAGAAAATAAAAATCTTGATTACCAGCTAGCCTAAACCTTCCTTGGTTAACAATAGCAGCTTTAAAATTTTAACCAACTTTTATATAGGCATCATTCTTACGGTGCTAAAACCTGGGGTTGAATGACACGACACGTTTCAAGAATTTCAATATCATCTGCAGATAATGTGTATGATAATCTTAACACGATTTATTGGCATGTTCTCATGCACCTGCCAGCAATAACAATTTGAAATCGTTCGAAACCATTAGCATTATGCGTGACACATCAATTCAACATGCTAAAAGTATGCACATTGGTGTCTCGACCCACGCTAGTCACAGAATTATTAAGTAACAATTTAAAATCAACCTATTTAGACTTTGTGTTATTTTCGCTACTAATTTACTGCGATAATTTTGTTTTCTATAATTATATAAATCGGAGAATGTTTGTGTTAGACTTTAAAATCATCAGCTAGCATTTTTCCTTACAGTATTATAAAAAGCCAATGATTATGCTCCCTTCATACATTAAAGTTGTATATCTGTGAAAACGCTTAGAGGATGTCTGTGTTAATTAGTGGAATTCTGAGGTTAAAATGCTAATTATGGTCAAAAAATTTGGCGAAGCACCCATAATTCCGTAGATATTATAGCTTTTTATTGGTAAAAGTGATAACTTACCATGAGGCGAACCTTATTCTATCAAAAATGTATATATAATATAAAGTGTTTACACTAAATCAATAAAAGAAATAAAATGTGATTCTTAAACTCCGATTTGTATGTATACATGATGAAATTTACTAAAATAATATTTTACGTATTTTTATATTAAAGTAGAAAATATCGATGCGCACAAAACCGCAAATGGAACACAAGTCAGTAATAAAACTGACCAGACTTCAATAAATTAGCATTTTATATTCTACATTATTATATTATTTTTATATTTATCGAAGAAAAAACTAACATCTGGTGTACAATTTTTGTAGGAAAACTCCAGATGTGCATGACTCACCTGGACGACAGGACGAAAAGAAAGGTAGAGGTAGATATGTGTTAGTACATTCTTGGTACAACCCACTATCTTAGCTGTCTACCACCAATCAGTATAAAGGCATAAAGGCGTATAAAGGCTTTCCGTGTTCGGCTTTGAAGGATTTTGTAGCCAGCAATTACTAAGTATTCTTTACCAACCCATATACGTCCACCGCACCGAATGGCACGGGCCTCCTCTACAATCGAGAGTACGATTGAGAGTGGTTAAGCCACATAGTCCACCAGACCGGTCTAGTGCGGGTTGGTGGACTCTCAATACACACATGACTCCAAAAAGTCAGAAAAATGCCCTCGCGACCACCGTGAAAATGTTGGCAGCCGCGTCTGCTCAGTTTACGAACAGGCCACTGCGCACTAAGTAGACCACATGAATTATGACAAGTATAGTCCAGTGCCTTAAAGTGCAGAGAAAAAGTTGTGAATAGTATTGCTTCTGCTTATGGGTAGGCTTGATGCTTACCAATAGGCGATTTGCTCGTCTTGTTATTCTCGCTATCAAAAGGATGATTAATAAAAGTATACCTCTATTTCAGGTTTAGACAAAAGTATATCACCGAGATTAAGCTGGCTAAAGGAAAAAGTTTAACTTACTACGAATACTACTTAACTAGCCATAAGAATCCAAAGAACAGTTTGTAATCGCACTACTGGTCTTAAATAAAATAGTATTCTTGATAATAGACATAGTGACGCCTTAAGAGCTGGATATGTTGTACCACGCCCAGTGAATCATCATCATCATCATCATCATCATATCAGCCACAGGAAATCCACTGCTGAACATAGGCCTCCCCCAATGATCTCCACAATGACCTGTTGGAAGCGGCCTGCATCCAGTGAATCACTTGTTATAAAAAAGTTTTAACGATACCACAGAACCGAAGACTCAATAAACAGATGCCCGATATATTTCCTTCTTATTATTTGTTTCTGTATCTGAATTTTGTTTGACTTTTTCACACAGACTTCAATGATTCAAAAAACAGAAAAATCTTACTAAACGTTGTTAACGTTTACTGATTAATTACCACAATAAATTAAGTTGATCATAGTTAATTGGCTGTGACGTAATGTATCATAATGTTTGCTGAAATTTTGAGATGAGCTGATTTAAAAAGGATACTTGTATACTAATTAAGCATATGCCAATAATTAAACAAAAGTAACAGCAATTTCACTATACTAAAAAAGCGGGCATAATTTCAAGTTTGAATCTTGGAAGATTTCACAGAAAATGAATTTAGAAATTCTTTAAAAACTACACTAGCCACATACAAAAAATACCTGTCTTCCAAAACGAGTTTTCATACGAGCTTTGAATCGGGGTGTTTAACGTCTTTCCTTAGTGCCCACCCTCAATTTAATTTAAAGAACAGTGCATGTTTTAGGGTCTAGATATCTTTCTGCAAAATTTTAGGTAAAGTTTTATGCCTCTAGACAAACTAGTTAATACTTAATGGTGATATAAACAGCCATTCAGTGTTAATACGTAATTGAGAATGGAAATCAGTCTTTCAATATTAAAATTAATGTTCTATATTCAATTATTTTCATATTAAATTATCATGTCGGGGTCACCACTTTAGGGATACTTGGAAGCGTGCAGGGATATAGTTCTTGGTCAAACACATGTGACACGTTGATTCATGTATTTACGAGTTTTCGCACACTGTCGCGGGTGCAACCGCGTTAAATTATAAAAAGCACACTAATCACATTCTTCTACCTGTTGTGTACCGACACCATTTATTACCAAACTAATGGTTTTCCTAAAAGCACTATCAAAAGCATTCAAATTATCCATTCGACCTTGAATAATAATGGCATGTCACATTGTGCCTTAACTATCGTAAAAACAAATAACAAACACGTCTACATAACATTTGCTCCCCGGCCAAATTACTCGACGATGCGCTGTTCAAGAGTAATAGAAAAATAACTTTTTTATTATTTAGTACCTACGCATTTTCCAGTGGCTATATTTTTCCTCCGCGCCTGAAATAAAAATTTGGCTAAGGTATTCGGTGAAAAGTACGTTTTCAATGTCGTTGCTGGTGTTAATGTTTTGTTTGATCGTATAAATCTGGAATGATTATGTTAATGGTGATTCAAATGTATACATTTTGTAAAGGATCTTTTTGATCGAAGTCTTAGATATGGATATGCTGAATTTAATTCATGTTCTGCTTAAATCATAATGTATACTTGATTTATCCTGCTTTAAGCTTGAACACCACTATGAAATATATAATTATATATTTAAATCATATGAGTGTAACATAAAACTTTAAAATAAAAAATAAAATGTTACTGCGCTTTAAGAGACAATTGCCTTTTACTGATGGTAATGACGAGTACAGTTGTTTCCATCGATAACAGTGATTGTAACGCATCTCATTTTTATTAACGTAAAGAAATAAATGAATTTTCAATGCATCCGATAACAATATACGATACACAGTTGTACAGCGTACAGCATTTTTTTTTATTACTTATACGAAAGTATCATATTTCGTATTAAAAAAGAATTAAAAAAGTAACAAACAACTTTATTGCAAACATTTAAATGTATTCCGGAAATATTTAGTCTTAAATCCACTTACTCAACACCGGATGCATCCATTACACAATCTCGAATATAAATGCTTCATTATGTAAGTCGAAAACACTGAAAAAATTGAGCTAGACCACAGACATAAATCAAAACAGATGCCGCAAGTTCTTTCAAATTATGAAAAACATCAACTGGTCCCTCATATATGTGGGGTCGCCTGGGTAGTTACCGCCGCAATATCTATGCCACCAAACAGCATTTTAAATGCACTGTTGTGATACGGTTTGAAAGACATTGTAGCCAGAGTAATACTGTATATAACGAGACATAAAATCTTATGTCTCAGGATGGCGAGCGCAATGGAAAGCTAAGGATTGCTTTGTAATTCTTGGTATTGTTTGATTTTACTACTATCCATCAGCTGTGGTATCGCTTACTATCAGGCAACAAGCATACCCGTCTCGCCATTCATTGCAAAAAAAAACACAAAGTGAGTCAGTTTTTTTGTTACTTAATTTAGCAATGCGTTCCACAATGCCAAATATAGGAGCATGTAGCGCATAATCAAAACAAAGATTACTCCATATTCATGGGATCACGCTCAGAAATGAAGAAAACGATGCGAGGAGAAGAATCTTTTTAAGAACTTGATAATCATATCGCAATCTACTACATCGCATTCTTCAGAAAATTCCTTTTGATGATAACTACAATTATTGTCCATTATATCATTCTATCGACGAGCATGCCGTTCGCCTGATGGTAAGCGACACGACCGCTCATGAACAGTAGCAAAACCAAACAACACCTTGAATACCATTTTTCTATGTATAGCTTACCAGAATGAAATCTCTCTCTTTCTCTTCAGTCACAAGAAGTTCACTGCTGACCATAACTCATTAGCCTCTCCCAGGATCTCCACATTGATCTGTTGGAAGTGAGGACAAGTTGATCACATAACGCAAAAACTGATAAAGAGCTGTTGGGGCCGAAAGGTTCGGGAGTGGAGGCTACGTACAGGCAAGCGCAGTGGCGGACGCCCACCTACAAGGAGTTAAATCGCTAATAGCTAATTAATTAATAAGTAATTTTAAAATCGCTTATTTTTGATAACTTTTTTATTTTTTATTTATTTTTTATTTCTATCAATGGCGAGACAAGCGTGCCGTTCGTCTGACGGTAAGTGATACCACAGATTAGTTTAGTATTCTGTGGCGATACGACCGCTCATGAATATCTGCAAAACCAAACAACACCTGGAATTATAAAGAAATGCTTGGCATTCCACTGCGTTCGCCATCCTCAGACATAACTTAAAAAGTCTCAATGTGTCCATTAGTTAGCCTGGCTATAATATTATTCAAACCGAAACACAACAGTGCATTTACATTGCCGTTTGGTAACTGTCGGTAACAGTAGAACGTAAAGGAAAAGAAAAAAACAAGTTTATTTTCGACACCTGAGTGTATATTCTTGCGGCATCTATTATTCTTAATCTGTAAACTAGACGATGCTTTTAAATTGAGATGCGCTATGCAGCTGATTCACCGTAACCTTGGGGGCGACCTTTGAAAATCTTGTTTACATTCTAAAAAGAAAAGTTAAGAACGTTCATGCTGAAACTGCGTTTCATTTGTGACGCAACGTGATTTTCGTAAGACGCATTCCTCTGTTATTTATCTGTTTGTCTTCAAATGTTAAATCGTCTTTGAGCTAGCTTAGTTGCTAAGAATTATTTTTGTAAATAAATTAAATAAAAGTTATGTAGAAATAAAATAGATGCCGTTTCTTTTTTTTCTTTACTTGTCAATCATCTAAATTTCGCCTGATTTTTACATACTGACTGTAAAACAGTTGTATAACAATATTTAATGATAGCTAACCTGCTTGTTTTATGTGAACCTCGAGGTCTTCTTCCCTCTATATTAATGTTTAATAATGAGGATCATTATAATCATCGTCATCGTCCCTATCAGAAGATTATCCACAGTTTAGCATAAGTCTCCCCCAGGAGTAGACCCACAACCTTATTAAAAATTATCTGTATCAGCCCATATACGTCCCTCTGCAGGGCACGGGTCTCCTCTACAATCGACAGTACGATCGAGAGTGTTTAGGCCATATAGTTCAATTAAAAATTATATCACAACATTATTATTAAACAAAAAACGAATAACTGCACCTCAAAGACGCGCCTCTTCTAAAATATCAATTTCATCGTTGTAATAAGAATTGCATTGTTGCAAAGACAATTGCATTGTAATACGATCAGCTGTTACCTAATAGCATACGCGAACTGAGCACCAGTTTTTTCTTCATTTTATTACAATATTATCAATCTGCAGCCTGGGTGCAAGACTAAAATTAATTACAGTGTTTTGCTTGCACCGACACAAACAGGTCTATAAATTTTGTCTCCAGTCTCATTGAGTTATCAGCGCCGTTTAATAATATGATCAGCTGATATTTTAAACAAGATTTCTCAGCGGTGAATCAACGGTCACCTACAGAAATCGGTAAAAAAAACGTTGAATTTGGACGTTCTAAACTTTGATGTTTTGAAAATATTTATTGTTAAATAAGCCCATTATCAAGTCGTAGATCTACTAAAAATTAACTCGCAGTTCTTATGCAACTTCGTATACTTTTGAACTTATACTGAAGTAATCCCAGGTAATTAAAGAACTCTAAGGTTAAAGGCCTATTTTTAAAGTTCCAATGAAATGATCATTTAAAAAAAATATACACAAAACCTAAACCGTAGGAGTAACTATCCTCGTATTTTTCCTTCAGTTTTTCTTAACGGCAAATAAATAGAGTTCAGATAGAAAATAACTATATTGTCTAGGAATATTATTAATTATTATACTCGATTCGCTCAGCAAACATGCTTCTTAAAACAATACTCAACAAGAGACAAGTGGCTTCGATACTTTGGCATCGCAATCTTAATGCCCATACTCACTTTTGTATTAATATAACACAATTTATGTGGACAAATCCAGAAGGTTGCCAAGGGGGAAAATTATAATCAACGCTCATAAACGTTTTTAAAAGCACTGAGTGTAAATTAGTCCTGCTAGGGCTATTCGGATGTCCAATTCCCTTTCCCCCTTTCCATTCTTTGCCCTTCCCGCTCCCCTCTCTATTTAATGTGCCGGCATATCTATGATCGTCATGGATGGTAATTTGCACCAGTAGTCACTTACCATCAAGTGCCCTGTTAGCTCGTTGGCCGGATATATGCTATAAAAAATCCAAAAAATATTGTCGACACAACAAAAAAAGTCTAGCTAAAAATGTAAAACTTTGTTAGTACTCGGAATCAAAGAATGTCATTGCAGCAGAAAATAAATAAAATTTTAATTCATTGCTATCAGGATTTTACTCACAATAAGATAAAATTAAAAATCGAATCAGCACTAAATTAAAATAAAAAATAAAATCTGACCGCCATTCAGTCTAGCCAAAATAATAAGACTTAAAAGTACTTTGAAATCTAAGAATGTCACTGCAGCAGAAAATAAATTAAACTTTTACGATATTGGCACCCACTTTTCATACATTTTACATTTAGCACCCAAGGGTGATAAATGCATCGACCAGCCTCCTGGATAACACCCTGTAGTCCAGCTAAATTTAGGAGGCACACAAACGAGCGTGCTAAATGTAGAAACGCATCACGATCCCAGTGTTGCACCGTGATTCACCCAGCCAGAATAAACCGCTTGAAGTTCAAATGGATTACGAATCGGAAATTCTTTAGCAATCGCTTTTATTGGGAGCTAATGATTTTCATATAACGCTAATGGTTTCGAGTGCTCATAAATTATTCTGCATATCGTTTGCGAATTATGGATATTATTAGTTCCTATCGCACGGGTTTCGGTGCAGGGTTAGGTAAATCACGACACGACTTAAGCAAAATTTAGCTCCATAACTGGTGCTCTTTTGCGAATGATTATGCTTATTTAGTAAAAGCCATAAACTAAATAAGCATAAACTGTTTTACAAAATATTATCATTTATCATGATCAAAATCATTTATTTTAAAAATATAAATAAACATTTCTTATGTTCAAGATTTTAATAGATGATTATCATCACTCTCTGGATTTTTTAAATATTAATGACAATGTACCAACAGAACAAAATGAATATCTTAATCCGTGTGTTCTTCATCTTGGACTCCAATGTAATTAAAAGTAAAATCCAAAGGCTGAATAAACTTCCTGATAAATAAATAAAATAAATAAATAAATAACACCCAACAGTCACATACATAGTCCTGATGAATTATCAGTACAGTCCATTTCGCTTGATAACGTTTAAAAAAATAAAATTTTCTCGCAATTCTCTTTCAAGAGATTTGTCGACTCCTCTACTAGTGATAATATTCAAAACGTATACACACCTGTATGACAAATTTTACGAAATCGAAAACTTATATTAATACAATAAGAAAAAAAAATACCAGAATTTTAATACATTTAATATAGCTATTAGGTTTGGGTAATATTTCAATTAAACTCGTTAGAATTCGTATAACTGATAAAAATATATTCTCGCAAGGACGTTACAATTACATGACCAAGACAAGACAGAACAGAAAACACATAGACACCTCTACCGACAGGAAACAGAAACTTAATTTATTCTTTTATGAATATGGTATACAACAAAACGTTTACAAAGATAACCGAACTACTTTATACATTTACATTATATTCAATAATAGCTGAAAATAAGGAATCCCCATTTCCCATCATAAGTAATTTCATTCAAGTTATTAAATGATACATATCCTACAGAAGTTGCCGTACGTAATTAACTGTCTCCTTCCATTACTGGTCCATTAAGGAAGTAAGTAATTACACCTCATCCAGAAAACGCGATAGAACATCAAAGCACGAAAGCACGGTATGTCGGTCGACTGCAGCGCACGCATCACAGATCGCTAAACGCATGTATCATATGACTGCACCAGGCATTTATTCATAATTTCTACTTAGCTTTCAACTGACATTTCCCGTAAATAACGATTAATTGAATTTCCGATAAATATTTACGCTGCATTTAATATACCAAATTCTGTATACATTTGATGTTAAACACATTTACATAATTGTAAGATGTGATCATCTCTTCAAAATATAATTTCTCGATTGCTATTATTTTAATAGCCCTCACAACCCAATACGATGATTTTGATTTTTTTATTGCTATAGGATGTCGATGATGTCTTGTTGTTCCAGCTCCTTGGTTATTCAATAATATTATCAATGATTATAAAACATTTGTTAAGAAATATGCTGCATACGCTGATGCTTTCTGATAAACCACTGATAAGACTTTCTTACAATAACAAAACACCTCACAGTTTCACAAAATCTACATCATTAATACCAAAAACATTAATTACCCGAGCCTCTGATCCTGACACATGCTAAGACATCTCACATTTTCACAAAATCTACATCATTGATACCCAAAAAAATTATAATCCGAGGTTAAAACCCCAGCAGTATTGAAAACCCTGATTGCAATTTCAATCTAGGTCACAGGGCACTTCGGAACTGTTGAATGCAATCACTCGCAGTCAAACACATGGATCTTAAATCCACCCACATCTTCAAACAAACGAACTAGGGCAAATGATTCAACACCTGAAAACGCCGAATACATCTAGATTCACTAGACTGAAGAACTGACTGAGCCAAACATTGCCTAACATGTGTTGAGTTCGAAAGTTAATTTTAACAACCAGAGACCGAAAGTGGCTGACCACGTCAGATATAAAGATATTATTTATACTAGAAAAATAAAAAATATTTCGCAAGTAAACCTTACGATAAATATTGCAATGCAGTTTGATACCTTTCAGGACAAAGTAGTAGAACCAGTAATTCTCATATTAAGTACTCAATTTAACACGTTGGTTTCTCTATAACTGAAAGTTCTGACAGCTTTAGTATTCCTATAAGTCTTGCGTAGTGATTGCGTTTGCTGAAAGTTCAATTCCATGAAACGAAGACCTATGGAACGGGTTTTCATCACAGAATAGTCAAGTTTCACTCAAAACCTAATCGGCCAACGCCCTACATTACTCTCGTGGCTCTATTGAATTGACCTCGCCAATTAAGATAGTTTGAGCTGATCATTAGATGCTAAATTACTCAGCACATTTCATACCAAATTAACGAACATATTAACAACTAAAGGCACAATAGTTATCACAATCATCACTTACAATAGTAGGCCACTTTCTTTTAACCTGACTTGCTAATCAGGTACTATTTGCTTCTCTTTTTCACTCAAGAATAAGAGTCTTTGAGTTGTCGAGAAAAAATTAGTAATAAAACGTGAGTTAATACGATGCTATCGTCTTCTGAAGAAACAGTAACCTTAAAAGAACTAAATGGGTGTGTATTAATATCCTGATGTCTTACTTTAAAACTTTAACTTGCATGATCACCGACTACAAATTCCGCAGAAGATGAATATGTAAAAAAGTTTACACCTAATCAAAGGATTTTAAAAAGACGATCCCAACGAAAAGTAATTTCAACAAAATCCAGTAAATTAATGCTGGTATTAATCAAGAAGTAGACTTCGGCATGCGCATGATTAATAAAGGCCGTCCCGAGCCAGACGTTCCGACGCATCGCCTAGATTTAATATGACAACGGACAAATGTTTCAGATTTACATGCGCCTCGCTGTGTATTTCAGCAGTGATGTGTGGGTACAAGTCGCGAGCCTGACTAATTCAATTTATGAGCCGATGTATCCGATCTGCGTGATGACATTATTAGCGGAATTGCTGAGGTCGGGGTTTAATTTTATACTCAAGGAATTAATAAATGTGATAAAGAAAATAGTGACTTTTCTGAAAGTGTATTTTATGCTGCAGTAATCAGATTAGGTAAAATAATCAAAGACATGCGAAAAAATATGTAATTTCTTACATAATCACACCAGACTCACAATAACCTGATTGTAGTTTCTATTTTGATAAAATTCACAAGAAGGAAATTGTGATGCAAAAACTCGTGCAATTTCCTCTAAGAATGCATAAATTACCGAACTCACAGACCATTAAACACTCATAATCCTCGGAAATACAGCTCAAGCAACAGTTGGCAAGCGCGCAATTAATTCAGTGGCACTCGACCACATTTACAAAATTGCTCGCGATTAATTTTCAAAATCATTTAAACGCACATTTACGATAAATAAATCGATATCAAATGGAATTCTTACGGACAGATTGGTGGGCGGAGCACCGCACGCATCTCAAAATCGTAAAGCTAACAGGCAATGCATCGTAAATATATTAGATAGACATATGGGACGTAACACTTAGACACCTGATTGCCAACCCTAACTGATTTGGACTGGCTCCAATAGAAACGGAATGCGGTATGCTTTTGGATTGCTTGTAAATTTGTAAGCCTTATGCACTTTTGCGTCGCAGAAATTGTCATTCCCACATACAATGCTTGCGAAAGAAATAAAGAAATTATTTTTCAAGAGTTTTATATAAATTCAGAAACAATATCTGATACAAGATGATATGCCTCCTTCGAAAATGAACACTTACGAAGAAAATTCAATTATGAAGTTTTGCATATAGTTGCTATGATCACCATTGTTAATACATGTAATTTGTTAGTAATAAACTTATTCAATACGATATGAATTTAATCGTACACAGAAAAAGTAAAAACTTAAAACATATTTAGGACATAAAGTTTCCATAGCCAAAAGGTATGTACATATGTATCATTGGTCCGGGTTACGGTAATTGATTTCCAGTGTGGTAATTGGACGTGACATTTTGTTTCTAAAAGTGTATTTCCTTAGTATAGAATAACTTCCTGATCGCTTAAACTAGAATCAACCGACCAATAATAGTATAATCAAGTAAATATTTTATCAACAGGCCTAAAAACAACATTGTGCAGACCAAGCCTGTATGCTAATATCAAGCCGATCTAGTTGGAAGAATTTCGATTAAAATGTAACATATTTGTACAAGATATTTTAAAGAAGAAAGATTTGATGGTTCGCTTGCATTAAATAGGCTCTGAAACGACTGAAATTAGAAAAATGATTTTACCATTAGGACCCTACATTATGCTGATGAACATAAGTGATAAAATATTTTCAAACGAGTGTATCTGCAGCCGGGCAGAGCGGAGCCGGGCCACTAGTGGCATAATAATATTTGCAAATAAACAGATAATTTCGCCAAACATAAAACTCCACGCAAAAATAAAACATACATAAAGAACGAGGTCCAAAATAGAACAAAATGCGTGTTTAGAATTCAGGAGTACTTCAATCGCAGCCCACACCCACTGACTTTGATGCCTAAATTGTGTCGCCAAAATAAAACGAATCACATGGAGTAAAATTAGGTCGCCGATGTATCAGAATATAACGAGGTTATTCGAAATACATTTATAGAACTTGAAATATTTTAATTCTAGGTCGCCTAATAAATTGCTAAAAACATTTATGAGACAAAATTATGTACACACGCAACCAGTATGTCAGATTAATCGAGCTTTATATTTCTGGGAAAAGGAAAAAAAGAGGAAAATCCACAGTACTGTAAAAACGGTTATTCAAATGTATTCGTAGAACAACAAAATATATTGGATCAAAAGATTACTAAGATAATATTTTTGAAGATTACAAAAAGTTAAATGTATGTGTACGTATGTAACGTACTACAAAACATTTTCTTCTTTCTGTGGTAAATTAAAATTGTAAAGACTGCAATTATCATCTTTCATATTTTATTAAATGACAATACCTTAATCTTTTTAATATTAAACTTATTTGATACGATTGTAAGTCATCAAAGGCAATAGACGTTGTACAATATTATATTCCATTTCGGACACGAGCAGCTGTCTGGCCATTATTTCGTCTTACAATAAGTATTCAACACCATGAAAATCAACAATACCAAAAGATTATTTACAATATCATCACTCATCAATTTGGAATGAAAGATAAAGTGGGAAGAAGAGACAGACTGAGCAATCGTTTTCAGTAACACCATAATAGATAACAAAACGATTTAGGTATCTGTATCAGCCCATATAAGTCCCACTGGAGGGCACGGGCCTACTCTACAATCGAGAGTACGATTGGTGGTACGAGTAGTTAGGCCATATAGTCCACCACGCTGGCCTAGTGCGGGTTGGCGGACTTACATACCATAGTAATCCTTATAAATCGCTACGGTATGTATGCAGGTTTCCTCGCGATGTTTTCCTTCACCGTTTTAGTGCGTGGTAATTGACTATCAATACACACATGACTCCGAAAAATCAGAGGTGTGCCCTGGGATTGAAACCCGCGACCACCGTGAACATGTTGGCACCCGCGTCTAGGCCGTTTATCAACAGGCCACCACGCACTATTTAGGTATAAGAATAGTTTAACTGTTTTCTTCCACGTAAACTAAAATCCTTTAGATCTATACAACTGAGTTATTGTCTAACATATCTTTGGAATTTTTCGTCATTTTACGATCCAATTCAGAAAAATAGACAAAACATAACTTCAAACGGCGCATAATCAATAAATTTTATGGCGTACACTTGACCGCCGGCAATAACTACTATAATAAAACTTTTTGACTCTTAAAATAAAATGCATGATATCATTGTTTACACAAATATTATGTGGGAGGAAAATAAAGTGATTGATAGTAGTTACAATAAATTTAAGAAATAATGAATAATTTTCCAACACTTCTTTCAGTAATAACATTTTTTCGTTGTAATTTCAGTAGTTGATCGAAACCCAATTTTAGAAGCGACTATAAAACGTGAGCATGTATTATTCCAAGATCATTGTAATAAAAATTCAAATTAAGGATTCTGACGACCTTTACATTGAAAGATAATCCATGATTTTTATTTAAATCACAATGTTCAATGATAGGAAAATGAAATTATTTATGATTGCAACATTTAGATTTCTGAGAGATCTATGTTTAAAGGTTGAATTCTGGGAACTACAGATGACAGTAGCATACAGAGTTTACGCAACATTTTGTTTAATAATACAAAATATACTGTTATAAAAATATACTTGTCTAGTGTGAACGCGAGCTTAGCTATGCAATTAATAATGACAAAATGCCAGTTAGTACTGGCACACAGAATAGAGGTTAACAACTTATTGTTTAATGTACGAGATGCTGTGATCATGTCTCACCTCCGTCCCACACAGCTGTTCGAAATAAATGATCTTATTGTTATAAATAAAAATAGCTTATTTAAAGTTAAATGTGGATTCCTCAATTGTTAATCGTACTAAAACTAAGTACGTTTAAAAAAATGTGAGTCATTAAGTCCAAAAAATATGAAATGGTACTTAAATAAGTGTAACAATGTTTTCGGCCTTATTGCAAATAAAATAGAAGGCTAAGTGTATGAAGAGCCACCTAAAACAAATTGTGGTGTTTCAAACCTTATTAGATAATTTCTATCACTCCCTAAATCGTATACACAGCACTCATACATAAAAATAACACTATATACAACATTAATACTATTTCTCATCAACTACAGCAGCAAAACATTACGTGACGTAATCGCAAGATTTGTATAATATTGGAAAACAGTCCTACCAGACATTCAAAGATTTGCTGCTGGCCATCTGAAAATAAATAATTATCTGCATGCGTTCATTAATTAAAACAATAAAGCCGAATATTCTATTTTCAAACTACAATTCGAGCCTGAAACCTTTCAAACAAAACATGTAACACTCCATTTGAATGAAAGTTTGTTTTGCCAACTGAAACACCTTTGGAGTTAAAAGCGTCAGTAGGCGATACACGAGACGCAGAATTTCGGGTCAACGGCTCTTCGGCATGATCATTGTGAAAATACCCCGATGAGTCACGTATTATAATATAACAATCGGCCTTTGTATCACACGCGAAAATATCTTCTGAAGGATTTTATGATAAATCTCTCGTATGGTAATTGTGCTTGATAAAACTGGGCAATGGTGCCAAAGAATCTCTTTATTTGAATCATCCACTTTAAAGAGTATTCTTAACTGAAGATAATTACGTTTCATTCTACATTTTATAAGAAGCTGGTATCTGTATAAAAATCACATGTCTTGAAAATATCTATCAACCATTCTGATTACTTTCATTTGGAGATGGGTTAACAAATCTTACCAATTTGAGAAACCCCTATGAATTTAATTATCATACTGGCAATATTCTACACAGGATTTACGTTACACCACCTTCAACATTAATAGCCTAGTAAACTGTAAGCTAAATAATTTAATAAGACACCTGCGCCAAAGGGACTGCTAAATGTTATAAATTCGAAAGTCTGTTTGTTGATTTGCTCTTCTTTCAAGAAGCAACATTTCCGGGATATTTTTTACATAAATATTTGTATCTGGACAATAGCATTGCCCACTTATTATCCAATTTATGTAAGATATTGGCTACTAAAGCAGAAAAAGTACTGCGAGGCGGAGCTGGAATATAAACACCACTTTTATTGTAACTTCTGCGCAATAATAGTTTGTTTTTCGATAGAAATATACTCGTACCCGTGAAGGTCGTTAAAATGCGCAGTTTCTGTGTACAGGTATATTGAAAAATAGCCGGCGCCCACTCCAATCTAAAATAAACTTGGAATACAGGTACACTCATTCTACATTATGTACGTAATTACGACTGCTACAGATCTTTGTTTGAGAGTTATTTTATTTATAAACCCTTACACATGTACAACTTTTAAATTAAGTAATTAATTTGTAAAATTACTAAAAATAAAGTACAATAAATTATTCTCTGGATAACTATTTATAATATTTTAAAAACAACTATATTTTTTGTGAGACGTATACTGCTAAAATATTTTTTATACACCGCAAAAAAATACGACACCAAGGAAACTTCCCATATGTTTTGGCAGTGGACGACAAAATACCCATTTTTGTGCCAAGTGCTTGAAATTAAACAAATTGCCAAACAAAAGAACATCTTATAGAGGCCGGCGACGCACATAATATAATCCAATCCAAGCGTTATTCCCGTAATTTATGAATAGAGATTGCGACTCACAAAGATGTTTTATGTGCTATTATGGAATTATTGATTTCGTTATTCCAACTCTATTAATAAAATTTTAAACCTTTACTAAGTAAACAAATAACGATAAGGGTTGTCTGTAAGAAACCGCCTAGCGCGACAAGACCGCCATTTGTACCTTTTTATTTATTGTAGACTCTTTTAAGTGTTTTTTTTCTTTTTTGCAATTAAGAAAACACAAATAAATAAATAACCTCTGAGCTCCTCTATATAAAATGTGGTAAAAAACGACCATAATACTGCAAGTATAGTAGTACTTGTACTTAAGCGTAGATTCGTGACCGCTTTTTTTGGCAAGTTACAACTTTACTGACAATCGACCCTTGCTTTTCTTCAATTTTCCTATCATGCATCCTCAGAACAACCCTCGCAGAGACTTAAATGTATACTAAGATTAATTACTTTCCTGCTTTTCTTTCTTAATTCGCTAGGTCTGATCATTGACTTCTAACATCCTTTCATCACATGTAAATAATTCATACGGTATAAAACAATGGCATCAAAAATGACAGCACCGGTGGCACATTTGTACTACATCACGATTAAAACGCTAATTTTTCGGATTCGAATCCCGGTCGGTCAAAGTGGTATTGAATTTTTATATTAATTATCCCGGAGGTAGGAATTTGTGGCCGATATGGCGATAGGCTCGCCCGTTAGCACATCGTGAGACGAAACACATAATGCGAAACGTGGGTGTCCTCGTTGCACCTCTGCCTACCCCTTCTGGGAACGGGCGTGATGTTTATGAATGTATGTATTAAAAAAATCCACGTGTATCAAGGCAACTTACCCTGTTTACATGTTAAAACAATAAAATAGTTACGCGTGTAGCCGTGAGCTTTACAAAGCCGCCCACATGTTTCCTGCGCAAGCGACGCCGACGCCCAATGTTTACCGATGTTACATTTATTATAAACTTGCAGTTATTTACTGTGGACGGCGCCGGCGCGACCGTCTCCGTTTTGTGTAGGGCCGCCATTTGGAAAAAAGAGATTTGGATTGCATTATTTCAATAGTGCTAGGTGGCCCATTGATAATTATTGAACCAGACGCGGCTGCCAGCATGTTCATGGTGGTCGCGGGGTCAAATCCCAGGGCACACCTCTGATTTTTTGAAATTATGTGTATATTAGTATTCAATCACCACTCACTATAACGGTAAAGGAAAATATCGTGAGGAAACCCGCATACCATAGCGATTTGGAAAATTAATATGATAAGAAAAATCCATCAACCCGCACTTGTCCAGCGAGGTGGATTGTATGACTTAAGCCCTCTGAATCGTATTCTCAATTGTAGAGGAGGTAGGCGCCCTGCAGTGGGACGTATATAGGTAATGGACTGAGACAGATTTCAAAGTGGAGACAGTATTTCATTTATATATCAAGTCTAAGAATTCGCTCTACTTCGGAATTATATTCTAAAAATATTTAATACCTTCTCACACGGAAGCCGGCGCCAGTAGTAGGTCGTTTATGGACTGATGATAGTGATGACAGTCTGTACAGCTTTTCTACTAAAATTTAGTACGAACATCGTGTAGTGTACGTGAGTTGTAAACCGTGAATGAACTTGAGGAATTTCTTATAGTTTGAAAATCTCATATGTGTTTCCCGGCATAGTTAGAGGTTCGCCTCTTTCACATATTAGGAGGACAATAAGGTCGGACACGTATGGAAGACCTCAATGCTACTTTTACACATGCCTTCAGACATACATGCGTATGATTATGAATTTACGTATACAAAAAAGTTTTAGTGATAGTTTTGGCACAAATACAAAAAAAAATGAAAAACACTAGTCATCAACACAAAAAATTCTACAAATCACATGCTTACCAGCCCTACTGGAGCATACTATATTAGACCACGGCACGCGACATCTCACGAATTCTTCAAATATTTTCTTGTTTACAAACCTTACCCAGATATTTTTCACGACATCATTTTGACCGACCGATTCTAGAATCGACGCGACTTAACCGCAGTTATTTTCGTAATGCTTTTAATGGAACGCCATGACATACTGTTTCACAAATATTTATTGTTTAAATACATAATGTATTTTTCCATTATTACTTTTGGTATTTGAGTCAGGGCCGTGTTGGTTTGGGGATAGAGTGTTTAGTTGTCTATATAATCCTAGGATCCAAGTTCAACTACTGGCTGATGCTGCTGATTATCTGTACTAGTTTTACTTGACATTAATTTATTTATTAAGCATCATTAACATTAAGCTTACAAAGCATATTAGATATATATGTATTTTTCTGATAAACATAACAATTAGGAATGTTGATGAATTTATTAAATAATTACAGGAAAAACTACAAATAATAAGCTTAATATAACATAACTAATAACTACACAAAAATATAGAATTTTCACATATTATTTGTGAAACAAAAATAGATAAAATAAAGAGATATTTAGACAAAAAGAGGGGTTAATTACTTTACATTTATTGTTGCCTCTACTACAAAAACATAGACCTTTTCAAGATTACTCTATTCTTTTTAAAATAAATGCGCAGTACTGCTCTAAAAGTATTGACGTAACCAAAAGGATTTTAAAATATTTTTTCATAAAGTGAAATTCCAAACAATCTCATTATTCTCTGTACGGCACTGCTGGATCAAAATAATCATTAGATATCCAAAACATCGTAAATTTTTCAGACTCCCGCTCGACCTTCTTCGGCCTTGTTTACACTTGTAAATTAAAGAAGCTATAAACTGCCGCTGATTTAACGTAGCGCACCAACCACACACTGAACGTTACCGAAAAAACACTCGGAAGAGTTTTACGTCATATCAACACTATTACAAAAATACGCCTTTGAAGATTGTTTCATTAATTTAGATTAATAAAGGTTTCTCTCTCTCTCATTAAGGTTTATGAGGTCCAAGAAGATTTAATCTATAACTATCGGTGCACAAATCAGCATCACCAGCTAACCAATGGTACGCCCAATGGTAACCAGCTACCCAATGGGCGATACATTATAATCATTGTATAATTCTCAGACTTTTGCTTCATGTCTTTACTATTACAAACGTTATTATTTCTTACTGATCTATATTAGAGATGAAACGGATATCCGGTAACTATCCGCTATCCGGCCTATCCGGTAACTATCCGCTATCCGGCCTATCCGGCCTATTTTCACTATCCGGCCGGATACCGCATAGTAGCGCACTATCCGGCCGGATACCGGATATTGAATAATAAAATGAATAAATATATATATGACTAGATGTTGAATTCTTTACGTTCTAAACTCGTGTATATCGCGCTTTTCCGTGGGAATACAAATTTTTCTTCATGCCTATATCCTTTCTCGTTGTCTAATCTATATTTGTATCAAATTTAATCAAAATCGGTTCAATAGTTTAGGCGTGAAAGCGTAGCAGACTGACAGACAGAAAGAGTTACTTTCGAATCTATACATATATGTATAAATAAAATATATCTATAAATAAAATTTAAGTGTTTGTAAAAAAATGTCCAACTACATATCGTTATATACACGATACCTATAACGAAAATGACCTTAGATTTTTTTGTCTGTCTGTCTGTTCGTTCCGGCTAATCTCTAAAATGGCTGAACCAATTTTGACGGGACTTTTATTGTCAGGTAGCTGATGTAACAAGGAGTAACTTAGGCTACATCTATTTTAGAAAAATGTTTTATTTTAGAAAAATATTTTATTTTAGAAAAATAAAGTTTTTGTTAAATTCCACGCGAACGAAGTCGCGGGTACAGCTAGTTATATAGCTATAATATAAGTAATGGATTATTTTACATAAAGCAAATATGAAAAATATTTCCGATCTTAATCGCGCGTGCATATTCAAATCAAATTGTAACGCTATAAGCGGCCGAATATCCGGTAGCCGGATATCCGGCGCTCCGGCCTCGTAGCTAGCCGAATATCCGGTATCCGGTATATAATCTATATACAATAATTAAAAAAAAACAATATAAGGTGCGTTGGCGTTACACCGTAATACAAGGATAGAAGGGGTCAGAATGTAAACGTCCAATATTTTATATGAGTTTACGTTCTTACCCCTTACGCACTACGATTACGTTGTTACACCCCACAGCACCTCACTTCAATTACCCAATTCACGACAATCATCAAATTACAGCTGCAACTCCTTGAAATGAAACATGTTCACACATCAAGAAAGTGTACCCTTCAAAATCTCGTAAATTGCTCATTTCATTATAATTAACAGCTGACCTTAATTTTCAAACCGAGATGGGATCGACATAGGGCTGTCACTGCTACGCGACTATCTGATCCAAGTCTGACTAATTTCCGCCAGTCTTGGCTTTACAATATAAATGGATTCTTAACTACAATATTTGAATATGGGCTACAATTTTCGATGTAATTCATCAGATTGACATACAAAATATTTTCAATTTGTGTTTCATTGAGCAAGATAGACAACTGCGTCCATCGGCAAGATTAGAGAAGTCAGGGTTTCTGAGCAGACACATTATCTGGGGGCTTACTCTATACTCCGACATTCGAATTTTCGAACGTACAACTTCGATGTCGATACGAGTGTTCCTACTCTACAAAACGTTCAAATTCTCTATCGTAGGTCGAAACTATATACCGAGTCCGTAGTCAATGAAAAGTGTCAAAGAGAATAGTATTGATTTTTAGAAGTGGAAAACTTCTTCTAATAGTCACAGGCGCCTAGACTGCATTGCAAGTACCATTTCGCTTTTAGAACCATTTTTTCCTTGCATATAAAAAACAGCAACATTATTTTTCTTCTTTTATTTTTTTACAAAAGCTGGTGGCCCTATCTGCATACCGCGATGGGACATCGTGGCGACGGATATGGGTCACCCGCATCCGGTCATCCCGATTCGGTTTGGTATGCAAGCCCAATCAACTGGGTATATTTACCTCGGGACAACGTGGCGGGATGCACGTATTGTTATGAAATTTAAATTCTTCAACTGAATTATTATATAGTAACATTTCTTAGAATTTCTTGGTTATGTCATAAGTTCGGGCCACGTAGCGGGATGCATATTATATTGTTATGTAATAATAGTTTGTAATTGATAATATGGCTGCGTAATGCTGGATACGAGGAAGATCTAGATTTGGATTTTCAAACAAGATTTTTCAGCATGTGGTTTGTATACTACTTACCCTCGGTAATTAGTAATTTATTTCTCAATAAAAATGCATTTTTAATGACGACAGATCCTTTTAGTTTATTTTAAGTAAGAAAAGACAATTTAAAAAGTGCAAAAGAAAATCATTGTTCAAGAAAATGAAGACAAGATTTTAAATTGCTAAGCTATATAATGTTACCCTCCCATGTCTTTAAATATTTATTGTATTATTCTGTCTATCATAGGCAGAGCATTTTTAATAGATTCAGAGGCTAAAGACCTGTGCCTCTAAGGCACATATCGGAATTCCAGCATAGGTGATTATCGACCAATTTTTTGTTTTGTTGAAGAATAGCCAGAATAATTAAGACCAAGCCGCTTTAAGCACCGTTTCATGTGCATTCATACCAACTGAGTCAGCAGTTAAACTGATTAAATTATGATCACTCTTTTGAGGATACGAGAGCGTCCTCAATGACGGAACCATAAAAATGCGTAAACAAATTTAAAAATAAACGATACAGCTGCTGTTGTCCTTCGGAACAAAGAATTTGTCGAGGAATTTTGTGACGAAACTGTTTTAATTTTATTGCAAAATAAATGTCGTTTACAATTTTTAATACGGTCATTATAAGATTGTAAAGCTAAATTTAAAATTTCTGGTTAAATAAAACAGTATATATTAATGTCATCCGGTAGAATGGGCTGAGTAAAATTAATATTTAATGTCAGTCTGGGTTATTTATTAATTATACAAAACTGGAATAAACAAATAGTATGAAGGTACTTTTTAGTTATAGGAAGACATTCCTAGTGTCAACCACAACTACAACTTTCTTTGATTAATTGCGTCACAAATAAGATAAGGGGCGAACGTTTCCCATGTTGAGCACTAATTCCTGTCCGAGGCAGCATGTTCCGATTTTTTAATTCAGTAACTGTATTAAAATGAAACTATTATTTACGGATTTTATCGCGGATTTGGTTTAATTTTTAATTTTTTTAACTTCCCGTCGATAAAATCCGTAAATAATAGTTTTATATCTATAACGTTTGTATAAATCTAAGAAACCAGTAATAAAGAAAGTAGAAAATAGTAATTATTTAGTAACTGTAGTTAGCCTACCTTGGTGACGCAATCGTACTATGGTGCGATTGCAACGCTGAGGTCTCGGAATCGCATCCCAGGTGGGGCAAAGTGATAGTTAATTTTACTATTAATTATCACTTGAAGCCAGGTATTTGTGCCCGAAATGGCGATAGACGCGCCCCCTATTACATTGAGGGACGAAAAAGGCCTAACTTGGGTGTTCTGGTATCACCTCTACCAACTCCTTCTGGGAAAAAGGCGTGAGTTTATGTATCTATGTAACTGTTATAAAATAATTTTTACATCCTGAACTCATATTAAACATCAAAGCTTTATAAAATTACATTCACACCAGGAATTCCATTAACAAAATTGGAAAAACAATTCGTTTTCAAACAAAAATTATTAATGAAAATCTACATTCATTGTAGACATTCGTGAAATGATTCACGTCGCTACAAATATTGCTGCGAGTTATATTTAGATCATTGTCCAGTCGTAACTCGCACACGTCATATTTCAGGCCACGCACCAACATTATCTCGTGGCTACTTTACATTACAAGATATGATGCTTTGATTGTTTTACCCATATTTAATTTCCATATTATTTCTTCAACTTTCTTCAGCATTCGCAAAAATTATCACTCGACAATCAACCGGTGATAAAAACGATCGGTTTTCGGTGCAATTTTAATATATTATTTCTAATATAAATATGGTAAATATTTATAATAGAAACTTTAATATATTTTCCGAATAGAGGCAATGTCTTAGAAAATAGCTAAGGTGGATAGTGGAGCAATTTACGCATAGCGATCTGTTTTAGGCTTTCTCAATATCAAACATAATTTGCGTATAACTTTATGCGACTGTTTTTATCTTTCCTTTTTTCGTTTATTTATAGAAGACAAACCTTAATAGCCAATGGTAATTGACCCTCAAGCTCATAAGTGACGAAACTTTTGTTCACAAGCCAATCTGAAAATATGCAATGGAAAACTACGCTATCATAGATCCCTTTTATGTTTTAAAGCACTTTGGGAAAATTCCAGTATTAACTCATCCTTTGTTGTTACCGTATGTAATCCTAACACAAACGAACTCAATCAGTTAGCAGTCATTTGTTTATGCCTGTTGAGTAAACGTGTTATGATGCTGCCCAAATTCCAGACGGTATCAAAGACTTCCACAAGGTCACTGGATGACTCACCAGGTTTGCATAATACTGGTAAACAACTCTATCTTAATAAATGTTTTGAATATACACGACGTGCCACTGGCTTTTCGTTCCAGAGACAATTGCCGTTCTGACTTTCTCATTTTATAATAATTACTTGTTGCGACCAAACTGTTCAACTAGTGCGTCCTCCTTGTAATGACGTACGGAGCCGAGACGTGGACACTGACTGTGGGGCTAATCCACAAGTTAAAGGTCGCTGAACGTGCTATGGAAAGAGCTATGCTCGGAATCTCTCTGAAGGACAAAATTCGAAACAAAGTGATCCGTCAGAGAACCAAGATAACCGACATAGCTCTGAAAGTTAGTAGGTTGAAGTGGCAATGGGCTCGCCACATATGTCGCAGAACGGATAACCGCTGGAGTAAACGTGTTCTGGAGTGGAGACCTAGTCTTGGTAAACGTAGCGTGAGACGTCCTCTGGCCAGATGGCGGGATGACTTGCAGAAGAGGGCCGGCAGGGACTGGATGCATAAAGCTGCAGTCCGGGCTCTGTGGTGTACCTTGGGAGAGGCTTATGTCCAGCAGTGGACTGCAACGGGCTGATGATGATGACTTGTTGCGATAGCATAACATAGAACATTATTTTTAGCAGATTAAAAATCTAATAGTTATAATAAAAAAGGCATTTGTTGTAGAAACAAAACCAAAATTTTTTCAAAAGCTTCTCGAACAAGAAACATTATCTACTCTAATATCCCATTTACACGGAAAAAGTTTCTCGTCTGTTTTCGGGAATCGTGTGCCATTATCGCATTGGATAATCGCTCAAAGATTGACGTATTCTTATGTTAAGGGCAAATGTTTATACGTATGGTTTTTTATTATTTTTTTATATCCGTGCGATAATCGTATCTTCGAGATGAGAAAATTTCCCTCTGTAAATGGGTGTGAAAAGGTGTGTCCGAACTACGAAGAAGCTGCCTGAAATATGTTATTACTTATGTTCGACCAATGTCATACTATTATACACATATATGTATTATAGAACGTACGGCAATAATTAAGTTACACTTGAAGATGCTGAAGACCGGGCAATACGGCTGCATTTAAGCAAAAAGGTAGAAGACCTAAAGCCGAGCGCGATAAATGCAAGTTAGAAAAAAAAACAATAAGTTAGCTTTTATTTAAAAATTATCTCTCGGGCATTAGACTCATTAACAATTACAGATAAAACAGAACCCAAATGTATAAGTGGTAAACATCTACAAATAAAATTTTACTTTAAGCCTCTTAGCCCAGACGCTATTCCCAAATTCCTGAGTCTAACACCGTAACAGAAACCAATTCGCAATCCACACAAAAATAATTATATTTATCTAAACCAATAATAAAATGTTGGAGAATTCTAGAAATAAAGCTAAGGTCATTAACATCAGTAACGCACGAACCACGGTTTATCTCCACGTTATAAATCTTACCAACACACACTCTCATGATATAAATATTTTTCCATTATCCGCCCATACTGTTAACTATTTAGACATAGAAGATATTCTTAATTCTTTATTTCTATATACAACCAGTAAAAAAGTCGTTGACCGCCGTAGGGAGGCACGTGAGATAGTCGTCAGATTTGTTAAATCTATTTTCAACATTACTTTCACTAATTTTAATTCGTTCTACTACGTCGTTATTCTACTAGACTTATACGTTCACTAATACGTTCACCAATGGTATTAATTAATCAATTGTAATATCTTGAAAAATATGTAATTTGCCGATTCTTTATTTATGTAATGTATCTGTCTGATGATAATGAATATTGAATAAATTGTATCGACAAGTAGCAATGACTTGTCTGTAGAATTAACAGCAATTTCGTGCAAGGGAAATTCAAAAATAATAACAGCTGGTTTTTTTTGGTTAAATCAAAACATCAAGAAACTCCAAAGGTATGTGTTATTATGATATATAGACGTAGTTTTCCCGGGCAACCAAAAATGGTTGGTATACAAAGGTAGATCATTACAGGCGCCAAATGTTTGCGTGATCGAGAATACGATTCCCCAGTGTCGGTCTTACGCACTTGTTGTTACTTGTTTTCATCATCATCATCATCATATCAGCCACAGGAAGTCCACTGCTGAACATAGGCCTCCCCCAATGATCTCCACAATGACCTGTTGGAAGCGGCCTGCATCCAGCGACTTCCTGCGACCTTAGTCAGATCGTCCGTCCACCTTGTAGGCGGGCGTCCGACACTTCGCTTGCCTGTACGTGGCCTCCACTCGAGAACCTTTCGGCCCCAACGGCCATCGGTTCTACGAGCTATGTGCCCGGCCCACTGCCACTTCAACTTGCCAATCCTATGGGCTATGTCGGTAACCTTGGTTCTCCTACGGATCTCCTCATTCCTGATTCGATCTCGTAGGGAAACACCGAGCATAGCCCGCTCCATGGCTCGTTGAGTGACTTTGAGCCTTTTAATGAGGCCCACAGTGAGAGGCCACGTCTCGGTGCCGTATGTCATCACCGGTAACACACAACTATCGAAGACTTTCGATTTTAGGCACTGAGGTATTTTGGACGAGAAGACGTCGCGAAGTTTCCCGAACGCTGCCCAACCGAGTTGGATTCGCCGATTGACCTCTCTCTCGAAGTTGGACCTGCCTAACCGGACCATTTGTCCTAAATAGACATATTCGTCTACAACTTCGAGAGTCGAGCCCCCAACTCCAATGGGGGTGGGCACAACATGGATATTCGACATGATCTTCGTTTTATCCATGTTAATTTTAAGACCCACCTGTTGGGAAACTCGATTTAGGTCTTCGAGCATAGTGCTAAGGTCTTCCAGCGATTCTGCCAAGACTACAATATCGTCGGCAAACCGAAGGTGAGTGATATACTCGCCGTTGATGTTGATGCCGAATCCTTTCCACTGCAAGAGCTTGAAGGCATTTTCCAGCGCGGCAGTGAACAGTCTCGGAGATATGACATCTCCCTGTCTCACGCCTCTCTGTAGTGGAATAGCCTTCGTGCTCTGATCCTGTACTCGGACCGACATGGTGGCGTTGTTGTATATACACCTCAACACTTCGATGTACCGATAGTCTATGTGGCACCGCTGAAGAGACTGTAGCACAGCCCAGGTCTCGATCGAATCAAAGGCTTTCTCATAGTCCACAAACGCTAAACAAAGCGGCAAGTTATACTCCTCGGTTTTTTGTATAACCTGCCGTAGCGTATGAATATGGTCTATGGTACTAAAGCCTTTTCGGAAACCGGCTTGTTCGGGAGGCTGGAAGTCATCAAACCTGCCTTCGAGACGATTTGTGATGACCCTTGAAAACAACTTATAGACATGGCTCAGGAGCGAGATGGGCCTGTAGTTCTTCAGCAAAGTGTTATCACCTTTTTTGAAGAACAGTACCACCACGCTCCTGCTCCATGCCTCCGGCGTTGAGCCCTCGAGGAGAACGGAATTGAAGAGCCTCTGAAGGACTTTCAGTACCGGCGTTCCGCCCGCTTTCAGAAGCTCTGAAGTGATTCCGTCCTCACCCGGCGCCTTGTTGTTTTTAAGTTGTTTGAGGGCCATCTCAATCTCAAACAGGCTGATGTCCGGGATATCATCGCTAAAGTGTCGGATTAACTCGGCTCTCGGGTCTTCGGCCGAGCTAACAGTAGGTTCGGCAACCGAGGTGTAAAGCTGTCCGTAGAACCTCTCGATCTCTCTTAATACCTCTGCCCTCGTCGATACCACGCGGCCATCATCCGTTTTCAGCCTAGACAACTGGCTTTGCCCAATAGACAAGTCTCTTGCAAACACTTTGGAGCCTCCGTTCCGCTCAATTGTCTCCTTAATGCTCACAGTATTGTGAGCACGGACATCGTGTCGCAAGGACTTCCAGATCCGTCTATTGAGCCGCCGATATGCTTCGGCGTCAACGGAAGACTGCAGCGTCAAAGATCGACGTTCGGCCATGAGGTCAAGAGTCTGGATCGAGAGTTTTTGTGGTCTATCTCTACGGCGAGGTCTAAAATACTTAGATCCCACCGTATGGACAGCTTCTACCAAACCGCTGTTTAACTCGTCCACTGCAAGGTTTTCTTTTAGACAATCAAAGCGGTTTGTCAACTCGAGGTGAAAGCTCTCGGGGTTTTGGATATGGGCGCGAGTAGGTCGGAGCGTAGACTTCATCAAGCGGCGCCTTTCTAATTGGACGTTGATATTCAATGTGCCCCTAACCATTCGGTGATCACTACCGGTTTTCACCCTGTTGATCACAGAGACATCACTGAACATCCGTCTATTCGTCGTCAAGATGAAATCTATCTCATTTCTCGTAGAACCGTCAGGACTCAACCAGGTCCATTTCCTGTGAGGCGGCTTCTGGAAAAAAGAGTTCATCGCGAAGAGTCCCTCTTTTTCCAGAAAGTCGGCCAGCCTCTGACCCCTGAGGTTCCGTTGCCCATGTCCAAATTGCCCCACTTTCAACTCTTCATCGCTTCTCTTGCCCAACTTTGCGTTGAAGTCCCCCATAACAACATTGAAGTAGGTTTTGGAAGTATGTATGGCCCGACTTATGTCCTCATACATCTCCTCTACTTCTTCATCTGGGTGTGTCGAGGTCGGCGCGTATACCTGTATGACCTTCAACGAATATCTTTTAGATATTCTGAGTATAAGGTATACTACCCTGCTCGACACACTTTCGATGGATACGATGTTGTTGATGAGAGACCTGTGGACGAGAAATCCGACACCTCCTCGGGACTGTTGGTCGTCCCCCCGGTAGAAGAGCAGGTTACCAGACTTCAGGGTTATCGTATCCTCCCCGATTCTTCGGACTTCCGATAACCCCAGAATATCCCAGTGTAACCCGCTCAATTCTTCTTCCAGTTCGACAATCTTCTCGTCTGTCCTCAAAGTGCGTATGTTGTGTGTTACCAGGGCCAGTCGTCGTCGGGGGTGGTAGCCGGGGCCAACCCGGGGATTCTCAGCACCCCCTGCCCCACCGTAACCATGGCTACTACCATCGCCAGGAATAGTGGGGCTGCCGGGGACTGGGGGCTTGGTCCATTTTTGTGTCGCCATTGAGGGGTAATTTGCCAGTACTCGCCACGCTTGGCAGGCGGGTTGGCGAGCGCAGGAGGGGACTCGCGCTGACGACGCTGCTGCCCATCATCAGCGGGGGAAAGGAAATAGGGTTAGTGAGTAGAGGATATAATGGGAAAGGAGAGTATGGCCTGTAGGAGTGGATACTGCAGTCATGGAAGGGAATGTTTGTAGTGACTGCAGTAGCTCGGGGGGGCCGAGGTCGCGTACTCGTAGCGCCTATTCTAGGACAGGCCATGACCACTAGATAGGAGCACCCCTGACCCAACTTGTTTTGCAACTGTATAAAATCATTAACGATCGCGAAGCAATTAACAATGTTTTGAAACACAACAATGCTCTCCAAAAAAGCATTATGACACCATTAAAAAAATAACAAACGCTGAACATCTAAACTGACATTTCTGGCTGACAGCCTAACTGCACCACGTCTAGATGTCACACGTGAAATTGGACATTTCACACATAAGAATTCAGCAATTTGCATAATAATACCACCCACCTGCCAACACCTTATATCCAAGCGGTTTCATCACACCCATTAACATTTGGGTTCGGGATTTCTGAGCGATGGGGATATAACCAGCGCATTCCACCGGCTCGTGTCATTTTGGATGGTTGCCAGGACCGCATGCCGATACCTCGATTAGGACTGCTGCTGCGGGACACACGAGCATTTTCACTTCGTGGCAGAGGTGTGAAGGGTCTTCAACGACACGCATGCCCGTCATATCTCCACAAGTTAATCAATCTTCAGGCTATTTCAGTGACAAAATAGAATGCAACTGTAAATTGGAACGGACACTATAGAGTTGAACAGTTGGAATTACATAATCGTCTTCTAAGTTGGTGAAGTCGGTTTCAAGCAATTAATATGATTGATCACATTAGAGGCAGTGGATTCAATAAAAGCGATCTCTGAGATCAAGGCGTTCATAACTCTTAATAACAAAGTAGGTGTGTCCCCGACGTAGTGATTTATCGATAGTGACGGGGGAGCAGTTGCCAATTGGCATTTCATTCCTCGCTCCCTCAATACGGACCTTCTTTTTGCTTACTATACTTGTGCATAGTTTCCTAGAATTACAGGGGAGGTATTTTAATGGGTTTTATTTATTATTGGATTATTGCGGTGGACGGATTTGGATGGCAGTTGTGAGGTGATAAAATGATGTCGGCAACATTAGTAACCAGACAAGAATAATAAAGTATTCTTGGTATTACGAACTTTCTACGATGTGTTAATATTTTCTTCGAGCTTATTTTATACCGTACTAACGGTCGAACCCGGCTCCGCCCGGGTGCATACACGTTTTAAAATGGCGGTCAAAATGTTTAATTCTGACTATCAGTTTAGAATATCGACCAATCGGACCACGAAAAACTAAAAAAAAATCCTCGTATTTGCTAGAAATATCACTACTGCTTTCCTCCTATAGGTCATAGCGTGATGATATATAGCCTACAGCCTTCCTCGATAAATGTACTACCCAACACTGAAAAAATCATTCAAATCGGACCAGTAGTTCCAGAGATTAGCGCGTTCAAACAAACAAACAAACTCTGCAGCTTTATAATATTAGTATAGATTATATTTATATCGCATCATTTTGTATATTTTTTTTTGCAATGAATGCCGAACCGAGCATGCCGTTCGCCTGATGATAAGCTATACGACCACTCGTGAACAGTAGCAAAACCAAACAACGCCTTGAATTACAAAGCAATGCTTGGTATTCCACTGCGCTCGCCATCCAGAGACATAAAATGTTAAGTCTCAATATGTCCAGTAGTTACTCTGGCTATAATTTCCTTTAATCCGAAACACAACAGTGGATTTACACTGCTGTTTGGCGAGAGAAATAGACATTGCGGTTAAATTAATTGTATTTATATATTTGTTCAAGTATTTTTAAAGCCGATCATCATCGAAGACCCCTAAACAAACGAACTACTAATGTTAAATTTAACAATTTTTTTTAATTTTTATTTCTTACTCAACATTATATCACGACCTACAAAGTAAACTGAAACTCGATTTTTTTGTTATAGAATAAAATCCAAGATCTTTCCGATCGCGATTCGCTGTGACTTTTACGAGTACAACTGTTACAACGGACGATAAAACCAGAATAAAAGCGGAAGCATCTGGACCAAGGCCGCTGAATTGCGCCTCGGCTAAACGATTGGGAATTATCATTCTAATATGCGGGCATAAAACCCTTTATTCGCTGTTGTTACGCGAAGTATACGATTAGAATGATATTATTTGGCGATTAAGTATAAAGTGGCGAATAAATAATTATTTATTCGCCACAATAATTATGATAACAGTCACATACTTAGTCCCGATCCCGCACTAAGAGTCTGTCGAGTTTTGTGTCGTGGGTATCATAAATAACGAGAGACTTTTCAATCTCACAGACTCGAAACAAATACCTGTCACACAAACAGTTGTGACCGATCGGGCATCAAACCCGCGGAACTCTTGTTTAACAATCGGCGTCTAGAGAACAGCGCCACGCAGGCAGATAAGACTTTTTGCGTTGGAAGTGGATAAATGATTGCATCTGTAAATAGGCCTCCCTCAAGGATTTCTACAGTGAATTGGAAGTGACCTATATCCAACGACTTCCAGCAACCTTCATGAGATCGATAATTATATCTAACCTATATTTGTTCGAATATATATTTGTTCGAATGTGGGCAATAAGAACAGTAGGGTAGGGTGCGGTAAGGCGACCGCGCAAGGCCGCTATTATGGAAGAAGAGCAGCAAGCCAAGGTTTTTTTCGTAGATTTGGTACTACAGAGGGCGTCGCAGCAACCTTAAACGAGATTTCAGATGAACTGAAAAGGGCATACATTCATGGAAGTTGTCAACATGCATTTTTAAAAGGACGATAGACGTTAATCTGTCGAAGAATCGATAACCGTTTGGATAAACGTGTTCTTGAGTGGAGACCGCGTCTTGGCAATCTTAGTGTAGGACGCTGTCTAGCTAGGTGGAGTGACGATTTACGAAAGGTCGCTGGCAGATGCTAGATGCGACAAGCCGAGGACACGGTGAAATGGCGCAATTTGGAAGAGGCCTTTGTCCAGCAGTGAACAGCAAAAGGCTGATGATGATGAAGATGATAGACGTTAATAAATAAAAAAATATTTTCGATTTTTTAATCGTGCCCAGCAATAAGAAAAGATTCACGACATGCGTCAACATACACATATTATGTACATTATACACATGTATGTATGTCTGCTTGTAAATATGTACTCGTATAACCTTAACCCCACACATAAAACAACAGAACAATAAACAACTGAATATCTGTCAATCATGCCGCACTGGCAATGTCACTGAGACGCGACATTCGCACGTCACATTGATCTTCCCGCGACCTTACTTACTTTTGCCAATTTGACGAAAACAACTCAATACAATAAAAATATTACGACATATTTAAGACTTTATATTTCAGCACATTCAAAAATAGCTAGGTTTATGTGCTTCAATATAGTTTTTTCACCTTAGCATTTCCATTTCGGTATACAAAATTCTTACCAAATTAAGTTTACTAGTAGAAATACTCATTTAATTTCAAGAGCTTTCTCTACACCTTGGTAGTCAATTGCTTCTTGCCAATCTCATATCTGCAAATATCATTGCTAAATATATTTTTATAGAAAAAGTAAATCTACTAAAGCCTCACATTTAGCACTGTATAGGCTCCCAAAACATTTCAGTGTCAAGAAACAATTGCATCCCAGCTGACAACTCTCAGAAGACATTAACGGACAATTCAGAAGAACGGACAATTAGAAAACCTATTTTAGTATTAGAATGTTTTGTTTTCTTCGCTCAAACTGAATTCAAAAGTCGTTTAATATGTACAAACATGTTAAATTATGCTTTAAATTGTCTATGAATAAGACCATAAATCTTTATCGTAATCGTTGTCGTTTTGGTAATGTGTCAACACAAATTCTTATGTGCGAAAATTGTATTCCTAATTGACGGTACACAAAAGAGTTATTTGTTATTAAAAATGTCAAAAGTATGCCTATTCCGTCACTTTATATATTATTAATACCTCTTGGCATATTTTCGCCAATTTTGCGAGCTCAATATTTCCCTAATATATTTGTCCCGCTAAGAATATTCGCATTTGGCAGCGCAAGTGAAGAATTGATGTGCGACCGCCAATGTTTGCCGGCAGGTGGTATGTTTAGGGCTCTGGCACTTTGACAGAACCCTACGCTTCTAAGTACTACTCTCGCAACAGCTTGCTTCATTTCACTGTCCGAGTGTTTGCTAATTATAACTGTTGGAAACTGAGGTTTGACGAAAGTGGGCAACCAGGTGTATTAATTCATACACTTTGTTATAAGACTTAATGGTATGAAAAGTTACTATACTGTTTAAAGCGGTTAATATGCTAATAAACATATAATAGCCAGTCAGCCGCTTTGCATGGAGGGAAGTGGACAATAATTTATTTCCAACTCCTTCAATTAATTTAACTTCCTGATTAATTTCGCTGCGGGTTTAAGACATGTTAGACATTCCCGAAGACTAGCCGAGCTTCAATGGCGGGTGTGAGGACGGGACAGTCTCCATATAATAGCCACGCTATCTGAGAAGCCAGCTTTTACCAATCAATTAGCAAACACCAATAGCATCAGGCTCTAGGTCAGAGGTTCCAATACTTCTTTTGCTCCAAGACCACTTTCAAAATTTAGCTGGTTCCGGTGGACCATATTCCCAAAACCCGACAAAAAAATTGAAGATTTAATCTAACTATGGCAATTTGCATTGCGGCTGAGTTGTCACTGGATATGGAATATATAAGTTTTTACAAGATACCGTCACTGAGCTTGTTAAAATATAATCTGTCTACATTAATAGGTGAAGTGAAACCAACATTTTATTAATTCACTATCGAAAGCAGATACATTTTCGTGGATCCCGCTTTCGAAATGTGAACCCCCTTTTTTTGTCACGGCATCGTAGACTCCAGTATATAACCATTTACTCTGGACCATTTTAGGTACTAAGGCTAGAACTATCTCAAAAGAATTATGAATAAATAATTATATATTGGTGTAAGATATAAATAATTGGAGTACCTAAACCAATATTATTAAGAGGAAACATATTTTGATTGTTTGTTTGCATTGAAACTGAATTAAAATTGAAAATTGTTTGAATTGCTCTGAAAATACTGTTTCAATTTGTAAAATTCTTTAATTATTTGAATCCTACATTATTAGTGATGAACATGGGTGATAAAATATTTTCAAAAAAGTGTATCTGTACCCTGGCGGAGCTGGGCCGGGCCACTAGTATTTTTTTTAATAGACCTTTCCTCAGTCTATAAAGTTATCTCTGTTGTGTGAGTTGCATCAACAAACTCTATTTACAATCTCTCACCCGTCGGTGCCAAACAAGACAACTGCGCAGCACGAAATTAATTTATCAACTGCATATTTGCACTCTTTCACAAGGACATTTTTTCTTCAGCACGGCGCTTAAAAATCACCCATGGAATGTGCATAAAATATATATTCGGAATTTAAGAGCGGTCTGTTGCTATATTAATATAAATAGATCGGAATCCACGCTGCGACACACACTTAGCGGACTTTTCTTATACATTCCAGGCGGCGGATGTGGTGGCGACTCGTCAAATGTTTCACTATACGTCATTTTGTTCCAATTCTCCGCATTCCGTGGGTCAATGTTTTAATTAAAGCATGGAGAAGTGGTTTAGTTATTTTGATTTGAAGAGTGTAAGAGAGTTGATGATTCGGCTAAGGTTGCAAGCTTTGCATTTCTTGTAATGGGCTCACCATTACTGTAATACATTGACGAAATGTAATAATACTAATGATGAGACTTATCATCTTATGCCTCGGGATGGCGATTGCATAGTGTTGTTTGATTTTGCTACTGTAAATGGCCGCTTGCCACTTACCATCATGCGAATGGCATGCTTATCTCGCCATTCATCGCATCATACTTCGATCAAATATACACTAGATACAACATGAGCGCTTAGAAAATGGCACCGAAAAAGAGTGCTTAAATTTCGAGTAAGCACTCTTTCGCCTTTAGTCGCGCACCGACCGTTGCTTGTGACAGTGCCTAAATGCTCTGTGAAAAAATGCAAAAACAAAACACTTACAATGCTTAAAATACATGGGATTTCATATTTTCGGCAATTATAATCCATGTACTTGCTTTCTACATTAATTAATATGTGAAATTGAGTACCAATAATTAAATATAAATAAATTAAGCAAACTAAAATCAACAAACTGTGCATCGCAGTTGTCCCTTTCTACTCGCTTAAATAGACAAAGATGAGTAGTGTCATGATTTGGAACAGAAAATATATGGAATAGTTTTATTGTTTTTAAATTACTAGTAATAATTAATGTATACTTATTATAAATTAACATCAGAAACATTTCTTACAGATTTCCATTTAATGCAATAAAAAGGAATAAGTGGCGTGAAATTATATTCGCTAGGAATAGACGAAGAAAATTTTAAACCTAACAATTCGAGCGTGGTGTGTGTGACTCCTATTCCATATTCCTATGCACTACATATTCGGACAACATATTTAAGATAATATAATTATTACACTCTCGTAAATTCATAGAAAAATATGTAATCATTCGACTCCATTGCGCCTTTATTCGGGTGTCCAACTAAAGTCGTAAAATTTTATTACTTTCGGGGGCGTGTCATTCAGACTTTAAACAACATTATGCGAAAAGCTACTTTACGCTGCAGGAATAAGGTGGAATTTGTGTTAATTGAATTGGTATATGTGATCTTTTTGTTTACTTTTTTGTTTCAATGCATCGGTGCCACTTTTTAAAGGAACATTTACAGGGAACTGTGTATCTAGTGTATATTTGATCGAAGGCATCATATCATAAATAAAAGTTACTAGATGCATACAACGCTAACACATATTAGCAGTAAAGGTCTTGTATCTAATACTGATAATTAGTCCATTTATCTGTGTTATCCATGTATCTGTGTTATCTGAAACATAAATTGCATAAAAATATCTAATGAAATATCTTATTAAAGATAGATAGATTATAGAGAACGGCTGTTAGTGGTCCAAGTCAGTGGAGTTACGCTTTTATTATATACCATGAGAGAAACAAACACCAAAACGTCACTGTGGTATTATTTTTATATTTACCCATTATTTCAAAAATTCGCAATTGCAAATACCCACTTAAATATATCAACATAAATGTGTTAATAAGCCCATATGTAACTGTTTATTGCTGTTTTTTGGCAAAACCTTCGCTCTCAAACAGCTCGGTGATAAATAATGCTAAATCACATCTTTGTATAAACATCATTTATTATAAGTATGTGTTTTGCTTTAAATCACAAATGCCACTGGTACTAGGTTGTAATCGTCGAATTTATTACTTCTTCAAAGCCACATGTTGATTCAAAACTACTCGTTAGGCGATGAAAATATAATGGAGTAAAAAACACGCTATTTCATATAAATGCTTTATAATTTTCTATGTATTTTATAGAAGCATTAAAATCATAAAAAATACGTGATATAATTAAAACATATAACATGGGTCGCAACTCGCATTACGTGTTATAGGAGCAAACATTTTTCATACAACTATTTTTATGTTATATTAACGACACGATATCACAATAGAATGCTTTTAGGTAAAGACACAGAAGCAATAGTGATGCACAAGAACTCGTCCTATGGAAACTAACTAATAAGTCGAATATGCTACGCAAAGAAATTAGCAAGTCATCAAAAGATTTAGTAGCAAAAACTTGCACTAACATACTAATTACTGCTAAACAGTAATGTGATGGAAAGTTACCGTTACGGTTACTCTCACATCAATCGCCTAAATACTGATGATGAATGATTAGCTTCGCTGTAACTTCTGACCCCGCCGCAACATATGCCACTACATCTACTGGAGCTTTCAACTTAGACCTCTTGTAACGTTCCTTTAATTTGGTTCATTTTAGTTCGACTAAATATGACAACATTTTCCACTTACTTACCTAATTTTGTTATCATTCACTAGACTAATTTTCCCGTTTACCTTAATTACCATATTATGATAAATACTTACCCATTCCGGCATTGTTACCTTATTTGTATTTCCAATGGCTCTTTATCTTTGTTTAAATAATATGGCGAATTACGAGCAAGTGCAGACCCTAGGGACTAGCTAATCTCCGATAATCCCTGCGGTTCTCGAGACATGTTACTGTCGAAGCAGGCTTGCAGGATTGCAGCCGAGTGTGTGGGCGTGACAATCCCGGCCAGTTGAGTGCTCCACTGGCATTCAAATATTACATATCATTTTTATTTTTACTTCAATGATATTTATGAGTAACAACATATGTTCCATAGACAAATGTCGGTCAGAACTCTTTGTGTCTTATTTATTGAGGAATTCGGCCTTCGCCACTGTCTTCCGAAGCATTCCAGACTATTTCCATTCTGCCTGTAAATATAGCGGCCTTCCCAAAGCGTTGCTAATCAAATGAAAATATTTACATTATTAGGTAAATATTGTAAGAAATGTTTACTTCCCGATCGTCGTTATTATTAAAACTGTTAATAAACATAGGATTACCACTAATAACAGCAGCTGTTTTCGAGCTGTGTGTTTAATATTGTCTCATAATTTCTAAGTAAAAATAGTAGATATAAAGCAGATGTATATCGATACGATCGTCTGATAGGTACAGGAATTCCCAGGTTGAGAGGAACAGTGAATCAGTTCGTGCAGCCGCCAAACGCATTACAAATCGTGGACCCAACTTTATTATTTACTAGCAGTCTGGCCCGGCTCCACCCGGGTGCAGGTACAATTCCGACTATCAATTTAGAATATTGACCAATCGAACCACGAAACCAAATAAAATCGCCTCGTATTTGCTACATTTTCTGCTTCTCTCCTATAGACCATAGCGTGATGATAATATAAAGCCTTTAGCATTCATCGATAAATAAAATAACCAACATAAAAATAATTTTTCAATTGAACCAGTAATTTCTGAGATTAGTGGTAACAAATGAGCAAACTCTTCACCTTTATATATATATTAGTATAGATAAATAATGTATAGGAAAGCTGATTGAGATTATTGGTATAAGAGCCCCGGTAAAGATATCGAAGACGAATGTTATTGAAACGAAAGACAAGCTAGTCTTTAAGAGCATCACAAAGGTTCTGTACTCGATGTAAAATGCTTGATCCTCGTTGGCAAGATTTATGGGCTATAAGTCTTGTCAACCATTTACACGTAGAGTTTCTCGCCTAATTTCGTACGCCATTGTAGTATACGTCAATCGATAAGCTTGAAGTATTTATTCTAATGTTTATGGCAAATGTTGGCGCGATGCAAATTTTTTTATATGCGTACGATAATCACATCTGTGAGGCGAGTAACTCTCCTTGGGTAAATGGAGCTTGACAGTAGTGCAGGGATGGCGAACCGATGGCACGCGTGCCATTGAGGGCACGCGACGTTATATTTTAGGCATGTTACTGATTATACAGGTCATTAAGCACTGAGAAAAGACAACAACTATTTATAAACTTTTCTCAAAACAAGTTACTGTAGTAATTAGCAAATTTTTCCCAATAATATTAAAATCAGAATTATTCGACAGCATCTTAGGCCTTGTTAAACATTTTCTTTATAATGGCACGTAGATAGATTAAGGTTCGCCATCCCTGCAGTAGTGGTTGTGTGTGGGTATGGTGGTAGTATGTTTGGGCGGAAAAATCTCTAACAATGTAATATACATCATACAATATTAAAATAACCTAGTTTAATTACGTATAATGCGCGCGAATTCCTAACAATTATTTTATGCCATGGTTTGGCAGACGCTCGCAACCTTGCACTTAACATTACGATATGACAATTATTATGGAGTATTTTGGCACTAGTATAAAACGTAAATAGAGCACACCTCCAAGGCCAAATGTTCGTTTTGGGAACACTCCAAATGTCACCGAAACACGCCTAATATTTGCGTGTTTGTGAAATAACTTCTTTTGTGTCCAAATATAATGGACAGTGAATCACTTCTAAATTTGGATGATGGCTGGACGCGATATTATCCTTAAACCGCGTATCAAAATCGCGAGGAAGATCGTGGGACTGATCGCGAGTTTGCTCGGTTGAGCAGTAAGTAGAGGGAATGATGAAAATGGCTTACGAGGCAAACGCGTTTCCACACCGTGGGACGGGCTCGCAAAGCATGCCTCATGAGCCCGCTTCGCAATGTCATTACCCAGCTTTAGACTCTTTTGCTTTCGTATCCCTTCACTGCATTCAGCTGGTGGTGCAATATTCATAGCGTTATATTCACCGGGATAGATATAAACATAGACAATGATATAAAAACCAAACATAGTGGCTCTCACGTACAACCAACATAGGTATATCTGGTTTAGTGTAAATCGACATTATAGTAAGTGAAAGTTAAGATAACTTGCCAGTAGATACTGCATTTCATGCAATGCCTTCACTTTGAAATACCTGAAAAAATAATAAGCACCTTCTATGGATGCAAGTAATATACTTTCATCGAGGGAGCCATTTAGTTGTGCGCCGTATATTATGAGCTACTAAAAAATCTCCAAAGAAGAAAATTCAAGTTTTATTTACGTTCGATCTACCGCGAAGTATTACGAGAGGGATTTCCACAGGATATCTCGAGAACGATGAAATCGTGCCGAGCTATATTTCACTTAATACAAAGAAATTAGTCAGAATTGTAGCGAAATACTTGGAACAAATCCTAAAATATAGTGTTCAGTCATCCTTAGAGTAAAACAAAGGATAAAACCTTACGCTAGTAAAATTCATACACTTACTGACTAAATTACATTATAACCCAAAACTTTTAGCCAGCTCCAACAGCTAACACATTCATTGTGTTCAAATACACATTTTAAATGATATACACGAAACGTAAAAATAATAATCTGCAATAACATTCTCAGGCATGGTCCATGAATACTATTACCCTATAAATTGTTGATACCCATTCATTCCAACATTCCAAATTATAAATAAGACGTCATCACGCATCCAATTTGTGCTCATGGAAATTTTAGTTTTTACATGGTTAGAATTTTTTGTTATAATAATCTACCCAACTCCACTACATCCAAACCTTAAAGGAATATATGTGTTTAAAAAAAGAGAATTTGGAGTCTCTCATACTCATGGCTCATACTCAAGCTGTCATACACGAACACGCAGAAATACAATGAAAAACATTAGGTAACGCTAGACTCTATTCGAACGCAGCAAGAACAACGAACCTTTAAAAATACATTTGACACATGATTGACGCATGTAAAGTTCAAATTATTTGCGGCATGTCCATTAGCCGGCGACGTGAAACTTCACAAAACCGTCCAAGAACGCTCCGTAATTACGTCCGCTGTAATTAGTGGTAGCAATGAACTTGTACAAGTGTCTGCCAATACAGGTGAAAACGTCATTAACAGACGATAAAAATACTAGCAAATTAGTTTTTTTGCTTCAGACGTCACTATTTTTGAAGATATGGTCTAGAATATTGCTAATTAGTGCGTTCCCTAAAACCCTTGTCGCCAAGAAAATGTTAGTTTGTAAAGTATGAGCGATTGTATAATCAATTACAAAGAAACTTCACTAAGGAGTCTAGGATTTGATAACTTTTGACCTTTAGTACCTCAACTTACAGAGACACCATTACATTTCTCTGGACACCTTGGCGCAACGTTGTAACTTGAAACTAAAGTCAAATCGATATCCGAAACGTTGAAAGTCCTTTCTTCGTATAGAATATAGTCTTTAGTATAAAAAAGTTATTCGTCTCTAAGTCTAGTAATCAAGAGGTTAAAAGGCGGTCAAAGTAGTTAAAAATTGTAGCAAGCTTCCATCGTCCCCTGTTTTACCGAATTTGGCTGTCAAGCTCTTACGTATGGGTGTAGCATGGTGATAGTTTTACACCATCAGAATGAACAGAATTCTACATATTTCCGATGAAATAACCTTACACAATTCCAACTGACCACTAAACTTGTCTTAGATGTAATGCTTTTTTATACTCAAAAAATATTTTAAATTATGTTACCTCAATCGTTCTAGATATACCCAACAATACGAAAACTACAAGTAAAAAAAAGGTTTCAAAAAATATCAGCCAATGATAATCGTGCTTATACGCAGTAAAGTTTGGCAATAAAAACACGGGGAAATATTTAAAACCTGCGTGTTTAGTCGGCAAGAAACTAGTTATATAACAAGGATGGAGCAAGCGGTGCTATGGTACGAGAACTTGCTACTGAAAAACCGAATGAAATTATTCACTGAATATTGCGATTTTGGTCAATAAGTATACAAGTTATATTTTAGTAGAAATATGTAAACATTTTAATCAGCTGCAAAATAAATGTAATGACACTTGTGTAGAGTGTCCTACATCTCACAATCTAGATAATATCATATTCTACAGGTATTAAAGATAGAGCTGATGTCAGGCAGGCGGTGGATCTAACACGCATTAAGTCATATTGCGCCCATTAGAAGTCAAGAATAGAAAACGATTTAGACAATAAATTATCTTCTATTCCACATTCGACATTTGAAACCGAACGTTGATCAAATTTTTTTTTCATTTTCTCATTTTTTCAAACACCAATTACAAGTATCTTTAAATCGAGACAATTCTTATGCAACAGAGGCACACGTGCAATTTTTTTCATAAACACATGCCATGAATTATCCGGACAACGCGGAAGCGTGGGCGCTTTGTGAGCCGTGACGGAGCGAGCGCTTCGGCTATTTCTGAACAACTCAATGCCACGAGGCCAACAACACTGCCTCAATGAACATTACTCATTACTACATAGTCATTATAATGGCATAGGCGCAAACCGATAAGCTAACGTTACTATAACGCTCTGCTATAAAGAAATTCTCGACATAAACGCGAATAATGTCTATTTCTCCCGCTCAACAGCCAGTGTAAATGCACTGCTGTTGGGTGTGAAAGCATTGTAGCCAAAGTAACTACTGGACGTATGGAGACTTAACATCCTTAATTCTATGTCTCAGGATGACAAGCGCAGTGGGATACCAAGCATTGCTTTATAATTCAAGGTGTTGTTTGGGTTTGCTACTGTTCATGACCGGTCGTATCGCTTACCATCAGGCGGACGACAAGTTCGTCTCGTCATTCGTAGAAAAATAGCTGATGATGAAAACTGATCGCAGCAAATTTTCCTAGACTATCTCAAAATCAGTTATCGTTATTAAAATACTCTATAGAAGTATATGGTGCAATGTAATGTAGCCTGCGGACCAATAGTAGTAAATATTTGAAATAAAAGTAATCTTAAATTCTCATTCTACCTATTTACCATTATTACATATCAAGTCGCGCAGGATGAAACGTTAATCACTGAAATACAACGCTTTTATTTCCTAATAATGCAGTCGATAGAATCTACGATTATGTTATATACTAATTTAATTTTCTACGCACGTATGGTATTTTAAATGAAGTCACGCTTAAATCGATTAACTCTCAACCTTCATGCGAACGTAATGTACATTAGAATGAAACCATGAAGCTAATGTTATAAACATAGAATGTTTTAATAATATAGAGGAAATGAGAAACGGGAGTCTGTGGGTTCGATCTCCGCTCCTAGACAAATGTTTGTGTGATCCACAGGTCTCTTTTTATTTATTTTTTATTGCCATGAATAGCGAGACGAGCATGCCTTTCGCCTGATGGTAAGCGATACGATCGCTCATAAACAGTAGCAAAACCAAACAACACTGAATTACAAAGCAATGCTTGGCATTCCACTTCGCTAGCTATCCTGAGACATAAGATGTCAAGTCTCAATATGTCTAGTAATTACTCTGGCTACAGTGCCCTTTAATCCGAAACACAACAGTGCATTTACACTGCTGTTTCACGGGAGAAATAGACACTGCGGTGGTACCCACCCAGATGGCCTTTCACATATGAGAGACCTACCAACAGTAAAAGGTATTTGTTCTCTCGTAGTTTCTGATATCTACAACACAAGACTCGATCTTAGTGTGGGGTCAGGACTATGTATATGATTGTTGGGTGTATTTATTTATTTATTTGCTTCATTTGAAAATCTTTACTTTTTTATGGTTATTGTCTGTGGTTATTGCCATAAAAAGGAACTGAAATATTATTCAGTCCAAAAAAACCTGTAACATGTGGTCATCTTGAAATTCGTGCCCAACAAGGCGATAGTCTCACCCCTATCTTTGTCACGTACATTTTTCTTTTACACATTTACTTATGGCATATATACTGTCTGTGTGTTTCGAAGAAATGGGTTTCCAGCACCAATCATTTGGAATATAAAATAAACACAAAAATTAAATCGAACAATCGCTTATTTATTTTTGGTCCCATAATTTTAAAATATTTAAATCAATCCTATGAGATACATCAACGTAAGATTAGACATTTTTAACAATATTTTTATATCACATAATGTTCACTTAAATAAGAACGAGCATAATAATCCTTATTATTATTAAATGTGTGTTATTAACAATTAATAAAGTAGGAAATTAATATTAATTATCCTTATTCCTTAATAACAACGTGCTTGAAAACGCTCTTCTTGAATTAAATCTGGTAATTAGACGCTACAAATGTAGAATAACCGCATCTACCAACCATTCTTCCATTCATTATCCTGCGGCCATGATCCAAACATATAACAGATAATTTAAACTATCAAGTTTCCTCAAACCTCTAAAACAAAGCATACTGATCAATCACATCAGTCTAGCATAATAAATACTGACATTAAAAGAATATCCTAAACCGCAGAATTGCCATCAAAATCTCACCCTCCATTCAAATACCACTCATCCATTCAGTCTTATATTAACATACTTCCCTTTCGGCAAAAAGAATCACAGCTATCCTTATCTATCGCTCTCTCTCTTTCTTCAGCTCTTCTCGATGGGGCCGTATCGCTGCCTGAACCAGGTCATGCCGCTGTAGTCTGGTTCGTAGACATCTGGAATCTCTTTATCGATAGCTTCGCAGTATACCATCTTCACGGATGCTTCTCCGAAAAGCCGCTCCTCGAATTTGATAAGTTGCTTGAAGAAACCAGTGTTCGGTCGGATTTGTTGCCTGTTGGATAGAAAAGTACTGTTGTATTGGGGGGTAATTAGTTGAAAGATAATCAAGCATAGTAATCATTCAGCAATTAGCATCATTAGCAAATCTTTGATTGTTTTTTTCACCGACATTTCGCACGTGTATATCATGCTTATCACGTATTATGAATGAAGTGTATCAGAAGAAGAATAAGTCAGCAACAAAAAAACTGTTTAGTAGAGTATTGAATTCTTAGGAGTAACTCATTAAGCGACAAGTGTATGATAAAGTATGAAATTATTTCTAACAATATAACAGATGAATTAATTATACTATAAATTATCTAAGTACAATAAATATTATAATATTCGAAATTGTCTAGATTCACCAATTCCCAATAAAGTCTTTGTTTTGAAGACAACTCTATTTTTAACACAACTGTGATTACATCTTTTAGAGACTGCGTTAAGCAAATTACGTATTCATTTGAAAAACGGTGCAGAATTAAAAATAATAAATTCTGGCAGTACATTACGTGTTCCCCTACCAACGCTTGTCGTGACTCATGAAACTCCGGTCTTTTAAATATATTCTAAAACAATTTACAGACTGCTGGCAATTACGTCAGATTTTTTATGTCTTGCAAAACATGCCTAGCTGACTTCAGTTACTGTAATCCAAATAGAGTGCGTCGTAATTTGCTCAATTGTTTGTGCCAAGATTCTTTGCGAAATATTATTTAAAAAACTACGAATAACGTTAAATAGATGGTCTTAATGTAAGACTGTCAATCAAGATATTATTTTTATTAAAAACCCGTGTAATGTAAGCCTATAGGATTTAATTACTTTAAAATCTATATCATAGTTTTCAGCGATGAACCGAAGTAAACTTATAATAATATAGCAACATCATAATCTAATATAAATATTATGATCAGCGAAATTTTGCTAATGAAAATATTATCGAACGTTGTTAATCCAAACGTAAATATTGTGAGGAAGTTTACAGCGCCGGATAGCGAAACACACCAAAATAATGAATAAAACTTGACGTAGATTATACTAGAGAACATTATGCGTTCAACAAATATTTAGATATTCATTACGTATGTAAGCAATGCATCAAAAGAATTTACTCTTAATGATGCTAAAGAAGAATGTGTGGAACAAGGTTGGTTAAAGGAAAGTAATTGCAGCTAAGAGAATACCGTACCGTCTTAGCTTCAAGTGATGATAGGCATCTCGCAGAGTCATCTTCTGCCATTTGACGAGGTACGCCAAGCAGAGGGTGACAGAACGCGAGACCCCCGCCACGCAGTGGACCAAAACCACTTCACCATTTGCGACCACCTGGACAAAAGAAAATTATTTAAACATACATTAAAGACAATAGATGAATAGACAAACTAGTATACGAACTTAGAAATTTCGGAGTATTGCAGTAACTATTTGAAGAATCCCGCTGGACATTTTGTGGCATAAATACACAGATTAAGTAGAGATGCTACGCATCATAAATATAATTATGACGTTGTTGAAATATTATAAAAGCTATCATAAGAAAGTGAATGAACCAACATTCCTTCGTGAAATATGAAAAGTAATAATATTCCTACCATAAATCCCAAATATTTACAGTTCTACAAAAAAGTATTTGAAAGAATAACAAACAATCATCACCTCATTGATCAGGTCAGCAACGCGCTCCATAAACGGATAGATATCCGAGTTGGGTGTGTCCAGTAGGGGGACGAAGTGTCTGGGCACGTAGTCTTCAGGAGGTGGTGGAAGTTCAGGAGCCGCGCTGACGATCAGTCCAGGGTGCAGGGCCTTAACTGCCCCGGGCAGAGCATGAGCCCCACACACATACACCGATGAAGTCACTCGCGACACTCCGAGAGGACATCCTCTGTACCAGAAATATACAATCAAACACACTGCAAATCATAAACAAAAAAACAGTTAATGATTACTAAAAAATAGAAGATACTAATTGTACTACCTTAAATATTGAATAAATAGTTTTAGAACATACTATAATACCTGCCAAACTAGCTCAATTTAGTAAAAAACGATCCCAATCTGACTGTTGAAGAAAATAAAGAACTAAAGCATCAAAGGGCAGTCGTAAACAAGATCGTACCCTATAAACAATTTTATGCTCTCAATGTAGTAATCCCATCGTAAACAGAACATAAACTAGGAAAACATAATTGAGTGAGCAACATTCCTGTCCAATTCATGACAACAAGCCGACTGGCTGGGCACGTAAACATCGAATACCACGCGGTTGTGTCACCCTGGCAACCTTCCAGGGCGGCTGACCTAGCGAACTTGCTAATACTATACTATGTCTTTGCACTTCCAAAACTTTGTATGTTACTTTATCTACGGTAGTAGTTTTGTTGTGGCTTATTGTTGACAAGTAGGGTCATTTCTTTATTATTTTTTGGAAAGTTGAAGTGTAAACTGCTTCATTGTTATTTTTTTCAAATCACATTTGAATGTACAAATTGCCTTGGCTTATTTGATTGCCAATTGTATTATCGTGATTTTGGTGGTATTCCTTTTAACTTTCTTTTTTTTAATTCAACATACTTTTTTGCACTACCTATATTATTTATCGTGTTGTTAAAATTTGTTGTTTTGTATTATCGTCATTTCTTCAATGCAATTTTTATTTTTATATAACATTGATAATAATTTAATTTAATTTGATTTATTGTTATTTGATTATCATATGTTGTCCCAATTTACCTGTTCAACTCGTCTCTAGTCAATTTCTGTGTGTTGACAACAACAGTCGGTTCATTTTCGCTTCCAACACTCGCTACCTTATCTCCAACAGATAGGACTTTCATGACTACTGTATCACTTTCAATTTCTCAATCAGATCACTCTCCACTATCCACAAGACTACACAATTACACTTTGTTTAATAATTTATCGTGTTCAGTGTCGATGTGTTCGAGAGTCGAGCATGCGTACGCTCGCTGCGTCGTCTCGTCGCGTACTGAATACTGACTCAGTAGTAATGTGGCTGGAGTTTCAGTGTTCAGGCACCTGTAGCTAGTAGCTACGTGGCATGCCGTAGCCCGTGACGGACGGATTGCAATATCCGGCATTCCATAGTTATTCTCGTACGACGATGACGCTTATTTTGTTTACATGCGCCTCTCTGTTTTTGGTCACTTGTGATTTCATTGTGTCTTTCAGTTTTGTTGATGTTTCGATTGGTTATTTTAGTTTTGGGAATACAGTTATTGAGCAAAGTATGCGCATAATTGTTTTAGAATAAAAAGATGTATCTGAAATTTTTTACCAAAGCTCCTTGCAATTTCGACAGACTCAAAAAAAATATTTAGATTTTTTGATTCGTAAATAATTGTTTCACTCCTTTTTATTTGCTGTATTATTGTTTACAATAATCAATAAAATATATTACGTTTTATATTAATAAATTGGATATTAATTGATACGTTTATTTTTTTTTTACAGATAATTTCATTTTTCTTTACAAAAGCTATAAAAATAATATTATATTAAAGCTTTCCATGTAAAAAGCCCCTAAATAGTTTCCAGTTTTAATAAAACCAATAAGATATAATTATATGCTCGGATTTTTAAATACATAGATTTAGTTAATAGATAAAAATTACTAAGCTATAATAAATAAAATTAGTTTCGCAGCTCGTTTACCCTAAGAATAACTGCTTCAGGAAACCTCGGCGAGCGTTTTATAATTCAATATAATGTCTTTTGCCAACATTATTCTCCTTGGTTTTGTAGACAGGACAGCACAGACTTAAGGATTATTGCTGAAGAGTTTTATTAAATCATAACATTCACCATCATCATTTCAGCCACAGGAAGTCTACTGCTAATTATAGGGCTCCCCCAAGGACCTCCGCGATTAAGTCATCTAAGCCACCTTATGAAAGATAACGTCACTGGACGATAGTTGCATCCATAGATAATACACTATATAGGACATAGATGAGCAACTCTTCAATATATTTACGGAACAAAAATTTTCTCTGCTGTGTACGAGATGTCGCTGGAAATATTTTATTTTAAATAAAAACCGCCAGCTGGTGCAATTGTGCCTTTATAATTTCCAATAATTTCTAAAGAATGAAGGGGCAATTTGGCAAAAGCACGCCGCGACGTCAGTTCATCGTATTCTGTCTAAATCCCACTAATGTAAATAATGCATCCAAAGTAGCATTTCCACACACCTCCTAGGTGACATTGTTATTGTAGAAATAAATATCCAAGTCAAATAAAGCTTAATCGAGAAGCAAGTATCAAAATTCAACAATAGAAAGCCGAGGTCAAACGCAGAAGATATGAAACAAGTCCAGTTAAAAGCCAAAATCGTAAAATTATAATAATTGAATCGGAGTAACACGCACACGAAAGTTTTCGAAAAAATTGTGTAACTGTCAATTTATGACACAAATTGTAAAGAGGCGGTGTGAAATTAAAAATGAAAAGTAACTAATACTATTTTTATATTAATAAATTAAAAATAATAATATTGTTATATTAATAATAAGTCAATTAATTATTTTAAACTAACAGTAGTTATTATTATTTTTAGTTATTCGTTTTATTATTTTTTTGGCACTCAAAGCGCCATCTATTAATACTTAAAAAAAATCATCTGGTTTGTTTCTGCCTAACGTAAGATGGCTCTAACGAGTACCATAGGAATAAATTATAAGAGAGTTTCACCCCCATAGTTGCATCCTTTAATTTCCTCCTACCAAGAAAATTGAAATAATTATAACTAGTTCATAATAAAACCGATCAAAAAATATTTTTATTTACGTAACCTTTTGCTATAAATGATAATAAAAATTGAGTTAACTTCCTTATTGCCATTCAGAGCGTTCAACAGTGACTTAACAGTCCATACATTGCTTTTTTCTTTGAAATGAAATAGTTCCTCCATTTGCAGTAGATGTCGCTTCTCTCAACATCACGTAATTATTGTTGTTAAGAAAAAATATAAATAGAGAGAAACAAAAGTATCTGTATATAATTATAATCACAAAAGGAATCATAATAAAAAACAATACAACCGCTAATCTGTTATTTTATTTACTTAGAAACCTTTGCTTAACTCTAGGCATGTTTCCCCTAAAGTAATTTCCAAAAGCCTACTCAGTAAAAATTTCGGGCTTTGGAAATTACTGGGGAAAATTATTATAATATTAATTAATTTAATATTGATAAGACCTATGTCCTATTCGAACGTCGTATACCGACAGAGGGCGCTAAATCCAATAATCTGACTGTTAACTCTATCTCCGTATATATAATGTACTCTGTGGTGTTCACTGGATCCTACCAGTAAAAACTTTATGTAGGTATACTCTTAACACATTGCAATTGACACTCACAGACTGTGCCCGAATACCATTATAACTGAAATCAAAAATAATCCAAAGACAAACGATCGTTCCCATTCCGTACGCATAGCTAATTTTTCAACCAACATACATTTATATAAATTTAACCCGTAATAAATCGCATAGCACGAATAACGCGCAACATTGTAGGTCCGAGCTCCGAGTCTATTTGTATCGCTCCGAGTCTCAGGTGTCGTCGCTTCCTGTTACCTTGGATTGTATCATTTTGTGCTAAAATATATTCTGAGGAATTTCGAAGAAAAAATACAGTATTTCAGCTGTCAGTATCTGTATCGCAGGGATGGTCACTCGAGAATGCGGAATTTGTTGGCATAAATGTTTCAATTATTTGCTAGTCAGTTTTAAAGGTATATTTAATATTGGTTTTGTTTTCCAATATAACGCATCTGCACTGGTTTTGCCACTGCCCATGAGCGGTCGTATCGCTTAACATCGGGTGAACGGCACGCTCGTCTCGCCATTCAAAACAATAAAAAAGTAGTGAGGGAACTAGGGGGGTTAATCTATAAGAAATTGTTGGTCTTGATATTCCTGTTAAAGCTTCATATTATTATAAAATTGTATTGGTGTAAATAATTGTTAGCTAATGTATATACAGGTACAGGTATATGGGGTTAGGTACTCTTGGGTACTCTATAATACCGTGTTTTAAAGATTTGTGTCAAAGTCCCACCAGTTTGAATTGGATCTATACCTGTAATGACTGTTTGTGTTGAATAAACAAATAAAATAAAATAAAAATATTGAAACGATGCAAAACGAAATTTGAAATGAACATTCGACGTCCAAAGTAAGTTATACATTTTCCACTTCCAAAATTCAATATTATTGTGTATGATCATCTATATGATACGTATCATTCACTCCGAACTTAGCCTATGGTTAGTAGGTCAGAGGATTCGAAACTTATGGAGTACCTAGGCACATTCGTACGATATTCGAACATTCGAATTTCGGTTCGAATGATAGAATAAATCCCCTGGTTCGATAAAACGAAAGTCATCACTTTGAACCTAAGGTACACAGTACCTATATATTCAGAAGCTTTTAATGTATGCATAGGAGAGATGGAGAGACACACAGAGAGGCACACTGAGAGATCACAGCCTAATAGAAGGAGCAATGGTGGGCTGATATAATTGACTGATTGATATCAGCCATCAATATCCATCACGTAAACAGTAAAGATATATATCGTGATAAAACCTACGTAAATGGAAAAAAATACGACGAAAATGAGATCATTCAAACATTAACATGTAACCATGAGTTTGCATGTTGGATCATGACTAATAAATCCACCTCAATCGGAGAGGAGGCCTGCGCCCAGCAGCGAAACGAATGACGTGGGCTATTAGTATTATACAAAGCATACGAATACATATAAATACGTTGACCCACAATAACTTGAAAGACTTGTGTGCCTCATACATAGTTCGTGCTCAAGTAACAACTTGATATTACTTTTGCTCACATTCACACGCAAGAAAAAAATATTATATTATGACCAACTAGAGAGCATGCTTTTTTTTATTGCAATGAATGGCGAGACGAGCATGCCGCTCGCCTGAAAGTAAGCGATACAACCGCTCAAAAACAGTAGCAAAACGAAACAACACCTTGGATTACAAAGCAATGCTTAGCATTCCACTGCCCTCGCGATCCCAAGACATAAAATGTTAAGTCTCAATATGTCCAGTAGTTACTCTGGCTACAGTGCCCTTCAACCCGAAACACAACAGTGCATGTACACTGCTGTTTGACGGGAGAAATAGACATTGCGGTGGTACTTACCCAGATGGCCTCTCACATATGAGAGACCTACCACGAGTAATTTTTTTTTTTATTAAAATTTAATATATTAAATTATATTTTTATACACCCATAGAGACAAAAGTACGCGCGCACACACACACAAATATTAATTTACATTCGTTATTGCAATTTCAATGAGTTTATTTAAAATAAGTCTTAGCACAATTAAGCCTAATTCACACGGGAAAACTCAGCTCGAAAATACGATCATTGTAAGGATATAAAAAAGTTACATCGTACAATTGAGCCTCATTCAGACTCAGCTCGAAAATACGATTATCGTTAGGAAATAAAAATTTGCATCGTGTAAAAATTTGTCATAATACGATAACCTATGGCGGTGATGTCGTGCGATAATGGCATTCGGTTCCCGCCTCGAGAAGCTCTCCCTGTGTAAAGGGGACTTTATGTTGAAATGGACACACAAGAGTGAGTTTTCCGCACGTGCAGTACGTTGATTGCAATTTTACCCCGGACCACCATCAATATGGTTCCCGGTAATGTTACTCACCACACGAAGTGCAACATATTTACTTTCTTCGGAAACAGCTGGGTTAATAATAGACTGGCTTCTAAAACCCTCACGATCTACAGTGCAATTTCGTTCCCGAATATTACAACAAAAACATATTTGAGTGCTGTCTGTCAATATGCACTAACATCTCATCACAGGAATTTTAACAAACATGATGGAACAAAATAAATAATACAATGGATTCTCTAAATACATCCACTTCAGAAACATGCTCAACATCACGTAGGCACAAGTGTTTCTACATTCATAAAGCTAAGGAATGTCTTCCTCAAACAAAACGCTTATGAAAGTGCCGAGTAAACTGAGATATGACATGAACCACACAGACGTAAGGTCACAATTTTATAACCATACAAATAAGACAGACAACAGCGAAATCGTTTGAAACCGGGTAGAACTGTGGCATGTGATTAAGGTGGACTATACCAAGTGGATTAAAATGGGTGGATATAGATGGCTCGACCTAAACTAGGGGGTCACTCTATACTCCGACACGACATCAAATGTTCAAATGTAGTTTAGTACGTAAAACTGTACGATAAAATGCCTAATTACTTTACAAAATATTCGAAAACTATCGTGCATACCTTAAACCAAGTTCGGAGTAAATGATAAGTTACATAGAGAATACTATTGATTTTTAGAAGTAAATAACTATTATCTTATACGGTGACGTCAAACATTCGAACTTTGTGTCGAAGAATAGCAGTAATAGTAATAGAAGTGACGATACCACAGTTGAAAGCCAACTCAACTACTGAAGCAAAAATCGCTCATTCGAGGCCAAACACAATAAGACTGACAGTTGAAATGTATGAGCTTCTAAGGAGGTTTTAGAACAACGCGTAGTTGTCAACGCTGACCCCCGTCCGTAAGCTACGCGCTGAGCTGTCAACAGCAACAGTCAGCGCGCGGTCAGCGTGACTCTAAAATCAGTTTAAAATATTACGTGTTAATTATGACTCATGTTAAGACGAATTGATTCATATTTTATCCTTATCTCAAAATTTGTCACGATAGCTCTACAAGTTGAAGGTTTGTGGGCTAACCCGCTAACATTAAACCGGTACTTAATCGACACGGCTTTAATCTTTATTCTCTTCATTAAATCGTACATAACTACAGTATGGGACATGCGATGTCGAAGGGTACTTTGAATAACTAACGTCAAGAATAGTCTTTTATTTCAGCGCAATATGTGATACGGGTGGGAGGCATCTATGACGCAGCGCTGGGTGTTTCGACCACAAGAACGAAGTTAGTGGCCGCCTATGCTAGCAGATAAAACGGTTTTATAACATACCGCCTAAAGTTTAATTGTATTGCTTGTCTATATTGACGATTCACGTGTTTGTATCATAGTCCCACGTGGAAAGCAATAAAAACATTGTGCCGCAAAAAAATTCGCACGCAATAAAATAGCTGCCATAATGGAGTTTATTAGGCGGTCCGCACACTGCACTACTATGATATGTCAGTCGCATACGTTTGCCGCAAGTACTTGAAAGATAACCCTTAAAACCCATAAAAAATCTTGCTATAAACATTGCCATAAAAAATGCTGAATATCGTAGCAAAGGATCGATTTTGGTGCCACGAAAAACAAATAAAATTTCCTCTTAATTGCTGGATTTTTCACTACATCTTCCCTCCTATTCGCCTTAGCGTGATGGTATATGGCTTTAAGCATTCCTCGGTAAATGACTTATCAAAGATAAAAGTTTTTTTTAATTCGAAACAATAGTTGCTGAGATTAGAGGTAACAAACAAACTCTTCAGCTTTATATATTCGTATAAATATTCTTAAAGCGTTTTTATTTTTTGCAGTAGAGTCTTTAAAAGGCAAGCAGCACTGCCGTTGTTGCCTTATTCAGACTCTGCAGTCACTCATAATCCGGTGTGTTTTCTACCACATGTAAAACAATCGCGCAACTTTTAATCGACAAATTTGCATCTAGCCCAACGCTGACGCAACATCAATTACCACAATAATCCTTTAAAAAAATTCAGCTTAGCGTCTGAGTAGCCCACACTCGAGCTTCATAAATTGCGACAGAACATTAATGCATTCAACTGAAAATAAAATAATGTTATTAGTGAAATGTGTCGGTTGGTGCCAATTTGCACACATTACTTTTCTCAACAATTTAATATGTTATTTATTAAGTTGATTCACGTGTTTGGACACAATGCGGGTAGTATGATTTTTCTCACAAAATAACGCGAAAAATAAAGATATTATTTTTACAAATCTGTAATGAGAAAAAAAAATATTTAAATATAATACAAAAACATCTTAGAGTGCTGTCTGTCGTAACTTAACACCTCGCAGTCATAGTGGCCGCCTATGCTAGCAGACAAAATGGTCATATCGCCTAAAGTTTAAATTTATTGTCGATTCGCGTGTCTCTATCGTAGTTCCGGCCACGTGGAAAACAACAAAAAACTGCGCCGCAAAAAAATTGTGCGCAATAAAAAACTTGCCATAATGGAGTTGTAATAATGCTTTGTCATCGTTACGCGCATTGTGAACGATTTTTTCTACTCTATCATTGACACACTACGTATGTGTCTGTCTGTCTTCGTCTTCTGCTACACGAATGGAGCTCTGATCTGCTGGATGGATAGGCCATAAGATGGATAGGACATGGGCCCTCAAGATTTATAAAGAAACCTGTTCAAAGCGGATTACAAAATTGATTCAACAGTTTTGATGTGAATTTTAAGCTGAAACATCATAAACACAAAACTCATTACTTTATATTATTTAGAGTTATAAAATTATGAAGCAAAACAAACATTTGTAATACATAAGTATTATCAAATTAAACAAATACCTCAAGACGGCTTAACCACCATATATGTCAGGAATTTAAATTATATTAGCACAGATAAGGCTGATGTTCGTGAGTACGCTTTCTTTAATTATGTTATCATTATTTTGCCTGCATCCCTGGCGCATTTGTACTACAGTTTTATTTTAAAGCTTTGGTCTCGGGCTCGAATCCCGAGTCGGGTAAAGTTATATTGGATTCTATTAATTATTATCAGCCCTGAGTCAGGACTTTGGGCCCAATATGGCGATAAGTTCGCCCCTATCACATCGTAGGATAGAAACTACAAGGCTAAACGTGGGTGGCCGATCCCTCATCAGATGTTGGTACTACATGTAAATCAGATCATGTAGATACCATTTTCTTCAATTATATTATTCATATTGAGGGTTAACGAGCTTGTATTTCAGCAAACTAGGGTATAATTTTCGAAATTTGCTTTATTTATTATAGTAAAAAGTGAGATTAAAAAATATCCAGATGTTTAATAACTTAATTTACGACCTAAAAATATTTAATGCACAAAGCAACATTCATGAGTCGTATTAGATTAAGAGATTGTAGAAATTCATGCTTCCTAGTGTTTATCTGGATGAGATTATTTTTATCAAACAAACATAATTGAGGAAATTATAATTGAATATCATAAGGCTTGACACAGTGGCGTAACAATAGGGTGGCAGAGTGCTCAAAATGCCACGGGCCCCCGACCCTAGGGGCCCCGGCCTGGACCTAAAAAGCCTTAAGCAGGAAAACAACCTTACATTTATTACCAACAAAATTAATAACCAAAAACACTTTTCTTATTATTTGTTGGACTAGTTTTATCAAATGTGGCGATTGAGATTTTCATAGTAAAGGGGCCCCATCATATTTTTGCCACATTTTAAGGAGAATAAACTTGTAGTGGGCTTTCTTCGATGAAGTATCTTGGTATTTTATTTGATAGCTTGAAGTTTTGAAGTTATTTGATGGAAGTACCACGCATAGGTACTTCAAAAGCCTCAAGCCTAAATTGGTGAAGGCACGTTGAGTGGAATGGGGCCCAACCTCGAGTGTGCCAGCATACCTTGCCGTAGATTGTACGCCGGAGTTGTACGATCGATGACCCTTTACGAGTGTCCCGTATGAGCTGAGTCTCTGAGCAGATGCTGTGCTATGGTTTTGTGTAAACCGCAAACACTAGTGGCGCAGTGGATGATCAGAGCTATCGCACAATTTCTCTAAGGTGGCCTACGTCTTAGCAGGATCGGTCTCAGGAGCCATCGACGCCAAAGAACCCCTAGAGGTGTGCCAAACGAGCCGACCTGTGCATAATCTCCGTGGAAAAGTGGCGCTTTAGACTGGATAATTCCAGTTCTGGTGCATGAAACGGCGTTTCGCCTGACACAGATTCTATTGCGCTGCTTCGGTAGATACCTGTGTAGGAGGGTTAGAAAAGAAGAGGAGGGAAGAGATTAATGTGAAGAGCCCGTCATATGTCACCACTGTGACAAGTAACAACTATCCGGAAGCAACAAACCCAGCACAATCTCTCGGAGTATCCAGCTCGAGGTGACGAACGCACAAAGCTATGAGCCCTCAACATAAAACTCTCACTCTCGGCCGTGAATCCTTCATCCGCCAAGAGTTAGGGGCTATGGCAATGCTAACGTTTTCTGAGAACGTGATGTAGTAAACAAGCGCAACACGCGATCGTGCGCGGAACCTTCCCACTCGTCGCCACCTCCATAGAAGTAAGCGTCAGGTCCTGAAGGGCTGAAACGATAAATTCCAGCTCGTTACAACGAAACGTGCGCGGGTGTCAACATTTTTACGGTAGTCACGGCTTCAAATCCCAGGGCACACCTGTGACTTTTTGGAGTCATGTATGTAAATGATAGTCAATCAATACGCACTTTAACGGTGAAGGAAAACATCTTGGAGAAACCTGCATACTATAAAAATTTGGAAGGATTGCTATTGTATGTATAAGTCCGCTAACCTGCACTAGGCCAGCGTAGTGGACTATACGGCCTAACCCTTCTCAGTCGTACTCTAGATTGTAAAGCAGTCCCATGGCTTGCAGCTGGGCAGCTACAGATACAGATCCCCTGCATATCGTAGGTGGCGACCACAGGGGTCGAGGGAGTTACACACTGCGGGGGCGGTGCTCCCTCACCAGTTGCGATTCCGAAATGAACGTCAGAACTTGTCCTCGTATCTGCTGTGGACGACCAAAACAAACTGGCATCCAAACTTTATGAGAAAGATACAACTTTGTACCGCAATTAGAAGGACTAGTACTTGTAATGTACCTGCGCTGGGCAATCACATGACAGTGAAATCACTTTATTAATTTTTTTTGAGTGCGTGGTGGCCTGTTGGTAAACGGACCAGACGCGGCTGCCAATATGTTCACGGTGGTCTCGGGTTCAAATCCAAGGACACACCTCTGAGTTTTCGGAGTCATGTGTGTATTGATAGTCAATCACCACGCACTAACACGGTGAAGGAAAACATCGTTAGGAAACCTGCGTACCATAGCGGTTTATAAGAACTTCTATGGTATGTAAGTCCGCCAACCCGCACTAGGCCAGCGTGGTGGAATATGGCCTAACCACTCTCAATCGTATTGTCGATTGTAGAGTAGGCCCGTGCCCTGCAGTGGCTCGTATATGGGCTGATACAGATACAGATACAAATTTTTTTTAAATGTTATATATTATTTGGATTCAGTCACTTTTCTTACTGTACCACCCGGGTCACAAGGCTGGTTTCGCCAGAGAAAAACGGGCAAGAAACTCCAGCGTTGCATTCTCTAAAGAGTATTTATCGGTATGATTGTGTAGGAATTGTGACGTACCCATATTGGCCGTAATATCTGCAAGCGAACTAGACTTGAAGGCCAGTGACACTGCCATACCCCTTCCGGCGTGGGGCGTCTTTTCCATCGTGGGGGACCACGATAACGGAAAATAAGCCTCTTTTATTTCTCAGATCCGGTAAGCAAGCACGCAGGTCACCTCATGGTAAGTGATCACTGCTGCCCATGAACATCCATAACGGGTCATGAATGTTTTGCGGGCCTATCTAATTGGGAAGAGAACGAGAAGAACGCAATCGCAATGCTGTCATATCACGTCGATCTTCTGTGAGCCAGTGGTAGCGCCCCTGACGAACCTACTCATTAATCCTGAGTCATGGCCGACAACAGCGTGGCTCTACCACTTTCAAAAAATTTAACAATATACGTCTCGACACAATAAAAGGGGGGCCCCATCCAATAATTTTGCCACGGGCCCCGGCTGGTGTAGTTACGCCACTGGCTTGACATATGGATTAAACAGTTTTCTTTCTCAACTTAATTTTAAGAGGTAGCCCTCCTATAATTCCTTGCACGACGCTAGTCTTTGGGTTGATGATTGGCTTACGACGAGTGTCTTCAGACGGTTCCACTGAGAACTTGTGCAACACAGCTGCCAGGCCTGCCAACGACTGCATCTCACCGAGACGAGCACCTGGAAAATCATAGGAGAACGTCCATTTTACTATCAAACTTATTGTCCCTCGATGAAACCTACTTTTTTGTGAAGGGAAAAATATATGTTTTCAATAAAATTAAACATAATTGCGATCCAAGTTCGGAGTTCTTGGAAAAATGAACTTGAAGTCCAATACACCTTTTTTTTTGTCTGAAAAATAAAAACTTTTTTACGAACCGTTGTAGGAGAGATCTAAGAACAGAGAACATCAAGCACATGCTCATTGGCATTGTTTATAGCTGTCATATCGTAAAATGAGATGATAGTTACTTTATTTTCTAAAAATCTGTCTCCCGGGACAAAACATGAAAATGTTTAAAAACGAACCATAAAAAATGCTACAATGAATTTTAAGCAGTGTTGATATCGTACACAACGAAATTTTTTACCAATACCATGAATGGGCATTTTCCTTTATTATGTTCGTAGCATTTGCCAATATTCACATCATCAACTAAGAAAACAATTTCTTATAAAGTAAAGTATGACAATAAGTAGGAACCAAGAAGTTTTATCATCACCACTGTAACATTTAATTAATTACGTTATAATTAATGTTTTATTTTAATAAATTTATTCAAGAACGACGAGATATTATGACCTCATTGTCACCCTCACAATCTATCGCTCCCAATCACTAAGTAATAATTACGAACGTGCTTACTCACCAATACAAGCCCTGGGTCCTTCACCAAAAGGCAAATATGTGTACTTATTCTGCTCTTTCCCCATAAATCTTTCTGGATTAAATTCTGTCGGATTATGATGATATTTTGGGTCGTTTTGTAGAGCTTGGACGGGTATCACTATTTTCACTCCGGGATCAATCGTTATATTTATTCCAGGAAGAGTAGTTTGTCGAGCACAAACTCTATGTAGAATTCCTAGGGACGGGAATTTTCTTAAAGCCTCTTTAAAAGTTGCGCTCAGTAAATGCATTTCTGCAACGGCATCATAACATAACTCGCCGTTATATTTTGCGAGCACCTCATCTATTTCATTCTGAACGTTGCGTTGGATATCTTGATGAAATGCTAGCTCGTGTAAAGTGTAACTTGTAGAAGACGACGAAGTTTCAAAACCCGCGGCAAAGAACAAAAACATTTGAGCAACCATACATTTAGTGTCCATATCCATTTCGACCATCACAGGCTTTCCATTTGCGTCCACTTTTTCTAAAGATTCACCTCGAATTTTCCCCATCTGTTGCAACTCTAATAGAAGGTCTACAAAGTCATTTCGACTTGAAGGTTTACCGTTTCTTTCTTTTCGTATATTTTCGAAAATTGTATTAATAGCTTTTTCGAATTCTACTTCACGAGCGTCTAAAAATCTCCTCAATTCTGGAAACAGGTCCCACAGAGCTATCGCCGCAAGACTCTTCCAAGATATGCTAAATAAAATCTTACCGAGCTCTCTGAAACGTGAGTGTTCAGCGTTGATAGTGTTCATTTGAATGCCGAAGCCGCAGGCGCCGATGAACTCTGTCGTGAATCGTGCCATAAATTCTCGCACATCACATTGTCCGTCGCGTTCTGCAATTTCTTCTCCGTACTTTTGCAATTTCTTAGCACACTGCACGACTAAAGGAAACATTTTCTTTAACTTGGCGGTACTAAAGGCTGGTGTTAATCTTTTTCGAAGCAATTTCCAAAGATCTCCCTCTAAGTGGAATATACTCAAATGCAAGGGTTCCTTTTCTACGTCCCTGCCATCCCCTCGGATATAAAAGTTCAAGAAGTCTACATTTAATATATGCCTCACCAAATCGGGATCACACACGATCAGTTCTGGTGTATTTCCTCTATAATACCCAATTACTTTCTCGCCTGGGTATTTGTTGTACAATTCGCCGACTATGTCCGTTTGTGCTTTCAGTCCCAATACGTTTTTCAGATGAGTTCCGAAGATTGGTATAGGCCTGTCATGTTTCACATTGCGTTTGGCCCAGTAGTTGTGATTACGAGTGAAATATAGGTATAAAAGGACGAGTAGTATCAATGCCAACAATAAAATCATGTTATCTGCCCGAGAGTTGCCTGCTCAATGCATAACGAGTAACCTTTAGACTGGTTTTATACGTATGATTGTTTTAATCTTAGTGTAATGATAATAAATTCATTTTTATATTTGTGTATATATTTATTTACGAGTAATTACCATTAAACAGTTTTATCTTTATGAATTTTCTTATTATATGTCACAATGTCCTCTCTCTATCCATTTCAACCTGACTGCGAAAGAAGGATGGTCATGTTTTTCGAATGTATATTTCTAGTAGTATATTTCTTCGACACGCCCTAGAACCTAAACGGTTTCTCGTATTTTTATGTTAGTGCTATTAATAAATTCCTACTGATCATGGGAGTGACACTGGAAAAATTGAAATGTATTTTTTAACGGTGATTACAAATATATACATACGAGTATATAACCTATAGGTTTTACTGGAGTTTGGAATAGAAAATACTAATAATAGTGAAATATAAAGTAAATATTATTTTCTTCCTTATGTTACATCGAGTATGATATAAAACACATATACACATAATATACATGTGTATATATAAATATGCAATACATGTATAGACAAAACTACATAAAACTACTTAACTTAATATTACATTATTTGGAAAAGGAAATACTAAAATATCAAAAAGACAAAAATAAAAATAATATTATAAAAAGAAAAACATAACACCAATGATGACTGCATCAATCTGCCATCTTTATTTTATTCGTTGAAAAGACATAAACAACATTTTTATTTATATATTTTATTTCGTATTTGAATGATTCTTGGTTGACAGTATCCCAAACGCAGCTGGAGGCATAAAACGCTCACTTCTCACAATTTTGTTTATGATATAGGTAGAGGCGTAGATCAATAAAATCTAGGAGGAATCTGACTGGCGCCGAGATATGCATCGACAACGCCTGTTGCCGGGTGCACATTTCATATCCAATGTTATAAAATGTGAAAAGATTTTTTTTTAAATACGTTCGAGCGCGTAGGAAATCGTAGACGATCTCCGCTTGGTCACTCATCCCGCGACGTGTCAAGGCTTTCATCGGCGAGCCATTACATACCGTAGTGCGTCGCGGCGCGGCGCCCGGCCGGGCGATCCCTTGACATGCTCTCCGATACCATATCAATAAATCCCTTTCGCCACGACATCAATTTAAAACATTGGAATTGATGTTGTATTTCTACCAGATAAGTTTGAATATCTTTCGTAAAAAAACAAATTCCCTTGGCAACTCGTTTGCCTTTACTTCCACATTGAAACAATCGCTTTTTAAGCGACCTCTATGCATTCATCCTAACTCTGACGTGCTTCGTCAGAGTTAGTTAATTACCACAAAATCTTTTAAAAATATATCTTTATAAAATTAAGATTTTTTAGTTGACAGCCTCCGTGGCGCGGTTGGTAAAACGCCAGCTGTTAAACGTGAGGCCGCGGGGTCGATCCCCGCACCGAAACTAATATTTGTGTGAACCTCAGGTATTTGTTTCGGGTATGGGTGTTTGTGAGACCGAAAAGTCTCTCGCAGTTCCTGAAACCCATGACACTAGACTCGATCTTAGTGTGGGGTCAGGAGTATGTCTGTGACTGTTTTCTTAATAATAATACTTATTTAATTTTATTATTAAGCTTCATATACATTGTACACTATACTATACGGCGGACTTAATGTCGATTATGACGTATTAATGTTATTAGTGAGAAGTGTAGGTTCTTGCCAATTTGCATACATTAATCTTCTAATCATCTTTATATTTTTTAAGTTGGTTTACGTGTGTTTGGAGGTCGTAGCCTTACATATAGGATTGAGCCGACCGTTATCATGGTTTTATTTTATTCAAGGACCTGCAGTGTGATACCGACTTCAAAGATTGTTACCGTGATGTTACACTATGCATCACCATTAGCAAACATCAACCAGATATATAGAATAAATATATCATGACTATGAAGACTGCTACCGAAAACGAAGCCAGATGGTAGTTTTAGTGACTACAAACACAATGCAACAAAAATTTCGCTTATTTTTTTATCATTTTCTAAGTATCGTCATTTTTGGGTGGTAAATCCATAGTTTTTGCTAAAATAATAATTTCAACTCTTTTATACCTCAGAGTCTTTATAAATAAAAGGGTACACTATTATTTTAGGATAAAAATGTATTAACCACCCAAATACGACCTTATGAAAAAAAAAAACAAATAAAAAATTGACGCTTTTTTTGCAACATTTTCTGTTGCATTGTGTCTGAAGTCGCTTAAACTACCATCCGGCTTCGTTTTCGGTAGCAGTCTTGATATACCCTGTATATACCTATATTATAATTTAGAGTCATAAAGTTGTTGAAAAAGTAACATTACTGATACATTATCCAATTAAACAATCTTCTCAAAATACTGTAATTGCTGATATCTATTGCGAATTTCAAGTATATTATTATAGATAGATAAGACTTAATTTTTATGTTGTACTGTTTTATTTCTAGGGTTCCGTACAGTACCGTAAAATACCGTTATCGCTAATATATATCTGAATTCAAAGTATGTTAGTATAGATAAGGCTTCGTGTTGTATTGTTGTATTTCTAGGGTTCCTTAGGGTGCCCTAAAATTAATAATCCTTAGGCCGTTATCCCACTGGCATTTTGCGAGTGTTGGCTTTTCCCCAACATTTATGCATTGTCGATGTCCGTGCTGACGCGACGTAGCATCGCAGTAGTCTACTATCCGGAGTCAGGTTAGGCTGTCCTCAGTATATAAGCATGCTCTATGGCGGACTCTTAGAGTATCTATAATATAGAGGGAGCGCTAGTAATTCAAAAACGTAGATAAAAATGGTGGTGCCGGGCCACCTTTATCTGCCCTCCTATTGGCTGACATTTGACAGGTTGTCCAACATACATGAATTACTTGGGATATAAAAGTAAAAATAAATAGTTTAGGGCCATTAAATTCAAATCAAACTCGTTATAAAAGGATTATAGCGAAATATAATTTCGGCTATCAAAGGAATTTATACTCGTAGCAATTTATTATTAACTAATAAATTCAATTTTCACTAAAATCGGAGCGCTACCAACATTACGAAAAACAAAATATCTACGTATTTCACGGCGCGAATGTATAACAGCGCTCCCTCTATATTATAAATACTCTAAGGGGGGACTTTAGTCATTTTGAACCCCCTCTATACCTAAGTTGCGCTCACAGCGCTGTGCCATTAGGGTTTTGGTTGTAGCGAGTCGATTTTTCAAAATAGTCCCAAAGTAACGTTACGCCTTATTTTTTTCAACTACTTTTGTTTTTATTATGGTAATTTAATATTGCTTGTCACGTGTCAATGAAATAACACAACTATTCCTTTTTACATTACGACGTAAACTATCAAACAATTTATTACGATTTCCATTAGGGTATAGTCATATGTTTGTCAATATCTGAAAAAAAAAATGTAGAGACGAAAGTAACAAGTTGTACTTTCAACACAAATAATCATTTTGACGTGACAACGTCTTAAATTAGGTTGCGGCTGGGAGTCACTTATGAAAAAGTGTAACGCCCGGTAACGTTACGATGAGTCACCGAACGAGAGAGAGGCCCGCCGAATGCCTTGCGTCTCTCTCCCATTCAACTATGATCTAATTATAGTTGAGTGATTAATTTAATTATATTCATATCAATAAATATTCTACCGAGAAAAAGACGTTGTCACGTAAAATCTTTTTATTTTATATTTCTAAGTATTAATAGCCAGAATCAAGAAAGAATTATGCAAAGTAAGTAAGTAGAAAAGGCAGAAATCCAGCAAAGGCTAATACTCCGTACAAGTTTGAAGTCCAGAACACGAAGAAAATAAGCTAGATCCAAATAGTTCTAGAAATCTTAAATTATTTTGTTGATCCTTTTTTTATAATACCGAAAAGACCCAAAAGAAGCTACCCAACATAAGACAAATCTATGGTTTTATAAATTGTCAAAAAAGCGTCCGATGCGGTGACAATTAGCATTGAAGAACAATAATTATGGCAACACAATTATAAATTTAATTGTCTAAATTGATTATTTTTACATGTAGGTTTATAAATACACTTTCGTACGGGTTTTGTTTGTATTTTGATTTATAATTAACAAAGAGCCTATTAACAACAATAAATAAAAACAACAAGAATCTAAACATTTTCCGTCGTAATATATCCGGTTGCCATATTAATTTGAAATTCGATTTTAACGCCCTCATTAAAATCAGGCTCTTTTTTACCAAGGTATGTGCCAGATAAACAATTACCGTACAACATAGGTTTTTTGTATATCTATGTTGATAGGTTATCAACATACAATGCCTATCAATCAAATCATGTAGGCGGCACTTCCTGATTTCTACTCTTATGGTGCATCCAGGCCGCAGTTATTTTTTGTTGAGTAACGTTTTCGAACGTTACTCAGCAACATCTGATATCAAAATGTCATTCAGTGTATAGCAAGCTGATATTCATTTTAAAATGCTTTTTACTCTTTTACTCTTTTATTAGAAAAAAATACAATCATGATATATTCAACACATTTATTAACAACAAGGCCCAAAAATAGTAAATGCATAATATAATAATATACCAACATATCATGACTCATCGTTAACACGAGTTACTTGTGGAAATGGATGATAATATTAAATAATCTTTGTCACCATAAAAAAATACAACAAAGGTAAAGAATTGAACAAAAATTTAGTATCACGTGATTGGAGATGAATTACATGGTTTTCTTTCTTAATTTAAGTTTAAGAGGCACTCCTCCTATAACTCCTTGGATGATGTTGCTTTTGGGGTTGATGCGAAGGTTACGACGAGTGTCTTTAGACGGTTCCACTGAGAACTTGTGCAACACAGCTGCCAGGCCGGCCAACGACTGCATCTCACCGAGACGAGCACCTGCAACAAATCAAATTTATTATGTTCGTAGCACTTGCCAATAAACACATCATCAACGAAAAAAACAATTCAGAAGTTAAGTTTGAATGAGGCGGCAAGGAACCCTATTCCGTCAATTAAGAATTAAATTATAGATTATAATTGCTACTTTCGTAAATATAACGTATTATGATAACACAACTCTTTGTAATATAATAAAACGTTAAATTGAAGACCACGAATTGCAACCACGAAGCTTTATGATTACCACCTTCACATTAAAATAATTTGTTGAATACTTATTGATTTAAGTAAATCTTATGTCTCAGGATGGCGAGGCATTGCTACTGTCCGGTCGTATCGCTTCCCATCAGGCGAATGGCATGCACGTCTCGCTATCCATAGCAATAAAAAAAGTAATCAATAGACGATGGCCTCGAAATCACCACAACAATAAAGGACCTCACGGTTATCCTTACTGTTATTTTAAGTTGCAAATCGACTGAATAAGGCAACAACCAATCACTAAGTAGCAAATGTTTTAACTCACCAATACAAGCCCTGGGTCCTTCACCAAACGGCATATAGGTGTACTTATACTGGTCAACATCTTTTCCCATAAATCTTTCTGGGTTGAATTCTGTCGGATTATCATAGTATATCGGGTCTGTTTGTAAAGCTAGGACGGGTATCACTATATTCACTCCGGGATCAATCGTGATATCAAGTCCAGGAAGAGTGGTCTGTCGAGCACAAACTCTATGTAGAATTCCTAAAGACGGGAATAACCTTAAAGCCTCTTTAAAAGACGCGCTCAGTAAGCGCATTTCTGCAACGGCATCGTAGCTTAACTCGCCATTGTATTTTGCGAGCACCTCGTCTATTTCATTTTGAACTTTACGTTGGATATCTTGATGAAATGCTAGCTCGTGTAAAGTGTAACTTGTAGCAGAGGACGAGGTTTCAAAACCCGCAGCGAAGAACACAAACATTTGAGCAACCATACATTTAGTGTCCATGTCCATTTCGACCATCACAGGTGTTCCATCTGCGTTCACTTTTTCTAAAGATTCTCCTTCGATTTTCCCTTTCTGTTGCAGCTCTAATAGAAGGTCTACAAAGTCATTTCGACTTGAAGGGTTTCCGTTTCTTTGTTTTCGTATATTTTCGAAAATTATATTGATAGCCTTTTCGAATTCTACTGGTCGTGATTCCAAAAATCTCCTCAATTCTGGAAATAGATCCCACAGAGCTACAACTATAAGGCTCTTCCAAGATATTCTAAATAGGAGCTTACCGAGCTGCCTGAAACGTGAATGTTCATCATTGATGGTGTCCATTTGTATGCCGAAGCCGCAGGCCCCGATGAACTCTGTTGTAAATCGTGCCATCATTTCTCGCACGTCACATTGTTCTTCGCGCTCTGCAATATCTTCTGCGACCTTCTGCAATTTCTTAGCACACTGCACCACCAAAGGAAACATTTTCTTTAACTTAGCTGTAGTGAAGGCTGGTGTCAATCTTTTTCGGAGCAATTTCCAACGATCTCCCTCTAAATGGAATAAGCTCAAATGCAAAGGTTCCATTTCTGGGTTCCTGCCTTCCCCACGGATAAAAAAGTGCGAGAACTCAACGTTTAATATATGTCTCACCAAATCGGGATCACACACTATCAGTTCTGGCGTATTTCCTCTGTAATACCCGATTACTTTTTCGCCTCGATACTTGTTATAAAGATCGATGGTTATGCCCGTTTGTGCTTGTAGTCCCAATAAGTTTTTCAGATGAGTTCCGAAGATCGGTATAGGCTTGTCATGTTTCACATTGCGTTTGGCCCAGTAGTTGTGATTCCGAGTGAAGTATAGATATAAAAGGATCAATAGTATAAGTCCTAACCATAAAATCATGTTGGCTGCCCGCGAGTCGACTGTACAATGCGTTGCGAGTCATTATTAAACTTGTTTTATATGTGAGATGCTTTCAATATCAGCGCAATAGTGCAAAGTCACGCTTATATTCAGAATTAAACAAAGCAGTGACGACTTTTAAGGAGTTTTCTTCGTTTGCTTACACAGAAATATGAACTCATCCATTCCTATGACTTTGGTTTACTTTTGACGAGAAGGCTTGGAATTATTGTGGTGTTTTGACCTTCCCCAATCAAAGAAGAAGCCAGTATCGAGCTGGTCCTGATTGATTTAAATAAATGTTAATGCATCATTGGGATAAAATATAAAATCTATGGCTCAATAATATAATTAGTTTTAGAGATAATCATTTATATGACTTTCAAGAAAGTTCTAAATACATTAAATATTAGAATAATAATAATAAACTTTTTTATTTCCATAACAGTAACATATTACAAGGAAAGTATAGTTATAATAATATAAACTCAAAAAAAGAGGAGATTTTAAACAATAAAAAAAATGAAATTAAATATATGGCTCATAACTATGGTTGCTTATTATTTAATATTTAATTGATTAATTGTCGTGGCCCCTTTCGGGTATACGCCTCCTCCAGTTGCCTCCATTTTTTTCTGTGTTTCGCAACCTCCGTCCATCCATTCTAGGGAGCTCTCGTTCTACCTTTTTTTTCTTCCCAGACCTGTCCTATTGGTTACGTGTTACGTCTTTAGAACATCAAGTAATATGACCGGCCCATTTCCATTTCAGGCGTTGTGTGTGCTGTAATGCATCCAATATTTGGGATTTTTGTCAAATCTTCTAACTAAAAACTAAAAAAAAAAATATTGCGCGGTAAACATTGGCTCCGTATTCATATGTGTTGTAAATGTATTTAAAGTTCTGTGTATGACCTATTAGTGATGCTAATGTGTGCTAGTGACTGACACGTACCTGTGTTGATGTTATCTCCAATGGATTACAAACAATAACACTGTAAACTGCACTTGAACTGATCTACGACAAACGTTTTAGGACATTACGTCGCAATCTATAGATTAAAGTGATACTCAACAACAAGTGGATAGTGGTAACTTACACAAAAAAAAGTGAATAATGTTCGAACTTTTTGCCAATTTACAATAAGAACATGAATTGTACTTGTGATCACCACCAGCACAATTAAAACAGATTCACTAAGTTACCCACTTATATTAAAATAATATTGCCTGGCGTTGATATACATCATGTTTTTAGGCATAGCGTCACAATCATACGTTGGCCTGTGGGTTTGTTGTCAGTCGTCGCTCTTACAAATGCAGGTTCAAACCTCACAAGAAACTATTTTTTTTTTACTTTTTTTTTTTGATTATTACGCTGACAATTATTACAAGTGTATTGGGTACGCTGATAAAGAAACAAAAAAAAGGAAAAAGAACCAACTAAAATATAAGACAGTACAGTTTCGCACATCAACTACAAATATATTACTAGCAATGGCTCCGGTTAATGAGTGTGGTGGTTGTAAGAACAAGATTGCAAAAAGAGAGTTCCTTAGTTATTATACTTGCTCAATAAAATATGATGATGTGCTAACGTTACTCCCAAACAACTTACTCTTATGGATAAGGAAGCCAGGGCCTTATGGAAATGTCCCGAATGTCGCAGCAAGCTGCCGAAGAAGGATAACTCCAACACGCCTATACGATCAATTTCATTCCATGAACCGGAGGATTCTGATTCTGCAGACGTACTTGAAGATATTACTAATGTAACCTTCCGCACGAAAATTAGACGATCGTCTCCGCAATCGCTGGATACATTTGTCAACGAAGACAGGTTGCGTGAAATAATACAACAAGAAATAAGCCAAGCTTTAAATACGACCTTAAAACAACTTGTGACTGCCGAATTTGCGCACATCAAAACAAAAATTGATTGCTTTCGGGAGTCACTGGATTTCTTCAACACGAAATTTGAGGACATTAAGGTGAATCTTGATCGGAACACCGTGGCTATCACTGAACTAACTAACGATAATAAAAAACTATAAAATAAAAATAATAAATAAATAACATCCAACAGTCACATACATAGTCCTGACCCCACACTAAGATCGAGTCTTGTGTCGTGGGTATCAGAAACTACGAGAGACTTTTCAGTCTCACATCACCCAGACCCGGAAGAAATATTTGTGGGCCGCACAAACATTTCTCTCGGTGCGGGGATCGAACCCGCGGTCTCTCGTTTCACAGGCGGCGTTTTGACCACCAGCGCCACGGAGGCTGTCAACGGAGATTAATGGCATCCCCGAGCATCGCTCTGAAAACTTAGCCAATACTGTTCTTCAATTATCAAATATCGTTGAATGTCCTCTAGACACGAGCGACATTTTCCATGCCACTAAAGTGGCCAAAATAACTGGGGACAGTGCAAGACCACGATCAGTAATTGTTAAGCTCCGCAGCCCACGTCATCGTGATAACATCTTGGCAGCCGTTATCAGATTTAATAAGAAAAATCCTGACAAAAAGCTCAATAGCAAACATCTCGGAATAGGAGGACAGGAAAATACTGTATTTGTCTCAGAACACTTAACACCAGGAAATAAGTATCTGTACGCTGCTGCTAGGAAGAAGGCGCGAGAATTATCATACAAATTCACTTGGGTTCGCAACAGACGAATATTTGTAAGAAAAACTATAGGCTATTGTTATCAAAAATATTAAAAGTTTAGATCTTATATTGTAACTTTAACACATACTCATAAATATTTTCTGAATTATTATGGTATTAATCATCGCAATGCTCTATATATATTATCAAAATGTCCAAGGTTTAAGGACTAAAACTAGCGATTTTTTAAAAAACATTCATACTAGTAATTATAATGTTATCGCATTAACCGAGACGTGGCTCAAGTCAAGTATTTCTGATAATGAATTATTCGATAACAGATATGTAGTTTATCGTAGAGATCGTAATTTCATTCAAAGTTCCAAAAGCGATGGTGGAGGGGTAGTCATTGCAGTTTCATGTAATATTCCTTCAGCTAGATGCGTTAGTTTTGAAAGTGATGTGGAGGACTTGTGGATAATACTACAAATTGGTGTGGGACCCACAATAAAAAAAGTCGCGATATGTGTTGTGTACTTACCACCCCCTGTAAAGATGGAAACTCTCCAATCATTCCTTGCTAACGTCGAAAAAGTTATTCAGCAAACTGATGACCTTATAATTTTGGGGGATTTCAATCTTGGGTTTATTGAGTGGAAATCTAGCTATAATAACAGTTGCATCATGTCACCGTATAATTATAATACTCCTCTCGGACATTGTTTAGTGGATTTTATCTATATGAATGGGCTTTTTCAAGTTAATTGCATTCGCAATAATGATAATAGATTTTTGAACTTAATCATAACTAATATTCCTCGCATTAATGTAACAGTGCCTTTATGTATTTTAAGCAAATGTAACATGTATCACCCTAGTCTCTCCATGAATGTATCGTGGGATAATATAACTTTCCTTCGTCCAAAATGTGTCACTAAGCATAACTTTTACAGAGCCGATTACTCCGTAATTACTCAGGAACTCAAAAAAACTAACTGGCAGGAAATATTATCAAACTGTGAAAACGTAGACAGAATGGTTACAACATTTTACAGTTCTCTGTATGGAATAATAGATAACAATATACGGAAAATTCAACGGCCAACCCGCACTAGGCCAGCGTGGTGGACTATATGGCCTAACCACTCTCAATCGTACTCTCGATTGTAGAGTAGGCTCGTGCCCTGCAGTGGGACGTATATGGGCTGATACAGATACAGATACGGAAAATCAGTTCACGTAAAGCAAAATTTCCGCCATGGTTTAACACTCCATTGATTAATATGATTACAAAAAAAGAAAAAGTAAGAAAAAAGTACAAAAAATTCGGTAATCCTCGCGATCAGATAGATACAATATATTACGTGCAAGATGTCACAAATTATATGATAAATGTTTCTCAGAATTCAAGCATAGAATAGAATCTGTCATTCCAAATAACCCAAAAGCATTTTGGAGCTATATAAAAAATCAACGAGGCCAGACGTTAACAATACCCACTACAGTTAAGCTTGATAACATAGTTGCGCAGTCTGGACCTGATATTGTCAATCTTTTCGCAAGGCAATTTTCTTCAGTGTTCTCATTAAGCAGTGTAGCCCACAAGCCTGATATACAAAGTCATCAAATGAAATACCATGGTGGTCACAACTCATTTGCGGGGCAATCTATTAGGATTGAAAGATCACAAGTCTTGAATAGAATTAAACAAATAGATCCAACGAAGGGCGCTGGTCCTGACGCTATTCCTTCAATTTTTATAAAACGTTGTGATCCTGCAATGAGCCTGCCTTTAACTTTAATATTCAATCGATCAATAAAGGAAGGTAAATACCCTGATGAGTGGAAAAAGGCCAGAATAGTCCCAGTGTTCAAAAAGGGAGACAAATCTGATGTTCGTAATTATCGCCCTATTTCTATTTTATCATGCCTCTCAAAACTATTTGAATCAGTAATGTACTCAATAATATTTGAACGGTGAATCACCAACTATCGAGTCATCAGCATGGATTTCGACCAGCCCGTTCCACTGAAACAAATTTAGTTCCTTTTGTTACCGAATTATGCCATGGTGTTGACAGAGGTATGCAGATAGATGCCATCTATACCGACTTCAGTAGCGCGTTTGACAAAGTAGACCACTCTATTCTCTTAAATAAATTACGCGACTTTGATGTTGAAGGTGCACTTATCAGGTGGTTGGTATCTTACTTGTATAGAAGGCCTCACACAGTTGTTGTCAGTGGGTTTGAATCTGAAACCTATTTCGCCAGTTCTGGGGTACCACAAGGATCGCATCTGGGGCCATTATAATTCCTTGTTTTTATTAATGACGTGGCTGACCACATGGTCCATTGTAAAGTGTCACTGTTTGCTGATGACTTAAAGATCTATAAAACAATAATATCATGGGCTGATTCAAATTCATTCCAAAATGACTTGAACTGCTTAATTTCATGGTGTAACAAGAACAACATGATTTTAAACCCAAGCAAATGCTTCCACATAAAGTTTACGAAAAAGAAAAAAACCACTCTCCACGGTGTATAAAATACGGGATGTGAAACTAGAGGAAGTAAATGAAATTCGTGATCTTGGCGTCATACTCGACAGTAAACTTAGGTTTGCCTCTCATGTTGACCAATCAACGATAAAAGCAGCTCAGATGCTCGGATTTCTCAAACGGAACCTTAAAGGTTTTAAAAACGAACACACCAAAATTTGTCTCTACAACACATTAGTACGCAGCCATCTTGAATATGCGAGTGTTGTGTGGAATCCTTTCTACATCACGCATTCTCAACGATTAGAGAGCATACAGAGAGCATTCACACGATATCTGGCTTATGCCAAAATTGGATTCTCACATTGACAACCTTATGGAGAACGTTTGAAAAAATTTAAAATTTATACTCTCCGCGAGCGAAGACGCCATAGAGATGTTTGCTTTTTTTATAAATTGATGAACGGTCAAATCAACTGCCCCCAACTATTGCAGAATATTTCGCTAAGGCTCCCCCGGACATATCCTCGCAAAAAAATAGTAAAGTTTTTTCACACCCCTTTCGCTAAAACAAATCTAGGTCTACAGTCCCCTCTAACAAGAATTATTAACGATTACCATACATTAGCTTCACAAATACCCAGCCTTGATATATTTAGCAATAAACAAAACACTTTCAAAAGAAAGTTAAAGGGGAATTGTTCTTAAGAACTTGTAAAGCTGCCTTTCTCATCCACGTCGCTTCTTACTTAACTCATTTCATATTAAGAATTATTTAGCAAATAATTTTAACTATTATTTTTGTTTTTGTTTTTATATTTTTCATCTATTATAAGATCACCTTGATTTAGCCAATTATGTTGGAAAATTGTATGTACGCTCTAATTGTCATATATATCAGAATTGTTTCATTTAAACTAATAACTCTGTGTAAACTTATAATGTATATGATGTAGCAGTACTTAATAAAATAAAATAAAATAACTATTTTGTTTTCGAAGTCCTTTTACATTAAATATTACATTATATAATAGTAAACATAAAATGTTTATCTAAGTCTTATAAAATATTTCCACTATCTTTCCATTATACAGGGTTACAGGTTAAGTCGACCTAGATCCTTTAAGTGGTTGTAGTTTCCATCATTCCTGACTGATTTGATTATGAGACCCTGTACCCTAAACATAGCCGTTTCCACGAAATTTGACTTTGGAGATTTTTCTTTAAAATATCGTTTTTTTTGTCTATTGGTCTATTTTTAGTTGTATTCTTGCTTTAAATTGATTTGTATTTCGTCGCTTATATTACAACAGCGCGAATATGCATTTTCTTAACTTTACAGGAGAAGCAAAAAACTTAATTATTAATAATTGAAAATAAATAAAGAGCAGATAGATATTCTACAAATTTTGAATTCTAGCTCGTGATTGCCAAGTATCGAACGCGATTGGTGCAAAAAATTTACGCGGGATTTTTTTTTCTATCCAATTACATCAGTAAGTCAATAACGGAAAAAATGCACATTCGCGGTGTTGTAATATAAGCGACGATTTGCAATGATTGTGTAGTGTATAAGTTACTTTATTTTACTCAACACTAAAATTACACTTTACTAAACTAGCTGGGTCGTGGGACACTGTTGAAGTTGTAACTTAAAATAAATTCGTTAAAATTTTTTTTTTCTTTCCTTAATATTTCAAAAAAAAAACTATGAAGGTTATGCTGCAGATGTGTTTAAAAATATCTACGTTTAATTGGCTATCCAGCGAGGTATAACAACCTAGGATATAGTGAGTAATCTTTTAAAAAATACTGATTAAAGGCACCCAAGTAGTAAAGTCAATAGTAAAGTTACCCTATTGTTCTTTAAGGGGTTGAGGTGCGTGCGAGCGAGATATCAAATAATAGTGTGAGCGAGAAAAAAATCCTTGGACAATTTGTTGTTATTGTATTTAGTCTGTTTACGCGATTCGTCCGTAGATACGATACTTAGTGCTCTTGGTGTTTTTACTCGACTTGGCTTGGATTTCTGGACTGTTTCTTTCGATTGACGTGACTGTGCTTGCAAACTGGACTCTGATTTGGAATTGTTAAAGATGATGACTTTCACATTTCACATTTCCAAAGAACTAATCTGGTCCAGTAGCACTGCAAAGCCATTATTCATAAATGTCGTGAGACGCTCAGCCACAGTATTACTGATCAAATTAACTAAACTCTCATTGACTCCATACTGAATTTCATCACGAATAACTTGGCGCATGCTATTTAGATAGCTTGTGTCTTCAAATACAGATATATTTTCAGCACTGAAATGTTCTGAGCTATTTTTGTACTTGACTAGGTTTTTCTTCCCGATTATTAACACTTGTATCTTTAGGTTGCTGAGTATCAGTATTGTTGTTAGTTGGGCCATCATCGTGAGTAAGAGTTATAGATGGGTTGTCGTGTTCAATATTTTCTTCGTCGTTATTACAACAGTAGAGTTGTCTAGACTCTCCTATCAATAGTCGAATAGGGGTGTTAGAGTTATCAACTTTGGGTTGCTTACACTTGCATCCAATGCAGATCCACTAACTCTTTTGTTCTCTTGTCATAATTACGCTGAACGCCATATCCGACACATTACTACACAGTAAATCATAAGGCTGTTTACATTGACAACAACGCAAATATCTTCTTGTGTTGATTGTATTAAAACACCCTGCACAGGTCATGCATTTAGTCGCCATCTTCTGGCTTAAATACTTACTAAATATTCAATCACTATACAATTTTCGAATTTCGGCTAAGGCAGTCCTAATTGTGTCAATTATTGCTAGATGGCGTTAATAATTTTATTAAACAAATTTTAAAATTTAGAAATTTATAAAAAGACTCTAGGATGAATTGGACTCGAACATGCACGCTGTTGGAGTACTGCTAGATATAACAAATCAGGCCAATCTTAAATACGTTGACGTGACAAATTAACGAATCTATTTAGAGTCTATCAAAATAATTATACTTGTCCGTTTTGTTTTAAATGTTTGTTGTTTACACAATTCAACTTTGAAACAGTTATAGTGAAAGTCAATTATTATTGAAATTTATATGGAATTTCACTTATTCACTTTAGATAGGTAAATTTAGCACCGCCGTACTAAGTAGGTATTATATTTAACACAGTTTTACACTATTTGACTGTTTTTTAGAACTTGTTACAAATAATCTCTGGTCTCTTAAATCACTGTTCAGTTAAAAAACAATTACATAACATTTGTACACACTAATTGAGGTTTAAATTTTCACTTTTTACTATTTTTACAAGAAACTGAGAAAACTATTTTTTATTAAATATTTTAAAGCAAGTGTTACTCCCGCGCCAAAGTGTTGCCAGCAATCGTGTTGACGGCTTTCATGTCACTGTTAATAAAGTAAGTATTAAATATAGCCACATGATTTGCCCAACAGGATGCTCACTAATAAATAATGACGTAATTCGGAGTTTTAGAATTTTCTCAGTTTTAGGGGAGAAATTAGGACGTAATATAAAACATATTGTAAATAAAGTTAATAACGCAGACCAAGTTGCGGGCAAAAGCTAGTATATTATATATCATAATTTGGAGTCATAAAGCTGTTGCAAAATAAACGTTACTGATATATTATCAAATTAAACAAACTCCTCAAAATACTGTACTTGCTGATATCTATTATGAATTCAAAGTAAATATTATTATAGATAAGGCTTATATTCTCGAGTTATATTAGTTTTTTTGTCTAGGGTTCCGTACCGTACCGTAAAATATCGTAATCGCTGGTATCTATTGTGAATTTAAAGTATGTTAGTTTAGATAAGACTTCGTGTTATAATGTTGTATTTCTAGGGTTCCGTACCTACAAAAATAAATTAAATAAAAAAATATTAAACCTAAATACTAAGCCTAGTGATGGAATAAATTGCAATCACAAATAGCAAGTGAAGTCGATAATAACATTTCACAAATTAATTAAATAAGCTAAATGCGATTTGCGATTGTTATTCACACATGGCTCATCGCCTAATATTTTCTACTATATTGTGTAATCTATTCAGGAGAGAGTTTCTTCACGAACACATATAAAGAAGACACGAAACGAAATGGAAAAGAGATGGGTAAGAATTATTGGGTTACGATAGAATCTTTTTTTTTCAGAATCGATTTACATTAGGAACAAATATTTATCGATACAAAATTTAAGTTAATCATAGGGAGGTGGTTTTAAACTAAAATTCATGTTACAAAGGTATATAATCTGCGTGGAATATACTCAGACATTAATTAGAATTACGAAAGATCACCAAAATGTATTAATTTAAATTAATAGTACTCCAAAAGCTACACCTATTAGGTATTTATGTCCTCAATGAAATCGATTCAATCACCACATTGTCACGTTTATAAAATTTTATTATGATTCTGTAACACGATTATTCAGTAATCGTAACTAACTGGAAAACTATCCATCCACAGCAGTAATAATTTGCGTTCCGTTCTCATGGAAACCATAGTTTTGAAATATTAACATAATATGAATCAAAATATTATTTTCACCAACTTTCAACTTTGTCTAATGATAAAGTTTAGTATAATTATTTTTATGTAATACAATTATCATTACAAGAAATGGATACTATGATATTTACCAAGCTTGAAGCGCTGTATACATACATTTTATTAGGTTTATTTTGAAATCTTTTTCCGTGGACTGAAAAGTGTCGAAAGCTTTTAGGGTTTTCATTCATTCATTTTGGGTATCCAAAAGACCACTAAATCAAGTCTAGTAAAACATTACAAGAAAATTAAAAATGGTAGATACTGTCGTCTCTGGTATGCTCTACTTATCGACGAATCTATGATTGCATTCCAGATTAACAGTGGCCGTACATATCGATCAAATCATGTAGGCGGCACTTCCTGATTTTTACTCTTATGTTGCATCCAAGCCGCAGTTATTTTTTGTTGAGCAACGTTTTCGATCGAACGTTACTCAACAACCTAAGATAAGATAAGCATAGATGCGTTGTCTGCGCTTAATAATGGCAAGACGATTGCAAGGTAATTGCCTGACTTGCAATCAGTCACGCTTCAATCAATGTCGCGGATACTCGTTTCTCTGACTATCTATAAAATCCATCCCATGGTTGTCTGGAAGACATTACTTTTGAGCGATAAGACCGCCAATTGTACTTTTATGATTGTGATTTTCGTTTTATTTGTATTTTTTTGTGTGCAATAAAGTGTATAAATAAATAAATAAATCTATATTCTCAAAACCAAATGCGGAAAAATGGATTCGAATGATTTAAAACAATGTATAAATTATTCTGCAATTGTGAAACAAAACAAAAAAAATATTTTGTGCGCAAGCACACACTAATTTAATTTTTCAACAAATAAAAATAAACTGCCTCAGTGGCGTAGTTGTACTAAGGTACGCTCGCAAAGCTGAGGTCTCGGGTTCGAATCCCGAGTCGGGCAAAGTGATATTAGATTTTTCTATTCATTATCAGCCCGGAGTCAGGAATTTGTGCCCGATATGGCGATAGGCTCGCCACCTATCACATCATGGGACGGAGCATACTGGTGAAATGTGTCCAGGCACCTCTGCCTACCCCTTCTGGGAAAAAGGCGTGAGTTTATGTATGTATGTATGTAATAAAAATAAATCAATTCGCTCTCATGGCGACGTTTGACAGCTCTCGCCACGTTATCCCGCGCGCCATGTTGCTGCTACGTCACACACGCTTTGGCGTGCGGCACAAATTGTTACGTAACTAACGATGTCTATTCATCTTCTTCTAACATACCTATCCTGCGTTTTTACTCTTTCTTCGAACCAATTTGAAAATACAACAGACATCGCGCCATTTTTTGTGCCATTATGTTAGTGTATGAGGTGTCTACTTGTAAAACGTCATTGTCAGCAACATCCAAGAAGCTTATACCCAAATGGAGATTGTATTCCGTATATAAAAGTGAAGCACAAAAATTTGACCTTGAATGACGTTGCTGTTGCCTGCTATCCTTTTCTTTCGAGTAACAATGAATGAAAATGACTTTTTGTTCATTCATTGTCACTCGAAAGAAAAGGATAGCAGGCAACAGCGACTGCATTCAAGGTCAAATTTTTGTGCTTCAGTGTTTCATTTCAGTGTTTCACGATATTTGCTCCTCCCATTGACACCTAATCCGCTAGGCTATGTCGGTTATTTTAGTTCTCCTACGGTTCTCCTCATTTCTGATACGATCTCATAGAGAAACCCCGAGCATAGCCCTCACCATAGCTCGTTGAGTGACCGAGCTTCCGAATAAGGCCCATAGTGAGAAGCTACGTCTCGGTGCCGTATGTCATCGTGAGTGATATACTCGCCGTTGATGTTGATGCCGAATCCTTTCCACTGCAAAAGCTTGAAGGCGTTTTTCAGCGTGGTAGTGAACAGTTTCGGAGATATGACATCTCCCTGTCTCACGCCTCTCTGTAGTGGAATAGCCTTCATGCTCTGATCTTGTACTCGGACCGACATGGTGGCGTTGTTGTATATACACCTCAACACTTCGATGTACCGATAGTCTATGTGGCACCGCTGAAAAGACTGTAGCACAGCCCAGGTCTCGATCAAATCAAAGGCTTTCTCATAGTCCACAAACGCTAAACAAAGCGGCAAGTTATACTCCTCGGTTTTTTGTATAACCTGCCGTAGCGTATGAATATGGTCTATGGTACTAAAGCCTTTTCGGAAACCGGCTTGTTCGGGAGGCTGGAAGTCTTCAAACCTGCCTTCGAGACAATTTGTGATGACCCTCGAAAACAACTTATAGACATGGCTCAGGAGCGAGATGGGCCTGCAGTTCTTCAGCAAAGTGTTATCACCTTTTTTGAAGAACAGTATCACCACGCTCCTGCTCCATACCTCCGGCGTTAAGCCCTCGAGGAGAACGGAATTGAAGAGACTTTGAGTATCGGCGTTCCGCCCGCTTTCAGAAGCTCTGAAGTGATTCCATCCTCACCCGGCGCCTTGTTGTTTTTAAGTTGTTTGAGGGCCATCTCAATCTCAAACAGGCTAATGTCCGGGATAATATCGCTAAAGTATCGGATTAACTCGGCTCTCGGGTCTTCGGCCGAGCTAACAGTAGGTTCGGCAACCGAGGTGTAAAGCTGCCCGTAAAACCTCTCGATCTCTCTTAATACCTCTGCCCTCGTCGATACCACGCGGCCATCGTCCGTTTTCAGCCTAGACAACTGGCTTTGCATAATAGACAAGTCTCTTGCAAACACTTTGGAGCCTCCGTTCCGCTCGATTGTCTCCTTAATGCTCACAGTATTGTGAGCACGGATATCGTGTCGCAAGGACTTCCAGATCCGTCTATTGAACCGCCGATATGCTTCGGCGTCAACGGACGACTGTAGCGTCAAAGATCGACGTTCGGCAATGAGGTCAAGAGTCTGGATCGAGAGTTTTTGTGGTCTATCTCTACGGCGAGGTCTAAAATATTTTGATCCCACCGTATGGACAGCTTCTACCAAACCGCTGTTTAGCTCGTCCACTGCAAGGTTTTCTTTTAGACAATCAAAGCGATTTGTCAACTCGAGTTGAAAGCTCTCGGGGTTTTGGATATGGGCGCGAGTAGGTCGGAGCGTAGACTTCATCAAGCGGCGCCTTTCTAATTGGACGTTGATATTCAATGTGCCCCTAACCATTCGGTGATCACTACCGGTTTTCACCCTGTTGATCACAGAGACATCACTGAACATCCGTCTATTCGTCGTCAAGATGAAATCTATCTCATTTCTCGTAGAACCGTCAGGACTCAACCAGGTCCATTTCCTGTGAGGCGGTTTCTGGAAAAAAGAGTTCATAGCGAAGAGTCCCTCTTTTTCCAGAAAGTCGTCCAGCCTCTGACCCCTGAGGTTCCGTTGCCCATGTCCAAATTGCCCCACTTTCGACTCTACATCGCTTCTCTTGCCCAACTTTGCGTTGAAGTCCCCCATAACAACATTGAAGTAGGTTTTGAGTCCAAAACCTTGGAAGTCTCCAAAGACATGGAAGGACAGGTATGGAGGACATAAGTCGGGCCATACATACTTATGTACATCTCCTCTACTTCTTCATCTGGGTGTGTCGAGGTCGGCGCGTATACCTGTATGACCTTCAACGAATATCTTTTTGATATTCTGAGTATAAGGTATACTACCCTGCTCGACTCACTTTCGATGGATACGATGTTGTTGATGAGAGACCTGTGGACGGGAAATCCGACACCTCCTCGGGACTGTTGGTCGTCCCTCGGTAGAAGAGCAGGTTACCAGACTTTAGGATTATCGTATCCTCCCCGATTCTTCGAACTTCCGATAAGCCCAGAATATTCCAGTGTAACCCGCTCAATTCTTCTTCCAGTTCGACAATCTTCTCGTCTGTCCTCAAAGTGCGTATGTTGTGTGTTACCAAGGCCAGTCGTCGTCGGGGGTGGTAGCCGGGGCCAACTCGGGGATTCTTAGCACCCCCTGCCCCACCGTAACCATGGCTGCTACCAGCGGGCTGCCGGGGACTGGGGGCCTGGTCAATTTTTGTGTCGCCATTGAGGGGTATTTGCCAATACTCGCCACGCTTGGCAGGCGGGTTGGCGAGCGCAGGAGGGGACTCGCGCTGATGACGCTGCTGCCCATCATCAGCGGGGGAAAGGAAATAGAGTTTGTGAGTAGAGGATATAATGGGAAAGGAGAGTATGGCCTGCAGGAGTGGATACTGCAGTCATGGAAGGGAATGTTTGTAGTGACGGCAGTAGCTCGGGGGCCGAGGTCGCGTACTCGTAGCACCTATTCTAGGACAGGCCATGACCACTAGATAGGAGCATCCCTGACCACCTGACTGATCCATTAGCGCCGTCAATTTTTTGTATTTCAAGTCGGATGACGTCACTGTAATAATTTCCAAGAAAAAAGGTTTTAGAAATATTGTTATTAAATTTTTTTGAATTTTTCAAAATCAGCAAACAGCGCGACCTTTTTCATATTTCTGTGACCTCTTCACATGGCCCCCTAACGATTCCTTATGTTAAATAAGGGTAGGTCTTTATTCGGAGTGCAATTAATTATTCCTTACATATTGACTGAACTATTACTCTTATTAGAAAAAAATACAATCATGATATATTCAAGACATTTATTAACAACAAGGCCCAAAAATATTAAATGCATAATATAATAACTAACACATCATGACTCAACGTTAACACGAGTTACTTGTGGAAATGAATATGAATGATAATATTAAATGATCTTTATCACCATAAAAAATACTACTAAGGTAAAGAATTGAACAAAAATTTAGTATCAAGTGATTGGAGATGAATTACATGGTTTTCTTTCTTAATTTAAGTTTAAGAGGTACCCCTCCTATAACTCCTTGGACGATGTTGCTCGTGGGGTTGATGCGAAGGTTACGACGAGTGTCTTTAGACGGTTCCACTGAGAACTTGTGCAACACAGCTGCCAGGCCGGCCAACGACTGCATCTCACCGAGACGAGCACCTGCAACAAATCAAATTTATTATGTTCGTAGCACTTGCCAATAAACACATCATCAACGAAAAAAACAATTCAGAAGTTAAGTTTGAATGAGGCGGCAAGGAACCCTATTCCGTCAATTAAGAATTAAATTATAGATTATAATTGCTACTTTCGTAAATATAACTTATTATGATAACACAACTCTTTGTAATATGATAAAACGTTAAATTGAAGACCACGAATTGCAACCACGAAGCTTTATCATTACCACCTTCACATTAAAATAATTTGTTGAATACTTATTGATTTAAGTAAATCTTATGTCTCAGGATGGCGAGGCATTGCTACTGTCCGGTCGTATCGCTTCCCATCAGGCGAATGGCATGCACGTCTCGCTATCCATAGCAATAAAAAAGTAATCAATAGACGATGGCCTCGAAATCACCACAACAATAAAGGACCTCACGGTTATCCTTACTGTTATTTTAAGTTGCAAATCGACTGAATAAGGCAACAACCAATCACCAAGTAGCAAATGTTTTAACTCACCAATACAAGCCCTGGGTCCTTCACCAAACGGCATATAGGTGTACTTATACTGATCAACATCTTTTCCCATAAATCTTTCTGGGTTGAATTCTGTCGGATTATCATGGTATATCGGGTCTGTTTGTAAAGCTAGGACGGGTATCACTATATTCACTCCGGGATCAATCGTGATATCAAGTCCAGGAAGAGTGGTCTGTCGAGCACAAACTCTATGTAGAATTCCTAAAGACGGGAATAACCTTAAAGCCTCTTTAAAAGACGCGCTCAGTAAGCGCATTTCTGCAACGGCATCGTAGCTTAACTCGCCATTGTATTTTGCGAGCACCTCGTCTATTTCATTTTGAACTTTACGTTGGATATCTTGATGAAATGCTAGCTCGTGTAAAGTGTAACTTGTAGCAGAGGACGAGGTTTCAAAACCCGCAGCGAAGAACACAAACATTTGAGCAACCATACATTTAGTGTCCATGTCCATTTCGACCATCACAGGTGTTCCATCTGCGTTCACTTTTTCTAAAGATTCTCCTTCGATTTTCCCTTTCTGTTGCAGCTCTAATAGAAGGTCTACAAAGTCATTTCGACTTGAAGGGTTTCCGTTTCTTTGTTTTCGTATATTTTCGAAAATTATATTGATAGCCTTTTCGAATTCTACTTCTCGTGATTCCAAAAATCTCCTCAATTCCGGAAATAGATCCCACAGAGCTATAACTATAAGGCTCTTCCAAGATATGCTAAATAGGATCTTACCGAGCTGCCTGAAACGTGAATGTTCATCATTGATGGTGTCCATTTGTATGCCGAAGCCGCAGGCCCCAATGAACTCTGTTGTAAATCGCGCCATCATTTCTCGCACGTCACATTGTTCTTCGCGCTCTGCAATATCTTCTGCGACCTTCTGCAATTTCTTAGCACACTGCACCACCAAAGGAAACATTTTCTTTAACTTAGCTGTAGTGAAGGCTGGTGTCAATCTTTTTCGGAGCAATTTCCAACGATCTCCCTCTAAATGGAATAAACTCAAATGCAAAGGTTCCATTTCTGGGTTCCTGCCATCCCCACGGATATAAAAGTGCGAGAACTCAACGTTTAATATATGTCTCACCAAATCGGGATCACACACTATCAGTTCTGGCGTATTTCCTCTGTAATACCCGATTACTTTTTCGCCTCGATACTTGTTATAAAGATCGATGGTTATGCCCGTTTGTGCTTGTAGTCCCAATAAGTTTTTCAGATGAGTTCCGAAGATCGGTATAGGCCTGTCATGTTTCACATTGCGTTTGGCCCAGTAGTTGTGATTCCGAGTGAAGTATAGATATAAAAGGATCAATAGTATAAGTCCTAACCATAAAATCATGTTGGCTGCCCGCGCGTCGTCTGTACAATGCGTTGCGAGTCATTATTAAACTTGTTTTATATGTAAGATGCTTTCAATATCAGCGCAAAAGTGCAAAGTCACGTTTATATTCAGAATTAAACAAAGCAGCGAGTATATTTACATAGCAACAAGAAAGAGGATTATGTTTTGAAACGACTTTTAAGGAGTTTTCTTCGTTTGCTTACACAGAAATATCAACTCATCCATTCCTATGACTTTGGTTTACTTTTGACGAGAAGGCTTGGAATTATTGTGGTGTTTTGACCTTCCCCAATCAAAAAAGAAGCCTGTATCGAGCTGGTCCTGATTGATTTAAATAAATGTTGATGCATCATTGGGATAAAATATAAAATCTATAGCTCAATAATATAATTAGTTTTAGAGATAATTATTTCTATGACTTTCCAGAAAGTTCTAGATACATTAAAGATTAGAATAATAATAATAAGACTTTTTATTTCCATAACAATAACATATTACAAGGAAAGTATAGTTATAATAATATAAACTCAAAAAAAGATGAATTTTTAAACAATAAAATAATAAAATAATGAAATAAAATCTATGGCTCATAACTATGATTGCTTATTATTTAATATTTAATTGATTAATTGTCGTGGCCCCTTTCGGGTATACGCCTCCTCCAGTTGCCTCCATTTTTTTCTGTGTTTCGCAACCTCCGTCCATCCATTCTAGGGAGCTCTTGTTCTACCTTTTTTTTCTTCCCAGACCTGTCCTATTGGTTACGTGTTTAGGACACCTGTCTTTAGAACATCAAGTAATATGACCGGCCCATTTCCATTTTAGGCGTTGTGTGTGCTGTAATGCATCCAATATTTGGGTTTTTTGTCAAATCTTCGAACTATTTTGTTTTCGACGTCCTTTTACATTAAATATTACATTATATAATAGTAAACATAAAATGTTTATCTAAGTCTTGTAAAATATTTCCACTATCTTTCCATTATATACTATATTCCCACTATCACTATATTTTTAAAACAAATAAAACAAAACGTACTCGTATCTTATCAACTACGAACAAAATGCAATTTTATTTGTAAGTCACATGTCTTGACACCCCAAAATAGATGTCAAGAGATTAATTTTATTCAGTTGATTATTGTTATCTTAAGTTTACCGCGATGTACACCTGCGAATTCTTTATTTTTTATCATGTTTGTCATGCAGTGCTAATTATAAAATCTACGAATTATCAAACAAACCTATATAAATATAAGAAAAAATTGAATACCTATCTTAGTTTCTATTTATATAGTATTTATTCCAATAATCTTTGTGATTGCAATACTCATATCTTTATTTCTAGTAAATTTAATTAGTAAAATATTTGTTTATTTTAATAATTAAATAAGTACTTTAATAACTGTTATTCGATGATATCGTAGTCATGGCAGAATCGCTGCAGGAAGCTCAAGAAATGCTGCACAGCCTAAATGAAGCCTCTAAACGAATTGGTATCCGGATGAACCTTGACAAGACGAAAGTCATGTCATCGGTGGCATGCCTCTCGAAGTTGTCAAGGAATATGTCTACCTCGGGCAACTAATGAAATTGGGTAGGAACAACTTCGAAAAGGAAGCCGATAGGAGAATTCAGTTAGGCATTTAAGAAGTTGTATCATATATTTTCGTCGGATATACCACAGAGCCTGAAGACTAAAGTGTTCAACCAGTGCGTCCTCCCTGTAATGAAGTACGGAGCCGAGACGTGGACACTGCCTTTGGGGCTAGTCCACAAGTTAAGAGTCGCTCAACGTGCTATGGAAAGAGCTATGCTCGGAGTCTCTCTGACCGACATAGCTCTGAAAGTTTGAAAAGTTAGGTTGAAGTGGCTGGCCAAATATGTCGCAGAACGGATAACCGCTGGAGTAAGCGTGTTCTGGAGTGGAAACCGCGTCTTGGCAAACGTAGCATGGGACGCCCTCTGGTCAGATGGCGGGATAACTTGCACAAGAGGGCCGGCAGCGACTGGATGCATAAAGCAGTAGACCAGACTCTGTGATGTACCTTGAGAGAGGCCTATGTCTATCAGTGGACTGCAACGGGCTGATAATGATGATGAACTTTAAAAAAATGGTTTAAATTGAATTATTCGTATACTGTGAAGCCCCAACCTTCGTTCTGTTTGTTTATCCATCCCATGCTTGTCTGGCAGAGATTGTTTCAAGAAATAAGACTTGTGCATTTTTTGTCATGTTGTTTTGTCATTTTTATGTAAATGATGTACAATAAAGTGTTAAATAAATAAATGAACTGTTATTCGTCTCTTTTGTTATGCATGTCATTGTTTTTTTACCTAAATAAAGAGATTTCGTTTTTATCAAAGTGCAGATTTTGTAACGTAGTTGTTATGAAGCGTATGATTTGGTTTTTATAATACTACATCTTCAAGACTATAAACGTGACTGTTGAAAGAAAAGTAGGATTTTATAAGATCATCAATTTATGCTAGTTATAAGCCTTATCTTTACAAACTTTATGTTGACAAATGTGAGGAGGAGTATTATAATTTACTAACCCAATTTCTGGTATACTTAGTTTAAATTTTTTATTACAACCTCTAATTCTCAGGGCAGTGCATATGAACTGTTTAATATTAGACTATTCTCACATAGTAGGTATTAGGTCTAGTACCTACTACCTACTATTTACAATGAAGTGGAACTTTCCATTTTAATAATTACATAAATCTTATAATATAGTGACATTTACCCCTGTACACATTATACTGAGGAAATGTTATAATTACAGCTTTAATCAAACACTGATAATGTGCTTACATTTGTATATTTGCATATTGTAGTTGTGTTATTAAAAACATGTTATTCAATATGACGCAATATTTACAAAAGTATTTTTCATACAACTTGCAATGTAGCTATCTCACATTAATATACATCCCCGTATTTGTCGGATTAAAAGGCTTTCATCCTAAGAAGTGAAAGCGGCTTGTGAATATTCCATTCCTGGCTAATCTATAAAGATCTTCCTCCAACAAAAAAACACACTCCTAGTGAAGTGCTTGAACTAAGACCGTAACCCAGGATTTCACTGCTCACAGTCCTGCACTGCCACTGCCCATGGTTAAATACAGCGATTTTTGACGGCCCTTCCGTAAGATCTTTTCTTCAACCTAACTAACCAACTAACCCCCCACCTGCACCTCCCAAGATCCAAATCCACCCCTTTTTGAATGACTTCAACTTATAAGTTCACAGTTATCAGTTATAAATAAAAATAACACCCAATAAGAATACACAGAATATGCAGATAGTTATAACCTACCATAAGCCACATATTTATTTGCGATTTTGCGGTTAACATTCTGAAAGGAGCTCAGCGTTGGCAATATTTTGTGTATTTCTGGCTTACGCGTGCTGTGTGGTTTTATTATTATTATAGACAAGTGTAATGAGACTTATTTATGTTATTTTTCATATTATAATTCAATAGCATGAAATACATAGTTATGACGTGCATTTTATTTTATTTAACTTTAAACTTAAATGAATAGTTCTCTACATGCCCGAATTATTCAATTTATATTGATATTATTTATTATTGTAATTCCATACACAATTTATTCGAGGTTCTGGTTTTTACACCGTTTACACTTAAGCATATTATATTTAAAATATATTGATTGAACGCCATCTGTAGAAATACTATCACAACTCTTTGTTAGCAATGTAAGTAATAGCTATCATTTTTAACGTCGCGGTAGCATGAACTTCTGCAACAAAATGTAATTTAAATATACATAAACATAATGTGAACCATATTAAGACCAATATAACCTTATGTAAAATAATTATTAATGTTTAATAATACTCGTAAGTCGTAACCCACGCGTCACACCTATACAATAATGCAACAAACATTGAAAAAACACCACAAGTCTTATGATGTTGCAATTAAACGAGCGCAGAATACGTACTTTGTATATAGGAATTAACGATTCAGATGTGCAGATATGTTAAACGGATAAATATTTCCATCCTATCGACCATCATTACTATCATTGGATACAACCTGTCTACAGATAACTACTATCTGTAGGCTGGTCGGATCACTTCGTGAGATTTTTTTATTCATTCCACTCCATGGTTCCACTCTATCCAAATGAAAAGAAACGTTTTATTCATTGATAGCCACTAAGCAATGCGATGCGTTATACAAATATAGTTTATTGTAATGTATATATTACATGGTTCATAATGTTAATATTGATGTTTTAAATGTAGAATTAAACATGAAAACTACATATTTCACTTTATTAACCGTGCTTTTTACCAAATTCAAAGATGAAATAAAACGTTTTCACCGCTTTGGTGTTATCTGCAATCTTTAGTCTTTAGTCTTTACTAGTGACAGATAGCAATTGGGATATTGAATATTGATAGATAGATACCTACGCCAAGAATCTCAATAATAATCGTTTTATAATTGATAAATTCTAAACTCTAACATCTTATAATTGATTTAAAATGAGCTCGGTAAGTACTAACGTTTTACTAAATTACCAAAACCCATTGAAGCTGTAAGTTATTATGTTTTTTTAGCAAATGAAAGCTGCACCAATGACAAAACAAGAGGTTATGCTTCTTATTCAACTGGTGGCGGTAAATAAAACGATACTAACCAGTAAAGAAATGAATGCCGCCAGTAACAGATTAAAAGAGGAGGCTTGGCAAAACTTGACGAACAATTTTAATGCTTCCATATCCAGTTTCCCACGAAGTCGAGCACAGCTTCGTTTAAAATGGGAAAACTTGAAGAAAGCAGCTCGTAAACGCTATTCCAACATGATAAACAGCCACAATACGGTAAGTAAACAGGTTTTGATAAATAATTAGGTATGACTCGATTTAGGTATATTTAAATATATGTTTTATAATATATTTTCCTAATTTAATTTTACTGATTAATAGCATTCTTGAAAATAATTTCGATTACAAATAATATATTCATATCATTTATGTTCATCCATATAAAACCAGGCCCTAGTGATAAAAAATAATAAATGGTTCCAGCTGTACTTACACTAAAAACTTTTTTATTTTCTTTTTTACAGGTTGGTGGTCGCAAGGACTACTTTCCACCAGACGAGGTGTTGGACAAGGTAACTTCACTTCTAAGCAGCGCAAATCAAAATGTTTCTGTGGAGTATGGCGGAGATGTGAGCCCTCAAGCACACATGATATTGGGTGAAGTTACTGTGGAAAGCGAGGAGCTGATTGAACAGAGTGATGGTGAAGGTCCTTATGAGGAGGAAGTCATAAAAGAAATGAACTATGTTGAGACACCTCCTCCAAAAAAGAAAAAAATATTTTCTAGTAGACCTAACAAAATTGGAATATTAGGTACTAGCTTTTCTTTACTTCATTGACTGTCATGTGACATTCACAATAAATTTATTTTTTGTGTACTCCAGTTGAGTGGCTGGAAAATACCATTTTCTTTCAAATTTCTTACATAATATACCTAAGCCCTTTGAGTGGCATGTACATATTTCATTTATGTCTAATTAAAAAAATCTTTGTACCCTGCTGGTTAACATACTATCACAAAAAATTTTAGAACAAAAGTGAATAAATAAAAAAGTTTTCAATAATAATATAATATTAACTTACCTACAAGACTATGTTAATTTAATTTCATACATGCAACATCTTATTACATATGACTGGTCAAATGAAATTTCATTTTGATATGTATGTTTAATTTCTTTTACAGCCAACCGGAAACACATGATGGAGGAAGAAAAATGTAAGGCCCGAATATCAAGAGAAAATGCTCTTGCTGAATATCTACTGGCAAAAAAGAGAAAACTGGACTTGGAAAATGAAGAAAAGGAAATATTTATTGCTAAACTTAAATTAGAGTTAGAAAATGCTAAATTAGAAAATTTAAAATTAAAATCAGAATTGCTTGGATAATAGTTTTAACACAGATTTGTTATTTGTTGATATTGACTGCAGCTCTCACAAATTGCCTGTTTTTGGTGCACAGTTCAAGTGCCAATATTCTACACCAGGCATGTTTTTATAAATATAAACCTACATAAATGGCAGGCTCCATGGCGCAGTTGGTTCGACGCCGGCTATGAAACAAGAGGTCGCGGGTTTGAACCCCACACCGAGACAAAAGATTGTGAGGCCTACAAATATTTTTTTGGGTGGGCGTTGATGAGACCGAAAAGTCTCTCGTAGTTTCTGATACCTACAACACAAGACTTAATGTGGGGTCAGGACTATATATATATATGACTGTTAGGTGTATTTACATATTACTTATGTATATATACACCCAAGCTTTATATGTGAATAGCTTCCACTATAGTAAAAAAATATAACATAGTTCAGTTTTCCATGCATGTCATTGTTTTTGTAAGAAAGCACAAATGAATATTTACTCATTTGTACAGGTCGGATTTTGATTCTATCATCAATCATCTGATTTTGTTACTTTACTGTATGTTGAGGTTTTATTTAAGTTTGATTTATCCAAAATAGATATAGGTACATAAAACCGATGTGATATTAGTGTATAATTATATCTAATTAATATATAGTTATAATATGTAAAAAGTTTTATTTTACACTGTACCTTGTGCCCATCATCATCATCCCCTATACCTACTTTTGCCCTCTTTTGGACATAGATCTCCTCCAAATTACGCCATTTCACCCAGTGTTCGGCTTTTCGCATCCAAAATCTGCCAGCGAGCTTTCGCAAATCGTCACTCCACCTAACTAGAGGGCGTCCTACACTACGCTTGCCAAGTCGCGGTACCCAACACAGTACAAAGATAACTTGTTTTTTGTTGATGAAATTGTTGATTGAGTAGTTGGAATAAGTAATGAGGTCGATAGATATCAGTTCACACAAATAGACGTTCAGATGACAAGTCACCAAGCAACTGGCAACTTCACAATGATTTGTCATGAGTTTTTATAATATCATAGACTCTTACACATAGTTAATTTGTGCATTTTTATATTCATACAAACATTCAGAAAAACAGCAAATTCATTAAAATACAAATGATACAATATTATAGTTGCAGTAAGATCAATGAAGCTATTGGCCTTGGTAGATAATATGCTTTTAGCGACGTTTGAATAGGGAATGGTAAAGCAAAAGCAAAAATAAGCTTTGTTTTTTTTTTCATGGTTTTAAAGAATAAATAGCCGATGACCTAGCTTAGAGTTTTTCAGTAATCTCACCCAGGACAAAATCTAGCATCAAGACGTGTCGGTAGCTCCAAAACCGGGCACTGTTTGAATCTTGTGTTGAAATATACCTAAGCAAGAACTATTTGTATGCGCTCTTACCTCTAGTAGACTATCCGTCCCTCCACCGACATACAACATGTGTGGATAATGCTATCCGAAGCATGTAAGTATTTTAAATGTAAAGAAGATATGTTGGGTTTGTGTTTTTTGCAGGTATAACCTCGGATTACACAGTTGCAATTGATCCGATCATTTAAACGACAACATTTAACAATTTGGCAGACCATGTTGGGGCATATGACTAATTTTGGCGGTTTTCAATTGAAAAGTACATAATACACAGTAGGTTTCCAACTCCTCGTATTAATTACACTTTCTGATTAATTTCGTTGCGGGTTAGAGACAAGTTAGACATTCCCGGAGACTCGCCGATCTTCAATGCTCGGTGTCATTACATTGCGTGCCACTGTTGATCCCGGCTTACAGGAGTTACAGTGGTGGGTGTGAGGGCGGGATAGTCTCCAATATACAGCAGGTTAAAGTGGGACTGAGTGGCTCTTACGACGCCTCGATTTATTATGTAATCAGGCAAGACCACATATAATTGGTACTGTATTTTTGTAATATACTGGTTAAACACGGTGGTGCTGCAATCGTGGATTTCAGTGCACTGAAAACGAAAATTAAGGATGACAGCTGCGGACGATAGACTGTGGACCGTTAGTAATAAATATAATTTAATACTTTTAAATTAAAGTTATAGTTAAATATTTAAAGCCTAAAAGACCAATACCAACGAATATACATGATAACACACACTTTTATCGTTGCCCTGATAACCATATGATCTAGTAAACCCGACCACTCTAGGACAATTGGGTCACTATATAGCTATGTTACTGTAACTTTATGATTTATTATTTTATCATTTATGAAATGTCTATGGTCATAATTCATTATCGCAACTAAGTATCATACTTTCATCTAACTGTCAGACCATAAATTATGCATGTATGTACTTGTAAGTGCGTGGTGGCCTGTTGGTAAACGGACCAGACGCGGCTGCCAAAATGTTCACGGTGGCCGCGGGGTCGAATCCCAGGACACATCACTGAATTTTCGGACTCATGTGTGTATTGATATTTCATAGTCAAACACCACGCACATAAACGGTAAAGGAAAACATCGTGAAGAAACCTGTATACCATATCGGATTTATAAGAATTTCTATGGTATGTAAGTCCACCAAACCGAATTAAGCCAGCGTGGTGGTGGTATGACCTAACCTCTCTCAATCGTACTCTCGATTGTAGCGGAGGCTCGTGCCCTGCAGTGGGACGTATATGGGCTGATACAGATGTAATTATTATACTTGTACATCAATTAATCATTACCTGTCATCGTATCAAATAGGTAGACATAACTTGCATTCGCTCCATAATTAACTTCAAATTACGTCATTTTAAGTACAGCTTAGATATAATTTGCATTAGATTTTTGTTTCCAGTGAGCCGCAGTTACATTCAAGTATAATTTGTTTCTCGAAAATGTATAATAAGATAAATTATAAACAAATTACTGAACATCCGTTTACGTGTGTAATGACATAGGTTCGTATTATAACAATAGCAGTATTTAAAGTTTTTAGGTAAGTAGAATAAAAAACTAATCATGTATGGCTATTAATGTTTTTATATCCTAGCTTATACCTGTCTATATTAATAAAGCTGAAGAAATTTAAGTTTGTTCATTTGTTTGTTTGTTAAAGCTTATCTAATGTCAAGAACTACGGGTTCGAATTATAAAAATAATTTCGTGTTGGTTAGTTTATTTATCGAGGAAGGAAGGCTATCTAATATCACGCTATGACAGCAGATAATTGAGGAAAATTACCAATGCCATTAAATTGCACATGCATCCGAATTGAAATAAGCAGACCCCACATAAGTTTAGTACATGGACAATTAGAAGACGAAGTTAGTCGCACGAACCGAGGTTTTTTTTTATTGTTATGAATAGCGAGTCGAACATGCCTTTCACCTGATGGTAAGCGATATGACCGCTCATAAACAGCAGCAAAACCAAACAACACCTTGAATTACAAAGCAATGCATGGCATTCCACTGTGCTCGCCATCCTAAGACATAAGATGTTAAGTCTCAATATGTCCGGTAGTTACTCTGGCTACAGTGCCCTTCCATCTGAAACACAACAGTCCATTTACACTGCTGTTTGACGGGCGAAATAGACACTGCGGTGGTAGCCTCTCACATATGAGAGACCTACCATCAGTAAAGTAGTAGGTATAAGTAGGTACTACCAACTATTGATACATATTTTCACAAGCAAAATAAAAGCAGATTTAATGTCAAGATCAATTCATGTTTTAAAGTATAAAAATATTTGTTTCTAATGCGGATGTTATAGGGTAGGAAATTGTCTTAGTGTCAGGTCAGAACAAAGTATGTTACTGATGGCCGCTTTGTTACTTTATTTATTTATTGTAATTTATTAGTTTACAAACAACTAATCACTAATGATTCTAAACCTTGTACGCTACGTAGTAATTATCAGTATGCACATATTGTCGGCAGCGATATAACTAGCAACGCTATAAAGATAAACACTTCAACACTACACGACAACTCACAACTGATAAGAATACAAATGATGTAAATATGCGTTTAGATTCTTACGTTGTCGACGCTTTATTGCTCTCAACTTTGTTATTAAATAACTATTTCAATGTATCATAAGTAGAAACTAATTAAAAGTAATCAATTATTCCGATTAATTCGCTAATGCAGACTTTGAGTCGCTGGAGCCAAAAACTTAATTGTACTTTGGCACTTGGCAAATAATTTTTAAAAATCGGTTAGGTACTAGGGCAGGTAGTTTCACTAAATAATATATCGTTATGTCTTATCATAATTTATTAATCATATAACTTACAGTTTTTAGTTCAAAAAAAAGAAGGAGGTTCTCAATTCGTTGGTTTTTTTTTAAATATATGTACACCGATTATTATTGACACGGTATGTGATACTAAAGGACTGGACGGGTGAAGGAGAGACTGGCAGGTTCGAGCCCTCAATCGAGATTAATGCAACGAGAATAAAGAGAATAGAGACCTTTGCCCTACAGTGGAACAGTTGAGGCTGATGTACGTAAGTATTGCTATCAGATGCGTACTGCCAAGATGTTAGAAGGATACCTTTTTGAATCCGCCCGATAGCAACAACCATACCCATTGTTGAAGAACCTGTTATGGGGAGACGTACGCCGTGTTTCAGGTTTAGCCTCACCCTCTCTATCTACAGCCAATAATAATAAAATTATTGGCTATGTTTATTTTACACGAGACCGGCATAATCCGCGAAAACTCTGTTCAGACTTCAGACAGCATTGCCCTTGCCATCAGATTTTACTTTGTTATGTCAATAGAAAATAAAAACTTATCATAGATTACTCACCCACAATCTACAAACACAATCGAATCGGAGTATTATTGTGTACTCGTACTATCGATCTAATTACATGATGTAGTCTAGCCATGACTCAGCAGTGGAATTATACGTGCAATCTATGCACCAGGAGGTTTTACGCAACCAAAGTTCAGGTTTAAGACGGATACTTTATGCTTTGTTTACACACTTGATGAGTCCACAATCACCAAAGGTTATACAAACGCTTGGATGCCTTTTACACGCTTGCGAGTACGTCAGTATTTTCCGAACAAGCAAACCTGGAAATCGCACGTTGAATTTTTTCTAAAATTACCATATGAACGGGTCACTATGATGATACATCAATCACTCGATGACAAATCGAGTGAGGCCATAGTTTTGTAGTTTGACCAACTACTAATGGTCAATATTCAATAGTATACAGCGCAACATAAAATCACCCTTTGGCCGCAAGCTTAACACCAAACATGCGCCAACGTGTAAATGAATGACAAGTTTTTTTTTTTATTGCAATTAATGGCGAGACGAGCGTGCCGTTCGCCTGATGGTAAGCGATACGACCTCTCATAAACAGTAGAAAACCAAACAACACCTTAAATTACAAAGCAATGCTTGGCATTCCACTGCGCTCGTCATCCTGAGACATAAGATGTCACGTCTCAATATGTCCAGTAGTTACTCTTACTTGTAATTAATCTCGCCGCAAGCTTCTTTCGATCTATGATCAAAAACTGACAGTAGCCCTATTTATATAAATATGTGGACAGACGAAAAGTGTTCCGACGTAAGTGGTGCGCGCGCTCCATTGCATCTTAAGTAGAGCGTTCCTGCAATTATAATAGTTGTCGCTCACAACTACTTTAACAAAAATGCAGAAAATATTAATAACTAGTATAATATTTAGAAATATGGTATTTTTCCTTCGTATTTAAGAAGTTTTTTTAGAATTTGACCAATGCTCAACAAGTGATGAAAACTCTTCATTAAATAAAAAAACTACGTGATGTACAATAAGATAATGCTATTAAGCATGTTATGGACAATAAAAAAATATAGTCGATATTGTGTTCAGTGTTGTGTACTTTATCAAAACAAAGACTTATTCTACAAATAAGAACAAGCAATGGGTCTGATAAATAATAATAATTGTTATTGATATCAATATAGAATTATCATTCATAGTAACGGACAACGGTTATTATGAATCAGTCGTATCCATTCGAGGGCCGGATGCTCTGAATGAACTTTTTAGTCAATCTTAAGGTTTCTGTAACGGCTTATAGAGTGCCGAATCAAAACGAGTTAGGTCGGAACAGTATATTTCCATCTAAAAGAAGTAATATATTCCAAACCAATGAATAGCATTCAGAAATAAAACTACCATTACGTTTAATTTCTTGTAATGTCTAGCACTGCACATTTAATAATAACAACAAACATAGCAAGACCTAGGCCCACAAACTTCTGGCACCATGGCCGCATACTTCATTCGCGTCTCACAGATTATTAGCGCGGGCAGGGCTCTTACGAGTCCTTAAAAAAACAAACTTACGCAGATGTCTTAACCGAAAATTCCCTATGTCCATATTCGCGCATAAAAAGCTATCACAAAGTATTGCCCATAAGAAACACCAAAGCATTATGCAACGGTTCTGCAATATGTAGGATTTCTTAATACATTTATCAGGGTCACCGGAATGAGGGTCCAAGCAGCAAATCAAGTTTTGACACGGCATTATGTAATTACCCATAATAGAGTATAGAGTAATATCTAAGCGATAAAAAGTAAACAATTTATATCTACATAACGACCCTTATGAATAGTTTAAAACCTAAACCCTATAATTATAGCATTATACTATAAAGATAGGCTGTCACGTTTAATATAAATAAATAGGATATTTAATCAACCAACAATATGCAGGTTCTATTTACATACACATTTTATTAATTTCAGGTTGTTATGAGCCCAGAGTTTTTATAGTTTCTGATATGCTTGCAATTTTTTTTGAGGGGTTAAGACACAGAATAAGGTTAAGAGTATGTGTAGCAATATTGGGCCGCACTGAATGATATATTAGCGGGGTTTTTTATAATCATACCAAAAACTAGTATTTTTCTCATTTATTGGCCAAAGAGGATTTTGCTGTTATACAAATGGTAAGTCTAATAATTTAATCAATAAGTATAGTTTAACGATATTCAGTAAAATATTAATTAATACTACAGTTTATAAAATGTTAATAATATTATTTCGCAACATAACTCGTGGTAAAGTTTCAAAAATACATACAATGATGAACTGGCACTAATTGTGCATTTTCCGTAACATGATAAGAATTTAAATTTTAATTAAGAAATAATTTTCTTATTTCATATATTTGACCTTAGTTACGTAATAAACACCATGTTTTTCAGAAAATGAAACATAACGAGACAAAGACCGCGGTACTGGAATAATTATAATACAAGATACTAGGTATACAAAATTAATGAAAGTATACGTCTCGCCGACACGTACTTGGTAAACGCCCGGTTGAGGAGGTGTCTCGTGGCCACTAATCGACTATGGGCTATTGCAATACTGTCTCATTAGTCATTACGTTATACTTAGATAACAGAAGATCATTCTGCACTGGGCGTCGGGAACCTAAACAGTCTTCTTCCTCAATTTAAGTTTCAGGGGTAGACCGCCTTTTACCGCCTGAACGACGTTGCTCGTGTGTTTGATGAGAGGCTGACGACGGGTATTTGCAGATGGTTCCACTGTAAACTTCTGCAGCACTGCTGCTAGGCCAGCCAACGACTGCATCTCGCCGAGCCGAGCACCTTGAAGAAAATATTATTTAAATTATTACCTGCAATTAAAGCGTGTTTTTCAACGTGGGGAAAAACATTGATTTATTAAGCATGTATTAGAGTCAATAGTCTTACACCTGAGGATGCTTAAGAACGGGCGAAATGAAGATTCAATAAGGAAGCAAGCTCTGATACCGGCCAGATGACGAAAAAAAAAACACGGGAATAATAAAATTAAATTGATTATATATATTCATAATACATAGAGCTGTAAAATATTCAACATTTAGGGGACAATTATACTCATGCCTTTGAATGAAGATATTAAAAATTGTATTTGGCCATACACAATAAAATATTAAAGAGTTAATTATGTATTCAAATTCATTGCATAAACAAAATTAAGTTAACTTACGCCTACTTCAATAGTTTACATTATTTAGAATATAAAATAATAATAAAAAAATAATGTTTTTTGATAAGTACGGACTACGTATAACATAATTTATTTTTTTTTATATAAAAAATAAGTTGTATATTGATGTATCTCTCCGAAATCAAATATATATATATATATATATATATATATATATATATAATTTCAATACAATATTTTATATGTGAATCCTTTCAGAGAATAAAAAAGCTATCTACTAAAGCGTCTACTGATTTCAGTAGACGCTTAATAATAAACAAATGTGACAAAGTTAAATTATGTGGCCAAATATGTATCAATATTTATGGCCACAGAATAAAGTAAATAAAATAAATCCGTATACGTCATATCTATAAACCTATTATTTTTTTGTGTCTATAACTGACACTTTCTTTTTGTCCACTATGAAAACTGGAGCAGTTTTATGCCCTCCTAGTTTATAGACGGAAATTTGTTCTCAGCTTATAATTTTAAACAAAATCAAGCCGTAAAAATATTTGATTCTAGGAACTCACATTTTAAAACTACGCATCGATGATAGTGGCAACTCGATGTACTATTCAAATACTTAGGTACCTAGGTAGTAATGCACTTTGCACCACTATATTATCGTGAACAAAACTAATGCAAAAAATAATGTTTTTAGGTCTTTCTGTAATAAAGTCCAGGCTTTACACGTTTCTCCAATTCTAACCACCATAAAAATATGGCACACCAAACAATGCAAGATTTCATTAAAGAACTAAAACTCACTTTGCTAAAACGAAATAATTTTACTTACCAATACATGCCCTGGGCCCTTCACCAAACGGCATAAAAGTATACTTGAACTGGCCAGTTTCCTTTCCCATAAATCTTTCTGGTCTAAATTGCGTGGGATCGTCAAAATACTTAGGATCATTTTGGAGAGCTTGGACGGGAATTATAATCTTCACCTGGGGGTCGATCGTGATATCAAGTCCAGGAAGAGTATACTTCCTAGCACAAACTCTGTGCAAAGTACCTAGAGACGGAAATATCCTTAAAGCCTCTTTGAAGGTTGCGCTAAGTAAAGTCATATCTGCAACGGCATCATAACATAACTCGCCGTTGTATTTTGCGAGCACCTCGTCTATTTCATTCTGAACGTTGCGTTGGATATCTTGGTTGAAAGCTAGTTCGTGTAAAGTAAAGCTAGTAGCCGACGATGACGTTTCGAAACCAGCAGCAAAGAATATAAACACTTGCGCTGCCATACATTTAGTATCCATGTCCATTTCAACCGACTTCGGTGTGCCATCTGGGTTCACTTTCTCTATAGACTCACCTTGGATTTTTCCTTTCAGTTCGAGCTCTAAAAGAAGGTCTATAAAATCATTTCGACCTGAAGGTTTTCCATCTCTTTGTTTCCGGATACTTTCAAATATTGTAATGATATCATTTTCTAATCGGTCATCGCCGACTTTCAAAAATTTCCTCAATTCCGGAAATATTTCCCAAAGAGCTATCACAACAAGATTACTCCAAGAACGGTTGAAGATCGTCTTCCCGAGCTCCCTAAATCGTGATTTATCATCATTGATGGAGTCCATTTGTATCCCAAAGCCGCAGGCACCGATGAACTCTGTCGTGAATCGCGCCATCATTTCTCGCACGTCACATTCTCCTTCGCGCTCTGCTACTCCTTCTGCGACAGTCTGCATTTTCTTCGCACACTGCACCACTAAGGGAAACATGGCCTTCAACTTGGCTGTAGTAAAAGCTGGTGTTAATCTTTTACGCAATAATTTCCAAAGGTCACCATCTGCGTGGAACAAATTCATAAATAAAGGTTCCAAATCAATATTCCTGCCCAGCCCGCGTGGATAGAAACTTGAAAAATCTACATTTAATATATGTCTTGCTATGTCGGGGTCGCGCACAATCAGTTCCGGCGTATTTCCTCTGTAATAACCGACCACTTTTTCTTCGGAATATTTATTATACAACTCGACACTTATTTCAGTGATGCTTTTTAGTCCGATTATATTTCTCAGATGGTTTCCAAAGACGGGTATAGGTCTGTCATGTTTCACATAGCGTTTAGCCCAGTAGTCATGATTGCGTGTAAAATATACGTACGCAAGTATCAGTAACAACGCGAGCAACACTAAAATCATGTTGACTTCCCGAGAGTTGCTTCGACTATGCACAGCGTCTGACTAGAAAACAAGGCCGATAGCTTTAATCTTACTGTTTATATAATAACGCTTCGTTCAAATTCCAACTCGCGCTGAGCCCAAATAAACGGTACAGGAAGCCGTGAGAATCTTAACACTTGAAATTAAATAAAATGTTATTTACAACAGTAAATATAGGTATAAATTTACAAAAAGTACAAAAAGTAATAACATATTAAATGATTTAAAATAGTCATAATTTAAAATTATTTTAAGTTAATTATTACAGTTAATTTATATAAAAAGGGTACAGTACATTATATAAAAAATGGGAATAAAGTTCTTTGTGGGTTCGCATTTATTTTTCCATCTGTGGGTTATATTTTAAGGATATTAATACTTTAATAGATAAAGTGTGGTGGACCATTACAATGTACTTTACACATTACTAGCGATGCGTAGGTAAACAGGCTTGAGAGTTGAGTGGAGTGTATCTACAACAGAAGTTATTACCTAAATATACACTTTTAAAGTACTGCTAGTCCAAAGTACCTATATTTGTGAATGACACTAGATAAATCTTCATGTTCATTAATTACTTACCTTTTTTGTCGCATTCATAACACTACCATACTGCCGTCCTCAAGCTAAAATGCCGTTAAGGACAACAACCGCTTTTTGAGTTATGCACAAAAAAGCGATATTACAGTTCTAAATTGAAAGTTTCGCTATTTGAAAGTGCCTCCTGCGATCTATTATTCAGTACTCCAAGGTCTAAAGATGACCACTTGCTATTAAGTAACACATTCTTTAAAAAAAAATCGCAAAAATTACTTAACGGCATTTTAGCTTGAGGACGGCAGCATAACATTTCCAACGTTAAATCGTAATTGATAAAAAAAAACTTTGGTCCGTGAAACAGGATACAACCAATAGAAAACAATTCCACGTAGTTTTTGCTGTGACAATACACACATATTATGTACATTCTGCTACCCATGTAAACAAACACACATACCTAATTGCCAGTAATTATAGTGACGGCGTATATAATGTTACACAAATTGATGTTAGTACCATACTTTATTTAAATTTATATTAGGTACTTATGTGTCTTTTTTTACATTTACCTTTAATGTTATACCGAGTATATCCAGACTGCGACCGAAAGAGAAGCCAGATGAAAGTTTTAGCTACTTCAGACACGAAGTAACTATAAGGTGGTTCAACCGTTTTTAAGATTCGCGCACACAAAGGGAACAAACAGCCAATAATTCTAACAATTATTGTTTTGGATTCTATGTCTATAATGCAGACATCCAATCCTAGATTTTTAATCGACTTTAAAAAAAATAATATCAATACGATGGTACATTACTTATATGTAATTTGGTCAGAAATGTACAATTTTTTTATATATTAATCTATATCAACTTCTGAATAAATTTGCCAAAGGAGAACCCCGATTATGAGCCCAACCCAACAGATTTGGTCTACACAAATGAAACATGTAGGTATGATTATTTTTTAATTGTATGTGGTTACCCCAAGGAACTTATACGTCAGAGTATAAGTTCCTTGTGTTACCTTTTTAAAGGTGCATGTATGTTTTTCCACGCATATTTCATTTTGAAATAAACCGGATTAAAATGTATGACTCAATACAGTAACTGTTTCGCCGGATAACTACGTATAGTATGCAGACAACGTGTAAATAGCCGGTTAGAGGCGGCGGCAAAAACACACACATACACACACTCACACACATATACAAACCGCAAACGTATCTACTTATAGCGATATGCTAACCAAAATAAATTATTTTGATCACAACGCTTTCTTGACGCTCCTTTTGCAAACGTGTATCAATTTTATCGGATTTAATAACGGTACTGCATGTACGATAAGTGTCAACATTTACAATACTTTTATTGCTTTCATTCAGGTTTTGAACAAGTGCGATCCATATGAGATGATTTTTTTAATTATATTAGTGTCGCTTTTGATCGCGATCTATCTTTTTTCCACAAAAAACCATAACTACTGGAAGAAACGAAATGTGAAGCATGATCCGCCAGTGCCTTTTTTTGGAAACCATTTCGCTAACCAATTTGGATACAAAAGCATCACTCAAGTTGCAACGGAGTTATACAACAAATACCCAGAAGAAAAGGTCGTTGGATACTATCAAGGTACGACACCGTTGCTATTGATAAGGGACTTAGAAATAGTGCGGCATATATTAAGTGTGGATTTCTCACATTTCTACTTGCGAGGACTAGGCAGAAATCCTAAAGTGGAAGCCATATTCACAAACTTGTTCCACACTGATGGCGATTCGTGGAAACTACTTCGGCAACGATTGACGCCTGCATTCACCACGGCAAAACTAAAGGCAATGTTTCCACTCGTCGTAGAGTGTGCAAAAAAACTGCAAGGAATAGCCGACGGCATCGCTAAGCAGAATGGATCGTGTGACATACGAGATCTCATCGCACGATTCACCACAGAATTCATAGGTGCTTGTGGATTTGGAATAAACATGGACACAATAAATAATGAACATTCAATGTTCAGAAATCTCGGAAAACTGATTACTTCAGCGCGTTCATTGCGAATAATGACGTTCCATATGTTATGGGAAAACTTCCCAGCTGTAAGAAGTTTCTTATATGTTGGTAATTATAAAGTGGAAGCAAGTATTGCTAAAATACTAGAAGAAATACGCAAAAAGAGAAATTACAAACCGAGTGGGCGCAATGATTTTATAGATCTCCTCTTAGAGCTTGAGGCGCAAGGAAAAATCACCGGAGAGTCTATTGAAAAACGCAATCCAGATGGAACTCCGAAGCAAATTGAAATGGACATGGACATGAGGTGCATGGTGGGACAGGTTTTTGTATTTTTTGCAGCAGGGTTCGAGACTTCGTCATCAGCTTCGAGTTACACTTTGCACCAATTGGCCTATAATCCTGAAATTCAACGTCAAATCCACGAAGAAATCGATGAAGTTTTTAGAAAATATAACGACGAACTATGCTACGATGCAATTGCTGAAATGAAATTACTAAGCATGGCTTTTAAAGAAGCAATGAGGATGTTTCCATCACTTGGCGTTCTAAACAGAGTATGCGCAAGACGGTACATGATCCCCGAACTGAATATAACAATAGATCCAGGTGTGAAAATACTAATACCAATAGCAGCAATACATAATGATGAGAAATATTTTGACAATCCAACAGAATTTAGGCCGCAAAGATTTTCCCCTGAGCAAATGAAGAACCAAGCCAAATTTTCCTACATGCCGTTTGGAGAGGGCCCCAGGGCATGTATTGGTAAGTTCTATAACTCGGTTACAAACTTATTTTTTGCTGAATAACTTCTCCGTCACTATTCTAATGTATTCATTGGCGTCGCTGTTTACTTTTACCCGACTATAATATCATAAATGCACTCATATCTTTAATCAAACACAGATAACGTGTTCAGCTTTCAATACCTACTTAACAGACGCTGTAATAAAATAATTACGACAATGTTACCCAGCCAACAATATTAAACCACTTTGCATTTATTAGTTACCTACTTACTTAATCAATAGTGTTAACACGCTGAAATAATTACCACCAAACTTCTATTTGCAGTAAAGGTCGTATACCTTGAAATTCTATAATGTTATTATTTTATATCACATACCCAGCATTTTATATGTGACCATTTCTAGTTGCTAGACTTGGTGAGATGCAATCCTTGGCGGGGCTCGCAGCCATTCTACAGAAGTTTACTGTGGAGCCGGCTCCTTCTTCTACGCTGGAAGTAGAGGTGGAACCTTCAATGAACGTTATACAGGCACTCAGAGGAGGACTTCCTCTCGTATTGAAATCAAGAAAAGCCAAAACGGCATAACATGCTTAATATAGCTGAATAATCCACTCTTTACTATTTGCTGTTTAGAATATCGGAATCTGTCATAAAATTCTGTAAGCATTGTCATCCTTAGACCTATCGTCAAGTATTAATATCTTTTGAGCTATCACTATGAGGATAGAAACCTGTAAATCATGGCAAAAGTGTCCACAGTTGCTTGTTAGAATATCGGAATTTATAATGATGTGCCTTATGTGTTTACTGGTTGACATCTGATATCTTTATCTCTAATTATGGCTATGAGATCTTGTTGATCCTTGAACAGTGACAACATAGGCCAAAGTTCAGCAGGTTCTACATAAGATCAGGTTGGCATATTCCGTCTACGGGGCGTAACCGTCTACTTCCAATTAAATGCAGTACATTCAAATTACAGCTTTGAGAGTTGGCATGTTAACACAGCATCGCTTTTTGCTACAAATTCAATTTAGAGAGTAAATAAGTTGTTATAGAATAGGCTAAAAAATATATAGTTGACAGTGTTAAGAGAGTTATAGTGTTCATTTAAGTAATTTTCATATTAATTTGTTGGGAAATGCAGTATATAGCACAAATATGCGATGCGATAAATTGGTACCCTCAAAGTTACTAAGCGCTTAATTCCGTCTATTTTTACAGGGGTGAATATGTCGTTTGCCGTTAATACCCTGTTTCAGATTTCGTAAACATTTTTCATGTAACTTTTCCTTTATTAAAGAAACCCCTATAACTATAATTCAATTCATTATTATTTCAGTTACATATATGAAACCCTTATTTAATTAGAAGCGATATAAAGATACGCTTATTGATTCTCTATTATTATATTTTTTCTTTAGTATTGTTTATCTTTGACAGTAAGGTACCTTTTTTAAACATTTAATGTAGTTCTTTTGATTTGATTTCAATATTTAAACGATTTTTTAAACCAAAAGCTCTGTCAACTTTTTCATAGCTCGTTCAAACGTTCAAATCATAGCTTTTTTTTACATGGGTATCGTTATTTAATTAATCCTAAGCCTGGAACTAAACTAACTGGTCACTTTTGAATAATCTAAATATCATAATACTTCAATATCTAGACGGAAACAATATATTATTGTTATAACTAATAAAAATAGGTGTAGGTACTTATCCCAAATATGTTTACTATCCCTGACTTCCCCAATATCACGGAATAGCCCCAAAAACAGTTTATTACAAATAAATCGTGACCAAGACTTTAAAGATATTTAAGATCCTGAAGTTAATACATGATCGTCTTCCACCAATGAACATTACGTGTATTCTTAAAACAAGTAATAATTTCTATGAAATTTTGATGTATGACGTGTATGACGGTTTTCCCCGATTTTGAAGGGAAAATCCGTATAGCATCCATTTTCTACAAAAAAAAATGTATCTTATTTATTTGGATAGCTATATTATATGTGCTATATGCATTTAAAACTTTAATACACTGTTTATCATATTAAAAAATAACATTAGGGAAAACAATAAACCGTCATAATTTGTAAGCCAACAAATGTGAGTTTTCAAAAAACTATGCCGGAATTAGGCACCCTGACCTTACCTACAATTCGAGGACAACTTGAACTAAATTTATAGTATTATTTTTACTTCTCATTGACGTCAATTAAGTTATTCATTGCGAATATAACATCATTAAACGTAATCTTTAATTGTGTTATTTTCATAAGTGTGAACCTCATTAATATGCTATACGCAGAAAAAAAAAACAAAATTAAGTCACATGTTGACATTTTGATGAACTATGATAATAATTAAGTTGAGCAAACCTTTGTATATAGTAGACCTGCTGGGTGTTCCGAGTTCCGACTGTGTTACTAAATGTAAATTCTAGTAGATTAAATTTAAACAATTATAATGTCGTTTCAATACATCAAAATTTACTATGGACCTTGCGATTCCTTCCATACGGTAACTCACAAACCCCAGAAATTGAGAGGTCTAAGAGGCAAGTAGTTACATCTTCGAATTTGATCGAAGAGTTACATAATTAAATTTAATTTTAAGTAGATTTTATTATAATAATTTGTATTTTTATTTTTTTACTTAATAATTCTTAAAAAAATATATGTTTGAAAATATAATGAATATTTGCCTATGTACTATAAATGTTGGGACTATTTATTTACTCCTATAAAGCTATTAAATATCTTCAGATCGTCTACAAAAACTCGGTTTTCGAGTTGATTTAGTTCCAGTGGACTTCGTCAATTACTGTATGCTTGAAATGTGTGGACACGAAGTAAGTGAATTTTCTTATACAGACTTTCAATCTTTCATTATTTATGATTACCGTTATACTTTTACTTAACAATAAATTGATGCAAATTGCAATCCAAATAACGTAGCAATATTTAGCAATCGTCTAAATCGCACTAAAAGAAAATGATAAAATCTACATTATCATTGCAGTATTATAGATCCAATCTATAAATCTAATTTTATTATAAGATCGGAAATAGGGTTAATAATGTATTTACCCTTGTATCATCCAGGTATTTCGCTGCAACATCCAGAATCTTCTATTCAACACTCCTTACCACTTAGATCCGGTGTGCCAGCGAGCGATCAGCGCCGTGCTCGAGTCGACGGCGAAATTCAAACGAGCGAGGACCTATCTTTGGTTCTGGACGCTCATAGAAGACCAGATCTTTATGAGGAATGAATTCATGCCTACTGACTATTGGTCCATTGATATGGAACACAAAACTTTAACACCGTGTATTGAGTGCGTCAACTGTTGCGGTATATTAGCCCATTGGAAGAAAAATAAATAAAGCTCTGTTTCTATTAGAAAAATTTTCAATTGATGTTTTTGTAACACTGAGAAGATCGCTTAGAACTCCAATCACCCCAACATTTATATTGATGTCGGATAATTCCACATCCTTTCTCAGTCTTTGTAAGACACTTTCTAGCACAAATATTTCGAATCTATAAAAGCTAAATGTTGGGAGAAAATGAAACAATTGTGGTTTTGAATGGTTTATATTGAAACAAATTACAAGGCTCTCGAGTTCAGTCCGCTAACAGTGCCGTAAATAAATATACCAATGCGTTCAGTCGATGATGACCACCACCTAGGAAAATTCCTATCATTGATGCTTGGATATGCCCTTCAGGTAGTTAAGCCATCGCTCAAAAACAAAGAGGCGTTTTAATCATTTCGTTTATTGTTGCTTTATAACAAAGCTGTTTATAAACATAAAGCGATACCAAGACAGATTAAAATGAATTACGAACTTTGATACCAATAAAAATATATCGGTATCGACAGCAGAAATATTTATTGATGGTCTACCGCTAGGGCATATCAGCCGATTATGAAATAAGATTTTGTACATGCATACACGATAAAAACCTTAGCTGATGATTTTTGGTGATCGAAAAAGATGTATAACCTAGTTAATGCAGTTTCTTTTTGTCACAAGAACGTAAATAACAAGTTATTTTAAAGCGAGACCAGGAAAATATAAAGATTATGAAAAAAAATTTACTAGCAATAGTGACATTGAAAAGAGCATTTTAGTTACTTGCACATTAATTCAACTGTTACTCAATTTATTTCTCAACACTTGTGTGGATATCGGAGACTATAAATTCATTTTACAAGCGACTTATCTGTCGATATCACAGCCCAATATTTGTTTCATTTTTGCCTGTTATTATCGCTTTATTATCTTTTACATAAGTTCGGGATTTATTTATTACATCAACAGCAAACATATAATTAGCATTTCAGATATAATTTAAAATTATAATTTGACAAACATTATAAGATGAATCTTATTTATGGGATTATCAAATTTTGATAGTAGTATTTTAAGCGTTATACTAATTTTAAATATTATGTGACTTCATTGGTCAATTATTAATATAATTGTCGTTTTCAGGAAATATTCGCAAAATTAGCTATTACTATTGCCATAAAATTTGCAAAATCACGGAATAAAAAACGAGCTATATTACCAAATTACTTTTTTAAATGTACCCTCGAAATCAAACACTCGAATCAAAAACAGTATTTCGTCTTCTTAAAATTAATTTCAATTTTGTCCTTTATATGTGTTTTTATTTGACATGGCTGTACTGCTAGTTGCCTCAAAAAACTAGAATCCCGCCCACACTTCAGGCTTTATTTTCCTGGTCAGACTTAAAATGTATATTCAATAATTTTAATAATCACAAAATATTCCGCAGGAGTTAAACTTAACACGATTTTAACGTGTTTTAAGCGCAAATTATGTTTGTCAAGTTTTCAAGTAATAGTATTGCTTTGTGATGGAATAATTATGTACAACTTTGACAGATAAAGTAATATTTAGCAACAGCAAAATATAACTTCGAATCAACATTAAAATTTTAAAATATTGTCCTCATTATTTGGTTAAACTTACCATGCACTAATATTCACTTTCGTCTACAATTTATGGCGAAATAGCAATATTCCTGTTCTAAGGAATTATTTGGACATAGTGCGCATTTTATTAATCAACCTAATTATTTTTTTAAGCGATACTGGTGAATAAACTTTAATATGTAAATTCAGTGCGATGATTTTTATAATTTAAGTAGCAAATTAATAACATCAAAGGTATACAGTAAAGACATATCTGAGGAGCTTGCCTGAGTAAAGACAAGATTCATTTTGACCAAATCTATGCATTAGACTGCGTTTCCACAAGGACAATGTGTAAAAATCGACTAATCATATTGGACATCTAGAACATGTCATGCGATTTTTATACATCTTCACTTGTCTTCGCTACAATGGCTTAGACCAAATCCAGACTATAATACCCATATGGTTCATTTTCCTGCCTATCAGTTATGTTCACAGTATACAATTCGACTCTCAGTCTCCTATTTTTGTGTATCTACTGTGTTTCTCATTTCATTTTTTCCTATAGAACGAGGTCACACCGAGTACGAACCATGATCGGTATTATGGTATGAATTGCACCAACTCTTCAGCGACAAAAGATTACGTCATTTCAAAACTCAATTATTGACATGTTAATAAAAAGTGTCATTGAGACCCAACAAGTGTCATCATTGTGAATTTATTTTTCAACAACAGCATAAAAGCGCGTGCCAAATATTTAACTAATGGTACGATCAACGGCTTTCCCGACATTTGGATCTGAATGAATTACAAAAGCGATTGCGATTGGTAAAAGATTGCATTCTCCTTGGTTTGGACTAACAATGCTTTTTGAATGGTCACAATTAAAACTTAGATTATTGTTTCATGACGGTCGACAGTTTCAATTATATATTTAAAGTGTGGAAGGGGTATATAAGTAATAAATAACAGGCACTGATTCAGTTCAAGTATGTGCGTAGCAGTAACGTGTAACCACCAAGCCGTTCGACATGCCGCCGATTTAAACTCGAAAATATCAGAACCGAGAACGTTCCAGTATAAAACTGATATCTATCTATAATTTCATAAATATTTTTTATTCAATTTACAATCGAATCAATATCGAGTGATAGTACATACAAAGAATTAAAATTATAGATACACCTTATACCGAAATTACAATAAAAATAAACTTGTTTTCTTTTTACTGCATAGTTCAGAAAATATGTGATACACACACCGCATGTACCGACACGCCCTAGTCAATGTAGAAAAATAAACATACACGCATTCTGTACACGTAAATAACTTCATAATTGTCACACAGAAGGTGCACGCTTATTGCTTTATGAATACAATCGATAACCTCTTTCATTTACACTGTGACGTAACAAGCCGTCACTACTCTATTCAATGACGCAATATATCGTCATTCCTAATTTAGTAATGGAAAATCACTTAAAATATTCAACTTTTAATCCATAAAACCATTATCATACAGGTGGTTTAATTAATTAAATAAATTATTCGAAATAATTTAAATTTCATATTTTACAAACAAAACAGCGGAACAATCCATATCCCACAGACCCATTTTACACTTAGTAACCTCTACGCGTTTCGTAATAAGTCAGGACAGAATCCCGCAGTGATACCCAATAGATAACCTAATATAGTTTCTATAGGCATCAGATATTAAAATAAATCAACTCTCCACGCACCGACTGTGTGACGTAACACAATGCCAAACTCTCATACAATATGTACCATGCACAACAAAAATACGGCCACTTACACTAACTGTAAAACAAGTTAAATATACTTATAATTAACAACCAATTTATTCGCAGTAAGTTTCTCTCGTTCTAATTGAAACATTCTCTCGTGAAGTCAATAGGCAAGTGTAATCGTTGTCTTTTGTAGTGTTCTTTAAATATCGATATTACACAGATTTATCGATAGAATCAGTGTGTATCGCAGCTCGTCATCATGTAGTTTTTAGTGTTGTAACAATCATATTCATCATATACCTTTTTTATTTCAATGTTTTTAAAACAATAAAAAATACATGATTGCACCTTTCTCAACCATTATCCATCCTTTGAGATAAAAACTTATTTAAAGGATTATACATCGTTACTTAATTAGTTTTCATTATATCGATAGAAAATGACTTAAAAAGAAATAAATGCGGCGATACCAGATATACTAAAACATCCGACATCGCACACAGCGACATCACAAATTGTATGGCGTTTTAAACTCACGAATGTCACAAAATACACAGAGTATTCGTTTGATTGGGAACTCGATAAACGACGAGTCTAGTCACAGGCATTTACATCACAAACTTCACATCCGAGTCGAGTTTCGATCGAAAACTGGATACTAAGCTACGCGAATCAGTCGTTTGGTAGAGAGACGAGGGACTACTACGATTAATGTTACTACTTTTGTTTAGCCTCATTTTAGAATATAATTTAAATTTTATTGTTCTTTCGATATGAAACATTCGTTTCAGACGCGATAACTATTGGTCACTATAAACAATTTTCCGCCCGCAATATCGAGTTTTCTCGAATCTCGACGTTTGAATGCGAATAGAACCTTAAAACACGTAGGGCAGTGTCGTGAGTCGGGTCCTTTGGCAATCACTTGACATTATCTAACACAGGGTACGAGCGGTCCGCACGCGCGCGCACTGTCCCGTCCGACACTCGGCCGCGAGTCTCTCGGCACTCATTTCACTTGGCTCTTGACGTGTTGCAAGAACTCGTAGTAGGAGAACGCGGACTCGACTCTGTCGTCGACGAGCCTCTCCGTAAACATCGTCTTGGATGGCGAGTTGTCTCTGTGGAAATCAAAACGTGATTAGTAAATTAAAATTTTAATGTGTATGGTTATTAATTTAGTTAAATATTATTGAAGTAGAACTGATAAGTTGATTCGATATAAAAATATGACGAATATGTAGTCAAGTTTCAAAACAGGAATAGTACATGTGATTGAATTAGTATCGATAAGAATTAGTATGGTAAAGAATGGGGCTATTTAGCAGTCGCCTAATGGGGTATATGCATGTGATTCCAAAATAAGCAAAACAATTTTTTTTTATTAAACTTGTAGCAGTTTCGATATTTTTTGTACTTGTTTGGCTTATATTTTCAAAGACTTTCATTTTTTTCCGGTAACGTAATATACAGAATCGCTAATTTAAAAAAAACATGTCCCTATTTAATGATGTAGGTGACGTTACCTGAGTATGATAATCTCGGAGGCGTAGGGTCGGTCGTCGTTGAGTTTGTCGATGAACGCGTGCAGCAGCGCGTTGCCCTCGGTGTCGAGGCGGGGCAGCGCGCGCGCCTCGTCCGCCAGCTGGCTGTGCGCCGCCACGCCGAACGTGTCCGACAGGAAGGCGGGGCTCACGGCGCTGCCCACGTATATCATCATGCACTCGCCGTCGTCCAGCAGGTATGCGCCCGTTGAGTTTATTCTGAAATATGTTTATTGTAGTATAGATGGTGCAGCTTGAGTGAAAGTTACAACCAATTCAGGCTGACTGGCAAATTGTCAGGTTGAATGTTGACAGGTGGCCTGTACAAATTTTATTGTATGAATAAAATAAATATTAATTTATTTATTTATGAAAAAAATTACTACGTTCAAATGATGATTTAGTTTCTTTAAATATTTAAAGATTTTGAACGATGGCTATTGTTTAGTTATAAATTAAAAATATTTTGTAACATACTCATAGCATACAGTTGGGATATGTGTCTCAATATGTATAAATCTTTAAATTTTTATCGAAATGCAATGACACGCGATGGCGGACACATTATTGTATTACCACGCCAAAAGCGTCCTTTATTTATGTAGCATGATATTGTATTGCAGCCGCATATAGCAGCATTACCCACTTATTTAAGTGGGTAATGCTACTATATAATATAAATGCAAAACAAATAATCTTAACGCCCTACCGTTCAGCAGAAAGATGCAGTCGTGGCGGATCTGGCGCTGTATCATCATCCTCCGCTGGTCGTGGCAGATGATCCCTGAGATTATGCAGCGGATACAGATCGGGGTATACTGAGCGCGCGAGCTGATGCAACGGCAGACACTTGAGCGCGCACATGTCAGCGACGCGGTCGTCGAGGCGCGTGGAGGTGCCTGCGCGGAAGGCCTTGCGTTTGAGCAGGGCGAGGAGGTGCAGCGGCAAGAGGCGTAGTGAGGCGGGCGCGTGCAGGGCGGCGGAGCGCGCGCCGGCGGGCAGGTTCTGCGCGAGGCGATGCGCACTCAGCGCGTCCACCGCCACGTTGCTGAGGGCCTCGCGAGCCTCGCTCAGGGATGCGCTCACGCAACGGTCCACCGCTGGAATGCAAAAAAAAGTATTATATTTTTTACTACAACTACAATTATTTATTTTATTATTTAATTGTACAAATTTGATATTGTCCTTACTGGTACAATGTAGATATAAACTGATAATTAATTTCAATTGGTTCGTTGTGTTTAGAGTGCCGGATTAGCGATAAAGCAAATGTACTATATTGTACCAATCCTGGTAAATTGTTGGAGGTAAATAAAAGAGATATAAGAAAATGCATAAAAATTACTTCGGGCACACACAAAACGAATCCTCCCTTGTACTCAATTTTAGTGTTGATTGGCTACGATAAAGCAAATGAAATGATACAATATTTATTAAGTTATTGTTTATAAAAGAAGCGACTGTCCATGACTGGCCCATGAAATATTAATGTCGATTTATTAAAGTTTCAGAGTGTTATCCACGTAGCTCACCCATTTTACTGACTAGTCCAATGATACACTGTTGGTCTGCGGCGTGCAGCACCTCCGTGAGGTTGCTCGCCAGCGGCAGCGCCAGCGTGTGCACTCGTATCCGCCTCTCACCTGTACACACAAATCATTACAGAAATTAACAATAGAGGATAATACAATGTTTATTATTTGAACGGTTTCGTACATCGGTGTATGTATGTATTTACGTCAATTTATACTGGCTACGGAATTTTTTTGGTACAGGCGGACTTAATACCTAATGGCATTTTCTACCATACCACTTCATAATAGACTGGATTGTGGATGTCAGAACTATTTTCTATATTCTATGTTAATACAGTAAAGAAATTTAATATCTATCTACGGAGTATATCAAAACTGCGACCGAAAACGAAGCTAGGTGATAGTGTAGTGACTTCAGACATAACATAACTAAAAAATGTTATTTTTCCCTATCGTCGTATTTATTTTTTATTTATTTAACTTTATATAAAAACACATTGTACCTAGGCGGATGTAACACCCAAAAAAGAGGATAATTTATAAAATTACAAAAAAAATGTCTCGTTTCTTTGCGAATCGAATCACTAGTCACTAACAGCCGCTGCCAATAAACAATCCCAATACAAAATTTGCCATTTGAGATTGACAGCTCAAGCTTTTTTCTGATACTATATTGCCAATAATCAATCTCAGTAGTGAAAAAACTATGGCAACATGGTAAATGACAAACGAAAAGTAGAAAACAACCCAGATTGACTTCAATCTAATTTTTTCGATTGATTATTGACATCGGCCGTAAAAATACCACCCGGCTAGAATGATTAAATGATGGCTCCGCGGACCACTTGAAATGCTTCCGTGGACCACTAGTCAAGAACCACAGCATTACCTTTACTGCTAGTGTAGAGCAGCGCGGCCTGGAAGCAGACTTGCTGCAGGTCGGACAGCGACTCCTCGATGGTGAGCTGCATGCCGAACCCGGCGTCGGGAGACACGTTGGGCAGCGACAACAAGTCCGTCGAACGAACGAAGAAGTTGCCGTGGAACGTGTGGATCGATATGCCTCTGGAATTACGGATAAGGAGTTAGCACACAAGTTTTTCTTTTTATATATTTTTATATGACTGCCTCGGTGGCGTATTGTACTACGGTATGATTACAATGCTGGGGTCTCGGGGTTAAAATCCCAGGTTAGTTTAAGTAATTCCATCAGCCATAAGTTAGGAATTTGTTCCCGATATGGTTATAGGCTCGCCTCATTACATCATAGGATGGAACACAAAGCGAAACATGGGTGTCCATGTAGCACCTCTATATAGGGGTATACAACCCTTCTGGGAAAAAAGCTTTAAATTATGTATGTATGTACTTTTATTTATTTTAATTCCTTTCAGTAAAATAAAATAATTTCATCCAATCGAATGCCCCATATTTCTGTCGTTCACATTTTCAGAGATAATATCAATGCTGAAAGTCAACAATATCACGTACCATTTCCGTCAATTTTCTCATTACTAGAAATATGAAAATTGAATAAAGAAAAATACTATTACCTGATTAACTAATATTATAAAAATAATTTAATAGATAAATGTTCTAGTGGTTACCTGGTACACCGCACCCTCATGACGGCTTCGAATCCGATCTTCCTGGTGAGGTACCGCGTGAGGATCCTGGTGAGGTGCTCGGCCTGGTGCGCACGCGCCGCGCGGAACAGCGGCATGTGGTACACCGTGCCCGCGCTGAACTTGCTCATGCCACCTGCTCATACAACGTCAATTTAATATCTTCTCATTCGATTTTATTTTGATTTATTTAATGCCGCTGCGATCTAAAAAAATATCGATGCGGTTGTGCGATGCTTGTGCGTATATTGGAAGCGAAATATCTCGTTTTCAATACTAATGATATGACAAATGAAATTTAGTAAAGATTAGGCCAGCAGGTATGTAAATCGATAACAGTATAACTAGTTTTTGTTTTTTGTAACACCATATTTAAAACTTCTTCATTGGAGGCCATCCAAAATCCAGATGGGGAGGAATTGCGTACTAATGTCCAATGACAATGGTTTAACACATTTATGTTAATTGATAACATAGATTTCCAATATAATCGATTTCTACACATCCCATGATCACTTCAGTGGAAGCTCAGTGTAATAGTGATAATATTGAAATGTCATGACCGCTTCAACGCAAGGCGAGTGTAATAGTGATAGTATTGTAATGTACGTACTGAGCGTGGCGAGGTCGGAGTACTGGGAGTTGAGCAGGAACAGGTCGACGGCGACCTGCGCGCCGCTGCAGTCCAGCGCCAGGCGCTTGTAGAAGTCCGTGGCGGGGTTCAGGTGCGCCACGTCCTTCGACGAACGAGCGTTGGGGTCCTCTCTGTAGGGACAACGGTACTTATTAAAGATATACTATATCAGCCCATATACGCCCCACTTCAAGACACAGGCCTCCTCTCCAATCGAGAGTACAACGTATACTATAACAGCCCATATACGCCCCACTACATGGCACAGACCTCCTCTGCAATCGAGAGTACGATTGAGAGTCTTTATCGCCGATGTGTATAAATTAAAAGCTTGACATAATAATTCAATATATATTTCCACTCAATGTGATCTTCACAAAAAAATATTACCGAATTTTCCTACACTATCAATTATTTTACAATTCAAAAATGTGTTGACAAATTGCATATATAAAATTAGCCAGTGCACTCAATGCTGTGGCATGGAGTTTGTAAGAAAGTATACAAAGCTCTATGATGTCGCTACAAGTCGTTAGGCCATATAATCCACCACGCTTGCCTAGTGCGGTTTGGCATTAAAGATAATATATTCAGCACCTATTTGATTAACAAATCTTTGTTCTATTTTTATGTGTTGATAAGCACGTTCACTTACTCTTGAATTTGCATTTAGCGTTAGTTCTACCATACAACATTTGTGATCACACATTGCTACACTTAATTATTAATGATTCTATCAATACAACACTTTTAGAATGATTTATAGCGTCAACAAAATATACCTTGGCTGTAGTGCTCCTGGTCCAATGTTTGGCAAACATGTTTGGAACACTGTGATCCTCCCTCCCGTAGGGGCCTGCAAAACACATATAATCATATTGTTAACATAAAACATAATATTAATGCTTTGTTGAATTTCAGATCCGCATAGTTTGTTTTGTCGAGGTATACGTCTCATATAAATTACTATGGCGTCTAAGATTGCTTGGCGGGATGAGCAAGTAGCTAAGCGATCCGACCGCTGATGGACAGTAGCAAAACCAAACAACACCATGAATTAGAAAGCAATGCTTGGAATTCTACTTCGCTCGCCATCTTAAGACATCGGATGTTAAATCTCATTATGTCCAGTAGTTACTATGACTATATTGTCTTTCAAATTGGAACACAACATTGCATTTACACTGCAGTTTGGCGGGGAAATAGACATTGCGTTGGTACCTACCCAGACGGACTCTTACGTATGAGAGACCTACCACAACTAGACTGTGTTGCCAGTAGCTAGTACTCTATTGACACAATATGCAACGGAATCCTCGTGACCCCGCCTACTAGGTGAACAGATGACCTAGACAAGGTCACAGAAATCCTCTAGATTTAGGCTATTAAAACAAGTCAATATGTAAATCCTTAGAGGCCACTTCTAGCAGGTGAGAAAATCCTTGGGGGAGGTCTACGATCAGCAGTGAACTTCTAATGGTTAAATAGCAAGATAGAGCGAGAGAAGGAAAGCGCGCACGAGAGTGAGAGAGAGGGGGGATATAGGAGGGGGATGGGGAGGGGAGATGGGGGAGGGGGAGAGCGGGAGAGAGACGAAGAATTAGAGACAGAGAGAGTAATAGAGTATGTAGTGAGTAGTGACCATGAGTTTGTAGGCGGCCTGCAGCGCGGCGCCGAGCGCGGAGGCGGGCACGCCGGGCGCGCTGTAGCGCCGCGGCAGCACGCACAGCAGCTCGCGCACCGCCTCCGCGCGCTCGCCCAGGTTCACCAGCAGAGACTCCGGGGACGGCAGGAACACGTCTGCACACACACACCGACACACAACATTATAATGTCTTCTTACACTAATATGCACCACAAAAATGCATCAAAACGTGATAATATAATATGGTGGGATGGGAATGCAACGCAACTACCAACGTTCCCGCCAAAAACTAAGTAACGGCGCGTCTTGTTTATTCTTATATGCAACGTAACGTGGCGATTATAAAATCTTTCACGATTGTAAAACCTCACAGTATTGAATCGTAATTTATTTACACGGAACCCTAGTGGAACCGCGCACATATAGCAAAGAGAACAACACATTTAGGATTATTTTTTTTTTTATGGTGGCCCGGCATAATGGCGGCATTGCACCTGATGGTAAGCGCAGATGCCGCCCAGGCAGAGTATCCATTGGCATCGGACGGCAGTCCCATGCTAAGGTGCCTCTTCACACTACGGCGGAAGGACCCAGGATTGTAGGAAGGAGGGAACACGTGAGATGGCAAACAATTCCACAGCCTGACGGTGCGGCACAAAAAAGAATTGTAGAACCGTTTGGTTCGCGCCGGGATGGTTTGGACCGACAAGCTATGGCTTCGCAAGCCAGCCCGCGTGGTTCTGGTAAGGAATGGAGAGGAGGGGATCAAGTTGAACAATTCCTCAGAGCATTCCCCGTGATACAGGCGGTAGAACACGCTTAGAGAGGCGACATCCCTCCGGAGTTGTAGCGACTCTAAGTTGCTCGTAACGTCTGCATCATTCACAATGCGGATGGCTCGCCGCTGCAATCTATCCAAGGCATCGAGCAGGTACTGGGCGGATCCATCCCAGAGGTGCGAGCAGTACTCCATACCCGGCCGGACCGGCGCTTTATACAACATTGATACAACCGAGCGACTTTTCTTTAAACTGCATATACTAGGCACCATTTTCAAGCTCTGTACTAAAAATCAATTAAATAGGAACAATAGTTTAGTCATAAATTATTTTTTAAGTTTTTGCTCTCTTTGAACACGCTGTTGCTTTTCGAACAGCTGATTACGTCCAACGCATAGGTCATTCACCTTAAAGCGACAAATCTTACTAAAATCTATGCGCTGTTGCCGCTCTGACACAAGTCACATAAATAAGTACAACTAAATTACTTTAAAAGTTGGCGATGCAAATAAGAAAGCAATAAATACCCACACACTTACACTTTCATTACGAGAGCGACATAGCAAAACATCCTGTGCGTAAAAGAAATAGAAATAGGTCAGTATGTGTGTGTGTGGCACGTACGGAATTGACCTCTAAAAAATAGTTTTTAGTCTGCCGCCGGTATCCTTTCAGAACGCATGTAACACGGAAGCTCCTGCGCCGCCGCACCGCGCCGCTTTGATCTTGCCGATCTCGCGCCGATAATTTTAATTTTGTCTTGTTATTGACACTATTCGTAAATAAGTTTAAGACATTTTTTTTTTTATTGTGACAGGACATGTATCTTCGGATAATTATTATTTAGTGTTAGTGTTTCTGTGTTATTGACTGTTAGCCAACAATGAATTGGTCGATTAGGACCTGTACGGTGGCCACCGCGATCTCCGGACCTAATCCCTTGGATTTCTTTTTGCGAGGCTTATTAAAGAACTAGAAATAGGGTTATTAAGCATTTGAAAAACTTAATAAAAATTTAAACAATAATAATATTGTCCGTCGCTATAACTTTTACTTCATGTAAATGGAGGACATCGAAAATTTAAAAATCTAGTGTACCTAAATAAAGTATGTTGTGCGCGTACTTCAAAAGTACCTAACTACGCGCGGTGCACACAGTCACGCTGCGCCGGCGGCGTGGCCTTGGGGACGCGGCGCGACAATAACACATGCCGCGCGCGACGTTGCCAATTTGTTTTGTTATAATTCGGATCTACAGGTCAGTGAAATGTACTTACACAGGGTGGTTACGTTTTACTCTTATTTGTAAGCTATTTAGTTTGTTTGAAACAAACAAAATCTCATTTTTGGTATTATAAAGTTTTTTGCCGTGTCGAATAAATACTAAGAACGTATAGTATACGTAGTGTAATTTTATGCCCATAGGTCACATCAACTTTGTATAAGCGACAAAGCTGACCGGGCGTGAAAAACCGACGCACCCTGTTCAGGACTCCAACCCTGCGTGATGTGGCAGTTATTACGCTCTCGATGTGATCCCTTGGATTGAGATCACAGCGGATATCCACACCAAGGATACTTAGGTCATTCCGCATTGAGAGGGGAGCACCCTGAAGAATGGGGAGGGGAGAGAACGGGGATTTTTTGCACGTGAACGCACACACCGCAAATATTTTTAACAGTCAGAGCGCTAATCCTAATCTTAAATGATCATGGCTGCCGTAACATAAATAATATCAATCCTATGGAGAAATACACATTTTTAAATTCCATCCATCTCAGTCAACACACTAGACACATAAAGTACACCAGACAAGACTACTTATTTACGAAACAACATGAACACAACAATAATTCACTGACCGTCGATGTCTAGCACGGTCATCTCCTTGGGCCGCGCGGCTCCGTCGCTCATGAGGTAGTAGTGCACGTGCGCGTCGTAGCAGATGAACCCGATCTGCGTGCGCGCATCGCCAGGCAACTGATCTAGATTGTTCTTCAGAGTGTCACATACCACCTGACAAAAATTTTATTCATATTTTATCGTTAACTTAATTTTACAAGCGAAAGATAGGGTGAAATGGCGCAAATTAGAGGAGGCATATGTCCAGCAGTGGACAGTAAAAGCCTGATGATGAAACTTTATTTTTATTTTAGTTTATTGTTTGAAGATTTTAGATTTATGAAAATATTCGCGTTTATTTATGCAATCTCAAAATTGCAGTACCTCCTGTATTGATGATTCAGTATATCATGTTCCATCTATAATCTACGTTTCTACTTACTTGTCAGTAACATTTCTTTTGCTTAAAATACCAATAAACCAATTTCATTTCTACTAAAAAAATCATTTTGGTAAACGCCAAGGGGTTATGTAATAACAAAACCTAACCAAACCCAACCAATATAAATATTTACAACGAAGTCACTCTCCAACTACACCTACCCAAAGTACGTAATATACCCAACAGTCACATACATAATCCATCTAATGGTTGTCTGGAAGAAATCGTGTTAAGCGACCGCCAATTGTCACCTTTATTTAAATATGTTGTCATATTTTACTTATTACTGTATGTGGTGTTCAATACAGAATTTATAAAATAAATAAATAGATAATAATAGTCCTGAAACTTCCCCCCACACACCTGCAAATACCCCGAGTCCCGTGCGATCTGCGACACATCGAATAGGAAGAGATACACTGCCGGCTGCGGAGGGCGCAGCATGTACTCTCCGGGAGCGATGAACTCGATGGTGGCCGACTTGATCTCGGGCCGTCGAGACGGGTCGCCGTACGACTTGCTCACAGGGTCGTACTGGAACTCTTCCGGCACTGGAAAAAGATACAGATTCATTAAGGTTGAACAAACTAGATTTGGTAATAACTTTGACTTTGATTATTTCATTGTTATACATTTTAGAGGTATTTAACATTGCTAATAAATTGATATTTGCAAAGTTTTTTTTATTGCAGTGAATGGCGAGACGAGCATGCCGTTCGCGTTCGTTAAGCGATACGACCGCTCATGGACAGTAGTAAAACTAAACAACACCATGAATTACAATGTAATGATTGGCATTCCACTGCGCTCGCCTGCTGACTGCTGTGACATAAGATGTTAAGCCTCAGTATGTCCCGTAGTTAGTTTTAGACAAAGTTAGTTTGTGCAATTGGACCTAAGAGTTTTTATTTCGTTGTGGGTAGTTACCGGTCTTATGGATTATGAAGTCTAGAATGTATTACTGATTCGGGCCAACTTAATGAAGTTTGGACCTATTTTTTTAATTACTTAAAGCTAAATTGCTTAATTAGCATCGATTCGTGTCATATAAATATGGAGATTAAACGTGTTTGGATGCTGATAGATTAGCTTCAAACTTATATTTACACCAAAAACTAACTTAAAATTATTTATTAGTTTAACTCTAATTGTATTTTTTTTCTAACTAATATAGCAAATAATTATAAATTAAGTATGACTATTATTAATTTACAGGATACAGATAATAGAAATACTAAAACTTATGTATTATTCCCGACACCTTCACTTTTATTTTCTATGAACGTTATTGAGCTTTTTTTGAGGGGTTCACGCACGCTATGAATCATTTTCTGTCAGGCAAACTAACTAAACACCTAACTAGCTCAACCTTGACCCAAAGAAATTATTTTGGCAGGCAACATGTTTTTAAGGACCACAATGGTATAGCAACCTTGACCCAGATGAAAGAATGGTATTGACACGATTGCCTAGTCGTCAACCACATGACTACAAATTTAAAAGCACTTTCACGGCATTGTTTCGTGGGTTACGGAATATAATGCACGGATATGTGATTAAAATCGAAAGATACCATCTGGGCAACACATCAGATACGATAATTCAAATTGCATGTTCGTATGATAATAATGATAACATTGCCTAAAATCAGGATGTATGTATAGATCGACATATTATATACTCAGTATGTTAAATACACTTCATAGTTTAATTATAAAAGTAGACACGGTGAAAAATTATTGTTGATTATCTCTATTATGAGAAATCTGTTTTTATATACAAAAAAAGACATATTTAACTTCTCCTCATTGGTACAATTTTATAAGACAAATATTGCGTTAGTTTTGAGAATATAATTCATTTTCTAAATTATGCTGAATGATCCTTATATGTTACTTATACGATAAGCATAATATACATATATGATACTTATGAGATATAGTCAAATGAAAAATGAAAACTTTTGTTATCATAAGGTTGTTTGCATCAATAATACAACCATAGAACTACAGCAAGACTTAAATAATTTATATTTATTTTTTTATATTATTGTTCCTGCCATTTTTGTACTACACCATAAAATATAACAAATAAGTAATTACTAATAGAATAGATAAGACTCACGGTCGTTGACCCTGTAGCATAGATTGCACTTCCATCGCTTGGCGTCGACGAAGTACACGAACGGATTGATGTAGGTGCGACACGACCGACACCGCACTATCGTCGTGCACTGGATCACTGGCAGGTGCTGCGAATATAAAAAACAATGTTATTAGTATAAATTCGAATTAATTACTATTAACATAATCTATATAAATAGAGAATCAATGTATATAGAGAGATTTGAAACAAGAAGTTAGGCGCTGTTCACACAGAGCAACTTTAGTTGAAGTAAAGAAGAATATTGATAGAATTTGACCGATTTCATCAACTAAAGTGGATCTATGTGCACAGCGTCTTATGGATTCATCTAGCATGCAGAAAAAGTTTGGAGTGTAAATAAAATCACTACACGAAAAAAAAGCGAAAGGGAAACAAAAATAATTAGATTTTTTATACAAATCAATCCGTTTAATTATTTAAGGGAACTGACACTGGTTTATCAAATTTTCATCTTGATGTAAATTAATAAAGATATAAGATCCGTTGTAAAAATCTTGGTTTGTTTTAATACCTCATAATAAACACAAAATTAAACAAATGTAGAGTTTAAATTATTAAAACAAAAAACAATGCTCTAGAAGGACGTAAGAGGTGAACCTCTAATATCACACAATAGCTTTACTTATGCTTATCACATTTTTATTGCGTTTAAAGGACAAATTATGGTCATGACTAAAATATAAAAAAACGATAGTCATTATTTATTCCTATGCATCCTTTATCAACCCAACATAGCTCAATTGCTAAGCAAGGGCGGTGACTCACGTCACGTTAGTGTTTAAGCCTTTTTTTACCACCAGGTGATCACTTACGGTGGAAAAATCTTGAGTCCCCCCATTCCTCGACTTTTTGCCATTTTGTAAATATAGGGGTCAGTACAATGATCAGAACTTCAATAATTGTTTATCAGTTCTAATAATATAATGATCATGGAATCAAATATATCGATCAACCATTTATACTGGGGGTTGGCAAATAAGCCAGACGTCAGAAATAGCACATGCTAAGCGTGGATCCAACGCTATCTTAGTCGGTGCGTATTTTGTTGACAGGAATATCCACATAATCTTCTCTATCATAATAAAAAACTCCGTAAAGTGTGCTTTAAGGCTTATACTGAGCCAGCATATTGAACTAAATACTTTTAAAAAGTACTAATTAAATAATATGTATATTATATTTCTACTCACATTAAGATCCTTGAAGGGGTGTATCAATATACCGAGCGGTAGCCTCGACTTCTGCAGCAGACTGTTCGTATCCGGAATGCGATTCAGTGTACATCGGAATATTCTGCAAACAAAACACCAATATTATTACCAATAATGACCTCATAATAAAAGAATACTAATCGTTTCTTCGACCTGCCACATAAAATATATACAGTAAATAAAAAATACTATGTATGTAATTTGATTCAAAAACAGAAATATAAAATAAAGTGAATAATATTACCATATTTTGTTCTGGATAATAGGTACATAATATGTAAATGGCAGATCTAAAATCTGAATGCATATTATTACGAGTATTTAATACCGAACTTAATTTTTTTGAGTCCAAAGTAAATTTTACATTAATACTATACAGTACTTATATAATTTCCTTCTTCTTAATTAATATATTTCAAAATTAGTTTATAGTTTACACTAACTAGCCTAATTCTCATATTATTTTAGTGGAAACTTTAAAATTTCCCATATAATGCTATTCAAGGAGTGTCATGCATTCCCAAAAAAAAATAAACTTCAAAAAAATGAATATTATCATTTACAGTCTGAATTACACATAATGAAAGATAAACATGTCCCATCACACATCTATTTTATAATTTTGAATGACAAATAACTGCATGACATAAAGTGTATGTAAAACATAATAGGTAATGGATAAGAATTACAGATAATAGTATAAGTTACTATGTCGCGTCAGTAATATGCGGGTCGCCAAGGTTTAGTGAATAGAAACTAATATCATGTTAGTGATAGCATTTGTTTCCTAATTGGTCTAGTAATAAAATGAACATGAGCTGTGGCCCACCATATCCATACTTATATATAAAGCTGAAGAGTTTGTTTGTTTGTTACCTTTAATCTCAGGAACTACTGGTTCGAATTGAACAATTCTTTTTATATTCTTTGGATAGGTCATTTATTGAGGAATGCTATATAACATTTCGCTATATCTTATAGTATGGAAGCAGAAGTGAAAAATCTTTCAAATATGACGAAATTTTATTTGTTTTTCGTGGTCCGATTGGTCGATATTCTAAATTGATAGTCGGAATTGTACATTTTGGCCACCATTTTGAAAAGTGTATCTGCACCCGGGCAGAGCCGGGCCGGACCGCTAGTCCTAGATATAATTCCTTAATCCAGCAATCCACTTTCTCCATTTCTTTCGTTGATTAAACCATGATTTATTCAAAACCAAGACATTTGTCAAATATGCCATAAAACTTTATGATCAGAGAATGTTAGAGAAAGGGATGTCACTTATTTTTTTAATGACTAATTAATTGACTTTAGTCCGATTATAACTACCAAATGATTACTGAAATGACAAATTATTTTTCGATAGCCTGCAACACACTATGTAAGAAGAAGAATGTGAGATGATTTCTCATTTTTATCGCATCTAGGTACAAAATTCTTTCAAAATGTGAGATACTCATTGGCGGGTGCTTCAGACCCGCAGCATATTCATTTTGGGCGAAATCAGGACCGTGTTATCTAACTGTACGGATAGTTGGCGTATAATAGGATGATTTTACAAACAAAAATTTCAAGTCAACATAAGCCTGCGTAGCATAATAACAGATCGACGACCCTTAACAATTAATCTCATATACGTATTATAAAGCGTGTCAACAAAGCAGGTCAGTCGCATCACAACGATATCAACACGTAATTACGTTTAAAACTTCGTCCTCACCGCTACACGTGTACTCTGACCTTACTACAATAGACGTATCGTTATTCGTATCACAGATTGTGCAAACCGACGCGTTTAGTTTTTGATAAGGAGCGAAGAGCGCCACTCATAGTTTCTAAAGAAGTTATTTTATTAGATTTACAGATGTTACTGAAACAAAAATGATATGATAAGCGCACGATGTAGCGTAATATCTACGTATTATCGCGCTCGTTTATTCCCAAGGGGATAAGATATATAAGATTTTACCAATGATGTCACTAGTGGGAATCATAGTTCGCCGCAGTTATTCCCATCCAAGAATATCGTAGGGGTTGAGTCTACCGATAAACAGGATAGAACCGTAATGCCACATATGTGTTGACAATCAATGTTACATTTATAATGCTACACGTTAGTTGTTAGCCTTTATGGTATAATCACAGCATAACTGTTCCGGAACCGACCGATACACATCCGGTACCCAGCATGTCGACGTGATCGTGTCCACCAAATCAATAATCTATTTAAACATGACATCAAGTGCATCAATTAGATGTGTGAGTATAAATTCAGATGTTTACGACATTACATATTTAGTCAATTTAAAATAACAAAAAGCAAAAAATAATTATAAACCAGAATCATCAAAGCACTCTATAATGTACACAGAATATAGGATGTAAGCAAAATTAATAAGATTATTCAAATTAAGGCAATCAAGATAATAACATCCTGAAATGTGACATTGAATTAATACATATAAACTTGTATAAACAGAGAACTCTTCACTATCAGGCAACATTTTTAATACACATAATTTTATTAATGTAAGCTTTAAATCTGAAGGACAAGTTTTTTTTTTTTAATTTTACTTGGCACACCACAATGAATGAATGTTTAGCATAATTAAACTAGTAAAACATCAATAATAAATACGAATTTAAAGTAAAATTGAATGACGAAGAGAGAGAGATTGAGCAGAAGGCGCAAGCACCTTTGAAAATAATGAATAATGGGTAGAAAGAAAGAAAATATTAATATAGGATTTTATCATAAAAAATACAAAATAAATAATTACAGGAAAATGTTCCTAATAGTTCTTAAGTGTGTTTTTGATATCTATATTTGTATTGACTTGTATACGTCCCCTTTCTGGGATGGGGGCTTCTGCAATTGAGGCTTTAGGCCATTTTATTTTTATTGCAATGAAACCAGCTTGCTGTCCCCCTGATAGTAAGCAATACAACTCCTGAACAGTAGCAAAACCAAACTGGACCTTGAATTATAAAGCTATGCTTGGCATTCCAATGCAATCACCATCGAGAGACATAAGATGTAAAGTTACAATATGTCCAGTAATCACTCTGGCTACAATGTCCTTCAGACCGAAACACAACAATGCATTGAAACTGCTGTTTGGTGGGAGAAATTGACATTGCAGTGGTGCCCACCCAAGCGGCCTCTCATATATCAGAGACCTACAGTAACCATATAATGCTAATTGAAATAAATGCTAAAAGTAGGACATAATCCAAATTAATAGCTTGTGAAATAAGTAAAAATATAATAACATATTCTGTAAATTAAAAGTTCGAAACATAATATGATAAAGTGAGACATTAAGCTAAGTAATTAATTTTAAAATGTTTACAAACAATGAGCTGGCAAAGTCATTAGTTACAACTTAGATTATGACTTGTAATGACTTGTTTGTGATTATTTTTGTTATGTATTTAGATAGAATTCAATTCAATGCAAATTCACAGTATTGTTATATACATTATTATAGTTTGTTATATTAAATTGCAAACACAATCAATAACATAAAGAACTGCTAATCCCACACACAACATGTAATTTAAAAGTGTTTTATATCTAGTAACACTTTCACATCCATTAATGCTATTTAATTTATGGAAGACCTCTCCATCTAACCACAGATGAATTCATGATGTAGTTGTAACACATTTAAAAACTTTTAACAATGGTGGGAAATTTGTGGCATGCCTGGCTTAGAAATACATAAATGGCTAGGTAGAAAATCACTTTAGAATATTTATAGATAGTAAGCAATTAAGCATATCATATGGCAAGTGTGAAATAAAACTACTAATATGGGTTACATCTACTTACTCCGGGCTGCAATTAGGGGAATCTGCAAACTGATGAGCCAGTCGAATCTCCGGTGGATCCTCAGGGTACTCAGGGAGTATTTGTTTACACTGCAGCAAATCCACCATGTGGTGGCCCCATAGCTGGTCGAATCCTTGTTTAGTCACACTCAGCTGACTCATCTGTTGAGTCATACCCTGCGTGTTGTATTGTTGAGGGTACTGATTTGCTTGCTGAGGATGCATTGGTTGTTGGCTGTAGTTGCTCTGTGGCATCTGAGGATATCTGTTCTGCATGTTTGTCTTCTGTGGCATAGGAGCAACTCCACTTGGCTGCGGCCCTAATTGTTGCCCCCTGGGTAGCTGATTCTGGCCCATTGGTTGCATATTCTGTGCTATCGGGCCCACAGGAGGCATGTTCTGACTCATTGATGGCATTTGTGGAGTAGCTAAGTTTTGTCCACCAAATGCATTTTGCGCAATTGGAGGTCCCGGTGGGCCCAATTGTTGGTTAGGCGCGATTTGTTGACCCGGATAAGGTTGCATTGGAGAAGCACTAACAGGAGGCATGGATGGACCACTCATCAGACCAACTTTAGGTGTTACTGAAGGTGCAGACATTGGTGGTTGCTGTGGTGGTAAAGAAGGTCCATTCACCCCCATTCTATGAGTTAGGGGCGGTCCAGGCATAGGGGGCCCACTTATGGTTGGTTGAGGAGGCATAGAAGGAGGTCCAGATATTGAAGGACCAGTTGCAGGAGGTGCACTACCCATAGATTGTAATGACATAGGAGGCCCACTTGTAGCTGCTTGAGCAGATAAAGAGGATGGGCCAGATAATGGCGGTCCACTTACAGGAGGTCCAACCATGGGTGGACCCCCCATAGGAGGCCTTATCATTGATGGTGGACCACTTACAGGAGGTCCAGGTATAAGAGGACTATCCCTCAATCCTGAGGGTGGTCCAGAAAATGGTACATTAGGCTGGCTTGTCATAACAGGTGGCCCTAGAGGCCTTATGGAGGTGGACACTGGTGGGGGACCAAAAGATGGATTTATAGAACCTGGACCATAGCTAGAACTCACAGGCGGCCGTACCATGGGAGAGGTGTAAGCACCAGAAGACACTGGATACTGATTTGGTATAGGTCCTGAAGGAAAAGATGGAGGTCCATTCATCAAAGGTTGATTAAACTGACTAGAAGGTATAAGAGGTGGTGCATTTTCATTAACTTGCCTTTGAGGCTGGTAATTAGGAGGGAAGGGAGTTGGAGAAGGATTGGCATTATTGATAGGCCGTGGGCTGGATGATGACAAAGGATTAAACTGGATGGGTTTAGAACTTGGCTGCATAGATGTTGGTGGTCTTATTGGTGATGATTGCAAAGTATTTTGTGATGGAGGCATCATCCCAGGTTGGTTGAACGCGGGCGAACTGCTTGCACTTTGGTTGTAGTTATTCACATTTTGCACAACACTATTCTGCGCAGGCACCGCCCCATGTAGCGGGCTATTCGAGTTCGTGTCCTTCAATCCCCCGTATCCCGGCGGCAACTGGCTCGCGGGCACTTGACTGAATTGCTGACTGTGATTGAAAAGCTGCCCACTATTAGCGTTGGCTTGAGAAGCTGCCGGGTGGCTGTTATACGGATTTGGAGGTAAATTCGACATGATTGATCAATCTGGAAATGGAAAATTATTTTAAACTTCTAAACGAATGCAATCTTTTAGGAAGTGTATTTATTATTTGTATTAAACTAAGCAATGTTTGTGTAAAGATAAAGAAGCTCATATCAACAAGGATTCAATTAAAACATGCTAATTCACTCGTTGAATGACGGATGGGCCAGGGGAGACGAACTTTAAACAATACTTACCGAAACGTGGGACGAACTATACACAAAAAAGCTTCACAAGCACTTGTAAAATATTATACCATTCTCACATATTAAGACAGAATGTAAAATAACGTAATTAAAATAATCCAAGAAAGAAAAATACGACCCTGACTTACGTGGCCGAGCAATTTAAAGCGCCCTCTGGATTGATTTTTGACATATAATGTCAAGTAGTGTTGTTCTACCTAAATATTTTAGTCGATTATTAAATATTTCCAATACGAAAAATGTTTAATTTTACATTTAAATTAAATAGATAAGTAAAAACCGAGTGTCCTAAAATCATGTACGTAAATTTAAAAACGCTTCAAGGAATCAAATATCAGTTTCCATCTTTAAAAATTTTAAGCGTTGCAGATTCAGATGCCGCTAGTGCGGCTTATCAAACATTTATTTAATAAAACAGCTTCTCTACACGATGGGCCAGCGCTGTACCAGCGAGTTGGGCATCAAGGGCCATGTGAATGATGGAAACGCAACTCACGCACGATGGCGACCAACTCATCTGTGATGGCGACATTCAGTAGTGATCACCCACTCCCTTTGATGCGCGTCGGAATAACCGATACCGATGCCATTCCAAGACTGTGTTCCAAGACTATCGCACGCGCCACGAGCAATTGTACGCCACTCCGCTCTTTACACAATGCAATGGGCCATCGTATATGTAGATATAGGTGTACCAGAATCTCATGGCATAAAATTAAAAACAAACATAATGATTTTTATGTGGCAATACCAAGGGTCAACAGCTGATTCAAAACTTGAGTTATGTCATTCGATGTGAATATTTTATGATTTCTATTTTTCCTTAGCGAAAATATACAAATTAGTTATACGATCACAAGTGCGACATATTGTTTACAAGGTTTATTACCAGATCTGTGAATAATTTGGCCAAATTTAAACAAAATCGTCGATTTTAAAATCGATGTCGTTTTAACAAATAAGTTGGATTGAATAGTTTTGATACTTCATTTTTCTTTGTTAGTGTTAGATATGTGCATGTGTTTTATCGTATATACTTTGATATCATTTTTGATACTAAACAGTAATGCATTAAATACCTATTTATAGGAGGTTTCAGAGATTTTAGATAAGGAACGGTTTATTATTATTCCTTTATCTTCATCGTCTTCATCAAAAGATGTACAGAAAGAGTAGGTAGAAGTTAGTAGGCTCTTACTAGAGTTAATTAAATAAAGAAGACTGACAATAAAATTATACGTTTTTTATTTTACAATCTTGCATCTTTCGTATAATACATATTTTTGGAATCTAATAATTATTTAAATAAAACCGACTCATAAGCACACTACTTCCAATTTACAAATTGAAAGTTGTTTATGATATGATTAAGTGAGAACTAATAAGGAGAAAGAATTAAAAAGAAACTGGTGGCTCGGTACCACCATTTTTATCTACGTTTTGGAAGTACCAGCGCTCCCTCTATATTATAAATGCTAGTAAGGCACGTATGTATATTATAATTTAAAACTGAACAAATTTTATTTACCTATTTTAATTGGCTATTAATCTAAAAGTACAATTTTGAAGTCATTTTAATGTTTAAATACCCTATAAATTTATACTTAAAACATTATGTACTTTATTTAGAAAGTTGTACTAAAAAAATCATGTCAATTTGAAATAATAATTAATTACAATTATTGAAAGTATCAAAATATGTTCATCCAATTACCCTAGTGTTGCAATGCGTAAATTCAAATTTCCCAAAATGCCATGAGATTCCGGTACACCTATACATGAGCATATCAGTCATATTCCTGACCTCGTTATTTTGCAATAACGTTATACGGTATAACGTTATTGCAAAAAAACTAAGAATATATACCCCACTTTTGTTGATTTTTATCGACACTATAAATTAAAAGGCATTGGCTATTAACATAAATATGTCTAAGGACAGGGTGAAGAGCGCATAAATTGTCCGACGCGACGTAAGTGGTGTGGGCAGCGCTATTGAATTTAGTCGCCGTTCGCAACGATTTTTAAAGTGCTTGTTTATACAAGCATAGAAAGCAATAATGACAAAGTTTAGTAAAAAGAAATAATTCAATATCATAGGTACGACCTATAATGACTTTAGCTTTTTTTCGCGGTAGTTATGACAAAATCTAATAGATGACGCGATTTTTACAGCCATCTTATTAATCTTAAATTATTTATTAATACTCCAACTCACAGCTCCAACCCACGGCCGTAGCTAGGGGAGGGCATTGTGGGACAATGCCCTACCTTGAAATCACAATGCCCTGTCTTAAAAATACCAAAAACTAAGATACATTATTATAATTAACCCAACCAACCACCCAACAATTAATTATTACCTAACTCTCACTCATACGTGGATCTCTACATCCAAATCTGGAAGTTCAACCATCTATGTCAGTATACGTGGTGATTGATTTAGAAGCCCTTGCTTCGAGGGCAGATCAATTATGTTATTCTTTTACTTCCGCCCTACCTGTAACCAATGCTGCCCTACGTCAAATTCGACTCTAGCTACGGCTCTGCTCCAACCGTACCGATGGACCCTGTGGATGAGCTTCACAGATAAGCTTATCCTTAGTTTATAAATGAAAATATTATCATTTGTCTCGGACAGGCGATAGAACCAATAAGTCACTCTTGTGGTAGTCGTAGTACCATTTAAGTATTCTGTGGATCCGATGCGCTATGAAACACCACCGCGTATTCATAAAAACCTTCATTCACCACTGTTCACCACACAAATAAAAAAACATTCAATCAAAGAAACTCATTAAATAGAAAAATTTTATTTATTTTCCAAAATTTCTTTTCAAAAAGTACATTATAGATCGTAATATTACATCATACACGATTTATGTAGGAGTCGGGTACGATACAATCGTGTCGTCATGAAGCCGCAACCTTTGCGAACGCTAAGCTAAGGTTATTATCACAACAATAATCAGATATCACTCTCCTTCCTTGAGGCTCATTTACACATAGTTAAGCTGCATTTGCAGTTTTTTTTTATAAATTAATAATATTGTGTAATGAGTAACCAGTTTGCATGTAAAATAACAGAGTGTGAATGAGCCTAAAGTTTATACAAAACACTATGATTTACGCTTAATGCTGGGCGAAATCTATGTGGGAATCGATACGTTTTATAACGTTCATAATGGCTTATGGCATTCTAGTTTTTAAAGTTACCTCTTCAACCAAAAGCTTTACCACTAGATAGCTACATGCTTCTACAGGGTTGTAAATATAATATCTTGTAGTGTAATAAAATTTACATGGATTTAATAAAAACTTGTACATGTACATAATTACTAGAATGATTTTAAAATATAAAGATGATAATTACAATGCTGAATATTAACAGTTTCAAATTGTTAACATTTTTCGAATTCGAATGATATATTTATAATTTCTTTACAATCTGATTTAGTCATTTTTCTTTCGATCTTTAAAAAAAAATAGCGACGCAAAACAAGTAATAGTTTTGTTGCTCTATTACTTAGGTCGTAAATACTGTTTATCATTAATTATACTTTCACATTCTGATACGATTATCAGAGTAAAAATACTGTTTATGTGTAACACAAAATTAGTATATCATGAAATGAGAAGCGATAAACAAAGGAAAGACAAAATGATAAATACTAAATGAGACTTCGATCACAGCGCACATTTGATCGAAGAAATGAGATGAAAAATAATAATGTAAATAGTGAAAATACAATCTCATTGTACCAACACATTTTAAAATTTATAGCATTTGGTTCAACATTATATCTACCATTACATTAGATACTCTATACTTTATCGTTCGTAAAACTATCTGCTATTAACTTATATGGCCACTTTACAACGCTTTGATTTCCAAAACGCAGGAAAAGGCAAAATTCTATTAAACATTCACAATTCAAGCAAATTATTTAATTCAGTTAATATATTCACAGCTATTTGAGGTCGAAATTCTCACGCGCTCAGAATAATAAAATACCCCATTCCAAGCAATTGGAAAATTATATAAATAAAAGTAATGCAAAATCATTGACATTAATGTTTTAACATGTATTTTTACTGACGAAATCTTTGGTGTACCAGATTACTTTGTATTTTAATTTAGGAACTTGTTCAAAAAGGATGAATTTGCGAAATGTTGGACACTATTACATCGCATCCAAAAGGATTAATATTGGTACACAATTCACCCCTTGCTGAACAAGATCTAAAAACATCAGCAAAGATGTTTAAATCAGTGAATTACTTTGCGTAGGTATTGACAATCCTCGAATAGATTTTTGTCAACCGCCAAACGCATTCTTTTTCTATTGTAACTGATCCAACTTAGTATAAACATGCTAGGATTCATATGAATGGTATAATAGTGATAGAACATAGTAAGATATTAATGGAATTACAGATACAACATGCATAGAACATGTCACATCGATTCAACACTTCATTATAATATTTTATACAAACAACAGATAACTGTTATATAATAAAATAAGGTTCATTTTATTTACAATAAATAAATTTCATATGGGCAATAATAGAAAATAAAAGGCGACATAAAAATTCAAACATCTGTATTTCAAATGACATTTCAAATCAAAGATTTAGTCGAAAACAATTTTTAACAAAGTACTGCGTAAGTAATGTTTAGAATTGATTGGATAAAGCCACTCGTTTATAATTACAAAACATAATAATATAATCTGAAAAATATAAAATTTATGTAAATGTAAACAATAACGGCCAAACTGGTTGTACTACGTGATTCTTTCTCCAATCAACGATCTACGCAGGGTTACAGTCTAGCAGGTCTACACTTAACATTATCTCAACACTTCATTCTTTCAGCAATATAAAAGTATTCAAACTGATCACAATGGTATGGCAGCTCCATGGAACCCCATGCAACACTTAACGTATGTACCGACTCAGCTCATATATGACATTTCGTACTTACAGCTCACAAGTGCTCCGTGTCTCACTCTCTCTAACTTTACCAAGCGAATTTATAATCTTAATTATTACTTTATAACACATAATTACATCGTAATCGTAAAGATCGAAATACATCCACAGTACACTACACTACACTTGCACCCTCAGATAAAATGTCACATATCGCCCTCATCTTTTCATATAAACATTTACTTCACTCATTCTTAATTAGTGAGATGCGGTTTTTCCATTGTCGGTAAAAATGCAAAAACAATCACATAAACAGACTAGTATCCGAAAACGCCATCGAAAATTACACAATTTCTATTTATTGCAAGGGATAGGCCACGAACGAAAGGCGACTACACGAGTACACAAGCTCAACTTCAAATCGCGGATTTCATAAATCCAAAATGAATGAAGCGACGCGTCGAGGGCGGTGCGGGGCCGTCGGGCGCCGCCGTCGCCGCGCCGCCATAGATAAAAACTACTCAGTCGTTTTTATTTATTAATAAAAATATACGTTTAAAAGGCTCGACGCACTGGGAACGCTGGGCTCGGTGGAATGTTAGTGCACGGGCAGCGGCTTGTCCTGCAGGCGGCGGCGCAGCAGCTGCGACTCGGCCGGCGGCGACAGCCCCAGCGGCGCCTCCTCCTCCAGCAGCTCCGCCGCGCCCCCCGCGCCCGCCGCACCCGCCGCGCCGCCCGCGCCCGGGTAGCACGACTTGCTGCACCGCACCGCCGCCGGCCGCTGCATGTACGAGTAGTTCATCGAGAAGTGCTGCTGGATCACGCGGTTCACCGCCATCGCAGACTCCGCGAAGTTGGACAGGTTGCGCGCCGACATGTTGCTGCAAACACAATATAAACATGCGTTAGCAAAATATTTACTAATGCTACACAAATATCCATTAAAATCCAACTGGAATATTACTTGAGATAAATCACCGATAAAACACCTATTTAGCGAATATTATAAAGTTGTTGTTACATGCATTGAAAAGCCGTAAATACATTTCGAACATACACACAGAGTTGATCAGAATCTTAGACACTGAAAACTAACATTTACCGCTGTTTAAAATTTCTAATTTCCATAAAATAATATCAAAACCAATAACATAACAATAGTAAAAACTATCAATGGGTGCAACTAACCGTTTGATGTTAATAGGCGTGTGCAGGTTGGGGTGCATGTTGGCGTGCATGTTGGAGTGCGTGTGGTGCAGGGGCGGGCGGCGCAGCCAGGGGTGCTGCAGCACGCGCTCGGCGCTGATGCGGTGCGACGCCTCGCGCACCAGCAGCTGCCGGATCAGGTCCTTCGCCTCCGCCGAGATGTGCGACCACTCCTCCTCGGGGAACGAATAACGACCCTCCTGGACAAACAAAAACAACATTTGATTGAGTACAATGAATAAATAAATACACTCAGTCACATACATAATAGACTTGACCTCATAATAAGATCAATTAAGTCTTGTGTCGTAGGTACCAGGAACTACGAGAGGCTTTACGGTCAAAGATAATAAGGCTATGAATTGTTCATGAATTAAGGCTTTAGGAGGCTTTAACCGTAATAGTGAAAAATATATTGCATAAATAAGTTTCTTATGCCGCAGTCTACTTTCTAATCTTCTCGATCGTTCTATCAGTGTAATAAGAACCAATATTTTTTTGTTTGATACGTCTATCTCCATGCTAAAGAAGTCAATTTAAATATTTTGTGAACAAAATCGGTATAAACTTGAATAATACTAGTATATACCTGCAAGGCCAACAAATGACAGTAAGTGATTAGAATAAACTAATTACGATGCAAGTATTCGAATACAAAGAGCAGTAAATTGTTTTTGAAAGCGAGTATTTTAACTCATTCTATGCGATTACTTCCGTTACGACGGCAATTGGATTGTTTTGCAATAGAATGGTTACATTAATGTATTGTTTGGTGTTTACATTTAAATATAGCATTACGATCGCATCATAATGGTAACAAACACTTATCTGCCACTTTAATAAAGTAATTGTTATCTTGATGAAAGATCGTAATACAAACACAAGTAGAACAACTTTACTTTTCAATTATCAGATCTATTTATTTAAAATTGAGCGCATTTAAGCAAATCAAACTGGGTAAATCTTGATATTTTTAGTACAACTATATACTTTTATACGACCAACATCCTTGATATTTTAGCTTCATTTTATCGCATGTATACGAAAAAATGTTCGACTATCTTCTTAGTACGACAGCACGCATTTATTTTTACACGACCAACCTCCTTCGTCATCAACCTTCATTTTATCGCATATACGAAAAAAAAGTTAGTCTCACCTGAATAGAGTTGAAGAGCAGCTCCTGGCAAGCGCGACAGTTCTCGCCGCGCTCCCAGCCGCAGTCGGCCCCGCAGTCGGCGCGGAACGGCGGGTAGCCGCACAGCAGGATGTACGCGATGACGCCCAGCGACCACAGGTCGCAGCGCTTGTCGTAGTGCGCCGCCGCCGAGCCAGCGAACAGCGACACCACCTCCGGCGCCATGAACTCTGCGCTGCCCACCTGTGGACAAAGATAAATTATCATCAGTTATGCTGGGATGAAAGTGCAAAGCTAAAATTTGTTTTGAATTGTAGTCTATTTTACATTTTTTTATCGTACAAATATTTTAACCGAAAGATGCCACAACTTTTTGCGTAAGCTGCACCAATGGATTTTCAATTGATAATAAACTTACAACAGCTATCTTCCCTACAAAAACATTAAATTCAAAACCCTATTTGCGTGACAACATACAATAGGTTACCAAAACTTGCCTTTGTTTCGACTTAGTTTTCCAACCACAAACAATCCCCATAATGCATAGGAATGGATCGGCGAAAGCACGTGACCATCGCGTGTTAATAATATCGTATCGATATCTTTATTTATTTTTTATTTATTAAGCTTCATATACAAATGTATACAAGGCGGACTTAATGCCTGTGGCATTTTCTCCCAGTCGACCTTTAGGTGATGCAGAGATGAGCTGTAGTAGGTGTACGAATACTTAATTAAAGGATAAAGAGAAAAAATACAAGTAATTAAAAATTATATTACATATATTATTATTCGATTTACAAATATATATACATAAATATACACATACACATATACACTATATAAAATAAAATATTATACATATATATATACAAGAGACTATAGAGAGGATTCTGCTACTTCTTTGTGCAGCATTTCACGGACCTTCATTTTAAATTTGAGACGGGTAGTTGACGTCCTGATTTCAAGGGGGAGAGCATTCCATAGAAGTATAGCTTGAATGTGAAATGAAGAATGATGATATCACTGTAAGTCAGGTGTTGTCTTGATAGTCATTCAATGCCAATACCCACAGTCCCTCGTGAGCCTAGTTCAAGGTATTACATGTCATTGTTGTGGTCAATCAATGCTCGCTCGGTAGCCGGGACAATGACAAAGAAATATTGCGACGAATACTAACGAAAATGATTAAAACCTTTTGTTGTAATATAAAAAAGTAAACGGCATTAAACCACAGCTAATCGGTTGGTTTACCATCAGGAACTATCGACTAACGAGCAGTGATTGTCTTTGGGCGGTCCAAAAAAATATGACTGTTTAATGCTAGAATAATCATTATTTACTTTGAGCGAGTGTGAAAAGTAACAAGCTTGCGTGAACCACTATAACAATAGCTATATACGGTATAAGAAAGTCCAACCAAACAAAATGTACAGACAAAATACCTTTTATAGCAGGATCAATAAAATCAAGAAATTTAATAGGCAAATTGTACCTGAAACCTGTAGACTTATCAATGCGTATTGCTAGCTAGCTATAACCTATTTATGCATAGACAGGGTCGACCATGCCGGGGGGTAGCGATTCGATCGTAGCTCGTCTGACTAACCTATTTCGGGCGTCGATTTTACACTAAAATAGACAGGAAAGTTTTAAAATTACGCCTGCACGAGCCGTCGCTAACCGATATCGGAGGGACTCGTGATTAGAGATTCAAAATGTTGATTTACAAATCAAACAATGAAATCTTATCCTGATATCGAGTACCCAGAGTCATGTATAAATGTTTATTTGGAAGACGGTGTTTTCGCTTTTGTCTTTTACTAAAATCCTTCGGAAGTGATCTAGACAGTAATTATATTGCATTTTTTATTTTCTGTCGAGATTCTGCATAGTTTCATACATATCGGGAATCTTGATAAATATAAGGAAAGTTATCAAGTACTGAATCAGAGGCAAAAATTCCGCCGGTAAAGTAGACCTATCTAGTTAATAATCATTTAATAAGTAATCTTATCGACACGAGGCTCAATCGTGATCTTCTGACAATGGAAATTTACTGCATTATTTTAAATTTTGAATACAAGACAGGAAAAACAAGACAGCCGCCCATTATAATGCAATTTCGAATATTGCAAAAAATTATTCGTCTCACGTCTATAAATGAATTTATTTTTATAAGAATAGCACAGTATGATTAATACAGTCAAAAATGAATATTATTATAATATTTTATTACGAATATACATTTCTTTTATATTAGTCTAAACACTCTGGCAATAAATCAATAAGCCTCTAAGATCGATCCAGGGCACGTTTGTTCAATGTGGCTATTTTCTGATAACTCATCAATAATTCGATACAATAATCTAGACATAAGTATTAACAGTCGGCGAACATTGTAGAATAAAAATTAAAGAATAGCCGTAATCGACATGAAAAGCCGTACCATTTATATAGACGGTTAGTCATACAATTATAATATTGATCGTAATTTGAAACGCATTGTTTGATACTGTAAGGTGACTGGCAGATGTGGCAATCCGACACGCATCACCAGACCCATTCTTATCGGAAAAATATGTTTTTCACAATGGCTTCATTGTAAAATTATTTCTACTTCTATAATTTTTCTTTAATTTTCCAGTTATCTCTCAGACTTTTACAGACTTTTATTTTCTTATATGTATACATATTTTATTTTTGTGTACGATATCTTTGTGTTGTAAGTTTGTGTGTATTAAAAGCACTGTTGTCTTATTCGATGAAAAATTAGAGAAACTAAAACAATATGACATTTATTATTTTCATCATCAATCATTTTCATAGTGATTCTGTTATTTAAAAAGGTTATTGCATATTTGATAATATCAACAATATTTAGATTGTTGTCTTACTTATTACTACAAAGGTTAGATTCAACATAATTTTAATTTTGATATTGGACTTGAGAAGGGCAATACAAATGTCATTACTGCATAATTATTTGCACAAATTGATTAGACTTGTTAATTATTTATTTGTTATTAGTTTTTATCGTGTTTTTTATTGCGAAAGGCTTTTAATAATCTGCTATTATAATGACGTATTAAATATTAAATATCATATATCTATAACGGTGAAGGAAAACATCGTGAGGAAACCTGCATACCATAGCGGTTTATAAGAATTTCTATGGTATGTAAGTCCGCCAACCCGCACTAGGCCAGCGTGGTGGACTATATGGCCTAACCACTCTCAATCGTACTGTCGATTGTAGAGTAGGCCCGTGCCCTGCAGTGGGACGTATATGGGCTGATACAGATTAAATATCATATATTACAAACTGTTTCTACATGAATAAAATTATACAAAACAAAGTATAGTAAGAAATATTTCGTGGTAACCTTCAAATATTCGGTTTTGACTAACTTGTACCGTTATTTTTTGTTGCAAAAACCAGCAATTTGTCAACTGTAATATAATTTGCTACTTTCTTATTAAGCCCAGCGTAATGTAATGAAATAAAGACGTCAAATATACTGTATATGCATACATAAAATTCTGCATGTTTAAGAATTCTTTAAAAAACTATTCTTTGCCACAGGCAGAAGCAATACAATAACAAACAGTTCTAAAGTACAAAATATTTTAAAAGAAAATCCAGAGGCAGCTCAATCCATACGAGCAGATGCCACAACAATGATATCAAATAACTTCATCGGAATCGAGATGGAGTTGTGAAAACAAACCGTCTATCTGTGGGAACAAATCGCGTCGTGTTACACCATCATAATTAACACGTACTCCACATTAAGCGCCACGTCTTTAATTACCAATGGAATCATCCGATTATTACAAGATTCGGTTTATTGATTGTCATGGGTCAACAAATAATAGGAGTTAGTTATTTAATATTCTTTGTTGATTATTAGATATTCGCCTTCTCTCAGATATCTTAACAATTTAAAGGGAGCACAAATCCAAATTTTGACTAGCTCTTGATATTTACCATCGCGATCAAAAAATATTTCTGCCTCCGTGCCTTGCCATACCAATATATGCAATACGTATGAATATAAAGAAATCATTGGGGAGACCTATGTTCAGCAGTGGACTTCCTTTGGCTGATGGATGGATATAAAGAAACCTCAACAAAAGCCTGAACTAACCGGTGTCATAAGCTGCGGCGTGGCGAGCGGGCTGGCTAGACTGGAGGTGAAGCTGATACCGCTGCCCAGGTCAAAGTCGCATATCTTGACCGGGCACAGGCGGTCGCGGTGGACGCACAAGATGTTCTCCGGCTTGAGGTCGCGGTGCGCCACGCCCTTGCCGTGCAGGAAGTGAAGGGCGTTGGCGATCTCACGCACGATCTCAGCCGCTTGCGGCTCTGAGAAGTAATGGTGCTCCTGGATGCGCGACAGGAGCTGACCGCCGTTGATCTGTTGACAAAACAAAACCTACTTAAATACATGTTGCATAATGATAAAATCATGAATACTTTAGCCACACACGTTCGAAAACCTAATTGTAAACTAGGATTACATAAAGAGTAGATTGTGTGTACGTGCCGGGTATAACAAAAACATTAAACAACATTATTTTAGGCTTATAAGATAACAGTGAAATGTTATCAAAACCAGACTTTGGAGATATGGATAAACTTATGCAAACATTCTTCCAAAAAGTTTGCATCGCACGCCTAAATTCATTCCATCACGTCAAATGTTGATATTACGCGAAACCAAGACATCACAAAATAAACTTTATCCGGCAATTACCGAGGGCTTCCAAAGTCAACTGGGACTTTTGGCGGACGCCGGGGATGTTCTGGATATAAATACACGACTATACGTGGATATAAACCGTCCCGACCGTCCCTATAACACGATGTGTAAGTGCGCACGCTACTTTACGAACTGTGCATCGTAAAATCTGTTTGATTACCGACTTACATTCACAAACGTGGCTCTATACATTAAACGAGCTATCATACAGCTTGGGAAATAGCTTAGTTGGTTAATATTAAGTAATATGGCATGTTTAGGGAAGGAAAAAGCATAAATATTAACCACTTTTAATGAATGTTATTTGAAGTAATAGACCACATTTATTTTAGCTGTTTTATTAAATTTTCAGATAATTTGCATAATCTGCCGGCGATTTTATCAGGCATCATGTAGGTGCAGACGAGAATTGGCTTCCGATAATGGCAATAAACTGTGTACTATCAATCGACTAGTCAGGAACCTGGCACACGTTTACAAGCCGATATTAAAACGTGAGTTTCGATAATGTCAGTGCATCGACCAACGATAATAACAGCCTGATGCAAAATAACACAGCTTGTACTTGGGTTCTTTCGACCAATGCTTTTCCGCAACTTTTTTTTCATTTTTATCAATAATAATGTATGTGACAATCTTTGAATACCAACTATTTATGTCAAACAAAACAATTCCTTTAAAAATGTACAGAAAGTTATAAACTTTATATTTAAAAAATATAATTTAAACTAGGAACTAAAGAGAACGAGAATTTAAATCTCATTCAGTTTAAGTTCAAAGTGTGTTACAAGCTAAAAATACTTTAGTCGTTCTTTGTACAATGCTTGCTTTGTGCGACGTTAAGTTCCATTTTCCTCTTTGAATTAATTAATTTTATGAAAATATTTTCATCACAGCTTACAGTTGGGAACTATTAAAAAAGTATTTTCTGTGACTATACCATCTATTTGAAACAAGAAATTCATAATGAGCGTGTCCATAGTTTGTAGTTATTGATAAATTATTGTGTATGGCAGGAGTGTTTCCTTATTGTTGTCCAATCAGCTGAAAACAATAACATTGCTTGTTGATGGACGGCTACAAGTATTGTGGTTTATTATTTGTTTCCTTCTGCATTACGACTAGCTTCCATTCAATAATACTAGCTGTGCGTATGTAATTGATATTTGATACTACCAATAATTCTGTAATTTAATTTCAAAAATTTGAATATTGATCATTCTGACTTTTACACGCACCTACTTGGTAGCTCTGTGAACGATTTTTTTTATTGTATCCTTAAAATAACCATAAAATTTGACAGTATACAAAACAATATGACAGTGCTATACGTATAACAGTGTGTATCAAGGACTTTGTTATCGTATTTATATACCAATATAATGTAGCCTTTTCAGCACGTAATTCGATTTTAATGTCATGGCTAACCGTAATTTTTATATTACGCGTGTTATGTATTACAGAAAATAACAATTGACAAGAGAATAAACGAGTCTGGCTGTCTGTCAGATATAAACATTCAGTTGTCCCACTTCTCATAATAAATGTTCTCGACCTGTATCCTCGTAATATTTGCGCAGACTTCATTTAATTAATACCTATGAATATATAAATTACTTGACATTTCTTCCTTGTAAATGCAATTTGCAAATTATTTGTATTATTATAAATGAAGGAACTTGAAACTCAACCCAACAGTGGGAACCTGATAAAAATGCAGTGTTGCTGGTTCAATTGAGGAAGATACTAAAAAAGCTGGGTACGACACGACGTGACAACATTCATTAAGAATTGGTTGACTTAAATTGCGTAAGTGGGTTAGTGAATCGCCTTTAAACCGCTCATAGTGAGCTCAGTCACAATGTGATATATTATGACTACATTCCTGTGAATGTAGTTGCAACTCTTAATAAGAGTTGCAACGAAAACATATTTAATTCATTTTGAATTTACAGCATATTTATGTATATTTTTTTTACTGGTGGTAGGTCTCTCATATGTGAGAGGCCATCTGGGTGGGTACCACCGCAGTGTCTAATTCTCCCGTCAAACAGCAGTGTAAACGCACTGTTGTGTTTTGGGTTGAAGGGCATTGTAGCCAGAGTAACTACTGGACATATTGAGACTTAACATCTTATGTCTCAGGATGGCGAGCGCAGTGGAATGCCAAGCATTGCTTTGTAATTCAAGGTGTTGTTTGGTTTTGCTACTGTTCATGAGCGGTCGTATCGCTTACCACCAGGCGAACGGCATGCTCGTCTCGCCATTCATAGCAATAAAAAAAAAAATATATATTATTTTCATTTTATGTATTAGGGCTTCACTAATTTACTTTAACCATTGCTGTGATCTTTTATAAAATGTATACTTTTTCGATAGACGCATCAGTGATCCATCGTCCTAGATCAGACAGGCATCACCAAGGGAATTGTAGGTGCTTACACCATTATTAGTAATTATTTCAATATTTCATCAGCCGATTATGACATGACATGCCATCAAAAATACAAATACCATGTGAGTAATATGTGTGAAAAATGGAAATTCCTTGTACGTGCGTCATATTTATTGGTTCACCGACACCGGTGTGTTAGACTAGCTATCAACACTGCTCCTATATTTGTTTAATATTGGACGACCTACGCTCGCCTAGATACGTAAATAATTAATTGGAAAACACTAATGGCATAGTATGTATTATGAGTCGAAGGCGAATTTATTACGTCGATCTAGTACTTTATTTTGATTAATAATAGATTTAACGAAATAATAGAGCTCAACAATGAAATGAAATAAATGTTAGTTCATAGTTATTCAGATTCGCTTATCTTTTTTAGGTCAGGGCGACGATGGCCAAATCATGCAAGTAAATCCGTGGCCTAGCAACAGCGAATATCTGTTGAAACAGATATTATTCATACACATATCTTCTTTTGTTTCACGACAAAAGGTTCGAAAATATCATATGTAAATATATACGCGATCAATTTTGCACTGTAATCCTAAGACATATAAAGTATGATACATATTTTTATCATATTCGTGTCGTCAATACTGACGTGTGAACTTTATCTCAATGTATTAATTCTAAGAACTGAGTGTTATACAATCAAAACAAAAGAAAGTTATGTGTAAACAAAAGATCAATAAATCTATTGTAATCCGTAATCCGAGACATAACAAGACAATTATTGAGTTAAACGCTGATGGAAAAGAGAAACGCGTAGATTTTTCTGCCTACGCGTTTGTGTCAAAATCACATTACATCTATTTGCATATTGTTTTCACATTTTTTGTTGTTGTTATGGTTTGTGAAGGCGTGACGATCCGTGACAGAACGCGACTAACTGGCTGTGGTGAAATGAAATGCGTTTAATGCAATGAAATGAAATTTGTTTACGTCATGCAGGCTATTAAATAGCGGTTATATGATGGAATAGAATACTGATTAGTTTGAAGTTTATGTGATCCTGGTAAGTAATTTTCGAAGTTGAAAAACAAAGCATATAAGTAGAACTTTATGCTGCGGAAAATGAGGTGATTTATAAATTAATTATCATACTGACTGTGTAATACCTACGAAGTTATTTTCAGAACATTGACGCTATACGCAAATGACTAGAGTATAAACGCTTGTAATGTAATCATATGTAAAGTATGCTTGTTTGCACACATGACAACTCCTGTGCAATGATATTTTATATGATGTTGAATGAAAAGTTGATTATTTCGCGAAAACATGCACTGTGTAAAGGTTGTTGTCCTTTACAGTTGTTAGAGGTATTTACGATTGCATAAACACTGCCTTTTTAATAGCTCGGACCTTGAGCTGTTGCTGGGTTGGACCGCGTGACGTCATTGTGATATTGATCAGGATTATTTTATGCCGACCTGTCAGTGAAGTTTTCAATGATATTGATTTGAATGATACTCTTTGAAACTATAACACAGTCGCTCTAAATACTTCAGCATTGGTTAATTTTGACATCAAAGATCGTCGTATGTCTATGAATCTGTCAGTGATCCACATAAATTTATCCCATTTCGAGTTCACCTGTGTATATTCAGATTTCAGATACAGTTTGACCATATAATTGTGTCGACCAGCACGTAATAATTATCTATTTTTTATACTACCCCGCATAGTGACTGCACTGCATCTGATGGTATGCGCAAATGCCGTCCATCTTACGTATGGATGCGCTATCTGAATATGGACTTGCCATATAGTCTTTAGTCTACTCTTTTGCCATTTAAAAAAAGCATCTTACCTTCTCGAAGACAAGATAGAACTTGTCCGTGTCCTCAAAGAACTCAATGAGCTGGATTATGTTCGGGTGTCCCTGGCAGTAGTGGAAGGTCTCCACCTCGCGGAACACCCTGGCGCGGGCGTGCCCCGGCACTTTGTCGATGATCTTCACTGCGAACTCGTGGCCCGTGTATATGTTGACGCACGTCTGAACCGAGGCGTATGCGCCCTCGCCCAACACTTCGCCCGTAAGCTTGTATAGGTCTGTCGACAATGGAGATAGAGTTTTATTATTGAATTGTGAAAGTGCCTTTTACTTTGTTTGCAGTTTTAGTTCGAGTCTTGTTCAGTTTTGGTTTTCAAACGAATTTGAGTCTTGTTTTATTAAAGTTCAAGTACATTTTTTGCAGTACAGTATTGTTTTGGTCACAGGTTGTTCTTATTATGGTACTGAGTTTCTCAAGCTACTTAGTTGCTGAATTTCATATGAAAGGATTATTTATAAAAAATATTTATTATTTAGATTAATGTCTTGAAAGATTAGTGATTATTTTTACAGAGGTTTGAACAGTCAGTAATCAGTCAGTAGTCAGTAATACTTTAATCCGCCTTCCAAATCAGTGACCTTGATGACTATCAAAATGTAATACTAAAGTTATATTTCCAAATACACATGCAGCCGTAAACATATTGTTATGACTCAATTAAATAATTTGTAAACAACCATAATTAATGTATCGATAACAATACAATTGCTGCAAAGTTTTTGCGGCTGATATAGAACACAGATTGTGCTTCAAGGTAAAACGGTTTTGTTTATATGATTTTAACAGGAATTCAATTCATACGTATGCTAAGCTTAACTCGTTACAGATAAGTCGTTACAAACCACACGTTGTATGTACTTTATAACTTTGCTGTGCCAGTATCAAAAACACGTAAATTCTTATATGAGAACTAATGCAACACCTGTAAGTCAGAATCAATCGTACGCGTTTCGATAGCCTAGACTCCAGAGCATCAAAATAATTGGAAATAAATCATATTTTTAATAAACTTTGAAAAATTCTCCCGAAAAACATCTACAACGTAATTACGTCATTGTTCTTTTCGATGAGCGATATGTGCTGAACACGTACCTTGAAAACATGACGTGACGACAGAGCTGCCCGAGCGCTTCTTCCTGCGGCGCTTCCTGCGCGCCTCCTCCTTGCGCCGCTGCAGGTCCTCACTGTCGGGGATAGCCACCGGCGCCGACGACTCGTTGCCGCGCGGGCTCTCGTCTTGCTCGCGCTCGCTGCCCGACTGGCTGCTGCAGCGGCCCACGCCTGCAGGCAAAGGAGAATATACATCACCACTGGTTCTTCAACGCTGGTTTCATATTTGGAGAAGGGTACCGACAAATAAGGACTTGCATTAGCAACTGGCTTATCAGGGATTTCATCTCTTGAATGAAAAAAAGATAAATCTCTCTATTTTGATGAGTCAACCGCTATTGTATGGAACATAAAAATTCACTGAACTATCAGAACCAAATTGAGCCAATGCTTCATACTTAGACCTGGAAGTGTCGAGACAGGAATTCTTTTGTCTCAACGTGACTTGCACGTACAATTAATATTGTTACAAATTCGTTACAGTAAAATGGAGTTTTATTGTAAATATTGTATACCTACAGTAATGTTAATTATAAACATTGGCCTACATCAAGATACTAGTCTTGTAACCTGGATGCGTATTACAAACACAAATTCCACAATTTTCAGGTCATACAAATATTTATCCGTACATAAATAGAACTAGTTCCGGCGTAGAAAGCTAACTTCGCAGCCAGTTAGCCAATCACTTGTCAAAATTAAATAAAAGACATGCCCAAATATCAGTAAAAGAAAGCGTCGACATGACGCGTTTCTGAAAACACTTCGACATGAATGCATTAGCTCCCCTGTTATATGTCAGGCGCATAAATAAAGCGGCGCTGTTGGTGTACCAGTACAATGGACGGCTCCTCATGACGGCCAACTCTCACTTCACATCCGTGCCAACTGCCAACTATCAACCTATTGTTTCGAATTTTCACCGCGTTCGACAAATTTCATTGTAGCTTATGCGCACGATAATTCAAATCAAAATAAATCTGTAGTGATAAACAATATCACTAGTCGAACTCATGTAAGCGGAGACAATATAGTTAGAAGTAAACGCATTTCAAAGATTGCCTGCCCAATTGTTGCCAAGTCCAAATACATGCCCTACAACCGCAGACAAACAGAAGCTTTATCGAGAAAAAATGTGACGACAGAGTTGGATATTATAATTGTGACGCGAGTGGTGACTGAGCATGCACGCTGAGTTGGCAAACAAAGCCGGTTCAACGACCCACATGGCCGCACCCAGCGCGCACGCACGCCCACCGCGTTACGCGACGTCTCTCGCCGTAAAAACTAGCTGCCAGACGCATTCTCCATATCAATCACACAAATCGCATCCTCAATATCCAGCCCTAACACTCCCGCATTCTTATACACAGTCCGCTGACACAGTAGTTTACAAGCGGGATTAAGGCTTATTCTGTAGACATTCAGATAATCCATCTGAGGACATAACGCGCTTAAGTGTAAGACCCTAATTGGAACGAGTATTATCTGCCGCTAGCTACCCAGAGATTACTACTATTAAGATAAAAACGTATCGTTACGGAAACCGATTAACATTATAAGATTTAGGTTCGTACGTGACCGGTTGAGGCGGAATAGTTTCCTAGTTCATAAATTACAACGTGCATTTGCATTTCAACACGTTCAGTGGACTACAATGTTTGGTTTTAAGCTGTTTGCGTACAATCCGTCATACTTAATGGTCGATGCGAAACTTACGTGTTAAGTACGAACACGCGATGACCTAACCAGGGGAGCAGCAACTAGCAATAGACAAAACGCGAGTCAAATGCGCAATAACCATACGAGTGTAACAATCGCGCTAGAGGCACGCCCACGCAGTCACCCGTTTCAACACACTTCCTGTTTATACGCAAAATTATTTTAATGTTCAAATTAATGCAATATTATTAACATTGGCGCCGTGTTTGTAAACACGTTCGACGTTGCATGGAAACAAAGAACGATATTTACAGGAAGAAAATGCGGCGTGAAAAGTGAGTCATTTATATCGAAAATATTATGTACAGCCGTATCGCTACCTACACATCACCTTGATTACTTAAAATAAAATAGCACCTAGAGTCTGCAGTGTTGTAAAAGTGTCACATTGTTAATAGCAGAGTAATAGAACACTTGTCGCAAAGTATCGTATGATCGTCGCGTTGTCAGCACACCACGTGGCGCGGCACACGGCACTCGGCTCGCAACGTGGCTAGTTACGTAAACGTCTCGACCAACACCGACGATGTAGCCCTACAAACTCAGACAACTCGTAATAAATATCCCAAACGCCTTACGAAATCGCTTCACAGTATTTCAGGTCAAAGAATCAACGACCGACTAACAAGATGCAGTGTCCTTAAAAGTCAGATAAAGGCATTAACGACCACTTATCTCAACAGCAACACGTCACGCAGACCCTGAGATTATACGAGACTTTTTCAATTGATATGATAATGGTGGCTCGCCCTTAATTATGAGATTAAATAAATATTGATTACATTAGTAAACAATTCCAACAATAGATTTAAAAGTCTAACAATAATTAACAGCATGGTTTCGCAAACTGATCGCGCGGCCACGCAACCTCCTCATGCATATTCACGGGCTGACCGCTTATGGCTGAAACGGGTTATGCCGAATCATAATGGCAGTGCATCGGCTGCGGCGCCATAGAGCTTTGTTTAATGCTCAAATTGTCACGGCGACATTTGCGCCCTCAGACTGGAGATTTCTACTTTCTAATCTGGTCGGTCGATGTAAACGCTCGGCCGCGGGCGCGGGCTCTGGCGCTCTCTATTTTCTGATACTACACGCCCATTACATTTTTGTTTTAAACCCTTAACTCTTAAGATACCAATAGATATGTTGCTTTCTTATTGCAATGAATACTGTACCTATCTTTATGTAGATGTCACTAGCCACAGCCATTCGTTTGATTGAACCATTATTCGTGATCCTCTCGAGTCAATTGAGAATTGTCAAGAGCATTTTCCTAAAGTGATCCACAGTCCACTATAAGAACCTCCAACACAGTTCAGTATGAATCCGGTTACAACTGCCCAATAAAATTTCATAAACAATCCGTACATCTACTATGAGGTACAAAAAAATCCTCAAAAGGTATAATAAATAAAGCGAAAAAGGATACTTAAACCTTTGTTACTGTGATAATGAGAATGTCATATAAATCGTATGTGATAGTGTGTAGTGTACACGGTGTACACAGCGGAGCGCAAGTTGAACCAATGCGTACATAATAACAGTGGTGTTAAACCGGTAAACATACGGTGTACGTTGTTGGTGTCGTTTCTAAATCAGTTTTACGATCAATCATTATCATCATGCAACTCGACAGAAGTGGAACTTTGGCGTGGTATAAATTGCTAGTGTAGCTGGTACCGCCGAACTTAACGGATAGAATCTAATGAAACTTTCAACTAGGGCGTACTAACTATATTGCATACCGTACTACTTTCACTGTTCACTGACTTTACTCCTTTGCTAATGAACATGCCACTAATTTAATCAGAAAGGCAGTTTTCCTTGTTTTGTTTATTAGTTGATTGCTGAAACGTGTGCGCGATAATGGATTCGGACTGATCAAATACACGAGCTGTCTCTATTTCTATATCGTGCAGTTTCCAGGGTTGGCATTCAATTGTGTCGTGTTCCCTGTCCAATCACCGCCAAAGTGATATTTAAATGGAATTTGGCTCGATGAGCGATTTTGCCACTATTGACAAATATCCAGGAGATAAAATAGCTGGCAATTAATCTCCATTGCTAAATCTTGTTTCAAAGAAGTCTATAAAAACTAAAAAAATTTTAGCTCCATAACCGGCATTAGAACGAACTAGCCGGAATTAAAACTTGCAACGTTTGCTGCATAAGAAGCAGTTGCTTAAAACAACACTACATTACAAACGCCTTCTATGGCGCATTAATTTTTTGTTTTTAATTAAAAAGTCTTTTCACGGCAGAACGTAGATGGTCTAATCAAAGCAAAGAAAGTGGCTAGTGCAAATGGTTGAGACGATAATCTTATCTTAAATACACACGTAAAGTCACTTAAAGGAGAGTCGTGTTAAGGATATTGAAACAATTATTGAACAGTTATTTTTAGCACAAGAGCAATAAATGAGTAGACAGCTCCACTGGATTTTATAAAGATTAGCGACTGCAGGAATTAAGGCACGTCACTGATCTGATGAAAAAGAATTGAAAATTTTCATTTTCAGACATCCAATTCACACTGAACACTGACATGGTCCAAATTATCTCTTTATAAAAATTCAGTCTTAAACGTCGCAATAATACATCCTTAAAAGAAATTTCTTTTGTGTACGCGTATAACGATCTATTTATAACATAATGTTCATTTTGCTCTTAACGAGACTTGAAACAGATGGTGCTAGTTCATTAGGTTCATGACGCAAATAATCTGACAAAAATATTAACACATGCAGATCATAATTACCATAAAGTGGGTCCTTAAGCCTGCAAGAGTTGAATAACATTTAAAATACCAGGGGCGTGCGCTCCTTGTAGGCAGAAATGCAGTGCTTTACTTGCCATTTACAGATATTTTATTATAACGTACGTACTTCTTAATGACTTTAATTAACAGTAAATAAATGAATAAACAAAATATAATAACTTAATAACGCCTAATATTTTATAAATAGCACCTATTTGCAAGCGCACAAACATTATGTTTGCCACTCGAAAAGCAAAAGGCGCTGCAAAGCAAAATAATGTACCTAATCAACCAAGTAATGCCGCCGCGTCCCGCATGACATTTGTTTGCATGTGTGTAGTAATTTTGGTGTCCGTGCATAGTCGCAAACGCACACACGCATGAATATTGAAAGCCGCGACTCCTGCGGCAGGCCTCGGAAGCTCGGCAGTTGTCGGGAGTAATCGGAAATGTTCGTTGCCTATAATCCGAGTAAAAATAATAGACAGAAATCTAATAAACTGCGCAAAATGCACATTATGCATTTTTGTTTGGTAAGGTTTTATTTCTTTAAATAGCACAATTTTTTTGTGTTTCGCGGGGGCCATTTTGCTTTTTTCATGTGATAAGCATTGTTTATTATTTTGTTTGCGTCAGTTTAATTATAGTTTTCTTATAATATTTTACATTTTAATATTTGAAAGTGTGTACATTTAACAGTTTATTTCTGAGTTTCTATAATAATTGTAGTGATTTGCTTTTACTAGTACGTTTGTTGATTTTTTAAAATGTTATTTGATTGTGAGGTTTGTGTTGAAAGTGTGTGTTTATTAAAAATTAAAAATAACAAGTTCTCACAATTGTCATTCAGTGAAAAGATTCAAATTTTGTCTAAAGGTAGGTGTGTACCCGAGTTACAACAATTAAATCAACAAAAAGGGAATGTAACTCGAAAGTTTCATGTTAAAAGTTATGAAACGTATAACTGGCTGTGTGGTTGTGTACACACGATTAAATTATATTGTTTTCCTTGCATATTGTTTAGTAATTCTAGTACAGTGTGGACTGATTCAGGATATTCAGATTTAAATAATTTCTATGCCGCGGCAAAGAAGCATGACCATACAGAAAAACATCTGGAGGCCTGCTTAAAATTAAATACTTTTGGTAAATCTCGTATTGAAATGAGTATCAACAGCCAGTTACGATTAGATATTGAGAGGCATAATGCTAAAGTTGATCGCAATAGAAACATTTTTCAAAGGCTGATCGATGTTGTTTGCTTTCTGGGAAAACAAGAATTAGCTTTTCGCGGTCACGATGAGTCAGTATCGTCGTTGAATAGAGGTAATTATTTAGAAATAGTAGATTTATTAGCCAAGTATGATGGAATTTTAGAAACCCATTTACAGAGTGCAAGTACCTCATTCACGGGCATGTCGAACCGTACGCAGAATGATTTGATCTCGAGCGTTGCATCTGTGATGATCGATCGCGTTAAAGCCGAAATTAAACAGTCCGATTTTGTCGCCGTCATGGTAGATGAGACTCCTGATGTTAGCGGCCGTGAACAATTAGTATTAGTTTTGAGATATTTTCGTGATTTTGAAGTAGTAGATCGATTTATCAAATATGTTGATGTCAGCGCGGATCGGACCGCTGTAACCTTGAGTTCTATTATTTTGGAAATTTTAGAAGAGTTCGATTGTGTATCCAAATTAGTTGCACAAACTTACGACGGGGCAGCAGTTTTATCCTCACAAATTAATGGCGTGCAGGCTTTGGTGAGACAAAAATGTCCACAAGCTATGTACGTTTGGTGTTCAGCACATATATTAAATTTAGTTTTATCGAAATCGTTCGAACGAGTTGCTGAAACAAAACGCTTTTTTAGTATTATAAAATCAATCGCGGCTTTTTTTCACACCAGTACAAAGCGAATGGCCCATTACAACAACTTTGCCGATATGAAAAAGCTGCCTCGTGTCGCGGAAACAAGGTGGACATATCATTCGCGCACGGTTAATATTATTAATAATGCGTCCACCCACCTCCTAGAATTGTTTGAAAATATGAACGAAAATACACAAGACTGGGATGGTGAAACACTGACACAAGTCAGTTCATTTTTATATATTATGAAAGAATTTGAATTTAATTTTCTTTTAAAATTTTTCGCTGATATTTTTGCAGAAACGGATATTCTGTACGATATTTTGCAAAAAAAAACTAGTGACATCGCGTATTGTGTAACAAAGATAAAAGAGTTAGAGTCATTTTTAGAACGCTTTAGAGAGAAGTTCGAGATCTATTATGATGCCGCCGTTCACATTACCGGACCACCTAAAAGAAAGCGCAATGTCGATGATGTAAAAATACATTATCGGCGAATTTTTGTTGAAATAATTGATAATGTAGTCAGTGAATTAAGAAATCGTTATAAAAACATTAAAGATTTAAAGTTTATTGAGCTACTTTCTTGTGAGAATTTTAAAAAATATAGTGAACGTTTCCCTGAAAATGAAATCAGAGAGTTCACCAATAATTATCAGGCACATTTTAATTTTGATAAATTGAAAAATGAATTGCGCTGTATTTATAGATCACCTCAATTTGCAAATAGTTGTGTATTTAGTATTATTCAAAATTTGTATAAGGACAATTTAAATAAAGTTTTTTCTGAAGTGTTACGATTAGCGAAATTCATTGTGACTATCCCAGCAAGCAGCGCATCGGCAGAGCGTTCATTTTCGTGTTTAAAACGTATCCACACATATTTGAGAAACACACAAAATCAACAACGACTCACAGAGCTTTCCATGATTTCTATAGAAAAGGCATTAATGATAGAATTAAAACGCAATCCAACTTTCTATGACGATATCCTAAAATCATATTTAAAAAAGGATAGGCGCATAGATTTAATCTATAAAAGAATGAGTAGTTTTTTTTTACTAACCCGTAATTTTATTATTAAGTTTATTTATATATTTTGCGAATCACATGAAAATCGGTCTTTTTAAAGGCCACATCGGATATCTTGCAAGGGACGTGTTCTATAACCATCACTCACTTGGATAAGATATTTGAGGTGGTCGTTTATTTACATCGGGCTATAGTAATCTCAATTAACCGGAACCTTGAATATGTGAAAATTGAAGCTGACTCGGTGAGTAGTTATAATATTTTAGTTTATTAATCATTTACTTATTAGACTTTCTTCGGCCACGACAATCGATCGCTGGTTTTTCTGCGTTCCGTAGATGTATATGAATAGTAGTACATCTAAGACTTGTTCTGTTGGCATGGTTTCCGACTTAGAGATCCGTCGCGTGGCTGTGGCTATGCTAAACATCTATAAAAGAAAAGTTTTTGTGCCGAGTACTTCGCCGCATACCCAGTATCATAATCCTGTGCACGCCACTGTAAAATACATGAAAAAAGTCCGAACAGTACACCTCTAAATAAAATAGCATGAAAGAAGCCGCAATTAAATGTACATAAAATATTAAATGCAGCAACTTTATTATCAAATTTTAAGCTAAATCTAAAAAAACACGCTATTACCATACTCTAACTACTGCACGGCGAGGCGTTTTTAAAACACAAGTATTTTGGCTAGTCGATCTATAACGCTACCGAACTACAATCTAAATGCCTGAAGGCAGATGTTTACCTACATTTTGTGGAATAAGGCATCACAACAAACATACTGGTCCGTGTACATCCAACCCTCTCACTCAATGAATTCATAAATCGATAGTGGCACACATGCACGAGAGTTGCGTACACGGGACTCGGTGCAACTGCGCCAGAAATCGATTCGGAAAATAAGGCGCAATGGGGTACAGGGGGTTGAGGGAGACATTACGCCGGCACATACGCTCTCACCGCTCACGGCCAAGGTTACTCGGCTGTACGCGATAGACACGAATGACTGCATTTAATTGACGACGAATCAAATTTCTAAGCGTTATGTAACAGTTCTTCGATAACTAACCACGATATGAGAAAACTCAGAGGTGTGACAAATTGTAAATTCTTATTAGTTTCAGATGCAAAGGCAGATTCCTAAAGTAAGGCTTCTGATAAGAGGGAAGAGAGGAGAACGGTTTATGATCCATAAAATGATAAATCGATGAAAACAAGTTTTATTAATGCGCATCCAAGTAATTTGCATGTCTACTAAATATACAAACGAAAAGTACATGCACTTTCTAATACCAATGATTAATTACCAGAAGAAGAGAATGGTTTAACTGATTTGAAATTCTAGCGGAATATCGCTTACAATTGATTTGTAATTCGAATTTCCGTGGACGAATTATGAGTATGAGTTATCACTATAATTAACAGTTTCACTTTAAACGTTCTCGTATTGTAAAATATTTGACTAAAGAACCGGAACCAAAAACGAAATAACGTAAATACTGGTGCATGATCGCATTACGAGGTACGCCAGACGGTGAAGGGCATAATGTGAGGAAGTCCGCACATTAAAGTTTAGTTCCTAATATGATAGTCCGATAAGTTATCTATGTATACATATGTATAAAACTTAACCATAATAACATTTTATAAAAATGACTCATGAACGCTATGAAATCTGAAGCTCAAATTACCAAAAGTTTGTCAAACATTATAAATAGATCACATTTAACAATGTATATTGTATCACTCAGTCACTCACATCGTATCATCCGGCTTGCGGTGGGAATAATAACAACAACAAACGGAGACGTTAAGTAGGTATATAAAAGTGTGGTAACACGAAACGAATGCGCAGTTTTGTTTTAGTTGATGACCTTGGCCGTGAACGCTGTGGGGCGACTCGCGTCACCGGCCACGCTGAACACCGTGGACTAATCGAATCGCATTCGATTATACATGCATTCTTTCCTACTTGCTTTTAAAACCATAGGCATAGAAAATTGTGCATTAGTAGGAAGCTATTCAATAAAAAGCAGCAACAACTTCTGACATTCGTTCAGAAAAATCCAATTATGCTTACAGGAAACCGCGGGATGCTGTAAGTGTCGAACAGGTGGTTGTATAAATCCTTTGATGAAGATAGCAATCAACGGGATATCCGATAAGATGTTACATGACATGACATGACAACAAACATTTATTAAAAGAGATACAAGTAAATGTTGACCAAGAGTTTAATTCAAGAACTACGATTTATCGCACATTCGAAAGATTGATGTTAATACAATTGAAGAACATTTCACAAGAGACATCTATTCTTATATATTTATTTTAATATTTTCCTAATTAGTGAACAACATATTTTTGACACTGTTGCCAGCTCATTATCTGTATTCATCATTGCAAATTATTTTAGCGATAATGCATATTCAGAGTAATCAATTCTCTGATTACTCTGAGTAGTCAGAGTAAAAAGTGCGTGGTGGCCTGTTGGTAAACGGACCGGATGCGGCTGCCACTGTTCACGGTGGTCGCGGGTTCAAATCCCAGGGCACACCTCTGACTTTTCGGAGTCATGTGTGTATTGATAGTCAATCACCACGCACTAAAACGGTGAAGGAAAACATCGTGAGGAAACCTGCATACCATAGTGATTCATAAGAATTTCTACGGTATGTAAGTCCGCCAACCCGCACTAGGCCAACGTGGTGGACTATATGGCCTAACCACTCTCAATCGTACTCTCGATTGTAGAGTAGGCCCGTGCCCTGCAGTGGGACGTATATGGGCTGATACAGATACAGATACAGACATATTCAGAGTAAGAAGTCTGGGCAATAAACCTGTTGCTTATAACTTTGGAATCACACGATATTGACAAAACATAAACAATACTACTTTTAGCACTTCAAAGGATCGTGTCGCAAATTTTTAAAACTAACATGTACAGAAAGCGGGATATTAATTTGCTTGTAAACTTTTCTCAAGCGACGACATCAACGGCTTTTTGCAGCTTGTGAATCGATTTTGATTACTGTAACTTTTTTATTGATTAAGGCAAAGAAAACTTGCGACTATGCTATTCCCTATTTAGCTATTTAGATACAAGCCCAATATACCCGTGTTACCACTAAAATACGTATTTTCAAGTCAATAATGTATCATCATTCATGAACAATTTGAATTTAATGAGGCAGTAACAGTGTAAAATTTACCAGAAACTACTGCTTTTATTTAAAATAATCATGACTCACGTATTTAAACATTGATCCACGTTATAAACAAAAATCGATTATACCTATATCACCTGTGTAATGTGTTACTTAGGAAATTGAATTATGTACTACATTATTATTCCGAGGTCACAATTTTATTGTTTCTGCCGATTTCCGATTGGATTTTCTAGAAAGAAGTTAGTTATTTCAATAGGAAGTATATTATTTAGATTTTGATGTGGGTTATTATTATAACATTATTCATCAAATTAACATTTCAATATACAAAGCAGAAACCAACTATGACAATATTATAGTTCGCGAGTTAATACCATGCTCTGGTTTAAAATATTTTGTCGTCAAGATATTTACAGTTTAAATATTTAGTTGGACAAGACTAAAAGTCCTGATTTGCTAAAATCCGAGCAAAATTACTACGATCTCACATAATCACGCCACATTAACATGAAACGCACGTTGAAAGAATACTTATAACGACGACAGACGCTGACTATTCACTATCATAATTGCCTTACGTGGTAATATTTAAGTGATATTGCAAAAACAGAAATTGCGAAACAGTGCAGCTAGGTGGGTGACCGGTCAATGGTCTGCTGATGTTACGTGAACTCTGACATTTAACACAATGTTCTATCCCCTGCACACAAAGATCCTGTGATTTTAATTAGACATCACCCAATTAGATTTATGCCTTCATTAATTTTTCTTTCGTTTTGTCACAGTATAATTTTAATTCCGTTAACTGCAGATTCATATCTTTATAAACGTATAAAATTGATTAATTTTTACTAGTCAGTTCTGTTACAATTTTTTATACTAGATACTTGGACACCAAAATGTGATTATCAAGCCGGTCTAGTTAAAAATTGTTGATATATCTAATTTGATGCTACCAATTACATATACAAAATCTTTTTGCTATGCTTCATAACTATTAAGCAGTCAAACCTTAAATCAAAAGGTTATTTAAACACACGTTACAAGACTAAAAAATAATACCTATATCTACAACAGTCAAATGTACGGTACAAAGAGTGATAGAAATAGCAAAGCCCTAGGCAATGCATGCAGAAATATCATCGTCAGCCGTCATACTCATACCGTCGTAAACTATACTTTGAAATGGTGTTGAGAGTGGTCAGTTACGTGGTATATTATTGGAAAATACAAATGAAGTTCAGTGCCGGTACAATAATAAAGGCTAACGTGCACGAACACGTTAGTCACATTTCTGGTGCTAAATCTGATGCAACACTCTTCACAATTTCTAATCAATATGAACTATTCATCTGATGCACTACCCGCGTCACTAAATATATATCACTAAGCACCAAAACTACCAGAAAATACAGATAGCGAGCCCTGATTCCATTATGTCATCAAGATTTTATTCAAGCAGCCGGTACGATGACCAATGACCAATTGAACATAAATCATAACAGTCGAGAAGATTCTTAGGAGCGGCACAACGTACTATAGATACAAGTAACAAGACTATGGATTCTACATGTAACATGTAGATAGAAATAGATAAACTGCCGGTATTTTAGTTGTACGTAGACAATATTATAAAATATGAATGAGCCAGTTGCTAAAATTGAATGAATACTTTACTCACCGCTATCTACACTCTCTTCTGATACCTTCTTCACCATCCTTATAACTTGATGCGTTGATACAGCGATATTGAGATTTACGACGAGTAGGTGTACTACTCTTGAAAAGCCGCTTTCAAACTTGTGGCGGCCGCCTTCTCGACGTGAAATCGGTACGACGTAAAGTTAAGATACAAAATACGACGCCAAAATAAATTACATGTAAATATATAAAAGCACCACGATCGAGAAGGATTTGCGGAAAGTGTGCCGGAAGGTAATAAACAAACACTGCTAGAAGGCGGAATTGAAAAAAAAACTGCTGTTGTCGCTAACGATCCATCCTACACACGCCCGCCCGTCCGATGTTCTGAAATCCAACTGAGGATTCAGCCGCGGTGCCGGCTCGGCCCGGTGCGCACATACGTAGAACGGTTCACCCCCGCGCCGCACCTCACCGCACACCGCACCGCCGGTCTACAAAGCTGTGCGTCGTTGTTGTGGCCTCTATCGCCCGCGCATGCGTACTCACTCACACGACTGCTGACGTGTTTATATTTTTTTATCTTTTATTTTTTCTTACATCGTAACTAGGCACCGGTGCGCGATATATTTTCGAAGATGTATGTGTACACATGGTAATTCTACAATAACATACTACAAAATTACAAGTATTTTAGATAGGTGCCTAAAAACGTTTCATCGGTATAAGCAAAATATCGTACATTGCATCATCACTAGTGCAAAGTTGAAAATACATCAGTTCAATAATCAAGATTGATTTTATTCAGAGTACCCGTATCTTTTTACCATCATAAATTAATTGAACAATTCGTTCGTGATTTGTAAAACCTTATCTCAACTATGCATTAGTATATTTAATAAACTATAGAATTTAAATTTATTTAAACCTTTATAAGATTCAAATAAGCAAAAACATGCGTACTTATATTATTATTTCCAATTATAAGCCACACAAAAAAACGAAACAAAGAAAATATTGAATGAATACAGCCGCGCGCAGTTTATTACATCATGTTCCCAAACTAAATCTAAATCTACATACATACGTTCCAACAGAGCCATAATGATGTAATATCCTTTTTTTAATATTATATTATGCAATGGGACTCCTTTGTCTTCTCTCTCCCCATGAATGACCTTCATAGGGCATTTGTTGACAAACAAGGCACGGGAACGGCTGTACGACGCAGAACGCACGTGGTACGGGCCGACCGGTCCAACCGGCAACCGGCTCCGCCATGTTTGTTGTCACGCCATTCTTCCATCCTTGTCTAGCAGCCGGCGCAACTACTCTGTTGCGCAGTCTCTCCGTTGCATCGGCTATCTCACTCGCTGGCCTACGTGACCGACAATAACAATAACATAACCCAAACAAATAGTCGCCGCGAGTCGATAACTAAACATTACATACACGCTGAACATCATTCCAACTTGGCCACATTACAATCAAACTTTACAACATTGGTGCATTCTAATTCCATCAATTAGCATGCTTAGCTACGTGTATATGAATAGGTTTATTTTGGAAGGCCGTAGATTGATGCTGTGAGAAGTGATAAAGCGATATCGCATGAGCTAGATGTTTATCGTCGAAAAAACATGTCAAGATGATATTTATACTTAACATAAAAAATATTTTTCGTAGTAAAACAAAGCGACGGAGACTTTCAGTAGATAGGTACCTTCTACAAACCTATAGGTATTTAATCGAACGGTTGATTTTCAGGGATTATCCATGATGTAGCTAAGTACGAGTACATAGATTTTTATTGTTTAGAGGCGTGTATAAACATTATCTTTTTCATTGCATTCTAGTTTGAATGAGAAGTTCTCCAACATTGAAATGACTCACATTCTGTCGTAGTAATATAAAATGTATTGAATCACATTGTCAGTAGGTATATCGATATGCATAATAAATAATATGAATCTAATATGCATAATTTGTTATAGGACTACAATCATCAGGATTTTTTCAATAGTATCTGGTATCTTACAGCCCAAATAAAAAAGCAATCTTAAACCTCTCATATGGAACGACCAAGAAAAAATAACAAAATGAGACGATTAATGGATTTGGTAAAAATCTAACTCAATTTGATTTTCTATTCATTATCGATCCTTAAATTTCAATCAATGTCGTTTATTAATTTCCGTCGTACCTAAGTATTGTCAAGCAAATCTTTGCAGACTGTGAAAACTGAATGAATAAGAATCCAGAAGCCATTGTGAGAATATCTGCTGTTAATTTAATTATAACAAACTAAGGTTTCTTCAAGTACAATTTCATTTTCAACGAATTGCGCTAAAGAGGGGACCTCAGAAGTCTGACATAATTTCTACGAATTGTCGCGCACCTATAATAACTACACACTTCGCTGCACGTAGCCCTTCTACATCAGCTGCCTTTTTCCCTGTTCCTTTTTCGTGTAACTTAATTATTTTAATTTATATTCCACGACTAGTGGTTAGTCATAATTGGAGTATTCTATAGCCCATAACAAATTAAACTAGATAATTTACTTAAATACAAATTACTTATAAAATAAAATAAAATAACATACATACATACATAAACTCACGCCTTTTTCCCAGAAGGGGTAGGCAGAGGTGTCAGGACACCCACATTTCGCCTTGTATGTTCCGTCCCACAATGTGATAGGTGGCGAGCCTATCGCCATATCGGGCACAGATTCCTGACTCTCGGCTGATACTGAATAGAAAAATCCAATATCACTTTGCCCAACCCGGGATTCGAACCCGAGACCTCAGCTTTGTAGCCGTACCGTAGTACAACTACGCCACCGAGGCAGTCCAAAATAAAATAACAACTTGATGAAAACCTCAAAACCTCGTATGGATCTAAAATTAATCCTGTTGCTAATATTCTCGCCCTTATGAGAATAAAAAAATTATACCACAATATGTGCTTGCGTTTATCAAAGACTTTCGTATAACAAAGAAAGCTTGCGTAAAGCACGGAACAAAGCTTGCAACGTTAAAATCCATTGCAACAACTTCATTAACACGAGAATTTCACTCTAAATTTTATATACATATATAAATTATGTTTTAAAAATAACTTAAATCTTAAAGACGTAAAACATGTGTCTGAGCCACAAATAACCGTTCTCATAATACTAACGTTATTTTTGCGTCTGCGACAAACAGGATTCAAAGATTTTGCAACACCTACTAAATTTCCATGTGATCTATCTTTGGTTACGTACAAACAGCTTAAAACTCCTTGCAAGTGAAACCGTTGGTGAAATTTAGCAATAAACATATCCCTTATTTTACTTCGGAGTGGCACTACGTGCGTCGGATAATGGGGCCTTCTGCGCATTCGTGTATATCGGCTCGGGACCCTTCCTTTGTGCGAGCTCACAGCCATGAATATTCCGCGATAAAAGCCATTGTTGGCATTTGGCTTCCATTTCGCTTTTATTGAAATTTTCTTATTGGACTGACAATTGAAACGTATATGTGACACTTTGATGTCAGCCCCATTTTTATCTAAATGTTGGGTTATCAGGTGTAAGTTCCCCGCTGAGCATGCTGCTTCTGTACAACCCAGATTTCGATCGAAAGGACATATTAACTGACACAGTTTACGCTAGCCTAATGCCTATTGCGGATTGGCATTGCTAACACGCCTTAGAAGATTCGATAAAATGCTATTCGTTGCACCAAATGGCACAAAAAACCAATTTTATGAGTCAACGTCTAATTTTAGATAAGACTAAAAGCTGTTTTAATTATTTCGCCTTTTCATATTGATCAATTCCATGTGCACACATCGCTTCTAATAATATTACTAGAACTTCTTATCGCGCTGACCCGTTCAAATGTTAAATATAAATAATTTAGAAATAAATTGCTATCTTTACCAACAACTATAATAAATATGATACCAGTGCTCTTATTTAATTACTATTGTAGTTACGTTTCTAGAAGTCTACGTTACAGTATTTGATAGAATTTGGATGCGGTTTCGAAATCGTAATGCTACGGCATGTGATCAACGGAATTTTATGATGATATTAGACCACTTTTAAATACACTTATATTATTCATAAATAATATTATATCATCATACTTAATTAAACATTAATCAACGACTATTACAAAAGTGTTTTCCAATTACTTAAATCAAAAATAACAAGGCATATTTTGTTGCCTTAGTTGCTTAGCTGCTAATCAAATGCAGCAACATCAAAAGAACCAAGCATCTCGAATCAAAGAATCATAATGGAGCGGGTTCATTAGTTCAACGGCTTAACCTGACGATAAAAACCTTAACAACGACGTCCAAGTGTCTCTCTCTGATATTCTAGTACTGCACTTTCAAGTTTGACTACACAATTACATAACCAAGCGACCACTCATCCTCGGTAAACATTCAAACCGGGTTGTAAATCTATTCACTGAAAATTTATTAGATGGCCCCTTACTTTACTTAAACAACTAACAAACAACTGTATCACACCGTGACTGAGTTCAGTTTTGTATGCGTTATTTTTTTTTATTTTAGGCACCTATTATGTTTAGAGAAGAGTGCACACCGCACGAGGGTATTCCCGGGGATCAATTTTTTCCCTTCGTTGTTTGAGCTCCCGAATGTGGTGCCTACGTGTGGAATTGTGTGACGGGTCGGGATTGATCTGATCTTGGAGTTTTACAATAGACAGGTTGACGTTTTTTTTTCAACGAGCACCTGTGTGAGATTAAGGAAGTTTTGTATGGAATGTGGCAGTAATAAAATATAACACGCATCGACGGTATTGGCAGAGTGTAGCTCCGAATTGGTATTTTAGCAAGGAGGTGTTAGAGTTGGATAAAACTTAACGAATGACGTATTAATTCACGCATGTGTATTATATAGTTGTAAGCACCTTGAATTGTATTATGTAAATATTAACGTACTTACAGTACATTATGTACTTTTGTTTTTGTTCAAAGCCCCTCTTTATTGATACAAACTTTTGTTGGTCACTTGTTTTGCTTGTGCCATACAATTTTCTATAACATTTTGCAAAATTTTATTTATAATTTTCTCCAATGGTTGAAATTTAAGAACATCGTCACCAAAAAGAAAGCGGAGCCATGTCCGCACCTATCAAATTAGCAATTATTCCATTTACTACATTACTTATTGGTAAAATTTACTTTAACTAGTACTATAATTTGTATGACACAAATTGATTTACATAACGTAATTGCCAGATCATGCTACAGCCTAAAATCACACAAACACTCTAAAAGGAGCTTTGACAAAACCAGTCCAAAACTACAATAAAACGAGCGTTAGCGCGAATCGAGCTCCATTTTCTGCGAAAAGACACCGAAGCTACAACAATCCTTACGTAATCCAATACACGTATAACATAGCGAGTGAACACTAAAATACTTATGCAAATACAGGGCCATACAAATATTAGCAGTTAGTACACTTCGTAGAATACAACATCGTGTTTGAGATACACAAGATAGGTTTAGAAATGTAGAATGCATAATCGATGTCGGTATGGGCTGAATACAATTGCATGTCAATGGGGTGAAGGGGACGTATCTGGATAATCTTATCGGGGAACTAAACGTCGACTATACGATTAAGTATTTAAAGGCTCCGCAACGTTATAACCTGCTATTAAAATGTTTTAATGGTAAGAAAAGTGAAGGTCAATACATAATCAGTATTGATTTGAAGAAATTTGCAAAGAATAAGATCAATTAAGCATTTAAAGCGGGTGACGCCAGAGGGTCATTATAGTCAATTGTTTTATTTAGTTAAGAAGTTGTTTACGGTCAGTTGTCGGAAACAAAGGCAACAAGTCATAGTGTAGTAAAAGTAAGTAAAAAATACACGGTTAGTGACATATATACTTACATAAAAACTTGATGTGATAGGGGGCGAGCCTATCGCCACATCGGGCAAGAATTACTGACTCCAGGCTGATATGATTAGAAAAATCAACGACGCAGTAAATTAAAATAAAAAACCAAAAGTAAACTAAAAAGTAAGATATACATTAGGACTACAAATTATAGTTTAACTTAAAACTCTTATATTATGATGTTTACAAATAATAAAAACCGACTTCAAAACAAAAACCACTATAAAGTAAAAAATAATAAAAAAAATACCACTGCAAAGCAAAAAAAATATTTATTTCATTGTATTTGTACATATGTGTATTATAACTCTTTCACCCCCCTCGCCCCTACCCCTTTCTTTCTCCCACTGTAGCTTAACTTTTATATTAATCCTGATGCAAAAAGAACCATTGGAATCCTACTCAATTTTGATGAGTTCTACTATCCAGGTCCGAAAATGATCATCAGATCTTCACATATTCACCATATTTTTATGGGACCAAATGACTACAAGTACCAGCTATCAATCAAAGAAAGAATGATCAAAGTCGGTTCACCCAGTGTAGAGATATGAGGTAACAAACATAAAAAAGAACAGAAGATACAGTCGAATTGAGAACCTCCTCCTTTTTTTGAAGTGGGTTAAAAGCGGGCTCCGTTCCCTAAAAGTTCAACTAAAATCCGTCCTTTAGAATAAAATACAAACATTTATTTAGTTGTTATGTTTGACAAGAAAAATCTAGTTGAATTGTAGATTTACATAGCGCACTCTTATGGTGGCGGAAAACACCGTTAGGAGACCGGAATGTTATTGGAATAACAATATAATCTTAAGTTTATGTTATTTATTACCAATATGGCGGCAAAGTACCTCCATCCATATTGCTATACATATGCAAGCATCTTTAAATAAATGTATGTAATGCTAATAAATAATAATTTCCATTACAAAGGACTCGTGAAAAACTACTGCGTCGCGTACAAAGATGAAATGTGTGCATAACTATGGTAATTATAGCTAAAAGCTGTATGCTAATTTTAAGACTAATTTTCACATTTCTAAAGTGAAGAGTTAATATTATGTTAACCACATACATGTGATTATATTGAAACGAATTGAAGGAAAATATCACATTAAGTAACATCGCCAAATTCCAAAACTAAACATATTATTGTATCAGATAGATGCTGTAGACAAAAATATCACAAGTATCAGTTCTTCAATTAAAAACAAGGCAAGTTAGTTATAACAAGAGACAATGATGTTCAGAGACAAAATAAGCTTGTTAGGATGAAAGAATCTAGGCGCCGCTGCCACTGCCCATTACTCAAAGGGTAAGGCGTTATAGCGAGTACGAGTAGTTTCTAGATAATAACAATTGACAGCAAAACAAATGGACTATTTTCCATGGCGTACACTTGACGCCGAAAAGAGTTGCAACAGTTTTCTTTTATCTAGTTCCGTAAAACAGGTATACAGGCAGCATTGAATTATGTATCTAATGGTTAGTACAATGTCGTCCAGAAAAAGTATTAATTGACAACAGAGCTATCTCCTACCAGTCTAGACAGTTAAGCAGGCATAAGCAGCGTATTTTTTTTTTTTGCAAACAAAATATAATACTTGGGCTATTTTTAAGTATTAACAGATAAACTGATCTTTTTAAGATTCTTCTGATCTGATTTAAGTATGTTTGCAGCTGGATTGCAATAAAATGCAATCAAAAATAAAGAACATGGTTGGCCCCATATTTCCGTCGGATCATATCTACAACACTGCGTAATACGCGCTTGTTGTTGCATTAATCTGCGGTTACCATGCACACATTTAATTTACATTTATTCTATATCAGGCGAGCCTATAAACAAACCTCTATCCATTTCTACGCAGTTGGAACATTGTGTTTTAATAATAAAGTTGACATTCTAGGACATCAGCGCCGCGTCCGGACTTGGTAATCTAATAATTTCGCCCCTTTTTTAATAAGTTTTCTAAATGACTTTGAAGAAATAATAAATCCAATATCGCGGCCTTCAGCCTAGTTGTCACTTTATTATTTGCATCAACTCCATCACAACCTTGATCGTCATAAGTAACCGGTATTATATCGGTCGAAGTCAAAGTCCCTTATCCTATATAGTTCACGGGCATCAAGGCCGCTGCGAATATTGCAATACATAAACTCACGCCCTTTGCCCAGAATGGCTACCAGGACACCCACGTTTCCCCTTGCGTGTTCTGTCCCCCGATATGATATGGGACAAGTCCATCGCCATATCGGCCAAGTTTCTGTCCTCAGGCTGAAACTGAATAAAAAAAAAACAATATCGACCCCGCGATTCGAATCCGATATCTCAGCTTCAATCATCAAGGCTTCAGGTTACTATATTTTCTGCATATACACGTAATATTGCAATTGCACCTCAGCTTCAACCTCTCCGAGAGGAGAACCCCCTTCATCTGTCGTTAGAGAACAGCTTACGCTTCATACCAACAAAGTAGTACAGATTGTATTATGGTTTTTGATGAGGCCTTCGATCCCAATCAGCATCTAGCCAAAAAGTGTGTTCTCAAAATACATTTGGAAAACACTTTCATCGTCATTGTGGAAAAAGTATATTATATTTTAAAGTGTTTCCTCCTATTGTAAGACAGTGTATTATTATGCGGTCACTCAATCCAAGGTTACGGAAAAACATTATATTTGCAATGCTGATGTGAACTTTTTGCGCTGTTCAGTTGAGATGTTTTATACATATGGGGCTCGGATCGGTGAAGCGGTGTCGATCACCTCACTACGATTAATGTACACCTTTTAGACTTTCATATCAATCCGTCTTTGAATGCCGATGTAGCGACGGTCATCGTAAACACGCAATGATCAATACATGAACTAAATCTTTGATTTGTAGCGTTTGAAGAATATAGAGTTGGATTCCTCGATTTTGAATTTTACTTGGTAGAGATAAGATAATGGAACAGTCTACCATTTGCGATTTTTTTTTAAAGTTATTATACTTTTTATTATGCGGGCCATCAAATTTATCCTGAGTGGATCGGACGCTCAGTGGCGCAGTTGTACTTCGGTATGATTACAAAACTGAGCTGATATGGCGATAGGCTCATCACCACAACATAAGACATGTGGGTGTTTTAGAAACACCTCTGCCTACCAATTCTGAGAAAAGGCGTGAGTTTACTTATGTATGTATAATAATTTTATCATTATCTAAATTAAGCGGTAATCATTCATAGACTATGCTTATGTTACACATATTAACTTTACCTCGAACATAAACATAATTTATCAGCATAAAACAATGACAGATAAGACATATTCGTATCACACAATAATAACGTTACATAAATCCACCTCAGCTTTTTAAAAACGTGACATCAGTTGAGAACTAAAATGTTAAGAACATCGTAAATTGTACAGAAAGGCGGCTTATGTCGATCCATCGTTAGAACAACACCATTACAATGACGGAATAATACGCCAACCGCATGATAAATCCACGATAGGACGTGATACCACGTCGACCGCCTAGAAAGGGTTAAGGGCCTGTTCGATATCGATTAAATCCTAAATGGTAAGTTAACCGCAGATTAAAGGCATATGAGGGTTAACAAAAGCCTGATACCAGATACACCGCGACTTTCGAGTAAATGAGTGGCAAAGTGTTGTTAAACTAACAATCAATTAACGTAATTAGGTCGTGTGTTGTGCGGTTAGCCGCAGAACGTTGATACTTGAGCTCCGCATCCAGTCATAGAAATAAAACGTCACGTTTATTTCTGCTTTAAACGGAACGTGTCGTTGGCAATTAGTAATTACTTCCTCCACGACCCGGGCACCTATTTCCATGCATGTCGGTATCTTGAAGTGCAGCGTCTATTTCTTCTCTATAGTTTCGCATTTTAATTAATATCAGTAATTTATCCTTTGAAGAGACTTATGTTCAGTTCTAATCTGTATACTTCCTGTAGCTAAAAGATAATGAAGACGCTAATGATAAATTGATATATTTCGGGTTCATGTGATACGAAGTTATCAAGGTAAATCGTTAATACTTATTACACTTGGTGAGACGTAGGAGTGTTTCTGATCGAGACTAGAATAGAAAACAGCAAGAGGAAAGGATTTTATCCTTCCTTCCTGAGAGGACATTAACCCCGATTATCGTGGCAACGTCACGTTACGTTTTTAAACGAAACGTCACAACAAACGTTTGTTTAATTCCATATCGATGTTACTTTAAGTACACAATGCTTTGATTGGGCCATTTGCTGTCTAAAAAATGGAAATTAAATAATGCAACTTTAGGCAATCCAAACCGACAACATAAATACGTGAGTCCTTAACACTTAAAGCACACTCTTAACAATACAAATATTAGTACAACGTAAACAGTACGCTTACTATAAATGTTATATTTAGTAAACTGCAAACACGTCACTAACAATGTTGGTTCAATAAGCTAACAGATTGTAATGCCTCAAAAAATATTCGCTTTGAAGATAAAATATCCACGTGATGTTTAAGAGAAGCGTACGATTTTGTAATGAAACACCTGTATTTTTGGGGGTTACTCTTAGATCCGAAACGATGTTTGAATGTTCGGATGTCGTACGTTAAACTGTGCGAATGCGCTTAGATACCCCATAAAATGTTCGAATTCTCTATCGTATGTCGTAACCATAGACTAAGTTCGGAGTAAATAATAAGTGTTATAGAGGATGGTATTGATTTAAAGAATGGGAAAACTTATATCTTCGTCTTGACGTCGAACGTTTAAACTTCGTTTCGGATCATAGAGTCGCCTCTCTAAGCGCATTATACCGTCTCTATCATGGTGAATGTTCTAAAAGATTATTCAATTTGATCCCCTCCTCTCCATTCCTAAACAGAACCACGCGTGCTGGCTTGCGTAGGCTTTGCGAATGGCATGAGACTGCCGTCTGATGCCATTCAATACTCTGCCCGGACGGCATTTGCGTTTACCATCAGGTAAGCGCAGTGTAGTAATTACACAGTGTATCATTTATCTCAATCACTGTAAATCCATTTCTGTACAAAAAGTTTTTCCTATCTCTTTTGTAGCCAAAAGCTTGATACAATTACACTTATTTCGTTTCTTCCACTGTATTTTTATGCAAATTGAAAACGTGTCTGTTTCGATCGCTCATCATTCAACGTTTTAATGAATCGGGTATAAACAAACTTTACACAATATAGTATGTATCATAATATATGGTATAGTTGAATTTTATTTATAGTTTCAACGTTTGGTTCGATAACCTCGACTGTCGATTACATCTCCACAACACTTACAATTTTTCACACATTGGACATAAAGAGTTTTAACTTTTAAATCTTACACTGCTTCTTTATAAAGTTTAAAAGGGTTTTCAGAATAATAGGAAGGCTTTAATGTATGGATTTTATAACGCCAAGTTATATGTAACAACGTGATAATAGTAATGAAGCGTTGCTTATTGATGTACTTAAGATCAGATCTCTACCTTCTCACTAGCTATTACCATTCCACTGACCAAACTCGATTGAACCTAAACTCCAATTGTAAATAAGTAATCCCTTAAACATAACGTACAAAAAATCTATGAACCTGTTTATTACAAAGTCCCACACCAGCTCACACGTAATTTGGCTAAATTGCACGTACTTCCACTCTACCATCACTTGTTGGACGCTCGGGAGTCCTCAGCACGGTGAAATTGCTATGGGAGGCCCTAAGCACTGTCGTCCATGGCAAGGATGACTCTTTAGATAAGCATGTCTGCGCTTTGTTCAGATTACGTGAACTTCGACGCATTTGCTAAATTATAGCTATATTGAACGTTTAGTCAACCAGGCTATTGGTTTAACACATCTCCAAATTTTCGCAATTATGTTTGTATTAATATTCATTATACATCGGATACAATAAGCCCCAGTACCTGCTACGAGTATAAGAAAAGTATAGTAGAAGCTACAAGAACTACTGAAAATATTATAAAACTTTTATTTTTTGATCCTTTCACACGAAAGAAGAATTATTTAGATAGCGAAGGAAAATATCGTGAAGGAAATTGAAGATAGTAAAGGAAAGTGAACATCACGGAACTGGAGTAGATGGTGCGGTAGAATAAGTATACAGTCCAATACCAATGTTATATGATTAAGACCTGAATTCTAAAACATTTATAGAGTAGATTCGTACCCAACTGTAGTGTTAATAATTTTATACAGCCTCCGTGGTGCAGTTGGTTAAACGCCGGCTATAAAACGTGAAGCTGCGGGTTCGATCTCCACACCGAGACAATTATTTATTATTATTATGGGTGTTTGTGAGACCGAAAAGTCTCTCGTAGTTCATAATACGCACGACACAAGATTCCATCTTAGTGTGGGGTCAGGACTATGTATGTGACTATTGGGTGTATTTATTAATACCATCGTTCATAAAACATACGAAAAATTGCAAGTCACATGTCACCGACGCATCTCTTGTAAACAATTGTTATGCATATAAATATGTATCAAATACAACTCTATTTTTAGCAATATCAATGCAGTTTACGTAATGTACGTAAAGTGAGACGCAGTAAATTATAAGTAGGCTCGCAACTGTAAAGCCGCTTTGGTAATAATAGATACTATTTGCATCCAAGTGCCAACGGCTATATTTATTTACTCCGAGCCTTTGATGGAAGAAAATCCTTAAGCGTGGGTGATAAACTGCGTCGCTTCGGTGTTGTTACGACGAGTTACATACATAGTTATGAATAAATTAACTCTTTATAATTATGTAATGGTTGACTTGGCCTATATGGCCTAACCACTCTCAATCGTACTTTCGATTGTAGAGCAGGCCCGTACCCTGCAGTGGGACGTATATGGGCTGATACAGAATGGTTGATGGTGGTGATACTGACAACTCCCATCGAGGCATAAAAGCTTTTTCAGCTGACAACACCAAGACCCGAAACAAATATAAGCGGGCCACACATACATTGTCCTCGGTCCGGGGATTGCACCCGCGGCCTCTCATTACACAGCAAGTCTTAATAGTACTGCGCTACAGATACTGTCTTATTATTAAATAAATAAAACAAATGTATAGAAGTTGACAAACACCTTATAATTGATTTTCCGCTTCCTGTATGTACTCGTAGTTTTCATATTTTTTTCTATTCATGTTGTTTAATTGCTTCAATTGAGACTGGCGGTGAAATGATTTTCCTTTATCCTAGTCCGGTTTTGCGACACGTCGGAGGAATCAAGAATATTTGCTTTAGAAAATACTGAATTGTTTTCGCAAGATAATGAGGCGGCATTTACAACATCATTGCATCCGTTCTCAAGAAAGAAATAAAAAGATTTATTAATTAAAGTATACTTAGAATGAACTGTGAAGCTTTTAATCAATCATTATCCCGTAACATACACAATTAAGTCCCATTACTAATGTCTACTTCTCCCTCAAACAGCAGTGTGAATGCAATGTTGTGTTCCAATTTTAAGGACATTGTAGCCAGAGTAACTACTGGATATATTGAGAATTAACATTATTATGTCACAGGATGTCGAGAACAGTAAAATGACAAGCATTGCTCTGTAATTCATGGTGTTGTTTGGTTTTACTACTATACATGAGCGGTCGTATAGCTTAGTATAAAAAAATACACCTGCAGAGAGCAGAGTTCCCTAATCCACGAGGCGCCGGCCGTGGTCAAGGCCAAACTTATAAGAATTTCAAATTGCCGAAAAAAAAAACAGTTCCTTATTTGTAACGTAGTCGGGTTCGTTGCACCCGTGATGGTCACATACTAAGTTTAGAATAATATGACCCGTGTAAAGTATATTTAGAAAAACAAGAGCTGTTTTGTATTAAATCTATCGACAATTCATGGAACAAACTTATTGAACAAATTGAACGTACCGCCATAATAATTGATTGACACTTCGTACTAACTTAATAATAAACACCAGCTCGCATGTTTTGTTTACTATTGAACTATTGTAATCTTGATGACTATCAGTATGTTGGATCCTGTGCCACTATCTTTGAAAAAACATGTTTTATCTGTTAAAGCTTTATGTAATTTTTTCATATGTTCAATATAATTTAATTACATAATAGCATATGATAATATGATAATGGTCGCCGTACTAAGAGGGCAATTTTATTATCTTCAACCACTTCTGTATATTTTATTTTTCTAATTTAATAAATAATCTAATTATAAGTTCAAGACAAGTGACTGCTCTTTTGAATATTTATAGAGACTAGTTGTTCAGTACCATTTACCATGCGTATGTTTACTTTTTTTACAGAAGTTTCGATGATGCTTTATAGCAGCAGATATAACTATCTTCTACAAGACGTTACGAGGGCTCCAATCACTACCGTGTGATCGGAGCGTTATCTACCACACTACGAATTTTACAATAATCTGGTTAAAAAAGAGGTGTGTTGAGAAGCTTTACAAAATCGAAAAGCCATGATACGAGCTAATTTTATCAAAAACTTCACCATCATCGGTGTAAGAGTAAGAATAAAACCTTTTACCACGGGGAAATAATACCAAAACAAAAAAGATATTATTTACATACCTATCTCGACACGAGACTAGCTTCATAACAAGTTTGGCCAGATTACTTTGATACGAGACTCAAATGATGTCATCGTTAACACAACTTTAAAACTTGTGTACGTGTGTGTGGTCCGCAGTATATGTGTGTGTGTACATTATCTAAACAGAGACACATACGAATTAACTCCATAGCGCGGCATGGAAAGTTCCATGGTAGATGCATGTAGCTACATTTTAAATTTCAAATCAACACTTGATTAACCATCATTCGCTGAATGCCGATAGGAGTCGATTATAAAAGGAAATGAAACGAACGCCGAGCGAAAATCCAGTTATTTGATGACAAAAAATATTACTTTTTTGTGCGATGTAAACAAGTTTTTGTTACGACAGGAATAAAAAAACTTATCGTTCTTTCAGTCGATCACGATTCGATTTCGGTCAAGGATGATCAACGGCCGTGCCAATAGTGTTGGCAGATTAAAAGCAATGTTTAATGAAGTACTCATTCCTTATGAATACGTTTTGTGTCAACGGGACAGTAAGCTAATTATGCTAATTACATAAGTTTACCTTCGTGAAGTATTGAGTTAACTGTTGAGTGTTAACAACGTTAACGCATATATTAGCGGTATTTGGATAAATAGTTGAAAAGATTATCAGACATACATTTTTAATTATTATGAATTTGATAGCAAATATAATTTCGTACTGATTATGTGAAGTAAAAAAAAATTGTGTGATTTAAAATGGATTTCTAATTTGGTCTCGTAGAATTTATTAAAACACTCTTAGAAGTCACGGGGGCAAAAGACCGAAGAATTTATGAATATAAAGTAAAATTTATATCATACTCATCAAAAAGCAAGCAAGGCCTAAAATAGTTAAGACGAAAGCGAGTTCATCATTTCATGCAAGTCGCGGCAAACGCGTCCCACATTTCCATTGGCAAGTGCCGACAAAGGAATCTTTTAAGAGGTGAGCCCTCAAAGCCAAGTCTTCAAAACTAAAACCGGGCCAACAACTCACTACTAGGGTACCAATGTACCGCGAGACTAGCCGAGGTCAATAAATATACGCCCACGTAACACCGGGATGCGTAGGTCTGGCCCATTGAAATAACAGTCTTGAATCTCAAGGGCCCTGGTGACATAAAATAAACCCTTTGTGGAGTTTGTATTAGGCCAATCGGTTTAGAATTAAGCGAAGTTGTAGACGATTTAAATGTTAAAGGCGCTGACATGACTACTTAATGTTTACGAAGAGACGACAGTCACAACATTAAGTACACTAATTGCATTATTTTTATTTTATTATGATGAATTGTAACTTAATCTGCATTTGTAATTTGTATCTAGAATAATAAACTAGATCAAACTAATTTCACATTGATCAGCAACTGTTCAATAAATATTTTCTTTGCAAACATGAACATGCTCTCATAAATCTTTAAATTAACATATGGAGCAATGCAGGAATGCAGGTTAAAATAGCAATAACTTTTTTTTTTATTTTCGTAATTAAGCAGCTGGCGTTTCCTACAGTTCCCCTAATATTAGGGTTGTTCATGGACGGCAATCAGGCGAGCGAGTCGCTCATTCGTTTGCCTGCTTATGCATAAAAAGAACACTAATATTAACTTTTACAACGATTTTAAGATGTTTAAACTTCATAGATGAATACAGTGTAAATCCTTCTACAAACTTACAAATCCGCTTATGATAAGTTATCGAGAGCGCCGAGCGGTATAGGAGAGAATAATAAAACGCAAAACATCGATGCGGTTGTTTTGGTGTCCATATCACATAGCCGATAAACGAATGAAAAACATAACATAATCATTTCCTATGTTTTGTCACGGTGTTTAACCGAAGCAAATAATAGTTAACGAGACTATCTCGCATTCTTTACGTAAAACTGTTACTGATAAATGATAACCTGAAACGCGACGCCCAGCGATAACATACGAAAACACTGATTACACAATCATCATTCTAAAATAGATTAATTATCGTGTTTAATGAAATAATACCTAATACGACTTACTTTTACCAGATGATAGCCAAAAAGGAAAAAAATCTTCAGATGGCTACAATTACTCGCAGTAACATCATCATAGATTAACGGCCTTATTCATAAAAACATTTAAAACCTATTTTAGTACCCAATTGAATGTCTTGCCCTTTCGAACGACTTTTGAATTCAATTTGTTCGAAAAAGACAATTTTAAATACTTTTTATCAATAAGGTCGTTTGTATATAGGGCAATGGTGGTTGGTTTAAAACACTAGATTTTTAGATTAGAAAACACGATTTGCCCAGTACACAACTATTTTCAGCATAATACGCGCAGGGCAGATAGCTGATTGATATAATTCGTAAGCCAAATCTTGCTATACACAACTAAGAACCAAGAGATCATTGACTTATTATTCCTACACAATATTAGCTCAATGCAAAAGACAGTCATTTTCTAGCTATCTAAGTGTGGGGCTATGTTAATAAGTAGAAAAATACTACCAGTTCATGTTGGTTTATTTATTTATTCTATGCAACTATGAAACCATATTTACTGTCGATTGCTGAGCGAAGATTCTTTCTGACTGATTAAAACTACTGATTGTTTCTCAAGCAACTGAGCTGATAATAATTCATTTCAGTGAAAAATAATGGACTCCAATTATACTTACATAATATTTACACAATCTTCAATAAGACTTCGATTGTCTCACTCATTGCATCATTCGAAAATCAAATAGGATTTTTGTAAGTCGCAATTCTTTTGGCTTCCCATCAAATTCGCACTCTAACAAGATTAAAGCAATGTTGTCTGTATTTCAAACTAAACGTAACATTTCACAACGTAATGATTATAGGATAATAAACAAATTCTTAATTTATATAACATATATTAGCCAATAAACCCATGCGGGCGATCTAAAATGATATTTTGTATATGCCATTAAAACTCCAGTAAATTTTAATAGTGGTTACGATTTCCAAAACATACAAGTACTCATAAAAAACTTTATTACATTGAAATGTCTAATTTTAGGATTGTGCTTAATAATATCTAAAGGTAACATACTAAAAAGAACATAAATTTATATTGTATTAATAAATAATGTTAATAGACACATTTATTATTTATTACCCTTTTGAAAATTGTAGCGCCAGTAGTAATTTTACCCGTTATACTCCTAACGTTGAGAAGTCTATTTTCTACCATACTAAGTACAATATTTATGTTGTCTGATATGCAAATACCCTTTACTATATTTGTAGTGGAGTTGTTAAGTTTGATTATAGCTTTTTATCGTTCGCCGATGACATTGTAAGTTGCCACTGTAATATCATCTTATTAGTTCACGTGGGACTTCCTTCACTTTGATTACCTTTAATCGCATGAATAGGGATTTTACTGTGGATAATGTGTCGAGACACAGTTATTTGATAACCCGATGAGTAATTACAGGTCACTGTTACGTAATATGTATCTGTATTTGTTATCAAAATTACATCTTTATCGTTTTGTTTTGTTTAACAATTAAAAAAAAGTATTTTATAACTACGGCTTTACTTAACAGATATTAGTGTAACTATGAATCAATATATCGACAGAACAAATATATACTCGTAATAGAAATATTGAAGACAATGTTGTTCAAGAGTTATACTCCAAGACATCTTTATTTACAAAGATACATCATAAAAAGAAAGAACATTTAAAAGCAATAACCAAACATGAGAAAAACTGCGATAAATTGTGTTTAAAGTGGTACATCAACAAGATCGTTTAGCTGAGCAATCATCACGTGAGTTTAAATGAAAATGCCAATCGTGCATGTAAATATATACATGAGCCATGGTTTAATGCACCGCGGTTATCACGAACAATTTTCCTAATAAGCGCAAATGTTCGCATTCTAGAATGTTCTTTACGAATGCACAAGCTAACTGAGCCTTCGTCCTTTATTCCACGAGGGAATGGTCCGAGGCAAACATCGATGTCGAGATTTTCCTTGATTTATTGAGTGCATTTCGCTCTCGGCATTGCTTCGGTACTGCTGGGTTATGATCCGAAACGAAGTTCGACTGTTCGGGCGTCGGGCCTAAAAGTAGACGAATGTGCTTTGGTACACCACAAAATGTTGGAATTCTCTATCTTCCGTCGTACACATAGATAAGGTTGGGAAAAAATGATAAGTATCATAGAGAATATTATAGATTTTTAGAAGTGGAAAACTTACATCTTACTTCGGACTTCGAATATCCGAACATTCGAACTTCGTTTCGGATCATAGTGTAACCCCTCTGATGTTTTTGTTTGCGGAAACCTTTTTATTACTCCGGGTTAAAAACTATGTAATGATGATATCCATGTTGCGGTTGTAGTTGAATAAAGTAAAAAAAATGGCGCTTAATCGATTCTAATAGTCGTATACAAAATTGATTTTGTTAGATCCAGTTTACCGAATCCTTGTGTTTGAACGTAAAATAAATACTCGTATAAGTCTATTCTTTTAAATACATGACATAATCCCAAATAGAATAAAGTTTCCAGCTTTGTTATGACAAAAAAAACGTAATTCTGTTGTGCTCGTAAGGTACGCATTCGAAATTGGGTATTTCTCGGTCCTTAAATCATATTTCGGGACAAGTTTACCTAGAAACCATCCAAGTGTGAAACATTAGGAGTAGATAAACCGCACCCCAGAAAATCTTAACCAACAGACACACTGTTTCAGTTGTATGCACGCTTCAAATTATAATGCAAATTATACGAGCAAAACATTGTTATTACTTAAAAGCTATTTTTATATCGATATTGACGTCGATTTCGTGGTTACATTTTCCAATAACAAGCGACCGTGCGGTGTGATAATACTCGCATTAATATGTTGATGAAGGAAACAGAGTCTATCATTTTGTTGCAGGTTTATAGTCTCATACAAGAACGACTATAGGAAACCGCAATATTTTTTCCATATAAAATTGATAAAAATAACTTTTGCTGCTGGTGTTATGTAAAGTTAGTTAACATCCAAACCTGAAATTAAATAAGGACGCCCCAACAGAAAATTAAAACTTCTCGAACGCAGCCTTTAGAAATTGCTGTAAGAACATCCAAATGATTAACAGAATTACAACAATTTAATAGTATTATATTATACACACGTACATATAGTTAGGTACATTTAATTCGTATGAAAATGATGATGCACGGATTTCCATCTGCCAAGAAGATGATTGAGTTCACTTTTTGCTGCAAGTCGCCATTCCTAATGCACATATTATACATCGTTGGTTCAATTAGGTCCGGTGATCTCATGACTTTTTTGTTCACTTGGACAGATAAATTATACACCTACGTTACAAAAAAAGTGCATGTCAAGTATAGCATAGATGCTATACTGTATGAGTTGCGAAGGAAAATTATTTGACATACGAGCATAGTATTACTACGGCATATCTATACTATTAAAATAATACATTTCAGTATAAGCCTTTTTAAGCTCCATTGCTGTGTATAAACCTCTATGCCAGATGCCTTTAATTAAGTTAGAGTTTCCTAGTTATTTTATTTACATTTTTATTTATTTTAATAGAGCTTCGGCCCCGCTTCACTCAGGTGCAGATACAATTTTCAAAATAGCGGCTAAAATGTTCAATTCCGACTATCAATTTAGAATATTGACCAATCGGACCACGAAAACGAATAACATTTCCTCGTATTTGCTATATTTTTCATTGCTGCTCCCCTCCTATAGATCATAGAGTGATTATATATAACTTTAAGCATTCGTCGATAAATGACCTATCCAGCACAAAAATATTTTTTCAATTCGAACCAGTAGTTTCGGAGATTAGAGGTAACAAACAAACAAACTCTTCAGGATTATATATTAGTATAGATATAGATATGATACTAGGATTATTCGACTTCAATTCGTGCGTCATACAAAGACAAATTTATATCACCATCATATTATCATATCATCATAAATCAATGAGTTAACTGATCGATGTGTGACGCAATAAAACTCATAACAATGATTATTAGAATATTGTGTTGTCTGATAACTGATTGTCTGTGCCTTTCTGCACGCTAATTTCAGAAACGGCTGATTCAGTTTCGTTGAAATTTTGTTTTGAGGTAGCTGATACCCTGGATAAAAACATACTATTACTACTTTATCTTGAAAAATGTAGTTTCCGAGGGACAAACAAGAAATTAGAATATACTATTTGTTTCTTTTTTAAACTTGAATAGGATGGGATGGCACAGGACAGATGAAAGGATTGTTGAGCTATGGGGCAGAATGAGACCAAAAGGGGTATAGAGGACAGCAGGAAAAGCCGGGGCCGTCCGGATCAATCAATCAATAATTTCGGAATTTCGTTTGTCAGTATTCACTTTTCACCTACTATAGTCATAACAGTTAAGTTACTCTTATCGTATCTAAAAGCAACAACAATCCAAAACCAATTTGAATATGTAATTAAATTTTAACAAGTCCACATCGGCGATACGATGTTGATTCTAAAGCAGCAAATCGACTACGCCCAGCTATATCATTGTGCTGGTTTCAATATACGGAGGAATGTAGTTACCGCAACAAACTTGGTAGAATCTGAATGGATTTATTCCGTCGTAGTTATTCAATAGGCATTCGATAGTAATTACACGACGCCTACGCGGGCGACGTTGATGGCTCCAGTTTTAAAGATCGGCGCACAGTAAACTAGACGAATATAATTTGGTTCTTTCAGAGGCCTGTCTTTTTGCTCGGTGTTTTCTTGAATTTCCAGCGCACCTGTTTCCGTTTTTTAATTATGTTTTTAATGTTGCGTGTATTCTGCCTATTGATAATTACGTTCTCTTTTTATAAGATTTATTAATTGTAATTATAGAACAATTGCCTCGGTGGCGTAGTTGTACTACGGTACGCTTACAAAGCTGAGGTCTCGGGTTCGAATCCCGGGTTGGGCCAAAAGTGATATTGGATTGTTCTATTCATTATCAGCCCAGAGTCAGGAATTTGTGCCCGATATGGCGATAGGCTCGCCACCTATCACATTGTGGGACGGAACATACAAAGCGAAATGTGGGTGCCCTAGCACCTCTGCCTACCCCTTCTGGGAAAAAGGCGTGAGTTTATGTATGTATGTAATTATAGAACAATTAATACCCCACGACACAAGACTCGATCTTAGTGTCAGGGCTATGTATGTATGTGACTGTTGGGTGTTAATATATTTGTGTAATTTAGAGATTTATAAAAACAGAGGCTAAATACCTTACTCCTTCTCCCATAATCATTCCTTCCCTATTATTTCGATCTTAAGAGCTTGGCAAGGAATCTAAGATTCAAGTTTTTTAGATGTTAGTATTACCAGTCTACTTATTGGGCTAAACAGAGTACCTAATTTAAGTTACGAAGCTATGCAATACGATCACCACCATTTATTTCTGTGCATCAAACCTAAAAATCTTAGTGTTCATCGATTGAGACGGCGTTTGCTCGAAATGCTCAATCCGAAGGTTGTATTACAATTAGCGTTCGTCAAATATCTGACCCATTTTCAACTCGGCCCCGCCTTAGTTTTGCGAACTTGAAATTGTATTTTTATTGGTGATTTCTGGAATTTTTAGATAACCAAACCTTGGGCACGTTACTCAGGGATTTTATAAAGAATATAATAATGATTTTGATTGCCTCTAGGATAAAAATATTAGCACCTTCTAACAAAGATTAAAGGGTTATTTTATGTTGATTTAGGATTGTTGATTATTCAAGCACGAAGTAAAACTTTATATGGACACGAAACGAACTTAATATGGAATTAAAATAATAAATGTATTTTAAGGTTCAAATTACTCTTACAATTATTGTATACAAGACAATTTAAAAATGCTCTATCCTGTTAGTTTCAAATTTTAAAAAACTTTGTGAACAAAAAGTTTTATGCGTCACGGCTATGATTTTATTTTTTATTAATTGAATAATAAAACGTGTAGTCTATTTAAATAAAACTTACGTAAAACATTTTATTGTCCTGCTACTACATTTTGATTGGTATGATGTAAAAACTTAAATAAAAAAATATACTATTAGGCATGCTTTTGATTTAAACAGTTTCATCTTGTTATATCAATATCCTTCTAGGAACACTTAAGATAATTAAAATTTGGGAAGTTCGAAGTCACGACATAACTCTTTGACTTTTCGAAGTTCTATCACTCTCTCTGTATTCCACAGCAGGCCACGGGCCTCCTCTACAATCGACAGTACGATTGAGAGTGGTTAGTAAGACTGTATAGTCGACCACGCTGGCCTAGCGTGGGTTGATGGACATGGAATCACTATTATATGCATAGCTTTTCTTCCCTTTCGGTACACCGGGGGTGGCCAAAAGGGGAGGTTTCCTCTCGATGTTTTCCTTCACCGCTACAGGTAGGTCTTCTGCTACCCCGGCTCAGCAATGTAGCCATACTGCTAGCATGTTAGATGCCATGCTGTTGCGATAGAATAGCTATTTGCCACCGCGTCTATATTTTCCAGCTAAGTTAGTATTCGGTTGTAAATTCAAAAGACAAATCGTTGAAGAATACAAAAAATGCTAGAAACCCACGTAATTGTGCGAAAAAGACAGAAGAAAAATAACCCAAGCGCATTTTAAACACTCAGGTACACATATTTATGGGCGAGCATTTGCGTTAAAATAAATAGTAACTTAGTATTTACATAATATAACTGAGTCACGAACAATTTTATGGTGTTTTTATGACAAAGGTCAAACGTGCAAACCTCTCAAATGATGATTAATTATTATTATCAACATATTTATTCATAGATCTCGGCACTTCCGAGCACAGTCGAACATAATAAATACCGAATATCTTTGTGATCTATAATTTTATAATAATACATAATAATTTTCAATCGCAAACAATAATTAATGAGTTATCTAAAATAATTTGATAATTGAAAAATTTACAAATCATTTTGTTATTCGTCGATTCATTTTCTATATAGTTTCTTGTAGTTATATAGTAACTTTGAAAACAAGAATTGAAACCAAACAGCAGGACTATGCTCATCCGAATAGTTTAATACCAGTCGAGGTAAATTCAAAATAGACCAAAAGAACTCAAACAACGCCTCGCTAAGTAGGTACAGTTGTAAGAGAACGCAAAACCATTTACAATCAACATATGTTCAAGGAAGTCGTATTTCCTTGCAACTATGTGTGATAACAATGATAATTTTACTGCAGTGTTAACATTCAGTGCAACTTTGTTACTGCATACGCAACTCAGTACATTTTGTTTACCATCCATGACCTGCTTATCCGAGTTTAGTTGATGCCCTCACATTAGTTGTTTAACATACAATGTTTATGTTTTAATCGTGCGATCTACATCATAACGTTCAGCTGTTCCACAATGTTGGCAGCTCCGCAACCATTGTTAATGATAATAAAAAACACCTCATCATAACAAACAAAATTTTATTGTTAACGTATGTGCGTATATAAATGAGCGTTGAAAAGCACTTAACAACGTATCAAACGTTTTAAATTCTCTCCTCGCAAGAAATAATTGAAAACAATTTTTTGCTACGAGTCAATACGTGTTTTGCATTCTATTGGAAATATAATTTCCATACAGGATATGAAGATATCTTGATATGTTGTGCCTCACTTGTTAAATTCAAGCAGTTATTTACTAAATTTCATTCATGCGTTCTTCGAATTACCGGATACAGAATCTAACGATTAACATATTATTTTTAGCGGTTAAATAATCAAGCATTATTAGTTATTTACGTGTTTTTCTACATCTATAATATATACACGATATAAAAATTCCACTAATGGCGCGCTGGTCGCATGCTATTCGCTTTTATAATGGGACAGGATCCTTGGTTCACCACTCCATTTTGCGCATACCTATTTATTGACTAGTTTTTTTTTTTAATTTCAATGAATGGCGAGACGAATATGCCATTGGCCTGATGGTAAGCAATACCATCGCACATAGATTACTATCCAACTCCTGTTACTTTCTACTGCAAAACCAAACAATACCATAAGCAATGCTTGGCATTCCACTGCGCTCGTCATCCTGAGACATAAGATTTAAAGTTGCAGTATGGGCAGTAATTACTCGAGCTACAATGTCCTTCAAACCGGAACACAAAAGTGCATTTACATCGTGTTTGGCGGGAGAAATAGACATTGCGGTGGTACTTACACAGACGGCCTCTTGAATATGGGAGACCACCGGTAAAACTTTTATTAAGATGGTAAACAATGCAGTGTTAGGATTTTCGATCCACCATGATGTTTCTAATGTATCTACTAAGCTGCTACCTTTATTACTATTACAATGAAATTGAAACAACCTGAACTTGTGGCTTACAGAGGACTTGATGAGCTCTCGGAGACCAGAAAGAACCAGATTTACTTACTAACCAACAGGTCGTTTATGGACGCACGTCACAACAAATTTTTTTTTATAAATATATCCACGTTTTCCTCAAAATTTTCCTACGCTTCATATACTATTAACTTAGCAAATAAATCGATGATCTGATCGTTCATTTATTTAAGATAAACACCATAAAGCTTTGCATACTAATGGCGCATTCGTACATAGTTTTTCGCCCGCCATATAAGTTTATCTACGTGCCCATTTAACAAACGATCGGCTAAGAGTCAAGGCCAGTTGTTATATAACGTGGACTTGCTTTCCGCGCGGTGGCACCGCCATGTTTTTTTATTCCGTTTTTAGGATACCGCGGTTATGATACACAAAACCATATGCCATCCATGGCAGCTTTAACGTTCGTTTGTTCCTAAGTTGGTTACATTTTAAATTACAAGCCATTGCATCTTATATAAATCAGGTGACGTCAATGAGTCCCAATTCGATATGATTTACCATAAGCATTTTAGTGACATTATACATGAAAAAATAAAGTAATAAAGAAAGGCTGGAATATGAATATAATGAGAACACTGTTATCAAACTTTATAAAGCAAAAAAGTGTACCGCCTGCGCCGTCATTTAAGGCATAAATATGCTACTGAATTTTTTTAGCCTTATTAATATTTTTAGAAAATCATAAGCGATATTGCATTCAGGTAAGTAGGATATCGACATCAAAAATATTAAAAACTATATCTAACGATTAAATACACTGAAATGTATTTAACCAAAAGTCATGAATACCTATTAGCTGCAATTACAGTAATTTATTTTACAATCATTGCCAACTCTACATTACGTTGAAGCTTTAATACATAGATTATAAGAATAACGGCCCATAAAGTCGTTGCTGTTTAAAATAAGTCACCGTAGATTATTTATTTAAGGTTCTCCAACAGTATACACATTATCAAAATTAATACTTGAAAAAATGAGAATGAAATAACTTTAATTCGTTATTTGAAAAATGTCACTGAAGTAAAAAAGAAAAGTACGGGTCTCTCGAGTTAAGCTCGCACTTGACACTTTAGTTTTACCGCGCCCCTCGGTGCCCCATTCCACTTTACACGGTTTTATTAGTTGTTTACAATAATGTTTTACTCAATTGTTATTATGCTAACTGCGAACTAAATGAAAATAATGCCAGAGTAGCTCAAAATAATATTTTCTATGCATTTTTGGCCAGCGATGAGTTTGATTAGTATTTATTGAATCTTATAAATTCCATGAACTTAGGTAGAATTGCCTGTACTCAGTTGTTTCCTGCCTTACTCAATTATTGTCCAGTGGCTGAAGAGAGAGAGACACACACACACACACAGAGAGTGACACACACACACACACACACACACACACACACACACACACAGAGAGAGAGAGAGAGAGACAGAGAGAGAGGGGCGTAGACGGAGAAACTAATAGACGGAGTCACATGTTCTATCCCTTTTACACAAAACGAAAGAGATTTATACATAACGTTCATGTAAGAAAGAGATGCAAACTTTTGTAGCCTGTCCTTATCGGCGTAACCGCTTGACTCCAGGAAATTTGACGTTTTGGAGGCAAATATTTATATTATTTGGGGTGGCCAGCGGTTCGACGGTTGATATTCCCTAAAATAAAAGATATTAATGATTTAAATTACTATTATTTTATTTTTTAAACTTTTTCCTTATATGTATTGAACTGTATATGGTTGCGCAGTAGATATTGTTTTTGAAATAAAACTATTATTTACGGATTTTATCGCGGATTTGGTTTAAGTTTTGCTTTTTTTAACTTCTCCACGCGACGTTTCGATTACTTTACACATTTCGTGGTCACGGGGCGGACTAGATATTATTTTGTTATTAGCTTTTATTACAATAGTTTTTATTTTCAGAACTAGCTATTTACTTGAAATATGTTTATGTTATAGTGTTTTTATTAGTTCTGGGTGATGGCTCGTGACCCAGACATGTATGTGTACTGTAGTTCCACTCAAAGTTAAAATATCGATATTTTAACAATTATATTTTTTTAAAGACCGGTCATAGTTTCCCGATACCTTAGGAAAACCGTGTCAACCTGGCCACACTCCCACAAATATCGCTATCTCATACTAGGTTACACGGTGGCTACCCCTGTGGAGAGGGGGGTGGAATTTAGATGGACACATTTTCAAAAGGAGAAACAACAAGAGTCATCTTCAACTAGTTGCAGTTTTGTATAATTTTTCCACTTTAATGACATTCGCGTACCTCTGTTAATCATAGCTAACAGGAAATATAATGGTGAACGTGTGGGTTGTGACTATCCCAATCTCTAAAAAAACTTTGCAGGTCAAAGGAATGACTTATTCTGGCTTGCAATCATAATATTCAAGTATAATGTCCTAGAATATGGAACAAAACAAGCTTGAAATCATCATGTGAAGCGACCATGCTTAAAAGTTACAACCTTATGTAATTAGACTTTACTAAATAGAGGAATCTCTTAATCCACGATATAAATGTTACTCTACCTTTACTGGCTATTAATCAAGTGAAAAAAAAAACAAAGAAATTCACAGAAATGCAGTATCTATAGGTATTCAACAGCTAGATGAAAACAACTCAAAATAACATAATAAAGGATAACGTAATTGATATTACATGATTGATTGTTACAACAAACTCAATATCACTTGGGGGAAAAATGCGATTAAAATAATACCTCCGCCAATAAAGAGATATTTATACGAAAATTCACGTTTGTCACATGTGATGGATAACGCCTCGTGATAATAAATGTAAACAATAACAAAGTCGTCGGTATTTTATTCAGTGTATAAGTATAGCTTGGCAAAAAGAGTCTGTTTTTAATGAAGGCGCTAAATTCGAATTCAATATTAATATGGTAACTCAATATACTACGACGGAAAACGTTTAGATACTTGTTATTTTTGTTTATTGTTGTTAATAGTTTCTTTGTCTATATAAAATCACAAAACATACCAAAACCGTACGAAAATGTATAGAAATGCTAATACGTATTCATATTAGAATTCATACATATTCAACGAACATAATGACATTTTTAATAGTGTTGCCATAATTGTTTTCTATAATGCCAATTGACACAGCATCTTACTCTTTCTTGCCAAGTTATATACTTATGCTTATGCAAGTACTTTCAAATTAATAATCTTTTAGCTGACAATTCTAAATAAATATTCTAAGAGCACCTTGATAAAATTGTGAATAATTAATATAATTCTTCATGCGCCTATTAAGGGTAAATAGTATGCAACAAGGCTAACATAAATCAGAATTTAAAATATAAACAAACTTGCTTTGAAATAGCTAACTTGATCTTGATCGGGGTTTTGCTAGGTTACTCGTGTCTATATTGGTATAAATAATATGAATTAATTTTATAAATGTTTATACATCAGGAAAAAAAAAGTAAAGACTGTATCAAAGTTTGAATCTACGGATATTGTAATTTTCAAGTTAAGCCCAAAATAAAATAATAAACTCTTTACAAAACTAACGTTTTACTAAAGAATGTACCCAAATCACTAGACCGCAACGAAATTGTACAGAAGAAATTTGGAAAATACATTTTTTCAAATCATCGCAACTCCTTATTACTTTTATCATTGGCGGTTAATAATAAACGTGCCTCCAATAATGAAACAAATGGGCAAGTCAATACATTAATGACAAATGGTTCGATTAAACATTCAAGTCGACTTCCTTTCTATGCACCAACAACGGTTCCACAAAACATTGCTGTGTGGACAAATAGCTTAGAGAACAGGTTTGTATTGCGTACTTGTAGATTCGAGCGGGCCAGTTGCCAGTGGTCGCCGAAAGCCAAATGTCGAGTTCAGTGGCACGCCTTGGACAAGAACAGCGGCCTAGCTCCCTCGGCAAACTCAAACGAATTCCAACATTCTATATTTTATTCATTACTTCTATTCAAACTGGCCAATATTGAACTGCGAGATTTATTATGATTACATTCGTTTTAGTAACTTTGATAATTTGTAAATTATTTGTAATAGTGGCACAAGGTTTGTCACCTTTTGAATTCAAGTATTGTGGGTTGGAATGAGGTCGTCTGGCATAATGGCTGTGGTATGTTGAGCACAATGTTTAACTTTGGATCATTTTGCGATTATCAGATGATTTATAACCCATTTAAAAATAGGTATGTGTTCTTATTAGGTTTATTCTTCAGAATGATTACCACAGGCAAGTGAATAAAATAGTCCCCTGAGAGCAAGTTCAATGATAACTCATCTTCTTCAAGTATTATGGGTGTTTATTAATGCCGGGGTTCATTTAACATCAGATGAAATGGCTAATTGCTTGAGAAAGCGATGCATTCAAAAACGAATTCAGTAAGCAGGCTTCATATGACACGAACAACATGAAGATCCAACGTGATGCCATCATATACACAATTTATAACGAAACAAGTAAAAGAGCAACCCCCAATATTTTAATTTTAAACCAGACATTTAATAAGTGGGGAATTTACAAAAAATCCTTTGTATGTTAATTTTATGTGCGCATACCTACTCGCTTTGTTCACTTACAAAGCAAAATTTAAAACTATTTAATACAACATTGTTGGCAAAAAACATTTATCATGTGTAGTGGAGGAAAATAGGTATTCAAGTTGTAGAATTTCAAAAATTAACTAATCGTTATGTATAAAGAACTATTATAATACAGTGAAAATAAACCAACTTATAAAATAGTAGAAATCCCAGTGAAATTCCAGTCGTCTAGAAAGAGACGTAGATGCGAAAAGTCGTCCAGAATTGACTATACCAGGGACAACAACCAGGGACACAGTTTATTGAAGAATTTAACGATGTATAAAAATTTTTTGATACCTGAAAGCGATTTTTTACATGTAGTGATACCCCATAAATAGTTACAATAATCACACCACTTCTTATCTTATCTAGACTATATCGCGCCACTGGTTTTCGAAGGCCTCTTTACTGGTCTTGATCTTCACACAATTTACCTATATCAAGCCAATTATTCATGTGCCTCGTTCGAGCTTCAATCGCTACAAATCTAAAGCTAAAACCCAATTCCAATACGCTTAATTTCATAACTTACGAACTTCTTGATAAGCCATAACACCTTGCAAAATCCTTTATTATCGCTCTTATGTTTTTAGATCAACCAGATTAGGTTAGATTATCTAAGAATAATTTGCTGAACGTCTCTCAAGTAGATATTCTATAGCAAAGTGAATAGCTTAGTCGGTAAAATTTGCCCATCGAGCGATATCATCAAAACACTCCTGTTTAAACAGCTCAAGTGTCAGTGGCAAACAATGGAAGTACAAAACAGATAAACTGCTAATTGCTTGAGTTATTTAAAACCTTGTTACGTAAGACAGGTGAGACAGTGCTACAAATGCAAACGTGTTCGATAACAGCACATAAACAAGGCGCAGACCGTTTCTATCTAACAGTAAGCGATTGCGAGGAACGTAATCCGCGTAGGTAGATTAATATCCTTGAAACATTATACGCATTGACAAAATCTATTGAATAATAAATGTGACTAATATGAATTGGAACGTAGGGACGGCATGCGATGCAATACAATAACCCTTTATCTAATTAATTGAACACAATTTTGAAGGGACTACATGCGACTCGTTGCGTCAAAAAAGGATCGTATTATATTCTATACATTTCGTTAGCCATTCTTCGGGAAGGAAACCAATATACAAAATACATGTCGATCCAAGAAGCACGTTACTATTTTAAATAAGAAAAACCTATGAAAACAAACTTGTATGTGAATAAGATAATTAATTTTTAACTAAAGTAGATAACATTATTTAGGTATTCTATTCTTTCAGCGGAAATCTTCTTTTTTTACCAAGATTCCTTGCCACCATGTGACTAACTAAAATGACATCTCAAAGACATGTTTAACATAAATTTATTATTCAATCATATTTACTGGCAGAATTAAATTTTCTATAAAATAAAATAAATATTAATGGCACACACACCCGGTTATAAAATTATTATCCAAATATTCCATGAAGTTTCATTAGAATTAAATTAAATTTAATCGGCAACCCTGATCCTGCTAAGATATGATAAAACGTGATAAGAATAAGGAGAAGCTTAAACTGTCGCGAATTGAAATGTAAACAAAGAGCCAAGATAAGCGAGGGAAGTGGGTGAAATCTCGGCCGGGTAGCAACAGCAATCAGTCAATCATCTCGTTTGTGCGCGCTGCCAAAACGTTGAAGGTCAAGCGAATGTGCGCACAAAAGCCGATCTACGCACTACGAAAAAATTACGATCAATAACAGGTAACCTGTGAAGGAAGTGGTAGCGGGTTAGCAAAACTTTGGGTCTAAGCCAATATAATGTTCGCAAATTCTTTGGGAATTGTGTGAGATTGTTGATAAAGGGCGTGCTTTTTTAATTCTGGCAAAAACAAGAAAGAACGATTTAAAACTTTTTAAACAATTTTCCTTACTTTCAAAAGATCTGATGAAAAAGAAAATTCCAGAGAGATTGTGGTTACTAAGCTCTTGGCTTATCACATTTCTAAAAAGTATAATCAGTGTCTTATTTGTATTGACATCATATTATGTTCAATGAATCATGAGGTGTAGAATGCTATATCCGAGTCATGCAGCCCACTTTCAGCAGGTTTTTTTTCTGATAGTCTCTAATTCTAAAGAAGATGAAGTATAGCTACCCGTAAAACATGTATTAAAATCATGTTACTCCAACCTCCCATATAACAGACTATCCACAAGCAGAATTTTCAATTAGGCACCATTTATAAATCCATTTACATTAGTTGAAATGGCGAAGAGAATACTATCACAACATGTTACATCGCCCACATTTTAATTTTCCTCGCAGTTCACGCGAGTTCAGTAGCCCCCGCATTGTTCGTTTGCACCCAAGAGCGTGAGAAATTATAAATCGTATTACTTTATAATATAAATGAGATTTATCGGTAAAGAGGTTTCAATGGCATCACAAGAAACTTTTTAACCTCATTATCCTTTAACACTGAGGAGGGAATTAAGACGATAATTTTGATAAATTTAAATTATAATTGTATGAATTGGAGTACAGAAAAATATGCTGAAGAATTAGTGATATTTAAAGGGACAAATTAAAGCCTCATAGACGGCCTTATGCCTTGTTTCCTATATTTGGTTAAATCCCGCGTCGGCGTGGGATTGGCGCGACATGCTTTATTATCCATGGTCAAGAAATGATCAGGCTTACGACTGGTCGCCTACAACAGCCATTATGGGCAATTCGCTCCAGGCTGAATCATGTTTATCTAGTGAAATCAAATCCGGAGTCGTATGATTCACCGCAATAAATTAAAAAGAAAATGAAGAATAAAGAGATGATGTAAACATGACCCTGTGTTTTATAACGCATTTCTTCGTCAGCTATGTTCATATTGCATGCGAAATTGCGAATTCATTTGTTTGCACGTTGTGATACCGCGGCCGCGATCTCGGACGGCCTTCGTTTCATCTCACGAGACTTTTTGGGTCACTCGTTTTTTGGGACAACATATTGTAATAATAATTTTTCTCATGTAGCGATTAAGTGTTATTTATTAGCTTTCCAATTGATAAAATACTTTAACTATACGTTGCAGTGACGTGGTTCAAAACCCGGTTCCGGACGACCACGATTAGTTGCTAAATCCAGACTACATACGTATTGGGCACCGTGGATTCGCCAAATAATAATAGTCTTAAGTCAAATTTTATAACCAACTCATAAAATTGAATACCTGTGACTTACTTAAACGAATTTCAAGTAGACACATCAAATGAATGAATTGTTAATTAAAACACAATTCGTCGTAAATAAAATGCAACAGGAAGGAAACATATACGTAGATAAACAAACTATTTTGTGTTGCTAAAAAACAAGATAACACCACGTGTTGTTATGTACGCTACACACTTGAAGTAAAAAAAAACTGTTCGACGAATTATCGGTTATGTAACCAACATTTTAAAAACACCGGTGAGAATTGAGGAAAACATGATTTTAAAGCTTGACCTAGTTATTTGATAAGTTTTATATCAATCAAAAACGATAATCATCAAGATGTTATAGATTTTTCGTGTATGCGGTAAACCGTTTTATACATTAATTTACAATTGAGTTTTAATATCAGCATAAATTACATGCTTATCATTTTCAACGACAGTGCAAGCACTCTAGCAATCTAAGGTGATGGTTGTTTTTGAAAGCATCACTCAGCTTGTATATCAACATAATATCCGCAGTTTTTTCATATGATATAATTACGGCAACGTCACGTCGGCGTCGCCTCGTATCGCTTCATGGTAAAAAACCCATTCTAAATTGAAAAAACTCAACAAATTGCCATAATGGCCAAGGCTGTTACGCTACAGTTCCTTTGCTCACCCTAAAAAACGAAGACACTAATAACTATTTTACTGGTTCTCCCCACGTATACAATATCCTGGCAAAGTTGAAAGTAACAATTCGGTAATATCTTATTACCATTTGCCGTGACAAGTATAGATTGCGCATAGTTTTGTTTAAACCGTTTAAACAGTTTATATTGAGTTCTTATAATATTTGTACTATTTTTCTGCTTTCCGAGAATATAATACACATTTTACCTCCAGCGCAATGTGTTTCAAAACCTATTTTTAAAATTACGTTAGACAGCGTATCGCCAGCGCTGTGTATCAAGCAGAAATAAATAGTATTATAATGTGTTCTCACAACAAAATCGTGTCTTTTATTATTTTATTCCCTCTTTCATCAACAATAGAATTATTTAAGATCTGTGTGAATAAAAAACGTCGTTGAAAAAATAAATAATTCAGTGGACAATAATGTATAGCAGTGGACAATAGCCGCTACATTATTACAATGCCGAGGGTAAAAGGATAATACGAGGACAGGTCTGACTCCTGCAATTGTGCGTTCGATAATTCTGTTCGATGATACATTATTAATTTATACTCACTACTCTCTTATCGTCGCAGTGTTCCCACAAACACATACAACATTTCATAAACGTGCCAACATTAAGACATTAGTCGGCGTATATTTACACACAGTTCAAGTTGTTTGATGCCCTCACATTAAACGATTACAGTTATAAATCGATTCAAACTGACTACACGCCGGGGTAGCTACGTGCCTACAAACAGGCTATTTAAAATTCCCATCGTTATTACAACCTTGATGGTTTGGAATTCAAAACATCGTATATAGCGAACACTCGTAGAGGTAAATAAAACAGGTTATCTATTTCCGACGCCAGTGCGTATTTTCGGACTCCCGGCAATATCTCAAAACTAGCATGTAGAGTTTTCGTATTTAGAATAATAGCTTTGGACATGAAGCTATTTTATGTGTATTTCACTCACGGAACATCGAGTGCCTGATTCTAGAAAATTTGTCTATTTTTAACTTTAATGACCAAAATATCGACCATTTAATAACCAGTATATCAGATGTGTCCACGTTAATATATCTAGCTATATAAAAAGTGTTACGTCGCTCGAATCGCACCTGCAAAACTATATACATCACCTGTATTCTATAACACGGTTGTACCACACCAATCGAGTCAAAGTATTCCGGCTGAAGTCTAAATTGGTTACGAGGTGACTCTACCGCCTATAAACTTTTGCATATAGCTTATAACCCCTGCTACATAATAAAAGGTTATCCCCGTGGATGTTCTCTAAGCCTACTGACAAAGGGGGACTGGAAAAAACGATTTCCACACAAATGACTACATCAAAGGCAAGGGAGCGAAATTGCTCCGGCTGTGCTTTAGTCAAATTGCGCACGTGTGTCAACTTATTCGTAAGATAAAATCGATATTTCGATGAAGTTGATCAGTAATACTGCGCCCTAAATTATTTTAGTTCCAAATCAAAGATAAATTATACTAGCGGCTCAAAGCAACTGCACTGACGATGACAAAGTATATGGTGAGAGCAATTTGATTCAAAAAGAGTATGCAGTGACGATAGAAGACTATTACCTTTGTTCCATCGGTACCACTACGCCTGCCTGCATGAAACCATGTGTATATCATAGACTGAACAGAAACATCTAAAATTATGACGGCTTCTCGTTGAAGTGACCTTCCCTGCATGTACTCAACAGTAAACATAGTAATGAACGAAATTATAAAAAGAGCTACATAATTTTAGTCTTTTAGGAATTGTAAATGCGTAATTTGTTAGTACAGTGTTTATAATCGTGAGCGTCTGTTCATACGAGTAGCTATCAGTTATGTGATCTATAATTGTCGGAAAGTTTTCCTGTTCTTACATGAATGTATTTTTAAATATATAAATCTATATTTATAAATTAATATAAAACAATGTATCACATTATCTGCTGTTGGTGTAATTTAAACCCCATTACAAATAGAATAGCTAATGTTGTCGGTGAGTACTAAGACAATGGGTAATTTACAAAGTTGCAAAAATCATACAACATTTTAGACGTGCATAAAAACAATGATTCAAATTATTATATAAGTCAAAAACATTGTGTTTGTTCTTTTCTCGAGATAAGATTACATTAATATTTGCGAATTTAGAGATACGACAACGATCTAAAAATGTATATAATATCATACGATGTTATCAGCAGCAAGTTGAGATCATTAAAGCTTTCAATTACGGCAATCAATTTAAACTAGTATGTTCTTATCAGTATTAGTCGGTCTTTACAAACAGTTTGCAAAGAATCTTTCATATAAGGTCTACCTACCTTATATGAAAGATTCTTTGCAAATAGCTTTGATATATTTCTTTCAATATCGACAATTCCGAAACAATTCCCAACTTATGCATTTAAATATTTAATCCTCAATCTGACTCATGATACAAGATAGAAAGGACGCGAATAGAAAAAAAGACATAATAACTAAGAATGGAACGTTTCTCAAGTTGAAACGAATTACTCTACCAAGCGTGTAAACCTTGAGCAAGACTAAAAAAATGATAAAATAAAATATCATTATTTCACAAATTCATCAGAATTGGAATCAGCACTATCAAATCACGTCTTTAATTCGTGTGCATAAATCATTGAAAGACTTTCACGATGTCTAGGTACCAAATATTATCAAACAGCTTATCAATACTAATGAGTGGAAAAAATTATGTAACACGACTTAACCGACGACATGTGTCGTTGCGAAGTGGGTCAAACTCGAGATGCCTATATAGTGCTGCGTTGTTGCACACAACAGCTGACGGCCGGAGGTCAACGGCCGGAGCAGTAACGAGGTCGACGACCCCGCGCCGCACCCCTCCCACAGGTGAATGGTGCGAGGGTTGTTGTGATCCAGTTACGGATTCTGTGAATGTGTTACGTTTTCAAGTAGGCAAGTAAATTAGCGCGTTCGTGTTCGTTCGAATGTTGGGTTTATTGCGCTACTGCTGATTTGTATTAATTTTTAATGTGGTATTTCAATCTCGTACATAATATGTAAATTCTATTTTATGCGTCAAATTAAAATCATATCGGCAGAGTAATTATAGATTTCAAATTATTTCTACTATCTGACTATATTTGATTAGCAGTAGTAATTATGCAGTGAATGTATTTATTAATAACACAATCTACAGGATATGAGGAAAATGGTACCTTATTGCTTATGCAATCATGTCAACCGTGATCGCTATAATAATTTCGGCGGTTAACCTCACCCGTGCCGAGAGCAATTAAACAGCTCGTAAAAACAAATGCAAACCTTAAAATAAATATGAAAAACCGCAGCGAAACTATTAACTCTAAAAATATAAATATAAGCGTGCGCGAGGAAAACGGACACACGTGAAGGACTGGAAAATTTTCGTAATTAACAAAATAACAAAAACAATTAAGTCCACAATGGATTTATCGGGGCGATGTGAATCGTAGTACCGTCCTACAGCGATACGTTGACATCCCTAGGCTGTTATTCACGGAGCTACGACATTAGTGTCACACGACATGCGTTTTATCTTGCCACTGATAGCGATACACGCATATGCGTATCGGGCGTTTTTTTGAGACCCGCGATGTAGGCATACCTTATTACTTCTATTTTGGACAAAGTAGCACCCTGAAAATTATAGAAAGCAATATAAGGGATACCATCAACCGAATAAGATAACATAGAAAGCATGCATAATGTGCTAGCTGGCGTTGAAATTATAGAATTTAAATGCAATGATGTTTATTAAATTTAAAGTTTTCACGATTAATAGAAAAGATTCTAAATATTAATAGATCAGAAATATTCTACAACAATGTTGATAGGAAGTGATTTAATTAATTGTCGCTGGTGATAAAACGAGAGTCGGTAATTGGGGCGGCAGAGCGCGGTGCGTTGCCGAGAGCACGTACGCACCGGGCCGGCCTTGCCGATATTTGTAACTCACAGTAAACAACCTTAATTAGATCCACCAAAATGCTACCTTAAAATAGGGAATATGCATCAGACTTCAAAATGAGTCAAAATATTTTTTTTGTAATCTTTATTAAAATAGCAATATACCTTAAAGATATTTTTTTAAATTTATCAACTCTAAATCGGTAAAATAAATACTTAAAAAATGACATTTCAAATTAGCCGCGCATTTTTTCCGAAACGCGATCTACTGCTTGAAAAGGAAAGTGACGTCAGAGGGCACGTTCTTATGAAGTTTTAGCTTATTGTTTTACGTGTGTTTATGAGTTATTTTGTGCTTTCTTTATACTATTAAATAAAATGGATTATTTTGTCACGAAATACAGTTCTGTAGCAATTCATGAATGAAACTTAATCCAAATACTACGTTGTTCATATCGTGCCCTTTGACGTCACAGCGAGTTTGCGCCAACATGGCGTTTAAATGCTTCGAAACTGATAGCAGTTTTTATTATTTTTTTGTACTTTTTTTATTGATATTTTCAAAGACTTATATTTTTTCCTGATAATGTAATAACATACAGAATTGATTAAAAATATAAAAAAATGGCATGCATATTCCCTATTGTCTAATACAAATGACATTTAATAATTTAAGGTTGTATCGGTTATAAACAAACCAAGTTCTGATATCTCATCAATTAATTACAATCTTAGACTCTAGTTTTCTTTGCAATAGATTATTTTAAGTTTACATTTTGTTTTATCTTTAGTATGTATTTGCTAAGTATCCGTGTTTAAGTTTTTGTTGCGGAATTACCTTTCACGCTTACACTGCTTAGAATTTTTAGATTTTCTGTCTGGCCTCAAATAATTTTAATGATTGAGTGAAACACTATAGAATAACTGTTTTTCTGTGCAGCATGTATTAACCAACATTGGGTATAATATGGCTCTATCTTTAATATCATTTGAGTATACAGGGTATGTCAAGATTGCTACTATTGATTTTTGTAAAAAAAACCGGCTTCAATTTCGGTAGCAGTCTTGATATATCCTGTATGTCATATGTATTACGTTTCTAAAGTATAATAAAACGTCCACTTAAATACCAACTCGATTCCAACAGGTGATAAAAACCAAAATACGAGTAAAAACTGTTGTTAAACACCTTCGGCGTGACCTGTGTACGTAAGCTTTAACAACACTAAACACAACGCAAATAGAAATGTTTGAGAATTAGCGTCGTTTGCAAACAGAATATTTCCATGGATCGTAAGATGCCTCTATACGGTATCAACAGATTGATCATCTAATTAGATGTCTAACAAACAACGACAACCTTCCGGAAACAAATACTATTAATGACAACATATACCATTGATATGTGTGAAGAGTTGACGTATTTAAGCCAAACTTATGGGGGTCATGACACCGAACCGTAGCCTGAGGTAGGTGACTAATTTGCCATATTATTGTCTTTGGTGATTATGTTAATCTTTAAATGCATCGTAAAAATATATTTAACAAGTGGGAAGCAAAATTTGATTTTGGTATGTCCTTTTTACAATTACAAAAATCTGCTTATTTTGTCTGGTGCGCTAGTTTCTAATATCTAAAAGGCTTAATCTAAAATACGCCACTGGTATACATAAATCTTGTTTACGTGAGTCATGTTAAGGTGCTATGTTCTATGCCTTCCATGGCCTTGTTTACGTACAATGTACATAATACGATCGTGATGCTTAACTTCATTATATCATGAATGCTCGACATATCACGTTGGCGCGTAAACATAGATTTTCCATAAACCCCTTGCTGGGATTGAAACTGATTTTAAAATGCTGTTGTAAGATATGTTTTTTTTATTGCATAGTTCCGGCTACCGGAGCCAGTAGTCGGCTAAGGTTGCAGGAAGTCGCTGGATGCAGGCCGCTTCCAAGCGGTCTATGTGGAGATCAAAGTAGAAGGAGAGCGAGAAGGAAAAAGAATGGAAAGAGGAAAGAGGTACTGGGCATCAGGCAATCCCACTCACCGAACGAAACGCGACCGCGAAGAAGTCGCTTCCTGTGAGACAGTGGTGCCACCCTGGACGTGCCTGCCGCTTCATGCTCAGTCAAGATTAACAACAGCATGACTCTCATCATCATCATGATCATCATCATCTCAGCCACAGGTAGTCCACTGCTGAACATAGGCCTCCCCCAAGCATCTTCACATCGACCTGTTGGAAGCCGCCTGCATCCAGCGTAACTCTACCACTTACAAAATTAATACATACATCGTACGAGGAACTGGAGATATAATGTTGAGCTAAAACATATGTACGCCTAGCTTGCGAGACATTGTGGCGGCACTACGTTATTGCCAATTGGTAAATATCGAGAGGGAAGGAACTCTTTATCATCATAATAAATGGCAATGATCGCAATAAGTTCATTAAAAGCTGAAGTCAGAATCTGTTAGACTTAGAAGGTATTTAGAGCCAGGCTGTACGTACTGAAACGCAATAGTTTAAAGAAAATTTATTTAGAGATTTCAGCATGTTTTAATGAAGCAATTAATTGAGATTTCACCTGGCATACAACCAATGTTATATTCCAATCGACCTTAATACAAAAGGTATGAAGATCTTAAAGTAAAAAACGCGTGATCAAAATTTTTTTTTTATTGCTATGAATGGCGATATGAGCATGCCGTTCGCCTGATGGTAAGCGATACGACCGCTCATGAACAGTAGCAAAACCAAACAACACCTTGAATTACAAAGCAATGTTTGGCATTCCACTGCGCTCGCCATCCTGAGACATAAGATGTTAAGTCTCAATATGTCCAGTAGTTACTCTGGCTACAATGCCCTTCAACCCGAAACACAACAGTGCGTTTACACTGCTGTTTGACGGGAGAAATAGATACTGCGGTGGTACCCACCCAGATGGCCTCTCACATATGAGAGACCTACCACCAGTAACCAATCAAAAGCAGTCCACAAACGCTAAATAAATAGATAACAAATCCAAAAAAAAAATATATGAACACCTAATCACTCGAACATAGTTTCCCCATCTAGGATACACTTGTGATAACAATGCCAAAATCGAACAAAAGACAAAACGATCGGTGTTATGTTATGAAAACAATGGCAGTAACGCTGTCTCAGAGTTTGTTCCTACGTCAACGATATGTCGCGCTTTGAAGATTGTAAACAAGAATTACGAATGCTATATTTAGTGGATACTTTCTCAGTCATTTGGCATCGAAAGTGGAAAACAAAGTTGGATGCAATAGCCGAAACTACACGTTTTATTAACTTCGCCATGTGTTGTTGTGCATTTGAAATGTTTTGCTGTTCAAAACTAGAGTTTTAGGATTGTGATTGTTCTCACGCCAGAAAGTCGGGCACTTGTGACAAAAGTTCTGTAATAAGCGTGTGTCGACGCTTATTTATTCGCTTTTAAACATTGATTGCAGCAGATAGTAGCACTAATGCTGACGACATCCAAAAGAGCATGGATTGCCAAGAGTCATTTTACTAATTAGATACAATTCTTCATAAAATACCGGTTTGCTAAATTACTTTTACTTTACAAATCCGAGAAGCCTCCAACGGACTATATGATTATGAATATAAGCAACTTCTATTTATCTATTCTATTTACCATTAAAAGTTGCACTTATCGGTTGCGTGCATGAGTGCATATCATAAGGAAAGCGTCAATGAGAGAAGAATGGCGACGGATTGTGAGCGTGTCGCCACCTGAGAAGATGACCACGACCACTCTGCCAAGAGTGTTAACAACTGAGACGAAGATTTATCCATTTATCCATGACTTAGTGTCAAAAGTATTAAAAAAATGTATTTGCTCATGCATTACTTAGTAATTATGTGTATATAGGATATAACATAGCTCAAATGTACGTTAATTGTACGTGTCACCGACGATTAAAAAATCAAATCACTTTAGTCGCTGAACATACGATCCGCCTCCCACGTACGAAATCCGCATAAAGCAATTGGCAAAAAAACTTTGCCCAGAAAAGATTTTACGACTTACGACATTTACGATTATTTATATTTTTGACTGAATACCTAGACAACAGACAAGAAAGAAATTTTCTAATCAAGATAATTACGTAATTGGAAAATCTTACCACCAATTGTCTGTTTTTCTCTACAACAGACGGTGAGGTATCCATAAATATGATTATACAAGAATTATATTCCTCTAACAGGATAAAATAGGCTATACTCACGTCACTCGAAGTACCTGGCTCGGGCACTTTGCGAAATTATTTAATTGCTAAAGTGGAATTACGTCAGAGCAAACTCACCTATTTTCTGTATCGTGTTTCTGTTCGTTCTAGATTCCCTCTTGTTCGGAAAAACATAGTATAGCCTAAGAATTAGGTCAGCAAATCCAATTAAGACATCTAATGCTACTAGCAACTTGTAAGCATGGACAACATGTGACTTAGAATTGAACTAAATAATTAAATTATTTTACGTTACGTACTGCATGTGCTGTAAACCACTCCAGTTATATAATTTGTTTGGACTTATCAATAGCCTTGATATTGTTAAATTAGCGTATCCAATTGAGAATCATCTGGCTTCGATCAAAGTATACATTTGATCGAAGTGGTCTGGTCAAAGGCGCTATAAATTGTGCCACTCGTAACAATAGTCCACGTTGTAGAATTCTGTCTATATTTGTATACGTATATACCCATATACGTCCCACTGCAGGGCAGGGGCCTCCTTTACAATCTAGAGTACGATTGAGAGTGCTTAAGCCATATAGTCCACCACGCTGTCCTAATGCGGGTTGGACTTTACATAACAACGAATTCTTATAAATCACTATGGTAAGTTTTCTCACGATGTTTTCCTTCGCTTTTTAGTGGGGGCTGATTGCCTATCAATACACAAATGACTCCGAAAAGTCAGATGTGTGCCCTGGGATTAGAACCAGCGACAATCGCGAAGATGTTGGCAGGCGCGTTTTATTCGTTTATCAACAGGCCACCACGCACTTTTTCTAGTTGTACGTTCACGTTGTACAATTACCTGACGAGATAAACAACAAACGAGATCACACAAATAAAATAATTTTCGTTCCTAAAATTAATCCCGTACCAACTAAAATAACATCTGCGTTTACATAGCTACAAAAATAACACACCCGGAACAAATAATATGGGCCATTAGAAAAGTTTAGAATACCTAACCGATGCGCCAACGTGTACTCAAAGCCAAGATTGAAAAATAAACTCTACGACATTACGAAAAGAAAGAAAACACGAATATGACTGGCATATTGCACTTTTTAAAAATAATTACTCAGTAATTCAACCGGCAGACGAAATACAACATAATTGTAAACATTTAAATTGTAATAGTGTGAGAAAAGTCCAGTGTTTCGGCTGTGGCATGATATTTTATTGTTACACACGCGGCGCTATCAATGTCCACGGGTGTCGTGTGTCGCGCAAAGTTTTGTTGGAATGCACGATTGCACTTCTCTGTCTTGGCGCAAGTTGACGACTTACGAACTGTGGAGACTTTTCTTAGTAGCACTTTAAGATTTTTAGTTTATTGTGAGGCAGGTTTTAAAAAATGTAGAGGGTTCTTCTCTACATATTTTATAAATGGAACAAAATTATGTTGGTCAGCGGCGGTCTACAGTGCACCTATGGCCTATTAACGTAAATTATGTTGGTCTGATCAATTATTTTCTCACGTCCCGGTAATACGAAGGGGAACAAAAAAACAACAAATATTGCCGCAATTTTCTTAATAAGCGAGTGGTGCGCCAAATCTACCATGACATTCTTAATCTCTGCATTCAAAATATTATATGATTCACCCTTTTAATATGAATCATCATAAATCCATATGGAATTCCTCCTATTTTAGTACCAGTAATAAGTAATTAAATTAATTTACATATTCTTAAGATTCGACGAATTGGCGTAGATTGTACAAGGCAGACGCAGCGCCGCGCCAGTCGGAACGAACTATAAGGGCCACACGCAAACCAAAACAAACCTAGAAATTTCAAACCGTAAACGAACTTCTTTAACATTAGATGAAAGACGCGGAAGCGTCAGTCAATTACATGCACCACAAATTTTACCTTCACAATATTTCAATCAATTATTCTGTATTTCTCGAACCGTATGCTCGCGTTGTTTGCGTCGAGTTTTCTAACAAATATAGCTCCCACACTGGGTCATTTACCTAAAACAACGTCGATAAACTCAATCTATTTTTATTTCTGGAAACCCTCTTTCCTCATAACTATAACTTTTAGTGTGTACATGGCTACTCACAATATGTAATGTAGTGTATATAAAATATAACTTCATATTTATGCACAAGTAATATAATACATTGTACCAATAATAATGTTACATTGTCATTTTTAGAAATAGAATTTTAGCCTTATTGCTTTCTCGAATTAAGGGCTGAGATCCGTGGGTTCCTGGCCTCATTTTCCAGATTTATAGTCTATTTCTAATTATTATTTTAAAAAAATTCTCAGGTAAGGCAAAATGCAAGGAACTAATGAAAGTGCTGGTCACGTAGTCATAATAACTCTATTATTTCCGTAATACAGATAAAAACAAGATGCCACACAGTCACATAAGGGTGGGATAAGTAATTCTTATTAGTAAGTAGAACCTTTTTTTGCTATTTATACTTAGTTTTATTTGTATTTATAAGTTCTGATTTTTTTATTGTTGAATAAATATTTCAATACCTGAGAATTATGCACGAGATTCTCACAGGTAATAATGAATGAATACCAACATTGGTCAATTCTAAATACTTTTTAACACTTTCAACAATTTTACGAATGTAATAAACGACACGAAATCAAAACTGCAAAAATATTTCGTTCATTTTTTAATCGGAAATACCTATATAAATTACAGTGACCACAATTTAATGAATACAGACATTTTCCATTTAAAATATCCAAAAAAGGGTAAAGCGAGAAACATGTCGTCGATGAATTGGGCCACATGCGCTGCCCGTTTAACTGGCACGCAAATAAACGTTGACAAGCGATGTGATAAAATTGTAAACGAGCGGCGAGCGGCGAACGTTATCTACTTTGTGGGAAATGTAGGGAACAAATTGAAAACCATGTGAATAAGTATATAAATAACAAACCTTAGTATAAGGAGTTGAGGTGGCAGATGTGATTAAGCAACTGACAATTTCTTAGATGGAATCTAAATTAAGATCCTTGCTTACTTCGGGCTCTTTAGGCATAGTCCAGCGAGAGAAAGTAATTTAGCACGTTAGTACATTTGTATACTCGTACAACGGCTTCAGTTACATTATTGTCGCTAGATTACAGTCTATCTCGACGGTATTGTAGTTAATATTAGACGAGACGTAATTACTTTGGTAAGCCAGCATGAAATAGAACAGCTTTAGTTCTAACAAAATGTAACATACACAGAAGTCAAATTAGTTATTTTATTGCAATGAATGGCGAGAATATCATTCGCCTGATGGTAAGCAACACGACTGCTCATGGCACATAGCAATACTTGGCAATTCACATTTCACTACGCTCGCCATCCTGAGACATAAGATTGTAATTCTCAATATGACAAGTAGTAACTCCAGCCATAATGTCCTTCAACATGATAAGAAATAGACATTGCAGTGGGAACTAACCAGGCGGCCTTTCACATATTGAGAGACCTACTACAAAACCTATTACAAAACCTAAAAATATATTAGTAGATAAGTATATTACCCATAAACCAATATAACAAGTATATTTATTGAGAACAACGAGGTGAAGATAAACAGTCGGGACGTAAAGTCGAACACACGGACAGACAAACTCCGCGTTCACAGTTAAAGTGATTTATACGAGTTTTTACGAGAACAAAGATCTACTTTCCACAGTATAAAAGGAAGCTAGAGCATGTTCCCAGAATAGCAGGGTGCTAACTGGGTTTCAATAATATCATCAAAGTTTATAAAAAGAAACATAAGTAATAAGACCGTGTCCTAAAAGGTAAATTGTTACGTCCAATCTGATCGTATATTATTTAGATATATGATGTAGACTTTCCTTGAGGTATCAGTATTTTTCTATACAATAGGTCCAGCAAACGTGTCTCAGTCACCTGATGATAAGTAATCACTGCCGAACGCGGACATCCACAACCCATGGGTCATAGATATATTGCTGGCTAATCAAACAGCAGGGAAGTGGGAATAAAAAGAATGGGAAGGAGAAAGGGGTATTAGGCATCCAACTATCGCACTCACCGAATGAATGCTTCACGTCGATCTCCTGAGAGACAGTAGTACCACCCCCCACAAACGTGCCCATTCACGGCGAATCATGACTGACAACCGAGTGGCTCTACCACTTTTTATTCCACGATAACTGTGAAAATATAAATACTGAAATTAAATTTCTAGGCAAGGACTTCAGTTATGATTGCAATAAGTTACCTACTTAGTGCTGTATATAATGGAGTATAGAGATTCAGAAGCATTTCTTAATGACTTTTCCCTCATGTCAGAAATTAATATGAAATCTTAATTGGAATGCATATATTTCTTTATGAATATTCAGTGACATGCCCTGACAAATGTCAATCGATTCAGTAGTAAGCGACCCACTGTTTTATATGAAGTAGTAATAATTTCATAAAATACCTTAAGTGCAATGCTGAGAAACGATATCAACAACGTTTACTTATTTTATCGGCTTATAGAGCATTTCTACTGCAACCGTGCTTCCGTTAAAGTAACCGCTACTTCGATCAAATATACACTAGATACAACATGGGCGCTTAGAAAATGGCACCAAAAAAGAGTGCTTTAAGCACTCTTTCGCCTTGAGTCACGCATCGACCGTTGCTTCCAAAACGTCGCAGAACTTTAAACAATATTATGTGAAAAGCTACTTTAAGCTCCAGGAATAAGGTGGAATTTGTGTTAATATATTTGGAATATGTGATCTTTTTGTTTACTTTTTTTCATGTCATGCATCGGTGCCACTTTTTAACAGAACTTTTACAGGGAACTGTGTATCTAGTGTATATTTGATCGAAGAACCGCTAATTTCAAACAGACTCGGTTAATTATAAAAAATAAACAGGATTTATTTATAGACAGCTTTATTCATAGACAGTTTACGGATATTTATAAAACCAGTTTTAGAATCCAGTGTTTTGTCCTTTTCTAACGACTTTTGAATTCAGTATGAGCGAAGAAGACAAAACATTCAATAACTAAAATAGGTTTTACAACTGTCAATAATTATGGCCGTTAGGCTTTTAAAATTATTCAAACATATTTGACTGCAGCTGCTCACGTTTCATAGTAACTGACAATAAATAAAAAAGGTCCATAAAATATGACACACGCTATAATATTCCTGTTAGTCACGACCTATAAGAATAAACAATAAAAACGTACTGAGTGTGTCTGTCGCCAAAGTAATACAAAATTAAATAATATCCGAGCCAAGTGCAATAAGCATACGTACTTATATGGTTGTTATTTATATTCAGCTTTCATATATTGTTATCGTATTTATAACTTTTATTTTGTAATATGTATGAGGCGCTTTAGTGATTAATACATATAACTCAGAATCATCATTTATTTGCATTGCATTATTGAATTATAACAAGTGTAGGTACTAGCTAAGAGTATCGCCACGCCATTCATTCGGCTATTTAATGATGCATCCACACTGCTGTTAATTTTTGTTGAGTAACATTTCCAAAAGTTACCCAGCAACATCTGATAATAAAATGTTATTTATGTTTAGTTCATCCGTATCTGTATCAGCCTATATACGTCCCACTGCAGGGCACGGACCTCCTCTACAATCGAGAACAATTAAGAGAAGTTAGGTCATATAGTCCACCAAACTGGCCTAGTGCGGGTTGGCAGACTGCGTACCATAGAACATCATGTTGTTATTACATGTTATGGAATGTTACCTAACATAATATGGTAAGGTGTGATGTTAAATTTAATTACTATCATACTTTAGATATGCAATCAAGAGTATGTCACATATTTTCTATTCCCACATATTTTCAAAAAATTATGTAGCAACTTACGTCATTTATATTCTAGAGTCACAAGTCATACCGTCTTATGTCAAGTTAGTATAACTTCCAGAAAACGGCACAAACAGGTACGAGTACTTGTAACAGCTCTCACAAGTCGAGTATCGCCAAATACAGTCTCGGAAGTACATATGTATGTATGTAATTAACTACATTGCCTATTTTATTTAACTCGCTTCCCAGCACCGGAGCATACCGTGAATTGAGAATTGGTTACGGGATTTCTTTGAGAAGGATTTCTAAATAAATACACCCAACAGTCACATACATAGTTCCGACCCCACATTAAGATCACTTAAGTCTTGTATCGTAGGTATTAGAAACTACGAGAGACTTTTCAGTCTCATAAACTCCCAAACAAGAAACAAAAATCACACAAATATTTGTTTTCGATAGCAACATTATTTGTCGAAGTTTGAGAATTACTCGTAGATAGAATCTAATACATATTTTCTTCTAGTAGTAGCTTCGAGTGTGTTTAAAAGCGGGTAATTAATTAAGTATCGCGTGGTGATATCAGATAAAGGCAAACATATCGGCGAAATTTAAATATCTGCGTCCACTTTACTGATACTATACTACTGTGTTCATTTCATTGTCTTTTCAAATATTAAAACAACAAAGCTATGAGTTACAAATATTCCTAGCTGTTTTATAAAGTTGGTTTAACTATACTCCCAAAAATTTAATACTCATTTAAAGACCCATATTACATGTTAAGAGTTTCTCGCCTCGATGCGATTATTGTAAGGATATAAAAAAGTTGCATCATGTAAACATTTGTTAAACACCATATCTTAGGGCGCTTACGTCATGCGATAATGGCATACGATTCTCGCCGTGAAAAATTCTCCCCGTGTAAACGCGGCTTTACTGTACATAGTAATTACTAATTAAACTGGAACAAACCTGCCTTGGCCTTATAAATCAGCAAATTAGACAAGAAAAAATATATCTAACGTAAGAGTAGACTAAACAATTCTATATCGGCGCAATGTCTCGTTAATTGAAATCGTTCGGTGAGTCACTGCGGTGTCATTGCTCCGGTATCTACAGCAGTAGAATAGACGCAATGCAGTTTCCACACATTTCATCAGACTGTACGGTACTGTATCAGCCAATTATCAAACACTGTTTAGCACAGGACACCGCGACAATCGAGAGTTGGATTTCGGGAATATGTCATAGTCCTTCACACTGGCTTTTGAAATATTTTTTGTAAAACCGGTTCGGCAATCAAGAAACCTTGTCACCTAATGGTAAGTGATCACTGCCGCCCATGAGCAATTACAACCCTTGGATCAAATTGGGAAGGGGTAGGAAAGATAAAGGGATAATAAGAGTAAAGGGGCGTTCGGCATCCAGAAATCTCACTCACGCGACCGCTATACTGTTTCCCGTCGATCTCTTATTAGGCAGTGGACCTCCCCGGACGAGCCTGCCTATCCATGCTGAGACATGATTGTCAACAGTATTTGAAATGAAATGTATTTATTTGTTATGTAGGCAATTAAAGAGTTCTTATGACAAGACAGTTTGGCTCTACCACTCAGAAAACGGTGTGCAGACTTCACATCCCACATTTCATTTTACAGAAAAAATTGTAAATATCTCTGTGGTATGCAGGTTTACTCATGATTATTATTCCCACCACCCATAAAAATGATGTAGGCGAGAAAGTGAATCAGCAATTTGGTAAACTGCCTAAGTAGTGTAGTTATGACGCACGTAGTTAGTCAAATCTTCATTGTCATAAGGCTATTTCAATTCCAGTTGGTCATGGACCTCTCCTACGGGAACGTGTTATGTTACCTTATCTCTTCAAGACTGATACATATTCATTTTGGTTACTTTATGAGATAAAAGTTATCAAGGTAAATATACCAAGCGTCGTCAACTAATAGTGATTAAATTTTCGGGAAAAATGTTATAAATGCGGAAATGGATTGCTTGTTTTGTCGTCCGTTGCAGTAGGCAGCGAGCGATGAAAAAGCATATTTTTTGCAGGGTATAGTTTATGGGCCTGATAGTGACAACGGCCAGTATTTATGGTAGTGAAATGCACGAATCACCGAAATATATCCTGACATTTCTAGCCTCGAAACCGCGAGTCAATAAATGTATAATGACAAGTAATAATTATAAACATTGTGTAACAGTAACATAAATTATAATATTATAACATCCACCTACGACTCGTATCTTGTCTACGACAGATCATTAATGGAAATTATAATTGATGGGTTTTCATTGCACAACATACATATTTTTTATGATCCGTTGATCACCTTTAATCTATACATGATTCGGAATGTTCCGAAATGGTGTCAGTGTGTTTATGTCCATTTAGAAATTAATAACAAGCAAAATAAGTAGTTCGTAAACATGCTAATAATTCAAAATGTGATAATAACATTATCAGCAATTTGTCTATTAAATTCTCTGCAGTAAGGGAATTAACCCTATTGTATCACAGGAGTCTATTGTGATTTGGGAGATTTTGCGTCTTGAGAAGAACTAGATTTATATTTTTCCTCGCCATGTTTTCTTTCACCCTGGAAGCTAGCTACAATTGATTTCTTTATAGATCTTATGCGCGCGTTAGGATGAAATACCGATAGATAACCAATAATAGATAATACCGAGGTTACTAGTTTATTACCGATAGATTTCTCAAACAAATATTTTGCTACTAGTAGCGCATTACGCTGAAGGATGTAATCCTTATTTCAGATTTGTGACGTAATTAAAGGACGATGTTACGTCAGAATAGCAGACGCGCCATAAGGGATATCAGCGCAAACGAAGCCATTAACACGGTCTTATAAACTAGTTTGTCGTACACAATGCAATTTAAAATACATTTTATTTTTAAGCCTCATATAGTATTTATAGTTCTCATACAGTTGTATCTAGGGATTATAGTGTATTTATTGATATCATTACTGGTGACCTAACAAAATTTACATCGCCAATACTTTCTCTGCCCTTTCTCAATATATTTCTAAAGGCTGCAACGCACCTGTGACCTCCAGGTGTGAGGAGTATTTATGAACAGTGATCATTTACCATTAAGTGACAGGCTTTCTCTTTTATGAGAATTATGATACAAATAAAATAAGTTTGTTTGTCTGCTTTTTAGGCAAGTCCGACTATATTCGTTATAAAATGGTGCGAAACATTATCTTTGACGTTAATTTATAATATGCATAGTGACCAGACAAAAATATCCGTACGAACTTTCTGCATATTTCACATTTTGCGGCTATATTTGAGATAATTTATTAATCAACTATAAAGAATTACTCCACCAAGCAAACTCATATCACTTTGAACGTAAAATTCCACGACAGCTGATTCAATAGTCGACAGAGTTGTTGATGTCACTCTGAGGGAATTTTATGTCACTATTGCAAATATTTGTTACTGTGGTTCGATATTTCATGTGTCATATTTCTCCCACCAACAGCAGTGTAAATGAACTGTTGTGTTCCGGTTTGAAGGACATTTAATCCAGAGCTTCGTGAGCTCAAGCGTAGTGGATTGTCAAGCATTGCTTTGTAATTCATGGTTTTGTTTAGTTTTAGTACTGTTCATGAGCAGTCGTATAGCTTATGTCGTAGGTATAGCATCAGGCGAATGACATGCTCGTCTCGCATTGTCTAAAGCATTATCTTGCATCTATACGTGGGAGATATTGATTTTAACTAATGTTGATATGCACGTACAAATCTTCTCTTCAATCAGCATCACCTTCTCTTTCTCTCTCTCTCTCTACAGCCAGAGGAAGTCCACAGCTGAACATAGGCCTCCCTCAAGGATCTCCACATTGACAAGTCACCTTATGGAAATCGATTCTCGATGCGAGTAAATAACAACAAAACCTGGGACTTTAATGGCTTTTTAACATTCTCTGAGGAAATAAAATACGAGGTTCGGGAATAGTAGGAAAATCAGCGATTCTGGCTTGTTTTCTCACAGAAAGAAATTCATGTCCAGTTATAGAGTTCAGATCAATTTCCTATGAAGCTGCAAGGAAATCTACTCAAGCTACAGTCAGCGCTGTTACTTCATATACCAATAACTTATACCTAATAATTTACATCTCCATAAACGCCTAGCCATTACGTTAGAATATTCTTACTCACTCACTTTCCACAAATTGCATTCATTTAGCACAAAACCAGTATCATTATCTTAAATAATGTGCTTAAATAATTAGCATTTATGACAAATACGTTTCACAAAAACGGTTCAGAGACAGGACATGCATGAATTACTGACTGTTTTATCACAATCATGTCACCGAACGTTTTAATTAAACATGGCATAAATAACGTTCTGAATGAAATATTTGGCTGATTTACAAGTCGTGTAAAGGTTACGTTGTTGGATAAATTAAGATAAATTATTGTATTCATCGTAAATCTTTATTTTTGATGATTAATGACTTTTCGATAGACGTACTCGTATCCGCATGCTTTAAACGTGCATATATGTACATATACTATTAAACACTGTCGAAATGATATGACGTAATACCACAAAACGATTAGTTAGATAAGAACATGGGTAACTTGATCGTGTGTGATCTTCAACGCTCATCAACACCCACAATCTAAGATATCGTCCTAAACTTGAATCCCTGCTGGTACTTACTACATCAAACATATTAGTGATCTTTACTGTAGAATATACATACATACATACATAAACTCACGCTTTTTTTTCCAGATGAAGTAGGTAGAGGTGCCAGGACATCCACATTTCGCCTATTGTACTCTATACTGTAAAGTACAAAATTTGAGAATAATAAGGATGCAATCAAAAACCACTACATTGTGGTTCCATCACATTATGAAACTCTTTAAAATTCCCTAACAATTTTAAAGACTTACGGCCTTATTCATAGTTTTAACACCCCTTTTAACTATCGAAAAATTTTCAAACGACTTTTGCATTTTTTGACAACAAACTGTCTGTTTGAATACAAAACATTCGATAACTAAAATAGGTTATAAAATAAATTCTATAAAACTGATGCAGTCTTTACTCAATCAAATATCCCTTCAATAGAAAGAAAGAAAGAAAAACGATTTATTGACACAACAATGCACAGAAAATTACAAATAAAATATTGACACAAGAAAAAGAAAAAATGTATATATTTAAGCAAAAACAAACATAACATTTATAAAAATAAGACAAAACATATAACACGCTCACATTGAGACAATTAGGTGGCCATATCAGCAAAAATCGGTGCAGTGAAGCCACTACACAACGCTGGTTTAGCGCAATAGCTGACCCAAGCCCTTGGGTATCACGTAAAGGCCGATGTACGAAGGAACCAAAATAGATGGACTTGAAGGGAAGGCCGACGACCTATTTCCAACTCTTTTTCCAATGTAATAACCAAGTACATTTGACTGTGTATCACGGTGAAACACACCATACCACCCATGAAGACTTTTAATGTCTGGCAAGGTCAAAGGCGCGTGATCTCTATCGACGGTCACATATCCATCACCAAGATTAGTAGTGTATAGCCCAGAGGTCAATTTTATAATGGATATTGATTCGGGTTATTAAATATTGCATAAATGTAATTTGTTACCTTAAAAGTATTCGTGTGAGAGATGATGTTCATACGTAATATTAATGAATAAATTAGTCTAAGAGAACATTTTTTATTTGGATTAAAATATAATGTGCCTTATGATGTATTACTGAAATATTTTTCAAAATATAATTGCTGGTAATTTCAGAAGAATTTTCAACGAGGGCTGAAAATTTTAACATCAAATGATAGATTATTATAATTATGTTACTTATTCACAAGCAAAAAAGTAATATACGTTCTAATATAAAGTTATCAAAGACTGCCTCGGTGACGTAGTTGTACTACGGTACGGGTACAAAGCTGAGTTTTCGAGTTCCAATCCCGAGTCGGATAAAGTGATATTGGATTTTTCTATTCATTATCAGCCCGGAGTCAGGAATTTGTGCCTGATATGGCGATAGGCTCGCTCCCTATCACATCATGGGATGGATCATACAAGGCGAAAAGTGGGTGCCCTAACACCTCTGCCTACTCCTTCTGGGAAAAAAGACGTGAGATTATGTATGTATCAAAGATCTCACCCGTGACCACGAAAGCTGTGAAGTAATCGAAACGTCGGGAAGTTATAAAATGTAAAAATTAAACCAAATCCACGATAAATTCCGTGAATAATAGTTTTATTTCAATGTTATCAAAGAGTGCATTCACGGCAGCAGAAGCTGTACAGTAACATTTACTAACACAATTTATTTTTATAACACTAAGGTGGCAAACAAGCTTATGGCGAGCAGATACTTTAGCCTATAAGCATTTACAACAATCCACATTGTTACTTAGTGATTTTGTTTACTGATTTTATAATATCTATAAAAACTGATTTGTCGCTATAATTGAAGCTCTATACAAGTAACTGCGAACCACATCACAGATCAAAGGAGAATGCCCATTTTACTATGAAACTTAGTATCGGTGCGAAGGTTGTTGTAATATGACGACACCTACTTTATTGTGTAAAAAAATATATTTTCAATAAATGTAAACATAATTAAGACCCAGGCCCGGAGTTCTTTGAGAAATGAACTTGAGTCCAATAAAATCCAATCCAATAAAAAAGTAACCAGTCCAATAAAAAATAAAAAAACTGTCGCCTGGGATAAAACAGGAAACGTTTCGGGACAAACCATAAAAAGTGGTATAATTAATTTTAAGCAGTATCGGTATCGGGATCCATTATATTTTTACCGATACTATGAATGGGCATTCGACTTTAACACCTAAAATATAATCTTTCTAGTATTGAATCCTGTCACAAACAAAGAGTCTCACTCGTCCACACATATTGAGACGCGTTTCGTCACCGCGGCTGGAGCGTCAGGTGCATACAAAGTAACGTCATTGCTTTACGTCTGCGCTGCGGCCGGCGCACCAGGAAGCGCCGCCCGCGTCCTGAATATCAACACATTTGTAGTTTGTACACAGTGGGTATTAGCTATTAACCAATCATGTGGAAGGGCTATTGGTGACAATGTGTTTGTATTAATATCTTAAAGGAAAATGCTGTATAAGTAGAAGATTTACCGATTTAACTCCTATCAGAGAACCATGCACGCATGTGCCATGCAGAGAACTAAGCACTGAAGGGCGCCGAGTATAATAAATCGAAAAGAGCAAGTGACTCTGATGGCAAATGATTTCTAACTGGTAATGATCCACAACATCTTGGCATATGGTGCGCTGCCATCTACAAAAAAAAATCAAGAAAAAGGGTGAGAGAGAAGGGTAAGATTTATATAGATTCTCCCGTAGATTGTCGGCGACCGGACTGAATAAAACTTGACAAGGGAACTGATCTTTGGAGATTATCTTATTCAATTATTAGTAGACAGAGAAATAGGAATACACTGAACACACGCGAACACAATTCTCAAAACCACTTCGAGATAAAATTATCAACTCCTAGAAAACTTTATCGCCGTCGGCCGAGAATTTCTAGCAAGATGCACATTAGTCACAGATTTCATTACTCCCGAGTCGCGTGTTATGTAAACACTTGCAACGGGAGACGCCGGACACGCGAACACGAAGATTCCAAAAAGTTGTCTACACCTTGGCCGAGAGCCAACGCCTTTCGCCAGGTCATTCTCTTGAGAAAGTCTGGAATAGCTAACGCTCATATAGTACGGAACTGCGGGCGCGATGACTGACAACACCAGAATACACATTTTTAATACTTACCAACTAACTGGTTACTAATCGCCGCAAAAAGTGCGTAGTCATCGTGTAACATGTGCTGCTGACTGCTTTACAGGCGTAAATAGTTAACACAATTTCCAAGAATTTATTCAAGTGTGGAAAATTATAACATTTTATTGGCGCAAATTTACCTGGAACTTTGTTTCTCATGTAAGATTAAATTTAAAAACTGATAAATCTTTAAGTGACGGTTTAAAGGAAATGTATAACATCAATATATTATTTTAACGTGGCACAGATAGCAGCTCTACTAAAATGTTATATTTATAAATGTTGTGATATGTAAACCATCACGTAATTTAAAAATAAACATATTTTAGCAGTTGATATACATCTACATAATACGGTTTTAAGTCCTAAAGCAAATGTCTTTAACTCGTACTCTTAGGTTATATAACCTATGAGCGCATGTTTATGACATTTCTACGTACATATCTATATTGAAATAATCAGCACCATACAACGGGGTACAAAGCAGATTAGCAATACAATTAAGCACGAAGCTGCTAGAACCGTGAACATCACTTTACCGAGTATCCGTCACGCCTCGCAGCTAATTGCCACTTCACGGCTTTACACACGCATCCAATATCAAAGAAAGGAACATGTGAATGCATGTTTACATTTAAATAGTACATAATATACTATTGAATCACCGAAGATATTTGTTGAGATAAAGTCTTGATCCACTGCAACGTGACATACCTTGATCCTACTAAATATAAACGTGTCACTTATCAGGCAATTTAAGCAATATTGCTTGCACGAATTAGTAGACAAAGACATTTATCTTTCAAACATTTCACCAGGAGTATTACACCACGAGTTTACGTGTACCGTTATAACAGTGACAAATCCAATTTATATCAGCGTGTATGTAACAGGCCACATCACACCATATTATGTGAAAGACTTATAGGGCTAATCCGGCACGTTACGAAAACGCAGGTTGGCAAATTAATGAGGCTAATATTGAATTAAGCCAGAATTAAGTCAGTGGCGCGAATTAACGACAAATGCCAAGGTTAAGTGGCGACAATCAACGACGACTAACTTTATAAGCTTTTGGTTAGCTTTGTAACGGAGGAAAGTAACAAAAATATTTCCAACTCCTCCTATTCATTTAACATTATGATTGATTTCGTTGTGAGTTAAAGACAAGCCACACATTCCTGGAGACTTGCTGAGCTTCAAGGCTCGGTGTCATTAAAATGTGTGCCACAGTTGATCCTGGTTTACAGAAGATGCAATGGTGGTATGAGGGCGGGAAAGTCTCCTAATGGTATGGGATTATTATCAACAAAGCGCCATCTAGGTGTTCAATTCTTAAGTATTGCAAAACATTTGGTGAGGACATTTTCTTATAAAAATGTGAATTACAAGATGATTTTTATGTCAGAATGTGATAGGGAAATAACCCGTTTATAGAGAGTTTATGGGTGGAAGACTGTCATATTATACTTCATGTCTATCTATTAAAAAGATACGATTCCTGTGGCATTGACCTGAATTATTATTCTATAATGATTTCAACGCATCTTAAAGGTTATTTAAAATCCCCTGATGAAAAATAAAGTTACTTATATTATAGAAGCATTTTTGTGAGGCGAACAAATATTTGTCTCGATTCTGGGTGTTTGTGATACTTCGAAGTTTCTGATATCCACGACACCAGACTAAGGCTGAGTTGCACAAACTAACTTTGCCCATACCTTTGTCTTTGGAACTGTCATCGCCATACATTTGAGACGTATTTGACCTTGCTAATGTATGGGATTGACATTTTCAAGGTGAAAGGTATTGGCAAAGTTTGTTTGTGCAATTGAGCCTTAATGATCTAAATGTGGGGTCAGGACTATGTATGTGACTGTATGTGTTGGGCGTTCTTATTATGATTAATTATACAAACATAAATATACAAACTCACGCCTTTTTCCCAGAAGAGATAGGCAGACGTGCCAGGGCACCCACATTTCGCCTTGTATGTTCCATCCCACGATATGATAGGTGGCGAGCCTATCGCCATATTGGGCACTTATTCCTGACTCCAGGCTAATAATGAGTAGAAAATTCCAATATTACTTTGCCACACGCAGTATTCGAACCCGCGATCTCAGCTTTGTAACAGTACTGGAGTATGACTATGCCACAAAGGCAGCAGAGCAGGAGATTAATTATAACATATAAATTAATTACTAATACACTAAATTTATACTTTCTAAAAAGGAAAGTGTCGCAGGAGCCGCGTTGTCTATTAATAAACGTTATTGACACAAGTCACAGTCGCGCGCTCTCGCAGCGATGTGGTCGTAATAAACGCGGATTAATTGCCGTGAGTGTGCACTATGCATCGCTTATACTTGGATGTAAACAACTGAATAAAACAGAGGTCAATTTAACGTATAGAGGAGACTCAGTCAGGGAGTATGGGGCTTTATACCTGGCTTTTAAAGAAAAAAATATGTAGAAATTAAGTAAATTTTTCTTTATGATTTCATTTAGTTATTTTTGTTGTTGATTTATAAATGCAACCAATGATAATTTTGTATGTTGTCTGTCAGGAAGTAAAGTTTTAATCAATCATCATTACGCGTCATATTTCAGGAAAAGGATCCCCATTACGGTTCAAAATTATTTCGGTTAGATTTAAGTCTATTACACTGGCCTATTGCGGGTTGGCAGATTTCACATTAATTTAAAATTCTGGAACGAGAAACGGTTAGTTACGAGAAAATTTTACATAATTTATATTTAACCTGAAATTTTTGAAGCAGTAAGTTCGTGAAAGAAATAGTAATCTCATAATAAAATGAGGTTCGCGAAAGATATGAAACAGGCCACTGATTCAGACGGTTAAAAAATACTTATCGGATACCAAGGCATATTATGTTAGGAGCAACGACCTGCGAAAGGATCTTGGCAGTAAACAGTCGAATATCGTGCTCACTACAATAATCTTGTAGAAGATATTAAGCGAATAGATTTGCGACCAATTCATACATCTCGGTTTAATGAAAATTACCCGATCTGGACGTGGAACCTAAAACCACCGTCATTTAGTTAGTACAAACGATGCCACTAAAGCAATGAGGTAAATTATTTGATACTTCTCACCCGATTGAAAACAGTGAACCCAATACCCAATGGTAAATAGAACGTGCAAATATTGTTAATTTCATTTAGGTCACCTAATAAAAACAACCACGTCCTGGTGTTTACAGCGTGAACAATTCAACTATTATTAAACCTTGTAATTAATATGTTATCGTACTTACAAAAACATAGACATGTAAGATTAAAACCATGCGGGCTATTTTTTAAATATTATCAGCGGTTGTATCCGGAAAAAAATCTGCCAGATACTAGGTAACACGTGGAGGCCATTATTATATTTGTACAAATAATCGGACTAAATTCCCACAAAAACATTTTTTTCTACGTGAATATTTCCAAAATACCAACATTGGTTCACCAATAATAACGATAAAATGGTTTCGTTCCCCGCACCGAGACAAATTTTCGTGTGATCCATATTTGTTTCGGGTCTGGGTGTTTGTGAGACTGAAAAGTCTCACGTAGTTCCTGACACCTACAACACCAGAATAGATCTTAGTGTGGTGCAGGTCCATGTTTGTGACTGTTGGGTTTATTTAATTTATTTTATATTTAAGGCAATCGTCGATGCTCTAGCCAATACGCAAAAAAGCGCTAGCAAATTATGTTGGGAAACTATATTAGCTATGTCTTATAGGTAAGCAGTGGTAGCAATAACTATCGTTGCTGTAAACCAAAAACTCCCAAACTCAAAAGCTAGGTAGACATTGGTCTACCATTTAATAGTCAAAGAGATCAGTATCGCCTTAATCGTAATTTGATATAATGCCGAACCACATAATTCGTATTATAATTATTGTAAGAATCGTTTGGGTATAACATACATATAGGCGGCATTATTAGAAGCAATTTAGCAACACATCCAAAAATAGCGATATCAAATAAGTATTTTAGTAGTCGCTGAGACAGCAAACATTAAATGTAGGTCTACAGACTGCAAACAGCCAAACACGCGATAAAACAAAACCATTATCCAAGACGGATTATCAATTTGTTGTTAATTAACAACACTAATCAACCGGACGCGAACTGCGCAGTTGTCGCGAGGAAAAAATACATTTAATATCCATAACAATAATATATGGGTTACATTAAAACCAATTAAATGTTTATGGTAATTTAATTAATCACTCTGTTATTAACTTGTTTCAGAAGTATTGACATTTGTATTATTAGACAACATTATATAAATATCTGAGTACATTTAATATAGACGGAAGTTATGCTTTTTAATATCAGCAAAAAATATGAATAAATAATTTGTGACGGCATACACGAATTTATTATTATTCATCAATTGGTCTGTATCCTGACAGATGGCATATTATAGTAGCGTCGTGGTGGATAGGTACATGAAATCTGAAATATCTGGTAGACTAAAAAAGTCTGGATTTACTACAAAAACACTAGAGAAGCTATTGCATTGCTATGCACATAAATAAAAAGTAGAGATTTATAAAAAGAAGAAGAATGAACCCAACAGTGGATGGAAAATAACAAAATATTATATTGTTTAAAGTGATACTTATACTTTCATATCCCATTTCAAAAATATTACATAACATAAATTTATATTTTTTTTCAAAACCTAATTGATCTTACATGAAACGACGGGCTACCCTATCTATTAATACCTACCCTTAAAACAGTTTGCCTAAACATGGACTTGAACCCAACACCTGTCCATTAGTTGAAGCTTCTAAAGTAACAGCTGAATAATTAAGTATATTTTTACATTCATAGAATTTGCTACGGTGGACCACTTAATCAAATTTCCTTTAATTAACTATACGGCCCTAATAAACAACTTCCTGGAAATAAAATTGCTTTTACGAATAAATTGAATTATAACGTTAACATTAAAATGTAATAAGAAATTCTTTTTACGCGCAAATTAAACTTTAACTAGGCATTAAAAATATTCATTTGACCAGTTGTATAATAAGTATCATCATCATTAGCCCGTCGTAGTCCACTGACCAACAGAGCCTGATCTGCTGCTTTATGAATCTAGTCGTTGCCCTGCTGACTCTCAGTCCCGCCATCTGGCCAGAGGGCGTCCCACGCTCCATTTGCCAAGACGCGGTCTCCACTCCAGATAATAGATACACACATTAAAAATAACTGCTGAATATATAAAAGTAATTTCAGATAAATGATAAATCACATATTATAATCATGGATTATAAATACTATATAAAAACAATTTCTAAAATACATACAAATAACAATGATTGAGTATTTTAAGATCACCGACGGTTTCTATGTTAATTTTAACTCGATATAACATAATTTGTTCCAATACATTCAGGCCTCTGTCAATGACTTCCAGAGCGAACCATTGGATGGCCGTGCCTTTAGCGACGTCCTGGGAATCTTTATCCGGTTGTATGGCTGCCTGGTTATCAAAGGTCAGACGGTAATACTGCCCCATTATGAACATTACTATGTCCAATTCGCTACATTCTTGCACATTGTTTCAATACATAAATACGCAGTTACAAAAAACTATTTTTATTGCATACTTAAAATGACTCATGTAAAAAAAGTAGCGTAAATATTTACAACAACAATGCATCAAATAAACCTATACCAGGTATTTCTCCCAGGTATTACAGCTCATACAAAAATAGATGACATTCAAATATGTTTTTATACAATGTATTGTTCAAAAACCACTTGAAAACATAAATTAAGAATTGGCGCCTCGGCTAAATAAACATCCTCGAATTTCTGACATAAAGTCTGACATAACAACTGTTATGAGAATTAGCTAATTTATTTAGAATTAGTTACATGTGCCGATGTGCACGAAATAAACGATTGATGTACTGTACTATATCAGCCCATATACGCCTCATTGCAGGGCACGGGCCTCCTCTATAATCAAGACTACGAAGGAGTGGTGACGCTATATTGTCCATCACGATGGCCGTATTCGTATTGTTGGACTTCAAATACCATAGAAATTCTTACAAATCGTTATGGTATGCAGATTTCCTCACGATATTTTCCTTCACCGTTTTATATTGATAATTGATGGATTTAGCAGAAAACCCACGAAAAAGGAAGTTTTATAATGCGTATCCTAACCCTACCGCCACACATTTTTTTATTACATAACCATTTATTGATTTTACATTATGATTTTACGAAAACCGCCAGTTGTCAACCGCTTCGGAAAAGTAACCAATCCCGACCAATCCATGATTCTTGAATTACGATACACCCATACGTGACAATGCAGATACCCCAGCTAAGAATCAAACCCAGCACTGCACTGCATAGTTCGTAATTAATACTAGCTACAATTAGAAAAAAGACACGAACACAAAAAGAAAAATACCATAAAGTGTATATTGTATGTCTCCTTCAAATTATACTAATCGAATCAAAAAACATTGAGTTCGATAAAGAAATTAGGGTATTATCAAATATGACATCTACAAGTAACACATATTAGTGCTAAGTGTTATTATGTGATAATGCAACATAATGACACTTTATTAAACCTCGATTTCTAATAACACTTTTACCAACTTCATTCATATTTATTTCGGACGTTATTGTCCAGTGTCCACCCTTAAACCTTATATTACAGTTATCGATAAAAGGAATTCATAGGCTCTTTGTAACCGCCCACAGAACAAGACGTTAAGCTTTATTAAAACTATCCATCTTGAAACAGTTTACATTCAAATATTTATTGCACGCAACACTAACGGCCTTATCCTTAGACAGTTTTAAAACCTATTTTAGCTATCATATGTTTTGTGTTCCTCGCTCATACTGAATTCAAAAGTCGTTCGAAAGGGACAAAACATTCGGAAACTAAAATACATTTTAAAACTGTCTTTAAATAAGGCCGTAAATTTATAACAATACTACCCAACTACGGTGTATATTGTATCAAGTAGGAATTTATTACATTTACTTGAAAAATAAGGAAAAACTTTTCATAGGCTACGAACGGTTTTCTAAATCGCTTTTTTGTTTTATATTTGAATGAGGAAAAATTAATAACACCTTACATATCAGTTGTGTGGGTAGGTTCACGTTATTTCTAAAGAAACATCTTTAACAGTGAAGACAATTCAGTGCCCCGATAAACTCTTCACGACAACAAGTCAATAAAAGGTATTGATTAAATGATGTTTAATAAACACAATATCAGTATCGACATCTGACTCTAAGTAGAGCTTCGTTGAACTCTTAAAATTTAACAACTAAACTTTAATCTACGAGTATAACACATTAAAAGTCAATTAAGAAAACTCCTTTCATATCCCATATTCCGAAACCTAAATACCTGATCCACTTCTTAACATCAGTTGAAATACGTACAGAAAACAAGTCCTATATACGTTCAATATATCGAATTAATAATAGACAGAAAACATCGCACGCCACCCAAACAACTGCATATAGCGTGACATTAATTAACAAAATGACGAAAGCAGACATAATGTGAAAATTGTACGCATAGACATCTCGTTTGATTCCGACGGGTAACCCTTGGATGTGCTTGCTTTGTAGTATATTTAGACGTTGCCGTTTCGGATCCATCCGATGCGCAGTTCGTTATTTCTGTGGATAACAGCTGACACACAGAGCACTAATCACGCGGGTCGCATGGTTGGATACACGGGAATTTTTAATCTGCCACTCCGTTTTACAGCCGCATGCGTGTTTAGTGTTACTCGCCACTATTCCCATGAGACTAGATTTAGTTTTAGCGGTATTCGAATGACTACTTTTTTATAGTGACTGGGCAAAATTGCAGCGATCCTGCTAGTTGCCAAGTACAGAATTGTGTTGATTAAAACGTAGAGCGCTTTAAAGAGATGGGGAATTTATATTAGCAGTAATATCTGGGATAATTTAATAAGTCTTAAATGCGTTATAGACGAAGAAGTAGTTAATTGAACAGTTCATTAATTTTCTCTAACGTTATGCCGATATGAAGATCTGCCTTCCTGTAGTTACATTTTCAGACAATTTTAAGCATTTTCAGTCCTGAGATCAGTCATCAGAATAGTAATAAAAATTAAAATAAGCAGCCTTTAAAAGTCACGTAGAAGTAACATGGATAACTGCCGAAATTGGTAGAGTCGTTATATTCGATCTCACTGGTTGACTGTACTTTTGCAACATCTGCCATTCTTCATCAAATTATTCTGATACTAATTTAGCGATTATTATATTCACCATATTATTATCACATCATGCACATCCCTAAACCAACATCCTCCTCTCCAACATTATCTAACATACTAGCGCTCTTGTACCAGCATTAATTGATGGAATAAACATAAGCGTTTTTTGGGGTCATGCGTTGAACACCACGCCACCAGACTAATTGCTGTAAACATGTGTATGAACGTGTGAAAATAATATCTGTCTGGCAAGATGTGACGTGGGTTTGCACGCCGATACGAAGTACAAAATCCATGACGCAATATCATGAGAAATCATTATAAGATTTCGAAGTTTTTTTCTAATATCCTATACCCCAATATAAATGTGGTACAATTAGACAAATCAGATAAGTATTAGAGATTATTTAAATTCTTAAGATTTAGCAGTGATTAACAGAGTAAGGTGATCTACAATTTTTTCTGCATATAAATCAGGAAGACGGGAGAGGGTAACGTTCCCAATTGCTCCAACCTGGCTACGCACCAAGAAGTTGCTATGAATGTTAACATTACAATGTAGAAGTAATTATTTAACGCCAAGACATCTAAAGCTGTGATGTAGCAATATTACCTCTGAATTTAGAATGTGCTTACAACTGATTGAACGGGAAAGTAACACAAAAAATAATTATAAAAACAAGGAAAATTAACAACACTGATAAATCACTAAAGGTGAAATTAGGAAAAAAAACTATTCGCAAATCCTTTCCTTTTATTGAACAATTCGTCAATGCAATGGGCCATACCACGACATGTCTTCCTGCATGTTATTGCTCTGCTTCCAATTAATAATTGTAATACAAGTCTCTACACGACTTGAATCTATACATTTACATTTAAATGCCACTTGAAAAGTAATCAATATACTTAACTGCTATTATACTGCCATTATCATACCTGTAATAATATATTCCTATATGTATATCGAGTCGCAATTCAATAAACATTTAGAACAAATTCTAATATGGAACGTTTCCAAGATGCCGGTAAAATTAGATTTTTCACATTAATGTAAAAAATCATAGTATATATCATGCATTCCATGTCGGTTGCAGATATGTAACTACCTTGGTATTAAGCGAAATAATTACTGTGATATTCGCACACATTTAAATAAATAGGGAAGTTAACTAGTGAGTGAGAATACCATTTAAAAATTACATAAAAAGACTACATATATTACTAAGTATTAATAATTCGGTAACACTCAACTGATGCATAATGAAACCGGTTTTGTTCTCATATAGTTCGTTTAAAATTGATCTTGAAATATTAAATCGGTATTACAAACATCTACATAATTTTACATTAATGTAAAGCAAATCGCGATTGAATTACGTGACGTGGCCTGACATTCTTTAAACACGTAGACCGTGCTAAATAAAGTTAGGCATACACATAATTGCTCGATTACTAACGGATATTGCGATAAGAAATTGCCTATTTAAAATAGCAAGGACAATTTGCATTCGGTGTTAATTCCCATGAATAAAATTTTATCCCAAGTATTTGATAAACTGTAAAAACAGTCCATGAGATATTATGCAAAAAACTTGGAGAGTAATAATAGTAGCCAGCACGTAATAGTAGTAGCCGGCACGCAATTATTATTTTAGAAAGGGTAAAGTAACTAATCAATAATTAAATTGCATAAGAAGGGTCTTCTGAAAATCTTAGCAATACGGTTTCACAAATACGGTCAATAAATTTTAATTGAATTATACCAGAAGTAAACTTACAAGTGAACAAGAAGCTGGAGGTTGCGCCATGATATAAACATCGATGACAGACAGACTGAAGAATGCAACACAACCTGAACACAATTGTCTTCAATATATTGTAATAGTTGTCATGTCCGCAGCGACGGCAGCCATGTGCCACGATTTTCGTGACATCGTATAATACCCAGTTAGTCATAAAGTTATAGCCGGCAATGGTCACGTCCCAGCTAATACATAAATCACCGAAGCCAATCGGCGAGCGAGAAGCAAATTATTGGAACTCATGTAATTAACCGTACGGAACAAACTTTGCTATAATTGGCGAAACTTTCAACGGAAACGAAATGGCGCTTCAATGTGACCTTTTTTAACTGCAGAAATAATGTTTACGAGTTGCCGTGGGGCGACGAGCTAATAATACCAACTGGCGTACTCATTTGTTCTTAGGGATGAGTGGGTACTAGCGCAGGTTAGGAGTGGGCTCTTTGCATTCACTCGAATAGTACAAGTAACAATCCCGTTTTAGAGATTGGCATATACATCATTCATTCATATGGAATATTTTTGAGGTTTTAATAATATTTCCATATTGGGTACTGTAAGTGGTCCATAATACAGTAGGTATATTCAAATAATTTATCAAAAAAATAATACAGTTGGGTACAAGCGTACTGCGTACTGCAATTGAATGAATCTATAACATAAATTACTTATAATTTATTATCTACACATTGACATTACGAATGATTACAATCATAACAACATTAGATATAAATGTTATTTCACAGTAATTATAGCGAATAAATCACTAGTCAACGTCGATATGCAGTTACAACTAGGTTCTCATTCCACTTTTACAAGCACTTATAAAATAAAATTTACATAAGTTTAGAGAGCCCCTATCAACTCTCCCTTATAACAGCACCTTTCGAAGCGGTAGATTTAATAGCTTTAATTCGAGTCTCTCGACTGCTTATAAGTTAGTTATCTAACTACAATCTCCGCCTTCCTGGCCGGTCGGACCAGAACTACCAGTAGCTGCTCCGCCTCCGAACCAACCGCACTTATAATTTGTTCCGGAACCTTCCATACAATTTCATCCTATCTATTAACTAACATTTGCATTGCTAATATAACCTTCGGCAGCATCGTTTCCAAGAGGTGGCTATAAATTACATATGACGCAATCCTCATCCTGAAAACGCAATGTAAAGGAACATATCACCATCGAAAACCGATAGCATTTCCGCTCATTATTCAAATTTATGATTGCACGAAGTGGGCACCAGCATATTAAATGTTCGCTAATGAATTTCGTAATTATTTCAAAGCAAAAACGGTCTCATCGGACGCTTCCTTTCACCGCAACTTCGGTAATGTATGCGTAATCTTGTGCACTTATCTACCGGTTAAGGTAACAGAATGAAGTAAGGCATGTCCATCAGCCGAAGCTCGTAGGAATGATCTTGCATCGCGCACACGTACGTCGTGAACAAAATTGCTTCGCGTAATTGATGTACTATTTACAAATATGGTAAACATGATTTAGTTGGTAGAAATAAAAATGGTAATTTTTAGGAGTGGCTCGCCGAGTTAAGCGATTTGTAACCATTGTGGTTTTGGATACGAGCGAGCAGATGGTGGAAACCATCTGGAAATGTTTGTGCGGCCGACCTCGCCTAATTTCCATCAAGCAGATCGTTTCATTAGTTAGCAGATTAAAATGTGTATTTTCTACGAAACGTGAAGTTTGTTTACTTTTAGGTTTAAGGTATTGATCATCTGAATCATCGTTGTGTTAATAATACACCGCTGTTAACCTTTCTACACGCTGCTAAGAATTTATCGTCCGCTCGACTATAGCTGTGATTTAAGACCATTACTGAGGATTACACGCACATCATTGACTTACAATTAAATATCAAAGTTTAATTGTCTGCACCTTAACGTAGCTACAATATATTAAGGGCGATATAAATCTAACCGGCTGTTTCCACTAAAACGCGCTAACAGGAAACCAACCGGGTCAGACATTACAAACAGTTGTCATAAACAAACGGATGTGCGTTCTTATTCAAAGAGAGCTGTCACTATGATTTATTTGTAAAAACAAAGCGGCCGGGGAAAAAGTATTAAATGGCATAGTAACAATTTAATTGTAAACGCGTTCAGTTTGTAGAACTCATTGTGCTCGAATACACTATAAACTAAATCATCAAAAATAAATTTCATCAATCATTCTTTGTACTGAAACTGGTTAGCTCTGTTATTTAATGTGGTAAAATACAATTAATGAATGCGTGTGTTCGATGATAAATCTTAAGAAAAATGAGTCTCACCGTTGAGTAATTTTATGGTGTTTAAAAATAATTTAATTTATAAACGATAAAATTACACAACGGTTAAAGTCCAAACTTCAAATATGCTTTGAAATTCATATCGTATTGGTCACAATACCTGCAATACAGTTATCTAAAAGCCTAGATCACTACACAAACATAGCATTAAAGCCTTTCGTCCAAAAGAACATACGCTAAGACTAATAAGTAATAAAGAGCAGGTACCTACAGCCCACAGGCTAACCAGTGTATTGAGACGTCACAACGACGCTGGACTCAGCGATCCGTTATGCCTGACACACACAAAGCCAGTGGGAGCACCTGCCAGACCTGTCCCTCCCACCTCACGGACCCTACAACTTATTAAAATGCTAATTCACTAAAACATATACTTTATTGTTATGAGCGTTGTGGGTGAAAGCACGTTTTTTATCTATGGATATAAAATACGATCTGGTTAATGTTGATTTGCATCATTTTCGTGAACATATTTTAGAAATATTATGTTATGATACAAAATAATTGCATATAATTCGAGAAGTTTATAGTTTAGTCACACTGGAGACACGAAAGACAAAATTAAATCAGCAGACAAAGAAGTCAAGACTTGTAATTTCTTATATTATGCAGCTTTTATAAATTGTGACTGACGCGGAAATGTCGCGTATATTTTGCGAATTATCTTGCTCCTATCTACGGTCATGATAAGATTACGTCTCAACTTCCTATTTCTCCTTTTCTGAACAAATTATGAAAGCAACTCTAAAATATTTATATTTGGTCCATAATAATTCACATAATCACTGCTCACCACAATGCACATGTTGAAAACTTGCTATCCGGCTCAGGAGGACCACTCGTCATTACGCCGCCGCGCTGAATATTCATTGGGGACGCTTGTGAACATTGTTTCTACAAGTTTTAGTGCTAACTGTGAACCAGGCAACGCTCAAGCTGTACGAAACTAGTCCGTAGAATGGTATACTTTTAGGGTGCATAATGAAAAGGGCATAACAACCGTTGTTAGGTCAGTTCTGAGAATGTATCAATTAGGGGAGCGCTAATACTGTTTATATATAACAACAAAGTTTAATAAATTCCATTATTAAAAACGCAGTAAACGAATTTTAAGTTTAACAAACGATAAATGGGCTTAAATTACATATTGAGGATAGTAAAGGAAAAGTTTTAGTTTGTTTATGAATAAAAGCGACGTTGAATTTTAATACAAAAACAAGTTAGGTACAAATTATAAAAAAAATTGTACTAAGGAGTATGTATGTATGTGTACATGTGTACATACATACATACTCCTTAGTAGTCAGAAGAGATGAATTATCAAAAAAATAGTGTTTTATTGCAATATAACAGATAACCCAGTCAATAAGGACATAAATAAAAAAATGCAGAAACACTAAACGTTAACAATTTAAGCGTCATAGATGATAAAAAGTATCAATAATTATTTTTGATAGGCATAATAATTTCCATTACAGATAACAAATTGCCTTCATCCAAATGAAAAAGTTGTTCATTCGCTCAAATGGTATTGTAGCTGTCGTATTTACGTCCACAGCTGAGTCGTACCTTTTACGATCCTAACAAATTGATAAACGTAAATCACACGTTTGGTACCAACTGTTCACTGAATGGGCAATCAATTTGTGGCTATTTTCCGTTTATAAAGTTCCTATAATTGGCACATAAAAATTTAGCGGGTAATGGAAATAATACCTGATTTCGAATACACCAAAGATTCTCAACGGAAGAGTATCGTTAAAATATGTATTTAGGTTTGTTCTAGGTACTTTTTTGTCCACCTTCAATATTATGTACATAATAAAAAGTTAGGTATATCAAAATGCGACATAATTTATGTGTAATTGTTACCTAGCATTATCGTATTAACTTGCATGCAAATGGTAAATTGATTAAAAGCCAAAACTCTACAAATGTCTTAAAAACTTGAACCTATTAAGTCGTGTTGGCTACTAACCAAAAAACTTTAAGAATCTACGGAATAGACGCTTGACAGACTAATAACAGATAATTGGTGCTTTACACTATCGCACGGCCGTGTTTTTTCACATTAAACATAAATAGCCCGATCTATGGAACTTTGGCAGCGGTTACCTTTGCAGGAGACTCGGGCCTTATTTCATCTCCATTTCATCCGGGAGAAAGGTTATTATTATATTTAGAACATCACGTATCTACCAGCGTTGGCAACGTTCGTTCACAGGTGAAGGCCAAAAGTCTCATAAAAATGTGTTTAGATTGATGAACTTTATGAAAACAAACAGTGTGCCGTGACGTCAAACAACACGCTGTTAGCTGAACTTTACATTAATGATAACCTTCGCTGAGAGGATAAAGACACAGTCTGCAGATAAATTCCGAATTGCTTTTCAATCTAATACGAGTAAAAATTCTAAGATTTCACCTCTCGAGATTTGTAGTATGTTGAAATGTGTTCACGAATTCTTTGAAGTCGACATGGATCGTTGAAATAGTAGGTAAGATTGATGCTTTCTTTTCTAATAAAAATAGTGCACTAGAAATGAAAAATAAAACATATCATTTTAGAAAAAGTGTTCTATAAAAACAAGTATTCTAAAATTTTGTTCGACCTCTTTGAACATTAGACATTTCTAATTTACACGAATTTTGTCTCGTTGTATACGCCATTACAATAATTCTTGTAAACCACACACGTAACTCGTCTCCTGATATACATACAAGTTGATTTTATTTTTATGACCTAACGGGAGGCCCGCATACGCAAATGGATTTGACGCAAATTTAAAATGAATTGGGCAATGTTCCAAGAAGGCGGAAACGGTTGAAACCATCACAAAATGTTCGTATATGTTACTTATATTTTATTATAGGGCACGTCGATAAAGGGAAGTCACTATTATTGCTGCTCTATTTACTACATGTTACTACGGAAATCTAGCACCACGTGTATGCCAATTTGTCTACGCCTACAGAATGTTGTATGAGAAATGTGCTCTGATATTGTAGATGAAGCGGAAATATTAACACAACCTACGGGAAAGGGTTCTAGAGTGGAGATCGCGTCTTGGCAAATGTAGCGTGGGACGCCGTCGTCAGATGGCGCGACGACTTTTATAAGAAAGCTGGCAGCCACTGGATGCATAAAGCAGCAGAATGAGCTCTGTGGCGTACCTTGAAATAGGCCTATGTGAACAGATGATAATGATTATGACGAGAAAGGGGATATATTATATCAATGGTGACTCAGCAATTCCTGCTGTGAAGCGCTAGATCCACTATGTTGCAGAATAAACACGTGAATAAAAGATTTTTGTTACTTTCTTTCAGGCAGTGAGATTATCGGAAGCAAACAATTTTATCTATATTTTCTTCCTACCTACTTTTCCTATTAATTTTCAAAACCAGGAAACGCATTACCGTTTTCCAAGTATTGTGGGTTTTTATGGGTAGCGATGACCACTTGATATTAGGTAAAGCTCATAATCCTTTCAAAGCTGAATCTCTTCACATAAATTATGATTTACTACCCTATTCCATCATATACGTGTAGTCCAAACTGCTCCTTACTCTGACGCCATTGATACTTCAGTTTTACCATTACCATGTGAAACTCGCAAAACCACGTGTAAGCACTTTCCTAGAATATTGCTCGATAAAGTATCCAAAAATAAAACCTCGTGAAAGAGTACCTTAATTTAGATATCATGAACTGAAAAAGAAAACTTAATGATTGAATACGGATTACTTCAGGTTCAGCTAAAGAGCTTCCTGGTCATTCCTCCGTCGAAATCGCCTCGCATTGAAAGCAATCCACGAGGTATCGCTGATTGGCGGTATTGAAAGGCTATAATGAGGCCAGATTTAATAAATAACTCGGAATTGCGTATAAGTCATTATGTATGTATTTTCGATTGATTGCGGATATTATTCCCGACGTAGGCGGTGCGCTGAAAATGAGTGCTTTTGATTACGAACTCTATTGCATTAAATTTAAAAGAGGATGCAGGTTTTATTATTCATAGTGATGGCTATAAATATTATTAAATTCATCTATCTAAATTATTTTCAATTTAGACATACCATAATTTTTCAGGAATGGAATTATACCAGTAGAATAGCTGACGAAGGCGCTTTTATGAAATAAATCTCGTGTGTACATATATGCTGTATAGTTCTGCACTCTAACATCGTAAGCGTGCAAATTATTTTCTCTTCCATTAGTAAAATATATTAAGTGCAGTACCTTAAAACCATTCATTATTACCTTCATAAAAAATTAAGAAGCACGTGGTTTCTTTCAGCCACGTTGCCGCTTTCTTTTCGATACAGTTTTGCGTAAAACGCACATTCATAGCTTCCCAACATACACCCACAGCTATCACTTCTTCATTACGCATCAATAGACCTAGATATTTCCACCTCAACATATGTGTTTCACGTTGCGAAGAGCGTGGCGATACAGTAAACATTGCAAAAATTGAAACGAAGCAGGCAGCGCGCGCGGCCGCACAGATAAAAATGAAAATAGATTTTGGCTAGGCGCCGCGTGCGCCGCCGCTCTAAACAATGCTGGAAACTAGGTCGACGATGTGTTTACCGTGTCAAAAATGTGAACAATCCACATTAGCTGACTGTAGAGCAGACTAGCGTATTGGATATCCTTCCGACATCAATACGTTCTTCTCAAATGCTCTTTGTAAAGCTTCGCAAGGACCACGTGGTGTGAAAAGGCGCGTTGCCCACGTTGCCAGACAGCGGTGCGTGTACTCGCAAATAGATTGAATAACCTTTCTTCCTCAGGTTGGCTCATATTTGATTTTATGCTTCTAGAAAGATCTTTTCTAACCTCTAAACACGTGCTATTTTAAAAATGTTAACTATGCAGACTGCGACTGCAAGTTAGCAGACTAAGATCCGTATATTGGGTACACTACCAAGGCTAGTGTTTGAAGAATATTGAAAAAAAAAATTAAATTCATCTACCTGGTTATTTATATTTTTCATTCAATTTCCAAGTTAAATAAGTTTGAGTTCAATGAATAAAAACGTAGGTTTGTCTTCAAAATGTTAAGGAAAAATAATATAATAGGCCGGTAAACAAATTATCTTGAATAAAATTCTTAATTGCACGTGCAACATTCAATAGAGCACGGAATGTGAAATACAGAAAGGGACCAATTAACGAACGCACATAATTCGGCCGCATTGACGGAACTCGGTGTAAAATTTCAACTCGGCGAGGAAACAAGGATGTCCTCGACTATCTTCCGCATTATGCCTTCCACGAGAAAGTGGTGCTTGCCATTCAGCACGCGGCTACCGAATAAAATTTAAATGGCAATTAACATCGGACAGAAATATTTATATTGGTCTTTTTCCGCATGACTATCGTCCGTGAGAACTCGCCAATGTTTACATTTTTAAATAGTGAAAATATTTTTATAAACACATACTGCGCCGAAACATCCCAAAACGCAATTTAAATGTTCTTCTTTAAATAATATTACATTCGGATCTTTTCGTAAAATTTAGATTTTTAAAAATGGCTTCTTAATGTGCATAAACATGTCCATGAATTATTATTTTTAATGGGTTTCCAAAAACGCAAGTTGCGAAATGAACCGGTTTAAGATGTTCATTATAATTGTATCGACTGACGAAAGATAATCGGGCGGAAACTCGATTTTTACCATAAATGCCAAGTCAAGAGACAATTAAAATACAACTCATCTCCTATCTACACGGACGATCACATGAACTATTCCTATGTGAACAAACCTGTTGTGTCACACCGCTTACAACCATAAGCGTCCCATCAAACCTGTTTACAAAACTGCCCTATTTCCATGCGAATCAAACAACATGATTGACATAATTGGATAATGGCCATGGTAAAGGAAATCATTATGGCAATTCGTATACAAGGCGATAACTCAGAGCCATCGAGCGTGGGACTCGTTAATATTACTAACGCCTTTACAATCAAAGGCGCTTCCAATTACTCAGTTGATTTATAAGAACAACGATTATAAAATAAGATGATAAGTAAATTATTTTTTCGTTTTAGACGAGAAGGTATTTACACTAGTAATTTTATGTTCTGATATACATAATATGATAAAGATCGGCCAAAAACAACGGGAACAAAGCACATTGAGTTACATACTTTGCAATTCACATTCATTATGTTTTAATAAATTAATAAAATTATGATTTAGGAAGAAATAATTTCTAACCCTTTTCTAACATATTTTACAATATGCTAATATATTGTAGTATGTACATGTAGGTACTTAAGTTGCCGATAGTGGCCTACGCATAGATTTAGTATAGGCATACGACACTCGCGCTGTCATGTTTGACGTTATAATTTGCTGGCTAACGAAATAATTAAATTAAATTTGAGAAATATAACACAGGTGCATAAATTGATTTTCGATTATGTTGAGCTATGTAATTACCATTAATTCTCTCTTGCACTCTGTGTAGAAATATCAGTGCTATGCTCACTATTCACTACACAACGTAACATTACAAGTACTCGAGTACACTATTCATTTTAATCAAACCCATGTTAATCCCAGGACATATTGGTTTATGTATTATAGTAGTGATTTGTAAGCACGGGTTTGTAATCGTTTTTAATTAATCAATTATTCGCCTATTCATTACCAGATAAAAATCATGCGTCACCCGTAACTCCGAACGCACAGTTTCGCCTCGGCCACACCAGTCTATTGTACCCAGGTCAGACCTTGAAGGCAGCGCTGAACTTTCCTCTATCACATTTAGAATTTAACCTACATTGGCATGATGAATGCGTCTCGCCGGTCTAGAAACCTGGATCACGGTCTATTTGTAGATGTCGTAGCGTAGTGATGCGTTTCGTGGAAACTATTGGACAGGCAAGACTTTCAAATACTAGATCACTTTCGCCGAACTCTCGTATCCCTTATTCATGACTGAGTATACGCGTCAGATACATGGATGACTAAAATTTTGAAGATGTTTTTGATTCACTTCACTGTAAAACTTGCCAACTGCTGAATAAGTTCCAAAATTATTGTCATATTAAAAAATACTGAAATTAATCGAAACCGAAATATCTAATATCTAAATCACATGATTTACAATACTGTATTAAAATGTTGTACAATTAACAAAAAAAAGAAAAATGTTACATATTACACAGACAAAACGGCCTTTATAAACCCACACTACATGCTGATATGTATTATATGTATAGGCTCTAAGACGTCTGGCTACTTCGCCCGAGGGATGGCCACATGACGTCCGCTCGGTACGACTATGCGACTTGATTGCAATTTCCGTTTGACGTCTTTGTACGATCAACTAGATTAATAATAAAATCCACAAACGATAATAAAAATATGCACTTGTGAACTCAGACTAGGTTTCCCATTCATAAGTATTAAAAACTACAAGGTCTTCACAAAATCCGCTGCCGAAATCAGACGCGCAATCATTGAGTAAGCTGGTTTTGTTTATTTTAAATTTGTTAAATTAATTACTTTGCGTATGAAATCTTTAATACATTGAAGTGATAGCACCGAGGTTAGTGATTGCTCTTGCTTTAATACAAATAAACGTAGTATTAGTATTAGTAGTTATTTTTATCTTGGCAGGGCAAAATGATTAAACTATAGCCGTTGATAAATGCAGTTGATAGTCTCTAGCACTGCCCGTTAACATAGTAACAGTATAATTCGATAGTATTCATACAAAAAAGTTAAAGAACAGATATGAATCATAAGGAATGTTAACTCTCTTATCAGATAGGTAGTAAGCTACCTTATAATGAAACTCTAATCTATCGCTCGAACCTTTTATAGTTTGATGACCTTTCCTAGGTGTAGTGGAATGACCTCTGCTTTGTACTAACTACTGCGTACCATGCATACCTTATTTAAAATGTGCTTATAACAAAACCTAAATTAAGTAATAGATTCTGTACAAAAGTGTTATTAAGTTTAAATTAGCATCATTCTCATTGGTCTAGTCACTAGTGACACCTTGCATGGACGTTGAACTGGGAACAGATGAGTTTGATCCTCAGGTCAACAAATCCACTCTTTACAAGATTTTCTGTTCAAAAATGTTCAAATAATTTGGGTGGGCTGTATTGTCCTTGTTTTTCATCTAGATGATCCGTTGTTTTTCATCTAGATGATCCGTTCCTAACAACGGAAATACCTAAAAACTGGTAACTATCACTGGCACTAGTTGCCCTTCTGCCTACTAGCTAATACTATATAGAAATAGTCATGGGCTTACGTATGTATGCATTAATCAACACTATATAATCCTTTGAATCATAAATAACTTTAAAAATAATAAAAACAATGATTGTTTGTAAAATCGCGTACGTATTTTTATGTCACGCGCTACCTCCACATTCATGTTGACTCCGCAAACCGTACATTTTGCAATATTAATTCAACCTTGAACATCTTCAGCTGAGTGGTGGGGGCATAGTGATATATTTTCTGCTCAATATCACATAATACATAGAGGTGGGACGGGACAATTGGACTTGAGTCAAGACCTGATTCCATTCAACGCGTAGATGATTCGAATTAAAAAATAATTTTGCGTCAACCTCAACAATATAACTCGATATGTATACGATTAATCTTATATTTTGCTAATGCAACTTATTTCTTAGTACGGTCATGGTACGCTACGATGTAGTGTGTAGAAACCCTAATATTGAGTAGATATATCTAATAATGTCACAATGTATAAATCATAGTCACTCAAATAGTTTCCACACTAATTTCCGCAATAGTAATAGTCTCCTCTACAAAATCTTAGACCACGGAAAACAAATTCAAATCGATATGTTTTTCTAAACGAAAGTGCGCCAATCGATTCAAAATCGATTCGACACGACACTATCCAACACCTACACGACATGAAGTTTCAGAAGATTTATTCCGCATTCTAAGATACACATTTAACGATTTTAAATAATAATGTCTTTTCACCGATGTTCCTTTTATACGCTCTGCCAAAATAAAAATTAGATTACTTGCACACATGAATATGTTACGCAATAGTTTTGCTTCACACTGTCTCTTTGAAAGATTTATTATATGAGAGATTATTGATATAATTCAATTTATATTTTTTTCCCTAGGCTTATTTCCTCAATTTTAGTTAAATATGATATAGGGGATTTACCATGCACGGACCATGTTTCTTGAACTACAGGCCTATTAATTTTACATAAGGAATATTAATACGTTTATTTTGTACTAAAAGCGTGTTTTTGTAAGTCTTACTGAAGTGGTTTTTTGAGCTAACAAAGTTTCTTTAATGTCTTTTCTTAAAGAGATTCTTCGGCTTATAACGATGTATTACTACTCTCTAAACTATGACTAGCTCTCTGTTTCTATTTCTGCCTTTCTCTCTCTCTCGGTTTCTCGTTTTTTCTTTCACATCTCTGTACATATGAAAATGCAACTCTATGTAAATATTCTCCACTTTAGAGTTGCAACAGAACCTCAATTATACGGGGTAGACACCGAGTGGACAGCTAGTCACTAATATAATCGATACCGTTTGCTGGAACATTGTGATCAATGATCACACAGAAAGTGGCTGTATAACAAGCCCAACTTGCTCTCTCTTTGAGCGTTGCAGTCGGTTTAATTGAATGGAAAACGAACACGCTTAGCCACGATATTATGCGTCTGGCCACTGCACTGGTGAGAGTATGACGCTGGTTCATATTGGTGCTTAAATAACGAGTCAGTTCTATTAATAATTTAGAATATATTGGTCAACAATGACTCTAAAATTCTGGTAATTGCAATGTTTTAGTAAAAACAAACATCGATAATAAGTCTTATTAATTGGCGACATAAAAGATAAAACACAATTCATTCTATTGTAAAACAAATTATGTCATTTTTAACCTATTATTTTACTGCGGGTACAATTTTATATTATAAGTACAAATGAGCCTCTTTAGTTCTGCCACAGTTTAGTATTCCATTTCAAATTGAACACTAGTGTAAAAACGAAACTCTAACCAATCACATGACTACATTTTACGCATAAAAAATATTTTTCAGGTAAAAATAAGTGTCTATAATATGACGAAATTATGTTTATCTCATAAAAATCCTTATCTCGAAGACTCTACTCTCAAACTATTACACGAGTAGTACTCGTAAATAACAGTGACTCAGCCATTACCTAATAAAATATGTTTTCAGCGTGACTCGCCATAGTCCAAGATCCCAGGGCCCCCAGACGTTACTTATTTTCTCATAAAAAATATAAATGGGATAAAGTAGTGTTAGTACGTACTTTGAGTGTGTGCATACCTGCTAGCTTGGGTCGACGGCCAATTCATAGGTACCAGGTGCTAAAGGTAGATAAATACAGTACTGACTTTTCTTAAATTCTCAATGCTGATTTTTACATATGTTTTAGATAATTTTGTTAAAAATCATAATCATTATTGCCAGACACTTTCCATCGGCGCTTACCCTTACCAGACGCTTTAAAGATTCAAAAAAAATAACATAATTTTACTTATAGTCTCACTCTTGATTTTTATATATGATACTTAGGGAACTATTTGAACACCCCTGGTCAGCAGCCAGACCAGTTGGAGGGGTCAAACATCCCCCCAGACACACATAAAGTGTCGCTATGTGTATGAGCGCGAGGTCATTATTTGTACGCTTGAGTGTGAGAGAGATATCTATGTGCTGTTAGAGAAGTAATAAAAATGATTGAGATTTAAGAAGAAAATTATCAGTGGTGTGTAATGCACTATTATCAGAATCAATATTGTAAACACAATGGAATAACGATACCTTTAAAAATTCTGCTCTGTTCGATATAATCAAGAGGGATTAAAAATTCGTTACATACAAAATAGAATCTAACCTGAAGATTACAAGGTATTTTAAAGTGATCCGAGTTGAGAAATTTTTATAAATAATAAATATAAGTTTCTTTAACCTATGTTTTATATCTTATCATATCATCGAGTAAAATTGAATACTACTATTTAAAAAAATCATGTTTATTAAATCTTAAAATTACACAAAGCTATTTATTTGTAGTTTGAACATTTTACAATTCAGCGTGATCTTTACTGTCATCGTCTAAGTTTGATAAGTCATCATCAACCCAATGTTGGCTATCATTGACTATCTTAATTATCATCCTTATTACTTTCATTTTCTGTAACAAAAATAACATAATTAAGAATCAAAGACTTACACGGTCATATCAATTATTGAAAGTTAAAGTAGGGGAAGGGAGGGCAAGATGGAAGGAGCGGGTAAGATGGAAACTGCCTGTAGAACAAAAACACGTGACTTGTCGCACGCACCGCTACGTAAACAAATATGTGCGGTCACCTTGAATTTACGCACGACGTTTAGTCCGGTTTGCGTCAGCCAGAGGAGTGTACGTTTAATTTGTTTATTTGATGCTTTTTTATTACAAAAACATTGTTATTTTGCGATAAAGCTGTTTGGAAAAGGTAAGCATTACTACTATTCCGTTTTGGCAGTAAGTATCTATCAGAAATCTAGTGTTCGAATTGATATTTAGAAAAAAAATAAATAAAATAGGTTATAGATGCGTGGATACTATTATTAGAATTGGCTTATGGGCAAGTTGGAAATCTGAATTTTAGGGCAAGATGGAAAACTTTCCATTTTGCCTGCATGTAATAAGTTAAATTTTTTATTTTGATCTCTTACCTCAATTGCGAATTTTCATTTTTTAGATGGTTTTCAAATACAAAAAAAAGACTGACAGAGGATCTTGGACGGAAGAAATAATGCAGAAGGCGATGGATGAGGCTAAAACTATAACGATAAGTTCAGCTTCAAAGAAATATAAGATTCCAATCGGAACTTTACATCGCCACATTAAGAAAGGCGATGCTTCTAAAAAACTTGGTAGGTTTCAGCCTGTTTTCTCAAAAGAGCTTGAGCAGAAAATTTGTGACCTTGCCATTGAACGAGACGCGCTATTTTATGGTCTAACAAAAGACAGTCTACAAGAGTTAGCTCATGAGGTGGCGACATTGAATAAAATTCCGCATCCTTTTACGTGTGGAAAAGCTGGGAGAGCATGGATTGAAGGCTTTATGAGAAGACATCCTCAACTAACATTCCGAACGCCAGAACCTACGGCCCTATCTCGATGCTCTGCTTTCAATCGCACTCAGGTGGAACATTTCTATGATAACCTGTGGGACGTTATGTCCCAAAATCAGTTTCTGACGAGACCTGACGACATTTATAATATGGACGAAACTGGTATCAAGACTAGCGCTTGCCGACCCCCTCGAGTAATTTCTATTAAAGGTAAAAGACAAGTAGGGGTTGTTGCTACAGCAGAAAAAGGGCAACTTACTACAGTGATCTGCGCTTGCAGTGCTACGGGTCGTTTCATTCCACCTTGTTTCATATTTGGACAGAGGAAAAGAATGAATGAAAGACTTCTGGATGGAGGTCCCAACGGCTCTCAAGCTTGGTGCTCTGATTCTGGCTGGATAACTAACAATACTTTTAACAATTGGTTACAAATATTTATCGAGAAAACAAGACCAACAGCAGACAAACCGGTTTTATTGATTTTAGACAACCACAGAACTCATCAAAACCTGGAAGCTTTAAATTTAGCACGGAAAAATCATGTGATTATGGTCAGCATTCCTCCGCATACAAGTCACAAACTGCAACCATTAGATGTGTCAGTCTATCGTTCATTTAAAGTGGCCTTTGAACAAACAATTGACACGTTTCAAAAAAATCATCCTGGAAGAAGAGTAACCCAGTTTGACGTTGCCAGACTTGTATGCACTGCGTACGAAAAAAGTGCTACTGTACAAAATGCCACCAGCGGTTTTAAGAAGACAGGAATTTTTCCATATAACAGAAATTTATTTACTGATATGGATTTTGCTCCATCCTCAGTTTATGAAAATGCACCAGTGAATGAGAATGTCGATGTAGATAAAATAGAAGATTCAGTCATAAACAAAGAGGTCAGAAGAGATGAAATTTCGGGAAAAAAAAAAATACTGTGCAAAAAGACTGTGAAGAAGCTGCTGTAACTGTTGAAGGAGATGATACTAACAATGAAGAAAGAAATGTAAATACTGACTTATTAAAAGTAGGACAGAATGAAGAAGAGCGTACTGATTCCGGTGTTGTTGATATTAGTTTAGATCAGCCATCTACATCATACACGATTTCTCCAAAGAAAATTAAAAAGCGAAAAGTTAGATGTCAAAAGTCAGAGATTCTTACCAGTTCTCCATACAAAGCTATGATTAAAAAGAAGAATGAGCTAAAAAAGAAACCAAAATTAGATCTTGAGCAGGACAACGAAGAAAAAGAAAACAGACAAAACAACGAAGAAAAATATGATTGCGAAGGAAAAGGAACGAGAAGAAGAAAAGGAACGGGAAAAGGGACAGGTAAAGGAAAGGAGAAAGGAAAAGCAAAAAGAAGGGAAGAAACCGAGGCAGGGAATGAGGAGGATGTGTTTTGCCTGCTTTGTGGAGAAAAATATGAAGAGCCACCTACAGAAAGCTGGCTGCAATGCCAGTCGTGTTATGGTTGGGCACATGAGTTATGTTCTGATACAGAACGTGGCTATTTCTTATGTATCAACTGTAAACCCTAAGACTTTCCTAATATTCCATCTTGCCCGCATAAGGGTTTCCATTTTGCCTTCTGCATGAGGGCATAATGGAATATGACACGATTATACTTTTTTAATTGTTACGGATTTTGGAACAAGTATTAATTATTGTTAACTACAGAATTATATTAGTGTTACACTCATCTCTCAAGATTGATTAAAATAAAAAAAATATGCTATGTATTTTTTTTGTTTTTACAACACAACGTTAGAATTTCCATCTTGCCCTCCCTTCCCCTATAATACCTGATTCTTCTTGAAGCGATTCACTGACAAAGCTCGGCAATTGGTCCCCATCGAACCAGTTAAAATAATATTTATTGTCTTCCAACGTCCACCCATTATTGTCTGGACTAAAAATACTAATTTTCTTCATATGGGCATTCTTCCAGAGATGAGTAATGTAATTAGCTCGCCGAAACTGCTGTAAAAGCTCACTTTTGCATGGTGGTAAGTTACTTGCATCAAAGTTTTTCACATTTTTGCGATTGAACTCTTCATATACGTCACAAACCATATAAGTGTTGATGAAGAGTTGGAGTCGGGCAGCATCTACGTCAATTATTCCGGCCACGTTGTACAGTTCACAAATAATTTTTTGTATAGTGTTAAACACATTTTGCTCCAGTTCTAAGTCACTGAATAAGTCTATGTCGCCGAGTTTCATAAATGCTCTCTGGTACTCTGCTTTTTTTTTCAATACATTAAATGGCCTTTGCTTGCCTTTTCTAAAAAAAGCTGGATTGTAATCGCAACCAGTTATTGCGTGAAATCCTGGCAAGCAACGGCTTAATGTAGGTCCTAAATGTTTATAAATCTCAGTGATATCAATGTATCTAACTTTATTTCCAGTGCCCGTCAATATCCACACATGGAGTCATAATTTTTTAAATGATGCATATTGCCCAGCATAATTACTGCAATATCGGTGTCAGAACAATGAATAACAAAATTAGCTTGATCATCAAAATTGCAGATATGGTGGATAATTTTAGTGTCAGCTTCCTCATGTTCAGGGCAACTTAAATTTTTATCAATAGAAGATACTACTGCATTGTTTACGACGGAAAAAGAGTGACAATTCTTGAAATTAACAACAATGTTTTAAATGGTACTATCTCGTCTGTAGACCAGTGGCGTATAAAGAAGTCAATGAGAACCTCTTCGATATCGATATTATTCAAAGATATCGATAAATAGATATCTCTCTCACACTCAAGCGTACAAATAATGACCTCGCGCTCATACACATAGCGACACTTTATGTGTGTCTGGGGGGATGTTTGACCCCTCCAACTGGTCTGGCTGCTGACCAGGGGTGTTCAAATAGTTCCCTAAGTATCATATATAAAAATCAAGAGTGAGACTATAAGTAAAATTATGTTATTTTTTTTGAATCTTTAAAGCGTCTGGTAAGGGTAAGCGCCGATGGAAAGTGTCTGGCAATAATGATTATGATTTTTAACAAAATTATCTAAAACATATGTAAAAATCAGCATTGAGAATTTAAGAAAAGTCAGTACTGTATTTATCTACCTTTAGCACCTGGTACCTATGAATTGGCCGTCGACCCAAGCTAGCAGGTATGCACACACTCAAAGTACGTACTAACACTACTTTATCCCATTTATATTTTTTATGAGAAAATAAGTAACGTCTGGGGGCCCTGGGATCTTACTCTACCAGCATTGGTCATCGAACAGTGCGTGTGACATTATAATAGAATTTTGCATATTCATAATACTGTTTCACTTTTACCGCTTACCTGTATAAACATTTATCATTACATTCAAAGCATTACATAACGAATAATTAATATTAAAACTATGAGCACTAAAGGTTAATTTCCTGTGTATCTTATAAACATTATAACTTTATTTTTGTTTTTTTTGTGAACTAAAAAAGACTTAAATGTGTTTTGTATATACAAAAAAAAAAGATTTATAAAAAAACAAAAAAAAAACTTGCAAGTTGTCAATATTTGCAAAACATATTGGAATTAAATATTTGTTTCAATTTTACAACGCAATGGAAAACACAGCTAATATTTACGTTTTGTCTGTTAAACATTGCATCATTGTACCTACCTCCTTAGTATTGCTAATAAGTCTTCTTCAAGACAATAAGTCGCCTCTTGTAAACACGAAAACCATTTCTAAAGGAATAAGACAATTCAACAAGACTGCCTGGAATATTCCGAGCGTACTTATGTCTGATTTTCCTGTTAGTTTTGTGAGACAAATAAAATAAAACCTTCAATACGTACTGTTTCACTTCTAGACATATATTAACACTTTTTATACCAATTAACTGTATATCGCTACATCTATTAAACCTTAGCTGGAAATGAGACAGTGCGTCAGACCATTATCTACATCCGCAGAAAGTCCACTGCTGAACATACACCTCCCACAAAGATTTCCATACCCAAATTTTGGATGATCGACGATCCTACGACATTGAAATGGCGACTGTAGCTTTTAATATTATGTCTCTACGAAGGTTATTTGTATTATTATTATCAACCAATTTTATTTTTTTACACCAATCCCATATAAATGTAAGATAAGGACGGAGCGAAGTAAATTCATAGATGCGAATCGCATTATATATTATCACTGTGTTAAATCCTGTTTACATGGCAAATAAATGAAACAATCTATTTTAAACTAAAATAACGCGCAATAGAACTTCCATGAATAGTCATTAATAGATTAGACTATCCGGATACACAAAAACTATTGAACAACAGGTTTCTACAATAATATAAATAAAAAAATACTAGCATAGAATATTTATGCAAAAATCGAAATAGCTAGCTAACTAATATAAGTCTTAACGCAGAATGCAGACAGTTAAGGCTAGTGTTGCCAGGTTTAGTTTTTGAAAATTCGGGACAGGACATTAAAATAAGCGGGATTATGAGTTCTTCAGCGGGACGCCTATTAAAGAAGAGGGAATTATATTTTTTTTTTGTTTTCACACATTATTACTCTCCCTTTTTCTAGCAGCATACTTATCACATCGAAAAACATGGCGCCTCTGGAGGCTCTCAAAGACAATGGTTATTATTATAATAATTGATGCGCAGCTCAACCAGACCAAGTACCATATCTCTCGAGGCTTCAATTCATGAGGCGCCATGGTTTCATACCATGCATACATACATAAATTGACGCCTTTCTTCCAGAAGGGATAAGCAGAGGTTTCTTAACTTACTCCAAATATTTCAAAAAATTTGCATTTTCCTCTAGCGTTTACTATGGTATGGTATGGTCTTCATCGAGTTATTCCTTAAATTCTCAGACTATAACTTTTTCGATTTACCAGAGCGATCTTTATTTCCAAGATGAAAATTGATATTTTCCGACACGCCTTTACACATGAATTCTGACAAATTATGCTCGCTATAATGCTCGTAGAGAATTAAGTGAAGTTAAGATGCATTTTTCTTTTAAATTACATCTAAATGTACATGTCGTAAAGTAAAATTCGCCAGAAATACTCTCTAAACGGTATGAAACTTGAAATTGTTACGAAGGAATTTTCATTGGAGCTAGCTAATATTCACGAAGACATAAGTTCAATAACAGTATTTCCTTGCACATGTGTTACCATCTAAAATAAGAAAACTAGAAATTTGTGAACAAACCGCAAGAACTTATTCAAAGTCTTGAACTTTTTTGGAATCAGCCAATGGAAACAACTTTAGAATCGAATTAGATACTAAGTAGATTAATAATTGTAAGAAAACGCGAAATACAGTACGGATTATAAATAAAAGTGTGTAATTTTTTGTTTTTTATTCGTTCTGAGAGGGGTGGTCAAAAAGCGGGACATTTGGCGTCCCGCCGAAGGTTCCATCGGGACGCGTCACCAAACCCCTTAAAAGCGGGACGTCCCGCGTAAAGCGGGACACCTGGCAACACTAGTTAAGGCACCGTCTATGAAACAATTTTCAAAAGATTCGACTCTCGCATGGAGACATTTATTTTGGATACTCAATATTATTTGTTTCGGGTCTGAGTGACGACTGATGGGAGACCGAAAGTCTCGCGTAGTTTCTGTTACACATGACGCAAGACTGTGTCATGTCGTAGCGAATGAATGATGAGTATATTTATTTAATTTATTTAAAAATATATTCTATACAATACTAAGTACTAATGCATAGATACAAACACCGAAAATAGTAAACTCGTCATATAGAGAAGCGTTGGAGGCGTGCCGGAAACCGTCTGCCGAGTCACGCCATAATATTAATTATGCGTATTAAATTCGGCAACATCAATTCGGGTCATTTTCGTACCGTACCTTTGTACGACACGCGTGTAAACTCGTTTTTGATGTATATTTCGCGGCTGGTGCTACGACGTATGTTCTAGAAACTAGAATGTAATTTATTTATTGGGCCATTTCTTCGTTATTCTGTTTTTGCCTTCGAGATAAATGCAATGCGGTCCAAATGAAGTATATACTGGTTAGTGATGGCCACCGTTCCGCTCCTCAGCATCTGACGATCCTGCCGATTTGATGGGCCAGCAACACATCCATAATCAAAGATTTATTGATGTTCATTCGCGGTTGTGATCCCTTACCATCAGGTGACTTGTTTGCTAGTTTGCCGGACCTATACTATAAAGAAGCAAATACTAATGCAAATTCATAGTAAATACCCACGTACATATATTGTTAATGAGTCATCCAGCTGCTAAACTATTCATTACATTGTTAACGTCCAACGTTTTTACTAAACTTTTGAATTCGTATATATTTTTCATAGAGTATTCTACTTTTTAAGTAATTTAGAGTCTCTAGTTATGATTTTTGTCTCTGTCTGCTTACCGTATTTATAATAAGGTTGCGTCTTAAAACAAATACGTTGATATACACTATAATGTTGATAGAGAAAATCTCAATACAGCAGCTAATTTATTTCAAGGAGTTATTAGCAGAAAGGAAATCGACTGGGCGTTGGCTGGAAGTGAAACTCACAATCTGTACTTGTTCCTCCGTGTTTATGAATGATATAATCGACGGCAATTAGTGTAGATTAACAAACATACTTCCGACATCGTTGTTGGATTATTTTATCAATGTGAACTATGAAATTATTATTTTGCACATGTTTCACATATTTTTTATCTTATTCGTGTACAAGTATTGTCTTATACACTTCATATTTTATATTTTGTAATTCTTAATAATGTTTAAACACACATACTTAATGTTAATATATTTCTCTAAAGAATCTGATCTCATACACAATATACTTTATAGTTTAAATTTTATAGATTACCATTATACGTTTCATTTCTGCAGTAAAATAATTTCTTTTGAAGTGACACGATATTCTACGTAGCAGTTTTTTTTGTCTGTCAATCGAAAAACATATTTGCGAAATTGTGCACCTTGGTGTTATTTGAACCATAATAAACATCCGTTAATAACACGTGAATACGCGGCATTGCCACAATTCGAATTTCGTACGATAAGCAAATAAAATTACACGAAGAATAAGCGCGGAACTGACGAGATTCAAGAATTTTTAAACTCGTCCAGACGGAATTTTTAGTGCAACAATTCTCGTTAAAATGCCAATAACTACAGTCGTTAGATGTTAAATGTCACACACCACCGGCGCGAGAGTTGGGTCAAGGATTCTCGTACATTTAGAACAAGTGCATTTCTATCTCAACAATATCTTGTAGCCAACTCAAATAAAATGAGTGGGCCATTAGACAACCAGCTGCTAATGCTGGTTCGTCAAATCCCACCCAGATGTGAGACGTGACGTTCGAATCTTAGAACAAATATAAAAAAGCAATCGCGTGGCCTACAGTTTATTAACCTCAAGGGCCAGGTCAAAAAGTCAACAGCACGTTAAAAAAACGCCTAGGGATTGCATTTGGAAACAAAATATGTCCATATTATAATCATACGAAGGATCTAATACAAATGTATGAATCCGAGAAGATACAATTCAAAATTCATGAGAATAAATATGAAACGATGATTTATTACAAGGAAAATGTAAAGCACATGATTAACATTAGATTGGTAAAAAGTGATGTATTAATCTTACATCTATCAAATTGTTCATACAAAGATATCAATTCTTAAAAGAGCAGATATTGGAAGTCTTGTCGTTACTTACAGGACATCTGGATGGCAGAAACCAGAAGTAAGAAAAATACATCAATGAAACTCCTTGACGACAGTCAGCGGAATCGCACCTAATCAAAATATTAAAATCAGAATAACGCAGTAGGTCAATGCCACGCAGGCTATCGATTTCGGATGCGGACGGTAAATATTGAATCCACTTGTACTAGTTATACGTCTTGATAAACCGTACGTATATCAAATATCTAATATAAAAATTAATTGTTTTTTTTTTGTTACTAAATACTTTATTTTGACAAAAGAACGTATAATAAATTTCGTGTTGATAAAATCTACTTAAACCAAAATGAAGAATTTTGGTGCAAATTATGACAATGCGGTAATATAATTGCACGGACGCAATAAAAATTTTAACGTTACATTAACCGCATTTATAATATAAGGTAATATATAAAGACAATATGTAATGCAACATAAAAAAGGAATTGAATGCAAAACGAAAATAATATCAGCAAAGAAAATAATTTTAATTCGGGCCAAGGCTCATCGAAACCTGATAAGTGTGAGGTGAGAATTAACTTTATAGATTTAATCGAATTTACACTTTATAGGTTTGTTAACGATAAAATGCAAAAATGGTAACAGTAGGTTTACTGTAACCTATAGTGTAAATTTGCGATTACATAAGGGCAAATTTTTGAATATTTTTATTGATTGGTTATTTTTTTATTTTGTTTTATTGCAATTCATGGCGAGACGAGCATGCCGTTCGCCTGATGGTAAGCGATACGACCGCTCATGAACAGTACCAAAATCAAATAACACCTTGTATTACAAAGTAATGCTTGGCATTCCGCTGCGCTCGCCATCCTGAGACATAAGATGTAGTCTCAATATGTCCAGTAGTTACTCTGGCTACAATGTCCTTCAATCCGTAACGAAACAGTGCATTTAAACTACTGTTTAGCGGGAGAAATAGACACTGCGGTGGTACCCACCCAGTTGGCCTCTAACATATGAGAGACCTACCATCAGTAAATTCAGAATTAAATCTATAATGCTTGAAATAAAAAGAAATTATTGTAAATAATTGAAATAATTGCATCAGCTATTGCGCCATTTGCAAAGCGAAAGGGCGGTCACAACAAACCAATGCGACTCTTACATCGCGTAAATATTCGATATGCACCGTTATCGTGGAAGAATTGGACGCTAAAAGGTTAGAGCGTCTTCAAACATTCACAATTGAAAGAAATAAACAAACTGCGTTTTATTAAATCGGCCGCTGTCGGAGAACCGTTTGTTGCACAGAAAATTTCCATGTTTGCATGTCGCTGAGTCTGTTTGAATTTTAAATTAAGGGAATAGGTTACTGCCCCAGTTTCAAAGGCCATAGTTATACTTGGTCACGAAGGTAAACAGTACAATAGATGTATGAAACGTTACCGCAGATCGGACGAGTTAATTCAAACATTAAATTAATTCAATACGTGAACGCAATATAGTCTTTGTTATGACTCATAGAATATGTACGAGTACAAAATATGATTATATTCGTCGCGCGTCCTTGCTGAAGGAATTTACGATTGGTTTTTGTTTTTAATTCTTTTCTATCCCCTGTGGTTATTCACAAGTGTTCAACAATTGTGTAAACTGTTCTACAGTTCTACTCATGTTTAATAAAGGCAAACATAAAACTTACATTGCAACGTGGAGGGTAAACGTACTCGACCATTTTAAATGTTGAATTAAATACTCGCGAGGAGCATGGAATGTGATTTCAAAGAACGACACTTTTGCATTAAAAACAGTGGTGGAAGCACGCTAATCGACAGTGAATGTTGATTCGCACACAATTTAAAATGAAGTAGATTTTTTGTACTCATAAGAACAATACATTTTCTAAGTGCTTTGTTGCAGCAACGCTTGCTAGGTAGCAACTACTTCTTGATGTTACTATAATCTTAAATTGCAATGTAGCAGAATGTAGCAATTAATACCTTTGTACTAAAAGGATGTTTTCAGTTTCAGTTCAGTATTTGATTACAAAACATCTACTCGAAGGACATTGTAGCCAGAGTAAAAACTGGACATAATGAGACTTAACATCTTATGTCTCAAGATGGCAAGCACCGTGCAATGCTAAGCATTGCTTTTTAATTCATGGTGTTAGTACTGTTTCTGAGCGTTCGTATTGCTTGCCATCGGGCGAATGGCATGCTGTCTCGCCATTCATTGCTATGCTTCGAAAGGCGAAAAAAGCAACGAATGTATGAGGTGTCCAAATATGGACTTATTTTATACATGCGACAATTTATGCCCATAACTAATAATATAAAAATTATACTTATAATGTAAAATGAAAAATGTCTTTAAAATATTAAAAGTTCTCAGAATGTGTGGATGCTCGTGTATTAACGACTTCCGTAGCCTATCTCATGCAATTGCGTTTGTCAATTACCTATCATTAAGTTTGCAAGTCTTGGGTTTCTTGCCTGCAATGACCGGGTGTAATTATGTTACGCATTTTTCTTCGGGTAGAATTGAATGCCTAGTTAATTACCACATCCAATATATTCGTCTATTAACCTTGCCCCTGCATAATTGTCAATAAATCCTCAAGGGATCTTGCGTCTAAGAATGCTCATCGCTCAGAATCTACGACATTGGAGGATAAAAATAACTATCCTCTTTCCTTTCCCGCTCCGATCCCGTCTCGATTTGATGCCGGTAAGATATCCATGATCGAAGCGTTATAGATGATCATGGGCGGCAGTGTCACTTACCATCATGTGACCCGTTTGCTCATTTACCGGACCTATGAAATAAAAAAAACATGTCCTACGATAAACTTATAATCTGATGTAAATTCATGACTCATACTTACAATATGGTGTAAACCAACAGTGACGATATAATAGTCACAGTATGGACTAAAATCCACGTAGATCGAAGATTCGAAGATGAATAAGAAAATGTCACTGGTAACGAAACACGTGCGTTTATATTCATGACATCAGTATTGACAGTTCGTGTTTGAACACTATTAATTGCAGCCGGCGATTAACGTCATCTACCACTGACCTTTCAAGCCAAGATAATCTTGACTTAAGATCATTGTAAGGCGTTAGTATTTTTAAAAACAAGCCTTCGAAATATGACACGCAAATATAACTTGTAAAGAGAATAGTCTGATCAAATGCGCTATAGTTATAATCCAATTATAATGCAAAAGTCTTCTGAACATACGACATAATATTGCAGAAAAATAGTGTCTTATTAGCCCAACGAAATTGTCACACCTGAACTTCTGGACTATTTCTGAAGTATATTATAATAAAAAGCTGTTTTACATCGTATTTCAAACTATTCTACTCCTGTTACAAATCTAAGTAAAAAGGTAGTTGGGTAGAGGGAGACATTTTGTGAGACCAGCCACAGGACTGTGGTATTTTTCTTTTCAGAAATGATCATAAATGTCTCTATGAATCAAATTGTATAAACGAAACTATTTAACATTATACAACCAGTTTAACGCACTGTATACAAGAAAAGTCGTGGCCACCAAACGCTTTTAGTTAGATTGTAACGAACACACAAACAAAAGGGTGAGCGGTCGTCGAGTTCAGGGCTCCGCAGACATCCAGGCGCGTTCCACGCACGATCGCGAAAGGAGGACACAGCAGCGTTGCATTACACTAAATGCAAACTAAACTATACTGAACGCACTGAACTCCTCATACTAGACAAATCACTTGAAAGGTATTTTAGGAATAGAAATGGACTGTATTTTGTCTATAGCCGCTCATTTTATACAGCATGTGTTGAAGGAGACGTCATAACTTAATTCTGAAGAAAACGTATTTGTATGATTCAAATTGCTATACCACTATACATACATTGCCTTAGATGGGCAGCTTCGAATTGCGGTATGCCATGAAGCAAATTTTGCAGTCGTATTACGCAAATGCCGTAACAATATTAACTGACATATAGTAAAATATCTGCAATTTAGTCCCCTTACTTCATCAATCTTACTAGATCCTTCCATCTATAATTTTTAGTTAATATCATGTTTTAATTCGCCATATAATGTAAGTTTTCAAGTCCTTTGACCACTTGGCATTGAGCCATCCTTAAATGATAATGTGTTCACCTAACTTACGTAGCATCTCTACTTTATTAAATGTATTCCTCAAGTGACTTGTACAAACTCTTGTAACGATTCATTAAACGTGTCATATAAAGATAAAGACTGGAGCTAGTTTATGACAGAAACATGATTTATAATCATGGTCAATTACCGCGCGACACATGTACTCTGTTTCTGTAACACATCGAGATCCACGCGTTGATTGACTCCTCAATGCCGGCTTAAGATATCTTCATATAATACACATGTTGCCAAGCCAAGCCTACTTTTTATTGCATAGTTTTATAGTTATATTTTTTATTGTTTAGTTGCTTGAACGCGTTTGGCTATACCGCTGCGTTGAAGTGGCGTTGCTTCTATTTTGACAGGAATTAACTAGGTTAGACCATCTACTGACCATAGAAAATGAATTTCCGAAACTACTGCAGATTGAGTAAAACGCGAATATTTTTTACAAATCCCGTTAAATGTACTACCGCGTGTTTTTCTAGGAATTGTGACTAGACGTCATAGTGGCAAAATTCTAATGATTCAAGGAAGTGAAGAATGTTTGCCAAAATGTATTTCTATCCCACTAAAAAAATTACTACGTTCAAGTGTCGCATTAGTCGTGTGGAGGTCAATCCCATTTCGGAGAATAAAATATATGGGATACAGTATACACGACGGACGCCATCATCAGTATTACGCCTACGCAATTACGCAATAATTTATTAAATGTTTATTTCCACTATTATAATCTACGGCGCTTTAATATACTTTATTTTATTATAAAATAAATAAGTTTTGGGCCAAATGAGGCAATTACTTCTATTCAATAAAGGAGAACGCTCATTCACAGTATCGGTAAAAAATATCGATACCGATACTACCTAAAATGTAATATATTATTTTTATGGTTTGTCTTTAAACGTTTCCTGATTTATCCCGAGCGACAGATTTTTAGAAAAAAATGAAGTAATGATTACATTTAACATTATGTTTACAGAGCCGCAGACAAAAATAATATTTTTATTGGACTTCCCGTTAATTTCTCCAAGAACTCTGGGCCTCGGTCGCAATTATGTTTAAACTTATTGAAAATAAATGTTTTTCCCTACACAGCAAAGTAGGTTTCATCGAGGGACAAAAATCTTCGCACCGATACAGAGTTTCATAGTAAAATAGGCATTTAAATAATATCATACATAATTATAGCTCTATAATGAAGTATGTTTGTAACGTGTATCTACACGTGCATCAAGTTGATATCAGAAATAAATTAGGACACTAGTAAATGGTGCGTATTATAAAACTTATATAATATCTATTATAATCGTTAGAGATTATGATAGTATTCTCGATTATAAAACTATTTAAAACCATCCGATTAATATACTGATATAAAATTAATATTGTGCGCATTTAAAATATCCTTACTTATAATTATGAGAGTTTGTATGTGTGGATGTTTGTGACTCTTTTACGCAAAAACGGCTTGACCGATTTTGATGTTTAATGGACTGGTAGCTGACACCCTAAATTAACACATAGGCTACTTTATATCCCGAAAAAATGAAATGCTCCCGTAGGATGAGTCAGGTATTCATATAGGAGTATACATATTTGTAATTCCTTCAAACTCTAATGGATGGCACGGATGGAGAATTGCATGCTATTCGTCATGGGACAGAATGAAACGATATAACGCGACGGAACAGGATGGGACGGAACGGGAAAAGCAATATAATCAAGAAGCTTATACCCAAATGGAGATTGCATTCCGTATGTAAAAGTTCATTCATTGTTACTCTAAAGAAAAGGATAGCAGGCAACAGCGACTTCATTCAAGGTCTAATTTTTGTGCTTCAGTGTTTTATACGGAATGCAATCACCATTTGGGTATAAGCTTATTGAATATAATCGATGGCAGTCACATAAAGATTAAAAATAATAATATAAAACAGTTAGTATAATGTTATTGATGTGGATTGGAATCACAAACAAGTTGCACTGAGGCGAAGCCAGGCGAGACTACTAGAAATATAAACGTAAACGCCTTGGACTGTAGATGAAATCCTAATGAAATTATTTTTAATAGCCAACTTCTTAAAGAATAATCACTGACATCGTGATGACTAGGACTATAGGTACTCTTTAGAATATTATGTGCATATGGCAAATAATATATGGGACATGGTTCATCGAGAGATAGAATTACATCATAAATACATCTGCTCCAATGTCAAACCACATATGTACATAGAATAAATATCTGTACACAGACCAGCTATCATGTAATGGAAGGTGTGGGCCAAAGCAAACAACTACAATGGTGATAATTGCTGGTTAGTCAATATGTTAACTAATTAGCAGGGTTACTCTATAAAAACGATACGAACTTCGAATATTAGGATGTTTGACGTCCGGTGTAAGATATCAAGTTTTCCACTTCTAAAAATCAATACTATTCTCTATTATACTTATCATTTTCTCCGAACTTAGTCTATGGTTACGACGTACGATTGAGGATTCCAACATTTTGTGGAGTATCTAGGCACATAACTCATTAGTGAAGTTTTACGTACGGCGTCCAAACATTCGAAGTTTGTATCGTTTCATAGATTAAGCCCCTAGATTTATTTTATAAAATTTCATCTTTTCAGTCTTCTCATATCATTTCTCGGCAGTGACTAAGACCTTATATATGTATATAACAAATTCTAAAACGTTATGATGAATTGTTAAGATTGATGAAGTGGCACGCAGTTTTGCTATTCAACCGAGTGGGATTATTAAGTCATTAGAAGTTCTTACACGTTTCTACCTAACCCTTCCCCTTTCCCTTTTCTTTATGGATCGAATATTTCTTGAAGAAAAGCATAGGTTTATTAATTAAAGGATAGATGGAAATACCATGAGATTGTATCTTAAAATCAGGGAATTTAGGGTTTATTTGAATATACCGTCCATCACAGGATGAACAAGGCTCAATTAGAAGCTCTGTTGAAAGATTTCCACGATGGACTCATGGAAGCATCTTGCATCCAGCGACCACCTGTGATCTATAAAAAAGCTTCTGTCAAACTTGCCAATGTCCTATGCTTGAAAACATAGGACTTAGATTAAAGGTAATTTACAATATTATAGTTGGAAGCAATATTTTTATTTTCTATTGAAAATATTAATAGACCGTAAACCATGTCACGGACGGTCAATAAACGAGATAAAGTGTATGATAATCTGTGTAGTATCATAAAGATATGTTGATCACGCTGAAGGCAAATCAACCATGATCATTACGAACAATATCAACTACAAATACCCTCGCACAGTGTAGGGCTGCCAAATATTTTTAATATATTTTAGAAGTGTTGATCAGGCTAAAGTTAATATGTACCTAGTACTAAAAGGTAGTCATAGAAATATGACAAGAGACTTAAGGAATTAGGTACTGTCTTATTAAAAGTACATCTTAATCAAATATTTCTTGTAATAAAATTCAAAATAAAGCACATATAGTAACACCTTAAAAATCTCCCTGTACAGAAACTTTTGACACTTTTACAGAAAGTTTTACAAACAGATATTTACAGCTCAGTGTCACGAATATATAACGGGTATGCGTGATGTCAGCAGCCCTAATGAGGAGCTAGAGCAGCGCTCAAGCCCTTGCATCCAGCCGCGACACTGCGTCAGCGGAGCGACAACCGGCCGTGACCGCGTTGTGTTGCCAGCGCCACACGACGCTACCCACCACACTAACTGCTCACTTGCGTAATAACATGCATGTTACAAGCTAAACGCATGCTTTATATCGCATATTAAAAATATATAAACCAGCAGCATGGTGTACTAGCTGCACCAAAACGTAAATTAAATTCTGCTGTTATTTTATATAGCTCTCAATTCAGACGAGGAGCAAGTGATAATGAGTGAAAAAGGATGTCCATAAGGCATAAATACGTTCGAAAGTACGCTGCCCACTAATTAGAATGATTAATGAAGTAATTAAATGAAAACCGATAGGAGACAATTGTTAGCACTCCAACAATCACAACGAATGAGACAACATCAAAGCTGTTTCCTCAGTAGGGTTTTTTATTTAAAACTTTTTAACCTGCCGTACCATGATTATATCAGTAACTCAGATAACCCCGACTTTAAGTCATCCATCTACATAATTTATTTTTTGTTCCAGATTTCTCTATGTCTACGAATGCATAAAGAGACGAGGATACTGGCTATCCAACAAAGTAAAAAAAAGTAATTATAATAACAGTAACAAATACAGGATCAGCTCGACTTTAGTATAGTTCTTTTGAACTAGTAAGAAGACAAGCATTGTGGATTACAATGGCGAGTCAGAGGTAATACATTGGAATCATCATGATAACTACCAAATGCAGTATCAATATTTCATCGCCACCAAGATTACCATATACGAGTATCTACAATATGTACATGACAGCACTTCTCTGTATCAGACCATATACTTCCCACTGCAGGGCGTGGGCCTACTCTACAATCGAGAGTACGACTGAGAGTGGTGAGGCCATGACATGACATGACATGACATGACATGACAGCACTTAAATCTTAGTAAACATACAATGTTTGAACAACGCAACAGACTCTCTGGAACCGCCGACCACGAACCGACATTCATATAAATCTAAGGACCCCTATTAGCACTGAGCCTATAATTTCATAGATAGAAGCTTGACAATTATTTAAGCAGTCTCATTGTTTTAGAAGTAGTATGTAGACTGTCAACGATGGCATGTTTGAAAATCATGATATCATCTATATTGAATACTTTTACTCAACCGGTACTTTGGTACCGGTGGTTTTACTTAACTGGTGGTAGTTCTCTCATATGTGAGAGGCCATCTGGGTGGGTACCACCGCAGTGTCTATTTCTCCTGTCAAACAGCAGCGTAAGTGCACTGTTGTTTCGGATTGGAGGGCATTGTAGCCAGAGGAGCTACTGGACATATTGAAACTTACCATCTTATGTCTCAGGGTGGCGAGCGCAGTGGAACGCCAAGCATTGCTTTGTAATTCAAGGTGTTGTTTGGGTTTGCTACTGTTTATGAACGGTCGTATCGCTTACCATCAGGCGAACGGCATGCTCGTCTCACTATTCGTTGCAATAAAAAAAAAACCGGTGAACATCACTTACAGGGACTTTGATTTACAATTACTCAGAAATGGTAATTAAAACACCCATTACTAGAACCTGTTCCTGTAAAATAAACCAGAAAATCTTGGAAGATGATTTCGAAAACAAGGACAAGACGAGCTCTACTTTAGTAGAGTTCTTTCTAACGTGTAATAATACGAACATGATGTCATAAAGTCTTTATGATAAAGACATAAAAAAGGGACAAAAAAGAGCGAAAAGTTAACAAAATTACATTAACTTTTATATAAACATTTATATATTTACAAGTACAATACATATATTTCATCAAGAACTTTTGTAAAACAAAGATTTTAACCCTAATGAACTCCCTACAGTCCATTGACAACAATAAAAAACATCGAAATTGTGTTAATGCGTAATAAAGACCGAATTGAATGAAATTCTAGTAGTAAATAACGTACACCCACATAGTCTGTGACCATACTACTAAGCCGTATTATTCGAGTAGGTAAAGGCTTCATTACAAAATAAACCTTATGCTTATGAACGTACAAATGCAATTGTTTTAACAAGCGTATCCATTACAACATATTGACGCACTACAAGCCCAGTTTCATCAAAATGATTAAAAGGTATTGTTGCGAGCGAAGAAAGCCCTTTCTCCGCCCACCCGCTCACAAAAGTTCGGTCGAGTTGATCTCCGTAAATAACGTGCATAAAGAGATTTGTTAGTTTCACCTCTGCGCAACCCTCTTAATGTTAGAGGACTTGGATACTTCACGTTAAAGTTTTACGACTTGCAACATATTGAATTGTTACCGTAATGATTTTAATCAACGTTTGCATAAAATATACAATAGAGGGTAGTAGATGTGTTAGAGTCGTCTGGACGGTTCCCATTTTGATTTCGAAGAATTTGCTAACCTACTTTGGTATCACTGCTATCAGCTATGATTAAAAGTCAAACGAAATAATACTATGAATATTTTTCTAACCTAATAATGCTTTTAAAATCGTATCTCAATTTATGATATCAGATAGAAACAAGGTTGATGTAAGTATAACTATATGCCAAAGTATGACCAAGTGCTTTCTAGGTACGATACTTCGTGACTATTTATTCTATAATATCCATCACCGCCATCTTCAGCTGCATAATGTATATAAGTGCGGAATATACGCCTCTTTCAAGATCTCCACACTCCACAGCAATGTGTTGGAAGCGGCTAGGTTTTATATAATAGCGTAGAATACTGTAAACATTTTCATTTTAAGTTATATTATAGAGGTAGTTATTGTCCAAGTAATATGTAAAATTCAGCAACTTCGATGGTACTCCTAGATACCCCAACAGCATCAAATAAACATGTAACTAGCTTTAAGCAAATATATTTAAATAATTAATATTTAACTTCAACACAATAAATTAATCCACAATGAACACGTTTTCGTCAACACAAAATCCGGTTTCCTAATGAAAAAAATCAATTTGATATGTAGTCGTACATAAAGGAACTAAAAACGTAGCAAGAAGTTTTATAAACATGATGCGACACCCAACGCCATCTAGCGATCTCCTTACGTAATAAGTCGTAAAGTTATGTCACTAAAGTGCACTGTAGAAGCTTTTAAAAATAAATTGATCTCCTTATTGTTCGGTTTCAAAACCTTACAAATAATAATAAATATTAAAATGTATCAATAAGTAATCATAGCAGGAAACTGCTTTTATAAAAAAGCTTTTACTCACGGAAAATGTTCATTTTTCTCCTCCATCAAAGCACATTTCAACGAGCGACGTCGTCGATATCACTGTTTTCCCTAAAATACATATAATATATTTTAAAATCTGCTTTACATTTTCTATATGAAACGCAAAACCTACAAGGGGGTCAAAAGACGGTCGTTTTAAAAATCCTTCTGCAAGCCGTAAACTTCATGTCCCCGATGATAAAATGATGATGATCTATGAAACAATATTATTCTGTTAACATTAGGTTTTGAAAATAAATTCTTACCGACTTTTATCCATGTAAATTTGAAAATTTATGTCGTTTCGATGTCTTTAAGGGATGTAGATCAAAGAGCATTTAAAACACTACGTTAATGTAAATCTGATATTAAAAACATGTATTTTTTTAGATCTAATATCAATTACATCTGACAATAATATATAAATACGAGTGAATATATTATTACATATACTTAATATTTGATATCAGATATCAATAAGTTATTTTAATACAAAACAAGTTTATTTTTAAATTACTTGTTTCATCGATTAGTTAGCAAAGTAGGCGATTATAATCGATACTAAATGTACATGAGCACGGCGCATCACTAAGCTCCAAATCAATGAACCGCTGTTTGTGACGATTGTAAATTTCTCTGAATTTTGTTATAACCACAAAGTTTCTTCCGTAATATGATAAACAAAACCCAAAAATCTTTTTTATTATACGTCTCTTGGTATATCAAAAATGTTTGATTGCAAACATAGCGTTAAACATTTATTGACGCGATTGACTTTAGTATAGGTTAGATTAAGTTTGTGGAATTTGAAGTGACTATGAATAGTGAGAAGAGAAATGCTCGTGGTAGAGGTCGCGGCCGCGGCCGTGGTAGAGGGAGAGGCAGAGGTAGGGGTCGTGGTAAAAAAGTGCCCAAAGTTATGTCGAGCGACGAAGAAGACTGCTCGGTAGAGGAAACTTCTCAAGAACAAGAGGAACCGGTGGTGGAAGATGTGAAAGAAGAGCCCGAGCAAGCCGAGCCCGCCAAATGTACGTACATACGCATCTACTAATCACTAATATACTCAATATGTTTTCATAATAACATTATAGTAAAATATTGTTAAATTATTCTCAACATATTATGTATAGACTTGTATGTTGATGGGATCGAAGTAGTTTTCTTCTATAATTTCCGTGGTTTTTTTATTGACAGTGTATAATAAAACTATAAAAAATTTTTTGATAAGAACTTTCAATATGATAAGGACCCAATAATGACCAATACAAGATGAAAACAATGTGTTGGTGACTTGTCATTTGCCCAAAATCAACAATTGGTGCATCAACTGAGTTGTAATTTGTCTTTAATATTATGTATCAAATGAATATGAGGATTATAAATGCCAGATTTTGTTATTGTGCATATAAATTAAAGACATAACTGAATGACATATTAATACAGTTTGACCTTTGACAAAATCTAGTTCACAGATAACTTAGACCATCTTGTATAGACCTACTAAGCCACATACACACTTTTAAAGAATCAGTGACATTTCCAAGATTATTGACATTTATTCTATGGTATTATTATAATAAAGTGAGTTATTGACTTAAATTTCTATTCATCAGATATTTTAAAGCATTTTTACTGATGCAAACTGCATCTTGTTTATTGATTGGTTACACAACCATCTTGAATGATTGTATTTGTTGGGATTCATTTCATGGCTAATAAGTTATGATTTAAAATATACATCTGGTTGTGTATTAGCCTAACAATAAAAAAATAATTCATTTTCAAGTTAAATATGTACTGGCCCATATGGACTTGGCCTTGTCACAGATGAATACCTTATGTTTTATTTATTTTAATATGAATTGCCAATAATTGTTATTTTTGAAGAATACTTTATGTTTTGAAAATATTTTTAGCATTATATAGTTCACTAGTTAATGACAAGAACTACCAATAAAACATAATTTAGATATTATTTCATGTATAAACTGTTGGTAATCAAGGCTATATGTTTCAAAGGATGTGGCCTAACTTAAAGTGTTAATTATGTTATTATTTATTTAACAAGCAGGAGAATCCATTAATTGATTTTATTTAATAGTCAGGAATTTTAGGTGGTGGTATTTTACATTATTTACATTATATTTATTTAGTGCTGAATACTACCAAAAATTTTATATAAGTTCCTAAAGGAAATCATAACAATTTTCCTACTCTTTTTTAAAGAAGTGTGTTTTGAAATTTTATCCACTTTTGAACTTGGTATTATTTATCTCAATCCTGAACTAACCTAACTATGCCTTTGTCTAGACCTCTGAATTAATTTTCTAGTAAAAGATAATATTGTAAAAATAATCATCAATTAATAGGAATTATATACAATAATGAATTACCTACTTTTCCATTAACATATACAAATAATTTACACCCTAACCTTTGACCTAACTCTAACATTATACCTAGTATGCAATGCATAATCTACCAAAAAGCAGTCCAAACATACAATGTAAACAGAGTGGGACATGATTTAATTATCAGCATCATTATCAGTCAGTGATAGTGTTGGGTTGCCACTTATCACCTATCGCACAGTCATGAGGTATGTGTCCGCATCATTATAAATAAGTGCTATATGTGACACAAGTGCTCTCAGTAAGTGTTGTGACTGATTATGCATATTTTTTATAATAAACTTGAATTTATATTGCCAAACTTTTTGTAACATAAATATGCTCAGATTAGTAAAAATATATTTGCATATTTGTTCACATTTAGAATTAACAGTTTAATATGTTATGTAAAACTATATTTTTAGGAACTGATTTGCAGATACATTTCATAAAAGAGAGTCTGAGTTTCACATTATATGAACCATTTTGTATCACCACACCATTAAAATGTTTACTATGTTTGCCACAAATGTTGGTAAAAAAACAGTGACCTTCAGATATTAAAGTCATTTCCTACTGCTTATCAATAAATACTGACAGAAAATTGACCTCAGTGAAAATCTATTTCCAAATAAATGCCTTTTGCACACTAAAATGGCCATTACTTATGTCAATTTACACTAATGATGTAACAGAAGAAAATTTCAAATGCATTGCCCATGTCAAAAACTTCTCTTTCAAATTTGTCTTTTTAGCAACTATATACACTATAATGTAGTGAACTATTTGAAATGCAGACCACTGGTGGTTACTGGAAGCATCCCAAGTGATCAGCGGGGCCATCCTAAGGCGATCCTTAAAATAATTTTGCACATTTTATTTAGACCTACAGAAAGATCCTTTATTTATTTACATTTCGTTACTGTATTATCAGACACGAAATCAACAACCAACTGGGTGGTCAATGGCTAGACAGAATTTTCGTATAATAGTTCTTCATGACTGAAAAGTTAAGAACGACTGCTCTAATAATTATACTATTTTACGGATCAATTGACATGCATTATGTGTGCAATCATTTGCGATATATATTTATAGATCAAGAATAATTTCAAACCACATTGGCTGTATAAATCATTTTGTTAATTCGATTTATTGTCTACAATATTTTATAATTGATAAATTCTCTATTCTAGTGGAGGTGCCGTCAGACATATCACAACTAGAGGCACCGGTGTTCACCACTATACAGCGAGGACCACCGGAACCCATGCTGCGACTCGACTGGAGCCACAGAGCCACACTGATTGGAGAGAAAGTTCTCAACCCCATGATATACTGCTGTGATACGTGTTCTAAACCTATACTTATATATGGACGAATGGTGAGATATAGTAACTGTTTATATTTAGTATTTATTATAGTTTTGGTTTCCCCTAAGATTAGGCAAGCTACAATGGATTTTTACTGTGGTTTATCGGTATTTTTATTGCTATAATGGTGAGCCGGGCGTGATCTTCACCTGATGGTAAGCGATGCGATCGCTCATGGACAGAAGCAAAACCAGATAACACCAGGAATTACAAAGCAAATATACCAGTTGATCCTGTCATACCATTCTTAATTCAATTAGTGTGTATAATAACTGGTATATACTGTAAAGTGTGTATTATATATAATTCTGTATAATCACCTATATTATTTTAATTTATATTGGTGTTGCTTGTTAAAAAAATAATATAATTGTGTATTTTTCGTAGATACCATGCAAACATGTGTTCTGTTTGTCCTGTGCTAGAGCAGATCATACTCACTGCCCTCGCTGTCGAGAGAAGGTAAGCACAATACTTCAGGACATTTTTAAAACTAGTTTTGAAAGTGTAATCTTTTGATTAAAAGATCAAATTATATTTAAATTGAATTAATGTGTAATTAATAATTATTATCGATTTCATTTTTATGACTTAAGACATTACCATGCCTAAGCCAAGCTTTTATTCTAAATTTTAAGTAATGTGCAATGAATTATTATTATTGACTTCCTTCTTATGATTTTAAGACACGGTACTAAACTAAGCTTTTATTCTATAAGTTTAAATTATTTTAATATCCTTAATAGAAAACTTAAAAATATGTCTTGTTTAAAATACTATTGTATAGCAAGCAGCATAATAAAAAATCATCTATCATCAGACAAATAATCTCAAATATTTAATTTTATAGGTTCTACGAGTGGAGCAGACTGGATTAGGAACTGTGTTTATGTGCACTCACTCAGGCACACGTTACGGTAACACTGGATGCAGAAGAACATATCTGTCACAGGTATGCATTATTTGTAAACATTATTTGTCATTTTATTTGTCTAATTTATAAAAATCTGCAAATATATACTTCAAATAGTAGGACTGCCTCGGTGGCGTAGTTGTACTAAGGTTCGGTTACAAAGCAGAGGTAGCTCGGGTTCGAATCCCGGGTCGGAAAAAGTGATTTTGGATTTTTCTTTTCAATATCAGCTTGGAGTCAGGAATTTGTGCCCGATATGGCGATATGCTTCATCACGGGACGGAACATGCAAGATTAAATGTGGGTGTCCTGCCTACCCCTTCTGGGCAAATAGTGCGAGTTTATATACGTACGTATGTAGCAGAAAAATATAATAAATTTCACTACCTTTTAAATTCCAGAGGGACTTGCAAGCTCATATCAACCACAGGCACGTGTCATCCGGCAGCAGCGAGAGTAAACAAGACGCCGACCCGTCTTCAAGTTCAGTTCCTATTGTCAAACCCTTGTCCGTAAGTAACCATACTTGTGTCTCTACCGTTCCATTGGTTAGGCCCCATTCGCACGGGCGCTTATAAAGCATTGACTTTGACGGTTTTTTAGCGTTCCCAATATTTATGTTCACATGAAACGAAAATTCAACATCTAACGCTCAACGTCGAAAATTCGACAGCGCTCGATAAAAAAAATTGCGTTTTAAAATCGTCTTCATGTGAACTAACTAATGGATCTACATTTGTTTCATTGTACCGTTTTTTTAACACGCGTTGAAATATCGCTTATAGGCATAAATCGTCGTTGAGAAATATCAAAATCGCATGGGCTAGCTGTATCAGCCTATATACGTCTGTCTCACTGCAGGGCACGAGCCTCCTCTACAATCGAGAATACGATTGAAAGAGCATAGGCCACATTATCCACCACCTAACGTCCCTAACGCCTGATAAAGTATCACCTATAATTCGCAGCACAGTACATATTCAATATGTATTAAAAGAACACACTAATATCACTTATACCATAAAGTATTATGTGGGTTTAATGTATTTTATACCGGCACGATAAATTAAGAAAGCGTAGTGCAGTCCAGATCAATACAAGTTGATAAATTTATTGCGACCTCATCCGTATGTATAAAGGGAGAACTCGAAATCAGACATACCTACTTATATAGGGTTGAATAATGAATCCTTGTCCACTACCGGCTTTATACATTCAATAACTAAAATAGAGTTAAAACTATCTGAATAAGGCCGAAATTTTACCTTAGGGGCCGTCCATTACACATGTAATATTTAGCATTTTATTACCTCCTCTCCCCTTTAGTGATGTGTGGTGGGATTTAAGGCTAAACTCTCCCCCACCCCCTATTCTAACATTACTTGTATTTTTAGTACCTACAAAGAATCTTTTTTTTTTCGAATATTATCTTTATTTATAAAGTATAATCTTATTTTATTCTCAAATTAAGGAGCATGATAAAATATCTAGACAGAAAGGTTGCAGTTTTTTTTAATTGGCAAACAAGTAATAATAAACGAATCGTGTAATCATGCGAAAATCATATTATATAGCAATTTAATCAAATTTTTAGATGTCGAAAAAAATACTCGTGATGTCTTCTAGCCTCACGTGGTTAATGGACGGCCCCTTTTTTAAATAGCTTGTGAAGTGTTATTATCGACTTGACTTGGTATTTGTGTACACTAGTAAATGTTGTGTTGTGTCGCTAGATGGCGGCGTCGTCGAGCGACCCGCGCGGGCACACGCTGGCGCACGCGCCGCCCGGCGAGCGCGCCCGCACCGCGCGCACCAACCTCATCACCGTGCCCATACAGGACCAGACCGACTCGCACCCATACTACAACTACTACCCGGTCAGTACTAACCACTACTGCACTACATCCATCTGTATCAGCCCATCTACGTCCCACTGCAGGGCACGGGCCAACTCTACAATCGATAAGATTATTGGGCGTGGTTAGGCTATATAGTCCACCACGCTAGCCTAGTGCGGGTTGACGGACTTTACATACCCTAGAAAATGCTATGGTATGCAGGTTTCCTCACGATGTTTTCCTTAACCGTTATAGTGCGTGGTGATTGACTATCAATACACACATGACTACATCAGCCAAATATACTACATCCACCAAGGATGCCACTGCTGAACATAGGCTTGAATTATTTCCACAGTGACCTGTTGGAGGCAGCCTGCATCCAGTGACGTTTCGCAACCTTTACCAGGTCGTCTGACAACCAGCACTTACATTTTTTTATTATTAAACACCCAACAGTCACATACATAATCTTGACCCCCACACTAAGATCGAGGCTTATGTCGTGGGTATCAGGAACTACAAGAGACTTCCTACAAACACCCAGACCCGATAGAAATATTTGTGGGCCGCATAAACATATTCCGATAACATAAATCCATGCTGTAACAATTTAAATGAACAACAATATAAACACAAAGTTAACAGCGTCATATAAAATAATTGTTTGATGATAACAGGCGACGGCGCCAGTGGGCGCGCCGGTGGCTTCGTCGGTGGGCAGCGTGGGCGGCGTGGGCGTGCTGCCGCCCATGTCCGTGCCGGCGCCCACCTACTACCCGCCCGCGCCCGTCTACTCCGCACCGCCGCCCAACTACCACCATCAACCTGGTAATTATTGCATTAAACAACTTTAACTGCGGATTGCTCAGTACGCTTATATATTTTAAACTCATATACTATTCTGACTTATTCACATCCTTAGAATGATGTCTTAACAAATTGACACGTTTTCAAGTGTAGCAGTTAAGAGAGAATTCTCCAAAGGCGAGTCATATTGGAGTCACTTTAATCTAATACTACAATTTGGTGCAGGTGGAGGCATGGCGAGCAGCGTATCTGGTACGTCCCTGGGCCTGGGCTCGGTGAGCGCGCTGGGCGAGGGCGCGCGCGCGGCGTGGCCCGACACGTACCCGCACGCGCATGCGCACGGGGCCGCGCACGCGCACGGAGCCGCGCACGCTCACGCCGCGCCGCACGCGCACGCCGCGCCCGTGCAGTGGCCGCCGCAGTCTCAGCACCACTACTACAGGTAGCCTTACCGCTCGCGCTACGTGTACCGCCGCCTGCCGCCCAGGAACCACTACATGTGAACGCCAGTACACTAGCGGACCCAGCCAGTGCGTGTCGCCTTTACTACACTATGACAGTGTATATACTTTTACGCGTCATACGATATCAAAGAAGCATATTGAGTATTCGACAAATTTCAATGGCGTTTAAACTATATATTTCAATCTGTATCATATATATATCATTCCGGACTGCGGTCTACCTGTTGCTGCCAAAATTCGACTTACTCATCAATATCTTTACTTTAGTCTATTTATGTAACAATTTCCGATTCAAAGACCTTAAAGTTGTTTATATATTCTGCTGACCCATACCAATGGTAGAAAATTGTTAACATTCCGTTTTCGTACTTACGAATTAATAATACGAGTGAAATTATACTGTACATGTTAATTTTAAAGAACGAATCTCATTATTGTCTCAATATTCTCCTTTGATACCAGTATTCATTTTTGGAGGGAGTGAAAGTATGTCCTGGCTTATTGTAAAGTGAACGAATGGTGAGTGAAAATAAGCAATGAGCCGTTGTGTTGCATAGACATAAGAGATGATTCGAATATAATATTACAAAATATGAGAAGTGATTTGAAAGTTTATATTTATTGTTAAACTCCGTCTTATTGCGCATACTTAATTATTTTTTATAGTTACATTGTCTATGATTCCTTCTGTAACCTGTGCAATTTCGTACATTGTGGATTTACGATTACCTCTTTTTACTTAATGTCGGTCGTATGTTTTTTATAAATTGTGAGTGAAGGCTGATTTTTTGTCCGAATTTCCGACTTTCGTAGTTGATAAGTGACTCCATTAACGACTTACGTTGTAAATAATTAGAGCAGATAACATGTTGTAGCCACGAGGCGACATATTATTAGATAGTTTCCAACATTATATTCTCATATATTTTGTGAAATATTACTATAAATATAGGTTTTCTTTTACTAAATAGATTATAAATATTAATGTTTTTTCCTTAAATATATGTTTATAATTATACATAATTATAAAATGTCTGGCAGCAATAATTCTCATTTTAAATGTGATCTTGTGGATCATGACAAATAAAATTCTCCAGATCGAGATTGTGTATTATTTATTAATCATTTATTTATAACTATAATCAATATCATTTATATTTACAATATCTCACACAACTCACACATTTCAACTAGATACAATCAACAAATGCATTAAAATTTGCAAAAAATATTTCCCTTTTTGTAATACATACACCATACGTCCAACTCTAACCATACTGTAAAGATAATATTGTTTTTATTAAACAAAAATAAATACTATTCCTGTATTCATTCACAGTGCCATTGCAGAAAATCTAAGTTTCACATGAATATGCTTATGATAACATAGAACTTTGCTAATCTTTCCCATCTATTGAATGTTGCTATTTATGCTAGAAAAATGCTTCTCATAATTTCTTTACAGTGTGTGAAAGTGAATAAAAACAAATATTTATGAGCTTTATATTGACTTGTCAAAGTTTAGAAGGATGACCCACATACCATATTTCATTATGTATAAAAATAATTTCGAGAAACATTGTTTTCCAGCTTTACTGTTATAAAAATCAACACAGAGTAATCAACATTATCTTATAGGACCGACCTAAGCAATATGATGCAACAAGAAGAAAAAAATCAGAATAGGTAATAAAAACTACACCAAATAAAAATAACATATAGCACAACTTTACAATGAAATTACATTACAAGCACAAATACGATAAAACAAACATGACCACATAATTATTATCTCCAATCATTATTGTAACTGTATTTTTGTATTGATTACACCATGTTGATTTAAATAATCATATATTTAATCAGACGCAGATCCAGGAAATTAATCATGTGAATTGTTTTTAACATTCAATCGTACTCCTGATTGTAGAATAGGACCGTGCCCTGCAGTGGGACATATATGGACTGATACAGTTTATTACAGTTTCCAAGTTTCTTAAAAACAACTTTATTAAACCAATTTATGAAATTGCTAGTATTTTGGATGATTGTAATTTGGAATTAATTGTGAAAATTCAAATAAGGCCATCTGATTTTATGTGAAACAATTAAGGCACAACAATTTTGTTTCAGTATGTGTCCTCTTAGTTTGCTAATCCTTCCCAAGTTTAATTTTTATATCCACGCCTGATTCTTATTGCGTAACCTCTAGTTTTACAATGAAAACCGAACAAACCAAAGTTTTCACAGGGACAAAGACTTTGAAATTGACATTTTAGGATTATGTACACCATCTTATCAGTTAATCCCATGAGGAGAAATGTGTTTTCCTTTACGAAAAATAAGAATTTAGTTTCGGAACAACAAAGTGCATTGACTTTTTTGCAGACTGCAGTTTAATGTTACAGGTAGACGAAAAATATATATTGCCATTTATTTTTTCCTTAATTGAGTCAACAATGTGGATATCACATATTACAATTCAGAAAGTAAAAAAAATACAGACAAAACAAACATAGAATACAAAAATTACAATAATGTGAACTTTTAAATGCATATTATGTATATCTGTGATTATTGTTCCATTAAATGAAACATTCGCTTTATTATAATAATGACTAAAATAAGTAGTTATAATATAAAATTGATATGGGAACAAAAAACTAGGAATCGTACACGAAAGAGACAGAGAAGTGATGATGCTCGTTAAATTAGGACCAAACAAAGTGAACTTCATAATATTGAGACAGTACACGCATTATCATACCTGTTTCTACATTGGTTCTGTGAACAGCCTTAAGGCGGAAACATACTACTGAAACGCCACGCCACCCGACCCGACGTGACACGAGTTGAATCAAATCAAATCGTAGTATTTTATATGGCCAGAACCAGCACGTGATGCTATGTTGCGTGGCGTGTTAGTACACAAAATAGTAAGATTTAATTTGGTTCACACAGGTTGCGTCGGGTGGAGCCGCGTGGCGTTTCAGTATTATGTTTCGGGCTTTATGTTTACCGTGCGGCGTGCGTACGCCGAGATCATGAGTGCTTGGTGGTGGTGGTGGGGGGCGTGGGGGGTGCAGGGTGGGGGGCGAGGTCCACGAGCACGGCGTCGGCGGGCGGCGGCGCGGCGCCGGCGCTTGTATCCGCCTCCGGGAACTGCGGTATCACGTGCGACGACTGCATCTTACGCACTGCGTCCATGTTCACTTTGGTCGATAAATTCTTTTGTCGCGTTTGCTCGGACGTTTTGGATAATCTCTCGCTCAATGCTTTGAGCGCGATTTGCCTGTAATTTGATTATTGTATCTTTTAAACACTATTTTATAAAATATTATACAATACTATATACATATTTTTGCTAGAATATAAATTATATAAGAAATGAATTAAATAAGTATGTGCTTTGTTACTATGAGAAAAGCATCTTATGTCTCAGGATGGCGGAGTAGAATGCCAAGCATTGCTTTGTAGTTTAAGATGTTTGGTTTTGGTACTGTTCATGAGCAGTTGTATTGCTTGCCATCAGGCGAACAGCAAACAACTCGGCTTTTGTTAATATTCTATGTGTTTCGAAATGATCGCTCGTAAATTACGTTCCACACTTTACTTGATAGCAAATCGAGGCCAAATGTAAAATAAAAAAAGATGTACAAGTATAATGCATAATAGCTATGGGCAAAAGGACTTTATGTTTCTATAGTTTAACATTGTAAAACACCATCATACATAATCGATTTACATACCCTTACTTGTTATTTACATAAACTGGCAAACAGAAACGCAAATTGTAATTCAATGTATCATCTAAATTGCAACGTATCACACAATGCATTTCTGACTATATTTAAATATTTTTAGTCTTTACATTGCAAAAATAATAGTGATTGAAAAGATTAAAAGGTGATGAATTGTAAAATATCATGAAGTCTGTGCTCTGCAGTGTGGAATAACCATCTGTATTTTCTCTCTTTCTCTCTCTTCGCCCACAGGAAGTCCACTTCTAAAAATAGGCTTCTTCCAAGGATTTGCAAATTGACCTGATGGAAGTGTCCTGCATATAGCATCTAGTTCTTCACAATATGTAACCCACTACCCCTGCAACTGTCTGTATACATGCAAAAGAAAATATTTTTAACATAATTGTTAGTTTTTAGATCATTTTACCTTCGCCTCTCCATGTCCTGAGGCTCAACACCGGGCATTGAAATTGTTACACCCCGAGGGCTGAGTGCGAGATGAACCCTACGGGGACTCGGGGAACACAAGCCCATTCTGACGAGACACCGATGTGGGGGGCCAAGAATACCCCTCACCACTGGCTGAAGGACCGTTGGGAAGAAACTGTTGAAAAATAAATAAATTACATTTTATCCACAGTAGTTTTAGGTGAGTTGATTAGAATTAATGACATAATAAATATTAATTTATTAAAGCATATTATGTGATCATTCTTAAGCATTTTAAACTTTACTGATCTTCGATCTATAAAAGTCCCTCCTATAAAAGTTCTGGTAAAAAGTGGCACCGATGCATGACATGAAAAAAAGTAAACCAAAAAGATCACATATTCCAAATATATTAACACAAATTCCACCTTATTCCTGGAGCTTAAAGTAGCTTTTCACATAATATTGTCTTAAGTTATACGACGTTATGGAAGCAACGGTTGGTGCGTGACAGAAGGCGAAAGAGTGCTTAAAGCACTCTTTTTTGGTGCCATTTTCTAAGTGCTCATGTTGTATCTAGTGTATATTTGATTGAAGTTACTGATGCCCGAAAATGTTCTCTGTTAACCAATATATTCAAAATAGAATACTGTCAAAAAACAATACTACATTTTGTATAAGAGTATAACTTGACTTTATGTTTTCAAATACACAGTTTTCACATAAAAAAGTTTTTTAAACTCACTTATCAAAACTGAAGTTATCGGCCATATCACCTCGTGTGCCACTGCTGTGCCTCTGCCAGAACCTCAGGTATATCCATGAGAGGATTGTTCCACTGCCCCACATGCAAGGGTATGTGCCCTCGAGGGCACCAATGGCCCACAGTATTATTGCCATGATTAGAATCAGTAAGGGTAAAGACCGATTTGTTAACTTGCCTGAAAATAAAAAATATATGTACAACACATTATTTATTTTCACTACATAATATCAGTTCTCTACACTGTTTCTTGCCATTTTTATGCATTAATTGAAGATTAACTGTTATTATTAGTAATTTATGGAAATTGAATCAACACATATAAATGGGAATTATAAAAACAATACCTAGTTTACTTATGTAATCATATACTAACTCTGGAACTGCTAGATTTATAATTACCATATACAAATATCAACAGATTATGCTGTAAGTTAAAGAAAATATGGGCAATGACACATTTATCCTTAATCAAAATATTTTAAAACTGTTAGCTAGGGTGTCACAGGAGTATGTTGACTGCTCTTGATTCTTATTATGAATGGACATGATATTCCAAACTTGTGATAGCTCCAGTAAATGTTAAAAATGCAAAATTAGATATTTTCAGACATAAAAAAACCATCCAATAATAAAACTACCAAATAAAAACAAATACCTTGCTATACTTTGGAATACAAATTCGTGGTTTTAGCGTATGAAAGGCTGACACAATAATGTGGCATCAAGTATTTCTACCTATACTACACTATTATTAGGTAACATAATATGAAAATAAAAATGAATTATTATGGTTCTAATTACCACTACAGCTTTACTTTTTGTATATTTATTAAATCCAACCATTATTTTAAAACCTCAGTGTTTTTACTTCAGTAAATATTTTCATTTCATTTCATTACTTTTTTCCTATTAGAATGAAAAATTGTGTAATAGAAAATGTGCAAAATACAAGAAGTTGAATCTTAGGTATTAATAAAGATAATTATTGTGTAGTATGCACACTATATGCTTGATAATAAAATAATACATATTGCACTTTTAAAAATCTAGTGTAAAAATAAATATCAGATCAAATATTATGACAAACTTATCAAAACATCAAACAAAAGTACAGAAATTACAAAAAACTTGACAACAAGCAATAATGTGGCTCATTTCAGCCCATCAGTAATGTTCAACTGTAAACAATCATCAGACGTATAAACAATTACCATTCAAAAGGCGTATTATTATGAAATACTTATCAAACAGTTCGCACCTAATGGTGTTCTTATCAGCAGATGATCTGGCATAATCTGCTTGACGGCGACACTCACCGCGGCCAGGTACCCCGCCAGCCCGTGAACATGTATATCGAACAAGTACGACGTCTGCTTAGTGCACGCAAATATGACTAAATAGTAAAACGTCGTCAAGAACGCTACGCCAACATTCGTCAACACGAAGAACTTCATCATCTCCATCTGGCCCCATAGCGGCTCGATAAGCTTCCCGCACAGTCCCACTGTCACTATGTCAATGATCACCTCCCACAAGTGTATCTCGAGAAACCAGAACGTGAAAGTGGACCACAGTTGGAACGAAGGTGGCAACAAATAGCCTGGCGTCACACTTAAAACGTCCACAACATCATCTGAGAATGATAATATATACCCTATGATTACCACAACACAAATGAACTTCACTGAAGGTGACGTATTCCCTAATAATGCTGCGAATTGTTGTCGTAAATACGGCAAATTACGACTGAACACCCTGAGCGCAGCCATTTTTGTGACGGATGAATGAATCAAATTGACAAAACAAATCTGTCAGTTGTCACAATGACGGCGGCAGTCAAAATAAAAACAAAATATGTTTACGCAGAATACTTACATACTTACAAATACACATCTTTAAAATGATTAAAATAAAAAGTAGAATTTTCTAATAAATTCATATTTGTATACGTACTAGAAAGTGTGTATTTATTTCAAAATTGATTAATTACAGTCAATACTCGTTAACACTTTACACCATTATTAAATCACATCTGTCAAAAGAATTTATGTTATCAGACCTTTGCCTTCCCGATTGGATAAATTGAAAAATCACCACTATTTATCAAATTACAAAAACATCTCTGAAAAACATTACCAAATAATTAAAAAACATTTGTTAGCAACTGAATTGTGGATTGTATATTCTGTAAATGTTATTCTTTAGATTCATTGGGAGTGCTTTATTGGTTTGTAAAAAAATACCAACTTGCTGATAACCAAAGTAAGTATACTTCTGTTTATTGCATGAATAAAATATTTGCTGCAGTTACGGGTGGTCAACGTATCCAGCCAAGGGACAATGACTGGAAAGCAATGTTATAGTGGCTCTACAAAATATCTGAACCAATCTGAAGCAGCAGCTTTGGATCAGGAATTGTTCAATGAGTACAAATTTAGTGTTGATCAGCTCATGGAACTTGCCGGCTTAAGTGTCGCGACTGCCGTGGCTAAAGTCTACCCATCCTCCTCGTAAGTAATTCTTTAGAATACTTTAGATAAGTGCACAGGGTGAGATATTATGTTTCATTATATAATATTTTTATTATACAATTTAAAAATAATTCATTTGGATATCTTGTGTGGTAAATGTTTGTTAAAATTGAGCTTGCCATAGCCCACTATTGCAGATTAAAAAATCCTGGCAAATTGGGATTTAGTATTTTGTAATACAGTTTTATACCATAATATACTTAAATTTGTTCAATTTGACATTCCAATCATAATTAAAATTTCAGGTATCCATCATCACTTATTGTATGTGGTCCAGGCAACAATGGAGGTGATGGCTTAGTAGCTGCAAGACATATGACACTCTTTGGTTACAAAGTAGCCATTTACTATCCTAAAAGAACACCCAAACCACTCTATGAAAATTTGCTTGAGCAATGCAAAAAATTTGGAGTAGACATTATCGAAACTTTACCAACTCCGCAGGATTTGTCTAAAGATTATAACATGCTTGTGGATGCACTGTTTGGATTTAGCTTCAAACCACCTGTGAGGGAAGAACTAAAGCCTGCTTTAGATGCTTTAGTAAAATCTGGGTTGCCTGTATGCAGGTATTTATATCCAATGTAAAGGATTATTTATAACCAAATATTAATCCACATCTTTTAATATTTATTTTATTTTATTACAAGACCCAATGGCCATAACTTCTTATGCAGGATACTTATGTTAATATGCAGATTCATGTAAAAAAAATATATTATTCCAGTGTGGATATACCAAGTGGCTGGGATGTTGAGAAAGGACCAAGTAGTGATGAAGATTTAAAACCAGCACTACTCATCTCCTTGTCTGCACCAAAACTTTGTGCTAAGCCAGAATTGCTGGGAAGTGCCAAACATTATTTGGGAGGAAGATTTCTGCCTCCTGCAATAGTTACCAAGTATAATTTGACCCTACCAACCTACCCAGCACAAGATCAAGTTGTTCAGTTGTCTTGTTAAAATATTATGTCTTAAGTATTTTTTATTGTTTAAGTAAAATTTATTATATTGGTTTAAGTGGGAGTAAAATGGTTTATGAAACTTATAAACTCTTGAATATTTAAAAAAAAATTAGACTGTGTTTTTATTAAATATATTTTATAAAGGAATAAATAAATATGGAGAACCTAGTGTTGTGTAATTTTCGGAGAAAAAAAACATTTTTTTCAGAAGAACATCAAAATGGAAATTCAATTAAATAACTTTTGGAGCTTTGATATCGTAAAATAGATTTTATTCTTTTGTAACACATTTGTTTTAAAATATTGTAAAGCCCATATTCACACCAGGAATTGAATGTAATAGCTGCCATTTGGAAAAAAGAGTCTTGATCCATTGGCATAAATATATGGATAGGTCGGAAAGCGCGTAAATTGTGACGATATAAGTGGTGCGCGCGTTCCAGTACATCTAGTTGAACGCTACTGAAATAAGTCGGCGATTTTGAAAATGCTTGTTTATATTATGGCAGAAAGTTTAATAAAGATATCTAAAAAATTAATATAATATTTATTTTAGTGCTACTTTCACATTCATCTTTTTGAAAGTCCAAACGTACTGAAGGTCCTATCCTTAGTTTTTAAATCAATTAGACTACAGGCCCGTGGCAAAAAGTGATGGGTCATATGAACCACCAGGAGACCTATATAGTAAGATACAAGGGCATTAAATAATAATATTTAGCACTATGCCGTCACTTGTAAGCTGTCCATCTGAGTGCAGGTGAGATTTCAAAAGCATACGGAGGGGGGTACATTTTGGTCATATATTTTTGTACGGCATTCCTACCATCGATAGATCTATGAAAAATAATAAGAAAACACGTAGTGCCGTACAAAAATAGTGGGCCATAAAATCAGAACAACGTTAGATTTTCTGGCAAATTTTCTCGGTAAATTTGGTCATTTGATTTTATACGGCATTGGTTCCATACAATTTCAATACCTCTTCTAATCTATTATTCCGCAACGCCGTACAAAAACCATGCGATAAGGGAGAAAAATCGGTGGTTGCAACCCATTCCCTTTAGTGGTCCAGGGTGTGATGTGAAAAAGTACGGCATCGGTTTCATAACATTATGTAGCACTCAAAAGTACTATTTAAAAACATGCCGTCAAAAAATTATTGTTTATTTGAATGTATAATATCAATTATACCTAAATTTATCACAAATTTGATCTTGAAAGCTGTAGGTAAGGTCATTTGATCCTGTACGGCTACTTATTTTTTAATAAGATATTACTAAATACTATTGTTATATAATATAGCCGTTCAATAAAAAATGTTCTGTTAAAAATTGTGAGGAAAACAAAATATGACTTTTTTCAAATTATTTCTAAAGTTTAAATTATCGTAGATTAATGAAATACAGCAACTTTCTGAATATTATTGTTGTATTAAAAAGAACTCAGGTTAATGAATGGAGAAAACATGATGCCGTACATATTAATGCAGATCGTAACTTATTGCTGATTAAAATGACACTACCATTTCAGGGGTACTTTATGGTCATCTGATACCGTACGCAGTACGGCATTAACATGTTTTTGAAGCTTAGAGTATTTATCTTAGAGTATTCTAAGTTTTGAAGATAACAAGTGTTAATATCTATAAATCGTTATGCCGTCTATATAAAGTGAAACTGAGTGTTTATTTCATCCAAAAATTAAAAACTATCTATCTCAGTATTAAGTTTTTTGAATACTTTTCGATGTAATATACTTTAAACGTGGACATATTTTTTTAAATTGTGTGATTAAATATGTTTAATGTTACATATATACAAAAATGAAAAAAGTCGGTTTTACGGGCGAAGATTTTACGTGACAACGTCTTTTTCTCGGTAGAATATTTATTGATATGAATATAATTAAATTAATCACTCAACTATAATTAGATCATAGTTGAGTGGGAGAGAGACGCAAGGCATTCGGCGGGCCTCTCTCTCGTTCGGTGACTCATCGTAACGTTACCGGGCGTTACACTTTTTCATAAGTGACTCCCAGCCGCAACCTAATTTAAGACGTTGTCACGTCAAAAAATAAAGATATCATCAACTGCCCTACCTTTGCCTGGATTTTGATATTTATGCACTTTAACGTAAAATAAAGTTATATATACGATCGATTTTCATGGTATTTACACATATTATCGTAAAAAAACCCCACGAATGTTATAATTTTTAATTATTTTACACAATTTTTGTTTGTAAATATAGTTTTCGAAAAAAAAGTCAAAATCAGACAAAGTCATGATCTCATGTCTGTGACATTACCTAATACATTTACTCCTAAATAATTAATTAAACTCTTATGTGCTGACACAATCTAAAATTTAGTTTAATATCAAGACAATACGCGACCCAATATTAATTATATATTTTGGGAGTATTTTAGGAGGTAAAATTGGCTAGGCAATGTCAGTATACCATTTTGCATAATTTCAGTAAATAGCCATAAATGATTAGGGTAGTCTCCTTAGTGACATAAAAAATGAAAACAAATTTTGTAACATCTTATTATTATAAATTATTACCAATGTATGTATAATGAATAATAGTAAGAATAGCAACTAATGTAGTAGGGAGGTAGGAAGTTACAAATAAAATAATCTTAAAATTAAAGTAATAGTACGAGTGCCAACACGCACTAGGCCAGCATAGTGGACTATATGGCCTAATCACTCTCATTCGTACTCTCGATTGTAGAGTAGGCTCGTGCCCTGCAGAGGGACGTACTCGTATATTGGCTGATACGGAGTACGAGTTTAATAACTTTTCATTAACCCTATCATCATAATTAGCGACAACTTAATAATATATTCAACATCATAACATTTTATCAATATGAACATTGAGATTTGTACGGCATTGTTTTTTTTAGGCGATTGCATTTCAAACAAATAAAGTATCTAAATGCCGTACAAAAAATATAATACCAAATATAAAACTAAAGTATATTTCGTTACATAGATTTTTCGACAGTTTTTCCCGTCCTACAGACATTTGGACCAAAAATAATTTACGGCATGTGAAAAAACGTTATCTATGCCTAAAACACTTTCAAAATAAATTAATCTTATGTTGCGTCAAATCACCCCCTGGACCACTGAAGGCGAGTGGGTTGCAACCGCCGATTTTTCTCTCTTGTCGCATGGTTTTTGTACGGCGTTGCGGAATAATGGATTAGAAGAGGTATTGAAATTGTATGGAACCAATGCCGTATAAAATCAAATGACCAAATTTACCGAGAAAATTGCCGGAAAATCTAACGTTCTTCTGATTTTGTGGCGCACTATTTTTGTACGGCACTACTTGTTTTCTTATTATTTTTCATGGATCTATCGATGGTAGGAATGCCGTACAAAAATATATAAGCAAAAATGTACCCCACTTCGTGTACTTTTGAACTCTCACCTGCACTCTAATGGACAGCTTACAAGTGACGGCATAGTGCTAAATATTATTATTTAATGCCCTTGTATCTTACTATATAGGTCTCCTGGTGGTTCATATGACCCATCACTTTTTGCCACGGGCCTGTAGTCTAAATGCTTAAATCATTTATTTATTTAAAACCCAAACGAATTTGTACAACAACAAAGGTTTCGGTCCCCTGGCACCCAAACTAGGCTTAGCCTGTATTTTGGGTGACAGTGTTCCTCCACAAGGTTCCTTAAATACCTAATTTTTTTGTGACATATTTTGGGATATAACAATATGTGTTAGTAAAACTCTATTAATAAATTTACATAAAAGTTATAAAAATAATACCTTTCATTATTAACAAATATAAGTTTTATAGTTTTATAGTTAAGCTGTCAAATTGACTTTGACAAACGACATCTGTCAAAATTGGGGGTCGGGACGTTTTAGTACCTAAAATTGATAGAAATAAGGTATACTTTATTCGGTTAATTAAAAACAATGGAAACAGTACATACTTTGTGCTATTTGGGGAAATAATTCGGAAGCTTTGGCAACATAAGCATAGATTAGTATTTTATACAGAGATAGATGCGCAACTTTACTTTTTTTTTTATTTTTCGTCTTGATTTCGCCATCAGAGGGCGCGCTAGGCAAACGCGAATTTTCATATTTGTTATGTCAATATTTCAAAATATGTATCTTTCGTACGCTTTTGTAATTTTAACAAATATCAAGTTGAAATTGTTTTTAATACCAACATATAAAAGATATTTCTTGGTTTAGTGGCACATTACCGCCATTTAACAATTCCATTTAAACTACTTACACGATAATTTCTCGTTCTCACCGGAGCGTGGCGCTAGGATCGAAATAATAGTTTTCAATATTTTTTATGTACAAAGTCGCACCCCTATGAACATAAGTAAAAGAATGAGTGTGATAGAAGACAACACAAGAAGTCATTTAAAAAAATGTTAGGTAATGCAATCTCAATTTGGGTGTAAGCTTCTTGGTTCCAGAGTTTCGATTCACCCGTATTTCAGAAAATTTTTAAATTTCGAATTTCAAAACACAAATATCGGATAAATTGGAATTTTTTAATTAATTTTTTTTCATGACCCAACAGTAAGATGACAGTAAGTTCTATTCTGTAGACGGCATGGTAGACGGAGAAACTTTCTATTCAAATTTTCATGCTAAAAATACTACATTCATACTATTGAAATAATTGTTGTACTTTTCGCGCCTTATTTTTTCGCTCCCGCCTACCGGTTGTCATTTTGTTTGTCGGCTCGTATTGAAAGTCGTTGCAATCGTGCAATTTTTGAGTTTTATTCACATATCCTACAGTATTTCTAATCGAAGTAAGTATAAACAATGTAATAAACAACATAAAACAATAGTTTTACCACTGTCATCTTTAGAATGAAAGACGGCATGAAACCGTTGTCAATACTTGTTTAAACTCTTGTAAGTGCTTTATTCTGTCTTATTACCTCATGATTTTGTACTTTGACGGCCTTTGTTTGTTGTTTTAGAAAATGTTTGAGGCACGTTTACTCCGGAGTTCTATTTTGAAGAAGGTGCTAGAAGCTATCAAAGACCTCTTAACACAGGCCACTTTTGATTGTGACGATAATGGCATTCAGTTACAGGTAAGTGGTTAAGTAGCATTCAATTGTATTTAAGACCAATAAATTGCAACACACCTTGAAACCTAATGCTAAGTATTAATTTTGTCAATGAGATTTGTGGTATACCTGTATTTAAGCCCAATATTTGGGCACACTTAATACAATGCCACTCTGAGTTAGTTTTGATTTAAGTTCGTAATGTACTTTTCAGGCTATGGACAATTCCCATGTATCTCTGGTATCTCTCACACTCAGAGCAGACGGGTTTGACAAGTACAGATGCGACAGAAACATTTCCATGGGCATGAACCTCAGTAGCATGTCGAAGATCCTTAAGTGTGCAGGAGACAAAGACACGGTGACAATGAAGGCGCAGGATAATGCTGATACTGTCACCTTTGTCTTTGAAAGTCCAAACCAAGAGAAAGTGTCAGATTATGAGATGAAACTTATGAATTTGGATCTTGAACATTTAGGCAAGTGTTTTTTTTCTGTGATTTTTGTTTGCTTGCTGTTTTTGCCAAGCACCAATTAAATCAGTAAGAATTGTTGCTTGTTAATATCAATACATTTGAATTCCCATGTTTTTATTGCCTTTTTAGCAACTAAGTATGATAGATAGAAGTTTATTGGAGTAATTTACAAATAAAACATGGTGATTTTGTGTGGAGGATTGTATTAAACATTTATTTTATTGAACAGGTATACCTGAGACTGAATACAGCTGCACTATTCGTTTGCCTAGTGCAGAATTTGCAAGGATCTGCAGAGATCTTTCACAATTTGGGGATGCTATGGTCATTTCCTGCACAAAGGAGGGTAAGTCATTTTTAACATATTTCTATATTTTAGAAAAAAATCCAAATATGATCAAGCCAAGGGTATCAGTAGAAACAACACTTTAATGAATGCAAACTGTACTATTTTTTATTAATTTTATCCTAGACTCTAGTCTGCATAATTCATACTTTGGTCTGATAGTTGTTACCCCCCATAGACTTTGTTCTTGTGTCTTAGGTATTATAAACAACAAGAGGTCTTTGGCATAATTCTTAACTAAACCTGTTATATTACACAAGTATTTTACCAATTATGATATAATTGGTACCTGTATCAGGTATCAGGCTGATTGGACAACTGTGTTTCACACAATAAGTAGTAAATTGTAAAAATGGAGTAACATGTTTGAATGGTTTCACAAGCTTTATCCCTGCATTATAAGGGAAAAAAGATATTGATTCAATTATTATTTATACCATGATATGCAAAATTATAAACAAAATAATAAAAATTTAAACACTGGAAACATCATCTCTATTCTATTTATGCACAAACAAAGCCTTCCCCGTTTATCTTTGGATTGACAAAAAATTGTATGGCATTTGTATTAATGTGGATTGTTATATTTACAGGAGTAAAATTCTCCGCCCAGGGCGATATTGGCTCGGCGAATATAAAGCTCGCACAAACAGCCTCCATAGATAAAGAGGAGGAGGCTGTGGTCATTGAAATGGATGAACCTGTGTCACTGACATTTGCCTGCCAGTATTTCAACTACTTCACTAAGGCCACTTCCCTAAGCCCACAGGTGATGACAAATTGTGTTTAGTGTACTGCAAACTAAGAGCCGAGTTCACTTGTTGATATAAAAATATCTATTGGTCTTTGACCTGATTCAATTAAATTACCATGCATTTACGCAAGAAATTACCTTTACATCTTAATATTTTAATATCCCAAATAAAGTTTCTGTAACTTATTGTTTTTATTTACAGGTGCAACTTTCAATGTCGGCCGACGTACCTTTGGTCGTGGAGTATCGCATCCAAGACATTGGGCAAATTCGCTACTACTTGGCGCCGAAGATCGAAGAGGACGATAGTTAAATATTTTCTATAGTTATTCATGTAATCTAAGCATTTTGTATCTTCTATTTTTAAGGATCATGAACCAATTTTTTATATTTCAATACACTGCGTGTATTTCAGCAGAATGATAATGGTGATACTTAAAGTTGTTGGAAAGAAATAAAAAATATGTTGGTCAAACTAGCAAATGTATCATTTGAAACACTTTAAATTTTTTAAGTTCTTTATTACCACATACAATAATTATAAAAAATAGCACAAAACTATTTCAAACCATGTCCATGTTATACATGAAAATAAATTAATATTCTTCCACACTGACTATTGAACTACACATCAAAGATTATTAAATGGAATGAGAGAAAATTAAAGCTCTATTCTCATAACTAAATTGCTAATCCTTAAACTGCAAATCCCATAGCGGAAATTATAACCTTGTATTTACAATGTAATTCAAATTGATGTCACAAGACAAAATATTACGAATGTCGACAACAAATAATTGAATTATTTATTAAATAAGCTTAATGGTATGTAGTTAAAAACGCCTTACATTTATATTCTTATCGAGTGACTAGAAGTCGAAATACTTAAATACACTAACTAGGGAAAATAGAAAAATAATTTATTCAAGAATTATAATTAAAGTAAACAAATATTTAAGGAGGGTGGGCAGGAGTGAGTGAACGAACGTACATTTGCGACATCGCTACAATTTTCGACAAAACCAATAGTACCAAAGGAATGTAAGGGAACGAAAGTGTCGTAGCGAGCGGTCGAAACGGCGTGTTTCACTGTTTCCACTTCTTCGCCGAGAAGAGGACGGCGCGTTGCTTGAGGAAGAGCGAGTAGCTCTGCTTGCGCGGGATGCCGGGCGCGTCCGCCGCCGCCGGCTTCTTCTTGTCCGCGTCGTGCTCCTCGCCCGCGCCGCTCGCGCCGCCCGCGCCGCCCGCACTCTTGCCGCTCGAGTACGTGCGCGCGCCGCGACCTCTGCCTGCAACCACATTTGCACTCTTACTATTTAACCATAATGCTACGCCTCAGCGTGTCATCCGTATGTGGTTAATACTAAATGTATTCAAGAAGATGAGTCATTGTTGTTAGGACGATAGACGATAGCTAGGGTGGCTTAGCTGATTTTTCGACACATTAACGTTTTGTATGTTGTTACCGGGATATATTTACGGCCTTATTCATAGGCAGTTTTAAAACCTATTTTAGTTATCGAATATTTTTCCCCTTTCGGACGACTTTTGAATCGAGTTTGAGTGAAGAAGACAAAACAGACACCATCAAATAACATTACCATACGTAAAAGTATAATTTAAAAAAAATCAATAGTGTAAACTTATAGAAACATACCTGCCCGCCCTCCTCTTCCTCAAGACTCCCTCTTGAACTCGGTGACGGTGTTGGTGGTGGCTGTAGTGGTAGTGGTGGTGGTGGTGGCGGAGGGGCCGGGCTCGTCGTCGTCGCCCTCCACCTGCGCGGGGCTGATGATGTGGTCGTGCAGGGTGCGCAGGTGCCGCAGCAGGTTCGACTTCACGTTGAACCCCTTGTTGCACAGACCGCACACGAATGGCCGCTCGCCTGTTATTTTAATTAATTAATTTGTTTAATGAATTGGTAATATTTATAGTGTAGCTTCAATTTCCAATATTGTAGTACAGTTTGTTTTAGATCATGCGAATAAAATTAATTACCAATACTTTATTAACATTTGATTCTGGCAATATTTTGTGCCTCTCAAAAAGAGATATTGCAGCTTATTTGGTCCATTACAGAAAATAAATTTAATTAGTGTTAAATTTACAATCGCCCTTTTAAAATTCGATTAAAAATTGATTTTTTGGACTCGTTCATAGCTGATTGTAGAAGGTATTATAGCATCAACGTACCTGTATGCGTACGCATGTGTATGAGCATGGACGCGTGCGATGGGAATGATTTCTTGCAGTTCGGGCATGTCTTGTTTTGGGCGCCCTCTGTGAAACGATTGTGACGTTTTGGTGGGGCACTGTTGTTTGATATGGCCAATTCTAGACAATCGACATCGGAACGACATTTAGAATAGGGTTCAGTCACAGACACAATGATGCAACGCTTTGTTTGCTCGCGCACAACTTGCAAATTAACATAAGCACGCAGGGGCGCGAGCGCGGTGTAACATACATATATCCAAACAAAGCATTCCAATGTAAATATCATTAGAACATAACTGAAGTGATTATCATGAGTGTAGCGAAGTACACGGTGTGGTGTAATAGAGTAAATGAAAAATAAAAACCAGTGGACACAGCAATGAAGGTAAAAATTAAAAAACTTCATACGTAAAATCACATAAAACAATACCGTGACGTGATGTCCCTTTGTCGAGAATTAGCCACATACATAACAATCAGATTTCAGCTATGTTAGTATAACACATAGTTAAGACTAGATAATTATTTAACTACTATTCTGTATTCGTTATGAGTATAACAAAATATAATATGATAAATCTTTAACGTGTGATAACAACTTTGCGTCTGATCATTATGAATTATTGTTACAGATGGCGATGTACTACCCTGCTGAAAAAAATACATTTAATCAACATTGTTTGTCATTACCAACTCTAAAACCAACTTCTATCGTGCGAACTCGTTGTCTTTAGATGAAGTAATTGATGGTACTGAATTTATACTTTTATAAAAACCAAGTTCGGTAAAAGAATGGATTTCGATAGAAGTTTGGGTTAGAGATACATATAAATTACAAAGTACTAAAAAGTAATATTAACGACACATAGTGAGATAATTCATTAAAAGTGAATTTGTTGTTACATAAACGTCTAAAACACAAAAAAAAAACAAATTAGCTACACTAAGAAGAAACAATTCTCTCCTATAGATTACATTGTGTTGAGTGACAAAATGCCTTCGGCATTAGTTGTCTTTATACAAAGCTTAATAAACAAATAATAAAGATATAAATTCAGTGTCGTAACCAGGGCGATGCAGCGGTTCCAATGCTCAGAACTTAACGGGGCTAAAATAACTAGACAAGACCTAGATTTCTGCATTGCTTTTAACTCTACAATTCACGGTGCTCTTCACACCACCGGAGACGGAAACATATGGAGAAAGCTCGTTTGAGAGAAAATGACACATAAAGGTGGCCACAACCCTCAATACTGAAACATACAGCTCAAGGAGACCTAGATTTAGGGCGCGATTATAAATATACATGGCTGGATCTACCTAGGGGCTTTTTGGACTGTAGCCCATGGCCCCACGGATACAAAAGGCCCCAGGCCAAACATTTTTAATGAGTTCATTTTAACGCTATTATAAAACAGCGCTAAATCTTTAGGAATAAATGGGTAAATTTTATTAAACTATAAATATCACGTTTCATTGTGGTATTTTTTCCTTTACAGTAAACCTAGATCACTCTGCAAAACAATTTTCCAGCGCAATAACAATTAGTTGAATAATTAATGTGCCTCTGAGTCGTATTAGGCCAGGGCCCCAGAACTGTACGGTCCGCCCTTGCCCCTTGTAAATATAGCATCGAGCGTTTACAAGGCTAGTTACGGCACTGTTGACTGTATGATGTATCGCCCCTTTAGAATTAAAGTGACCTAATCCAAAATATCATATATTGGCTCAAAATCACTATCTCCATCGACCCTTAAATAAGGGCCTATTGACGCGTGAAAGACAGATAGATGTATACTTCGGTATTCTCGATGTATCTTCCATAAGTACAAAATTTCTTATGTTACAAATCTTTAATGAATGTTTCCCAATAAATAAGATTTTTTACTTAGGTCTCTATAATTCTTAAGGTATAACCTGTAATAAAAGAAGGCATTTGGTACAAGGCGACTGACCTGACTCGGTGTGCGTGCTCTGTATGTGGCGCACCCACTCGGCTGGGTTCGGGAAGTGCTTCTGACACAGATCGCAACGAAGCAACGCCATTGTTTCCTCGGTATCATCGCTCTAAAACAGTACAATTTAATTTTTATCGTCTATGCAACTCGATTCCTATTGGCTTTCGTTTTGTCCGTCCATCAAACATATTTTCATCTAAGTGACATTTCGGTGGAGAATGGTATCCTTTTTAGAAAAAAATCACCCTGTCCGCTTTACTACCAAGCATGCTATTTGTTCTTTATGTAGAAAAGTTAAGGAGTCCAGATTAATAGTCTCAAAAGTAGTAGATTCATATTTTTTCCTGTATTTCTTAATATTCAAATTAAGTGTGTCACTAAAGCGAGTGCGGCGTAAATAATGGGTTTCAGCAAGGAGATGAGATTTCGCCATTTTATACGATAGTCTGCTCCTTGCCGGTAAAGTCCGGAATTCAGTTTTTAGTATGCTGTGGGTTTCTATCGGCAATTTTCATAGAAAATTTAAAAACCTAATTTTGTTAATAAATGTTTTGTCTTCTTCGCTCAAACAGAGTTCAAAAGTCGTTCGAAAGGGACAAAATATTCGATAAATAAAATAGGTTTATAAACTCATAATCATAAGCTCGTTGCAGTCCACTGCTGGACTTAGGAGAGCCTAAGGTACATCGCAGAGCTCGGTCTGCCGCTTTATGCATCCAGTCGCTGCCGGCCCTCTAGTGCACGTCCCGCCATCTGACCAGAGGGTGTTCCACGCACGTTTGCCAAGACGGGGTCTCCACGCCCTTACTCCAGCTTATCCGTTCTGCGACATTTATTATGTGGCCAGCCCATTGCCACTTCAACCTACTTACTTTCAGAGCAATGTCGGTCACCTTGGTTCTCTGACGGATCACTTACCTCACAGATCAGGATTACTGTTAATAAACCGTCTATGAATAATGCCGTAGGTGCGTAACGCCCGAATACTCAAACTCCACTTAAACATTATGTTGTACTTAACTACGCAAGTCTCGCGTAAATGTACTGACTAAGTGAGACATGTCCAGTAAAGTACAACTAAATATTTGAATCGCGTTTGAGTATTCGGGCGTAAGTGAAGTGTATGTTGTGATGAGTAGTGGTGGTATGGTGAGTGGTGAGTGGTGATTGGTGTGGGTACGTACAGCGGAGCGGTGCTTCCTCTTGCGCGGCTGGTGGTGGTCGGCGCGCGCGTGGTGCTGCACGTGGCGCACCCACGCGGCCGGCACCGTGAACACCTCCGCGCACAGCTCGCACGCCAGCGGACTGTAGATCTGCAACCGAACCATCACTATATTCAACACTACCTCACTAATACAGGATGTATTTAAAATGCCAACGAAAAGTAAGTAACGGTAGTTTTAGTGACTACAGGCACCCACACTAATACAAGATATGTCGAGGCTGCCAATAGAAACGAAGCTGGGTGGTAGTCTTAGTGAATATAAACACAATGCAAATAAACATTTCGCAAAGAAACAAATTATTTATGTTTGTGATTTTTTAAATGTTGTCGTGTTTGGGTATTAAATCCATAGTTTTTGCTAAAATCATAATTTAATCCTTGCATACCATAGCATCTTCAAAAATAAAAGAGTGTACATTATTATTTTAGATAAATAATGTATTTACCACTCAAATACGACGATATGGAACAAAAGTTTTTAAAAAAATATCGTCGCTTTTTTAATTTTTTTTTAGTTGTATTATGTCTGAAGTCACTAAAACTACCACCGGGCTTTCTTTTCGGTAGCAGTCTTGATATACCCTGATTGTCTGCCTGTCTTGATTCACCCGTGTGCTACTCGGTGCCGCTATGCATTTACAATTACAAGTTAGCGAAGTTACAATTTACCAGAAGTAAATGCTGAGAGTGCGAAACTGTGCTGTTACATTGGTTGCTCCAAAAATATTGCAGGATTAAATCTAGTCACCAACAAATATTTATAAACCATCATAAGTCTAATAAAATATGCTGACAGGTATACTTAGGATCCTAATCCCTATCGACCCCACAATAAATATAATAAAACAGACAGCAATCAAGATATACTATTGATTTCTTGTATTAGAAGCAAGGTAAAGGATTATACTATTGCTATCAGAACTCACCAAGCTATCTTCTTCAATTTCCACCTCGTCAATAGGTTCAGACTTTACGTTCATTTCTGCTTGAAACATCTCGGCTATGGAGCGTTCTTCCTCTTCGATGCTGCTGGCATCCCATTCGGGTTCATCTTTGACCTGCACCTCCGATGTTTCTATTGCACTTTGTGATGACTTTTCTATGGGCACAAATAAATACATCACTTTTTTTATAGGCTCACAGCAACAATTAAATGTAGCCATTTTTTATGAAAAATAAAAGTAGTTAAATTAACGATTTGGCAAGAAATTACTCCACTGGTAAAATTCTCAGCTACACGAAGCTGTAATTATTTAATGCCGATTCAAAATAAATTCGCTGTAGATATTAGAAATGTAAATTTAAATTTTCATTGGCCTTATAAAAAAAAGACAGTGATGTAGATGAAATTTGGCGACTTAGAACCTGAAACAGTTCGACTTGGCTAGATAAAGAAAAACTTACTAGAAGTTTCGGAAACATTATCAGCCTGGTTATCCTCAGACTCCTTGACCTCTTCTGACTCCGCCGGTGCTGTTTCGGTCTTGGGCCGTTTGCCATATTTCCTTTCAGCTGCGTGACGTCTCAGTATCCTGGGTGGAGGTGTGTCGTCAGGGGAATCATCAGCCGCCGAGGTAGAAGCCAGGGTGGTGACAGCGGCGGCAGAACTCATGGATAATGGCGCCGTGAGTGTGGTGCCTTCTGATGAAGGAGCGGGCGCGACCAGTATAGTCTGACCCTTTGGTGCTACTGGACGTAATGCTGCTTGAGTCGTGCCGTCGGCGGTCTTGATAAACACCAACTTCGGCGGTCCGATGAACATTGGCCTATATGCAATATTTTACTATGATTATATGTTCAATTATGGGTCTTGCCTTTGTACAGCAGCAGTGGGATTAAACAGATTAATTATATTAATTCTGTAGACGTTTTCTTATATTGGACAATAAAGATGATAAATTGCTTCAGAGTTTTAAAACCAGATTGTATAAATATACCGAAAATTCACATAAATTATTTTGACCCTCTACGTTATAGATATTAGGGACACATATTATTTAAATAACAATAAACTTCTTATTTATTTATTTGCTTTATGTACCAAACAGTATACAGGCAGTTTTTACCTTTAGGTCTCATAATTGAAATCAACAGATTTAAGTAAAACACAAGTACTTTGTCTCAGTTCAGAAATGGAACCCAAAAACCCTGTTACGGCACAGCCGGAGTTTGAATAATACTAGTGAGACTGTCACAACAAGTTGTTAAAATGATATGCTCTTGTCATTATTTGATTTGACTTGAACATAAAGTAAATGTAGCTTACAGTTCCCTTTTTTTAGAATATAGGCCTGGCCAAGAAGCAAATGGCTCTTCTGTTAGCAAGTATTCTTTTTTGCCTACATTTTTCTCTATGTCCCATGTTTTAAAGTCTAACAAAGCAAGAATTATACAAGAATGCAAATGGTTAGAGAAAATGTGATAATTTATGGTTAGTATATAACATTCTTATTTGGTTCTTTTGTACTGCAGGATGCTTTAAAAAGCAAGGCAACATGATTGTTAGCAAATATTATTAATTCTTAACTTTTACAAATATCTACAGAAATACTTCAAATATCACTTATTTGTTCATAATTCATACTTTACAAAGGGCAGATGAATATATTTAAATTTTAACAAATACAAAGCTAATGTTGTATTATTGTAATACCTAGTAACTCCAGGTGGCTGCACTGGACTGAAAGCCTTGAGTAGTTTATCATCTTTCTTAACAGTCAGTTTGGGTTGGCTATCATCAGCCTTCTTTTGCACAACTTGTTTGTTAATGTTAGCTGAAATGTTCTGCACTGAAGACTTATCATGTGGGCCTGCTTCGGGGCCATCTTCTGTCTGTCTCCACAATCCTCGTATCTTGAGAACCTCGCCGGCTTTCAATACAGTGTCCAGTACCTCATTTGATACTGTTGTTTCACCTGAAATAAAGGAAAATATAGATTTACTTTAATGACTTACTTCATTCAATATTTAAAAAATCTTGTATTGTTCAATTTCATTTGTCAACTAGATAAATATTACTAGTAATGGTTTTTATGAATTTTTCATATGCATTGTATTTATTTTCATCTAATAATAAAACGGTCTGTATATACAGTTTTGAACAGTTCATTAGTTTTATCAAAACTGGTCCAGCCGAGACAACCTATACTTAAGTAACGCAGCAAGACATCAGTTTTCTAATTTAAAGTAATTCTAAAATATGAATAAAATGCTAACCCTTATACATATACTCGACCAAAATCTTGAGCGCCTTCGTGGATATTTCTGAAGGCAGAACTACGTAGAGCATCCCGCCCATGCGCGTCACAGAGCGTTGGCCCTCGAACAGATTGCACAGGTACACGCTGCATGAGCTCAGGATGAACTTGTGCGCCGGGATCTGCGACCCGTCCATCGTACACAGCACCACATCCGTGAACCGCTCCGAGCGCAGCAACGCCGCTACGGAACCGTTCAGATGCGAGCTGTGCGAGTGCCATTTCAACTGGTACGTGTCTGTCGACGTCATCTCTGCAGGATTACAATTTACGCCATCTGTACACAATACAGAATTCACATACCTTTCATTTATCACACACAAAATTCTGTTTGTTTACATTTGCAAACAATTGCTATTATCAACTTCATAGATTAATATTACTATTGGTCACGAAGTCACCGTAGCGTTACGTCGCGTCGCATGAACACCACTAAATGTTAACAACCATTTCTATTTAGAGATCACGAAATATATATAGATAAGCATATACTTAAACACTTACTTCTAATACTTTTCAAAATATTATACAGTACAAAATATGTAAAAATCAAACGATGAGAAATAACACATAAGCATACGAGAAGACAGTGAGTTTGAAGCTCATGGTACGGAATGAAAAAAAAAAACACGGAAACCGGAAGCGACAGCAATATAATTTAAATCAATAGATTTATTACCAAACTTTTAAAATGGTTTGAAGTAAATTTTCATTATAATGGTATATTAATATTAAAATTCATAACTGAAAATTGTAAAGCTAGATGTAAGTACCCATAAAAATATTTAAAAAGTTACCTTAAAACATCTCCCTTTGTCGAAATTTAAATAGGTAGTTCATATTAAAGATAAGATTTATTACTTTTGCCGACACATAAAAGCACACATAAAATTGTAGTAGATCATTTGAATAAGTTTGAAATGATGCGATGCGCGCACCCACCGCGTGCGACCCTCGAATCTGTTGTGCGGCGGCTGCGGCTGCGAAATCGATAAAGTTTGTATTGATTTAACTCGAAAAGCGGGGTTGCGCGTTTATCTGATCGATCCACAGCAGGAGCGTCGGTTACGCTGCGAACGCCGCGCGTATGGCAGCGCGCGCCTGCGTCGTGGTCGTGACGGTACTCTGAGGGGCGCGCACCACGACCAAGCCGCCAGCGGCGCGGCGCCTAGCGCCCGCCCTGTCGAGTGTCGCAGCGCCACCCTGTTCACGCGCAAATCGCGCTTCTAGCCACTTTGTCGAGTAGCTACTCCTATAACTGACTACTAATAACTAATTGCGTAGATATAATAACCATCATGCTTATATTTTAAACATCAAGTAGCGGCAATTTTTGAAGAAAAATATTCAATGACAACAATGAACAAACTCATACGCATGTTCTTATACGTACCTCAAAAGAGTACGCATTAAAAACTACATTTTGTGATACTTCAAACGATATTATTTTATTAAGATTTATCATTTTCACTACGGGGCAATGAAATAACATCTAATAGGGTACTTGATGTGCCAAAAGCTGTGCTTTGTTTAAAGACTTGTTTTTCTAATTCATGTCTTCAATCTTTATTCGGATTTTGAACATATAAAATAATTTAAAATATGACTACATTATATAATGAAGCATGTATATTATATACGTACTAATGAGATACATTCAACACATAGTAATTTGCTCATCAAATTAAAAATTAGGTGGTATATACGTCTACGACACTTCGTGAATGCCTTAAAAAATTATTAAAAAATACTGACTTCTAAATTACATGTGAAAATACCTAAATATGACAAAAAAAATTGAATCTATGACAACCTTAATTTTTGGAACTAGCTATCCCTCGCGATGTTTCTGAAATTGATCGTAACGAGATGTTATATGGCTTGTCCAGCTGCCACAGACATCAAAATTTTTTTTTAAATCATATTTTGGTATTTTAGATTTATTAAAAAATTACAATTGCAGTGCGTGGTGGCCTGTTGGTAAACGAACCAGATGCTGCCAATATGTTCATGGTGTTCGCAGTTCAAATTCCAGGGTACACCTCTGACTTTTCGGAGTTATGTATGTATTGATAGCCATTCACCACGCACTAAAAACGGCGAAGAAAAACATCGTGAGGAAACCTACATGCCATAGCCATTTATAAGAATTTCTATGGTATGTAAGTCCGCCAATCCGCATTAGGCCAGCATGGTGGACTATATAGCCTAACCACTCTCAATCGTACTCTCGATTGTAGAGTAGGCCCGTGCCCTGCAGTGGGACGTATATGGGCTGATACAAATACAAAAAAAATACAGCTTCTGTGGCTCAGTTGGTTAGAAGGCAGTTGTGAAACGTGAGGCCGCGGGTTCGATTCCCGCACCGAGACAGATATATTTATGGGATCAACAGGTAATTGTTTCGGGTCTGGGTGTTTGTGAGACCGAAAAGTCTCTCGTAGTTCCTGTTATCACGACACAAGATCGAATATTGTGTCGTGGGTAACAGGTGGAGTCAGGATTATCTATGTGACTGTTGGGTGTATTTGTATTTGTTGTTACCTTTTATTTCTCTTTTTTATTACAATTTAGAAGTCCGTTTATTTTTTAAGTATCTGTTGTAGTACCTAATTAAAACTAATTATTACAATTTTTTTGCTAAGCCGACTTGGTACACAGTTTTCTAGTGGATGCGCCCAGGCCCCTGATGAGCCGTAGAAAGTTTAGGAGAACGCTATGAAGTAAAATTCTCTCTGAATTTTAACTTTTGAGCTTAATTACCTAACTATTTTATTATACATCTCTATTTCGATCAACTAGATAGGTTAAGACGCCGAGACAAAGTAGTCAACATGTATGCGCGACGCGCATTGAAAAAGGTTGGACACCTCTGCTCTATCTCAAAAACTACAGAAACGATTTTCATGAAACCTAAATAGCTCCTAAGTTGTACTATACCTAATCCAATCCCAAAAAGTTTTTTTTATGATCCGACTTATACTTTTGAGATACGCGTGGACAAACATACATATGGAATTTTGTATACGTGTTCAGACGCTGGTATAGACTAATATATCAGATTTTTGCGAGGTTATTTACCTCTTTCTTTCATTTTGTTGCCACTCGTTTTATAATGGAGAGAAGTGGACAATAATTCATTTCCAACTCCTATTATTTTAACTTTCTGATTGATTACATGTTAGTAGATACCACAGACGAACAAGAAAGTAGATACACATTCCTGGAGACTCGCCGAGCTTAAATGTTCGGTGTAATTACAATGCGTGCCACTGTTGATGCTGGCTTACAGGAGTTGCAATGGTGGTTATGAGGGTGGGACAGTCGCCAGACTAACATATCCAAAAATTGTGCAGTTCTGACAAAATAACATCCCATCAAAAACATTCTGTAAAAAAATTCCAAGTCTCGCAGCTCAGGTTTTCTACTGCAAAAGTTGTGAGATCCATATATGTAATACCAAGTCGATTGATTTATTTAGTCCTTGCTTAAGGGACCTTCTGTATAAAGTTATTACGTAAGTTATTACCATATCAATATTAAAAATTCTTTACGTTTTAAATGAATAGATTGACTTGGCCATCGCATGAAAACATAATGTATGTTAAATAAATCAATCGACTTGGTATTACCTATATGGATCTCACAACTTTTTGCAGTAGAAAACCTGAGCTGCGAGACTTGGAATTTTTTTACAGGATGTTTTTGATGGGATCTCAGGTATTTTTGTAGAGTCCTACTTTTTTCCTTTTCGGTACTTTTTCTTCTAGAATATCACTAACGATTTTTCTTAAAGCCTCTGCCTTATGGATTTTTCTTATTTTTGTAGGTATCAATTTATGACAAATATAGCGGATTTGATTATTAATGTTTTTTCTTTCATGGTAATTGATATTTTCGAGGTATTTATTTGCAAGTTTTTTTAGAGGTATGTTGTACAATTTCATATGCTGAATTACACCCTTTTCCTCTCTATACCCCCTCCTGTTATGCCTGATATATATAAATACCTATCTACAACTATAATTCCATTATATACGGGTACAATAATTCATTAACTGCAAATGTAACTTTGTAATCCTATACATTTATAGGAGATTACAAAGATTATTCATGCAGTTGGTGTATCTAGAAAACTAGACAGAAATTATAAAATGTTTAAATTTTTCCTTACTTTAAACACTAAACACTAATTATATTCTAAATTTGAAAGTTCTATGTCTGCTGGAAGTGCCTTAGAATTTTGATGATCGGTCAGTCAGTCAGTGAGTTACAAAATTAAGGAAGTTTGACATGTTATAATTCTTAAACTGCTGGTTCAAATTGAATGAAATTTTAAACATACCGTTTTTATACAATGCCTGCTTAGTAAATTAAAATTCAAGCTTCTAGCTTTAACCACAACGAAGTTATAGAGGGTAGAAAATGGTCTGAATTGCTTCGAGAAAAGGATGTTACGACAGTGCCGCTTTTTAGCTCGACTTGCCGTGCCCCCAGATACATACACATGGAATTGATAATCTCCTTTTTTGAAGTCGATTAAAAACATTATTCGCAAGTTTTATGAATGTGCGCATCTAAGGCAACATTTATTCAACTTATCTTTTACAAGACGCTTGTTTATGAGTGAGCAGAGAGCATATTGGGCAAAAGCAGGGCTATCAATCCAGTTATCAGGTGTTCGAATCCAGGACTTACATCAATTAAATTTCAGATTTTTTTGCAACGATCACATAGATTGGATTTCATCATATAATACACAGTGGACAAAATCTATGTATGTACGAAATTTTGCCTTATGAAGCATATTCGAAATTACCTGATACAAAATTGCTGCCAATAAACTTCATATAGACTATTGTATTCTACTATAAAGAATAAGAACGTCCGTTCCCACGCATCTGAACAACTCAAGCGGCAACGCGCCAGTCGGCATACAGTACGGGTAAAAATGCCATTTATAATGGGGAAGCGGACTCTAGCCGCAGCCCGCAATAGCTCGCGGTGCGTATGCTTCTATCGATTCAATAGGTTTGGTGATGCGCAGCTTTTTTGCTGTATTGACACACCACGTTTTATTCAAAGTCACATTTAAGCAAGTATTGCTGAACTTGCTAGTTAGGAAATTTACGATACAAATCAGAATAACTTTTTGATTGTTAGATAAGCCAATTTCTTAAATATATTTCATTTTAATGAGGGCGTAGGCTTAATCCCCTATTAACAAGAACTGTGAATTTCATACTTATTTCATCTTTAAAGGTACCTTTTACCGTTCAACGAAAAGGCCTTTGACGAACAAACTCAGACAACAAAGCAATTTCAAAAGAGCCTTAAGTACCTAGCTAACAAATTAAATGAATGTATTCTATGTTAAGTACAATTCACATACTTATATGAAAGAGCAGTCTTTTAATTAGATTACATTCGAAAAAAAGTCGAGTTATTGGACTAATAGAAGCGCAATAATAGGCTATGAACCGCGAGATAGGTTCTGGGTTCTCGGTGGGACAACCTATTGTTGTGTAAATTTATCCGTTTGAAAAGTTTGATATAAGTTTTCCGTGACAGGAATATTTGTCCATAGCGATATTAGGCTCACACTTTTTCACATGTTAATATGAAAACAAGGTCAGCGAAATTGTATGTTGTAATACAAGCAATTTTGTTTATGCCTTCGGGGATAAAAGCGTGAACTTATAATTTTTTAAATCGATATGATAGTTTATTGAGCTTGTCATGTGTTTCATTTCTGTGCATCGTCGTAGCCACTTACTACCTACACTTATTAGTATGAAAAGCTATGTTGCCACTCGCGTTAATGCAGGTAATTTATCATTCTATAAAAAACTAGCTAATTTTCGGAGCCGACTTGAAGTTAACTACTGGACATATTGAGACTTAACATTTTATGTCTCAGGAGGGCGAGCGCAGTGGAATGCCAAGCATCGTTTTTTAATTCAAGGTTTTGTTCGGTTTTGCTACTGTTCATGAGCGGTCTTAGCGCTTACCATCGAAAGATATGCTCTTCCCGCTATTCATTGCTAAAAAAAAGACAAAAGTCACATATTTCTAAATTAAATATTTCCACCTCACTGAAGCGACGTAAAATTCCCGCGAGGATATTAGAGGCAAATAAATCAACTGTTGCGTCAATTGTCGAAGGATTCGAATCTAACCCCACACAGATGTCTGAAGATACAACACAGCTAAACGGCGCCGTTGTAACCGTGGGCGGGAAAAAAGAGGAGAGTACTTATCTTTGCATGTGTTGATTTTTTATAATGGGTACAGCTTGTTATCGAGATGAAAATAGAACATTATAATATTATTGATTTTGTATAAAGAATAAAGGCTGTTAGGAGGGTGAGACGTTTTAATTTTAATGATCCCAAACGAATATTGCTAACCATTCTCTTAATGCTGATTAAGTAGGTATGGATTTACTTTCTGAGCATTATTATTAGTCGTCGTGATATTGACATATCGTTTTCGAGTCGTCAGGTAGCATGTTGAGGACATATAACTTTCCGCAATGGGGATTGTTTTGACTGGCGGACAGTAGTAGCAATGAAACTTTAAAATTTTTGTTACATCAATTATACAAATTGCGTAAAAATTATACTGTAAGTACCACGAGGCGAATGTTTTATCTAATGTTTATTTTTTCAATTCTGAATTTCCTATCTGCTTAATGATACTTCGCTATGCTCTATAACATTTAATGTTGGCCTAGCAGGCTGACACACGATGACATGGCTCATTATTTGAGTAGTGGTCATTGAAGTATCAATGTAAGATTTTTCATATTTTTTTTTAGTTGTCAGCAACTTTTATACTGCTTCCATGGTAAATTGACATCACGAACTTAGCTTTAACGTGATATCAAAGATGCAGATTTATACATAATTTTATGGCCCATTGGTATTATCAAAAATTAGTCTGCTTAGTGATCTATGAGCCCGTAACATTGATGTTAAAACTAAGAATTGCTAAAAACATCTTGACGTAAATATTACGTTTCTATCATTAAACATTTAAGCATGTTGCGCTTTCATACAACAATGAGGTGTTAATGTTGTTTTATTGTTTGTGATTTATGTAATAGAAATAAATAGATACGTAACTTACGTAAAAGTACACTAAATACCCTATGCAAATTCAATTTCAGTTTCAATGCTTACCTAAAATCCCAACGACTTATTTTATAAAAACTCAGAAGTTAAGAGATCATTCAAATCATTGATTGAAGTTAACAATCTGCAGCAGGTACTTAAAAAGGTCCGCAAAGGCGTGTAATTTGGACGTACATAGCCATATAGTTATGTTTCTACTTTCTAGTAGGTATGGCCCTATTTTCCTATAGCGGGGCGTCGAGCGCCGGGCGGCGTGCGCTGCTGGTGAGTTTGCGCTCATCGCGTGCGCACACGTTATTGATTTTCCTCCGGCCACCCCACGCTTTAGCATTTCATCCCTCCACCTATTTAAGTTGAGTATACGTATATAACATACGCATACAATTACAAAATGCATGCGTTGCGTCATGGTTTAATTATTACTTTTGATTAAAAGCTGCAATATGGAGTTTTACCATTGAAACACTTTGCATACATTCTCATGATTATTATTAATTTTACAAATTATTTTGTTTTTAAAGGATAGACATAATTCAATAAATAACAAGATGCCAGCAAAATTATTTCTCTAAAGGATGATATTTGTATACTTATTGAATATTTTATTATACCTAAAATGAAATTATTTGGGTTATTATTGAAACATAGATTCATTGATATAATCGCTAATGTATTGATAATGCGTAGTGCGTTGTACTTTGTAGTGGTGGTAGGTAAAGAGTTTCAATTTTAATATTTAATGGTACGCCTTCTTATCTTAAATATCGATTCTCTTTCTCCATGATTCACATTTAAGACCCTTGAGGTCGTCGGAGAACCGGAAACTGAGAATGTCCGTGCACTCTAGGGAACTCATCAAGGTACTCATGGACAAATCATTTACTGTCCAAGCGGTCCGACTGTGGAACTCACTTCCAGTTGAGATAAGACGGGCACGAAAACTGTCCTAATTTAAAAAAAAAAAACACTGATAATTTCCTCTCTCTACAAGACTGTAGCTATGGAATAGATCCTGACCTTTCGCGTCTTTTGGTAAATTTTACGATAGGTAAATGTATGGTTACTGTTTATTTATATGTTTGTATTGCATGTACTTGTATATTAATGTATTTTATATTATGTGTTTGTATTTATATGTAGCCATCCATTCATGAATCCAACAGCCAAAGGAAGTTCACTGCTGAACATTGGCCTCTCCCAATGATTTCCAAAGTGACATGTTGGAGGCAGCCTGCATCCAGCGATGTCCCGCGACATTTACCCGGTCGTCAGACCACCTTGTGGGTGCACGTTCGAAACTGCGCTTTCCACTGCGTGGCCTCCATTCGAGAGCTTTTTGGCCAAAAAGTTTATATGTACCTATACAGGGTTTATCAGGACTGTGATCTTAACCGAAGCTCGGTGGTAGTTTTAGTGATTTCAATCACTATGAAACCACAAATTTTGCCAAAAAAAAGTTGTGCAAAAAAGGATAAAATAAATGGTTAATGAGAAGTGATGACGGTTTTTTGCATTACCTAAGGTATCGTCGGGCGGTAGTTCTGCAAGATCACATTAAGCCTTTGGTCTTTGATTGCCTTCTATCGATTTACAATTATAGTAATTGTAATTAAATTACATATTCCATAAATATGACTTAAACTTCTAAACTATAAAGGCCAAATGTTTTACTATTCTAAGAAAACAATATGGACACCGTTCTTTAATGATAGACTCGTGGATGTAAGTAGAGGTACCGTTCATAAATTTACATACAGTTACCTCCTGTAATTTCGCATAATTTTGGCCAAATAAGCCGAAAATTAAATTTTTCTCCATATAAAATTAGTCTTGTTTTGAGTTACAAACGCTTCTTAGTAAATTCTTCCATTTGATAGATGCGTATTATAGGTACTGTGGGTGACTCTGGATTTAATAATATATTATACTACATAATAAGCTCAAATATTCATTTGAATAAAGTAGGCGAAGTTCGGGCAAATATATCTACACATATTATGTATAGGTACTTATTCATAAAAATTAAATAATGAGTTGATTAGTTATTAGTATAGGCCAGATATAATATTGTTAGATTTCAAAACTCGGGAAATTATCATTTTAGACCGACTTGGACATTTTAATGGAGATTCTCATTTCGACTGTATTTTATGTTTGTTATCATAAAACTGTATTCTATGCTTATTTTAGAGTCACGCCGACTGCGCACTGATCGTCAGCGCTGACATTTGAAATGTATGAGCTTCTAAGGAGCGTTTTAGAACAACGCGTAGTTGTCAGCGCTGACCCCCGTGCGTAAGCTACTCGCTGAGCTGTCAGCGCCGACAGATAGCGACCATTCAACGCCATGATTCAACGTGACTCTAAAATCAGCCTAAGACTCTATAGTATTCTTTCTATGGTATAAAGCTGATGAAGATACTTGCTATTTCGTCGGATAAAAATTGTGAAGATCTGATGAATATCTTCGGACCTGGAGAATAAAACTCCTCAAAATTGAGTAGAATTTGAATGGTATTTTTTGCAATAATTTCAGTATAAAATTTAAGTTACAGTGGGGGGAGAAGAAGAGGAAGGGGCGAGGGGGTTGGGTGAGAAAATTAATATACGTACACATGAATACTGATTGTCTTCGGCAGCTTTTAACCGATTTTAGCGATATATTTTTCGTAGGACAGAAAATATTGTCAGGTTTATCCTTGGGTTTATCCCACGAATACATCATGAAGATCTGATGATCATCTTAGGACCAGGAGAATATAAGTCCTTAAATTCAAATAAGAAACCAATGATCCTCTTTTATTAAGATGAAAAAGGGGAAGTGAAGAAGAGGGATGGTGAAAGTAATTTGATTTCTTATTTAAATTAATTGTATTTGTGAAATGGAACGTGAGAACCATTAGCCGTGCGTTCCACTTGATTATCAAAACACGCATGCTCACGACTGCGATTTTTTCCCGTTCCACTTGATCGTAAGCGTTGCGATCGCAAACCTAAGTGGAACGGGTTATTGGGACGTTATGAGCGTTTGATGAATGGTGAGTTAGAAAAAGAAATTGGGTTAGGAAAAATTTAATAATATTCACGGTGGTCGCGGGTTCAAATCCCAGGGCACACCTCTGACTTTTCGGAGTCATATGTGTATTGGTAGTCAATCACCACGCACTATAACGGTGAAGGAAAACATCATGAGGAAACCTGCATACCATAGCTATTTCTATGGTATGTAAAGTCCGACAACCCGCACTAAGCGTGCCAGCGTGGTGGTCTACATGGCCTAACCACTTTCAGTCGTATTTTCGATTGTAGAGGAGGCCCGTGCCCTGCAGTGGAACGTATATAGTTTGATACAGACATTTAATAAAGTATAAAATAATTTATGTTGACTAAATACATAATTAATCTTTTTCTATTGCATTTTAGTGGATTATTTAATTAATTTACGTGTGAATAGAACCAAAATTTGATGATTCATCGCACTAATGCTCCAGAAAGTAGTAATTCATTCTGTTCCTATCAAGAAAGGATGCACGTTGAGTCCAATGCAGAAAAATTCATTCTACCAAAATATTTTCCATATCTTAAAATTTAATGTTGATCCTTCAAAATCACGCAAATATTTTTTTTATTGCAATGAATGGCCAGAAGAACATGTCGTTCGCCTGATGGTAAGCGATACGACCGCTCATAAACAGTAGCAAAACCAAACAAAACATTGAATTACAAAGCAATGCTTGGCATTCCAATGCGCTCGCCATTCTGAGACACAAAAAGGTTAAGTCTCAATATGTCCAATAGTTACTTTGGCTACAATGCCCTTCAATCCAAAACACAATAGTGCATTTACACTGCTGTTTGACGGGAGAAATAGACACTGCGGTGGTACCCACCCAGATGGCTTCTAACATATGAGAGACCTACCACCAGTAAAATGTTCTTAACAACTAGATATGGCTTGTCGAGGCGTGTGCCATGACGTTTTCGGCGTCCGCCACCACAGCGCTTATAGTCGTCAAGTGGAAAGGCGAAATAAGTGTTGAGCGCTGCGAACGCCAAGTGGAAAGTGTCCAGTTGTCAGCTGAGTTGACATCTGAGATCTGACATTCATAATTCACAGGCTAATTTGTGGGTTATTTGTTTAGTGGCCGAAGTTGATGTATCCAGTTTTGTTTATTTTGTCTAATTTACAATATTTATGTATAATTGCTATTTAAAATGAATCCACAAAGTAAATCCACATCACTTTCCGCCGATTTAAACAACTTTATTTATGGTGTTTCAAGAAGAAACGCACAAAATGCTCCGGAACTTACAAAAATTGGCATCACTTTATTAAAAAGTTTTCCAGCATCCAGGGACGCGGTCTTGGAATATTTTGCTATGGTATTTCATGATGCGGTTAATGTAGCCATTAATCAGGGTGATTACGAGGTAACTTGTATATTCATTTATAACCTATGTATATTAAGATATAATTCCTTAAAGAATAGAATGTTTCTAATAGTATTACATTCTTTATTATATGAAAGACTACAAAATTACAGTTCCACAGAGTGATCTTATTAACTTTTGTTTATATGTATCAATATTGTTTTACTATTTATTTATAAACCATATTTATTAATTATAAGCTGGCAATGCAACTAACGTTGAATATGTTTTGAGGGTTATGGACAGTTGATCGGTTTCCCTTAAGTGATGAATAGTCATACTAAACATCTGAAATCATCTAAAATAATTAAAAATTCTTTTTCATTTACTCATGAATAAGAACCATATTGGATGCATATGATGCTGGTAGGATGGCTGCACTGTACTTGCCACCTAATGCATTGTATACATTTTATTTTGCTATTATAAACAAAATGATTTTGTTTCAGGCGGAATTAAGCTCCAATGGATCAGTAGAGAGTGTCAGCATGATTGGTCCTGAGTTGTGTGGTCTAGGCCAATCTTGGGCACCATTTATTGCTCCATGGTGTATCAATCTGATAATAGACATTGCTACAAAAAAGTCCAATGTATCAAGTGAGTTAATTAAGTATTATATGTATTTTGTAACTAGCTGTGCCCGCAACATCGTCCGGGTGGAATCTAACAAAAAAGAATGTTTCTAAAATAAATGTAGCCTAAGTTACTCCTTATTAAATCAGCTACGTGACATTTTTAGAATATTTTTAGACCATATAAATCAAAGAAACATAATGAGTTCATCCACCCGCGTGTCATAATACCATATTTAAAAAGGGTTTTTTTTTTCTGCGGAACCCTAATTTGTTTTTCAAAATTAAAGTAGCCTTAGTTACTCCTTATTATATCAGCTACCTGACAAAAAAAGTCCCGTCAAAATCGGTCCAGTAATTTCAGAGATTAGCCGGAACAAACAGACAGACAAAAAATTTTTAAAGATCTTTTTGGCACAGGTATTGTGTATATAACCATATGTAGTTGGACATTTTTTTTTTCACTTTTAATCAGTCACTTCAATGTTATTTATATGTATAGATAAGTGCTTCATGTAACAACATGGGCAACCTTTAAAAGAGGCAGACAATTTTATTAAGTTTATAAAGCTGTAAGAGGTTATAAAAAGGTGATTGTGAAGGAACAATTAACTTTATTTTTTGTTACCAATATGTAATATGAAAGGAAAAAATCTTATTACACATTTTAATCCTGTTTTATTGGGGCTAAAACATAATTTATTAAGAAAAGAGGAAGATATATTCAAGACTACTAAGAAATTATTGGACTAAAATATCTTTATTATTTAATTTATCTAAAGCATGGAGATTATGTGTTCGCAGATGCAACTCTTCAAAGTGCTGATCCAGTAAGAGTTCTTTTGGACATAACAACACAAAACTTAACATTGCTAAATGCTGAAGAAAGAGCAAAATGCATTGACATGATGCTTGGTAAGTCAGATATGTAAAAAACAATAGTAATTAAATATATCCAATGCTGTCTCATGTTTGTATGACTAACAACAAATATGTATGTATTCAGTTTTGTATATTTGGGGTTATGGTGCAAAAGAGTATTTATGAGTTTCTGGTACAAGTGGAATTAAGCGCTGTAATCTTCGATCAAATATATACTAGATTCAGGGTCTGGAACAAAATCACATACAAAAAGTTACCAAGGTTGCTTATACGAATTTCAAACTACGAGATGTAGGAAAAAGTCTTAAAATATAATTAACTTCAGGTAACAACAAACCTTATTCCTTTAAATTAAGATTTTTTATGTTTTGGACCATACTAAAGTCAAATAAAAGCACATGCTTATTTGTGATCTCATTTCTCTTGCTATTTTGTAGGCTGTTACTTATAATCTAGTGTATATTTGATTGAAGCCTGTAATTTAAAAAATATATGTTGTCAGGTATTTTTTTAATTCTTTGTTTTGTTCAGTAAGGGTAATGTCTATGTCACTGTTAGGTGTTATGTGTGTGGGGTGACTTAACTAGCTAGAGAGGGATGTTCCGCTATTTGATACAATGGCTATATGTTGTCAGGTTCATGGGCATGTTCGTGGGCGGTGGGATGGGTGGGTCGCGCGGAGCCCGCACTAGTAGCGCCGCGTGCACTAGCGCTGGGAGCCGACGCCGCCTGCGCTGTGCTGGCACATCTCGCGCACCATCCGCCGGCTTTGTTCCATGTGCGAGCGGCGTTGTCCGATCTGTTTCAGGTTTGTTTTTTTACTTTGTAGATCCTGAGAAACTGGGCATTGTCCTTTTTTAACAATTGCTTTCTTGGCTTAATAAAGAATTTAATTTATTTGTTCTTAGATATAAGTAAAATGTGAGTAGAAATGCAAAACAATTTATTGAACGACACATAACTTAAAAAAATATAACAGAAACTATATGGACTATATGGCCTTACCACTCTTAATCGTACTATCAATTATAGAGGAGTCCCGTGAGACGGACTGATGGACGGAGGAGACGTATATGGGCTGATACAGAACAGAGAAACCTTGAAAATAGTGAATACCTGGCGGCCTTATCGCTAAGAGCGCCAGTTGTTCTCTTCCAGACAGCCATATAGCAATAAAGTAGGGTGTAAGAAAAAAATTAACAGTTTGCCACAGATCGCCATAGATTCTTAAAAATAAACTCACTCATAAAAATAATTTATTTGTCATCATCTAGGAAGCAATAAAAGAAGATAGCAAGCCGGAGAAGAAGCGCGATGTGATACCGTATTTATTAACCTTGGCGTCGAAGTCGGAGATAGCGCTGAAAGCACTCACTCAAGACATCGAGCAAACATGTAAGTGACATGGATTTATCGAATTAATAAGAGGATATACTATATAGAAAGATCAAGGAAGGTATGAAAACAAGCATGGTCTAATGAATCCTTAAAATCATTAGTTAGTAATATCAATGATATGGATATCTTTAGCAGATGAACAACTTGTGGCTAAAACAATCGACACAATTATAAGTGTACAGCCATTGTCTCCTTAGATTTACAAATGTATTACTTTTACTACCCTTCATAAATAGGAGTCTTAATTGTATTTATCCTCATAGATTCACGCATAAAACCATCTGAATGGCTTATTCATAGACAGTTTTAAACCGATTTTAGTAATCTAATGTTTTTGTTTTGTCTCATTCGAAAGACTTTTGAATTCAGGGCTATGTATGTGACTGTTGGGTGTTATTTATTTATTTAGTAAATAAGACAAAACATTCAATAGCTAAAATAGCTTTTAAAACTGTTTTTGTATAAGCATGTTAAAGACTAGTTTAAGGAAGTTAATTTAAGATAGTTAGTTGAAAGTGAGTTTAAGAAAAACTATGTTTATATTACCAGTAACGGACGAGGTAGTAGAACGTCTTTGCGCCCTGTGTGCGTCTCAACGAAACTCTCCAGCTTGGGAGGGCGTGGGCCCAGTGTCTCTGGTCACATTGCTTCTAAATGCAGACGTACATTGCTTGCTACTGTTACTACGACATGCACAGAAGAATGTCTTCTGCAGACAGTTGTTAGGCAAGTATATCATTTTTATTTATTTATGTTAGTTGAGTAACATTTTGTGGCTATCCATTCTGTAGAAAATTTTCGTCATGTTCATTTCTAGGCTAACAAAATGCACTTTTTTTTTTCCTGAAATGGCGAGACGAGCATGTCGTCTGCCTGATGATAAACGATACGACCGCTTCTGAACAGTAGCAGAACCAAACAACACCTTGTATTACATAAAGCAATGCTTGGCATTCCACTGTGCTCGCCATCCTGAGACATAAGATGTTAAGTCTCAAAATATCCATAAGTTACTCTGGTTACAATGTCCTTCAAAGAGAAACACAACAGTGCATTTACACTGTCATTTTATTTCAGAATATCTACTACAAAAACTGGAATACGAAAGCCTTATTCCTGATAAAACAATACCTTTGTTAATGAGCGCAGCTGAAGAAATATGTATTGTAAGAGAAAAACTGCTGGACGGAAATCAACTCGAGAAGTACTCATTAGCTCGTGTGTTAATTTTAGTATGTAAGTATTGCCATGTTCTCACATAATTAGAATTTGACATAATATTGTGTGATAACTTTAGATAGGAGCACGAATAGTCGTCACCCAGAGTTGATTTTGAAGGCATTGATGATGATTATAATTTAATGTTCCTAAAATAACAATGGAATAAATGGATTTCATGGACTAAATTCACCGACTACTCCTAAATCTGTTATTCACTTAATTACATTACATTACAGGCTACATCCAACCGTCAGAGTTTGTAAGCACAATAAGTTATTTCCTCCAATATTCGAGAGATGACACCACTCTAGCTCTACTAGTCCGCATAATATCCGGCACAATTACTATGCACACGCCAAACGACTCTCCCGACATCAACGCAGACACTGAAAGATACCAGAACTTCATAAACACCGGTGTCGAGTATGCCTTGAGAGACGCAATGCTCTCCGACACTCAGATAAAACGCTGCTTCGTCGAAGGCACTGTTGATGAAGATTATAAGACGTATTTGCATCACTTATGCTTGAATCTTATCACTTTGTTGAGGTAAGTAGATGAGTTTATATTATCAGCGTGTCATGTACTTTCTGTAAAAATACATCTATTTTTAACTTCTAGAAACGTACTTGCCTCTAAGTATAGGTTGCTTATAATAATCACGTGTGGATATATTTTTAATTCCTTAAAATCCTAATTTAGTATTTGAATTAATTGTTATATTTAACTATTAATATGATCCTTGGGTTTTCATTATAGTCTTCTCTTTGCTTAAGGCTCAGGAGACCATAACAAAAATGTACCAAATGACTGGCGTCCTACACTTTTCGATTAAAATATCCGTGCATAATGAGTGTATATGATTACGTTGTGTCAGATGGGAGAACAGCACGCGCATGGTGCAGACGCGGGCGCGCTGCGTGTCGCGCGCGGCGGAGGCGGCGGCGCGGCGGCTGGGGGACGCGCTGCACGCGCGCGCACACCTCGTGCGCACCGCGCCGCGCTGCACGCCCGCCGCCGCCGACCACATGCGCACCTGCCACGCGCTCGCGCAGGTACCCACTACACACTGCACGCTACACACCATACACTACACACTATACTGTAATTCATTTGTCAGTAATGTTTTCTTCGATAATATAATATCCACTTCGATCGATCGAAACGGCAAGAGAAATAAGAGCACAAATAAGCGTGTGCTCTTATTTGATTTTAGTATGGTCTTGAATTTTAGTTTCGATTGTATTTAATGATCAATTTCAGTTTGTATAATTGTATAGAAAAATCAAGTTAAATAAATAAATTAACACCCAAAAGTCACATACATAGTCCTGACCCCACACTATGATCAAGTCTTGTGTCGTGGGTATCAGAAACTACAAGAGACTTTTCGATCTCACAAACAGTCACACCTGAAACAATTACCTGTGGTTCACACAAATATTTGTTTCGGTGCGGGGATCAAACCCGCGTCCTCTCGTTTCACAGCCGGCGTCTAACCAACTGGGCCACGAAGGTTGTCTAAATAATAAATCATGATAAGTGTCTTAACGTCATAACTATTTTATATAAATACTGAAACACCATTTTTATTATTTCCTGTAAAAAGCTCAATAAGAATATTACATCATAACAATAAGAAAACATATTTTGTCAAATAATTAAATTCAATCTACCAACTTATTTATCGACATTGTTTTATACTATAATATTTCGTTCACATCCCTACAAGCCGCTGCCACGTGCCTTCCCCATTTCTTGTAACCTAAACCGGTGATTATGAATTCAAACAAAATTGACATTAAGCAGTATCTATTGGGACTGAACTGTGCATATGTATTAGAGAAGAGCTTCACGAACCCCTTTGTCTGTTCCTTATTTTACAGGTATTAGACAGGATTGACTTGGCTGGAACGAAATCTCTGCCGCCGAGCATAGAGGTGATTTTGAAAGTGGTGCAGGCAACAGTTATGTACTTCTTCAGATGTCTACACGAAAAAGGTGGAGCAAAATAATATTATTTTATACAATTTCATTTCATTCCATATCTCCTTAGGAATAGCGCATTTTATTCTGATGTAAAGTTGGCTAGAAATAACTTCCTGTCGTGGGATAATACTCTATTTGGTCTGCACTGCTGTTACCATGCGTTAAATTACAATTTGTCCAAATAGAGTATCATCATTGTTATTATTATATGTTACCTCTATTCTTCATTCTCTTTGCACCACTTAGGTAGAATTAAATAATAGTAGCCATAGGTATTTAATGACTTCTCTATCTCAACTCTTTTCACTAGACATAATGGACAAACTCCGCGGCGTTCAAACTGCCTGTCGGCTGCTTCGCAAGCTCTGCCTACACAGTAAGCTGGCGCGCGCGGTGGCTCTTAGAGATCTGCTGGAAACCGCCATGTTCAGAGAGGAGAAGGTGTTCGGAAGCCGCAGCGTCGCCAACACCGTTAGCATGGCCAAGGACTGGACCAATGAGGACCTCCTCATACACCTCAATCAGAAACATGTGAGTGAGTTTAATAGTCCGGCATGGATGTGTAGAATAAGTGCTAATATTTTTACTCTGTGGCTTTAGACAGACATTCCACTTGCCATTAAGTTTTGTAAAACTATTAATTTTGCAATTAATTAAATCAATGAATAAAAATTTCAAAATGGCCGCCATTGATTTCTTTCGATTTTTTCATCAGACTAATTTCTATAATTATTCACAATCACTACAAATAAAGGATGGAGAGGACTATGCTCGGGATAAGGGGTTTTCCTTCGAGATCGAATCAGGAATGTGGAGATCCGTAGGACACCAAAAGTAACTGATATAGCCTAGCGGATTAGTAAGTTGAAGTGGTACTTGGCGGGGCACATAGCAACTGATGGCCCATGGGTCCAAAAAGTTATCGAATGGAGGCCACGTAGCGGAAAGCGTAGATTAAGGCGCCCACCCACAAGGTGTCCAGACGGCCTGATAAAGGTCGCGGGACGGCGCTGGATGCAGGCTGCCTCCAACAGGTCACACTGGAAATCATTGGGGGAGGCCTATATTCAGTAGTGGACAGTCTTTGGCTTATGGATAGATGATGGATGGCAAAATTGCCCTTGAATGTTTAATATATGAAATAAATATTCTTCCGTCAGGGTCCGATGACGCAGCTGACGCAGAGCCATACGTCAGTGTTCCACGCGGGCGTGATCGGGTCTGCGGGGCGGCGCAGCACGGCCGCGGACGAGGCGCACGTGCCGCCCGCGCTCTCGCACCACACCGAGCTGCTCATGGGCGCGCTCATGGCTTGCATGGTGAGCACTACTGCTTGGTACAATGAGGCAGAGCTACACGTCAGTGTTCCACGCGGGTGTGATCCGGTCGGCCATTGTTGAATACGTGTTTCCTATGACTAAGAACAAGACGCCTTTTTTCACGGTCGTAGTTGGTCTACCTATAAGGTGTTATTATTTGATTCTTTCTTTTCGACAGGACGGTGACACAGGCGTGGCGGAGGGCGCAACATCAGTATCGTTATTGCTGGTGGAACTTGTATCTCCAGACGTTATGTACAACGGACTGCCGTGGCCTGATGAGGACTTTACAAAGGTACACAAATATATTCAGTATAGTAGTGAAATATATGAAAGCATGCAAAAATCGCACATACACTTTGTCATTATCATTTTTCCATTGTGAAATAAATTTTAGTCAAAGAATGGAATAAGAGACTTATTTCATTATTATCACACTAAGACCACCAGCTAAAAGGGAACCAACAGAAAGCTTAGTAGATAGTATAATATAGTTGTGATATTGCAGCAAGTGAGCATCGAGCGCGAGCTGTACATGCGCAGCGCGGTGGAGCGCAGCGCCGTGTGCCGCGCGTGGCTGTGGCGCGCCGCGTCCGCGCGCCCCGCGCTGTGCGTCGCCTCCGCGCTGCTGCGCGCCGCCGCCGCCACGCTGCTGCACCGCCTGCGCGCGCACCTCGGTACGCACCCGCACACATACATACACACACACAGACACGCACGAACTCATACGCACACACGCACGTACTCATACGTGCGTGTACGCACATGCACTCGTAATCATATGTAATGGTGGAAGGTTTCTCATGTGAGAACCTGCCTGGGTGGGTGCCGTAAAGTCTGTTTCTCCCGCTAAACAGTACTGTAAATTGCACTGTTGTGTTTCGGTTTGAAGGACATTGTAGCCTGAGTACCTACAGGACATATTGAGACTTTACATCTTATGTCTCAGGATGGCGAGTGCAGCGGAATGCCAAGCATTGCTATGTAATTCAAGGTGTTGTTTGATTTTACTACGGTTTATAAGCAGTCGTATCGTTTACCACTAGGCGAACGGCATGTTCATATCGCCATTCATAGCGTTAAAACAAGAAAAACGTTTGAACAATATGGCCGGTATGCCTGCACGCGCGGCGGCTGAATGGCTGGTACACCAAAATACCTATTTAATAAACTACAGTGACGATGAACTTAATAACTTACCTCACATCCAAACAAACAAAAAAATCTGTGTATCGTAATAAATAAAGAAACATTCTGAAGAATCAATTAAAATGTATTCATACAATTCATTTTGATCATCAATTTAAAAATTCCTGTAATATTTTAAACTTAGATCGTCACACGAACTCGGCGGAGATGGCTCGCGAGAGAGCAGCGCTCACGGAGCTACTATCCACCATGACGTTGGGGCAATTGCTGCCGCATCCATTGTGCCACATGCTGGAACTGGCGCCGGAACTGACTGCTAGCGAGGTAACTCTATTGTTCAAATGTGACGTCACACACCTTCTATTTGTAATTTGGGTTTGGACCATATAATATATTCATTCAAGACTACTTAACTACAATCAGTTTCATCGTTAATATTAAAAAAATAATTCTATGTGTATTGTTACAGTTAGTGCAAGTCTTGCGTGATTGTTTATGGAACTACACAAGAGACCATGTGCCGTCACCAGCTTTGTTTACCAGCGATGCATCAGGTATATTTTATTTAAAGTGGCCTACTACATTTAGTTTTTGTTAACATTCCATTTTCTCCTAATATTATTATATATCGTCGGCAAATCGAATATATTATTATAACGCGGGGAAGGTTACTTCATCATTCTCTGATAGCAAAATTGGATTAAATCAACTGATGGAAACAGAAATGAGAATATTCATTACTAAATTACTGTTCTATTTTCAGGAATACATTGGCGAGACCCGAGCACTTGCAAACCTCCAACAACTTACACCGACACATTGAGACTTATAATTCAGAAGAAAATATCCACTCTTGGGCAATTGTATCCCATCATGTTCTTAAACCTCGAGAAGGATACTAATTAATTTAGGACATATTTTTAAGTAATGTAAATATTATCAATATAAGTGAAGACAATAAAGTGCCTATTTTTAACTAAGGTTTTATTTCATTTTATTTTTACAAGTATCTTTAAACGTCCTGCTTAATAAAAATGTGTCGTAACTAGTCCTAATCAAAGAGAACGTAAAACATTACGTTAGGCCTAATCGTTGTAGAACCCTTTAGGCTAGTTCTGTAGTTTCCGTAAAATACTGATTAGTCCACAGACTAAGTAGTAAGATTGAACGGGAAACTTGTTTGTGTGCCCCATGGACGTAATATATAAACGTGTGCCCTGTAATGGCCCTGTATCATTGATACGGCTGATATAACGTAGTGTTTATTTTCTCTGTGACGGCTGGTACATGCCGCTGTATCTTTATCCGACGTCTCTTTTTTAATAATATATAATACTTAGGTTGAAAATGGGTTGAAATGAATACGTTTTTGTAATCATTGACCGTGTCTTGTGGATGTTTTATTATATATTTGAAGTCTGGTGCTGCGTAGAATGGAATAGGAATTATCAAATGTCAAAATCCACAATATCTGACAAATGTCAATACAATTTTCCTGCCGAGTTCTTGAATTTATAAATAGTGTGGGTTAGTCTGTGTAAATAGTGCACAAAAACTTGGCGAAAGTACATATTATTAGGTGTTTCATTAAGAGTTATTAACATAATAATAATGGCTGCTGCAAGCAGTTCTGAAGCGATGGCGGAAGAATCTAGGAAGCCGGTGTGTTTGATAATTTTAGGTTAGTTTTTTGTTTAACAACATTTTAGTAACTAGTTTTATGCTTTTGGATGTCTTACCGTCCTCTATTTTTCATTTATATGAGAATGTATCTAATATAATATAATTAATATGTATCTAATATCGAATCAAAAAAAAAACGATACTGGTTTTTATTTCAAGGCATGGCGGGAGCAGGAAAAACATCATTCACCCGTCGTCTTGCAGGAAAAGTGATAGAAGGCGCAAGGCCATATCTGATTAACTTAGATCCAGCATGTAGAGAAGTACCATACCCAGCAAATATTGGTAAGTTTGTGATGACAATAATAATAAGTACCAGGATTGTCGCACTGTTGATTAAAATGCAATATTGTTACTGAAATTGCCAAATTATTGATAGTACCTCAAAACAAATGAAATATCTACAAATCCCTTGCACTTGTACATATTTGTGAGTAACTGTAATTGTTTTTAAACTTGTCATGCCCATTATGTTCCCTTGATGTTTCCAAACCAAAGTATTATTTTTTAATCCACAATTAGACATAAGGGACACAGTAGACTACAAAGAAGTAATGAAGCAATATGGCCTGGGACCAAATGGTGGCATTGTGACAGCACTCAATTTGTTTTCTACAAAGTTTGGACAAGTTGTGGATTTGATTGAGAAGGCAGGCAAGAAACACAAATACTGTATTATTGATACACCAGGTAATAATTCAGACACATTTCATACATATTATAGTTTTATTTTGCTTTTGAACTAACTTAGTCAATTTACCTTTAAAGTGCAAATGGATGGAAATAAAGTACAAATTGTTGGATATAGCAGAGTTTTAGCATTTTCTCACAAGTATTTTTCAAATCTCCAGTTTTATATTTTATGCAATGGTTACATTTACTTGTGCATTTACTTTACAGTTAATGGGAAGCAATCTTTATAACAACTCTATTTTTTCTAACAGGTCAAATAGAAGTGTTTACATGGTCTGCGTCAGGAACTATAGTAACAGAGGCACTGGCATCAACATGTCCCACAGTGGTTGTGTATGTAATGGATACAGTCAGAAGTGTTTCGCCAGTCACATTTATGTCAAACATGCTTTATGCCTGTTCTATATTGTACAAAACTAGGCTACCTTTTATCATTGTAATGAATAAGGTATGAATTTAATTATTTGTTCTTAACTTTTTCATATTTTTTCATTTTAAACTGTAACATAATGATTTCCAATTTCAAATATAAACTGATTAAAATAATTGTAAATGATTTGTGATAATTATGCAATTGACGAACATTCTCTTTACAAAACTAAAATAATATCTGAAATGACTCTTAGAACTAAGATGTATCAACAAATTGTGTTGCTATAATTATTTTTTTTAGACAGATGTAGTTGACAATTCATATGCTGTGGAGTGGATGAGAGATTTTGAAGCTTTTCAAGATGCATTGGATGCAGAAGGAGCTGGTGAGACGGAAGGTGGGAACACATACATCGGAAATCTTACACGGTCCATGGCACTCGCACTGGATACATTCTATTCAGATCTGAAATGCTGTGGAGTTAGCGCTCATACTGGTGATGTAAGTTTTATGTACTTTGATCTAAAGAACATAGATCTAAATATGTGTAAATTTAAGAAAATATTTTGAGAACATAATGCAGGGAATTTTAAGTGTATTTAAGAAAAATATTGCAGTACAAAAATAAATATTTAATGTATTTTTGAAAACTGATATAAAAAACAAAAGAGTTCCAAACTATGTTTTTATGTAAATGTAAAACAAAATTTAGAATGAAAGTTGTGTTTAGAATGGTGTTTTTTTTTCCAGGGAATTAACAACTTTTTCAAATTAGTAGATGAAGCAGCTGAAGAATATGAAAGGTATATTTAATGTTATTTGTGTTTATTAATATATTTTTTGTTACAAAATATAATTTAATCAGATATTTATTTCAGAGAATACAAAGCTGATTGGTTAAAGATGAGAGCTGAAAAATTAGAAGAACAGAAAAAGAAAGAAGAAGAGTTAAAGAATCCCAAAACAGGTGCGTTTTAATATTCTTTGATACACAAATATAAAAGTTAAATATAAGATTGTTAAGTAACAAATAATGAGCATATTGGAAATTAGTATTTTATAATCCAAAATTTTGACAATTTGTAACACAAATTCTTCGACATATTTCAGAAGAAGAAAATGCAGTGATAGACAAAAAGAAGTTAATAGAAGAAGTACCTATGGGCAGAGAGTTTAGCGACATGTATCTCAAACATCCTGCTAACGAAAGTTCTAGTGATGAAGAAGGCACAGAGAGAGAACCGGAAGTTGGTGAGTTTATTTTAAGTATTCTAGAATCTAGATAATGCAGTCTTCATCCTTATTAAGTTATTGAATAAAGGCGAATACCTCATTATACTACTATTAAGACAGCCTCCGCGGCGCAGTTGGTTTGACGCCGACTGTGAATCGAGGGGCCGCGGCTTCAATCCCCGAACCGAGACAAATATTTTTGTAAACCACAAGTATAGGTCAGGGTGTTTGTATACCCACGAAACAAGACTATTTTTTATTTATTTATTTATTTTATAGTCTTTTGAATGTATATATAACTAGGTCTCTATAAAGTATATGCATATAAAGAAAAGGTAAAATAAAAAAAAAACTGGTTTCAGACTAATCTTTAAACAGCACAATCTTTAGGCTTTTTGACCATATTTTGTCAGATAATTTACGTATCTAATAAACTTTAATGATTTTTTGTTTAGTATTAGAACCTATCAATTTTGATTTTGTGCGTTTCAGATGACAAACCAGAAGATGTAGCAGCATTCCAAGAGTTTATTCGAAAACATGTCAAACCAAACAACACTACTAACACAAGTTAAAGATTATACATCTACCAGACCAACTGTATATATAGACTTAAATAAAATATATTTTATTAACAAAATATTTTATTGAAACAAAATTTGTAAATTACAAAAGATGGTAGACAACCACTTTCAAATCACAGAAAAAAAAGTGGTTTACATCGAAAAATACTTGTTAAAATAAAAATAATGGTGTGTGGCGAATTTTAGAATAACAAAAACACTGTTTTTCCTGATGTTCAAAATATCAGGAGCATGACAACAACGTCAAAAAATGGCAGATGATTTACAAAAAAAAAAAGTCTAGTGATTAACAATATATTGGTTTATTATATTTTTCTATGAATTTAAACATAAATTCGTTTCACATTGTGGGTGAATATAAACAAATAAATAACTAAGAAAGTTTGTAGTTGTTTGTAGCAACTAGTGAGAGGAATGTTCAGTGCTATAATATGCTAATCATTATTGTGATAATGATTAAATAAAACACTAATAAGTGATAGTGAGGTCAAATAGAGATTTATTTCTAAGAATAAAATGTAATCATATCAGCATACTATTTAATACCTAGTCTACATGTATGAACAAAGTAAAGATTCTAATTTATCTACCTAATTTAATATGTCTACAAGTAATAAAAATATTTTAATTCGTCGACAGAGAATCAAATTATATTGTAAATGGGTGAACCATAACCAGTAAGTGAAAATATTACAGACTAAATGAATGAAGAAAATATTTTTCCATTTTACACATAATTGCAAAATAATAAAATTTTGTGAAATATACTAATATACTAAGTAAGCTAATCTTAAAGGCAGCACCATTATAGTGGAGATGAAATTTTAAATGTCACGTTCTAGCGTAACTTTATAAATACTTCAAAATCTATTTCGCATATTTAATTAATGGTAACTCAGTTTAAAGTACATTTGTGTTGTAACAAAAGTAGAACATATTGTTATTCCATGTATCTGATCCATTTTCTAAGTTTAATTCTAGCTATTTTATGACCTTTGTAGGCACAAAAACTTTTGTATAGTTATTTTACAAGTGGCAGTTTTATATAATTTTAAGTACTGTTGATAAAAAAATAATACGAAATGTATTTTATACATGAACTTAGATTTTATAAATATATAATTTTATGACAATTTACGATCACTATCCACAGGATAATAGCTTTCTAGTTCTAGCTTTTCTAAGCCTTAGCGAATATTAAGGCTTTGTCTTTTGCACTTAAAATCAAATCAAAAGAAATGTTTACTTTGAAACGATTTTTACCAATTTATTTATATTTTAACTATAAACTTATAGTATTGTAAAAATCAAATAAGTTAAAGACAACACATAATTTCGGTCAATAAATAAATAACTAACAAAAAAAATTCACTAGGCTGCATTAGATCGGGTGGATTTAAGTCCCAAACCGCTTCTAATGTTTTATTTGAACCCAGCTATGGGTCATGTGTTTCAATGCAGCTATTTAAATTCGTTCTATTAATGCTACGAGTCTCCGTTTTGTATAACACAGTTGCCATTACTAGAGTGGTTTCCGTTGGTAATAATTTTCGGCGCATGAGTCCCTCTGCCAGCGCGTTCCTCAGTCGGGTCCTCTAGCTGCCATGCTGGAAGATAACTCTTGAAGCCGTATTCATCTGTGAAGGCTAACGACGGATTCGGCCAGGTGTTTACAACACTGCCTATTGACGTGTACCTGGTAGAAAAATATATCAATGATTAAAGTCGGTTCTATCGTTCCGGACAATTGTATTATCGATTGTTCAAAGATGTGAAACCGAAAATCATCACAGACGGTACATATCGCTAATATTCGATTGTATCGATTATGCAGTGCGAATATTAACAGCTTGTCACATAAAAAATGGACTTCAAAGCTACGTTAGATTATATAATTAATATTCTTACCCTTTATTGTAGAGGCTGCAGTAAGGCACGTTCCGTTGTAGAATGTAACTCCATATTTGGTGATATGACCAGTTTAGAAGCGGTGATACACGTAATATCTGAGGCCAACTGGGATCCGTCATCTGTAAACAATTATAAATGAGAGCGTTTTAAAAGTTTAACAATTTATTTAAACTTTAGACGTTAAATTCTTTCATTTGTGTAAATTCTTTGATCATATTTACGCATAATTCATAGTAATATACAGTAAGCTTAAACCGTTTTCTGCTAATCAACTACACTCGAAATTGTTTTAGGTAAGTACCTGCATAAAATTTAAAGTATTGCAATAAGGATCAGTCCGTCTCGTTCCCATAAGCACCGCTTTCAATCTTCTGTCCTCGTTCAATAAATTTTGTAACGTAGTCTTCATTTCACCCTCCGTCACACTAAGCCTAATGCCATAATGTTTTTCAACTTCCTTTACAAACTCTTCTATCTCTCTGAACGGTCCTTTTGTTCGTATGTATATTATTTTAAGCTGTCTTGCTACATCAATACTTTTGTACATATCTTTTAAAACATTTAATGCTATATCCAGAAGGACAGTGCAGTCTTTTCCCCCATTGAAAGATAAGAATACTTCTTCTAATTTGAATTTTTCGAAGCATTGTCGGAGAATCTGAAAATAAAAAAAATTTTCTGTGTGAGTTTGAATTTCTCAATGGAATTTAAATTGATTTCAATGGTGTTCTAAATATATCTGACATATTGTGATTAAAAATTATATATTTATTGATCACTGAAATTATTATTTTTTCGTGATTTAATTTGTAAAGTCATTACGTTGCAAATCTATAAAATGTTCATAATAAGGATTAAGGATTTTTAAATGATCGCCTGACAGGAGAAAAAGCTAAAGGACTAACATAATAATAAAAAATATTCAATGTGACAGAACCAAAGAATTTCTAAAATACATTTGTGTATATGTTTACTGCAGAAAATGAGGCTACTTGATTTTACGACTTATTGTATTCAAAGTTTCACATTCATGACATGACATTGGTAGGGTATTAAACTTAGGTAAAAAATTGTTTTAATTTGCTAATATGTGTGTGAGTTTTATCATTCGAATACGTTACAGTCAATGACGATTACAGTACATAATTTATTCAGCAAATTCGTAACCAGTATGTATATGGTCTGTTTTGGTGTGTTTTATTATGTCAATTAGTTATTTCAATTCAAAAGTTATTTCCAAATCCTACTTTTAAAAAGTTTAAAATCGAGATACATTTTTTAGACACATTAATAGCTTACAAATACATATTTTTCTTTATTTTGTCCACACATATTTAAAATGTGTTTTCTACAGAGATATCAGCTTATAATTGTTAATTTATTAATAAACATTGTAAATACCTGTTCCGTTTCTAGTAACACGTCAGTGACGTCTGGCAAATCCATGGCGGCCACCTCACACTTCGGCTGCATTGCGTGGTACTGAAACAATCGCTCATTAAATTCTCACATACATGTGTGTTTCTTGTATGTCTGTTACGCTATTTGTGTATTTATTTCCAAGGATACATGTATATAAAAGTAATTCTCAATATTTATGTAGATATTTTTCATTCATCATTTTCTATATTTAGTACCTAGAGCATATTTATTCACATAAACTATAAATCCAATAAGATTGAAATTACTTGCGAAATAAATGAATTCGAGTTTAATAATCAATAAGATAGAACAGGGATAAAATAATATTCATAATGATGCTGAAAGCATTGTAATAAAAATAATTTTAGAGTGTGGTATAGAAGGTTTTTACTTGATTATTTCATCATTTTTCCCCTAGAGCTTTCTGTATTCCATTAGATCACTGCTTTGTTTCAAGGCTAATTGCATGAATTTAGTAATGGATGTGATTTTATTAAGTATTACAACCGGTTATTACCACTATATTGTGGACCACATGGACTAACAATTGGTTTTGGTTTCAAAAAATAATTCTATATTACGAAATTATTCACAAAATTGTTAAATTATGTAAAAAATCTATTTAAAGGACACATTCCCGTTTTATCCTTTATTTCCGCAATCGAGCAAAACTCAGCAGATCTCTTCTACAGAGTTTTCGATTTCACTTTTAAAAGTAACATTTATGTGAATAATTATGACATTGTATTTGGTCTGCACTGCTACATTCAAGTATTTTAACCCTAAAAAGACACAAGGACGCAATAGAATCCTCCGAAGGGACAGCTAACTGTTTTGGTTGATAGCATTGCACCTACAGAAACATGTTGCCAGATACGTTGCTGGTTTCATTGAATTGAGGCAAGTGTCATGATTTCTGGGAAGTGCGAAGAAATAAAACTATTACTTTATAGTATACTAGCGGCCTGTGCCAGCTTCGCCTGGGTGCAGATATTTTTTGTTTCACCCCACACCAGATTCAGGTTGTTTTTCCTACAGACTCTTGTATACAAAACTCGACGTACCTAGCCTATCTTTCCTTCTCAACATGACCCAAGGAATCCCGTCTCGTCCCGTCAATTCCCACTACGCTCCATCTTTTACATTTCGTCCTATCCCATCAAATGAAACCTATTAGTTTTGACAGTAATTACGAGTATAATTTCAGATTATCGACGCGTCACGCGCTCATCGATGCGCTATTAATTATATGCACACCCGGACCCCAGGAGCCGCTGAGCTTTTGTTGTGTAGATCTCTGTTACTTTCGAAGATTCTATTCAATGAATTATGACTGTATTCAATGAAAATGAACATTACTTGAAATGATAACGTTTTCTAATATTGTGATCAAATGTTTCCTAATGTTTGTAAACATCGGTGTGGCAGCACCATTACGTCATCATATTACAGATCTTAGATTTCCGGCTTTTCTGTACTATAATATGTATGTATTAATACATGTAAATCTTACTCTGGAATCACTATCTATATCTATTTTTGAGAACTAGATCAAAATCCATTGAATAGTTTAAAATATATTAAGTAGACAATGATGCGGTAATGCTCGCAAAATAATGAAGTAATTATTGAGCAAAGTAGCAGGAAACAGATTGTTTATAGCAAATAATAATATAATTAGACGCAGTCATTGAGTTTAGAACTTGGCGTGTCTGATAGCGATGTTAATTTACCGTTTGGCCTGTTCGTGCGCTGTCTTACAAATTGTACCACGTTTGTGCAGGTGATAAAAATATATTTACTTGTACATTAAATATAGGTACTGACATGCAGCATCCAGTTGATCAAATTTACAAGACGTATAATGTTGACGTTGCATTATTTGGTGTGTATATATTTTTTTGTCAAATGATAGGAGGCAAGGATCTTTATTAATCAGTTACTTACATTTAGAGAGTTGTAAAAATATCACAGATATATCGCAAGTATTTCTAGTCTGCGCCCTGCGGTATGGGAGCGTTTCGACAACCCCGCCACGGTATCCCCTGCCTGTCGTAAGAGTCGACTAATGGGGACGTGAAGGTCGCGGGGGGCTGTTGTAGCGCCCATTGTACTTGAGTACAATGCGACCCGAGATGTCCGGCAGCAGGCGGAGGAGGAAGCAACTGCCTTTTGCCGAGAAATGAGCAGGCTTCTTAGCCTCCAACATATGGTACGTGCCGCAAATTAAGCACCAGTGTGCAGGAATGGTCCCGGTCGAAGCTAAAGCGCTCTTGCTTCGGGTTCTCGGGGCCGTTCCAATTGCGCCGAAGACCGCAACGCGGGGTTTTGGTTGGTATGCCGTAGCTGGGTGAACCCAACATAATCGCTCCACTTTACCCAGAGGTGGGGCGTAAGCGGTAACACGGTTTCCCCGCGACAACAAAAAAAAAAGTATTTCTAGTCTACTTGAATGAGGATTTATAAAGACTACTTTATAGTAAATACTAGATTTAATACTTTTAATTAGACGATTTGATTAACATCTAGGTATAACCGTATTCCTTCGCGTATACTTTGTCAAAACGCAGCTTATTGACATAGTGACTATAGCTGTTCATTATTAACTACGAAAACCTAAAAACTATAATTTTACTGCGATCTATTAGCCCTGTCGACAAATCAATCGATGCCTGTATTACAATAGCTCAATGATTAAAAGTGCTTATTAACATTCAAACATTGCCACCATTTGTCATCAATGAGTAGCTATGACGGACCTTGTGGTTGTGCGGTTAGATCACCATAGATAGACCATTGTTCTATAATTTTTACTTCAGTTTGTAGTCCCATTTTTTATCGTGATTTGGGATGCCTTTATAGGGAATACAATAATCTGATAAAGAGGTGACTGCGGTTTATTTAAACTTTATGTAGTGAGTCGACTTCGTTACAGATAGCTTGTATGTTCGGATTATAAGATTTGAGTTGATTTTACTGTTTTGTAGGCTTCGATCAAATATACACTCGAAGTTTGTAGGAAATATTTTTTACTGTCACAGATAAGATGTTTTTTTTTCAAATTCCGTACACTTTTTTTTTCATACGAAATGCGAAGTTCTTTCAGATCAGATATCGACATGGTAAGTGGATTATTGCAGCTGGAAAGCAGACGGTACTGTCACAGTCCACGTATGTCAAAGAATAAAGAGTATGTTTAAAAACTTACCCTCATACTTAAAAGCACAGCGAAGCAACGTATTAAAATTGAAAGACCAGACACACTTGTTTAAGTGTTGTACCACTACTGGTGCCACTGACGCAGAGAACATGCGAAAAGTTATCACCCATGGTTAATTATTGCCAACATGATGTCAATAAGTTATCTTAATTGATGTAATAATCAAATTTCAAGTGTGATAATGTTTAATTATGTTATGTTTTCTTTATTTAACCTTCCCCCGAAATTGATAACTTCCAAGAATATGGGAAATAAAAAAATAGAAGTGTTATTCCGCCAGCGGAAATACATAATAGAAATTATATAATCAACTTCGATAAAAATAATGTTTTGGATTAGGTTAATGAACATTTTAAATACCAGTGTAATACAATCGTCTTTATTTCTATCGTCTAAAAAGACAAGAAGAACTATACAAGTAGTTTACGAAAGTGAATATAAAGTAATATTTCAATAGAAATACCTTATTGCTTACTTGGTTGAGATATCTTGTTTTAGAGCTAACTGATGATTTTACTATCGCACATTATTCAATGAAACTTCACTACTCAAATGTCTGCACCACAGACTAGAACATTAATAACTTCACTGATGATGAATTGTTGAAAACGAAAGTGTGATTCTGGCTTTGAATGCGGGTTGCTGATGTCACGGGTGAAAGTGTTGCTTACGACAAAAGAGACCATCTAGAATCTGGCTTGCTGACAGCTGACCACATACAATTGAAAAATTAAATCAAATTAAGCGAAGCTATAATTATGAAGTTAAAGTAATTTATAATTACTATTAATTTAATGATAATTACAGAATATACTATATTAAATTCTATGGAGAAATAAAATATTTTATCATGATATATTGGTAAATCTAATCGCGGCCTGTTTTCTCAAAATATAATTTGGCCAAATCTTCAGAAATTAAGTTTTGGGCCACTGAAATGATAACCTTTCGCACAATGGTAGACCAACTGCAAATGACAATTATTGGCCAAGGCAATTATTGATATTTTTTTTAAAAAGCATCGATAGTTTCGGCAAAAGACTATGCAAGTTACTTGATAGTAGGTACCTGATAGGTATGTGTGATACTGGTATTTGATAACAGAGCCAGTGAATTAAATAGCAATAGGTATATGAATAGCTGGATGTCCGACAATCCCACTTTTTTAAAGATGGCAAAATTTGTTATGGTTCCCTTCCTACAAGCCCTGGGAGAAGGGACCGGAACCGATACAATACAATACAATACAAAACTCTTTATTGTAAACCAAATACAAAAACACACAAAATCATACAAATTAAATATAAGGCTCATGGTATTACAATGGGCGGCCTTATCGCTTAGAGCGATCTCTTCCAGACAACCTTTATATGGAAAGTATCAGAAGAAGGTGGCGGTACACAATAAAGAAAATCTAGAGGACATTGCGGAAATAATAAAATATATACTAATACACGAATACTTAGATAAATACAAATATACTAATATATACTATAATATATTGAAGATACAATAAACACATAAAAGTGAAAATATATAATATTAAGTAACATTACGGAGGTAGTGCTTTTTTAGCAAAACTTTAAAGTGACATGAAGATCTTGCACGCCTGATCTCTATCGGTAGTGCATTCCAAAGTCGAACTGCTTGCACAGTAATATGTCGGGTCACTGGCCTTCTAGCTCGGCGTTCGTATGTTAATACCGAGCTGGGTCCTTAACGCTATCCTACGCTGGAATACCGACCAAAATCCCTCGATGGCTCTCTTCGCGCATATTGGGATGACTGCGGTCCCTGCTAGCGTAACTCGCCCGGTACCATTCCGCAGCCATCCTATGTAGTTCGGTGACCCTCTCGTCTCGTCTTGCCCTTTCGTTTTTGCCCCCACTAGCCTTATTCAGGCGTTCGGGTCAGGATGACTTTCAGGTGGGGCCGCCCCCCAAGAGCACTCAGTAATCCTAGTGGTCCCGTTTAGTCGCCTTCTACGATAGGCAGGGAATACCGTGGTGTAAATCTAATCGCCCCTTGCCACAGGGCAGGGCGCCAGTTCTAATTATCGTCATTGAACCGGCGCCTTTCTATCGCGATCCTGTTTGGCCCTCTCTTATTTGTGATATCTCGTTCACAAAAAGAGTACCTCTTTCCAAGACCTTCGATTCCCGACCATTGAGACAATAACGGCCGGGAGTCCGGTAGACCCACTGACTGAACGAACCGCGATGGTAATTATTGTTATTATGATTTTTGTTTGAGATTGGTATAAAATCTGGCGGCCTAATACGAGTCACTAACACTAAGGCCGGTGGGCGGTGGGCCTGAAAACTTGATTTTTTTTCGAATGAAGACCACTTAGAGGCCAACGATGTGATGTCAATACAGAAATGGACCGACGACCTAATAAACTTTGCAGGAATTAGCATGACCTTTCCAATGAGATGAAGGGAATGTCCGGTTTACTATTTGCGCGTTTGCTGGACTTTAACTCATTCTTCCTGCTTTCTCCCTGGTACGTGCGCATAACTTCTCCTTTTTACAAAAGAAGTACAGGCCGCTAGCTTCTAATAGTTCCTTTTATAAATATTTGAGGTTAAACTGTGAGGTTGTGGATCGCCTGTGGCTGAACATGATGATCTTTCAAACCTTTTTCTCCTATTTTCAATAAATAAATAAATAAATACACCCAACAGTCACATACATAGTCCTGACCTCACATAAGATCAATTAAGCTCTTTTTCGTGGGTATCAGAAACTACGAGACTTTTCGGTCTCACAAACAGCCCGAAAACGAATTATTTCTGCATCTGTCTTGAGTTTTGTTATATGTTCATTATTTATTGACTGAGATATAAAAGAAATGTAGAAAAAAACTACTATAAATTATACCATTATCACTACGTAGTATAAAACAGTCGCTTTCTCTGTTCCTATGTCCCTATGTCCCCTTGTATGCTTAAATCTTTAAAACTACGCAACGGATTTTGATGCGGTTTTTTTAATAGATAGAATGATTCAATAGAAAGGTTTACATGTATGATAACATCCATAAAATAGTGGAGAAATATTGTTATTTTTGAGGTTTCTAATGTGATTTCGTTAATTATCAATTTTTTTCCGCTTATATTGCAAACGGAGGTTGAACCGAAATTTATCAAAATAATGTACTATATATTTGTACACATTGTAAAGGTCTACAGAAAACTCCGCGATGGTATATGTCTATCTCTTATGGATATCCCACAATAACATTTTTTTTGTCATTTACTTTTTAAATAACAAGTAATGGCAAATTTTCGAAGCGATTTTAACCAATACAGCATTAATCCTTATCCAATTAAATAGCTTAAATATATTGTTGATTTAATATAGATCTATATGGTCCTTTACAGCACAAGATTTAAATGAATATTTTCAAAGATATTACAGATTTAAAATTGCGGGACGTAGCGCTTGCGGCGGTACTGGCCGGCCGGGGCGGCGCGGCGGCAGCGTGCCTATATAGGAAGGTTTATATGTATAATAATAATACGTACATATTATTGTACAGAAATCTATTTGTACCCGGGCGAAGCTGGGCCGGACCGCTAGTATTATATATTTTTCAGCTTACACGTGATATATTATAAACATCGTTCTTATAAAAACGTGATATCGGCTATCGAGGAACTAGAACAAAGTTAAATTCCTATAGTTGCAGAATATTTTACCTAACATCTACAACAAAATAGTAATCTATTGTGTGTTATCACAGATGTTACAAATTGTTTTGACTATATTATCACGGAAATGAATGATGTATTTGATTAAAAGTAATAAACTATGTAACTATTTTCGCAATTGATAAGTTTTCATGTTGTATATTGCCAGATGTATGTTCCAGCTCGCGAAATTGTTTATATAATTTCGATTTGAATAGTAGTAACATGACATTTTTGGGGGTCCTGTGTGAATATCACGCAAGGCGAGAGGAAAATCGAGCATGTTAGAGTGTGCAAATGCAGCACATATATTATCAACTTGGCTATCCAGTGTGAAAAGTATTGGTACCTATATCCTATACTTTGATATCATTTGGACCAACATTTGATTCACTGTAGTTGGTTTATGAAATGGCATAACGAACTAATTTTTTTAACCCATGTGTTCAAATTGTAAAGGTTCATTTTGCTCACAATTATATAACAAATGGTAAATATATAACAACTATTAAATTTTATAGCGGCAAGTATATTTTACAGTAATGTTGTTTTTTTTTAATCAGTGAACTAACTTTTGTTAAACCTATATCATAATATTGATCTAGGTATCTATGTATGCAAGAATTGTTTCGGATTTCTTAAAAAGAAAAAATAAAACAACTCTTTTATTAAATCAGTGTATTTCTTAAAGAGTTACAATACACTTTAGCAAACAATTCTTACATAATTATTCAATATGTTCAACACACAGTTTTTTGTTTGGTGGTTCGTCTATATCAGACACATTTGAGTCTGATAAATATTCACCACTTAACTTCACAGTGACACGCATCATTTCCTTATTTGGTGCAACATTTCTCACGTAAAATACATCAACAATTTGATCAGTTATCTCACATCCCATGTTATCAATAACTAATTGTTCTGCTGCCTTTATGTCATTTTCACCAAAAACAAAGCAGTAAACATACACAACTATTTCATGTTTTAACTTTTTGGCCATATCTTTTGTGATTAATCCTCTAAAATATTTTAAAAATGTAGGAGCCAGTGCTGGTAAATTCATTGTGATATGAATTTTTGCATTATCTTCCAATGTTTCTGTGCCTTCACACAGTTCTGTAATGTATTCTTTGAATATACATTGAATGAAATCTTTCCCATCTCGATTATAAGATCTGAAGTCTGATTGATGTTTAGTTTTTCTTGCATTATGATTGAGCCACTTGTATGCCTCCGGATTTAAATCATTGGCAAAAACAATAGCACACTTACGCTTTAGTGCTGGGAGAGAAAATGGTCCAACTCCACAGAAAATGTCAAATAAAACATCACCAGGCTTTAGAAAATTCAAAATTCTTTCATGTTCTTTACTCAAACGTGGATTCCAGTAGACTTTTGAGAAATCAAATTCAAATTGAACATTGTTCTCTTTTACAGTGACGAAGAAGTCTTCTTCCCCTGCAATCACTTCCATATCAAAGTTACGGAACGTGTTGTCAATAGTGCTGCATTTGTTTACAACTGTTCTGCATGTCTTGATCTTATCCACGAGTACTTCACCAATCAACCATCGGTATTCCATAAAACATTCCTTCAAATTAAGATGAATAATGTGACCTACTTGGGAAAATCCACTCACATTCTCTTCATCTTCTGGGAGCACAGCTTTGAATATATCTTCATATTTCCAATTATTATATGTCAGCTGTATTTCTTTTTTACTGAAGTTGCTTTCATCGACATCTCGTTCCTTCATTTTTAGACGATCTTCCTCTTTAATATCAGTCCATTCGGAAACCTTGTCCGGGTTGAGACATATATATTTGTTGAACACGCCGTCTTCAGCTGGCTCCAGGTCGCACACGGGCTTAAATTGTTCAAGCTTCAGTAAGTAGCCCTTGCACATTGATGAAATCACTCCTACATTTTTCGTCATGACCTTCAAAATTGGTATTTCCAAATTACGCAAGAATTTCTCACGATCTAGCACTTTCATACCACGGACGTTGATAGGCGATAAGACTGGAACACGCGGTGTCGACATTTTGCGAAAAATTATACGTAAACAGTTCAAAGTCATAACTTATACAAGAAAAATATGTTTTCACTACACATCGTGATACTAACCTACATGCGGGTCAGAGTTCATGTGGGTATGCTTCATGCAGCGGTTAAAATGTTCCTTTTAATTTCTAATCACTTTACAACTGTAATGTCTGTGAACAAAAACAATTTAAACGTATTTTATTTTGTAGAAATTGAAATTAAAATCGCATTTCACTTGTCAATTTGACAACTCCGCACATGTCAATTGTCTTTTGTCATTTGTTATAAATCCGTGAATCGGCTAGGGTCAAAGACCATGCTGCCAAGTCGTAAGTAAATACAGTTGCTGTCGTTTTAAAACGATGTATTCCTCAGACTAAAATTTATTCTAAGATTTATTTTTTATGAGAATGATTGTTTGCAAAGAAATTGAAAAACAATCATTTGACTTGTATAATATTTACTTCTCAGAGAGAGTACTTAGTCTGAGCACTCAGCCCTTGCTACTACTCCTGCCGCTGTCGGAAATTCCCCCAAATACTTCTGCTGCAATATCGACGTGAGTGAGTGTTCACACTCGGCCCCGCTACTCTTTTATCGAACGACTCGCAACAATGGATGACGTCGAGGCTGTTGCGGTGACAGCATTACCTATGTCTGCTCAGTATTCACAATTATTTGAATATTTTAATAAGATAACAAAGAAACAGAAAACGCTGCCGTAAAAGAAGACATTATTTTCTAATTTCTCAACTCCGGTGGCAGCGTTAGCTTAGGCGGGGGCTTAGGCTATTATTTTAAAGTAAATCTGAAAACGCATCATAGACTAAAACAAGTAGATAGTTGTAGTAGTTGGGAAACAGCGAAACACAAAACTACGACGACTGAGCAACATGGCTGAATGTAAACGCGCCACTCGCGCTTGCACTGCCTGTCCTTTGACTTCCGCACGAAAACCGACACTTGAGGGAGCGCCGAGCAATGGCAGCGGCATGAGCAGTGGCAGTGCGAGTGATATATTTACATACTTGCGCTGCCCACTTCTCTGCTCACTTCCCTGTCCTACAAGGCTGAGTGTAAATGTGGCATTAATCATTGATGCTGTTTCGAAATTCTTCTCATTCTTCAATCGTGACAATTTACATCCATTGTGCATATCGAAATGGATCTAAATGCTATGTTTCCTAGCTCTACTTTACTTTGTTCTTGTTTTGAAACAGCCAACTTTTGTCGTTTGACTTTTGATGCTGCATTTATATGCTTGACCAACCTCGGCCATCCTCCACCAACGCCAGCTTGTAAACGGTGTGTTTGGCTCGGCTGGCCTTAAGTTTTTCACAGTTAATAGCTTGGAGTTGGTAGACATTGCCCAGACTCAGCCAACATGTAAATCCACCATGAGGTTGGCGCCTTGTTACAAACATTGCTAAAATTATTAAATTGTTTATGAATATGATGAATATATTCATATTTCATGCTTAGAGTATCTATACTATAGAGGAACCGCTGGAACTTCAAAAATATAGAATAAAATGATGGTGCTGGGCTACCTTTTCTGACCTCCTATTGGCTGAGAGTAGGCTTCATTCAAAGATTTCCACATGTTTGGAACAGCCTGCAGGCGGCACTGTTCGTGAAATACTTGCCTCTGTGATTGGCAAAATATAATTAAAGCTGTAACTCATAATTTAGTCGGAGTTAAATCATATAGGTGCAGGGGTATCTACCACTATCTCATAGACGTTTGATATAGTGTACTTCTTGTTGCATTTCATAAGGTTTTTTTATTGCTTTGAATTGCGAGACGAGCATGTCGTTCGCCTGATGGTAAGCGATACGACCGCTCATGAACAGTGGCAAAACCAAACAACCCTTTGAATTACAAAGCAATTCTTGGACTTCCACTGTGCTTCGCCATCTTGAGACATGAGATGTTAAGTCTCAATATGTCAAGTAGTTATTCTAGCGACAATATCCTTCAACCCGAAACACAACAAGACAAAAGGAAGGGAGAAATAGACATTGCAGTGGTACCTGCCCAGCAGTGGCGGTACTTCCACACAAGCCCAAAAGCTCGGCTTGCCCTACTTTATACGCATATACTCAATCTTAAAGTAAAATTAGTAACATAAATAAAATACATTCGTTTAATGCAAAACGTCTATCATTTTTAAATTTACCGCGTCGCGGCGTGCCATAATGGAGCCCCGCGCCTGCGACGGAGCACCCGCGCCCGCAGCGCCACGCCCGGCAACTCGCCTAAGCGAGCGCCGCGGTCTAAAACTAACATAAAAATATTTCATTCAAAATCAACGCTGGTCCACGTGTGACGCAATATATAAAATATTATCTATCTTTTTCTCTCTCGTGTGCTTTTACCTGGCTTTTGGCGTATATTGCCGTCTCAGTCGCACCTATGGGTGAATTGCTACTACCATGACACCACGTACCTATACATATAGCTATTCTATAATGCAATTTGTACCAAGCAAAATGCCCGGCTTCGCGTAGTGAAGTTGTGCACTTGTCGCGTCATATTATGATCCAAATTTATGGAAAAATATTTATTTATGTTTTGCTATAAGTTATATTGGATAATATATAAAATAAATTGATATTTTTTGAGACCGTATTATGATGTTTTAAATATGTTTATTAATATATAATTTGGAATTGCACATAATTTAGGACCTGTGGAATGTGGATAGTTTCACGTTTATTATTATGTCTTTCGAGCGGACGATTAACCAGTAATCACAGAACATCTACGTTTAGTTTTCGTTTAATTATAGTATTTTACGTTTATTACGTATAATAATAGGTGAAAATGTGCCTTGTGATGGTTTGAAGTGCGTGCAAGTGTTGATCGGCGAGGAAAAGGTAAATTCATTACATTTCGTTGACGAACAACTACTCGTATCTGGTCCAAAACCTACGCCTGATTTGTTGTGATTTCTCAAAGTACAGAAAACTATATTATGCATTAATATCTTTTCATAATTCCGGTAAACAGCGTATAGAAACCTCTTTACGCGTCAGATACATATGTGATGAGATTTCAAAACATTATGCGCGTAGACAGTAATCGTAGTGTTTTTCAGAAATTAGTTGACACTGTTTGCCATTGAGTTCATCAAGAGCTTCCTTTCAGGGCTCATGATGAATCAAAAAATCACATGCATACACAAAAACATAACATGAATGTATTAATAACAATAATTTCTGGCCGCGAAATTAAACACGGCGCCGTACTTGTGCTATTGTAGTGGCTTTTTATTGTTAACTTTATATTGTAATTAATTTACAAAATAACTGCAATGTAAAGTTACGTATGCATGCCCAAAAGTAATTTGACTTACACATTTGTTTTATTCATCTATTTAAAACTTATGATAGGCCATTCAGTATTTTGGCAATAATAAATAGCTGGTTGTGAAAATCGCGCCATCTATTAGATTTTTTCGAAACAACTTATTGTAATAGATTTTTTTCATAACGGTGATAAAGACAGTTATTATTTTATTAGTTTTTATCCTAATCTTATATAGATCGTGTGGTAGGTCTAGGACTGCCTCGATGGCGCAAAGTTGAGGTCTCGGATTCGAATCTCGGGTCGTTTTTCTATATATTTTTTATCGCATAGGCTCGCCCCCTATCGCATGATGAACACGTTCTTCTTTCTTAATACCATTTTGCTCCTGAACCAATACATATTCTTGCTAAAAAAAATATTGGGCTTGCCCTAGTCCACAACCCTAGGCACGCCACTGCTGCCCAGGCGGCATATCACATATGAGAGACCTTCCAACAGTAAAGATAAGTTAGATTGTCAGATACCACTGTCTGGTGGTAGTATTTACGCATCCACCCAGATAATGATAACCATACAGAATAGTGGATAACTCATCGATTATCATAGTTGGTCGGTTATGCAAGTGAGTTGCATTTTGAGTGCATATTCGTTTTCGAGTAGGCCGACGTAATTGTGCCGATGAATGCTGTATTTGGATTGCCTTCTTCTAAGCAATACCAATAAATAGCAATACCGAAGACTGCTGTCTTCGGATGTATTTCTTAGTGTATATATAACGTGACCATACGACCCAATTTAGGCGGGACAGTCCCGCTTTCAGGAAGTCTGTCCCGGTGTCCCCAGCAAGGCCTACATAGTCCCGCTTTTGCAAACAGACCAAACGATGATCAAAAAGTATTTCCCGCTCGAAATGCTTTATCGAACTATTACTGAAAACGAGTGGGTCAAATTATTCCAGCACTTTCGTAAAAAAAATCTTGATTTAAAAATCTTTTCCACAATTATTGACAGTACGTTATGTCTGCCTGGAAGTCACGCCACTGCTGGGGCTTATCAATTGTGCCTAACGAACTATTTTGTGTTTAGTGCTATGATTATTTTTTGTAATTCAATCTTCTTTATTAAAAACTTGTAAAACACCAACAACTTTTTATTAATATTTTATTCCACAGATGTCCCGCTCTGGCACAACAAATAAATGGTCACGTTATGTATATAGTTAACTTGTCATGTTGATCAGTATTAGCTCATATTATAAGTCCCACTGCAGTGCACGGGCCTCCTCTACAATCGAGAATACGAATACATATAATTTGAGAGTGGTTGGACCATACATTTCACAGTCACTATGGTATGCAGATTTCCTCAAGATGTTATCCTTCACCGCTATAGTGCGAGGTTATTGACTATCAAATAGTATATATTTATTTTATTATATGTTTACTGCGTTTGTTCCACAAATTATTTTTGTATCCCGTGGTATTGATTGATTACGTTACACAAAGAAATCGCGAAAAAAACATTTTCTTAAAATATGAATAAATGCATAAAATCCATACAATAATGTTTATGATTTTAATGGAAAGTTCACCTTCGCATAAGTTGAACCAAGTGCATCGGTGTTGAAGTTCAGGTAAGTTCAAAATTGGCAGGTTGTTTACATCAATTCAATAGTTTGTAAAGGTTAAACTACGTGCGGTGGTAAAGAACAGTTTGGTGGTTGGTTAGTTGAGTAGGTATAATGAATTTAAACCAGAAAGTTGTCTTTATTGATCTTACGTCTATTTATTTAATGGTTTTTTCGATTTACGTGAATGTTACACTTTCAAATAAAACTAATTGCTCGACTCGGGCGCCCCGTGATCACAAAAGCTGTAAAGGGTGCTGTAAAGTAATCGGACGTTCAAATACGGAACGTCTCACGTTGTCGAGAAGTTAAACATCTCTTATTCTAAACCCAAGACACAGAACAGTTGAATATGGTTCTAAACCCAATGCAAAAATAACCATTGTAATACTACTCAATTTTGGGGAGTTCTACTCACTAGGTCCAAAGGTATTCATCATCAGGTCGTCACCAATGTTTTATGGGATCACTTGTCAAATATATCGTTTATAACAAAAAATGGTTGCCTGTAAAGTCGGTTTTACGGGCGAAGATTTTACGTGACAACGTCTTTTTCTCGGTAGAATATTTATTGATATGAATATAATTAAATTAATCACTCAACTATAATTAGATCATAGTTGAGTGGGAGAGAGACGCAAGGCATTCGGCGGGCCTCTCTCTCGTTCGGTGACTCATCGTAACGTTACCGGGCGTTACACTTTTTCATAAGTGACTCCCAGCCGCAACCTAATTTAAGACGTTGTCACGTCAAAAATAATTATAGGCAATATTATAATTTTTAAAGTTTGAGCACGACACATAGCTTATGGTTTGAAATTAGTTGATAAGTTTGTAGTAGTTTTAATGATGATTTTATGGGACGTCATTGTTGCTAAGCGATAAAGACCTTAAATAAATAAATAAAAAAGCACGATACTACACACAATATGTTATATTTACGGCAATCTTATAATTTTAAATCAGGGATAAATAGTAGATAGACATAAACTTTTACTCTCCTTTATAAATTTATAGTTTTATGTCTAGCCTAGATGAGTCGAGATACTCTATAAAAATACTTTCAATATTAGATGAAATTCTTTGCTCCGCCAAAATTGTGGATTTTGGTGAGTTTTCGATACCTAAAAATATATGTGGACTGTGGGGTTACAAATAGATTTTTTGTAAATCGTAGGTTCCTTAGATAATTGTTATCTGCGTCCCAATCATATTCTTGATTTTTCGTGTGACTGTTCCATTTCTACGGATGCGAAAACACTAAAAGCGGCAAAACTACGCCTGAATCTAGGTGTTATAAGCACGCCTGTAAGATTTTACTTAGGGTAGTAAGATAGCTTGATACCGTTATAGACCCAGACGAACGCATCTGCGTAGAACGGTTCTCGCCTCAGGCAGAGCTGGATGTCTTGTGACCCCAATCTACCCTTTGCATCCTCCACTATGGCCGGAAAAAGGGGACCATAATCAGTTTTCCTCTCATTAAAAAAGGGGGATATAACGTGACTTAATTCCATTATCATGAATGTGTCCTATTGTCTTGTATGGTCTCGTTGGTATTGTGACACCACATTGCAACGGTAATCGTATAGCCCTCAGTTCGATTTCTAAGTAGGGTGCAAATTTGTCCTCATTCTACGAAATACGTCTGCAAGCGTCCAGTGCTTTGTATCTGAATAGAAATACAGGCATAGTGCTCCAGAGATAAAGGTGTGTTTGCTATTTTAACTTTTAGACTGATGCTTCGCTGCGCTTCGACTTTGCGTTTGTGGAACTATCTCTACATGCCTCCATTCCCTGTCAAAGCATGGTGCCGAGTAGTTTTTATCTATCTTGAATGGCAAGCTACAGCCTTTTTTATGAACATTTAATTTTAAAGAGTAATTCCACCTATAACATAATTTTATAACTGACAAACTCCCTGAATATCTATATTTTTACATTATTTACTTTAACATAAACCTTGGCAGTTCACAGTTCGCAGATGGTGTCGTCAGGCTAACGAGAGCAAAGTCGACTAAAATACAAGTCCAAGAATTTATTCGGTATTGCGCGTTTCACGTGGAGTTAGGTTACGACGCGAACTAAAATTACCCCAATAAAAAGCCACAATAGTGTTTAAACAAAGACATTTATTGAGCTGGAGTTTGTTTCGAAATCTCGTTTTCTTGTTACGGTTACCGCTTGTTTAAAGTTTTATAATTTAAATTTGTATCCCCGGGCGCACAATGCAACGGTACATTGTTTGTTAGATGGTTCGGTTGACGACGGACTTTTTGGAGTTACCTACTGTATTTCTTACTTGAGAGTATGTTGCTGCCTTTGTTTATTTTGCGTTATTAATACAAACTTACAATACTTCTTGTGAAACTACACATGACTTTATTTTGTTTTTAAGAATACTATGTACTTAGTAGTACGCTAACAAATGTTGGGCGATATAATACGTATAGTTCGAGAAGATAAATAGTTCAGACTCATATAGAAAATTTCCATTCGAAATGTAACATCAATATGTACAAATTAACATATTTCCACGTCGCCGATAAACAAAAAACATGAAAGTAATTTTGTAATTTACCAACGCATTGACTTTAGCAATTTGTTGCGCTGCCCACACAGTGCCGGAGTTCGAAAATGTTCAAAAAATAAATATTGTACAAGCCGGCTAAAACAAACAGAGGGCTTTTGGTTGCGAAATAAATTACACAAATTGATATAATTGTTTGGTGAATTTGGGACGAATCGAATTTATCTGAATCGACATCAACTTATGATGTTTCTGCATATTGCTTACATATATTAGCCCCATTAATTTGTAAAGAAAGAACAATTTAGTGTATTTAGAAAGACATATCAGGGAACTGGTTAAGTTATTTTATACTTAAAGAAATTTCGGGCTTACGACAAAAGGAATAAAGTTCAAGTGTGGTCAAACAACTTGGAATGAAATAATGTTCCCACAAGAACTTCTTCAGTGAAAGTCTGGAGTTCTTGCATACTTGGAATTAAATTTTATTGTTGCTGTTTGTTTTGTTCTATAGCAAGTTTTTAGTAGCTACAAAAGGTTCATCAACCTAGGCATTAATTTTTACAAATTATTGTCTTTCAATCTTCGAATTAATTCAATGTTATAAAAATTCTTTCATTCTTTCAATTTACTAAACTTGAAGAGTTCGTGGTTAGGTTTCAATATTAAAGATTCGCACAAATATAAATTATCGGCAAGAGAGACAGGGAAGGATCGCAGCGGCATACCTGCTCACTGCTTAGTTATTTATGAGCCACCTTCGCATACAGGGTGTTCGATTCGAGTGAAATGTGGGCGGTCGTTAACAAAAGAGTTTTTGCCGAACAACCTCCGTACCCCTCTGCGACCCGGCCCATGTATTCCACGTCTACAAATGTCAATGTAATCGCAATATATCGAGGGACACTGCTTGTAATTATAATGGATGGCATTGGATTTATTATTTACGAGCGATAATGTGATAGTCGACTAACTGTTCTCTTGTGGTCTATAAAATGAACACTGAAAGCCTATTTTTGCACATGGGTGTCCATTTATTGTAGTACCATTATTTTATACAAAAATATGTATTAAATCATGTTCGTTGCGTGGTTTTCGAAATATCAATTTATTGTACGAAAACTAAGAATATTTTACTATTAATTACTCGACAATTACAGCATAATTAAGCAAGTTACCTAAAATAAATGCGGAGAATAATGAAATTGTTAAGTATCTATTTGTAGTTTTCAACGTTCATGCTGACTGAATAACATCAGACAGACTAATAAAGACGTTATCATAATTGAATAAACTTAATAATCTCATGCTCATTGTCTATTTGTACTTACTCTGTTTACTTACTGCCATTAATACCTACATTTTAAAGCAGAGACTTTGCAGACATTACATAATTAAATACACCCAGCAATCACATGCATAGTTCTGACCCCAAATTCAGATCAATTAAGTCTTGTTTCGTGGTACCAGAAATTACGAGAGACTTTCCGCTCTCAGAAACACTCAGATCCGAAACGAAATTTGAGGTCCGCACAAACATTTGTCTCGGTGCAAGAGTCCGGCCTGCGGCCACCTTTTCACAGCTGATGTTTGACCAACTGCGCAAGTGTGTGAGTATTTTATTTTCATCTCCGTTCAATTATTACCATAGTTTATTTCCTTTTAAGACTCTGTTATAACCGAAGCTCGTTACGCAGCACAATGCATGCTGGGTTATTGGCGCTCTAAACGATTTGCGGTCGACTTACACCCCGCTAGTGTTGGAATAAATAGCAATAGCAATCACAAATAGCAAGTGAAGTCGATAATAACATTTCACAAGTTGTATAAATAAACGAAATTTTGCAATTTCCGATTGTGATTCAAAGCCGATCGACTAATATTTTTATACGATCTCGTGTAATCTATGAAGGAGTGAGTTTTTTTACGGACCCATTTAAAGAAGAAACTGAACAGTCAATTTTGTGTGTTTAATTTTAGAAGTAAAAATAGTTATAATATATTGTCAATTTTTTCTTTAGAAATTCTCTCAGGAGCAATTAGCAATAGCAGAAATATAGATCATGCTAAGGTTTCAATAATAACAAGGTGGTGATTTTAATTTAAAATAGCAATAATTTCCATTACTACACCCCGCACTTCTATTATTATGTTTTATAAAACTGTGTAGACGTCTCGATAGGTGTAAAGTGAAGTGTCTACGTGGTTGGAATGTTAACTATTTTGTAATAAGGCTTAGGATACCATTTATTTAGAAAGAGTTGCTTTTAGAGTGCGACAATGTTGTTACTGCTAAGCTTGTGCTCGTGGGTACGTTTGTACGAGACGACGTGTACCTATGAAGAAAATTGTTATAAAAATTATAATGATGTGCAAGTATGAGATAATTTAAAAATTATGTGATTTTATATATCATTTTAAAGTGAACATCGTGAGAAAACCTGCAATCATCAAAAAATTATGCAGGAAAAAAGATATATGAAGTCTACGCCCGCATACGCATATAAGCCCGCATTACACCAGTCTAGCAGAGGTGCATCTATTAACTAATTCACTTCATTGTACTGTTTAAATTCACTTTATTTCTCTCGCAAGGAATATCTGCGAGTTTTTAAGCATTGCTTTGTAATTCATGGTGTTGTTTAGTTTTTTGTACTGTTCATAAGCGGTCGTATCGCTTACCATCAGGCGAAAGCCATGGTCGTCTCGCCATTCATAACGATAAAAAATATAGGTATTGAATTAACAATCCTCTTTTGTGAGGAATGTCGATCATAACCTTTTGTTATTCCACGCGCCATCGAAGCAGATATAAATGGCGTTTTATTTTTCATTTCGCCGGCAAGACGTTTGGTATAAAATAAGCTATTTTCTCAGTGGATAAACACGTCGGTGTGATGTTCGCACCATCAGTTTCCCTTCAGCGGGATCTCGTATGGCTCAGTTAACTGCCGTGTAATGGAGTTTTTATGATTTCTCCCCTAACATCAACGAAGTTGTGCTGCAGTTGTAGTTTAACAGAGATGCAACTTTACAACTAGTTGGGTGATAAAAAACTCTGTTTTATCAGTGCAATGACGAGCAAAAAGAAACAACGCAATATTTCCAAGTACGTAGAGGAAATAAAAGAAAACAAATTTAATAATTATTCGATTATTCATATCGAAAAACGGCAGAGCAAAGTTCAAAAAATCATTAAAACTATTTTTCATTAACGAGTGTTCAGCATTTGCAAGCTGGATTAATAAAGCATATCAGATTTCCTATATTCATATTTCGTATTAATTACAGTTCAGTGTTTATAAAGCGTTTAGATGACTTCCAATTTCCGCAGCTTGGCAGCATTTGAAACTGTCACCGTACTTCATATTCACCCTACGCATGATGAATGTTTCATAGTCATTCAGTTGCTGTTCCAGATTTCTAATCAACTCGTGTATATTCAATTACTTTGTGTGCTCCAATCAAGGTCGCTTTAACTGTCTTAAAGACAATATAATGGTTTACTGGGAAATTCGTATCACCCGAAAATGTAAACTTCGATATAGTGACGATATACGTGTGTCAATTTTCGGAGACAGTCAATAGCCGTCCTATTTCGATCAGTCGACGCATTTGTATCGACCGGCGCAAGTTAATGTTCACTCGTCAATGTTCATTTAGAGAGCACTTTTCATAAGTCCAACTAATTATTTGATACAGTCTATAGACTCAGTAGGTTGCAGTGATGAAGACATATATAGCTTTTTACTGAAAAATAAATAGTTGGTAAATTAGCTATTTCGACTACTACCTCAGTATTTACTGTGGGTAAGAACTCCGTTGTTTTAGCTATGTGATTTATTTGCACATTGGCAAATATATGAGGTGTTTAGGGACGCAGGATCTTGTGGCATTTTAACTGAACGGGAAAATATACCGGCGGCCAACAAAAATAAGAGGAATGCTTTTTTAAACCACTATTAGTTGCTTATCTATTGATGAATCACGAGATAAGTTGATTAATGAGTTAGTTTTTTCCCGATTGAGGTAAACGGTTCTCTTTATATGAATAGTGTTTTGTTGGTTTTAATATTCTGATCATTATAATCTGATCCTTTTTAAAATTATAGTTTGCTATTTTTTATAAATTTTCTGATGCTTTGGTTACAGTAAATATTATCAATATTCTTGACCTATCTTGAAGACATTTTAGCTTATATTGTTTTGTTTAGTAGAGCTAGCATGTAATCAGTCTTTATTAATGCCTGAATGAATTTTAATTTAACCCAAAATCAGTTGATTTTTCATAAATCAAATCAAAATTGTGAAAAACCGTCTGGCAATAGTTGACTGCAGGTATACGGTATGACTAACGTGACCATTTATTTTTTGTGCCAGAGCGGGACATCTGTGGAATCCTTACTAATATTATAAAGGTGAAAGTTTGTAAGTATGGATGTATGGATGTTTGTTACTCTTTCATGAAAAAACGGCTCATCAGATTTTGATGAAATTTGGTATAGTGATAGCTGACACCCTGGATTAACACATAGGCTACTTTTTATCCCGAAAAATGTAGTGTTCCCGTGGGATGAGTCAGGAAACCAAATATACATATTTTCTACTCTTTCAAATTTGGTATAGTGATAGCTGACACCCTGGATTAACACATAGGCTACTTTTTATCCCGAAAAATGTAGTGTTCCCGTGGGATGAGTCAGGAAACCAAATATACATATTTTCTACTCTTTCAAATTCAAATTGTTGGCACGGGATGTCCTCTCCTACGGAAGGGAAATATAGTCGACGGCACGCGGGAAATATAGTTAGTAGACACGCGAAATAATATGTTCTTGATGTGGATTGGACTCAAAAACTATCTGCACCCGGGCGAAGCCGGGCCCGACAGCTAGTTAAATAATAATAACAAAGTTTTTTTGTGTTTTGCAAGTTTTCATTAGAGAAGATCGAATAGCAAAAAATAATCATAGCACTAAACACAAAATAGATGAATAGGCACGATTTGTTAAGCACCAGTAGTGGCGTGACTTCCAGGCAAACACATAACATACTCAATAATTGTAGAAAAGTTTGTTAAATTAAGATTTTTTTTACGAAAGTGATGGAATAATTCGACCCAACGGTGTTCAGTAGTTGTTTGATAAAGCATTTCTAGCAGGAAATACTTTTTATTTATCGTTCGGTCTGTTTGCTAAAGCGGGACTATGTCGGCCTTGCTGGGGACACCGGGACAGACTCCCTGAAAGCGGGACTGACCCGCCTAAATCGGGACGTATGGTCACGTTAGGTATGACGTTTAAATATATTGTAATGGCATCGTCGTTAATATTAGCGCTATCATAAAATTCGACTTGTTTTCATAATATGTAATTGCCTGTATGTACAATCCAAATCCGAAATTGTCACCCGTATGGGTGGGTACACCATTCAATTATGGTGTTGGTGAAGGCGGTAAACTGAAAACACACGTCTTGGTAGAGCGTTATCACGATTTTTATTTGAGTCATATGCAACACTTAATAACAAACCGTGGAACAAATCGAGGGGCGCTAAGTCACTTGTACATAGACTGTAAAGCCCGTTTGTTTAAACGCAGACAGGCTTGTGAAAACTCATCCCGTCATTTGTACACCGGCTGGCTTGGGCAAATGTTTGCGTGGCCCGATATTGCACGCCACATGGTGCTTTTTGCACCCCCAGCTCCAGCCAGCTCTGTTTGAAATCATGTCCTGTTTGCAGTGGTAACTTTCATCTCCATTTGATGCCTCGTTGCTAATCGTTTGAAAGCGACATTTCAAATTAATTTGCTATTCGCGTTTGTTATGAGCGGATTTCTCTGTTTGGATTCAGTGTTTGTGTTCGTGTGGTTGGTTAATGGTATTGTTAGGATCAGCATGAACTATTTGTTTTGTCACATCGCTTTGAAATTGTTTGTTGGGCGGAAGATTCGTGGAATGTTGAATAGAAAATCTGGCACGTGCCGTAGGCTTCCCTTCCTGTATTTTTTTTGTTTTTCGTAAACTACGTTAACATCTGTATCGTAGACGTGATTAATACAAAAACTTTTTATATACGCAAACATTAAACATTCAAATCTCCAGCGTGGTGAGATAACTAGTTAGCCAATGGGTCAATGATACATTTTTCTACAATAAATGTCTTCAATCGCACTCTTGATTGTAAGTAATAACTATGACTGTTGTTTTAGTTTAGCTTATTTGTTGATTACAGATTTGCTCAATTGAACAGAATTTTTGCAGTAGCCAATTCCCTCAAGGTGATTGTATGATGACTCAGCTTGATTTTAGAGTTTGTATTGGCGATTAATTGTGATTTATCAATATTCAATGTTGCTAAAATAAGGAACAATTCAGATGTATATGTTAATTACAAAAAGGCCGCAAGCGAATACTGGCCATGCTCTCTGTGTAAATAAAATAAGTCCTGTCCACAAGTCCTGTCAAATTCAATTTCCCCAAACGTTGCACCAGGATACACATTATTAATTTAATATTATATAAAATCTATAATCCGCTGGACAAAATATTTATTAACTTTAATATTTAATTTTTAACCATGTCGTCTGAAATGGTCATAAGTGAACAACCAGTGGACGTTCTTTACCAGCATGATGATTCTCCCTCATCAGAAGAACCACCTATGGAAGAGTGGTCTTCCCTTATTATCCCACTTACGAGTGATAACCCTAAACGGGCCCTGTATGAGGAGGGTCTGTTCAGCCCGGGTAGTGGGGAGATATGCACCAAGTACGTCCCTATGTCGGCGAGCTCGATGATACGACATCCTTACTACAACTACCCGGGTATCAAGGACCCAGGTATTCTTAAAGCTCTTTTGAAGCCAGGTGAGTCCAACTCTGTACGTGTTTTAAATGGTAGTCTTCCCAAGTTACTGTATGCCAATAAAATAACTTTATACATACATATATGTGCCTACCATGGCGCATGCTACTTTATATAGATATATGCCAACCCGCATTAGGAAAGTTTTGTGGACTATATGGCCTAACCATTTTCAATCGTACTCTCGATTGTAGAGGAAGCCCGTGCCCTGCAGTGCGACGTATATGGGCTGATACAGAGATACCTAAACGTTTCTTACTACTAAATCCTTGCTTTCATAGATTCAAAATTTATATTATGTAAAATTCATACCAGGTTTAACACAGAATATACTTTATTTGATCTTGAACTACACACAAGACGCGGAAAGTTTTTTAACTTATTGATATTATCCAAAAGCCATACCAAATAGACGGTTAGAAAACCTTTTTCCCTTCTCTCCGCCATGAAATATTTATGAAGAGTAGCGGCCAAGGGATGATTGGCATAACAATCAGTTTGTCGTTGCATGTCAAAAGCTCATGATTTTTTAATATTTTGCAGCCCTAACAGAACAGGATCTTATCATATTTATTTGTGCAGTAAATAAACAGAAAAAGCTTCGGTACTAGCCATACGATATTGGCTATATTATATGGCTAGTACTAGTAGATGTTGGGTTTTTCACAACATCCAAACTCGAATCAATATTATTTAGTTTAGATATTTTGTCCAACAATTGCGTTATAGGTATATGGATGTATGTATGTAGTGGTGATTTGTGTGACCCACACACTTTTATGTACAAAATTGCTCTCTTTTGTATGTGTGGTTTGTATCCTTGCTCAACTAAGACTTATTAAAATTGCGGCTTGGTCAACAAAGACGTGGACAAAATAAATAAATAAATATACGTAGTGGGGAGATAATAAAAATAAATGTTATGTACCTAGAACCGCTGAGAATGTACGACTACGACGGCCAAGATTTATACATGGATCTCTGTGACGAAATGAACGTGTGTCCAGTGAAAGATTTTCACAGAGGATTGCTTGAGACGTCCATAAATTTAAAGGTAAACAATATATAGTATAAGGTGGCGTGTATTACAAGAGGCATGCACTCAGCATTGAATGGATATATAGGCTGAAGAAGAAGAAAAAGAAGAATATATGTATAGAACTAGATAACAATTTGGCGTTTCTTATGATTTCGATGTTAGTTATATCATTATTACTTCTCATGCACTGTACAACTACACACCACAGAATTAAGAAGACTGTTAATTTCCTAAAATATTTCAATTTACTCAGGGAGTCGTAAAGTTTAAAACTCACTCAATCTGCACCGCGTATTATATCTAAGGGACGTGAAATAATACTGTATGAGCTAAAGCATGCGTTCTCTATCCTGTTATTATCCTTAGCTTCTTTCCGTCTCTCATCTCATTATATTTTGACATACATAAAATGAGGCCTTTTCCCAGAAGGGGTAGGCAATAGTGCTACCAGGATAACCACGTTTCGGCTTGTGCGTTCCGTCCAACGATGTAATGTGATTTGATGTGATAGGGCGAGCCTATCACCGTATCGGGCACAGATTATAAATAGCATACTAATAATGAATAGAAAAATCCAGTATCACTTAGCCGACCCGGGATTCGTTCCCGAGACCTCAGCTTTGTACTTTTACCGTAGAACTACGCCACTGAGGCAGTGCATTTCTATTTTGAATTGCCGATAATACACATACGATTAACGATCTTAGTGTGTAGATCTTCGTCGGCGGCAGTAATGAATTATCCTCAGGTGATACATTTTCTCGTTTGTAATGCTCTGCTATAAAAAAGTTTTTTAATTTAATCTGCAGTATTATGGAGTTAACCCAGTGGGAGTGAGGGCAATGTCCATGGCGCTGCTGAATAATAAGTTTGTGAAGAGGTTGGATCTCACCTCCAACTTTTTGACCCTGGATGCGGCCTACCATCTCGGGCAGATGTTGGGAGAGAGTTTTGCACTGCAGGAATTGATTTTGAAAGAGTGCAAGTACATACTACATATTACACACTATCTAATTTGTTTTTGAGCAATATTTAGTGATTATTATCTGCTTAAAGGACCTTACACAACGTAATAAGTATGACATTTTGTTTAAAAATTATTCTAAATAAAAAAATATTTCTTATTATTTTTAAATTTTACTGAGGAAGCTGATTGACGGTTTTTCCGAACTGATATAACATTGAGGGACATTTCAAAACTGTGATTTTGTAATGATTGTATAGATTTTGTACTTCCAATGTTGGTATTCAGTTTGCAGGCAGAAGGTGTCCGGAACCTTGTAGTAAACCTGTCGAAACGTTCAATGGAGGAGCTCGACTTGTCCAGAAATAACATTAAAGATGCCGGTTTAACATACCTCGCTATGCAGATCAAGAAAGGCGCCGTTATAAGACGGTGAGGAAACATAATACTTAATGTTTTCTAATCATCACGAATGTCTTCGGGCACAGAAAGTTTATATTGAACTTAAGAAAATGCCTAGGAGAATGCCTCATCCTAACAAATCCTACCATTGTTGTAAAGGACATTATCAACAACCAACATTTATTTACTGCTGGATATACACAGCCCGTTGAGGTTCACTTTCGTATCTTTCTATATCTCTATTTTCAACGATAGGTAGTCCGCTGCTAAACAGCTTTGCACCGAAATCATTTAAAATTAAAATTTATATTTAAAAACTTTTTTAGTTTGAATTTGAGTTACAATGATCTGGGCGGTGAAAGCGCAGTCGCTCTTGCTGAATCATACATGCGCAACAATAAGGTGACGCATCTGGACGTGTCATGGAACCAAATGTATCCAATGAGAGGTAAGCAAAAAATTACTTTAATTGTTTACAATTAGGAAATATAATTATTTATCCATGTATTCAACCATTAGGTGTATACCTAATTGTTGCTAACCTACCTATTTTGTTTATTTAGCTAAATACACCATTTATCAAAATGTAAACATTAAAATAGCATGGCTATTGAATTTGCTGCCTTTGCTGGAATTGTAGATATATTTCTCTACGACCTATTAGAACGTTTTCACTACATAAAGTATGATGTTGAGTTATCGGTTATGCTAGGAAAGTTAGCTTATAAAACTGTTGGAGCGAGAAGACGAAGTTTCCGAACATTTTTAAAAACGTTTGCAAAGCAAAACATTTGTTTGGGGATTAAATATAGATATTTTAAACTGGAACATTATACATGATTTTGCATATTTCGAAATCTCATAACTTCCAAATTCGAATTTACTCGTCCAGCGTAAATAGCGACATATATTAGAGTTACGCACTACTTATGAGAACGTTTTGTTCGTCACAAAGGACATTGAGTTATCGGTAATGCGACGAAAGTTAGCAATAAAATTGTTGAGGCGTAGTGAGCGCCGCTTGCGACCGTTTTAGAAACGTTTCACCGTTCTGAAACTTTCCGTTGGCTATTTCATTCGAGTCGCGCGAGGCTGCGAGTAGCTCTCATAAATATTAAACAGTACACGGGTTCGGCTCTGTGCCGTTTTATTTTCGACATGTGCGTTCTGCTCTTTTTTATATCTATAATATGACGTTTGGCTGGAATTGAAAAAAAATGTCGCGTCCCCGTCTACGGGTGGTCTTTGATGTGATTTCCTCAACAGCGTTTTGTATGTGCCGGGGGAATTTCTAAATGCGATTGCTTTCGGATTGAGCTTTGGTAGTTTAGTTGCCGTTATTGGTTATCTTTGAGAATATTTTAATAAACGATCATATTTTTGTATCTATGTTTATCTTATTTAGATAAAACTGTTTGATCAAGCCATGATGGTTAATTTTAGAAAAAAATAATTATAAAGCCTAAAGACACTAAAGCCAACATTGGATGTAGAGGTGAACTTATAAGAAGGTATTCTAATTCTAAAACAACATCTTAATTTTGTCGCCTTGTTAGTGTATTCCATAGAAATCATTTAGGGCAGTTTATGTTCAGCAGATCTTCTATCACTAATAATGACTATGATAAATATGTTTTGTCAGGTGCCAATATGCTGGTAAGAGTCCTTGGCGACAGCAAAGTGCTGCAATCCTTGAACTTATCTTGGAATAGCATGAATATCGGAGTACCTTTGAGAAAACTGCTGACTGTAAAATCATTACAATTTTTGGACTTGAGTAATAATAAGTATGTGATTCACTGTTTTCTGATTTATATTAATTGTATTAGCCCATGTATTTTCCCTCCAGGACGTAGATCTGAACCTAGTTATTTAGATCATAGAGCGGTGTAGAGATCAATTTCTTTGATAGACGGATGACTTTAATTTGGTGATTGGTACAGCTGATTCTGTTTGAAGATGCATTCCTCCTTCCCTTCTTAGTTTTCTGAGAAGGCGCAACATCTGCTTCCATTGTTAAATTAACATTAGGTTTAAGTGTTATTCCCGCACCGTTCATAAATGCACCCACTAAAGTAAACAACTCCTAGTGCGCTTCAACGAATAACTTTTAAAATCAGAATAGTGTTTACGTTTAGTATTTTAAAAAGGGATAACCTCTCTATATTATTCTGGCATTAAAACGCAATAATATATGCGAATTACTGTTTAATGCGAAGAGTGAATGTGTGTAGCAATAAAATCAACCGAAACGACCGCGGTAATTGTCATTGCCGTAAACTTGCTGTGTGATAATATGTTACTGTAATGAGCAGTTTCCTTGTTATCATCTAAGGCCAAAGCTATTTTAGTTTTGGAGCAAAGACGCAATGCGACGTGCGATTGAAGTACGGCTGTGCATGTTAGGTTAGAATTCATGAATTGCATCACATCTTTTGTATTGGCGGCTAGATGGGACTGACATGCGACAGGCTTAGGTCCTGGAATAAGGACTTTATTGTGCAGCTTTTAAAATAAACTGGCACCATACTAATGTTTGTAGTTGGTAAACAACATATTTATAAAAACTAAAATTATATAAAATTTTAAAAACTCATCTTACGAATTTCATCGCGGTTTTTGGTTTGGCCAACTGCCACCTTAATTAACCCGTGATCAGAAACACGGTTAAATCTTCGAAAAATCGGAAAATAAAAATAAACCAAAAGTCTCGATCAAATTCGTAAAATTAGTCTTATTTCTATGTTTAACATACAAGTAAACGTGTTACAAATAAAGCAACATTATCTACTAATTTAATTAATACAATTATCGTATGTATTTTTCATATTTCTAGATTGACGAATGAATCAGCAACCGCTATTGCTTTAAGACTGCCCAACGCCGTTTCGCTACAAACATTGGACATATCCAACAATCCTTTGAAGCCAATCGAAGCTCTGATTATAATCCGCTCATTGAGACTAAAGAATACAAAACTTCGCCACCTTTACATGCGCGATATTATCGTCAATCGAATTTTTGTGACTGTAAGATTTCGTCATTATTTATTTGAAACGCGAATTTAGATTATATAGCGTCTTAATCTAGTGTTTTAAGATTTTTATTGGAATGTGGTGTAATGGTGAAATATATCTCTCTGTAGGGAGCGAAGTGCTGAAAAAGGCCTTTAATTAATCCCAAGATATATCCAGTGCAAGTAAATTTCAATAGATGTTCTCACCGAAGAGAGAAAACATACTTTTTTTGTCTAGCCCATAGGCTATACGACAGGGAGGAGTTTATCGTTATACGAGGGATAAATCACCACGAAATAATATTTTTTAATAAGGCATATAACTTGAAAACTAAGAAACAAAAAAAAAATGTATTGATCACTAAACTTATAATTGGACGAATCTCCAAAAGTCATTGTTTGATATTGTTCTGGTACAGGAAATGGAAGATATATTAAGAATCCGTCCTAATTTGAATATAGTGCACGGACCAGTTAGAGGCAACTATGTAATTACTCCGCCGAGCATGAAAGTAATTGTCATGAAGAGGATTGACTATATAACCGCTAGAGCATCTAAAAAGTGCAAAATGGATATTGGGTAAGTAAATTTACAGAATTGAAATGATAAAGTAGGGTATTTGACTATGATCGGTTGTTTTGGTATTACTTGGCGTACAACCATTAAGATAAAAACAGAAAAATATGGAAAATTAGATTGTTGAAGTGTATAAACAAAGTAGGTATGGAATAATTGGTGTTGAGGTTAAAATATATTGCGGATTTTATTTCTTTTTTCCTGTAATTGTTATCTACAGGTTCATATTGCCGTATGGTACTTAATAACCCACATGATTATAATCACCCCAAGTGACAAATTTATATTATACATTTGAAAATAATTCGGGATTTTATGTCAATAATCGTGATATTAGTTTTCAAGACCTTTTGCCCGCCCGTATGGTTACGATTATTTTTTTAAAGCATAGCTGAACTTCAGTCCGGTTCGGGAACTTGCCGTAAAAGACTTGTAGATAACTATTCGTGTTGATTAACGTTGATCAACGGTGAGCCTTGAAAACTAAAATCGCAGCGTGGTGGACTAAATGGCCTAACCACTCTCAAACCTATTCTCGATTGTGGAGTAGGCCCGTGCCCTGCAGTGGGGAGTATATGGGTGATACAGATACAGATTAATATTTTTATGTTGGGGAGACAAATGCGCAGTGTCATAACTCATATATCATAATATCCGATTAAAGTTGCGTCTACTATTTATTTGTTTAAATAAAATAAGTACCTACATCAACAGCAAAATACATCAGTAACATTTAATAAACATATTTTGACAAACGGAAACCATTTACTGATATTATGCCAATTATACACGTACACAACGTTCATAAATTATAAAAAAGCAAATTGATGATTAAAATCTGCTTGATTCACTGCGGTATGCAATATGCGGTGTCATATTATACACTTTTATAATCAAAACGCCAAGAAAGGTGTTTTGTTCCGTCCCAGTGCGCGTTACCGGTGACGGGCAAACGCGGTTGTGAAGTCAAGTCGATCGAAACGCACAACGTGTTTATGCGGTCTGCGGTGTGGGGCGTCCGACACGGTTTAGACTTTCGTATGAAGATACGCTCTTTTGTTCCGTCGCAGTACGCGTCAGCGGTGAGGGGAAAGAGCGGTGGGGAATGAGGGTAGAGGGCGGTGGGGCGCGGGGCGGGTGCGCCGCACAACGCGTCGGCGCTCGTCGCGCACGGCTCGTGACGGCTAGTGACTCGTGCACGCGGTATGCGGCTCTCTGCGTCATGGATTCAATCGACCAGAATTTAATAGAATTGGTTCAAAGTTACCCGTGTTTGTATAGAAGCAAGGACAAATCATACAAAAGTTTGGCGGTGAAAGAAAACTGCTGGAACGAGATAGGGCGAAAATTGAAAAGGAAACGTAAGTAATTGATTTGTATTTTCTTTGTTAGTTCGTGATGACATTTTAAACATAATGTCAAATGTGTAGATAGATAGTTTCACCGAGATTTGAGTAAGAGGGAAGATAGTGTGACTGCGCAGGAGAGACAAGGACAGAAACAAAGATAGCGCAACCGCTACTTCGTGTTATTTACCGCGGTTTTGCGAGTTCATGTAGTAGGGTTGCATCATATATTTTTTTCGTAGAATTGTATTCTTCAGTATCCATTTAGGTTTTGCTTTGTGAGAATGTACATTAATATAATAACTGTTATGTTTACCGTTTTGTCTTACAAATACAATACAATATAGCTTGAAGTTTTATGGCACTTATAAGTACTAGATAGTTTTTGATTTTGCAAAATATTGCGCGACCACCATGCTGTTTGGCGGGAGACATAGACATTGCGGTGGTACCTATCCAGGCGGCCTCTCACATATGAGAGACCAAACGGCAGTGTAAACTGTGTGCACTGTTGTGTTTCGGCGTGAAGGACATTGTAGCCAGAGTAATTACTGGACATATTGAGACTTAACATCTTATGTCTCCGGATGACCAGCGCAGTGGAATGCCAAGCATTGCTTTGTAATTCAAGGTGTTGTTTGGTTTTGCTGCTGTTTATGAGCGGTCGTATCGCTTACCATCAGGCGAAGGACATGCTCTTCCCTTCATTCATTGCAATAAAAAGTCTCTTTCGCACGCGTGCGAATGGCGAACCTTATGGAAGACTAGCTGTACCCGCGACTTCGTCCGCGTGGAATTTAACAAAAACTTTATTTTTGTAAAATAAAATATTTTTTCTAAAATAAATGTAGCCTAAGTTACTCCTTATTATATTAGCTACCTGATAAAAAAAAGTCTCGTCAAAATCGGTTCAGCCATTTCAGAGATTAGCCGGAACAAACAGACAGACAGACAAAAACAAATTCTAAGGTCATTTTCTTTATAGGTATCGTGTATATAACGATATGTAGTTGGACATTTTTTTTAAATTTTCACTTTACAAACAGACACTTCAATTTTATTTATATGTATAGAAGATGGTGTCACGCCGCCGTGCATGTTGCATCCTTTTCTATTATTCCCAACATCAACTTTTACATATTTGTAACCTGCTTATTATTTAACAGATTTTATAAATAAATATTCTTTCTGATTGTTATTATGCATAACGAACTCTTTCGATATAAACAATAATAAAAAAATATGACACTAGCCTATTATTGTTACAGCTGAAGAATGCAAGACTAAATGGCGTAATATACGTGATAATTATAAAAAGATTCAAAAGAAAAAGAAATCTGGAAGTGTCGAATTTGTTTCTAAATATGACGATGAAAGACTCAAATTCATAGATGACAGTTATGACGAAGAAGAGGTTATTATTACTGGGATTAAGACTGAAATCGATAAACCCAATGATGAAGACGATTCGCCTGAAGAGGACGATCAAACTACTTCCTCAACACATATATCTTCGTGTGACCCTCTTTCACTACATCGATCACAAGAACCAAGCCAAAGTCAACATTGGATATCACAAGTCAGAAAGAGAAACAGTCTCGCAGAAGGGATTAGGAGGAATCGTATAATGAAAAGGAGAAAATTGTTGAGACAAAATACGGAAAGAGGCGATACTCCTGTTCACGTATTTTTTAAGAGTATGGCTGATGTAGTTTGTCAATTCCCCCCAGACAAAATAGCTCAAATCCGATCAAAGGTTTGCAACATTGTTTCAGACATGGAATTATCGATCTTGGAACATGACACGTAATCATTGGAACAATCGTTATATTATTTTAATCCTGACTTCAACGTTCGACAGTCGCTACGACAGACACTATCGACCTTATTTATAGACAGTTTAAAATCTATTTAATTATCAAATGTATTATCTCCTTTGCTCAAACTGACTGAGACTGCAAAAGTCGTTCGATAAACCACCCGATAATTAAATAGGTCTATTAAGTTGTCTATGAATAAGAGCGTTTTATAACAGAATTCACCCACATTCACACCCATAGAAGTAATATGTTCTACGGAACAACTGGAATGTTAACTAGCCGAAATAAAGGGCTAGTCAAAAAAGAGTAGTATCCATGTATACACTCCAGTAAAATCAACGTCGACAAAAATATTTCATGGAAACAAATATAAGACATACAAAATGACGTTTATATGAAATGTTTTGGAGAGATTTTATTTCACGAGTAGTTCCTTTCCAAACAACACACTTTATCATTTAAGCTACTGCTATTATTCTAAGTAGGTACTACTATTCATTTAATATGCAATTGTAACTTAGGTACTAGAACTCTTGTTACTAATGCACAGGAAGACTGTTATGTAAGTAATAAATAAGAGTAAGTCTATTCATAAGAATTTATTACATAAATAAAAAACCTTTATTCGCCTTAATAGGGGTTAGAATCACATCGCCTATTTTTGTTGGTTTTTGTAACCATATTAAAATTCAAGTATCTACGATTTAAAAAACATCCCAGATGTTTTATGTCTATCAGTGTATTTTATCGAACATTACGTATTTTTTATTAAAATTAAAACTATATAAAGCTGTATAAACAAACCTTGGTGTGTATTATTAAATAAATTTTATTTTGATTTTTAGACTTCAAAGATACAGCAGGGAAAAAATAAAATAAGATGTCAATGTTTTTTAGCATTAAATTTAACGGATACATCTGAAACAAAGCTATATGAAAAAAAATGCAACTTGTTTTTTTTTTTCCTTTAAGATAAAGCAGATTACTAAAATAAAAAGTTGCACTTTGGTGAAAATTGCAACAATCTAAAAATAGCAGTACATATTTACCTCATTATTACACTTTATCCAAAAATATGTTAACAATTTTAAACTGACTTATAATGTTTAAAAATAAAGATCCTTTAATGCAAAATATAATTGTAAAAACAGTTAATATTAAATTAATCGTTTGAGTGAGGCTGTTGTGCAACAGACTTTTATTAGTTGGTTTTATATTTGTTACATATTTTATGAAGGTACAAATACATAAACGATGTATGCAGCAGTACAAACAGTTCCTTATTCTAGGCTATATTTAATTTATCGTAAATATGGTCACGATAACGTTGATAATAAATACATTGTGATACTAGTATTAAATTCCGAAAATAACCTATGTTTTTTTTCTTTTTGATCGACCAATGTTGTTTTATTGAATTTACATAAAATTCCTAAATTGTCTTTGTAAAAAGGGTTTTTAGATTTGATTCTAATCTTATAATTACCAATATTTCGTCTTCTAAAACAACCAATAGTCACATACGTATGTAGTCTTGACCACACTAATATATAGCCTTGTGTCGTGGGTATCAGAAACTACGAGAGACTTTTCGGTTTCACAAACATCGACACTCGAAATAAACACCTGTGATTCACACACATATATTTTGTTTCGGTGCGGGGATCTAACCAGTGGCCTCTCGTTCCACAGCCAGTGTCTAGCTAACTGCGCCACGGAGGCTGTTCAAATTCTCGTTAATAAAGACAAATGGCTATAGTAGACAGTAGAAATGTTTGAAATGATATTTAATATGTTAAGGTTTATATGCGTGGTGGCTCGTTGGTAAGGGAACGGACCATGTGGCTGCCATCATGTTCACGGTGGTCGCGGTTTCAAATCCCTAGGCACACTTCTGACTCTTCGTATTTATGTGTGTATTGATAGTCAATCACCATTCACCACGCTATATAATGGTGAAGACAAACATCCTGAGGAAACCTACATACCATACCGATTTGTAAGAATTTCACTGGTATGTAAAGCCTGCCAACCAGCACTAGGCCAGCGTGGTGGACTCACCTAACCCTTCTCAATCGCACTCTTGATTGTGGGGGAGGCTCGTGTCCTGCAATAGGACGTATATGGGCTGACACATGTTCAGGGTTTGACACCGCGTATTGTCAAACCTCTATCAGTTTGAACGTTTGCAGGGTATACTTTCTGACAGCGGCGAGATTTAACGAGGAGCCGGACATAATGACTCGAGATCTGTACAGAGACCTGACGATGGCGGGTGCTCCTATAGAAATGGGTCTGATTGACGAGATGGCCAGTGTCTTCCCAGGTAAACCGGGAGACAAAGGTGCCAAGACTATAAACATATCCAGTAAGTATATTTAGAGCTAGCGGAGACCGGGACGGTGGCATGGCAAGTGATTTCATATTTTACCAAAGGATATTCAAACTTAGCTTATGGAAATACAATATAAATTACAATGTTTTCAATTTATGCCGTGGCATCAAAAATCATTTGTCGATGCCGTAACATCAATTTAAAACAATTGAATTTATGTCGTACTCCCATCGGATAAGTTTGAATATCGTTTAGTAAAAAATTGAATCCTTTGCCACGGCGTCCCGGTTTGCGCTGGCCTTAACATGACATTAAATGGTATTTCATCATAGAGTACTTTGTCATATTTTCATAACGTCATATTCTTGGTAGACGGACGCATAAATATGAAGATCTGTAGTATTTGGATGTATGTACCTCTTCTAACTTTACGCATAAATTGCTTAGAATTTGACGTACCTAAAGCTAAATAAAATAAACTTTTAGTAACATTTGATTTATTATTAGAAATACATTTTTATTTAAAGTAAAAATGCCCACGAAATTACAGTTTTGTAACTGGTCTGAACGACCTTATAATTTCGCGTGAGTGCTGAATTTGTCATTTTGTAAATAGCAGTTGACAGATTTATTACATAGTTAAAAAAATATTAAACTATCGATCAGGTGTAGTCGAATACGTGCGTAGATTGTGGCCAAACAAAACAATACCAAAGAGCGCTCTTCAATCGCCTGCGACTTCTACTGAGCCCAAAACCGACAAGAAGTAATGATTGCTTGGAATGAATTGATAGTAAATTTGCTATAAGAAGTACAGGTAAGCACAAATACTAGGTTCTATTACGTATCAACTGTTATTTTAGTTTAGCTTTTATATAATTTTAGTCTTTATGGAACAAAGCAGTCATAGATGGCCTTGCCCTGAATTGACCTAATTTGTGTCAAAATTCACCCTTGGAGGAATCCATTCATTTCTCCTGGCGTAATTTAAAAAGATAATACCGTCATGTTCCCGTTGAAGGCTAAATTAGTTGTCTTTACTTATGTATTCAGAACAATCCCTTGTTATCTTAAGTTCCCTGGTTCATGCAATTTAGTAGAAATATTTAATTTACTTTGTGAAAACTTTGCGCGTAAACTTTTTGTTGGCGCTCCAGATATCGGAACATTTTGTAGGACACGTTACGTTTTTAAAATTGATTGTTTGATTATTTTTTAATTTTGTGTAGGTTTTAGCTAATTTTATATTAATTTAAGTTGGTGTTTATACGGGATAATAAATAAAATTGTGATAGTAAATTCGAATTTTTATTTCCTTGTAGTAAAACCGTCTGGGAAGTGCTTTAAGGGGCAATAAATAAGAAATTTAAGTCGTAGTGTAAATATTTCCCGGGGAACGGACGTAACCTCGGGGATTAAGGCGCTGTAAATAACTTAGAGCGAAGCTTCCCGGCGTTATCGTGATCCTCAGACACGATTACTCCATCAAACTTGGTAATTTTGTATTTCACTTCACTCACGCCAGGGCCCCCCGCCGGCTCCTGAAAGTTATTTTATTTTATGTGTACATTGGAACGCATCATTGGCTGGTTTATAAAAAAAACATATGCCGTGATCAGGCGTTTGGGGAATTTATATGTGGTCCGTCGAGAAGTGCTGACTAAGGTTTTGTTCACATTGAATTTAAGCAAGCTTGTGTAGCAAGTAAGGGGCCGTTCAAGTATTACGTAAGCACCATAGGGGGGCGGGGGGGTCTTTGCTTTGCTTATTTTGGATGACATGGGGGGTAGGGGGGTCTAGATGATGATTACGTCATCACAACAATCTTAACAGGAAGATTCAAAATGCAGTTGCCCAGATAAACACAGGGATGTTATGAAAAGAAAGTTAGAAAATATAAGATATATGTTATATACAGGGTATATCAAGACTGCCACCGAAAACGAAGCCGGGTGGTAGTTTTGGTGAGTAGAAGAAACTATGCAACAAAAAAAACTTTTTTGTTATTTTATTTTTAAAATTATAACTTCTTCAGGAATCATTAAAAAATTAAAAGTACTATATATTTATTCAAAAATGTTTACGTAAGCACGGGGGAGGGGGTAAGAGCTTTGCTTACTTTTGCTGACAAGGGGGATGGGGGGGTATATAATTGTAATAAATCTGCTTACGTAATACTTGAATGGCCCCTAAGCAAGGTTGGTTGTGGTGAATTTGTTGTAAAAGTGAAAACATATTTTGATTACCTATTTGTTATTATTGACATAATTCAAATATTAGAATGATTCCTGTTAACTTTCACTTACTAGTATTTTCAACTAGACAGACTCGAAGCTCGAAACGAATTATAAAGGTGTAAATAGCTACGAGTTACGACAGTCGATAACAAACTCTTTAAAGAAGGCGCAACCACCTAAAAGCGACAACAAATATCACACACAGAGATGTGTACGATTACATTAGCGAAATAATTCACGAAGTTACTACTTAAAGCAATTAACTCTCTAGCCACTCGTAAATAACTCCCCAATAACTCCGCACATGTTATCAAAACGAGATCAAGCGCACGTGCATTTAACTGCAATTAAACGGTATTGCCATTAGATATTCTCTTGCCAATACCCAGCTACCGTCGCCGAATTTAATTACTGAGCAAAAGCACCTTCAGTAGAAAGTACAGTACTGTGCCACAGAGACCCCATCAGGCCGCACGTATAAAGCGGTTTCCACTTAACAATCCATTTCATCACGACCACCTCGCAGCGAGCGGGTGGGCACAAAGCAAACAGGAAAAACCCCTGTATCGAGTATGGACGCAGCTCGGCGGAAATTGATTGCACATGGCACGGCGTGTCGGGACAACGCACGCGTCACGCGCCCGTCACGCCGCGCTGCTGGTTTCGCGAAATATGTATAGATGGCGCGCAGATCAACGTGCTGTTTTGACACGTGATTTTAGTGGCGTCTGCACTGAACAATTAAATCGCTATGCTATGCAGGTTTCTTCACTATATTTTCCTTTACCGTTATAGTGCGTGGTGTTTGACTAGCAACACACACATGACTACGAAAACTCAGAGGTGTGCCATGGAATTAGAACCCGCGACCATCATGAGCATGTTGGCAGCCACGTCTGATCCATTTGCCACCACGCACTTCATAAGTTATCTGTCTTCTGCAAACACTACACAATGTATACGAGTACAACCAAATAACAATGGTAGTGTTGTTATCAAGATTTTGGGTAATTGAACAAGATTATTGTTTGCAATCATTGCTCAAAGGACCTATTTGTCTCCGGTAACATGCAAGCAATATTCGCAGGAAATGTAATAGAGCGCGTCCATTTGAAATTTCCCAGTGCATGTATTATTGTTTACTAGTTTACAGCGACGGCGGAGAGGCCAATATCGGCTGACCGCAGTAAAGCGATGGGACATGGCGCAGGGAGCCCGCAATTAGTATTGAATCACGTACACTACACTACGGCAGGAATCATTCGGTTTCACATTCACCCCCTTTTACAGCCGCCGGCTGAATGGGGCCGTGTGATGAGCGCTGATTAAGGAATATCGAGGCAATGTCGAGAATTGTAAGAATGTTTTGACGCGTGCACGTCAAGCTAGTTAATGTTGAAACATTTCTGCTGAATGCAGTTTGATGCAAAAACTATGAGACTTTCGGCAAAAATATACATGACTATGTAAACTTTCATTGCTAAATTGCTATTTCTCATTTTCATGAAACCGTTGTGTCACACTTCAATCCTGATTTGCTGCCAAGTATTTCAATTTTGCGGCAATCAAGGCGTTCCTGAGAGACTTGTCGAGCTTTGGTGGTTGTCTTTGCGTGCCATTGTTAATGCAGGCTTACAATAGTGGCAGCGATATGAGCGGTCGAGATCACTAAATTAATAAAATCAGAAAAAATACCCAATTGTTAGTAATAGCTCAAAAATACTGGTTTCAGCTTTTTAGGATGAACTGTTGCGGAAGGGGAAGATATTATTATTGCATATCGATGATTAGAGATTTCATGGAGTTTGAGGGGTTTTCTCAACTAGAGCGCGCACTCTTTCTGAGTGCACAGCGGCTTAAACCAAAGTACAAATCTTTTCAAACAACAAGAATCACAGACACCACGTTCCTATTGAATGGTGTTTTAAGCCAGCGTTATATACGATGACTGAACGTTATCCATCGGCTCCAAGAGGCATGTATACGAGTGTATCGAAGTGTATTTGCATTGTTCATCGTCGTATATGTATAGGGGCGACACAGTGTCAATTAAGTCGGACAGTTCAACTTAATCAACATTATTATTCTGTTCATATGGGGCTTGCTGTCTTGTGGATGTGTTGCCATTAGAATCGGCAATTGTTTCAATAAAGCCTCATTGTTAGAGGCTGGGTCAAATTTTGGAGGTATTGTGTACGATATATTCCGAGATGGTGTCTTGAGGAAGATGTTAATTGATTTTGATTGTATATCTAGTGATAAGTTATTAATAATCAAGTGGAAAGTCATAGGTATTTTGACATACTGCGTGGATCCTAAAGTGGATTTTCTACCATCGTGTGTCACTATATACGAGTCTTAGCTCGTTGTTAATTGCTTGTTTTAGTACAGAAAAAAAACATGTATTAGTTAATGTAAATATATGTCAAGAAAAAAGAAGCTCTTGCGCTGCGCCGCGCCGCGCCGCGCAGCAAAGACACATGAAGAAGCCGAGACATAATTAGGTTACATTTTAAAACCGTATTTTAATAAAGGAAAAAAGTAAGAAAGTAATTTTGAAATTTAAATAACGCTATAGAATTTTAACGAGTTAACGTAAAACTGTGGCCTTTGAACTTGGGAAGGACCGGCTACTCGGAGTAATTATGCCGGGACGGAGCAAAAACTTGCCATAATCCGCAGCGTTAAGACATGCGCTTGATGGCACACTGTTACTGCGAATTATTTACTTGAGAGGTCATTTAAGAATAAGATGTTTACCTTTTGTTTGAGAATAAATATTATGATTCCTAAGAATGGCTTATAGTTTCAAGAAGAAAACGGGTCAAATATCTCAAGATTTTGCAAGATGCGCGTTCTACGTTTGACTAAACTATCAGTATATTTCTGATTGTAGGCGAAGATAAAAATTCGAACATTGAAGGTAATAAATATTATCTATTAATGATCAGTATCAGCCCATATACGTCCCAATGCAGGGCACGGGCCTACTCTACAATCGACAGTACGATTGAGAGTGGTTAGGCCATATAGTCCACCACGCTGATCAGGGTAAGGAAAAAATATTAATATATATTGTTGATTTTAATAGAGAAGCAAAAATTGCTATAAATTATTCGAATACTTTTATAAAAATATATATCTTCATTTAACCAAAATAATTCATCTTTAGACCGAAACATTGAATTATTATAAAATCCTTACGTATAGTTTGCGATGCGGGTTGAGATAAAACAGAAAGCCAGTTTTTATCCCGCGAAAATGAAATGCTCCCTGGAGAGGCATATGATCCCGTACTCTAAGCTGCGGATGCAATACCTGTATCTCAATATTTACCTTATTTATGCCTTGAGTTCTGGGTTGAGGGAATTTTGCTTGAGGCTAAAAGTAGCATTTGTGCCGCTTCACATTATTATTCATCTGAAATTTGATGGCATGATCGGTCTTAGTAAAAGTCTACTTTTTTTCTATGATCTATGTCCTACATGACGTGGTGTATGTAACTTCTATGGTGTAACTAAACATTAGATTTGTTGGAGAAAGATTTGAATAATTATTTTACAACCCACTGGCTGTATTATGTCAACCATCCAGGTTATCCCGGCCAAGAAATGGAAACGTGAAAAATTAGATTAAATTGGTCGGTCGTAAATCACACCTACAGATTAAGTTCTTGGAACACACATGTTTCTAAGAGTCCAAAAATATCAACTTATATTTAATAAATATATATACAATCTACATTAGGAAAAATAAACCGATTGCCCTTCAACAACGCTGAACTAAAAATAAATTCCTTTGAAAAATGTGGACAAAATTCACTTAATACTGTTCAAAAGCACATGTTGTTACAATGTCTATAAGACCCGGAGGCAATTTATTTTCCCATGAAATATTAAGTTTAACACAAACATTTGCCCGTTTCCGTTATTCAATTAACAAATGCATTATCAGGGAATTGGTTTATTTTCACATAACATCGTCCAATCAACAGCGCGCTTGCCGTAGATTTTATTGCACAGAGAAAATTAAGCCGTTTTGCCGTCCATCCGTCTCACCTTTGAGGTCCATTTTTGCTTGTCCATTTGCTGCAGCCGTTTGTTGATGCGATTGTGGACTTTAATCTGTTTGATAGTAAGGTCATATTTCTGTACTTATTCGTCGCTGCATATTCTTTCTCGGTAGGAAGGAAGTCCAGTGTATCGCCGTCGAGATACGAGCCGCTGTTGTGCACTTAAGATAGCCTTCTAGGGTTGTCGAGAAAACAAGGAAATGTTTGTTTATTTTACCAAGATATTTTTCGTCTCATAGTGAAATATGAAATTTAAATCAATGAAATGTAGGTATTTGAAATGGTTTTTAAAGTTAGTCAAGTTTGTAGTTACCACAAATACCAAGTTAAGTCGATAATAACATTTCTGAAGTTATATATTATAAATAAGCCGATCGGCTAATATTTTTATACGATTTGCTGTAATCTATGAAGGACTGAGTTTTTTTATGAACCCATTTAAAGAAGAAACTGAACAATCAATGTTGTGTGTGTAATTTTAGATGTGAAAAATAGTTGTAATATATAGTCAATTCTTTACACAAATTCTGGGAGGGGCAATTAGGAACAGCAGATTTTATTTCTATAAATGGCGAGACGAGCATGTCATTCGCCTGATAGTAAGCGATACGACCGCTCGTGAACAGTAGCAAAACCAAATAACACCTTGAATTACAAAGCAATGCTAGGCATTCCACTGCGCTCGCCTTACTGAGATATAAGATGTTCAATCTCAATATGTAAAGCAGCTACTCTGGCTAAGTTCTGCAAACCGAAACACTACAATGCATTTACACTACTGTTTGGCGGGAGAATAGATATTCCGGTGGTACCTACCCAGGCAGCCTCACTTATGGGAGACCTACCACTAGTAAGTACTATTTGATCAGATTTTTCTATACTCATTAGGTCAATATCTGCTATAAAAATGTATGCAGTGAACCAGATCGCCGGCACAGCCCTGGCAGACAGTCCGCAGGAGCGGGCCGAGTGACTCGGCTCGTTTTTCAGTCGGATGCACATTACAGTCTCACGGCGATCCTACAAACAACATTAAACTTTTTATCTTTATGTACGTACCTGGCTGTCTACTCACATAAACAGTTTACGTCTGAATTCCGCCGGGACGGAATTCACTTTGATAAATCATATAAAACTTGTCAACTGGCTTGTGAACGGCATAAAGCGTTTGTTCTATTTATTTTGTAGTTTTAGATTTTGTGAATTTGGTTGGATTTGCTTTGTTCAAACAGGCTTTGGGAGGGTTAGGTGACCCAACATGGATCTCAAGTAGTACTGCGCACCTTATGTTACCGTAGGGCACCGCCAATGAACTTATGATATTATTTAGGGTACGGTTAGGATGTAGGCCGCTTCCAACAGTTCGCATCAGCTAGGCTTGAAGTCTCAAAGAGATAATCCAGACTTTAGCATGAACTAGCCGGTTCGATCGATGTGATAATATTAAAAAATCGACACGAAAAAGATATATCTTATAATACCTACGCTACGTAGTGGCGGATTCGAATACTAGGGCACACTTCTGAATTTTCGGAGTCATGTGTATGTTAATCACTACGTATAACGGTGAACATAAACATCGTGAGGAAACCTTCATACCATAGAAAATTGTAAGAATTGATATGAATGTATAGTCCCTCAACCCGCATTTGGCCAGCGAGATGGACTATATAGCCTAGCCCACAGAACAGTTGAATATGGTTAGAAACGTTTGACGCGTCGCAAGGTGGTGCATAAAAAGCATCCCCCGCCGTGGAACGGATGATTTGTCAAATCAGTCGCTGTCGAAATGCCTTGGAGTGTTCCGGCGAAATAGAGTAAAAATGCAGATTTGTGCTATTTTATCTTGAAGATCCAATATTAAAGCGTCGAATATCAATAGAGGAGGAATTTCATACCATTATTAAACTTGATTTTATTGATTTTCAACTTTATTTCAAAAAATTGCGTTTATTAATTACGACATTTTAAAGAAAAAATATACTGTTACGCACCGCTCGACTAGTGCACCGTGTCGACGATGTTCGGCGGTGTTCGTCGAACAGGGCAACCGGGCGATATTGTTACTGGCCACATTTTGGAGTTTGCCGCTGGAGGGTGCGAGAGTAGTTTTTGTGGTTTTTTTTTGTTTTTTCGGGTTGACGTTTTGTTATTCTTTGAAGTTCTTGTGAAAATATACGATTGAGAAAAGTAATTGTTTCAGTGCTTAAAAATACATTGCAGATTACACGCACATGTATGTACAAAGCACGCGAATTTCAAGTTCCTACGCAATGCATACGACTCATTCTTGTTATGTAAATAAATTCATAAATCAGTTTGTATAAGGATTAAACAAAAAAAACCCCCGTAGTCATTTTAAATTGTAGTAACGTTTGATAACGTTGACGACCTATCCTTATGTTCTAATGTCATACCTTCTCCAACTTGAGAAAAATAAATGTTTGTGTCTGAATATACTTTATAATATGATAACTCATTCGTTTATAGGTTTCCAAGAGTGAGTCGATTAAGGCAACAGGTCTAAATATCCATTTTCATAAAACGGAAGACGATAAAAAAACAGTATAGTAAGTAATATACAAACGAAAAATAATTACGTGCAACGCTTATGGAAAAACTGTGTCATGAGGATGAAGTAATGAAATATTGTATGAAAAATGAAAACCACTGAAGCTATTGACATAAAAAAGACATAATTTGGTTATAATAATTGTATTATAACCAATAATTATTACATATATGGAGTGTTTCAATAATAAATATGTTAATACCTCACACATAGCTGAAAATATTGAAAATAGTGTATTTTTCATTGCAATTAATGGCGAGACGAACATGCCGTTCGCCTGATGGTAAGCGATACGACCGCTCATAAACAGCAGCAAAACCAAACAACACCTTCCATAATTCAATTCATAAATTCCAGTTTTATAACAAAGACATATTTCCATAATTTTATATATACCTAGTCGATTTAAACTATTGCAAGCTTTACTATATTGGATTTGTGGAGGTTTTGTGTTTCGAAAACGACGACGCTGGTTTGGATACAATTTGACGGCTAACGCCTTTCTAAACATATTCAACTGTACTGTAGCCCGTCTCAACCGGGCACTGGATTGTAGAAGATGCCCTGCAGTCGGACGTATATAGGCTGATACCGATAATCCTTACCAACCAACACTGCCACCTCTTCTACTGTACACTGTAAGACCGGTATATGCTTACGAAGCCTTGTTTGATGTGTTACAAATCTACTCTAATATTATAAAGAGGAAAGATTTGTATTTTTGTATGTAACGAATAAACTCAAAAAGTACTGGACCGATTTTAAAAATTCTTTCACCATTCAAAAGCTACTTTATGAACATAGGCTATATATATATATATATATATATATATATATATTTGCCTAAAGGGGTTGAAATAAGGGTTGAAACGGAAATGGAAAATATACATTATTGAAGATATATTTATGAAAATTTATATTTTAGCTCCTTATTATAATATTAAACTTTTTTGTTACTGATCCGATTGGTCTCGAAATTGGATAAGCATTATCGAGAGTGGCAGTCATGTTGAGTTTAGATAAAATATGAATTGGAATCGTATCTGTACCCGGGTGAAGCCGGGCCGGGACGCTATATTAAATAAATCCAATAACTTTAGTCAAAAATAACTGAATCACATATACGACAAGCGGTGAAAGTCATTGGCGAACACTAGTATAAGAAGCTGGATAATATCTAACATAATTCTAGTGCGGATCGAATTTTATGTAATGTTGGGGGCATGGTGTAAATTCTGAGAGCGGCGGTCTCGCCCCGTGGCCATTGATAGCACTCGTGTCACCTCGCAGCCCCGTACGATTCGTGTGGATCTGCCGCACAGAAAATATTATAAATATTACTAAAACACTAATCTTTCTCATTACGTTCATCTGATGTGAATTGAACAGTTCGCTGTTATGTATGGTTCCGTGAGTGATATTGCTCAGGCCCAAATGTCCAAATATATTTAAATCCTTTATATTCCAACAGATCATGGTTCTCCACTAGGATTTTGTAATGTATAAAAAAAGTATTACAATATTTAAAAATAATTATATAAAATAGGACACAAAGAAAAATTTGATAAGTATCATAAATTCAACATTAATACATTATGATGTCTGAAAATGCGTAGGGAGCGCGATACGGTTCAAATATTCGAATGCATATTTATAGAGAGGGGAGGAAAGTGCATGTCAGCAGAATAGTTTGGCGGCCTAATGGAAATGAGCGGGTCGGCCCATCTTACTGCCAAGATTATTCAGCAGTAAATACACAAATATGATGACCTCGAACTTAGAAGCTTCAGATTTAAAGGCATATTTTGATGTTTATGTCTTATATGTGCCTATTTAGTATAACTATTGTGATTATTTTTAAACTTAAATTGGACCTCAAGATCAAGCTTGTTAGTTGATAATTTAGGGCTAAAAGTTATTATACTTTTGCATTTTAGGAGCATCATTGATACCTACTAGATTGCATGGTTTAGGGTTAATAGTCATAATATTATTTTATATGAAGATTTTTTAAGTACAGTACGGGCATGCTTGGAGACAACTGCACTTATATGAGGTGAAGTCTGATCTGGCAGCTATCATGAATTAATATGACCATTGTTTCAGTGACACACTTAATATTTTAGAGAATTAAGGCGCTAAACTACCCAATTTAAAAATCCTCTCATTTTTATACAGGCACGGGTTTATTAATATATTGGTACGTATACTTCGTTTTGAATGCAATGAAAATTTTCAAAAAAAATTCAACCTTTAACATGTGGGAATCGATGTATTCTGTGAAAATCGATTAACGGGCGTGTAGCGTTTACGAATATGAATATGTTCGAGAAAATAAAATATGATCTTCACTCCCACACATTATCACCTAGTCCTGACCTCTCTGTAAGATATTAAGTACTGCGGGTATCAGAAACTTCGAAAGACTTCGGATACAACAGATCACACAGTCAATTATTGTCTTGGTGTGAGGACCTAACTCTCTTGTCACAGGCGATCATCAACCAATTGTTTCACCAAGGCCATTGTGGGATGCTAGAGAGCGTCCTGTCTTTACACCCGTCGCTACAACTTTTGAAAGCCGGAATCGACCAGCGAGCGTGCAGCTCAGCGAGTCTCCGGGAAATTCCAATTTGTCTTGAATCCTATGAAATTAACTGAATAGTTATTTTTTACACAGCCATGCGCCTGATGGTGAAGTATACAACTGCTCATGAACAGTAGCAAAACCTGCTAGCCATCCTGAAACGTAAGATGTTAAGTCTCAATATGTTCAATAGTTACTCTGGCTAGAATGTCCTTCAAATCGGAACACAATAGTGCATTTACTGCTGTTTGGCGGGAGAAGTAGAAGTTGTGGTGCGACATATTCAAGCGGCCTTTCACATGTCAGAGACCTACCATCCGTAGGTAGTAAAATTAGGTTGAGTTATGATAAGAAGAGCTGGCTATTGTAGCGTATCTGCTTTGTAAAATGTGAGACCGAAACGTAGTTCCTGATACCCACGACACAAGACTCGATCTTAATGTGGGATAGGACTATGTATGTGACTGTTGGGTGTTATTTACAAAAAATACCCCCAGTCGTATCCCTGTTATCCGAACTGGCCAGCGTATATCCACAGCAACACCTCCCCGGTCTCATCCCAGCCGCGTCGACCGCCAGACATTATTTATACGCCGGCGGCGCCCTAACGTGACATATTTTAAAGCGACCGTTTTAATAAGTCGCCTTTAACCTGCTATTTTCGGAGATATCCCTCTATTGAAGCGACCTGGAGAGTTACTTTGTTTGGTTGAATTGTGGGTATTGAAGAGTGGAACGAAGATAGTTATGGACTCAATTTTGTATATTTGGTAGTGAAATTTTGCATGAATTTTGACTTGTGATTAGAATTACTATTACCTTTAAATATAGCCCTAGCAAGTTTAGGCTTTAGTTTTCATCTGGGTGGTAGCACTTTCAGTACGTCTTTACGTAACAATTACCTGCCATTTTACGTATCACGTTATGTATTCACATTATATCACTATATCAGCTAAAGGATTGGCAGAGTCCCAAAAATGTTATCCATTTATTTGAATCTTCGGATTTGTTTTCATAATCGACAATCTCACTTGCAGTCCCATATGTCGTGACTCTTTACAAGAGGCAGCATTTACTTGCAATGAGACGATAGTCTTGTCCGTTCTTGAAAATATTGATATTTTTAAAAAACAAAGACAAATTATTCTATTTTCTGTGATATTTTTATATTTATTTTCTTTCATAAAAAATGCGTAGCTTTTCTGCGATTGTTAATTTTGAAACGTTTGTACTTAAGCCTTTTTTTGGTAGTAAAAAAACTACGAAATGTTAATGAAAATCCCATCCAGCGATTATAAATCCATGTGCGGTCCCTGGACGGTGCCTATATAAGTTGCGAGGATTACCCTCGGCACCTCCTAAAATCTAAAGCTAGTGGCATGTGTTACTAATTGATGTGTTCTGCGGGGAATAAAAACTGCTCCATTACGAATACCACTAATATATCATCAAATATTAGTGGATAGAGAGGTTTGTGCTGGCTTTAGAGTTTAAATAAATTAGACAAGACTATATTATGATATTGTATGTGAAGTTGTGTCACAGAAACGGGATATGTTTTTTTTGTCATTAAACATATGCACAAAAAAGCAAGGCATGGGAAGACTGAACGATAATTGAAGATTTACTTGGTAAATTTGTTTAAAAATGTGATGATTCACTCAACCAAAGTAATTTGCTGTCTAAGATCAATGACATATTTACGGAGGAACCCTACTAAGCTATAAAATAATTATTTCAATAATTAGACGAGATAACTTTTAAATGTAATGAGATCGTTTCAAACTATATTCGGAGTAATCAAAATTCTGTGGATGCACTCGGAGTACAAATATGCAGAGAGGAGTTCATACCACTACTTAGCTAACACCGCGGTGTATTAGCACACACACTTATTACTTTAACAGTATTAAAACAGTTCGCAGAAGCCGGAGTTTGTCGTTCAAACAGCGCCGCACAAACACTAGTACGTATCCGCTAAAAGCCTCAGTGTTTCGCCTCCGCAAACTTCGTTTTTGCCTTGCATTGTTTATGGTCACAATAACAACCCTACAACGGACCAATCCCCGGCAACTGTGATAAAATGTACGCAAATTAATGCGTATTCCAATCTTTGTTTACGTTTTGCAGTTTCAATGAAATTTGTTCGGAATTTCGCAACTGATAAATTAAGGCTTAACAGGTATTTTCCCCGCTAAATCTTGTCCGCGCGAAATCACAGCGGTTTCGTGTGATTTACACACCAATAAAGTTTTTAATTTCAAGTGGGAACATTCCATTATCGCAGTTTCGTTTTTAATAAGCGAGGGCAGGAGGTGGACCGGCCAATTTCGCTGTGAAATTGAAAAAGTTAAACGGCAACATCTACAATTGGTTCGGGGGGTGTAATAGAAATTTGAAACTGTTGTTCTGACTAGCGTACTCGGTCTCCGACTGTCTTGCGTTACTTTTGAATTTATTGCTTTGCGGTTTAACTTTATTGGTTATTGAATCGTTGCTAGGTAGTGGAGAAAGTAATATTGTCGTTTCCTAGCACCGTGCACTATGTATATGTTCCAAAATATTTTTATCAAATTAGATTTTATATCTCATCCAGTTATTTCGTTGTATTCTTCTAAAGAAAATATTATTATCTACTATTTATGGGCGATGACTGCTTGTTTATTTCTTATATATGTATATATTTATTTGATTTATTTTATACTATTTCTCTTGCGGGCTAAAACAATATTAATTAAGCTGATAGTATTCAAATATTTATTGAAGAGAGAATTGTTTTAAAAAAAATTCTTCCAGCATTTATTGCACGCCCACCTGTCAACGGCCAAATGTCAAATTTTTAAAATATACCCTATTTCTATTAGCATTAAGGCTGTCATATTGACATTAACAAGTCTTAAAAAAGGTCGGGACGTTGGAGTACATAAAGTAGCATATTAAAAGAGAGATTCGGCTGTAGAGATATCCGTACACGGATTTCACACGCTGCTAATTTGAAAAAATAATTGTTAGATATTTATTAACAATCGTATAACGTGACCAAAATTTACGGGCATTCGTGTGGACAATTCATGCAGAGGTATGTACACGGTGTGTTGGTTGAACAGATTCTACCTCTAGAAATTCCACGGTATCCTGCTGTTCAATTTAGATCTCTATAACTTTGTACATAAGGTTTTAATTCAAAATCCGGGCTGATCGGGTTTGTTAATAATTCCCAAGTGGACACCATCACCGTTGGCCGTAAGCTGGTTATGTTACCTTTAGGGATTCGCCAGTGACTGATTTCTATTGAAGCGTTCTGAATTTTGATGCCGCCCGTCGCCACGAAGATATGATTTCCGGAATTTTGGCCGTTTATAAAATAAAAATCCTTTGTTGTCGGAGGAAACGGAATTTTGGCCGAGGTTATAATAATAATAGAGGGTTAGTTTTAGATTTCGTGCTGTAATTAATTGTTGTTATTATTTGTCGATCTATCGAATATAATGATCGTTTAAAAATACTAAAACTGTGTTCAAAGTATGTTCCATTCAGAACAACAATCAGAATGTATTTGTCCCTCTACAGGGAACGTGTTTACTTGCTATGCAGAGGGCTTAGGACATCCTCCAGAGTTGGTTTTACCAGCAAATAAATACATACGATTATTTTATTATATCTGAAATTATTAAGGGCCAATAATAATGACAATTGCATTGTCAAAATGAAGTTATAATGGGTGGAATACGTCAAATCCTTTGTGGACATTGTTGGTAAAAGCAACAAGTTAGGCCCCTATACCTTTTCGAATATTAAATTTAGGGAATGTTTGGTTCTCAAATTGATAATTAATCCATTACTAATTGATTTCACCTAATTGCAATCAGAATATTTAAATTTGATAAACGAGACATGTCTCCGTCGAAATGTCTTGGAGAATCCTATTAAATAACTTAGCCTATAGATACCGAAAGATAAGTGTAATAATTCATCAACTTAGGAAGTCTCTGACATGGTTTTGTAAAACGTCCTGTTTTTAACAACTTCATACCGCTTGTATTACGTAGTTTATCTACTCTGGGTGGACATCCAACACATTACTCCACTTACAGAACTTTTAAAGGAAGCTTAAGAAATCATTTTAGTGTTTTTCGCGTATTTTACCGTACTTAAGAGTATCGCTCTTAAGAACGTTTTCTTGAATACAATCTGGTTGCAAGACGAGTTTTATAAAATTATATACCAACGAATAAAAAATACTGTGTCCAACCATCTCGATTTAGCTGTTTTACGAAATAAATGTAGTTCTTAGTAGATTATATAGAGATAGAATCGTATTTTTATTATTCTGGTATTTCCTATTTATATAGAAGGGAATAAGCCCGCATACCATTTATACTCATTTACGCTGAAGTTACGAACATATTTTTTTGCAAATTTATGTGTAATCCATAAGAATATACCGTTTGGGTATAAACCAATAATCAGCTTAGCCCGTCGGCTTCGAATTCGCTCTAGGAATTATTAACGGCCAGCAGAACTTCATGGTAACTAAGTTGAGTGCGATGGGTATGAGAATTTTAATATAATAAACTCAATATGTTGATGGTTTATTCGTTATTTTCAATAAGCCTTGGCTTGTACCGGCACCACAGTTTATAAAAGGCTTAAATTAATATTTTTTTATGTAATACGTTTCCATTCAGTTTTTATTTTTATTTCAATGAACGGCGAGACAAGCATGCCATTCGCCTGATGGTAAGCGATATAACCGCTCTTGGACAGTAGCAAAACCAAACAACACCATGAATTACAAAGCAATGCTTGGAATTCCACTACGCTCGTCATCCTGAGACATAAGATGGTAAGTGTTAAGATGTTAAGTCTCAATATGTCCAGTAGTTACTCTGGCTACAATGTGCTTCTAAATGGAACACAACAGTGCATTTACACTGCTGTTTAGTGGGAGAAATAGACAATGCGGTGGTACCTAACCAGACGGCCTCTCACATATGTATGAGAGACTTACTATCACCAAAATTCAATTATGTAAGTTATTTAATATTATTTTTTTCTGCCAAAACAAAGTAACTACTACAGGCCCGAAGTGTCTTGCAATGCAAATTTTGGAAGTGGTGGAGCCACGCTGTTGTCAATTATAACTCAGCATGAATGGGCAGGCTGATCCGGGGCGGTACCACTGTCTCAAAGGAAATCAACGTGTGGCGATAGCTTTACTGTCACGTTTTGTTCGGTGAGTGAGATTGCCGGACGCCCCATACCTCTTTCCTCTCCCCGTCTTTTTTACTACCCGCTCCACCTCCGATTTGATGGCCCGGTAACAAATCCACGATCCAAGGATTGCGAATGATGATGGGCGGCAGTGATCATTTAAAATTAGGTGATTTGATTGCTCGTTTGCAGGATCTGTGCAATAAAAATAATATTTTAAAAATATAGTGTTCTTCAGCGATTAGTATTTACCCTTTTCGAAATCTAATATGCATAGACCAAACCCGAAACTCGAAACACTTAGGTACATCACTATGATGGGATTTCTGCCACTTTTTTCGGATAAAATATCAATAGCTTAACCTTAGGTACTGCCTATTTTTAGTTAGCTTAAAGCAGTTTTGTAAATAAACTCGACAATGGCGTTATTTTGTAACAAAACAAATGCGTGAACATTCTTAGAAAGTCGGGGCTGAGTAAATCACATTCCCGCTTATTGAAAAGGATTTCTCAGGACACGTCGAGATGTGTGGGTGTTTACAATTTACCGCCGGCTCAGATGATGTAAGATACAGAGTGTTGCAAATTACAGAAATACGCCGCGTTGTACACAGCAGCTTAATTTATTTCACTTCCCGCTGCACGCGTGCACAGTTAGTGTTTGAGACGGTAATGCAAGTTTGTTCTAATTTTTGAAGTGATCATTCGTTATTCATTTCAAAATGAATTCAATTATCTACATAGATATTTTCATATGTATTTTCAAAAATATAACAAATAACTTTTGGGCTAGTAACCAAGAATGCAAACAAGAAAAATGTACAGATAATCGTTGATGTCTAAAAGAGAAAAGCGATGCAGGGATTCCTAGAGTGCAATAAAATACAAATTCCACATTTACAAATATACCTATATTTACACATACATATACAAATAGTTTGAACCTTCTGCAATTAATTATCCTTGCTGGGATTGAACCTACGCAAGCGTACGTGCTCACCGCACCAAGCATTCATTTGACAACACAAATAAAGCATGTTACAGTAAGCAACAGCATCAGCATAAGTATTTTTTAAACTGCCTTTCATTACTGCGCCTCAACTGTGCTCCCAAAATATATGTTTGAATTTTCCCCGTAAACATTCAGCAGTAACCTGTAAACCATTTAGCTAAGTGTTTTATGCTGCGGTTTCCATTTAGATATTGAAAACTTCATTCGACCGACAAGCTCAGATTGGTATTGGCATAAGCAACGTCGGATTTTCTGTCGCCGATCACTAAATTGGCTACTTTTAAATCAAGTAACATTTCCCCCCGGCTAAAGTGGATGGATATTGCGCTGCTGGTTCGAGTTTATCACATGCCTCGTAAAATATATATTAAGGAATTTTTTCATGATATTTCGGAAGGTAAATTATGTCGGTGACATTATTTTTGATGTTATGCGATGGAATAATGTATTTATCATTTTGCGGTATATCTTTGCTTAGAATTATGATGGTTCTGTAATATGCCATGAGGTGTTATTATACTCTCTCTCTTCAGCTACAGGAAGTGTACTGCTGAACAAAGACCTTCCCCAATGATCTCCACGTCGACCTGCTGGAAGCGGTTTGCACTCAGCGACTTTCTGCAATGATTCATTTTATTTACTACACTACGTTATATTTGTCTGTCACAATAAATAATTAATAAGTTTTAGTTATTAATTCTCCTTTATATTTAATATTTAACATGAATAAAATATAATAATTTTAAATAGTAAAAGTAATCATTTTTATTTATGTATACTTGCCTAGATTGGTTACGAGACTAATTAAGCACTGGCGTTTTCTATTTTCTGTAGATGCGTATACTGTGATTTTATTGTGCTTAATTGCTGGTTTTAAATTAACACGCCTATGATTTTAGGCTTCAAGAATCAAGATGGCGGTAGACGATTTAGACCAAAATTAATGAAAATTTATAAGAAAATAGGCAAATGTGAGTATTACCTCAAGCACACAAATTTTGAAGAGCGTTGTTATGGCTTGCATGCCACGTGGGACTAACAGTGGGCGTAAAACTTCGCAAGAGCCTATCATCATCATCTGTCATGGCATTATTTTTTGCAAATCAACATCGTCTCCAATATCCACAGGCGTGCGTGCAAAACTAAAGCTTATAATTAGCATGGCATGATTTAGCGACATTCCTTGGTGACAGCAATGAAGAGCGCTGCAGGCCAAGCTAACCGTTGCATGGGTTTGGGTGTCCAGTTGATATGCCATACGATAATGCCTACTACCTCTATGTAGGCTGTAATTATAAACTTACAAAACACGTTAAAACTAATTTAATCTCCATATGCGGCGGCATTTACCAATAATATGGCAGATCAACAATTTGCCACCATATAATCGTATTAAATTCATAATTGCAGTGATATTGATAATGTCAATAGAGCTGCGTTGAGTTTGCAGCTGCCAGATTAAATGTTGATATAGAAATTGAATTAGAGTGCATCGGAATTATAACTATTCACTAGCTCTGTGGATATTTTCATGGATACATAACATAGATAGTACATTCCTATTCCGTTTTTAAGTAAAATGTGATGCGAAATTATAACGCGAGAAAACATTTGTGGGGATACAAGCTGCCACACGATATTGGCAACATAATCAGTTACAGCTCTGCGGTTACAACGTTCGATGTTAAAGCAATTAGCAAAGTCGTGGAATTACACTATAATAACATTTGGAAGTCTAGTCTTAAGTCTAGGAAATAATTATTTATAATGTGAAATAAGAATCAGAATTCTTTAAATAAAGATTTCAAAGGAATTGATCAGGTTTCATTATGAAAAAGAAGTACATATTGAAGATTTGATTGAAGGGCATTGTAGCCAGAGTAACTACTGGACATATTGAGACTTAACATCTTATGTCCCAGAATGGCGAGCGCAGTGGAATGCCAAGCATTGCTTTGTAATTCAAGGTGTTGTTTGGTTTTGTTATTGTTTATGGGCGGTCGTATCGCTTACCATCAGGCGAACGGCATGCTCGTCTCGCTATTCATTGAAAAATGAATAAATATTAGATTGCGCAAAATAAAATCACGTGGTAGCTTTGAAGCGGTATACTGTAAAACATAGGACTAACTATTCTTCATACAACGATGTGACACTTCACCGATTATACCCTCAATTCTTACCAAAGAGCAATCACACGTCACAAACAGTTAGTGTCGAGGTCCTGAAGGAAGGAACGAGGAAGCCCCTTCAATTTGCCTCGTCGTAAACATACTTTACGAGCCGGGGACCCTGATGGACACTGTAACGTGCGAAATAAGGGGACCACTTTTAAGCTCAGTGTTACATAAATTGGCGTGAAGGTTTGGACTGTCAAAGGGCAATGTTTAGTTTGCTAGTGTCTAGCACAATATTGTGATGTTTTAATAGTACCTATGGCGAAAGCAGAAATATGTGCAAGTGAGTTTTGTTTATTGTTGTTGTATGATTTACCTAGACTTTTGGCGCGTATTAGTTATTTCCTCAACGTCCGAAGAACTCGAGTATTTATTGCAATAGGCAATTTGTCTACTTTGATTAGACATGATAGTTGTATGCTAGTTTCAACGGCATATGCAATGAGATTAATAACAGCCTCTCATTTACTACCAGAAATATAAATTTAAAATTGCATTTTATTAATGATTTGGGCATATTAATGCAAGTAATGATTGAAAAATTAATTATGTCGTATTGATCTGTTCACACCGACATAAAACGAGGGCACGTGTTTGCAAACTAAACGAATAAACTAACCCTATCCCGCAGAATGTTATTAGTTGTTCTGATGAAACGGACATCGTTTGCGATGGGGTGCCGATGATTCTATCTCCGTTAACCCTCAACTTGCCTGATTGGGTGCTTAACCGCTCAATCTGCCGATTAACTTCGTCCTTGGGAAATTATTAGCGGCAGGATTACCGAGGGCCTCGAAGAAATGTTTGCTTGGCCCTTCACGGTCCGCTTCAATCCGACAGAAAATTGCTGTGTGTGCATATGGGTATTACATTTTGAAGTAGCCAAACAGGTAGATTGACTGTGACTCGTTTTATTGTTAGTATAGGCGGGCCATTATTTTATTTTATTTTTTTCAGTTAAAATATGTTCTTGGTTGTTTGTAGGCACTTAACATAATATATTATTTGAATTGATAGAGTAAATACAAAGCCGTATTAATATACAATAAAGATTAGTCTAAATCATGGACGGAGCTCCGTTTGTGTAAGAATTTCAGATACTCAATCTATAAAGTCTAATTTCATCCAGATTTTAAGCACTTTATTATCAATCATTCTATGGATTCACTATGGATGATCATATATTTTTATTTGATTGCTTTAATATTTGGAAAGGTAGACAGTATACTTTTACCATCTATGAGATTTATCCGAACTACAAATCTGAATATCATTCATGCACAATTAAATCTAGGGCCTCTAAATATGCGATCGGTGTACCCATTACCTACAAAACAAAAATACGACAGGAGATTCTAAAATGATATTAAGCCATTAACGTTTAAAACAAACGCGACCCGAGGATGCTTCGGAAACCCGATCCAATAAAACACCGGCCTCTTCGGAAGTTCCGAGCCGTGTCCTGGATTAGACGCATAAGTGTGTGTTCGCAAACACGAAACAGGTAAACGATCCATTTGAAAGCAAATCCCGTGTAATCCTGAAATGTGTTCAATGTTTCACGTAGTTGGAGAGTGGAGCCTGAACACAGTTTTGTATGTTTTGTGGTGGTCATATTGTTAAGTTGTCGAGTTTTGGTAGCACTGGTGGAAATATTGCCAAGTGGGAAAATACAGTTGTTCCTCCCTAGTAATAAAAACTAGGTAGTGATGTACCTTTGTTTAAGGATGCATGAAGGGCATTCTTAAACTAAATCTAACTTATCCTAACAAGAACAATAGTAACATTGTTAATTTATATTTTTATTCCGGAAACAAATTCTATTTCACAACCATTAAATTTGCAGTTAGTAATTTAAATAAAAGCCCACACAATAGCGTTCGGTACAACGTACATTTGATTAGTAGACTAAATACCCAATTACGCAAGTTGAGGATATAGGTCACAGAATAATCCACCGCGGGCCTAACGTGGCCTGACTGATTAAATGCCTGAATATCGGCAAAAAGGAATATGTCTGTCGCTTGATATACTAGTGAGCTCACGTGCCAGCAATTTGCGAAGGTACGGAGTAGCACAAAAGTTTCGCCGTACCTGTAACGAACCGAACTCAATTGGTGGCGTTTAAACGCGTTTACGTGCGTCTGAGGCGTTCCAACTATTGTCGTGACGGGCTGTAACTTATTGCTTCTATTGTAAGTTGCCAATGAATACTATTGGCACTATTATTCACAGGGATTAAAATGTAGGCCATGATGGTTAATAAATTCATCAGTCTTATACACAGGACTTTTCAAAAATTTTAGAGTCATGACATATTTTCTTCTTCCTTAGTGCTTCTTTAGTGCGCATGATACAGCTTACCTGGGTAATGTAACTATTTTAGTGGAAACTGAAGCAAATTATTACAAAGTTTTTTCTTTACTAAGGTTTCCAGACATTCTTCAGGTCCATCTTATGTAATGGACTTTTGAAGTAAAGAAGTAATTTGTTCTATAAAACGGTCGGCAAAACACCAATATATCTGCTGTTGTGGATGTCTATGGATAGCGGTGAATGCAATTTCATAATTTTCATGTGGACCATTGGCTTGTTTCTCCCTCATAGCATAGAAAGAGCCTCTTAAGCTCCCGGTGTCGTAAAAAAACCAAGATGTTAATATTATACAGGGCAGGTCGCCCATAACAGCATAGGGGTTGAACGGTACGGCGTTGGTTAACTAATTTGCATCCATATCTCGAATCGGAAGTGACAGTGATTAAGTTCTCGAAACGGTACCCTTCGGGGGATAAACCAAGATGGCGGTGACAATTGTTGCACAAAACAAAGTGGGACACTCTGCAAGGGTGTTTTTAAATAGGAATAAATGCACGATTGTGAAATATGTCACTGTGGATGTATTCACCATATGAAACAATGTTTTTAGTTTACCTGTGTTAGCTATAAGACGGCAGCAAGTGGTAACATTCTGATTTATCCGATCCGGCTTCAGCCTGGCGTTACCACTCTTAAATAGTACACTTTAATCGTATTGTAAGTAGTCATAAAACTAGTAGAAATTATGTTCCACTGGAAGGTGGATTTCCATGTTATTCTTTAAGGTTAGAATAATCATAAGCGTCCGCGTATGTGTCGCCAAAAATAATAATTAAATAATAATAAGTAAGGAAACAGTGTAAATTCACTATAATTATTCCAGTGGAACTACTGGGACTTTTCATTCCCAGTAGTTCCACTAAAATAATAAGTGGAACTACTAGGAATGAAAAGTCCCAGTAGTTCCACTAATTATTCTAGTGGAACTGTGAGTGGAACTACTGGGAATAAACCATCAAAAATTGGTACGAACAATTGATTATTAAAAATCTCATTATAATAAATAAACGTTTTTGGAGGGTTTAAGTGATGGTTCGCGCGCGGAAACAAAGGCCTTTGAATATGAAAAAATAAATCAAACGAGCACATCTCCACCCATTGTCCTCTCACATTAAAAACATCATATTCGAATGTAAGCCCGTGATAAATTTAACAGTATTATGAATACGTTACACAGTTGTTAGCCACCGTTTGCGAGGGGAATAAAAAGGGAAAAAATTAAACATAAAAATGTGCCCAATCTATGATTTTTACGTGAGTTTAATGGCGTTATAAATCAGTGGAGATAAACTTTTTTATCTGATGCCCTTTAAGAGGGCTTGACGAATGGCGTTTTGATTTTATTATGGGGCTCTATCCGGTCTTATATCTGTAGATATTAAATTGAGAATAATAACGTTTTGATAGTGTTTTGTTTATTTTTTTCTGAGCTTGAAAAATATTTTCGTCAATAATAAGTCTTGTGAAGTCCATTGGAAGTCCCTCCTTGATTGCTTTATCAGAAAAAACTTCTAATAGCATTTGCATTAATTATTCTTCAAGTACTACCTTTATTTTTTGGTTAAGCTCGCGAGATAATTTAAAATTATATATTTTTATTTTTTATTGTTTGTTATATGTTAATGTTGTCCTCTTTATGTGCAGTTAAGAATAAAAAAATAAAAAATAATTCTACAAATTGTTATTGGACCAGCCTGGTGGACAAAAACTCTTTCAGTCTTAAAGGACGCTTGTTTCCACCCATAAGGAAAATCTAGATTGATTTCTGACACTACTATTGTGCTCATGAAGATAAAACCATACTCCGACAATCCAGCTGTAAAACAATGGCTCCCTAACTGATTGTTTCCTAATATACCCACTACGGAAGCACTCTAGCACGGAAGTCGAATATTACAGGTCGATAAACCAAAGACCTTACACATTTAAAACATTCAGAGTTATCAACACACAGATAACAGAATGTCTCGTAAATATAATAACGGGTGAAGCTAATTTTAACTGGTGCGGGAGAAAGTTAACCGATAGTTTTGGCAGGAACTTCGCTAGGAAGCCATTCATATAGCGTAATGTTTCCGCTCGGGCCCTTTATTACGTACCACTATTCTAACAGAACACATTCGTTGCTGAACTAGCGTCGACAACAGAATTATCTTCTGAAACGTTTTTTACCCCAAGTAATGTAAGAAAGCGGAACGACTAGAATGTTTAATGATTATTGCCAGACTTTCCATTTTAAATCCTAGTTTTGTTAAGCATTTTGTACGCTAAGTAGCCGAAAAAGGAATGTTTGTAGCATAGGATTTTGTTTGGGGGTTTTATAGTCACAAGAAAACATGCGGGTTAGGGAAGTGGTTTGATGTTAAAGAGGCTATAAATCAGACCAATGCTGACACTTGTGCAACTATGGCTTTTCCTACTATTTGGATGATCATAAGGGATAAGTTTTGTTATTCAGGTTAAATTTGAAAGTTAGGCGTTTCGGGGAACATTTGAATGGAATAGTAAGTTTGAAAGCGTGGTCACATAAAGCGTACCTTGACCGTGCACTAATCGCACCTCGCGCGTACCCACATCGCGCCGCGCTAATGGAATAAACGGCTGCTTATTGCAAGGTTGTGATACACGGATCCAGGCAGTCCCGCGGCACCGGCCACTCCGCCGCCGCGACTCGACGCTGCCACCGGCCAATTGTCTCTAATAATACCACTCTAGCGAGTATCCGTCCAATGTACTCTTAAGACAACGCGATCCCTTAGTTCATTCTCCGACTCCACGCACCCGCGTCCTGTCAGTCAAACATTCCGACGAATTTGTGCGTTCTAAAGTGTACGTAATGCAGTGACAACTCTAGAGTTACTTCCAACAATGATATACGAGTCGAGCGAAACGACAACAATGAACCTCGTGGCTAACGTACGGGAAACAGTGACGGATTACACATTCAGCTACGATGATTGATTGAAGCAAACGTGGAACAACAGTCGGACATCATGAACGGAATAAACACATCCGCGGGTAAAACAGGAACTGGAGGGGAGCCGCGCAAAGATGAGAATAAAATGAAGAAATCGAGCGTGAGAGAGAAGCTGATGCAGATCAGGTCCAACATCACCGTGGAGCCGATCATAGCGTGCTACATCATGTCCAACGTGTTCTCAGGACTCGCTGTGCAAAACTTGAACCTGGAGAAAGCGTGTCGTGTGAATTTAGGTTACGATGATGATGTGTGTTCAGCGCTGAACAGGAGGCAGACAGAGAACTACACTATGCAAGAGGCCGAAGTGCAGAAACTGACAGCCTCTGTTCAGGCGTGGAAAAACATTGTGCAAACAGCTTTTCCGTGCATCCTAGTACTGTTTGTAGGATCGTGGAGTGACAAAACAGGAAAGAGGAAAGCGTGTATTCTACTCCCTATTGTCGGTGAAGTGCTCTGTTGCACTAGCTTCATCCTGAACACATATTTCTTCTACGAATTGCCCCTGGAGGTCACGGCCCTCTCGGATTTGTTTCCGTCTCTCACCGGAGGATGGATTACCGTTTGCGTCGGTGTATTCAGCTACATAGGTGACGTAACCACGAAAGAAATGAGGACATTCAGAGTGGGAGTTGCCAACTTATGTATGTCATTGGGTATACCGATAGGGATGTCGCTCAGCGGCATTCTTCTACAAAAGATTGGTTACTACGGCATTTTCCTAATATCCAATTGCTTGTATGTGGCGAGTTTAATATACGGATATATAAGACTCAAGGATCCAGTCATTCCACAGGACAGACAAAGAGTAAGTGTGCACACCACCTCAATGAAACATTTATTTCCTTTATTCTTTCAAAGTTGATTACTTTGTGATCTTTAATCTGCGAGGCACTTTGTGCTGAAATTATAGTCTGATAGAGTATGAGAGGTGTCAGGAGGTGTGAGGCACGTTGAGGGCACACGTCATTGAGAGTGTAGCTCGACGGGCCGGTTACTCTTGCGCCTAAGTGATAAATTGCTTCGCGCTCACTACGCAAATTCGAATGAAGGGGGACACCGTAACACAATCAGCGATTTTACGCGAGGCTCGGCTAGGTGTCGGCAGGGATTTATATGCCGCCACTTTATCTTCTTTGACATTGGGATCACTTTTGGAGGGCCCAAATTAAAATTTCGTGTCGATTATTGTATTACCGGTTGGAGGGCGTGAGCGCGACAGCGGAAGCAACGCTTATTGGTGCGTCTGTTTTTCTATTAAACTTTAACGCCTGCGTGATTTTCACTCTTGGTAACTTCGATCAAATATATACTAGATACAAAATCACACACCAAAAGTGGCCGAGGTTACTTATACATTTGAATGTTGAACTACGTGATATAGCAAGACGTCTTAAATTATAATCAACTGCAGGTAATAGTTATTTTATTTGTATTTATTATTTATTTATTAAAAGACAAGATAAAAAAATAAAACGATAAAAACCAAGAATACATTTTAGTCCCACGAAACCGGGCTTCGGTTTGACTGTAGAGGTGGTGAGTCTCATTTACACATAAATGAAAATTTCCTAGATCACGGTATCGGTTTATTTAATATGGAAAAATAATATATAAAATATTAGTGTTTTTGTTAATTAACGTCTTTTTAATTAATATTTCGAAACAATTGCTCTCTTAATACAGTCGAAACAAGATTTTAATTAGGAGAGTTTAATTCAATATATTTTATAAAGATATACTTAGAAATGTTACCAATATGCAATACAGATATAGCACCTTTAGTTTAAAGGCCAACTTGATCTAATAACGTTGACACCATAAAGCAAAAAATTAGCTTTCGTGATCCTACAGGGTGTCGCGTCCATAAATTAACGAAAAAACCTGTAGACGTTTTGTCGCCGCCCCTCGCAGTTTGCCACTTCATCCATGTTCCCCTTCACTTTAGGGTAAATACAGAGTTCCATGGAACAAAGCTTACTATTTTAACAAATATTCTTGGTATTAGAAACCGTTTGTATGCATTTGATATAATTATATAGATAAAGATAATTAGTGCATTAGATTTAAATACCTGTCACCAGTTGCATATGATCTTATAGTCTAGGTTTGTTTTATGGATTGTGAGGTAACGATCCGACAGACCAATTGATGATAAGTAGTCACCCATGAATAATCACTATACTAGAGGTATCGACAAACTTATACCTGCAGTTTTGTGACTTAAAAAGCTATACTACTAGACACAATAAACACGAATGGATTAAAACGTACATACATAAACTCACGCCTTTTCCCAGAAGGGGTAAGTAGATGTGCAAACACTACACCCGCATTTACCTTGCAGTTTCCTTCCCACGATGGATTTATAATTTTAAAATAATTTGCCACTTTTTATGTTATCGTCGTATTTTATTTGATCATCCTGTTAATATTAATTAGATTTTAATGCCGTAGGACGAGTTGTATGATAGTAAGGTCGCCTGATAGATATGTCAATTCCGATATAGTTTTATCGGCTATACAAAAACTTAATGTTGCGTTTATACTTTTGAAGGAAGAAAACTGAGCAATATTGAGGATAAAATTAATTAAGAGATGTTTAGGTTAGCCTTTCATTGTATTGTGGGTAGATTATCTATTATAAAGAAAGGATTAACATGAAGGGGATATAGAATATTTGATAGTGTTGAATTCAGTTTAAATTTTCTCCAGGCTTCCTTTAAGCCTTACTTTTGAGCTTGGAAGTCTAACACCTCTACCCCTCTGACCTGATGATGTATAAGTACTTAGCTTTACGACCTCATAGGCCTATTTTTGTCTAAATTATGTTTTTTAAAGGTTTTTATACAGATTCGATAGCATACTTGTGTAGACAGGTTAGAGTGCTAATAAAATTAGTACAGTAGAAGGAAAATAATAACTACTTAACAGTGTAGACCTCGTAGTATGCAATGTCCATTAGATTGGAAAAAAGATAATAATTATTTATGGATCGTGGGTGGCCGGCTCGAGATGACATCTCTATGAGAATTGTTTCACTAGCAATCGTAAAAACATAAAACAATGACTTCACTCTATACGATATCCCAGATACGAAAAATATATACGTACAGTCATACCAACTATTGTATTCGGTGTTATTGACATACCAGAACATCATATTTATTTAAAATTGTATATTCTGTTTAATTTTTCCAGATCTTCTGCATGTTATCGACATTCTTATCCTAAAACTTTTGACAGCCTCCGTGGCGCAGTTGGTTAGACGCCGCATGTGAAACGAGAGGCTGCGGGTTCGATCCCCGCACCAAGAGAAATGTTTGTGCGGCCCACAAATATTTCTTCCGGGTCTGGGTGTTTGTGAGACCGAAAAGTCTCTCGTAGTTCCTGATACCTACGACACAAGACCCGATCTTAGTGTGGGGTCAGGACTATGTATGTGACTGTTGAGTGTGTGTTATTAAAACTATCATTATTTATTTCAGGAGCAGCCAGTAGGTTGTCGGGGCTGGGTGTGTTCGTTCTTCGACGCGCGTCATGTCCGGGAGACGCTCACCGTAGCATTCAGGAGCGGGCCTCGGCGACGGCGGCTCCGGGTGTCCCTGCTCATTGTCGTCGTGTGCGTCATATTTGGACCGTTACATGGTATGATATCAGACCGTCGCGAGGTCGATCCCCGCACTGAAACAAATATTTGTGTAGAGATATTTGGTTCGGGTTTTATTTCTTTAATCCTTTTTTTAATATATTTAAAAATAGTTCAAGTGGAGGCCTTATCACACTAGGTAATTTCTTACAGGCAGCTATGGAATGGATAGATATATAAATAGGGGAGAAAAGGGTTTTGGTGTTTGTGAAGCTGAAATGTCATCCATAACACAAGATTTATTGATATTAATGTGTGGTTAGGACTATGTATGTAATAATTAATTAATGTTGCGTGTCATAATCTCTGCCTACTGGAAAAAATTACCTCTATAGTATGTAATGTGTGTTTTAACACGTGATTTTTTCAAGTTGGCGGATATTACATCCACTAATTAATTATCGGGAGAAAAGAACAAATCAGTAGTCTGTTAAAAATCAATTATTCATTTATTATGCCACCTTAATAAATGAATGCACCCAACAGTCCCGACCTCACACTAAGATCGAGTCGATATTTTTTATAAATTGGTAATTACTTGCTAGCGACTGCCGAACTAAAGTTAAAGATAATAAAGATGTTCTTATTAGAGGGCTAATAATACAATCGATTTCGTGCTAGGAATTTTGATTTTCCAAAATCGAGTACCTACTGTAGTTTTAATTTTATTAAAACTAGGTCCGTAATTTTTATATCTAATTTGGGCTATGACTCATATTCATAGTTTCGACGGCCTGTAATAGAATTCGCCCAGAATATTTTTAATTAGTGTTCGTATTTATACATTTCCTATATTAACCATTAATAAACACCTTTTGTATTATATTCATAGTTTGCACTGCTTTTTGCGACGAGCAAGCGGTTTGCAAAAACTTTTCTAAAAGCTTCAAATTAGGTCGCGTTGAGCGAGAATTCCATTGTTTTTGATTTTCACAGAAACCCATAATGATATCTGAATAAATTTTGCTTCATATAGATGTATAAATAGAATTCGTTTAAATATACAGGGTGACAAAAAATCTCTGTCGAATCGACACAGGTGTTATCAGGCATCATTAATGTGTTCAGTTTAATAGTATCAGTATAACGTGATAAAAAAATATTTAAGAACCGCGTTCGCAACATGCAATATGTGGCATGACTTTTCAGAATTGTCAGAATGTGATTTTTTTGTCAGAATTTAAAACTATGCTAAATTTTATGATTTTAGGGTAATATTGAAACTAAAGTACGTATTATAACTTACAAAAATGATGTTATCCTTTATGATATATTATTTTTTGTACTTTTTGAATACTACATTTGAGACATCCAGTATATCTTGGATCGAACAGGGGTTTTTTGTCATTCGGTATAATCACTTTAACATGCTTCAAAGTGAACTTCTGATTCCCTTGGTTAAGAGGAAGGAAGATGAACAAAGTAACTTGAATTATTGTTGTATTGCAGGTGAAATGAACGTGTTGTACCTGTTCATGAGGTACCGATTCAACTGGGATGAGGTGCAGTTCAGCATGTTCTGCACATACAGCATTATTACTAATTTAGTTGGTAAGTTTCATTCGTATTATTTATGCTATAAAGATTTTCGTGTCTCTTGCTCTCTTCAGCCACAGGATTTCCATTGCTGGACCTATATGCAGTCTATATGCCTTCCCTATGCCATCCAAAAGTATTTCCATGGCGATGTATTGGGAGCTAGAATTACATTGGGTTATAAATCCTTTAATGGCCCTTATCAGACACCTTTTGCTAAGCGCAGTTATGCCTGTCTTTACAATTACAGGCACGAGTTAAATGTAACTCATAGTAATATCCGGTGGTATACTGGATTGATCTGCAAAATAAATTCATTTTTTTTATTACTATGACTGGTGTGACTAGCATGCCGTTTGCCTGATGATAAGCGATACGGCCGCTCATGAACAGTAGCTAAAGCAAACAACAACTTGAATTACAAAGCAATGCTTGGCATTCCATTGCGCTCGCCATCCTGAGACATAAGATGTTAAGTCTCAATATTACCAGTACTCTTACTCTCGCTGCAATGCCCTTCAATCCGAAACACAACAGCGCATTTACACAGCTGAAAAAAATATATACGAAAATATCCGTATAAGTCTTTTACTCAATAGATATGAATTTACAGTAAATTGAAAAAGTACTCCATGAAATTCCGAATACTCGTATAATAAAATTATGGTAACAATAATTAGGTAAGTATTTTTAGTTATTCTCTTTAAACTATTCATTTCTAAAATTCATCAAAAACATTCTTATAATGATAGTTTAATAGTTTAAATTGATTGCTTTTCAAATATAATAAGTTTGAAACGTTAATATCAATTTTAAAGTAAAGATTACGCGGCAGGTATTCAGTAAATCAATCATAATTAAACTTTTCAGACATTGTACACAGTAGAAGATATTCTTTGCGAAAGTGCTATTAAAATCTTCAAATATTAAGTTCAATTATTGTATTAATTTAACTCATTTATTGAGTGACACCGTGTGCGGGCTGCGTAGCCAGGCAATTACTTTTGGTTGAGTATTTCGATTACAAAGATATAGTAACTTAAATAACAACACTCCCCTAAGAGTTTCCAATAGAATACAGAAAAATTTAGAATCTTGAAGCGTTATTCAACGTAAATATACGGTCAGAGATAAACCAAGATCAAAATATTACAAATCTATAACACCAAGTGGATATTTCTCAAGGCAATGGCATATTTCCAGAATATGCAGTTAGATAGGAAAACACATGTTGATTTTATACTGGCGTAACAAATAAATACGTCGGCGTGTTGCGGGAACGTATCTTGGGAACCACAGGGGGTCTTATTAAAAAATATATGCTGGGTTGTTCATTCATTACATTTGAGTTCTAACAGAAAAATAGTTTATATTTGTAAGGTATTACAGCCTAATAAATGAGAAATGCAACGTTTTAGTTTTTAAGAAGGGTTATATATTGATAATTATTATATGTATGCTATTATCGCATGACATAACCGTCATAGATTTTCGTGTCCTGACAAAGCTTTAGACTCTTTACAGTTTAGACGATGCAACTTTTTATATCCTTACGATAATCGCATATTCGAGGCGAGAAACTCTCTGCGTGTATATGGGGCTTTATCACCAATCCTTCTATACGTGTAGTCTGTAGAGTGACTGTACGCAGAGGGTGTTATAACCGCCGGCACGGATCTTGAGCGCTCGGCGACAGAGTGGGGATTTCTTTACGCATCGTGAACTTAAGGACAAACTAAATGTATACTGATTTATTATTATTAATGTATTCTTAGTTACTATTATTATGGGATGAAAAGAATATTTTATTAGAATTATGAATATATTAAGAGATATATTATGAATTGACATCCGCGCAAGTATCGGCTAGAGCTCAAGATCCGTGCCGGTAGTTATACATGTCAATAATACGATCCTAATAAAATAACGGGTTCAGGATGTCGTTGGAGTTGTTTCTGTTCGGCATTGCCTTGAATGTGTCTGTACGAGCGCACATGGATGACTTTTACGACATCATATGCAAAAGAACTATCTCTTCGTCAGGCAGATAAAGGACAAGCTACAAAAAAATCCTGAAAATGATAGCAGGTAGTTTTTTATGCTCGTTTTGTCAAACATTCAATGCATGTCTTATTCAGGGGGTGTTCTTATTTATTCTCCATCAGTAATAATTACGCAATAAAATGTATACGATGCGTATACTACTAATATTTAAGTATAAATAAATAATGTTTAAGCACTAACACACTTATGATTGGACCTTTGATATCAGAATAAAGAAATTCATTATTTTTATTTATTGGTCCACTGACCACTTAGCCTAAAATAGTCTACGATACGAGACTTGTTTGTTGTTGAGATGTTTGACTATTCAGTTTTCACATCAATAGTTGTAGTTTTAATTATTAAACGCCAGGCAACTTAATTCAAAAGAACAAAATATAAAGACGAAAAAGAAGTTTATTTTTACCGAAGTTTATTTAACATTTTCGGAAATGTGAGTTGTATTATCCAAAATTAAAGCTGCAATACAATGTAAAACAACCTAAAGCACAATAATTATAAGAGCTTTAATAGGTTGTTTAATTTTAAAATTACATGTCCCTTCTTGTACGCGTAGCAAAGGGGTCGAGGCCCCTATTGGATTTCCGAGTGCGGTCCCCTCGTAGTTCGATGTGTGACGTTATAAAACAATACTCGTAGTTTTACAGTTCATTGAACACGCACTGATGTGTTTGAATGTTGTTTGAAAACTTTCGATATTGCACTGCAAGTGGAATATAAAATATAATAATTTTAGGTTTTTGTTCCTGCATTCATTTCAATATTTTTTACTTTGGAATATACGAAATTTGGAAATAAATATTTTAATGTGGGCTTTGTGTGGAATACATGTAAAAATGCATTAAATGGAGCATTAAAAAAGTTTCGTAAATAAAATAAATTTGTCTTAAAAATATAGTTAATCTACCAGTTATATTTAGTTATGTATATATGTGTATGTACCTAAATAGCAATGATAAAAACTCCTAAAAATGAACACGCAAACACACCGTGTTTCTATAACTGTGTTGTAGATGTCTGAACCTTGGTCGGGCCACCAACATATGAAATTATTTTATAGCATTACATTAGAAATAAACCCTAGCAAATCAAAGCAATCTCTACATACACTTATATTATAATTATTTGATGCAGGTACGTTATTCTCAATAAGTATATTCAGCGACTTCATGAAGCTGGACGACACGGTGGTGGGCATCATCTCGTGCACCAGCAAGATCCTCGCCTCCTTCATCTTCGCCTTCGCCTCCACCACCACTGAGATCTACATCGGTATGTATTTATATCAATATTTCTTTTCTATTTACTTGACTTTCCATGTACAGAAAACATACGAAATTAATATATTATAAAAAATATGCGCTGATCTTTGGCATGAATTCTTAAGCACTTCCGTCTCGCACATTGATATTGCAAAAAATACGTTATTCAAAGTGAACTAGGATAAATAATTGCTAATAGACATCTGAATTTCAAAAGTCTATTTACAAACAAATATTTATAATCATTTGGTGGCTTTCGTGAATATTCTTCCGTATACCGTACACATGGTCGCTGATCATAGTGATAAAAAAAATGAGTGGCTATATTATATTATACATACTGCTATATAGTACTGATTGATTAACTAAAAGTAAACGCCTTTACCTCCCATGAATTGTATTCAAATTATTACATCAATATTATACGAGTACATACTGTTTTGGTTAAAGTAATAGTGAATATTTAGATTTGGCAACTTGCAAATTGTTTTGTAAGGTGCCTACTTTGAATATAAAAATGCGAATAACCACACTACAATTCCCTGCATTATTCATATTATGGAATAAGCCCTGCTTCCTTTGATAAAAAAAATGGTTTCCCTAATTATTAGTCTAAAAACCGTTTTATAATGTGTGTTTGTTTGACAAAATTTAAATCCAATATTATTATCTCTTATTTTGGTATGGACAGCCGTAGACATTGGTATATTTTTGATTTCTCTTTTCTTTTATTTTTGATTAATTTAACTTAAAGACATATTCCTTCGGAAAGTCTAACTTCACTGCTCGGTCTCATTCAGGGTCATTCAGCGGTGCCACGCATTTGTTGCTATGGCCATTTGATCGGCAGGATAAGATTTATTTTTTAAACTCTGCTACCCACTTGATCACTCTTGTTCTGTGTGTGCGTTTCACATTAGATTTGTAATACGGACAAGACTGACAAGACTATTACTGTTGTTGGTGGGTAGGCACCGCCGCAATGTCTATTTCTTCCGCCGAACAGCAGTGTAAATGCACTGTTGTGTTTCGTATTGAAGGGCATTGTAGCCACAATACAGAGTAACTACTGAACATACTGAGACTTAACATCTTATGGCTCAGGTTGGAGGAGTGGAATGCCAAGCACTGCTTTGGAATTCAAGGCGTTGGTTAGTTTTGCTATGAGCGGTGGCATCGCTTACCATCAGGCGAACGGCATGCTCGTCTCGCCATTCATGTCAGTTATTCGTAGGCATTATTTCGAAATAAAGAATACTGTCGAAGTCAAACTGACTATCAAAGTCACCATCGCTTATACATCCCAAGTTTTGCCTTTGTGTTATAAACTGTCCATCTACGTGCAATTATTAGTTTTGATTTTACGCTATTCGTAAAATGTAAATGATTGCATGTATTATTTCTTAGTCATGGACGTCATCATGCTCTCGTATTTATATTTAACATTTTGGCAGGGTCGAACTTGAAATTTAAATATTCATAAATATTCAAATGTTTGTCATACACAATATATATTATAATAAACAAGTTTTTATATGCAAATGTTAAATTCTGCACATATATGTGGTCAGGGTTATATCTATTTTTTATAAATAAATATTAATAAAAATAGCTTTCCTTGTTTTATAGCCAATATTCTAATATAAAACATTTGAATGCAAAAAGTACGCGTACAGATTTAGATTAGTATTCTTTTGATAGATTAATTAGTTGTGAAAGGGTTTGTTAATCTCAAGGCCAACACTGAATTTTGTTTTTATTTATTTTTTAAGCACGTCTATCAATTTCTTACATAATCGCTCTTTTTAAGTTTTTGTGTTGACTGTGAGTCGGCGATATACTTATGTAGCCAGGCAACGTTTTGCAATAGCTCGAATATTATCAAAATAGGATATCACAGTACCAAAATCTTAAAGCTTACAAATATTTTTACTAACTGTATTACTATTGTTACAGCGCCTTTAGTTGAGATCTTCAATGGAACATCATTTATTGCGATGCGGTCCATTGCTTCGAAACTAGTGACGAGTGAGGAACTTGGTAAGTGCATGCTGTAATGTACACTATACACTTATTTATACGATATAAATATATCTAAGTGTTCCCGAGTAAAACAGTCTTGGTAAGTAACAGACGGCACCGAAATGATCTCATCAGCGTGTCACATTATTTAGCACGTAAACCATAAAAAAACGTATTCAATATGCGAAGTTTCAGAAATTATTAAACATTTTAAGCGTCCCAAAGAACCTTCAAATAGGTAAATGTATTTCCCGCCGGAATTCAAATACGCAAATATTATCAAGATTAGGTTATTGCATAGTACATATTTCACGTATTACGTATACCGTCCACTTAATACATACGTGTTACAAAAAATATCTATTACTAATGGCCCGGCTTCGCCCGGGTGCAGCTACACTTTTCAATATGGCGGCCAAAATGTTCAATTCCGACTATCAAACTAGAATATCGACCAATCGAATCACGTAAAACGAAAAAAAATTCGTCGTATTTTTTTTATTACTATGAATGGCGAGACGAGCATGCCGTTCGCCTGATGGTAAGTGATAGGACCGCTCATGAGCAGTAGCAAAACCAAACAACACCTTGAATTACACAGCAATGCTTGGCATTCCACTGCGTTCGTCATCATGAGACATAAGATGTTAAGTCTCAATATGTCCAGTAATTACTCTATATTGTGGCTACAATGTCCTTCAATCCGAAACACAACAGTGCATTAACACTGCTGTTTGGCGGAAAAAATAGACATTGCGGTGGTACCCAGCCAGGCGACCTCTCACATATGAGAGACCTACCACCAAATAAAAAAAATTGCTAGATTTTTCACTACTGCTTACCTCCTATCGGTCATGGCGTGATAATACCTACCTATAGTATTCCTCGATAAATTACATATTCAGCACTAAGGTAATTTTTCAATACCAACTAATAGTTTCTGAGATTAGAGGTAACAAACAAACACTTCAGATTTATATATTAATAAAAATAAATAATATAAAACAAAGTCGCTTCCCGTATGTCTGTACGCTGTCCCTATGTATGCTGAGATCTCCAAAACTACGAAACGGAGTTTAATGAGGCTTTTATAAATAGATAGGGTAAATCAAGAGGAAGGTTTATATTAACTTTAATATATATTACATACAGGGTATATCAAGACTGCTACCGAAAACGAAGCCGGATGGTAGTTTAAGCAACTTCAGACACAATGCAACAGAAAAAGTTGCAAAAAAAAGTGACAATTTTTTTTTTGTTATTTTTTTCCTATGACCATATTTGGGTGGTAAATACATTTTTTCCTAAAATAATAGTGTTTACCTTTTTATTTATAAATAATCTAGGGTGTAAAAGTGTTTAAATTATTATTTTAGCAAAAACTATGGATTTACCACCCAAAAATGACGATATTTAAAAAATCATAAAAAATAATTGTCGCGTTTCTTTGCGAAATTTTTAGTTACATTGTGTTTGTAGTCACTAAAACTACCACCCGGCTTCGTTTTCGGTAGCAGTCTTGAGATACCCGGTATACAGGGTAAACCAATTTGTAAGCAAAATAACATGTATCTGGTGTGTAGTGGGATAAAAAACATCTGCACCCAGGCGAAGCTAGGGCAGGGCCGTCGTTCAATCATAAAATTTATTATATGCAGTATTTATAATGCAGTCACAAGCAATATCGAATCTACCAATGAGTGGTACAGTGATTGGGAAAACCCACTCTTTTTCGCTATCGGTCATGAGTTTATTGTACAGGATATTAATCATAATATAATAGCATCAATTACCTCATCCAGTTTACTGGTGTGTATGGGTTATTATGAATAATATCCTGTACAATAAACTCATGACCGATAGCGAAAAAGAGTGGGTTTTCCCAGTCACATGTATGGGTTATTTTTAAACTTAGACACAAATCATCCTATAATGGTGGATTTACATATTGGCTGACGCTGGGCCAACGTCTACCAACTCCAAGCTATTAACTATGAAAAACTTAAGGCCAACCGAGCCAAACACACCGTTTACACGCTATCGTTGGTGGAGGCTGGCTGAGGTTGGACTGTAAATGCAGCATTAGGATAATATCAAAACTCATTCTTGCTTGTTAATTATCTGTGTTTGAAAATTAGGTCATTAGTTCGTAGTCAAAGAATTATATTGTATTCACACGGGATTTTCCGACAATCGAGAGTTTGATTGAAAGAGCGTAAGCTACGGTTCACTACGCTGGCTTAATACGGGTTGGCAGACTTTATACAGGTACGAAAAAAGTGTGCTATTAAATTGAAAGTTGTAAAAATGTTTTTACCTTTACTGGTGGTAGGTCTCTCATATGCGAGAGACCGCCTGGGTAGGTACTACCGCAATGTCTATTCCGCCGCGAAACAGCAGTTTAAATGCATTGTTGTGTTCCGGTTTTGGTTGAAGCACATTGTAGCCAGAGTAACTACTGGACATATTGAGACTTAACATTTTATGTCTCGGGATGGCGAGGGCAGTGGAATGGCAAACAATGTTTTCTAATTAATTGTGTTGTTTGGTTTTGCTACTATCCATGAGCGGCCGTACCGTTTACCATCAGGCGCTCGGCATGCTTGTCTCGCCATTCAATGTAATAATTTTATTTATTTATTTATTTATTTATTAAACACACTTACTACTATTTACAGGTTTCACCTAATACAGTAGAGTAGCATATTACATTCTTATATAATCATACAACTAATTAATACTAATCAGTACAATAAAATAGTGTACAAAAGAATATTGGTACCTGTCTATCAGGCGTGATATAAAAATAAAATACGTAGTTTATTTGCTTAAATTAAGCTTAAAATATATAGTAATATAGTTGCATACATAATTAATATTTAATATGAATTAACAAAATAAATGTAAACGAGGCAGAAAATTATTCGAAAGCTGGTCTTTATTGATAATTATGGCAAATTACTAATGGATTATTTCGTTTTTATAGGTTGCGGTCGCGTCTCTGTTTGATGACTTTAAATATTTGCTTTATCTTAAAGTATTAAATAAATAATATTGGTTTGAATTAAACCGTTGTCTGTCGACTGGCAAAGGACAATCATTTCTTAGTAGACAATTTTGTGTAATGAGTTACCATTAGGTCGAACGTAGGTGCTTTGTCGTTGCTGTATATTGATAAGAAAAGAATTAAATTTATACAAAATAAGGATATACACAGAAAGTCAAGGTGACACGAAATTCATAAAAAAATTAAATTATTCTGGATAGAGGTAGAGCCGTCGTCCGTATCACTGTCTCACAGGAGATTAACGTGAAGAGACAGCTGTAGCGTTTCGTTTCGTGTGTGGTTCTCTTCCCATCTTTTATAATCCAAATGTTATGGATGTTTTAGGGCTGGAGTGACCACTTACTATCAGATGACCTGTTCGATCGTTTGCCGGACCTAAGAACGGAAAAAAAACATATTAAAATAATCGTAATCATTAAGCTGTCTCAATTTTATTTTAAAGTAAACTAGGTGGGTAGGTAACTCCAGTGGGAGATCGGGAACCGTTTGATAGCAACAGGTCACCAGTTTTATTAGGCTACAAGTAGTGCTATTTTTTTAATAAGTGCTACCCGTGCGAAGCCAGGGCGGTTCACTATTAAATAATTATTTTTGAATGAACAAAACTAGAGCTAAATTTAAATGTAAACAAAGAAGGAAGATAACATAATAAATATTTGTGAGAGGAAATAATATTGATTAATGTATATTTATAATACACTTGTAAATGTTACAAATACAAGTGCTAATAAATTACGGAGATCGCTAAATATTTGTGGATTTGTATTGTAGCCGACAAATATGGAATCGTAAATATTGTTCGAGACACTCAAATATGGATAAGAAAGGTGTGTCACGGCGCCTATTGACATAATATGATGGATTAATGTAGTACTGTATACAAAGAAACATATAGGTCACCTATCTTCTATTGGCGTGTGGCAAAATTTGGAACTACAAACAAAATACAAAAAAATATCTATTAAAGGAATTTTTCGAGATATATTTTCATTCATAATATAAATAACAAGCATTTATACTCGTATTTTATGGTATTAACATTTCCAATTTAATAAAATGTAAAGGGAGAAAATTGTCCCTAATATTAGTACAACATGACAGCACCGCTTTCGACGCCTGATCATAGACAGCCTGTACCACGGAATTTCAACGCCCCACGGTCGTTCACTCTATCTGATCTGCTCACTGCTTATCATCAGGCATATTGCATTATAAACCAGTCACCTGATTGTAAGTGATCACTGCCGCCTATGAACATCCACAACGCTTGGATCATGGATGTGTTGTCGGCCCTTTAAAAACGGGAGGAGAGCGAAGAACAAAAATGTAAAGAGAAAAGGAGTAATGGGCAAGGAAAGGCAAGTAGCACGATTATAGTAAACTCTCTTTCTGTGAACAGGCAAGGTGAACTCCTTGTTCGGTCTGGCGGAGGCGATGATGCCGCTCGTGTATGGGCCGCTGTACTCCAGGGTGTACATGGCAACGCTCAACATCTTGCCAGGCGCCGTATTCCTACTCGGGGCCGGCATGACGGTCCCTGCCGTCGCTATTTTTGGGTAAGAATTATTGAAATATTGTTGTTATATTCGATAGCCTCCATCGCGTTGGCTGTGAAACGAAAGACTATTGGTTTGATTCTTGCATGAAGAAAAATAGTTTTTTGCTACAAAACTATTTGTTTCGGGCCAGGGTGATTGTGAGACCGAAAAGTCGCTCGTAGTTACTCAATCTTAATGCTATACAGTGTATATCAAGACTGCTAACGAAAACGAAGCCGGGTGGTAGGTTAAGTGACTACAAGCACAATGCAATGAAAAAAATCACAAACCATTTTTTTTGTATCTAATATTTTAAATATCGTTGTGTTTGGCTGGTAAATCCACGGGTAAATCCATAGTTTTTGCTAAAATAATAATTTACACCCTTGCGTATCATAGCGTCTTTAAAAATACAAGGGAGTATACTTTTATTTTAGAAAAATAAATGGTAAAGATTAGAACCGATCAGTCTACAACTAAGTTATAGGTTAGTATCATAATGTGATAAGCGGTTCTTCTGTAAGGCACTTGAAGCGTATCGTTTACAATGTCAAGTGTCTGGTGCGGAATAATTAGTCAACTGGAAAATGTCATAGCAAGTGTATCACAATGTATGTCGTTGGTCAACCGCAAGATTGATAATTATTAATGAAAATAACGATTATCACCGCTGTTCTTGTCAAACAGTATAATTTTGGTTTTCTAAAAATACAATGTATAATACTTGTTCAACCTACATATCTATTAGTTGTAAGAATGAATTCAATAGTACGTGAAATCTTCAGCAGGTTAGACGGTGGGACTGACGCCCAAATACTCAAACGTCAAATATTAAGCCATACCTAACTGCGTATGTCCAAATTAAAGGTACTGATTAAGTGCTGTTGTTAACTCGTATCAGCTCTAATACGAGTATAAACGTCAGTGATTTCTTTAATGCTGTTTTAATTCTGTGTTAGTGTGTATTTGTATTCAATAAATTAAAAAACTATTCAAAAAATGGGACATGAATGCTAAATGCAAGTTATTATTTAAGTGCCGTTTAAGTACCGGGCGTAATGTTTAAACCTCTCATTCGTTGAGGAGGCATACAAACATCATTGGTCTAGCCAAAACGGCAATAATTGATTCATGAACTGATAAAAAATACAATGAAAGTTAATATTGAAGTGATCGGTTATGCATGAAGAATTATGATGTACAGTTTATAAATAAATTGTTGAAGTTACACCGTCCTGAAATTTTAGCAATGTACTTTGGTTTGGAGAATTATAAGCAAAGTGACATGACTAAAAACAAAGTGTTCAGTCCAATCAGTATTAATTGAGATAAACAAAACAGACCATTACGATCGGGTTTTCCATATCGTATCGTGAATAAAAATATTTGTGTAGTTATATTAACGAGGAATTATATAAGGAAACCTGGGAAATACAGATAACGTAAATGCATACGTGAATTTTGTCACGATGTGACATTTGTATGACCTAAAATAGCGGTCACCATATTTATTCGTGGGAAAAACGTCGCAGAGACCCTCACTAGTATGTCGATCGTGTCCTGGACTTAGCTTGGGTTCATCCATTTCCAAGAAAATGCATGCAAGTCGATGAAAGTTGAAGTAGATGTAAGACCCACAGTGATGTAAGACCCCCATATCAGGATCGCGAAAAGTGGTGATCCATAGTGTCTGCCTACCCCTATCAAGGGATATAAGCGTGACGATTATGTTGGTATAATTCTATTGACATGGGAGAGACTGTAAGTTCAAGTTATGCTCTCATGTGAGAGGCCGCATGAGTAGGTACCACCGCAATGTCTATTTCTCCCGCCAAACAGTGTAAATGCATTCTTGTGTTCTGGTTTAAAAGATGTGTAGCCAAAGTAACTAGACATATTGACATTCTACATCTTATGTATCAGACCTGCTACTGTCCATGGGCAGTCGTATTTCTTACCATCAGGCGATAGGCATGCTCGTCTCGCCTTTAATGGCGATAAAAAAAGATGATACTGATATGATGATGATGTATTGCATTAAAACACGTGCATTATATATTCTTAGTCGCGTTAGCATAAAAAAAAACTCTAAAGGCAACGCATTTATTGGTGTGAGGTATGGGATTTGAGTTCTAACTTGCTTAAAGAAAGACTTCGTATCGAGGTTTTCTTTAAATTGGATTGAGCAAAATAGCAGTCACTACCTTTCCCTTTAAAGCAGACTTCACTATTACTTCCTCTCATTAAATAATTTGGAAATTGTAGTATATTATAATTTATGTATGATTTTGTATTATATATTTTTATGTATGTATGTATATATATGTATATATACGGATATGTATATGTATATTAGTAGTTATGTTTAATTAGTATTATTTAGCTTTAAGAAATTCTTTACTTGTTACACTGCCCTCTCTCCCTCTCCTTCATTTAAATCCATCCCATGGTTGTCTGTAAGATATTGCTGTTGAGCGATAAGACCGCCATTTGTACTCTTTGTTATTGTTATTTCTGTTTAGCTATGTTGTTGTTAATTTTGTGTACAATAAAGATTTAAATAAATATATAAATAAATAAATAAAGTCATGCTAGCTCTGAATAAAGTATATTTGACATCTCATAGATTCTACGTCTAGTTATTTAAATACTAAACAAAAAACTTATTGAACATATTGTTTGTTTAGTCTATTTTTATGTCATTTTTTCCTGTTCTTGAGTGCGAATCTAGAATGACATGCTTGTCATTGTGGCAATTTACGGAGGCAAACAGTATGACTAAATAAATACACCCAACAGTCACATACATAGTCCTGACCCCACACTAAGATCGAGTCTTGTGTCGTGGGAATCAGAAACTACGAAAGCCTTTTTAGGTCTCACTAACACCCAGACCCGAAACAAATACCTGTGGATCACAAATACCTATTTGTCACGGTGCGGGGATCGAACCCGCGGGCTCACGTTTCACAGGCGGCTTCTAAAAAACTGCGCCAAGAAGGCTGTCTTTGAACTTAAAGGTGCTTTCAGATTATAGTTCCATCAACCCAATTTATAAGGCTTATAGTCCACATATTGTTTGAAATTGACCCACAAGCACAAAAACAGAATTTACATATACCATTTGCATGTTCCACTTAAATCGGTTTTTCGGGTATTCTTATTAGTTTAGGACGGTACAAACTTATTCGTTTGTAAATAATGGTAATTGAATTGAATTTTAAAACCAATATTTACAGTATTTGCATTACTTCGCACCAGAACTAAAATCTTGCCGAAAACCCTTGGGAATTTAATATAAATAAACAAATTATCTTTAACACTCCTACCGTTCGTTGACGTCTTATATATGTGTATTTGGTACTTATGCATATTAATATGTTGTGATTGTGGTTGTGATTAAGACTCACTTTTACTATCTCAATCAAAATGACACAGTTTTTAAGGTTTGTTAAAACCCAAGAATGTAATTACTGCATTAAAATATTAACAGTATAATTCATAAAACTAATAAAATCACATACGTAGTCTAGGCGCCACAGTAAGGTACAAGTCTCGTTTTTGCTTTGTTTTTCACCCAACAGTCACATACATCGTTTTGATCCTACATTAAGTTCAATATAATTTTGTGTCGTGGGTATCCGAAATTACGAGACTTTTCAATCTCACAAACACCCAGACCCGAGTAAAATACTTGTGGGTCTTACAATGATTTTTCTCGATGCGGGGATCGAGCCCGCGGCCTCTCGCTTCAAAGCTGGCGTCTAACCAATTAGCCACGGAAGCTGTTAAAGTCTTGTGCCCTAGAATAAAATGAAAAGACCATCTCAAAACATCTAAACCCGTAACAAATATTTTGATTTTGACATAGACGAAGCACGTGGAAAGTGACCCATATTATTTGAAATATATTTTGGCTCTCGTGTTAACCGATAACCTCAGTATTTATTTACATATTGTTTAAGATATAAATGAGTTTATTGATGCGCCTATCTTAGATTTACGATTGCTCATTACATCATCTACTGAGTATCAGTCCGTATGAGTCAGTTGAAGAGCATTGATTAAGTTTTCCGGTTCAACGTTTCATTTGAGTTTGTCACTTTCAGGTGGATGTATTTCGAACAGCGCAAAGACACGAAGCAAGTCGACGAAATGGAAAACGTCAACAAAGAAGTTTGAAAACATCCGACGACTTGGAAAAGCATTTATTTATACGTGAAAGTGTTAATGGACAATTTAGTGAACGCGTGTTAAGTGTGAATTTAATAAAAAGTCTAAACTTCAAGTTGCATTTCATTGGCTAGCCGGTGAGGTCGTTAAGACTGGTTATTTAATTAATGAACTAGATGATGTCGCACTGATATGTTGTTTGAACTGAATATCGGTCGTGTTCAGTTTATTTTCGATTTCTCCGAGTGTGTTTGTGAACGCATTACACTGATATGGCAACATAAGTGTGTTTGCTTACATAAAGCCGAACAATAGAACGCTAGCGGCATATCGGCGTTGACGGCTCCGCTAGTAATTCAATATTACAACTTATTTATCTTGTGCTGTGTAGATGTGCGTCTTACTACAATGTGACCGCTCTCCCGGGACCCATTTCCAGCCGTCAACGAGCTATCCGTTCCTTGTCTACTGAACAATTTTTCTTATTTTTGTACAGCAATTTTATATAAAAAATGAGTAAGTCCGAGTTGTCGAGATCAAAAATGTCTAATGACGCTGAGATGCTGCCTTTAAAGGCGGACCCAAAGATAGACGTGCAAAATATGAGCTGCAGGGAAAAATTAAAATATGTGAAATCGAATATAACAGTAGAACCAGTGTTGGCATTGTTTGTGATGCCCAGTGTCTTGGCGATGTTGGCGACACAAAACCTTAATTTGGATAAAGCTTGTCGGGTGAATTTGGGTTTTGATGATGCTGTGTGCACAGCGTTGCGGCTTCGCAAACGCGCTAACCACACCTTCGAGGAAGATGAAGTGCAGAAGCTGATAGCATCGGTGCAAGCCTGGAAGAGCGTCATCCACACAGCAGTGCCGACATTATTGATGTTATTTATCGGAGCGTGGAGTGACAAAACAGGCAAGCGTAAGATCTGCATGCTAATGCCGATCTTTGGGGAGTTCATGACTTGCTTGCTGAACATGATAAACACGTACTTTTTCAATCAAGTCTCAGTGGAATGGACTGTGTTTATGGAAGTGGTATTCCCATCGCTCACTGGAGGATGGTACACGATGTTCCTAGGTGTTTTTAGCTATATAGGTGATATAACGTCGAACGAAACGAGGACCTTTCGAATGGGAATATTGAATCTGTGTATGACAGTGGGATTTCCTTTAGGAATGGGTCTCAGTGGCATCCTGTTGCGACGTCTTGGATATTACGGAGTATTTTCTATATCAGCCGCACTGCAGCTTATCAATTTCTGTTACGTATTGTTTATGATTGAAGATCACACGTGGCTCCAGAAGAATAAGGTATTGTGATGTTTATTTCTTAATATATCATAGTCAAGTAGTGTTGTGACACTTTTTAAAGGCTAAGATTTTCAACTCAGTGTTAGGTATATGAAATAAAAAGAATAACCGTGTGCTGCAAGTCTTTTCGAATTGGCAATTTGGAGAGAAATATAAAAATTCCTCTATTGATTTTATAATGCCAGTTGCTCTTATGTTCTTGACTTGGAGACTGTCTCGCGCTCGCACACGCCTCTGCAACTCCTGTTAACCAGGATCAACAGTGGCAAGCATTAATGACGCCGAGCATTGAAGCTCGGCGAATCTCCGGGAATGTCTAACTTGTCTTTAACCCGTAACGAAAGTAATCATTAAGTAGTTGTATGAATTGGAAATATTTAAATTGCATAAAGTATTTTAATCATTATGCACCTAAATATTTGTGCATTAATGGATTGATGACTTTACATATATCTTTTTTTTTAATAGTACCAAAAATTCTATACTAAAAATAAATAATATTAACACTGAACTAATTCGGTATAAGTAACGATGATTCGTATTCCGTTCGTACAATTGCATAATATTTTATGCATTGTCATAAAATAAGAAATTGATTTTACGACGTCTGTCTAATAACTTTGTGTTCAAGATTTATTTAAATATGCGCATTTTAACATGATCTAATAAGTACCAAGAAAGAAAAGTACATGTTTTGAATAAAAATAAACTTTTTACAAATTGATGGTATTAAAATCGCGTTTCGATCCTATCTTATGATAATAATTTGTAGTATATTAATGTTAAAATATTTAAACTACAAGAATACATATATAAAATCATGCCCTTTCCCCAGAATGGGTAGGCAGAGGCCCACCACACACTTTTCGCCTCGTATGTTACGTCTTACGATTTGACATGTGGTGAGACTATCGACATAATTTGTATGGGGCACAAATTTCCAAACTCGGGCTGCTAATTATGACTAGAAAAATCCGATATCGCTTTGCCCGACCCGGGATTCGAATCCGAGACCTCAGCGTTGTAATCGCACCGTAGAACAATTACATGACCGAGGCAGTACATGATTATATCCTCTTTATTTTATATAGTTAATATAATCATAATAGTCAAATATAAACTTAAAGTTATTGCACATTTATATTTTTTAAAAATGTGTAAACTAGAAAAAAATAAGTTGTAAATAAATAAATTGATTATTTAAATATATGTGAGTAAATGTGTTTGTTCATTATATTTGTTTATTGTTTTTTTATAGCCAAAGAGAACAGGCTGTGCAGGTTTTTTCCTAGAATTCTTCGATATGAAGAGCCTGAGGAATACGGTAGAAATAGCCTTCAAAAAAGGACCTCAAAATAGAAGATTAAAGATATGTCTAATTTTGACTGTCGTGTGCCTGTATTTTGGATCTTTGTGGGGTGAGTGCTTTTGTATTTAATAATTTAAGTTCAAATGTGACATAGTATTCTAGAGGAAAAGAAAATCGGCTACGATTAGTGAATTCCGTGATTCGAATCCTTGTCTGAGTGTTTTTTGTTTCGCAAAATATTACAATTCTTCGAGGAGGCCTATTTTCACAAAGAATTTGCAAATTTTTACATACAATATACTAAGGGCCTATTCAAAAAAGAGTTCATAAAATTATTACAATATGGACTAATTGAACTCTGACGTCATAGCTTTGGTTGAATGAGACGCGTATACTATGACATTTATTTCATTTATAAATTATCACATTCTCGGTTTACAAAAGTATCCTTTGTAAACGTGTATTTATAAAATGATTCTGTGACTTTTAACAAATGATAATGGGTTTATTAAGCGTTAATGCAGTTTTAAATAGCTATGATTTTCTAAACAAATGTCTAATTACTATATATTTTATGGTTTCTCGGCACACACCCATAACAACATAATATAAGCTTGACATATTGGAGTAATTGTCGGGTAAACATGAACAATTGCAAATAAAACACCTTTATTGTCGCCGGCGTTATACGCAGTAAACCGGGATTATAAGGCCGACTTTACAGCCAAACGTTATTTCCTTCGCATTGCGCCTTTACGAATGTTCGCGAAATTCGTATTCGCTTTTTCTTAATAAATGTCGCATAAAACTCACGTACACAAATATTGTACGAATTGCCTGATTTTTGTAGGCTTATAGGATTTTGTTGGGCTAGTTTATTTAATAACTTTATAAGCATATTTTTGGTAATACAAATTCAAAGATAAATCAGAGGCTCGTCATTTGAACATAAAATTAAAATATATACAAACATCTTTGGTAATTTATTATTTCCTAGGAAGAAAAGGTTTTCACGATTTTAATTTCACAAACAATAAAAAGAGTAATACCTGTGCGATGACGTCATATTTAATTATGGAATCGAGCGACATCATTGTTTTAGAATTCTAAATACCAACATCAGAGATTTTTTTATATTTATTTGTAACTACCAGTTGTTGCGAAGTAGTTATAAAAATATTATGTAATATTCCACTACTTAAGGTATATTAATATTGGAGGATTAAAAAAATGTCTTAATACCAGTATTACTAATTACCATATTGTACCAGATTGTGTTTGTGGTGTAAACAAATTATTTGATTATATTTGCTGGCATTTGACATTTGTATACGTATATGTATGTTATGCATTTTGCCTGTTTTATTTATTGTTGTCATGGCCATAAAATGTTTTATTCTGTGATTTGAACCTGGATTAAAAGAAAAACTTGTTTTTATTCGCTCTCTATTTAACGTTATTGAATTTAACGAGTATTTGGATCCAACAAATAATTTTTACTTATAAAGACAGCCTTGATTTTGCATTTCTTTTTCACCAAGATTTAGTATTATTTGTGGACAATTTCTGTACACATTTGAGAAAGATAACCAGAGATCCCATAGCTATTAGAGAAATAATATAAGTATCTACCCGGATAGCGATGGTCTTACAAGATGGTAGAAACTTAGGAAGTACGTTACATTTAATAAATAAATACACCCAACAGTCACATACATAGTCCTGAGCCCACACTAAGATCGAGTCTTGTGTCTTGGGTATCAGGCACTATGAGAGACGTTTCGGTCTCACAAACACCCAGACCCGAAACAAATACCTGTAGTTCACACGAATATTTGTTTCGGTGCGGGGATCGAACCCACGGCCTCACGTTTCACAGCCGGCGTCTAACCAACTGCACCACGGAGGCTGTCAAAGTGGCTTATTTATCTTCGGTTCTGTTTATGATACTATATTGGGATTGTACTATGCTCACAATTGCTCTCAGCATTATACCAACTTCTATGTACAAGTTTTGAAAAACGGAGTAATACAAGCGTGTAATAACAAAAAGTAAATGATGGTCTGTTGGTAACGGACTAGACACGGCCGCGAACGTGTTCACGGTAGTCGCGGGTTCAAATCCCAGGGCACACCTTTGACCTTTCGGAGTCGTGCGTGTATTGATAGTCAATCATCAACACTATAACAGTGAAGGATAACATGTAGGGAAATTTGTATAACATAGCGGTTTGCATTTTCTAGGGTATTTAAAGCCCGCCAACCTACACTGAGTGAACGGAGTGGACTATATTGTTAAGCCCCTTTCAATTATACTCTCGGTTGTAGACGTATATGGGCTCATACAAATACAGAACTAAACGCGGAAATTAAAAATATCATAGATATGCATTAAGTTTATACAAGCGAGCTTTGTATCGTTCTGACGGCTCCAAAGGCTATCTATCTTGTAAACATGGTCTGTGACTGTGTTATATTTATTACACGTGCTTATTATCAAAGTAATCACAACATTCTAATTAATAATATACAGCATCGTAATTACATTACTGAGATAACAATTACTCACTTCATTATGATTAATTAAATTGATTTATATTAAAGAACATTGTATAGATCTTTGCTTCATTTATTAATGTTTACATTACAAGTGTAAGGTTATCAGTCATCTTGCACCTTAATGCTTTTAAACAAATGAATTGATTTTAGGTGCTGATAAGAATGTATTTTTCAATAAAAAGTAATTTAAATGTTATTGAATTATATTTTCTTTTTATTCGTATTTTCGTTATATTCGTATGTCGACAAAGTGACTCGTCACTGTTTTATTTTCCATCGCAGATAAATGATGGTCTCGATAGCGGGCATAGTTATACCGGATTGTATAAAACTCGATGTAACACAGGATAAATCCGAACTCGACACTTTTACGTGAATCAATAAAAGCATCTATTGTCATTAGTGAATTGATGTCTTGCTAGAATTCAAACAAGAAATAGTCAAGTATATCTGAAAAAGATTTGGATTGATAGTGTTTTATGTATGTGTGTATCAACTCATATACGTCCCACTGCAAGGCACGAGCCTCCTCTACAATCAATAGCAAGATTGAGAAGGGGTTGGCCATATAGTTCACCACGCGGGTCTAGTGCGGGTTGGTGGACTTACATACCACAGAAATTCTTTAAAATCGCTATGGTATGCAGGTTTCTTCACGATGTTTTCCTTCACCGTTTTTAGTGCGCGGTGATTGACTATCAATACACACATGACTCCGAAAAGTCAGAGGTGTGCCCTGGGATTTGAACCCGCGAGCACCATGAACATATTGGCAGCCGCGTCTGGTCCGTTTACCAACAGGCCACGCTACCAACAGTTTACCAACAGGCCACGTTTACGCACTTACTAATGATACTATTACGGTAATTTAATTTGTAGCTATTATTATATAATAAGTAAATTGATAATAGGGATGTTATCGCCTTAACCAAAAGGTAAACACGACAGGCAAAGTTGGCTTTAACAATATTTGTATACCAATCGGTTGGAATGTTAGGTACATAACAAATGTAAAACTCGATAGTATGAATAATAATATTATTATTTGTCAATTATTTGGTTTATACCAATAGGAGTGAATGACCTTTATTTATATGCAGAAGTTTCCTCAAAATTGAAAAAATAATATCTATGCGTTTGGATTTTTTTTTGCAATCATTGGCGAGACGAGTTTGTCATTCGCCTGATGGTGAGCGATACGACTGCTCAGGGACAGTAGCAACACCATACAACACCATGAATTACAAAGCAATACTTGGCATTCCACTGCACTCGACCTCTTGAGACAAAATATTAAGTCTAGTTACTCTGACTACAATTGGTTATAAAGATTTCAATATCCTTTTTAAGTGTAACATCAATGTGTGACATGTATATTATAATATATAAATTTTTAATTATGAAGGATTTTTTTTAAAATATTTTTAAACGGGCTTTTACTCACAGCGTATGAAATTCACATCGTATTTAAAATAAGGGAAAATATTATTTTACATTAATTCGAACGCCTTTGCATCATCGCTGATTGGTTTAGTAAAAATATTTTGGAATGTGCCTACATCAGAGACATGAAATTGGTTGTTACTAGGTGGTGAGAGGGTTGGGTTTTAAGGAGGCCTCCTTAACAGTCGTTTTCTATAATTTATCTATCTTTAACAAGAGATTTCATTAGATATTTCGACGCAATTTATGTTTCAGTTACCAAGATGGAGAGGTATAGGTATGGTGCATATATTTATAGATAGCTAGATTAGATAATTATTCATTCTATATTTTTTTTAATTCTATATTTATCTATTTTTGTTTAATGAAGCGTAGAATTGTACCGACATAGTCATGGTAGCTATTTTAACCCCTTGTTAAAGATAGATAGGATATAGAGAACAATCGTAAGTTGTTTTACTTTGATTAAACCCGGATATGGAAATAGGAAATATTATTAGGTTACCATTAACTCGATATATCAGCTGTATATATATTTTATATAAATTATGAATTATACGGTAATGGTTTGATTACGTGTGTGCTAAAAATTTCTGTTATAGTACAATAAATGCTCAATTTTGTTAATACGAAGCAATTAAATTCTATTGATATATTAACAACGTACAACGGTAAATATAAATGGCACATATTAACCTAATTTTAGTTGTTTGGCGCCATTTATTCAACTGACACATTAATTAACGATATAATAATTATTACCTACATCAATGTCTGCCACCTCATTTTCTAATGGCAGCGTTTAAAATTATGAATTTTGAGCTCTTTAGTTCTATTGCCTGTTCGTGAACTCGAGAATGAGTGTTTCGGGTTGAGAAACATCTTAGGAAAGAAAATGATCGATGTATTATTGCCTCTAATTATTCATACAAGTGTCAGCTGAAGTGATTTTTTTAAGAATTTAATTTCTTATTTTATCCTCTTTAAATAAGCTTCTTAATGAAACATGCCACTGTTGATTTAATCTGGTGGTAAACATAATCTATATGTTATATCCAATATCAGTAGATATATGTCCCAAACATTGACATGAACATTCTAATGCATGTAACAAGAGCGCTAGAGGGCACCACAGCTCCGGATTTAGATAGTAGTTTCAGGGGGAACACCCCCCACGTCGCTTTATGCATAACAATTGGTTATGCTTGTCACGATCTTAGAATATTAATCTGCAGAATGTTAGTAATGTTCCATATGTGTTGCAATAGGTACAAGTTTACTTTTGGAGTATTTAAATCGGTTAGTACAATTGTAGGAGGCGTCTTGCGTTGGCTCTAAACCATTTTGTGTCCGCCATGGCCGGAAAATAATAAGGATTCCTTAGGTGTATAACTGAATTTATGGGTGCCGTTGATAATCTTGCCAAGCTGATTGATCGTTCGCCGCGCCATTTAAAATAAACGTATTTGTTTATGTAATATGAGCTGTTTTAACCAGCGTCCCCCGTTCTTCAAATTGGTCCTTGAGTCCGCTAGTGTGTGGGAGCCTGTAAATCTCCATAACTAACAGAGCGGGCCCATGTATGTGATTTATATGACAATCAGCCGCGCGGGAACGCGCTGCGTCAACGTCCTGCCTCGTGTTTGTCATGCCTTAATGTTTATCCGATTTGTAAGCCGTGTTAGAGTTATGAGGGTTAAAGCTCAGTTGGTAAGCAACAAAATAACAAAGAAAGAGATAAAGAAAAAGAAATAGGGAAGGATAATGAAAAGAAAAAGATAACATTTAACAAGGTATCAGAAATAAGGCAAGTGATAAAAGAAGAATCAGAAGGAGAATAGTGAAAAGAAGGCCATCTTGTTTCTACCATGAACAGAACAACAATAAAACAAAAACATAAAGATTTGTAGCGATAATATACTCGTATATACAGTAAAAATGAAGTTTTAGTAGTTGTAGAGAGAATTCGTATCCTCCGTCTGCTCTTGAGATTCGATTTTAGGAGTATTGAATAAGTAGACTTTGCTTGGATGTATGCACTATTATTTATTTACTCAGTGTTTGAAATCACTTTGTAAGTTTGAACTGTAATAACAATATTATAAAATGCGGGTTAAAATAGTTTGCGTAGGAGGCTATTCTTGTGAATTTTACGTAAAAACTTATTTGTAAGTAGTTTAGTGAAACTGTAAATCACAAAGAATAACGAACGATAAGTCCAGACATATTCTTTTGCTAGGGAAACATACCAGAGCAATACGAAACCTAGATTTTCTTGCGTTATTTTAGAAATTTAGAATATGATTCTTATATAATATCATCGTCATTAGAAAATCTTTTGAGGAGCCTTTCCTAGCTTTTCGTTTATTTCCTATTTTACCTGCTACATTATCAGATTAAATTTTCATTGCTTTAAACTTATTAATAAAGAACCTAAGAGCTTTGTATCTAAGTTTTATTACAACTTCGTGAAGAGGTAACATTGATAATGGATGTTTAAGAAGGTCCTCCGATAATATTTCCTTTGTTTGATGTTTAATGGTATTATTTACGTTTGGCAGGTGAGCTCAGTGTTATGTACATATTCGCCCGGTACCAGTTTAACTGGGATGAAGTTAAATACAGCATCTATTCAACTTATCATCTCGTCACACACTCTTTAGGTAAGTTGCATTTTTATTTTGCAAGTCATTTAGTTTGTAATCTTGATGCTTTTTGAATATTCTTTTAAGCAATGAATGAAGCGACGATCAAGCTGTTCACCTGATGGTAAGCGACACAACCGATCATTATCAGTAGCAAAACCAAACAACACCTTGAATTACACAGCAATGCAAATTCTGAGACATAAGACGATAAGTCTCAATAAGTCCAGTAATTGCTCTGGTTACAATGTCCTCAAACTGAATTACAACGATGCATTTACACTGCTGTTTGGCGGGAGAAATATATATTGTTGACGTTATACGGTCTTTTTCATATATCGTTTGAAAGCATATTTTTGGTATTTAAACTTTTGTTTTCTTCGCTCAGACTGAATTCTGTTGTCGTTCATAAGGGACAAAATATTCGAAATACGAAAACTATTTTATTTATGGATTTTATCGTGGATTTGGTTTATTTTTACATTGTTTAAATTTCCGACGTTTCGATTACTATACAGATTTCGTGGTCACGGGGCGAATAAAATTCGTAAATAATAGTTTTATTTCAATGTGTAACATTCACGTAAAAAGAAACCATTATGAAATAGTAACTTTTAAAACAATTTATGAATAAGGTCGATTGTGTTCCCAGAGATTTATTCTTATGCTATATTTATTTCCCTAGTCTTGATTGAAAGAAGGTACAATAGTGATCGAAGACAGCGCAGGCGGAATATTTTCCGCAAAATTATTTTAATGAATGCATGTCTACCAAACCGAGACCTTAAAACGTCCACCAATACCTATTGCACAACATATTAACATATAAATAAATATTCATTATTTATTATTATAAAAATTCAAAGACAAAAAAACATGTTTGCAAACACACGAATACATTTGAATGTAAATGATTTCCTTGTAGCTAAGCAGAGATATTTGTCAAGCTGTAACTGGCTGGAGGCAACTTGAACTGCAAACAAGCAATAAGCTAATAAGCTAACATCGAAGCAGCGTGGAACTGTTGCCATGTCAACAATGACTATCTGATTAGTTAGCATCTCAAAAATGATGTGCAATAGTTGGTGGTGGTAGACTGCCTTGATAGCGTAGTTCTATTATGGTACGGTTTCAAGGCTGAGGTCTCGGGTTCGAATCCCGGATCCGACAAAGTGATATTGGATTTTTCTATTTATTAAAAGCCCGGAGTCAGGAATTTGTGTCTAATATGGCGATAGGCTTACCCCTATCACATTGTGGGACGGAACTTATACGGCGAAATGTGTGTCTTGGAATCTCTGCCTTCCGGGAAGAAGGCGTGAGTTTATGTATGTATAGTTGCTGCTGGTGAGATATTCTGATAGTGGCTATCGAAAATTGGTGAAAAACTTTGCCTATATTTTGTTTCGAGGAGGCATAATATTGTTGACCAGCAAGACCTGGTTATGTCCAACCGGCCTATGATCTATGTTGATCAAACTAAGTTAAACACGTTGCACGTTGTCTTTATAATATAGAAAACCCTACTTCATAAAAACATATTAGATGGAAAATTATGGTTCAATTCTGGAATTTCAAATTAATTATTTCGAGTTTCTTCTAAGAGCATATAGATTTGCAAGTTGATGTTAGGATTTGACTTAGTGTTTTTTATGCTTCACAGTAAAGTATAGAGCTAATTATAGTGTTTCTTTCAGGTACGTTATTTTGTATAAGCATACTCAGTAGAAAGATGAAGGTTGACGATGCTGTGCTAGGAATAATATCGACCATTAGCAAGATCTGCGGTTGTATTGTCTTAGCGTTCGCCCGGAACAATTACGAAGTTTATATGGGTAAGTAAAATATTTTATATTATGGTAACCACTGCCGTATTGATCTGTTCTATGGTATTCGTAATGCAATTGTATTGTCTAGTTATTATCAATAATATAGGGATAAAAATTCAACAGCTACGTGATTTCATAATAACTAATATATGAATGTTCATCATATTAATAACATTCATTTACAGAATGTCTACCACTGGCGGTAACATACAAGTAATATTGTTTTTCACAAGCCTTAAGTTTTACCACGTTGCGCCGAATTTCTTAAGTTATTACAGTTTTAACTTATTATTTATTACTCGATAAAAATAAAGGTTTTTATTTGTTCGGTGAGTGAGATTTCCGGATGCCCAATACCCCTTGCCTCTTCCCATCCTTTTTCCTCCCGCTCCCCTTCCTGTTTGCTCGTTTACCGGACCTATTGAATAAAAACAATTTGCAAGAATACGCTGGAAGAACGCTTCGAACAGGTTTCTGAGAATTATCTTCAAGGAGGCCTAGGTTCAGTGGTGAATTCAATATAGATGAAGATTCTATAAATGATTAAATACATTTTACTATTATATGAATATTTTGAGCTGTCAAGAAATTATCGGTACTTCATTAGTTTATAATAAGGTGAAATAAAACAACGATAATTGTCATGCTGCTGGGTATTGCATGAGCAACACGTGTTTTACTTAACAATGCCTTAGAATATACCAAGTACGGCCTTAGATTGATATTAATGAACACAATGAAGATTATTATGCACTTGAACTATAAATCAATATTAGGACTCCAAATAATTTCAGATTCTTATTCACAAACATGTGTTAAAACTATTACAATAATTATACTAAAATAACACTCATTGTCACTGAATATAATTATTATTTATTGTTTTCTTTTTGTTTCAGCTCCTCTTTTTGAAATATTAAACGGAACGACTTCCATAGCTTTAAGATCGATTGCCTCAAAACTAGTCTCGTATCAGGAATTGGGTGAGTTCTTAAAGTATTTGTTGAAATATATATGATGAGTAACACTTAGTAACCATGTTATACCATTTCTAGCAAATAGCTGGACGCATATCAGTACTGCTATCACAAAAAAACTCATTTCTGTACCTACCGAGGCTAGTATGAGTACCGTGACATAATATAAAAGATTAAAAAATATGTATTAAAATGTTCTTTGACGAACAATTTTTATTTCCTTTTCATTAATTGTATTAAAAACGAACAGAATTGAACTGTTGTAAAACAAATGTAGCTTCTTCCAAATAGTGTGTATGACATTCATTCCCTTTGTTATTCTATGAAGGTGTCCTGTTGCTGGATAAGGGCCTTCTCTTTCTTCTTCTCACTATCTCTTTCTTTCTTCAGCCACGGGAAGTCCACTGCTGAATATAGGCCTACCTCTAGGATCTCCACATCGACCTGTTGGAAGCAGCATGTTAACTACTTATTTGTACTTCATATCTCTCCTTCAACTGGTAATTTCAAATGCCTATTTTGTCCAGGTAAAGTGTACTCGCTGTTCGGGGTGGCGGAGACGATGATGCCACTGGTGTTCACTCCTGTGTATTCGCGGCTGTATATCGTCACCCTGCACGTCCTGCCAGGAGCGGTGTTCCTGCTCAGTGTCGCAGTCACTGTCCCTGCACTTAGCATATTCGGGTGATTATCCATATTATTATTGAGACATAATGCTGTATACTCGCGGATGTATATCGTCACCCTGCACGTCCTGCCAGGAGTGGTGTTCCTGCGGTGTTGCAGTTACTGTCATTTAGCATATTCAGGTGATTATCATTATTATTATTGAGACATAATGCTGTATACTCGCGGCTGTACGTCACCCTGCACTTCGTGCCAGGAGTGGTGTTCCTACTGTGTCGCAATAACAGTTTTCAGAAATTTCACATTATTAACTCTAGTAGTTTCAACTCTTATTTTAACCCCTTTAGGGTTAATTTTAGAAAAAAAAATTAAATAACTAATGTGCAAAGTTTGACAATTGTAGCTTTAACGGTATCGGTTTTCCATAAAACAGTTTTTTACCCTTTTCAACCTCTTAGGGGTTGATTTTCCATAAATCCTTTCTTAGTTCTATAAACAAGTTTTCCTTGGTTCTATAAACAAACTTTGCAATTAGTTTTGTTTTAAAATGAGTAACTAAAGTGCCAAGTTTGACAATTGTAACTTTAACGGTTTCGATTTTCCATACAACAGGTTTTTACCCTTTTCGCCCCCTTAGGGGTTGAATTTCCAAAAAACCCTTCTTAGTGCTACCCTACGTCACAATAGGAACCTCTGTGTAAAATTTTACGTTCTTAGCTGCAGTAGTTTCGGCTGTGCGTTGATACGTCAGTCAGTCAGACAGTCAGGCTCCTCTTTTATATATATAAACTATCAAAAGAATATTTTAATATTATGTTGTTTTTATGGTTCGTGTTGATTATTTTCCTTATGTTAAACATAATCTTTTTGATATTTTTTAACTGTTGAAAATTAATCACAGGTCCTACTAGTAATTCTTAGTCACATTGCGTTGGATTGTATTTCCGCCCATGCATCGGCCACTAATAAGAAATGCTTTTGTTGACAAACATCGTTTGTGTCACACAAAGGAATTCAATAATACGAAAAAGACATAACAAAGCTAATATATTTTGAAAACATTGATTAGTTTATCCTATTCAATTTATGGAATATAAAATATTTATAAAGAGACCGTGGCAATGTGTCTAGAGAAATAGATCATTGTAAACCTATTGAGAACATAAATACTGTATGTACAAATGCAAACAGACCGGCATGGCATTCTTTTCGACTGATGAGAACGATGATTACATACATGACTACATTCATGACTACATACGAAGTACTCATTTCAATTTTAGTGAATTTTGAAATGATTAGCTTACATATAATATCATATTTCATATGTTATGCATATATAAATATCGTCACGTCTGCATCCCATAGGGGTAGGCAGAGACTACGGATCGCCAGTTAGCTCGATTCCGACGTACTACTTTCGCTTCATCCACTATCATCAATCTATTGATGCATTCTTTTCAGTTAGCGGACTACTCATAGATAAGGAAGTTGTCAATAAAGGTATGTAAATCCAATATGTATTTGAATTGTGTTTATTTCAGATGGTTCTACCACCAGCACAAGAAAGATCAAAGGAAAAAACGCCTGGAAGTTAACGTCGCGGCCACTTCGCCTCTGGACCCACCTATGATCAACCCTTAAATATAGATTATATTACCACATGACGTCATTAGGTTATGTTCATATATAGTTCTATGTATGCCAGTATTATTTAGTTACCAATAAAGTGATGGATTTTATAAATTTTAATTTTAGATTTTTTTTTCTTTTTTTGTGTTCGATATTTGAACGGTGTTTCTGTTTTTATTTTATCGTTGGAAAATGTCTGTACTTCTTGTCTGTACTACATGGCAGTTTATGTCAAGGAATAAAATCGACTCAGTTATAGTTATTTTATTCGTTTTCGCTCGCAACAAAATGCTCGAAACAGGATATACAATGATTAAATGTTCAACTTTCTGGATAAGCATCTCAGCGGACCGGGATAATTGTATACATGGCTTGGACCGAAGTCTGATCACTCCCATCTCTGCGTAAGGTGCAGAGCAGTAATTATGCCGTGCTAGAATAAAAAAACTACCAGGTATATATAAAAAATACCTTGCTTAGATAGAAATGACTCGTGTTATGATCAGTAGGAGCTGTCTGAACGAATAAAAATATTATTCTGTTTCCAGCAAGTTAATTTCCTGAAATATAATGTCTAGTCAGCCCTGTTCATATTTGTCTTCTTACTCATTCAACATACAAAACAATTAACATTTAAAACAAGTTGGATACATTAAAAACATAATTTACATCCAAATATTATATTGGCGTAATTTATCATTGCACTGCGTGGTAAATTTTGGCGGCGCGTACACGATACAGGTAGGTGGGTATCGTAAATCACATTATAATTGGAACACCCTCAATTAACAATCATTAACACGTAAAATATTGGGTGGAGATAAAATATTTTTGTACTTTCGTTGGTACCTATTGTGAGGGGAGTTATTACTATTTTACTGGCAAATAACGATGCAATAATAATAATAAATAGATAATTTTTTGACTATCTCCTACCTGGAGGGTTACTCTTTACTCCGATACGACGACGAAAGTTCGAACATCGTACATAAAACTGTACGAATATGCCTTAATACTTTACAAAACATTCGAATCCTGTACCGTACGTCGTAATCTTAAAGTAAGTTCCAAGTGAATGATATGTTTCCCTCTATGAGCCGGATTAATATCTGCTCTAATCGCCTATCTACCTATCACCTACGATAGAGCTTTAATACGATTAAAGTACCTATTGTTAGGATACTGAGATAAAATAAATCGATAATACCTTAATAATTTAATCATTGACAGTATCCACCGCTCTAGACTTATGCATTCCTGGTAATGGGACATGACTGTAATGACCTGATGGTAAATGCCGAGCAATGAGTTTATAGAAAGTTATCATTCAGATATTCCTCTGTATTTGTATCTGTATCAGTCCATTTGAGTCCCACTGCAGGTCACGGGTCTTCTTTACAATTGAGAGTGGTTATTCCATATAGTCCACCAAGCTGGCCTTATGTTAAAGTTGGTTAAAGTTAAGTTTTTTATACAATATATTGAGTAAAAATAAGATGGTACAGGATGGCAAGAAACTTAGTCACGCAGTATCATATAAATTTAATTATTGTAATACGTTGATATAGAGGTCTTTTAATTTCGATGTTTCTTAAATTATAAAGGCGAAATATTTTTTAAGTAATTTTATGAACACACGTATTTTAATTACTCATTCTTAGCTGTCTGAGAACTCATAGCACAATAAAATTTGCATCAAGACATTGTTTTTCCAATTATCTTGTACGAAACTTTCTTGGAATTTAATATATTTGCATGCTTTCAAGGAATACTCGGAATTCAGTGGAACTTTAATTATGTCTTATTTTCTGTTTACTATTTTTTATTTTAATAATATGCGTAAACATACATTGTTATATCTAAAATACTGAGAAAAATAGTTAATTCAATTATTTTATGTCTTCTTTCAATATGGATTTTTTAATATGGATTTGTTTTCACAAAGATGATCCTTAATTTGTTTAAGACTTTTGGCACGTTTGTGAAACTATGTAGTACATACGTCGTTGTTTATTTTAATTTTTATTGTTTCCTTAATTATTTCCTTTTGTTTGTTCTTTTATTCTCCTCTTTAAGTATATGTTTTGTTGTAATCGTGTGAATCAAAAATATTTTATTTCTTTATTTTCTAATTTATTTTATTGCAATGAATGGTAAGACGAGCATGCTGTTCGCTGATTGTAAGCAACTGCTCATGAACAGTAGTAAAACCAAACAACACCTTGAATTACAAAGCAATGCTGGGCATTCCACTGCGCTCGCCATCGATATATAAGATGTTTAGTCAGTTAATTTGGCTACGGTTATGGGTGTAAACATTGCATTTACACTGCTGTTTGGCGGGAGAAATAAACATTGCGGTAATACTTACCCAGGCGGCCTCTTACATATGAGAGACCTATCACCAGTAAAAATTATTTGACGTTCGCAAAGACTTGTCGAGCATCAGCGCTGGTTGTTATTATAATGCGTATTACTGTCATATGGCTTTAAAGACTTTCAGTGGTGAGCGTCAAGGTAAAACGCCTTTTAGGAGTTTCTGACATCTGCAAGTATCTCATTTCTGAAAAATATACGTAAATACTATTTTGTGTGTTTTTTGTCAAATGTCGCTTTGTGCTGAAAAAATCATTTGAGATAGTTAACATATTACAAACATCTCTCAGTATACAGAATTTTTAACACTTAGTATCTTCTTAATTGTATAAATCATAGTATTTGCTAAATTCATTGTTTTCGTCACAAATATGGTTAATGTCGTGTTTGAGCTCTCTCCAAAATACATTCTATAATACCCAGATGCTAACTTTGTTATGTTTGGCGATGTCTTTGTAATGAAAGCGTTTCAAAACGCTCCCAAAAATATTTGTTTAACGTCCGTCGAATTTTCGGTAACCAAGTTTATTTATTCATGGACGTACGTAATTGCTCCTTTGACACCGCGTCACAGTCCAGTGGAACGTTTTAAAACTGAAAATGGTGGAATATTTTTTTGTTTTAGCATTTGAAATGGAAACACTAAATCAAATACGTGAAAACGATATTCTATTGATGGATGGCACGGTTTTGTTTTTGGGATAACTTTCCAATATTCTGTTACGCTGTGTAAAGTGTTGAGCGGTATTTTTTGTTGGTCACATTTTTTTTCACACCACGATGACGTTATTTTACAAAGGCGGTTTTAAAATATAAACATTTTGGGTTATAATTTCAGTATTGTGTTCAATAAACATCAGATGGCGTTCTATTATTGGTTATACAGTATAAAGACCATGGGGTGCCACTCTCTTATAGTCGTAATACTCTGGTACAGTTGACTCACCTTACGACTATTATACACAAATCACAGGTCCAACCTGATGATTTCTTTTGTAAAAGATGCTGCTATGAGTGCCCAAAAATATTTTGAAATTATAAAGGCAAAATTGCACCATCTGGCGGATTTTATTTAAAATTATATATTTCCAGCGGCATCTCGCGCTTAGCAGAGTAAATTTTTGTTCCTCAAATATATTGAAGAGTGGATCATCTATTTCCTATTATAAAGTGTATTATCTATGATCAAGACTGCTACCGACAACGAAGCCGGGTTGTAGTTTGAGTGACTTCAGAGTTCAGACTTTTACTAGTGGTAGGCCCCTCATAGGCCATCTGGGTAGGTACCACCGTAATTTATATGCGATTTTATTTTAATTATTTAAATACAAAAAAGAAAGACACATGCAACTAATTTTTTTGCAAAAAAATAACGACATTTTTTGTTATATTTTCTTATCGTCGCATTTGGGTGGTAAATACATATCTATTTCTTTTAAATAATTGTGTAAACCCTTTTATTTTTACATTAGCTATGGTTCCCTGGGTTTAAATTATTATTTTAGTATAAATTATGGATTTACCACCCGCACATATATTTAAATAACCACAAAAAAAATGTCGCGTTTCTATGCGAAATTTTTGGTTGCATTGTGTTTGTAGTCACTAAAACTACCACTCGGCTTCGTTTTCGGTAGCAGTCTTATGTATGTGTATATGTATAGATACTTCATATTGCATCGTATGAATTGATTGGAATATAATGCACTTTGGTCTGGCTTTATAAAGCTTAATGAATGTATTGTTTTCAATACCTAATCACGCACTGGTTTCATACGTGAATTCAGCTACGATCTCGGAATTTATTTGTGGTCCTAATTTTATTAGTTGGATTGCATGGCTCAGCACGTAGATATTGGCTGGCATATCGGTGTATATTTTTGTGTATATCACAAATTAATATAAGTAGTTTTATATAGTAAGTCAGGCAGATGTGTCAAGTGATTCCAAGCTTGTAGGACTTCGATCAAATATACACTAGGTTATAAGTAACGGCCTTAAAACGACAAGAGAAATAAGAGCTCAAATAAGCGTGGAGTCTTATTTGATTTTAGTATGGTCCAAAAACATAATAAATCTTAATTTAAAGGAATAAAGTTTCTTATTGCCTGAAGTTGATTATAATTTTAAACTTTTTGCTACAAATTGTAGTTCGAAATTCAAATGTATAAGTATAAGCAACCTCGGCCACTTCTGGCGTATGATTTTGTTTCGGACCCTGTATCTAGTATATATTTGATCGAAGTTGTAGGGTTATCTATAAGTGAATCTAGGTTTGTCCATTAAATAACTGTAGGGTGGATCCTTACAGGGATAGGCTCGCCCCCTATCGCATAGTAGGACGGAAAATACACGACGAAACGACTGATTATGGTTGCACCTCTGCCTACCCCTTCGGAGCAAAAGGCGTGAGTGTATGTATATCTCATAAGTGTACTGTAATTTTTAAGGAGATTTTTTAAAGCCATATCTCGCCAATAGCCTAGCTTAGCCTAGCCACCGTTGGGCTATGCATATGCGGCATAATGCATTTGCCGAATCGCGACATGGAAAAACTCGAGATTAATTCTATTAAGCATGATTTATTTATCCCGTATTCTATACAAAATATACTTTCAACGGAGTTACACACTCCCAGCCAATAAGTAACCAATTCATTTTATAATTCAGTTTGACGTATTACTCGGATGAGGCCCTTGGGAGTTAGCCACGGTAAAATCTGCTATACAAATTATTTCGTAGGATACTACATTGTTTTGTGTTTAGATTAGTTACACTAGTTATTAGCATCATCTGTGTAATTAATACATAGAGTAATCAAAAGTTCATGGCAGAATTCGATTATATGGAAGCAGGGATCCAATTTATAAAGGAACAAAGATGACGCAATGACAATTATGAAATGACAGAATGATTTCCCCACGATTGAAGTCATGAAGAACTCGAGCCATGTGTTTGAACGATTCTGAACCGCTCACACAGAAATCTAATGGCACAAACCACTGAACTGGCAAACCTCAACCGTGTTAAGTATGAATAAATACGTAATAATAACTCTATTCCGTATAACCACGTAATACAGACCGCCACGAACTTCGAAATTCTTGAGTTTTCGTATAAAATCCGAATAATTATAGAAGTTCTAATATATTCGTAATTTATACCAAGTCACGTTTAAGACGAAGTTAATCAGCAAAGATATGGAATGCGAGTTAATTAACTCTCACACTGAGAATGGTAATAATTGCTCGGTTATGTTAGGGTGCTGCCGGGTTATAAGCGTTTTAGCTGCTAGATTATTATTTTTTGAGAAGGATTCTAGCCTTCCTTTTCGGTACACGAAGAGAGAAAGTCACCGGGAATCCAAGCTTTTATTTTTCTTTCAGAGAAGAATGGTGTTAAGCTCCCATTATGGTATCATGAAGAAGCCCTAAATATATACATAGGTATATAGTCATACTGACCTTAGGTTAGCAACACCACAACCTACTTACAGATTAAAGATATTCTGACGATATATTCTTAAAAAAAAATGTTGGTATACAAGCTGAAAACTATCGAAGGGGTCGCTAACGATCGACGGTAAGGTTATCTTTGCTAACCTTGAATTTGTACCTCAAATTATTATGGGCGCCGTTCTCCTTTACTTTCTACTTTGATCTTGGGTTTGGATGGCCGTGGAATATATTAGGATAGGAGCCACGAAATCAGAGGCTTTGTTCCTCGAATTGGAATATGATCGAATCTTACGAAGAGCGGTAGATGCTAAAAAAAGACTATTGTGTCTGTTTGACCACATTTTTAACAGTAAGTGCATTGGGTACAAATATAACGGCCAAGTAAAATAAAAATAGTTGGGTACAGGAGACATATGTAAGGGCGAATATGGGGGTATAAAAATAGTGTATCCCAAGCGAAGAGATCGCCCCAAAAATAACAGACTTCATGTCTTTCAAAAGAGTTAATCCATGAAAGAGTTGTCATTAATTAATTTTATATTGAATAACTTGAAATATTGATCGAAGTGGATGTCATTTAGTTGAAAATTCCCGAATCAAATAGTTTATGTGATATATCTTTAATAATAATAAATAAATAAATTTTTACATTTACATATATTTCGTAGTTTGTATATCAATATCCGCTTAATATTCCCATCGCCCCGCTCCCGCAATGCGACCGCTCGCCAACAATGCCTCAACTTTACAAGACGGACCCAAAAACTCTTGACAAACGACACGAGTGTAAGTGAAAAGCGCTGTTTTGCGGGGGGTTGATTTCCTTAAATCTAAATAATGGCGGCAATACGTACAATTATAAATTCGCCAACGTGTTTTGTGTTCCGTCGCGTTCAGCTTTAACCGACGTTTAATATAAACTGCGGTGAAATTAGTTGAGCTGGCTGAAGTTTATAAAGTTCTGTGCGTAAATTATGTTGAAATGTATTGTTTATGAAAAAGTTTTTAGGTCCAGCATGGTATCATCTCATCAGTCAGATACTTGGTAAGCGAAATGATCGGTAAATATGAATGCCACTATTGCCATCTTTACATAAGCTCTCAGTAACACAGGCGTGGCCGTATGTACAATGAAATATGTTTTGGTCTCGACGCTCATTATTTTCTCATGTAATTATATAAAATTCATGTAACAAATAATAAATTAATAAAACCGGCATGTATAAAATAAATAAACAACAATTTGATGGAACGCAAAATAAATAAAATTTACATCTCAATTAATGTTTCAACAACTACAGCAATCAATGTAATTGGGAATAAATTCATATTTAATTTTTAAATGGAATAAATTAAGATTCATTATTTTGACTGTAAGTTGCTTTTGTAAACAACACAGGTCGTTTTGTTTTACAAATTAGAAAACGTATTTTATCATATCAGAAAAGGTAAGTGCTTGGTCACCCGTACGGGATGGAGAATAGGAAATATCATGCAGCAGAAGGGGGAAAATCAAACAATGATACCAATACATTATTTATTCCTATATCTTACATGGAATAAAAAAGCGCTAAAATATTAATTTCTCATTTAAATCATGAGGTTTTTCACTAAAACACCTCTTAAACTCAAGCTCAAACCCCATCACTCTAAAGCGCTGACACGAAATCAGAGTAGATTGAATTCAAACCCTCCATTAACATTCTAATTCATTACTAAGCTGTCAATCGGAATATCCAGCCGAGCACTCTCATACTCGTTCACAAAAGAGCGCCATAACATCCATCTCGTCGGCGACGTCGGATCGGCGCGACTTATAAAAGCCTTCATTATTCAAGCTAGATCGTTAATTATTTTCAAAACAGTATTTAAAATTTGAAAACCTCATTAAGATACGCACGAACCGCTTCCACATAAAGGGGTTTCGAATAATTCGGAAGGTAATTTTCGCTTATTCATTAAACGTAATTAAAAGGGGAGCGATAATGATGGTGGCTCGGTAAAATTAATAACATGCAAAATAACAGGCAAGTCAGTGGTTATGCGTAATACTTGGTTAATATGCCTGCGATGTAAAACGTGTTAGCTTATGTTGGAAACAACGATTCTCAAACTTTGAACAAGCCCTTCGATTTGTTAATAGATGTCTCGTCATTTATGTAGTTTGCCTTGATTTAAAATAAACAAAAATAATACTAATGAATTGTATGATTAAAAATATATAAATAATATGCAAATATTTAAATAATAGCAATTCATTATATTGACAAAAACGATATATGGACGACCTTATAAATCTTGGTAGTTGAATGCCTGATGTATTCAAGCATTAATCACTGGGATTAACTGGTTGCGATTGTGTGTAGTTTTGATCAATGTTACTTTTATATTTAAATAAATGTGTTATTTTAATATATTTTTTGCTTAAGCATGCTAAAAAAAGACATCGAGTTTAATGATTTTTGAAATTTTTTTTTCATTTTGATTTTTTTGAAAATTTTGATTTTCGTCAATTAAAATTTTTGACGGTGTTTTAGCTATTATATTTGTATTCAATGTCAATAAGATTACAGTTAACTGAACAGTAGTCGCTTATAAAGTGTTCGTGGTCAGTATCTAAATAGGGATATATTGGCCCTTAAAAATAATCATCAAATGCCTATCACCTGATCAAAGCAGTCCAGTCAACTTAACTCGAGGACCTACTATTATTAGATAGATATTCAGGGCATTGGGAACGTATGAAAATTTGTAAAATTGCTTACACGGACATTCCGACCAGCTCACACACCATTTACATAAATGAAAATGGAACGCGCCACTATTACCATACGGAATTGATACAAATTCATGCTTAAGACGGCTGGGGCAGCGTACTTGCTTTTAGGGTAAGCAAGCTCTTCTTAGCAAGTGTAATAGCTCTTCTTTTATTCTAGATTGGAGTGTGACTATAACTAAGGTTGTAACTGTTCTTTGATAATAGACCACCAAACCACATGTCTTTTGTATTAGGATGTTCTAGAAAGATTTGCTCATGATTTTTGCAGAAAAACTGTCAGCGAAAAGCAGCCATTAGTGAGGAATTCTTACATAATTATATCATTTAATTAAGTGTAGCTTGTGTTCTTCAAATGAACATAACTCAAGAAAAGCCGGATTTTTTAACAACGGTTTCTCGTTTCATAATTAACTATTTCTTGATCATTATCTACCAAGTTATCAGACGAAAATCGTCAATATTTTTAAAATCGTGCACATTTTACAATCTATTCCTAAATTTTCTCTTTGCTCTGTTGAAACTTTGAGAACCACTGGTACCTCAGACTAGTAGGACCTTACGAAATCCCTTTTATTGACGCCTGTAGGTAATTTGATTTATGATCGTTAGTGCCTAGGCTCGAGCGCTAGGCCGTCTAGATCGAACCGACGCATTGATTGATAGTTGTTTGCAGCTGACTTCAAAATCTGTCTGCTGAAGGATGGAGTTATCCTTGAGTTTTATGATATTACTTTTAGTTGTTTGAACTTTGTATAAATGTTGATCTATATGCATGTACATTTTTGTGATCTGATCCTTATTTTTTCAAAGTAGATGTGTTAAGAAGTTAAAGAATTCACAATTTGAAGTTAAGGTGAAATTCAGTATACTGTTTCCAATTTTGACAGCGTCCGTGGCGCAGTTGGTTTGACGCCGGCTTTGATGAATGAGAGGTTGCGGGTTCGATCCCCGCACCAAGACAACTGCGTGCGTGAGGTCCACAAATAATTGTCTCGGGTATGGGTGTTAGTGAGACCGCAAAGTAGTTGTTGATACCCAAGACAAAGACTTGATCTTAGTGTGGGGTAAGGCCTATGTATGTGACTGTTGGGCTGTATTTATTATTTCGCTTTACTCAGCCATATTAAATATGACGTTTTGTGTTCGTATTTAAAATTTATAACAGATTAATGTTATAATGAATGTAATAATGAATGTAGTAATGAACTGCTCTGATTTAAAGCACTTGTAATTTTTGTAATAATCAACTCATTGTAAACTGGTTTTGAAAAGAGCAACACTAGAGTTTCTTGCCCGTTCTTCTCTGAAAACCGCTTTCAACCGGGTGGTAGATAAAAAAAATAACTGAATCTAAATGATGTAGAACATCTTAATGGATTCAATAAATTATTTTAATTTCATTTTTGTTTATTACTATTTCAGAAAATTTGGTCTAAGCAGAGTGGTTTCCAAAACGATCGTAAAATCGGGTGATATCTATACTTCTGTGATTACTGAAATAAACATAATGCTCTACCCTCATTTGATATTTTCAAAAGATAGGTGACATATCTGAAAATTGATATCTTTGAATATCTGATAATATAAAATAAAAACCTCCCTACCTTCGATCAAATATATACTAGATACGGGGTCCAGAACAAAATTACATGCCAAATGTGGCCGAGGTTGCTTATACTTATACATTTGTATTCCTAACTACTAGATGGAGCAAAATGTCTTAAATTATAATCAACTTCAGGTAACAATAAACCTTATTCCTTTAAATTAAGATTTATTATGTTTTGGACTATCCTAAAATCAAATAAGAGTACACGATTCTTTGTGAGCACAAATATAATAATCTCTTGCCATTTTTTAGACCGTTTCTTATAATCCAGTGTATATTTGATCGAAGCTCCTTAATAAAAAGCTGTATAAATAAAATCAGATCTCTTCTAGGCAAGAAAAGGCAACATAATCTCTTAGAGCAGCGGTACCCAACCTTTTTTTTAACACGGGCCACTAACACGTTTTAGTTATGGTGTGGCGGGCCGAATCAACACAACTAATGTGGTAGGGTTGTCTACTTACCGATTCCTTTTACTCGGCGAGCATAGTTTCTATGTTTGGAGCGAAATTTTAAATGATTTGCAACTCCAGGCGGGCCAATCATAAAAGCCCCGCGGGGCGCGGGTTGAGAATTGCTGACTTAGAACAATATTTCCGTGACCAGAATTCAGCCTGTAAAGTTCCTTCGATTTTAGATAGGAAATTATAAATACGATTAATTCGTATAAGTTCTCTCGGAGGATGGCCTCCTTTCACGTACTAAGTGAATGACCAGTCTAGTGTAAGAATTTATAGCTCTTCATAGGATTTAACTCATGATTGGGCGAATTGTGGTCTGCTATGAACTAGGCAACTTAATGATTTTCATTTCCTTGTAAGAATTAAAAAAAACAGGCAATTATTTTTTTATTTTCGCGCAACTAAGTTCGTCTAAAGTGCATTGCAATATCAATTGTGTAAGTACAATGAAGACGGATAAACACAGGCTAAGCTCGGTACACTTCAATTCAACACATTCATGGATTGGTAAGAAACCTATGACAAAACCTGTGGAATAATTTTCACCTTAAATTTGGTCCATATAACTTTTATGAAACAAAATAATAACTTTTATACAACAATCATCTTCATTATATAGACAGGTTCTGTGGCACAAGTTAGACACCGGTTGTGAAACGTGGGCCGCCTATTCGATCTCCGCACCGAGACAAATATTTGTTTCGGATCTGGGTGTTTCTGAGACCAAAAAGTCTCTCGTACTTTCTGATACTCACGACACAAGACTCGATCTTAGTGTGGAGTCAGGACTATGTATGTGTGTCATTCAAAGGAGGTTGACAGCGGCCAGGTTATGAAGTGTTTAGTAATAACGATAATTCAAGAGTAGTAAACAAACATTTATTATAATACATTCCCGTATCGTTCATTATCCTACCATTCTGCGTATCTCTGGTTTATTTACAATATTAATACGCAATACGCAACACTTAGAGATCATATCTTTACAACGTTTATTTGCACATACATATTTAGTAGCTATCAACATATTTGTAATAAGATTAACAAGACTGTTTTTCAGCTTCATTCGATTTTGCCGCTTCGTTCCTGACGATGTCTTTTTTGTGTTCGAAGTACAACCATCTGGAAAATATCATATTATTTTATTATATTTAGATTTATATTGGTTAATTTATTATTAATAAATAAGAATACGTGTTTATTTTTATATTTATTATACTTTACACGCCGGCAGAATCAAGGCACCACGAGTAATATGATTTATTCGTGAGGCAGGATAAAGATCCAATTTATTTATTTTAATTTATTTGCATTTTTATAAAATAATTTATTTTACATGAAAAAATTTTGTAATCCTTTTTATTAACTATAAAATTAATATAAAACCCGAGTCAAATACGCGGAAAAAAGAAATATAAACTTTATAACAGTCATTTTGTACACGTTCCTCTAATTCTGCCGGCGCGGCGGGCGCGGCGCGGTCTGTGTATTTCCGTATTTATGTTATTTAAATGAGAGACTCTGAATTATATTAACTTGAACCAAAAGTAAACTATGAAAGTTCAGAATAAACAGAGTATATCATTGATATAACCTGTAAGTGTTTATTAATTATATTGATGATTAATTATATTATAATTCGTATTCTAAATATTTTATTCAGTTGCATTGTGACTGAAGTCACTAAAACTACTACCCGGCTTCGTTTTCGGTAGCAGTCTTGATACACCCCGTATGTCATAGGTAAAATTGACTACATCATGATTAGACTAAATGAATTTTCACTGGTCATAACCTAAAAGTAGAAAAGCATTAAATAGCGAGAGGGATACAAAATAGTCGCTGGGAAGCATTTCTCTGTTACTAAGCTTTTTACCTATCACCATAGTCCCTGATAATAAAAATACGAGCATTAAATCATATTTACCCGAAGATAAAAATGGAAGGCACCGTAAGTATTGCGCCGAGAAGGAACACTGCGCCTGGCAGAACGTTCAAGGTAGCAATATACACTCTCGAGTAAAGAGGCCCGTAGACTAGAGGCATTGTAGCCTCTGCCAATCCAAACAGCGAGTTCACTTTACCTGACAAATCAAAATAAATAAGAAATAACGGGAAAATACTAAGAAAACCTATATGATCTGTTTATAGTTTGTTTAGTTTAAGGTTGCAAGAAGTCGTTGGATGCATGCCGCTTTCATCCGGTCGATGTGGAGATTTTGGGGGAGGTCCATGTTCAGGAATGGACTTCCTGTGGCTGAGAGAGATATATATATAGTTTTAGCGATAAAGACGAAAGATAGAGTCCACGTTTCCTCTCTTCTCGCACGTTCTCGCAAAAATGCATATACACACGTACAACTACAGGCCACGGCCTCCTCTACAATCGATAGTACAATTGCAAGTGGATCAGCCATATAGGCCACCACGCGGGCCTGATGCGTGTTGGCGAACTTCACATACCATATAAATTTTTATGGGGTTTCCTCATGGTGTTTTCCTTCACCGTTTTAGTGCGTGGTGATTGACTATAAATACACATGTGACTCCAAGAAGTCAGAGGTATGTCTTGGGAATTGAACCCGCGACCACTGTGAATATGTTAGCAGCCGCGTCTGGTCCGTTTTCCAACAGGCTACGAAGCACTATACTTTACAGTAATAATAGGGTAAACCCGATAATTTAAAACTGTTTTTCTATTTAGCTTAAGACAAGTAGTGCTGAATAAAAATAATAATAATAAAACCTTACCAAACTCTTCGCCGCTGACCAGCTTAGTGGCTATAGACCGCATGGCGATAAAGGACGTGCCGTTCAGAATCTCAAGTAGAGGTGCTGGAAATGCAATTAATCAGCATTAGTACTGCACTAGTACGTTAAGTCATGATAGTTTCATATTTTACTTTGATGCAAGGGGTACCATTATAATCAAAATTAATATGAAGGAATAATCAGATTCTTTACACAAGATTTCACCGATAAATTGTTGAGATATTTATTAGGACTTATACTTACACAAATTCCTTTATTTAGACTAAAAGTAATTTAGATAATCGTGAAATAAGTAAAAACCACATTTTTACTATCTCTAAGAAAATATCAAGAGGTATCAGGTTTCACATTTCTAATTAAAGTTTAAATAGCGTGACCTTTACAGTGAAGTGCTTTAAGATTCTGATGATTTTTAAATCTAGATCTCAAAAAGACGTCCACAACTAAACTAGGTGAAGCAGCACAGTAAAACAACAAAGCTTGTGTTCTTAACCGACCACAAAGCGAAATTCGTGGTGTATCAATAATCGTACACAATGCTCTGCGGTGTATAATCGTTGTGAGAATGCATTCATGGAGATTATCGACGATTCGCAACACAAATTACGCTTAGTTTCAATACAAGCTTTGTGAATTTTGGGAAGATCTGCTATATTTGCCGCGGGAGTTGTACACGATCTCATCCGATGAATTGACGTTTTTTAGATACATATCTGGAAAGGCTTAAGTGGTTCCTGTGAGTGGTTCACTGGTGGTAATGATCATCGTAAACACATACGACAGCGGAGGAATAATGTGTGTGTTCCCCGCTTTTGACAACGAATAAGTAATAGGAAGAGATGGAATACCTACATAACTATTGCTGAACTTTTAGAAATATTAGTAGTGATGATTATTGGAAATGTTAGATAACACTTTAGATTATGTGAAGATGTAGATGGAGCTTCCTTCCAAAAGTAGGATGTAGGCTAGCCGTTTAAATCACAATATAAAATAAACGAGAAAGAATTTAAGTAAGGAAATTGTAGCTTCTGATTCTATTTTCGAAATACTCAAAAAGCGTAAAAAATAAATGAAACATTCGATGTATTCAGATGAAGCTTTAGCTAAAAAGAAGAGAGGGTTGCTCAGTAAACTTGTTCCCAATATCCAAGTTAATATGTAAATACTGGAGATTAAAGGCTTAGCCGTGCCCGGCAGAGGTCGTAAACAGTGAAATCCCGCCAGAAACTTGGAACAAGAGTAACGTTCCGAGTTATAGAGTTATATGGAACACTCGGTCGCGCGTTTAATGAATCCCTTGAAGTTATAGCTCGTACGGCATCGTGCATTGACTTGAGTAAAAACACTGCAAATAATTGATTCCTCTTTTAAAAGTTGGAATCGGCTAATTATTTGTTAGAACTCTTTGAAGCTACGGTTAGAAAGGTAAAAATATGTCCACATCGGTTGCTAGGTCGAAAAGTGTTTTACATGTTTGCTAATGAATCTAGTGAACATGCTTCTAATGTGAATAACACATCGCTAACGGAAAAGACAGATAGCTAAATGCACTAAAGCTATAAAACAAATCACATGAGTTCAATGTTGCCAGGTGAGAGCGACAAAATTTCCAAACTTTTATGGTCTTTATAGGCAAGCCATTACTAAAACAGTTGTTTTTAGAGCAAAAGGAATCTGAAAGGTTATTTAGATTACAAATAGGACTCCTTATCATGTACATAATATATTTGGAGTAAATGTAATTCTTTGGTAAATTGTTATTTCACTCTTATTAAAATATTATCGAATATCTTAACATAATTAAAATAGTTTATCATGACGCAATTTTAATGTGCGCTACTGTTAAAATTTATGCACACTCATAGCAAATCAAATGATGTATTTAATGATCCAGAAAATCGAAACAAAATTTATAGTTTTATAATCAATATAGTGTTCGTTCCACATAACCATTACGTATCTGGAATCAACATCGATCTGGAATCAAAAATCCTGAAGAACCGCGTATATGGTCACCTGGCAACACCGGACACACAAACAACACAAAGCACCCTGAATCATGGTTAACCTACCCATATAAATCTCGAAGTTGTTCCGTGCGAATGCGTACGCGAAAGCAGCCACTATTTTACTCGTGTTCGATATAATGCCCAGTATAGTGTCGTCGAGCTTCAGGTAGTTACTGAACAGGCTTATTGAGAAGAATGTGCCTGCGGGTCAAACAATGACATAATTGTAGAAGTACGGGTTCTTAATTCAAATCACTGTTATTTAAAAGAAGAACAATGGTGAGAGTGAAATAGATTTAACAGCAACAAATAATATATTGTGCAGACTTGTTAAAAAATTTTGAAGAAACGTATGATATGAATAACAGATTCTTAATTTAAATCACTAATTAAAAGAAGAACAATGGTAATAGTTCAATAGTTTAACAGCAACAGATGTATTGCGCAGACTTGATGGGACATATTTTCTTGAAACTTATGATATCAAGATACTTAGTTCGTATGTTAAACATTTGTTTGGGTGCGGAGCTCGAATCCACGGTAATTAATAACAAAATATGTCTCTTAGGTTGTTCAAAACCGTCGCCCGGTTGCAAATGTGAAGTGATTTTTAAAATGTTTTGAGAAAACTACAGATTTTTTCGCAAGTGTTGTGTCTGTTGTGTCTCCCAGTAACTCTGATGAAAGTTTATAAACATTTATATATTTAGAATCTCTCCTAGAAAAAGGCGAAAAGCGGATACTTCTTTTGTAGGCATAATGACATAATAAAGCGGAAAAGAGATGAAAAACACTTACCAATAAGATTGGTGACAATAGAGTAAGTCGACCACATACTAAATTCAACTTCATCCCAATTGAATCTGAATCTAGTGAATAAATACATTATAGTAAATTCACCTGAAAAGAAGAATTTTATTGTTCAGGCATCGCAGAAACATGACTTTGTCTTAAATCCTACATTGTATTTAAAAACTTTTATAATAATTTGAAAAAATAAATCTTTATAGGTAGATATAACACTTAAACACGTTTGCACCAAACTAAAGGTTTACGATCTTATCCATAGACAGTTTATAAATCTATTTTAGCTGTCGAATGTGTTGTCTTCTTCGCTCAATCTGAATTCAAAAGTCGTTTGAAAGGGACAAAACATTCCATAACTTAATTGATTTATTCTCAGTAGTTCCATTCACAGTTCCATCATGGAACTCTCAAAATGTTTATAAACAGTCTCTGAATGAGGTCGTTAAATTAAACTTGCGATTTCGATTCAATATCTTTTGAAAATCTGTTAAAATTTCAAAGTTGATACCAGTTGTTAAGAGAAAAAAGAATCCTAGCTATTAATGGTGGTGATGAAACCAATGACGTTTTACAAATAGACGCGTCATACACTAACATAATGGCACAAAAAATGGCGCGATGCGTATTGTAATTTCCTTAGTAATTTCAAATTGGAAGAATGAGTCCAAAAGCAAGATACATAAGTTAGAAAAGATGAATAGACATCGCTAGTTAAGTAACAATAAGTGCCGCACTGTTATTGGCCAAAGCGCGTGTGACGTAGCACCAAGCATCAAGTACGGGATGACGTGGCGAGAGTTGTCAAACGTCGCCATGACAGCGAATTTAATAATTTTATTTCATAAAAAATTAAATTAGTGTGTACTTGCGCACTAAATAAAATCTTTATTTTGTTTCACAGTTTCAGAACAATTTGTACGTTATTTTAAATAATTCTAATCTATTTTTCCGCATTTGGTTTTGAGAATACAAATAGTCAGAGAAACGTGTATCCGCGACACTGGTTGAAGCGTGACTGATTGCAAGTGAGGCAATTACCTTCCAAACGTCTTGCCATTATAAAGCTCGGACAACGCATCTATGCTTTATAAACATCTTAGGATGAAACAACGTAAGTTTGACTATACCATGCATTGGCCCGAAGACGACGCAGACGACTATTAGCAGTAGAGCCACTCGAAGCCTCCTATTGCCCGGTCCATCCCTGAACGCCACTTTAAATGTCTCCATGACTAAGGCAACGTCGAAGAACTCCGTGAAGAAACCGCAGCATTTCCCCTTTTTCTAGAAATATTAATAGCAGATACAAATATAAATAGAGAGAAATAGACATCATTACTTGATATACTTGGAGAATGTAGGTATTGGATTAAATGTGTGAGTGAGAGTCTGGGCCAATTTTATATGTTAGCTTACATAATATGAGATATGTACATTTTGAAAAGATTTGGGCAGCAGGCAACAAACTTCGTAAGTAGCATTGATTAATAATTTTATCATCAATTTTACCAATGACTTCGAGATCATAGTAAATATAATTACTCTTATGTTAGACGTTACAGTTATTGACTATTTTTCTCTTAATAATTTTTTTTAGTGCGATGTATGGCAACACGAACGTGCCATCCGTCTGATGGTTAATTATACGGCCGCCCATGGACGTTTGGAAAATAAACACCATGAATTACAAAGCAATGCTCGGATTTTTATTCAGCAATTATTCAGCTGCGCTTGCCTTCTTGAGACATACGATGTTAAAACTTATTATGTCCAATAGTTACTTTGGCTACAATGTCCTTTAAACCGGAACACAACAGTACATTTACACTGCTGTTTGGCGGAAGAAACATTACGGTGGTATCTACCCAGGCGACTCTTTACATACGAGAGCCCTACTTTAAAAAGTTGTTAAATGATGCGTGTAATAATAAGTGAAAACTGGTGGTAGGTCTCTCATATGTGAGAGGCCATCTGGGTGGGTACCACCGCAGTGTCTATTTCTCCCGTCAAACAGCAGTGTAAATGCACTGTTGTGTTTCGGATTGAACAGCATTGTAGCCAGAGTAACTACTGGACATATTGAGACTTAACATCTTATGTCTCAGGATGGTGAGCGCAGGGAAATGTCAAGCATTGCTTTGTAATTCAAAGTATTGTTTGGTTTTGCTACTATTTATGAGCGGTCGTATCGCTTACCATCAGGCGAACGGCATGCTCGTCTCGCTATTCATCGCAAAAAAAAATAAGTGATGAGAAATAAAAATGTTAGTTCACGTATCACACTGGTAAGTCAATATGAAAATGATATGTTATGATGAGGTAAGCATAAATTGCATAAGAATATGGTAAAAATATGTTACTTATATACTAAATAAAAGCTTGTTGACTCGTATTGTCTTATCAGCTTCAGTGCGTAGCATTGCACTTAGTATTCATACGTTTATATGCGTCTTTTTTTCGTTTACCGTGATAGATTATACAGATAAAATTTCGACAGCATTTTAAGCAAGTTCATACAGATTGTTCATTATACTATACGCGTTAATACAATAATTTGTAATTATATCAGAATAAACCAGCTTTACCTAAAATAAAGTGACAAACCGACTTGAAATGAAGCAACTATACGGATTACAGTTTGTACCTATCAATAGATTATCGAAGTGAACAAATTATTAAAAATACATTGAATATTTGCAATTTCTCCAACGTCATACGCAATGCAAACCTTTGGTGACGATGGGAATTTCCACGTGTTATTTGCAAACGTTAGCGTTGTTTTATCACTTTATTATTTGATGGAAAGTTACGCTGCTTATGCAAAGTCTATTTTAATACTGCCGTTGTATTCAACATTTATTGCAGCTAGACATCACTTTATATGTGATAACGAGGCGACGCTAAAGAAAATAATGCGTAAGCCTATTTGTTTTTGCCCCATTAGTTGCAATGTATTTAAGGTTTCTAGGTTTCGAATCATAACGCTATAGCCCTTTAAGCTACCGCTTTGAGATATAATTTTTTTTTTATTTGAGAAATATGATTGCCTGATTACTTGATTATTGGCTCTTTCGAGGTACTTTTTTTGCGTAATATTGCGCATAATCGTCCTAATATACTAAAAGCGATAAGTGAGTAGAAGTATTTTACTATATCAGAAACAATGAGAAAGTTTTCGTTCGCACAATGCACACAACCAGCGCGTACGTACTACGTAGTGTAACAAAAATATTATTTGTGTAATGTATATCATACAGGTTTCTTAGTTAGGGTCTTGGTATCGATTTGACATTATCTTTTTGCGACGTTTTTTTTCTTCTTCTTCCTGGCGTTATTTCGGCTGGTGCGGCATCTTCAATAGTAAGGCTAGTGACCCTCATATCTTTCTTGACGAAATCTTTTTATATTTTTTTTAAATAAAGAGATGTTGGACTATATCCCGCAGTAGAGTTCATTCCCACCACCTGGAGGCGTACCGTTCCCGAACGGTACGTTTCCAGCGTTCTTTCCTACCACGTACGTGCAAGCTCTGGAATGAACTCCCTGCATCGGTGTTTCCTCAGCGCTATGACCTGTCCTTCTTCAAACGAGGTTTAAAGAGAGTAATGTCCTCGAGGTAGGCAGCGACTTTGTTGTGCTGGCCCCCTGGCATTACGGAGGTCCATGAGCAGCGGTAACCGCTTACCATCAGGCGGGCCGCTATAGCTCGTCTGCCTACAAGGCAATAAAAAAAAATAAAAAAAAATATTCCGTCTTAACATCATTTTTACGTATTTCTATTGGAAAATGTTATCATGGAGGTAACTTATGAAAATTAACAAGAAATTATTGTAATAAATATTATAGTAATCTTGACGAATAATTTATCACACTCCCTCTCCTAGCTTATTCAACTTCCTTATAATTTAAAACAAAATCAACATGTCGAAATGCCTTTGTTTACGTTGATTACCAAACTCTAACAGGCTTGGTAAATAACAAAACGATTTTATCTAGGAATTCATGATTACATTACGTCTATTAAATAGTTTAATCAATTCTGATTGAGAGAGAAATGCATTGCCTGGACAGAGGACATGGGTTTGAGCCTCAATAGATGCGTCTAATTTTTGAACTTGTCTTTAAGTTACTTCCCAAAAGGCGTCGTACTCATAAAAAAAATCTGTCATCGTATGTTGGCCTAAAAATATATTTATAACTTAAATAATTCAAGATGAGCAACGAATTGGTTCAGCGCTCGTCGCTAATAATGTTTGTGATTATAATATTTATTCAGTTTTTATGCCAAACATATCTAAAGCCAATTATTTTCAATATTTTATTATAGGTACTCGTCTTCTACAAATACGATTTCTTTAACCTTTTGATGTTTTTAAGCTTATTGGTATTTATATTCAAACAGGAATAGACAGTGATATGAATACAGTCAACTATGTATAACGTATTTATATTCTTAAATGTGATTAGGGGCGAGCATATTTCTTTATTTTACTCGTATTATTATTATTTAATTCTATTTCTTTTTTTTATTTTCTATATTTGGCCCGGCCGAAGAATCTAAACTAGGAACTAAGGTGATTATACAACCCATTGAGATGGAAAAAAGAAATAAACAGCGTTCTTATCTGCGGCAAGTTCATTCGATTTAACTGTAAATTAGGTAATCCGATTGTATTTGGGAGTAAAAATAATTATGGATAAGTTTCTAGTTTAAATCAGCAGCTTACTTTGAAAGAACGACTTCAGGGTGTATATATAGGGTATATCAAGACTGCGACTGACAGTCAGGTGGTAGTTTTAGTGACTTCAGACACAATGGAACTAAAACTATTGCAACAAAAACAACGACAATTTTTCTTATATTCGTATTTGGGCTGTAAATATATAGTTTTTTCTATTTTTCTATTCTATTTTCTATGTTAATGTACACCCTTACATTTTTAAAGGATCTATTGTACGGAAGGGCTCTAATTATTATTTATAAAAAAACATGAACTTACACACAAACACGATCATGTTTAAAATATCACGAAACATTATTGTCTCGTTTTTTCTGAATTTTTAGTTGCTTTGTGTTTGTAGTCACTAAAACTATCACACGGCTACGTTTTTGGTAGCAGTCTGGATATACCCTGTATAATTATACTACAGGTCGTTTATCTACAGTAGTTTTATGACGTATATTCATAAACCTCAGAGCAGTGATCTTCAGTGGAGACACAAATAAATGGTGTACACATTGGTGAAATGAAATACAATCAGTTAAGTGTTATACAATTTGGTACCTTACCTTTTTTGTCGGCGCCTTCCGTTTGGGATCTTCCAAGCAGTAGTAGCCGTATATTAAACTAAATAGATACAGCATAGACGATATTGCGAATACTCCGTAATATCCGACCAAATTCAAAAGTATACCGCTCAGTGCACTCCCGATTGGGTAGCCGAGGGACATAAACATATTTACTAAACCAACTCTATACGTCCTGTTTTCAGTAGTCGTTATATCACCTATGTAACTGAATACGCCTATGAAGTTGGTAAACCATCCACCGGTGATAGCCGGGAATATTGACTCGGTCAAAGCTGTGACTTCTACGGGTAATTCGTAGAAGAAGTACGTATTTATTATGAATCCGACACAGGACAGAAACTCTCCCACTATAGGCATCAGGATACAAGCTTTCCTCCTGCCAGTCTTGTCACTCCACGCTCCAACAAACAGAATGAGGAGTAATGGGATCGCTGTTTGGACTATATTTTTCCACGTTTGTATACTTGCTATTAGTTTCTGTACGTTTTCTTCGTATTCTGTGTAGTTTTCTGTTTGCCTCAAGTTGAGTGCCGTGCATACTTCGTCTGTATAATTTAGGTTTACTCGACAGGCTTTTTCTAAATTTAAATTCTGTATCGCCAATGATGCGAGGACGCTGGGCATTACGTAGCAAGCCATAATCGGCTCTACTGTCGTATTGTCTTTAATAAGTTTGAGCCTTTGTCTAATTGTGAGTTTTTTCACTTCATGTTCAACCTTTTCCTTTGTAACATCTGGATTTGGTTTAAGTGGAGCGTTTTCATCGACGTCTTCTTTGTTTTCATGATCAACACTATCCTCTTCTTTATTTTTATTAATTTCGATATTTTTGTCGGAATGCATTGTTTCTGTTCAATTCTTTACCCATTCAGTGTTTCTAATGTGTCAGCTGTCGGTGGAATGACGATGTCGTCAAACAATTAATTTATCTCAGTTGAGTTTATTTATATTTCAACTATTTGTCTGATACTTACAATATATATAACAATAATCCATTTCAATATTTGTAGAGGTATAGTTGTTTCTGATAAAGGATCCCTATCTTAATTGTCGATTACGCTCATTTTTCAACTCATTGATGTTATATTTTAATGCTAACTTTTACAAATATTACAGGCATATTTTATGTTTCATCATCATTATCATTTCAGGCCACATTTATCTATTGCTGGACATCGACCTCGTAATTCGAAGCTTACCTTCTTCTTGGTCTCGCGAGGCCACCATTGTACCGTCTTATACTATTGTCTATCATTTTGTATTCCCAAGTTTCCTGCCCACCTCCACTTCAGCCTAGCAATTTGTTCTTTGATGAGAACATGTCATTTCGCGCATAATTCACTGTTCAATTCTGCGCGAGAAATTTAATATTCACCGATGTCATAAATCTAGAAACATTATTAAGTTAAATAAGTATATTTAACAGGTCGATTCTAAATATTCATTTTGATTGATAGTAAAACAGGTTTGTAGGTGATTTTTTCATTGGTAGTTGAAGATCATGTAATTTTTGATTTGTTTTTTAAACCTTAAATTTATTCAGTAATAATAATTAAATTTATATTGGTTATTTATTGGCTTATTGACTATTTTCATAGGTACATTAATTAAAAAGCCATGTAAATTAAATAAAGCGGTAAAGTATCCAGAAACAACATAAAAAAATGATAGTATTATCTCTAGTTCTGAATCGTATTTCATAACATTATACAATTTTTGATTCCATGTCAGAATATTTTACAATGTTGTTTTACGTTACTGCAGTTTCATCTATGTGTATTCTCCTTAATGTAAGTAAATAATTACGAAGCTATTGGCATTGAAAACAATTTTATAGATATAGAAGTGTAAATTATTGAATTGCGTTGTTCTTTGTCCGGTGGATCAAGATTCGATAAAGATATTTTGTAATAGTCCAATAGCAATATTTGTTTTATTGCTCATGGGCTCTGTATTAAATGTTGCTCTAGGGGCTTCTATAAATATCATAATTGACGTATTATATTGATAGTGGTTGTTTTCGCACATAAATATTAACAATTTTCCCAATATCCCTTTCGATTTGATGCGTTGGCAATATATCTATGATTCAAGCGTTGTGGATGCTAATGGTAATTATCACTTAACATCAGGTGACCTGTTTGCTCGCTTGTCGGACTTACGCAGTAAAAAAATAACGTAAAAACATGCACGTCATATCGCTGGGAAAAGCCCTCCGGGAAAATAGGGGTTAATAAGATAAAAACAATATTGATAGCAATTTTAAATTGTTTTACTTAAATAAACACATGTATTGCAGATTATTACGTTAACGTCTGATTTCAGATCACGACATTTCATATTCATTATTTTTGCTTACATGACTAACTTAAGGTTATCAGGTTCCATAAACAAGGATTCTGCTTGTAAAGTAGAAAAAGCAGCAGGTATTAATCTAGTCCAGGATGGATGGGTGTAATATGATTACTCAATGTTAAAGGACATTTAACATCTAAGTTTATAATACATACACGTTGGCGATGGTGTCCCTAACAAATACATAATCGTTTTGTAATTGTGTATTCTACGAAAAATGGCTATTTAAAGAACATTTTCTGTTAAACAATAATTTGATTAGTAGTTCAATAAGCGCCTAATATTATTTCATACGATACCATAGAACTAGTTCAAATGCAAAACTAATAATTATTATTACTTGGTCATACGCTTAAGCTTAGATAGCATAAACATATGTGGATATAGGTATAACAAGTGAGAATTTAATTATTTCTTTGGATATTTTGGAATTTCGTTACTTGTATCAGCAGACATGTTAATGAGGACTGACGACCACTTTCGCACCTTCGAAGTTGTCGCCAAGGCTTGAATTAACGTGTATTACCATGTACGAATAGGCCCAGTATGGAACGTTTGCCTTTAAAATAATACAAGGGGCTTTGTATTCACTTTATAGAACATACATAGAACTCCTATGAATTCACGACAGTTGTAGTATTATAAAGTGTTATTGTATGTAAAATTATGATTTGAAAACAATATAATGCAACATTTCTTGGATTTGTCTGTTAAGCTGCAATTTTTTTATGATATTGTAGGTTCTACAGAGTTACGTATAGGTACAGTTAAATTGAATATGAAATTACACCTTATTGTGTAATAAGTTTGTATTAATTTGATAGCCAGTATGCACTCAGGAGGAGTCAGGTCAGGCCGCTAGCATTGAATGTTATCAATACATTGTATCAATGATTACTCTTTCTCTCTAGTATTATGACTACACATACGTCGAAATGCCTTTTAATTGACCGATAATTGCTACAAAACACATATTTGAGTGCCCGCGAACATGACGTACTGTCTGTAAACAGTCTATCGCGACGTCTGGAGTTAAGTGGCTAAACACAGTTATAAACAAAAAGACATCACGTCGAGAGGTGTTTTGCTCGTTAGGCCAAACTGTACAGATTTTCGTAATTCTGTCGCACTTCTCGCTCAGTAAATTGAAGAAGGATTTAAAGAAGCGTTTTTGATGTATGGTGTCGTGAGCATTAGAATAAACGATATCATAGTTTAAATCGAATTATATCGAATTATAAACATCGATATAATAGTTTAAAGGCCGACATTTATACACGAACTTGTTTTCTGTATAAAAGCAGATATTAATAGTGTTAAAACGGTGAAGAAAAATATCGTGAGGAAACCTGCATACCATACCGGTTTATAAGAATTTCTATGGTATGTAAGTTCGCCAACCCGCACTAGGCCAGCGTGGTGGACTATATGGCCTACTCTCAATCGTACTGCCGATTGTACTCGTAGAGTAGGCCCGTACCCTCCAGTGGGACGTAGATGGGTTGATACAGATACAGAGAATAGTATTAAAATGACAGTGACATTAATACGTATTTTGAAAAATATAAGAAAATATTTTAAGTATGTTCTACTACTAACGTACTGAGTACTTTGTCATTGGCAAAAGCACTAGTAGGTACTATTTAGTAATGAAATTACATATTATCTAATCTTATTCATCTAGTATTTTTAATTATTAAATTACTATTTTTTATAACAAAACAAAAATAAAAAAATAACAAAATATTCTTCAGTGTTTTTGTACTACGTCAGAGGTATTCCGTTTGCCTTCTCACGCCTCGCCTTGTTTTGTTCCTTTAGATGCATGTACAAAAGCCAGCTGAAAAAAGAAGTTAATATGAATTAAGTGATAAAGATAATAAAAATATAATTTAAGTATAAAATATGAGATATTTATAAAAAATAAATATAGCATAATAATATTTCAAATAATATAACTCATTATGTGAGTTGTGTTTTAAAAATGTAAATCCATTATTGGCCGCAAGATAAGCACACCAGTTGTATTATATTAGTGTAAGAGCTGTGGATTTTTCAATAAAGAAATAAGAATAAATAATAAGTGATGATTGGTGATATAATATTCACTTTAACCCTAATAGCGACCTCCGTACCTGACGAGGAAAACTCATCAAAGTAACACACACAAGTGTTCCGGACTCGGATTCAATTTGAAGGGATGTTTCCAATGTTCAATTTAGAGTAGTATTTATAATCACTGCAAAATATCTGTTATAGCAAGCATTAATTGAAAACAGCATCAAAATTGGTCGTAACATGACAGATGTATTACTATTTTTACAAGTTCAGTGGAGACACTCTCTTTCTCTTTCGCATCCACGCGCCTTATGGAAGATGACGTCAAAGCACGTATTTGTATCCTTTTCTATTTCTCCTACCACCAAATTTGTAATTTGTGTGGATTGTTTATTATTAAATCTAATATAAAAAAAATTGTTTTTGTTTCTGTTTACGATTTTGCATATAAGTAATCTTTGATATAAATAATAATAAAAACCGTGTCGTCATTATTGTTTTGACCTATAAAATATGTCCCGTGGGTGGATATTCTAAATAAAACAGACTTCGCTTACCATTACATTTTAAAATCACTTAAACTAATTAGTAAAAAAATAACAAAGCATTACAATACAAAATAGGATAACATAAAAATATGTATTTTACTTACAAGAAAGCAATTAACGCAGGGATTGACATGATAGCTCCCAAGAGGTAGACAGCGCCTGGCAGTTTGTCCATAGTCGCTGTGTATACTTGTGTATACATCGGCACATATGCCATTGGCGTCAGGTTTTCTACCATCCCTATTAGTGCTGTCATTTTACCTGAAAGTTATAAGTGATACTTAAAATAAATACACCTAACAGTCTTACACATAGTCCTGACATGATTGAGTCTTGAGTCGTGGGTATCAGGAACTACTAGAGACTTTTTGATCTCACAAATACCCCGACCCGAAACAAATACTTGTGGCTCACACAAACATTTGTATCTTTGCCGGGATTGACGCCGTGGCCTCTCGTTTCACAGCCGGCGTATAAATAACTGCATTGCTGGGACTATTTTTACTGATGTTATAGTCGTAATTTGTAAAGCAAAAGAGGTCGTTTGAAAATTTGATGAATGTAGTAAGAAATATTTGCAGATTATACAAATATATTTCTGTGTTCTACTTGTAGTTGGTAAACGAAATAATGAGTAAGTCCTAAAACATACCTAGTTCGCTCGGCTCCAATAATTTTGAGTAAAGTGACTTTATTGCTAATACTGATGTGCCGTTCAATAAGTCCACCACAGGAGCTGGAATAAAGAAAGAATAATTAAGTCTAATCAATTACTATATACACTAATATAAGCTGACTCCTGATGCCTGATGCCGAGAGTGGTGTTAAAGAAGACTTTACTGCCTAAACTTCACGCACTTTACATCTATCGCAAACGATAAAAAATATTTTTAAACCAAAAATCTCACATAGATTGCTTGACGCGGGAATCGAACCCAGGACCTCACAATTGACTGCTGCTGATGCTACACGTCGAGAGTCAGCTTAGATTAGTATAATATAGCAGATGTCGGCTACTATGCGACTCGGCAATTCTGAACATAAAAAGTACAAATGTAGTTATCCTACCTCAATTCTCATAAGGTAAAAAGAGAGATATGAAAGAAATACACCCTACACAAACAGGACCATACCAAGAACAAGTGTTGTGTCGGAGCTTTTAGGAACTACTTGCGTTGGTCTCACAAACATCGAGACCCGAAATAAATATTAGTGGATCACAAAAACATTTAGCTTGAAGCGGGGATGGAACCCGCGGCCTTTATTTCAGGCGTCAAACCAACGCCATGAAGGTTGTCTTAATCCGTATCAGCCCATGTACGCCCCACTGCAGGGCACGGGCCTCCTCTACAATCGAGAGTTTGGCCATATAGTCCACCAGGCTTGTTGTCTTATATGCAGTAATATCGCCGGTTACAGCTAAATGTAGCTAAAACATTTATTTAGCATGCTACAACATACTATTTTCGTGTTAACGTTATCATAAAAAATATGTGTAACAGCCCGCTTGTTGCGTCAGAATTATAGAACTTTGATGTTCCGATAATGATATCATGTACTAGTTTGTTACTAAATATATATTATGGCAATAGGCGTAAGGCTCACATCGTGGGACGGAACAAACAAGGTGACATGTGGGTATCCTGGCACCTCTGCCTGTAGGCAGAGGTGCGGTGTACCGTTTGGGAAAAAGGCGTGGTTCTGTTTGTATTTATTCTTGCCGCATTCTTCATATTGTAAATACTCCTTACTGTTATTCTATTTTATATAGTTCCATTTAAATATCGTGATCAAATTAAATTATGTTAAACCGATGCGGCCGATGATTATAGTTCGTTGTGGTATGTTGTAAGTTAAACCATCGTGTGCATAAAAAAGTAGCCACCAGACTTCCCAAATTAACTGCGTATCGCATTGGTATTGCTTCAGTTAAGGAATGTAACTAAATTATAACGTCATTAATATGTAAGTTAAGTTACCGTGTACATACCAATGTAAAATATCGCAGCAGTTGCAGCGAAACAGTAGACGAAGGACGATGCGATCTTGCTGAGTGAGGACGTGATACCGAGCACAGAGTCGTGCCATTTGAGATATTTGCTGAACACCAGGATCGAGAATATTGTACCTGAAGTTTTATTATAAATTATTCTAATATACCTCATTGTGAATGTATTTTTGGTACGCTTTCAGAATTTGATTTAAGTTAAGAAATGTGAAAAACCAAACCAAATTCGCAATAAAATGTGTAAAAATAGTTCAATTTTAATTATTTTACTAATCTTAATGAAATTGTCAATGCACGTTGGAAGGAGTATGAAAAAATATGTAGTACTTTAAAGAAGAAAAGTGCTGGTCCCGATTGATAGAAAATAATTCCATGTTTTTAAATGATACTTAATGTGTAAGAGTATCCCTTACACAATAAGTATTTATAAAATCTTATTAATCAATGGAAGCGAAACCACGGCAATAAGCTAGTTTTATATAAATCGTGGGAAATAAAAATATACTTAAATATCACTTTGAGAGATAATTAAAAGTCAAACGCAGCATTGACCAATTTATTTGTTTATTAAATTAGTATTTAAGTTTAATTAGTGTTTATTTAAGTGTTTGCTGTATGATTTAAAAATTAGGACCTATAATATAATAAGATTATTCAAGAAAAAGAACTTCAAAATAGGATGAAAATTTTAAATACTTTTTCCATTTACAAGTATGAAATGAAACGTATTTTGGTCATGTAGCCAATTAAAGAGATCTCATGACAAGTCAATACACATAGCACTTAATCTCCATATATTAAATATTTTCTATACTTAGTATTATTTATATTAAATTCTTGCTTTAATTAATTAATTAATTTTATTACTAATTATTTTTATTTATTTTCTAACAGCATAGGCATGACTTCAAATGATGTAATGGGTTAAATGGATAATATAAATATAGAATAATATAGAACTGAACACATTATACATACCAATAGTATTTATAGCGAAGTTATAAATCTGGAAGACGCTGAAATCAAGCTCGTCCCAATTGAAGCGGAACCTTGTAGACATGTACAAGATAGACGCTTCACCTACAAATAAAAGAAGGATTTATAATATCAACTAAGTAAGAACTTAGGCAATAACGTCATAAATGAGCCAAGAACAGTTTGATAAAGGAGAATGCCTATTCATATTTATTTTATTTTTATTTTATTTTTTTTATTTTCCAGTACAAATCTAGTATCAGTAAAAAATATCTTGATCCCGATACCGATACTGCATAGAACTAATTATACCATTTTTATGGTTTGTCTTTAAACATTTTCCTGTTTCATCCCGGACGACAGATTTTTATAAAATAAAGTAATTATCATAAAATTTTACTTTTTTTATTGGATTTCAAGTTCATTTCTTAAAGAACTCCGGGCCTAGGTCTCAATTATGTTTATATTTATTGAAAATGTATATTTTTCTTTACCCAAAAAAGTAGGTTTCATCACGGCACAACAATGTTCGCACCGATATTAAGTTTCATAGTAAAATGGGCACTCTCTTTTTAGATTTGCTGTATCTATTATAAAGTCTATGATTGATATTGAAATAAATTGCCAACTGTGAAAAGAATTATAACTTATTCTGTGGATTAATTATTGAAAGGATCTAATTGCGCTACCTAATTAATATAGCGAATGAAAACTTAGGGACCGAAAAGTGAAGGTATTCGTTATCTGTAAAGTTCTGTTTATGATTACTAGTAAATAACGTTCTAAAATAAATTAACTTACCGTAAATAGGTCCATACAAAAATGTGATTGTGACGAAAATCACGCACAGGACCAATGTTCTATTATTATCGGTTTTTTTGAACACCACTTTAAATGTTTCTGTTATTGTTGATGGGTTGAAAAAAGTTTTTAAGAAATTACAAAATCCTCGCCCCTCAAGCTAGAAGGAATAAATATATCAATTAATATCATAAAGCAAATTAAATCTTCAAGTACTGTGTTATAAGATAGGTTATTGTAAATTGTTGTTTGACTGACTTTAGAGATATTAGGTAATCACATAAACGAATAATGTCAAATTTACCATGATTTGTTCCGCAGTCCTGCCCTGATCACGCAGCCTCAGAAGTATATACGAAAATGTCATCACATGTAACGTTAGTGAAACTCCATATATAACGTAATATCCGAAATGCTTCAACATAATGCCAGACAGGGCTAACCCCATCGGTATTCCCACAAATGTGCATAAATTAACTAAGCCGAGTCGGTGCGTTCTATTCTCTGTAGTAGTAATATCACAGATATAATTGAACATAGCCATAATCATGACACTAGAGCCGCCGACGATGCCAACAAAGAAAGCATCAAAGAAGATGAGGACTTCCAAAGGCATCTGGTAGAAGAATATGACGTTGAAGATGTTGCTGATGTTCTGCATCATCTCACCACCGAGGCACAGCATCATGATACCTTTTCTTCTGCCAGTCTTGTCCATCCAGCCTCCGACAAACAAAAGCACTATACAAGGCAACAGAGCCTGCATCGCGCTCTTCCATACCAGTTGGTTTGAATAATGTTCTTGCACCATCCGCTCATAGTTGGTAAAATTATTCGATTGATTCTGTGCACGAAGTGAATCGCAGATTTCGTCTCCCAATTGTAAACTTACTCGACATGTTTTTTCTAAACCGAGGGTTTGCGTCGCCACTGACGATAATATACTTGAAAATAAAGTAAAAAACGCTACCGGTTCCACTGTTATTAGATTCTTAAATTTGATAAAACGTTCACAATACGTTAAAGTCTTTTCTTCAGTTGCAAGAGTTTGATTTAATGGCTCTGATTCTCTAATATCTTCAGGCGACGCCATTATTTTTTAATATTTTTTTTGTATTATGTAGGTCACATTTGCCGCCTATTATTATAGGATGTAAAACAATGTTTACACTGCCATAGCTTAAAATATATTTTTATCGAACCGATAGTGGCAAAATGATTATAGTTGATAAAATTGCAGATACATTATCAACTACTATTACGAAGTGATAATCTTTTTTAATATAAGTATTAGAATGACTGAGCGCTGGTTTCTATAATATGGTTTAGTTATGTCGATGACATACTTTGTAACTAATGTAGTCTAAGAATGTAGCTATTAAGTTTATAATCCATCCGATGACATTTCATTTATCTATGTTTCGTATATCCGGTTACAATCAGCCGACATAATTGTGTAAAACTGCGAGGGATAATCCCATGGCGTTGGATAATCTATCTGGATTATAATGCACTTGCAATGAGGTGCATTGAAGCCACTTTGTCATGTGTGTATAAAAATACTGCAATAAAATACATACATAAACTCACGCCTTTTTCCCAGAATGGGTAGGTAGAGGCGCTACGTTGTGATAAGGAGCGAGCCTCTTGCCACATCTGATATAAAAATTTTTGACTGCGAGCTGATAATAAATCCAATATCACTTTTTTCAATATAGACATGTTAATGACTTATTTTTGATATTGAATTACATCATTTGGTTACTACGAAAATAACTAATCTAATACGGCCCTTGCCATTCACTATCACTCGCGCGATACCAATATATAATGATATATATGATACAACCTTGAAGAACGTAGTCGCCTGTTGGTAAACGGACAAGGTTGGCGGCTGCCAGTGTGTTCATGGTGGTCGCGGGTTCGAATTCCTAGGCACTCTGACTTTTCGGAGTCATGTGTGTATTGATAGTCAATCACTACACACTAAAACGGCGAAGGAAAACATCGTGCGGAAACCTGCATAACGTAGTGATATAAGAATTTGGCATGGTGGACTATATGACCTAACCACTCTCAATCATACTCTTGATTGTAGAGGAGGCCCGTGCAGTGGGACGTATGTATGTGGGCTGATACAGATATTAACTTTCGATAAACTGTCTGAGTTAAAAATGAATGTGGGCATGCATTTATTGCTATTTACTAAAATATTAGGATTGACTAATGAATCCAAGTCGAGAAGGGGGTACTTATATACCGGGTATATCAAGACTGGTACCGAAAACGAAACCGGGTGGTAGTTTTAGTGACTACACACATAATGCAACTAAAAATTTCGCAAAGAACCGCGACAATTTTTTTTATCCTTTTTTAAATATCGTCATTTTTGGGTGGTACATCCATAGTTTCTGCTAAAATAATAATTTTAACTCTTTTGTACCTTAGAGTCTTTATAAATAAAAGGGTATACACAATTATTTAAGGAAAAAAAAATATTCACCACCCAAATACGACCATATGATAACTATAATAAAAAAAACGTCGCTTTTTTTGCAACTTTTTCTGTTGCTACCGAAAACGAAGCAGATCTTCAGATTATATCTATGATAGCAGTCTTGATATACCCGGTATATAATATTTGTGCAAAAATAATCAAGCCAGTAAAGGTTAATAATGAGTATTTATTTCTAAAAACTAACATTTTATGATATAATTTTATGAATATTTATCAAAACTGAAGTGGGATAAAGTGGATAACCAATGAACTTTATAAGTCAGACACCAACACCATTACCTGGACATCCATTCTACATTGCGGTGAATAGTTTTCATCTATTTTTTCAATTTATTACTGTTTCAGATCGCATCCGATGATTTTTTTAGGACACTGTCGAGTTTTTTGATTTCTCACTTCTATTTCGTTTCATATAAGATGAGAAGATAGCTCGCCTGGTGGTAAGCCTCCTGCCCAAACACACACTCCGCGCCGGTGGAATTAGGGGAATACCTACAAATATGACTTTTATTTTGTTTGGTTGCGTGTTTGTCCAATTGCTTCCTTGTTTTCGTATTACCACTTCCCTAAGAATGGAGAGTACCCGTGTAAAAAATGTATATATTACATCCATCAGTCAAAGGAAGTCCACTGCTGAACATAGGTCTCCTCCAATGATTTCCACAGTGACCTGTTGGAGGCAGCCTGCATCCAGCGACGTCCCGCAACTTTTACCAGGTCGTCTGACCACCTTGTGGGTGGATGTCCTACGCTGCGCTTTCCACTACGTAGCCTCCATTCGAGAACTTTTTGGCCCCATCGCCCATCAGTTCTTCGTTCTGTATATATTATTTGTTTTAAAAATAATGAGACCTTTTCAACATTTTTTGGACAAGTTCAAGTACCTTGACTTAAACTTCCTTCCTTGCGTACTATAGCGTTTTTAAAAGTAAAAGGGTATTTTTTTTACAATATTCTTTGTTGTCTTATGTGCGTAGTCACTAAAACTACCATCGGATTCGTTTTCAGTCACAGTCTTGATATACTTTGTATTTGATTTTGATAGTTCCGGTTTTAATCGAAATAATGACATCAGTGGGATAAACCTAAAGATACTCCAAGAAAGTGGACGGCCTGTTAAATCTCCCGTGTAAGTGGATTAAATATCTTCAAAATAATTAATTGTTAATACGAAGTGATACTGTGGATAACTTTTATCAATAAAAAATATATGCCTTAATGCCATCTAAATATAGCGAAGATATCAACGTATGTGATTCAATCATGAATCATTTGTTTTTGTAATAATTCGTTTAGGTGATAAAATTATATTACATCACTATCAGTCACATTCGTTGAATTTCCACAACAACCTATTGGAATCGGCCTGCAACTAGCAAGTTTTTATAACCTTTATTAGTCTGTTTACATCTTTGGTGCATGCTAAATTAGTAGAAATTGGTAATTTGCATTAAATATTTAAAAAATGTGTGTTTTTCGCAAATTTTAATAGATAATAGGATATTGATTTAAGGGCTACGCACACAGAATACATTATACATACTGGAATTGAGACATCACTCAATTAATCCAGAAATATGTCTGTTTACCGTATATCTACGAAAAGATTGAGGGAGGCTTGGACCTGAATTACATCTTATAGGACCGATTTGGAATTTGCCTATTTGATATACTTATCTACTTACAAATTATTCTTTAATGCGAACATAATAATTCTCATTTCCGCGTGCGTAAGCATCTTGATAAAAAATAAAAGTTTTAAAATTGCTAAAGAATGCTGTTATCCGGGGTCAATATTTTTTGCGTAAAATTGTAAAACCAAACGATTTTTCGCCCTCTGGTGTTAAAATGGTCAAACCCATGTTAATAATTCGCCCTGGTATATTCTAAGTTAAATCACCGTAGCTACGCATTTACATGGATTTGTTTGAGTAGCCACCAGACTTTCTAAATTAACTGCGTATCGCATTGGTAATGCTTCAGTTAAAGTGTGTAACTAAATTACATACATACATAAACTCACGCCTTTTTCCCAGAAGGGGTAGGCAGAGGTGGCACCCTCATTTCGCCTTGTATGTTCCGTCCACCATATGAATATATCACATGGTGGACGGGCACAAATTCCTGACTCTAATGAATAGAAAAATCCAATATCACTTCGCATAACCCGGGATTCGAACCCGAGACCTCAGCTTTGTAACCGTACCCTAGTACAACTATACGCCACAGAGGCAGTTGAGAGTAACTAAATTACAACGTCATTAATAAGTAAGTGAAAAATGAATATGACTGAATATGTAGAATTTAATATCATATTTAATATCAAATAGAATTTAATATCAATAAACATATTGATCCGGAACCGATCGTTGTGCACGGAGCTCCTCTTGAAGTTGTTTCAGAATATATCTACCTCGGGCAGGAACTGCAATTAGGTAGAAACAACTTTGAGAGTGAGGCTCGAAGAAGAATCCAGCTGGGCTGGGCAGCATTTGGGAAACTTCGTCGGGTCTTTTCGTCGCCAATACCGCAAAGCCTGAAGACGAAAGTCTTCAATGAGTGCGTCCTACCCGTAATGACATACGGTGCCGAGACGTGGACACTGACGGTGGGACTGGTTCACCAATTCAAAGTCGCTCAACGAGCAATGGAGCGGGCTATGCTCGGTGTTTCCCTGAAGGATAGAATCAGGAATGAGGTTATCCGACAGAGAACCAATTATACTAGAGGGGACATCGGGAACAAAATCTCTGCGCTCTGTGAACGTGAACTAGGGATCCACCCAGTGAAGCGAGAGCGAATATGATGTTACTTACTAACTGTGACAGAGACAGAAACAGAAGGAGTGGTACGGTACCGTTAATTTTTGTTACCAAAATGTTGTTTGCAGTGTTCCCTCTTGTACACGACTAATATCTTAACGCTTAGTACGAAAATGATTTGACTACACTAAAGTTTTATTTTGTTAATTTTTCCTTAACCTTTTAAATGTTCTGTTTTGTATATTGTATATATTTATTGTAGTTAATTTTGTTAGTTTCTGAGTGAAAACTTGTTTAAACGATTTATTGGTGCTATTACTGACATTTTAATCGTATAAGTTTTGTGAATAATGTTGCACTTAAATATTACATACTAGCTTTTGCCCGCAACTTCGTCTGCGTTATTAACTTTATTTACAATATGTTTTATATTACGTCCTCATTTCTCCCCTAAAACTGAGAAAATTCCTAAAACTCCGAATTACGTCTCTATTTATTAGTGAGCATCCTGTTGGGCAAATCATGTGGCTATATATATTACTTACTTTATCAACAACGACTTCCCGCTTTAACTCCACTTAAAACATAAAAAGCCAAAATCTTACAATTGGTCATTATTTATCTATAATAAATAAATACTATCAAACATAATAAATTCCTCCCTCTAAAATTTATAATCCCAGAACTATGCACAATTTTACTTATGAGTATTATTTGCGCAAAACCCATTAATGGATATTTACAATCCTGGGTCCTTCCGCCGTAGTGTGCACCTTAGCAGGCCGGCATAATTGTTTCCATTGGCATGGGATTGCCGTCCGATGCCAATGGATACTCTACCTGGGCGGCATTTGCGCTTACCATTAGGTGCAATGCCGCCACTATGCCGGGACATAATAAAATATATATATATATATAAAATGAAAATTGCTTATGCCCGATATTCCAACACAACCTTCCGTCCATTCCTACCTTTTCCCTGATCGTAAATGTTAAAACTCTTACACTCATGAACAACGTACAAAATTAGTAAAAATTAAAATATTGCTTTCCCTATCCAGTTCTTGAATTATACCATCAAGCTCAATTTTTAAGGGTTATTTTGTACCCACGGAACCCTAAATACTTCCAAAAACTCCTTCTTAGTGCTACCCTAAGTCACAATAGGAATCCCTCACTTACAACTGGGTTTGGACGGCCTTTTAAGGTCATTTAGATTCTACGAAGGGTAGGAGATATCGTGGCGGAACTCTTATACTTTCTAACCACTGACGGACCGTTATAATATCTTTGAAGGATTTTGGCCTATTTCTGTCTTTAGGTTGGGGAAAAAATTGCCTGATACTGACACTGAATAATGATTTTTGAAGAAACCAAAACATGTGAACAACTGAAGGTGCAAGGTAAGAGTTAAATAGCGGATGCATTAATATTTCCCACCCAAACTTTCTTTATTTTTGCTGAGTGGCTACAGATGTGTTCGGTCTAGCGTTATCGTGATGGAAGACCACAACCTTTATATTGATCCGTTTCCGCCGCTTCCTTTCATCTTTTTGCTATAATCTGACAAGTAGACAATAAGGATGCATGGAGGTGCTTTTGATAATAATATTGTCGGGTAAAGGCAAAACGGCAATATCACTAAAGAATTTCTGGGAAAATTTATTGGTGTACAGACTGCGCTTTACATGTGAAATTTTGCGAATTTAATTTATTACAAAATTTTTAAACGAATTTCTTAACTTCCTATCAAAGGGAATCTAGAATTGAACGACAGCCCCAGAAGGCTTTTCCACAGGGACCTTTTGCAACTAGTCTGGGTCCAGCTACGTCCTGCAATATTTATTACGTTGTGTGTGCTGACAAAGGAATGGGGTAACTTTTTATATTGTTTTTTTTTTTTTATTTTTTTTATTGCTATGGATGGCGAGACACGCATGCTGTTCGCCTGATGGAAAGCGATATGACCGCTCATGAATAGTGGCATATCCAAATAATATCTTGAATCACAAAGCATTGCATGGCATTACACTGCGCTCGCCATCCGGAGACACAAAAATGTATAATGCTATAAAATCTGTAATAAAATGTTTTCAACGTGTAACCTTCAAGTAAATCTAAGAAACCTCTAAGGCAGATTTTCATGTCTTTGTGCCTCTGACAATTTCTCGAAGATAATGCATCAGCAAAACTATTCATCAGCAAAACTTTTCGACACCCAGGTCGAGCCAACCCAGCCATAATATTTACATTAACATGAACTATGAACAATGAATGTAATTGATGAGGTGTGGGATGTTTTAACTCACATGAAACAGATTAAAGTAGGAATAGTCACGGCGGCTCCGAAGAGGAACACAGATCCAAACAGATGATTAATCATGCTGTGTCATATTGATCCAATGAGGCCTGGATGATGTCATCGGCCGGCGAAAGACGACCATCTCAAGTCGGTTAAAACTATGTTAAAATGTATTGCGTAATATGTTTGTGTACCAAAAATCACTACATTGTACGCAGTGATTTTTGGTACGATGTTGATATTGAACAGTAGAATTACTAGTTATTTTTACTATAATATATTGATTATTGAAAAATTGTTTATATCATCAGGTTTGGTTAAATTTTGATTGAACAATTTTATGTGACAATATATTTAGAGTATTTTGTCAATTTGCTTCGGTGCGTACCTGTGTCGCATAGCCGGAGCGGAGGAGTCCGCCGTGTGCCACCATAGTGGCAACTGCCGTGAGGACACACTCTCTCTCAGGAGTGCCCAGCTTGGGACAAAGAGCGCAGCGCTCTCATAGCGATGGTTGGAAGAGACCTCTCGCTGCCGGCCGTGGTCGCCGCCATGGTCGGCGAACGCGTTATGTCGCAGAAGGAGAGCTCCGCACGGAATTGGGAGCAGACCCATCCCGCTCGTCGCCACAGGAGACGTAGGAGGCGCCGGGACGTCATCTAACCCGGCGCCGCAGAGGTCACACGGGGCCACCGTCCCTACCTAGGCGGCCCCCGAGACGTGACACGACACGCGTCGCTACAGCAGCGGTGCAAGAAGAAGCGGTCCTGGAGCGTCCGTTCATCGGTATCCCGGGGCCGTCTCTGAAGTGCACCAATGATGGCCGACGCGGGGTTTTTAGTCGGTATTTCGGCGCGTAGGTTTACGGTAGGGACCCGACCCAGCGGCCGCCCGTCCACATCCACGGGTGGCACTACATCTCGCTGGGCTCGGAAGGCGTCGGTGAGTTCGACACACCCTCGCCCCTTCAGAGGTGGGATGGTCCGTAAACGAATTTTCCCCGCGAGAAAAAAAACCTGCCCATTTATGCTAAGTTATGGCTGACAACAGTGTGGTTCTACCACTAGGAAAACTAATGTGAGGAGGAGCGATCAGTTTAAGAGCAGTGTTACGATTGGAAACATCATTCAGAACGAATTTACGTACTTCAGTAAGATTTGGGCGGCATTCGTGGTGTCCATATTGTCGAAAATAATAAACCAATATGGACTAACAATGTACATCTGTCAATCAACTTATTAGGGCAGTGTTAGACACAGCTTGAAGAGGCTTTAAGTAGTAATGATAATTAAGTAGGGGACGCACAATTCCAAGACTTGAATTAGTAAGAGACAAAAAACTTAAAAAAAATTAAGAAATGTTATATTTTACAACTATAAAAACTTTACATATAATATTTACAAATAAATACTATAATTATATCAATTATTCCCCGTGCATTGCAATTACTTAAGATACACACGACTTTTCAGGATTAATTTTGTTTTGGCTTCTGATTTCTTTACGATGTACGCAGAAGAGCCAACTGTAAACAAAAAAGGACATAAAATATACGATAGAATGTTTTTATATATAATTATAATTACCTATTTCTCTATTGGATTTCGAATTCTGATGTTACATATCCAACATGTTTATCCACAGAAAGTCTAATGCTGAATGCAGTCTCAAGGATTTTATAAGTGATCGACCTTAGTATAGAGTCAGGGTTATGTGTGTTCCTCATGGGTGGACAAATTATTTAGCTCAATTGTATTACAATTCCTATTAAACGGAAAGTAAATACTTCGCAATAACAATATATGTTACTCACATGAAAGAAATCAAAGCTGGAATAGTCGCAGCAGCCCCGAAGAGAAAAAAAGCTCCCGGTATTGTGTCCATCGTGTTTGTGTATAATTTACTGTAAACAGGCACATATGCCAATGGAGTAAAGTTTTCTAATAAACCTATTAGAGACGTCATTTTTCCTGAAAACAAATTATGATTAGGATTCAAAACGAATACAAAAAATGGGTTAAAAATATTCGAATTTAAAAAAAAAGTTATGTGTTCAAGTACCTATTGTGTACGTGTACGTGTTAAGCAAGGTTATTTCAGGATGATATGAATCTTATGTGACATTTCACATTGAAACTTTTGTAAAATGCATACCTGATCTAGGAATAAAACCAATTAGCGTACGATTTACAGCCCATACTCGCCTCTACATACCGAGGCGACAAGCAAATACTAATGTTGAATAGAATTCTCACCTATCTCATGCGGCTCCAGTAGTTTAGAGTACAATGTTCTCACTGCCAACAACGATATCATGGAACCACTTAAGATATTGGCAAGTGGCGCTGAAAAAATATATTGATTTAATTGTGATTTCACAGATTGCACTAATTTTGCTTGAATCAGCATCTGTAATCACACATGTTTATCTTGTTGCTAGATAAAAACTTGGTAGCATTTTCCTAATATGTAGAACAAAATGATCCTTCTGAGTGATCTATTACAACGAAATCATAAATTGAGATATATTGAGAGAATGAGAATGAATATTTTTATCGAATTTGAGGTTAAATAAAAATGTATAAATATATTAAAAAAATACATACCAATATAGAAAACTGCAGTGGTCGATGCAAAACAATACAGAGGTGACGATAGAATCTTGCTGACCGTCGAAGTGATTCCCAGCAGAGAATCATGCCACTTCAGAAACTTGCTAAATAGCAGTAACGATATCATTGTACCTGAAGTAGACATCGATGGTATTAAAATGCCTATCATGAAATATCTGCCATGAAATGACTATTATAGCTTATTGAAATTATGTCATCAGAAAATTATTACTTGTAACATAATTTTCTGAATTTAAATATGTCATGTTTAAGGGTTAATTCACAATTAAAACACCATATCTGTTAGAAATTTTAGAAAAGATAATTTAACTATTGTTATTTAAGTAATAACACACAAGGAGCTGTGATTGACTTTATTGACATCGCAAGAGAAGAGCTTAAGTCCGGGACGAAAATTGATCCTGATGGCGAGATTCTTAGATTTATCAATACTGTTCTAGCACATATACAGTTGAAATATAATTAGAGATGGTAGGTAGGTAATGAAATCATACTAAATCAAAAATCATTAGTAGCTTGAAGGTTTGATCTCTAATATTCCTACAATTTAATATAATCTTATCACGATATGTTGCTATGAACCCTAACCTAAGGAAGAGATGTGAAAGAGGAAAAAAAAATTTTTTTTGAATGTTTTATTAGAATTTTCACAATTCTCTAATCTTAAATTTCTAAATCACATTTTATAAGTACCTATTTAAACGGAGTAAAAAAGTATGTATACTTTTAATAATTAGTAGGATTTAAAAATAATAACAAAGTATTTACCAATAATGTTAATAATAAAGCCATAGGTTTGGAAGAGACTGAAGTCGACTTCATCCCAGTTGAAACGATATCTTGTAAACATGTACATGATGGCTCCTTCGCCTGTAAATACAGCAAAAGTCGGGTTAACAATTGCTAGAGGGAGAGAAAAATAGCAAGTAGTTAAAGTAAAGTGGAGGAAGCTAAAAAAACAGTCGAAAAACCAATAAACAGAGTTTAATTAAGACTGCTACCGAAAACGAAGTTGGGTGACTACAAACAAAATGCAACTAAAAATTTCGCAAAGAATGCAATAATTTTGTTTTGTGATTCTTGAAATATCTTCTGGTTTTATTGTTTTTGCTAAAATTGAAATTGAAACTCTTGCGTACCAGAGTTCTTTAAAAATAAAAGTGTTTAATAATTTTTATTTAAAAAAAAAAACTATGTATATCTATGTATGACCTAAAAACGCCGATAGGAAAAAATGCACTTAAAAATCGTTACTTTTTGCAATAAATTTAGTTGCATTGTGTCTGAAGTCACTAAAAGTAGGTACCACTTGGCTTCGTTTTCGGTAGCAGTCTTGATGTACCCTGTGTAAGATCAGATAATTTTCATTTAAGGTGAAATTATCGGTCAAATTTAAAACATTAGTGTTATGTTCTTTTCAATATAAAATCTACACCTGCAAGATTATAATTTCAACATTACTCAATAACTTGCTGGGTGATGAGTCAGTAAATTTGTGAAGCGCTGACCTTAAGAAAGGATTGATTTATTATTTTCCTCTATAAGATCATTATTTCAATATAAGGTATGGACTTGAAAAAATGCTAGATCAGTACCTATATATTTGGATAATTTGTAATATTCCGCGGATAGTTCAATTATTCAACTTACCATTAACAGGCCCGTATATGAAAGTTATGGTGAAAAGAAGTATGAACAGCTGGACTCTTCTGTTGTTTTCCGTTTTCTTCCATACTATTTCAAGAGTATCCTTAATTATTGCTGGATTGAAGAAAGTTTTTAAGAAATGGCACAGTCCCCGTCCGTCGTGCTGAAATAAAATAAATAACATTTTGGAACATAAATCTAGGCTAATATATCAGTAAGCTGGACAGTTTGTTGATTTGAACGCGCTAATATCTAGGACTACTAGTTCAAATTAAAAAAAAATGTGCGTTGGGTAGTCCATTTATTTAGGAAGCCTAAGCTAGTTTTGATCCTGGAAAATATATAGCGGGACATCTAGAGAAAATATCTCACGCGGGCAGAGCTGCAAGCAATGCTTGTTTTAAATAAATTATCTAGAGAGTAACAGTTCTTATGTAATTATAGAGTTGTGAGATAAATTAAGAAACAGGAAAAATTATATTTTTATAAAATAAAGATGTTTATAAATAACTTGTTTAAATACGATATACATAATATAATGACTCACCTCTTTGTGTTCTTCAGTTCTGCCCATATCAGACAATACAAAAATGACATAAACTAAGTTTATAATATGGAGTGAAAATGATAGCCCATAAATAGCATAGAAACCGAAATTATTCATAATGATTCCAGATAGAGCCAAGCCTAAAGGCATTCCAGAGAATGTGCACATGTTGACGAATCCAAGTCGATATGTTCTGTTTTCGTCGTCCGTGATATCGCAAATGAAATTAAACAGGGCCAGGAACATAGCGCTGGTACCGCCGACAATTCCAACGAGAAATACGTCAAAGAACAAGTAGATTTCCACACCGATTTGATCGAAAAATATGACGTTGACGATGTTATTGAGACTCTGCAGAGTTTCACCAACAAGGCACGCCACCATTATGGCCTTCCTTCTTCCAGTAGCGTCGCTCCACCCTCCAACAAACACAAGCATTATGCACGGAAATAGGGTCTGTAAAGCGCTCCTCCATACCAACTGGTTTGAATAGTATTGTTGAACCATTCTTTCGTACTCTGAGAAATTTCCCGATTGATTCTGTGATTTAAGAGCCTCGCAAATTTCGTCGCCCAATTTTAAATTCACTCGACATACTTTTTGCAATCCCATGCTTTGCATCGGAATTATTGACAGAAAACTACCAAATATAATTAAAAACGCAACGGGTTCCACCGTTATGTTTTTTCTGACATGGTGAAAGTATTCACAGAATGTTTTTTTCTTCTCAACTGTACTTAGAGCTTTGGATATCTTTTCATTTACAATTTCTTGCGAATCCATTTTAGTATTTTCAATCGACTTCTCTCGATATCACTGAAATCTGTATCACAATGTTCATCTGTTAACACACGCGTTGTTTATATTGCCTTTACATATTTATCATCGTGATAAAAATAATTGTCTATATTAAGATAAATACTGAGATAACTGAAGGTTTGAATGAAAAGAAGAAATTGAATGATCCAATCTGTTCAACTATACTATTTTTTTAATATCCTTTATTGTACACTAAGTCAACTTAATAATATAACATTATATTTTATAGTAGTTCAAAAGGCGGTCGTGTCGCTCGAGGGAATCTCTTACCGACTACCTTGGAATGGACAATAAGAGATGGAAAAAATGGGGGGCAGTCAATAGTATACCAAGTAGGATAAAGCTTGAATGTAGAAAAACAAAATATAATTAATGATTTTAAATTATAAAAATGAAATAAAATAATCACAAAAATGTAAATTTGTGGATACTCCCAATACACGTAAATATACAAACAAACAAGTAACAAACTAGTAGTAAGTAAAACTGGTGGTAGGTCTCTCATATGTTAGAGGCCATCTGGGTGGGTACCACCGCAGTGTCTATTTCTCCCGTCAAACAGCAGTGTAAACGCACTGTTGTGTTTCGGGTTGAAGGGCATTGTAGCCAGAGTAACTACTGGACATATTGAGACTTAACATCTTGTGTCTTAGGATGGCGAGCGCAGTGGAATGCCAAGCATTGCTTTGTAATTCAAGGTGTTGTTTGGTTTTGCTACTGTCCATGAGCGGTCGTATTGCTTACCATCAGGCGAACGGCATGTTCGTCTCGCCATTCAGAGCAATAAAAAAAAAAAAACATAAAATCATACATGTTAAATATGGGACATACCAATATAATTATAAAATAAACAAACATAATATAAAAAATATATACATAAATGTATATATACACATACAAGTGCACACATATAATAATAATATATACATACATATATAAACAATCAATCACTCGACTAATTAAGCTGTTAAAAGAACAGGTAGTGTTCTTTAATCATTTTTTTAAAGGAGAACAATGTTCGTGCCCATCTCACTGCATCAGGAAGTGCATTTCATAATCGGACACCTTATACTATGAAAGAATTGTCCATAAAAGTCGTAGAGTGCACGGGCATTCTCAATCTCAGGTTTTCCGACGATCTCAGGGATTTTGTATGTGAATCATAAAGAAAAACAAAACGGTCTTTTAGATAAAGATGTTAAAAGTTTAAACATGATGCTGTAAAGAAGAAAAATAAAATGAGTATTCCAACGAAGTCGTATGGGTAACTACTTGAGCTTAACACGAAACATGGTCATATTTGCGAAGGCCAAATAGGAATCGTATGCAAAAATTTTGGACACGCTCAAGCTTATTAAGTTGGTCCTCGATAGCTGACATTGGCATAATCAAGGATTGGGAGAAGAAGTGTTTGCGCAAGTGAAATCTTCGTGACGATGGGTAGGAAATTGTGTAACCTTCGCAAAGACTGTGCTGAAGCAAACAACTTTCTACTAGTTCACGAAGCTGCGGGCTGCAGCTGAGGGATTTATCTAAATACAAACCTAAGTTTTTAACAGTTTAACTGTAAGGAATGAAGATAACATCACGACAAAAGATCCCAGTCTAGTTTTGGAATCATTCTGGGGCTGCCGACCGCAATAACCTGAGTTAATCTGCAACTCATTAGCTTTGTTCCAATCACAGATGCTTTGGACGTCAACATTAACTACCGTAATTGCATCAGCTAACCTATCTAGAGGTGCCCGAGTGTAGATTTGGAGATTATCCGCATAAAAGTCTTAGGAGGAGCGAAGATGATTAGTTATAGAGTTGATAAAAACAGCAAAGAGTAAATAGCACACCTCGCTGAGGGACGCCAGCCTTCACAGTACACCATGAGGAAAAACTTTCCTCAACACAGATACGTTGCCGACGTCAATACAGGTAACTTCGAAACCAATCAATTTCCATTGGAGATATGTTAAGAGAACTCAGAATGCCAAGTAATACATTGAAATCAACGGTGTTGAGTTTCTGCTTTGCTGAAGTCCAGCAACGCTAAAACTATCTTGCCCTTCTCCATACCTGACCTGATGCCATCCGTAATATGAGTCAGAGTAGTGGTTGTACTATATCCGGCACGACATAATCTTTGTCGGAATATGACATAATTGTAATCTCATTGAAGAATTGACGGGATATGTATCATCGCATAAACAGTGCATTACTCATTTTTTTAGTTTCTTATCAACTAGTCATGTACTGTATCAGCCTATACGTCCCACTGTAGGGCACGGGCCTCCTTTATAATGGAGTGTACGATCGAAAGTGGTTATGATATATTGTCTACCACGCTGGTTCCTCACGATGTTTTCCTGCATCATTAAAGAGCGTGACGATTGAACTGAGTGATCAATACACACTAGTAATATTTAAAAATTATGATACACGTTACAAAACATGCATCATTTTAAAGGAATTGTTTTGAATTATTCATACGTTAAATTAGTTATTCCGATTGCAAATGTAATGCCTCAATTAGAAAGCTCATTTCAAAATACAAAATTCGCTTGCAGATACCTATCAGGAACTGGTGAAACTGGCCCTTACTGTATTATTTTAATGATTTGTTAAGAATTATTGATATACACATATAAACTCAGTATGTAGGGTCTCAGTATCCTCAATGTTAAAAGTCAAATGGGTTGATAGCGTTTCCGCCGTAACGTTAATTTTATATTAAAGTCTGATTGAAAATTATGTTCACGTGTTCAGTATTTCGGCATTTACGGTTACTTGACATTCCATTTCTTAGTTATGGAATAGTTTACTTCTGAAATTACGAAAATAAATTGATATACGCATAACAACCAACTGTTCTGAATCACACTCCTTATTATGTATCTCGTTGCAGGTGTTGTAACGATACAAATATTTATTAATATTTCATACTATATAAGATAAATGCTGATATAGTTTATCATGCCATTGCAAAAAAAAATCGTGAATCAATGAGATATGAATTTTGTACACTTTCATATTGTCATGTGTCTATCTACATACATATTAGTCACAAGTCATAAATAGGTGAATCTCATATGGGCAGTAAAAGTTTGATGCGTTTTATATGAAGACTCATTTATACTGGATACACTAACGCTTACGAATATCTACATCGGTTAGATCATAGAAGTGTCGCCGGACCATCAAATCTTTTCAGATTTCTATAGGCAGTGTCTAGTAACCATTAAGAAAGGACTGTCAAAATTACTTGTCGCTTTTTTTAATCAGATGTCCCAAAATAATAAGAATGCTACGATTAGTTTTAGCAGTTCTCTCTTGATTTATTATTTCAACACTTTTTTTCAGTTCAGTTCACACTGTTTCAACAGTCTTTTAAAAGTCAAAGCTGTTTTGGGCTCAATACCCAGGTTTTTAGCTACAGATATACTGATCGTGTTCTTCTCTTTAAAAAGTGGCGTCCTCTTTATCTGTATTATGGCGACCAGTGTGGTGCATCTTTGACATCAAAATTCCTAGATTGAGAACTATTAATCCGACGTTGGGCTTCTCATACTGATATTGCATTAGGTCCATAAAAGCCGCAATATTTTTCGCATATTGTATTGAATTTTGTCCTTTTTTGTATTAAAATTTTAAAATGTATCTTATTTTCTACTAATTAGATTCTTCCATTTTCACAGAAAGCAAAATAAATGAACTATAGTTGGAAAAAATATTTTACCAATTTGTTTCTATTTTAAATATAATCTTTTTACTATCATGAAAATCAGCTAGACACAAAAAGTAAAGTTGAAGAGATTTTGTTACAAGTTTATCTTCAGTAATATGTTTATTTTATATCAATGTGTATACTCGTATATGGCAGATATGTGAGAAAAACTATCATGAGGGGACTGTATAGACGTAATACAAGCCGAAAACATTTATTAATTTATTATTAGAATATTTGTCTGTTAGTCTGTTTGTCTGTGCAGTTGTACTTATTAGTTTTTGAAAGGGCTTAACAGGTTTCACATTTAAATTTGCAATGGAGGTATCTGACTGGATTAACACAGGCTACTTTTCATCCCAAAAAATATAGTGTACTTGTTAAGCAAGGATTTAAAATATATTTGTTATTATTTAAACTCAAAGGGGACGGAATGAGTTAAAAATTAAACTTTTACCTTCCATTTTTATTAAATTTTATTTTAAATAAATTTTATTTGGCTTTTTAATGCAATTATAATGAGAAAAAAATCGCTATCGATGTGTTTTACCAGAATTTTAATAGCTATTATACTCGTAATTGTTGAGATACGAAAAAGAAAAATGCCGTTATATGCATGTAATTTACATAACTTCAATGCTAAAATGTCGTTTTCTTGTGCATAACTCAAAAAGTGGTATTGGTACATAACGGCATTTTAGCTTGAGGACGGGAGTAGAGTTGTCCTCTCGTCACTTTTTATTTCATTGGACATGATATTACTTTTAGATTGGTAATATAAATTAGTACTCGATGTTTAAATTGCATGAAACATATATATTTAACACGTTTTTATTTGATTCACCTGTATGTATGTATGTATGTATGTATGTAACCGACTCCTTTGAGATCGATTTCGCCCTACTTAGAACGATCAGATTTATTTCAAACTTTGCATACTTATCCCGGACCGATGACAACGCAATAATTTAAAAAGTGTATGACATTATCTTATCCAGAAACGTAGAATATTTTTTTTAACGTCTAATAGCTTTATCCTCCTACCTACATCTGTACTACTCAAAGTACATAAGAAAACAAAAATTCTGCCGCTTTATTTTTGAATGAAAATACTAATATTACTTAACAGTGACATTAATTAGATATTTAGGTATATGAAAACAAATTGAAGTGACACTCCCCATGTGTAATTTTTTTTAAAATGCCTTCTGAGGGTGGAAACGTAGCCATGCGCTCACGCATATGTAAGTTAATCCATTAAAATTTTATCAAATTCGTAATACTTTCTAAATTGCGAATTATTTATGAGTAATTGATACCTTGAGACGTATATATACAGTGTTATTTTTGCGTAAAAATAAATAATGTTCGAATTATCCTGAAATATTTGTCTATGTCCTATACAAAGAACAAATGTAGGTAGTTAAAGTTTTGATAGTTTAACTACTACTGTACTTTGTGTAGTACATTGGAAGATATTTTCAATTATTTTCTGGTATAACGGATTATGGTATAGTTGAAGCGGTAAATTATTGTGAATTAGACTATTCAGGGGATGCCTGCGACGATGATCCAAAGTTTGTGCCTCTAGAACTGACCCAAAGAGCAAGTTACCACGAGACTAGTGAGTCCAGTAGCTCAGACGAAGATTATTTATTTATTATTTTCCGCCAGCTTCTTCAGCGCTATCTGTCTGTTCTTTATCGCGATCTTGCTCGAGAAGACGAGGAAGCGGAAGACGTGGACGCGGACTTGGTCGTGGGCGTAGCTCAAATGTTGGCAAAGAAAGTCAGCTGATCCAACCGTCATCCCTATCTATCAGACAGAGTGCGATTAGAAATCACCAAACATATGATGGCGTTCAAGACAAATGAAGAAAAGACACCTTAGAACCCAAAATTAACGACATTTTGCAACTAGCTTACATACATAACTAAACTCAAGATTAGGAGTGGCATAAGTTCTGCGATCAATATATCGACAATGAGATTTTGGTAATTTTGGTAAACTATTCGAATAGAATAAATATTTTAGGACAGGCAGATCAAAGGGTCTTACTTGGAGATAACTAAATATATACATATATAGGAATTACTTTGATAATGTACGCATTACAGTAACCCTCAAATTGATACAATATGCACTGGTCTGAAAAATGGATGGTTTCTATTATTGCTATGGCTATGATCAGAAACAGGTTTTATTTCATAAGATGCCTAAAATGTATTCATGATGGTGAAGTAAAGACTGATCAAAAAAGGAAAAAAAATTGAAATTACAACCACTGTTTTGATAGAGTTTGATAGATTCTGCACATTTTTTTGAATAAAATGTGAGATTAATCTCTTTATTTTACGCAAAATCGAAATTATTATTCCGATTTTCACGAGGGTAATAAATAGTCTTAGTATTTACGTTTTATTTCTACTTTTTTGATCTCTATTTATGTTCCTAATTTACGACAAATAAGTAAATAGTGTTAATTATAAAGTAAATCACGATTGTTTTTGGAGAATAATGTTTAATTTTGTTCAAGAACACGTTTTTTTTATGTTTTCTTTAATATATTTTCTAATAAAAGCCATAATATATAATATTGATTCTTTTATTATATTATAATCCTATTTTTATTACAATTTATACTCCAATACTTTTCTATGTCCTACGTAAAGGACATAGTAGTATCGTCACTTTGTCCTTTATAAAGGACATAGTATGAACGGTCTAAGGATGAACATGACTAAGACTAAGATCATGGCGAGTCACCATTTAAATTTGCCCCATGTAACAGTGGGACGATGTACAGTAGATGTTGTGGATGACTACATATATCTTGGTCACTGTTTGTCCTTGAACCAGCATATCCAAAGGAAGGAAGTCTCCCGACGTATACAGTTGGGTTGGGCTGCCTTCAGAAAGCTTAGGGATGTCTTCCATTCGCGCAAAATACCCCAAAGTCTGAAGACTAAAGTTTTTAACCAATGTGTCCTGCCGACCCTCACTTATGCAGCCGAAACTTGGACGCTCACACAAGAACATGTGCACAACATAAAAGTAGCTCAACGTGCCATGGAGCGATCCATGTTAGGTATATCGCTCAGAGATAGAGTCCGCAATGAGAAGATCCGACGGCAAACAGGGGTGTTTGACGTCGGTCAACGCATTGCTGGACTTAAGTGGAGGTGGGCAGGCCACTTGGCCAGACGAATCGATAGTCGGTGGACTAAGGCAGTTACGGAGTGGTGGCCTAGAGGGGCCAAGAGAAAGGTAGGCAGACCACCTGCCAGATGGATGGATGACATCGTTAGGTTTCAAGGGAAACGGTGGATAAGACAAGCACAGGACCGGGAGAAGTGGTATAATGAAGAAGAGGCCTATGTCCAGCAGTGGATTAATGTGGGCTGATATGATGATGATGATGATGATAGTGAAAAACTATTTTCCGAAAGGTGAGATTTTTTTGTTATTTTTTGGATACATTTTAAACAGTTAAGAATACAATACTAAAGTTTCACCAACATATTAAACAAAAAGTGTCTCTGGTAGGCAGGAGGTTATGCTAATTATGAACAAGTGCTATTACTATTTGTCAGGCGCTTTGTTCATTGCTTAACCGTCTCTTTTTAACACGCTTTTATTAGCTTTCTCCTGTATGTTTGTACTCGTATGTATGTAACCGACTCCTTTGAGCTCGATTTTGCCCTACTTAGAACGATCAGATTTAATTCAAACTTTGCGTATTTATCCCGGACCGATGACAACGCAATAATTTAAAAAGTGTATGACATTATCTTATCCAGAAACGTAGAATATTTTTTTTAACGTCTAATAGCTTTATGCTAATTATGAACAAGTGCTATTACTATTTGTCAGGCGCTTTGTTCATTGCTTAACCGTCTCTTTTTAACACGCTTTTATTAGCTTTCTCCTGTATGTTTGTACTCGTATGTATGGAACCGACTCCTTTGAACTCGATTTCGCCCTACTTAGAACGATCAGATTTAATTCAAACTTTGCATACTTATCCAGGACCGATGACAAACGCAATAATTTAATAAGTACATGACATTATCTTATCCGGAAACGTAAAAAAATATATTTTGAAACAAAAAAATACTGTCGCAATTTGCGCGCAGCTGCCTTTCTTTGATAAGACAGCCGTAGATAATGTTTTTAGTGCAAGCAATTAAATTATAGTTTAAAAAACTAAAAAAACAAGCTTGCATAAAAGATCCAACTAAAAAATAATTGATAATGAGTTTAAGATTCGAAAGAAAATGGAGTACAGAAAAAATGGAGTAAAATACATACATTTTTTTAATATAAAGCGTGGGGTGCTGTAGGATAAGTAATTGTTGTAAACACACATTGTGTGTTAGATCTTTTATGCAAGCGTGATGTTTTTACCTTTATTTGTGTGAGTGTGCATCATAACTTTGCCTATCGTCAACATATGGAGCAAAATGACATTAACTACCTCCAGAGTTTGACAAGAAATAGAAAACCTGTAAAACTTTAGATTGGAATATCTTTGTTCCCAGGCTTGCTACAATAGTAAACCTTAAGGAAGAATTGTTAAGAAATTCGAAATCTATATTTTAAAATATTTTCCATCTCACACATAAAAAATAAAACTAATTATAAGATGTTTGGAGGATGGATATTGTTCTTTAAACATTTGTGCTAGGACTTACGGAAAGAGCATTTTAATAAGCGATCACTAGATAAAGGGATATGGTTTAGAACTATACAATGTGAGCTCCTTTTTGTATCCCTTGGTGTCTGTATAGCATTTTTAATAGAAAATTTGTTTTTACATGATATTAATATCCATCCGTCAATCAACTCAGTGGGGCAGTGATGGACTTAGCCTTTAGTAAAAATGATAATTTAGAAAAAGATGTCTTTGAATGTTATGAATATTTCAGGACGTAACGCTGGGATTAATAAGGGCAGACAAAGTTTAAAAAAAATTATAATCATCTTTATATTTTACACTTATAAAAACCTTAGGCATAATATTTACAAATTAATACCATAATTCTATCAATAATTCTCCGTGTATTGCGCCATTATTTATGATACATACACCTCAGAATTAAGCTTTTTTATGCTTCTGGTTTCCTTTCTATGTATGCAGAAGAGCCAACTGTAAACAAAAGAGGTCATAAAATATATCATAGAATATCATCATCATCATCAGTCCCTTGCAGTCCACTGCTGGACATAAGGCTCTCGCAAGATACGCGAGCCCGGTCTGCTGCTTAATGCATCCAGGGTCTGCCGGCCCACTTTTGCAAGTCACCCCGACATCTGGTCAGTGGGCGTTTCACTAGAAGATAGAATCGCCACAGAATATATTTTATTTATAATTATAATAGCCTATTCTATATCGAAATTCTGATGTTACATCTTCAACATCATCAGCCATAGAAAGTCTACTGATGAATGTAGTATTTTCAAGGATTTTATAAGTCATCTGTCGGAACCGGCCTGCGCTACACAACTTAGTTTCGTTGTAATAAGAATTGAATTGAACAATAAGTAAAAATAAGCCAAACTTTTTTTAGGTCAGCATTGATAGCCTTCGTGGCAGTTGGTTAGACGCTGGATGTGAAACGAGGGCCCACAGGTTCAATCTCCGAACCGAAACAAATATCGGTATGATCCAAAGGTCTTGTTTCGCGATGTTTGTGAGACTAAAAAGTCTCTCTTAGTTTCTGATACCCACGACTCAAAACTCGATCTTAGTGGGGGTCAGGACTGGGTACGTAAGTAAATAATTTGCGTATAATAATATATGTAACTCACATGAAAGAAATCAAAGCTGGAATAGTCACTGCAGCCCCGAAGAGAAACACAGCTCCCGGTATTGTGTCCATCGTGTTTGTATATATCTTACTGTAAGCAGGCACATATGCCAATGGAGTAAAGTTTTCCAATAAACCTATTAGAGACGTCATTTTTCCTGAAAACAAATCAATGATTAGGACTCAAAACGAATATAAATATAGATTTTGAAAGATTCAAAAAAAAAACATTGGGTTCAAATACCTATGGTAGCGTGATAAGCGAGGCACTATTTCGGGCTTATATTAATCTTATGTCAAAATTTATATTGAAAACCGCTTTTAAACGCATAACTGATCTAGGAATCGAAACTATGACCGTACGATTCACAGCCCATACTCGACTGTAAATAATGCGACGATATGCAAAGTAAATGTACGTGTTTAACAGAATTCTCACCTATTTCTTGCGGCTCCAGTAGTTTAGAGTACAGTGTTCTCACTGCCAACAACGATATCATGGAACCACTTAAGATATTAGCAAGTGGCGCTGAAAGAAAAAAATCGATTTATAAATTTTGGTTTAATGATAGATTCCACTTCTTTAACTTAGACATCTGTATTTTTATCTCTAGCTGTGTACTCATAAATAGTCTTATGTATTCAGAAATTATAATAATGTGGGATTTTATAATAGACTGCACTTATTTTACCTAAATCATCAAATTTGTAACTATGCTTGTTTATCTTGTTACTAAACAAACACTTGACAACATTGTGAAGAACAAAATGTTTCATTTTTGCAAAGAAACTATAGATAGAATGTTATCGAATGTGGACTGTTTTCAATACATACCAATATAGAAAACTGCGGTAGACGATGCAAAACAATACAGAGGTGACGATAAAATCTTGCTGACCGTTGAAGTGATTCCCAGCAGAGAATCGTGCCACTTCAGATACTTGCTGAATACCAGTAATGATATCAGTGTACCTGCAGAGTAGACATTGGTCATATTAAAATGCCTATCATGAAATATTTACCATTAATTGACTCTAATAAAGCATAATTAAATCAGATGTCACAAAATTATGATGTGGTTTAAAATAATCATGTTGTTATTTATAAAATGAAAATTGTTTTGAACCAGCCAATCTTATTAAATGTATAAAATGTATAATACATGTGATACAGTTTTCAGTTAACATTTCACACTGCCCTCTGTTTATCCTTTTCTCAAATCCAACACATGGTTGTTATTAAGATATTGCCTTTAAAGGATGAGACCGCCAATTGTACTTTTTATATTATGTGGTTTTTCACTGTATTTTTTGGATGTGTAATAAAGTGTAAATAATTAAATAACAATCATTAAGTATCATCGTACGTATTGAAAATATTGAAAAGTTAATTTATTATTATTAGTTTTATTAATAGTGATATTGTTGGCAATTAAATCTCATTTTATTCAGGTTCAAAAATACTCAAACGTAAGCATAATCTCATTTTATAAGAAAAAAGTATTCACAACTTTGTTTTAGTAGCATTTAAAAATAATGACAAAGTATTTACCAATCATGCTGATGATAAATCCATAGGTTTGGAAGAGACTGTAGGCGACTTCGTCCCAGTTGAAACGATATCTTGTAAACATGAACATGATGGCTCCTTCACCTGTTAAATACATCAAAGGGGGATTTAAAAATGCGCAAAGTACATAAATATTTAGAGTAAGAACAGTAAAGTGGAGGAAGCTAAAAAGAAACTTCCATCAATAATTTCCATTTAAGGCATTGTCAAAAGAAATAATCAATCATAAATACATTAGTGCTATGTCCTTTCAATATAAAATCTCCTCTCAAGATTATAATAGTTTCAATATTAGGCAATAGCTTTCTTGAATCTGTGTGATAAGACTGAATAGATCCAAATAGGATTTCATTTTTTTTAAACCTGTGTGTTTGAAATCATCTGTGTAACTGGGTAATTTGTAATCTTCCTGCGAAAAGTTACATTATTTGACTTACCATTAACAGGTCCGTATAGAAAAGTAACCGCGAAAAGAAGTATGAATAACTGGACTCTTCTGTTGTTTTCCGTTTTTTTCCATACTATTTCAAGGGTATCCTTAATTGTTGCTGGATTGAAGAAAGTTTTTAAGAAATGCCACAGACCTCGTCCGTCGTGCTGAAATAAAATAAACAACGTTCTATAACATACATTTTTAAACAAATTTATAAAGCTGGGTCCTTGTAGCACCTTTGCCTACATGTTTTGGGAAAAGGCATGAGTTTAATAAGTACGTAAATATAGCTGGAGAGTATAACATTCCCCGGAGAATAACAGTTTTTAGTAGTAGTTATAGGATTATTAGATGAACAGGAAAACTTAGATTTCTATTAATAAAGATTCTCATGTTTATTGATGACTTACCTTTTTGTGTTCTTCAGTTCTGCCCATATCAGACAATACAAAAATGACATAAACTAAGTTTATAACATGAAGTGCACACGATATCCCATAAATAGCATAGAAACCGAAATTTTTCAAAATAATTCCAGATAGAGCCAAGCCTAAAGGCATTGCAGAGAACGTGCACATGTTGACAAATCCAAGTCGATATGTTCTGTTTTCCTCGTCCGTGATATCGCACATGAAATTAAACAGGGCCAGGAACATGACGCTGGTACCGCCGACAATTCCAACGAAAAATACGTCAAAGAACAAGTAGATTTCCACACTGATTTGATCGAAAAATACGACGTTGATGATGTTATTGAAACTCTGCAGAGTTTCACCAACAAGGCATGCTACCATTATGGCCTTCCTTCTTCCAGTAGCGTCGCTCCACCCTCCAACAAACAAAAGCATTATGCACGGAAATAGGGTCTGTAGAGCGCTCCTCCATACCAACTGGCTTGACATGTATTCCTGAACCATCCTTTCGTATTTTGAGAAATTTCCCATCGATTGATTCTGTGATTTAAGAGCATCACAAATTTCGTCGCCCAAATTTAAATTCACTCGACATACTTTTTGCAATCCCATGCTTTGCATCGGAACTGATGACAGGATACTAGAAAATATAATTAAAAATGCAACGGGTTCCACAGTTATGTTTTTTCTAACATGGTGAAAGTATTCACAAAATGTTTTTTTCTTCTCAACTGTGTTTGGAGCTGTAAATGTCTTTTTATTTGCGATTTCTTGCGAATCCATTTTAGTATTTTTCAATCGTTTCCTCTCGATATCACTGGCATCTGTTCACAATGCGCATCTGTTAACACACGCATTGCTTATATGAATCTTCACATATTTATCATTATGATAAAAATAATTTAAGATAAGTAGTAAGATAAGTTGAGATAAATACTGAGATAACCGAAGTTTTGGATGACAAGAAGAAGTTGAATGATCATGTTGGTTTAAACATTATCATAATCTTTGTCGGAATATGATATAATCGTAATCTCATTAAAGAATTGACGGGATATGTACATAAACAGTGCATTACTCATAAAGAAAATAAAATTCACCATTTTTGTAGCTTCTTATCAACTAGTAATGTACTGTATCAGCTTATATACGTCTCACTGTAGGGCATGGGCCTCCTCTACAATCGAGTGTACGATCGAGAGCGGTTAGGGCATATAGTCCACCATGCCGACTCCTCACGATGTTTTCTTTCACAATTCAAGTCATTTCATTAAATTTAAAGAAAAACGTAAATATTACTATGATTTTCTTTAAAATTAATGTTATGTTTACTTTTTTGCTATTTTTTCCTAAATGTCAATGCATGCTGTGGCAACTAAAGGTAATGCATTTAGTTTATTGTTAATGTAATTACCACTGTTTGTCCTTAAACAATAAAAAAAAGTCTGTCTGTCTGTATTAGCCCATATACATCCCACTGCAGGGCACGGGCCCCCTCTACAGTCGACAGTACGATTGAGAGTGGTTAGGCAATATAGTCCAACACGCTGGCCTAGTGCGGGTTGGCGGACTGACATACCATAGAAATTCTTATAAACTACTATGTTATGCAGGTTTCCTCACGATGTTTTCCTTCACCGTTTTAGTGCGTGGTGATTGACTATCAATACACACATGACTTCGAAAAGTCAGAGGTGTGCCCTAGGATTTGAACCCGCGACCGCCGTGAACATGTTGGCAGCCGCGTCTGGGCCGTTTACCAACAGGCCACCACGCACTGGTCAAGTGCGTAGTAAAAATGCATCACCATGCAGTGCAATAATTCTAAACCGGCGGTCCGCGGACCACTGCTGGTCGACCAGTCGACCTCACGATAGAGAAGGCCCATGTCCTGCAGTGGGACGTATATGGGCTGATATAGACGTAGTTATAAATTTATATTTTTATATTTCCCACAATTGCTTTATAATTTTAATGATTTTTTAAGAATTAATCATAATATATAAACTCAGTAGGGTCTAAGTATGCTCAATTTTCAAAGTCAAATGGGTTGATAGCGTATGCGCCGCAAAGTTAATTTTCTATTAAAGACTGATTAATAATTATGTTCACGTATTGAGGATTTCGGCATTTACGGCTACTTGCCATTCCATTTCTTCGTTATCGTATAGTTTACTTCTATGTTTTCGAAAAATAAAAATATTACAACCAACTGTTCAGCCACGCCCCTTATTATGTATCTCCTTGTGGTTGTCGTAACGATAAAATATTTTGACACTTAAAGATTATTGCCGAGAAAGTTTATAAATTGAGTATTAGAGAAAGAAAAACATGAATCATTGAGATATGACTATTTTACCTGCTCATATTGTCGTGTGGAGCTATCGACATACATATTAGTCAGGAGTGAGTCACATAGTTGAATTTAATATGGCCAGTAAAAGTTTGTTTGTGTTTTCTAAGAAAACTCAAGAACTTTTTTTAATGTTTATTTACATTTAAACTGGGTACACTACTGCTTATGAACATCTACATCGGTTGGATCATAAATGTGTCGCCGGATCATCAAATGTTTTCAGATTTCTAAGGGCAGTCCGAAGTGTCTAGTGAATATTAAGAGAGGACTCCCAAAACTACTTGTCGTATTTTTTTTATTGCTCTGAATTTTTTTCCTTCCATTTTTTTAAATTTTCATTGAATGGCGAGACAAGCATGCCGTTCGCCTGAGGGTAAGCGATACGACCGCTCATAAACAGTAGTAAAACCAAACGACACCTTGAATTACAAAGCAATATTTGACTATTCCACTGCGCTCGCTATTCTGAGATATAAGATGTTATTTATTTATTTATAAATAAATACTCTATCGTACACCACACAAATTAACGGACATAATAACACAAAGCGCTTTTTATGTGTAACAAATGGCGGGCTACTCTGAAAATCCGAAACGAAGTTCGAATTTTCGGACGATCGAAGTTTATGACGATACGAATGTACCTACATAGACTTATAGACGTTATAGACTTATGGTCGTAACCATAGACTTATGGTTACGATGTACGTTATACGAATCCGAACATTTACAGATTAGGAAAAAACAATACAAAAAAAGAATTTTAAGGTGATTCCTTATCACCTTAAAATTCTTTTAATAAACATAAATAGATTACATAATTTTATGTATCATACATAAAATATTAATGCAGGAAAAAAAAGTAAAGTAATGTGACCTAAGATCTGATGTTAAGTCTCAATATGTTCAGTAGTTACTCTGGCTATAGTGTCCTTCAATCGGAAACACAACAGCAGTGCATTTACACTGCTGTTTGGCGGGAGAAATAGAAAATGTAATTGCTGCTTGTTGTATTTTTTTATCAGATGTCCTTATTTATACTGCATTAGGTCCATAAAACTTACAATTTTATTCGCAGATTGAATTGCATTTATTCCTTTTTTGTATAACAATTTTAAAATGTATCTTAATTACTATTACTTAGATTCTTCTTTTAAAGAAAGCGAAATAAATGAAAAATACCTGAAAACACAGCCTGGAAAATAAAATTACCAATTTGTATTGGCATCTCGGTTCGGAACTATATTAGTCCATTGAAATGTTACATGAGGTTGCATTTTTTAGAGGACGCAATTTTATTTTTGGGACATGTTTGGGGGGTCTATAGAAGCTTAACTTCAAGTTTGTGGGGTCGCCACCCTTGTCCCCCGGCCGCCATCTTGGAAAAAGGGGTGAAAACACTTTTTTCGCGTTATCTCGGAAACTATACGTCTTACGAAAAAATTGTTAAAACATAATTTGTAGCTAATTATATTGCCTACAAATATGTTTGTATAACTTTTTGCCCTAAATTAAAAATTAAAGAAGTTATAAGCAAAAATGTGAGTAAATATTTATAAAAAAATTATTTATTTCTCTATAACTTTTATGAACAAAAATGACATTTTTTTGCTATTTTTTTATTTATATTAACCTATTCTGTGCCACTGATGGGCAAAGGTCTCTCTCAATTCCTTCTACTTATCCCTATCAGTTGCTGATGCCATCCAAGTGCTGATAAATTGGTCGAGATCGTGGCGCCACCATTTCCGAAGCCTGCCGCGTGGCCTCACGCCATCCTTAGGCATCCATTGATTGGCAATCTTTGCCCACCTCTTCGGATGCATCCGGGTGACGTGGCCCGCCCAATCCCAGTTTAGTTTATCTGATTTCTGTGCAACATTCTTGACTCTGGTTATGAAGCGCAAGGTGTTAGTAGGAACTCTGTCCATGCGTGTTACGCCTAGCATCCTGTGCTCCATAGTTTTTTGACAAACCTGGACCTGGACCTCTGAAGTTCGGTCAAAGACCAGGATTGAGCACTGTATGTGAGAATGGGTAAGATACAAGCTGAAGAGTCTACTTTTAAGAGAAACGGGAAGATTTCCCTTAAGAAATTTCTTCTTCACTTTTTTGCTTATAACTTCTTTAATTTTTAATTTAGGGAAAAAAGTTATATAAACATATTTGTAGGCAATATAATTAGCTACAAATTATGTCCTTACAAATTTTTTGTAAGACGCATAGTTTCCGAATTATCGCGAAAAAAGTGTTTTCACCCCTTTTTCCAAGATGGCGGCCGGGGGACAAGGGTGGCGACTAGAGATGTTAAAAAATAATCGATTTTTAATTTAATCGATTATTATTTTCTTATAATCGATTTTTTTTAATCGATTTTAAAATACTATAAATCGATTTTTTATAAATCGATTATATAAATTATCCGTAAAAAATCGATTTTTATGAACAGCGCCATCTATGCTATTGGTCTGTGGTTATGTCATCTTAATAGTTATTTTAATTGTTAAAACTTGAAGATTAAAGAAATATTAGTTTTTTTTATTGCGGTTAATGGCGAGACGAATATATCGTTCGCCTGATGGTAAGCGATACGACCGCTCATAAACAGTAGCAAAACCAAAAATCACCTTGAATAACAAAGCAATGCTTGGTATTCCACTGCGCTCGCCATCCTGAGACATAAGATGTTAAGCCTCAATATGCCCGCCCAGCAGTTACTGTGGCTACTATGCCCTTCAATCCGAAACAAAACAGTTTACACTGCTGTTTGACGGGAGAAATAGACATTGCGGTGGTACCCACCCAGATGGCTTCTCACACATAAGGTACCTACCACCAGTATTTGTTTTATATTTTAGTTTTTGAGACCATAAGGCATAACGGAGTTGTTAAGTTTGTTGTAAGTATCTTATTTCAATACTAGTCAAATGTTAAATAGGAGTGGACATTTGTGACAATAATTACTTCTAATATTTTCATAGTTTAAAAAGACAAAAGATAATTTGTTTTATATTTTTGTTTTTGAGATTACAATGCAGACGTTTATTTTTAAAAGAATTTTATTTTAAAACTAGTCACATGTAAAAATATTGTCATCATATCAGCCTATTGCTGTGCATTGGTGGATGTTTGCATAAATGTGAAATAGTACTGGACATTTATGGAATTTTTTAAAATTTCATTTATATTTTAGTTTTTGAAACAATAAGGTTATTTTATTGCGATGCTCATCATTTCATTTTTATTTAAATAAATGCTCATGGTACTGAAAATTTGTATCAAAAAATAAATTTGGTTTCCTTATCTTGAAAGTTTACAAGAACATTCAATTTGATTTTATTTTTGAACCTGATATTTTTTATTCATATCAATTATTTTGATTTTTATTTTAATAAATTGTTAACATGAATTTCTGAGGATTATTATTGGAATATGAAAAGCATTTAGATTTTTAGAAAATAGTAAAAACATCGATTTTTGCGAAAAATCGATTTTTTTTAATATAATCGATTTTTATTGAATAAAGAAAAAACGATTCTTATTTAATCGATTTTTTTCCTTTAACCTCACATCTCTAGTGGCGACCCCACAAACTTGAGGTTAAGCTTCTATTGACCCCCCAAACATGTCCCAAAAATAAAATTGCGTCCTCTAAGAAATGCAATATTCGGTCCTTAAATTGTAACATTTCAATGGACTATATAGGGACGTCTGTAACGAAACCATACCGCGATCTAGATTTCAAGTGGCGCCATCTCTTAACGGAGGTTGGAACTATATAAGGCATTTTGCGTATTTATTTTTTAAACATGGTTTGATATGTGCTGCAGGGCCGGTTTTAGCACTACCAGCGCCCTGGGCGAGATTTTTAGGGCGCCCCCTGTCTCTCATTGAAACCCGTAAAAACGGATTCTTTAAATATTATTTTTTCTGTTTCTGGACAATATGTGATAATTATATTAAAATGCGGTACGGACGGCAGGCACGTTATCTAGCGTGCAGCTCAACATAGAGGGTCCCGGCATCCCATGTCGAAACTGATACGCGGGAGTCGTATGGTCTGTGAATGTGTGTGTATCTGTTACGATTGTCCCGTTTGGGTCGAATCCCTGGACAGACGCTGTGTTTCCTCCTGCGTCTACCGCAGCGAGCAGTAGTGCAGCGAATGATCAGAGACTATGGCACGATTGCCATAAGGCGGCCAGTGTATTGGCCGGTTTCCTTCCTTTAAGACTTTGATGCCAGAGCCCTCTCGTCAGTCTAACATTGGCGGGAGGAAGCGACCATTGTGGGGAACTACAAGCCCTTAGAGAGGTCGAGGCCGTACGGGCCACCTTCCCCACGGCCGCTGTGGAGGAGTGGCGCACCAGGCTGGACAGTCCCAGTGCTGGTACTTGGATCATCGCGGCAATGCGTGCTATCCTAAACCAGTGGCTGGCCAGGCACCAGGATGTGATGAAGTCCCACCTGACGCAAGTACTGTTGGGACATGGCTGTTTCGGCAGATACCTGTGGCGGGTGCTCGGAGCTTTTAGCCTAGGCAGAGGAGCACGCAGGTCTCCGCGCAGCCGTCAGAGTAGACCTCACGCTCTCAGCCGTGTTTCCCTCCATGGTCGAGTCATGGCAGGCCATGCTCGTTTTCTGCAAGAACTTCGTCTCGCAGTGAGCGGAACGATCCCGTCCGCCGCCGCCAACCGAGACGGAGGCGCCGGGTGTATGACAATGGCTGACCCTGCTCAGTGGTCAAGGGGCGTTAGAATTCCACCACGGTATCCTCTGCCGGTCGTATGGGACGACTAATATGGGTCATCGAAGTCGCTGGATACATAGGGGGAGGGGAGTGTGTGCACTGGCCTCGTATCTGTCACGGACGCTCATCTCACTATGCGCGTCCGAAGTAGGGAAACTGGGGACATCTGCGCCCTCCCAAGTGAGCTTTAAACTCGTTAAAAAAATGGCAGATTGCGCATAGTTTTCTCCGCCTCCGGACACCTCCCCTGCATGGCGTAAGCGCTGATCAACTATGCAACAACCCTCTTGATCATTACTGTTAAAGTAATGATCAAGGGGGTTGTGGGCTTCCACACAAGTCGGTCGCTCCATCTGTCGACTTCAAGTATACTCTTCCGGACGCTCGAAGAAAACACTACGGCAACCCCATTCCAGCCAGTAGGAGATCCACTATAAACAGCTTGTAACCCTGCCCGATATCCCGACACTTGCCCCCTTTCCATCGCCTTTCTTGGAGAAGCACGACATGCAAATGTTCCGACCTATGTGAATGCTGCGGGCAGCACTGCAGTGCATCTCCAGTGGAGTGTTACTGAAATTAGTCGTCACTCACAACGAATTTGTAAATTTGTTAAATCAAAGATAACAGTTCTTACCATCGTTAAGACAAAATCTATAATATTTATATTAGCATTTTTATTTCGACGTACGTTTTATTACAGAATTTAATAGATAGCTCGATATTCCTGGCCATCTTAATGATACTCAAAATTATGTAATTTGATTTGTGGTATAACAGCAGTGTTCCAACCGAAATGTGGACTTCATTCTAGCAGATTTTGTAAATAGATTCAGGGAATTTAAATAAGCAAGTTTTGCCCAACAAACAATATAAAGAGGCGCCTGCGGCGCCCCTCTGGTCCGGCGCCCCTGGGCGGTCGCCCGTGCGCGCCCTACCCTAACGCCGGCACTGATGTCCTGTGTGGTAGTAATTGTTTATAAATTGACGTTGATAAGACAGACATTTGAAAATAAGAAAAAACGCTCTTATAAATAAACCAAACTAAAAAGTAGAAAATAAATAATAGTTAAAAAAAACTAAAAAACACGCTTTATATAGAAAACCCAACTAAAAAATAGAAAATAAATTTTAATAATACTGAATTAAGGATAGTGTAAAAAATTAATAAGAAAAAAATATGTTTTATTGTAAAAAAAGCGTGGGGTGCTTTTTAAGATATTATCAAAATGATAATCCTTCTACTTATTTTGGGTTTTCTATATAAGTTAAATGTCATTTTTTATGTCATGAAAATCAATCAGATAAATATAGTAAAGTAGAAGAGATTTTATTACAAGTTCATCTTCAGTAATATACATAGATACATAAACTCACGCCTTTTTCCCAGAAGGGGTAGGCAGAGGTGCCAGGACACGCACATTTCGCCTTGTATGTTCCGTCCAACGATGTGATAGGTGGCGAGCCTATCGCCATATCGGGCACAAATTCCTGACTCTGGGCTAATAATGAATAGAAAAATCCAATATCACTGCCCAACCCGGGATTCGAACCCAAGACCTCAGCTTTGTAACCGTACCCTAGTACAACTATGCCACCGAGGCAGAGTTTCAGTAATATATATGTATATAATTTTATAACTGATCGACGTTCGATCGAGGGGGGACAGTATGTATTTAATACAAGCTCAAAACCTTTATTAATACACTAGCGGCCCGGCCCGGCTTCGCTCGGGTACAGATACTGATTCCACTCCATATTTTATTTGAACTCAACATGACTGCCGTTCTCTATATTGAGCAGTACAGAGGATGGCAGTCACATTGAGTTAAAATATAAATAAAACAGTAACTAATGAACTTAAAAGTATGTACATTGTACATCCTAATGAAGCCGGGCAGCCCCTAGTACATATATAATGCGAAAAGACTTTTCCCCCACCTATTATCATGTTTGCAAGGAGGCGTTTCAGGTTAGAATCGGTTATAAGTTATGGAGGTGATACACAACATTATAAGTGACATCAGAATGTTTGTTTGGCTCTTAGTCTTCATTGTTAAACTTGCTACAAGTTCAATAATGTAATATACTCCCATATCCTTCAATTCCATATCCTCTTGTAAAACTTTTTTACTTTCATTTTTGTAAACTTTCATTAAATGACGAGACGAGCATGCCGTTCGCCTGATGGTAAGAGATACGATCGCTCATGGACAGTAGCTAAACCAAACAACACGTTGAATTACAAAGCAATGCTTGGCATTCCACTGCGCTCGTCATCCTAAGACATAAGATGTTAAGTCTCAATATATACAGTAGTTACTCTGACTACAATGACGTTTAAACCGGAACACAACATTGCATATACACTGCTGTTTGGCGGCAGAAATAGATATTGCGATTGTATACACTCAGACATCTTCTTCTAAGATAGATGAACTATTCTTGAAAGGTGTTCAACTGAGACTGCAAATTCATCAAATATTGGACTGAACGGCAACGAAAGGGCTGACATGTTAGCAAAATGTGCAGCTATGAATGGAAATGATATTCATATTCATTTAGATTATTTAGAATATTTACCAAAATTTAAACGCTCATAGCGTTTTGCGATCACTAGCGAAAAGGGATTTGGTATAGAACTATCGAATGTGAGCCTTTTTTTGTCACTTTGTGTCTGTATAGCATTTTGGGTAGAAAATTAGTTTTTACTGCTCATAGGCTCAGATCTAAACACATTCAAAGTAAAAAAATCGCCTTTATGATGAAGAAAATAACTACACCACACTGTGAAGCATGTAGAGTTGTTGAATTGTGATTTATGGGTGTCATTAAAAAAAAAAATTGATAGTCGTAACACGAACATGTATCCTAGTGTGAGGTTAGGGTTACGTACCTGACTGTTGCCTGTATTGGCTATGAAATTTTAATTTTTTTGTTTTTTAAAGTCTCGAACCGAACTTGAAATTTAACCATTACGGATTAACAATATCCATCCGAAATCAACTCAGTGGGGCAGTAATGGACATTATATATATGACCCTTAGTAGTAATAATAATTAAAAAAGGGATGTCTTGAAATGTTATGAAAATTCATGACGTAACGCTGGGATTAATAAGGGTAGACAAAGTTTTAAAAAATTTTAATCATCTTTATATTTTACAGTTATAAAACCTTACGCATAATATTTACAAATTAATACTATAATTCTATTAATAAGACTCCGTGTATTGCGTCCTTTAATTATGATACAAACACCTGTTCAGGATTAAGTTTTTTTTTGCTTCTGATTTCCTTTCTATGTATGCAGAAGAGCCAACTGTAAACAAAAGAGATCATAAATTAAACCATAGACTATCATCATCATCAGTCCCTTGCAGTCCACTGCTGGACACAAGCCTCTCGCAAGGTACGCGAGCCCGGTCTGCTGCTTAATGCATCCAGTCTCTGCCGGTCCCCTTTTGCAAATCGTTCTGACATCTGGCCAGATTCCAATAGAGGATAGAATCGCCACAGAATTTTTTTTTTATTTAAATTTTTCTATATCGAATTGGAAATTCTGATGTTACATCTTCAACATCATCAGCCATAGAAAGTCTACTGATGAATGTAGTATTTTCAAGGATATTATAAGTCAACTGTCGGAACCGGCCTGCATTTCACAACTTAGTTTTGTTGTAATAAGAATTAAATTGAAAAATAAGTAAGAATAAGCAAAACTTTTTTAAGTAACCTATTTCTTAATTAATTTTCAACATTAACAGCCTCCGTGGCAGTTGGTTAGACGCTGGATGTGAAACGAGGGCCCACAGGTTCAATCTCCGCACCGAAACAAATATTGGTATGATCCGAAGGTCTTGTTTCTCGATGTTTGTGAGACTGAAAAGTCTCTCTTAGTTTCTGATACCCACGACTCAAAACTCGATCTTAGTGTGGGTCAGGACTGGGTACGTAAGTAAATAATTTGCGTATAACAATATATGTAACTCACATGAAAGAAATCAAAGCTGGAATAGTCACTGCAGCCCCGAAGAGAAACACAGCTCCCGGTATTGTGTCCATCGTGTTTGTATATATCTTACTGTAAGCAGGCACATATGCCAATGGAGTAAAGTTTTCCAATAAACCTATTAGAGACGTCATTTTTCCTGAAAACAAATCAATGATTAGGACTCAAAACGAATATAAATATAGATTTTGAAAGATTCAAAAAAAAAATTGTGTTCAAATACCTATGGTAGCGTGATAAGCAAGGCACTATTTCGGGCTTATATTAATCTTATGTCAAAATTTATATTGAAAACCGCTTTTAAACGCATAACTGATCTAGGAAACGAAACTATGACCGTACGGTTCACAGCCCATACTCGACTGTAAATAATGCGACGATATGCAAAGTAAATGTACGTGTTTAACAGAATTCTCACCTATTTCTTGCGGCTCCAGTAGTTTAGAGTACAGTGTTCTCACTGCCAACAACGATATCATGGAACCACTCAAGATATTAGCAAGTGGCGCTGAAAGAAATTCGATTTATTAATTTTGGTTTAATGATAGATTCCACTTCTTTAACTCAGACATCTGTATTTTTATCTCTAGCTGTATACTCATAAATAGTCTTATGTATTCAGAAATTATAATAATGTGGAATTTTATAATAGACTGCTCTTATTTTACCTAAATCATCAAATTTGTGACTATGCTTGTTTATACTGTTACTAAACAAAAACTTAACAGCAATGTGAAGAACAAAATGATTCATTTTTGCAAAGAAACTATAGATAGAATGTTATCGAATGTGGCTGTTTTCAATACATACCAATATAGAAAACTGCGGTGGACGATGCAAAACAATACAGAGGTGACGATAGAATCTTGCTGACCGTTGAAGTGATTCCCAGCAGAGAATCGTGCCACTTCAGATACTTGCTAAATACCAGTAATGATATCAGTGTACCTGCAGAGTAGACATTGGTCATATTAAAATGCCTATCATGAAATATTTACCATTAATTGACTCTAATAAAGCATAATTAAATCAGATGTCACAAAATTATGATGTAGTTTAAAATAATCATGTTGTTATTTATAAAATGAAAATTGTTTTGATCCAGCCAGTCTTATTAAATGTATAAAATTTATAATACATGTGATACAGTTTTCAGTTAACATTTCACACTGCCCTCTGTTTATCCTTTTCTCAAATCCAACACATGGTTGTTATTAAGATATTGCCTTTAAAGGATGAGACCGCCAATTGTACTTTTTATATTATGTGGTTTTTCACTGTATTTTTTGATGTGTAATAAAGTGTAAATAATTAAATAACAATCATTAAGCCGAACGTATTGAAAATATTGAAAATTTAATTTATTATTATTAGTTTTATTAATAGTGATATTGTTGGCAATTAAATCTCATTTTATTCAGGTTCAAAAATACTCAAACGTAATCATAATCTCATTTTATAAGAAAAAAGTATTCACAACTTTGTTTTAGTAGCATTTAAAAATAATGACAAAGTATTTACCAATCATGCTGATGATAAATCCATAGGTTTGGAAGAGACTGTAGGCGACTTCGTCCCAGTTGAAACGATATCTTGTGAACATGAACATGATGGCTCCTTCACCTGTTAAATACATCAAAGGGGGATTTAAAAATGCGCAAAGTACATAAATATGTAGAGTAAGAACAGTAAAGTGGAGGAAGCTAAAAAGAAACTTCCATCAATAATTTCCATTTAAGGCATTGTCAAAAGAAATAATCAATCATAAATACATTAGTGCTATGTCCTTTTTAATATAAAATCTCCTCTCAAGATTATAATAGTTTCAATATTAGGCAATAGCTTTCTGGGTATGAGCCAGTGAATCTGTGTGATAAGACTGAATAGATCCAAATAGGAATTCATTTTTTTTAAATTAGTGTGTTTGAAATCATCTGTGTAACTGGGTAATTTGTAATCTTCCTGCGAAAAGTTACATTATTTGACTTACCATTAACAGGTCCGTATAGAAAAGTAACCGCGAAAAGAAGTATGAATAACTGGACTCTTCTGTTGTTTTCCGTTTTCTTCCATACTATTTCAAGGGTATCCTTAATTGTGGCTGGATTGAAGAAAGTTTTTAAGAAATGGCACAGACCTCGTCCGTCGTGCTAAAATAAAATAAACAACGTTCTATAACATACATTTTTAAACAAATTTATAAAGCTGGGTCCTTGTAGCACCTTTGCCTACATATTTTGCGAAAAGGCATGAGTTTAATATGTACGTATATATAGCTGGAGAGTATAACATTCCCCGGAGAATAACAGTTTTTAGCAGTAGTTATAGGATTATTAGATGAACAGGAAAACTTAGATTTCTATTAATAAAGATTCTCATGTTTATTGATGACTTACCTTTTTGTGTTCTTCAGTTCTGCCCATATCAGACAATACAAAAATGACATAAACTAAGTTTATAACATGAAGTGCACATGATATCCCATAAATAGCATAGAAACCGATTTTTTTCAAAATAATCCCAGATAGAGCCAAGCCTAAAGGCATTGCAGAGAACGTGCACATGTTGACAAATCCAAGTCGATATGTTCTATTTTCCTCGTCCGTGATATCGCACATGAAATTAAACAGGGCCAGGAACATGACGCTGGTACCGCCGACAATTCCAACGAAAAATACGTCAAAGAACAAGTAGATTTCCACACCGATTTGATCGAAAAATACGACATTGATGATGTTATTGAGACTCTGCAGAGTTTCACCAACAAGGCATGCTACCATTATGGCCTTCCTTCTTCCAGTAGCGTCGCTCCACCCTCCAACAAACAAAAGCATTATGCACGGAAATAGGGTCTGTAGAGCGCTCCTCCATACTAACTGGCTTGACATGTATTCCTGAACCATCCTTTCGTATTTTGAGAAATTTCCCATCGATTGATTCTGTGATTTAAGAGCATCACAAATTTCGTCGCCCAAATTTAAATTCACTCGACATACTTTTTGCAATCCCATGCTTTGCATCGGAACTGATGACAGGATACTAGAAAATATAATTAAAAATGCAACGGGTTCCACAGTTATGTTTTTTCTAACATGGTGAAAGTATTCACAAAATGTTTTTTTCTTCTCAACTGTGTTTGGAGCTGTAAATGTCTTTTTATTTGCGATTTCTTGCGAATCCATTTTAGTATTTTTCAATCGTTTCCTCTCGATATCACTGGCATCTGTTCACAATGCGCATCTGTTAACACACGCATTGCTTATATGAATCTTCACATATTTATCATTATGATAAAAATAATTTAAGATAAGTAGTAAGATAAGTTGAGATAAATACTGAGATAACCGAAGTTTTGGATGACAAGAAGAAGTTGAATGATCATGTTGGTTTAAACATTATCATAATCTTTGTCGGAATATGATATAATCGTAATCTCATTAAAGAATTGACGGGATATGTACATAAACAGTGCATTACTCATAAAGAAAATAAAATTCACCATTTTTGTAGCTTCTTATCAACTAGTAATGTACTGTATCAGCTTATATACGTCTCACTGTAGGGCATGGGCCTCCTCTACAATCGAGTGTACGATCGAGAGCGGTTAGGGCATATAGTCCACCATGCCGACTCCTCACGATGTTTTCTTTCACAATTCAAGTCATTTCATTAAATTTAAAGAAAAACGTAAATATTACTATGATTTTCTTTAAAATTAATGTTATGTTTACTTTTTTGCTATTTTTTCCTAAATGTCAATGCATGCTGTGGCAACTAAAGGTAATGCATTTAGTTTATTGTTAATGTAATTACCACTGTTTGTCCTTAAACAATAAAAAAAAGTCTGTCTGTCTGTATTAGCCCATATACATCCCACTGCAGGGCACGGGCCCCCTCTACAGTCGACAGTACGATTGAGAGTGGTTAGGCAATATAGTCCAACACGCTGGCCTAGTGCGGGTTGGCGGACTGACATACCATAGAAATTCTTATAAACTACTATGTTATGCAGGTTTCCTCACGATGTTTTCCTTCACCGTTTTAGTGCGTGGTGATTGACTATCAATACACACATGACTTCGAAAAGTCAGAGGTGTGCCCTAGGATTTGAACCCGCGACCGCCGTGAACATGTTGGCAGCCGCGTCTGGGCCGTTTACCAACAGGCCACCACGCACTGGTCAAGTGCGTAGTAAAAATGCATCACCATGCAGTGCAATAATTCTAAACCGGCGGTCCGCGGACCACTGCTGGTCGACCAGTCGACCTCACGATAGAGAAGGCCCATGTCCTGCAGTGGGACGTATATGGGCTGATATAGACGTAGTTATAAATTTATATTTTTATATTTCCCACAATTGCTTTATAATTTTAATGATTTTTTAAGAATTAATCATAATATATAAACTCAGTAGGGTCTAAGTATGCTCAATTTTCAAAGTCAAATGGGTTGATAGCGTATGCGCCGCAAAGTTAATTTTCTATTAAAGACTGATTAATAATTATGTTCACGTATTGAGGATTTCGGCATTTACGGCTACTTGCTATTCCATTTCTTCGTTATCGTATAGTTTACTTCTATGTTTTCGAAAAATAAAAATATTACAACCAACTGTTCAGCCACGCCCCTTATTATGTATCTCCTTGTGGTTGTCGTAACGATAAAATATTTTGACACTTAAAGATTATTGCTGAGAAAGTTTATAAATTGAGTATTAGAGAAAGAAAAACGTGAATCATTGAGATATGACTATTTTACCTGCTCATATTGTCGTGTGGAGCTATCGACATACGTATTAGTCAGAAGTGAGTCACATAGTTGAATTTAATATGGGCAGTAAAAGTTTGTTTGTGTTTTCTACGAAAACTCAAGAACTTTTTTTAACGTTTATTTACATTTAAACTGGGTACACTACTGCTTATGAACATCTACATCGGTTGGATCATAAATGTGTCGCCGGATCATCAAATGTTTTCAGATTTCTATGGGCAGTCCGAAGTGTCTAGTGAACATCAAGAGAGGACTCCCAAAACTACTTGTCGTATTTTTTTTATTGCTCTGAACTTTTTTCCTTCCATTTTTTTAAATTTTCATTGAATGGCGAGACAAGCATGCCGTTCGCCTGAGTGTAAGCGTTACGACCGCTCATAAACAATAGTAAAACCAAACGACACCTTGAATTACAAAGCAATATTTGACTATTCCACTGCGTTCGCTATTCTGAGATATAAGATGTTATTTATTTATTTATAAGTAAATACTCTATCGTACACCACACAAATTAACAGACATAATAACACAAAGCGCTTTTATATGTGTAACAAATGGCGGGCTACTCTGAAAATCCGAAACGAAGATCGAATCTTCGGACGATCGAAGTTTATGACGATACGAATGTACCTACATAGACTTATAGACGTTATTGACTTATGGTCGTAACCATAGACTTATAGTTACGATGTACGTTATACGAATCCGAACATTTACAGATTAGGAAAAAACAATACAAAAAAAAAGGTGATTCCTTATCACCTTAAAATTCTTTTAATAAACATAAATAGATTACATAATTTTATGTATCATACATAAAATATTAATGCAGGAAAAAAAAGTGAAGTAATGTGATATAAGATGTGATGTTAAGTCTCAATATGTTCAGTAGTTCCTCTGGCTATACTGTCCTTCAATCGGAAACACAACAGCAGTGCATTTACACTGCTGTTTGGCGGGAGAAATAGAAAATGTAATTGCTGCTTGTTGTATTTTTTTATCAGATGTCCTTATTTATACTGCATTAGGTCCATAAAACTCACAATTTTTTTCGCAGATTGAATTGCATTTATTCCTTTTTTGTATAACAATTTCAAAATGTATCTTAATTACTACTACTTAGATTCTTCTTTTAAAGAAAGCGAAATAAATGAAAAATACCTGGAAACACAGCCTGGAAAATAAAATTACCAATTTGTTTCTTTTTTAAATGTCATTTTTATGTCATGAAAATCAATCAGATAAAAATAGTAAAGTAGAAGAGATTTTATTACAAGTTTATCTTCAGTAATATACATAGATACATAAACCCACGCTTTTTTCCCAGAAGGGGTAGGCAGAGGTGCCAGGACACGCACATTTCGCCTTGTATGTTCCGTGGTGTATGTTGATAGGTGGCGAGCCTATCGCCATATCGGGCACAAATTCCTGACTCTGGGCTAATAATGAATAGAAAAATCCAATATCACTGCCCAACCCGGGATTCGAACCCAAGACCTCAGCTTTGTAACCGTACCCTAGTACAACTATGCCACCGAGGCAGAGTTTCAGTAATATATATGTATATAATTTTATAACTGATCGACGTTCGATCGAGGGGGGACAGTATGTATTTAATACAAGCTCAAAACCTTTATTAATGCACTAGCGGCCCGGTCCGGCTTCGCTCGGGTACAGATACTGATTCCAGTCCATATTTTATTCGAACTCAACATGACTGCCGTTCTCTATATTGAGCAGTACAGAGGATGGCAGTCACATTGAGTTAAAATATAAATAAAACAGTAACTAATGAACCTAAAAGTATGTATATCCTAATGAAGCCGGGCGGCCCCTAGTACATACATAATGCGAAAAGACTTTTCCCCCACCTATTATCATGTTTGCAAGGAGGCGTTTCAGGTTAGAATCGGTTATAAGTTATGGAGGTGATACACAACATTATAAGTGACATCAGAATGTTTGTTTGGCTCTTAGTCTTCATTGTTAAACTTGCTACAAGTTCAATAATGTAATATACTCCCATATCCTTTTTTACTTCCATTTTTGTAGAACTTTTTTACTTCCATTTTTGTAAACTTTCATTGAATGACGAGACGAGCATGCAATTCGCCTTGATGGTAAGAGATACGACCGCTCATGGAATAGCTAAACCAAACAACACACTGAATTACAAAGCAATGCTTGACATTCCACTGCGCTCGTCATCCTAAGATATAAGATGCTAAGTCTCAATATATACAGTAGTTACTCTGACTACGATGACCTTTAAACCGGAAAATAACATTGCATATACACTGCTGTTTGGCGGCAGAAATAGATATTGTGATTGTATCTACCCAGACAGCATCTTCTAAGATAGATGAACTATTCTTCAAAGGTGTTTAACTGAGACTGCAATGGATTCATCAAATATTGGACTGATCGGTAATGAAAGGGCTGACATGTTAGCAAAATGTGTTGCTATGAATGGAAATTATATTCATATTAATCTAGATTATTCAGAATATTTACCAAAATTTAAACGCTCATAGCGTTTTGCGATCACTAGTGAAAAGGGATTTGGTATAGAACTATCGAATGTGAGCCTTTTTTTGTCACTTTGTGTTTGTATAGCATTTTGGGTAGAAAAATAGTTTTTACTGCTCATAGGCTCAGATCTAAACACATTAAACGTAAAAAATTCGCCTTTATGATGAAGAAAATAACTACACCACACTGTGAAGCGTGTAGAGTTGTTGAATTGTCATTTATGGGTGTCATTAAAAAAAAATTGATACTCGTAACACGAACTTGTATCCTAGTGTGAGGTTAGGGTTACGTACCTGACTGTTGCCTGTATTGGCTATGAAATTTTAATTTTTTTGTTGTTTAAAGTCTCGAACCGAACTTGAAATTTAACCATTACGGATTAACAATATCCATCCGAAATCAACTCAGTGGGGCAGTAATGGACATTATATATATGACCCTTAGTAGTAATAATAATTAAAAAAGGGATGTCTTGAAATGTTATGAAAATTCATGACGTAACGCTGGGATTAATAAGGGTAGACAAAGTTTTAAAAAATTGTAATCATCTTTATATTTTACAGTTATAAAACCTTACGCATAATATTTACAAATTAATACTATAATTCTATCAATAAGACTCCGTGTATTGCGCCATTAATTATGATACAAACACCTGTTCAGGATTAAGTTTTTTTTTGCTTCTGATTTCCTTTCTATGTATGCAGAAGAGCCAACTGTAAACAAAAGAGGTCATAAAATAAACCATAGACTATCATCATCATCAGTCCGTTGCAGTCCACTGCTGGACACAAGCCTCTCGCAAGGTACGCCACAGAGCCCGGTCTACTGCTTAATGCATCCAGTCTCTGCCGGTCCCCTTTTGCAAATCGTTCTGACATCTGGCCAGATTCCAATAGAGGATAGAATCGCCACAGAATTTTTTTTTTATTAAAATTTTTCTATATCGAATTGGAAATTCTGATGTTACATCTTCAACATCATCAGCCATAGAAAGTCTACTGATGAATGTAGTATTTTCAAGGATATTATAAGTCAACTGTCGGAACCGGCCTGCATTTCACAACTTAGTTTTGTTGTAATAAGAATTAAATTGAACAATAAGTAAGAATAAGCAAAACTTTTTTAAGTAACCTATTTCTTAATTAATTTTCAACATTAACAGCCTCCGTGGCAGTTGGTTAGACGCTGGATGTGAAACGAGGGCCCACAGGTTCAATCTCCGCACCGAAACAAATATCGGTATGATCCGAAGGTCTTGTTTCTCGATGTTTGTGAGACTGAAAAGTCTCTCTTAGTTTCTGATACCCACGACTCAAAACTCGATCTTAGTGTGGGTCAGGACTGGGTACGTAAGTAAATAATTTGCGTATAACAATATATGTAACTCACATGAAAGAAATCAAAGCTGGAATAGTCACTGCAGCCCCGAAGAGAAACACAGCTCCCGGTATTGTGTCCATCGTGTTTGTATATATCTTACTGTAAGCAGGCACATATGCCAATGGAGTAAAGTTTTCCAATAAACCTATTAGAGACGTCATTTTTCCTGAAAACAAATCAATGATTAGGACTCAAAACGAATATAAATATAGATTTTGAAAGATTCAAAAAAAAAATTGTGTTCAAATACCTATGGTAGCGTGATAAGCAAGGCACTATTTCGGGCTTATATTAATCTTATGTCAAAATTTATATTGAAAACCGCTTTTAAACGCATAACTGATCTAGGAATCGAAACTATGACCGTACGGTTCACAGCCCATACTCGACTCTAAATAATGCGACGATATGCAAAGTAAATGTACGTGTTTAACAGAATTCTCACCTATTTCTTGCGGCTCCAGTAGTTTAGAGTACAGTGTTCTCACTGCCAACAACGATATCATGGAACCACTCAAGATATTAGCAAGTGGCGCTGAAAGAAATTCGATTTATTAATTTTGGTTTAATGATAGATTCCACTTCTTTAACTCAGACATCTGTATTTTTATCTCTAGCTGTATACTCATAAATAGTCTTATGTATTCAGAAATTATAATAATGTGGAATTTTATAATAGACTGCTCTTATTTTACCTAAATCATCAAATTTGTGACTATGCTTGTTTATACTGTTACTAAACAAAAACTTAACAGCAATGTGAAGAACAAAATGATTCATTTTTGCAAAGAAACTATAGATAGAATGTTATCGAATGTGGCTGTTTTCAATACATACCAATATAGAAAACTGCGGTGGACGATGCAAAACAATACAGAGGTGACGATAGAATCTTGCTGACCGTTGAAGTGATTCCCAGCAGAGAATCGTGCCACTTCAGATACTTGCTGAATACCAGTAATGATATCAGTGTACCTGCAGAGTAGACATTGGTCATATTAAAATGCCTATCATGAAATATTTACCATTAATTGACTCTAATAAAGCATAATTAAATCAGATGTCACAAAATTATGATGTGGTTTAAAATAATCATATTGTTATTTATAAAATGAAAATTGTTTTGATCCAGCTAGTCTTATTAAATGTATAAAATTTATAATACATGTGATACAGTTTTCAGTTAACATTTTACACTGCCCTCTGTTTATCCTTTTCTCAAATCCAACTCATGGTTGTTATTAAGATATTGTCTTTAAAGGATGAGACCGCCAATTGTACTTTTTATATTATGTGGTTTTTCACTGTATTTTTGGATGTGTAATAAAGTGTAAATAATTAATAACAATCATTAAACCGTACGTATTGAAAATATTGAAAAGTTAATTTATTATAATTAGTTTTATTAATAGTGATATTGTTGGCAATTAAATCTCATTTTATTCAGGTTCAAAAATACTCAAACGTAATCATAATCTCATTTTATAAGAAAAAAGTATTCACAACTTTGTTTTAGTAGCATTTAAAAATAATGACAAAGTATTTACCAATCATGCTGATGATAAATCCATAGGTTTGGAAGAGACTGTAGGCGACTTCGTCCCAGTTGAAACGATATCTTGTAAACATGAACATGATGGCTCCTTCACCTGTTAAATACATCAAAGGGGGATTTAAAAATGCGCAAAGTACATAAATATTTAGAGTAAGAACAGTAAAGTGGAGGAAGCTAAAAAGAAACTTCCATCAATAATTTCCATTTAAGGCATTGTCAAAAGAAATAATCAATCATAAATACATTAGTGCTATGTCCTTTTTAATATAAAATCTCCTCTCAAGATTATAATAGTTTCAATATTAGGCAATAGCTTTCTGGGTATGAGCCAGTGAATCTGTGTGATAAGACTGAATAGATCCAAATAGGATTTCATTTTTTTTAAACCTGTGTGTTTGAAATCATCTATGTAACTGGGTAATTTTTAATCTTCCTGCGAAAAGTTACATTATTTGACTTACCATTAACAGGTCCGTATAGAAAAGTAACCGCGAAAAGAAGTATGAATAACTGGACTCTTCTGTTGTTTTCCGTTTTCTTCCATACTATTTCAAGGGTATCCTTAATTGTTGCTGGATTAAAGAAAGTTTTTAAGAAATGCCACAGATCTCGTCCGTCGTGCTAAAATAAAATAAACAACGTTCTATAACATACATTTTTAAACAAATTTATAAAGCTGGGTCCTTGTAGCACCTTTGCCTACATGTTTTGGGAAAAGGCATGAGTTTAATATGTACGTATATATAGCTGGAGAGTATGACATTCCCCGGAGAATAACAGTTTTTAGCAGTAGTTATAGCATTATTAGATGAACAGGAAAACTTAGATTTCTATTAATAAAGATTCTCATGTTTATTGATGACTTACCTTTTTGTGTTCTTCAGTTCTGCCCATATCAGACAATACAAAAATGACATACACTAAGTTTATAACATGAAGTGCACACGATATCCCATAAATAGCATAGAAACCGAAATTTTTCAAAATAATTCCAGATAGAGCCAAGCCTAAAGGCATTGCAGAGAACGTGCACATGTTGACAAATCCAAGTCGATATGTTCTGTTTTCCTCGTCCGTGATATCGCACATGAAATTAAACAGGGCCAGGAACATGACGCTGGTACCGCCGACAATTCCAACGAAAAATACGTCAAAGAACAAGTAGATTTCCACACCGATTTGATCGAAAAATACGACGTTGATGATGTTATTGAGACTCTGCAGAGTTTCACCAACAAGGCATGCTACCATTATGGCCTTCCTTCTTCCAGTAGCGTCGCTCCACCCTCCAACAAACAAAAGCATTATGCACGGAAATAGGGTCTGTAGAGCGCTCCTCCATACCAACTGTCTTGAAATGTATTCCTGAACCATCCTTTCGTATTCTGAGAAATTTCCCATCGATTGATTCTGTGATTTAAGAGCATCACAAATTTCGTCGCCCAAATTTAAATTCACTCGACATACTTTTTGCAATGCCATGCTTTGCATCGGAACTGATGACAGGATACTAGAAAATATAATTAAAAATGCAACGGGTTCCACAGTTATGTTTTTTCTGATATAGTTGAGGCGTTCACAAAACGTTTTCCTTTCTTCGACTGCATTTTGAGCATTTAACCTTTCACTACTTAACATTGTATCAGTTTCCATTTTTAATACATGTGAATTATTTTCGTCGGAATTTCAGTTTAAATTTGACTCTAATCTGTTTGCTCGCTCAATGTTTATACTGGTATGACTATTCATGCTGTATTTATCGCGGTGATAAAAGTTATGCCACATTTGCAGATAAACCGAGATACAAGGGTATTACGATGACATTTGAGTAGTATCTGCGTGATTCATCCAGATATCAATTTCACCTGTTCATTGTAGAATGCTGTCTCATGCAAGGACTTCCATTAGTCATCGATAAGCTGAAATTATTTTGACAAATCAATGGACCTAGTGTGTACAACGCAAAATTATGCTGTAGAGTTATTTTGGTTACGAGTAAACAAACGAAGATAACTGGAAACATGTCTTCTAATAATTATCTGTTAACTTCGACCGTATATTTGACTATTGTAGATGATAGATCTAATGTCAGGTCCTGGAGTGGCGGCCACGTATAAGAAAGCGCAGTTTCGGACACCCACTTGCAAGGTGGATGGACGCTGTATGCAGGCCGCTTCCAACAGATCGATGTGGAGATAATTGGGGGAGGCTTATGTTCAGTAGTGGACTTCCTGTGGCTGAAACGAAGGAATCTAAGTAATCTAGTAATTTATGTAGCATCGTCGTTGACATTATCATAGTTAAAGTAATAGTGTGCGTGTTTCCTATTACCCATGTTTATATTAACTCAGGTTGTTAGTATGTTGTATTGGACGCCAAAGTTCGGACGAAGAACAGGAAATTAAGTAGGAAAGCGAACACTGCCACGGAACTGGATAAAGTCCGGTAAAATTTAACGTATACTACGTTAAATTAAGCCGGGAATTTGATTCATAATTATTACTATTATCAATGACATATAATATGCCATAAGCACTTTTTATCACATTAGTATCAGAAGTATGACAAAATATTGTTCCAAAACACTGAATAATTGGAATGATGTTTCAATAAAATATTACACTAGGAGATATTATTATTATTAATCACTCACCTACCACGTAATTTGATGCCCAGTACCTGCTCCCTCTTTCTATCCTTTATAATTTCCGTTCTTGCAAATTTGATGGGCCAGCAATACATCCATGATCCGAGCGTTATGGATGTTCATGGGCGGCAGTGATCACTTAACATCAAGTGACCTATTTGCTCGTTTGTCGGACCTATGCTATATTAAAAAAAAAATAGTACAGTGTGGTACACTCCAACTATCGATAAGAGAGAACTGTCCCGCACAGTACTGTGCATATATTATTTATATTGTTATTATAGACAACCGACTCTGAAAAGACCTCTCTTGAGGTCTTGCCTCCTTCCATTTGTTCCAGTTGTCCAGCCCCAATAAGTTGCTGTTACCATTCAAGTGCTAATGAATTGGCAGAGGTTTTCGCGCCATCATTTCCAAGTCTTGTCTTGTCACTTTTTGTTTTTTGGGCATCAATAGGCATGTGATCTTCCTTTATTTTTTTGGGTTCATCTAGGTCTCAATGCTGATTCATACAGGGTGTATCAAGATTGCTACCGAAAACGAAGCCGGGTGGTAGTTTAAGCTACTTCAGACACAATGCAACAGAAAATGTTGAAAAAAAAAAATAGCGTCAATTTTTTTGTTATTTTTTTATATGGTCGTATTTGGGTGGTAATTTTTTTTCCTAAAATAATAGTGTATATCCTTTTATTTATAAAGACTCTAAGGTATAAAAGAGTTTAAATTATTAGTGTAGCAAAAACTATGGATGTACCATCCAAAAATGACGATATTTAAACAATCATAAAAAAAATTGTGCGCGTTTTTTTGCAAAATTTTTAATTGCATTGTATTTGTAGTCAATAAAACTATCACCTGGCTTCGTTTTCGGTAGCAGTCTTGAGATACCCGGTATAATATTTTGAATTGCCCCGATGATGAATAGTATAATACGAGTATATAATTATCTAACCTAATATTTATACCTCCACTATACTCAGAGTTTAGTATGTTTAAAAAGTATGAGTAATGCGCATGACTTGACAGAACTGTTCGCACGCGCCTAATATGAAAAAAAATTGCGATAAAATTATTCAGCTACATTTATCATACATGCACATGGCAGAGCGTAGGTTGGCAATTCATTTATTATCTTATAGGTTATAGATTATTTAATGAAATTAGAATGGCTGTGAAACGAGGGGCCGCGAGTTCGATCCCCACACCGAGGCAAATATTAATTATGATTCGCCGGTAGTTGTTTGTGAGATCGAAAAGTCTCTAGTAGTTCTTGATACCCACCACACAAGACTCGATCTTTGTGGGTTCAGGGCTATGTATGTAATTGTTGGGTGTATAGATTTATTAATTTATGGATTATTAATCAATATCTGAGTGGATCTGGAGTATTTCAAACGCTAAGGCGTAAAAAGACATCTGCACAATTATGCTATCATCTTGTTAATTTGGGATTTATCAAAATTACGAACAAGATGAATAATTTTAACTTTTGCATTGTTAATATTTACTGCAATATAAATAATACTTCATTTTATCCAGGTACATGAGTTTCCATATGTAGACATGATCATATGGTGGTTGTCACAACTGGGAATTCAATAGGATTTTTCAATGAGTGCAGTAGATTTTGGCGTATAAATAGTAGTGTAATATACTATTGTAAGATTCAGAAGTGGAATTTATTTAAAAAATAACTTACAACAAAGAAACCATTTTTATTTCATAATTAAAATCGACACAAATAACAATCAACAAAACTACTTACAGTTTACATAGAGTCCACTAAATCAAATGTAACACACTTAATCACTTTCAGCAACTAATTAACCTCAAATGGCTTACGTAACCTTGTGACTGACGATGATTCCCGTCCGAGAGCAGAGAAGCAAAAATGGACGAACTATCCCCAGTGCCTCGCTTTTATAGGTGATGTGGGGGTGGATACCGCCGTAAAATACAATTCTCCTTACACTATAATAATTATTGTGTAGTAGTGCAATATACTGTAACGTATGCTAAATCACCATGGCAAGTTACACCATCCCACACTTGGTTCACTCGGTGGTAATACATCCTCAAAAAATTAACGTTTGGTGGGGATTATCAGCCGGCGGTGTTATTGCTCCGTACGTACGAACATGACACTGGCGTCGCAGGTCATTTTCACTCATGATAGCTACAGAACGATGTTGACAATTAACATGTGGCCCAAACTGACATTTGGTTCCAGCAGGACGCCGCTACGCGCGATCTATGCGGAAGAATAATTAAAAATTGGACCATTCCAATCCGTGACACTGTAAGAAGCCGAGTCGGGTATTTGATCGATGTCATAATTCAAATACTTCAAACATAGAAATCTGGGGCCCTACTATATTCATCCGAACGAACGAACGAACGAAGTTGGGTCCTACTATATTCATCCGAACGAATGAACGAACGAAGTTCGAAACTTCGGACGATCGACATACGAATGTATCTACTCTGTAAAAGGTCGAAGTTGTATAACGTACATCGTAACTATAAGTCAATTACGACCATAAGTATATGTAGGTACATTCGTATCGTATATAAACTGCGATTATCCGAAATTTCGAACTTCGTTCGTTCGGATGAATATAGTAGGGCCCAACTTCGTTCGTTCGTTCGGATGAATATAGTAGGGCCCCTGTATTGTCTTTTTATATCTAATTACGTAGCTTTTCCTAAAATAACAATGTACACCCATTAATTTTAAAAGACGCAGGGGTTTAAATTGACTGAAACTACCATCTGGTTTATTTTCGGTCGCAGTCTACACCCTGATATACCCGGTGTGAAACAATTTTAATTTTGCACCCGTCTTAATGTAACCTTATTCTAAGGAAATTCCGTGAGTAATATTAGAAGTCTTATTCTTACATGTATGTGTTACATTGTATAGCACTTAGTAATTAAACGTTGTATGTAATGCGTAGAGCTGTGAACCGGCGTGAAGCGTTTTCAGTTTATTCTCCACTGCAGCATGTTGCACAAAGGCATTTAGTTTTGCTTCGGTTGATTATTCAATTACAACATTTAAAGTAAAAATGTGTGTGTTATGACCTTTGTTTTAAATACTAAGGATAGGCCCTTCTGTACGTTTGACGTATCAAAAAGATACCCGCGAAAATCGCTCTTAAGTAAATATTAAATGAACTTAGAGCCTGTTTTACAATGTTCAAATAAACCGTTGATTAGTTACTTTTTGATTAACGTTAATTGCCAAGTAAAAGTGCTGAGTATCCTCCGTCGATTTTACAAGTGACAACAAAGTATCGAGTAACGACGTGCTGATTAAGTGAATGACATAAGAAATTGAACGAATCATTCGTTTAATTTTACGACGAATGTGTATGAAAGTTCTTATTTGTAATAATAACATAGTAAAATGTCCTCCACCCTGCTTCCTGCTGAAGTATCAATGTATTTTTTTGCTTTTACAATAAAAAATGAAGTTGAGATTTTAACCTTATTTTAACCATCAAGTAAATTCGCTTATTGGTAGACGATGCGGCTAGTAAGAAACTGATGAGTGAATCATTGAATTAGTGTTACTTGAGCGTCGTGAAGTTGACATGTGACGGTGCCTAATTGATGACTAGCTTACTTGTCGCATTACTCGAGGGTGGTGAACGAGGCCCTTAATGTAATCAAAATGTATTAACGGTGTTAAGAATTAGTATTTTTTTACTATACTTTCTATCATAATACAAGGAAGCATTTTGAAAATCGTTGTGAGTGATGACTAATTTCAGTAACGCTCCACTGTAGATGCAATGGAGCGGCGCACCGCTTACTTCGGAATTCTTAAAGCTCTCTTCGTCCACATGTTTATGTCAGTGGATATGACACAACAGTGGCCAAGCGGGTTGTAGTTACTCATACGGCCTCTTGTTCTTGTATTATTCATTAATATATTTTTTCTGTGTCAGCCCATATACTTCCCACTTCAGGGCACGGGCCTCCTCTACAAGACTACAACTGAGAATATGATTCAGAGGGTTTAGGCCATAAAGTCCACCACCCTGGCGTAGTGTTTGATTACACTTGTTTTTAGGGATATTGCGTAATATTATGGACGTCGTCAATTAAAATATCAATCATAATAATAAATTATTTTAATCACTGGTGACAATGTTTCGAAGTTTAACCAAAGTAGATTTGATGAATGTTTACTGGAACCGCTGTTCCTTGAAACCTATCGGGGATAAAACTATTTTTTGTTACTGTGCCGTCATAGTTGAGTGTATCTTAACCTAAAGCTGAGAATGCCTGTACACACTACGATATGTACTGATAAATCGTTTGCTGTTGAAGTTGTCCGATTATGGAACGCGCTTCCTGTTGTGGTGCGACGGGCACAAACCTTGTCATCTTTCAAAAAGCTAGTGAAAGCACCCTACCTTTCTCACTAAACAGATAAAGCATGGTATTATTTCCTCTTTTCGGATATATTTTTAATCTATAGTATAATTATAAATTATTATATATGTATATATTAAATTACGTATGTGTATTTATTAGGTAATTTATATGTATTATTTTTGATGATCTATTTAATAATTTAGAACGTTATCTTATCCTTGTTTTACACTGCCCTTTCTTTCTCCTTCTTTTATATCCATCCAAAGGTTGTCTAGTAGAAATCGCTTATTAGCGATAAGACTGCCTTTTGTACTTTTTATAGATGTTATTTCTTTATATTGTTATATTCTTTTGTTTGTGCACAATAAAGACTAAATAAATAAATAAATATCTTCCGTTACCGGTTTATCGTCTATTTTTCGGTCACTCTGTATAAGTATACTTCAAATTAGCCATATATCAAGGAATCGGGTCCGATTACTCTGGGTATTAAAATTAACCACATCGAAATTTACAGAGACTTCAGAGACCTGACACGACACGTAACATTTTTAAGTGCAATAAAAAAGATGGACATAGGTAGCTTAGGTACATTTTTTCTTGCATGACCAGAAGTATGCACTGTGATTTAAGCCCGCTACATCTCGATAGTTGCATCTAGGCCTTCAGGCACGTTTTGTGTGATAAGTAGATTATACGTCGGAAATGGCTAAATTCTCTCGATTAGACTACAAGTGATTTCACTGAATTGTTTTCATGATTTATCTTATCATACATTATATCAAAATAGAAATAATATTTTTTAAAATATTTGTCACTCTATGTTAATCTTAAAGCTCAGAGCTGACTGAAATGGACTGCATGATTATTGTAAATTTGTGTTATCTACTTCACAGGAATCACTCATGAAAATGTAGGGTACACTATACTGATAGGTCTCTCAAATTATGTGAGGAGCCGCCTCGTTAGCTATCACCGTAATGTCTATTTCCCCACCAAACCGTAGTGTAAAGGCACTGTTGTGTTCTGGTTTAAAGGACTATGTAGCCAAAGTAACTAGTGAACATATTGAGACTTATCAGCTTATGTCTCAAGATGGCGAGCGCAGGGGAATGCTAATCCTATCAAGAATAACCGATTTATAATTTTTAATACCTGGAATTAATTGTTTATGATCTGTTAACTCCGAATCTATTGTACAAAAATGTAATTGTTTGCAGTTTATATTTGTAAACATATTATGATCTAAAATACTGTTCTTAGTTGCCGTAGTACGTATTGAGTGTGCAACATATATTTTATGAATAATATAATATCAATTTTCTCGTAGTAAATCCTTGTATGTTTCAGTATTGGTGTCATCGACCAGTAAATTAATATTAAAATCTCCAAATATTATTTTGCGCCTTCGACGCTGTAGCTGTAGATCGAAATTTTCCGTAAACTTTGTAAAAATGGTTTCTCCTGGCTTATACTCGTATATTAGACCAATATCCATGTTATACTTCTCAGTGTAAATCCATAGATAACTATTTCCATTTAAGTATAATTCTTGATACAGATAATGTTTTATGTTATTAAGTGCATATATTGAACCTTGCCCTCCTATTTGTTTGGTCGTATGTTATAGTAATGTGTGTAGTTTGGAATTTGAAAATTGAGTGCTTCTTGCTCATTCATTATCCACGTCTCTATCAAGAGGATGACCTGCACTTTCATATTAAGGGGCTTCAAAATGCTATTCAGTTCATAGAATTTTCGTGGCTTCAGAATACTTCTTATATTTGAGTAAAAAGACAAATGTATTATAATCTGTTTCTAAGTCTTCGTATGTATTTAGAATTTGGTTTGTTATTTCTTCTTCAATCTCTCGATGCCGTTTCCGATTTACTAGGGTTTTGGCATAGAAACAATTCTTGGAATGCATTCGACGTACTCAATCTTAAGGTTTTTTTCACTTAGCCCTTCTCTTTGGAAAAGTTCAGCTTATAACTCTTTCATATTTTTTTGTTGCCTGGGGGTTTTATCAAGAAAGATTTAGATAGCACTGTTTTTTATTTGTCACTATAATTCTACTTTTGGTTCGATAAGGAGACTGTATTCACTGAGGTGTTAAGGCATTTTATTAGATAATTGATAAATAAATGATAACTATGTTTATGTTACCGATAAATTAAATATTAATTTTAACATGGAGTGGGTTTAGGAAGAAAATAGTTGGATACAGGCCGCTCTCGCACTTAATTGTTTGGGAGAAGCTTCGTTAGCTATAGACTATAGTTTTCTGTGGCTGAATAATTGGATATTGTCACTAGTGATTATTAAACAATTGAATTTTAAATATAGTAATAATACCATTGTTTATTAAGGTTATAATATAAAATGGAAAGGTGCTGGAAGCATGTGCGCACAAGCAGCTTTCCAGTTTTGTTTATTCTCACAACCGGCTGACCAACTATATAATATATGTATGTATATATTTATATCTAGATATATATATATATATGTTATTATATAGGGATATTTTTGTAATTTGAATAATAATATATGAAATATGACTATTTAATTACTTGTATACGTATTTAGGTAGGTTTTTCTCCTTGTCTTTTAATTAAGTTTAGTATTCGTACACTTACTTCAGCTCATCTCTGCATTACCTAAAGGTTGACTGAGGGATAACGCCACAGACATTAAGTCCGCCTTGTTTGCTTTTGTATATTATTAAGCTTATAAATGAATAAATATAAAAAATATTGTGCTCTGTTTACGAGTTTCAATATCGTTTTTTGACTCTTTGCTTATATTTTAGGAAATCAATCGTTTGGATTGTATCACAATATAATTAATTAGGATAGCATTTAGTCTTACATCATGAGGTTGGATAGTTCCATATTTTGCCGTACCATACGGATAAGAAACAGTTTTTAAGCACAGGAGTTTCCATTTTTCTACAACTTTGGTTCTTTTAAGCGGATTATGACGAAGCAATAGAAGAGCCTGGAATTTTTATGTCGCATAGTAACAGTTAATCATTTGTCGTAATTCGATGTTTTATTAAACTGCACTGCACTTGTCTTATCCTTAAGTGCTCTGCAATTGCAATAAGATACGTTTTACGCATTAATAACCCAAAGTTAAAGTAAAGCCTCATTGTGAGGAGTAATGCCCGCAGTTTTTTGTTTCGTCTAAGATGTGCTCTAGAGGAAACAAAAGACTGCGGGTTCAACCTTCATAGGAAGACAAATACAAGTTATATCCAGAGTGCGACCGATAACGAAGCCAGGTGGATTTTTTTTTAATTGCAATTAATGGCCAGACGAGCATTCCGTTCGCCTTATGGTAAGCGATACGACCGCTTATAAAAAGTAGCAAAACTAAACAACACCTTGAATTGCAAGGCAATGCTTATCATTGCACTGCGCTCGCCATCCTGAAACATAAGATGTTGAGTCTCAATATGTCCAGTAGTTACTCTGGCTGCAATGTCCTACAATTCGAAACACAACAGTGCCTTTATACTGCTGTTAGACATTGCGGTGGTTCCTACCCAGGCGGCCTCTCACATATGAGACCCTCCACCTGTAAAACATGAGTTCTAGTGACTTTAGACACAATGTAAGGTTAAAAAAACCTTTCATCTTATTTGTGTGCTAATACATAGTTTTGCATTAAATAATAATGTACACCCTTTTATTTTTAAAGACTCTCTCGTACGTAAGGATTTTAATTATTATTTTAGAAAAAAAAATGTACACCAAAAAATTGTTTTTACCATATTTTTAGTTACATTGTATCCGTAGTCACTAAAGCTATCACCTGGCTTCGCTTTCAGTAGCAGTCTGAATATACCCTGTACCCTTCGATCAAATATACACTACATACACAGTTCCTTGTAAAAGTTCTGTTAAAAAGTGGCACCGATGCATGACATGAAAAAAAGTAAACCAAAAAGATCACATATTCCAAATATATTAAGACAAATTCCACCTTATTCCTGGAGCATAAAGTAGCTTTTCACGTAATATTGTCTAAAGTTATGCGACGTTTTAGAAGCAACGGTCGGTGCGTGACTGAAGGCGAAAGAGTGCTTGAAGCACTCTTTTTTGGTGCCATTTTCTAAGCGCTCATGTTGTATCTAGTGTATATTTGATCGAAGCCTGTACCCTTTTGAGAGCTGAAGAGGGTATGTCACACGAAACGTGTTTCATTATGGGGTTATGATTATGATGTGTTTGTTCTTGAAACGAATGAATCTATTATAAATATTTATTTATTTTCTTAAACTTTACATATTCAACTTATAATTATTATTAGCAATAAAAAAATCTTACCTAACTAAAATAACAATATCTATAAACATTAACCAACAAAACTAAAACAAAGATCAGGTACCAGCGGAGTAACACTTGGCAATAACTCGCCCTGTGGTCAATACTTAAAACTAATGGTGCGTCCACACAACGATCCAACATAACTCTTCCGTACACACGGTCCCACATAAACAGCCTCGATTCGAACACTGGAACATCGGGCAAACTTAGTTAAACTTCAAATAAAATGTACGCCATCTGATCGTGTTTCACAACCGGCACATAATGTATTTACGTGCCTTGTACGTAACCCGGGGCAATCCACACTACTCGTGTACTTTGCTATGTAGGATTTGGAACTTAGTCGATTGTGTGGACAGGCTTAATGTCAGAGTTCAATTTTGGTGTTTCTATTGTCTCTGGTGTGTTTTGCCTCCGCAATCCTTTCCTGTGTTCCGTCAACAACCATCTGGAATTGAAATTATATACTTTTAATTATCATAATCATATATTATCAGGTATATGTAGGAGGTTTTGTTTATACAGAGTGAATTTTTCGAGTGGGTGTGGATGGCCGAATCCGAAACCATGAAGAGTTTTATATTAAATGTCGAACCGAGTTTCGAGCTCGATTTGAATGAAATCTAACTGGTTACTTGGATTATAAAAAAAACAACAATATTTCAAGCAAGGGATCGAACCCTACGATTTAAAAAAAACTCATGGTATCTTATTCGATAATGTTCCTAATAAGGAAATACTGAGGAATAAAGGCAAATTAAAGGTTAAACGTAATTCTTAACAGGGAATCGAGTTGTGATTTTTTTGTATTTTCTTGAATAATTTATAAAAAATATTTTAGCAATCAAATTCTGTCACTGGTATATGGATTTAATCCATAATCATAGCTTTGATCTAATGAAAATATATAAGTAAATAAACGTCCTCCACGTGTGTTCTATGCCTACTGTTAGTTATTTCCAGTATAATATATTAATTATATTAAAAATGTAGTAAATTTTATTTAATTTTATTCATGTAACAAACTAGGGTATTTGACTCTAATTTTTTTATTAAATTATTTAAACTTATCCATAGCTATGGTCTAACAAACAAAGAAAAATATAAATCGAATCAGAATAAAACAAGTGCGAAACGTTTTAAATTTTGTAGTGGGAGTAAAAGAAAAGAAATGCAAAACAAAGTGACATCACTAGGGTTATTATACATAACAGTGCGCGCGTGTGAAAGTGACAGCAAGATGTCTCCACTACACCCCTACTCTTCATTTTAAATATTGATATTAACCTTATGTTACAAGCTACTTTAATACTTTTTTGACAGCAAGGTTTTTTAAGCAGGCATTTTTACACGCTTTATATTAGCTTCACTTGTATGTTTGTTTGTATGTTTGTAACCGACTCCTTAAGACGCGATTTTGACCCACTTTAAACGGACAGATTTCATTCAAATTTTGCACACCTGTCAAAGACCGATGACAATACAATAATTCGATTAAAATATATGATTATCCTGATTAGATTCGCCAGGATTAATTATTTTTATAATTGATGACCATTGCTACTGACCACTAGATGGCGTGATAACGTCAATAATGAATGTTTGCACTATTCATCGCTAGATGGCGTTAACATTGTATTCTTCAAGTGTCAAATGTTACTACTGACCAACAGATGGCGTTATGTTACTAAAAAGTAGAAAATAAATAATAGTTTAAAAAACTAAAAAACACGCTTTATATAGAAAACCCAACTAAAAAATAGAGAATAAATTTTAAAAAATTTGAATTAAGAATATTGTATATAGAAAGATATATTTTTTTATTGTAAAAAAAGCGTGGGGTGCTTTTTAAGATATTATCAAAATGATAATCCTTCTACGTATATCTGTCGATAAAATAAATATCTATTGATAAAATATATATAATTTTTATATACAATATTCTTAATTCAAATTTATAAAAATTTATTTTCTATATTTTAGTTGGGTTTTCTATATAAAGCGTTATTTTTAGTTTTTTTAAACTATTATTTTTAACGTATTTGTGTTTGTAAGCGAAATTATACCAAAAAAATCGATAACAGTCAAATACCCTATTAAAGGGTCGTTTATAACGCAGCGTTACAAATAACTATTCTGATTATTTTTTATTTATTTTTCGTTAATTTAATTCCCAACGCAAAGAGATTGGGTGTTAATGGAAGAAAATTAAATATTTCATTTGAAGTGACTTCTTTTCTTAGCTTGCTGTATATTATACTTCCCAGCATTTGGGATCTTATTAGAAGCTTTACCGAATGGTATACATCATGTTTTTTTTTCAAAATCATAAGGTTCGACTCTTCACTAAAAATATTGATTTTCCAAAAATCCAAGTATGCAGTTTTAATTTCTATCAAAATTGGGCTTGTGGATAATTTAGTTTTGTTCTCTATTCCTTCTACTCTCTGATTTGGTCTTCGACACCCACTTGAAAAATTCACTCTGTATGTTTGAGTGAGATAAATTATAATTAATTAATGTATTTCCTACAATGAAATAGACTGCTAATTACGGATTTTATCGCGCTAAATAATAGTTTTATTTCATTGTGTAACATTCGCGTAAACCTAAGAAACCATTATAATTCCTACAATTTCACAATAATATAACCTAATATATACCTATAAATATTCGACAATAAATAAACTATGAAAAGCATAATATGCCGAAGTAATGTATATTATGATTTAGTTTCTGGTACCAACAACAGACAAAGTGCTTTGTTATAAGGTTGGAACTATTGTTTAATTTTTCAGTAGGCAACTACATATGTATATTTGTTCTTATAAATTCAATTATACTAAAAACTTAAATAATATCTAGTTCTTCTGCCAAATGTCTATTGTTCCGGTTTGAAAGATTTATATCTGCATCAAATTATTGAGACTTATCATCTAACGTCTCAGGATGTCAAACGCAGTGGAATGCCAATCATTGCTTTATAATTCAGGGTGTTGTTTGGTTTTCTCCTATCCATGAGCAGTCGAGTCGCTTATCATCAGATGAATGGCATGCTCGTGTCACCATTCGTTGCTATTTAAAAAGCTTTCCTACTGATAAATATATCTAAAAGTCCATATATATTCATAACTGTATAATGAAATTCCAACCAGCTAACTCACATGAACACGAATACAGCTGGCAGTGTCATCCCGGCTCCCATCAAGAACACTGCCCCGGGAAGAACTTCCATGGTAGCAGTGTATACCTTGGTGTACAGCGGGACATACACCAGAGGCATCAGGTTCTCCGTCAAAGCTATCAACGAATTCACCTTACCTGCAAAACAAATCACATACATTTGAAAGCATTTTGCATGCCGAAAATAGATATAATGGTTTTAACAACTCTATACTTATATTTGTTAGTCAAAGCGTCGATACTCCTCTTTAATTGAGGTATTGGGATTGGTATTGCGACTGAAAGAACATTTGCATGATTATTATTTTTACCATTGTGATTTTTACTATCCGAAATGTGTGTACGTGTGATAAACATGGTAATATATTTTTTCAATAAAGACTGTGATTGACCTTCATAAAAAATACGTGCTTATCTACTTCTGTTGAAATAATCCGACAATATTACATCAGGAATTAAACATTTACCATCACTACTGTACCTTCTATAAAGTAAGATTTAAAATTTATTCAAGTACAGTCGAGTAGATTTTCGATATTTTAATGACCAAATAAAAAAAATGAGCTCAAAATGAACATCTGTAGTTTGAAACATGTTATACATAGAGCAGAGGTAAACTTCCTAACTGGGCGAAACACGGCAAAGCTGTTAGTTAAACTCCGTTTGCCGTACAGTGACCCACCAATTTGGTGGTACCTGCCCATTCATGGTATAGACAAGAGGTAGGTATATTGTTTTAATTGGTTTACACTGGGTGCATCATATTATCATATTCCATAAGTCGCCAGGGTGGGAAAAAGAAAGCGAGTAGAAGAAAATTAAATATTCTGAGAAAATTTATTAATATCTCAATAATTTTATGGCCAATTGTGATGCTGTTTTGAGTAAACTTTTGTTAACATTGATATTTTGCAGGGATCATTAAATACTGTTTTAAATTAAACATTGGGAACATCCTTATTCTCGAAGCTTCCTTGGTGCGAGGGAAGTTGAAACAAATGTTCCATATTTAAGAAAGTAGTAGTAATAGAATAAAAGCCTCTGGCCATTATAGATAAACATATTACGCACTATGAATGTGTTAGAAGTCGTATCAAATTAACGTTTTTTTATCACAGAATGTCTCCGGATTTAATCAAAGATAAAAGGTCAAAGATCTTTTGCACTTTATTGGAAGTTCTTAGGAAAGTACGTTCATGACGAGAAGGATGAAATAGATAGTATAAATAATAATATAGTATAATATAATTAATTATACAATGACTTACCTAATTCATTTGGCTCCACTAGTTTTGAGAATATAGATCTGATGGCTAATAAAGATGTTCCGTTCAAAATTTCCACCATAGGTGCTATAAAAGACAGAGAAAAAATACATTTTTATTATACTCGCCACTGACGTAAATATTCATGAATTAATATGAGACATAGAGATAGATAGTTAAAAGAATTGGTAAGCATTTCAAAATATAGAGATTTCAGAGAACAAATTCATTGATAAAATATCATACCATTCATAAAATATACACGTAAATTTGATTCAATCACAATTTTTTTTTTTATTTTTTTTATTGCTATGAATGGCGAGACGAGCATGCCGTTCGCCTGATGGTAAGCGATACGACCGCTCATGAACAGTAGCAAAATCAAACAACACCTTGAATTACAAAGCAATGCTTGGCATTCCACTGCGCTCGCCATCCTGAGACATAAGATGTTAAGTCTCAGTATGTCCAGTAGTTACTCTGGCTACAATGCCCTTCAACCCGAAACACAACAGTGCGTTTACACTGCTGTTTGACGGGAGAAATAGACACTGCGGTGGTACCCACCCAGATGGCCTCTCACATATAAGAGACCTACCACCAGTGAAAGATTTAAAAACAGGATGAAAGTATTAGATAGCACAATTGTTAGAAAAGTTATAAAACTACAGCTTAATTCCCATTTCCTCTTTCCATCCTTTTTCCTTGCAGTACCCCTTCAAATTGGATGGTCCCGCAACATATCCATGATTCCAGGGTTATGGATGTTGATGGGCGGCAGTGATCACTTACATCCAGGTTACTTGATTGCTGGTTTGCCGGACATGTTGAATAAAAATATACATTTGTGTCCAACTTAGATTGAATGGGCATTGTGGTTTATTCTGCATGCTTTATGCCATTTTCAAATTTACAAATATTAATGGTAATTTGAATAATTTTAAAAACGTCAAGCACTACGATAATAAAAATATCACTAAACACTAAAAGAAAATACAAGAAGGGCAGCGACATAAAGTGAATTTTGGGCTCACTCAAAAGAAGATAAGTAATGAAAAATGTTTTTAATATTCAGTACAATATCATAATCTGTAGAATTGTCATTCGGTTTAGAAAAGTACACTTGGAATTAATGAAAACGTCTTGTTACTTAGTGGTAGGGCAGATAAAGTTGTTAGTTGTTCAAATATCTGATTGACTTTAGGATTGGATCAATATTAAATAAAAACGATTTTTTTCCAGTAGTATGAAATTCGATTTTACTCCAATACTGACCACCGCAGTTTGGCTATACTGGGTGGAATCGCTTATCGTCCGGAAAATGTAATAGTGTATTGTGTATGTGACATTAACGTTATATACGAGATTTATCATTAAAAACTATAAACTATCCCATAAACAACATCAGTACAAGATGTCCCCAAAACACATATTATCTAAATCACCCTACACTTAAAAGTGCAACGACATGTCAATACTCAGGCGCGCGAGTGTATGGGTCACGCCACACAACAGCTGACTGTCGCGCATCGACCTTGAACTTACTTTGCGCCTATTTATCGGTATTATTACTCTAAATATTACCATATAACATTTTGATTTATTTAGAATTTTAGTGTGTTAGGATCATTTAAGTAAATGTAGTTGTTGCTAAGTTGTTAAGATTTACATTATTATTTTCATAACGTACCTACTACCTTAGAAAAAGCTGCATATGTTTTTATTTAAACGTTTTAATAAAGTCGAGAATGGACGACTTCGCTGTCGAAGGTCACGGATTCTTGCATGATTAGGAAGTCTGAACTTACCATTATCGAGTAGCCCCGGATAAGTCGTTAAAATAGTTCTTGTGCTGGGAACTCGTGGATTCATCATTCATGATACCATTCCTACGCAAAGGCTGCAGATGTTCTGGATCTGCATACATCCTTCTTGCATGACCCAAGTTTTCATTGGATCAAACATAGCATGTCATTATTGTCACATACTCACTGTTCGTGTAATCACTCATTTTGACCGCAAGAAACTAACCAATAACCAAAATAATTTCATACAACGTCACTCGGTACCGAATTTCGCACGACTGAGGAAGTGCTTGAAGGTGTCGGCGGTGCGGGAGCGGGCGGCGCGGCGCGGCGGCACGCTTTGTACTTGCGCTTGCGGCGGCGCAGCGGTGAGGGCGGCGCGATCAAAGGATTTTATTACTTAGATTTAGAAGTTTCTACTCGAATTAATATTGTATAAAGTAGGGTAACAATAATGTGTATTTATGAAGATTTTTTTCATTTATGTCATCTTTCTCTAAACAACGTTGTTTTATGAATAACTTATTCTAAATTAGTAACTAATAGTGGTAAATTAATTTTACACTACATAAACAAAAACATAAAAAAATTAAAATAAGTATGCCAAAGTGTTCTAAATCATGTACTTGCCATGCACAATTTTTTTCGTGATGATAAGCGATTCCACCCAGTATACTCATCATAGCGATGTGTTGCATTCCAGGTTTATCCAGATACAATTAGGACAGGATTATTGTAGTTATCTGCGGAAAGTAGCCATCTCATGTCGTTGGAAACTTTACTATCAGATTTATGATAGCCACTTTGCTTCATCATCATTATCTTGAGCCTATACTATTATCCAGTGCTGGACATAGGCCTCCTCCACATTGCGTCATTTAACACTGTCTTCTGCTTGTCGCATCCAGCATCTGCAAGCGACCATTCGCAAACTAGCACTCAACCTAGCAGGAGGGGCTAGCGGGAGGGTTACTAGTACAAAAAAGGTAGCTTGAATAAAGTCATAAGCAAAATTCCAAGCGAATGAAATAAGGCATCTTCAAGTGAAAGTTTCAGTTATCTCTTTGCGTTACAACACGTTGTTTATTTCAGTTCCCTTCCTTATTATCTCAGTAAATTCATTTACAGCAGCGAGAAATGAATCAAATAATATTCACGTAACTAGAATCCCCACGGTACTACAAAGTTGAAGAAACAGTTGTTTGGTGAGCTCGGATTGCATTCGGTGAAATATTAATTGCCACCTGTATTATATACCTGTATTATATTTGTTTACTCTGTATTTGTAAACTAAATTTTGTTTTTTTTATTGCTATGAATGACGAGCACGCCATTCGCCTGATGACAATATGTAACCGCTCATGGACAGCAGCAAACCAAACAACACCATGATGTTAAGTTTCAATATGTTCAGGAGTTACTCTGGCTACAATGTCCTTCAAAAAGGAACATAACAGAGCATCTACACTGCTGTATGGCAAAAAAAATTACATTGCGGTGGTACCTTGCCAGGCGGCCTCTCACATACGAGAGACTTACCAGAATGAATAATTATAATGTGCCAGACACAAATTCTGTCAGTTATTTAATTTTGTTTTACTATAATCAGATTATGTCATCAACCCATCTTCAGTTTTTTTCAATCTTTTATTTTGAAGTCTGCAAAAGCGTAATCAGCAAAGATTCCTTGGGGATTGTGTTTATTAGTAGAAATATTAGCTTCTTTGTCACATTAAAAGGTTGAATATCTAAACATACAGAGTATCAAGATATTACATCGAAAAGAAAAGGTAATTCAACTTTAAGTTATTATTTTAAGTTATAATCTTCTTTTTTTACTAAAGATACATACCAGCGAAGAAAACTTTCTCATTTGGTGCAAAACAATATACGAAGGAGGCAGCAATTTTGCTGACAGTCGATACTATTCCCAGAATAGAGTCGTGCCATTTCAGATATTTGCTCAATACTAAAATTGAGAAAATTGTACCTGGAAAAAACAATAGCGATGTTCAAAAATATAATCCACTGTCATCCAGCGGAGGCAAAAGTAATAACAATAACTTAAGGAAGATGCACACTTGATTTTGTTTAAATTAGAAAAATTCATTCTTAATTCGATCTCGGAGGGAAATATCGAGTATAACCCTCTCCATAGCGCGTTGAGCATAATTCTCAAGTTAATATAAAAATATTTTAAAACATGGTTGATTTTTTGCAATTTTTGAGATTAATATATATTTATATGTATTTATTAAGAGCTTAAGCTTGCCGTATGTACAAACAGACAGTGCATTATATATAAAATGCTTCTAAATATTATTTCTGTATTAACTTATTTATTTCTTCTCTGCTTGTCTTTAATCGCCTCGATTTTTTTAATACTGGCCCGGCATAGTGACGGCATAGCACCTGATAATAAGCGCAAATGCTGTCCAGGCAAAGTATCGAATGGCATCAGACGGTAGTCTCATGCCATTCGACACAATTATGCCGGCCTGCTAAGATGCCTCTTCACACTACGGTGGAAGGACTCAGGATTATAGGAAGGAGGAAAGATATCTATCGACAGACATCGATGCTAGGCAGTTGATATCATTAACGTTTATTCACAAGTATGCTCTGATTACACAAATTTTATAACATGTGTCCACAAGGATTTGTCTTCTCGTTACTTCTAAGTTGGGAAATAGCTAAGCCTCATGAATGCATGTTAATACAAGCACACTTCTGAGGCGCCTCAAATCAGATTTGAGATTTCACAACTCACAGCCTGGGCTATTCATTAATATCCCGATTTAATTATAATCCAAGGGTTTGGCCGATCGGCGCCACATAGATATCCTGGAGGCATATTTGGAAAAAATTTTTGCATGTATTATTAATAGCTTTATGGCCCGGCTTCGCTTCAGTGTATGTATTTTCTGAGTCTAGTCCTCATCAGCAATTATTTTCAGTTATTTCGCTTACTAATTGTTTTATTATATGTATAGGTATTGCAAGGCAAAACGATTGTCAGGCCGATTTGTCTGGTATGTGATAGGTAGAGGGGCTATTAGTCGCCTGGGATAAGTACAAAAAAAATATGGCTTACCAACAGTGTGCGTAACAAAGTTGTACGTTTGAAATATACTGAATTTGACTTCATCCCAATTAAAACGGTATCGCGTTGACATGTATAAGATCGCGACTTCACCTGAAAAGAAAAGAAAAAAGAAAATATTACAATTGTTGAAGATATAATCATTAGTAAGTGCTTTTTCACTTATATATATCTTCCCTCTCTTCAGCCAGAGAAAGTCCACTGCTGAACAAAAATCTCTGCCCGCATAGATTTCTACTTCAACTTGTTGGGGATGGTACTAAGCGCGCTTACTATTATATCATTATCGAGTATTAGGCGAAATCGGAAAATGAGCGAATGGTTTATAATTTACCGCCAAACAGCAGTGTAAATGCACTGTGGTGTTCCGGTTTAAAGGACCTTGTAGCCAGGGTAACTACTGGATATATAGACACTTCATGTCTTCAATCTCAGGAAGGCGAGCGCAGAGAAATGCCAAACATTTGTAATTCATGGTGTTGTTTGGTTTTGTTGCTGCCCATGATCAGTCTCACTTACCATCAGGCAAATGTCACGCTCGTTTCTCCATTCATAGCAATAAAAAAATGGAAAATCTAAATCATATAAACTATTATCAAACTAACTACCATCAAATTTCAGCTTTGCAGTCCACGGATCTTATCCTACAAAACTTATAAATTGCTATTTGGCGCCGTCCTTCAAACAACCATCTAAGCTATTATTATGTAGACAAAATTATCAATAAATTAAACCGATAGTGCCTTATAAACAGAACAATAACGGAATTAAGATAACTGTATGATAATATTTCTCAAGATAAATTTAGTAAGTTGATGATAATATTTTATGATGCAATTTACACCCTTCCGTATCATTTCCTACAAATCCGCCACGGGATACATGTTTGTGTGTTTAATAAATATTTATTTCAGACAGGACATCGTGGGATTGACGTCCCTCTTAACTCCTAGGATATAAGACAAATAGGTTGGGACAGGGGACTCTAGGGTGCCGGAAATGTAAGACGAAGAGTAAGAAGAATGTGTGTTTATTGGTGGTAGGTCTCTCATATGTGAGAGGCCGCCTGGGTAAGTACTACCGCAATGTCTATTTCTACCGTCAAAAAGCAGTGTAAATGCACTGATGTGATTCGGTTTGAAATATATTGTAGCCAGAGTAACTACTGGACATATTGAGACTTAACATCTTGTCTCAGGATGGCGAGCGCAGTGGAATTTCAACCATTGCTTTGTAATTCAAGGTGCTGTTTGGTTTTGGTACTGTTCATGAGCGGTTGTATCGCCATTCATACGAATAAAAAAAAACAAGACAACTAGGTAGGGATAGGGGCGTATGGGCCGTCTAGGGTGCCGGAAATGCAGGAGCGCTGTAGGTCCATTGTTTTTACTTTTGGATAAATTTCGATATCAGAGAATGCACCGTAGTTGATAGCAATATAATTCAAGAGCCCCAAAAATCCGGCATTAGGACGCCGGTAATCCTAAAACGTGACATAACATAATACGCGTATGATAAAACGAAGAAAGTAATGCGTCTAACGCTGACTGTCGAATGCGTGGAAGTGCACTCACACGCGCAATGACGTAAATACCGAGTTTACCAAGACTACTGCCGAAAACGAAGCCGGGTGGTAGTTTTAGTGACTTCAGACACAATGTGACTCTAAAATAATTCTAAAATAATAGTGTACACCCTTTTATTTTTAAAGACGCTACGGTACGCAAGCGTTTATTTTATTATTTTAGCAAAAACTATGGATTTGCCATCCAAACATGCTATGATATTTAAAAAATCACAAGAAAAATATTGGCCCATTTCTTTTCAAGTCTTTAGTTGGATTGTGCCTGAAGTCAATAAAACTACTACCCTCGCCCATCGTGCAGCAGCCGGTTTGGTCTGCCGCTATAATTATGGCACACTGAGTGATACTTTTAATGAAGATAATATGTTTAAGTTTTTCTGTATCATATTTCGTTAGTCCGTTTTCATGCAAACATTTTTATAGCTACACACAAGCAAGTTTAGAGCATTCATAAATCTCTCGTTTAAAAGTACTCTTGTAGAAACGGTCATGAAAGAAATGCTAGACTTTAGCATTTTTTTTTACATTAAAAACCAATCAATTTTTATAATATTAAATCATTTTATTAAACGAGATCTTATATGTTTGTTTTAGAAAATCACGCTCACGCTTTGCTCTATTTTAAACTATACACGAACAATGGAAGACTATAACGCATTACACAATGTACTCAACATTATGAGCGTGTTTGTCTGCAGCAATAAGCCGTGCAATTAAATTATCAGACGATGAATAAATACCAATTTATTATTCTGCAACAGAACAAACAGTGCTGATGGATGTACCTACTCCAATACAAAGCATAAGTGCTATGTAGTTTAATATATGATATCAGTACGTACAGATACTATTCTGATTATACTACGCTCCCTTTTATTAGGGTATTATCATAAACTTGTTTTTCAGAGATACGAAAATGACCTGCGCGACTTTGGCAGACTTTGGACTTAAAACCCAGGTTGTTAGGCGACTATAAATGTTTGAAAGGTCACTGCAGATATTTTTTTTTAGAATCCATCAGTATGTTTAGAAATATTAGCATAAAAAGAATTCATTCGTATGTTTAGAAATATCATTAGCATAGATAAAATTGAGGCTGTTATTCATAATGAATCAAATGGCGTCTCGTATTGTTTAACTTGGGCTATGTATCTTTTTCAAAGACCATGGATCAAAAGCATGGAAACTATTGTGCATTGCCGTAAATTTTAATGCTATCATTGACTAAGGTTCATAATATACTTTAACCTTTAGAAATGAAGGAAATTATGCGTTACCATAAGTAAACGGACAACGAAGTAAAATATGTACTTTTGTTTAGGAATTGTCTTTCCACACACCATTGTTTCTTACGTCAATTTATACTTCCAATGCAAGATAAAAGCATTGTGACTTCCTTTATTTCTTCTTTGAAATTATTTTTTGGAACTATTGGCAATTTAGCTACGGTAGTGCCTACACAATGCCCTGATCTTAGTTTGATCATAACTGTGTTCCATGGAATAAAATATAAAGATAATGTTTTCTGATGAAATTTCGCTTGGTGTAAAATTGTTTTATTTTAATTCAATATAACGTTATAATTGCATTTCAAAAAATCTTGTTACGTGGGAATTTTAAAAAGATAGCCTTCGTGGTACACTTCGTTGAGACCTGTTTGTAAAATTAGAGCGCGTACATTCGATCTCCGTATCACGACAAATATTTGCGCAAGCCAAAAATATTCGTATCAGGGCTGGGTATAGTGAGAAAAAAAATATCTCGTAGTTTTTGTTACCAACGACGCAATACTTTTATTGATTGCGTGAGATGGAGACTGTTGGATGTCTGCATTTATTATTTTGTTGAAAAAATATTGATTGCTGCGGTGGTTCTACTACGATTTGATTAAAAAGCTGAGGTCACGGATTTGGATCCCGGGTCGGGTAGAGTGATATTGGATTTTTCTATTCATTATCAGCCTGGAGTAAGGAATTTGTTCCCCATATCGTTAGTCTCGCCCGTATCACATCGCACAAAGGAAAAATATATGGCGAAAAGTGGGTGGCATTTATGCACCTCTACCTTCTTCTAGGAAAAAGCTCACGCCTTGTTATATATTTATAACACAATATTTTACATTCTAATGATTTAAACTCCACATGAACACGTTCTGATCATGTACCTCACAACAACAGCCGAATATCGATTATGATAACATAAAACATGTTATAATCAATCGTACGATAATACCTAGATAAGTAATACTCGTATTTATTATTGTTTCTAATCTTAGGCGTGGAATTCTTTCATACAGACGCGTGAACCTTGGCGATAGTGAAATTATTGACATACTTTTCAATCACATATATTTTTATACACACAATAACGGTGAAGTAAAACATCGTGAGGAAATACCATAGCGATTTGTAAGCATTGTGTGTTAAGTCCGCCAACCCGCACTAGGCCAGCGTGGTGGACTGTATAGCCTAAACGCTCTCAGTCGTTCTTTCATTTTTTTGCAATGAGTGGCAAGACTAGCATGGCGTTCGCTTGATGGTAAGCGATACGACAGTAGCAAAGCCAAACAACAATGAATTATGAAGCAATATTTGGTATTCCGCAGCGCTCGCCATCCTGAGACCTCAAATGTTCAGTCTCAATATGTACAGTTGTTACTGTGGCAACAATATCCTTCAAACCGAAACACAACAGTGCATTTGCACTGCTGTTTGGCGGGGGAAATAGATATTGCGGTGGTACCTACTCGGATAGCCTCTCACATATGAGAGACCTACCTGTAATGTTATGGGACGTAGGCTGATCCAGATCAGATATTTTTATACGGATTGGCGTAATGACTGCACCGTAACTGATATTATCTAAGATTGTTGACAAGTTGGAGCCGATTGGAGACTATATTATGTCTATATACGTTTTTCGTTCATGCTCATAAAAGGAGCCAGGTTACGGCGATTAGTGGCCAGATACTGCTACATAGGTTGATGTTACGTCAGAAATATGAACTAACGAAGCGATGTAATGATTCTATTAATAAAGTTAATTATGAAGCCGAATGTCCTAAATCTAAAGTTGTTGTAAATGATCATACAAATTTTATGATTAACTAACAGCCACCGTGGTGCAGTTGGTTAGACGCTCACTCTTTAAATGAGGGACCTCGGAATCTATGTCGTACCGAGACAAATGCTTGCGAGATCCAAAGGTATTTGTTTTAAGTCAGTTTGTGATTATGAGACCGCTAAATCTCTTATAGTTTCTGACGTCCACGCTATTAGACTTGCATCTTGATCGTTGTCGTGATTATGCGACTGTTGGATGTATTTCTTATTAGTATTTATTCCACATAAATATTATACAAGGATCTTACCAAACATAGGTCCAAAAAGAATGGTAACTACTGCCAGAAGTATGCACAGTCGCGTTCTTCTATTGTTAGGTGCTTTTCTAAAAACAAGCTTCACTGTTTCCTTTACGTTGCTAAGATCAAAGAAAGTGCGGAAGAAATGGCCGACTCCTTGGCCATCGTGCTGAAAAATAAAGAGACAATTTTGATAATTTGATTAAATAATATCTGTTTCAGTTACAATAACTATGGAGTCGGAAGTAACTAGAAGTACACAATCATCTTTTATAGTTTATATATATTAATATTTTTTGCCAGTTGTATAAAATACGTATAATACCTAGTAAATTATAAATAACTTTCACCTTTTTATGTTCTTTGGTTCTTTTTGGATCTTTTAGTACAAAAGCAGTGTACATCACATTGATAGTATTCAGGCTCGCTGAAAGTCCGTAACAACCGTAATATCCGAGACTCTTTAGCAAAATACCACTTACACTCATACCTATCGGAAAACCTACAGTCATACTAAAATTGATCAAACCCATTCTGTAAGTTCTGTTTTGTTGTGTGGTAATGGCACTGATGTAGGAAAACACTGACAGTAAACAGACACACCAACCACCCGTAAAACCTTCTAATATAGCTTCACTAAAAACTAAATACTCCAATCGTAGCTGATAGAAGAAGTAGACGTGGAACATATTGTTGATGGAAATTAAAATTTGCCCTATCACTGGTAGCATAATGAACACTTTTCTGTGACCAGTTTTATCAGACCATGATCCTACATAGAATGCCATTATGCATGGGATTGTAGCTGACAAATATGTTCTCCAGCTCATGGCTGACGCAAGTAGTTTCTGTGCTTCTTTTTCATATTCGTTTTGGCTTCCAGCTTGCTGCAACTTCAGTGCGTTACAAATTTCATCAGTAAAATTCAAATTCACTCGGCAGGCTTTTTCTAAATTCAAATTCTGTGTAGTTAACATATTTATCATAGCCGACATTATGAATATCAATACGCAAGGTTCAACCGTTACATTGTTTAACAGGTAATTGAAGTTTTCCCGAAACGATTTTTTATCTTCAACACCCTTTTCTTCTAAGTTCTCTTTAAGCGGATCTTTTTCCGTAAATTCTTCCTGTTGTTTTTTTTCTTCATTGACGGTATTTGATTCCATTTTGGTTTATTTTAAAATTAAATGTTCAATTTTATCACATTAATTTATTTCTAAGCAAATTCACTTCCTATTACTACAAATGCTTGACATTAACTGATATAAATATCAATATAAATTTAGTATAATAAAGCAATTGGACGATAACGTTAATCTGTCAACGCATAGTACAAATTAAGCGATTCATGCATGGTACGCAAATTTGACTTCAGTCGATTAGCCAATAGCTTTTTGCACCATATTTACCTCCTGGATTAATTGGTCGTAAATAATGTTACCGATGATTACGAACAATAACATACAAATTATTTTTTCAGGATGTGACATTAACAAAACTTACTAAAATAAAATACGCTTAGATGGTAAGAATTAAAAAAAAAAATATACTCACGCGCCTTTGTTTGGCAGTTTTGTCTGGATCTTGAACTTTTAACGTAAGGTATGTCAGATTTATTGTATGAAGCGTTAAAGATGTTCCATAAACGGTGTAGTAGCCGAAGTTTTTCAGCAAAATTCCCGATAAGCTGAATCCTAAAGGCAGGCCGACGAAGGTGAAGAAGTTGACTAAGCCCAAACGGTGGGTTCTGTTCTCTTGGGTTGTGATATCACTTATATAGCTGAATAGGCCGAGAAACAAAACACCCCAGCCACCGGCGATCGCTGGGAAGAAAGCGTCGAAGAACACCATCACCTCAACCGGTATAGTGAAGAACATAACATTGATGATGTTGCTGAGACATTGGAGTATCTCACCTATAATTGGTATTACCATTAATATTTTACGCCGGCCTGTATTGTCACTCCATCCACCAATAAATGGCAAAATAATGCAAGGGACAACAGATTGTATCACACTTCTCCAAGCAATCCTCACAGCTATGAATTCCTGGATGATTTTTTCATAATGACTAATGTTCTTTGAATTTTGCGCTCTTATTGCGTCACAAATTTCGTCACTCAACTTCAAACTGACGCGGCAAGCTTTTTCTAAGCTAAGAGTTTGTGTTGCCACACTCGCGAGTACACTTGCAAATAACACTAAAAATGCAACAGGCTCTACGGTTATGTTTTTTCTTAATCCATTAAAACGTTCGCATAATATTTGTTTAGTTGTTTCGATTTTCATTATTTCATTCAAGTTTGAATTAAGAGGTTCATCTTCCTCTTTGTTTTCATTGACTTTTGCGGCCATTTAGTATGTTTTCACGGAATAGATATTCGTTGCAAATAAAATATTTTAAAAATAATATCGAGGCCGGTTAATTGCTGCCCGACGAACGAGGGTGTGGTGGTATTTATTGACTATTTCATTTATTTATCACACGATGATTAACCAAGTGATAATGTAAGATAATTGAAGTGATATTAAATTGCAACCATTGTGTGATAATTAACTGTAATAAAATTATTTATTTTGTGTCGACAGGTTGTGATGACCTATATATAATGTTATGTGTGTTGTTACGACATGCCACTCTATCATTTGGAATATATTCTAGTGATTTTGTCTAGTCTATTAAATGTCGTTAATTATTTTTAAGAATTCGATTAATTGTGGCTGAAGCCGTATTAATTAAAAATCTAAATATGGAAGGATTCTAATTGTATTTATTGGTGTAAGTTTGGATTTGTTGCATGATGTTAGTTTCAAACTGATGTTGTTATCGTGTTTGCTGAGAATGCTTCCATGAACCTAATTTTAACAATCATGGTTGAACATAAGACATTGCTGTAGAGCGATAAGACCACTATTTGTATTATTTTTTTAATTATTATTTCTGTATTGTGGTTTAGTTTCAGTTTGTGTACGATACAGATTTACATCAATAAATAAATTTAAAGTGTGACTATATAACTAAGTCACAATACATTTTATATTGCGTTGTTAAATATTATCGAAACATATCACATTCATGGTATTCTTATCACCGTAATGTCCGTGAAGTAGTAATCGGAAGACTATGTGTCCGATCTACGCATTGGGAAATTTTTTTATGAGACAATTTCCATAGTAATCTTAAATAAATACACTAAACAGTCACATACATAGTCCTGAATTCCTGACCCTACACTAGGATCGAGTTTTGTGTCGTGGGTATTAGACACTTGAAGGGACTTTCGGTCTCACAAACACCCCAACTCGAAACAAGTACTTGTGGTCTGTGTATCACACAAATTATTGCCTCTGCGGGGATCGAACCTGCGGCCTCTCGTAGCACTGCCAGCGTCTAACCAACTACGCCAATGTTGATCAATCATTATTGAGATACCTATTTTGTGTTGCTGTTGCAGCCAATGAAGGAGAAACATTGATCCATCTACTATAATACAATGTCCTTATTCGATTGTTAATAATCTTATGCACGTAGAACAGATTGTATTATTAGGCCAATCTGTTTTCTTTATCTATTTTGTATGTAAAATCTTAAAATTAGATACTTGTATTATTTGTACAAAGCATAGATACAGAAAACATTCATAAAAAAGTGTGAATTTTTATCAAAACATAAAATCACAGTGCTGTTGCTTTTTCAACCTAAGAACATATAATATAATTTTACCGATCTGATAGAATAATCGCTAACTTACATAGTGTAATCTTAATAGTCCTTTTGATAAATAGCCCCCGTACATGGCACATTAGACATCCCTTAATATTTATTTAATCATCTTTCGACGTTAATGAAATGATTAAGTCTGCTAAAACTTTAAATTGTTAATTTAATAATTTCAATATAAGTCTACTTAAGTTCCATAGTTGTTTGAATGTTGGCCTTAGTATTGCGTCCAATACACTTGTCCAAAAAAGTTGGTGGATGGTTGGGTGTTTCGGTTAGAATTGGCAAAGATGTAAAAATGATTATTGCCTTCACAAATATAAATCCTATATTAGTTATGTTAGTTGTTGCTATTTGGGATTAGTTTCTTTCATAGCAATGAGTGCATGCCATTCGCTTGATGGTGAACGACACGACCATTCATGGACAGTATAAATACCAAACAACACTATGAATTAAAAAGCAATGCTTGGTATTTGACTGTGCTCGCCATCCTGAGACATAAGATATTAAGTCTCAATATGTCCAGTAGGTACTCTGGCTACAATGTTTTACAAACCGGACTATAACAGTGCAGTTACACTGCTGTGTGGCGGGAGAAATATTACAATATAGCGGGAGAAACAGAAATTACGGCGGTACCTACCCAGACCTCTCACATACAAATAAGATACCACCTGTAGACGTCTATTAAGTCATCGTGAAACCGTATCAAAAACTAAAGAGTTTATAGCGAAATCTCGTATAGTTTGATAACTCTGTCGGTTGGCTGGTTACGATAGCGTGGAAGAAGATGACGGCCCAGCAATAATATCAGATCGAGTAAGCGATAAGTAAATATTTACGAGTAATAATAAACTTGCTTCAACAGTATCAGCAAGTTATGGATAAAAGCATTAGCCTATATATTTATAGATGATAATATCTAATCTGCTTATATAACTAACGTTGCATTATATTGACTTGTTTGTCACTGTGTGTAAATATTGTTATAAATAAATAACTCTAGCCAGTACTCATCCAAACTTATTTACATAAATGTCTAGTGTAGGGACTCACAAACTTCAAGGTAATTTTCTTTGTCACAGCACTTATAGCCAGAACAAATATTTGTGTCGGTTTTAAGTATCGAAACGGAATAGATAATTTGTCGCCTTTAATACGACGTATTCTATCCACGATAACTTACGAACATGTTTTCGACACACTCGTGCTTGTAGCAAAAGTGAATCAACTTAAAAATATATTAAAATAATCGAGAGAACATGATTTATAAGTCATGAAAAAGAACTAATTGCATAAATGTTTTTGTAAGAATATCATAAGTTGTTTTATTGATTTAATGAATTGATTGCTAGATGTCCAATACAAGGGGTATAGGGCATGCCCAATACCATAAGAGTATGTTTTTCCCATCCCATTTTATCCTGGTCTCCTCCTGATTTGATGGGCCGGCAACATATCCATGGTACAAGCATTGTGGATGTTCATGGGTGTCCTTGATCACTTAGCAATAGGCGACCTATAATACACTTGCTTGCCGGACCTTTGCAATAAAAAAGTGAATGATATTGTCGAAAAATTTACGATTTTTCGATGATATCATTCATGATGACGAATACGCAATTTTATTACTGAGAAGTCAACCTGTATTTAAAAGAGCCGCAAAAAAAAGAACTCCTGGGAGCTATTGCTTCTTCGGACCCTGAAGTGTCTAGAGATAATGTCCTTTTTACCTTCCAATGACGCCACTGATGAAAAAATAGGTTTTAAAACTATCTATGGTTAAGGCCGTTTAGGTACAGTCTACTTTGTATGACATGTACTCCAAAAAGCAATGAAAGTATGAGTTATAAATCCTACTAATAATGTAAATGCGAAAGTTTGTGTGTTTGTTACCTCTTCACGCTCAAACCGCTGGAGCATTTTTTTTGAAATTTGGCATGTAGCTAGCTGACACCCTGGATTAACACATAGGCTACATATTATCCCGAAAAAATTTAGTGCTTCTGTGGGATGTAAAAGAATTCAAATATATTCGATCTGGATCAACCCATATATGCCCCACTGCAGGGCACGGGCCTATTCACAATCGACAGTACGATTGAGAGTGGTTAGGCCATATAGTCCACCACGCTGGCCTAGTGCGGGTTGGCGGACAGTATATTCGATACTCTTTCAAATTGAATGGAATGGGATTGGCAGTTTAAAGTGCCGCTGTAACGTTGAGTTTAAATACGTTAATTAATTATCACGCGAAATAGTTCTTATGTTTCTAAAGTGAAGTCTATAAGTATTTTCATCCGGGTGAAGCCGGGCCGGACTGTTAGTATAATATAAATAACCAAAATTAGTTAATAAGTAAATGTTGCCTCCGTTGAATATACATTCGTACATATATCAGTACGTATTTGTAAATCTTGTCTTTAATGCTGAACTCATTTTATTAGCAATACTTGAGCAAATATTTTAACAAAAATCGATGTTAGTAGAATACGAATCTGTAAAACTATAAAGGGCGAAATTAAAAATTGATCATTAAAATCACTATTTTTTATTTCCTTTGTAGGCAGACGAGCTAGTGCCCCGGCTGGTGGGAAGTGGTTATTGCTGCTCATACACATCAACAGTGCCAGGGGCCAGCACAACAAAATCGCTGCTTACCTTAAGGAGAGTACTCTCTTTAAGAATCGTTTTTACTATTTTACTTATTATTATTTAATGTACAGTCACAAGTTCGACGGAACACTTCGTAATAGTAATTATAAGGTATAAAAATATCAAAATAACTAAAATTTATTGGTCATAACAATTTTGTATAATAATTCTACAAAATATAGAATTAGAGATTACTAAACAATTAATGATAGGAATGTTAAATGACCACTCTCAATCGTACTCTCGATTGTAGAGGAGGCCCTTTCCCTGCAGTGGGGCAAATATGGAGATCGTCGGATAACCTGCAATTGAGAGTACCATTGTACACCACAACTTTCAGAGGTAAGTCGTTTGCAGTCCAAGTTGTTCGACTGTGGAATGCGCTACCAGCCAAGGTAAGATTTACTGGTGGTGGTGGCCGCCTGGGTACCCACCCAGCTACTGCAATATCTATTTTTCTCGCCAAACAGCAGTTTAAATGAACTATTTTGTTTCGTATTAAAGGACACTGTAGTCAGGGTAACTACTGGACATATTGAGACTTTACATCGTATATCTCAGCATGGCGAGCGCAGTGGAATGCCAAGCATTGCTTTCTAATTCAAGGTGTTGTTTGGTTTTGCTACTGTTCATAAGCGGTCGTATCGTTTACCATCGGGCGAACGGCATGCTTGTCTCGCTATTCACAGCAATAAAAAATAAAAGACAGCCTCAAACACTAACATCGTTTAAGAAAATGGTGAAAGACTTTCTATTTCTCACTAAACATACATATTGAGAAGTATAGTTTCTATATATTTAAAATAAAACCTACTGGCGATGTATAGTATTTATATGTATTTATGTATATGAGTATATATGTATGTACATTGGGTGTATTTATTTGTGTATATTTAATATATTGTGTATATGTTCATTATAAATAATTCGTTTATCTATTATTATTATTTTGCTGGAGCTTGTCCTTTATTTTCTAGACTACCAATTCTTCTTTTCCTTTTCTCATATAAGAAATCGTCTAAAGCGATAAGACCGACATCTGTACTTTTTTTAAATTTGTAGCATATTTGAGTGTTTTTTCCTCGTTATATGCTGTTAAGAATAAATAATAATAACAATAGTAGGAATGTTTCTAATAACAATTTAATTAAACACAATATTTCACACGCTCATTTATTTCATTGGACTTTTAAATGCTCGCGTTTCTTTTTTTTCAAACAAAAAATTATGTACACGTGTATCGAAATATTAGTTAATAAGGATTTATATTAAATATAACTTATACTCGTAATAGGAGTCGCTATTTTTATTCATATAATTCGTTTTCTTTCACCACCTTTAAATATTATTATAGAGGTTCTATAATAAGAGTGAACCAATTCTTATTCGTAAAGTAAGTATATTTTTTATTTTTATTTTAGTAAACCACAAAACACTTAATGTGCCTCCACATCGCAGTTACTTCTTGTTGAGAAACACTACCAAATGCAATATAACAAAATGTTATTATTGGTAGTACATGTTTCCGTGTTTGTATTATTAGGTCATTTTGCCTAACATGTGGTAACGATAACAATGTTGCTGCACAAAATAAATAAAATAAATAAATAACACCCAACAGTCACATACATAGTCCTGACCCCACACTAAGATCGAGTCTTGTGTCGTGGATATCAGAAACTACGAGAGACTTTTCGGTCTCACAAACACCCAGACACGAAAGAAATATTTGTGGACCTCACAAACATTTCTCTCGGTGCGGGGATCGAACCCACGGCCTCTCGTTTCACAGGCGGCGTCTAACCAACTGCGCCACTCGGGCTGTCAAAAGGTGACTGCGATGTGGATACACCATATATACATAAGTGCATATGTACCTAAAGTCACGCCTTATTCCCAGAAGAGGTAGGCAGAGGTGCAACCAGGACACCCACGTTTCGGCATGATTTTTCGTCCCATGATGTGGTAAGGGTTGAGCCATATCAATGGAAAATGAAAATCAAAATATTTGCTAATTAAATACTATAAGACTGTTTGAACTAAAAAAAATTTTACGCCTCGGTGGCGTAGTTTTATTAAAGTGCGAGTACAACGCTGAATTGTCAGGTTCGAATCCCGGGTTGGGCAGTGCTATTGGATGTTTCTATTCATTATGCGTCCGGAGTCAGGAATTTGTGCCCGATATGGCGATAAGCGCGCCCCCTATCACATCGTAGTACGGCAAATACAAGGCGAAATGTGTTCACCACTGTCCACCTCTGCTTACCCTTTCTACGAAAAAGGTGTGAGTTTATATATGTTTTTTGTATTTGTCTCCAGTTGATTTTCACTTATATATTTGTTGTCTATTGAGACTTCAGTCGTAAAAATAGCTGTACGAGTAGTGTTTTAGGTTTGTTAACGTCACAAAAATATTAAACATTAAAGAACATAATTTATCTTTAAGCGTTGAGAAATTGGCCCAATTATGCAATGCATTAATTAGGATCTGTATCGCTGTACAATCAACTATAATATATCCATCGTTGGCAAATATTTTTTATTTATGGGTCGTATTGTTAACGATGAAGAATACGAAGACAATGAGTAGGGAGGAAAAAAATACACAACAATTGCTTTTTACAAATCACAAGAATATGGAAAAATTAAAACGTGGTCCACTTCAATAACTTCCATATGTATTCGAGACGAATATTTATATTCGTTTCCTATATTTTGAGTAAATATAACAATAACATTTCTTATTATAATCTATCTATACACATTACTATTTACTGGAGAGTTCTAACTTTATTGGTTACATTGAATCATTCAGCTTTATTGTAAATAATTTTAAGAACCTTTTAAAATTGATGCCACTATATCAAGATTTGTAGGAGACACTCGATCGTTGTAAATAGATTGATGATGGTTGGATGGTTTTCGAATCTCATTAAGATATTCTGAATACTTTGTGTCTACCACCTTTTTTGCTATGAAAAAGGCGCAATGGCACTCATGATTCGTTTGCTGAACTTGCTACTATTTTGGATTACTTTACATTCTATTCGTGGTGGTTCCAATAGGCTCTTATCTTAACGGGAATATTTTTTTAAATCTGTGTACATGACTCTTATACCATTCCTAAAGATATAAAGCAATTATTTCCGAAAATGCAATACAATCCCCTCATAATTATTGACAGAAAAGATTTGTGTTGTTGAATGTGTTTGAGCTTAGAATTACTGAATTGAAAGCAAAGTATCATAAAATAATAAGTTCAGTAGTGGACTTCCTGACGTTGAAAAGAGAGAGAGAGAGAGAGTGAAAAAATGTCATTCAAGGTCTATTGTCCATGAGCGGTCGTATCGCTTACCATCAGGCGAATGGTGAGCTCATCTCACCATTAATTGAAATAAAAATAAAACTTGAATTCATTTGTATTCAGAATACAAAATCTTTTAAAGATCTCTCCAGTAAATCACATTATGCTTCCTAATGATTACTTAAACTACATAAATCTATTTATCAGGATCGCTTTTGGTGACTTCTGGTGCTTCAGTAACACACACAGTTGGTGGTTCTGATCTCTTCATCTCAGTTTCTTTAGCTTCCTTCTTCTCTTCTGCTTCTAGCGCTTTCTTCCTTAAATTCTTTACTTCTTTCCTGTGCTGCATGTAGAAGAATCTGTGGGATAAATTTATTTAACATGATTTATTTGTCTAATGGAGGAAACTTTATTTTAGTAATATATTACAGTCAATGAGATGTATTTAAATAAATTATGTGTTTATAGTATTAATTTATGTATAATATTAGCGTAAATATCATTATTAATAACATTCATAAGAATTATTAGTTTGTTAGTTAGGTATGTATATTATAATATGTTAGCACATGTGGTTGGCACAAATGAATCCATTAACAGAAAAAAATCACAGCTAAGCATCGATTTCACGAAAAAGTAAACTTAAATAGCACTTGCGTTAAATACTGAATTTTAAACCGACATCGCCTTTAAAAAAACTCAGTGGAAAATTTAGACTGAAACGGTGGAGTAAAAACTTAGTATTTTATATGTAAACCGAACCGGCTAGTTAAGTTACGGTTTCTGATCAGAATACCGAACTAGACTAAGTACTCTTCCATTACAACTTTTGGCATTTTGATTTTCAGTGCAATTGATCCCTATTTAAAGTTATAAGTTGAAATCTGCTCATTAAGGAAGGGCAAGAAACTATATTACGTAATGAGTGTAACTTGTGCTTATTTCTGTCCTTTTGATTGACGTAGCCCAAATAAATAGACCCAACAGTCACATACATAGTCCTGACCACACATTAAGATCGAGTCTTGTGTCATGGGTAAAAGGGGTACGAGAGACTTTACGGTCTCACAAATAGTATAGTATAGAATAGCATAATATCAACACTATATTTTGGACTCTTAGATATTGGCTTGATTTGGCTTAACATTTTAAATGGAGCGTATTGTCAACTTTGCTAAAATATGTCACAATATGCTCTTAAGTGTCAATATAGATATGCAAGAATACTTCAAGTAAACATTATTCATGATAGAATAGAAATATTCGATCAATACTACAAGTACGTCTGGTCTGTCCATCTAATAAAATATTCAGGATAACATTTCATTCTCCCAAATTATGGTTTCTTAAGACTGTAAATTAAACAAAAAGATACCGTTTTCGGACCATTGAAATGTTCTGTAAGGATACTTGCGTGAGTATAATAGCTGGCGGTATCGTGATCGCTGCACTGACGAGGAACACCGCTCCGGATATCGTGTGTAGAGTCTTCATGTACATCCAAGAGTAGAACGGATGGAACACCAGCGAAGCCAAGGTCTCCGTCAAGGAGAACATGGAGTTCACTTTTGCTGAAAATTAATTAAGGAAATATGAATTACCAATTTGGAATGGGCGTAGGTGAAGTTAATCTAGTTAATCTAGATGTTAAGCAAAACCAAGTAAAATCTTGGTCAACTCTTGTATTCATAAGATTTTTTCATTCATTCATAGTTATTCAATCAGTTCATTCGATACTAATTCGAAATTTAAAACGATATCACGCGTGAAGAGTAGGTTAATGATTTGTTTATTTAACATTTTGAATTAAGAATCTTAGTTTTATTGAGCTTTTTTGATCTTAGAATTTTTAAATGTTCTCACATACGTGTTTTTTGGTCCCCATTACTATTAGGTGCAATTTTGGATAATAAATTATTTTTCGCTTTCATTAAGGACCGATTTTTCATTCGTCAAACAAAAAGATTAGTGAAATGGTCCAATCTACTCTCTTTTATATTCAGTCCGTATATTTGTTTTGATGTATAAAATGATAAATTCTGTTGGCGATGCTGACGATTCTTACAAAAAACAAAGCATTTACTAAGCAAAATGCTTAGAAAAGTGTAAGGTGAATCATGTTCTACAGAACCACTTAGGCTAAACAATTTTCCTTGAGTTTTTAATAACACATTAATAATACATAAAAAATAAGCTATTTGGACTTCTGAACGTAATTTATTTTTCATATTGAAACGATACTTACCGGTCTCGTGTTTTTCCACCAGTTTGGATATTATTGAACGTAATGAGGTGAAAGTGGTCGCGTTCAGCAACTCGGCCACGGGTACTGCGAATATAAACATCCTTTTATAACATTTTTGTACAGTTTTATTAACAAATGAATATTTTTTTTATCGATTAATATTTTTATCGATAGCCATTTAGACGCAGTATATTTAGACGAAAGTCCGCCAACTCACACTAGGTCAGGCTGGTGGACTTTATGCCCTAACCCTTGTCCCTGCTCGTATATGTCGTCTTTGGTCGTATATGTGCTGATTCAGATACAGACAGTGATTTAGAAGAAATCGGTTTTGAAATCAAACTTAGATGGACATAACTATCGGTTCTATTAAAATTATGGTCAACATTGAATATCAGTATCAAAGTATATACGTCATTCTGCTTGACCTTACTCTGCCAAATACAAGAATAGAACCCTTTTTCACAGCTTCCTTTCAATCCAGTCCATCTAAAGATTGTCTGGAAGAAATCGTGGTAAGCGGTAAGACCGCCGATTGTCACTTTTATTTAAAAAGAGATTTTGTTGTCTTATTATATAAAATGAATAATACATTTCTACATAAAACGCTTGCTCCTGTATTAACCAATCGTCTATATATCTAGAAGTTCTACAAAACCCACGAGTTGCCAAGTTCATTTCTGTCCTGTTGTCGGAGCAACATTTCCAGTTCTGGGCAACATATATTTATGCTCTGTTTTGTCACCTTCATACTTTAAGAAGTAATGTTACCACTCATTAGACCCACCCAGCACCACCTCGCCTCGTGCGGTTAATATTCTTTATATGAAATTGTATGGACATACGGTCATTACATCAACTCCGTAATGTCAGCAGATCGCTGTTGCCCACGCGAGGTCCATTCGTGTTCCACCTATGACAGTGAGTGGACCGCGAGCGACAAGGCGATGCCGGGTAGGTCTGATAAGCGGTAACCTGTAGTCTCATTTTTACTAGTACATTGTATGAATAGAGACCGACAACTTTTCGAGGTACAGAGATAAGAGTTTTTAATTAATATTAATGAGATTTCATTTAGATACCCACCCAAGTACATTTCGATGTCTGTTTGCACGAAAGCAGTCCATATAGAGCCCACAAATTTACTGGCTACGGAAACAAGGCACAGCACCGAGTCGTCTATTTGCATTCGCCTGCTGAGTACTGTGATCGAAAACATCGCACCTGGAATTTAATAGATAAATATTACAAATCTGATAGGTGATTTTGCACAAAAATATGTATTATATTATACTGGCATGACATAATGACTGCACCTGATGGCAAGCGCAAATTCTTTCCAGGCAGAGTATCGAATGCCATCAGTCGGCACTCCTATGCCATTCGATACAAATATGCCGGCCTGCTAAGATGCCTCATCACACAACGGCGGAAGGACCCAGGATTATAGGAAGGAGGCAACACGCGTGACGGCCAACAGTTCCAACAATTTGATTATTTTTTTTTATATTTCTGTTATCATAATCATGATTTATAAAATTGAGTTTGAAATATTATATATACATTACTAGTTAATTTACATAAGGAAAGCCGGTTTGAATTGAGTTGTATGGACGCATTGACACTGTTGCAGATATGGCTAGAGAATCCTTACATTTATTCTATTAAGCAGTAATCAGTACTACGGAATAAAAGTTTATGTTATGTTCAGCGTTTGAGTTTATTAGTTCCACTAAAATAAAGAAGTAAATTATAAAAGGAACGATAAATATTCTAATAAGGAGTGCAATTTTGATCACAATCTTTTAGTGAGTATTAGAATAAATTCATGCTCTATTGTACTACAAGCATTTTTATGTATCTCAAGATTGGCTTATCAATAATAATCGTCAATGTTAGTTAATTAATAATACTGATGTAAAATAACCGTATTGTTTGCATCATCCCAAGAAAGCATATTTTAACATTACAAATCGGAGAGTTAATACTCTCCGATTTTAAAAAAAATCTTTTAAATTAATTATTAGCATGAGGCTGCGGACTCGTTTACGGCAGAACAATGGAGTTTGGGCGAAATACACATTTTAAAGATCTCTTGGGAAAAGATTCAAGATTTTAGAAACTTGCTTATGAGTCCGAGTTTTGATCACAAATAATGGCTGAGTTAGCTGTAATATCATCATAACTATCATTAATTGAATTAATAATAGGATATTTAGCTCTAAAGAAAGTGACATCTTAACACAATGACGAAAAACAAGGGAAAACAAAATGCAATTCTCATGTTATAGTTTATGTCGTTGTTGAATATTTTATTTAGACTAAACTGCATTTACCATACGGCATTGAGAGGACTTTCTCCTACCAACATAAAAGAAAATCTAAAGAACCGTATAATTTGTAAATCACAAATCAATAAGAAACAATTGTAATAATATCTTTAAATTGTTAATTACAGTCTGGTGCCAGGGCAACAGAACTGATAAAGTGTCAATGACTTGTTGCCTAACAAACTAAACTCATTCTCAATCGGGCTATCTTGATTATTGCACACAATTGATATAAGGTATCACTTTTCTTTGTGGTCTGTTGTACAGGATTTTATTGAGACTTTACTATGCATTTTTTATGGACTATTCTCTCTCTCTCTCTCTTTTCAGTGGCAGTTCTGACAGCCTCCGTGGCGCAGTTGGTTAGACGCCGCCTGTGAAACGAGTGGCCGCGGGTTCGATCCCCGCACCGAGAGAAATGTTTGTGCGGCCCACAAATATTTCTTCCGGGTCTGGGTGTATGTGAGACCGAAAAGTCTCTCGTAGTTCTTGATACCCACGACACAAGACTCGATCTTAGTGTGGGGTCAGGACCTATGTATGTTGGGTGTTATTTATTTTTCAGTCACACTTTTCATGCTGAACATAGGCCTCCTCCAAGAATCTTTACATTGCAAATGGACAATGGATTATTAACTAGAAAAAATCATAATTTATAACGTCTTCATAAGTCTATATAAGTATGTTGATAGAAAAAAAAAATGATTCCTTAAATTAACGGGTAAAAAACAATTACGTTCAAAGCAAAGAAACTTAATAAGATCACATGAAATACTGTTATTTTTCATCGTAATTCTATTTATTTTATTTACAAGAAGAAAATTAATTAAATAAATCTTTCGATTCATAAATACTCCGGTTTTAACGCAAATAGAGGCAATTAGCTCGATAGCGATTTTATGAGTATCAGTTTAGTTGCCAAGAAGTTTTTTGCGAATAAATATCTTACATTTATGGTTAGTATTAACAGACGTAGTGTCTTCATGAAAAATATATTCTGAATAATGATTGGATTTAGTACCGTTTTTTGCAATCAGGTTGCTTTAGCGATTGGAAATAGTTTTGCTTATTTAATATTAAAATCCTTGAAATTAGAGTGGTTGTTTATTCAATGTTATACGAATGCCTTTATAAGCGTTAGTGGCAATGTTTTGCGATGTTAAAGATTATGGAAAAATACAACAGAGAAGATACTATTGGCCAAACCGCAATAGGCCAGCGTCGTGGACTATGGCCCAACCCCTCTAAATTGAACTCTTCATTATAGAGGCTGCCTGGGCCCTGTAATGGTACGTATATGGGTTGATAAAATACAATACATTGACCTTAAATAAGGTAAAACTTACCGAACGAGTGAAGTATAATAGAGTAGCTGATGTACAGACTGAATTTGACCATGTCCCAGTTAAGTCTGTTCCTCACAAACAGATAGAACACGGTGTGCTCCGCTGTAATAAAAACATGTATAAATATAAAATATGCCAAGATGTTTGTGCTTTCTTAAACGTCCAAAAAACTTGCAAGTGGGGGTCATCCTGCCCCCTAAAATGTAAGGCCCAGCAATGGTTTTGCGCGGAGCGGTTGCGCGGACGTGAATAGGAGTTATCTTCGTTCCAGGAATTAGCTTCACCATCGAGGGATATTTAGTCAATAGTAGGTATTGTTTGGGACCCAGCTCCACCTCACCATTCCTTTTTGCCGGCCTGAAAGGCCAGTAATACTGACATACCCCTTTTGGCTACCCCGGGGTGAAAGGAGAGCTTAATAAATTTTCCCCTAGAAAAAAAGTATGTCATTTCACGGTACACATATTCAGGTAGTGAAATTAGCAAATCGAATTTAAACATTTTTAGCTATTTACAAAAATATATGAATCATCAATAACAGCTGTCAATATTATGTTAAGCTTCGATCAAATATACACTAAATTATAAGTAACGGCCTTAAAAACGGCAAGAGAAATAAGAGTACAAATAGCGTTTAGATTTGATTTTAGTATGGTCCAAAAACATAATTCTTAATTTAAAGGAATAAGGTTTATAGTTGCCTGAAGTTGATTATAATTTAAAACTTTTTGCTACATCTCGTAGTTCGAAATTCAAATGTATAAGTAACGTCGGTCACTTATGGTGTGTGATTCTGATCCGGACTCTGTATCTAGTATACCGGATGTCTCAAGACTGCTACCGAAAACGAAGCCGGGTGGTAGTTTACGCGACTTCAGACACAATGCGACAGAAATTGTTGCAAAAAAAAGCGACAATTTATTTTTATTTATCTTAGTCGTATTTGGGTGGTAAATACATTTTTTCGTAAAATAATAGTGTATACCCTTTTAATTATAAAGACTCTTAAGGTATATAATAGTTTACATTATTATTTTAGCAAAAACTATGGATTTACCACCCAAAAATGACGATATTTAAAAAATGATAAATAAAATTTGTCGCGTTTCTTAGCTAATTTTTTAGTTGCATTGTGTTTGTAGTCACTAAAACTACCACCCGGCTTCGTTTTCGGTAGCAGTCTTGATATACCCGGTATGTTTGATCGAAGTAGTTAAGCTACAGATTGAGATGACTTTTTGCATTAAGATGCTTGACATCTTATCTATCTATGCATGGTGCGTGTCAGTTAAAGTAAACTAAGATCGTGTTCTCTACAGACCACGTCGGGGCTAAAAGCTATCTTTTTTGTACAGGTCGCGATATACATCGTATAAAATAATAAACAGTGTATAATAAAGTTTGCATTTTTATTATCAATAGCTCTGTTAAATGGTATACCGTGAAATAAACCGTTGGAAAATTTTGATGTTCAGTGAATAGTGTGGGGAAATAATTGTTAACTCTGGGATGAATATCGGGATGCGCATAGAAATAAACAACACTAAAACAATAAAGCGGAAAATATATAATGAATCAATCATGAAATTAATTAATATTAAAACATGATTAATTAAATGATTCAATAAATCCAGATAAAATAAATAAGCTGTGTGGTCGATATGCAAACATTCACTCAGATTATGTGAATAATATCGTTATAATAATTTATTAAAATATTGTTTTTTTTATTATTAAAACAATTTGACACAACCTATTTTAAAAAGAAAGTCTGGTAGTTTTGAAGAAAAAAAAACAAAAACCATGACAATGCTTGCCTTTGCCTATAATTTTAAAATTGTAAAACTTTCGCTATGTAAAATACATACATACATAAGCTCACGCCTTTATCCCAGAAGGGATAGGCAGAGGTGCCAGGGCACCCACATTTCGCCAGTATGTTCCGTCCCACGATGTGATAGGTGGCGAGCCTATCGCCATATCGGGCACAAATTCCTGACTCTGGGCTGATAATGAATAGAAAAATCCTATATCACACTGCCCAACCCGGGATTCGAACCCGAGACCTCGGCTTTGTAAGCGTACCGTAGTACAACTACGCCACCGAGGCAGTCTAGGTACTAGGTAAAATGTAGGAGTGAAAATTGTAGAAGCGGTTGGCTTTTTCTTATTAAATTATGTTCATTTCATAAAAATGATACCTTATTTCATTATAACTATTGATATATTGTACAATATTATAAATTGTACTTTTTTAACGGGTTAATGCTTCCTTTGATTTTAATGTACCGAACTTTCAGCAATAGTTACAATGATAATGAAAATTAATTATCTTTGTACAGTATAATAATATAATTATGTGTGATTTTTATTATTTTTTTCTTTATAATGTGTCAAAAATAACATAGAAAAATAATCAAAAAAAAACTTACATGAAGTGGGTCCGAACAATATAAACACGCAGAAAAGCGTGAGAAGCACTTTGAGCCTTCTGTGTGACGATCTTTTTGTAAACGCCACCATCACGGTATCGGAAACATGGGATATATTGAAGAATGATACTTTTGTTGTGTTGTCTCGTTGTATCTGAAACATTCATGAAAATTATAAACTTTTCTACTATTCGTTTTTGATGTGGCTTTATCCGTGCTATGCAGGTTTATATATGAAAAATAACTCCTATTTATTAAAATACATAACACAGCCCTATTAATAATAAAAAGGCCGAAGGTTTACTAGATTTTTTCTTGACTAAAGTTTATCCTGCGAATAATATGTATTGAAAAATCCCGTATATTTTTAAATCAAAACTTTTTCATGTTATTTTGCAAAGAAACAAAATTATTTATAAAGTCAGTTCTGAGATTCGTTATCATCATTAATTTTGTAGAAACAGGTTGAATAGCTGTCACCATATGTTAAACTCATTAATGAATTCGAATATGAGTTAATGCTGATGAAATAGTGATAAGATAAAAAGTGGTGTATCATATTATAAAAAAACCACTTATCCATTTTATGTAAGGAATTAATATCTACTGTACAATAAGCATATTTGAATCACGAATTATATTACAATTTTTTTATTGCTGTGAATGGCGAGGTGAGCATGCCGTTCTGATGGTATGGTGGCTTCGTTTTCGGTAGCAGTCTTGATATACCCTGTATATTTGAATATTTTTTTCGAATTTTGTTTAGGTCATATAAGGAACAGTACATGACAAATGCTAGCGAATGAATATTTATACCGTGACACATTTTTAAAACAAGTTGAGCAACATAATTCCATAACAAAAAGTAGTTCTTAACAAAACAATCACAAAATTTCTTGACTTATACAATTATTTTCCACTTTTATGAAGCTATCAATAGCTATGATATTTGGCCAAAGTATTGAGCAATTGGATAATTAAGACATATTGATATTGAATGGCGAGAGTGATCATCACTCCAACGAGGTGGAGTGATGATATCCGAAGGATGGCTGGTAGCGGTTGGAAACGTTGGGCTGAAGATCGAGCCCAGTGGCGTGCCATAGGAGAGGCCTATGTCCAGTAGTGGACGCGAATAGGCTGATGATGATGATGATGATGATGATGATGATGATGATGACTGATATTGGCTAATATTTTTCCTTTCACGAACGACCCACTGCATGAGTGTTAATAAATTAAAGTAAATTACCAACTTTACCTTCAGCTATGAGAACTCCTAACCCCAAGTAGCTAGCTTGTGCATGATATCCTTCTTAGTATAATTGTTACTAATATGATTGTAAAAGTTTGTTTGGATGTTTAATGATATTTGCAAAAAACTGAGTAGAAGGTTTTTGACCTTTGATATCTCGTTTGTTTGTTCGTTGAGATTTTTGAGACACTGTATACAATACAGAAATAAAGGTTTGAACAAGTTTCCTGCTTATTATGTCTCAATCCGAGGTGAAATTATTTGAATGGGGTATAAAGCTTTGTCAGAACACGAAAATCTATGGCGGTTATATCATGCGATGATGACATAAGATTCTCGCCGCGTGAAACACTCCCATGTAAATAGCGCTTTACCTATATACTAAGATCACGTGAAGAGGTATATATGTTTATAAACTGATGATACAGTAAATCTCAAGCAGTATATTACTTTGTGTGTTTATTGTTGTTGACTAAACACAAACATGAAAAGAGTTATGTAAACATGTGCGGAGGTAATCAAGGTACACTTTGTAACACCGATAGTTGAGTTTTTATAGTTTTTAAGTCTGTAATTTTGCTTCTGTTTAGGCACATAATTATCTCTCTTTCTCTCTCTTGGATAGACCTCCATATTGACCTGTTGGAAGCGGTCTGCATAGAGCAACTTTCTTCACCCTTAAGCCTTAATCAGGTCGTCCACTTTATGGACGGGCGTCCGACACTTCGCTTGCCTGAACGTGGCCTCTACTTAATTCTACTAGTTGCGTTTTTATATGTGTTTATTTCCTATGTAAATAGGGCTAATAAGAGCGACTGCATGTTAAGCTGTCAAGCTCATGGATTTTGCAATATCAGGGGACCAACCCGCTACCTTTATTTTGTGATTATGGAATCTTCCCTTCTATTTTGACTTATGTACACTCATTAAAATATTTATTAAAGAGACTGTTTTTATATTGAATAGAGTTACAACGATAGATATGTTGCATCAGATAATGTTATATCAGATGGTTGAACCATATGATATCCTCTTTTAAAACCGAACATGCAAAGGCTAAATCCGAAAATCACACAATCGATTCTCTATTACGAGTATATGTTTTACTATCATGGTGACAACCTTTGACCTTAGGTAATTGAAAGTGGTTATAAATAATATTTGACACGTGAGAAACTCACCATACACGTTTTAGTATAAATAAAATATTTTTTATATTGTTTTAGAAGCGACCAAGACGTCGGCCTTGGTAGCCCTATTATATGAACCTAGAGACAGATCACGTTTCGTCTTTTATAATAAACTTAATCGTCTGTTTAGAGAAATATCCGGCTCATCTCGTAGTTACTAGATTTTTTTTAGGTTTCTCTAGTGTTATACTTTGCTTGTTAATATTTTGTAAGAAATAATAACAACGTACACAAAACACAACACAACAACAGTTTATTACTTACTGTAACTAAGCAAAAACTCCTGCCTATATATATTATGAATAAATGAATCATAAAAATATATTTCTATGGTATGTAAGTCCGCCAACCCGCACTAGGCCAGCGTGGTGGACTATATGGCCTAACCACTCTCAATCGTACTCTCGATTGTAGAGTAGGACCGTGCCCTGCAGTGGGACATATATGGGCTGATATAGAATATTTGATGAATGGATTTGTTAGGCTACGTAGAGCAGTTGGTTATGAAGCTGGCTATGTAACAATAAGCTGCGAGTTTGACTCTCGGTCTAATCCAAAAGTTTGTGGCACTAACAAATTTTAGTTAAGGTGCTTGGAGTTGTCAAATCAAAGTGTGTCGTGGTGAGGTCGTGGTAAAGTTATTTCTAAATTCTAACGGGTGAAAGTAGCTATCTCTGACAGTCGTCAAATTGTGTCAGTCTCGAGATCCAACACACTTGAGCAAAATATTCCGCTATATATAAATAAAAAAACAGCGGAGTATTTTTAACATCTAGTTGTAAAGATCATTGCAGTTGTAATACTTTTATATGAATTTATTATAAAACTGTAATGGAAAGATCGCGAAGAAAATGTTGTTAATTTATGCACTTATTTCATAACATATATTCAACATTTTTATTTCTTTTTATATCGTTATTTATGTAATGACGCACCGTGTTTTTATTATTATATGCTCGCATAATTAGAAGACTAAGCAAGTGAGATGCCTACTTCCCAATGTTCCTTTTCGAAAAAGAATTGTGACATTAAACGAAAACTATAAGAGATGCATTTGTTTTCTTCGTATCGATATATTTAGCCATGTGCTTGCAGTACTATATCTTTAGAATTCATCATCGATTTCATAACTATTAGCATTGAATGTATAAATTCTAAACAAATACGATGTTTAGGTCAATAACGCGAATAATACCTATTCATTGATATCATGATAATAAATGATGGAGAAGATATTACGTTCCGCAACAGTGCATAAATTCCTAGAGATGTAGTTAAGAACTTGTCCAAGAATGCAATAATTATATGAGTGTAAAAAACACACAGATACTATATAGACTTTATCTTCACCTAATTTTTCGTTTATCTATACAAGACAAATAAAATCTTATCACGTATTATAAAACATTATCTCAACAATTTATTCGATAAAAAATTGATTGAATTCAAATTTGCATAAAATGGCCAATTTTTCTATATTGCAAAGCTTTGTTAAACACGAAATATGACGAACACATGACGTTATTCTCTAATAATAATTATCGCATATTAATCTATTCAGTCAACAAAAAGTTTCTATGTCATGCAATATACAGCCCGTAGTGGTTTCAATTATTAATGCCCGCACGCCTTAACCACATTCTATAACAAAGGAGTATAATAATATGGCAACAGTTCTCGTGTAAACAGGAACTAAATATGTATACAAATCCTTAACGCCAATTTAAAAAGTTATGAGTGAACTATTGGAAATTGACGTCAATGGCACATTAAAGCGATGTACAAAAACACGTTATAAAAAGTTGTTTAACTAGCGACTTACCTCAGGCAGACCTTTTTCCTTCAGCCACTGGTCAGGCTCCTTTAAACAGAAGTTTCCATACAGCAGCACGAGTAGGAACATAACAGCTGTCAGCGAAAATATTCCATAGTACCCCATCTTTTGTAACAGAACCCCACTCATTCCAATACCCACGGGCAGTCCAGCAGTGAAACAGAAATTAACAACACCCACTCTGAATGTCCTCGATTCTTCCGAAGTAATATCACTTATATAACTAAAGACTCCTAGGAACATTGTAACCCAACCTCCCGTTATAGCTGGGAAGAACGTCTCTAGAAACACAGTAATTTCAACAGGAATTTCATAGAAAAAGTACACGTTAACCAAGTTATTGATGGACGTTAAAAGTTCTCCGTAAATTGGAAGCATTATGCACAGTTTCCGTTTTCCAGTTCGATCGCTCCATGCTCCCAGGAACATTATTATAATGCAAGGTAACGCCGTTTGAATTACGCCTTTCCAAATGTCTATGGAAGATATCAACATCTGCACTTCCTTCTCGTATTCCGAATAATTGTTGTTTGTTTTCTTCACTAAGGCATCGCAGATATGGTCATCAAATCTCAAATTTACTCTGCAAGCTTTATCTAGATTCAAATTAGACATGGCAAACCTCGATATGACGCTGGGAATGATCAGACCAGCTAACAAAGGTTCCACTGTTATGTTTTCCCGCATGTATCTAAACTTCTCTCCCCAGTTCTTGGTTTTGTATTGCGGCACATCTTTGTTCAGTGGTTTCTCTTCGACGAAGTCTGCTTTCTGCTTCTCCTCAGCCATTTTGTTAAGTGTTATAATTTTACTATTCCAAAACTTTAGACCATTTTAAGATGGCGGTTGTGCACGACCGTCTATCACTGTTGCAACGTCTGATTTCACATTATGTGTGCTTCTGTAAGGGACACAATAATTGCCTTTATTGTTTGACTTACCGATATGTTTGTTTGATATCAATTACGGGTGATAAGGATAATGGCGTACAATTCTAATTGATAAACGGCTTTTGTTTTGTTCTAGCGAGATTAGCACAAATTATGTTACTATGTTTAAAAGAATATAGGCAAACTCCATTTTAGTCCGTCCAGTGTTCATTTGATCACGGCTGGTCGCCTACTGGCATCTGCGAGAAAAATCAAACGCTTAATACCACGATAAACAGTGTTGGCGCTTAGACTAATAGGCGATGGTTGGTTTTTATTTATTTTACGTATACATATTACTCAGTTTTTGTGGATTTATTTTATTTCTTATACCTATATCGATTAGTTTGTATTTCCAATCAATAAATGAAAACATTGACCAACAATTTTAATTACTAAAATTGATGTGGTCTGCATGTTACTTAACGACTTTTGAAATAAATTGTTTCTAAACTTTTATTAAATAGCAATTTCAATATATTTGTAGGAAAAAGTTAAATTAAATTTGTTCTAGCTTTAGAATCTAGAATTTTGAAACATTATTGGTCATATTATTGTTGTTATGGGCAATAATATACCGACGCGTTATGTTGCACCAATAAATAATAATTATTAGGTATTTTTCGGCGTTAGTAATTTTTGTTTGAGCATAATTTTTACCGCTGACGTCTATTTTTTATTCACATTTCTGAAATGTCATATTTCTTCTTTGTTTTTCGTCCTTTTGAACAACCTTGATGGTGCCAATATGGTTTAGCATTAATTTTTCGTGATAGTATGAAAAAATGTTACTCTGATTAACATTAAGCCCGTTGCCCTAATTTATCAAATATCAACAAAAAAGTAGGTATATATTTGTGAATAATCAGCGAATTGTCTATTGATAAAAATACTAACAGCTACTAAATTTTATTGGTAGTATTAAGTTTTATTGGGTGTGACGTATGTTTGCTGTTTTGATACGACATTGTGACAATGATATGCTAATGTCCTATTAAACGTATTGAAAATTGTAGTTAAAAGTAAAATCTTTACTGGTGGTAGGTCTCTCATATTCCTCTATTCCTCCCGCCAAAGAGCAGTGGTAACGTACTGCTGTGTTTCGGTTTGAAGGACTTTGTATTTGTAGAGTATTTATTGGAAATATTGAGACTTAACGCCTTATGTTTCAGGATGGCAAACGCAGTGGAATGCCAAGCATTGCTACTGCCCATGAGTGGTCGTATCGCTTAACATCAGGTGAATGGCAATTCATAGCAATAAAAAAATTCTTGTATGCAAAGGGATAGCTGGGTCGTTACTATTGCTATGGATATTTCTGCCGCCAAACAGCAGTGTAGTACTGTGTTTACTGTTGTGTTTCAACTTAATCTAAATTGTAAGTAGTGATTATTGGGCATTAAGATATAGTACATCATATATCTTGGGGTGATGAACAGGGTCTCGAGCGAATATTTTGTAAGATTTACAAGAATTTTTATGGCATGCGGTAGCCGCCGACCCGCACTGGGTCATTATGGTTGATTATTGTCGTTATTTTTTGTACTGGTACGGCATAATGACTGCACTGCACCTGATGGTAAGCGCAAATGCTGTCCAGGCTGAATATCCAAAGGCATCAGACGGCAGTCGCATGCCATCCAATACAATTATGTCGGCCTGCTAAGATGCCCCTTTAAATTTCGGCGGAAGGACCAAGAATTATAGGAAGGAGGGAACAAACGTGACGGCAACAATTCCAAAGTATGACGATGCGGTACAAAAAAAATGGTGAACAAAACCCGCTTGCAGTGGGACGTATATGGTCTTTACTCAACCACTGGAAGTCGTGTGCTGAACATAGGGCCTTCCCCAAGGACCTCCACAGCGACCTGGTGGAAGCGACTTTCTTATATGCGCTGGATTAATGTTAATCATATTGGTATCAAGTTTTTATTGTTTATTATTTATTTAATCCTTTTTCGCACTTTACTGAAAACAGTATAGAAAAAAAACATAATAATAAAAGTACAAGTGACGGACTTATCACAAGTAGGTAATTTGGTACAGGCAACCATGGTATGGATAAACAGGAGAAAGAAAAAGCAGTGAAGGGCATAAACAGAATAAATAAATAAGTAATACCCACCACCCAAAAGAAATATTAGTGGGCCGCACAAAAATTTATCTCGGATCGAACCGGCCTCTCGTTTCACAGACAGCGTCTAACTGACTGCGCCACGAAGGCTGTCAAACAAATTAATTTTGAAATTTTAAATTTGCTTGCTTGGTTCGTAATACGAAGCACTGTTGTCTATTATGCATGTTAGTAAATTACTTGCGTGGAAGTTCTCTCGCGATGTTTTCCTATCATGTATTGGCTCGGTGTGTCAATATTTACTCTTCGAACAATGAGTTATGATTTTAAAACTAAACAATTGTCCATATCGCGTTAGTGTTTGTTAAATATTAAGGAAAATTTGTCGTGTTTTTATGATTGTCCATCCTTAACTGCTAGAATGCCACGGACAATCAAGATGTACATGTTAACACTAATTACTAATTAGTAATTAGTTTATATTATGTTTAAAATGCGTGCGGTGGCCTGTTGGTAAACAGACTGGACGCGGCTGGAACATGTTCACGGTGATCGCGGGTTCGAATCCCAGGGCACATCGATTACTTTTCGGTGTCATGTGTGTATTGATAGTCAATCACCTCGCACTGGAACGGTGAAGAAAAACATCGTGAGGAAATCTGCATACCATAGCGATTTATAAGAATTTTTATGGTATGTAAGTCTGCCAACCCGCACTAGGCCAACGTTGTGGATTATATGGCCTAACCACTCTCAATCATATTCTCGATTGTAGAGGAGGCCCGTGCCCTACAGTGGGACTTATATGGGCTGATACTAATGTTTAAATTGGTATAAAGTCAAATCCCGCAAAACAGCAGTGTAAAAGCACTTTTGTGTTCCGGATTGTAGAACATTGGAGCCAGTGTAACTATGGGACATATCGAGACGTTAGTATGTCACAGGATGGTGAGCACAGTTGAATGCCAAGCATTGCTTTGTAATAGATGGTGTTGTTTATTTTTTTTTCTTTCCACGAGCGGTCATATCGCTTACCATCAAGCGAATGTCATGCTCGTCTCGTCATTCATGGCAATCAAAAAGCCTACTCGGAGAATTTGCCTAGATCTTCACAGTGTAGTTAGCGCGGCTTAAACAATAGCGCAAATCATTGGCATCAAATCATCAAATCGCAAATCAAATCATCATCAATTAGTCCACAGATTGCAACATCGATATTACAGCTATGAAGTAATAAGATAAAAAAAACCATTTGCAATACAGACTATGTATTTTGCAAAAAATAAAAAATATACCTATGATAAAACTGCATTCCGTTTCCTGACTAGATATCACAATCAATGGCCAGTCACTAATGATGAAAATAACAGGTTAAATGATGACTGATGGTTTCAGTACACATAATTATGGGCGATTATGCAGGGGTAGACGTAGTGCCGTCACGGCACGCTGAACTACAAAATTTGCATCGGGCGAAATGTAATTTTGTATGAAAATTGTACAAAATATGGTGACAAACGGTGCAATTATTGTGATTGGAGCGTTTCGCACGTGCATGGACATACGCGATCGTGACGGGATAAACCCAGCTTTAGTATTTTTTTTCACAGTTTGACGCGGAGTCTGTTCATTATTTGGTTGATAAAATCAAAATCACGCCGAAAGTGATGGTATATTGAATGTTTTTGAATCTACTTGTGTATCGGAATTTGTTTATTGATGCGCTATTATATATTAAAACTGCCTGTTGCGTAGTTTTTGAAGATGCTGCTGGGAATTGCGAGGACGCGGGTACAATCCCCGCACGTCTGTGTGATCCACAATCATTTGGGTCTGAATAAAATAAAACCTAAAAAGTTGTTAGACTACCTCGGTAGCGTAGTTGTACTAGGGTACGGTTACAAAGCTGAGGTCTCGGGTTCGAATCCCGGGTTGGGCAAAGTGATAATGGATTTTTCTATTCATTTTTTGATATTTTCTTTAGAATTTGTGCCCGATATGGCGATAGGCTCGCCACCATCACATCGTGGGACGGAACATACAAGGCGAAATGTGGGTGTCTAGGCAACTCCGCCTACCTCTTCTGGGAAAAAGGCGTGAGTTTATGTATGTAAAAAGTTATTCATAGTTTCTAATACCTACTTTTCCACGTCAGAAGACGTATTATCTTTATACGAATACTTATTTACATTCAGGTGTGCGTGACACTCTTGGGTATATTATTATTAAATAATTGTTTCCGCCTGTCACGGGCATTCCTAAATTAATATGAAGATAGGTGACGAGGCATTAATCGGTCGTCATAGCAGACTTCTCGTCCCAATGGTCGGTAATATTATATTGGCAGTATGTATATGATGATGATTGATAGTCAATCACTACGCACTAAAACGGTGCAGGAAAAACATCGTGAGGAAACCTGCATACCATAGCGGTTTATAAGGATTTCTATGGTATGTAAGTCCGCCAACCCGCACTAGGCCAGCGTGGTAGACTATATGGCCTAACCACTCTCAATCGTACTTTCGATTGTAGAGTAGGCCCGTGCCCTGCAGTGGGACGTATATGGCATGATACAGACAGATGTAGATGAATAGACAGAGGTACCGCTCTTGTCTTTAACGTTTGCGAAGCTTATGTTCATTCTATCCACACATTCATATCACAACATTAAGCTGAGTGGAAACCTATCGGTCACAGCCGCGACTAGCAATTTTTTCATAATTCTTTACTAATATTATAAAGCTGAAGAGTTTGTTTGTTTCATGTAATCTCAGGAACTACTGGTTCGAATTGAAAAAAATATTTTGGTGTTGTACATGTCATTGATATAGGCTATATATTATCACGCTAAGAAGGCAAAACAGTGCCTAGTGAAAAATGACTCGTCTTTTTTCTTCTTCTTTTATTTCATTTTTAATTGCACCAAATGTCCAGACAAGCATGCCGTACACCTGATGGTAAGCGATACGTCCGCTCTTAAAAAGTAGCAAAACCAATCAACACTTTGAATTACAAAGCAATGCTTGAGACATTAGATGTTAAGTCTCAATATGTCCAGTAGTTACAATGTCCTTCAACCCGAAACACAACAGTGCATTTACACTGGCTGTTTGGCGAAAGAAATATATATTGCGGTGGTGCCTACCCAGGCGGCCCCTCACATATGAGAGACCTGCTACCAGTAAATTACATATATCTTGGATACTCTTTTAATTATGTATTTGTAATGTTTGAATATTATCATTCTCAGCCTACTCCTCCTCCGTGATAGCCTCCGTCATTCGTGGTGCAGTTGTTTAGACACCGGTTCTGAAACGTGAGGACGCGGGTTCGTTCCCCTCACCCAGATAAATACTAGTGTGATGCACAGGTATTTGTTTCGAGTCAAGGTTTTTGTGAGAACAAAAAGTCTCTCGTAGTTTCTGATACCCACGATACAAGACTCGATCTTAGTTTGGAGTCAGGATTATGCATGTGACTATTGGGTGTATTTATTATTTTATTTATTTATTTGTTTATTAAATAATGCACTAAATTCTATCAATAAACGATTTGACAAACGAAAATATATCCTACACCAATTCTAATACGATATCCAAATATTGCAATTAACGTTCAATTTGACTAATATTCGGACGGGCTGTCGGGGAATTTTTCATCTGAGCTGTATTTATTTTCTAATTCACACTTATTACGCCACCCGTAATGACCGCAAAACTGTTGATAAAATTTCTAAAATACTAGTAGTTATGGGATATAAACTATTATTTGATATTAACGACGCGGTCCGGCTTTGCTCCGATGCAAATATTTTTAAGTTTAGTTTACACCAGCAATATATTGTTTCGCTTGTAGTATTTTGTTTATATTCAAACTCAATTTGGCTGCCGTCTTATGTACTGCTTTTCCCGTCCCGTCCAGTTATATCCCGTCCTGTACCGACTCATTCCGTTCGATTTTATTATTATCGTTTTTTTAACTAAAGGATAAACTTATGTACTACTGTAGTATCTTGCAAAACTGTACAAATAGTTTTGACTTTTGACTCACGGCATGTAATCGTCTTCTCTCTTTTCACATACCAATCCTTTGAAATTGGAAGATTTATTAAACTAAATTTTTCGCGACGAACATTAGTTTATATGATAATTTAAGGTGTCGACAACCTATGTACCATATTTAAGCGAAATCGGTTCGGCCTTTATTAAGACGACCACACACGAAAGCACAGACAAACAGACGTTAGAAACGTTAATGCCCTCCATAAGTTTTTCTCATATTACATTATAACATTTATCAAAGTAGTTATTTATTGGTTATGCAACACTGACATTATTCTTACAAAACATTCAACAATTACGCGTCTTTAATACATTTTTCTTGGAAACAAAATAATTATGAGTGTTATTAATTTATAGATTCATGCTTGGAGAATTGCTCATGAGGATGCAAAAATAACAAACGAAGTTAATCTTTGGGGAACTGTTAAGGATGGAGATTCTCTAATGTGTGTTTTTTATCGTTAAATCTCCCAAGAATAAACGAAAAAGGAATACACGACTTCGAAAAGTCACTAGTATTAGCTCTTCAGGTAGAAATAATAGTTCACTTGTTTCCACAATTACTTTTATTAGTTGCTTCACAATATTTGTACTAAGTAATTGGTTGTTTACGGTATCAGACTTCCACCACTAAGGTGCGTGTTCGCATCCTCCAGGTTCTCTCGCGGGGATTGGCGGGAACGAACGAATGAATGAATCTCAGAGTGAAGAGCGAGTATGAATAATCACTAGAGTGAATGACAGATGGATCAATACCACATCAGATATGCGAACACGCACATTATGAGTTATAAAAGGATATTCTAGGTACATTTTCTTATACGAGTAAAACTAGGACAAAATAAATATAATTAATTATAAAAGCTAACACTAGTGTATTCCCTAAGTTTGATACGATCTCCCATATCATAGTCCACTCTCCAGGATACACTCGACTAACCGAGTTAGCTCTTGTCTTTATAATTTTAAGTACTGAAATATTGTATGTGTATTGTACGATTAATGTTTCGTGAATTTTGTAAAGACCTTTCCACAAAAGAAAAACCATCAAGATATGATGTGGTCTAGATTGAAAAGAATTTTCGGTCTTGTAAGTGCCCTTTATTCAAGTACCTTGTGCCATATTCTACCTGTGCGTCTTTACATTCGTTCTAATAATAGGATGTACGGAATCTCTCAATTGAGATCACCCATTTTTCTGTCGACGTTAATAAGCAAATTTATCGCTGAGATGCTTTTATTAATCCGATGACTTGCGGATTTAGACATTCATTTGATGTTTTGAATTTAGTTTGCAGTAATGAGATTTTTTTTCAGTTAATGGCGAGACGAGTACGCCGTTCGCCTGATGATAAGCGATACGACCGCTCATGAACAGTAGCAAAACCAAACACCTTGAATTATAAAGCAATGCTTGGTATTCCACTGTACTCGCCACCCTGAGACATGAGATATTAAGTCTCAATATGTCCAGTAGTTATTTTGGCTTCAATGTCCTTCAATCCGAAACACAACAGTACATTTACACTGCTGTTTGGTGGGATAAGTTGACATTGCGATGGTACCTACCCAGGCGGCCTCTCACATATGAGAGTACCAGTAACCGGTACAAGATAGCAGTAAATGCATTTAAGCTTAACATCTTATGTCCCAGAATGGCGAGCACAGTGGAATGCTAAGCGTTTCTTTGTAATTCATGTTTGGTCGTGAGCGGTCTGGCGAATAGCATGCTGGTATCTCGCCATTTAATGAACTAAAATAAAAATTGTGTTGAGGTAAATAAAATGTACTTTTAATTAATGCTACTTTACTTTAAAAATCCATATAATATTATGTGTACAGTTTGTAGTTAAATGTGATTAGCAAAAGCATAATGTACTTTTAAATTACTTCGAAATACATATAGATTATTTTGTGACTAGCTATTGATATATTTTAAAAACTGACACCATAAACGTAAATGTTATTTAATCTTGTGATATTACCTATAAAAGTCATTTAGGGACATGGTTTCACTGGTTATCAAAATTGCAAACAGAAGTCCTATTATACATATGTGTGTAAAGTAATTTCCAAACTTATAAATATTATATCCAGTTGCAATTGAGAAATCCTAATTTATTGCTAATCCGTTACCAAGTAAGCCTAAATGTACCACTAATATACCTATTATATTTTGTTTTACGAATATTTGTCCCAAAGTACCATAAGGTACTCAACTGTGCTTTTAAATTAATAATGTATTTTATAATTCATGATATTTAACAAATATCTTCACACGAACAACTTTTAGTTAGAAACACAATTAAAAAAAAAATGCACATAAAGTTATAAAAGTACTCACGCTCATAAATGTCAATAAATAAAACATGTAACTGAATGCAGACACAGTTCAAATGTCAATGAGTATAAAATTATTCACAACATCATTAATATCGGGAAACAAAATAATAAATAAATAAAAATATTGGAATAAAAAAGAAACAAACGATTGTGTCACTCACGTCATTCTGATAATTCCGAGATACGGAGACTGTCCAGGCGACCCTCAAAAGGTATGAACCACAATGAACTGCTCGTCCCATTCACGGTAACGCGATGGCCAATTACCTACTTTAACAACGAAGACCGTATTCATGACATCCAATGTTGAGTCTACAATTGTTACTTGTTAAGGGCTTTCGCTTTTTGGATAAATATAAGATGGACATATTTATGACTACTTTTATCTTTTGGATGCTTAACATTTTAAAATGAAGAGACCAAGTAGTGTGATTTTTATTGTGAAGAGGATTATTAATTGTAACAGCAGGTATATGATCTGAATTGTACTAATATTATTATCCGGCACGTTCGAATTGCTTTACGTTTCAGTTTAGAAATACGTATTAAATATATAATGTGACTGTAGATTTTATAGCCTTAATAAATAAGAGTTGCACATTTTACTTCATATTTCTATTGAAATCTAAAGAAAATCTTCCTTTAGGTTTCCTACATTAGAAGGCTATTGACGCATTCGCTGCTGTCTTGTAGTGGTGGTAGGTGTCTCATATGTGAAAAGCCGTCTAGGTAGGTGCCACCGCAATATCCATTACTCCCACCCAAGAGCAGTTTAAATGCACAGTTGTGTTACGATTTGAAGGACATTATAGCCAGGGTGCTACTGACCATATTGATATTTAACATCTCAGGAAGGCGATTGTACTAGAATGCCAAGCATTACTGTTGTCCATGAGCGGTCGTATCGCTTACCATCAGGCGATAGGCATGCTCATCTCGCCATTCACTTCAATGTATAAATAAATATTTTCTTCTGGCTAAAGGTGGACGCAGTCGCCAGCATGTCTGGTGGACACTTATGGATAAAATGTAATAGTAATAGTTCATTGAAAACTTGTCGAAAGAACATGATATGCCAAAGACCCTTGAACCAGATGAATTGAAACACAAGCCAGTTCGTCAAGGTAACGTCTTAAGCGGCACCTTTAGTGTTTTAAGAACATAATATATTCTAAGATAACCATTTGTTAATATCAAATGAGTGTGGCATATTAATTTTAAGGTGTTTGCGATATTTATATTTGCAAGGGGCGTTTTTTGGATGCTTGACTATAAATACTTTAGTAAATTTAAGGCGTTGAAGACTTGAAAAATTTTATTAATAATTAATAATTATAAATTGAAAATGTGAGTCCCTCCCTAAACTGAACTCAGGTTGTGGATTTAGTGTCGTATACTACAAAACAATAGATATAGTATCTACAATATTTTTTCACACACGTACACACGTATTCAGATAAATAATTTCAATAAATATTTATTACATTAATCCCTGATATCCTTTGAATAAAGCTAATAAAAAGAGTTAACACTAACGTTCAATGACACCATTCGTCAAGATTTTTTTTTATGAAGCGGTTAAGAATAAGGCTGGGTACACACGGAGCGTTGTGTTATCGGAGCATTGCTTCAAGGCAGTGGTAACGTTTCAGCGACGCAATGGCGACACGATTACGTGTATGTGGGTGGCGTGTATATTATGGTTATTTGTAGGTTAAAACGACGCAGCGGCAGCATTGCGTCGACGCATCGGTGACGCAACACCCTGTGCGGTCTCAGCATTATCCAATAACTCAAATTATTCCTTTTTTCTAACAGGCCTCGTGTCACATAATTAAAACTGCTGTAGGAGGCCATATAAACGAATGCACCCGAGTTTCAACTAACAGAGACAAATAAAGAGAGACCGTGCGGCGAGTAACACCATCATTAAATAATAAAACCCAGTGCCCACGACCTTCACCAGGAGTGTTACGAAGAAGAAGAAGAAAGTTAAGGAAAAGACGGGCAGATTTTCTTTTATAATATTTTATCAATATACAGGATATACATAAAATGTCAAAAATGCTTAAGGTGCCAATAGGTATTCCGAATTTTAAAGTTCGAGTCAAAAATCTTTAAAAAAGTTTCTGTGCTCTCCTTTTGATATGTTGTATTAACCATCTTCAAGAAAAAAAAATGTATATATATACCTATATATATCGGGTATCTCAAGACTGCTACCGAAAACGAAGCCGGGTGGTAGTTTTAGTGACTACAAACACAATGTAACTAAAAATTTCGCAAAGAAACGCGACAATTATTTTTTATGATTTTTTAAATATCGTCATTTTTGGGTGGTAAATCCATAGTTTTTGCTAAAATAATAATTTAAACACTTTTATACCCTAGATTATTTATAAATAAAAGGGTAAACAATATTATTTTAGGAAAAAATGTATTTACCACCCAAATATGGTCATAGGAAAAAAAGAACAAAAAAAAATTGTCACTTTTTTTGCAACTTTTTCTGTTGCATTGTGTCAGAAGTCGCTTAAACTACCACCCGGCTTCATTGTCGGTAGCAGTCTTGATATACCCTGTATAGTGGACTTTATCCATGGACAATTTTTAAACCTATTTTAGTTATCGAATGTTTTGTCTCCTTCGCTCAAACTGAATTCAAAAGTCGTTCGAATAGGACAAAAAATCGATAACTTAAATAAGGTTAAGGGTCACTGAAGATAATAGCTTTGGCATTGTGTTTTATTCCGTAGTGGTAAAGATTATAAATGAATACCTATGTGAGAACTTCATACATCTAGTCTATTCATTTTTTACTATTTATGATAGCGTGATATTCGTCAATTTGACCGAGACAGGAAGTTGGCGGATTTTTTTTCATAAGTGATGCTAGTGTACTCACCTTTCATGATGCTTACACAATGAAACAGCTGTATTTTATGACAATATTGAACCATAAATTAAACTAAACATTTTATTTTCTTAATTTAGTTTAGGATGTATTTATATTATGGAACGGTTAACATAGCCAAAAAAGATAAATACCGAATTAGATTTTGAAATGACATATTTAACATCTCGCTATTATCATCGGAGAAGAAAACGTAATACATTTTATATGTAGATTAATTTTATGGTACTGGTGGTTGGTCTCTCATACGTGAGAGGCTGTCTGGGTGGGTACCACCGCAGTTTCCATTTATCCTGTCAAACAGCAGTCTAAATGCACTGTTGTGTTTCGGATTGAAGGGCATTGTAGCCAGAGTAACTACCGAACATGTTGAGACTTAACATCTTGTGTCTCAGGATGGCGAGCGCAGTGGAATGCCGAGCATCGCTTTGTAATTCAAGGTGTTGTTTGGTTTTACTACTGTTTATGAGCGGTCGTATCGCTTACCATCAGGTAAACGGCATGCTCGTCTCGCTATTCATAACAATAAATAAAAAAAAGTTTTCCATTTTGACGCATCCGCAAGATACCCGAACGAGACCTTTGACACTAAAACCTATTTCAGTCCTACAGATTATTTACAAGGCTGTCATTATTATACAAGTAATAGCACTTGAACAAGTTTTTATGCAATAAAAATGTTTGCAATATCTGACATGTAGTGGACAAACTTGACCTTAATTGGAGCTACTAGACTTGACGTTTATTCCTTTTACGACTGCACTACACGCATAGCATTGAAATATTGGTAATTATAGACGTTTTATTTTTAGAAATATCTTATTATTTTATCTTAAGTAGTTTTTGGTACATATTATTGTTTTTATTATTCGTATTGTTTGGTAATAATAGGATAAGTTGTTTGTTTTGTCTTAAATGATTAATTAAGTTATAATTGTTGTTTTACTTATACTTTTTATGTTCACTCCATGTTTTGCTTTTCAGTGAAAACTTTATTGGGTGTTTTTGTAATACATTATATAATGTTTATTTATTTGTAACATTTAAGCTGTCTGTTTTTCTTTGTAAATAAATACGTCGCTTTATTTTCAAGTAGAAACTTGTATTTAAGCCAAATACTGGATATATCAAGACTGCTACCGAAAAATCCGAATGGTAGTTTTAGTGACTACAAACACAATGCAACTAAAAATCTCGTAAATAAAGGCGACTATTTTTGTTATGATTTTTAAATATCATTTTTGGGTGGTAAATCCATAGTTTTTGCTCAAATAATGATTTAAACTTTTTTATACTTTGGAGTCTTTATAAATAAAATATTACACTATCATTTTAGTTGCATTGTGTTTGTAGTCACTAAAACAACCACTCGGCTTCGTTTTCGGTAGCAGTCTTGATATACTCTGTATACATATAAGTATAGAAAACGTTAACTACTTTATTGATGTAAAAATAACTTATTTTAAGGGTAAAAATTAAAATCGTTCCGTCTTAATTTTGACTTTTAGGTCCAACAATCCGGTTATAGGATTTCCAATTTTATGTTCGAGATACAATAATGTTTTCTTGGGCAGGATTGATATTGGCAGGTCGTAAAATCATTAGTCATATTTTTCTGTAAGACGACAAATAAATGTGTCGAATACATATCGAAATGGGTCGCAGACAGACATAAAATTCATTATCATAATTTCACCCTCCATCAATCCCTGACTGGTCAGGTCTATTCTTAATTAAAACACTGTATTTGGTTCTAATACTGGATCAACTAAATAAGAAATTGTATTATAGGTATCAAAATATATTTACAAAAAATAATACTATTGTTTTTCGCCATCACACGCAGATTCCAATTTCTCTGTTTGCACTTGTATTGGTGTAAGTTTCCTCTCGCGTCGATGTTGTACGAACAGCCATCTGAAATGTAATGAAAATATTAAGTAAGAACAGTTTTTACTGGTGTGTTTGTATTATATTCAGAGAAATATTCAATTTAGCGAGAACAAAAAGTGTTGCTTAGTTATGCAAACGCATTATATGCTGAACTTAGGAACTGCTGCATTGAAAATAAAAATATTAGCTTTAAACAGAAAGAATCAGAAAAATGATAGAATTTGATGTTATTCTTGTATTTGAATGGGACTAAAATATTTCGATGATTTTTAAAGTCGTTTTGGCCTCTATTACCCAATACTTTTTTTCCGAAATATATCCACGTAAGCGGGCTTACAGAATCTTATAATAAAATCATAGAATAAGTATTCTTTGAAATATATCGAAAACATGTTGGCCGGGAAGATTCTCTGTTTCTGTCTCATTATTAGCGATTGCAATGAAACAATTGGGAAAACCGCTATCATTTTATTAAATGGCAAAAGACAGTCGTTTTTCATCTGAACGATGCTGTAACTGTAATGTACTGTAAATAATCGCAGATTATATTCAATAGATTCTATATATTCTATTCTAGATTCTCTGCGATATGATGAAGTCAAAAACCTTTTTATATTTCAACTTATCTCATACTTATACTTACATCAACATACTAATCGCAGGAAGTGTCATAAACGCACTGAACAGGAATACAGTGCCAGTGAATATCGATAATGTCTTGGCATACATCGCCGAATATGTTGGATCAAACATTAGTGCTGCCAGCGTCTCCACCAAACTGAATAATGAGTTCATTTTACCTGAAAAACAGGAATTAATATTATTTTTGATCGTATTATGGAAATATGGAAAGCCAACTGAGAAACCAATGCAACGTTTATGTAATTGACAAACATTTTATATGAATTTAAATGAAAAGATGTTGCTAAATACAGTACTTGCATCTAAATATAAGAGCTGTAGTATGTGTGTTAATGGACCTATTATTTTTTAAATTATTTAACCTCTTAGTAGCAATGATTTGGTAGACGAACCAGGGAGTCAGATGATTTTGTGAACATCTCCTATGCATTCGCACACTTCAAATAGAATTGCGTCTATGCATTGGGGTCGTATGAATAATATAATGAATCCAATACAGAAAATGTTATCTATTTATTTAATTTGTCCTTAAATTGAAACTCCCAACTCTTAAAAGTAGAATAATACAAGTTATAGAGATGATTTAAAAAAAGGAAACTATCATCGACAGAATATCCATTTACAAAATTAAGTAAAATGTTTATTTGTGAAATATCAACTTAACAATTGATGAAGATTCGTCATTACATGCATTAATAATTTTTCGCTGCACAGTAAAAACTTTTCAAAAGTTCTGTAAGAACGCGCCATTTCGCTTTCATCGCTTTTCTTTTCCAGAATAAAATGCGAGTACATTTTATTAGTATCCTTGTACCTGTAGTCGTAAACTAGATTTTATTTCGTGACTAAACCTCGTAAAATTGTCAAATAGTGTACAAGAAAATCGCATCACGGCTTACCGAGCTCCTCGCTGGGCACTAGTTTGGAGGCCAATGACCTCAGCGACGTGAATGTGGTCGCGTTCAAAATCTCCACTAATGGCACTGCAAATGAAATATGTATTTATTGAAGTTTGATTAAAAATGACATTAGATATTTTTGCTAAATAATTTAAAATTGGAATATGTTTCCTCCAGCATCATTTATCGGGAGCGCCACACACCAAAACCGCCGCCCGGCGACATAGCCCACCGATACAATCCGGCGGCAAATAAAATAATAATCATGTCGGCAAGACATTACACAGGTACATTATCTACACAATAATATTAAAAACACGTTTTATAGACTAAATACGCCGTCTTTTCTTTTTATTTAGTAAATGTATCATTGGTAGCGGTGATACTCCATCAGGTGGTTTGTTTTCTTACTAATCCATAATAAATCACAATTTACATTACAGTGAACTCTGCAGTTACATAATTTATTTTTAAGTTGCGTAAGCAAAACGCAGCACTCCAAAATATAATAACAGCACTAGAATTATTATAATTAATGTAAATTAATTGGACTTACCCATAAACATGTGGATGTCATTCTGTACGAAAGCAAAAAGCACTGAACCCGCCAGCTTGCTCACTATAGATATGAGACACAGAAGTGAGTCGTGAAAACCCCATCGCTTGCTGAACACGCTTATTGAGAATAATGCTCCTGGAAAAACAAAATTCATGCTTGTAGTTGTATGTTTGACACATAAAATGTATGTATTATCGCTTATGCACATAATAGTACGCTTAAACGAGAACATATAGTTATAAGCGCATACGACTATCGTGGAAACATAATATTAATTGAATACTTATGGTTCGAGACAGTGAGTAACTTTTAACAGTAATTCTTGGGCATATATTCTGCTTCTGAAGTAAACTTTATAATAATGTAATATTGTTTAGTGACAGCAACTATGCATGAAAGGTGCAATATCCTACCTACTAAGGTAAGTTTCTCAGATCTGTACAACTGAACGTACTCGCTCAATACAATCCTTTCGAAGCACTAGTACTAGGAATAAGGACAATGCTAGAAGCTTCTATTAAAACGAACTACAAATGGAAAACATCACAGAAGTACGTGTCCCATCAGAGTTGTAGTGCTGTCGAATGGGTAAGCAGTAAACTCACTAAATTGCGTACTTGTGATTTGCAATAAACTGTTTTTATTATGTGATGTCTGTTTCGCATTTTATTTTGTTCATGACACACCAAATGTGAATATAAAAAAATAAATTAGAGAGATATAAAATAAAAATGTAAAGAAAATAAAGTTTACAAAGCTTCAAGGAAATTAAACCCTTTATGTTGTTGCTGTTCTTGTTTTTGTACCATGACACATAGTGTGATCACTAAATAACGCTTTCGGATCTGAGTATTGTGGTGCATAAAAGACTAGGGATGCAAAATAAATATTTTGCTTTAAAGTGTAAGTACTATGAGTTTTTTTATTTATTTTATATATAAAGTAAAAAGGTTATAGATATTGCGTTCTCCTGTTTGCTATGTTTTACTTACAATAAGTACTTTACAACTTGTCTAATGTGCATTGCTGCGCCATGAACATATGAGCAAATTAGGGTTTTTAACGGACCCACATTCGCCTCGCATTTGTTCAGACACGACTAGTTGGATGCAGGCCACTTCTAACAGGTCTCTGTGGAAATCCTTGAGTTAGGCCTGTTTTGAGCAGTGGACTTCCTGTGGCTGAGGAGAGAGAGAGAGAGACTAGTTGGAGAATACTTACCAATGGAGTGTGTGATGATGCTATACGTCGAGTATAAACTGTACTTCAGAGCGTCCCATTTAAGTCTATACCTCACGAACATATACGTGACGATTCTTTCACCTGATAACATACAACCACGCTGTAATATCTTTATGAATTAAGTATATGTAAATACGGAATGGATCATGTTCTTGTATTATTTATAATATTTTCCTTGTGGAATGCTTATACACGAGGAATAATTAGCAGAGCAAATGTGCGAAAATATTAGTTCAAAATAACATGCCTTTTTTTTAAATATTAATTTTGTTTGAGCTATTGTTAATTGGACTGTGAAATGTAAAGTCTTATTGTCATCGAATATTTTTAGAAGAAATTGAGAAATATTTTTAATTCGCCACATTAGTGAATGTGGGTTAGTCGAGAATTTTGTATCTATTTATATAAACTCCTTCAATTATTATGAGTCGTGAGCGACCGGTATCCTTTAGCTTAATCCACTACACATGCACATGTTGGCTAAGAGTTCTGGATAATCGTTAGTTGTCAGCCTTTAAGAATTATATATGAATGATGAATGATGAAAATAGTTTAAAAATAGCTTTGTTTACAGTTGGTAGGTCTCTCATATGTGAGAGGCCGCCTGGACAGGTACAACCGCAATGTCTATTTCTCCCGCCAAACAGTAGTGTAAATACACTGTTGTGTTTCGGTTTGAAGGACGTTGTAGCCAGAGTAACTACTGGACATGAGTTCATGAGCGGTCGTACCGCTTACCTTCCGGCGAACGATATGCTCGTCTCGCCATTAATTGAAATAAAATAAAAAAATAAATAAAAGGGGTTAACGACCAAAGGAAGCAATATTTTGCCTCTGACTACATTTTGCATAAATTTCTACGGTACAATGTCAATATAAAAAAGGGGATAAAAAACTTTACTCACCATGGTTTGGCCCGTACACAATAGCCACCACTGATAGAGTTAAAATTATTTTCGTCCTGAAATTGCCTGGCCTTTTTTTGAACGCCACTGCAGCTGTTTCTTTAACCAATGTCACCATGTCCATACAAGTAATGGGTTTTTTCTGTAAATAATATCGTATTTGTTTTATTACATTAGAAATCTACAGAACGACGAGTCAGTGATTTCTGATTGGAATATACTTGTGGTTCAATTTTTCTTTATGTTTGTATAGATACCTACTACATTTTATAGGATTTTTCGTAATATCCATGTGAGTTTTACAAGAAATATAAATCAATCATGAAGAAGTTGTTGCTAGTCCGCCAATTAACCACAATACTATAGAAAAATTGGGTTAAGCCGAGAAATTGATTTATATCTTTTAACTAAAAGTTAATAATTTGTTTACAACGAATTTTGACCTAAATTCACTTCCTCGCTAAGAAATTAAAATTAACAAAAGCCCGTTGTTATTGTTTACTTTCAATACTGCGCAGTTCTGTACACCCAATAGCTTTGTTTACAAAATAAGTATTTAAATCACTTACACTTTCACTACTGTCGAAGTTAGGTTTCGTGTTGTTTTTCAAACAAAGAAGTCCATACATAAATGTGATCAAGTAAATAGACCCTGATAATACGAAAATACCATAGTAGCCCCATATCTTCAGCAAAATACCACTTAGAGCTGTACCTATGGGTATTCCAGCAGTCATGCATAGGTTTACTAAACCGACTCTAAAGGTCCTGGATTGTTCATCTGTGATATCACTGATATAACTAAATACTCCCAAGTATACCATAACCCAGCCTCCGGTGATGGCTGGGAAGAATGCTTCAAAGAACATAGTCACTTCTACAGAGATCTGATTAAAGAAGTACGTGCTAAGTATATTACACAGGCAAACGATAAATTCTCCAAAAATCGGCAGGATGATGCATATTTTCCTGTTACCAGTCCTGTCACTCCAGGCTCCCATGAAGGTCACTAGTATGGTTGGAATTGCTGTCTGGATAATACTCTTCCATGATTCAATGGCAGAAATTACTTTCTGAACTTCACCTTCGTAGTAAGTCAAGTTGCCCTTTCGATCGATCAGCGAATCGCAAATTTCGTCACCAAATTCCAATTTCACCCGGCACGTTTTGTCTAAATTCAAATTCTGTATGGCTAATCTGGCCAACATAGCTGGGATTATGAGCCCAGCTAAAATTGGCTCGACGGTTATGTTCGATTTTATGTAGCATAATTTCTCTATGAACCCTTTGTTGTTGAAATCATTGTTTTGAGTTTGTTTCTCTTTGAGTGGTTGTTCTTCGGGATCATTGGCTTTTTGTTGTGAACCAGACATCGCGTACGCTCCCGTTGAAAGCTTAGCATGTACTGATGTTGTCGTATTATCATATTAAAGAGTTCATTCGTCTCCAATTCAAACAAATTCTTTGAAGTTTATACGGCTTGATTCAAAGTATTAGGCAAAATAATATTTTTTAATGCATGTACATTTATATATGGTGTTTTAATTAAAATTTCTTATTTGTGAATGGAATGTATAAACACGTAAATTTCAAATGCGTTTTCTTTGATATTCCAAATAAGAATTAATTAATTTTCTTTGAATTTAAGAAATTTAATTTTGAAGTTACTGAACACGTACAAAGATAATATTGAAATTAGAATTTTATTGAAAGTCGCAAGGTTGCTCTACTAATTTTATTATGTATTAATTGTCTCTATAATTTTTCACTTATTTCGCCGTTTACACCCTCTTATGAAGAAAAATATAATATTGACTGAGTTATATCATGATTTTATGCACGTTGCATTAAATTAAATTAATTTTCATACAAGCGGTTATCTGCTTGACGACATTCTCTTTCTCTGTCTCTCTTCAGCCACAAAAGGTCTATTGCTGAACATAGGTGTCCCCCAAGAGCTACATTACATTTGAGAATTTTTCTAATCCTGGCGTTTAAAGTTTAGAGCCTACATCCAGTGGCACTAAAACATTATTACTCTATTGTTCATAAACAAGACTTTCAAATAGGTTCATTGTATTTAGCACCCAACAAAACCCCCTATACATAGTTTCTTATCAACTCTGTTATAAACTAATTAATATTTGCACAATGTGTTTGGTTAACTACTGCACCGGCCCTGATGTCTAGATAACAATTATATAAACATCAGTCAATTCCTCTTGTATTTGCTAACTGATACGCCACCTTGCGCAATATTTATATTGAATACTTATTATAATAGCTTGGGAAAGTAGCTACTTTGATGGAGTTCCACCTTCCTTGATCGTAAGTGTAGTCCCGTCCAGATCGAGAATCGATTGCTATGGAATTGTACTCACCATCTTCATTCCTTCTGTCATATTTCGTTTTGTCGTCATCTAAGTCCAGCAGAGATAACACTGTTTAGAAGCAGAGACATCAAACTGAACGGGTATCTAAATGATAAGTTAATATTTTCGTGAATTCGTGGGAATTGCGCTGATATTAAGGCTGTTTATTGTGTTATGAGATAATAAATACAAAAAAAGCTCATCAATTGTTTTTGGTTCTCTAGAGAAGGAAGTAAATGCACTGCAAGCTTTATTATGCTGGCATAGCGTCTAAAATACCACAATAGCACAATTTCTCGTAACTTTGTCCGCCCGAGGTTGTTTCTACAGGCGAAACAGGTACATTAATCACATAAAGGGTAACTACTGTTACACATTGTATTCATCAGAATAATCCATCATCGTGGCCTGATGTGGCGGTTGCATTCGATTTATTGGAAATAATATTTTATTATTTGTAAGTTTTTGTTTTACACAAACAATAAACGTTGACGAATACGTTTACTTGGGCCAGGTAGTTTATTTCAGAAATAGACAAGACAGGTAAATTTCCAGACGAGTCGAAAAATCTTGTAAAAGTTACTGGTCCTTAAAATAACTTCTAAAAGGCGATCTTCCGCTCTCTCTTAAACGCAAACTTGTCGACATTAGCATTTCGCCCGTCCTAACCTATGACACCCAGACGTGGTCTCAGAAGCTCCAACTCAAGGTTTTCCAACGAGCAATGGAGCGCAGTATTCTCCGTGTTAGGCTGACCGATCGCATCCGAAACACTGAACTGCGCTTGAAAACTCGCATTTTGGATATAGGGCTCAAGGCGGCCTCATTGAAACCAAACCGTTGGGCCAGGCTGACTAAAAGTTGGATTCCTGCAAATGGCTGGAGAAAACTGGGAAGACCGAAGATGCGGTGGAAAGACGAGCTGGATGCATTCGATCCAAAAGGTTTCAAATTCAAGTTTTAAATTCATCAAGTTTCAAATTCGGTGGAATAACAAAAGGGACGTCTTTGCCTAGCAGTGGGACACATTATAGGCTATTTAAAAAAAGCCTTTGTTTTAAGTTTTGAGCGATTCGACACTCGCTCGCATCTCGTAAGTAACGAACGAGGGAAATTTGTTGTGATAACCCTAAACATATGTCAAAATGATTAAGTACGTTTTTTTTTCTTTAGAATGCATCGTTCGTATAGGCCAAGTCAGTATCCAGAGTAAAGCTAAAGATAAAATCTCCATATAAAATGCACTGTAGTAGATACATGTAGCCATACACGTTGTGTTCTAAGTTATAGCTTTTATTGGTTATTAAAAAGTTTTAATCGATGGCGAACAATGCAAGGTATTGTGGTCAAACTCACGTGGAGGTAATAGCGTCCATTGTTTCTAAAGAACATTTATCGAGCTTGTATACTCATGTGAATAGTAATTATTTTTTGCACTTTTTACACAGAGTAACTAGGTTCCACCTGCTGGTACGTTAAAGGTCGATAAAATGGAGTTGCTACTCGTAACGCATGACAAGCCATCGCCTTTCAACATAATTGCACTACCATGTTATGGTGAACAAAAACATCGCGAGAAAACCTGCATACCATAGCGATTTTTTTTTATTTTATTGCTATGAATAGCGAGACGAGCATGCCATTCGCCTGATGGTAAGCGATACGACCGCTCATAAACAGTAGCAAAACCAAACAACACTTTGAATTACAAAGCAATGCTTGGCATTCCACTGCGCTCGCCATCCTGAGACACAAGATGTTAAGTCTCAATATGTCCAGTAGTTACTCTGGCTACAATGCCCTTCAATCCGAAATACAACAGTGCACTCACACTGCTGTTTGACGGGAGAAATAGACACTGCGGTGGTACCCACCCAGATAGCCCCTCACATATGAGAGACCTACCACCAGTAAAATTTTGTAAGAATTTCTAAAGTCTGCTAACCCGCACTACGCCTGTGTGGTGGACTATATAGCATAACCCTTCTCAATCGTACTCTCAATTGTAGAGGAAGCCCGTAATCTTTAGTGGAACGTGTATGGCTGATACAGATACAAATACAGCGTATTTAATACATATATAATTTACTTTTACAAAATTATTAGATTCTAGATATTAAATACTGTGTACTGTTTACTGTTTACTGGTGGTAGGTCTCTCATATGTGAGAGGCCATCTGCGTGGGTACCACCGCAGTATCTATTTCTCCCATCAAACAGCAGTGTAAATGCACTGTTGTGTTTCGGATTGAAGGGCATTGTAGCCAGAGTAACTACTGGACATATTGAGACTTAACATCTTATGTCTCAGGATGGCGGGCGCAGTGGAATGCCAAGCATTGCTTTGTAATTCAAGGTGATGTTTGGTTTTGCTACTGTTTATGAACGGTCGTATCGCTTACCATCGGGCGAACGGCATCTTTGTCTTGCCATTCAATACAATAAAAAATAATAAAAAAATTAACTTATAAAAAGTCGTACAACCCATGCAAACTTTACTATCGGAATCAATATTCAAATATAAAAATAATCAAATTGGACCATACAAATAAATATACTGTTTTTTTTTGCGTGTAATATATAATACACTTTATGGCGGCTATTGTTGTTTGTGTCTAATTTGATTCCACATAGAACATTTTGGTATTCCAGTTCATCGTAATGTATAATCTATAGTAATCTGTTATCTGAAAGTATCTGCAATAGTCAAAACTATTGGTGAAAAAATACTTGATGCTAATACAGTGCCATCCAGATACATACATTCATTTACTCTTCGACGCAGTTGTGATCGACGGTTTCATTGTTAATTAACTTTATATCTATATGGGTCAATAAACTTTTGGAGCAAATTGTATAGTAACGAATGATAATATATTGTACGCATAATATATCTACGCAATTAAAACATCGCGGTACTACTTTCTCACATGAAATGGACGGCGAGTGAGATTGCGGGATGCCCAATAACCCTTTCTTCTTCTCGTCTTTTTTCTTCCCGCTCTTTTGTCGATTTGATGGGGCGGCAACAAATTTATGATCCAAGCGTTTTGGTTGTTCATGGGCGGCAGGGATCACTAAAATTACCACCTGACTTCGTTTTCGATCGCAGTCTGGATATCCCCTATATGTGATAGTCTCCAATCTTATTTTTAAGCCCCCCCTCGAGACGGCTTGTCACAATTATTTTTCGTATTCATGATTCAATAGGTGCTTTTGTGAAAAGTTCATATTTCTAGATTTAATGGCTTAAGTTAAGTATCATCTATCAATCCATCAGTTTTGAGATTTTAGTATGTTGAAATCTTAGGCAAAATTATTATTAATTTTAAATGCAAAAAGTAGCAGATATGACAAGATGCCATCAATGAGTATTCAGAATTCATTTTGAAAAGTTTTCACAATTACTTCAGGTTCGTGTATGTTCATAAATGATCGACAGCCTCCGTGGCGCAGTTGGTTAGACGCCAGCTGTGAAACGAGAGACTGCGGATTCGATCGACGCACCAACACAAATGTTATACTAGATATAATTTTAAATGTGCCTGATAAGTTGTAAGAATTTTTAAAAGTATATGGCTACCAGTTTGATAATAACCTTTTGATACTTCCTCAAGAAACATATCAAATTTAGCTGATATGTACATTATAACACAGGCAGAATTACATGGGGGCCATCCCCATCGGACCTACGTCAACCAGATAAGGGGCTCCCTCCGCAAGGGTCAGGTTAAACGTACCTTGAACCAACATTAATGCATAAAGAAATTGATGAAAGTGGATGAAGCGAAGTAGTATGTCATTATCGAGAGAAGTGGAGATCCATTGCCTCTGCTTGCCCCCTGTGGGTATAGGTCCAGGCATGATGTTTATATATGTATGTATGCAGAATCACATATGGTTGAAGAAGATAATATGTAATATCGGTCTATTACACCCGCTGTCAACAAACAAATTACAGCTCACTATGATATTGAGTAGGAAGTTACTTATTCTCTATATAAACTTTATACCAAACCTCTTCTTACTTCTACGTACTAAAATATTCTGTTTTCTATACAGATTCTGAATAAATAGAATGCGAATTATTATCTCTTAAACTATACAAGAAGAGATAGTCATTATCGGTTCATTAATTAGTTATTATAAATCGACTTTATCATTATTAATACGTAGAATTCATTCTAATAGTTTTACAAGATTTTCGTGACTAATCAATATTTACGATAAAGGTGTATGATGATAAATATATCAAGGATATATAGTATTTAAAAATATGATAATTTAAAAACAATTGGTATTGTTATTTAGACTTCATTGTTACTTAATCAGTGCTACTAATCTTTTGGTCACTGGAACAAAAAGAAGGCAAAAAGGCTTCTTTAAACGAGCATTGAGCTATGGAGACTGTCCCGCCCTCACACCCGCCACTGCAACTTCTGCAAGCCAGGATCAACAGTGGCTCGCATTTTAATGACACCGAGAATTGAAACTCGGCGAGTCTCCGGGAATGTCTAACTTGTCTTTAACCCGCAACGAAATTAATCATGATAAGATGATCAATCGGTATACGTCCGACTGCACGGTACGGGTCTCTTCTACAATTGATTGAGAGGGGTAAGGCCAAATAGTCCATCATGCAGACCTATTGTGAATTGAGGTAAGATGGAGGGCTTTACATACCTTATTTTTTTACATATCGCTATGGTATGCCGGTTTATCGCGATGTTTTCCTTTAGGTGTGCCCTGGATTTCCGGCGATTTGGGGTCGCAATTAACGTGTGACAATACCACTTTTTTCCCTGTGATGTGGGGGTGCAAGAATTCCGCCACGGTATCCCCTGCCCGTCGTAAGCGGCGACCTATATTATGGGGTCATGGAGGTCGCTGGGCATAACGACTTCGAGATGTACAATAGAGGGCGTAGCCTAGTCGCTGTCATGACATCCTAAATGAGTGTCCAAAAACCGTAAGGAGGGGTCATCCAGGCATCGTATAATAGAAGAACCACCAATGATTTTGATTTGACTGGTTACGCGGACGTAAATCGGAGCGCTCTTTCACCTTGACATGGCCGGTGCCGCCCATAATACATGTGACGGCCACCAAGGGACTTTCAGTCAATATGCTGGCGTAAGTATTGCTAGGCCACAACATCCGCATTGTGCCAGGATGGTATGGCAGTGACATTGACATACCGCTTTCAGCCTCCCCGCCTAACGAAAGGGGAGTTTAAAAGATTTTCCCATTGAAAAAAAAAAGGACCGGGCCGCTATTACTTGTGACGCACATTTTATAACCAGACTCTCTCCAATAGATATAATATCTAAATGTTACGAATACACGCGATAGAATATTTGAAATCTGTAAATCACGAGTGAGGGGCAGAAGGAATTGCTCCGGTAATCAATATAATTGCATCGGGAAACGGAAATAGGATTCTTCGGATCCCCGGAGATCGTGTATACGGGTTTATTGCTGGTACTAGAGACTCGAGCAGAAAATATGAATTTTACAGCAGCTTTGAGAGAATAGATTAAATTAAGTGCTCGTTTAAGTGTTTCTATACAAAATTATTTATTTTATGTTTTACCACATTAGATGGCAAAATACAGAAACGTTGTCAATGGAATGCCAAGCATTGCTTTGTAGTTCATGGTGCTGTTTGGTTTTGCTAGTATCCATGAGGGGTCTTATCGTTTACCATCAGGCGAACGGCACGCTTGTCTCGCCTTTCATTGCAATACAAAAAATCGCTTATTTTTCATTTATTTGAAGAGACTTGCGTCATCAATTGGCGACAGCCTCCGTGTCGCTGCTTATAATGTTTTCCTTTACCGTTAAAGTGTTAAATTACTACCACGATACACTAAACACTTGATTCCGATAAGTCAGTTTTATTATCTGGGACTAGAACGAGTAACTATAATATTGATTGCGAACGAATTAATATGAACTACTCGCATCGAATGTATTTTGTAACAGATTAAGGACTAGAAAAAAAAAACAGCTCAGCATCATAATAATTACGATTTACGCTGTAATTCTCACGTACTAAACATCACGTAGTCCATTGTTGACATACTGTAATTGGTATGCCTGATAACGCTTATATCATTATTGAACCCAAAGAGAGACATTTAAATAATAAAACAAATGAATATACCCAACTGTCACATACATAGTCCTGGCCCCACACTAAGATCGAGTCTTATGTCGTGTGTATCAAAAATAACGAGAGATTTTTCGGTCTTACAAAAGCCCAGACCCAAAATAAATGTCTGTGGGCCTCACTATCTTTGCCTCATTGCCGGGATCAACCCCGCGGCCTTTGATTTCACAGCCAGCGTCTAACCAACTTCGCCAGGAAGGCATTTAACAAAGATTGAACAAAAACCACACGAAATCGTGTCTTTATTTAATTAGTTATTCTATAAATATCTTCTCGTCTGCTAAATCTATGCTGTTGATTAAAGGAACTTGTTTTGAGATCGCAGTTTCCAAATCATCAGATGGATTTGGTTTTTCTTTAATTTCAATATTTTCATCGTCTGTTTTGCTTTCTGTCCGTCCACTTTTCTTGTGCTGGATGTAAAACCACCTGAAAAGGTAAAAGATAATTCATTGATTATTATACATATTTTTACATAATATCAAAGGAAGAGAATACAAATTAAAATTTTGCGTAGTTTTTTAAATGACTGCCGTAATGAAGAACATTATAATTCTTAATTAATTCCTAACACATGTTTGTGTTGGTTCAAAGATTACTTACTATTTATTTCCTACGTGGATAAAACTAGGCCGAAAAGGCATGTTCCGATAAGACTAAAATACTTTTATCATACGTAAATACAGACAGTTAAGCAAAATGTTTCATATTTATCATGAGATTTACGAAGAGAAGTAAGTCTACTCTCAAATTTATTGAAGAAATTATTGCTTTATACTTTAGGTTGTTTATATAGTAAATATTATCTGTAATAATCAACAAGTTTGTCTATTTAACTATATAAAGTTAGTTAAAGTGTTTACAAATTTTATACCTAAACATTTTCGAATCATAATATTTGAAGTTCATGGAATCTCAATTCTCTATGGCAATAAGAAACTCGAACCTAAGAAACGTAGAGCCATTATAAGATCAGAAACTCCTTTGCATAGCTGTTTTCTTTTAAATAGCTTCATGGGCTTGGAAAGAGCTTTATCTATCAGATGTACTGTTTAATATTGTGTTAAGCATTAAATTCCGTTTTGGAATGGTGCCCTATAAATTATCGTTTGTCAGAATATACTCTCCAACTAAACTAATACCGTACCGTACCGTTTGACGTTTCATATTTTTCAATTTTAAACATATTTAGGTAGGCATAATTCACACAATTTTAATTTCGCTTGCCGTAAAGCCACAATTCCATGGTTTTAGGCAAAATGTTATTGAAATTGTGTAAGTTACGCCTGTACAAAGTTGAAAAGTATGAAACGTCAAACGGTACCCATTAGTTTAGTTGGATTATAATAACCATTTTTTTTTATTGTCATGAATGGCAAGACGAGCGTGCCGTTCGTCTGATGGTAAGCGATACTACAGCGAATACTTACGCAAATATCAACAGTGTTGGGATTGTAAGGAAGGTGCTGACGTAGTAAATGATTCCGGCGTCGTATTGTATGGTCCACATGTATATCCACGAGTATATGGGACCGAACACCATGGACGTTAGGACTTCCATCAAATTAAATACCGACGTCATCTTACCTTAAACAAATTAGCATTATTAGGAGTGTAATGAAAATTAAAAGGAATAGGTAAACCTATTATATATACTCTACATATTAGTTAAGTCGTCTGCATGTTATTACAATGACACCTATTCAATAGCCTTTCAAGCAATTATCTTAGGATCCGTTGTAGTTTTTGTAAGACGATATATGATTTAAGACGTCTCCCAAATTTTTACCATTCGTGATTACGTGTGAACACAGGCATATTAAAAGACAATATTGCTATCGAAAAAGAAACGAATCGTGATAAAAGACGATTCATCAAGTAAACCGAATCAGCTTCGTGTAAATGAGCCCTAATTCATCTCTGACCATCAACATAAGATTTATTTTTAGTAGCTATTTTTCCATGTTTTATATTTTTTGATTTCATAATATTCAGGCTATTAGTTGCTGCCAGCAAACAAACAACCAATTTTTGCGTATATTTTTCGGAAGGTGATAGAAATATATTTTATGTTTAGAAAAAACATCGTTATTCATTTGATTTTTTATTTTCCAGATACATTCACGAATATGTTGTGTATTTAATACAGTTTTTATTTTACACAAAAATAATATCGCCCGAGGCTCTCATATTTCATTTAAATCTATGGGCATCAGTTAGTGTCGAAATAGCAACTATTCCAATAATAAGTACAATGAATAATAAATACACCCAACAGTCATGGACATAGTCTTGACCCTACATTAAGTATAAGTCTTGTGTCGTAGGTATTATATACTACGAGAGAGTTTTCGGTCTCACAAACACCCAGACCCGAGACAAATATTTGTAAACCTCCCAAATATTTCTCGAACTCGCAGTCTCTCGTTTTACAGCTGGCATCTAACCACGTGCGCCACGGAGGCTGTCACATATAGGTACAACCTTGATGTAATTCTGCATGATATTTTTTAATAGTTTTATAGAGAGGAATCTTACCTAATTCATCACTGGCCACTAGTTTTGACGAGATAGATCGTAGTGCAGTGAATGATGTGGCATTAAACGTCTCTATTGCGACAGCTGAAAAAAAAATATGATGTAGTAATTAGAACCAAGAACGCTGGTTTTAGCTAAGATTTTACGTCAAAAATACTTAAATCTTACCAAAACAGAATATGTTACAGTAATACAGCAATTACAGTAATAGAGAGTAGAGGCAATGAATTCACATGCTTTTATTGCCGTGCCACTCATCCCTTCAAAATATCTATAAATACAAAGTATATCTAAACTGCGACCGAAAACGAAGCCGGGTGGCAGTTTTAGTGACTTCAGACACGTCACGTGACGATAGTACCACATGGCTTCGTTTTCAGTCGCAGTCGAGATATACCCTGTATGAACAGCTAACTGTAGACATCAAAGAGTGCATCCAAGATCTGTGAAGTTTTGTATATTTAGAGGGGCAAGAAACAGTAATATCAATAAACATTTCATATTAATTTTCTACTGTAAGAAAATAAATGATAATGAAATTCAATAATATTATCCAAATAATTTTCTCCTCAAATCCTTCAGCATTAACGTAACATCTTGGTAGATCAGCACTCTTTGACCCTTATTTTATAAACGCTTTAGGACGTTCTTTGTATGAAAAAATAATATACATTTACCAATATACATCTCTGTAGTGTTTCTAGCGAAACCCGTGGCTAAACTCCCAATAATTTTACTAATGTTCGACATAAGGCCTAAAACAGAATCATCCCACTTGAATCGGCGGCTGAACAGGCTTATCGAAACGAAGGCACCTACAACAAACAGATTTATAAGTTATTGCTTTTCACTGACAGTGTATTTGTTCAACTTATTTCTCCATTTTTTACGGATGTTCGTCTTTCAAATTCAAATATTTATTGGTACTTAAACAAATTCACAGATTATGTTTGTGTGCGTTAACAACTGCATTGGTTACGTTAGAACTGTGTCGCAGTCATTAGCGCCAACTTCAAAGAGAGGAGATGATCGTGACCCAATTCTTACAATGAGAAAATTATTCTAATCTACAACTAAATAAATAACTAATAATATTATTTAACGAGAGAGAAAATTGCTTTTTTTTACTCTTAAACTGGTGTATGAGTGTAAACAATATATTATGGTGGTGATTAAGAGATGATGTGTATGTGTACGTGAGTGAGTGTTGGTGTGTTTTGAATGGATACATTTTATTTCAATATAGCTTTATTAATTAATAATAATTTGACTTCAAGAAAAATGTGACTTAAACGTGATAGAACTTTGTTGTGGCTATCAAATACTTAACCACGATTTTATACAGGTGGTATAGCAGGAATTAAATATGATTAAAATCAGTATTATCTTTAATACAGTGATATTTTATCCAATTGATACACTTTAAAAAAGGCTGACGAAATAGTAATAAATATCCAAGACAAATGTCCAAACGAATTGTCGAATAAATAATATCCCTTCAAAATTATGTTAACAATATGTACGAAGTTTTGGTGTGTTTATTGATTAAATAGATAATTTCTGCATGGCATCGGGTCTTTGCTTTCGGTTTTGCTGTTGTACATTGTTTGCCGAAGTAAGTTCGCACACATGCGGGTTTTGCCAGATTACTTGTCTTTATAGTAAACTTTGTTCTCGAACATTCCGTAGACCTTGAGAAATTTCCACTTAAATGTAGCAGGGACTTTTGATACCTATTGGAAATTTTGCATGATTTTGATTTGGAAACTAAAGTGAAGTATCTATTTTTAGCACATAAAATGTGCTGGTGACTTAACGACAACATCGCAATTTTAATTTATCTAAAATTGCACTTATCGGCAATTTATCAATTTTTTATACGCCCATGGATATGGTTTCTAGTATAAGTCTAGTAGTCTAAATAGTACCGGAAACGATATTAATATTTGTTTTATTTCTATGAATGGCTAGAGTCTGCCATTCGCCTGATGTCTTTCGACACGACAGCTCATGGACAAAACCAAACAACATCATGAATTAAAAAGCAATTCCTGAGACTTAAGATCTTAAATCTCATTATATCCAATAATTCCTCTCTATGTTAAATTTGCTAATAATGTACACCTAATGTCACATCAAAACTGTACAGACTAGAACATTTTGTTCATCTAGGAGATAATAACATGTTCTAAGATGGTATGCTTAATTATTCAATTTCTTAGTACAAATATTACTGATGTTACATAAACTCCTGTGAAGCAGCGTTAGCAGTTAATTAATTTAAAGATAAGATAAAAGTATGAAATCACCCACATACCTATTAAATGCGTGCAAATATAGAATGTACTGTAAAAACTGTATTTGAGTGCGTCCCAGTTGAAACGGTAGCGGCAGAACAGATAACGAACTGTGTGCTCACCTGAAAAAAGAAATGAATTGAAAAATAAGTGCATAATTCATAATTCACTTACAAACATTTATGTTTGCTTTTTAAGTGTACCTGGAGATTAGTAACATTCCGCATGTAGGTTATTATATCCTCTTTGTGTTCCAAGACTTTTATGTGAAAAATCAGCAAGTTTAGTAAATAGAGTTAAAATTGGAATATATTTTTTAAATATTATAAAGAATTTAAATATTACAATAATATTACATTTTCCTTATTAAATATGACTGCTCCTAAAACAATCTTTGAAGATACTATTCGTGAAACCCAAGATCCACTTGTAAGATATTTCCCAAATAAACATTTTCATTCCGAAAAGATAAACTCTATAGATGTTTTAAACAATGCTGTTTTCAAGTAAGCTTATAAACAAATCCACGTAAGATCACACAAACACTGCATCCATCTTGCCTTAGCTTGATTGTTAATTCATTCAGTTTAACGGTAGATAGTCAAATATGATCTTGGAAGTGCATAGAGCTCTCGAAACGGAACTTCCTGCGCGTGGAATCGGGTATGTTCATAGCTTTGTAATAGATGAGCCTAAGATATTCATTGGTACGAACATACTCAGTAGTGCATGGCTGTTGCCCTACATTTGCCAGAATTTCTAGATTTATTATTTATGATTAACATTATGTATTAACATTTTATAACTGCCTTGGTGGCGTAGTAATACTATTGTACGATTACAACCTTGTGGTCTGGGTTTCGGAAACCGGGTGGCGTAAAGCGGTATTGAATTTTTCTACGTATTCGTTTTCAGCCCGGAGTCAGGAATTTGCGCCCGATATGGTGACGAGCTCGTGTTCTGTCACTTCATAGGACCGAAAATACAAGGCAAAATGTGTCTTGGTTGCAACTCTGCCTTTCCCTTCTCGGAAAAAGGCGTGAGTTTATGTATTTACAAGATCTTACAAAATACGATATTGTAATATACATACTACTATCCCTTTTTCAAATAATCTAGTATTTTCAGAGGGAACTGTTGTAGCTCCCATCGCCTCATGTAAGAACCCATACTTGAAAATACAAAATATTCTATGAAATGAAACGCCTCAGATTCGATCACCTCACTGACACTAGTAATTGTTTCAGGACTATGTGTTTTAATAAATTCATGTAATCACCCTATTGAAGTATTAGTCCACCTAAACTATAAACAGTTTATAAACAAATAAAATAAAATATCGTGATGAAGTCTTAAACTAAATACGACCCACTGCAAGCCATAGTAAATAGCATGCGTTAGACTCTACAATATGGGGCTATAAAGAATTTAATTCCACCGGAAATGCATTACAGACGTAATCTCTAACTTCATATGGATGGAAATATGAACACGGAAGGTTATCGAGAAGAAAGAATTCTATTAGATTATTAAGCAATTTGTCTTAGGATAGATTTTTCAACTGACAAATAACATTCAAATAATGTTTATGTTTTTCTGATGCTGTCATTATAATATCTATTCAATCTGGCTATAAATTATTGATGATTTTTATCTGATGATGGCTCTTAAAGGATTTAAAACAAAAGTCTATACGAGAGGAAAATGCAGCTTTATTTTTTGCATACTTTACTTGCTACCATTGTTTGATTTTTTGCATCTCAATGACATGTCACAACGGATGCTGACAAAGTTTTGTACGTAATTTATCAACTACGTTCTTCCCACTATCGTAGATGCTATTAAAATATTACAAAAATGTGCTTATTACTTTTATTTTTGTACCTGATAAGCGTGATGGTATGATATGAGATAATGGTGTAAAAATAACGCATCAATTCGGTTATATTTAACAAGTATTACAAAAAATGATTTTTTATGTCTATAAATACCTTTTGAGCGTGCCTAGACAGCAGTGTTGGTGTATAGTTTTATTTATTACCTTTGTAATTATAATTTAGGTTTCTAATTAAAATATTCACAATACACGAACAAACGGAAGGTAAGTTTGTATTAAATAATAATAAGTTAATAATTTTATAAAATAATAATAAATTGCGATAATAACTCCAGAGACATTTTTATAGCAAGTCATAAAACATGCATTTCATTTTTATAGTAATGGGCGTATTTTTGTTAACTTCTATAAAAAATAACTCTTTTTTTATCAATATCCAACTTGTTAACAAAATACATTTTATTTTCATTTATTTCATCCAATGTATGTATGTAATTGGTAGAAATTAGAGTTAATACCTAGACTTTGACACACAAACTGGAGAGATAATCTAGTAAAACAAGCTGCTAGAAGTAAGCCGTTTTCATTAGGTCCCTAGGAAGATCTTTATGAATAAATAAATACACCCAACAGTCACATAAATAGTACTGAACATATACTAAGACTGAGTTCTACAAACTAACTTTCCCAATACTTTCCCATAACTTTGCCTTTGAAAATGTCATCGCCATACATTTGAGACGTATTTGACCTTGTTAATATACGGGATTGACATTTTCAAGGTCAAAGGTATTGGCATAGTTAGTTTGTGCAACCGAGCCTAAGATCAAGTCTTGTTTTGTGGTTATTAAGAACTACGAGAGACTTTTCGTTCTCCAAATACCCAGATCGAAAGCAAATACTTGTGATTCACATAAACATTTATATCGGCGTGGGTTTCGAACCCGCGGTCTATCGATTCACAGCCGGCGTCTAAACAACCGCGCCACGGAGGCTGTCAATGACGAGAAAGTTAAAATGATTAAAAAATTGCGAAACCTAAAATCTAAATACTTGATAAAGTCGTAACAAAATGACACCAGTGGGCATTATAAGAACACCTTAGTTACACCATTACTTTTAAGAGCCTAGAATAACCTCTGTTACATAAATAAAATATGAGATTACTTGTAAGCACCCACCGTAAGCCGAGCCGTATATAAACGCTATCGATGCCAGCACTAATATGGACTTAGTTCGCCGATGATTAGGTCCCTTTTTGAACGCCACAGTCAATGTTTCCTTTACGTGTTTTATGTCGAAGAAGGATCTGAGAAAACCTCGCAGGCCAGGCGATTCATCCTGCAATTATAAATCCCTCATTATTTATTAGTTTTAGAGTAATTTTAGCTGAAGAATGCTGTAGTTTGTCATTCTATGCTGCAGTTGTTGTTTTTAGGTGTTGTTTGGTTTGCTACTGTTTATGAGCGGTCGTATTGCTTGCCATCTTTCGAACGGCATACTCGTCTGGCCATGAATTACAATACAAAAAAATGCAACACGCCTGCTAGTAAGTACTATTGTACTGTACTGTATCAGCACATTCACGTCCCATTGCAGGACACGAGTCTTTTTGTGTGAGTCACCATGACAGGTTTACCATCTTTTTCAGGCGGATATTTCGTCATCAGCTATAGATCTTCGGAAATCGTATTCACCGAACGAAACACAACAAAATTATTTTAGTCAGTTTCTGTGAGACAGTGGTACCTCCTAGTCGAATCACCTTATTTGTAAATTAGTTTTACAGTAGTGGTCTGCCACTTAAACTTTATTATATACTTTTTAGTTTGCAAAGCTAAAAGTTTTGAAACAGAAAGGAATATAACATTACCATAGCACTTTTCTCGGGTATAGGCCTTTTCGGGTCTTGAATGTAGAAAAATCCGTATATTATACTAAAAAGATACAACAAGCAACTCAAAGAAAACACTCCGTAATATCCAACATGTTTCAGCAGTACGCCACTAAGCACCGAACCAATTGGAGATCCAGCGGTTAGGCAGAGATTAGCCACGCCCACTCTGAACGTTCTAGAATCTTCATTAGACGCATCACTTATGTAACTGAACGCTCCCATGTACGTTGAAATCCAACCTCCTGTTATAGCTGGGAAGAATGCTTCGAAAAACATTGTTACTTGCACTGGTAACTCGTAGAAGTAGTAAGCATTTAGAATGTTACTCAAACACATCAACAGTTCTCCTATAATAGGTAAGAGGATACATATTTTACGTTTCCCAGTTCTATCGCTCCACGCACCTAAAAATAGAATAATAAAGCTTGGTATAGCAGTTAAGATAACATTCTTCCAACTTTCCATTCCAGCGATCAGTTCTTGAACAGCCAGTTCTTCTTTCAAGTACTGGTTGCCTTGTCTGGCTATGAGAGCGTCACAGACTTTGTCGCCATAACCCTTGTTGACACGGCATGCTTTATCCAAGTTAAGGTTTTGAGTTGCAAGTCTGGAAAGTACGCTTGGCACCACGTAACAAGCCAGTACGGGTTCGACGGTTATATTGTCTTTTATCTCCTTGATTTTCTCCTTCCATGTCGGTTTCTTCACTTCTTTCTTTAACTTCAGAGGTTGTTCTTCAGCCATTTCTATTGAAAGTGGAAAGTGAACTGATCTGTTTTCAAATAAAAATTGACGTAAAAGATCACGATTTCTCGATCAAATATTAACATTGCGTGTGATATGAATATTTGTTTTAATTATAGAAATTTATCAGTTTCTCAATGTCGTTGCATTGTACAAATAAGGGAGGGTATGTTTGTTTTGATATTATGATGTAGATGAACAAATACGTAATATTTCCTTTGCATCACGACTAAGTGTCTATGCAACTGAATAAAGACATTGTTGTAACCGCGTTTTATTGTAAAGACGAATAAGAAAAACACGTATGCCTAACAAATATATTTATTAGAAGATTGTGTTATGATTTTAATAAAAACAGTATAGTATTTACACGTATTTTATTACTTTCAACAGGTACCTACTAGTTTTTATTACTTTTCGTCCTTTCTAGCAATAAAAGCAGTACACGATCCATTTTAATACATAGGAAAATAATAAAACAATCAGGTGTCTTTAGGTGTCGATTAGGGATATTGCAAAATAATAAAATATGCAACAAGTTTCTTAGAAGATCCTATTGAGTAAGACAAGATTTTTAATAAATTAGATATCACTATTTATACAGTTCTAGCTCTATTATAGTTTACGGGTATTTATTTTAGTAAATTGATCTACTGTCTTTTTTTTTTCAGGTTACTTCACGGTAAGTTATTGCTTCATGAACATCCATAACGCTTGGATCATGGATGTGTTACCGGCCCATCATCGAAAGGGGAGCGGGAAAATAAAAGGATGAGATGAGCAAAAGATTATAGGGCATCCAGAAATGAAACTCACCGAATCGCTGTCCGCACCGCTAGCGCTTCTCCTCAATCTCCAAGCCTGGCCATTTATGCTGAGTCATGACTGACAACAGCGTACCACTTTAAGTTTCCTTCTTTTGTTATTATCAAAACAAGACTTGATAAATTCATAGTGTGACTTATTTGTAAATAATCCTGCTTAATCCATGATTATATCGCTATCGTTAATACCAAACGTCTTACAACTGATTAGTCATTAGTCTTCAGCAAAATAATGGTTTAGCAATTAGTGCCCATAATAACAATTGCTGTAAGTAGAAATTGACGTGTGTATAAAGGACCTCCCAATAACCTTATGAAAATATTGAGTACTTTTAAATATACAGTACGTAGATGACTTATCGAAAAATGTTTGTAAAGACCCAACAAAGTAAACCTGGAGAGGTTGTTTTGGTCCATAACGCTGAAAGATTATTCATTACATCTTTCATGTGGCTTCAAAATTTTCAAACTAGTGTTAAATATTTTAATCATTTATATACCAACGGTAACTATTTTCAAGAAAGCGTAGTATTTGGCAGTGTAACAACTACAGATTGAATTAGAAAGATAAATTATTAATTAAAAGTCTGTGTGCAAATGTATTTTGCCTACCAATATTCATGTATGCTTGTTAGTACAAGTCGAATAATGTTTCGACTACTTTCTATCCTGTTTTTACCCTTGCAATAGTTTTGTTTATGTATAGTTTAAGTCATTCCGATCCGCCCTCTTACACATTCACACCAGCAAAAACTTACGTGAGCGGAAAGGAAATTGTATGAATCGTTTTTTTCCCTAAGACAGTAAATGTGCATCGCCTTTTTTCTATTTATCTCGAGTTGTTTCAGTTGAATTCCATACAATATGTCTACTGTCGCCACGTCTAAGTCTGTGCACTCTTGTTGTATTGTAGGGTGACCATGCTTAAAGCAAACACAGTATGACGTTGTACGTGGATTAATATTGTGTTATATTGTTTTTTTAAGCAGGGTTAGAAATTCCTTGCAAGCCACTCGCAATTTGTGCGTAAAATCAAAGGACAAATAATTTATGTTGTTAGTATAGCAATAATATGAGCTATAAACAATTAGATTCCGGTTCTATTCATAGGTTAGTTAACATTCTTTGTCTGAGTTTTCAATTTGGCAAACTCATGAAGTAACTTCGGCAAACTATGACACTAGAGATATCTTTTTTATCTTCCTTTGTCGATAAATATGGGAGCATTACAATTCGTAATAAAATGGTAGTCGTCAAGCTCCTGTTATTTAATGAACATCAAGATTTATATAATGTCCATACCACTACCAAAATCATTGTTACCCTCCCACTGTTGAAAAATGTACGAGAAACTCAGTGTCGGTGGCCCCTCGCTACACTCTTCTAACCCTAATTTACTGCCCACGTATTTTTCTCCTTCTCAGCTTAAACAAAGGCGTTTTCATTTCCATCACCTATCCTAGTAAGTTTTACGATCAGGTTAACTATGCGTTTGGACGGATCTCTGTAAAAGTAAATTAGGCCTTTCTCTTTAACTCATCGCGGAGTTTTTGTCGATAATGAAGTTGTGTTGGGCGTAGTTTTTCTTGTAAAGGTTTTTCTTTGTTGGATTTAAAATATTTTTGGTGTGTTATTTTCAGATTTAATGAATGTACTTTATGTGTAATTTAATTTAATGCATGTGGCCTATTTGTGGCAGCTAAATGATTGAATTATATGTAAGTAGTTGTAGTAGTTGTTTTTTATTACTTGTAATTTTATTAAATTATTTTTCGTTTCTTGATAGATTCTATCCTTTACACTTTCGATTGCTCTCTGTTTATCCTATTCTTCAATCTATCCCATTGTTGTCTGTAAGACATTGCCTTTCGGCGATAAGACCGCCAATTGTACTTTTTATGTATGTGATTTCTTTATGTATTTGTTCTCTTTTTGTGCAATAAAGTGGTAATAATAATAATAATAGTTTCAGGATAATGATTTGCATTACCAGCGTTCGCTAAATATATTTTCTGAAACGTGACTATGACTGAAATAATTTAGAAGTTCAAACTAATATATATTAAATATCGTACTAGAAATTGAACGAATTCAGGTCACACACGAAAATAGTTTTGAAACTCTTTATTGATCACATTTTAAATTTGTTTTTGATCTTTGAGTAAACTACAGTACGATTTATCTAACAAATCCTATTACATTAAATTCAATTTCATTGCTTTCAAACTCACAAACCTACTTTACAAAATATGAAAGATGTCGAACTCGAAAACAGGATCATGAAAAAGCAAAGTTTTGAACGTAGCAAAAGAGCAAGTTGCTGAACTTACACAAGAAGTGTTCTTTTAAGGCTACCTATTGAAAATCTATCGAAAATTCCTTGCATAGATTAGCAATGCGCTTCAAACCGCAAGGTAACTTGGGAGTGAATTGAGATGTTTTCCCCAGTTCACTCGGAGTTTGTGTGAGTTTGGACCGGTATAGTTTCAACACGGGAATCAAGCATTTTCTTTGAATTCAAATATTATTCCTTAATGGAGATTAAGTTTGATAACTATGTTTTGTGCGGTTTTTACTCGGTGTGCAAGTGTAGAGAGATAAATATTTGAATAAAATATACTTTTCCTAACATCCTGTTTAACGGGTGGTAGGTTCATATGTGAGAGGCCACCTGGTTAGTTACAATCGCAATATATATTTCTCCTGCCAAACAGCAGTGTAAATGCTCCGTTGTGTTCAGATTTGAAGCCGGAGTAACAACTGAATATATTGATGATCTCATGATGATCTTAGAATGGCGAGCATTGCTGGGTATAGCCAATGTCCATGAGCGGTCGTATTTCATCTCAATGGAATGCTCATCTAGCCATTCATTGGTATAAAAAAGACAGAATTCTAGTTTCAAATATATTTTTCAGATGCTTACATTACATGCGTGTAGGAGTCCGTTGAATTGCGATGCTAATTTGTTTACTGCGAGTGTGGGTAAACGTCAAAGCATGCTTCTGCTCATATAAAGAGTTTGTGACGTTGGAAAATCCTTAGTAGAATAAATTAGGTTAATATGTAAAAATAAAATAGGTAAAATAGGTCACAACCTATATTATGACTCTTCGCCTATACGTCGGTCCTTTTTCACAATAATATTGCTTACTGTTATATCAGGTTATGAGACATTTTCTCTGCTTTTACTTTCTAACAGGCGAAAAAGGAATCGATGGGATAACTTTGTATTACAGTACCTAAGGAAGCACATGGGCTAGAATAGGAAAGGTGTTTGGGACCAACGACAATCTGTTCCACCGAAGGAACAGGATAACGAAGTCGTCGCTTCACGTCCTATTGCTTAGAAAGAGTGAGACTATAGTTGAAGACACACTTGTATGATATAGAGCGAATAGAGGACAAAAGATCAAAAGGCAGGAATCCAAAGCACTGGACGGATCAGATTCAACTAATAGAATATTTGTTACTTGAGATATTGGAAATTGTATTGCGTATTGTAAGTTCACTGAATATGCAATAAAGAGCTTATTTACAATTTCATACAATTATATTACAAATAATATTCATGCTCGCTTCTTAGCATCGTTTTTTTTTCAAAACACATATAAATATTACAGGATTTCTATAAAATATACTAAAGGTCTTAAAATACACAAAAAAGATTTTTGAATTGTCTTTACTTGGGCTACTATCATCAGAACCACATCTAAAACCTGTTGTTTATGTACACAGTTCATCTCGCTTCCGCTTGTACCCTGCCCCTCAGCAGAAGTGATGTAGTCTCGAGACTACTTTCATACGTGTTTACCGGAGAAGCAGCTAGGAGTCAAAGCATGCCGCGCGCCTGCCGACTATGTGACGCGGGCTTGCCGCTTGTTAAGGACAGGGAATTAGATACTATTAAAAAGAAAAAAAGAAACATCATAATGTATGAAATAAATGACGGCTCGAAGAAGTCTCCGGATACAAGGTGTGGAGAGTGTTGCAATGGATATACTTCCGGGAATTCTATGTTCAGCAATGGACCTGTTGGGTGGGGATGATGATTATAGAGCAAATATACACATATGTATTGTTGGATGTCCAAGCGTAGATGATTTCGATCCTCTGACTTCGGAGTCACACATGACACATGACTCGTATTCGTAGTCAATCACCACGCGCTATAACGGTGAAGGGAATATCGTGAGGAAACTTGCCATAGGGATTTGTGAGAATTTTTATGGTGTCTAAAGTTCGTCCTCCCGCACTCGGGCAGCGTCGTAGGCTATAAGGTCGAACTCCTTTTAACCGTATACTCGATTGTAGGAGGCCCGTGCCCTGCAATGGGACGTAACTGGGCTGATACAGTTAACCGATTACTTTCCGTTCCAAATTATTTGGCTATACTTATTTTCATTATACGGTTAGGGTTAGGTACGGTTACAAAGCTGAGGTCTCGTGTTCGAATCCCGGGTTGGGCAAAGTGATATTGGATTTTACTATTCATTATCAGCCCAGAGTCAGGAATTTGTTCCCGATATGGCGATAGGCTCGCCATCTATCACATCGTGGGATGGAACGTACAAGGCGAAATGTGGGTGTCCTGGCACCTCTGCCTACCCCTTCTGGGAAAAAGGCGTGAGGTAAGTAATCACGGCTAGACATGTAAGTAGTACTCGGAGGAAATTAACAATAGCAGTTATAAACACCCAACTTTTGTTAACCTGAATACACGAACAAGTTTGAAAACCAGTCTTGCTCTGCTAAGTATACCAGATTTCTTGGAAATCAGTTTGGCTTTACTCTCTAGACCACAGGACCGAGCGACACCGGATATTACGACAACGCCAAGAATATCCTATATCAAGTCTTTAGAAGGACGCTGCGGTAGTAATATAAATACAAAATTTGTTCCAAGTAATTCTTGTTCAAAAGTATAATTTTAAAATATTTTCTATTGAAGCATTATTTAAACTAATGCAGAAATAATAATAATATTCTACGGCGCATTCATAGTAAATAATACATAAATAAATACATCCAACAGTCACATACATAGTCCTAACCCCACACTAGAATCGAGTCTTGTGTCGAGGAACTACGAGAGACTTTTCAGTCTCACAAACATCTAGATCACACAAATATTTGTCTTAGCGCGGGGATCGAACTCGCGGCTTCCCAATTCACAGCCTGCATCCAACCAACTGCGCCACGTAGGCAATATATTGATGTGCTGTCTTTATATTATATAGATAATTTCGGCCACGGCGACAGTACAACTGAACAAGCGTATGAAGTTACATATTGGATTGGTTGTGGACTTTCGTACACATTATACAAATTCCTTGTCACAAAAAAAAAAAACTTAAACAAAATCACTTTATCAAAATCCCTAAAGACATTTATTACGGTACGTTTTGTTCGCCCAACACGGCGACCGTACTCAGAATACCCACCCAAGAAGCACGAACCAAAGAGGATGAAAATATTCGCGTATTTTCGTGTATTCCTTCATTTGTTACGTGACTAACGCTTCTCAAAGGGGCTTATTACGTTTGACAGGATCCGCTCTGGGGCTCAGCGTTTGTTTAGCTGTGTGTCCGGTGTTTACGCGCGAGATTTGTCGATCTAGGACGGAATCTTAGAATCGTTGGAGACGTTTTGATATAAGAGTTCTTGAAAGAACTTTAAATAGATTGTTGTCGGGGTATTTATTGATTTCGAACGCGACGTTTTGTAAAGTTTCGGTTTATGTAGTATTGTGGAATGTTCGTGCTTGAAATTTGAATTTATCTCCTTTCTTCAAGGTAGCATAATTTGAGGTTGCTATGTTTCTCCTCTTTTAAGAATACATAAGAACTTACTAAATAATATATTTTCAAAGTTACATATGTACCTCGGTTCCGTAGGTATACTATTATGTATGATAGGTCGGGCAAAGTGATATTGTGCTAAATGAGGAATCTGGTAGCACCTCTGCCAACCCCTTCTGAGTAGAAGGCGTGATTTTATGTACGTATGTATTCATGTAATTTAACTGCCTGGTTATTTCACATAAGAATATATTTTTAGTCTCCTTATCTCCTTGTCTTATAGAGGGTAAATAAGAAATAATCCATTAACACCAAGTTTAATCGCTAATAAATACATCGAATGTAATTGAAGTGGAATTTTACTCGGAATGTAACCTGTCTTTCCATTAATTCTATTCATATCGTATTTATTTAATATATCAGTTTCCAACACATTGTAAGAGCCTTGTTTAATAATATATTTTGCGTTAATGTTGTTTCATTTACAATTTTGTAATGGTATACAAATAAAAGGTATTGCCTTCAGCCTAATCTGAATCCTAGGTGCATTGCCAGCCATTACACACGGAAAGAGATATTAGATAGGGAAGCAGAAGAAAACAATCACTGAATTTATCGAATTTGTGGTAACACGACAACAGTACTGTGAGACCGGAAAGTCACTAGTAGTTTCAGATGCCCACGACACAAGACTCGACCTTAGCGGGGTCAGGACTATGTATGTGACTGTTGGGTGCATTTATTTATTGGGTGTATAATCAAAAACAGAGAGCAGGATGATTTATTTATTTTATCCTTTTTTGTACTGTACAGAGATACTATGAAGATATTATACATTACAAATAATAGTACAAGTGGCGGCCCTAAGTAATTTCTTACAGGCAACCATGCGATTCTTGTTGTGAGAGGAAATGTTGAAACACTGTAAATGATTTTTCATTTTACACTTGATATCCAAACAGTATAATATAATATTGCTGAATATGAGGTTATCTTTACACTAACGCAAAGCAACAGCAGCACTAAAACAGTAACTTCATCATGATTCCTCAATTTAAGTACTCATGGAGAAAAACATTTGTGCGCAACCATTTTTACGTAAATAAGTCACATATACATACATAAACTCACGCCTTTTTTCCAGAACGGGTAGGCAGAGGTGCTACTAGCACACCCACGTTTCGCCTTGTGTTCCATCCCGTGATGTGACAGAGGGCGAGCCTATTGCCGTATCGGGCATAATTTCCTGTCTCTGGGCTGAGGCCGCCTGGATAGGTACCATCGCAATATCTATTTCTCTCGACAAACAGTAATAATGTAAATGCACTGTTGTGCTTCCGTTTGAAGGACATTATAGCCAGAGTAACTATTGAGACTTAACATCTTATGTCTCAGGATGGCGAGCACATTGGAATGCTAAGCATTATTTTGTAATTCAAGGTGTTGTTTGGTTTTGATACCGTTCAAGACCGGTGGTATCGCTTATCATCAGGTGTATGGCATGCTCGTCTCGCCATTTAGAGCAAAAAAAAAAGAGAATTGCCCGACCCGAGATTCGAACCTGAGACCTTAGCGTTGAAATTGTAGCGTAGTACAACTGCGCCACCAAAGTGTCACACAATCCCTTATATTAATCACATTTCAATTTCACGGAAGATTCTAGAAGACGAATAATATCTGTCAGCGTATTGTAATCCAACAGTCGGGATATTCGCAACTGTAATACTTGCGATTACACAGTAATACCTGTAATTTCACTCTAATACCAGTAATTTCGCCAGGTAATATTTGTAAGCGCTCGCTTTAACTGTGCGGTTACATAAGATAAACACCATCAGACGGCTCACTGCCGTGATTTCGAATTTCAAGCAAACTATGTTTACAATATCATAATTTACTGGTGGCAGGTTTCTCTCATGTGAGAGGGTTGGTAACACCGAAATGTCTATTTCTCCCGCCAAACAGCAATGTAAATGCATTGTTGTGTTCCGGTTTGAAGGACATTGTAGCCAGAGTAACCAGTGGTGTCGTTTGGTGTTACTTCTGCAAATGAGCAGTCGTATTGGTTATCATCAGGCGAATAGCATGCTAGCCTCGCTATTATTACTATTATTTATTGATGAGTAACACGTTAACTGCCAATAAAAAGAGTATACTTTTCAATGTTGTTCGATGATTAATAATTCTTGATGGAGAGTCAGAAATTATTCCGCATTAATAAAACCCATTATTAAGAGTGTATTCTAACTAAGTAATAAAAAAAACAATCGACGAAAATTTAAAAGAATAGGATATTTTTCGTTGGATTGATAGGATAATTAGGCATCGCACAACATTGACCGCGTTGGCAGTTAACGTGTTAAAGTTACAGAGACTCAGTAGTGTTAGTATAACAAAAACTTATAGTAAAGATACTTCACACTAAAACGGTGAAGGAAACATCGTGAGGAAATCTGCATACCATAGCGATTTATAAGAATTTCTATGATATGTAAGTCCGCCAACCCGCACTAGGCCAGCGTGGTGGACTATATGGCCTAACCACACTCAATCGTACTCTCGATTGTAGAGGAGGCCCGTGCCCTGCAGTGGGACGTATATGATATGATACAGTACAGTAAAGATAGTTCAAAAATAAACGACCACTGTCGCACACTCATTTCGGGGCATGCATCCCGGAGCAGAGGTTTAAATAAATCCACTTGTGTTTACAACAAACTTATTATGTGGCTTATTGCTATTTAATTTCTAAACTTGTACGTTTCATGTGCATTGATTCAGCATGTTATTATGTCTTGAAATCTGTGATCCTGTTATATAGTGCAACAATCTGTATCTGTATCAGCCCATATACGTCCCACTGCAGGGCACGGGCCTACTCTACAATCGACAGTACGACTGAGTGGTTAGACCATATAGTCCACCACGCTGGCATAGTGCGGGTTGGCGGACTTACAAACCATAGACATTCTTATAAATCGCTATGTACAACAATAATACTTACCAAATAAACAGCATTGTATAACACGGTACGCCTCCTATATTAAGCCTTCTCCACCCAAGACATTCAATACTTACGGCCTTATTCATAAACTTTATAATAAATATTATATGCTTATTTTAGTTATAGAATATTTTTTACCTTACGAACGACTTTTGAATTCGGTTTGGGCGAAGAATACGAACCGCCCGATAGCTAAAATATGTTTATAAGCTGTCTATGAATTAAGCCGTAACAATTCATCCCTCCATCCATCAGCCAAAGGAATACTACTACAAAACATAGGCCTCCCCCAATGATTTCCACGTTGACCTGTTGAAGGCAGCCTGCACCCAGCGATATCCCAGGACTTTTACCAGATCGTCTGACCACCACCACTTCTTTTATCATGCTACATTATAATACAATATATAGCATGGTAAACAAAGATAGAATAAGTTGATAGTCAACCACCACGCACTAAAACGGTGAAGGAAAACATCGTGAGGAAACCTGCATACTATAGCGATTGACCCGTATTAGGCCAGCGTGGTGGACTATATGGCCTAACCACTCTCAATCGTACTCTCGATTGTGAGGAGGCCCGTGCCCTGCAGTGAGACGTATATGAAATGATAGAGAAAAAAAATACCCTCTACTCGATTGAGCCTTCTGTACACGTTACGTTGTGGCATACCCGCGTAAGATTTTACACGGTTATCTCGGTGTAAGTTTACGCCGTGTTTAATTGTACGACGATAATCCGCCGAGATTTTCGTTTGAGATGTTGTTTTAGTGGATTAAACCACGCTGTGGATTTTTGTATTACCCGTGTATGCTGTGAGGTAGCGAATGTGTACACGATAATTGGTTCAAACTTTAATCGTATTTTCTAGGAATGAGTATGTGTTTCATTTTTGTTTGTAGAGGCAATGTTTAATTAATGTAGTGTTATAAAATATGTTGAAGGTATAGAATTGTTATGGATATATCAGTATTTCACATTCTGTGATTAGTGGCTGGGTGACTGGGCATGGATTATACAGTCTTAGTGTCTATTGCCAGGTCGGAATGTCTAGAAGATATATATTTTTTAATTCTAAAATAATCGTTTTTCAGAGGCAATATTTACTTTTATGAGTATCTGTTACCATCGATATTTGTACAGACCAAGCATAATACGTGATTACTAAAAAGGTAAATGAAGATCCAACATAACCAATTTCCAAATAATCTACTTCTAATATACGCATCCGCAAGATTGAAATTTTATGCCAGTCAAGTGTCCTAGAGGACGTGGGAGGAAAAAAAAAGACAGAATATGAGATATAGGAGGGATGGGAGAATTTTGGGTTTTCGGCAATACCACTTTATTAAACGCATCTGTAATAAATATCATTTTACGTTTCTTTCTATGAGATGATTTCACATGCTGCCATGAATAGTGTGTAAAACCTGTTTTCTCAGACACTTACATAAGATCAATTAGTTGTTTTATAAAGCTAAGTGGCAAATGTAAAAAAATAAATTGAGGAAATAAATTGACAACATGAATTTATATTAATAATTTATTTAACAGACTTCATCAAATGAAAATACATCCTTGAGCAAACAAACAAACATGAAACTCCATCGTATAAAATTTATCCGTACACAACAAAATACCATCTAGTAGCTATATTTAAAGTTTATATAAAATGAATGTTAATTCATAGATACGTTAACCTAACAACAGTTACCGAAACCTCCATAGATTACTTATACGAATTTTAATATTGTCTACTTCATTAATTACATAATACTTTGTTACCTTAGAGTATTTATATATAGAGGGAGCGCTGTCATACATTTGCAACTTCAAAAACGTAGATATTTTCTTGTTCGTAATGTTGGTAGCACTGCTATATTAATGTTACCGATAAATGACTTTTCCACGAAAAATATATAAATAAATAAATAAACGGAAATTAACATATTCACGTTACATTGTTTTTAGCTATCATAATACAAAATATTAATAATAAATGAAAAATAAAACTCACCCTTGGCTTATTATAATTTATTTCGCTCCAAATTCAAATATTGTATATTTTTTACCTAAAAATTATTCCGGAACTTTTTCGGAATTTTAACAATTTAATTACTTGCAACATTGAATAAAAAGGCGTTCGAAAATTCAAAAATATGAATGTTTTTCTGTAAAATAATTTAAATTATTTCTTGTTAATTAATAAGAAATTGGATTTATTGTCGATGATAAATGAATACACAGTTAATAATTAACCCCTAAAGTAAATTTGGATCGTATTCGATAACGCTAAACCACATTTTTTGATTTTTCTTTTTCACGAAATTCATGCATACTCCACGCTGTCACAATTCATACTGGATGTAGGGAAGAAAAAGGTGGCCCCGGCACCACCATTTTTATCTACGTTTTTGAGGTACCAGCGCTCCCTCTATATATATATACTCTAAGTTTGTTACATACAACCCTTCTTTCACATTCATATCTATACAAAAAAATATTAACATGAGGATCAAATTTTTATAAGTGTTGCACATTTTAAAAATAAGAACACAATATATTCCATTTTCAAATATAACTTTTTAAATCATCGAAAACCAAACAATTTTTTAGTCACAAAGCTAATTAAATTATGTATGGGGAACATTTGGAATGTATTTAAATGTAACCTATTTATTAATGCATATAAAATTAAAATATTACTAAGCAAAATAAACTACAGTCGCACAAATAACGTATAAATTATTTCATATTTTTCTTTGAGAACGTACAGCTTATTTATAAACAGCCAAGCTGTAAATTATAATTTATATTTGCAAAATCATCTTCAACTCTTTCACCGCTTTAAACCGCTGAATCATTTTCTCGAGGGATTTGGGGTTATTTTTATGGCCATGTTTATGAAAACTCGTCAATTTGCATTTTAATAGTATTTACAGGGTACACGATTGTCCATTTAAAGGGAAATTTACGTAAATTTTAAGAATATCGCAACACGGTAGTCAAATTTTGGGCGCAAACAGTGTTTTACTTTTTATTAAAATGCATTACTATGAGTGATAATAGCATAATTAACAGTTTGTTTAGTCAATAAAAATAGTATTGATACTAAAAAGAGAGAAAAAAGTAGAAACATTATATTTGGCTCAATCATATTACACAAGATTAATAAGTGAGAAGCCATATTGAAACTCAGAAACATTACAATTTTGGTAAAGGCCTAGTTGACCTGTTAGAAGAATTGGGGGTATGACTAGGTGCCTCGACACCCTAATAGTTCCAACATTCCTGTCCATTCTTCCTATAATCGGTAAACATCAGATAAAGAAAAAAACAATGTAATGAATTCACTATTAAAATTACTTGGATTATGATTCGAAGGTGATTTCTTTGACAATATATTCTTTTTACTACCAATACGATGTATTTTAGTATTTCATAATTTATCTATTAATTCCTTTGTAATATTTTATTTTATAGCTCTGTATTTCTAGGTTACTCTACGTTTATACCATCATGTCGTCTAAAGGAGAAATGTCGTATGTGCCATTACTTTTGCTTTTTTTTTTGTGATGTAAGTATTTATTTACTTATTAAGTAGATTAATAAAATTATCAATTTCATAGCATTATTGTGGTTGAATTTCATTGAAATAAAGAGTGTTGTTTGTTGAGGTTATTTATTGTGAACAACAATATTTTGAAATATATTATTACCATTAGAACGTAGAGAAATAAAATCAACCATAATCCGTATTTTTATGTACAAGTGTAAGCAAATGTTGTCATTCATGTCACCATTTGTAACAATTTTCCTCTAGACGGCAATTTCAGAAATTGCATTTACAACTTCCATACACAAAGGAATTACAATAAAAATTATTTTGGCTAAATGTTTTCTACTATATCCTAAGGATCACACAATTCATTAATAATAGGGACATTTAAATATATTTTATTTTACATAATTATTTACAGTTCATTATTATGTAGTATGCAGGTTTACGGTAGGCAAATTTCACGAAAAATTTAAACAATTTTACTGGAATATTAACTCATACGGTAATACACAGAATACATACAAGAGGAACGATCGGTACATAATAGGATTTATTATATGCTACATTTCATTTGGCACGAAATTTGTTTCATATAATGGAAAATGATTCACATACAAAAAGATGGATTGTCTCGAATTATGTCATCGGTCATACATATAATATTTATTTGTTGAATATCTGTTGTTGATGTCATTATCCTGCAGTTTATAGTACAAATTTAAATATATAGAAATGAATGCGCTACGATGCATGCAAAATCTACCTAACTCACCAGAACCTTTAGTCTTTATTAACCAAAAAATTCATTATAATCTAAACAGATTTAAATAAACTACAAGTACAGGTATTAAAAATAAATAATATTTATGTTGAATTTTCGTTGTATTTATAATTTAAATATATTTACTGGCACGTGCTGTCATATTAAAATTATTACGCTTATTTTTAATATGATCCAAATCCTTTAAATAAAAAAATAAATGTCATTAAAAATGTCAGTTATATTAATTATTGCCCAGACCAGCATGGTGAGATATGCCCTAAGCTCAATTAATCGATAGGGTTGTCGAAAATACTAGCTCTGCTTAGCAGTGGTCGATTATGACTTGATGCAGTACAGTATTTTTATTGACACATTTTAGACGACCTTGATTTGATTCTGTCACCGCATCTCGACGGATACTGGGTTTCGACTCGACTTTCGGTCAAAACAACTTAGGTGCACTGATTATACAATACTAGTACCACACATACATTTGCAATTATTTATTTAAGAATATTTTTTACTATGAGCCATTTTTCTATTAATTTTGACAAAGTTTCAACTACGCACAACGGCGAGGTAAATTAGCTATTTAATGACATGACAGTACGTCTCAGCACCAAAACAGCGCAAGTGACAAAATATATGTTTTTATTCGCTACATATAGATTCACAGGAACTAAATATTTATCACATACCAAATTAATATCATCATAAATTAATCCTAGAGCTTTACTTTATTTTGTAATGTGTGATTACAGGGAAAATGGGAAACAATACTAACAATAGCAGGGATTATTATATTTCGACCAGCAATTTAAAGTTTTCATTTGCTAGTACAAATGCTGGACAATACAATTCACCGGGAATTGACAAATCATTAATTGGAGATAATGATTTAATAATTGCATATGTTACATGTTTTCAGCTTGTAAATAAATCACGTCTTATTAGCTGGACGGATTTTGGTGTTGTTAATGTTAAATAATATATTTTTGAATGTTAGTTAATTATTAGTTTAATGTTTAACTGTATGTTGACGATTCAGCAGAAATGTGGTTATTGAAATAAAATTGGGTAAATAATCTCCTTTACGATATTAAATTCTATGACATTGTGAGATATATTTTTCGCATGAGCTATTTAATATATGAGATTTTTTAAAGTCCAGCATTTATTTCAAGCGAATGAAAGGTCTCAAGAAAAAGGAGAAAATAATACTTAATATTATGCAATCGATATAAAATAAAAAAGTATCTCAGGATCTATTACCCCAGTGTATACTAACTCGAGAGGTATACGAAAGTTATCCGTATACGTGATGGCTTCCTACAAAAGTTCTTTAATATTTATTTCAGTTATTTAAAAAATCTTATTTACAAACTGGGTGTACACGACGAGACAGCTCAAACGCCCGCGGCCCGACATCATCGTAGGACTCTGCAAAGAATAACAGAATGGTCAAAACATGTTTATTTCAATAACTTGAATAATATTAAAGAATAGAAAAAAAATCATGGAAAATTTATATGACTATGGTAATATTTGAAGTATCAATACTATTTAAAAAGTCCGCGCATTTTTTATGTTCATAAATCTATTTTATTTATCAACATTGTCTTATATGGAACTGTAATATTATATATATGTCGTCATCGAGTTGATATTTAAAAACGGAATGCCAACGCCCTCTTTAGGCGTTTGACAGAATCTACGCTAGATAATGACTGAAGATGTCAGGGACTTCATGAAAAAGAAAAGTTAGGAGCACCTCAAGGGTTTGTGAGCTAGAAGTACGGTATGTTGCGATCAAGAGAGCAAATATGATTATCTGAAAATAGTGCTGCAAGAGCGTGGAGACTGTCTCGCGTTCCGTGAGTAAGATTATGATTTCCTATGATTTGATCAGATACATCCCCACATACGCCCACGAAACTAGGCCATAACTAGGTGTGAAGCACAATGACGAGCATACACCTAGCATGATAACGAACTTACATTATAGTATTTCGTTATATATTTTGTATGCGCAGGTCGAAAAAATCATTTAATGTGACTTTTTACACTCAATTATTATGATTTTCCTCATAGAATTTCCCGAACTGGTGAAGAATTTGAAAGTTCGAAAATACAAAGCAAACTCCATTGCAAAACTCATAAAAGGATGAGATCTACCTTGTCAAATTTGAAAGACCCGAATATGAAAATTAATACAACTACATTTTTTTCGTAACTGTTATTGTATATGTAATTTAATATAACTTAAAAAAAAGAAACTTCTTCCTTGTTCGAATGAGTTTATAGCAAGTAATATGTAAAATAAGAAATCGTTATCTATACTAATATTATAAAGAGAAATAGTTCGTTTATTTGTTTGCATTGAATAGGCTCCGAAACTACTGAAAAGAAATGAAACATTCTATCACCATTAGAATTCTACATTATCCCTGATGAACATAGGCAATATAATATATTCAAAAAAGTATATCTGCTCCCTTACAGTTAGTACATCTTAAAGTTGCATGTTTTGCATATTGGCATCGTTGCCTTGAGCCATAAGACCGCTATTAGTATATCCCACCGGTAGAATTATAGAGACCTCACTAAAAAAACTTATTTTTGGGAAACGTTCGTTAAAGATTTGTAACATAGAAATTGTGTATTTATGAAAGATACATCGAAAAGACCGAAGTATACATCTTTCTGTCTTTCACGCTCAATAGGTCCTTCTTTAATAACGGGTCAATGGAGACAGTCATTTTGAGCCAATATATGATTAAAAGTATTTTTTTTTTGTATTAGGTCCCTTTAATTATGAAGGTGTGATATTTTTCTCTGAATTTTCTATTATACCACTGGTGTTAATACTTATTTGCTAATAAATATAATTGTGTAATGACAAGACACAGTAAGCATATAATGCTTCGAGATAAGCGGTATCGCATCCTACATTATGTAGTGTGTACTGTGCACTTGGACAGACCACAGAGCAAGGAGCATACAGTTCGCTTACCAATATGCGGTCGCGTCATATTGCGCCTTGTGCTTGACATGTCAAACAATTAATTACTGCAAATACGAGACAAAAAATATTTATTGCATATTTCAAATGCAAAACTAAGTTTTAAATAAAACTTGTTATATCTGTCAATTATAGAAAAAAATCAAAACTGTATATTGCTATTCGGTATTCATCCGAACTAAAATCGACAATAGGATGCCCTCAGGGTCCAAGATTGGTTATTCGTTTCGGTGTATTCATTTTCCACGATATAAAAATATTAAAAAAATAACACAAAATAAAAAAACAAATATTTTTGATTTACCTCAGTATGACGTCATGGATGGAAATGAAGTAGCACAGCGCGATGAGTAAAACTGAAGCCACCGCCGGACCTGCGAACAAAAACCACGATTTAAACTAAAATACAATGTTTTCGGTTTGGGGGAAAGTTTAACAACTCTGTTGAGTCCTCGTAGAGAGCCTTTGAATGGTACAGTTCTCTACCCCATTATTATGCCAGGATCCATTATTGCCAGAGTGCCAGAGCCGGATGTTCGCAAACCGATTGTCTTTTGATAGTGATATAAGAGAAAAGAGAAAGAAGACAATACGATGCATCTGATAAATGCAGCAGTAATAGATGAAGTGCAATTCAATACAGAATCAACTGGCGTTGTAATTCTCTCGGCCAAAGCGTTGGTGTGTTTAATGACTCAATTAGAAATAAATATATAAAATCCAACAGTCCTATACATAGTCCTGACCCCACATTGAGATCGAGTCTTGTGTCGTGGGTATCGGGAACTACGAGGGACTTTTTTTTCTCACAAACACCCTGACCCGAAATGTGTATTTGTGAGCCGCGCATACTATTTCTCTCGGTGCGGGGATCGTAGCTGCGGCCTTTCGTTTCATAGGCGGCGTCTAACCGACTGTGCCACGGAGGCTATCAATTAGTGTATTAATTAGGCTGTGTCATTAGTGATAATTAAGAGATTGTAGACAAATTAATTATTTTCAAAGTATTTATTCCTTTGTTATTCCTTCTTAATTTCTTATTTTGTCACTGTTTCACTTTGTTTAGTTGATTATTTCTTTATGTTTGTTAAATATTGTTTCTAGTATTACTTAGCATTTATTTGTTATACGGGTCGTAGTGCGGGTTGCGGACTTTATGTACCATGGAAATTCTTACAAATCGCTATAGTATGCCGGTTTCCTCACGATCTTTTCCTTCACCGTTATAGTGTGTGGTGATTGACTATCAATACACACATGACTCGGAAAAGTCAGAGGTATGTTCTGGGATTCGAACCGGCAACTACCGTAAATATGTTGGCATCCGCATCTGGTCCGTATACTGACATGCCACCACACAATATGTTGTAAACTTGCATGGTTTAGAATGATGTTCATTCATTCTTACATGAATTTAAATCTACCAAAGAGGTACATGCTAAAGTCAACAGCTGAACCACAAAAGAAAACCCATTGACGTCATATTTATCCAAATCGGATAAACAGTTTAGGCGCTAAATGGGAAAAAAGATACATAGACTGCTGAAAGTGCCCTTTCACCCGCTAAAATGGGATAAGTCGGGAGTTTTTTTTTATTACAATGAATGTCGAGACGAGGATGCCGTTGCCTGATAGCGATACGACAGCTCATGAACAGTAGCAAAACCAAACAGCACCTTGAATTACAAAGCAATGCTTAGCATTCCACTGCGCTCGCGATCCTGAGATATAAGATGTTAACTCTCAATATGTCCAGTAGTTACTCTGGCTACAATGCCCATCAGACCAAAACACAACAGTGAATTTGCACTGCTGTTTGGCGGGACAAATAGACAATGCGGGTGTACCTGCCCAGGCGGCTTCTCACATATGAGAGACCTATCAACAGTTTATTAAGTTCCAATTTCTTAAAGTATCTCCAATATCAAAGTAATTTATCATAATACAAAAAACTGGCATCCCCTTATATTTTGTCACACAATTCTTGGAATACGATATATTTAAATACATTGAACAAGGACGTTGTTAATTAAACAAATACCTTTCGATGTCCAAATTGTATTGGAAAGCAAAAACAAGTTTCATAAAAATAAAAATATGAGGTATATTGTAATGTTTGTTGTGAATTTTACCTTTGATGTGTTTTCTCGTTGTTTGATTTTAAATTGGGTGTAAAAGCTGAGCGTATTATCCTATTAAATTAAGGGAGTATAAATTATATATGCTTTGCATTGGGACTTTCTATAGATTAAAAGAGAGATTTGGTTGTACCAATCTTCTTCGCAGCATCAAGCTCAACATCCCTACTAGAAAACTAAGGTCCAGCAATTTACTACATGTTCCACGGTGCCACAGTAATTTTTGTTATAATAGTTATTTGCTAAGGGTTATGCACTTATTTAATAAACTCAATCGCACTTCTCAAATAGACCTATTTTATAGTAGCACTCGTATAATTTGTAATATCTGACTAATGAGCCCAAACTGCTATTGTAAGTTCAGTCAGTGTTTTTATGTTATATTGGTTATTTCTAAATTCTTTCATTCTATATGTGGTAGCTTTTAATTGGCATCTAGACATCTAAGATTTTGTTTAATATGTAAAATTAGCTGTAAGCTTCCCAAATAAAATAAAATAAAACAAAATGTAGCGAATTTGATATGGATGAAGTAACAATAGATTCAGAATATTTACCGAAATACAATTTATGTGGTTAATGTGCTTAGTGTTAATATAATTTAACATCCAATGTAAAATATAAACGTAAAATATACTAACATAACTTCCTCCTTAGAGAGTTTTTAGATTCGAATGCCTGGAATTTTAAGCTTATATTTATAATGCAAGAACAATTCATTATCCTTGTTAAGTTTTTATATATTTTGCAGAAAGATTGCACTGGGATAGTGTATTGCAGAATCGAATTTCTACAAATTATATCCAGACTGCGACCGAAAATGAAGCAAGTGGTTGTTTTAGTGACTACAGACAGTATACAACTAAACATTCCGTGAAAAATGCGCCTATTATATATTTTTTTATTGCAATGAATGGCGAGACGAGCATGTCGTTCGCCTGATGGTAAGCGATACGACCGCTCATGAACAGTAGCAAAACCAAACAACACCTTGAATAACAAAGCAATGCTTGGCATTCTACTGCGCTCACCATCCTGAGACATAAGATGTTAAGTCTCAATATGTCCAGTGGTCACTCTGGCTACAATAACCTTCAATCCCAAAACACAATAGTGAATTTACACTGCTGTTTGACGGGAGAAATAGATATAGCGCCTATTTTTTTAAATATCCTCGATTTAGGGTTGTAAATACGTAAACCCTTTACGTGGCTGAAAATCACTTGCGTTGTTTTGTTGTGTGATTGTTCCCCCCGATTGTATCCCTAAGAATCGATAAATGGACTGCCGTTACCTTAAACAAAGAGGACAATCTATTGTATGGCTTTCATTCAACCGGACCTAGTGGTGTACGTTGATAAAGAAATATATACCAAAACCGTAACGACCCGAGTGGCTAAACATGCTTCAAGTTTCACAGAAAACAAATACCTTATAACAACAAATTTCAATCCTCCAACCCGCGTTTGGACAGCGTGGTATGTGGCCTAACCCCTCTCAATCGTACTTTTGATTGTAGAGGAGACCTGTGACCTGCAGCGAAACGTATATGGGCTGACAAAGCACATTAGAGTAGGTATATAATAACAAAACACAATTTGCAAACACAGTACACCCACATAATTTGTTCTATTTTAATCCCTAACATTTGTTCGGAATATTACCAAGAATTTCTGCAGGCCACATGTTACCATGGGAATACACATATATTTAATCAACTTGGTCAAATGAACAATGGATTCGTATTGTACTAAAAAGATATTAGGAATCGCCCCAGGGCTGGCTCCCGTGAAATATCGGGGACCTTTGTTGGTTTCGAGTAGTGATGTAGGAAGTCGATAGAGGTGTCGATAAAATATATTTTGGAACATTAACGGTGATTTATTTAAAAGAACTAGGTGTGATAAGCGAACAAGCAATTATAGGACATATTGACACTTAACATCTTATGTCTCAGGATGGCAAGCCCAGTTGAATGCCAAGCATTGCTTTGTAATTTATGGTATTGTTTGGGTTTGCTACTGTCCAAGAGCGGTCGCGCTTATCATCTGGTGAATGGCATGCTCGTCTTGCTATTCATCGCAATAAAAAGAGCAGTTTATTAAAGGTTACTTTTCTTGGTGAACAACCATCGTTGCTCGTAATCAACCTAGTTATCCGAGATATATTCTAGAGCCCCTTGAAAGTCATATACTCCAAGTTTTCATTAAATAATAATTATTAATTTGATGATGAATAGACGATTCATGCAAGATTTGTATATCTCATAGCAAGTTTGTCACTGAGTAAAACGGCAAATGGTACATGACAGGCGTATACATTGCGGACTTCTCAACGCTAATATTTTATGTTATAACATTTAAACCGGGTTATAGAGGCATGGCATTAATTACAACAAATTTTGTCATTTCCCAATTATAATTAACTAGCGGTCGGGCCCGGTTTCACTCGGGTGCAGATAGTTTTTGAGTCCAGTCGACATCAATAACATTATATTTCGCGTACTAACTATATTTCCCGTCCGCCCTCGACTATATTTTCCGTCCCATTATATCCCGTTCTGTCTCATCTCATTCAGTCAAATGATGAAAAGCATTCAATCTTCTCCTCTCCTATCCCGTGCGAACCATTCGAATTTGAACGAGTCGCAAATATGTATATTAGAATTTCTGACTCATCTCACGTGAACATTACATTTTTTATTTATTAGAAATAGTATATGTGATAATCCAAGGTGTCATCTATCCCTATACCAAATTTCTTCAAAATCGGGTGAGCCGTTTTTTCATGAAAGAGTAACAAACATCCATACCCACAAACTTTCACCTTTATAATATTTGTAAGGATTAAAACACCATCAATCATATTTATAATCATATTCATAATAATAATTATGAGTAACTGCTAAGAGGTAAAAACTGAGCTATTATCAAAATATTCGGCTATTAGATACGTAATTTGTTTTTTTATCGTTCCCTCATTACCCAATATTTTTGTGCAAAAGCAAAAAATATGTCGAAACACAATTATTTACGCCAAATTATTTTATGATTGAAATGATTGCATAAACGATGTATGTTTTTGTAAAACTGCATTAAAATGAAGACGTCGTTTATCATTTGTTATTTTTTGACAAGTTCGTGTTGCGCAAAAAGTATATAAATTGTTATAGTTATTTTTGCGGGAAACTAGAAACAACCTCAATTATTTTGAAAAATAACTGTGTTAGACGTTTGTTTACTTTGTTCTGCGTTCGTTTGTATGTTCCATAATGTCAACCGATCCTCGTTTAAATATTCGAATCAATAACAAGAAACACAATTTTTAGTGGCCGTGGAATCCACGCCTGTAGGTTGTATGTACAGAATAATTTAGGAGTAATCAATATTAAACAAATAGTTCTGGTATTTTAAAACATCGATGTTTCCATCGACATATTCAGGTTTTCTCAACAATGTTTCTCTCCAGCACTATCGGCCACATATCGATTGGGAGCACTCCACTAGTGACCGGTTTTTGTCAACTTCTCGTACAGAGTTTCGTAATAAATGACCTACCATTCCCAGAGCCGTTTGGACTTCAGTAGTGGATATTGTATTACATTTAGATTATTTTCTTCCATTTATTTATTTACGTTAGAATGGCTAAAGAAAATATACGTTTTACAAGCTTTTTAGTTTTGTGAAATGTACGAAATATTACGAATATTTATGAAATGCTCACGTATCACCAGTTAAGGATAGTTTAATAAGTTTGCTATTTGACATAGGTTGGGTCTAAAGATAAAAATATAAACCACATTGCCTTATTTTAAGTTTCAAACATAATACGTCCATGGTTTTAACTATATTTTGTTTTAAAAACTTTTTCCAAAAAGAAATAAATATTTTTAATGCAGACCGTTTATCAGAAGTGTCTGATAGTCTTAAATTAAACACTAATACAGGACTGATAACAAAACATTGTTTTGAAAACAAAAGACACAAGAGAAATATAATGAAAATCGCAGCAAACAGAAGCAATATAACAAAACGATCTTATTTATTGGTTACCACCCGATAAATGGGATAAGCGGGGCTTGTCTCATTGACAAGAAAATAACTAACCACAATCCACCGACAAATAGCAAAACGTTGTTTTATGATAAAAGCAAACACGCAGAGTACGGAATTCGCAATAAATATAGTTTTATCTCTCTCATCCGTTGAACAAGCGGTCTGAATAAACAAACGGGCCGATCGCTGCCTTCAGACACTTGAGGCCAATTCGGAGTATAAACTCAAATATTTATAATAAAGTTTATCAACTTCGATTTTGCAAGTCAATGCTTCGTTTAAGAATGTTCTCTTTGATTACAGCAGTCGTGATTTCTTGTATATTTGTTTTGATCAATTAGTGCTTTTTGAGTGTTTCTGAGTTCTGTTACCCGTTGTGTTTACTTGTCTTTATCACAAATTTTAATTTTATCTTGTGGTTGGCTTTACAATGCGTTTATATAATTATTTCACTCCGGTAATTGTCTCGGAAATTTAATAAACGTCTTGAAGTTATACTACGTTTACTGCTAATAAGACAATTACTGTGGATAAATTAATTTTATCAACAACTATTGTAAAATAGTAACTACTGGACATATTGAGACTTAACATCTTATGTCTCAGGATGGCGAGCGCAGTGGAATGCCAAGCATTGCTTTGTAATTTAAGGCGTTGTTTGGTTTTGCTACTGTTCATGAGCGGTCGTATCGCTTACCATCGTGCGAACGACATGCTCGTCTCGCCATTCATAGCAATAAAAAAAAAAAAATTAAAAGTTCATCAATAAAATTCGAAGATAACAAGAATATGTTATAATCATATATACAATATAACTCCATTTTAATATTATTCTGTATATTCAATGTATAAATACCTAGAGTTTTGTCTAAAAGTCTTCTGTCTCAGTCGACAATTAGCAGCAGTCATTTAGTTCAGTCAAACCCTGTGATTAGCTTGAAATTCTGTCCACTGCGCTAGTTACTAATCTAAATAAATTCGCTCGGCTAATGGACGCATTTAGCCAGCGTTATTTCGTACTTTACTCTGGAAAATGGGAATAAAACCTGGGAATTAAATAATGTAATTATTATTTATTTGGATATTCGTTATGTAAGTAAGATGGACATAGTGGTTCTGCAATGTCTGACAGAAAGCTTTGAGTTGGTCGATTATTATAAATTAAAATCAATTAGGGACTGTCTATTGGAGAGATATTTGAAATGTAATATTGTTTATAATTCAAACAACCCATGACGACAGACCAGGCCACCATAATACATACGTGTCTTATCTGTTTTCTATAAGAAACATCTCAGTACGTTTCAGCCTCAGTCCTAAAACAAATAATTATTGTCCATGATACCTTTTTCGCTACGATATTGACGTAATGGTTTCTTATTCAATTTCAAAGTTCGCCGTATTATTATGTCAAGAAAGCTGAGGAATTTAAAAATATAAACTATATTTTTTACAATTGTTTCGTTATTTTGTCCCGCACTACACTGTACAAGTAAGTTACTTTTCTGTTAAGTAAGATTATTGGATAAGATACGACGAGTATTTCCAAACAATATGCGTAAGATGTATGGAATCGAAAAAGGATATTATCTTTTAGGAGACTTTATCTCTTATTATTTATTTATTCGAGTGACCTGACTTCATGTAATATTATATTCGTGCTCATGTTTGTATGTCCTAAAATATCAATTATTTTGTTTTTACCTTGTTATAGAAGAGCTGACGCCTACACTGTTGTTAAAATAAATATTTCGTTTCCTTTGGCGATCTCGGAAATAATTAAGAGAGGAAAACAGAAGACATAGTTTGATCTTTATTTCTTTGTGTATATAAATTGTCTTAATTATTTAATTACAAAAACAAATGTTAATTTACTCAAACTATGTTTCAGAAATATTTAATAATTATATTTTGCTTGTAAATTTATTTGTATTTTATCATAGGAATCTCTTACAATCAGATAGCCTTAATCGTTTCAAAGAGAGATAGAAAGTGAGAGTAGGTAGCCCTTCCTCAAAAATACTCACAAAAAACTCAACAGGAAAAGCCAAGCAATTATTCCCATCAGTATCAAAGCAGCAATCCATTCCCGTAATCAAACTCATCCGATTCTCAATGAAAGCCCAGTTGAGACCGCAAAAATGCCCGCAAGCCGGCACCGTCGCCACTCCACATAAATAATACAGAGCAATAACAACTCAGCAAGCTAACTGCGGCGTGCCACAGTTATTACTTCCCACCTCTACTCGGGCCCCCCAGACCCCCCAGACCCCCCACAACCCCGGGGACGTGGGCCCCGCTCCCACCTAATGCGACATTCTTACGTGACAACGATTTATCCAGCGTGTATTGTGCTCCGTTAATTTATGGCGCCGCTTAAAGCCTGACCTGAACAAAATTATATTCGAGTATTTGAAAAATTTGGCCGTGGATTTTGTTGGCATTTTTGGAGAGAAGGTAGATTAAGATGTTTTGTTAAGGTGGCTTTTTAAGTGATTTATTCCTTCATTGGTAGCACGTATTTCAGTGAGTTGAGAAATATCATAAAATCCCGTTTGTATCAGATTTCATCTGCATTTTTTAGATCCATACTATGCAGGGGCCATCGATAAAACATATGAGAAAACCAGTGTATCTAAATTTAGAAGATGTGTGAAGTATACTAACTACATAAGCTCACTGCTATGAAATAAAAGGGCCATCTTGTCAAAGTTTTACGGTCATACAGGCAGCTGGGCAAAAAAGCAATGGAAAAGAGGAATAAAATATAGTTTTTTTGTTTATGTCTGATACTGAATTGTTTTTTACATAGTTACGCTGTAAGTAATTTGAATTATACCATAAATCCGCCCAGAAAGTAGATCATCCCCCCATATGCTATTACTATGCTTTCACTATCTTTCGAAAGTAAATGGTCCTCCCTACATGCCATACTATGCTTTTACTATCTTTCGAAAGTAAATTGTCCCCACTATATGCGATACTACACTTTTACTATCTTTTGAAAGTAAATGGTCCCCACTATATCAATACCATACTTCCACTGTCTTTCGAAAGTAAATGGTCCCCACTAGATCAATACTATACTTTCACAATCTTTCGAAAGTAAATGGTCCCACTATATGCCGTACTATGCTTTCACTATCTTATGAGGAGATCATCTGGTTATTTTAGAAGTATAGGATAGTGGCTATGACATCCTACTAGTTAACTTACTCCTTTGTTTCTATTTGAATATAGAACAATTGCTGATTTTGTTATCCTTCAACTCCGTAATGAAATCAATGGCTACATAAAATTTGCAAAGCGGAATAATTCGTTATTCCATCACAATGAAAAGTAAAAGGCATAAAAGACAAACCTCTTACACAAGTAAGCCGCAGCCAACATCAAGCGAATAAAAGGTGAATTAAACCGGGACATCGCTCGAACAAATTGTAACGCCCATTTGGCACCATTCCCCGGCATTACATAATTATAATCCTGGATAAAGGTTGGGATATAACATAATTATGTCGAGATCCCACCACCGACGCCCATTTTATCTAGCGCCCTCTGCTCGGCCATTTTTACGATAATTACCTATTCTTTTTATGACTTTAATTCAATTTTACACAACTTACGAATTACTGACAGTGCCGACGTCTAAATAATGGAGTTTCGCGTTACACTTTATTATAATTTATCGTTGAAGTTGTTTGCTTACGGCTTTGTGGGATTTTCGGTAATTACGGACAGGACGGGAAAACGATACGGGGCGTAAATCTTGCTTATTAGCGATCGGTGGGTGGTGCCGGGATGTTTATTGAAACATAATATCCCCAAATAATGTTGACAGCTTTGCGCGCTGTATCCATTTGAGCGGCTGAATATAGACCGAGCGGCTGGAGAATGTACTCGTAGTCTGCAATGCAGGCGAGATGTCATGTTGTGTATTTTACAATAATAGTATTGTAACCGACGCCAAGTACGTAAGAGGTATGTTTAGCATCAAGGTTGGATATTAGAAACATTTTTTTTTTCAAATTGTCTGCAACCAATCAAATACAAGACAAGTAAAAGAGAAATTTATAATAATTTTCTTTACATTATATTTATAAAATTATGGAAACAAGTCTTGTACGTATCAGTATCATATTAAATTTAAGCGGCTTAAGAATTAAAGTGTTTAAAAGTTCCGTCATTTTTCTGGCGTCTAGTGCAAAAATATTACAATGTAACCGAAATACTCCGCGCGGTCTCATTTAGAGGCAACGACGTGAGTGAACGTAGGTTTTAAAATATTTTTAAATGCCGTATTTAGAGAACTTGCTGGCCGGTACGGAGTTAAATAAAAGAGGACTCTTTTATGAAGAAAACGTTTACTTAATTAAATAAGCGAAACTTATGCAACAACTTTGTTCTGCGGCATTTAAATTTACCACATTTTAGTCTTTTAGGCGTGTTATAAAAATAGAATCATTTTGTTTTTAACTGCTGTACCTCTTTGGTTGTAAGAAATATAAATCATTTTTCGTAAATAATGATACAAAATCGATATAATTTGACAGCCTTCATGGCGTAGTTGGATGAGAGCCGTCTCTTAAACGAGAGGCCACGAGTTCTTTTCTCGTGCTGAAACTAGTGTTATCTACAAATTATAATTGATTTAGGTCTCATTATTGAGACAAAAAGTCTCTCACGTTTACTAATTCTTACGATTCAGGGGAGCGTACTACAAAACACGATATTCGATATATCGTGCGATTCTTCGTTTTCACTATGATGTCGATGAATATTCTCCATGCCACACTCCTTAACACTGTGGAACCGCTCATCGGTCGATATCAGTGAACACGGATGCGCTATAATATCCTCGTAATGCCCAGAGATTTTTGGAGGTCGTAGTCATTATGGCCCAAATGTCCTTTTTGTGGGACATAATTGTAGAACCTGTTACAGCCCTAGATTTCATGTTGTTTTCTTTTTTATATGTAATTTTTTTTATTTTATATCCATTTGAAGTGAAACGTTCATGGCTATAAAAATATTTACCTATATTTTGTTCTTTACAGAGGCCATTGCATCGTAACGAAAATAGTGAATATGACTGAAATATCAAATATTTCACTTTTTGAATACGACTTTTCAAAAGGTCCTCGGGCGGTAATCAAAGTCGTGGCCCACTAACGTTTGGGCGTTTATAATGAACTCGATTATGGGTATTTCAAAGGCGGTTGGGCGCTACGAGGATATATGACTAGGTTTTATCATATCAATCGCAAGATATATCGCATATCGGTGTGTGTATTAGCCACTTATATTATCGTCTCCAATCAGGACTATGTGACTATTACTTGTATTAATTTATTTAATTCTACATAATAATTACATGAATATCTATAAAAGTAACATAAACCGGATAATTATGGAGTGCTCTACAAAATACATATTGTTGAACAATGTACTGTATCAACTGTATCAGCCCATGTACGTCCCACTGCAGGGCACGGGCCTACTCTACAATCGAGAGTGCGATTGAGATTGGTTAGGCCATATAGTCAACCACGCTGGCCTAGTGCGGGTTGGCGAACTTACATACCATAGATTTTTTTATAAACAGCCACGGTACGTAGGTTTCCTCACGATGTTTTCCTTCACCTTTTTAGTGCGGGGTGATTGACTATTAATACACACATGACTCCGAAAAGTCAGAGGTGTGCCCTGGGATTTGAACCCGCGACCCCCGTGAACATGTTGGCAGCCGCGTCTGGTCCGTTTACCAACAGGCCACCACACACTGAACATTATAAAGTTTTATATTATTTATTTTATTCATTGTTAATATTTGAGTTCGAAATTAACTAGAACGGTAGGTTAACGTAGTTAGTTCCTGAGATGGCAAACAATATTCTTAATGAAGCTAATGACCTCAGCTGCTCAAAATCTCGTTACTTTCATAAGATAAATTGGTGTGTTTAAAATATTATTCGACAGTGAGATCACTCCAATAATGTAACTGCATTTGACGAGCACTCATAAATTGACACTAAAATATATAATATAGAATATATTACTCGTAGTAGCCCATACAACTACTGCTATTATTTGGAGTTAAACGCAAAATGCCATCGAAAAAAAATTCTGGCATATTACTATTGAATTTAAACCCAAAAAATATTTTATAGTTACTTTTAATATAATATATTCAATGATAAGAATAAAATAACAATTTATTTGTCTTCTACCATTAAAACAAAACACATTAACTCAAAACTAAGAGCATTCATTACAATCACTAAAATCCATTTGCTAACTTTTCCACTAGTCACTCGGAAACTTGCATACGGAAAAAAAACACTTAGCCACCAAACAAGGGGAACAAACGAAAAAAGTTAGTTAGAAGCAAAGACAAAAAGAGGAGCCTAATGGGTCCAAGTTCGGGAAACACTTTAGCTAAACATTCCCTAATGGAAATGGAAGGCAGCCAGCGTCGCCCGGGGAGGGGCTGCTTTTTTGTATCAACTATGTTGCCAAATTGTTAGCGTTTGTTTGCTCGATTTAAAGTGCTTAGTATGAGGCCTATTTTAATAGGGGCAATAAGATATTGGTGAAAGTCTAATAATTAGTATTTTTAAACTGGCGTCAGTAAATTGAAAACAGTGTAGCTCAAGGTGCTACCTCTTCTATCGACACAATTATACCAAATGGCATGTAAATGCGTGGACCCCGTAATGCGATTTACTATCGTACTAATTTATCCTATTTATAACTATATAAATTATATAAATAAATACCGTGAGGAAAGCCACATACCGTAGCGGTTTATAATACATTTCTAGGGTATGTAAAAACCATCAACCCGCTAGGCCAACTAGGCGTTGTGGCCTATATGGCGTAACCCTCTAAAACAAACTCACGATTGTAGAGGAGGCCCTTGCCCTGCAGTGACACGTACATGGTATGTAGAAAGGATATCTATAGGACCACTAGCATACTTCATATAACCTAGAACCATCTTAAATAAATTATAAATTAATATCATGATATATGCCAAAACTGTGGATAATTTATCAAATAGCAAAAAAGTTATCTTCGAAATTAGCACGGCAGATTTTCCTAATTCTGTATTCGTCCTCTTACTTGTATCACGTCTCTAATTTCGTCAGACTATTCCAGTCGTTCCTATCCGTAGGAAGTGTCAATTAGCCCACTGTTGGCTTATATTATTAAATGACAAGTGCCTTTTACAGTTAGTTGCCGTTCCATCTGGCTCAGGGGTAAATGCCAGATTCAGTCATATTTATTAACGACCTCTACAAACTCCGCTTCCATCGCGGACACCGGTAATTTAATTTGCGTCAGAGATCAAAGATCACGACATTAAAATAGACGGAACACGGAAGAAAGTTTGATTTAAAGTTTGTCGCTGATAAGGGCCTTTATCAGACGAGGCAATTAGATCTGTATTTGTTACATATTATTCTAAAAATGAGAGTAGATATAGTTTTAGCGTTATAACATAATGGTAATAAGAAAGAAAGAAGGAAGAAAGAAAGAAACAAAACTCATTTATTAGTCACAAAAAAGATGACGCACACACTCGTTTAACATAAATTTATATATCTAACTAACAACAAAAATAAATTAAAAAGGAGTTTGTACGTCGCATAAATGTGACACGTAGGTGACCCTCAGCTTATTGTAGAAGGGTTACAGTTGAAGTAATTAACAAAATAATTCCAAGCAGGATTATACGGAGATTTCTAAATAGGTAGCACTTACGTAAACATAGTAAATGTCTACATTAGTGCGACGTATCAGTTCAGTTTGAAACCTTCAGTCACGATTTAAAGCATTATTTTAAGTGCAAACACTCGGTGACTATCGCGTTCATACCGTATGTTTAAATGTCAACCACTTGTACTGAAACTATTTGTTCTCTGCGTTAGAAAAAGACGCTGTTTGCACTGAAAGAAAGGTTTCTTCTAATATTAAAATGTCACATGAACCATATTTTATTTTAAATTAAATAAGATTTTTTTGAAACATTTTTTTATATTGCCCGGGATACGTGTGTCATATTTCAGATAACATATCCACCGATGTGAGATAGGATGTGTATTTTTCATTGCTCCACAAAATTGCATACAGTTACTTTTAGAAAATGTAAAATTTTAAACCCATAACCGACATAAAATGTATGTAGAAGACCATCATTAATCACGTGACTGCTGCAATTCATTTGAGCTACAAGAAATGGCTGGATATCTCCGCATACGGTTTATACAGAGCGATTTCCCCACAGGCGAAGCGTTGTAAAAAACTTGAGCAATAAGTCAACAACGAGCCACGAAGGTGCAGGTGTTTTGAACTGCCCCCTCGATGATTTACTCGCCAACTCGCTAACTGTTTTTAATGCTTAGCGTTATTAAGTGTTGAAAGCGCTTCATTGCTCGCTTATTTATTGAGTTCTTAAGTTAGCTCTGTGAAGTCCGTCAATGTGTTTAGTTTTAACTTTATTTTACGTGTTTTGTAGGGATTTGAGGCTTGCATTTAGGCTTGGATGTACGGTTGGGTCCAACATTTATTTTATGTGTTTTTAGAGGTTAAGGTTGAATATTTTATATTGTCCATTAGTTTTCGGAGAATATAAAGCTAGAAACGAGAGTTAATCCAGACTTTATGACACACGCTGCTACAAACTTGTACATCAGAGCCTCAAAACAAACGTATTTATGTTCTCTATGTTCAAGGCTTGCTATATTTCTATACAAATTTTACGATTTTCCTCTAACAATTCGGTAACACATATTGATGATTGAATGACAGTAGCTGGTAATAATTTAAAATTATAAAACGTAACCAAATGTTTGATGTAAACAAAATTATTTAATAATAGAGGTTCAGTGTTGGGACTGACCTGGATTCTCCGCATTCGCGGATTAATATTGACACAGTAAATAAGACTACGGCTCAAAATAACATACTCTCCCCTATTTATATGGTTCTTATCAATGTAGGGAACTCATTACCCAGAGTACTTACGAGTACTTTACAAAGACATAACAAGAATAAAAGGTTCTTTTATGAAGACAGAAAAAGAGAAAGAAAAAGGTAACCAAGACGTACCACTCGAATCCAAACACAATCCACTCAAGTGAAAACTCTTGAAAGCACAATTTTAATTTAACGTGAAATAGTTCGTCGTTGTTCAACAGTTTTCGATTTAACACAATGAGTTATTGTCGGATTAGTTTCCAATATTTTTGTTCCAAACACATGTTCACATTAAAGTTGGTACATTTGTGGAATTAATTTTGCGACAACTGTTTTGTTTCTCTTTGGAAAATTGTATTGGAAACTTTTGTAGAAATAGAACGAGGTTTGAGCTGTTAAATGGTTGTATTTATTTTTTGGTATAAATTGATATTGAAAGTGTTAGACACTTGATTAAATTGGTGAAAAGGTTTCGTTGATCAACAATAACATATTTAGTTCATATGGGCGTTTGTAAGACCGATAAGTATCTCGTAGTTCCTGATAGTCAAAACACAATATTCGATCTTAGTATGGGGTCAGGACTATGTATGTCTATATTGGGTGTATTTAATTATTTATATAAAAAGGGGGATTTTGGATTTAGTGATCTTAGATTTGAATTCAAAACATACGTGACCCTTCTGTGAACATAGGCCTTATACGTAGCAACGGTTTTGGACATTTCTATTTGACTAAACACAATATGGATGCACGTAAATACAACTACCGCCACTGCAATCATACCGGGTATATATGGTATATGGTTTCCCAAGAAGACAGGCTAGGCCTAGTTTGGGAGCCCCTGGCAATGCTATTAGTTAGAAATTATGTTGTTCTTAATTAGTTTTTAAGAAATTGTAGCACAACTTGGTTAATGAATATACTTTTATTATTATTATTATTTATATCAAGACTGCTGCCGAAAACGAAGCTGGGTGGTAGTTCTAGTGACTACAAACACAATGCAACTAAAAATTTCGCAAACAAACGCGACAATTTTTTTTAATAATTTTTTTAATGTCGTCATTTTTGGGTGATAAATCCATACTTTTTGCTAAAATAATAATTTAAACTCTTTTATAACAAAGTGTCTTTATAAATAAAAAGGTATACTCTATTATTTTAGGAAAAAAAAAGTATTTAGCACCAAAATACTACCATATGAAAAAAATATAACAAATTGTCGCTTTCTTTGGAACATTTTCTGTTGCATTGTGTCTGAAATAGCTTAAATTACCATCTGGCTTCGTTTTCGACAGCAGTCTTGATATACCCTGTATATACTAGAAAGCATTGTAAAATGAAATACCCAAATGTTGAAATATATAATAATTGTATAGAAACCGTCTTCATCCATTTTCTATTCATAAATAAATTCAACATATTTGTTTATTAGTAATAACAATGCTTTCAAGTCGACCCGTGTCAAAATATTATCCACACATTTATATAGGTTCCATTACTCGTCTCAGGGTTTTTCATATTGTCAGGCAGATTTGTATTGGTCTATGGTGTATGGGTACCGACCTCATTCTGATTAGTTGAGAATAATATGAAAATTAAACATTCTATTATATTCAGTGAACTCTTCACATCAATAAAATAGGCTGCTGCTCTAGAAGCTAGCAGTCATTGGATGTACAACTCTTGTAAACGATCACTGTGAAAGTCTATTCTTTGTTTTCCCGTAGATTTCCTATAGCTGAGAATGGTGGTGTTGCAGCACAAAATTACACGTTAATTGGTAATTTTATAAGGCTTACTGTTTCTATGGCTACAACATCTTCCAAATCGATAATAACTATTCCAAATTCCAAAAAGAAACGTGACTTTTTTTGCATATATCTTTATTGCATTGTGCCTGAAGTCACTAAAACTACTACCTGGCTTCGTTTTCGGCTGCATCCTATGAAATTCTCCAAACAAGGTGAAAAAAAAGAAACAAACGACCTTAAAATACGTGCACATTAAATCAATATCATATAGACGAATATCAATTATAGTTACAATCCCAAAGTTTCAGTTTTTGATTCTCGATTAGCTTGTAAACCATCCTCAACCTCTTTGTCAACTTTTCTCGTACCTATATTTATGTCGCCGTCCTTTTGCCTAACAAAATGTAAGCCTTCATCAAAATCCCAATTCTCGCCTTTCTATACCGCAAGAAGGTAATAACCTTAATCAACTAAGCCCTCACCGCTCTAAATATTATTAAAATTGCTCTTTCAAACACAAGTGAGTTAATTAAAGTCAAATATTATTTCGGCGCATCCGTGACTTTGACTCCGTCTGGTGAATTAGCTCGGCGAATAGACGAGGTATTAAAACAACGGCGCGAGCTTCCGTTTATGCGTGATTATTATTAACAGCCAGGTCTAGGTTTATTTGGTTTATAGTCTAGGTATATATTTGCATAATTATGTTATCCTGTAACAAATTGTTGCACCATGTTTTTTTAATAGAATATTTGCGCGGAGTTCCTCACGTGTTTTGTGCGAGAATCGTATGCCATTATAGCATACGGTAATCTTTCTAAGATCGACGTATTCTAATGGCTGCCACACACGTAATGATATAACTGTGCATAGCTGAGTTTGCACTAGTATACATGAACGTGTGTAGAAAAATAACTGCGCAAACTTCAAACAAGGACGCTTTCTTTGACAGGAATGATATTTGCGAACCAGACTTGCACTGTTATATCGTTATGTGTGTGGCGGCCATACCAATATTAAGGATAAATGTTTACACAATTTACCTTTTTTGTATCCTAAGATAATCGTTTCATCAAAGCGAAAAGCTCTCTTCATGTAAATGGGGCTTAATTATCGGCTATATAAAATTGAGTACACAAATATATATAAACGGAGTCAAGTTTAGGAAAAAAAAATACGTTACGTATTTAGCCAGTGTATTTGTCCAGACGGTTATTTAAATATGTAATATCTATAAAATAAAAATACCTAAGAAAGAAGCGTCGGAAAATTATCATTGTTGCTAAAGAAAATCCATAGTTTCAGAAGAATGGTGAGCGTCTTAGCATCTTTTTAATAACTAATTTTACTTTCTTTGTAACCACTAGAAAAAAAGTATTTTTCTGTGCAGATTTCTCAAATATTTTCATAGCCTAGACACGGATTTATTACTTACATTTCACTGTTAAAAATTCCAACAAATCAAGCTATTACTCGTATTTTGAAATTGTACAGCAAAAAGTCAACCCGAAGCGGCAAGAAACTCCATTACAAGACGTGGAAACAAAAAATACTGTGAAATTGGCATAGCACGGATCTTCTCGAGCGTCTAATACAACAGATTCCGATGCAGTGACAAATGTTAGGTTTTACGCGTACCACCGACCCGCCTGTGACGAAATGTCGGGCCGCGGAGTAAGCGAACAACATATAAGCGAAAAATAATAATATATGAAATATTATACATTGAAATTATTGCAATATTATAAAAAAAAAAAAAACTAATCTAAGTGTCGGGCAAAATGATAGTGGAGTGTAACGTAGTCCATCTTAACCCAAAAAGGGTTTCTAGATATATTTCTCAAGGGCATGATTTTGCTAAACTTTCATTTTACAGACTTTCTAATAAGCTTAAAAAGTTATAATTGTGAATAATCGACATTCAATTTATTTGTTAAATCTGAAGCGATATTTTGAGCGCTTTTTGTATCCGAATTATCCGTAAAAACTTTTACAAAATAATGTAAGGTTTCACCCAAATGATTTGAATTACTCATCCAATAGTATATAAGTACAAATTGATAAGCTAACTAATAATAATAATAATATATTTTTTTAATATCTTGTAATGTGTCCCACTGCTGGGCTAAGGCCTTCCTTTTATTGTATTAATAATCATTTATTTGTTTATTTTATTTATAACGTAACGAATTGCGCGGTGGCCGACGAATGACGAATCAGATGTGGCCGCTAATATGCATACTGTGTTACGGGTTGGTAACTGACGCACAAATTTTATTGATATGTTCTTTAATGATGAAGAAAAACATCGTGAGGACACCTGTATATCATAGTGATTTGGAAGAATTCATAGGGTATGTAAAAGTCCGCCAACTCGCACTAGGCCAGCGAGATGGACTATATGGCCTAACAGGTTTTAGAGATTGAGAGGTCTCAATCGTGCTCTTGATTGTGAAGGAGAGCGTTGCCCTGAAGTGGTATATGGGTTGATACAGAACCTAACCTATAACAAGACTCGATCTTAGTGTGGGGTCAGAACTATGTATGTGACTGTTGGGTGTATTTATTTATTTATACACATTTTTATCCTCATGTAAAAATACTACAAATCGCTACTCTACAAAATCCGCCAACTTCGCGGCTTCAACTGGAGTGGCTCACAAAAAACGGGCCCTAAGCGGAAATTCAAATTGAATGACAATAAGATTGACGGCCCGCTGCGTGATAGCGGACCGCTCTCATTCCGCTAAGGTTTTACGTCTAACGCTTCCAGACATATTACTTTTTCGATGTCTCTCACCAGCTTGATCCACGTTACAAATGCTCCAGTGTTGCTTTTATTCGATGTGCGATCGTGAATTTAGGGATATTGTCGTAAAGTGGACACTTAAAATAAATACTTAGGCCACTTTCACCAGTTCTTGATAAAGTCACTGATAGCTATCCGGCATTCATCTTTATACATACAACTTTCAGAATTTGTGCATACAAATTTAGTATTTTATCTGACAGATGAGTGCCAGATAGGTATCAGACACTTTAACAGAACTATTTTAAAATGTAATTGGTTCAGTGCTCATATAAAATATTACATATATACTTTAACCTAGTTAACAATCATTTTTATTTAAATCAAAACGGCTTAGGTTAAGATATGATATATGAATATATAATGAGAAATGGCTAGTGCATATACTAGGATAGCTCTGTACGATAAACATCAGCTATACACAATTATATCAGAAAATTTTACAAGCTTCTCATTCCAAGATCAGATTTCTAGGACAAAGCACACTCACCAAGAGCAATAAATCATAAGGGCTCCACGGCTCATTACATTAAATGTCGAATGAAATTAATAGAGTACGCATCTCGAACGATAAGAGCTCATTATTCAACCGAATGAGCTAGTTTTAACACGAACTGTTGAGTTGGGGGGCTATTAAGGAAGTTTTTCGTGCAGAACGCCTGTCAGGCCCGCGTGTCGGCATGTTTATGTTTGTATTTAATTCATGCCCCCTGTAGAGTCCAACGAAATGAGATACGCTGGAATACGTCCAACTGTCTCGGATGTACTTCAAAATGGATTTAATGCGGTTTGAAACTGTTTTTGTGCCGTGTAAACCATGCGATGTCTATCTTTCGCGAAATGTTTTAATTAAATTTTAATGTTTAGGCCTTTTGGTTTTGTTTGCGTGCGGGTTTGACTGACACTGGTTAGTTCGGTAATATACTGTACTATACTGTATCAGCCCATACACGTACCACTGTTGGACACGGGCCTCTACAATTGAGAGTGGTTAGTCCATATAAGTAGGGCACCAAATAAGTACTATTGTTTACTATGTAACGCTTTTCTAATAGATTACTGAAAACTTAAGCTAGAATTGCATTGATCACAACAGCGGGTGTAGCAACATGTATAGGGATGATTACGAACATTCTACCTGCACTTTTAAACATTTTAAATAAAACATTATTAAATTTATCATAGCCTATTTTTATTATTGATAGTTTGCAAAAGCTTCATGTAACTCAAGGATTTAATATAAGTAATGGCCAGTGTATTGTCAGAAATTTCAAGTTGTTCATAAGGTTTCCCACTTGACCGTAGCAGCTATTAAGCTATTGATGTGTAAGGCTTCACACACTCGGCCAAGTACAAACTAAGTCGATAATATTAACTGATCTGATTTTTATTCGTCTAATTGAATTAATATGACAAATGTAAAAAAAAACATTAAATAATATAAACTTAAATGTTAAAGAAAACAACAATGAACTTCACTCGCAGAGCTTCAATTTATTAATTTGTTTTCATTAATTTGAATTCAGAATGCTTCATAAAAAACAAACGAAAACTGGCCAGTAAAATCATGAAGATACAGCATTTAACATATATCCAGGATTATGAAACAGGATTAGTTACGACAAGACTTATTATTAATACAATACTTTATCCCGCGGTTAATTAGATTTAATTATTTCCTGTATAAAAACGTGGGAGAAACTAAACTGGAAAAACAAACAGAATAGGAAGATGAGCTTATATTTATTCATTAAAGTTAATCCGACTATTGGATTACAAACCACATCACAGTGTAACACTCTTATGAAATTAGCGTAAATTCGAATGAATAACTTGCTTATTTTATTACCCGGATTAAACCTGACATCAACCATAGTATCCTCTATTGAAATTGTGTATTAGTAGTACATATTATATAACATACATATTGGTTGGGCTAAGATCTATCGATATTTATTTTATTATTATTATTTTTTGTACACCAAATAAATCTTAAACTAAACTAATATTTAACATAGAGTACAAATGGTAGTCGTATCGCTCGAGGCAATCTCTTACCGACTACCATGGGATGGACATAAGAGAAAGAAAATAAAGAGAGGGCAGTCTAAAGTGTACTTTTGGGATAAAGCTTGAATTATGTAATATAATATTATCAATTGGATATTGTCAATTATTTGAGGTACTATGCTGCAGCATTCATTTCATTATTATTTGCCATACGTTACCTCTTTGTTTTAGAACATATCAATAAATCAAACAAAATAACCATCAGGACACATTAGGAACCAGTTACTGAATGTAACAGAAACTATTAACCTACTGAGTTAAAATTCCTCCTCTACGCGTAACATCTATTTAAAGTATTTAAACCGCGGGTCTATTAAATTCCGTCGCGTATCATTTCATATTTACAGAGAGGTCAGAGCACTCCAGTCTTATCTTCCGTAGTTACCTGAGAGGACTTAAAAGTACTGAAGCAACAAGCTGTATCATTTAAATGTGCCCGTATAGTTCTTTAGCTTTGCCTTTATGGAGTAACTTTAAATGCATTTCCTTTCATATCTTTCAGGTTCTTTTGAGCGCAGTTCTGCATCGTTGGACCTAGTTATGCCGAGTTTAATCGAATGGAAATGTTTTAATGATGCTAATGAAAAGTGTTTCGAAACATTTTTACAAAACCAATTCAATGTAAAACTATCTGCCGATATTAAGCTGACTGAGCGGCTTCTACTGGTGGTGGGCCTCTGATATGTGAGATGCCGTCTGGGTAGGTACCACCACAAATCTAAATCTCCCGCCAAACAGCAGTGTAAACGCACTATTGTGTTTCATATTGAAGGACATTGTAGCCAGAGTAATTGCTGGACATATTGAGCCTTAATATCTTATGTCTCAGGATGGTGAGCGCAGTGGATTTTAGCGCTTTGTAAAGGCGTTGTTTGGTTTTGCTACTGTTCATGAGTAGTCGTATCGCTTACCATCATTCATACCAACAACAATAAAATCTCAATCTCAATTTGGTCACATCTGTATATGAAGTAACGTGATGTAAAAAGTGAGGATGGGAGGAGTTTTATGGAATTGTAAGCTATACTTATAGTCAACACCCTGTGTTATAGGTAAAAAACGATTTTAAAAGGTCAAGTTAGCAAACATCTTTCCACATACAACGGCCTTATTACTAGACAGTTTTAAAAAATATTTTAGCTATCGAATATTTTGTCCCTTTCGAAGGACTTAAATTTAGTTTGAGCGGAGAAAACAAAACATGATATAGTTAAATAGTTTATAAGGCAGCAAGACTAAAGCGGTAATTGAATAACCCAACAACTGGTAGATATCAATCAATATTTGACTATGGTGAATGACAGGGACGAACAGAGGGGTTGCATGTAACCTAATCAATTTAACGAGATCTACAATACCGTGTTGAATGGCAAGAATTTCCTTTCATATCTTTACCTGTTGCCAATTGATACTTTATCAGCATTTTAGCATTTTGCGCAGTGCCGTCGGTCTAACAAGCTAGGGGCTGAGGAAGAAGCACACGGTGTAGTTGGAGGCAAGTTAACATCCTGGATTACCAAGACAAGTAGGGCGATTCACGTATTAAAACAAGTTCAGTTGCGGTTAAGTTTCGATCAAAACGGCCATTTTCGTATTCTCGTCAAATACGCCCGCGTTACGCGAGCGCTTTAACGTATTTTACTGCTGCGCGTTGATACTGATACAGATCGCAACTTGATCGGTAGGTATTAACTTATTCATTTGACTGCTAAAATGACGGTTTACTCCGATTAAAAACGAGCAGCACATGTGCACTTTCGATTTTAATAGTAAGGAAACATCCTACAAATCCTATCAATATATATTAATGACAAAAGTATTAAATACGTATGACGTACAGTTGACGCGCGGCTCACGCGCAGCTAAACAATTACGAGAATACTATTTTGCACCAAAACGTAAACTTGATCGCAACCGCACCGCAACTTGATCGGCGCGTCAACAAATTACATGAATCGCCGTAATGAGCTCAATAACATTTCTTCTTGAAAAAAATATATATTTAAACTATTTATTTATATTGCAACCAATGGCGAGACGAGCATGCCATTCACCTGATGATAAGCGATAATACAGCTCATGGAAATCAAACAATACTGTAAAGTGAAGCAATGCTTGGCATTTCATTGCGCTCGCCTTACTAAGACTTAAGATGTTAGATCTCAATAGGTAGTTTATTCATCTTAGATGTTTTGCTAGCATTTAACTTTGAGCATGGAAGTAAGAATACAAGATGGGAGAGAGAAGGTAAGAGGTGTATTTAACAAAACAAAAAGTATTTAAATTCCGTCGGTTTTGTGCAAACAGGCTCATCCATTGTATAAACAACTCTGTTACACGTGTAGTTTAATTACAAACGCTCTGTTAGAAGCTTCTTTGCACAGACTTTTGCATCAATCAAATTAGATCATGCGTTTACAGCAATGTCTTAGTGGGGATAGGCAAAGGTAAGAGATGTAACGCATTTTAAAATATATTTTTTTATTGCAATGAATGGCGAGACGAGCATACCGTTCGCCTGTAAGCGATACGACCGCTCATAAATAGTAGCAAAACCAAACAACACCTTGAATTACAAAGCAATGCTTGACATTCCACTGCGCTCACCGTCCCGAGACATAAGATGTTAAGTCTCAATATGTCTAGTAGTTACTCTGGCTACAATGCTCTTCAATTCGAAACACAACAGTGCATTTACACTGCTGTTTCCACGAAAAATAGACATTGCGGTGGTACGAACCCAGATGGCCTCTCACATATGAGAAACCTACCACCAGTAAATATATATTGAGCTTGATGTGGTCGAGCTATCAACATTTGAGCACAAATTTCATTCAGGAGTAGTACGAGTAGTAGGAGTTCCTCAAATATACAAACTAACAAACATAGTATAAAAGATTCGATCTCAGGACATAACGGTTCACACTAAGGATACACCAGCATACTAAGTTAATACCAGTGGCTTAACAATTCGTAGAAGATTTTTTTATTCAGTTTGGAAATATTTTTCCACATTGCAGTAGATGTCGCTGTTTTCGATAACTTTGCTTTGTCCCTGGACCTCGAATTCTTTGCTTTCACGGCGACACTACGACTGAACATCTAGACATCGATTCGCTTAACAATTTGCCCTTCGTTGACTCGGAAACCAACCGCTAAACTGTTATTTTATTTGCCTTAGCGTAGGTTACTATTACTATTTAAACAATTTCCAAAAGCCTACTCAATCGAAATTGTCTAGCTTTGGAAATACTGGGAAAATATAATTTAAAATTAAGTTCCTTTGTAAGAGTCCTGTTTCTTTGTAACGTCGTACACCGACAGATAACGCTAATGTCTTTATTCTGATTATTGACTCTATGTCCATATATACAATGTTTTCTATGGTTAATATATTTTAGTCACAATATGGTTGAATAAGCAAACAGAGTAGAACTGGATGTTCTACAGTTCTCTAAACCTAAAGCCCAATCAATGCGCCCCTACCCTTCGTGTGACTTTATGTGTATAAGTATGTATTATTTCAATAACAATCAATTAAAACACCATAATAATCCCGTTATCGACGCTCCCGAGCATAATTAGTTGTTCAAACACACCTCTGTTCACACATTACGGTCAACTACTCGCTATCGAGAGCGCGACGCGAACTTACAAAACAAACTTAATTATAAATTTATTGACTCATTCAAAACTAGCAAATTAACGGCACTCGCGACTCGCGCTAATTAGCAGAGTAAACGCACGGCGAATGTGCAGAATAAAAAATGTATTGAATTAAAAAGTGTGGTGGTGTGCGTGTACTGGGGCAGGGTAGGCTGAATAGAAACCGCTGCATGACTCGCAATTATGCTCTGATGTTGCGACAACTTCTTATGCGCTAATGAGTAGGCGAATTTTGCGAAGGGCGTTGTTTGGGCGTAAGAAACTATTGTAGCTCAGGTTTTGGATTTGTTTTGTGTCCACTAATAAAAGACATACTTGGTTTGTGAAATGGAGGAAGATGGATGAGAAACGAGTGATCACGGATTTTGTCCCCTCATTAAGACAAATTACTAATGTAACATACATGCATGAAAGCTTACACAGCAATTATAATGTTTACTACATGGACGAAATCTTATACGTTGATAGATATAAAACATTGTGAAATACACAATGAAAATAAACAGCAACAATAAACAAATTAAAACGATTTTAAATCGTCACTATCGGCTTTACGCAAAAAACAACAGATTAAGATAAACTTTACGAAGTGCAATAAAAATAAAAGTCGTCACAAGTCCATTATTACAGTCAGTTATTTCAATCGATTTTATTCACTCGATTTTTACGTTAAGTTTAATGACTCCGGAGCAAAGCGCGGCTCTATCCGAATCATTCAATTGATCGATTTAATTTTCCACGTCTCGAGTCGTTAAGCCGAATAATTTAGCCGAAACGCCCATTTTTCGGGGGATTAAGTTAAAAAAATTCACCATCCATTTGTATCCAATTTAAAATCAAATTAGAAGTAAATACACTTTCTATTTTATCCAATCACGTGCGAGCCGGGGCATCGCTTAAGATCGCGAGGCGCGGTTCAGGAAAATTCCCCATTTCCCCAGCCGGGTGGGAGATTTACCCCAAATCGAATTCCGCTCCCCATCCTGAATGGCCTTAATTTAACGGGCGAATTTGTCTAATTCCAATTCTTATGCTGTGACAAATGTAGTGATTTTTATTCAGGCAACGTCTTTGGGCAATTGTCAACAGACTATTTCAGGGCACAGTCAAAATGTAAATAAAATCTCGGAGTTTAATGGATCTTTATTGCCTGTAGGTATAAACATACCACCACCACGCGTGTGATGGCAACGGTGAATGAAAACATCGTGAGGAAACCTGCATAGCGAATAATAAGAATTTCTATGGTATGTAAAGTTCACCAACCCGCACAAGGCCAGCGTGGTGGACTATGTGGCCTAATCACTCTTAATCGTACACCCAATTGTGTAGGAGGGCCGTGCCCTGCAGTGGGACGTATTGATACAGAGATAAACATACCTCATCTATTTTCAAATTATATGCTTAATGATCATTAACGAATAATAATATAAATTGCTATTATGGATGCCTAAAAACGTTCATTGTAAGAAACTTGACATACCTACGTACATACCACATGCTTACAAACAAAACATAAGAAATAACAATAATTCCTAGTGCGCACGAACTCCACCAAAATAAAAACGTAATCGCATCTTAATCTACAACTTAATTATGGTTACAAAATAGGACGGCCATTCCCAAAAGATATATGGTCGCATTCTCAAAACAATTTCAACAAACAAAGCGACGAATGAGAAAAGAAAACAACATCGCAACAAATATAATTTGCAATATATCATGTTCTATTGTTTGCATACTTTACAAATGCTGAAAGTCAAAAAACGCTTGTATCTTGCAAATACCTGAACACTCTATTTTCTTTTGCTAAACCAGTAAATTCTTATTTATGAAACGTCAGGATAACAAATGCATAGATATTTATGGGTATGACTTTTATCATATACAGACATGGAATAAAGGGGGACGATTTTATTTTAACAATATGATTTCAGAAGTGTTGACTATGTTTCATACAGTTATTATTAATTTTCTTAAATCTCATCGCAAACAAATAACTTTTTTAAAATTAATAATATCTGTTAAATAAAGGTAGCTTCCGTAACATTCACTGAGCGGACGACTAGCAACTCAGTCCGCTCCGTGACCAAGAAAGTTGCAAAGTAATCAAAACATGGGTAGTTAAAAAATGTAAAAATTAGAGCAAAATCCCGATAAAATCCGTTAAAATAATTTTATTGCAATGTATACCATTTGCGTAAATCTAAGAAACCATTATAATTAGTTTTGTTTTCTAGGTTGCTCACGAGCACGGAAGGATATTAATCAGATGATGCACTTGCAGTACGCTATGAACATCCAGAAATATTCACAGATATATTGCTAGCTAAAGTTCTCTATATCACCCACAGCATAGCTCATTAAACAAACCAAAAGAGCAATTCAATTTCTACATCTATTACTCTGCGGTGCTTTAGCAATATCCCTAATAATTAGGCTATACTCAAATTAGCTAAAATGCACCTGAATTACTTAATACTTACTAGCGGCACAGCTCTGCTTCATTCCGGTGCAATTATGCCCCGTTGCATCTCAATAGAACGTGATTTACGGCCGATGCCAATAATGAATCGAAAAAATTAGATTGAAGTCAATCTGGATGGTTTTCTACTTTTCGATTGATCTCTTACCATGTTGCCATAGTTTTTTCACTACTGAGATTGAATATTGGCAATATAGTATCAAAAAAAAAGATTAAGCTGTCAGTCTCAAACGGAAAATTTTGGATTGGGATTGTTTATTGGCAGCGGCTGTAAGTAAATTGCGTGAAACACGTATTTGCTTATTATTTTTAGAATACATTTACAAACAGCTTCAAAACTTAGGTTATTTACCAAAGGAATATGTCTCCACGCAAACTACTTTATCATTTATGATAATCTTCGTCTTATTTTATATTCCTAGTTAATATATTAAAGCATTTGCTTTCTGTGTTATTCGAAACTACTTTCTATTAAAATTTGATTTTCAGCAGATAGTACCTATTTCTGTTTCATGTAGACTTGTTGTAATAGTTTCTGTTCTACTTTATGTACACTTATTCTTGGATTATTTCTAAAGTCTAACTTTTGAGTAGGAGTGTCTTTGTTGTGTTTGTGTGGTGTGTTTGATAAATTATTTATTAATTATGTTTTAAAAGTTGCTGATATCAAGTATAAAATAAACTAGAACTTTTGTCAAATCAACCTGCGAACAAAACCGCATTTAATAGTCCAAATGTTTCGGACGTACAAATATCGACTGACAATCATCAACCTGCGAATAAAAACCCTATCCAAATTGCTCCAACCTTTTCGGATGCACAAACACCGACAAAAAGTCAAACTTAGCGCCAATATGATAACTTAGCAAGTAAACCCGACCGCCAACACATACACAATTTGTTCCATAAAACAACGAAGCCAGAAGATCGACGATCTATCGCGCTGTCAGCGTTAGATAGTGTTAAAATTTGTCATTCACGTGTCTCCCGCAATCCCGTGGCACTGTCAGTTCACTCGCCTTCAGCGAGATAAGATTACGTGACAAATAGCCCGCTGTGTCACTCGCATTTTTATTCGAATTCGCGATTTTTTCCCCCATTCTTCGCCTATTTCTAAGTCAGTCCAAATCGATGCGTTAAATTGTTAGTTTTATTAAGATTATTTTTGTCTGTATGCTGGGGATTCCCTTGGAAGTGGCTATGTTCATTAGCGGGCTTTCTATGGGTGATGATGACAACCACGTGGTTTTGTTAATAAACATCTCATTTGAAATTTAGCAACGTAAATTATGAACTGCATAACAGTAACGATTCAAAAAATTCCTAACCTACGACTTGCTTATACATCCTTTCGTCTCCTCTTCTCCCCATAACCTCAACGCCCAAAAACTGGAAAACTACCTACAAATTTTTAAACAGAGTGTCAAGTTATTGATGGCGTTGATCAATTTCCATCGAGTGATCCAGTGGTCAGCTAAATAAAAATAACAATTTTCAACTACGAGGCAACAATTGCTGGACATTCTTGAAAAATCTTAATAACCTATTATGTGAAATTTAGTAAAATTTTGGTTGAAAAAGTAGCCGTATCGCGGTCCTTTTTGTACCGTTTTAGAAACCCGCTGTTACACCTACATTTCGTATTTCCACAAAAGGCTCCTTTGATGTAGCGTTTCCAGTGTCATTGATTGATTTAGGTAGACACGCACAAAGTGGTGTGTTGACGGCGCATCCTAACTCTTGTTTCATGTTTTAACCATATTTACTTCGCCTACGAAATATTCTATTTTTCGTAGGCTCTTGAAATGTTACGCGTAGTGTTATTTTGTGAGAGTTGTTGCTTAAAGTAGTTTTAATACATTTAGTGATGTTTATTTGCATTGGTCTATTTTATGATGTTTCTTAAATATTTTATAATTATTTCAAACAAATTTCTTTGTGGTGGTCCAATGCCCAATTAAGAGTTTCCGTGTATTAATCAATTATATTGTGTATTGTTTACTTCAGCTGGACATTTATAATTATTATTACCGAATTACGAATAGTTTCTCCTTCAGCATATTCAATTCGGCAACAACGAGCTAACTCACGCATTTGGGCTCCTAGTTCACTACGACATCACCTTGATCATAAGTTTCATCACATGTACTTTATTATTTTTTGGTTTCTTCTATAATATTAAGTCAGTGATAATAAGCTATAAGATGTGAATACAAACTCACCAATAATCCTTATTTTATGTTTGGTTTATTTTCTGTTCACTGTTAATTCATAATTACTCCTTAATTTATTGCGTATAGATTTCTAGCATCTAATTAAACGTCAAGCGACGCAATAGCAATTGGCAAGTCTGACAAACGCTATTGCGTACATGTAAAATAGTTAAACTAGCATCCAAAGTATCCCTCAGAGAATTAATTTTCGATGTTGACGATAATGAACCGGCGCTTCCGGCTCGTTTGCATTCGATATTTCGATGTCGCCTCGTGAATGAGCGGCCCTGTGCAAATTTGCGTTTGATGGTCATTCCGACCGTGGCGTGGTTATTGTACGGTTATTGTTCTCGTTACTATGTTAGTTCCTGAAATGTTATATTAAATTGATGCACTAAAACAGATTAAGTTAATATTTTGATCAAATCAAGCAGTTGAATGGGGATAGGGTTATGGTACGGGAATTTCATGGATCGAAAGGACCGTGAAACTCCTAATTAACGTCAATTTTCAGTGAAATGGTTTTTACTTGTTTGCTACTACAGCAATAAGCTGATTCAATCAGCTCATTGCTGTCTGTAGTCGAGACTAGATATTAGATTAATTTACAAAATATAGTAATTTTAATCTAATTCTCACAATATAGTTTTAACCAAGTCTCAAAAAAAAGACTTCCATTTTTCCCAACCTTAAATAGAAAGTTCGTAAACAGTCAATCAATTGATTTCACCATAATTATTTTTCGCTAGCATTGAGGCAGTGTGTAACCCTTCGTGAAACGTTTGTATGGCCTCAGCGTGGAACATTTACATACATACAACCCGTAAATATCGGATTCAATAAATACACCAGTGAGTGTTTCGACCGTACCTGCGATGTTGAACAGTTCTGCGAAACTTATACATTGCGGCGTTCAAAATTATTAATTGTATCGGTTTATTTACCGACATTTAATGTTCAGCATAATTCATTTGAGTATCGATATGTGCATCGATAATCGATAACAATTATTCGCTACGATGATTTGTGGATTTTGTAAGTTTATTTGCTGTTATTGGTGGAGTAATGGTTTTAAACTTTATAGCTTTCGACGAGTTCATTGAAATATGCAAATGGATTAATAAACTGTAAGACTGGATTCATCTATCTATCATCATTATTGTCCCTTGTAAATAAAATAAAATAAAAAAATAAAATAAAATCTAGAACTGGCTGACTTCATTTTTTTACTCAAGCACCGCTTGTATAAAGTTTGACTAAATAATATTATTATACTCATTGAACGACTGAACATATATCAGTTTCTTCTCAGCCGTATGTATACAGACTGTTCATGTTTTCGTGAGTAAACTTGATAGGTCTTAAATATAGTGTATATGGTTTTGGGTTATTATCCAATAATAAATATACGACTTCACAATGACTATTTATTTATCACTCAAGTAGTAATTTAAATATGACAAGACATGTTGACGCCATGACACACCAGGACAAGAGAGGGGGAGAGGCCGGTGTGGCCAGTGTTATGTTATTTAAATGTTGCCATAGACTATACATATAACATATAGCTTACTGCTATTCTTAAGCATAAGAATACATTACTGGACATTGATGAGTCGCGATCCAAACTTTGGATCAAATGTTCACTACTACAAAATAAAACAGTTTATTTGTCTTGGTTGTGATCTGAGAAGCTTTATTTGCTCGCAATTTGATTTAGATTATGCCACTTAACAACAAATATTTCTACTTAAACTATTAACAGATCATTATTTGATTGTATCTAGTTTTAAGAAATTGTAACGCAATTTATTTATTTAATATACGTATTATAGATATGAAAGCCTTACAGAATCCACAAGTCATAAGGATAGTTGTCTTATCTATAAACGATTAAGCGCCATTATGACGAAGTTCCACATAATACACTGCAAAGGAAAGTATAAAGTTGACACAAAGCACACACAGAAAACTAACGCAGAAGTTGTTCAGCACCTTAATGGATACTTGAAACATGCAAAACTACAGGCGCCTCGGCAATTTAAAAACCTGGATTATATATAAGAATTTTTAAGGCTGTTTTTAACATACTAGTGTGTGTGGATACTAACACAAAAAGACTCAGAAAAACACATTCTATGGAAACCTAATTAAGACACAAGTCTCAAGGGGGCATTTGAAAATTTAAGAATATTTGGACCCACAATATATAGACCCAAAATAAAAATATATGTAGGTGTGGATCATAAAATATTTTTTGTCGGTACAGAGATCGAACTGTACAAATAAAGTGAGTATTTTTGTGTATTGTCAGAACCTAAGTGCACGTTTTCGACTCACCCAAGGCCTAACTATGTTCTGTTCTGTATCAGCCCATATACGTCCCACTGTAGGGCACGGGCCTCCTCTACAATCGAGAATACGATTGATAGTGGTTAGGCAATATGTCGACCACGCTGGCCTTATGCGGGTTGGCGGACTTTACATACCATAAAAATCGCTATGGCATGCAGGTTTCCTCTCGATGTTTTCCTTCACCGTCATAGTGCGTGGTGATTGACTATCAATACACGACTCCGAAAAATCAGATGTGTGCCCTGGGATTCGAACCCGCGATCACCGTGAACATGTTGACAGCCGCGTCTGGTCCGTTTACCGACAGGCCACCACGCACTTTAACATTAACTTTGTAAATCCAGTATAACCCGCGAGCATCGTTTATTTAAAACTATATTTTAATCGATTTTCATAATGTTCTTGGACATGCGAATTTCCATTTAAATATCAATGAATACTTAATTCGAAAATTAAAAATAGACACTTAGAAACATATATTTTAAAACGTTTTTGAAGAGGCACCTTAGCAGGCCGGCATAATTGTTTCTGATACTCTGCCTGGGCGGCATTTGCGCTTACCATCAGGTGCAATGCCGCCACTATGCCGGGCCATTATAAAAAAAAAAAAAAAAAAAAAAAAAAAGTCACGAGATCAATACAGAACAAATCTCGGAAAATTAAAGAAAAGCGTACGGATTTTTTTTAAATTCCGTAGTATTTATAGTCGGTGTAAAAAGGGTTTTAAATCTTTATGTAATAAATTGAAAGCGCATTGTTGTTAACTAATGATTTATTCAGACCTTCACTCCGCACTTATATCAACAACGTTCCGCAAAAACAAATGAACCTCCATTAATTACACAAAGTGCATTGCGCTTCCGAGAAGATGAGAAAAACGAAAATCGTCTTAATTTCAACGCTATGTGTGTTCTCAATCTTCTTACGGCAACAAAATGTTAAGAGAGGTCAAGTTAACACAAAAATCATCGTCGTTAAAATAATAATGAATTGTACAGTCAATATTATATCAAACCATTTTAGTTTCATTAAAAATGTACTAACACAAGAAAAATACTTTATTCAATACTACATAACAAAAAAAACAAAAATAGCAGAGAAACCTTACAAATAGTAAACGAGATGCGGTATCGCTGTAATCGATTTCTATAGAATCATCTACAACGCTAAAATGCACGCTTATTTGTTATCGAAAAAATATCTGAATCAAATAAGCTAATTTAGAATAGTTATAATAAAGAGAGAGCGCTGGTACTTCAAAAATGTAGATAAAAAAGTTGGTGTCTTTCCACTTTTTTTGACAGATTGCCCAAAGACAATATACGAATTATTTGAAGGAAAAATTAAAAAGGATAGTTTAGGGCTTTCGTATTCCACTCAACTCTTAGAGCGATTTTTTTTTTGAGGAGCAAAACCTGTATATCCACCCTTTTGGTACCCCGGTGGATGCTAAAAGGATCATCTCAATGTCACTGGCCTACCAGCCCAGTACGCTGTGGATTTTGCGGCCGAGTCGGGCCCTTAGCAATAACACGCTAGCATTATGACTTGGCCGCTCGGTGGCCGTCACGCGCTTTTCGGGCGGGATTTGATAGCTCAGGGCGAGAAGCACCCCGGTTACTTCCTTATGATCGTCCGGCGCAGAACCTAACGCAGAATGGTTTCGCTTATTGGGGATCAAAGTTGCGCCCCACTTACGTCTAGATTTGGACGCCACGACCTACGGAATTTATAAATATTTCTGTTTAATAATCAGTTGAATTTTCACTTATACTCGTATAGCCGTGCTACAAACGAATGACGAATAAAAAATATCTACGTTTTTGAAGACGCCGATGCATGACAGCGCTCCTTCTATATATACTTTAAGTAAGTAATACTCCAAGTAAGTTAATGAGAAAATTATAGGCATCTGCCTATTTTTGATTTGAATCTTCAAATCATTATACACAATACTGAATTGTTCAATAGTTAATTTGCAACTAAATTTAAACAATATCCAAACACGGTAACAAATATTATTTCATTAATAAAACAATATATCGAATTTTAATCGCGTCAATGTTTGTGTTTCAGAACGGAAGCTTAGTTTGATTGTACGCCGGCTGATTTTCTAGTAATAACATGGATTTGATGATCATTATTATGTATCATTTTGTATATTGTGGATTAACGTATGACTGGCGTCATGGCAATGTTAAAACACTGATGTATTTTGAACTTACGTTTCAAACAATCTAACTTGCTAAATGAATTGATCTAAGGTTAGCGATACCTTATAAAATTGTAAGCTATGTAAATTAAATTAAAATTGTTAACTTGACTACACTATAAGCACGCCAAGTTTATCTTAAATAGTTGTACAATTAGAGATATAAATATATGTTACATATATAAGTGGAATAAAGTACGACGATCATGTAATATTGTAACAACTGCTCATAAACAAATAAAGTAAAAAAATATACACAACATTTCTGATTTTAGGCGTTATGTTGCTTAAATAGAGTGTCTTGCCTGTTCTTCCCTAGTGAAAACCGCCTTCCGAACCTTAATAAAATAATGGATTAAATAAATTATTTTTATTTCATTTTATTTTCATTTCATTATAATAAGAACATATTATACTATTTAGCACTTAAACTCCAAATATAATGAATAGTAACGTGGGTATGGAGCTGATTTCTGAGATGCGGGCACCAAGTTTTACACAACTTCTGACTTACAGAGGGTACGAGTGCATTAATATTTCATAGTTAATTAGCTTGCTTTAATGACGAAGGAAATTATTGAGCCGCAACCTTTAAATTTTAAAGATTTCAACTTCCAATAACCCGCATTAGTGTGTTGACCTATGACTAAACCCTTTCTATAATATTTATTTCCGCGAATGTTATACAATGAAATAAAAGTACATTGTATACGGATTTTATCTCGTATTTACTTTGATTTTGAATATTTTAATGTCCCGACGTTTCAATTGCTTTGCAGCTTTCGTGGTCACGAGATGGACTGACGTGTAAGGCACCCACTCAGTGAAAGTGACGAAAGCTACCTTCATTTTACAAATATTAAGATGAAAAATAATAATAATTCAGTTGTTTGTGATCCAATCTTCGATCTTTCTTCCGATCTCCACTATGTCTTGAGGTCTGGCAGTTGGTCTTTTGGAATTCGAATCACTTTGCCGCAAGCTTCCAACCATTATCTCTATTGAAATAAGGCTATTTTTAAACTTCATTATCCTCACGAAACATCCTGGGTATGACTCAGTGTTCTTTTGCAATTATTTGTAGTTTGTCAAATCTAAGATAATGGTTGGAGCCTTCCCCTGTACATTCAGCAACTGCAGACTTCGTTGGGCGTCGATGTTTTACTTCACCTATATGTTCTTTTAGGCAGGCCCCTGTGCTACAATACTTTTAATTTGCCCTATCACATACGTAGTTAATAAACCCATTCTTTCAAAGAAGCAAGTATGTTATATTTTTATCGGTGAAAATTTAAATATTCCCGATCGAAATCCAACGATCTGCACCAGCCAATATCGGCAATATCTGAACTTTATGAAAGCAAACTTCCATCCTACAAATATAAATGAAATGTGTGCATGTTATAATTTTCGTATACGTTCCGCGAGCGACTGTTATTGCTGTTTTATAGAAATAAAGTGTAAGCGCGTCCGGCGCCTAAGGTTATTGCTTCCGTTGCTTTCAGAACCCGCTGTATTCAGTGATGTGTTGGCGGTTTAAGCCGCGTAATGAATGTTTATTGTTTGTAATCTTTTATGTGGTTTGTAATTGCGGGTCGGTACCTTCTTCTTGATGGTGTTTTGTATAAAGGTCAGCGGTGTTGCTGAGTTGTGGTTGAACATATTTTATTTATAACTAAACGATATTTTATGTTTAATTAGTTCATGCGTGATGCTGATTTCTTATTTGAGGCACTACATTTTGGCGCTTTACGTCGCTTATATGGTGCTTACGTATGAAAACCTACATGCATGCATTGTACAAGCCCTCATGGCTCTATTCATAGACAGATTATAAAACTATTTCAGCTATCGAATGTTCTGTTCTTTTCAAACGTCTTTTGAATTTAGTTTGAGCGAAGAATATTTTAATATTCAAAGGCTAAAATAGGCTTATAGATAGTCGGCCTTATTCATAATAAGGCCGTCACTATTCAACGTAATTATACTGGACCTTTCGAAATCGGATACACACAAGTTTATTCTGGGAAGCGATACCCGCAAGTGTATCGCTTCTGTTATCATTCTGACATTACCTAGAAACGAGCGCAGTGGAATGTGATGCATTGCTTCGAAATTCATGGTGATGTTTGGTTTTGCTACTATTCATGAGCGGTCGTACAGTTTACCATCAGGCAAACAGCGTGCTAGTCTCACCATTCATTGAAATTAAAAAAAACTGATTCTTCTATACGTGACATGAAGTCAATTATTTCATGTAAACAGTTTGATTCATCGAAATTGTTGCAAGTGCGTATCCATGAAATATTTGTGGCCTGGTCATACATAGAATATCAAAAGGCAAGTGACGTTCCACGCCTCGACAGCTATGCTGGCCACTATTCACCCAAAACGAGTGAGCAACGAATATACAAGTGTTTTGTGACCCAAAATAAATTCTGGATACAAACAAAACTGAACAATTTAACTTGCGCGTGAACGTCGCGTATTGTTAATACTGGCCATATATTACTTGGAACTATTGTCTCTATTATATATGGGTGGCGATTGTTTTTTTAATTCCAGCCAGGATCTGCGTCTCGCGCTTTCGCTAGCAAAAACGGGCTGTTACATGCGAAGTTTTAATGGCACGTATATCATTTTTAGGGTTTAGTGCGGGCCTACTGTTATGATTTTTTGCTGTGTTCAAGTGCTTTGATTTATTGTAATAGGTAAATGTGTAGGGAAATTCTCATATGAAAATTCAGTGTAAGAAAACGACTTCTTGTTTTGAGATTGTGACTTGTTAGTACAAAATTAGACTAAGCAGAGTAAAAATCATAGTTGAAATATATACGAGTATGTCAAAATATCTTGCCGCGAAAGTTGCTTTCAATAGATGAGGTTTCAGGTCTAGATTTAGCGCTGGACATTTTGTGATTAATGATGATAATGAAAGCCATTATAATTTATAGATTCCGCAAATGGTAGAGGTTTTAACCACAGCGTAGATAATGGGGTTCGATCAGCTAATTTTAAACAAAATGGGTGCTAATAGTTTGGCCTACATATTATTTATTGGCGACGACTTAATCAACCTTATCAGCACGAATTACTTTCCTTCTCTTTACTCACCTTACTCCGTCCTTTCCCTCTTTATTGAAAGAGTGGAAAGGAACAACCGTTTACTTGGTGCCTACTAATGGTTTCAAGATTTTTGTTATTAAAAATGGTCATTTTATGCATGAAATCCTCCCACTCCGTCATGAGACTATTACTAAAACCTATTACTAACTACCTACTGTATTATCATCATCATATCAGCCACAGGAAGTCCACTGCTGAACATAGGCCTCCCCCAAGGATCTCCATACTGTCCTGTTGGAAGCGGCCTGCATTCAGCGACTTCCTGCAACCTTAGCTAGATCGTCCGTCCACCTTGTAGGCGGGCGTCCGACATTTGGCTTGCCTGTACGTGGCTTCCACTTAAGAACTTTTCGGCCCCAACGGCCATCGGTTCTACGAGCTATGTGCCCGGCCCACTGCCACTTCAACTTGCCAATCCTATTTTATTTAATTATTATGCACCCTTAAAAAACTAACAATTACTAAAATTTTATTCTCAATGTAAAACTTACACACGTCTTTGTATACTTTACAAGAAAAATCAAACGGACCTTTATTTTTGGAGACTTAAGAAAAATGTAATTTATTTATAGCTTTTAATTTTTAATTACTCAGCAATTAAATATTATGTGTATAAAAAAACTATTAAGCTAGAGTGGATATTGTAATCAAATTTTTTTATTGGTATCAAACTGGTTTTTTATTTAGTTAGGAATATTTTTCATCTGTGTAGTGAAGCATATTATTTGTATTGTATTTTCTGTGTAAGTAAGCCTTAAAGGTTTTTCTACTAAGTTGGCAAAGCGACTGTCTTGAAACGAGATGAGATAGGAATTAAAATAGAATTGATATATACGTACTGGTGGTGAAATATATTTTTTTATTCCATTAAAATATTATTTTTAAATAAATTATACCCTAAACTATACAAAAAAAAACAGAACCAGATGAAAGCAGCAAGATATCTGTATTGTAAATTTTAAAGTCAAGGAAAACCCAACGAGAGTGAGATCACGGGACGGTTTAAATAAGAAATATCTTTATTAAAAAGCTTTGTTTTGTAATTAGGGGCCGTTGCGCCCGAATCATTAGCCTAATAGCGTTAATGGGCACGTAGATGAATAGAGATGGGCCGTATATGTCGATAATATTCTATAGTCGATAGTTTGCTTAAGTTTTAAGCTTCGATACGACTAAAGTGCTCACATAAACTATCGCTGATGCTTTACCAGTCTTAGACGGCGAGAAAATACGGTGTGTGGGAGAGAAAAATAGGTAATAAATAAATAATAAGAAATAACACCCAATAATCACGACCCCACGATTCTGACCTCACACTAAGATCGACACAAGAGACTTTTTGCTCTCACAAACACCCAGACCATATATTGTGATAAGGTGAGTTTGTCATTTAAGGTCAAAAACTTAACACCACCCTAAACAATACATATTTCGACTGAATTGAAAATCTGTCTAACAAAAACAAATACATTATTAAAACTAACTATGAATCAGTTTTGATTTAAATTGTCAAATAAGCCACGTTTGAAACCCTTAACTTCATTTTAAGGTTAAATAATTTATCGACATCGACACGCACCTGACTTCACAATGCGTTGGCGTACCTAAACAAAGACTGCTAAGGCCGTCACGAATTTTTCCCCTGAAAGGAAAGAAAACGCTGTAATTTCTCGTAATGAATATTTAATTATTGTTTTCGTTTTTTTTTTCACTCCTGAAACATTTTTATCGCGAATTTTGCGTAATTAATTCATTACTTTACACGTTTCTCCACTCACTTTGAACGTGAACTTTTGTTTTGAAATTTATTTTTTAATTTCCTCGGAGTTAGGAATGTTTGAGTTTAACATGGGCCAATTGCTTTTTAAGCTTGGATTGGTCAGTCGTTTATTGTTTTTTCTTTTCGATATAATGACTTTGCAGGGTGGTGTTAGATGATATAATCGAAATTATTTACTTTGAACTTCTAAAAGCGTTCTTCTTTTTTAAAAACAAAATATCCTCTGTGCTTATTAGCTCCATAAATTATTCATAATATATTTCTTTCATTATTTTTACGTGTTGCTTATATAACAAAAAATATCTACCTTATAATTGTGTTGAAACACAACTTTTGTGTGAAATATGACTTTATGAAATACTAAAAGTATATAAACATACTAACTACACCGCCAATTTGTTCATGTTTCATACTTCAAGGAATCGATAACATATTTTACAGATATACTAAAAGTGAAAAAATTGTATTGCGTAATAACGGAAATTCCATCCAACCCAACTCGATACTAATAAAATACCCGATAAACTCACTCAACAAAAAAACTCGCAACCGCAATCAAGCAAAAGTCGATACGTTAAAAAGTATCACAATGTTCACGTAACAAATAAGGGTACGCGCACACGGCCAGCTGAGGCGGGCCTTAAGCCGCGCAGTCTGCCAACTATTGCGAGCAGCTAAACAATTTAATTAGTTTCTACACAACACCCACCAACAAGACGAAGTTGATGTAATGCTGCATTCGATGGCAACCGGCAACTTTAATAAAGCTCACAGATTAAAATATATTGAATAATGCTCGTCGGCCGTGATTGTTTTGATTATGGAATGGTGGTTTGTACTTTATCTGTGTATTTCCTCCAGTATACTCGTATTAAGATTATGTCATGTAGTTTTACTAGAGCCGGTGCTCTATTGCGGACGTCTGTGCACTTTATAAGACATTTATTATTATTTTATTTTTCACTTTGTACAATTTAAAATAGTACAGGCAGGCTTAATGCCTACTGCCATTTTCTATACCATATACATCCTACTGCAGGGCATGGGCATCCTCTACAATCGAGAGCACGATTGAGAGTGGTTAGGCCATATAGTCCACCATGCTGGCCTAATGCGCGTCTTTGCATACGATAGAAATTCTTACAAATCACCAAGGATGTCAATGTATCTTTGACCCCCCAGGTGACTTGATTAAAGGGTGATATTTGTCGATTTTCATTATTTAAACTTTACCGCAGTTTTCTTCTTGAACTAGGCAAAAAGATCCGCCACAATCCTTTTAATTAATCGCCTTATGCAATATTAATGAGAGATAATCAAAAAACGATCGTTTGAAAGATTTAATTCATTATGCATAAGTTCTAATGAATACGAATCGCACTCTCTATACGATATAAAGACAAACTTAATTAAAGACGGTAAAATAAATTCACTACACTAAATACAAATTGAACGACTTCTATAAATGTTTCGTTTAAACAAAATCAGATTTGCATTCATCGGTGCATCCACTTTCAAACGGTAATAACCCTTACTTATTGGTACTGTATTTATTTTAATACATTTTCCAGCGTCTAGACAAAATAGATATGGGGATTAGTGTTGTGCGATTGTCGATACTTCAATAATCGATAAACATTCGATTTTATGCGTTTTATTGACGCTGAAGGAGTGGAGGTAAATGAACTACGAATGATAAGGAATCGTGAGTCATAATGTTATAATAGTTTCTTATCTGTATTATACGAGTAGATATCCCTTTACAGGTCTAGGACAATAAAAAGCAAGTGAGGCCGTCGGTTTCAAGTGTTGACAATCATGTTTGAGAGGGCACTAGTAATGTAATCATTTAATCTCCACAATAAGTAGACAGAATTTCTTTATCAGACTGAATAAAAGCCAAGGTACACACAGACACACAGATATATTCTTTTTGACTTTCAATGACCTTGATTGTAAGCAATCTTATCGATTAAATATTTGAAATATCGATTACAAAAACATCACTGTGCACTTTATTAAAGTGCCGCGATTAGTGTACAATTTAAATAATATGAAGTTATGAGAATTTCTCCATATCTGTTAATCGCGTTTCTTTCTAAAACATCCTTCTAAAATTGAACTTATTGACACTAAACCGGCATGAAATTGTATTTTTTTAGCGGCTAATATTATTGCTAAAATATTACATTACAAGTTAAAATGCCAAATATTAATTAAGATTTTTGTGTTTTCATTTCCTTTTCGACAGGTAAAACCTATTTTTATTGAGTAATATAATTAAAGTACGCTTGGTCATGTTTATTTATTTTGATGAGTTATTATAATCTTTTAATACTGTTTCAGTTTATACCAATAGAGGCGAAATATTTAACGCTATAATGGTTTTAGTCAAAGGTCGAACTTCGGAAACATTAGACCGACACATAAAGCTTATTATAACTTGGCTTAATTAATGTATGTTAAACAGTAACTATTTACACCCTCTGAGTTTCAAAGAAACTTTCCATTTTTGGTCAATATTCATTGGTGTTTTAGTCGAATTCAATTCATTTTTGTTATATATCGCCTGAATCGTACGTCACTGATTGCGTCACTGGAAGCCCACGCTGTAACTGGGCGGAAGTATTTTTCTCCCATTAAGTTGTTGCTAGTACAGACATACCGTCCGAATTTTTCATAGCTTACCATTTTGATATAAGAACGTATTTTTTTACTAAAAGCTACAAGGCAGTTTGTCACTAAACAAGAATACATGATTTCGAACCAGAATAAAAAATGGTTCGGTATAGGGACACTAATCCCTCTCTATATAATCAAGATGAAAAACAAGCAGATTCTTCTTTATTCTAGTATGAGTTATCGACTACAATCGTCTTGATAGTAACTGTAGTAAAATCCAAAAAGAGTATCCACCTATGAGAAATGGCCGTCTGACACAATCATGCCAATACAGACCTGAACCTGAAATACGTCACACTTGCATTGGTCATATATACCAGATTTCTACTATCGTATTGTTTCCTATAATTACATCCGAATACTCAAACGTCATTCAAATATTAAGTTCCTCTTAATTGCACACGGCCCATTTACCAAGTACATTTAAGCAGGATGTGCGTCGTTGAGTGTACTGTATAACATAATGTTTAAGTTGCGTTTTAGTATTCGGGCGTTAGTCCACCTCGCTGGCCTAGTGCGGGTTGAACTAATAAATATACTTCGATCTATTGAATTTCCACTGCTATCACGTCACAAACCGCAATATCAGAGTGGAGTTTAATCCATCTAATCAATATCCTACATCAAAGAGATATTATTCATTAAAATTCGGGCGTGCAATAACCCGCGCTTGTTAGCTGAGTGCAACATATCGACTAACAGCGCACTAAACATTACCTTTGCTTAGTGGGCCGGAATATGCCGAGTGTATACAGGCCCGATACCGAAGCCAACAGTAGCAAATATTTGAGTGATTGCCCCCGTGTACGAGGATTTGTCGATACGCGCCTCTGTAGGGTTGGCAAATAGCTGCCGAATTTAATGGTTTTTGTGAGTTTTGCGATATGTGTCAGGGTTTTGTAAAATTATTTGTTCTTTATAAGCATGTGAGATGTATGTCATTTCTCATCTTGTTTGTTTTTTTATGTGCAATAAAGTGTAAATAAATAAATAAGGTGAAGTAAAAGTTAAAGGAAGTGCAAACTGTGTATACGATCTTCAAACATTGTGGTAGTTGCTGGTAATTATCGAATTGTTTGAAGGAAGCTAAAACTAATTAGTGGTGTTTTTCTAAATTAGATTTAGCTTATTTAAAATTCACATGAATAAAAATAATATTTTTTTTCTTTGTATACAAGCTCTTAATACGTTCATTATATAGACTTTTGTTTGCTCTATATAAAACAATATTGTTATTAAATTTCTATGAAACACAAAAAACACGATAGATCCTGAGCATTGACCAAGCACCTGTCAGCTTACGACTATATCCGCCACTGCTAACTGCGGTTCGCCTCGTCTTAAATCGAGAGTTGAAGCAGATTCGGTTTATGTACTAGTTATATACCAAATTAAGTACTATTTCAATTTTAGTAAAAATTCTCAGAAAAACGTAAGCTGACACCCTATTTAATTTGGACGCTATGCTCAAACCAAACTCATTAGAGATCTATTGTATGAAATTACCTGGATTTTTGTGATTGTTTATTGCAATAATAATTCTTGGAAAATTTTTTTTTTTTTTTTTTTTTTTTTTTTTTTTTTTTTTATTGTGGCCCGACATAGTGGCGGCATTGCACCTGCTGGTAAGCGCAAATGCCGCCCAGGCAGAGTATCCATTGGCATCGGATGGCAGTCCCATGCCAATGGAAACAATTATGCCGGCCTGCTAAGGTGCCTCTTCACACCACGGCGGAAGGACCCAGGATTGTAGGAAGGAGGGAACACGTGAGATGGCAAACAATTCCACAGCCTGACGGTGCGGCACAAAAAAGAATTAGAGAACCGTTTGGTTCGCGCCGGGATGGTTTGGACCGACAAGCTGTGGCTTCGCAAGCCAGCCCGCGTGGTTCTGGTAAGGAATGGAGAGGAGGGGATCAAGTTGAACAATTCCTCAGAGCACTCCCCGTGATACAGGCGGTAGAAAACGCTTAGAGAGGCGACATCCCTCCGGAGTTGTAGCGACTCTAAGTTGCTCGTAACGTCTGCATCATTCACAATGCGGATGGCCCGCCGCTGCAATCCATCCAAGGCATCGAGCAGGTACTGGGCGGATCCATCCCAGAGGTGCGAACAGTACTCCATACCCGGCCGGACCTGCGCTTTATACAAACGATAAAGCTGACCGGGCGTGAAGAACCGACGCACCCTGTTCAGAACACCAATCCTGCGTGACGTGGCAGATATTACGCCCTCGATGTGATTCCTTGGATTGAGATCACAGCGGATATCCACACCAAGGATACTCAGGTCATTCCGCATTGACAGGGGAGTACTCTGAAGAATGGGGAGGGGAGAGAACGGGGATTTTTTGCACGTGAACGCACACACCTGAGTTTTCTTGGCATTGAACTCAACCATATTCCTGGAACCCCATGTAGAAATTAGATCCAAGGTCCGGTTGAGCTCAATGACAAGATCCTCACGTCCCCTCACAGTTTCGACTCGGCAACCCGGAGGCCCGCAGTGGTATCGCCCATGAACCGTGCTGTCATCTGCATAGCAATGAATGTTGCCAAGCGACAACATGTCATTGATATGCAGAATAAACAAGGTGGGCGACAGCACCGAGCCCTGTGGAACTCCGGCATTTACCGACAAGAGCGCCGAAGCGTGTCCGTCAACGACTACACGTATTCTACGCCCATGCAGAAAGCCGGAAATCCACGAACACAGGTTGCCGGGCAGACCGTATGCCGGAAGCTTGGAAAGAAGACCACGGTGCCAGACCCTATCAAACGCCTTGGCTATGTCGAGGCTCACAGCAAGAGCCTCGCCACGCCGGTCAATCGCCTCACCCCAGCGATGCAGGACAAACGCTAGAAGATCACCCGTCGATCGATTTTGACGGAAACCGTATTGTCTGTCACTGATCAACGAGTGATCCTCCAGGTAGCGGACCAATTGAGCGTTTATGATCCGCTCCATGACCTTACACATCACTGAGGTGATAGCGATAGGGCGATAATTGGTAGGGTCCGACCGATCACCCTTTTTGGGGATCGGTTGCACATTGGCCTCCCTCCAAGATTCCGGCACAACACCTGTGCGGTAGGACGCTCGGTAGAGGCGAGTCAGTACAGGAGACAACTCGGCTGCACAAGCTCTTAAAACCACCGCTGGTATCCCATCCGGACCACTGGCTTTCCGTACATCGAGAGACCGTAACTCACGCCGCACATCACACTGCCTGATGCGAATATCCGCCATTGAGAAACCGCAATCAGGCAGTGTGGGCAGCGTCTGAGAACCACGGTCTTCGAGGCGGGAATTAGCCGCAAAGAGGTTTGCCAATAAGGCAGCTTTCTCTTGCGGCTTGTGAGCCAGCGAACCTTCCGGGTACCTCAGCGGAGGCAATGCTGGACGGCAGAAGTTAGACTGAACGGCCCTGGCCAAACTCCAATAAGCACGACTGCTAGTCGGGTGATTGGCCAACGCACGCCCAATCCTGCTAACGCGCTGGGCATCCGCTCTAACATAAGCCTTCTTGCAGGCCTTGGTGGCCCGGTTGTAAGCTTCTTTGAGGGAACCGATATTGGGATCCTTCTTGGCGCGACCCCTGATCCAAGCGCGATACGCCGCTTGTTTGTCACCGACAGCATCGGCGCAAGCACGATTAAACCAGGAGCGTCCACGGCCCTTACTGGCGATCTCAGAGGAAGGAATGTAGTAATCCATTCCTAGCCTAATCTCGCCAGCAATAGCGTTGGCACTCGCTGAAGGATCTTTGCCCTCAAAGCAGCGTTGCCTCCAAGGGACGGATGCGAAGTATTCCCGCATACCATCCCAATCTGCTGACGAGTAATGCCAGACCCTCCGCCTAACCTGCACGGGACGTGGAGGTGGAGCGAAAGGTACTGACGACCCAACCAGGCAGTGATCGGAAGTGCCCAGAGGCGCACTAACGGTCACACGATACCCAGCCGGGTGACTCGCCAGCAGAAGGTCCAGCAGAGAAGGCTCATGACCCGCCACATCCGGGATCCTGGTGGGCTGGTTCACCAGCTGTGTCAAGTCATGAGTCAGAGCGAATGCATGGGCAGTCCTTCCAGCATGATCAGTCCTGGAGGATCCCAGCCACAATTCGTGATGTGCATTGAAATCCCCCAAGACCACCATTTCGGCCGACGGGAACTGCGCCTGCGCGTCATCAGCCGCCTGGCTAAGATACCTGAACAGCCGAGTCGTCTCCTCATCCCCGTTGTGTGACCTGTAAAGGCACACGTAGATGCGGCTCAGGGAACCAAAATCCACGTGCACCCACAGAGCGGAGAAGGAGGGGTCCTCCATGCAGCGCAGACGGCGACAGCAGACGTCCGAACGAACAAACAAGCATACCCCGGCTTTAGGCTTGAAGTTTTCTTCAAGCGAATAACCGGGGTACAGCAAGTAAGAATTGTCGGTCGGACAACGAATCTGCGTCTCCGTCAGGAAGAGCAAAGCAGGCCGGGCCGTCTCGAGGTGGTGGTGGACGGCATTGAGGTTCGTATGGAGACCGCGGATGTTGGCGAACTCCATAGTGAACGCGGTGGTGGGGTTATGCACCGCTGAAGGACCTGCTCTGTTTATATGCACTGTCATGAAGTTTAAAGAAGGGATGGGTTTGGTGAAGAGGCACGAGGAGCTTCAGGCCGGGCACTAAGAAGACCGAGTGAGCACCGGCACGAAATAGTCAACAGGAGCGGAATTGACCCGCCGGACGGAAGGGCCCCCGTACCCTCCCGGGATGGGCCGCCGGGACCCCACATCCGGTCACCAACCGGCACGACGGACCCACCCAAGATTATGCGCGGCATGGTGAGGCAGCCTCTCGTGGTGGTTAACCACGATTGGGCCCCTGTACTGTACCGCGGGCGGCCAGCGGACAACCGTTTCTACGGGTCTCCCTGGCCGGCGGGTCAAATCCCTCCCATCGACCGCGAACCAAAAATACTCACACGGTACAACGTCATGCCCGAACTCAAGCCCCTCGAAAAACCGGAAAATCACGGGCTGATCCCGGAACGCGTTCCCCTAGCAGGGAACACTATGGCGGTCTTTACGCCCTATGAATGGTGGTCGCTACCCGGGCGGAAAATCCTACCACCACGAACTGTGTCACTCATTTGGCACTACCCAGGGGTCACGTGTAGGGAAACTAGAGTCAAAGCCTACGGACGCGAGTGACGTTAACCCCCGTTTATTTGAACTACATAAGTAATTGTAAGGCAAAAAGCACTAAGGGATTTCGGCTGATGTTTATATTAATAAAATACTTTGACTACGCTCTTCTTACAAAGACAAATAAAGCCAAATAATTGTTTTACTTTAGTATGAAATATTCAATAATATTTACTAAACTATATCTTCTAACAATGTTTTTTAACGTTATGTAATGTGTGGACTATGGCGTACATTTTATTCATTATAAAACACTTCATCTATCTGCCTGTTTGCACGATTATTATTCAATATCGTTTGTTCTTTGAAAATCTACATTTATTTACTTATTAGCATTTACCTAATTTCGATATTTTGCCTACCTTTTGAAGAGTAACACTTAAGTCATATGCATATATTAAAAGAAATTAAAAACATCCAGTGATCCAAAATATTTAAGACTGTTATCATTGCAAAAAAAAAATCCATTCAGAAAAACTCAGACCGTTATATTAGTTGTAAAGCAATATTTATAACAGCCCCAAAACATTCCATTACCCAGAATCGTGTGGCAGCCCTACCCGAACTATCTGTACGAAAGTCGATATTTTATATGCGGTACGCTCGGCAATATCGATGTTTTATGCTGAATGAATGCCACTTCGGTACTGGTGGCGCGTTATTGAGTCTGCGCGAAGTACTGTATTGGGGCTTTTATTGTGTGAATTTCGGTTTAGCCGTTAAGTGAAACGTGAAATAGAAAGTCGGCAGTTTGTTTGCACATTCATTAAATCTTTCGAATTAGTTTCTGAAGTTTCGCATTAGGCTCTTGAATAATTTAAATTTCGCAAATTAAAATTGTTGATGGGTGTTGTTAATTGGATTTTATTTTGTTTTCATTCGTACGGATTATGAATGGGATTACGATGAATATTTTAATGCTGTATTTTTTTTGCAAGATTCTGGAATTACTATATTTTGAAAAATACATTTATTGACTGCTTTCTTATATGAAAGCTCAATAAAAGGCATAATTTTGATAAATAAGGACACGTTGCATAATGAGGCTACACATATATATTATCATACTGTTGAAGTTACGTGATGACTGCATAAAATTATGCATTATTACGAATCTTAATATTGAACAATAATATTACCTCATTCTATTATGAGCATTCTATTCCATACACAACAGTATTTTGGTTAATTCATTAACGTATCATCTTACAACTGTGTTTGCGGTAATTAAATTGTTATGTTTTCACGAAATTAGTTTCTGATTGCGATTAATTATATGCAATTAACAATAATAATTAGGGCCGGCTCTGTAATACTAAACACAAATGCAGCTAACTATCAATAGTATTGATTTATTTAATTTATTTAGATCTTTAAGTTAAATAACTTAACTTATTTATCTATTTCTCCCACCAAACAGCAGTGTAAATACACTGTTGTGTTTCGGATTGAAGAACATTGTAACCAGAGTCACTACTGACTTAACATCTTATAGCTCACGATGGCGAACGCAGTGGAATGCCAAGCATTGCTTTGTAATTAAAGGTGTTGTTTGGTTTTGCTACAGTTTATGAGCGGTCGTATCGCTTACCATCAGACGAACGTCATGCTCGTTTCGCCATTCAATGGAATAAAAAAAATGTGCCAGTAGAGAAAAGGAAATTGGAATTAATTATTATAAAAACATAAAGTGATATTTACTTTTGACATTTCATATTGAATTCAGATGACTACAATAATCAGTAAGAAATACAATTATTTGACACATTTTATTTATCACTTTTATTATAGGAATATCTCGGATAACACAATTGATAATAGTCTAAAAATAACACTGAATGTAAATCTCGTACGCGGGACTGTTGTGCAACCCATTGAGATGGCGGAAGTTTAGAATATTGTTGGAACTAATAACTATTCAAAAGTGGGTGACGCTAATCTGTAGTTATTTCAACTTCAGTAAAAAGAATCTGATTCAACTACGGTGGTATAACGTGTTTCGATGACTTTGCTGTTAAATTTCAATTGGTGAGTGAAATTGCTGGTCTAATACCCCCTTCGTCTGCCCTTCCGTTTTCTCTTTCCCATTTTCATTTGAATAGAATGGCATAGCAGTTACGATTCGAATCTTGAAAATAAAGTAATGTAAATTTAAATACACCCAACAGTCACATACATAGTCCTGACCCACACTAAGATCGGGTCTTGTGTCGTAGGTATCTGAAGCTACGAGAGACGTTTCGGTCTCACAAATACTCAGACCCGAAACAAATACCTGTGGACCAAACAAATATTTGTCTCGGTGCGGAGATCGAACTCGCGGGTTTCTCGTTTCACAGCCGTCGTCCATCCAACTGCGCCATAGAGGCTGTCAAAATGTCAAATGTTTATGGGCGGCGGTAATTAATCAACGTCAGGTAGGTTCGCTAGTATGCAATATATTAAAACACCGTATTGCAAACCGATAACACCTCACAGATACATGTTGATAAAGCGTGTATGTTTTATTTTGATATTTGCCACGGAACTGACGCGTTCCGAATAAAGTTCTCGCGGCAAATAGCGGAGCAAGTCCGTCGCGGCAAATATTTGAATTGTAGAATGGGATTGGTTTGCCTTCTACGTATTCAGTGGTAGTGTTTACATCGAAAAATAAAAATTTCTTTACGATCCACAACCCATCCGGGCGGACTGCGCGAATGTCTCGGGATTTCGGTGTTTATATAAATTGCCCGAAGGTTTCCGGCTTCGGGTTTGTAGCCAAATTTCGGCCCTATAAAATATTATATAACGGATATTGTTTCTTATGAATATTTTGCTGCGGAAACGTTTATGATGAAGTAATGTTAACGGTTTCTTATCTGAGTGTTTTTACACGGAAATTACTGGCGACAATTTTTCAGAATTAATTTAGAAGTTCATCATCTTATTCTTTCTTAAACATAGTGTTGTGTAACTTTTTACCTATTGTTGTGTTTGGATGGCAATTCATAATTCCTAAAACAATAATGTAATTATTATAGAAGCAAAAAAAATCGCCACTTTTTCTTATTTTTTTTAATTGTATTGTGTCTATAGTCACTAAAACTACTACCAAGCTAGGTGGCCGTTTTCAGTCACAGTCTGCATACACTCAGTATAATCTTGTATCTAGGTAAACATAATATTATGCAACGATCTCAGGTTACGCGAAGCGACTTTGCAAAGTGGCTAGCTGAGTATGGTTAAGTTAAACATCATTTTATGTAAAATCCATTAGTTATAAACCTTTGATGACATTGACGATATTTTTTTATCTTGGTTCGGATAATTGACAGCGGCTCAAACGGGGCGGTGAGCCCGCCCCGTGACCACGAAAGCTGTAAAGTAATCGAACGTCAGGAAGTTAAAAAATGTAAAAATTAAACCAAATCCAAGATAAAATCCGTAAATAATAGTTTTATTGCAAAGCATTGTGTTTGATAGTAGTGACGATGCCATACAGGCAGAGTATCGATTGGCTACAGATAAAGACAATCTGCAATGGGACGTAAGCATGCCAGAGTGAACAACTTGTTCAGTAAAAAGATAATAATAACACCTGCACCGGATCTAAATTATAGTTTTCTAGATCTGCATTTTGATTGCTGGACACGACCCTCATAAAGTGAAGAACCACATTTTAGATCTCGTACCTGGTGCCTTGGATATTAATCCTTGCCACCGAAGGTTAAAACATTTTCATATGTTCAATATCCCAAAAAAGGGTTAAAATTATAAAGATAACTATGACAATAATGTAAGCTACTACATACCAGAAGCAGCGTCCCTCGTGCCCAACACGGAGGCTATCTGCGGCCTCTCCTCGTTGATGACCAGCTCGGCCTGCTCGCTGTACACGGAGTGAACGCTCGAGATGCAAGTCAGCCGCAGCTGGCCGCGCTCGAAGCTGTCCGGACGCACCATGAAGGAAAGCTGGCTTACAGACGCCACCTGTTTGAGATATCAGGGGTTTTTACTTGTATGGTATTAGGGTTAGCTTTGATAACAATAATCTATAATAACAATAACTGGTAGAAGAATGCACTATCCATATGAGACCTACGTACGTCTGGAGCCACGGGCACGGATCCCAGACTATGCAATTATCATTCTACCTAGCGCTATCCCAGCCGGAGCCAGGGTCTGCCTTTCCGTGAAGTTTTCTTCACAACACGCATTCCCCAAGATCTTCGTTTATAATATAATCAACCTTCAGGTTTTTTTACGATACCAATAAAAAGTAATATCCATAAAGTATTTATATTGAATCAATCGCTTTAATGATGACAGGTAAATATTGTGAGAAGACTTGCGTACGTCAGAAATGATATAGAAGCTATATTACATCATTCCATGGGACGTATTATGTAATACTGAATACACAAATGTCTCAGTTCTATATAAAAAGGTAACTAATCAAGATTTTCTATCTAAACTATAAAAAGTATCAAACATTAAGCACGGAAATTGTATCACACAGCACCTTATTTGATGTTTCTGCCGTCGGCATTGGGTCCGTTGCATCTTCATCTATGGACGTATCGTGATGTCTTGGAGTAGGAAGCACTACTGTGTCCTGGCTCGGTAGAACGTCACCATCCTGGAAAAGAACAAATTTTAAATAAGGGCTATTATGAACGAATTCTCAAGAGCCCACCCTTACATCGTAGTTTAAGGCATAGTATTGTTAGAGCCACAGTACCTTACATAGGCCTATTGGAAGCTTTGAGATCCTTCTCAAACCATATTAACAATATTATAAAAAAGACTTCTTTTTTTTTCATAACCTTTTCAAAGTTCATATTGCCCAAGGACTGTTATATCAAATTTGCCTAGGTTTTTTTTGACAACAAGAAGGGTCTTGGAGTCGGACTAGTTAATAAAAAGTAGGATTCCAAAGCACCAAAAAGCACAAAAACACGTCCTTTCACCGCAATGTCCAGGATTCAATTAAAGGCCGCCCCCTGCGCCCCTGTGTCATAAAATTTGCGGGAGTACAAAAATTCAGGTTCGACTCATGATCAAATTTCCGATAAATAATATTTTAAACCGCTCGGATCGAGCGAGCAGACCGTGGGTTGTCGACCTCGTTACAGCTGATTGCCTGTAATTTTTCATATATATGCACTCTTTGCACGGTCAGTGATCCGAGCGGGTTAAAAAATTGATGAAATGTATCTTTTTGCAGCCCACTAGGACGTATACCGCGACTTTTCTGTAATAACCTGAAAAGCTTCACACTTAAATGATTTTTTATTGCCTCCATACAAACATATAACTATCACAACATATAAATAGTTATCGGTCGAACATATAAATAGTTTGCTTCATGAGAATAATGCGTCATGGTTCTTTATTGGTTAGAGACTAGAAACTATATCCTGGAGCCTTAATCAAGTCTTCTGAGCCATCAGAATATTTTAGCCTTTATTGAAAAATTATAAGAATACATTTATATTTAATTCTACCTCTCTTATGCGCATCCACACAACTTCTTCTCATATTGTTAAGCAATTTTACTCCAAACAAATCTATTTCATCTTCTTCAAAAACGATTTCAATAAAACAAAGTGAAAAACTCTCTGTACAATCGAATTTATATAGCTGAATTTTCTTGGAGCTGCATTTACAGTTCTGTATTGATGCATTTTCAAAGATAGACGCGGGAACTGTAAGGCTACATTTCCTTACAAAGTTGTGAGTTATTTTACTCTTTTCAACGTTAAAATACATTACATTTAATTCTGAGCAAATAATCTCTGCCATGGAAGTTAATATAAGGGTTCTAGGAAAATTTAATTTACGTATATTGCCAAGCTAGCTGTTATGTTATGCTTTAAAATTGTGACGTAAAGTTTTATGGGTTGGCACGATATTGAGGTAAGGCCAATAAATTATACGCATAATATTGATAGTATGCCGTCAGAATGTTTATTCACTTTCCTTACTCAAATTACTTCTCATTTCTAAAATGTAACTTTTAATTCTTATAAAACTTTTGTTTTCTCGTCAATATTCTTCTCATATATTATTAAAGTGAAAATGCAGTAATAAATACTGCTACTAAGCAATTAAAATGAAAAACTGCATAAAACTATTGCATTACATTTTCTCTTTAAATTTTAGTGTCCAATAACTGTCGTAAATCGCGTGGACGGTTTGCACCATTAATGACTGTTGGAATGATGAAGCGAGTTAAGAGGACGTTCCATTGTACCCACATACTTCCCATTACATTATGCAGAGCTCGAGCCAATGTTTAATCGGGCCAAATGAAGGTGCGATGTATTTTTAAACACTGGCGATTAAAGAAAAAAAAACTGCAGAAATATGATAATAGAGCGGTGAAATATACGGAAAAATAGCGGTTTTAATTGCATTTTTTTATCTTTAAACTATTATTGGTCCCTCGAGCCGGATATGCATCACACAAAATAATAAGTAAAATATGAATAAATCAGTCACGAAATAGACTACTACTAGTTAACTATACATATATAGCAGTTAGTAAATTGAACAGTGTCACGATATATTCCTGTGACGTGAAATACGCTAAATAAAACTTAGCTAGCCGCGATAAGCTGGGCTCTGTTAACTCACTTTGTATGGCAGGTTGATTTCTTGGCGCGACTCCAACAGATTTGGGACGGAACTCGTGTTTTTCGACATTTGTAGTTATGTTAAGTAGGAAACCAATTTTCGATAACAAGACGTTACAAATCTTCCTATATTTATTTCACATATTTTTGTAATTGTTGTTATTCATTTATGTTGAAAGCTTTCTCAGTACGTAATAATATAATAGGATACATATCAACAAGGTTTTGTCGCTGAAGAGGAAAATTCATTGTTATTTTGTTTCTCTGATTCGTAAATGACGAATGTTCATGAAATTTTGTGTTTACGTCGCGTATATGTGAAACAAAAAATTGAAGTAGTCGGAGCCTTTTTCGATGAGCTAGACAATGATGATTAATAATCCGATGAATGTCAATGATTAATACATATTAGATAACTCACCTGAATAGTATCAACGAAGGGCCCAAAGGCCTTCCACGGGCTGAATATAATGTTAGTGTTTTCTTCGCCAGGTATCGCTGTGTTTCGAATACTGTGCGGCGCGTCTATGGAGACCACTGGACTTGGCAGGATTCTCTGTTGTATGACCGGCTTGCCTTGAATCTGAGGAAGATGGAATAAAAGTGATAACAAGCCAATAAGTCAATACACCCAAAATACGGTTTATAGTCACGATCGCTGCTGTAGGTTTCAAATATAGAGAGATAAAATTTGATCTTATAACACAACGACATTACTAAGACCACATACAAGTATGTAATGGTTGTTCAGGGCTTAGTTGGTCTCTGTGGAGAGCTGAAACATGCGGCATTTTGTTTCCAAGATAAATAGTAAAGGAATGCGTTAAGGAATTACTGAGCGTTTGAGGCGAAAAAACTAAAGTCTCGTCATTTTTCTACAGTTTAAAGTCACAGATAAATATTTTTATTCTAATCGTAGATTCAAATAAATGTGGCACATGAAATCGAAATATATCTTAAGTATAAACTTTCATTCAGATCCGATTGTCTTTAGTCTTGGTTAGAGAATTGAGGGGCGTTGCTGAGAACTTTACTGATCGACCATGTCTTGTGACACGAATCTTAAGCTGCGTTTATTTGGGTAAGGAAATTAAATGAACACACACTTAGCTACAATATCTATGACTATAGCTACAATATATATAGACTATGACAATATGATTGACCCTAAGTTCAGTGCAATCAAAAATTGAGGGAGACACGTGAATCAAATGGTGCACTTTTTATCTAAATTCTTAATTATTTCATAATATTGTGCAGTTGTACACAAGATTGAATAATATTGTGAAAGAGTTGACCTTAGTCGTATAATGATAACACATATCTCTATGCAAACATAAAAATCATGTTGCACAAACTCGTTGCGTAATTAAGGTGGCCGAATAAGATTTTAGATAAAAACATCATTGTTTTGAATGGCGAGACGAGCATGCTATTCGCCTGATAGTAAGCAATACGATCGCTCATGGATAGTAATAGTAAAACTAAACACCATTAATTACGAAGCAATGCTTGGCATTCAACTACGCTCACCATCCCGAGACATAAGATGTTGAGACTCATCCAGGAGTTAGTCTGGGTACAATGTCCTTTAAACCAGAACAACTGTACATTTATACTAATGTTTGACGTCCCATCAGTAAAGTACCACCAATAGGTACTTTGTATTTTAAAAAGTAAGTCAAGGTACATTTTACATCAAAGGACTGCGTGTTTCTTCTCCGTCTTCTATCATTCTTCGTTGTATTAGAAGAATATTTAACCAATTTCATCGATTTTGCAATTGGTAATCGTATTTCATATTCTGTCGATTTCTAAATTAGATTTCATTAAACCCAGCTACTAGCTCTGTCATAGTCTATTAATTAAACGCAACCAAGTAAAAAAGTCTTGATGAAACTTAAACGTTAACATCGGTCTATAAAAATATTAAATGAACAAATAATTTATTCAACCGCGTCAGACTGATCGACGTGCTTACCAAAATGTTGTCAGGAAAAATGAACACAAACAATGTAGGCACTCTGTTTATTTTCCTTAATTAAAAGTTCAAAAGTTTGTAATAATTCATTGTTTCTTTAATCAAATGAAAGCTGTTTAAGCCAGTGACTGTCGCTGTTTCAAAATTCAGGCAATGGCTCGGTATCTATGTAGACAGAGGTTGGCCTTTGTTTTAAGCGATATTTTGAGAGGAGATCGGTGTATATTTTCAAATAGATATACATAATTTGAAGTATCAGACGCCCTCCTACAAGGTGGATGGACGTCCTGGTTATGTTTCCAAGAAGAGAGAGAGAGAGAGAGAGAGAGAGAGAGAGAGAGAGAGAGAGAGAGAGAGAGAGAGAGAGAGAGCGCAGAGTATTTTAGCTACGTCAGAGATTTAGTGTATAAATTACCATAGTTGCTTCGATACTATGATTTACCATGATTTGGTGCTTTTGATGGATTTATTGTGTTTAGTACTTTAGTTTATTATCTGTTGTTATTTTGTTTGTTTATCAAATAATTCTCAGTATCAGTTATACTGGGAAATATTGAGTTACTAATAATCTACTAGTTTTGTAATATAGGGCTTTGTCTACATACTTTTGTATATAGTACATATTTTTATACATAGCTAGAACATCTATTTCTCCCTCCAAACAGCAATGTAAATGCACTGTTTGCTTCGGATTTAAGGAAGCCAGAGAAACCGGACATATTGAAACTTAACATCTCATGTCTCAGGATGGCAAGCGTAGTGGAATTCCAAGCCTCGCTTTGTAATTCAATGTGTTGTTTGGTTTTGCTACTGTTCATGAGTGGTCGTGTAGCTAACAATCAGGCAAACGGAATGCGCGTCTCGCCATTCAATGGAATATAAAAAATACATAAAGAAGAAGTACGAAACGAACTTTTATAGACAACCAAAAACTCTCTTAAGAAAAAATACGATATTAGGTTAATGAATCAGTTGCCACTACTGAAAGTCAAGGAATGATTACAAGTGATATCATGTCAACCAAAAAATAAGAGTTTTAATCAATTATTTATCAAGCGAACTCCCTTGCAATTTATGCATAAATGGAAAATTTAAGTGCTTCAAGTAGTTCAACGGGTACATCACATTTTAAAATTTTGAATATTTTTACAAGCGCTTGTGATACTTTAGCTAAATAAAATTTGATGGCAACTTTATGGAGACTCTAGAAACTTCGAATGGTAGTACTTGTGCTGCGTGCATACTGAAGTACCGACCAATGTAAATATTATTTTTGTATGACAAGAAATATTGAGTGTTAGTCAGTGAGCTGTATCTCGGCTTTAAATGTACCAAGATGATATGATGCCGTAAGGAAATGCACTCACTATTATTTCAATGTTCTGATGAAGTCGCATTCAGTCTTTTAGTAAATGTTGTCTTGTTGTATTTTATATTATACATTGTATTTTATCTATTGAAAAATAGATAAAATATCCGAAAGATTATTAACAGTCACGTGCAGTCCCGCTTAAACAGCAAAATACATAACTAGTTTTAAACTACATGTATTTTAGAGCTTAAGACATATTTATTACTGAAAATGTATCATTATTAAAAAAGGAAAGGGAGAAAAGGATATATTTATCCTAACGAAAGACAGTTATTTCATCCAACACAACGTTATAAAGAACATTGAACATCCCTACAACTATCAAACCTAACCCTCAAATATCAAATGCCAGATCTCTAGATTTTTAATCCTTACAAATAGAATGCGACAATCATACGTCACGAGATCTGACATAGTCGGTTAACCCGTCATCGCGTTATAAACACGGCGCGCCTTGGCAGACCGGCCTGCGTACGGACGCGTCGTGATCGAGTGTACCCATCGCTCATGGAACGATTCACTCGATCGTTTCGAAGTGGGCGGTTGTCGATGTCGATAGATGACAGATTCCGATCACTACGTAATACCAAGACAGGAATTTTGTTTTGATCGATGGTTAGAAGTTTGAATGTGACGATTTGTAATAATTTGCGTTACCTACAGTAGAGTTTGCGTTTAATGCCTTTTTACACAGAATGTAATTAGCTTTATTAAAATTAATTTATACTTGCAAGCAACTCTTAGGTCCCTAATAGAAAAGTATAGAAAATCTTCTATTTTGTTTACCCTGCATTTAAATTGAAGCTTAATGTTTTGAAACTAATTTATACAAATTTCATTTATGTAGAGATAGAAAACGACTGTACAAGTGAAATGGAATATAATTGAATAATAATAATCTACGTTACACAATTTTACCACCTTTAATTAACAACGTTTCTCATCCCTAACACCTCAAGTTGGTTAATTAATTCGATTAAGAACATCGATAAAATATCTATCGATAACATACACCACATCACTTCAAGGGGAGGGGTGGTTTATTATGAGCGGTAGTGTCATCGGACGCCCATTACGTTGAACCAGCTCATAAATATCAGCGTCTAGTGAAATCCTTTATCTAAAGGAAATATACAGTTTGAACCTTGCCATTTATTGCTGTTGGTAATGCGGGTCAATTGAGTTAAGTTGTTTTGTAATATGTGTTGTCAAAATACGTAGAACACAGTAAAATAAAATGTTGTAGATAAAATATATTCCTTAGCATATAATCGAATCTGGCAGGCAGTGGCTCGTAGTTACATTAGAGTCAATTAAAAACGACACTTAGAACAAACATCTTAAGTATGTATATAAAATACATAGACACCTGTAAGCTCATTTGCATTTAATAAGCCTATTAATTTTAAATTTCCATTTGTACCGAACTCAGCATCCAAGCGAGAACGTTACATTAATAACTTAGCCTGTGTACGCTGCAATTACATTTTGGCAACGAATAAACTATTAAGTTTCAAAAGGAAACAGCAATTCATAAAAAAAATACAAATTGTCCAACATAAATCACGAGAACTATCATAAAACTGTCCTAGTTTACACGGGTTCCATTCGAGTACGCGTGACAAAACACTAGATTATTTTATCGCAAACTGTTGTTGACGTCGCGCGCGTCATGACGCGTTGTCACGTCTCGTCGACAGCGCGTCGCGCGTCGCGCGTCGCATGTTGCCTGTCGACTGTCGAGCCAACTCCGCGAAACGAATGCGAGTGTGTGAGTGCCTTAACCTGTCTTTTTTTCAAATTAATCAATCAACGTTACGGTTTTCCAATGTAAAATACCAATATTCAGTTATAACAAAATGAAACGTTGGGTTATTAATGCCCGCTTCGCAATTAAAGGGTTGATTTCTTTACTGTGATTTTTTTGTTCGTGTAGTTTTATTAGCTGGTTTTGCAATGTAGGTATTATTTTGTTGAGGAAGATTTACATTTAGTAGTGGTCGTACTGTTCCCTGTGATGGGGATTTATAAAGTGTGATATGTGTGTGTTTCGGCACATACTGACATGCATGTTTGCACTGCGCTCATCATCCTGAGACATAAGATGTTAAGTCTCAATATGTTCAGTAGTTACTCTGGCTACAATGCCTTTCAATCCGAAACAGAACAGTGCATTTACACTGCTGTTTGACGGGAGAAATAGACATTGCGGTGGTACCCACCCAGATGGCCTCTGACATATGAGAGACCTACCACCAGTAAAATGTTCTAAAGTGGGGCCAATGACGAATAGCATTAGTAAAATACTGTCTGTCTATTTTCTTTATACCTACGATCCATTTAATTTTCCAACTACCAACAATCCGGATTTCAGAGAGAAACCATGCAATTAAGCAAATTGAAATATCAACTACAATACCGAGAATTTACATTATATACCCACAAAATATTTTAAATACAAGTCGATATCCGTTTATTTATCGAAAAATTATTGAGAACCTTGTTAATGGAAGTTCGGAGGGGAAACTTCTTTTGTGTGAACAAACTAAAATTGTGGTGAAAATATTGTCGGCGAGCTCTTTGTCAAACTCGCGACAATGGCGCCAATGACAATTTTTTCACAATGAAATCATCCAATATTTATACTTTTTTTCTGTTTACTGCCGAGTGATGCCAGCTAAAGTGTTTCAAACTTTTATTTATTTTTTAAATTGTGTTTGCGTACGTTCTTTGTGGTGTGTAAGTATTTCATTGTAGAATAAGAGGAAGTATTTTTGTTTGAAGTTCGGTATTGATTTTGTGGAACTTTACCTTGTTTATTTTGTTTGAGAATTGCTATCTTCTAAGTGAACATTGTTGATTATAAAAACAGGTGTGTTTACTGCTTTTGTAAAGGTTCAGAAGTAGATTATCAAAGCTTTGGTTACAACAAAAAACATATCATTTTAGTACATACACACAGTAAACTCACGATTTCTTCCCAGAAGGCGTAGGCAGTGACGCAACCAGGACACCCACGATTTATACGTAAGTTATGCCAGACCACTTTGAAGGTATTGTTTATTTATTTATTTAAATCTTTATTGCACACAAACTTAACAATACAACCAAACAGAAATAATTATAACAAAGAGTACAAATGGCGGTCTTATCGCTCAACAGCAATATCTTACAGACAACCATGGGATGGATTTAAATGAAGGAGAGGGAGAGAGGGCAGTATAACAAATAAAGAATTACTTAAAGCTAAATAATACTAATTAAACATAACTACTAATATACATATACATATCCATATATATATATATATATATATAATATTATATTATATTGTTAATTGTATTGTTGTTTCATAAGAGAGACATCATCGCTGTTAAAGGCGCACATTAGTGGTTTTCGTTTGCACTCGTTTGTGAACACGAGAATAGACGCTCTTATACTCTGTCTAAAGTCTAGACTCTACTGCCATTACTAATATATCATATAAATTTAAAGCATCGGTACGAAAAAAAAAACAATTCATCCGCACATTTAAGACGGGTTGTCTTGAAAAATGTCACGTATTAAAAAAACACAGCATAAAGAACAGCATCCCACATGACTGGGGTTAATGACAGCCTGCTACGAAAGAATAAAATGGAATTAGCAACACAAAGAGCGAACGCGGGCGAGCGCGGAATAAATTGCACATACATGACTTTCTACACCGCTATCATGTACAGTCGCATCCATATCTACAGAGATAACTTTGCAATGTATGTTGAAGATGGAAATTTTACCTGCAAGGCATTTGGGGATTCCACTTTCCGATGCACTGGGTGAAGTGAATTCCTTTATTTTTACTAGCACGGTACTGTTATTTCAATACAGTGTAGTGCTGTGTAGGTAAAATATAGAAAGACGCTATTTTATAGCACTCATTGTTGTTAAATCAACGTGCACAATTGCTTCTTCAAATTATTTAGTCAGTACTAAATAACCAAGAGATAGCTCAATTAAGGCAATAGGAATTCGAGGGTTTATTACCCAGAGCACACATTACTTACTTTTCAAAGCTGTATACTAATAAATATATTCTTAGGTAATTATTGTGGCTTGCTATAGGAGCGCTCTGTTGAGGTCGCTTGTTGCGAAGAAATACTTCGAGAGAAAACAAGTGGTTTGAAGGACATTTAAACCAGAGTAACAACTCCAGTAGTTAATGATAATTAGACTTAACATTGTATATCTTAGGGTGGCGAGCGCAGAGGAATGCCAAGTATTGCTTTGTAATTCATAGTGTTGTTTGGTTTTGCTACTGTCCCTGGGCGGTCGTATCCCTTACTATCAGGCGAATGAAAGGAATGTCTTACCATGCATTGCCATTATAAAAAAATCGCATATCTGGGAGGTCTCAACACAATAGTATGGAAAGCTAAGAAAAGGAAAATACATTTTTATCAAAGAGGATGACTTCAGATAGGTAGCTGGTGAGATGATATTCGATGAATTTATTGAAATCCATAAGTTTATAAATATTAATTTTTCGTTGTATGTACTCAAAATACCTAAGTTGGTATCGCTGTTATGTGTTTGTGTAAAACAAATGTGATCTTAGCGACCTCAGTCTCAAAAAATTTGGAACTTTTGACTTCACACACCCAGAGGTATCTAATGGGGAAAGAATTGCTTCCCCAAATGCGACTGAACTCGATATCATTGATCCTTGGATCTTTGTAAAATACTTAGTATGTGATTTCAAAAAAACAGTACTAGAAGTCTTGTATCGGGTCGTATGTACCTACCGCTTATATCAGATTAGGGCACCTAATTTATAACTTGGAACCTGGCTAACTTTCTCACGTAGATTTTAATAACTTTTTATTCATAAGCCAATCTTATTTCTTATATCCGTATCATAAACCTTATTTACCTATTCTTATTTGTTTCTTGAGCCTGAATGTCAGCATTACTATTTTTTACGCTGATGCAATAAAGAATAACAATAATATTATTTAGTAATAGCTGCAATCTCCATATACTGGGTATATCAAGAGTGCTACCGAAAACGATGCCGGGTGGTAGTTGACAACAAACGCAATGCAAAAAAAAGAAATCACAAAGAAACGCGATAATTTTTGTTTGTGATTGTTTAAAAAACCTCGTGTTTGGGAGGCAAATTCATAATTTATACCCTTCCGCACCATAGCGTCTTTCAAAATAACTGGGTGAACACTATAATTTTGAAAAAAAAAAAAAAACTATGTATATACCACCACCACCACCACCAAAAAACCCGTAGCTTTTCAGCAAAAATTTTAGGTGCATTGTATCTGAAGTCACTAAAACTGCGACCCGGCTTCGTTTTGGGTAGGCGTCTCGATAAACTGTGTGTAATAAACATTATCTTTAGTATCCATTTCCAACAAAGCTATTAACAAAAAGAAAGAAACATGCAGAAATTAGAATACGTATCTTCCAGCGCGTTCACAGTACAATTCAAATTGAATCATATTTATCGTGTTTCAATAATGCTCGCGTTACGTATATTAATATCATTGATATTCATGGAATCTTCGCGCTGTAATCAATTTTCTTTCATCTTCAGTTGAATGGTGAGATGTAAACAAGCTAATATTTCACGCGCACATACAGGTGAGCCGCATATCGAATAAGTAATTCTATCAACGGTTGCTTTGTACATGTGTTTTGTTTTTTTAGGATATTCTAAGACTTTATTTGATTTATTCTCTGGGTTGTTGGTAAACGACAATCCTGCTTAGGTATATATAAAGTAAAATTTTGATGCATTTGTAATACAGCTTAATAAGTTTTATCAACGAATGTATTTCTAGTTTGCCAATTGTTAACAGGTGATAGACTAGAAAAATAATCAATTGTAGTAGTAATATAAATAATTCAGGTAAAGAATGACTGCGTAATTTATTTTTATAAAATATAAACCCAGTATATTTTATAAATAAATTGTATAATTTTATCTATATCAAATTGGTTGCCTTTGTCCCACCATCAGCAAATCCATTTCCTTTTGTTCGAAGAACATGGAACATGGACACCCTAACTATGTTAGTCGTAAGCCCGTGAGAACGTGGAAATAATGCACGAGACAAGTCTACGTCGGGGGATGCTGAATGGAAAAATTGCCGAGTTTTTCAGCTGGGACAATGTTACATATATAAGAATATGTGAACACACTAGCAAATGTTGGTGCCAATACTGATTAGACGGGTTGGTTCATATTTAAATATTCATGATTTGTTGATTGCATCGAATGAATTATTTCCCAGAAGTATTGAGGTCAGATGAATGAGACGTCGTAAAAATATTAGTCTTATATCTCTGCAGGAAATACGAAATGAAGTTATGTCATATTGTATAAATGTAGGTGGATAATGGTGTGTAGCACTTTATACTTTGTAGATTTTTTAAGTAATATGTATACTTTTGTTATACTGATAAGACAAAGTGATTCTATAAATACCATCTGGTGTATTATATTGGAATGATAATATTCAAATAACTGATGATGCAATAATGTAGCCTCTCCAAAACGGAAAATACATGGACTAAACCGGAATTAACATATTCTATATTATAAAAAATAAAGAAATACACCCAATAGCCACATACATACATAGTCCTGTGTCGCGGATATTAGGAACTACGAGAGACTTTTCATTCTCACGAAAACAACATCAGCAACACCTATACCCATAACTAATACCTGTGGTTCATACGAAAATTGTTTCAGAGCGGGAATGGAATTTCATGTTTCAATTCCTTACACACAAGCGAAAATCATAATGACTGCTTTTCTATCATCGATTACAATTGTCTTTGTCCTAGCAGGTATAATATTACATTCAATATCCCACCAACTCCTTCAGGCCCTCAACAATTCTCATTTACCGAAAAAATTGAAAGGACAAACTTTTCAAGTTGATTTTCTACTTTAATTGGCTACAAGGATCTACCAATTTAAAAACAATTAAATCGTTTATTCTGTTACATCTAATAAAGATAGATTTAAAACGATATTTCTTAATTTGAAGGTTTGTTCATATTAAGTAGCGTGCACTTTTATCGACACCTTTTTTAATCTCATACTGGCATAAATCGGGCTCAATTGTTTAAAATATAAACGAATATACCTATGAGTTTCTGAAACCTTTATTTACCATTGAGTTCATTCAAAATGGAACTTGAAGGTTTCTAGGTACATTTCAGTATCATGATATTTAATACCTGACGGGAAATTTTCGAATGAGTATTGGAATTTAATACAACATTTCCTCATATTTCGTACAAGCTATTTTTGTACTTTTTTAAAATTTATTAAGAGTCAATTTATAATCAGACAGATTGAGTTCCTTACCTACGAAAGTTCCTTTATTAATTAACAAAATCTCAAACAATTTTTTTTATTTATTTATATACTTCACCATTATACAAAAGAATCAATAAAAATTTTTTTTCAAAAACAATACACGTGACATGTTTACAACAGCGGTCTTAGCGCTACATACTTATTTATATTTTATATCGAAAATGCTAATGATTATATTGCATAAATCATAACACAAACAAGCATTTAATTAATTCCTTTAATTGCGTTTAGGTACTGCGCTGATATGCCAAAGTTTTAAACAAACTCCGAGTCGCCAAGAGCCATTGATTGCAAGATATCGTTGCTCCGCGCTGACCGATAAAGTTCCACATCAAACAGAATCCAAATCCATCACCAAAAACTTGTACAGCATCAATAAATGGCCTTTAAAGTTCGCGACCCAGTTTAATTCAGCACAGGCTGAAATAATAAAGCCTATTTTATACAGAACACATTTTGTTGTTACTACAATAAAATAAATAAGGTGCCGTTTCAGACTAACTTTTATATGTCTGAGTGAGTTGGAACATTGCTATTTAACGATTACAAACTTTAATATTGTTGAAAACATTGTCTCCGTGTTTCACATACGTTTCTCTTTGAAGTGTTGGAAATTTTAACGCTGTGTAAAGATAGCTGGCGTTTGTTATGTTAAACCTTTAAAGTTACGTCTGTGTTGGATTTATTTTAAACTTTTGAGAACTAAATACAATGGGAGAAAAGGATTATATTTTATAGAAAACATTATGTTCGTTTTTTAGAGGCTCAGCCTAATATTCTACGCGCACCTGGCTAGAAGACACTATAAAGAGCTTGCCTCTGGGTATATTATGAAGAGAATTTCCCTTAAGAAAAAATGATATCTGAATAGAGAAGAGGCATATAAAGACTTGACATTGATCTTAATGTGGTGTCAGGACTTTGTATGTGACTGTTGGGTGTATTTATTTATAAAATATATATCTTCGAAATGTATTTATAAACTGATAAACATATTAAAAAGCCTCTGCGGTGGGAGGGACCAGTGACTTAATGCGGCCCGGTAAACCTTTGATCCTATCACGGATTGTGACATTTAATTACGTTTCCGACATTATGTTACCCGGGTCGCGACACGGGCTTCGTCAGTATTTGTGTTTCTCGCTGTATTTGGGTATTGTAGGGTGTTGACATCGGTAACTGGTTTTGTGCGGTCTTTTACCACCTTATTCATAGACAAATATGAGTAGTTTTTTTTATTGCAAAAAATGGTGTTCCCCCGACGGAAACAATATGACCGCTCATGAACAATGCCAAAACTAAACACCTTGAATTACAAAGCAATACTTGGCATTCCACTGCGCTCGCCGTCCTGAGACATAAGATATTAGGTCTCAATATGTCCAGTAATTAATCTGGCTACTAATGTCCTTCACACCGAAACATAACAGAGCATTTACACCGCTGTTTGGCGGGAGAAATAGACATTGCGGTGGTACCTACCCAGGCGGCGTCTCACATATGAGAGACATACCACCAGTAAAAAGTAAATGATCGAATATTTCTGTTCTCTTCACTCAAACTGAAATCAATAGTCGTTTATAAAGGACAAAGCATTCGATAACTAAAATAGGTTTTAAAACTTTTTACAAATATGGCCGTCAGTGTTATGAGAGGTGAAATATACTTGTTTAATTTTAAAATGCCCATCACGAAAAATATACTGTGATCATTGAAAAATATGGTATGGTATGCTAACGGTGAAAGAAAACATCGTGAGGAAAAATGCATAACATAGCGATTTGTATGAATTTCTATGGTATGTAAAGTCCCACAATCCGCACTAGGCCAGCGTGGCGGACTATATGCATATGGCCTACCCACTTTCAATCGTATTTTGGATTGTGGAGGAGTGGGTCGTTTATGGGCTGATATAGATTGTAAAATATATAAAATATCATGTCGCTGGATAGATTTTTAAATTTCAGGGGAAACTGAACATTGATTTAGGAGTAATAATAGCTTCAAGGTTTTCGACAACACCTAGAAGTAATAGCTGATCTTGCTTCCTAAAATATTGAGGTATAGGAAATTGAAAGCCGATAGCCTTTTACGTTCTGTGAATGAATTTTCTCAGAAACAAGACTGCCTACATACTACGATTAACAAGTGCCTCAGTGGCGCAACACTACGGTTATTATTAAAACTGTGGTCTTGGGTTTGAATTCCCGGTCGCGTAAAGTGATTTTTCATTATCAGCCCGGAGTCAGGAATTTGAGCGAGATATGGCGGTAAGTTCCCCTCCTATCACATCGTGGGACGGAAAATACGAGGCGAAACGTGGGTGTCCTGGTTGCACCTCTGCTTACCATTTCTGGGAAAAAGTTTATATATTTTTATGTATGATAAACGGACTGTATGCAATCGATAGACCACACAGTGTAAATAAAACATAATGTGCAGGAATGAACTTCTTAGACAAAGCGCCCACTGTGAGTCATGCTACTAAATTTTTAATACACAAAAGATGAAATCCCTAAGAGACCATTTTTCAGCGCGTTTGTCAAAGAAAATGATAACGACTTCACAAAGGGGTTATGGGACTTTCCATTTCCATAAACCGTACTGGTTGGAACTAGTGTTGCCAGACTGAATCGAAATGAACAGAATTTTATGTAAGAATATCGGAAGATATATAGTGTAGAAATTTAAATGAAAGTATTTGCAAAAGAAGTATTTTTTTATATTCATATTAAGTCAAATAAAACATGACTGCAACTATAATGCTAATTTTTCGGAATTATAGGATCTGATTTATCTATTTTGAAATATAAAAATAAATAGTTGTTTGCCGTTTGGTATTCTGAAGTCAGTAACGTTATCAAACGACGCGTTTAACTTTTAGGCATGAACAAAATGACCCTCATTACATTTGAAGGCCTGAGAATATGTCAGAATATGGATTCAAAAAACCATCCAAATCGCAAAACAAAAAGCTAAATACCTTCACTACATCTAGAAAACTAGTACCTCCACGTAAAGCACCGTTCCCACTTATCAGGTGTCGGGCGCTCTAGTGGCTGAACGTTTATATGAACCTGTTCACACTTATCGCACATCGATTTTTTATTGGCTCCGATAGGTATTGTTGGGTGTTTTGCCAATAGCCACGTCTGGTTGAAATCGTATTTTCAATTCTGCACGAGTTTAAGTATAATATGACTCTGTCGATACTCAATATTGAAAGAGTTTGACACTTTCACTTGTAGGATGTCTGTAAGAAGCATGTAGATTAAATGACTAATAACAAAAATATACAGGATATAGCAAAACTGCTCCAGAAAACGAAGCCGGGTTGTAGTTTTAGTGATTATAGGCACAATGCAAGTAAGGTTTCGTAAAAAATGTGACAACATGTATGTTGTTTTAAATATAATTGTGTTTGGGTAATAAATCCATAGTTTTTGATATAATAATAATTTTAGCCCTTCCCTACCCTAGCGTCTTTAAAAATAAAAGTGTGTACAATAATATCCAAATACGATGATAGGATAAAAATAACAATAATATGTTCGCTTATTTTTTGCAATTTTTTTTGGTAGCATTGTGTCTGACGTCACTCAAACTACCACTTGACTTCATTTTCGATACCAGTCTTGATATACCCTGGAAAATACAAACATCATGACCATACCTTTCGACTGAGTCCGATATTTGACTAGTGTAAATAGACGTATCTAAATACAATTATAATCGGGTTAGACAATCGATAAGTTTCCTGATGAAATAAGACTAATCAGAAAAGGGCTCAGGTAAGTAAGAATAAGTCAGCATTTTAAAATATCTGTAAAAAAATATTATATGGTTATACTACGCCAAAGAAATTCCGTTTTATGCTTTTGTACCAAATGAATTTAATGGGAGTTAGATTAAGTTTGGGCAAATTCATTTATTATTTTGTTTTGTGTAGTTAAAGGTGTGGTGATGGAAATTATAATTAGAGAATAATTAGATGCCTTAAGGAAGGAAATAATACAAAATCTTAATGCGAGTGTGGTTACAGAAAATAAATGGTCAAAATGTAGTCTACTTTCATTGTCTTTCGAATACCTGTTCAATCTCTAACATACACCTAGACTTGACTTTAGATTTTCCTTTGTTTATTCCTTTTCTCAAATCCATCCCATGGTTGTCTGTAAGACATTGCCTTTGAGCGATAAGACCGCCAATTGTACTTTTATGTATGTGATTTCTAATTATTGTATTTGTTTCACTTTTGTGTGTGCAATAAAATGTTTATAAACAAATAAATAAATACATCTAAATACTTCCACATCTGCTGAAATACGATTCCCTTCAAAACATTAAATTCCCTGCCAAAATAATTATCCACGAATCCAGGATTGAACGGTAAACAAACTTTGCATACTACCCAAAATAAACCGGAGTCATTCTGAGAGTTAAGCGCGGCTTATTACAATCTAGAGGACCCTCCGTCTGAGTGGCCCGGCCTAGCGTTAAACTCTTGGCAATGCTTTTTAAACAATGCTTCAGATATTCAGGGATAGTTTTGAGAAATTAAGTCTGACTTAGCGTCTTCATTACGGATTTACAATTCTTTGCATATTTTATATTGTGCACTGCAAGACGAAGTAGTTTCAACTTTGGATAGGTTTTATTAGGTAATACATAATCTACGTAATAAACGGAAAATTGGATTATGACTTAATGTATATAGAGTTACGAAAGTCTCAAATTAGAAAAGTCTTTCGTAGTTCCTGATACCTACGACACAAGACTCGATCGTAGTATAGGGTCTGGACTATGTGTGTGACTTTTGGGTGTATTTATTTATTATTAGACTCAAAGATATACCATATATGTTTCCGTAATAATTAAATACGTATAAGAGAAAGAGAGAAGTATTTGACACTTCGAAATAACCATAAATGAAAATCCAACATCACTTGCCAACCCTGAGCATAAACAAGCCGCAAAAGGGCACGACTTATAAAATGGTAAACAAAATTTTCCAATATTTCAGAATGGAGTCTAAACGGTCAGCGGATCGATAGCTTACACAAAGAAGTTCTCAACTTGGGAAAAACAAGCTTAAAGCTCGCGTCGCCGATAGCTAGCCGTTTTGCGCAAATACTCGGTCGCCGCGCCGCGTCCGGACTCCGGTGGCACTACTTTGAAAAATAATACCTTTTGGCTATATGTTACCTTGGACAGGCCACTTCCTTTACTATAACACAAATAGAGTACTCCGATGCCGTAAGGATAATGGTTTCGGGTCGAATTTTTGGGTTTAGTTTGATCGGTTACGTTTAGTTTTAAAAATCTAGTGTTGTTTTGATAATAAGTTTGGTGATATTATGTGGATTTATAGCGATGATTTATTTGAACAGATTTACGTAATATAGAGTTATCGGTTAATACTCTTTGTTGCTTTCCGATTACTATGAAATATTTGATTGAATTCAAGTACTATGTAGTTATTGATGTACGCTTTGTATTCCGTATAATATTGACCGCAAATATATTGTTATGTTTCCGAAATGACTACATTTTAAATAAGCCCCATGTATACAAGATTTTATTTAAACATGTTGCTATGTAATTATGATTTATGCAGTTAAAATAAAGCAGATAAAGTTATTTTTTATTTACATACATAAAGTCACGCCTTTTTTCCAGAAGGGGTAGACAGAGGTGCCAGAACACCCACATTTCGCCTTGTATGTTCCGTCCCACGATGTGATAGGTTTTTATTTACATTCCTCATTATACAGTTGATATCGACAAAAGGTATTTAAGTTAACTTATATGTTTCTTATCACCCCAGGTGACATTGTGCAAGATTTGAAAACTGAGATGATTTTTCCTCATAAATCATGACGTTGAAATAAAATTATTTTTTACGGATTTTATCGCGACTTTGGTTTATTTTTCAAATTATTTAACTTCCCGAGCGGCGTTTCGATTACGTTGTAGCATCTGTGGTCACTAGGCGTACTGACGTGTTGTTCATCCTTTATAAACACTTATTAACATTAAAAAGTTAATTGAAAAAGTTAGATGTTTGCAATCCTATCCCCGCAGAAAGAGCTCACTATTGTCTAGCAGTTGGTCCCTTGGGGTCCGACTTGATTAAATGTATAGTTGGATCCAATACTGGTGCGAGCTTCAAACCATCTTCTCTATTGAAATTAGGAATTTTTAAAATTCGTTTACTCGTAAACGCCTCGCGAAAAATCCTGGGCAGGAATCGGTGTTCTTTTGCAACGATTTGTAGCTTGTCAAATCTAAGATAATGTTTGGAGCCTTCCTCTGTATGTTCAGCAGCTGTAGAGTAAAATCCGTAAAAATAGTTTTATTTCAATGCGTAACATTCGCGTTAATCTAAAAAACAACATTATAAGTCATCATCTTTCACAATTTTTGGCTACTCCGTATAAATACGAGTATTTTTGCCATTTAGCTGAATTTCAGTTCGGTTCGAGAACTTATTTGAGCGCAAAAAAGACTCGCACCTATACAGGTTGATTAAAAGCTTTGAGTACTAAAATCGCAATTTTTGTCAAAACTACCAAACAGTTCATTTTCACACGAACATTACTGGGGTGGATAGGAACACGCCTTATTAATTAAATACCTTAAGCCAATATCACTTATATAATTCCTCTATATTGCAATATAATTTTGCTTTAAACTGGATTTCTATTTCATTACAATGCACGTTACCAGACAAAGAAAAACAAGCCACCATCTAGAATGTTTTACGTGTAAGTCGAGTATTCAGCTAGTCACGAAATAAACGTTGAGTATTTTAAAGCATTAACAAACGGTCCAGTGAACACAAGTCTTCAATATAGTTTCAAATTGTTGGAAGTTAACAGCGTTCTGTAGCAAAAAGGCAAAGGTTAAGCAAGAGCTATCTGTCCTCCTTTGAATAATTTTCTCTGTGCTGGCGAAATAATAATGTCAATGCGAATTAGCTAGCTAAAGTGCTGTGAAGTCATTAATGGATTATAAAATTAAGGAACATTTTTGTTTTTGATCTTTCTTAATCTCAACAGAATTTTGAACATAAGGTACAAGGTTTTAAATTTAAACGCTTCAATTAAATGTTCGCAATCGTTTCCATTGTAATTGCATTTTTTCTTTTCATCGTTAATAGTTGTTGCTTTTTTATTGCCCAGATCCGGCAAACGAGCAAAGAGGTCATCTGACAGTAGTAAGTGGCCAATGCCGCTCATGAACATCCACAACACTTGGATCATGGGTGTATTACCGGCGCATCAAGTCTGAAGTAGAGAGGGAATGAAAGGGGACGGGAAGAGAAAAGGGGCGTTGGACAAGCTCCTTTCACCGAAGACTCTTGCATTGGGCAGGTTTGGATTCTCACTCACCGAACGAAACGCGATAGCAAAGCTCTCGGTTCGCATTGATCTCCTGTGAGACAGTAATACCACCCTGATTAGCTTGCCTCATCATCCTGAGTCATGGCTGACAACAACGTTGCTTTACCACACCAAAAACTGATTTTTTACAAACTCTTATCGTAACATTTGCAACATAAACAAATAAATTTTTCGAAAATGATTAATGAATATCAAAATCAGTAGCCCTGTATATTGCAAGGGTCCTGTCAATCAATCTTTATTATTAGTAATTGGATTGTGGACGTATCATGATATCATCTTAATGGGAAATCAGATGCTTTCATCGGGTAAACCTAATGGTCTGATTTTTATTCGACTCGTTTAATTTAATTGCTTTTTCCAATTTGATTGGGCGAAGTGGATTTATCTACCTGTGGAGTCTTGAGTACAAATGATTTATGTAGGTTTTGATGAACCTGTTAAATTCAATGAAAGGGTTTGAGGACTGGTACCGAAGTTCATAGAATTCTTGTTTGTATTTTCTGGGAACGATAAGCAATCGAAATTTTATCTCCTTTAGGCTTCAAATAACATAGACTACCGAATTCAGTAGCAGTCACTAAACCAATCAATAAGCTATTTGATGTCAATCTGAAATTGGACGGTTGATCTATCTAATCCATTAATTTAACGAGCTGTAATAAACTACTATGAATCAAGATCTTTCCAACAACTCACTTTATAAATCCTTTGGGTAGGTCTATAGTCGACAGTGGTCTTTCTGTGACTGAAGAGTTGGAGAGGAGAAAGGTCTACGTTGGCAATGGAATTGCTGTGATTGAAGATGATAACTATAAAGACAGAAACAATACGGTATAAGATCTGTACCTGCAAATTATAGAATAAAATATAATGTTGTGGAATAGAATAGAAAAAAAATAGAAAAATATTTGAAATACATCTATAAGGACGTTACAAAAACAAAACAAAAATAAAACAAAATAAATGGTAAAAATCGATTACTTTCGATTTACATTGATTTATTGCAGTAAATGGCGAGACGAGCATGCCCTTCGCCTGATGGTAAGCGATACGATCGCTCATGAACAGTGGCAAAACCAAACAACACCTTGAATTACAAAGTAATGCTTGGCACTCCACTGCGCTCCGCCATACTGAGACATAAGATGTTAAGTCTGAATATGTCCAGTAGTTACTCTGGCTACAATGTCCTTCAGACCGAAACACAACAGAACGTTTACACTGCTGTTTAGCGGAAGATATAGACATTGCGGTGGTACCTACCCAGTACCAGGGAAACATGTTAAAAATCAAGCAATTACCTAATAATACAAGAAGAAGCTATGACGTAAACATCTGTTGAGATCATAATACAAGCTTGTTATGGATTAATATCATTGAAATTGTCCGTAATAAATTCGCAAACGATCTATTATCATGCCCTTTCAAACTCAAGTTTTGTCAACAATTTGTTTAAGATGGTTCTCAAAGAGTTTGTAATTACATTTAGAATATTCTATGGATCAGGGACGAGCAAATATTCCTTTCATGAACACCGGGTACAGTCGTAGAAGGACGTAAATATACATTTAATTAATCTTATATTTTAATTGTAAAGCGATTATGGAAATGTAATTTACTAAGTGAGTAAGAAAGTGTTGTAAAGGGATTTTTTGCTTAAGAAAAGAAAAGCGGTTAAGTTCTCTTAATTATATTTTAGTAAAGATTAAAAGAGGATGCCATTGATGAATAAAACGTTTTATTCATATTATATGGAAGAATTATGAGTTAAGGCGATCTTGAAAAACAAATTGAAATGTAATCTTTTTTCTACAATTGGAGACTAGGCAAATTAGGATTTGCAAGTGTTATTAGAAATTTCATAATTTTACAATCCATGTTTTAAACTGATCTCATGAATAGACCTATCCAAGCAAATGTCACAGAACTTGACTCCTCTAAAAGTGCTAAATCTCAGACTGAGTTTAAACTATATAACTGGACTGGATTCCAAACATCAAAATCCTAGGCACATTCAATCAGTAACTCGTCCTCCGAATTTTTATTTTAAAAAGTAAATGAGAATTCTCCACCATTACTATTAAACGTAATATCTAACAATCTCCAGACTCGCCTAAGACAAAAGATTCGAGCCCATTCATTTATCAAACGAAGACGTGCCGTCACGTCGTGACGTCACCGTCCCAGCGGGTTGCAACAAATCCTCCTTGTTTTATATTTAATGTTGTATTTTTTATCTTTATGTTGTAGATAAGATTGGGGATAATTGCGATTATGAGGCTGGAATTTAACTTTGTTGTGACGTTATTTTGAAGTGGTCGAAAAAAATGTATGTAATGTATATGTATACAAATGAAAACATTGTGTTGAATAATAATATGAATAATAAGCAATTCGATGTAAAGTTTGACTAGCAGTTCGATTAAATATGTGATAACGTATTTCACGAAGTACTAACTAGTTCACACATTTCCGACACACAATGTCATTCAATTTACATTATACTTTGGATTGATATATAAAATATAATAAAGGTAAATTTAGATCTGGCATGTTGAATCTGATCTGCGTGATGCTGATCACTTGCAACAAAAGTACTGTCACAATTTTCGAGAAAGCAGCTTTCATCTTTTTCAGATTATTAAATTCCACGGAGTATCTTTAACTCTTTCCCACTGCATCAAACCCTATACCAAGACTCAATTTCACTCCCCTAGTAGACATGTAATCAATTATATTGCGTGTAATCAGTTTAATTACGCGCGTTAATTAGCTCGGCACTTCCGTGGCGCTCCGCGGCTAATGTCAGGCTTGATCACGTATTGTTTGGGAATACGCAACGCAAACGCTTCAGATAATGCGCGCCATTTTGAGATTATCACTGTGATTTTAATGCATCATTAGTTGCGGGATTTAGTTATATGCTTGATGATAGCTGAGTTTTAGAGTGACATGGCTTTAAACTGCCACGGGAAGTGAGAGCAACTGCGTTTGATGTCAAAATATAATTAGTCGTTTGAAATCAAGTTATGACATTTGTAGAGTTGCATCTAATTCCTTATCGAAAAATACTGGTCATTCGTACTTATACTTAGGGATAAAATGAAAGGCCAATAAAATAAATCATGAAATTGTAACGTAAGTTTTAATATGTTTTCAGTTGGGTATCATAAGAGAATCTGGGATTAAAGAGTGTGTTGATCTTTGAAACTAGATCATAATAAATATTAATAGAATGTGTACAGCTAACTAACCCACAATATTCTATTTTTAAAATGTCTGTTAAATCTATGATTTATATTTATTTTATGTTTTATATTCTTTTCGTAAAGGAAAATCGAGGAACCCTTTTTTCTTGTAAAACCATGGCAAACCCACCAATGCCGTCCAAGCCGCTTTACTGAAATAAGGCTTAGCCCTTAACCCCAGAGAAGATCATGCCTGGAAGTGCGAGATACATAAAGCTGCTATATTATTTTTCCGATAAATACTTACATATTGAATGAAAACTATTATTTAAGGATTTTATCGCGAATTTGGTTTAATGTTTAAATTTTTTTGACTTCCCGACGCTTCGATCACTTTACAGCTTTCGTAGTCACAGGGCGGACTGAGGTCATCCGCTCAGTGACTGTTACAATTTAACTACCTTTATTTAACAATTATTACATTAAAAAGTTAATTGGTTATTGCGTTCCGATCTACGCAGAAGACCTCTATATATCTACTTACATCTCGTCCATTGAGTAGCCACGTGAGGTTAGCTGGTGGATCCGCTGGTGGAGACGAGCATTGTGCGCGGAGAGAGTCACCGCTCGCGTACCATCCCTTCTCCGCCTTTATCGTCGGCTTCTCCGGAGGCAGTTCTGAGAACAAAAACCATATTTAAAACTATGTTTCTAAAGTTATTATAAACATGTTATAATAATACTCGTACTAGCGGTCCCGCCCGCGAGGGAGCAGACACACTTTTCAATATGGCGGCCAAAATGTTTAATTCTGACTATCAATTTAGAATATCGACCAATAGAACCACGAAAAACGAATAAAACTTCCTCATATTTGCTAGATTTTTCACTACTGCTTTCCTCCTATAGGTCGTTGCGTGATGATATATAGCATTTGTCGATAAATTACCTATCCAACACAAAAAGAAATTTTCAATTCGTGCCACTGGTTCCTGAGATTGGAGTTAACAAATAAACAAATAAACAAACTCTTCAACTTTATATATTAGTATAGATTAAGGTTATCCTGATTTTCGTATCCTCACATCTGCTACTGCAAATAAAGTATACTAGGATCGAAAGTGGAACGCTTAAAAATACTATGTTTATGAGTGTTTGATGAGTATTATTATAAATATATTTTTCTATATAGCCCATAGGATTAGCAAGTTCAAGTGGCAGTGGGCCGGGCACATAGCGCGTAGAACTGATGGCCGTTGTGGCCAAAAGGTTCTAGAGTGGAGGTCACGTACAGGCAAGTGAAACGCCCGAAAGTCGAAGTCGAACGCCCGTCTACAAGATGGACGGACGACCTGGCTAAAGTTGCAGGAAGTCGCTGAATGCAGGCCGCTTCCAACAGGTCGATGTGGAGATCCTTGGAGGAGGCCTATGTTCAGCAGTAGTCTTCCAGTGGCTGAGATGATGATGATTTTTAAAATTGGGAACGAATTATATGGTAATTAAAGTTAAAAATTATGTTTAACGACTACAATCTTTTCCATTTCACTATTTTATACCTTAATAATAAAATACGCATTATATTAGATAATACTTCATCAAAAGTTAAAATGTATTACCATCAAGCACTTTCACATTAATAAACTTCGCTTTCTATTACGTTAAAGTCCAAATCTCATAAAGTTTTAAATCTTTGTGACTAAACATCACAAAGAGTTTTAAATTAAGTTTGTAACGTCCAACAACAAAGTAAATTAATAATTTCAGGTAAATCATTAGATTAGAAACAAACAAGCCTAATTTGTTATAAGACATTGTTTAATACTGGGCTTTATAGTAAAGGTATATTTACAAGTTTGAGATGTGAAACTTATTCTTATAAACTAACAAATATAAGTACATATTTGGTTTAAAATTTCGTTGATATTTCATAATCTATTTGGTATGAAACTGTGCTCATAGATATATTTGTAGCACTTAAAAAAAATTGTGTTGTGTTTGACAATTACCAGTACACTTTAATTATATGTTTTAATAAATATTTCCCATTATAAGCATAAAGTCTCGGTGGCGTAGTTGTACTACGATACCGTTACAAAGCTAAGGCCTCGGGTTCGAATCCCGGGTCAGGCAGTCATCTTGGATTTTATTTATTCATTATCCATCCGGAGTCAGGAATTTGGGCCTGGCAAGGCGATAGGCTCGCTCCCTACCACATCATAGGACGGAACATACAAGGCGAAATGTGGGTGTCCTGGCACCTCTGCCTACTCCTTCTGGGAATAAGGCGTCAGTTTATGTATGTATGTAATGTATGTATGTATGTAATAATAAAATAATAAAGAATGTCTGATCAATTGGATCAAACTTCAACCTTCAACGCAGAAAACCTGCGTATTTTTCTACGTCAATTGGTCATCACTCATCATAATATAATAAACAGCAGTAAATATCAACATCAGCGTTGATAAATGGAACCCATTGAACTAATCAAACCAACCCAATGACTCTCAAAAGAGATAACATTTTAGAAAATTCTCGACACAATTTTTCGGAGCCGTGAAATGATTAAGAAATATTTCAAAGTAGCGTTATTAAGGAGTTCCCTTCGCGTCCGAAAACAAACATTAATAATGAAAATATTTGGCGCTTTATATAATTTGAGTGTTTTACGGTTAAGGTGGAGCGGTCCCCTCAAATGGATATTAAAATAAGCCTCGGGGTGAACATGGATTTCATTTTAGGTTCAATGGGTAACCTCATTGACCTTGGATAGAAAAATTGCGTAAGTGGTACAGTGAATTGCGAGTTTTAGGTCTCTTTTTATAAACTACCGTGGGCTGGAATACTAATCTCCCCGTTACTCATACCACCGCTCCTGGGGGCGAGCGGTCTACTTAACTTGACATTACTCGTGTTTTGTTTTTATTTGTTTTTTGTTTTTATTTTAGACTAGCTTTTGCCCGCAATTTCGTCTGCGTAATTAACTGTAATTAACAATATGTTTTATAATATACTTAAAATTATAATATACGCTGAACCTTATTTCACCCTCAAAGGGGAAAACATAAAACAACGAATGACATTATTTATTTGTGATTTTTCCAGCCCGTTCTGTTATATTCCGCCACGTACCATCTCATTCTCACTTATAGCATTTAATCCAGTCCCATCACATCACATAAAAAAGTGCCATATATATAGGAATTCTTTCCCCACCCCGTGGGAACACTACATTTTGGGATAAAAAGCACCCTAATTGGGTATAGTTACCTCCACACCAAATTTCTTTGAATTTGGTTAAGCTGTTTCTGACTTCATCGCGCGCAACCGCGCAGATAAACAGACAAAAAGTCTAAAAATCATTGTTTTGGGTTCTTTTACTTTAATAATATAATCCCCCCATACTACTATACTGTTCCAATAATGTACCTCAGGCAATGTTTTAATTTTAATAGTAGTTTATTAGATACACACGAATGTTACACATTAAAACAAAGCTTATTTTACGGATTTTATTGCGGTTTTAACTCAATAACTGTCTACCTTCTACCACCGACAACCTTTTCTTTTACCTTCCAAATCAATACTACAAATTCTATTATAAAGCTACGTTCACAATATTTTGTTCAATATTATGAACAGTCCTGAATCGTGCCTGTGCTGTTGCTGCGCGCCTTAAGCAGTCCGCATACGCGGCGTGGCAAGACGCAAGAAGGCGTCGGGATCCAAATTCAAAGGAAGAGAAACGGAGATTCAACGCCGCCTCTAGATCCAACAAGAGAGCCCTAGCTAAGGCCAAGGCGGAGCACATCCGCAGAATTGGCGAGCGACTCCAGAGCTATCCCTCTGGGAGTCGTGCTTTTTGGTCGCTCGCTAAGGCTGTGGAGGGTAATTTCTGCCTGTCCAGTCTCCCACCACTGCGTAAGCCCGATAACAGTTTGGCCCACAGTGCAAAGGAGAAGGCCGATCTCTTGGCCCAATCCTTTGCCTCGAACTCGACTTTGGATGACGGGGGCGCCACACCGCCGAACATCCCGCGTTGTGAGAGCGTCCTATCTGACATAAAAATCACCCAGCGTGCTGTCAGACGGGAGCTCAGGCTTCTAGACATCCATAAGTCGAGTGGACCAGACGGTATCCCCGCAGTGGTTCTTAAGACGTGCGCCCCTGAGTTGACACCCGTGCTCACGCGCCTTTACCGTCTTTCCTATAAGGCCAACCAGGTTCCGGCTTCGTGGAAGGTCGCCAATGTACACCCTGTCCCCAAAAAGGGTGACCGTTCGGACCCTTCGAGTTACAGGCCGATTGCTGTCACATCCCTACTCTCCAAAGTCTTGGAGCGAGTTATAAACACTCAGCTCCTGAGTTATCTTGAGGATCGCCAGCTGATTAGTGACCGCCAGTACGGTTTCCGTCACGGTCGCTCGGCTGGTGATCTTCTTGTGTACCTCACGCACCGTTGGGCGGAGGCTTTGGAGAGTGGGGGTGAGGCGATTGCGGTCGGCCTTGACATTGCGAAGGCGTTCGACCGAGTATGGCACCGCGCCCTTCTGGCGAAGCTACCTGCGTATGGAATTCCTGAGGGGCTCTGCAAGTGGATCGCCAGCTTTTTGGATGGTCGGAGCATAAAAGTCGTAGTGGACGGCTGTTGCTCCGAGACCAAAACCATTAATGCTGGTGTTCCACAAGGCTCGGTGCTATCGCCGACACTCTTTATCCTGCATATCAATGACATGTTGTCTATTGATAGCATGCATTGTTATGCAGACGATAGTACGAGTGACGCGCGGTACATCGGCCATCGGAGCCACTCTCGGGATTCCATTATGGAAAGACGGTTTCAACTTGTGTCTGAAGTTGAGAGCTCTCTGGGGCGGGCCTCAGAATGGGGTGAATTGAACCTAGTTCAATTTAACCCTTCGAAGACACAAGTTTGCGTGTTCACTGCGAAGAAGGACCCCTTTGTCATGGCGCCGCAACTCCAAGGAGTTACTCTCCAAGGATCCGAGAGTATTGGAATCCTTGGCATCGAAATATCAAGCAAGGTCGAGTTTAGGAGTCATTTGGAGGACAAAGCCAAACTGGCGAGCAAGAAGTTGGGAATCCTGAACAGAGCCAAGCGGTACTTCACGTCGGGTCATAGATTGACGCTTTACAAAGCGCAAATCCGGCCCCACGTGGAGTACTGCTCTCACCTCTGGGCAGGCGCCCCAAAATACCAGCTCGACCCACTTGACTCCTTGCAGCGACGGGCTTGTCGAATAGTCAATGATCCCGATCTCACGGACAAATTGGAACCGTTAGGACTGCGGAGAGACTTCGGATCTCTCTGTGTGTTCTATCGTTTGTTTCATGGGGAGTGCTCCGAAGAGTTGTTTGAGATGGTACCACCGTCGCCTATGTACCATCGCACCACACGTCTCCGCAGTAGAGTTCATTCCCACCACCTGGAGGCGTACCGTTCCCGAACGGTACGTTTCCAGCGTTCTTTCCTACCACGTACGTGCAAGCTCTGGAATGAACTCCCTGCATCGGTGTTTCCTCAGCGCTATGACCTGTCCTTCTTCAAACGAGGTTTAAAGAGAGTAATGTCCTCGAGGTAGGCAGCGACTTTGTTGTGCTGGCCCCCTGGCATTACGGAGGTCCATGAGCAGCGGTAACCGCTTACCATCAGGCGGGCCGCTAGCTCGTCTGCCTACAAGGCAATAAAAAAAAAAAAAAAAAAAAAAAAAAAGTCCGCAATGATCCACAATAACTATTGACATGCTCCGAGGTACGGGCCTCAATAATAGCCAGCTTCAAAGTCACGTACCGCCTTTCTCACGGATGATTGGTTATAGGCAGTAACGAGGCAATCCGACGCCCCGGGTCGCCGTGCAACTAACCCTGTGATGTTTATCAAAAACAAAGGTAACTATGACGTCATCTAGGAAAGAATTCGCTAAAAGCCTCTGATCCTCCCCGGAATTAAATTTTGATTTTGGAACGTTCGATGTTTAATGATCGAGGTTTTTGCGCGTCCGTTTTGTTCATTCGAGAAATTCAATTGGGTTTTGAGAAATTTCCAATCAGTGTTTCGATGTTCGCTGTCCTGTAATGACTAGATTTGAAGCTTTTCGCTGTGAAAAAATACACTGCTTTGATTGCAGTGTGCTTAGGTGGAAAATGTGTTATTATTCATATTTATTTTGGTTTATTCCATACACATAATTGACATGTTTCGAGTATTCAACGTCAAACATTAAAGCGTAAATCTCTTTAAAAAAATAGCTGTAAAATATTTCAAGTGAGCATTGCTGTCAACTTACAGAGTTTCAACACAGTCGTCCTTCCACTATAAGCAGAAACAAAAAACAACCACCCAAACGTTTAACAAAATACCACATCGCAAACAAAACTTAATTAGCTAGTCACAATTAAGGCGAGTCACACATTTTGTCCCATTCGAAGCCGGAATATTTTCCGGCCAAGCTGCAGTGAAAAATTCTTCGCCGTTCCGCGTCACTCGTCAGTCTCCTCGGAAAAAAGTAAAACATTGCCCCTTGTTGGCTCCAACGAACTGGCAAAGTCAATACACTCAACACAAGTGGAAAGCTACGCTAACGAGCCCATCACGCGCCCGGGACTCATGGCAAATATTATTCCGACTCGAGGCAGTTATTTCAAGTCGACGTGGAGGTAAATTGAAAAACGTCTCGCCTCGGATTGTACGTTTAACTTTGCTACAGCCCGGCTAATTGCGATTAGGTGTTTAGTTTGCCAATAGTTGCTTCCACTATTTTTTTAACGATGCTGCCTTTAATCAATCTTGCATCAGGCTTATGTATCGTATTTAAGGAGATGTATTATTCGAAGATTGTGTCAGCCACATTATTAGTCCACTGAACCTAAACCTCTTTGCAATTTAAGGATCATAAAATAAATTAAGTTAACTTTAATAAAATCCAACAAGGCTTACTTAATGATGTCGTGTGTTAAAACTTTAATTTAAAGCAACAAATGCCAAAACAATGCACATATCTCAATCTCAACTTGTATAATAAGATTTATGGACTATTTAAGCGAAATCTCAAGTCTAGACGACTTAGGGGAAGTTTTAAATGAGAATTACATTAAACAATACATTTTTGGCCTGAAGCGATCGAATTTAATCTCTCAGCTCCTTGAAGGGTAATTTGTTAATTCATTCCACGAATGATTCTGCCATTATACCTTATTAATATACAATTGAATAATTTTAAATTTCTGAAACATCCCGTTTTAAACCGATTAACGGAACCGGAAAAGTAATCTTTAAAACAAATTTACCCCGGTTTCGATATTAAGTCTGTATTGCGTATATCGAATATATTACGTATGTAATACGGACTGAATACTTTCATACTAGACTCAAAGTAATTTGTTTGCATTGAATACCGAATAATTAATTATTGAATAAACTAGTTCAAGATTAATAATTCAAAAAACTAGTTTGTTTGCACTGAATGGTTCCAAAACTACTGAAACGAATTGAAAATGTTTTTCACTGTTGAGAAATCCCGAATGACTTAAGCTTTATTATATTTTCAACAAAATTAGGGATCCTTACTAAAACTCCAATAATGTAACCCAAGGTGTGAAAATAATCTAAAATTCCCATTATTTCAAATTTCTTAGCTAAGGTTATTATTTTCTATGTTAAAAAAAAGCAAGCTAAATATATTTGCATCTATGTTCACCTCACTCCGACAATCGTAATCTTGTAAGGAAAACAAACAACAATTCAAAGTAAGTGGGTATTACAGGCTACCTTGACAAAAAGTATAAAACCCCAGTAAGACCACCATAATAAAGGACTCTGCGGGGAATTTCTCCATTTTCGTATTACAACCGCAAAGCCTCTTTCACTTAGTATGTGAAATTAGACGTTTCGTAAAATACAGACTTAATTTCATATTTATTGTAAAGTAAACAGTGTCTTAATAATATAATTAGTAATTCCGATAATTTGCTAATTTTGAAATGTTACAAACTAAAAACATTATTTTTCACGCCAAATAGTAGTTTAAATGCACTGTTGTAAACCGGTTTGAAGGACATTGTAGCCAGAGTAACTACTGGACTGGAGTTTATAAACTATGTATCAATAAGGCTGTAAATGTAAACCTTTAATAAACATTAAGGTCTCTAAATCAAACTTAATTTATTAGCTTTCTACGTCTAAAATCCAATTACATTTCATCCCAATTACATGCTAATTTAGTACCGCGTGCTATCGGATCCCAAGATATCTCGGATAGCAAACAATCCGAACATAAACGGGGTAAAGTGCTATTAAGCCCTTGTAAACCACGTGGTATCGCAATCCTACACCGAGAGCCCTTCAAGATACTTCAAAAACAAATTCGGCCGGATAAAAAGAGTTACGACGAATGTATTATGTAGATATGTAATCGGTTAGCTTTTGGAGCGGGGTTAAACTTGGCTTATGGAAACAATGTAAGGGACAGAATGTAGGGTTAGACGAATTTGTTATATATGTTTTTAAAAGGACTCAGCTTGTAGCGCGCGTGTCTGAATAACATTACTGAAGAAAATGTTTTACTAATACCAGTTTTTTATTTCAAGGACAGCATCTATGGTAAATAGTAATGCTGGTTACGATAACAAAGGTCAGGGGATGATCCTGCACCAAAACAGGCGTTTTTGTGGGATAAAATATTTTTCGAATCTGCGTGTTGTGGGAAATGCAATAGCTTGTAACCTCTAATACCCTTACCAAAATGTTATCACATTGTTTTAAGACTATATTAAGTATGTATGCAGTTGGGCGTGCTTGTGTATTATATGGAGAATAAACAGCAGTTATTGTTCTTTATGAGTTATAAAGAATTTCATTTCATAAAATTTGGTAAGTACAGTGTAATAGGCGAGAGTAACAACCAGTAAAAACTATCAAGCCACTCTGTTTGAAAATAAATAAACAATCGCTGAATCCGGCGCACAACATACTTTCTCGTGCGTGCTGCACTTTCTTACACGATCATGAGAGGTTCGGACGGATCCGTATATTCCATTATCAACAAACAGCACCAAAAATAATTCAAATTGGCACTGTAACACTAAATGATCTATTGATGAAAATATGTATTTATTAATACTGATATTACGTGGAGAACTTAGGAAGTTACTAAATTAAATTTCCAGTACCACTAAAAAAGGTTTCATTTTGTGAAAATTTTAATAATTCCAATTTCCATTTTATAGAATTGTAGGCACTGCTTTGAATAAATAGTAATCAAATCTTAAGATATTTGAATATCAATATGATTAAATACTAAAGTATTTTTTCTAGGTAGTCCGAAGCCGAAATGTTCGCGGCTCTTTTTAAAGAATACTTTATGAAATTAGAAAAACGACGATCGAGAGAAACCTTTATTTTTTCAAAATCGAATGTTTTGACGCAGAGAGAAATTTAGTAAACTTACAATATAAAATGTTTTAGTGAAAATTATAACGTTTAAAATATGTATTCGTAGAGCAACGTTTCTTTACAGGTAATATCCTATATGTATCTGTATCTATATCATATACAACCCACTGCAGAACACCGGCCTCCTCTACGATCGAGAGTACGATTAAGAGTGGTTTAGCCATATAGTCCACCAGCTGGCCTAGTGCGTGTTCGCCGCCTTACCTATTCTATACCTAAAGGAATTTTGTATAAAAATGTTATTCTTTATCTATATTTTATACTCACAGATCTAATTTAGTTTAAATTTATAAAATATCTATTAAACGCATTGTTTGAGATATGTTTTCGCAATAAAATCATTTATTCTCATGAATATAATAGTATTAATATGTCCAATATAAAAAATATATATGAAAAACTGTTTATTATTTTGAATATATAATATATATTATTTTGAAAACAATGTATTCGAAAGCAAAAAAATCTTAGAGTGTGTTTTAGCATTCATTGTGAAAAAACCGCAGGAAAGAACATGAAATCGTGGTCAAATATTACAATATATCAGTCTTGGACAAAAAACAAAAAAAAAAAATTGTATAAAGAAGAACGTTGCACATTTTAAAAGAATATACTGTTTTTTACTTACATTGTCTCAGAAAGTGTTATGTATGCAAATCGCATTCATACAAAGTTTTAAGTGAAACAATGTACAAGCAGACATTAAATGAATATACGGACACTTGTGATTTACTTTATGCGCGGAATTAAGTAATGTGGCTATTTAACTCTATTTAAATTTATATTTACGAGTGGAAACTCACTTCTGAACAATAGAATGAAGATTCAAGACTAAACAGGATTGCTGTAACTCGTAACACTAAACTTGTTTTTTTTTAAATCTGGAACGGCAATGTGACGTCACTGCACTTTATGGTAAGCGCAATACCATCCAGACAGTGCATCGAATGCCATTTGAAACAATTATGCCGGCCTCCGAAGTTGCTTCTTCACGCTACTGTGGGAGGACTAGGATATAGAAAGCAGAAAACACGTGAGACAGTAAACCATTACACAGCTCAGCGGCAAAAAAAAATGTTTAGCGAATCTTTTGGTTACGGCCGAAATGGTTTTAACCGCCTTTTTATAGTTAAAAATAAGAAGATTTCACTTTAAAACATAATAGAGATATTATCACACCCAAACCTTTTTATCTAAAAGTTGAATCGCTTAATAAAAACGTTGATAATAAATGAAACATTTGCGGGATAGAAACTCATTTTGCAAACATAATCATAATAAAACACTCAATTTCTCATATCAAGCCGAGTAACGAGCAAATTTACACAGAATACTTTAACTTAATTCGCTCATCAATTTTGTTTTATTATAAAGTGGAGATTTAAGTTTTACAACGAGTTTCTATAATTTCTTATTTACTTTCATTGAAACATTTAACTAGCTTTAAAGCTGATGGAGATTTTAAAAGAGCAATATATTTTAGGTAAACTAATTAGGAATGCCCAACGATAATATTTTTAAGATATTTTTATTTGCTCTAGTGGCGAATTCGAATTACAAAATGAAATATTGAATTTCATAGACGCATATATTTAAATGTTTCTTAAATTTGAAAAGTTTTTTATGCAAATAGTGAAAGTGTTTTTAGATTTATTACGAACCTTCAGTGCAAAAATAAAAGGTGTTAAAATATTTTACTATTAATAGTTTTAATATTCATTCCTCTTTACCTTAATTTTTTTTATTCGGTATTTATTTCTGCGCCTAGCTTGATTTTTCTGCACTACCCAAAGGCTGACTGGGAGACAATGCCTCAGGCATTAAGGGCACCTGTATACTTCACTACATAGTATAAAACAAAGTCGCTTTCTCTGTCCCTATGTGCCCTTGTATGCTTAAATCTTTAAAACTACGCAACGGATTTTGATGCGGTTTTTTTTAATAGATAGAGTGATTCAAGAGGAAGGTTTATATGTATAATACGTACACATTATTGTACAGAAATCTATTTGTACCCGGGTGAAGCTGGGCCGGGCCGCTAGTTGTATATAAAGCGTTAATAAATAAATATATCTTACTATGTGTACTGGAGTCAAAAGTATCATAATTATGCTATAAATCTTTACAATATTCATGAATGTTGAGTTGAATGAACAAAATGTTATTTAAATTTAAATGCAGTGTAGCAAACAATGTGTGCAATGCGGTAATTTTACGTAGTGATATTATTACAATATTAAGTTCAAAGTCCATTATAACTTCCAAATAATATACATACACAGTCTTGCATAACTATGATGGGCTTTTCATAATGATAATTTAATGCAGTACTTGTAGCGCCATTTAAAGCATAAAATAGATCTCTCTATATATCTGTGTCCTAGCTTATCTTTTTTTTTATTATAAGGAATGGCGAGACGATAAGCGATATGACCGCTCATGAACAGTAGTAAAACCAAACAACAGTGCATTTAAACTGCTGTTTGACGGGATAAATAGACATTGCGGTTGTACCCACCCAGGCGGCTTCTCACGTATGAAAAGAAAGAAAGAAAGAAAGAAAATGATTTATTTGTAACAAGTAGCAGTAACAAAAACAAACAAAATAGTAGGTATAGTATAAGTAATGACAAAATAGTGCTCGTTACAAAAACGTACCACACTCAGCATGTGCTGGTGTTACCAGCGCTGGTCTTCCGTGTGGCCGTGATGTGATGTCACGGGCGTCAAACAAACAATATATGTTCATAACTATCTTAAGACAAATCAGAATAAAATGAAAAATTAAAAAAGTAAAAAATAAAAAATAAAATAAAAAATACAATAATGATAATTTTAAAAAATGTGGGTTATGCAATCCATTGAGACAACACAAGTGTAGTATAATACCTGCACCAAGATACCTCAAACTTGGGTACACGTTGCCGTTGCAATGGGTGGGCATCCAGACCATAGGGAATAAACATAGCAAATTGTATAATATAATAAATTGAAAAATAAAGAAATAAAATAAAGTAATTTTAAAAATAATAATAATTAGCATAGCAACAATATATAGGCCTTTATGTGAATTAATTAATTATTAAAATAAATATAAAATAGTAGAAGAATGAGAAACGTATGAGATACCTACCACCAGTAAAATGTATGGGAAGGCACTGTTTTCGTAAAACACGCGATATGTTCTATTTTACGAACCAGTGATCTACATTGATTAAATTACTATTAACAAATACTTATACTGGAAGAGGAAGCTTATGTGTAGCAGATTCCATCGCTGGAATGGAAACAAAAATTACAAACTTTATTATGCAAAACAAAACAATAAAATTAACATTATTTTCACACGCGAAAACAAAGAAAAATCATAAAGAATGATTTGGTAAACGCGGTCCCGCTTGCGGTTAAAATTTTATACGTTTGCGAGACTTATTAAAGCCAGGGTTGGACTGAGGCGGCCACTTTAACGTTATAACGCTCGTATTTCGCGTTTCATCATATTTCACTCGAAAGGGGAGGTGGGGGACGTCAACGGTTGCGAAAAGGTGCCAGTAGACTTTGTAATTCAAATACGGCCCAGCTCTCAGGTATAGCGGTAAGCCAAAGCGATATTTAAATACGGAGTATAAAGACGTACCCAAAATATAACGGTTTAATATTTTGAAGTTGGGGGAGACGCCAATGCTTCTGTTTTTTGTTAATTAAATTAAACATTTGGAAATTAAGGACCAATTGCAAATCTTAACCTATTTAGGAGATAATTTTTATGTGATTGTTTATTTCGCGCATATAATTACAAAGTTCATTACAATCACAATAAGAGTAAAATAAAATTAAGATATATGATACAATAATTTTAGTAGTGATATGAAAGGCGGGAAGGGGGGCCTTTGCCAGGCAGTGAGACATTATAGAACCATAATAATATAATTAATTAATCTACTTATAAAATGTATTATAGATACTACATTCCAGGTCTAAATCATCTGTATTATATAGGATATTGTAGGATGACAATTAATATGACGATGAAGTGTTTTTACTTTGTTGGTTATTAATTTTCAAGGTAACAATAGAAGAGTCGATTCTATTTTAAAAATATAAAACAAAGTTAATGAAAAGCATACGTATGGAGAAATATCCTGATTCCGTCCAACCCTTGAATTTATATTCGCATTAATATAATATAACAGGCGTGTGTAACGCGATTTCAACTTGTTTAAGTACTGCTACACCTGCCCCAAATTTCAAAGTAAAGCAATTTGCTCCGAGCGAAATTACGACGATATAACACCTAATCCCACTAATGTGTGATGTCAAGACATATCCAAGAAAACCGCGATTATAACTAAAACATTCGTATGAATTTTGAATGGGATCTTATGAGACGCTCGGGGGTATTTCACTTAAATATTCTAGATATTTCTCAGTTCAAGCAAAATCTAAATGGGACTTTTAAAGTATGTAGAAAATTAGAAATTTGTTTAAAAATTATTTATAAAGCCTTAATTACACAAATACTATGTATTTTGATGTAAAATTTATAAGTATTTCGTTATGATTTAAAAGGAATAGAAAAGTTAGAATTTTTTAAACCGTCGTGCCTTGAGCTTTCAAAAATGCCCAACTAAAGACATAACCAGGGTAGAAGACCAAGCTGAATTTCACAATATGATATATTTGTCTTGTTTGATCTAATATAATGAAGATTCTAAGTAAAATTGTTATATGTAGACTATTAATTAATATTTTAACAGCCGCTTATTTTTAAAAAGGCACCATTCTACCCGTACCCAGTACGTGATTTGTTATTGCAGTGTTAATACATAATATTATGATTGGTATAAGTTTACGCATTATATATTGTCAACAGTCTTACACTCTGTTTGCACTATAGAAATACTTTACCGTCATAGTATTAGTTTATATCGGATTGATTGTATCTTTAAAATAGTACGTCACAATTTTTGTTGAACAAATCTAGAACATTCTACTCCAATTTATTTTGGTTCTCCTGGGCGAACGCCAACCGTTTTACTTCTAGATCGCCACTATCAGACTATCTGCGATTGGCCTCTAACTTTCCGCAACTGAATCCTACCTTGTTAACTGATCCACGGATAAGTTTGTTGTCAATTCAATAAATATTATGAGCAAATCATTCAACGTCAATGTAACGTATTAATAATCGTTCAAAAAACAATTATGTATGTAGGACACGGCGTGGAATCCGCCACTGGTGCGCCATTTTCACGAGCGACAAACTTTATCGATAGCGCGACACTTAGATTAATGGAGCTTCCCACCTGGAATTTTTACGGTTCGCAAATTCGGAAATATTTAAATCTATTCCCCTAATAACAAATTGCGTGTACAAAGAAAAAATAATAAAGGCAAAATGTTGTGCAAATGCCGCATTAAATCTCGGCTAACGCAAGTTGGCAACAGCGTTGAATGTAAAATAGGTGAAATATCAAAGTTGAGGTAACAAGAAAAACACATTTGTGGGTGAGAAACTTTCGCTTAGTTCGACGTGAATGGGCCGGCCGCGTGTCGACCGGTTTATGTTCGGAGTTTGATGGCCGGGCCCCGCGATATTGAATCCGGACCTGGATTAATTGAATTTGCGAGTTGGCACAATGCGACGGGTCGGCGTGGGTCGGTCGGATTATTAAGAAATCCATTGTCGAAACTTCAATAAAAATGTTATGTGATTAAGTTTGCATAAGGTAAATCGATGTGTGCGTATGCCCTTCATATTTTTTCCGATGAATTGTGGAAGTTTCGTAAATTGGTTTGGGTTGAGTTATGAGCAGATTTTATACTTATTATTTCACGAAAGGATATTTTTCTTGGGTTATATATTCATGTAGTAAATTGAAAGGAAAACGATTGATTTTTGTGTCAAGTACTAAAGTAAACATGAGCTGCAATTCTTAAAAATTTGAAGAACAAAGGAATAAAATCGATGTAGCATCTAATTATACAAAACATTAGAAATAAAATCAGTTATTAATCGTTTCATATAATTATTATTTTCCCCGCGATACATTGTTGATTCTTTAGAGAATATTTTCCAAAGTTCATACAGACTTATGAAGATATTGCCTGTATTGTTACACGATTATCAAAAAAATATTCCAGCCTTCAAGAATCTTGGACTCCAGCCTAAACATTCTCCCATTTTGACACTACTTATTACTATTACATATATACCAGCATTGTGAACTATATGGTCTAACCACTCTCAATCATATTTAGGATTGTAGAGGAGGCCCGTGTCCTGCAGAGGTACGTATATGGGCTACAGATATAAAAACTACAAAATACTAGTCCACAAAAAATCTACTCATCATTTTTGCAAATCCTTCACTTACCAACAAAAATAAACTCGATAAGAATCTCAAAAGCGCTCTATCAATCAACGGGGCACTAAAGCCGCGGACACACAAGCGCATCGGGGCGCGATCATTCGTTCTCTCGAGCATATTCGATTCACGACCGGAGTGATTTATAAGGGCGATTGCAGCTATCGTCTCGCATCGCCGGACGCGATAATCGATATTCACTTTTATTATGCCCCCGTCGCCAGGCCGTGACGATTGGCGCGGTTGCAACTTTTCCCGATATGAATCGACGTCTGCATTCCGGTTCATATCGATAATAATGTCATCGATTTCTCGGGTTATTGTTTTCATGTGAGTTGGGGAGGCTTGGGATTTATTACAGTTTAATTGTTTATTGATAGGAGTGTAGCGTTTATAGTAAAATCTTTTTTTAGCTATAACTGTTGTTAAAGAGACTAAAAATATTGGTATTATAATAAAAATATACATCCCTCTTTTATAAAAATCACAATTAGTCACAAGACAAGCAAGTGATTTGCCTATAGTTCATTGTATGGATACTCGATTGCTATGATTACGGTCGGAGTAACTTCAACAACAATACGAAATCTAACAGGAAAGCTGTAATTACTTCACGTCACTATTTCGCTTGACAATAGTGTCCTGACCATTCATTCAAATTGTATCTGAAAGGCAGTGTTGTACCACATCTAAAATTTGTTATAAAATGTGTATCGAGTATGAAATCAACAAAGGTAGTTTCCCATAAACTGGACAGGAGTATTCGCCTAATTGCATGTTACCATTTAATTTTAGGAGTTTTTAAGAGTTCCACCTAAAGTGGATATCTACAGTAAGATAAAAATCTATTAGCTACTTGCAGACACATAGGTCGCCAAGAACTATTCGTTAATGCATCTAGAACTCAGACGCTGGGTAATGTAAATGATTATCAAACAAAAATACTTGTAACCAATGAATCTAAAACCACTTTTTATTGTGATAAATGGCGAGAAGCGCATGTCATTCGCCTGATGGTAACCGCCATGGACGGTAGCAAAATTAAACAACACCATGAATTACAAACCAATGCTTGGCTTTACACTGCGCTTGTCGTCCTGAGACATAAGATATTAAAACTCAATGCTACAATGTCCTTCGAATCGGATCCCAACTATTCATTTTCACTGTTGTTGAGCGAGGGAAATAGACATCGTGGTGGAACTAACTTTGCCGAGGCAAGATAAAAAAAAACAAAAGTCTCAAGGGTATAAAACAAATGAATAAACAGTAGATATAACCAGTGGTCTCGCATGAAACTAAATCCAATAGGATGACAGGCGTCGACAACTCGCCGACAATATATCTCATATAAACTTTACGCGAGACCCGTGAAATGAAATTTGTAAGGGCTTCAAATGTATACGCCAAATATTTTTTTCTCTACATGTCCAACATTATTATTATTTGTGACGGTGGACTATCCCCGAATTATTTTTTCTAATGTAAGAGTTCTATAGTGTGTTTGCGAGTCCCTAAATATTAAATATCCAAGGTATAACCGCCTAAAACTTCAACTGCTCTAGTATACTGTCAATAAGTAACTTTTTTTGTTTTTGTCATAAAAATCATTGGGCGAGGTCTACGTTCAGTAATGGCTGAAAGTACGAACTAAACATTAGTTGAACTTAATTAACCTTATTCTTAATCTGATACAATACATTATTAAACTCTAACGGCTTTATTCTTAGATAGTGATAAAATCTGTTTTGATAATTAATCGAGTATTTTGTCTTCTTCGCTCATACTGAATTCAAAAGACGTTAGAAAGGGACAAAACCATTCGATAACTAAAATAGGTGTTAAAACTGGTTATGTACATCTCAATTGTTCCTACTTCTAGATTTTGGTCTTAACCTTGAAATGCAATGGCAAAATTATTTAAGGTCTGCCACTTGCAATAAGCGGATGTGATGAATTCAAGAGACATTTCGTTCCATAAATGCAGTAAGGTCAAATAAATTATGGCCTATTGAAAAAATATTCCAACGCTCGTAAATATGGTGTTGCACCTACTTTACATAAACATAAAAAAACCAAGGAAAATATTACCAACATTGTCAATATTCTATAAACGCCCACTGATTCAAATCCTATAAAAAAGAAATCACTTAGAAACAATAACTCAATCCAACTACTAATGACGCTATTCAATTTTAATTTTTAATCTGTGCTGCTTGAAAATGCCCGTTCGTATGAAACGAAGCATGCGATCTGAACACCCCGTGGGGAAATAAACTCGATGTGTGCAGTTATCGTTGCCTTTTTAATAATAGATATTGCTTTAGCTACTAATGTGAGGCGACTCGCTATGAAGTGTAAGTTGTGCGATTTAAAAACAAAAGACTATGTTTATTTAAAAAGATTAATATAGTTTTTGCATATCAATAGGGAATATGCACGAGACTCCAAAATAAGTCAAATATTTTTTGTTGTAATCTTTATTGATATAGAAATATATCAATAAGACCTTTTTTTAAATTCATCAACTCTAAATCGGTAAAAAAAATACTTAAAAAATGACATTTCAAAATTGCCGCGCAATTTTTTCGAAACGTTTGAAAAGGAAAGTGACGACAGAGTACACTATCTTATGAAGTTTTAGCTTGTTGGGTGTATTGTTTTACGTTTGTTTAAGAGTTATTTTGAGTTTTCGTTGTATTATTAAAAAAAAATGGATTATTTTGTGACGAAATACAGTTATGTAGCAATTAATAAAAGAAGCTTAATCCAAATACTACGTTGCTGACATACTAGACTCTGACGTCACAGCGAGGTCGCGCCATAATGGCGTTTAAATGCTTCGAACCTGATAGCAGTTTTTATTAATTTTTTGTACTTTTTTGATTGATATTTATAAAGCCTTATATTTTTTTCTGGTAATGTAATAACATACAGAATCGATTAAAAATATAAAAAAGTGGCATGCATATTCCCTATTACAACGCATTTTAAGTGTGAACAATGTTGTTTGTGTAGCTTCAATCATAAATTATGGACTTCGATTATGAACTATATGGCCTAACCACTCTCAATCGTACTGTCGATTGTAGAGTAGGCCCGTGCCCTGCAGTGGGACGTATATGGGCTGATACAGATACAGATACAGACAGCTTCGCTCAGGTTAAATGGAACTGGTACAACTTTGTTTAAAGGTAAAAATTAAAAGTGTGAACAAGAATATTGGGAAACCTGCATACAGGGCTTACAAGAATTTCTATGGCAGGTGAGACTGTCAACCCAAAATATGGCAGGGTGGTGGATTGTGAACCTGAACGCATCAATAGAACTGTGGATTATGAAGCTGATGAGCTTATGGGATAAAATAATATAAAGATAAAAAAAGAAGACCATGGTAAAGGACGATTAATATAAAAATGTAGTTAAAAATGTCCTAGTTTACTATTTCAAGTACTATAATGATTACACGATAAAATAAGCGGTGTAATCATACCTCTATTTGTCGTTTTTAAAACCTCATTCGACAAAAGCTGTTGTATTGCAGTTGAATATTTAAAGGCTTATTATTCCACTCATTTCAAATATTTAAACAATAATACAAAAGGAAACAATGTGTAATAATAAATATTATATTTTATTCCAAGAAAATCGCTTCAAACGTTGGTTACTGGAAACGACTTAATGCCGCGGGTACTACGTACTGATGTGATTCACACGCTCGATTTATTTCTTTAAATATCTACAACATTAAAAACACCTCTGGAACAGATCATTAGTGGTTTATTTTTTAAAATTTATTTATAGTTCCTTACAAATCATCCATATTAACATAATTTCTATACTAATATTATTATATAAAGACTAGCTGTGCCCGCGATTTCGTCCGCGTGGAATTTAACAAATCTTTATTCTTCTAAAATAAAATATTTTTTCTAAGCTAAATGTAGCCTAAGTTACTATATCCTTACTATATCAGCTACCTGACATTTTTAGAATATTTTTAGACCAAATAAATCAAAGAAACATAATGAGCTCATCCACCCGCGTGTCATAATACCATATTAAAAAAAAACAACCTATAAATTTAAGGGTTTTTTTGCCGCGGAACCCTAATTTGTTTTTCAAAATCAAAGTAGCCTATGTTACTCCCGCAAAAAATAGCTATCTTTCAATGAAAGTCCCGTCAAAACCGGTCCAGCCATTTCAGAGATTAGTCGGAACAAACAGACAGACAGACAAAAAAAATCTAAGGTCATTTTCGTTATAGGTATCGTGTATATAACGATATGTAGTTGGACATTTTTTTTATTTTCACTTTACAAACAGACACTTCAATTTTATTTATATGTATAGATGAAAGATTTGATTCTTTTGCATTGAATAATCTCTGAACTCCAGGACCTATATGAAAAATTCTTTCACCACTAAAATCCTACTTTATCCCTGATTAAAATAGGCGATAGAATTTAAAAAAAAAGTGAATCTGCATCCAGCCGGAGCCGGGCCAAGTCGCTAGTATAAAGACGTGAATCCGAGCATTAACCCTCTACATACAAATTTACTGCTACACCTATTTAGAAAATTCTCTCACAGTTTGATATGTTAATTACTCCATATTAACATAAGCAATTATTTTCTCTGATAGGAATGAATACTAAGATTTAACCTGAAATATTTAGGCTGGTTTGCTTTATAACAATAGTTCTGAATTTAATCAACGCGAAGACGAACGCGATCTTATCGTTTTGCTAGTAAAAAATGACAAAACCCAATCTGTATCCTATCAGAAATTTTCTTATAAAATCACAGACACACATGCACAAGCATGTGGGTCGAATACAAAACTTCCTTTGCGAAACTCACAAATTAAAATTTATTTCAAAAAGGTTGAAAAGTGGGACTCACATGCGATGCTTTGACGCCGCTGCCGGGAGAAATGGGAGGATGCTTTTAAATTGATAGAAATTTGGATGCTATTTGGCAGCTATTTGGACTCACCAGGACGACGATTTATTATTTGGTAAGAGTGTCTTGCACATATTTTGATTTAAGAGGATTTGAAATTCTTGGTGATCTCGTACTGTTCCAATATTGTAACAAAATTTCGCGATATCATATTACTGTAAATCAATAATATTATTATATTTTGAAGCAGACTACGTGTGGTATGTTCGAGATTACAGATCCCGCCCTTAGGTTAATAAATCCTCTTTTTGTAAGATGTATCTCTTGGAAAACATGTTTTGTCCGATATTGGATATTTTCTTAACATGGCAAGCATTGAGAAAGTAGCTTGTTGAATATCTTAATTTAAATCTGAAATATAAGTATACTTGTAAGATAAATCCCAAAAAATACGGCAAATACAAATGTAGCACAAGATATTCCAATATATTGCTGTCTAATAATTGATCTTAACGAGAAAGAGACATTCCAAAATCAAATTAGATGCTTACTTAAAAAAAATGATTGCCTCGGTGGCGTAGTTGTACTACGGTACCGGTTACAACGCAGAGTTCTCTCGAATCCCCGGCGATAGGCTCGCCGCCTGTCACTTCGTGGGACGGAATACACAATGCGAAATATTTTTGTCCTGGTTAACCTACCAGGGAAAACACTACCTACCCTTTATGGGAAAAGGCGTGAGTTTATGTTTGTATATACATGTTTTTTAATAACTGTACCTTAACCAATCAAACCATAAATAGTAACCGCGAGTGCCTCCTAATTGTAATCAATCAAGCGAATCTGAGCGTTAAGCCGTTCGCATCAAAGTGGAATTTCGGTTATCAGCTGTCAATCAGTATCGAGGGAAGAATCATCGACTTTCCGTCAAGCGGATGTGTTGACGCACTGACAGACAGACGGATTACGCTCACCGCTGACAAATGTTTGTTCAACGAGCTTTATGGATTGTAGGCATTTGGTACAGTAACGCACAAATTCACTAGTGTTTTATTGCTTGAACTGTTGACTGATGCGTTTAGAATATTACCTCTACAGTATCACATGTTAAAGTTTTCGTTGTTAAAGTTTTCGTTTTAGCATTGAAGTAGTGGATTATACACTTAATTCGCACTACACATTGAAGCCGACGACCCGGCGGAACATGTCGGCAACTTTTTGTTGGCGGGTTAGTCGGCGGCTTCACTCATTGCAAGTCTAAAAACATTGTTGGCATAAAATGTCGCCTAGCCGACATGACATGAGCATTTTTATGACGTTGTTGAGTGTCGCCGGGCAACTGAGCAGAGCATAGGCCGCCAATATGCCGGGGCACCACATGTGCGTGCGCTTGTCGCTGACATGATCATTTTGTTACAGGTCGCCAGGTTGTGACGTCGGGCTATGTCACCGAGCCGGCGGCTTTGGTGTGTAGTGCGTTTAATACAGAACTGTAATTAATTATTATTCAATTCTGTTGCGGGATAAGAAGTAAAACAAGTTTATAGACTTCACAAGTTTTAGGTGTCTCGTTTAGCCGTGGTATTCGGCTTAGTAAAAATATGTGCCGCAGATGATTTGTGCGGATGTACACGGGTTTCAGTTCTAGAAATAAAAAAGTAGACATTTGCATATCATAAAGCAATACTTGCACTTTGAATGAGGCGAGTTTTTGTAAACCTTTGCACATTATAATATTTCATATTTATAATAGTGGTAGAGCCACGTACTACTTGCCTTGGCCTACCAAGTGGTACCTCAGTCTCCCATGAAACCTTCTTAAGCAAGATATTTGATTTGTGCTACATCCAATGAGATTGCCGGAGACCCAATATACTTACCTATCCCTCCTGATTCCTCCTAAAATTATAATACAAGCATGCACTACACGTTAATACGTCCCCTACGGTTAGCGATTTCAAACACGTTTTTGCAATTTAAATCCGAAATATCACTTAGATACTTTGCATGCGGCCTGTGGCTCCTTGCGTCCGAGCCTGTGGAACATTTGCATTGCTAATAAAGGGTGGTTGCCTTTTTGTTGCTCCGCATCCGTTGGCGAAAAATCGCCGCGATTTTTTTCGGGAAAGATGTTGGGAATTGAATATTGATATAGTTTGTAGCAGGGTTTGAAGTGTTGTGAGAGGATTTTTTATAGTTAACGAGTATTTGATAGTCTTTGTAATATTTTGGATAACATATTACAAACGTAAGGTACTTTAAATTTAGATGTTGATTCGAAAAAACAGAATATCGTGGCGAGATTATCCTTGATACTCGGAAGGCGTGGATCAATTCTTCCATCAGCATTATCACCAGTCCTGAATATAATTGGTCTATCTCCAGTTGCTAGTATCGGATCCTGTTACTTTATCCAAAACAGGCTCATAATTCAAAAATGCTCAAGTGCTGAATATTCACACGCAAATTTTATCTACAAAGAGGGTGCTTGCGTCACAAAGCGCGCACGTAAAACATAAACATGAAACATAACTTCAATGAGAATGCGTGATAAAGCGATGAATCATTGAAAATTCCGCCGAAAATACATATTCCACATGCATTAGCCTACGAAATTGTTGGCTGCCATAAAAAAACGACCGCCATAACGGGAGGGGCGAAATTATTATAAATCTTCATGATATTACCATGGAACGAGTTAGGGAACTTTGCTCTTTGCAAGATATTCGGCCGGTAAGTGGGTTGTAAGTCATCTCGGCCTATAGTGTCGCCCCTACTGTTTGTTTAGGAACATTCGAGTGCTAAACGATTGGCGTTTAGTAGCTTTTTTAGGTTCTCGATAATAGCGATGATGAGGCGTAAATGAGGTTACATTGGTAGGGGTGAAAGCTGGAAGTAATATTGAGAATAATTGATGGCCTATTGTAAGATTGCTTTCAGCACGTTGGCTGAGTAAATTGTTTTCAACTAACCTATAACGATCAACATAGTCTTATATATTAATTCTTACAGGAGACATTTGAAACTCACATTCGTTTACACTTATGGAAAAGTCGTCATAATTACGTAAAATAGGACGCGTTTCGGGTTCAACTATCAACCGTTTTCTTTTCCGTTTTATTCAACTAGTGATTCGTGAATAGCCCGGTTGAAGCATAACCATCCCATACTGTTGTATGTATACTTTATTAAGATAGAACGGCATTCACAATCAAGCGTATTGTTTGTACTTTGTGATATTAATTAAAATCCAGTATTAAAACATCGATACAATACGCAGAATTTTTAATTACTCTATCAGCCCTGATACGGCCCACTGCAGGGACGGGCTTCCTCTACAATCGAGAGTACTATTGAGAGTGGTTAGGCCATATAGTCTACCACGCTAGTCTAGTGCGAGTTAGCGGAGTTTACATACCATAGAAATTCTTTTTTTGAAATCGCTATGTTATGCAAATTTCAGAGTTATAGTGCGTGGCTACGACTCCGAAAAGTTAGAGGTGTGACCTGGGATTCGAACCTGCGACCACCGTGAACATGTTGCAGCCGCGTCTGGTCCGTTTACCAACAGGCATTGTTTAAAATAATTTTAAATTATTTTTGTTTAGTTCAATTGATTTTTCTCAATCTAAGAAAGTAAATATTAGTTGTTTTACATGCATAAGATCGTATCTTTGCTTAAATATCTTCCTTCCAAGATTCCATAAAGCACATCACAAAGCACCAGCCATTGCTAAGATAGCACCAATTATGCATTTTTTAAACTAATTTATTGACAAAGTATTGATAGAGGCAGTAAGCCTAAGGTAACACAAGGAATACAAGGAGAATGGATTCTGCTGAAAGGTAGCGGATAAGCTAATGTGTTTTTTAAATAATACATTTTATGTGTAGAAAGACTTTTCCCCGACTTTATGAGATTTGGACTGAAGAGATGTGTTCTTGGTATATATTCAGTGGATTTTCTTACGGTTACATTATAGTGCCAGTACGTACGTAATTGTATGGTCACTGTGAGGTCCTGGGTTTGACATATAAATAGGGTACTTTAAATAATGTGAGATTTTTACATTCCGACCGGGACCAACATTATTATCTAATACATTATCGACATCAAAGTTCATTCTTACACAACATTTACTGGTGGTATGTCTCTCATAAGTGAAAAGCCGCCTGAGTAAATAATTCAGGCGAATGGTATGCTCGTTTTGTCATTCATTGCAATAAAAAAACATGTGCCGTCGCAATTTTTTATCCAAATTATACAAAAATAACCCGATAACAATGCCGTATATAAAAAACATCGTAACCGCCATAACTATCCTCAGGCGAAAACGACGTTGTTATTACTCCTTGTATTTTTCACTCGCACAGTCTATTTCAATAACATATAATAAACAAGCCGGGCATGTTCGCTGTAACATTCCATATTCCCGAGATGTTTTCTATTACGCCTGTGGACTCTTTGTCCTTTGATTTTCACGTCGTGTTCTCTCGCACTGATGTTTCGTTTGCAAATATTTTACTTTTAATAATAGTAAATATTTAATGGGAATGTATTTGTAGTTTCTTTTCTATTCAATTACTCAAACAGTTGTGTTACAAGGTTAATAAAATTGTAAGAAAACAGGTTTGTCTGGATAATGAACAACTTTCTGGAGGCATTTTGGCATATTCGTTTGAGGACCTGAAGAACAACATAGAATTTATGGCCGGTAGGATTCCGACATACCACGTCTAACTAACGTAGTCGGTTTCAATGAGATTTTTTCCCCGTGCACAAAAAGATATTTACGACCGTATTTACATACGACAGCCTCCGTGGCGCAATCGGTTAGACACCGGCAGGGAATCGAGAGGCCACGGGTGCGGGGCTTTTTTCCCCGCATCGAAACAAATATGATCTGGCTGTTATGAAAACGAAGTCTCTCGTAGTTTCTGATACCCACGACACTAGACTCAATCTTAGTGTGGGATCAGAACCATGTATGTAAAAACCGTCCTAATAGGTACTTTTTTTTGTTTTCAAGAGGAAAAGCTATTAAGCTCCCCTTTCGGTACCCCGGGGGAGGCTGAAAGGGGTATGTCAGTGTCTCTGGCTTCCAGCCCGGTACAAACGCGGATATTGTAGCCGAGCTGGGTCCCTAGCAATACCTACGCCAGCATACTGACTAAAAACCTCTCGATAGCCCTCACACCCATTGAGGGCAGCACCGGACATCGCCGGGCGAAGGGCGCCCCGATTTACGTCCGCGAACTGCCCCGCGCAAAACCATTGCTGGGCCTTATGAAGGCCCAGATTACCTCCACTTACACCCACCTTTCGGACGCTCGCCAAGCTGTTATGGGCGTCCATGACGGGGCCGAGGCTCCATCATACGTACGTCTCGAAGTCGTTATACGCGAGGGCGCACGGCCCCCGCCGTGTGCCCAATGACTCCGATGACCTCTTTAGGTCGACTCTTACGACGGGCAGAGGATACCGTGGCGGAATTCTTGTACCCCCAAACCACAGGGTAAGTCCTAATAGGTGCTATAGCTCTAACGATACGGTAGACGTAAAGGATTAGACCAGTTTTAACATCGCACGCTAAATACGATACTAATCTTATGACGGCTATGTCAAGCGATAATAGCATACGATTCTCGCCGAGAGAAACTCTCTCCGTGTAATTGGGCTATAAAGCAACAGCATGAGCATGAGTTTCATTCAATGAGTGACATACTCATAAACCGCTCGCTGTTGCATCCAACTCGGAAACTAGTTAAAACCCATCTTAAATCTAAATCATGTTCATATACAAAATAATAGACCAAGGACAGTCTCCCCAGAAGTATAATACGACTCCCGAACAAAACTTTACATAAATGATTACGTTACATTACTACTAACATTCTCTTGAAACTTAATGAAGCGAGAACCGTATCAAAACATTCCTCCGGTCCGTCTTGCTCGTTTTAAAACAGTATCCCGTCTGCCGTATAAAAGCAAAAATGTACGATGAAGATTACAACGAATTTTCTCTTCAATATTTCTTCAAGTCTAGAACAATGAAGTTGCTCCGGATAACCGCGCCAGTTTAATGAGCTAGTTCCATCTACGTCGCCTACCCGCTCCTAGTGGTATATTGCTCTTGGTAGGGTTATAGCTAAGAGAGTATACAGTACTGCGACTTGCATAGCGGTTTTTTCATAAATATTTAAAAATGGAAGTGGAGTGCAGCGGTGATTAAGTGCTGCTTGTGTGTAAGCAAATTTAAATAAGACAGGGTGCTCTGATGTATGTTGAATATTTTAGCTGGTGTAGGAATATGATAGGTAAATTTAATAATATTTTTACTTAAATAAATGTTCAAATGTCAATTTAAATTCAACTTATCTAATATTTAATAACAAAGGAGGAAATAAAACAAAAAAAATTGGTAAAAAATGAGTTATTTTTCCATTTTTCACGCAATATCACGTCATTTGGATGTATGAAATCAATAAATAATTCTATAAATAATCATTCGTCTCCTTTTTTGAATGTAATGCACATAAATAAAAAATAGCTGATGCAAAAAACATGTCATTTCGTATAATTTACATCGCGCGTTAACCAAATATGAAAATTATTAATTACATAACAGCTGAGCTAATTAATTCTGCTTTCAGTTTATGTAGTTTCGGTTTTGAAAGCGCTTTCCTTGCATCTTCTTGGTATTTCAGTAAAATATTTCACACAATTAATTAACTGCGCTGTGTAATGTTGCACTACTGGTGGCTTTCTCTTCACTACGTAACTATAAAGGATGAAGCCTACAGGAGTTGGCATGTCTTATTTCAATGTGCTTGACTGATGGACGCGCTTCAACGAGCAGTATTCAAATACTCCTTTTTATATTTACATATATCCAAGTCTAAAAATATATTAAGAATGTTCGAGAACATTTTACGAGTTGTTACTATGCACGAATGAGCTAGGCTAGTTTAATATTACCACAAAATATTATATTCTAGAATATTTTTGTTTGTGGTAGGATATTAATTACATTCGATTGGAAAGCAATTATCGTAAACGATAATGAAAAACCCGTGAAATGAATTCGTCAGGTAGTAAGGTTTGACTAGGGCAGCAATGATGTATCGATCAATCAGATAATAGTTTATGTGTTTTACGCTTCATTAACTATCACGGGCATGCAGTAATCTTTTTATAAAATATATTACTAAATATATCACTAATTGGATGGCTAATACCTAAGTCCGCCCCGTGATCACAAAAGCTGTAAAATAATCGAAACGTTGCGTCGCGAAGTTAAAAATGAAAAAAATAAACCAAATCCGCGATAAAATCCGTAAATAATAGTTTTATTTCAATTTAATATATTACAATATATTATATATAAAATAGTAGAATAATATAAAATAGTAGAATAGCATAGGTAAAGGAATTGTTTGTCCTCCGGCTTTTTACTGACCGAGCGAAACACGACAATGCTGTTACTTTATGTTCTTTCTTTACATGTGTAGTAACGACCTGTCGAGCAAACCCATCTTATAATACTCTAAACTAACTGTCGTATGATTTTGTTGTTGTAAATAAACTTAGTTACTACAGCTCTAATAGTGGATTTACTGGATTGGATTGGCTGAGGCTGGACCAACGTCTACCAACACCAAGCTATTAACTATGAAAAACTTAAGGCCAGCTGAGCCAAACACACCGTTTACACGCTGGCGTTAGTGGATGCTGGCCGAGGTTGGCCAAGCGTGTAAATGCAGCATTATATTTATATACTAGCTTTAACAAAAAAGTTAAATAGTTTTTTTTTTATTTATGCATTTTTATTTTAATTATTGATTCGTTGGTGGGAGAAGTGACGTGACGGCCCAGTGGTGGCATGCGCGTGAACTGCGCGCGGTACTGGACAGTACTTGGGCATTGCAACATTACTTTATTTTTCTAAAATAAAACATTTTTTCTAAGATAAATTTAGCCTAAGTTACTCCTTATTATATCAGCTACCTGACAATAAAAGTCCCGTCAAAATCTGTCCAGCCATTTCAGAGATTAGCCGGAACAAACAGACAGACAGACAATAACAAATCTCAGAACATTTTCGTTATAGGTATCGTGTATATAACGTTATCTAGTTGGACATTTTCTTTAATTTTCACTTTACAAACAGACACTTTAATTTTATTTATATGTATAAATTATTGTAAAATAATAAACGTATATTTAATGTTTATGCCTTGTTTGTCTGCGTTCCTCAAGGGCAACGAATACAAAAATATTATGCTATTTCATATTTTGTTATAGGACATAAATGGTAATAAGATGTAACCTCCAGGGAAATCAAATAACAGATCTCTTATTCACAGTTGTCACATGTCATGTTAGATAGAAAAACAAGTCATGACAACCAACATTACTGTACTGCCCACATTTCCATGAGTTAGTTGGCTTTAAAAACATTACTCTCTTTAAACGTTAACCGCAGTTCTAACTGGAAAAAGGATGGCCTTTTGTTGGTTAAAGTCCTGTAAAGTCCATCAATCCGCACTAGGTCAGCTTGGTGGTCTATGAAGGTCGAGCCCTGCAGTGGGATGGATATGGGCTGATAAACTACAGTGCAGTATTAAACCGAGGATGTCACAATTTTCATTCCTTAATCTTATCACTATTAAAAGGAAATTATTTGCACACTAATATTATTTATCTCTCAGTTCCGCTCGGTTAGCTGTCTCGTTGATGAAATTATGGGCTATTTATTATTACAATCTGTTCGATGTTCTATTAAGTTCCGTACAATAGATTTTGAGTACAATATTTGCGTAAAAGAGTGACAAAAAGGGTTTCGCTTCTAGCTGTCATGAAATAAAAAATAATATTGAAGAATATTATTTCAACAACTCATCGCATTCAAAAACTTATCTAAAAGTGATATTTGTTTAAACAATGATTAATTAAAAATTCTGATGAAATGACAGTTCAGTGGTTCGGAAAGGTAATTACACTATTCCACTTAAACGCCGCATAAAACCTTTATAGAACAGACAGACTGTGAGTAAACGGATTATGATTCTTTCGTATATCGTGAATATAAAATATTTTACTTTTATTTTAAATAAGTAATAAAAAAATTGATTTGAAATAATTTGGACGACATACAGAATACACATTGAAGAACCAATCTCATCTAATAGCGATTAAATTATCTGAAAAAATCCATCATTTAAAATATTCAATCTGAACTGGCCTTTAATTGCAAGACAAATAAGCCAAAATCGTGCAAGCCTAAAGCCTAAAGCCTAGCTCAATCAAGCCGGCAGATTGAAGTTTGTTGAATAAGTAAAGAGTTGTCATAGATAACAGCGGTACAGTCGACCACATAAGTGGCGGGTGGACATTTATCGACGCCGCGCTAATGGAGGCGAGCTATTTGCACTAATAGATTCCGCTTTGTTACTACCACTTTAAACTGTAAAACCGTTATGCTGAGACTCGGAGAAATGATGCTTCGGCAACGGTTCTTTGTTGAAAAATGTAGGAACGAGGTTGCAAGAGAAATTGCTATAATATATTTTTATTGTGTGGTATTTTTAAAAATTACTACCATACAGCTATAGATATTTATGTAGAAATATTGGAATAAAATAAGCACCCTTTTTTTAATCAATCAAAATGAACCCCAACATTGAAGAGGATATTTTTTTCTTATAGAACAAAACGTAACCCTGACGCCTACCCTAATACGCACGATGATAAATCAATCTCCCAATTAATCAAGGCATCCGACTCGCCCCCCACAAAAGTCCGCCGCTTAATTCTACGAATCCAATTGAACTTAATGACTTAACTTCACAAAGGATATTTAGGGACGTCATCAAAGTGATGTGGAGGGATCTTTTCGCAAAATTGTCAAAAGAATAAAAAGCGCGCGTCTCCTTGGAACGAATTATGTTAAATCGAGATCCGCAAAGCGCCTTTAGTCCACAATGGTGATATTATTTGATTACGGACTTTTGAATGATTTAAGCATTTTTTACGTTTCCACTTAGCTATATGGTGGTTCGTCAACTTGCTGTTGTTTCTGTAAATTTGTAGCCATTATTTTTAGACTTAAATAGTCTGCTAAGAAATATACACATGTATTAAGTATTTCCTGTTGCAAGCGCTTTGCATCCCGCGACTTCCTCTGTCACCTGATCTTTATTTTAAAACTTTTTATCACCAATCACAATCGACCGCTAGTTCTCCGCTCGGTAAAAATATACTCAAATTTAAAATACAAAACTATCGAAGCCACACTTAAGTCACTGAACCAAAAATAGAACGAATTGTCAAGGACCAAAGTCAATCCGAAACTCTTGAATCAAAAACTAATATTCCAGATGAAATTACCAACACAAACTGGGACCTCTTAAATCTAAAAATACACTGGTATAAACTATAGATGTTAGTGAAATAAAACTGCGGCGCTGAATCAGTTCCATCAAGGAGAGAGCTAACGCGCAGCAGGGCGCTTCTTTATGATGTTTGCGTCCTATATACTCAGTATTGGCTTTGCAATTCTACTTGGGTGGGTGGCAAGTTCTAATAATTTATAAACGTAAAGTGACTTTGATTTTATTAAAAGTAAGTTTTTTTTAAACTGTCCCGACAAATGGTATCTTAGATTTACTCGAATGTTACACATTGAAATAAAACTATTATTTACGGATTTTATCGCGGATTTGGTTTAATTAAACCTGTCTTGTCCTGTCCCGACAAAGTAACTATAGCTCATCTGGTGGTAAGGGCAGTGAAGACCAGCTAGAGTATCCACCGAAACGAGATAGTGAGATGTTTATGTCTCTCAGACATCATGTTATAATAATGCAATTCATTAATGATTGCAGAAAGGTTGGTGGATGCAGATTTCTGTAACCGTTAGGACTGCGGAGAGACTTCGGGTCTTTTAGAATGTTTTGTCGTCTATTCCACCGGGAATGCTGGGAATCATGTGTGTATTGATAATCAATCACCACGCACTAAAAACAGTGAAGGAAAACATCGCGAGAAAACCTGCATACCATAGCAATTTATAAGAATTTCTATGGTATGTAAGTCCGCCAACCCGCCCTAGGCCAGCGTGGTGGACTATATGGCCTAACCACTCTCAATCGTACTCTTGATTGTAGAGTAGGCCCGTGCCCTGCAATGGGACGTATATGGGCTGATACAGATGACAGATGATCTATCCTTCTTCAAAAAAGGCTTAAAGGTCTCCTTGTGGTAGGCCTCTGGCGGTGACCGCTTACCATCAGGTCGCAAGCTCGTCTGTCTGCTAGAAGCTAATAAAATGGACTAATTAAATATTAAAAATGACGAAAAAAGCCGTTCTAATTTTAAAACATATATCTATAAACGCAGTATTTAAAGTGACGTGTGATAAAATGCAAATAAAAGAGTTTTTATTTATAAGAATGCACGTAGAGCTTTAATGGCAAAATAAAGTATGAGAGGCCCGCAATGCGGTGCACTTAAAACAATTAGTAGCTGTAATTAACTCTCCAAGTTTTTTCGAACTTACATTCATTAGGAATAGAGAAAAATTCTATGCTTTCTTTTTTAAATATCCACTTGTAATCAAAAGTTTGAATAGAACAAACAAATATTTTTCTTTGTTGAATTTTATTTTCATTTAAATTTCGCTGATAATTTATATTTCTTCAAGCTGAATATAAATACTTAAGCATATTTGTACCAAGACTAAAAACGACGTTACTGAATAATTGGTCGTCAAAAATGTTTAATAGCAATATGTTAATGTAAAGTTAAAAAAGGGCAATATTTTTTCATCGAAGATAGAAGAAGTAACTTAATTATAATGTACATTTATGCCAATATTGAAACAAGTAGAAAACGGAGATAAAATCATAAATTTTAATGTTTTATTTTATTTCTGTATCAGTTTGATTAAAACTTGCTTTATTGAGACATCGGTAAATGTTACGAGTGCTACGAGCTACAGCGTAGCGGATAGGTAATACATTACGCTACGCCGTAGCAATCGACATTTCACACTGCCAGTACGAAGATCCATTTTCCTAAACGTTCTTTTCTTCAATTTGTCTTTTAAATCGTTCGAAATTTGAAATGAATATTCATTTAGTGTATATTTTAATATGCACAGTGTATTAATGTACTCTTAATTTTAGCGGTTTTTCTAGATTTAATGTGGATAAAAGTAGAAGTCAGCAATATCATACAAATATTTTTCCAAAGAGTGTCTTTGGAAAAACTAGGCTATTACTAGCAGACTTGCAACATCTGTATCTAATGGACCCTTCTGACCTTCATCATTTCTTTCATTTATCTAATACGGACCAGATCCAATACATTCGAAGATAGAATTAATTAGTAGATATGAGTTACGAGAAATTCGCGAGAATCAAAGTAAAAAACATGAAAAATTAGAGTCACAAAGGAAAAAATTACAGCACACATTATACGACAGCCCATTGAGATGATTTTCGGTAGCGTCTGGAGGCTGTGTTTTTGCTTATGAATATTAATGCTTGGGGAATTTTCCATTTTTCCATTATCTCACGGCCGAGACGACTGTCGCGAATACATAAAGCAAAAGTTTCGCCTTCGTAAGTGATTTAGTAGCTATTATGGTGAACTTGTTAAGTCGACAGAGTTTTCTCAGAGTTTTTCAATGCCAATGTTTTCGAACGTGTTGATAGCGTATTTCTTCATTAGTATAAAATATGCGTTTAGAGGAAGAAAATATGACGTTAAAGAATAAATTGTTTGTGAAGGAAGGTCGTGGTAAATTGAAATGTGAGATACAGATCTAGTTGTTGCTCTGAAATGGCCTTCTAAGGTAGTCAGAGTTTTAAAAACTATCTTAAAAATGGGCGTTAGCGAATTCCACATTATTCTATATATATTTTACAGATAATCATCTTTTTTTAAGTACTGATTGAATTGTAATTCAGGATTTTTCTTAAACTATCTTTGTGTCATTTAAACAAATGTAAATTTGTAGATATGTAAATAGTAATTTCATGATAATTCTACCTAACTTATTTTTAGTATTTTTATCTCAAGATAGCCTTCAAAATGTTGCCAAAATATCTTTATCCCTTTCGAGAGCCAACTCTACAGCACTTGACGTTTCTACTTTCAATGTTTCCAAGAGGTCACTTAGTCATATTCCAAGGCACAAAGCATATGTAATCTGTGGTTATTAATTATATTTGAGTTTATATTCCATCGTAAATACTTGGTTCAGAATTTGAACCCAATAATGCGAAATTCATTTAAATGTGTAATTTACAATGCTATGCTTATTACACTGCGAGTCGTGAAAGGACACCGTTCCGTCGAAGTCTTAAAACTAAATCGCTTGGTATCATAGTGACGTTGAATTTTCAATCATACTACTATACTAATAAGGTTGAAAATATGAATGGACAGTGTGTGCATTTTATGCTAAATATTTTTCGTTCTATTTGAATTATTTCCGACAGAACTATTTAGTTAAATATTGAGGAATTTATTTTACATAATTATTTTAAAATAAGGTGTAAAGTTTCTTGAGACACGATTCATGACCTCATACTAAAAGAGTATAGTTAGAACATCGATAATACAGGCATGTTTTAGAAACGATCAATACGATCTTTTTTATATTTGTCATCTATAAAGTAATTAATTATATAAACTATTTAGATACTTACATTGAACATATTTTTTTTTTTTAATTTAACGTTTGGCAAGACGAACATGCCTTTCGCCTGATGGCAAGCGACACGACTGCTTATGAACAGTAGCAAAACCAAACAACACCTGAATTACAAAGTAGTGCTTGGCATTCCACTGCGCTCGCCATCCCGAGACATAAGATATTAAGTCTCAATATGTCCAGTAGTTACTCTATCTACAATATCCTTCCAACCGATACACAACAGCGCATTTACACTGATGTTTGGAGAAATAGACATTGCGATGGTACCTACTCAGGCAGCCTCTCACTTATGAGAGACCTATCATCAGTTGTATATTTATGGTGAAAATACGTATTCAAAAAAATATAGGAGTATCTGTACTATCATATCGAAACTAAAAACTTTAACAATGCAATTGGTTGATAAAATCTTTGTTCAAAAGGGTCTACGGGCGTTCTTACTCCATGGCATTGCATCTTACGGACCCAGCGATCTTTATCAGGTTAGTCGTCCATTTAGCGGCCGGAAGAACTCGTCCAGCCGCACTTCAAATACTTTCCTACGGAAGTTTGCTTCCGTAAGTTGTCCTTTGTTAAATTGTTAATAGCTACGGTTATATCAGTAAATGCATTTTATTTATTTTTAAAGTCCGATTTCGCCCTACGTGAGTGCTATTACTTATAATATCTTAAATAATTAAGAGTAGGTAATATTCACAGGGGCGTCACGTAATATGGAGAAAGAGAAAAGTATGTAATATATACATCTACAGCGATATGCAAAAAAAAAACCATATAGTAGGCAAGTCAAGTCAAAGATTTTGGTTGCTTTACATTTGGCATTTTTTTTATCTCTAGGGGGAGCAGCTGCCCCTACTTGCCCCCCCCCCCCCCATGGCGACGCCCTTGAATATTCAGAGAAACAGAAACACAACGTTATTACACAACTGTCATGGAATATCATTTATAAGAATCACTGGTATCTTGAACGCAAATAACAAAATTTAATCTTGAATTGGTATTCATTTAAGTTAGGAATACAGTTAGCTATGGTGTACGCATATAAAATCTTATTAATCAAGTTATTTTTTTTTTATTTTTATTGCTAGAATGGCGAGACGAGCATGCCGTTCGCCTGATGGTAAGCAATACGACCGCTCATGAACAGTAGCAAAACCAAACAACACCTTGAATTACAAAGCAAGGCTTGGCATTCCACTGCGCTCGCCATCCTGAGACATAAGATGTTAAGTCTCAATATGTCCAGTAGTTACTCTGGCTACAGTGCCCTTCAATCCGAACACAACAGTGCGTTTACACTGCTGTTTGACGGGAGAAATAGACACTGCGGTGGTACCCACCCAGACGGCCTCTCACATATGAGAGACCTACCACCAGAATTATTATTAGTTATTCAATTAAGTAAGGATTAAAATTAAAAATCGAAATTTATTTATTAGTAATTGCCTGTTGCACTCACAAACGTCGCTATAATTTTAGTTACCATTGATTTTAATATCGCACAGTACAACAATAAAAATATATCCAACTTCACGCGGCATGTCGTAAAATTTTGTCGCGCAGTAAAATTGGACTTAAACGGCCCCTCACGTCCACGCACCGAAGCGAACCCGGTCTCCACTACCGCATACATTATTAACATTGTTAAATGGAAACCAGAAATGTGAGGCACATTTAATTTTAGTTTGATTCGCCCGAAATATTGATGAGCTTTCCAGATTTTTTTTTTTTTTTATAAAATTTTATTTATTTCATCAACGTAAGCTAATTCTACAATTGGTCGATTGCGTGCATAGGCAATCATAAAGTCTCGGGTTCGAAACCAGGGCGCATGATTTATGATTGGAAAAGACTCATGAATTGCCCAGGGCTGGAGTTTGTCACCAGCATAAATATGGAATAGCAATCTATTATATGTTTGGAAATAAACTTGGCGAAATGTGGGCGCTACCAATGTCACGTCTACTTGTTTTGTTTTTTGAGTTAAAATTGGGGTCTATACACATTTTTTATTAATTTCATATACCTAGGTAAATCATCCTTATACTTGTTTCTTTTAACACATTAATCCCCATATATTTCAATTATTGTTGACATAAAATTCCAAATCCTTTTTTATTTAACTCAGAAAACCTCACACATTTTTTACGTAATCAAGTCACGATGTTATTAAACCATACAACAATGACTCGTGACAAGAAAACTATTTTAACGTCTAGAAAGTTCGAAACGTACTCTAAGGACTTTTTAAGATTAAATTACCATCTCCTTGCGGGGAGATATAAGACATTACAGACATCTTAACTTGTTCTGGAGGTTAAGGAGAAGCCCGCTTAAATACATGTGACATTATAATAATAGGCGCCACGTGTTTTTCTAAAAAAAATGCAAATTTTACTACTTCTTACTTCCTTCAAGAATAATTTTGATTTAGGATTGGGAATACGTTCTTTTTTTGTTTTAACAAAAGATTATGTTTAATGGTTTCTTAGATTTACACGAATGTTACACATTGAAATAAAAATATTTGTCGCGAATTAGATTTCGTTTGTACTTGTTTAACTTTCAGACGATTCCATTACATTACAGCTTTCATGGTCACGGGGCGGACAAATCCGAGATTAAATCCCTAAATAATAGTTTAATTTCAAAATATTATGTTATAATATGTATATAACATAAAGAAAAAATATTACTATTAGGCAAGTAAGAAAATTCTCAACCCCGGTTGTGAAATTAAATTTCGAACCTTACAAAAATAATGATGGCATTTTTATCACAGTGTGGGTGTGCGAAAGAGATCGTCAGATGTTCCCAACACACCCTCATTTAATTAAATATTTCTTGCTATTATTTAGCCCATATTTTAATGGTGATTTTACCGAAATACTTAATATGAAAATAATTAATACAAATAAATAACGTAAACATTTTGTCTAGGAATTTCGTCATTTTTTTAATTGGCAATTATGGTACGCTACTACATACAATAAAACCAGAAAGTGGTTACCGGTTGCCATACTACGTTTAAATACCAGGAACACAGCCAAGCCGCGTTATGAAATATAATATTGTTTATTACTAATATGAATTATCGACGCTGTAAAGATGAATACGATCTGTGTGAACCTTATAATAAAATTATTAAACACCATATCTATATCAGCCCATATACGTCCCACTGCAGGGCACGGGCTTACTTTATAATCGAGAGTACGATTGAGAGTGGTTAAGCCATATAGTCCACCACGCTGGTCTAGTGCGGGTTGGCGAACTTACATACCATATAAATTGAAATACTATAGAGTCGACCAAAATCGTTACAATTACTCATTACTTTTAATTTTCGGCTATTTATGTTTTCGAGAATATGAGGTAAAATCTTTATTTGGTAAAACTCGTTGTCATTATTTCTAAAATCGTATTTCAATCGATTTAAACTGGTTAAATACAAATACAAACGCCAGGTAATTAAATATAAAATTAACTTGTAACAAAAGGCAGAAATAAATGTACAGTTCTTTCTTTTATACGGATCTTTAGCAGTCTTGTTCAAAATAATAATATGTGTGGGCGTTTGTAGTATTTACTAGCGAGTGTCTACACCTGCGCAACCAAAACGACACGGGATTAAAACTGAACTAAAACCTCTACAGAGAAATAAACAATTATAATGTAAAGTCGTAAAAGGAATAAATAACGGGTGGGAAGAGGAAAAAATCATAATGGAATGTATTTCGTAGCTAATTTTGGAAAGACTCAATGTTGTATTTTTATTGGCCTTGAATACGTGTATACAGCTATAAATATAAATATAATGCGATTCTTGTGCAAAATTCGAAGTTTTGACACCAGCATCATTTATTTTGGTGTCTCAGAAATACCAAGGGAATTGATTGACAGCCGTGATGAAGTCAAAACATCCTCACGATGTTCTTCCATAAATAAATAAATACACCCAACAGTCACAACATAGTCCTGACCCCACATTAAGACCAATTAAGTCGTGTGTCGTAAGTATCAGAAACTACGTGAGTCTTTTACAGGTCTCAGAAACACCTAGACCCGAGAGAAATATTTATGGGCCGCAGGAACATTTCTCTCGGTGCGGGGATCGAACCCGCGGCTTCTCGTTTCACTTTTTAGTAAACTAATATTAACGATCAAGTAACTAAATAAAGCTTAAAAAATGTACCCGAATATTATGATATAATTCAATTAGGATTCGTATATTCTTTTTTTTTGTTTTCCGGCCTTAAATAATACGAACAACCGAGTCTTTACACCGCCTACACAGTTTCCCCGGAATGTCAATTCAAATAAACCTTTGTTGCGTGTACGGAGACAATGGGTTCAAAAGCCAGGGCTGCCACGTGTTACGAAAATTACGCAACAGCTTAATTATTAAGAAGCCCTTATCACGGAGTTCCGATTAAACAGTTGTAATTATCGCATAAAAGGACACCCACGTAAATGGGTCCTTTTTTGGTTTCAGTCTGTTTGTAGTGTCCAGGAATTTGGAACCTTACTGGTTATAGGTTATTCGTCCCGGATAGTGACCACTGAATGCAATGGTAAATATAAAGTATATCCAGACTGCGATTGAAAGAACCCAGGTGGTAGTTTCAATGAGTTGAGAGACAAGGCAATATTTTTTTTTAATAAGTGACGAATCTTTTATTTATTTTTTCCTATCCTATGGGTGGAAAATACATAGATTTTCCTAAAATAATAATGTACATCTTTTTATTTTTAAGGGCTCAATGTTGCACAAGAGTTTAAATTATTATTTTAGCAAATGCTATGAATTTCCCACCCAAAAACAAAAAAGTTGCCGTGTCTTGTCCCGATTTTTTTAGCATTGTGTCTGCAGTCACTAAAAGCATAATTCGACTTTGTTTTTGGTCACAATATTAATTTCCTCGTAGGTTAAAGATAAGTTAAACATTCCCGGAGACTTACCGAGCTTCAATACTCGGTGTCAATTACAATGCGTGCCACTGTTGATCCTAGAGTTACAGTGGTGGGTTTAAGGCAGGGACAGTCTCCTAAAAATATATTGGCAATTTAAAGTGTTGCACGATAATAATATTAGATACACAAATTATAAACTGTACGCTTTTTATTAAACCACCAAATATGATACATTTAGAAATTTTAGTATAAGTGTACGACTTAAAACGTTTATTTTCGTATCCTCTTCATTGGCTCGGAAACTGCGCATAAGTGGTTGTCAAATAAGCTACGCTTAAAATATCTAACAATAATATTTGTCAGTACCAGAATATATTATGTTTATTTATTCAATTGGTTTTTGGCTAAAACGTGCCATGAATTTCTACAAAATGTTTGTCATTACTTTTCAAACCAAATACGTTATTTATGGATAACAAATCGATTTTCTGTGTACACAGTGCTGGTAGTTAGTAAAATGTATATTTTTAAATCCTTTGTGGTAAGCTTAAAAATATCTGGGACTCAATGAAAGTACCTATATTTATGTATTTGCTTTATATTCCCCAATATAATTCCGTGTTTAAAATTACACACACGCTATATTTAATGGGATTTTACATTGGCAAAAACGTTAATTTTTTATTCTTAAAATAAAATTCTTCTCATACAGTTTGGCGATACGCTCAACTCCTGTAAAGCAGATATATTTATTCCTCTGCATCTACTATTTCTACATACGTTAGTAGTTAGTACTTATGTCATAAACAAATCCCATACTTTTCATGTCTAGTGCCTAGACTTATTTAGTCAGCGTTGTCTGTTATTCAAGTTTTATGAGATAGATAGATGTCAATATATTTACGACGTCCATACATCACGAGTAATCTTGATACTTACACGCGACCCGATTCGCGTGTCACAACTTTTGTAACATGTCGTACCGGCATACACAGACCGTAAGACTCCGTAATACCTTGTCATTATACACAATTAAAATTGTAACTCTGTAATCAAAGGGATGCCGTCTCGCCTTGATTCTGGAGCGTGCGTAAGGAATTTTTATTTGAATTAGACACGCTCGTTTATTGTCGGTTCGTGGAAATTCTCAGTGTTGAATACCTTTGTAATTAATTTACTTTTTGGATGAAAGAACTATTTTTAAACTGAATGATGTGACCTATGTTATTCACAATGTTGAAAGTCCGCCGCAATTAATCATCAATTAATTTTTTACATTTTATGAACAAAATCGAAAATAATTGAAAAATCTTTTTCTTTTTCAAGACATCCAGAGTTGGAACAAATATTTGTAGCTCAGAAGAATCGAAAATAAGTACAGATTAGAAATTATTAGCCACTTGCGTATTAAAAGAAAATTACTCTTACAAATATTCTAAAATTTAGTTCACTGTCTAACTTTTAGATAGCTTAAATTACATTGATTCCATGAAATTCCAATATATGGAACGAAATCGTTTTGCTATCGATCGCGATGTTTCCGTGACAAGGGGCAGTTCACATTCCTCTTTAGTATGTTCGCTTTGAAACGGATTTAGTTCTTTATTCTAGCACATACGAAAACCTATTATGAAGTCACGATATTTTTAAATTCCACTTTATATTGAGTCATATTTAAGGGGGTTATTGCTTTATTGGCGAGGAACTGGAATGCAAATACTCGGAAATTTCGGAGCCTATAATGCAAAAATTTTCAACTTTGTAAATAAAAATTCACTCAATAGTCACATAGCTGAATATTCGTGACGCTATGTTAGGATAAAGGTTTTGATCCTGAATATCAAAAACAAGGAGTTTTATTAGGAGTTATAAAATATAAATAGATAGACAGCCTCGGTAGCGTAGTTATACCACGGTACGGTTACAAAGCTGAGGTCTCGAGTTCGAATCCCGAGTCGGGCAGTGATATTAGATTTTTCTATTAATTATGTCCTGTTAGGCCTTCTGACTAGCCCTCCTGGAGAAAAGGCGTGAGTTTATGTGTGAGCGTATGTTTATTATAAAATATAGACCCGGCAATATAACGTATGAATGAAACAATTAATGCCTCGGTACACGGTGCATGTTCGCTTACTTATATCACAAACGTGGCTTAACCTACAACGCTATAGAAATAACTAAAATTAATTAATTGTAATTAATTGCTACTTTGTTTAATTGTGCAAGAAAACGCATTAAAAACTGCATTTTTATTCTCAGGAAGAAAATGCACAATATTCCTGAGAGCTCTTCCCAAGAATTCAGAAGCTGAAGACTAACCTGCACTAGTCTTTACTAGACTAGTCAAATTCATCTCCATAGATGAGAAGCCATGTGCCCGGTAGTGGCTCAGTAAAGCAAGCATATTTTATTATTATTGAGTTATATTTAGCTTTGTTTTGAAGTTGCGAAGTTGCTGTTGGTTTACTGGCTCGAGAAATTGTTTCTGTTATAAGTGTTGGAACTTGGGCGTGAGAGCATAATATTTCTTAGCATTGAAATATCGTTGCTCCACGGTATTGTTATTTATTTGATTTAACTCTCGAGAGGATAAAACGTGAAATATTATTTGATATTATATTATGTTATGTTCAATTTCATAACCTGTTTGTGATTTGACTTCCTTTATATTTAGAAGGTTTTCATGACTACTTACTACAGTTATTCGGACGCTGGGCTGATGATACAACTGTCAAAATCAACGTATTTAAACATACTATTACATACATAAGCCCATATGCGTCCAAGTGTTAATGGAGACTACATTACATTTCATGAGAAAATATATCACATTTTATTCATTTAGCATTCATCAGCATTTTGGTTTTAAGCAACATTGGATTGATGGAGTTTAGCAGACGTATAAATTTATTTATTAATTTTGTAATCAGAGACAGACTGAAACATAGAAGGCGATTTCTAAATCATAACATATTTAGTCAAAAGAAGCTACAGGAAATTTAATTAAAATAAGCCTTAAATATTATCTCCCTTGCGATTGTGGATGTGAAGATTATCAATTATTAACGGAGCTAATCCACAACGTCTAACATAATTTATGCACAACCTGATAGAAGTATTTTTAGCATAATCTGCTGAATCGTAATCAAAACTCTTTTCTACCTGGTTCCTTGGGAGTTTTAAAAAACAAACTTAACGTCTTTGTCTCAGGATCGCCAACACAATGAAATGCCAAGCATTACTTTGATCCATGGTGTTGTTAGTTTTGCTACTGTCCATGAGCTGTCGTATCGATTACCATCAGGCAGCACCCTCGTCTCACCATTCAGAGCAATAAAAAAAAATACTAAAAAGTTCATACTTATGATTGTCTTACTATCCAAAACCCTGTGTGGTTGATTATATTATGGACTAACCCCTAACAATCGCATTATTGATTGTAGAGGAGGTCCGTGTCCTACAGTGGGACCTATATCGGCTGATATAGATAGATAAATACTTAGCTATGTACGCACTTCAATAATATATGTGACTTCATATACATACACCATGTTGTGTGTTATTTCTTTGTTCAGAATCGCACTAGAATAAGCCAAAAAGCCCTGCCGCTGTGCCGTCAGCTGGCATATCATAATAAGAAACCGAAAGAGCCGTGTTTTTGATACACGAATAAAGAGGAATAAAATGATGTGAAGAATTTATTACATGAGCTATTGTCACCAGTGGCTTTGTGTTGGGAGATGTTATTTGTTCTGAATATATTATACTATACAAAACTAGGATCAAACAAGTTTGGTTACAGCTTACGACTGCATTTTGTTTTTGTACATACATGATACATACATAAACTCGTAATTTGTGCGAATACTTTGCCAACAGGTCGATATGGAGATCCTTGGGGGAGGCCTTTGTTCAGAAGTGGAATTCCATTGGCTGAGATGATGATACATAGACTCACGATTTTTTCCTAGAAAGGATAAGGAGAGGTGCTTCTAGGAGACCCAGGTTTCGTTTTGTGTGTTCCGTCCTACGATGTGATAGGGGGCTACTGGCGAGCCTATTCCCATATCGGGTACAAATTCCTGACTCGACTAATAATAAATAGATAAATCAAATAACACTTTGCCCGCTCCAAGATTCAAACCCAAGAACTCAGTTTTACTATAATTTTATTTTTGTAGTTTAAAAAATACCCAGATAACGAAAATTCAGATGAAATGACCATAGTATTATAAAAAAGCATTAAAGAGCAACCACAGTTTCCAATGGGAAAATAATTATTATCCGCGTCATAATTATCAATCCAAGTGGGTCGAATTTCTTTATCAGCGTATGCATGTCCGTACAACAGGTTTTTATAACCAACCGACAGGAAATAACCACTTTCGCTAGTGGCTATTTTCCTATTGCATTTAAATGCTTTACCATCATAAGTATTTTAGTCATTTTGTCACTCCAGAGTTAAGAAAACATCGGTCGGTCAGGTGCTCTTCATTCAGCGCCGTATGTTGAAATATATGGTCTACCTAGTTGAGCAGACGGAGGTTTTAGCTTATAATATTGTGATATCATAGCGTGCCTTTGTATTCTGCTTTTTGTAATTATTATGTAAATTATATTATTGTGGGAATAGTTCCGCCTCGGATCAAACCAAAGGGAGACCATTTGGATAATCTTCAATTTAATTTCGTCTTTTATATTCGCCTTTATTTCGTTGTCACTTCACGGCTTCAATAAGCCTTCTCTCTCATTCAGTCCTTCCGTACTTCAACATCTTAATCATTCATCTTCTAACTCTTTTCATCTTAAGTACTTTCATTAGTCATCTCTTTCACACAAACCACGTTCCATATCAGTCATTCGTTTAACGTTCCATTGGACTGATCTTTAATCATTCAAATCCTACATTATTATAGATTATACTTATATTATTCTTATTACTAGCGGCCTGACCCGGCTTCGCCCGGTGCAAATTTTTTTTGAGTCCATAATACAATATTATTATTCTGCGTACTAACTGTTTGATATTTAACCTCAACGTGGCTGCTGTGATTTATACTGTTTTTTTCTTCCCGTCCCGTTATGTGCCGTCCTGTATTCTATCCCAAACCATCCTTTTTAGTTTCTGGAGGCTGTCCCGCCCTCACACACGCCACCGCAACACCTATAAGTCAGGATCATCAGTGGCACTCACTTTAATGATACAGAGCATTAAACTGAGCGAAATCCCTTTTATTTGAAAAGAGTAGCAAATATGCATTTTTAATTCATATTTTTACAATAAAATAATTATATTGTTTTATAATAATACAGATGTAAGTCCCCTATTTACTTAGGATGGGATTAAATCAAATCGCACTTTGTATTCTTTACTTTTTGCAAAAAAGACAGTATTCTTTGGCTAACGTTCAACTATAAATACATCGGACCGGGCATGTACATATTTCTTAGTCGGGATCTGCTGCTGAACGACAGTATTGCTATGATTTATACGATGAATGTCCCTATTTCGGTCATTTTTTTGTATTTTTTGCCGTGTATTTATATACAATGGTAGATCAGATGTCGGATACGTTTTTGCTAGACATGGTTATTGGGTATAGTTTGTGAACCATAGCCATTTTTTGAAGGGGTAGACAACTGAACCGTATAAAAGTGGACTTGTACTATTTATTGTTCTGAATCCAAGTATTTTCTCAAAGTCGTCAACCTGAAAAACTCTGTCAAAAATTGGATGTATATGAATACCTTTTTAATAACATAGAATTAGCCTTTGCATATGGCCCGCTTGGAAACCGTTTTTATATGTTTTGCAGCGGTCCTGGAGTACATACTTACTTAAAATTTGGTAACAGATAAAAAAAATTAAAATATTATAAATGCCTTTCAGCAATTCATATAATATTGTTGGTATCTTGTTGTTCGAGCTTAGAATTGTATTCATTTCACCATGTTTTTACAAAAACGCCCATTATCCTCTAAAACATCTCAAAACCTACTCAAAATACTAATATACCTAGTGAATTCGTATAAAAACAAATTACAAAAGAAACTTTGACGAACTCGGAGCTCTTAAACTAAATGTCCAAGAAAGAATTCCAGACATTCGACTTCTTGCGTTTCAAGCGTCCCATTCCTACTTTATGCGATTCTGTGGAAGAAACAGGGAAATGCGCAACAAAATAGCTTGCTTTATCTCTTAATATAATATTTATTAAAATTCTGAAAATACTTCCTCACAGACAGACGACAGAAAATTTAAACTGGCAAAAAAATCATGTATATTCACAGTAGTATTTTTTTTCTTTGAAAACATTTTGTGCCTGCGACTTCGGTTACAATGACCGCACATGCATGAATTTTGAAAATCTTAAGGCAAATATTTCATCATTCAAACGGCACAGACTAGATCTCAAATAAAAGCTTTCTCGCTCAATTTTCTCCAAATCCATAAATCCTTTGCATCCACGATTGTACGATCACTGACTCTCATATGTATCAATAAGTCTTTGACTGCATCATTATTTAATATAATAAGCTGTACCTATATATTTTTATAAATATGTTAGTAAATAAAATATATTTTTTACCGACATCTAATTTTTGTATTCGAAACTTTGTCAACAATGTTAATGCTTAAACATTATAGTAATATTGTGATGATTTCCACGGCACTCTTTCAAGGATAAAACTCAGCGGTTTTGTAAACAAATCATATTAATATTCCCTCACACGCCAGCCTGGTGATTTTCACGCGCGGCCAACTTCTGATTGGAGACATTTCCTCCGCATGTTTGCTATAACTTTTAAAGCTCCCTTTAAAAGTTAGTTAAAGTCGCAGAGGGCGCCAGTGACGCGATCGAAAGATTACGTGACGCGAAGTTAGAAGGGTGGATGTGGCTTTAAATTCCTTACACTGTTATATCAGTTTTTAAGAATCAGGAAAAGATACGCTATACGGCAATTCGAAGGAACTCACACGTGCAAAAAACATATTTTTACTTTATATGCGTTTTGTATGTTATAATATACTTGAAGGTAATTTAATCTACAAAATAAAACAGGAGATTAATCAAAAGTTTAAATAATTAATACACCTCCTTAAAAAGTCTACGCATCCAAAAACACTGATTAATTATCAACATTCCGAATACCTTTCTAACAAGCCCGGTCACAACTTCCGTGATTCGCAAAAATAGGATAAAACGGTCGGTTCTTTGTAATTCAACTTTCCTTTTTTATCACGAAAAGATACGTCTGTTCCAATTAATCTCATGAAATCTCATTCCATCTGTCAGAATTGATCAAGGTGAATTCTTTCGAGTGTCTGGAGTTTTAAAGGTTGGACAGTGACGTAAAATCTATTACCGAGTGGGATAATTACTCCGAATTCAATTTAGGGAAATGAAGAAGTTACAACGTTCTGAGATGAGGACGAAAAATTCAAAATATATTATCTTAAATCAGTCCTAATTTTGTTCAAGCCACCTGAAATTATATTACAGTGGAATAAGAAAGGAACTTTCAACGAAATTATGTTTAACTATGTCTGCGTATGGTCTATATTTTATCAGTGTGTTTGAAGTTTTAAACAAACAATCTTGGAATGTAGAATGATTAAATTACTTCAGAGTATTAAATTAAAGATTAATCAAATTTACAAAGTAATTTCAGAAATGGTTTTGCTCGAGTAATTCTTAATGCATTCTATACTAATGATATACGATAAGAACTTATTTTTAGATATGTATTTTTTTCAGACAAATTATAATTGAAATAAACATGAGTTTTAGATGGTTTTGAAGGATAGATCGTATGAATTTCAGTTTTAGATTGTGTCCGTTCATTTTGGATTCCATTATTTAAGTACCAGAAACACAAATTTAACGACACCAATCTGATTAAGCATTCGTTCACGCTAATCACATACATTCCTTGTTGTAAAGTTTTTTAGCCTCAAATATATTTTTACATAAAAATTCCTTTCCACAACTTCTATCTCCGTGGCGTTCCAAACGCGTCCTTCCCCCTATCGGGTTTTATTGAAATTTCGTATAACACCGCGCTAGTAATGGGCAATCAGGTACAGATATGTACGAAACGCGTGCTCCGTGTTAAATTGTGCGTTTAGCTCATATCAAGCTATTTCGTGTTGCAATTTTTCGCTATTTCAATCTCAAATCTTCTTTTTAGTTGGGGTGCGGTTGTGATATACGTATTTATTTCTCTTTTGTCCAATTATAAGTGTTTGAATTGAAAGAACTGAATCTAGACAGATGATGTAGGGACACCTTGTAAATGTTAATAATTATGAGCAACGAGCAAAATGTTATTATTTATTTCAACCGCGGTACTGATCGATAATCTATATGAACTTATTATTTGACTTCAAATGTAATTTATTTATGTAGTCATTTTATATAGATTTGATGGAAATTGAAGATAAAAATTGAAAACGAAAATTCCTTTTTATTTAAGGGTATGTTGTTCAGTTTTTGTTATTATTTTGTAAGGAGCGTGAGATTATATTAGATAGATATTTAGCTCCTGGCAATCTTTATTAGACTAGCCAAAGATCCAACATTAATATCTATGAGGGGAACGTGCATTACCGTAACGAACGTAAATTATTAAGGAGTTTAATTTTTAAAAGTTGATTACAACAATGCAATATTTAAACCAATTTACGTACTTCATTCTACGTTCACAATTTTATTGATGCTATGAAATCACTTAAAACCATGCAAAGTGGGTCATTGGAGCTACCGTTCGATAGAATTTCAGTGCAGCGGCGGGCGTGGACAAATTGTTAGCATGCCTGCAAGAGGCTTACCTCGACCATAACTAATATCTTCGCAATGCTTAGGTAAACGCGGATCCTATGTATTGTTAGTGGTCGAGGCATTGTAAAGTATAATGAGGAAGATAACAGTACGGGAATTGTATTCAAAATTGTGGTTATGGTATGCATAATTTTTATTTACCGTCTTTTCGCGTAAATTCGTTTGGGATGACAGAAATATCTAACCATCGGACAACCTCCCGAATGACCATATTTTTGAAAGATTATCGAATTATGAACAATATTTTCATATATATTTTTGCAAAAATAAAATGTCCCACTTATTAATAGAATCTTACACATGACAAATTGCAGTAATTAACGTGACTTTTAAAATCAAGTATTTGAAAAGCGTATAACACCGTGTTTTTCAGTAAACAAAATCGTTCCTTTTTTGTTCTTGTGAAAGAATTTCTCATTAAGGAATTTCAATTAGGTTTATTTTTAAACTTGCCTTCGACATTAAGATATTTGAAAATCGCTAAGGTTAAAGGTCAATAATCTCAGTTGCGTCAGATTTTCAATATTTATTTAATTATTCTTAATAAGTGCCAAAGAGGTCGTATCGACATATTTTAATTATTTATAACAGAAAATAAAGTTTATCAGTTACTGTAGGTATAATTTTTACATACAAGTAGTATTTATATTACAGAGATAAAACCCCATAGACGTCGATATGTTGGTCAAATATTTATAGTCCATACAAATATTTGCTATTGCGCATGCTATTTTTGAGACCAAGACCGCATATGACAACAATAATCACAGATGGAAGTTTTCTTTATAAAATTAACACGTTAACTGCCAACGCGGTCAATGTTGCGCGATGCCTAACTATCCTATCAAGCCAACGAAAAATAACCTATTCTTTTAAATATTTATCGATTGTTTGTTTTTATTACTTAGTAAGATTATACTCATAAATAATGGGTTTTATTTATGCGGAATAATTTCTGACTCTCCATTAAGAATTATTAATCATCGAACAACATTGTCCCCCATGGTCCGAATGGAAAAGTATTCTCTTTTTATTGGCAGTTAACGTGTTAACCAAAAAATGAACCAACAATACCACAAGTGAACGGAGACAACACCATTAAACTCAGTAAAATCTACTAGAAAGAGCAGCAGTGTGTAACCGGCGCCGGAACACCAGCGACGTGTTTTGTCATAATGCCTGGAGACTTCACCTAAACCCGGTCTGCAGTTAGCCAAGAACTTCCTTTGTTGCTACAAACGTAATTTACGTTGCACGTGGCTTGTTAAGTATTATTTGAATGCGAAGTTGTATGTGAAAATCAACTGCGGTACTAATGTAGTGAATCAGAAGGGCGTGAAGTTTGAGATATTTTAATATATGAATAAATAAATACCCAACAGGCACATACATAGTCCTGACCCCACACTAAGATTGAGTCTTGTGACGAGGGTATCAGAAACTTCGAGAGACTCTTCGGTCTCACAAAGCACCAGACCCGACAGGAATATTTGTGGGCCGCACAATATATATATCTCCAACAGTTAGACTCAATTTTTAACCGACTTCAAAAAAAGGAGGAGGTTCTCAATTCGACTGTATGTTGCTTTTTTTTTTCAATGCACCGCGCTGTCTAATGCACCTCACTTTGTCGTACCAGTACATAAAAGGACGCTCCTGTAATCATCAGTTATTCGTTCCAATTCGAATTCCACAATAAAAATCAAATTGCCTCACGTAGCGAAATAAAACAAACATCCCATAAAACTTGACACGCAACAAAAGACTGTTTCATTTGTACAAAATCTTGCAGCATCCATCGCGGTGCACGTACGGCTAGGAATATCGAACTTTTCTTATGAAAACTTTTTAAGGACGTTCTGCAAGAATTCTCTCGTAGCCAAAGTGTTTTTACTAGAGATTTCAGACCGCCTTGTTCCACTGAATTTTTGATAAGTTCCCGCCAGTTTAGTTTGCGTAGTTTCACTCGGAGTTTGCGAATGAGGTGTTCTTAATTAGTTCGTTTTGGGTGTTGATTGTTCATAGGAACTTAGATTTTGTGTGTTTAATATTAAAATCATTATAAAGGAGATGCTTCCAGGAAAAAACGAGAGCTGGGTTGAGTTTCTAAAAGATCTGAGAAAGGTAATGAAATTTGCCAAGAAGGAATTTTACAGAGGGGAGTATTAAATGTCTATTGAAATAAATATTAATATTACACAATCTCCATGGCCGACAATAAAGATAAAATTGAAATACTTCGTGGCACAGTTGGTTGAACGCTGGCTGTGAAACGTGAGGCCGTGTGTTCGGTCCCGCATCAAACAAAATATATTTGTGTGATCCACAGGTATTTGTTTTGGGTTTGGGTGTTTGTTAGACCGAAAAATCTCTTGTAGTTCTCAGGACACAAAACTCGGTCTTGGTGTGGGAACAGGACTATGTGACTGTTGTATTTATTAACTTATTACTTAGGCATTGATGCTAATAGTGCCCACAGAGTAATGGGAAGGAAACATTTCGACAACAACCAAAGCGCTAACCTTTCTACATTCACATAATCTGTATTTAGCATAATAATAATTAAGCTGTCTACTATTTTACCTTTTACATAAACAAAGACGATAATGATATGTAAATAAGTGAAGCATTTTTCAATGATTCGTTAACAAGAACAGTTGGGGGAGCCGCGGTCTCAGAGCAAACTTTGTTTTCTATTCGCGCTTGTCGAGTGCAGTTACCAACACAGCTTGTCTCACCGCAGATTTCTTTGAATTAAAACTTGCAAAGAATCTCTTTGGTAAGTTTATAATCTCTAAGATAATTTCACATAAGTTGAATTACTCTTTGAGACAAAAAATAATGTAAATTTAATTGTTTTTACTTGTCGTGCTTCTAGATGTTTAATAAATTGGAATCTTAGTCACATTCTATATTTTGAACCAGTGACATCTAGTCGGAATTTCCTAAACCACACTTCCACACTTCAAATCAGAATTTACTCACTCGAAATTAGATTTAATTAATTCAATTATATTCTCACAATATCACATTAATCACTGATTAATGTTAATAATGTTAATAAAAATTAATTATATATATATATAAGTCATACATACATGAGCGCTTACTGTTATTATTTCTGTTAATATTATGTGTGTTGTACAATAAAGTTTTTATAAATAATCAATGATAATGTGATGTATCCCGTATGAATGTATTCGTATCTATAAATATAATTTCGTTCGCGTTTGTTCATAAATTGTGAATGCATGAAATCGGATTGGTCGTCAGTTCTTTTTATCCCATATGTTAGTTACTTCTCTATCTGATACACATAAATCAATCAGGATGCCCCAGCTCGCTACCCTCATATTCGTATTGGTAATATTTTATTTTCATATAAGCAGTTCGCAGAAAAAGTTTTATTTCCTTCTGAACAAGAAATCCAGTGAATCTCAAATGTTATTCTAGACAGGAGTTGTTGGATTTCTTTATTGTGTATGAATTTCGTTAGTGAATTTACCCCATCGATGGGAGATTTTAGATTGCAAAAAGTATAGTGTGGTGTTTATTGTAATTATTTTCTGTGCCTTTGTTAGATGTGTTTTTTAAGGAAATTGACAATCAATAGGAGTTTTGAAGCTGTAGTCACGGAGCCTTTGATGAACGTCTGCTTTGTTATAAAATTTTAACTTTGCAAAATATAGTATACTTTGGCATAGTTTGAACTTTAGATTTTTTATTTGCGTGCTCGGGCGCTACAAAAGCTATCAAACTTTACTCCAAAGTTCTTTGTGTACTGGCTTTGACATGTGATGAAAATAGTTCCTGCGGTGACTAGGGATGAAAAAATATTAAAAAAGAGGCTCCAATAAGAGTACTGTTCCTTGTTTGGTGTAGTCGACGCGACAACCCTACGTTTTCATTGCGCTTAGACAAAAATACAACTCTGCGTAGGAATATTTGATGACACATAAAGGTCACTAAATGCTCCCAAACCGACCCATCAAGTGAACTTAAAAGCAAATTCTCGACACTGGGATGCGACTTAACCCGGGAATTTTATTCCGACTCCGGAGGGCGCTAATGGCGCCGGCTCCCAACAAAAACTCGCTTGATTAAAATCGTTTGTCGTAATAAAAGGAGCACTAAAAAGTTACAACCGTACGAAAGCGCGACCGGTAGGCCCGTAAAATCGATCAGCGATACTGATCGCCAGGACAAAAATTTAACGGCGCTCCGGCAAGATTACGCAGTCTCGCTTTAATTTAGTGCCGTGAATAAGAGAAAATATTAAATTGCCGTCCTCCGTAGCAGGCGGGCCGTGCTAAATGAGACATAAAGTACGCCCGTTTTATTATCGAGTGGCCCTGCGTCGCGCGCGCACCGTATTTACATTCACTGAGCCGGCGGCGTGTGAAATTTTATTTCATCGACAATCTGAGATGAGATTAGCTGTAAATTGAGTTTATGACGGAATCAAATATGCATGTCTCGGGCCCCCGCCCGACTACTCTCACGGTTCATCGCATTCATAAATTCAGCCGCTCTTTTATTCCCGCGACTTATCCTGTCTCATCTACTGATCGACGCTCGAATAAAATATTACGAGTATTTTCCCTCTATATTTTCCCGTCGAGTATCTTTAAAATATGAGCTATTGCTCTTTAGTGTAAGCGAATTTTGGTTTAATTTGAGTTGCTCTTGTTGACGTTTCAATTAGTGTTTTATTTTTTTGGAAGGAGAGGTTTCTTTTTTCGAGGCAACATTATTAAGGTTGTCAAAAACAATGATCCCGGCATCGGCACGTGGTAAATAGGTAATTGTAGGGTGACGGTGCGGGCGTGGTGGAGCCCTCTGGCGCGGAAATCGGAACGTAACTTTGTTTACACCTACACGCCGCGCCGTGTTGTATAACAATAGCCTTATTTGTCAAGGATTCCATTACGTGCCAGTAGCTGTAAAGCTTTTACTTTATCTCTGTAATTAATTATATGTTTTACAATATCTGGATTTCATTCAGATCTTTTGATTAAATAATTCTACCTTATAACACATATATTTTATCAACATTCCATTTTCGATTTTCCGAATCCAAGCTTATAAACAAATTTCAGCACTATATATAACGAACACAATATTTAACAGAATAATAAAAAAATACATAAACGTATATAAAGTATCTATTACTTCATAATAAATATCAAATACCCCTTTATCGTTCTACGAGCCATTTCCACACTATTTCACATTCCGATCGTAAAAGATAATTAAACAGCAACATCGGAATGAAGTTTTTCTATAAAAGCGCACACTACTGTTGTGTAATAAAACAGACGGTGCAATAAAACAGTCCGTGAAGCAATAACAGTTAACAGTGCCAAGCGGATATAACCGGATATAGCCGGATACAGCCGGATATGTCCGGGTATAACAGGTGATTACTGCGGCCAATTAACGCGTCCGAGTTAATGATACATCTATCTGCCACTGTTTACGAGCTGTTTCTGGAAATTTCTTGGTATAAACATAATTTATAACAGTATATCTTAAACATCGGTAATAGCGATAATGAAGAATAGTATACTCTTTTAATCTTTAATAATATCAAAGAACGACGCTTTGTTAATTATTGAATTATCGCTGCATTAAAGTTCGTGCGAATAAGAATTGCTAATGACGTTAAGGAATAGAACGAACTATGATGCAACTATCTCTATAAACACGAAAGAATGGATTTATCAATAAGTAAAGATACCTAACAGTCGCACATACATTTTGCAGATCTCACAGCAAAATACCAAGTATTTTATCATGGGTACCAAAAGGCAAACACAGTGAAATATTTTTTACCGAATCCCAAACATATCGACGGTTCCTACGTATATAAAGACATGTCGAAAATGCCATTTTTTTAAATTGTATCATTGGCTTTAGATGATCTATGCGCACATACTGTCATACTCTTTTTTATTTTATTTTATTTATTTACCTTGTTTTACAAATCGTATAAAAGAACAAGTATTATAAATACAACAAATAAGTGTCGTAGATACAGACATCTATACATATCTTTTTGTACGGTGTTTTAAAATGCGTGCCACTCGGTGCGAACGCGGTCTTGTCAGACTTGTCGCCATTTACAGGAGTTCCCCGGACGAGACAAGTCGATGCGTGTACGTGTGATGAAACGATATTTTTTTTTTGATACAGCCAGAGTACTGGACATATTGAGACTTAACATCTTGTGTCTCAGGATGGCGAGCGCAATGGAATGCCAAGCATATCTTTGTAATTCAAGGTGTTGTTTGGTTTTGCTACTGTTCATGAGCGGTCGTATCGCTTACCATCAGGCGAACGGCATGCTCGTCTCGCCATTCAAAGCAATAAAAAAAAAATACAGCTTAGATTTACTGGTGTGTTTTTTAGTTATAAGTACTAGTATTACCTCCAACAATATACTTATATGCGAGCGATAAATTTAAGGTAAATGTGTCCCATCGATTCCTAGAAAAAGTTCACACCCAAAATGAGGCGGATAGCGTTCACGCATTAATAGAACGAACAGCAAAATAATTTATACATCAGATGAATGGTACACACTGGTTCGTTCGGCTAAACAGAATGACCCACCATATATTGCTGTAGAAGTAGATCAAGATCTAGTCTTAGATTTTAAAGCTTGGCTGCATACTAAAAACTGGACAAAACATACAAATTCATAGAAAATTTCTTGGAATAAGGTAAGAGAAGTAAAAGTGCAAGGGAATAATCCAGACATAATAGAATTTAAATACGATTTTTCTGAAGAAAAGTATAGAAAAGTTAACTGTAGCAATAATCTAAAATTGACCAGAGGAAAGAAAAAGAAGGAACAAGAACTAATTTTAGAGAAGGTATGCAATCAGAATACGAAGGCTATTCCACTACAGAGAGGCGTGAGACAGGGACTTGTCATATCTCCGAAACTGTTCACTGCCGCGCTGGAAAATACCTTCAAGCTCTTGCAGTGGAAAGGATTCGGCATCAACATCAACGGCGAGTATATCACTCACCTTTGGTTTGCCGACGATATTGTAATCTTGGCAGAATCGCTGGAAGACCTTAGCACTATGCTCGAAGACCTCAATCGAGTCTCCCAACAGGTGGGTCTTAAAATGAACATGGACAAAACGAAGATCATGTCGAATGTCCATGTTGTGCCCACCCCCATCGGTGTTGGGGGCTCGACTCTTGAAGTTGTTGACGAACATGTCTATTTAGGACAAGTAGTCCGGTTAGGCAGGTCCAACTTCGAGAGAGAGGTAAATCGTCGAATCGAACTCGGTTGGGCAGCGTTCGAGAAACTACGCGACGTCTTCTCGTCCAAAATACCTCAGTGCCTTAAATCGAAAGTCTTCGATAGTTGTGTGTTGCCAGTGATGACTTACGGCACTGAGACGTGGCCTCTCACTATGGGCCTTATTAGGAAGCTCAAAGTCACTCAACGAGCTATGGAGAGGGCTATGCTCGGGGTTTCGCTACGAGATCGAATCAGAAATGAGGAGATCCGTAGGAGAACTAAAATAACCGACATAGCCCACCGGATTAGCAAGTTGAAGTGGCAATGGGCAGGGCACATAGCGCGGAGATCTTATGACCGATGGGGTCGGAAAGTGCTCGAATGGAGGCCGCGTAGCGGAAAGCGCAGCGTTGGACGTCCACCCACAAGATGGTCCTACGACCTGGTAAAGGTCGCGGGACCTCGCTGAATGCAGGCTGCCTCCAACAGGTCTCTGTGGAAATCATTGGGGGAGGCCTATGCTCACAGTGGACTTCCTTTGGCTGATGGATGGATGAATACAATAATCCTATTCCTATCACTGGAGTGAAACATAAGGATTTGATTAAATTATGCGATACCTTAATTATTCCTAATAAGCATCACAACTTCTATAAAAACCTTAAGCATAGTGAGGAAGAGGAAGAACAGAGCAATCATGAAGAAGATTGTTACATTTATCATTACGTTTTTATAGATATTGTTTTGTTATTTTAATTATTAAGTTAGTAATAAGATGAATCAGTCTGAATAAACCTGTGATGATTGTTAAATTTTACCAATTAGGTGTTAAAATGAGGCACATAATCAAACAATGCTGTGACGATTATAAAATTTTACTAATTAAGTCGATAGGTAGTTAATTAAGCTGGGGAACCTTCTTAATCAAACTGTGATGATTATTGAATCAATCAATCAGGCACAATCTTCAAATTAAAATTGTTAATTACTAATAAGTATTAGACGACAGTGATTTTTTCATGTTTACTTCCTACTTCAGAGAGCCTTTAAGAGCCTTTTATTTATATGTTAAGAAGATTGTTGCTTAATAATAAATAATGTTGAATTTATAAACCTTGTTTAATGAATAAAACACAAACCGGATCATTTTATTTAAAGACATGTCTTTGTTGACATTCAAAGAACATATTCCTACCGCGAATTACTAAATCCACGTATAAAGTGATATGTTTCCATTGGAGCACTTATTATATACATGGGTGATGATTTGGGGATATTTAACGTATTAGTTTAAAAATATTAAATTAATCCTATATTTTCATAAAACATTTTATTTAAATTCTATATGAGACACCGTTTTTTGTTTCCTGCGTATAAAAAGATATCATAGACATGACTTACATGCTTCTATTTTATTATCGGTGTAGAAACAGTCATCTATCAAGTTTTCTAAGAAAACGTAAAAAAATAAAATATGTGTAAATGGCACTATAAAGCTCTTAAAACAGTTAAATGATTGTAGAAAGATGTTTTTTATTTTTGGTCATAGAATTTTTTCTAGGGCGAATTGAACACAAATTACGCTCTCCTGTAAACCCCGGTTTTTGACTTGTCCTTATATACGTAGGAACCGAAAGTTGTAAAAAATAAACTAAATCCACGATAAAATCCGTAAAAAATATTTTTAATATTACGCCTGTCAAAAAAAACAACTATAGCGGTGATGATTTATTTATTACTAAGCACATACAATTTAATTACCTTTACGCTGTCCAACGTAAATGTGGGATAAAGACAGACGACAGTACACAAGCAGAATGTCATCAAGAATTCCAATTATCCTCGTCGGAAGTAGAAAGCTAGGAACAACAGAATACCTCGGGTATATCTAGGAGTATTTTATTATTCGTAGTGATAATAAGATTACTCATGAACCAGCCGGCTCTTTAGCGCTATAAAACGTGCCGCGTCTCAGATAATACGCAATTCATATTCCATCTTCCTAGCTCGGAATATGTCTTTTACGTTTTATAAAGGAATTTGATATAGATTTTTTATAATTCATTTATTTTTAAGTGTGTTTTTGATACAAAGACAGGCAAAGCTGTGTTTTTAATGTAGATTTTAATTTGTTGAAAGCGAGGATGGATTCTATTAAAAAATCTTAAAATTGGATGCTGAAATAGAAATTTATTTCTTTATGGATGAAAAATATTTGACCATAACATAGAAATACCCGACACACTACACAGCTATGACGCAATATTTTTGTTTCAAAAATCAAATTCTCGATTGGATTTCCAATACTTCAAATTATTGAAGTTTCACAGAAAAAAGTTACAAACAAATTGACAGTTGACAGCTTCCGTGACATAGTGGGCTCGAAGCCAACTGGAATCGAAATGCTGTATGAACCTCGCATCTAAACAAATATGTGGACGTCTATAAATATTTGTTACAGGTCTGAGTAGGATTGGCATGTCCTCTATTGTTAGTCACTTTGAAGATAATAAGCAGCAACTTTATGTGGTGTCCAAGCTATTGGATAAACAATAATTCTACCTTGAATGAATACCATAGAAATTCTTACAAAATACTATGCAGGTTTCCTCGGGATGTTCTTGTCCTTCGCCGTTCTAGTGCATGGTGATTGATTATCAAGTATCAATACACAGATAATATATTAAATTTTAATATTAAAATTCAAATTTATAGAGAGATAAGGGATCTGAAACCGAGATAAGAAAATAAAATGGTATATTCCAATATCTATATTCTAAAGACGGTGAAGACTTGACTATTCTGTAATTCCTTTCAGTTAATCACAGGAGCGTTCTTTTGTTTCTTCCTTTAATTACGATTGACGAAAACCTTATACCTTGTTCAATGGAAGCGACAAATGTAGCTTCCTAAGTTGCAATTCTTACTCTTCTCTTCTCTTTCCTTCCTAAGTTACAATTCTTAGTAAAAAATACCCAACAATCAATTCAAAGATTCCAATTACAATCAGTCTATTCGTGCCACAACACTAGTAAGTGTATGCACGTCACGCGCGAACCGAGCCAAAAGTTAAAGCTTGGTCAAATAAATTAAAATTCCCTTTGCAAGTAGCGACGGGAGGACGGGGTGGCACGGCACGCTTGTTACGCTGCAAATGCAGTAAAATATACGTAATTTTATTTGTTGACGACCGGCCGAATTTTATTTCCGATACCATTTCGCTATTGTTGCTAATTCGTCATTTTATGACTACGATTTTGCGGAGGAATATAAAATATTATTAAAATAAAGATTTTAGCATTTTATAGGCTTTGACATATTTCAACTTGAAAGAACAGTTCAAAGAATTTTTTTGTTGGAATTAGTACAAGTACCGTTTGTAATAATCTAGTTTCGTGAACCACCAACGTAATTTGATTTAAATTATTTTTTAAATTTACCAACAAATTATCAAGCTGTCTAGACATAGAACGTCCTATACCAAGAATTTTTAATTTAATAAAGACTTTTAAATAGTAGAAGAATCAATAAGAAAATTAAGAGTCTTTTCCAAACCCAAAATAACAGTTCTAAACATAAAATATGAAATTTCTATCTTAATCTTAGTGTTATCACAATACGATTATACACGACCCTCAAGACGATTTAATGCACCAGCCTTTTTAAATTTGCTATTTTCTTGATTATTTGCTATTTTTTTTATTTTTCTGTAAATTCATGTTTGCTGTGTCTTATTGAGATAAATACAGTGTTTATGTAGTTTAAACGTGGAACCGAAATCAATCATGTTTCTGTGTGTTGCGACTGTCACAAATACATCGTTTTTCAGTCTTCTAATCCAAATTATTAAACTCCTAAATCTTTATCAAAAATTAAAGCAAAATCTAAACCCAAAGCACGAGCATTAAATCCAACTTTTCTTAACTATGTAACGTGAATTTGTGAGGGGATTAGTTCTGGCGCGGAATTATGCAATTGTCCGGCCACAAGTCAGGCGCAAGCCCGTTATGCGTTATTAATGTTGGGATTTGGACTCGATAATTGTCCACTGCGACCGCCGGCCAATGAATGTGCTAGCTCCTGACACGACATGCCGGTTAATATTACTAATTACTGACATTTCCGCTGTGGGTTTCGGTACATTGTGGGAATGTTTTATTCGAAATTTGTGCTAATAGTTTTGTTTTCTTTAATGGTAGAGTAGATAAAGAACTTCATGCTACGAGAGACTTTTTTGCTCTTAACTTTTTCGATCTCACACACAACCAGGCTCGACACAAATACTTATGGTTTACACAAACATTTGTCTCGATGCGGAAACTTCTATTCACAGCCGGCGTCGAACCAACTGCGCCACGGAGTCAATCAAATGTGATGAAATAGAGTTCTTCAGATAATTACCTTCGTTGTTATCACAATTTTAGCAAGCTGGTTTCTGATAAGTTTGTCCCAATTACGATTGTAACTTGATGAATTACTGACGTGGTTTCATATGTCCACCCATCAGAAGAATATAAGATTGTACCTAAAATATTATTTGTGTCATTGGATCCGGCTATTGCTTAACGATTTCATTTCACGAGCTTAAATAGTAGATCCCAATACCAAATTCTAAACAAATCGTTCTGAATTTAACACTATATCTCTATTTCAATAACCCGAAAGGTTACGCACTATATTCCCGAATATCGGGGTCAACGGGTTTCCAAGACCATCTGCACCTAATACGTAAAGCCCATCGAACAGGTCAACTCTATGGCTTGGTGCCAGCTAAGCTAATCTTTGAACAACCTCCCCTTGCCAATTGTCGACGCAAGGGAAAAAATTAGGGACGTGTACTGCCAAGTTCTGTCGACAGAGATCGCTATTACGGGGCATAATTAAATGTGGTAGTGACATCGTGATTTAGGATTTAAACTGTGGAAAGATTTTATTATATATGGAAAGGAAATTGAGTGGACACATTGTTTTACTTACATTTGTAGGTACAGTAGGAACACGCAAAAAATATAGACTATCCTACTAAACAATTGCGTTTAATAAAAGTTATGAAATGACAGCCTCAATTGGTTGGACGCCAACTGCGAAACGAGAGTCCACGAGTTCGACCCTCGCACTGAAACAAAGGTTTGTGTGATCCTCAGGTATTTGCTTCTGGGTGTGCGGGGCCAAAAAGTCTCGTAGTTTGTGATACCCACGACACGAGACTCGATCTTAGTGTGGGGTCAGGATGTGGGTCAGGACTATGTATGTGACTAATGGGTGAATTATTATTAAATTAATTTAGTAAGAAAATAAACTTTATTACATTATACTCGTATCTTGATGTATAAGGGTGTGTACTACTGAATATTTAAGCATATTTCATAATTTAAAATTAGACTAAAATAACCTAAATTGTAAATGTACTATTTGAAATTGTATAGATATGTGTTTAATCCTGGTTATATCTACCCGAAATTACACCAGCAGCGATACAATTCACATATTGAGGTCTGTGTATGAGATTTGATGCCTGTATTATAGATAATTTGAGGCTGATGCCAGCTTTAGTGCGATTAAACCTCAACCAATAGATGTAATAACATCCACTACGCTGCTAAATGCATCTGTACAGCCAGTTTACTTTGACCCGTCAAGTAATTTATCTGCAAATAATCACTACAGAGTATGAAACAAAGCCGCTTCTTGTCTTTGTTTTTTATATTCTGGCCTGGCATAACGACTGCACTGCACCTGGTGGTAAGCGTAAATGCCGTCTAGGCAGATTATCGAATAGCACCAGGTGGCAGTTCTATGCCATTCGATACAATTATGCCAGCCTAATATCATGCCTCTGTCTCTCCTTATATATGCTTAGATATTAAAAATACGCACTGGATTTTGATGGGGTTTTGTTAAATTTATAAAGTGGTTCATGACGAAGCTTTATACATATGTATAATACACATACAGGGTGTCCCATTTTGTAAGAAAAATAGCATGTATCTGGTGTGGTGTGGAATCAAAATACATCTGCACCCAGGCGATGCTGGGACGGGCCGATAATAATTCATAATATAAATTATCCATGCACACTCTAATCTAAAACCTATCTAAAATTCCCAAAACCGAATCCAATAATTCACGGTACCAATTTACGATGACATGCCACTGCGGCTAATGGGCCGATATCCAAATTGTGGTTAAATTTAATGCGAAAATTATAACATTTGGAATAGACTAATTCGTATTGCAAATTAAATAGTGCGTTCTCGCTGCGGACGGTCATTTGATTATGTCACTCCGATTAGATGGTGACAGCGTCAAAGCTTTGCGGACTGCGTTTAGTGGGCGAGTTATCAAAAGGTTTATCAGATCTGTGTGACGAGATTCCTGATATTCGGGACTGTGAAATACCAAGACCATGTTGTCATTTTGAATTTCACTTTTTTTTTATTGCAAATTGCGAGACGTGCATGCCCTTGATAGTAAACGATACGACTGCTCATAAACAGAACAAAACCAAACATGTTGAATTACAAAACAATGCTTGGCATTCCATTACGCTCGCCATCCTGAGCCATGAGATGTTAAGTCTTAATATGTCTAGTAGTTACTCTGGCTACAATCTCCTTCATGCCGGAGTACAACAGGGCATTCACACTCCTGTTTACCTAGCTGCGCCGAATGATATATTATTATTTTGATTAAAGTCAACATCATTACCAGAAATATGCAAACAATAAATCAATTACCATCCTTTATTGCTTCAATTCTACACTAGGTCAGCGTGATGGACTATATAGCCACTCCCAATCGTACTCTCGATTTTAAAGGAGGCCCGTGCCCTGCAGTGGTACGTATATGGGCTGACACAGTATTGCTTCAACTATATCCCCGCTGCAACTTCATAAAAACTTAGTGCATATAAGAAACAAGTTTACAGAATGTCGATGATTACTCTCATTCTCCATGCAAATATTTACAGTAGCTGGGAGCGTGCGGCCGGAGTTACGCCGCGTAACCGCACCGAGATTGCGTTCCCAACATATTTATTTTACTTTCCTAATTTATCCAACATCATGTACTGGCGTTTGGCGTCGTTTTACTTGTGTTTTTCAGTACACAGTACTTAAAAAACAAGTTTGTATAAGTCATTAAATGATTTAGAGATCATTCTAGAATATATATGTACATTACATATATATTTTTATTTGTAATAATTAAGCTGATTGTTTGAATTTGAATAATTCTTAGTATTAATTTTCAAGTCATATTACAGATTAGTTGAATAATGGTATTAAGATGCTGACTCAACTATTTCAGTATAAGTATTACTTATTGAGTCAAATGCGTCTGCTTTCCAATTCTAAAAATAGGGATACAATTAAATTCTTATTGAACAGAGGTGTATTCAATAATTCGCAAACAATCAGAATACTTAACATAAAATAATCACAGTTCTTGACAAATCATATCATCAATGGTGGTAGGTCTCTCATGTGTGAGAGGCCGCCTGGGTAGTTACCACGGCAATGTCTATATGTCCTGCCAAACAGTAGTGTAAATGCACTGTTGTGTTTCGGTTCGAAGGACATTGTAGCCAGAGTAACTACTGGACATATTACAACTTAACATTTTATGTCTCAAGATAGTGAACACAGTGAAATGGCAAGCATTGAATGTAATTTTAGGTGGTGTTTAGTTTTGCTACTGTTCATGAGCGCTCCTATCGCTTACCATCAGGCGAACAGCATGCACGTCTCGCCACCCATAGTAATAAAAAAATAGATTGTTCATAGAAGTATTCACGAATTTCAAGAAAATTACTTCGGTGCTCGGGTTTGTTAACACATATCGAGCTACAAGACACATGGTAGTGATTCCCATTTATCCATTAGAACAACGGCATTCAACGTTGTGTGTTATTTGGGTCCGATGCAGCGGACGGCCCGCCGCGCCGCCGCGAATGCGAGCTAAAACTATTGGACGGTGGATATACCTTTACAGTGAGGAAAATATCTTTAAATAGGCCACTTTATTTCGCTATGTTTTTGTATTTTAGTGCGCGATAGCCTGTTGGTAAATGGATCAGACGCGATTGTATTTTAAATATGTATGTGTTAAAATATACTAACGAATAAATTATATGGTGTACTACGCTAATTTGAATATGATCGAAAAAATATTTTTAATTTACTCTGGAATTTGTAGACCCACGCTGTTGTCAGTCACGAGTCAGCATTAATGGTCAGGCGGTAACACTGTCTCACAGGAGATCGATGTGAAATGATGTGAGATGTCGATTTTCTTTCGCGTTTCATTCGGTGAGTGAGATTTCCGGATGCCCTATACCCTTTTCTTCTTCTCATATTTTTTCGTTCCCGCTCTCCTCCAGAACTGATGGATCGGTAACACATCTATGATTCAAATGCCGTGGATTTTCATGGGCGGCAGTGATCACATACCATCAGGTGATCTGTTTGCTCTTTTGCCGGACCTATTCAATAAAAAAATACTCTGCCCATTCGTCTATTAGCCTGTATCCGCCTACTAAAATTTAATTTATAATACAAACAAATTAACAATTCAATGTAAATTAAAAATGATAATGTGGAACGAAAGGCAAAAGCAATGAATTCAAATGCCTATCGTCCTTTTATCTCCCTAATTTCATTTTAAACACTTTTTTTATTTTTCTTTCTAAGGCAGTCTTAATTATATTACAATAGAAAATAGCTGCTTCAAAATACTCGGCGTATCCACGTGATTCGTGAATGCAGGGTGAAAGATCCAATTGTCGACCGTGCGGCAACTTAAATAGAGCGGGCTACAATCAAGACGGAACACAAAATCCTATTTCGTAAACAGCGGGCCAGGTGGCCGTAGCAGGCAATCTCGTTTGTCTTGGTCCCGCGCCGGCACAGTCGGAATCCGTACAGAAGGCTTATTGCTACACTATTGATGGTTGGGATATCGAGTGTTGCTAAGGCGTTTTGTATTTGCATTTTAGAGTTGGATCGATTATGAAATAAAAGAGATCGTTTGTGAGTTTTAATTCAATGGACGCTACAATATAAAAATGACATAGTCAATTTTAGCATAATACAATGTTATTGTTTATACACATACGCTAAATATTGTACATTATTCTACGTAGAGCAAAAAAATAATGCACCATAAACCATGAAACGAAGTCGCAAGGATTACTTTAAAATATACTGAAGATTTATCTTATTTAGACATCAATTTATGTTTTCAACTTGAAACTTAACAGTGATACAATATATCTACTAGATTGTTTCGCACGACTTCTGTGCCCATTTCAGCTGTGGCAGTGGTGTCGGCCCACGGAAACACTAATTGGGCCATTTACCCCGGTAATCCAAGTCGCAAATTTAATTTGTGTAGAGTTTGGGGCCTTATGGGCCGCTATCTATGTTAGTTTGCGCACATGCCACAGCCGGTCTTAATCTTATAATACTCTCTCGATAAACAAAACATTTCAATTATTTTATTGAATTATTTTATGATGCAAAAGTGTGGTGAAAGTGTAGACATATTACCAAAAGTAAACTAATGAGTATGAGATAATAAAGTACGCAGTAAGTTGCTTCGTAAGACTGCATCTAATAAATAAATATTGAAAAATCTACGGTATGGATAGATGCTCAGATCATCAATCAGTTGATTGATTCGGTATGGATAGATCGTTTTTAATTCAATGTTTAATACAATCATAGTTTATTTCCTGGCGTTGAGATCACAGCCTTACCCAACAAGCGTTTAGATACTCAGCTAAATTGCAAAAATTTGAAAGGGCGACATCCGCCGATTCGCCTACGTAACATAAATAAGATTGTTATCATTTCGTTTGGTACACACTGTGGGTGCCGCAACACAAATATCAATTTAATTACCATTAACTTTGGGTGAACCGCGTTAGGTAGCGCACATGTTATTAATTAGCTCATTTTTAATGAGCAAATTTTTATGGTTTTATGAAAATTATTTTTATGATTTTCAGGATAATAAATAAGCTGCAGCGGTTTGCTACTAGATGTAGGCAACGTGATGTGTATAAATCACGAAAATTCCTGTCTTCCCCATTTTATAACCCAACCATTATCTAAAGTCATTAGCTGGGGACTACAGAAAAATATTATGTCCATTTAGCCCAAGAGTATCATAATATATTATTATGTTTGTAAGCAATATGTCCCCTTCATAACATGTTTTCTTTTATTATTTTAATTTTCACATTATTTTAATATTTTAATTCTCATTAAAATATAATTCTCTTCGGTGTCCTGTTTTTGATGGCATTCAAATTTATTTCAGCACTTGTTCAGAATTTACTTGTTAACTTTAATGTGTCACTCAAACCCAAGGATTGTATGAATATAGTAACGAATATTTGCATGAAAATTATGAGTTCGCAACATTTTCAAAAGGAGCGTTGCGTGGACATTAACTGGTTTGTATAAAAAGAATATACGAACATGACATATTAAATTAATGATATGTGGTTTACTGAAGGCAAAACACTCCTTTGATGTGTATAAGGTATGACAACCAATAAGGCTCCTGTTAAATATACAAAAAAATCAAGTTAATGGAGAAGGTAGAATTTATCACCGCTTGGGAGATAGCCGTCTAGACGAAGAAAAGTTTCTTCTGTTGGAGGTAGTGAAATACTTCACTTGAATGTCCAAATAGTTTAATGCCCAAAAGTATTTTATCATAAATAAATCACTTTGGTTAAGTTTAGTGATTTGGAATTTAAACTCTATTTCCTAGAAACATTTAAGCCCGCCAAACGCCAATATATAACACAAATCCACGATTAAAAAAGCAATCATTTAGCCAACTATAACATAATCCCCGCATTAAAACTAACTCTCTAATAAATTTGTTCGTAAACCCGCTTCGCTTATCGTCACGTCTGCACCTTTAGTTTTTTAATTCGCCCAAGCGGCAGAGCAGGACAAAAATACCAGTTAGGTTAATGGCCTTACAACGTATCGTCTAATTACCGGAGTTTTTTTTCCTCAGTAACAGTGGCCGTCATTACTGGACATCGGCTAACAAGTTTGATACGTGTCCAGCGTGCGGAGTCAGTTATGAAATTTATCAACTTTTTGTCTCTTGCTTCTTTCAGAGTTGATATACTTGTTAATTGTTACCTTTTTTCGTTTGGTCATGTTGTTTCTTTTTTTATTCAGAAAAGTGTTTTTGCATCAAGTGATATCGTTGTAATTTTTATTTTCAGAAAATTACTAATCGATAGTTGCTAATTGATTTTGCGCTGCGAGAACCGACTATTTTGAAATCGACCCATAAATTAAAAGGTAGACTTTTAAAAAATACACCCAACAGTCACATACATAGTCCTGACATTAAGATCGAGACTTGCGAGGAAGAATCATGAAATAAATTCAATCCCAGCAGTACAACTATACAAAAGCCAAACTAAATTAAACATTTAATATCTAGTTATTAATTTGCTGCTCTAGATATATATTTTAATGAATAGGCGAAGGAAATGGAGACTGTACATTACAACGTTACAAATATGACAGCGGCTGGGTGGCACTGACCTTTACAGTATAACACCATCATAAATCATCAAAATATTCGCTTGTATTAATGTTACGAGATATCTCTGTCAATCTCACTGTAGCGTCACACAGAGAGCTATAAACTATCATTAATTACACAGTAGAGAAAATTCCAGAAACAATGACATCAGAGTTGCAGGTTATCATTGTCTTCAATAACAAGTACCGATATATCTTCATTTAAATAATGACATCGTTTTACAATAGGAAATAATAAAAATCGCCAATGCCCTAAAACTAAACAAACCAAAGAAATGTAGGGGGCTAAAACAAGGCGAAGTCTGTATTTTGGGATACCTACCAGAACATATTGTACAAACATTGTAACAAGATTTATCTTATTGTTGGACCTGTCTATACCATCTACGATTTGTTCCTTATATTAATGCCTTTAGTGATAAATTATCTTTTAGTTCAAGTTTTCTACTTCATTCCATAAATAAAGTTTATTTTATACTAGCTGTCTGGCTCGTCTCAGCCCACGGGCAGATACACATTTTTGAAAATATTCTATCGCCTATGTTCATCTGCGATAAAGTAAGATTGTAATCATGCTGAAAAAAATAATTCTAATCGGTCGAGTAATTGTAAAACCCTTTCAATGCAAACAATCAAGCCTTTCCTCCTTATAATATTAAGTACAGATTTCTCCTTTTAATGATAATTGGAAGTCACTAAGATTAAACAATCCCGGCCCAATATGCAAATTGTGGGTGTAACTAATGACGCCTCTATCTATTCTCTTGTAAATACGAGGGTATGTTAGCATTAAGTTTACTTTTGCTAAGATTAGACAGTATTGTAGCAAAAACCTATCATAGCCAGACGGAAAATAGGTTATAAATAAGAAGCGGCAGATTAAAGCTAGCTTTAGAACATATTATCCACAACGACATGCCCCTTTTAAGATCAAGACTGAACTTTGACCCTGAGCATGAAGCTATTACAGTAGTATTAGGGCTGGGAGCCGGGCTCAAAGGGCGAATCGCGTAAATTCCCAGTAATTAAGATTTAGTAGACGTTTTGCTAACTACATCTCCTTTTGGAATGTTGACAAAAATGCTTTTAATCTATTTGGATCGTGCGGAATTAATGTAATAACTCTTTTAGTGGAAATTGTTTTTCTGTACGTTTTGTCACTTTATACGTGATAATGTTAGATTTAAGCGTTTTTGATATCATAATATTATTATGGCTCAGTGACAATAACCTGGCTCGGAATCTTAAAACTAAATATATAGTGGCTATAAGGATATAAGTAGTAACCACAACATTTTCTTTTGATAATATTACACTTCTAGTTTGTGTGTATCAGTTCACTTCTAGAAATGCAAATATTTCGTATGTTGTACTGTATCCCTGTTTTTTATGAATGACGTATTTTTGTTGCCAATTTTTGCACCCAATAAACAATACAAAAAATACTGCATGAATTAATTTTTAAACCAAAGTGGTGTCTTCATATTATGTGTTTTTTTCAAGATACGAAGATATTCTAAATTTCTACCAATAGAGGCTACACGTATCTAATATTAAGCTAGAATACATTACCAACTCCATTAATCCATGTATAATCAGATATCACGTAACATATATTATTAATTCACTCTAAATTCATATATTTACTGACATATAAAAAAAAATAACCTACTACTTCATTCCCATCTGCACAATTTGTCACAAATGTCTCAGGAACAACTCAAAGCAACAAACTGGTAAGAAACTACATGATGATCCCGCACGTCCGACTTATAATCACATTCGTTTTCTATTCGATATAAACTCGAGCACAACGCAGTTTAGTATGCAGTCGGTCTTCGCAAATCGTGTTAAAAGTTACCTCACTTCAAAACATTAACACCACTTTGTGGAAATAAAAGAATGCCTAATTCCAGTACAAACTGGGGGAAGAGGGGGTGGAGAGGTGTCTACGTGCCGGAAGTAGGCCGTTACCGCCACTTCCGGCGCCGCGGGCGCCACCTGACGGCAAGTTGTGGAGTTAGCCCGTCGGAGCGCTTGACGGCTTTATAAAAATGACGGTCAAGTGCGAGTTGGGTTTGTTGCCTATTGTTTTTATTTGTGATGTTTGTAAATATCTTTGTTGTGGTAAATAAATTAGTTTGATATGGTTTTGTTATAAAAATCTTAGTGTATTATGTTGATAATAAGTTAATAATTACGGCTAATTAATATTAAATCATGGTATATCGTGGATTAAGATGTCAGCGAAAAATATCCTCTTTCAACTTATAATTATGGGTGAATAAATTGGAATTTATTACGTACAAATAACAAAACAAATTTCATAACATACCGCCAATACGTATGTAATTATGTCATGTATTATATATTATGTAATATTATTATCATTTAATAATATAAAGTGGTTCAGATGACACTCTAAAAGTGGGCAAAGTGGTGGCTTATTTTTTCAAATTAGTTAAGTAATGTTTTAGGCATTAATTAAATTAAAAGTATTTTACTGCCAATTATATATTTCTTTAGGGACGTTTATTTCATAAGCATTTTAAATGAACAATTTAAAGTGGCCGCGTGAACTTTAGAGGAAAATATATGTTGTCACAAAATTATTTTGTAACAAAACATTTTAAAACTAAAATGAACTAGCAAATATAGGAAATCTATGCAAGCAGCCTCCAACAAGTCTCTATTGAAATATTTGGGCATGCCTATGTTCAGCAGTAGACCTCATATGACTAAGTTGAAAAATAATTTAGAAAAAGATCTAGTTGTTTATAATTCCAACACAAAAATATAAGTTGTTTCTCGTTTCCGTCTTTGCAATCATCATCATCAGACCGTTTTAGTCTACCCCTGGACATAGGCCTCAATGCCAGTGTCTTTGCAATGTTATTGCAAAATTTAATTTACTTAAGTCGCTGAATCCATTTTCCTCATTACCCCTTAAATTCCAATAAGCATTCCGCTCATCAAATTAGCAGTCCACGCCTACTAATATGAAAGCGAATTTGCAACCCAAATAAGTCATCACTTACATAAACGTAATCGAATTCCATCCGAAAATCGAGCGGGGTGTTTACGCGAACGCGAACATACGCATTGGGACCTAATGAATAATCACCATTTTCGCAACCATCAATAATAGATAGGCAACGGGTCGCGCAAACACGATCGCGGACCTTATTTCCAATACATTGTATTTGAATTAATAATGCGAATATGCGAATTTAAATTATTAAGCGAGCATTAAATTGCCGATTTTGATTACCTTCAGCTTTGAACTGTGTAATGGAAAACGTAGTTTTGGTCAATTAGTTAGATTCTATCACTTTATGTAATATGTAGCTGCATTAGTATAGGCGTTATTTTAGTTAGTATTTGGCGCTTATAACTTAATGGAATTGACAGAGAAAAGCGGTTGTGAGCATGAAATTAAATGCTTTCGAACATTATTTTAACGGAATTTAATTGATGTTCTGTGAAAATACGCATATAGGTCGCACGAAAGAATACTCAATTCTGATAAGTTATTGAAAACTCTCGCCATCATATTCGTTAAAAATTGGTAACATTGTGTGACAAAGGAATAATATGACCAATTTTGCTTTTTCCAATATGATTCATTCTACTAAATAAAAAAACTGTCATTTTCAGGGTATATTCAAGTAACAGCCTGGTTTGGCTCTTTCCGAGGAAAATACTTTTTCTTTAAACTTTCTGTCCCTTTTTAATCACTTGCTAGCGTGCCATCACCATCACCAGAGTTTAGCTTTCATCATAATATATCGTATTTTAGATAATGGATGAATTGAAAAGTTATTATTTTAATAACTCAAATTAAATTATTTTAAAATTAAATATATTTGATATCCCTTGAATAAGGTTCTAGCAATAGATGGTGCAATAATCATGCAAAGATTGAGTAGATCAATGACCACTCCGTCATCATTCAGTCAGTCATGATGATGGATAGCCGTAAGAGCAAGTTTCCACGCCTTGCACTCATTGATCCTCCTGCCAAGCATGACAATTAATGGTACAACCTAATAAAATAATGTAATACCTTGCTCAATATCCAAAGTCTTTCAAATCTCATCAACTGTAACAGCTCATATACATTCCACTGCAGGGCACGGGCCTCCTTTACCATCGAGAGTACGATTGTAAGTAGTTAGGCCATATAGTCCACCACCGTCCAAACTCATCACTACCAGTACCAAATTATCTACGATTTATTTAATAATTATCAGTATCTGTGAATCACAATAAAATTCATATAATAGAAGGACTCATAAATATCAACAAATGAATTAGTTATGAGTAATAAATTAAAACCCAAAATTAAATAAAGAAACAACTACGTACTAATAGACACATTCAATTTAAAACACATGATCCGGAAATAAAAAGCGGACATTTTATTAAGCTGTGCATTAAATATTGCATTAATAAAATGTGAAACATCACATCACTAGCATGTCGATAAAATAATAAATGGCCCGAGTTTTATGTCATACGTCCTCTGCAGGCACCAGTATTCCCACAAATAGAGCGCACATCGGATATATTGCTTTATGAAACCTTGTTCCTTAACCGTACATTACACCTGAGTGTAGAACTACCTTCAAGATGTATGGGTGCAGAGGATATTTTTCTGAATGGATAGGTTTTTTATTATATATAAATATTTATTTACTTTCAACTTGCAAACAGAGGAATGTTTTGGTAATATTGATTTTATAGTTAACTATAGTCATATATATATATATATATAAATATATATATTATATATTACTTTATATGTTTTATGTAATAATTATAAACAAATTGCAAGGTAAATAATAGTACAATTAACAAGCAAGTATAGTATTCAATTATACTCGTAGAACTAAACAAACTTTTAAAACATCTAGTGCCGTCCACACTAGTTCAAGTACATCTTGTGGCCGCCTTAGTCACGAGTGTTACTTGAACTTTTAATAGTTTTAACTGTTCAAATATAGTACCAACATAAATTTTCTATTACTAAAATAAAGGTTCCAAAGGTTGTAAAAAATTTACTTCTCATAATGTAGTTTTGGAAAGTCTAACAGCAATAAAGAAGGAAGGACGTAAAAACCTTCAACGATAAGTTATAGTCCTTTTTTACACATACATATTTTTTATATTGTTATACCTAGCTTAAAACTACGAATATACAAATAAGATATTTTTTCCATGAATATTATGTGATTTTTAAAGCATCCTCGGGTCGTGGTATTCCCGCCCGCATGTCCCCCAGGGCACGATGATTTGACGTCGAGTGATCATTTGTCAATTATCCGCTCGGTCGCAATTTAACGCCGCCTTGGGCAGTTTTATACTCGCATTTCCATTTTATATTGCGTTTAATTATAATAATTGTCATCTATGACGGTTTTTAATGAGACACTCATTAACTTAACGTGCTTGTCCTGTATTTCATAATACAGTTATGTACGTGGTTCGCGCTGAAATAAATTTTTGTTCAAAATTTTGAAGATGTGTGCGGAAATGTTGGGTATTTAAATTAATTCAGTTGAAAATGTATCGTATAAAATGCTGGTAGATGTTCATTGCTTGATGTAGCTCAGAAAGCAAGTGACGTCATCGGTCCTCGCTGTTGCCATTTGGCAATGGTTGCAGTATTTAAACAGCAATAAATACTGTAAGGGAGAGAGGCAAATTCTAATAACTGATTTTTTACATTAAAAATATAAAATAGCTAAAAATTATAATAATTCTTACTTGTAATGTGTGTATGTTTTGTATGTATGTTTTAAAAGTCCTCCCATAACTGCTTAATCCATAAGATATTATAGATTCTGCCATAGCCTTGTATAGCATAGCCTTGTATTATATATCGTATAGTCGAATATAACTAACGGATGCGTAAATAACGCAGATTGTAGACGCTTGTTAAATAAATAAATAAAAATCAATAACAACCAACAGTCATATACATAGTACTGACACTAAGATCGAGGCTTGTGTTGTGGGTATCAGGAACCACGAGATACTTTCCGGTCTCACAAACACCCAGACCCGATAGGTATATTTGTGGGCCGTATAATCATTATTTCGGGTTCTCGTTTCACAGGCGGCATCTAACCGACTACGCCACGGATGCAAATACTTTATACCAAAGAGTACATAAATCAAAATTCACAAATAGTATCAGAACTCTGGTGTACCCCAACTAGTCTATATCGTGCAAACAATAACTGCAACACTTCCGTCAGCACATTGGTAAAGTGAAAATGGAGCCTTCAACAACAGTAACGGTTGACGCCAACCCCATTCGGTGTAACGCGTTCGAACGAACACAAAAGATAAATCACGCGGGAATAAAAGGAATCTGTACGAGTGGATATTTCTATAGATTCACTATGACAGACAGGGCGTCGCGGAACTTTTGTGTTTTATTGGAAAAGTGTTCGAAACACAGCATTTTTCAATAGGATGGAGATTTGTTGGGATGACAGAGATTGTTTATTGTTTTTTGGAGTATACATTGTATTAGTTTTTGGGTTGGTCAGGGATTGCAATATTTATTTAAACACCAATAGTCTTAATAGCAGCTAAATTAGGCATGTTTTAGGTGAACACCAAAATCACAAAGAGAAACTAAAAATAAAAAAATAAAAGAAAAATATAAAGATTGTAATTAAGCTTGTCTCTAAAACAACGCAAAGACGATCGCTTCTTTTAGGCGAGTAAACGGAGGCAAGCGTAGTGTAGGACGCCCTCCAACGACGTGGAGTGATGATATCCGAAGGATGGCTGGTAGCGGTTGGAGACGTTGGGCTGAAGATCGAGCCCAGTGGCGTGCCATAGGAGAGGCCTATGTCCAGCAGTGGACGTGAATAGGCTGATGATGCTGATGATGATGAAACGGAGGATTTGCCAGTCTATGTTGTCAAATATGTAGCCACTAAAAATATTATTATTATCGCAACGTAATCTTTTACTCCCATACTTCAAACCGATGTATTTGAATGAATAACGAGTATCAAATAGTATATTGTACGTATACAATAGAATATTGCGTATGCGTCACAATTCGAAAATAAAGCAATCCGCAAACGGACTTGCACAAAAAGGCAACAAATTCTTATCTCTACACTAAAACATTTCAGATTCAAAGTCCTGCGATACACAAATCGGATTTGCGGCCGGCTTTATGTTTAGAAAGAAGGAAATAGAGTTAAAACTACAAAAAGACGCCCAGCTCGGACTAAGCAAAGGTCAGGCCAGTAGTTTTATTTATTTTCCAACAAGATATACACCGTCGATGGCTAAGTTGATATAACCATTGTGTCTGGATTTTATTATGGTTCTCGTATATACATAGGTGACATGTCTACTACTGTAGTGAAGTGATCAGTGGTTGAGTCTAACATGAAGGGAGTCAGGTATTTTTTTATGAATGGCGATGACCATGCCATTCGCCTGATGGTAAGCGATACGACCGCGCATGGACAGAAGCAAAACCAAACACCAACATTAGTTACAAAGCAATCCTTGGCATGTCACTGCGCTCGCTACACTGAGACATTACATGTAAAGTAAGAATATCTATTAATTTCTTGGCTACAATGTCCTTCAAAACTGAACACAAAAGTGTATTGTCACTGCTCTTTACACTGCTAGGGTTGTGTGTTTGTGTTTTTTTTCGTGTTTGTTTTCTAGTTTCAAAAATCTTGTTAATGAAAATCACGTTAACTAGGACTAGGAGTTTTCAGTTGGTGAAAGATGCAGCAGCTAAGCCGAAACAGCCTTAAGATGTCATGAATATTCTGATAAACCTGATGAAAAATTTAAAATCTAAAAACACCACTAATTTCGTAAAAGCGTTGATTTATAACACAATATAAATAAAAGTTAGTCTCGTAAACGTATTATTCTAAACTTTCAAACTCGTAATGAGAAAACAAAAATACAATAAAGCTTAACGAATATTATAAAAATGTGAGATAAATTGAAAATAAGAGAGAATTTTACCCCAGCACAATTTTACGGCATGTAGGTATTTCCTAAAAATAATGCCGAATAATTTTGTCGTAGTTATGAAAACATCTTTCAGCGTTTTGCGGTGCCTTACGATGTCTTAAACGTCTACTGTTTGTTTCATATATTCTATATTAAGTATAAATTAACTAATTATATTAAGTAACAACGATTATTATTATTTTATTGTATAAACTTAAAGCGAATAAGTACTAATGCAATTATTAGCACCATAATCGACACTGAACTGTTCTTACTCTTACTTAATTCCATTTAACCATGTTATTCCATCCATAGAAGCTACAAGATCTTTTATATCGCGATTTATAAATAGCAGATAACCATTATCTTCCAGCTTTTCCACTTACTTGATGTCTATCGAAATACATACATCTTCAAATGTTCAAATTTAAACTTATAATTCTAAGAATACGAATCATCATCGACAATGGCTGCATTTTTTAAACTCTTTATATTTCTTAATTTAATCCGCTCTTTGTAAGAAATATTACAGGCATTTCTTCATTCATTCTATTGCGTATTTGTGTCACCAACTAAGCTACACAGGCTGCAGTCATCAAGCCCTTGAATGTCTCGGGACAGAAACTAAAATAAAATAACAAAACGCCGGCGGTACGAACAAAGCTGGTTGAATTGCGAACTGTTCACGGTACGAGGGCCGGCGAGCTGCTTATTTTCCTTGCTTTTAGCTCCTTTTGGCATGCTTCACGTCCTCTTAATATTCGCTTAATTCAAATGGATTTAATATATTTTTTAAAATACTTGTGTTTTTTTAAATAAGAAAGACATTTGTTATGCTCTGCTGATTTCCAGCTGTATCTACTAAGGTATGTGATGGATTTTGCATATGAGACGATTAAGGCGTCTAATAGCGGCTAATTAGATAAATATGCTCAATTTGATAAAACTCTTGTACTGTCTCAAAAACTCCCACATGAATCGGCTAATAATTAGTAACAAGAATAATTAAATAGAACCAAGTGCATGACAACATTTCAGACACACTTTCAAACTTTACACTCGAAGATACTATCTGTCTTGTTGTCTCAATTTACTCAAAAATGCAAAAGAAATAAACAACGCGAAGTACGGTAGTGTACCGTCGAAAATAATATGAAATAATTTAAAACTAACCCGCACTTTACATAAACTGCGGCGTAAAACTATAACAAAAGCAATTCGTGCGTTTACATCCACGAAAAGAGTCGGCGGTGACTCACAAAACTTTTACACTGAAATAAAAACATAGCTGGAAAATAATCCTGAAAATTACTTCCTAGCACAGTTCCCTGCCTCTGACAATTTTATCCGACGCCGAAAAATTTTTCATAAGCTATATACAACCTTCATAAAGTTCAACTCTTTGCGCGTAAAAGGGTGTCCGTAAAATTTTTTTTTACTCCTCCACTCAAGCTAAATAACCGAGTAAGAGAATGCCTATGTACAGTTGTGACGACAAGTGATACTTAGAGTTATTTAACGTTGGCATAATGGTAGGCGTCACACAGATTTTGTTTCATTCGTTTTCCAACAGTGCTTTCTACATGTTCTGATCATTTCATTAGTTATTGTAGCTTTATTGATAAATTTTGAAAAATACTACAAAAATATCTAAATCAAATAATTACGGAAAATGTAATTTCCAATTTATAATTTTAATATAATCAAGTAATTAATTCTTGTTGTGTTTTTAAGACACCGTTATCTTACTCCTAGAATATACGTACATCTAATCTCTACTATATTATTACCGCTTACTCTTCAAAATTATGTATTATATATTGTTATTTGTTTTCACTTCGATTGTACACGGAGATTCAGAATTCGCCCACGATTCATTCAATAGATGATAGAGATTGTTTACTAGCGATAGCTAATCCAAAACTAGATACAGTTTTGCAAATTACATGTACTGCAGTACCTTAGTAGGTAAGCATCGCCCTAAAAAACATCGTGTAGAAACAAAGGGTATTTCTAATCATTATGCTTAATTAGATGATTTTAATCAATGTTTTGTATACTGGTTTTAAAAAGAGCAACACCAGAGTTTTTTGCCCGTTCTTTTCTAATGAAAACCGCTTTCCGGCTAGTAGAATAAAATACCGGCCAAATGCGAGTCGGACTCGCGCACCGAGGATTCCGTACAAACCTGTAGCTAAATATGTAAAATTTCACCCATCACCAATCGAGTCATAGTTATGGTTTTTTTATTTTTTATAATTATTAAAAAAATACTACTTACTAGATCTCGTTCAAACCAATTTTCGGTGGAAGTTTGCATGGTAATGTACATCATATATTGCTTTAGTTTTATCATCCTCTTATTTTAGAAGTTACAGGGAGGAGAAAGGTGGGGGAGGGGGGGGGGGGGGGGGGGCACTACATATTTCATTTCATTATTAAACAATTTTGCTAATGAAACTACGTTGACTACTAAACAAAAAAATATATTTCTTTTTTCCTTATAAATTATGAAACATCATTATTATTTAACTGTCTAGTATTTTTTATATGAATAAAGCCCTCTTTATAAATTCAATTATTTTGAAGTACTTTTACGGAATAATTTCGTTGATCTTTTGGTCGTCCGTAAGTGGCTAAAAATATTGTTTGGATGTTTTTCATCTGTCACAGCCTAATTAAATATTTTAGTAATTTTAGTTTATATTCAGGATCGAAAACGTTAGTGGTCAATGATCTCAATAAGCTGTGTAGACAAATTATATAAATATATTATAACCAATAAACTGTACAATACTAAATTGTTATGTTCAAACAAAATTACGACAGAAAAACGATATACCAACTAAAGAAAAACAAACCACAAATTTCTTTTTATGCTCAATAATTTAAGTTTACTCCGCAATTTAAGTACGCCAGTAAAAAAAATCATCAAGATTCACCTTTAAGCCCGAAAAAAATCTTTCACGGAGGTAGTAACAACAAAATTTTACGGCAAGATCACTCCGGGTGTTTTACAAAGAACACTAGTCACAAAATTTATGTGATTACCTATAAAATGTAAGGCTACCGAGGAAAAAAGTGATTTTATTAATTCACTGCGTAACTTAAGCAGAGGAATGGGGTTTATATACAAAACGAAATGTTTTGTTCCGTAGAAAGGAGTTCAATTGACTAGACCTGTTCGAATCAATTGACCTCTATTTAGTAGACTGAACTACAGCCAGTCTAGTACAGACAATAGTTTCTTATCCCTTACTATTATCATACTAATGCAATTAGCCCATATACATAATTGTAAGTGGTATTCTAGAAGAGGTCAGACCTTGCCCTTGCTACTGACAAAACAATGTTATCTGACAAAACATTTATAAGGTATTAGAGAATATGTTACAAGATTTTTTGGGAATAATACAAGCAAAAGAAGTTGGAAATATAAAAGCACAACTGTTCATTTCCCTCTATAAAATAGAAAACAAGATACTTGGGTAGGTGCTCCACTGATAGTATAAATCCATACAGACATGTAGCTGGAGAAGCCAGATTAAGCAAAATGCCTAAAAATACGAATATATGTTATTTCAGTATATAGTAGTGTATATTCGACAGCCTCCGAGACGCAGTTGGTTAGACGCCGGCTGTGACATGAGAGGCTACGGGTTCGATCCTCGCACTAAGACAAATATTTGTGTGATCCACGGGTATTTATTTCGGATCTGGCGGTTTATGAAAAGTCTCTCGTAGTTTCTGATACTCACGACACAAGAAAATCTTAGTCTTATCTTAGGAATCAGGACTATGTATGTGACTGTTGATGTCTGTGTTTATTTATATATTTATTGTAAATGTTGATAATTTACCGTATTATTTTTCGATTACATAAGCGGATCGTTTATCCTTTAAGAATAAAAAATGATGACACCACTTCACCACATTGCCAACTTCACCAATAATCACATTTTATTTGCAAACTTTCCATTAAAGTTTGGTCCCATGAAAAACACCCATCCGGCGATGGCCACTAAATTAACTGTATTCAAAAGTAATGTTGGACCAGCGATACTGTAAGTTCCACCATAAAACCGACGTAAAACTTCGTTCGGATAATATGTTTTCAAGGGGGTGATATAAACTTGGAGATTTTTTACAAACTCGACGTAAATATACGGAATCATAAAAGCGACAACTTTCGTAATAAACTTTCTCACAATGATGCCGTTTTAATTTGGTTTGTATTGAAGAAATAACCGTATCAATATAAAGACCAAGTTCTTAAACAAATTCATCAAAAAATTTGTTAGTCATATTCTTAACTTTCTGCGATTATGATGTAAATTTTATAAAAATATTGATGCTAAAAACAAAAACCGTAGAATTATTATAAACGGAATCATATTGCAATAGACATATAAATGAATGATGCGTCCACCGCATCCAAGTAAAAATAAGTAAGAGAAGTAGACGAAGAAAACACTGATATAACATGGAAATATTTATAGCAATAAGTAAATTATATTTATTGATATAACGGTGACATAAAACAAGGTGCGGAAACCTGCATACCATAGCAATTTGTGAGAATTTTTATGGTATGTAAAGTCCGCCAACCTACACTAGGCCAGCGTGGTGAACTATATGGCCTAGCCACTCTCAATCGTACTCTTGATTGTAGAGGAAAGCTCGTGCTCGTGGAAGGCTCGTGTCGTGCAGTGGGACGTATATGGGATGATAAAGAAGAAGAAGAAGAAGATATAACATTTCACGTGCCTATTGATGCTGACCACGGTATCAGCGCCGTTAAACAAATGCTTAACCTTAATGACAAAGGAAAGGAATGCAAGAAGCTGACAAATGAAAGTCACGCCAACAAAATTCACTTACAAACATTCAGACGGAATAGAGAAACTTAACATAGAAGGTTTTTTTACTATTAAAATACCTGAAGTGAATCTTGTTCCGGACTCTAATAAATATTACAAACCAAAATACAATTCCAAAATCTTGCATAACAATCTCGGAATATATTTGTTGCGTCCTACGCTAGCCTATGACATGCATAATTTATACACCATTTTGAAATACGAAAATGCATTTCCATGAAACCAATATGTACTGACTGGAACGGAATATTTTTCATTTCATCATATAATTCTAATAAAATAAGTGGGGGTATTGAAAGATCCCCGATGGAATTGATACCATTCATCGATAAAACGCCAACTCAACATGTTTACTTTACTTCATCATTGGTTTAATTGTAGTTGAGGGGAGCGCAGTAGGAAAACTTTGTATTGGTGACGTAGCAGACATCCATATGGTCTGTTAGGCTAACATTACTCGGTTGATTTACAATCTTTTAGTTGCGAAGAGTGATTTAGACATATAAATTGGTACATTAGAAGCTGGTAGAAACATATAAATAGCACTAAAACTAAATCATGATTTTAAAATATCGCCTTACGTCAGAAGTTACTATATAGCCGACGATTCTACGCTAACAAATACTCAGATCCATATTAAACTCGCTTCTCTAGTTTCTGTACTAATCGTTGATATTACATTTTAAACTGTTGCCTCACTGTGTCCACCGCAACTATGCACTATAGTTTTGTGATGAGACAGCGGGACGTTGGATCGATGGCGCCCATTCTGCCATGCAAATAGCTCAGTTCATACGGTTATAGGCACCGCGCATGATAATACGGGCCGATTGCCTTCCGTAGGGCGAACCGCTCACTGTTCGCGCAGATTTATGGCACTTTGTTTCTACTTTAGTTTCCTCTTGTATTGTTTATTATAATGTTCTCGGTGTAGTGAGTATGCGTCTTTGTTAGTTATACGTAGAACTAAGTATAAGCGGACGTTTGAAGATATATCTGTTGATGATGGGATATTAGTATTATTTAGGTGTGCGCGAGGCTAAATGGACACTCCCAACTATCTCAAACCCAAGATTAATTAAATCTAGCATTATAGGTATACGAAAAGACGCAAGTCTTTTCGATCTCACAAACACTTAGTCCTCAATCAAATGCTTGTGGACCACACTAATTTATATATCTGTGCGGGGAACAAACCCTAATGAACTGCACATTATGATGTTTCATGTAAAGATTGCCGAAGACAGGAATATCCGAACTCAATGTTTAGTTTATAAGAGCATATACGGACACATAGTTCCAAGGGTTGTACAACCTAGACTAGACTTAACACGCACAGACGTAATATGTGTTTTTAAAATTGACAGGTACATTAAAGAGCGTTTTCGTTATTATTTAATAATGAATGTGACACAGCCAAAGAAATCAATATATTAACGTGTAAAAAGATGTCGAAATAAAATTACTTTTGCTATTTTTATTTTTATTGTATAGTTTCTATTACAAGCAATCGAATGCTGTCTGAAAATGTCATCTTAAAATCTGTATTCGCGCAAACTAGCTTATATTTTTTGTACTTCAAGTTAAATCACTTTTAGAAGTTAACAAAAGTAATACTTATTAGCAGATTCATTATTCGCAACGATTTTACTAAAACTTTTCAGCCGTATGTAACGTACATAAGCGCAGTATTCCATGGCGTGAACACCAAACACTTGCATATACATACGGACGTAATGCCTTCAGACCGGGGACTAGTTTAACAGCCATCAATAAATACTGCTGCAAAGCCTCTTATCACAACGGCTAGTTTAGACAGGCATATTGCCGAGGTAAACTCAGCCCATGCTGACCTTACCGAATGTATTCTGTGGCCCTGAAATCCTATATATCTCCTATATATATCTTAACAGATATAAGATAAAGTTGGAGTGGAAGCGTGATTTTGTAATAATATTGGTCGACGAATTAAAATTGGTGGTAAAATTTGGCAAATTTATTATTTTTCAAAAATATTATTGAAAATTAATTTTTAGAATAAGTTGTATTAATAGTCGTTCTTTAATACACACGAAGCACAAAGGTCATCACGCAATCCGTGTTAACAAGGCTTCGAAAAACATCGAGTCGTTTAAAAAATGTTTACAAATTAAACATTCAATAAAAAGGCAAATCCGATGTGTAACGTGCCAATAAAAAAGCAATCAACTTGTTAAATAAAACATTTTAAAGCAATTTCAGGCTTAAAATATAAAAATGTTTGGCGCAAACGTTAATTTACGCGTAATGTTCAGATTGTGCTGGTGAAATAAACGTGCAATTGTATGAACAATTCAATTTTATATTTTTTTGTTGGCGTGAAATTTCGTAATGTACTGTAAAGATTATGTGTCGAAATATATATTAAAACAATTTGTAATAAACCGCTTTTTTATAGCCTCGTAGATATTATATTCGCAACGATTCACCAACAGGATATTATTTCTGTTGATCTGTGTGGTGTACAATAAAATATTTATTAATAGATGTTAATAATTATAACTACTAAGCATTGACAGCTTTGACAATCAAAAAGGATTAATCTTGAAAATATCTTCAACACGTCAAGAAAGTTATAACAATAAAAGACATTTCACTTTCACCCCTGATAAACACTCATCAAATTATCACCTCCTATAGAATAATTAAATCAACTCACCGACAACATGTATGTACGCAGACCTGACTTGCGTGTGGAAAGACGGCGCGTCGGCGGACACTTCACAGCGGTACCTGCCGGCGAGAGCGCGCGTCGCGTCCCGAAGGACCACCTGCTGTGACGTCGACCTGGACACCTGCAACACACGGACACGTCACTACACCTGGGGAATAACTCCACATCTCAGAGAATTATGTGCTCGGAATAATAATTATTAAATGAAACGATGGAGGTGAATTATCGGGTGAGGATGAGCATGTTTTATACAGATGATGATGGAGAAAGATTAAGACTATTAAGAAAAAGATTTGTAGAGGAAACATCTGGTACTAAAATTATACGAATTCATAAAAAAACAAAGTATGTAAGTCGCTGGATGCAGGTCACTTTCAACAGGTCAATTAATTGGGGGAGGCCTTTGTTCAAAGGACTTCCTGTGGCTGAAGAGAGAGATAAAATCTTCGAGAATACTAAATAACACTTTAAATATTAACACCAACTAAAAATTAGTAATAGAATATGTTATTTTGTAGATTTTTCGAATCTTGTTGTCTGTAGATAATTTTTACGTTCAAAATTGATAATTCCTTAATAAAAACTGATAAAATTGTAGTCTCCTTTCCGTTTCCGGACGTATTATACGATACAAACGTAATATCAAACATTAATACTAAAGGAAATATTTCAGAAATACGAAGAATACTGAAGTTAGGTTCAAAGGGCTTACTTAATATTCTAAGCGCGTTCCCAGACTTCAGATGGTCGATGTCGCTTACGTTAAAGATTCGATTCTCAAGTTAAAGGAAAGGAAACCCTATAATATTATTTATTTAAATCCACCTAAAGATTATTTTCACTGTTAAACCATTATTTATTTATTCTGAATATAATATGAACAAGAATATAATAAGATAATAGGAATTGATTTATCTTTAATAGTATTTGAAATAAGCCCATTGTATGGTAATTCTACATATTGGGAAACAATATGCATTGACAATCTTCAATGCTTTCTGAACTAAGATATTATATTAACTCTTAATCCTATGAAAACGTCATGATTTATAAAGAAAATGTGTATATTATTTTCTTTTTATACAGCGTATTGTAGTCCCAAAAATATATGCAAAGATCATATTATTAATTCGCAATTCATATCCTTATCGTATCGAAATCTTCATTTCATAAATCTAAAATGCAGCAAAGATTGTCAGAACTTATTTAAAAAAATGCCTTGTCATATCCTCAACTTAATTTCACCGAGAGACTACAATTCAACCCTCTAAATAAAAATATATTATGCACAAAAAAATCCAAAAATACCCTTTTCACCTACCTCAAAAATTCCAAAACCTACTCTTTTTACAACCAACATTATATCACACAAAATGGTCCAATACACCGTTCCGCCGCAACATGACTCCGAAGCGACGGCGCGTAATTAAAACAAGTTTTTTTTTCCAATTCAATGTCCAGCAATATCCTGTGTCCCACTTCTCCTTATTGATCCGACATTGGTAAATAAAACCGTCCGCGCTCGCTCTTGTCGCCGGGATCCGTAGTTTAGATTATTATTTGGTGCCGTTGTTTCCAGGGATGAGGTGGAAAACAGATACGCCAGCTTTACAAGGACTTTTATTGCAACGATTCGGGAAGTGTTTTTGCTTTTGTTACGTTTCGGTGTAGTTGGGGAACTACAAGTTTATGGTTCAATCTCAGTACGGTAAAACAGTCATAAATTTCATTCTTAATCATTTCCGTAATTTATAACCTAGAGCATCTGTTGTCTGAATCGCCGATAGCGAAAGACTTTCAGATGTTATTTTGATGATTATAAACCTTAATAAAGAAATAAATATGAATCCGATTTGTCTATTTTAAACCAACAATTTCTCAAAAACTCAATTTTACTATAAAAATTCTGAAACAATCAAGCAAATTAAACCCAAGATTTACAGGTTATAACCAGATTTAAAACGATAGCTCACAATAGTTCATCATTAATAAATCGCAGATGGAAATAAAGTTCAACCTGCGAATAAATCTTAATTGCATAAAAATAATTAATGTTAAAAACGATATTTCATTGGATGGTGGTCCCGTTTCATTGGATTCAAAACTAGGTCGCAGTGAATGAACACGTAAAACCGTTAAATACAAATTACAGACCCGCGTGAATCATTATCGAGTGTAACATTGTTATAATGAGTTTAAATGTGATTCCTAATTCCCGAATGCTTGATCCATTGTTACGCATTGTGTTGGAATTTATTTGGCTTCAAAGATAATGTATTGACTGTTAAGTCCGTAAATATAGATTGTACAATCGGGCACAATTTTGGGGTTATTATGTAATCATTAGGTATGTCTAAATACATCAGTGATACATATCACTATATGATACATATCACTATATGATGTGTAATGTTATAAAGGGATCTGAAATTTGTGTTCTGGGGTAATTTTCAAATGAACCACGAGCAAAATCCCCTTGTCCAAAACAAGTTGTGTTATCAAAACCCGCAACCGCTAGCAGTTTCTTTATAACCAACCACTAGCAGTTTCTTCACACTCAATCTTTCATTATTACGTTTGATTTTTATTAATCATTAGTACACACTTATCTTCTAAATCCAACACTAAACTAAAAAAGTGGCGGAACTGTTTAACCAACATTCGAATTTAGAACACCAAGATTCAATCAAGATCTATACAAATCTAAACTTTATCAAAACAATTGTCATTAGGTTCTTTAATACGGACCCCTAAAAATGTTTATCCGACACCCCTTCCACTTGTTTACTGACCACGCTTGGAGCTCATTTTAATTTCTCACTATATTTTTCCCCTTTATCTTTGAAGAGAAGAGTTGCCTCTTTATTGCCCTCTTTTGTGGAACGCTAGATTTTATTTTAGTGTTTCCGTTTATTGTTATCGATACTTTCATTATGATCAACATTTATTATAGCTACTGCTTTCAGTAATAAATTATTATGTTAAGTGTATGTAAGGGATAAGACTTTATGTTTTTATTTTCTCTGGTACTGATAATTTTACTTATTAAAACTCAGCATTTTGCCTGTTAATCTAACCTTTATAGGAGTGCCTATAATATTTTTGGCGAGGTTTATTTGAGGTGCTTGATTAAATTTGAGAGTTCTGCTGTTAGAAATATATCGATCATATTTTACATAACGCAATATTTTATCTCTAAAACTTTTCCTTAAAAACGACTTAGTTTTATTACCTCATTTTAATAGCAAAAGCTAATTCAACATCGCAAAACAGCACAATATTTAAACAGACAAAAAACAACATCGATATCGATAGAACAATGCTTACACACCAGCCGCTGTATAAATACTTAAACAATAGTTGTTTGTATCGGAAGAAAATTCGCCATTGTGTTTAATAATCTGACTCGACGTTTTTGCTTTTATTTTGATCCAATCGCGTTTAAGGGTTGAACGACGAATTCGGGGAATGACCTTCCGGCCGTTTTTTTTCTTTCCGTTTGTCAATGTTCGGGCTAAAGTTGATCAGTTTATTTTTATTGTATTATAAAATTTTATCGTGCTAGTTCTTTAGAGGAATTTCGTTTGTGTCGCTTACAATTGAATGTTTTTGATTCAATGATTTTTTATCGAAACTGGAAATCTGAGGATAGTGTATCAACGACTAAGTGTAGTCTTACTATCATTAACATCATCATCATGTCCACCTATTAGATTTTTATATACTGATACGACAAAGTGAGTACGGTACACCACATGGTGCAATGCAATGCAAATACATTTTCAACCGACGAGAGACTGGTTTACCCAAATAAACTAGGCTAGAGAAAAATTATACCACAGGCTTAACTTAAATCATCAGTACCCTAAAACTTTATATCCCTCTTCATCTATCTTTCTTGAGCTACAGGAAATCCATTGCAGAAGCTGTTGGAAGCGGCCTGCATTCGTCGACTTAATGCAACCTTAACCAAGTCGTCCGTCCATAGCTTATCGATAATTTTGCTGTTTGTAACAGTCATTATCTCTATTTTAACTGCGACCGTGAATAATCTTAAAAGTACAAAATCTTTAGATAAAAAATTACAATGAGAATTTTGAAAATGTGAAGAGTCTTTTATCCGACCCGGAAAATATTAATCCTATCAAAGCAAGATAAAAGATCTTCTGTATAAATAAATTTAATACATGCATTAAAGTCTTACTTTCTGTCTTTTTTTCTAATTATCTACATAATATCTTAGTCTGTAAGCACACTGTTATAAAGCATAGATATATCTTCATATGTGTGACAAAGAGTTGTGGACGCGAGAATAGAGAATGGGATAGATGAATTTAGACTGCCTCGGTGGCGTAGTTATTGGATTTTTCTATTCATTATTAGCCCAGAGTCAGGAATTTTTGCCTGATATGGCGATAGGCTCGCCACCAATCACATCGTGGGACAGAACATACAAGGCGAAATGTGGGTGTCCTGCACCTCTGCCTACCCCTTCTGGGAAAAAGGCGTGAGTTATATATGTATGTAATTTTATAAGAATCGTGGTCGGAAATTTCTAGTAAACCAGGTATCAGGAGCTGCTAAAAATTGGTCCCGATACCACTCTTGCTATAAATGCTTTAAAAACAAGAGATTCTTAGTAAGGATAAATTATTATTTTACATTGAAATCGCTATTCTGCGAGAGATGAACCTGTTGATTAGCTTTTTAAACGGATAAATAATAATAATACATTGTGCACTGTATACATAATTTTGCAATGCTCGTCAAATTGCAAGTAGGTACCATTGCAAAATTTCTAAACTTGTTTTGAGTAAACACATCTAGAACAAAATGTTGATCAAAAGAAAATGTAAAAAGAAAATATTTTTCCAAGTTAACATTGTTGTTGTTTTGCGAGTGTCCGCGGATTAAAGAATTTTCCACGAGCTATGTTTTTTCTTTTTGCAACCTAATCGTGACCTTATTATGTTGTGTTAAGCTTCACAATCGTTTTAAGCCGTTTGTTTAAGTTGTAATTGCTATGAGAAATTTTATAAACTTTTTTAAGTTCACGGCAATTTTTTTAGAAGAGAATGTTCTGATAATTTTGTAATGCGGCACATATATCACTTTGTTTACATAAAAAAATTGACGCAATGACATTGGGGTGAGACTTCATAGCACCAAAAGTATGTATGTATGTATCAGCCCATATACGTCCCACTGCAGGGCACGGGCCTACTCTACAATCGAGAATACTATTGAGAATGGTTAGGCCATATAGTCCACCACGCTGGCCTAATGCGGGTTGGCGGACTTTACATACCATAGAAATTGCCATGGCATGCAGGTTTCCTCACGATGTTTTCCTTCACCGTTATAGTGCGTGGTGATTGACTATAAATACACACTTGACTCCGAAAAATCAGAGGTGTACCCTGGGATTCGAACCCGCGACCACCGTGAACATGTTGGCAGCCGCGTCTGGTCCGTTTACCAACAGGCCACCACGCACTTCATATTCATTCACATAGCACCAAATGCTACTTACTAAATATCTATTTCACTTCTTTACATAACATTATTCAAGAGAACTAACTCTCCTCATATATTAGAAAGAAGACCTAAGCTAATCTAAATCTCATGACAGCATACCACATCACGTCAACAAGAGCAATATTCAGAATTACTATGAAGCTGGTTAGGAACAAATGTAGTAACACCAGAATATATTTTTTTCCTTGCACCATTCACTCTTTACTACAGCAATTATTTGGCTACTGTTCCTTTCGCCACAACCCCATAGAGCGGCATAAAAACTTGTTTTTCACACATTTTTATTTATACCACCACAAAATACAGGGAAATTGCGCAATGGTGTACTGATGGGGTGATTTGGCACGACTGTGGAGCTCGCCCGAACTGTTCCAACTGCAAAACCAGTATCCGTGAGATACGACGGAAATGTACTCCGACGAGCTAATAAAAATGTTACGCCGCTTTAAGATATTTATATTTGCAACTATTATTTGAAATGCTTTCATATCGGAGCTAAGAAGGCGTGTCGCGTTTACTAAGTTTGTTTCTTTTTCGGCCGTGTTTATTATTGGGATTTTAGCTGTATTATTTGTTATTTTTGTAAAAGATTTTGCTGAAAGTGTGTTACTGGTGAGTCATCAGAGAAACAATCCTTCACGCACGGTGTTGTGCCATCTGGTACGGTTTTTGGCGACATGAACCACTTCAGCCACATTCACGGTAAATGTGGTACAGAGCTGATCCGTCCAGCGGTTTGGGTTCCTGCATCTTAATCTCTAGCATTGGAGAATCTACCCAATGAGGAGGAGAAGATATTAGTGGTATTACTGGGATATATATGAGCTCATAGATGATTTAATTTAATAGTGCGTGGTGGCCTATTGGTCAGCGGACCAGACGCGGCCGTCAACATGTTCATGGTGCTTGCGTGTTCGAATCCCAGGGCAGGCTTCTAACTTTTCGGAGTCATGTCTGTATTGATAGTCAATGACCACGCACTATAACATTAAAGAAAAAAATCGTAAGAAAACTTTCATACCGACTTCTAAGAATTTCTTTGGCATGGAAAGTCCGCCAACCCGCAATCTTGGCCAGCGTGATGAAGTATATGGCTTAAGTCCTAACCACTTTCAATCATATTCTGAATTGTACAGGAGGCTCATATACTACAGTGGAGCCTATATGAGTTGATACAGACTCAGATGTAGTAAATGCATGCGTGTATTTTCTATGGTTCATTTATATATTTTCACAATAATCAATCATCGCCTTACAATACGTTTTTACAATTTAAATATCCCTGATCATAAAGTTAACTACATTTTTTTATAATTTTGTTCATATATGGGTGGTTCTACAAAAAATGGGTAACTTGATGTCACCAGTCCATAAATACAAAGTTTTCGTATATTTACTGGAAATTTTATTTGGATTTAAAATAATCAAATATCCGTTATTTGGTCATCCAATATCAGGTATTTATTTTCATTACAAGTATATAAAAAATCACGATAAATCCTCAAATCGTCAGTCTTTTGGCGTGTCACAATTCCAAAACTGCGCAATCAAGTGGCTGTATGTTAAAAATTGCCAATTATTTAAGAAAACTTACTATTTAATCTAAATCTGCGATGTACTTTACAGTGTTTACCAAAGCTTTCAAATGTAATATTGTTGCCATTATTTTTAAAATAAAGAATAAACTTTGTGTTCAGAGTCATTGGTCAGTCCGTTGTGTGTTTTTAAAATTTGAAATTCCCGGTAAATACCTCAGACTCAAGGTTACAATCCCGCTATGCTTCAAGGTTAATAGTGAAGCTAGCTACAAGCCACGCCGATTGACGGCCGCCATTACGATGCCAGTGCTAGAGTCGCGGTTACTCCGTGTGCACGTGGTGGGTCCAGTCAACATTTCAGTACTGTGGTGAGTTGGCATTTACTTGTAAACTTGAATTTTGTTTCGATTCATATACAGTTAATTATAATTTGTAATAATATTTTTAGTAATATTACAAAATTCGAAAAGGAACGTACTTTCTGGCTATAATTATAAAATTGCGTCCTTTTCGTCAGTACTTTGGCGTCAGTCCGTTGTCCGTTAATATGCCAGCGGACTGACATATTTTCCAGAGTACTGACAGATTTTGTTTTTGTTTGCTTTTACGTTAAAAAATACCACGTTTAAGGTCTTTTTTTACTTATTTCAGTTAAAACATCATGCCGCCTCCTAAAAAAAAATTATCTCGGGAAGAGATATTACAAAACAAACGAGAAGCCGAAAAGGCTCGATTAGCAAAGATTAAAAGCGACCCTATCAAATTAGCTGAGTATAAAGAAAAACAAAGGTTACAGTATCTAAGAAAAAAGGAGAAAGGACAAAGAAAAAATATTAGTAAAATGACACCTCGAGAGCAACGAGCAACCAGAAGGAAATGGAAAGAATATTCCTCGAAATACAGGCAAAAGAAACACCACTTAAAGGAAAGTATTAATAATTTTATACGCGAAAATACCCCTGTAACTACTGACGATGAAATGCAACCAATTGTAGTACCAGTTCCGCAAGTGCTTCAAGAAGACAAAAGAGTGAAAGAAGCAAAAAAAAGAAGCGAAAGAAAGAGAAAATCCAGAAACAAGCAATTAAAGAAGATGGCAGTTGTAATTTCAAAACTTAAAACTAAACTGAATAATCAGCGTCAAAAATATAGACGAGTTAAAAAAGAGTTGAAGAAAGTTGTTAAATCTATTGAAAAAACGCCAAAAACCAGAATTGAAGAGATGAGTGAAGATATAACTCAAAAGAAGGAATTGGTGAAGAAGGCGCTTTTCGGCGAGGTTATTAAAATTCAGTTAGAAGAAAACTACACTAAAATAAGAAGTCACAAAGAAAAAAGGAACTTTAAAAACGCCATATCCGGAAGATTTGTCGACAAATACAAACTATGGACTATAAAAAATAAAGCAATAACTAAGAAAAAAACTGGACATAATCTAACGAAAAAAAAGAAGACGGGAGGAAAAACTAAAATTCAAAGTTTAGTTAGGCAATTTTTAGAAGATGATTCGAACAGCCGCCAAGCAGCAGGTAAGAAAGAATTTGTGACTCGAAAACAGGTAAAAAAACAGAAGATGTATCTGTTGGATAATATGAAAAATCTGCATGAGAAGTTTTTGAAAACAGTTCCACTGAAAATCAGTTATTCGCTATTTACTCGTCTTCGACCGTTTTGGGTGGTGCCCCCTACATTATCAAACCGCGATACCTGTGCTTGCACGACGCACGAAAATATAGATCTTCAACTTGCTGCTCTAAAAAAGGCAAATATTCTTGCGACGGTAAATAATTATCAGAGCATGCTGAAAACGCTTTGTTGCGATCGATATTCAGAGAAATGTCTGGAGAGAACATGTAACGAGTGCTGCTCAAAAACTTTAAATTACGAAGATTACGACGAGTCAAAACCGATCTTGCTAAAACAGTGGGTGAGTAAGAAAGAATCTATAATTGATTTAAAGACGAAGAAAGAACGATTTGTGACAAAACATAAAAAAGAACAACAGGAGATATTACCCACAAATCTCATTGCAAAACTCGAAAAGGATTTACCCAACTTTTTCCGACATGTATTTTACATTGTACACCAGCATAATTCGTTTAAAAAACTGAAAGAGTCCTTGTCAGAGAAAGACGCCATAGTGCATATGGACTTTTCAGAAAACTTTTGCACTAAATATAACCAGGAAATTCAATCTTTCCACTTCGGCGGTTCGCGCACCCAAATTTCATTACATACTGTTGTCGTTTACCTAAAAGGATCTGTCATTTCACACTGCACAATGTCATCCAATCTGTCTCATAACGTCGGAGCAATTTGGGCTCATCTCAAACCTATTCTGGAATCACTACCATCAAGTATTGAAAACATCCACTTTCTCAGTGATGGTCCTGTCACTCAATACAGGAACAAATATATGTTCTATGTGTTGGCCTGTAAACTGCAAGACATTATCCCTAATATTATAAAATATTCCTGGAACTTTCATGAGGCTGGGCACGGAAAAGGGGCACCAGATGGTGTGGGTGCCACTTGTAAACGAACAGCGGACCAAGTAATTGCTACTGGAGGTGATATTACTAACTTAAAAGATTTTGCAACTGTCGTTCGTGAGAGATGTCCAGGTATAAAAGTGGATGTGATTGAAGGCTGTGAGATTGAGCAGATGAATACTTTCATTAACGAGAAACCATCTGAAATCGTTGCTTTCAAGGGGACACTATTGGTACATCAGGTCACAGGCACAGCTTATTGCCCTAACAATCTTACCTTGAAATCACTAAGTTGTTTCTGCAGCCCAGATGGATGTGATCATTACAAGCTCGGATCTATTCATTATCAGACAAAGTTGCCAGGTACACAAGTTACGCGTCTAAACACTTCCATGGTGTTCACAGACTCCTCTGAAGATGATGATGCACCACTGTCCACTTACGCGAAAGACCATAATAACCACCCTGTTGAGTTGGATTGCAATTTATCAACGCCAACAGTTAGCGGCTCACAACAAGAAAGTCTTTATAGCAACGGAGATTATGTTTTAATTAAATATATGATAAGGAATAAAGAGTATCGTTATGCGGCTATCTGCTCCTCTGATATCGATGATGACGGCGAGATGAGAGTGACTTTCCTTAAAGTTTGTGACCAGAATGGAACTCTATTTAAATTGGATGAAAAGGATGTTGCAGACGTACCGTTTGAACAAATAATCCATAAGTTACCTGTACCAGATCTCGTTACAAAAGGAAAAAGAGTATTTTACCAATTTAAGGAGGATATTGATGTTTTTGAAAAGTAAATTTCAATGAGAGAATAAGACTATTTTTTGTTGATTAATAAGAAAATGGATCTCATTTTTATTATTTAAAAATAATAATTTCGTGTTACAGTTGTTTATTGTTTTTTTTAGAAAATGTATAATTTTTGAGTGAAACTACCTCAAAGTAATTTAATGTTGATTAATGTTAAGGTAATAAAAAAATTCAAGGCTGACTTTAATACTGAGGAAGTTTCGTCAGTATAAATAGAAAAAATGTGATTATTTTATACTTACCTATAAGGATTAATGTTAAAAGAACATGTGATATAATTACATTCTAAGAGAATGTTTCAATGATTAATAAATGACTGATTATTCTTATGAAAATGTGTATTTGTCAGTACCCTGTTGTTTTCGTCAGTCCTCTGGAAGCAAAATTTTGAAAATCCTTAATAATTTAAAAACTACTTTATAAAGTGACTGGCCTGTTTTAAGTTAGCATGTTTATTAGATTATCTATCATACCCACCCAAATTCGTAATAATTAAAAGTAGAAACTCATGTAAACATAATACCCTTAAAATTTGCCCTACTTTTGTAGAACCACCCATATGTCAAATTTAAATAATATCAAATGTCTGCCTACAAGGAGAAACGTTGATTATATTCTCGGAGTTTCTAGTTGGCCTCGTTTTAGCTAGTTTACTTTCAAGAACCTCCCGTACAAACGACGGTGCATTCCGAGAACTGTCTGTTTTATATAAACTTTACAACAGCGGCAAGTTTAAATTATTGTCAGTCATTATTAGTTATTATTGCTGACATTTAATGTCAATCAAATCATTACTTAATGGAAATTTAACTAAGAAAATATTAAATGACATTGCACGAATCACGAATAAAGTGTTAGTATATTAAACTGTTTCTTTTAATCCACCAACATTTTATGAGGGGAACGTACCCAGAAATCATTTGGTCATTTTGATTTTATTTTTAAAGACTAATATCTATGTTTCTTTATACAAAGCGTAAAGACTCCGTAAAGTAGGCCGACCTGATTATGTCGAAAAGTGACAAAAGCGTCTGACCAATTGATACTTCTTTATCTAGACCAGAGGTAGCCAACAAGTCGATGGCTACCCCTGATCTAGATCAGGGGTGGCTAACAAGTCGTCTAGACGACTCTGCTTTCATTAAGTAAATTATAAATAATTTAATGCCTCAGAGGCGTAGTTGTACTACGGTATAAATATATATGGTTATATTACGGTATTATTATAAAGCTGAGTTTTCGGGTTCGAATCCCAAGTTGAGCGAAGCGATATTGGAATTGTTCAGTTCATCATCAAATATTATTCAGAAGTCACACAGTGCCCGATATGGCGATAGGCTTGCAACGTAATACGTACGTATACTTTTCCGGTCCTCTTCTTTAATCATATTTTGTATTCCCTACTTTAATTATTGGCAGTGTGATACAGGGTATATCAAGACTGCTACCGAAAACGAAGCCGGGTGGTAGTTTTAGTGACTACAGACACAATGCAATAGAAAATTTCGCTTTACTTTATCATAAAAATCTGGATGGGTTTCATTTACAATTTACGGAGACCTCATCTTTCGCTATTCTGCGTATTAATTATAGTCTCTAGTAACTCATACCAGACATTTTCCAAACCGATTATCCCATACTAATCTGAAAACGAGCTCAAATTTAACGATTTCCAACTCACAGATATTTCTACTAAGCTAATTATAAAATTCAAACGAACCCTCTAAATTAGCATAATACTCGACCACCTAAAACCAAGACCCTTTCATATTCAAGTGCGAATTCCATTCAAGTACTCCGAAGACAATCTCCGTTCATTTTGCATACGTCCAAATTCCTCATATAATTATACGGCGTCTATACATTGTTAATCTTGCTTAACACTGGTAGTCAGGTGTGGTGAACCATCGTGCACCAATTAGAGCCTTCGGAATAGCTCCATTCCCTGGTAGGGAAAGGGATCGTGAATGCTTAGTAATGCGTTAAATATTTATGTGGCTATGATGGTGAGATTAAAATAGGTGCGGCGTCGAGGTTCCCTAATGGCAATTGTGTTGTCTAAGGAGAAATTCTCGGATAATTTTATAGGTTCTTAGCGCAGATTGTTTGGAGGTAGGGTGCTATTTTGCTAGACAGGGTTAAAGGTTAGTTGACGTGATGAGATAATATTGGTTGCTTGGTTACCGTAGAACGATATCAAGTAGCTGAGGATTCATACATAACAGCTCATACAAAATAACGAAACTAGAGTAATATAGTATTGACATCCTCCGCGACGTAGTTGGTTGGACGACGTTTGGATAGCCGCACTGAGACAAATATTTGTGTGAACCACCGGTATTTGTTTCGGGTCTGTGTTTGTGAGACTGAAAAGTCTCTCGTGGTTCCTGATACACACTCACAAAACTCTATCTTAGTGTGGGGTCAGAGCTATGTATGTGAATTTCGGATGACTTTTATAGACCGATACTAAGTAATGGTTAAGCCAACAGATGAGTATAAAGATTTCTTCATGTAAAATGAGGAGTAAAACTATTAAATTCCTCTACTAAATACTAAAAAAGCAATAAATCATTATTATGATCATGGACCCCTCTTCCATTATCAATCTTATTCTCAATTGTAGAGGAAGTCCGTGCCCTGCAGTGGGACGTATATGGGCTGATACAGACCCCTCTTATAAGGATTCGAGATTACAGTATTTAGTTACCCCGCACCACTTTTACGATGCGAGCCTTAGGCCAGTGTTGTTTTGATTACGCTATCCAGTTTTTTGCCCGTCATCTTTACACTAAGTGCACAAAATAATAAATCATAGTAGGCGCAGATTTCAAAATATTCTACCCACACAATATAATACGTGCTAATGTCGAATACGTAACAGTTACAGAATCAATTGAAGTTCCGAGACTAGGACATGCGCTGAATCAGCTGCTGTTAATTGTGCCTAATAACACATTGAGTTGATCGCTTAGCTCCACCACTTACCGCTTATTATACTGTCGCTATTATATCCCACGGTTATTGGATCTCGAAGATTACGTTTAATCGCCTATGTATCATTGAATTTGTTTTGTTTATTGATCTTGAGTTATTTATTATCTGGAAGGATCAGAGATGATGCTCAATAATGACATATTATAATCTGTAGCTGTATCAGCCCATATACGTCCCACTGCAGGGCACGGGCTTCCTCTACAATCGAGAGTACGATAGAGAGTGATTAGGTCATATAGTCCACCACGCTGGCCTAGTGCGGGTTGGCGGACTTTACATACCATAGAATTCGCTATGGTATGCAGGTTTCTTCGCGATGTTTTCCTTCATAGTTAAAGCGTTAAGGCATTTTATAAAGATAACAATAATTTAATGTATTTAATATTTCGTTAATTATTTGTTAGTCAGGTCGTAGCTAGCTCTGAAAACCTTTTTGTTCCATTCTGATATCCGTTTTTCATAATTTACATTTTTTTCATGGTCAATGGTCATCAAATGCGACCTAAGACTTCCGTTGCTCGTTTGCTCATTTGTCGCCAAACCTGATGTTCATCTTTCTTAAACTCATTCACTTTACGTGGCCAGTAGCTCTAGTAAATCCGCCACTATAAAACACTGTTCAAAATATCTTACCTTCTTAAAACTAAAAAGCTAAAAAGATTCCCAAATGGATACTTATATGCTACCACTAACCACTGCAATAAGATTATAATATTTTTTTCTTACAAAGGTAAAAGTATTAGCATTAATTATTAATTTCACCATAAACCGCAAAAGGCACAGGAAGGCTATCATCCAAGACACGCATTACAATTTCATTAAAATGAAGCCGTAGAGTGTAAGGTAACGCGACAACATGCGGCTAAGTGTTATAACATAACACGAGGGGCGTTACGGAGGCATAAAGATAACAATTGTTAACATGATCACTAAAAGGGATCCCTATTAAAAGCGGCTATTACGAGTACATGGTTACAACAGGGCTGGCTGTTTTAGATTTTGCAATCTTCTTACATTTTTAGGATCTGTCTGAACTTCGTTAATTGATCGATGAAGATAATTGACGAATCATAATATCTTTTTATATACATACTATGTAATCATCGTGCATGTATCTCATTAAAGTAAGAATCGTATGGATCTTTATTTGCTTGATCTTTACTTTACCTTCAACCCTATCAACAATATCCTCATGCATTTTTGTTAATTCAGGTTTCTTCTCACCTTTTTTTTCTAATGGGTCAAATCAACATTGGATACCCGACTATCTAAATAGACCGGGCATACTGAAATCTTACCGGCTACAAACCCATGTCCCCTTGTACACTTTTTAGGCACTTTGGGACCTCAATACGAACACGCCAAAGTTCCTCCAGCGCTCGAGCTCTCACTCTCTCTCACCTAATCAAAGCTCTCACCGACAGAACCAAAACAGTCAGATATTTGTATAGAATGTGTTATTCAGTTGTCTAACTTTTACGTCCGCTGCAATATTAAGTTGCAGTACAGAGTATGAAATTGTGTATCACCAATTAATCAATCAAATTTGCTGCATGATAGACCGACGACTTGATAGGAGCGGTAGGTGGCAAATGGATGACGACTGATCAAAATCATGATGGTTGACGCTTACTTGGTGAGGCCTAAGTCTAGCAGTGGACGGTGACAGGGTAAATATAAATTATAATCAATACTCTATGTGGTCAATATTACATTTACTATGAGTTGTATTTTTGTATAATAACTTTGCTAAAAAAATCCATCACCTATAAACCCAAATTCAAGGATCCAATGTTGCCAAATGCCCTGAAATAATTTATTTACCCAAGTTACACTGAGTAAAGTTTTTTTCCCGAGAAAATGAAAATTTCCCCAGAGACGACAGATAAACTTCATCACATTAGCCGCGCCCGACTGCTGGTAAATAAGTTAATGTTCATTATTCATTTTGTTTGATTAGTGGCCAGTGTATTTTACGAAATTTCAAAATAGGGTACTCGAGGGGTTAATAATTCTAGAATTTGATAAATGCCAATGACGATAGGTGTCAGAAACAAACTTTTTACTAAATGTATTTTTTTTTTGTTATTACAATAAGTAGAGACGAGCATGCTGTTGGTTGATGGTAACGATACGTCTCTTGGACAGAAGCAAATTCAAACAACGTCATGAATTATAAAGCAACGCTTAGCATTTTACTGTGCCCGCCACCCTGAGCCATAACATGTTAAGTCTCAATATGTCCAATAGAATATATGTCGAATAAAACAAACAGAAATATTTCATTAAGCAATTGCAGTACCAACTACATACTTTTACCGGTCTATACACTTATGCTGACCAAAATAAATAAATGTATATTATACAGTAGTTAGTATCATTATGACACAGTATCAACCTAAAGTTATTTTATTTCTATTTAAATAATCCCTTGGCCTTCCTATAGTTCGTATATTCCGTAACTTCGAGAAATATTATTTATGCCAAGTGCCTAACGAGTATTTCGTCACCACTATCTCGCAGCAATAAATAAAGGAAATTCAAGCCAAGATGCACTACAAGCTATATAACATCGCCCTCAAATAAACATTAAGATATGGAACAGTGCACTCAAGTATTGCCTATGTCCTACAACGTTGCTACCCGAAGCGAGGCGTGAAGCATCGACCGACGAGAGGCAATCGTCTCCCACCAGTCAATATTGTCGAGATAGTTCTCCAGAACATAATAGTTACCATAGTGTAGTTACTTCACTGTGTAAGGATGTCAAAAGATTTGAAAAGACGTTTCTATTGGACATTGTCGAGAGATGATAGGAAAAATTGCCGGCTTAACCTTAAGTAGTCAGGGCCACAAATGGGTTAGGAACGTTACAAATTATATAATAATTGATTTTTCATTTTTAATGTCAAATATAACGACGTATTCGGAAAACTAAAACTTAGACAGTACTATGTTTATTTTTTGCTCTGAGTTGATTTTTTTTATAGTCATATATAATTAAAACTCTATAAACTCGACCTAACCACTCTTAATCGTCCTCTCCCCTTCTGGAAAAAAGGCGTGAATTTATGTATATACGTAAAAACTCCTTTATATGTACATGCCTTTATAGCTTCTGTTTACATCCACACCGCAGCCCTACGTTTTTCGTTCACCAAAATCGTGACCGAATCTAATAAACACACAATAACATTGAACGACAATGAAGGTGTAACAATAATCGTAGCGATCCGATACAACACGATTTACACCCCCGGCCATTATAAGGGTGTTATTGCTGTAATGTGGGGTTTTATTGTGATTAGATATGGGTTATGTTGAAATAAATGTGGATTTCTGAAGAATTAATTTAGATTTAAATACGTTGTGTAATTTTACAACTAAAATTAACTCTAGTAAAAGTTGAGTATTTTTTAAACTACTGGACTTGCAATATTGAAGATTTAAAAATCGATTATATCAATAAATTACAGATATTAATTACCCATTTATGTAATATTTATTGGGTAGGCAGCTGTCAGTCAGCTGTAGTGTTTCAAAAATCGCCAATGTTAATGAGCGTCATTGGTCATACCAATAATTAAACAAAGTAAATTGCTGCATTTGATTTATTAAGCAAATAAAACATAAGTAAATATTAAACCACTCTCAATTGAATTCTCGATTGTAAACTAGGCCCATGCCCTGCAGTGGGACGTATATGGGCTGCTACAGTAAACATTAATCAAAGAACAGCAGTACTGCAACTCATCAATTCTCTGACGTCACGATGCGTGCGGTCCAACGTAAATAATGTACGTATTATAATCCACAAATCCAGGGTCAAAAGGGTTATGGGTAAGACAAATGTTTGCCAAACCCTCACCCATGGATTAACATCATGGGATTACGCGTTAAATTTAAAAGTTTACATAGTTTTAAGTATGCTCCGTGTTATTAAGTGATGCGTTAAACATACTTATATCTAAATATTTGTTTTTTAATTCCTAAATATTTGTATTAAATTACGAAAAACTGGCCTTAATATTATCCACGATGTTCCTTTGTGTAAATGTTTTTTTCTCTCGATCGAATGCTCGAATTTTCCAATTGTGTTAATTCGACCTCAAAGTAAACAATTTTACTCGTTTCTAACCCTTTAAAATTCAATTTCAGTGTTGCTCGGAAATTCAAAATCCTTGATGAACATTACCACTGAACGCCCGTCAGGTCTGCTAGCTTACCATATCCGTATCACAAGGATATAGCCAAATCATATTCAACTTAATTTCCAGATTCAAATCGATGTAACCCCATTCGAAAGGACCCGACCAAAGGGTATGAGGTAACAAAAGACGCGGGCACTTGTTTACCCAAATTACGCAAGCAAGTTTACATTTCCACTACACAACTACTCGCCATGAACACTTCTGGGATAAGTTTCCCTAATAAGTACACGAAGTTCGCAACTATCGATAAACTTCCCCGAATTTAATACCGAAACTCATTGGCCCGAAAAATCGGTTCAGGCTTTAATAAATGGCTTAGGTCAACAAGGCTTGAAAATATTTTTGCTAATTATTATTTTTCGGCTTTTTAATTGCAGTGCTTGTTTTTAGTTTGATGCTGTTATTGGCTTTAAAGTAGATTTAAGTAATTGCTTTTGCAGTAAATATTTTGATAGTCTAAATGGAGAGATGGTATAATTATAATGAAGTAAAAAAATGTAATACTATAACGCCGAGATGCGAATAAGAATAACATTGAACTAGCATATATTCTTAACTATGAATACAATAAGAAAGATCTCAGAGCGAATTTCTATAAAACTCTATCTACTACAACGTTCTGTCTCTGTCCAGCAAGCAACGTGAGATTTAAACATATTATTATTAAAATTATTGCAGGTTTTCTCATAGGACATCAAATTGATGGTTAGGTTAGAAGTTAGGGCGTGACCACAAACTTTAAGCCCATAATACTGTCAAAATTCACTATCCAAAACACAAAAGCCCGAATACAGTTCTAAGGTAAAGAATTCCACATCGGCTCGTAAATGGAATCTTGACAATGGTTGACAATAAAACGCAAAGAGTGCGTTAACGATCAATAAAACGTGTTTACTGTGAGTCGTTAAACAAAATCCGAATACTAATGGGCCGGGATGTTTTCTTGGGCCGCTGTTCTGATCAATGCGGGATTTACTCAGATTTGAAATCTATAATGGTGAATAAAATTCCGTGAGAATGAGCACATGTTGGATTTTTTTTTTTTTTTCAGATTACTGAGTTCAGCTTTGTACTGGAAGGACTTTATTTATTCAAAGAAATAAATATAATAAATCGTATACGCCAGATGTATCTCCATTCATTAGCAAGCATTACATTAAAGAATTATTAATTTTCTTTATGCATCAAGCGAGGGAATGAATTGCGTCGCCTAACTACAAAGTGCAGGTGATCCTTCAAAAAAGGCCATAATTACATCAAAAATAGTTAAAAATAAAAATCCGCCGTAAATCCTGGCGCTGGCAAAAGTTCTTTCACTACAAAAATCCCACTTCGACTTATTCATTAAACTAAGTAAGGAAGTGCTGCGCTCAGCGAAATAATACAATTTGAAAAATGATTATCCCGGACGCCGTTACATAACTAACGGCGAGTCCTTAAACTGTTCAAAAGTTTTCCGGGCAAGAGGCTGTTACCCGGAGCTTTCGACTGTAATACGATCTAGGACGCAAACACAAAGTTCGCCATTTTCGTGGGCAGTATCTGAAAGAATGTGCGGTATGTAGCCCGATGCGGTGGGCAACTTTATACCATCCTCGCAGAGATTAGCGATTTTACTATCGTTCGGGAATGTCAGTGCGATGCTAGTTGCTCAAGAAGTACCAGTGAACTCCAAGTTTAGTTGAGAATTCTCAGATATTTGTAGAAAGTTTAAAAAGATTGTGTTGACACTAACCAACTACGGGAGGTGGTTTCGTTTAGTGAGTAACATAGTTGGAATGTTCTTTAACGGAATGTTAACTTTCAATAATATAAATATGTTTTATCTCACAGTAACGACAAGATTTTTACTATTTTGCATTCTGAAGATGTTGTCTTGAGCAACTATCTAAATGCTACAACATTATTTTGAATATTAAATATATATTTTTTAATTCACATTTTATTTTATGAAAACATCTTAACTGAAGGGATAAATTGACTTATCTGACAATACAATATATATTATAATTAGCATTTCGTCTTAAAAATTCGGAACCATTTCCTAAATTGAGTCTTTGTAAAAAAAATGAAAATTCAATCTACAACATTTTCAAACGTAGCCCCGCTTGTCATCTCCCACGACATGGGTCAAGAAATATTCTCTTAGAAAGCAACTTATGAAGCTTTTGACTTTGAAACATTTTCTTTATTGAATAGGCTGAGGAAATTATTATTTCAACCGTCAACGGGTCTCAAGATAAATATAGATCTTTTTGCCTTGTGTAAAATCAAAATGTATGGGATATTTGTAAATACGACAATTCAATTATTGGTTGGAAGTTACCAACGTCCAAGAAAATTGACGGAACATTGTACAGAAATAGTCGCTATACCTAATAACCATAATCTTGTGAATTTCCGCCATAGCGTGAAGAGGCATCTTAGCGGGCCAGCATGGTTGTCTTCTATGGTATGAGACCGCCGTCTGATGCCATTCAATATTCTATCTCGACGGCAGTATCAGTACAAATGTACTTACCACCAGGTTCAATAAAGTCACTGTACCGTGCCAGCATAAAAAAAAAATACATTGGTTCTATTTTAATTATTCATAATATTTTAATCGATAAATTTTTGTTCGTAATGTAAACCGATTCTGAAAAAAAAAGGTTTTATTGTAAGCCGATAATTCGTTACCCATCTATTTTTCATTTCGAATAAACGTCACTCAGTGACAATAAGATACTAATTCAAGAGTAGAGAGATATATGACATAAAAGAGTTATACTCGTATTATTCAGGCATTCAGTTAGAATTAATGAATGTCAGAAGGTGGATTTCATATTCACGGCTACTATGTCTTTTTCAGTATATCGTCTTAATGTAATTTGATATCCCTTAGAACAACAATCATTTCCTAGATGAAAAATTCTTAGTGAAAAATGCCCTTTTTTGTACCTTTAACAATCTCTGGTTAACAACGTGTTCAAAACCCATCTGCGTCAATATAATAATTTTTAATTTTCAGTGATCAGTTAAGGTAATATTTAAGGCGTAGCAGAATTCAAAAAACAGATTTCGACGAATTGTGAATCTCCTCTTCTTTTGAATTCGGTCAACAAACCCAATTTCAGAATTATAATATTATTAAGGATAAACCACTCAATTTATCAAATAGGTCGCTGTAGGTACCTTTATCGGGAGACGTATACTTGATAAAGATCAGGATGTTTACCAGTTCCCTTGACTATCATTGATATATATCTTTATTAATCTGATAGAAAACAAAATTGTAGAATATTATTATTAAACGAAGGAGATAAGTAAATCTGTGATTATCATCAGCGCCGCTTGAAATAAATCCTTAACCACTTAATTATACCAAATTCTGGCTTCGGTAATTAAATAAAATTCCCAGCTAAAGATGTAGTGTTGAATAACGTGAATAATTAAAACTACTTGATCCAGTTAAAAGAAAATCTTTTATAAAATCTTAGAAGTTATAGAGTTCCTTTATAAGATGAGAGAGTCTGAAACTGTAAATTCATTTAAATCACACAGTTCAATGAGTTTCATTTCTACACGTAGAATGTGTGGGCTGTGAACCGTGAAGTCTAGGTTTCTATAACCTATTATAACAATTCAATTTGTATGAAATATAGGATTTTCTCTTCCTAGGTGTGATCAAAAGTGACCCATTACAATTTACGCTTTAACGCTATTACGCTTCTTACAACACTATGAAACCCGAAGAAAAATATAATAATAGAAATGAAATCCCATACTTGCATACTGCCACCAACCCCAGGAAGCGAATAAATCCCTTTTTAATAAATCGGAGAACACTTAAAATAATCTACTTTTCAACATTCATTAATAAATAAAAATACAGTTATGGATTAACTACCTTCTGCTAACTTTAATTTGTCCATTACTAAATACCCAAAATATTACCAGTTACGCTAACAGCTAACACAACAATACTAAAACCTATAAACCTAGTACTAGTACAAACATGTACTCACATCAACATCGATTCCGGGCTGCGCGAAGATCCTGGTAAACGGATACTCCTTAGGCAGGTAGCTGAAGAACTCCTGCCTGCCTCTGTACCATTTGACACTGTACAGGGTTTCATTCCCTTCCAGTGTCCATTTACAGCCGAGCAGCACTGTGTCGCCCAATTTGACGGCAGAGGGCGATATTAGTTGCACGTCTCGTAGCGCGATGGTGTCTGTAACAAGCGATAGCGGGTTTAGTACGGTTTTTGTTTTGTTTTTTGTATTGTTTTTGGTAAATATGTGTGACTATTAATTATTCTATCGCCACTCACTACGAAAGATAGGCTTTTCTAAACATGACCATTCTAACCTAAATATTAATGCAAACAATGCTAAACGTATTTGTGGGTCCCACAAGCATTTTTTCTGGTGCGACGATCAAAATCCCGGACTCCGCTATCACACCAGGCTCCTTAACTAACTTATAGGCAGTAAAATTGTTACTTCCTTATTCAACCGTTAATTCAATAAGTTTTAAGGTGTATGTATAACAAATTAATTAATTACTCCTTAACATTTTAGGCACAAACAACATTATGTAAATAACACAAAGAGGAAATAAGGAATTTCTAAACATCCTCGTATTCCGCCAGTACTAAGGTGAAAATAAAAATTACGCCGATTTTCATGCATAATAGACCGTCAAAGAAAAACGCGAATGAAAGAAAAATTTTGAAACCATCAAAATCATAAGTCAGAATAAATATGAGTAATGAGGCAATGATTTGGCAAATCAACCACATCTTATTTGTATGTTTTATGGATCTTATGGAAACGGTGGCTTTCGATTTAATTGAGATTCTTGAACCCAATATAAAAGCCGATACACGAACGGTAAATCAATTTCCGAATATAACGTAGAAAAACATTTGGTCGTATACACCATTTTCTTTCCCTTTGCCGCCATAATGCCGTATATTGGGCGAAAGGTGGATACTGAATAACAGGGGTTGTCTTTTAAAGGTATATAAAATTGCCATTGCTTGATATTGTTAATGGAAGTGGATTTTCGACTTGTTTGACTTTTTCGGGGAATAATGATGTTGAAATGTAGTGATATCATTTAAAAAATGCATGTAGTTAAATTATAACCATAATAACTTTATGATTCTCGGTACTTAATCAATAGATATATTAATTTCAATTCCGCTAATGAAATATTGGACAATGTTTCAAAATGACAATACTATTGGGTGTCAGGGTAGTCGTGAAATCAACAAATTTCTCTATAAACAATACACTACATTCCATCCACGCTTTGACAATTGAATTAACGCATACTCGTTTCATAATATAGAAATGTCCCGGCCACACATCCACCATCACGGCTCGTGTCAATCAGGATCAACAGTGGTACACAGAAAAATTACAAGGAGCACTGAATCAACGAGCCTCTACGGGATACTGGCTTGTTTTAACCTCTTTCTTATACACACACATACGTAAGAAACAAAGGCACATTTCATAAAGTTAATCGCTGCCCGCTCCGCTACACAACCCGCTGTCACTCGCACCCAACCTTTATGCGGCTGGCGGGCGCTGTGACCGCAAACAATTACATTACAAGACACGACGCCCGCATCCTAACGCAATTACAAGACGGACGTACGCCCGATTTATTTATAATTATACACACTGATACTGTGCAGGTGACTATTTGGGACAAAATGGGGGGATTAATGGAGCAAATACGCACAAACGTAGATTAAATGTTGGGTTTAATGTGTATTGTTGAGTAAAAAGACTTTGAGCTCTTGACACGAATGTTGGGTATACACGTGGTGAAAAGTAATTTGGAAGTTTACGTGAGGCTTAGGGAACTGGTAGTGTATCGAAAGGCGTAGGTGTGATCACCGCATCGTGAAAAATAGTTTGTAAGACATAAAAGTATTTCAGAGTCTGATGCCCACGACTTGGTGTAGTAGTTTAAGACTGCATATTAGATTGTTAGTTGTATTTATTTACTTTTCGCAAAGAAGCTTACAGACTAATAACAAAAAAATAATAACTCAATAACTAATCCTATTGCTAATTACAAGCCATCACCTATTAATATACAAATATGAATACCTAACATAATTAACAATAGAAAATACCATTTATGGTGCATATTATTATATTTATGGCGTAGTAAAATTGATAATTTATTTTTTCTCCCACGCGCCAATTATACCCTAAAGTACTAAAAAATATTTACTCAATATTCCAATTTCTAAAATGACATCAACTGGATCTTCCAAGGTTAATTTTATTTACCCTCGCAATAATAACAGCCATTAGAAGGGAAATACACTTCGCGGTGACTATTATAAAATATCTTACTTGATGTTTAAACCAACATTAAATTGGCGGTCGAATAATAGAAATTTAATTTTAATCCCAAACCACTTATCTACTGATTACGTAGACAGACGTATTTTTGAGATGTTCACGTATTCACGTTAATATAATACACTTTTACGATATATTTGTATGGAGTACTAAAGCTCGAAGTGCCTTGGCTAGCCAATATTTACATTTTATTGCCGCTGAATGTATCATAATACTAGAAAATATACACTTGCCCTACATTTGACCACAATTCGTAAACATACAAATAAGCCTGTTGGTTCTCGCTTAAGAAGATATTACTACACGACACATACATATGTGAAATTGATGATTCACACTGAATATTCTGGACTACTGTATAAATGAATCGGTTTGACTGGAGTGGTACTGTCTCACAGAAAGCTAACGTATAGCAACGGGTTTGCTGTCCTATTTCGGTCAATGAGTGGGACTGCCGGGCGATAAATTCCACATTCCATAGATCGTCCTTTTTACTTACTTATCCTCCATCTATCTTTCTGTAACTACTGGACATCATGAGACTTAAAATCTTGTATCTCAAGATTGCGAACACAGTAGTATGCCAAGAATTGCTTTGTAAAACTTCATGGTGTTATTTGGTTTTACTACTGTCCATGAGCGATTGCATCGCTTACCATCAGGCGAATGGCACGTACGTGGCACCATTCATCGCTGTAAAAAGAACATTTTGAGCGACTGAAAGAAAGTATTCATTCAATGTGCATACCATTAATACCAACTAAACTTAAGTGGCATGCTTTGCAATTTCAGGCCTTAAAAATATTTTTCTATTCTCATGTATAGAAAGCATACATATGAGTAAATATAAAAGTTTGCCTAGTCACTCTCCTTTCTGAGCTTTTACACAAACATTTTTATCAACTCACCCCCACTCAAAACGAACGAGCGAGAATAAACCCCCAACGGATAAAATGCTAAAAAATGATCCACATAACACAATACGTGCTTTAGGTATCCGTAGAGATTTATAGAAAACATAATTGGTTTGGTATCGGGCCGAGTGGCCTATTCCGGTAATGGACGGGCCCTCTCGATCTCAACTTTATTACGTCGTTGGCCCCCGTTCTCTTGCAATTTGTCCAGAGAAAAAACACTCTGTATAAATGTTCTCGCTAAGTGATTTAGGAGTTTGCAGTTACTAATTGAGTTTGTGACGTGATTTGAAAGTGTTTGATTGCTGCGAAAATGTTGGTGGAATACTAGTTTTTTTCGGACATATTTAATATATTTAATCATTCTGTTGCTAGTTGCTTTCAAATTACCGAAGTGTGCTCTGGAAGATAGCTTTCACTTAAATTATCATATTGTATTCTCGTATTCTCCTATCACTGTTAAGAAAAAAGAATAACATATTTGTATAGCTTAACGAACGCTCACTTGTCCTTGAGGACCTTCAGATTTGGTGATTGACAAAATAGTCTCCCATCAAACAAATATAATTTAATTATACTCGTAGGTGTAGGTATTACGTGTTTTACATAAAGTAAAACATTTCAAAACCTTAAATTTAGTCACGGAATTTTTATTAATATTGGCACGTGTAACTTCGTATTTAATTCGCACGTTAAAAACACCCAAGTATTTATAATTAAAAGAGAAATTTCAAAAACTTAAACATTCGACATTTGCTCCGGCCGCAAATTACACTTAAAACTGTAATACATTTACCGAAATATTACTAAATATTTCGTGGAATCACGTAAATATTCGGTCGCGCCGCACCTACATGTGTGGTTTGTGTTTTGTAACGGAAATTGAAAACAACGGAGCTAACCGAAAATTATTTCGTTGCTGTTTCACTTTGCTCAGTAAATATATTAAAAGTTTAAGTTTACTAGGTTGCAGGGGGCCAACAAGTCTTCGCATTCTCCAACTTGTACGTATTCTTAAATAAGATATCATGGGTGTACATGCAAATAATATTGTACCCAATTTTCTTAATATATTATTATTTAAATACGTATTAGAGGATAATTTGGCTCACATTTTTGGGGCCGGTTGCCTTTCCCTATTATGTTTACGCTTTAAGCCACTTTCTTGTTCCAATGCGATTCTTTTATTCCAGATTACTTACATTGCCATTATTTATCTGTCATAAAGTCCTTCATCGCTAAAGCAAACGGTAATTATTAACCGTATAGGACAAGTATCAATACTATAACTCAATTCGGTTGTCAAGTAAAACAAAAATTGTACATTTTGTCCCATAACTGATTTACCGTTGCAAAATGTATTCTGATATCAGATTGTTAATTTAAACCACAGCGAAACATATGAACATGCTACATTTAACGCTCACCATTAAATAGAATTATCATCTCTAATTAAATTTCCATCGCGACATAAATATTTAATTCAATATCGAGTGGCGTCACCGGTAACGGATATCGGCATAATATAATGGAGACCGCAAGATATTGCATTACCCTTGGCGGGTCAGCGCCATCTAATTGAACCCTGAGGGTGACATTTTATATAAACATGATATAGAAAATAAATTAACTTTTTGACTCGCCCTCGTTCCTGTAATAAATTGAACACTCGCCGCGCGACGTAAAATGGAAAACGTTTTAAGAAACGTGATGAGCCCCTTGTGTGATGAAGAGCCTAATAAATTGTCTTATTGTATCAGCCATTTTGTCGTCTTTATTAAAAATGTATGTGAGTATTAAAAACGGATAATATTAGATTCTGGTTTCATAAGGCCTCGTCCTGCAATATAAGAGTTCAAAAATACAAGAATAAAAAAAAATGGTGAAGATGTTAAGTCTCCAGTAGTTGCTCTGGCTATAATGTCCTTCAATCCGAAACACAAGAGTGTATTTACACTGCTGTTGGTGGGAGAAATAGACATTGCCATAAGTTAATTACTCTTGTATTTAATTAATTATAATAGTGATCACTAACGGCCACACTCAGAGACGTTTAATGTCAATTAAATGTCTCTGAGTACGGCAGTAAATATAATGAGCGCGATTTGTGAAAATTCAACCTTTATTTGAAGTCACTACGCATATGTATTCCAAGTTAGAAAGAAACTTCAGCGCAAAGGAAGCCACAACCCGAATTGTAAACATAAGTCCCAAATTCTCACGCGTCACAAATTACCCCGAGGCAAATTATTATTTAAAAGTACTACAGGCTTTTAACTTCATCAATTAAATTCCGTACATAGTGTTAGGTAATGACTCTTCTAATTAACATTTCTCAAGTTTATGTCACAGCTCTTTTTATATGAGTAGTAAAGCATTTTATTCGAGAAGGTTTACTGCTACGTGGAATTGGGAAATGTTCTGCAGTTCCTTAAAACATGCGGCTGCTACTGTGAGGTAATGACTATTTGAAAGGTCTCTTAGGAATTTCTTGAGATGAGCACATTTTTGTATCACCATCTTCATCCACAATAAGTCCACTGCGGAATATGGGCTTCCCCCAGGGACTAACAACGATCTATCAAAAGCTACATTTATGCAGCGAATTCCTACAACCCTCATGTCGTCGTCTCCTATTACGTGTATCTTATTATGTGTCTACTATTGACCACCAGCTTCCTTACAACTGTATGATATAAGCGTTTTTCTTATTTATATCTCAAGCAAGAAAAGACCACGTGGTAGGCCACGCAGAAAGTGGAAAGATGACTTAGATAATTTTCACAACAACTGGCGGATAAAAGCATTGGATAGAGACGGGTAGAAGAAGGAAAGGGAGACCTTTGCCCGGCAGTGGGACAGTATAGGCTAAAAAAAAATCTCAAGCATGGAAAGTGGATATTCATTAGTTATGTCCATAATCTTATTATTGTCACGTATTAACTGTACATCAAGCACACATATCATGAAGGCGGATTCACCGAAATATAATTGAGCAACAACTTTACTACCACACGACAACAAAAGGAAATATTATCTACGACAAATGTCGTTCCAGGAACTATTCTCAAAATAGATTAATGAACAAAGCAGGCTCTATGAAATTAATAGTACACTCAAAGTATCCAACAATCTCCCTCATTCTCTTCAACTCCAATTATTTCCATAGCGACCTGCTGAGCCCAGTCCGCAACTGGCGACTTCCCGCAACTTTAACTGGGTCGTATCAATGATTTCTAAAATAGTATTTTAAATATAACAAACTTCAGTTAAGTTTCTTCGTTTATCTTCTTGGGGGCAGGTTAAAACTGAGGTTATAGTTACGAAGCATCGGAAGATTACAAGCACAAGGTTTCCAATAAGTCGCTCATGATTTTTTTAGAAAACTTATGTTCAGCAGTAGACATTCTACAGATAAGTTTATTGAAATTTTAAAAAGTTAGTTCATTCTACTTTAAAAGATAGGTAGTGTTAGCCTGACCAGTTCAGCCAGAGTTCGTTTTCCCACTGAATCTTCGCGATTTTGCATCCATATATCCGGCCTTTAGCATTCTTGACTATAAGACCTTACTAAGAACTATGGACTATATGGCATAACCACTCTCAATCGTACTCTTGATTGTAAAGGACCCACATGCCCTGCAGTGGGATGTATATAGGCTGGTACTGGTAATATGAACAGTACGATAAAAAATCAACAGTAAAAATTACCGTGGAGACCTTTCAAACATACAATACTTCAGCATATTAAGCTTAAGTAAGATATCACATCACAAACCACGACCAAAACATTGCCATCCATCAAACCCTACCTGAAATTGCACCAAACATCGCTTATACGTATAAATTCACAGATAGATTAAATCATTCCCACCCCCGAGACCCTAAAGGCTTAATAGTGGACAACCCGCAGCCAATCAAGTGGAAGGGCCTTAATTAACTCAATCAAGTGAATGGTGCAAAACAATGTTCCGGATTTGCGAGGGGACACCGGCTCGAATTGATAAGGGCGCGCTAATGATCTTACAATGATTATGATGATGAATTTCTGGATGGCCGCGTCATTGGCCTAGCGGTACATGGCGACTATGGTTTTGTTCATAGGTGAATTTTGGATATGATTGTGTAGTCACAGGTTTTTTGAAAGGTCTTATAAAATGACAGGCATGAAAATTTTAAAATAAAGGCAAAATTTTTGGCGAAATATATGTTCATCATTCAGACTCTGTGGCGCAGTAGGTTAGATGCCGCCTGGAAAACGAGAGGCCGCGGATTCCACGCACTGAGAGAAATGTTTGTGCGGCCCATAAACATTTCTTTCAGGTCTGTGCGTTTGTGAGACCGAAGAGTCTCTCGTAGTTCCTGATACCCACGACAAGACTCGATCATAGTGTGGGGTCAGGATAATGTACATATGTGATTGTTGGGTGTTATTATTATTATAGAAAAAGTGAATACACATCGTTTCCATGAGTTAGAAATACAGGATGTCTCTACAGATGCAAACCAGTAAAAAATATTTATTATCCCAAACATGTCATCGAAAAAATGTTAGTATTTTTAGTTGATATTTTTTACGTAGCGCTTTTTTCCGTCGCAAATGAAAATATTTTCCTACTTTTTTTCTTCAAATCAAAATGCTGGTCTATGGATATCCATAAATCACTATCTGACGGGCTGTGTCTGATGACTTTACTATCTACACCAGGTCGTTTTTACCGAGGCTGTATTTTACGCCGCCTCAGCCTTAATATTTTTTCTACTCCACTGCCATTAGTTGTACGAGCCCCGCCCTGACCACTTCAACTTGCTAATGAGTCCAAGTCTAAGTAGTATTTGATGCAACTGAATTATGCTTATGTTTCATAATTATAACAATTGAAATTGTAACAAGTGAGGTATGTTTCAAATAACAATTAAATTGTGTCATAGTACAGCATTTTAGTGAAAGTAAATAGCTATGTAAAGTGAGTAAATAGTTACGTCTCATTATACGAGTATTAAACTTTTGTTTTTATTTAAGAATTCGAATTATTCACGAAACAAACCAAAACCTATTTAGTGCGACAGTTAAGACTAGAACAACAAAGAAAATAAGAGAATTGTAAAAAAAAGTATTCGATCCATGGAGCAAACACCATAAATTCATCCAGGTAGATTAATGCAACAAATAGTTTCGCATCTATAATAAAATATAATTAATTAGACGCCAGCTGTAAAACGAGAAGCTACGGGTTCAATCCCCGCACCGAGAGAAATGTTTGTGAGGTATTTGTCTCAGGTCTGTGTATTTGACAACCGAAAAATCTCTCGGAGTTTCTAATACTTACGACACAACACTATATATACGTATGTATATATGTGACTGTTGGGTGTATTTGTTTGTAATAAAACAAGTTCATTTTTACGAAAAACAAACTTGTTTAATTTATTTCATACATCAGCATCACATATTTAATAAATTTTCCGCTTCGTTGATTGTCAGCCATGTTTGCTTAGAAATCGATATTTGACCACTCAGTCAGCTTCAACTATATTAAATCCGTTCCCTTCATTTTTACGAATTCACGCCGTACACGAATCCATCCAACCGGAATATCTAGATAAACGCCCAGTAAAAACTTGCCTAAACACCGCCCAGTTTCGTGAGATCCCTCGTGGCTCTGTCATTTTTTAAACTCGTACTAAATCGACCGTAAAAGAGGGAGATAGAAGTGTCTACGTAATTTGGTCGTGTTTTCGAGTGGACCATGCTGTCATCGGCCTCGCATTCGGTTTTTTAAAAATGTAAATTGAATCCTAGTTTCGGTAGGCAATGTGTGTTTTCCCGTAAATCGAAAACAATTTCGCTGCACGGAAAACATAGTTGTTAGGCAAATTTTTTCACCATTTGGTTTAGATTTGTATGTAAATGTTTAAAAAAATTGTCAAACGGTGTCATTGTTACAACTATTTTTGTTTTGTAGCGTCAAATAAACGCTTGAAACGGAACAGAATGGAATATTCGATGTTATTTTTCACATCATTGAAACGATCGGTATCCGCTTAACTTCGAATACAAAGCGAACATTATTTTATGATGTACGTGAAACGGTTTGAATTGACCTGTTTTAGCGCTATATTACGTATGTCGCATTGCTAGCTCGGCCTACGCTACTATAGAGAAGAAATACATTATAGATAACTAGACAACCTTAGAATGCTATCATAAGATAGCTATATTAATTCTTGGAGTTCAGATGTGGAAGAATCTTCTCCACAATCTGTCAGCTGCCCTGTCGCTCATAGCGTAACGTAATAACGTGAGAATATACATAAATTGTGAGCTAGCTTATAATACAACAACTTACTAAGGCTTGTTATGTAAAAAAAGCAGGCGGAAAAAACACTCGAATTAATTGATGCACATCTTAAATACACCCAACAGTCACATATGTAGTCCTCGCTCCACGCTTAGAACTAAACAAACATGACACACTTCAACTCACCATCAACGTCACCGTACATAACCGCCAGCAATAAAATTAAAAAAACACCAAACCACTCATATTTATTATATCAATTCGTCGAAAAAGGCCGACGCACATTGTCCCCATCGTGGACGTAACAAGGGTCCGCTTGTAGCCCAGCTCATATTTCCCCTGGCTAATCCATATTTATTCGGGTGCCCTTGTGCACAACGGCTGCTAGGCCCCGATAAGGCCCCGGACTTTTTATATTAACGCTCTTAATATTTTTTGGACTAAGTTGATCGACTGGGATCATTGGGTTTGTTTGACGTGCCCGGATTTGGAATACACTCGGAATTTTGAAGGGGTTGTTGTCTGTAAATCTTTCAAATATTAACGGCTTTCCAATAGCTGCGACGAATTGTGAGATATAATTTTCATAACGAGTGACGTGGGCTTAAATAAGAAGTAACCACGTTTATTGACAACCTCCGTGGTCTTCTTGGTTATACTTTTCTTATGATATAAGAGGCCAAGTGTTCCGTCCCCGCTTCAGGACAAATATTTGTGCGATTCACAAGTATTTATGTCATATCTGTGTGTTTGTAGACCCAAAAGTCTCTTGTAATTTCTGACACCGATGACCCAGGACTTGTATCTTGTGTTCATAACTATGTATGTGACTGTTCGTTGTATTTATATATTAAATCATTAGACGCCTTTTGTGCCCTGAGAGAACATGCTCCCACATGTCCCCGAAAATTATCAATAGCAACCCACATTGAATAGGCAAACTAGAATCGAGCTCCGATATTGCAAGACGCATTACAAGTCTCAGAGTGTACGTTCGGTCGTGACGTCAGACGTAGGCTTTAGGCAAAACATCATACATACATATATGAACCTATGCATGTACAAATATTAACAATATGTTCTGTACATGTTACACACAAATACTTGTATTGTGTTCCCTGATGTCTTGTTTCCAGTTAATTAGTTGTTGTGTAGGCTTTGATGTACAAAATTACATTCTGAAAGCTCGTTTATCGATCACTATTTGTACGTGTATATGTAATTTATTAAATTCGAAAATTCAGTTTTCGAATTTAAATTCAGAATGAAATTCAGTGAAATAAAATATCAGTTTTAATTGGGACCGTGTATATTTTGTTCAGGTGGCTTGTTAATATAATTATACACTGAAAGTTAATAAAAAGTAAAACAAACGGGACAATGGACATATTGAGACTTAAAATTTAACGTCTCATTTAATTTGCCCTCCGCAAATTAAATACGTAAATAATAGTTAAGAAAAAATACCGGGAGAATAACGGTAGAAGATTTTTTTATGTCTGACTTATGCAGGTCCGGCAAACGAACAAACAGGTCACCTAATGGAAAGTGATCATTGCCGCCCGTGAATATAATATATCATAATTGTAGATCATAAAGGTTAGATAGTTGCCGGAAAACGGCTTCTCCCGTTTTCAGCAGGAAAGAAAAAGAATGCGAAGAGGATATATTACCCCTTATTGCGCATCCGGTAGTCTCACTCAATGAACGACACGCGACGGCGACGGTGTCGTTTCACCTCGTTTTCTTGTGAGTCGGTGGTACCACTATAGACTGCCTACCCATTCCTCCTGACTCATGACTGACAACAGCGTGGCTGTACCACATCTAAAAGATTCAACTACTAATATAATCCCAAATAGGATCGGGCAGCAACGACCAAAATTCCATTAAAATACCATCGTTTCATAAAGCGTACTAAAAATAAGAATATTAAAAATATAAATCGGCATAAGACATTAACTGTGATACTAAGCACACGTAAAATAATATTCTGTGCGCACAAGTTTCACATTTTCGAAAAATAATTCACAAACTTCACCAACAGACGCTAGCTGAGCGCCATATATTTATTTAGCTCGCAACTTCGTCTATAAATTCAATTTGAGACGGAGCTAACTAAGCCGGGTTCAGAAGAGGCAGTACCTTTGCTGGAGTCGTTTGTCACTCGAGTTAATCTGAAACAACAACGGAGCCTGCGTCTCAGTGACCAATCACTACATGGACGTCCTCCACACACTGTTGTATAGAATGAACGGTCCTGTGGCTTGAGTGACACTTGGGTAGCATTCAGTAGCTTGACTAGTGATTTGCGTAGGAACTTAGGTATATAATGTGATTCAACGTGCATGTTGGAAAAATTTACTATTTATATATTATTTAATTTGTTCATTAAGACGTAATTATAGAAGCGAAAGAGCCAAAGACTGACCTTGAGATGTAATTTATTAAATACAAAAAATCGGGGTAGTCTTATATAATAATTAGAGCACCATCTTGTCTCATAAAGCTGCTGGTCATCCCACTATAGTGCGGATCAATAAATATGTTTAGATTTTATATTAATCGCCAGTTTTCACAAAGATGATCAATCTACAACAAATTTTGAATAATGATCCAAACATAATTCCATCCAGAATGTCTAGCTATAACTCTCCTCTATTTAACCAGTGGCTTCTAACCGCCCATATATTAAGCAAATAGTGTATAAACAACAATAATCCTAACTAATTAGGCTACTTAGATCTACACGAGCTTGTCACTTTGTACCGAGGTTCACCGCAACGACCGCAAATGTTATTGTCGGTGACGCGGCATGTAAAAACATTAATTAGTGCCCACTAACTTCTGCTCCAATGTTCTACATTGATTATTAAATTATTAGCGTGTAACAGATGTTGGACTTAGGCGTAGTGAAATCAGCCATTTGTGTTTATTTTGCAAAATGTTTGACGAGACGAGAATGGCATTCCACTGGGTTTGCCATCTTGGGACATCAGATGTCTTAATATTTCCAGTAGTTACTCTAGCTACAAAGTCCTTCAAATCAGAACACAGCAGTGCATTTATAATGCTGTTTGGCAGAAGAAATAGCGATTCGGGTTGTCACTACCCTGGCGACCTCTTACATATAAGGGACCTGCCACCAGTATAACTCACATTGTGGTTTAAAAAGTTTCAACAATAAAGAAAAAGAATAAACCAATTCACTCAACTAGAAGAATAAAACCAAGTTACGCAACTAACGGAATATCATACCTATCATCAATATAGAACTGGGGCTCACAGCTGACATAGCCGTTGCCATCCTTGAAAATAGAGGATAGAAGGATTTAACAAGTGATGCAAACTCATCACTATCGCTCATGAAGAGATCACAGCTGCGAGTATCCTTGTAGAACGAAGGATCGAAGGCTTGAAGAAGGGATAAAGTAGACATTTTTGGGATATCAGAACCATAATCGAACAAATACAATGGCCAAGCAGTTTGGTACTTCACATCAGATTTCAATGATGTAATGCTAAGGCACCAATTTATACTGTAACCAATAGTGAGTTCGAATTAGTCTACCAATGATATAACACTATTGGATGGAACTTAGAGAAAAAAATGCACACTTCAATGGAACCTTTTATCTATAAAACTGGAACAAAATTGAACAAGAAAATCTAAGGAGGAATTAATCCCAACATGGTCCCTCTAATGACCCACATCCGCACAAACCACGTACACTAATTCCCCAAACCCGCCAACAACACTCCGTTGGCCGAACTCCAAAGCCGTATGTAGCCGGCACTCCAATTTATTGGATATCAAGCTGTCAGTGCCTTTGATGTTTCAGTCACCACGATAGACAGCGAACCTTGATTGTATACACTACAGTCAACAGTTCCGACACTCCAAACTTGTTCAAGCACCATCGCGTGAACTACTCTCGGTACAAAACGTATATTCCATACATTGAAAGCGATGTACGTCGAATGCGAAATGCATGTAACGAAATGATCCTGTTATGGCACACGGAAGGTTATAAAAGTTCAGAGTAAGTAAATATCGATGAAATGTTTATCAAAATCGTTGACCGAATTTAAGCGTTAGATCGAGAGCGCTTGTTAACCTACTTGAAGACGCGTAAGGCGAGTGACCGAAATAATGCAGTGATGTAAGTTGCCTGATTTGGGACGAGTATGTTAAGTAACACGGAGAATTAGCTTCGCTTTACCTTACATCCCAAACGAATGTAAGATTCGTGCCAATTACCTTAAGAATTTGAGATCAGCAACTTTAAATTCAATTGTTTTCGGATCAAAAATACAGTGTTTGATTGTGTATAGCGGCATCTATGACTTTGACAGCCTTCATGGCGCAGGGGGTTAGATGCCGCCTGTGAAACGAGAGGTCACTGACTCGATCTGCCCAACGAGACAAAATATTTTTGCCAAAAAATCTCTTGTTGTTTCTGATGACGTTTTTGCAACCCACTGTGTTTGTTTCGGGATGATGTGAAAAAACAAAAATCAACTCTCTCTGTTTCTGATAACTTTACTTACAACAAATACTTATTCTGGAGGTAAAGCTGCATTTATTAGTAGTATGAATATTTATATTATAGCTAATTTTTATATCTAGAAATACTTATTTTTACACTGAAACATGATTTTTTATCATTTGCATTATGATCCAATGTAGGATTTAACATGTTTTTGAAAACCCAAAAAGCTTGTATCTGTCTATGAAAATATGAGATTTTTGGGAAACGTTAATTAACATTAAAAAATACACGTACATAACCTTGGTCATTAAACCGTTGCACTCCAAAAATGAATTCGTTTTAGGCAAACAAAGGTCCACATTTTTGTTACGTTTTAATTAGCCACGTCCAAAATGATTTCAGTGGAACCCTTATAATTCGTCGAGCTCGTTTATTACAACGCCGGGTCGCAAAAGAACGGGTTCTGAGTTGTCAATTAAAAAATGTAATAAAACCAGACAGATGACCGTCACATTTCAGCTAAAACTACTAAGTGTTCATCAGAAATTTGGGTTTTACACATTTTAGGGACAGTAAATTCAGATTTCAGAACAAATGTTTAGTGTAAGATCTATGTCGACTTATTGATATGGACGAGCTGATTATGAAGAACTTTATAATGTTGAGGACTAACTAGTATCAAAGCTAGTTAGACGGTATCCATATTGAATAATTTAGCACATTATAATTACTGTATTGTAACTTGGTTTTGAAAAAAGCAACACTAAAGTTTCTTGTCCGTTCTTCTCTTGTGAAGACCGCTTTCCGAACCGGGTGGTAGAATAAAAAATGAATGAGAATAGAATGAAATAACCGAACCTACATTATGTTTAGATGTTATGGGTTCAATAAATTATTTTCATTTTCATAACAGACACATCAATCAAGACGTCCTTGAATAATTTCTCTCAGCAAATCGCAATTTCTTTTCACGGATTTTAAATAAATTTTCGAACTAAACAAAACCGTGCGCTGAAAGGGTTCTAGAGAAAAATCCCACATAATACGTACTCGTACATACGTATTTTACACAAAAACAGAACCGAGTACAAAAACGCAGCGGTACACGCGAATGCTGAAAATGATTTTGCTATACATTTAGAAGAGTGCCGCGGGTGGCGTGTTAATGAGAACTCCTATACGAAACTGTTTACCCCGGACCCTTTAGTCGGATATGACACGGCTGTGGGTTTTGTACGAAAAGAACTACAGTTCGAATGTGTGGTACAAAAATTAAATTATGTTCACAGGCTACACACAGAATTTTGCGGAAGGATCATATGAAATTGCAACACAGTGAAGTGAGCTCTGAAGACTATACGATGTAAAACTTGGCTATGCGAGTATTGCAGACCCCTTGTTCGTCTAAGAGAAGATGATTTCCAACATAAGTCACAAAACAAGAATAAAAATGGATTAAAAAGGCAGACGTGAAGCAAAAAGAGAGGTCTTTGCTATGAAGTGTGATACTGGGTACAAAAAGTTCCTATATTTTGTTTCCAACTGAACAACAATTTGATGACTGAAAGTAACCAGGGAAATATATAATAAAAATACAACAAGTACAACAGAATTACCATCAAAGTTCAATATTTACTACTACATTTGTTTCGTCAAGTTATAAAATCAACTAATAGCATCTTCGAAAACTTGAATTATATCACAGAATAGAGCTTACTCGTCCAAAATACGTAAACACATGATCACACTTTGGGAACGATGAAAGCGACCGTTCTTTACCCTCCTTGGTCACTCAACTATCACAAAACAGCCATTGATGGACCCCTTAACGACGACAAAGAGAATTATGCCCTCGATAAATTACTTAAAGTATCCAAAAGTCAACTCGCTTAAGCATTGTGTTCTACGCCATAAATATAAAGGAAATTGTCTTTCGGGACTTTACTAAACAATGCTCAATTTTATAGGAGACAATAGGAATTTGTGATTATTTTTAACTTTTATAAAACCCACAGCTGCATTTTGAACAGTTATCATGGGTTTTTACTGATTTTTAAATATTTATTAATCAATAGAAAAAATAAAAAAATCAGGCTTTCATCAAACCTATTTCGGTGTATAATGTAATCGCCTTTTAACGTATTAAAATCACACAAATCATACAAGAGCCTTCTTTTATTTCTTGCAGTCTACTACATATAGGGTATATCAAGACTACTACCGAAAACGAAGCCTCTATGACCTAGAATTAGGATTCCCACAATCAGTCAATACAGTTTGAAAGTAAGTAGATTTTTATTTATAAAAAATTGATAAACAGCCAGCACTCTTGAATATGTCAAGTCTCTTTTAATATGTTTTTGGCATGAACACCGCACAAAATTTACCGTTTACTCTTTCCTTACAAACTCCTGAATAATGTTATTAACTGTGATGAGATTCGACATGATATAGCACTTAATGTTTTACGAAATTTTCCCCGAAAACCATAGGAAAAATCTTACGTACGCACTCAATTCCAACAAAAAATGTCGCTGTAAACTTAAGGCGAAATATTTTTACATGATATTGTTTATTAATTGCTTTGATAATAAACTTCGTAAACATTTTTTGAATCAATTTTTATATAAGTATTCAACAATAACACACCTACGTAAAAAACTGCAATATTAGTATTTTAAATTTTTGAATAAATATGACTATTTTAATAATAGCGCAGGAATTGTTAATGGACTCAAAAAAATTAAATCCTCTATTGTACGACGTAACCATAGACTAATTTCGGAATGAATTAATAAATATCACGGAGAATAGTATTTAATTTTAGAAGTGGAAAACTTATACGTTTACTTCGGATGTCGAACGTCCGAAATTTTCGAGTTTTGTTTCGGATTACAGAGAATCCCCCCGGCTCCGTCCGGATGCAAATACTTTTTAACTTCAGTCCACACCAGAAACATTATATTATTTCGCTACTATTATGCTACTAACTCAATTTGAATACCGTCCTCTACTCCTTTACCCATTCTATCCCGTTACATCCTGTCTTGTCCCGTTAGACCTTATTGAAAGGAAGAATCTCGTAATACATGATTGTAGCCTTACTTCAACCGTGCACACAGCACACGCAACGGATGCTCACAAAAGGAATAAAATTTACCTGAAAAACTTTGAATGGAAAACATTTTTCACTACTGCTCCGCTCCTACTGATTATAGCGCAATGTTATATAGCCTATAGCATTCCTCGATAAATTACCTATCCAATATAAAAACAAGATTTTTAAATTCAAACCAGTAGTTCCTGAGATTAGCAATTAGATTTAGGAACAAACAAACAAACTTTTCAGCAGTATAGAAATCAATTAATGTTGTTTTTTTTTTCGCCTGAGATTGTTTTTTAATACATTTAATATATTTATTCATGACGACAAAAGACTCCGGTAACCACTCACTATCAGTTGGCTATCATCAATCTTACATTCGTTATTTATACACTAAAATTATTGAAAGAAACTATGAGAGACCTTCCGGTATTACAATACCGAAACCTGAAGCAAATATATGTGAATCTTACACAGATAAACATTTCGATGGACGAAGTTGAAAAACATGACTACCTGGCACGCGGATTGAAAAGTTTTAACCTATAATACATCACCTTTGGTTAGAATATTCTCTTGAGATATTTTACAACTATTTTATTATGGACTAGATATTTTTAAACTTCAACTATAACTTCCGATAAAAAAAATATTATGGACTAGATTATAAACCTCACGTTGCGATGTTATAACCCTATTGCTGGGATATAAAAAAAAAGAAAATGTCAAAAAATGTTAGTACAAAGAGCGCGACCCGCCCAAGTCTTAACGTAGTAAGGGAGCCGAAGCTAGTTCCCATAAGGCGTCGTTTACACAACAATATAGCAAGGTACACGTAAAAAGCGTCCGTTTACACAGAGGTATCACCGTATCGTCAGTACCATGCGCGTAGGGGTGACACGCGGATAGCAAAGTACTCTGTGCGCGCATATCCATTTTATCAAAGCTCTTTGAGACTACGATGTATTCGATGGGATGTGATACCAGGGCTATCTTAGAAGCTTACCATTTTACACTTTTTTATCTTAAATTTGACAACATTTTAACTTTAATTAGCCTCATAAGTTTAAAAACATGGTTCTTTGTGCTCTATAAAATATAAAATAACATTCTTTTACATTTCATTATTGTAAATATTTTGGTTGAAGCTGTATGTTATATGACAGACAATTCTTAAATTGTTGAAGTTTTAATTTTGCAATAACTACAAGAGAGAAAATAAATTTGGCTTTTAAATGTAAAATTTGGAAAGACAATACTTTACGTTATACCATCACTGAATGATTTCGTATCAAAATACAAAAAAAAATCGTTTTATTAGTGCCGTTTTCTTAATTCAATTCTTAATTATTTAATCACATTGCATTCAAAACTAACGAAAATCACTGCAAGTTTTTATAAAACACATTAAAATTTGCTGTATGCATATTCTCCTGTAAATTAAATACAATTTCTAACCTAAAAACAACAGCTGTATATTAATACAATTTTAAACCAGCCTCGTGTATAAATCAGCAGTAAATAAACATGCTAACTGACAGCCCTGAGCGCGGCTCTCACGGTGGCATGTTTAGAGAGACAACACGCAGCGCGGCGCGGTTTATGAAATCACTCTGTAGATGTAGGCCTACACCCTGTGTTTTTACTTTATTTTTATATGTTTACCCTAAAAATTGATGGTAATGCTTTAAATGGTGTATAATTCGCACCCTTGTTTGATTTACTGCTGCGTTTTAATACATTGGTAAATAAAACTTTAGAACTGGATATTAAATATTATGAGATACGTTTTGCTCCGTATACTTGATGAAGTGAATATAACTAAAAGCAAATTAACACTTCGACAAAGTAATACCTATAATAGCGATAATAGAGATCCTATCAGTATTAATAGCGATTTATTTTTCAAATCTTAATAAGTCTGTGTTCTCACACTTTTATACAGTAATAAAATGGATATTGGACCAAAATAATACATTACTCTGGAAATATAGCGATAAATACAGTTTCTATTTATTTTAATAGTCACGTTTTAAATCCAAATCTCACAGCTATATTTTAAATGATGGAAGCGCAACGCGGTTAAAAATACTGCAAAATCATAAATCCAAATAGCTTATCGGGACTTGTTGCTATGAAACGAACTTAGTACTTACTATAAATCTATATGTTCGTTTTATATCAGATGTGAGTTATATACTGGTGGTAGGTCTCTCATATGTGACAGGCCACCTGGATAGGTACCACCGCAATGTCTATTTCGCTAAAAAACAATATACTGTTGTGTTCCGGTTTAAAGGACATTGTTGCCAGATTAACAACTGGACATAAAGAGACTAACATCTTATGGCTCATGATGTCGAGCGCAGTGAAATGCCTAGCATTGCTTTATACTTCATGGTGTTGTTCGTTTTTGTTATTGTTCATGTGGAGTCTTATCGCTTACCATCAGACGAACGGCATGCTGGTCTCCCCATTCATATCAATAAAATAAATATTTTTTGCATCAATTATTACACTACATAGTATTAATTACAAATGTAGACTCATCCTACCAATTTTAGCTATAGCATAGGCTGGTTTTAGAGTCCCGCTGATCGCGCGCTGACTATCGGCGCTGACAGTTCAGCGTAGCTTACGGACGGGGGTCAGCGCCGACAACTACGTGTTGTTCTAAAACGCTCCTTAGAAGCTCATAAATTTTAACTGTCAGCACTGACGGTTAGCGCGCGGTCAGCGTGAGTCTAAAATCAGCCATAGACCGGAAGAAAAACAAACGTGAAGTAGCACCTTTTCTTTTACGTTACGTCCAGTAAGACATAACCAAAGAAAAAGTATGCACAGTTTTTAATTTGTTTGCTTATTATTTTCCAAATCTGTACCCTTGACTCTGATTTTAGTTAACAAAGTATGAACTGGTAATAATAACTGGCAGTATAACTATAGGTTTCGCATGGTTACATCACTCTGCACGACATGACGAACGAGAAAATATTTTTATAAAATTAATATCATAAGCGTAGCCACGTGTAAATTGTATTTCTCAGTAATAAACCTGGCTAAAGCTTAGAGCAATAAAGTAAAAGGAGCTTATAAAACTATTTGCGAGAAAAATTCTTACTTATCCTCGCGTGGCGACATGAATGTTTAAATTTCAACTAAACATATCCCGTGGCGTGGCAAATGTTGTGCTCCGTGTTGAATTTTTACCTAGCGTGTTTGCTATTCTGGCCGGATTCTGTATGTCAAAGGTCGAATCGCAAGAAACTAGGGGATTTGTTCGGTGTATAAGCTGAACTGGCCTTTACTGAGCGAAACAGTATATTTTGTTGTGCTGTTTTGGGTTGTGTGAATTGTATATTTTCGTTTAAAATGGTTCTTGAGTTTTCGTTCTTAGATTGTAACAAATATGTGTTTAAATAAGTACATTTATTTCAATCCCCCGTGACCACGAAAGCTGAAAAGTAATCGAAACGTCGGGAAGTAAAAAATGAAAAATTAAACAATATCCGCGATAAAATCCGTAAATAATAGTTTTTGGCCGACTTCAAAAGAGGAGGTAATCAATTCGACTGAATTTTTTTTTTGTATGTTTGTTACGCGATTTAGGCGGCAATTGGCAACCGATTTTGAAATTTTTTTTTTTGTCGGAAATCATGATATACAGGGTTGGTCCCATAAAAAAATGGTGAAGACCTGGTGAATATCTTCGGATCTGCTGACCAGAACTCCTTAAAATTAAACAGTCCAGCATTAATTCTTTTTGCATTTCATTAAATATAAGTATATTACTACAAAGAGTGGATGAAAATGGAAAAATGGTGGGGGTGGGGGGTAGAAAATAGGTACAATTGTAAATCCTCAATATCTCCGGCAGTGCTTAGTCGATTTAAAAAATTACTTTTTTGTCAAGGAGTATTATATGTAAGGTTGGACTAAAAAAATATATTGTGAAGACCTGATGAATATTTTCGGACCTGAAGGGCAGAACTCCTCAAAATTGAACAGTATAGCAATAATTCTTTTTACTGGTGGTAGGTCTCTCATATGTGAGAGGCCATCTGGGTGGGTACCACCGCAGTGTCTATTTCTCCCGTCAAACAGCAGTGTAAACGCACTGTTGTGTTTCGGGTTGAAGGGCATTGTAGCCAGAGTAACTACTGGACATATTGAGACTTAACATCTTATGTCTCAGGATGGCGAGCGCAGTGGAATGCCAAGCATTGCTTTGTAATTCAAGGTGTTGTTTGGTTTTGCTACTGTTCATGAGCGGTCGTATCGCTTACCATCAGGCGAACGGCATGCTCGTCTCGCCATTCAAGGCAATAAAAAAAAAAAAAAAAAAAACATTAGGTTCAGTATAAGTGTATTACTACAAAGGGGGGTGTGGAAAGGGGAAAGTAGAAAAGGGTATGGTAGGGGGAGAATATATACAAATATACATAGTTCACATGTCCAACATTACATAACTGATTTAAAATAGCTTTTCTTCGGAACGAATGATATGTAATGTTGGTGACATAAAATATGGTGAAGATCTGATGGATAAGTACATATCTGGAGAGCAGAACTCCTCAAAATTTTGCAGAAATGAATGTGATTTATTAAAAAAAAGAAATGAAGAAGGCGTAGAGAGAGGGGGACGAATGATTACCACGCATAGGTCAATATCTCTGGCGGGTTGAGCCGATTTTAGTGATATTTTTTTATCATAAAAACGAAAACAGGGTGGCTACATGAAAACTAAAAAGTAATAAATAAAATAATATTAATTAAAACTTAAAAGACCGACTTCAAAGTGCACTACAAACTAATAAATTATATTAGTTTCATTGTGCTAGTACACATTGATTAATTTTATTATTGACTCGACTAGCCAACAAATCTTAAATACGTAATATTTTGAAGGCGGGTCGCCAAGTGACGAACACGATGACTTACACTTAAATTTAATTTGTGTAAAACATCCTGGTCACAGATGGAAACAAGTCACTGTGGAAATCATTGGGGGGAGGCCTATGTTCAGCAGTGGACTTCCTTTGGCTGATGGATGGATGGATGGAAAACATCCTGGCGAAAAATACGCAAGTCTTACACGCAATATTAATTCATCTTAATGTATATTAAATTACGCCGTTTTCCCAAAAGGGGTAGGCAAGGATTCTCCTGGTATCAATCAGGACACCCACGTTACGCCTTGTGTGTTATATCCCTTGGTGTGATAGGGGGCGAGTCTATCGCCATATCTGGCACAAATTCCAGACTCCGTCCTGATAACTAATAGAAAAATCCAATATTACTTTGCTAGTCCTTAATATATCAACCTTTAATCAACACTGTTGAGTATCGGACCCTTCCCTTTCTTATACTCATACTTTCCTCACTATGATTTCTATCACTGTTAAAGTGCTTAGTAATTGAATATAAAATATAAAAGTGACTCCAATAAGTCAAAGGTGTACCCTAGAATTAAAACCCTGGACCACTGTATCTTTTATCGTATCCAATTCATTATAATTAGTCCACACATATGACTCATAGTAATTCTATTCATATTTCAACATATTTACACGTAGGATCAATATGTTAAGTTAATTTGTTTCTATATATAATACAGAATCCATAAATAGATAATAATTAATTGTAATGCATTTACTTAAATTGGTTCTTGTTCGGCACTTGGCGACCCGCCTTCAAAATATTACGTATTTAAGATTTGTTGGCTAGTCGAGTCAATAATAAAATTAATCAATGTGTACTAGCACAATGAAACTAATATTATTTATTAGTTTGTAGTGCACTTTGAAGTCGGTCTTTTAATTTTTAATTAATATTATTTTATATTTCATCATGTAAACATGTTGAAAATTTTATATTTTATTCGTTGAAACTTCCACTTGATAATTATGTTTATTTTAATCTTCAAAATATACGTGGAAATTATCTTAGTCTACTTAATTCAATTATGTGTTTTTCCCTATTTATTATAATTCCTGTTTTGATATCAAACATTACTCCTACATGTGGTTTAAAGTCACGTTATATATATATTTTTAAATAAAGGCATACGCCAATGTTTTGAGGCAACATCTAAAAAACACAATCGAATCCACCCGAACGGAATAAATCTCGCGCCTTCAGCTCGTAAATTTTTAACATAAAAACATTATTCCGACAAAACAAACAAGTTACACGGACTATTTTTGTCACGTTTCATCGAGCTTTAATTAAAAGCAGTGTTCTGTGATTTTCATGTAATTTTTTTTGTCTGTTGGGCCGGTTTGTGGTCTCTCGCTGCCGCCGCTCGAAATATATACCTTATTTGGGGCGAATTTAAAAATACGATCGAATGAAAATTAATTTCCTGTGGAATTGCTACACGAGTTGCGGTGGCTTATGGCGAGAATTTCTTTGTGTTATAGTTTTCGTGGTATCCTATTGAAATGAAGGCATTGCCTTCTAATAATTGTTCATAATATTAAAATGTTCTGAGCTTTGTTTATAAAACTATTTATTCAATTTTTTTATTGTTTCAAATGGCGAGAATAGCATGCTATTTGCCTCATGGTAAGCATTTTGATAGCTCATGGATAATAGCAAACCAAACAACACCATGAGTTACAAAGCTATGATTGACAATCCACTGCGCTCGCCATCCTGAGACATAAGATGTTAAGTCTTAATGTGTCCAGTAGTTACTCTGTCTGGTCTGAGGTGGATAATAGTTTATTTTAAAGGATTTAAAATCACTAAAATCGATACCCTATTATGATGAAAAATCCTTCAAGTTTATCAAGTTTTTAATATTAAAATGTCATCATTACGATTCAAGAAGAACCTCTAAAAACTACAAAACCTACATCTACAGGTACTGGCTAATTTCTAGACTCTACCAGAGAAGCATTTAATATCGAGGGTACCCACATAGTAAAACATTTTAACGTTACTATAGAATTCGTTGATATTATATATTAAGAGAGCCAGCAAAGATTAATAACCCATTGACAAGCTTTCAATTCCAACGCAGATTTTAATATAAATTATAGTGAAAGCCTCTACAAAGACTTACGTATCCAACGCCTCGAATATTTGTGTCGCACGGCTTGGAGAACCAAGGTCTTTAAGGTTATTTGACGTTAAGCTAATGTATATACACCTGTATTCAAAGACAATTTAAAAACCTAATTTAGTTATCGAATGTTATGTTCCTTTCGAACGACTTTTGAATTCGGTTTGAGCGTTCGATCACTAAAATACGTTTTAAAACTAAAATTCTATGAATATGGTATAGGGTTTTCATAGAACTTTGAAAAAAAACAGCGTGCACAAGTAAACCTTATTGACGCGCAAGAAATCTCTTTATATTATGTTAACGGCTACATTTGATGTACCTATAGGTAATTGTTACACTTAGTTATTATATAATATGTTTGAAAGAGTTAGTGATAAGTTAGTGTAAATAATTGTTGTTGACCAAATAAATAAAAAAAAACTAAATAAACTATCTGGACAATATACTCGTATAAATAGCACAATATCATCGATGACGATGAATGAACGGGTTTATTCAGTTGTACTATGAAGTGACTAAAGTATAAAATATAGTTGACCGGTATATGCCGAAATGTAAAGTGGACACAGGCTAATGTTGAAACGTGACGAAGTATGTGACTCTCTGATTTACTTTTCACCATCATGTAAGGTAATGTCTGCTGTGGCGGATATGAATATACCGTAATTACCTACCACTGGAAATCATAATATATACTAATATAATATCATTTAAATTATATTTCATGGAAATGGCGGAACACTCGAGTCAAAATGAATGAGTCCCCAAAATACTCAACCATTTACCGAAAACTCGATCCGTTAGAATTTTCTATTTTTCAACAGTCCCTTTCGCCTCATTTTTATTACAAAAGAAGTGACAGTCTGGACGATGAGATATACGAAACATGAAGCACAATCCGGCACGTCAGAAAATGAGAGGCTCACGACCATAGATAATACACTATATAGGACATAGATGAGCAACTCTTCAATATATTTGAGGAACAAAAATTTACTCAGCTGTGTACGAGATGTCGCTGGAAATATTTTATTTTAAATAAAACCCGCCAGATGGTGCAATTGTGACTTTATAATTTCCAATAATTTCTAAAGAATGAAGGGGTCATGGCAATTTGACGCCACCACGCCGCGACGTCAGTTCATCGTATTCTGTCCCAATCCCACAATTGGAAAAAATGTAAATAATGCATCCAAAGTAGCATTTCCAGACACCTCCTAGGTGACATTGTTATTGTAGAAATATCCAAGTCAAATAAAACTAAATCGAGAAACAAGTATCAAAATCCAGCAAGAGGAAGTCGAGGCCAAACGCAGAAGATATGAAACAAGTCCAGTTAAAAGCCAAAATCGTAAAATTATAATAATTGAATCGGAGTAACACGCACACGAAAGTTTTCGAAAAAAATGTGTAACTGTCAATGTATGACACAAATTGTAAAGAGGCGGTATGAATTTAAAAATGTAAAGTAACTAATACTATTTTTATATTAATAAATTAAAAATAATAATATTATTATATTAATAATAAGTCAATTAATTATTTTAAACAACAGTAGTTATTATTATTTTTAGTTTTATTATTTTTTTGGCACTCAAAGCGCCATCTATTAATACTTTAAAAAAATAAATCATCTTGTTTTTTAAGCCTAACGTAAGATGGCTCTTACTAGTACCATAGGAATAAATTATAAGGGAGTTTCACCCCCATGCTCACGACAATCAAGAACAATTACTCGTCACAGATACCAAACACAACTAGAAGCGACTGCGTGCGTCACCACGGCAAAAAGTCCGTTCATATTTAGCGACAGCGCCGCCGCCCGGTGGGACGACCCTTTATTGGCCGACGGGTTAGCTGAATACAAAACAGGCACGCCCACGGTCGCACCGCGGAAGTGACAAAATAGAAACAATATAATGGACTCAGACAGAAAGTCATTTTTCACGAGGAAATAATGTTATTTGCTGATGTTTGGGTATGCGCGCACAGAACCGTAGGTGTTTTAGGCATTGATAAGGGCGAATGAAATATGTTTTTATCATTTGCTAGGAATACAATTGGTGAATTTATTGTTTATTGAACATAATTCAATTTCTTTAGGGTGTTTTTTTTTATTGCAATTAATAGCGAGACGGCGAGAAGAGCATGCCATTTACCTGATGGTAAGCGATACGACCGCTCATGAACAGTAGCAAAACCAAACACCTTGAATTACAAAGCAATGCTTGGGATTCCACTGCGCTTGCCTTCCTGAGACATAAGATGTTAAGTGTCAATATGTCTAGTAGTTACTCTGGCTACAATGTCCTTCAACCCGAAACATAACAGTGCATTTACACTACTGTTTGGCGGGAGAAATAGACATTGCGGTGGTACCTACAGGCGGTTTCTCACATATGAGAGACCATTAAATGTGGTGTATAACTTGACCGTAAAATATATAGTTACACTCTTTTGCTGTAATATGTTATTTTAAGTGTTTTATTCAATTTCATTTAACACCATATCCTATTATCAGCTATTTTATTTCAAAAGTGAATTAAGTTATTCAAATCGTAGTAGCATTATATTGTTAGTTAGTAATGTCACAGAGATTTTCCATCCAGTAGAAATACAAGACCTATTTAAATAAGTAATTTCTTGATGCCACATCCACAGGGCTGTAATTCCGCGCCGGGTCCTTTTTCTCCTATTATTTTCATTAACAGCGGCGCGCGTGATCGAAATAAAGTGGCCTTTGACGTTGGCAACGTTTTTTGACTGACTTTTTTCCAAGCGTGGAATGGAAAAGAAATCACCGAAGCGGATTGTGATAAAAAATCTTCCTTATTAAACGTTAGAAATTCTTTGCCGTCGCCTCGCTGGAATATTATGTAAGGGCAAGCGAGGCAAGGTCGCAGTCTGTTTGACTTAGGGGAAGCCATTCGGCGAATATTTCAACTTTTAAATAAGACTTTATTGAATTTGGACGGTGAATTTGAAAATATTCAAATTGCTTTATATTATTATTGGCTGATTATTTATTGGAAATTAGCATTTTACTTAAATTTATTTCCAGTATTTAAGCGAGTTGATTTTAGGAGCTTGTTTTTCTTCTTTATAGATTCAGATTTTAGGCTAATCTTTTTGGAAAATTGTAACGATCTAGAAAGATTCTGATGGACCTTGAGAACTTTATTGCTTTGAAATAATTACCTAGACTTTCACTAGAGATATAAAAATCTAGTCTAGATTTTTTGTCACGGGGCGTTCTCTTTAAGGACTATATGGCTTAAAACTCTCGATCGTACTCTTGATTTTAGAGGAAGCTCGTGCCCAGCAGTGGGACGTATATGGGTTGATTCAGAACGTGTTCTCACCATAATTAGCTATTATAAAGATTTCATTGTAAACGTGAATTGTACATAATATTATATATGCAAACTAGAATGTTCTGACCGCGTGGTTACCAATATCTTTTTTACCTATCCTTATTCTGTTCTGAGTGGTTTCAGATCACCATCTATCCTCCTTCTTTTGCAGATAAAATTGGCTTATAAGCTTACAGATTGTTTTACCTCATCAAACATTTCGATGAATTAGTTAAGCCTTAGTTTATAACACTCGTAAATATGGTTTTGTGAAATCAATAACTTAAAAAAAATCCTTTCCCCTTTTCATAAAATTTTGCGAACCGTAGTTTTTCCTGCACGTAACTTTTTTTCAGAAGCTGAAGCTATCGAATTGAATTTTGGCAGTTATAAAAATTGCCAGCTCTCCTCTATTTAAAGTGAACAAGTTAATGAAACATTTTTAATTTAAAACTGGTACAGTGTTTTAATGAAGCAACTGGGTCGAGTGGAGCATCATACGAAAGAGTTTAAAAATATTATAAAAATATTTTGTATACAAATATTATGAACCTAATTGGTAATGTTCAGAATTTTCTTGTCATAAATATGGACAGCTTCCTCACGCTAAATATAGTAATTATAGATACTGTACATAAACTGAATCTCAAAATCTGATGGAAAAATAAATAAATACACACAACAGTCATATACTCCTGACTATGTATGTGACTGTCTATCAGGAACTACAAGAGACTTTTCGGTCTCACAAGCACCTAGGCCCGAAACAAATAGCTTTGGATCATACGAATATTTGTCTTGGTGTGGGAATCGAACTTGCGGTCTCCCATTTCACAGCCGGCGTTTAACCAGCTGCACCACTGAGGCTATGGTAAAAGCTAACTTGTCTTTTGACCACCGTTGATGAAAATTCTGTCAGTGTCCCATGCGATATTATTATCGTATTGAATCAATAAATATTTTCATTTCATTTCATTTCATTTTATTGGCTGAACTAAACACATGATATACTCGCTTGGGCCATTTTATGCCCTGTTTCCAGCATGTCAGCAAAATTTGATAGTCTCTTTTGACAATGCACTGAATACTACGGTAGATGTATGCATGTGCACAATGTACCTATGCATTGGGATAACTTTGCCCCAGTGCACAAAAATACTTTATATAAACTAAACTACTTTCAATTTAATCAAACATTTATAGCCTCTATTTCCTTACGTATTTTTTATTGCAATGAATGGCGAGACGAGCACGCCGTTTGCCTGATGGTAAGCGATACGATTGAGACTTAACATCTTATGTCTTAGGATGGTGAACGCAGTGGAATGCCAAGCATTGCTTTGTAATTCAAGGTGTTGTTTGGTTTTGCTACTGTTCATGAGCGGTCGTATCGCTTACCATCAGGTGAACGGCATGCTCGTCTCACTATTCAAAGCAATAAAAACAAAACTGACTTTAAAAAAATATATTTCGCCAGGTACATTACACCTACTCCATATATTAAATGAAAAGAAAAATCACTTCATATATACCAAACTACTTTCAATCTACACAAACATTTATAGCTTCTATCCGTACGTTCTCTTGAAAAGCTTTAACCCTCTGTTTATTTACATGGTCTATAAGACCTCATCGTATCTGTGCGATCGGCAGGTCACTCCCATGCGAGCCGTCACAGAATTTCGCAGTTACGTGGAATGGCCAATTTATATGGAAAACGCCTCTAAATGTGTATCGTGTGAGATAAGATCTACAATAGAGTGTTAGGCCACGACGCTGGCGATTTCTTTCTGAATTTTGCTTTGAGTTTGTCGTGGTAGGTAAGTGTATTGTGTTGCGTTTTGAAGCGGTGGTATCTTTAACTTACCATTTAAATTATGTTTTAGAACTATTTAAATAAAGAATATTGCGTTTAGTTGTGAAAAATAAACAGATTATATTATCAAGTTAACAAAACTATAATGAATCAAATTTTTCTAGTTTCTACAAATTTAAACAAACAATAAAGGTTTTTGTACCATTACATACCGTAAAAAATGTCCAACTGTAAAAAATAGCAAACTTTTACCACTTTGTATTTTATATCAACCCTGAAATCGCTTGCGCAGAAAACCCGTCAACTCTCTGGCCCAACCTGGCCCTATAAAGGCGAAGGGAAGAAATTCAGCGAGTTTACTAGTTAGTCCCAAAAGGATAGAATTCAAGCGTTATTAGACATTGTTTAGAAATTGCCGCGCAATCTGTTATCGTGAGATAAACTGTTGACAAACTCCCACAATCTCAGTAGCTGTCATACGCCGACACTTAGGGTTAACAGTCAGCTAAATTTAAATTGCTGGTAATAAATGAATATTTTGTTGGAATTATTTTGTACAAGATCAGTCATTTTGTAATTTAGTAGATGATATCGGTAATTTTGTGATTTCGAGGATTACTCAATTCGTTATTACTTTTTGAAGAATGTGTTTTACGTATCAAATTGATTCATACGAATGAAATTTATGAAAGAAATAAGTTTTTTTTTATAATTAGATAATAAAAGATATCAAGTAATAGAATAAGAACATACAATATAGTAGTGACTAGTGACGTCACCGAAGACAAGATGCGAGCAAAAAATATAACAGCTACAAACAACAAACAACACATCCACTATTTGACACTTTTTACAACCTGCCACAACAAAATTACTACAAAGCACCTGATAGATAGTGTAATGCAATAGAAATAGAGAATCCAACGGCGAAAGACGTATGCAGCAGAAACAGGCCGAACACAAAACGTAATATAACGTACTTAATTGGGTCATACACCAAAACTTCCACCGAATAATCTATTTTTAAACCTTCATCCTTCATGAAATTATATTCACTCATGGTCTTCAATTAATAATTTACCAACAAAGGTAAGCTACGGTTATTATAATTGCATCGCATGTTATTATTATTGTTCTAAGATAATACTGTCTTGGTGGCGCTACAATACTACAGTATCAATGCAAAACTGAGATTTCAGGTTCGTATCCCGAGTCGGGCAAAATGATATTGGGTATTTCTATTCATTATCAGTGCGGAGTCAGGAATTTGCCTGTATGGCGATAGACTCGCCCCCTATCACATCGTGGGACGGAACACACAAGACGAAATATGGATGCCCTAGTTGCTACGAGGAGAACTTCTGCCTAGCCCTTTTAGGAAAAAGGTGTGATAATAAACATAATTACAATAAAACAATAATAAAAATTATTACTAAATAACATTTTATACATTTTTAAAAGTATACATTACGTCTCAGAACAATTATGAAATACGTGTATATAAGACGCAGACTAGAACGTTATTCTGCCGAAAATATACTCTTAATACAAAATCATAATTTGATCTTCAAGTGCCTCTGTCATACTACTTACGTTTGTAGCACACTTATCCAAAAGCCGAGCTTCAGCAGCAAATAAAATGGTGAAATGACATAATGCAGCGGAAAAGGACCTCACAAAAGCAGGATTAGGCTGTCTCCGAACTATATGCCGCAATTAGCCTACACGTTTCCAGGATTACGCATTTTTGAACAAAAAGCCGGCAATTGCGGATCCTGTCGTTTATAGTCTGTGGAATGAACACTTAGTGTGGCTTTCAATGCAGTTGTGCTTATTATATACTTTTAAAATCAAGGATGAGATCTACAATAAAGGAGGTTTAATTCCGTACAATGTTAAAAGTAATATGTTTTATCAGGTCAGCAGGTAATGGTAGTAAAGGATTACTTGAGTAAAATTTAAAGTTAATTGCATTGTTTATTATGATATAATCAACTGTAATAAGGATGCGGACTTTGTGAAGAATCAGGAAACCATTTTAAATTCTTCAATTACTAGGTAAGCCCCTAAAAAATAGGGATATAGATATTTAAAATACTTTTCTACCAGATAGGTACTGACTACTATGTAATATACAAAATTTGATACAAAAATACTGCCCAACTTCTGATTAAGTCGAAATATGGTTGGTTAGTCAAATATTTTTCGTCGTGTACCCATATACAATTTTGATTAAGAAAATTCCGTAAACAATATAACGTTGAAAAAACATACTTTATACATTCCAACAAAAATATTGAATAGCGAAGTAAAACAGAAAACGCTCGTAACAGTTTAATATCTAAGTGGAATCTTTTCGCGGCACGATAAAGTAAATAAAACCTCTGTCGTGGATTTACATCAAAGAGGAAAAACTGCTAGATTGCGAACCGCAAAGAGCATATTTCATGAAACAAAATTCATTTTAAAGATACGCGTCCATATCTGTTTGTAATTATGTATATAAAGTAAGCTATGATACAAATTCGTGGCTTTTTAATTTTATAATACGCAAGATGATAGATAAAATTTCAATAATAGGTAATAAATTTAAAGAATTTTAAAACTCTTATTAACTTCGTTTTACATCTGACGTAACCTCGGCAGAACTGGAACTGTTTTCTGGTATCTTGGGATATACCATCACCGATAATTATCATATCCACTTTACAACTTGAACTTCAACAAACTCAATTGAAAAATGACGTCCTTAGTTTGAAAACCTATTTTAGATTCGAATTCGAATGTTTTATCTTTTTCCCTCAAACTGAATTCAAAAGTGCTTCGAAAGAGACAAAACATTCGATAAATAGAATAGGTCTTAAACTGTCTGTGAATAAGCCTATAACTATATTATATATTTGTGATTTCATACTTCATCAAAACCAAGCATTATTTTGTAATTCAAGGTGTTGTTTGGTTTTGCTACTGTTTATGAGCAGTCGTATCGCTTACCATTATCGCTCGGTTTGCCCTTCATGGCAATAAAATTGCTTTGCTAAACAGAATGTGTATTAAGGCAGAATATAAAATAGTAGAACATCAAAATTGCGGGTCTTTGATAATTATTCTTGTTTAGATCCAAATTACAGGTAGAGCAAACGTCATTTCAAAACATCCTACCTACAAAATACGTCCACTCTCCATTCAACCAATAACTCATCCAACCGTGCAAGACTGCAAGTAAATCCCATAATCCAAAGTGACAGTGCACGGCGGCAGAGTCGCCAGTGAAACAACCTCTGCGTTTACCATCACAATAGACGCACGTTTCTAACAAAAGACGCCGCTGTCAGAGTTGCCTCTAGGCACCAATCGATCGAACCCGGTAGCTCAGGACTTTGCCACTTTAGAAGCTGGCATTCGTGGATTTGTATAGACCTTTGCTCATACAATTTGAATATCATGACTAGAATGAAACGTTAGACGCATCACTGACATGGAACGTGGTGTGTGAAAGACACTGTGTGACTGCCTCGACGGCGTAGTAGTACTACTGTACGCTTACAAAGCTGTGGTCTCGGGTTCGAATCCCAGGTCGGGCAAAGTGATATTGAATTTTTCTATTCAATATCAGCTCGGAGTCAGGAATTTGTGCCCGATATGCCGATAGGCTCGCCCCCTATCACATTGTGGGACGGAACATACTGGCGAAATGTGAGAGCCCTAGCACCTCTGCCTACTCCTTCTGGGAAAACGGCGTGAGTTTATGTATGTACTAGCTGTCGGGCCCGGCTTCGCCCGGGTGCAGATAGTTTTTGAGTCCAATCCACATCAAGAACATATTATTTCGCGTGTCTACTAACTATATTTCCCGCGTGCCGTCGACTATATTTCCCTTCCGTAGGAGAGGACATCCCGTGCCAACAATTTGAATTTGAAAGAGTAGAAAATATGTATATTTGGTTTCCTGACTCATCCCACGGGAACACTACATTTTTCGGGATAAAAAGTAGCCTATGTGTTAATCCAGGGTGTCAGCTATCACTATACCAAATTTGAAAGAGTAGAAAATATGTATATTTGGTTTCCTGACTCATCCCACGGGAACACTACATTTTTCGGGATAAAAAGTAGCCTATGTGTTAATCCAGGGTGTCAGCTATCACTATACCAAATTTCATCAAAATCTGATGAGCCGTTTTTTCATGAAAGAGTAACAAACATCCATACATCCATACTTACAAACTTTCACCTTTATAATATAGTAAGGATGTATGTGTGGAAGAGATGACAATTGAAAGTAATTAAGAAAGAAAGAACTTTCGAGGGTGAATGATTAAGATGTTGAAGTACGGATGGATAGAATAAGTGATAACTACATGAAAGACGAGAGAAGACATGAACGACGCACGGCGAAGGAGGTATTTAAAATAATTACGTGAACTCCATCAATCGACCGAACCCGGTAGCTTTAGATCATTATCATAAAATTGTTGGGATTCGTGGCGTTATATAGACCTCTGCTCATGACTCATAAGTACACGTCAAATGCTCATACGCCCAATACGCTAGACGAACTGGTGAAGGAATTACAAAAATTACAATTTATATTATAGGTGTACCAGCATCTCTGGCATAAAATCTATACATATAAATAAAATTGAAGTGTCTGTTTGTAAAGTGAAAATAAAAAGAAATGTCCAACTACGTATCGTTATATACACTATACCTATAACGAAAATGACCTTCGATTTCTTTTGTCTGTCTGTCTGTTCCGGCTAATCTCTGAAATGGCTGGACCGATTTTGACGGGACTTTCACTGAAAGATAGCTATTTTTTGCGGGAGTAACATAGGCTACTTTAATTTTGAAAAACAAACTATGGTTCCGCAGAAAAAAAATAAACCCTTAAATTTTGAGGTTGTTTTTTTTTTATTTTTATTTTATATTTTATATGTATTTGGGAAACATACAGAACAATAAAACATGGTATATTTTAAATATGGTATTATGACACGCGGGTGGATGAGCTCATTATGTTTCTTTGATTTATTTGGTCTAAAAATATTCTCAAAATGGCAGGTAGCTGATATAATAAGGAGTAACTTGGCTACATTTATTTTAGAACAATAAAGTTTTTGTTAAACTCCACGCGGACGAAGTCGCAGGCACAGCTAGTTAAAAATAAACATAATGATTTTTATATAGCAATACTATCGGTCAACAGCTATTTCAAAACTTATGTAATGTCATTTGATGTGATTATTTTACGATTTTTCTAGTTCCGTAACGAAAATATACAGATCAGCTCTACAACCGCAAGTGTGCAATATTTTTTACAAGGCTTATCGCAAAATACGTGTATAATTTGGTCAAATTCAAAAGAAATCTTCGATTTTGAAAACGACGTCGACCTAACAACTAAATCGGACTGCCTAGTTTTGATACTTTATTTTATTCTTATCTGTGCTTTAAACATGTGTTTTATTATTTAAACTTTGTTATCATTTTTTAAACTAATCAGTTATGTATTAATTACTTATTTACAGGAGTTTCCATTACCAATTTAGGGGTGAGTTTTAGATAAAGTTTCATTAAAAAGTGATGTATTTTGCACTTCTAGTTAATAGTCGTGATCCTAGAGGACCGCTTTATTATAAATAATTATCATCAACATCTTCAAGTGATGAAGTATTGTCAGGGTGTTTAGAAATAAGCCTAGATGAATTCGTTCCTGCTGAGTATGAAAGCGACTTATTTGCAGTCAGTTAATAGTTGTTTTTTTTTTCACACTTTGAATCATTATAAAATGTATCTAATGTATCATTTAATTATGATTACGACATTTAACTAAAAAAAAAGTATTTTGTTAATATGAATTAATACAGAATTATATGGAAAGTATCAAAATATTTCAATCCAATTACCCTAGTGTTGCTATGTACAATTTTCAATTTCCCCAACTGCCATGAGATTCTGGTACACCTATAATTAAGAGCATTTTCACCATAATTAAACAGAAATATTTAAGGCAATATAAATTAATAAATACTGGCTGTGGTTTTGTAATTAATATTATCTGTAAAATATATTTCATAGAAGACAGAGATTTTTTAAGTTACTAAAATATTATTATATATTTTTTATTTGTTATATTTAATTGATTCAATGCGTTATGCTTTTTTTATTTTATGCATATTACAAAACTTCGACTTATGGTTTTACGATAGGCCAAAGATTTATACGAACTATACCAGGAATTATTTTATTTTCAATAACATTAGCTAAAAATAATAAAAATGTTTACCTAGAATAAATAAGCAAAAACGCCTATCAGCCACAGATGCACTCTTGACCATATAATAATACACAAAACCTTGCATCATAGCAGTAAATATGTCGGACTTAATGATCACACAAACACCCAAACTCAAAACATTTGTGAGTCACATACATTTGTCTCGCAGATCGAACTCTTCTTCGATTGAAACGAACACAGCATTAACCAACTGCACTACGAAGAATGATCATGTCTCTATTTAGTCTAAAAAACTATTTCCCGCTTTTTAATTTCGTAGAATCAGTGAAACATCAATGTCCTTCGTAAGATTCAATTTTCCCAAAAAACCTTTAACTATTTTACTTCGACCTCTCAGAGTTCCTGGAGGCCCCATCAATAACTTCAATTAAAGCAATTTTAATATCCAGTAAACATCGGCAAATAAATCACGTAACAACCGTACCATAACAATAGTAAAATTAACGTACGTACAGTGAGCTTCAATTTTGGTGCGAATGTGTAAATTCACGTGGCACGAAAGATAAATTGGCAATATTAGCAATTTACATTCAACGTTGGTTAACCCGGATGATACATGCGCCATATTTACCCGGGGCATATTGTGAGCGACTCTGCTCGACCGATGATACACACTTTATCGTAATTATAAATTAATTGAGCGTTGAGTGATTTCACGAATTTGTGACATGTGTTTGTAACTCCGCTTATAATCACGTCATCATTTATGCTCTAAATTGGAATAGCTCCTGTTAATAAGCTTAGCTTTGAGCTATCAAAATAATCCCTAAATTAGCCACCAATCGCATAAATACATGTGTTTATATGTAAAAAGCCATAATTCATTACATGATCTATTAGATGTAAAAATTTTGTTTAGCTAAAATACAATATAATTTAACCGATTCATTAACTGACATAATTAACGCAGTAATTTGAAAACACGAGTTTAGAACAAGAAGTCTATATTTCCAATTTTATTATATATTTTTTATTGCGATGAATGGCAAGACGAACAGGCCATTTGCCTGATGGTAAGCGGTACAATCGCTCATGGACAGTAAGAAACCCCAACGAAACCGAGAATTACAAAACAATGCTCGGCACTGCAATGCGCACGCTTTCCTGAGATTTTGGATGCTAAGTCTCAATATGTTCAGTAGTTACTCTGGCTACAATGTCTTTCAAACCGGGTTGTTTGACGGGAAAATTAGACATTGTGGTGGTACCTACGCGGCTGCCTGCGTATCATTCTGCGTATATCTCACACTAGCGGTCGGGCCCGGCTCCGCCCGGGTGCATACACGTTTTAAAATGGCGGTCAAAATGTTTAATTCTGACTATTAGTTTAGAATATCGACCAATCGGACCACGAAAAAACGAACAAAATTTCCTCGTATTTGCTAGAAATATCACTACTGCTTTCATCCTATAGGTTATAGCGTGATGTATAGCCTATAGCCTTCCTCGATAAATGGACTAACCAACACTGAAAGAATCATTCAAATCGGACCAGTAGTTCCAGAGATTAGCGCGTTCAAACAAACAAACAAACTCTGCAGCTTTATAATATTAGTATAGGTATGAAAGACCTACCACCTGTATACATAAATTTTAATATAATTCTAAGAAAAATCCAATCAACAAAGCTATTCTCACTATGAAACAATGTACGCAACTAGAACTAAGAGATCAATTTCTAGACTCATTTATCAAGGTGTCTTGTCTGAGAGCAATAAATACTGAGATATTCCCAGCTTTATTTAACTATATACGCCTGGAATTACTTTTGGAATTTCTCTTTTAACACTTCATCGGATTGAAATGGATTGTGAGTAGTAAAAGAGGTTGGACTTAATATACTTTCATTGGTCATTACAAAATAAAAAACATATTAAATAAAACGCAACGTGACCACGAAAGCGGTAAGATAATCCAAATAATGGGAAGTAAAAAAAATGAAAATATTAAACCAAATCCTCGGAAAATCCGTAAAATATAGTTTTATTTCAATGTGTAACATTCGCGTAAATCTACTATATATGAAGTTTGTTCATATCTTTTTGTATGATTAAAGCCTAATTTGAACAAGAAGAAGCCTAGAAGTGCGTTGTGGCCTGTTAGTAAACGGACCAGACGCGGCTGCCAACTTGTTCACGGTGGTCGCTGGTTCAAATCCCAGGGCACACCTCTGACTTTGCGGAGTCATGTGTGTATTGATAGTCAATCACCACGCACTAAAACGGTGAAGGAAAACATCGTGAGGAAACCTGCATACCATAGCGGTTTATAATAATTTATATGGTATGTAAGTCCGCCAACCCGCATTAGGCCAGCGTGGTGGACTATATGGCCTAACAACTCTCAATCGTATTGTCGATTGTAGAGTAGGCCCGTGCCCTGCAGTGGGACGTATATGGGCTGATACAAAGACTAATTTCAAACAATACTGACTTGAAATTGAACAAGTGGCAATATAAATAGCAGAACACATCATTTACGCATGAAAAGCTAAAATCAATGTATTCGAAGTTAAATATTGTTTATTTTATCAGGTAAATAAAAATCATAAGACTAGTTACGTAGCGAGGCTAGAAGACAATCGCTGACGTTGCAGCGACACTATAACAAATAATTATTGATATATAAAATCGCTGATGCAGCTATGACGTCAATCGAATTCTCATGTCCATTTTTATTTGTAAGAATAGGCATTCCATATTCCTACTTCGAAGTGGAATGATTATTCATAGGGTTAATTAATTGTAATTTTATTTGATAATTAAATATAGTTTATAAAATCATTTCGGTTTTTTTTTCAATCCTACGTCTGTGGCAAACGTAATTGACTACATGCAGAGCTGAGAAACTCATGAAGATAATTCAAACTTTATTGTGAAACCAACCATAAGTTGTATCAACTAATCTACAAGCGCCTTATTCATCACCAACAACCGTCATTATAATCAATTCAATTCCACATGATTACCCACAAACGTAAACAAAGAATACCCACAAATGATTTCCAGAATGACTTTTTTGTAGCGCCCAACATCCAATCTCAACTTTCAAAATAAAAATATTGTTGAACATATTTTAAAATCGTGTAAGTAGTACCTTATAACAATATTATAACATTAACAAAATAATGAATTCATTATTACTACTGCAATTATTTCATATTATAATTTTAAAAAATGTACCTATAACATTTTTTGCAATTTTCTGAAAATATAAAAAATATGATGTAAATTTTACATTGAAATATGTGCGGCAGAACCTTAATAACATGAAAAGTTTATTTAAAACTTGGCCTCAGTTTTACGTGATATAATTATAGGTCGACCCGCATATTTTATTCCCAATAATCTATATTTATTTTTACGTAGATGTAAATATTCTTATTTTACGGGAATATTCCACGTTAATTGGTCAAGTTAAATTAAGGATTCACGCGAAATGAGACATTGAACACCATGTCTCAAAATTGTCGCTTATCAAAATATTCATCAAATAAGGGTATGCAGAGGTTCCACTAGAGACCACTAGTGACCCACGTCGCTGAACTAATTTCAATGGTTTAATAGGGAGCTACATTAATGCTAATCTCCAATCTATCAGTAAGGAGATTCTTCAAAAAGTTTCCTTGAATCCTAGACAATACGGTCTGGCGCTATTCGACAGTCCATCTCAACTAAATTACAATTACTGCAACCCGCACTAGACCAGCGTGATCGACTATATGTCTAACCACTCTCAATCGTACTCTCAATTATAAAGGAGGCCCGTTCACTGTAGTGGTACGTATATGGAGTGATACAGATACAGATACTGCAATTACCAACACGTGAAAAACTGTACCGAAAAATAACGGGTAATGACCCAAATCAGCGTGCATAAATTAATCGCGATAATAATAATTCCAAAGTGTAGTAACGAGATGACGCGAGCCCAATAGACCTAATTAAACTAGAGCTAATAGTGTCAACAATACAAGAGATTATTCCAAATATCGCGCATTAAATCAGGTGAAAAGGGGAGGAGGGTGGGTAGTGCTTATCGCCTATTAATATTCCACAAGCGATGTGATCGAGCGACACACCGAAGAGCTACTACGGGATTAGCCTCAAATTACAGGCGGAAGCGGATTTTATCAAAGGACTATATCCATTAATTCATATTTGAGTTAAGAATATCGTATAATTTTTACAATAAGTCTACAAAATCATGTCGCATCAAGTATGGGATAAAGCCATAAAGAATGAAGTCTATGATGGAACATATTACATTTGCAGGAGTTGATTACTCTGCACGTCAAAGAGCATTAAGCCAGGTGCCGGCTGATCGGCTATTAATATTCCACATGCAATGTGATCGGGCGATAGTCTAAGACTAAGTAAAGCGCAGCTACAAGGCATGAGCGACGGCGTTTTATTATATTAATTGGCTTGGAAAAATATTACACATTACACTGTAAATTACGTAAAACTGCTTTAAATAATCCGCCGTCGTTCAGTTTTGCTTTTAGGGATCTAAATACAAAATGACATTCTGATCATTATAAAATCTATTATGGCAGATATTTGTTAATTTTGTTCAGCTCGAAAATACTTTAGTCAGAGTTCATCTTACCGGAGACGGTAAGCCGAAAACTTCTTACCCGTAATTCAAAAAAATTCAATACTTTCCACAAGCAACATTTCACATCATAATATATAAAAACAACATGGCAGCCAGAGGGATGTGTTTTCGTCTGTTTATTAAAATTAATAAAAATACGTAAGCAAAGATAAAAAATCATAATAATATTGTCTTCCCCGCTCTCGCTTCTTCTTATCGATTAAAGCCCAGCGATGTTCAGCTGAATGTATAAACGGTGATGTGTCGATGATTTATCGCGAGACTCGCCGTGAACGGGCCAAGATCCTTTATATACGTGACCTATAAAATAATATTACCACCGGTTTGGGAATTCTCACGCCGTGTCTGACGACGTCACTGAGCGTGATACGTTGTTCCATTGAAATATTAAATTTTTGAAAAAAAAAAATCAATTACACCAGGGGTATTTTGTATATAGATGATACATACAAATACGTAAATTCATAGAAAAAATAACAAGTTAAGAAAAAATGAAGAACGTTTTAACAACATTTTCCGTTAGTCATGTTTAATTTGATGTATGTTTCATCAGAAGGCATTCCTAATTTAGTTTATCGTACTCCCATCGGAATTTCATAAAACAAAATATGTATAATCATATGATGTTAAAAAAACGTGCGTACTTATGTACTCACGTAAGAAATTATAATTTTTCTTTTTAAGATGAAAGTTGCTTTCTCACGAATATGTACAAGGTCCTACCATTCACCAATATTAATAAAGTAATTTGAAATCATGTACACAAAGGTATGTATATTTACGAATAGGTATATATATTTTTTATATCCACTGATATAAAACACGTGTTGTGGATTATAATATTTTTCTTTATTGGTCTTGTAACGTATGAAATTGATACATAATTTGATTTCCGAATTGAGAATTTTAGATTATGTATTTCGATTTAAAAGACACAATCATTCGCTTAAATATAAATTCAAACAAAGTCTTGCTTTTAGATTATCGCCATGCTCAGTATACATTAGAATTTGATGCTCAGTTGATACTGATCAGTATCAGTGATACAAAATATTAAACCCAACGACAAAATAATTTGTTTGTAGTTATTTGTTATTTCAGACATCAATGTTTACCGAATTACTGAACAATAAGGCACAAAACAAGTGAAATGCCGAGGAACTAATTAATTTTTGCAAGCATTTTTTAGTTCCATACCAGCTTTTCAGTAGCTGAACGTAAACTAAAAATAAACAAATAAAACAAAAACTAATTCAAATGTCATTGAGATTCAAATTTTTCGAAAAAGTTTGCAAACAATCTAACTTCTGTGGTAATGGTCAGACCGGTGTTGGTTTCTGTTCGGGAAACAGTAATTTAGCTTCGTATTTCAATTCGGACAACATCTACACAACTGGGTTCGGCAAGATTTCCACATAAATTCACCTACATTTACAAGTATCAAAAGAGAAACTGACTTATGATTTGGAAGTTACTATTTTTACTTGGGACTTATTATTTGAAAGCTACTGGGTCAATAAATATAGAGTGTTATTATTAAAATCAAACAACCACTGGATCTAGAAACATAAAAACATATGAGAAATCTTAAAAAATGACGCGTGAAAAGATATTTTTAAAAAGTCACCCACTAAGAGGTAAACTAGATTTTGTTATTAAAGTTGGTATGAAAAATATAAACGGTTTCCGCTTTCAATTACATTTGATATATCTAATATCAAAACGTCCCTATTGCTGACTACGGCACTGATGATTTTAGTCCTCTATGATAAAAAGAGTTCAGGCTTTTGTTCACCCGAGCAGTCTATTTATGTAGCCCATATACATCCCACTGCACGGCACGGGCCTCCTCTACAATAGATAGTACGATTGAGAGTGGTTAGGCCATATAGTCCACCACCTAGTGCAGGTTGGCGGACTTTACATACCATATAAATTTATACAAATAGCTATGGTATGCAGGTTTCCTCGCTATGTTTACCTTCGTCGTTATAATGTGTGGTGATTAACTATCATTACACACATGACTCTGAAAAGACATCGGTGTACCCTGGGATTTGCACCAGCGACCACCGTGAACATGTAGGCCACCACACACTTCATTTTTCAATCATGTTTAATATACCAGCCCTAATACACCCCTACTGCTTAATACGGCAATTCTCTATGATTAAAAGGGTTCAGGCTTTTGTTCACCCGAACTAGTCTAAGTCGAGACAATTCACATACCATTGGGATTTGAGGAGGCTCTTAAGTATGCAGATTTCTCACCACACATTCCTTAATTATTAAGGTGACCGATAGCTTAGTAATTCGCAATGAACCCCAACTGACAAGTTCGTAAAGTCTGAGATGTATCCTGGATTCAAATCCCCTAATCTTTGGTTTTTCAGGCCAATTCAGATTTCAGTTGAATATATAAACAATTCAATTTTTCAGTTCACTATATAGACTACTATCCGCTCTTAAAAGATAATGTTCCATAAAATTAACGCAGGGTGTAAAAAATCCCGGAATCCGTAATAATTGCCAACAAAAAATAATACAAGAATGTTTCCTTTAATATTATTGGCGATAAAAAGCTATCCATTTAATACGGTTTTTGGCCGCTGATTTATTTAACGGCAGCAAGTTTTTATGGCATATAAAATCAGTCTATGACGCGTAGTCTGCAGATATTGAACGATGTTAAAATAGCCAAGTTCATCTGAATCATTATTCTTGCAAATAAAACGGTGAGTTTATTGCAGAAAGCACTTACTTAAGCATCGCATTATTAAAACAAAATATACTGATTAGCTATTGTAATACAAAGCAATATGCTCACGAAAATAGAAACGATAAAAAAACAAATTCAAGAGCAAAATGGTGTTTCCAGAATTGTATTTGAATTTTTTGCGGATATATTACAATGAAAAGGATTTCATGGTGGAAAAGTGACCGGAGACTCTATAAGCAATTGCGAAAGTCGACTTTAAACTAGCAAAACTATGCAGTACCTAAATAACTTTGTACTGCAATTTAAGATTATAATATTTATGCACATTGCCAAATATATTACTTAACAATTATTCTTTTCTTTTATTTATTAGAATCTCTAACCAAAATAACACATTCATAGTAAATATACCAATACATGATGATACCAAACCAACATGTTAAATTACAAAACAGTTATCACCAATCGATAAGTAATAACAAAATATTGCACAGAGAAAAAAAGAAGAGGTTCTAGCCTCATAGTTTCAATACAAAATCCTAATCCATAAACACTCGTCCAAAACAGTAAACACGTCGAAAACAGAAAGGGGGACATTGCAGTCCTCACCTGATTACCCGTCGGTAAATAAGCTAATTGAAACATTGCCGAGGTTATCCGTGCTGCGACCCCTATACCAGTTTGTTTTGAACACGGCCCACTGTTCTCGCAGATGTATCGGTATTGCCTTGTTTTGATACGAGCTAAACAGAAGAGTATAAAGAAAATTATATTTCTAGTTGTGGGAATTGACTTGGCTAAAAAAGTTGATTAGGGGATTGTGGTAGCAAAATAGAAAGATATTTCGTGTAACAGTGATGGGAGTTTGAAGCTAAACAAAAATATTGTGGATTAGTAGCTTGAATGTTATGAAAGGTATTGGTCTAATAAATTAAACTATATATAAGATCCTTTTAGGTGGCTTTACTTAATTTTCTGAGAACTCGATTCACATTGGCTTCCTTTTGTATCATAACCAACTTCAAACATATGTTTTAAATACATTCTTAAAAAAAATAACAGCCTGAATAGAGCCAGAATTTATTAAATCAATTAGGATTTAAAGGACGTAGGCAATGATAAATTTCACTTTTTCGCCACTATTATATGTATAATTTATGTGGTATTTTCTATTAATAGTTTAGAAATAAGGATGTAATCCAAAAATATCTAGTTATTTTTGGAAGCGACCTAAAATATTAGAACATGTTTCACCCAAATATAAATGTTAGCACCAACGTAAAACCGCGCTAGACGCTCGCTCTTCGTGGAAATAATTGTTTGCGTAATACCTTGGAACTCAGCGACGGATGAATTTTGAAATTCGAATGAACGTGTAAATATTACAAAGTTTTGTCAGTTAGGATCTAATTCGAAGTTTATTGTTTTTTGATAAATTACCGAATGAGAAAACCAAATGTTGTTTAAAGACTCATTTAAAGATCAGTTTTATAGCTCAAAATAGTTTATGTGTTTATTTTTACTGTTATTACAATTTGTATTAATGTTTTTATTTGGGGGCAAAGTATATTTTGCTATTTTTCCATTAACTATTTCTAGCAAAAATCTAATTCCAAACAAACTATGTTCTACCAACGCATTCAACCCAACAAATTCCACCACACCACCTAAACATGCGTTTCTACTACACTAAACATAAAAGCCAAATCAATACGCGTAATACAAATTATATTCCGTGAAAATTAACAGAAGCGTCGACATATAGGCCTGCAGGGAGCTGGATGCAAATTGTTAGTCAAACTATCGGGCAAATAGCAGAATACGAAATTGTTTGGGACGCGAATGCGCTCAGAATACGGACAGATGTCGCGCTTTGAACGCTGCAAGGCTCTAAATTATACGAACTATAATGCCGGCTGCATTTGTACTGGTATTCACTGTTTCTGCGTTGTTTTGGAAGGTTAATTGAAAAGGGTAATGTACATAATGAACAAATGGAGTGCTTTGTGTGTATGGTAATTTTAAACTGGTTAAAGCTTATAAATAGTAGGGTTTCAACATTCAGTACGTAGTATTTGCATTTCCTGATCCCTGTGTATGTAGTGTTGTAAGCTAATTTTCATGACATGAATGTGCATGCTTACATCACTAAGGGGCAGGTAAAGACACAAGTAAATTAACTAATACACCTAACAGTGCACCAACAGTCACACACATAATCCTGCTCTGATATTAAGATCAATTATTTTTTGTGTCGTGGGTATCAAAAAGTACAAGAAACTTTTCGGTCTCATAAACCAACGCACCAGAGAGAAATACTTGTGAGCCTCATAAAAAAATCTCCTTGAGGGGATCGAACCCCCGGCCTCGTGTTTCACAGCCGGCGACTAACCAACTGCGCCACAGAAGCTATCTGTGCATTGAGGCAGAGTTTTGTGAATAAATCTTAGTGCAATATGCGCATAGAGAGGACTTTATTTGTGGTACGTTATTTGACTATAGAGCGACCAACATGCATAAGTAGTGAAACTCGCCCGTTTTCCATATAAAAGTGTCGCGGGATACTCCGGGTTCGAGTAAGATGATATAAATATAGGGTAGCTTCATTAACTTTATAGGTTGTGTTATTCAATATCCAATATTTTTACAAGTACATTCAGAAATAAATAAGTTATAAATATGTATGTTCCAGTAATAGGTAATATTTATGTGACGTCATCGCTGTTAGCGTCGGAGCGTATGAAAAGGGATAGTGGGCTGTTCCCATATCGCCACATAACGCCTACATTTTCAATTATGATTATCATAATATATTTCCAAATTAGTTCTTGTTTTAGATATATAAATAAATAGATATTGACATAAAATTATTGAAAAATAAAAATTATTTCCAAAATATTAGAATTATGGTGATTATATTTACACATTTAAATTTAAACTGCGGAATGTGCACGTCTTAACGTTCGTGTTGATTGGGACAAACTATCTAGTATATATATTTATATATATTTGACCGAATACAACGTGTCTTAATACTGCTTTGCCATAAACGTTTAATTTTCAAATATTAGCTCTTATGTTCATGGCGGTCGCAGGTTCAAATTCCAAGACACGCCTCTGACTTTTCGGAGTCATTTGAGTATAGATAGTCAATCACCACGCACTATAACGCTGAAGGAAAACATCGTGAGGAAACCTGCATACCATAGCGATTTATAATACTTTCTATGGTATGTAAAGTCCGACAACACGAATTCGGCCAGCCTGGTGGACTATATAGCCTAACTACTCTCAATCGTACTCTAGGTTTTAGAGGAGGCCCATGTCTTGCAGTGGTACGTATATGAGCTGATACAGTAACATCTAACAGAAATTAAAGTTAAACATTTTTTGACGGATTGTAGCTTGGATTTGTTTTAACTTTTTCATTTTTTAACTTCCCGATTTTTCGTTTATAGGTTTCCTGGTCACGTGGCGGACTAACACCGTGACCACGCAATTCCGACAAAATCCGCGATAAAAAATGTTCTATTTCAATATGTAACATTCTCGTGAATCTAAAAAACAGAAAATTACTCTATAGAGTCGACAAGTACATATCTCGGCCATTAATACTTTCCACTGCACATATTTATTTAGTTTCATATACAAATGTATACATTTAGTATTAACTGCAATTGTTATTTTCATGGGAACCTACTATCTCGGAGAGATTCGCCGAGCTTCAGTAATCGATTTTAATTATTTGCATGCTGCTATCAATATTGGGTGACAGAGCTGCAGTAGTGAGTGTATTACCGGGTCGTCTCCAATGTACTTTGGTCTCTCAGTCGAATGAAATAAGAATCATTTTTTTGCTATACCATATATATTTAGGTTTATTATACAAAAAAATTAAAGACCAATCTTTGACAAGACATGAAAATTGCTAATAACTGTCAACTTCTGGTAAACGCACTATTGTGTTCCGGTTTAAAAGACATTGTAGCCAGCGTATCTATTGGATATATTGAAAGTTAACATCTTATGTCTTAGGACGGCGAGCGCAGTGGAATGCCAAACATTACTTTGTATTTCATGCTGTTCGTTTTGCTTCTGTCCATGAGCGGTCGTATCGCTTACTATCACGAAAATAGCATGCTCGCCATTCATAGTTGTAAAAAACTTCTTATCCAAGACTAGTACTGAGTATATTTTATAAAGCTCATTATATTATATTGCGCACTCGGTCTAAAGTGAATTTCCATTAAGCTTGTTTGAAAAGATTTTGTTGGTCAGCACTGTTCAAGACTAGTTACTTGCATGAAATTATGTCTAGTAATATTAATTAAGCAAATGGTTACTTGGCAGTATCATTGACCAATTTTCGTTTCATCAATTAAATTAAATTAATATTGCGTTTACACAAGCTATGTAATAACTATGGTGACGTAATGATAAATATTGGCCTAATTACTCTGATCTCTGCTGTGTGACAGCTTATTATTATCCCATTGCTAAAGTATAGAAAGGAAAATTTTGAATATGAATACGAACTATCTACTATTATTCACTTATATTCTGCCGTAAATATTAATTGGAAGTGTAGAAACTGCTCATAAAATTTTGTTGTGACGAAGTGAATAAATGTAATATTACTCACTCTCTATTTTTTCTGTATATAGGAAGCGAACACCTCATAACCCAAACATGACCCTAAAACAACGACAAAACAAAACACAACCGCACAAAGCTAAAGTAACTTAACAATAAAATTGTCATCCGTCCAGTACAAAACAAATGTGGCCAGCGCAAAAAAAATTAAAAGCCTATTCAATTTTATTTCAAACAAAAACTGTAATGGCAGCGACATTTTAACAGGACAACCCTAAATAAAGGCAATGGGAGACACGAAAGGCTGGCTATAGGAAACAATTGGGCAAGTAATTTATGTTGCCACTATACAGCGGTGTGCGCAGGGCTGCCAAAAATCGCGGAAATTCAACACCAATTTGCATTTTCAGAAAAATACCGTGCATTTGTATTAGGAGAGAAGCAATGAATGGAGATATATCCTAGCAGTTTTTCGTGTTGTATATTTTATACCACGTGCTAAATCAGGCGTAATAACTAAGTCCCTCATGTGAATCTAAAACACATAGTCCCGACATAAATATTTGTTCTGCGTGCGGAGGTCGGGCCCTTTCTGTTTCGTCCCACATCCAGCTACACCCACTGAGCTAGTGAATCCAAAAATAGAGTGCTATTATAACTTGCAGGAGCTATTATAGGAAACAATGTTATAACCGAAACATTTCAATATTCAGTACACAAAAAAAAAAACTCGTTTCATGATTTAATTTTTTAACCGACTTCAAAAACAGGAGGAGGTTCTCAATTCGACTGTATGTTGCTTTTTATCCAAGCAACAACGCCTCAATACTTAATTTTAATGATACCTGTACCAAAAGTAAAATGCTCATTGCTTGTCATAAATCAGAGATATATATATCTTGCCAGTCATAGATATCTTGCCAGTCCATCAAATCCGAAAGGGAACGGGAAGGGAAAAGGATGGGAAGAGGAAAGGAGTATAGGGAATTCTGCAATCTCACTCACCGTCAGAAATGCGACACTGTCGCTTAACGTAGATCTTGTGGAAGACAGTGGTGCCGCCCCGAGCGAGCCTGCCCATTCATGCAGATCCAGGACAACAGCATGTATCAACCACTCATACTATATCCCTTCTATCAGAAGTAGCACTATAAATTAGCTGGACCAACAAGTAGTGGGCAGTGCAAAAAACGCTAGTCAATGGGCCTAACAAGTTGACGGACAAATATAAAATTATTTCTACATCTGCAGCAACCCTAACCACACAGGTCGCAATGGTCCGCCTATTTACATGCATCATTTTAGTAGCACCAACTCCTACTTCTTCATCCTGGATTACAGCTATCCATTCTGTATTTATTGAGCTATTAGTCTGCGAACGTGATTCTGCGTTGGATTTGACTGGGCTCGAACACACGCCGTTCGTGTGGTAACGTTGAAGGTATTTCAGATGTTTTATGAGCGAGAGAAAAGTGGCAGAATAAGCCTCACGGTTCAGCAGTGTATTTCATTTATTAGTTATAGATTTTTGGCAAGATCGAATCTGGAAGCATAATATATTTTTATATAATACTACGATTTATTTTTATTTCATTCAAGACAACGGTCAGTATACATTCAGAAGGGTAATAAAAAGGCCTTTTATAACCTTTCGACTCAGATACATAAATAAAAAATAATATTATAATTATTTATACTTACTATCTAAATTTTCTAAAACACGCAAGTTTCTTCAAACGCTCATAATTTTCGATGTGTTCATATTAGCCGTTGGCCTATTAACCGTCATATAAAAAGTTCGTGCACGGCACAGGTGACCAATCATGAGGACCCGCTTCCTTTTAGTTTGATATTTTCTACAACAACTTCTCAGGAGATATATAACTCGACATCCCCAACTTTTAATGTACAGGTGTGTACTCGCCGTGTTTCATTGGATACCTAGTTTTTTTCACTAGCCTCTATAAAGTTTTGCTAAAAACATCCACTGCAAGTTTCGCAACATCTCGTTTATCGAACTTTTTATCCGAGTTTCCATAACATTGAGCTCTGAATTTGTGCCGTGTAATTTGTGAAAAATTCTTATCATATCCAACTTAGTACGGCGGCGTTTCCTTTAAAGTGCAAAATCGAATATTTTTTTGGGTTTAATGATGTGGAAACTGTACTCTCGTGTAAAGTGCAGTGTAAAAACACTTTTGTCGAGTGAGTGTTTAAGGCCTCCCCGAAATATTTCCCGAGCGACCTGTTGGAAGTTGAACAATATTTTTTGAAGCGTATTTTCATTATGTACAGTCATCCTATGGTTGATGGTGCTGACTATTGGGACTTGAAAAAACTCTCTTACTGTCCCTCTTTCTCTCTTTACTAATGTATTCTGCCTGTGTATAACCCCGTTGCAATCAAACCAGCATGACAAGTAATAACCTCTGACGCTTTAGATACCCAATCTAGATTGCACTGCACGTTTCATCAGTTGCATTGTGTTTCTGTCGTGTCAGTATAACAATAACGTTCTCTTATTTCATTTCTGTATTAATAGCTAGTCAAGCACCCATCATAACGGTGTAAGAATACATGATGAGGAAACCTGCATACCATAGCAATTTATAAAAATTTTTACGATTTGTAAAGTCCGCCAACCCGCATTAGGCCAGCGTGGTGGACTAACCCCTCTCATTCGCACTCTAGATTATAGAGAATGTCTGTGCAGTGGGATATATGAGCTCATACATTATTTAATATCTACGCGAACATAATCGCCAGAATAAGTTCGTCTATAATAAAATCGGAGGCAATTAGATCGAGGTCGCAGGTAACTTACGCATCGACCATTTCTGGGAAACAAGAATGAGGAGAAAAACACGACGGCCATAATAATTACATGTCACATTTTTATAGTCTACTGATTTATACAATTAACAAGTTGGTACGTCAACCTTTATTTGTGGAATAGTTATGTACTGTGTCTTATATATGTTTTCATTTAATTATTATTATTCCCATTAAATAATTATTAACTACCATATTGAAAGGATGGATAAAAGGAGACTGACGAATGATATTTATAATGCGAAAATCGATGGTGAAGTAGGTCGAGGACCTCCTAAACGGTCCTATAAAAATCAAATAGAAGACATATTAAAGAAAGGAACAATACGATTGATGACAGTTGAAAAAGTGTAACATATGTATGGACCGCAGCACTTGGCGCTCAATACTCTCTGCCTACCCTATTGGGACGTGAGTTTAAGTATGTTTGTATTAGCTGCATACAAAAAGGAAAAACACTGAAATAATTCAAATGGACAAAAAAGTACAGATGGCGGACTTATCGCTCTTTCGATTTCTTACAGACATATTTGGATGGAGAAAAGATACGAAAAGAAGAGAGGGCAAAGTATATTTTAAAAATTGCAAGGTTCAATAATAACTAAAAATGAATTAATTAGCCTCTATACTGTTTTATCTCGCAATGATACATCGTGTGTAGTAAGATAAAACAAAAAAAAATATGTCCGCATTAAAATTATTTCTGCCCTCTTCGATTATATTTATCTGGGATGTTTACATATTTAGGTTTTTTTACCCATAATTTTGCTGACTATAACTAATATTGGCATCATAAGTATTTCCGACAATTATAGTTATTTTATACAGGTCTCATAAAATGTAAGAAAAAAAATCATTTTTGTAATTACAATTGAAATTGATTGCTTTAACAGTTTTTCTGCTTACTGTACTTTCTAGAATGAATACAAATATGAGCTGAAATTGAGAAGCTCTATGTCCAATAACCGATTACGTACAATTCAATTTGTATGAGCTCCCTGTACGATAAAAAAAGAATTCCTATGAAATAATTAATTTCTCGAAAACATTGATAAATGCCTCATGTCAAATATATATTTTATGACTTACATAAAATGAGTTTTGCGAGGACTCAGCATTTTGGTAGGATCTTTTATATATATTATTCGAAATATACCAACCCTCAAAAACTTAGGCTGATTTTAGAGTCACGCTGACCGCACGCTGACTGTCGGCGGTGACAGTTGAAATGTATAAGCTTCTAAGGAGCGTTTTAGAACAACGCGTAGTTGTCAGCGCTGACCCCCGCCCGTAAACTACGCGCTGAGCTGTCAGCGCCGATAGCAACGCGCAGTCAGCGTGACTCTAAAATCAGCTTTTAAGATGTGAAGTGATAAACTCCTCCTAAGATTATTGGATATAGGCGACAAGATCCTATCGGCAAATATATGAATAGGAATTTACAGGCTTTATACTTTATTTTTTTATTTTATTTTATTTACAAGGGACAATAAACGGTTACATGCTAATAACAAACATAAAAAAAAAAATAACTAAACGAGTTTACACACATATAACCCACACCATTGTCCACAGATTACCAGCTGGAATAAAATTAAGCACGAAGGCATATACTATAAGTCCACTACTACTATGGTTTTATTATAATATGAGTATTAACCTTTTAATTGGAGATAACATATTTTTCGAAATTTTGAGTTAGTGAGAGAAAATACATCTGCATGGGCAAATTGTGAGTTGTAATTGTGTAAGAGACGGCGGAGTGGTACTCGCGCCCCCGCATTACTCCTTCAAGATTGTGTATGGAATAGCTGAGGCACGCGCACCCCTCGCCTAATCACAGTTCTAGGTACTCTATAGCATATTTTGTCCGTCAGTTCAATACAGTCATATTTATTATTACATAATTTGTAGAGCATCATAGCATCAAGCAATGTTCGTCTTGATTCTAAGCTTAAAACATTGTAACGTTCCAATAATTCATTATACATTTCGAGTAAAGGTTTAATCTACAAAAAATCACGTACCATTGAACATTTTATTGTGGAAATTTATTAAAAATTCTATTTACAGGCATAAAGGTTACAACGGATTTTGAACACTCTTATCGCTGTATTATAGTGGCATTATAGACACATTTAAGGCCAAAAGACCCGAGTGTTCATATTGATCACCTTGAAAATTCTGACAGTAATGTGCTATCTGTCATCTTTATTGATAAGACCCACAGAACAGTAGAATCTATACTAATATTATAAAATAAAAGATTTGAATGATTATTTCAGTGTTGGGTAGTCCATTTATCGAGAAAGGCTATAGGCTACATATCATCACGCTACGACTTATAGGAGGAAAGCAGTAGTGATATTTATAGCAAATACGAGGAAATTTTGTTCGTTTTTCGTGGTCCGATTGGTCGATATTCTAAACTTATAGTCAGAATTAAACATTTACAGCCTCCGTGACGCAGTTGGTTAGACGCCGCCTGTGAAACAAGAGGCCGCGGGTTCGATCCCCGCACCGAGAGAAATGTTTGTGCGACCCACAAATATTTCTTCCGGGTCTGGGTGTTTGTGAGACCGAAAAGTCTCTCGTAGTTCCTGATACCCACGACACAAGACTCGATCTTAGTGTGGGGTCAGGACTATGTATGTGACTGTTGGGTGTTTATTTATTTATTATTTATTTATTTTGACCGCCATTTTAAAACATGTATGCACCCGGGCGGAGCCGGGCCCGACCGCTAGTACTATATATAATACTATTCAGTGGTAAGAATTAATATGTAATATATCACGAGTATACGAGTAATAGGCCGATATATGTAAGTTATTTTATACAAAATAATCTTTATTTATGATCTGTAGACGAGACCTTTGGCCAGATGACAGGACGACTTGCACAAGAGGGCCCGCAGCGACTGGATACATAAAGCAGTAGACCTTGGCTTCTCCCAATCAAATAGGTCTCCACTTATGTCACTTATGTCAAGAACTGACTGATGATGACGATGCACAAGACCTGTTCAGCTAATAACCAATGTTCAAAAGCGGAAAGTTTTACTATTATGACAAAGGTGATGTAAAATGTAAATCTCCAAATTGTTACGAAAACTGGCAACGTTTCTTAAAATAAACAACCAATTATTTCTGTATCTGTTTTCGCTGCTCAAAAACTTTCATAAAGAATTCTCTTTAATTATTTTCTTTGTCAGTGGACACAAACATTTGTAACTGAAAGAGCTTTCACATCGACATGGTCAAGTTTATACAAGAATAGACACTGCTCAGAGCGAATAAATAGGCATCCAAAGGTTAAGGAGTGACCAAAGAGCATTGAGGTGTATATGATATTTTTTTATTTCACTAAATGGTGAGAGACGTGCATGCCGTTCGCCAGATAGTAAGCGATACGACTGCTCATGAACAGAGGCAAAAAAAAACACCTAGCAATTATAATTTGCTTTGTAATTGCTTAGCATTTCACTGCGTTCGTCATCCTGAGGCATAAAATGTTAAGTCTCCATAGTCCAGTAGTTACTCTGGCTACAATGTCCTTCAATTAAATATGTTTATGAATATACAAACAATATAATACCTTAATACCCAAATCTACATAATCCCACTTATAATAAGATTCTTCTACGAGATCGTAAAGCAAGTAGACCAATAAAATAATATGGAGGATAATAAGCCCAGTTATCAACAGACGTTATTAATTGGAAGCCTATCAGTAAGCCTTGTACGATGTCCGAGTAAATGTGTTTTGTGTAATTAATTGCCTAGAGCGGAGCTTGCCTTCAACAGAGTAATAGAAGTTTTCTTGTGGGACTATTGGCTTATATTCACAAAATTGAGAATTGTTTCGTATTTATTTTTGACTTCCTCGGTGACGGAGTTGTACTTCAGTACGATTACAAAGCTAAGTTTTCGGGTTTAAGTCTGGGTCAGTCAAAGAGATATAGGACTTTTGTATTCATTATAAGCCCGGTGTCAGGAATTTGTGCCTGATATGACGATAGAGTCGCATCATGAGACGGAACACACGGCAAAACGGGGATGTCCTCAGTCCAGGCAGCACCTCTAGCTACCCCTTCTGGGAAAAAGCGTGAGTTTATGTATGTATTATTGCTGGTTGAAGTTTAGATCAGCAGGCGAGAAGACAGTGAAAATGAAAAATTTGGGATCGATTGAAGAGACATATGTATGCCCGACAATAAATATTTGCTTAGGGTTTTGCATATCATGGGATTTTATTATTAACTTCTTAGCTACTGATGCCCACTCTTGCAGATATGCATATTTTAAGGCCCAATATACCAACTTATTTTCATAAATTGATTAATAAAAATATAACAAAATATGTACACTGACCAATTATCTACCCACAATGAAAATAATACATAATTACAAAATAAAGTGATTGTTTCACATGAAGACAGCCCTATTCACATCCAAAGAACATAATTTATACCTTCACGAGAGGAATACATGACAAGGGAGGATCCGCAATGTAATTGTCTGCGAACAAGGTTAAACGATGTCTGATCCAGTCGCTACAGATGATTACCTCATGTCAATATCACGATATCGAAATAGCAGTAACTATATGAGAAATGGCATGCAAGTGACGGTTGCAGATCAGTGTATTGCTAGTTAATTTGATGGTAATTATGTTGTCACTGGGAATTGATAAAAGATGTATAGAGTAAACTTAAATGTGAATATGAGAAGTAGAAAAGTGTAGTTATTGTTGTATTCATCGTAATAGCTAAAAAATTTGTATCAGCCCATATACATTCCGCTGCAGGGCACGGGTCTACTCTACTATCGAAAGTACTATTGAGAGAGGTTAGGCTTATAACTAAAATATACACAATGATTATATTATATTCTTTTGAATAATAATTATATTTTATTATACGGCTTAATGTCACGCTAATAAAACAGTTGACATTCACTTACACTACACGCGCACTCCAATTAAGTTCTATACGCTTTACATTGCGTGTTTACAATATATAATATTGTTAATACGCAAAAGGAAATAATGTTATAAATGTATTCCAGCTTCGTATTTAGAAGCTGTCCTTATACACAGTAAATGTATCTTCCACTTCAAAGCCGAAAGGGACATGACTAACATAAGATTAACACTAGAGCTTAGACGGGCCTAGCCTGTCCTAGTACACTAATATGTTGCAAAGGCTACAATGCGGAGGCATGTTCCCCGCGGTACGTATCTGGGTCAAATTCTACTGCCCTTTACCATAACAATAGCTTTGCTTGCGGCTCCGTCCGCGCTCCTATAGGAATGTAGATGTTTCAAACAACCGACCAACTATTTTTAAATTTAAATGGACGGGTTTTCATATTAGTTGCAGTGAATAACCTGAAAATTTTCTCAGATTATATATCAGATTCCATACTAGATTAGTTGTAAACTTATCAAGGTATGAGCTACAACTTGGTTTTTGGGAAGTCTGTCTCTCAATGCACAAAATATTAGGCTAGTTCACAAGGGAAAAAACCCTGTAAAAACAAAAGATAAATTGCACATATCAAAATAGAACACCAATTATCTGGGACCTCTGTCACGATTCAACAGCAAATGTCAAAACGTTGATTTATCGGCAGGATTTTAATCCGGACATATCCTTGGCAGCGACAGTCGACCTCCCTAATCTCTCACCTATATATATCTAATTTTAGAATTGTTACGTGCGTATAATCTGGCTGTATTTCAACATGGCTGGACTGGGAAGCAATTCGGTACTGATTTATTACGCCGTCTATACGATAGGCATGTTTACTTGCTATCGATCGGTTACTGTTTGTTTGTCCGAAACCGGGGTTTAATTTCATCCGGACACAATACATTGCCACGAAATTGGTTCGACGCTTGTTTTCTTGGTGACGGGGACGGTGTGTGCTGGTGTATAGAATTAATTCGCATTATATGTAGAATCTAAATATCTTAATTGGATTTACATATTTTATAAATATTTCTGCTTCGATTAGTGGCTCATTCACTTTTATTACATATTTAAATGTAGTAGCCTCAACTGAGCAGTAGACCCAAGGAAGCGCTGGCTAGATGTTGTCAAGGGAGTCACGAGTATGAGTCAATTGCCTTACTATTGAGTATGCCGAAAACCAGGCATAATGGAGACTTAACCAGAAAGTGGATGCTAGTAGCTGCCGGTATACCTCCAAGTAGAAGGAGAATAAGATTTAGTAGTAATGCTAGCTGGCTTTGAAAGAAGAGGCGGGGCCCAACCTCAAACGGGAGCTGTAATCAATATTATATTTGCTTCGAGTCTGGATGTTATGGGGCCAAAAAATGTAGGGTAAAATTGGAGTTAAAATTATGGATAAACTAAGTGTATTTATTTACTTAACTACATTTTTTTTTATTAATTGCAGAGATTTGATGCAAAATCATTTTATATGAGAAAAAGATGCAGGTAAGCTTAAAAATATGTTTTATAGTAATATAAAGTATACATTCATATATAGCATGGGAAATAAAAATACACTGAATCAAATTATTATAAATAATAAATAAATAACACCCAACAGTAACACACATAGTCCTGACCCCACACTAAGGTTGAGTCTTGTGTCGTGGGAATCAGGAACTAAGAAAATTTTCGGTCTCACAAACACCCAGATCAGAAAAAGAAATATTCGTGAGCCACACTATTATGTAATCCATTTTCATATAGTTCAGAAAACCCTTGCAATTACACAATAACCTTGAAATTGTGCTTTGAACCTGCATAGTAGAAACACGTTACCCGGCAAATAAGTAACTTTTACACACACAATATAAATAAAGATGGAAGATTGTACGCAACAAAAATGTTATCAGGCAATGTTGAAAGAGCGCACCTATACAAAATGTTTGCGAATAAAAATTTATATCGAAAGAGCGGTTCAAAGAGGCCTTTCTGCCGTTCAATAGGAATAATATTTCCTTCTTGAGCTAAAGCCTTTAAGCAACCGATTGCAAATATAGCTCTCTCGAAAAAGATTTTAAAAGTAGCCACCGTACATAATTTTGCATTTTCAGTTGGATTGTTGCGTTCTGCGTTTTTGTGAATGTTTATTTGGCGTCTGGCTTTTGTAGAAGTATTTAGAGTTAAACTATACCAATGAGAGTGTGTGAAGTCGAACAATATGCCAACGTAGTGTACTAAGCGCTAAATTACTCAAGGGTATAGCAAACGCGTGCTTAGTTAAAAGCCTATCAGAACACTATAACTGTGATCTTGGAGTCAAATACAAGGTAAATTAGTGTCTGTGTCTGTATCAGGTCAAATACATCACACTGTAGTGCGTGGGTCTCTTCAACAATCAAGATTATGTTTGGGACGGGTTAGACCATATAATTCACCATGCTTTTCTAGTGCAGATAACAATATACCTCATTTTAATAATAAAAGAAAACGTCGCGTAAATATTACAATAATTACGGACAATTTTATATAATGCACGATTCCTCAAAATGTTCATTAATTCAAAGTACATTACTCTAGAATAAAATTACTGCGCTTATGAACATTAATCTCTAAACACAACCACTTACACGCAACTGGAAAGTTATCCCCATATATCTCACGAATGTGGGATAAATATTTTATTTTCTTCTCATCTGAAGTTCGCTTTTATTGCAATTGAGAAATATGTTTACTCTACTACAGTCAATACTTTATGATGTAACATTCATATTACAATTCCATCGAAGTTTGATTTAGACAACTTATATTACTTTAATTCTCATAAAAGCTTAAGACTTCGTCAAAAGGCAATATACTGCAAACTGCCAACGTAGTATGCGCCACTATTCATTTGTTAAAATATATGCTTAATACCCAAAGGGGTGTGAGGTATGGAAGGGGAAGAGGAAAGCTTCCCCCCGGCCTTCTTCCTTCTCACTCCCCTTCTGATCTGGTCCGGCAACAGACCTATGATCCAAGCGTTGTGGATCTTCAAGGGCGGCAATGATGCATTACCATCAGGTGACCTGTCTGCTCGTACACACTTGCCCAATTAAAAAATATATACTTTTATATTATGTGACTTGCGTTCCCATAAACAAGAAAGCAGTCATCGAATATTACTCTTATAATAAATGACACACTAAAATGACTTTAAATTAGAGGTTTATACCATTTCAACTAAGTAAGTTGTTAAAAAATAATTTGAAGCTTAATTGAATTAAAACTTTATTGTAATATAAATTTTATTATTCACAATTAATTGGTGTATACTTTCCCACACTTAAGGATGTTTTAGTAAAAATAAATTAAAATATAAAACTTACTTTTTTCGTTTATTCAAACAGAGCACTTCAATCGTCCACTTCTCTCAAAAGCATCTGAGACTTTCCATCCGAAAATGGCCACTAACCATAACAGCGTATATTAGAAAAAAAAAAACATTTATGCGGAACACAGGTGTTGCAAGAATGAAATAACATTTTAGCTCGCAAAACTCATTGAGCCCGTAATATCGACGGGGCCGAATAATACTAATAACGCCTGAAGTCGGGTCAAAGAAAATCATTTCCAACTGGTAAATTTGTTACACAGAAACTTTCTTCAATATAACGAATTATTAGATTCTGAGACGGCGGGGAATAATCATATCGGACATTCGGATGGTGATATCTTTTTTGCTGGGGGCGACGGTGCGCTTGGACAGAGGCGGAGCGGAGAGCGGTATTGGATAAAATAATTTATTTTAAAACAATGTTAGTGATAACTAGATATATATAATAGAAAATATAAAAGGAGACTGGAAACCTTCAATTTATATTTTTCGGCTTGGTGTTTTTATGGCACAAATTATATCAAGGTATAGAATATTTCATAATAAAATCCTCGTATGGGTGTTTCCAATAATTTATTGAAAGCTATTAAATTCGGTGCTATAATTATGTCCACCTAAGCAAAATAGACGTCGATTCACAGTTAGTCCTCCATCACTCTGTCGTAGCGAAGCAATATATAGAAATCAAACCCAAGCCCACTAAGTCATTGCTCCATTCTGTTGCTTAATTACTACGAATTTCTAAAATATATTGATAGCCTCTGTGGCGCAATTGTTTAGACGCCAGCTGTAAAACGTAAGGACGCAAGTTCGATCCCCGCACTGAGACAAATATTTGTGTGATCCACAGGTATTTGCTTCGGGTCTGGGTGTTTGTGAGACCAAAATGTCTCATATTCCTGATAACCACGATAACACACGATCTCAATGTGCTATCAGGACTATGTATGTGACTGGTGGGTGTATTTATTTATCATAAAATATAATCCAACAAAAAAAGCAACCTACAGCCGAATTGAGAACCTCCTCCTTTTTTTGAAGTCGGTTATAAACATGGCAAACTGAAGCGATCATGTTTACACCAAGTTGGTGAACCGATCAGTTTTCACGTACATACATAATTGATTCAATTAATAACATTCAATCATCCTCAAATAACACTAATTCAATGTGATTTCACAACGATTTCGCTTTAATTACGGCACAATTAGCCATTTGATCAATAAAGCAGTTATCTAGTACAATATTAAATATTGAATAACTTTAAAATAACGCTTTAACAAAAAACAAGTCTAATTGTATGTTCTATTTTAGTTTATTTCGTGAATGTTCTGTTTCTTCTTCTTTTTGTTTGCATTGAATAGGCTCTGAAACTACTGGACTGATTTCAAAAACTCTTACACCATTTTAATCCTACATTATTCTTGATGAACATTAGCGATATAACACTTTCAATTAAATGTATTTGCAACAGATCGAAGCCGGGTCAGGCCGCCAGTTTTTAATAAATTTATAGTCTTATTTTACAAAAAATCATCGTGTTTTTTCTAAGTAAGTAAGTAATCAAAAAGCTCTAATTTACGATTCTACTCCAAACACTTCGAAGATTTAATAATAAAATACCCTTAAGTATAGTGAAAAATTATTTTTATCCATGAACCAAAAAAAATTCGAGAGCTAAACAGGGTTATCTCCAATATAACGTCATTCTCCGCCATCTCTCCGCTCGCCACACCGCGCGAAACCCTCAAACATGTTCGGGGGACAATTTGATCTTTGGTCGAAGAAAATTGAATAATATGTTACTAGATAGAAGATATTAAGGTTACATTGTTATTTTTTACTCGGACCTCGATCATTTTCTCGTTGGTTAGACATTTGTGTCCATATTCAACAAAAAAGCGATGTTTTTTTGCACTCTATCGATGCTATTATGGATTTTCTCGGAGCAAAATGTTATTACATAGTTCCACTAGTCTGCGGAATGTCAGATGACCTCTATGTATCATAAAAATAGGATATTGGTTTAGTGAAACGTATAGTTTATATTGATATTGCGGGCGTTGGGTTAATAGAGAGAAGTTTATGTTATAGTCTTGTGGAAACGTTTTACGATATCCCGATTAAGTAAGTTTTTTCTACTGAAAAGGACGAAAACGATGATGATTAATGGCTCCTTGAGCTAACAATTTAAGCAATAAGTTTGTAGTTTGAATCTTTGTAACATCTTCAGAATGTGGAACTATTTTTACTTCGTGGTACATAAGGATTTTTAAAACATGGAATAAAGAAACAACTGATCAAGCTGGCATAAATGTACGATTTGAATATTATGAAGAAAGATGAGTAGAAGATGAGTCTAACGTTTCATTTAGACGAATGACTGTTGTGGAACTTTGTTTTTGTGAAATAGATGACGAATGAAAGTACTTAAGTAGGAAAGAGTTCGATGATGAATAAATTAATTGATGATGTTGAAGAACAGGAGAACAGAATACGGTGAGAACAAGATAAAAGACGTTGAGGTCGACGTAATGCAAGACGTAAATATATATGACAATTTTTTATTTAAGATCGCAAAGACAATGTTCGTTTTATTTGACCAGAAACCGAAATATTCCCACATAAATGTAATTAATTTCGAGAGATCAATTATTATCCTTTGACGCCTCCCTATGCGGCATTCAGTCGGTACTGCACTTCCCTCAATGTAATATAGGCACTTTCTCTTGGCAGTGTAAAAATCTAGCCTCTCTTTTATTTTCTAATAAAGCATTTTTGATATTTTCTAGTTACTTCTTTCTCTTCTTCGGAATTTTGTGAGGCACCAATAGAACCTCGGAAAGACCCGACTCATTAAGCTGTCTTCAAAATTTTTTGCACCACTATAGGTACCGCAAAACTTAAATTCTTTAGCCCCTGTAGTATAAAGGATAAATTATCATTGTATTACTATTATGCTAGGATTCTACAAATAATGTCCTTTATTTTAAGTCTTCAAAAACTACTGGTTCTTCTTTTCATTTCTCCTTTTTATTTTGTTTTTAGCAAGACCTTCCAATTTTGCTATGCTAAACTAGCCTATCTTATGTTGTAGATTCGAATGGTCAAAACGTTTTAACAACATTCAAGTTAATACGAAGTATATCTTGCTTGCGACCGAAAACGAAGACTTGTGGTAGTTTATTCAAAATAGACGTATTCAGTACTGTATTTGCGAAATTATCAACTAGAACAGTTTCCTTTTTAATTTATTTATTTTCTAGCATATCATTAACGTTGAATAAACTGTCTTCAACAATTAAATCACAACCAAATATTTTACACATTTTTACCTCTTAACTCTTTCTATCGATAATCGATTTCTATTTTACCACCTTATTTACGACTATGTTATGCCAACATATATAATTATTATCCCAATCATATGGAAAACTGTGACATCAATACACTCGTTTGACAACCAACGCAACACTGGCTCTTCAACAACTGATTCCACGAGCGACATACATTTAAACTACAAAATTTAATAAACATATTTCGTTCTATATACCAAAAACTGCACATACGCATTCGGAAGCCGATACAATGTTGGCAATGCAACAATAGCTTAATACGTCGCTGACACTCGGGATGTGCCAACATACGACGCAATTACAATACGTGTTATGCGAGCTGTAAAATGTAATGTGTGTTAATCTGGCGGAATGAAGGAAACGAAAGATACATGATATTGCATGTCGAAAGATCACATGGTTCAGAACAGAAGGAAGAAACGTGAAAATTAACTAATAATTTCACCAAATTGTGGGTACAGTTTGACGAATATGATTACTGTGACGTGTTTGTTTTTTATTTTATTCAGTTAAAATTTAAGTGACTTTTATTCTCATAGAAAATACATGGCGGTCCCATCAAACCTTATAAATAAATATCTGCACATGAAATTAAAAGAAATAAAAATAAAACAAGCAAATCACAAACCTAACATTTCTCAACAATCAATTAAACTTAGACAAATTAAAATACTAAGGAAAAGAAAAAAAATAATATCGTAAAAACAATCGTGATTATAAACTTGAATAACTTTTAAGCCTGGTCGGACATTGGTTCAGAAAAGATATTATGAACCCATACTAAGTCTTTTTCATTAATAAATTCCTTCATCACATTATGTTACCTCGCATCTCGAAACCGACTACACTGCCCATAAATGCATAGCATCTTCTACTATACCATAAACCGCACAGTTGGGTGAGTTTGTGACGTGTTATTTTGTATGTTCGATTGCACAAACTAACTTTGCCAATACCGTTGACCTTGAAAATGACAATCTCATACATTAACAAGGTCAAATACGTCTCAAATGTATAGCAATGACAGTTCCAAAGGCAAAGGTATTGGCAAAGTTAATTTGTGCAACTCAGCCTTAAACAAAAAAATGGTTTTGTTTTTGTCATGATGGTATACAAATATTTTTAGTTACTTCGAAGTTGAAGTATAACATTAACACACAGAGAGCAAGATTTTTTCTGACTTATGTTATTCTTATTCATAATTTAACCAAGTTACTCAAATACATGAAAATACAGCCTATTTATTATTTTGATGTATTTATTTTGCTATAGTACTGTAAATTTGCATCAAAATCCGTTGAATAGTTTATTCGCGAAAGTGAACAAATATCTACACATGTAAAATCAAAAAAAAATTTTTCATATTTTGTAACATAATTTATTCGTGAAAGTGGAACATCTACACATCTCTAAAAAATATTTTCTTATTTTGTAATATTTCTTAAAACATTATTTTTATGAAATAGACACCATATCGATCAACACTATCTAAATGAATCATAAATTACATTGCTTATTATTGTCGGTACTAAAGATAACCGTAATATTCTGATTTTAGCACTATAATAAGAATACGACTACCAAGTGATGGTTTGTGAGTATGCTGTTCTCTACCAAAATAAACAAAAAAATGAAATACAACCAAAAAATCGCGTAGTTTATGATACAGACAGCGAACAATTTGTTACTCGCGGGAACGGTGACAGTTATCCCTTGGAAACTTTTATTATTGAAACTACTATTTGTCACTCCACGATACAAACTTCATGACAAATATATTATTTGGTAACTATTTGTTTTATATCCCAAGCGCTTTTTTTAAATCGATTATTATTTTCTTAACAAAATATGAAATATTATTACAGTTTCAGTCCCTTTTGCAATTATGATCATAAAGAGATAAAATTTATAGATTCGCTGAAATGGAAACAAAATGTATAAAACATTTTTTGTCCTCTTATAGGTTTTATTTTATACTTGATAACTTTCAGATCCATTTGAGTCTTTTCGATAATTTAATTTACAGTTGAAGAAAAAAACAATAAATAAACAAGCCAATATTGTTTATAAATATCCCTCGTATTTTTTTACAAATCAAAGTATCTAAAACTGCATTATATCGATTACCTGATTTACGTAACCCCGTAAAGTTTCTTTCACAAACAACTAATTCAAAGAATTTTTAATTAAGCATTTAAAAACAACACTCTCATTCCATAACTCGTTTCTTAAGTAAAAAATCCTTTTAGCTGATTAACTTTTCAACCGTTGGAGGGTTTCCAAACAGCATAAATCAGACATAATACAATTAGAGTTAATCTTTGATTAAATGCCGTGGTGTTTCATTTGCCTACCAAGTGAGATTTCTGGGAATTTATCGCTCCACCATTCCTACTTTATTTGCACGATCGTGAATTATGTAGAATTAGCTAATAAACTGCTTTTGAGCGTGTTAATTGGATATTAATATAACATGTAAGACATGAATGGGAAGATTGTAAGACTATATTTAGAAATTTTATCAATGGAAATTGTTCTTTGTATTATAAAATTTTTGTTTAATTTAATTTTTGTTATTAATCAGTGATTAATCAGTGATATTAATATAAATAGACTGATTAATAATCATTAATCAGTCTACTCATTTGATTTCAATTGTTACCCGTTTTTTCCATATGGAATACAGATTTAAAAGGGAGATAAGATGCTGTAAGAGATTGTCAGACCTCCGGTAATCTCGAACTCCAGTGAACATATGACTGAATATTTATAATTCATTATCAGCCCATTGCTGTCCACTGCTGGACATAGGCAGAGGCCTTGGGAGACCCCAAGGTACATCTGCTACTCTATGCATCCAGTGCATGCAAGAGGACCGGTAACGACTGTATATCCTTGTATAAGTTCACTATATGAAGATTTAAAAAAACACAAATTTCATTTTGGTAATGTGGGAAATATTGTATAAATACATGCTTTTAAAATCCCAAAATAAAATTCTTCAATGCCTACCTAGTCTTACTACGCGGTAGTAGTCATATACTCCCTTACAAATTCGTCAGTCGAATAAAATAAATAAAAAATATACATATTCCAGGTCATCGTTCACTATAAATCTATACAATAATACTCACTGGATATCCAAGCGAGGATCACAACGGCGACCACCATCCCGACACCAGGCTTAGCCGTCCCCATCTTCCATACAACTATTGTCTTAAATTACCCCAAAGCAACATATCACTTCACTTCGGCCCATTGTTCGAGCATGTCATCGTGCGTCATACACTTTGGCATCACATGTACCTGGAAAAAAAGATATATAAATTATGATTGGATTTAAATAATTTTAATACAAAATAGTTGAGTTTTATATAAAAAAATAAGAAGTATAAAATATACTATAAAAGTTTACGTGGATAAATGTTTGGATGTCGGTAACCTTCGACGGGGATTTACTTGTATAATAATATATTTTTTTATTAACCTGGATTCCAAAAAAATAGTTAAGTTCCAAAAAAAGTAGTTGGCGGTCAAAAATAGTTAAGGTCTTTCTCAAATAATTTCGTAAACAATATCACCGACCTTCAATGTTCTTTAAGTAATCACAAAATATTTTTAAAATGACCTACAAACCGTCACCATTTATATGTATCTATACTAAAAAACGTAACTAAAATATATAAAATATAGTACTACCTATTCCTCAAAGGGAATAATTTACAAGTGAACAGATAAAACAAACACTGTCAATAAGTCAATTATATAAGACATTTTCCGTCACTGGTACAGAATTTAGAAGAAAGATGTACTGCGTAAGTGATTGATCGTGTCGTCTTTCTATAATAATGATGAACAAATAGAAAATATTAGCCAAAATATTCAAGCTGTTGAGTTACAAGATTACCGTTGTAAAAAAATTACAAAGTGAATATAACTGAATGATGAGACCAAAAATATGTGGTTCTTGCAAACTTCCTGGGCCTTTACTTAACTCTCTTTAGATTATTATGATACGGTCCTTTTATTCATTTATTCATTAAACATTATACAATAAAATTGTACCGGCGGTCTTAACGCTGTTGGCATTTTTACTAGTCAACTTTTAGGAGATGCAGAAATGAGACAAAAACGGTTTGAAAAATGTTATTTTTGCTGTATCCGGAAAGTGACTAACCCACACGCAGACTAACCACTGCAACTCATATTTTCACCTCCCTCGGCAAAATCAATCACAACGATCGTACAAAAACAATAGAAACTAATAATAGTTGGTCCATGACAAAGCGGAGGAAAACAATTTTAGACAACAAATTTTATTCTCATTTAAATCAGCAAAGCTACCTAAAAAGCATCAATAAAACTGTAATTTACGTATTTTATCGCCGATTTGGTTTAATTTTTACTTTTTTAACTTCCTGAGGTTTCAATTATTATTTTACTGTTTTTGTGGTCCCCCTAATGGCCATCGCCGAATCCATAAATAAAATAAATCTAAGGAACCATTAAGCATCAATAAGTATGAATAGAAATCAACTACTCTCTCCTATATATCCAACCAATAACACTAATAAACCAGGACTTCCGCATGACCAAGCCAACGTCATCGAAGCATCAAATTAACAAGAAACCACAAGTTCCTCACATCGGCATTCCGCTAATAGCCGGCAGCAATTGAACCCTACATAATGTAACGAGAACAAGCCCAATCCTCACTTCACAAAGACCGGGACGGAGTAGACAGATGACAATAAACCAGCCGATATTGACTCCGCACAATGCCCCGCCCGGGCATAAAAACCGGCCATAATGCTTCGGTAAAGTTAATTAAATAGCTCGCCGATATTTCAATAGTATTGATCTGTATGCGGAAGGAGATTCAATCGATTTTTCTTTGTTTTTTATTGTAATTTTATAAATTCACTGCAGACAGGAAGTAATTGTTTACTTTAAATTTAAGCATAAATAAGCAACTTAAACATACATAAATCTTAATTTATTATGTGTTTTAAACCTTACAAATAAAAGTCACTCCGAAATAACATGCCCCTAAATAGTCAGGAAATACAAAGACAATTTAATAAATTTGATCGCCTCCCAAATCCCTGTCAAGTGGTGATCGAATCGCAAAAAATCTAATTAATTGAAGATTCTAAAAATAAATCGAGTCACTTTATTAAAACTTGAAGTACTAACCAATCGAAGATTCTATCTTAAAAGCCTTTAATCTGTCCAATAAAGTTGAAGATTCAGATAAAAAACATTATCAGAGTAATATTTCAAGTGGGGAACCCAGTGAAGCCGTGTCCAGCCTTAGGCCCTGTCATAATGGATTGCTCCTCGAATCTGATGGATTTTAATTTGACGTCCATTCTCGAAACGGAGAAGAGTCAGATATTATATTTGATAGACCACCGGACTGCATTCGAGTTTATTGATACAAATTCAATCAGAGATTGAAAACTGGAAAGATTTTGGGTCATATCTAAAACCTTTTCTTCTTAATGTATTAATTTCTTGATATATATTGCATTTGCATCGAACTCTAATCAATTAATGTCAGAAGTCTAAAATGTATTTAAATTGATTAGTGGAACTTTATAGTTTTTTAGATTCATGCGAACGTTACACATTGAAATAAAACTATTATTTACGGATTTTATCGAGTATAAAATTTATTTCAAAAGTTGAACGTTATTTATATAATTCCTTTCAAATGGATCGATCAATCTATTTTTGGCAAATAACAAATCCAAAGTAGGTAAAGCTGTAGCTAAAAATATACACCTCCACATTAAATTCAATGACAAAAATTACCTTACCAAGTTAATTTAATAAAAAAAGCACACACTTATCTAAGATAGCGTAATCTCGACAAGACAAAATTACACTGCGTTACAAGAGAACAGTGCACGTTCAAAAATAAAATCTGGCGAGTAGTCCCAGAGCGTTCGCCGTCAGCGTGGACAATCGCGGCTTTATCGCGCCGAAATTCGCATGAAATTTTCGCCTCGATCCGCTGTTTTCCACGTTGCACTGTTTATAATTTCGTGTACACTTTTAGCTCCGGGCTACGCGATTGCCATTGACACTATCTACCTGCGTTCACTTTAAATGCACCCGCTGTATTATTCCTTGCCGCGGTTGTGTGAAGTTTTTTTACGAGGAAATATTTTAAAACCTGGACATGACTTTATCTGTTACATTGGCTTTTTTCGAATGGCGGGAGAAATTGTGTTTACCGACTGGCTTTAGAAGGTGCAAAATGCTTTTTTTTTATAGCGCTTGCATATTTTAGTGGATCATTTAAAATATAATACGGATCGCAGTAGACAGATATGCATAGCATTTTGGACAGACATACAATTAGTTTTGATAAAGCACTCAAATTATTGAAGTAAAAGACTAATACAGTCCATGATAAATTCTTAATATCAAGTCTAAGTCTATAAAATACGGTGGTGGATATTATTTTAAAATAACATTTTCCTTGGTACCAAACTTAATGTCCAACAGTGCACAATTTTAACAGAAATTTTTACAAATTCTTCCCATTTCAACGATAAATGAAATCTTTTCCTAGAAACTAAAATAAAAATACAAGTTAGAGTAGGTTAATATCCTTCATACTGTAACAGAGTAAAAAATACAGTAAAATCTTTTCATCGGAGAATTATTCAGGATCGACGACGAAAGCATTTACCAACTAATGATTGCAACGCTGGCCCCACGCATAATTTTCATTATATGTCTTCCTTTCAATGACGTTTAGTTTCTTGTAATTCTTCAGCATGGCACAACACCAATCCTTTTTTTTACTTAATTTAAATAAGAACGGAAAAGAACTGAAACCTAAAGGTCATTAATGGAAAACACTAACAGGCCGGTAACTGGTCCTCGCAATAACTCAACGTAAACTTTCCATGCAAACCCACGGACAAAATATAAATCGTCGGCAATATTTTAAATCAGACCCAATTCCCATCGCAGGCAGAGTATACCCAGCTATTTATTTCACGTTACGGAAGTTAGCATCTGATACAAAGTTAACGGTAACTTTTCTGGAAATACTTTTTGCAAGTTACGTCGCCCGGGGGCGTTGACGGAATTTTCCTAAGGGTATTAGGAAAATTCTGTTTACTTGTAAAAGGAGGAAATTTTTCTTCCGCCTGTCCTTTTGGATGTCTAGACAATTTAAAACAGTGGGTCTTGCGCGCGCCGCGAATTCTTGAGACATTGATATTGGTGTGAAGTAAGTGCTAAGTTTGCGATGCGCGGATTATTTAAAGTTTTAGGTTTTTTATTGTATTAAATAGTGTTAAATCTTTTGTAATAATCACTATATGTAAACTGGTTTTGAAAAGAGCAACACTAGAGTTTCTTGCCTGTTCTACTCTAGTGAAAATCGCTTTTCGAACTATGGTGGTAGATGAAAAAAGACTGAATCTAGATGATGTTGGTGATTTTTATGGATTCAATAAATTATTTTCATTTTCTGATGGGTAAAAATATTATTTTCTATATCCTACGCGATGCAAGAATACCGATGATGTTGGAGATTTTAATGGATTCAATAAGTTATTTTCACTTTCGTTTTCTGATAGACAAAAATATACTTTTCGATATCCTACACGATGCAGGGATACCCCTCACAGCGGCCCACTTACAAGTGTCGCATTTTCAGTTCAGTTTGCGCATATCCAATTTCAAGCAGACCATGTATCAAACATCTCCCGCCGGTAGATACCCTATTTGTTTTGCACTCAGACACTACCATTGCATCATACTAACTTTATCGTTATCATACAAAAATATTTTTGGAACATAAAAATATTTTTTCGAACAATTTGATGAGGAACTGGTCAAAAAAATACCTGATTAATCATACAACCTTTTACAATGCAAATATGGATGACGCATTTTGTTTCACAACCCCCATCGTACCCACATAGGTTATCAGTTATCACTGATGTTCAAGGAATTACAATCTAAATCAGAATCAAACCCGTATCAGAAATACGACATCTGAGTAACTTCATACTAAACACAACAAAGTTTAGTTTTCTTTTATTGCAATAAATGATGATGGTAAGCGATACGACCGCTCATGAACAGTAGCAAAACCAAAGCCTTGAATTACAAAGCAATGCTTGGCATTCCACTGCGCTCGCCATCCTCAGACATAAGATGTTAAGTCTCCAGTAGTTACTCTGGCTACAATGTCCTTCAATCCGAAACCCAACAGTGCATTTACACTGCTGTTTGGCGGAAGAAATAGACATTGCTGTGGTACCTACCTAGATGGCCTCTCACATATGAGAGACCTACCACCAGTGAAATTACAAACTAAATCAGCAAGCCGTATCAAACATACGACATCGGAGCATCTTCACTCTAAACACAAACAAAACAACCTTTAGGTACACCATAAATCACAATTATACATATAAAAAATCCAAGATACCAATCGAAGAAACGTCACTCCATCAAACATGCATAAGGGCGGTGTCAACGGAGGCAGGTAACTCCCAAACTCAGCCGTTCATGAATTTACGACACAGAAACAAATCAAAACAACGCAAACAATGCTCTATAAATCTAAGCGGCAATTTCAGATACGATCTCGCAGGTATACAACAGACGTGATATTTGCTGCGAAAATTTCTTAATACGGTTATTTTTTCTGTACTTTCAATGAAGTTTTAAATAGCTGAGTTTTGTTGATAGCTCACTGTTTTGTAAATTATTGACACCCTACATACCGTTGTTCGAAAAGCGAATTAAATTATGTGAAATAACAATACTATCTACGGGTAAAAACGAAATTGATTCCATTAATTGACTACCAAAAAATCCTAGTCGTTCACTTATGAAATAATAGACACAATTTTGTTTTTTGTAAAAAAAATATCAAAATAAACTATTTCTCATCCATATCGCCAATCTTCTGCCCAATTAGCAGTCACAAAAACTTCGAGATAATGACGAAACTATTCGGAAAGTAACGATAAAAGTTAACTATAAAGCCGGCATTAAGTTCCCGCGATTAAACCGCATAACAATAGGAGAAACATCGGTACAGTACGGCAATAATTCAAGTCATTCGCTCAACTGCTAACGGCCATTTTTCATGTTACAACATTTTATCTTCGCAGTCGTTCGGCGCCGAGTTAAGTGGACTTGTGACTTTGCCCGACGATGTTTTAAGTGTCCCAGTTTATAATAACAAGTTGAATTCTTTTCAAAACTTTGCCGATGATTGTTTTTGGTGTATGAATTTTTATTTGCTGTGTTTTGTTTCCGGATTTAGAGTATTTTGGATTGGAAGCATAATAGTTTTTGTGCATGTCGAGGAATAGTTTGACTGATGTTTTGAAAACAGCCGGTGTCAACTTGCAATATATTAATAGCCCATAAACAATGGCGACTTAATGTCTGTTTTAGGATTTTAAGTACCTTCGGAATTCTTTAATTTAAATATGATTTGTTATCATACTTTTACTGTCTATTATTAATCTAGATTAATTATTTTATCATAACCATGGTAAGTAGATCGTGTGTGGCAAAGCTTATATAGCCAAAACCACTTTAACCACTAACATTGTTTGCCTCTTATGTGGTATAAATCTTGAGCAGATGTCAATACAATAATTAAAATTCCAAAGTATACTCGAAAGATTTTACTGTATCATTTTTCTCTACGTATGTCTGTATATATGAGAGTCTGAATTTCCTGGAAGTTTATTCATATCCGTCGCATCTTATTCCTCGAACTCATTTCAAAGTACCCCTTTACTGAATTCTTATTTTAATGATACACTTTTCGATGCTCTCGGCTACCATATCCGCAATAGTGATGGTGTTCGCAAACCATCCAATGCACTTAGAGTTTCGGGCATGTCTACTTAAGTCACAACCATGCTAGTCACTTATTACGAGAGATAGAACATTACACAGATCCGTTAATTGCCGGTTGGATTCTTCTAATTAATTTTTACAAAGAATATTTGTCAAGTAAAACGTCTTAAAAATAAGTATAACTTCTTTGTACCGAATATCGACTCACAGTTTCGCCCAGTAGATCCAAGACATCACATAGTAAATATTAGCGATACCATACACTACAAAATAGCCAAGTTCCAACCAAGTCCACGAACCTAACAACACAAACAAAGGAATAACTCGCCCACTCATATTGAATGTAAGAAAAGGCGCTTTGTAAAATAGAATTTGAAACTACGAATTGTAACGTAGTACAATGCTACAGTTTCAACTTCAAAATAGAAGCTTTCCTGTTCGACACGCCCTGCTCCAGTGTATTTATGGCGACAATGCACCCTGAACGGATGGATTTGTATACACTTCAGCATATATCTTTCAGAAAGGTTTTTGCAGCCGCACAAAGCTTTGTACCGTACGTGGATTTTTACTAAAAGGCGTTTTAGGTCAGTTGGATGTTTTATTCGTACATTAAATATATAAAATAAGGTTTTAAATCTAATTTGGATTGTTAGTTTTAGCGGTGGTTATTATACAATCGGTTGTAATGTGTTATCGTGTAGTGTCCAAACTGAAATGTAAATGTGGGTCTTATGTTTTTTCCGATCTGAATATGTATTTTAAAAAACGCATTGGTATGCAGTTTCTGGTAAAACACAAAACCCGTATTATATTACAGCCTTAAAATTGTGGAGTGATAGTAGAATGTAAGAAAACAAAAACAAACTCGGTAATTTTTTGACAGCCTCCGTGGTGCAGTTGGTTAGACGCCGCCTGTGAAACGAGAGGTCGCAGGTTCGATCCCCGCACCGAGAGAAATGTTTGTGCGGCCCACAAATATTTCTTCCGGGTCTGGGTGTTTATGAGACTCGATCTTAGTGTGGGCTCAGGACTATGTATTTGACTGCTGGGTGTTATTTATTTACAAAAAAAAATCCATTCGTCTCTACTCTCCTCTCGTCGCCGCACTATAACATATATAAAAAAACAATTACATCATATCCATGAACGGAATTAATCACTCACCTATTTAGTTCCTATTACACTACTACAATTAAGTTTAAGTACTAAACATAACTTCTCTCTAGACGTCAACATTTTCGAATACTATTTAAACTGCTATGCGAATTAAAATCCTATTTAGCGATATGTTTTCTTAACGCCAAGAATTCGCTATGTTACTAAAGACTATTCAGAGCTAAATCGATTTCCTAGCTTACTAAAGCATTAGGGTCTTTCACAGTAGCTAAAGCGTCTTAACTACTCAGTTTCTTGCACCCGCGCTATAGAGCTGTTTCAAATAAAACAATTCTAAGTAAAGAAAATTACTCTTAAATAGTTTCATGTAATGAATAAGCCAGACTTGACTGGGCCAGTTTATTCCCGGAGGTTTTCCATAGTGCCCATGGAGGTTTTATTCGGTAAAATCTAGTATTCCCGCCCAGTGCAGGTATCCAAGAGGATTATCCCCAGGAAAAAAAGACTAAGTTGTTAGTCTATGATCTAACTCCTCTCTCATGGTTGTAGAGGAATACCGTCTTTCAGCAGTGAGCGATTATGAGCTGATACAGTAAAATACAAAGTGGATGAATGACGTCATAAATGTTGCATGAAGTCAGGTCATACAATTCGCTTCCAATAGGTCGAGTACTCGAAATCCTCGCTGGGGAGGTCTATGTTCAGCAGTGCACTTCCTATGACTGAAGAATAATAAGATAACGACTCATTTACCTTAAAAATAATTCATATGGAGTAAAGATATCTTACATTCACCCATGTCTTACAAGAAATGCACTTCTGTAGGCCCATAAATTTTACAGCAACCTGTTGAAAGCGGCCTGTATTCAACTACTTCGCTTGTGACCTTTATTGTTCGTCCACTGTCCGTATTAGTTGATATTCCATGCTTTATTTGTAAAGAGTGATTTCTGCAATACATATTTTTTGTAGGGTAAAATATATATTTCCAATAAATATAAAGATAATTGCGAACCAGGCCCGGAGTTCTATGAGAAATTAATTTGAAGTCAATTTTTTTTTATCTATGGCTCTATGAACAAAACGTAAAATGTGATGATAAATTACTTTACATTATAATAATCTGTCGCCCGGGATAAAACAGAGAAACATTTAAGGGCAAACCATAAAAAATGCTATGATGAATTTTAACCAGACTCTGTATCAACGATTGTTTTACCGATACTAAGAATGGGCATTCTCCTTTGCTTAATAACATTTTGATACTTTGAAAAATTTAAGTTTTATAAACAGATATTCCGGTGCCACACATGAACTGTGGCCACCCACCGTCATAATTTTCGGCGGATTTAAAAGCTAGTACACTGATTTTTTTTTTTATTTTATTAAAAGTCATCGGGGCTCAGCAAATAAATGGATCTATTTTATATATTTGGGTTCAATAAGCCAGACTTCTTATACTTATGAACACAACATTGTTATAACAAAGATAAGAATGGTAGTAGGAAGGAATACGTGAAAGCGAACTGTACAAAGTGTTTTTTTTTACTTAGATTCGCGAAACGCAAACCATGGCCGTCCGGTACACGAGCAAACAGATCATCTGAGAGTAAGTGATCACTGCCGCCCATGAACATACACAACGTTTGTCTGGATGATGATGTTGCCAGTCCATCAAATCGTAAGGAGAGCGGAAAAGAAAATGGATGGGAAGAGGAAAGGAGTATTGGGCATCAGGCAATCTTTCTCACCAAACGAAATGCGACAGAAAAGCTGTCACTTCACGTCCATCTCCCTTGTGACCGTGGCACCGCCCAAAAAGAGCCTGTCCTTCATGCTGAGTCATGACTGACAAATACGTGGCTCTACCACATTTTGAATATCATAATGAGCCAGGCAAGTAATAGTCATAGTGATTCATCAAGTCATAATGAGTCTACATACTCGTATAAAGGGTGGATATACCATAGAGACATTACATAAATAATTACACCCAACAGTTACATACATAGTCCTGACCCCATACTAAGATTGAGTCTTGTGACGTGGGTATCAGGAACTACGAGAAACTTTGCGGTCTCACAATCACCCAGATGGGATAAAAATATTTATGGATCTCATAAATATTAGCCTCAATGCGGGGATCGAACCCATGGCCTCTCGTTTCAAACCACATACATTATGAATCATATAATATAAGCTACGTCTAAAAAATCGGGGCAGTAGTTTAGTCACTAATTAGGTTGTTACTTTTGATATATTTGAAACAATAACCAACTATCCTATGTGAATAGCATTTTTTCATGTGTGTTTCCTTGCTTGGTATATGAGATGTTGCCACTTAATATTATTTGGTATTACGTATTAATGTATTTTATATTGATGCATAAGATTTTCATTTGCTTTGTAAGCGTATGTTTTTCATGCATTTTATTTTTACTTATGTATTTTTCTTAACTTAATGGCTTAAGTTGATTTATCGCTATATACGCTTTTGTCCATGCCGCCAAAATTGTTTATCTTACCATCAGTTATGATGGCAAAATAAAATTATAATTGGAGCGCTGCTAGTTAATTGCTACGTAGTCGTTTTATCGGCTTCTATATTCAAAAGTAGTATACTGAGTCTAAAATTTATTTACAAGTCCATATATTATACTCTTATATACAAAACGAAATTTAAGATTATCTAGCCAACTTATCATCAACGAATAATTAACAGCGTCTACTAAAGCTCGCCAAAAACTGATATATAGACTAGTTTGGTTCTTACCAATAAATCATCGAAGTAAAAAGGGACAATAATATGCAAAAATATATAAGTAAAATACGTTTTCCACCAAAAATGTTCATTGGTCGACAAATCTATTCAGAGTACTACTGTAATCACAATACACCAAGAGCCCGTGGCCGCCAGACTTTCGTCATGTTGTAATGGTACTCCCACACTGCTGTTTAAAAAATGTTAATTAACATGTTTTAGTAAACATTTGATCACATATAATCACAATGTTAGAGAATGTTTTCATGTTAGATAATGTTAGTAAATATTTCTAAACAAAATTGTTAACTAACAAATTGTAACAAAATAAAATATTTCATATAATTTGTTTGTAAATGTATATCCAGGCCACAGCAGGGGTATACGGAGATATTTTTTACACAAAAAAATGAAAGCTAATCCAATGAGCAAATCTTCTTCCATTTTCGTGTAGATGCCTCAAAACGTAGTCCAAAACTGAGAACCGACGTCATGTTTTCAAATTTAATAAATGTCTGTAAACATTCTCCATCAGTGTAGGAGCACTGAAAATATCTAACAGTTCCTTACAGAATGTAATAAATTCTAACATTTAATAAATGAATTCGTGTTAGAAAATGTTAACTAACATTTTTTAACAGCAGTGTGGGAGCACCATAAAGCTGAAAGTTTATTTGCGCATCCCTCTAACTGTGCCCAAACCTTTTAATTGTATGTTTTTTAATACATGTTGTGTTTGTTTATAATTAGTTGTACAGTTCACATATAATTATTGTATTGGATTTTTTTCTGTAATATTTTAACTAATTGTATAACTGTAAACAATCCTTAATAAAAAAACATCTTAATAAAGTTTATCGTTCTGTATAATTTTGCCAACATTATAGTATAAACAACAACAGTTATCGTTCTGTATAATTTTGCCAACATTATAGTATAAAGATAATGAAACAAAAAATAAATATGGACTTAAATATTTAGTCTTGAGGCCTAGTTCGATAAAATATATCTGGTCTAGCCTACACGTCTTACTCCTACACGTATACTAGTTATTGTCGCTTTTCGGAACAAAATCAGAAATGTCTGGTCACAACACATTACGATATTAAAACAAGCGCTATCAATAAACCGTTGACGGTAATTGAAAGTTACAACTTATAAATTAAACTGTCGCTAAGTACAAAGTAGCGTTTGTCGAAATTCGCTAATAAATTAGCTAACAGCGTTGTTTGTTAGTTACAGAACGGGCCATAATTCCTAATTAGCCGCTGGCGGCGACAATTAGCCGGCTGTTTGCCGCTTCGCCTTATTTAGTGTTACGATCTGCCACGCTCTATGCGAACTTTTTGCTTTGATTTCATATCTGTGGATGATTGCTGTCGTTTGAGTGCTTTTTACATAAAAATCTTGATAAAAATAGATGATACTGATTGAACGCAGATATGCCTGTGACTAGCAATTGAGTAGAACATGTTATAAATACATTTTTAACATTAAAAAATAAGTAATTCAATAAAATTAAGTCATAAATCTTTTTAACGGATAGGTTCAAATTAATTTAAAGAAGCTTAATAACAATTAAGAATATTTGTGCAATTACTTATAATAAGTACTAACTTCGCGCCAATTTATTCGATTTAACAAAACAACATCAATATCAAAACAACTATCCAGCAACTATTTCAACTCTTTATTTTGAAAAGCTTTTGTATGCTTTGTATTGCGTGATTAGTCAGTAAATGTTTCATTTTTGTGAACAATTTTTTCGATGTTCAATATTTTTCATAACTCACGTTACCAGAATAAACCTGAACGCAGGTTGAATTGACGATTCCACGAATACTCAACTAAATATAAAATCGTAATGTTTAAAAAAAGGACAAGGAAAATGGCATTATTAAAACGACCTCCACTTCATTCCGTCTGCTAAGAGGTCAACAATTCCCACTAGAGACCTCCCACCGTAAAATCGGACGTGTACGACAGAAAACCGTTTTTTTCAGTCCATTACCTTTTTTATTCCGAATCACGTTAAGCTGATTACCGCGTGCATACACGATGGAAAGCGCACAGAGCAGATTTCGTCGATTTTAAACTCCGCCTCATAATACGGAGTCGATGAGGTTTTTTTAATAAGATCGTAAAATGTTTCATTCAGATGACACTTCAATTAAAATGGCGTTTGTAGGATTTAATTAAAAGGGAAACATAAATTTATTCAACTTTTTAAATCAGCACCTCGTTATTTTCGTAAAAAATACAGAACCATTCGTGTGTTATTTATTTCGGGTTCGTGTAAATTGAAGGGTGTTTTGCAAGAATTAATACCGACATTCTATGAATGGATGTTTTACATGTCGTGAACAAAATAATCCTGGATGAATGTAGGTTCACATTATGTGTTATATTGCAGTTAATTTGGACAGCTTGTAGAAACCAGGGCGGTCTAATTAAATACAAGCTAAGAAGTGGCTATGAGAATTCGAACTTCTTTGTGGCCGGGGAAAGTGCGTTAAACTATTGCCACTTAAATCTCTCTCTGGCTACAGTCAAGTCCACTGCTGAACGTAGGCCTCCCCTAATGATCTCCACATTGACCTGTTGGAAGCGGCCTGCATCCAGTGACTTCCTGTCACCTTAACCAGGTCCTCCGTCCACCTTGTGGGCGATTCTACGCTTGGCTGTACGAGGCCTCTTAAAACAAAAACTCTAATCTTGTAATTATTAGAATATCTATAACATCACAAACATAGACTAGCTACGCAAAATTCCAGTAAGATTTTTCCACACCATTATTCCCTGCGGGTGACATGAGAGAGATGACACTGGTGCAACTTCAAACACGCACCCAATGTTGAAGGATGAAGGTACATTGGGGTAATACAAGAATGTGAGGGGTAAAACGTAAACTTCTAAATTTTATAAAGAAAGAAACAAAACCGATTTATTTGTCACAGACACACAGAAAAATAATAACATAGAATTGAAATTAAATTATAATTAACTACCTACTACAAAGCAATAACTCACTAATAACAATGATAATACAATAACAAGAAAAATAAATGAGTTTACTTACTCGATTCTAATCTAGGGCATCACGGTTGCCAACTCACACATACTGCAACTATACAATTGAAGCTCTAAACTTCAGTTATATGAACAAATAATGTAAGAAATATTTGTCCCATAGTACCTTATAAATCAAATCACTGTTAAAACGGAATGGACACGTCACTCATTCTATCGGAGGGACTAAATAAGGAAACAGGCGCGATCGCATCGTGATATCGAGCGAAACAACAGTCCTTATTGGGGTCACCATACTGATACATTTTCACAATAGATTCTCCCCCATGATAGCTGGGGGATGGGAATAAGTACGATGGGGTAGCAGATAGTTTTTTTTTTATCTAGGCTAGACAAAGTTTTGAATTTTCATTTATCAGTCAATTGTTGTGAGGTCAGAAATCGTTAAATATTTTAGGGTTAAAAAATAGAGCAGTACAATAAATAAGTGATTTGTAAAATAATATTACCTGTAAAATATTGTTAAATGTCCGTTAGTATAATGTATCTTAATTTTGAACACATATTTTCATGAGTAATAATATATTTAGGAGCAAAACTTTGTATTTTTTTTTTCTCAATCATGCAGTTGTTTGGTATAAGTAGATACGCATTTTAATTACATATTTTCTACCAAAGATCGAAATGCAATAGAAAAGAATCTTAACACCAAAATATCCAATTAAAAAAATCCGGACAAAACCTACGTCGTGACAACCCTACACGAATCGTATTTGCGAGACAGCACGCGAAAATCAGCCCAACATAAACAACACAGCGTTCAAATTCGCACGCAGCACTTCTTTAAGTTTCCTTTGCATCGTTTACATCTAAGATAAGTTTGGATAGAGAGTTTTAGGTCAAGGGAGGTCTATGTATCCACGTATATTACGTATCGAGATCACGCCCGGCCCTAACAGTCAGCGAGAATTGGTTATAAGCCGATAGGAATGTTAATATAGAGAAATGAGGGTGCCGTTCACTTGACAAAGTACGGTTAACTGTGTTTATGTATTGAAACTATTGTTTAGGGATGAATGCTTTTTGATTTATACTCTTACCTTGTTTTTGTGTTTTGGTTACCGTGATTGGCGAGTATTCATGGGTGTCGTGTTAACGAACATGTCGGAAACTGGCCTGTGTACGATACACAATATTATAATTGGTCCGTAATTATTTCTTTTATGCAGCTATATGTGTCACTAACAGCATCACTCAATGGAACATATTATATTTTATATGGATTACTTATTGGTTATGACATGTTTTTTTTATTAAATTTTAGCTTATTATAAAGCAAAGAGCATAAAAGCAATAATAAAGCTTGGGTTTTATCCCCAAATACACATGTGTACAAAATGTAGTATTTGCAGATGAAACACTCATTACTCTATATATGTAGTTATATAATATCTCTGTTTAATTTGAATTAGTATTTTTGCGAAAGAATCATTAGTTCGTCGTATCCTCAGATCCAATTATTTTAATCGACTTCACAAAAGGAGACTATCAATTTAACCTGTGTGTATGTTACATTCTCAGAATTACACAGTTTTCGGATATTTGAATATATCAGAGATAAATTATAGTGTTATTACACATTTACAAAGATTTTAATTGGCTTGTCTGCTATAAAATAAAGCATAATATTATCTCGTCACATGTTTTAATACCTGTTTATGTCACTTAATCGATGTCAGTATGTTTATTTCTCTATGTAAGTTTTGTAGATTGCACTAATTTTACAGCCAGTTTCATTGTAAGCAATTAACTGAAATAGTCTTTTGTTAAACTGGCAAATCAATTACTAAATTGCAATTGATAACAAATGCAATGTACATGGCTGTCTCTCGGTTGACAATTAAAAGGTTAAGATATTTCAGAGCTTTATGATGTCTCGTATTTTAATTAAGTTTATGTATGCCGACGCAACCACTACCACATCATTTATTTCCTATCATGTAATATAACCACTATCATATCATTTTTTTCCTATCATGGAATATAAAGTTGTTTTTTTTTCATAGAAAGCGAAAAAAACTCCACCGTTGATTTGATCCAAGGAAACCTAGGAGATAATACTATTTTTTCACCACGCTCCAACACATGTAGACGATAAACCAAAAGATAGATTAGGATACATTTCATAACCCCAGGAGGATATTCAGAGACCTTAACTACATCCTGTAAAGTGATATTCTTGCGTTCCTCTATATAGACCCCTGTCCCCTCCATTGAGCGTATACAAGCTTTGAAATACATACGTAGTATAGTGCTATGTAAAGTTGAGAATATATTAGAATTTTGTTTCTAAACATTGTCACTGGTAAGGATGGTACAAATTACTATACGTTTATCGATACCTTTTCAAGTCAATGAAGATTTTTAACACCTTAATTCGATGTACCAGCAAGTGTTTACATTCATATTCAATTATCAAATTCCTTCATTGGTCTATAAAATTAAGCTGCCAATGCATCGGTATGTCAGCTATGAATTATCGTATACATCTTAGATCAGGCAAACCGTTTACGCATGTCATAAGGGCGAGTATTTCATATATTACCAATACAATTGTTTGTACTACGCTACGCTTCATACTGGTGTTAGGATGTTAGGTCTCTCATATTTGAGAGGCCGCCTATGGAGTTACCACCGCAATGGCTATTTTTGCCGCCAAACAGCACTGCAAAGGCGCTGTTGTCTTCTGGTTTAACGGACATTGTAGCCACTAGCCAGATTAACTTCTGGACATAATGAGACTTAACATCTTATTTCTCAGGATAGCGAGCGCAGTAGCATGCCAAGCATTGCTTTGTTATTCATGGTGTTGGTTGGTTTTGCTACTGTCCATGAGCGGTCGTATCGCTAATCATCAGGTGAATGGCATGCTCGTCTCGCCATTCATTACTATAAAATATATAAAAATAAAACACTAAACAAAAACACAACATACGAGTAATAAAGCACCAATATACGAGTATATTAAAGTATCGATAAACGCTCTCCGTCCCTAGCCAGCGGCATCAATATGGTATTGACATGATATTCAGCTCAACCAGACTTTACATAAGTTGGCCAACACATAGTTTGCACTCCCGAGCCTCCAGGCCGAAACTTAGGTCCAAATGAACGATATTGGATTTTAGCCTGTAGTTTCCCAGAAATTACGCTGTAACTTTACTGTATATTGTAATTTAATGGCGAAATTAATAGCTCTTGGTGTTTTCTTATTAGGGGTCTATATTATAGTATATTGGATATGTAAATTGGGTCATGAAATACTGTAGTGACAAGTGATAGTTAAAGTTAGATGATTTCTTTCTATGCCTTCTACTACTACCACTAGTCGCGGGGATGGGTTCTTTTCTTCTTCAACCTGTTCCCTCGATTGCCGGTCCTATGCAATAAAAAAGCCAGCTCTGTTTTAGTCGAGATGCAGGAATGTTGAGACTCAAGTACACATTGCCGGCGAACTCCTGTTGCTTTCTTTGGAAACGACCAAACTATCTCAAAAACACACTGAATCACGCCATCATCGTGGAAAATATGTGTACGATAATCCAAAATACTAACACCACGGGAACTAGCTCATAAAAACATAATGCTCTAAACTATGAGCAGCGGCCTACCAGGCTTTTAATTAAAACCGCATTCCTTCATTTATATTCACCAACTAAACCGACAAAACCAGTTGCTTACACCTCTCCACAAGCACTCATAAAATTATTTTTTTCTATAAAATATCGGAAATACGTCAAACGATAAAAATGTGAAACATTCCCGTCGTTGCTACACCATTAATATTCAGGTAAAAAACGTTGAGTTTTTTAAATATTAAAATGAAGTAAAAATCTTACAGAGCGGAGCAATTTACTCTTAAATCAGTGAATAGGCAAATCGGCATGAAATTATTTGATTAGAAAATAGTGAATTTTAAATAATTGATGAGCAATGAATAAGTAAAAATGAAAAGGTTTTTAAAAGGAATACGTGATTGGCAGAATTAAAGTTGTCAAAATAAAATAAATGTAATTGGAAGGCAGGTCTGAAGACAAGTTTCTGTAATGTCTATTTCTCCCGCCAAACAGTGTCAATTCACTGTTTTTGTGTGAAGTACTTTCTAGCCAGAGTATTTACGCATAATGACACCTAACACCTTTAAATATCTTACGTCTCAGGATAGCAAGCGCAATAGAATGCCAAGCATTACTTTGTAATTCAGGTTGTGTTTTGGTTTTGTTAATGTCCATGAGTGACCGTATCGTTTACCATCCGGAAAATGGCCTGCTCGTCTCGCGATTCATCGCAATCAAAAAATACAGATCGCAATAATACTGGGTTCTGTTTTCATAAAACATCTTGAGGTGTTCATTTATTTATATCCTTTATTGTACAACAATATATTATATATCAGTACAAAAGGCGGTCGTATCGCTCGAGGCAATCTCTTACAGACTACCTGGGGATGGACATAAGAGATGGAAAAAAGAGAGTATAGCCAATAGTTATAAGTGATGTTATAAGTGAACTTTTTCTACATACATACATATACATAAACTCACGCCTTTTTCCCCGAAGGGGTAGGCAGAGGTGCCAGGGCACCCACATTTCGCCTTGTATGTTCCGTTCCACGATGTGATAGGGGGCGAGCCTATCGCCATATCGGGCACAAATTCCTGACTCCAAGCTGATAATGAATAGAAATATCCAATATCACTTTGCCCGACCCGGGATTCGAACCAGAGACCTTAGCTTTGTAACCGTTCCGTAATACAACTACGCCACCGAGGCAGTCTTTTTCTGACCTGGAATAACTATTTTATCTGTATTTATTTAACAGGAGTTCCATAAACGTAGGTAAGATTATTATTTTTCTTAGGGATGTAGTACACGACCCATATGTTTATGCAGGCTGTGCGTCATCATATTTTTTTATTGTTTTTAGACGGTAAGAATCATTTAAAAAGTAAGTATCAAATCCTTCGATCAAATATACACTAGATACAACATGAGCGCTTAGAAAATGGCACCAAAAAAGAGTGCTTAAGCACTCTTTCGCCTTGAGTCACGCACCGACCGTTGCTTCCAAAACGTCGCAGAACTTTAGACAATATTATGTGAAAAGCTACTTTAAACTCCAGGAATAAGGTGGAATTTGTGTTAATATATTTGGAATATGTGATCTTTTTGTTTACTATTTTTAATGTCATGCATCGGTGCCACTTTTTAACAGAACTTTTACAGGGAACTGTGTATCTAGTGTATATTTGATCGAAGATCAAATCATATGCCAAGTGAAGATATTGACAGCAAATAAAGGTCAACAATTCATAATTTACGTCGTGAAAAATAAACAAAGTTTGTCACTACAAAAATAACTCATAAAAAACGTTTAAAAACAAAAATCAACAGCTCTCGTTAGCATAGCGTAATTAAATTAATAAAGTAAACAGAAAAGTGCTTTTTGTTATTTAATTGCCGCCTTTGTTGATAAAAGGAGAATGAAGGCTGTGGACCCTCAGTAGTTCCGTTGAGCCGTGCCGGGTACTTCATGGAAGGGTGTATTTTTACATTGAAAATGCTTTTAAAATGTCCCACTTTTTGTTAGTTAGCATCACTACTAACAAAATAAAGTTGTTTTTTTAATATAAAAACAAAATATTGTGTTTTTCAATAATAATAAGAAAAAAATTACTGACATTTTGTCAAACATGTATTTTGTGAAACCTCAGTCCCTAATACAAAAATGTCTTGTAGCATTAATTTGTTAGTATAATTCATAATTACTATTCTATATAAAGCCAATATAAGTACTAATTAACCACAATGACGCTAATTATGCGACCCTATATTATTATGTTCTCAATAAAATAACCAAAAAACTTGACTGACATTTTGTCAAACATATATTGCATTTTGTAAAACCTCAGTCCCTAATACAAAATTGTCTTGTGGCATTGATTTGTTAGTAGGAGTCATAATTACCTTTGCATATAAAGCCGATATAAGTACTAATTAACCACAATGACGCTAATTATGCCACCCTTTATTGTTATGTTTTTCAACAAAAATAACAAAAACACTTGACTGTCATTTTGTCAAACATGTATTGCATTTTGTAAAACCTCAGTCCCTAATACAGAAATGTCTTGTGGCATTAATTTGTTAGTAGGAGTCATAATTACCTTTGCATATAGAGCCGATATAAGTGCTAATTAACCACAATGACGCTAATTACTTCAGCCTTTATTCAGCACACACATGAAGTCAGCAGAATACGCATACTAGGCATGTTGCAAACTATTTGGCTGTTATTTTACAACCGTCTTCTTGCCTAACGTCAACCCTTTCGGGAGTATCTATTCCTTTCATAGTCTTCAAATTCTTCCGAAATTATTATAAAGAACCGTCCTGTCTTCCTTTACTCGCGTTATTTTCCTTCAAACTTAAAGCAAGAGATAATTATTAATTAATTAAAATAGTACTGGCTCAGTGGTGCAGTTGTACTACGGTACGATTCAGAGAAAGTGTTATTGGATTTATTATCAGTCTGGAGTCAGGAATTTGTGCTCGATATGGTGATAGGCTAGCCCCCTATCACATCGTGGAACGAAACACATAATGCGATATTTGGATGTCCTAGTAGCAATTCGCCCTACTCCTTCTGCGAAAAAGGCGTGAGTTTATATAATTAAAAACTGTGAACATAATCCACAAATATTTATTGTACTCGTTTCTCTTCAATATAAGCTATCTTCCACCTAATTTAGTGTAAAATAAATTCCCTATTTCCTTAACATGTTGACACCGTTAACTTACAAGTGCGAGACGTGTGAATTCGTTTCGTGTCTTAACAAACCAAACTCGACGCGAACTGCGCTAACGTTCCGCGCTAACTTTGAAACTTAAAAGAAAGGAAGGTAATTAACAGGTTGCATTACCGAGACAGCCTTTTAAAACAATAAGTGTACCCCGGGACTAATTAGCTGGCTCGAAACTCACCTCATTCTTTATTTATACATTCTAGAAAGTTCGCCTTAGTGCGGATTCGCAGAAATGCATTTCTATCAATTATCTAACTACACTGTTTTAGGTTATGAAAATTAGTTAATCTTGCAGGGATTTTGGCTTTGTTTATTTAATTAGGATTGCAGGTTTAAAATGATTGTATTTAAGGCTAATTTTTTGTAATATTTTGACCATTATTAAGAAATTAAGTGTAAATATTTTAAATGCAATTAATAATGTTTATTTATATTGAAACATATTATGGTGAAGATATAAGAATTCTATTCTATACAAAACTATAAACATAATGATTTCGCACGGTGATATTGAAATATATTAATTACACCTTTATAATCACAACAAACTTCCCATTAACATCCTAAAAGAGCAAACATATTTTTTCCAAACAAAATATGGCTACTTTCGAATCCATTAATATAATTATGACAGTCAAAGTTCTGTAAGTTCATAACTCTGCCGTTTCACCCGGTGCGGCGCTAGTTACATCTGCATCTTAATATATTGTAAATGGCCGGAATATTCTTATCGTATCTGCAAAGTTTTAGTACGTGGTCCATATTAAGATCCTGCCGATATCACTCGGATAAAAGTAGATATCGCAACTTCGCTCGGTAAGTACAAAAAACCTGTTCTTTGTAAAAAGTTTCGAGTTACCTTGTATCAGGCGTTTGAAAGTGCCAGAGTTAAGGCGAAGTTGTATTTTTATACTAAGATGGTTTTTTAGAGGAGAGATAATATTTTAATTTAAAGTACGTTTATTTTATGTTTATGAATTAATTAAGGAATTATTGCATCGTCTTAATATTATTTTGATACCGGTACGCGAAAAATATGGGTATTTTTAGTTCTGTCATGCAACAACTACTGAACGGATTTTGTCGAAACATTACAGTATTACGAGTACAAGTGTTATAACTAATTCAGACTAATACGAAGAAGGTATTTATTAATAAATTGAGTTAATTGACCCCATTTAACTATATGAATCAGATCATAAAAAATCTAATTATCTCGAAATTATTCCGCCTTGCGCTAAAATCTACATTACCCAGTAACTCGATAAAAATATTCCATATGCTCCATTTGTCATTGGGCACTTCTTCCACCCAAGCAAACCCAAGTATTGCTATTTAATAACTTTGCACCCATTACGTAATGCTTTCCATAATGCAGTGGGTGATATCCATCATTTCCTGCATAGCAATTGCAACAAACCATACATAACTGAAATCTGAGCACCCTCTGCCAGACACAAATCTTAGTTTGAGAGTTCTCGGTGCACCGAAGAGATTTAGATAGAGAGCTTAACCCGTGCTTAGGTGGATAAGTACTTAGAATTGAATTAAGCAATGCTCCCCCAACTTAGTGCAACGTAATCTTGAATTAAACTTAGTTGTTTACTTAGGGCCCATTTACATATGGCGCTCTCCATATCCGGATTATGTTGTTAATAGATTACTTGATTGATAGTTAACAGTACGTAGGGTAAAACTAGATGGCGTAACGTAAGGCCAGGTTTATTTCCCGGATTGAGTCAAATTGCAATTTAGGCTACGGTTATTTAGTTTACAATTTGTTGTTAGGGAAATGAACAGTCACTTCTAATTTCTGACAACTCTAATCACTTACAAATGGTATTAAGATTAAGATGGTCAGGATTACGACTGTTCGCTATATTTTTCATCATAATTACCTCCTTAGTTTTCACCACAAATGTTTCGTATTTATACCACTTAGGTATTTGCGCTGCAACGCTCTTTACAATTATCAGATGCATTTACCACTTCTCATCAGGTAAATCAGAGACTGATACCATCTATCATTATTTTAGACAGAGGTGACCACAAATAACATACTTATACACCAGACTTTGAAAACGACCTACGTCTAGCAACCTCCTTGCTATTACCCCAGAAAAAAAAAACAAATTAAAAATAAAATAAATCTAGGGTACGTCTATAATGCACACTCGAAATCAGTGTAAACTTGAATGTGCTGCGTAAAAACGAACGCAAGTATGTACTCGTATTTGGCAAAAATACCGAGCGAACAAAATAATATGTCCGGGCAATAACTCTCAGGTTGGCTTGTATAAATTGCTACAGTCGGATGGTATAGACGCGGATATTTGTCGGATATGCGATTTTATGTCGCGTCTTAGAAGCGAAATGTCATTGACATCGATGGATATTCGTGTCCACTCAGGAAGCAACCACTTTAAGGAAGACACACAATCCATAGTAAACCACTCCATATCCGAACAGCCCGCATAAACAATTAGTTTCGATAATAAGTGTGTCTATTTAGTGTACACTCTAATTAGATCCTTAACGTAAAGTACATTAGTGTCATTATTTGGGAGCAATCTAAAATACTAGATAGCGATACAGTGGCCTCGGCAAAATTGCCGCAAATGTCTAGAGGTGTGCTTCTGACGATCTCCTGCAATTTTATTTGGACATCTATCATCTTTGAGGGTGGCTTTCCACTATATATGATTCCTCCGTATATCCTCATATCATAATTGACCATTAGTGACCTCATTAAACTGCCGGTGAACCTAGTAACCTAAATTAAACCCAATGAATCGTAGAAAGTGCACTAGGTACTTACGATTTCACTCACTCACTCAGGATCATAACAAAAATTATGTATGTACAAAGAATATACCGTAAGTCGCTATTATTTTTATATTGTAAACTTTAATTTAATTGTTTTTATATGTAATTTTCGCGAATATTATTGAAACAAATTTTCCGAAATTAATTTCAAGTTTAAAATATTTATATTATTATTGTAAAATAAAATGTTTACTCTTGAAAATGTTAAGTAATTAAAGTCATTTTCTTTTAAACATGCATAATTAAAACAAAATAACACACAATCAAAAGCAAAGGAACCTCAAATCATACAGCCATAACAAAACGCAATCCAAATTAAACGAAACAAACGGAATGTAGCAATCACATTTTCTATCCAGTTAATCAACAATGCGAAAAAAAATCCCACCCTTTTGTATCCAGTGCGCAACTGACCTGACACTAGTTCATTCTGTTTAGCAACACAGACAATGGCCCACCATACAATAGCGAAGTTCGACTGAACAAACCATTCGAGACATCTCAGCGTCCTTTGTGCCGCCTTTATGAATTGTCTCGAAAACTCTTCCTGGCGCGAATGGAAATTTTAAACTACTACTTTATTAATAGGACCTTGTTGGTAGTTATTGGATTGGACGCTTGTTGCTTTGTTTTGTGTCAATTGGATCTAAGTTGTAGACTTAATTGGAAATCTAAGGCTTAAACACGGAAAGTGGGATTTAATTTAAAGTTAGGTACAATATTGTTGAGAGACGAGGTGTAATTTGGAGAATAAATTAGATTTCGTATAGCAGACTTCACTCGGAATAAATTATAGAATATTTTAATTATGAGCATAAGTAAATGACACTAATAAGTGGATGTTAATTTAAAAGCCGAAATTATCAGCCGACATACAGAGAAGTGGCGACATGACACTACTAAACTGTAATGCGGTAATATATATTTTTAAATAGTATAAATAATTATTATTTAATGATTTTTTGTACACGGATTGCTGACATGACATCAAATATGTGGTTTGAACTTAGATGGTACTAAAAACCGTTCATATTAACGTTTATCGCGAAGCTATATCTTCGCAATAAATTACACAATAATAACTTAGAATTAGTTTAGTTTTATGACGGTCTAAATAAGAAGATAAGGAAGGTTCGAAGTCTGATTTTACGTTAGACGTTAGTTTTTATTACAGTTTTATTCCTCTGTGAGAGACAATAAAAACAATGGACTGCGAAACGATCGGGAACATGGCTTAGGTGTGATGAGGGAATTACAAAACAGACATACATATTCGATCTATCGGGACTTGGCTGAGGAAAAAATCAGGGTGGTGAATTTAAAGTACGATGGCCAATCCATAAACGAACCTCTCTCTTCTCTCTCTCTTTCTTAAGCCATCCTTTGGCAAAACATTGGCTTCCAAATATTATGATACTGGCATGTAATAAACCAATTACTACAGCTGTAAACATAAAGTTAATCGTATATAATACTTGTAATAATTGATTATTTATGTTATATATTGTTCTCAAGTAAGTGACTGTACTTTTCCTATTAATAATAAATATCTTTCAACCTTATATACATATATATATATATATATTTTTTTATTGCTATGAATGGCGAGACGAGCATGCCGTTCGCCTGATGGTAAGCGATACGACCGCTCATGAACAGTAGCAAAACCAAACAACACCTTGAATTACAAAGCAATGCTTGGCATTCCACTGCGCTCGCCACCCTGAGATATAAGATGTTAAGTCTCAATATGGCCAGTAGTCACTCTGGCTACAATGCCCTTCAACCCGAAACACAACAGTGCGTTTACACTGCTGTTTGCCGGGAGAAATAGACACTGCGGTGGTACCCACCCAGATGGCCTCTCACATATGAGAGACCTACCACCATATATATATTTTATTTAAGACATTATTTTCCAATAGAGTACAAAAAATATATTAAAGGATAGATTTTATGAGAGATACGCTATAGCGTAGTTCTTTAATGACTACTCAAGTAGATTCGCTTGTTTTTATAGTGGTAACATCGTACCATAAGGTCACGCGGGAAGTAACAGGCTTGCTATCGCGATTTCATTGCTCAATGATAATAAAATGAAGGTATGAATAGTATGGTGAATTACATTGTGGCCTCGCTGCCAACATGTTCAGAGTGGTCGCGGGTTCAAACCCCATGGCAGATCACCACGCATTATAACTATTTTTTTTTTGCCATACGCTTGCTGGTAAGCGATACGACCGCTCATGCAGAGTATCTATCATATACTTAAATTGAACCTAAAACCAACTCCTTAGCTCATCTGTTTTCACTCAGTGTTATCAACACACACACTATTGAGTGTTATTACCTATTACTATTTCTCTACATAATGGTATTTATTAAATATACAACTTGCTGTAATACTCCACTCATTGTTACAATATACGCCCGATGGATATCTACGAGCTTTAACATTATTGTTATTAGATTGTTATAGAATCATGCGCCTCAAACAGAACATGGAATGCATCCTAAAAATATATTGGAATATAACTTTTCATACAAGCGACCGGTCGAAAAGCAACGGCGCACAATCATTTGTCGACAATATCGAGTGCACAAAGACATCGCGACGCCTTTTGTACCGCCGCATCGCTTTGTTGGGCACTAGACGCAAAGCTTTTATCTGCAAAACTGTATGCAATTGTAGAACACAACGTCTGTGTGCTACGATGAACTGTGCCGGAGATTACATACCCACGCATTTTTACAACGAAACGTTTCCTAGTGTATGATTTTGAATTTCGAACGCATGGAATGTGTAATTTTGAAATTCGAATGTATCGAATGTAATTTTGAAAATCGAATATTGTATAGATTATTATTATAATTTAAGCTCTAATTTTGAATTTTGGAATTTAGCATCGAATATGTAATTATGAAATACGAGATGGCGTATGACGTATGGAATGCGGAAAATGAAATTTGTATACTATTGGCGAAGACTGCACGCATTCGCTGCAACAACCACTTCGGAGCGCCCAAATAGGACCGTACCGTCTTTCCTTACATATAAATGAAAAATACTCAAATGATACCACTATCTAACATAATAAATATCATTTTTAATTCAAAGCAAAAGCAAGCAGCTTGTCTAATAGCAAGCGACAACATATGCCCGAGAATGGCACAACAAGTGGAGAAACGCAAATGCACTGCCCCTTGAGAATGGACGAGAAAAGGAATAAAGAAAGGAGGACGGATCTAGAAGGATATGTGATATAGCTAGTATGTTATATACTTAAATTATATTACATACTTATAATAATCTTAGTAAATGAATCATGACTTCACAGAAACATTTATTCATGTTTTTTCTCAATTTTCATTTCGCTAGCTCTTCGCTTGCAGCGCATTCATCAATCTTTTCATATTTTCTCGCCAATTCCAAGTACTCTTCGTTCTCCAGACATATTATTCTTTTGAGCAGAAATATATTTAGTCTTACTTCGAGTGTGTTACTTCGTATAAACCTTTTGTTCAGCGTAGATTTTCTTTTAAAACCCTGTGGTTATTGAAGTACATTGATGTGTTATTGCGAAACTGTTTCTATTATACAATTTTAACTACGCAATGAAAACAGAAATCGACACATTGCTGGTTCTAGGGTTCATATGCAATATGTCAACTACAACTGTTTACAGATTTGAATCAGAACAAAACAATTTCTAATTTTAAAAAATCGCAAATGTAATCAAAAACTCAACAATAATTATTTTAATATATCAGAAAAAAACACATAAACATAAATTACGTACTGTTTATTATGCGCAAACGTCCGCAGTTTAAAACATCACACGGTGTTGTTCTAATTATTTTTTGTCACCGAAGTATGTCGCGCTACTTAGAGTCCACACTTGACTTAGTTTTCTGGTAACGAGTCCACGGCTGCATGTGAATAGTCCTTAAGATAAAAATGGATGCAAACGACACCTAACTCCGCTAAGCACTGGCTCTTAGGGACGCGTGCCTGTGCCCAAATCTATTACGGCGACGTGTGAAACAAACGGCCGCGATTTTACCAACTCTTTCACTGAGGTCGTGGAAAATTTGTTGCAAACTTGGGCTATGACCACACTTTTATATGAGGGATATTTGTCATAGATCTATTATGTTGTGTCATGCACTACAAAAAAGATTATTAATTTAAAAAAACTGAAAAGTTCAAGTCATGATGAGATCGGTTTCGTCAGCGTGCTGTCTGGCATATTTTACTGGTAGTAGGTCTCTCATATGTGAGAGGCCATCTGGATGGGTACCACCGCAGTGTCTATTTCTCCTGTCAAACAGCAGTGTAAATGCACTGTTGTGTTTCGGGCATTGTAGCCAGAGTAACTACTGGACATATTGAGACTTAACATCTTATGTCTCAGGATGGTGAGCGCAGTGGAATGCCAAGCATTGCTTTGTAATTCAAGGTATTATTTGGTTTTGCTACTGTTTATGAGCGGTCGTATCGCTTACCATCAGGCGAACGGCATGCTCGTCTCGCAATTCACCGCAATAAAAATAAAAAAAGAAATAATTTGAACATTTCTCAGTGTTGTAAATATCTTCTTATTTCGTAATTTTTGATTAAGATAACTGGGTTAACGTTTTTAATTGGTATACGTTTATAATTCTACGGTTATTTTTTTTTAAATTATGGCACGTTAAACCTTAATATTATGTATTATTTATTTGCCAACCATGAAATAAAAAGCTGCGGACAGCATGGGGGATACAAAACAGACAAATGTTTGTGTTGTCTACAAATATCAGGTCTGGGTGTTATGACACTAAAGAATCTCTCATATTCTCTGTATAATATGTAATGCTTGGATCATGGATGGCCCATCAAATCGCGAGGAGAGCGGGAAGGAAAAATAATGAGAAGGGGAACAGGGCATTAGATAACCGGCAACCTTACTCACCGAACGAAACCCCATCGCCCACTCATGTTAAGTCACGACTGATAACAGCGTAGATCTACCACTTCCAAGAAATAGGGGAAATATTTATTTATCAACTAAACAATAATTGCTTCTTTTCCTCGCATCATCTTCTTCATTGCTGAGGGTTATGATCCTCTAAACATGGAGCAATCTTTGTTCTGTATAGTGTTCCTATCTTCAGTATAGTGGAGCGCAACGTGAAGTTTGACGTTAAGGGTCGAGCTGATCTGATCCAACCACCTGATAGGACATCGGCCTCTCGGCCGTTTGCCCTTGGCTTTGCCAGTAAACAATAATTAACATCAGAATACAATAATTAAGCTGTAAACAAATGATAATATAAACCCACGTACGATTCGACAAGTCTCTACAATTAATAGTTGAATTAAAATAAGTTAGGTCTTATTTCACAACGCTGGCATAGTGTAGGTTTTTTAAATTGAATTTTTATTGCCCCTATAGGCAAACGAGCTAGCGGCCCACCTGATTAAGCGTCTACCGCTGCTCATGGGCCTCTGCAATGTCAGGGACCAGCACAACAAAATCGCTGCCTACCTTAGTTGGCAGACTTCATATTCTAGGTATAGAAATTCTTAAATCTGTGATGAGTAGATTTCGTGCGACGTTTTCAATCACCGACCAACTGCGTGGTAATTGACTGTCAATACACAAATTACTCCGAAAAATCAGAGGCGTGGGATATTTGTCCTGGGATATATCGTCATAAAATATGAGAGAAATAACCAGGTTAATTAAAGATCGTGAAAGTAAATTGCGATAGTGTTGCCTGTTATCTCTAACTACGGAGCAACAGATCTGAACACAGTGGAGTTACGAGTTGGTACATGTGAATTAACAATGGCTCTAAACTACACGCGGTCTGGACTTCTGGGAATACTATATTATGATACATTTGCGGAATTGTCTGTGTTTTCATTCTCTGATATTTTAGAAATAAAAATAAAATGGTTTTATTTATTTTTCTGTTTGTTGTCATAAGTCGTATTATTTCTAGTGGTTTCCGTGAATCGTGAAGTATAAAGAACTCAATTTAATATCCAAAATAAGAATAATTTCTTATTCCTTTTTTTATTATTGCTATGAATGTCGAGACGAGCATGCTGTTCGCCTGATGGTAAGCGATACGACCGCTCATGAACAGTAGTAAAGCCAAACAACACCTTGAATTACAAAGCAATGCTTGGCATTCTACTACGCTCGCTATCCTGAGACATAAGATGTTAAGTCTCAATATATCCAGTAGTTACTATGGCTAGAATGTCCTCCAATCCGAAACACAACAGTGAATTATTACTGCTGTTTGGCGCGAGAAACAGACATTGCAGTGGTATCTTCCCACCTATTCCGACTACTGGTCTATTTTTATTAATATGGACTAAACATACCTGTGTGCTATTGTAGTTTTACATAGTTATCTCGGATCGTATAGAACAAAGCTCATAGTATCAACTCCAGCCTTATAAAATATGCACGCGTATACGTAACACTATCTAATAGTTTCTACTGTAGAAATTACTAGTTCAAGATTCACACAGGTGAAAACGCTCAGACTATCATAGTATTTTAATTATTTTTTGTTAATCTACGCTTCACATATTTATACTATACATACGACATTTAATACACATACTTTATAGGGTTGTCAGCACATTATTCTTTTATCTCGCCTTTACAGGGCTGTCAGTCACCAGTTGCTATCTAAAATTCAACCACATTACACTTACACTGAGACATCGCTCGAAACAATAGCCGTTGGCGTGACAACCCAGCATCGCTATCAGGCATCTAATTATTATCGGGCCGGTTATCTCGTGTTAATCACTATTGAGCTGAATGTGGGCGTCGAGTTATCAGGCCTAGTGATTTCATTATACTCACATTGTTGTGTTGGTATTATTTCATTCGCTTACATTTGTCGGCGGCAGGGTGTTAATGTTTTAGGAAAATATGACTGATTAATGTATTCATTATATTAATATTAATTGTCAAAATCGTTTCATTATAATCTTTATTATGTATTGTCAATGTTATAAACAGACCTGAAGTTTTTAATTATGATTTTATCGCTTAAAATAACAGTAATAAAGGGGTAAAATGATTAATTATATCTAATTACACATGTTGGTTCGCACAAATTCTCATTATACAGAGAAATTAAGCCGTAGTCCACAAGACAGGCACACTCCAGCTTATGTAACAAGTCTACCTAATCAAACTTTTCAGGAAACCAAAGGACCTCTCAGGCGAATAAAATAGTTGTTAAATTATATAGACTGCCTCGGTGGCGTAGTTGTACTACGGTACGCTTACAAAGCTGAGGTCTCGGGTTCGAGTCCCGGGTTGGGCAAAGTGATATTGGAATTTTTCTATTTATTATCAGCCCAGAGTCAGGAATTTGTGCCCGATATGGTTATAGGGTCGCCACCTATCACATTGTGGGACGGAACCCTGGCACCTCTGCCTACCCCATCGAGGAAAAGGCGTGAGTTTATGTATGTATGTATGTTTAATTATATAACAAGAGTCTTATTTGAACCGATTTTTCACGTATGCCAGCAAGGAAAATCATGTGTGTAGACCTATGTGTAGGTACATAGAATTATGGCCCTTCACTCTTAATTTTTTAACTATAACTGCCGGAGTAGTAATCACTAAAATGTATTCTAGTAACTGAATTAGAACACTTAACAGACTGCCTCCGTGGCGTAGTTGGTTAGGCGCTGATTGTGAAACGAGAGGCTGCAGGTTCGATTCCCGCACCGAGACAAATGTTTGTAAGGCCCACAACTATTTGTCTCGGGTGTGGGTGCTTGTGAGACGGAAAAGTCTCTCGTAGTTTCTAGTACCCACGACACAAGACTTCATTGTTCTTAATGTGGGGTCAGGACTATATATGTGACCGTTAGGTGTATTTAATTATTATTTACTTAAGGAATATATTTATGAATCATTAAGTATCAAGAATTCTATAAACTGTTGTTAAGTATTTACAATTGAAAGTAAATAATATAAAATTTATTTGCAAATGTTTCAACGTATTTGATTAAAAATCTAGATAATCCATTGAATTTTATGAACACAACAATTCAATAAAATTCAACCAAATTGTTGTCTATGCAAATTGTCTATTTCTCTTGCATTGTCAATCTTTCGAACGAATTAAACTTCAAAACACTCTTACTAGCAAACTAAAAGTACGAGATGTTGACAATAAAACACTTTTGCGCTTGTAATGCTTGCTTTTTGCGGGTGATGTCTGTCAATAGCAGATGTCGACAGGCAATGTACAGTGAACTTTGAGATAACTTCTCTCCCTCAATACCACATAAAAAGAGGAACTTTGGCAGACATCGCAAGATTAAACAGTGGTTTTACCCGCATTTTGTCTACATTAAGTGCGCCATTACCGTTGCAGCTTCGTGAAGCTATGTTTTACTATTGGATAAGAAAAAAGGGTATTCCAGCTTCATTACTTACATTTTAGGATTATTTAACGCCACATTATATACACTTACTTCTAACTACAATTGAGTCTCCCAAAATACATTTAAAACTTATTCGAAAACAAATAAAGTGTAAATAATTCATTTAAAATAAATTAAATTACATGGAACGTTGAAATATAAAATGAAACTACCATTCAAATACATAAAATAATAATTGCATTGACTGCGTAATCCCCACTGAAATATAAATTATTTGACAGAGTGTACAACTGTATTGATTTATTAACGAAACAATATGAGTTGAAATAACAAATTGTTCACAATTATTTGGATGGTTCTAAATATAAATATATTTTACGTATTGATTTTTTTTTTTTTTTTTTTATAATGGCCCGGCATAGTGGCGGCATTGCACCTGATGGTAAGCGCAAATGCCGCCCAGGCAGAGTATCCATTGGCATCGGACGGCAGTCCCATGCCAATGGAAACAATTATGCCGGCCTGCTAAGGTGCCTCTTCACACCACGGCGGAAGGACCCAGGATTGTAGGAAGGAGGGAACACGTGAGATGGCAAACAATTCCACAGCCTGACGGTGCGGCACAAAAAAGAATTATAGAACCGTTTGGTTCGCGCCGGGATGGTTTGGACCGACAAGCTATGGCTTCGCAAGCCAGCCCGCGTGGTTCTGGATACAATAGATACAATAGAGCGCTATAACCTGTCCAGTTAGTATTGCTTAGTGTTTTTCAAGTTGCTAAATTATTTTGTGTAAAAATTGAATAAGAGTTGGAAAATTGGCGTCATCTTCCGGATAATATTATATTTTATAAAAACTTAATTATTGTGTTAATTCAGACTTTACTGACCTTAGAATAACCATAACCTCCATCCTTTATATTATAGAAAAAAATTGTTGACATCTCTTAAACATTACAAAATTTGCTCATTCGCTAACGAAGATATATTTTTACAGTGTGGTGTTAGAAATATAGCATTAATAAACTACAACATGGTCGCTCCTTGTTAAACAAAATACTTTGAAAGTGTTAAATTAGGTGAAACATTATCAATACTACGAGTAATATTATAAAAAAGAATTTGATTATTTGTTTGCAATAGGTTCTGAAACTACTGGAACGATTTGAAAAATTCTTTCACCGTAAGAATCTAACATTATCCCTGATGAATACAGGCAATAGAATATTTTCAAAAACGTATATCTCCACCCACGCGGAGCCGGGCCGGGCCGCTAGTTCATATAAACTAAGTAAGACCATTTCACACACTTTACGCAATTTATCTTGCAATATTTGCATACGCGATACCTTGTATAGGGTTCAAGATATCACATCTGTACATTGACATAAATATATGGATAGGCCGGAAAGCGCGTAAAGTCTTCAGTCGTAAGTGGTGCGTGCGCTCCAGTGCATCTCTACTGGAGCGTTACTAAAATTAGTCGTCACTCCCAACTAGTTTAATAAAAATGAACAAAATATTTTTTACCACCGTTTAGACGAAATCTCTTAAATTGAATTTTAGTGCGATTTTCAGGTCATCTTTTTTAAACTCCAAATGTACTGAAGGACCTATCATTAGTTTTTAAATCCATGCATATGCACACGCATATATTTCAAGTATGACATTCAAAACGAAAGCATATAACTCTTTACGAATCAAAAACATACTAAAACATAATTTAAAAAACAAATTGCAAACTGGAGCTAATTAATATTAATTTACATTAAATAATTTCAGTTTGAAACTTGTAAACGCTAACGTGCATTTCAGGGGGTTTTTTTTTTAAGTTGCGCTCGAAGTTGGAGTTTGCGGGCGACGGTTACAGGCGAAGTTGTGACGAGTTCTGCTAGATAAGGCCGTACGTTTATGCTTTGGGGGGTGCTTGATTTGTTAGTCTACCTGAATTTACTCTCCCGACCGCCGGGGACAGTTATTTGAACTAAAAAACTGAGTTGAAGGATCTTTCGTGCGCAACTGTGCTTTGTGGTTGGCTTTTGTTACTTTTACGATTGATAATGAGAAAGTTGTATTTCACAATTGGATTTGTTTTATAATTAATTACGATATATTTAAAATACATTGAAATGAAACTTTTAATTACGGATTTTCTCGCGTATTTAGTTTAATTATTTTTTTTTTTAGTTTCTTTTATGGTTAGTTAAATTGTTACAGTGACTGAGCGGATGTGTGATTATGCGGTGATTGCAATGATGAAGCGGTAAAGTCATGGGGAAGTTAAAAAATAATTTGATTTCAATGTGTAACATTCGCGTAAATCTAAAAAAAACATTATATAAAAATGCTTTATACAACAAATTGTACCTACAATTAATTACAATATTTGAATTTGTTTTTTGTGTAACAATTCATATCTTACACTCATAAATATAGTTAAATTACACCAAAAAATCTCTAATTTAAATAACTAACATTAATATAAAATAATATAATTATTCACTAACATACTTAGATTTAATGTTGTTGAGGGATTCCGAGCGGCCACGTATTTAGCTCGGTAGTATGAGCTCTGCAGCCGACCGACGCGTGGTAAACATTCCTTTATACCCTATAGGCAACTGTTTCCACAGGCGTTTCCCAAATATCTCCTGTATATATTTCCTCCAATACAATTGTGCTTATTGATTTTGGGCCCTACTAATGGTAAGAAGTGCCTGGTGGCCTATTGGTAAACCGACCAGACGCGGCCGCCAATATTTTCACGGTGGACGCGAGTTAAAATCATAGAACAAACCTCTGACTCTTCGGAGTCATGTATGTATTGATAGTCAATCACCACGTACTAAATGGTGTAGGAAAGCATCGTAAGTCATTCAACACTTACTATGCCATCACGTAACTAAAATATAGCTTTACACCTCTCAATCATACTTGATTTGAGAGGGGCCCGTGCCCTGCAGTTGGACGTATATGGGCTCATTACATGATACAAACTAATTTTTAGAAACTGAAGGTCTCAAAACTAATCTTCAGGGCATTTTTGTGGCTTAATAAAGCTCTCTCATGAAGTGTCCTACAGGAATAGATGTCTAGTAAATGCGTGGTGGCTTATTCGATACAATTCACCAACAAGTTCCCAGGCCTAATGCAGGTTGGCGGACTTTATATACCATAGAAGTTGTAATAAATCGCTATAGTAAGCAGGTTTCCTAAGGATGTTTTTCTTCGCAGTTTTAGTTACATATGTACATATATAAAACGATGTCTTTTCCCAGAAAGGGTAGGAGGTGCTACCAGGACACCCACATTTCGCTTTATGTATTTCGTCCCACTATATGATAGTGGACAAATATATCGCCATATCGAACACAAGTCCCGACTCCGGGCTCAGGGCTGATAATGGATAGAAAAATCCAATATCTCTCTGCCCGACCCGGGATTTGAACCCGTGACCTCAGCGTTCTAATCGTACTGTTGCCCAACTGAGCACCGGGATAGTCAATTGTAAACATCCTAATATATTATTTACATCAATATAATAGTACAATACGAATATCACATCAAGATCCATTTGATCTATGACCAGTATCCTGTAACCTTCTCAGCAATTTTGTTGATTGAGTAATGGGTTTTAGAAAGGAAATATACCAGTTATGGCGTGATGTTCACTTGGTGATAGCAAAATGGTATATAAAAGCAGAATGATAGCGTAGAATAAGATAGACCAAATACACACGGGAGCAAAAAAATCGACTCAAACTTTAAACTGCCGTTGTAACATCTCTGACAAAAAAAATAAAACCTAAATACCATTGTTTATCCTAAATTCTTTAAATTCTAGGTCTTAGCTTTAAAATGAGCCTAGGTTTAATAAAATTAATGGTTTGGTTCACTACTAAACATCAGCTTTAGTGTTAAGTAGCGGAAAAATACTAAAATGACAAGCGAAAAATAAAAAAATTAAACAAGTTGATGTCAGTTTTTTTTAAATTAATTACAAATGAAACATTATCAATATTTAGTGTTACCCCCCCTTGCCCTAATTACAGCTTGCAATCGGCTTTTCATTGTTTTAATAAGCTTGACCACGTTATTCTGCGGTATAGCTTCCCACTCCTCCGAAAGTGCAGCTTTAAGCTCGTCTTTGGTTGCTGGGATAGGATTTCTTGCTCGAACTTTCCTTTTGAGTTGATCTCACAAATGTTCAATGGGATTTAAGTCCGGGCTACGCGCTGGCCAGTCCATAATTTTTATTTGCACTTCATTTAGGTATTGTCGTACGCAGGTTGCTGTGTGTGGACGCGCATTATCGTGCATCAGAACAAAGTTTTCGCCTATAAATCCTGCGTAAGGAATAACGTGTTCTCCCAAAATTTCTTCAATATATCGTTCTGCAGTCAGACCTCTTTGCCGTCCCCCAGTTTCTACAAAAACCAACTCGGTTTTCCCTTCGATTGAAATGCCACCCCACACCATACAAGACCCTCCTCCAAAAGCAACATTTTCAGCTATGCAGGATTGTGCAGATCTCTCTCCTGGCCTTCTATACACTCGTCCTCTTCTATCGCTGCCATGCAGACAGACTCTGCTCTCATCAGAGAATAATACGGTGCGCCATTGATCGTATGTCCAATCAACGTGTTCTCTAGCGAAACGAAGACGAGCTGCACGGTGGGCTGTGGTTAGTTTGGGGCCTCTCACTGGTCGTTTTGGGATAAGGTTGGCTGCCTTGAGTCGTCTTCTTACTGTCCACCTACTGACAGATAAACCCCGCGTTTCTCTGAGTTGTTGTTGAACTTGGACGCCTGATAGAGCCCGATTTCTCAGTGAAGTGCTGACAATGAATCGGTCATCTCTCTCTGATGTGGACCGCTGTCTGCCAGAACCTCTTCTCCGACTAAAGCTTCCAGTGTCCTGGTATCTTCTGTATACTCTTGAAACGGCAGACTGACTTATGTGCAGCACTCGAGCAACTTCGCGTTGTGTCTTTCCTTCTTCCAATAATGCAACCACTTGGGCCGCAATTTCACTTGTTGTGTCCATTTCCAGGTAATATTGTTTACTCGTAATTAAGCAGATGTGTACCGGGTGACGTTTAAAGGGCACCTGATAGAGATTAGGCTAACAGATGGGCTTTTATGGGACTCATAAACTCACAATGAATGCAGGGCTGACGAGTGTAATATCTTCTCTTGACCTATCACAGCGGCCTATTGAGTAGCAGAAAAGATGAGACTGCAAATTTTGGTATGACCTTATAGGTAAGACTCAGAACTGTAAGGTGTTGAACCCAAAAATTTATTTTATGTTAAAGTTTTCGTCCTAGAGACATTTTAGTGCAAAGATGCGCTCTGAGTCGATTTTTTTGCTCCCGTGTGTATATAACATCCATAAGTTTCAATGCAAAATGTGGGTGACAAGAAGTGGTATTGAAGAGAAGATTGCCGGCAATAAATACACTAAAATCAAACATAATTTAAGTATAGATAACTAATTCGTTGCTAGATACAATATCGAATTCTTTAGCGTAACTTGAAAAAGTAATTAAGCAGGCTGGTATAATTGTATTAGCGTCGAGAGTAAATTATTTCTATTCTAACATTTTAATTGATTCAAGGCTTTTTCCCGCCCGACAGCCGACCACAATAAAAATAAAGACTAAAAGCCAACTACGGACCGTATGTACAAAGGATATAAAATGAAAATTAATACCACTTACAAATAATATTTACCATGGCAATTTGATTGATTGTGATTTATTTAAAAAAGGTTTGGCAAAACAAAGGTCCTCAAACTTTCGTCGAGAGGCATGAGAGACATTTTTCAAAGATATACCCAGCGGGCGTTGACAGGTGAACGTCTAAAGTACGGAACAAAGTTGTTCTTAGGTTCGATGTAGCCAAACTCTTCAACATCTTAAGATGGCCCAGGGGAACATCGAAACCTGCCCCATATGTCTTCTTCACAAGTTTGGAAATCGCTGACATACGTCATTTACCTTCCAACACGGTAATTCGGATAAAAAAAAAGTTGTACTAGCTAAAACTTTTGCCAGTTTAGAGATAATATAAATATTAATAGGTTGGTTTTCCAATGGTGGTAATGTTTTATTTGAACCGTGGCACAAATGTATGATCACCTATTATATGACATAGAAAATATTGGTTCATCCAAATCGTCGATATCACAGACATATTTCGTTGTTGAACATAGACCTACCTCAATTTGGGGACTTGGCTAATACACTATGCAGACGCCAGACAGATGCGCTAGGTGTAGCTTTTCATCACTAGTCCATCTTAATTTAATTGAAAGTAAATTGAAATGAAAATACCCATTCCACTGAGCTAAACTATTCTGCTGTAGTTTAACTAGCTTCAAAGTTGCGTTTCGCATATTAAAAACCATCTTTATATGTTCACCTACAAAGGCAACAAAAAATTAAGACGTCATTTACAGTAAGAAATATATTAACATGTCGACGGATCATCGGTCTCCTTAACCGACATCTCAAACACACACAGTTGAATACATTAAAATATTAACTCAATCAAATCCAACACCTCATTAGGGGCGTCGCCGTCCCAATTGAGAGGCGTTGTATAAAATAGGTGAACATTTTAACAAGTCCATGTTTGCTGAGTCCCTCGAATGCTTGCTTAGGCCCGTAGCGTCGTGATTAATTGCCGGACCGATGTTTACCTGCATTACAGCTATCGCATAACTCACATCAATCACGCTTTAAGCAACAGTACCCTTTTGTTTAGCCTCGTGCGAGTTTTGTTTTCGAGCTTTTGTAATTGAACGATCGGGTTTGCGTGTCATGTTAATGCGGTGTAACGTTGGAAAGTTAGCGTTTTTCAATGCTGATATTGTTAATATGAAATGTTTGCTTGCGTCTGTCTTTATTTAGGATACGGATTATATTATAGTCTGATGAGCAATATGTCATATTTTTTGTAGAATTAAACACGGTTTAGATAGTACGGTCTTTGGCACAAGTTTCGATAGTATGTAGTACGTTAGCGTGTTATTCATAAAGACAAGAAAAAATACGCATACTATATGTATGTAAACGTGCTCTATTAGCAATTACTACAATATAGTGAGTGTCGTGCCATAAATTCGGACACGAAAATTACTTAATCATTGTTCAACAGCTACATCTTTTTTTAAATTGTAATTTAGATCATTATTCATTTATTTTATTTACACACTTCATTTTACACCACAAAAAAAAGAAAGAAACTTATTAACATATAAATAACTTACAACTAAAGGCGTGGTTACAATTGGCAGCATTATTCAATTATTTTACATTTAGTTTGACTGCCTTGGTGGCGTAGTTGTACTACGGTACGGTCACACAGCTGAGGTCTCGGGTACGAATCCCGAGTTGGGCAAAGTGATATTGGATTTTTCTATTCATTATCAACCCAGAGTCAGGAATTTGTGCCCGATATGGCGATAGGCTCGCCACCTATCACATTGTGGGACGGAACATACAAGGCGAAATGTGGGTATTGTATATGAATATATTTACATTAAAATTTAACGTAAATTTACTAAATTAAAGCGATTAAATTATAATTGAATGTTGCCACGTATACCCTTCATTATATAATATATAGATTATTATATACAAGTAGATACAATACGTGTGAATATGTAAGCCCACGTAGGCCGTACTACGGCTTATACATAAGATTACGCTTGACCTCAGCTGAACTAGCTTTAGTTAGTTTCCAAAGGAATGGACACACAATACACAAAGGAAGCAATTAGCGACATCGGTTTATTCATGTATATTTAATTAAATGTAACGTTTGTGGTGTAGTTAGTAAGACGCTGGCTGTGAAACGAGAGTCCGCGAGTTCGATCCCCGCACCGAGACAAATGTGAGGCCCAAATATATTTGTCTTGAGTCTGTTTTGTTTTGATAGACAGAAAATTATCTCGTAGTTTCTTAATTGAACTTGAACTTGGGGTGAAGACTATGTATGTAACAGTTGAGTGTATTTCATTATTTAATTCAATGTGGCGTTTATGCAAGACTACGTGTAAGAACCTTGGGTAGTGATCAAATTCATTCATAAAAAATACAGAGAAAAATACATATTTCTCAATCATACTGTTACTTGGGGGTCGTGGGCGTTGCAGTTGTGGTGCAAGTAATATGTTTGAGCGCAATCTGGTATTCTACAATGGTAATTATTTTTACTGGTAGTAGGTCTTTCATAATATGTGAGAGGCCGCCTGGGTGGGTACCGCAATGTCTATTTCTCCCGTCAAACAGCAGTGTAAATGCACTGTTGTGTTTCGGGTTGAAGGGCATTGGAGCTAGAGTAACTATTGACATATTGAGACTTAACATCTTATGCCTTAGGGTGGCGAGCGCAGTGGAATGCCATTCATTGCGTTGTTATTCAAGATGTTTGATTTTGCTATTGTTCATGAGCAGTCGTATCGTTACCATGACGCAAACGGAATGCTCGTCCCACCATTCCTTGAAATAAAAAAAACTTGTACTCAGGAATTTGTGCCCGATATGGCGATAGGCTCCCCCCTATCACAGCGTGGGCCGGAACATACAATGCAAAATGTGGGTATATGTCCTGGTAGCACCTCTGCCTACCCCTTTTGGGGAAAAGGCATGATTTAATGTATGTGATTATTTTTATTTCACATTTTAACATCAATATTATTTGTTCGAGGTGTTATCCTTCATATTTTTCTGTACTGTTTTTTAATACACGCATATTTACCATGCAAAATAAAATTAAAAAAGTTTGAATATGAAAAATGTTGAAATAAAACTATTATTCACGTATTTTATTGCGGATTTTGATATGCCATACGTTTTTTACTTCTCGACTTTTCGATTACTTTATAGCTTTTGTGGTCACGGGGCGGATTTTTATTTCAATGTGTAGCATTCACGTAAATATGAAAAATGTTGTGTTCAATTATACCTTATAATCAAATGTTTTATTATAATATTAACCAACATAATTTTATTTATAATAAATATGTTGATACGGAATCTTTTACTGATATTATAACGCTGCGAAAATGTATTCTTTGAATAAATATGTTTCCAGTGAAAACTATTACCGGCATAACTTATATCGACATTCGTATTCAATAGTTGACTTGTGTGCCGCACACGTGATACCGGAACGGAAGTTACGTCAACTGTCTTGAATGCGTACGTACATATATACCTTATATAAATTATACATATAATAAATTCGGAACTGATTGTATCAGTACATACAAGATATATGAGAAAACCTATATTCTATGGACTTTATTAACGTAATAGGATTCAAATCAAAATTGTTAGAATTTGTCTGTTTCTCTTTGCCTTTGTGCGCGCTAATCAGTTAAAATAATACGGGACAGGGTGGGACGGAAATAGTAGTATAGAGGATGACAGTCATATTGGGTTTAAATAACTAATATAGTTAGTACACAAAATGATGTTTCTGATGTGAATTAGACTCAAAAATTATATGTAACCGGGCAAAACCGAGCCGGGCCGCTGGTTATAAATATATTTGCAAATATAAATAATAATTTCTCAGGGTACCTTTTAACTAATGAAATAACGCTGAATGCCTAATTACCCAAAGTGTAACATTTTGAAAGACGCCCAAGGGCAAAAAGGTTAATGAATTCCACTTAACATAAAAGTATCAAATACACTTTATCATGTGTATTGAAACAAAAATAAAATAAACCGAAAACAATATACATCGATATTTTACTTTTCATTTATTTTTTTGCTTTTGATACATGACCCGCAATGTAAAACGAACAGATATTATGGCAGCGCGGGTGATTTTGACGGCTAACGTTAACTGATTGTTTTATGTGCGTTACACTATGAGATATTTAAAAAGTAAACCTTGTGAAAAATATATTTAGCTGGGATTAGAGAGAGTGAATGATATACGCATATTCTATTATAGTAGTTATAAAATGATTATGTACAACTTATATTTGTTCTTCTTTAACTTGATATTAACCCACATTTAAGTAAAATTCTGCTTAACGTCAACCCTGACCTTAATTATGGGATTTAACTCGAATAAGTCTGCATATACGGGATACCCAACTGACCTTTCCATTCAAATTTTGGGAATGATATCTTCGCACAATGTATTTATATGTAATAGTATAAATTCAAGTTATATATTTAAACGACCATATCATACAGCTGATGTTAAACCTCTTTATTACGATATAGATCTTGAATTATTGTTATTTCAGATCCCAGGGCATTGCGCATAAACGGATTTAATTAGATTAATGACCAGACCAACAATGCCAACCCGCACTAGGCCAGCGTGGTGGACTATATGGCCTAACCACTCTCATTCGTACTGTCGATTGTAGAGTAGGCCCATGCCCTGCAGTGGAACGTATATGGGCTGATACAGAATGATCGAACAAATGCAAGCAAACGGCAACTCAATGTGAGGATCGGACTGCCAAACTGAAGGGTTTAAAACTCACACACATCACTGAATTGTTGAGTTATCTTTTCTTTCTAAGTAACTAATCACTTTTCTTAAACGCAAGAGAAATATACATGAGGAAGCCTGCAAATAGTTCTCCACTAACATGGAAAAGTGACGAATAGGGAAAACGACGACTAATATGGACAGAATACTTGTAGATTTTTTCCCACCACCATATCCACTTCCCTTGTATTCTTATCTGTATATCCATATATGGCCCACTGAAGGGCACGGGCCTCCTATACAATCGCGTACGATTGAGAGTGGTTAGGCCATATAGTCTACCACGCTAACTTAGTGCGGGTTGGCGGGCTTTATATACCATAGTAAGTCATACAAATCGCTATGGTATGCAAGTTTCCTCACGGTGTTTTCTTTCACCTTTATAGTGCGTGGTGATTGACTATCAATACACGCGTGACTCTGAAAAATCAGTGTTCTTATACTTCACAGTAAAGATATTACAGTGCGACCGATAGTGAGCGAAGTAGGTACGATACAAAAAAAGTATCACTAATGAGATATTTTTATTGCAATAATAAATGTCAGGACAAGCATGCCATTCGCCTGATTGTAAGTGATACGACAGCTCATGGACAGTAGCAAAATCAAACAACACCCTGAATGCCAAGCATTGCTTACAAAGCAATGCTTGGCATTCCACAGCGGTCGCCATGCTGAGACATACCATATTAAGTCGCAATATGTTTTTTATTGCATGTCCAGTACTTCTGGTTACTGTCCGTCAAACCTAAACACAACAGTGCATTTAAACTGCTGTTTGGCGAGAGTGATAGACATAGTGGTAGTATCTACCCAGGCGGCCTTTGACATATGAGAGACCTACCACCAGTAAAATGGTATACTAATAATGGTATGTCTCCCCAGCCAAAACAATTGTGCTTAAAAACAGCCTGAGAACCAAAGACGAAATATGTCAGTGGGTCATTACGACTTATACAAAATTGTATACGGTGGAGGTTATTCAGAGAAGTATCAATGATTTCAGATAATCCTATCGAGAATTGGAATCATTATCTCTCGAAATTATTATTGAAATTAATCTCAATCCTAGCCAACAATCGCTTCGATTTGTACTATTTTAATTAGGAAATTTAATTAACAAGTTTTTTCTTTTATTTGTTGACAACTAATGTTTCTTTTTGTTGTTTCTCTTTTGTATTTTTGTACCATTTGATTAATAAGTATTTTTAATACGATGTCAGTTTTTATTATTTTGGATCAACTACAGCAAAAACTAACACTACTTTTAACATATTGTCAAAGGCGTACTGCGTATGCATCGGTCATTTTATTACCACCGCACAAATATCAAACGCTTCGTGAAATATTTATATTTATTTTCTACGCTGTAAAATCCAGATATAACGAAACGCGATGTTTGAGTGTGTTACATTTTTAACATAACAAAATGGAACATTCGTTTGAAATACGAATAAAAATGAATGTTATGACTGTAAAAAATATTCCGAATTTGTGCTTTTTACTTCTAAAACCGTTTATTGAAGATGAATTCGGTTTGCAAAAATAAAATGTGTACGGAATAACATGTTTTAGAATTGAATAAATAACTTCATAAACTGTATAAATAATAACCGAATGTAATGTTATATCCCTCAATATATACATTATGACAAATATTCAGAAAAATAAGTATATAAGTAATCAATTTCCAAAATTACGCAAATCATAATCGAAATTAAAGTTATATCAACCAACCTAGATATAATGGCATACGATATTTTTCTCCGCAACACGAACAGTATAAGATTGTAAAGAATACGAAACCCATTAATATTGTTCTGGGAACAATTTCTTGAACCTCCCAACCTTAATCTAGATTAAGTAGAAGATTACATTTCCTTATAAGAAACACTTATATTACCATCCTGTAATTCTTTTTGTAAGTAAAATGGATATTTTTCAATAATGATCCCCACCGAACCCAATTTTATTAACTGAATCCCTTGATTCTGTGTTCTGTAATCCCTGAGGGAACGTGCGGAGTTCGATTGAATGAGAAGTTTAATTTTATACGCACGTGTTACTTTTTCAATCATTGTATTATGGGGGAAATTATATTCTTTGTTTTTAATTTTTATTATAATCGATGATATTGTAAAAATATTTCTTGTTTTTATTTATATCATAAACGCCTTTTAAACACAAAAACAAACACATTTCAATTATTAATTAAACAAAACTAATAATTACACTTAACAGTAAAGTACCTGAATATAATATTATGTAAAGTACAAAAACCCGGCACTATTAAAATTAAAACTCCAACTCAACAAAAACAATTAAAAACTTACCTCTCAATGCAATTCACAAAAACACAAAATCACAACACAGAAACTCACAAACGTAACACAACTCCACTATCTCAGAGATGTAAATACGCGTAGCAGAGAAACGCGGCGCGGCGTAGCGGCGTAGTCCGCTGGCGCGACAACACTGAGCTCCGTAGCAGCGTATCGCCGAGGCTACGGCGCGCGCATCGCTCTACCAAAACGCTAATTCAAACACATTTATCAGGCTAATTCTGCAAATTGGACTAAATAATGACGTTAAGGGGCCACTGTTCCTTCCCCCAGTAACTGTTTGTAGAGCCAGTCAATGGTGTTAATAATAACGTCTTCTGTGCCCATAAATTAGTTTAAAGTTGATACAGTCGGCCGCTTGTTTGGCCGCTCGCTGATTTATAGAAGGGCCACGGTTGAGGCGGATTACGCGATTTGTGAAGCCTTAAATTCTGGCCAGCTTACATCACGGACTTCGGACTAGGCGTATAACGTCCGACCGTGAAATAAAATACGTTTAATATAAACTTATTGTGTGAGTGGGGCCTTAAAGGCGTTGTTTTATTTGTGGCTGGGTCGGACGAGTCGGTGACAGCGAATAGATATATTTTACACAAGTAATAAAAAACTCTTTCTTTAGTGCGAATATAGAACATTTGTGGCCGAGTGGGGCATGAGGGTCAGAGGCATATATGAACGTCACACTGCAGGAGACGGGTCTCCTTTACATTTGAGAGTACGATTGAGAATGGTTAGGCCAGATAGTCCGCTACGCCGGCCTACTGCGGGTTGTTCACAGCTTTCGTGGTCCCGGTGCGGACTGAACGAAAGCGAAATTCGCATAAATCCGTAAACAATAGTTTTATTTCAATGTGTAACATTGGCGTTAGTCTAATAAACCATTAGATAGAGAAAAACACAAAAAATACACACACAAAAATCAAAGAAATACCTCCACAAAGAAAACGAGCAAAATTAAAACACAAAGCTAAAATTAAGTGATGGCCAACATAATTTGTGACTCATGAACATCCTTGCTCGGTAAATACAATTTTAAACAGCAGTGTGGACGTGTCGTGGTAATTAGACGGGGATCAAAGGCCGCGTCGGTTTAATTGCGGCTGGACGCGGCGCGGCGCGGACCGGCGACAACCGACGCTCGCCTCGCGAATACGTTTGTTACACAACCGATACCGGCTTATTAAATCTAAGGGCTAATTCGGTGCTATTTTAGTAGTAGACGTTTGATATTTGTTTATCCGTTGAATTAATTACTAGTAGCAACCCGACGCGGGACTCTCGGGTGTAATTTAGTCTGTACATTTAATGATAATAAAATATCAAAATTAATTACTGTCCATTATAAGGTTGTCTGGCAGAAACCGCTTAAAGCGATAAGATCGCCGATTGTACCTTACAGTATTTTTGTTATAAGTTTATATAGTTTATTTAAATGTGTGTGCAGTAAAGAATATTGTATTGTATTTAACATATCGGTGCCTTAATTCCTTTCTTATTGCATCAGCTTCTAATCATACTACTGAGCACAAGAGTCTTCTATAATCCATAGTTCTATTGAAGACCTATTCTACCACACTGGTTTATTGCGAGTAGGCAGACTTCACATGATATTCACTTAAATTCATTTAAATCACTATATAGTATAAAACAAAGTCGCTTTCTCTGTCCCTATGTCCCTTTGTATGCTTAAATCTTTAAAACTACGCAACGGATTTTTATGCAGTTTTTTTTAATAGATAGAGTGATTCAAGAGAAATGTTTATGTGTATAATACGTGCATATTATTATAGAGAAATTTATATGCACCTGGGCGAAGCTGGGCCGGGCCGCTAGTAGAATATAAACTTTACGATCTGAAACAGTTCCCACGTTGTTTTCCTTCATCTTCAAAGTCCATAATAATTAATTATACACACATACAAGTAACTCTGGGTAGTCAGAAGTATACCTTAGGATTCGAACTTGCGATCACTAGATCGCCAGTTTCAAAAGTTCCCTATTTTTTATTGAATAGGTTCGCCAACGAGCAAACAGGTCAGGTATAAGTGATCACTGCCGCCCATGGACATCCACAACGCTTGGACCATGGATTGGTTGACAGCCCATCGAATCTGAAGGAGAACGGAAAGAAAAATTATAGGAAATGAAAAGGTGTATTCAGCTTATGTCCCGTTGGTTAACAATGGTACAGCCTCTCAGATATATAACTGTTTATATTATGAAGAACAATATTTCGTGATAGAAATGATTAGTGAATACACCTACTTAACTACGTTTGAATCCCTGGAGATGAAATGTGAATTAACTCTAGAAGAATTATGTGAATTACGTCTATGAAATAAAGGCCCAAGAGTTATCTAGTTAGAACCATTGTAATGTATATAATTTTGTTTTATTTTATAGCGCATCATTGAACATGCTATAATATTATAACTGAAAATAATTGTACAGTTATTATGATAAAATAAAATACCCCAAAGTATTAACGATACATTATATTATTTATTTCACTAATAGAAAACTATTTGTAATTCTCAAATAACTTTAAAGAACAAACGAATGCTCTTTAGGATATTGCTCTTAATCTAAATACTCAGTTCAACTCTCAGCTTTTCCCAGGCTTTCATTCAGTCACCACTTGACAAAAAAAATATTTGTTACAAATATTATAGTAGACACAATCTTGACGTCAACAAGACATTAGAACCACAAGAGCCATTCAAGAACGCTTAAGATGATACAAAGTAAAATATACTCAGTAACTACTCTAAGAAACAAAAGAATTGTATTACATATCAAAAAGTATATCTCTCAAACCTTTGTTGTGTGTTTATCAAGTTTGTATAAAACATCTTCTCATACATACATGCATATTTGTCACGCCTGTATACCATTCGGTTAGGCAGAGATTATGGATCGCCACTTTGGTCGATCCTGACTTATTACTTTCGCTTCTTCCAATTTCTTCAACCTCTTCATGAATTCTCATTAATTCAGGGTACTTTTGACCTTGTTGGGGGTATCACCGATTTTCATGTGCAGATTTGGTGAGCTCAAACCCTACCGACTCTTCCATCCACACTCACCTAGTATGTTTGCTTTGTTAGTCTCCTTTCATCCATCCTCTCTACATGACTGAACCATCTTAATATTACTTTATCAATTCTCGTTATATATGGTCTTTCAGTCCACAAGTTTTCATCACCACGCCACTTCAACATGCTACGCACTTTCACACACAAACATACAATCTTCAAAAATCGCAATTTAAGAAATATATAAAAATGTTATTAATTGGGAAAAATGAAAAAAAAATGAAATAAAAATAAATACACCCAACTGTCTCATACATACATAGTCATTACCTGAAACTAAGATCGAATCTTGTGTCGTGAGTATCAGGAACTTTGAGTTGAGTCGCACAAACACCCAGACCCGAAACAAACCTAACCAACTGAGCCACGGATGTTTTCAAAAATACATAAATAATCTCTAAAATACGGATAGTCCCTAGAAAGTAATGATAAATGAAGCATTTGTCCACACAAGCGCCACATTTGACACTCGAAATTAACTTGCACAGTCGCGCAATAAACTCCAAACAAATTCCCGACCCTCTAAGCTTTTAATTTGTGTAAATTTCTACTTATTTAACCGACTTGACCCGCTGAACGGATTTTATTTAATAAGTCCCGAGTTGAAGTTTAATTATGACATGAAACAAAACTGGAGACTGATTTAAATGTATTTCATTGCGCACATAAGTTTTTTTTATTGCTATGAATGGTGAGACGTGCATGCTATTCGCCTGATGGTAAGCGATACGACTGCTCATGAACCAAAAGCACAAAGCAATGCTTGGCATTCCACTGCGCTCGTCAACCTGAGACATGAGATGTTAAGTCTGGCTACAATGTCCTTAAGTCCGTTTGGCGGGAGAAATAGACATTGCACCCAGGGGGCCTCTCACATTTGGGAGACCTACCGCCAGTGTGTTCTACTTTCTAAACATTAAAGGAAGCATTAATTACCTCAAATATAATTAACCACCTAATCCTTCAAAACACCGCCCATACACGCCGATTGAAGACATCTAATCTCCGACGGCTTGATTCATAGACAGTTTGAAAATCTATTATCGTAATCGAATGTTTTGTCCCTATTTTATTTTTTATTTCAGTTTGAGCGAAACAGACAAAAGATTTGATAATTAAATTATATTTTAAAACCGTCTATGAATAAAGAGCCACCCTTAGAAGTCACCCATCAATCAACACACAGAAACAACGCGCACAATAGTGCTAAAAACCGCAGCAATATCTCCAACTGTGTCGTACGTGTGTTGTCTTTTGGAATACATATAAATCGAACCGGCAATAAAACGGGCCACTGGTAAATATCGGTGTATGGACTAAAATAAATCCCAAGCACTTGGTATTCAGAGTGGGCCGGCGGCCGGAGCTGTTGATATTTGGCTCGGACCGGGATATAGAAATAAACGGAGGCGACTTGGTACATACTAGTGTTAGGTTGTAGTTCACAGGAAATATTGTAGTTGGAATAGTGATTGCATTCGTAGCGTTGTTGTACTACGGTATGATTACAAAGCTGAGATCTCGGGTTTGAATATCGAGTCGGGCAAAATTATATTAGATTTTACTACTCATTGTCAGCCCGGAGTCAAGAATTTGTGCCCGATATAGCGATAGCTATTTGTAAAATTTATATGGTGTGTAAATTCCGCCAACCCGCACTAGGCCAGCGTGGTGGACTATATGGCAAACCACTCTCAATCGATCTCTCGATTGTAGAGTAGGCCCATGCCCTGCAGAGTGACGTATATGGGCTCAGAGTATAGTGTAGTATGGCGATAGGTTCGTCCTCTATCACATCGTGGGACGGAAAATACAAGACGAAATGTGGGTGTCCTGGTGGCACCTTTACCTACCCTTTCTGAGAAAAAGCCGTATGTATGAAATATTAATAATGAAGCCTTGAAGAATATAATGTGTGATGCTACAATTGAATGATAGTAGGCAATCCGGCTATATTGAACACGAATATAATACATGTTTCATTTAATTAAATAGAATGAAAGTTATCAGTTATGTCTGGTGGGAGGTTTCTCAATTTCATTTGCAATTTGATCAGTGTAGTGTTCTTTAACAATCTTTTTTTTTATATTATAGAGGGCACACCAGCGTACAGTTCACCTGATGGTAAGTGATCACCGCCGCCCATAAAGATCTGCAACACCGTAGGGCGTGGAGATGCGTTGCCGGACTTTAAGATGAGAATACGCTCGTTTATATTCGAATTCGAATACGGTCGCTAGGTAGTATTTGTCCGGAAATGCTGCCGCTGGCAACTGGTTCCACAGATTTGTAGTACGTAGAAGAAAGTGTCTAGGAAAATGTACCGTGAGATTTCGAACCTCCAAGATTATGTGTATTTAAAGGTTTGCCTTAAAACTATACACTACTAAAGGTTACTAACGGACCTACTTAAGAAGTTAAAATTTAAATATAATCATATTTTTAAATGTTACGAACGCAATACAAAGAGGATTAAGTAGCCATCATCGATATTTTGCTATACATGATATATATTTATTTATTGAGGGGATGTTTATTTTTTTCGTTTAATATAGAGGTATTAAACGGAAAAAAATATACATCCCCTTAAAATAAGAAGTTTCAATACAAATCATGAGAAAATTTTAGTCTTGATAAAATAAAGTCGAAAAGTTTGTTGGGACGCGTTAATTTTTGAACTAAGAGGCAAATTTTTGAAAATATTCTTTGCGTCAGATAATTCATTTTTGGTGGAAGGTTATAAGCTTCTCAACATTACACTTTAATCTTTAGGAGTAGAGCAAAAAGATTAAAAAAAATTGTGTTAACAGGAGTGACATAATTACAACCAGGCAAAGTCGTAACTAGCTATCTAGAAAGTATTTTAATATAACTATTATAAGTATGTTATTCACACTGATGGTAGGGCTGTCATACGTGAAAAGTCGCCTGGGTAGGTACCACCGCAATGCCTGTCTAATCTTCCGCCAAACAGCAGTGTAAATGCACTGTTGTGTTCCAGTCTGAAGAACATTGTAACCACAGCCATATTAAGACTTAGATCTTATGTCTAAAGACGGCAGGCTTAGTGGAATGCCAAGCATTCCTTTGTTCAAGATTCCAATTGGTGTTGTTTGGTTTTGCTACTGTCCATGAACGCTGCAAGCGTTCCAATTACCATCAGGTGAAAGGCAGGCTCGTTTCGCCATTCATTTCAGTAAAAAATTAGAGTAAATAGTTTTACCAAAAGAACTCAGACATAGTTCTGAATCACAAATTCCGAGTAAAGACACAAAAGAGATAATAAAATAATGTATTTTTTATTTCAAAATGGTGTATAAAGCTCTTTCTGCGACACGGTGAGATCTTGTTGTTCCATTATTAACTAAATAAAATGTTTTCATTTCGTCTTTTCTCTTTGAATGTAGGAAAACGTCTTCTGATATTAAATAGTAATTTCTAGGAACAACATCAGCGAAAGACTAGGTTGAATTCCAGTGAACTAGATTTTTTAAATATTAAATGGAATATTAAGGCAAACGTGTCGCTCGCCTGATTATAGCGTCGCGCACGCTTAAAAATAGATTTAACACCAGTGAGAATATATGTTACTAAGCATTCCAGTACGCCCGAAAAAATAGGCGATACGACAGGATAACAACAGGATACAAGGACCTGAATTGAATAGAAAAAACACGCTACACTGGCCGACAATCTCCTTCTTTCAGACATTAAAAAATATTAGTCCCGTTCACAAAAACGCACTTTTATAAACTGATATGACATCGACGAGGATATGAGTTTCCACCTCTGTAAGAACTAAACCATAAAAATGAAACTCTCCAGCAGTGTACCAAGGACCGATCGACTCCCAACCTTAAGCTTCTGTTAAGGAATTCTAATAGTCTATTTCGAGAACCAGACGTGATCCTATACAAACAGACGTTAATACTGCAAGGTACCGTAAATTTTCATTCCTGACAATATATTTACAAGACGCGATCAAAGTTATTTCGGATATATATAGAACTAAATCGATTTGGAATGAATTGAAGCGAATAAAGAAATAACAAAGTGTTACATGAAGTGTTACTAAGTGTTACTTGACAGCCTCCGTGGTGCAGTTGGTTAAACGCCGGCTGTGAAACGAGAGACCGGGGGTTCGATCCCCGCACCGAGACAAATGTTTGTGAGGCCCAAAAATAAGATAGGTGGCTGTTTGTGAGAGCGAAAAGTCTCTTGTAGTTTCCGATACCCACGACACAAGACTTAATTGATCTTAATGTAAGTCAGGACTATGTATGTGACTGTTGTGTGTATTTATTTATATTAGGTTTATCTCTCAATACAGTGTTTACCTTTTGTGAGAAAAACACCGACGGCCCTATTCATAGACAGTTTTAAAATCAATTATAGCTATCGAATGTTTTGTCTCTTTCGAACAACTTTTGAATTCAGTTTAAGCGAAGAAGACAAAACATTCTATAGTTAAAATACGTTTGAAATATATTTATGAACAGGCCAGGTGTTTATGCTTCGACATAAGATTGCCTTATCGCTATAGAAGTTTGATTCTTCAATCTTTTCTTAGCCCACACTCTCTAGATAGACGCATCATCGTTGTTTTCTTATTATTTAAATAATGTTATATCTTAGAAATTTATATAAAACGAACACCTATAGTAACATTGTCGTGTCAAATCTCGCTTAACACAATCACTCACAACACTATACAGCGATAAAATTCACTCCCGCCACAGGAAGAACACTGGCGGAAAAAAACACCTGTAGTATTGAGATTCTCATAAAAAAGCAGCATGATTATGTATTCGTGGGCTGTAAATGTCTAAAACAGCTCACGAAATGCGTAGGACACTTGAAAATTCTGTAATTAGCTCGTCAGTAGCAAAATAAACTTAATCAATTCATTAAACTTGCATTTTACTAGGTTAAAACGGTAATGATTTAAAATAAAATCTCCGGAAAAACATGCATTCTATTTTGCGCTTCTAACAACGTAAACTAAATAATACTACGGGTACCATCCTTAAATCTCCCGGTTTTTCGACCCAAGATTTCATAGGGTTTACTGGTGGTAGGTCTCTCGTATGTGAGAGGCCGCCTAGGTAGGTACCACTGCAATGTCTATTTCTCCCGCCAAACAGCAGTGGAAATGCACTGTTGTGTTTCGGATTGAAGGACTTGTAGCCAGAGTAACTACTAGACATATTGAGACGTGACATCTTGTGTCTCAAGATGGCGTGCCCAGTGGAATGCCAAGCATTGCTTTGAAAGTCAAGGTGTTGTTTGGTTTTGCTACTGTTAATGAACAGTCGTAACGCTTACCATCAAGTGAACGGCATGCTCATCTCTCCAATCAATGCAAAAAAAAAGAAAAAATGGGGGCAACGCCATGCCAGATACAAATCTACTCTCGAACCAACCGCATCAGACTTTTCAAACTAATAATAAAAAACACGTAGTGGTAGATTCACGGTTTTGTCAGTTGTGACTCAGCATGAATGGGCAGGTTCATCCGGGGCGGTATCAATGTCTCAAAGGAAATTGACGTGAAGTGACAGTTTCACTGTCACGTTTCGTTCTTTTTGTGCATAACCTGTTTGCTTGTTTGCCGGATGTATGCAATTAAAAAAACACAATTGAATCAGAGACCATATTATATTAGTTCAGCTACAAACCGATGAGGCGACTCATCATAATCTTTAATTGTTTTATTCTATCAGAATTATTTTATGAAGTGCGTGGTGGGCTGTTGGTAAACGGACCAGACGCGGCTGCCAACATGTTCACGGTAGTCGCGGGTTCAAATCCCAGGGCACGCCTCTGACCTTTCGGAGTCATGTGTGTATTGATAGACAATCACCACGCACTAAAACGTTGAAGAATAACATTGTGAGTAAACCTGCATACCATAGCGATTTACAAGAATTGCTATGGTATGTAAAGTCCGCCCACCCGCATTAGGCCAGCGCAGTGGACTATATGGCTTAAACACTCTCAATCGTACTCTCGATTGTAGAGGAGGCCCGTGTCCTGCAGTGGGACATATATGGCCTGATACAGATTCTAATAGAATTTAAAATCGAATATTGAAAATATAATTTAAATTAAGAATTTGAACAAACATTTTAAACAACCTATTTTAGTTGCTTAAACCGTAGGAAGATATTTGGAAAGCGCGTCTTCCGGCCGTGTTGGTTTTATCTGAGTGTTAGCACCTGACCCCGGATGGGTCCGGGCGGGCTGAACGGCTTTCGAAACTCGGGAAAACTTTTACACTACGTCCTATATACAAGGATTTTGATAACAAAAACACCTTAACATTGTTACCTATTTATAAATATTTGCACAAATGTTTCCTTAATACTGCAGTAAATTAAACGTTAGCTATGACACACAAGGACGCGGGTTTGATTCCTGGTATGAGGCAAATGTTTGTACGATCGACATTTATTTATTTTATTTTCAACCTGTGAACTTTATCGAGATTGCAAAGTGTTGGCTATTCCTCAATTGTTTATTTATCGTGCTGTTCTTCGTAAGCATCTGCAGACTTCGTTTGATTCTGAACACTGCAAAAACAAACGTGGGTCAGATAAGGTCTTCCGGTCTGAGCGCACTAAACGCACGCACGCACGCACGCACGCACACACACACACATACACACACATTCACACAAATGCAGGTTCGATGGTATTAATGATAGGAGGGAAGGAGAGGATGAGTGTTGTGAGATGTATATAAATCTTCATACATAATTATTCTCTCTCTCTCCACCCCTCTTCTGTTCTCTTTTTGTTGTTTTATTATTATTATATTTTAGCTTTAATTTTTATCATACATTTATTTATAATTATTTTCTTAATCTTTTTTTTTATTTTAAATCTTGTTTTTGTTTTAAGTAATTATGTATGTCTGGAGATGGGCGTTGCTAGCTGCGACACAGTTATGTCTTTAACTACTGCAACTAGCAACATACCATTGTACTCAGAGCTTGTAAAGTTTTGTCTTCTGAATAAATAAATTATTACATTATTCTATGGAATCTAGAATTTTTTGTGACCAAAAAGTCTCTCGTAAGTTGATACACACGATACACGACTTATATATTAAGTGTGTGGTCAGGGCTATGTATATGACTGTTGGGTGTATTTATTTATTATTTAATTGTTAGTTAAAGCAAAATAAGATGTATGGAGCACGTAATCTGCCCGCGGTGACATAGTGTTAGCATCTTTTTTTACAACATGTCTGGCAAACGAGCAAACAGGTGACCTGATGGTAAGTGATTAACCAATGCAGGGCCTAGTATGGCATCCGGCCCGCCTGAACGGCTTTGCAGATGAACTTTTACACTACACCCTATGTACTGGTATTCAAGGGCTTGCCAATGATTATACCTTAATATTTTTAAAATGTATAAATAAAGGTATTTTATACTAAGCAAAATTGTTATCGTTATAAATTTTAAGGAAAATAGAATTGAGAAAAATATATTTCCAGACTAAAACGACCAAATCTAAAACCAAAAAAATATTATCTATAATTGCTGCTATTTCATTACTCAGTCCAATAAAATTCCCCATTCATTATAAGTTATTATTACAACCACTTATCTGCTTTAAAGCAAATACCAAAAAAATAAAAGACAGATTCTTGCATATCCAATTGTCTTCAGGGAACACCATTTATACACCTACCTTCAAACACCATGCATCATTATTAAACCCACACAATAACTCCACGTTGCCCAATCCTCTAAATAAACAAGAGAGCAACAGGGGACAGTGGGCGACAGAAATATTGCCCCGGTAAGTAACGGGGCTCGATCGACGAAACCTTTTAAGAGATGAGATCAGGCGGCAGCGGGATCATAGACACGGCCCACTGGACACTCGGGATAGCCAGCATTATTTACAGGTGTTGTGTCAGGAATATTGGTCCCGAAGTAATGATTAATCAGATTTAAAGAAACTTTTTTTATGGCGAAACGACCATGCCGTTCGCCTGATGGTAAGCGTTACGACCGCTCATAACCAGTAGCAAAACCAAACAACACCTTAAATTACAAAGCTATGCTTGGCATTCCACTGTGCTCAACATCCTGAGACATAAGATGTTAAGTCTCCATATGTCCAGTAGTTACTCTGGCTACAATGTCCTTTAATCCGATCAATGGATATGATATTGGTAAGGTGAGGCTAACACCAAGCCAAGCAAAAACTCTCATTCTAGACTACTCAGCTATGATTTTCCAAACTAAATACATTAAGTTATTTTCCCGATCGGGAATCGTATCGAGGACATTCACCACCTATCCTCACTAAATGAATAAACAAACGATATAAACAAAACGAAATTGCCCACAAACAAAAATAATCTGCTACCCACTAAAATAAACTCAAACCTATTTCAGCAATTCCAGAAAATACTTGCAAATTATTTTTTCGCGCGTGACTGATCACGTGGGAAAATAAAATCCAATACACTCTCAATGGACACACTGTAAAGAATTCACAGAATCACCAGTGTTTGAAATAATACCGTAAACATTTAATGTTTTTTTATCCGCGTTTAATATAATTTGTACGAGCTATTCCTAAGTTATTTACATAAAGCGACGAAGCGAAAATCTCCTCCGAATAATTCAAATGGGAGATAAAAAAGTTTGTACAGAAGCAGCCAGTAGTATTGTTATAACGGTCTTGGAGTTATTAGGAAAACGTTGTCTCAAATAATATTTCGGTATTCGCGAAACATAAAATGGTGAATTTTAGTGGTGTAATATCAAGTTTTCATTGTTTTTTCTTTGATTAACGATACTTTCTTAAGGAAATTGTTGTATGAGGACAACATAGATTATATTGAAAATCCTTTAGTACTCATTTGTAATTATTGAACAGAGAGTGCAGATTCTTTTTGAGTTCAGTCCGCTTTAGAAACACAGAAACTATTTTGCGTGATGGCTGTTTTAAATATTTTACTCAATGTTTCTGCTGTACTTTAAATTCCCCGTTCCATTCCTTTGATTTCGAAAGAATATCAAATATCTTACAATTTCTTGCACATCATCAACACTACTTTTTTCTAGGTAAAAAGTAGCTTATGCATGAATCTAGGATGTCAGCTTCCTTTATATTAATTTTGATCAAAATCGGTCCAGCCATTTTTTGCTTGAAAGAGTAATAAACAAAACGTTTTCTTCAATTAGTCTTATAGTATTCTTAGTACTTACTACTCGTATATCAAGCCATAGTTTCCCACTGTAGTCCTCAAAATCGAGCGTTCGGTAAAAAGACTATAAGCAACGCTTGCCTCCTACAATATCACATAAGTATAATACTATAAAATTCTATCCAGCATACGAACTACAAATATTTTATTATAATTTTTATATTCTGGACCAAGGCACACAAGCATTTCCGAATAAAATTAATAAAGTATTTTTCTTTTTACAATTTCCGCTGACATGAAACTTGCTCAGAAATATTTGTTGTTGAATGCATACATTTTATACGCTATAGCCCAAGAGCTCGTGAATGCCAGACAGACGTAATGATTCATGCAGTTTTTTTACTCGTTTAAAATTGTAGTTTTGCCACTTTGATTTGCGATGGCTTCGACCTATAGAGTATTGCAAAATATCGTCACAGTATCATAAAAAAAATTGTTGATGTTTTTTTTATATAAGTTTGCTACTCACTATCGATCACAACAACCGCAATTTAAAAGTTCCTAGAAGCCAATCATTTTTAGTTACTGTAAAATACACACTTTAAATTGCGTTTTCCCAATACACCATGTTGTGTCGCTATGTTGATAAAAAGCTTCGCTATTTCGACATCATACCTTATATGCATGTAAAAAGTAGCCTTAATACAATGAGTAACTTATGACGTCCACGGGCTCTTATTGTATTAAAAAATAATCATATGTTAAATAACGTTTCTGTTATATCCTTTGATGCTTGTGTTTTCTTCGAATGATTTTATATTGCAAATAAAATTAAATATTTTTTTAACTTTTAATAGATTTTTTAGTACATTGTCCTTTGCTATGCAAGTGGATTGATTATATAATTATATTCCACTTTGTAATATAAAAACACTACGTCATCTTAACTCATATGAGAAAAGCAATTATGGATACAGTTACACTATATCAGGCCCCAACATTTGTAAATACGGCCTACATCACATTAATCTTAACTCCATTAGTTAAGCGTAACAAATAAATAATCTGTAAACACATTCCTTTATAACAGTTAAAAACAGCTAAGAACTCCGACAGTCATTAAATTATAAACAAAATCGTTTGGCAACATGTTTTAATGCACCAACCCCCATGTAAGAGTAGGATAATGGCAGGCAGATTAAGAATCGCCATGGTGGATGGGGGGAGGGGAGAATCCCACAACATTATCACCTGATTATCGTAAAAGGCGACTAATGGAAAAGTAAAGGTCGCGGGCGCGCAGTAGGGGACTGTCGGAGCGCCCTTTGTGCTTGAGTACATTACGGCCCCGAGATGTTCGGCAGCAGAGGAATTAGTGAGCTTCTTAGCCTCAAACGGGCTGCAAATTAAGCGGCAGTGTGCAAAAGGTCCCGGTAGACGCTGGGGCTCTCTTGCTTCGGGTTCCCGGGGCCGTTCCACCGAAGAGGGCCACGCCGGGTGTTGGTTGGTATGCTGTAGATCAATTAACCCATCATAACCACTCTACTTTACCCTGAGGTGGGGCGTTAGAGGTAGCTCCGTTTCCCCGCGTCAACAAAAAAGGCAGATTAAGAAGACTAATTATTTTACCATATTTACAGTAGCCATTCTTTATTCATAAATAAATATAAAAAATACACCCAACAGTCACATACATAGTTCTGATCTCATACTAAGATCGAGTCTATGAGGAACTATACGAGACTTTTCGGTCTCACAAACACCCAGACAAGAATACAAATCTAACCCGCGGCCTCGCATTTTAACGCCGGCGTCTAACCAACTGAGCCACGGAGGCTGTAAATACGTTAATTAATATTGTTACTAACCGGTTTGCAGAAAGCAAAGGTTAGCTAATTTAAAGTTAGTCGATGCACCGGCCCGAAGAAACAAATGACAAAAAAAAATTTAGTCATGCGTATTATAGTTATCATTATTATAACAAAATATATAGTATAAGTTTCAAGTATAAAAACAATAATATAATAATTTATAGTAAACATTTCTGCACTTTAATCACATAATCTACAGGATACGAAGCGTTTACAATCATCCGCCAACCGGAGTTCCAATGCGACAGATAATAAAACTGTGACGCGCGTAATGACAAGATCGTTCAGTTAAACGGTTGCTAATTTGCCACCATAATGAACGTTATAATTGTCTTACGAGCAGTTGAATTAATGACTTATTCATTACTGCCATTGTGCTCGGAAAGCCGCGTTTGTGTTCAAAAAATTTGCTTGTGTTGTAAACAATTGCGTGGTTTTCGTATTTCCATTGTTTGTTCACGATAATATTTTATGTATTATAGAAACACAAAGCTCAACTGTTAAATAACTTTTGGGAGTAGTTAATAGTAAATCTAACACTCACGCATTCATTTGCATTTTTATTTTCATCATTTCATTTTCATAATCCTGACCACACACTCTGGCCGAACGAAAGATAAATCTTCTTCCGTTTTTCTTTGAGACATCTTTTGTGTAAACTATTTGACAACACCAATCTAGATTATGACATAGCAAATACTATCTATTTACTATCTAAGTGAAAGTTCGAAAAGCGTATTCCAAGCAAGCTATTAAATATATGCATATTATGATCCACACAAAATCGGTGACATTATTATACGTAACCATGGTAACAGTCTCACAGACGATTAGTCAATGACGACATTATCGAAATATTTGTGAACTTCGTAGACAGCCACTTTGATGAAACTCATATGTGGGCTTTAATTCGCGTCTCTATACACCCATTGACAATATTCTGTGCGACAATTTGCAGTAATATCGCTTTTGTAGGTCTCATCAATGTTAGTACATTTGTTTTAACAATAGTATTTCTACCTCGGTAATAAAAAGAGGGAATTAAGTATCTTATTTAATTTCTGTTCCAAAGGTTATAAAACCAACCGTGTTTTTCTAGTAAAATGTATTTCGAAAATTCTTAATGAAGGCTTACTCAAATATTGTCACATACGTCTCTTCTTAAAACGATAAGTAACATTTATAAGTGGATAATAACTTCACGTCTTACTGAGTTCACGCAATTGCCTCGCATCATGTATTACTCGAAAGTTGTCACTACAATCAACAGGAGACCCTCATACTCTATATTAACCAGAAAAATATGAATAATGTATCAAACCCTTTCTTAAACCAATAAATAGCATAGCAACATATTATTTCAATAATGATGTTGAGCAAATATTAAAATAAACTATGTATACCAATATGTCAAATATGCTCCTTCCTCTTCTCTCCTAAGTTTTTGCCATGGCTACAGAGTCCCTGTACCTAAATAATTCTGTAACATCTTCACACACATAAGGAAATTTAAATTGAAACTAGATAAAGAAGAACCTAACTCACTAGGATGTCCACATCTTTTGTTTGTCGATGTAACCTCTAAAACCAATCCACCTACACTCAAACCCGTAATGAAACATACCAGAACAATTGATATGCGCACGATCTACGTAATGTAATAAATAAGCCGCAACGTGCACAACAAAGCTGTTGAAAGTTTATTAATAACTTGTGGTTAAGCCGGCGTTAGATTAACCCGTCGGTTAACTAGTAGTTTATAATCGGCTGCGATGGATGTTGCATAGTATGCACCTGAAATGAGTTTACTGTTTAAAGTAAGTTGTTTGTTTCAAATTCTATTCTATAATTTTATGTGAGAAAGATTAAGCTAATATACATATAATATATAAATATAAAAATTATTTAAGAATAATATAAGAAAAAATGTATCCCGCCAAACAACAGCGTAAACGCTCTGTTGTGTTCCGGTTTGAAGGACTTTGTAGGCAGAGTAGCATTATTTACGGCTGTTGTGTGCTGGGTATATTGGTCCAGAAGTAATGATTAATCATGTTTAGAGTAACTACTAAACATATTGAGACTTAAAATCTTATGTCTCAGGATAGTGAGCGCAGTGAAATGACAAACTTTGCTACAGTCCATGAGCGGTCGTATTGCTTACCATCGCGCGTATGGCATGCTCGTCTCTCCATTCATAGCAATAATGAACAAAAAATATATATTCTTCTTTATTCAGGTTTTTGGTAAGCGATAAAATTAAAAATGGTTATCGATTTTTAAAAGTTTGAGACCAATCTTATCAATCGTCTCGTTTTGAACTAGCATCTCTTAAAAGGTTTGTATTTTCTTAAAATAATATAATAACGAGAGTCATCAGTTAATAACTAAATAACAATACTGATAAAATATGCACGCTATCATAAAACCACCCTTCTGCGACTGAGTACTGAAAGTTTTTGCGAATTGAATAAATTTTTCGTTTCAAATTCTAATGCCTTAATTAAATAGTAAAAAGAGTGATACTAATACCATCTCTAAATTACGAGTAAGCAAATTTTTCATGAATAAAATATGGAATTTACAACCACTATTTTACTCCACCAAAAGGTAAGCGAACTCCAAAATTATATTTCATGTTTTACAACATTAGACTTTTAAAGCACAATTTTAATTTGCACTAAACATAAATAAGTCAGAATTAAAAAATATATTAAAACAATAGTAACATTTCATGTAAATCCCGGCGAATCGCTGAAAAAAAGAAAACTCGGGTAACCACAGTCGCGACCAATATCACCCCAATGTTGCGCGGTTACCCCTTCACCCCTACCACGAAACAAGGTGAATAAAATTTATCTTAATAAAATCTTTATTATGTGCGCCATAAATTGTATTTCCTATCTACAATTTGTTTTTATATTCTTGGCTGCTTCCAAATTCTATATTTTTATGTAGAGAAAGTAATCATAGAAGACACTCTTAAAAGATGCCTAACTTATTTAAATAACAATGTATATTCCCTCATTAAATATGCACTCGAAATGCATATGGAAGCTCGTTACAATAGACTAGTAATCCGGTAATTAAAATTCTGCCTAAATAGTTAGGAGCGCGTCAGATGAATATAGGGGATGATCTTTGTATCATATTGACTATATATCCTGAATGGGAAAACTTTATAGAACCTTTTCTTTTTCTTATCTTCTAAACTACAATATATCATCGTCCCGACGACGCTCGAGTAATTACACACTTACTAGACCTTTTCAGCTCCCTTACTAAAAGGACAATCTCGTACGTAGCACAACATTACAAATAAATGATATTTCATTAAATTATTAAATTTTTCGATAACTTTAATATAATTCATTTTAATCGTGGTTTCGGTGTAGGGCCCCGGAGCTAATGCCCCGCGGTTGGAACAATTTCGTTACACCCGCGCTCGAGCTAAACAAACTATGAGATATTTTTAAACACAAATATATGGCTCGACTTGTTCTAAATGGATCCGCGACTTTTTTCTAGATATCTGTCTTTTTTCATATTTCATACTCGTGTTTTACTTTCAATTTGTTTAGCCAGCAATTTTCCGTGATTTATACAATATTTTATTTAAAATAGCTTATATGATTATTTTATACATTTATTCAAATTTTATTTTAATTAACGTTGTAAAACGTTTTATGTTATGGGTTTGTTAGGCAAATATTGTCACCGTCACCTCATTAGTCTAAAGGTAATATAATTTGTAGACTGAAAATCGTGAGGTTCTAGGAGAGATTCAGCGTCAAAAAATCCATTTTGCGTAAGTATTTGATGATAAAACGATTTGTATGAATCGCCTAGGATTAGGATTTGTGGTTGGCATGGCGATGAGTTGTTCATTGAAAAGAAGGCAAAAGCGCGACAAATACGTGTGGGCGAAGGAAACCTCTAGTTCAGAATGATTAATGTTAGATGTGTTGACAGAATTTTATTAATTTTGAAATATCTAATAAATTCTAAGGTAAACGCCTATCAGCAATCAATCAAACTTTATGAGTAAATATCGTGCGCCATTAAACTTACTAAGACGAATGGAAATTAACCCGAATATAAAATCCAATTTTAAATATTCCTCTATGTATGTAGTTTGTACGTCCTATGACAAATTTTCATCAATTTTCTTTGTCAAAAGCCTCGCATAAAAACCGATTATAGAATTTAAGACCACACGATATCCAATACACTCTACCACAACCAATCTGTGACGCACTTGCTAAACCGGCGCAAATATTGAACAAACTCAAAGAATTTACCAAACACAAGGATATGAAATTGAAAATATCTGTGGGCGGAAAGTTAAATGTTTCCCAAGGAACGTGGGAGTACATAGATGGGGAATATTAAAAATTTGGCTGAAGCCACAAGTCGAGATGGCCGGCGGACCGTCCGCTGTATAACGCGACGCTAGCCGTACTACGCGGTACAGAAATAATAGCACAGTATCAGCCCATATACGTCCCAGTGCAGGGCATGGGCCTCCTCTACAATCGAGAATACGATTGAGAGTGGTTAGGTGGTTAGTCCACGCTGGCCTAGTGTGGGTTGGTGGACTTATATACCATAGAAATTCTTATAAATCACTATGGTATGCAGGTTTCCTCACGATGTTTTCCTTCGCCGTTTTAGTTTTAGCACTATTTTGCCTTGTGTTAATAATATACTCAAATAAATGTCACGCATTCAGTGGTATACGGGCTATGGATCTTTTCTTTGCTCAGTCTCATCATACATCCTTCTTGGGCTAGGATGTTGATGATGATGATGATGATGATGATGAAGCAACGGCAAAAGTGTCAAACGGTATTTTTCTGTCAGAATATCGTTCTCACCAACATATTTATACTGAAGTTTCGACGTCGTACCAGAAGCCCATACCACTTATTTTATTTTATTTATTGGGACAATAAACGATTCCATGTACATATCTTATTTAAACTAGTCTTAATCTAAGTGGTTATAAAACACACCAATAATAAAAATACTTAAACAATTTAAATGAATCAACAGAAACTACGTTATTTTCGTACCCAGTAACACGTAGAGGAATTTCATCATTACAAGAGATAGTTATTACAACAGTACCCGGGGCTGCATCCGGATTGTTTCCGCGGATCATTCACCGCCCCGTCCGCGCCGACCCCATTTATCAAACACGAATTACTAGCAATCGCCTGGGGCGCGACGCAACTTGCTCCTTGTCCTTAAGGACTTAAGGAACAAGACATAAGTGACATACGCCGTTTGGTAATTGAAAAGATATCAGCTGTTATTCATTGAGGGAATATTTCGTTCGTATGAACGGGAATTGATAGTAGGTTATTCTTAAAAATATTGACCTTTCTGTGACAAGTAGTGGATTATAGCTCTGTCTCCAATAGCTAAATAAATAATTTTAAATACATCTTATATTTTATTACGTTTTACTAGTAACCTACTCTCATATGCGAGAGGCCGCCTGGGTAGGTGCCACCGCAATGTTGTGTTTCGGTTTGAAAGACATTGTAGCCAGAGTAACTGCTGGATATATTGAGACTTAACATCTTATGTCTCAGGATGATGAACGCTGTTATAAATAAAAATAAATAAATAAATAACACCCAAGAGTCACATACATAGTCCTGACCCCACACTAAGATCGAGTCTTGTGTCGTGGGTATCAGGAACTACGAGAGACTTTTCGGTCTCACAAACACCCAGACCCGGAAGAAATATGTGTTGGCCACACAAACATTTCTCTCGGTGCGGGGATCAAACCCGCGGCCTCTCGTTTCACAGGCAGCGTCTAACCAACTGCGCCACGGAGGCTGTCGATTCATAAAAAAATTCATCATTTCAACGGTGGAGCAAAACATCGTAGACAACCTATATACATGCTTTTCTCTAGAATTTTAAACGTATTAAAATCCGCACTGACCTGCGCGGTAACCTTCCCGAAGTAAGATCTAAACCCATTTCAATGTTAGCTGATTTATTTTATTTTTGTGATCAAAATAAGTCGCATGCACTCTGTTAATATACAAAAATGGTAAATTCAATATTATGAATTTAATGTTATATATCGCAACAAAGTAAACTCACGATATCGAAATCGCTTAAATCCGTCTTGAACAAATCGAAAATTATATTTGCACTTTTACAGGCACTACATCAATATGACTATCGAAGACGGTTTGAGATTATAATATCATGTTGCAGCAGTCAATTTGATTTTCTGAGATTTTTATCGACATATGCAAGAGATTTAAAGTATGACGAGCTAGCGGCTCGCGTGATGGTAAGAAGCTACTGCTACTAATAAATTCTACAATATCTTGGGCACACAAGTCTAACGTAAATTTAGCATCACATTATAGCATTTATTACCTTCCATTAAAAAATATATTAAAATACTCAAATCAAAACAAACAATGGATGAAGTTTTAACTCAGTTCAGGTTTTATAAAGAGGTTTAAATTTTGCCGTAACTCCACCTAGGATACCGTATGAAGATATTATTTGTAAAGTTAAAAAATGTAAAGATTAAACCAAATCCAAGATAAAATTCGTAAAAAATAGTTTTATTCCAATTAAAACCCCCCTTAATTTTCACATAAAAAAATCCAAGTCACTGAACTATTTCAATTAACCCATTAATACATAAATAGTGTCGGTGGTCTAAAGACACTCATCTTTCCTCACTAAACAATATGTCCCAAAAACATTATCACTAGACACTCTAGATGCTGTCACGTTGTAATATTAATATCAAGTAAATTACACCGCAGCAACACACAAACAAAATCAAACTGTATCACAAATACTTATGGCTCAGTTCTGAGTGGCGAAAATGAGATTGGTTTAATTTTATGGGCGATAGCGGTCATAATATTATTTGAGTATTTTATCATATTATTTTTCTCTATGTAACACAAAATACAAACAGACTATTTAATAATAAATGAATTTAAATATTGACAAAGTAAGTTTTGCCGCTTTTGTTTCTGTTCTCATCATTTGTCTCGATTGGTTGAAGCTAAATCATCAAACAGTGTTTACCGCGGTTATTTTCGCCTTGACGGCTAAATAAACCCAACAGTCACATACAGAGTACTGTTATAAAGACCTCACTAAAACTAATTAAAATCTAACAGTAACAGCGAGACAACGAGTCAAGGGCTATATAGAAAAAGGAAAACTGTTTGAGAATATTTTCATATTATACTCTGCCTTCACCCCAAAACATGTATTAATAAGTTTCAAAAAATATGATATATGAGAAAAAATTAAGTGTAACCTTTTCACGGCGAACTCTACAGTTATATTTGGCTAAAATGAAATAAATAAGATTATAGGCAAACAATTATAACAAAATACATTAATTTATTAATCACAACATAAACACCACACAAAACAATAAAAAAAGTGTCAAATACAATTCAAAACACACTATAATAAATAAATAAAACCCAACAGTCATATATCTAGTCCTGACCCCACACTTAGATAGAGTCTTGTGTCGTGGGTATCAGGAACTATGATAGACATTTGGTTGTCACAAACACCCAGACCCGAAATAAATATTTGTGAGTCGCACAAATATTTATCTCGGTGCGGGAATCGAACCCCCGGGCTCTCGTTTCACAGGCGGCGTTTAACCACCTGCGCCACGAAGGCGGTCTATCTCTGCTACTACATCATAAATTCGCAGTAATCGCTCATAGACCCTACTTTAACCCACACACTTAAGGACATAGAAGTAGAGCGTTGCCTTTGGGGCTGAGTGTAGAGTTTCCTGCACTCTGGTCGCACCACTCGGGGCTGCCGTGATGATATCAGGTAATGCTCGCCTGCCGCTCCATATATATCATGGTTTACAACGCATTTAGTACGTTGAAAGCATACAACTGCGCGTATCGAGTGAACGAATCGTTGCCAAACATATTTGATTTGAAAACAGGGGCGCCGGTGCATAGCGATTGAGGGCGATCGCCCACGGCTTCGTGAAATGAGGGTTCTCATGCCTCTTTATTTTTGTCATTTTTCTGTCTTCCATGTATGAGCATCTATTAGAAAAATCGTCTAATTGCGGCATGATGTCTTGTAAAACCTATGTATGTCGCCCACAAAACAAAGTGAGTTACACCCACGTTTAAATAGATGATCTGCGCTCCAAGACATTTTTACTTCTCAGGTGATCTGTGATACTTTATAATGTCTACAACTCAAATCAAGTGATAGTAATATCTTAAACAAATAATAAGATTTACTCAACTCAGTATTATGTTTATTTACTGTATCAAATTGTTATTGAATGCAAAATAGATTTGTACACAAGTCCCACAATAAACAAATATTGGTTGAAATGCAGGCCATAGCTTGGCTAACGCAGTGGCAAACCTACTTAAGTACCTATCCCGACTCCTGTTCTAACATATTTCAATGCCGTTGTAAATTCTGATAATGATGCTCCTTTAACAACATACCTTCTGGGAAAATTGCTACGATTTCCACTGAACGGATAATTATAATTGGCCGTCGATTTTGATAGCTGACAGCGAACGCCGCGTGCGATATTTGAAGCTGTTTAATAATTCACGAAGAAACGCGATAACAGCACTCCACTACAGAACCCTCGGCTAAGGGCCTTGTACATACGCTTTAGCTGGAATATCTTGTAAATAGGAATTATTTTCAAAAATATTTTCTAGAATGAGTTCTTATGTCAATTAAAGTCTATTTTATATGAGGCTTCTTTAAGTTATTTTGAAGATATTTGATTAATATCTCGCTGACTTACTTAATCAGTGATCTAATTTCCATAAAATATGTTCGCAACATAAGGTAAAATGTCCAATATTTATTATTACTATGTACAGTCATATTATTTCATTTACGCCTTAGACTGTCCTTTCTATCTCCTGTTTATATATCCATCGCATGGTTGCCTGTAAAAAACTACCTAGTATGTTAAGGCTGTAACTTGTATTATTTTTTATTGTGTAATATCTTAATGGTATAATATGTATAGTGCAAAATATTTTATTTTCTAATATTAAATCAATTACTCCTACGAATTTTATGAAAAATAACTCCAGTCTCTAATGACAAATGGACAACAGTAATGTTTCGCCAACCCAATCCAATCACACAAACAGATTTATGAGCGCGCACATTAATCTTGTGCGTAGGTGTTCTTGGAAGGCAACACGGCAAAGCTTTCAAACCATCGGTCACCGGGCCCTTTCCGATGAAAAGTGGCCACTTCACTCGTCAACTGCCAATCCGAGCGACCTCGGGATATACTCCGCTGCACACGGGCCTGGATGTACTAAAATACGTTAGATTTGGTTACTGAAATTTGAAAAAAATATTGAATCTTTATTTATTAAGGTTTTGGTCATTTTTTGCGAAAAAAAATGAGTCGTTTGATACCATGTAAATAACAAATTGCAAAACGACTAACGCGTAAAAACTTAACAAATGTTGTAATGTAATTGTTTTTACAATATCATTAGACAATAATCAAGTCATTGATATTTAAGAGTTAAAAAGTGTTTCAACGACAATGTACTTTCTTTGTATACGATATCAGAAACAATACACAACTTTGTAACATCTAAAGATACTTCGACTTCAGTCTAATCTAATTTGATGGAGGTGAATCAATCCCTTATGAAATACAAATCAAATTCGAAGTTTCACGGCTCGCAACTTACAAACTACCATTAAACTAATAAGCCGAAACTATACATAAAAACAACAGTGTAATAAAAATTTGCTTGCCATTCTTGGGATCAGCCTTCTTCCGTGTATTTTTTTCAGATTTTATCGCGATTTCAATTAATTTTTTAACTTCTCAGTGCAACGTTTCGATCTTTCTCCTATCATATTAGGACCACATAATGTCATTTCTAATTGAATAGTTCACAAACTGTATCGAAAACATGCGCCTTGTTACTCATACAACGTCTTCATAAAATCATGACATACCACCTCCGAAGTTTCACTCATCTTCAACCACACGTAATATAAAAGTGATATAATATCTAACATGAACCCAGTTCGATACCGCCCACTCAGTCATTACTTGCTCCATAACAAAATCACTAATTGCGACAAATGGAAACAAAATGAAGATTATATTAATACTGTTATTTGTAAAGAGTACTTTCTGTTTCTTCGATATACAAGATGTAATCTCGGATACTATGGTGAAATTCCCGAAAGGATTTTCGAATGCCATCAAGGATATTGCTGTGGGCTTGCCGACTAAAACTGTGACTGTTGTTAGGGGCAATTCTACGGATATCAGGTATATAGTGTTTATACTTTTTCCGTTTTATATACAGTTTTCTAGCTAGCTAGTAGCTGTGCGGTGTTGGCTATTATATCGCTTCAAAGCGTTAATAAGTAAAAAAAATGATTGCATTATTTGAGTTTAAATTAAATAGGGAGGTTTTCGTCACAATCTCTTTCAAAATCGTTGGGTAAACATTATAAGAAGTCGGTTTAAAAGATCAATAACCTTGTTTGTAATCTTATTTTACTTTAGTTTTAGGTGGATGATTACTAATCCCCACTCATTCCATGAATCAATAGCATAGCATAGCCAGACGATAGACAATACCAACTTTAAAAAATACGCAAATCTCTGAATAATAAGCAAAGTTACGTGGGAATTCCATAAAAAACGGTGAACAAATAATAATAATGAATTATTCATGCCTTTTTAGATCGCAAGACATCTACAGTCTATTATGTCTTCTAAGCGAGAACAACGTCCAAGTTATTAATTTGGATATCTGCAAAAACGAATACAAAGAAAAGGTGAGACGGGAGTTGTTTGATTTAAAATAGTACCCCAATTAAGGCACTTTGAGAATATTCTCTTTGGCTCTTGTTTATTTTTTACAACAAAGGTGTTTAGACTAGCAACGCCAGTACCCGACAATGGGTGGAAAGACTAAAAAATTAAAATTAATAAGAGCGAAGTAAAATTGCAAAAAAATTAAATCTTAAAACACAGAGCAGTCGGACAGTGAGAATGAAGAGTGCAGGCGAAAAATGTGAAAAGAAAAGCGATGACAAATCCAGTTGTCTTCTTCTAGAATTTTGATTATACTGCAAATGGCTTACAGAAGTGGATGAATTTAATAAATACATTTATATTTTAACGCTCAGCAAAAGAGATGAATATACTTCGCTCATTCCCTACCTCTGCCTTTATTTTTAATGCAATTAATGGCGAGACGAGAATGCCATTCACCTGATGGTAAGTGATACGACCGCTCATGGATAGGAACCATGAATATCAACGCAATGCTTGGCATTCCATTGCGCTCGCCATTCTGAAACACAAGTGTCTTGATAAGTCCAGTAATTACTCTGGCAACAATGTGCTTCAAACCGAAACCCAACAGTACATTTACACTGCTGTTTTGTGGGAGACATATAAGTTATGGTGGTACCTACTCAGGTGGCCTCACATATGAGACCAGTTTAAATTTAACCTCTGTTCAAACGTGCAGTATTACAACAGGTTAATGCATTGCCAGAAAATAAATTAAAATTGTTGTACAATACAATATAATTATTCTTTTCAATTTTGAAATGTGTTATAATTACTTTCAGTACTTCGATTATCTGAGGAAAGCTCTAGATGTTTCTGATGAAAACACCAATCTGATATTGTGCGAACCTTATGAGTGCGAAAGCCTTTTATACGAGGTAATTTATTTTATCCTTACATCAATTCTTTGTGAGTCGGTAAAACTATTTTATTACAAAATATTTCCCCAATAACTTAGCGTCGATGCAATGTGGTTAAAGCGACAAAATTTTAAGATTAGCCTAAAACTTAAACACCTTTTCGGCAAAAATGTTAGTCTTGGGTTAATTACCTATTCTAATTTCAACAATCATGCGTTAAATGTCAATGAGGTCGATAGGACACTAGATTGATCATCTCAGCCACAGGAAGTTCACTGTTGAACATAAGCCTTGCCCAAAGATCTCCACATCGACCTGTTGGAAGCGGCCTGCATCCAGCGGCTTCTTACAACCTAAACCAGGTCGTCAGTCCACCTTGTACCCGGGCGTCCGATATTACGCCTTCCTGTACGTGGCCTCCACTCTAGAACCTTTCGCCCCAACGGCCATCAGTTCTACGCGCTATGTGCTCGGCCCATTGCCACTTTAACTTTTTAATCCTACGGGCTATGTCGGTAACCTTTGTTCTCCTACGGATCTCCTCATTTATGATTCGATCTCTTAGATCGGCACTAGATTATAGAGTATCAATTAATTTAATATCAGCCTCAATGGTAGTTGAATATATGCAAAACTCCAAATACAATTTGGAACAAATGTTTAGTACCAAACACACGGCTTGCGTCTTCTTTTTGCACTACCGTCACTTCCAACAGAATCCTTTAGCATTTTACTTCAATACCGTAGTACAAATGGAGCGAACTAAATTCAATTCTTTGAAACATTCCAATACTTTCAACTATCCTAGAATACAACGTCGGCACAAATACTCTTCCGATAGAATACATAGAATCGCGGGCTTAAGTATATGCCTTCTATGATATGATGATGATATGCGAATATTTATATATCAGTGCACTGAATTATAAAAATAAACTACAGCATTACCAGGATACTTCTAACACGTTTACCAACGTATCTTGTCTGTTTTGAGCATACAGATCGAAATGAGTTACTTAAGAAATAAACAAAGCAATTAAATAGAATATTCTGCATAAATAATTATCCTACATACATTAATTAGTCCAAAAGTCTCGCCCGGGGTCCGTGCCCTGCTCTAGAATACTAAGACAATGTTCGTAGATATTCTGATTCCGAACAGAGTATTTGTAGTCTCACAACACTTCGTCGGTTCTAATGTGTTGGACTAAAGTTAATCCCTCGCTCGTGCGAGTTTATTACTAAGGCCCTTATATTTCATAAAGCTTCTAGATATTCAACTCTTTGATTCGTAACAGAATTAATTAATGGTAATTGAAATAAATTTAATATCAAATCAAAAGTTAGAGTATACAAATATTTTCGATAGTTAACTAATTGAAACTCCATATGGTCGTAATTACACAGTGCGGTTGAGCAGTACGTCAATTGATTTATCCATAAGTTAGTAATGGTCATTGAGATCTTTGCTGTGGAATGTTCACAGTGAGGTAAATAAAAGAACTATTAAATAATAGTTAAGACAAAATTTTTCTTTCATTATCCCATTACCCGTATCTATGTTTTATTGAGTTAAAGATGAGTAACCAGATCATATAAATGCTTCAATTTGTCTATAAAAAGAACTGTAGAAACTTATCAGAAGATAAATGCTATTTCCATACCATAAAAGAAGAAAAAATATTTTTGTACCAATATGTATAATACGATATTACAAAAACAAAATAACAAAAAACTCATACATTTTTAAAACAAATTGACTATTTTAGTCAACTAAGTTACATTTTACCAAAAACCGAAATATCTACGCACTTACCAACACCAATCAAGACAAAATACACTCGCATTTTTTATCCCTACACGATATAAGCCAATGCCGGCTTCGTTCCGGCCGATCCGTCCTATTTGAATGAAGCTTTACTATGGTACATTTAATTTACGGAAGCTTTGAAAGCTTTTAGCTACGACTGTGTGGGGTAATGTGATTTATTTGTGATATCGACAGTTGGAGCACAACTCTAGCAATTTTCTAACTAAATACCAATCGTAAAGACAAAATATCGATTTGTGAAATAAGCATGGTCTAATTGGCTTGACATAAATAGGGTTAATCGGAAACATGAATACTATAAGTTTCACGATGATAATGACGCTACCTACATATATCTACTGTCTACCGTTAATAAATCTTAAATCTAAATAACTTAAATTCTTCAATAAAAAATATACCCAATTCTCCCCATTATTCTTTCAGGTTCTTTCTCAGGTCGACCTTTGATTATTATTTACCGACTTCCACATTAGAGAAGACTATCAATTTAGTTTTTTTTTTTTATTAAATTATGTGTTATTTTAAAGATAATGTTTTTTTTAGCTCGCGAACAGGAATTTGATTCACCGAACAATGTTGTACATGTTCTATTGGCCTTACGGTACTGTGAGTGATCGGTTTCTGTCTTTCATGAGGGAAGCTATGAGGATCGCTGTCATCACCAATCCGAGGGAAGGAGTGTAAGTAGCTCTTATGCATTTACGAGCAAATTATTTCTTGACCCAACAGGTGACTAAATCTACCACAATAATATGTATGAGATACATAAAATGGCGACGTACTTACATCATTTGCCATATCATGATAGCAGAGAACGGAAACCTATACCTATATATATCTAAATATGTAATTTTAAACTTACTAAAAACACAAACATATCCTCAATATTTAAAATAAAACCAATAATAATTTTTACTGATTTTATCGCGGATTTGGTTGGTAATTTATATTTTTTTACTTCCTGACGTTTCGATTACTTTATAGCTTTCGTGGTAACGTTTTATTGCAATGTGTAAAATTCGCGTAAATCTAAGGAACCATTGGGACCTACAAAAGTTTACAGACACGCCCTGAGAATCGAAACCGCATCCACTGTGTCAGACCACGAACATTTTTTTTACCACCTAGCCAAACACGCACTGGTCGAATAAATACAATGTCTATAAATTGAACCGTGGCTACAAGGCATTTCTTGAATTAACCATCTGGTGTATAAAGGCAATTAATAAAACCAAATTAATTTATTGACTGCCAATTCCGCATTACCCCGAATGTGCAAAGTTGGCCCATTCGAACAACAAATATTAAATATGCACGTTAAAACACAAGTGGTAATTTTAACATAATAATTAAAATAAAACAACATTAATCAGTTAAGTCCAAACAGTGCAAAATAAATAATGCACCGAACTCATAAATCAACATTAACGATGTACTAACTCATAATGAAAATCCCGTCGATGTCGTAATTAATGAATAATAAAATAATGGAGCACACCCTTCAATAATTAGGGTAATCGGGACGGAAATGGATCTGATTATGTAGTATTGTGCGTTCACATCATGTCACAATGCGTTGAAATAAGTCTGTCACATTTGTCACGCATTTAGGTTTGAAACACAGAAATGCAATAAATATTTTTTTAAACAGAAATTTTGTTCCGCAATTCGCCACACTCCAATAGAAGATAAGATCAAGTTTAATATATGCCTCTTCCTAAGTCCTGCAATATTATCTTGTACTGCTTCTTATAAAGCGACCTAAAAAAGGTTTCAAGGTCACCGATAATTTAAGTACTAGTTTTTAGTTTTTTTTATAATTGGGTATATCAATGTACTACAACTTCGAGAACAGTAACTTTTAGAAACGGTTTATAGACGTCGACTGACGTCATTATTGTGCGTCGAAATTAACGCAAGTAGGTATTTAGACCAATTTTTTATTTGCGTTAATCTTTTAAAAAAGATACTTCACACTATGAAAACAAAATTCAATTTCGTCTTAGGTCTAAATCATTTATATTCAGCTAAAAACAAGCAATTCCGACATACCTTTTGCATAGATAGAACGCAAAAAAAGAACAAAAAGAGATACATTTCTAATTCATTAAGGTTCACATATCGAGTGTCCATATAAAAAGATTCGAGCAGTAACATTACTGTGAATGAAGAGTGCACGTTGCACCGTCGTAACTGTTTCAAACACAATACCCACAAGTTACTGCAAAATGTGCACCGTATGAAACTTGGCTCCTTTATCCCATTCTAAAGTACAGTTGGGGTGAGAAGGAATCTTGGTTAAATATTATTTGCGAAGTTTTTTATCGAGTAGGAAGCAAAATTGGTGATTAACTATATGATGTTTAAGGGTCATATTCGTCCATTAACATACATTATCAGCAACAAGAAAATGAATGTGATGAATATTATAATGTTTTATGTGGACAAAAAATAACAAATCAGGAAAACGAATATTTGTATGATTGATTATAATTATTATATATCTAAAATCTCAAGTTTAAACATCTACAGCTAAGCTAGGGACTTCTAAAATCCAGAGATTAATTGAGATAGTTAAATGTACAGTTCAGTACTTCGACTAATTGGGAGATGGCGGACTTTATATAACATGGAAATTCTTATAAATGTCTCTATGGTAGGATAATATTTCTAACAGGCTACCATACACTTCATAGTTCATACCACAGTATGATTATTTAATTACAAAAAATATAACCATCATAACGATGACCAAACAAATAACTTCCTAATTTACAAAGCCCGAAACACGGTCGTGAGTTGACACGTTTATGCTGAGTCGGTGGGCTATAAACACATAAATTCATTGCGGCGGTCCCTATGCTATAAACCGTTGGACGCCATAGGAATCAGTGAATTATGCGCCAATGTCCACGTCAAGTAAGAAATGAATGTACTCAGCGTATGGTACTAAATTTTCGGCGACTGCTGATGGACTTGCGCTGTATGGCTCGGATTTCGTCATATTGTTACGCAGTTATGAATGTGAAATATTTTTTTTTTTATTAAAAGGAAGTGGAATTTGCAGCAACCCAAATATCCATTTTCCTCTTCTAAATAATTATCTTCGAATAAAAGCGGAATTAGACCGGCCACGTCAGCTGATTGTACCCAAAAAGGATGGCAAGAGGCGTAAAAGGAAGTGAAATTAGCAGTAACCCAAATATCCATTTTCCTATGCTTAATAATTCTCTTCGAATAAAAGCGGGATTGGGCCGGCCACTTCAGCTATTTGTACCCAAAAAGGTGGGCAAAGATTGCCACTCAATGGATGCCTAAGGATGGCAAGAGGCGACGAAGCAAGCCTCGGAAAAGGTAGCGTAATGACCTCGACCAATTTAGCAGTACTTGGATGCAGCTACTGATAGGAATAAGTGGAAGGAGAAATATATTTGCCCAGCAGTGGGATAGAACAGGTTACAAACATACTCTTGCACTATGCAAAATAAGCTCAGCCCATATACGTATCATATACATAACATATCTATGGGCGGTAATAAACCCCTACCAATGATGAGGCAATTATTGTAGTCGAATTCTAATCTGGAAAAGTTCTTTATGAAGCCTGAATTTTGGGATCTATGTTTTTTTTTCCCATATACGTGAATATCTGACTGCAATTTTACATCGATCCCACGATTACCTGTAGACAACCCCAAATTAGCATCTAAACCCAGCATATAGATCCAGAACGGACTGCTAAAATATCTTAAAATATAAGACGCAACAATGAAACGTCCGCTGCCCCAACTGTACAAGCAACAGCGGCTGATTGCTCACCAACGCCGGTCGCCTTAGGGTATTTCTAAAAATTACATTCCCCCACCCACTTCAGAAGTTCAATAGAAGCAAGCCAGGAACACAAAGCCTCGGACAATCACGTACTTTGTAATTCGATTGGGCCGAATGCCGATTGAGAATTGGCCGAAACATATTTCTCGGCTGCCAAAACATGTACAACGTGTTGACAATTATATTTTTGTAAACTGACAGCAATTTGGACGATTCAGGTTGTGATTTGCATGGACATACGCTTACATCCAACGGCAATAATATCGACACGATTATCGATACCCGACTACTCACGTCTATAACATCATAAGGCGAAAACTACAGAAACACCGTAATAATGCACGCACACATTCCTTCAAGGTTTTATTACTTACGTTACATATTTAGTATATGTTATATAGTATAGTTATATGAAAAATATATATTTTAGTATAATAATTTTTCTCAATATTACGTTCCGAACCATATTACCACTTCATTAATATCAACTCGTTAACTAAATAGACTTTGATATTAAAATTGTTAAATGAAATTAAGTAAAGGTTATATGATACAGCCTTTGAGACATGGGCTGTGCTATAATTTATCCAGCGGTGCTACATCGACTACCGGTGCGTCGAAGTATTGAAGTGTATATACAACAACGCCACCATGTCAGTCCGAGTACAAGATCAGAGCACGAAGGCTATTTCACTACAAAAGCGTGAGACAGGGAGATGTCGTATCTCCGAAACTGTTCACTGCGCTGGAAAACGCCTTCAAGCTCTTGCAGTAGATTTGACATCAACATCAACGGCGAGTATATAACTCAACTTCGATTTGCCGATAGAATTTTAGTCTTGACAGAATCGCTGGAAGACTTTAGCACTATGCTCGAAGACCGCAATCAAGGCTCCGAACAGGTGGGTCTTAATCATACCAATTTACTACAATCTACACTATCATAAAATATGTATAGCATTAAGCCTTAACACTGTATCCACGCATTATAGACTCCGAAACTAATTCCATCCAAAAAAATACTTTAAAAGTATGTCAAAAATGCAAAGGCCCGCCTTGAACATTTTTATGCGACACTCCCGACGAAACCCGACAATTGTTCCGCGTCGTCGGCGCCCATTCACAAACTCGTAAGTCGTATATCTGTAATTTTCAACAGGAGTATCAACATTTTGATGGCGGTCGTAAAGAAGCCGAATCGTCCGCGCGACACGAGTAACTTTTTTATCAACCTTCGACATATCCTGGTAATAATAATGCTTTATTACCTAAAATATTATATTCCTTGTAATGTGTGTTATCTTTATTGGCAGGAAGTTTGCGCGACATAATTGCCGGAGATTCGGAAAATTACCGAGTATATTAAACTACAATAATCTGAGATTGTTATTTTTTACGGTCGGAAAGAAAAATGTATTTATCCAAAATTGCTTTGTTACTGGGGTCGTACCGCTGTTCATTAATATTGCCCTAAATGAATTGTTTAGTTACTGAGTTTCTATTACACAGTGTAATTTTTTGGGCTCAATAATCTTTAAGAATTGGACAATATTTATTTCCAACTCTTTCTGATTAATTTCGTTGCGGGTTAAAGACAAGTTAGACATTCCCGGAGACTGTCATTACATTGCGTGCCACTGTTGATCCTGGCTTACAGGAGTTACAGTTGTGGGTGTGGAAGTGCGTGGTGGCCTGTTGGTAAACGGACCGGACGCGGCTGCCAACATGTTCACGGTGGTCGCGGGTTCAAATCCTAGGGCACACCTCTGACTTTTCGGAGTCATGTGTGTATTGATAGTCAATCACCACGCACTAAAACGGTGAAGGAAAACATCGTGAGGAAACCTGCATACCATAGCGGTTTATAAGAATTTCTATGGTATGTAAGTCCGCCAACCCGCATTAGGCCAGCGTGGTGGACTATATGGCCTAACCACTCTCAATCGTACTGTCGATTGTAGAGTAGGCCCGTGCCCTGCAGTGGGACGTATATGGGCTGATACATACATACATACATACATTATCAATTAGACAAAATAAGTCACAATAGTCTTTCTACCTTTTTCTAACGTTCCTATTCTACCTTTCACGTATAGTTATCAAAATCCATGAATAATGTAGGTTCACTTGCCAGTACGAGCCGCTTGCTTTGTCGCCAGGCCTTTACCATAAAATTACAAAACAAGATCGTAAAAATATAAAAACAACCATTAAAATTATTATATCAAAAGATTTTCTCGCCGTGGAACCTTTTTGATTTGTTTAATTAATCGCTTTTTCATGAACACTTAAGTGCCTTTTACTTTTGTGTATTTATTTTTTAAAAAAGATTAGAAAAACTAATTTTATTTCCTACACAAACTCTAAACTTTTTGTGAAAACAAATTTAATGACCAGTGAGTAAGCCGAGACAAAGAAGGCTTCCGATGTTGAGAAATAATGTAACTTAAAACAAAAGTTCCTGCGCTATTCGTTATATCAGCTGTAAACAATTTTATTTATTATTTATTATTTATTATTTATTATTTATTATTTATTATTTATTATTTATTTATTAATCTTTTTTCTGGCAAGACAAAATGACTACAGTTAATAAATAATTCCAAAACACATTAAATAAATCCAACAGCCACATAATTAGACCTGATCTCACACTAAGATCGAGTTTTGTATAGTGGGTACAAGAGACTTTTCGGTCTTCCAAACACCGAAACCCGATACAAATACCTGTGGCTCTCACAAATATTTGTCTCGCTACGGGAATCGAATCCCCGACCTATCGTTTCACAGCCAGTGCTTAAACCGACTGCGTCACAGAATCGAATTACAGAATTGTATGTATAGTACAGTACAATCTGAACAGCGGATCCACGAGAAAGAGATAGTTATCTCTTACCAGTTACCACAATTACCAATGTCTATTTCTCCCGCCAAACAGCAATGTAAATTCATTGATGTGTTTCGGTTTGGAGAATATTGTAACCAGAGTAACAACTGCAACTTTGTTTGATATAATAGGTATTTTCTGAAAATAATGAAATACTGTTTAAAACTAAACATAGGAATCGTTCTTATTAAAGCGAGTGTTACTTTGACAATCTGACATATTTTTTTACAATCAAACTAAAAAACGGCCGCACTCAGAGACGTTTAATGTCAATTTAATTTATCCTTACTAAAGATTACAGTAAACTAGCTGTATTTTGGATTCTTGCAGGAAATTCAATGTATTTTTTCTAGGTTTCGCATATACTACAACCAAGCCACACCAGATCGTTTAAATCACCTAACATTGGTGAACTGGTGGGCGGGGCGGCTGTACAAGTCGCCGGTGCTGCCACCTGCTGACAAGGTCTACAAGGATTTTAAAGGACGGATTTTTGATGTACCTGTACTCCACGTAAGTGGTTTTATTTATATGTATCTCAGTATGTCATCGCTTATGATATTATATTTCAATTCCTTTCCTAGAAATGCATCTACAATCTAGGTGATTTTAATTATTATCAGAATACAAGACCTAGAAAAAAGGTAACAACGAAAATAATAAAATAAGTTGATTAATTGTTCATAGGCTCCTCCATGGCACTTCGTAAGATACAACAACGACAGCTCAATTACGGTCACAGGAGGTCGAGATGACAAGCTGTTGGCACTTATTGCTAAAAAATTAAACTTCAGGTATGCATTCAATTGTACTTTTTATTTTATATGAAAAATATTAAGCAATCAGTTCTGACTCACTAATGATAAATACCGACATAAGTAAATAATAAATAAATAACACCAAACAGGCACATATACTCGTATAGTCCTCACCCCACACTAAGACCGAATCTTGTGTCGTGGGTATCACAAACTACGAAAGACTTTTCGGTCTCACAAACACCCAGACCCGAAAGAAATTTATGGGCCGCACAAACATTTCTCTCCGTGCGGGGATCGAACCCACTGCCAGCCAACCAACTGCGCCACGGAGACTGTCAATATACATACATAAACTCAGGCCTTTTCCCTGAAGGGGCAGGCAGAGGTACCAGGAGATCCACGTTTCGCCTTGTATGTTTCGTAATCCATCCCACGCACATCGTGGGATATATAGGACAGGGGGCAAGCCTATCTTCATATCGGGAAAAAAATAACGACCTGGTTACCTTATATTATATTATTTTACTGAAAATAAAATATATAATATGATATACAGATACAGGTACTACGACCCACCGGACAGAAGCCAAGGATCCAGCATCTCTGGCAACGGCACATTTAAAGGAACTCTGGGTTTAATTTGGAAACGGGTACGTACATCCTTTAACAAGCAACTATTAAGCTTATTAACATTGAATCAAAAACTAAGGATAGGCCCTTCAGCACATTTGGAGTTTCAAAAAGATAACCGTCAAAATCGCGCTAAAATAAATATTAAATTTACTTATTTTAACACATTTCGTTTACGATGATAGCTATGTCCCGTATTATTCTATTAGATATTATTTGTGTCTTCTTATTCCTATGTTTTGTCCAAAACCGGCATGCTCAATTCGTGTTCATTTTTGTTATGCAGCAAGCAGATTTCTTCCTCGGCGATGTTACCATGACGTGGGAAAGACTCCAGGCTGTAGAGTTCTCGTTTCTGACCTTGGCTGATTCTGGAGCATTCCTCACTCATGCACCAGCTAAACTGAGTGAGACGTTGGCAATAATCCGACCGTTTCGATGGGAGGTAAATATTAGTTTTAATAAGAAAAATTGAGTTCATATTGCATCAACAACTTATATGCATAAATACAAAGATTTATTAAAATGCTCAAACAAAACATATTAATTTCTCAGGCATTTTATAGAACTTTTGTAATACTATGCAAATCTAAATACATTCGTCTTTGCGTCCCAACTCGGATGAAATGCTATTTAATTAACAATATATATTTTCTAAACCAGTACAAACTATCTAAATCTACGTATTTTTTATATATTTGATCCCTGGTTCTTAATTATTTCCACATCGCAGGTATGGCCTCTAGTCTGTGCCACGTTACTAATAACTGGACCAGCGCTGTGGGTGGTGATAGCAGCGCCATCTCTGTGGCAGCGACGAAAACGTGACCAGCTAGGACTCCTTAATAACTGCTGCTGGTTCACCACCACGCTGTTTCTGAGGCAATGTAAGTATTGTTTTGTCAGTTTTTGATAAGAACTGTGGTCTATACAGCTTGAATTTAGCGTTGTATATACTAAGGGGTAAAGGTTAATTTTCAAGTAACAGTATTAACATAACAAATGTCGTGGCAGATTCGTAAGTTACCTTGTCGGTAAATATAGACGCACAAAACATTATAACCTACACATTTTCCAAGTAATCATGCTTGGAAGAGCAAAACCAACACATAACGAGTTTAAGCACAGACTATTTGCTTATCTGCTGCCCGTATTAAACAGCTACAAAATCGACAGCCTCCATGGCGCAGTTGGTTAGACGCCGCCTGTGAAACGCGAGGCCGCGGGTTCGATCCCCGCACCGAGAGAAATGTTTGTGCGGCCCACAAATATTTCTTCCGGGTCTGGGTGTTTGTGAGACCGAAAAAGTCTCTCGTAGTTCCTGATACCCACGACACAAGACTCGATCTTAGTGTGGGGTCAGGACTATGTATGTGACTGTTGGGTATTATTTATATTAAAAAAAAAATCTAACAAAATGTTCAATTACTCCTCCTCATATAGTACCTCATATAATACCTCATATAGTAACCCAAGTCTCAAATTAATTGCTTCCAAAACACCCTTAAACTTAACTTCCTTTTCAGCTTCAAGCAAAGAACCATCAAAGACCCACAAAGCACGCCTGGTCTCCGTGCTCATATCTCTCGGAGCCACGTACGTGATCGGCGACATGTATTCAGCCAACCTAACTAGCTTGCTCGCGAGACCGGCACGAGAGCAACCGATAGGCAACCTACCAGCACTGGAGGAAGCTATGAGAGACTACGGGTACGAGCTGGTGGTGGAAACTCATAGCTCGTCGCTGGCTATTTTGGAAGTAATTATGAATTTAGATCTTCATTCCCAAAGTAGACTTCTCCTCGCATAAGATTTCCCTAAAACGAAAGACCTTAATAATCTTTTTAGTATCCTACATCCCATGGATGGGGCAAAGAGCATCCACAATGTCTCTCCATCTCGCACGGTCTTGAATAGCCTACTTGGTGTCACTCCAAGACTTTCCAACACTTTTGGCTTTGTCGATTGCAATACGTCACCAGGTCTGTTAAGGACGGCCACGCATATGCTTTCTTTGGAGAATCCAATCCATTGCCTATTTAGGTATATGGTTTGCACCTATTCGGAAGGAGCGGCCAATCCATTTGAAGTCACAATCGGGATGTATATTTTTATTCCTTTGCGTCCGCAAAAATACAGGAATTAAACACAACACGAAAACATTTACATTCACAGGATTAGTTGTAGGCAAATGTACTCGTAGTTTTTTCGATTATTTTGAATGTATTAATCCGAACGGGGCTTTTATTGGAAAACTTCGCCGTGACTGCTATTTTTCATGAATATTTTATACGGTCCCATAGACTTTCCTATGTACTTGGTATCGAATCAAAACTAGTGCTAATTAAAAGTCAACAGCTTCATTTGTAATAATCTAAAGTCTATTTTACTAGACACATAACTTAGCTCTATCCTAAACATTAGATGTAGTTTAGGGATTTTGGTATTAGTCACAAACAAATACATTGTAGTACTTTAGACGCCTTAAAGAATGTTGTCTCACTGCCTCTTAAAATAAAGACTTTGCTGATGATTTTACTGTTGTCTGACATCTGGTCACTAAACTCTCCCCTTATTTTGAGATGTCGACAATTATACAAATTATCAATAATTATCAACGAAATGTGCGATTTTATTGCTGGCGGTTATATCTCACCATCTGCTGAGACTTTGCACTTTTGACGAACTTATGCAATAAAAAATCTGCCTTCAATGACTTTTCAATTTCCTACCCTCAGAATGGTACGGGTGTGTACGGGCGTCTAGCACGGCTCATGCGTCGGCAACGGGTGCAACGCGTTCACAATGTCGAGATGGGCGTCCGTCTCGTTCTGACCCGCAAGCGAGTGGCCGTGTTGGGCGGCCGTGAGACCCTCTACTATGATACTGAGAGATTTGGTATTCTAATTATTTTTTATTTCATACAGGAACTGAAAACTGACGGTAAGATTAATGTGATCCAAATAGAATATTGACCTATGCGAAACTACGACTATTTCTCGTCGATAGATACAATTATGCCAGCCTATTAAAATTCCAATTTCTCGCAGTATTGAAGAAATTAACGCCACCTGGAGCTATCTTTTATATTTTAAATACATACATACATAAACTCATGCCTTTTTCCCAGAAGGAGTAGGCAGACATACTTGTAGCAAGCAACCAGTACACCCACGCTTCTCCTCGTGTGTTCCGTTCCACGATGTGATAGAGGCGAGCCTATTGCCATAAAAGTTTAATTTAAATCACTGTGTTCAAGCTATCCCCTTTCCTGTACCAACCAAATGCCATTTATTGTAATTAAAGTATTTAAATATAGTTTAATTTTACTCCAATATAATCGGTTCCGAAGAATATAATTCGTTAAAATTATTCAGATTTCCATCGAAAATATTGGACTGAATAAAATAAACACTATTTTTCAGGGTCGCATAATTTTCATCTTAGCGAAAAACTTTACACAAGATATTCAGCCATCGCTTTTCAAATCGGATGCCCGTATTTGGAAACGTTCAATAATGTGTAAGTACTAATCCATTTATCCATTTTGAATATATTTTACCTTGGCGATGGAAAGGCCAAGGAATATATAAAAGGTTTTTCATAAAATATCGTATATAAAAATGTCTAAATGAGACGATAATTTCCAGTAACCTTTAAACTTTAAGTTGTTTTAATAAATTATTCCTCCTTTGTTATTGCCATTACACTGTGTGAAAGGTCACCCCTTATTATGCTTAAGTTAAGAATTCTAGACTTCAATTGGCCTGTTACGAAATAAAAAGGTCACAAAGTATCAAAACATAAAAAAACTCAAATATTTTGTAACAACATGAATTAATATGGTAATGTGGTTCTAATTCAACACCAGTAAATCACTAATTTAATTTGAAAAACAAAATTAATACAATTCTGTATACCTAATTGAAACTTGCGAAAACCTTTTTGGACGTCTCAAGATAAATTGTTTTTCTTGATATAAAAGTTTCCATTCGGAGTAACATTTTTTCTAATTTATTTATTTCAAGGGTAATGACCCTGTTTGAGGCCGGCATTTTGAGCAAGATGACTACGGACGAATATAAGAACCTTCCAGAACAAGCTAGAAGGTCTGAGCCAGTAACAGAAAGTGACAGGGAGAGTAGTGACATGACGAGGGAACCAGCAGCTACTTCTCAGGTGACACAATTCTTTGAAACTTTGGTCCAACATTGGTCATCAGTTGAGATGGTTTAATGACAGAAATACATCGGCACCGGGTGCTAAGGCCTCAATAGGCCGAGGCCAGAACATTGTCAAAAAAATAATGCCTTCAAGGCGTCAAAATTGGAGTGACAAATGGTATCACAACAATCAGACTGCATCCGTATTAAGATGACGTTGAAAAAATTAAGGATTAAGATAATGTTCAATCAAAATTAATGATTCTATTCCTACGATTGTTGCCCAGCAATGCATACCGGTCCAGCATGTTACACCATGGTCTAAAAGCTCCTTACTTTTTTAGCAACTTTAGAAGTAACATATCAGCCTAAATTCCACTGCAGACCAAAAACTTCTTTAGGTTCTTGATCATACAATGTTAAACATATTATAGGAAACGAAAAACGATGAACTTAATCCCACGCGGGCCTGCTCTACCGGGAATCGCTCCGGGATTAAGATCGATTAAATGGGATTCTGCAAGGTTTAAAATTTAAAATTTTATTGATTCGAACACCGGTGTAAATGAATATTGAAAAGCTGTATTGTAATACAGATTAAACATGATTGGTTATTTCTCGTAGTAATAAATAATCCACTGAACGACTTCCTCCAAGCAAGTAGTTTAAGTATGTACCGATAGATGTCACTATACTTAACTCAATACTATCGAAAACAATAAACAAAATAACACCCAAGATAAGATCGAGTCTTGTATCATGGGTATCAGGAACTACGAGAGACTTTTCGATCTCACGAACACCCAGACCTAAAAAAAATATTTGTGGGCCGCACAAACATTTTTCTCGGTGCCGGGATCGTACCGACGATCTCTCGTTTCACAGCCGGCGTCTAAACAACTGCGCCACAAAGGCTGTCCAACAAACAAACAGATGTTTATGAAAACAAAAGAAATAAATATAGTAAAATGTAATTTACCTTTGTATTTTAATATTATAACTCAAACTCTTATGACATATTTCTAAAACTTTAGGTACAAATGGAGTCTACGAAAGGTCTTGAACCTGTATCTCTGACAATGCTTCGGGGTGCGTTCTGTCTTCTCGGAATCGGACATCTTTTGGCAGGTAAATTGAAATATCTTATTATTATAACAGCTTTGTTAATATAAACAAAACCATAATCAGATATTTTCACGCGTAAATTCATAATTCTAAGTCGAATACCCTGGCATAGTGACCAAGACTTTCGTCTCATCAACCTGTTCTTCATCCTGTTGGATAGTAATTATTTTTAATCAGCAATATTTTAAATACCTGTGGATCACAAAAATATTTGTTTCGCGGCTTCTCGTTTCACAGCCAGCGTCTAACCAACTGCGCCACGGAGGCCGTTAAAAATATTTACTCTCTGATTGACTAACAATACACCTTTCAGTTTGTTTCGAGTCACGCATTTTCGTTTCCGAATTTGAAAGCTTCCAACGATTTAGAAGATTTCTTTGATTTGATCCCAAATCTTATCTTATTTCAGCCTTTGCGTTAGTAATCGAGATTCAGCTGCATCGTCGAGCTAAAAAACGAGAAAAACCCGCCCCAGTCGGTACTAAGAAGGAAGCACTAATGAAAATCTCTACAAAAATGAGCAGAGGCGCTTCTTACGCCTACAGACGGATGAAAATTGTTGTTTTTAGACTTATAGACAGGGCACTGGGGCCTGGCGTTGTTGATAATTAATATTTTAAGATGTTTTCAGTCTTTACGAGCACGGTTTGTGTTGTATTTTTATCTGGTGGAATTGCACTGGCAATGTTATTGATAAAATATATCTAAACCAGTACGCAGTTTTAGAGAACCGTTGTTATGCTTCTTTACAATAATCACGTGTTACATAGAAATAATTCTAGTGATTGTCACCTTATTATTATTAATAAAAATTAAGTATTCAATTTTTTTTAAGAATCTGGTTATATGAAAACCCATAAGTTATATCCCTGAATGTAGTTCCTACCTACATTTACTCAACCGATCTTAGCTTACTTATGACATGTGAAATTGGAATATGATCTCCAATAATTATTTCCTTTTTATTTATACCGTACATTTATTTTTATTGCAATATTCTCTCAGTCACTATAAAATCTTATTACATTATTATAGAAAATAAATACACAAACAATAGGATAACATAAGTATGCCATTTTTGTTTAAGTCACCAACGAAAGTCATGCGATATTGCTAAGCTATAATGGTGCCTCAATCAATGAGAGAGATGATCAAAGATTTCCGTCATTTTTTTAATGAAAAATGATTTTTTCGTACATTAATGGACGAATATATTTAGTTTCCAATAAATGAAAGAGAAAAAACAGTGTAAAAAGAAACAATAACAACGAAGGATTACCAAGTCAATCTCGAAATATTTCATGTTCATAAACTTCAAGAAATTAAACCAATAAATAATTCAGCAACTAATATCAAACTTCATATTATTTAATTCAATTACTTGTTTAATTATAACTCTATTCTCTACTTTGATTGTATATAGTTTCTCGGAATTTATTTTAAATAACATTTCTATTTCTACGTCAAAATACGTAAAAGAGAAGTTCTAATTCGCGGGGCTGATTTGCTCAGGGCCTCGGTGAAATAAATGACCTATTGCAATATAGTGACGGATAATATAACACTATCTACGAATATGGGACACAAACGCTCTTCAAACGTGGAGCATTTTGCTCAACGTTGCAATTTAATTATTTAAATAAACTACACCCAACAGTCACATTCATAGTCCTGACCCCACACTAAGATCGAGTCTTTTGCCTTGGGTATCAGAAAATACGAAAGACTTTTCGGTCTCACGAACACCCAAACCCGAAACAAAAACCTGTGGATCACACATGGATAGTTGTCTCGATGCAGGAATCAAACCTGCGGCCTCTCGTTTCACAGCCGGCGTCTAACCAACTACGCCACGGAGGCTGTCATTTAAAAATACGATACAGCCAACAGCTGTAGCAACAACAACCCTACGCGAAAAAAAATCAAGTCTTATCATAAATTGCAAAGTTCTAAACGATCTCGAAACACCTATGTATCTATACTAATATTATAAAGCTGCAGAGTTTGTTTGTTTGTTTGTTTGAACGCGCTAATCTCTGGAACTACTGGTCCGATTTGAATGATTCTTTCAGTGTTGGGTAGCCCATTTATCAAGGAAGGCTATAGGCTATATATCATCACGCTATGACCTATAGGAGGAAAGCAGTAGTGATATTTCTAGCAAATACGAGGAAATGTTGTTCGTTTTTCGTGGTCGGATTGGTCGATATTCTAAACTGATAGAATTAAACATTTTGACCGCCATTTTAAAACATGTATGCACCCGGGCGGAGCCGGGCCCGACCGCTAGTAAGAAATAATATTAATCTAATTTCAATGCGCAAGTATCGAACCCGTGGTCTTTTGTTTGACTCTCAGGATCTGTTTAAAAATAACCCCTAAGATTATTTTTTGATAAACATTTATTTTAGAAATATGACGTCAATTGCGCAACTTATTTGTCTCACATAAAAAGTTCTTGACAAGTCAGTACAAATGCTTTTCAAATAAATCAGAGATCAATGATGATTACAATTAAACCATCATAATATCCATCTCTGTATATAATTCTAATCTATGATAATATTTATAAGCGTTTATGGTAATAATCCAATTTAACAGACCAGAATATGATTTTATACAAAATGCACTAATTTGCTCGCTGTGAGTAAGTGTTAAGAATTGATGGATGGGCGTGTTTTAATATCAAACTTAATAGCCCTAATAAATGTGTTGCTAAAGCCGATCATTCATAATTACCCGACACTGCTTGATTCGCAAACTTGTTATTACTTATTAATTTATTTAGTCCTTGGGAAACAGACAGAAATTAATAAATACAAACAATTCACGAGACCAAAACTAAATCCGATGAAGATTCTACATATAACTAATACATACATGAAGAAAGCGAACAAGGAAAATTATATTGATTACAACTATATTTAATATTATTACACATTTCTGCATAAATAATATGAAGATTTCGAAAACTAGACATGTAATCTAGAAAACTTTCAAAACAAATAAGCCTTAGCGCTCTTCTTATATAGTCGTCTGAAGAGACAAAATTATCTAATTCGATTTTAATCCTAATTGACAAATTATCTTACACATCTTATACTGTTTATAGACATAATAATTTAATAGCGCAATTACGCACAAAGACGACAACACGAGTAACAAGTCTAATGAGTCATTATTTATTGGGCTCCTTTAATTTAAAAAATATATATTATGTGCAATATGTACATACATCCTACTCGTACTAAATGAAAACTTACAAGGTGAAAACGACCATTAGAAAAATAAACTGTTACTAATTAAGACAAAGAAAGAATAAGTAGTAATTGTATACTATCGGCATTCAACTTCCAACAGTTGGCACTTTTGCTGTCGATCCTTCCGCCCGTGTGTCACAAATATAAGAAGACAGAGCCGGCCTCATTGAATTAGAACAACGGCGAGAGCTCACTAATGAAGTTAATCCGAGGAGTGGGTAACGCCGTGTCGTGTTGTACGCACGTAACAGCCGTGTTACACGCTAACAAGTGCCGTGTAATTTGTTTATTAAGCCATAGTTATACATGCTGGTAAATTGGAGCTCTGGCTTACATCATGTGTAATATACAGGGTGTTGGAGACGGGATGAAATTATTTTAAACCACGTGTCACGTGGAGGATTGTGAAAAATATATTGTTTGGAATAAATAAATAAATAACACCCAACAGTCACATACATAGTCCAGACCCCACACTAAGATCGAGTCTTGTGTCGTGGGTATCAGGAACTACGAGAGACTTTTCGGTCTCACAAACACCCAGACCCGGAAGAAATATTTGTGGGCCGCACAAACATTTCTCTCGGTGCGGGGATCGAACCCGCGGCCTCTCGTTTCACAGGCGGCGTCTAACCAACTGCGCCACGGAGGCTGTCAACTAACACTTAGCGTGTCGAGTCAACATTACATAAACAAGAAAACTAGGTACTTTATTCAGGGTTTTCATAACCATATTATGTTACCAAGTCCTAAACTGCATTCTAATCGGAAAGGCCTTCCACCTTTGCTTTGTAGTGGGATGAATTCAGAATGATAATTATATTAGGCAAAGCTGTAAATCAGAGTCCAATGCGACTGACACATTACTTTCTAAGCCAATTTAGAAACAGACATTTAGCGATTAAGAAACATAGCTTTTTTAAGATAATGGCATTTGAAAACACCGTCGGTTTCCACCCTCATAAAGCAAAAGGACGACGCGATAAAAACGCTCACGTATTGAATAAACCCAATTTATATTTTTATCAGATAGAATCTACCCCGTGCAATTTCCTTTAACGAAATAAAAATACTGATGCTCCATAGTGGAATGGCCAAATGTTTACGATACTGAACATAAACGTGGAATGTGCTGGTGCAAGTTTGTGATGTGTAGAAGATGGCTGAACAAATTAGCACGCATTTGGATATTGGATGTAGGATGAATATAATTATTCCTTGCTAGCAGAAAATTATCAGGTGAGGCTATGTTATCAGTAGTTTTGATTTTCATATGCACGAAAAAACGAGTCATTCTAGAGATATTTTGAGAAAACTGCGATCAGCGCTCAGCAATTGGCTTCCTATCGACGACGGTTATATTAAATAATGACTTAATATAGCCAAACCTTTGGAATACTAACAAATACCGGCAAACAGAATTTATAAATCGAAAAGTCACACTAAGTAGAAATAAAAAAAATAGTATAAATATAAACCTTAGTATGTTCTCAATGTTATCTTCTAACATATATTATGTACCTTACTTAAGAATATTAAATAAAGTTTAAAAAATTATATAAACACCCAACGGTCTATGGCCTAATATTTCGCTAGATCATCCAAGTGACAAAATACTAATTGAAGTACCTAGGAATTGAACCGAACATAACAACAGAACACTGCCACAAGACCAATAAATGATCACAAAGATGCTCTACACACATTAGATTAACAAAAACAATGCGAAAAATGTATTATGTAGCATACCGATCCATAATCGAGTTGATAATCCGCTTAACTTTAGAGCCTTGGCGGAATCTCTCTGTATTTCTCATGTAAATTCCCAGTTTTGCGAGCGTTTCACAATAAAATCATGAATTCCCTAGGGAACAAGTGGGAGCGTCAAAGGGTTTGTAAACTACGCGCCGGTGCTCCCCGTACGTGCATTTACATGTGCTTTGTTTGCCGAAATACCGAAAAACCAGCGCCTTCGAAGTTATGAAGCCGTGCTGATTTTTACAACGGCCAATTTAGTTGCGGTTTGATTCAATGTATTCTTTGGTCGTATTGTCTGTATGAATTAGCTGTTCAATTGGTGTTTGTAAATGTTTTTGTTGTCTAATACGGCTAGTGTCAACTTTTATGTAAACGGTTTTGGGTTCGATCTTGTGTGTAATTTTCCGATAAGAAACTCATGACAATTCATCTTGGTCGAGATTTTGTCAGTAAAGTATCAGTCTAAAAACAAATCTGTCTGCAACGTTAGATGTATCACTATCTTGACAGTACTTTTCATTCTAAACCAGGCTCATGTAACTCAACAATAAAATAAACTTCAAAAATAGATCAGATTTCATTTTTATTTCAAATTAAGTGAAATTTACCAGCTTTAAGCAAAATTCCCGCATAATTCCCTTTGTTTTCGCTGTAAACAGGAACAAAACCGTACATCACTCGTTCCGTTCCACTTCTTAAAATCAATTGGGAGTAAATGGCGAGGTCCCGCGGGCGTCGTGTTAGCACTACTTTTGCACTCCATTCCGTGCACTAAATTAACGCGAACAGAAGTACCCTGTCCCCTTATTAGTATAGTGATAGTGGGTGGGCTGAAAATGTCGAAGTCTTGAGTTCATTGAATGTGCTAAAATCGTGAATTATTGACTTAAAAAATAATAAGACTAAATATAGTAAAATATTACTTAATCTGATTTATTTATGTGACTAATAGTTACAATACACAATAAAATATCAAACTAACAAAGCCTTATATTTGTATTTTTACAAATCAACAAAGTTGAAGTGATCCAACACGCATTAGTTACAACGAAATTTGATCAAAACAGACATTGCTTTCTATATAATGGTTCCTGTACAACGTTTCGCAAAAAAGTATTCCCAATACAAAAACACCAACCTGCCTGTGAAGGCAAAATCCCAACCAGAACACAATAAGAGAAACAAAAAAAAAATCATAAACGATTTTTGCCCGATACACCGGCAGATTCGCTGACTTTCAAATAGGATCGGAATAGGGACAGCGGGAGTTTTTAACTGAACACGTTGTGTGAATGGACAGAGCCAATGTATTCGGGAACCGTATACGTTGTAGAATGCGTAAACTATTGCCCTACTTGCATGTATAAACGCGCTCAATATTCTGTCATAGAATTGCCTACTCGCCCTGTAGCTTGGTGTATGTAGGACATTATTTTGATGTGCTGCGCTTGTAATCTTTATTAAAAAGTTTTTGAGAATTGAACTATCCCTTTACTGGCTGTGGGTGTTTTTGTATCTTGCCAATAACTTACTGGTTTGTTGCAATATGTTCAGCAGCAGAGTGTAAGGCCCTGGATTTGATTCCCCGGTTAAGCAGTCTATTAAAAAAACCTAATATAATTTATATGTCTTCTTAAGTCCGTCATCAGAAATACCCCGACGTAATGGTCTTTAGCGTACACCTTCTCAATCGAAAAGTGGATTGTATGAATCCTGTAATAAGCAGTGAGTGCATATGATGTACATGGGGGTTAATACGAGTACATGACTCGCTCCTTACCACATTTTGTGGCGGCAATAATTTCAGCAAAGAGGAGGATGGATTGGAGGATGTCATTAGTTATATATCTATTCCCTTGGGGATATACAGACGGGACGAGAGCTAATGTGGTTAATTTCCTTCTCAAACGAATGTCTCCAAGTCATAATTTGGATGAAAGTGGTATTTTTTTATACCAGCCTTTGTCAATCCAGATTTCATTTACTTATGACATGTCTTCAATGTATCTGTGATTAAACATTGATCCGATTTGTTTGTCGAATATGTACCGGACGCGCAATACTGTTTTCCTGTTCCCGATTTTTCCCTTTCTCCTTCCGTACTTCCATTTTGACCAGTAACTGACCTACGATCTAAATGTTGCAAACGCTGATCCTCTAAGAAAAACCTTCACAAAACTACTTTCTATTGACTAAATATAAAAATCATATTTTTATATTGTTTTTCGTCTCCACATATTACAGATACTTTCGTATGACCGTGTATACTATTTAGATTTTGTTTTGTGTGTCGAGACGCGAAATCCAAATATATTGACGCAATGTGCAGCTGCCAACCTCGTAGTTAGTTCGCAACTTGGTCCAACAGGCCTTTTGCGGTATGGTACTTTTCATGAACTTACAGCGGTTATCGCCCTAAATTAATTATCAGTACCAAATATATATTGAGTATGCACAATCATTTATTTGAGTCTATAGGTTTATTTGAGTGGACATTAATGGTCATACCATTAAGTTTAATATGAAATTTCGATTGTTGAGGCACTATGCTTTACATTACTCCTAAATTCTCAAATTGATTTCTCTCGCCAAACAGTAGTGTAAATGCAATGTTATGTTTCGGTTAGAAGGACATTGTTGCCAAAGTAACTACTAAAAATACTTATATCTGATGTCTCAGGATGGCGAGCGCAGTGGAATGCCAAGCATTGCTTTGTAATTCATGGTGTTGTTTGCTTTTGCTACTGTTCATTAACTGTCGTATCGCTTATCATCAAGTAAATAGCATGCTCGTCTCGCCATTCATTGACATAAAATAAAAAACGCAGGGCTCTTACAACAAACGTAAAATTCAACAGGGTGACACCACTAAGTATGATTATGATCACAAGGTCACAAGATATATCTTGTGCCCGAAAAGTACAGTACACTTATGCCGTAACTATTAGAAAGTAGGTAGAAAAGGTGTTTTAGATCCAAAACAACCCCGATTGGAAATATACACATATATTGACTTATATATATTTACTAACTAGCGGCCCGATCTAATAGTTTCAGAGACTAATCACTGAAAAGGAACAATCAAATCTTTTCTCTTTTTAATATTAGTTTAGATCACATGAATATTTGACTCGTAACTCGTTTTGTAGTTTCACAGTACGGAGGCGATATCCGGCAATTTATTATCATCGATATAACTTGGTATAGTTTTACTCCGTTTCCAATAAATAGGTTAAGTTTCTATATATTAACATAAAACGCAGTAATGAAAACAAACGGTCAATTCTCTCAACAATTGCACCGCAATGTAACATCTGCACATTAAACGTAGGACGAAATGTTTTGAAATTTAAAGTTTATTAGGCACTCGCATCGACGATCGCGGCCGAACCATTTCAACACAACTACTTAATTACTTTCTACGTACAGGTATTTCAGTGACGTACTCTCATAGTTTTATCTATAGCCTTTGTGCTAGTTTGAAAGCTTTTTGTTCTTAAACTCGGATTTGCTTGGAATTTTGTGTACGGATTAAAATGTATTGTGTGGGAGTTAATAAATTGTATATATTTGCTGCCCGTATAAGCTAAAGGAAAGGCTCAAGCAGAATGGTAGCACCACAGGGCAGCACTATCTGACAGAAAACCGAAATGAAGTAACTAAATATGGATTTTCGTTTGTTTTCTTAAATATTCATAAATCTGCAATACGTGTTTTATATCAGTGGAGATCAAAAGAATATATTATGTTTAATAAAAATGCATGAGTGTGAGATTTTAAAATATACATATATGACGGTTAATGATGGGGCGTGATAAAAAATTGTGATAAAAGTGATGTTACCTAAGAAAAGAAGTATAACACAAGTACCAACACGTTTCCAACACTTAGCAGCATTGCTATATATAAGGTATATATAAACTGCCACCGAAAACGAAGCCAGATGATAGTTTTAGTAACTTCAGACATTTTGAAACTTAAAATTTGTTTAAATAAGAGACTCTTTATAAATATCAGCGTGTTTGGGTGGTAAATACATAGTTTTTGCTAAACTAACATATAAAACCTTGCTTACCATTAGATATTTCTTTAAAAATGAAATAGTAGACATTATTATTTTTGGAAAAACAACGTATTTACCACCAAAAAACGACGATAGGTAAAAAACACAAAAAAATCGTAGCTTTTGCCATGTTTTTTTGTATTATGTCTGAAGTAACTAAAACTACCACCTGGCTTCATTTTCGGTCGCTGTCTGGATATACCTTGTATATCACTTTATGTCACAGCATAGAAATTGCGACAGAGTTCGAAGTAACAACAACTAATAATAGAATCGTAATGAATCGTATTATTTATATCAAGATATCTAAGATAAACAATTAGTTAAATATAGAGATTATTTTCCTGCTTCCTTCCGCCGTAGCCTGAATAAGCAATTAAGAAGGCATCCGGTCTTGTGTAGAGACAAAAATAATTGTCCAATATCAGTCGATACTTTATCCAGATGGCATTATACATGTCATCAAGACCAGAGCAAATGAACACAAAAAGCTTGAAATATACATTTAAAAATTGTCATATTATACAAATTAAGTGCGTGGTGGCCTGTTGCTAAGTGGACCAGACGCGGCTGCCAACATGCTCACGGTGGTCGCGGGTTCAAATCCCAGAACACACCTCTGACTTTTCGGATTCATGTGTGTATTGATTGTTAATCACCACGCACTATAACGGTGAAGGAAAATATTGTGAGGAAACCTGCATACTACAATGATTTGTAAGTTTCTATGGTGTGTAAAGTCTGCCAACCCGTACTATGTCAGCGTGGTGGACTATATGACCTAACCACTCTCAATCGTACTCTCGATTGTAGAGGAGGCCCGTGCCCTGCAGCGGGACGTTTATCAGCAGATAGATTAGATATAGGTAGATAGATTATACGAATTATATATATTTTCTTTTATTTTCCTTAGAGATTATTCAAGCTACTTTATCTTTATTCGAATATGTATTAAATTTTGTGGACACTATGGATTTAATAAATTGCCTGTAATATTTGTTAAATAAGTAGAATAAATTGAAATCTTGTTAATCTCCGAGATGAGATGTGGAACAATATTAATCACAAAATACTTCCATTAAGCATCTAATCAAATTAACAAAGACTACTTTAAACAAAGCACCATTTGTAATCACAAATCCACCACTGACAAAGCATTGGATCCGATTAATTTTCTTAGCCATTAATAAACATTTCATTGAATGAATCTCTCGCTAGTTTCAACATTAAAATCTTAAACGTCTTGTAATTAATTGAGAGATCTCTCGTCGCATTGTTCGGCTATCAAACGTGATAATACACGCTTGATAGTTGTCTAATTACAGGTCTGAGTTAGGTGAAGTAATACAACGCCTAAAGGTATGGCTTAATGTCTAGCGGAAACTTTATCGCCGTATAAATATAAATCTATTTTAGCTGTCGAATGTCCTTTTCATATAACTTTTAAATTCAGTTTGAGTCGAGAAGACAAAACATTCCATGAGTAAAGTTAGACGAGCATGCCGTTCGCCTGATGGTAGGCGATACAACCGCCCATGATCAGTGGCAAAACCAACCAATACCTTGAAGTACAAAGCAATGTTGGCACTCCTCTACGCTCGCAATGTTGAGACATAAGATGTCAAGTCTCAATATGTCCAGTAATTACTCTGGCTACAATGCCCTTCACACCGAAACTCAACAGTGCAAATGCACTAACAGTAGCATAAAAACACTACTGTTTGGCGGGAGACATGGACATTGCGGTGGTACCTACCTAGACGGCCTCTCACAAATGAGATACCTACCACCAGTAAAGAAATAAAAAGTTGATAAATAAGAAAAAGCTCTACTTGCATAGAGCTTCAATCACTCGTATTTTCCAATGACATTTTTTTAATTAATAAAGTGAACCACGCTGCAAATGGTAATACACCTGAAACGTAATTCTAGATTCGCTTGCCCAACAAAGGTAGCTACAGGATAATATTGCCAAACATTTCATTCAAAAGTAATTATTTGTTATTAAATACACCGCAAAATAATTAATTTCTACAATTTCAGTAGCGCAGTCAATATAAAAGCAACGAGTAATTACAGCTTAAAGACTAGACCGAATATTCAAATCTGGTTTCACTTTCCACGACAATCAACTTTTTAATTATATCATTATTGTAATGTCTTAATCACAGTGTTTGTAAATGTATTCTAAAATAAAAAATAAACTCGTTTAGTAATTTATCCAACAAAGCGCATTACACACTAAAGCCGCCGCGCCGCCGGGCCGTCACATCCCGGTGGGATATAAAAAAGAATAATGTCGGCGACAAGCGCGACAAGTGATACCGGCCGACATGTTGGCGGCATATGTTCTGCTCAGTTACTAAGCGACATTCAACAACATCAAAAAATTCTTGATTTGTAATGAGTGACGCCGCCAACTAGCCCAAAAAGTTGTCGACATATTATGCCGGCGAGGCGGCGCGGCGGCATCGGCATAACTTTTTTAAACTAGAGGTAAAGTAAGAAATGATTTTGGCAAAGCCTCTGAGATTACGGACTGTCCTAGAAGGACCACATGTAAAGTGTAGTATATAGTGATATAGAAAATAGGTTGTATAATTATTTGTACTGGCTGTAGTACTTTAATGGTAGTTCGATATACAATTATGTCAGGGTCAATCATGTATTAAACGTATTAAAATGAATACGTGTGTTTCTTTATGCAAAAATTACATAAAGAAAGAGGGCAATTCCTGTCACTGTGGACTCTCTTAGGAAACGGTACTAATTTAGACTAATACCAATGTGTCTCCAAAAAAAAAAATCGCGCAACGTAAATAGGTAAACAATTTAATTTTGTTCAAAAATCTTCGAAGGACGTTAGCGAATTTAAAATACTAGAACTGTGCGTGATAAAGAGCGGCGATATTATTTATTGTGTTTGATATAGGTACAGATTACAGAAAGACGTGCCTTAGTTATGCTGGTATGCATACGTAATGCACTAAGGTCGGAGTACCTTTCGTAAGTTGTTTTGTTGAGTGATGTAAATAAATTCTGATTTTAAACACACACACACACACACTCATACGTAACCTTTCGTTGGTACTTAAAAACAAGTGAGAGAAAAAAAAGAAATAGTTCGGTGTGCTGAGCCATAGACTCAGAAGTTTCTTAATCTATAGCTGAGCAAGTGACTATTGCTCTTTCTTCATAAAAAAGAAACGTTCAAAAATGGTTGTAGTGTTAATTGACAAAAACTTGTAAAAGACTAATCAAATAAAGAATATTTTCATTGTGATTAAACAGCTGTCCCATAAGAGAGAAGCAAACACAGCATAAGCACGATAACACAAATTCAACCCGGTCCCGGAACTTGAACCAAGAAAATGTGCAATCGAACGGAACTTTGAATGCGTCACCGCAATCTTCGATTTTCGAAGTCTTACCAAGTGCAGAGTACTGAACAATTTTGCATTTTGATTTTCATAGTTTTGCGCATCGTGGCAGGATATTAAATACCAATTGCCGATTCGCTAATTGATTTTATATCGTGGCGAGCGCTTCTGTTGTGTAAATTATTAGATTTCACATACATACGTGCAATCTGCTAATAATAACATATCCATAACACAGGCACACATTCACATAGTCCTGACCCATGCTAAGATATAAATATTTTAAGGGTGTAAAAACGGCCGGAGGCTTTTGCGTTCATCACATCTAGACCTGAAACAAATATTTGTATAATTCGCAAACATTTGCCTTTGTCCAAAAATTGGAACCAATTGTTCTTGTTTCACAGCCTGAGTTATAACAAACCCCAAATCTAAACAAAAGTTCCCAAGGTACAATGTAAATATATTACTGCAAGACACTCGCCAATTAAAATTATAACGCTGCTCCACAGAGTCCATAAGGCTGTATAAATGGCTCGATGCACTGAGACAATAGGCTATTACTCACTTAATTTAAATTTAACAATAATGATACCCTAGGTACCCTTCAACTTACTTTATTACAGTCCGGTTCTAATAAACACACGATACTTAATTCGACCTTTGAAGGGGACAATTGAAGAGTAATTAGTTTAAACATCTCGTTCCCTCGGAGGATATTATGTTTAATAATCCGAGCTGTAGTGGATGCGAAGAATTTATTCTAAAGTTTAATTCAAAGTCAAAATGTTTTGTTTTTAATTTACGGTCATTGGCAGACGAGTACGTATTTACAACCCTACATTAAATGTATTGATTGAAAGCTCAGCATAATATGTTTCTACTTTGCGTTGGCTTTTGTAATATTGAACTGCAATAATGCTGAGTCAATTTCCTTCAATACACTTAATTTTAATTTTATTTTTATCTATTATTTTTTGGGTTTGGGACGAATGGTATTCGCTTCTCTAGCGACCACTATAATAGGAGTCAGGAAGTCATTTCATACCAAAATTTGTAACAGTTTAATTTCTTTAATTAACCCTGTTTCATTGTGGATATCGTAGTTTCTTTTATCAAAAAAGGACTGTAAGGATCGGTCGCCCTACAGTATGTAGGAACAACTGTCCATTGACTTATATGCCAGGATCATGGCACAGCCAATCGTAGCCTACCTTATTGTATACTCTCTTTTGATGCCGCGCTTAAAGAGTATTTTACAAAGGGGCCAATATTCAGTTGTCATCACAGGCTTCCCGTTATTGTGTTCGGTGGACGCTATCCGCGCGCATATAGATATCACACTACTACCTACAGGACATACAATTTGGAAATTAAACATTACAGTGGGTGTGATTAAGGTTTCTGCGCTCAAACCCTTTATGAGCACCATCATGACCTAGATACACCATTACCCAAGTTTTGATATTTGTGAAATCAGTGTTTGTAAACATCTTGGATTTAAAATTATTATTAGTGTATACATACAAAAACTAACGCCTTTTTCCTAGAAGGGACTGGCAAAACTGCCAGGACTACCCACGTTTCGCCTTGTGTGTTCCGTCCCATGATGTGATAGGAGGCGAGCCTATGCCATATCAGGCATAAAGTCCTGAGTCCAGACTGGTATAATAAATAAAAAAAATCAGTATCACTTTGCCCAGCACATGCTTCGAACCAAAGATTTCAGATTTGAAATCATAATGTGGTACAAGTGCGCCACTAAGGCAGTCTCATATTAGTGACCATGAAGTCAAAATCATACACAATAGAAACTAAACTACAGCAGAGTTTTATCATAAAACAATGATCAATCAGGAGACACGGTAATTAATCTCCGGCGACGGCTCTCGAGCAGGTACCGAACAAATTAATTATACCTGACTTTGTGTAGTTTTGGCTGTCTGCAACACTCATTAATTACGAGAGACGTTAATATCGTATTTCATTCGCATACATAAAGATGCGTGTTTCGAGAATTTTCGATTGTTTTGGGAGGAATTTAATTTTACTGTGCTTTGAGAACGATGAAGATGACCCTGTGTTAATGTAGACTGTCCTTGGTCTATTTAAATGTACTTTTCAGTATTTTTAAACATCAATAATGACACATTATAGGTAAGAGCGCTAATTGATACATTTTGATGAAATTACTCTTTTTTTAATATATGACAAGTTATAAAAAATAAATAAAGCAAATACTATGTAAACGAATGATTTCATGAATGAATGAATTTCATTTATCAATCCATTCGTTAGACTTACAAATATGTGAGACCAGTAACCTTGATTTCCAATTACTAAACCGTGCCGTAAAAGTTTAAATAGAATATATAAAATATCGACCACACTGTCGTCATCACAAAAATATCACGTGTAATACTTGATACGGTAAAAATAATAAAGCTTATAAAAAAAAGTTATAGATACATACATTGTAACCGATTTACAAGATTACATCGGCTATAGTACATCCGTTGTTGCAGAACACTCCCAGTGAAAGTACAATCCAACTGGGTCAAAGACAAGGTCAAATGATCATCCAAAACTATTTAAATTTCCTTAAACAAACAAAGGAAATAACATATAAACCAACAGTCCGGAGCGTCGGATTTCACCCTCAAACATTTTGAGCCAACAAATAGGATATTTTGTATTCAGCCTATGTCTATTTAACTCAGTAAGTTTGTTACGCGATGTCGTGAACAGAAGCGCAGTGGGACCGCGCCGCACGTGACGGAAGCTACGCTGCGTGTCGCTGCAGATACACTCCCAAATATAAACAAATGTGGTTTAACTATTGTGTTAGGACTGGTTGCTATAATGTACGAGTATATAAACGAAACAATTATTTCAAATGTAATTTTTTCCGTCCGCACTAGTCTTTTCTTGTCTTCATTTCGATGTCAATGTATATGCATTCTTTAAATATTAAATCCTTTACTGTTATATTAATCCTGCTTCTACTCTGCTCATAACCCGTCATATTGCAATTGTATTGTATTAGCCCATGTACGTACCACTGCAGGGCACGAGCCTACTCTACAATCGTTTTGATTGAGTGGTTAGGCCATATTATAGTCCACCACGCTGGTTTCATGCAGGTTGGCGGGCTTTACACACCACAGACATTTTACACATCGCTATGCTATGCAGATTTTTTCATCCGCCTCCCGCTGTTTTCATTCGCCGGTATAGTGCGTGGTGATTGACTATCAATTTACTCATGACTTTTTATGGCATGTAAAGTCCGCCAACCCGCACTAGGCCAGCATGGTGAACTATATGGCCTAACCACTCTCAATTGTACTCTCGATTGCAGAGGAGGCCTGTGCCCTATAGTGGGACGATTATGGGCTGATACAGTATAGTATTTTAATTATCTTAATACGTGATACTGAAATAAGGATTTCACTTCAGATTTTAAGACAAATAGGAAGTCATAAAATAAATTAGCGGTAAGCGGCACGGCATCGCATAGCACCTCTGCGTGGGGCGGAGTGTAATTGGAATGCTGCGGACACAGCCGCTGGACGCATGTGTTGTGGAATGTTTAATCTGTACCAACAGTTTTTGCTTTCTGCACACCCGGATATAATTGGAAGAAAACGGACATTCTCCGTATTTGTACGGGTAAACGTTTTATTTGTAACTTAAGGGGAGCTTAGGAGTCTTTTGAAATTAAATGTGTTTGCTGTGGGATGTGATTTAATACTAATTTCTTTGTTGTATTTTTAAGGCACCTAAAAGGCTAAAGGAGAATTACAAGCCTTTGAGAATATATTAGACAAAGGACAGAAGATAAGTAGTATGGATGAACTGTTGTTCAGTGGCACTTTCATTAATCAAACGGAATGCTATCAAAGTTTAAACACTTCGGGTATCTGTAAGACAGTGGTATCACACCAGACTTATGAAATTATTACAGTGGACAAACTTAGTTATGGTGTAGATTTCCTAGAACTGAGACTATTGAAACCTTAGTCCACCGCGCTGACCTATTGCGGGTTAGCAGCTTTCACATACCATAGAAACGTATATTATAAAGCCGAGGAATATAACAAAAACTTGTTGTAAGTAACGTAAACCAAAGCATATAAACAAATAAGGTTTTAATCAAACCTTGCTACGTTGTACACCCGCTGCAGCGGCGCCGAACGGGAAAGTTCGATTCCTCGGAAAAGATTAATTGCTCAAATCGCGCCCCCATTGTTCGGGGGTTGTTATTGACGCTTTTTGGGCCCTTTTTATGAAATTCGCAGACAATTGTTTTGGCCGGATTTATAAAAAAAAGTACAAAAAAGTTTTTAGTACAAAAACCACTACAAGATCAGGCTGGATGGAAATTTAACAAGCAATTTTCACACTTATTGCATCGATATAAGAGCGTCAGACGGAGAAAAGGGCGGTTTTAACGACAAAAATAAAGATTGCAATCGCAATAACGAGGTCACGACCTTTTTTGTTTTTGTCGGTCATTTAAAACTTTCATTAGTGAATTCTCTTTGAAATGTTCATTTTATTTTTTACTAAAACTTGCATTAGTGTGTTTTCTAAAATTTTCTAAATCGCTATAGATTTTTTAATGCTAATCCACACGTCTGCCAATATTTAATCAACCAATCGTCTGATCAATCCATTATTATTACTTGCATTGAAATTCTTTGTATTGGTTTGTAAATTTCATCGACTTCAAAAACGTTCCTAAATTAATTTTTAAATTGTTTTATTACTTCTTTTATGAGAAATAATTTCGATTGACTTAAATTTTATAATACACTATCTCAACATGACTTTAAACTAAGACAAACGTCAAAGAAGTAGTCCGCAATATTTACTTTAAAAAAATGTATACAGGGTGATATACACATGGTATTTAATTACATCCACGTGTTTCTTATCACCCCTGGTGGATTTGTGTAAAATAAGAAAACCCGAGATAACTTTTTGTAAGAAAAAATATTTTTGTTTACCGCTTAGCTGAACTTCAGTTCGGTTCGGGAACTTACCTGAACCGTAAAAAGACTCATACTATACTATACGAGTCGATCAAAAGCTTTTAAAACTATTTTTAACATGCCACAGTTTTCATTGGTGTGCTTACGAATTGTGGTTTAAATTTAATACCTTATGTCAGTATCACCCTGTATAATAATTCAGCCCATATACGTCCCAAATGGCACTGACATCCTCTACTACTACATTCAAGACTTCGATTGCGAATATTTACATCACTTGTTTTTTTTCTGTTCTAATTTTGAATATTCCCGCAGCAATCACTATAAATCAGGCGCCAACACTTCTCCATGCGTAATTTTAAAAGGTAAGCAAAGTAGAGCGTCCGCGAATACTCGCCCAACATATAAGTTACCTAATTTGTAATGTTAACGCCGAGCTACCCCCATCAACGACCCTCGTCCGAACAGATTGAGCCTACGGGAGACGCGATGGATCAAACTAAAAATATACAGCCTTTGTACGTCCACCTACGAAGGAATCCTATATTAGATTAGTTGCGTTTGGGAGTGCTGCGGATGAGAAAGCTATTGTTTAGCTTCAGGTAAGTTGATTTGTTATTAGTGAGCTTTGGGGACGGCATGGCAACGAATTTAATTTTGTACTAAAAGATATTCAAACTTATCTGGTAAGAATACGACATAAATTCCATTGTTTTGAACTATGCCGTGGCATCGTAAGGCATTTCTCGATACCGCGACATCGCTTTATAACAATAGAATGACGTATTTCAACCAGATAAGATTAAATATCCTTTGGAAAGAAATTGAACCCCTTGCCATTCCGTCCCGGTCCGCGCTGGCCTTTAGATTTCCTTTTAATTATTAGCGACTTTGCCCGGCCCCGCCTGGTTGCACTTTTTTGAAAATTTGCTATCGACTATGTATGTCATCAGGGATAATGTAGAATTCTAATGGTAAAATATCTTTTCAAATCGATGCATTCGTTTCAGACCATTGAATATGCAAACAATCAAATCATTCCTCCTTATAAGATTAGTGTTAATAAGCCTGAATTTTATTTTAATTACAACAATAGTGTAATGGCGTATTTTTTATTTCTAAAACTCATGTAACTGCGTCACAAAAATATATAGAAGCATATAGGTAAAAGTATTTTAACTTTTTCTAGATTCTAACCGTTTGTCAAGTACACCTTAAAATTGAAACATGCATGGCGCTCATAGACTTTACCCCAAAGTCATGAAATAGCACAATATAATATAGATATCACCCACCTTATAAGTAAAATTCGTAAAAAATATACAAAACCCAGCCGAGCTACTAATCCAAATCGGGGCACTCCAAACATTCAGCCAAAGAGAAATGGGTTCATTCTCATTTGCTCACTCCATTTCTTTTATAGCTGAATGCCCGCATCAAACCTTAGTAGGCATAAAGGAAATCCTTCCAAGTTATCCCTCATACGTAACGTTCCTTGGGGGATACCTGCTTTGTTTAGTAGCACCGTCCGGCCACTTTGATCAGCGCATACCGATCGCTCGGAAAATCATTTCATTTGTATTGAATATGAACTGTGTACAAGTGGGTCAGATTTAAAGGATTTTCGTGTTGTACCTGCGCCTTTATGGCTGGTTATGTTTCTTGGTACCCTTCAGAATCTCTGTATTATAATAATTTTGCACGCAACGATATTTTGTAGATTTAAAGACACAAATTGACTCATTTACTGATTAGTCAGTGAACAATCCATAAGCATTTAATATACATATTAGACACAATGAATCGTCAATTATTTCAGTCATAAAACAATCCAGCATATTTTAAATATGACAAAATTCAAATCACATCATGTGATACTGTGATACTGGTGGTAGGTCTCTCATATGTGAGAGGTACCAGCGCAGTGTCTATTTCTCCTGTCAAACAGCAGTGTAAATTGCACTGTTGTGTTTTGGGTTGAAGGGCATTGTAGCCAGAGTAACTACTGGACATATTGAGACTTAACATCTTATGTCTCAGGATGGCGAGCGCAGTGGAATGCCAAGCATTGCTTTGTAATTCAAGGTGTTGTTTGGTTTTGCTACTATTCATGAGCGGTCGTATCGCTTACCATCAGGCGAACGGCATGCTCGTTTCGCCATTCAAAGCAATAAAAAAAAAATGTGATTGAATAAAATATTTACACAAACTAATGTGGAATCGTCGCAAACAATCATACATGCAACTACCTTACACTCGATCTACCTAAGCGAAAAGTTTCACTATGGCATAACCAGATTGCCGACTTTCATTTATAAAGAGATTTTTTACATGATTGGCCAATAAATTCTGTAATATATGTGACGTATGTAAGCTCACACCTATATTCTGTAAGGGGTTGACAGAGGAATAGATCCACGCAAAATTCGCGAAGCTATTTCTGTCCAAATGTTATTATATTTGGAGGTGAATGTATTAAATATTTATAGGTAACGATAAATTTTATGCCTTTTTTTTTTTTTTTTTTTTTTTTTTTTTTTTCTCGCGGGGAAAATCCCTTTACGGACCATCCCACCCCCGAAGGGGCGGGGGTGTGTCGGACTCACCGGTGCGCCTTCCGGCCCAGCGAGACGTGGAGCTGGGTCGGGTCCCTATCGTATTCTGCGCACCGAAATACCGACTAAAAACCCCGCGTCGGCCACCATCGGTGCACTTTGGAGACGGCCCCGGGATACCGCTCAACGGACGCGCCAGGACCGCCTCCTTGTGCACTGCCGCTCAGCGACGCAGCTTTGGACGCGTGTTGCGTCACGTCTCGGGGGCCGCCAAGATAGGGACGGCGGCCCCGCGTGGCCTCTGCGGCGCCGGGTTAGTTGTTGTCCCGGCGCCTCCTACGTCTCCTGTGGCGACGAGCGGGATCGGCATCAGCGCTCTCCTTCTGCGACATGACACGTTCGCAGAAGGAGAGCATGGCTCGCCACGAACTCCGGCTGCCGACCATGGCGGCGACCACGGCCGGCAGCGAAAGGTCGCTTCCAATGACCGCAGTGAGAGCGCTGCGCTCCTCGTCCCAGGCTGGGCACTCCTCCAGCGTGTGCTGGGCCGTGTCCTCACGGCAGTTGCCACAATGGTGGCACACGGCGGACTCCTCCGCTCCGGCTATGCGACACAGGTACGCACCGAAGCAGCCGTGCCCGGTGAGCACCTGCGTCAGCCGGAAAGTTGGCGCGCCGTGGCGCCTGTCCAGCCACTGCTCGAGGACAGGTCGCACTGCCGCGACGGTCCTCGTGCCAGCACTAGGGCTCTCCAGTCTGGAACGCCACTCCTCCACAGCGGACCTGCGGAGGGAGGCCAACATGGCCTCGACCTCCCTGGGGACCAACCTCTGCCCACGCCCGGACGCTTCCTCTCGTTGGAAAAAAGCTGACGAGAGGATCTTGGCGTCCAGCACCCAGGGCAGAGTTCCCGCCAATACGCAGGCCGCCTCGTGCGAGACCGTGCGGTAGCCCCTGATTATTCGCTGCGCCACCATGCGCTGCGGACGATGCAGCAGGCGGACGCAACGATCGCCCAGGGACCCGGCCCAAACGGGACACCCGTAGAGGGCCATGGACCGCACGACTCCAGCATAAAGATTTCGGCAAGGGATGCCAGGACCATCAGTGTTGGGCAGCAGGCGCCCCAGTGCGCCCGCCGCCCTCACCAGCTTCGGCGACAACTCCGCAAAATGCGCGCGGAAATCCCATCGACTGTCGAGGACAAGACCGAGGTATTTCATCCTCGAGCCGACGGGAATCCGCACGCTCTCCACCGTGATGTGGGCCCCAGGCGGAGGCCCACACCGAGGACCGTGGAAACACACGGCCTCGGTCTTGTTGAGGGCCACCGTGAGGCCCAGTCGCCGAATCCTGCCCACCACCAGTCCAGTACCGAACGAGGCGAGCAGGGCGGACCTCTGGAACGTCCTGGCCGTCGCTGTCACCAACGTGTCATCTGCATAGCAGACGACAGCGACGCCCCGAAGGTTGGTACCACGCAACACCCAGTCGTAGCCGATGTTCCACAGGAGCGGCCCAAGAACCGAGCCCTGCGGAACACCGCACGACACTTCTCTACGGTGCCACCCGTCGGCGCCCGGATACACAACGCACCTATCAGAAAGGTACGAGTGCACCAGACGCCGAAGGTAGGGCGGCACTTCGTGGTACCGCAGTGCTAAATTTTATGCCCTAGTCCAATATAGCATGTGTATATGCAACCCATTAAATGAGAATTGAACATAAATCAGTGATGAATTCGTTATATACAATCATTCCGAACAAATTATTTCAATCTAAATTTGAAAATCGAATATAGCCTTATTGATAGAGGTAATTTGGTCGCGTTGGCGTCATCTAGGTTGGAGTAAACCATAGATATATTTGATATCTGTGGATTAGACATTATTGTCCGCTGCCTCTCCCTCTCTCTCTCTCCTCTCTTTACCACATGTAGTCTTCTGCTATCTATCATCCAACAATACGAAATATTCACGTAATCCCCATATTGGACTCCAGCGGAACTAAAAAGCCGAGGCATTAACCTGTACTTACTTGTATTGACTTAACAAACCAAAAACCCTGGGTCATTGTAGGCCTACCCCAACTTATAACTGAAAACATAAATAAACGATCGCCGGTAAAAGGGTCACAGTTGCTGTTTAATGAGTTGTGTTAAGGTCAAGAGTTGGAGAAGACAATATTATTTAAAGCACCCCAATTAACTGGGGTGAGCCGACGCGTGGCGTGAGTTTGGGGCGGACAAATATGTCGGACATAATGTTCAATTCTTGTTAAGGACGGCCCGACTTAACTTGTGTAAGACAGTCGCGACGTGGCCACGAAACTTGCTGTTAGAAACTGTTATTTATTAATTTTATTTGAAGGGCAACTTCGGCAACATGGGCGAATGCCTTTCTTTATCTCATAGGTTTAGAAAGATTTGGTTTGTGAATTATGGAATATTTTGCAAGTTCTCAAATGGTTGAAAAAAATATGTACCTCTTCTATCAAGTGGATTTAATACAGATTCATAAGTATATATGTCTATTATTAAATACAATATATAGTATGTTATGAAATCTTGTAAAGGTACTTTCGAAACTCTTGTGAAAGACGGTGACTCAAGTTAAAGGGAGCCGTAATAAACGTTTTCCCCGAAACAAAAATGCAGTTTTCCCCCTTTCTAGAATACTATATTAGGATCCGACTAAATTAGTATTATTATTCACGTCACTCTTTATAAAAATGAATACCAATGTGTGCAAAATTTAAGAAATACAACTTTTCGCATCACTGTATATATTATCGAGCCCGTATATTTCACGGCGTGAAATCGAAAGGGTTGAATCCATTCGAACTCTGCTAATGTGCTAGTTCCGTCCTTGATTAATTTTGTGCCGCATCAGTCCGAGATCTACATTTTCGCGCCTACGCCCCTTCCCCCTCCCCTGAGCCCCCCCGTTCGCCACCTCACCCCCCTCGTCGAACATGCAGGATTAATTAAGTGGGCAGTGTTTAGCCTTTCTGCCGGCTCGTGAATCTCGGTAACATTTTTCCGGCTTTCTATTTGAATCGTTTGTTCAACAGTTTATTAAAACATCATGCATGCATTTCTGAGTAGAACTGGCAGTCACTAAGTCTTTTCCTTAAGTGAATTTGCCCTTTCAACATACCTTTTACGTCTCTCTAATATTATTTACATTCTTGACGACATTGGGTTGCACTAAGTGAATTTGTGTAAATAAGAATCAAGACTATTTTATCAAACATATTCTATACTACAGCTGCTTAGTTACAGTTTGGCTAAATAATGTTAACACAAAATTAGGTGTGTGGTCTCTATTCAATACATTCGAGTATGGCTTCTTGTGCAAATGTAAACTTTAAAAGCAAAATACTATATTAATTCCACCTAAAAATATTTGAAAAGATTACGCAACATAGGAACGATTCAAAAATAAATTTAGATATTATTCCAACATGTAATCTGCAAGTGTATGTTTGTGAGAACGTAAGCCACTTTGGTGTACAAACATGATACCGTACACGTGCGGCCGAGGGGAGGTGTGCGCGCTGTATTTTATTTAATTTATTACATCAACATGGTACATTTTACCGTATTATGATCAGATAAAAACAAAAATACGTTTTACAGCGTTGTGCAGTTGGATATCCAGAATTGGAAACGAGAAATGGAATGGTTTCTCCAAACGTTTGTGAAAAGAAACATTATGACATTAAACAGTTGCAAGATGTAATAGAAAATGCAATATACCTAGTATTCATATTTGATCTGTTTTTGTTCCATAAATTCAAAAAGTATTTTTACATATTATAAAGAGTTTTCAAATCATTACAAATTCTGAATAAAACATGATTTCCTTTTTTTGTTTTGACCAGATGTAGAAATATTAAATAGAAACTTTAAATTAATTTATTATTTTTATCCATTACGGGACCTCCACGCTCTATTACTGTTCGCACTTGCCAGTTTTTTATTTATCTGCACTAAGTGTTTGCTAAGAACGTATCGTACAAACTATTGGCGAGGATTCAAATCGCTACATGTACTTAATGTATGAACATAACTTACACGTGTAAGAGACATATTTCTACATATATTTTATCTCTTACATTTGAATGACCCACTTTCATCACTTTTGTTAAATTCATATACTTTGAGATTGAAAGTTACTTCTAAATTATAAACTGTTTAACAAATACATATATTGCCAATGATAGGTTTTAGCCCGCTTCTTAGGAGCAACCCTTGCAGCTATTGACCATGCTCCTTGTAAAACTATGGCGAATAATAAACAACTGATAAAATATGAAAATAATTGCGCATAAATACAAATTGTTCACACGTGTAAAATTAATTAATCAATTTAATTGATAATTCTAAAAAACCTATGTTTTTAGTGTGCCGACACTCATAGATATCGATTCACCCGACACAACGCATGTGACTTCAGCGTATTACAACTTAATTTAGACATTTCAGAATATAAAGCACCTATTTGCGTGGAGCGAGAGGAGCGCCCGAAACTACATTCAATTTAAATAACGCACGCATACATCTCGGCCGGCAGTGTAACTATGACACTTAAGTCAATAAATTATAGCTGAAAGTGGACTTGAGCGTTCCACTGGTGATATTCAGAGTGCAAGTTAAGGGCGCACATTTGGCAGAGCCCGGAATTACGTGTTTTGTACTAACCTAAAAAGTGAAAAGTCGTTTAATGTAATGTAGACGCTTTTACCTTTACTACTCGGGTGCTAGTTGTGTACACTTTTGAATTGGAGATAATTATTATTCTTCAAGTTAAAATAATTTTATAATTTAACTTGAAGGCTCTACAAGTATTTTTATTCTATACTAGCGGTCGGGTCGGACTCCGCCCGGGTGAGATACAGTTTTCAAAACGACGCGTACGGCCAAAATTTTCAATTAATATCAATTTAGAATATCAACCAATGGGACCACGAAAACATAATAAAATTTCCTCGTATTTTTGCTAGATTTTTCACTACTGCTTTCCCCATAGGTATAATAACGTAATAATATATAGCCTATAGTATTCCTCGACAAATGTCCTACCTAATAGAAAAATATTTTTTCAATTCGACCCAATAGTTCCTGAGATAAGAGGTAACAAACAAACTCTTCAGCTTATATATATATATATATATATATATATATATATATACTAGCGGTCCCGACCCAGCTTCGCCTGGGTGCATATATTTTTTGATTCCACTGCACACCAAATACATGTTATTTTTCATATAAACTCTTGTATATCTAATCTTGACGTAGCTATCCTATTGTCTGGCTTAATCCCGTCTCATCCGTCTGTTCAGTTTCATCCCGATCCGTCCCGTCCTTTCTCTTTATTTTCCATCCCGTCTTATAACGTGCATTTACATTTCGTCCTATCAAATCTGTCAGCTATCCCAGCCCTCTCCCGTACTTTCCACTCTATTATATCCCGTCTCTCCATATACATGTACATACAAAGATTGCCTTATGAAATTTTAACATTAAAAACTTAAGCGTTTTTTATTGTCCATCCAATATTTTTTATTAGTTATTAGTGTTGCCAGGTGTCCCGCTTTCCGCGGGACGTCCCGCTTTTCAGGGGTTTGGTGACGCGTCCCGATTGAACCTTCGGCGGGACGCCAAATGTCCCGCTTTTTGACCACCCCTCTCAGAACGAATAAAAAACTAAATATTAAATAATAATAAAATAAAATATTATAAACTTTTATTTATAATCCGTACTGTATTTCGCGTTTTCCTACAATTATTAACCTACTTAGTATCTAATTCGATTCTAAAGTTGTTTCCATAGACTGATTCCAAAAAAATACAGGACTTTGAATAAGTTCTCGCGGTTTGTTCACGAATTCCTAGCTTTCTTATTTTAGATGGTAACACATGTGCAAGGAAATACTGTTAGTGAACTTGTGTCTTCGTGAATATTAGCTAGCTCCAATGAAAATTCCTTCGTAACAATTTCAAGTTTCATACCGCTTAGAGAGTATTTCTGGCGAATTTTACTTTACGACATGTACATGTAGATGTAAAAAAAAGAAGAACGCATCTTAACTTCACTTAATTCTCTATGAGCATTATAGAGGGCATAATTTGTCAGAATTCATGTGCAAAGGCGTGTCGGAAAATATCAATTTTAATCTTGAAAATAAAGATCGCTCTGGTAAATCGAAAAAATTATAGTCTGAGAATTTAAGGAATAACTCGATGAAGACCGATAGTAAACGCTAGAGGAAAATGCAAAATTTTTAAAATATTTGGAGTAAGTTACGAAACCTCTGCTTATCCCTTCTGGAAAAAATGCGTCAATTTATGTATGTATGCATGGTATAAAACCATGGCGCCTCATGAACTTAAGCCTCGAGAGATATGGTACTTGGTCTGGTTGAGCTGCGCTTCCATTATTATAATAATAACCAAAAACGGCTATAGTATATACAGCTAAAAAGAGGTATAGTAATAATGTGTGAAAGCAAAAAAATATATAAGTCCCTTTTTTTTAATAGGCGTCCCGCTGAAGAACTCATAATCCCGCTTATTTTAATGTCCTGTCCCGAATTTTCAAAAACTAAACTTGGCAACACTAGTTACCATATACAAATTAATAAAACCTTCATACTGCCTTACCAGGTGACGTAAGTAGTAGAACAAATATTTAAAAATATAAAACTGCATATCGTTTCATTATAATGTCTAGATACGGCATCAACGTACCAATATTTTTTTATATTTGATTCTGAAAACAATACTAATGCGGAATTTAAATTTGTCCCCCAACGCATCTAAATGTATATATTCAAAAAACAATGTCCTTTATGAAAACGAAAAATTATAATTAGATATATTTTGGTGAACTCCGGCAAAACGCTTCGATAGAGCATACCTTGTTTAAAACTGTTACAATAATCTCAAAAAACAACAGGCTATTATGGTAGATATGGACATCGTTCTATTTTACATTTAACAAAATTACGCGCAAGACGCCGTATCTAGATAATATTATATACACGATGTACATTTTTTTTGAATTTTGTTCATGATTTTGTTCTATTTCGTCAGCCGTCAATGAAAGACAATGGAAAGATAGTAAACAAATTAACATTAAGGGAAAATGATTCATCTTTTATAATTATGTTTTCGTCGAGTTTTCATTACTTTTAAAATGTATTCTGCTATTCGGGGCGGGGACAAATCCAACGAACCAAAAACCATGAAAATTGGTCTAGCCGATCTCGAGTTATAAGTGTTGTAACAAACCCGACTTTGTTTTATATATATATATAGATATATTAGTATAGATTATGTTCTGTATAAGTTTATATACGTCCCACTGCAGGGCACAGGCCTACTCTACAATCGACAGTACGATTGTGAGTGGTTAGGCCATATAGTCCACCACGCTGGCCTAGTGATAGATTATGTACTTATATTTAAAGGAATCGCCTGGGGGTGCAATTAAATTTTATATTTAATACTTTATATTTATATTCCACTAATTTTGTCGGCTTAACTTGGTTAAAATCAAAGACAAGTGAATTAGCAATGAGCAAATAATTATTTAAGCAACCCATAGGTCAGTTAGGTCGCTTCAAGTTAGAAGTGTTAGAACTTTGCTGTTAAGCGTGGTAGCTGCAATACAAATGGATCGGTTCATATGGGTACATAGGGGGGTCATAGACGTACCACTGTATCCGCTGTTCATTTTGTACGGCAAGTGTGATTGACAAAGATATTGTTACACCGACCCTGAACACGTGTGGGACAAGAGAAAAAAATACTTTCTTAAGCAAAGCTGAAACAAACGTACATATGATTGAAGTGGTGAGGAATATTATAAAAATATGAATGATTTGCTCTGATTTAAACCACTTGTAACTTTTGTTATAATCACCATATCGTAAACTGGTTGTGAAACGAGCAACACTAGAGTTTCATGACCGTTCTTCTCTAGTGAAAATCGCTTTCCGAACCGTGTGGTAGATAAAAAAATACGGAATCTAAATGATGTAGAACATTTTAATGGATTCAATAAATTATTTTCATTTCATTTCATTTTCGGAAGCTTTCACTGGCGTATAGAAACGCCCAGGACACTTGAGTACCGAAGATTTATTGCTTGTTGGGAAAAAAGGATTGTCTTATGAAAATAACTCTTATTTAGGCTGTTTCAATGGCGTAATTAAACTACTGTACGATTACACTGAGGTTTCCGATTCGGATTCCGGGTCCGGCAAAATTATATTGGATTTTTCTATTCATTATCAGCCCGGAGTCAGAAATATTCTCGCATCAGAGTGCATCTCACTTATACTTCTATGCTTGAATCATGCTCTAATGCTCTCGTGCTTCTTCGCACACCGAAACTTATAACGAGTTTGAAAAGATGTTTGGCCCGTCAGATTTGTCTGGCTCATTGGAGAATATTTCAAAATATTGTACTTTATAACATATTTAAAATTCAGGCTTCTAAAGTAAAGGCTAAATATTGTCGACTTTTAAAGTATATATTTGTACAGTATAGATCAGGAGTCCCCAGAGCGCCGCGACGCCCTAGTATGTCGTAACAAGTGCAGTAGGACGCCCTGAAGCAATCAATTATATCCGTCTCAATTTGAATATTTGTGCATACCCGCGAGCAGCATTATATTTAAACAGATTAGAGCGGACTAAAACAGGTTGGGAACCCTGGTATAGATCAACATCATATATTTAGTAGACACTAGTTGTGCCCGCGACTTCGTTCGCGTAGAATTTAAAAAAAACTTTATTTTTCTAAAATTCAAGAATTTTTCTAAAATAAATGTAGCCAAGTTACTCCTTATTATATCAGCTACCTGACAAAAAAGTCCCGTCAAAATCGGTCCAGTAATTTCAGAGATTAGCCGGAACAAACAGACAGACAGACAGACAGAAAAAAAATTTTAAAGATCATTTTCGGCACAGGTATCGTGTATATAACGATATGTAGTTGGACATTTTTTTTATTTTCACTTTTAAAACAGACACTTCAATTTTATTTATATGTATAGATAAATGTAAAAACTAGCCTTGCTACTTTGACGTAAGTTAACAGAGTAATGTTCCACCCTTGATACCTGCTACCTAAAAAACGGCCCCGCTTTCAGCTTATTGAGTATCCATTCCTTGCTATGTTTATATTATACTACCGATCCTAAAATGCCATCTTTCCTAAAATCAAAGTCTGGGGTGACTGAGATCTTGGTCTATAAGGTCTATTGGGGGGTAGTATCTTTGTATCAGCCTCCGTGGCGCAGTTGGTTAGACGCCGCCGGTGAAACGAGAGGTCGCGGGTTCGATCCCGTACAGAGAGCAATGTTTGTGCGGCCCACAAATATTTCTTCCGGGTCTGGGTGTTTGTGAGACCGAAAAGTCCCTCTTAGTTCCTGATACCCACGACACAAGACTCGATCTTAGTGTGGAGTCAGGACTATGTATGTGACTGTTTGGTGTTATTTATTTATTTATTTATCTATTATGTATCTATTATTCATACCTCTCCACAGATTGACTAACTGTACAAGAATGTGTACATCTACCAATATTTACCGATAGCTCAGCACGCCGGATTAATATATTCACGCGGTCTAATTGAGGATTAAGTTTTAATGTAACGTCATTATCATGGATAACGAAGATTTAACAAACTGTTTTAAATATTCATTAATCTACTTTTAATTAAATGTAGATTCAAAATGCCAGTTAATAAAGAGACCAACCACAATATCGAGAAATTATATTCGTAATCGGATACTGGTTGTGTTACGTATACGGATCCATATCATAGTATTTTACGCCGCCACGATACAATAAATATATGAAACAAAACGAAACGAAACGAAACGAAATCTATAAAATGTCACGCATAATTTAGATTCTGTCACTTTTTCCACCACCACCCGGATCACAAGGCTGTTTTCGCCAGAGAAGAACGAGCAAGAACTCTAGCGTTGCTCTTTTCAAAATAAGTTTTGGTTTATATTGTACCGGGTATACTGCACCTGGTTCCGAAAGATGATTGTCAATCGCGGGTAAACACAATTATACCGAATTCTTTAAAAAATATAAAAAACAAGACATACTAGCGTGGGTCTCTATTGTTTAGTCACACAAGATATGGTTTTATTAAACTCACTATGGTTTTATTTATCCATGATTGAGCATGAATGGGCAGGATCGTCCGGGGCTATACAACAGTATCACAGTAAATTAACCTGAAGCAACAGCTTGTTACCACGTTTCGTTCGTGAGTTAGATTGTGGGATGCCCAATACTCCTTTTGTCCTCCAATCCTCTTTCATTCCCGCTCCCCTTCTGATTTGATGGAACGAGTAACACCTCCATGATGCAAGCCTTGTGAATTTTCATGGGAGGCAGTGATCACTTACCATCAAGTGATCTGTTTGCCGCAGATACGCGTTATAAAACAAAAAAAATGCAAATTCTTGTTACGGTAGTTAAATAAACACAGAAAATCTATACTAATATTATAAAGCTGCAGAGTTTGTTTGTTTGTTTGTTTGAACGCGCTAATCTCTGGAACTACTGGTCCGATTTGAATGATTCTTTCAGTGTTGGGTAGTCCATTTATCGAGGAAGGCTATAGGCTATATATCATCACGCTATGACCTATAGAAGGAAAGCAGTAGTGATATTTCTAGCAAATACGAGGAAATTTTGTTCGTTTTTCGTGGTCCGATTGGTCGATATTCTAAACTGATAGTCAGAATTAAACATTTTGACCGCCGTTTTAAAACGTGTATGCACCCGGGCGGAGCCGGGCCCGACCGCTAGTTAGACATACGACAACAATTTATAAGCATATTACGTTCGATATTCAAAGCTACAATTTCCAAGAGACATACCAAACCTAATTCCTTCACCACTTCCGCGGCCATTAACACGAGCACGTCACAGTCCCAGAGGTGTGTCCTTGACAAATGTTTGGCGAAAAGACCTGACGACGAGGGGAGTCCATAGGGAGAGGGGGGAGTTCCATCAATCAGTTGTATTATACCTAGTTATCCATACATATACTATGATAATTGATTACGTGCTCGAATCAGGAAGAGATTCAGAAAACATTCCGGTTTGTTTAGGACATGTTTGCATATGGACTGCTTGGGAATACTTATTGTGGAATAGAGGAATGCCTCAAGTTGTGATGAATTTAGGTCAGAAGATATTTTGATGGTAAACAGGAGAAACATTTTGCAAGATTGAGGATGCGAATTGTATTACGATTATACAAATTGCAGGTTGATATTTCATATTCCCATCGATATCAATGTTATATTAGATAAGACGTTCTTTGTGAAAAATGTGTCCCACTAGGTGCGGTGCATGCACCGCAAACGAATCAGTCAAAAACGCGTAAGCGCCATGAAATTCACAGCGCTTTAAACCTTTTGGTCGCGAGAAAACTACACCCTGAAAGCGGTCTAGCACTGCATGATTATACTGTTTGGTTAGACGACTAATTATTTGTTCCAAGCTGCAGCGATTTAGTTTCAACTTTTACAAAAATCAAACGAGATATTTGTATGGGATAGCTTCAATACACGTAGTAATATATCTCAATTCATATTCCTATTTACCACACTAAGGTCTTATCAGATTTTTTTTTCAACAGGTCTAACGATAATAAACATGTCGAGAAACAATGCGCTTTGAATTTAAAAATTCACAGAAAGTAGGCATATAAATTCAGGAAAATGCGATTAATATACGTCACCACTAAACCAATGACGCAATCAATTAAACATGTAACAATAATAAAGAATAAAACCACAAGAAGGTAGAAGTAAAAGCTATATAATAAGTAACGAGGTTGATTAACTTCGTTACCTTCGTCCCATATCCACCTTCAACGAACAAAAGAAGTCAGTAGGGAAACACATATTCCCCTTACCTCTTGGCAAGAAGGGGGATTGTGAAAGCCTTTCAGTAATAAGGAGCGAGCAGGAGCAGTGCGTAGCAACTCATTATAATAATCCTTTAACTAGGTTTAATTACTCAATGTACAAACTATGGTACAAGTACCCAATAAGCCGGATATTAATCCACAATCTGCGACATCGGGAAACAACAAAAACAAACGGAAATTACCCACAGCAGCAAGTACCAGCGGCCTTTGTTCCGCGTTAATCCATTATGGGCACATTAATGAAGCTCATAATAGAATTAAATGAGTCTCAAAGTACTAAAGTCTTTAAGAATTTAGACGGCCTTATCGTAATTTTATTTGTCATCTTAAATATTAAGGTACCGATGTTTACTTAACTTTTATAAAATGATTTGCGAAGCGTATAAAATAGGACTGATTTTTATTGAGTTATTGAATGTTGAAAATTTTGGAAATATAAGCAAGTAACTTTATATAGTACTTCAAAACATATTTAATAATGCCATTTACTAATTCTCTATCTCTTATTCTTTCTCTAGTTCCAATTTACAAAATAAAAATTAACCTTTTTCAATTTACAAAATAAATATGTCACTTACCGCCTATTACACTTAAATATAAAAACTATCGGAAAATAAACTAGTCCAACTCCGGTAACTTTTACACATCAAATTCCATGTGGAGCACGCCAATCGCCAAACGCGTCACATCGGAAACTTTCCAACACCTGTATGAATGAATTAAATAAGAAATTTTCGCAGCGAACTTTACGCGTCGGTATATTTAAAATTTCACTCGCGAAGGTCGGCAAACGCGGCGTCGTCGCTTAATCAAAAATAACGCAGCAACAAAATTCAATAAGAGCGTCTCATAAAACACGTTAAAATGAAAAATATTAAATTCCAGAGACAAAAAAAATATATTTTATTCGCGCGGGGAGGTAACATAAATAATTTAATTTAAAACGCTGAAAGTTTGCGCGCTCGGAGCGCCCGCGCTCTTACGGCCGCGAGTCTCGCTCTTTCGGCTTCAGAATGCGGTCTGTGTGAGCTAAAGTGGAATAAATCAGTTCTTTTATAACATAATCAGCATTTCATTCCTTTTTTTAAATTCTTGTATGATCCGCGAGTATTCCGTTTATGCCGAGTCGAGCTTTTTATAATCCACCAGCGAATGTGAAATGAAAAACGTGAGCATCTCATTACCGAGCTCCTAGTGTGTTTTGTTTATTCAACTAATTTAAAAATAAATATTTTTTATATATTCATTCAAACCACATCTAGTTTAATGTCGAAATATCATGTGAATTAAACGTGATCATGTATGTTGGTATTTATAACCCATAAAGTTCAATTTCTTTTTCTTTATTGCACACCACAAGTATGTGAAGATGTTACAGAGTTATTTATGTACAATGTGGACCCTGTTGGGTGCGGCAAAAACTTAGGACAGAGAAAGAAATAGCACATTTCAAATAAAAAATACATTATCGATCATAACCAACTTGAATAAGTCAACAGTTCTCATATATTTTTTCTCTATTTCTTGATAAACAAAGAGTCATGAGTAAAAATATCCGTACACACTAAAATCTAATAAAACATCCAAAATCCATAAGCAAAAAAAAGGCAATTTACGTCCAACATTATAAAAGAAAGCGTACTCACCGCGACCTGGCTACCGAAGCTAGATAGCCGGTGTCAACGAGAACGATGTCCTATGTCACTGAACACCACTAGAATAAAATTGATCACAACACATGGCAAAGGAGGCGAGAATCTATCACCATAGCGTCGCACGCGCCACGCCTATGAACACAAACACAAGACTAATTACATGACCCTACGATAACGCCAACAATGACATAGCTACCTTCCATTGAATTATTATTTAAAAATATATTTTCGATTACATACTCAGAAGTAAACATGAGGCTAACTGTAGCCACAGAATACACACAGAAGTCAAGCTCCATACAAAGTGCGCGAAACCAAGAAACCAACCAACACAGCGTTCACCGACACGATATTTGAGACCAGTCAAAACCACTGCGAGCGCGAGTTTCACTCGCTTCGGACACGCATCTAGTGATATTTTTTGTGCAAAGATGGAGCGAATGAATAAAAGTTATTACACTTATATATAAAACTTCAGATTATAATAATTGAATATAAATTTCTTTAATAAAATACGCAATATTATACAAAAACGATAAAAAAATAATCTTTGATTATGACATACACATTCTCAACGACTATATAAATAAAATTACAATTTATTCATTTTGTTATTGTTTTTTATATTGTATTTTAACAATCAATCAAATGATACGAGTGCTATTACGACGATACTTGTTTTCGCATAAGACAGAGTTAACAGCCCTAGCGCAAACGCCGAGCGTAGTGTGAGTGTGACAACGAAAGTGAAGTACATACACAAGCTTGACTTCTGTTGTATTCTGTGCTGTAGGCCCTACCAGAACGCCAACGATGACATAACTACCCTCCATTGGATTATTATATTTAAATATATTTGAGATAACAGACTAAGAAGTAAACATGAGACTAACTGCAGACCCTACGAGCCAACGATGACATAACTACCCTACATTGGATTATTATATTTAAATATATTTAAGATAACAGACTAAGAAGTAAACATGAGACTAACTGCAGACCCTACGAGCCAACGATGACATAACTACCCTACATTGGATTATATTTGCGGTAACCGCACCATGGCGAAAAAATATTATTTCTGTCTATGTAACATATTATTATTAAATTATTTAAACTATCTCCTTCTTCTTTTCCCCATACACTGCCAATTACACGCAATGCTCACATGGTATTGGTTAGATTGGATAGTCATGTTCAACATAAATGTAGATATATTTCAGGTAGAAATGGCATATTATTTTGTCACTTGTCACAAAAATGGTTGCATTAACCATTTTTGTTTTGTATCAGCCCATGTATATGGGGATGTATGTCCCACTGCAGAGCATAGGCTATCTCGACAATCGAAAGTACAAATGTGAGATGTTAGGCCATATAGTCCACCAACCTGACCTAATGACAACATACCAAGATGTTTTACAAATCGCTATAGTATGCAGGTTTACTATCGATGTTTTCCTTCACTGTTATAGTGCGTGATGATTAACTATCAATACACACATGACTCCGAAAAGAAAGAAGTGTGCCCTGGGATTTAAACTCGCGACCATCGTGAACGAGTAAGCAGCCGAATCTGGTCCGTTGCCAACAGGCCACACACTTATATTACCAAACAAATTATTTAAACCAAATAAGCACAAATATACCTTAAAAAATATTAAAACGGCGTTTGAAATACAAGCAAAAGGGTTCAAATTCGCATTGGGATCACATAAAATTGTAATAACTCAGTGACAAAGGGCGACATCTGGCGACCGAACCGGGTTCAGTAACATCGCCTCGCTAAATAAACACTCGAATATAACAACATCTCTCATATATGTACTACATATAATAATTTTAAATACATAAGTCCTTTTGTTACTTATTTATTTAACAAATTTTTGCTACACACTGTTTAATGCGCTTGTGTATAAAAGGAGACTTGCTAAAGAAGTGTAGTTTTTAGTATGTTTAATTAATTCACACTGCGGTGTCTATTTGCATATTTTTAGTTACTTTGCGGTGTTTTTTTGAAAACCTTTTTAATTAAAATATTTTTTTCACTTAGTGCCAAACAGCAGTTTAAATGCACTGTGTTGTCAGATTCAAGGACATTGTAGCCAGATTAACTACTGGACATATTGAGACTTAACATCTTATGTCTCAGGGTGGCGAGCGCAGTGGAATGCCAAGCATTGCTTTGTAATTCAAAGTGTTGTTTGGTTCTGCTACTGTTCATGAGCGGTCGTATCGCTTACCATCAGGCGAACGGCATGCTCGTCTCGCCACTCACTGCAATAAAAAAAACTCTCTTTAACCACAAGAAGTTCACTGCTGAAAATAAATCTACCCCATACATCGCCATATCGAACTGTTGAAAGCAGTCCATTCTAGTTGCATACAAATTTAAAAAGGCGAACGAAAAAACTTAGTTCATAAAATTTACCGACTATGATAGTCTTTTTAGTTTTTACTCTTTGGGCACGTCGGTCCATACGAAAATTTAAACCCACAACAGTTGACGCAGAAAATCACTGGGTTGCTAAGCAGTTGCTAACCCGCTATGTAGACAGCTCATTCTATGAGATAAGATGGCATTCTATGTAATAACAAAAATATACTTGAATTCGGTCACGCCCTTGTCTGTTACTAGAATTGCTAACAAAGCGTTTATGCTTTGATCCTACAAAATCCACTTTATTTATTCATTTATTTATTTAATCGTAGATAAGAGAATAAAAACAATAGTCAAAACCACACCTATTTTCACAAAAGGGCAAATTAGTGTCGTCTGTACTGGTATCACCTTGTCCAGAGATATTGTGAACTGTATGACATCAGACCAGGTACACCAGGATTATTGCAAGTGACCTGTGACCAATTCTCGATAGCCTATACTATTCCACTGCAGCTCAAATGCCTTTCTTTCCTTCTTGCACCCGTCTTTATCCAAGGCTTTCATCCGCCAGTTGTTTGATTATTAGAAAATTTTATCACAAATATCAAATCACCCATAACACTTTAATTCCACTTAGACATCAGGATTCATTGGCCGACCAACGCTTTAACATATCGACGGTTCCTACGTATATAAAGACATGTCGAAAATGCCATTTTTTTTTTATTGTATCATTGGCTTTAGATGATTTATGCGCACATACTGACATACTCATTTTTAATTTATTTTATTTATTTCCCTTGTTTTACAAATCGTACAAAAGAACAAGTATTATAAATACAATAAATAAGTGTAGTAGATACAGACATCTATTACATATCTTTTTGTACGGTGTTTTAAAATGTGCGCCACTCGGTGCGAACGCGGTCTTGTCAGACTTGTCGCCATTTACGGGAGTTCCCCGGACGAGACAAGTCGATGCTAAAAGCATAGAGAAGAAGAAAAGAAAATGCTGCAAAAAGAAGGAACAAGAACTAATTTTAGAGAAGGTATACAATAATCCTATTCCTATCACTGAAGTGAAATTTAAGGATTTGATTAAATTATGCGACACGTTAATTATTCCTAATAAGTATCACAACTTCTATAAAAACCTTAAGCATAGTGAGGAAGAAGAAGAACAGGGCAATGATGAATCGTATCGTATCGTATCAGCCCATATACGTCCCACTGCAGGGCACGGGCCTACTCTACAATCGAGAATACGATTGAGAGTGGTTAGGCCATATAGTCCACCACGCTGGCCTAGTGCGGGTTGGCGGACTTACATATCATAGAAATTCTTATGAATCGCTATGGTATGCAGGTTATTTTCCTCACGATGTTTTCCTTCACCGTTTTAGTGCGTGGTGATTGACTATCAATGCACACATGACTCCGAAAAGTCAGAGTCAATAATGAATAAGATTGTTAAATTTATCATTACGTTTTTATAAATATTGTTTTGTATTTTTTTTTCCTTTTTTTTATACTGGCCCGGCATGTTGGCGGCATTGCACCTGATGGTAAGTGCTAATGCCGCCCAGGCAGAGTATCCATTGGCATCGGACGGCGGTCCAATACCAATGGAAACAATAATGCCGGCCTGCTAAGGTGCCCTTTCACGCTACGGCGGAAAGACCCAGGATTGTAGGAAGGAGGAAACACGTGAGACGGCAAACAATTTCACAGTTTGACGGTGCGGCACAAAAACGAATTCGAGAACCGTTTCGTTCGCGCCGGGATGGTGTGGACCGTCAAGCTATGGCTTCGCAAGCCAGCACGCGTGGTTCTGGTTAGGAATGGAGAGGAGGGGATCAAGTTGAACAATTCTTGAGAGCACTCACCGTGATACAGGCGGTAGAACACGTTTAGAGAGGCGACATCCCTCCGGAGTTGTAGCGACTCTAAGTTGCTCGTAACGTCTGCATCATTCACAATGCGAATGGCCCGCCGCTGCAATCCATCCAAGGCATCGAGCAGGTACTGGGCGGATCCATCCCAGAGGTGCGAGCAGTACTCCATACCCGGTCGGACCTACGCTTTATATAAGCGACAAAGCTGACCGGGCGTGAAAAACCAACGCACCCTTTTCAGAACTCCAACCCTGCGTGATGTGGCAGATATTACGCCCTCGATGTGATTCCTTAGATTGAGATCACAGCGGATATCCACACCAATGATACCCAGGTCATCTCGCACTGAAAGGGGAGTACCCTGAAGAATGGGGAGGGAGAGAACGGGGATTTTTTGCACGTGAACGCACACACCTGAGTTTTCTTGGCATTGAACTCAACCATATTTCTGGAACCTCATGTAGAAATAAGATCCAAGGTCCGGTTGAATTATTAAGTTAGTAATAAGATGAATCAGTCTGAATAAACCTGTGATGATTGTTAAATTTTACCAATTAGGTGTTAAAATGAGGCACATACTCAAACAATGCTGTGATAATTATTACATTTTACTAATTAAGTCGATAGGTAGTTAATTAAGCTGGGGAACCTTCTTAATCAAACTGTGATGATTATTGAATCAATCAATTAGGCACAATCTTCAAATTAATATAGTTAATTACTAATAAGTATTAGACAACAGTCATTTTTTACGTTTAGTTCCTACTTCAGAGAGCCTTTAAGTGCCTTTTATTTATATGTTAAGAAGATTGTTGCTTAATAATAAATAATGTTGAATTTATAAACCTTGTTTAATTAATAAAACATAAACCGAATCATTTTATTTAAAGACATGTCTTTGTATACATTAAAAGAACATATTCCTACCCCGAATTACTAAATCCACGTATAAAGTGATAAGTTTACGTTGGAGTACTTATTATATACATGGGTGATGATTTGGGGATATTTAACGTATTAGTTTAAAAGTAGTTGATTAATCCTTTATTTTCATAAACAAAAATATTTAAATTCTATATCAGACACATATTTTTTGTTTCCTGCGTATAAAAAGATATCATAGACATGACTTACATGCTTCTATTTTATTATCGGTGTAGAAACAGTCATCTATCAAGTTTTCTAAGAAAACGTAAAAAAATAAAATATGTGTAAATGGCACTATAAAGCCCTTAAAACAGTTAAATGATTGTAGAAAGATGTTTTTTATTTTTAGTCATAGAATTATTTCTAGGGCGAATTGAACACAAATTACGCTCTCCTGTAAACCTCGGTTTTTGACTTGTCCTTATATACGTAGGAACCGTCGATATAAGTCATGTATTGTGATCTAGCATTTGACCCAACATGACTCCAAGTAACTCACGAAAAATCTAATAGTTGTAACACAAGCTGAATAAAAAATAACAAATATATTTCTAAATTTCTAACGTTGAACTGAATTGATGTGTATCCGCTGAGGGATGCGTGTCTTGGAGCGCAACTACACTCCGAGCAACTTTACTAATAAATTCCAAATACATTTCTTTTAAGTTTATAAGTATTTACAAGTGACATCGGCGCGGGGAACTTTATTTGCAAGATAATTTTCACGTGGGTTATTGAACTAAAAATTGCAATTATTATTTAAAAAAACTGGTGATAAGATTATCTTTGATGGCAAGGTTTTATAATTCTTTGAACTTCTTAAAATGCTTGTGGTCTTTTTTTATTCCATTGGTCCGGCAAACGAACAAACTGGTCACCTGATGATAAGTGATCACTGTCGCTCATGAACATTCACAAAGTTGGAAGCATGACCCATCAAATCTTGAGGAGAGCGGGAAGGAGAAAGGATGGGAAGAGCATTCGGCAATCTCACTCACCGAATAAATTTCATATATTCTTAGCAGCACATAAAACGAGCTCTATTTAGGTCTAAATCAAACATCTATTCACCATTCTATTCCAGTATTCAAAGCAATCCATGCTGTAAAATATATTTTAAATTAAATGAGATTAAAGTTACATACTACGAAATCAAATATTGTATTACATTTCCACTTTTCCAAAAGTATTTTTCATCTTTATCTAAATTTTCGAACCCAATTATTGCTGTCTTACACACAATACAATCAAACATTTACGGTTCCCAACCCTTTTCCAGACTCCTGCAAAACCGCAAAATAACAACACTGACACGAAAAAAGCCACCAGAACCGACACACATAAAATCGTTTTCGTAATGTCGGTCAGTGGATACGACAAAACGATTTACGATGGGAGCAGGTGTCGGAGACGTTACGGCGACGTTACGGCTACGCATAAAATTTATCTGATCTAACGTAGTGATGGGACGTAAAACACCCCGACAGAAATACGCAATTAGACGTAAGATAGACGGATAGAAAAAACTAATCATATATGAACAATAAAGGTTTTTCCAAAAATAATTTCACTTAATAAGGCAGAAGAAGTCAATAAACAACTACACGATGTCTATTAAAAAGTTAAGAGCGTCTGCAGAAGAGGCTTTCAATATGTCGTTAATACCTCTTGTGCTACTTCACTAAACAGGATCCCTTCTCTTAAAAGTGTAAGTATTCACTATGTTTTGATATAGCCACACAAATAAAATTCGAATCTATTATTTTACTTTGAAGTATTTATCACCATCGTACCGGGAAATCAATTTACGCAGACCCTAACAACAGCTTGTGGTCGTTTATATTTTAAAGGTTCCTAAAACATAAATCCTATTTAAATATAAAAAGTAAACCAGCTATATACATCGCCTGTGCCGATTGTTCCGAATAAAGTTGGGAAACTATTCAAAAGTACGATGGAACCAAATTCCTACAGGAAGGAAACTCTTCCGGAGACCGGGAGCCAAGTACCACAATATTAATTGGGCGCTGTTTTAAGCTAAAATATTTAGATGAATTCAAAATAATTTAGTAATACTAAATTCGAATAATTTCTATTTCTCCCGCCAAACAGCAGTGTAAATTCCCTGTTGAGTTTCAGTTTGAAGGACATTGTAGTCAAACTACAACATATTGAGACTTAACATACATTGCTTTGTAATTCATGGTGTTGTTTGGTTTTGCTACTGTCCATGAGTCGTTATCTTATCATCAGGTGAATGGCATGCTCGTCTCGCCATTTATTGTAAAGAATAAATCAGAAAATTGTAACTTGAGGTTACAATCAGATATTAATAATAATCACCATCAGATACAGATCCTCTAGTTATGTAATAACCTTTAAAAAAAAACAAACAAACAGGGCACGCGAAATAAAACTGTTTAAAAAAGGCCCATTGATAATTGATCAGCAAACAGTGATCCTAAAAGACCTCTATCACGCAACAAACTCTATGAAGAATCATAACAATAAGCTGAAAATGTGTACCTTCAAAGTTTATCTGAGTTTTAACGCAGCTGACGTCAAATCCGATTAAAATTCCGCCCACGACGCCAGCTTATTAGTTATTTTTCGCACACAATTTACTGAAATTTCACTCGCACTCCTCATTTTTAGATAACTCCATTTGCTCGTGTGAAAATCATTTGCACGTTATCATTTGACGTGACGTTTGAGTGGCGTCAGAGTAAAGCTACTACAACACCAAGCATTATTACCCATATAAAATATTTTAATGCTAATCCGATCACGCTGTAAAGACTTTAAAAACGTCTTTATGTTTTGCAATTTTATCGAACACTTGACACTATATTTCGAAAGTTGCTCAAAATAACTCAAATTGTTTTTTCTATCTCTTTTTAGCTTAAACTACATTTCGGATTTGGTGCAACATGATTTTTAACCAAGGACTCATTTACGTGAGGTCGATTACTTTTATTTTATGAAAGGTTTTTTTTTACTATTCGTTCCCGTTTTTTTTTTTTTGACAACGGTAATTCATTTTAATACTCCCGTGTTCACGCGCATTATGAATAGTGAACAATTACGGACACGCCTCAAATCATATATCCTCTTATAAAAACCACGTGACGGAATCCGTGTGAACGAGCCCTAAGGTTGCGGTAAGTGCAGTTGCTTAGCTGAGCCTATATTCAGTAATGGACTTCTTCTGACTGAAGACATCATTGATAGACAGAGATTTACATTTTACAGCGATTACATCAGAGATAATCAAACTTATTTCTTTTACCGCCCCCTTTGAAAGTCTATTATTTTTCAGCGCCCCCAATTGATACACTCCTAACAAAAAAATCATGTCTTTAATTTATTCAATTATAATGTGATATATTAATCGGCTCTGGTGTTTAAACTTACAATGAGCCGATTCTTACCCAAAAAATATATTTACGACTTGATTGTACTTGAGTATTTTTAGTGATTAAACCATCTTATAGGACAGAAACATAAACTAATTATTCGATATTGAGTATTAGGTAGGTTATAATTTTAGTGAATTTTAAAATATAAAGTAATTAAAATTACAAATCAACCATCGCCCCCCTTTTTTTCTGGAATCCTTAACGCCCCCCTCTAAGTCTCCAATGCCCACAAGGGGGCGATATCGCCCACTTTGGGAAACTATGGATTACATAAACAAAAAATATAACTTACTATAAAATAATGTACAAAAATAAAAACTGTAATTAATATTACTAAATCTAACAAAGCCCACAGCTCCCGGTCCACAAGGCAGGTGGCGAGATCAGTTAAAAGACGTGGCAGTTTTAATTACACCGCCCGATCGGCATTCCGAACGGCATCCGACGATCGGATTGCTTCCGATCGCTTCTGGAATCCGTTCCATTAGCCCGGGCTGGCAACTTGCAGGATTCTTCAGTGAGGGCCGGTGACTACGGCCCGCTTGATTTTCTTATTAACGCATTGTTAGATTTATTTGATTAGCTTCGTCTGAAAGTTAGGCGGAAGTTTTCTGATATTGGAGTTTTATTTTGATTGGAATGCAATTTTGGACTCTAGCTTCTTGTTACGAGCGTTTAATTTGATTTCGTTAAGAGTTTGAATTTAACTATGCTTGTAAGATTTTTTATGGTGTATCCGACTATTTGAATATTGATTTACACTAAGATCGATTTGAGGTTGTCCTTCTATTGATAAAAGGGCTATTTCCAGTAATTGACATATCCAGTGAAAATACGTTACGAATTAATGAAATGTCATCATCAAACAAATGTTCAAACACCACGCCCACTTAGAAAACCGATGTAAAATTTCATCATAAAACAAAGCTGGGAACAGATTCGTCAACAAAAGGAAACTGTTACAAAGCGAAACACCTCAAACGAATCCAACAAAACACATAATTCGAAAACACACAAATAGAATAACTTTGAAAGTCACTCAAGAAGGATATTGGAGTAAAAGAGATAGTCCCACGTCGAATTTTGAGACGACTACTCGCAAAACAGATTGTAATGAAATAACGAGGGTTTACGCCGCAAACTTCCCTCAAATAAAGTTATAAATACTTTCAAAAATGGTCTTAAGCATGCCAAGTTTCTGTGTGAATGGTACTGATGATTTTAGTGATAGAATAAGAAATTTAGAACATTCACACACTACATTCAAACATTTTCAAACTTATTTCATATTCATACTATTCAGAAGTCTCTATCTTTGAACCAATAATATCACGGTCTAATGTATAAAATACCTTTTAATACATAACAACCTAATTGAAATGTTTAAACGAAGTGACAAATTATAAATATCATTAAAATAATCCCAACTTAAAAACTACTGCTTTTTAAAAAGTAATAACACTTACATATAAGTCTTTTCTGCATTGTTAGTGTAGAAGTACAAGTGAACGAGCGCTTAGAAATCCCCAGTTACAAGGAGAGTTTAAAAGCAATTAGCTAAAAAGCGCCTCTGAGTAATACGGACTCTGCCTTGAGATGTTGATAAGAAGAAATAAAAAACAAGCTACCCACCGAACACGATTGAACTGATAGAACTACAAATAAGGTTGAACAATAAAGGTTTTGAACATACGATCAGATAATGTACAAGCAGGGATAATCGGGAATCATTTTGGTGAAGACAATGGCACTAATCAAACTCTTAATTTAATGGCAGAATAACAAATGACTTAAATCATTATAGATATGGTGCTTTTAAAAATGATTGAATGTGCAGGGATTGCATCTGACAATCTCATGGCCTGCAAAAAACGCTATAATGAAGTCGCTATTTGATGTTGTTTTTGAGACAGTGCTGCTATCCCAGTCGCACCAGACCCCTTATAATATTTTATTATTATCAATGACTGAATGATTCCCGGATATTCAGCAATTCTTGAAAATAGCAAAAATTGACATTAATTGACAGTCTTTACGTCTCAAAAAGTAATTGCGATTCCTTTGACAGCCATTAAAAAGTGATTGAAGAGTTAGCCCTGAGTCACATCAATCAATTAATTTAGACTTTATCTCTTGAAAAGAGTGATTTTGTAGACGCGTAGGATAAACGCGAATGCTGTCCATCTTCGTATAATTATAATAAATTGCGAATGTTGATATGTGAGTCATTCCCAATTACGAAAGAGCCACACTGAACAGTAAATGAAGATGTTGCAGTATGAACAACAGCATTATTACAGCTCGAGACGTAGTGCATGAATTGGATTCCGGGCCACTGTCCGCGAAGATAATGTGAGGAAAGTTCCTAAGACGCGCGGCTAAGTCAATTATTGGAGTTAGCGCACTTTGTTGGACTTGATAATGTAACTTGCGGGCTTCAAGATTTTCAAATAACCGAGACGACGCTTTACTTAATTAATACGCGTTAATTTGTACCATTTCCACTGTTTGTGGAGTTACGATATTCATTCTTTCATCTGTTTTTGTAAAAAATATTGAAGTATCAAACTATTTTTTTGTAACTGACAACAATATGTTAGTTAAGTAACATATGAATAAGCAAAAAAGAATCTAATTATACATAATTTATTTTTATGCAACAGTCTAAGAAATGCGGAAGAGGTTTAGACAAATATGCCATCACGTTTGTCCAATGCAACCCGCACATGGGTGTATTTTTTAGGATCTTTCTTTCTACTTCGCAGACATGTGTGTCGCATGCTGGATTAAATGTGAGCGAATGCCCCACAGATTAGGTCGTGCAGGGCCGTTGTAGGTGACGAGTAGAATGGGATGCAAGATAAGTCATAAAAACCCTTGACAGAGATGTATAAAAATCGGGAAAAGAAGTCTTTGCCCTACAGTCGGACATTGCAAGATCATACTAATAATTTAATACACTAAGATACGCCATATGGGACAAATGATATAGATAAAGACATATTTTAATAACTGTATGATCAACAAATGTTTGTCACAGCTTAGAAAGGAGAGAATAATAACCAAAAATATTCTAAATTTATAGAACGATTGCAGTCGTAGACAGCTTACTTACGAATTGAATAGAAAAAAATAGCTCTCGTATCATATACCAGTTTAATGTTCATTATTATAGTGATAAAGTGACCATTCACACGACATGTTTACTTTGAAACTTGTCATAAGCCGATTATTAATTTTGGCATTTATGTATCTTTTTTATTCTCGCAACAATAAGATAAAAAACATGTTCATTATCAAGTTGGTATTTATTCTTTGAATGGTGTGTTTTTAAGGTCTAAATAATGCTAGTCTTGCCAAAGGTTTTTTATAACTTTCCAGCAATTTGTAGCAGATAAACGAGCTTGCAAACTGCTTGATGGTTAGAGGTTACCGTATCTCGTAAAGATTGGCAATACCGAGAATGCCAAGAGACCAGTTAAGCCGCTATATTCTTATAACATATTGACCATAGATAATACACTATATTAGGAAATTGATGAGCCACTCTTTAATATATTTGAGGAACAAAAATTTACTATGCTAAGCGCGAGATGTCTCTGGAAAGAATTCGTTTTAAATAAAATCCGCCAGATGGTGTAATTGTGCCTTTATAATTTCTAAAGAATGAAAGGGTCACGGCAATTTGTGACGCGTCGCGTCAGTTCATCATTTTCTATCCATATCACACAAGTGGAAATAATGTAAATAATACATCCAAAATAGCATTTCCAGAAACACTTCCTAGGTGACTTTTTATTCTAGAAATATCCAAGTCAAATAAAGCCAAATTGAGAAGCAACTATGAAAATCCAATAATAGGAAACCAAGGTCAAACGCAGAAGATATCAAACAAGTCCAGTTAAAAGCCAAAGTCGCAAAATTATAGCAATTGAATCGCAGTAGTACGCACACGAAATTTTTGATAAAATTGTGTAACTGTCATTTTATGACACAAATTGTGAAGTTTTTATTTAGTTTTATTAATTTTTTGGCACTCATAGCAGCATCTATTAATAATTTTACAAAAAGAAATCATCAGTACCACCTATGGTTTGTATCTAATAATCGTAAGATGGCTCAACTTTAAGAGTATATAACAACTATAAGGGAGTGGCACCCCCATGATATTGACGATGATATATGACAATGTCAACAAACAGAAGTCATAAATATAATCCAAAAGTGTCCGTAACATGTACGAAAAATATGCTTTAAGGCGTCATCGTATGAAAACGGAAATTACAAAATCATAGACGAATCATGGTTAGTAAAATGCTTATACCGCTCAATTTACAAACGCAGTAAAACATTTAAAACGAGAAATAAATGCTGAAAACATATAAAATGTGCTATAATTTTGAAACGTTCAACTTTATTAGCCAGTTGTAAGGGACAAGCATTTTTACAAGAAAAGGTTTTACGGCACGACGTTGTTTTTCAGTTTGTTTGCCTTTTTAACGTCGGATTAGACGTAAAAAAGAAGCTGAGGCAAGTTTTAATGAAGTCGTGCAAAGCGGCTAATCACCGAACTTGGCAAAGTAAAGACTCCTTTGTACCCTAGCTACTAACTGCATTAACTATGGTATTTCGATTTTCAGACGGATTATAAAGTTTTTCTAAGTACTCGAGTAAATTGAGACCAGTACTACAAAATAATAATATACTTAATGCTCAGACTGTTTTCACTTTAAATCATAGCGTGCCTATTAATGAATTTGAGAGGTGTTGAATAATGTTACATTATGACACAAGACTCCGATCTCAACACTTAATCGCGCACTAGAAGCATTCTTGAATATATTTTCATGCAATAATAGTTTTTTTATTGTTTATGTTCTGTGTATCAGAACACAATCAATTTAGTTCCATATTGCGCTGATTACAAAAAGATGTTAACTGCAAAAAAGACTTTTAGAAATAGTATACAAAATTATAAAACAAGTACTCAAAGACGGGAAATTGTAACCCAACTGAATACTCGAAATGACAGTCCAAAAACTGTACCTTGAACAAGACGTAGTTAGGCAAGTCATTTCCATCTTAATTCTCTCGTTAATGGTCCAAGTTTCAGCTGAATTCGACTTAATTAAGTCTGCTATTGACTCCATGTTCATTGTGGCTAAAGGTCCTGTCGTATGGGGTCTTTGCTATCTGCATCTAGCCGTAGGTGGATGAGAAGGCTTACAGAATATTGGCTTTTGGTTAAATATGATTACATAGAATATACCCCAATCGATATTGCATAGAGATTTTTAGTTACAAATTGAAATAAAAAAGTGCCCAATGCTGTATGGGTACTACACATTAATTAGTAGTTTCAACAAAAGTGAAAGTTTATTTTTCTTGATATACAAAATTCTAACCATTGAGAAACTTCACTAGACGCTAATTACCAGTTAGAAACAAAAGTCGAACAAAGAACATAAACTAATATTTTAAAAATAATAATCAAATAGAAAACCTGTAAGTCAAACTAATTGCCTCGTTCAATCTCAGGCCTGAACAGAAAGCCCACAAAATCAGTAAACACGACACGTAGAGTTTCACTCTTTCATTGGTTAATTTACAAATGTAATTGAAGTAAATCTTAGGTGAGGTTAATGGCTCCACGCAGTCTTTGTTACAAAGCTACAAAGATAAGCTAATCTTTTGTTTCTTTTAAATAAAAGTACACTGGTTGCGTGTGATCGGATTCACAATGAAACTTTTACAATATACTGTTCTGCTCATGTGTTCGTAAAAGGAGGATTTTGAGCTTTTGATCAGATTATTGCTTAGTGAATTCTATTTTTATTCTTAGTATTTTATAATGAGATTAAATATAGTTTTTAGTGGTTAAAGCGATACGTAGTCACATTAAAATATATGCTCGGAACTTTTTATATTGTATAACTATTTCTATAATTTAATTATGATATACTAGCAACGTGTAAATTTATACTGCGGACCATGAGAGCCTGAGTTAGACAACCAACTCAAACAATGCAGATTATTCGCTTTTGGGTTTAAGAAAACTCTAAAATTTGCAATATTCAATTAAGTATCTGGCATGGGAACATACTCGGTCCTTATTACAATTTTAATATTAAATAACTCAGCGATGTGAATTCGCAATATTTAGACACTAGTAAGTACATTTATTAACAATATTGAGATATAAACATACCATCCTTCACCAAAATCCGAACAACAAACCTATTTATGAACTGTGGGCAAAAACAATAACACAATGGAAACCATGTAAGACTCTGAAACATCACGGTTGGCCCAGAAAAAGATGGCGAGACTAGTTGAATAGTTGGGAGAGAGAGACTGGCAGGATCGAGCGATGAACCGGGACGAATGAAAGGAGGGTAGAAAGGTCTTTGCCCTGCAGTAAGACAACACAAGCTGATGTATATATACATACGTATAGAAAGTATATTTTATTAGCAACTAGCGGTTAAGCCCGGCCCCGCCCGGGTGCAGATACTTTTTTCAAAGTTTAGGATAAACTGTTTAATTCCGACTATCCATGTAGAATATCGACCAATCGGATCACAAAAAACTATAATAATAATAAGCCTTTTCTCTAGTGCTTCCCTCCTATAGGTCATAGTATGATGATATATAGCCTATAGCATTGTTGAAAAGGAATTTTCAAATCGAACTAATAGTTCCTAGGATTAGAGGTAACAAATAAACTCTTCAGCTTCATATATTAGTAAAAATATTGAAATATAAACACACCATCCTTCACCAAAATCCGAACAATCCCAAAGTATCCACCAGTCTCATTATAGCGCGATGCAAATGCTCAGTGGAAACGTAAATACCGAATCTCCATACCAAACTTCAATTGGCAATTCGAAATTCATCACGGATTATTATTTAAGCAACAAATCTATTAATCCGGGGCCTACGAGAATGAAATACATAAATCAATTAACCCGTACAAGTGGAGTCGTGTTGAGGCCTGAAGCCCATTTCGGCGACCGGTACCCCATTTTGGCGACACCGATCCCTCGGGCCGTCTGAATCGTCTCCGGTTTAATTCAAATATTACTTGTGGAATTGATGTTTATGTGCGGCCAGGAAATGTGTGGTTGTGGAAATTATGTGTTTTTATTAAAATTATTAATGTTATTTGGCGCCGATATTCTACCTGCTCGAAATGAATCTTGAGAGTTTTTTAGTTGCAATACCTAGTCCTAACTGAATAAAATTAGTAGTAGCTTAGTTGCACGATTGTGACTGTAACGTACTTGATGGAAAGTTTATAGGACATCGAACATATTATATGGTTATTCCCATTTTTATCTGCATTAGCCTATATGCAGCGCACAGAGAGGTACAAGCCTCCTCTAATATGATTGAGATGGGTTAAGCTATATCTCAATATTATTATGCAGGTCTCGACATAAGCCGATAAACAAAGGGTGAACTTGAAATGCGAGACATTTTCGTGGGAAGCTATGACGAGTTATAATTCTCCGGCAATCTCCTTCGCTGTACGAAATGCAACAGCAAAGCTGTTACTTTGCATCGGTTTTATAAGACATAGGTACCACCCCAATCTGTTCCTCCAGGTAGTAGTCCTAAGGCTTGATCGATCTACAGCAATGCTTTATCTCTTGTAAGTCACACAAGAAATAACTTTCCCTCGATTAGTAAAACAAAATGTTTTGTTGACTTGCATATTATTATCATATTTTTGTTTTTCTGCAATAATGAGTATTCTTAGACCTTTAAGTATTATGCAGTAAGATACTAGTAGGTAGTATGTAGTAGGTGTAGGTAGGTAGATAGGCCTAAAGCGAGCTTCCTGAATCTTGGTAGACCAAGGCGACGCTATGGGTTACAAAATATATTTTAAATTTCGATATTCTAATAGACCGCATTTATAAGTAAAACAATGTACACACTATTTATCCAAATAAATAAATAAATAAATACACCCAACAGTCACATACACACATACCTAGTCCCAGACTAAGATCGAGTCGGTCCGGTCCCACAAACACCCAAACCCGAAATAAAAACTTGATCACACAAATAATTGTTTCGGTGCGGGGATCGAACCCGCGGCATCTCGCTTCGTGGCTGACGTCTAACCAACTGCGCCACGAAGGCTCTCTAGGTAAAGGTGTCGAGTGTTTAAAGATAGTTAATTTTAATTATAATAATTCTTATAATTAAAAATTTTAAACATTTACTAATTGAACTTTTGCATTTTGACATACTATTTTGGTATTATTAGCCACGTGGAATTGCAAACATTCTAATTATTTCTAGAATTTTTTTGTATCAAATATTCGAGAATGTATTTTAATTAAAGTTAAATATAGAACTGGACGTATATTCGATTTTTGAATAAAATAGTTACTTGATTAATTTTTGTTAATAATACAAACAATATTACTATAATAAAAAGGTTTAGGAATTTTTGCCAGTTAAATTTTTGACATGGTACAGTTTATTGAACTTGTATTTAAATATCATACATACATGCTTTTAAAATTTCATTTGTTATTTCAAATTTCGCCACATGCCAACAGATTTTAAATGACCTGTAATGTTCTATAATCTGTAATTATAATATAACACACGACAACCTTCGTGGCGCAGTTAATTAGACGCCCGCTGTGAACGTGAGGCCACGGGCTAAATCCCCGCACCGAGATAAATATTTGTGTGATCCACAGGTATTTGTTTCGGGTGTGGGTGTTTGTGGAACCGATATTATAGCGCAGTTTCTCATACCCACGACACAAACGTTAGGACTATGTATGTGACTGTTGGGTGTATTTATTTATTAGATCTGTTAGATAATTTTTAATTTAATAAATGGGTTTACAAAAAGGTCTACACTTTTCCCCGCTTTTAAGTCTATGGTTATATGTGATTATAATATGTCATATGCATCGATATCCATGTTACACTAGATAAGACGTTCTTTATGAAAAATGTGTCCCATTACGTGCGGTGCATGCTTGGTGCATATTTCCGTAATTATGTGTGCACAATTATTAACATTGTATTAATTAATTACCAGTAGAATATTGAAATATAATTGCAAATATAACAGTATCCAAGAGTACGCACCCGCTGACGTGATGGCCGCTAAGTAACGCGTCTCGTTCTATATTTACATAAAACCAATTACGGCGGAGAACATCAGACTCATGTTGCCGGACCCGCCGACCACCGCCAATCTCCAATTAAGCCTGCTAAATAATCCCATGTCAAAAAATTATACACATTCACAAATTTAAGTTTTACTATCCGGAAGGGTTGGTTTTTTAAATTGAGTATATACTACATAGAAAAGAACAAGAAAGTGAATGGTGGCCTGTTGAAACAAATGCTTGTGAGATCCACATGCATTTGTTTGGGGTCTGGGCGTTTGTGAGACAGAAAAGTCTCGTAATTCCTGATACCCTCGACACAAGACTCGATCTTAGTGTGGGGTCAGGACTATGTATGTGGCTATTGGGTGTGTTAGGTGTGTGTTGGTATCGGACCACAAGCTGTGATTATTGTTCATAGTGGTCGCAGGTTCAAATCCCAGGACATACTAACTTTTTCTGTATTGACAGCCAGTCACCACGCACTATAACGGTGAAGAAAAACCACGTGAGGAAACCTGCATACCTGAGTACGATTTGTGAAATTTCTATGTTGTGTAAAGTCCGACAACCGGCACTAGGCCTGCATGGTAGACTATTATATTTCCTAACCACTCTCAATGGTACTCCCAATTGTAGAGGAGGCCCTTGCCCTCCAAAGGGATGTATGGGGGAATATGAGCTGATACAGATATATAAATAAATAAATAAATACACCCAACAGGCACAAACATAGATCTGACTCTACACTAAGATCGAGTCTTGTGTCGTGGGTATCAGGAACTACAAGGGACTTTTCGGTCTCACAAACACCCCGACCCGAAACAAATACCTGTGGCTCAAATAAATATTTGTTTCTATGCGGGGATCGAACCCGCAGCCTTGGTAGTAAATTATTTGTATCCGATTGGGTAGTGACCACTATGGTAAAAAACCTATCATTCGCCCCCCAAGTATATCGTGTTTTAGGTTTAGCTAGTATATAATATTCGATTTCAGTAGACTGTGTCCGGCTGCATCGATGGCTCAGTTGTACTACTATACGATTAGGACGTTGAGGTCTCGAGTTCTGATCCCGGGTCGGGTAATGTGATAATTTTTGTTTTTTTATTATCACCAGGGGTCAGGAATGTGTGGCTTATATGGTGAATAACATTTTAGATGGAGAAAACTACGAACGTAAACGCTATGTAATTCTAAAAATATAACTAATAAATATTAGAGAATAAAAACCAATTTGTGCTGAACAAAAATAATGTACTTATATGTTAAAGAATTTTGCATGAAACTGACATCTCTTTTCTCTTCCGGTTCCGGCTTCCCCCATTTCCCCCACATTTCGGAGATTTAGCAGTGCATCTACGGTTGTTAGTGTTATCGATATCCACATGCAAAGTTAATCACTTAACAAACAGCTCACCGTTAGCAAATTTTTCTTATTTCGGAAATCCGTAGTAAACTTTATACAGATTATATGAACGTAAACTTTATAGCATTAATAAATGTCTATATTTAATAAAAACCCGCTGAAATCCCGCAACAAAAAAGCTTATCCGGGACATGAGGCATCGCTAATGAGTCGGACTGAATCGTCTTAGATCGTCGTCAGCGCGCAGATCTGTGCCGCCATTGATCCCGCCGGCTGCGTCAAAAAGATTAGCCCTCTCAAATGACGGATTAATGTTATGCGACTTCATTCGATTGCTTCGTTATTGTGTGGGGATCCATAATCGTTTTACTTTGCGTCCACTGAAATTGGCAATGGAAAATTAATATAGATATATTTTAAGTATTATATGTATGTTTTAAATAGTACATGAATGCTTAAAATTAAACTTTGGACTCTCTTTCATTTCGAAATTGTTCTTAATTCAAATCAAATAATTACTGATGTCAACAACACATTTTACTGCTCCTAAATCATTCATCAATAATTGATTATCAATATTGAAAATGGTTCATAAAATCAAATACTGTACAACATAAAAGAAACGTAACAAAGAAAACAACACAGCACTTCAACAACTCGTCTATCGGCCGTGTCCACTTATTTTCCCGTCCAACGTAGTACCTAAGAGGTCTCTTATTGCTAAGACCGGCTACTTGTTGCTAAGGTCCATTTATTAGCCCCCGCCCCGGGACAATCGACACGACGCGACGCCCGATCGCCACTTAATGAGAAAACGAATAAATTTAGTACCCCCGCTATTTCTTAGATTGATACTAATTTATAACGGGTAATGGCCGGAAATAATGATGGCGATCGTAAGTTGTGACGAAGGGTTTTGAAAAAGGCATAAATCAGATTATATACGTCCTATAGGCACAGGCTATTGCCTATTTCTAGGATTAAAAGGGTCAGCGTCCACCAGGACTTAATATGCCACAGGTATTTTTTTTATTCCAAGGATATTATGCATGTTCCTCTTACCGTTCACATGATTTATGAATTTTAAATCAAGTTACACACAAAAAAATGTTTAATGATTTCTTTTAATTGTTTCAATATCTTACATTTACACGTATGGTTTTTACACCATCGTCTTTTCGAATCAGATTGAACAAGCTAGTAAAATAAATACTATAAACAGATAAATAACAATTAAATAAGCGGAATATACTATCGTCAACAATAGAACATGAACATAAAGTAAGGTTAACAAAGCGACTTCTGCGAAAAACGCGACGAAAATAAGACAAAAATTGTAATGTTGACACCCACGTTCGCGCACCAGTAGGTGTCAGTCATGTGGACTGACTTATCGACAGCCGATGTCGTCTGTCTATTGCTAAACACTTTTTGGTCCCGATATCACGGACTTCGATTTATCGCCATAAAACAGTCGATGTAATTTTGTTCGATTTATCGTCATAAAACTTTTGTTTATCTTTAACTTATGTTTATGTTTATCGTCATAAAATGTTTTTTGGAAAGTGTAATTAGCTGTCTTCATTCTGGCTGGTTGAATTCAACAAGATAACTAGCATTTCGAATTTCTTCGAATTGCATGTTATCATATTGAAATTATCTTGTAAACTTGTTTGTTGTAATATTTACAAAATTATAGTTCAGTTCCATGCACCAAAATATTGGAGTTCTATAAACTATACAATTTATCACTTTAATTACAAATATATATTCGATCATTGTTGCAAATTATACAACACCAACAGATCACATAATATGGAATTATACTGTATACAAGTCTACTCTGCATTCCATAACATATTTCTTTTCCTACAAAAAACATTTAAGAAACTGTTCTTACAACCCTTAATGTCACTTCTTCCATAAAACTCTGGAGTGAATTTCCTTGTACACCGCGCGCGGGTTAAGCCAATATTTGGTTTTAATTTAATTTTAAAGCCATCAATAATACTAACACTTCAGGTTTAAATAGAATCGTGAAGTATCTTTAACGATTGTGTATCGAATGTTTTTCAAAATGCATGGTTTAGAATTTTAAACATAATCCACAGCCGAACACATCTTCCACAAAGATTCTATTACCTGTTATAAACAACTTGTATCTAGACTGTACTTAATTACAAATTATTTTATATAATCAAGTCTCGCTAAGACGAACATGCCCGCCTTTACTGAACAAACTCGTAGAGGTTCTACTGTATTCACATGTAGTGTAAACACAGGCAAAGTGAATGCTAACAATATTTGGCCGATACTCGCGCGCGCTCACGTGGAAAACGAAACAATCGCAAATATTTGATACAAAATTTAACGCGATTTCCCCTAATCGAAGCTACTACATTTTCTTCCAAATAATGCTTTTTAAATATTCTTGAAAGGTAACTAATATATTCAGAATTAAATTACGACAAAAAATAATTATATTCCTCTATTCTGATCCTCCGATGTCTCTAAAATAATACGAGTATAGAATGAACAATGTTTTATTGTAATTGCTAAAAGCTAAATCAAGATAAAAATATTCTCTACAAAGTTAGAAATAAGGCCTTAACGTCGTTTTTATTATGAATGACAACAATTGAATACAAAACCATTTACTTCATGACGCAAATAACAAGGAATAAAGTTAAATATGTCTGTGTTGTTTTTACACATTTTATAATTGAAGTAAAAGAGACAATAAATTAGACAAAATATCTAAGACACAAAGGAGTCATGGACAGTGTTTTAGGTTCCTTAATAAAAGAAACAGAATTAAGTAAACAAAGTAATTATGATGTGAAGTTGTGCCTTCATTAAGCTGTGGTAGAAAATAATGTCGTCATTCGAATTGAAACCGAATAACCAAGGTTTGCAGTTAGATAACAGACGGATTTAACAGGGACAGACTCTGAATTACTAAGAAGTTCAATATTTGCGACAATCCCAAGTTAATAATAGCTTGGATTTTGGAAAGGCTACAGAAAGTTATGTAGATACTGCAATTTATTAATTTACGATAATATTGTAACATAAAAAATGTATTTACAACTTAAACTAATCTTCAATATATTATAACATTAAATTATTACAAAATTATTCATTTCAAACATGTTTCAAACCCAGTTTCTTACGACATTTTATACACTGGCAACCTTCTCATTAAAAAGGCCTCATTGGTCTAACTTTACTAAAAGTTCCATATCGATGGCTCCTGATTTCGATCTACCTAGACAAATTACTCTGTGTTAGTATTTTTCTATGGAAAATCTCATTAGTTGTTCAGCTCTGTAGTTTGTTCCCAGCATTTCAAAGGCACCTCTCCTATTACACATTGAGATAAAATTAAGCTTGGCGAACCGCAGGTTATACTAGAAGTACCCTTAGGGGATACAGGCGATTGTAAGAATAAGTATAAATCATTCATATTCATTAATTACATTCATCAATCATCAGTTAGGTACTACCGCCATTTTTAAATAGATTTGACAAGACACGGCCCAAATATCTCCCTCACTTATTACTTTATAATAGACTATCGGTCCGGCCCGGCTTCGCCCGGCTCCAAATACTTATTTAGTCCACTTTTGAAACATAGTTTCTATTTCGCTTAATAATTAATTAACATATTTAATCTTAACGTTACTAATATCACTTTAAACTTACCATCCCTTTGAATTTGAAAGAGTATCGAATATATTTGAATTCCTTGCACATCCCACGGGAACACTAAAATTTTGTTGGGATAAAAAGTAGCCTACGTGTTAATCCAGGATGTCAACTAGCTCCGTACTAAATTCCAACAAAATTTGTAAGGCGATTTGAGCGTGAAGAGGTAACAAACACACAAACTTTAGCATTTATATTTAATATGCTTTTCAACTATATAATTTGTTTTTACACAAAACCGTATACGTTCGAATTTCATCAGACAATATCAAACACTCAACCTTTGTATGACACCATGAAAGAAACTAGGTCTGGTCGAAATTAGAATATTCATGCCCGCTGGATAGCTACCATCCAAACAGCGGTTAAGGAGCCGTCATAACGACCCCGTGTAAAGGATATTGCGAACCCATTTCGTTCGCCTGTGCATATTATAGTGTATACGGAAACAATCAGGCTGGCAAGTTAATTTCAACCGCAAGAGGCATCTCTCGTCGATAGATACCCTATCTAAATTGCATTACCGTTGTAGTCACATTATCGTGGCAATAATAACAGTGCAGTTAATATTTGCTCTTAATAGTATCAACTAGTGATGGGAATTATTGCTATTTAAAAGTAACATCACCAGTTTATTATTTTTGAAGCTTTAGCATGCTCTATATTTCTGCTATTGCTAATTGCCCCCACAGAATATGTACACAAAAAACTGACCATACAATGACTGACAATGGTTACATCATTTATGAAATATAAAATTACACACACAAAATTGAGGAAGAAACTAACCACAGTTTTTTCTTTAAATGGATTCGTAAAAAACTCTTTCATAGATCACACGAGATCGCATAAATTAGCCGATCGGCTTTGTGAAAATGTAGCTTATTTAAGTAACTTGTGAAATGTTATCATCGACTTTACTTATTATTTGTGATTGCTATTGCTATTTATTCCAACACTAGTTATCACGGTGGTGGTGATACTATCACCACCCCCGTTTTCGTCCCTAACTGTCCCTCTGAAGGCGTCCACGTCAGCGGCATTGTGGTGGAACAATGAAAGTTCAAACAAAGGCGCGCGAGCCACTGTCACCACAGTGGCTTATCGCCGCCCGACGATGTTTCACCAATCTATTGCCATCAAATGTTGCTTTGCTGCAGACGATAGAAATTCATGCTTATTGTTATTGAGACACATTTTTTTAACTATTGCATATATTGAAAAATGTGTAGAATGTTAAGAGAAATACTAAGATTTTAGCATGAATAAATCATATACATATCACTCTGTCAATCACCTCTGAGCTATATTCAAATAAACCAAAATTATTTACAACTGTTTAATTTCACCATAACTACAGTTTAAAAAATAAAAAGCGGACGATAAATCTCTACCATAAAAATAACAAAACAAAACGTTTATAAGAAGAACACATTCGAGTACTTGTGGAAACAAAAAGGATTCCGCACGAAGACATCTAAACCTGAGAAAGACGAGTTTAGAACAACTTCTGCTGTCAATTAAAGTCAACAGGAGAGGTCGATACACGCGGTACAAGTTCGCTCCCGCCCGTATATTCCTACTAACTAAAGTAAATAAATTCACACACGCTTGGAAAAAACAAAAAGGTGGTTTGGCAAAGAGCTAACGTTGATTGAAACTGCGAGAGCTTGTATGAACGGATTTTTGTGGTTTAGTGAACGTAACTTGTAGAAGTTATACCAAAGTTACTTTTTTAACAAATAGAAAAGTTAGAAAAGGCAAACAATTAAATTATACTAATGAATAGTTTACTCAGAATTGCGTAATTTGTTATTCATTATTTATTTATTTTTAGTTTTATACAGTATACATACATTATACAGTAAATAGCCCCAGTATGCCTTACCGTATTAATAGGATACAATGACGGTTACATCTCTCTGTACCAAAAACTAAACATCAGACATTTTGACAGCCTCCGTGACGCAGTTGGTTAAACACCGACTGTGAAAAGAGCTGCTAGCACCGCGGGTTCGATCCCCACACCTAGAGAAATGTTTGTGCGGCCCACAAATATTTCTTTCGGGTCAGGGTGTTTGTGAGACTGAAAAATCTCGTAATTCCTGATACCCACGACATAAGACTCGATCTTAGTGTGGGGTCAGAACTATGTATGTGACTGTTGAGTGTTAATTATTTATTTTATTTTCCCATTGTACAATTTTTACGGTACATTTATTACAAATTCATACCTCTAATATGAAACCCAACAAAATCACAAAAACAACCCACAAAAAATAAAATTAGCATTCCAGCGAAGAAATCATTTGGGAATCAGTGACATTAGCGGCTCTGTATCTATAAAAAGTGAAGGGGAACTGTTGGTAGCTGGGCAGCGGACTCGGTGGGCTGTGAACACGGCTAACGGCCCCTCGGGGACTTCGCCTTCCACACTCAGCTATTTGAATGACACCAACTTTTATTGCCGAAATTACGCATGAGTTTGGAAGGTTGGAGGTGAGACGTATTTACGTGTGGATGTAGTTTACCTTGGTGGGCTATTGAATCATCCATCGGAAACTATAAACCTAATAAATAATATAGATTTTTGGGATGTAGACACTAAAGGAGCAGAAACTACAACAAAACTTGTGCTGATTTTTAATTTTTAGCTTTGATCTTTTCAGATGGCTTTAAACAAATTAATAAAATGCTTTTTATACCATCTTTCAAATATTGCGGAATCAATATTAATATTAATGTAACGAAAGGGTTAAAGCTGTCATTTGCGTCTATAGCTTATCAAAGCTATAACTTAGATCTGAGAATATAAAATATGATTTGCTAACTACTGACGACAAATCATAAAAAAGAAAGGATTATCACAAACAACTTAAATATTGTTAACAAAAACCTTGTCAGTTCCGTTTTTAACCTCATATTCTCTAAATCACAAAGCGAAGGCGAGTACATTCTTCGAAATAATAGTTGTTCAAACTGCACTGAGAGTTTTTCAAGTTAAAATACCAAAGCGATCCGGAACAGAACACTTAATGTTTTCAATAAAGATAATATTCCACTCGAGTTCCGAAGACAAGTCCCATCACGAAGTAAGGCTAGTGCGTCATAGCTGACCAATATAAATTATCCGAAGAAAGTTCCCTTAAGTTGCAAGAGAAGTCAACAAGTTGCGGAATACGTGTCGCCTGCTCGCGATTATAGCCGAATATCATTAAATGAATGTCTTTTGGAGTTCTAAACTAAAGTTATATAGTAAGGCACGTGATTTTTCAAGATGGATGTAAAAATATTATTGTTGTCATTGCAAAGTTTAAGTGCTATTGTTAAGTAAGTGTATTTATGTAAATAAATTGGACTGGAAATCTCTGTAGTTGTATTAAATGTACAATAATCAGTGATCCCATGGTTGGGGCTATTTATCGGCGTCAGTTATTACTGGCCATCAGGTGACCTGTTGGCTCGTCTGCCCGACCGAAGCCATAAAAAATCATTAATATGTAGTTACTAGAGCGATGAGGCGATATTTTTAAATCTGCCCTTTCCCGCCGTGCAAGTTCATTAAAAGGTGCCCCTGAACTGAGCCAATATACTCTCGATTGCTCTTATAAATTAAATCCAATAAAACAAAACTCAAAAATTCACCAACGAGAATGCACTTTAAAATTGAAAACAGTGTTTTCGTATGCTCATTCATTATTTTTCAGCAGCATAACAAGTAATCACAGCTTTATTACCATCGCGGCTGACAGGGAACCGACTTCGCAAACACTCGTATACAAGATAATTAGTTTTATGCAAATAAAGCTCGCCCATTCAATCCCGGGACACGGATGTCATCCGAACCGCTTCCAACTTGTGCAAATTAGTTACAAATAAAAATACACTAAAGAACAAACCTATCGTTGAAAGCGTCCTAATTTTTATCTCGCAGCAACACTCGGACCCGAGTTTTATCACCTATAACACCTAATTACCAATTTTCCAGTTAACTGAACGGTGAGACCGAATGATTGACCGATTTAATCAGACCGCGACTGAATGAGCTGATCGTTTCGAGGAAGGGTGTGAAAAAATTGATTGCGCTGAATCAATTCATTTGCGGCGAGCGTGCAGTGTGTGAGTTTTTGTTGACATCTTGGCCCCGTTTTTTTGCTTTCCACGCTTCGCAGGGATATGGTGCACAATCAGGGGAATTTATACGACTACTTACGTTAATGAAGCTATAATAAAACGGGCGGAGAAAGAATATGTTTCAGCTATTTATTGCAATGGTTTCTAGTTCCTTTAACTCTTAACTTACATAATGAATTACTGATATAAATCGATATCATAATTTTATTTTTAGAGCGAGACACAGGTCTTTTCTGCCGTTTAAGGTGTTTATCTTAGAGGAAATACTAAGTATTAATTCAGCAAGATGATTTTATATAAGTGCATGAATTTAATAATATGCATTTTTTTCTAATATGATTTTTTTGTAATGAGAGCTCTGTAGTTCTCCTTTTTGATATTCCGATTCGCTGCCGATGAAGCTGTTGCTAACTAACATTTTGTTATAATCTATTTAATATTTTTATCATATTTTTTATACCTACTAAAATCTACTCGGTATAAAAGTGTTGACTCTGAAAGAAATCCTATTGTTAGCCCGTAATTCATATCATACAAAGAGTGCATAATGACGCAGCCGAAATGTAGTTGGAACACACGGTAGTTTTTACCGGCGCTGCCACTTTGCAAAGCCATTCCAAAATAAAATAGGATGCCTCGTCATCCAGCCAAAGCGGGGCTCAATTCTCGACCCGCCGACATTGTTGGTTCAATATACATAACACACACTGGACAAAATTTTACATCATTTTCTCGAGACAGGTTATCTCAGATTTAGTGTCAATGAAGACGTCTCACGCCGGCCCTTTTATAACCCGTATAAAAATATTTTTGGACAAAAGTTAGGGGTAGTTGTATACTGGAAAAATTATATTCAGAAAGGCCTCTTTTTGAAAGGGTTGTTAGTTGCGAGAATTTAGTTATTAGATGAAGTACTTAAATTGCGGAACAGAATACAAATTTGTTTTCAAACGACAGTAATTAAACCTTTGAGGCTACAGTCACGTCTATTCCGTAACGTATACAGCCGCCATGAACTTCATTTAAGCAAAATGGAATTAAATTAGTTTACAACAAAAAAATTAAAATAAAACACATTTCCATAGACGTGAATGTCACATCTATCTAGGTATGTATACATTATTATATCTTAATTAGTTTGAAATATAGATAATAAGTAGGTATCTATCTTAGATGGTGAAGATGAATGAGAATGAAGACCGTACAGTGCGTGGTAGCCTGTTGGTAAACAGACTAGACGTGACTGCCATATTCATGGAGGTCGCGGGTTCGAATCCCAGTACACACCTCTGATTTTTAGGAGTCATGTGTGTATCGATAGTCAATCACCACGCACTATAACGGTGAAGGAAAACATCGTGAGGAAACCTGCATACCATAGGGATTACTATTTTTTAAGACCTCCGTGACACCGTAGTTAGACGCTGGCTGGGAAACGAGAGGCTTCGTATTTGATTTATGGGTCTAGGTGTTTGTAAGACCAAAAAATCACTCGTAGTTTTTGATATCCTCGAAACAAGAGTAAGGTAAGGTATGGTACATGACGTTATTGTAGGGTCAGAACTATGTATGTGATTGTCCGGTAGATACTCTTTATATTATATATATGAACAATATATTTATGAGTTAAAACATAAACGGCTGATAATCATATCCTTAAAAGAACTTCGTGTGCGTTTCAAAATATGCACTCATAATAATAATTGATTTTCGACACAAGGTCCCATACTGAAAATAAGCATCTTCTGATATTATCAAAGCAATCGGTGGGAGTGGCGTGGAGGCAGTAGGTACATTAACATTTCTACGATAATTATCAATCTACCACATCGACTAAAGTTTTGCACGTTATTGTTATTATAATTACCATTAATTTAGTGAAAAGTACAATGCGAATAAATTAAGTCGAAATTCACGAAGCATCATGCGACAATAATTGTCATTTCTAGCATGAAAGTCGAATGGCTGGCAAAATAGACGCCAGTGAGCTAACACAAGAGGCGAGTAGGGCTGTTTGAAAGCCTTCAATTTGTCCCAGCCGTAATTAGACTGAGGCACCCTGGCTGCCTGCACATAGGTCTATTTGCACGATGAATTTAATTTAATTAGTGTGTACGTCTCTTTTCCAACACAAATTTGCGCACAGAGAGGCACGATCGCGTGTTCAGACGCAGGCATTGCTGGAATCAACGATAAGTGCCATTATTTGTGACACCTGGTATTGGTGATTTTGAAAAAGGTATCGTCATGTTATGCGTAGTACGCGTAGTCCCGTCACAACTCATGTAGTTTGCCGTCATTAGAGATGATTTATTCATCAATGGTGATTCTACGTAGTGGCAAACGGAGCTAGTAGCGACATAGGGATACCTACAATGTAGACAGAGTACCTACCCAAATAGATCACAGGATGTTGCTTCTAAAAACCATTACTTACGGCCGATGATGTCCAGCAGTCCACATCTTGTCGAGTATTTTATTATAAAGAATGTAGAACGATGCTAAACCTTTACGCCAAAGGATCAAGCCGATCGAAAAGAACTTGGTCGTCACGATCCGAGCTGCGGGATAGGAGTGCTTTGGAGAATTGCTGGGATTGTTCGGACCTTTTCCGTAATGCTGCTATTGCGTTCCGACATCGTACAACGCGGCAAACCTCCAAATACCATCCACATCACGGATCACCTCAGAAGTACGAAATACACCACAGTACATTTCTCCCGACACTTTCACGCACCTACTGCCAATCTCAGGAACCACTTGCCAAAAGCAGCATTTCCGGACATATACGACCTAGAATTTCAAAAAAAGGGCGTTTAGGAAACCTTAAAGGCCAGCAACGCATTTCTATGCCCTCAACCCTGTGGTGTTGCAGATGTTCATGAACGGCGGTAACCACTTACCATCAAATGAACCGTATGCTCGTTTGCCGCCTACAATTTCGCACTGTATGTGATGGCTGTCAACAAATGTATTTAGGTTGAGATTTAGGTTGAAAAATAGCAATCAAGATTTATGATGGACCGTTCAGATTTAAATTAAGAATTAATATGATTGCTGTTGCAACCTGCTGTAAAAATCGAGGGGTCTTTACACTATAATTGCTAGATTTGTGGAATTGTTTGCAGTCACGCGCGGGTTCCCTCCTTCCTATAATCCTATAATCTTAATCTCATTTTCTTAATTAATTTAATTGTTTAATTTATAAGTCCATATCTATTATAATAATTTTATGTTTTTTGTTTGTTGCATTAATACCAATTTTCATTTTGATTTTAATTTAGTTTGTTAATTTGTTTTAACATGTAATTTTACTTCGTGGTGAGCATACTTTGAGCTTGTTGTGATTTCCTTTAACTGAAGAAACACGCTGATTGTGTTATATGTGATATTATTATATTAACGCTATGTGTAATCCTTGTGGGAAATCCTTTAATAAATAAAATAAAATAATCCTGGGTCCTTCCTGCAAAGTATGAAGAGGCATCTTAGCAGGCCGACTAATATAATTGTATCGAATGGCATGGGCCTGCCGTCTGATGCCATTCGATACTCTACCTGGACGGCATTTGCGCTTACCATCAGGCGCAGTATTTATGCCGGGCCAGTGTAAAAAATAAATGTAACCACTCCAGAATATTTAATCCATCGCTTCTCAATTAGGTATAGCGATAAAATATATTTCATTCTTTTTCATCACCTATTTTATTTAATTTGCGATAGTGAGTATTGGACATAGGAAGTACCTGGTGGAAAACAAATACTATATTATGCAGTCATTTTGTCTATGTTGAGTTCGGAAATCGTAACATAGTAAATAAATAAAACCACAATTAGTTCTATAAAATTTAATCAAATTCTCACACAATCATAAAAAACTTAAAAATATTGACAAACTTATAAAATACATCAGTCAAATGTCCGTGTTTATGATTATACAACTAAGTTATTCTAAGCATAATGTTTCAAATTTAGCTCCGGAGAATAAGACATTTAATATTATAGTCCCACAATCCACAATTGAGATTACAGATCCCTATAAAAAGTCCAATCCATCTATATACTTTTCGAAAGAATCAACTTGTTCATAAAACATGTTTCAACATATTTTATAAATCGTGTCGCGTCTTTATAAAGCTTCGTATTTTATTTATTGCGTTAGTTTATATCCAATACCATCAATCAAATAGAATCAATATTTTGAACTTTATAAAAATATAGTAAATCTAACAAATAGAAAATCACATTTTTTTATGAACATCTAAGAATTATTAGTATGAAAGTTAAAGAAAATAGAAAATGAAATTTGTGACGATAAAACATAAAATGATAATATCATTTTCCTTACAAACCTCTTGGACCTTTCGTTTAACGCAATCCCTACCTATTGTAAACAGCATCAATTAATTTTCATTTGTTCTTCAATATGACTATTTCTAACACAAATACTTAAGGTAAATTGCATTGAAATAGCAACTTTAATCTCGCCAAAGTTCTTAGAAAGTCCCAATTATTGTACTAAACTAATAAAACATTTAAAAACATCAAAACCACTTATCAATTACAAGTTATCAAATAAATACAATCTTTCATTTACAAAAACTCCAAGTACTACAAAAGTGCACTTATACAAAACTAAAATTACGTCTCAAACATTGTTGAACAAAACTCAGTAATATTTTATTTATTAATGTTTATACTTTATTTGCCCTCTTAGGGCATTTTAACATAGTGTTAAACATAGTTTAGATAATGCTACGTTTTTAAAGCTATCAAAATGCAAATGTCATATCGAGACATTGGCAACTATAAAGTATAAGATGAATGTTCGCGACACTTAAGTGCACAATTATCGTCCAATTAAACTCTGATTTTATTCATTTTATTATAATAGCAACGGTATTCAAAGGTATTGACGTCACGACAGCAAGATGCATTCAAATTCTTCATACTCGTATTTCTGTTTAGCTTACGGGACACATCACGGTAAATGCTCACACAATACTTATAAACAATTATTTAAAGCATATTCCAAAAGCCAAGAAAGCAATATTTACTAATATGTTAGTCAGAAACATATCACGTAAACAAATAATCTACCACCAAAATAGTTACGGAGCCTAATAAACACACAAAACCAGTAAATTATTGTTTCGCCATGACATAGTTATATGGTAAACAATTGTAGTGGAACGTAACAAGTCAACAAACATGCGAAACACGACATTTCATACGAGGTCACGTATCAAAGTGTTTTCGACTACACAATAATCACAACTCACAGCTAGTTACCAAATTTCGATTAAATCCTAACTTCTCTTTGCACACAATATTGGACGTATTAAAGATTTGATCTATGTCTGGTCAAACTTTCGACACAATTGTAATGTCAACGCTGTATTAACAGATACATTTTTCAGCTGGTTTTATTGGCTTTATTAAAACTAGATTGAAAAGTCTGTAAAGTTGTATAATATCAAATATTGGCCCAATATTTCATATCGATGTAATTGTCATAAAGAAAATTCGCTCAGCGAATTTTGATATAACAACTAGAGTTGTTGGAGTCAACAAAAATTGGAGCCAAATTTCATGGCGTGTTGTAAATTAGAATTCATAATCATAGTCTAAATAAACAATTACTGGCTTCGCAAAAGAACTTCCTTAACCGTAATAACTCGATAATTTACACGTCTTACTATTTTGAAATAGTATTTATACATTTTTACAAAATTAACACTTACTATACAAAGTTAGATAAAGTCCGCAGCTTTGTGCGGCGCGGTGTCGATGGGATCATTTCCTGGAGTTAATGGCGGCGGGGCGGGAGTACGGATGATTCTGCACGCGCTCCCTCGCACGTACCGCTTTAAAACCCACTGACTTTTGAGTGACATTATTCTTCACACGACACATTGATTCTGTTAAAACAGTTAGTGGACGTCACACAACGGCACAACACAATATAAATAAATACGTAGAAATACGTTACATTAGTTATTATTTTAAAATATTATGATAAATGTACTTTTACATACGTATACTTGTACTATAATTTTTATTGTGTAATTTCCATATAGTATATCTGTATAGTGCAAAAAAGATTTAATAAATAAATACACTTATGTGAATTTTTACCACAAATATTAGAAATATATCTAAAATTCAAATTTATACATATCATGCATAAAGTTTCCACAAAATAATTTAATTTTCAATACATACATAGACATAGTTATCACACAGAAGACAGGTAAAAGACATAGATGAGTATTCACCTTGTACGTTCCTCTGGAAGGGCGTGCCGTCGCGCGACAGGCTGGAGCCGAAGCCGGCGGCGCGCGCGGGCGGCGGCGCGGGCGGCGCGGCGCGCCGGAACGCCACCGCCTTGCCCACTACTGGCTTCACTGGTTTTGCTTGGGAAACAAACAAATTCATACTTTACTGAAAAATCTTTTTTTAATAGCCTATAATGTGTCCCACGGCTGGGCAAAGGCCTCCCCTTTGTGGCTCCACTTGACCCTGCCCTCGGTGAGCTCTCGCCATTTTGGCTCGAACTCCACACATCTTTGGTCTTCCGCGTTTTCTCCGACCATTCGTAGGAATCCAGCTTATAGCCAGCCTGGCCCAACGGTTTGGATGGATTCGAGTCACATGTCCCGCCCAGTTTCATTTCAATGAGCCCGCCTTGCACCCTACATCCACAATGCGATGATTTGGAGCGCAGTTCAGTGTTGCGGATGCAAATAAGTTAGGCTGACCAATCTCAGCCTAACTTATTTACCAGACCATAAATAGTAATTATTAAGCATACTTTACACAATCGAGTTCTATGTATAGGGCTTGGTTGTAGTCCACCACATTAGCCAAACTATTTGGCAGAATTGGCATACCTTAAATTTGATTGAATTTTGTGTTTAAAGATACGCCGATCGCTGACTCCTGTATGCGCAAGACGTTAAAGAAATGAATCAAATCAAAAAGATACAATACTAATGTAATTTGTAATTTTTTTCCATTATTTTTCAGGGTTTTAGTGTCATTTGTTTTATCAGTTTAATACAAACATGAAGTATTCAAAGTTTTAATTTGTGCCTTTACTGGAACTTACATCTCATATGAGAACTATAAAAAAAATACTGTTATTGTATTATGCAAAAGGAATGGTATAATTTATAATATTTACCTTTGTCATTGAAACTGATTGTCCTCTGTATGGTATTAGTTCTGTCAACCAAACCCCGTTTGGCAGGTACATTTTCATTCTTGACCTCTAACTTAATAGGGAGTTTCTTCAACGCGTCCATTTTGCCCGCCAATACAAACGTGGAATTCAAGTCTTTGGGGTCCAACACGCCATAATTCTCTATGTCAGCATTACTATCATATTCCTTCTTTAATTTTTTTACGGAATTCAGATTCCTCGTTGTATCTAAACTTTCAAAGGAGTCATTGATTATAATAGTTTCATTGTTGAGTAGTTTTATTGGCGTCCCCTTGCGTTTTCTAGGGGAAATTTTCACCGGTTCTCGATTCTCTATGTCTGTCAAGTCGTCACTATCCGTCACTATATCTAAAGTAACATTAATGTCGTCTTTCTTATTGTATTCTACGGTTGTCGATGGTTTTTCCAAGTCTAATGTAGAGATGAATTTGAAATGTGCATCACTCTCACTGTCTTTGTCTGACCAGGAGATGCCTTTGGCAGACTTCGCTTTCTTCATAATTTCCAAGTATTCAGCCGTCAAAGCCGGTGGTGCTTTGTCATAACCTTTCAGAGTCAGATACAACTTTTTCAGCATATTGGGCATATCGCTCATGTACTCTGTGAACGCGTTGATTTCCTCATTCTCTATCGCGAGGAGTTTGTATCGCAGTTCGTCGCTGGCCTTGATGCGTCGTAGTTCACTCTTGAGGTGTAGGTTTTCTACGTAGTCGGACAGCTCGGGACAGTCGGCCACAGCTTGGTCGCAAATAATTTGCAGTCTCTTCTTGCTCTCGTCCCATTTGGTCCATGCAGTCAACACTTTAGAGTCGAGATGTACCGACTGCTTCATGTAGCTTTCAGCCGCACGCTCTTGTCGCGGTATTTCTTCTGTGCACATCTGTATAGTAAAATAATATAAATTCATATTAAACGATATTGGACAACAATGACAATCAAATAGATTTTAGCGACCTCATGGTTTAGCACATAAACGCACAGTTTGAATCAACAAAGTATAATTATGCAATCAATGTAATACAATATAATATAATTGCAATAAAATTGAGAGCCTTCGTGGCGCAGTTGGTTAGAGGCCGCCTGTGAAACAAGAGGTTGCGGGTTCGATCCCCGCACCGACACAAACGTTTGTGTCGGGTCTGGGTGTTTGTGAGATCGCAAAGTCTCTCGTAGTTTCTGATACCTATGACACAAGACTTCATCATCATCATCATCATATCAGCCACAGGAAGTCCACTGCTGAACATAGGCCTCCCCCAATGATCTCCACAATGACCTGTTGGAAGCGGCCTGCATCCAGCGACTTCCTGCGACCTTAGTCAGATCGTCCGTCCACCTTGTAGGCGGGCGTCCGACACTTCGCTTGCCTGTACGTGGCCTCCACTCGAGAACCTTTCGGCCCCAACGGCCATCGGTTCTACGAGCTATGTGCCCGGCCCACTGCCACTTCAACTTGCCAATCCTATGGGCTATGTCGGTAACCTTGGTTCTCCTACGGATCTCCTCATTCCTGATTCGATCTCGTAGGGAAACACCGAGCATAGCCCGCTCCATGGCTCGTTGAGTGACTTTGAGCCTTTTAATGAGGCCCACAGTGAGAGGCCACGTCTCGGTGCCGTATGTCATCACTGGTAACACACAACTATCGAAGACTTTCGATTTTAGGCACTGAGGTATTTTGGACGAGAAGACGTCGCGAAGTTTCCCGAACGCTGCCCAACCGAGTTGGATTCGCCGATTGACCTCTCTCTCGAAGTTGGACCTGCCTAACCGGACCACTTGTCCTAAATAGACATATTCGTCTACAACTTCGAGAGTCGAGCCCCCAACTCCAATGGGGGTGGGCACAACATGGATATTCGACATGATCTTCGTTTTATCCATGTTAATTTTAAGACCCACCTGTTGGGAAACTCGATTAAGGTCTTCGAGCATAGTGCTAAGGTCTTCCAGCGATTCTGCCAAGACTACAATATCGTCGGCAAACCGAAGGTGAGTGATATACTCGCCGTTGATGTTGATGCCGAATCCTTTCCACTGCAAGAGCTTGAAGGCATTTTCCAGCGCGGCAGTGAACAGTCTCGGAGATATGACATCTCCCTGTCTCACGCCTCTCTGTAGTGGAATAGCCTTCGTGCTCTGATCCTGTACTCGGACCGACATGGTGGCGTTGTTGTATATACACCTCAACACTTCGATGTACCGATAGTCTATGTGGCACCGCTGAAGAGACTGTAGCACAGCCCAGGTCTCGATCGAATCAAAGGCTTTCTCATAGTCCACAAACGCTAAACAAAGCGGCAAGTTATACTCCTCGGTTTTTTGTATAACCTGCCGTAGCGTATGAATATGGTCTATGGTACTAAAGCCTTTTCGGAAACCGGCTTGTTCGGGAGGCTTCAAACCTGCCTTCGAGACGATTTGTGATGACCCTTGAAAACAACTTATAGACATGGCTCAGGAGCGAGATGGGCCTGTAGTTCTTCAGCAAAGTGTTATCACCTTTTTTGAAGAACAGTACCACCACGCTCCTGCTCCATGCCTCCGGCGTTGAGCCCTCGAGGAGAACGGAATTGAAGAGCCTCTGAAGGACTTTCAGTACCGGCGTTCCGCCCGCTTTCAGAAGCTCTGAATTGATTCCGTCCTCACCCGGCGCCTTGTTGTTTTTAAGTTGTTTGAGGGCCATCTCAATCTCAAACAGGCTGATGTCCGGGATATCATCGCTAAAGTGTCGGATTAACTCGGCTCTCGGGTCTTCGGCCGAGCTAACAGTAGGTTCGGCAACCGAGGTGTAAAGCTGTCCGTAGAACCTCTCGATCTCTCTTAATACCTCTGCCCTCGTCGATACCACGCGGCCATCATCCGTTTTCAGCCTAGACAACTGGCTTTGCCCAATAGACAAGTCTCTTGCAAACACTTTGGAGCCTCCGTTCCGCTCAATTGTCTCCTTAATGCTCACAGTATTGACACAAGACTTAATTGATTTTAATGTGGGCTCAGAAATATGTATGCGGCCAGAGCCGGTGTTAAAGTAGGGCGCAGCTGGGCGACGGCCCTAGGGCGGCAGTGTAAAAGGGCGCCAAATACCAGGATTTACTATAACCTATAGTATATTATCTATGATCTACTGCCTTCCGCCTGGATTTGAAGAGTACTTATAGGGCGCCGTAGGAGTCTCGCCCAGAGCGTTGTTAATTCTACATCCTTACTGTATGTGAGCGTATATATTTATTTGAGTATAAATAGTGACCTGTTCCATGGCGTCGGAGGAGGAGCGGTGCGCGAGGTCTGCGACGTGCGAGAAGGCGCGCGTGCGCAGGCGCTGGCGCAGGCACAGCACGCGCTGGCGCGACATGAGCCGCAGCAGCGCGCCCTGCAGCGCCGCCTCCGTCTCCTGCTCTTCCGCGATGCGACGCCGCCACTCGCGCTTCGCTGGAACAACGGCATTAAACACTATCATTGCGGTGTCCACCACCAAGAGAAGAGCGGCCATACGGAATAAAAGTTATAAAGTTAGGTAGTTAATACGCATATTTGTGGTCACCGCTGGTCCTCTCAAGAGGTAACCATGGATCATCTATTGTGGATACATACGGAGTGCGCGCAGATTACCGCTCATTAGACCCACCCGGCACCGCCACGCCTCGCGCGGTGAATATTCTTTATATGAAATTGTATGGACATACGCTCACAACATCAACTCTGTAGCGTCACCGATTCGCCGCCGTCCACGCGTGGACCACTCGGTGGCAACTTGTTGCTCACATGCTTGTCTTGAGTTGTTGTATTGATTGAATTCACAGGCTCCGAATGGACTGCTTGTTGCCACCGAGTGTACCACGCGAGGTCCACCGGTGTTCTGCCTGCGATAACGAGTGGGCCGCGAGCGACGAGGCGGTACCAGGTGGGTCTAATAAGCGATAATATGCGCGCACTTCGCACGTATACACAATAGATGATCCATGGTTATCTCTCGGGACGACCAGTGGCGATGACTAATATGCGTGTTTTATAAATTTATTTTATGTTAAAAACTAAAAGTATTTTATTCTTAGATTATTATAGTAATAATCAGACTTCAAAACATAAAAATGTGGCCTTTTAATTAACTAGATGGAGAAACGAAACAAAATTGTAGAACTTATTAATTTTCCTGCTCTAACAAAATTCATTCTAAACTTATTCATACGTGTACAATGTACCCATCAATAACATCCTGTAAAAAAATTCCAAGTCTCGCAGCTCAGGTTTTCTACCGCAAAAAGTTGTGAGATGCATGTAATACCAAGTCGATTCATTTATTTAGTCCTTAAGGGGACATCGCATGAAAACATAATATATCGTACAATTTATACATAATGCTGCTGGCCAAGTCGATCTATTTATTTAAAACGTAAAGAATTTTTAATATTGATATGGTAATAACTTACGTAATAACTTTATATAGAAGGTCCCTTAAGGAATAAATAAATGAATCGACTTGGTATTACATGCATCTCACAACTTTTTGCGGTAGAAAACCTGAGCTTCATCTCTAATGGTAATTGATATTTTCGAGCTATTTAGTTTACTATTTATTTGCAAGTTTTTTTAGAGGTATGTTGTACAATTTCGTGGGCTGAATACACCCTTTTCCACTCTATACCTCCCTCCCGTTATGCTTCATATATCTAGGTACATCTACTACTATTATTCCATTATATACGGGTACAATGATTCATTAACTGCAAATGTAACTTTGTAATCCTATACATTTATATGGGATTACAAAGTTATTCACGCAGTTGGTCTATCTAGACAACTAGACACAAATTATGAAATGTTTGAATTTTCCGTTACTTTAGACACTAAACACTAATTATATTCTAAATTTGAAGGTTCTATGTCTGCTAGAAGTGCCTTAGACTTTTGATGATCGGTCAGTCAGTGAGTGACAAAATTAAGAAAGTTTGACTAGTTACAATTCTTGAACTACTGCTTCAAATTGAATGAAATTTTAAATATACCGTGTTTACACAATGCCTGCTTAGTAACTGAAAATTCAGGCTTCATGCTTTAGCCACAACGAAGTTATAGGGGGTTGAAAATGGTCTGAATTGCTTCGAGAAAAGGATGTTACGGCCTATAGCTCGACTTGAAGGGGGCTCGGCCGCGCCCCCAGATATAGAACTATTGAAAATCAGGAACAGTTACACCATTTATTATTTATATCTTCTAGAATAGTGTCAGAATAATAATAGGAATACATTTCATACAAACCTTTCTCCTTGACCAAATCTGGCTCCCTTTGAACTTGTTTCACATTCGAAAGAGTCAGTTTGGCTTCTAACTCCTTCACCTTTTTCTTTAGTTCCTCGTTTATTTTCACGTATTGTGAAAGACGCATATCTCCATCAACAATGTTCTGAACAAAATTTTATTCAATTTAATTATGATACATATATATTTATAAAACATACTAAAAAAATTTAACCCAGTGTCCACATGATTTTCGAAATCTGAATAACTTATTGAATACAAAATATCTTAAGCATTTAACTAAATTATAACCAATACAAATAAATACGATTTTTTTTTCTGGATCATCAAAATTTTAGTAATACTACCTTCTTGATGCTGAGCTGTATCTTGTTGGCCCTAGCGGCGTATTTGAGCGTGTTGTATGTATCCTCGTAGCTCACGCTAGAGGGCGACACGTTCGCGATCATCACCGTCTTGCAGTTCCCGCCCAGGCTGTCCTTCAGTAGACGAGTTAGCTTCGAGTCTCTGTTCATAAACAATAATTTTTATAAGGAAATGTTTTTGTAATACTGGGTGCGATTTGTCCTATATTATCGATCCAAAGTTGAATTCAGCAGTTAAATGGTAACTTTCAAAAGTAACTTTAGTACAGTTAGAACGCAGTATCTGCAGTTAGGAGGATATACCCATTGTCGAATTTAACCAGCTCAAGACAGGAAGCAAATTATATAGAATAACCCTTGATTTAGAAACAAAAAGGCTGGTTCTGTACTAAGCTTACCAATATTACGTTTATACAGATTTACCGGATTGCGCAGGACTTTCCTCAACCTGCAAAACCCTTACCATATGCAATTTCACCTATAACAATCCAATCGTAATACTCAACAAACCTGTAAGGTATATAGCTGCTGCCGTCAGCGAGTTTATTGATACAGTTCCCAAGCGACAGCAGGCTCTTGTTGATGTTGGCGCCCTCCTTGAACCGGTCGCCGATGCAGCCCGTGGCAGACGCTCGCTCGCTGCCCGCCAGGTCGATCATCGACAACTTCACTATGCGCAGCTGACTGCTCGTTTTGTAACGCATTTTTACGTACACCTAATAAAAAATAGGAATTTGATTATTAATTAAGGAGTATATGAAACGTCACTCATATAGGCTGACCCTAAAAGAAGTTTTATATGTGGCTATCAGATACTATGAACCTCTTCGGTCTTACAATATGCAGACCCCAAACATATACATAGACCACAGAAATAAAAATCCACGTGCAGGTTTGTGGTGAGGTGCTAATTGCTTTTTTGTTTGTTTTATTGCTATGAATGGCGAGATGAGCAAACCATTCGCCTGATGTTAAGCGATACAACTGCTAATGAACAAAAGCAAAACCAAACCGCACCTTGAATTCCAAACCAATGCTTGGCATTCCAATGGGCTCGCCATCCTGAGACATAAGCTGTTAAGTCTCAATATATCCAGTTGTTACTCCGGCTACAATGACCTTCAAACCGAAACACAACAGTGCATTTACACTGCTGTTTGACGGGAGAAATAGATATTGAGGTGGTATCTACCCGGGCGGCCTCTCAAATATGGGAGACGTACCACCAGAACAAAATATATAAATATGCATTATCCAAAACTTTTTAGCTAGACTAAATAGCGATAGATAGATAGCGCCCCCTTTGACCTAACACATTGTGGGATGGAACACACAAAGGGAAATATCTTGGTCGGACCTAGCCTACTGCTTTTGGGAAAAAGGTGTGATGTGTGTTTGTTTGTTCGTAACAATCTTTTCGATGCACCTCTATCTAACTACTGGATGTTCCAAAACACTGTGATATCAATATAATGTATTTCACCTGAAATACAGCATGACTCCTAGAGCTCTCAGCATTGGCATCAGTTGGGTGTTGTGTTCTATTCTTATTTCCATTCTCAAGCATATTGAGAAGTTCCCGGGCCGTTTTGATGTTGTTTAATGTGAGACCAGCTACCATCACTCCATATTTTGAGTCTTCTCTTAGCTGCAGTGGTGTACTTGAAGGCTTCAGCAGGTCATACACATTTTCATTGTACACCTGTGAATGATAAGGTGATTTGAAATGCTATTTGATAAGATTTATGTAAAATCTAATCTTTATAAAACTTATTGGAAAAATGATTCTCTTGTCACATAAGATATGTATAAATCTTTGTATCGAATTTTTTTTTCTAATGATTTTAACTCATAATCTATGCATTGAGCCTGAGCCAACAATTGGGAGGGATTTAGTTGTAAGTCAATCATGCTGTCCCATAATTTGTAATACACATTAAACTTTAAAATCAGATGTAAAATGGACAACAGTACTCAGCGGCTGAGTGTTTATTGTGAATAATGTTTTGGTAAAGTTTAATTTGTTGATTAATTTACATTTCCCCATACATTAATAGCAAATTATTAATTATTAATTATAGTTAAATGAACTGAATTATAATAAATGAACTACAAAAATAAGGTATATTAGTTTAACCAATATTAATACAAAACTATGTCAACAATTCCCTACAAATTAGTAGTAATACAACTCACTTTAATAATAGTGTTATGTCAATAGACATTTTCATTATGACACAAGTTAATGCTTATTTTATTTTATTAATTACTCAAATTATCTATGAATAAGCTACAACAATTTTAATTTGAAATGCATTTTATAAACTCTCTGTTAATTAATAAAAATGTATTTGCAATAACTAATTTAGCATGAACTAAGTACGCATGATTAGCAAGATTTATTTGAGATTAAAATAAAAACAATACACACAAAATGCACTACTACAAACTTACCTCAATATATGATACACCAATATCAAACTCCCTCTCATTTGCAAAGGAATTGATTGTGTAGAACAAATGCTCCATAGTCAAGTAAGTGATTCCGGGATGTTCATTACTGCCAATCATTGTGAATGTTTTCCCTGCTCCGGTTGCACCATACACAAACACTGAGCAGTTATACCCTTCCATGAGAGCCGACAGCATATCCTTGGTGGTCGTCTCAAAAACGTCTTTATTCGTAGCCGTCTGCCCACATACATGATCAAAAACAAATTTTAACTCTTTATTGGCGCGTTTCAAGAAGTTTTTGTTGGGCTGCTGCACACCCTGGTAAAAGAAAGGCCGTATCTCTTCCTTGGGATCGAATACCAGCATACTGTCGTCCACCACGTCCACAACGACACGACTGTTCTGCTGCAGTTCTCTGTCATTGAGAGGGCGCACCCTCACCACCACTTTTATGTTCGCAGCCATGTTCTGCGTCGATCCACTCTTCGAAGGCACCAAACTAGTCGTGGATCCTTTTGGCCCGTTGGAAACGGGACCCTTTTCCATTTTAACCATTTTCAACGGACCGCCGCGGACTGCTTATCATCGAATGAAGATAATCCCAATGACTGACGTTCACAACACTTTATATCCTCACTTTAAACAATAACGGTCTGAACACGACACTTGGCGTCTTGTTTAATTAAATTGGCACAGTTTAAATTCCCATAAACAGAAACGAAGTTTGAATTGCATTTGTAACCGTCAAATTTTTAAATTGACGTGCGCGTCCGCTTACCGGGGAGGAAGCGAAACATTTCATTTTACGCTACAATTGCCTTGGTTTAAATTGATAATATTTTGTACTTTGTTTTACAAAATGAACAAAAAGATTAAATTGTCATACTTAAAGAATAATCTCTGTTTTATAATCATTATAAAGCGCCTTTATGTAAAATCTGAGTTGTTTTGTTCATTTATACACGATTTCAATTACCTTTTACATAAGTTCACAACATAAAATATTTTGTGTATACTGATCTGAGAATATACTAAAAACACACTCAGTCCCTTCCTTCAATAAAACTTTAAAATAATATGATCTTAAAAGCCTCTGAATTGAAAAATTGCCTATAATTTAATTACGCAGACTGGCTCAAAGTTACCATGCTTAACTGTGCATATTTGAACGCACGTATTATCAAAACTCGGTTCATTTTATTTGATAGTGCTCTTAACAGAAAATTAATACTGGGTGTCTACTAGATAAAATGTCGCCTTTATTGTGACGCCGTAGCTGTTTAAGAAACAAATACAATTTCCTCTTAATTTCCGCTCCCGATCTTATCTGGACATAACGACAGCCTTAGCATTCAAGGGAGACTCTTACTAAAACTTCGGAAATAGGCACAATTTCACTTAGCTTATTTGCTGTTATATATTACTCTTATGTTTTCTAAACACTTTGTTCATCACAATTTAATAACGAAACGAACTACAAAAGTCTACGAAATTCTAGTTGCTTTTCTTTCAAGTCCATTTCAAGTCATACCATGGTCATACTTATTGAGTACGAATTGACATTTACTTTTTCTTTATTCTTTAGTTACGTAAACAATATTTTAGTTTTTTTCGTACTACAAGATTAAATTATTATACGTACAGTAAATACCATAGAACGTTAACCATAAAAATATAAATTTCCTTACCGATTACTTTGAACCGCCTAGCCTGTACATTTCCTAAAGTTTCGTAATTGAAGTGCTATAGAGTGACCTAGGTTTATATTTTCGGAGGACAGTGATTCGGTCCCTCTGTGCCGCAAAGACCCCGATAAGGCGTCCGTCTTGCTTCCAGACATTTAGCAATGACAGGAATAAGGAATCACTAAGCCTCGTCCCGATATACACTTGTATAAATTTGAAATTTCTGCATTGAATGGTCATCTCTCTCTGCTCTCTCTTTTCAGCTACAGGAATTCCACTGCTGAAAATAGGCCTGGCCCATAGATCTGAGACTTCCACAGGGACGTGATAGAAGCAGCCTGCATCGACTTCTTGCAACCTTAACCAGGACATCTGTCTACCTTTACCTTTCAGCTTCACCACTGCAGAAATTTTCGGCCCCAGCGGCCTTCAGTAATTCTTTGTGATATGTACCCGGCCTATGTACCTATCTAGACAAATCAAATCTTATTCATATTTAATCATACCAATACAAGTCGATATTTTTGCTGATACGGAAAGAGCTTAGTTTTAACAAAATTCAATTTATTCTTCCGTTACCTTAATCAAGTCTTCCTGCGTTGGATGAGGAGGGGATTATAAATATACCGAGATGTTGAATTTAACGTTGATTTAATGATTAGTGATAGAATAAATAGCCTTTACGTGGTTTCTTAACCATTAAGCGTCTCCAAAAAAATTATTAATAATCTTAAACAAAAATGTAGCTGTGTCATTGTAACCTAACAAAAGCAGGCATTTGTAATAAAGCGCTAGAAATAATTGCTCCGAAAAATTTATAAGTTAATTATTTATAATTCAACTCCCAACGCATGGAGATAAGATAATAAGGCAACTTTAAAAACATATGTACTTTGCTTAAAGTTACCGCTTTCCTTTAGTTTTCCGTATCATCACTTCCTAACATTTTATTCTTGGTAACAATAGTATCGAATGGTAAGTATAGTAAATTAGTAATACAGTGTGTGTATTTTTATTCAAAGTCATCAGGTTCGAATCCTCGCTAGGAATATTAATCTATCAAAAATCCAAGTATGCAGTTTTAGTTTTCATCAAAATCGGGTTCGTATTTACTCCGTCCGGCCATCCACGGCCACTTAAATTCACAATAAATCGTTTATAGTTAACAAATATGTTGGTATCACGAAAACATCATATTTTTTAAAGGGCTATCAAACAAAACTAAAAGAAAACAAATACGCATCACTTGAAAAATACCTCGTAATTACTTACACACAAATATACATTTTAGTGAAACAATGCGGCACGCTGTAATTATTAATGTTTGAAAATAGGTATTTAAATTAATTGATGATGAATATAACTGGTCGAGAATTCTAGTTAAGTTTATGAAAATCCAGATTTAGTTCAGCCTATCAATTTTATTATGGATGTGACGATTTGTCCCGGGCATTATTTGACAGGACGTACGTGAAAGGGCTTGAACTCCGCGGTTATAATCGTTAGACACAAAAGAGTTAGAGGCGCCCAGGGCATTTTTATATTTTTTTCGATCGACGGTGTCGAATAGAAATCTCTAGTAATTAATTGATTAACGACAAAATGTATTAATTTCTAATTAAGCCCACACTGAACAATTACTTTGAATTACCTCTATTACATTTATGATTTAACATTTGAGAACAAACGTAATTCTCTCATCACTACGGAACCCTGAAAATAAGCGAGTGCCGATTCCGTCTTTCATACACATAGTATAATTAAAATAGTAAAATATGCATGGAAACAAAAAATGTGTTTCACAGAAATTGGTAAGAGGTGTAGTATACAATTAGGTAAGTATTTATAATCTATTAAAATACCAAATACTCCGTTACAATAATTTAGGCGATTCTACAAATTTTACAAAGCAACATGCCCATTTTACTATGAAACTTAGTATCGGTGCAAAGATTTTTGTTCCTCGATAACGAAAAAAACGAAACTTACTTTTATATGTAGGGAAAAATATTTTTTCAATAAATATAAACATAATTGCGACCCAGGCCGGAGTTCTTGGAGAAATTAACATGAAGATCAATATAAATATTTTCTTTTCCTTCGACTCTGTGAACAAAATGTAATACGTGATGATAATTATATAAAAATCTGTCACCCAGTATAAAACAGGAAAAGTTTTAAGGACAAACTATAAAAATGCTATAATAAATTTTAAGCAGTGTCGGTATCGGGACCTACGATATATTTTACCGATACTATGTATGATCATTCTCCTTTCTGAGTTCATTAATATTATCAGTTCTTTTCTTGCCCTGGTACTGGTCGGGTTATCGCATAAGTACAAGTAGTAGTACTTAAAATCAGTTCCAAATTGGCAAAGGATCCTTTTCAAAAAAATCCTACAATACAAATACATATTTAAATTATTTGTGTTAATTAATGAGGCTACTCTAGCCTTAACGATATAAAGCCGATTTAAATATTGGTTTATCGTTTATTCCAATTTTCCGTAACCCATTGTAATAAAACGATTTAAATCAAATGCTATCTGCCTTACTTATTCAACCGTTAAATTCACGCGGCAATTTTACCCTATCATTACGTATATTCTCAACTGCATAGCTATTAAAATATTCTCACGACAATTACTGTGAATATATTACTTGTACGAAATTCATTTCGTTAGGAAATATTGAGACAAGCAGTCTTGTCTGGACAAGATGGCCGATACCACGCGAAAGCTAAAGTGGTTCGCAAAAATTTTGGAATATCTAGAAGATCCTAGATATCCTTCGATTGGACCTCATCTTAAGTTACTGGGCGTCACTGGCCTGTGGCATCCGGACCTCACGTCTATAAAATCACGATTGAAACTATTCCTTTTCTTTACCACAGTGGTATTCTTTTTTAGCCAATACATAAAGTGCGTCATAAAATTTGATGCCGAATATCTGAAACTGATTCTCCAGTACGCTCCTTTCCACATGGGGATCGTTAAAACGTGCCTATTCCAAAAGAACTATAAAACATGGGAAGAATTAATTGACTACATGTCCTCAGTTGAAAGGAAACAAATCGATAACAAAGATATAGAAGTAAATGCAATAATTAAGACTTACATACGCTGGAACCGAAGTGTATCGTACTTCTTCTGGGCACTCGCTTTCTTCTCCAATTTCGGAATATTTTCTGAGCCCTATCAAAAAAATCAGGTCAACGAAAACGGAACTAGCACGTATTTGTATATTTTCGATGGCTACACCCCATTTGAAAGAATTCCCCCCGGTTATTATTTTTCCATGGCGATTCAAACGATTCTTGGGCATATTGTAAGCGCTTATGTCGTTGCTTGGGACACCTTAGTAGTCTCAATAATGATTTTCTTTGCGGGTCAATTGAAAATCGTTAGGTTGTATTGTACAAGAATGATTACGACTAACAATGAAGAAAGTCATCAGAATATAGTGGAGTGCCATCGTATTTATAACAAATTAGTCAAGTAAGATAATACAGTAGCTTTGTCTATTTCCCGCATTGGCCTCTCAATGTTACTGTACTTATCTGATGAACCAAAAGGTCATCCGGGATCAAAATTCGTAAATTCAGTTGAAATATTTTCTACGCTTCACAATAGTGATAATTCCCATGCTTTTTATTTGCAGGTATCAGAGGAAATTCAATTATTTGATATCTTCGGTAATGTTTGTTTATTTAATTGTTATTTCCGTAAATCTTGGAGTTTGTATCATACACATAGCTGAGGTATGTAAATAAGAGTTTTTTTTACATTGATGTACTTAATACTTTGAATGTGACAGGCAATAGACGATCGTTAAGATTTTTTGAATAACAAAATAAATATTTTTATTATTACGAAGGGAAAAAATATGTTTGAGAATGTATGAAATATGAAGATCTAGTAAAATTAAAGGAAAGTGGATTATATCCTGCGTAGAATTGTTGGGAGCGTTATCACATGAGACGCCGGTATTGCAGATTGAGGACGACCTGCCGACACTTGTGTCCAGCTGCGTGTTCGTTATGGCCTGTTTAATTCAGCTCTTACTTTTCTACTGGCATAGCAATGAGGTTACGCACGAGGTATGTGTTTTAGTATTTGTTGTACCATTACAATGTGTCTATATATATTTATTAATTAATTTAATTAGTTCTCAAACTATACCTACAAGTAGAACAGAGACAAAAGAGATACCAAGGAGCTTTTGCAAACAAAAAAATGAATATCTAAATATTTCTACTGGTGGTAGGTCTCTCATATGTGAGAGGCCATCTGGGTGGGTACCACCGCAGTGTCTATTTCTCCCGTCAAACAGCAGTGTAAACGCACTGTTGTGTTTCGGGTTGAAGGGCATTGTAGCCAGAGTAACTACTGGACATATTGAGACTTAACATCTTATGTCTCAGGATGGCGAGTGCAGTGGAATGCCAAGCATTGCTTTGTAATTCAAGGTGTTGTTTGGTTTTGCTACTGTTCATGAGCGGTCGTATCGCTTACCATCAGGCGACCGGCATGCTCGTCTCGCCATTCAAGGCAATAAAAAAAAAAAAATTACAGGCAAAAAATATAAGACTATTGTGAATTATAAAATATATGCCGAAATACGATTAGTACCACTTTTGGCGTTTGTAAATTGGCAGCCTGGAGTGACACGTTTCATGATTAAGCCGATATAAAGCAACAGTTTAGCTGTTGCTTTTCGTACGATTTTTGTAATTGCTCCATATCCTTTGTTGATGGCAGTATATTCGTATTCGGCTGGATAGCGACCACTTCACTCGATGGTGGAAGTTGGATTTCCGATAAATTGACCAAATAAACCAGCTATCGGATCTTGATCCTGAAAAACTGCGGCAAATTAATATGTATAACGGGTATATCCAAATCAAAGTCGGAATCCAAAACCTCTACTTGTTATACGAGTAATTTACCAGTCACCTTCTGTATCAGCCCACATACGTTCCACTGCAGGGCACGGGCCTACTCTACAATCGAGAGTACGATTGAGAGTGGTTAGGCCATATAGTCCACCACCATATAAGAATTTGTATGGTATGTAAGTCCGCCTACCAGTCACCTGCTTCGCTCTTAAAATTGTTTTACTTGGAACACCAAAATGTAGCCATATGCAAATACAATTAATGCCAGGATCAACATTCATCAGCCAGACAATAAGTACTTATCCCTAATGTGTTTTTGGTCGACGCACTTATCAATTTATATGATTTTTAGAGCAACCTGGTAAGCTACAGCACGTTTCAAAGTAAATGGACCCAAGCTGACAAGACTATACAGAAGGAAGTCGCTCTCCTAGGCCTCACCACCATGACGAAGCTGGTATTCAAGGCTGGACCGTTCAATGAGATGTCACTCTCGACTTTCGTTTCGGTGAGTGAATATTTTCATCACTATTTCAGTTTTTATAGCTAAATTCCATGCTGTTGACTGTTTCTTACATAAAAATACTGTAAAATATACTTTTAAACCACCACGTACCTACTATAACGGCCAAAGAAAACATCGTGAGGAAACCAGCATACCAAAGCGATCTGTAAGAATTCTATGGTATGTAAATTGCGTCAATCCGCACTAGACCATCGTGGATCGTGGTATATGGCCTAACTGATACCGACATCATTTAAAAATTTCTATAAGTGGTATTTCATTTCGCCAGAGCAGCTGTAGTATGTACTGCTAAAATGTAGACTAAGAAGTATCAATTATTGCCTAGGCTGGATAATAATGCTTATTAGAATATATTTTTATTTGCAATCAATGGTAAGACCAACATGCAATTCGTCTGATGGTAACCTATACGACTGCTCGTGGACAGTAACAAAAGCATCAACATGAGACATAAGATATTAATAACTCTCAATATGTCCAGTAGCTATTTTGGTTACAATGTCTTTCAAACCGGAACATACCAGTGCATTTACACTGCTGTTTGGCGGGAGAAAAAACATTGCGATTGTACCTACCCAGGTGGCCTCTCATAAATCAGAGACTTACCATCACCAATCTATTGACTTCATAATAATATATGGTAGATATTCTAATAAAGTAAATGTTTTATTTCTATTTCAGATTTTGCGAGCGAGCTACAGTTTCTATACTTTGTTAAAAGGCACAAATTAGCTCTACTACTGGTGGCAACACAATCCTGCATTTTTCTTCATAATAATGCACATAAATCTCTAGCGTTAACCATGTAGATCCTATTGCATGCACAATGAAAATTACACCTATTAACAGAACTGTTGTTATCAATTTCCTAACTAAAATACTGCGACTTTTTATATGTATATTTATTTGTTCTCATTATTACAATATGTAAGTATCAGGTATACTTCGTCTTAATATATACAAAGATGCGTAAAATTATCCAAAGCTATTTTCCTGTAAATTAATGAATTTAGATCAACGAAAAAGAAACCGACTATGAATTTTGAATATTTAAGTAAGTACATATTGAAGGACCCTCAGATATCGATTTTGAGGTCGCACGAATTATTAATTAAAAAGTTCAAAATGCCGTTCACAATTTTCAGATCTCTCTACAAATTTGGATTACCGGATAACCCACTAAAACCCGAATCAAATCCCTGGACCAAAAAAGCCCAAAATACTGGAAGCATTTCTTTAGATGGCGATGACTATCCTTTGCGTAAGAAACCACCCAGAGCGATGGTCCCCACACAGATCTCTAAGATGGCGGCCAATGTCTTAAACAAATATTTTGGCTTCATATCCCCCATAGCATCTCAGTCACCTCAACGGGAATTGAAACAAAAAAACAATACCTTAAAAGTGAAGCATATTTTTATCGCTTGGACTCGGCGGCTAGTTCAGCTGCAGCCGCCCTAGTTGGTCAGCCAAATTGGCTCACAATCCACGGCGAAGGTGCTAGCGCACGAGGCGTCCCAGCGATTTAGTTAAGATGCCGCCTCTGAAACGAGAGGCCACGGGTTCGATTTCCACACTGAGACAAATGTTTATGGGATCCACAGATTGTCCACAGGTATTTGTTCGGGACTGGGTATTCGTGAGACCGAAAAGTATCTCATGAGTAGTAGAGTCTAATACCCAGGACTCGACAGGACAGATACTCAGGACAGGACTCGATCTTAGTGTGGTGTCTATTTCTGTGACTGTTGGGCGTATCTGTTTATTATTTACTTATTAAAAATCCAGGAACAGCAATCTTATCACCTTTCACATATTTATCTTAAACCCAAAATATAAACGTTTTAAAATTAAAATAAACTTACAAAATATATCATACGGCATTATAGTGTGGGGAAATATTATACATTGCAATTTAAAAAATATGTACACACCGAACATTGTCATATTAACGCGGAACGGCGCGGCGTACATAATGTAAATAAAGACAAATACATAGTTATAGATAACATTTGGATGATATTTACGAAACTGAATAAAGTTATTATTCTACTTTCACATAAATTAAGGGAATACTCCAGATATACCATAGTCAATCCTAATGAAGATATTACATAAATGGTCTATTACTGAGTACAGAACTGGATAAAATTGAGAAAAAATAAATATAACAACAACGTAAGATACTACTTAATATAATAAATTGACCGACCAGAATATCTGCTAGTACACAAACCGTTTATACCAGGCCAGTGTTCGAATAAGATCAAAAGATTATTATACAAAAATACTTACCTTAGTATAAAAAATCAAAGCCACATAAGAATTTCACTCATAAGGAACCATACGAGTGATTGTTATTAAAATGTTAATATAACGATAAGGATCATCTTGAACACGATACAATCAGATGAATATGAACTACGGGTAAACTTCGAGATCCTAACATCTCTGAGGAATACTTGAAGTGAATCGATTAAACTCGAAATTTCTCGTTAATCGATTCTGATTCAGCGAGTTCTCGATTGCAATTGAGTTGCAGATTTGGATTCGATTTAACGTATAGTAAAGTTGCCTTGTGAAACCCTCGTGCGAGCAGCTCATGTTCGGTCAAACTGCCTTTTCAATTACCGACGCAATATTGACGGTCAGCGCCGTGTGTGCTGTGATAAATTGTTTCTAGGAAAATAAGCGTCTGCTCTATTAAAGTGATTTTCTCTGTTCTATGGACTATACGCCGAATTTATACGAAAATGATAGACCATTCAAATACGTTACAGGCGAATATCGATGGTGGCAAATATTTGGATAGGATATCTGGATAACGATACCAAAGGTTCACGTAGAATTGGGGTTTTTAAATGTTTTTCGTGAAAATTCCTGTGAATTTTTAGGCCTTTGCGAATCAAAAATGTTACTTTATGCATACTCCTATAAAATAATGTATTGAATGAATTTCACGTAGTTTTGAAGATTTGGGGCATCTTAATAGTCTAGCCCAGGGGCTGGCAACCTTTTGGGTCGGAATAGGCAAAAATTATAATTCACAACATTTCTAAGTTATTAAAAAAAAATCCATTTTTTTCTAACGACTGTTACGACGCCTTTATGGGGGAGGGATGCGGTAAAAATTGAAGACAAGTGGCAGATAGATTGAAGTGGTACTTAGGCACCATTTCCTATTTTCATTGTATTGGCGTGTGGAATAAAAGAGTCGCAGCTTCACATCCAAAGAGCCGCAGGTTGTCGACCCCTAGCCACATTGTAAAGACTTAATTCCCACATCAAAGCTTTTGATTCCCTCTTTAGATTATCCACTTTGTATAAGTTCGCGTCTAAAAACCGTTGACGCAAGCAACCACATATTTGGGTTATGTTTGGTACGAAAATAATAATTAATGTTTTGTGATACGACAGTGAATAGCCATAAGTTTAGGTAAATGAAGAATAAATTATTATTTAAAAGGTTGTATTAAACTTTGCTTTTAGCCCAATAATATAATGTCTTCGTTTGATGTGATTGAATTTAATTTTTTTAATAACAATGAATGGCGAGACGAGCATGCCATTTGACTGATGGTAAGCGATACGACAGCTCATGGACAGTAGCATAACCAAACAACACCATGGGACATAAGATGTAAAACCTCAATATGTCCCGTGGTTACTCTGGCTACAATGTCCTTCAAACCGGAACACAACAGTACGTTTACACTGCTGTTTGTGGTATCTACTCAGGCGGCCTCTCACATATGAGAGTCCTTCCACCAGTAATAGTATTGAGACTACGTTTTTAATGTCCACAAGCATTTGACTTCTACATTTAAAATAATTACTGAAGTAGTCAATATGAGCAAATACAGTTGCGGCTAGATAGGCACAATCGAATAGCGACAGATCTTTTTCCAATCGACACAATTACTCCTGACATCTCGAAGCTGCATGAAAATTGTCCGATCCCGCATACACACATGAGCCACTTTGTCATGATTTTTACTCACGTTAGACCTGTCATCATCAAATCATATGCAAATAAGCACACCGAACAGTCTGATGACGATTAAGAATAATTTTAACGTTTCATCAGAATCATAAGTAATTCATACACAGAGTGAAACTGGGGGCACGCTGCTGTAATTAACATATAAATTGTTTTGAAACCGGCGACTACAGCCCGTTAAATTATTTCGTGAACTTCCCAAATTTACATGGTAATTGGTAAAACTCAAGATTTGTTGTTGAACTGCTGATTGTGCGGTTAGACAAATCTGAGTGGAATTAATGAGTCAAGCCTCTTATCTGTCTGACATATTGCCTCGGAGCGACGTATTTATTGGATGTTTCACGTTTAACCTTCCTGGAAGGTGGAATTTCCCGGTAATGCTTATATTCACGGTGATGTTTAGAAGTGAATATGTGGAATTGAACAAAAAAGGAGTTTATTTTAAGAAAACATATATGTCTAGATGGCTGTGTCGGTGCAGTTTCTAAGCTTCAGGATGTGTTCAGCAAGTGAAATTGACTTGGACGCTAGAATTGTTTGGATCTCCTTAAACTGTGCTATGTCATATTATCTTCAGTCATGGAATCGAATCATTTTAAAATATCACTTGGTAAATATTACATTTTACTCCATTAGAATAAAGCTGATTCCTCATTTTTCCTCGGTCCGTAAATGAAAATCACAGTTCAAAATCTATTACACTCACCCATCAAAAGAACTATCAAGTATCAACTCAATTACGAAAATAACTTTCACTTATATAAAATGTATTAAACGCTTCACAGGACCGGTTAAATCGATTTTAGTCTACGTGTGTAAATTTTGAAATTTACGCCACAACTAGTTTTTGAATAATTTAGCTTAAGTTATAGGCGAAAAGTTCAAAGTAATAATGATACATAGCTAAGTGAGAAGGAAAGTAAAAGAATTTTATTTTTAAATAGTGTTGTGATGACAATTCTGGCAACAGTCAAAAGAATATTAACCATAGGGTGTATAAAGTAAAACAATGATAACGGAGGATATTTGTGCAGATTGAGTTCAAATCATATTTTCTTCGCGACCTACACAAGTAAGAAAAGTAAGATTTTGCTGAAAAGAATTGATGGCCAGTATCAAAAATAGGAAATGCATAAAACTGACCTATTTTATCAGTATTTTTTCTCCTCTATATGCCTGTTGAGTTGACCGTGTGACTATTAAGAGTTAGAAGCATGGTATTCCAACAAAGACACTGATTTATAATGTTTGAATATATACAATGCTCCTACAATTCCGTACCATCACAACCAATTATTACCGCCGTTTAGTACCATTGACAAAATCCTGTCGCAATTTTCCACAGCAAAAAATGTAACCAGACTCCAATGAATGGAACAGCTCTTTTTATACAGTTTGTCCGAAATGTTGACCATTCATCCAGCACATTTTTTCAATTAAAACTTTAACGAATATCACACTTTATTACCAAAATAACTTGTATAAAAACGTATAAACTTATAAAAGTTTCATTCATAGAAATAATCAATATAAATATTATTATATGTCATATAAGACTTTAGAGCGAACTCATAATTAAGTCTGTGAGTGTGATCAATGTTTAGATTAGAACTGACCATTTTCTTCAAGGTTTTGACACGTTATAATAAAGCATCTGTATTATGTATCGATGTTAATTGCACTATATTTTTAATTAACATAGGTACGTATTTTCTTGATAAACCTGTAAGTGAGGTATGGTACCTACATGTATATTTTAAATAAACAGAATGGTTGGCTGTATACCAACTTTTTAACGGTTGTATAATCAATTTAGCCTCGTAAACAACAAAATAGCAAAGATGGCGTGACGTCGTAAAAAATATATTGTCGTCTAAAATTGTACATTTGCAGTGGTGGAAATTGAAATTGTTGTACGCAAATAAATGCATGATGCCTTAGTTTGGAATAATAAAATTATGTAATGAATCATTAATGTTTGATTGAGTGTAAGTAGAAGTCATTTGGTAATAAATAAAAACTGTAATCATCGTCTCGAGTTTTAGATTTAATCAACTAATTTATATTTATTCAAAGACAGCCCCTCAATGTTTAGGACACGAGGTCTTTTGGCCCGCGAGGCTTTGAGCGGTCGTCAAAGTTAATCACGCCTTACCCGCGACGCTGCTGTGTATAAAATAATTCTTTCTTTCTTTCTATTCGGATAAGATTAATATGTTGATTTTTGTTACTATCTACTTAAATAAATCTAAATTAACCACAAAATATTTACTTTATTATTATTTAATAAATATTCTGAGTAATTACTAATAATTATCTAAAAGTATATGAGACATAAAAAATCAGGTTCTTAGAAAATATTACTGAAAAATGAATTTTAAGATTTTCGCTTAATACTTACACCACGGTCAAATTTTATGTACTCAAAGATAGACTCGCCAGAATTCAATCAAGGAGTTGGAAAATTTGTAAATTCCTAGACCAGACGCTGATTGGCTTAGGTTAGACTGGCCTGCGTTAACGTTGACATTACGTTACTTTTATTTGAAACTTCGCAACTTGAAAACTACAACAGTTAGAGGAGAATATTTTATGAATTTAGATTTAAGACTATGTTTAGAATTTTTAAAATGCTCGTATTTATAAGTGTACTATACATATAAAGACGGCTTAAGCGTTCTATAATATTATTTGTTATGCATATGTATAGTGTTACTTGTTAGAATTTTACTGTTTCTTTTAGGAACTTGTAGCAATATGTGAGAGTAATATTTTAATTTACAAATGATAATATGTCACAATAGAGTAGCCATATAAATAACATTGATAAACTTCACGTTATAAGTTTTATTCAGAACACATGCCATACTTATGCGGGGTGAAAGCATCACGATTTTATACGTGTCTAGACTAAACTAATGATATAACAGAAGAAAACATATTAATTACCTAACAATAATTCAAACAAAAGGGTCCTCTGCAGACCAAACATACGTCTAATTATAAGAAACAAAAAACAAACGTTAGCCTGCGGCAACAGAATACAAAATCCAATATGGCGCTCACACAATTATTCAATTGGAACATGGTAAACGAGCACACAAAATAGTGTTGTGCTAATACTAAATCACTTATTAAATTACGATGCTGGCCCGAAGTAACACGGCGGTAAATTAAATTTCTGGCGCGAGTTTTGGCCGGTGACAGCTGACGAAGGTCCGTGCAATTTTTTTGGGTTCCATTGGCCCATGAGACGGCGAAATCCATCACGGGAGCATCCTGAAGGTGAACTTATGAATAAAGAATTGATGGAAATAATAAGCCCGAGCGGCGAGCACTGAGGTAAATGAATTTGAGTACTTTGGTTTTTACGGGCAAATATTTGGAATTTATAATGCCAGTGTTAGTGTAGTACACATTACTGAAATTTATCTCCATCGAATTGCTTTGCTTATGCGAGCAATAAGGTTATTCAATTTTGAAAATAATTAAAAATATTATAAAATTAAATTTTTATAAAGGAAATGCTACAACAAAGTGCAGTTTTAATAGTGCCTTCATTATTGTAATCCAATAAATTTAACAGAATAGATAATTTTCTTATAAACATACAAAGTTCATGAACATCAGATTTTCTTTTTTATAGATTACATTTGAAAGAGCTCTTTCGTAGAATCGAAAACTACCCAGATCCATAATAACTCGTGCCAAACTTTCAATTCTCGTACTACTCTCCCAAATCCGAATCACTTTAATTAATCAACGGAACCCAAGTCCACTATCTCCGGATTTGTCAGCTCAAATATTCCTAGAATGCCACCTGTCCACCTGATTCTAGTCCAACGGGCGCGGAGTTACAAGGGTCACGCGGTTACATGAATGGAAAGAATCTAAATGCCAAAAACATTCTTACCCGCCGCGGGAGTCCATTGGGCGTATGTAGTTTATATTGGATTTTTTATTTTCCCACTCCGGTAATCTTTGTTACTGGAATTTAAGAATTTCTCACCTATTTTGCCTTTAACAGGTACGTATTGAGCCGAAAATGTTTTTTGTATTGTGATATGGTTGGGTACAATTTTGAATTAGCTTCGCGCTGTAAAGAAATCTAGTAAAAATTATGAATTGAAGTATCATTTATTCTTAAATAAATATATCGCCATTATAACTATAAAATGTATTAGATAAGACAAAAACTCGAGAAACAACTCAAGACATTTTCAAAATTTATTTTTTCTTTAATTACTTACTTACTTACACTACTTATGGATCATTTTGTTTAATCCAAATTTCAATATTATAAATTGCGAAAAGATTTAAGCCCCGACTTATTATGCATGACATAATGAGAATGAAACGAAACAATCCGTGAAATTCAGTCGATGATTGTGTAAAATTAACACAAGTTACCGTATCGAAACATGCGTTGAACCCATTTGGGAGTGAGCAGAACAATGTTCCAAGGTGGCACATCTCACGTAGGTAGCTAACTGTGGAAACTCGTCATAATCACTGTTACCTTGGCGTCCTTAATTGGGAAACTTGCCAAACTGCGTCGAACAGTTTCCAAAGTCATTGTTTACCCAGCCGCGCCGAGCGACGTTGTGTTAAAATTGATGAAAATATTTTAACTGCTATTTATATTTTTTTAGTATATTTATTAACGAATTATGTGTTAGTTAATAGTGAATCATTTTTTAATATACTTAAGATTGTGCCATTTCTACAAAATGTATATAAGTTTTATTTTATGGTCATTACTCATTAGATTTCTTCTTTTCATTTGTCCGCTTTCTGAACAATCCGTTGTTTTTTTCATTACGTAAGTCCGGCAAACGAGCAAATAGGTCACCAGATGGTAAGTGATCACTGCCGGCCATGAATATTCGCAACGCTTGGATCATGGACGTATCCAGGTCCATAACATTGCTCGTAGCCTATACTACACTTCTTCGTATTGTTTTGAAATCCCTTGCAGTTTTAATAAGAACTTGCACAACCCAATAGCAAGCAAGCTGATTAATTTTTATTAGATTTATTTATAACATTTATTACCATTAATTTATAACATTTATTATCGTTTATTGCATTTGTTGTTTTTGACAGCCTCCGTGGCGCAGTTGGTTAGACGCCGCCTGTGAAACGAGAGGCCGCGGGTTCGATCCCCGCACCGAGTGAAATGTTTGTGTGGCCCACAAATATTTCTCTCGGGTCTGGGTGTTTGTGAGACCGAAAAGTCTCTCGTAGTTCCTGATACCCACGACACAAGACTCGATCTTAGTGTGGGGTCAGGACTATGTATGTGACTGTTGGGTGTTATTTATTTATTATTATTATTTATTATTTATTTATTTGAGTCAGTGGTTTATTAAAAGCGTGGCAACAATGACGGCGACAGGCACCGCGAGCGTGTTTATAAATTCCATTCATTCCGTAGGTGAAACGGCACATGTGAGACGGATTAAAAACGTGTGAGATAATTGATTGGAAACGATTTCGGAGCGCAGCGCGCCGTCGCTTCATTTAATTAAATCCCAGTTTAAAAACTGTTCGACTCGCCAATCGTACGATCATACGATGTTTATTGGTTAAGAGGTTCTTTGCATCTCTCACCGGAAGTATGATCAGTTTAAATGTTAAAACGACTTTTGAAAGTGGAAATGAAAGTGCTTAAATATAATACATATTTGAGGATGTTATATCGACATATAAATTACAAAACACAGATACAAAATTCACATTAAGCATCGGGTTGGAATTTGTAATAAGGACTAATGATTTCGATGGGCACCTAATGAAATAATATTATGTCATCAAATGAAGTTGTGGCGGACAACAAATACTGGCAACCAACCAACCTGAACTTCATGCCAGCGGTTTACTCTATGGTGTTCGAGAGTGTTCGGCGTTCTCTGTCAATTGAAAACATATATAAGGATTGTCATGCAAGAAAAACGCCATTCTATTCTTTCGACTCAATTCTGAACTTATTGTACATAATATAATATTTTTACTCATTTACTAAAATTGTTTCTTTAAATACAAAAAGTACCTTCCTGCCTATACCCACAATTTGGTGACCCCGACGTGATCAAAAACCCGACGTAATATGAACGAGCCGACGTGATCAAAAACCCGACGTGATCAACGAGCCGACGTGATGAACAAGCCGACATGATGAACAAGTCAACGTGATCATCGAGCCGCCGCCGCCACCTCCACCACCAGCTCATCAACAAAATCAACGCTGCATCTACATCAAGGATTTCACTATGGCCAAGTCATTAGACCTTCACAACAGGCCGTCGATGGGCATCAGGTACGCGAATGTGGAGCTTCAATACTCGGACTCGACGATGTTGCACGCGCAGATGCCGTTGCATTACCGGCCCGTGCTACCCTCGCACACGCTGTTTAACAACGCCTTCAGCAAGTTGCTCAGCTACAGCGCGACTGGCAATTCATAGATTTATTTGGCCAGGGATTCGCAGAGACCGTAGAGAGTGGGCTAGACTACGCTTGGAATGCCAGAAAACGTTTCTCGTCATTCCATTTCTTCGCTGACTTTGTTCCCTTCCGCTTTCTTAAAGGTTTGCTCATAACCTTGACATCTTGGGACCGCTACCTATATCTGCTGATCAGATACTGCTTCACTGCCGGATTTGGTGTGCGCCATTTGCGTACTTTCGCTTCTCACCCGGCAGCCAACGGTCTCGTCACCGCCGACTCAAGGCGGCTATCTTGTGCCATGCTCCTGCCTTTCAGTGGACAGAAACGCTTCCACTGATTCTTCTTCGCATGTGCCACGCTCGGAAGGAAGATACTTAGTATAGTCCTACTAAACTTGTGTACGGAAAACTTCTTCGTCTAACCGGTCAGTTCCTGTGCCCGAATGATGACTACTGGAATGCTGACGTCACTCAGTACGCAACGCGATTTCGCGCGTACCTGGCGAAGCATATACGGTCAAAGAAGCTCAAGTTGTAGTTCAGCCTACTTCGGAAGACATCAAGCAGACTTCCAGCGGTAGAAGAGTCCGTCTACAGATTTTTATCGCCCGTAGTCACGACTAAAGCCAGCTTTTATGATGCGTGAGCCCGTGTTTCCCGCACCTGCTTCTACGCCACTAGCTCTTCAGAAGTCCACGAAAAGCGGCCGTCGTGTGAAGATACCAGATTTCTATCGACCGTAGTCACGGTCTGGCCAGGGGGGAACATGTGGCGGACAACAAATACTGGCAACCAACCAACCTGAACTTCATGCCAGCGGTTTACTCTATGGTGTTCGAGAGTGTTCGGCGTTCTCTGTCAATTGAAAACATATATAAGGATTGTCATGCAAGAAAAACGCCATTCTATTCTTTCGACTCAATTCTGAACTTATTGTACATAATATAATATTTTTACTCATTTACTAAAATTGTTTCTTTAAATACAAAAAGTACCTTCCTGCCTATACCCACAAAGTATTAATATAGGATGAGCAAGGAATTCAAATTAATTTCTTACTCTTTCTCACTCAAAGGGATAAAAGCAGAACAAAGGATAGCATTCACATTTAACTTATTAATAAATTTATATAAATATATCAGTTAGTAGATACGCGAAAGAATCTGTGGCTGATGTGGACAGCACACAAAAATTATCTACACCCAGGTGAATTCGGGCCGGGCCGCTAGTAACTAATATGTCTAGCAATAAATAAATTCTCCCATTTCACACAAGTGTACAAACTGCAACAGCAATTAGAGACGGACACTTGTCCCAACAAGTCTGAGTGAAATACTCCGTGTGTAAGTGTAACCGACTAAAAAACTACTCTACCTGATTCCCATATTGTTCAATTTATTTTTCACTTAGTACGAGGTGGATCCTCGCAAGGGATCTTGGTACGTAATCGAATAGTGCACGGGCCAATTTTCCGTGCGATCGCGCGCACCACGATGGGCGCCAAGCGCGCCTCCACCGATATCGGCCAAATTAACCCACACGGTGCTTCTATAATAGCAGTTTTACTTTTATTTTTTCCAAAGTCTATTTTTTAAAAGGTTGCATGTTCGTAAATAAACGCACATTGTATTAGAATAATTGTATATGGAATTGTTGAAAAGAAAATCTATATGCAAATAATCATGTCTGGATTCTTGGAGAGATACGGACAAAGTCCATCAATACAAGCACAATTTAGTAATATTTTCCAAATTAGTAAAAATTTTATTAGATCTGATAGCGTGATGACGCATTTAGTTTAGGGGCTATACTTAATTTATCAGACAAGGAATTTGATGCGTTTTCAAAATGCATACAAAAAACAGGTGGGCTATACTCTACTTGAATTATTCGGCTTAAAATTCATGGGCTCAACAAGGTTCAAAACAAGACGCTTGGTTGGTTCAACAAAAAAGGCCGACGTCGAAAAAATGTATAATAATCACTTAGCGGTATCATAACGGCAGGTATAATAGAGTCGATGAAATAAAAAAAATATATTTCGACACAAGTCACCGACCTCGCATGGCAAAAAAAAACTGCAGCCATTGTAGATAAGTTTTCAATAGTCGCATGCGGTAAACGGATTGTGATGTCTAGTTAGAACGAATCAAATCTAGATGTAGGCGATCAGGAACGTACATAGCTCACTGCAACCTCTATAATTGAACTGTTAGGCTCGATTCCAATGAGGATTTGCCTGCTTCCGACGAATATCGACGGCGGATTTTTCCACTTATTGGCTATTAGGAAACTTATTGGGATTTTGTGTCCAAATAGTAAAAAGCAACGGAATTATTGAGCGCGAAATCGGAAATTCATTGCTTTAATGGCTGGATGTTTATTTTGTTTTCTGTCTGCTGGTCTGAAGCCGAGGGTGCTGAACTGTTTGTGTTGCTTTTAAATATTATTTATATTCAAAACACGCTTTATTTCAACAATTGATTTTAGTAGTTTTCACTTTAGTACATACATAAGTATACTTACTACAGCACAACTCTATGGTACAACGTTCGTATTTTTATTTATAAAGAATATAAATTATGTAATAAGGATGACATAGTAATAATCCCATTGCTGGTCTGAAGAAAGTACACAAAAAAGAAATACAAAATATTATGGAACAACCGTTTCCGTTTGGCTAACTTTCATTAAATATTTATTAGTATTTCTATTACCTGCGTAGGCAGAAGCGCTTGCGGCCCGCCTGAAGGTAAACGGCCACTACCGCTTGTAACCTTTGAAAATGCCAAAGATATATCCAAACCGCTACATACCTAGTCCCTAGTAATTAATAGTCTTTTAAATCCTCGTTTAAAGAAGTTCGCTTACATCTACGTGTAAGTACAAATTATTGGAAAGTTAGTTAACTATAACGTTCAGTGCATTAGGAGATCTAAATGGTCTCTTAATAGACTTTCAGTCAGCGCGGCGTGTAAAATATAATATACTACAGATTAGGCTACAAGATCTGGTAGATATTAATGCACTGTCTGAAAGTCCTCTGAAAACAGTCTCGCAGCGAACGTGTATGGACAGTGTATGGACGTATTCTACTACTGATAGAGCAAATGTAGATATAGAGTATTAGGTATCATCTTCAAAAGTTCCTCGGAGAATGCCCCATATAACATGCTTTGTCCATTAGATTAAGATCATTGACGACTCGAGAATGTATGCAGCAATCTGGTAAGCTCCACAGCAAAAACCGTACAATTGTCACGCTATCATAGAACGTGTCAAATCTCCACCAAGCCGTGATTAAAATCATATATCAACTGGAACGTAATGCGCCCCAACACGCCACTGTAACTAATCACATATAACGTCACAACTTGTCTGGCGCAGTGCATAGGTGGCGGATTCATTATCTCCCGTTGATTAGAAGCTGCGACACTCGCGAGAACACGCTTTTGATGTATTACGTATTTGCGCTCTGTGACAGCCTCCAAGACGACGACATTCTTAGTTATCCCACCTTTATCCATTGTGGGATGGCATTTTTAGCTAGTCATTTTGCGGTAATTAATTTAAGCTGATATTTTTATACTAGCTCGAATAATGCAATGCGATTCAAATAGAGAATCAACCTGCAATAGCTTGACGTATTTCACAGGTCGACAACCCTAGCCCGGTTGAACCATTCGATTTGCTGTGTATAATATGGATATTAACTAAGTGCATAGTGTAGCCGATGTCTTTGTTTAATTATATTACATATAACTAGCGCATGTTTATTTATCACTCACATTCGCTGATCGAAAGACTCAAACCGATAAATACAAAAAGTAACATAATAACAAGCAAACAAGTATAAATATGCAAAATATATTTACATACGTACATAAAACCCGAAACTCACCTACATTTCCCTGGATCGTACTTAAGGTTATTGGGGTTCAGAAGCAATTTGTTCTGAAGCACCATTAAATATGCTCCTTAAATCCTTCTAATGTATGCTTTCAGATGCGATGTACATTTTTTATTCGACTGGTCAAAGGTAGAGGTCAAGAATACTAATGAAACATGGCACACGTGTACGTGTGTTTCTTTTAAAATATTTTTAATTAATTATCAATCTCGCGAGCTTGATTAGGTAATTACATTCTCTGATGCGTAGATAATTAAAGTCTCTAAGAGAAAATGAGTCATTATTTGTGCTACTAGATGTGTTTGAGTTGAAGTTTAATCTGGAAACTACTTAACGTCTCGCCAGAATAAATACACCATAATGCAATCTTAACATAACCAGCGTCTACTCCTAACAGAAATAATAAATGTATTTAGATTAAATTGAATTTTTAACAAGGACCAATGCCTGCATTTAAATAGCTCAAAGATACGTGAATGCAAAGGTAATGCGAACTTTGTGCTCGTGACTTTGACCGTCCAAGTATGAAATTGTAAACGAGAAAATTAGAAGAACTAGGATGCAGGGTCTTAGCAATATTAGATCTCCAGTTTTGAATAAGTAAATATTTCAATTATTGTATGTAATTTTATACGATATTTTGGTTTTAATAATTACATTTCGTTGGAATTGGTGCATTGTTGTTGCTTTAACAAATAGAAGCTACAAGAAATGACATATCTAATCTTAATCTTAATAAAATGCATGATCTTAATGATCTTGATCGTGATCTTAATAAAAAGCATTTTTAAACCATCTTAAATATAAACCATTCAAATAGTCTTTGACAAAATATCTGGAATCGTTAACTACTATTAATTTGGAAGCTGTGAAGAAAAAACGGCATGGCGCGGCACAAACAACTCGCTATGTAGAGATATCTTAATATTTTCTTATTTTCCTTCCTATTAAAAAAAATATAAGCCACGGTTATAAGCATAAAATCACTTACTTACGTGTATTTACAGCTTACGTGTATTTCTGATGACTCAAGTGACATATCATTTAAAAAATAAATCGAATTTGTTTGTATGTTGGTAGCCACAAAATTGAAATGTCATATGCTCGACCTTTATTAGGCAATACCGAGCGATAGTCCTCGAGTGGCGTTTGAGGTGGCTTCCTGACATCCTATTCCGTTCAGGGGTGACAGAATGTGGTTAAATTACTTTATATTTTATGTTTAATATTAACTCTGATATGTGAAGTCTGCTAACCCGCAAAAGGCCAGTAGTGGACTATGGCCAAGCGCCTTCCAATCAAACTATTAGATGTAAGAGAGTTCCGGGCTGAGCATTGGGTGATTATGGGTCTATGTGTATACTCAATACTGTAATGTGCCATCAGTATCTATAGGTTTATTGCGGCAAATATGAAATAATGATTAAGCTTTGTTCACACATTTTAATCGATTAAAAATACCTTGTATTTTGTCTCAATAGGACTCATTTTATTTCCTTTAGTTGTTCTAGAACATAATAAGTCAACTGTCTTGATAGTAACTTAATTATGTCATTATTTTACAACCTCTGCGAAAAATATTAGCCTGGCCTATAAATATTTGTTTCGGGTCCGGACTCTGGACGTTCTGAGAACAAAAAGTCTCTCGTAGTTATATATATTCGACACTTCCCTTGGTTTGTTACAGTGGGGTTAATACTATATGTGACTGTTGGATGTACGAGTAATTATTTAATAATTAATTAGGAATGGCATTTCTAATTTTTATATTTTATTTTTTTAACTAATTCAAAACAACATATAAATTAGTATTTTTGTATCACATATTTTTGTGGCATCATTATCTCATTCAAAATCTTTTCAATACATCCAATATTGAAAGATGATTCCTGATATGAATATTCGTGCAGGCAACCCTGCGCATGGAGAAGCAAACTCGTTAACTCTAGTATACTACTAACGACGAGTAGAATCTGAGGATCGCGTCGTCATCTCGCCACCACAGCGTCTGACACCTGTCCAATTTGCGTCAAATCATCCACCTGCATACGATGCCGGTTAATATACTGTAATGAGAAATACCCAGGGCTGGAATTGGGAAGTTTTGGGCTGTAGATGAACGGCTGCATGAAGACATCAACTGACTCTCTAATCTCTATGCCAGATTGTAACTGCACTTGGTATCTTAATATGGAGTCAAGACTATCTTTGTGACTATCTTTGTTTTAATATTCAGTGATCGCATTTAATTAGATTTGGTAATAATTAACGAGTTTTGCGACTATTTTTTTTTCGAAATTCTTGAGCCTCATGAACTCCGTTGCAGAAAATAGGACCATCGAGTACCTCCACAGCGTCTTATTGGAGAGGACTTGTATCCAGTGATTTCCTGCAGTCTTTACTGGGTGATTAGTCCTTTGTTTCATAGTCCTTTTTCTTTTTTAACTGTAACAAATATTTATATTTTCGTGCAAGCTCATTGGGTACCGCTAGGCAGTAACTTATTTTGGATGTTTCCTCATTTTCATTTCTAAATATGTACTTGGAACAACGTCGTCAGCATAGGATTCAATTACTTCAGCTTCATATGTACATATATTAAGGCATTTCCATTCGCACATTATTTTAACAAGATATCTTATATCTGTATCAGCCCATATACGTCCCACTGCAGGGCACGGGCCTACTCTACAATCGACAGTACGATTGAGAGTAGTTAGGCCATATAGTCCACCACGCTGGCCTAGTGCGGGTTGGCAGACTTACATAGAAATTCTTATAAACTGCTATGGTATGCAGGTTTTCTTACGATATTTTCCTTCACCGTTTTAGTGCGTGGTGATTAACTATCACTACATACATGACTCCGAAAAGTCAGAGGTATTCCTTGGGATTTGAACCCGCGTCCACCGTGACCATGTTGGCAGCCGCGTCTGGTCCGCAACAAGATAACAAGATATAAACCATGAAAAAATAGCAATTGTCCGCAAATCCACCCTCTGGATACGGATCTGACCACCGTCGTTTCAAATGAAATTAAATACTTAAAGGGAATGTTGGCAGTACGTGTAGGTAATAAGCCGTGGAGGCATGCCGATTCCTAATGCTGGCAATTACGCGACAGAAGATTGCACACTCTGAAAAAATTATAGCCACTTACACGAGCTAAGGATCATTTTAATAGCATCTTAAACGAGTGCGCTTCACACTGATTACACGATATAAATTTTAATTTACGCCTGCGTGGCTTGTTATTTTTGTAATGTCCCTGATTTCCTTCGTCACACTCTCTTCATATCGGTCTATTGCACATATTGACGATTTGTGTTTTTACGGATGTTCAGGATCATAAATAGGACTACTTCACAAAGAAATACGTATTTTTACACGATACTTACATTTTGTCTGAAATTAGCTCCTAATCGCTTTAAAGCCCCATAAACAATGAAATTGTGTTCATTTGTAATAGTGAATATTATGGTACCATTGAAATAACACTCATCGGTTCAATTACCATTAAAAATAGATAACACCAAGTTGCAGAGCTAAAAGCACATAAAGCTGAAGTAATACACATAAATAACTGGTCTTGGGCTTAAAATTACTTTCAGGCAATTTGTCAGGAAAAAAGTGTCCCACGCTGTAACAAATGGGTCCAACCTTTTTTGATCTAACGGAAATTTCTAATCTGCTATCCCCGTGTGTGTTTCACGGGCATCTTTGTTTAACATATTCATTTAGATGTCTAGGAGAAAATAGTGGCTGGCTCTGTCTTTTATCACAACAGGTCTTTTATAGCAAAGTTACTTGTACTTTGATATAAAGCGGAAGGAAGGAAGCGATAGCTAAATTGGAAAAGATATTCAATGCTGGTTTGATTTTCAATTTTAGGAAACATACTTGTGACTCTTAGAAATTACCTAATTTCCTGTAATTAACGATTATAGCTAAAACGCCGTGAAGGAACTTTATCCGTAGAACTAAATTAACCGAGACAGCCCAATAGATTAGTGAGCTGAATTGGTATTTGGTGGGGCACTTAACGTGGAGAACTGATGGCCGACGGGGTCAAAAAATCTCCAATAGAGGCCACGTGGCGGAAAGCGCAGCGTAAGAAAAGACAAGCCACAAGTGGTCAGACGACCTAGTAAAGGTCGTGGTTCGTCGCTAGATGCAAGCTACCTCTAACAGGTCACTGTGGAAATCATTGGGGGAGGCCTATGTTCAGCAGTGACTTTCTTTGGCTGGTGGATGATGGATGATGGATGATGATAAACTTGAATACCTGAACATTCTGCACTAGATTATAGGATCGCCCTGACCCCAACCGTTAATGGAACTCACCCGGTTGTGCACACTTTAATATGCGGAATCTTCAAAGCGAGATAAACATGCATTATTGGAGCTTGTTGGTCATAACCCGCGTCGTAAAACGTGACTTTAAATGCTATTCTTTTCAATATTTTCATAAAATCCAAATGACTCTGAGACGGTGATGTCCCGCTTTTGACCATAAACGTATTTATATTAAAATAGAAAATGGTTTCAAGCTGACATATTTCAGATCGTAACACTAGACTGGAGAACGGAAAATTCAGGATGTCAATAAAAAGTAACTTAAGCGGACGATAAAGAAGAGTTGCAAGGAGCAGATTCAAATTTATGGCTTACACTTCAAAGTTAAGCATAATATGTTCAATTCACAAATAATTATCACGTGCTTTGTAGTGAAAAACAGTAGATGCTGCACGCTGCACTAGAATTTCCATGTTATATACTTATTATGTGATAGTATTTTGGGATAGGTTTGTATTTTGGGATGGGTATAATTTTTTTTAACTTCTAGGTTGTCTTGTTCCAATTATAGATTTTTTTTTATTTAGCAGTTTGCCATTTTATGTATCTTCATAATTACTTCGCGTTACACTGTGTTGCACGGACGCCACATAAATCTGGGATACGCCTTTCTCCTGGACGGAATTTACAATCAGGTGCAGTACAGTCATTAGGCCGTGCCAAAGTAAACAAAAGAGCAATATCTAGATTTCCTATATAGTTTGTTGGTGCTTAAGGTTTAGACAATGTATAATTTTAGATCAATTGGAAATTATCTATATGTAACCTAACATCCTAAGTTTAAATCAAATCATTTTCACGTATAGACATGCACCTCCTTTATCGTATAATATTTTCCTCCAAGAGAGCTCCTTTCTCGTTTGGCCTTACAAATCCAAAGATTATTCCTTGTTTACTCACCACATACTCATAACATAAAAAATATAAAAAATTACTTACGGTAATTCCAAATCAAACAACATTACATAATTCTCATCGTTCTTAGACGAATCTCAACGAAAAAAACTGTTCTGAATACGAATAGCATTTGCCCAAAGGGTAGAAATATTTCCGATACTAAATGCGTGAGTCCAATAAATATACTCCGTAGTCCGTACACACTCAATTTACACAGCAAATTTTGCAACAATACATAACCAATACGAAAACCTATAATGGCGGCGGGTCAATATTTTTACGGGTAAGGTATGAAAAGGCCCAATATTTCAATTGTTCAGTGGACCAACAGAGTTTATAGGCGAGCCCCGAGTGACGTTGTAATAGGGGCACAAACATTACCCTTTTAAATTGAATTTCTCGCAATTTATCAGGCGGGCCCAGATAAAATACGACGCCCCCCTCTGCCCTCCATACAATTTAATCCGAACGAAGTGTGTAGGTATGTCTCGTAATTTATTAAATGACATTTTACGAGCTTTGATTTGATACCCAAAGGCCAACTGGAATTAACAGGACAATATTTATTGAGTCAGTCTAGATATAACTTAATGTTCCGGAATTCTCGGAATAAATACGTGGGCGGCCTCCCCTTCAGTCCCCTTTGAAGACGAGCTGGTGTTCTAAGATCGTTTTGTTAGGTTTAGTTCATTGAAAAATCTAAATGAAAGCTGTAAATACAGCTGCAAACAGGGTGATCGCGGGTTCTAACCCCAGAGCACACCACTGACTTTCAGATTTATTTGTGTAGTAACAGTCAGTTTCCTTGCACTTTAACGGCGAAAAAAAAAACATCATGAGGAAACTCTATAGAAATTATCAAGAATTTTTCAGATGTGTGAAGTCCACCAACCCGCGCTAAGCCCGCTTACTTGACAGAACTACGACCAATATCCTCTCAATTGAGGCGTATGTCCTGCAGTGAGACGTAGTTGGGCTGGATTTGGTATTATTCGGACTTTCCTTAGAGACTAACAGAGAACTGATGTTTAATCTTGTGTAAATTAATTTAAATGTGTTACAAGTGTTTATAGCTATTGGAGACCAGTCACAATCATCAAATATGGGCGTAGCCACGGTGGGGCAGGGTGGGGCAGTTGCCCCACCCTGCCTTTCCACTACGTGGCCTCTTTCGCCAACTTTTTGGCCCCATCGGCCATCAGTTCTCCGCGCTATGTGCCCCGCTCATTGCCACATCAACTTACTAATCCGCTGGGCTATGTTGGTTACTTTAGTTCCCCTATGGATCTCCTCATTTCTAATTCGATCTCGTAGGGAAACCCGGAGCATAGGCCTCTCCATAGGTCATTTAGTGACTTTGAGCTTTCCAATAAGGCCCATAGTGGGACTCCACATATTGGTACAACTATCGAAGACTTTTGATTTAAGGCACAGATATATTTTGGACGAGAGCACTTGCCGTTGATGTTAATGCTGAATCCATTCCACTTCAAGAGCTTGAAGGCGTTTTCCAGCGCGGCAGTTTCGGAGATATGACATCTCCCTGTTTCACGCCTCTCTGTAGTGGACTATCCTTCGTGCTCTGATCTTGTACTCGGACCCACATGGTGGCGTTATTGTATATGCACTTTAACACTTTGATGTGCCGATAGTCGATGTGGAACCGCTGGAGAGCCTGTAGCAAAGCCCAGGTCTCGATCGAATCAAAGTCTTTCTCATAGTCCACAAACGCTAAACAAAGCGGCAAGTTATAATCCTCAGTTTTTTGTATAACTTGACAAAGCATATGGATGTGGTCTTGGTACTAAAGCCTTTTTTTTTTTTTTTTATTGCTATGAATGGCGAAACGAGCATGCCGTTCGCCTGATGGTAAGCGATACGACCGCTCATGAACAGTAGCAAAACCAAACAACACTTTGAATTACAAAGTAATGCTTGGCATTCCACTGCGCTCGCCACCCTGAGACATAAGATGTTAAGTCTCAATATGTCCAGTAGTTACTCTGGCTACAATGCCCTTCAACCCAAAACACAACAGTGCGTTTACACTGCTGTTTGACGGGCGAAATAGACACTGCGGTGGTACCCACCCAGATGGCCTCTCACATATGAGAGACCTACCACCAGTAGTCACATATGAGAGACCTACCACCAGCCTTTTTCGGAAACTGGTTTGTTCGGGAGGCTGGAAGTCATCAAACCTGCGTTCGAGACGATTTGTGATGACCTTCGATACCAATTTATAGACATGGCTCAAGAAGGAGATGGGTCTGTAGTTCTTCAGCAAAGTGTTATCAACTTTTTTGAAGAACAGTACCACCAAGCTCCTGCTCCATACGTCACCCTGCGCCTTGTTATTCTTAAGTTGCTTCAGGGCCATCTCAATCTCAAACAGGCTGATGTTTGGTATATCATCGGTGTAATGTCGAGAGTTTTTGTGGTCTATTTCTACGGCTAAGTCTAAAATACTTAAATCCTACCGTATTGACAGCTTCTACTAAACCGCTGTTTAGCTCGTCCACTGCAACGTTTTAACTAAAGGCTTTCAAAGAGATTTGCTAGTTCAAGTTGAAAGCTCTCGAATGATAATTTACCTCAATTTATGTCTATGATTTACCATAAACAAAGATAAATTTGAGGAAAGGAGATGTTTCAGAAATGTATGGACCCTGGACTGGACTTAGTGCAGATGAACGAAATATAATCCAAAAAAAAAGCTAATGATGTTCAAGTAGTTAAAATATATATAATTATGAAGTTAATGCTAAGCTTTACAAAAGAACCTAAATGATTTTTGAAGAATCAAGATTATGTTTCAAAATAGAATATAATCGTTTTTGTTGAACAAAAAATAATTTTCGGACGTTCATAAAGTTGGTATAACATCCAGCAGCCAACTGCCGAACGCGAACGGCCAAGTTTGATGAGTTCGACACACGATGGCATAAGCGTCCGCCATCGGCCGCCGACTTTCACAATAGCAGTTTCTTTCAGTTTCATCTTTTGAAACTAACTTTAACTGGGTTTACTTTGCCGACGCGACGTAGAAATTTCTTGGCCTTTGTGTTAAAATAAATGTAGACAATTTAATAAAATTCGATATTTTTAATCCCGTTTTTTTATCCCGAGTTTATTTTATACCTAATGTGATTCTATTACTTTGTGATTATAACAATGTGGCAAACTTCGGAAAACAATAATTTTTGATCGAAGATGGCGAATGAAAAATCTTTTTTGTAGATATATTTTGGCAGCCTCCGTGGCGCTGTTGAATAGACGCCGCCTGTTATACGAGAAGCTGCAGGTTCAATCCCCAAACCCTATATAACAAAGTACTCTGTGCCCCACACCGAAACAAGTGTTTGTGTGATCCACAAGTATTTTTTTTTTTATTGCTATGAATGGCGAGACGAGCATGCCGTTCGCCTGATGGTAAGCGATACGACCGCTCATGAATAGTAGCAAAACCAAACAACACCTTGAATTACAAATACAATGCTTGGCATTCCACTGCGCTCGCCATCCTGAGACATAAGATGTTAAGTCTCAATATGTCCAGTAGTTACTCTGGCTACAATGCCCTTCAACCCGAAACACAACAGTGCGTTTACACTGCTGTTTGACGGGAGAAATAGACACTGCGGTGGTACCCACCCAGATGTCCTCTCACATATGAGAGACCTACCACCAGTAAAAAGTATTTACTTCGGATGTGGACTTTTGTGAGACCGAAAAATCTCTCGTAGTTTCTGATACCCACGACACAAGACTCGATCTTAGTACGAGTTCAAAACTGTGTATTTATTTGAATTGTAAATTCGCTATTTGATTTGATTCCAGATGTTTTGATGTAAATCTTTTTCGGTGCAAAACTTTTCCTTTGTACAGCAAGTAAGCTTCCTACGTAAGCTTCTTTTCATCGAATTATAGGTATATACTTACCATATAAATATTATTTAAAAAAAACTATTAACTGCCATAATTGGCTGTTAAAAACATTTGTAGTGACGCACCAGGAATACATATACCTGAGGAATACGTGGGAACGTAACTACAAACGACGTAGGTACTTAAATTATAATTTTTAGTACAGCTCCAAGATTCGTTTCATTCATACATACATACAAACATACATACATAAACTCACGCCTTTTTCCCAGAAGGGGTAGGCAGAGGTGCCAGGGCACCCACATTTCGCCGGTATGTTCCGTCCCACAATGTGATAGGGGGCGAGCCTATCGCCATATCGGGCATAAATTCCTGACTCCGAGCTGATACTGAATAGAAAAATCCAATATCACTTTGCCCGACCTGGGATTCGAACCCGAGACCTCAGCTTTGTAAGCGTACCGTAATACAACTACGCCACCGAGGCAGTCATTCACGAGTCGCTAAACATTTTTCATTTTTTTAAATTATTGTTATTTTGTATGTATTTAGGAATAGGTATATTAAATTTTATTAGAAAAAAAAGCTGAGCTTTCTATAAATTGATAATTATGCCATCTATGGATTTATTTGCGCAGTAATGTTAGTACAAGCAAGGAACAGTACAAGTGAATGAATAAAAATAAACCCGTAGACGGAGAAACTAAAATAAACCATACCATGCGGCGCTGTTTCTTAGTATTATTAGAACTTTACTAGATGGCAGCACTAGCATATTTCGTCTTTGAATAAGCACATGACTTAGAGTATTTATATATAGAGGGAGCGCTGTCATACATTTGCAACTTCAAAAACGTAGATATTTTCTTGTTCGTAATGTTGGTAGCACTGCTATATTAATGTTACCGATAAATGACTTTTCCACGAAAAATATATAAATAAATAAATAAACGGAAATTAACATATTCACGTTACATTGTTTTTAGCTATCATAATACAAAATATTAATAATAAATGAAAAATAAAACTTACCCTTGGCTTATTATAATTTATTTCGCTCCAAATTCAAATATTTTATATTTTTTACCTAAAAATTATTCCGGAACTTTTTCGGAATTTCAACAATTTAATTACTTGCAACATTGAATAAAAAGGCGTTCGAAAATTCAAAAATATGAATGTTTTTCTGTAAAATTATTTAAATTATTTCTTGTTAATTAATAAGAAATTGGATTTATTGTCGATGATAAATGAATACACAGTTAATAATTAACCCCTAAAGTAAATTTGGATGGTATTCGATAACGCTAAACCACATTTTTAGATTTTTCTTTTTCACGAAATCCATGCATATTCCACGCTGTCACGATTCATACATGTAGGGAAGAAAAAGGTGGCCCCGGCACCACCATTTTTATCTACGTTTTTGAGGTACCAGCGCTCCCTCTATATATATATATATATACTCTAAGGCACATGATTACATCCCCAATTTGCAATTTGTTTTAAATCATTTTAAGTAATTAGATTTTAATGAAGATCCTAGTTATAATGTTAAGCAATAACTTTGATATAAATCACATATTATATTGATTTTATTGTATAATAAACATTAATAAACGAATTTAGCAAAAACCAAACATGTGAAAAGTTGGTTGCTAGCACTGACGTTTGCCCTGTTGTCAAAAAAATGTCAGCCAACAAGGAAAGTAACCTTGTTCAGGCTTACGTTGAATTAAATAAATTCTGCCAAAATAGTGACTATGATAGAGCGTTAAAAGCTTCGAGTAAAAGTAAGTATTTTTTTGATATAATACATAACAGGTCTTCTCCATTTATTGTTTACAAAAATATATATACTTCACACCCTCGTTCCTCTCAACAATATTCCATATTTATAGATCTATCAGGACTATTCCAACTATAATTTAAGTTTACACAAGCATTTCCATGCGTCCTAACTACAAATCAAAGAATCATTAATATAGCAAATTGGATAAATGATTGTACCATGAACAATTTACTCATAAGCCCACTTTTCACTATTAATACCCAATCTTCTATATTATAAAATAACTAGCAACGAAGCCTTTTGTATTTCTTTTACAAATCTTATAAGTAGATGGGTAGGTAATTTCCATGCATTGTTTAACAAAATAATATTTCTACCATGTTAACAGCATTAACATTTCTAACTGGAATGTTACATCTAAGTACATACAATAAACTAATATTTAAAATTACATAAATAGTTTCATAAAGTAATAGTCTTGTGACTAAACTACATTTTAATTCATATTTAATTATATCAGGTAATTTACTTTATTACTTTGGATATTTAGCTGAAACATGTTGATGATGAATTCCCATATGTGCTGGAAACTTTTGATACATTACTTTTGCACTTTAAAAGTAACTTGTAAATCCCAGTTTTAATGCTCAATGTCACTCTCTTTCAGTCCTCCAAATAGCTCCAACTGAGCAGAAAGCATTCCACTGCAAAGTGATATGCTACATCCAACTGCACAACTTTAAAGAGGCTCTCGTAGCCCTCACTAGTCCCAAGAATGCAGTGCTTGCAGCAGACCTCCACTTTGAGAAGGCATATGCTCAGTACCGTCTCAATTTACCAAAAGAGGCATTGCAGACTGTTGATAATGCTCCAGAGTTAACACCAGCTTTGAAAGAATTGAGGTATATTTCTAGTTAAGAAGATTTTTTTTCAATCTATTTGGATTGATGATATTGCTTTAAAGGCTGTTTTAGTTATTTAATCAAAAACACAAATCATTCACATGTTGCTATGTATGAAATTGAAATGATATTCAACATTAACATACTCTTATTTCACACTTATCCTCAAAGTATTTAGCATACAACTCATCACAGAGTTATGAATTTGGTTGTAAGGGATACAAAATATAGAAATATTTTATAATTACACAGCTTATTTTCTGATATTTCAGGGCTCAAATCCTATACCGTTTGGAACAATATCAAGATTGCTACAACTTATACCGTGACCTGGTAAAGAATACCACGGATGAATATGAAGATGAAAGAAAAGCAAACATGGCTGCTGTTGTTGCCAACATGGCTGCTCTCAATCCTGTAAGATACTTAACTCAACAACAAATAATAGTAGCATACCCTATAAAGTAGTATTTTTTTCTTACATATAAACTGTTATCAATGGTTTTCAAATCGTGATTATGCTACATTCTCAAAAAAACGTAATTTACAACGCTCAGGGTAAAAATCATTAAATGTTTTTATTTTACAGACATCAGAACTGCCTCAGTTTGATGAGAATACATATGAGCTTGCCTACAACGCTGGTAGTACACTAGCCATGCGTGGCAAGTACAATGAAGCGCTCAATGTGTTGAAGAGGGCTGAACAATCTTGCTCTGAGAGTGTGCTCGATGATGGAGGCACCGAGGAAGAAGCCAAGGAAGAAGCTGCCATTATAAGGTAATTCTATTTAAAAATCTTTAATATACATTGAAGAAACTTGAAAGTCCATACAGTTGTAGAAATGTATCAATTGACTGCAGATTACAAATTCATAGCTTGGAACATTGGTACAATAAAATTATCATAGTCTAGATTATTATTTGCTAACAAGTATATTTCATAATAGTTTCATTCATTGAAATAAAACGATGTTTCAATTACTTTACATGTTTCATAGTCACTGGGTGGACTGTGCTATTAGTTATCCTCTCAGTATCCATTACAATTTAACTACCTTCATTTAACAATTATTAAATTTAAAAAATCAATATGCATTTTTCAATAACTTTCTTTTAAATTGTAAAACCTACATGAATAATAATGACATTGTTTGATGATTTTTAGGGTTCAACAAGCCTACTGCCTCCAACAAATGGGCAAAGAGAAGGAAGCAGTAACCATCTACCAGAACATCTTGAAGGACAAGCCTAGTGATCAGGCATTGGTTGCGGTAGCCAGCAACAACATTGTGGTCATCAACAGGTATAATACAATAGATTACGAATGCTATTCCTCCATAATGAATATAGATGATAGAAATAACTTCATTGTGATTGCCGCGGGTCAAATAAAATATTTTGTTCAAACAATCTAAATTAAAAGATAATTTAATGTATTTTCCACAGCTTAATTAGTGTTGAATTATTGTAATTTACTAATTTTTATGTAAAAACTGTATGTGGTTAAAATAATGTTTTTTTTCTATCAATTCATTCATACTTTAATACACTTTGTATTATGTAAACTATTGTCATTTCAGAGACGGGAATGTGTTTGATTCTCGTAAACGCATGAAAGCAGCTACTGCAGATGGACTGGAACACAAGTTGAACTCTAAGCAGCGTTCCGCTATTACGTACAACCAGGCCTTGTTGGCCATCTATTCTAACCAGGCAAGTATTAGTTTTAACCCCATTAATGTCTTTTAAAAGTTCTCATTGTAGATTTTTAATGAAATCTAGCTGAGTGTACTATGTCTGTTTAATAAATGAAAGTTGATAAGATAGATGCATTCGAGAAGTAGATTTGGTTTATCGTATTGATTTATTCACTTACCACTATAGTTAGAAGAATATTTGTATCAACCCATATTCTATGTCCTACTACTGGGCAAATATACGCTGTCCTACCACGCTATCCTAGTGGGGGTTGGCAGACTACACACTATAGACATTAAACTCATTGTTATTGGCGCATGTTTCTTCACGATGACTCCCTTCGCCGTTATATTGTGTGATGATTGACTATCAATGCATACATAACTCTCAGAGATAGACCCTGGGATTTGAACCTGAGATCACCATGAACATGTTGGTAGTCTCGTCTGGTCCGTTTCCAACAGGCCACCACATACTTCTTTTTTTTTAATAGTCTATAATGTGTCCCACTGCTGGAACAACCAGTCCCCCCTTTACGTCAAAGAATAATATTTATTAATATTAAATCAATATATGTTTTATAATAACATGTAAAAAAATCCAATAAGCTTCAATAGAGACCTGTTAGTGATGAACTCATGTTGAAGCTAGGAGAAGTCATATTTTTAGACCACATTTGCTGGTGAAAAAAGCGTGAGTTTATGTGTGTATCTCTCCCCCCAGCCTGATTTCTGCAAGCAATGTTGCGTGAAGCTGGTGAAGGAGTTTGGCGACGAGCGGCGCGCGGCGCTGGTGGAGGCGGCGTCGCTCGCCAAGGACGGCAAGAACGCGCTCGCCGTCGCGCTGCTGCTCAAGCACGGAGGCACCTTGCAACTCGCCGCCGCGCACATACTGCTCTCCAGTGTAAGTATATCAGTTGCTTTCGAAAATATTTAGTGACTAGCGGTCGGGCCCGGCTCCGCCCGGGTGCATACACGTTTTAAAATGGCGGTCAAAATGTTTAATTCTGACTATCAGTTTAGAATATCGACCAATCGGACCACGAAAAACGAACAAAATTTCCTCGTATTTGCTAGAAATATCACCACTGCTTTCCTCCTATAGGTCATAGCGTGATGATATATAGCCTCGATAAATGGACTACCCAACACTGAAAGAATCATTCAAAACGGACCAGTAGTTCCAGAGATTAGCGCGTTCAAACAAACAAACAAACTCTGCAGCTTTATAATATTAGTATAGATTTAGTGTAATTTAAATTCTCTACATGGAGCTACCTTGCTGTAAGTGGGTGAGATGCCGGATGCCCAAATGCCTTTTTCCTCTTCCCATCCTTTTTCCTTCCCGATTGGATGGGCCAGCAACACATCTATAATCCAAATATTGTGGTTGTTGATGGGTGTCGGTGATCACTTAAGGTGACTTGTTTGCTTGTTTGCCGGTACCTATAGAAAAAAAACTTCACCTACCTGATAAATAATTTATGAGCGAATAAACATATTATTATATGATTTTTTCCTCCCTATGTATGACTTTTTAAATATTTATAGCTTCAATAATTACTACTTGCACTTGTAATTACTCTTACATTAACCACCTACCTGACTCCAACTATTAGTACCTATACTGTCTTTTAGACTGGTTTTAGAGTCACGCTGAATGCGCGCTGACTGTCGGCGCTGACAGTTGAAATGTATGAGCTTCTAAGGAGCGTTTTAGAATAACGCGTAGTTGTCAGCGCTGACCCCCGTCCGTAAACTACGTGCTGAACTGTCAGCGCCGACAGTCAGCGCGCATTCAGCGTGACTCTAAAACCAGCCTTAAAGTAGGGATGAGTCCATGGATAGATTATGTGCAATATTTAATGGTTCCTCAAATATATCGCTTATAAAAACATAAATTTGAAACCGCATCAAAATTTTATATAATTATTTATGTTGTATGCTGTGGTTGTATGTTACCTACATACAAATAATATTCTATGAAAATTTTAAGCGTGTACCTGTTACCGTTATTAATATTGAGGAAAAAAATAAGAAAAAAACACGTTTATTGTATGGGGACCCCCTTTATACTCCCATATTTTTATTTTGAGTATATTTTGTTATAGCGGCAACGGAAATACATAAATTGTAAAAATTTCAGCTTTCTAGCTACCACGGTTTATGAGATACATCCTGGTGACAGACAGACAGCGGACGCTTAGTAATAGGGTCCCGCTTTTACCTTTTGGGTACGGAACCCTAACAAAATGACACTAGCCTATTTCTGTTACGAATAATTACGTTTAAGTTAAAACCTAGTAGTAATAACAACAAAGCTTTATTTCCGCAAGGCAGATTTAATAATGTATGCGTTCTCAGGGCGACAGGAAGGCAGCGATAAAGCTCCTGGAAGAGAGCGAGTTCAAGTTCCGTCCGGGCGTGGTGGGCGCGCTGTGTACGCTGCTCAGTGCAGACAACGAGTACGAGAAGGCATCGCAGCTGTTCACTGATTTGTACGAAAACTTTAAGAATGATGAGGTAAATATGGTCCATTTTTTTATTGAATTCAAGAGAATACTGGTTAACACATAATGGTAAATAATAATATTAACACATAGTAAGTCATTTATTTTCATTTCTTAATATTCTAATCAATGTTCAAATTATACTCAACATCTGTGACAAGCACGGTCGCCGCTTATTTTTATACATAGTCGAGCGTCTGTTTGTTTAAGTATTTTGTTTCGTGAGGATAAAAAATATGGTATATCTTGAAAAATTCAAATTACTAATGATCAATATTCATACCGCCAACTCACGTTAGGCCAGCGTGGTGGCCTAATCAATTTCAATTGTATTCTCGATTGTAAAGGAGGCTCGTGTCTTGCAGTGGGACGTATATGGACTGATACAGAAGACCCTCGACAGAGATATATCTTAAATTCACCTAGATTAAAATTTAAAAAATAAAATTTAAAAATCTCAATAATTTGTTTACTTACAAATCATTAAGACGAGGTGATAATTACAAATGTAACATTAAAAAAAACTATGCCAAAATTCCCCACCTTAACCTTACTACAATAAAATGTTAAATAATTAATTTAGTTCACTATAATATATGTTATGTTGTATCAGCGCATGATGAGCCTGCGTTCGGTGTGGCGCGCGGCGGCGGCGGCGCACGGTCGCGCGGGGCGCGCGCACGCGGCGGCCGCGGCGCACGAGGCGCTGGCCCGCGCCGCGCCGCACGACAAGCGCAGTCTCGCCAGACTCGTCAAGGCACTCGCGCCAGCCGACCCGCGACGCGCCGCCGAACTCGCTGCTGGACTGCCGCCGCTTAGTGAGATCGAGGTCAGTATACACTAACATATTTTTATTGTGATAGTGAAGCCTCAATCGTAAAATTTTATTTTATTGTAATTATCAATAAACCGACGGTGTAACCACGGTGGTTTAACTTAGAAAAAACGACGGCGAATTATCATCAGTGTTATGACTAACTTTTATTTTATATGAAAATGCATACGCAGGCGGCAATTAGAGATGAAACGGATAGTGATTTGGCCGGTTACCGGATACCGGATATTCGGCTAGCTACGAGGCCGGAGCGCCGGATATCCGGCTACCGGATATTCGGCTGCTTATAGTGGTACAATTTGATTTGAATATGCACGCGCGATTAAGGTCTGAAATATTTTTCATATTTGCTTTGTGTAAAATAATCCACTACTTTTAAACTACCTGTACCCGCGACTTTGTTCGCGTGGAATTTAACCAAATCTTTATTTTCCTAAAATGAGAGATTTTTTCTGAAATAAATGTAGCCTAAGTTACTCCTTATTATTTCAGCTACCTGACAATAAAAGTCCCGTCAAAATCGGTCCAGCCATTTCAGAGATTAGCCGGAACAAACAGACAGACAAAAAAATCTAAGATCATTTTCGTTATAGGTATCGTGTATATAACGATATGTAGTTGGACATTTTTTTTATTTTCACTTCACAAACAGACACTTCAATTTTATTTATATGTATGTATAGATTCGGAAGTAACTCTGTCTGTCTGTCAGTCTGCTACGCTTTCACGCCTAAACTACAGAACCGATTTTGATTAAATTTGATACAGAGATAGATTAGACAACGAGAAAGGATATAGGCATAAAGAAAAATTTGTATTCCCACGGAAAAGCGCGATATAGACGAGGTTAGAACGCAAAGAATTCAACATCTAGTGATATATATATTTATTTATTTTATTATTCAGAATTCGGCCATATAATGCGCTACTATCCGGTATCCGGCCGGATAGTAAAAATAGGCCGGATACCGGATAGTTACCGGATATCCGTTTCATCTCTAGCGGCAATGACAGTTGTTATGTTCGCATTTCCATACAGAATAATTTGTTACTAGATAAGCACCTATTTCAAATACGTAAGATTCTGTGGAAGAGATGTAGATGCGGTGTAGTGGGCGTATCGCAATGTGGCGGATACGCGGGTAGTGTGCGATCGACACCGCTACGTGTCGATGCTGGCGTGTGAGGTAGGCAGAGCCTATACAGGAACGCGGCGAAATAAAACGTCCCACACAATGCGTACACAAGATTTAATATGTACACACAAAAGTCACATAAAATAGAAAGTACAAAAGTCACTGTCTTAAAGCCTTACACACTACACTTATACTAAAATATGCAAAGGTGCACAGTATGCAAGGCGGAAGCAAAAGCGATAAGAACCGTGTGAAGCGCGCATCGAGCAAAAGCCGACTGGGGCTGCGATGCGGCAAATGGCTGCGCCGGCGCGGGTCCGGTGACGTCACAGCCACCTGAGCGCCGGCGGTCAGCTGGTGTGCTTTGTGTGATGTGTAGGTGTGTAACTGTGAAGTGAGTGAATGTGGTGTGTGTATCTGAAGTGTATGTTTGTGTGTAATGTGGAGGATCGCCACATCACTCCCCCCCAGAGACCGTCAAGGGCGATAAAAAAAAGTAAAAATGGTAATGTCGGCCCAAACTACTGATGTGGTTATTGGGACTTCTGGTGAGGGTGATTACATCAGACAGTATATATACATTCATAAATTTAAAAACAACAGTCATAGAAACATTCACAAAAAAAAACGTTATTAAACCATTTGGACAGTGGCAAAGGCACAGAACTTAACTGTCTTTGGTTTGGCGTCAGTTTGTATGACGGAACGAATCTTTCCGACTTGCCCTGATTTTAGAATAGGTTTTAAAATTAAGTCGGTGTTCGAATGCGGAGATCTTGACGCTTGCTGGATGGCATACTCAGTTCGGAACGGAGTGGGCTTTAATTTGATGTTATTCCTTTTTTCTTGGTAACCCGCAATTTGTTCCGTTTCATGAGATGCTACTGGCCGTAGTGGTTTTACCCTTTTCGTTGGTCGCGCCTGGTTGTCCAGAGTATGTTGTGTCTTCGTGCTGTGGTTACAAACGAAGCGAAGATCTGGCGAGGAAAGGCAATCGTCCATTCTCACAAGTGAATGCCCACGGAGTTTTGCCGCTGCTTTAAAATTGCAGGGTTTGTGGCATCTGCGGGCGTTAGCTCCGAATTTAGTGTGATACCAGCATGTAGGGTATCGACGGTAGCTAGACTTGGACCGTGTCTTAGTCCGGGACGAAGTGGGTGACGATGAATGTCGGCGCTGTGGTCTAGGGTGATCCGTCGTATGGTGACGCTTGGGCACGCGTGTTTGCTCGACGATCTTGTCTTTTAGTCGCTGCACCATTTTTCGGAGCGTAGTGATGTCCTCCGAAGAGCTGCTGCAAGAACACGCGTGGGTAGTTGTGGCGTCTGCGACGTGGACAGGTGCTGCGATTTCTTGCACGCGGTCGGCGAGATCTGCCAGTTGATCCAGTGAGACGGTTGGTTGTGTGGCCAACAAAGTCTGGATGTCACGTGGCAGTTGGTTGCTCCAGATGGTGCGCATTAAATCCTCTGGAAAGCTGGGTCCAGCTAAGTCTTGAAGGTGGCGCAGAAATTGTGACGGCTTTCTGTTCCCAAGCTGTTCCTGGGAAAGAAGCTGCCGTAGCTTCTTTTCGTTCGAAGCAGTAAGTCGCCTGATGAGTTCGCTTTTAGTTTTGTCGTATTTGTACATGGTCGGGGGCGAAATGATGACGTCCTTGATGATTTTAGCATCCGCTATGCTCAAGTTTGTGAGGACGGTTGAATATTTCATCCGGTCGTCAGTAATGCCGTACAGGATAAATTGGCTTTCTAGCAGGGCAAACCATAGTTCCGGTTCATCGGATGAAAAAGCCGGTACCTTTAAATGCAGCCGTTGTACCTCTGACGTCATCGTCGGTTGATCCGAGCACACCCGAAATCTCCGTATATGCCGTGTCGTGCTGGTGCGAGTGTCACCATTACGTGACTCGGCGGTTTGTGCGGAATCGCTGCTGCTGTCGCTCATAATCGTGTTTTCCTCGGGGTCACCAATGTGGAAGAGATGTAGATGAGGTGTAGTGGGCGTATCGCAATGTGGCGGATACGCGGGTAGTGTGCGATCGACACCGCTACGTGTCGATGCTGGCGTGTGAGGTAGGCAGAGCCTATACAGGAACGCGGCGAAATAAAACGTCCCACACAATGCGTACACAAGATTTAATATGTACACACAAAAGTCACATAAAATAGAAAGTACAAAAGTCACTGTCTTAAAGCCTTACACACTACACTTATACTAAAATATGCAAAGGTGCACAGTATGCAAGGCGGAAGCAAAAGCGATAAGAACCGTGTGAAGCGCGCATCGAGCAAAAGCCGACTGGGGCTGCGATGCGGCAAATGGCTGCGCCGGCGCGGGTCCGGTGACGTCACAGCCACCTGAGCGCCGGCGGTCAGCTGGTGTGCTTTGTGTGATGTGTAGGTGTGTAACTGTGAAGTGAGTGAATGTGGTGTGTGTATCTGAAGTGTATGTTTGTGTGTAATGTGGAGGATCGCCACAATTCAAATCGATTCTGTTAGATTTAATTAAGTACCAAGCCTTCCTAAATCTTTGAATGAACGAAAGTATAGACTTATTTCTGGATTGTTTTTCTTAATTAACGCTAGAGAGCGCCTTGATTTGGTTAAGTGACGTCTCTATCTCAGTATGTTAAATGTAATCTGTAGATGTAACCAATATGAGTTACACTTTACAGTACTAACATCAAATTAAGACTAATAATATATAGCTGTTTTTAATGAGGGCGCTAAAATCGAATTTAATATTAAATAAATAAATAATATATAATTTATGTTTATTGGCGCAGAAATAAAAAAGCTACAAATAATGTATGAGTAGTGATTACAATTAACCGACAATCAATATAATTGCAGAGCAAGATCGACATTGATGCACTGGAATCCTCTAAATGGATGATGGGAGCTAAAGTCGTCAAGAAGACTGTTCAGAGCAAACAGGAACAATCGCCTGGGTTAGTAATATTGAATACTTAATTTTGATGATATTACTTTACAATATGTCAAAAGACATTTACAAAACATATCCAAAAAAAGACTAAAATGTCAGCTAGTCTCTCACATACACGTCATCAACTTTTGCTGTTGTAGAAATTTTTAAAGGCCGGCAACGCATCTCCATGCCCTTTGGTGTTGCAGATGTCCATGGGCAGCGGTGTTCACTTAACATCAGGTGAACCGCGTGCTCGTTTGCCCCCTATAAAATAAAAAAAAAAGAGTAACTAGTATATTGCAACATAAGCAACATTTTCTGTTATTTGCACAGAACACCTGGTTCGGAGTTGCTTCAGAAGAAGAAACAGAAGCGCAAGCGTAAGACAAAGCTGCCGCCCAGCGCCGACCTCTCCCGGCCTCCGGATCCAGAAAGGTTACACGATATTACCAATACTTACATACATAAACTCACACCTTTTTTTTCAGAAGAGATAGGCAGAGGTGCAACCACCCCTGGTTGGGTGATGTCGCCATATCGGGTGCAAATTCCTGACTTCAGTCTGATAACAAATAGAAAAATCCAATATCACTTTGCCCGACCCGGGCTTCGAACACGAGACCTCAGCTTTGTAACCGTAACATAATACAACTACGCCACCGAAACAGTCGGTAATTGAGGCACATTATCAATCTTTACTTTTTATGTATTCTTGAATGAAATTATATGGCTTGCGAATCATGATTATATCCCAAAATCGAGGCGAGTTTATGTCTAATCATGCTGAGCAACAAAGTCCCGGGCAACTTATACCGGGTATATCAAGACTGCTACCGAAAACGAAGCCGGGTGAAAATAACGAAGACGAAAATGTTGGAAAAAAGTGACAATATTTTTTTTTTTTTTTTATATGGTCGTATTTGGGTGGTAACTAAATTTTTTCGTAAAATAATAGTGCATACCTTTTTATTTATAAATACTCTAAGGTATAAAACAGTTTAAATTATTATTTTAGCAAAAACTATGGATTTACCACCCAAAAATGCTGATATTTAAAAAGTGATAAAAAAATGTCACATTTCTTAGCAAAATTTTTAGTTGCATTGTGTTTGTATTCACTAAAACTACCACCCGACTTCGTTTTCGGTAGCAGTCTTGAGATACCCAGTATAGGGTATTTGACTATGGTCGATGTTTTGTATTATTTGCGTAAAAAAACAAATACAATTAAAATAAAACATTTATGTTAAAACAGTATAAAAATAGCTAGAAAAATTTGGCTAATATTGGTATTTTAAACGAAAGAATGGGAGGTTCGTGGTGATCTTTCATACCCGCCCATATTAAGACTAGTGATGTCACTAGTTCTGTTTTGCCCCTCTTGTTTTTCCTCTGACAGCCAGATTTTAAAACGTTTCAAACTTGCTTAGTTGTGAATATCTTTGTTTCCTTAACTTTGGATATGGACTCTTTTTGTAAATAGTAAAAAGTGTCAAATACCCTATACAAAGTCGAGATCTCATGACTTAAGGCTAAAGACCTTTTAATTTAATATTTATGAATACAGGTTTTTTTAAATATTATGTATTTTCGCAGATGGTTGCCGAAATACGAGCGCACGGCGTACAGGAAGCGGCGTGGTGTGCGCCGTGACGTCATCAAGGGCAGCCAGGGCATGTCCACCACTGCCACCGACCAATAGTATGTTCATTGTTCATCTAACCTTAACATGTTATCTGAACTCAGAAGTTAAAAGAAATCTTTAGCAAACTTTTTGATAGTAGATTTTTGTCATAACTTTACCGTTAGTGTATAATAATTTATTGAATTGATAGTTTTCTCCCTTAAATGGTAATCTCCATTTATTATTTATTATATGATTGAATGATTAATATGTTTCTCTTCATTTTCCAGTGACATGAGTAAACAGCAAACGACCCCATCGTCCGCTACCTCTGCCAAGAGCCCTCGCGTGGTGGAACCCAAACAGTCTGAAAGCGCGTGGCAACGCAAGCAGCAACAGAAGAAGAAGGGAAAAGGTCGCAAATGGTAGATTGTACAGCGGAATAAACATTTTATATCGGCACAGAATTTTGTTTTATTTATATTTTATTTTATTAAATATAAATAAATGAATACAGCCAACAGTGACATACAAAGGCCTGACCCCTCACTAAGATCGAGTCTTGTATCGTGGGTATGAGAAACTACGTAAGACTTTTCAGTCTCACAAAAACCCAAACCCGAACCAAAAACCAATGGCTCGCACATATTTGTTTCGGTGCGGGGATCGAACCCGAGGCATCTCGTTTCACAGCCGGCGTCTAATCAACTGCGCCACGGTGACTATTATTTCGTTTATTGGTCATGTGGGCAATTAAATACACCTTGTGACAAGTCAAACTGAATTTATTGTTTTACAAATAAAAAGCATTCAATTTTCAGTACATAATTATCGGTATTTACAATATATATTTGAATTGACCCACTCCAGTGTAGAATAAAAATTTGAACCTGTAAATTTAATAGATGGTTTTTTTCGCGGATTTGCTGGTCACGGGGCGGACATTCCCTGACACATACGTAAATAATCGTTTTATTTCAATGTGTAACATTCGCGTAAATCTAAGAAACCAAGATGTATTTGCATCTAATTTTGCCCAAGCTTGCCAATGGTACATAACCATTTCTCATGTTGAAACTCAATTTGAATTACGCTGCACTTGTCATCAGTTGTTTTGTGGTCTTACGCTTAAATATTATAGGATAGCGGCCCGCGCAGGCTCCAGCCGGATGCAGATACTTGTCAATCATCCCATTATATCCCGTCTCATTTTGTCTCATGACTTCAAGGCATGTAATACTGTCCTATGGAACAAATGAATGAAATATTTCATCAAAAATAAAATAGAAAGAAAAGGCAATAAAATTATAAAGAAGGGTCATTTATTATAATAATCACTTAAAATTAAATCTTTCATCGTTTAGCATTTTTCCTCTTAGATTTACCAGGTCTCTGGTTCTTGTTCTTGTTATTAGGCTTGAATGATTTATTTTTAAAATTGACAGGTCGTTTTTTAGCAGAACTATTAAATCCATCCATGTTATTTGAAGATTCCCTTGTATTTAGTTTGGAACCCTTCTTTTTGCCACCAAAGCCAAACTTCTTATCCTTCAATGCTCGTTTTTTCGAGATTTTATTTTGTTGACCTTTCCCTTTAGTATTTTTGTTTTTGTTATCATCTAAGAAATCTAAATCTGTTGATTTGCCTTTCCTAACACGCTTCAGCTGTTCCAACATTTGTTTCTTTTCAGATGCTTGCTTTAGTTTTGCATCAATCTGAAATTAAAAATGTAACATCAGTTTGATAATATAATAATTAAATTAAATTAGACTTTATATGCAGAAATATTTCAATTTATAATATAATTTAACAATAAGAGATAGGAATCAAATTAAAAAATATATCATTAAATAACTAATCTGCCAAAAATTTGCAACTAGGACCAAAATTTAGTTGAAGGTTTTAATAATATAACATACCTGGACACGTTTGGCAATCTTCTTTTGGTCTCTCAATTGCCGAACCTTCTCAATCCGTGCCTGTGCCGCCTGCTTAGCCATGAGGTTTTTACGGACTTTCTGCATATGTTCATCTGTTTTTGCCATCTCTGCAAAGTAATCATCTGGCCTGTAAGAAATAGTGATTTTTAAGTAACAGTTAAATTGATAAAAATTATTAAATTATTACAAATCATGAATTTAGTATATGCTAAAATACTTATACAAAAAATATACTGTTATCAATTTAGGTGTGCATAATATTTGTCTATTATATGATTTCTATTTATTATATGAAACCAATACATATGAGATGTATTATTGTGTCTAATATTTGATTATTCATTACCTCCGAGTAGGAATTCCAAGTTCTTTTAATTTCTTTATTCCTTCTACAACAGCTGCTTGTGCTTGGCGATGGATTAGATTTTCACGTTTGAACTCATTCAGGACAGGATCTTCTGAAGGGTCATATACTCTGTTGCCTTTACTGTTTTCTTTTACATTCCTACAACACAACAGCATTTATTTATTGCATTTCATATTGGTTTCTTAGATTTGCGTGAATGTTACACATTGAAATAAAATTCACTGCTTTACAGCTTTCATAGGTACGGAAGAATTACCCCGCTGTAAAGAAATTGAAACAAAAATTTTAACTATGCTATTAGACAGTTAATTTCAATAGCATGTTCATATCATAGTAACATATTATCTTTATCTTAAAAACTATTAAAGTAAGCAACGTTATTCATATAATTTATATTATTAAAGATAATCAGATAATAAAAAATGGGAATAATATAGACAACAATTCATGAAATCTTCCCTTGATATGATTATGTGGTAGATGGTGATATAATATTTGTCCTATGGATTAAATATACTCCATCCAGCATCGGATAAAATTGGTATAGGCAGGATCCAATGGAGTGTAGGCATCATGTGATAATTATGTTTGGGAAACACAATCACAATTCAGCAGTTAACATATCACAAACCACAAAAAAGCTTACAAGAACAAGAAAAGGTATCAACAAAAGAAAAATTGCACTTATATTCTTTCTTGGACGACTTATGGGGTATATAAAAAAAATATATATAAATTTTTTTAAATTGAAAACTTACTTTCTCCTTTGTGCTGTTTCCTGGATTTGTAAAGCAACATCTGGGGCCATAGGAGCTACCGTTGTCACCAAATCTAAAGTTTCCACCCATGGTAATTTCAATTTTACCTCTTTCAACTTCGATTTCAAATCGGCAACATTATTTACGTATTTCTTTTCAACTTTTTCTATTTCTTCATTCAGGCCGGGCTTTATTAAGCCTTTAGCAAAAGCCTCTTGTAACTAGAAAAATACAAAAGCACATGAATAACATTAAACAACATTTGCATCGCATTTTTAATTATATTGTTTTGTCCCACCTCCTCATCTGAATCCACTTCTGTATCACTATCGTTGAGAACAAAATCACTCATTCTGCTTGTTTACACGAATTTAATCCTATTTATAAAATAAATCTACATACGGCATTCAACAAAGTAAAAACATAACCTCAATAGAAATTAAAAACGTGTACATGACACTTGACAGTTGTTGTTGTTGTTTTTTCTATTTATCCTGATGGAAAGGCAAAGGTCTAAGCCATACAGCCTAGTCTTAAGTATAAAACGGATGTCGCGTCGGAAAGTCAAAAATGTAAAATCAAAAATGAAACCAAATCCACGAGAAAATCTGTAAATAATAGTTTTATTTCAATTGGACGTGTTGTTTGAATAATATTATATGTTATTTATAAATGTATCAACCCAGATACTTCCCACTGCAGGGCACAGGCCTACTCTACAATCGGCAGTACGCTTGAGAGTGGTAAGGCCATATAGTCCACCACGCTGGTTTATTTATTTATTTATAAATAACGATAAAAAACAGCAGAACAAAGACAAGAGGAGTCTAAAAAGATTTTTATCATTATTTATTTATAAACAACGATAAAAATCTTTTTAGACTCCTCTTGTTAAATACCAGCCATCCCATCATTTGATATATTACGTCCATGTTTGATCCGTACCCTGAATTTGTACTCTACAGTACAAAAGTTTACTTTTACTTTTAAAATTTTACAATTTACTAGCTCCAATACAGCTCAGAATTTTGAATTATATAGATTTCTTCGAATTACACACCACTATTAGCAACTTATTTAAAATAATTCTTAAAATAAAAATAGAATTTTCCAGAAAATTACACAGTACTTCTTTAAACTGTACATATTACCAGCATCATTGAAGACCATAATCGTGGGCATTGTTTAATTATGTGGAATATTGTACCTACACTTAATGTATTTATTTTTAATGGAAACATTCAGAATAAGAATAATCCCATCAAAAACATCCTGTAAAAAAAATCCAAGTCTCGCAGTTCAGGTTTTCTACTGCAAAAAGTTGTGAGATCCATATATGTAATACTAAGTCGATTGATTTATTTAGTCCTTGCTTAAGGGTACTTCTGTATAAAGTTATTACGTAAGTTATTACTATATCAATATTAACAATTCTTTACGTTTTAAATAAATAGATCGACTTGGCCAGCAGCATTATGTATAAGTTGTACGATACATTATGTTTTCATGCGATGGCCAAGTCGATCCATTTATTTAAAACGTAAAGAATTTTACAATTTACTAGCTCCAATACAGCTCAGAATTATATTATTTGCAAGTTTTTTTTTAGAGGTATGTTGTACAATTTCATGGGCTGAATACACCCTTTTCCTCTCTATACCCCCTTCTGTTATGCCTGATATATATAGATACCTATCTACAACTATGATTCCATTATATACGGGTACAATAATTTGTTAACTGCAAATGTAACTTTGTAATCCTATACATTTATATGGGATTAAAAAAGTTATTCACGTAGTTGGTCTATCTAGAAAACTAGACATAAATTATGAAATGTTTGAATTTTCCCTTACTTTAGACACTAAACACTAATTATATTCTAAATTAGAAGGTTCTATGTCTGCTAGAAGTGCCTTAGACTTTTGATGATCGGTCAGTCAGTGAGAGACAAAATTAAGAAAGTTTGACTAGTTACAATTCTTGAACTACTGGTTCAAATTGAATAAAATTTTAAATATACCGTGTGTACACAATGCCTGCTTAGTAACTGAAAATTCAGGCTTCATGCTTTAGCCACAACGAAGTTATAGGGGGTTGAAAATGGTCTAAATTGCTTCGAGAAAAGGATGTTACGGCCTGTAGCTCGACTTGGAGGGGGCTCGGCCGCGCCCCCAGATTATATACATTATGCCTTATTTCTATTGGTCCCAAACTAGACGTGCCTGTATCTTGGGAACCAAGTTATATAATATTAACATCAATGAGAAGACTACACAGTTAACAGGGTCGTGTGGAGTTAATCATCATGGAAAAACATTCGTATGACTTTTATACTGAACTTTACTTATTTTTCAAAAAGTTGAAAAAGAATAGCATACAAAAACATAATAAAATAGCGACTTAATACATAAACATAACGAAGTCACAAAGTAATATAATTATACAAATGATAAAGATATTTAAAAATTACTGATAAATGAAATTAAAAAACCAATTAAAACTGAATATAAAACAATGTCGTTGGTCACAATAAGAAACACAATGTTTTACTTTCTAAAATATATATTTTTGTTTTAGGTTCTTAGAAGATTAATGCAAATATTTTAATTGCAGCGCCACCCGTATTTAATAATTTACTATTTAAAAATAGTTCTAAGTTATTTAATTCGGTTTTCTAATATGAATAAAATCGCAGCATGGAATGGCATTCTTTATAAAAATATTGCATTTTGTCTGTGATTTGCCGGTTTTGTCTATGGGTCTTGAGTATAGAAGAAAAAATAAAATAAAAATGTTTATGAATCCGGTTCATAGACAAAATTTACTATCAATTTAAATACTTTTTATTCGTATCACTATTTTAAGAAATTGATTTCATTTGAACATTTACGCGTCAGGCTATAATAAATATTTTATAAATAATGAATACTTTCATAATGTGTTAAATAGTTTACAATTAGGTAACAAAAAAACAAATATTATTTGACCGGAAGTACTTTGATACTTCGACATGTTCCGTGAAACCCCGTTGTTTTGCATCAAGAAAATGCAATGGCCGCCATCTTCGACTCTTGTGAATGTTTTGGTCGTAGTTTCGGACTTTGAGGCCTATTTCATATGTGCTATGCAATTACTTGACGGAAATAGTTTCGCTACGTTTTAGGAATTATTAATTTGTCTAAGCACAGGTTAGTACAAGTATACATTAGTATTTTCTGGAAAAGTGTTTACATCTGGATTTCACAGTACTTGGCTTTTGTGATGTTGTCATTTTCAGTAAATATTCAGTTAATTTACGTTACTAAACCTTAATTGTTTGTATCTATTTCATACTTAAGTCATTATTGTTTTATTGAACTGTTATAAATATACAAACCTCATTTTTGTATGTACTTATATTTTCAATTCTTTGTTGCTAAGCGGGTCTGGCCGACTCACGAAGGCAGAAGTTGTTGGTAATAGTGGAGTTATGAATTCTATTTAGTTATATTTCTCATTTTAGGTTAGTGTTTACTTTTTCTGATGTTTATTAGCAAGACATTTCAGTTTCCGTGCAACAATAATGGCGGCAGTGAATTAACCTATTCATTTATTTTGTGCTTATATTTCAATGCTGTAGCGTTTATGATGCATTATTTTAGTGTGATTCGTTATATTTTCTCGTAGGAAACGAAATAAAGTGACTTTCGAATTGTTTTGTGGAACAATGACCTCGACGGTCGTATCCTATTTGTGGACTAAAAATATTTTACCAAGAACATTATGGTGTGCATCGTGCATATTCGCGACGATTTCGAAGATATATGGGTAAAGAATCGATTTTCGATTGCAGTCACATGAAATAAATTTGGAGGCCGAGGAGCTCTCCAAGGCGTCATCTCGGGTCTGACCCAAGATGATAGTATATACAGCATGTCAAGTTCATCAGAATACGAACCAGTGGCCCGGCAAGTGAGTAAAACGGTTCTACTTTCATAACACCTTATCCACAGCTTCTATACCTAACTAGTCATATAACTTGATTATATAAATGTTGTGTACTTTCATCAATATTTTGTTTATAACAACCATCACATTTCTATGTCTTAAACCTCCATGGTTTTATTCTCATTGATTTTATGTATTGCTTATGTGTCTATGCTAAGTAAGGTTCATTAACGATGATATATAAGTACTGAAGAGATGTTAGTTGAATGTTTACATTCTGTTCTGTCATGTTTACTCAGATGTACTTCACAATCGCCAGTGTAATTAGAGAAAATCATATAGCTTAAACTTCCAGAGACAAATTGTAATAAAGAAACATTTGAAAGTAAAAGTGTATTCATTGATATCCTTATAATCAGTGTTTCAGAATTCTCGGGGGTAAGTAAAGGTTTTCTCATGTACTTTTGTGATGGTCGTTATCATCAGATCTTTGAATTTAAAAGGATGTCTGATATATGACCATAACTACATTTGAGTACTTAAAAAATACCATTTATATTGATTCTATGATAATAAATTCATTAGACCAGCTCTGTTAAAAACTTGCTGTGTGAAATGTGTAAATGCTCTTATGTATTCCTATTCTCTAAGATAATTATTTTACACTATGTCATGAAAATGATAGAAGTTAGTAACATCACTGAAATATTGTATATATAAATTATGTGAGTTTCAATCAACTCATGAGTAATGATTTTTTAAAATGTTGATAAGAAATGCTATATCCATTAATATTGTGTAAATATTGTTACAGGATTACGGGCCGGCCACCTCCAGTGAAAATCCCTATGATAATGTTTTGGAACATAAATTAACAGATAATATGAGCCTACCAAGTGTAAGGACTCCTGTACTGAGGGCTTTACCATTGTCTCCTACTCAAGGTGATCCAGAGCCTGACTCAACTAATCTTGAGAGCATTATCCATTCAGTACACAAAGTAGATAAAGAGGTCGAGTATCATATTGCGGAAAAGAGGTGCAACACAGACATGGCAGTGGATTCTTTATCCGGTCTAGTGCGAATTGACGAGACTAGTTTAGATACTGTGGGGCGCATAGCATATCCCATATTACAGGAAGCTGATGATTCTAGTGATGGGACCTATGTTGAGAACTCCACTACACTTATACAAGCACCAATAAATACAGCAATTGTACAGAATGTTACAAAGTTACCACAAAATTTTACAATAAATGTAGATGCAGCAGTAGGCAATATTACAGCCATACAAAATGTGTCACAAGATGTGACAGGCAATCAGACATTGTGGTTGCCCACAATACTCACAACGAATACAGCTGCAGCAGACAGCAAAATGGAAGATGACAGATCACAAGCTGGTGTGTCACAAATAATTATTACCAGCGAAAGCTATGTAAATGATGCCAACCAAGCAAGAAGAGCAAATATTGTTACAGAGACCAACTATATAGGTCGTCCAAAAACATCTAAAGTCCAAATATTGAGCAACATATCTATTCCGAAGAACCCTACTTACTCTCAACAGTATATAACACAAGGTAAAGAGGTAGCTACGCCCGTATATGCTACGCAGAACCATGTATATAAACTAAACACCAATGTTGTCTCTCAGAAACATTTAAACAATTCAGTTCTATGCACTAAACCACCAAAGAGTCAATCTCTCATCGGGTGCTCAACTCTATCACCAAGTGTGATAAACAGCAGTCCAATTAAGAATGTGTCATATAGTCATACGTTTACGAAAAGCACAAATTTAAATAAGACATTGAATAAGGTTAACAATGGTGCTAACTTGAATGCTATGGTTGCAGTCTCATCTGGCAATACTCAATGCCATATCTTGTCTCGAGTTGTTTCTGGACCAAACAAAATGTCTGTACACTCTGGGAGGAAAGTGAATGCTTTTAAAGGATCTAAAAACTCGCAAAGTTCAGGACAGAAAAATCAATCAAGGCCTATTAAAATTATCCAACAAGCAGGGTCAGCACAAAAATCTGAGGCAAAGACTTGGCCTGTCGCCAGTGTCACGTATAAAAGTCAACAGCCGACTTTTGGAGTCGTTGACTCGAACACCTCTAAGATAATACAGAAAGTTGGTAGTCCGACACCTAAAAACCCGCCTATGTCACTGCCGAAATTCCCCTCTAAGGGTGAACGCTTGGTACTTCAGTCGCCATGCGGTCCTGTATTAATTTCGACGGCCCCAATAAGCACAAGCTTACCAAAAGGTCCACACTATGTTCAATCAGGCGCTACTCCCAATTTGCGATATGTGCAAACGTATGGTACAGCAGATAATCAGATATCCACCATAGCACAGGTCTCTGCGAATCAGCAACTTACTGCTCAGATACTGCAATCATTGTCACAACCCAAGTTGATGTTACAGCAAAGTCCTACACCCGTAAATCATAGTTTGTCGACTTTAACGCCCCCTGTTCCTATAGAAGAACCATTGGATATAAAACCAGTCAATCAGAAAAGAATAGTTTTGTAAGTGATTGTTTCATAGTTCTTTTATCAATGTTGATTTATACTTTAAACAAGTGATTCATGTTTTTTTTTTGTTTCAGTGGCGACAAGTCGACATTACAAACGGCAGATGATATTATTGGAATGGAAGAAAGACCAAATCTCTCTGAAGAGTTACGTCGATATTCATTCCAACCATTTGCTTTGGTTATGTTGGATCATACTTACGCTTTGCCTGCTCAAAAGCAACCTTCCCCTACGCTGCCAACGACTCCAGTTTCGACTGCAGCGCCTACCACTACTATTGTTTCGCCACCAGTGACTACATCTCCCATGAGCCCCATGAAAAGAACTTCACCAGTTATAATGTCAACAGCCTCATATGATCTACCGGTAACAGTACCCACTAGCACTATGGCTACTCCTGTGCCAGTTACTTCTACCCAAGTAACTCCACAGACTTTAAAGCCGCAACCGGCACCGCCTCCAGATGACGATGCCGCTTCTGTAATCTCTTCAATTGACGGTGATAGAAGGCCAGGCAATAGAGGCGGTAGTGACACTGAGACAGCTCCAGAAGGCGAGGAAGAAGGCAAAACGAGGTGTATATGTGATTTTACACATGATGACGGTTATATGATTTGCTGTGATCGTTGCGGCGAATGGCAACACGTGGATTGCATGGGCATTGACAGACAGAACATACCTGATGCCTACATGTGTGAACTTTGCCAACCACGTCCAATAGATCGCCGTCATGCACGTGCCATACAATTAAGGAAAAGGGAAGAATTGAGTGCACTAGGTGCGTCAGATTCAGATTCTTCGGAATGTGGCCGCCTACCGGGACAGAGAAGGAAACGACTGCTCACTGTCACTACTTACACAAACACAAGTGGTTCAAGTGTAACCACATATAATTCCAATTTACCAGTGTTACCCCCATTGCCTCAACCGTCGCTGACATTACCTAAACGAGGTCCAAAAAGACCGAAGAAACCAGAGGTTGTGAGAAAGGGTGCTAAACGAAAGTTGTCAGAAAAGCGAGTTAAACGAAAGAAAGAAATGCTGTTGAATAGAAGCAAATACAATTCCAGTTTGTCAAACCAATCGCATTGGCAAGATTCTTATGAGCTGGCTGTGACAAATCATTACAGTCCAGAATTAAGAGCAAAAATAATGAAGTATAGTAGTAAGTTAGGCAGTACGCCCAATATGGCGTATGCTATGAACGCACATTTGTGCACTACTGTGCCACATGCGGGTGGGAAAATTCTTATAGCTACAAAAGATTTAAAAGAGAGCACACCTGTTATCGAATTAAGAGGAAAATATATGTTGTCAAATCAACACAGACCGCAGCTTCAAAACTCTGCCAGAGCTGGCAGTCAAAAACCGGGACCATTTGTATTTTTCTACAGATTACCCAAAGACAACACTCAGATATGTATAGATACTAGGACATATGGCAATGAAGCAAGGTTCGTAAGAAGATCTTGTAAACCTAATGCTGAGCTTCAGCATTGCATTGTTAAAGGCACATTACATGTGTACTTAGTCACTATTGGCGTTATACCATCAAACACAGAAATTACTGTGGGTCATGATAGTGATGGAGGCAAGCAGCCTTGTGCTTGTGGCAATCCTAAACATTGCAAAGTTAATGGACTCAATACACTCGCAAGTAGAAAGAGCATTGACTACCCTCCTAGAGAGAAGAGGAGCAGGACAAGGTGTTTTAGCTCTTCGTCGCCAGTTTCACCTCCGCTTGCCCCCTTACTGACGCCAACCAAGGAAATTCCGCCTCAATTATTAATGCCTGTGAAAGCAGAAAAGAAATCACCTATCAAGCATGAGTATCCCCCATTGTCACCTGTTAAGACAGCAGTGATAGCTTTAAATTTTGATGAGCCAATTAAAATGGAGCCTTTAGAAGAACCGAAGCCTGAATTTGACTTGACTGCCAAAGAGGAAATGAAACCTGAAGATCTAGATGAACCGGACTTTGTCAAAGCAGAGCCAATTATAGAAGAAAAAATAAAGGAGGAAGTTCCACCTGAACCTGAAGAGATACCAGAACTAATTTCTCCCAAAGAAGAAGAAAAAATATTTGAACCAAAAATTGAAAATGAACCTGTGATCTCTGATGATGAGAAAGAAGAAAAAATTGAAGAAAGTATGCTAAAAGAAGAAATAAAAATGGAAGACGAGAAGATGTGTAAGGAAGTTACTGCTAAATCTGCTTGTCACGACAGGTCAGCGAGATCTAGTAGAACCACTTGCGTGAATCAAGATTCATTAGATGACAAAACTGATGACTCACAAGATAAAATGCAAACTAGTGTCAAAGAAAAAGATAAGAAGAAAATGGTATGTAGATCTAATACAATAGTTAATTTAATTAAAATAAGAAATAAGTGTGTTAACAGTTTGTATATTTTTAGACACGGGAGGAGCGTAAAATGGAGGCTATAATGAAAGCATTTGAACGTATGGAAAAGGCAGAACAGAGAAAACAAGAAGTCAAAGAGAGACAGAAGAGAAGAGAATCGGATCCTCATCCTAATTCTTTAGACAAAGATGATGATGATGACATCAACTGTTCGTCCAAGAAGAGGAAAAAGTAAGTAGTTTTTTTTAAAGATAAGATAAAATATCCGTGCACCCATCCTATTCTTGGCAACATGTCAACATCTTACCTACCGTGCAGTATCCAATGAAGTAAAAAAAGCTGTACTTGAGATTTGTTACACATGATACATTTCTAGGCAAAAAATTACGTAAGCGAAAAGAACATGTTACTGTTTAGTTAAGACTAAACTATGGAAGTGTTGTGGTGTGACAGGTGGTCCCGCAGACTGACCGTGCATTCCTCCAACAGACGCAAGGGCCGCGCTCGCACAGCGTCGCAGTCCAACCGGCGGCGACTCAACTCGGCCGACAGCGACCTCGTGACGTCAGGCGACGAGGCGCCGCGCACCCTCTCCCCGCCACCCTCACAGTCTCACTCCAACCCCCTGTCGCATCATACACCGGCGCATCTCGACAAGGTCAACGATGCAGTTTCCGAGGTGAGTGCTACAAACTAAGTTTTAATTCTCATTGTTTGCAGCATTAGCATTACGATTCCAATAAGAAATGTATCAGATTTTTACTAACAGATACCACATGTATGTGTCTTTATTTATGTCATTGTTACAGGATCTTGGTTTGAGTTCTGCGTGTCTATTAGTGGAAGCCGCTGTGGGCTCAGTCGAATCTGCTTTCAAATTACCCAAGACGAAGAAAACTATGGCTACTGAATGGATCGGTCGGTCTCCTGAACGGACGCCGTCTCCTTATCGATCACCATATAGACCTTCCTTAGTATCGGCTCCATCTTTAGAAAGCTTGGTGCGAGTAGCGTCTACTATGATCGGCGATCTTAGTGGTGGACACGACATCGAGCACGATGAAGACGCTCGTGCGTCTCCACCGAGGACTCCGAGTCGCGACCGCAACAGACCGCCGAAGAAAGCGAAAAGAATAACCAGGAGCACGCCCCCGTCTGAGGTGCCCGAGGTGATTCCCTCTATCATGCCGCAACACAGTGCCAAGAAACGATGGCTGCGTCAAGCTATCAGCGAAGAGAGCGATTCGCCTTCTGCAGGTTTGTAATTTTTTTTTTTGAGATTCAGTTTTATGCCTTATGTGAGAGCTGTTGATGCTACTTTTAATTGTAGATGTATTTGTTTCAGAATCACCGCCTAACGAAATGGTCACGCCATTGAAAAAGAGAAGATTAGCCCGAGAATCTTTGTCGTGCGAACAGAACACTATAGTGCCTGTAAGTATATTTTCAGATTAGGCGAATTAATTGGGTTTTGTCAGCTTACTAACATGTTGTTTGTTCTCCAGTGTAATGAAGATACGTCGCCAGTACTGACTTCGGAGGACTCTCCGATCAAAGACGATCCATCCTTAACGCGGCAATATAAAGTGAGAAATATTATGGACAGTATATACGGTAGGGATAGGACGCGATCGGATAGTGGGCAGGGTTCCGACGACCAGTGTAATATGGATAATGATGTGTTAAATGTTAATTTAAAAGGACCACATGACAGTGAAAATATTAGGAGGATAATCGGTGTGCCTACGCCGGAAGACGAAGTTCCTCCGGAAATATCCAGAAGAGATAGCATTAGTAAAACTAACAATAACAATGTAGAGACGGAGGAGAGTAATTATAATAAAGTTGTACCCATGGAGATCGACACTACAATACCGCAGCCTAAAATTCAAGAATCCATAGATAATAATCTCGATATCAAGAGGATAGACAGTCCCAACGAGAAGCCTAATAGTTGCCAATCTGCTGACACGAGCGGGAACTCGTCCCCACAGCGTGACGAGATGGATGACATACAGAAAAAAATACACTCCTTTCACACAGAAAACATACAAATATTAAAAAGCAGAAATAAAAAACCTAAAGAGAAACGAAAGAAAGTGAATTTAAACTTCGATCTCAACATGGTCGATGACCAAATCAGTATTCAGTTGCGTACGGAGAATGATAACAGCTCGAAGTCGCCAGAAGTCAACGGGGATATTCATGAAGACATAAGTAATTCTGTGCAGGAGGATGTGAAGTTTCACATTTCTCCTGAAAATATACCGTTGCCTCCAGTCGAATCGATACCTCTGCCTGCACCAGAAAATATACCTCTTCCCGAGGAGCCAAGTCCCATGCCAATAATCCCTCCGCCAGAGACGATACCTCTGCCAACAGGACCAATGAAGCCGGCCAAATCGATAAGACCTGCGTCGCCGATCGCCAAAGAAGAGAAAGCTTATACCGTGGATCGACCATCCGTGCTCGAAAACTCTACGTTACCTTTCTCATCGCGATTTAGTTCTACCGGATTGTTTTCCGGAATTTTCAGCAACATGTCTCAGTCGTTCAACATGGACAGTAAAATAAATGAGAATGTGCCGAACATGTCTATAATAAAGAGTGCAATAGATAGGACTACAAGTTTAGATAGTAGTTTGTTTGACAAGGACAGTATCACGCCAGTGGACGAGCTGAAGAGCGTCCAGGAGATACTGACCCGTGTGAACAATATGGACTCTAATAATAGTGTGATATTGTCGGGGGTGCTGAAGAGTTCTAATAAGTGCGGGCTGCTGGCGGCCACGTCGACGGCGTCGCCCGCGCCGGCCACCAAGCCCGCCGCCAAACCCTACGCCAGGACTAATGACCCCAGACTGAACCCTCCGCCTGTTGAAAAGCCAAAACCAGTTAGAAGGAAGGTAAGTTGTTTTGCAGATACATCCATTTGAAATTTATACTTGATCTTTAAATATTTTGTATTTATTGTGATACAGGATTTTGTAAGCATATTTATTCGTAATATAATAACGAAAATGGTGTCCAAGAAATGAACGAAACTGCGTTGCTAGTTCGCTGGTCGTAATTATCGTTAATTATAAAGTATCACGACAAATTAAATTTTTCTTGCATGGTGCTGTTACTGCTTCCAAACTCGATATTACTCGAATATTAATGGACCACATATTAAAAAGTTTTAAAAATGCCCTTTTTCTTGCCTTTACCAACCTCAATAATGTATTTTTTTTTATCACTTGCCAAATTATAGATGGCTTTGAATAAAACTATATCTATCTGATCTAATCTCACATTAGTATGTTTCCGTTTTTATAGCTATTCAGACATAAAGAATCTTCCTCAAATATTATCCCTCGATTTAGAAACCAAATGATAAGAATTTGTCATACCTCATATTGTAATATTAAAGCTCAAGAAACGACAGCATTTTGTATGAGTGTAGTGTATTCGGTATGCCACATCAAAGACTTATCGTTATACATAGAGTTAAAAAGATCTTAGTTATTATAACTACGTTTCGTAAGCATTGGCAGTTATAACCTACTCTAGCGACGTCGCCATGTATAAAAACATAACATATTGCAATTCTTATAGCATTCTGTAGCCGTGCAATGCATAACATTTTGTGCATGCACGTCGCGCACTATGTATATTTAAATTATATTCAAACCAAGGCCTTAGATTAGATAAGAGGAAAATTATATCAAGCCTTGTGAGGTCAAATTGATTTACTATAATATGCTCTCGCTTGAATTAATTCAATGCATTTTATGATGTTTAACGTCGTTGACATTTGTTAGTCGAGATGCGAGCCGGAGCTCTGAAATAGCACTTGTTTCATATTTGCGTCCCTGCCGAGGTTCGCTCGTTTAGCTTTATTATCCGGTGTGGTATGTTGATTATTTTTTAAGTAAACTCTTCATAATGAGAAAAGTGTAGTAGTTTAAAAAATACGATCACAATAATTATACCTGCTTATTAGTTGGAATTAGGCCGAGTGGCTGAACATTGGAGTCAGATCCATGATGAACGCCACATGTTTAGAATTTACGTTATCAGCGCTGGTTGAGTAGAAGATGAAACATATAAATAATATTATAATTTTGAAGCTTTAATCACTAATTTCACGCTCGTTTCTCACTATACTGGTGGTACTATGCAAGCACTGACATTTGCACATAAATAGTCGCTTTGATCTTAAATACACCGAGGACCTGCATATTAAATAAACCCTCGAAAGCATTTTATTATCGATGTGAATTGATGATAATTTAATATCTCTCACGTAGTTCTAGAACTGGATAAAGCATTGTGGGAATTCTAATATTGTGCCTTGTACCTTTTGTAATGAATGTTGAGACCTAGGATAGCTCGCCAGACGTGCCAGTGTCGCGCTCCTGCCACCAGGCCGCGGGTTCATTGACATGTGATTGCTTGCGGAATTGTTTTCGCTCACTTTATCTCCCTCGCTATTACAAACCACTGTCAGTGTGCTTTATTAGATATTATGCAATGGATTCGTACCTACGTATTGACATGAAACGGAGAATCATTTATATACTTGGAATATGTTATAAACTCGGAATTAATGTGCGCATAAATTGTATGACTAATATATTTTCTTGCCTGGGTACACAATTCCTTCAAACCATTCAATGTAAGTCCTTTGTGCTGCACATGTTCCATCTTATTTAGGCTATTACACTCGTTAAGGTTCAAAATGTGTCTTTTAGATGTTAGAATGTAACAAATATATACCTTAAAATCAAAAAGTATTGGTGTTGAATACACTTTTGGACTTTCAGTCATGCGTATTGCAACTTATGATGGATTTTGATCTCGTAACATCCATTATTACGGCGCATTTGCATAAATATTAAACTACTTAGAAATAAATTTTAACAGATGGGCTGTCAGATTAGTGACCTGAAAAGTGTCAGTGATTACTATTTATGTAATATACTTTTCAGAGTAAAAATATTTGCAGTACATCTTTGAATAAATTCAAAAACATATAGAATGTCCATAATATCCATTCATTATGTGCACTCTCGTTCTTAGCCTTATGATTTACCTTATGAGTACATAAAAGAGATTTATAATAGATGTTGAAATATACGAGTTCACGATTCATAAAAGTAAATGTTATCCGACATTCCCGTTTAGCTTTCACTTCCTTTTCATTACATGTGCAGTAAAAAACCTGCCTTACTACTGGTACTTCATATGTTCCGTATGAATGTTATTTACTTATTGTTCGTTAGCCGGGCATCGCTAATGGGACCCTTTTGAAAAGCGTACCTTTGTTTGACCTTGCAGCGCGCCCTACGTGTCGTACACTATAAACATTTTAAAATACAGGTGGACTCGGTAAACATGTCAATTCATTTTTTTAAATCAATGTATGTATAGCGGAATGAAAAATGTTTTTTGCTTTAATTTCACATTTTATCTTTATTACACAAACAGTTTTACAATGCGATGAATGATAATATTATGCACAGTAATTAGACACATGCAAAACCAATGCTATATTGCCTAGATCTAGAAATACTACAGATTTTTAAGTAAATAATATATGCAATAATATTGCAACTCTCCTAGTTTATTCAAGTTTTAAAATACTTCCATCAATGCGGGCTGATTGCATGTATAAATAATTGTTTGTAATTATGGTTGATGTACCTGAACATGTTATTACATGAGAAAATGATAAACAACTCCTACATATATTACAAGTTACAATGTTAAATGACCATAAAAAATGTATCAATTGACTGTAAAACTAAGAGTAGATCCTTCAATACATTAGAATTCGTTTATTTTTCGTAACTGCGTGAAAATAAAAATTCTAAAATAAATCATAATATTTTTTTCTTAAAGGTAAGGTAAGGTTTTCTTAAAGCAGACATTTTCAAAACCGTTGCGAATGACGACTAATTTCAGTAGCGCACCACTAGAGTTGCACTGGAGCGCCGCACCACTTACGTCAGAACACTACGTGCGCTCCGTCATGTCCATATATTTATGTCAATGCTTGCGACGCATTTTTTATAGAGCAGCGGTCAAGCAAATATCTAGCGGGAAAGGGCAACATAGTGCCAAAATGAAGTAAAGATATATTGTAGGCAGACTGTAGAACGTTAGATAAACTCAAAAGTCGTACGATAGTATCCAAAGGTAAAGCTTTTGTTGGTATGGGAATATAAATTAAAACCACAACGTAGGTGTCATGCTGTCGTATGTTCTTTTTTGTGGAAGCAATATAAAAAAGCCTTATTCCTTTATTCTTAGTTTCCATTTCAACATGATATTTGTTTTTTAGTGTTTGTTTTATTATTTGCTTTTTGTATAATTGTTAGTAAGAATTAGATTTTGCTATTTTATATGAACCCCTCCTCGGGTGAAGGCCTCCTCCAGTCTTTTCCATTTATCCCTGTCTTGTGGAAGCAATAACGTTGATGAAATGTTTATAATGTTGACAGATAGATACATAACACTTTATTGTTCACCAAATATTATAAACAAGTAAACAGTTTACATTATTTTGAAATAGTGTATCAACTAGCGGTCTTATAACTATTAGCGATCTCTTCCAGACATCCAAAACTACAATGGTTCATCCGTTATAGACGATAATATGTAACGTATGGTGTGGTTTGCGTTTTGTGGCAGCTCTCTATAAGCGAGTATCGCAAGCGGCTGAAGGGGTGCGGCGCGGAGGAGGGCGCGGCGGGCGAGGGCGGCGGCGAGAGCTGCGAGGCGAGCGAGGCGTGCGAGGCGGGCCCCGAGTGGTCGTCGTCGTCGGGCGGCGCGTCGCTGTCGCCGCAGCGCCTGGACGCCGCCGCCGCCGCCGCCGTCGACGACCTCGAGCAGCGCCTGCACAGGGAACTCGGCGCCGAACACCTGCCCAAAGGTACCTTCTACTCTTCACTTAACTATAGCACCTCACACACCTGAGGAACGAGTGGACAATAATACGCCGTGGATGATTGTTTACGCCACAAACATTTATCTGTAGTATAAAAAGTATCGTAGTTTTTGATACACACAACACAACAAGATACCAAGATCTTGCCGTGGGATCCTTCTGATTCTGTGAGGATTACCTCTTCATACACTGATAAATTACTATCAAATATCCCAGTCAATTTCTATTATATGTGTGTGTATATGTACCTTCCAAATGTAAAGATTGCAATAATTAAATCACATATTCCAATTAGGCGCCACTTAAAATGAGAATAGTGCTTCAAGTTCGTGCAGGGCGCTATTCCATCACAAAGAAAAGATACATGTTATGTGTTAAATAATTATGATATATTATATCTTATATAGTATAATATAATGTATGACCCTAGATAAGTTACTTGTACAGTTTACCCTCGTCTTTGTTTACACGTTTTCAAACGACAAAGGTTGACGAGTTCAGAAGTCGCTCTGCATGAAATGTTTATTTAATGGGTAACAGACACATTCGATTATTATGAAAATATTATGTTTATTATAATATTATGTAATTGAAATATCTAAAAATAAATAGCGAGAAAGACATCTACTACTAAGATCCAACTAAACTAATAGGTACCATTTGACGTTTCATACTTTTCGTTTTTGTACGGGCGTAACTCACACAATTTCAATAGCATTTACTGTTATGGAAATGTTATTGAAACTGTGTGTTACTAGTTACTCGTGAGTCGTGTACAAAGTTGCTTAAACATGAAAAGTATGAAACGTCAAACGGTAGCTATTAGTTTAGTTGGATAGTCTAAGGTAGGGATACCTTATGATATTAAAGGCCTCATTCACCACCCTCAAGTAGTTATATGTTAAACTCGACCGTAACATCACGTGTCAATTTCAGTACACTCTGGAACACTAAACCTATGATAACACTAATCAGTAACTTACTGGCCACACCTCCTGCCAATTAACGTACTTTCTTAGTGGGTAAAATAAGGTTGAAAAGTTCTACTTTTTTTACTTTTTAAGATAAAAAATCGTTGAACCTTCAGCGGGACGTGGAGCGTTTCGTCCAATTTATTGTGTCATTCACATAACCATTAGGTTGTTAGTTGTTACTCGAAACCTTATTTTTACTTGTGAAATCGACGGAAGATATACGGCAAACGTTAGTCAAAGAGTCAACCAATCAACGGTTTACTTGAAGATGGTGAACGAGGCCCTTAAACTATCGTATTTACAGACCGAATACCGGCAAGAAGGTTCTAGAACACCAATGATGATTAAAATAATAATTCGCAGACAAATAAGCATAGAATATATATACATAATATTATATTTATATATCTACCAAACAATGGAATTAACATATAACTGCGCGGTTCATTGTATGCAAAAACGATTTTAAATTACCGCAATAATAAGTGATCATCAATAATGATTCATTTATATAGTCAACAATTTCTCGAAAGTCGCCCATATCCAACACTACAATAGAAATAAATCTTTCAAACGCACACGCAAACTTCGACATAGCTAAATAATTTACGCCTGAACACAAAAGACAAAGTGAAATAAATGAAATGTATAGAAGTTTTCTCATTTCGTTAGTTAGTTTCTGCCGCATGTGGTACCATTAGAAGACTTGCTTACATTAATTATTGTGTTTACAATGTAATTTTAAAACAGAAACGACTTTCCGGCATTGAAAATGTTGATTTGTGTCCAATTAAAGACCAAAATTGAATGATAACTGCTGTGACACTTTAATTTAACGGAGGATATACTCATCCGGTGTTGTGACATTATATTATACGAACAGTAAAGTAAATATGTAAAGTGTATAAGTAAGTAAATATGTAATTTTTTTTAACAAATGATCTTAAATGATCTGAATCGGGAGTGCGCCCGCCAAGATGACCACGCGAACCGCAAGGGTTATCCATCTTTTCTTGAAGCGCTTTGTTGTTTTCATGAACACTCGTAACTTGGGCTTGGATTATACCTAAATAAACAACATTCTTGGGATATGTTGTCTATAGCAGTTTTTAATTATATAAAGTTTTAATTGCATTAAGCTCTTATACTTTAGATTTAATTAATATCTAAAAACCCCTGATTTTCTCACTCATCAACACAATTCTTAGGGTAAGCTGAAATTTGGTATGTCAGCTAATATGTGGTTTGGCCGTATCGCGCTATATTTATAGGCATAAGGTGAAAAATGTATCACTGTTCATAAATTTTCTGTTGTACAATACTTCTTATAGGAACGAAATAGTTAAGCCACATACTTTGACTAAGGTACAATAGAGTTTGTAAAGTTAAGCCTTGTAGAGTCGTGAAAAGTAAGGAGCTTGGCTCTACATTAACTCTGACATTACGAATCATGTGGCCACGTCTTGCAACATTTTACATAAAAATTTGGTGGGATATTTGTTCTGAAAAGTTCATGTGATTGATATACTATGGGTGTAAAATATTTTGGAAAGCCAAAGAAAATTAAATATATATGTAAGTAAATAGGTCAGTTTAGTATAGCTACTCTCCAAACATTTTAAAACAACGCAACAATTAAAAGAGTACACACGGATGCAATAATAAAATCTTCAATGCAAAAAATGAGTGTTGTCTTTGAAGCATACTTTTAAGCATTGAGCGAATTGTATAATACAATAAAAAGAAATAACCCACATGTCGCTGGTACGAAGATAAAAAGAAGCAATAATCAAGCTGCGCATAAACACTAGCCACCGGTAACGACTGAAATCATGGCTCGGACGGCCTTGAGTGTTGACGGCGAGTGTAAACACAACACGCGCACACTGCCACACTCGCAGCCCGCGCGTTCAACAATAAACTAATATATTCATACTGTATGTTTTTTACATATACACACACATGCCGATGTAATGAGATAATATCGACGATGCCATATTGTCTCTTGAACACGCTTATTAATCTCATCGCTGGCTCAATAAAGTCTGTAATCGCTTGGCAAATTGCTAATGATGAAGTCGAGCCGGTGCCGCTTATTTTTAGCCGTCCGCAGCGGCGGTGTAACGCACAATGTGCGATGTATTTGTGTTTGTGTTACACTCTGTTTTATGTCTTTTAATTTATCCCACTCTTGTATTCATTTAACTGGAAATGTATATGCAATTAAAATCTTAATTTACCATGCCCTCCGTGTTCTTATTAAATATCTGGTACTTCTATTTTAGTTGCGATAAGGAATAAACAATAAAATAAACATTAATCACCCATTCAGATAAGGTTCTTTAAGTGAGCAACCAATAGTTCTTATTTAAAATTATGTAACAACCAATTAAACGCAAAAATCAATTTCAAAAATCAATTTGATTGGTCAATACAGTTTATTAATCATTGATCTTTGTAGACGTCACACTAAGCAGCGATATCATAAAAGCTCTTTCCGCTGACACCGTTAGACTGTCCGTACATTTGGCTCGCCCGATTCTCAAGCGTATGGGCTTCAACTACTCGACCGGTTGTTTATTTTTTTTTTATTTTTTTTTTTTATTATATCAGACCAATTTGTGCAGAAATATAAAAGTGTGCATTTGTTGCAGGCGTGTTCGACGCACAGCCTACGGCGTCGGAGCGTCAGCGGGAGAACCTGAGTTCGCGGCTGAGGCGGGAGTTCGGGCTCGCGCTGCCCGACGACGAGGAGGCGCGCCCGCCCACCGACAGCTCCGGTACGCATCTGCACTGCACCTCAACCCTTTTTGCAACCGCTAAAGACTCAGTTTCCTCTGAAACGGATGTGAGCGGAGTGGAAAAGTGTAGGAATTGACAATCATATTGGACATAATGTCAAATTAGATATAGTGGAGCTATATATTATACACTATTCCACATGAGTAAAAGGCAGCTTAAAGGCTGGTTTTTATATCTTATCTATCTTTAACAAGAGGTCAAAATAGCTACCATTACTATGTTACAGTTCGATGCTTCAATAAACAAAGATAGGCATATTATTTATCTTACCTAATCATCTATCAATATATCTTTGTTTACTGAAACATAAAATGTATCGAAATATCTAATAAAATCTCACGTTAAGATACATAGATTAAAGAGATCGGCCGTAACTGTTGCTCCAAACACACAACTCTGTAGTGTGAGATAAGCTTTGTCATACCTGGTTTTGATTTAAAAACTTATGTTGCTCCATCACAGTATACATTTACTGTAAAATCTCAAAGCTTAAGACAATAATTCCTAACATGTATAATGATGGGTTAGAGTCGGTAGGTGCTTGTTTGCGAATAGTTATCGATATGGTGTTGTTTGTTTGTCGGCAGATGGCGCGGTGCCGAAGCGGTGCGACAGGTAGAGGTGCGGCCGGCTCTGCGCTTGTAAATCTCCGCCGCCACTGTACATATAGTGTAATGGATAATTTTAACGATTCCTAGCGTGTAGGTACATTGTATATTTTCCCTTTTCACTTGTACGTTTTTAATTTTTCACGGTTTCTCTGCAAGTACAAATTGTTTTTATTTCCCTTTGTAAATATTGTATATAGGAGAGTTAAGTTAGGCGGCCCGCTCGGTACGGTATATATGTATAATGGTATGAGAGGATTTTTTATATATGTACAATGTTTATGCGTCTTATCGATATACTTATTTATTAACGATCTATCGATACTGCGTTTAGGGAATGATGGCTAGGATTTTTGTACGCATAATGTTTAAGTAAATTATAGTTGTTTTTATTGTTTTACGTTTTTTTTTCTAGTGTTTACAGGGGGTCCGAGGGCTCTCCATAGGTACATAGGTCTATTGTTAGTTGTTAGAACGTTTCACATGTAATTTAGAAATGTTTCAATACTGTAAAAATGATAGCCATTTTTAGAGGTTATATCTGTGTTATATTTTTAAGTGGAGCGTGTGCGAAATGATACCACCATCACAGGCAAGGTTGGCAGCTGGGTAACATGGTGTGGTCCTCGTGCTACGAGATGGTGTGCTGGCATTTTGGGTTACAGTTTTATTTGCGTTGGTAATTAACCCGGCATCGATTACAAAACGGAAATATTATGGAGCTTATTTGTTGCAGCTTCCAACTGTTATTGCGATCACTTATAAACATTGTATTAGTTTATTACATTTAGAATTATGTTGTGTATGCTATCGTCACGAGTCGCTTCCAATTCCCCCTGTTTGTGCTAATTTAAGAATCAGAACATCTTTTATCAAGCCTTTCTATGCTGTGACAGTTGACACAATATCACGTCATATGCTTGGCGTATTATTTGGTCGAGCAGAATATTCAATAGGAGAATGTTGCGCCTTTCGCATAGAAAGTATTGAGTTGTTTGTAATTTTGTGCTAACGTCTCGAAAACGCGTGTTCAACGTTTTGTTGTGAAATATAATAGTGAATATTATTGTTGCGTACATTAAGTTTGCCAGATTGTGTATATAGAATGGTTTGTGAATGTCCTCAAATGGTGATGAGGCGTTCTTAACAACTGATTTACAAGTGTACAGCAATTATTTGAAAACTGCAAATACTCCATGACAGAAACTATGTATGAACTTTGATGATTGACCATTGAGTCTTATTGCCGCATAATTTGACAGGCTAGGTATATCGTGTAATTTTCATGATATCAAATCGATAAACTATAACCCTTTTTCGTATTAATATGAAATTATTCCGCATTGAACAATAATATTTATGTTGTCATTGAGATGCTTAAATAGCTGAATATTTTAAAATATGTCACAAGGAATCAAATTCAAACAGTCTATATACTAGGAGAAAAATTATAGAGAGAATTTAAAAAAGTGCTCAACTTTTTTATTTACTTCATGAACATCTAATAATTTAAATCCAGAAGGTAATGCAAGAATCGACAGTTAATAAGATTGTTTAATACGGCAATATAGAAATATGGTTTAATCAATTTGAAACAAATTAAGTAATAAAATATCTTGATTAAAATCGTTTGTCGTGTGTATTGTTTGCAGTTTTCCACTAAACAAGTGATATGCACGCGCGCATACTAACAACGAAGTGAAAGTTGTGAACAATCTCGGGCTAAACCGATAGGGTGCATTGTCCACCCGACACCCAGTGATATAATGTACTGTAGAACACGTTATTGCAAAATATTCTGTCTGTTATACAAATACATGGTCGGGAGACTGACAGTCGCGGACTTGCAACCCTGGAAGTATTAAGCAATGAGGTTCCCATCGTAAGATATAAAAATGAATTTATTAAATTATTGCAGGTGTAGGTCAAGGAATATTTGTTTCATGTCATTTACCGCGTAAATGTACATGTTTATTGCTATTATTGTGATATGAAATATATTTCCTAGTATCATTTGAATGCTAATTAAATCCACTTGGAATTCATGCGAGTCGCACATAGTGTGAAAGATCAAACGACGCGATATTAAATAGTGCTACGCGCGATATTTGATGTATCGTATTGTAAATTCAATGATTAGCGATAAGTTATGTTAGGTGTCACTATCTGTTCAATTAGGTTTAAAAGATACGCAGACGAAGATCATAGATCGCTAAAATGGTATTAGCTTAATGCTTCCACGGCTTCTAATCCGCAACTGTTGCTGTGAAGGGATTTTGTTCTTAGTGATAAATATATTTCGCAGAGTAAGACCTCTTAAGTATTGTCGTGTATTTTAAAGATTAGTAATTAAAATTGTATTATCAATTCATGTGTAAAGTTCAATTCAACGGAGGTGATAATGAATAATTATTCTGTGGGGAGCGACGACACAATCTTGTACACATCACATAATATTGTCTAATGTCTACAAGCTTTTCTAAAACATTAATCGTACATGAATTGAAGATTTGTACATTTTTGATTGTATACCGTATAAATTAATAATTAACATAAAACAAGACATATCTATACGATTCTACGTATTTAATGATAGATACATCACAGAAGTTAGCAGCGAATATCGAGTACGTAATTATTATCGATATAGGAGCGTCAGTGGGGAGTCGCCAGCCAATAAAACGCATAAAATATATTCATATTTATATTGGTGATTATATTCGTCTAACTCAACCGATTGGAACTATCAGCAGATCTGAATTTGTGTTATGAACTAACCGAGTGCATAAAGAAGTAATATTTATTATTTTTATATTTTGTTGTGATTGGATTCTTTAGTTCTGCAATGTAATGTTTTGTGGCATACCTTATAAGCCTATATTGTTTGGTAACAGCTGTTTGGATCTAAACGTGATACGTATTTTCCTCATGCAAGATGTTTCTATCTTAAACTTCATAATACTTGTTGTAAAACCATAATATGTAAGAATAACAACAATGTTGGAAATACGTAGTGCGTCACACGATCATCGCGCTTGCTTAATTAACGATTTTTGGCCTAAATTTGAATGGTTAGGGAATGAGAATTATGCTGCAACTAATTTTATGGCGCCGGGCCTACACATCGCGAAAGCCGTAATATTTTAGTTATTCTCCCATCAGTAAATACTTGCATTAATCCGTTTAAATTACAGAAAACATCGATGTTGATTGTTGGCATTATACTATTCAAGGACAACCGGTTTACTCTTCGAGTTGATACGATATAATGACTATACTCGCAAGTCAATTATTATAACTTCCCACCTGATGCAGCATGTTGTGATCTCATTCCTGAACCATCGTTTGCATATTAACGAACTTTAAAATGTGGTTGCAATATTAATTGTGATAGTAGTTTAACTACGTGTTGTGTCGCCCAGTGTTTCACTCTCCATCCCAAAAACATTGCTCAAAAACTTGCGGTTCCGCACAATATCATCGTGGAATCCCAAATTATACAGATTGTGTGCTTTTTGCTTAAATTCTAAGAATGGATAATAAACTGGCTGCTTATTTTTTTGAGTAATTTTGTAAATGGGAACTTTAACTTGAGCCATCGTAGTTTAAATCGTTCTCGTCCAGTGTATCACCAGCTTTCGGTGATTCTGAGTGTGATTGTCCACAGAGCGGACGGGTTGTGAATCAGAAAAAGTGAATCATGTTAATAAAATATCCGATTTTACTCTCTACTTCCAATATTTAGTATCCTTTTCCAAGTTATGCTGTAGGAATCGTAACTCTGTATGCCATTAGAACTTTCTCTCTGGTAATTGTAGCTATTTAGATGTAAAGTGTTAACAAACTTGTCTTAGTGGAATAAGTTTTTCCAACTCCATGTTGTGATCTTTCACAAAATGTGTCTTACTTACGGTACAAAAGTTCTGTGGCCCATCAAACTCATGGACAAACTACTTAATTGAAACGTTAGTCTTGTATGCATAATCATAATGTAACTTAGTGTATAGTCAATTTGTTGCAATAATTCGCCTACAAGGCAACATGCATAGTTTTTAGTAAAATATATATGCGTACAGATGATTTAACACATTTTATTTAAAGCCACGATTTTATAATATTTTTGTATTGTGTATAATATGAGAAAGATAGGTACTGTTTTTTGATGGTGTTTTTATAAGCGATTCATGGTAAAGGACCTCTTCGCAGCCGGTCTAGGAAGAGTCTTGAAGGAATGTATTATGTAAATATTTCTGATTTTTAATAGAAGTGTAAATTTGTCGCTTAATGTCTTGTTGGTGGAGTACGTCCCGCTGTGCCTTTTTGCTGATACATCCTATACTTTTTAGCATCCATTTCAAAATATGCTGCTGGGCCAAGAAATATTATATTTCATCGGTATTATTGTTCAATCTTATTTTACCTATATAACGAGGTGAAACCTTGTCCTTTGGAGAATTGTCCTGAAACTAAAACTAAGCTTTAAATTTTAAACATGTGTCATCAATCATTACTCGTAACGTTTTTGTTGTACTTGAATTTGATATTAATTATTAGATCCGCCTAAGAAATTTTGGACTATTTTACAAAATGTAAAAATACGAGCATTGATGGACAAGAATATGTTTTTTAAAAACCTACTGTAAGGAAAAATATCTTACAATTAATTATTGTATAGTTGAAAATTTGGTAAAGATGTAAATATATATATGAGGCTTGTTGAGTTCGGCGGCAGTGGCCGCGACAATAGTGAATAATATTGGAGTGCGACAAGGCACAGCGGCACGAGCCCCACGCTAAATGTTTATGTAGTATATTAGATGGGAAAAAAATCTTTGTGATAAATCATTCATAAATAATTATCAACCAGTAGAGAATTTTCTGTGTACATAATTATAGTCTATCTATATATGTAAGTGAAAGCTATATTTTGTTATGGTGAACAAAAGGCGCACTCTCTATCATTTGCCATATTACGACTAGTTTTTTTGTATACTTTGGACCCCTCGTGATTGCACCCCACCTTTTCCCCTTTTCGCCCTTTGTTTTACATAAGATATTCGATTAACAATGGAATATTTTGCAAATGTATGATTTTTGTAACGCTAAGTGGATCGTAATATAGTAGAGCTGTATATTATCCAGATGTTAAATATTATTATTTCTTTCTTAATGTTTGAACTAAGCATGTAAAATTTAAAATAATAATATAGAATAAAAGATGTTATGATAATTAATTACATAAAAATCTTCGTTTGAATGCAGCGCCTTTTCCTCATTTTCATTTTCTGAGATTACCAATTGAGACAGTAAGTAGAGTAAAATATTTAACATTTATTTCTCTTAAACAAATTAACAGTTTTATTTACAAAATATCAAGTATACATATAACAGACTATATCTTAACACCTTACTGGCTAACATTACGTAAAATTTGACACTTCACCTTCACAATGAATTCTTTGATAATTCGGTAACAACCCCTTTAATAAAACCAATCAGTGTACAATTAAACTGGATAGGTCATCTATTAGTGATTTATCTTTAAAGTTTAAAGAATGCCTGTAAAACCGGCATCAAGGGCAGGCGAATTGTATTACCATTTTTTTTTTCAGTAGGGGCAGAATTCAGAGTTTTATAACAATCATAAAATAAACCTTTATCAATAAGTTCCTCAGTCTTAGACCTGTCCGTGTAACGGACTCCACACCACCAAAACGTTCCACCTTTACCTCCTAACTAATAATTTTAAAACATAATTATTCTCATATCTTTGAAACAATATTTCAAATGCCCCATGAAATATCAGCGGTCGTCAACATACACCGCTGGGAATAGTACAAAAACCTGTGAAAGATGTGTTACCCGTTTTATTTAGAATAATGTTTCAAAAAATATTGACGCCTGGTTGCCGAGATTATAATACCATCTATAGTTTGATAAATCTTTGGAAGAATTTAAGACTTTTACGAACAAAGCAACATTTTAAGTAAAAATGCAAATCATTCACTAATCAATTTTTGATGTAAAAGTAATGTCCAAAAAACGTCGGAACTGGCAATTAAAACTGTTTATATTTACATTCCAAGTGGAAATATATTTCCATCTAAGTAAACTAAATTTTATTATAAAAAAATTTATTCTGACGTATTGATAACCTCGTTTTGAAGTTGGTTAAAATACTCCAAATGTACATTTGACCAGAGATATAGATTTGTATCTCGACAACCGAACGTTTTTTTACAATCTAACAATCATGACTACATCATTACATATCACAGCCGTAACTAAGAACACTGAAAACATTGTCCACTTCGAAAGTATTAGTCTTCCGTTCAAATCGTCACGCTTAATGGCACTGGCTGACCAATTAGTATTCAACTTTTCACTTAATACGTCTTTTAGTCCGTAGATTTAGAAAGGATTTTGTAAACACTTCTATCTAGTTTCTCCAGTGACAATTGAATCAGGATGTGCGTTTTTGTTTGTGGTCACACAATAGTAACTTTATGTTTCTTTAATTACTTCAACCTGTTATCGTGGATATTAATTTGTTTGATACGCCGAAACAACGACCTTATTTGGTAAGTGAATTATCTTCTTAATTTAATAACTATATACAGTCATTAATGGTAATAAAATAAAACATCAATTTCACTTTGACTAGATAAGCCGAAACTTGCAGTATAACCGCGTAGAAGATTAAACCGTACATAATTAATATATTAAAAGGTAATTACTAAACCGTAAAGTTTGAAATCCGTATCAAATCGGAATAGTGTGTTTAGTCAAAAACCATTCATAAATTGTTAAAGTACGTATTTCTGTATAACAGCTGCCGTTATAAAATAAACTTCACTTTATAAAAGTCAATTTGTATCGGAATCGGCTTCCAATGTGTTACGATTGAAGTGTGTGGTGCAGTGTCGCGGCACTAGACGGCGCGCCAGTCGCGCTCCGCGGGCTCGCGCTTGAGGTGGTAGTTGAGGCAGGGCTGGAAGTTGACGTGGATGGTGACGGGGTGCAGCGGCGCGGCGAGGTGTACGGCGCGCGCGTCCAGCACGTCGTAGGGGCCCAGGTGCCGCGCCAGGCACGCGTACTCCACGCTCAGCGGCACGTAGTACTTGCCTGAACACAATCACACCTTGTTATAGCACACTACTCACACAATATCGCAGCCTCCGTGGCGCAGTTGATTAGACGCCGCCTGTGAAACGAGAGGTTGCGGTTTCGATTCCCGCACCAAGAGAAATGTTTGTGCGACCCCACAAATATTGCTTTCAGGTCTGGGTGTTTGAGAGACCGAAACGTAGTTCCTGATACCCATGACACAATCGATCTTAGTGTGGGGTCAGGACTATGTATGTGACTGTTAGGTGTTATTATTATTATTATAATAGACACGCACTACAAACTACAACTCCTGTGTATCACCTTGCAGCAATAGATAATAGGTGAACAATATGCATCAAATTAAAACTATATTTTATTTGGAGCAGACAAGTCGAATGTTTTTATCCAAGCCAAAATTATAAATCATTTCTTCAAGAATAAAATGAAATTCTTGAGAGGCCTATTAGCATTGAAAATGACTGAAGATGGTGATTAAACATAATAATATTTTTTTAAAGAATTAAGATCCCTATTCAGAAATTACGATGCATTAAAAACCGCTAGTATAAACCAGATCCTTTAAAAGTAATTATACATTTAAATAGTAACCTAATATAATTAAAATATGTAAATAATAATCACCTAAAGCATTCAGAGCGAAAACCGGCACATACTGCGTGGGCGGCGGCGGTTTCTCATAGTGGTGATGGTGAGGAGAATCGCTCGACGTGTCCTGCAATGCGATATACGATATTAGAATATCAACTTCCTAAATACAATGATCTATTTAGATTACAAGTTGTTGGCTTAATAAAAGATTGTTTAATTTCATCGAAAATTAAAACATTTGTAGTATGTAGAAGAAAGTATCGGGAAACACGTACTGTGGTGGATTTCCAACCTCCAATGTGATGTGATATTTGGAGGTACGTCGTGTTGTACGATGGCGGGACTCAGCAGCAGTGATAAGTCCAAACAATTCTTCAGAATTCGTAAAAAATATCAATGATTCCGATATCGATACTGCTTAAATTTAACTATACCCTTTTTTATGGTTTGTCCTTAAACGTTTTCCTGTTTTATCCTTAGCGACAGGTTTTTTATAAAATAAAGTAATTATCATCAAATTTTACATTTTATTCAGTGAGCCCCGTACAAAAAATATTTTTATTGGACTTCAAGCTCTTTTCTCCAAGAACTCCGAGCCTGGATTTCAATTATGTTTATATTTATTGAAAATATATATTTTTCCCTAGACAAAAAAGTAGGTTTCATCATGGCATAACAATCTTCGCACCAATACTAAGTTTTATAGTAAAATGGGCACTCTTCTTTGATCGCACCTTTAGAATTAAACTGACCTAATCCAAAAAAAAAAATAGATTTTGGCTTTTAATCATATATTGGCTCAAAATGACTACCTCCATGGACCTTTAAAGAAGGAACTATTGACGCGTGGAAGATGTATACTTCGGTCTTGCATAAGTAAAACATTTCCCAAAAAATAAGATTTTTTAGTTAGGTTTCTTTCATTCTAAAGGTGCGAAATGACGAAATGAAATGAATTTTATATCTACAAATGAGCACAATACTCGGTGCACTGACCTGTGGCGAGGTGTCCCTGGCGTCCTCGGTGGATCCGGAGTTGGAGGTGGAGGTGGAGGGCGCGGGCTTGGCTTGGCGGCGGCGCTTGTGTGAGTACAGCTTGCCGTGCGCATGCGCGTGCGCGCCGCGACACAGCTCCGCCGCCTGCGCCTCGCCGCCGTTCCGCACACACTACACAACATTATGTACACTGTTAAACACTATAAAATAGGACTATATGGCCTAGACACTCTCAATCTTAGTACTCGATTCGTTTGTACAGTAGGCCCGTACCCTGCAGTGGATCTTATGTGGGCAAATACAATACAAAAAAAAAAAAAAAATTTTGAAACGACTAGTAGGTACCTCCTTACAGTTAATTATTATTACTCACTTACATATTACTGAATTAAATTCTAATACGAATTCAGACATCGTCGAAAGCTATGTTTAGGTGTTGCCCTAACTTAGCTTTTGCCAAATCACTCAAATACTTCACAGGTAATCACTAGATAATTTTCTTCAGACGTTTCGGGTTTAGATAAATATTTCAATAATATACTTATTATTTACCTCATCTTGGGACCTCGAGAATCGCCTCTCGATGGAGTTCTTGAATTTGTATGAGTGTAGATAGTCATCGACGTGTTCTGGTTTCCTGACGGTCCGCAGTGTGAGCTCGCACTTGCGCCGTCCGTCCAGCGGCAAGGGCTCCGAGTCGGCTGTCACTTCGCTTTCCGTCGCCACTGATATCTGACCCACTGACACTGGAATACAAATATAAATAAATATATACTGCCTCAGTGGCGTAGTTGACTTACGGTACGGTTACAAAGCTAAGGTCTCGGGTTTAAATCCCGAGTCGGGTAAAGCGATATTGGATTTTCTATTAATTATCAGCCCGAGTCAGGAATTTGTGCATGATATGACGATAGGCTCGCCGCCTACCACATCGTGGGACGGAACATACAAGGCGAAATGTGGGTGTCCTGGCACCTCTACCTACCACTTCGGGGAAAAAGGCATGAGTTTATGTATGTATCAAAATAAATATAATATTTATGGACAAGAAATCAGTATGTACCTATATCATGGGGCGGGAAAAAAGTGGTATGTCAGGATCGAGCAAAGTGGAGATCCAACGTCTGTGCTTACTCCTATAGGTGTTGGCATGCTGATGTATGTACGCACTACGCAGTATAGCTGTTTGATGCGGATAGTAGGTAAGTCCTTTGCCGTTGATAGTTGACTCACCTCTATCACAGTCCATGGGGTAGGGCGTGTCGGGCGGGCGGTCGTCGTAGTGGTCCTGCGCGAAGGGCGGCGGCGCGGGCGGCGCGGGCGGCGGCGCGTGCGCGATCACCGCCGCCTTCACCGCGTACCCGTGCGAGCTGCTTGACGAGCTCGCCGTCTCCGAGGACGAGCCCAGGTGCGAGCGGGACTTGTCGCGTACTAGCTCGCCTGCAAATCATTTGGCATGAAGTTAATACTTTGTACGTAATGTTGATACTTAAGATGTTTTTCGTTCTGTTTGTTTTTAGGTACTTTACATCTTATTAATGTACACAGTTATAAAATGTCAGGACGATTTTATTTACAAATAATAAGAGTAATTAAAAGACACACTTATTTTTAGGAATGAAATACGATTTCGAAAATAAATGTTGCACATTTGGCGGAAAAGAATATTGGCAAGCTGATTTTCAGTTTCAAGGCATTCTTTTATAAAATGTATACTCTATTGACTGCCCGACATAATACATAATTTCAATCATGCCTAAATCACGATCTAAAAAACATCGTGGCTTACCTTTAGTGACAACTTCGCAGTGTCTCTGCAAATGCGACGCCATGGAGACGCACAGGCCGTCACCCGGCCCATAGCCCTGCACCTCGACGAGGAAGCGCACCGCCTCGGCCACGGCCTCCTGGTATCCCGCCCTGTACTCCTCGCCCACCTGCCGCTCGGCAGCTAAAACACAACCCACGCGAAGATGGATGGCATCTTCTGGTGGGGACTCCCAGCAACGTTAGCATCCTTCAGTGTACGTTCCGCGACCATATCACGAGCAAATTTGGAAACTTTGGCATACAAGTACATGTATTGTTGTGTTAGTATTATCTACTTACGAATGAGGTGCGTGATGCGATGAATTTACTTCATATGAAATCAATACTCGCCTTTCGTTTCCGTATTAATATTTCTTGAATATTTCTCATTAAGCCTGGTTTTTGCTGAAGATATATTGTTAAATTTGGACAATTAATACCACTTATAAGCCAATATAACATTCAATTTACAAATACCAAGATTTGTGTTATTCACAGAAAATTTTTCGTGTCTAGGTGTTTGTGAGACCGTAAGTCTCTCCTAGTTTCTGATACCCACGATGCAAGACTCGAAGTTAGTGTGGGGGTCGGGACTATAATGTATGTGACTGTTGGGTGTATTTATTATTATTGTCATGCTTTTTGCATATCTAAAAGCGTGTTCAATCCAAAACAGTATGTTATATAAGTTATTGTAACTGCGTAACATATAATAACTGAAATGAATTTGAAATATAACAAAATAAGTACTATAAATATTTCTGTCGTTATAAAAATTTTAATATTCCACTACCTCGTAATAGAAACACCTAACAAAACATTTTAAGTGACTGCATAAAGTAGCTAATTCATGGTAGAAAATAATTGCTTTATAATGCAAAGGATATTTTTACATAGCCGTATATTATAGTACAATGCATCGGAAGCACGTGAGAGAAACTCAACACAAAACAATTAAGAGTTTTATTATGGACTCGTGTTAGCTATTGACGTCAAATCGACACGAACTAACAAACTGGATCACATAAATTATGAACTGTCATTTATACACGGTACGTAATGTTTTAGTTTATTTTATCTTTTCAAACAATATTGAGTACTCAGCAACTGGATAATGTAATGGCGCATTTACACGTTGGCTCAGGCTGGGCCAACGTCTACCAACTCCAAGCTATCAACCAAGACAAGCCAAAGGCCAGCCGAGCCATACACCTCGTCTACACGCTTGGGTTGGTGGAGGCTGGCCGACGTTGGTTAAGCGTGTAAATGCACCATAAAACATTGACCTTTTAAGGACTGGTCAAACAGCGGACGGGACTGCGACGTAGACACGATGCGACGCGACGCTGTACTGACAGGACGTCAGCATTAGTAATTTTCCTATGTTTATAGAACATGTCACACAGAGACAAGCGTCGCAGCTTCATCCCGCCCACTGTTCGGCTAGACCTTAAAGATTTTTTAGACTTCTTCATATTAATTTAAAATAACCTCCGCTTTTTTGATAAAATAGCTAAATGACTATACGTGATGGTAAGTCGAGTTCTGTGGTACAGTGCACTTTAGATTGAGTGTCGGCCGACTATGGATGATTCTCACTCGGTAATCGATATAATTATGTCGTATGATTTTAATAATATACTACTTGTGACATAACTTAATAAATGATTGAATAATGTTGTCAATACGTGAAGAATAACTACTAACTAGTGTTATGTTGTCATAATATGGGTATGTGACATTTTTGTGTAGATATCGTTAATATAAAAGTTTACAAAATGTGCTCAAGATGGCTCATTAGCGCAACAACTTTAATTATTCTGAGATAATGCAGGAAATACTTTGCTTAAACTGAATTATTCAACATATTACTTCTATTCCAACATTAATCTAAAAACATTTTAAGTTTCTGAAGAAAACCACGTCATTGGTAGTCCTGTAGCTTAATTTAAGGGAAGAATGGCCAAAACATGGCAGAATTAAGGGAATTTATTATCTAGTACATACTACTAACTACATTTGAGGGGACATATTCTTTTAAACTCACCTTAGATATTTTCACTATTATTAATTCAAATTTCGAATATTCATTAATTAAAGAATTTTATTGTGAAATGTATAATTTAAAAATCGAATATTAGTAACATAAATACTCTTCTAACGTTAAATTTGGAAATACGTACCATTTTTGACTAGACAGAATAAACCCTACAGCTGTATACATATGTCTTAAATGACCAATTGCATTCCGTTGTACAAACCATTGACTCGCTCCTGCAGGTACTTGAGGTGTCTGATAGCCATCTCGATGATCTCCGTCTTCTCGACCCTGCCCCTACCCTTCTTCAGGTACTCCGGGGGGATGAGACGGGAGAGGTCTGCTAAACAGTTGTTCATGCGGTCGCGACGACGCTTCTCGATTATTCGATGCGACATCGGATCTTGCTGTGTATGGAAAATTTAATTATTTTTATTGGAATAATTTACCATCGTCGTAAATCAATTATTAAACTGTCATGGTTACTAATGTCATACTGAAATTTACTTATTTATTTATTTAATGGATACTTCTGTTAATTTAATGTTAAGTGCATAAACAAGGTTTAAATTGCTTAAATTCTGGTACTATATTGCATTTTCAGATTTAAGCATTCTACATATTAATCATTAGATGAATTTAAGCTGCACTTCCATACTTTTTCTTTTTAATGGAACTATAAGGAATCATGAAGTGAAAATCGGGCATATTCAGTATGACTTGCCCTCGAGACCTTCCCCTTCTTGAGGTAGGCGCCGGGCGGGTACTCCGCCTCGTCCTCGGAAGGCGCCGCGAAGTTGAGCTGCTCGCCCGTGGCCCGGCCGAACCCATCGTTCGAGTTGTAGCTGGAAACAGAAATATATACGTCAGTTTTCTATTCAAACACATATCTTCGGACAATGGAGATAAACTGACTGTTTGTGTGAAGCTGGTAGTCAGGTAGTATATTAAAAACTAGCTGTGCCCGCGACTTCGTCCGCGTGGAATTTAACAAAAACTTTATTTTTCTAAAATAAAAGTAGCCTAAGTTACTTATTATTATATCAGCTACCTGACATTTTTAGAATATTTTTAGACCAAATAAATCAAAGAAACATAATGAGCTCATCCACCCGCGTGTCATAATACCATATTTAAAAAAACAACCTCAAAATTTAAGGGCTTATTTTTTTCTGCGGAACCCTAATTTGTTTTTCAAAATTAAAGTAGCCTATGTTACTCCCGCAAAAACATAGCTATCTTTCAGTGAAAGTCTCGTCAAAATCGGTCCAACCGTTTCAGAGATTAGCCGGAACAAACAGACAGACAGACAGACAAAAAAATCTAAGGTCATTTTCGTTATAGGTATCGTGTATACATATAACGATATGTAGTTGGACATTTTTTTTTATTTTCACTTTACAAACAGACACTTCAATTATTTTATTTATATGTATTATAGATTCATAAGTGTCTATAAATATAATAAAATCCATAAAAATATTTTTATTTCAATCTCTATGACACTTTCTTTCGGCCTAGCTGACTCTTTGTAGCATCCCTTGGTAAGCCCCATTCAATTCGCTCTTAAGGGTATAGGATGGAAAAAAGTGGTATTTTAGAGGGAGTCATCGCTACAAGCAAAATTAGATGGTACAACGCTGATACGTACTGAAACGCTGGTAGGTATAGAGGGGGTACAAAATTCCTAAAGATGGTCATATTTTTGTCCTAAATTCATTTGTTTCTGCCGTCCCGTTTAAAAATAGGAATCATTTGAATAAACTTGAGTATTGGGCACATGTGATGCTGCAATGTGGCCCGCAAGTCAATACAAGGTTACAGACAACCACACACCTACATCAAATTCATATTTCATACAGTTTTATTTAAATAATATCAGATTAAGCTAAAGCGACCACTGCGCACAAATTTTGAGGGACATTTTTGGTTATTAGGTTTTTATAGATTTTTATGCCTCCGCAATCAGCACAAGTGTTTAAACCTACAACTAATAGTGGTTTGCTACAACTAATATTATTTTGCGAATGCTTTATGAAGGGTAAACTATGAGATAGTTGCCCAATTTAAAAAGATGTATCGTGATTGCGCACACTAATAAAATTGTCATCGCGGATAACTATTTCCCCAATTTGGTCACTATGGTACGCAGAACTTTGTGACAGAATGTTAAAAGTTTTGTGAAGTTTTTAGTTAAAACGTTTATCAGGTCAGACAGTAACTAAAATATAAAATAAACAATTATTAAATGTGAAAAAATAGTTGCTATTAACTTTGGGGTCTGAGATTTATCACTAGATTTTTAATTATACTAAATACATGTTAATATCATAAACGGAGACGGAAGCCCCCCAAATACAGTGTAGGAAGTTTAGAACAGCAATTTCCATAATATTAACAGTACTCTGTACAGCAGCAGACTGCAAACTGCAATAAGCTAATGAAGACAAGATTTAAGTATAGAAATATTTAGATTTTGACCCAATAGATAATTCGAAGGAAGAAGTAATACAGGGTAGTTTATGATTAGGAAGCTTAAACGATTCTTGATAGATTTTGCAAATCTATATTAGTATATGCCACAGACATATCCCGATTAGCAAGTAAATTGTGGTCACAACACAACTCTCAATCGGAGTCAAGTACAGGCTGTTTAAACATATTTTAGACATATCGCATAACCTTGAGTAAAACATATTTCCACGCTTAACATTCGGTGTACGTACACATGGCTGGAAACGTGCTACCTTCTCAAATATTAATAACAATACTTCAGACATGTGATGATCTCGGTATAGAGATACCACAATAATATATGTACGTACGTGTCTATCTGAAAATACAGGGGACTTTCTTTAAGTATTTTTTATAACAATAAATTGCGAGACGAACTTGCCATTCGCCTGATGGTAATCGATACGACCACTTGTTATGGATAGTAGCAAAACCAAACAACGTCATGAATTACAAAAGCAATGCCCCGCAATCCACTGCGCTCGTCATCTTGAGACTTAAAATGTAAAATCTTATTATGTAGTTACTCTGGCTATGACGTCCTTCAAAGCGGAACACAACATTGCATTAACACTGTTTGGCGGGGGACATTACGGTGGTACCTACCCAGGTGGCCTCTCACATATGAGAGACCTACCCCCAGTAATGTGTATGTATACCACCAGTAAATGACTATTTCAGAGAAATTTAGGCCCACAGCGGAAAATATCTGTTTATTCGCAAAAAAGCCACGGCAACTCCTGTCGACAGCGACAAGCATTTTAATTACACTAAGCAGTCAAGGTCGCAGAATTTCTTGGAATGCCAAACTTGCCTCTAATTTATAACTTATTTAATAAAATAATAAGATGAATAAGAGGAGTTGGAATTATAACGCAAGAGGCTGTCAAATGCAGGTATTACGTCACGTCGGGAAAGGTCCCGATATTTATATCAGTCTATTTGTTACTTGCCGGATATCCAATTATGTAATAACAATTTTGGTCCTATTGTTTGGAAAGACCAATACCATCGGCATCTGATCGTGACAGATTTATCTATACTAATATTATAAAGCTGCAGAGTTTGTTTGTTTGTTTGTTTGTTTGAACGCGCTAATCTCTGGAACTACTGGTCCGATTCGAATGATTCTTCAGTGTTGGGTAGTCCATTTATCGAGGAAGGCTATATATCATAACTCATATATATTATCAACATAAGTGATATTTCTAGTAAATACGAGGAAATTTTGTTCGTTTTTCGTGGTCCGATTGGTCGGTATTCTAAACTGATAGTCAGAATTAAACATTTTGACCGCCATTTTAAAACGTGTATGCACCCGGGCGGAGCCGGGCACGACCGCTAGTATTAGATAATTGGCTAGAGCTGAAGTCATCAGAACTTTTACGTGTACATGTGGTTTCAGGTGCGACTTAATATGCTCTTGAATCACTGATTCTTAACATACTAAAAGCAATGATCTTCGCATAATGTTGATGCGTGATATTTCTTACTATAAGGTCTACAAAACATTATCCCAGATGCGTATAAACTGCGTATTTATTCGCTAAAAGCTATCTGGAAAAATAGTTAATAAAAGTCACGATAAGGAACACAGATTTCTCTGGATTGGTATATTTCCTATAAAACCACCTACTAAAATATTTAAATTTTATCTTTTTATTCATAAGTTACATATTTATACATTGTAGAGTCAAATAATTAACGGATAATCGAATAACAGAACTAGGATCTTGTCTAGACCCACGTGTCAAGAGCGTAGTCATAAAAACGCAGTAGTTTTTGTCGTAATATTAGTAAGCATTTATTCATGCGATTTGTTTCAAACGGCCTTGAGACTGATCTCATGTGATAAACACACGGGCCGGGAACACTTCAAGTAGTATACAGACCAGTGCGGTACTATAGTAAGTTTGTCACCGTAAAATTGTAAATACCGTTAGATTATAATCTATCTCACGAGATTGTGAACTGTTGTAAGTTTGTGAACTGTAACATACTGCTTAGAATTTAACGTGCAATTTTTCGGTAGATCTAGTGTCGAAGTGAATCTGTTAAACCTAATCTAACCCAAAGTCCACAATCTTTCGACAGTTCATAATCTCGTGAGATAGATTATAATCTAACGGTATTTAGTATTTACAATTTCACGGTGATATTTACATAACTGGAATGCGTCAGGTTCCACTCGCGATAAAGCAATTATGGGGCGAAAATAATTCCTACTTTCTACTTCCTACATCCTTCAGAGATTACCATTATGTTTGATATGCTGATAACAATTGCCAATATGATGCTTTTATGCTGCGTCAGCAGCTTTGCCACTTTTAGAGATAAACTTTACTTAGGCATACATTATTTATCGCACTAATAAATAAATAACACCCAACAGTCACATACATAATCCTGACCCCACACTAAGATCGAGTCTTGTGTCGTGGGTATCAGGAACTACGAGAGACTTTTCGGTCTCACAAACACCCAGACCCGGAAGAAATATTTATGGGCCGCACAAACATTTCTCTCGGTGCCGGGATCGAACCCGCGACCTCACATTTCACAGGCGGCGTCTAACCAACTGCGCCACGGAGGCTGTCAAATGAATGAATATCTAAGTTCGCTTTTGAGGTGATAGTAATAAAAAAATACTTAATGACACGTATCCAATCACTTTTATATTATCCTGTTTAGTGAAACACCCGGCTTAAATTGAATGATCGTCGCAAATTATTATAATCTGGACAACATTTGTAGGAACTCGGGATTCTGTTGAAAACATTATCAGAATCAAGACAATTCAGGGAAAATCCGTATAGGTGACGAATCTACGCGTCGAAGTCGCGTGGGAAATGTACATTATTGGCACATCCAACATTTTAGCATTTGTCTGCACCACAAATGCGATTACAACAATAAACACATTATTTTAGAGTACATTAATACACGCAAGTTTCTCTACGTTTATTAGCATAAAACTGAGTTATAATTACAAACACACACGTGACTTTGAAAAGTCAAAGGTGTGCTCCTCACCTCCAGAATATTATTCCGTCACGACATGAATACGAAACCGTTACAAGCGCGCTAGGTACTCATATTTTCACTTTCAAATATTTTCAATACAATACAGTATTCACTCATACATTATTGACACATAGGACAACGTGTGATTGTAAATCATTGAAGTAAGCAATTTGATAAATTTCAAACATGTTACAATCGCTGCGTACAAAGCGATATAATATTGCCATGTGTCATCAATTGACAGCCTCCGTGGCTCAGTTGGTTAGACGCCGGCTGTGAAACGGAGGCCGCGGGTTCGATTTTTTTTTTTTTATTGCCTTGAATGGCGAGACGAGCATGCCGTTCGCCTGATGGTAAGCGATACGACCGCTCATGAACAGTAGCAAAACCAAACAACACCTTGAATTACAAAGCAATGCTTGGCATTCCACTGCGCTCGCCATCCTGAGACATAAGATGTTAAGTCTCAATATGTCCAGTAGTTACTCTGGCTACAATGCCCTTCAACCCGAAACACAACAGTGCGTTTACACTGCTGTTTGACGGGAGAAATAGACACTGCGGTGGTACCCACCCAGATGGCCTCTCACATATGAGAGACCTACCACCAGTAAAATGTCGATCCCCGACTGAGACAAATTTTGTGTGATCTACAGATATTTGTTTCGGGTCTGGGTGTTTGTGAGTTCGGAAAGTCTCTTGTGGTTGGGGTACACCGGTATGATTGGGCTAAGGTCGTATGCCACATTATTTCACATTATAATTGAAATGATAAACTTATTTTTTACTTTGCAGGAATCTAACCTGCGTCCTCTAGTTCTACCACTGGCGCCCCTGACGCTATACAGATGCACTTTAAGTGTTACACTTAGTGCATTTTAAGAGTAAAATATTCCACGCTACCACATAAAGTTACCCCGACACATACCGGCCGTACAAAGTTTAAATATCTATCCCGGTGACCCATTTCACAGCTGGGTAATATTTACACAATTGATCGTCAGTTCATATAACTGCGACCACAGCATTCCGGAATATTGTGTCGAGATTTAAGAGAGTTTTTTTTTTTGTTTTATTAGTACATTACGTGAGTATACTCGTATTAGGCCAACATTAGGGACTAACGTAAAAACCCTCTTAACTGTGGAGATCATTTAAATTTTGAAATACATAATGGGAATAAAAGTAGGTTAATTACACCCATAACACAATAAATTTGTTTATTAGCAGTCTAGTTATTTTTTGCCTATTTTAAATGCAAAAAAATGTAACAAAACTTGTTTATTCTGTATTCCATACCCAACTATACAAATACAAACAAATAAAACCCTTATTCTCAAAAGTTGGCAACAGTACACCCACTTGTTACTTTTTATGGTGTCCGAATTCACCTTTAATCACTTGCCAAATGGAAAAAGTTTTGCATTTTTCCTCCTCCTATACAATATAAAACTGCAAGAACCTTAAATCCCCTTGAAGTGACTCTACGTAGCGTAAAATAGAGCTGTACATACACGAAACACCGCGTAATAAGTGTGCGGCGAGTTTTTGCCCAGCACACGTGTAATCCAAACATGATATGATAATGCGTCACGTGTCGCCCTGTGTGATGCCGATTTATCATGCATTTCTTATTTCGACACCCGTATGCTGCATATCGTCGTGATTTCCGTTTATGTATTACAATAATATCATATTTATGATGCCATTTACATTTTATAAGGTTTTTATGTCCAGTAATTTTCCACTTGCGCAAAGTGTTGTTTGTAGGCTAACTATAAAATAATGATTTGGAACCGTTTGACGTCAATAACCAGAGCAAGTCAAAGACGCACGGAAGCTAAGAGGTACAACTAGGCTTGCCAGACGGCCGGGATTTCCGGGATTGTCCCGGAAATTTGCCTCTTGTCCCGTGTCCAGTAATTAGAGCTTATTGTCCCGGGTTCTAAAAAAATACTATACTTTTAAACGGTTTTATTTAGCTCGACCAGTACGGTATTTATTAACAAAATAAAATAGGGACGAATGACATAGCAACGAGAGGTGAGATAAATTTTGACGTGTCATGCGCAGAAATTTAAAAAATTATGCAAAGCTCTGACGGAGAAAAATTAATTGAAATGGCGAAATCGAGTGAAAAATATTTAAAAAAATTATTTGTTTACTGTTTTATTTACGTAACACCAGTTTTTTTAACGATAATTCGACTAATTTTTTACCAAAGATAAATGTAGTATGTTCTATCTTGAAATTTTAACTTGCGTTAATTACCTACTGACTTCTAAACACATACAGTATCTAATAAAAGTATGTATTTGAAAATAAATGGGTCTTTTCTTTTCTAATACAAATATGAATCCATTTATAATAAAAAAAAATACACGAAATTTCGTTTTCCTAAGTTAAGGTCTCGGGATCGAGTCCCGGGTTGAGCAAAGTGAAATTGGGTTTTTCTATTCATTATCAGCCCGGAGTCAGGAATTTGTGCCCGATATGGCAATAGGCTCGCCACCTATTGTGGGACGGAATATATACGGCAAAATATGGGTGTCCTGGTTACTTACTAAGACACCTCTGCCTACCCCTTTTGGGAAACAGGCGTGAGTTTATGTATGTATGTATATTTTCTACTATGGCCACGACCCGACATTGTTGTCCTAGAATTGTCCCGGATTTGATAAGTTACTATCTGGCAACCCTAGGTACAACGTATAAAATTGTAAAAAATACTCATTTCCCAAACTCACCACTTCCATTTTATATCCATAGAATTGTATGTTTTTTTTATAATTGCATTTTTTTATAATAAGAAACATAATATGTTTTTTAAATCATCATTAAATTTTCCTTACCCTCCCGGCCTATCATATTTGCATTCAATAAACAGATGTGTGTACTGTGTAGTGTGTACAATGTATGCCATTATGTAGGTGACTATTATTATCATCACGTGCCGAGCGTCTTATCTAGCTATTCTAAAACAGAATATCTTACGATGCTAATTCTAACCTAACAGGCTAGCCAAACAAATTCAAAAAAAATGCATTTGCACTAGCTTTGAATGCGCGGGAATAATTTCAAAAATTTAAAAATGGAACAGGTCTTCAACTCATAGTTATATATTTTCTTAAACCATAACTAAGGAAATACAATTATTCAGCGTAATAGGAAGTGTATTAAAGCGTTGCAGAGTATTATTAATCTGCAGAATGATTTTCTAGACTCACTACCGAAATCCAACGAGCAGCTGATCGCTTTCCGCCCTCGGGAACGGTGTCAATAGCACGTTCATCACAATAACACGTCGGGGCAGACGAGTGACTCGCATACGAGTTGTGTCGACCGGCGCGCGATGTGAACTGCTCGCGGCTCGTGCAGTAGTTACTGGTTGTAAGTCTAGCGTTAACGAATTATACACTTCGATAAGTTGTGAAATCCGATGTTCACACGTGCTGTCTTTCGATTTTAATGGGCTAATTAAGATAAGTAAGGCTGTATGTTAGGCTTCCTTTGCACTATTATCGGTGTAAAGGTACAGAAGGAGCGCTAACGTTAGCTAGCGCGTTGATATTCGATAACAAGCAGAATATCCATAAAACTTAAACAAAAGGGATTGCCTGACCTTGGGACCAAACTCAAGAGCTCATGGTTTACAGCCCATACGTACTTCTGTTAGTTCAATGAGATGGCGTATAAAGCACGATGGTTTAGACATCTTTTAATACAAGTAAACAATAATATTTTAACTAAATCAATATTATTTGTAATACTATAAGTTCTCGACGACAACAAAACATTATAAAGCAATTGAATGTCCTCGTTTAGGTTAATTATTTAGGTTTTGGCTATGAAAAGCGCAACTAAACAATACGTAATAATATCCTCACACATGCGTCACACTAGTCCGCCAACACTAGGCCACCGTGGTGGTCTATACGGCCTAATCCCTCTCAATTGTATCCTCGATTGTAGAAGAGGCCTGTGCTCTCTAGTGGGATGGGATATATTTGGCTGATACAGACACAGGAGGTTACTCTATGGTCCAAACGAAGTTCGAATCTTCGAAGTTTTCCACTTCTAAACTCAATACTTATTCAGTTGGACTTAGTTTCAATCATGTAATTTCACTTATAATTCAAAGTTACCAATACATTTAGAGAGGTCGAATACACATCATATACACTTTCAGGTTACTATAACCGTGAGAAATGGCGGAAGTATCACTAGTGCCGCCCACGGTTTGAGGAACTTATCTCTAACACAAGAATTCTCAGGAAGCAAGTCTAATGCTATGCCTGGCATAAAATACTGTCCAGCGCGTGCCTGTGTTTTTTTTTTACACTGATGAGTTACAATATAAATTCCCTAAACGAGGAATCGAAACAAGACCTAAACATACACAGCTTAGAAAGTCACAGCGGTCGAGAAGCCAAACATCCGATGTATTTTCGTTTTTCTAAGAATTTATCTGCCAGTGTTACGTAGAAACACGTGCGCCGAGGCACACATCACGTTTTCACGCTGCTATATTATCATTCACGTGACTCGGCAATAATAAATTAATTCTATATAAAGCTACTTCTGCTCTGCTAGTAATGATATACGCTTGACCACACTCAAGACTGACAACAGAAACTCTTTTGACTTGTACAATTTGCGAACATATTTTTTGTGGAATAGGCGCAAACGAGCAGACGAGACCTAGCTGGAATTTTCTAGAAAAATCAGCGATGTATTGCGGCTTAACAAAAAGGGGTGTGTTCTTTTTTCGATGGTTCGTAGGTCAGTTTTTCTATATAACATTGAAATGACCATTTATATGTCATAAATCTTAATATTTTCGTATTTATAAACTAGATATTTAAAATTTCGAATTAGAAAAATGTCGTCGAATTTATGCAGGCCTGAAATTTGTGCCCTGTATGGGAATAACCGAACTGTGAGTCACCAGCAATGCCTTTTTCCACCCTTTCGGAGATAGAAACGTGGATTTATGTATTCACATATAAATAATTTAACAACAAATCATAAATGCAGTACAAATACTATTTACGTCTCGCACGGAGGCGCTCGCGCGTGTTTGTCGCACAACAGCCGCGCCGCACGTGTCTGCGAGCGCGCTCCACCTCATTCCGTCCGCGGTATGCACATACAAATTAATATTATAATGCATTATGGAGTTTTTGACACTCGGTGATTTTCCATGACGCCCGCAACACTGCTGTGTTTGCGCACACTATCAACTCATTGTTAACGTTTTTCACGCATTGTGTTAAAATATACTCAGTTACGGTTGTATAACTTTTTTCTTTTTTTTATGCTAATGCATCGTGGTAGTAATTAAAATTGAGAAACTGTTTTTGTTTGACTTCATGGGGTAGTGGTTTTATAGCCAACGCAAGTAGGTGGTAGACTGTCATGGATGTTGGTATCTATATGGAATATTGCAATCTCGGATTACAGAGTGAAATAATATGTTCAAATTATCTTTGAAGAAATAAAAAAATTAAGGAACAGCATACACAAGAGATTATTCTACAGTCGTAGATAGGTAAACAGATTTCTGAAATCGCATTATTAGACCTCCATGAAATGAAATGAAACAAAAAAAAACCTATTATAATTAAAACGCAGAATGCAACTTTGTATAAGTGCAAAATAAAACGAGCTTATAAATGCAACTACGACGCAATGTAAATATTTTTTAAAACATGCTTCATTATGTTTAGAAGTCGAACGAAACAAACAAAAACTATGAAAAAAGACTTCGATCCACTTCTTAAATATATATATTTTTTTTCATTTATTTCAAAATATTTAAAATAATATTGTTAGAAGCATCACTAACAGTTCTTCACACAGCTTAACTTTTGATCCTTAAATACAATAATCCATTTACTGATAGCGCGCGAGTTGAATGCAGAGCTTAGGAATGCGGTAGTGCGGTGATCTAATTATTGATGGCCATAGTGGGTATATCGATAATTTTTACATTGTTTTAAGTTTGTCACTTAAAACTAGATAAACATAATTTAAAAAATAAACAATATAGTAAATATCACACATTTTCAATAAGTAATTATTTTACACACTAAAATCAAATAAAAAAAAATATTTATTCACAATTTTCGCTATTTCTCGTGCTTGGCCACGAATAAAATTCGTTATTTTTAACATAATTGATGGACAATTTGTCATAATGAATAATTAATTAATAACAACACGGGCTATAATATGTTGAGTATCGTAACAAGCGTACGATAACTCGGGAAGCACTGCACTTAGCTGCAGGCCCGGGAGGGGACACGTGCGGACGGCGGAGGGAGATGCTCCCGCTCTTTACCTCAGGCCCCGACTGCATTCAACTCGCGCGCTATCAGTAGTGATTTCATAATAATTATATTAGTCGGTATCTGCCGTCCGATTATCGCGCTCAGTTGCAGTCACTTGGACCATTTTGCACTTACGGTGCACGTGACGGAATGCATTCAAATTTCAACGTGTTTTATATGAAATCATAATGCTAATTTGAAGACTAGACGAAGCTCGGTCGTAAAGCAAAGAAGGCACACCACGTTGTTCTTTGTATATTGCCAATTATAAAATGTTTGACAACTATGGGCCATTAGACGAAACGCCAAGAAGGAAACTTTAAAAAATCATGAATATTTTATTTAATGGTTTCTTAGATTTCCGCGAATGTTACACATTTAAATATATATTTTTTTATTTTATTGCAGATTTAATTTATTTATTTCATTTTTTAATTTCCCGACCTTTATTCGATAATTTAAAACTTGCGTGGTCACGGGGCGTCCTGAGTTACTCCTCATATCTAAGAACATGGAAATAAAATCCAATTATTATTTTTTTCCGATGCTTGTCGGAATTACGAATCAAATATTTTTGCAATTGATATCCGTTTTCTTTTTCTTCGGAATTCTTTTAACTTTACGTGAAAAAAGGTTAATTAGCTCCACCATTAGTGGTGCAATGTGGCTTATACGCTGTCCACTGTCCAGTCAGTGTTAGTCCGCCCCAAGACCATGAAAGCTGTAAAGTAATCGAAACTTCGGGAAGTTATAAAATGCAAAAAATATACCAAATCCGTAATTAGTTTTATGACAACATTTTCTTTTAAATGGCGCCTTTCATCTACTATGAAAATGAAATGAAAATTAAAAAAATATTTATTGAATTCATTAAAATGTTCTACATCATTTAGATTCAGTCATTTTTTATCTACCTTATTTAACAGTGCAGTTTAAGTGCAGGGCAATTTGGATAGAGTATCAATGCAACGTCCAGATAAGGATATCTTTCGCCGATTGAAGCAATAATGTCGGCTTGTACCCAACTGGATATATACAAACTGAAATCGAAATACGACACACTTGTATATATCACTCTAACCGTCTTATTAATAAACTCGGAATAGCGAGGATTTAACGATATGCCAAGGCTTTAAACAAATTTTGTATTAATAAACATGGCGTAACCTAATCTTTCTGTCTAGAGTTTAAACCGACGAGCTGTCACGTCACAAAATCGAAGCAAAATTTGTGTCAAATTGACTTTAACCCAAGGCTTACGCGTGGAATGTGCAAAACTGTATTAATAAACACGAATTAAGGAAGGGATAAACTAATTTAAGCCAAATTTTTGACTTAAAGTTATTCCGCCGAGCCACATGGTTTAAGGAATGAAATGTGTTTTACATTTTTAGTAGTATTTTCAATTTTAACTTAATTTGCACATTAATGTTTGCCTGTACAGATTAAGGATTGTTTTGATTTGATGCATATCATGTTGTTTTACGAGTTCGTAATTTTATTTTGATAAATTTTTACTCTTCTTTGTGAAAAACACGAAAAATATGCAATTTTTCTTTATCTGGTATTGAGGCATATGGATATAGGTCTACCTATTTATTTTATATTTTTAATAGTATAAATTTTCCTAATTAAACTAGTAAGATAAATGGATGTGAACGAATAATTAAAAAAAAAACTGCCTATTTAATTTCGAAGGAACGAATGTATATTTTCGAATCAAGCTTTTATTTAAAGTTCATGTTATGGCATCATATTTTACTAGTAGAATTTGTTACTTTTTGTAGATATATATTATTACTTACTATATTTCCTAGATATTTCATAAGTAGAATTTAATCTAATGCTATAGGTTAAAAATAATATGTTGCGCTATTTAAAAATCGTTTAAAAAAGAAAATTAATCCAATTTTCAGTAGAATATTTGCTTGTGAAATCATTCGTAAAAATATATCTATTAGGCCCGTGATCTTTATTTGCCCCGTTTTACGGTGTATAACTCTTTCTATGCGAGGCCATTGTACTTTATGTTTCGTCGATCGCTTACTGCCATATTCAATAGTGGTCACTGGTTTCATATGTAGTCGACGAGTTCCTATATCATATTGTTATATTGCTCTGGTGCCCCGAACCCGCACTAACTTATTGCAGCACGCAGCGCTGACGCGCGCGCTGCGTCTGCTCGACGCGGTGTCCGGCCAGCTGGATTTGTTTTCGTGCTCACTGACGGAGGTCACAGAGGCCGCTAGTGTACTGATTAGTATTAATTAGTTGTATTATAATATTCTGTATCAGCCAATATACGTGCACACCCACTGCAGGGCACGGGCCTACTCTACAATCAAGAGTACGATTGAGAGTGGTTAGGCCATATAGTCCACCACGCTGGCCTAGTGCGGGTTGGCGGACTTACATACCATAGAAATTCTTATAAATCGCTATGGTATGCAGGTTTCCTCATGATGTTTTCCTTCACCATTTTTAGTGAGTGGTGATTGACTATCAATACACATATAACTCCGAAAAGTCAGAGGTGCGCCCTGGGGTTTGAACCCGCGACCACCGTGAACATGTTGGCAACCGCATCCGGTCCGTTTACCAGCAGACCACCACGCACTTTATTATTATATAAGAATGTAATATTATGTTCTACTCTACTATTGGACGAAACCTATAAATACTAGTACTTAAGAATGTTGAATAAATAACTAAATAAATAAAAATAAAAATTATTATGAAATAAAAGGTGTAAATATTACCGATTTTTATTAATTTTTTATTACTTTACATTGACTTTTCTCACTTTCCTTATACAAAATTGATCTTATTCTAAGATTGTACTTTCAAATTAATTAATTATAATGGTCTTGGATGGTCACAGAAAAAATGTATTTAGCTACTTAGTCGGTGCATACTTCTTTCGCATCGGGAGAAGTAATTAATAAAAAAATATTCAAATTTACTTTTATAGCAACTGATAAATAAAGAAAAAGGACTAATTTATTTATTTTATTTTCAGTAAAAATAAAATAAAAAAAGATTACAAAGAAACCTGTTAAAAGTAAAAATAAATATACCACTACGAAGTAACAAATAATATCTATTTAATTGTGCTTGTACAAATTGATTAATTTTCTTATTGACATAACTAGCTAACAAATCGATAATATATATGTATAAGAAGATTTGTGATAATAAGAGCCGAACATGTGTAACTAATAAAATACCACACAAAGTTACGAAAAACTTTTCAACTTGTGAAATCGTGATTGGAATCAAATCTTGACAGTCGTCAAATTGATATTTAATAAATAATGTATGACAAATGTCACATTTGATGTTACTGCAAGTACAGCGCATCTACACTAAGTTGGCATGTGGAGGCATTAGGAATCACAAATTAAAAGTTAAAAATATATGTATAAGGTAGTGTTTGCCATATGGTTTCGTGATATAAACAACGAGCATAAACAAACTCGTGGTCTAAGGCATGTCTCATGTAATATAATTTCAAGAGAGAAAAACTATTATTAGTGATTACTTTTCACATCAGCGCTCTCAGGAGACGGTGCATCGTGACGATCTATACTAGTTTTTAAAATCGGCCGGTCATTTAGTTCATTCTTTTTACTTTTCAGATCAGTGAGTTGCCATAACACACACCAATACCTCGGCTTAAGGTTGGTGTCTTTAGGCCGAGGTTATAACGCGTTTATTAATAACGTTTTCCATACCTCCTATTCCCTCGGCATAACGAGACCAAGTCTTGTTTGAAGTAACGGTGGAATAGGCATTTTTGACATGCTTTTGTTAGCTTAGTCGGTATGCATGTGTGTAATGTGTATACAAAGGACTTACATATGTATGTAATGGAATCTTTTAGCTCCTTTTTCGAGCATTTTATATAGTAATTGGCAAACAACGATAAAGAAAGCTAAAATAGCAGGAAAACGGTTTTGATTCAAAAATTTTACACAGCTTATCAATAATTATCGTAATATATAAAATTACCGAAATGTATTAAAATGTAAGCTTCATTCTAATAAAATTCACTAATTATTTTTGTTGAAGTAGCATACCTATTATTAGAGAATTGTAATTCAAGCAATAAAATTAATTTAATCACCACTTTGTCACCGCAATTGATTTTTATTGTGCCTTTTTAATGTAAAAAAATAATCGTATATAACCTCATGAAATGCCTACTCTACACTTCGCGCGAAATTAACGCCGAAAATCGGAGCAAGAATATCAGCGAGAATCTCGGCGAGAACGTCTTTGGGTACATACTCGCAAGGTTCTCAAATCTCAATACAGTTCTCGCGCTCAAAATCTATTATGGACGCACAAATAACTGCTGCAACGGGGTTATTGCTATGCGCATTTGCATATTTTAAGTTAATTACAAATTTATTATATGTATAGATAAAAAACAATTAAGAATCTAGCTCATATATTTGCTCATTATATGACTACTATGCACAACTGTTCTTATCAGCGACTTGCTTGCTACTGAGAAACATGCGAGTATGGAGTTAATGCAAGTTCTCGCGTTCTTAGCTTCTTTGTCTCGAGCCAAAAAACCGACACAAATCGAAGAACAAGCCGAGAACCAGCGAAAAATATGTAAAGAATTATTCAACTTGATTCCTTCCTCTCTATTCCTAACCAGAACCACGCGTACTGGCTTTCGAAGCCATAGCTTGATGGTCCACACCATTTCGGCATGAACCAAAAGGTTCATAAATTCTTTATTGTGTCACACCATCAGGCTGTGGAATTGTTTTGCCGTCACGCGTATTCCCTTCTTCCTATAATCCTGGGTCCATCCGCCGTAGTGTAAAGAGGCATCTTAGCAGGCCGGCATAATTGTATCGATTGGCATGGTACTACCGTCTAATGCCAATCAATACTCTGCCTGGGCGGCATTTGCGCTTATCATCAGGTGCAGTGTGGTCAATATAATAATAATAATAATAATAACACCCAACAGTCACATACATAGTCCTGACCCCACACTAAGATCGAGTCTTGTATCGCGGGTATCAGGAACTACGAGAGACTTTTCGGTCTCACAAACACCCAGACCTGGAAGAAATATTTGTGGGCCCCACAAACATTTCTCTCGGTGCGGGGATCGAACCCGCGGCCTCTTGTTTCACAGGCGGCGTCTAACCAACTGCGCCACGGAGGCTGTCATATAATATGCCAGGACAGAATTAAAAAAAAAAGGCATGATACGTGTGTACAAAATCTATTTTATATTTGCTATTTCTAGCTTATCATAATCTTCCATGCGTGACTATTGTTTCTATTTCGACATGCATTAACTGCATTTTTCATTATTCGTCACCTTTCATAATTATATTGATATAATATAATAAATATATGGCCTAACCACTCTCAATCGTACTGTCGATTGTAGAGTAGGCCCGTGCCCTGCAGTGGGACGTATATGGGCTGATACAGAAATATAATAAATATCATATTATAATGATTATTGAGTAAATGAAACATGCAAAAATTACAAGATTTTTTATTTAACTGGCTTTCCAAATAAACATTTCATATTAATCTAAAATAAAATAAAATTAACAACAAATAATACTATATAAATTCTAAAAACGAACAATCTTAACACATAATATGCAGATTTGTTCTAGTGATAAAAAACTAGAATAGAATTGACAAAAAAATTAAAGTAGTACGAGTGTAAGCTCTTCACTGGTGGTAGGTCTCTCATATGTGAGAAGCCGCCTAGGTAGATACCACCGCAATGTCTATTTCACCCGCCAAACAGTAGTATTAATACACTGTTGTGTTTCGGTGTGAAGGACATTGTAGCCAGAGTAACTACTTGACATATTGAGACCTAATATCTTGTCTCAGGATGACGAGCGCAGTGGAATGCCAGACATTGCTTTGTTATTCAAGGTGTTGTTTGGTTTTGCCACTGTTCATGAGCGGCCGTATCGCTTACCATCAGGTGAACGGCATGCCTGTCTCGCCATTCACAGCAGTAAAAAACAAGGTGTTTCTGAAAATTAGGAGGAAACTGATAAGTTATTAAGATATAATGATTGACTTGGTAGTCATCTCTCTTGATTTTTTTTAGTTCCAATGTTTTCCTATCAGTTATTGCACATTTTATATTTTCTTCTTGGATGGCCAAACAAATTTTATACTCCGCTTGCATGATCTCCATTCGTCTGTCATGTTCCTGGTCTTTAATTACTCAAAATTGGTAGAAACAGCTATTGGCATCCTGAAATGGACAAGGAAAATAATAATAATATGTACTATATATGCATTTAGTACTAAAGAGTTTTCTATTATTTCAAATCATTACCAATTCACCTGTAATTGAAATGGGCAAATCTCACTCACAGTTTCAACTGTGCTTGTTGATGGGCTAGCAATCTATATTTGCAAAATAAATCTACGTAACAGTGCGCAAATATGGACTAGAGAAGTTTTTAATGAGTGTGTGTCTTACATGTGAACAGAATACAGTTATAAACGCTTTTTATTCATAATTCCACTTCATAACGGGGAGTTGTTGATTCTCCACAACCACCAGTCTTGTTGAACTCTCTCCTCAATGCACTCATATTCTTCCGAGCATTCAATTTTAATAGTTTCCATTTTAATTTTAATTGATCTACAGTGCATGGACGTGCTTGTAATTGATTAAACCTGTATAATAATTATTATTTATAGCTTACACGACAAGTGATTGAAACGCTGAAAGAAACTTAGCAAGATTTTACTTTTCATGCAAATCCTCCCAAGCTTTAATTTCTGGTTTATTGGAGTTAGTGTCCAAAGATATGTTTTCAATGATTGGCGTACATGTTTTAAGCAACAAGCGAAATAATTGCTGAAAAAATAATAAAAACATGCCATTAAGTACAAATAAAGCAACTGGCTAATAATGGCAAAATGTTGATTTGCTTACGTTTTCTTCTTAATTCCAGTTAATAGTACGAGTACGTATTTCTATTTGAATCATTTCCAACAAAAAATATATATTATTTATTTAGAAGAAATAATAAAATCACTTTAATCTTTGAAAATAATTACAAGATTGACAAATCCGCTTTTTATGTGTCAAAAACGTTTGTTTACGTTCCAGTCCAGTCTTTAAGATCGACTCGGTTATTTCGTTCATTCTTTTTACTTTTAAAATCAGAGGGTTGCCATAACAGGATTGTCATGTTAAGCCAAAGCTCATCCGTGTTTATTAATAAAGTCGTTATTACCTCGCTATCCATTGGGAATAACTAACCGAGTTTAAGGTTTGACGTGACCGTGGAATACGAAATTTTTATTAATAAGGCGGTAAAGGTTTTTCCCACTATAGCATCAGGGATACATTTATTCCAAGTCTGGGTGTTATGTGTTCTAAAAGAATCTACTGCTGTTGAGCCAGCACAACAAAAATTTTATTTATGTACTTATTTATGAATTATGTATGTACATTGTATTGACAGCCTCCGCGGCGCAGTTGGTTAGACACCGCCTGTGAAACGAGAGGCCGCGGGTTCGATCCCCGCACCGAGAGAAATGTTTGTGCGGCCCACAATTATTTCTTCCGGGTCTGGGTGTTTGTGAGACCGAAAAGTCTCTCGTAGTTCCTGATACCCACGACACAAGACTCGATCTTAGTGTGGGGTCAGGACTATGTATGTGACTGTTGGGTGTTATTTGTTATTTATTTATTTATTTACTTATGAATATTTGTGTGGGCTATCACCCATCTTCTTCTTTAAAGTATGATAATGTAAACTCACGTGGGGTCAACAGATCATGTTATTAATGCATGGTACAGAATGATTGGGCATAATGATATTACAACCGGTTGTGTGACTTAAGCCCTTCGTGATAAAGCAAGTGCATCAATAAACAATATTTTTATTATATTACCTGATAGTATAATTTTTTCGTGATAAGAACGTCATTTTAATATTTTTATATGATTGCCTTTTGATTTCTTGATTTGATTCGTCAAAATCACTTAAATCAAATTAATAATAACTTAAATTAACCTATTGGTTTTAATCAATGACGTTTTACAAATAGACACGTCATACAGTAACATAAGGTCACAAAAAAATGGTGCGATGCGTATTGTAATTTCAAATTGGTTCGAAGAAAGAGACAAAAAGCTAGATACATAAGTTAGAAGAAGATGAATAGACATCGCTAGTTACGTAACAATAAGTGCCACACGGTTATTGGCCAAAGCGCGTGTGACGTAGCACCAAGCATGAAGTACGAGATAACGTGGCGAGAACTGTCAAACGTCGCCATTGAAGGAAATGTAAACTAAGAATAAAGATACAAGCATTTAAACCTCTGTGGTCTGTCAATGACTTTCTTTTTTACTGTCTTGTCTCCTCTCTGTCTGTGCCATGTCTGTGCTATTGTAACCGTTTTGTTTGTCATTTATAATATATCTTTATTATTCTTTTGCATCTGGTGTTTTTTGTCCATAACCCATCAGCCATGAGAGCGAATTTATTAATTTTATTTAATAAAAAATTAAATTAGTGTGTACTTGCGCACTAAATAAAATATTTTTTTTTTGTTTCACAGTTTCAGAATAATTTGTACATTTTTTTAAATCACTCTAATCTATTTTTCCGCATTTGGTTTTGAGAATACAAATAGTCAGAGAAACGTGTATCCGCGACACTGGTTGAAGCGTGACTAATTGCAAGTGAGGCAATTACCTTCCAAACGTCTTGCCATTATAAAGCTCGGACAACGCATCTATGCTTTATAAACATCTTAGGTTTTAATAATGTATAATACTAATCTAACTACAATTGTAAAATTCTATATATCTAATTCTACCAATTACTATTTTACAAATACATTTTCATTAATTTCTAAGCTTGTTTGAAAATTTATTCCTTACTATTCGGCTTTAAGAATTCACAAGAGTGTAATATCCAATTAATTATTTTTTCCGAGGCTTTTCGGAACTGCGAATGGAATATTATTGTAAACGACATCCAGTTTGTCTTCTGAATATGTTTAACATTTCGTGAAAAAAGTTAATTAGCTTTGTGGCACAATGTGGCGTCTTGTCAGTCCTGCATCACGTTTCCTCGAACAGGTTGCAAAGGTCGCTGTTTTCTGTTATTTTTTGTCAAATTTGTACCGTTGTACACGTGTTCTTTATACCACGCACGTGCTGTTTGCAATGTAAGAACGGGTTAACTTTTCATTTATGAAAAAAAATACTTGTGAGAGTTTCGAATCGCCACACAATGATTCATTTTCATACCATGTTGATATGTATTATTGTAAGCTCTCCGTTTTAAAATCAATCAAATAATTAACAAAAAAAAAACGAAATTTAATAAAATATTATAAATATGTATAAATAAACAATTATGAAATAGGAATATTTACAGATATAAAAGGCTTGATCCCAGTTCAAATTTTCTTGTAAAAAAACTTATTCGTCCAAAAACTATGTAATCATTAAAATATAAGTTTATATATTTGTTAATTTCACGCAATAAAAAATATAACTTAAATTTCTTAAAATCGTAACTTTATAGCTAAATCTAAACAATCTAAAATAGCTAAATATTAGATAACTATAAGGCGGCGCGCGGCGTTTTCCAGCTTAACTTCAGAATCATGGCGCGAGGCAAACAGAAATCAAACGTTTTTTTTATTGCAATCAATAGCGAGACGAGCATGCCGTTCGCCTGATGGTAAGCGATAAGACCGCTCATAAACAGTAGCAAAACCAAACAACATCTTGAATTACAAAGCAATCTTTGGCATTCCACTGCGCTCGCCATCCTGAGACATAAAGTGTTAAGTCTCAATATGTCCAGTAGTTACTCTGGCTACAATGCCCTTCAATCCGAAATACAACAGTGCATTTACATGCTGTTTGACGGGAGAAATAGACATTACGTTGGTACCTACCCAGATGGCCTCTCCCACATATGAGAGACCTACCACCAGTATACGTGGAACAGAACAGAACGTGGTCGCCAATCGCAAAATCACGTGTTGTTACATGATCAGCAGTAAAGTCATATGTCATTAATTCATGCAATTGAATAATGAGTCTTAATACGTGTGTCATATGATGCATTTTCAGATAATAGCATAAAGTCTCGTGATGTGACGTGCTAAGAACATAATTGCGGTAAAGGCGAGACGGAATGTGACGGCTATTAGCAATTATTGCTTTAAGTATTTTTATGAAAAACGTATCGATTGTTGGACATTTGATATATATTTTCATGCAACATTTTCTTGATAAATAAATAAACCATTAATTACTTAATCATAATTTGAAAAATCGAATGAGGACTCCAAGAAGGTAACAATATTCTAAAACTTTATTTAAACCAAATAGTTTTATAGGATAATTGAGATGATCTTGATTCTAGATTATTGTTGTTATCGTTAAGTTCATAGCATAATAGTTGTTTAGATTACACTCAACGTCTGTACTGACACAAATTAATATTTTACTTATACCAAATGATTGAACAAAAATAATAATTTATTATAATACTTCTCCCATCAGCTCTTAAATGTCACTTTACGCGATTGAACATGATACAGTCCATAATTTTACCAATATACAGAGTTCGGTGCGGGGTGCCTGCCAATCATTTTATTCAGATAAGTATTTCATCCTTATTATAAGGATTTGCGAATCGTGTGAATCTAGACCATAGAGCCAATACATTTTGAATTGCATTCACAACATATCTACATTACGAATTCCATTATGAACCACAAGACAACCCTTCTATGAGTTCGTTTGAACAATACGCGTGCGTGCTGGAAAGCAGCGAGTGAGTAGTGACTAAAATACTAAATTAGAGCAAGCATACCTGAAGGTAAAAGTTTCACTAGCATTACTAGTGCGAAGACCTTGGTTTCGTCACATCTTGGTCAGTGGTCACTTTACACTTTTATGTCAATTGCGTATTACATTCAACGGAGGTCATTTTTACTATTTAAATGCTTATTAAGAATACTCCGGAAAATATTCTACAAATGTAAAAATAATTAATATGAAGTTTAGGTAAACACAATGAAAAGATTTTAATCAAATTCACACAGCTTACTCTTACGGGGTAAAATGATGATATTGAGTAATATAATTGCCTTCCTTGTGATTTGTGACTTCGTCAATGTTATTAAAAGTATATACGAGTATATATTTTAAACCAGCAAGGCTTTATGACGGCTACATCTAGCTGAACGTACTCGACCTATATTCCACTTCAATATAACATTATCTCTTAAAAAATAAGAATCAATGTATTACGATTAAAATAAACATACTTATACGGAGTTATTTTTAGAATCGCAATTATTTAAGAAGAATAAACTTATAAATAAAAATTTCACGGCGCGTATTACGACTTACGAGGCGAAGGAAAGTTCATTCACATCGGGCGAGTGGCGCACGCACGTGACTCCGGTCAACGTGACTGAACGATATAAAGCGGTTAGCGGATTAACTAATCCGTGATTTTATCGCGCTTCGTAAAAATCTTAATTAAATGAGGCACTTATTCAATACTTAAGTTGTGTTGTTGATTTCAAAACGGAGAGGTTTGATCGTTTAAAACATTGGGCCCTACTATATTCATCCGATCGAACGAACGAACGAAGTTGGGCCCTACTATATTCATCCGAACGAACGAACGAACGAAGTTCGATACTTCGGACGATCGACATACGAATGTATCTACTCTGTAAAAGTTCGAAGTTGTATAACGTACATCGTAACCATAAGTCAATTACGACCATAAGTATATGTAATATATATATTCATCCGAACAAACGAAGTTCGAAACTTCGGATAATCGCAGTTTATATACGATACGATTGTACCTCGAATTAAAAAATAGTAAGAGATAATTGCCCTTCACAAATCTCGGTTATCATTGAAATCGCAAAACAATAGTAAGAAATGGTCAGAAATATTTGTTTGACGCTCTTGTTATGACTGCACTTGATATACTCGTATCAATGATTTTGACGTGAGTAAATTATCTTGAGATGCCCAGATAGAATCACGGAAAAATTACTACATTGTACTTAATAGTACGTCAAAACCTTGAATAACTTAAAAGTTGACTTAACAACGTGAGTTGCTGTATTTTGTAAGACATTTTCAGTTCGCATCACATTTTATCTGAAAAAATTAACGTCAATTCGTCACATACTTGTTTTTCTGGATTTAATATGTGTCCTTTGTAGAACATATAAACTTGCCACTGGCGACATGCGCTAGAAGTCCGAAGCTGTAAAGTTGTACATTGTTAAGACATATAATCTATGTTTATGTTTGTGGTGTGCCTGGGGTCTCATGGCCGCAGTTTATCGCACCGCAAACGTAAACTGCAACTCGTAGCGTTAATCGTTATCATTCCATTTTTTGTTCCATATTGTACTTTTATCTTTCATTTACTTACGAACCACATTCAACCACTGTAATAGTGACCCCAAAAATGAAATAATATATCAAGTAATATTTCAGTTTTCAAAATTGTAGATGTATGTGAAGGGTTTGTTTACTTTTTTTGTTAGGTCTTTGGATATAAAAATAAAGATGGACATAAATATAATTTGTGAGTTCAGCTCAGCCCGAGAGTATCGCAGGTGCCAGAATTATAATTTATTATTTAATTTAAATGAACAATGTCATGAATTCAAACTTTAATAAATTGTTAAAGCAATTTCTATAGCTTTTAATTAAGTATAAAATTTCAATAGCTTCAAATTAAGCATATGCCAGGTTTCCAAGTTTGTTTTGCTACATAAGTTTTTATATTGAAATATAACTACAAACTACAAAGCATACTCAATTATTAGTATAAAGTACAAACTAATGCAAGTCCGGTGTCCTGATTATAGTACCACGTGGGTAAAGGCATGGCACAATCCAGCACAATGCAGAGGTCACGTACGTGAGATAATGATGCCAACCGGCAACCCAACGGCGACTAGTGACGCGGCGCTATTCATCATGACACTTTCATACAACGTTGGTTTTTGTATATTAGTACATTGATCGGTAGGAGTCTCGCTGTAACTAGTTTACGGATAGAGATAATTGGTCCCACAACATCCAGAACCAATGACCGTATATTGACCTAATAACAAAATCGTATGTGTAATACTAGTTGAAAGAGAGAGATTTGCCAACGGAACTTAACGCAATAGCCTATTCCGAATATATCGATTTCAAATTTCAATATTCATAAGACTAATACAAATATGAAAGCCTTCTTTTTTCAACTATTCTTATCCCATGTTTACAAAATATGGATATTCTCGATTTTATGAAAGAATTGTTTACGATTTACAATAAATTCCAGTCAGTCGCCTTTCTTCCTATTACTAATAGATAATTAGAGTTGCATTTTGGTTATCTGCAACACTACTGCGAAAAGATATCAGTAACATGATACAACTTGTACAATCTTAAGATGATGTCACTCCTGACTTACAACTACTTTTAACACGTTTTATAAGTACATAGTCCTAGTCGAGAGTCTAGACTTGAAGCTATAATAATGTTTATTCGCTGACATGTGCCAATATCTAGATGAATTGTAAAAAGACTTAAGGAAGATGTCCGAGTTCCCCAATCGCCTATATTCGGTGGAAGTTAAAGCTTGAGAACATAGAAATATATCGAGATATATTTCTGTACTTGGGACTGTCTTCAGACCAGAGGGAATGGCACATTGCAACAAACATGACAGGGTATAGTCGGAGCCCAGAGCCTGTGGATGTTGATGATTAAACACATGCCACAGGTTTGTGTCTTTTCTTTTGTTATGCACATTCTCCGATACCGATGTATATGTAGATTAAAATAACACCTAAGTGATGAAAATAAAATATTTTTTTGTTGATCCACATTGATCGACTGTTGAAGACGTGCTTGTATAACGTTATATTAAAACCAGACAGTACATAGCGACTAATCGTAACCTTTATGAGCTATGACATAACCGAACACAATTCGTCATAACCAGTGCACAGTGGTCATAACTCATAACCCAGTGTCTTGCGTCGGCCTCGCGCGACGCCATGTGCGATGTGTCTTCGCCCTCGCAGCACGTGCGACCTGAATGTTCCATTTATAAACTCATTTTCATAATAACATAATCTTTATATTATGTACATTCTAGGTTTTATTTAGTACATGTTATATTTATTGAGGAATATTTGCAATATCGTCTCTGGTCGCAGAACTACCTAATTTTTATTGCCTTCATCAAGTACCTATAAGCATTAACATTTAACTAGAGACCGGACTTTATGTATTTGCATGTTTATCCTATATTCAGCGATAATTGCATATTTTGCCTAAATGTTGTATGGACTACGTTTTGTGGTAGGTTATTCTCCTAATAATATTTTACATATTTTACCAATGTCATATGCATATTTTGCCCATTTTTCATGCATATTTGAAGCATATAACAGCATATTATTTGTTCTCTAGACCATTATTTCATTAACCAGGCATGACTTAATATCCCATCCGGGATTATTAACTCTACATGCATTAGTTTGGTTGTAAAGCTAAAGCGAGATTCCCAACAGCGTGTGTCATGGCGCGGATCACGATCGCACCTGATGACCTGACACACAATCCGGTGCGTATTTCCCCACCATTTGTTTACAAGTATTTATAGAGGGCGAAGTGGCCGCGGCGCGCGGCGCGTGGGCCGACACGTGCGGCCGCGGCCGACTCGCGCGCTACCCAGATAACGACACATACTTTGCAATTTGCATCAATCGTAGTGATGTCATGCATCGCCATTGCGAGTGCGAATGCGAAAGTGACATTTGTAGACAGTGCGAATGTGTCAACACGTACACTTTTTTATCTATTTTATTAAAGTAGGTTTACAAATAACCTAATTATTTTGCAATATAGTGTTTTTATTCTTCAGTGCAGCGTCAATTCGCTTAATTATCTTGATATGTACGGGAGGTTAAAGCGTGAGTGCATTGTACTGTATCAGCCCATATACGTCCCGGCACAGGCCTACTCTACAATCGAGAGTTCGATTGATAGTGGTTAGGCCATATAGTCCACCTAGCTAGCCTTGTGCGGGTTGGCGGACTTTACACACTATATAGAATTTTTTCTAACCGCTTTGGTATGCAGGTTTCCTCACGATGTTTTCCTCATCGTTATAGTGCATGATGATTGACTGTAAATATACACATGACTCCGAAAAGTCGAAGGTGTGCCCTGAGATTTGAACCCGATCACCATGAACAAAGCACGCATTTAACGAAAATAATTAACTATTGTTTTAAAAGACAGTGCGAAAGAGTCCTCTATATTCCGAATGACTTTCGCTGAATGACGTAAGCGGTCGTCGGTTTGTTTAGTTCCAGTAGTTAGTGATGTCATTAATGAAGTACGAAAGCGAATGCGCATCAGAGTTATAAACGTGTTTATTTATAATCACGAGCAACGAGCAATGCGGTATGGTGGGACACGTGCTGCCCGGTGTATATGTATAAAGCCATTACGGTTCAGTTGTTTGAATGGTCAGGGACGTCATCGATTACATCTTTGGAATACAAATTAAAAATAAAATTTTAACGTAACGTAACATTTATAAACGAGTGGTTTATGGCACATTGTTCGCTTTGGACTAAATTATCAGAAAGTTAAGCAAAATTATCCTTAATTATTAAAATTATGGGGGCTCGACTCTCGAAGTTGTAGACGAATATGTCTATTTAGGAGAAGTGGTCCGGTTAGGCAGGTCCAACTTCTCGAGAGAGATCAATCGTAGAATCCAACTCGGTTGGGCAGCGTTCGGGAAACTTCGCGACGTCTTCTCGTCCAAAATACCTCAGTGCCTAAAATCGAAAGTCTTCGATAGTTGTATGTTACCAGTGATGACATACGGCACCGAGACGTGGCCTCTCACTGTGGGCCTCATTAAAAGGCTCAAAGTCACTCAACGAGCCATGGAGCGGGCTATGCTCGGAGTTTCCCTACGAGATCGAATCAGAAATGAGGAGATCCGTAGGAGAACCAAGGTTACCGACATAGCCCATAGGATTGGCAAGTTGAAGTGGCAGTGGGCTGGGCACATAGCTCGTAGAACCGATGGCCGTTGGGGCCGAAAGGTTCTCGAGTGGAGGCCACGTACAGGCAAGCGAAATGTCGGACGCCCGCCTATAAGATGGACGGATGATCTGACTAAGGTTGCAGGAAGTCGCTGCATGAAGGTCGCTTCCAACAGGTCATTGTAGATAGTGTAGGAGATCCTTGGGGGAGGGCTATGTTCAGCAGTGGACTTCCTGTGGCTGAAATAATGATGATGATATGATTAAAATTATAAATACAAAAGTGTATGTGTATGATCCGTTTGCACACTAGAACGGCTGAATCGAATTTGATAAAATTTAACATAGAGGTATATTCGACCACGAGGCTATAGGCTACTTTTTAGTGTTCCCGTGCCATGAGTCAGGTCTTTCAAATTCGAATTTAATTTTTAAAATTTAATGTTTTTTTATTTAATTTCACATAATCGCCTGTAATAAGTATGGGCGTAATTTCTATAATTTTTGTTCACCAATTTAATTTAGAAGGGTTTATCATTTTTTTATTGTAATTTAGATTTTACATTTCTAAGACTGACTATCATACTTTTGCTTTCGCATACGCTTCACTGTCCATATAACGGATTACGCGCAATGCCCATCACTAGTAAGAACACGACGCGACGCGACGTAGCATTCCGAAAGGCGAAAACAGACGTAATAAACATTTACGACATTCAAAATTTCGATAAACACGCCAAACCTGTCTCATGCATCCGCGTTGTGAACAATAATTATGTTAATTTATTTTAAAAAAAAGTGACTATTGTTTGTTACTCAATCTTAATTTTTAATAAACCTTGTTTGTAAAGCAGAATTTAAATTTTTACATATTTTCTTTCCTAATAAACATTGTGCAAGCATAGATTTGTGTGGAACTGACAAGGTCACGTTCGTTCTATAATTACTCGTACGTGCGTCCGCCGAAGGGCGTAGCTTCGTATATTGCGGTAGGTTCAGGACACACTATTCATAGATAATACACGGTTAGGTATACAGGCTATTGTAAAAACATTACTTAATATATTTTAAGATCTTGGTATAATACACAGACGTGAAAAACAGAAAGAAGCAATTTTATTTATGATAGCACAGTATACAATGTTGAACAAAACAACAGCTCAAACTATTCTAATGAGAATAAAACGAACAAATACACATAACTAATTCCGCAATTATTAATAATTAAATAATATTTATATTCGCGACAAAATATAATGCTTAGTAAATGACTAAATGTGCATTAAAAACAATCGTCGTTTAAAATTTATCTTACATGGAATAATTCTAGGTTGCACATGCCTAACCTAAAATTCAACGTATAAAACACACTCACATTGAACAACGTTTCAATTTGATGATAAAGAGCACAATAAAAAATTAACTCCGCAACTCTAAGAATGCACACGCAAATAGGATTATAAATAGTATTTAAACATTTTGACTAAGATACAAGAGATATTGTGATAGCAGAACAAGAACGCCTCATGACACGCAGAAACTCAAACTCGGTGGAATATTCCAGCCCGCTCATTGATAATACGAGTAAAAACCTAACATTGTTGACTATGATAAACCGCGACGCTATGAAACCTCTAACAAATAATAACCTCGCTTTCACATTAAAATATTACATTATGAAGAAAGAAAGAAAGTTTTCTTAAACAAAGGTGATTAATAAACTATTTCACTCGACAAAAACAGTGCATAAATTGAAAACAAAAATGGCGAATCGAACAGTTTAAATAAAGGGGCTATTCTTGTTACCTAAAACAAAACATGCGACATATACGTAACAGGTTTTACTAATCGGCGAATTCTGGCGTCTCGGCTCCAGCATGGTGAGACACGTGTAGCCGGCGGTCACGTTGCGCACCACGAGGCCGTTGCGCAAACCAGTAGAACGTTCTAACCGCCGCGACGTGATGTAAGAGCGATAATACAACGCGCGTTGGTCGACCAGCGCCCAGTAACGTGATCAAACAAAACACGTCTTTATATCTTTGACGAAAAAGTTTAAATTAGCACTACCTTCGCCACTTCAGTTGTTCGTTTCAAGGTTCGGAAGTTTTTAAGTCGAAACGTTTCTATTCGCACAGCGTGAACTGGGGCTATAAAAACACAGGCGACATGTAGTCATGCAAAATGTATTTGTTAAATCATTTTAGCAAGTTTATTACACACATCAAATATGGTTCACGTGTCTTTAAATGTATTCCAAGACAAGAGCTAACAAAAAAATGTTCAAGAAACTATAATAGAGTACTTAGATATCAAAATTAATATATTGTCATATAAATATGACACTTTTTACAAAGCTATGAAATGTAAATTCGCGTAATTTCGTGATAATTAAGAATTCACATTTTGAATATTGGGCATATAATAACACAAAAGAATTACCTATTACAATGTTTAGAACTGATATTCTTTATGAAAATATTCTATTTTTTTATTACTAAAATTACGATAATTATACATCAACTAATCATTTGGTGGCAAATTCAAGATCATGCGAGCCCCAACAAGGCTAAAATATAAATTAATTTTTGATAACATTGAAACTATTCCACATCCAGTTTTACGCGTAATAAAATTCAATTTGCTCTTTTAATTTAATATATTTGCCTAACTTTCATATTATATGTTAATACTCACGAAAACAGAGCTACCTACATTCCGTTAATCCTAGCGATTACAGTCATAGTCAGACAGAAATTTAAAATTAAAATTCACGTCTATTCTACGACGACCTCCGGTATTAGCGGAACACAAGCCAATATAAATATTTGTTCTATTACGTCTGGGCTTTTGGTACTCCAACATGGACCATTTTGAACAATTTTTTTCGAATAAAAATGTGTCTGGATAAGTTATTATATTGAAATAATCCACCCAAAAGACAAAAAGGATAACAATAATATAACCTTCGTTGTAGTGTTAATGATAAAAAACGTTGTAACAGGTTCGATGTTTATTGTGCCAAAGGCAAGTTGCAGATTGTTGACAACAGTTATTTCGTATTTTGTTAAAATCAACAACAAATATTTCAATACGTCTCGCGCCAATGAGTAAATCGAGTATGGGATCGTTTCCAAGAATCATCGTCGGCAATGCATTTCTGTTTTTGTATGAAATCTTTATTTAATTACGTGCCAACACACATTAATTTTCTATTCAAAAAGTACATATTATCAAGTTTTAGTGTTAATAGCTGAATGATTGTGTAATTACGTTTTAACTTGATAATACTAAGATATTTCAAGTATATTAGAAACTACATGCAATTAATCTACTCGTTGTTATCAACGTTAAATATAAAGCATGTTGTGAAGTAGATTGAAGCAGAAATAAAAATTTAAATGGCCAAGACAATGCATTTCCTGTGTTTGTTTTGAACCTGTACATGACTTATCAGCTCTTTGCTCGGTCGTGATACGCGGCATTCACACACCGCTCACGCCTTTAGTCATAACATAGTATTCGAGGCCGAAGTCCTTTATGATATTCTGCAATTGTAGTGCATACTTAATATATTAAACATTAATTATTTTGTAAGAATGCTGTGTTGTCCATAAAATTGTTTACTGAGCGACATATTTATCGCGGATTTACTACGCGTACAAGAAGGAGCGGTAACTTTGCTTAAGTTACTTTATATCGGTAAGGAGCGGAATATTAAATGATTTATTTTAAAATAATCTTCACATGACAGGTGAGTCATGTGTCTTGAAAACAGTTAAAGAAATAAAGCAGATATTCCACGAAATACCTCTTGCTTTGTATTTTTTCGTCTTTATTTGATTTGAAATAATGAATTATATTAATTGTATATTATAAGTTAACTCCTAGGGGATCATCATAATTTGTAAAATTGTTAATTACATTGCGATTTGTTGCCCAATACAATTAAAAGTTGACAATAAACCTGCTACAGAGGTTTTTTGCCAAAATAACATAACATGAATTATTTCTTAATATTCCATTACACATTTTCTGCCTACAAATCAACTCAATAATATTTTGATATCCAGTATGCTGCGTCGCCTACAGTAATCCATTTAATGATGACAGTACCTTCTTGGACGTCGCATACTAAACTGAATTGGTCATATCTACAAAGTACTTGATGTTGCACTTTGCAATCATAATTTGGTTTATCAATTTATCAATGTCACATGAAATTTTATGTGAAAAACAATCAACTGAAGGCCGAGTATAATGGCTTACATAATATGTAAACTTTTATTTTGTGTTAATTATTTTAACTTTCGTGCGATTTATGTCGAAGTGACAGCAATAGGACCATCCCTAACGTGACAACTCGTTTAACACGCACATATAGCAATAATTATTATATATATTAATATTGTTAATACGAAGTAAAGATTAGCATTTGTCGTTTATTATTTAATTAGTGTATGTAGAAAATCTTGTTTGAATATATATTTTTTAAACATCCATGTTAATAATGCAAAGTATGCTTTATTTGCGTTATTTGATACGTGAACTCTTCTACACGTTCTAAGTATTAAACCTCTTTTATGCATTGGCATATAAAAATATCATTTAGCAACTGGAAAGCAAACCAGTCCACTGGCGTGTAATAATAAATGCAACGACAATTAGGTCAATTAAAATAACATGGCACGTTTGTATGACGTCAAGAAATAAGTAATTATCAGTGTTGGTAAACAGTATGCAAGACTCAACACCAACTCAGCAATATGAATATCAATAAGCTTCAAGAATGCTGAGTCCGTGTTGTTACAACCAGCTAAATATAATACATAAATATAATACGGTTGATTTAATTTTATTCAATACTCTGCTTAATCCTTCCTTAAGTTACGGATTGGTCGGCTGAATCGGGTTGTACCACATACTTAATACCGGGAGAGAACCTGGATTCCAATATACGTAATTTAGTCGGATACACTGTACACATAAGTATTGTTGGGGGTTGTTCCAACCACGTTCCAACCATAATGATGAATCATGTCGACATTAAAACTTAAAGTTCCGTTAACAAGGAGGCCAAAATTTTCCGTTTTTCTCTTGCGTAATAGTTTATGCAAATAAATCTATCTCACAGATAATACAAATCTGGTTTGGGTGTGCGTGTTAAGAAACGTGAATTTTATTTATCAGTCCACATGATAATATGGGTGGGTAGCACGAGAAAGTAATCTCAATTTATGTTATTATCATTTTACAGGATTATCTAAGAAAGCACTTTATAAAATTAGATAAGAAATTTGACCACAGATTAGCGCGGCAGCTACAGGGTTGTCAAGTTTTAGGGAAAAAGTTGGGACAAAAGTTCAGCTCTCGGAGACAATAGCATTTTATACTGCTGGCTTTGAGCAAAAAATAACCACATTGACAAAGTACATCGCTACAATCAGTTTTTGATTATGCATAAAGTTTTTATATATTTATTTAAACATAAAACAAGTGAATATTGCGTGATATCAGAAAGCCGGAAATAGATAATAGGTCATCGGGCTTCGCGACTTTAAATTTATAAATGGGACAGTCCTGGAAATTCGGGACGGTTCAGTCAGTCAATAGTTGAGGCGTTCTGAAAAAGATTACACGAGATTTTGATTGAGATCCCGTTGCGTATAAAATCGTTTCATTTATTTATTCATTTATTTATATCCTTTATTGTACACTAAGTAAACTTAAAAATAGAACGTTATATTACATAGTAGTACAAAAGGCGGTCGTATCGCTGGAGTAGTTTTATTACAAGTATTGTTCTTACTCTCTTCTCTCCACGAAGTAAGCACAAAGTCTAAAAAATATATACATATATGTACCTAATATACATTTATACAGCACCTTTCACGAGTCATAAGTTATGCTAATATCACCCGGAAGAGGCGCGGAAAACAATTTTAACTGGTAAACACAAGTATAAAAGTTGTGGCGGATAAAACCTTTTTTATAAGTTTTTTTTTTGTATTCGATATTTAATTAATTCCAGATTTTCGTGTGCAAAATTTTACCTTTCAGATTATTCATTCGTTATCGTTTCTTGGCCTCAGCTATTTAATTTTAATGTTTATAATTATTGCAAATATTTTCACTTTTAATTACACAAGTTTTTGACCGAGTTCTTTTAATTTCTATACTTAAATCAATTTTAACTACACGGAGATTAAGCCTCCTCGGCAGGCCCTCTCCACAAAGTTATGAAAGCAAGCGAAAAATATTCATTTTATTGGTATTGTATTATATCAGCCCATATATGTCCCACTGCAGGGCACGGATCTACTGTACAATTTAGATTATGATTGAAAGTCATATAGGTAGTCCAGCACACTGGCCTAGTCCGGGTTCAAATAGATACTTACATATTATTTATTTGATTTTTCACTTTATTAATCGTCTCTGATAATAATGTAGACATGTGTACAACAAGAGCAATCAATTAGAAAGCATCATAAATGAAGATAAGTATGCTGAAAGTCCGAACACTCGATTAAATTAATTCATGATTATTCCTTCAAGAAAACTATTTCAAACAAAATTATTCTCCTTAGTCAAAATAGAGAAGGCAATTGATTATTCACAGTGGTGAGATCTCAGTTTTTCCTACAAAGACGAAAATAAATTTCTTTACCTTGAATTTTTGAATGCAAAATATTTCCCAGGATTAAATTTTCTGTCATTATTTTGTCCCAATCCATAAACTAATATCTCAGAGTTACTAAGTAAATTCAAAAACAAAGATTTATACAGAGATCTTCAATAGAGATAATATATGATTCAACATGACAAAAATAACTGAAATATATTATTAAAGAGATAAAATTAGAAACTGACACAGCCATCAGCATCAGAGGCCACTATAAATAAGTACGTTTCATAATTGTCACTGGTCGAGAGCTATTTGCTTGCAAGGTTATTCGTAATCATTATTATTGAAATAAGCAATTTGATTTTACTAAACAATATTTTGTTATAATATTAATATTATTAGCATAGCCACACAAAAAGTGCTTAATATCAGTAGATAGACCTATCATTTTTATAAATTCAGGCTGTGCTAATCATAATATTAACAATGCCATGAATTTCAATTCGTCATCAAGATGTCGTTATCTTACAAACTAAAACTTGATTTCTAACGATCTTAGAACATTGCATTGCTCTGTCACGTATGTAAGAATAACTTCTGGGTATTTCATAATTTTATGCGTGATGCGTATGCAAGATATATTAGTTAATTTAGTTTACAGCCTTTAATCGTTTACGGGATTTGGCACATCTCACTGTTGCAACTGGACAAAAATTCACGATTCTCAAAAAAAATCGCATTTTCATTCACAAAACATTTAACGTACGACCTTGAAATTCCTACATTTTTTGCATGTGTAATGTGAGAGTGTAATTTGCACCTGTTGCAATAACGTGAAATTTTTCTCGTTTCTCGTATCCGCATATTTGTAATACGATCGTGTCATCGTCTTTACTGGTTCCACTTTTACTTTACGGTCAAATCGCTCAGTAAGTCAGTGTTACCGCTGGAACACTTTCGTTGATTTTCAATTCTTAGGTATCGCACCTATGTACCGTATTATATCAGCCCATATACGCCCCCTTGTATACCATATTTCTTTACAATAGAGAGTACGATTTAGCGGGGTTACGCCATATAATTCTTATAATTTATGAGTGGCTTGAATAAACTATAAAAAGGGGCAACTCTATGCCATTTCTCATATTTCATATTTTCATTCATTCATTTAAAACAGAAGAAGTTGGCATATTCGTCACTGAGGTGTGAGCTGGTAAGGACTCATCTTGTACTTGTATGTACGCACACTATTATTTCTGACAATAATAGTCGAACGGTCCTGATTTATCGATTGGATTACGTGTATCCTATGGAAATAAAAAAAGAGAAATTTGTTGGTGCTCCGGCAACATAATTATCATTTTTTTACATTTCAAAGATATGCGAGTTTACGTAAAAATAATTAACATAAATCAAGAATTCCATAAGATTATAAAAATAACTAGTTATTTCTTATACGTATCTACGAGTAATTCGAAACGACTCTCAATGATGCACCGAGAACCAGGTAAGCAAACGTGCGCGCATTATCAAAGCGTATGCAACGAAGTGGTTGTACCTTGCTCACGTGACATCGTGCATTGTGCGAGGTACGATGACCAGTCAAGGATGCCAACTGACTAATGCACTCGTGTGTTTTTGTATACAAACCTTGGTGGGAGGATAGTCGTATCCGCCTAGGTGTATGTAGCGGTATACAATGGTGTATAAGTCACTGTGACGTACAGTTTGAAGATATTTTAATGTTAAATAATATTTCATTTTGCCAATGTTATAGTATAAAGGCTGAATTTTATGTTTTTAAGGCAATTACATATCTAAAGGTGCTTCCCTGGTAGTCAGATACTTTTGATGATTCTTACAACTTGTTTGACATATTGAAATTGATAAACTTGCAAACACCAAAACTAGACTACAGGCCCGTGGCAAAAAGTGATGGGTCATATGAACCACCAGGAGACCTATATAGTAAGATACAGGGGCATTAAATAATAATATTTAGCACTATGCCGTCACTTGTAAGCTGTCCATCTGAGTGCAGGTGAGAGTTCAAAAGTACACGAAGTGGGGTACATTTTTGCTTATATATTTTTGTACGGCATTCCTACTATCGATAGATCCATGAAAAATAATAAGAAAACAAGTAGTGCCGTACAAAAATAGTGCGCCACAAAATCAGAAGAACGTTAGATTTTCCGGCAATTTTCTCGGTAAATTTGGTCATTTGATTTTATACGGCATTGGTTCCATACAATTTCAATACCTCTTCTAATCCATTATTCCGCAACGCCGTACAAAAACCATGCGACAAGAGAGAAAAATCGGCGGTTGCAACCCACTCGCCTTCAGTGGTCCAGGGGGTGATTTGACGCAACATAAGATTAATTTATTTTGAAAGTGTTTTAGGCATAGATAACGTTTTTTCACATGCCGTAAATTTTTTTTGGTCCAAATGTCTGTAGGACGGGAAAAACTGTCGAAAAATCTATGTAACGAAATATACTTTAGTTTTATATTTGGTATTATATTTTTTGTACGGCATTTAGATACTTTATTTGTTTGAAATGCAATCGCCTAAAAAAAACAATTCCGTACAAATCTCAATGTTCATATTGATAAAATGTTATGATGTTGAATATATTATTAAGTTGTCGCTAATTATGATGATAGGGTTAATGAAAAGTTATTAAACTCGTACTCCGTATCAGCCAATATACGAGTACGTCCCTCTGCAGGGCACGAGCCTACTCTACAATCGAGAGTACGAATGAGAGTGATTAGGCCATATAGTCCACTATGCTGGCCTAGTGCGTGTTGGCACTCGTACTATTACTTTAATTTTAAGATTATTTTATTTGTAACTTCCTACCTCCCTACTACATTAGTTGCTATTCTTACTATTCATTATACATACTTTGGTAATAATTTATAATAATAAGATGTTACAAAATTTGTTTTCATTTTTTATGTCACTAAGGAGACTACCCTAATCATTTATGGCTATTTACTGAAATTGTGCAAAATGGTATACTGACATTGCCTAGCCAATTTTACCTTCTAAAATACTCCCAAAATATATCATTAATATTGGGTCGCGTATTGTCTTGATATTAAACTAAATTTTAGATTGTGTCAGCACATAAGAGTTTAATTAATTATTTAGGAGTAAATGTATTAGGTAATGTCACAGACATGAGATCATGACTTTGTCTGATTTTGATTTTTTTTTCGAAAACTATATTTACAAACAAAAATTGTGTAAAATAATTAAAAATTATAACATTCGTTGGGTTTTTTTACGATAATATGTGTAAATACCATGAAAATCGATCGTATATTTAACTTTATTTTACGTTAAAGTGCATAAATATCAAAATCCAGGCAAAGGTAGGGCAGTTGATGGTACCTTTTTTTTTTCATTTTTGTATATATGTATCATTAAACATATTTAATCACACAATTTAAAAAAATATGTCAACTTTTTAAGTATATTACATCGAAAAGTATTCAAAAATCTTAATACTGAGATAGATAGTTGTAATTTTTGGATGAAATAAACACTCAGTTTCACTTTATATAGACGGCATAACGATTTATAGATATATACACTTGTTCTCTTCAAAAACATGTTAATGCCGTACGGTATCAGATGACCATAAAGTACCCCTGAAATGGTAGTGTCATTTTAATCAGCAATAAGTTATGATCTGCATTAAAATGTACGGCATCATTTTTTCTCCATTCATTTACCTGAGTTCTTTTTAAAACAACAATAATATTCAGAAAGTTGGTGTATTTTATTCATCTACGATAATTTAAACTTTAGAAATAATTTGAAAAAAGTCATATTTTGCTTTCCTCCCAATTTTTAACAGAACATTTTTTATTGAACGGCTATGTTATATAACAATAGTATTTAGTAATATCTTATTAAAAAATAAGTAGCCGTACAGGATCAAATGACCTTACAGCTTTCAAGATCAAATTTGTGATAAATTTAGGTATAATTGATATTATACATTCAAATGAACAATAATTTTTTGACGGCATGTTTTTAAATAGTACTTTTGAGTGCTACATAATGTTATGAAACCGATGCCGTACTTTTTCACATCACACCCTGGACCACTAAAGGGGAATGGGTTGCAACCACCGATTTTTCTCCCTTATCGCATGGTTTTTGTACGGCGTTGCGGAATAATGGATTAGAAGAGGTATTGAAATTGTATGGAACCAATGCCGTATAAAATCAAATGACCAAATTTACCGAGAAAATTTGCCAGAAAATCTAACGTTGTTCTGATTTTATGGCCCACTATTTTTGTACGGCACTACGTGTTTTCTTATTATTTTTCATAGATCTATCGATGGTAGGAATGCCGTACAAAAATATATGACCAAAATGTACCCCCCTCCGTATGCTTTTGAAATCTCACCTGCACTCAGATGGACAGCTTACAAGTGACGGCATAGTGCTAAATATTATTATTTAATGCCCCTGTATCTTACTATATAGGTCTCCTGGTGGTTCATATGACCCATCACTTTTTGCCACGGGCCTGTAGTCTAAACGGTCCAGACTTCAGAATCTTTTAGAAATCGCGTGTAGCCGATGTGAGAGACATGCGCAACCTTTCAGCTTTTATAAAGTGACAATAGCCTGGCAGCCACGAACTCTTGGTATATCAATGCAGACCAGCGTAATCAGAATGGCAGATGAGAGGTAATTATCTGTAGTCGATAAATAGTCTATTTGCGTTACGGCAATAAGGCAATCATTTACCGCGAAAGTGTCATATTGACTTGTATTCTTTGTGGTAAAATTCTTGTTAATTAAGTTAAAGGCCGCACGTGCCTTAAATTAATAATTACAGTTGTTGTTCAGTTTTAAATTCAAAACTACTCGAAAACAAAGTTACTTAACTAATAACTGTACAGTCGTATTTGAAATGTTTATATAACACATTTACCTATTCGAAACCTAATAAATTGAATTTAATTTCAAACAAGCAATTACTTAAGGAATCCCAACAATTGGAATACAACTAATAATTCGAATTTGGGGAACGGAAACAATTTAACAACTAGGGAATCCTACATCGTCACGTAACAGAATAAACTTTTAAAATAAAGGTCTCAAAGGATTATATAATTAATTGTGAGGCTTATTCATTTTGTTTTCTTTAATTCTTCTTAATAACTCGCCTTAGTAACTTCGAATTCCCTTGAATATGAAAAAAGTTTAGATCTGGTGTGGGCCTCGCAACGGCTTGTTTTATTGAAGAAAGTAAAAAGATCGTCGTCAGCAATAAAAAAAAGAAGAAAACTGATATTAGCTGAGATAATATCAAATATAGCGAGTATAATTTGAAAATATGATAAAACATACTACAATTACTGTAACGGAAAATTAACTATAATGGTAATTTTGGCGATCATAGTGAAGAGAAACAGCCTTGAAGAAACTGGGATTTATTTCATCAAGTATATAGAAAAATGACAATTTACAGTAATTGAGGGATAGGATACAGGAACAAAGAAATTCACAAAATAATGTGAAATGTGCCTACGCTAAAGTAAAATAATTTCAATCCATTTAAAACCTTCATCAATGAAAGTTATTATTTTCGCATGTTTAATTTTTTTATTTCATATCTCTACAATCCAAAAAAAGATATAATCTACAGCGCGAAAACAAAAATATATTGTTTAATGTTTATTCAATTTAAAAAGCGTTAAATTTTGTTATCATATTTGAATATTTATGCATGATGTATTAACCCATATACGTCCCAGTGCATGGCACGGGCCTCCTTTACAATCGAGCGTAAGATTGAGAATGGTGATCATAATATATGAATATGGTAAAACACTATTGTTGTAGGTAAAATAAATATGTATTGCATAAAAATACGCTACACAAAGGTGCACCACTGTTCATTAACAATGGTGTCAGTGTGAGCGCGAAGTGAGAACGCCGAACAGTCGGGTATATCGGCAATCAGGTGATAAGAACGTGAGCGCGCGGCAGTGTGCGCGCCACGGCACGTATGCGACGCATAGACGGTGAGAGTGTGTGCACGCTCGGCGGCGGTCACGTTTCGCGCGGCGTGTGGAGGACGCCTCGCCGCCCGGCGCGTGCACTCACCGCCCCCGCACCCCGCTACACCCCGCCCGCGGAGCTCTCGCGCTCGTCACGTGTCCACGGAGCTGTTATTTTCGCCTCGCTTTCGCCACAATCGAATATTGACTATGCCATTCGACGATAACACACGTTAATTTTGTCGTTTGCTAATTTCGAACATCTATTAGTCACAACTTGCAATACTGCAGATTTGCAGATTCATTATTCGTAATTATTTTACTTACGCCTTGTTGTCTAGTTGTACAGATTTAATATATTTTATTTTGTTGGAAATTTGTTTAAGATTAGTACAGAAAGAAAAAAAAATTAATTTAAATTTCACGTTGCGCTCCACTATGCCAAGGATAGGAAAAGGTGGCGCAGTCCGGCAATCCGGTCAAAGATTACTCAATGTTCAGGGGATCACGACCCTCAGCAATGAGGAAAACGATGCGAAGAGGAGGAGTACAGAAAGAAAAACTTTTTGTTAACACTTCTATTGAGTACGAAACAATCATTTCCAAATATTTTTATTCTTTATGCCAATCAAAGGGCCTTACACATATAAAATAAAAATAATAAAATAATAACTTAAACGAATATTTTTCTTTTTGCGTAATTTGCATATTATGGGTATGAACAACAATATAAAAATATAGAACTGATATGCTTATTATACACAAAACATTATTACAGTAATATTATAACTTAAAAAAATAAGTAGAATGTTAGTTTTGCACCAAATCCAATAAAACTATTCTCACAGTACACATATTATGTACTTACTACGAGTAGATATTATTGCAATTAGTTAAGCAAATAGTATCACGCACAATGCAAAACTGGGACACGTGTACCACACGTGTACCTTAGAGTATTTATATTATAGAGGGAGCATTTGAGTCTTTTAAAATGTAGATATTTTTTTTGTTTGTAATGTTGGTAGCACTCCTATATTAGCGAAATTTGAAGTAATTAATTATTTACCAATAAATTGCTATACCTCTGATTTTGATCCCAGGGCACACCTCTGACTTTTCGGAGTATGTGTGTATTGATAGTCAACTACCACGCGCTGTAACGGTGAAGGTAAACGGTGCGATTCGGAAGAATTTCTATGGTATGTAAAGTTCGCCATGCAGCACTAGGCCGGCGTGGTGGATTATATGGCCTAACCACTCTCAATCGTACTTTCTATTGTAGAGGAGGCCCGTGCCTTGCAGTGGGGCGGACGTATGTATATGGGCTGATATAGAAATTGCTATAAATTTTGTTGGTGGACGAAAGTAAATTTAGTTATGCTTCTAAAACATGTTTGAATGGAATTCAATAGGCTTAAGCTATTTTTTTTTTCTTTTCAAATAATTCGTGCGTATCGGACAACCTGTCAAATATCACCCAATAGGAGACTGAGCAGAAAAAAGTGGGCCGGCACGACCATTTTTATTATCGTTTTTGAAGTACCAGCGCTTCTTCTTTAATGTAATAGCGGTCCGGCCCGGCTCCGCCTTGATGCAGCTACATTTTTCGAAATCGCGGAGAAAATGTTTAATTCCGATTTCCGACTATCAATTTAGAATATCCACCAAACGGACCACGAAAAACGAATAAAATTTCTTCGTATTTGCTATATTTTTCACTACTGCTTTATAGCGTAATTATACTTATAGCCCATAGCATTCATAGATAAATTACCTATCCAACACAAAAATATTTTGTCAATTCGAACCAGTAGTTCTTGAGATTAGAGGCAAGAAACAAACTCTTAAGCTGTATCTACAATTATAGATTATAAATATTCTAAGACGTATACATACATTAAATAGAGTATAGCTAGTTAAAAGCGTGAAAGATTAGCCACCGTATTAATGTAATTTATAAGGATATTTTATTTTAGTTATAAAGTGTGTCCATTTCAAAATACTTTTTTAATTTAGTTTGTGAAGAAGACAAATTATTCGATAACTAAAATAGATTTATGTCTATAAGGCCGGATAATACAAACCTAACCAAAGTTAATCGGGATTCCCCGAGCTGATTACCTAGATTGATAAAAAAAGATTAATTGTGAGAGATGTATGAAATAATAAGTGCATAATATTTTACGTACAGAATAAAAAATATTTAACATGACGCACAGACAGAACTCACAGAACTCATCCCACGGTTGATGAATCATTGGCGTTCTATTATTGTAACAAATAGACAAATATAAGTCATTCACGAACATTGGCTTCTCTTATGTTTTGTTTTGTCAAACCAAAATAAATACATTATTATTTTTAAATAAATAGATTGAGCAAATAAAAATCACTAAACCATATTATGTACTCATATCATACTATATTTACATGCCTTAGACTTAACGAGTATTTTAATTTCTTGAGGGAACGCTGTCATACATTTGCGCCGGCACTGGTATATTAGTGAAAATTGAGCTAATGATTTCTAATTATTTAACAAGAAATTGCTATAAATTCTGTTAGATGCGGATAGTATATTTAGTTATTATCCGCTTAAACCGAATATCTAAATATAATATCGAATCCGCCTAAAATTGAAACTTAATAGCGTTACGCCTATTAAGTATTCTTTTTCATTTTCACATAATTCGTACATATCACAAGCTGTCAAATGTTAGCCAATAGAAGGGCAGGAAAAGGTGGCAGGGCTCACCATTTTTAATCCCACCTATAAATCCGAATAAAGCAGAGGACTCACAAATAGTGAATATTCGAAATCCCTATCGTTTTTATATAATAATTGTATAAATAACCTCCCAAGGCTATGTATGTGACTGCAGAGTGTATTTATTTATTATTGTTTAAACATACATTCCCCATTCCCACGGAACAAGGATTTCCGCACGAATGGAGTTGCGATTACACAAATATTTGTTGGTTTCGGAAACCGCGACTTCTTGTTTCTCAGGTTGCTCACGTATATCGTAGATTGTTATTGTTATGAGTTATAACTTTGAAATTTTTAGTTCTCTATTATTGGGGTATTGTGCTATATGTTGAGGCCAGAAAGCCCTTCACATAACATAAAGTCAGGAAGTAAAGATATATTTCCAAATATTTATTATATTTTTTCTATCGTTGTATGTGGGTTAATTAGTTTAAATAGTACTTAAGGTGTAAGCGTTGGGTAATTTACTGCGTATATTTACAAGCACTGAAACAGATCCACGATGTAAACATCTCATATAACAATAACCTGTATGATATGTGACAACAAACATATATTACAAAGTATATTTATCAGGGTGGAATATGAAGCTGACAACTATAACATTTATTTGCCATAAATACAGTAAAATTTACATCACTCGTCGATAGAGAAAAAGTGGTCTATGAAGACTATTGGAGGAGCAAAATTGTTTATGTAGCTAAGATGTCCCACACTTGATGTAGCAGAGGGAGTACAATCCTAATTGCCTATTATTTTTATTATCGATTTTTTGTCTTCTTCGCCTTAACTGCATTCAAAAGTCGTTCGAAAGGGACAACACATTCGATAACTAAAATAGGTTTAAAAAGTGTCTATGTATAAGGTCGTTAATAGTTAACAGAACTATGTAACAGTATCCCAAGATTGAACGTACAGGTGAGTTTAGTTACTACTCGTTAAATCGTACAAGTGAAATCCCTACATAGTATGAAACAAAGTCGCTTCCCGTCTGTCTGTCCTACGTATGCTTAGATTTTTACAACTACGCAACGAATATTGATGCAGTTTTTTAATAGGTAGAGTGATTCAAGAGGACGGTTCATGTGTAATACATATATAGGGTGTCCCAAATTGTAAGAAAAATAACATGTATCTGGTGTGGAGTGGAATCAGAAAACATGGAGTGGAATCATATGTTTGTGTTTCATACACATTAATATTTACATAAGTCTATATAATAAAATTGAAATATATTCGAAGTATGTAGGTATACAGTTACCGTTATTTGGACGTCGTTAACTTCATGTGATATTCCACTTACCACATTCTGGTAAACTAATTTATGATCATTGTTTTAAAAATTATATTTATTTAAGTATATCATTATTTTTTGTTACCATGGCTTTAGAATGAGGAATACATAAAAAAATGCATACTTGCGTCTCACGAGCTCTATATTATGCAATATGCACAAATATATACTAATTACAATATTTCGCCTAGTTCTACTGTCTACAAGATACAGAAAGACTATGAACAGTCTGATTTACAATGCAAACAGACGAAATCATTGCGAAAGAATAAATTAGCTATACATACTATCATCACGTGTATATTATAGATTTCGAACCAGAATTTTCTTATAAATAAGAGATTTAATACGTATCTATACTAATATTATGAAGCTGCAGAGTTTGTTTGTTTGTTTGATCGCGCTAATCTCTGGAACTACTGGTCCGATTTGAATGATTCTTTCAGTGTTGGGTAGTCCATTTATCGAGGAAGGCTATAGGCTATATATCATCACGCTATGACCTATAGAAGGAAAGCAGTAGTGATATTTCTAGCAAATACGAGGAAATTTTGTTCGTTTTTCGTGGTCCGATTGTCCGATATTCTAAACTGATAGTCAGAATTAAACATTTTGACCGCTATTTTAAAACGTGTATGCACCCGGGAGGAGCCGGGCCCGACCGCTAGTGTGTAATACATTCCTATGGTCGTTTAACAGTGCTGTCTCGACCGGGTCCTTTTAATTAACCGATTTCAAAGGAGGAGATTCTCAGTAGGCGTGACGACAGTATCAAAATATCAAATATTTTATGATGTTAGGGGGAAATACATACTAGAAGGGTTTAAAACAATGTTTTAATTTTAATCCAGAATTGGAGATTAACAAGATTTTCAATAAAATAAAGGTACACAATATAGCAATCGGCCATTTTGACAGAAACGCTAGTCACGACGCATGACGTCACGCCTATGTAAACCTGCCGTAAACATTACCAATTTCTTTAGAAATGTGGAATGTGAATTTTACACGGAGGGATCGCACACCACATATAGACTTTGGAATTCATTTTTATCAAACGAAATATGTTTTGTTTCGTTAACTTTCTTCGCTGTGCATAGATACAATGACATGTTTATCTAGTGGTGACGTCATAGCGGACGCCATGACACCTACTAGCTTTTTCTGTGCACTATTGAAAGATTATTAGAAAAATGGCTTAAAACTGTGTTAAACCTTCGTTAATTCTTGAAATATATATTATTTCGTATATAATAAATGTGTATCCATATTATAGAACATGATTTTAAAATAATTCGTCATGCCTATTCTACATATGTATGTAAGTTTTTTAACAATATCATTTTCACCCCTTGACTTGAGATGATTTCAGACTATATTAAGTAAGTAGACATATTAAGTAATACATATATCTAGTTTGCAAAAAAAAATCGGGTTAGTCCGAATAATTAATGTCACACCGTATAAAAACGAAATCTAAAATGACTCGTTCTTCCTAGTTTCTCATACCCACGATCCAAAACTTGGTAATTCTTGTTGCGTTGTCAGGACTGTGTGAGTGGTGAGTGCCTGTTTTGAAACACTTATTTTTATCAATAAAACCCCTTCTCCAATTTTCCCATAGTATCACAATCGGGCATAATTCGGTGTAAGCCCGGAATCGTTTGTATACTTTTGGCAATACTTTATGAGTAATTTGTGACAACTGAGTGTGACATACGGGCAAGTCCTTCAAGCCCTACCGTTCCATCATGTATTAGAATTATTGTAACAGAAATATACTAAGTGAGGTGTAGTAATTTTCCCCTATCGAGACAGAAGTTATTAACGAATACAAGATAAATAGGATAGTTAAATCACCCAGTGGATTCTGTTTTTCTTACTGACTACTTCCGTGGTAAAAATATTTAACGAAAGTGGTCGATGGAACAAAATACAAAATTATCAAAAAACCTAATTTTATTATGCATAAGTGGTATAAACTTTTTGAATAAACAGCAGCCTCTTAGCTTGTTAAGAATAGTCATTTTGAATGCCACGAAGGGCATAATCCATTACGATTTTCCTGAGAAATGCGTTTCAACTAGAGTCTAAACCAATATTGCAACCACGGACAAGTAAGTGTTCGAGTATTCCAATGCCATTATTTAAAATTATTCAAAGTCGGCCAAATACTCAGCCTTGTTACCCAGTAACTAATTGTATCTGCTTGTTTATCAAGCAATGATAATATTCTTTAAGATACTGTTTGAACTTGTTATATGTATAGGTCTTCCAATTCAAAAATATTAAGTTGAACGGTAGTTTCACAAAGATTGTTTGTGATATTGTGTAGTTTGTTCAGATTGTACCTTCACTTCTTCACAAAATAATATGATCCTGTTCATTTTGGATTAACCAAATGAAAGGGTAACATTTTCAAAAAATGTTGCTGGTTGTCATTTTTATTTATAAAATTAGTCATTTGATTTTTTCAAAATCGTATTGGAAAAAATCGAAGATCGTATGGTGAAGATCGATTCAGGTCGGGAATCTCTAATGTGCGAGAGTTTTTTTTTATTGCAATGAATGGCGAGACGAGCTTGCCATTCGCCTGATAGTAAGCGATACGACCACTCATGAACAGTAGCAAAACCAAGCAACACCTTGAATTACAAAGCAATGCTTGGCATTCCACTGCGCTCGCCATCCTGAGACATAAGATGTAAAGTCTCAATATGTCCAGTAGTAGTACTTAGTTGCAATTGTATTTATTTATTTATGTCTGCTTTAGTAGTAATTTACGTTAGGTACTGTTTTCGCGATCAAAAAGTGAACGTATATATACTACCATTGAAATAGTTGCTATGTATCTAAGTATATTTTTATTTTACATAAAAGATCTCATGTAAACCTAGTTATCTCACCATAACATGGACGGACATCTACTAACTTCTACTAACAATTATAATAACTAAGCCACAAAAACTACGAGTAATGAATGTACTATAAAATTCTTCACAAAATTACAAGGTAAACACGTCTTTAGGTCATCCATTTTAATTGCTTTTTATTGTCTTTCGATAAGCAGGACTTATCACTCTTGCAAGCACAGATGGCTATCACATGATGAATAAATATGTAAATCTAATTAACAAATGAAATCCGCTGTATTTAACATATTTAAATTAATAGAAAATCATATAAACGGGTTCCCTCCCTAACCCGGCTTCCTAACCGGTGAATAATGCATAATTATTTAAAAACTGTTGAAAATAATCCACATATTTTTTATTATTATTTAAAGCCAACAACAGAAAGCCGAAATAAACAGCTTTTAATTGCCGAATTGCCCGTATTTTAAGAAATTAACTTAGTGTTTTAAATTATCTTTGAATCGAAAAATTAAGACATATTTCATGTAAGCGTCAAAAATATTCAACTATCATGACAAGTTAAAGTTATGCATGATTTTAATGAATCACGTTTTTATAGGTATGGGTAATGGGTACCTCAACTCTCAAGGTTAATCTTGGGAAAGTTCGAAAATCTATACGCAAAGGAATGTAGTTCAGTGACATTACAGTCACAACAGTCGACCCTGCAGCCGTACTACCTTCTTTGAAATTAATTATATACTCACAGTTTATTTGTTTTTGGATTATTTAGGTATTCACTAGAAAATGAAATTAAATTTATAGAACAAGAAAACTCACTTGTCATATTTGACGGCATGTCCATTTTCTTCCCAATAATTTCGCGTTTCCATATTCACTTTGTCTCACAACAAAACTAATATATAATATCACTAATCAGCACAATCACTATAAATGACGATTAAACAAAATGTATTAGATCTGTCACATTTTCCGCACAAGCCAGTTTTAGCACTATCACAACACTTATGTAAGGTCTTCACAATCCATTTTCTTCAAACGAAAACAACTAATAATTTTAAGTAATGTTTTTATCGTATTTATGAGCATGTAGGATGAAACCGATATTTACGTCCGCACAACGAGCGCTGCGCAGCCATTCTGAGCGGCCGGATACGTTCGCCGGCCGGCACGAATCATGTGACAGCGGCGCGTCAAAATATGGCACGGGGCGACTCTGTGTTTCGGCACATTTCTTAACTCGTGTTTAAATGTTTTTGTCTTTGTAATTGAAATTAAAAATAATAGATTTCAGTTTGACTTGCTGTATATCAAAGTCTAGGTGCATGGCGCGCATTGTATATTCTCTATTTCCTGTTTGTGGGGCAAGTAGCAAAACTCTCCGTGCTCATTGGTATGTCGCCGATCGCGCCGAGCCGCGCCGCGCGGGCCACGCTTGCTCGCACGTGACCACTATGACGTGCCGCTTGCCGGCGGCTATGACTGGCAGCCTGGGCCTCTCCCCCTCCTCTTCTCCTGAACTCCCCCGCCCTCCTCAAGTATACTCAATTATTTTGTTGGGTGAATAAAATTAAATCATTTTATTAGAAACGTGAAGTGATTCGATGAAAATGTCGATGATAATAGATTACGCCATTGATTTAAAAACTAAGGAAATAAGTAAAGTAAAAGTAAATTTCAAGAGTTTCAAAAAGATGAACGTGAAAATCGCGCTAAAGTAAATAGTAAATATTAAATGTCATGGATTGGTCTTAATGGTGACAAGAATTAGTATCTTTTTCATATTATTCATTGCTATGACAGCACGGTTCATGAGCGATACGACTATGGGCGTCCACGTTGCCGGGTCGACACTGATGGGACGCGAAGATCTTTTCACTGAGTTGAACCGGACCTTGAATCTCATTCCTACATGGGGTTCCAGGAATATGGCTGAGTTCAATGCCTAGAAAACCCAGGTGTGTGCGTTCACGTACAAAAAATCCCCGTTCTCTCCCCTCCCCATTCTTCAGGGTGCTCCCCTCTCAATGCTGAATGACCTGAGTATACTTTGTGTGGATATCCGCTGTGATCTCAAACCAAGGAATGACATCGATGGCGTAATATCTGCCACAGTACGCAGGGTTGGAGTCCACTGAACAGAGTGTATCGGTTTTTCTCGCCCGGTCAACTATATCGCTTGTATACGACGCGACGCCTCGGATAGATTGCTTAGAGATAGTGAATGAAGCAGACGTTAGGAGCAACTTAGAGTCGCTACAACTGCGGAGGGATGTCACCTCTCTAAGCGTATTCTACCGCCTATATCGCGGTGAATGCTCTGATGAATTGTTTAATTTCATCTCGCCCTCTCCATTGAAAATCCTCTCACCGATACTAATATTTGTAAGCCTCATAAATATTTATTTCGCGTCTGGGTGTTGTAAGATGGAATAGACAGTCTCTCGCATCGTAGTGTATGACAAAGACCAGTAAACAAGAGTGTATGACATCAGAATTTGTATCTTATGTACGAGCCTAAGAGGGACGAGACTATGTGAGAAATAGTTGAGTGTATTTATTTTTTAATTTAAGTACTCATTTGTTTCAGCGCAACATATTCTTATTTGGGTATTTTTTTGAGTGACTATAAGGTAGTATCCTTGCGTCTTATTGAGCATCTCCACCTTTCATGGGCTCTATAAGTAAGGACGTGTGTCCAGGACAGCCCATCAAATTAATAAAAAGCAATCCTCAGAAATATAGAAACGCGTCAGATAAAGATATGGTAAATTAAAAAAACGTAACAATTCCAACGTAACGTAAGAAAGTGGGAGAGCTACAAACTGTTTCAAAGATATAAAAAAAAAGTTGTCTTGACATATTACGCCCCGGTGAATTATTTTTTTATTATGATGTAGGTAAATCATGCAATAATTATGAATAAACTATAATCCGTAATTTCCACAAGCCGGAATTAGATCGTAAATGTAGTTCCAGCTGGAGTAAATCACGAATTACCCACACCGATTTTTTTCCCTTTCACATTTATAAAATATGTGAATAACAATGTTAGCCATTACCATTAGCCAATATGTAAAATCTCCAAGTACTTAGATATGGATGGATCTTGGCGTAAATAATTTATGCAATGATATAGATCAATACGAGTATGTTAAGTTTGTCGAAATAATTTTACTTGTGTGGGGTCGCAGGATGTATCTACAATCCATGGGTTTCTCTATACTCCGACACGAAGTTCGAATTTTCGGACCTTGGACGACAACATATAAGGTAAAAAAATGCCACTTCTAAAAACCTACTAAATACTATTCTCTATAAAACTTATCATTCATTCGAATTTAATCTAAGATTACGACGTGCGGTACAGGATTCGAATATTTTGTTAAGTATTAAAGCATATTAGTACAGTTTTATGTGCGATCTTCGAACATATTATCGCGATATAACCGTCGTGCCGAAGGCACAGAGTAACCCCCCTGCACTTTAAAAACCAGAAAGGAAAAAATCTGTCCTTATTCAGAATTTGATGTATTATTCTAAAAATATTTACATTTTATATTAAAGAAGATTATAGAAGGTTTTAAGATTAATCTGTTCCAATTTTAAGACTGCCCCTGTGGCGCAGTTGTATACAAAACTGAGTTCTCAGTTTGAATCCCGGGTCGGGCATAGTAAATTCAAAATCAGGATTTGTCTACTAATTATCAGCAATTAGTCAGGAATTTGAGCCCGATGTGGCGATAGACTCACCGTCTATCACACGTGGGACGGAAAACACAAGGCGAAACTTCTGCTTATCCCAACCGGGAAAAATGTGTGAGTTTATGTATGTGTGTGTTCTAATATTAAAGTAAAGTAAGCAAAATTTATTTTTCACTCTCTAATTTTAAAGCGGTTTACTCTAAGCCACTAGATGGCGTTGGCAGGGTAGTATGATATGAGATACCTACCAGAATTATTAGAAAACTGTCAATGATCTTCACATGACTAGACTATGTATAAAATCTAAATAATCCGCTTGTTTATTCATAGATAATATAACAAAACGTATAAAAACTAAATAATTTTTGGCCTCATCATTACCCATAAAATATATTCAATACCTACCATTGACATAAATATATTATGTTTATTGCTCGGCATAAGTATAATATATAAGAAAATATTACAATATTTCTTAGATCCATAATAATCATATTACATATCAGCAATTATGGTTGAAGAAAACTAATTAGTTTAGACTACTGTAGGGTCTCTAGGTATAGGTAGGTGTATGATCGTGCTGGTACAACGATCGCATAGAAAACCGACGTTATGTAACAGCTCAGCTCTCAACGTTGCTCTCGTGTTTTTTTGGTGAGGGAAATGATCCTTATTTCATTCTCTTTTTTCACCCTCTTCTTTCCCTTCTCATCTAATTTTGTCCTATCTCGTTAGTGTTTTGGAATGAAGATGTACAGCATATGCGGCAGTAGCCAAGAACCACTTATCACTACACGAGCTGTTGTTTGTTGTGTTGTTTCACCTATTAAATACGTACTCAAACACATATTGTAGTGAATATGTATTGTAATATAATATATTTATGTTGTGAATATCATCAATTTGCTATTTTACCTTTCAGAACTCTATTAAGTACATAAATCGACATGTGCATTTCAACATTTAGAGAAGTCATGTATAGAATGTGGCGCTCTCTGAGCCACGTTAATGCAATAACACAAAATATTAACTAATACGTACATATCTATCTACTACATAAATACCATATATATACATGACATCTAGGAATAATAATAATTTAAATAGATCTAGAAATTAGTTCCCTTCACAACTTGAGTCGCTGTTGTTGCATGGTTCACAAAAATACGACACTCTATTTGTAACATACTGTAAGTGTACTGTTTCAACCATGTTTCAACAAAGAGATTATCCAACTTGAGTAATACCAGTAGGCATAGATATATTTACTTGTTAGATCCATGCCAGTACGTCTACAGTCCATGTTATTATTTTGAAGGTAGGTCTCCAAAATAATTAAGCATATTAGGTATAATTTGAAGAGATAATGCTTATTGTACTGTGTTATTCCCTTTGTTTATAAATTTATAGCCATTCATAAAAACAAGTTTCCAAATTGGCACAATACCAATGTACATAAATACTTAAATACCTACTGCATAAACGTTCTTGGTACGGAAACACGATCAATCCAAAGTGAATACGACAATAATATAATATTTAAACATATTAGAAATATTTAACGATGTTTATATTAATTAATTCATGATTTAAAATTACTGGCTAATGAAGCCAGTAAAAATATATTTAAAATTAAGTTGCGTACTAAATGATCCACGAAATAATGATACCAACTTATTTCTTAATGTACCTACCGGGATTAATGAAGATATTCGTTATTGAATTGAGTTGATCCGTGATCTTGCAATAATGTATGATGATAAATTTAATTTACAATTTATATACCTAGGAAAATTAAAGGCTTATTTACATTTTCGCTATTGCACATCCTTAGTTGGGAAACTATGGAAGTATTAAACTTGAATTAGAGTGTTGATTATACTTGACAATAATATCGAGAATAAACTTTTGCTTTCAGAAATTACGTTTATTTTTCATAACAGTAATGTAAACGAAAATCGGTTCTAAGGAAACTGGATACATGACTCCACGAAATATTTTTAATCAAGATCGATTTTATAGCATAAGTCAGTGTTCCCGTTGTTAAATTACCGCCTCTTTGGAAACCTAGGTCCTTAATTAATTTGGTTCGTTATTTTAAACTCTAGAATATAATATGTTTATACTATTCTTTTGATCTCGGATAAAGTGGTTTCCATGGAGTTAGGTGGCTTCATAGATAAGAGTTTTCAAATTGATTCCATGTCTTTATTTGGTCATGTTTGATTAATGCTATTTTTGGGCTTTTTATTCACTAATAAAATAATAATTTAGTTAACTCATGAAAAAAAATTATTATTAACACAAACGACTAAAAATATTATAAAGCGCTTGCAACATTAAAATTGGTCACGTTCGAGATATGCAATAACGTTTTATTTCAAAAATTGCAAACACACAACATGTAATTAAAAAGGTAAATTACAATGTCGAAATTTTATAAGTCCTTAATTGTCTAAAAATACAAAGTTATACCCAGTTCAAAATACACTTTATTTGGGTAGAGCACATTTTCGCAAATCATTTATTGGGTACAAGCTATCAGGAATAATAAAACGCAAATTGTGATCTGTCAATCAAATTGTACAGCAGATTTTCAGAAGAGGCGTACATTTTTTACGTTATTCAGTGATATTACAGTTTATTTGTCGTTAAAAATGCTCGCTTTAATCAATCGTATCCTTGATTGGATTAAAAGCTTGTTCTGGAAAGAGGAGATGGAGCTCACATTAGTCGGGCTGCAGTACTCAGGCAAAACAACTTTTGTTAACGTCATTGCCGTAAGTATTAGATGAAAACAATATTTTTTGTCAAAACCTTTCGCAGCGTTAAAAGCCCGGTGCTCCGTTATTTGATGATGTTACGGACATAACCAGAAACCTTGCGATACATTTTTGAGCCCAATTAGAATTTATTACGATCGTACACCGATTTTTAATAAATTAATTGGGCCGTACCGTGTCGGCTTGAACTTAGATAAGTCTTTGTTGTCATTGGTCGGGCAGGATGATTCAGAATTCACAGCCGCTGTTTAACAGAGAACAACCGTAGCAATGTTAACCACAGTCCACATAACTGTACTCGCGAATAACGAGTGAGTGTTCTAGGATTTCACAATTTCTAAAGCAGTGCTGTCTAAAGTTTTTAGAAAATTTAAATGCGTGTTTTTGTAATACTACCCCTAAAAAGTACTATTCTAATTATCATTTTTCTGTAATTTGACATTTGCTAATATTTAATAATTGTAAAGAAGATATAATTTAAAAAATACTGTACTTAAAAAGTTTTCTATGACCATGTGGCTATTTGATTAAACTCAGTAATTAAATAACCCTTTTTGTAACCCACAGAGACAGTTACAAATACAATCTTAATAAGAGTGTATCCTTCCTTCTATTGATTTTGTCTTCCAGACAATCTTCAAACAGAATTATGTTCAATGTGGATATATTATATTATTTTCCATTTTATCATGAATGACAGTAATATTATTATTGCACACATTTTAATATATTTTCAGATAACACATTTTATGATTAGATGTTGGGTGGTAAATAATATGAAATGTAAACGTCTTTAGATCTCTCTTTTATAATTATAATAATTATTCTTATAACGGCCGTTCTCTATATCCTATCTATCTTTAACTAGAGGTTAAACTGGCTACCATTGTTATGTCGATTCAATGTTACCCTTTATTAAACAAAGTTAGACAAATATATTTATCTTGCCTAGCTATCTATAAACATATGCACCATATCTATATTCTTGTATATTTGTTAACTGAAACGTAAAATGTATCGAAATATCTAATGAAATCCCTAGTTCAAGACAGATAGATTATTGAGAACGACTGTAAGTTGGTGTCCATCACTATCATAGCAAGCATACTGTTTCAATTAAATTAAATGTAGTAAATAATGTTATTATTAACCTGAATATCAACAAGAAGTTACAGCAGCCTGCTGTTTCATAACCTTGATTATAACCCATTATACAAATTTCTAAGCAAAACTTGATATATTACAAACCCATTTGAAATATACATTACTTCCATTTTTTTCTTATACTACCCACTATTATGTGATTTTTGATATAACACTATTTATAAAATTTTAATTTCAAACATAAGCTTTCACATATCCGTGAAAGAAAACGCAGATGTATGGAGATAATGTAGACTAATATCACCCACAATTTGATCAAATTATGTCCCAAAAGGTGGTAGAGGGTGAGGATTTCACTATACTGGTCATTAATACTTTAAATGGAAGAATATAATCTATGGTTATATGGTAGACCACTGGACATAGATTAATGAAATAAATAAATAAATACAAACACCTACATTAATTAATTCAGTTTTGTGGGTATCAAAAACTACAAGAGTCTTTTCGGTGTCACAAACAGACCAGACCTGAGAAAAATATTTGTGGGTATCACCAACATTTATCTTGATGTGGGCATCAAAACCACAATCTCTTGATTTACAGCAGGCTTCTAACTAAAAGCACAGCAAGTAAATACTATGCAGTCTAAAGTTTTAATTTTATTATATCAGTGTGCCTATTGCCTAAGAATCGTGTGACCTCAGTTATAGGCCATAAATACTGGTTCACAATAATCAGTCATAAAACATCAAATAAATGTGTCGCCAATTGCCATGGTAAAAGCATTTTGGAGTATTGCTCGTAATTTTTTTAATGTAATATGACAAGAAGTTTTCTTGATTTACTTCAAGATAATAATATCTGTATAAAATAAGTTCAAAAAATCTTAAAGTTTGGATTGTTTTGAATTCAGCCACTTTAATGCTGAGTGTGCAATTATTGTGACCAATGTTTAAGGTTTAATCATAGTTTGATTTTGATACCATAAGTAATAAACTTATGGTATCAAATTATATTTAATGAAGAAAGTTGTCAATTTCTCTAGTTAAAGTATCTTGATATCTGTAAATGTTACAAAAGACAATATTTTATTGTTTCTGCCTATTTCTGCTCTTTTGCTCAAGGACTGCTTACCCAATTTGTATTATGATTCATTATTTAGTATAAAAATGTACTATGAGTAGTAACTTATTATTTGTCATTGCAAATTATGTTTATGTTGGAAGAAAACAATTATATTAAACATGTGACCAGCCAGAAGAGAAAATATATTTATTGTTAAGTGATAATATATTTAATAGTCCTTTGATTTTACACAAAAGTATTAATATTACATATTTAGTTACTACTTACTTGGCAACCAGTATTTGCAAATGTCTTGACTACTTTGCATAAGATCACCATTTAAGATCACATCATTTTTGCATAACATTATAATATTAGTTTGTTTTGTTTTTTTAATATTTTCAATACAACATTTGTAGATTTTACATTTGTGATCTTTTAGTGACCTGGGAAGCAAGTATTGGATTAATATACAATTGGTGACTAGTTTGACTTGGCTTATTATGATATTATATTTCTGTATATTTTGCCTAATGTGTGATTGGTTATAACAAAAAAAATTAAATACATGGTGTTCATTGTTTGAATTTTGAATAAACACTGATCATGCACAATGGCTTACAATCTATTAGTTCAAGATATTTAGTTAAAATAACATATCCCTATTTTATGCTTCTATTTTGTTGAGTTAAAAGATTGAGGTATTGTACAATATTTTTATCCCTTCTGTAGTTTTGTTATTTATATTACACTTTTAAAAGTGATTGATTCAGGACTCTCGTATTTTCCTAAAGCTCTGATTTTATTATTATTTGTTTATTTCATATTTTATTAATGTTTAAACTTAAACTCATTAACAATTATTTTTACTTTTTAGTCGGGCCTTTTACTAAGCTGTGTTTTTGAGTTTTTTAAAGTATACTTTTTATGAATAAATGGATATCATATCCGAGAAAGGCAGCTGTTGTTCAAGTTACACCCAACAGTGCAATTATACTGCTGTTTGGCAAAAAAAATAATCGCAAAGATTAAACATTCCTATCTTCTATCCAATTAGAAATAAATTTTCGTAACACAGTCATAGAGTTATCACTGTATATTTAGTAAGGAACTTGTTTGTATTTTGCTAATTTATCCACTGTTTGTGCAATGAAGATTATGTTAAGTGTATACTGATAAACTCAAACCTATACATCTATCTTTATACATACAAATTATCGGTTGAATAAGCTAAGTGAATAAATCCATTATGCACCATAACATACATATATAAGGATTTAAAAATCACATCTTCAAAATAAACAGGTCATTTAAGTCTATCAGTGGTTTCGTAATACGTGTTTCACCAATTTTTATAGATAGGAAAATAGCAGTTTACTCATGCTTGTATGCAGATTTTTGAATTATATGAATTTCTTTACAGTCTGGCCAGTTTAGTGAAGACATGATACCGACTGTTGGTTTCAACATGCGCAAAATCACCAAAGGAAATGTTACTATCAAGGTATGGCTGTTACAATGTTTGAAGCAATCATGGCATAGACTACTTCCTATACTTATCATATAATTTGGATTCATGCCCTTTAGCCAAGTAAGCCAAGCAAGTACATAGCTGAACATAAGCCTCCTTTAAGCCTTTACATAGCGTACTTTTGGCAGAGTGCATTGAATTGCCAATTAATAATATTATGTGTATGATATTTAAGGTATGGGATATCGGTGGCCAGCCCAGATTCCGATCCATGTGGGAGCGGTATTGCAGAGGCGTCAACGCTATTGTGTACGTATAACATTTTCTGTCCTTTTAAAAAACAGTATTTTATTAGACGTTGTTTAATTTGTATATTTTAGTTTATTTTAGACGTTTCGATTTTATGAGTCATTCGAATATACGTAGGTATAGGCATGAGAACCCTATGTTTTACATAGCTTTTCCTATCTTTCAATATCCCATACTAAGATGTAACGAGATTTTTTAGTGAAAAAGTATCCCGATGCGAAATATTTGTCGATCGCACAGATATTTAATTTTCTGCGGAAATAGAACCCGTGACCTCTAGCCGGCTTCCTTCTAGCTGAACGCGAATCCGAGGCTATTAAACAATAGTATTTATTTCAAATTGTTAAAGTATAAACGAATAGAATCAAATGCGTGTTATATTCGTATCAAGTTTACGTGATTTATAATATCTGATCGGTTATGTGTGCCAATGGAACATACACACAACTACTCACTTAAATTAGGGCAGACGTAAACAATATTATAAACACGTTGTTTTATATGTTAAACATCAGAACTGATTTGAAGTTATAATTTGCTTATTACAATATGTAAATGTTAACTAGAGAGTTATTATAATATATAGTAATAGTAGGCTATAGTAAATTTTCATATACGGTCTGTGAATAAACTTATACGAATAACAATCTAAAAGCAATTAAAGTTATTGTTATCGTAAAAAACTCGACATCCATTTAGTTGTTTTTGTGTACTTTTAATTCATAGTATAGATTTTATGTAGTTGGACATTTTACTTAGTTCTAAAGATATAATCTAACCTAGGTTCTATTATGTTGTAATGCATGCGTTACATCATTATGCAGAACGAGATTAGCGGGATGTAACACGTGGCCCGGCACCGAATTTAATTCGTTGATTTGATAAGCAATGCGGGTGATTTGTCCAACTCATGTCACTTTCACAAAACCAGATATTACATAACATGTAGTGCGTTTAAATAGTATACGACGAAATATTTGTTATAACATAATTATATTTTAGCAAGGTAAAATAATGATATTAATATGTAAACAGACAAATAGTCGAATTTTAAGACTTCTGTATTTATCAAATACTAATAAATAATAACTAATGCGCTCATTGAAATTATATGTAGGGCAACAGATATACCATATACGAGGGGCGATCAAAAAGTAATGATAATAAGTATAAAAAAACAACGATTGTAGTTTAAATTTAATTTATTTTTCTACATAGTCTCCTAACAAGTCGATACATTTAGTCCAACGTTTCTCCAAACCTAAAATACCCTTTAAAAAAAATCTGTATCTTGACTATCCCAAAATGCCTCTACAGCATCCATCACCTCGCTATCATCCTCAAATTTCTTGCCCCTGAGGTGTTCCTTGAGCCTAGGAAATAAATGAAAATCGCTGGGGGCTAAATCTGGAGAATAGGGCGGGTGTTCGACCAGTTCGAAGCCTGCTTCTCGAATGGCAGCGATCGTAACTTCGGCTCTGTGTGCAGGAGCGTTGTCCTGATGAAACAGGACTTTCGCTCGGAGTTTGCCCCGTCTTTTTTCCTTTATGGCGTCTCGCAGTCGTCTTATTTGATCAGCGTAGTAGGAGCCCGTAATAGTAGCTCCCTTTTCTAGGTAATCAACCATTATGATTCCCTGAGCATCCCAGAAAACGGACGCCATAACCTTGCCCGCCGAGCTCGAGACTTTGAACTTCTTAGGAGTCGGTGAGGATGGCCTTTTCCAAGTCATCGATTGTTGTTTGGTCTCCGGATCAAAATGATGGATCCATGTTTCGTCCATGGTCACAAATCGTGACAAAAATAATTCTTGGTCAGCCTGGAACTTTGCAAGATTGGCTCTTGAAATGTCAACTCGCTTTTTTTTTTGTTCGTCCGTTAACATTCTCGGGACCCAACGCGCGGAGACCTTCTTCATATTCATTTTGCTGGTCAAAATGTTTTGGATGCTGCCATATGAGATCCCTGTGACCTCAGATAAATGTCTGATGGTTACTCTTCGGTCTGCTAACACGATATCTTCGATTTTTTTCACGTTTTCCTCCGTGAGGGACGAGGTTGGGCGTCCCTCGCGATGTTCATCTTCTGTGGATGTTCTACCCAACTTAAACTCTTTGCACCACCGTGCCACCGTAGAATATGGAGGAGCAGAGTCCCCCGGTGTCTCCACCAAATCGGCGTGTACCTCTTTGGTAGACATTTTTTTCAAACAGAGGTACTTGATGACGTATCTCACTTCGTGTTTCTCCATTGTCGTGTTGTCGCTCCGACTGCTGGTATTCAAATGAATGTAGCTCCTCCAAATGACGTCCTATTTATACAATTTTTTAGCTGGGAAGTGGTGAAGGACTGAAGAAGCGAAATGTTTTTTTTTTTAATTTTTATCTTTATTAGAATTGCCCGTTTATCATTACTTTTTGATCACCCCTCGTACATTTGAACTAAAATTTTCCAAATGTTAACTCTTTATTCATTCGGTACTACTACTTGCACCACAGGCTGCACGCTACAGTTATACAATACCCCCAACAGTCATAAACATACTGCTGATCCCACACTAAGATAGTCTTGTGCCGTGGGTGTCGGGAGCTACGAGTGACTGTTCGGTCTCACAAACAGTCAGACCTAAAACAAATACCTATGGACCCTTCGATCAAATATATGTATACTAGATACAGGCCCGGAACAAAATCACACGCCAAAAGTGGCCAAGGTGCTTATAATTATACATTTTAATTTTGAACTGCGAGATGTAGCAAAGTCTTAAATTAAAATCAACATCAGGTAAACAATAAGCCTTATTCCTTCAAATTACGGTTTATTATGTTTTTGGATCATACTTAAATCAAATAAGGCCACATGCTTATTTGTGCTTTTATTTTTCTTGCCGTTTTTAGGCCGTTGTTTATAACGTTGTGTATATTTGATTGAAGTATGGATCACACAAATATTTGTTTCGGTGCGGGGATCACACCCGCAGCCTTATACATCGTCTCGACAATGTGTTACACACCATCTGCCTTCATTCGACAGGGGTTAAAACCTGCAGCGTTATTGCATCAGCAGCTAATAGTTGCGTTGTGGTGGTGTGATTTCCACAATGTGTTACACACCGTCTGCCTTCAATCGGCAGCCTTAGCATCAGCAGCTAATAGTCGTTTTGTGTTGGTGTGTTTGCAGGTACATGGTGGACGCGGCGGACCCGGACAAGATCGAGGCGTCGCGCAACGAGTTGCACAGCTTGTTGGAGAAGCAGCAGCTCACCGGCATCCCCGTGCTGGTGCTGGGCAACAAGCGCGACCTGCCGCACGCGCTCGACGAACACGGCCTCATCGAACGCATGTACGTACAAACTACCTACTACCTACTTACCTTAAGGACAAGCTAGACATTCCCGGAGAGCCTAGCTTCAACGCTCGGTGTCATTACATTGCGTGCCACTTGATCCTGGCTTACAGGAGTGGTGGATGTGAGGGCGGGACAGTCTCCTACCTACTTACCTTGTAGGTACTACCCACTACTCATAATTTGTATCAGTCGTATCCATATACGTCCTACTCACTGCAGGACCCGGGCCTCCTTTACAATCGAGAGTACGATTGAGAGTAGTTAGGCCGTATAGTCCAACACGCTGGCCTAATGCGGGTTGGTGGACTTACACATCTTTTTTTTTTTATGATTCTCTTTGGTATGCAGGTTTCCTCAAGATAACGGTGAAGGAAAACTACTCATAAGCGCTACTCTATTTCCGCAGTACTTTACACGTAGTTTCTTGTTCTTTAGAAATCTTTATCCGAGGTTATTTACCTCTTTGTTTCATTGTTTTATCACCCACTTTGCTGTGAGGAGAAGTGAACAAAATATTTCCAAGTCCTATTAATTTGACTTTATGATTGACTAGCTGTGCCCGCGACTTCGTCCGCGTAGAATTTAACAAAAACTTTACTGGCAATTCCGGATATTCGCTGAGCTTCAATGCTCGTTGTCATTATAACGCGTGCCACTGTTGATCCTGGCTTACATGAGTTATAGTGGCGGGTGTGAGGGCAGGACGGTTATCTTACGTACCTATTTCTTATTTATTTTTTCACCATACAGTCATATACACATATTTTCCGTATTATTCATATTCACCTCTGATTTTTCAGAGTCACGTGTGTTTCGATAGTCCAATCAAAAGCACTAAAACGGTGAAAGAAAACATCATGAGGAAACCTGCATACCACTCTCAATCGTACTCTCGATTGTAGAGGAGGCCCGTGCACTGCAGTGGGACGTATATGGGATGATATAGATACAGTCACATACATATTGCAAACCTAAGATACACATCTTGTATCGTGGATATAAAGAAGTACGAGGGACTTGTCAGTCTCACAAACACGCCGACCCGAAATAAATACTTATGATTGGCACAAACATTTGTCTCGATGCTGTGAACCAACCTGCAGCATCTTGTTTTACAGCTGGCGCTTAATCAACTGCGCCACGGAAGCTGTCTTTTTATTGCCTACGTAGGCAGACGAGTATTGGGCCGACTTGATGGTATACGTCTCAGCGGCCCATGGACCTTCGCAATGCTAAGGGTCTGGCATAACCTGGTCGCTGACTCAATCAGACCAGGGCGTACAATGACACGCATTTTAAAGATATTAAACGCTAAAGGCGGAAACATATTACTGAAACGCCACGCCACCCGACCCGACGATAGTATTTTCTATGACTAGAACCACACTACAAACACGTCACGCAACGTAGCATCGCGTGTTCGTAGTGTGGTTCTGGTCATAGAAAATACGACGGTTTGATTTATATTCAACACGTGTCGCGTAGGGTCGGGTGGAGTGGCGTTTCAGCAATGCTTCGGGCCTAAATCATATAGAGTATGCGACACTTTCCAAGTTGTTTTTAATATGCAACAAAATAAATTAAGACTAAACACTGATGTCCCAGGTATATGACAAACTTACAGTAAGATAAATTGCCAGAGAATTCTCTCTTACAGTTAGTCTGTTATCCAGTGTTTACAGTTATAAAAATATCAATTAGTCTACACTCCAAGATATAGTAACTCCTATAGACCAATTTACGACACCGCTTCAGCCATAAAAGTTCCTCTTTATGGTCGCACATAAACATTCCAAGGACTTGAGTGTATGTCGGTCGGCCTTTAAATATTGATGGAAAAGGGAAAGGCAAAGATTTTTGGCAAACAATATTCCCAAACTCTAGGTGGTAACACCTAATACCTATTTATATTCAGTTGAAATTGGGGGTAGTAATACTCTAACACTTTTCTATATAAAGCTATATATGGCTCGGTCGCGGAACTTCGCAGCTTGAAAAAGTTTTCCAGTGTACATACAGTAGTTTCTTTGAATCCTGCAAAAACCCCTGCTGTGTTCAGAAACACACATTAGTTTGCATTTTGTTTTTTGCGGTAGAGCAACGAGCGGTATAGATTGGCCAGACTAAAGCAAAAATTCAGACGTGAAAGACGTGAACACGCTTGCAATATTGTATTGGTATTACCGTCGCTGATGTTCTCTCCCCGCACCCCATCCAGAAAAAACGGTATGCAGGAAGCTGGTGGGAATATTTCCATTAAACTATAGGTGTAATTAAATCTGAATCCTGCTTTTTACTGGACATTGTCATTTAGTTTGAAGGGGCAACACCGAATGTCAAATTCGGTCTGATCGTAATTTTTGCTGGTGCTGTAAGCAGTATAATCGTGTGACGGCTAGTATTGCAGCACGTACACTACTAAACGGGATCCTGCAAAAAACGAAATGTTGCCGTGTGAAAGGGCTCTTAGGCTGATTTTGCACAACCTAACTTCGCCAATACCTTTACTTTTGAAAATGTCATCGCCACATTTTTTATGCGCATTTGATACCTTGCTAATATATGGGATTGACATTTTCAAGGTCAAAGGTATTGGCAAAGTTAGTTTGCGCAACTCAGCCTTAGTCAATAAATGGACTATCCAAAAAAAATATAAGTATAATGATAGTGACGTTTGAATTTTGGCTCACACAGGAACCTGTCGGCCATCCAGGACCGTGAGATCTGCTGCTACTCGATCTCGTGCAAGGAGAAGGACAACATCGACATCACTCTGCAGTGGCTCATCGCGCACAGTAAGTCGGGGAGCGCGCGTTAATGTCGCCGCGCACACACACCCATCTACACACAGACACGCGTACGCACGTATTTTATTTATCATCCCATATACTATTTTAGTACTAATCGATACATCAAAATTTGTTTTCCGAGTGGTTTTAGTAGGACAGCTGACATATGTCAATTTGACACTGACATTTCACAAATCTGTGCATGGACATCGGGTATAGACTGTGCGTTGCTGTGTAGCTGTCAAATAAAAATGAGATGAAAGTGGAAAGGACGAAGCAAGTGCGGCTTGTTCTCGCTCTGAGATGGCATCATAATCGTTTTGTCTGTTTCTAGAGAGGTCATATGGAGCTATAGCACAGTCCATCCTCTGTGTCTGTGTGACACACTAGTATAAGCTATTATGATTGTAGATATCGTAGATGTTTGTCAAATTTGTCTGTTGAAGTTTGATAAGGGTCATACAACATTTTACAGTTTGGATCTTTGGGAACGGCTGAAACAGTTGTGATCTAGTTTTTACTTATTTTTCATCTTTAAATGGGAAATTCCAATATTTACAAAGCCAAAATACACTCGACAAAGTTTTATTTACTGTAAAACAAACACATTATCGGCTGTGACATTTGGATGTATTTTTTGAAACTAAGATTGTCTGTTAGTCACATAAACTGCTCACTGCAGTAATGTACTACATAAATACTGCCTATGTTGGTATTGAATGGGATTGATAAAATAAAATATGTTTATATTACGTATCGCTTTGTGATAAGATGGCTCGCGTTATGTATTAAATGAGTTACGGTTACAATGAGATGTTAACGGTTTTTTCATAATGAAATACAATAAATTTCAATTGTTAAGCGATCACGAACATTGGTATTATAAATATAAATATCATGAAACAAAACAAGATATTGTAAGGCAAAGCCTTGTACATTTCAAGCCAATTTTGTCAAATAATATTCTTATTTACTACCTATTATTATCATGATTGTTGATTTTGAAATATAAAATATATTTTATTTTTCTATTGGGAAACGGTTCAACTTTCAATAATTGGAAAAAAGGGCAAATAAATATTGAATTTAATTTATTAAATGATTTTCTTTGTTAATATGATATATTATTTGTCAAGGTTGGTTGCTCAAACGGTTGCGTCAAGTGCCTGATATTGCAATGGGCCAAGGCAAAGCATCATTATATGCATGAATATGTATAAATACTTATAAAAATTTAATGTAATTCATTTTGACGAATGTTCAATCTCATGAATATCGTGATAGCTTGAGTTATGCACTCTCTAACCATGTGGCGAATTTGTCACGAAGATATGATAAATGGCTCTTTTATTTTTAATAGTAGAAGTGCCAATCTGTGATTTGAGTACGTAATTATTTTCAAAATATTAATTTGTTTACAACACGCATTGTCATATCGGAAGCAATTTCGTCACATACTGTATGTACTCACATCCAAAACATAGCAACCCATGCACAGTGTAGCTATAGTATATTACAGAACATATCATTTAAATGGTTTTGTTTTCACAAAGACCTCGTTTTTTTAGTTCTTAACGAACACATGTACATTTGATGCTATTTTCTGGATGTAGTGAATATCGTGTTAGAATATTTAGATTCCTTGATAATATTAGCGTTATATATAATATAAATATAACTATCTCTTACTGTTAGCTACGGAATTTAAGTTTATTGAGTATACAAATAATTGGGCAATGATTTTGTTCAGTGAGCTTTAAAAAATTAAAATTAAATATTTACCAAACTTTTAGCTACTAATAAAATTATTTTCCGTGCGATTTGGTTTTCAAAGCTCCGCTAAACCAATCCGTTCATAAGACCAAGTCAGCGGTTTTGTGAATACATACTTAAAAATGTTATAAAAAACTAATTGTATACTATCCGAAAATTAAAGTGACGTCAATGACATTAAAAAATAAGCTAGTTAAGCGGCTGAACAAAATTGGTGATCCATGGAGTTGAATTTGTCAAGTATAGAAAAGTCACTAGATGTGTAATAAAAGTACCCGCTTCGACTGCACATTATGTTTATAATATTAATCTAAAACATAGAAATACGGAATAAATTGTAAATTCAATTATATGCGCATAAGGCGGATCCATCGCTGCGTTAGATACAATCGAGATACTTTATCTGTGTTTATTTAGTATTAATATTTATTAGTTTATAGATTATACGTACTTATATGTGTCAAATATTTCTGCATTAGTAATATTTGTTTTTTTTTTCCGCCAATTTATGTTAAACATACTTGGCTCATAGAGTTGCATAGTGCCGTGCATCAATATGGTACCTGGTACGAAAATAATAAATTAAACTTAAAAAAAAAACTTATTTGTGATTAAACTTTCAAATACGACCAATGTCGGGCGCACGCAATTTCATTTCGACAAAAAATATAATTGAATATCATCATTTTATGTTTGGTTACAATCCAGCGTATTCTCGTCTTAAAGGCTGGCAATGCATCTCCATGCACCTATGGTGTTGCAGATGTCCATGGGCGGCGGTGATCACTTACCATCAAGGGTGTTGCTCTATACTCAGATACGAACTTTGAATGTTCGGACGTTTAACTTCCACATGTGAGATAAATTAAAATTTACTTCTAATAACCAATACTATTCTCTATGAAACTTACCATTCACTCCGATCTTACGACTTACGACGTGCGATAAAGGATTCCAATATTTTGTAAAGTATTTAGGCATAGTCGTACAGTTCTACGTACGATCTTCGATCTTTCGTTGTAATGTCGAAGTAAAGAGGAACCCCCCATGTGAACCGTATGCTCGTTTGCCTCCTTTAATATAATAAAAATAAATATCAGATTGGCTTATTATGGCATTCCATACAATAGGAAATATTTGACACGTATGTGTTGCGAATATATGTTTTTTTTATAAAGGTGCATATACACAATTGTGTCTGTAACAATATTAAGTAGAAACACAATTTAGAAAAGAGTTGGAAATTATGTGACTTTAATAGTGTATTTTTATTAACCTTAACACTACAGTCAAGTTGCTCACAGTTATATAGCGGTTTTATAAGAGTTTAGGGTTCCATAAAATACAAAATGTGTTGATACAAATAAAGGCCTTAATTTCATAGTATTTAATTCTATATGGACAAGTGACGTCTGTCAAGTGTTTTCCTTGCAATTACAAAATATATCAATCTCATATTGTTCGGTTTTGAGGTCACAAGTATACTGGGTCAAATGCACATACAGAATTGTGATTAAGACAAGCCAATGTTGTAAACCCCAGTTGTAAGAAAGTTTTGTATAATATTATTGCATTATTTCATGTGGCTTGTGAAAACTTGTACATTCTTAGTTAAAATTGAAAGTGAAAATGCCTGAAATATCTTAATGGGAGATATGAGGAGCAACTTCAATGGCGCCTTGATTTATAATTTAATTGCAGTGTCGTTATTGAATTGTCAAATGCTCTGCTGATAGTATTGCAAATATGGTTATTGCACAGACATCCTGTCAGACGATATAATGCATGTAAATAAACAATTGGTTAAGGAAGCATGCAAATAAGCGCTTGTACGAACTGCTACACAGATTGTTGGCTATGTTCAGTTTTATTTATCAATTGGACATATCTACGTCACAAATAATATTTGCAATATTATTTTCTTTAGCTTTCTGCTTAGCTGTTGAAAGGATTTTGTGAATTTCCTTGTAATGTTAAACGCCTAGGTATCAGCATGTTGCCACATGGTAATATGAATTTTGATCAAAATATATGTATTATAAAGACGTTGTAAATTTCCAGAAACTTCTCTTGCTAGTTTGTACTCTGTTTTTAATGAGGAAATAAACAACTTAAGGGCTGCGTTTGTGTTTCACTGTTAGAACCTAGTGTGAGCCATTTGAACTGGAACAATATGATGGATGTCGTCCATCGGCTTCTTCTTTGGCAGATCGTACAGGTGTGGGTATAAGTAGTGCACACTCTTGGCGACAGCATGGCGCGGCTCATCGTTCACACTCGGCGTTTCAACGCGGCGATGATAGAACACTGAATTTTTTGTAGTTTCATTTACCGGGGCGATGTTTGTTTGATTTATGAGTCCGACAAAGACTTGAACACATCAATTGAATCTTTTATTTGTCATGAGTGCCGTACAAAGTTCAGTTGTAGTATCCCTATGTGTGCGTAATGTTTGTAGGTTCACTGATTATAGTAGGACATTTCCTCATCAGAATCTAGAAAGCTTTACAGTGTTCTATAATGGCATTGCAGGACTTTTTTCTCATCACAACAATGAACCACACTCTTCGTTGTGACTCAATATTTAATATTTTACGGAGTACCATACAAAGAAATCTATTTGGAAATACTTAATGGTAGGCTCAGTATACAAAGCTACATTCAGATGTTATTGACCGGCTAGGTATGGGAAGTTTCGCTGTATTCAGAAATAAAGCCAGCATCACGCGCCTTTCTCATATCCTACGCAGTACGCGGGTTAAGTTTCTAACGACTGACAACTATGGAGCTTTATTGCAATGAATGACCAGACGAGTATGCCATTCACCTGATGGTAAGCGATATGCCCATGGACAGTAGCAAAACCAAACACAACCATGAATTACAAAGCAATGCTTGGCATTCCACTTTGCTCGCCATTCTGAGACATAAGATATGTTGTGCATATGTATGTTCTAAGTGTGGTTCTAGGTAACTAAAATTATTCTCGACATAGTCGTACACGCTTAGTACTCGCAGACCATCGCAGACTAAGAAGTGCTAAGAAGTAAATAGGTACTGTAGGTGACAAGTCGGCATGGCAATCGGGGTGTGACAGTTGTTAGATAACCGAAATATTATTAAAAAGAGTAGATATTATTTCTAACACAGTCCATATTAGAAACATATTATTTCGCGTTCTGTTATATGTTTAAACTCGAATATACACATGATAGTTTGAAAGAAAGTTAAGTTTTTGATATAAAATGTATTCCTCTTTACTTTAAAAGCCTTTTAAAATATTGTAGAATTGTAAAAACAACTTCAAAAGCATTAAGAGCGTTTATACCTTTCGCGCGCTTTTTGGCTTAAAAACAGGACTTTTCAAAGGAGTTAATATCCACCAATAAACCTTTTAAAGGAAAAATAATTAGTAATAATTTTAGAACATATTGTCATCTAGGGATTTTGGTAGAAAACATTATAGATTGATAGATAATTTGTGAATACTATAAGGATTACTGAACACAGGTTTCGTTATTTAGGCTTCGAATGGAAATTTGGAAGCTTAAGTGTTCCGAAATCACTAAATATAAGATGAAAATAAAAATATTATCAGACTAATAAGACCCTTGGGGAAGGATTTTGCTGAGAAAAATATTTTTTTGTTTTTAGTTCCTGACACAGTTACTGAAAAATAAAAATTTAAACAATGCGAAATTATTTCGAAACTCTCGTCAAGAACATTTTTTTTTTCACCAGCTTATCGTACATAATTTTATATAGTAATTGCCTACTATAATAGAAGAACACCTTATTAATTGTAAAAAATACTTTTTATCATTCTAATATTATTTCGAAATAATGATAACTTAAAGCCACCACCTTTTTGTATTACATTTTTATATTATTGATACTCGTATAGGTCTACCAGAATCTCATGGCATAAAATTTAAAAAAAATAACGATTTTTATGTGGCAATACCATCGACGAACAGCTGATTTAAAACTTGAGATATGTCATTCAATGTGAATATTTTAAGATTTCTATCCTCTCTTAGCGAAAAGGTACAAATTAGTTCTACAATCACAAGTGCGACACATTGTTTACAAGGTTTATCGCTAGATCCGTGAATAATTTGGTCAAATTTAAACAAAATCGTCGATTTTAAAATCGACGTCGTTTTAACAAGTAAGTCGGAGTGAATAGTTTTGATACTTCATTTTTTTTGGTTAGTGTTAGATATGTGTATGTGTTTTATCGTATATTGATATCATTTTTTGAAACTAAACAGTAATGCATTAAATACCTATTTACAGGAGTTTCCAGAGATATTAGATAAGGAACGGTTTATTATTATTTCTTTATCTTCATCGTCTTCATCAGAAGATTTACAGGAAAAGTATTTAGAAGTAAGCTCTGATTAAAGTGTTAATGAAATAAAGAAGACTGGAAATAAAATTATACGTTTTTATTATAGAATCTTGCATCTTTCGTATTACAATTATAGAATCTAATAATTATTTAAATAAAACCGACTCATAATCAAACTACTTACAATTTGGAAATTGAAAGTTGTTTGATTAAGTGAGAACTAACAAGAAGAGAGAATTAAAACGAAACTGGTGGCTCGGTACCACTATTTTTATCTACGTTTTGAAAGTACCAGCGCTCCATCTATATTATAAATACTCGTAAGACTCGTATGTATGGTATAATTTAAAACTGAAAAAATCTTATTTGCCTATTTTAATTGGCTATTAATCTAAAAGTACAATTTTGAAGTAATTATAATGTTTAAATAACCTTTATATTTTTAATTAAAACATTATGTAATTTATTTAAAAAGTTGTACTAAAAAAATAATGTCAATTTGAAATAAAAAATAATTACAATTATTGAAAGTATCAAAATATGTTCATCCAATAACCCCAGTGTTGCAATGCGTAAATTCAAATTTCCCAAAATCCCATGAGATTCTGGTAGACCTATAATAACGAAATTATATTTAAATAAAATGTTAATATCAAATATTGATATAATGTTTTTACAAAGCACAAATTATAGGCACTTATTATTTATGGGTAGTTTGTAGTAAAGGGATAACCATTTTGTTTTAGCTTTATAGGTAAATTTATTGAGAACTGGTAACACTGCTTTAAATCAATATTTTTCGGGAAAGAACCCGCCATAAACAAACGGAGTTTTCGATACTGGTTTGTAGTTTTTGTCAAATGTCGCGAAACAAATCTTGGTCTATGAAACAAACCTATCGTGAACCTATCGCAGTTATCCACGTCGGCAATCCAATAAATTATATTTAACTTGGCGCACTTGTTAGTCAAGATTATTCGTTGCCTACGTTCAGTCACGCAGGACGTGTGTTCAGTGTTATAATATTATTTCGTTATTAATTGTTTTAAATAATGGGGTCTTCTCAGTCAACTAGTACCAGCAGTGATCGTCCTGCTCCATTGCCAGTGGTACAGAGTACAGTTAAAAACCCAGCTGTTGTAGCACAGCAGCGACCGACAACAGCAAATAAAGTGCCGGAAGAATGCCTCGATGTATCTACTAAGATACAAACGGTTTCAGATAATCATAAGAAGAATAATGAATGCCAAACGGTTCAGACCAATAAAATAATTGCAGCCCAGCAGCAAGATACATCACTTGTCAATTATTTGGAGAGGTTGATCATTTCCAGGTATGTTATTTTTTATGTAGGTACATTATTTATTAAATAATTGGTGTTATTATTTCAACAAGTATTTTTTTATTTTGTTTACAACAATCTGAATAAACATTCAATTTATTAAGAAGTTAGTTAATTAAAGTTGAAAGAAGCTTTAATATAAACACCATGGTGTAAGTTCTTAACAAATAAGGCATAAAAAATGTATGGCTCAGTATAAATAAGAACATTATCATATTTTTAAATGCCATTTTGTAGATATATTATGTACCACACATAGTATAATAATGTGTGTTTTTTTTAGCGAAAATAATGTGAAAGCGAAAAAGCAAGTCCCAGAGGCACCAATTACCAATTTGAATTCACTTCTATCCCACATTTATGCAAGGTACATTAAGTTAGATGAAGAGGAATTTGAGCGAAACTACAAGGTGTTCCAAGCTATATTTTTGCCCTTGAATAAGAAAATGAAAGAAGTGGATCCTTATTATAATAAATATCAAAGTATGGTTAGTATCAATGGTCGAATATGCTATCACTTATATATTATTGGACATAAACCTGACAAAATCATTATATTATTAAGATTAATGAAGTCTCAAAATTTATTTACATAGACTATTTATAATATAGATAATTTAGTAATCTATCTCTTTCTGATAATGTGTAATAAATATTTACATTTAACAGTAATTCCTACATCAAGAGTGAATGAGATATGCATATTGGATTTAGAAAACAAAGGGGATCTAAACAAGTCAAAGCTATTCATAAATAGAATTTAGCCCGTGACAGAATAGGTATATATTTTATTTCATTAAATGGCGAGATGAGCATGCCATTTGCCTGATTGTAAGCTATATGGCTGCTTATGGACAGTAGAAAAACCAAACAACACCATAAAGTACAAAGCAATGCTTGGCATTCCTCTGTGCTTGCCATCCTAGGACATAAGATGTGAAGTCTCAATATGTCTAGTAGTTACTCTGGCTACAATGTTCTTCAAACTGGAACACAATAGTGTATTTACACTGGTGTCTGGTGGGAGAAATAGACATTGCAGTGGCACTGTTCATGAGCGGTCATATCGCTTACCATCAGGCGAACAGCATGCTCTTCTCGCCATTCATTGCAATAAAAAAAACATGGCCAGGTGGCCTCTTATATACGGTGGCCACCATCGATGCACTTCAGAGACGGCCCCGGGATACCGATGAACAGACGCGCCAGGACCGCCTCTTTGTGCACCGCCGCTTAGCGACAAGGCATGAGACGCGTTTGGCGTCACGTCTCGGGGGCCGCAAAGGTGGGGACGGCGGCCCCGCGTGGCCTCTGCGGCGCCGGGTTAGTTGTTATCCCGGCGCCTCCTACTTCTCCTGTGGCGACGAGCGGGATCAGCCTGCACCCGATCCCGCACGGCGCTTTCCTTCTGCGACATGACACGTTCGCAGAAGGAGAGCATGGCTCGTCACGACTTCCGGCTGCCGACCATGGCTTCGACCACGGCCGGCAGTGACAGGTCTCTTCCAACGACCGCGATGAGAGCGCTGCGCTTTTCGTCGCAGGCTGGGCATTACTCCAAAATGTGCTGGGTCGTGTCCTCACGGCAGTTGCCACAATGGTGGCACACGGCGGCTCCTCCGTTCCGTCTATGCGACACAGGTACGCACCGAAGCAACCGTGCCCGGTGAGCACCTGCGTCAGCCGATATGTCGGCGCACCGTGGCGCCTGTCCATCCACTGTTCGAAGACAGGTCGCACTGCCGCGACGGTCTTCGTACCAGCACTAGGGATAGGAAAAGCTTAAGGCCAACCGAGCCTAACACCCAATTAACACGCTGGCGTTGATGGAGGCTGGCCGAAGTTGGCCAAGCTTGTAATTGCACCATTAAATGTTTGTCTGAGATCGAAACAATGATTATTTGATCCTTGGATTGAACCCGCAACGTTTTTAAAATTAAAATGTCGATATCAGACAGTTGTATTATGAAACATGTACAGATCATCTAAATTCTGTTGATGTGAGGTGGTAACTAAAAATAAAATTATTCTGGTAACAGCGCTTTCGGCAGCAGAAGATCGCAGACGATCTCTATGTGTTCTGAGTTCTTTATAAACAGTAGTGCAATATTTTTTGTGACTGCGCTTGAATGATACGTGCCAATTTGTAATGCACAAATCTACTTCTTAATTTTTTTTTATTGCAGTGAATGGCAGGTCTATCATGCAATTCGCCTGATCATAAGCGGTACGACCGCTCATGGATATTAACAAAACTCTGACAGTGCATTTAGTCGTTTACACTGCTGTTTGGCGGAAGAAATAGACATTGAAGTGGTACCTACCCAGATAGTATAGATAACATATGAGAGATCAATCGCCAGTGGCAATTAAAAGACAACATGCCTCATCCTCCAATTGTCAATACCGACTGAGTTAAATGTGGAGTATAGATTGATTTGCAGTCAACAATTTATGATATGTACTCTTATATTTATTTGCTGTGCCTGCTCTAATGCAATACCATAATTGACCCAAACAATATGTTGGTACAATTTCATTCCAAAAATATTATTTCTTTTTATAGATTAAATTCGCCGGCAGCCATTACGACAATCTCCTGTTGCAAAAACCGAACGATTTAGATGTTGATATAGTTATTGGTCTTTCGCTGGACATGAAGATAAATCCAATCAATCCGGACCAAAGCGATGTAGTCATTCAGCCAATTAACCCTGGTTTTGTACAATTGAAAATGGGGCCGCAGTTCCAAAACCTTCACATGAGAGATGGTGTAGAGTGGCTCATCAACAAAACAGCATACAAGTGGAAAGACGATGCGCACTATTTGCTTCAAAGTAAATTTCTCGATTGGTTTAAGAGCGTTGTCAACAAAGCGTTAAATACGTTTGAGTCAAAAAATGGTTTATCCGTTTACACGGTTGAGGGCATAGAATACGTCATCAAGAGGTCCCAGGCCGGTCCAGCCATGACATTGATCATAGAGAACGTTCAGACTAATTTTAAATTAAGTGTTGACCTAGTTCCCGCCCTTAAATTCCCTGAAGAACGTTGGCCCATCAGCAAGGCTTATCAGCCTATACCGGAGAATTGCAAAAAAGAAATCTGGATGGTGGTCGGCAAGCCAAATAAGGCAGCGGCGACCAAACAAGATGAACAACGTTCGTGGCGTATCGCGCTGCACTACCAAGAGAGGGACCTGATGCATGACACGGCCAACTTGCGTCAAGTTATTCGACTGGTGAGTTTATTAATTATTATTTTCGTATTTTGTCATAATTGTGTTGGGCTTTTAAAAAAAGGAAATTAAAAAGGTTTAGAGGAGAAAATTCAATTCTAATTACACTCACTGAACAAATTAAACAAACACAAAAATACAAAACAAACAAATACAGCAGGTTTCGTACCTCAAGAGAAAAAAGCAATCCTTACAGGATCACTTTGTTGTCCGTCTGTCTGTCAAGATCCTTTTTCTCAGGAACGCGTAAAGTTGTCAAGCTGAAATTCATATCAAATATTAGGTATATAATAACTTTATGGACCTGAATATTTGATATGAATATTCTTAAGTTGTAACAAAGTCAAACTTCTATATCAACGCAATCCAAAGAAACAGCAATTTAAGGTCGAATATTTTGAAACTCGCAGATACTCGCAAGGGAATCAAAACCTAAAGGATACTTCCAGTCAACCTAGAATCTTGAAATTTGACATGAAGTTACATTTTATAGCACACATAAAAAAAATCGTTTCGAAATCCTTAAATGTTTAGTTACATCACATAGGTTTGTAGTTTGTACGAAACCCACAGTGCGTGAGTCGTCGAGACGAGCATGCCATTCGCCTGACAGTAAGTGATACGACCGCTTGAGGACAGTAGCGAAAACAAACAACACCATGAATTACAAAGCAATGCTTGGCATTCCACTGCGCTCGTCATCCTGAGACATAAGAGACATAATCTCAATATGTCCAGTAGTTACTTTGGCTACAATATCCTTCAAACCGGTACACAGCCGTACACACACATATGTTGTTTGACGGGAGAAATAGACTAATGTCTATTTACGGGGGTACCTACCCAGGCAGCCTTTCTCCTATGAGAAATCTACCACCAGTAAAGCCCTGGTTCTGTGACGAAAACGTGGTTTTAATACTTCAAAATGTAAAATGATTCATTAAAGTATGTAAATTGTAAATCCGCGATAAAATCTGTCCAAAAGGATCTTTAGTCAACTTTAAAATGAAATGAGTTAAATTTTGTCTGCAAACAATATAATAATAAAAACAATAAAAAATATACAAAAAATAAGTACTAAAACATCCTTGAAGTACGAATTGGATATGAGACTGGTGTCTGATATAGGCAGGGTCTGTGTTTCAGATATGTCTAAGATATTGTACTTTTGCGGAACTATGGTTGCTACTCTTGCTAGTCATAAACTTCTGTCTGTGTACTTATCAAGGTACCTTTCATAGAAGGTACCTTTGTGCAGACTTTTTTCGGTGACCAAAAAAAATCTACACAGAGGTATATTGGTGGTGATGGTAAAGACAATATAGGATGAGACAAGCACAGAGAGCGTAGATAAAGATCGATCTTAGGGGTACAAAGTTTAATTTAGCAATATCTTATCTACTAGATTTCATAAAACTTTTTTTATAAACAAAACTTCGACCATGTCTATTATTTGGTATATATTATGTTACTTAGATATGCTAACGAAACATCGTTTTTTTTGCAGATAAAGAAGTTACGGGACTCGTTGGGTATGAAAAAGATTGCCAGTTACTACATCAAGACACTATTCTTCTGGGAAATCAAAAAAAGGAACGACAAGAAATTTTGGAGGACCGATCCCGCGTCTCTGTTCAAAATCATGGTTACAGAACTCCACAAGGCGCTCGTTTCAAAAAACATACCATACTTTTGGAATAAGAGCAACAATCTAATTAGGCAAGTCGATGATAATATTTTACAAGGTTACGCGTCCAAGCTGGCGCCTCTGCTTCAAATCCTCGAGCAGCCCACCAACTATAAACTTGTCGCTAAGTTTTTGCTCTCGCCGCAAGAATTCAAACAGTATAATGAAATGTATTTGCATATTTGACCGCAGTTCTCTTTACGGAATTCCGATCAGTTTTGATAAGAATCCACGAGTGCTTTGTAAAGTGTAATAATTTAAGTTGAGATCTCTTGGAAGTGCTGATATAATTTTAACTTTTGCATTTTTTTCTATTTCGATCGACAGGTTGGTTTAACAAAAATTCTTAAGTCCCTTAAAGTGATAAAACAATTTAATTAATGTTATTTTTGTTTTGTGATATTCAGGCAATATTATTATTACATTGATCCTTATTGGCATCCTAATGTTTATGTGTGGGGTGCCCATAGTAATGGGCGCAGTTAACAATTTACAAATCTTGATTAAACATATTTCAGATTGAAAGGAATTTGTGGTTTAGTATTTTTTTCTAAGTCTGGAACAAACAACCACAACTTAATGAATACATATCAGGCTATCATTTAAAGTAAGCATGAGACATATTATTTTTTCTCGAGCTCTTTGAATATTGTTATTCTAGTTGATAGATGCAAAATTAATAACAACTATCTCTTAAATTGTGTAGAAGTACTTTTTGTAGATGTAATAAATAATGTCTAAACTTTTTGGGGACAACTCGGTGCTAAGACCGTATTTTAATATTGGCGAAGTGAAGGTAGCTATTTTTAGTGAATGACTGTTTTGTTCAGATCTCAGGGCCGAGGAATTTAGTTAAGTACTAGTTTGTGAGTTATGTACCAAAAGAAGGCCAGTGTGGTGTACTAAACCCTTTTTTATAGGAATGGAAAGGCGTATAGGCGATAAGTTGTAAGTGAAAACTAATTTGATGACTGATGAATTTTAAATTAATGACTAAAATAAAACCAGTTCTTACGGATTTTATGGCGGATTTGGTTTAATTTCAACATTTTTTAACTTCTCGACGCGACGTTTCGATTGCTTTACAATTTTCGTGGTCCCGAGGCGGACTCAATAAAATACATAAAATTAGTTTTATTTCAATGTGTAACATTATAAGTAACATTTGCGTAAATCGAAAAACCATTAATATGACTTGTTTGTGGCGATGCATATTATTGTCGTTAATAAACTAATTTTATCCGGAATTAAAGCTTTAATAAATTATGTGTGATAAGTTGATGAATAACTCATTGTAGGTATAATGGTTCGTTAGATTTACGCGATTTTTTTATTTCATTGTAGGTATGGATATGACGGAAAACGATTAAATATTTGGCGTTCAATTTGTCGATTCTTATAGCGCCATTACAGATTTATTTTAAACTACAAGAGACGCCATAAATATACAATCGTTTATGATGTTTGTTACATTTTAATGGCAATTAGTAATTACATATGCTAAGTACATTATGCAAGCCTTTTCATAATGGCGATTAGAATAACAAACGAATTCAATTAGATGGGTAATAAATGATAACACAGATTTTAGATTTTTATAATGCATTACAAATTTAAAAAAAAATAAGTTCTTTGAAATGACCGTTTCATCATCCAGCAGTTCTTTGAGACCTCAAAGAACTGCTGGATGTAAATTGCTTCAAACATGTCGCTGCCCATTTTTGGGGGACGGCAACGTTAAGTAATGTACTGCCTATGGCAAACAAGTCACTTCTGCCACAAATAATTTTGCCTGATACGCTTAAAGCACGCTCATGGTATGCATGTCGTAGTGAGGACACCTGAAATGTATTTAGAAAATAGCGTACCATAGCTCCATGTTCATTGTCTGCGCTTAATTTTGGCCTGTTGCCATGAGTAAGACATTCGTAACTCGGGTCACAAGGGATTGTCCAAATGTATTTTTGTATGTGATTATGAATTCGGTTGTTGTTTGACGATAATTGTTGTGATATGTTCTTCCTAAACGCCGATAAGAGAACGGTACTGAATGGTATAATTAATGTCCGAACTATTTATGCTATTTTAATATTAAGTATGTATTATGAATTTCGTGGATGTATTTAGTTTGAATTGTTATGAAATGTTCACTTTTATGGTGAATAGCGGGCCCCTGGCACCAGCTGGGGTTTAGCGAGTGTAAAGAAAAAATGATTATTTGTATTGAATTTTTATACTGTATTCTTATAAAATAAATATTGCTTATTTATTTTAGTATTTTCATTACACGGTATTACCTACATACTTAATAGTTATTCTTTATTGCAATAACATTGAGAGAGTACGTACCGGCTACTGGTAACATTTAAGAGGGGTATAGTAAACACGAAAGTGGTCTACTTTGTATGGGCTATGACATAAATGTCGTATGGCCAATTTCAGGGCACGTGAAATAGTCATTCTAGCATAATTTAGTTGCAAAAAGCAGATTGTCATTAAAATTATAAACTAAATGATAAAAAATTATTAGAGGATTATTTGTTGTTGTTGTGGCGGCGATAAAAAATCTAAAATACAAAGATAAGCTCAATCAAATACAATCTTGAAATCAGCACAATATCGTCTATAGATTTTAAGCGATAAACAATATAAAATCTAGGTATCTTTAAGTTATTATTCACGTCATGGGATCATGACGTATACATTTTTTGTTATGTTTTCGTTAGTGGCATAATATTATTATGAACTTTAGATTGCCTTGAACGAAAGTGACGGATATGTAACTTATTTAAGATTGATTAAAAAACTAAAGATAGGCCAATTACATTTGGCGTACCTATCAAAAAGATGGCCGAGAAAATCTTGCTAAAGTAAATATTAACTTAATGTAATAGATTTTCTCTTAACGGCGATAATAATTAGTAAGTATTTTTATTTCTAGACTTTATGTCGTAGTCCATGCAAGCATTTTGCTAGTCGTTGTGAGCGACGACTAATTTCGCTAACGCTCCACTGTGGATACAAGGGAGTGTCGCAACACTTACGTCGGAAAATTTACGCATTTTTCGCCCTGTGCATATATTTAATGTTATTTTAGCAAATACCCGTTACCTACACACAAAAAATAAAATAATATCCAACTTTCAATACAGTTCATACCTATGGTTAAGTCAATACCTATTCACTTATTTCCATGTAGAACTAAAGCCAATCATTTAGCTCTGTATGGATCTTGGGAACTTTATAAGCTGACTGGGAAAACGCAGAAGTACAAAGATAGATGTTAGGATGATAAAATGATTGACCCACAAATGGTGATATAGAGGACTAAGGCTGTATTCAATTGCATTGTAAGCCTACTGTTCTTATGATACGTAGGTATTAGTTCTGCTCCCAGTTAAGAACTATTTTATTATAAACCTTGACAAAAACTGACGTGTACAGTAGATTATGTCGTTTGTCAGACATAGACTTGTCAAACTGATCTGTTTTGGCTTCACCATGTAAAAGTTCCATACAACCCTGGAAGCCAGTGCTGGTGATATGAGTAACAGGGACAGTTGGGTGCCGCTAGCGGCAGGCCTCGTCATCGGCGCCGGGATCGTCACGCTGATCTACAAGATGTACTTCACGTGCCCTCGCGGCACCCTCAAGAACAGAACCAATCAGCAAATCAACGCGCCATATGTCTGCACATGTTCGAAAGGAGGACGAGACCCCGTGCGTGATCATTTTTTTCTTTTATCAGAGTAGACAAGCGAGAACGCTACTTGATGGTGAGCAAGTGATCGTCGCAGCCGTTGAAACCTAACTTGTTTATACAAATAGTGTTGCAGAATTTATGAAATCACTTTTATTTGAGGATTTACAAGTCATAATATTACGTATGCTAGCGTTAACTAAGTCTTTCTACTTAATAAATATACTACATACATACATACATAAACTCACGCCTTTTTCCCAGAAGGGGTAGGCAGAGGTGCCAGGGCACCCACATTTCGCCTTGTATGTTCCGTCACACAATGTGATAGGTGGCGAGCTTATCGCCATATCGGGCACAAATTCCTCACTCTGGGCTGATAATGAATAGAAAAATCCAATATCACTTTGCCCAACCCGGGATTCGAACCCGAGACCTCAGCTTTGTAAGCGTACCGTAGTACAACTACGCAACCGAGGCAGGCTAAATATACTAGGCTCATATATATCAGTTATAAACGATTAATTTGTATGTATACTTATATGTACTCTGATCAAATCAAGAATAATATTTGAATAATAATTTGTCATACGTATATACGTTAACCTGTAGTTTAACATATATTATGTAGGTATGTTACAAAGTGTAAATAAATATCTACAATACAGTTTGTGTCTTCAAACCATCAGTCACTTATTTTATGTGTCCATCTCCTTGTTTATTGTTAGTTTCTCTTCTCGTAGGATTAGAACTCCACTTATTTTCTGTGGATTTCAGTGTATTATTTAAATTGTTGGATACAGTGGTGAATGGCAGAGGAGTAATTTTAGAATATTTTGTTTTATCAAGCGGTTGCAGAGGGTATTCACACATTTTATCTAATGAGTGATTAGGGTTTATTCGCCTATGAAGTGCGGTAAGTATTAAGTGTAGTGGTTGGTGACGACACTTTTGGGGGCATTTGTGTATTATTACGGTTTTATTCATATACGGTTTTAAGACCTATTTTAGTTATCAAATGTTGCTCGACTTTAGAACATCAACATTAGGATTTGAAAACCTCTATTATTATTATTATTATATTAATCACTATTAAACGAAATTTGAAAAATATTTCTAAATATCACATATTTCTGATAATCCTTACAAAGCATAAACTTACAAGATGTTTCGATTGTTCTGATGAGAAGTATAATGAGGAAGGTCGCAACTCATAGCGATCACAACAAGATTTTCTATATGTGATGTCGGGCTACCCGCAATAGGCCAACGAGGTGGATTAAAGCTCATGCACTTTCGATTGAAATTCCTGTTGAAGAGGTGGTTTGTACTTGGCAGTGAGTCATTAATGTCACTATGGGCTGATCCAGACAATAGCATGACATAGGCTTTTGTGTTTTTTTGTTTTCCGTTGGATGATCCGATTCGATGTAGTGACACTATTATTACCTGTATTGCATTTTTTAGATACAAAAGTAGTGGATATTGGATAAGTTTTAATCTCCTGAGTGTATTCAACCTTTTCTTTATTCGTATAGGGGTAAAAAATGCCTATATTTTTGGGTGTAGTTCTGGTTTAGGTATGTGACGTTTTACGTTATCATGACTGGCAATATAAATAGAAAAAGGGCGATATTTTTCCAAGTTGGGTGGTGGTGGGGTGGAGGTCTCTCATATATCTCTTTGATTATTAATTATTGTTATATGTGTACTTCGTAATTGGCGTATTGTTTCGTTTTTAATTGTAATGTATTTTAAATTGTCAGCTGTGAAGGACCTAATAAATAAATAAATAAATAAATAAATATATAGAGGCCGTTTGGGTGGGTACTACCGCAATGTCTATTTCTTCCATCAAACAGCAGTGTAAATGCATTTTTGTGTTTCGGTTTGAAGGATATTGTAGCCAGAGTAACCACTGTACATATTGAGACTTAACATATGTCTCTGGATGGCTAGCGCAGTGGAATGCCAAGCATTGCTTGTAATTCAAGGTACTGTTTGATTTTGCTACTGTTCATGAGCAGTCGTATCGCTTACCATCAAGCGAACGGCATGTTCGTCTCGCCATAATAGAAATAATAAATATATATTAAACAATTATAAAAAAGAGTATGGGTTAAAACATTAATTTATTATTGTATACCATTCACCTTGAATTCTTACACAAAATGTGTGTAAAGGGGGAAAAAATAAGTATATGTAGAGTTTTCATGTTGGTGGGACGTAGGATTTTATAGGAGATAGAATACTATAGAATGAGGACAGTTGATTAATTTGCGCGTGTTGTTTAGTTATGTATTTTATTTTGCAGTGTCAAATACACAAAACGTGCAATAGGTGTTGAAACGGAACTTTTTAAACAAACGATGTAAAAAGAAAACGACAATTCAACACCACTCTTCTGTCAAGAAAAGTCATCGAAATGGCGAGCTAATAGCCAAAAATGTTACGCCTGCTTAAACTTAGTTTGGAGGATATTTCTTCAAACCAACAATTTAAGAACCCTACAAAAATGAAGAAGTCAAATTATACGCCATAGAAACAGATCATACGTAAAATGTGTGATTGGTAAGTTCCGATGTTGAGGTAATGTGTAAGATCTAAACAATAACCAGTTGATGGGATTTGGATGTAGTATATATACCCTAGTGTATGTTGAATTGATGTTTGTGCTGACATGAACATCTTTGCGAGAACTTGCCTAGGTAATAACCAATGTCAAAGTCTCTTTCTCCCCCCAAACTACAGTAAAAATGCACTGTGAGTTCGAGTTTGAAGGATATTGTAGCCACACTAACTACTGGACATTATGAGATTTAACATCTTGTGTTTGAGGATGGCGAGCGTAGTTGAATGTCAAGAATTACTTTGTGATGCATGGTGTTGATACTGTTCCTGCGAATTGCAGGCTCTTCTCGCTATTAATGCCTATATAAAAATAATGTAGCGGACATGTTTTTGACAATTTTCAGCGCTGAAGAGTTGGAACTCCGGAAGAAAACAGAAAAAGGGACGCAAGCTTCTGGGCCGGAGCCTAGACCCGGGATATTCAGCTCAGCGATTGATCGAATAACGCCTTGGCTCCCACTCTTAGGCAGTTCAGCACTTGCCATGGCGTTTTTCGCACTGATGTACAAACGCTTTGGTAGATTGTTTACGAAATCGAAGAAATTACTTGGACAAGTTTGTTATAGTGACTCCACAAGTGCTGCAACGAAAACTAGTGATAAGAAAAAGGTAGATAATCAGAAATGTTTTATACTTCTTAAATCTAGAAGTAGTAATGACAGGGGTTATTCGTAAGTAATTGATTTAAATTATATAGTAAGCATTCGAAATATTTGCGGTATAATACTACGTAAAAAATCATATTTACTTACCTCTTCGATCAAATATACACTAGATACAACATGCGCGCTTAGAAAATGGCACCAAAAAAGAGTGCTTTAAGCACTATTTCGCCTTCAGTCACGCATCGACCGTTGCTTCTAAAACGTCGCATAACTCTAGACAATATTATGTGAAAAGCTACTTTAAGCTCCAGGAATAAGGTGGAATTTGTGTTAATATATTTGGAATATGTGATCTTTTTGGTTTACTCTTTTTAATGTCATGCATCGGTGCCACTTTTTAACAGAACTTTTACAGGGAACTGTGTATCTAGTGTATATTTGATCGAAGACTTACCTTGTCAATCATACTTCGCTTAGGAAGACTTAGGATTATGATTTGTCGTGTTGCCGACAATAGGATAGGCCTATACTCTAAATAAACTGGTTGATGCAGACGTAAATATCTAATGTTATTACTTCAGTATTGCGATTACTTTAAAACCTAGGTGTTTGACGTTTGTATAATTTCTTTAGTCGCTACGTATGTTTCAATTCGTGGAAACATTCCCCTTATCAATGACCTGTAGACATTTCACTCAAGATAATATAGCAAATATCTTGACTAAATTATGTCTGTATATAGTATACGTATGATAATATAAAATGTAGTAGAGCCACGCTGTCCTCAGTCATGGTGAGTCATCAATCAATCAATCAATGCATATAGTAAACATTGGTTTTACGCCAACTTCTGTATTGACGTCTTCAACTGGGTGAATTCCAATAGTCTACCGATGTCGGATAATACACGGTTAAATAACTACTCTTTTATCTCTATTTCAGACAAAGGTGGTGGAGCAGAAGAGGAAAAGTATATGCGACTGTTGATAGACCAATTACACACATTTTACAGATTATGTATTTGTTTCTTTAAGACACCTTCTGCATATTAAAATGAGGAACCCTTTGTTCGTCTTTATTCATTTATTTGGGAGTATACTATCGTGTATAGTATCTTGTATTCTATTCGCGATTTCGGAATTTTGAAAGCTGCACTGTTGAAGAGGAACGATGCTATGAACGACTAAGGCTGAGTTGCACAAACTAACTGCCAAAACCTGTGTAATTGAAAATGACAATCGCATACATTAGCAAGGTCAAATACGTCTCCAATGTATGGCGATGACATTTTCAAAGGCATTGGCAAAGTTAGTTTGTGCAACTCAGTCGAAATGTAGGTGCAATTGTTAAAAAAAGCTTCATGAACGTAAATGTTAAGTTTGTCAACAACTAGGTTTTATAAAATCAATTGCAGCGTGGGACGTTGACCCACAAAGTAGACAAACGACCATGTAAAGGTAGTACTGAATACATCGCCTTTTGTACAGTTTAGTATGACAAGGCTTTGTTCAGCAGCCGACTGCCTGTGGCTGAAGAAGACAATGATGAGCGCTTCAAGCAGAACTACGAGTATTTGCAATAATATTATAGACACCTACCTATCTGAAATCCGGTTTAAAAATATAATAAATACACCCAATAGCCCCATATTATAGACCTGACCCCATACTAATATCGAGTTTTGTGTCCTGGGTATCAGGAAATACGAGAGACATTTCGGTCTCACAATCACCCAGACCACACAATATTTATTTATTTATTTTATTTATTTATTCTTTTTTGTACACCAAATAATACTTAAACTAAAACTATACAACAACAAGAAGAACAATAACAATAGGAATAGGTTCACACAAATATTTGTTTCGGTATGGGGATCGAACCCGCGGTCTATTGTTTCACAGCCGGCGTCTTACCAACTGAGCCACGGACGCTGAGTTGAGGAGGAGTCGAGGCTGAGTCCGTTTGTTGAATCAGTTACCTTTGGTAGGAAGTTTCTTATAGAATTGTGTTGTAACGCATTGTAGTATATTAGAGATTAAAATAAGGCAATTAAGTAATTTCTATACTTATTTTGCTTACTGCCAAAACCAAAGACAACCACCACATTTTTTCTTTCATCTTCTGGGTTCTACTTTATTCACCGGACCATAGATGTAGTATAGAACGCCGGACCATACGTTTAACGGATTGTATTTTTAATACATAACTTAGCCTTAGCTTAGCCTTTAATACATAATTATGTAGGTACTTTATAAAATTTTCAATATTAAAGGGTTTGCAAGCAGTTAAGACACTTCACTTGGGGTGGTAGCATAGGTTTCGCTGCTGTATTACGTCGGGGACGTGTGATTGCTGGATGGATTTCCTCTCGGCTCTCCCACTGAGGGGCCGGCAATGCTTTTACGACCCAAGTGGTGTAGATATTCATAAATGTACCAGTACTGGTCATGGGTCTTCTCTCCTATTCAATATGAAGACTACGACGTTAAACAAAGCGCTCAATAAGTATCTAAGTTAATTAGGGTAGGATATAATGTTCAGAATAAAGAGAGTGTTTATAATAACTCAAGCTTAAAGTAATAGTCTTGTATGTGGATAGTATCGAAGCTTGGTTGGAATGTATACTACGAGGTTCTGGATTCAATTTGATATTAAAGAGCACATAACATTTGTCAACAAGTCTACGTTTGAGCAAGCTGCTAAAAATAACAAATTAATATTTTTGTAGTGTAAGAATGGTTTTTAACACTATCTACGGAAAGGACCCTCAGTATATTTGCAGTTTTAAAAAGATGATAGTAAATGTCGCGCTAAAATAAATATTAAATCAACTTAATCTACTAGTTTCCATCTTAACGGTGATAAGAATGATTTATCTTTATTTTTATTAAACTTTCTCGTCATAATACGAGCATATTCAAAATCGTTGTGGGCGACAACTATTTTCCATAAGCTCCAATGGAGAAGCACGGGAACGCAGCACCACTTCGTCGGAACAATTTTCGCGCTTTCCGCCAATCATACATAAATGTTGGTTATTGGGAAACAGAAAATGAAACTAAAAAGCTCACAAGATCTTTGATAAGCTATTTATTACCTACAAACATAAGTTTTTTAAATTGCAATTAATGACAAGACGAGCATGCCGTTCGCCTGATGGTAAGCTATACCACTGCTCGTGGACAGTAGCAAAACCAAACAACATCTTGAATTACAAAGCAATGCTTGGTAGCACTGCGCTCGCCATCCTGGCGACATAAGATGTTAAGTCTCAATATGTCCAGTAGTTACTCTAGCTACAATGTCCTTCAAACCGAAACACAACAGTGCATTTACACTGCTGTTTGGCGGGAGAAATAGACATTGCGGTGGCACCTACCCAGATGGGCTCTCACATATGAGAGACCTACCACTAATTTTGTTTGCAATTATCTAATCGTATATTAGTCGGTAAGTCCCATGGCAGTATTTGCGTGGAGTTTCTCGTAATCGTGCGGTGTAAACCGTTCGGGTAACCCCGCGGTCTGTGGACCCATCGTTGTCTATGGTAGGATATTTTTATGAATTGAAATAATAATCCTACATTGTTGCTAAACAATTCACCGACACTCATTAATATTGATAAGAATTAATAGATAAGCATAATCTATGTAAGTCGTGTGAACAGTGAAGCGCTGTTGTTTTTGTTTAGATACCTAGTGCTATTTATTGGAAAAACTAATATGTAAAGAAATATACACTGGGCTGTTTTAGTAAGAAAGTAATTTTAGCGGCATGTCATTTGGGTGGCGGATGATGGATTCGTTATTTGTAAAACTAATAGTCGTGATGGCTAAAAATAAGCTCTTCACACATTTGGTACTATTCCTATTGTAAGTTGTCAAGTTTAGTGACATAATAGGTACAGTCACGAGCATAAATATATACCTATGGGCGGATTAGCAAAAATATCTGTCGCAAGAACGAGTTCAATAATATCTGTCTGCACGTACGCAGCAAAAATATCAGACCTTATCAGGCAGCATAATAAAGTGGCATCAAAATAATGTGATGAAAATGTACATGAAATAATTGTGATAACCTTTCAAAGCATAAATATGTGACGTTGCAGGTGGCAAAATGAGGGATAATTTAACTCTGACAATATTATATTTAGGTATTTACTTTTTGAAATAAGCAAAAGAGCATGTCTTGCAAATGGTGATATTGTTTTATTATTATTACAAGTTATTTAATTCAGTTCAGAGTCGTCGTTATATCTAAACGAAATTTGTCGCAGGTACACAGTTACAATCATATAAAAAATATTCATGAAACTTTCTCAATAACGCAGCCACCATGTTATTTTTTTTGTCGCGAATATAAATCATTGGAGGGTAGTTTTTCATTATTTGCTTCTCACTGGTGATGTATCATTAAGTTTCGTCTACGCTCGGGAACGCACGGTGCTTGTTACTTAGTCGACTTGGATTTTCGCCTTGTTTGGACTATCTATCGTCTATCATGGACTACCTATGATCTAGCTTCGCAAACGGGACCCCGGTAAGTTGCCAAGTCCGGTAAGGGTATTGCGACTGAATTGTCGTCTTTTCGCTATCGTTTTCTATATCTCAATTAGTAGAGCGATTACAAACAGGGCTCCTTTACAATTGAGACTTTGGTTGACCTCTTCAACCAAAGTCCGGCCATGTCCACATGGCCTAGTGAGCATTGGCGAACTGTACATACCATAGAAATTCTTATATATAACTCTCTAAAAGGTGTGAAAATCTCACGATATTAAACTTTGCCGTTAAATGTGTGACTTGGCAAGCGATACCTCCGCAATTTTTGCAGATTTTCTCATGAAACGTTGTCGTTAAAATGTGTGATAATTCATATGTAAAGTCAAAGTTGTGTCCGGGATTAATATTCCTGAGTTTCTGACTACCGTCATGTCCCGATCCTCCGACATGGCTCCAATAAGCATTAAAATTTAGCTAATAGGGAGTAAAGAACTCAATTCATTTTATTAGTAGGTAATTAATATTTAAAACTTGTACGCGACATGCAGGCGCCGATTGAAGACCTGTGTATGGCAGCTGAAGTGTAATTGTGTTGACTTATAAAGCAAGTAAGCAATTATGCATTCCACGCAAATAATAGTGTAGCTAGCGCAAACCATACTGTAAAACAGCGATTGTCTTTAGAATTTTAAATAATTAATAAATATTTTGTAATATTCTCAAAATGATTTCGTTATATGAGGGAAAAATAAGAATCCTTCCTTAAAGAAATCAAATTTATGGCTGATGGAATAATGAAGTTTGTACATCTATCACTTCTTATTTTTGGCAACGTGTTTCACGTAATGAAACTTGAGTGAAACATTTAATTTGTTCTTGTAACTTGATGTTTTTATACAAAATACTCAATAATTGGACTCAGATATGCCAATTATAATAATATTGATAGAAAATGCGTAGAGCTTATGTAGGTCATTGACATAAATAAAAACTGGTCAAGTGTGAGTCGGACTCGCGCACGAAAGGTTCGATACCATCATCTATAAAAGAAACCCTAAAAATCTCATTTGTTCCTGTTTATTAAACAAAAACACGTTTATTGTACGGGGAATTAATATTTTCATTTTTTTATTTTTAGTTTTCGTGGTTATAGCGGCAACGGAAATAAATAATTTGTGAAAAATTCGATCTTTCTAGCTATCATGGCTTATGAGATACAGCCTGATGACAGACATACAGACAGACAGTGGAGGCTTAGTAATAGGGTCCCGTTTTTACCTTTTAGGTACGGAACCCTAAATATCAATGACGTAGATACCTATTTTAAGATAACATCATATTTGCGAGTTTTTATTGTCAGATCTGGATCTGTGAAAACCTATTTCACTATTATCTTATGGTGGATTTACATGTTGGTTGAGGCTGGGCCAACGTCTACCAACTCCAAGCTATTAACTATGAAAAATTTAAGGCCAGCCGAGCCAAACACCCCGTTTATACGCTGGCGTTGGTGGAGGCTGGCTGAGGTTGGCCAAGCGTGTAAATGCAGCATTATGTATTTTTGCATATTATGGTCATTTTGTGTGTCAATGTTTCATATTTTCACTTTTGGGATGATTTTCGTGTGATCGGGCAGAAATAGACACTTCCAGATTTAAAATCAGAGCGTTTGTACAGCTTGAAGCTAACTCCAAATGTTTTATCAGAGAGTTTAAAGTTGTTCCTAATAAGGGTTTTAATTTTCCTGCCAAAATCTGTTATCGTTTTAAATCAATCATTATATAATTTTAGTTAAATAATCAATTAGAAGAACGTGGTGGCCTATTGGTAATGTATCTAATTTCTCGAGTCAAAGGTCGGGGGTTTGAATCCTAGCCCGCACTTTGATTTTACAGTCATGTATATTCTTATTGAACTACCTCGCACTTTAAACAGGGTAAACTTGGTGAGGAAAGAAGCATATTATAAATATCTAACAAGAATGTCTATTGTATGTAAAGTGTGTCAATCCGCATTACGTGAGCGTGGTGGCCTAAGGATTAAGGCCTACCTGCCGGTGGAAGAATATTCGTCTCCAGCCGAATAGCAACTGTGCACAGCTGTGAAGGACCCGTCGTAGGGGTGTTCCTACATAGATGTGTAGGTAAGTGGTTTTTTATTGCATATTTTTGTTACATGTATAATAGTGCTTCCACTTTACTTTGGATGTCTGTATATCTTCAGGCTTATTTGTACTCAGTGCCCACTGGGAAGACGCAGCTATCTCGTGTCAGTATACATTCCTATCAAATATAGACTAAACTGCGCTTACCATCCGGCTCTTTGTAGTAAAAACGTGCTTATAATTTGTTCTTTGTAAATTCTGTTTATTATCAATATGTAATAACAATTAAAACCGCATTATTATCGGTTGGAAATTCCACCGACTATCATGATTCACCAACGAAGGACACAAATGAAAGACTCGTATGAAACAAAATATATTTAATACCATTTTCATTTTACAAATCATCCTTTGTTGAATGTTCTAACACGTACACAACCGTAACAAATATCATTATATCCGTTAGTGCCTTACAAAACGAGGAACGTTAGGGACTATTTACAACAAACGCAACAGCTCGCGTGTGCACCGCCCTCAATGACTACTCAAAAAATATGCGTGTATACAACTTCGAAAAAGAATAAATAGGTCATAAGCAACGACTTGTTTTTTTGTTGCTGTTAAATTGTATAAAATTAGAGCAGTTGTAAAGTAAATTTGATCCTTAAGATAGGTCCTTGGGGATCAGGATACTTATTGAATCGAAATGTGTCACTTTTACTGACCAGCAAGCAATAATATTACATGAATGTGTGAAGTTAAAACAATAATATGTCTTGCAATTAACGAACATAACACAAAGATATCAACTCCCTTTACTATACAAGACGCTTTAACGCAGTAAACCGCTTGTGTTAACTTTATTGTAGCGTTGGTATTACTGTTTTTTTTTAGATTATGTTATCGCATTGTCCCTTCACATTTATAAAGGATATCCCTTTTTTTGATACGCTACTACTCATATGTGTCATGAATAAATAATAAAACTTATTTTATTGGTTCCTGGAGATAAATATAAATGTGAGTATATCAATAGATTTCTCAGAAACACCACAACATAAATATAGGAATATTTGGTATAGTATATGAAAAAGGTTCTTTAATTACTCAATTACGAAAGTAATAATTTATATTTTTATATAATCATGAAGTGTAGTTAGTCATTAAACGCTGGTGCACACAAAATAAAATTACAATATACTACTTATCCAGAAAATGATATGCATGACGGTGTAACATCACCCTTAAAATAAATTAAGTGTTGAAACATTTTTCTGTAGAAATAGGTGAAACGAGTTACACCAAAGTTCGCTTGCTCGTGGCAAATATTCTTTGATATGTGCACGACTAATTTAGCATATTATACAAGGGTCTGCACTTCTTAACACGCAAAATGAACATCTAGTCCATCCCTGTCAATTTTTATTGAAACAGTCAAGAGTGTCGGCAATAATTACTGCAACAGTCAAGAGTACTTTTTTTTAAATTACCCTACACATTGTTACATTATTTAAATTAAAAAAAACTTTTGTTTAAATTACGTTCTTAAAAGTGCTTGTTTGCAATCAAGCAACTTTAACAGGCTTTTTATTTAAATTAGACAATACATACTTGTTAATTTCCCTGTAAGTAATACGAGGGTATCTATCAGGTTATTAAACTTCCTGCGGATACCATATAATTATATCAGAGTGACTCAAAAAGGGACTTAAAACAATATTTATTAATTTTATTATATTACGATACACTTGGAGTTGTAGAAATCTCATTCTTGAGCAAGGAAAAACACAAGATTTGTAAAAGTTAATGAAAACCTTTCTGCAAAACTTGAATAACCATAACATAACATAACATACATACATATATTTCATAAGGGGTTATACAAGCTGTGAATTGGTTACGATGAACAACAAAGCCGGATCATAACGTATTGTCGTGTAATTAAATAACAACAAAAACAAAGCATCATATATCATAACATTTACGTAATCAGAAGGAAGCGTGAAAGGATAGGACACAAGACAGCACTTTCTTTTGTTGTGATTAGAGTCACAATAACATTTAAAAGTGGATAAATCATGTTTAAAAAAGTATAGATTGAAAGTAAGTTGACAGCCTTCGTGGTGGAGTTAGTTAGACGCCGGCTGTAAAACGAGAGGCAGCGTTTTCGATCCCCGTACCGATAATTTGTGTTGCCAGGTATTTGTTTTGAGTCAGAGTGTTTGTGAGACTAAAAAGTGTCTCGTAGTTTCTAATACCCACGACTCTAGCCTCGATCTTAGTGTGGGGTCAGGACTATGTATGAGATTATTGGAAGTAATTATTATTTTATGAATTCGGGGAGTAGTGACAAGGAAAAAAGTAAGGAAAGAAAGTAAGAACAGTACCTAATATGCTCTTAATCAGAACGTGTATCCTGTTTATATATTAAAGCATAGTTCTAGGTAATTGAAAAAAAATATTTTGAAAGTCCAGAAAATAAACTTATCAAATGCATGACGATTGTCAATGATTTACATTGCTTTCCCAAAGGACTTTATCATGGCCTTGTAAATATTGCACATGTTATGAAGCAGTATAGTATAGTAATTGTAGCGACTGTTTAGATATGATAGTTTGAGACAAATTACTTCCTCCAATGCGTTGCACTCGCATTCAGGAGCGGTGCAGTTTGCAGTGTGGGCAAAAAAAACTAAATAAATCAGTGGTTCTTAACTGGTAATCTGAACCACTGGTAGTCCCTGGAAGTATTCCAAGTGGTCCAGGGAGCCATCCTCAGGCCATCCTTAACATATTTTTAGCATGGTTTATTTATAGATAGATAGAAATACTCTTTATTTATTTACATTTTGTTAGTGTATTAACAAACAATCAAACCAGTCAATCAACTGGGTGGTCAATGGGTAAACAATTTGCTCAAATGGTCCCTCGTGACTAAAAGGTTATGAACCACTGGATTAAATCGACCCATGCTTGTTGCACGACCATCAGGGTCTCTTGTATGCATTTATTATCCGGAGCAATTTCGGTGTTTGTCAGATTTTTGAGGTGTCCCGAGTTATGAATACTTACTTCGTATTGATTTGCGAGTAGATCAAAATTATTTCTGATTATGTTAAAGGTTGACACCCTTTCGGTATAGCCGATTATTTGTTTAACAAAAGAGTTCTATTAACCAACAACGTGTGCATACATCGTCAGATTATCCACGCAATTGAAGGATAAGAATTTCAAAGAAAGCTGATAATGTATGTCCAGCAACAATACAAAGTACAGTAATACCCCGGACTTACGCGATAGGTGGGACCAAGCGATAGCCGTGTAAGTCGAATTCGCGTAAGACGGGGTTCAATTGTGCAACACCAAAGATAGTGTTTTTCGTTTCTTGTTAGCTTCAAACGACCCATGATTTGCTCTTTTAGATGACATAATTAAATATTAAATCAATAATATATACCGCGTACGTAAAAAATCCACGCGGAAAACGTTCGAACTTGTCGTAAACCGGACACTGGCAGGACAGAGTGGGAAAGCCAATGTGTGAGAAAAACCGCGTAACTCCAAATTCGCGTAAAACGGGGTAGCGTAAGTCGGGGTATTACTGTACTATTTTGTCCATATCCTAAAATACGTAGAAATATATAGAGATAATGTGTGAATGAAAAGCAGGCAGTGCCCATAATTTCCAGTTATATTTCATTTTGCGTGGAATATTATTTTTGTGTTATCCAACCGCATAATATGTATTCATTGCGGTTTAGACTAAAAACACAATAAAGTCTATATTATTTAAAATAAATGTGTATAAACAAGTATCAATTTTGTTTAATTACTGATGAGCGTTTCATTAGATGTTTTTTGTCATGAATTTATGAAATAAATAGTCATACATATATTTATAGTCTAGAAATGTTATAATTGAGATATTGCACTATTCTATATATTTTAATAAAGAAATGCAAAAAGCCTATAATTAAGTAATATTTTGATAAAACTGTTTCACTAAGTCAAGAAATATAACTATCTAGACTTCATCAGAAACGGACATCAATATTTCTTTCTATGTATTCGGCTAGTATATTTAAATTGCGGCTAGGTAAATATGTGCAGTCATAGTATTTTATTACAATGACAACGAATGTTCTGTGGCTTTTATGAAATTTATTTGCGCGTACAAATGATCTTTGTAGTTCTAACAAAATTTTATTAGCATCGAGTTGTTTACAAACATAACTAGCCCGTAAAAGTCTAGTTTATGGAAACCTTTCAGTCAACATTGAAAACAAAAAAGTGTTTTATTTAAACATTTATTTATTAAACTCGATATTAATATAATTAAGATAACACTTTAGAACTAAGATTAGCGAAAAAGATTTAAATTTTAAAGAACCTCGTTAATTTCAACAAAACACCCATGACAGCACATTGAGGAAATGCGTTAAAAATAAAAGAACATAATTCAGTATTCCCTCATTCGCCTATTTATTTAAATCTTAAACAATAACTTTTAACTATGTATAAATACCGTTAAGCTGCTAAGTAGTTATCAGTCTTAAGTGTCCATCTATTAAGAGGGTACTACACTGTAGCTATTCTGCAAGTGCTATTGTTTCCAATGCATGCATTATTATTTCAATAGATAAACATGAGATTGTGGGCGTATAAACTGTTTGTTGAATTTAACGCCATCTATGTTTCGTATCTTTAAAGTTGCTAACATCGGGAATGAATTTCTCGCTCTATAGGTACTAATCTCTAACTGTAAAAGTGATAGAAGATATCCTTATTTAAATGAAATAATGGAACCATTGAAAAGTAATAATGGAATTAATGAATAGTGATAAAGTTCTATAGATTTGAAAAAAGGACTTCATATTATATGAATATGTGGCTCAATATTGTAGAATAGTTGTAAACAATAAGAAGAATTACCAACATTTAATGCTACTATTTACATACATACATAAACTCACGCCTTTTTCACAGAAGGGGTAGCAGAGGTTCTCCTGTTATTATACCAGGAATCTCACGTTATTAATAATGAAATAAGCATGTATGAGGTTTGTCTGCTTATGAGAACAATAGCACTTGTATTAGAAAATACGTAATAAGCGAAACGATAACTGGACGGACACGTAATTGCTCTTTGCTACTAAAGTCTGACCGCTTATAACGACTTCTTAAAAACTCACTTATATAGAAAATTATTGAGAAAATATTTTTGTTGTAATCTCAAAATGAAAATAATATGCCTATTTATTTTATGTGATATACTTAAAGTGACTTTCTAAATTTGATTCCCAAGGCAAAGCGTTAGACTTTTTGTAGTTCGGTATGATAGGCGATCAGTTCCACCTACATAATGATACGCAAAACATTCATACGAACTATGGCTGGCTCTGTTGACACTCATATCTAGGCCCTTCTTGGATACAAATGATTGATTATGAGTGTAATTTATTATTACACTAAACAGGGCAAGCAAAAGCGTCAGAAAGCGAGATTACACTTAATTCAACAATTCAGTAGAGTTTTTAGTCGTCATAAGCGATTCTGACAGTAATAATAAAAAATGTTTCAACACCCGCAATGTGTGTAGGATATATAACTTTTACGTTCATTTGTTTTGGCACTGATTTTATATTAAAGAAGACTGAAGGCTGTGTTAAGTAAATGTCTATTTAACTTTCAGGTCCTATTAAATATTAAATGTGACTGTTTAAATTTTAGGTATTTGCCTTGATAGCTTAGATAACACATTTACTTAGAACAGTCTTCAGTGTTGATTTGAAAAACCAATAAAAGACCGAATATATCGATCAACACGTCCTATATTTGTAAGCCTCGATAATCACCCTACATACACCCACGACAACCATCGCTATAACCCACGTAAACCCTAAGTTTATCCAATTATGACAACCCTATATACAATTTTACACCATCGTTTTATACCCTGACACAACGTGTAACCATGATTATTATTAAATGAAAAATATAGATAAATATTAAATACATACGTAATACTGTATTTACAAAAATATTTTTATCAATAATGATATTGGCTTGAAGTCGGCTATTTTTACACAAAATATTTTTTTCTAGATTATTTACATTTTATATTATTCTTTACTGATACAAGATATAAGCTTCAGATATAGATACATTATATATTTATTTACATTTCATATTTTAGTAATTTGATATTACACCAACCAGCAATGTAAAGCGTACAAAATATAAAAGTAAAAGCGTACAGCGCGCGGGTCAATGACTGCTAGGGACAGCTGACTTTGACATTGCGTGTCCTATTTTTTAATTGTTTATATAGTGGTATTAATAGCACGTCCAATCCTTGCGTTTTCAAGGGCTTTCGTTTACAATTTTAATAGTATCCTAGTGACTAATGATGGGCATAGGTCATGGCTACATTCTTGTGGGATATATTTTGTAGTGTACAACGCGGATCCCATGCGGCTAGGAGGACAAATATGTGATGCAAGAAGTACTTTGGAATCAAAGTTTTAATTATATTATATTTAAATAAAAATTACTGCTGACTGCATACACAATAATAGAAAGTTACGATCGATGGTTAAATATAATTTGGTATTTTTTTACATACTGCTTATTTTTTATACTGGGAAAAACTATTTATTTTAAATGTCCTTTCATTTATTATTGTGGTAATTATTATTGTAAAATGACTTGTATTCTATTAATAGCGCTGTGATTTGAGTTGTATAAATAAAATAGCCGACATCAAGCCAGTGTTAGTTATGATTTTGACACAAATTTGTACGTTACGATTATGTTCAATGAAATCTCAGATGCTCTGAGCACAATTTCACATCTCTCATGCCGTCTAAATAGAAATATATTTTATTCGACATGTTAAACTAAATGATTTCCAAATTTTGTCCAATGTGCAATATTAAGTATGGACATTTTGCGAAAATGAATCGAATGGATACAATGAAATCTTTCAATGCGCGGTAATACCACATAATTTTCCTGACAATATTCTAAAATACGCAATAATATGTCATCGGGGAACTGGAAGATAATTGTATGACGTATTATCACGCTATGCACGCAGAAAGAGTTTCATAGTTGTTATGTCTGTGGAAAGAAAATGAAATTAAATTACACGCGATAAAATTTGAAAATAATTTAATTTAACGAGTTCACGTCGGGAACTTACACAGTATTCATTATCGACGGATTCAAAATAACACGTTTATAAAGACTAGTCGCGTGTTATCTATATATAATGAATAATAATGCGCTAGGGACGCGCTCGGTCCACAATATACACCATACAAAATGTTCCAACATTTTCATTAAAGTAAATAATGTAATTTATATTAATATAAACGCAATCTATGACTTTGTCGATGCGAAATCAATTCTTTGTGTATAAATTATGCACTAGACTTTATGAAAATTTATCAACACAAGTAAAATTATAATCAGTCCTTATGGTACACATCAAAGTTGCCACGTTCGCAAAAAAAGATCTTACAAAATAATATAAAAAAAAGTAATTATTATGACGGAAATGTAACGTAAACATATTATATACAAAACTAAGACGAACTGGCAAGCGCTGTTAATACTGTGTATAAACTTAATGAAACGGTTGAATTCTGAAAGCATATTGTTGTGAACACCAACGCCGCGGATATCTATACTCACAACCTAGTGTTTCGCGAACTTGCATCGCAATCAGAATTGGCTTCCGTATTACAATTTATTTACATACTCGGCTCAATAGAGAATATATTTATTTATACATTAAACGAAAAAATTACAAAAATTTAGACTAAAGTCGACTAAGTCCCTCGTAAGGGTAGGCCACTGCACTAAGTAGGACTACGCGACCATCAGACATATCTTGAAGCACTAATTTTTTACTATTAATTTATAGTCAGGCCAGTGGTTCCCAACATATCCTGTCCCCTACATCCTTTTCCAAAGCTTGGAAGTCTCCCATTTAGAATTTACAAAATTATTGAAAGTTTGGAAACCACTGTCCTTATGACAAGTGTCAGAAAAACGAGTGCTTGCAAATTATGTCATTATTCCCCTCTTTAACAATCCCCATTAACTGCCATACAACCTCTTATAATCTCAATAAACTCGTTCTAATGCTATCGATTTCAAACATTCCTATTCTTTATTCAGTCGACGAAAAAGTATTATTAAATTGACTGATATATGTTGTCGTAAGTGAAAAAATAATTTGCATTGCTTAATGAACGCACTGGGTTTCTCTTGACAACTCGTGGCGTCATTATTGACGTTCTCGAGTCTCAATTTTATACGAATTTGATAAATGCATGGAACGACTATAGGGTTTAAAATATTTATATATTTATTGTTGCATAATAATAACTTTTAGTAAGAAATTATTGTCAATGTGACTGGCAGGCGGCAATGGCTGGCTGTTAAGAATCTTTCAGCAGATGTTATCATTGCGTTCATTAAGATATACAATAAAAATATTAAAGTATTGAAATGATGGAAGTCACGGTTGTGTACAATATTTGGAATGACCAAGAAAGACAATAACCTAACACAGTGTACGGACGCTTGCTTCTACTAATAAAAATAAATATAACTCAAATAGTAATTATATATTTTAATTACATTTTAAACGGTAAGCAAGTATTTCTATGTACTTGTGTGTATATTTTTATACTCTGCGTACACGAAAAGAACCGTACACGGTGTCAGGTTATTGTCTCGATTTAAAAAGACAAAGAGTTATTATTACTGATCAATCTCTTTATATCTTTTTTATTGTGGAAGCTAAGTATGATCCACCAGCGTTTCAATTCTTTAATTTGTAGTGTTTTTAATATTTTATAGTTCTGACGAGACATTGGCACGAGCCTTGAAGAATTTCTATTATTATTTTGTTGTATAATAATCGTGATTATATTTCTTAATATGAATACTCATATCGTTCTCACATCTATACACTTATATATTTAATAACTACACTCGGAAGTCACGAACGTACCCTCATTCGGCTCAAACGAAATCGCTCCCGGCGTCGACGATATCGCTCCTCGAGGCGTGGGGGCGTGACCCGCGGCGCGGGGGGCATCGCAGGGGGCGTGGGGGGCGGCGCGGCGCGCGGCGGCGGCGCTCCCGCTGCGTTATCGTTATGACTTCTTGTCGAAGAGCGGCAGCTTGGACTTGACGGCGCCCTCGCAGATCATGAGCCGCGCCTGCGCCGGGCACTTGCGCGCGCCGCCCGCCTCGTCGTCCGGCACGCGCCGGTGCTTCACGTCCACCAGGTACTCCAGCTCGCGCTCGCCGCGCCCGAATTGCAGCGTCTCCGACACGCCGCAGCCGCTCATCTTCAGCCGCGGCCGCTCGCACTTCCAGTCGCCGCCCTTGCGCTCGAAGTACTCCACGATCTTGGAGATCTGCGCGGAGCGCGCGTGGCGCGGATGCCGCTCGTCGCAGTACAGGCTGTCCGAGCCCGCCAGCGACGCCACGTCCTCCGAGCTGTCCGTGTACACGCTGGACGTGCGCTTGCACGGCAGCAGCAGCGCCAGCGGCCCGCGCGCCGCCGCCTCCTCCTCCTCCAGTCGCGCGCCCTCCGCGCAGCAGCAGCGGCTCAGGATGTGGTACTCGCGCTCCGCCGCGTCCGACGCGTCCGACTCGGGCCGGCTCGCGTCCGGTTTGCCGCACAGGAACGGAGAGGCCGCCTCGTCGCCGCGTTCCTCGCCGTCCTCGAGGCTGCGCAGCGAGCCGGCCGTCGTGGTGGACAGCGCCGAGTCGTCGAGCGGCGCCCGGCGGCAGGCCGCGCGCGCGTCCAGGGCGCGGTCGTACGCGCGCAGGCACACGGCGCACATGCGCACGCGCGCCTCGCCGTCGTCCCCGTCGGCCGAACCGTCGAGCTCGTCGGAGCGGTCGGACGCGTCGCGCCGCCACCACCAGCAGCGGTGGCAGCCGACCAGCGAGCACGGGCACATCGCGCCATACAGGCAGCCGCCGGCGCGGCGCGGACACAGCTCCTCGTTGGCGACGGAGAAGATGCCGCTCTCGCAGGAGCGCACGCGCGGTAGCGGCAGGCGCGGCGGGCGCGGCGCGGGCAGCGCGGGCGCGTCGAAGCTGCCGCGGCGGCTGAGCGCGGGCGAGGAGGGCAGCGAGGCGGCGCGCGGCTCCTCGTCGGAGAGCGGCGCGTCGAGCGGCGCGTCGGCGCGCACGAGCGGCGAGGGCAGCTCGGCGCAGGAGGAGAAGCCGCCGGCGCGCTCGTGCGCGGGCTCGAGGATCTTCTTGACGCCGCGGAAGGTGTCGAGCGGGCGGCGCGCGGGGTGCGGCGCGGCGTGCGCGTCCCGCAGCAGCATGATGTGCGCGAGGCGGTGCAGGCGCGCGAGGCGCGGGGGCGGCGGCGCGCGCGCCAGGCGGGAGGGCGGGGGCAGCGCCGAGGCGGAGCGGTGCGGGGCGGGGGCGCGGGGCGCGGCGGCGGCGCCGGCGGGGGGCGAGGCGCCGGTGGCCGCGCACCACTCCAGCTCCGACAGGGAGCGCCTGTGTTGGACTGCACACAAACAGAACATTGTACAAATCTGATTTCCTGGGTATTAGGTTATACGCAGCTAGCCACGCTGACACGAGCGAGAGGCGTCTCGTTGGCTCTTGCGGCGTACAAATGCAAACGCGACTATCATTACCAGGGGCTTAGTGCATGATTGTTTTAGCCGCAAGAAGCGCTCGCATGCTGATCCTTTGTGGGTAGAGATCGCTCACAGGCGTGGCATCAGTTTGTCGCAGTACTCACGTTGTTGGTGGTCGCGGGGTCGCGGACTGCCCTCGGAGCGGTAGCGGTGCGGGCGGCGCCACGCGTACAGGCCGGGACACGAGCGCGGCCCGGACGAGTCCGCTTCTTCACTGTAATATCAAAACACACCGATGTTATTTTACTTTTTCAAATATACGAATTAAAACACAAGTACACAAATTGTTTTTTTTTCTTACTTTAGAATAAATATAAGGTAAATGAGTACCTCTCATAGTTGTTGTTGGCAGGGTGCGAGCACCAGGCGGCGTCGTCGAGGCCCTCCTTCACCTCGGCCAGCTTGCACACTATTTCCGGGAATAGTGGACGCGCTTTTGGCTCGTACTGAGAACAAAAAATAAAAATCATATAATATGTAGTAACACGACTTTTTGTCGTAGTACACGAAACACGTATAGCAGATTGTATTGGTGCGAGTAGTGTATGCTCACAATGCAGCAGTTGAAGGCGAGTCGCAGGAAGTCCGGCACGGTGGTCTCGTCGCAGAGCTCCACGAACGCCATGTAGTTGAGGCCGAAGTTGTCCGTGCGCGGCAGCACGTCCGGGTCGGCGTCCACCTGCAACACGCGCCAATGGACTTACAAACTGGTACATACCATTCTAGAATGTTTAGTACGAATGTGGTGATACATGGGGGCTTACTCTATAAATTAATAAGTAAAATAGAGAATAGTATTGATTTTTAGAAATAGAAAACTTGTATGTTACTCCGGACGTCGAACATCCGAATATTCGAAGTTCGTATCGTCTCACAGATCAATACAATCGATGTAAATTTGCTTTGCTGTCCAGTCATAAACTCGTTAGTAAGATAAAAAATAAAAACTATTTGTCTCGATCGCTAAATACCGGCTACGCCTGGTGGGCTCTGATAAAAAAAATTAGTTCTATATTGTAAACAGTTACATATGAATTGTTCAGCCATTACTTCACCCGACATATTATCGTGCGCGACATCCGATAACTGGTAAAGTTTCTAAAAGTATAGTAAAATAAATCACTCACCCTGGCGATAAGTTGGCACAGTATGATCCCGTATGAGAAGATGTCGGAGCGGTGGTCGTACCAGCGGCCGCGCAGGCACTCCGGCGACATCCACCACGGAGAGCCCACGCTCGGCAACCGGTACCCGTTACTGCAATACAACAGTACATTGTTTTAATAACACACATACATACATATACAGGGTGATTTTGACAAATGGTATTTAATTTAAACCACATGTTCCTGACCACCCCAGGTAAAATTGTACTAAGTTTGAACAAAAAATGCCTGATAGTTTTGTCAAAAAATGCGATTTTAGGTTTCGAGGATTTTGATCAACCACTACAGATACCGAGTCTTTTACGGCGCAGGTAAGTTTCCAAATCGAACTGAAGTTCAGCTAAGCGGCAAAATTATTCGAAGAAGAAGAAGATATGGGATGCCTAAAAATCGTGAAAAAAATCATGACTTTTGACAATAACTCTTCTCATAAATTAAGTACCATGAGTTCTTGTCTCACGCCCACCACTACAACTTCTGTGATCCAAGATCAAAAGTCGCAGGTAAAGAATTGACATCGAGCGTATTTTAGAGACATTAGTCTTTGACCCGCAAAAAATAAAACAGAAAGAAAAGCAATTAGGAGTTCATTACTTCTTTGGTTACGTGGAGCAGGCCGACTGACATAAAATAAAAAATACAAATAACGAAACATCTTTAGAAATCCTATACGACAATTTCACATACGAAGATAAGGACAATTTGCAGATCAAGAGGGATGAAAGACACAGTGGTGAATGTGGTAAACGACTCGCAAGTAGTCACAGCACGCCACCTCGCGTGTGTGGCCATGCAATGTGCAACGTCGGCTTAATTGTATCAAACGATTCAATTTTTTGCACCGCCACGTCTAAATGGAAGATATGCCATATCTCGTCGTAAATTTATAGTGGCTTATTACGTGTGCTGAAATTTTGCTGTTACTTGGTAATGGAAACAAATGGAGCGATTTCTACATAGATTTGATAAGATTCCGATTTAAGATCTTCCATGTTTGATAGCAATTTTATGTAATCTATTTCAGTAGTTTAGTATAAGCAGGTTTTAAGGGTTAGTAACCTAATGTGTTGTATTATTATTCTGACTTAAGATTCCCTCTAATCCCACAAAACAAATACACAGACCATTCTGCCATATTCCTGAAAGCTAACAATGAATAAGGGACTTACACAGGATGAGGTATTTTTGCGGCAAGACCGAAGTCGGCGACGACGGCCATGTAGTCTCCATCGCCGTATTTTCTTAACAATACATTCTGGAAGGAGAAAATTACATTTTTAATGAAAGTAAAATATATTTTTTAATGTTGTATTGAACTGATCCGGAGTGTATAGTTATATGCTACGGACTGGGAATTTTAGCGTTACCATTGTGTGGTGACTTATTACGAGCTTTCATTTGAATTTACCGGGTATATCCAGACGGCGATCAAAACGAAGCCAGGTGGTAATTGTAGTGACTTCGGACACAATAAAAATATCGCCAAAACAGACACAGTATTTTTCAAATAATACGCAAGGGTTTTTTGCAAAAACTCGAAGTATTTAACCACCCAACCAAGATGAAAGGTAAAGACAAATCATGATTTTGTTTCACCTTTTTTGTTGAATTGTGTCTGAAGTCACTACAACTAACACCTAGCTAATGGCCTGGTCGCAGTCTAGTATAGACTAATTTGACATTATAAAAAACATAATACGACATCACACAGTTAAAAGCAGTTTTATATGCCCGTGTTATCAGGAACAGCATTTGTGATTCCAATATCGGAATGTCACCTTGTTGATAATGCTTTTGCTATTTCCTGTCACTTTAATGTGTATCCGCAATATTCCAGAAATTGCTGTGTTTTATATTTATATTATTGCATAGCGACGACAATCGACCAACTGACTCACCTAATCAAGATTTATCTCCACTCATAACACCTGGGATCTGCTTGCCATTCAAATATTTCGGGAAGGTGTCGAAAAAAGAAATGTTTAAGATACAATATTATCCCTTTTGTAAGGGAGTTAATTTTACACTGTACATTGCGTCCATATCGTGGCACGCTTTAATCTACCATACCATACCATCATTCTGGCGTTACCACAAATCCATGAAGATGACTTGTTACAACAGGTATTTCATCACCACCGTACTTCAACCACTAAAAACATATATCTGTGTGGTACCTTGGCAGTGAGGTCCCTATGGAAGACGCCGAGCGAGTGCAGGTACTTCATGCCGTCGGCGACGTCGGCCGCGAGCGAGATGCGCAGCGGCTGCGGCAGCGGCTCGGGCGGCCGGCCCAGCAGCACTTGCTCTAGGGACCCGCCCTCCATGTACTCCGTCAGCGCGTGCAGCTGGCCCTCGTGCACGCAAACACCCATGAACCTGCAATACATTATAACGTTTGTGTTGCCTTCATTACTCAGAACGCTATAAATAAATAATAAATACACCCAACAGTCACATACATAGTCCTGACCCTACACTAAGATCGAGTCTTGTGTCGTGGGTATCAGGAAATACGAGAGACTTTTCGGTATTACATGGTCTGCTATAATTGAGGAAGTACATTAGAATAAGACTGACAGCATATATTGTATTTAAATATTTAATAGCGTACATTCCGCGTTGGATATCTATGGAATAAATAAAAAAAAAGAAAAATACGATGAAGTTGATTAGGATACTGTTATGAATGGGTATACTTTAAATAAATTATTACTGTAGGTATAATGTAAATTACAAGATTTCTTTCGTATTCAATTTCGCTGTGGAATTGTCTATGGGAGATATTCAGTAGTGGTCGTTTTATCGGTATAGTGGTGGTAAAATTTGAAACCGGTTGCATATACTTAATCAACTTATGGTTTAATTTGATACAGAAAATTTAAAGAAGTATAACTAAGAGTGCCAAATAAATCCATTAACATTAGCAAAGATATGTAATGTCAAAACATTTCGTATTTACTTGGTAAATATTTCAAAAAGAAAAATGAGTCACTGAATTAGTGACGACAAAGAAAAAATACATATGCTATTTTTCTAATATAATTTTTAAATTACTATTTTATCGTCTCTACTTATCACTTTATTAAATTCTGCACATGAATGACCTGCTAAAAATGTATCAATTCAATTTCCGGGCAATTAACGCAGTCGGCAGTAGTGATTTTTATATAATTAATTATATATGTATCATTTTTTCAACATAAATAACACAGATTAATTAGTAGTACCACTTCCTACGCATTGGTTATATTATTAGGTAATCACTTACCATATTACGTTAGACTAATTAATTTCAATATTTTACATCATAAGTATTCGATGACACTGGGTCAGTCAGATGATATATAGACAGGGCTGAATAGGTGGCGTACTATGAGAGAGAGAGAGAGAGGAGAATGTGTGGCGTTATATCTCATTAAAAACTATTTAGTTATTTTTTTAAACATTCGGAGCGCACGAGGTCACACGCGTCGTTAATTATATATTTATTATAACATCACATGAATTCATCATTAATGACGAATGATTTCGTAAGTTTTAGACGAGTCATTAGGACGCTGATCGGTTGAGCATGATTGCCCGTAACTATTTGTGTTTGAAGAAGTAATTAAGCAGATATCTGGCAATCAAATATCTTCGCCTTCATTTGTTTATATTGTTTTTATAATGCCATCAGTTGCAATCCTATCAATTTTGAAACCCAATTGTTATATCTAAATGAAAAGTAATTGGTGAAACATGTGTTTACGACATTTCCAAACATTGACTAATTATAAAAAAGAGATTTTCTTAATAATATATTTTAAAGTATTCTGTTATTAATCAAATGATGAGTTGAAGCTATTAAACGAAGGCTTTCAAGTCCCATTGTGTTAGTCTCGTGAAGACTTCCGTTTCCCCAATTAATAATTTTCTTTAATTCTGAAAGGCTTTTTAAATTTGTTGGATTCAATCAAATTAGTCTGAGAGGGGCGCTCGAAAGGTTTTCTGTTGGCGAGGGTTTTTTGGAGCTAATAGTCAAAAGTTAGAATAAAAGGTATAAAGTACTATAGACGGAGAAGTAGGCTCTCTGAAGTACATTTGAGTTATTTTCGTATTTTTATTAATTAATGCTGTTGAAAATGGATGTGAGTCGTATGTACCTATTCAAGATGATGAATGAAGAGTAATAAAAAGAACAGTTGTATAAATTTAAATAATTAATAAGTCCTAAAAATAAGCTTCTCACTGTGTTAGACTGGCAATAGAGAGGTAGTAACAGGAAAATATTTCCTCTACAAAACGTAACTGGCGGTAGCAATATTTGTTGCCTAATGTCAAAAGCTATTGTGTAGACTCGCTTTCAGTTATAAAATTAAATAATAATACAACAGAAAGTGAAATGAAAAGCGCAGGTAGCCGGTACTAATGAAAAAGCAGGGAAAGTCGCCACAATGATTACATCTGCGAACAAATATCCATTGACGTTACTTATTACACAGATTTATAGCTCCATTGTGTGGCTCATCAATGGACACGGTGGCAGGAAAAAATCTCATTAATTAGTAGCTCATGATGTAAGTAAGTAGCTTGGTGGTTTTGATTGTTACTTGGAGAGAGCTCAAGATATATTGTTAGACAGGGGCGTTGCCAGGCGATGCAAGGGGGGGCAAATAATATGGAGATTGAGAAAATTATGAATTGTAGGTAAAGTCAAAAGCACATGAAGCTTTCTACTTGTAGTACGAGCCTTACATTTACGGCGATATGCAAAAAAAATACCGTATAGTAGGAAAAAGTCAAGTCAAAGAATTTGGTTGCTTTACATTTGGTTTCAATTTTTTAATCTATAGGTGGGGGGTGTGGGGGGGGGGGGGAGGTGCGGCTGCCCCTACCTGTCCCCCCTTGGCGACGCCCTTGTTGTTAGAGGCCTTTTTAAAATACGTTGGATGAGGACGCGAAATGCGTAAAAGGGCATACAATATTGACGATGCACCTGATATTGAGCACAATGTCTTCCAAATAAAGTATCCATGATTACACTTGCTGATTTCAAAGAGCGCCACACTCGCGCGAGAAAGTATGAAATGTCTTACATTTTTGTACGTCGGTCGCTATCGGGGCAGTTGATATAGTTTCTTCATATATGGGCATTGTAGGGGACAGAATCGTGCCAATGTCAGTAAAAGTGCAAATGCGCCGAATGGATGGAACCGAGGAATGCTCCACCGTATTGCCTAACAAAACGATGCGCGCAACTCGGCTACTGTAAAAATAGTGATTGGATACATTCGCGCATGACTGACTATCGATGCTGATCTCGGATTGTGAATTCGTTTTTAATGGTAATATATCGAGCGAAAATATCAAGGGCAACCGCATTGTAAGATTACACGAGTCGTATATATTAGAGTAGGTACCAAAAGATTATACTGTGGGAATGTTTTTACTATTAACATTTACAATCATGTCGTAACACGAATGGATTAATTTAATACACTTTTACTACGATTTCCGCTAGTGTAGTTGGTATGGTATGCATTATTACTTACATCATATAAACTCACGCTTTTTTTCTAGAAGCGGTAGGCAGAGGTGCGAGAACGCTCACATTTCGCCTTGTATGTTCCGTCCCACGATGTGATAGGGGGCGAGCCTATAGCCATATCGGGCACAAAACACAAATTCCTGACTCTGGGCTGATAATGAATAGAAATTTCCAATAACACTTTGCCCGACTCGGGATTCGAAACCGAGACTTCGGCTTTGTAAATTGTAAACGGAACCATAGTACAACTATGCCACTGAGGCATCGAGTGCATTATTACTTTTATAGGGCTTTGTAGCATCGATACTATAATAAAAAAAAACAATTTGCATCAACAACAAAAGTAAGACGCAAATGCATTATCGTAAAATCGAAAAGGGAAACACGAGCTCACGAAACATACTTTAACAAGACCAAAAATCTGATTAAAATTATTTGGATCGAATAGTGAATGCCATAATTATAATCCTCAATAGGCTGTCGATAAAAGACGCGAGCATTGAAACGCTGACAGGGCAAGATGTCCGATGCTATCGGGCCGTTTGATCTGGTTTTAAAATTAGCTCTCCCATTATGGGAAACGACGATTGAAGATGCGCAAACCGAGCGCCAAACGCAGATAACGCGTTCTATTTATAGTGAGAGAACGGTCTCGTGAGATATCAAAGTTGTATATACCTACATCTATGCATGCATATAATAGTAATGCTCATTATATACGCTTTGTATGCAGTTGATTTGTTATAAATGCGAGCGAAAAACTTTTACGCAGTAGGCGAGCTATTACGCCTACACAAGGACTTCATAATACTGACAAATGCCTACTTTGTAAATAAACGACGATGTAGACGGCTTCCTTGCATAAAAAGTATTCGGTTTATGCCATTCTGAAATGTCTTTCACATCGTGTATTGTTATCAATGCTTCATAATAGTTTATTTTATGCGGTACGCGTAACTCTCGGAGAAGTTAATAGGTATGTCGGTAAACCACAGCTAAGCTAGTGTTTGCTAAAAGGAAATTTCTCCTTTACTCTAAACTATGTGCACAAGAATGTTACATCAAACACGATCTTCAGTGTAGTGCATTTAAAATTGTTTGCTAACAAAAGAGTGGTTGATGAAACCACCATATATTGCCAATTATGTTCTTTTGAAATTACAACACGAAAGAATAGAAATGTTGCGAAAAATGATGGAAATAAAAATATATGCATCAATTATTGGTATTATAAACGTGTCAATATGCGGACTGAGATGCCAAGGTTTTCGGTGTAATCGTAGCAATCAATGTAAATCGCCTATTATAAACATAAATAGATGTTATCGTAGGTCATGATGAAACAACCTCTGCCATGTGAACCTATCGGATTATTTATTACTGTGCAAAATTAGGCCTGTTCTACCTGTAATTGTTAATTTGGCAATGATTCCCTTTGGGTTAACTTTGAAATCATGTACATATATCGATATATGTAATTATTTGGTTGTTAAGGTATTGGCAAGCTTGCTTTTTAACTAGCAGTTACGTTTATCAGTTTTTCCCTGCCTTTTATGGTACATAGTTACCAAAACTTAGCATTACTTATCCATTCGTCATGTGTTTTTGATCCTAATCTAAGTTTTTTTTCATATAAATTCATTAAAATAATATAAAAATACACTACACATTTTATAATTTAGTGATAAAATTTCTGAAATTTACTGAAGAGCAAAGGATGACCACAACGTTTACTATTTTAATAAGATTTCGTCTCATCGAATGCAATTCGGAGATGTTGAGCAACCTTTACTGTACAATTATGTTTTATTACAGTATTCCATATATGTAATTGAAATGACTCTGGCGTCGTCACCTCGTATAATTAACATTTATATGTAGATGCAATTCAATATTTATTGGCGTGCGAATGTGTTTTAGAATGTTAAATGGGGCTTAATGCAAAGATTGCTTATTAGCTAATAGTGTGTTGTTAATAGGTCGTCTGGAGTTATTTGCAAAAGTGCTGTTAAAACTTTTAGCGCAATACACTGGGTTGTAAATAATAATTGAGTTTTCCAACTGTTTTGTTTGTTAAAGCAATCATATTTATTATTGAAATAAGACTATTATTTAGGGATTTTATCGCGAATATGGTATATTTTTTTTTATTTCCAGAGAGTTTTCATTACTTTACAGCTTTTGTGGACACGGGGCGCACTTCGCCCTGTGCCGTAAATAATAGTTTTATTTCAATGTTAACAGTTGCGTAAATCTAAGAAACTATTATATTTCTTATTGTTTAAATCTTGACCAGACATAAGATGGTGCATTAGACAATACTTTTCGTTTTGAAAACTTTCCTTGGATATTTGCCACAAACATTAAATCCTTACAGCTCAACAATGTACGTTTCCGAAGTGGGTTAAACTCTTATTTCTCAGTACAGTAATCAATATTGTAAAACATTTATATCCCGAGTAACGGCACATTAATTAACTATATGCCATAATAAACAGAAAAATACACATTAAGTCCAAACTCCAAAGCAAACATCATGTTAGGTTCATACCATCTGTTATACAATACAAGTCGGGGCAATATCGTAAAAATTACACTTAGCTCCTGCTTATTTATGCAACAGAACTGGAACAGTCGAGATGAATGGAAGAGTAAAAATCACAAACAATCGCCAACAGTGGGGGCATTGTTAAAAGTGAAGATACGCGGACAGGAAGCGGCGAAATGGGGGACACTGAGTCCCATTGTTCGATGCATCGGATTTCGTAACAAGTTACGTGAATTCGGATTTTGGGCCGCGAAATAAGGTTAAGAATGTCGTGACGAGTCATCGATATATTAGTTAATAAGTGTTGTGAACGTTCTTATTTGTTCTGATGATGCCGATGTATTTATAACAATAAGCAATTAAAATTCAATTTTGTAATACAGTTGCAGATATAAGTCAACACGAAATAATAACGATGTACAATTCTTATCATACAAATACATGGACACTAGACAGATTGTTATTCCACATAGCGATTGATTAGATAGCAAGAAATTAGATTTAAGAGATTATAATGTTTTGAATATGCTACTAGGTATTATTGAAACTAAGCAAGTATTATACATACCTAACTCAATTGCGGAAAATCATTATGTTTTTAATACATCACTAAGTTCTGCCCTGCGGCGGCGCGGCGAAACATTGTAGTTGGTGCCCCGTATTTATTCCATTATTAAAAAAGCGATAAAAGTTTACTTTTATTCTGAGTATTACTGGACGTTGAGTTAAACAGTCCTTTGAGTTTTATTACATGAAATGTATCAGAAAAATAAACATTTTTGGCATGCTAATTTGTAATGGTAAAACGCAAAAATCATGCCTCAATAATTGCACTTACATTTCAAAGCTCTAAAAGTCTACAAGTGGGACACACTAGCCCTGGATGAAAGAAATCAACGTTAGCCACAATGGATTCTATTGAGCGTAAAACAAATGAAAACGACCAGTCCGCCTGACCCATTCTGTCAGCAAGACAACCCAACAATGCAGTTCAGGGACCGGCCTTTGTTCCTTATACCAACAGACTGGACAGAAGGGGTGGCTGTATGGTTGTCTCGACGGACTTTCGACGGAACAATCAGAAGTTTCTATTTACTCGCGCAAATAAATTTGTTTTGTTTCAAATAAATAAATAATTGCTTTATTTGTTTAGACTGAATAGTGTCGGGTGTAGTATTGCGAAATAGGTTTGGAGAGAAATTATTGTCCAAAATAACATTTTAATGGCACGGCGCGCGTCGAAATTAAAGCAGTCTGGTCTCGGTTTTCTATTTCTGAGTAAATTTAATTGCTTGATATTATTACAGGGACACAGACTTCGGCGAAATATTTATAATCAGACCAAATTAAAGTCTGTGAATAGAAAAATAACAAATAAGCTTTGAATGTGAACAAAAACCTCACTGAATGAAAGTCCTTTATCCATTTTTCGAATGTACCAATCTGAAAAAAACCAACGTGTTAGATAATCATTTTAATCGTGGATTGAGGTCTTAGTCCAGGACTATTTTGCTTACGGAAGAATTTTCACAAATATTTAGGGTAGTGACGGCCCTATGTCCGAATTCAGGTGTCCGACCCCGCGACGCGCAAACAGTGGTATAACAAAAAGGTGTAAATTAACGCCCACCTTTGTGAATTGTGTGATTCACGGCTCTGTTATGAAAGAAATGCGGAAAGGTGTACCTTGAACGCGCTGCGGCAATAATCATCAAAGATGGCAAAGAACTCATTACTTTATGCTAATTGAAGATTATTTACTGCCTAAAGATGTGCAGATTCTTTTCATATCCATAGATGGATATGAATACCGTTCTATAAATTCAGAATAATATTCAGAGGAACAACGCGTTTATTATGGGCGCCCAAACCTAATCCCGTAATGAGACCTGATTATTTTATTTTAATATAAATGGCTTTTCAAACAAAATTTAATTAACTCCATTGGAGTTAGTCTATTTTATTCTTACAATGTTTACTACTGTTATTGTTCCACTGATTTAATTTTAATATAATTGGATTAAGCTTCTCCTTCAATAATATTATCTATAATTCTGTTTTCAATCCTTGATTAGTTGTTTTTTTACTCCAGCAATTGGTTTATACATCAGAAAGCAACTTGTACAAATATTATTAATTTTGATAATGTGTATACTGTTGGAGAATCTTAATTAAATAAATAAATAAGGGATGATGCTACAGAGAGCTATGCGGCTACTTTGCATTACATCTAAGCAAAGCCTAATAATAAGGTAAATTACAACGTTAGTATAGCCACTCATTATTGGTTGATTGGTGTCCGCGATGTGGCTGATAAACTCCAAGAATCCCGCTTGAGATGGTATGGTCACGTCCTAAGGAAACCGCAGGAGTACGTCGGTAATGTGTGCCTGAGCCTCAATATTCCCGGACCTCGACCGCGGGGTAGACCCAAGAAGCGCTGGCTCGATGTCGTCAAGGAAGATATGAGGGTCAATGGCCTTACTATTGAGGATGCCGAAGATCGGGCGAAATGGAGGAGAATTTGCCGGAAGGCGGACCCTGGCACCGGCCGGGATAACGCCAGGTAGAAGAAGAAGAGTATAGCCACTCATTAGGTTTTTAGTTTGGCATAAACATTATGAACAAACACAATAATCGACTTTTGTGACATGGCCACTTAAATAATTATAGTTATTTTGCATTGATACCTTTAATCTTGAATCTTGTTTTTTTTACCTTTCTGTATTTACCTAGAACGGATATTAACAGCCGCCTTATTTAATGGTTCTTTCTTGTCTCAACTCTGTATTACGAACAGCAAAATAATTCTTAACATCCATCCATGCATTTAATAAATCTTTGACTTTACAAGTGCATTATACCAGCTGATTTATGCATGGCACACTTCCTTCTTTATATAAATACTTACGTGACTTCAAGTTAAATTAAGCATTAAAATCCTCCAGTAATCCAAACACAGATTAATACATCGTAAACATATTAATGGGTACTATACACTGACGTAAACGTTCGATGATCTGATTTGAATCGTACATTCATAGATCTCAAGTATTTCCTGTTTAATTAATACATTCAATTACGTGTGTTGAGAGTGAAGTGAAACATTATAGTTGTCAGGTCATATTTATTTAACGAAACACGGTTTACTTGTATAATATCTCAATCAGAAAGGGCGTCAAAAAGGCCTTTTTCAAATTCCGATTTCCGAACAACGATCAGAAAGAATTTGTATTGTATTTTATCAGCCCATATAAGTCCCACTGCAGGGCCTTCTCTACAATCGAGAATACGATTGAGAGTGTTAGGCCATATGGTTCACCACGCTAGCTTAGTGCGGGTTGGCGAACTTTTACATACCATAGACATTCACACAAAACGTTATGGCATGCAGGTTTCCTCACGATGTTTTCCTTCACCGTTTTAGTGCGTGGTGATTGGTTATCAATACACACAACACATCAAACCAAAATTTTTAAATTCAGTCAGAATTTACAATTGCTTAAAAGTAATTTTGAATTGTACCTATTTTTTGGCACGGGATGGCATACCAGTAAGGCGGTAAGTTATATCTTCTTTAACCAACCTGACAATCGGTGTCTAGATTTTATCTAAGGTATTAAAGAACAAAAATGTTCGGTAAATTGAATTCCGAAGCAGCACTTTTTCAATCAAATAGTCGCCCTTCAAGAAGGTCGGTACACACAATACAAAATGAAGTTGTTTTCGTTACCGAGAGCGATAAAATATTTTCACACGTAACATCTCGAGCCACATCATAAGATCTGCCAAGCTGACAAACCTTTCAGATAACCTTTACACAATCTGGAAAATTTTATCACCGGAACGTTTTTATTTCACGTACATTTTCTCAACGGACATTTGAAATTAATTCCACCGCATTGCGAATTTTGGCACCCATTAATGAACGATGTTATGTGCGGTTTAGAAAACTCTGCCAAAGTAAAGTAAAAATGTAATGAAACAATATTATCTTTGTTTCTAGTGTGGTGACACGTTCAAACATTTTTATCGCGTTTTTGATTATTTTTATTGTTAAAATAGTGATAGTGCGTTAATTTAGGTTTATGTTTTATGGTGTTGTAAAGAGTCAATGACCTAGAAATACCCTATACCAGACTAATGTCGCAAGCAGACATTGAGAGAAAAACGAGGAAATAAATCTTTTTGAATAGCAACCACCGTGCATTTTTTAAAATGCCAATCAATACTTCATGCGAAAGAGTAAATGTTTCCTCGGCAAAATAACAATCACTAGTTCTCATGAATTTCTACTGTACAGATTATTTCCTATTTATTCTTTGACCACAAGGATTTCTTCCTGCAAGTTGCATCCATTTTCCGTAGAAATTCACCCCACCACCTTGGGGAATCATAACAGTTCAAGTCAAGAGATTTCCGCTAAATTAATGTAGATATGAAGGTATGATCCGTCAGACTTATAGTTGTTTAGCAGAAGGTCTCAACGGTAAAGACCGACGATGATGACCCATCCTTAATTCATTCCATTGTTATAAAACGATTGTGTTTGTTGTCATGATCGTTTTACTCATTAGAATATAAGAAAAATCTACTGTGTTGATTATTTTATAGCTGAGCTGTTCAACATAGGTATTTTGTGTACCTACCTAATCACACGTAAACTTGATTAACTTCTGGATTTTATAACATCGTGTTTTAAATAAAATATTTAAAGCTCCCTCAGGATATTAACAATTACAAATGTAATCTGTTAAAATTATTGAGGCGTACAAATTTGTACAATTTTATTGGCAATCGGGGGTCGCTTTATGAGAAACGCAATCAGTATGCCTGCATATTTAATTACTGATTCATGCAATGAGTCAGACTAGAAACATTTGCTGGAGAGATTTTTGCATGAAAAATGCATTAAATTGTCGGATAGGCCTTCATCCCGTCGGCTCGGAGGTATTTTTTCGATTGGTGAATCAACATTACTTGTATTATTTTTTACAATTTACATCTCCGTTTAAAAAATCCCAACGCAATGCAGAGGATTAATTACAAAAGAATTTTTAATTAAAAGACGCTCCGTGTGACTACGTATAGTTTTTTTGCTTTACACAGTTGTGTCTTGTTAGTACTGCGAGAGTTGCAAAATAAAGCAGCATGTTGAATGTTCAAGGATTTCTCTAGTTAATTTGATGAAACGCATACATCGTGTTCGTCAAGTGCGGCCTGTTATTTTTTATATATCATAGTAAGTGTACGAGTCACCGCGCCCGTATAAACAGACAGATAATGTATCACTACATACCTAAACCGCAGACTAGTTCTAAATATAGGCATCATTCTCAATCATCTCGAAAGCTCGGTGCAGTCAACTCGGGCGCATGATCCATTGACGTCATCATTGCAATTAATTATCAACGGGCCTATTGTCGGCAAACAACGGTGACGTCAGCCGGAATCAACGTGTGTGCTCTCACTGTTAGGATGGGTTATTTTAACAGATTATTTGCAACGATAAATATTTGTTATGGAAATTGTTTGGCGAGTTCAATGTTCTAAGTGGGTGGCTAATTTATTACCAGTCTATCTGAACCCAATTATATGATATCTACTTTTTATGGTATTGATAAACCTAAATGTACGTGTTTTTTTTTTCAATGAACCGAAACACAAAATAGAGCCAAACAGTATTTTTTACATTTGCTTGTAACGAAATACGCATAAACTGGTCGTGGCACTACGAGCATTTCTCGAACATAAAAGGTTCAAATACATAAAAAAAGTTTAATTTACCGACTAAATGTCGCGCAATAAATAAATAACATACAACAGTCATATACATAATTTACTTGGTAAATGATTGTCTAGCAAATTTTTCACTTTTACCATGATCATAAATTTACAAATACACAACTATTTACGTCATACAGATTTTTCAAATTTGATCGTCATAATTATATCACATTCATAACTTATATAATGTACGCATTTCATAATACGATCAATGAACGCAAAACTCGGCAACACCGTCGCGTGTACCTTACGAACTACTAACTGGCCCAACATTATGTTAATTTATTTTATAGTCGACGTTTTCAGTTCGATTTCATTAGGTTTATGGTCGCGATCGTAACTCATACCTCACCGACCTGTTGATGTTCGAAAAATAAAATAATTCCTCTCATTAACTTGTTTCTGCTAAACACTTCCTGATCGGATCGAGTTTTCTACAGATTTATAGTTTCGAAACGCTTGGGGCATTAAAAATAATTTTTATTTGATTAGTCCGGTTCATTTTTATTGGCCGATAAATATTGTTGGTATTTTTTGTCAATCAGTACCTTTATTTTACACAGCAATATTAATTACTGATCATAATTCTAATAAACAAGTATTACAAACACGATTATCAAGGACAACTACCTACATTAAAAAGATACAATTATGTTTTTGGCAACAAGTAATTACTAATATTACTTATATTAAGTAATTACTAATAATTACTAATAAATAATAATTACAACATTTTAAATTTTGTTTTAACATCCTAAAGTACTACATTTTTGACACGGCACTGACTGTACATACTACCATTCAATTAAATAAATACTACGGTACGGTTACAAAGCCGAGGTCCCGGGCTCGAATCTCGGCTAGGGTAAAGTGGTATTTGATTTTTCTATTCATTATCAGCTCGGAGTCAAAAATTTGTGCCCGATTTGGCGATAGCTCGCCCCCTATCACATCGTGGGACCGAGCATAAAAGGCGAATGTGGGTGTCCTGGCACCTCTGCCTACCCCTTCTCGGAAAAGGCGTGAGTCTGTGTGTTGTATCTATATTGGAACTCGACCTACGAGGGAAAGAGTTACAAGAATCTCTATGTGGTAAGTATTGAAGTATGTGATCGATCTGTACTTCTTGATTCGAGTACATCTAAGAATGAATAGTTTATCTACTCACCCCAGTATATTGGGATGCTTGAGTTTGTTCATGAGCTGCACCTCTCGCAGCATGTTGGGCCGGTTGGCGCGCTGCTGGTTCATCTTCAACACCATCACTTTGCTTGAAGTCTTGTGAGTCACCTGTAACAACGAGACGACATTACATATCAATTTACATCTACTGTCCCAGTCGGAGATATCTGATATAAATTACATTGTTTATTATTGATTTTCGCCTAAAATAATATTTATACACGTATAGTTGCACCATAGGATATCTTATGTTAATTAAATAGTTCCTCAGTGTTGATTTCAATCTAAACAAAATGAAACAGAGGCGATAAATAGAGACGTCGATAAATTATGAACTTTGCTTGCCGATTAATCAACAGCACTTCATTGATGGTACAACTTCTGACGTATCTCCTACTTTAAACATTTCGGACGTATGGCACAGGAGGCGTCTCGACGATGTAGAACTTGATATCACGTAAAGGATGATATTTATAGCGAGAAAACAGTCGCTAAACCACAAATACCCCCAAAATCCAGATATGACAACCCACAATTGTCAAAATACCCTACAATAATTATTATTCGTCGACATTATTTTTCATTAAATTAATTTAATGCTAGTATCGGATTTAATATAATCCTCGATTCCTTTAACAATATCTCCATAGTTTATAAGTAATTTTATGTTATAAACAGTGAGAACCTTATTATTTTCTAAAGCCAATCAAAACGAAAATACTGGCGTCTCAACTCTGTTGACCTTAATATTTTTTAGAATATGAAAATGACTGTTTAAAAATTACACATCAGATGAAAAACAAAAATCAGCAAATTTTAGTTTAAAATTTTGCATACAATACTCTATATATTTTGAAATACATTACAAAAATAATAAAATATTCACAATTTAAGTTTATTATATGATATATGATCATAAATAAAAAAAGAAAAATGACATAAAAACATACACAAAGCGACGGTTTAATTAGCAAGTTTGCCGGCGCGGCGCGACGCGGCGCTACAATGGCGCCTTGGACTAACAAAGGGCGGAGATAAAACTCGAGAGGAAACTTTAGCACTTCCTTTGTATATCGCCTTCGTAGCTCAGCAGGTAACACTCTTGTGCGATCACGCTGTACTGGTGTAGGTTCTTTTTAAAGATATTGACATTATTTAGTAGTCGACATTCTAAATGTACTTTTCCAGTCTCTAAAATTGGTAAGAGCCTTGGGTGTATGGGTCTAATCACCTGTACATAGTAGATAAATAGTTTGTAAAGCATGTTATTGATTGATCGTCTATAGACATCCAATAATTCAGTTTTTTGCTCCTCAGTGATACATAGGCGCTCCTTTTCATCTTACAGTGTACTGGAGTCTGTTGAATATGAACTGTGAAAAGCTCCCATTTTTTTCTTTACGTGGGTACTAAGAGTATCAAATAAGAAGAGTAAATGAATAAAGTTAAAAGCTACTGTAGATCGGAGGTAACTTTATAATAAGAGGTAGATTTTTTTCCCTATACAAGTAATAACGCGTAGTTTTATGTGACGTACTTTACAAAGTCACACGGAGCGAACAAATGAACGTTTCACGCGACCCACTTGCCTGCTCGTGTTTATGTTATATCTGATGAATTACGAGAAAAGCTGAGCAACATTTGGAACATTGTAGTTTTATTGTGGCTATTATACGAATTATCTACAATATAAGTATCGATAAGTCGAGACGGCTCTAAGAATTTATATTTGAATAGTGGGGTGGAGTTTCTCAACAACACTATCTGTACCCAAAGCTAACGTTTGATGATGCAATAAATAAATTATAATTTCTGATAAGTGACAATTAAGACGGCGTCATTAGAGAGATGAGACCTGTGCCTGTAAAAACGCTTGGTAATATGATTCTCATGGCATATATTCTGGAGTAGAGTTCTAGCGGCTGCAGATGCTTTAGACGATAGTAGATATAGATAGAAACCTCACGGTATAAACATGTTCTAAGTGTTTTTTGCATAAAATCAATCAAGAGGTAATAGTAAAATAAACACACAGACGTCAGCCCAGCCCGTGTCGTGTAATCGCATTAGTCAAAAGTGTGAGTGAGCGAGCGCGCCAGACGGCGTTTGACTAAAATTAGAATTAATTCAATTGCGGCGTGGCGTGGCGTCGCGTGCGGCGAAGTATCCACTAGTATTGTCCACACATTCAAGGGCTTTTTTAGTACATTTTAATGGGTTTATCTACCCTCTCCATGAATATGTTCCGTGATATAGTTTTATTATGTCACTATCCACGTGCCTGTACTTTCTATCGGTGATAAAATTCCAAAAGCCTTCCTCCTATGTACCTGTGTCAGAGGATAAATTATTAAATATCTTCTCAATGCTTGCCTCCTTAATGCTAGGAATTTCAGTATACAAGTTTGTGCTTTAGACACCGGCTTACGGTTTGCAACTTTCAAACAGTTGTTAAAGTCTTATTATCTAGAGATTCCATTACATCCATTTTACTTTTAATACGTTGAATAAATAAGAAATAAATTATAAAACTGCTTTAATTTAAATCGTAATATTTCAATATTTTATTGTAAGCTTAAATGCAAATTATTTATTTCGTTGTAAGGGTCACGAGAATCCAGATTTCGTCTCCGCGCTCATTATCATGGTTCTGTTCCGTACGGTACTCCTGATTAAACATTATCCAATTAAATTGAACATCGCTAAGCGACCTGAATTAAATTAAATTAATAGTGTATTTCATTAAATTCAAACTGAAAGCTAACGAGCTATTTCTTCGGTCGCGAGCACGATTGTGCAGCGAAGTTAAGTGTAATAAGTAGGTAAATGTTTGTTTCTGTTATATTAAACCTCTTTCTTTATTACTGAAGCCTGCTAAGTATTTCTCAAAACCTGATAAACAAAATAATAAAAGTGAAAGAATTATACAGAAATAAACGTCTAACGTTGCACTACAAAGACCGTTAGCGGCGCACCGTGACGTAGGCATTAATTACAATTAGCTTCGGCGCACATATTCGATTATTTTTACTGCTCAACTATTAGAGTCATGAGAGTTCCGATAAGATTACGAAAAAATAAGTGAAGTTAAGTCTCTACTTGAGACTTGTTCTACATACACTCACGCCTTTTTCCTAGAAGGGATAGGCAGAGGTGTAATTAGGATACCCACGAAACAACTAATATTTTCCGTCCCACGAAGTGCGAGCGCCATATCTGGCACAAATTCCTAACTCCGGGCTTATAATGAATAGAAATATCCAATATCACTTTGCCCGACTCGGGATTCGAACCCAAGACCTCAACTTGCAATATAGTGTTAGAACAAATGCACCACCGAGGCAGTCTTTTGCTTGTTAATGAATTGATCTGTATGTTCGCTATGGATCCTCCTTATTAGAGAAGGCCTATGATCAGCAATGGAGGTCTTGGGACTGGAGATGATAATGGGAGTACGTAAAGTAAGAAACACGATCTAGTTTTTACTTCACCATTACGGGGCTGGGTTTAATAATAACACAAAAAAAAAATCGAAATTAAACTGCAACATCGTTGTCGAGTTAGTAAGATCAGTAAGATATTCGGGATCTTAAAGTAAAAATAAACAATCCTATTCTTCATTTTTCCACATCTTCAAGTGGTCGATGTTCAGCAGATAACACCTTCTAACGGACATGCCGCCATCAAAAAAATAAAAAACGTGAAACATTTAGTAAGCCCAGTTCGCATACAAGTGTGTGCACTGTACAGTAGCCAGCAACAGTCGGCCAATTAAAAGTCGTGTGCATGCGCGTCGGCCGTCGACTGTCGAGTCGTTGACTAACAACTAACAAGTAATTGACAACGCGCGCACAATCGCACAAGAATGTAAACAATGCGTTTGGTCGGGATGGCGGCGGCATCTAGGTCGCGCTGTGTTCCAGACTAGACAGTATTTCTAGATTTGTAGACTACCGCTCGATTTAACCGTACCGCTGTTGCTTTATTGCGCTTTAACGCTGCTGACGCGCTTGCGTCGCTTGGCATGGCGGGTGAAAATAAAAATAACGTGCGATAGTTAAGTACTGATTCGTAAGATATACTTTTTTGTGGGTGATTGAACAGTATTTGGGATGATTTCATGAGCAACTTGAATATAATGTATTCTGTATAGTAGTTTAATACTTGCGTTTTAATTACAGTTACAAAAGTACGTATTTTTTTTCTTCGAAATGCCTAAATTTATTCCTTTCAACAGATTAATTAAATAAAAAAAAGTTTTAATAATAAACGTCTCATTGGTAGTTACATACACAAAAATATATATAGTTATAGGATATTCAACCAGTCAACAGTGATGTCTCCCTACATTCTATCGCTTTCAATTTATGCGATCAACGTCTATTCCATTACAGAACGAATATTCTAATGAAAACTCGTTGCATATCTGATCATCCCTTCTGGGGTACAGGTGTATACATGTTTGTGTACGCTGGTAATTAACGAGTTTCATTGATTACCACTTTATCGATGTATCGAGTCACTCGAGTACTGATAGCAATGAACATACTCGCAGAACTTCATCAAAGTAAATACAAAAATAGCAAAACACACTGAACTAGTCTCTGCAGGTATGCGAGTTTTATCTCTAACAGAACATATTATCTCTGTTTACGTGCACTAAATAATCTAGATAAGCGCTAATTCAACATTAGGTATTGTGTTTACGACCTAACACTATCGCACGCCAAGGCGACTGATAAGGAAGTCTAGCGGTGCAATTGTTAAGGTAATGTATAAAAATTCAAATTGGACAATTATATTTTATGTTTCCTGTTTTTAGCAATTTTTTATGTCAATATTTATGTGTTTTTTGTATCGCCCATTGTTTCGCCAAAATATGCGCGCACGTAATCATTAACTTTAATATTTATGGTTGTATAAACCCAACGCAATTCTTGGTAGAGTTGTTTAGTGTCAACAAATACTTGATTTGGGTTTGTTTTGTGGGAATTAATAGACACTTGTGTATCCACAGTAGGTACAAGATCATTGTGTGTATTTTATACATGAGCTATCAAACAAATGTGATACATAGTATATTTTGTAACCATTACTCAATGTCTTTCCATATTTACTGCCATTAGTATGTAGATGGCATTGCTCTCCTATTTTTAAATAAACAAATATTGTCAAATATTGTAAAAATATGTCGTAATTTCAGTTGAGCAGGTGTGTTATGGGCACAGCATCAGTGACGGCAGAGGTGCGCGCGTCACGGGCATTCATAATCTCCAAATAACGGATACGCGATAACCTTTCACCCCAGCAAACATTTCATTAAAGTTCAATTTTGATACATTTCGCATGTGACATCATCTGCAATAAAACTTATATTTTATATGCTAAGTGTTGTAAATATTAAACGCCGATTCGATTCGTGGAGCAAAGATCAAACTGTTGCGCCATAAAATATGAATTTATTGTTTGTGTTTATGCAGATTAAATTAGTAAGTGATAGACTAGTTGGGACCGGGCATACACTTTCCGAAGTTATGACACATTTGTAGATAGCTCTTGCTCTTTTAATGGCAAAGGAAAGCATCTCGATGATGAATACATACTCAACCCTGCTGTTGGAATACCGCGAGGTTGAAGATTGCGAGTTAAGATTATTATACCACGCTAAAGCACTAGAGTGGACTAAGACCAAACCCCTCTCTATCACAAAAGGAGTCCAGTAACTAGGAATGGAATTTATATGTATAGATAGTGAGATTGAATACCTAAATACAAGTGACCATTATTTAATCGAAAGCCTTAGTAAACAGAACATTGCATCAAAGCGTGGTTGTCGCAAAAATAAACTTTCAAACATTTTTGTAATGCACATACATTAACTAAGCGAAGCGTATTTTTACTTGAAATTTCAAAGCGAGCGCATAAAGAGAGCGTTTAAGATGTCAACGGTCTCGTCACAAATTGCGAGCGCGACTAATCGCAAATTCCGATCGCGGCGCCGGCCGATCCGCAACCCGAGCGCGTAATACCGACCGCCTCGAAGAATGGTAAACATGGCTAAAGCAACACACACACCTAATTCCCTAACCAAACTGTTTTTTTTTTAAATTCCGAGTGCCACTAACAGCACTCGACGCCTACGAGATCATGCCTGTATTGACTTTCCTTCCAGTCAGCAGCGTTCGGGTAGATTCCAAACTATTCGACTTTAAGCCTTATTCATCGGTGTTCTGGTTTAAAATTCCAGGGATGACGGGATGATAGGACAGCAATTCCAATGGCAGTGAGCCTGTATCGCCGAGCCACTTGACACGACCTCGCTAACGAACTGATGATGAGCCTTTAGCGTAAAAGGGATAACGAGATGTTTCCAAAGCTTCGTGCTTTGGTTCATAACATTTTTGAAAGGGCCCATTGTGTTTTATGGGAAATATAAATAAATGGAAAAAATATAGCAGCACTGATTTCGATATAAAATAAACTCGATGGACTGGTTGATTTTATAGCAAAATTAAGTGCACGTAAGCTATTATTAAATAAGTAATAGGCGAGCATACTATGTAAACGCAACAGTGTTATACTAAAAAAACACGGCACGTACATTCTTAATCAACTTTTACCGGTCATTAAACTACAAAGTATGATAAAAAAACTACGGCCGACTGATAAAAATCGCAATACGAGATTCTTAACAATTCCCTCCGAGTTCTAAGTTGCTACGGTGCGCCTCGCCGCACCGCCGACAGGGCTGCTAGCAATCTCAATTTCTCATCGTCTTCCATATTTTTAAATATTGACTGATAGTATTGCATACAAACTTCTTACATTCCTAATATGGAAAGTTTTGTGAAATATGAAACTGTCATGCTAAATATAGAAAGGCTTATTTTAAATATTTAATCTTAAGAATGACCTGTATAGGATTTTTCTCCAACAAATTTGACATCCCTGAACACGCAATGAAAAAAAAACACTAAACGGCTCTAAGGCATGAACGCCCGTAAAGCTAGTTATAAATATAAATATAATGTTATAACAGCGATGCACTTACACACACATATTGATGTGCATTAACCGACTTTATACACTCAGTTGTGATAAGATAAAAATCCGCAGCGCGCATGCTTCAAATATCTGCGCATTGCATGTTAATATTTCTTCAAGTGTTTAGATTAGTCCTTCATGATACTGCCATAATTCTATGATGAGTAAAATCAAATTAAACAATAATGATCGTATAAGTAATTTGATTCAGGTTGCTTTTTAAATTAAGAACAGACAGTCTCCTTGGCGCAATTGGTTAGATGCCGGCTGTGAAACGAGAGGCAGTGAGTTCGATCCCCACACCGAGAGATATATTTATTTCGGGTGTGGGTTTTGTGAAACCGAAAAGCCTCTCGTAGTTTCTGGTAGAAATGACACAAGATTTAAATTGTCTGAATGTGGAGTCAGGGCTATGTATGTGACTGTTGGGTGTATTTATTTATTTAATCTATATTATTTACATGATTTGTTGGTGGAATTAAGAAAACTTAACAAAAAAAAGTTGTAGTGCAATAATATATCAAAGTAGATACACTACTTTAATGTAGTAAAGCTATCTCATATCGTTCTGTACGTCCGATCAGGACATACTTGTACACTGCTAGGTCGGTATGGATACAAAGGACTTCATACATATTTTTAGTCTTTAGCTATTTATTACCTCAATTTGATAAGATAAAAACTCCGCAGTGCATCAGAATTTATGACATACAGGCTTATTAATAAAAACTTATCGATGCTTGGAAGATGGAACAGCCTCGTTGACTAAGAAGGACTAAGTCTGCTTATTGTAAAGGCTTACATATCGATAAAATCAAACGAAATTCCCATACACAATTTATCGAATTTATAGCAACCGATGTAAGAGATTCAACAACAGAATCTGAAATCGTCTTTTTCTCTGTATTTATGCATCTTATACAGCTAATAAACAAAGGTGAAACAGAAATTAAAGCAGAACAAAAGCTCGAGCATTCCCGCCTGATGTAAATAAATAAACGCTCTTTAGCATTGTTAGCGCGACTTCATGTTAAAAGGCAATTTGCGTTGTCTATATTTATTTTTGTCTGTGTCGAGATGTGCACAAAAAAGACACCTTTTGTATACAAACACATTAAAGTGGAGAAATTAACGTGAGACGGGACGTCGGTGCAAGGAAGTTGGTGTTATTTAAAACATTTTTTGTTACAACATGGGTATGGAAATGAGCAAGTGTAAGTGATCAGTGCTGCCATTAACACCTATGGCCCTTAGGGTGTCAAATGTCTGTTGCCATCTTAGACGATCGTTTTGAAGTGTGCGCATGGAAATAGCACAAAAATGTGGATTATTTTTAAAAAAATATTTACTGTAGGTTTCACCAAGAGATGATGATGTTGCAGATTCAACTAAATAAACGGACGCTTATTAAATACATTTCGAAACAAGAAACGGAAAAGATACAAACTAGGTTAACTAGCAAGAGAATGAAGGTATAATAATAAAAACGTAACAACCTCAATTTCTGGACTAAAGCCAATTATCTGTAGGCGTCTGTGTTAACAATTTCAAAAACAATGTTTACTACATGTACATGAAAAAAATTTAAATGTAGATTATAGTTCTATTTTTTCTCAAATTAGTTCTATTCGATTGGGCCCCTTCTTTGAATATGATCCTTTACAAAGCTTCTAGAATTACGACAAGCAACAGTTTATTCAAAATCGCCGAAAGCTAGAGGAATTAGCTAACCAGGATACTTCCATAATTCCATGCCAGTAGTTTAAAATAGGAGAGCACATCTCAAATGATGCAATTGAAAGGCTAGTTGAATAGCACTAACCGAGCGCAGCAATAGAACAAGGCAGCGAATAATCAGCGCATTAGGCAGACAACGTTAGGAATCTCGCACAACACGACGAGAGAATTCCACTACAGCAACAATAACAGTGAAACCGACGGACAATATTGTTATTTATGCAAAATATAACATTGCATTGCGTGGCGTACATGACAAGCTAATGTGAGCAAACGAGAATATGCGATGTCCATGCCAGTTTTATAGATTTAAGCTAGTTTGTTTGGATTAGAAACCGATGTTCAACAAGGAAGAAATTTAGTTTTATGTGAATTTTGACTCCAGGTTAGTGGAAGATTTTGAATAGTTTATAACACCGCACTAAACGAATATAAAAGAAAGGAGAGCAACGAACGAAATTTAGTTGAATTGTTTATATTTAATCTGGGTACTAATACTCTACTAAATTAGCTGTGTTTCATATTCATAATTACAAAGCAGATTTACAAGATCATTTCATGTATGGAATACACAGATATGATTGATAATATTAAAAATAACCTCAGGTATTTCAGAAAAGCTTGTGTTGAATTACAGACCTTAGAAGCGCAAGGATCTTGAAATCCGTTTAGGGTAAAAAAACTTTACTCGCTATGTTTTGTATCGAGAATAAAAAAACAAGATATGTGATATAAAGAATTCTAATCCATTCATGGTGGTTAAGAATGGTCATGATTGTTGTATGATAATTTTATTACCATAAAATTTTACGCGCAGTGTTTTAAATTCCCAACACTGGCGGTTATTAATCGAACTCCTGGCGTGTATCCAACTCTATAACATAGTGTGGGTATATCTCAGTGCATTGTGAATGGAGACCGGTGGTATCGCCCTAACGGACGCTCCACTTCGATACCGTCTCGATTGCGATATTTACGTCCGACGCGCGTACACTGCAGATGAATGCTCTGAACGTCGGAATGCAGATGCCAGTTTTCGGTGGATGCATTTATGTAATAAGAAAGTTGGATTAGTTGTAGGCATGCGACACCAAGTGGAAGTGCGTGGTGGCCTGTTGGTAAACGGACCAGACGCGGCTGCCAACATGTTCACGGTGGTCGCGGGTTCAAATCCCAGGGCACACCTCTGACTTTTCGGAGTCATGTGTGTATTGATAGTCAATCACCACGCACTAAAACGGTGAAGGAAAACATCGTGAGGAAACCTGCATACCATAGCGGTTTATAAAAAAAAAAAATCTATGGTATGTAAGTCCGCCAACCCGCACTAGGCCAGCGTGGTGGACTATATGGCCTAACCACTCTCAATCGTACTGTCGATTGTAGAGTAGGCCCGTGCCCTGCAGTGGGACGTAAATGGGCTGATACAGATACAGACACCAAGTGAAATATTCAATAGACTCGGCAGATGTGAACTAGTTAGTGAAGTAAGTTATGTAATGCTGAGAGATGTTTAAGGTTTTTTATTGGCACGCGGAAGAACCAAATTGCGTGATGCAATTTTAATGTATTAATTTTTTAATTGGCATTTGGAATGTGTTTACGAAATTGGTTCACATGCTTAGATTAAATCAGAGAATATCTCACGTAATTTCAATACGAAATCAATCAAGATACAGACAGACTATGGCAGGTTTTAACGATACAATACAAACAGTAAATCGATCAGGAATAACTACGGAATACTAACAATAGAGTAATGGTTTAATATCCCCTGAGATGCTTTGTGATGATGAGATCGTAGGTCAGTGGATAATACGCAGGTCGTGCGACCATTATGGCCCACAGACGTGGAGTCAATTCATTAGTGGATAACAAACAAAGATTCAAATATATTACGGGGAAAACATCAAACCAGTCACAATATGCTAGCTTTATGGACTTTGATTGAAATCTAATAAAGAAGGAGAAATTTCCAACAGTATAAATACTTTTACTTGGAAATACACCTAAAACAAGCCATACCGCACGGAAAGAAAGGCTCCAAAGCCCTTTGTGGGATATGATTCACCGAATCAACCAAGCAATTCCTAAAACCGATTCGGCGGCACATTTGAGGAGCACGACCGTTGCTAACCGCATTCGCATCCTCAGTTCTCCATAATCGCCGGTCGGTACTCACCGGGCGGCACGTAATAAGGGTCCACTTTGACCCCGGCTCGCCCGCGCTCGGTAATGCACGCGGCAAATATGGACAATGGAGATTCTATCTCGCCTTTCGCACGGTCGCCAATCAAGCGGGATTTACAACTGCAATTTGAGAAGTTATCTTTAATCGGACGTGTTGTTGCGAATGAATTATGCAAATAGTGTAACTAAAAATGTGCAGTCTGTTTGTATAAGCACAGGTCGTGAGATGGCTGACGCAATGTTAAGAGTACGACGAAATAATTTTATGCACTGTGTGTTTGTTTTCAACTTATTTAGATAACATTTATATAGCGTAGAAAGGACAAACAGCCGACTTAATGGTTAGTATACTTGTGACTTACTCATGTAAATGCAAATTGAGCAGCAAATAGCAGAGGGAAGGAATAGCGTAAGTTTTTACGACAATATTAAATGCATTTTGCGAAAAATCGAATGTTGAAGATTTAAAGGACTTCTAATAACCACTGAATCTGCTTCAAAATTGAGGATGCTTTCTTTACTAACAAAATAATCTTTCCACACATTTATTCATTTTTTATACACTTATAAACCCTGTTTGACATGTCCTAAATCCACGATATGGATTCCGCGGGCGTCAGTTAGTATTGCATAAACAAATAGATGCTGCGTCGCTCTCGAGGAGTTTCCACGAACTACTTTGAAATCCGAGCTATGTATTGTTGGCACGTTTTAAAATTCTATTCCTTTGACATCGTAAGCGGAATTGAATTTTTCAAGCTGTTACTAAGTTTTGAATTTTAACTTGCTAATATTTCCATGGATGCTTTTATTGAAAATATGGTAATATGTATGGGTAATAACATCATCTTTGTTCCTTTCGTTAAGTTTTAAATTTCTAATAGGTAGTTGACTTAGTATTGTGAACGTGAAACTTGCCCAGTAAGTGTTCTAATAACAATAATCCATGGTCCAAGATAGCGCCGCCTCGAAAATGTTATTAAATTAGTATCGTAAAGCGCAGTATGATATTCACGTTTATTTGCTATTGTTTACTACGGCTGTGCAGTGTGCACTGTGCGGTCGTACGTATTCTCTCACTATCGATAATCTTATAAGCCCTCGGTAATCTAATGGCCCAGATATTAAATTGTGTTAATAGCTTTCACTCTTATATCTTCCATAACTACATAAAACTAGTACACCATTGCATTGCTACAACATTCAATATTTCGGTAGTTCAACATCACGTGTTTTAGTGTTCAAAGTACATCGACTTAATTCAAAACAATCGTGTTCGTTACTGGATTATTGGAACGCATGTATTGAATACAAAAATCGTATATTAACGCAGAAATTAGAATAATTTCGGGTAACAATAGCTTTAAATTCAGCGTCGGACAGCCGCGGACACGTTTCGACCGCTTGCAGTGTTTCGATCGTGACTAATTGAACGGTTTGTGTGGGATGACCAGGATTTGTGGCTTTTAGCCCAATGTTCCTAGTACCCGTCACGGGTCAATTGAATATACAGCAAATGCGTAGTGTTGATTACTCTATTTTTATGTCAATAGAGAGCGTAAAAATGGAATCAATTTTGAATTCATTTTGTTACAGTATCAATGAATACTGCACTGACGTTTGTAGTTTAAGTCATCTTGAAGGAAGAAAGCAACCATCGTTTTCAGATTTGTGCTACAATGGATCTGAATAAGAAATTAGAGAATTGAGTAGTGAAACTACGGGATGTGGGATAGTGATCGTATATTAAATTTCGATGAGTAATATATTTCAGGGAAATAAAAATACAGATTTGTTTCGTCATCCGACCGTACTTAAAAACGGTAAATATTTGGACACCTATGCCGTGACGAACACTACGCCGACTTTGAGGCTCCTTGTTGTTTCCGATCGTTGTTAGTAAATTCATCGATACTTTTTCACGTGTTTATACATATATGTACGAGTATACTTGTGGAAATGCTAACACAATAACTGTTAATTAGTCGCTTTATTATAATAAAAAATAAACTTAAATATTGGCCTTAATATTTAAGGCCATACTTTGCACACAGAGCAAATATTTGCTCCACGTTAGTTAACATTTTGATTTTTATTTTGTGAACTCTTAAATCTATTCAGAATTTAAATATTCGGTTGAAATACCATTGATTTTTTACAGCAGATGTTATGCGTTTCAGCTAACCGCGCACATCTGCAATCATTTCGATTCCATCGCTTCTTATTTCTTACCAACTTACTTCACAATCCCACCCGTCTTATTAAATAAAACCTTTTTCAAATTTAGTACTTTTTTTCGCAGTATCCCCATGCAAGTCTATTTACAGCGGATGCACGTTTAGGGAATAAAATTCCGTGTATGGTCGGCGGTCGGATAATTTGATTTGGCGGTTGCAGAGTGAAGCACGCGTTGCACGTCCGCGCCGTATACGGGCAGAGATGGACCGCGTACACTGGATGCATCTCAACCGTGAAATATTATGGGGTTATTAAAACTTATTGCCTTATTACGGATTACGTGGTGAATGACCTAGAACAGGAATATGGCTTGAAAATTAAATTGTGTTATTTGAATAATAGGTAATAGAAGGATTTCTGCCAAATAATTGCAATTTTTAAAATACAGCAATCGTTTTTGTTATTAGTTGTAACATAAGTCTTAAGTTTACTAACTATGAAGTTTCTGTTCTTTACTTTTTAAATGAATGATCATCAACATATAAATAAAGTTTTATTCATGTTTATATATTACCCATAATTTGAATATTATGTAAATACCATCCATACATGTCTGTATTTTATAAGAATTTGTGCTACATTCCCATACATTTAAAATATTAACGACATACAAAATAGACACGAGCCTAAGGCATCACCATCAACACCCACTTAACGTCCCAAATCCATAAACAAAAATAATGGCGCGCGAATTAGAGCAATACGTCAATTAAATCCGACAACCGAGTTCACATTGCCAGTACTTAATTTTCATTTTAATCTCCATCCGACTAGTATGTGGGGCGAGAATTTTTTTTTGCAAAAATAAAAATCTTTGTTTACACGTTCCAAATACTTGATCTACTCGGCTCGTGTCGGTTCGTAAAGATTTTTCAACAAGTTTTCAACAAGTGTCCGTGTGACACAGCAACAATGCCATATTTATAGAGCATACGTTTTTCTTTAACGTTCCGCCGCGATGTTCGAATTAAAACTCTTTGACAATCAACCATAAATAATTCGCTTTGAAACAATATTATAAACGCTTTGTTTTGTTTTACTAGTTTTATGTGATTGTCAATATGTTAGATCAGATAGAATATGACACATCATTATTATTCAGAAAACTTAGTAACTATAAAGTGTAGCTGGCGTTTCGTCTCACTTTTGGTGAAAATGTAAGGAAATGTTGACTATGGTTAATGTTATATTAGTATATCGGATATTCAGAACCACGGCTCGTAATTACAGTTCACGTTTGCCAGTTCTTTTTTCGAACCTAAATGTGTAATTTAGACGAGAATGTGTTGCCAGTCGATATTTTCGGAGTAGTTCGCGGAATTATGTGTTTTATTTTTAGTACTCTTTTTCTAAGTAGGCGTCGGCAATACGTAATGTTATAGGATTGTAATCCGAAGCTGGAGAACAAAGTGAATGCTTTGCAAATGGAACAATAAAAGTACAAATAACGCGTGTAACAGCTGCAAGTTTGTAACGCTGACGGTTACTTCATGAATGGTTTCATTGTGGCTCCTAAATCACTGCCGTAATTATTCTCAATTTGTCTAACTTACGAGGAACAGGGACAGTGCAAATAGATGGTGATAAATGTCGTCTAAAGTAGGTATAACGTAACATAAAGTAGGGTATAACGCCATATAAAAGACCCAAAAACCTTATGACTGGCATTTATAGTTATAGAGAATGATTCGTGAAAAGATTAAAGACTCTGAAAACTGCCATTACATTAAGGAGGTTGATAAAAACCATTTTAAATTTGGAATTCCATAACATTGGCCGCAAATTCTGTCTCATTAGAACTTCGACCGGCTAAGCACACCTCACACATCAAATATTTCTGTTTTAACTTGTCTACAATAGTAACATTGTACGGGTATATGCGTCTGCGCCCGTACAACGTCACTGCTCGGCCCAGTTCATATTGTGCTGGATATTATCAGCATGTGGGTGGCTGCGTCCGTTACTCCGCGACACCTTCGCAAATTGTTCGCGCATTGCATGCATCTGCACCGCGGTCTGTGGCGCACTTTAATAACTGTGAAACTGTATGTAATTTTATAATTATACAAAAAAATACTAATGCTCGGTTGCATCAACTATCTTAGACAATAATTTAACTTAAAACTTTTTTTTTATAAACCGATAGTGTCCCACTGCTGGGCAAAGGTCTCCCTCAACTCCTTTCATCTGTGTCTATTTTTTGCCGTTAACGTCCATAAAAACTATTTAAATTTCGTAAATCTGAGATGCCAAATGTATACCTTTGACATAGTCAAAGTAAAGGCTGGGTCTTATAGTTTCATGTTACACGCTTATATTGTGGGTATCTGAAATTACAAGAGGCTTTTTGGTCTCATGATACCAAGAACTAAAAAATAGTTGTGGGTGACATAATTTATCTCAAAGCTGTGATTGAACCTCACGTTATACAGCCGGCTACGTGTGGATCCAGACAGGAACCAATCTCTCACTGTTAATATCTACAGCATAGATACTTATTACATAAAGTTTATTATTTATTTTATATCCGTCCACTCCTACAAAAATATTTTACCGTATATTTCTAAGCTATATATCTCTGAAAAGAATAAAAATCTCGCGGGGAGTTTGTGCGACATTTTCTTGAGTGAAATATTGAATAATCCGCAGACGTCGCGTCGGCTACGGCGCGGCGCCTCATGTGAATTTTCCACCAGACTGCTGAGCTTGCATTTTAGAACCGATAAATCCAATGAGACGTTGCGTTACCTACTTCATATTTTTATGGGGCTGTGGGAATAAGTACACTTTCTGTCCATCTGTCACAAAATAATAATAAATACATCCAACATGTCACATACATAGTCCTGGCCCCACACTTAGATCGAATCTTGTATCGGGGATAACAGGAATTATGAGGGACTTTTCCGTCACACAAACACCGACAACCGTAACAAATGTTAGTGGTTCACACAAATATTTGTCTAGATGCAGGGGATCGATTCCGCGGCCTCTCGTTTCACAGACGGTGTCTTAACTAACTGCGCCACGGAGGCAGAAAATTAATACATCAAGCCAATACAATTATTGCATAACCGTTCTTCGTGTATAGTAAATATTTTAGCACGAAAATTAAGATTTAAAAGCAGTAGCATTATTTTACAAAAAGTATAAACAAAAAGAACAACAAATAACACAAATAAACAAAGAGTGTAACCAATCATAATTTTAGCGTAACTTGTACAAAAAAGAAAAAGTTACAAATTATTAAAGTTATTTTAAAACGCACTAATATTTTTCAGTGGTCAAATTAAGATTAATCAAAGCGCCCGCTCACCTTGAATAACATTCACGTCGTTAAAATTATCCTAACAATTAAGATGTTTTAAAACCGCAAATCTTTGCAACATTTCAATTTAATACAAAGTCCAAGGCAAAGAGGTACATAAATTGCGTGTTATTTTGTTTTACGGTCAGGTGTCTATGTTGATTATTAAATGGAGATGGTGAGATAACCGCGTCCGTACCCGAGGCGGATAAAGAGATAAAAAGATTTGCGATTGCGTATAACCGACGTGTAATAATAGTAAAAAAATGTCGTCGGGTCTCTCCGCTGACTTTATTAGACTTGCAGTTGGACGATTATTAACTTCATTTACTTCACAAAATGCCCAGACTACGTTTCAATGTGAGAAAATATACCGTCCCATTTCGTCTTTGAAATAATAGTGGCGAGTGCGGGTTGTGACTGAGTGCTTTCTGATGTCTTAGGCTAGTTAAGTTAGGTACTTCTGAATTGTATATTTTTCGTAAAGTTAGATAACTTTCGGAGTCTTAAAAACGTAAATCAAATCACTGAACATTCAGTATAAAAATACTTTTAGGCTTATCTCGCAGTGTAAGATAAAAACAGATAAAAAAGGAGATATTTGATCTGTAAGATAAAGTAGAGATATAATTCCGGGCGACAAAAAAAAAACTTGAGTTGCACAGACCACCAGAGAGCTCTTGAATATTTTAATTGAATTAAAAGATAAGTAAGCTGTTGCTTTGTAGCCATTTTACAAGACAATCGTTTGCACACGCACCCGCAACAATGATACGGAATCATACAACGTTTAAAAGCACTCATTTTTAATTACGGAGTGGGATGTGCACTGGCACGGCGGAACATTGTAGCGGCGCGGCGCTCCTACGATTGTGAACATAAATACCACAGACGTCTTCCTTTGAAAGAAACATGGTATTTTTCTAGCCTATTTGTAAATACACGCAACATTACATATAGAAGTTTCAGACACTACGAGAGACTACGTACTGGTAATTCCTAGATTCGATATAAATGATCTCAGAAACACTTGTTTTTTTTGCAGGGATCGAAACGATGCTCTCCATGGTCCAAGATGGTCTTATATTGTGTTGGTCGAGGAATAAACCGCAGAGAAATGTTCCCTGATTCCATGACAACGCACCTACTTATTTAATGTTTGTTTTAAGGATTAAATTACTAACGCGAGATAAATCTGCATGCCAGCACTTATTATAGAGAATTTCAAAAATAAATATTTCTCGACAGTGGGATTTTAATTACCTTCTTCTCGAGAGAATATTTCTCATGAAAAGTATCTACCACCACTCATAAACTATGTACTGGAGGACTTCTTGTAATTTATATTATATTAAGTAACAGCCAAAATGCCCATTTTTCAATGATGACCATTAGGTCGGAAACATACAACTGAAAAACTCCGAACACGTGATGCTATGTTGCGTGGCGTGTTTGTAGTGTGGTTCTGGTCATAGAAAATACTACGATTTGATTTTATTTAACACGTGTCGTGTATTGACACAGCCCGCCAAAACCTTTTAATAAGGCCGGAAACATACTACTGAAACGCCACGCGAACTTACCCGACGCGACACGTGTCGATAGGAAGGAACGTAAAAATCGTGGTAAGATGACTCCCTTACTTCCGTATCAAGTGAAGACAAAAAACAATTACCCAAGTAAATGTTCTATCACTATTAGGGTTGTCGAAAATCAATAACGTACGCCCCCTCAGAAGCAGTTAAGATGACCGTTTAGAGCCGGCGTGAATGAAGCCGTCCCATGGCGCATGAGGAATTGATCATACGTTGTACTATAAAGAATAATACAGTGGACCCCCGGTAATCCGGCCCCTGTCTAATCCGGCACCCCCTATAATCCGACATGATCTATTATTTATTATTGAATATTAATTTTTGATAATATTCGCTAATACATGACTGAACAAGTTACAACTTGTACGCATCATCATTATTGTGCTCGACGCGTTTTGATTCTGATTGCTTAGGTTGGAATTGACTACATGCGAGAGGATAGCGGTGCTACATTTACTAAATTTGATATATATAATGAAGCATGATTTGTACTTCAGAGTACATAATATATATACAGTATATGTAATACATATAAAGAATCTTATCAGTGAGTCTGTAATTAGTCGGATTACAAAGTACACTTTTGTAAAAAAAATCGGACTATAGGGGGTCTTAGGCAGTACTCTATAATCCGACAAATTCGATAGTCCGACACCGCCCTGCAAAATTTTTGTCGGACTACCGGGGGTCCACTGTATTATTCTTTGAATGCCGTTTCTCATACAGAGCCGTAAGTGTTGTCACTAAACTTTGAATTTGCCGATTCCCTTTTTATTTATTTCCTCCAAGTGAGGAAACAATTCAGCAAATATTTATACTAATATCCCTATTAGGGTTGTCCAAAATCAATAACATACATCCCCTCGGCTGTATACAAGACGACCATTCAGAGCCCGCGTTAAGATTCTCACTCGGCACATCACATCTGAGTAACTGATGATACGTTGTATTCACTATATTAAATATTGTAACATATATCTTTAATGCCTGTTTTTCGATTACAGCTACAATTAAACTATGTATTTCGCCCTGTCTTCCTTATCCTCTAAATTAAGAAACAATTAAACAAGAAAATATTATCTATCACCTACTTCCACTAAACATTGGGTACACCCCTACTGTATTTGTTCTCCTCCCTTAAGTGAAGAAATAATAAAACGAGTAAATATTATTAGGGTTGTCGACAATCAATAACACACACCCCCAGCAGTAGTTAAGATGACCCTTCCTCGCGGTAAAGGTGCCGACGTCGGCGCGGCGCGGGATGCGACACACATAGTTTATTTCTGGACGTGACTAAAAATATCGGCGCGGGCCGAGCAGGCGCCAGCCGATGCACTTTTTATGCACCTACACAGATCTACACTTTACTACCATCTACGTTACAGGCGTCGATTTTGATGAGTATTTGACAGAAATATATTAGTGTGTGTGTGTTTGTGTTCGTAATGTGGTTCTGGTCATGGAAAATAGTACGATTTGATTGTACTTTGCGTTGCGTCGTGTTTAATAGTATGTTTCCACCAGTATTGTTTCCTCATCATACGGAGTAAAAGTTCTTTGTTGTAAAATAAATTGAACAAGAAAGTAATTGGCGATTTTAGTAGGTGTTGCAATATCTTATCACTTAGGAACAGTATTGGAATTAGAAGCATCATTCATAACAATTATTCAAAAACAAAAAAACATAAATTACATCAACTTATTCCATTACAATATTGGTTGCAAAACAAACTTAAAAGCAAAAAGTTTGTATACCATTAAACGTATAATGACCATAATGTGCATCAATAGTGGGCTTTTATTTTTATGGCATAGGAGGGGCCAACGAGCACACGGCTCACCTGACGGTAAGTAATCACTTCCGCTCGTGAACACTACACCTGGGAAATCGGGGGTACCACCCTTGGTCTTGACCGCTATACTGTATGGCGAGACTGGCAGTAACAACGATTGGGCAGATCGGTTATTTTTCGTTAGATTTATAAGTACAAAATCGTTTTGAGCATACGCGGGTAACCCGCACTAGGCCAGCGTGGTGGACTATATGGCCTAACCACTCTCAATCGTACTGTCGATTGTAGACACAGATCACTATTGTAGAGTAGGCCCGTGCCCTGTAGTGGGACATATATGGGCTGATACATACATACGCAGGTAAAGTTTAAAGACGATTTATTGTACTGTACTGTAGCAGACCATAATAGCTCGGTACTCATTAACAGGTGGGAGTTAAATGAGACGGGTAAGGATTCATTCCCTGACTCTAACCCAAATTGAACAAGCGGACTTCACAGTTGTACAAAATAAAATCTTGTTATAATCTACAGAAATATTAAGGCGAGTCAAAAGTCTATAGAAATATTAGTCATTAAGTTGGAATGTGGCACGCAAAGCAAATGTTTATTTTTATGACAATAAAGACATTTCATAATAAAAAACGAACACGATATATGTGAGTGTTTGCAGCGACTGTTGGAATGTTTTTAGCTGACTTCAAAAAAGGAGGAGGACCTCAACTGGTAGGAATTTTTTGATACAAAAAATCTTAATCGCATTGTTCGACGGATAGGGCCCGAGTGGTGGAGAAATATCAAAGCTTCTTTACATATATTAGAGAGGAAGTAGGGAAATACGAAGAGAGGGGAGGTGGATAAGCCTTTCCCGATACGATGCAGGTATGTAAAGATAATAAACGTGCATATTTTTCAACTTATCGAAACGCATTAACATATTGTTAATATACATGCCCGAGATAAGTTACATATTGGTTCACAAAAATAACATGTATTTATGTTGGGATTGCTTTTCAATCAAGTGATTGTTGGTTGGTCAATATGTTTCGCAATTTAATTGATTAATAGCGTATTGGTATCGTGTTAATTGTTGTTTCTATGTTATTGTTATTGAACGTTCGCGCCGTACGATCGGTAAACACAACTCCATTATTATTTCGTCATAATTGGATGGAGTAATGTCTACATTTATTATCAATTGCAATATTTGTATGTCCATCGTCAAGTTAGTGTTTTTTTAATTAATCTTATTTTAGGATTTTATTTGTTCAGATCAAGAAAAACCATCAATTTGAATTATTTTGAGTTTATCGTATTTATTGTAACAGCTAAATAATTGACGCACTGTCATGTCAACAACAGTAGCATGCAGAGTTCACAATGAACAATATTCCCAATATTCGCTAAGAAATAAGAAAAATAAATACATTTCTAGGAATAGGATGTTACTAAAGAATGAATAGATCATACGAGTGAAACCACAAGACGAAATAACTCGTAATTATACCGATATAAATATTATTCATTTTAACATGTACACAGTCATTATTAATGAAAAATTGCACGCTACTTCCAATATTACAATTACAAGTTTTAAAAACACATTCAGAGTAGAAAGGACGAAAAGTAAATGTAAAGAAATATAAAAGAAAATTTTTCATTACGTAGATGAAAACCCATAAGCGGTTGAAAGAAAAACTCGGTTCCATAATTTAATAACAGGATTTTTCAATGGCTATCCATTAATGGAAAAAGTACTATCTCGGTGTTATTATAAAATATGTTCTACTTTGTTAGCTTTTAGTGGCTATTACAGCCCCACTGAATAAGCTTTTGACAACACTTAATTTTGGTACTTCAAATGTGTTCGAAGTGAGTAAACGTGCCTTTTAAAAAATAACTTAGTAATTTATTATGCGGTTAAATTCATAAGATTTTTAACACGAAACAAATATTATATCCGAGAAAAGCAAGGGGCATCGTGAAGTTTATTTTATAGAAAGTCCAGTATACTGTAATTGCATTCAAATGTTATATTGCACATCTTTACACTTGAAAATCATTATTTCTTATGAATAGCGACATTCTAATTGGATTCTAAATGATGAAGCTATGATTTCGTACTTTAATTTAATGACGAGCGATGTGGCAATTTTAATTCTGTTATAAATGTTGACATTTCCCTCGTCCTTCTGATGATAATGTTTACCTACACAAAAAAATTACATTCTAAATGTGAAAGTATACTTGCTACTTTGTCCTTAATATGCAAACAAATTGTCATTTTTTTTCAAGAAATTATAAATTCCTTTTTTCCTTTTAAAATATACAACTCCCACGCAAACAATGGGCAAATTTCGAATATGTAACAAATTCGATGTTCCACATAGTAATTAACTTTATCATAGAGACTTAGGAATATACGTGTTTAACATTAATTTGGCAAAACAAATAAAAAATCACAATTTGGCCAAAAATTGCAAACGCTAATCACGCATAAGCACATAAACCTACTAACTTACAATTTTACTTAGAACTAACTTAGACTTTTTAGCAAATCCGTATTAGTTTTAGTAGGACACGAAGCCTACGTATAATGGTTCCTAATTATACCTATTCTGACCACTTTGATAACACATATCGTATTACTGTTAAAGTGATTTATAATAAATAAATTAACACAAAAATATTAAAGTCACTGTCATATAAGCACATTAAAACGAACCTGCCTCTCGAAATTTCACGAATTCGTAATTTTAAAAACAAGATTCCGTATAATTCCTTTGTTCACAATATTGCGTACAGACGCTATTCCATTAACCATGGCGACGCGACGTGTCGAAATGCCCGAAGGCCGCGGCCATTACAACCGCAACGCACATAACGCGAACACTTATCCCGCAAAATACTATTTAAAAATTAGCAATGCCGTTCGAGTGTAGCCTACAATTCTAGCGGTCCAAGTGAGACGCGTACACAGTGGCCAATCTCGACGATACTCGACATTGCAAGTTTATTTTAAAAAGAAGTACGTGGTGACCTGTTAGTAATGGAACAAAGGCTGTCCAACATGTTCATGGTGGAGGCAGGTTTAAATCCCAGAGCACACCTCTGACTTTTCGAAATTATGTGTGTATTTATAGTCAATCAGCCCGCATTTTAAAGGCCAAGGAAAACATCGTGAGGAAACCTGCATTCCAAAGTGATTTCTAAAAAAATCTATGGTATGTTAAGTCCGCCAACCCTCACTGGAACACCGTGGTGGACAATATTATAGGGGGGAAGGGGTTAGCACCTCACTCAATCGTACTCTCGATTGTAAGGGAGGCTCGTGCCCTGCAGTGGGATGTACATATTTGGGCTGATACAGATGCATATTTAAAGAGAAACATCGATTGCAAAGTTTGTACTTTTACAATGAGTATAATTGGATCATATATTTTTACATGTGTTCCACTGTAAGTCATAACAATACAACTTCAAAAACTTATAAAATCCCAGTACAAATTCAACTCTAACTCCTACCAACTCCTCAGTATAAAACTCACCGCGGCACGCGTGAAACTCGAAGTCGCGCTAATAACCATGCGCAGTCGTGTTTACGGGCTCAATTAATTTGACTATCGGCATCTCGCACGTAGCGGGCCGAACGGTGCCCGTATCGTGTCCATTATGCAACCGATCGACTCGCGTGCCGTCATTACATAAATTTTTCCTAAAATCGCTTTGAATCTCTCCGGCACGATAGGGTTTTGGACGCACGCGCCGGCATGTCGTACTGGGCTTACTGCTTCCATAATATACTGCGTTATTGAGCTCAGAATTTAAACAGTTTGTAATTATTAAATTTTTAATTGTTAAATATGTTGACTATATGCCGTACCACCGTTCAATCGTTCTCTCGATTGTAGCAATCCCATGCCCTGCAGTGGGACGGTATGGGCTGATACCGATACAGATATTATGTGACTGGGAATGTTTGTTGATTCTTGTTGTTATGGAAGCAGTGATAACTATTCACTTATCACCTTTTCCTTAGAACATTTTCATGATAATAAATCCGAGAGCAAAATGAACTGTAACTTATTGCATTACTCATACCGGAATGGAGAGATGTACGCCATCAACAATTCGAGTCGCTCTTCTTTACTTGTAAGGAAGAGCATAGATGCTAACGATAGTTGAGATCGTTAAGAAAGCAGATCTTTACATATACTAAATACAGTTCAATAGCACAAAGTTATTCCAAGACAATAAAATCTTTTTATTCGTGTTACATTAACACTGGATTATGTAAGATACTTTTATCGAATCTCAACTTATAAGTACATGGTACATATGCATTAAGATTATCTCTTGTTATAGTCCTATTGTATAAGCCGTTCCATTACAATTTCCAATGGAGATGCCATAACTACTACTTGTAATTCATTAATGAAAATATCATAATTAAGATTAAAATAATGTGAGAGGTCGCTTGGGTAGGTACCATCGCAATTTCTATTTCTTCCGCCAAACAGCAGTGTACACTGCTGTGTTCCGGTTTAAAGGACATTGTAACCAAAATAACTACTGGACATATTAAGACTTAACATCTTATGTCTCAGGATGGCGAGCGCAGTGGAATGCTTTTTGTGAATTCATGGTGTTGTTTGGTTTTGCTAGTGTCCTTGATCGTATCGCTACCATCAGTCGACCGGCATGCTCGTCACATTCATTGCAATAAAAAAAAACACAGGCAACTCTCGGCGCTGCCTCGTGGCAGATGTTAGCATAGCTTGCGAATTTTCTCATGCGTCCGAGTTCCCACGAAGGTTTGCCTCACCGATGCGCCGGCGATACCGTGAACAAACACTTTAAATGTTTCATTATCAACACATGCAACACGCCTCCGATTACAACGACTCGAGACAACACACACAAAATAAACTAAATATAGCAAAGTATTGACATTTATATTTAGATAATTGAGATATTTATATAGATTTTGCACACATGTGTTGGCGACTTACGTTGGAGTAATTACGTTGGAATAAGACCAGGTAGAATATGTTGAGTAACTTTAATATCGTTTTCCAACTTTCAAATGCCAATTGTCAAATGTTTATGGAAGAATCCAAAAATAAGATATTAACCCAGCTACAGCACGAACCCTAGATTTATCACCAAACATGGTTGCCTAGTATATTACCTAACATTGAATAAATAATAAATTATCTTATTCAAACAATAAAAGAGAAGCTGTATTCTATTCAAATAATAAGAGAGCGGATAAATCCATTAATGAAAATTGCATACTATATTATACTATATCTCGTTCTATTAACCAACACAATGAAGGTAATACAAATTATGTTTTCCTTTCATTGTGATTCCAGAGCAGGGCAATATTATTGATGGTTGTAATAAATGCCGATACAGTAAACTCTCGCAATATCCTCGATTTATGGACAATATGTATTAATTTCGATTTAGTACGTTTATTCAGTACATAATTACATTTTATAAAACAAAACGCTTTAATTGATGATATTAAAAGTAAGACATTGGTAATGAAGTGACAAACATTGTCGAACATGTTTTTTCAAAATTTTTGAGACTTCTAGTTAGCTGCGTTTGTTTGAACAGATATTTGTTTGCAATTGGACTTGCCTAGTTTGCAAATTACCCTTATGATAACAGTACATCAAATATTGTAGATGTAAGTGTTTAAACATATTTAATTTATTTTGGACCGACATTTCAAGACTATCATTTACATCAATCAATTGGCGCCCAAGATATGCCAAGATGATGAGATACATAAGAAGTGTCACAGAGAAGAGAGATCTAAATCGGATCTAAAATCAACAGTTCTAAAGCCACACCAAAGAACGCCTCAGCTCAGTAATAAAAAAAAAACCCGGTCCCACAAACCGCGGCACAATCACCAGCATCGGTTATTGGGAATCCATCTCGGAGGTCCCGTTGCGCACGCGACCTCACCGCAACCAATAGACACGCATTCCGACTTAACTGAGGACGATGCGCGCGCGCTCGTAATGGATTCGCGGCGGCCACACGTCCGCGTTGCCGCACTTGTTGTGTAATCGCTGAAAGCATTTCAATTGGTGGAATTTCTAGCGTTGCTATTGGGTACGGTATGCTTAATTGTAGAGGAGGTCTATGCTTAGCGGTCTAGAATCTAGAGAACATAGAGAATATAGTGCAAAAAAATTGTAAGCTTGGGATGAAAAATTGTTGAGGTAAATTCGTTTATTTACCTTTCTCTCAGATGGAAAACTGACTTAGGGCTTAACAAAGTATACGTTTCTAACTTTATAAATAATCTCGACAGGTTATTATTTGTTTGATATCAAAATACCAGCCCTGATAAGTCGGACCAAGCAATTTCATATGTAATATTTACAACCCAGACAAAGTGCAGCTACTATTTAATGCTAATATAAATAGCACTTCACTTAAACCATCACCTACTCAAACAGCACGCAAGACGTTAATTTAAAAAAAGCAACACTTGAAGACTTCCATACCTCGCGCAGCTCAGAGCCGGGCGTGAAGGAATGGACAAACACGTTAGGATTATGTAAAGGCACTTACGTGACACTTGGAATTCGTGGCATTCCGAGCTATCGCTTTAATCTGTTCCCTATCTCTCTTTCACATACGGTGTTTCAATCAGGTGCGAAAAGGAACGCAGACGGTAGAGATTCTCTAGCAATGAGCGCGACCACCGGTGGCACATTTATAGTTCAAAACGCAAACATTAACGTGATAGATGGGTGCGAGCGATATTAATGAATAGAAGTAAATAAACTCGCATGCCGGGCCGGTATTAGTGTAAATTATGCGATGGATGAAGATAATTAAGCCGCCAGATGATGTGTGTAATTAGCGTTGAAGAATTTTTGGCATTGGTGCAAAACAAATAGACAATAAAAACAACCATCACTGACATACCTCGACATGGAAGTACTTTTACTATGAAGAGGTTTGTCACAAGCTAGAAAGTTTATTTATAATACAAAGGAGATGATGGTATTCAGAACAAAAATACCAAACACAAAGGTGTTGAACAAAGCAAATAAATTTTACAAATTCACCAGACATGCAAAAACCGTGTTTTTGTTGAAATGTGAGCCATTTTACTATGAGCCCATAGAGTCTGTAATAAAGCCATAAAACACGTAGGCCGGACATTGAAACCGTTGCGTTGGCCGTAATTAGACAATTTGTTGAAGGCGGCATGGTAAGTCGCGAGTGGCGCGGTTTTGTTTTGCCGGCGCGCCTTCCGTTACTCCGCCATATCCGCGGGGGCTAATTTCAGAACCGTAACGTGATAGAGAACGAGCGGTAACACTAACTGTGCCGGTATCTGTACCAAGGCCGATGGAGATTAGGGATGATCGATATTCATAAAGGCGGGTTTCACATCGATACTTCTTCATCGTTCTTACAATGTTGTGAAAAATATAAAAAAAAATCCAGTATAACAATTTTTGTCTTTCTCCCAAGGCCAATACCACTCTGAGCAATTATAAAAAGGGTGGTCAGGAGATAATTTCTCCGGAGGACGGTAGTATGTTTCTTATCTTAACTCTTTCAAAACTTGAAATACATTCTATATTAAAACAGGAATTGGTGTTAAAAACCACACCTGAAATCGATTATAATATCGATGTTTGACTTGTATCGATTATCCCCAATCGTTATTTTCGCACAAATCGCGAATCGGTGATTTGCTTGCGTGAACAGTGACAGGAGTGGCGTGGGCGAGATGTATCGCCGCCGCCGATGCTTGTTTACTCCGATCTTGTTAAAATAGGTCACTCACCTTCGAACGCACGTGTTTACGAGTTTTTCCGTCGTTTCATACGTTCACATTGAACAGCGATCTTTTGGTTGACTTACACGTTATTTATTTTGATCGATCGAGAGTCTGGGTTTGGAAAGGTAAACATGTCTTTGCGATTTGTGGAAAATGGAGGTGTGTTTTACAAGATCAGCATTGGCTTTCTGTGTTATTTTTGCGGATTAATTTCAACAAATTAGGCATTGACGTATTGGTATCTCGCATTATTTGTTATAGAAATAACATTACAGAATTATTTTGGTACCTGATTTACCATTAAAAGAAAACAGATGTCAATCGCGCTTTCACTCAATAGGATAGTTCAACCACACTTGTTTTATTCAGATTGATTGTTAAAATTGAGGTGTAGAATAAGTAATTGATGTAGGTCATGAAACATTTCAACTCAATCAAAAAAATATAAAAAAGCTATTGGTATGTAGGCGTGCATCCAGCACTAAATATCACAAACCCAGCCGGTCGTCCGTTAGTTGGACAACTATAATCCCGCAATATGTCTAGATTCCGGCCGGCTCACCCCGCTTTTGTGGCTCCGCCGGGAATTAAACAAATCTACCAGGAATGTATCGTAAATAAATTATATCATATTCATATGATTTATTTCACACATAAATCTTGATTTATTTCCCAGTGTTTACATAAAAATAAAAGCTTTGTGTCCTGTTGTATCAACACGGTACAAACTATCTAAGGGAATATTGTTTTATATAAAGAAGTAAATGGAGCATCTGATTTTATTAAGACTGGAATTGTGCCGCACAACTTAAATTCATCGGAAATCGTGTAATTATAAAAGTTTTCGTAATTTTTCAGATAGATTTGTTAATCATATTATTTATCGAACAGGAACACTAACATATCATCGGCGTAACACGCTCGTTGCCATTGAATGGTTTTGCGTTACGATACGATCGGCCGCTTGACAGACGATAATTCATCTACGTCACAATCCAACACCTCACGGTTCGCAGCCCATCTGCGCAGCCACTAGACCATAGAGACTAGTCGTCCATTACATACATACATTGCAAAGTATTTTCTACCGACAAAGTGACAACGCTGCACCCGATGAAATATTTATTCGTTTTGACAGCCTCTGTGGCGCATTTGGTTAGACGCCTGCTGTGAAACGCGACGCCGAGGGTTTGATCTCCGCGCTGAAACAAATATTTGTGTGAATTACAGGTATTTGTTTCGGGTCTGGGTTTTTGTGAGACCGGATAGTCTCTTATAGTTCCTGATACCCATGACACAAGACTAAATCTTAGTGTGGGGAACAGGACTATGTATGTGACTGTTGGGTGTATTTATTTATTTATGTATTTATTTGTTTATGCTTTATATACAGAGTATAAACGCGGACTTAATGTCTGAGACATTCTCTGCTAGTCGACCTTTGAATAGTGGAGAGATAAAATTAGTAGGCGCATAAATTCTCCAGATAGAGCATTGAGTTTTGTTAATTCTTCGTCATTAATTCGTTCTCTCATTAATGAAGAATTGAGAATCGTCGGAAGCTTTACAGCGGGCTTCTCGATTTGCTGTGATCTGTAGCTTGGTAGAAGGCATGAGATACCAGTATTTATAATATAATATTTCTTTACTTCTTCCGGTCGCAATTTTAATCAACTGAATTTGAAATATCCGTAACTAATAATTAAAACATAGAAAGTCGATTAATGTTTAATGAGGGCGGCAAAATATTTGGCAACAACAATCGAAACGGTAAGAGATGTCGCGTCGAAATGTTAGCATCATTAGCAACGTCGGCCTGTCTAAAGAACATTGTCGAAAGTGGGCCAACAATGACGGATAGAAGACAGGAGCCTCCCCACTTGTTCTTTAATAATGTACATGTTACTTTCTGTTTAAAAAAAGAGATAATTTTAGCAATTTCCGGTTAACATTATAAATGCGTATTTTATTACTATGAATGGCGAGACGAGTGTGCCCTACACCTGATGGTAAGCGATACGACCGCCCATGGACAATGGCAATAACCAAACAACACCTTGAATTACAAAGCAATGTTTGCCATTCCACTGCGCTCGCTATCCCGAGATATAAGATGTTAAGTCTCAATATGTCCAGCAGTTACTGACAAGTTGTAGCCAGAGGGCTACAATTTACTTCTCACCGAAACAAAACAGTGCATTTACACTGCTGTTTGGCGGGGGAGATAGACATTGCGGTGGTACCTATCCAGGCGGCCTACCACTAGCAAAATGTATTTTTTTCAATCCGTAGCATCGTTTATATATTATATGTACAGCATTTACTTGATGAAATTCTTTTGAAGAAGATTATGTGCCCGTGCACAGACCCTTTTGAATATATCCGAAGCGTAATTTTACGTGAATAAATTCCCGGTTGAAACGTAATTTACAGTTTACACGTAATATTGCTTGTATAAAATCACAATGTAAGTTTTAATGACTGTATGTCCACAGTAATAGGTGTTTTTATGACTACACGTTGTTGACGCTTCATTAGAGCAATTTATGAAATTCAGTGTTCAATTTGACTTTCATTTTGAGGATAATTTCCCACGTGAACAGTCTGAGTAGTTGGTTGGCCATTCAATCATAAACCATACCATTTTATTGCAGTATATATAAAATAATCCATGTTGTGCCGAAATCACGTATATTTGTGTAAAGGGCAAATAGCAAACTTATCGTTCCAAATTCAAAAACATTAACAATAGAATTGGTCGTTTGCAATAAATCCGCCGGTTAATATGCATATTAGCCTATTATACATAATGTACCGTAGCGTTTTAAAAATATCACAACATCAGATCGAGTGGGCGTGGACCTATTGACATTTTAACGTTATCGGACAGAGAATAAGGCTGCGTTTTGTTTTGATTGATAATTTATTATTTGGACACCGCGTGCGACGCGCCACTTGGTGCAAGACACGCGACGTAGCGGTCTTCAGTTTTAATGAGATAAATATATTTAGACAAGCGTTCTGACCTAGAATGTTCGGTATTTAGGTCTACATGCTCTATCCGGTTTCAGTATCTAATGAATAATTATGGTTAATTAATATTGAGATAACTGTACGCATGTTTATTCCGCTTTCATTCATATATTCCATATTTTATTTCTTGAAGTCTTTCATTACCATTTAGTTTATACTATCTCTATGTATATCTGACCTTCATATATTCAAATTTAATATAACCAGACTGATTCGTCGTATTAGGACGCTGCTTTATGATTAAGCATAAAATAGTTTACGTAATAAAAGTTTGAAACAAAAATCACAAGAGAAAATTGAAAACCAAATCGCAACTCTCATCCTAAGCGTCTACTATATTTGAATATTGTAAAGACAATCCGGAGTTCGTGTCACGAGTTTGAGAGAATGAACTAATATAAAGAGATTCGCTTCCCGCGTTCTAGCATCCGCGGTGCGATTCGCGATGATAATGACTTCACAATCCCGCGGACGATCGGCTCGGTTGTAAACAATATTGTTTATAGAAATGGCCACGGCGATGGTAAACAATGAACAATAACGCATTGAGAGGTAGGACGGGACACGATCCGAGGAGCTCTCATTATGTAAGCGTAATATCGAAAGGGAAACCAATCATTGTTTATGTAATGTGCCATATTGTAAATCGTTCGCTTTCATTTATATGCACCGCGATTGTGAATTATTATCTTACCGAATTTTTAATGATCTACCCTTCATAATGTATAAATATCTTAATTACAACGTGTCTAAAACATGACAAGTATCTAGAGATTATCAAAAGAATAAATCACATTAATGTGCAGAGTCAATGTCGAAAATATTACGATACGAAATTGTTCACGGATTGTTCTCCCTGTTGACTACATGTGAAATTCTTCTGTTAGGACTCATGAGTCATGCATAACATTTATGAATGTATTATATATTATATAAACAGAGGGCTTAAGCAAAGGAAGAAAACAATCAGAAATGTTATCTGAATTGTTGATCGCTTGCTATCTATCTCTCTTCAGATTGCACCAACCTACCTGTCATGTTTACACGCGAGGACGGAAGTCACACAATAAGCACGAAAGTCGTTTCTATGCATCCTCCTATGACGAAAGATGAACGTTATATAAAGTGAGAGATGTTCTATTACTTTAGTACATAATCTTATTTGTTCGTTTTGGTACTATATAACGACCACCTGTTGTAGATTAGCTGGAAGAGAGCGATTAAGTTTCAATTTTCTTGTTTAAACGCAGGTTTGTGTAATCAATTAATAATTATCTCTGGGCTTGAGTTGGAAAACAATTCTTGGTATTTTAAAAAGTTGTCATAACAAAGAATATTTAAATCTAAAGACAGATATACACGCGCTTTGTATCCAAAATCTAAATATAGCCTGTATATTGACGTCAATGACTTTACGCAATAATTCGAACCGCCGCTATCGTATAAAGAACCCATACAACACAATCATCTCGATTGTCGCTCGTGACTCAGCCAATAAAAATCTACAATATGATACATCACTATTTGTGCATGAATTGACAAACGTGGAGGTAAATGTCCTTTTTATACAGATAATGGCTCTGCGCATTAGACGCCTTCGGCCACCGTCGTGGACAATAGCAGTGCTTCCTCGTATAATGTGGGGTAGGAATGGACTTAACTTCACGAAGCATCGATCCAACAGTTACCCCAATGTTTTTTTTGGACTGGCAGGAGAAACTACTTGACTTGAAGCCTTATCGCATCCGAAAACATGCCAGTGAAGATAATTCATATGTAGGTATGTCGATAAATTTGTCAATCGATTAGTCTAAGTCGGAATCGATCAGTATATAGAGATTCAATATATTTTTATAATTTATTTTTACATTTCTTTATAGATTCAGTAATGAAAACTCCAATTAACCGCGAGACTAGATCGATCAGCTTTCTTTTAACTCTTAGAGTGCAGAAGAAACCGTGAAGCATTAAAATCCACCATCGACTATTATCATTCCAATATCTCACATCGGAATGCTTGGCTGGCATCTCTATTGAGATCATCCATCTTGCTTTTATTTCCTAGACATAACATATTGCGGAACCTGTCACCGCGCCGGCTACAAATTACGCGCATCACTCGCACCTATTGTTCCGATAAATTGCGTTGACTCTTACCAGGTTTTTGTTCAAGCGAATTATACGCACTTTGAAAGCAGCCAATTATTGAGATTGTGTGGTGGAAGAACATCTTTGTCGTGAATGATTACATTGCAATTGATTTAATAAAGACTAATTGAGATTAAAGAATTATTTAAATTGAACGTGTGATTACAAATAGAACCCCAGACGGAAAAGACATTTCTATTCGTTCTAATTAGAACTCACCTGTGATGAAACCCATTCATTAAAAATTCCCTCTTAGCAACAATCTCTTGTTTGAAATCGAGCAACTCATCATTAGTCAGTAAGTTGGAACACAAAAAGAGAAGCGAGATCACACAAAGAATGTCCATATTTCGAATGCCGTCGGGTTTAAGGGACTATTTATAAGAGGCCACGTAATCCACAGGAGCGTGTGAAGCGGAACGGATCGGGCGCGCCGGGACGCCGGCGTCTTCCTGTTATGTTCACCAACTAACTTACCACTCACATCGGCACACGGAAAGTGCCAATATTTCAATGCATCTAAAGTAAAATAGCTTTGGTTTATCGAACATACAAATAAATAGATATGTAGTTACTTTTTTTTAAAAGAGTTACTTTAAGTAATTAAACATGGAGTGAAGAACCTGGCAGAAGCTGCATACGCCCAGCAGACGACACAGTGAAATGTCACTTTATTTATTGGTTGATAATAATTAAATAAGTATTACTATAAAGAACATATTAAATCGAGCTAAATATCCTTGAGCTTGTTAATACGCAAGTAAATAATATAATTTTGACCAAAGCCAACATTTAAACACAATAAAGATCAAAATCACGAAGTGATAAACAAGCACTTTACTTTGATATGTCCATCCTTGAAATTTCCACAAGCTGTGAAGTTAAACAATAACGCAAGACAAATCAGCTACTTTATGGTATAATAAACTTTCAATGACTATGTAATTGCTCATAAAACATTGCATGAGAATTAATTTATGGTGGCAGTATTGCTTTCAACAAACCAGTAATAAACATACACAGTATTTCATATTATTATATACGTGTACTGTGAAATTACGGACAACCGTCATGATGTCAGCTACAGATGGCTTTCTTTCATTCCAACCTTTATAGAAGTTAGTACATTCGCAATCAAAGTTACCTTCAAACGCAAAATGTGTTGATGTAAATAAATAAATCCACCCACCCAATAAACACATCCAGCAGTCACATACATAGTCCTGACCCCACGCTAAGATCGAGTCTTGTGTCGTGGGTATCAGGAACTACGAGAGACTTTTTGGTCTTACAAACACCCAGACCCAAAACAAATACCTGTGGATCATACAAATATTTGTCTCAGTGCGCGGATCGAACCCGCGGCGTAACGTTTCACAGCTAGCATCTAACTAACTGCACCTCGGAGACTGTCAAAATTGGGATAGGAACACTCAATCATTTTTACATTCCTCTATCATTATTTCCTTTATATAGAATGTCATCCTTAACTTCTGTAGTCTGTTTTTTGATAAACATTGTTGGAATACTCAAAACGGCTGTAAAGTGACTTAAGCCATTTGACAACTTCACAGACGATGTGTCCTTCATCTCGCGTTAATGGGCTTTTATAATTAGATTGGACGTCTTGCCATGCATCATTTTTGTCTGCGGAATTTATACTGTCGCACTCGCTTTGCTTTAAATTAGTAAAATCAACGAACAAAGTTGGTCGAGTTCCGTTCATGCCGGATATCTTCTCTTGAATAATTCAACTTATTATTAAATAGCAGGAACTGCTGTATTAAAACAATTGTAGCAATCGTGGCCGAATTTAATAATATTGGATTTTAGCTCCGATCTTTCGAATTGTGAACGTCAAACAAAGAAAGTTCTGATGGCATTACACTGTTTTAGTGAAAGATCGGAAATTTTATGAGAATATAAGAATTCCTGAACTGGTTTTTACAAATTCTATAGCACTGACTCAGAAACTGAATATGCAAGAAACAATAATATTGAAAGACAACCTAAAGGCAACTCGATGTATAACACAAATTAACCTATAAGATATACAGGTCAACCTTTCACTATAAATTTTGCGAATGTTTGGAGAATAAACACAGCAGTTGGAAAAAAAACGTAGGAGCGAATTAAATCGAAATATATAGACTTACAAACGTTGAGCACTGCAAAACTCTTCTCATCACTTACCTGTAAAGAAAAACAAAAATATGAATAAATTTTGCCAGTCGCAACATTCGACATAAAAGTAGAAATTTTATACAACTACCGTATGGAGCGTTTCTTTATATCTTTTTTTAAGTGAAACACAATTCATATTTCACAAATTGGCCTTTTTGGCATGGAACAATGAAGCCAGAACAATGGGTTAGTAAAATGACCTAATACGTACATTTCGCGAGACGTGAGGCAAAAAAAAAGAAAAGGATTTGCAAAATTGACATCTGGGGTGCCTTTGTTTTGGCTGTTATGTAGATGTAAAAAATATAATGTTTTGCAGAAGGATTTCCTTGTTTTGAAGAATGTATGAAAACAAGAACGTACTCTTATTTGAATATGGCAATATATAGTGCAAAATACATACATGGGTATGTTTCGTCTACGCTATATTTAAAATGAGGTTTCAAATTCAGCGGATATTGGGAATCGTGGTCTGATAAAATAATCAAAAGATAAGTACCAGTAATATGGCACGAATTCCGCGAGATAATGATAGATTATGTTATAGCCAATTAGGAATTTATTTCATCGCCGTATGAGACGTTGTGGCGCTATATTATGATTATTATATAAAGTAGACATACATTACTTCCAGAAAAATCGACTAACAATCAATTTGTTGCTAGTCTTATGTAACACTTTCAAAATAAAATGAGCCATATCTATTAATCACAATAAGTAACATTAGATAGTTATTGGTGATTTTTATTCCAAAATTTAAGGGAACCACCTCAAACAGATCAGTAAGTTCTCCAGTTATATTAGTGCGAGTACAAACTATTACAACAATTGTATTATCAGACAACGAAGGTCCGAGAATACTCCGACTCTGAAATTGGGCCAAACGTGGGCCACGCAACGACCAGGTCGCCTTTGACGCAACATCCTCTGCCCACCGCTCTGACGAAAGAGACCTCCACGTATCGACATTGTCAATGCAAAACACCAGCATTTTTCAACAACGTTTGGCAATTTACAACTGCGATGTGCGTGGACGTTGAATTATTGCCACCGCGAGCGTATGTAGTGTGTACGTACCACACCTTCTTGCGCGCTAAACTGAATTGGAACTGTCAAAACATTGGAGTAAATTACGACGGGAGACTATCGTGTTATGACGCTGGAGGGTTTTAATCACGTTTTATTTATTACGTTTTAATTTTAGTAAGTGGCATTAAATGTTTTATTTTATTAGTCACGTTACAAAGTTTAACGACCTCCATATCTTAATGTGCTAAAAAAATTGGTTCCTTTTTACAAGTGTGCTTGCGAGTATTTGCACAAGTAATAACCATAAAATGTCTGTCACGTGCTTATGTTGTAGACAAGGGTCACTTTGTGTCGCCGCAACACTTCACTTAGCAAGTCCTATTGCTGCAAGAGCGAGCATTGCTAAAGAAAATGTTTGACCATCGTATCCGCGGAGTAATATTCGCAAACGTTTTACTTTCAATTCTAGAAATTGAATGTAAACATGTCTCTGTCGCGCTGTCGGCGATCAATGGAGCATTTCATTTAACATAACCGAGGGCCAACGAAGCGGCGATCATTGAAGCGCTGTGCGAAACTCGAGACGTCGACGCGGCGGGGGCTGTGCGTGATCGGTTAATTACTGCACTGATAGTAACATATACATTATCTATATTTTATGCTATTGTACAATATATAGTTCAAGGCAAATCATAGTGAGAAATCAATGACATTGAAAATACTCCAAGCGGTATAAAGAGGCTGTCCATACGTCTGTTCTTAGCTTTGCTAGCAATATAACGCTGGATTGAAATCTGTGCCGAAGACCGGTGAATATATGGAATCAATCCATTATCCTTAGCTTGTAATGAATTACATTCAAAAGATGCAAAATGGAACGAAGAGTTGAGGAAGTATCTGTCCTAATAAAAGTTTATTCTTTTTTAAGGAATTCACATGAATTCTTGGAAATTGAGGGTAATATATGTATGACACCTTGAGTATTAGATTTACGAATGGTGGAAGACGGTAAAGACAAGGCGTGAGTACAAACATGGAAGACAAAGTTGCGCCTCCAAGAGTTCTTTCACACCGTACACATCAAGTGCTTGGGCCGCATCCGGTGCTAATGATTGAGAACTGTGAACGCATACATTAAGAGACGTGTGAGAAATTATTCGGCTGCTAATCATAAAAGGGCGCCTTTTACACTCGGCTTTATATTATGATTTATAAGTGGGTTTATTAATGTTTGACTTAGGGTTTTTGAGTATCATTCTTCGTAACTTTGCTTAGTTATTTATAAGCTCTTCGTGGTATTTCATTTAAGATTTTCGTGAATTATTACAACGAAATATTTGAGTTGTAGACGTGTTTGTATTTTTAAAGTGAAAAAATAAAGTAGGCGTCACTCCTACAACGCAACAGGGTATTTCTAAGTAAACATTTTCGCACAAACTGTTACTCATAGACAACTGACGAGTTGTAGGCATAATAAAACGTCCGTTTTCCCGCAGCGAAACATTAAAATTTCCGAAACACGTCATGTAAACACAAACTTGTGAATTGTTAAAACAATTGTTTCATAAACACTGACATAATATCGTGTCGTATTACGTTTCCTGCCCAACAAACAACTACGGTTTAACAATTCCAACGCTCACAAGACTTAATCGTAAACAAGTATAAAATAATCATTTCTTTTGGTTAACTTATATTCGATTTTTTTTATGGAGAACTATAATTATTCATGCAGATTTCCTTACGTTATTTCCACTACTATTAAGTTGAGCGTTAATTAATTATAAATACACACGTAACATCGTAACGTCATTCGTGTGCACTAGATTTGATTCAGCGACCATCTGATCATATTAGTAGTCCAGTGCACACACAACTGACCAATCGCTGTAAACATAAATCTCAAGACTGTGCTTTTAAAAATGATACAAAATTGTGTAACAACATTCACGCTCATCAATCAAAATCATGGCACGTCCTTAGCGCAACAACTGGTATAATTAACCAAATATCCCGAAACCTACGCGCGGTTAAGTTATGCCAGGTTGTGAGTAGCGAGTGGCGTGACGCAACTGGCACGGAGGCGTCGCCGGCGCCACACGCCCACGCCCACGCCACCACGCCTCACTGCACGGCCGCCCGGAGACCGCCGCGCGTCGTGGGCGCCCAGACAGTCACAATAATAAACAAGCTCATGCTATACGTGGCAACGATTACAATGATTTTGATACCTGCTTGAATGTTAACAAATGTTTATGCTTATTGTTTTGATTTGTTGTTATTTTATAGCTTGTAAGCCAAGCTATATTTGGGAGTTTCCTAGTCTGAAAATATGTATACCAATTAGTGAAAATTAACTTGAGGTGTACTATATCCTGTGAGAAAATAAATTTACTAGACAATTGGAAAGAACGTGGGAATAGAACTTAGAAGTGATAGGAAAAGGATAGTAATTACTAACCGAACGATACGTGATTGCTAAGCTGTTACTATACGTTGGCATTCTGTGAGACAGTAGTAACAAGAGACGAGCCGGTCCATTCGTGCAGTACTGAAAATTACAGGGTAGTTCTTCCATTTAAAATGCGACGTAGACTCTTGTTCGTGCAATAGCTTAGCATATATCTTCGAACATGTACAAGGGAAGTTAATTGCCGGACATAGGTAATAGGCAAGATTTTCCACAACTACGGAAATAAAAAAATCAAATATAACATGCTCTGTTCACTTTATAAATGGGCTAATGTCTTATCGTAGCAATAAACAAATTCCAAACGAAACAAAAACCATCAAATTAAGTGGTACGCACATAGGCAACAGTACATAAGCCAACGGTTTAATTAACAAAGATACCATCACGCCGGCTTGTGGTGAGTATCGAATTGCCCGGACACGTGACATGTCCAATTTAAACACGCATTTTAGGGCAGTGTAATTGTGATGAAGAAATTGTATGACAAGCATTTGCGTCATAATACTGGTACGAATTAAACGAGTTATATTAACAACGTGCTAAATATTAATTGATACTTATGTATCATAAAACGTAATGGCTCTTTGTATGTCTGTCCGTATGGGTGCTTATAACGCGAGATCAATCAGTCCAATTTAGATAATTCTTTCTTTAGGATGGAAATACAATATTTTGGAATGTTTTGGTATGGATTTGGTTACAATAGCTTACATCAATAAGCTTCTAATCCGGGGTAATCGGGCCGCGTTACCTGTGCATACATAGATTAACCCACTAACACAAATTCCCTCATGCATGATAGTCTTTTACAGTATTATTTATATCTTAAAAATGTTTTTTGTAAACAAATAGACTCACTGGGCGGTAATTTTGTAAGTCTAGATTGGGATTTCCGCTCAACCAAAACAGTTTTTGTATTTCAAGTATGAAATTCCTAGCCAAAATTAGATTAAAGTGCGACATAGTGAAGTATTTATGCTATAATTAATCCGCTGTAACTAGGACGACACATTCAGATCATACGCCGGTGATACGCACACGTCACACATCGCGTATAATGAAGCGCCGAGGCAGGTGCGAGAAGGAATTCATTACTACACATCTGCCTTTAGATTCAATGTTTCGATACGCATTCTTAAAATAAATTGTTATGTATATAACTTGACGCCGAAAGCCGAAAGTCGCTGGATGCAGGCCGCTTCCAACATGTCGATGTGGAGATCCTTGGTGGAGGCCTATGTTAAGCAGGGGACTTCCTGTGATTCAGATGATGATGAGATAACTTGATAGAGTATTAATGTACGGTACTGTATTAGCCCATATGGTCACCACGGTGGCTCAGTGCGGGTTGGCGGACTTTACATACCATGGAAATTCTTATAAATTCGCTGGATTATGCAAGGTTTCCTTTTTGATATTAGAATTCGTGATAGTGACTATCAATACACACATGACTCCGAAAACTCAGAGGTGTGCCTTGGGATTTCAATCAGTGACCACCGTGAGCATGTTGGCAGCTGCGTTTGGTCAGTTTACTAACAGGCGTACTTCTCATTAGTATTCTTATGAGTATTAATGTAATAAGGGTTTAATTTGAGTATTGAGTTTTATATTAATTTTCCAATTACCTTCTTACGATAATATAATATAATTTAAGATAATAATGAAACGCAGGTGAGCGATTCATGACAAGTATTTATACGATACATTATGTTTTATTACAATAGCAACAACTCGTCTCCTAATAAATTTTGTGTATTATTAATGACTACTCATAAATTTAAAGTAAGTATCTTCACAATATAGGCGCTTTTCATTGATGTTTAGATCAATTTAAGTCACCCACTATTATTTCGAATTGTTCGATGAATTAATGTTACGGCTGTAATCATATTAATGTTCTGGAAACGCACATTGTGATTTAATAATATTCTTGAATATTTAATCACTTTAAATGGATCTGAATTTATTATAATATACATGTACGTTGCGATATGAACATAAATTAAATTATTGGCCACCGATGTTTGTACTACCACTAACTTATCATATAATGGCAATACATTCATGCAGCACCGATAAACCGGAGTAAAGCCGAGCTGATAGTGTCGCCAAATTGCCAGCATAACGTACGGAATTTAGGGCTGACAAATTGTGAAAATGTTTAGTTTATACTGATACTATTTTTATTATACAGTTTTAATAAACCATCCCGTTCAACTATAGAAATAAGCTTTAAAATATTTTACGGTATTTTAAATGGTGCTTGTGTACACCATTACATGGAAAACATGTATGAGATGGAGACTTGGAGACTGTTCCGAATTTACACCCACCACTGCAACTATTGTAAGCCAGGATCAACTGTGGCACGCATTGTAATGACACCGAGCATTGAGCTCGGCGAGTCTCCGGGAATGTCTAACATATCTTTAACCCGCAACGAAATCAATCATAAAGTTAAATTAATAGGAGGGGTTGGAAATAAACTATTGTAAAATTGTACAGTAAGAGTAAAGAAGTAAACAGAATTGATTAATAAAATGAAAATTTTCAATGGGTCATTGAAAACGCCAGAAATATTAGTAATTCGTTTTGTACAAATACTGAATTTTCATTTAAACTTTTATTAAACATTTTATCTTTACGTGACAGCCCTGCAGGAACAAAACAGATAACGATCTGCGTGGAGTTAATCAACACTAAAACTATGTGATGTCAACGGTGCAAGTACATCGCTCGGTTACTATGGCATCAGTGGCGAGTATTAGCGCGATGTGCGCGTAATACAATGTATTCGAGAATATTTGGCATTGATATTCGGGAATGTGTTGGCTCGAAAGTAAATTCTATTAATAACACAGAAGTGATATGACATAAAAATAGGGTTGTTCTAAAACACTACAATAAATGTCAAACTTGTTATTTTCCTTATCATAATAGCATAAATTTAACGGTAGACATTTATTACTAGCGTCGCTAATAGCCCTGATAAGTTTCGCGTAGATTCCATACACAACGCACGTCCAGTGTCACTATTGGATCTACTAATTTGGATTATTAAGATATTTGAATATCAATAGGTATTGGATCTTAATTCGCTATTCACAAATTATATAGAAATAAAAAATTGACTTCCGTATTGACTGACAGCAGGGAACCGAAAATAAGATATTTTTCCTCTTCCAATATTGAAAGACTGGCAATGCATCTACAAATCAACTGTTATAAATGTTCATCGGCGGTAATTATTTACCATCACGTGAGTCGTTTGCTTGTATTACTTGAGTTACGCAATAAAATCATGCTAAACACTTGACTTTATTTTATTGTCAAAAACATTCTAGACGCCAACTCTAGAGCTTGAGTGTATCTACTCATATACATAGTGGTTACTCACGATACAAGCTTATCTTAGTGTGGGAGCTATGTACCAATACAGCAGCAATATATGTAACATCACAAATATCATATAGAATATCCAGCACGAAATATAGATGAAATACAATATGTGAAATAATTGAATTCCAAGTACTATTGTGTGGTTAACGACAGCTGTATTATAAAAAATAAGATTAACTATAATACAAGTAGTTGCAAACACGAAGTCGAAAACGAAACTCGATTTAAAAAAAACATCTCCCCTCACTACGATTGCAGAGCAATGCAACGCGCGCATAATTGTCATCGTAAATAAAAACTATTAGAAAGTGCGTGCACACTCGACAAGTCATCGGCACTTGGTGCGGGGCCAAACGTACGTACAAGGTCGTCCCGCTGTTTGATAACACCAGCGTTGTGTTATGAAATGAACGCACCGTGTTTGTTTTTAGTTTTTATAAGCGTGCTCTATTCAGTTTCATTCATAGATTTTGTTTCTTTTTTTCGAGCCAAATGGCGCGATTGGTATGCTGTTATGACTGGCCGGTGTTTTGATTGTTGTCAAATAAATTTCCTTTTTATTAAGTGGATGTAGCATATTGGTATTTACTATGATTTTTTATCTTGCTATTTGTTTTTAGATATCGTTATACGTTAGTTTTACATGATAAACTAGAGCTCTACGGTAATATAGATGGAAAAATTTTCAACGTTTCCTGCATACTTATACCTAGAATATCTGTGGCTCTAGAGTCTATTATCTAAATAATTATGTATAATTGAGTCATTATAAAGTGTATTGAACTAGCGTTTTACACTATGACTAACGTGACCATTTATTATTTGTGCCAGAGCGGGACATCTGTGGAATTAAATAATAATAAAAAGTATTTGGTGTTTTACAAGTTTTTAATAAAGAAGATTGAATTACAAAAAATATTCATAGCACTAAACACAAAATAGTTGGGCACGATTTATAAGCCCCAGTAGTGGCTTGACATCCAGGCAGACACATAACGTACTCAATAATTGTGGAAAAGTTTTAGATAAAGCATTTCGAGCGGAAAATACTTTTTGGTCATCGTTTGCTCTGTTTGCAAAAGCGGGACTATGTAGGCCTTGCTGGGGACACCGGGACAGACTTCCTGAAAGCGGGACTGTCCCGCCTAAATCGGGACGTATGGTCACGTTAACTATGACCCAGAAACCAGACTGCGTGGGGAGTTTTGTCGTGGACAGCGGAACACAGGGTCCGATAACATTATCTCGAATCAAATTAATTACAATGTATAAATGCACCGCTGCGGAGTGCCACCTGCACACCTGGTGCACCCACTAATACATAAACGGGGCAGATGCTTGTCCAAAAACTCCTGGTTCTTTTCGTGCAACACATTTACATTTTGATACAAATCTATTTCCTACTTAAAGCAAGAAATTTCTGCGTTATTGTTTATGTCATGAAGGAATAAGCCAACAAACATTTATTCACAATTGAAACAATAATATTATAAACCATTTTACATCGATACATTTTATTCACTTGTTTTTCTCTGAATAACACACAAGTATTCGTCAAATTTCGCAACTCAAGTGAAACTCTTATTTAACGAAGTTTCTTGCATAAAAGTGATAGAACCCAATTACCCCCGCTTCAACTGAGTCTAGAAAGTATTAATCTTACGGCTTATCCGCCTGTCCGATTACAAAGTCAAGGTTGTTTACTATCCAAAGCTAGCTTCGATTCTTAAAACCAACTGCAATGCGGCATTGGTGACATAATATTTTGTTACGAACTGAAAGTTGAAATAGATCATACATATCACTTTTACCTTACCTACATACTTTAACCTTTGAATGTACCATTTTTCGCCAGCTGTCTTCCTATAATTCAGTGAGTGGAGATTTTACAAAAATGTAGTTCAACTACTACTGATTGTGCGTTGTCATAACATTTTAAACTAGTTTTTGTTGAGGGGACAAATCCTCGTTCCCCGCTAAGTGCTTACCATCACTACAAGGGGGACCTCTGACCCTTTCATCATCTTTTAGGATGTCAGCGGGTCCCCTAGTGCGATTAAGCCGTTTATCCCTTGGTATGGAATCTGTCAGAGACACGCCTCCGTCATCTATCAATGCATTGTTTGCAGAAAACAAAACATTTGGAATCAAACGAATGTACCTTTTACGTGAAGTTCCAACACAATTAAACGAGTAGGTTCATACTTCATGCTAGTGGTTGTTATACAGTATAGGAATTAGCGGTAAATCATGTTGTTAGCAAATCAATCACTGACCATATAATATGAATAAAAAGCAAAATAACAGTATCACGCAACTGATCGGTTTCCCGTTTCCATTATACTAAGTAATTAGGAATTATTCAAGCGTGACGCAGGATGCTAGCCCGATTTCTTCATCACTGAACGGATCAATGGGACGGCTCACTGTGTTACCGCCCTCAACACTAATAGCATTTGTTTTCTTTGCTTCATCATGTTTCCTCTTTAACGCGCGAAATAGAGAGAGAAAGTGATCGATTGTGGCTTTAATCTAATATATATTTTTTTATCTGAAGACTAACATTAGTGCCTTATTTGTTATTTCGCATATCTTAGTTTAACCACATCAGATATAATTCAACTTTCGACAACCAAAGTGATACGTCTTTCATTTCAGTTGGCTTAATAACGTTAATCTTTCTTTCGGTTGTGTTCGTCATAATACATACTACCAAATTTTATCGAATATTCTAGATGAATTATGATGTAATAAACTTAATAACGATGTAAAATGAAAGTAAACACATAGAGAATCAACACAGATGTGTATTCAGATAACGAGTTGTATAGTGTTGTCTTTGTAGCATCGCCTTTGCGTTTGGCCACAGGCTTATCGTTTGAGGTCGAATGATTTTGCTATTGTATCAATATAACTTATATTTGTCTTGAGTGATTATTTTTAGATATTTTATTTATATCTTCATATAAATTATTATGTCATTTATCCGATTACACTATTCATCATTCATGTGATAAGAGAATTTTCTAGACGAACGCTGACGTCAACGCTGTTATCACGCGCTTATCACTTTCTTAACCCTTACTTGTGTTGCTAACGATACAAAGAAATGTTTATACTCGTGCTAAAGATATACATAGCAGGAAATGTGAACAATCATCGCGAAAACTTATAAAAATGATAATTCGTGATAAGAATATTAAACACGTAATTAAATGTAGCCTCAAGAATGTCACAAAATGTGCCTTGGAAATATTTCTGATAAAATTCTGCGTTTTTTATAAGGAAGACTGTATGTAATCAATAATAAATCAGAGTTGAATGTAGTAAAAGACTTAGTGTGTCCTATAAACAAACTTTTATATTCCCTTCCGTAACTTCACCGGTCGTATGAATGAAAAGCGAAAACAAAGCTGTCGCTCCAACTACGTTTTTGTGGATCTGTGGAACCACCGTGGACATGTATCGATGTCTGCAAAATATATTTCTGGTAATTTCCTTACCTGATATACAATTTAGCACCGCGTTGACATAACCAGATCGATGAATAGACGTTCAATTTGAATAGATTAGGAAATAAAACCGTTCATTAAGTATCTAAGTGACCGTTGAAAACCATTAGAAATCACCAATTCAAAACCATAACCGTGCGATAGCCGAAATTCCCTTGGTCAAGTGGCTGTTTAATTTTACGGCGCAATCCGCGTCGCAAATCGAGAATTTGCTCTAAATCAATCGGACTTCACCGCGCCTTTTCATTCGCATAAACGCCACGATTTAAATGGTCGTTGTGCCACAGCGAAGAATATAAAAGAGTTGATCTTCCTAATTTGTCAACTTAATACTTTCACGTTTTACGTAATGACGCCCAGTGGCTCGCCCATCAGTCATACTGTACGCCGAGTTATCTGATCCATGAAAGTGTACTCAAAAGAAATGAGATAAAAGTGTTCTCTTTTTTTTATATTTGTTGTGCGATAATTTTATACAGCTTCGCGTTATCATCGCGTGGAGATCTCTTCTTTTTTACTCAATTCATTTCATATGCTTTTAACGTGAATTATTTTTTAAACTTGAATATAACTTTTCAAGTGCACTTGCGCAAGGAAGTTGAAACATACGTTTTTTACGCTTGAAATTACGTTGAAACACAACATGGACTAACGTACGCGAGATTCTTATCATTCATAATCGACATTCCGGCCTATAAAAATAATACTTACTTCCGTCGGAAAACTACACTTAAAGTGTGACTTTATAAAAAGTAACTTATCGTACAGAAACAAGGAACATATTTGTTCAAGACCGTATGTTTACAAAGTAGTTTCTGCATTTGTTCGCGCAGGAAATCGCGAACAAACGGTAGTGAGAAATAATCCTGTGTATAGAACGCCTTGAAGTTGTGGTCACAAGTGCTTGATACTAAAGTCACACAATAGAATACGCCTCGTTTCGAGGCAAATATTTCTAGGTTGTACAAATATTTGATTTAGGACAAGAGGCTCTCCAGCCATTGGCATTGTAAAAATTATAAATAATCTTATCGCTCGTATTAAAACAAGTTTAGAGTGGTCATATTATAAGGTTAAGCACACTTCAAAAAATCTCAACTTTTATTTTTACGATAGACACAAGTAAACGGGTACTTATTTTGTACAACTTTTATTTTATTTAGTGATTTCTCGAAAACCTTTGCAATATCGTTTGGCACTAGCTAAGGCTGCATAGCAATCCCTCTGTTAAAATCCTATCACCTTAATCGGTCTTCAGTTCTAACGAGTGCACGTGTACTGAAAGCAAATTGCTTGATGTTGTGATAAGTGTGCGTGTTTTCAAAGAGAGGTTCCCCGTTAAAGCATCATGAGTGCAAGCGTACTCAATAGGGTCCTTCCTTTACCGTCCAACGAGCACGCTAACTTGAAACGAACTGATGTAAAAGCAATATCGGCTGGCGATTTGTGGAAGGATGCATTTTCACGCGTGGCTGAGTTTTTAATTGCCAAATCTGTTGTGAATTTATGTGTTTCCGTTCGGTAAGCGAACGTTTAGAAATAGAGGATTTTGTATAAAAAGGGAAATATAAATAAACCGGCGAAGTGGGCTGTTAATATTCCAAGTTCATTGCATGCATGTAATAATCTTTAACACTCATCCTACACGCAATTGGACCATAAACAATGGGCGCTTTTAATCCCTGAGTAATCCAAATAACGACGACTAAATCTTTATATCCAATGAAAATAATATAAAATCTCCTCAAATCGGATTAAAATGTGTAATACTGAAGCCGTGCAAGTAGTTCTGTAGGCAGGTCAAAGGCATTTATTTTGCGTAGATAAAGAAACAGACTACACAGAGTGCTTTGTGACATGCTGGCGAGTCTATTATGCATATACTTTTGTACGTCAATATAAAACGTGTTATGACGCCCGCAATACGCAGAAGTTTAATGGGGGTCATTTGTGAATATTCCAATGGAGGTTTTAGTAAGATATAAGAGATTTATAGTAACGCCGTGCGTGGGCAGGAAATTCCATTCCATCCCCATATCGGCAATCTATTTTATTTTTTGTAAATTCTTAACTGCCAAATCATGTTCTTGGTTTTGAATATCCAATAGATTCGTAGCAGGCAAATCATGCTCTAGGTCTATCTAATTAGCGTATTCATATATCAATTTGTTAAATTGTCAAATGTTCAAACCAACCAGATGTTTTTCCCAAAACAGCAAATTCATTTGCATGCCCCGCCGTAACAAATCTATTGTTTCGTATTTCCTCTTCCAAAGAGCGAAATACGAGGCGAAACTAAACAGCTAATGTTGAAAACGATTTTGACAAACAAAGTCCCGACCGTGCGGAATTGAAGGTCGTGGTGGCGACATTGCGGCAAGTTCAATGCTTCGCGCAGAGAGCTCATCACCACAATGAGTGACGCAGCGTGTGTCAATCAACAGCGTCACGTGCCAGTGACGTCATCTATACAAACGCTTGTTTACATACGCTAATTGATATTGTTATGCAGTAAGCATGTGATCCTTAGTTTGCTATGAGGAGGTAATCGTGAATTTTATTTACTGACTATATGCACGTGCATTTTAATGCACGCTTGCAGAATTGCAGCTGAGGACGTACCAAAATAGTATTTTTAAAAACAATTCAAAACAAGCTGGACTCCACAATAACACATCGACACCAAAATGTTATACTGTGCTAACTCGTATTTTAGGTAAATTCGTTTTTTTACGTTAAATTGCTCAAAATGTGTCTTTTTATAAAATATAAAAATAACGAAATTACAACTTTTAAGTATTTATTTCCAGCAGTAAATGTAAGATGTGTTCTATTATAACACTAAATTAAATCCTATTATAACAAATAAATATTTGGAATTACATTGTTATTTAAACTAAATTATTTAAGATAAATCACCACGACTAGAGACAAGCAAAACTGAAGACACTGACCGATCCCGAAACTCGACTCGCGGAAGCTAGGTTATTCTATAAGCGTCGATAAAAACCCTTCTATTTATATCCCAGATAAATATAGCAATAACATATGGCACGTTTTCAATCTCATTCAACTCGCTGCCGGGTTCAAACGTTCACAATGTCAAGCGTGGCTTCCTAACATGCCCATTGAGTGAATAATTCGCATTGTGCTATTGAAATGTTTGGCCTCAGCGCAATTGATATCTGCGAAACCTTTTAATTCTATCCATGGTTATCTAGTAACTAATAATAAATCGGTACGGGTTAGCAATACTACGTTTTATTTTGATGATTACGGGTGCAGAACGTAGCGACAAGGCGTGCGAACATTTCAATTGGTCATTCAGTATCACTTTACTTATACAAAATAAGTCGTTCTAATATTCATCAAAATTGTACCGAAGGGGTGGACAAAAGTTAGTATTTACCTCTACAGCCGAATTCAGATGTGCGTGTTCACGTGCTGATAAAAAAAACCATAGCACCAACACGTGAATGCTATTCAAATCACGGTAAAATTTAATTGCAACGGTCTAATAAAAAGAAATCACGACTAGATGTATGAACTTGTATTGATTATAAAAATATTAATTTCTTCAGACGAAAGTAGTTTCATACGACGCACCTCTACAAGTCTATCTAAAGTTTTAACCTTAACCGTAATGATTTATACGGAAACATAAATAGACGTCCAAGCTATCATGTTCCTAACATTTCCAATTTTGTTGTAAACATAAAAAAATATATGATAAAGCGCAGTATACCATCCGAGGAGCAGCGTCGCCGCGCCGACCCCATTTATGAACAGTAATCGGTTTTAAAAGGTATTGCAAGTTATAGATTTATATGATATGATCTTCGATAAAATATACATTAGATTATAACGGCCTAAAAACGGCAAGAGAAATAAGAGCACAAATAAACGTGTGGTCTTATTTGATTTTAGTACGGTCTAAAAACATAATAAATCTAAATTAGAAGAATAAGTTTTATTGTTACCTGAAGTTGATTATAATACGACTATAAGACTTTTTGCTACATCTCGTAGTTCGAAATTCAAACGCATAAGCAATCTCGGCCACTTTAGGCGTGTGATTTAGTTCCGGACTCTGTATCTAGTATATATTTGATCGAAGGATATGATGCACCCTAGCTGCAGCGTGTAGTCTCCGTGGAGCAGGGAATGAGCGTAAAACAAGCCACACGCGCGAAACCGACACCGCCGTAAAAACTCGACCTCGATCGTGCGTTTGATGCGCGGACGCACTGTTAGCGATCTTGGTTAGAGAAATGTATTATCTTTCTTACGTAAATACGGTTGTATAGGCAAAATAATTTTCGTAGAAAAGGTTTTAAAATGTAATTGATTAGTTTTAATGTTGAGTGTGTATGATAGCAATAAAAGCTATCTACTCCCAAGGGATATTTGCATAGCGCAATGGGATATTTAATACAATACCTAATATTAAAAAAATAAACAGTATATATAAATAAATGGGTTTGTTTACATTACAAACTAATGCAGTACATTAATTTATTAATTTCTTCATGAAAATGTTTACAATGGGTCTGTGTTGCTGAAGTAGCTATTATTAGTGCTCCTAAGCATTTACATAGCAACATTTCGGAACCATCTTGCATCCACCACCCTTAAAAATACCATGCGTTCGTAATAAACAAAAGTAAAGCCAGATAATCCGCTCGCACAGAAACGGTTCAAAAACACAACAACATGAGAGACACGCGCGGTGGCGCCGCGTGGGCGACCGTGCCATCTGTCGCCACTCGCCACCGAACACGACCACTCTACCTACCTACCTACCTATACACGTATCTACTACCTGCCTGTCTATATATCTACTTACCTACCTGGCAACGAGCTCGGAACTGGCTAAATTATGTTGCCATCTATGAGACGCGCGCCATGTGAAAATATTAGAGATCTGCGCGTAGTGCGTACGGTAAAAGTCCATTTATATTAACAGGCCAACAAAGATTGCACTGCTGTAAAGGTAATAGAAATGGACGTTGCGCGACATATATTAATATGAGAGAAAATTACGTTACGTACATGTCGCACAAATTGGATGACTTGACTGGTTTATAATATTAGGAGATGATTGACCAAGCGCATGGAAAACGATAGCGAAAAGAATAATTACTAACGAAATTATTAAAATAAATTACAAATCCTAGACGGTATCGATAATTTCAGTTTCCTAAACAAACTCACCCTAAGCAATTAAACTGGCAGCTCATCTTTGAAATCACTTTCCTCGGAAGTTTACCTCGCGCAAACCATTTTCCAATACTCGCATAAACTCCTTCGAAGTTTCAAGAAGCGGGTGATCCGCGTGTCCAATGTATCGAAATCCCATTAACCTTGTGCCACATAGTGGAGGTGGTGCGACGCGACAGCAGGGCAAGGCGCGACACACACGTGACATTGACGACTGTGCGGTCACTGATATACAAAACCTTACACAATGCCGACGTGTCTACACTCTGCTCTCTGTACTATCTTTATTGTTTTATCTACATGCATACTAATAGGACCCCTGAGACTGTTCATGCTGGTGTGGTATCATCAGATACATTACTTGGCTGGCTTTAATACTTAATTCAAAATACTTAATAACATTTTAAAACCATTGACGTTTATGTTTAGACTTCGGATATAATTGTAATTGAAAATAAATAAACAATACATACACCCTGACCCCACACAAAGATTGAATTTTTCGTGGATATTAGAAACTATGAGAGACTTTTCCAGACCCCATCCAGACTCGAAACAAATATTTCTGTGGATTACACAAATACTTGTCTCGGTGCCGAAATCAAACCCACGGCCTCTCCTTTCGCAGCCGGCTGCGCACCGGAGGCTGTCAATTTTTTTTATTCACTTAAATCATTCTAGGTTCTTGCTGAAACGATCACGCAAACAGTGACTTAGCGCAAAGCTAATTATAAATATTGCTTTATGAATGGTCTTGTGAGTTGTTAGCGAGTTAATGGACGTCGTGGGAGAGAATTAACCCAATTAATTAACAGCTTTAGTGCGATCGATGTTTTTAACAATTTCGTGTTGCAAACTCATGTACTGAGTAAACATTTCAGTTTAGCAGTTGTTAAAACACGTACGCAGCAATAAATATGGGAGGGTAAACAAAGACGAATAAAAATGTTGGTAACGCAAATAACACATTCAGTAAAATTAAATGCTGCACACCATTACAAATACTTTAAATATTACTAACATTTAAAAAATAATATTTACCATTTCTGTATGTAATACAAACACACCTACCAAAATCGTCTTTGTCTTTACCTTTCTAGTCATAAATATAATATACAAATCTTGTTACCATTATAACATGAAACTACTACAACTAGCAGTTGTCATTGGACTTAATACTGCAGATTTCCAAGTGAAAAATCCGAATTAATTTATAGTCAAAGCGTGCAAGTGACCGATAGCGAGGATCGTCTAGTTACGAGTATATGCAAATGGCGATAACCTTGACCGATTTACAAATTGGTCTAGCATTTACAAGTTTAAAATTTCCAGTTTTATACTATATCCTGCATAAAATTAGATAAATGTCGCAATATGTTTATTTATTTTATTGCGAGTTGCTCAACCGGACGGTTCAGTGTTGTAAAAACTTGCATTTGTGCGAAAATTTATTATCATACGCGGCGGTGGTCTTGGATCGCGATTCATAACTAATCGTATCGGAATTAATGTATTATCATATTTTTTAAGTTTTATGTCTCCTCCAAACTCTGCTATTATGATAAAAATACGTAATAGTATGGATAATATCTTCTACAAGTTGCAAAAAATACGTAGCTTGTTTCTCTTCGCGACTTGAGTATAATAAATCTTTATATTCTGATAATCATATAAGTAAATGAATAACTGAAATATTCATTGAAAGTGACTGGTGTTAAAGACTGAGTATAGACCCAGACGAGAATTCACTTTTCGGTAGCTTGTTGTTTTTTTCTTAGTAAGTATCTATTCAAAAGCAGAGTTAACTTCTTAAGCCCGCAAACTGGGCGGAGTCAGTGAAGAGATGATAATAAATAAAGGCTTAATGAGCACGACCGACGTAATTCCAAGTTATTAAGCAATGTTATCAAATTGAGCGGGCGGCTGAAAGGCTTCTAATGAGTATTATTACTTGGTTGCTCAAATTATACGGTTTCCAAGAACATAATAATTTTGAAGAATAATAAACAGCTTATTTTTAAACACTGAGACATGAAAACACAGAGGTTATAAAATAATTAATCTGTTAACTAGAATTATGGGTGCTTGCTGATTCCAACAGTTCGTAATAGAAAACATCGGGGAAATTCTATTTTATAATGGTTTCTTAGATTTACGCGAATGTTACACATTGAAATAAAAGTATTATTTACGGATTTTATCGCGAAATTGATTTAATTTTTACATTTTTATCTTCCCGACGTTTCGATCACTTTACAGTTTTCATGGTCACGGGGCGGACTGAGGTATTAGTCATCCGCTCAGTGACTGTTACAATTTAACTACCCTAATTTTCCAAATATTAAATTAAAAAAGTTAATTTAAAAAGTTAATTGGTTTTAGTGTTCCGATTTACGCAGAAGGAGCTCACTATGTCTTGAGGTCTGGCAGTTGGTCTTTTGGGTTCCGATTTCATTAAATGTAGAATTGGATCCCATGCTGGTGCAAGCTTCAAGCCATCTTCTCTATTGAAATTTGGATGTTTTTTAATTTCAATAGCCTCGCGAAACATCCTGGGCAGGAAACGGTGTTCTTTTGCGAGGACTTGGGGCTGGTCAAAACGAAGGTAATGCTTGGAGCCTTCTTCAATGTGTTCAGCAACTGCAGACTTCGTTGAGCGTCGATGTTTGACGTCAGCTATATGTTCTTTTACGCGGGTCCCTATGCTTCTTTTGGTTTGACCAATGTAGGAGAGGCCACAGTCGCAATCTATTTTATATACTCCCGGTTCTTGCAAAGGTATATTACACTTGACAGGTGGTAGAAATTGACTTATCTTCTTGGGCTTATCAATTTCGCGATAAAATCCGTAAATAATACTTTTATTTCAATGAAATTCTATTTTCAGAAGTAGATTCTGGATATCATCTGATAATGATGTGATACTTATTTACGTCACTGAAGTTAGTAAATAAACCGTCTTGGATACGCACATTATACCAATCAAAATCATAAGACCACGTTAAATATTTCTAAAATTATTATTTACTAAAATATCCCGGTATTAGTTAATAAGTCGATTATTCCAGGGCCACCGGTGTCGGGGGCGCGTTGTGTGGTTCGCCTCCCGACTGCATCGCCACCTACGCCGGCAGACGGGCTACTGGCTACGCATCGGTGCCCCCACACGAATTTTACAACTCGCATCAATTACCCAGAGACAGTTTATCTTCCGAAACGGTTATATGAAAGTTTACTTAGGGTTATTTTGACGTGGCATTTTATATACACGTCAACAGAATGATCGGTGGACAGTAAAACTTAGATCGTACACTTATTACGAATTACAATAACTACCGATATTCAAAAATCTAAAATTATGACTTAAAATTCGAACTTTGGCTTTTCTCAATTGAACACATTCTTCTTAGTTTTGGAGTCCTACGTCATCATCCATACACTCGCATAGAAAATATAATTACGTGTGCGCGCACGTGGAAAAGTCACTGGTTCGTGAATTTAGCAGTAGGAGATAAATGGTGGCCAGATAGTCCTTCTTTTGTGGTATTAAATGTATGTAGTATTATGAATTCCATTTAATTTTGTTGTAATTATTACTCTGCCTTCGACTTTTGCTATCAAATAGACTTATTCATCACAAATATCTTTAGGCAAACGTCTTGTGCCAGGTGGATTATTCCGTGCAATTTCTGGTAATTTCACTGGAGATTTTGTCTTCTCATCTGTTTGAAAGATGTCGCACCATGTTATCGGAGACACTATCTTGACTTCATAATTATCATGCTATCAATTCTATCAGCCATACATCAGCATAATTGATATGAGCCGTCAAAAAAAACACCATCAAAATAATAAACGTAAAAAATATTAAACTGAATTAAATATGCAAGCTTTCTAGGCATTCCCAACACTTAAAAATACCAGTGGCGTTTTATTCAAACCGTATACGATTAGAATCACTTTAAAGTAGTTTGAAATTTTAATTGATCCGAGGTGAAATGTGAGCGACGAGCGGAGACGCCATTATCTCGCTTTCTACAGACGTATGTGTACACGTCGCCAGTCTGGTCTCGTGAGGGAACAAGGGATGCTATCTTGATTTGTACAGCGATATAGAGCACGTCATTCATATTACAAAGTGCATGAGCGACCGTGGAATTTATACGAACACCAATATCATATTTAATACACCAAACAGTCACATACATAGTCCTGACCCCACACTAAGATCGAGTTTTGTGTCGTGGGTATCAGGAACTACGACTTTACGGTCTCACAAACACCCAGAAGCGAAACAAATACCTGTGGTTGACACAAACATTTGTTTCGGTGCGGGGATCGAACCCGCGGCCTCTCGTTTCACAGCCGGCGTCTTACCAAATGCGCCACGGAGGCTGTCATTTCTATTGGACACCAATATAATTTTTATGGCAAGTGAGAAATAAAATATAGAAAGTAAGAGTCGGTAAAATTATCCTAGCCTGCACAATTCAAATATGTATGCATTCTAAATAAGATTTTGTATTATAAATCACGTGTTAATAGTGGAAAAGTGGATAAAATTTGTCCAAATTGCGTGATAAATGTTAATTCCGCACTTCACTTTTAAATATTAAGCGGTATTAGCATATTTAGATTACATCTATAGGGCAATACGAATGTATCTTCATATGGATAATTATTATGTAAATACATTTATTATAAAACGTATAAACTTATGCTAAAAGTTAGGAATAAAGTTATACAACTGACGCGGCAAATGTAGCCATGAATAAGACTAACTTTTATATTATTTTTCTTCGAGACACAAAGGAACCACTCGACACCCCGTAATAACACGAGGGGAAGGCTGAGCTCGGCAGTACCTCTGGCTTGACGGTTAGAAAAAAAAAAACTCCATGTGTTCAACTTGAACATAGACATTATACTCTTTAAAGTGCCCTGAAATGTTGTTTGGCAGTTATGAATGACTTATAGTAAAAAGAAAATCATGAAGATTCGTCACAAGAAGATTAGTGTACATAGCGTACTGGAATTTCACTGAGTCAATACTGAAAAATTATGTAATTGTAAGACACAGAAGGGAGAAACGTATACGTTCAAATTATATGTAATTATGTGAAGTGTTTGTAAGTTTGAATTGTATTTAAAACACTGCATCACTTCCCGTACCCCGTGATGCGTGTAAATAATTCAAATGATCCACATTTCGAACCAAGACTAGATAGACGCATCCAAAAGTTTCCGAGAGGTTTTTATATAAAGCTGGTTACGTAACATAATGCATGCAGCATTCGGTGCGTCGCGCCGGAAGAGAGTTCATCAAACCGTACGTACTCACTCACACACGCGAAACAATCTACAAATTAGACGAGATGACAATGTTCATTCTTCAAAATACTTTATTTGATGAAAAGGAATTTGCATCGGCCCGGGTAGTAGCCAACAGGCGATGGTGGAAGACCCGTCATATTGAAACACGCAAGGGTTTTGGGTTCAGCATGTGTATGTCCGATTTTAAAAAAGCAATTATAATTGTATCGCGAGTGACATTCATACCATCCAGGTGCATTACAATAATTTTATCGTATAAAGAAATCGATATTAGTAACTAAATATTGTGTAGTAAATAGGTTGATTCTCTAAAGAAAAAACAGTTTTGTATCGTGTTTTCTTTTCACAAGGGGTGTAAAATGCAAATCGGGGCCGCACTGCTACAACAGCTGTTACAGTTTGTTGTTTGCTCTTTTTTGGTTGACCTGACCTATATCTTTATAGCTTTTTACTTTACTATAGATTTACAAAATACTACCAAGCGTGGCCAGTGTGCCAGTGAATTACAAGTAAATTTGGTATCAATGTAATATCTCATATATTGTATTGCATTTAATGACGGAAGAAATGTATAAAGAGAGCCGAGTAGAAATTTTAATACCATATTATGTAGGATAGCACATTTTTAGCTATTTTAAATATTTTATTTAAAAGTACGCAGTTAAGTCAAAAAAACATTTCAACATGATATAAGCGACGGTTAACACGCGCATATACTGGTACACAGAAGTCATGTACATACATACATATCTAAATAGAGTAGGTAGTTACAATAGTATAACATTATGCAATATTGATGATGATCTAAATGACATATACGAATTGTAATTAAAATTTCGTAGGCGTGTCGAAAAGGAGATGAGTTTTCCAAACTCGCTGTGCTGACCGGACGACCAAACGACGTTCTATTTTAGATGTTAACCCACATTTGTACTGAGAGTGTAACATATTAGCTGGACAAACCATTCGTTTACGAATATAGCGGACATTGCATAATGTCATTGTAAAGTATCATTTTAATTTTTGTGACGTATATCTAAGTTTAGTAATGTTGAACTTATAGAAAAATCTTTGTATAATAAAATAATACTAATTTTGTTATTATATTTCCATGTTCACTATTTTCTAGGTGTTTATTTAAGTTATTATAAATTTATCGTTTCAGCCACTCTTAGTGGTATCCAAAAAATACTGAAATTTTAATTTAATTTAAATGTATAATTTTATTTATCACGTGTGTAATATTAGTTAAGTTTTATTGTTTACTTAAAATATTGTGGCTAATATCCGTTATTAGATATAAAAAAAAAACATTATTCACACAAATATATTATTTCCTTCCCAAAACTTCATTTCCTTATACCAAACATTTTAATTCGTTTAATCCCGTCAAATCCCGCATAATTCACAGAAATGGCGACACTAGTATTAAGCGACCTCATCCGTCCATTTCGGACGCGTTTAAAAACCGATTGCAAACAGGCGCCAACACTGTCCAGTACTGAATATATGTCACATACGAGTAATATGTCGGCTTTTCTATCTACAAACATCGGCCTGTAAAGTAATATTGTAGGAATTATGCGATAGTTGAGTAACCGCGTGGGTGTATGTCGGTCAGCTGATTCCCTAGATCGCGGAATGTTGTAAATTGTGTCATTTTAGTAAATACTAATGTTTATGAGCTGACTGTCTGGCTGTAGTATGTTCTTCTTGTAATCTGTTTGTTTGTATGTGGGAGGTGGTGGAAATATAACACCTCATAACATTGTGTACAAGTTTTTCAGCTTTAATATATTTACTAAGTTAGAGCGGTATTGCTATTTTTCTTGTCGTTTCCATTCGATATTTACAGATATTTTGTAGAAAAATATTTTCTTATAAATTTTGAAAAAAAAAACCTTCAAAAAAATATTATCAAGCTATGTACTACGTATAATGTAAAATTGACCGAATTGCAAAATAACATTGAGTATGATAAATTAAACGTATGATTACTATATTAAATTACATGTCTATCAAAGCGCGTATCATACGAGAAGATCTTAAGAAATTACGCAATGGACACGAGTCCCCGCTGAAAACATTTTAATACGCTATGTTTAATACGACGTGAGAGGACAAACAGAGGTGGCATGAAAATAAACAAAACTTTACAAAAACTGACCTTCTCAACAATCTTGATATGACAGTTGGCAAATTACTTTGTGACACGACATAATGCTGGTAATCACCTATTATTAACTTTTGATAGGCTGACAAAAAAGGACGCCAGACGTAACTGAACAACAATGATACAATATTTTGGAAGTGTATAAAAAATATTGACTTTCAGTTTAATTGGTAAGATATAAAATGGCTATCTCTCAGACGTATTAACTCAATTTACATAGAAAACATTCATGTGCATAAAAAAGTTATATCCTAAGACATCCGCACACATACATAACATTAGCCGTAAGTACTACAATCATCATCCATACTTATTACTACGCAACTAATTTAACAAAACACCACAACATTTCCTGTCATTAATAACCAGCTTGTCTACACATTCTCACAATTGAATATTCAAGAAAGAAGATTTTTAGCGTACCATCTTACGAGTTACGGATAGCGACAAACGTATTCGGAAATGAAAGTGATGTTTAAGAAATGAAATAAGAATGCGAGTTGGTAAAAGGAAAACAATTGGTGCGCTGATGACCCGGCGAGATTGGACCACTGTTGGGGGCCCGCAGTGACATTTCATCATAAGTAAAAAGCACCGGAGAGTTAATATGAACGCTTTTTAAGAAGTGAAAGCTGGTGAATTTGGAGTTAAGATTGATTGAAGTATCTATCTATGTAATGTGCGTGTAAGTTTCAATCATAATCATTCAACAAAAATAGTTAACAATCACATGCATAGTTTAGATCGGATTCAAATAGTTTCAATTTCGTAAATATAAATCAATAATTACTGGCGTTGTTACACATGGAAATTTCATTCGCAAGACATTCAGACTAGTGCCAAAATAAATGAATAAAATTTTATGGGCAAATATACGGGTGCGAAGTAAAGCAGTTAAACTGGACGAGCGAGTTGACAAAAACAACACAAGCATCAAAGTCAAATTCAATGGCAATCAATAAAACAGCTTCCATTTTTTACTTTTGTAAACAACAATGTATCTTGGACTCGTATCACGTATGGTCTCTCTCGACTCTTGGTATCGTATGTATTTCACTATCAACCAACACATGCAAGATTTGTTTTAACATACAATTAATTATTTTTTTTATCAGTCCATACCCACCTGCTTAATCTCGAAGCACGTTTTATTGAATTCCATTAGTTTATCACATGCGAGTGTATGCAGGTGCCAAGTGTTCTATACATAGTGGTCGGTGGGGATTCGTTTATTTCTGGTACTGCACTACTCACACGGTCTATTGTTAGTCTTGTAAACACACGAATTGTGAATGATGTAATGCGTTCGGTGACATTTGTCATGTTAAATTAAAACGTTTCACAGCATGTATAGCGTTAGTCACAATCATTTGTTTAATCAATTTATAGTGTTTTATTATTCTTTACAGAGCTAAATTATTTGTTTTCTTGGATGATAGTTAGCAACTAAAGTTTGTAAGTTTAAGCATTGTAAAATATAACGAAAATGCAGGCATAAAAGAGCACCGATGCTATAAAACATGCACTGTTGGAAGAAACAAGTTTTATGGCATCTTTTTTTGAGATACGGTGTAGTATAGAAGCTTGAGATGGTATGGTCACGTCCTAAGGAAAGCACAGGAGTATGTCGGCAATGTGTGCCTGAGCCTCAATATTCCCGGGCCTCAACTTAGGGGTAGACAAAAGAAGGGCTGGCTAGATGTTGTCAATGAAGATATGAAAGTCAATGGCCTTATTATTGAGGATGCCGAAGATCGGGCGAAATGGAGAAGAATTTGCCGGGAGACGAACCCTGGCACCGGCCGCGATAACGCCAGGTAGAAGAAGTGTAGTAAAGAAGCCACTGAACCTATTTGAATATTTGCTTAAGTTTATATTTTTTACTATTTAATATTTTATTACATCACAAAACAACACGCTCCCATTCACTTTCGCATGTAAACGCTGAAATCTACGACACATTAACGTCAAAAAGAACAACATCAAACTTATGAGGATCCAGTATGATACAGACAGACATTAACAGACCGACAACAACCTCAAAGACACTATGAGTGATAGTTAACTAACAGCTGCGAGCACGCATCGCACGCAACATCACACTACAAAGACGAACATCGTGTTCCCGTCGAGCGCTCGTTTCCGATCTTGGTTGCGCAACCACTCGAGAACCAACGTGTCCCGAGCACGCGACCGAGACATTACAACCACCGGAAACCATTTTACAGCCTCAGCAACTGGTGAAGATGCCAGTTCAGAAACGTGAGCCCGCAAGATGGATACAAAAGTTTGTAACATCACCAATATTCGATCCAGGTTTACCTAAACCTTGAACAAAGTTGAGAGCAAAGACGCGTAGTTTTTGGTACCTGTGATACAAGACTCAATTAATCTCAATGTAGGGTCCGTTCGGGGCTATGTGTGACATTGTTGGATATTATTTATTTTAAATATTTTTTGATAATTGCACATGTACGAGTAAAGTACGTTAATAGTTTAAAATTGCAGTCATTTAAAATAGATCATCTGTTCGGCATTGGTTTATTAAGTATCAAAAGGCAAAAAGTATTCCAAGTGTGGTACCAAAAAACGCACCGTGAAAACGTCCCTTTTTATATCCCGCACAAATCGTGACTATTTCTTATTCCAAAAGTAAGTGAGGTTACAATTAATTTCACTGATCTTTCAGTTTTTGTGTGCTTAAGCTTTTTGCGGACATTTTTTCATGAAAGTAGAACGTTTTTTTGTGATCGCTAAGAGCTGTGGGTCATCTTTAATCCAACTTGATAACAGCGTGAAAGTGGAGAAATATTTGCATTAGATTTTTGTCACGTAAAAGCTTTAAGAACTAGTTTGGCTTACATAATTTACTTTCTTTATTACTTTTTATTGTAAAATCTAGCATGTTAGGAACCATTACATAACGATTACTTTCATCATGAATGTTTTTTTTTTTTTAAATGGCCCGGCATATTGGCGGCATTGCACCTGATGGTAAGCGCAAATGCCGCCCAGGCAGAATTATTTCATCATAATTTAGTCACTTCAGTCATTTTAGTAAACAACTTGTCATTGTATTTACACTGAAGTTGACAACCTTGGGTATGACCCATATATCCTTATATAGAATGCAATCCTTGTACCATTACAAGAAGATCCAAGCTCTACCTAACATGACCATATTTAACTCTTTGAAACCATTAAATCAGTGAACAATTTAGGTATAAACATTCCGTATATGGCAATCGGCGCTACGTGTAAATACCTCAAATATTTTTGAGACAAAAATTAACAACCCATTCATCAGACCGACGCTAATTTGTATTATCTTTCATAGCGAGAGGTATTTATGTTATAGCGGTGCTTCAAACATTTAAATAAAGGTTTTACTATAATCTGAGGACTCTGGTACACCGGTGAGGCATTAGGTAAAAAATTCAAAAAAGTAAACAAATGTTTTTTAAATCTATCGCAGGTGCAAATGTTACCACAAAAGTCAACTTACTAACCCGGCACCAAACCAACAAATATGTCATCAGAGTAGGTGAATGAGGTCCTTTATTGGTATAACACTCAAGTGAGCGCAATACCCTCACATGTCATCACGAGCCGTTTAAACTTTTACGAGTCTCCTTTCACAAGCAGGTGCGGCAGTTGCCACATGTTGCACATTATCAAAAGATAATAACAATTCGGAGTGTTTCCTCATTCTTATCAGTCCTTTATTCGTGTTTCTGTAAAGTGGAACGGAGGCAGTGGAGTCGAACGCGATGAGTTTTTACAACAGCCGTGCGGATTGCCTGCTATAGGGATGTATTGTATCTGTATACGAATGTTTATAGACAAGATATGCGCCATTTAAGGATCTGGAAAACTCCAGCGTGTTTTATTTCCTAACTCAAAGGTATGTATGATCAATGAGAAATGAGTAAGTCTGTGTCCTTTAGTGTCAAGGGAAACAATTGAGCTGTTTATTACGCCGAGTCATATGAATGAATCACTGTAGGATTTTTACCGTCAATGACAAGTCATATTTCCTTAGCTGTGTCGCAGGATCATTGACAGATGAAACATGAAGTTTAGTTTTAAATCCTTGTACAGGCTATATCATGACTGCTACCGAAAACGAAGCCAGGTGTTAGTTTTAGTGACTGCAGACAAAATGCAACCAAAAATTTTGCAAAAAGCGACGATTTATTTTTTATAATTTTCCTATTGTTGTATTTGGGTGGTACTCGTAAATACATAGTTTTTTCGAAAACTGGTAAGGAATAGTCTTACGAATTTTCTCGAAAATTAAACCCATCACTAGTGCATATGAGGTGTTGCAATATTCGGCTGGTTGCGAACGATTCTCGTATCTGTCCGTACGACCAGTCCGCGTCTCCACACTCAGCTAGATATTTGGAGCACTCGTTATTATTTCACGTGTTTTACTTTACGTGCATTTACTTGTAACATAATGCGTACGGAACTAGATTTTAATGTGACTTTAACTGTACTTATTACAAGTAATGCTGTACTCGGTTACTAATCCGCGGATGGCAAAAAATTACAGAAAGAAAACTGGCAGTAGGCAATAACAGTACATAAGAGTTCTTAATATATTTTTTAATAACTGCCATATTTATAAATATGTCAATTGTTACGATTATTTATTTAGCATCTGAAGTTTGAGTTAAGGGCTGCAGTAATTTTTATCTTAAAATATCTGATTTTACAAATGCGTGTTGATTGCAAATAATATGAACGGGGCATCCACTTCCTATTATTAAAGCCATACACCAGAAGCACAATAACAACCGCATCTTTCTCCTGCTTTAGCACGCGTTACGACAATTACCTTTTTTTATTATTAAACCGTCGGTCCCCTATTATTTATTTGATTGGCCGTACACACTATGAGGAAATTGTTAGTGGTTGCGACTTCGTCAAGTGACTCAATTGCTGTCTACCGCTGTGTTTTTCTCACACCGATATTCGGTACTCTTTCATTCCGTTTGAAATTTACATATTGTCAGTGCTAGATGGACACTTGGCACTCGTGCACACAGATTCGGATTACACGTCAAAAATCCCCGATGAAACCAAATTGTAGCCATCTCTGCAGGAGGAATTTGAATTAATCATTCATTGTCATCGTTCATATTATATTCCTAGAGAAAAATAATAATATTTAACAGTTGTAAATATCAACAATTATAAATCAGTCTATTTTCCTTCCTCTAAACACTGTCAAGAAATTGAAATGCAATATATCTCAAAACTATAACTGACCAAATATCTATATTTATCCGCAACGTAATTGGTTAATATACATATGTGAAATTACATATTTTTTCGTCCAATTACCGACCGTTAAAGGATGCGGGGCCTAATGGTCGGACCCGAGCGGTGGAATCTAAACTCGGTCTAGTAATAGAATGGGTTCCAGTTAGTCGACTCGTCGATGCACCTGTCACTCCGCATGTTTGGTCTATTTTTATTACCGACTACGCATTCTAGACTAGTATATCTCTTTTTCCTTCACACGTTTTTGCTGATGACTTTTTGTACTTTTTTAAATTTATTCACGTTTATTAAGCGTTTATTTTGCATTGCATTAGGTCAGCATTTTTTATTAAATTATTTCTGCTATTTCTGAAAGGACTGAGAAAGTTCATGTGTATTTTAAACCTTCGATATTTTTAATAGAAGGTAATCAGTACGTGATAAATTTGTTGGTTACCAGTTTGATATTTAAACGTATATGTTATTTATCAAAGACCACTCTCAGCTAATTTGTGAACTGGTTTTATTATTTCAATTCCCATTATTAGAGGAAAGTATAAATGTAGTCTCAAGATTTATTTACTTGACATCTGGAGCATTAAATCTTGTTTTAGGTATTTAAAAATTATTCTTATCTTCGTTCATTTAAGAGTCGCGTAATAAAAACTGGTTGATAAATTGCCGAATAAATTTGAAATCATAAATTTTGCTGTGTTGTGCTAAATTATTCTGTATCGGTTATGTAAGTTTTAAACATGTGTGGTGAACATTTTTCGATACCTACGGAGTACCGCGTAAAAAATGCGCCATGACTATTCTATGAACAAAAAACAATAAATTTATTAGAACATATGAATATAGTGCTATAGTGAATAGTAGTTCTGAATAAACCAACGACTTCGATTCACGGTCGAGACAAACATTTGTTTAAAGACAGATGTTTCGCGGAGGTTCTTATTGTTTTTTATAATGTTGCTACGGCACCAGGTGATTTTTCACGATGATCCAATAATCTTGTAGGCGTACAAGTTGTTTTATTCTTTCTTTTTTGTATAAACAAATTATCCCCTAATATACATGAGATTATTACATTAAAAAGAGAAAAATTAAAAAATGGAAAATTAAAAGATAAAAAATAGATGAACTAATTGATTTATTTGCAGTCAATTTGTAGTTTAATTACGAGATCACTTTTATACAGAGCCCCACCTAGGCAGAGGTGCATCCAGAACAACCACGTTTTGCCTTGTATTTTCCGTCCCACGATGTGATCGCGGCGAGCCTATCGCCATATCGGGCACAAATTCCCGACTGTGAGCTGATAATAAACAGAAACATCCAATATCACTTTTGCCCGACGCGGGATTCGAACTCGAGACCTCAGCTTTCAATCATACCGTAGTACAACTGCACTACTGAGGCAGTCACTTTTATATGACTTTAAAACAGCGACCATTAAGGTCTAAATTAAATGGATCTATTAGCAATATTTGTTTTTTTTTATGTTCTATTGAACAAAACATAAATTGGTCAGTATGTTTATCTCTATGTAACGCAAGCTACTGCCCTGAAGGGTCGTCTAGAATAAATGTCAGATACGGCACGTCGTAATACATCATTTGATTGTCACATAAAACACCCGACAATGACTAATACGTTTAATGCGCATTACTAGATATTAATAAATATTTTTTTATAGTAAACGCTCCAGCATTACTAACACAACGATGATATAGTACTGTACAAATAACTATTCAAAATATTTTAAATATAAATTGTCTACGATCTTTTGGCGTCTGTATGCGTTGTCAAGTTGTCAAAATATTGAGAACAGTTTTTTTCGTTTCACATTTTATTATATTGATCATGTTAATAGAATTATATTACGAATGTAAATGCTTGTTGTTTATAATCTGAAAATATATCTCAAACAATGCATATATATATTTTTTTAATTTTAATTGTAGTTCCTTTCCCCACAAAGCAATAGCATTAAGACGAATTTATACATCTTTATTATGACAGTTGAAACTACACTCAATTGCAAAATAAGTTATACATTCCAAATACTAGTATACATAATATTGTGTTTTCATTTTTATTCACTTTCCTATATTTGTTTACAGTTGCCATATCAGTAGATATCGCTATATTGAGGATTAAGTTTTATCTAGTACATAGTTTATGGCATCGATAAGTTTATAAACTATTTTATGATATAAGGTATTGCTAACAAAATGAAGTTTGAATAGTGATTGTGTTATCCCTTTGGATCTAACAAGTCATTTATTTATATAATTTATTGTACACCAACATTTATACAAACGAAACAATAAAACAGATAAAAAACACATTAAACTAAAGACATGGTTACAATGGTGACCGCTTCCTGTAATTTCTTCCAGGCAACCTTTGGATGAACTAGATTAATTTAATATAGAATTGTAATAATAAATGAAATGGGATAGTGCAAAGACTTGCAAATAAAATTACATTTACTTAATTTTAGGCCATTATTTACGCTTTTATAGTTATTAGATATATCTCCATTCTGGAATTTAATACTTCGATTTATTTATAGCACTGGTATCGAGCAACGTACATCATGTTTCCGGTTGTTACTGTTAACTTAATTATAATGGACTTATCGCATCGAATCAGATATTACATAGATTACCTTTTCTTGCAATACGAATCTCCAATTAAGCTAAATCCTCTAACATTAATTGCCAGTGATTGGAATGCTAATTGGCGAGCACCTTCATGTATGCCGTATATCTCATGATAATACGGCTATCGATACGATGAGCTGTTGACCTATCGATAAATGTCTTTACAGACAATCAACCCTAGTGTCGGTGGACTGTAACCAATGTGTTAAGAAAATATTTGTGAATGAAAACGGTGTTAGTACAGGATACTTAGTTTATATATTTTAAAATCTAAACACACGTAAGCAGTTTTTTCATGTACATATAATATAAAAACTTACAATTATATTAATTAGGTTTGAACGTAATAAAGCACCGCTTTCAAAACCGAGCAACAAGTCCACATTTGAATACATTTAAAAATTTCCACATAGCAAGACAATAAATAATAAATCTCGTACAATGCACGGATTGTTTGAATATTCATGTCGCTAACGAACACATCACGGCACGGCATCACGTATTAATCAAAGAATATCTCGTTGCCAATAGAAGACGCCCACCTTTTAAGGGGCATTAGCGCGGCCCATTCTCCATTCAGACACGCCAATCTAATGTAGTGCCGCAGCGGTCGCGTGTCGTGTCGCCACGTTATTACTACATGGGGTTTTGTTAGAAAGCGCTCAAGTAATTGTTGATTTCAATTAACATTTAACGTTAACGTACAGTGTTATGGTACCGCCACGGGCTGTAAATTTTATGCCAACTTGCACTTTCTACATGTTTGGAGCACGCGACTTCCGAGTCGCTTTCCTTCTTCATTTGTTATTCCGCTTTTTATTACCTATATCGACAAATAGGGAGCGTGCGCCCGCATTCGCGACGGCGACAGATTATTGCCGCTAAACTGTTATTATGTCATTCCATGCTTCATTTTAGTGCGGGAGTGGTAAAAGGTTTCATTCTTTATGGAAAACAAATGTTTACGAGCCCTAAAAAGGTGGTGAGAATTTTATTTGACGTCAACGCTCTTGATCAAGAGTCGTTACTTTTTTAACATGGCTCCATAAAGCTACCATAAAAACAGTAAATCAAACAGTGAAGGCGTTCAAAATGACATTTGAAAATATTTTATGTTGTATTTTCAGTTGCATAAATTATAGAAGGGAATATATAGTCGAATTGTACCATGGCTATACTTTACGACATACTAAATTTGAAATATTGCGTGTATTTATACAACAAAAATGCACCCGTGCTTACATCAAGTATAATGGGCATAGCTATTACCCCAAACGACTAATCGTATTACCTCATCGATAAGCCATCAAAACCGCGCAAACCGCGATTTACATACGATCACTAAATTAGCAATTCTCAACCATTTTTTATTAGCCCGAGTCATATTACGTGCGTCCCTTTCGCGTGGCCCGAATTGTAATGAGTGATTCACGACTGATACAGGCGATTACGTAGGATGATTCACGCCTCTGTAGTAATCCGTGTGAGACTCGTAATATATCTGCTCGTATCGTTGGGTAAGGCACTGTTTGGTAATAGACCTCATACGAACAAAAACAAAGCAAAACTTGTGTTTTATGATGAAGTGCAAAAACTTCATGAATAAGTACGTAAATGAATTGTTTTGCGGTTGTTACAACGGCTTAAAAAACCTTTGAATACCAGGCCACTTGTCCAGTAGTCAGAATGTCTATAAATTCACAGTGAATAAGTGTAGTGGGCTTATTTCTCACCCCTGACTATGAAGGAAGAACTTATAAAGGGGAGATGAATAATTTATAGCTCGAATGCAATGACTGTTTCGTCTGTCTGTCTTGATCTTAAACTCTGAGTCTTAACAATACCTGCATCCTTGGTCTTCGTCATTTTTCAGTATTTTTCATATATTTATAAACACTGACCACACCTACATGAGTGGTAGCGCCGGCAATACGGTACGAAGCCCTCGTTAAGCAATTACGCATATACATTCAACAACATTGTTAGTTAATTGATAACATCCATCAATTAAATTTTATTGAGTGTTTCCTCTACGCCGACTGATTGATACATCGATCGAGCATTAATGCCGCGTTTAATTGTTCGATAGGGGGGCATTGTAATAAGCGGCGTTTGTAAAAAAAATATTGGTTTGACAAGTTGATATCGGTCAATATGATAATAACTTATAATAAAGTAGCTGGGTTGATTCCTCCTATAGGAATAGATGTTCTCAACATTATTTACCATAATGGATTGGTATGAACAGTTTTTATTATTCCATCATAAACTCCAATCATCAAAGTAGTCAGGGGTATTAATTGAACTACTATGAAAAACATACGATAGTAACCTTTATTTCCAACGACTTTGTAGGGTTTTTTTTAAGTGAGCCACAAAATACTTATTGGTATATCACGTGCCAAAACACATTCGCCGTTCACAGCTCACGTGTATTGAATGAGATTAAAATAAAATCCGATAAATTAGATTCGCGCAAATTGGATTACTTTTATTTTTATGTATTGGACTACATAGTGAATTGATTTTATTTCCGCATGTGCTGGTGCTTCTCATCACGCCCAAACTTCTTATTATTTGGTAGTTTTTATTTTTTGTATTATGTCTTTAATTAATGCAAAAACACATCAATGTATTCTTTGTAGATACTTGATCTAAAATAATAAAAATATATCTGAATCAAACCGAATGCCAACGAATGTATAAATTATAATATTACAGATGGGGAATAAAGAAAGAGGCGCAAATATGACAAAAAATAAAACTTTGATTTTAAAAGTAACAAATGCAGCAGCAGTAGTAGCTTTGAAACGGTTCCGAGTCGACAACTCGAGAAATAGCATTAAAGTTCAAGTTAAAGAAAATTTCAACGTGAAAGTATCAAAAAGTTTAAGACGCACATTTTCCTTTGGGAAATAGATGTATTTTTATTATAGTGAAGTTATTGATATATTGTGAACTATGCCATATTCACGAGCAGCCATAAAATGTAACACTTTACAGCAGCTCGCATAATTATTATATAAAGACAAAAATTACTTAAAAACATAGGCTGTCACTTCTGGGATTAAGCACTTTTCCTTTGGTAAAAGTATCATTAAAATCAGTTCAGTAGTTTCAGAGTTAGTCAAACACATACAAATCTTTCCTCTTCGGAATTTCTATGAGCATTCATTGCACCAGTGTGTACCCTAATTATCGGTATTTAAGCGAACAAAACGTTCAGTTTAACAAATATCGAATGTAACACATTACAGCACCTCGCATAATGTCGTTACATAAAGATGGTGCCGGTGCGTAGAACAATTATCGAGATGACCTGTTTTGTTTACCGGCCGAGCATCGGACAACTGTGCCGTGAAGTGTAATATGCGGAAGATATTACGCAGATATTTTGCAAATTGAAACAAAATATTAGCTAAATATTATGGTTATTAATTTTAAGTGGTCTGTCACGCGAGTTAAATAACCTCTTTCATTTATTTCAATTATGTGTGGTAACGGTGTTTTGTCTTTAAAAAGTACTGCCTTACATAAGAAGTATTCCTTTATCGTAGGTGCATTTACATTAATAAATTAAATGGGCACAAACACCCATCAATACCTGGAGCTAATGATAAAATGGGTACGGAAATCGAACCACCAACCTCGCAGAAAGGTGGTTATTTAAAGGTACTATTTTAGTCACCTGAACACTTGCGAGGAGTTATTAAATTCTGTATTCAAATTTTGTTTATTTAACACGAACTAAATCATCTGACCATAACATCTCCTCAATCATCTTATAAGCTTTTACACCTGCCACTAAAAGAATACAAGACGAAAGCTTTGCAATAATTCTGCAATAACCAATTATATAAAACAAATTACACAGTCGAACATCTCTCAGATTAACAGCGAATTTAATTTTAAAACACGGTTTAACAGCTAATTGGGGTTCGATGTGAAATATTCGTCGGATTCAATTATCCGGTCGGGTGGATCTTTGTCGGCCCGTTGTTTATCTCATCACAGTTATTTGGCCAATTTGTTTCAAACACAATTTAGATAACTGAATTAAATACTTTAAAAATAGGTGCTTTAGATTACAGATAGTTTATCTGAAATCGTTATGCTTTTACGAAATTACTTATTGCATCATTTTATAATATTATTTTTTATTTAATTACAAAGCAAATATTTATACCTAGGACATCATTCTTATACAACATCTGTATCTGTATCAGCCCATATACGCCCCACTGCAGGGCACTGGTCTACTCTTCAATCGAGAATTCGATTTAGACTGTCTAGGCGATATAGCCCACCACGCTGGCCTAGTGCGGATTAGCGAACTATACACACCATAGAAATTTTACAAATCGCTATGGTATGAAGGTTTCCTGACGATGTATTCTTTCACCGAGATACAACATTCAAAAATAAATATTTGTTAATTAAGCAAACATTTGTCTCGGTGCGGGATAGAGTTCTTAGCCTCTTGTTTCACAGCCGGCTTTTCCACCCACAGCAGTCAGATGAAAGAAAATCTTAGCGTGGGATTACACCTCCGGACATCTTGTCTACGCGGAATTAGAACCACATTGTTTCACCGCTCTGTGTAACAAACAGCTGGTTAAGAGCCGTAAACGTTTTCGGTTTAACTTTTTGTTAATGTTTAACCAACAAACATTTCATACAATTGTTTAAGACGTTTTTACGTAACAAATGAAAACGCTGCCATTGTGTTAACTTGTTGAAAATTACCTTCTGATGCGTTATACAATGCAGTAAAATTACCGGCTTCATATTTGCATAACATACTTATGAAGAATGTTAAATTTGTCGAGGATTAATGGGCTATATATTTTTTTGCATTTGTCAAGTTTTGGTTGTGCGGGTTTCCTACAACAGTTCGTAAGCTGACCCAACGCCATCGATTGCTGAACAGACACCTTCGCTTGTAAGAGGAAAATATTCTATAATTATGATATCGGAATTCGTGAAGCAAGAGAGGAGTGTGCAGTATTAAGCCTTCGGCAATAATAGTCGGGGCTTCAGAAGATTCTCTTTAACGACATCAAAATGTTACCTCATTATTGCCGGCTTTTTACTTCGCTCATCTCGCATACCCGTCTCTCCTGTTTTAAAAATTATCAGAAATAACTTATATAATCAGAACCGAGAAGTCAGCCTTGGAGAGCGGCCTCTGTAATGTAATGATTAAAAAACTCCAGATTCCGTGCGACAATTGAGTTCGTTAACTTTAATTAGTACGAAGAAAGTCCGCGCCGAAAATAAACTCACCCGGCAACGCGTAATCGATTACCAATACGTAGAATACGTATGTGAATAACTTGCACGCGTTCATCGAGACGGCAGCGCCAGAATATAAATCGGCTTGTTCCTCTGCAATGGATTATATGTGATTTACGATTTCACGCATAATTATCCTCCATTGGTATTATGTATAGGCCGTGTGCTCTGAGGGATAAAAACTAGAGTATATACTTTTAAAGCCTGCTGGCTTACTAATTAAAAGCCCATGTCTATAGGTCGCCCCTTTACTGCTTGAAATGACACAAAAATAAATTACTCACAAATTATGCCGCATGCAACCAAACCCTCCAGAACTGAGACTGAACTAAGTCACAACTTATAAACAGTGTAACAAACATTAAAAATATGAATACAGTTCAGTAGCATAAGGTCACAAACCAGTCTACACGTAACAGATATTAGCGTGGAACGAGATCGTACAGGTGTAGTGCCGGCTGTACTGGCGCACCGGAAGCGGCCGCGTCTAATGCCAAGGAAGTAGCCGTACGGACTTCGCACCAGCCTTGACTCGATACATAACGTCAGTTTGATAAATACATCGCTTGGAGTTTCAGATTTTACATTATCGTATGAATTTCTATAAGATGGCACTATGAGCAAATGTCATAGTCATACTTTGTGGTATGTGATAAACCCTGTCCAACGGTCAGATTTGCTTATCTAGGTACAGGTGCTCAACAACGACACGTGAGGATTGTAGAAATATTCCAGGTTTAAATGTTTTATTACTAAGCTTATGACTTTCTCATAATAATTGCTGTAGAACGGTAGTTAATCAAGCTTGATGCTATCAATTATGGGATGGCAATATTTACCCCGGAATAAAAGCCACTTATCATAGATTTCGTTAGATATTTTTTTCTACAATAAACTTAAACTAACTTAGTATAACTATCTTATAGCTCCGTTCAATGGAACACAATGCCCAATGACAGATGTAGGTACTTCTGAAAAACCTTCAAAAACCTTGCAGCATCGGCAACTCATTCCGGTAATCCCACTCGTTGATTGCGTACCACTCTCGGTTTCGTCGCGAGTGGAATGTCGCCGGCCGGGTCGCGACGTTCCGCGCCACACCGCGCCGCCACACCGCCACAGTACTACAGTCTACACTCTACAGCGCTACCTGACCACGCAAGTCGCCAGGGATTAATTACCTGCCAGCCCGTGCATCGCTTTACGCTCGTTTCTCACTTGAACAGTCTTCGTAACTGTGCAACTTGCTAGTTTACCTTTCAGCGGATGTAGCGCTGTTTATTGTTGTTCAGTATCTGATGAAAAAATTTGCAAAACTATGTGCTCGATTGTTAAAATGTAATCTATAGTCATATGTATATTATGAACTATGTAGAATTATAAATGTATTTCTAAAGCAGCAAATTAGCCATTAGCAGGAACAACATTTAACAAACGACATAAAGTAATTAACATATTTAATAGTAAATTAGCATAATTATTGCAATTTATTATTTCAATAACTAGTTTGTTCGACCTATTTATATTTTTATTCTTTTCTGGCATTGACAATAATGCAACGTAAAATCTTAACATAATATAATTATGATTTCATGTTTTTTTTAAGTTTACAATCCATATATGTACATCAATCAGATACAACTCGACAAAAACATGCAAAAAGGCGCAGGATGTCCTACTATCACTCAACATGTTCGCAACAGTATGTTATGCAATAAACGGAAATATTGTAGCAAAATAAATTAATAATACCAAAGTAAACAGCGCAGTACCAAAAAACAAGTCGCAGTTTTGTTCATATAATAAATAGAGTGAATGGCAAATTCGCATTGATGGCTTAATGATATTCGCGCATCGTTCTGATTTACGGCTAATTAATACTGATGGATATATTTATGAGAGTCGTTCAAATCTATTAAATGTCAAGGTCGTGAAGCTGATTGTGTCATTTTGATTGTAGAATGGCATACCAGTTTTAAATATAATTTAATAAAGCGATCCTAAACATCGCTTGCAAGTTACAACATACTACGCCGAATTTAATTTTAATGTGACCCTGTTGAAATACCGCGTGTACTAATTTGCATGAAGCAGGAAATAGTGTAACACAAATTTAAGTAACGAACAATTTCCTTTGATCTCCATCTACGTGGAATGATGTGCTGTGAAAAATCACTCAATGAGAAAACCCGAATGTTGAACTTATTAGTGAGTTTCACAAAAGGCTTGTGTTCATTGACAGGTTTTCTCATAAGTAAAATGAACTGAAGGGTTCGGTTTATAGATGGCGTTGTGAACAACTCGTAATTACAGAGAGCAAATTATGAAACCGCTAATGACTGAGACCGTAGCCTCGGCCACTGCAGAGGGATAGCCTTGTGAAAACAGAACTACAAAAAAGAGGCACACATAATTGCACCCACTCTGTTACATAACGGAGTCGGTGGTATTTCGACGTTGCGTGAGCATTTCGGTTGCAAGGCGGTTATCGAGGGGAGAAATGTGATAAATTATCGAATGGTAAGAGACAACGATTGATATGTCTCAGTTGTGCGTGGGATGTTGGGTTAGATGGCGCATTCCTGGTTCAGAACCTGTTCTTTGCATGCCGTCGTCGGGTCGTGGACAACTGTATTGTACTCTACGCTTGCCGATGTTTCGTTCATTTTTGTTTTTAGACTTATTTTTGTACAAGCACCAATATCAAGTCATAAAAATATATTTAATCGCGTATATAAAACGATTAAATTATAGTTTGAGGCAAGTAATAAATAAGTACATAATATTTGCAATATTTCTTCTATAATTGAAATATGCAAGATCAGTCATAATATGTAGTGTTTTATATATATCTTAATAAATATTTCAACAAAACATTTTGATATAGGGATAACAATAAATGTCACATAAAATGTTCTTGCTGAAGATTTCCCACCCACCTAATACGTACATAAACCGTGTAATTACTATATTATTGATAGAGTAGTAAATCATGATGTTTCCACAACACTGTATCTGCGTCTAGCAGTCGAAGGGATAGCAATAAATTACCGGTAACAAGGTGTAAGGAATCTCCGGGCCGCTTTGTCCGGGGTTCGGTGACCTCCCATCTGGATTGGAGGGACGTCGGCCACGTAGCGAAACTGGGGGCCAGCACACTGGACTTAATGCTCTCGAAATCTTTGTACTCGCGGGAATATATCATGTTCAGTGGTATGAGTACTTACATTATTATTTATATAATATTTAGATTAAAAAGAAGCGTTGTTGCGATTTTAAAGCATACAGCATATTTATAAAATAAAGTAATATTTAATAACCCCTCAATTTTTCTCCAAATGTTACAAAAGCACCGTATATCCGCGAATGCATGACGACTGTATAAAAAACTTTCTTGTAATGATATCATACAAAACCGGTACAGTATGTGCCAATAAAAAAGGAAACCACGAGACATATTGTTTTCATTGCATAATGCAACAAAATAAAATATATAGAAACATTTATTATTAGCGTAACATGCTAGATTAAAATGTGTTACAATTACGTATCCAAACACTCAACGTTACTCAAGTTATAAAAAGGCGGGCATTAGATAATGTTATAAGAGCCACCTAGTTATGGCATAGACAAACAAACCGACAATTGTATGCATATCATTGTTCTATTGGCCACTTCCGGTATTATTCGAATGTACCTTTCTTTTGATTGCTTTGAAAGTTTTATCAGATTGAAGAGCGTGTAAAGTGCTCGCGTGTGATTTCAGCAATGAATGAACATCTCAGTTCTGATAGACATTGTGAAGACCTATAATTATTCAGATTATTATTACAATAAATTCACTCTCTTCAGAAAATAGAAACATTGTAATATAGAAAGCAAAACAAAAGTATTATGTTATGATCATGAGCATGGGGAGTTTTTTCTTTTATTGTAAGAGAAAATAATAACTACATTCTAGTGTGTTCATTTTTTTCTTTTCTATGGGCGTGCAATGCGCAGACCTCCTGCAGTTTTATATCAGAGTCTGAATGGTAAGTACTGCAAATAGATTTGTTATTATAGTCGTTTCAAACTTTAATCTTTTATTATTGCTCATATCTTTCTTAAAATATTTAGTAAATATCTTTTATTATCTACATTCATAATATTTTTATACTTATTAACAATTTTTATTAATAAAAACGAGTAAAAAGAGATGATCTTAAAAGAATGTATGAACACTTAAGTAATTCTGCCAAATTAAACTTATAAATCCTTCATTAATTTACTTTCTTCATTCACAAGAGAAGCTCACATATTTCCCTAATTAAAACTATATGAAAGGGGAAAACCGTGTTTGCAAACAACAACACTACGTAATCTAGACACTATCTTATCAATCTCAAAATTGGGGCGCAGTCTCCGCCCGCGGAGTTCATTCACACCACATAAATAGATGAGTTGAAAAACTTTGAATTGTGGAAAAGCGTCCCCGAAAATAATTAATGCGATTGCTAAAGCCTCTTTGCGAAGTGCACTTTATGGTTTAATGAGTAAATTCCAGAGGTACGTTTAATTATGGAATCAATAACACTATAAGGCGAGAATAGCAGCAGAACGTATCAAAATCTCTGTATTACTACAAACTTCAGTTAATGAAAACCATGTCATTGAGGAGTAGTATAACTTAATACAGTACTAAGGTTACTTTATGACGCCACAACTTCTTGACACAGCACGCAACAAGAAACAATTGTCATCGCAACTTTTTTGTGTAATTATCTTTGTCTTGTTTTCTCCAGATTCTGCGAGTCATTCTTAAAGGTCTTTTCAAGCTTTCCAGTTTATAAAACGGAGTGGACTCTTCATAATTTTTCACATCAAGGTTATGCGCTTCGGCGTAACAATTAAAAAATCTACACAGCGATTACGTACAATGTAAATCGGTTTATGAAACTTGGTACTTTAACCCGTGGCCGGAGGGTCAACGGCCCGCGCGCCGCTTAAGCGCCAGTGTAGATCTCTTATTGTTTGTCTACTGTACACTAGGCGACTCAACTTGGTACGTACCGAAGGCCGCACGACTGGTTTTCGCGTAGTTTTTAATGATTATCAAGAATTGCGCCGTAAATCTTCGATATGACTGCTATAAATGGTGTCTTTTAATTTTTGTGTATGATTAATTTGAGATTTTATGCGCCATGAAAATCGTTTAATGGAATTTAACTATCGATAAATGGTGAGTTGTATGAAGGTTGCCTGCTATGTGATTTGATTTTGTCGACCTTTAAAAGCTTGCATGGGAAGTGGCTCAGGGTTTGGCCGACTACATTGAAATCGCACACGGAATAGAAATTAGCAAAATAATACAGACACTAATAAAACATGGGACCAATAGAGACAATTATTATACGCATTACTATTGGCTATAAAATTCTCTCGTAGGCCTTTAATCTTCTCATACCATAGAAAAGCTTCCTTAATTAAATGTCGTCTTAAATTATAAAGTGGCGACAAGTATAAATGATTCTACAATATAAATTACAATTTAGATAAGTATCTAGCATCGACTAAGGTACAAAACACATGTTGCCACATATCCATATATTATTTATTTGTTTAATCCCTGTCATAGGCATAATGCATATAGAAATTTTGACAAAAAATATAGAGCAATTTTTTAATTTCTAATCTCGTCGGAAGCTCTAATTATGTGAAAAAATATCGTATCAAAGCGTCGAGATAAGCGGCTGCGGTGGCAGTGTGTACGCCAATTTTATCACGTAGACGCTCACGCACACAGACAAACGCTTAAATGATTTTGACAGCAACAGTCCTGTAGTTGACGCGTGATTTGAAACGCTTCGCTCAATGATTGAAGAGCTGAATTTTCTGTCCATCAATTTGCATTGAAACAATGAGATTGAGAAAACCCCCAAGCCGCCTAATATTATGCACTAAGAGCTCTTATAAAGTAGCTACATGTATATCCAACGAATCGAGAAACTTCATGCTGCTTTCGGCACGTGTAAATATTTATAATGTCGTCAACAGCTGACTATTGTATCGTATGTACATTAAGCTATGGGCTGTTATCAATGTTATCACTGATAACAGCCTTTGCAATGTATTTTTTGTTACGTCTACAATCTACATATATTCACTGTACTTTTCTAATCAAACTAGAGTTATACATATATATCATGATTTTAGGATGTTCTGCCGTCTGCACGAAATACGAATAACATTACTGGTCAAGTCCAAATAACGCCAAGAAATCTTGGCTATGAAATATTTTGGAAAAATTCACCAAAACCTAATGACCACCACTATGTAGAAAATTTTAGGGGCCATTAACAACTACTTTCTCAATAGATTTTGTGATGTGTTCGAAACTTCCGAGACACCTAATTATTGTTTTTCAAGACAACCTGTTGTGCCTTGTATCCATCAAATGATTTTATTCTCACCCGTTATAGAAGTAAATTAATTGAATGGCGAGTGTTAATGAAATATGCGGTGATTGGATCGATTCGGCGCGGCTTGTTGCCGCATGGGTGAATACGGTGCTATGATCGGTACACGCGTTTCTTTTTTTTTTTCGAAATAAAATTGCAAATTAAATAAATTACGGTGTTCTCGTTCAATTATATTTGATATAAACCATTTGCATTAGTATTGTCATCCACTATGAGGCAATTAATGTAGAATATTATGTATTTTAAAATTGATAAGAGACATTAGACTGTGAAAAAATGTCACCTTGAATAAATTTGACGCGATTCTTATTCTAACAAATACCAAAGTTATTTTAAAGCAGCAAACTAGTTCTTTAATAGTTAATATAGAACACACTTTATGCTAATGTTAAATATTGATAGGAGTAAAATATTACATACTACTATATTGTATAAGTTAAGATATGCATATTATCCTTGATAATATGAAATAAAACTGCGTCGTAAATTTATAGTTTTAGTAATTTGACCTACATTCTGGAATTCAGCGAATTGCATGCAGAATTGATATAATATCTCGATTGCTTTTTGCACGGACAGAATAGTCATTGTGCTATTTACAAAGTAAACCATTACTAGGATTGTTTAAAACAAATAAAAATACGGTTTGGTAATAAAGCTTAGCTATTACGCGTTAAGCCTAGAAGATGGCGTGACAAGCTTGATCTATATCTTCCAAACTGGCGGCAATTAACATCTGACCGCGACAAATGGAAGAAAAGGAAGGAGGCCTTTTCCCAGCAGTGGGGATTAAAGGGCAAATAATAATAATAATAAACAATAAAGCTTGTTTATTAGTACGAAACACCGTCATATTTTGTAGAGGCGACGCATAGAGAATCATTATTATTTTTAATTATTATATTACAGAATGAGAAGCAAAATAATATGTTTTAGACGTACCTGCAATCATATTACAATAGTGACTAGTATTAATATTTCCATAAAAGCCATTCATCGTATCTTTCTCTTCGTACACGTAAGAATGACAAACCGATTAGTATTACTTGTTACGTTGGAGATAAGCGCACAATCACGCTTCGAAACGAAACAAACAAGGTTGCAAATCGGAAGGAAATGTATCATTAGAAAAAATTACTTTCCATAATCGTACACGATGAAAGCGTATTCCAATTTGACACGCGTGAAAGTATCCCGTCGTATCGCTTACTGCGGCTCTTCGTTTATTCAATAACATTGTCAGGTGGTGTAACTATTGGTCTAGTCGCAACGAAGAGTGAATCTTGGGAAATGAATTTGATGATGCTTATTTAGGGAAATTCCTGTGTGGTGTTTTTGTTGGGACTGGATAAATTACAACTAATTGACATTCTATAAGTGGCTGTATGTTACATCACAAGTAAAATATTTTTATTACATAGTAGCGGGGCGGCCCAGCTCCGCCCAGGTGCAGATAGTTTTTTTGAAAATATTGTGAAAGAATTTATCATATCGGTTCAGTATTTTCAGAGGCTATTCAATGCGAACAATCAAATCTTTCCTCTATAATATTAGTATAGACATGCCACACATTTGCGCCGATACCATGGAATTGTATGACTATAATTATAAAGAGATAATTCAAATGAATGCATTAACATGGGGATGCATTCTAAGTTTGTAGTCAAACATTGATTTGAAGTCAAACACTTCATGAAATCTTCAGTGACCGTACCACTTCTGTATTTGCCAGCTATGAGATTCTTCTTATTGTAAAACGAATAATGAACACAAATATGAAATCCGTTATAGTATATAATAGTATATTAAATCTCCTACCGATCACTAGTCTATTCTTACAATCAGCTACTCTTAACGGAAGTCGAAAACCACGTCATTAAGGGTCGATTTATTACTGACATGACTTCAATTTGGCGTATTCATTACTTTAATTATGCAACATATAGGCTTTATGTAACGTCGGATGTAATATTAAAATTAATACTATAGGCATTCGTTTCTGTTTGGTCACCGCCGACGCTGAGAATTTTCACTCGTCGCATTTCTAGTGTCACATTATGAGCAGACAGGTAAAACTGTGACATGACGTTGCACGAACATCGGTTTGATGCTAAATTCTTAACGTTCCATATTATTTTTTACGTATGTATTACATATGACAGTGTTTTATATCTTCAAGTATTATGAGAGGAGTATGTGGAGAGGCACAAAAATAACATTGATGAAAATATTTAAATAAATGATCGATATAACGGAAAGAACAATACATAAAAGATGCTAACGTGTTTTTATTCAACTGTATCTTTCTACCCAAATGTTTTGTTTACATTGCTAACAGCACCCTATTTTATTTTGTATCTACTCATACTCGTATAAGAGGGCAACGTTTAAAAGATACGTAAATGACTTTTTTCTATAACAAAAGTGTGGGAAACGTCACGCACGGTAATCGCTTCGGGTCAGTTTTACGAGGCGATCCTAATCAAATATTTTCGTTCACTGAATATCGTCATCTGATAGAGGTAACCGACTTTATTTGTAACACTGCTTTGATAAGATAACATTCCAAGTACATATTATTTTTAGACTTACGGTATGGTACGCGGTATTTAGATTGTTTGCAATCTCGTTTGAGTTAATGACTTTTATTTAAGCATGTTCTTAGTAAAGAAAGTATCAATTAAATTTAAATAAATCATAGCGACATCCAATGAGACACAATAAATCTAAATCACTTTCTACCGACGAAACCTTGAGCAAAAAACCACCATTGTTGCGCACGCACGTCGTTTGTTTTTGCCACCTGCGCCACTACCACCAGATCTCGATGAATGGCAGGTGCTTCACGGCGGGAAAACCTATCGAGTTTACGTACACGACACATAGAAAGCGTGTGCGATCCGATCGACAATTAACGGCAATAGAATCGAGATCTGCTTCTTGCTTCTTTGCTATTGTTCTATAGCAAAGTTTAATTACCGGGCGAAAGTCTCGTGAAAGTTTTCATACGCCGTGTCGGGTCCCACGTGTCAATGTGAATTTTTTCGTGTGAGTCAACCTCCGTGGGATGTGTCGTAATTTTTGTCTGTCGGTTTATTATGCGTTTAACTATTCAATTATGTAATTGTTGCACAATGAGATTGTTTCAGGTCCAAATATTGTCGGACGTGAGATTTGGAATTTTGATATAGTCATTTGTCTAGAAAAGCACACGGAAGCAGCCCGGGTGAATTGAAGTTTTTGCGTATGTGTGACGTGTGAATGGAGGAATGCGCTATTCGTACGACATAAAGCCTTCAATTTAAAAATAACAAACTTGATTTTTTATTCTTATTATAACAATTTTTATGTGTTGTAGTGACTTTATTTCAGCAAGCCGCGAAAGCCACAACTTAAAATACGATACTATTTTTAAAGTTTGCGGTTAGTAGACAGATGAAATTGTTGAATACCCATCAATGTTTAAAGAAAACAATAATTTAGTTGACCGCAATGCGGTTGTTACGGCTCATCTCTTTTTAATTCCAATTTATTTCTTTCAGACGAAAAGTAATATTAGTCTGAGATCAAAGAAAGGCGTAAAATTATTTAGTTTCGATTGTATTGTTTTATTTATTACGCTTATTTTTATACTGAAACGAGGTGTATTTTATGTTCCCTCTGATTTAGAATGATTTTATTTTTTATCCAATACAGTTTATTCGATAAAATAAGTTCATGATTAAGCGTTTAATAGTTGTGTAAATGTAGATGCTGTTGCCATTTATAATAGAAAATTTGAAATGGAACGGAAATAAAATGTCTAAACTTACAAGGCAATCTAGGATACCGATGCAATTTACATTTTAAAAGGGACGATAATCTAATTAAACTTTTCTAATGTTGGTCAATTTCAGTGTTACAGGATGTTAATACGATGAGAAAAAAACGAGTTTGTTTGGACAAATGGTAAGTTTCTCAAAACTTGTAAGTGGTATTCAATTTATCATGATCATCAGACTGATCGCCAGTATTGTGAATAATGCCCGAATACTGGAACGCCATTTAAATAATAAGTTGCTCTTAACAGCGCACGGCCCACTTAGCCAGTACATTTAAACGGGATTAACGTAGTTAAGCGCAATTTTTATTTAAGTTGCGTTCCAGTATTGGGGCGTAAGTCACCTAAAAAGTCTCTTACATTCTAGCGATCTACCACGAACTCTCCATCAATTCGTCTGTCCACTTTGAGTAACTCGGGAACTTTACTAATAGCCGATGGCGATTGATTAACACCTCAATATATTATAATTCATCGGTTTCTATTTTAAAAACAAGATTATGTATTTTGTTTTTGATTTTGTAGTAGCGCTGTACGCGCACCGATTTCTACATTCAGGGGGTTACTCTATGATCTGAAACGAAGTTGAAATGTTCAAAAGTTTGACGTCCGAAGAAAGTTAAAAGTTTTCGACCACTAAAAATCAATACTATTCTCTATGACACTTATCATTCACTCCGAACGTCTTCAACTTAGTCTATGGTTACGACGTACGATGGAGGATACAAACATTTTATGAAGTACCTGGGCATATTCCTACAGTTTTACGTACCTACAACGTCCGAACATTGGAACTTCGTTTCGGATCATAGTTGAATTTGAACAACTGGACTGATGAATTTAGTTTATTTTAACACTATCAGTACGTACAAAAAGCTGGTTAAATATTCTGCGAAACCTATTCTTGTAATCTTAAGTTCATTTACATACGACCATTCCTAACATAGCATCGAGAGTGACTTAGCCAAAATTTTAAACAGATATAAGTAATAAATTAATATTCTTTATTTACAATTTATTTACAGTGACAGTTATTTATCAAAAATATTTTATACAAACTTGAAACATGATAATAAGTTGTTACAAAAAACAAGTAATAAGCGTTTAATGATGGCCCGACGACCCATAGTTTTATGAGACATTGTTGTGAGGTTCTCACGAATAAGCAAGAGTTCTTTTGACGATTATACGCGACTCTTCATAGTTAATAAGATAAGTGGAGACTGGCCGATCTGTATCTCGACTATAAATTGCTGTTTAATAACTTCGTTTATTACTGTGCGATTTTGAAGCGACTGACGAGTAGGCATTTGCGTAGTTTACAATTTAGGTATTTGTAGTAATCCTGAAGCGCACTACACACCAAAGCCGCCTGTCGGGCCTGGCGACACAGTTCGCCGGCACAACCCGGCTGCCTTTAAGTAAAGACTTATGTCGGCGATAAGAGCCCGCATGGGTTGCCCGCCGACATGAAATTTCGACAACGCAAGAGCTCTACTCGTCATAACTTCAACAGCATCATAAAAGTTGTTTCTGATTTGATCGAGCCTTGTCGCCGACAAAGATTTCCGACCTTCAGTGAGTGAAGCCGCCGGCGTAAGTCGCCGACAAAAAATTGCCGATATAGGCCGGCGGGTCGGCTTTCGTGTGTAGTTCGTTCGAAGTTTAAAAGATATAGTTTCGCACCGCTGCACTGCTTCCTACATGTTCTCGCATTTTGTGAATATTCCAAATAAAACATACACACAATATAGTAAAACAAATAAACGACAACTTCATACATGAGTTGCTATAATGATTTGGGCCAAGAAGGGTAATAAATAATACTACAGTGACTACATTCCTCGTTATCGCAACTGGTACAGAAATAGCACACTGTTTTCATCGTTATCGTACTTTTGCGCCAAATTAAAATTCACAACAAACGATATCAAAAAGAAATTCATCATTCGCATTTAATTTAAAACGAGACGCTTATCTACCAGTATTGTGTAAAAAGACCTGAATATAAACGACTTAATTTTCCTTTCGTCCAAATGTATCGCGTTTAATTGGTTCCAGTTTCATTATCATACAAAAGATTTTACGTAACGCTAACGGTGTGAATTAAAGCCGGCATTAGTTTTTAATGAGCTTCAATATTAATTAACGACGGTGCACGTCGCAATGGTTTAGCGGACAAGAGTCGTCATGCGGGTGTGACGTCCGGGATTTGAGAAAACATAAAAAAATATTCAACTTATTCGGTGTAATTAGAAGAAGGTAAACATGCAATCATTTTTTCGGTTACTTAAACAGCTATCAAGCCAATACAAGGTATCTTCATTAATTAAAAGAAATTTAAAGCACAAATAATTAAAAACCTAATTTAATTAAACACAAAACTAACATGACACCAAAAATCACAATGCTAGTGCGGTTGGCTGCGAGTCGACACACGATACATTCAGGCCAACCCGCTACACGTATCATAGCAATTTGCGGTGCTTTATTAACCTGATAGGCACCTCTTGAAGCGAACACGTACAACTAAATAAAACTATAACTTTACACCTGGCGTTCATAATATTTTGAAAGCAAATTAATTATTTTTTACTTTTTAAATTCACCCAACATTGCTCTATTTGAAGGGCTTTAAACCGTTGCAAGATTTAAGGCGAATTATTTGAAAATTGCTATAGGTGCAGTAATTTAAGCACATAATGAAACCAAATAATTGCAGTCCACAATCATACGCAGTAGAACGCGTATGATAAGGACACGTAATTCCTCGCCAATCGGGGATTTACATATTAGTAGTAATTAGAGCAATAGTATAGGCATGAGGTACGAAGCAATAAATACAACAAAAGCCCTCTTAAAAATGATTAACAAAGAGCATTCAAGGTGGACGTGACAGCGGCTACGCTTGGAATTGATTGAATTAGCGACGGGGCAGCGGGACCGTTTGATGGACTCCATGCAAGTGCTGAGCACACATCAATTTAGATAATTGAGTGCAGTGCCGACCAACAAGCGACGCGGCTCGATCACATTTTTGAAAACAAATAGAAAGCTTGTAGAGTGTAGACAGTTGAAGTGTAAGGTGATCCGTATTAAGTGGTTGTAACTGTATGTTCCGGAACACGCTTTGGATTAGAAGAAGATTTTTTAAAATATGATAGATGACATTGATCTGAATGGTTGACACTGGACAAATGTTATGAACTTGGACTGAATATAATAAAAAATAAACCAGTCCGTGTTATCAATACCATCTACTAAAGGATGATTGAAGAGAAAGGAAAATTCAGGACATAGCTTTTGTATTTTAACAAGCACGATAGTTTTTGTGCGATTAACAATAACAAAAGAACATTAAGAACGGTGCTATTGTTCGATAAAACATTAAGCATCGTTTATGTATCTTTCACGACCTTATTTTTATTTTTTCAGAATATTATTTCCTACTGACATATTTTTCCATTCTCTTGCAACAATAAATCATGCTCGAGCACGAACAAAGATCATTGTGTCAATGCATGCAGCCAGCTAACCGTTAAAAAGTGCAATTCCTTCAAACTCACTGATGCATTGCATTACATACTGAATTTGCGAAATTAACTAGCAAAAATACGAGTCGTTGACCGCACCCGGCGGCCGTAAACAACAAAACAAAGATACTAAACAACGAGGCAATCGCATTGTCGGCGTAACTAAGTTGAATAATTCCTTTACACGTAACAAATTTCATTTAGCATCCATTTTGCAGCATCCTCATAGTTTAAAGTCATCACCGGAACGATCAGGGAAACAGCGTTGGAAATAACCGATACCCGGTTGATACACACTTTCACTGGTGAGATTTCCATCATTGACTTTCCAACGTTGATGTGTGGTGCACGATGACCATTCTTTTGAGATCTGCATTCGAACATCATGCGTAGTCATGGTCCCCCCATTAAGAAAGTTAGCGTGCTACCACACGTACTCGAACCGATAATTATTTACTGTCCACTGCTGTAATTAACCGTATTCGAAATGCACTCCCGGTGAAATTGGAACTTTTTATCGATACATTTGCTTTCATACTTTTACTGAAACACTATTATTAATTTTATATATGAAATAATCTCACCTAACTACGTGTTTTATGTCAGACTCAGCGAAACATCCTGTTATAATACGATCGTATCACTCGATACATTTTCAAGTTTATTGCAATATCGTAAAAACTCGAATACAACTTAATTGTACCAGACAAAACGTTGCAAGTAGAAACGCTCTAGTTCATTTTAGTGTTATCTTTGGTCAAGTCTTAACATTCGCACGAACTTACATAAAACAGTTTGTTTCCATATTCTCTACCAATCAGCACGCATAAATTGACCGAACAAGCGTGTATAAATCTTAGTTTTCGACTCATAAAACACTAGATGTTGATTAGCGTATCGTTTTCGAGTACCCGAGGTAGCGTTTAGTGGGCACACGAGCACAGTTGTTTATTCTATTGTGAAGATGTTGAGAACAGATGGGAAAATGTACGAGTGAAACTTGGCGGCAAACATTACGCCTTTTAGATGCGTTATCTAATTAGTTACATGAATGTGTTCAACTGTTGCACCACTGCGGACTGTTCGTTACATTTTACTATGAGAAATCATATTCTTGTGTCAATTAACATTATTTCTCTACATATCTTGGGCAACTTTGCTGATTGGGCAATAAAGCCTAAAGCTGATTCTTCAGTTACTTTTTCTGTTACTCCAGTCTAGGCCTTTGGTCGCTTTTAACCTTTTTAATATATGTACATACGGTTATTTTACGTAAAATGTAAACGTATGGAAATTCAACAAAATTCAACTTATAAATTAAATGTGTAATTAAGTGACACAGGTTGCGTAAAAGTTATAAATTAAAAATTACAAATATGAACCAACTTACGTCATTCAAAATGATTAATAAAAATTGTGCACGCGACGCGGTTATCCCGCCGACTTCGTTATTTATTGCTTTATCAGCAGTCGCGACATTAACAACACAACGCAATTTAAACAATCCAATACATTCACGCGAAACTGGACTCCATTACTCAAGGAATTTTAATAGTAACGCTTAAAAACTTACATAATTACATAAACTTTGGTGTTGTATGAAGTAAACCTTTACTCCTTCCAACTTATGTTTATTTTGGACCTTTATGATTTAATTAAAATCCAATTACTTAGTAAGAAATTAAATTTATTTAGTCTGTTTTTCTATGGCATGTGAAGGTCGCCAACCGGCACTAGGCCAGCTTATGCACTTATAGCCTGACTGGCTACTGCTCTCAATAGAACTTTAATTTGAAGATGTATCCCATGCTTAGTAGTGAGCGATGATATTATTATATTGGCCTGTACAGACGCAGTAGAATCCAGGAATTCGTTTCTATGATATTCTGTGTGTTCTATTATAGAATACAGTACTAGGAATTCAATTTGTATACAACCGACACTATAAATAAATAATAAAATTAATATATAATAAATAATAAGCGCCTTATACAATAAAGCTAATCCTGGAAAATACCAAAACCAATTTCGTATTGGTTTATTACATTCAATTATCGTATAATATGTAGCATGTAATAAAGATTAAGTTATAATATTATTGCCAAATCACAAATCGTATACCTACATAACTTCACATCAGGTACGCTGACAACACAAATTAACCGTTTGTTTTATGGCGATCATAACTATTGCAGGAATGAGCCAAGTGGAAGATAGCCAGGACGGATAAATGTGGTATTTGTCGCACCTGGACGAGGTGAAAGAAAGTTCGAGACCCAAGGTTCCTTTAAGCATGCGCGGAAAATTCTATTATAAGAACCGAGCTAATCTCAAAATAATTGTTCTCTTTATTATCCTCACGAAATTATAAAACACCAGCTTAATTCCTAATTAAAGCAAAGTTCGCAAAAAATATGACGCAGGATTAATATATTTTAAGACAAAAAATTAAACACGAAAATATAATTAACAAAATTAACATAATAAATCTACCTGGGCTGGGGCGCGCGAGTTAATTACTATAATTTCAGGCATTCCCTGATCATTTTTATCTAGATCACGACCTTGCCGGGGCCAATGACACGCTCGTGAGCCATGCAGGTTAGTTGCATTTGTTATGCGAAGAGTTATCGAAGCCGAGCGATAGGACACGACCAGCCTTCATGCCAAGGCTGACATCTGGTATCGGCGCACATTAACCCAAAAAACGCGTGAAAAAAATTGCTACTGTTGGTTTTCGCATGAGAAGTTCCGTATGCATTTTTTTTGGTATTTTTCTGACATTGAATATTCAGAATTCGTGGGTGTTAGCAAATCATAACATAATATTTTCTGCGTAGATTTTGCCATTATAGTGGTATTCAATCTAATCATCATCTGTTAATTTGTGAACTTGCGATGGGTTCAGCATTAAAGTAATCGGGCATATACTAGGAGGAGAGGGATATAAAAAGCAGCTTACAATACAATGCAGAAAGAGAAAACTAATTTAAAACATCAATATACTATTAAATATTTTCTCATCTCGTAAAATGTGTTAACGAATGCGGGAACATAAACACTATGAATATTTCTCTCAGCTGACTCGTAATATTAACGTACGCGAAAACAGCACAATATTCTAAATGCATTCGAAAGCCATCGGAATCACGGACTAAAATACATCTGTGGAAACATGGGCGTTCTCTGTTAATAACAAGTATTATATCTATTTGCCGTTGTGGGAAAATTAAGTGAAACCGTCGGCGCACCGACATAACCTACAAACTGACTGCCGCGAGATATTTCAGCTCTTCTCTGCGCCATTTACTTACTTTATGGCTTCGTGACTTATTGAAAGCTGTTTGTTTTATTGCGGCTTCCAATGCACTTAGTTTTTGATAGTAGCGTAAAACTATCGCTAGCTTAGACAGGGGAATTCCGGCATAACATAAGTCAATTTATAAAACATACTGAATTTAGATTTGTAATTACGTTTCTAAATTTGTCCGATACAAACACGTTAATGATTTTTTTCAGCGTCTGATTTAGATGTTGTTTTTTAATGTTTTTAAAGATTAATTACATTAGGAGGAGGCAAAAAATTAATTACTTGTAAATTACGAGTAGCTTTATAATGTTGTGATTTAATAAAGAATCAAACGCAACGGCAATGGCTTGGTATTGCTTATGAGTAATATCCAAAAGATTGTGTAAGATAATTTCATAACAATATATCGTCGATGATGATTGTTATCATTCATTTGTAAGTCAAACCGAGTGACAGTTTTGATATGATTAAAGTGAAAAGTTTGATAACACTTTGCATTGTTCACGCACTCTACACGTCGTGTTTTATGATCCATACGTAAAATAAAATTCTTGAATATCACAATGAATTAATAATATATTTACTTATATTTATCTTTAGTAATAATTTTATAAATTACCTCCTTAAAATAATAGTTAAAACTAACGAGGCATGAAAGAAAAATGGAAAATACGTGCCAACAAAATTAATCGAGCTTGACTGTTAATACCCAAAATAAATTTATTTTCAACTCTCTCAATCGTTGAACGTTTGCCCAGAAGTGGGACGTATGAGCTGATATACTGATAGTAGATAAACTTTTCAATTCACCGGCATACTCATTTCAAACTACATTCCATAAACATATAGAAAATGTCATGTTCCAGTCACAGTGAACCCTAATAAAACCAATTAGCGGGCACTATCATAAACACGCGCTTTTAACGTTTACGCATGACACAATATGGTTTTGCAATAAATAGCTTTCTCATATCTAGCTGACGTTTAATAGGGCCAGTTCTGCGACCCACCTGAAGGCCATGCTGACTCCGGTATGCCGTACGTAATCAATGTTTAGACTTGTTTACACGCGATCTTGTTGAAATTATCTTTTAAATATTTTGGTATTACCTATTTAGGCGTACTAGTGATTGTTTGTGAATTAAATTTTTGATTCTGTTTTGTTTTGTAACAGCCCATATCAGGGGCGTGCGCTCCTTGTAGGCAGAAATGCAGTGCTTTACTTGCCATTTACAGATATTTTATTATAACGTACGTACTTCTTAATGACTTTAATTAACAGTAAATAAATGAATAAACAAAATATAATAACTTAATAACGCCTAATATTTTATAAATAGCACCTATTTGCAAGCGCACAAACATTATGTTTGCCACTCGAAAAGCAAAAGGCGCTGCAAAGCAAAATAATGTACCTAATCAACCAAGTAATGCCGCCGCGTCCCGCATGACATTTGTTTGCATGTGTGTAGTAATTTTGGTGTCCGTGCATAGTCGCAAACGCACACACGCATGAATATTGAAAGCCGCGACTCCTGCGGCAGGCCTCGGAAGCTCGGCAGTTGTCGGGAGTAATCGGAAATGTTCGTTGCCTATAATCCGAGTAAAAATAATAGACAGAAATCTAATAAACTGCGCAAAATGCACATTATGCATTTTTGTTTGGTAAGGTTTTATTTCTTTAAATAGCACAATTTTTTTGTGTTTCGCGGGGGCCATTTTGCTTTTTTCATGTGATAAGCATTGTTTATTATTTTGTTTGCGTCAGTTTAATTATAGTTTTCTTATAATATTTTACATTTTAATATTTGAAAGTGTGTACATTTAACAGTTTATTTCTGAGTTTCTATAATAATTGTAGTGATTTGCTTTTACTAGTACGTTTGTTGATTTTTTAAAATGTTATTTGATTGTGAGGTTTGTGTTGAAAGTGTGTGTTTATTAAAAATTAAAAATAACAAGTTCTCACAATTGTCATTCAGTGAAAAGATTCAAATTTTGTCTAAAGGTAGGTGTGTACCCGAGTTACAACAATTAAATCAACAAAAAGGGAATGTAACTCGAAAGTTTCATGTTAAAAGTTATGAAACGTATAACTGGCTGTGTGGTTGTGTACACACGATTAAATTATATTGTTTTCCTTGCATATTGTTTAGTAATTCTAGTACAGTGTGGACTGATTCAGGATATTCAGATTTAAATAATTTCTATGCCGCGGCAAAGAAGCATGACCATACAGAAAAACATCTGGAGGCCTGCTTAAAATTAAATACTTTTGGTAAATCTCGTATTGAAATGAGTATCAACAGCCAGTTACGATTAGATATTGAGAGGCATAATGCTAAAGTTGATCGCAATAGAAACATTTTTCAAAGGCTGATCGATGTTGTTTGCTTTCTGGGAAAACAAGAATTAGCTTTTCGCGGTCACGATGAGTCAGTATCGTCGTTGAATAGAGGTAATTATTTAGAAATAGTAGATTTATTAGCCAAGTATGATGGAATTTTAGAAACCCATTTACAGAGTGCAAGTACCTCATTCACGGGCATGTCGAACCGTACGCAGAATGATTTGATCTCGAGCGTTGCATCTGTGATGATCGATCGCGTTAAAGCCGAAATTAAACAGTCCGATTTTGTCGCCGTCATGGTAGATGAGACTCCTGATGTTAGCGGCCGTGAACAATTAGTATTAGTTTTGAGATATTTTCGTGATTTTGAAGTAGTAGATCGATTTATCAAATATGTTGATGTCAGCGCGGATCGGACCGCTGTAACCTTGAGTTCTATTATTTTGGAAATTTTAGAAGAGTTCGATTGTGTATCCAAATTAGTTGCACAAACTTACGACGGGGCAGCAGTTTTATCCTCACAAATTAATGGCGTGCAGGCTTTGGTGAGACAAAAATGTCCACAAGCTATGTACGTTTGGTGTTCAGCACATATATTAAATTTAGTTTTATCGAAATCGTTCGAACGAGTTGCTGAAACAAAACGCTTTTTTAGTATTATAAAATCAATCGCGGCTTTTTTTCACACCAGTACAAAGCGAATGGCCCATTACAACAACTTTGCCGATATGAAAAAGCTGCCTCGTGTCGCGGAAACAAGGTGGACATATCATTCGCGCACGGTTAATATTATTAATAATGCGTCCACCCACCTCCTAGAATTGTTTGAAAATATGAACGAAAATACACAAGACTGGGATGGTGAAACACTGACACAAGTCAGTTCATTTTTATATATTATGAAAGAATTTGAATTTAATTTTCTTTTAAAATTTTTCGCTGATATTTTTGCAGAAACGGATATTCTGTACGATATTTTGCAAAAAAAAACTAGTGACATCGCGTATTGTGTAACAAAGATAAAAGAGTTAGAGTCATTTTTAGAACGTTTTAGAGAGAAGTTCGAGATCTATTATGATGCCGCCGTTCACATTACCGGACCACCTAAAAGAAAGCGCAATGTCGATGATGTAAAAATACATTATCGGCGAATTTTTGTTGAAATAATTGATAATGTAGTCAGTGAATTAAGAAATCGTTATAAAAACATTAAAGATTTAAAGTTTATTGAGCTACTTTCTTGTGAGAATTTTAAAAAATATAGTGAACGTTTCCCTGAAAATGAAATCAGAGAGTTCACCAATAATTATCAGGCACATTTTAATTTTGATAAATTGAAAAATGAATTGCGCTGTATTTATAGATCACCTCAATTTGCAAATAGTTGTGTATTTAGTATTATTCAAAATTTGTATAAGGACAATTTAAATAAAGTTTTTTCTGAAGTGTTACGATTAGCGAAATTCATTGTGACTATCCCAGCAAGCAGCGCATCGGCAGAGCGTTCATTTTCGTGTTTAAAACGTATCCACACATATTTGAGAAACACACAAAATCAACAACGACTCACAGAGCTTTCCATGATTTCTATAGAAAAGGCATTAATGATAGAATTAAAACGCAATCCAACTTTCTATGACGATATCCTAAAATCATATTTAAAAAAGGATAGGCGCATAGATTTAATCTATAAATGAATGAGTAGTTTTTTTTTACTAACCCGTAATTTTATTATTAAGTTTATTTATATATTTTGCGAATCACATGAAAATCGGTCTTTTTAAAGGCCACATCGGATATCTTGCAAGGGACGTGTTCTATAACCATCACTCACTTGGATAAGATATTTGAGGTGGTCGTTTATTTACATCGGGCTATAGTAATCTCAATTAACCGGAACCTTGAATATGTGAAAATTGAAGCTGACTCGGTGAGTAGTTATAATATTTTAGTTTATTAATCATTTACTTATTAGACTTTCTTCGGCCACGACAATCGATCGCTGGTTTTTCTGCGTTCCGTAGATGTATATGAATAGTAGTACATCTAAGACTTGTTCTGTTGGCATGGTTTCCGACTTAGAGATCCGTCGCGTGGCTGTGGCTATGCTAAACATCTATAAAAGAAAAGTTTTTGTGCCGAGTACTTCGCCGCATACCCAGTATCATAATCCTGTGCACGCCACTGGCCCATATACGTCCCACTGCAGGGCACGTGCCGCCCTAACAATAATTGAGAGGGATAAGGCCATATAGGTTTTATTTTTGATTAAATACGGAAAAATATTTTTTTGTCAGGATTCGTCTTGAGTCTATACTGTTATTGTGAGAAGCTCGCTTTCCACAAAAATACATAGAAATATGATAATTTCTAATCTTTTCGGAATGCTAACATAAGACGTCATTATGATTCTGAATAAAAAAGGATGTTATTACTTACAATTTCATGAGGATGAAGAATATAATGATATAATTATATTATTTTATCAAGTTTTATGTCCTGACGACTAGCGTGTAGGGAAAAGCCCTCACCAATACTCGCATTTGAGGCAAGGATAATACTAAGCTTAAAATCTCTGACTTATACAACGCAAATAAATTATAGAACTATGATTATAATTTTTACATTGCAATTTTTATTGGATAGATCCGGCAAACGAGCAAACGCCTTTCTAAATGGTTAGTGATCACCGACACCCATGAACAACTAACACTCATATCCAAACTGCGTTATCGGCTTCTCAACATGGGAGGAGAAAGAATAGGACAAATCGCGTCAGGATTACTAAATCCAATCCAGCATGCTTTCAATAACACATGTACATTATGCAGGCTGCATTATTAAATACAGCTTGGCTATTTATATAATATTATAAAGTATTAATTAACATATTAATTAAGGAAATTTTACACGATGATGTACAGATGGCATTAATTAGAATGCAGTGACATTTTTGTATATTCGGATTAGACGGTTACCTGTGCAATTTAATTAATAGCTACTAATTTAAATTAACATACTCATATATTTTTAGTATTAATTTATAAAGACGATACATAGCACTTAAGTTTAGAATAACAATACTATAAGGATATCTTCAAGGTTGCAGATAAACAAGGAAATGTAGAATCAGGGAAGTTAATCTTTGCAGTGGTATATTGCAGGATAGAATAAAGGAAAATATTTATTAATGTATTCAAACATCTCAACATTATCATATCTTGTTGATATTTTCCCACAAAAGTAATTTCAAACGTCAAACATCTTTCGAATTAGTTCATTCACTACCATTGAAAACAACCGTACTTTTTATAATACTCAACTAAAACCAACCCTATTGTTTTCATTATGAAACGTTCAGTCTGGGCGGGTCATTAATACCAAATACATGTTTACTAACAAGAAAACAACCAGTTGCTAAGTAGGGTTTCGCGTGTACGGTCTAACTGACCGCAAGACGTATGCCAGCAAATTAACACATACTATGCTACAACTGAAAATTATGCTCGGTCGAGTGTTATCGAGCCGACCGTGAAATGTTACACTGATTGTGGCGCGACCTTAATTTTTTTCTTTCCGATAAAATAAAAAAAGAGATTAATACCATCTGAGTCTATGTCGAGGAAACTTGATGAAAAGAACTGTAATGGAAGTGGATATTTTCCTGTAATTCCTTTTTTTACGATAGGCTATAACCGTACTTTCAGAATAAAAGGTGACTCAATTTTTCTTAGAAAGAGAACAAAATTATCACTGAATATACAAAAACTTCGTTGCTCAGTCACCAATCTGATGAAAGTGAAGACCTTGAAACGTAATATTATAACGAGTATCTAATTATGTTTTATTTCTAGTGCATGTAGTACGAGAGTACATCTTAAGTACTGATTATTCTTGTTTCACAATAGAAAATATTCTAGCGCCGATCTCGAGGTTTGTTATCTAGTGTTGCAGTTTCAAGTGTTGATATGAGCGAAGTCTTATTGCTTTTTGAAAATATTATTCATCTTTTGGAATCTGTAACCAATCTTATCTTTTATATCTCTATCTGTGTGTTCTTTACAGGTGACAGTGTATTTTTGCTTGACTTGAAATGTGTAGGTATTTGATTAAATTTCGTGTAAATATAGTTGATGTGGTGATTTTGAATCATTGAATGACTGCAAGTGCAAAATAATTTAAATTGTATTTTTAACATTTTCAACTGTACTAAAAGTAGTAGGTACCTTTGGAAATCAGGAAGTGTTCTAAGCTCAATCGTAATAATGAGCATCAGAAACTTTACGAACTATGACGGCAATCGCGTGCCTAACTAGCGATACTATTTAACATAATAATATTATTATACAGATTACAGTTTTAGATCGGTGTTACATTAATATATCTTTTACACATCAACGTGCAGACGGTAACAATTTAACGATTTCCTTAAAAACAACTTTCATGTAATCTGATGATGTCGATTGCAACCAGTGCGTATGTTATTATTTATGACGATTGTATATTACGATCAGAAAACGATAGAAAGTTAATGGCATGTAAACATTGCTTTTAGAGACAGATATTAACGCGTAAACGGAATTACGTTCATTTCCTCGCATTCACATCCTTGTTGTGACAGAGGTATTTATTGGTAAAACATAGAACCATTCCACCAGGTGTATAAACGATCTAATTATGGCTGCAGAATGTAGCTAGATGCAAGTACGAGTAGTCACTGATGCATCACTATAGAAATTCGTGGTAGGGCCTTATGTTCAGCTGTCAGCAGTTCTCTTTCTGTGGCTAAACATGATAATAGTAATAATGATCAATGTAACAGAAAACTAGGTATATACTAAGATGTTTATAAAGCATAGATGCGTTGTCGGAGCTTTATAATGGCAAGACGTTTGGAAGGTAATTGCCTCACTATCAGTCACGCTTCAACCAGTGTCGCGGATACACGTTTCTCTGACTATTTGTATTCTCAAAACCAAATGCGGAAAAATAGATTAGAGTGATTTAAAATAATGTACAAATTATTCTGAAACTGTGAAACAAAAACAATATTTTATTTAGTGCGCAAGTACACACTAATTTAATTTTTTATTGAATAAAATTAATAAATTCGCTCTCATGGCGACGTTTGACAGCTCTCGCCACGTTATCCCGTACTTCATGCTTGGTGCTACGTCACACGCGCTTTGGCCAATAACCGTGTGGCACTTATTGTTACGTAACTAGCGATGTCTATTCATCTTCTTCTAACTTATGTATCTAGCTTTTTCACTCTTTCTTCGAACCAATTTGAAATTACAATACGCATCGCGCCATTTTCTTGTGCGATTATGTTACTGTATGACGTGTCTATTTGTAAAACGTCATTGGGTATATAGAGGTTCTTAATAATCAATGGTGGTCCTGCAATTGCACGTACAAACCAATTTCACGTTTTATAATCGTGTAAGTCTGATATTCATTCAACTGCACGGATGTATAGTAATTCAAGTTATGCGAAGATTTCCGTGACCCATCGCTGTGGGTTGTTAAGAAACGAGTGGTCGAGCTCAACCTATGTCTGATACGTAAATATTTGATCTGCGTTCGAGTGTTGTGGGATCAGGAGTTCTTCGAAGTTTTTGACACCCACGACAAGGGTCGGAATATCTACAAGGCATTTGTTTGATTGTTGATATTTGTTTATGATGATGGGAATGTGAAATGAGATATTTCCCATGATTTGCCGCCGCACGTTTTCGCTTTAATTTATTGTTACAGTCTTTCTATAAATCAATAGCATTCGAAATTGTTTTAACACACGGTTGCTACGAGAAGAACCCCCCTTTCCCCTTATTATGGGCAAAAAATTGCTCCAATTGTATAAAATAAACCACGTCGTAAGTAATTACTTGTCATCTATTAGATTATATAAGGCCCACGGACCTGTGGGCTTGTCCGTCCGTACCGCGGCGCATCACATATCACCAACGCAGACCGCAGGTATGCAAGTGTGCGAGTGTATGTACACACTTCACACACACATCCAAGGCTACATCCTATCCTACCTAGTTGCCACGATAATAATTATATCATTGGAGAAAATTCTAGTTATATTAGCGACGATCTTAATAAGATCCAATAAAATTTTCTTATATTTTTATAGATATATTGATGGCGCAAGCGTGGATGAATGTGTCAATATATTAATGGGCAATGAATTCAGTGAGTTTCGCGTTGTCCTTTGTTTTAATCAACACTATGGAAAATACAATAGTTTTGGGTAAAATAAAAAAATATACATTTTCAATTGCTGATAATATATTTTACGTTGATATTAATAATTAGAGCGACGAAAACATAAAACGCATTGATTAAGAAATTACACTACAGTTAGGCATTACCGGTTCATTCCATTAAAAACGGACCAAAGCAGAACAGGCAGTAAGAACAAAAACAAAATCGTGCATTAGCACCAACTGTTAGGACTAAAAGGTATAATATTAACAAGAAAAAACATACTAGCTATGAATAAAAGTGTTGCGTCGTGACAGATCTGTCTAGATAGCATTTGATAAACGAGGTGATGCATCGCAGAGAAAAACAAATACTTATTTTTGTTCTTAATAAACTGCTGGCGCCAGCTTTGTTAAATTGATGTTTAGTTGTAGCAATGTACGATCATAAGTTTAACTAAAACTAATTTATATTATTGCGTGGAATGGAACGTTTGGTGGCAAATAAAAAAATGATTTGTCAGGCGACAGCTGAATAATTTAGTTGGCAAATGACAACAATTGTTAAATCACTTTATATGTCACACGCATGAAACGGAGCCTAATATGATACACGATATTTTCTCGTGAATTAGTTAAATAGTCTGCCAAAAATGGACCAGCGTAATGACATGGTATAAACATAGCAAAGCCTGTACCCACCTTTGCATCGAGTCCTTTGAAGAGTTCGTGATTCTTAAATGCAATTATACATTTATCTTGATTTATAATTACGTTTCTCGAATTAACAATTCAAACAAGTTTCAATGCTTTGCTTTTAGTATTTTTAGGTGATTATATTTAAAAAGGTATTTTTTTAAGTATAAATAAGCAGGTAAATTATACACGACATCGCCAAATATTTAACTTCCAAAACATTGTATAATTTAAAAACAAAACAATTGCAGAGATGATGATTCAATTGTTATCATTCATATCACTAAGTGACAGTTTTGATATGATAAAAGTGAAAAGTTTGAAAACAGTTTTCATTGTTTTTCAGGTTGATTAGAGTTTGCACTGTGTTTCATCGCATTTTACGATAAGCATTACATGTTTGAAATGATGAAAAGACGCCCGTTAACATAATGCCACTAACCCACCCTGGAAGACTTCAATCCATCTTAAGTAATATAAAAGCAGTTACGCAACTGATATAATTAGCGCCCATTTATACATACAATCTCGTCGTTTCTTTTTGGAATCGTGATTTAATACCATTATATTTTTGTGTTAAGTATTTACGAAATGCAAAATAAAAAATGAATACGTTCGGAAAAATACCAAGCATTAAGGCAGGCGTACATTTTGTTATGACAAATTGTATTATATCACGATTTTACATAAAAGTAAATCTATTCGTATATAACCGGTGATGGATTGATATGCTTATAGGCTGTAATCTATCATAGTCAGTTAGATTGAAAGTTTATTTAATTGTTTGGTATGCTTGTGGCGTTTCAATTCCGCTGAAAATTTTCAGCATTAGTCTAACGTACATTGAAACGATCCTCGGAGACAAAAATCGCTTGGTAAGCTATTTGCGAGGGTCGCACCTGCCCACCTTATTCAAAATTTATCAAGCCAAGCGCATTTCTATGTCCGATAATACAAAATGGAAAGCGGTATTTTTTTCGCTTCTTTTTATACTTTGTATTTTTTCTTTTTATTACATTTCTTTCTATGTTTCTCATTTTTTATTTTCATTCATTTTTTCTTTTTTATTGGATTTTTTTGTTTTTTATTTCCATTTTTTTAATTTTTCATTCTTTTTTATATTATATTTGATTTTATGTTTTTTTCCTTTTTATTAAATCGATATTTCTTTTTCGATTATTATTTATGATATATTTTTTTTATTTCACCCGATTGGATCTGCATCAATGTATGTTTGACCTCATTCATTTAACAAAATAATGAGACCATCAGGAAGCGTATAGTCATCATTTGCAAAGCACGTATTTGGTTTTCTAACCGAGATTATCTATTTAAGATGCTCTCCGAAACACAGGCAACCTAGAAAATAATTTTTTTACTACACAACCATAGCGCAATGGTCTTAGAACTTGCCTCTTGTACAATTAATGGTATAACTCTCAAATGTAGCTTATGTCTTGTATAATTTACCTTTGAGTAATATACGTTTTATTTCTATCAAAATACTTGGGCTCCAAATAGTAGTTTTTATTATCAATACCAGTAACTAATGGCCCTTTGTACTTGCACGTTAACCAAAGTCAGCAGACATATAAAACTAATCCAAAATAGGCATCCACCAAACAGTTACCATCGCACATCGGGCTGAGGTCGCCGTTTGACCTCCGCCACACAATAGACCTCACAGCACGCCCTAGCTCATTTCCTCACTTCAGTTCCTTCAACACTCGCGCATTCGCAGGAAATAAACTCGACGCCGTGATTCATCGCTAAATATTATAAAAGGAAATGCCCGTATGTACGTACGTGTTACGCTCAAGGATTTCTTTAATGTTTACGTTTTATTGCGGCGCAGGTACATTGCGATATTTTTGAAAGTATCAATCATGCTTAGCCATCTGAAGTCCATTCCTACACATTGTCCTGTTTTCATGGTGATCGATTGGAATCGGCCTGTATCTAGCGACATCCTACAACCTACCTATGTATGCACATAGGTGGGATTAAATAATTAATTAATCTAAAGAATTTACATAAACTGAACGAACGACTGCGATGGGAAGAGTAGAAGGAAAGGATTGCTTTATACTTTACAAGAGCATATCATACTGCGCGTCTTAGGAATCATAAATTAAATTATTATCAACAGTTTATACATGCCCATTACACTTAATTATTAAGACATTAGCAAAGACATTAAGAAATGTGACTGTATGTAAATTTTACTTCAAATACTAACGATAAACAATATTATGCAACACCTTCCAGACGAAATTAGATCACATATATTTTCGAGAGACGCGTTTCATTAGCGAGTTTAATGTGATAATTTGTCAAATTGTGCTACGAATTTTGAAATTGTATGTAAATGTTGCTCAACGAGCGTTGTCTAGAATCAGAAATCGCGGCGGAAGTTTCGTCACCTGCCTCCATATTCATGGCAGCTGAATATAAAGATCAGCTTATTATTAGTTGAATTAAATTTGCAAGTATAATTAGTACATTTAAGACAACCGCGTACTTAGAACAGTTTATTTTTGGTAGCATAAGTAAATGACGACATTGTTAAATTCTTAGAGTGCCTTTAATATACAAGGGTGTTTTAATGAAACTGTATACATAATGTAATCCACTCCAAATGACAGTCATGTTCAGTCATTTATCAATCAACTGAAAATTAGATTCAACTACTCTAATTTTCAACTCCAACTATCTAACTCAAATTCAGCGCAACACCATAAAGATTAGCGAATAGTTATTTGTTGCCTCGCCTTTCGATTTAGACACTAGCTATAACAGTATAAACTACAAAAACAAAAGGCATATAGTACAAATTAACAAAATGATGTCAGTGCTGAAACATCCACGTCGCCACTTGTGCTGACAATTACAAGCGCCCGTGACCAATGTGTTTGTACAGGCGATGTCGCGGCGCGATGCCTTTGTCGACAACCTATTATCGCACTATTTGCACAAGCATTTTATTTTATACTTCAAGTCACTAACCTAATGTGCGAAATGTGTGCGTCATCGCGAAATTTTGTGTGAATATGTAATCGTATGTACAATTACTTATTTCACAAATCGTGGGAAATTTTATCATCACAATCATAACTTTTTCAACTTATTTTTGCGCATGTCAATTGGGAACTTTGTGTGTATTATTACATAAACTAAAAGTGTCGTGCGAATTGTGCTTACACAAACAATATTATGAAAACTAAATAGACAGTTCTTATTATAGTCAAACCTAGAACTTATAGCTTTACCTCTCGTAGCACTAGTGATTTGTTACACACAACACCTCTCAGCTAATTGGGTCATCTCTAATGCAACTAAGCACTTACACATTTCATAAATTCCTTAGCGTTATCACTGTCCGCGCAATATGCTCGTAGATAAATGTTTCATAACAAATTCCTATATCATTTCAACATTATAGACCGGTATTGATTAATAACCTAGGTTTTTTTTTTTTTTTTTTTTTTTATTGCTATTGCTATGAATGGTGAGACGAGCAGGCCGTTCGCCTGATGGTAAGCGATACGACCGCTCATGAACAGTAGCAAAACCAAACAACACCTTGAATCACAAAGCAATGCTTGGCATTCCACTGCGCTCGCCATCCTGAGACATAAGATGTTAAGTCTCAATATGTCCAGTAGTTACTCTGGCTACAATGCCCTTCAACCCTTCAACCAGGTTACATATGCATCAGTTTATACGTTACAAGGTCAGTGTATTTAGCTATAAGATAACGGAACGGGAACATCGAATGTCATTCAATCAATTAGGAAGGTAATTGCAGGCATCTTGGCGTCTTACTTGGAAGGAGGAATGTGGATTTCTATGCACATTTTCTTAGTAAAGCCATGCTTTTGCCGCTTTAGCTACTACGTTCAGGAAAAATTAATGAACCGAGGGCGCGTTTAGTGTTCAAGCGAATATATTTCTGAATTTTATAAAAAGTATATGTACTTAATATTTGTTATTTTCTAGACGTGCACAGCTTTAGGTACAGTCTTCTGGTATTACCCAATGTATATGTATGCATAAAATTCCTCATTATTAGGCCTTAGCCTTGATTAAAAAATCGTCGATAAGGAAGCGGGAAATAACATAAATGAATAATCCATTCGGTCACTATTTTTAGTCATATTTTGATTGACCTTTCCTCTATAATCACTATTCCAGTACACAAATTTCCTTAGCGATATTTCCTTCTGCCGTGATAAGAGCGTCCGACTGCGAAAACATATTTACCGCAAATTAGTAAGAACAACACTAACACCGATCAATTTTATTTATAACCGGAATTAAATTTAATTATTGTATATTTAGACAGGAATTATATTTACCCAAGGAATCACATTTAGTTACGCAAGACCCCTGAAACTACGGACCGCGGCGACAAGGTGAATGCCAAGGTCGAGGAAAACCGAATCGTTCATGCAATAAATAATGAATGATCTAGCGAATTGTTTGCCTTTTAATAGTTCAATTTAATATTCTGTGCGTGATTTATTCATACTATTGTTGAATCACAATGCGATGCTCATTCGTTATGGGCCTGATCGCGTGTTTAGGGAAGAGGATGCCATATTGTTTATGGTTTATGTGATTATATTAATTCAACAATTAATTAGTATGTTGTGGGGAGAAATGGATCCATTTCCTCACGGGGCAGTGAATCATGAGCCAATTAACTTGATGTCTTAATGTTGGGTTGTATTTATAAGTGTGTTTCAGATGGAATACTAATTATTTCGACTGAGTCTAGTTAGAAACTGAGCGTTGGGAATATCATAGACGTATACAGTTATTTTAATGAAATACAGAGATGCGATAATTGAAATAAATATGATATTTTTTATTTACGTAGACATATAATCGCTGTTTGTAACTTCGGTGCGGGCGCAACTTGTACTTCACACTTCTTCAGAAATATCATCTAATGATAAGTTAGTTGCCTACCAAAACTAAGTATTATCATAGTCAGCATCGACCGAATCACAGGCAAGACATTTTCTTTGAAATATGAAACAATTCATCATTCTTTAAAAACTCTAATTCATGAGTTCTACTTTACTATCAACAGGTTATGTTATACACATAAATATGATAACAAAAATCCTTTCGTTTCTTTACTAAGGACTATCTTTACTTTCCATACATAACGTCAAGTGACAGGGTAACAAAAAACAGGATCGTAAAATAAAATACCCCGTTCCCTTCTTCATAAAAGACAAGCAGTTTGGGTATTCAATTTTACATCTCATTTCATCTTATATTGTGGACTATAAAAGTCAGAACAAGAGTACATTGAATGCTTAAATCACTGCAAATAGACATGTTTGAATGAAAAATATTTTTACGAGTGATCGCATCGCTTTTGTTTTGGTCAAAAGTCACAGCGTACTACGTTGGAATGTTTACAAAGGACATAGTCCAGCATTATATGGTCAGACCGACATCTGAGTCACTTAAAGTACTTTGTGAGTGGTTAAAGAGCCAGGTAACTATAGAACTATATGGCATAATATCTGAAAGTATTTTAAGTTACTCGAACATCGCGCTGACGAAACACCGAACTATTTTCTTTGGCCCTAGGATCATAGAAGTTTTTGAATCAGGAGACACTAAGATACACTAAAAGGCCAGTAAATACCAACACAATATATCAAGTCAAAAATAAATTTAATTATACTGAAATTTCGGATTCGAAGAATGCAGGAGGTAAACATAAGTATAAAAATGTAATTAGGAAATGTAAACTGATTATACGAGTGTAGGCATACAGTTATGCGTACTAATTAATGATAGAGACCTTCGAGTTCGATTAATTAACGTTTACCTTGCAAGGTCGCCGGTTCGAACTCGTTACGTGTGGACACGATTACAGAATGCAGTAAGATGTGAAATGAAAAACACTACATGTGTCGTAACCTTATATTAACAACAGTTTAAGTCGGTTACAAAAATTGTATTATTGAAATACATTATACAATAATCTTATAAGAGTTTCGATATTACCTCATAAGACGAAGATGAAAAATACTCTATTTATTTGTTTTGTTTAACACCGTTGCTATGCATTTTAATGTTTCAGCATTGATACCACAAAACAAGAAGTAGATGATCTAAACTTAAGACCTACGAAACCGTCTGATTAGTTTTCATAGTGGTCGCGCAAGTCCATTAATAAAAGGAATCCTATTAGCCAGCATAATATAAATTTTACACAGCAGATAAAACACAAATCCCACTTTATTGTCCAACATAAACTCTATTTCCGTATAAGAATTCCCACTGGTCTTGAAATATGCATATTATAAATGAACTAGTCATAACATCAACATTCAATGTGGTAGTACTATTAAAGGATGCGTAATGCGTATAATAATAAACGAAGGTAACGTGCTAACGATGAAAGCTGGCAATATATAATAACATTTTATATACATTTCAATAACAAACTATACAAATAACAAACAATAAACGCGGAATGGAGAATATGTTAGAAAACTATTATACATGGGTTAGTCATTTCATTGGAGATAATGAAGTCGATATGAATCGCAGCAATTTATAATATTTTTCTTTGCAGTATTTAGTAGTGAGACATAATGTAATATTTACAAATTTCTTTGTATTTTTTTCTTATGGAATTGGTGGCAAAGTAGTGTTCATGATACGAGTCACTTGATAAGCCACCAGCGTGCCAGAAAAGGTACTACAACAGTAGAGGAATCATTTTTGCATTTTTCATTCATTAGCAATATCGCTTTAAAGTAAAAATAGCATTGCATTTTCACTGCGAGTTCAGCTCAATTAACTGTTATTACTAAAATTAAATAAACTTATTAAATATAAGTATCTGTCTGGATATAATTTCTATAAATCCAGAAAGTTCCATCTGAATGAAGCTGTGTGCTAACACAGCACATAACACCATTAAGTAAAATCACAAACAGACCAATACAAACACACACATCAATTTGCTCTCATCAGATAATCACGCCACAATCTCTTCCTCATTAGGCTGAGTATTTATAATTGTTATAAATTACAATAATTCCAACAAGAATGCTATAAGGAGGCAACAAGCCAACATTGTGGTTGAATTTAAATTCCAAACAAAAGGTATTCATGTGCCAAATGAGTGATTAAATGGAAGATGTTTACTCAATTTGGCAGAGTCTTTCAGTTAACTACAGTTATTTATTGTGGAAGTTCTCCTGGATAATACTTGTTATTTTTATATCTTACATAGGAAATATTAAATAACAGACCTATATCCTTATATTACATAATTTCATGGTAATGTTGAGCGGGAATTTGAAATTTACATTCAGTTTATTCGGTTCCATACATATCCCACCTTGCTGCGTCCGAGTTGCTCATATATTAAATGGTGGCATTCGTGACATAGTTTAACAAACTAATTTCATCTAAGTTGTAAGACAAATGGATCTCTGAGGGTAGAGAAGAGATTACATTGAAAGGTTTGACCAGACAAATAATTTTTAATATTGCATAATTTTAATTGCCGATACTAAATATTGTTTTACAACTGCAAAACTAAACTTGTTTTTAAGCAATGGTGGTGAACTTTGTTAAAATTAATTTTGTGTAACTTTACACCAACAAATAACGCCTTTAGAGCAAAACAAACCTATAAATACAAATAAATAATGGCCAGTGTGAAAGCTAAATAAAAACTGAATATATGGAGAGTAATGTTCTTTCAACAGTTTAAATATGAAACATAGTCAATAATCACCCTCATAAAACCCTAAAGTGTACCAATTATATGAGTTTGTGTAGCGTAACCGATGCAATCTGTTATTAGTAACTTATTTACATTGTGCAACTTTCATGGTTTTAATTTTCTCAATATTGTTGAGTACAAGAACCTCTCTAAGTATATATATTGTATTTAGTCAAATACTGTACGGAATATTTAGAATGCCTGAATGTTTCGACTTTACAGTAAACAAGATTACATTTAAAATTATTGTCGCTTAAATCCTTGCCAAACTGTTATTTAACCTGATAAGTAATGGGCTTTAAATAGGATCTATGCACTTTGCACAGAGTGACAACACTGTTCGAAAAATTACCAAAACTCTGTAAAAGCAATGAAAACCAGATTTTAGTCTAGGTATGTATTTAGAATCTGAAAACCCTTCTTTTCTTACCTAACCACTTTGCTAAATACAGTTTAAATCTTAATAATGTATAAATGGAACTATATGTGATTTCTTTGTATTTATTTCACCATAAACAAAAACTAAAAATCCATACAAGAATGAGGCATTGAATATTATTTCATTTCATAAACATTTTAATCCTATGGCCGTTGTAAATAAACTCATGCAAGCAATGTTATTATGACTCAATAAATAAGTCAACAGTTGTGAATGGTATAAAAATATGTGTCAATGAAATTCAAGCTATAAAAACAAATTCGTAAAACTATACTTAGAGGAAAATATAAATAATTAATTGATTTGTTTACAATGGTTATATTTCAGATTCTATTACTGTCTACACTGCAAAATTTTGTATTTTAAAGTGTCATTATAATACTAAGTACAAATATTGGAAATTGCCCAAATTATTAGAAGTATTCATTTTCCATTTTATAAATCACATTTAGTTTATGGGTATTTTAAAATTGCTACTGCTTGTGTGGCAGTTACTTTTACACCAAATATAAAACCATTGCAATAATATTTTATTATGGTGTATCATAAATAACTTTCAAATTTGTCAGTCTGTCAAAATTATCTTTGCATCAGAATAAATAATCTATAAAATCATATTTTTTCCTAATCCACCGATAAGGATAAGAAAACAAGTTGTCTCAAGTAAGTATTTCAAAAGTTAATATATATTACTATATTATTGTTATTTATATGTATATAACCAAAATTTGACTTAATGATAAGAATAGTGGTGCACTTGAAGAGCCAGTTTGTTAATTACTAATTATCTTTTAATTCATAATATGCATTTTGCATCATGCAATTTTAATATGCATTAATTATAGATTAGGCCTAGGTATTTAGAAAAATACAATTACTTACTTATGAATTTACTAAATTAGTTTGATAAACATTAAGAAACATTAACAATTTTGTTATAATACTACAATATTTATTATGTTCTCCTACTTGTTTGTTGGAAAATTGTTTTTGTGCAGATCTGTTTATTTGATTTGCTAACTAAATGTTGACATTGGCTAGAACTGAGTGGAAAGGTCAATAAACTTATTATATTGTGTTATAAAACAAGTGTATTTTTCAATAACTTTATATTATTTCAGTATATTGTCATGTCCATTTGTCTGTGTGTACAATAAATAAAAAATAAATAAAATGCACTACCAATTTCACCAAGAATGATTATACTCTCCAGCACTTTTTTCATTATTTAACTTTGGAACGGGGATTACTTAACTTTGAAATGTGTTAATTGTTTATGCAAACATTAGAGATAAACAAAATATTATACTAGCACTTACTTTGAACACTTCGGAGAAGAATCCGGAGCCGATCTTCTCCAGTATGAAGTCATCGAACGGGTACAAGGCGGCCACAGCAGTCCTTAGCGCGGTGCAGGAGGAGCCCGTCACCCTCCTGTCACCCTGTCTCTCGTAATCCTCACTGACACCCGACTCCTTATCACAATCATCATCACAACACACAGCACGCTTCGTCCTGTCCTGCCCATCGCGGTACCTCCTGCCGATTTTCGAATGTGGACCCCGCACGAATCTGCCCGCCTTCGCCGTCTCGTCCAAGTTAGTAAAACTCTCCGCGATCTTTAACACTTTACTTGGCTTCCGCCTCTCGAAGTTACTCCTAACTGCCTCCGCGCACTCGTGTTGCATTATAACTGAGGATGCGTTTATCCCGCTTCAAACATCATCACAATCAAGTGTCCACCACCATACGCGAATAGTACTCCGCATGAAGCATTTTCAACGTCAACGACACAACAAACTGAAGGTAATCGTAAATATGTGAAATAACATTATAATCACACAAAAACTATGTCGAATCTTACTGTCACTTTCACATTAAATATTGTGTTGTCGGCGACCAATTGTACTTTCGTTGTAATAAAACGAATACTCGAGTTTACTATTCCGATTTATATGTTATGCGGAAAATGTTTTTTTACATAAACAATCGAATTGTCTGACGACGCGCGTACAAGCAAAGTAAGGAAAGCGTAAAGCAAGCAAGCCAAGCAACACCAACACATGACGTGACGTTTCTTTATGTTGGTAGCATTGGTTTGATTACAACACTGTTTCGTTGGCAGCCATGTTCTACAGATGCGTTCAAGTTTTATCAATTATCAAGTAACGTTTTGTTTTTGCTAGTATAACGACTATTTTAGTCTTTAGATCACAGACCAACTAGAAACTTTAGATGCATTATTTTTCCGACGTTGCGGCAGTAGTAGCTTAAATAAAGGTAAATTATTAATCATTTTGTTTTTTTTTTATTTTTTATTAAAGCCTACTTTTAATTCTGATTACTTTTAAATGCATGCATAATGCATATATTGAATATGTATTTGGGTACCTTTCACGGCTTTAACTTTATTACTAAATTGCATTAAGGCCAGCTCAGACCGGGATGGAATGGCATATTGGTTTAGCTAAACACTTTCCTCGAGAGTTTTTATAAAAGTATAATAATTTCTAATATATCAGGTGACATGGCTTATTATTTTAGTGGGAATAAATAAAAAGCGCTTGTATGTTTCGCTGTTTATTTTATTTCATGCTGACGACTATATACTTAATTAATTTCAATGTACCTATATCACACAATGGAAACACAACTGATGTTCTCGCAATGAATCAGCACAACATTATATTTTCGTGCTGATTCCGAAACGAGTTTTGCTTCCGTATAATCTCTCTGTCACATTATAAAACAACAACGCTAGCTCCATTATTCACATACTACAAACTAATAAAAATTTAACGCTCAATAGCTATAAATACAAATATATTATTGCTGTTGCGATTTTTACAATCTAAGACTTAATTAAATTATACATTGATCTCAAAATGAGTATTCGTTCTTTCACTTATCTAAATTCACTCTTATCTATTCCTTACTTAGTAGTATTGCTTGATTTGAGAAAACATTGCTTTCTCTTGAAATATATTTGTAACAACATACAAAGTTATAGAAGCAACCATTACATGGTGCGCCTTGTAACAAACATTGCGACCCCATTTACGTTCGCTTAATACTTAACGCCTCCGAATTAATATTTGGACGATCTCTTTAATAAGAGATCATGTGGATGGAAGGGAAAAATAAAAAAATGGTTTTAACATCAGACACCCGGAGGATTTTAATCAAACGTAACATATGTATGTATTACATTTCATACATGACTGGTAGATACACAATTCGAAATAGAAACACCTAAAAACTGGGCTTTGTTGGTTATTGTGTGCTGTTGCATCACATTTTGGAATATCTACTAATTATATATTTTGCATTATATTATTCAGTGTAAAATATATACTGATAATCCGCAAATTGTTTAAATGCACAGATATAATATATATAGCATACATACAATAAATTAATTTTATTTCCGGGCATCTCTTATCAATATACAACTGATGAATTTAAAATGATATCAGATTTCACAGTGAACATTGGTATAGTTATACAAAAATTACAAAATGGGGTCTTGGGTTAATTGTGCTTATTTAGTACGTAGGTAAAGTTACATGGTATATAGACAAGACAAATCAAATCAAAATATACAAAATTTGTTTATAAACACCAAAATGTTACTTAAACTATTTCCATAACATATTAGATAGTAATAAAAAACTAAATTAAGCTTAAACATGGCTAAAATTATTCTAACTACACAATTAAATGTTTATATTGATTTTGTACATATTCTAAGCCTCATTGATTCGAAATAATTTGTGTTTTTATAAACAGGGCGAATCATAACTAATAATAGGTACGCTAGATGCAAATTAATAATACTTAAAGTTCCTTATCAATCATATTATTTTCGAGTGCTGGAAATATTTAATTCAATAAGCAAATGGACAGTAGTAACAAAAAAATAGTATCATCTAAAACCTTAAAAACAATGATTGCAATAGCAAAATGGCTATTTACTTTTAGTTACACTAATTCTGTCTAATTGTAAATAAATACTTAATGAAAGTTTAGATTTTACTTTAATGCACCCCTTTAAACAGAGCTTCATTTATTATTTAGAATGATATTAAGACTGAATCATGGCTTAGTTAATCTATACTATACTGATCAATTTGAAATAATTTTGGAAAAGTTATTTGGTTGCCGAAAATACAACATAGGATCAAGTATAAATCTTAAGGAAAATGTTCGAAGAACTATTTTGTAGATTCGCCCTTATGATATTACCTTAGTTGTATACAAGAGATATCTGACAAAGTGCTAACAAATGTATAGAGAATCGATACAAAAACAAATATAAATATGGGGAGATGGTAGTTTTAATAGTTATCTAAAGTGCTATCAAAATCTGCTATCTGCTATTTTAAAACGACCGTTATATTACAAACAATTATTTCAGGGATTTAAAATTGTGGCGATTTTTTAAAAGTGTGCAATATACAAATGTTATTCAAAATTACACTGGTTGTTCTAAAGACTTTTTATTTCATTCACATTTTACTTATTCATTTGACACATTCTAATTTAAACAAATTTTCAGCAATCTGTTTTATATCTTAGAAGAACCAGATTAATTTTGTATAATCCTACACATTTAGAAATTTCACTAAGTATAAAACTGTTGCAACAAGAAACATCTGTTTTCACAACCATTCGCATCGACACTATCAAACATTTTCAACTTACGAAGCAACCTTCTAATTCTACATGATTATGCGCCACGCAATAAAAAAGTTGTTAATTCAGGGATAGGAAAATGAGTATTTTTTATTGAAGGATTATGACGGATTGATAAATATTTATATAGAGCATATATTCTGAATAATGTCTTGGACTGGTTTGGTATCTACATATTTATTATTTTGTGTATAAAAGTTTAGTGTAGTAATCAGCAAATTATGGTACCTAATTTATGCCGCGGAGTCTCAAAAGGATAATATTTATGGAAAAACGGGTTACGGTATTGTGAGAACGAAAAGTCTTTCGCAGTTTAACTAACATTATTCAGATAATGACTATAATTGTATTAAATATCTTATACAACCAAATAATTCAGAAGTGTATAAGTGGAAGTGTCGAAATACTGTGCGTATCTATATATTAATGAACATTTCATAAATATCCGAAATACATTTTATATATTTTTTTAATACGTTGAATCGTTGTTCGATTAGTGTCATAGTTAGATTATTTTGACTGGACGTATGGGTTTTAGACATTTCAATTTTTTTCGGTACCAACAATGATAATAAGTATAGTGTTATTGTGGTACCGTAATAACTAATATTAACCAAGTTTTGCCTTAACAAACGACCTCTTAATAATCTTAATTGTAGTGGAGGTGAATACCCAACAGTGGGACATGTAACGTCTGCATTTATTAGATTTGACTTGAAATTTTATTTGTAGATATATTTGAATTTAATGTCGTTAGCCACAGTCCAGTCAAAATAAAAGTTAGTTACTACAAAATTACTTATAAATCAAGCGTTAAAATATGCGATATCACAATGTGTGCTATTGTAAATGAGTTATAAATGTGCTTAAAAATTCATTGAAACGAAATTACGTGAATTGTTTACTATTAAAATATCGAGTACCTCAAGCTATTGATCTATCTATTATATGAGATATTTTGATTTAACTATCATTAAACTGAAAATTAAACAAATAAATAAATGTACAACAAAAATAAGAACAATAGCATGATTTTAATGAAGACTTAATTTAGTGTTTCGCCTATTTTGTTCCTAAGCGTTACTATAATAATATAGCTATAATTACAAGGGTAGGGGGTCAAAGTGACTAATAAATAATGCGTTTACACTATGAATCATCTCGGTATGATGTAGTGGATTATAATTGGGAGAGATAAAACGAATTGCGCAGGTATTCTCAGTGCTTGTTGCCCGTTCGACTGGTCTTGACACTCTCCTGAAAATAATTTAAATATAATTAATATGTTCCTATATTAAACTTTTTATACCCTTACACCATACTCGCGAGAGTTTGATTGTAATCAGGACTGGCTGTCTGACGCAAATCATTTCGGGAGTAGTTGCTACTGTAGTGGCAGAGTACTGTAGTGAGTGTAACAGCTCAACAATGGCAGGGAGAAGAAGATACTATCATATCTCATCTACGGTCTTCTGTCGGTCGCAAGCGCTGTTGTGCGAAGTAATAAAATAGATTTCCTCTTCATCATTATCATTATAATCATTGACATGACATTAATAGTGTTGACACGTTTCAAACTTCACATCGTTTTCCACATCTTTCACCATGTCTCGCCTTGTGTGTCCAGTCCCACGATATGATAGGGAGCGAACCCATCGCCATATTGGGCACTAATTCCTCACTTGACTGATAATAATGAATGGAAAAATCTAATATTACTTTATCTGACCCGGGATTCGGACCTGAGATCTTAGCTTTGCAATTTTACCGTAGTACAGTTGTACTACGGTAGCTTACGAAAGCTTATGATATGCTTTTATAAAATGCCAACTCTCAAAGCTGTAATTTGAATGTACTGTATTTAATTGGAAGTAGACGGTTAATGCCCTATAGACGGAATATGTCACCCTGACCTTACTTAAATCTATTAAAGTGGTGGTATGAAGTATGGTATAGGTTACCAGTAGGCACAGCATCAAGCACGAGGTCGGGGCGCGTGGCGGCGCGTTCGCAGTTGTCGGGCGATCGCTCCAGCCGCAGCGCGCGGCGAGCGTCGCGCGACACGAAGCAGTGTCGCCGCGCCGCCGCACTGTCGCGCCGCAGCGGCGTCGTCACCACGAACGATGCGCCGTCCTCGTACCAGCCGCCGTGGCATGTGTACGCTGCACAGAGCATACAAATTATTCCCTCTCTCTCTCTCTTTCTCTCTTGCTACAGTCTTAGAATGTCCTCTGCTGAACGGATGCGTCCTTGGGCTTTCGCAGCCTTAGAACGAACGAATGCGTTTTCGTCCTTAGCTTTCCATATTTATATGTTTGAAGGGGCCTGCATTCAGCGACTTTCTGCATTTTAGCTAGGTATTAGGTAGGTAGGTAGGTAAGGTAACTCTTTTTTTCTCTCTCCAAGATGAAGAGGTATTAATTTCCCCTTTTATGACCTCGGGGGAGGTCGAAAGAGGTACGTCCATGTCTCTGGCCTGCAAAGAACGCTTTGAATTGTGGCCGGGCTAGGTCCATATCAAAACCCACGCCAGCATGCTGACTTAAAATCTCTCGGTGACGGTCACACGCATAATGGGCGGCACTGGAAATCCCAGGGTGTGAATCAAGTAATAGATGGTAAAAGAGTAGGTGTATGAAGGGCCCATTGGTAACGGAACCGACGCGCCAGCCATCACTTTGTTCGCGGGCCCCAATCTCAGGTTACAGATCAGAATATTCAGCCTTATGATCGATCGGGTAACTTACAGGCACTTTAACAATCAAAGCAACCATCCTCAGGAAACCTGAACACCATAGTGATTTTAAAAAGATTTCTAAAGGATATAAAGTCTACCGATCCGCACTAGGCCAGCATGGAGGACTGTGGCCTAAGTTCTCTCAAATTAATAATTGATTGCAGATAAGTCCCATACTCAGCATTAGGTTCAGCATCAGATTATACGAGACGTATACGTTTCATGGGATCAAAAAATCAAAACTTACCAGTAACAACTTCTTTATTGCCACAAGTCGAGTAGAATTCCATGTTCTTAGGCGAATTGCAGCCAACTTCAAGTCTGTTGTAGCCCTTGAACACGCAGCTCAGTTCAGAGCCGTCCACCTGCCTGCGACTCCTCAACATGGGAGCGCTTGACATGTTCCCTACGCTAAAGTTAAACAGCCTACTTCCATTAACCCTACGATTATGTTCCAACATTGTCTTGTCTCGTTTCGTTCTGTCCCTTTCTTCTGATCTAACGCTTCGTTTGTGTCGATTGTTTTGTATTACGTATTTGCCTGAATACGGGCAATCTTTTGATTCTGGGTTGCTAGCTGGAAAATAGAAACATAATTTTAATGAACGGTTATGTCATTGGAAGCACGTCTCTTAGATTCTATAAGCCAAAATAATAATTAAATAATTGATTATTATCGGAAATTGAGAAAATAGAGATGAAAATTATTGAACTAGGTTAACACAAATAGAAAAAAAACATTTCTTTTAAATTGTTAGATTGTAGAGTCTCGACTCTACAATGGAACGCGAACTTTAAAAACATTATGGCTTCTAATAATTCCACGTAACGATGTAGTTTTGAGGGCAGCGTATTATCATATAACTAATCCTTGAACACCGATCTAATTCACAGTAGTTCTTACCGACTAAAGTGACATAAGGCGCGGTGACGGCATCGAAGTGATGCGGCGAACAGGCGTCGTCGGGCTTGGAGGTGGGCGCGCCACGCTGCAGCTCTGCGATGTACGTGTCCCGCCGGTACAGCACCACGCACACATATCGGGATGCACTGCAAATGAACATTTAATAATTAACAAATGAACATTATGAATCATGTAAATTATCATCTTTAAGCGTTGGGGATGTTAAGAAGTTACTTAAAGATAGATGTTGATTGGGTTAACTTTTATTAAATATGGTTATTTATTTTAATGATGGTGTAATACATAATTTATATATTCATTTTAATAAATTAATTTTAATTTTGCAGCTTTATGTTCTTTAAAAAGTGGTAGAGCCACGCTCTTTTCAGTCATGACTCAGCACGGATGGGTAGGTTCTTCCGTGGCGGTACCACGGTCACACAAGAAATCTCATCAGCGATCCAAACGTTATGAATGTTCATAGGTGGCAGTGATCACCTATCATGCAGGTTGCTGTTTGCTCCTTTGCCGGTTCTCTTTAATAAAAAAAAGTATTCTCGAGAACATCGAACTTCATGTCGGAGCATACAGTAACCCCCAAGAAGTGAGTTATAGAATGGGTAGATTTAAAGCATTAGATTCTATAATAATATCGACTTTTAATAAGCTGAAAACATTGTTGATACTTCTACTCAGCAAATATTTATCAATGATGCTGCCAGTGTGCGACTAAAGCCACAGAATTGCCGCTTGGCTGGCCTTAACGTTGACGCAGTAGACATTGATGTCGGCGCCGGTGGTATTGCTGATGGGCAGCGTGGCGTTGCATTGGTAGAACTTGTAGTTTTTGCTGAAGATACACTTACCAATGATGCTGCCAGTGTGCGACTAAAGCCACAGAGTTGCCACTAGGCGAGCTGGCTTTGACGTTGACGCAGTAGACCTTGATGTCGGCGCCGGTGGTGTTGGTGATACGCAGCGTGGCGTTCCGCTGATAGAACGTGTAGTTGCTGCTGAAGTCCAGCGTGTGCCACGTGTGCGAGAACGTCATCCACGACGGAAACTGACAGTTGAACCGGACTGATACTGAAATTGTTAGAGAATTCAAGAATACTTAGAGTGGTATGTTTTAGTGTGAGCTTACGAAAAGTCTTAGAATGTATTGTGTAATTTTTGGCGAATCAACAATTCAAAATACCTTACATATGTTTTAGTCGGCGTTGGTAAAAGTAAAAATGAATTACTAGCAAACTGACATGACATGTGCTTCTTGGTTTACATTAATGCTCCTACCTCGTTTAAGAGCCATTGTCCTGGATCCTTCAGTGGCGCTGGACAAGCCGTTGCACGTGGCGTCTCCAGATTGAGCAACTCTGTATTCAACGTCGCCGGTAGAGCTCGGATCTTCTTTGATACCCGATGAAGCTGTAGACAAAATACATTATTTTTTATTAACTCTTTTCAGGTTTATAAAGTGGAAGAGTTGACTATACAAAATTTTGTGCTAAAACTGTAGTTGCACTCAAAACTGACGTAAAGTTACAATTTTGTTATTACGCTGCGTCTAGTGAGATTGTCTAGCTTGTGTTTTGTTTTATGAGTTATTGTCATGTTTGAAAATATTGTCGTCACTGGATATAGGACACAATAGGTTGCTATGAATATACCAGTGGCAAACATGACGATGAACCATCTCAGTCCAAACTTCCTTTTTGATATATTTTTATGTTATCTGATTGTATGTATTGTATAGAGTACAGTCTTACCAATACCATTTGTCTTCTCGTAGACAAAACACCGGTATCGATCTTCGTTGCTGGTGGCGTGGTTGTGGTGCAGTTTCCCCACCAAGTATCGAAGACTGCCCTCCTTCCATGTCGCCAGGCATTCCAATTCCTCCACTGAAAGCAAATATTAATCATTATTGTGTGGAGGTTCCAAGCTTTGGAGTCCTGGTTATCGCTGGCTTGTGTGTAGAGCCTCGCATTTGTTGTATGAATTATTTTTATACCTATTCTAATAGGTAAAATATATGTGAAATACGAGTATATGCAAAATATAGGGACTTAAAGTAATTGAGTACACCCAACTGTACATAGTTCTGTCCCCACACTTAGCTACAAATCATGTTTGGTGGGTATCAAAAAATACGTGACAATTTTCAGCCTCTCAAAATCCAGGCCAGAAACAAATACTTGTGGAGCACTAAAACATTTGTCTCGGTGCGGAAATCGAACCCGCGACCTCTCGATTCACAGGCGTTGCCTCACCAAATGCGCCACGGAGGCACGTTGAATGAAACTATAGATAAGAATAAGTAAAGATTTTGCTTCCTTTGTTCAAATGCTGTAAAAATAAATTTAAACTCCCTCATTATGGTAATAAATAAAAATTATTGCATGAGACAAAGCTGTGTTCCAATTCCTTTGCCTGTGACGTTAATAAAAATGAGTCTTCCGCGTAATTTTTTACATTCACATGAGTCAAGACACTTTCAAATATTAAGCTACACCCACACATGCTATCCCAGTTGCCAAGATTGTATATGAATACAACATGAGTTGTATGATATTAAATAGCAATATTGTTAATAAATGTTTAAGGAGATTATCGCTGTACAATTCTATGATTATTGCGATCGACGTTTAGTATAATGATTCAAGTATTTGTGTATTGCGTGGGGGAGTTTTATTAACAGGGCAATACCTGAAAAAGTTATTGCATTATTATGATAGTATAAATATATAAAGTAAGCACAGCCAGCAATATATAATAACTTTATTTCATTTCTTCTTTAAAACACTTCCTATAATACAACAATACAAATTTACTGTTGTAATTTAACCTTATTTAACTGGTAACTTCTCGCTTTTATGTTTACTTAGTTTCACAGTTTTTTTTAATGTCTAAAAAAGTAAAATTTGTATATTTTTCGATCTCAGTAGTAATACAAAATAAACTACCCTCAAAATAGAGATGCTTAAAGTTATTTCGTCAAGCTGGATTCAACGATCTTGTATATTAATTGGCCTAGAAATAGGTAAACGTATAAACTCCAATAACATTTATTAAACAGCAAACAATACATAAACGGTTGACATACGATCGTCTCTATTTGCCCCACCACTATTCTGAAACGATAATTTCCGAGATTTATATCTAAGAATAGACGCAATGGCACAGCACAGACGTCCGCGCCGAGACAATCGTCTACAAATAAAAGTTCCGAGATACCGCCCGCCGGCTAAAGGCGAAGCTCTATGGAAATGCCCTGCCCTTTATAAAGAAATGTTACTTGTTTCTTTCCTCGATAAAAATGAAGGATTTGTTTTTTTTTCGGCGAAGACGGAAGCGCCCGGGCGGTCTGAAGATGACTCGATAAAGGCTGAACAAAGTTGGATATAAATGAAACAGAATTGTCAGTTTAGAAAATTGTCGTAGAAATGCGAGTGTTGATTGTGCAAAACTAACTTTTGTTACTGAAAATGGAATTGAGGATATATGAATATTTATTAGCAATAGTCTGGTAGATATCTACAGATTGGACAAAAAAATAAATATACCAAACGTAATAGTATTAAATGCATCTCGTTAAAATAATTTCCAATCGTCAAAAATGTTGAAGATGGTTATCAAAAATCGCTTACAAATAACACACTTAACTGCTACAGCGGAGGTATGGAGAGAATGTGGGATAATTGACTCTCAAATAGATATGTCTTTGAAATCCAACATAACATTAAACAAATAACCAGCTATTGTTGAACTGTCCACACTATATAGCTAATAAAATCCCTTACATTTCTATTCCTCATTCAATTAATCTTGTGCCGCCTTAACCAGTTATTTTAGAGGAATATTCGCCAAGCTAAACAATGGAAACACCTACTATTGGAACGGTGCCCGATACATTTGTAAGCAATTCTGTAGTAGTCATTCTTTTTTGACCAAATAAAAGATTGCGAGACGAATGAAATCACCCGTATTATTTTAAAGACGCTCATTTTGTATGTTTTATTGCGTTTTATTGATGATGCGATGAATATTTAAATTAGTCGGTTTGCTGTAGAAATGTTCTGTTATAAATGCAATCGTCTGCAGTTGGAATTAGTTAAAGAATACTTGATGAAATTGTAGATGTTACGGAATATTTCATATTTTAAGTGGACAGCTTTAGATTGCGTTTTGTAATTTTATGAAGATGATTTACCTTTGTTCTTTTGTATCTGACGGAATTATCTTTTAGTTTATGGACGTTTTATTGATCAAGATACTAATAGCATATAACATATTTTATGACTTTTCTACTGCCAATAAAATCTACACTCCAATTACAATTATTATCTACATTAATTGGTAAAACCTATTGACTATTTCCATCGGTGGACGGTTATGGGGAGATGATTTTCAAGCACTACACTTAAGTCTAACAAGGTAAGCAGGCTTATTATATACACAATATCAACACAAAACAACGAAGTAAATATTTTACTATTATTATTTTATTAGGATGCAAAATAATTCCCTTACCCGCACTTTCAGAAGCGTGAATATCCGGACACGCCTGGTAGTTGAGCAGTAATCTCGAGTCTTCAGTACAGCTCTCGATCGTAGACACTGGATACACGCAGTCGCCGTGTCCTCTGCAACCATAAACATTTCATTTGTACTTATACCGCCATTATTTCAATATTTTATGAGAGTTTCTCAGCGTTGTAATACCGGCATTTTGTACAATGGGGCTTTAGAGTTCTGAGTGAAATGGACTCGGACGCTACTTTCTGCTTAAATTATGATTAGTGTAATGTGTATTAAAGTAAATAATAAACTCGGTATCTTGGTAAAACTAATAAACCTTTAGATATTATAAGTAGTGTATTATAGTTTCAAAAGATGAGGAATACTTTATAAGTAATATTTCAAAAGTTCTATTTAGTAAAATGAATTTTGTAAGTACATTTTTTTAATATTTCATGAGTTCATATTCAGTTAAAAAGTATTATATTTTTCACGCCAGCAAAATTACAGATGAGCGTCGCTTCTACCACAAAAAAATCATCTTTGATATGCAGGTGTCATTTACAACTTTACATTTTGTAATTGGAACGTCGGTCTGTCAGTGTCAATCGATGACATTACGTTTGTAATGCGACCACCCGTCGCGGACGGGGTAATTATGACGTGTGACAGACGCCAACGAGTGTCGCGCCACATGCGTCCGTAAAATTACAATTAAAAACGGTAAAAGCATTACCGCTTTACGGGGCGTGCAATCGCACCTCGACATCTGTAATTGTGTTTGATATAGCCTAGTGCAGATTCCAGGTCCGCGTTCATAAAAGGTTAATACATAACATTACAGAATACAAATTAATAAAGCATTTAAAAAGCTAGGCTTTTTGCGCTCACTCGAATTTCAAATAACTATATAATGGAGTTGCAAGTCTATTTTTAACTGACTTAAATAAAGGGAGGAGGTTATGAATTAGTTGGTATCGTTTTTTTAGCTTTATGTCCAACTTCATGCACATTTATAATTCTTAGATACCTATGTATTTAATTTAATGCATATACCTACCTTATTGCAGTCATTAACCATTTCATTCGGACTTTAAACTCACACCTTGCAACACAGACAAATAGGTGTATACAGTATAAAAATCTAAAATAATATGTATTGCAAAAAGAACCATTTCTATAACTTATCCCTCGTTACGGATAAGTCTTCATCAACTGCACCTCACCTGTTATAACTAAAAGAGAAGGGTGCCTTCAGTGGACAGTCCACCGGGTCAGCGTTTTCCCTGAACATCGAGTAGAGGAGCGCGTCTCCCGTGATCAGCGAGCAGAGATGTGGCAGCGCGTCCCGACGGTGACAGAACGCTGGAATTACATTAAGAGCGTTTATACCTTCCGCGCGCTTTTTGGCTTAAAAACAGGACTTTTCAAACGAGTTAATATCCACCAATAAACAATTTAAAGGAAAAATAATTAACACTAATTTTAGAAAATGTTGTCATCTAGGGATTTTGGTGGAGAACATTATAGATTGATAGATAATTTGTGAATACTATAAGGATTACTGAACACAGGTTGCGTTATTTAGGCCTCGAATGGCGATTTAGAAGCTTAAGACATCCGAAATCACTAAATATAAGATGAAAATAAAAATATTGTTAGACTAATAAGACCCTTATGGAGGGATTTTGCTAAGAAAAATAATCTTTTTGTGTTTAGTTCCTGAAAAATAAAAATTTAAACAATGCGAAATTATTCAGAAACTCTCGTCAAGAACATATTTTTTTTCACAAACTTATCGTACATAATTTTTTATAGCAATTGCATATTATAATAGAAGAACATCTTATCAATAAATTACCATTTTTATATTTCAACAAAATTAGTTTTCATGTTTTCTACAAATATTTTAAAAACCCCTATAAAACACGCTGTCCGACCTGCATCAAATCAGACCGCCGCAAGGCCTTCTAGAGGGAGGACGTATCGCTCGTCGCTCCGGCCTGGCTGCAGTTGATCGTTGTCGTGCGTAGTAAAAATAGCCACGCGTGTACTGCGAATGCCACGTCTTAGTACTTTGGTAGTAAAATATTTTATTTTATTTTTATTATCTACAATGATTTTGTAGTGAGTATAAATTATGTTTCAGATAATATAATGGGAAATAAAACTTAGTCATTTCTAAGCAAAAAAAGGAAACAACATTTTGAAAAATTGACTGAAACAATACTAATGTTATAGCGTGAAACTATAATTATGTTTGTTGTTTTTTAGGGTGTTTGGAAAATATATAATTGTGTTTTTGGGATGCGCTTATCTATACATATAAATAAAATTGAAGTGTCTGTTTGTTTCTGTTGAAAAAAATGTCCTACTAGGTATCGTTATATACACGATACATATGCCGAAAATGATATTTAATATTTTTTTGTCTGTCTGTCTGTCTGTTTGTTCCGTCTAATCTCTGAAATGGCTGGGCCGATTTTGACGGGACTTTTATTGTCAGGTAGCTGATATAATAATGAGTAACTTAGGCTACATTTATGTCAGAAAAAATCTTTTATTTTAGAAGAAATAAAGTAATGTTGCAATGTGCAATACCACGCGCAGCTCACGCGCATGCTACCACTGGGCCGTCACGTCGGGCGCCTCCCACCACTTCTCCCACCAACAAATCAATATCACAATTACAAAATATTGTATATAGGGTATCTCAAGACTGCTACTGAAAACGAAGCCGGGTGGTAGTTTTAGTGACTACAAACACAATCCAACAAAAAAATTCGGAATCAAACGCGACATTTTTTTTTATGATTTTTTTAATATCGTCATTTTTGAGGGGTAAATCCATAGTTTTTGCTAAAATAATAGTGTATACCCTTTTATTTATAAAGACTCTAAGGTATAAAAGAGTTTGAATCATTATTTTCGCAATAACTTTGGATTTACCCACCAAAAATGATGATATTTAAAAAATCATAAAAAAAATTGTCGTGTTTTTTTCCGAAAATTTTAATTGGATTGTGTTTGTAGTCACTAACACTACCACCCGGCTTCGTTTTCGGTAGCAGTCTTGAGATACCCGGTATAAAGAAATTTAACAATAAATGATAGTTAAAATTTCATCTTGGGACTGAATAAGACGGGACATAAACCGGATATAACGGGACGGGAAATATAGTCGACGGCGCGAGGGAAAAATATAGTTAGTACGCGAAATAATATGTTGTTGTCAATTCAATACTGGACTCAATAGCTATCCGCACCCGGGCGAAGCCGGGTCCGACCGCTAGTACACCTATAAAAACGATACGTTGAACATAGCTGTTATCCTAAAGAAAATTTAACAGAGACATGCATCAAATCGATATTAAAGCTATAGTTTCTCAATAATGTGTCATGCATATGTGCCCTTATTGAATTGTTGTTATCACACACACAAAATATATATGTTAATTCACTAATGGACTATAGGTACTCGTGATTCTGAACCTCCTCTTAAAATTTGAAAACTCAGAACAAAATAACCTTGTTTAATAGCATCGTCATATCGATAATTATAAAAGTTGTTATATTTGTTCCTCCTCCTATTCAATAGAATAAGAAAAGCATACACAGCACTAGTGATTTGCGTTCCAATATCATGGCAACCATAGTTTCATAATGAGTTTAATAGTATTTTTTCTACTAAATTAGAAAGATTAGTATTATAATTTTTAAGAAATACAATTATTGTTATTAGATATGCGTACCACGATATTTTAGTTAGCAGCGGTGTATAGAAAAATGGTATTAGAATAATTATGACATCTTTTAACGTGGAATAAAAAGTATCGAAAACGTCACAGCTCGTCACATAGCAACTGGATTATACCTATGACATCGTTTCTTCTAGCATAGGTATTAGTAGATCATTAATATAATACATTGCGATAAATGTAATTGCGAGGCTAAATTATGTTATGTACTGTAATTTGAAATTCAATATGTTTCGTAGTTGTAAGGTGTTGTATAGTCCCTAACTCTATTCATGTGTTCGAACAAGTGCGTGTCTGTTCGAACACGAAATCTATACATATAAATAAAATAGAAGTGTCTGTTTTTAAAGTGAAAAAAAAATGTCCTACTACCTATCGTTATATAAACAATACATATGCCGAAAACGATCTTTAAAAATTTTTTATCTGTCTGTTTGTTCCGGCTAATCTCTGAAATTACTGGACCGATTTTGACGGGACTTTTTTGTCAGGTAGCTGATATAATAAGGAGTAACTTAGGCTACATTTATTTTAGAAAAATTAAGACCAAGTGTCCAGTACCGCGCGCAGCTCACGCGCATGCTACCACTGGGCCGTCACGTCGGGCGCCTCCCATCAACGAATCAATATGACAATTACAAAATATTGTATATAAAGAAATTAAATGATAATTAAAATTTCATCATCGGACTGAATGAGACCGGATATGGCGGGACGGAAAATACAGTCGACGGTGCGCGGGAAAAATATAATTAGTACGCGAAATAATATGTTGTTGCCAAATCAATACTGGACTCAAAAGCTATCTGCACCCGGGCGAAGCCGGGTCCGACCGCTAGTTATTAATAAAACGTCCGCAGTGTCTACTGATTGAACACTGATTTTTGAATTCAACTTAACAATGTATTAATAATGAAAATATGATTAGGTACTAATCATATTTTCATTGTTAATTAATTAATTTGTATTGTTAATTACTCGTAAAGTAATATTTGTCTACTTATAATTCAAATAAAATATTTTTATTACATTATATTACCAATATATAAATCATAAGTTGCATTTCAATTGAATATTTGAAGCGCACGGATCAAAGATGGTTGATCTGATTTTACAGCGAGCCGACGCGGCAGCTCTACGCACACAGCTTTGATCGCTTATGTGTGCGTGAAATTAAACGAAGAAATGCCTATAGTTGACTTTGCGCGCAAGGTGTAAACGCTCTTAACACAGATATTTATAAACGGTCTAACTTTACTTCTCATCAGAAAAATCGAAACACCCTCCGTGTTCATGCTTTGTAAGGGTTATCAGAAAAATATATATTTAGGAATATATGTCAAATGTTTAATAGTGAATAAGATGAGGTTTTCAAAAGCCAATGTTGATGTTCTAAATTCAAATAAAATTTATACACATTTTTCTGATAATCCTTATAAAACATAAACTTGCAAGGTTATTCGATTTTTTTGATGAGAAGTATATTTAAGGATTGATTTGGAATATTAACCAATGAAGATAAATATTAGCATGTCTTTAATTCTTTGATTTGTTTTGATAAAAAAGTGAAAGATCGTTTAATTTTAGCCGTAATTGGTGAGTTACATCGATGGAGGCTCAGCTATATATTTTCTATTACGAGTAATATTTTTTCTTCGAAATGTAACGTTGTTCGACAAATTGTAATGGTAGTATGACAAAGTGTAATGGTATCGGTATTCGTGGAAACTGATGAGCGGGCATTTTTAATATTATATTTAGAAATATTCTATTTTATTTTTTCTAGTAAATACTTATTGCACAGGCTACATTCTATTTTCCATATATATTGTTTTTAAGCTATTTTATTAACTTAAATAATCTCTTTAATAGAAAATAAAAAAAAATTGAAATATTATTTTAATATAAAATTATTGGACATTGGGCTTTATCTTTTTAAGGGCCTTATCCTATTAAGATATTTCTATTAGGCATATTTTTATTTTAAGTAACTCTTTTATAATCATAATATAAATTTTTCAAAACATAAATCCCTATAAAACTCCACACATGATGGCAAGTCAGAACAGAAGAATCTCTGAAATATTTAAACAAAGTAAGCTGATTGAATAATTCAAGAGGCAGAGAAACTTTCGTGTCTTTTCCCACAGAAAATCGGTTGATGAATGTTTAACCCAATTCATTTGTTGCGAGACTCGTCTACACTGAATTAGATCTGTTTATAAGACTAAGTAGCTGTATTTGAGCTGAGTTTTAGTTTGTGCAATAAACAAACAGGTCAATAGTAATAATAAGCCACCTGCATACTACAGACATATTGAAAAGATTTTCCATGGTCCGTGAAGTCCGCCAACCCGCATTACCCCAGCGTGGTGAACTTTGAATCCTCAGTTGTAATGAAGACATGGATACAGTTGCCAGTTAGTAATATTATTGACCAATTTTCTGCAACATGCATAATCTTGTTGAGGCAATTTTACGTAATCAAGGAATAAGGATCGGTAGAAAACTGTAATGAACTGTGACCTTGTCGCTCAATTTAGTTGACTCTAGAGAATTTAGTCGCTGGCATATACCGCAAGAAAATAGGATTTTTATTATTAAATTTCAGGATTCAAATATCAAAATAAAATTTAATGTGTAGTATGAAAACCAGCATCTATATGGTAATAGGAATTTACTAGCAGTTGCTGTTAATCAACTAAAAAAACGAGCCAAACAAATTATCAAGATAACATTAGGAAGATCAAAAATAATAGTTGCATCAATTATTTAATGTAATGTATTTACGTGATTATTATACTTGATAACCAAATTACAGAGTAGTTGTTAAACAGATTGTAATTTCAAATCCATACTAAACCTAAATTAGTTGATGCTAAGCTAAACATTAGTACAGTCCCAGGCGGGTCGTTCTGCCGTTAAGTCTTTGAAAATTTTGTTTTGTAGCTACTTGCTCTCTTTACATTGGAATACATCTTTATATTTTTTTTTTTTTTTTTTTTATTGTGGCCCGACATAGTTGCGGCATTGCACCTGCTGGTAAGCGCAAATGCCGCCCAGGCAGAGTATCCATTGGCATCGGATGGCAGTCCCATGCCAATGGAAACAATTATGCCGGCCTGCTAAGGTGCCTCTTCACACCACGGCGGAAGGACCCAGGATTGTAGGAAGGAGGGAACACGTGAGATGGCAAACAATTCCACAGCCTGACGGTGCGGCACAAAAAAGAATTAGAGAACCGTTTGGTTCGCGCCGGGATGGTTTGGATCGACAAGCTGTGGCTTCGCAAGCCAGCCCGCGTGGTTCTGGTAAGGAATGGAGAGGAGGGGATCAAGTTGAACAATTCCTCAGAGCATTCCCCGTGATACAGGCGGTAGAACACGCTTAGAGAGGCGACATCCCTCCGGAGTTGTAGCGACTCTAAGTTGCTCGTAACGTCTGCATCATTCACAATGCGGATGGCCCGCCGCTGCAATCCATCCAAGGCATCGAGCAGGTACTGGGCGGATCCATCCCAGAGATGCGAACAGTACTCCATACCCGGCCGGACCTGCGCTTTATACAAACGATAAAGCTGACCGGGCGTGAAGAACCGACGCACCCTGTTCAGAACACCAATCCTGCGTGACGTGGCAGATATTACGCCCTCGATGTGATTCCTTGGATTGAGATCACAGCGGATATCCACACCAAGGATACTCAGGTCATTCCGCGTTGACAGGGGAGTACTCTGAAGAATGGGGAGGGGAGAGAACGGGGATTTTTTGCACGTGAACGCACACACCTGAGTTTTCTTGGCATTGAACTCAACCATATTCCTGGAACCCCATGTAGAAATGAGATCCAAGGTCCGGTTGAGCTCAATGACAAGATCTTCACGTCCCCTCACAGTTTCGACTCGGCAACCCGGAGGCCCGCAGTGGTATCGCCCATGAACCGTGCTGTCATCTGCATAGCAATGAATGTTGCCAAGCGACAACATGTCATTGATATGCAGAATAAACAAGGTGGGCGACAGCACCGAGCCCTGTGGAACTCCGGCATTTACCGACAAGAGCGCCGAAGCGTGTCCGTCAACGACTACACGTATTCTACGCCCATGCAGAAAGCCGGAAATCCACGAACACAGGTTGCCGGGCAGACCGTATGCCGGAAGCTTGGAAAGAAGACCACGGTGCCAGACCCTATCAAACGCCTTGGCTATGTCGAGGCTCACAGCAAGAGCCTCGCCACGCCGGTCAATCGCCTCACCCCAGCGATGTAGGACAAACGCTAGAAGATCACCCGTCGATCGATTTTGACGGAAACCGTATTGTCTGTCACTGATCAACGAGTGATCCTCCAGGTAGCGGACCAATTGAGCGTTTATGATCCGCTCCATGACCTTACACATCACTGAGGTGATAGCGATAGGGCGATAATTGGTAGGGTCCGACCGATCACCCTTTTTGGGGATCGGTTGCACATTGGCCTCCCTCCAAGATTCCGGCACAACGCCTGTGCGGTAGGACGCTCGGTAGAGGCGAGTCAGTACAGGAGACAACTCGGCTGCACAAGCTCTTAAAACCACCGCTGGTATCCCATCCGGACCACTGGCTTTCCGCACATCGAGAGACCGTAACTCACGCCGCACATCACACTGCCTGATGCGAATATCCGCCATTGAGAAACCGCAATCAGGCAGTGTGGGCAGCGTCTGAGAACCACGGTCTTCGAGGCGGGAATTAGCCGCAAAGAGGTTTGCCAATAAGGCAGCTTTCTCTTGCGGCTTGTGAGCCAGCGAACCTTCCGGGTACCTCAGCGGAGGCAATGCTGGACGGCAGAAGTTAGACTGAACGGCCCTGGCCAAACTTCAATAAGCACGACTGCTAGTCGGGTGATTGGCCAACGCACGCCCAATCCTGCTAACGCGCTGGGCATCCGCCCTAACATAAGCCTTCTTGCAGGCCTTGGTGGCCCGGTTGTAAGCTTCTTTGAGGGAACCGATATTGGGATCCTTCTTGGCGCGACCCCTGATCCAAGCGCGATACGCCGCTTGTTTGTCACCGACAGCATCGGCGCAAGCACGATTAAACCAGGAGCGTCCACGGCCCTTACTGGCGATCTCAGAGGAAGGAATGTAGTAATCCATTCCTAGCCTAATCTCGCCAGCAATAGCGTTGGCACTCGCTGAAGGATCTTTGCCCTCAAAGCAGCGTTGCCTCCAAGGGACGGATGCAAAGTATTCCCGCATACCATCCCAATCTGCCGACGAGTAATGCCAGACCCTCCGCCTAACCTGCACGGGACGTGGAGGTGGAGCGAAAGGTACTGACGACCCAACCAGGCAGTGATCGGAAGTGCCCAGAGGCGCACTAACGGTCACACGATACCCAGCCGGGTGACTCGCCAGCAGAAGGTCCAGCAGAGAAGGCTCATGACCCGCCACATCCGGGATCCTGGTGGGCTGGTTCACCAGCTGTGTCAAGTCATGAGTCAGAGCGAATGCATGGGCAGTCCTTCCAGCATGATCAGTCCTGGAGGATCCCAGCCACAATTCGTGATGTGCATTGAAATCCCCCAAGACCACCATTTCGGCCGACGGGAACTGCGCCTGCGCGTCATCAGCCGCCTGGCTAAGATACCTGAACAGCCGAGTCGTCTCCTCATCCCCGTTGTGTGACCTGTAAAGGCACACGTAGATGCGGCTCAGGGAACCAAAATCCACGTGCACCCACAGAGCGGAGAAGGAGGGGTCCTCCATGCAGCGCAGACGGCGACAGCAGACGTCCGAACGAACAAACAAGCATACCCCGGCTTTAGGCTTGAAGTTTTCTTCAAGCGAATAACCGGGGTACAGCAAGTAAGAATTGTCGGTCGGACAACGAATCTGCGTCTCCGTCAGGAAGAGCAAAACAGGCCGGGCCGTCTCGAGGTGGTGGTGGACGGCATTGAGGTTCGTATGGAGACCGCGGATGTTGGCGAACTCCATAGTGAACGCGGTGGTGGGGTTATGCACCGCTGAAGGACCTGCTCTGTTTATATGCACTGTCATGAAGTTTAAAGAAGGGATGGGTTTGGTGAAGAGGCACGAGGAGCTTCAGGCCGGGCACTAAGAAGACCGAGTGAGCACCGGCACGAAATAGTCAACAGGAGCGGAATTGACCCGCCGGACGGAAGGGCCCCCGTACCCTCCCGGGATGGGCCGCCGGGACCCCACATCCGGTCACCAACCGGCACGACGGACCCACCCAAGATTATGCGCGGCATGGTGAGGCAGCCTCTCGTGGTGGTTAACCACGATTGGGCCCCTGTACTGTACCGCGGGCGGCCAGCGGACAACCGTTTCTACGGGTCTCCCTGGCCGGCGGGTCAAATCCCTCCCATCGACCGCGAACCAAAAATACTCACACGGTACAACGTCATGCCCGAACTCAAGCCCCTCGAAAAACCCCTCGAAAAAAAAATATTATAACTATCCTCGATTTAGACATAATAGACGAGTTGTAAAACAGATTAGAATACGAAATTCAAATATAGACTAAATCTGCTAAACAGTTGAGCCTACTCGCAATATCATAGTCCTCAGCGGGTCTTCGGATCTCATACAACATTCTGAGGCTCGTTAATTCTTTGACAAACTTCGTTTGATAGCTACTTGCTCTCTTTATGATGCAATACATCTTTATATTTTAACTATCTTCGATATAGACAAAACAGATAAATAATTAAAAACAAATTATAATTCCAAATTTAAATTCGGATTAAATCAGTAAAACAGTTGAGCCTACTGGCAACACCATAGTCCCCAGCGGGTCGTCGGATCTCATACTACATTCTGAGGCTCGTTAATTCTTTGACACACTTGGTTTGATAGCTACTTACTCTCTTTATACTGCAATACGTTTTTATGTTTCTCGTGCATCACCACACACCGGTAGCACCCTTTTCTGTAACAAAACGATTTAGTCAGGATTTGTGGGGTTCTTCAATTTATGTTGCATTCAATTGGTGACCTTGGCATTGGTGCAGGAGTTACGCAAGTCGTATAGAAATGTTTATGAATGACTTTTAAGATCAAAAGGTTTAAACTAAAACTAATATTTACTTAATTCAAAATGTTATCCAAATTGTAAAAAAAAATCGACCTTTGTAATCTACTTTTAGGCAAGGACACATGTATAGATATGTCGAAGGTTATCTCAATTGAGAGGTGCAAAATTGCTCATTTGCCCTTTTATAAATGTCTCACCACAATTTTTGAAAGCAACTACACCGACTGATACCAAAGCTTAAAACATTAGAACTATCTACGTCACCACAAAGATGACCAGACACAGGTTACAAATTCCTCCTTCGTCCTCCCCTCTCCCGCGGGAAGAGCAAAGCTATTGGTATTCTCACAACGTCGCCCCATAGCAAAGAAACTTTCTTACGAAGTGCTATCCAAGTCGATTTGAATTTTTCTGAAGGGCCTGTATTGAAGTGGTTCTCGTTTGTGTATTTGAGGCGTGGAATCTCAAGATATTTGTATTTAACGGTTCTACTCGAGGGCCTTTGTAAAAATATTTGTTAATTGAACAGCATTCTTATACTATGAATGGTTAAATATTTATTATAGACTTAAATCTTTTGATTTTATTCTCTTTTATAGATTTTTGCTTACATGGAATATTTGTCTTGCTGAATATGATCATAATTTTTAGTCTATAGGTTATAGAAAACTTCATCATAATGATTAATATAATGCAAGTACGTAATAAATAATGAGAAACCCACGGCCTATATCTAAAAACATTTATTTCTCGGGTTATCTTTATTATACATGGGAATCATTATAAGTCAACGAGGATGAGGGTTGCAAGTTACAACTCATAATCTAGGCTAGTAAAACCTCTTCATTTCTGTAAGAAGCAATATAGTATTTCTATTTGCTTAAAAGTCATTTCTATTTATCATTCCTTCATTATTGTGAATGAATATAGGTGATGAGAACAGTCTATGTATGTTGTGAGCAAAATCAACAGAGTCCCGCTCCGAAATCTCTAGTATTATTCAGAAAAATATCTGCGAATCCTAAAAATATTCGTCTCACTGCTAGGCTCGACCTTGTGACTTATTGTTTTAACCAACTCGTTTAACCAACGGAGTCTTTTAAGTTTTGCAAATGTATCTCCTGACGATACTAAAGATTTTCATTTTCGCTTCGGTCGCTTAATATTCCAGCAATAATACAAAATATGTTTTACTGGTGGTAGGTCTCTCACATGTGAGAGGCCATCTGGGTAGATACCACCGCAATGTCTATTTCTCCCATCAAACAGTAGTGTAAATGCTCTGTTGTGTTTCAGATTGAAGGGCATTGTAGCCTGAGTAACTACTGGACATATTGAGACTTACCATCTAATGTCTCAGGATGGCGAGCGCAGTTGTTGTTTGGTTGTGCTACTGTTTATGAGCGCTCTTATCGCTTACCATCAGGCGAACGGCATGCTCGTCTCGCTACTCATTTGCAACAAAAAAAAAACTTTTCCGCCTATTGTCATGTATAGAATTGATGACACAGTTATTTATTTCAGTAATAATACAGATACGTTTGACTTACTCATCAACTATAAGAAACTTGTCCCCCTCGGAGGACAGGCACTTCCCCTTGTTGGAGAGGCGGTCTCCCTCGATGACGATGGATTGAATGACGCCGGACTGGAACCAGCGACCGTGCCATCGCGACGGAAACGAACAACCTGGGGAGGAAGAATTGTTACAATTATTTAAAAGGAAATATTACACGGCACAGTAACGATGATTATAGACCTTCTAATTTATATTTGGTGGTAGGAAATCATATTTGCTTCTAAGTAAGTGGTATACGTATTAGCGCTAATATTAGTTTGTATAAAAGTAAATCTTTAGCGAATTAACTAGTTTTTACTTTGCAAGGAATTGACGACTGCGTTTAAATGAAAATTGGCCCATCGTACTTATATAACCTTTCTAGTCCATCGGATTCGTAGCGAATTCCAAAAAAATCTTGTTTTAGGGTAATAATTTTGTCGGTTCCTTAAAAAAGTCGTGATTAGTTGAATCAAGCTTTACGAAAGCAACCAGGCTTTTACTTATTATTCCATTTGAGACGCTTAATATACAAGTTATTAAATAATATTTTTAAGGATTAATCCAGGTATCTAGGTTAATACAGGATTAATTTCTACAAGCCATTCAGTCAACGAATTCTCCGCAAGATAAGTTGAAATAACCCCCAAAACGTTTTTAACCGAAGTACAAAATGAAATAAATCCAGCCTAAGGGAAAGCAACGAGAAATAAACAGGCGGTTTAGCCTCCAAACGTTATTTTTAACTTAATGAAAAAAGTAAAATATTCATAGTAATAGCACGTAAAAGCCTTACAAATGACGGTTGTAATGAGTTCGGCTTTATTAAGGCCGCGGCCTGTCGTCAGCTAACGATTGATTGCCTGCCACATCTATGGAAACTATCTGTGAAATTGTCTTCTATTGAGTACAATAGACGCGGTATTATTCAGAACGATGAAGTTAATGAACTGAACCTCTTTATTATTTCAACGTTTAAATCCGTTGCTTGTGTTTTCAGTTTTATTTCGTTTGTTTGTTTTGAATTGAGAGGTTTGAAAGTGGTTTGAGCGAGTTTTGTGACAATTACGTTTGCAACATACATTAATGTACAATCCAATGCTCTATGGCTCTTCATATTAACCTAACTAAGCAATCTTGTGCAATACAGATACATGACAAACACATTAATTAGCCTTAATTTTCCAATAAATCTATCAAGCGTACGCAGATCAAGCGCTGATTGATGAAATTTTCGGAATTGTGTAAAGGCCGCACAGGCGATTGAAGAAACAGTTCCTGCTCAATAAAGCTATTTAAATCACATTTACTGAATGCAAGTGGAGCCGAATCGAGTGCGTCGACACCGTGCCATTGTGTTTTAATCGAGCGCATTGTGAGGGCATTTGCAGTAATGACACCACAATGGAATTCTTAACAAGGGCCCCCGCTTGTTGCTCGTACTCAGTACACCGGCTTATAGTAATACTTTATTATAATTGTCTTTTACAGTACTAGTGTATTGCTGCTCTGGGAGTTAGATACGTTCGTGGCTGTGATGCATTTTATTGCATTTTTTATATAATCTTGTGGTTTCTTTGTCGGTATAATCGTGGTGGAATACAGGTGTATTCAGCTGTATCTAAATACATGTCAGACCCAGAAACAGGTAGAATGACAGTGGTATATGCTCTGATATCGGCTGTCTTACACGAACCATCGTGTTAAAGCGACCCGCGCAAGAATGTTGCATTTAAGGGGTTCAGGCTGTTTATATCCGATTATCCAGCACAAATGAGTCAATTATTAAGTAACTGCCGTCTCCCGCTGGTAAGTAGGTACTCTATTTGGACTGCACTGTACCAATTTTGTCAGACCAGTTAAAAAGTTATAGCACAGCTCATATACTTGGAACAGATATTGATTGATCATTAAACCAACTGTTTTGGGCATTGAATCTACGGCATCCCATTTCAGTCTCAGCTTCTTTCATCCTGTTTTGCGTTGACTACTTATTTTAAAATAATTTTATTTGCCAAAAGCATACAACGCTATCTATCCCCACGTGGCATTTGAAAATCCTCTACAAGAGTTCTAAATTGAGCTATTTGTAACTATAAACATGATTTAAGCGCTCGCCCACTGGTTTCATACTACAAAAGCCATTTATATCTAACATAGTTTGAAACACTTTGCCGCGTACCTATTGTTTTGATATTACATAAAGTTTATAACAATACTATAACGGTAATTTCAAATGCTAACAGGGGAATGCAAGTGGATGCATTCGAAATAGTATGTCTGCTATTACGGTACGCTTTTGCTACTGTACTCTGCTATGATTTCTATGAATAACTCATGTTATTTTTTGCTGTTGTCAATATTCATACCTCTGGTATTCTGTTTTATACGGCCATCTAGCTGCTGGTTAGATCAAGTGAAATCATTGGAATTTCTGTTACGACTGCCACAAGTTGTAACAACTAAATTGTCTGTTACAACTAAATTGGATGGAGTAAGACATCGAACCACGAAGTCCTTTCAGGTACCCTATTTTCAGTAATAAAGAATACGGTTAGGAAGAAGAATTCTGTTCTATATAACTAAAAGAGTAGGCGAACATCATTTAAATAAAATCTTATGGCAATATAGACGAAATATTTTGAAAATAATAAGTTAATTTGTTTTATATCGCTATTTTTGTAGGATCAAGAACAATATCTGACTTCACTATGGTAGAACAGAATAATTCATACCAAGTACTTTGCCGTGACAATTGATTCCAGGACCTCAAGACATTTAAAGATGCGCCCAGACACTAACAATACACCAAACTTATCAAAAGATATACAAACATCCCACAAAATAATTTATAGCATGAAATAACACGTTACAGTGACTTCTTATTGTGCCAAATAAAAGAGAAAATGGCTAACCACTGCACAAAAACAAACATTTTACAACAAAACCGGGTTTAATTTACATAAATAACGCAACACATAATCAACAAAACCGCACGGCTCATGAAAAATGTTATCTGTATGGTATGTCGCGTCGGCATAATTACACTATTAAACTAATAAATCACCTAGAAAATGCCCCTTAACCGAAATTAAGTAATTAACATTAACCGACGGAATTTAATATAGACCGTTTGTTTGCGCTGGCCGTTTCGAGGGCACTCCTCAACTTGGTCGGTTTGCCGGCAAAGGGTAAGCTTGCGTTAGTACTCACTATTATATGGAGTTATTATGGTCCTTTCAGTTCGTGTGAATTGTAGGTTATGTCGTGATTTTTTGGGTGAGTCTGTGTGTTTAACGTGGGTGGATTTTAATGAAATAATTAGTATGCTAATTAAACGGTATGGGCGGAAAAATGTTTAGCTGATGCTTCATGGTGAGGTTTTAAAGTGGTTTCATTACTCTGGTTTTATTTCCGTTTGAATTCTTCGAGTCTCTATTGTCCTTACTACCCACGTAGAGAAAGATTTTGTATGATAATGGATATATGTACTCGTATTTGTACATATGGAATAATGTCTAATATATGACCTTCAGTGTGGCATATACATATAGTATTAGGGTGGATTGATAAAACAATCAGCAATAAAATATTCCGAACAAAAATCCACACTATTTCAAAATAATATATCAACTATACGATGATAAGACAATCAGTAAAAACAGAACGCAAAAAAAGACAATCATAAAGTAATGCTGCGAAATTCTTTGTCGAACTTCAAATGTATTGTACAAAAAGCTAAAACGGATGGCGACATCCTACCAGGATATAATTACGCAATAAAACAAAATCGGGAGACAATGCTATTCTTCTATTTAATTACAATGTGATTCACATCCGTGCCCGGAGGATATTATATTTTTGGCAATGAATAGAAACGGCCAAATTATATTTTGCATATTTCGTTTTGGAGGTCTGCGGTCTGAGGTGGAAAACGCCGCAGAATTATAACCATCGGTTGATAAATTATTCACATTGTGCCATTTCATTTAAAACTATGTATTTTTAAACATGTCTTATTTTTCAGATTTATACTTATTTTTATTATAATATATTTGTGTAATTTTATAGACAGATCGACAATTTAAAAGATGGTTTCACACAAAGAATATACAATAGTATCACATTATATCATCAATATTTTATAATATTTTAAAAAATATTTTATAAACTGAGTCTGAAAAGCTGTGGGAATAGGAATGATTCAAGGCAAGATGAAGTAATCATCTGTTATAGATTAGAGAAGAAAGGATTTATAAATGATCACTGGTTCAGTGAAAATCATATTGCAAATGACCAATTGATCCTTATAGAATTGAATTAATTTCAAACATGAGGTATTGTTATGTATAATTATATGATTATAAGGGAACTGTTTGGAAGATAAATCAGAACTTGCGGAGTACTAAAGCCTACCTATACGACGATGCAGGCATGAGCAAATACATATGCTTTATTATATATAAGCTCTGTCGTATTAAGTTCTCGTTTCCGAGGAATTATCTCAGAGTTAATTGCCACGCGAAACCATACACTATGTAGACACAATACAATTTCTAATATACACCAATTCCCGCAAGATGGCAGTGGTTATCGTTTATCGTGTTTGGAACGAAATTGTGAAATCTAATATTGATGGCAATAGATAATTTCGCTCAAATCTATTCAATATTAATTGCGTTCATCAGCTTGTAATGATTTTGGAATATAATATTATTCAGAAATGTTAAGTAACTGTCGTAGTCAGTGGATTTGTGTGGCTGTATGTGCTGATGATTCAGATAAGCAGTTTTAATTATATTTTGCTTCGATCAAATATACACTAGATACACAGTTCCCTGTAAATGTTCCTTTAAAAAGTGGCACCGATGCATTGAAACAAAAAAGCAAACAAAAAGATCACATATACCAATTCAATTAACACAAATTCCACCTTATTCCTGGGGCGTAAAGTAGCTTTTCACATAATGTTGTTTAAAGTCTGAATGACACGCCTCCGAAAGTAATAAAATTTTACGACTTTAGTTGGACACCCGAATAAAGGCGCAATGGAGTCGAATGATTACATATTTTTCTATGAATTTACGAGAGTGTAATAATTATATTATCTTAAATATGTTGTCCGAATATGTAGTGCATAGGAATATGGAATAGGAGTCACACACACCACGCTCGAATTGTTAGGTTTAAAATTTTCTTCGTCTATTCCTTGCGATATAATTTCACGCCACTTATTCCTTTTTATTGCATTAAGTGGAAATCTGTAAGAAATGTTTCTGATGTTAATTTATAATGAGTATACATTAATTAGTACTAGTAATTTAAAAACAATAAAACTATTCCATATATTTTCTGTTCCAAATCATGACACTACTCATCTTTGTCTATTTAAGCGAGTAGAAAGGGACAACTGCGATGCACAGTTTGTTGATTTTAGTTTGCTAAATTTATTTATATTTAATTATTGGTACTCAATTTCACATATTTATTAATGTAGAAAGCAAGTACATGGATTATAATTGCCGAAAATATGAAATCCCATGTATTTTAAGCATTGTAAGTGTTTTGTTTTTGCATTTTTTCACAGAGCATTTAGGCACTGTCACAAGCAACGGTCGGTGCGCGACTAAAGGCGAAAGAGTGCTTACTCGAAATTTAAGCACTCTTTTTCGATGCCATTTTCTAAGCGCTCATGTTGTATCTAGTGTATATTTGATCGAAGATATTTTGTCATAAATAAATATTGCTTTAAAAATTGTCTACATGATATTCAAATCCATGTTTTTACTATTAGATTAAAGATTAGAATTTTTATCTTGTATTTATTAAATTCGGCTGGAATACTCATTCGAATGTTGCTGGCATTTCTGAAAACATCATTCCAGCTGTATTGTAATCCGCGACCAATCAGTCACCGGTTGTGTACATTCCACTATACGCGCCTTTCAATTTGAGTTTAAGCCCGTTGTGAAACCATTGGCCAAAATATTACCGCAATTTTTACAACCAACATTTCATCACGGCCGAATCGCAAATAACTCCGACGAAAAACAACATTCCCGTTCCAATAAATGTGAAACGTGTAACATTTTCATTTTAAATTGACAATTTGGAGTGATTCATTAAAGCTACTATCTCAAATATTAACATTACATAAAAACGTACGATTGGCTGTGCATCGAACGCTATTAATTGTGCGACCCTTTTTAATGACTCCCGTGTACTGAGTACTGACTGTGTGTGTAACGTCATTAATAACTTCGTAATGGATTGTGGATTTTCATATTTGTTATTAATTTTTCGTGTTTTTGCAAATTACTTCGGCCAATATTAATACTGGGTTCGTGTTGTTTTAAACCAATAATTCCGAAAGGTTCGATGCAACTGGTGCACGAATGCGAGTTATGAAATCTCTGGAGGTTTTGTTTTTCAATCATATATGTAATGAAAAAAGGTCATTGTAAATTTCAGTTCTATTTTTAGAAATCTTGTCGTCATTTCAAGAACTATCCATAAACAGTAGGATTGTCATTCAGTTGGGTAAAGTCATTTATGAAAAGCAAACCAGAGGCTTAACAAAAACTCTTTAGCCGCTTTAAGGGACACACGCAGGCAAATTGAACCATGACACGAATTTAAGCGCTCAAATTAATTGAAGTGACCGAAAAAATGTCACCGCCACTTTCCAATACAGTGGTGACAGCGCATTTTTCTTTCGTTTAACTCTACCGGAACATGCCATTAATCTTAGACGCTCATTTAACCCATTCTAAGAGGTTAATTTAAGTTGCTTTAGGTATTGTTCCATTTGGAGTATTTTGAGCTCTCAGCCGGCTGCGGGGTGACGTAAAGGCCTTATGAATTGTGATACAAGCTTCTATTAAGCAACAGAATAAATTAAGACTTCAATTAGCTGTGAAATTACGTAGTGTTCAGTCTTGTATAAAATTACACTATTAAAATGACGAGACAGAATACAGATCGCATTAAGCTCTACAGCAAACATTCCTCTATCTTTTTGATCTTAAAACGATTTCATGTAAAATTAGGAGTATTACAATTATGAGACAGCAAACACATCATCATTGGGTCATTAATATCATTATTCCTCTTTTTAAAAATAGGATGAATCAAACCCGCAAACAGCAGTGTAAATGTACTATTATGTACCGGTTTGGAGAATATTGTAGCTAGAGCAACTACTGGTCATAGACTTTACATCTTGTGTCTCAGGATGGCGAGCGCAGTGGAATATCAAGCTTTGCTGTGTAATTCATGGCATTGTCTGGCATTGCTACAGTCCATCAGCGGTCATAACGCTCACTTAAAAAAATAACTAGAATACCTGACTGGATTAGATAACTCACAACAACAGCCCATTGGTACATCTGTTTCCAAAAATTACAATTTAAAACGCAACAGAAAACACTACCCTTAACTGACAACACGCCACTCGAAACAACCAACAGCAACGCAAAGCCGCTATAACATTTGCACATTGTCAGTATTAAATCAGAGTTTCGTAATAGCATATTAGGCGTTCACGGTTGTAGGTCGTAGATAATAAGCTCGCATCAATATAGCACGCGGGTCGGAGCTACCCGCTCTCGCCGAAATTGCCTCGACACCATCCAACTCGGCTAATTTCTACAGAAGAGTTTAGATGACGTTTAGGGTTTACGATTATGTCGGACGTCGTGTCGTGTCGTGGCATTTAATTTAGTTATGAAGTGGTGTTTCTACTTATTAATATTATTTATGGGTACTAGATTAGTTCTTTGAAAAAATAACGATTGAATAAAATCGCAATCGGAGAGTAATTTGCTATACTCACTAGAATTAGTACAATTTTAAGATGTTAATTTTCTGTTAAACTAATTTAAGTGAATACCGTTGTAACAATGCTGTAGAATACTTGCTGTACTTAAACAATCAAATATTTAGCTTTATTTAACAATGAAGAAGAACAATGAAAAAGCAAACAAACGAAAAGACATGACTATATATAGATATAAAGATATATCAGTCATTGATTTGTAAGGCTATGAATATTTGTAATTGCAGTGAACAAATTATACATACAAGTCTAAACATGAAGCCAACTGAGTCGACTTGATTCAATAGTTATTCTCTCACCAGTTAACTTCCGAAAATATATGAGAGAGGAAAGTAAAAATTATTCTCTCACCAGTTACAAATGTTATTTCCAGCCTGGCTACAAATAAACCGCACAAAACTAAACAGTGCTTAGGGTATTTAGCGCCAGTAGATAATCATTTCACATAATTAGAACACATGGATCGAACTCTCTGAAAGTGCATCGACGTTCACTGACTTGGTTAATTGGAGAATCAGTCGAACAACATTACTAAATGTAATACGGATCATATTGACTCACTTTATTAGCACTGTTAATTATTATGTTAATAATGGGAATCCAATCCTTTGTGTATTCAATGCTTGAGTCGTGGTGCATTAGTGTAAAATGAAGCATGGAAGAGTGATTTATATTTTAAAAAAATATGAGGTGATATTTGAAGAGAGGAAAGCTCATGACTAAAGAATAAATATTATTGCTGATGACATCTTTTTCATTTGTTTGTCATTGGATCATCTATGCATTGGATTCTTTAACAGTGATGTCTCTTTGCCATTTGATGTTGTTGTAATGTTTTGTAAGTACAAAAAAAATATGAAAATTTTAATAACGTAAATTTAATACTGTCCATGAAATAAGCGTTAAAGTTTTCAAATGATTAAATTTAATATAAAAGTTTACATATTATAGTCTCATGTTGTATTTAGATAGTGATATGTTAACATGGTGATTCATAGATTTGCTTTATGAAGAAGATACAATCATTTAGCACGCCAACAAACCAAGATTAAATCGTGTCGTATCGTAGGGTGTAAATGATTTTCTCATCACCGCCTTCGGCTTAATTTGTTTAAATCATGCCTTAAGAAACATTTTGTTGCTTACTCCTGAACATTGTCGTAATAATGTTAATATTGTAAAGACGCACCCATCTTTACGAACTGTTTGAGTGAAATGTTACGTTTAACTGATATTATTTAGCTTAACTTTGAAATGTAAGCACTTATCTACGTGATATTTCCGACGTAGCTGTTTGGTTAATAGAGTTTAACTTAGTTTTACGCGAGGTTAGGGCTTCAACTCGATTTGTGTTTGTTAAAATAATACTTTGTACAGATTATTGTTTGATATATGTGTATAGGATACTTATTTAAACCTTATTTAGGATTCGGCCATTTTCACCTGGTTCTAGACCAATCAAATTACAACCGTTGTTTGCTTAAACAAGTTTTCTGGAGAGATTTGTCAAAGCTCTCTGTAAAAATTTATTCGTTGCTGTATTTTGTGTAGTTTCTCTAATTGAGCCAATTATAATTCATCATTTTTTAAATTATATCAGTGACATTTCCCGCCAAAATCTGATTAAACGTGCATCAAACATTAATTGTGGTAAGTTTTATTTAGGTTGTCTGGAAGGAAGTGCTATTATTTTATATTATTTCTATATATTGTTATGTCTTTTTTTCTGTGTATACAATGAAGAGTAAATAAGTAAATAAATAATTTATCATGTGGTCCTCCACATTCAGGCTGAAAAAGGAGAGATAAATTACTTCCAGAAATAAAGTATCAAAAGAATACACTGAAATGAAAAAGTCTTTCCAATAGTCAATTTAACTTCCGAAAATATATGAGAGAGGAAAGTAAAAATAATATATTTCGTAGGAATAACGCCGAAGCGCCATAGCGTGGTGACATGTCGCTAAGAAAATGATTAATGCGGCACACACCTTTGACCTTTGCCAACTGCTAGCCCATCGGGAATCCTAAAACTTTACCGACGTAAGCAGAACTTAAATATTTAACGTATTGTTTTGCGGTTTTTATAGATCAATTTCGTATGGTTTGGTGTTGAGAATATTTATAACGTTATTATTACATTCGTTTAAAATACAATAGTTATACCTTGCTTCTCATATGTGAGGTTAATCTTTTAAATCTGTGGTTTATTCTGAACAAGTTTTGATTTAATTGACAAATATTATTATGATATTAATATAGATATGGTTTTGTGAAAAATATATCCATCTAGATACTGTTCCCATCCTTTCCGTTTTTCGCTCCCCTCCAGATTTGATGGGCCGGCAACACATCCAGGATCCAAGCGTTATGAATGTTCATGGACGGTAGTGGTCACATCAGGTGATCTGTTTGCTCGTTTGTTGGATCTATGTAACAAAAAAAGTAGCTTATTGCCATTTCTGACAGGTCGATGTGGAAATCCTTGGGGGAGGTCTATATTTAGCTGTGGACTTATGGTGGCTTTAAGGAAAAGAGAAATTATGGATGATATGTTGCAGCTCGTGAATTTACATCCATACGGCCATAGACTTTCCTGAGTAAGTAAAGTCTTTGTTACCGGTTGTAACTTTACAGAAAGGATATCACTCAATGAACCATAACAGAAAACGAATGATCAACCTGAAATTGGTCTAACCACATTACAAAATCATGAGTGAGCAGGGTACAAATCAACTGATGTGATTTGTCATCAACATCAAGAAGATGTACTCGTATTGACTAATGAAAAGTAAAATTTTAACATGACTAAAACAATCCCAAGTCTAATTGGTATTTTATTCACTGACAACAGTAAACCGCACCGTGTAGTTTGGAATGGTTAACCAATTTATAATAAACATTCAAAATCACACCTATAAATGTTTATTTCAAACCGGGAATGTGGCTAACTGTAATTTTTGTGTTTATAGTAGTACTTACGACTTTTCAATTATATTTTTCTACATTATCAAAAGCAGCCAAATTAGAAACCAATTCATCTATTAAAACTAATAAAAAATAAAAACAATAAAGCCAATCTCAACGCCAATTTTCTACAGGGCATATTAAAATGCACATTAATATCGTTCTTTTACATTTCGATGGAGCTATTACTATACTGACAATGAGAATCAACGCACATGATAGCAAGTCCAGAAGTAGACCAAGTAGAAGACCCACCGACCAGAAGAGGTACTTATACTAGTCCACACATGTCAACCTCTGCTTGAAACTTGATAAAAATAGACTAAATCCAAATCGCAACAGATCGGTGTAGGCCGCTTCATTGGTTTTCGATCAGCGTCTACCATGGTCGCTACAAATATGTTACCACAATAAGCTTTTTTATTGCAATGAATGGCGAGACTAGCATGCCATTCCCCTGATAGTAAACGATACCACCGGACTACTACTCATGGACAGTAGAAAAACAAAACAACACTAAGAATTATAAAGCAATGATTGGCATTCTACTGCACTCGCCATCCTGAGACATAAGATGTTAAGTCTTAATACATATGTCCAGTTATTCTGGCTATAACGTCCTTGAAACCAGAACAGTGCTTTACACTGCTGTTTGTCTGAAGAAATAGACATAGTGGTGGTACCTACCTAGGTGGCCTCTAACAAACGAGAGACCTACCACCAGTAAAGCCACCACTATATGTAACAATAGTAACCTTATATCAGTATATTAATTCCATTTCTTACCAAACAGCCTAACATAAAACAGAATTAAATACCCTAAACAAAGAGCCATATTTCGAAATAAACGGCAAATAAGGTAAAACCACAGGCTCTTGTACCGAGAACTATTGTGATGTTCGGCGAGCGGCACAACGTATTGTATATTGAATTGAAATTAATGATGGCGCAGCGGCCACCTGACTGAAACTAGGCCGACGCTTTGTGAGCCCTTTTTATACGCCAGCCTGTACCGTCTGCGGTGTGTCTAATGTTGGAATAATAAATGTCTAGGCACAGCCGCGTGAGAATACTGCGGTTAGATGGTAATAAGTACGGAAAATGCGGAGGAGTGCTCTCGTACTTTAGGTGTAATGGTAGTCATAATTCTATTGCTCGTAGATTAGTTGGTGTGTATTTATGTGATACGCTGGTGGGATGAGGTAAGGTTCAAGAAAGAAATGATAGTTTGGTGGCATACTTATATAAACATAATACACATATACACAACATACACAATCGTCACGCCTGTATCCGATAAAGGTAGGCAGAGTCTATGGATCGCCATTTCGCTCGATCCTGAAATATTACTTTCGCAACATCCACTTTTATCAACTTCTTTATTCATTCTCGTCGGTTCAGGGTGTCGGCCAGCGTGTTGGACTAATGATCGAACTTTGTCCTAGAATATACCAATGCGTCTCCACAGAAAAGAGTTCCGTCACCTCTCCGACCTGGGCGGTTACTCCATGAAACGATACGAAATTCGAATGTTCGGACGCCGTACGTAAAACTTCACTAATGTGCCTAGATACTCCACAAAATGTTGGAATCCTCTATCGTACGTTGTTAGCGTAGACTAAGTTTGGAAAAAATGAAAAGTATAATAGAGAATAGCATTGATTTTTAGAAGTCGAAAACTTATATCTTACTCCGGAAATCGAACATCGGAACATCCGAATTTCGTATCGTTTCATAGAATAGCCCCACCGGTTAGACCCCATTCGCACGGACGATATTTCAACGAGCGGTAAAAAACGTTGCAATGAAACAAATGTAAATCCGTTAGTTTGTTCACACGAAGGCGATTTTAAAACGCGACGCTTTTTATCGAGCGCGATCGGATTTTCGGCGTTCAGCGTTGGATGTTAAATTTTCATTTCGTATGAACATAATATTGGGCATGGTAAAAAACCGTCAAAGTTGACGCTTTTTAAGCGCCCGTGCAAATGGGGCCTTAGTTAGTAATATGAAACATATATAAATATTGTTCTTTTTGAATAAGTGATTTTTCAAATGTACGTACTTTTGAGAACTGTGTCAATAGGAATACTTAATTCAAAATAATAAACATTATTTAACTGCAATAATATAAATTCATTATTTTAAATGACTAAGTTGATACAGATCAATATTGAAAAATAGAACTGGTGTATTTTTTGGTTATACCATAAGCCAAAACAACTCAAGGTACAAATTACATTGAGGGGTCTATCATTTATAACGCAATTTAGTACGAGTTCAAGATAATCTTGGAACCGACTACAGTGGAACGTTTATCTGATTACTTCAACGGTAAACTACATAGGAGCTGATAGTTTACCTTTCTAGATTGTTGATCGTAGCCTAACTGCCCTCAAAACCACTATGTCTATAGTTTAGCGTTGATCTAATCTTATCCATAATTTCATCACCAATTTCATAACCTCTAACTTTAGTCGAAAATCACGACTCTCATATTACTATTATTTCCTTTTATACCGTACTGCTTACTTTAACTCGACGAAATCTAACCTCGCCATCATATTCCCCATAGAAAATCCACAGAAAACTTTGTTGTTCAACGAATTCTTAGAATCACCGTCGCTTTAGCTTCCTGAAAGTATTTTCAATAAAACCTCGTTTGTTCTCGTACCAGGTTTTCTCCTGATTCCTGGTACTTTTGATGTATCTGCTAGCGCTAAGTAAAAAATGCGAGGCATTAGAGTGTGACGTCAGGCCCGAGTTCGCACTCCGCCGTGAACAAGTGAGTTATGGCTGCGAGGGGGGTTTCTATCGCGGGATATCGAGATAATCGCCTGAAATGTAGCACTGTACGTGTGATGCTTAAAGTCATTCGTTGACGAAAGAAATCTCGCGTTATTTACGCCCACTTTTATCCGTATGTTGCAATAAGCGGGCTTTTAAGAAGCGGGGAGACAATTGCGTTTGGCAGTTGTGTTTAATGACCAAGGGGAACCCTACATATATACATAAACTCACGCCTTTTTTCCCAGAAGGGATAGGTCCAGGTGCTACCAGAACACCCATGTTTCGCCTTGTTTCTTCCATCCCACGATGTTATAGGGGGCGAGCCTATGACCATATCAATCGCAAATTCCTGACTACGGGCTGATAGAAAAATCCAACATCACTTTGTCCGACCTGAGATTCAAACCCGAGACCTCAGCGTTGTAACCGTACCGAAGTACAATTACACCACTGAGGCAGTCAAGAGGAAGTAGAAGGGAAATCGTATCTTTTTAAACAGGCAGATGGTATATGTACCACTGGATCTAGTATAGTCGTTTCATAGCGATCGTGTAAGGAAAATTATATCTATGATCTATCATGTACATGGAATCTTTGAGCATCATAAATAACTTTAATAACACTACACTACTATTAATTTCAACAAAAACATCTTTTGATGTTCCCTGTTTGATTTATGGCACTATTAATTTATCGGCATTCCTGCTAAATCAATCGAAGCTGTAGTTATTTTTTCTAAAACTAGCCAGTACCACCTACGTGGAAGGTATAAATTGAACGTAGCCTACACTTAACCTCGTAATGGCGGTGTAAATAAATAGGATCCCGGCTATTGGAAAATGATAGGGTTGCCGATTGATCGGAGGATAAGCGCACCGTTCATTCATGTACGGGAATCATCTTTATCACGGCGGGAAGATGAATCTTCGTAGGGATTTAATTACACAGTTATTTTATGTTAATTATCTTGACAGCCCTAATTAAGTTGCTTTAGGCGTACCGTTCGAAATTCATTACTGTATTAAACGGTTAATGGGTCAATGAATCAGGATTAGTGGGCGATAGTTTTTAATTTTTGACGCTTCCGTTTATGCTTTAAATAATTAGTTTATTATATACAAGGTATAACAATACCGCGACGGAAAACAAAGCTGGGTGACAGTATTAGTATTTAGTTTTGACAGTGTTTCATAATATTATAGTTTTATAACAGTATTAACGAAATCTATGAGGTCCTGATATCAAGCCATTCTTTAGTTAAATGTCAATTTTCGATTCGAATTAAATGAAAGTAAATAATTTATCGAAATGTTTGAAAGCACGCGGGCGGTTTTAAAATAATAAGCTAAATATTTTTGCAATAAGCATAAAATAATATTTCATTTACCATACAAAAGCTAAAAGCAAGCATAGTATAATTTAAATTAAATTTCAAAATTGAATTATCATTTATTGGAAAAATCACCGATGTTGAAATGATTAAACCAGTGTAACAGAGGTGTTTCGAATCAATTTTCAGGTCCCAACCCTACACCGTACATGGAATATTAATATTTGGGGCGGTGTACGTGCTCTTCGGGTCTGGCTGACCGATGGGTACTTTTTACCTACCAGCTCCCAGTAGCTCCTTTGGCCTTTGAGATATTGTGCTTGAGAATAGAGAAATATCGATATTGCTCTTTGAATGCTTTCGGTTTAAAGAAAAGGAGGGTTGAATTTTAATATAATGTACAATGTTTGTTGCTTATTTTGAATATATTATGTGGGAAATCAATTCGTTCTTTCCGATTTTAAAGTGAATTTTCCTTTGAAGATAATTTAATAAAACTTGGTATATGACATTTGGTGTACATATAGAAACTTGCATTTACAAAGATTTTAGGTGCAAATTTCAGAAAACCTGTGCACATTTTTTCATATTCAAGGTATCCTCATTCTCAAAATGCTTTTATGCCAATGGGGCAAAATTATATTTTACCAAGTTTGTTACGAACCATATTATTCTGTTTTATATATTAATTCTATATGTATTTTATTAAAAAAGTATTGTCACTCTTTAGCAATCTGTTTTGTCATATAAAGCTGTACTGAAAATAACACAGAAGTATATTTGGAGTGTGTTTTGTTTGTTCGAAATGTAAAGAACAAATAAATCTTGATAAATCATGTTCAAGCGATCTATTTCTGTGTTTCTTGTTAAATGTTTCATTTTGTTTCATACATTTACACCTCATTTGAAACCAGGATGCCAATGTATTACAAACAACAGTACCTGGATAACTTCAAGTACACATGAAAGGTTCGTTTAAACAAATACTTGTAAAATAAACTATGCTATTTATTTGTGAAAGCCTAATCGTTTCGGCTCGAGTTCTTTAATTAGACGTAAGTAAAAGGCTGGTCATTGCTCCTTGGATTTGAAAAAAATAAAAAAAAATGTTTAGTCTGCCTAACTTGCTTGTGGACTGCGGTGTATTGTGTCTGACATTTATTTCGGTTTGTCCATGAGGCGTATTTGAAAGTAGTTACTATGGCTAATACAAGTCGTGTTAAAAAGTGTTTAGCATACAAATGCTACCGCTATACGTGGTGGCGCCCCACCGCTTAATGACTAAAATACACCTAGTGGTGACTAAGATTACGTTATATCCTACATATAAGTTTATGGATGTTTGGTAATCATTCTCAATGCCTCCTCCTGTAATAACTTATTATTTATGTTTTCTTGTAGTATGCCAACATGTTCGTTGTAGTCGCGGGTTCGAATCCCAAGGCACACCTACGACTTCGTAGCCATATGTGTATTGATAGTCAATTACCATGCACTATAACGGTGAATGAAAACATCGAGACCTGCGTACCTGAGCGATTTATAAGAATTTATATGGTATGCAAAATCCGCCAAACCGCACTAGGCCAGCGTGGTGGACTTAGGCCAAATGGCCTAACCACTCTCAATCGTACTCTAGATCGTATAAGGGGCCTGTGCCATGCAGTGGGACGTAAATGGAATTATACAGATTTCTTAAAGTAGACTATAGGGTAATCTGAATAAATATTCACCTAAATAATTAGAAACGTATATGAAGTACTTTCACTACACAACGTTGGTGACTAAATCATAATTTCTATTCAATTGTACAGGAGGTATATTGTATGCATTAATATAAGTCGTGTTAGAAATGTTAAACATACAAATGCGGTAGTGAAGTGCGTAATACTCAGCAAATGAGAAGGAAGCTACCTCTGTACGTGGTGGCGCCTCACCGATTTATGACTAACATTAAACTAAGTTCATTTAACTGCTCGTTGCCGCATAAATTATTGCTTGCGAATAAAATGTGTAGTTTGAATTACAAACGTTTAATTCCTGATATGTTTATTGGTGCTAATTATACGTTCATTGTACTTATGGGGACACGTAATCTTGTTAGGTCATTAGTAGGCTATACATGTTGCTTTTAGACCAGTGGTTACTAACCTTTAGTCACGAATGACCATTTGACCACCATCCGGTTGATTGACTGGTTTCGTTTTTTGTTAATACAGTAGCGAAATGTGAATAAATAAAGAGCCTTTTTATCAATATTTAAATAAAACTTACGCCACGTTTTCCTAGGTCTCTCATTGTGAGAGGCCATCTGAGACCACCGCAATATCTATTTCTCCCGTCAAACAGCAGTGTAAATGCATTGTTGTTTTTCGGATTGTAGGACATTGTAGCCAGAGTAACTACTGGACATAGCTATTGATTCTTAATATCTTATGTCTCAGGATGGCGAGCGTAGTGGAATGCCAAGCATTGCTTTGTCATTCAAGGTGTTCTTTAGTTTTGCCACTGTTTACGAGCGGTCGTATTGCTTACTGTCATGCGAACGGCTTGCTCGTCTCGACATTCATTGCAATAAAAAAAAAATGATAAAATTAAACATACTAAAATTATTTTAAGATTGGCTTTAGGATAGCTCCGCAGACCACTGGGAATGCTTCCAGGGACTACCAGTCGTCCGCGGACTACGGTTGAAAACCATTGCACTACACAGTAGATGGATTGTGGTGGAATATGATACGTTTTGTTTGAGATATTTTCTTAATGTAAACAACAAGCATGTGTATTCCTAGTCTATTAATTAACGTGTGACAAAAACTGTTCTTAATACTTTGACAACAACATGACAACGCATTTGGACGCCAAAAGATCGTAGACGAACTATAATAATGTAATATCACTATATTCATCTGTTTTGTGGTAATATCAAATAGCAGACACTAGTTCAAGTGACTGCACTATTGCGGGCATTGCAAGATCAATATTGCAGTGATTTCAATATTTCCACGCGTAATTTGAAGGGTTATTAAGTAGAATTATGTAAAACGTATATTCGAAACGAAATATTGACCATTTTAAATTAAACGGACTAGTTTATAATTACTGAATATTAATGCCCTTATACATAGACATTTTATAAATCTATTTTAATCGAATATTTTGTCTTTTACGCTCAAACTGAATTCAAAAGTCGTTTGATAGGCATAAAACATACAATAACCAAATCAGGCTTATGAACTGTCTATTAATGAGCCAGTAAGTAGTAAACATTTAAGCAAAATAGAATGTTTTCAGTTACAGTCTATACGCAGTATTCCAAAAGTATTAATAACAGAAGAAACTGAAAATTAAAATAGGTAAAATATATTTGTAGCTCCATTTTCAGCAGACATACTATAGTAATTTGTAGCAAGTGGAAATATTTACACATCACATTAAAGGTATTTGGATAACTGGACACAACTAATGGCCTACGACTCCAAAGCTTTCAAAGACGCTTTGGTCCAATCACCTTCCTTGTCCAAATGAGAAGGACAGGTAATGATGATTAAATAAAATTAAAAATACAGATGTGCTTGGGAGGATGTGTGTAATATTTGCCCCGGCGCGGCGCGGCGGTGGTGAAAACTCGATAAGGTAAGGGCAAGCAACTGACCCACGCAAGTGGAACGTTCTACACTTTATTGAACCAGTACAAAAAACATAAATTTTATCACAGGTGGTTGTTCCATCCTGCTTGTAATTTACTGTCCTGTAAGCAAGTAAGAAGATGCAAATATGTATTATTTTGTTATAATACCGTTGCCAAAAACATGCACCTTTTCCCACTAGCGTTTAATATTTTTGCATAGCGCATAAATGGAGTAAACACAATGTCAGCAAAAAGTCACACTATTGACAATTCGTTTAACCCGTTAGCTTCGGTACACAAAGCTTACCCAACTAAGCGACGTCACAATTGCATTTAAATTGCACAAAAAAAACAAACACTAAAATCCACAAACTAACATGCAACCCGCAAATACAAAAACAGTCCAGTTTCGTCGGATTAACGAAAACGTGCGAAGGTTTGCGGCAGGTGCCAACCTTGTCGGGCGGAACACGGAAAACATTTTAACCCTCAACGCGTAGTTGCGGTCGCATTGGCCCGTGGACAATCGTCCCTATAAATTGCGACGTCGAGAAATCTATCTGCCGTGCGTGATATTCACTGCCGACTGTATGCGTGTGTATTGTTTGCGTACTTTAGTGTTCAGTTTTATGACTGTCGGCTGTGTATTTGAAAAAAACTATACTGTTTCGTGATAGACTTAGAGTGATTGCGAATGATTTCCATCTGCACTTACTATAGGCATTAAAACGAACAATTGCACGAGTGATATAGTACAATCGGACGTTAAATATCAGTTACCCCAAAATTAATCAGGATGACATAAAAACTTACGCAAAAGAACAAAAAACTTTTAATTCATCCATCACGATATTATCTATCAAATGCAACAAAATATAAATTGGTTATTGCATACAATTTTATTTAAATCTATTTTAAAGTTTAATAATTGGACCATCAGTTCTAAAAATAGCTGTGATTGGAGGATTATTTCTAAAATGTAAAATACAGTCCGTTGTTACTTCAATGCCAGATTTTCACATACGAGTATAGATATTTATAGGCGCGTATTTTTTTTTGTTTCAACATATCTACATTATTTTTTTCATATTTGTACATTGAATTTATTTATAGTTACAGTTATTGCGATACACTTATTTTGAAGAATAAAAAAACAAAGGTCGCGTTTGACACCTGATTGAAAAAATCACCATATTTATCTATTCGTATGTAGTATAAAACTATTTTACTTCATTTACACATGCACCTACTTGAATAAACAAAGCCTTTAATTATATAACTACATTGAAATAAAACGATTGTTTACGGATTTTATCGCGGATTTGGTTTAATTTTTACATTTTTTAATTTCCCGACGTTTCGATCACTTTACAGCTTTCATGGTCACGGGGCGGACTGAGGTATTAGTCATCCGCTCAGTGACTGTTACAATTAAACTACCCTTATTTTGAAAATATTAAATTAAAACTTAATTTAAATAGCTAGCTAGTCTATGGTTGCGTTCCGACCTACGCAGAAGGAGCTCACTGTGTCTTGAGGTCTGGCAGTTGGTTTTTTGGGTTCCGATTTAATTAAGTGTAGAATTGGATCCCATGCTTGTGCAAGCTTCAAGCCATCTTCTCTATTGAAATTAGGATGTTTTTTAATTTCAATAGCCTCGCGAAACATCCTGGGCAGGAATCGGTGTTCTTTTGCGAGGACTTGGGGCTGGTCAAAGCGAAGGTAATGCTTGGAGCCTTCTTCTATATGTTCAGCAACTGCAGACTTCGTTGAGCGTCGATGTTTCACGTCAGCTATGTGTTCTTTTACGCGGGTCCCTATGCTTCGTTTAGTTTGACCAATGTAAGAGAGACCACAGTCGCAATCTATTTTGTATATGCCCGGTTCTTGCAAGGGTATATGGCACTTGACAGGTGGTAGAAATTGACTAATCTTCTTGGGCGGCTTGAAGTATGTTTTGATAGAAGCACGCTTCAGGATATAGCCAATCTTGTCTGTGACTCCTTTGATGTATGGCAATACAACCGGGACCCGTTCAACTGTGGCTGGTTTCACTCGGTTTCTGTGACAGCGGCGTGGAATTTGGAGCTTGTTGTCTCGCAGTACTTGCTTGACGTGTTGCAGCTCAGTCGCCAGGTGTTTCTCGTCACAGATTCCTCGTGCTCTCTGAAACAAAGATTTACCCACGGTAGCTAACTGTTTTGGATGATGGTGAGAATCACCGTTCAGATATTTATCTGTATGGGTCTTTTTTCGATACACAGTGTGACTTAAGAACTGATCAGGATTACGGATTACTAAAACATCTAGGAAGGCAAGAGATTTATTGTGTTCTAACTCCATAGTAAATTGAATTTTATTGTTGATGGATTTAAGGTGATTTAAAAATGCAGTTACTTGGTTAGATGGTAAAATTGTGAAAGTATCATCTACGTACCGCTTGTAAAATCTTGGCGAGACTGGGGCTGTACTAAGGGCTGTCTCCTCAAAGTCCTCCATGAAAATATCGGCGACTACAGGAGATACAGGTGAGCCCATAGCGACGCCATCCAATTGTACATAGTATTTATTATTCCACAACATATAGCCAGATGTGAGGCAGTGATTAAGTAATTCTGCATATTCTACTGGGATGTTATTCTCTGCTAACTTCCTAGTGACAATTGTGATGCAGTCTTGTACTGGTAGACTTGTAAAAAGTGACTGGACATCAAAACTAACCATTGTTTCATTGTCAGCTAATTTTAGATGTTTAATATCACTGACAAATTGGTATGAATCCTTCACAGATGCTCTAGTGTTTCCTCTGAGTGGTGAAAGCACTTTTGCTACGTGCTGAGCCAATCTGTAGGTTGGTGTATCGATCTGACTCACAATGGGACGTAGTGGAGCATTTTCCTTGTGTATTTTTGGCAATCCATACAATTTTGGAGGTTTTGCACACGATGGGATGAGTGACTTAACATTCAGATCTAACTTTTCGGAGTATTTGATTATTAAAGAGCTAGTGGCCTTTAATATTTTGTTAGTCGGGTCTGTTTTGACTATTTTATAAGTACTGTCATCCGATAAAAGTTGTTCAATTTTCTGGTTATAATCTGAAGTATCCATCACTACTGTCGCATTACCTTTATCTGCACGGAGAACAGTTAAATCCTTCATAGATCGCAGGTTCTTTAAAGCGATAAATAAGTGTTTTGGGAGATTTGGTTTGGGCACTTTGTTTCGACGTAATACAGAAGATATATCTTGACGTATCGCCTCCGAATCTTCCCTTTTTATATCGTTAATGAAGAGACTGTTCTCAACGTTACAAATAATGTCTTCATACGGTATCCTACGTGGAGTTACGGCAAAATTTAAACCTCTTGATAAAACCTGAACTGTGTTTTCATCCAATGTTTGTTTTGACAGATTAATGACAGCGCGCTGTTTGTCTGCGCGGGAGTGAGTGTTATCTATGTCAGGATACGTTCCATGCCTGCACTCGGAGTTGTTATAATTTTTGGCATTTGATTTGGCGGAAAGTTTTTCATATTTAATAATGTGTTTATTTTTGCATTCATTATATTTAGATGATTCTCGTTTATTTAAAGTGTCAATGCAATGTTCGAAATCAAATGCTGATAATACTGTCTTAACTTCATTGGATAATTTTTCAACACAAATATTTATGTAATGTAGGTCGGATCGTGTTTCATGTATGGTAGCTTGTAACAGTTTTTTACTCGCCTGGTATAGAATTTTAGCGCTCCCTCGTATGCTTCTCTTCGGTGATATTTTCACACACGTAGGGATGAGATTATGGTCACGGCATCTCTTCAAGAAATTCAAGGATGATATACATCTTGCGCGCTTAGTCTTCAAATTCTCCAACCGGCGTATTTTGTTTGCAATATTCAGTCCGTACTGGCTTGCATAATGGTTTCTTAGATTTACGCGAATGTTACACATTGAAATAAAACGATTGTTTACGGATTTTATCGCGGATTTGGTTTAATTTTTACATTTTTTAATTTCCCGACGTTTCGATCACTTTACAGCTTTCATGGTCACGGGGCGGACTGAGGTATTAGTCATCCGCTCAGTGACTGTTACAATTAAACTACCCTTATTTTGAAAATATTAAATTAAAACTTAATTTAAATAGCTAGCTAGTCTATGGTTGCGTTCCGACCTACGCAGAAGGAGCTCACTGTGTCTTGAGGTCTGGCAGTTGGTTTTTTGGGTTCCGATTTAATTAAGTGTAGAATTGGATCCCATGCTTGTGCAAGCTTCAAGCCATCTTCTCTATTGAAATTAGGATGTTTTTTAATTTCAATAGCCTCGCGAAACATCCTGGGCAGGAATCGGTGTTCTTTTGCGAGGACTTGGGGCTGGTCAAAGCGAAGGTAATGCTTGGAGCCTTCTTCTATATGTTCAGCAACTGCAGACTTCGTTGAGCGTCGATGTTTCACGTCAGCTATGTGTTCTTTTACGCGGGTCCCTATGCTTCGTTTAGTTTGACCAATGTAAGAGAGACCACAGTCGCAATCTATTTTGTATATGCCCGGTTCTTGCAAGGGTATATGGCACTTGACAGGTGGTAGAAATTGACTAATCTTCTTGGGCGGCTTGAAGTATGTTTTGATAGAAGCACGCTTCAGGATATAGCCAATCTGTCATTAATCTGTCAAAACAAACATTGGATGAAAACACAGTTCAGGTTTTATCAAGAGGTTTAAATTTTGCCGTAACTCCACGTAGGATACCGTATGAAGACATTATTTGTAACGTTGAGAACAGTCTCTTCATTAACGATATAAAAAGGGAAGATTCGGAGGCGATACGTCAAGATATATCTTCTGTATTACGTCGAAACAAAGTGCCCAAACCAAATCTCCCAAAACACTTATTTATCGCTTTAAAGAACCTGCGATCTATGAAGGATTTAACTGTTCTCCGTGCAGATATAGGTAATGCGACAGTAGTGATGGATACTTCAGATTATAACCAGAAAATTGAACAACTTTTATCGGATGACAGTACTTATAAAATAGTCAAAACAGACCCGACTAACAAAATATTAAAGGCCACTAGCTCTTTAATAATCAAATACTCCGAAAAGTTAGATCTGAATGTTAAGTCACTCATCCCATCGTGTGCAAAACCTCCAAAATTGTATGGATTGCCAAAAATACACAAGGAAAATGCTCCACTACGTCCCATTGTGAGTCAGATCGATACACCAACCTACAGATTGGCTCAGCACGTAGCAAAAGTGCTTTCACCACTCAGAGGAAACACTAGAGCATCTGTGAAGGATTCATACCAATTTGTCAGTGATATTAAACATCTAAAATTAGCTGACAATGAAACAATGGTTAGTTTTGATGTCCAGTCACTTTTTACAAGTCTACCAGTACAAGACTGCATCACAATTGTCACTAGGAAGTTAGCAGAGAATAACATCCCAGTAGAATATGCAGAATTACTTAATCACTGCCTCACATCTGGCTATATGTTGTGGAATAATAAATACTATGTACAATTGGATGGCGTCGCTATGGGCTCACCTGTATCTCCTGTAGTCGCCGATATTTTCATGGAGGACTTTGAGGAGACAGCCCTTAGTACAGCCCCAGTCTCGCCAAGATTTTACAAGCGGTACGTAGATGATACTTTCACAATTTTACCATCTAACCAAGTAACTGCATTTTTAAATCACCTTAAATCCATCAACAATAAAATTCAATTTACTATGGAGTTAGAACACAATAAATCTCTTGCCTTCCTAGATGTTTTAGTAATCCGTAATCCTGATCAGTTCTTAAGTCACACTGTGTATCGAAAAAAGACCCATACAGATAAATATCTGAACGGTGATTCTCACCATCATCCAAAACAGTTAGCTACCGTGGGTAAATCTTTGTTTCAGAGAGCACGAGGAATCTGTGACGAGAAACACCTGGCGACTGAGCTGCAACACGTCAAGCAAGTACTGCGAGACAACAAGCTCCAAATTCCACGCCGCCGTCACAGAAACCGAGTGAAACCAGCCACAGTTGAACGGGTCCCGGTTGTATTGCCATACATCAAAGGAGTCACAGACAAGATTGGCTATATCCTGAAGCGTGCTTCTATCAAAACATACTTCAAGCCGCCCAAGAAGATTAGTCAATTTCTACCACCTGTCAAGTGCCATATACCCTTGCAAGAACCGGGCATATACAAAATAGATTGCGACTGTGGTCTCTCTTACATTGGTCAAACTAAACGAAGCATAGGGACCCGCGTAAAAGAACACATAGCTGACGTGAAACATCGACGCTCAACGAAGTCTGCAGTTGCTGAACATATAGAAGAAGGCTCCAAGCATTACCTTCGCTTTGACCAGCCCCAAGTCCTCGCAAAAGAACACCGATTCCTGCCCAGGATGTTTCGCGAGGCTATTGAAATTAAAAAACATCCTAATTTCAATAGAGAAGATGGCTTGAAGCTTGCACAAGCATGGGATCCAATTCTACACTTAATTAAATCGGAACCCAAAAAACCAACTGCCAGACCTCAAGACACAGTGAGCTCCTTCTGCGTAGGTCGGAACGCAACCATAGACTAGCTAGCTATTTAAATTAAGTTTTAATTTAATATTTTCAAAATAAGGGTAGTTTAATTGTAACAGTCACTGAGCGGATGACTAATACCTCAGTCCGCCCCGTGACCATGAAAGCTGTAAAGTGATCGAAACGTCGGGAAATTAAAAAATGTAAAAATTAAACCAAATCCGCGATAAAATCCGTAAACAATCGTTTTATTTCAATGTGTAACATTCGCGTAAATCTAAGAAACCATTATATAACTACAGTAATTGATTACATCCAGTTTACACCAATTCAGTGCTGATTAATACCAAACAGTCGGTTCACTAATGCAGTCTATAATATGTTTGCATAGCCTCAGCCTGCGGACAGGTCTGTGGACTCTGTCGGTATGTGTAACCATAAGTTTGTGTTTACCTCAACAATTACCATGGGCTTGCGGTTGCAAACCGACTGTGATGTCACGGCTACCGGTTTGATTCTACCAATAAGCTGCATAATGCACAGTAATTATATTGATTTAGTTGGGTGCGATGTCTCTATGCTTGTGGTTGCCGGGTTACCCACAGATGGGTGTTGTTGTGCATTGGTTTCCGGGACTTAGAACTTAGTCTATTCAATTATCTACAGGTACTTATAGTGTGTACGTAAGTACGTTAATAGTGAGGTCAACTTCATTGGTAAGATGGATCTAAAATGAACATAAGTTTGTAAACGGCTAGTTTACTCGTGGCAGATACTCTTATGCGAGAGATCGCCTGGGTTCGTACCCAGATTTTGCGATGGTCCGTCCGCAATGTCTATTTCTCCCGCCAAACAGAAGTGTAATTGCACTATTGTGTTCCGGTTTGTAGCAGAACATTGTAGCCAGAGTGACTACTGGATATATTGAGGCTTAATATTTTATGTCCCACGATGTAGATCAGGCGAAAGGCATGCTCGCCTCGCCATCTACTGCGATAAAAAGACGTTATTTTTGCATTTGCGTTAGTTTCGTATATTATGGTGACGAGTGATTTTTCTAATTGCACATATCCTTGTCCTAGTAAGGCATTTAGTTTTACAAGCTCAGGATACGGTGAGAAATGTCTATAATTTGTCTGAACGTGACGAGAAGTGAACTAGTCTCACTACAGGATTATTTTACCGTTTCACAAAATGACTGGCACACGCACTCAATAACGAAGAATCAACACACCAAAGGAAGTTGACGTAATCCCCAACTCGACAAACACGAAACTAAAAACAATTAAGAATAGATGAATCCGGCTGCACACTTAAAAACACAAGTTTGACATAAGAATGTACTCCGGCACCTAAAACAAATCACTTGTCGACCCGAAATTAACCGCGGCCACGGATATGTGTTTATTTAAGGCAAACTTCCACTCACATGTATATTTTTTCTCTTTTCACTAAATATAGTCTTTTGTATACACTATAAACACGTGTAAGGGAATCCAAATACCGTTTAAGCTTCGCGGCCATTAACAATAATCCTTTTTATTCCGTTTAGTGAAATTGTGCGGGCGGGTGATAACGACCGCACGTCTGCATCAGTGGGTTGATTATTTAGAGTATTCAAAATGCTAAGGATAAATAAATATATTTGTTAAATATCTAGTGCTTCTACAATATTTGGTGTACTGATATTTATCCCAGAGTCTTCGTTTTTTGTGTATAATTTTGCAAACGTACGTATATTTTCTTTAATTTCAAATGTATATTTATTTCAATGCTTGATAGCACAACACCACTTAGCAATGTCTATGAAAATAAGTATAACTATAGGGGAGGTCGAGGAGAGATGGCAATAAAGGAAAACTAGGTCGTAAGGGACATGCGAAAAAAAAACTAGTTGCAACTTGCATCTACTAGATTGCACTACACTCCTGATAGTTCATTGAATGCGATGCCTTGGAGCGACATGCTACATCAAGCGTAAATAAACAAAAAATACCTAGAACCGTCTAAAAATATGGCCAACTCTCCCAAATTTACCCCATAATATTACACTAATTCATATTTTCGAGAAGCTATCAATTTGTTCCGATTTGAAGGAATCTCGTCGATTACCTTTCCAGAATCAGACTGGCTATTAATTCAATTAAATTTATAGCCTGGTGGATCGTTATAACCAATTTGTACATACAATTTTGGGCATTTATTGAACTGTTTGTGTTCGATTTTAATTGCGTTTTAAGTAGAGGTTGGCGATAATATAATGGCATGGAGTTTGAAGCACTGACCGGTTTGAGGGCAAACGTTTTGTGAATGCGCGTTGCAGGAATATTATACGGTAGAATTGTCGGTATACCATTATGAATAAAATCATGGCAACGGTTTCAGGAACTGTGAAATTGTTTCACACCCATTGATTTTGGCAATATTTCGGTTTTTAGTTTGAAGTTATTTATTAACTATGGAATTTAATTACATTTTGTGTCTCATTGCTGTGGTGGTATGGTTTGATAATTGTTGTTAAATTCAATCCAGAACAAATTAAAATATTGATCAAGCTTATAAAACACATAGATATATTAGAATCAGAAATGCCGAACATAAAATTGTCATTCATATTATTGGATAGATACGAGAAGGACTGCATCAGAACTCTAAAAAATTTGAAAAAAAAAAAAACAGTTAAGGAGTCGCATGTCAAAGATCACGAGAAATCACGAGGTTGATAACCGTATCGAGATCCTTGTGTGTGAGACTAGCTCCTTATTTCGTCTAGACTGGATATGATTAAGATTTCCACCTTACTTCCTCATTCTCATTACCTTAATCACCAATCTCATTTTAAAACTAGGAATAGTATTTTTATTGCAATTAATAGCGAGAAACAAGCCGTTTGGCTGATGATAAGCGATACGACCGCTCATAGCATTACAGAGCAATGCTTGGCAATTGGCATTCCACTGCGCTCGTCAGGCATAAGATGTTAAGTATCAATATGTCCAGTAGTTACTCTGGCTACAATGTCCTTCAATCCGAAACACAACAGTGCATTTACACTGTTTGACGAGAGAAATAGACATTGCGATGGTATCTACCCAGACAGTCTCACATATGTGAGAGATCTGGGATGAGAGACCTACCACCAGTTGTTGTTGTGTTCACAAATAACCACCTTATAAAAAATCCCAGCAAAGTAGTATTAAAAACTCCTCTAAAAATTAATTACAAAGATATAACCCCTGTTTCTTCACCGGATGACGTTTTAATCCCTCGATAAATGTGTGTTATGAAGGACCACTTACACTAATACTTCTCGGAGTACTCCGGTCACATTAATATCAAGACAATGCGACTTAGCACTTCCTTGAGACAATCTACTTCAACACTTTTAAGGATGAACGGAATCTTGAACATTAATCATTAGGTATTAGGGTCTTTATAGGTATACCTTAGAGTATTTATAATATAGAGGAAGCGCTGTCAAATATTTCCTTTTTCAGAAATGTAGATATTTTCTCGTACGTAATGGGGGTAGCGCTCATATATTGGTTAAAATTGAAATAATTATTTAACACAACTAATTGCGATAAATTCCTTTGATAACTGAAAGTATATTTGGCTATTATCCTTTTAAAATGAGTTTGAGTGGAATCAAATAGTCCTAAACTACTTCTCTTTATTTTTCTTTTTCATGTATATCGTGCATGTAGGACAACCTATCAAATTTCAACCAATGAGGGCAGACAAAGGTGACCCGTCACCACCATTTTTATCTACGTTTTTGAAGCACCACCACTCCCTCTATATTATAAATACTCTAACGTATGTACGTCGAACGTGTTATGAACGTCTTAGGTATGGACGTTCTGACTACTGAACGGATACAGGAATTAGTACAGAATTTCTCTTTCTATTTATACAACAAAATATTTACTAATCGCCCTTATTAACTTAGCTTCTAATTAGTGTTGTATAAGTCCACCTTTCATGTTTTTACAATGAAAGTGTTGACCAAATCACGCTTTATATTACGTTTAACATCTAATGTTGATTAATGAAGAAACATTATATGAAAACAGGCGGTAAATATGAAAAATGAAAACTTGATATCAAATTGTCTAATTCCATTCCTCATTCAGAGGGCACCATTATTAATTTAGATAACAATTAGTGACGCCACGCCTAATAGTAATTGGCTATTAACATCAAAATTTATAAGGTAATTTAGTATATTTTTCAGCTTATATTGTCTGGGCGGAATATCGCGTGAGAGCGTTGCTTTCGCTCGGCGACAGCGAGGGGACATCGCGTGACACAAAATTAGTTTCCGACACATATAATAGGTTGCCTGATCAAAAGTCACTTAAATATTATATAAAATATGCCTGTTATAAGCCCTTGCCAATATTAGAGACAGGTCGGTGGGAGTATTCATTTTGGGTTGACAAGGGTTAGAATGTGTTTAGGTTATCTGTTTTAGTCGTCAGTATAAAGTACCTAACATCCGAATATAATATTCCGATTTAAAGGCATAATTTTAATTTTTATATCGCCATCATTTTTCTTAGATTAAAGTTACATTATATAAGGATATCAAGGTAGTTTTAGTTTGTTTATGATCCTTAAAAAATATGCATTGAAAAAGTACATTTGTCAATATTTAAGGTAACGATATAAATGCTGACAACATATACTTCCAATCTAAATGACGTACCAAATGTCATACAATCAGTATAAGTGTTATGATCGAATCAAGTTAAAAGAATCATCCATCGTGACTAATTTTATATATGGTTGGCCACCCCTGGCACGCATTTATTACCGCGAAACGGGCGAGCCAATAAAACCACTGAATCAAAGAGAAAAAGTGCTCTCCGTTCTATAAATATTTTATTTGGGATAGTGAGAAGTGTGGTGGCCATGTTTGCGGATCGTGTAGGGACATATGTGAATACAAGTGCAATGAACACAAAGAACAGAGTTTCTTTATTTTTTGCTCGTGATTGTCAAATAATCTCTTAAAGGCGAGTTCTATAATGTTGATTTATATGTACATATTGTTTTTCTGTGATTTTAAATTAAGGTATATTGTCCGCTATCCATATGTGATTCACTTTCCTGGTTGCTTCTTTTTCAAAATACTATAAGAAAGAGTAACTTTCAACAGAAATTTCGCTGAAGGATTTTAATCTTACTAATATTATAAAGGTGAAAGTTTGTATGTATGTTTGTTACTCTTTCATGAAAAAACGGCTCAACAGATTTTGATGAAATTTGGTATAGTGATAGCTGACACCCTGGATTAACACATAGGCTACTTTTTATCCCGAAAAATGTAGTGTTCCCGTGGGATGAGTCAGGAAATAGAAGACGGGACGAACCTGAAGTCCACGCGAACGAAGTCGCGGGCAAAAGCTAGTATTTATATATTTACGTAGACACTTTTCTTAATATTGACAGCCTCCGTGGCGCAGTTGGCTAGACGCCGCCTGTGAAACGAGAGGTCGCGGGTTCGATCCCCGCACCGAGAGAAATGTTTGTGTGGCCCACAAATATTTCTTCCGGGTCTGGGTGTTTGTGAGACCAAAAAGTCTCTCGTAGTTCCTGATACCCACGACACAAGACTCGATTTTAGTGTGGGGTCAGGACTATGTATGTGACTGTTGGGTGTTATTTATTTATTTATTATTTTATTTAATATTGAGCTGCAGAATTAATCAAGTTAGTATTATTTTTACACGATTTATACTTAGGATATTCAAATAAAATAAAAACAAATTAATATGATATTGTATGGTTAACAAAAGACCTAAAAATATCAAACTAAATAATAATATCTCCAACCATCTCTAAATCATAGTCACCCGACGACGGGAGCTCGGGGAACTTTTACTAATGTGTGGTAGTCAAATGGACTCCAGAGAATTGATCCAGTGAATAAAGCACTCTATTTGCACCACTATAGAGTGCAAAACATAATGACCACGTGAAATATAAATAACAAACTGTGGCCTGTACCGCCACTCATGCATATGGAAATTGGGACTTAGGTCATAGAATATGGGTGCCTACTTGTGTTCTGATAGTTTTATTGGCGAACCGTAACGGATTTGTGTTATATAAATATTTTATAAATGTATTTTAGGATGAAACATAGGTCCTTTAATCCCCGCTCTCCCTTAAATAAATTAATGGTTGGGGCTTTGAGAGGTTTCGAGAGGTTTGAAAGGATTTTACAGTCGGCAATGCACTATGCATGTCTTTTCGAGTGTTCGACCGATGGTGGACGCTGGCTGGCCGTGAGTGGAAAGTGGCTTTTTAAGTATTGTAATAAACTAACGTTAAAGAAGATTAGTGGTGTGAATTTACAATTTTACGTAGTTCGTTTTTAAATTTGAAAAGTAGTGCATTAATTTTCCTTACTCTGTCGCGATGCTTTTTATGTTACTGGACTTCCTGCGTTTAAAAACCATTGTGATACTATTTTGCCTTATATTAAACCGTGTCTATGAATGTGTTAGCGCCATAAAGATATCGTTTTTAAATACTTTATTTAATCTAACTTACTTTTTCGTGAACTAAGTGCTAGTATATGCTCTATATGTTAATCGAAATGTCCATTGACATGTTATAAATTAAACATGCAATAAATGAAATTATAGACAGCTAAGCTATCGCTAACCTTTATAAAAGGTTTTCTAATTGGTGTAGGCGTAAAACTCCCTAGTTCCTCTCATATAAACTTTATTCTTATAGCCTTTGTGTGTTGACCTACTTCCTTCATAATGCCCCGATTTCAAAGGCATTAATTGTAACTATTTTTGAACTCTGCGATTGATTTTAATAAAGAAAAGTTCACATTTTTTTTACCATTTTCAGCATGAAAAGTTTGAGTGCAATTTTTGATCCTGAAGTTTGTTTTGTACCGAAAGAACTTCGAACTTTCTCTTTTTGATGTTCAGCATACATCACTACGTTACGATAGAATTAGGTTTACATGGATTATATTTGTGGTGGGATTGTCGACAAGCCTTATAGCGCGATCTATAACGTTGGGAATCATTTTATATCACTCTTTATTATTATAAATGATATACAATTTTTAATTGTAATTACCTTGTTAATTGGAGATTTAAATAACTTTCTACGTACAATTTAGTGCTCATGAAATATTCTGTGCTAATTTTCACAAATCTGTTGTTACGTGTCAACATCATCTGCATAAGTTCACCGGAATAGCCATTGTTATACACCAATAAATAATTAATCTCTCGATGACGACAAAACCGTTTGTTTCGCATGTCGTTTTAATGAAACCATTACTTCATTGAATTTCTATGGTATGTAAAGTCTACCAAACCGCACTAGGCCAGCGCGGTAAAATATATGGCTCATCCACTCTCAATCGTACTCTCGATTGCAAAGGAGGTCCTTGTCCTACAGTGGGCCATGTATGGCACAATACAGAGATAACAAGGTTTCAATATTTAATAATATATGTAAAATTTTACGGGCGAATTTTTTTTTGCCTAACAGATCTGAAATGTCTAGGCTGCCTCGGTGGCGTAGTTGTACTACGGTATGATTGCAAAGCTGAGGTCTTGGGTTCGAATCTCGGGTTCTGCTTGCACTTCTGCCTATTCTTTCTGGAAAAAAGGCGTGAGTTAATGTAGATATGTATGTATGTAAGTAGAATTAAAATATCGAAATTTGGATCTCTAGATTATATAACGTGTAATTATCTGTACAATACGCTTTCCCAGTAGCCCTGCTCCCATTTACATGCTCGCAAGTAATACCACATCAGTGTATCCTTTTGCTCACAAAACACCTCAACAATACTCGTAAACAATAGTGTAAACAATAGCAGAACAAGTCACGTCATTACTTGCAAAACGCGCGGGTATTGGGTACTGGGTAGTCGGTATTGGGTAGTGGGTACGTCGGTAATTCGCGTCCGGACAGCGGGTAGCACGGCTCAGTGTAATTAGTGACGCGTGTGCAAATTTAATAACTCGCGTGCTGAACGGATTAGCCCTTAGAGGCGACGAGGCGGAGCCGGGAAGGTCACGACACGATGCCTTGACGGTAACGTATTCTTACACAGCTATATCAAAAACTTAAGACTGGTCAGTGTTAATGTGGCCATATTATATAGTGTAGTGTAGTATTACATGACTTTAAATTTGAAGGATATTACTTTTGTGCAATACTGAATTCAAAAGAAACATTCGTTGACTAACGAAACATTTGATACGGTGTAGAGTTTGAAAGCACAGCTCTTAATATCACAGCTGTACAATCCCAGTGCAAATTATCAAAATTGCCTCGCAATTGCTTGCGTACATTTAAATTACAGGAATAACACTCATAAACCTACATTTTTAAATTCAACACATAACAAAAAATACCACCACTTACTCAACAGCAAAGTAAAATACAAAATCTCTATAATTCTCAAATTTTTGTTGCATTCACTAAATCCAATTTCAGCTCAATTCGCGTGTTGTTAACTAAAAAAAACTCGTTAAACTAAACCGTGGGTTGTAAAGGGTCGTACTTTGGAATCGTATTTGCTTACCGCGAACGCTCGTCAATCACGCTGCGAGCGCTGACTGTGCATTTCAATTTTAAACATGTGCCACACACACGTGTTAAGATGGGCTATAGCTTTGCGAAAGGATCGGTTGGATTGCCTTTGAGAAGAAATGAAGGAATTAAAGTTGTATTTTTCTATTCGTCAGGAATTTATGCACGGTATGGCGATAGGCTCTACTAGTTTTGCTACTGTACATGAGCGGTTGTATTGCTTACCATGGCATACTTGCCCTTGATCGCTATAAAAATAAAGTTCGAAGTGGCCTTCGTCCAGCGACTGCATCAAAAACATTATACCGTCCTTGGTTAACCGCGTTATGTTAATTTTATTAATTAAAACAATTAGTGAAAATATACTTCATCAAGGGCAGACCATTTAAACAGTTACACTAGATTTGTAAATCCACTTAACTAACACAAAGGCTCGTTTAGGCTCGTCTTACCAGCCTTACAGTGCGGTCTATTACCAACGTCTTTGTTAGTTCCTTGATCGAATTGTGGCCATAGTGTAATCTGTATCGGGGCTCATTACAACCGATGGTCCGATTGAGAGTGCATAGAACATAGTTTACCGCGCTGGCTTATTGGCAACGTTCATATATCATAGTAATTCTAGTAAAATCTTTATTTTGCGGTGATTTTCTCACGATATTTTTCTTCACTGTCAAGTGCGTAATAATTGAATATTAGTTTACAGTTTTGCGAAAAATACTTAAAATCCACTTTTATCAATTATAGTTGTGGAAAATATCCGTAATTTCTGCTATTTAAGCCAGGTTACACAACATTTGTAAAGCCGCTTAACCGTCACAAAGGCTTGTTTCAGTTCGCCTTACCAGCCTTACAGTGCGGTCTATTAGCACCGTCTTTGTTAGTTCATTGATCGTGGCTAACGTAGAGGTATGGAAATGTAATGATATTTTTTAAATAAGATAAAAATAAATTACTGTTACAATAAAACATTTCTATGGAAATTGCATTAAGCAGCTGGTAATATAAGACTCGCCAACGGCCAGCGTGGTGGGCTATATGGCCTAACCACTCTCAGTCGCACTGTCGATTGTAGAGTAGGCCCGTGCCCTGCAGTGGGACGTATATGGGCTGATACAGAATATAAGACTCAACAAATCTATTTAAAAATAACTAAGAGAATAATAAAAACCACGATCTAAAAAGCTTTATAAAAAATATTGAATTTTGTATGGTATAAGTATACTGAAGAACGATATTTCGCCATTAAGATTCCAAAGTTCATGATTTAAATGTCAGAAGTCACCAGTAGATATTTTTAGTAATCCTTAATAACGATGAATTATTTAAGACGTTTTACTATGTTGTATATTATTAATACGGGGTATATCCAGACTGCGATTTAAAACGAAGCCAGATGGTAGATTCGGTGACTACAGACACAGAGGAAATAAAACTTTCGCGTTATAAAAGCGAGTATTGTCATTTTTTAAGTGTCATCGTGTTTGGGTGGTAAATACATAGTTTTTGCCAAAATAATAATTAAATCCTTGCGTACTGCAACTTTAAAATGAAATGGTGTACATTCATATTTTAGGAAAACGATGTATTTTCCAGTCAAGCACGACAATAGAAAAAAACCCTATAAAAAACGTCACATTATGTCGTAATTTTTAATATTATTGTGTTTGAAATCTTAGTGACTACCATATGGTTTCGTTTTCGGCCGCAGTCTGGTACACCCTGTATGTAACTATTCTGGCAAAGGATTAAATATTGTATAATACATTTTAAAAAGTGATCTATACATATCTGTGAGTTACTCTATGGTTATTTCAGTAACGATTGATGCATATCAGCAACGTCAACCATGCAAAAATCCCAAGCTTTAAAAATCCATCGCCTCGCTCCGCCATGGAGGGCGGTTCTAACTCATCGGGCAACTCAAATTAAGACTAACGATATGGCCGCCTTAATGCGGGCCCGTTTTAATTTTAATTTGAAAACAGATCCGCCTTAACGACAACCGGGCGGCCATCGCTTAGCTTAAAATCCATTTTGTTAACGATCGAACGTAAACAGTAATTGATGCAACATGTGTTTTGCAATTTTTTATGCCGGCACTATAATATACAATGCAGTTGAGTTGATATTGTAAGGCAGAGTTTTTCAATCTGTGGGTCGCGACCTCTCGGGGTTCGCAAAGCCTTACTCAACGAGTCGTCTGACAGAGTATATGACTTTATAATAAATATAAGTTCCAAAATAGAGAAAATCAAAATCATAGTTTTCTAGATTGCTAACTCTTTTACTGTCTAAGGTCCAAGCGGTCGCTTTTTCAAAAAGATTAAATAAATAAATAACACCCAACAGTCACATACATAGTCCTGACCCCACACTAAGATCGAGTCTTGTGTCGTGGGTATCAGGAACTACGAGAGACTTTTCGGTCTCACAAAGATTGAAAAACAATGTTGTAAGTAACTTTGAGATGACCACTTTAAAAAAAGCAAGGTTAGGAAAACAAAGAGAGCGCGGGGGGCTTCCACAGATGGATTCGCACGGATCGATGGAGAGAATGCTAAGAAAAAATAAATATAATGTTTTAAAGCAGAGCGTTATTTGTGATAAAGTATTAATATATGAAACGGTGTTCTGAGTTGATTGGGGAGGTCTTACGATATTATACGCCTACGCGTAGTCGATACACGCAATTGTGTATTATTGTGATCGGTTCTTTACTATTGCGTACGGTGGTTGCTATTCCGGCAGATATGACGGCGTATAATAGTAAAAATAGTCCTTAAATATCAAAGCCATGATCATTATGACTTATCATCAGGAACTCGTCGTTTTTTCTTTGTTTACTTACTGCACGGTAGATACACAGGTTCAACTTACCTGAAAAAATGAAAAAAACATTTAATTAATTTCTAGTAAATTTTTGGTTCAATATTTTAAATATCAATTTTATTATCAATACAAAGCAATAGCGTTGCTGAAAAGCAGGCTTTTTATTTTCCAAGGATTTGCCTAGTGAATATTCCAGGAGAGTGATGATCAATTACATACAAATGCTAATGTATCCCCAAAGGATAGGTAGATGTGCTACTAATGTAAATTCCAATGTGCTGCGCTAATTGTGCAATTTGTTCTGTTCCTACTCTGATCCAAACAAAACAATACACAGAAGTTGATACGTTTATAAGATATCTGTGTGAATTACATATATTGTGGAAGTATTTTTAGTTTCCATTTAGATTTTTTAGCAATGTTCTTTTTCCGCAAATACTATGATGTACCCACTATGCAATATATTTTTTTGAGATAAAAAAATCAAATTCAATTATTTCAACAATCGATTTGAAACAACATAATAAAACACATTACCATTTTTATATATCCGAAATAACTTTCAATCAATTTTCAACCCGTCCCGTGCATGCCGCGGGGCAACAAGTCGATGCGACTAAAATGGTACAATTTGTACACTCATCTAAGTAATACAAACAAACGGTTAACCCTCAAAAGTACGCCACCCCGCCTACAACGATGACATTTGCAAAAATACGAAATGACGGGCGAAAGCGTCTCTTCGGCATGTCAATCGAATTTTACTTATACAAAGCAATCGTGCGTCGCAATTGAGAAGAAATAGCGAATGTTAATTTTAATAGAAATTATAATTGAATACAGAATATGGATCTTTTGGAACTGACACGTTATGGAGATAATATGGCAAGCAATATAGAAGAACACTCAAGGCAGAGTTTATCTACAATATAGGGCTATTGAATTCATAAAAATACAGGCCACTAGATAGGTTGGTTACTTTGAACAGCTCATGCTGGAAATCGTTAAGTTAGGTTTGTTTACTGAGGTCGTTTTGAGGCTTATGATGATAACCTAAATATAGAATGGTCATCTCACTCTTCGGCCTAAACTTCCTATAGAGAAAAGGATCATGGTGAAGAGAGATAGATTTAGTTTATCATGCAGCCCTGTATGGGTTTTTGCGCAAACATAAATGATAATTTTGCGCAATAATCATAAAGGTCACTGACGCGTATTAAAATAATTAACCTAAAACTACCGATCAAAAACATATTTAGTTAATAAAATGTTCATTTGATCCCACATGACAACAGATAAATAATGATGCAACACGTTGATAAATACAATTCAATAATGCCTTCAACACTATCAAATTTACAAAATTAATTTGATTCGGTGACAATGGAATCGCAGTTCTCGATGTAGCGAGCCCACCTGTCTGTTAATGCGAAAGAACCATTAACCATTAGTGTAAATGAATTCTGGCATGGACGCTGAATTACCTCTATCGATGTATACACACGTAGAGGCTTTATTTTGAATGTACTGAAATAGCCCGATAATGTTTAGGTAATTGAAGAGCTCGCAGCGCTGTTGATGGGATGAATTTTCGTAGTACGTGTGTTGAAATAATATGGGTTTGATTACGAGATGGAAAGCGACTATAAGGTGTGGTAAGAATTAATTTTTGCGTTTTGGAAAATTAGTTTTTCACTTGTTGTTTAATAAAAAGCAGGAATATAAATTAAATCATCATTCATTGGATTGATCATTCTAAGTGCAGCACTTCGAGATATCTAATGTCAAGAAAATAGTTCGTCTTAAGGAACGTGTCGTGATATCACGGTTCACCTTTGTATTAAACGTAATATGTATCATAATAAAATCCATAGGTCACCTTTACATAAATATGAGAGAATGAGTGAACTAATAACCATATATTGTGTGATCGCACCCCTATCTTATAATGAAAGGCGCTTAAGGTTATATACGTAAAATATATTTTACTTAAAGTTTTTAAACTGAATAATGCATTTATATTTTACCAAAAACTGGGAAACATGGCGTTCTCTTAGAGTGTAGGATATGAATTTTTAACACGCTGCTTCTCATAGGAGAAATAGCATTTATTTAAGCCCAATATGGACGGTACGATGCCTGGGCAGCTAAAATATCTGAATTTCTGTGCGTCCTTAATCCCACGTATCTTATTTTCTTCTTTTATTTTATATGCGGAAGCTCTTTATTTTTGTTCGATTTTATTTATTTTCAAAATTCGATGATTGAATGCTGAATTTTCATTAATTTTACTCAATGGGTGTAGATTTTGTCGACCTATAAAATCTGCTGAAAAGTTATTCAAATTGAGAATATTTTTATAAATATGCTTCATCACAGCAATAAATAAAAAATAATTATACTATATTTAGTCGCAGAATCTGTATCTGTTTCAGCCCATATACGTCCCACTGCAGGGCACGGGCCTACTCTACAATCGACAGTACGATTGAGAGTGGTTAGGCCATATAGTCCACCACGCTGGCCTAGTGCGGGTTGGCGGACTTACATACCATAGAAATTCTTATATGGTATGCAGGTTTCCTCACGATGTTTTCCTTCACCGTTTTAGTGCGTGGTGATTGATGATCAATACACACATGACTCCGAAAAGTCAGAGGTGTGCCCTGGGATTTGAACCCGCGACCACCGAGAACATGTTGGCAGCCGCGTCTGGTCCGTTTACCAACAGGCCACCACGCACTTAAGTGTTTAGTCGCAGAATACTCAGAGTTAAATGATTTTATTGTGGATCAAAAAACGTGCATATTTGAGAATTCTCCACAAAAATTCAAAACGTATGTGAATTTCACAAAGCGCACTTAGCCGGCATGGTAGACTAGACTTAATCCAGCAGCGGGATATACAAATGAGTTTATTCGTTTGAAAAAACTCAAAAAACCCGCGAAATATAATATGTGCCCGACATGACGACTGGCTTACTTATCATATTGTGTTAGCGAAAAAATTTCAGCGAATCGGGGTTGGCGCTTGTAACACCTCTAGTTATCCTTTGGAACGGAATTGCCTGAGTATATGTGTGTAGTATATGGGTGGTAGGTTTGTCATATGTGAGAGGCCGCTTGGGTAGGTAGCACCACAATATCTATTTTCCCACAAACAGTAGTGTAAATGCACTGTTGTGCTGCGAATTGAAGGACATTGTAGCTAGAATGACTACTGGATATATTGAGACTTAACATCTTAGGTCTCAGGATGGCGAGCATAGTGGCATGCTAAGCCTTGCTTTGTAATTCATGGTGTTGTTTCATTTTGTTAATATCCATGAGCGGTCGTATCGCATACCATCAGACAAATGGCATGCGCGTCTCGCCATTCGTTGCAATAAAAAAAAACATTGTTCACAACAAAAACAGATTTTGTCTAAAACAACCATTTTCTATCGCCCATAACTTGCTCCACCGCCTCAAGCGTCTCAGGTTGATATGACGGCTTTTATCAGGTATTGTTTGGCTTTTACGATTGATGGCAGCGCTCGGGGCCTCCCCGCGGTTTACAAACATCTGCCATGAATAAAATATGCCGTGTGTTTGACGCTCTTTCCAAATCTCCTTGTTTCCAATATGTCAGATGTAATTGTAATGTGTTGCCGGAGAGATTGCCTATATGAAAAGATTGAGGTAATCTTTATAAAATAAAAGACTTTATGGCTTGGGATAACTGATAAGTTTGCTAACGATGAGTACATAAATTGATTCTTTGTAAGGTAAGTACAATACAATTCAAATAGAAAATTCACTCCGACATAATTCATACGCCTGGACACACGTGAGTTGCTATGACGGGTTTTCATTCTCGTTTCATTTTATAGTATGGACGCTATGCGGGGTGATATCGATACCACAACAACATCTAAAATCAGTAAAGATTGAATGAATTGTAGATATTGTTTCTAGTAGAGAACTTGCAGTCATAAGATTTTTATGAGATTCCCCATTATTATGAAAGCAAGTGGTGATTAACCAAATATGAACCATGTTACACTTAAAATTTGGCATAGTCCGCCCGTACCCTGAACATATGGTCTTCCCGCAGTAATCGGTTTCGCTGACAATTAGGCTATCACCAACTTGACTCCGTTTAATCGGTCAATTCTAGAAGTTATTGATGGAAATAAGTTTCAAACTGTTTACGAATTCAACATACCACTTCTAGAATACAAAAGCTTTAAATTGACGATTTATTTTTAGGTCACTTTTGTGCGATAATTTTTTTACAAAATAAATCATAATACTTCTGCTATCAGTACTCTATTACAGTAAATCTGTGGTCCATTGTATGAGTCAAAAGATTCGGTACGAATGCATAAATTTTTCCCCTCATTACAACCGGTGAAGTCCATTTAATATTTGGCCATTCAAATTTTGAACTCAAACGAAATGCACCATTATGGGCCACGTTAAAAGGAATTATTCAAAAATATACTAGGGTTCATAAAAACGGTTTTCACTGAAGGGATTTCTATAAAAATCTCTGAAATAAATGGACGCCCGTACAGTTTGCTTCGGTAAATATATCAGATTTTAGTATTTCAAGATTACGGAGAGTTTGACCTAAATGGACATGAAAAGATTGTGTTTTTTTTTTGCACCTGTCTCTATCCTACGCTTACACGAGATTGTTACAAATCTTTTATTTCATATTTTGATATAAGATTTATAACAATACAAGTACCTATTTCCACTTGTATATTGTATATAATAATATTTGTAAAACGGTTAAAACTCCAAAGATCATAACAGCTTTAATAGATCATTGATATAAACACTAAAACCTAGCCGAATAATGGATTTCCATACTTAAACTAAAATAATATAATTAGTGCATGTAACTCACACACTGTAACTCAGACACATACATAATCTTAACCTAACACTAAGATCGAGTTTAATATCGTGGGTATCAAAAATTTTCGGTTTCACAAACACCTAAACCTGTGGTATACACAAATATTTGTTTCGATGCGAGGATCGAATCCGCGGCCTCTCGTTTCACAGCCCACTTCTAACCAACTGCGCCACGGAGGCTGTCGAAAGCCACACATACAAACACATACAAAAATATTTAATAAGTGACGATATTTGTAAAATAATTAGCGTTGTTGCGTAGGCGTCGTATCGTAGACCTTAAAGGGACTGCGTGGGTAGTCACAGGTTAACGAGAGATATAATTAGAGGATCTTCATACAGTCAGGTCAGACTTGATTCCACCAAAAGGTTAATACTCGAAGCATCTCATCCTTGACTAATCTCCACGTGCCAAGGATTTGCGTTGGCTTTAATTCTTCGTATATTCGGTAGAAATTAATTAATTGAAATGAAATCTGAGAACGTCTTGGAAATTTAATAATTTTATGAGTTAATATTCAAATTCGTGATTACATTTATTTGTTTTGATTTACTGACTACAAATTTTAATTAAAGTGATTTTATGTTGGTGAATTTCTTTTGTTTAATTAAAATATTTTTGTAGATATGTTGACAGTTATTTTAATGATAATATTTTTATTGTGTTTATGATACTATGCAATTAGCCGACGTAAAGAAAAGTGCAACATAATATTCTTATTACAAGAATTAAAAAAAAAAACATTTAAAATATAATAAATATATACGAGTACAAATATGGAATTTATGGTACGAAAATATTTTTGTTATTACAAAAACTAGTCTCAAAATAATAATGATTATGAAAATCAAAGAAACAATTCATACTAACTTTTGCGTATATACATAATTATGTATAAGCAGCAGAATAAGTACAAAACATTGGTGTATTCAATTACAATTGAAATCGAAAACTAATAAGTGAATTAATCGCGAATACATCTTTGGTTTCAAAATTAATGTTTAGATTATGCGAAATACTTCAATATTAAATATTATTCTCGTTGATTCGTGAATGTTGAACAAATATGACAGCAAAAATATTTAAAGACTTAAGTAAGTATGTATTTACGCTTAAAATTGCCCGACCAGTTCTGTACCATTTCAATAAAATGTAAAAAAATTAATAAAAACATAATTTCTAACAACACAATTTAGACAAGGTACAATAAATAAATAAAAAACATACACAATAGTTATAAATAAAAATCTAAAACGAACGTTATTAACCTCCCCTTTGTAAAGTAAAGCCACATCTCATAAGCAAGACATCAAGAAACGGAACGGGCTAGGCAAAGGCTCTCGTCGGCCTAAATTCGGCGCCCAACCTACCAACGTGCCTCGGGCCATTATCTGACCACCCGCTGGATCTTCCAGGTCATCGGCGCCAGCTGGCCTAGATTCAGCCGCTGTTAGTTAAGCCTGATATATGGAGTATATCTTAGATTTAATTTTCATGAGAGCTCTTTGTAAATTTTGAACTAAATTATTGCCGCTAATGTGGGGGATTTATGGCGGTTGTTTGCTTTGGAATTAAGCGGTTTAAAGGATCCAATGTTAGTTATAGAAATTGACTTTTCGCTTCTGATTTACATATGTTTGGGATAGAGTTTAATTGTAGTGATGTTGTTAAACATCTCTTGTAATATTGTCATATATAAAATCAAACCATATCAAATGCAGAAGGAAAGAAAAGAAAGAAATACATGTAATTCAAGGCGCAAACATACACAGATAGGAAATAAAATAGAAATAAAAAAAACATGATATAACTACTATTATGCAACAATATTATTTAACTAAACTATTGCGACGAATTTTGACAAATCAAAATATTTTTTATTCAAATAGTCTTTCACAAGATCTTTTGAATAGTTAATTTATGCTACCACCGCTTCGGAACGTTTTGTAGCTGTGAAGAATAAACAGCGCAAGGAATCTCCTCAACAACACGAACATATAAAACTTAGATTACTATATAATATAATTTCCTGTCAAAATTAACATTTTTTTATTAACAGCCGACTATTTTTACAACGCGCTTTTTCACCTTTACTATGTACTACTTGATCAACTGTTATATATGTGAATATATGTTTATTTATTTCCTCGACTCGACTTCCTCAATACTGTCGTTGTACTATGGTACGATTACTTAGGTTCGAATCCCGGGTCGGACAAAGTGATATTTGTTTCTTTTTTCTTTATTATCAGCCCCGAGTCAAATATTTTTGCCATATATGGCCATGGGCTCGGCCCCTACCAAATCGTGGATGGAAAATACAAGGTGAAATATAGGTGTCCTGGTACCTCTGCCTACCCCTTCTGGAAAAAGGCGTGAATTTATCTATGTATAGTTGTTTCCTCTGTATCCATATCCATACAATGTCATCCATACTGCTGAAATAACAAAACGTGCTAATCCATTCCTCCCCTTCATTTAACACACTAGTGTAAAGCGTTATCTTTTAAAGTGTCAGCCGCCACTCAAACACAGACCTTCAAAAATACATCCCATCGTGAATGCGTCAACAGAAGTTTGTTCAGTTAACGAGCTCCGCACTAATTACAGCTAAATCTTTTTTGTCTATATAATCAAGTGCGCTCGCGACCTCCCAAACGAGTCCTCTTTCAGCCTCCACTTTAGTTTTCAGTATTTTGGTTGTCTTTTTTTGTGTTTAATAAAGTTTATGCATAAAGATGTTTCGTTTGCGCGGGAAGTTTAAGTAAATAAAAGAATAAATTCAAATAGGACGATTGAGTTTGCATTTTTGTTTTAAATTTAGAACATCTGCATCTGTATCAGCCCATTTACGTCCCACTGCAGGGCACGGGCCTACTCTACAATCGAGAGTACGATTGAGAGTGTTTAGGCCATATAGTCCACCACGCTGGCCTAGTGCGGGTTGGCGGACTTACATACCATAGAAATTCTTATAAATCGCTATGGTATGCAGGTTTCCTCACGATGTTTTCCTTCACCGTTTTAGTGCGTGGTGATTGACTATTAATACACACATGACTCTGAAAAGTCAGAGGTGTGTCCTGGGATTAATGAACCCGCGACCACCGTGAACATGTTTGCAGCCGCGTCTGGTCCCGGGGCGTAAATTCGCACCGCACGGAATTTAGAACATATTTGCTACTTATTTTATTAGTAGTTGCCAGTGTTAAATAACATAGAGATTTGTCTACGTTATATTGCGTTTTACATTTAAATTTAAAACAAACATTACAAGACAATATTTTATTAAGAGTCGGATAAACATTTGGTTGCAATCAAAATTACTTTTCTCCACATCATCTTTTCTCATTGAAACTGCTCTTACAAATAGCTTTCTAGCACTATACAAAAAATAACAAAACGTCGCGAGGTGCGTCAAGTGACGTAATAACAATAAATCCGTCGGTTTAAGCACGTACTGTTGTTGTCAATGGCCACCCTCTAATGGTGGAAGCGTGATACAACGTCCCTTTCTAAGTCATTAGCGCCCGATATAAAATCTCTAAATACATTAACATCGACGGTTTAAATAAAATATTGAGGTGTTTTAAAATATTGAAGTATCGCCATAATAATTAAAATATACGTTTATTATGGAAATTACCATTATTAACCGTGTAAGATGAACGCTTCCGAAATCGAAGAATTGTAATATTTTTTTTAATATAATTCAAAGGTTATTGAAACACCACGACCATTTCTTTTTACATTTGTCACGCAGTATTCATTAAAAGTTATGGCTGAAGTACTAAAATAATTACTTATAATATATAGCATGTATTTACATAACGTAATGTAAAAATGTTGATTTATAAAAATTAACCGATACCAGAGGTCAATAACACTTTACCGTGAGCCTTTTTTACGCTATACATTGCGGGTTGATGAAATATCAAATTGCTAAAATGGTAAAAAGTTGGTATAAAATAAATGTATATTGTAGTTTATTTATGTTAATCCGGAGTGCTGTTGGTTAAGCCGCAAGCTGGGAAACGAAAACTCCCTGATTTTATTCCCGCACGGCGCGGCGCACATGGTAAATGATTGTGTCATCTTCAGACATTTCTTTCATTGTTTTAATTACATATGTTCGGGAAACAAGTAAACAGTGATGGTAAGTGAACAAATCTGCTCATGAACATCCGTAACGCTTGGATCATGGATGTGTTGCTGGCCCATCAAATCACAAGGAGAGCGGGAAGGAAAAATAACGGGAATTGGAAAGGGGTATTGGCAGATCTGAGCGCTATAAGATAGAGAAGTCTCTTATGGTTTCTGATACATCCGGAATATTATTTTGTTCTCAGACTGTGGTTAGGAATACAGGTAGATTCCCCTTACATCCAGCACATTGTTAAAATTATATTGTTTTTCCTTTTATGTGAGTAGTGGTTACTCGAGTGGCATAGTTTTGTGTGCCGTAAGTATTCTAATAGTAGTTTACAATTGAAATATTGTATCAACTGGGATGGACGGTAGGCTTTGACCCTTTTCACAAATGGACAAGCTTTTCATGTGTTTTTTATTTCCCTTTACAGGCATACGAGCCTGTATGATGCATGAGGTTTCTTGTATGATTCACTTATTCCCTGATTTCTTATTGAATATTTAAAAGGCAACCAGCGACTTAAAACTTCGTTTTCTTTGTTAACATATTTTTGTAGCAATCGGCGTTTTTTAAATGTAAAATTATTTTTTTTTAAATTTTGACTGCCTCGCTGCCGTAGTTGTTAATAGTACAAACTATTAACAACTTTGTATGGGTGGGGTTTCGGGTTCGAATCCGGGGTTGGACAGTCATATTGGGTTCTACATTATTAGCCCGGAGTAAGGAATTTGTGCCCGATATGGCAATAGCATCGCCCCCTATCAAACCATGAGACAGAACACACAAGGAGAAAAGTGGGTGTTCTGGTTGTTACCAGGAGAATCTCTGTCCGTATGTACGTATAATTTCGAGAGACTATATAAACAATATATTTTCAAAAGTTTGCATACCCCGACACCCATGGCCTTGTAGATCAAGGGCCAAATTACTCAAAACAAAATATAAATATTGGGTGTAAAATATACCGGACCACACCCGTTCAGGATTGAATTGCCTATTCTAATGCAATTCAGACTACTACTACTAGGAGACAAAGGTGGATGATTTAATTAAAGTGTCTGACACTAAATGCACCAGCGTCCGACAATTAACAGATTATCCACGAGGCACCAGCAAGGTCACCGTTCGCTTGTGCTGTCAAAGGATTCCTATTAATATTCATCGGATATAGGGAATCAATTGTTCCGATGCGACGATGTCTAATGGATTTAAATGGCGGATTAGGAAGAGAGTACGAAGCGTGAATAAGAAATATTTATTGTTGTTCGACTGTATTCTAGTTGTGACTTGTGTATATGTATTTTAGTTATATGATGGGTCTACCTTTGACTGTTCTGACTCATGCGTGTATTGATAGTCAATCACCACGCATTAAAAGGGTGAAAGAAAACATCGTGAGGAAACCTGCATACTATAGCGATTTGTATGAATTTCTATGGTATGTAAAGTCCGCCGACCCGCACTAGCATGGTGGACTATATGGCCTAATCACTCTCAATCGTACTCTCGATTGTAGAAGAGGCCCGTACCTTGCAGTGGGACGTAAATGGTCTTATACAGATGTGTGTCTTGACAGCTATAAGCTATTTTTGGAAATAAAGTTTAGAACTGGCCAATGACCATAATAATTTACAATTATACCACATTTTAAAACCGACATTTGAGACGCATTTACAAAATTTCGATATAATTGTGTCGAGTGACGAAGGGCGGTTTTCTCTTGTTGATATTCTGTGTGAACAGTAATGAAATTACTGAGGTATTTTGTACAGACGGACTTAATGCCTAATGGCATTTTCTACCATTCAACCTTAAGGTAGTGCACAGAGACGTAAGCAGGTGATTAGTAATGATATACATGATAGTATACATCAATGATAATAATGATATAATGATATTCACTGGTGGTAGGTCTCTCATATGTGAGAGGCCACCTGGGTGGGGACCACCGCAATGTCTATTGCTCCCGACAAACAGCAGTGTAAATGCACTACTGTGTTTCGGATTGAAGGACATTGTAGCCAGAGTAACTACTAGACATATTGAGACTTAACACCTTATGTCTCAGGGTGGCGGGCGCAGTGGGACACCAAGCATTGCTTTGTTATTCAAGGTGCTGTTTGGTTTTGCTACTGTTCATGTGCGGTCGTGTCGCTTACCATCAGGTGAACGACATGCTCGTCTCGCCATTCACGGCATTAAAAAAAATATAGAAAATAATTAATCGAAAAGAAAAAAAAAACCAAAATGAATATATATAAGTAATAATAAGCTTATTTATTTATACGAATACACACAAGTGATACAAATATAATGTATCTCAATGTAACTTACAATATTATTTTCTTAAAGTTTCAGTGTGTATAAATTATGCTATGCAGGTAACATATTTTTTCTACGATGTTATTTGGATAATACATTATTTTTGACATGTGCGTTAAATGATTCTAAATACAAATCCTATGGGCCACTAACTCTCGTCTCCCATTTGACTGTTTTTTATTATCTTCCCTTTCGATCAAACTTAACAAACATCGTGAACTAATAAGCATCTGGCCGTTATTGTAAGGGGAGTGTTGATAGACAAAACCCGTATTCTAATGCAGTAAGGTTCATTATCGTCTGCAAAGTTAAGTAGTTGAAATATATGAGCATACAAATGAGCTGTCAGTTTTATGGGGCTCTTTTTAAAAACATTTTATATGTATTTTGGTTGGTTTAAAATTATTATTTGTTGATAATAGCTTCTTTAGGGTGTTAGTGAGTGGCGTCATTTAACGGATTAAGGAAACTGTTTTTATTGATCGTTAATTAGGTCCTATTGTTTGGTAATCCGTTTAGCCATGTGGACAGACCCGTTTAGTAATAGGCTTAATATAATATGTTTTCTGATCATGTTTTTCTAGGCAAGAAGGTACTTTTAAGCCCTAATTACTGATTGCTATCGCCATCAAATGCTATCATTTAAGCAATTTAAAAAACCTGTATTCCAGTGTCAACAGTGTTCGCTACAGTAAGCGCGATGCAACCCAAATTGAATATTCACGAATGATTAATTTATGACCTTAAATATAATACCTTAACAGCTTTTTAATTATGGTAATTTCCCGCTGGCCGACAAAATTATACCACTTTTTCGAATCCGGATGTACAGTGGGTGAACCTGACACGTGGCTCTAGTGTGAGTCACTATGAGGGATTTTCCACTGAGTATAGTATTATATGGTCGCTCTCGGGCGGAAACGATTATCCTTTACCAGTGATAGTTTCATGGAAATATGTGATTACATATAATTTAAGCTATAAAAATAACTTATGACTGTTTCTATACGGAGTCGACAAAATGAAGTGAGTTTTGGAAGTGGTAGAGCCACGCTGTTGTCAGTCATGACTAAGTATGAATGGAGGGTCGTCCGGGGAGGTACTACTGTCTCACAGGAGATCGACGTGAAGGAGCAGTGAATTCAAATATATTATGTACTTCATTAAACGCAAAAGGGATGGAATGAGACAGGATTACATGCCTTGAGTGAGAATGAGACAAGACAGGGCGGGATATAACAAGGTAGGACGTGATGGACAAAGCAGTACAGGAGATGGCAGTGAGTTTGAATAGAAATAAAACAGTACCAGAAATAATATGTTGCTAATGTGGATTGGATTCAAAAATAATCTGCACCCGGGCGGAGCCAGGTACTATAGTTGTAAAAGCCTGTAGCAGAATTCTATCATTTCCAGTATCAATAATTCACATATCATTAATCCATTTTCGCCTATATATAAAACTGATTTATGAAAATATCAAAATAATTGGATTTACTGGCACAGTAACAGCGTTTAAATGGATTAACATATTTACTGTTTTAATAATAACTGTAAATATTGTAATGTTGGTGTATTTAATTACCTCGTGTGTCGACGTAACGAGTCTATATGGTCGGTTAATCGCACTCGTTCAATTATTTCTCTGTTTATTGGAATATGGTACTCGTAAAGTTTTAAATTAATTGCATTTTATTATACGAATTATTTAATGATGTAGATGGATTAATTGGAGTGATGTTGGAAATTGCTCGGTGTTTTAAAACGTACTATCCCTTATTTCCAGGTTTTACCTCTAGAGGAGTTCAATTAAAGAATTGATTGATGAGAAATATTTTTATTTATATTTTACTTTGTATTTCGTACAATTGCTATTGCACACTTTTGCATCTTGAGTAGTAAGTTGACAAGGCAGTCGCGATCTAAGCACGTACGAATATGCGCTAAGTAGATGAAGAGAGTCAAAGGTTTTGTGATAATTGTAAAGAAGCAGTTAGATGTATTTTTATTTTAATAAGTTGCTTATACATTGGTTTGATAAAGTGGGCAAATTCTTATAATAATTCTTTGAATTTAAGAAAAAATCTGAAATAAGATAAATGCGAATTTTCATAAACTGCACAAACAAGCACACGTATAACATTATCAATATTAATAAGAATGACAAGAACTCGAAAAGCATAATTTTTCATACTAAAATAAAAGTACGAGAGCATATACCAGCGAATATCCAGAGCGCAACGGCCACCATAAATTCACTAAGATATAAATTGAATCAAAACGTGTGAAATTGGTAGGTAGCTCGGAGTCTCCGCGCAAACCAAATCCCCGGATCGAGAAATGTATTTTTATTAAATAACTTGGAGTCCGCAGATGTCTCCGGCTGTTTTGGGAACTTTTTAAAATCAATTCAAAGTCAATTACGTTAACTGACTTGGATGTAAGGAATTTGTTCTTTTATGGTGAAGCGCTGAAGAAATTTCATGGATTTGTTTAGTTTAAATATGCTATTTTACAACTGGGTTTTCAGAATATTGATTGCATTCGTGGATAATTAATATCGAGTTATAAATGATTTACAGTTGTTCTATATAATATACCTATCTTTCACAAGAGATTTCATTAGATATTTATATGCATTTTATGTTTCACATAGCAAAGATAGAAAGAAATATACATAATTAAATAACACCCAACAGTCACATACATAGTTCTGACCCCACACTAAGATCAAGTCTTGTGTCGTGGGTATCAGGAACTACTAGGGACTTAACGCTCTTACTAACACGCAGATCCGGAATACCTGTGGATCACACAGGGTCACCGATCACACAAATATTTGTCTCGGTGCGGGGATCGAACCCGCGGTCTTACGTTTCACAGCCGGCGTTGGTAGATAGGGTGCATAGATGTATAGATGATATCATCTGATATCAATAATATCATACCATAACTATCTAGTTATGGTAGCTATTTTAACCTCTTATTAAAGATAGATAGGATATAGAGAAAGCCGTAAAGCAAGCGTTATAAGAGTCAAGATTAATATTGCGAAGAGTCCTCCGTACTGAAGGGTTCTGCGTTAGTATTTCAATGCTATATGTATTTTACTACTTCTTTAATACCTATATAGTCCGTAAGGCAGTGTCATTATGGTTGTTGTACATGTTTTTCCGAAAGTGATGACGTTAGACTCACGGTCGGCTAAAAATCCTAAGTCTTTCTTTTTCTACGGTAATATAGATTGCCAAATGAATAAATACTTACAGCCAACAATCACACATACAGGGTATATCAAGACTGCTACTACAAACGTAGCCAGATGGTAGTTTTGATTTCAGACACAATGCAAAAAAAAATTTTGCAAAAACAAATGACACATTTTTAGGATTTTTTCTATCGTTCTTTGTATTTGTGTGTACATATTTTTTTCTAAAATAATATTGTACATCCTTTAATTTTTAAAGGCACTACGGTACGCATGTGTTCAAATTATTATTTTAGCAAAAACTATGGATTTACCCAAACACAATGATATTTAAAAAATTATAAAAAATGAGTCTCGTTTCTTTGCGAAATTTTTGTTGTATTGTGTATGTAGTCACTAAAACCACCACTTGGCTCCATTCTCGGTAGCAATCTCGATATACCTTGTATAGTCTTGATCACAAACATGTAAGTCGTGTGTGGCGGGTATTAGCAACGCGAGTTGTGGAATCGTTGCCATTACATGTGTTCCCACCTTACTATAATCTTGGGTCCTTTCGCCGTAGCGTAAAGAAGTAACTTTGTAGGCCGGCGACATGTTTATGTTGAATGGTGTGGCACCCCCATCTGCCGCCATTCCAAGTCTGAGCGGCGTTACGCTCACCATCAGGGATAGTGCAGTCACTTTGCCTTGCCAGATTAAAAAAAAGAACATACTGTCGAGTTGAAACCTCCTTCTTACTTTGAAGTAGGTTAAAAATAAGCTTTTCGGTCTCACAAACACTCCTAACTTAAATACTTGTGGTTCACATAAGTTATGAGTCTTTATATAACGACCATTATATTTATTCACTCAATTCTGTAATTTATTTCTTTAATATCACACTGTATGCTCCTAAAAGGGTTTTCCTCGTGTCTGTCAGAGAGTTGGAAAAGATTTGCGCGCGCCCGCGGCGGCGGACGTCAGACGCCGCTTTGCATCGCACCGAACATGTGATTGCTGCCATTTGGCTTTTATAATCTTTTATTATACATACTTTTAATAGAAATATATATTTGTGTTTCGCTTTTTGTAAGAAGTATATTGTGTATTACAGTTATAAGATCATGAGTATGAGTATAAACTTATGCCAGTCTCTACCTGTTGATCTATAAAAGTAATTTTTAAGAATGAATATTTGACCTGCATTATTTTTTCATAATTCAGAGCTATTTGGATATATAAACCTGTTAAATAATAAATAAAATAATATATTCGCCAAAACAATTTTCCGACGTCGCACACAATGAAAAACTTCTTCGCAATATCAACTACCGTTCTCGCCCCTACCAAAGTTCGATTTTCAAAAACTCACGTAAACGGCACAAAATGAAGTAACAGCACGCCAAATGAACAGCATCCGTGCCTTCAGAACGTCTGTAGCCACGTATCACGTAATTACAGGGGCCGGGGAGACGTGGGGAAGTTGGCACAATAATTTAAAGTAAGCGAGTGCATCTATCAATTAGTGGGGTGGTTGGCGCAATTAAAACGAGTCGGGAACCTCCGTGGGTGTCTAATGTGGCGCTTGAATAGGCACATGTGGGTATTTAGTTTAAACATATTAAACAACTTTTCGTAACATTATTTTAATTATACATGCACATTTTCAAAATAAATCATATAAGCGAAATTAAAAATAGTACAGGCTTTGACGAATCCGAACTTGAAGTCAGAGTGTAGGACAATAAAAATGTGAGCAAGGATTAAAACATAAGTAGGTAGGTATTCAATACGTTTTATTGTAATTCCTCATAACCAACCATTATTACAGTAAATGATCACAAATCCATGTTTAAAATAAGAAGTTTTTAATTTACAAACGGTAAATTTATGGCATAAAGAATGCTTTCGCTTTTAAATGGAGTAGACAAGTTGGATTTAACCTCCATTTAGGATATTGTTTCGCTTAGGTTTTCTTATTTAAAATAACAAACATTGTACGCACAAACGTTCTCGTACAGAATGGCATGCTATTAAAAGAACGAGAAGATATTAAAAACGGCACGCACTAAAAGCGCTATTTTACCGACCACCAACGCAAATTCCCTACAATTGGAAGGAGCATTCATCGTGCAGTTTGACAGACGATAATGTGGAAACGAACGCCCTCGCTCCCCCGTCTCCCCCCGTCCGCGCACCGCCCTACGTGATGCTAGCTTGTTTTGTACAGACTGTTGTATCTAGTTTTACGATGTATTTATCTATATTTATTTGTCTATGGGCTAATGTAGAGAAAGAGTCTTCTATGATTGATAGTAACTACCTGAGGTCAATGCATTACTAAATCACCTTAGACGGCTTATTGGACATTTTCACGGAAAAAAATAGATACACGTGTTTCATCCTGACATTTTCCATCGTCTGGTCACCTTCCTTCCTTTGCCTCACCCATTTATTGAGTCACAAATAGCTAAAAATACCCACGTTGTTTGGTAGTTAGCTATTTTTCCCTACCCAATCCAAACAATAGGTCCATTATGATTCTTCCATATGGTTGAGTATATTGAGGATAAATGGAAAAAAAAATTGAAATTAACATTTATACAAATTTCTCTCAGAGATACACCCTCTCTAAGATCAGCATCATCATTTTTAGTAACAGAAAGAACAGCGCTAAGTTCTTAGCCTCACAAAAAAGCTTCACCCAGCTTTACCTTTATCGACTGTCAATTCTCCGCACTGGTTTATTAGCGTAATGATCTCCATTCGTGCAATACTTTCCGTTAGCGACCATACATATAACCTAAGTTTATCACGCAAAACTCGAAAGCAAAGAGTACAGAAAAACTTTCAAAATGAATACGACTTTCCTATTTTTCTGTTTAACTTTTACTAATCTTTTGAACCCATTAGTGAACCGAGTGCCCGTTTCGGAGTTACTAGAGTCGTTTAACCTTTTTTCAACCATTTTTCGTTATAATCGCGGCTCCACAGCACTTTGCTAACTTAAAAAATACATTTCCGAAGTACACCGTGTTGGCCTAGCCTTTGTTCTAGAATTGGAGCGTTAAATTTGGTTTTTAATAATATTTTTTGTTATAAGTTGGTGATATAGTCATTAGTGCTATGTGTTTAACCTTACTTATAGAAGAAATTTCATTTTGTTTGGTAATTTGTTTTCATTTCAAGCCACAATGGGGGTAAGGAGCGATATTATATTTTGTATAGCGCCTTTTCACGGTACTTGTAACATATATAGTATGCCGAGAAAATGAATTTTGCTATTGTCAAATCAGAATTTAAATTCTACGACTTAGATGTTGCCAGACTAAAATTTATATCATATTGTACCTACCCACGTAGTACCTGTAGAATCAGGATTATATTTGATTTTGGTTGTATTTATTTATTGCAAAATATATACTTCTTAAAGATGTCACGCGACATTTATCATGATAACTTACAGATAATGATACACCTACACCCAATATTAATGAGCAACTTCACGCTGTTCCCCCTAATCTGTTGGTCAGGATATAATTTGCTCGGTAACATAATAAATGAGGAAATTAATTCTATAATTTAGCCGATCCATCTGTTACTGCCCCCGGAGTGTTCGTCGGGCTAACTTCACAGTTCTGAGTTAACTCGCTGTTGTGCAAGGGTACAGGATTTAGCGGGGCTATTTGTTAGTTGTACCTTTAGAGTATTTATAATATAGAGGGCGGTGGTACTTCAAAAACGTAGATAAAAATGGTGGTGCCGATCCACCTTTTTCTGCTCTCCTATTAGCTGATTGACAGGTTATCCAACATGCACGAAATACATGGAAAAGAAAAAGAAAAATTCCACACAAACTCCTTTTTAAAGGATAACAGTATACTTTCGGTTATCAAAGGAATGTATGAGTATAATACTTTGTTGTTAAATAATTCGTTCAATTTTCAATAATATAGGAGCGCTACCACCATTACGGACAAGAAAAGATACGTTTTTGAAGACGCAAATCTATGATAGCGCTCCTTGTATATTATAAATACTTAAAGCTGTACCATACATAGGTAATTTGAAATAAAAACATTTTATTAATTTGATAGTGATAGATGTCGGCAAACTCATATTAGAGATTTATTTACCCTTCCGAAAGACTTTTGAATTCAGTTGGTGCGAAGAAAAAAAACATTCGATAGTTATAATAGGTATTAAAAAATTCTATGGATAAGGCCAATAATGTGTGATATATCTCTTCGATCACAGGACGTCCATTGCAGCTGAACACCTTACCAGTAATTTTAAAGTAAGTATGAATGTAAATAAATTTAACGCGAGTATTACCATCTCATATTGTGTGTCTCTTCGTGATTATTCTTGTAATGTATAGTATAAATCACACAATTATTGTATATTTGTATCATCTATACATATACACAAATAACACTTATACAACACGATAATTAAATAAAGTTTGCCATTCAATTGCGCCACAGTATTGTGTATTCCGTTCGCGTTTCGGGGCCCTTCTAGCTTTTTGATTAACGCACCTCTGATACAATGGCTCGCTTGGATGTCTGACTTTTCACGTTAAATGTTCATTAAATAAGTTTTTGTACAACGCTTGTAAACTTAGTCAATTGTCGAGTGTCACGCCTTTACTCTAGTTCTGCCGAATTCACAGTACGTGTTAAGGGCAAATTAAAGTCTTCGAGGACGTGCAAATTAAATGGAATGTTATTTACATTGTTTTATTTTAGTTGTTTTTATGTTGTACCGTACACACTAACGTTACACCGTACAAGGTGTTATTAATTATGCGAAATATATATGTAGGCGAATTAAAATATAACATGTGCAATGGGAAAATATTAAATTAATGTTATGAATATTGTAGGTTGTGTTCTTTTTTTATCATCATACATTTATAAGGTGATTGACAACGTATTGTAATATTTATTACTGTTGTTTAAAAAATGTCTTCGTATAGTAGCATCTCATAGTATATAAGCTTCAAGGCTATGTAGTACAACCAATACAAATTTGTATCTTCATACTGAATAATTACACGGTAAAAAAAGAGCATGATTCCGAACAACAGCGCGCGGAGCATTAAACAGTCTTTTATTGAGCCGATTTGTCTGGCTCGCTGGAACCTCGATTGTTCAAGACAAAGCAAAGGTTTCCACTCATTATGCTCTTCACAGGTAACAATGGAACGCGGGAGGAAAAGGCTTATCGTAAAGCAGATTTGTCTATCACATCCCTGCATTCCCGCTACATGTTATCAACGGTACCACACGTGTCACAGTCGGCATTCGAACTTCATCCGGATCGATTCGCAGCCACCGGCTTTTATTCCGATCCTTTGTACTTTTTCATCTCGCGAGGATTAACTAAACTTCAGCGAGCCGCGGCCGCGACCGTCCCCCTTCCATTTCTTATTAGTTTCTCCTTTGTTTGTACTTTGGTTTAATTTTTATTTTCGGTTTATTGGGTTGTGGTTTTTGGGTTTCTATTGTTTTGGTGTTTTTCGGGGTTGATTGCCGGATGAGTGGTGGATATTAAAGTCTGTATTGGGGCAAGTGTCTGCGAGATCGCAGAGTATTATTCCTTGTTGTAGTGAGTTTGTAAAGTATCTGCTTGTGATCGTGCTGTTGAGCTTTATGATAATGTCAACTATCGAGAGATTATTATAAGTTGTCGATTGATACTACGTCTACACAGTAATGCATTTATTACAAAAGGGAGTATATTTTGCCATGCTCGCAAAAAAGTTAAAAAAAGCAAATTTTTATTTATACCGCTATGTTACGTTTATGTAATAATTCTTACTTCCCCTATATGTTTCCCCTGTTCAAAAGATACTGTTATCGTTCGACCACAGAGAATAAAGTGTAAACCGATTGTGTGGGGCGGATACGAGTGCGAGATAGCGGGTTCAAAGAACACCCCGATAACGGCACATCGATATGAATTCAAAGACAAGGGAGATTTGAGATTGACAAAATGTTGGCACAAAATGTTTGTGTATCCAAAATTGGTAGTGTTTCTCAAAGAATATTTTGCATAATAGAGTTTTTGAGATACGTACATAATATATTAAACCCCATTTACAAGACCACAAATAAAAATAAGTTATTAAAAGCTTAGCTAAAAGTGGATAAAAGAATGTGTATAACATAAAATGCCTATGTTCAGAAGTGGATTTCTTGTGCATGAAGCATTGGAAAAAGAGAAAAAGAGAGAGAGAGAGGGAGAGAGAAGCTAAAAATACGATGAATGCATAACCGTTATCAAACAATAATTTAAACCATTAACAAAAATGTGCGTCACACCAATATCGCTTACCAATTACCAATATGTCCTATACTACAGCAAGCACTTATACCATTCACACCGACGAATGTTTATTGAAATGAACCGAGCGTTGTGGAGGCAGAGCGGACACACATTTTGTTATGCAGATCTGTATCACGACTACGCCAATTCCACGCCTTTTGGTCAAACCGACAACCTGTGGGTCTACTCTTGAAATACAAGTCCGATGTAGAACCAATTTTACAACAATTTTGTTCGTTTTCGTACTCCCGAGTGCTCTTGTAATGCGACTGTGGCGCCACGTCGCTAGCGGTATTAAAAGTTACTAATTATTCGTTGTTGGAATCGGTTTCGCATACAAACGCTACTCTTGAAACCATTTTGACAGCTCAAATTGTATTTCAGATTGTGTTCTCATCGAATAATTTCCAATAGATAAAAGTTAACTTATTTGGTATTGACTTTGATTTTTTTAAGTTGTATCTTGTTCTAAATTTGTTAGAAGTGTATGAAACGGTCTATTTGTGATTGCATAAGTATGATTGTATCAATTTAGGACGTAAAACCAAAAGATTAACAAAATGAACGACTTATTATTAGTACCGAAAAGACGATGATTATTTTTTTAAGCATACGAAATTAATACCATTGCACGATACAAGCAAACACACAGGAACTCTGTTTTAACGCCTTGTTATTGTACTTACATTTTGTGCATTCAATCATTATTACAGATTCATTCGGACATTATTATGTATTGAAAGAATTATTGATCGAATTGCCTTATAGAATCATAAGTTATGGTGATTTTAAAACCAAATTATTTTGTACTACGGACCTAAGACAGTCGTTTCAGTCATGTAATGTAATGTACGTATTGTTTTAATAATACGTAGGTGTACCTTCATAATATTTTTCAATAGATTTCTTTTCAGTCACACACTTAATCAATTATTGTAATATGGATCTTCCAAATCAACAAGCGTAATTAAATAGGCGACGCCAATTCCAAACTATTCATTCATGTTTTAGATTGCTCGGTATTAATATATCCAATTTTTCTCTTTTGAGACTATTAGAAGTTAGGGTGATTTTGAAAGACTAAGCCGGAGACTTTTGTATTATACATTAATTATCGGTCACAGCCGCGACCAGCAATTTTTTGTTTAATTTTTATTTGATATTGTTTTTATATTACTCATGTTGTGTAAGTTGCGTCTGTGACTAATATATCTTCTTTCTTTCTTCTAATTCTATTTAGCAATAAAATAATTCATTTTTTTAGGACATGTGACGTCAGCCTCAATAATTTAGAAAACTATTACACCTATTAAAGTTACGATTGTAAAACTTGTTTTTTAAATAAAATGTCAAACATACATATAATAAGTGATAAGGAAAACATCCTAAACAAATCATTTAATTCCGTTCTAAAAAAGGTCTATAAATATATTTATCGATATGTTTTTCTCTATTACTATTTTGAACAGACGTCTGCAACACATAGGGGGTATAGTTGCGGATGTAACATCGTGCTGATCTGTAAAGGGTTTATGTCTATACCATTAAAAATGCCACCCTCTCCTTATTATTTGTATCGACAATCTATAACAGCGTTGAAGGGGTGTCGTAGGGGCGCTATTGTATGCATTTTAGGGTGTTTAGCAATCTGTAAATGACATTTTTTAGAGTCACCGTTTTTTGTTCTGCAAGTAAAGTACACAAATACATTTTATTGCTTAGTATAGTATACTAGTTTTTTGGATAGTCTGCTGCCCCCTTTATCAATCGATATTAAGATCCTTTATTCGGCTTTCAAATTGATAAATAATTGATAAAAATAAATAATAACTCATTTCGAGTTCTTAAAATCTTTCATAATCATATCGAGCTAAGACTTCTTAACTTTAATAATAAAATTTTACAAATTATTAAAATTTTTGATGTATCAAAATTCGTCGCTAGAATTTTAATGAAACGCGAGAGACAACAGTTCAAAGACCCAAACATTCAATCAACTACTACGCTATAAAAAATCAATTCACGTCTATCAAATACCAGTCAATTCTATCCAGACATAAAACTCCAATTCTAACAAATAGTTACATTGTACCGCGTGTATAAAGTTTAATTCAAAATTAAAAAACAAAAGTTTGAAGATGGAACGGAATTCTCCGGGCGGTAATCCTTGGTATAGAGAGATCGAGATATCAATGAAAACCGGTCGAAGCGCCCTGGACAAGTGTGGCCGGCTGTCGAACAAGTTGTTTCCATTGCTTCATACGAGACGTAGGGGATTTGATATACCTGATGTGAATACGGTTACGTTTAAAAATTAAATTTATTGCATTTTCTAGTTAATTGTTTGAATTTTGCTAACTGACGATTTTCGTACTATAGATGTCTTAGTATGTCTGTTATGTGTTGCTATAATTATTTTTGGAATCCAGTTTGGACTATGCCACCTTAATTTGAACTGTTGACAAAATACCAATGAATGTTTTCAAGTCAACTTTTCATAGCACCTTCAAAAGTGGGTTTGTCTGGCAATATTCTACCATCGTAATGCGAACGTCACATTATTACATCTTATATTTATTTTCTAGTTTTAGGCGTCTGTTAGGGGTCGATCGCATAGACTAGCTTGTCCTAATATATTAGTATAAAATAGTATGTTATAGTGGTATATAGTACACAACGGTAGTCATAAAATCGGCCATCTGGCTTCGGTTTCGGTCGCAGTCTGGCTAAATCTTGTATACGAGTATATAATGGAAACACGTCAACACGCCACGGTATCGCTCTCGTCAAATATTTTCTCGTACTTGTAACGATGTTCTGTTTTTGTTTCTTCAACGAATTACCGCGTGGAAACTCATGCGTACATAGGAAATTAATTTCGTACCCCTTTTACACCCCATATTTACTCGAAAGATATTGTCAACAAACAAACATGTATAGAATATAATTTATAATCAATCTAGTCCTTATTGACGAATTGGAAAATTATGAAATCATTCTAGTAATTTTTTTGAGGAGTCTGAATAATCCCTTGATTATTATTTTAGTTTTGTTTTATAGCACTGAATGGCGAGACGAGCATGCCGTTCGCATGATGGTAAGTGATGCTACTGCTCATGAACAGTAGCAAAACCAAATAATACGTTGAATTACAAAGCAATGCTTAGCACTCCACTGCGCTCGTCATCCTGAGACATAAGATGTTAAGTCTCAATATGTCCAGTAGTTACCCTGGCTACAATATACTTCAAACCGAAACACAGCACTGCTGTTTGGCGGGAGAAATGGACATTGTGGTGGTCATTACCCAGGCGGCCTCACACTTATGAGAGACCTACCACCAGTAAAAGTTTTATTATATTATAACTTCAATTGTACTGTCTATGACTGTAAGCCAATGAAAATGAGTTCAGTAGTTTCTAAGATTGGCGTGCACCGGCAGACATTGCGGGCGAATGCATAATTTAATGATTATTGATTAAGCTTAATTAAGGCTACAGTAAGTCTCAAATGCAGGCTTCCAACAGGTTGCTGCGGATATTCTTAGAAGAGCAATTCCCAGCAGTAGACTATAAAGAACAAGCTGTAGAGGATCGTTTAAGAATAGAGTATTTGGCTAAATTTTTCTATTGCATTTATCAAAACGTATTGTAAATCCATTTAGAATTAAGTAAAACACGTTTTAAATATTGTGGAAGTAAAACAAAAGAGATGCTAAACAACATTAGTGACGTCACTAGTCCTAATACCAAATGTGCATTACAGTGTGCGCGTGTGAAAGAGACGGTAAGATATTCTACGTCGACTACGTCCTTACTTTTTATTTTAAGATCTGAATATTTGCCTTATTTTAAGATCTGAAATATTTATTTTGTGATATTTTTGTTTGTACGCAAAATAATGAAAGATATCGATCAAAGTTTAGTTTTTTAGCGCATTACACAGTTCATGACAATGTTGAAAATCGCAATAAGTATAATTTATCAACAAGAAGTGAGTGAAGAAATATAAATATTTTTTTGATATATTATTTTTCGTTTGTGAACTTGTCGGAGTTTATATTCTATTACATTTTTCATAGGGACGAAAACATAGGAAGAAAACCAGTTGATTAAATACAGTGACAGCAAATGCAATTTTAGAAGAGCCATAACAATAGCAAATGAAGATCGAATACAACGCAATTGCAGCTAATAAATATTGCTAATTACTGGCGGCCTTATTGCTAGGCAGGCTTCGATCAAATATAGCACTAGATTCAACTTTGCATACAAACACTGCCCAATAAATGGCAAGAGTTTACTATACTACAAGTACTGTAAAACTGAAACTGATTTGTACTTACCGAAAGAAAGACACTCTTAAAACCTTACTGTTCCAGTGGTTATTTTCTAAGTTTTTAAAAGCACACTGAGGTATTTTAACACGTTGCGTCCGCTCGTTGGCTATGGTTGGACCATACTAAAATCAAATAAGACCACACGCTTATTTGTGATCTTATTTCTCTTGCCGTTTTTAGGCCGTTACTTATAATCTAGATTATGTTTGATCGAAGTAGGCAGGTGTTAAGTCTATTTTAGTTTTCCAATTTATGTCTCTTTCCAACGACTTTTGAATTCAGTTAGAGCGGAGACGAGAAAACGTTCAATAGCAAAATAGGTTTTATAACTATCTATGAATAAGACCGTAAGGATATATTTTGCTTTAATTCTGCATATAAATATTTACAAATTCATATGATAAACAACACACTTATCTATCATCATAATCTGTATGAAACCGTGTATCTGTATGAAAAATCTATACGACACAAGAATATTTATGATGTTATAAACTCTTCGTCAGCTATTAATATAAAAGCCATTCTGTTACAGTTTTTACACGTTACGAGTGTGGTATCAAAGCGTTTGATTTATTACACCATAGTGAGAATATCTGGCGAATTTAATGATTTATTACCCGACTAAATACCTAAGACGTCTGCACAAGTTATGTAAATTTATGAACACTGTTCTCCATAGTATTTGTAAAGCTATTTGCGTGATTAAAAATATTGATTCTGCTGTTTTACTACGCGTGTGTCGGTTTATGAGGGTTTTATTACGGTGTAAGGACGATAAAGGACTGTTCACCTGATTTTATATTACCGCCGCCGCAAGTACACAATTAAAACACTTGAATCCCTATTCATAGACTATTTTAAAACCTATTTTAGTTATCGATTGGATTATCTTCGCTCGAAGTTCGAAAGGGACAAAATATACGACAACTTATTTTTATTGCACTGAATGGCGAGACTAGCATGACATTCGCCTGATCGTAAGCGATACGACCGCTCATAAATAGCAAAACCAAATAGCTTGAATTACAAAGCAATGCTTGGCATTCCACTGTGCTCGCCATACCGAGGCATAAGATGTTAAGTATCAATATGTCCAGCAGTTACTCTGCCCCCAACGTTCTTCAATTCGAACAGTAAATTTACAATGCTGATTGGCGGGAGAAACAGACATTGCCGTGGTACCAACACAGGCGGCCTCTCATATATGAGAGACCTACAACTATTATTATTATTATTATTATTTATTCTTAACTGCACATAAAGAGGACAACATTAACATATAACAAAAAATAAAAGTACAGAAGGCGGTCTTATCGCTCTATACATAGACTGTTTAAAAACCTATTTTAGTTGTCGAATGGATTATCTTCGCTCGAAGTTCGAAAGGGACAAAATATGCGACAACTTATTTTTATTGCGCTGAATGGCGAGACTAGCATGACATTCGCCTGATTGTAAGCGATACGACCGCTCATAAACAGTAGCAAATCAAACAACTTGAATTTTAATATTTTACATGCCTTTAATTTAGATACTGTCAACTCCAAGGTATGTAGGTTTCATTAAAATATTTCCTCCTCTGTTAAAATCCCGTTAATAACTGATATTAGTCTCAATAGTAAAATCAATAAGCACGTTATAATGTTTCCAGAGGGGAGTAATGGCAGGGCGTAATGATAAAATAATTATACGGTAGTTCCACAAATAATCCACCCTACCCTTGAATGATGTTATGATATTTCTGCTTCCATCCAAGTATAGCTTTTTATAAATTACGTGAAAAACAAAGCAATACCGATCCCTCCTTGAAACATTGAAACGAATTTTCCTAACTGGGAGAAACTGGGAAATGTGAAAAAAAGTTGGCAAATCTTCGCGCAAATAACTGAGGCCCGTCATAAGGCTGTATTGGGCAAGAGCTGGGACTGGTCGGGACCGATAGCTTAATCCCGGGATTTTTATCTTGCGTGCGGTCGCCCCTAGTCGAGGCGGCTCCGCAAATTTGTCTGTGTGTTTAGATTTAATTATTCTCAATGTAAATTATTTCAGGGATTATATGCTCGACATGAGTGACTCCTTTATACAGCGGTTTTGAATGTATTAAATCGTTGGATTATTTTGAGTGCTTTAGAGAAACCGCTTGCGACAATTTTAACGTATTTTATTTTCTAAATGTTTGATATTTTTATTAAACGTTTTTGAGAGTTATAATTTAAATAATAGTACTGTTTAGGAGATCCTTAAAGCAGTGTATGATATAATTAGATAACTACTGTAAAAAGCAATTGAAAATACCAGTTTTTTGTATGATGATTTATACATTTGCAATTTAAAACCAAAACTCCTCTCAATCAAAAAGTGTATCGAACTTTATTATTTATGTGTATAAAAAATCGATTGCCTAATAAAATACTTTTATCAAATAAACGACACAGGAGTAAGAATACTTGATCCATACAAATATAATTGTAACTTGTATTTAAATAAACCGTCCTCGGTTAACTAGAGTACACTTGAATTGAAAAAATCCAATACCGGCCATGACACGAGTTATGAAAAAAATGTTGCCAGCAAAGAAAAAATGTTTCGTACAAATTGAATAGCGATTTATATAAAAGGCAAACGTTTCATGCTCCAAGCATTTTATTTAGTTTTCCAAAATTCTTTTTTGTGTTTTAGTGTTATGTAAAAAAATATTTTTTGCGATTGCAAAAAATTTATGTGCGACTCTATCTTTTGGTCTTTTTGGTAGTGAGTGCGATCGTAAGTTTCATGAGGTGTGAAGTTTGGTAATTATTAGGCCCGGTAATTTTGAACTGTTTACTCTACAAATTAATTTTGTATAAAGCAAAAATCATTTAATCAGTTGCAATACGACATATTATTAGTTTATTAAAAGATTGTCTTTTATGACATATTGTCAGTGTTGAATGTTTATTTCTGTATCCAATCAAACTTCATTTCTCTCCTAATGCCTAGCTCCATACTTCACTTTACTTCCTCAACTGCCTATATAGCTTTGCGTCTCCAAGCTGCTATTAACATACCATTAAAACTAACACGATTCAAATCACCCCTACCAATTGCACACGTCGAGGTAAACACACGGCGGTATCGCCTGCCGGATCAGTAAGTCGGCGTGACAAATTGATTGGGTTAATAGCGCTCACGAGTAACAGTACGGATCGGGTGATAATTAAACGAGACGTATTGGTGTTGGACGTGTCCCCTATCATGGGTTCAAAAGTCATTCATTCGACATATTATGTACATGTGTTTTAAATTATTGGCACTCCATCATTCTTCGTTTAAAGCGACTCTTTAGTCTTTGCGTAATAAGTTGACAATTTGCAGCCGCTGCCAATAAATAATCATAATCCAAAATTTGCCGTTTGACATTGACAGCTCAATCTTCTTTTTGATACTATATTGCCAATAATCAATCTCAGTAGTTGAAAAACTATGGCAACATGGCAAATGACAAATCGAAAAGTAAAAAACAATCCAGATTGACTTCAATCTAATTTTTTCGATTGATTATTGGCATCGGCCGATAGAGGTTATGAGTTCAAGCTCAAGGTACACACTTCTAATTTTTCGAAGCTACGAGCATGCTCTTATTGAATTATCACTTACTTTGTCGGTGAAAGCTGACATCGTGAAGAGACCTGTATACTTGAGAGATTACAAGTTTTTCAAATGTATGTAAATAAGAAAGAATTTCTTAAAATGTTTGTCAGGCAGACAGGTAATGGTTTACCTAAGGCCCAATATTAGGCAATACAGTCGAAAATAGGCTTCTTCTCTACCAGAAAAATAACACAAATTATAAACTTAGATTTGCGCGAAACGCGTTTGTTCGATTTTTTGTAAATATGTATTTGTTCAAATTTTATTACTTCACCTCACCTCACAACATCGCCATGATATTTTAAGACGTTAACTTCTATACATTTTCCAATATAATATGTATTTACATTAATACCGTGAACGTACATTTACATAATTCATAGTCCTTTTGGCAAATGTAAGTCTAATTTCAGCAGAAATGTTTAATATTATGAACAATTAATTTACGGTTAATTAATATAGAAATGTAATAGAGAATCACAAATGAAGGGCTTAACTAAGTTCTACGAGTACATGTATGTCAGAGATCATTGAACCGTGTAATAGATGTTTGGAAACGACAAATACGTATGACTATTTGGAAATGGTGAAATTAATTAATTGCAATATTGGCCAGATATACCATCTATTTTGAATTTATGAAAACTATTTGAAAATTTGCACGTTTTTATTAGAATGTACAATTAAAAATTATTGCTCAGTTTGCGTATTTTCATCAGTTCTGGAATTATTTATATACCTACTCACATTTTTTTATTGCACTTAGTCGCTAGCGTGCTGTTCACCTGATGGTAAGCGATACGATCGCTCATGAACAGTAGTAGAACCAAACAACAGCTTGAATAACAAAGCAATGCTTAGCATTCCACTGCGCTCGCCATCCTGAGACATAAGATGGTAAGTCTCAATATGTTCAGTAGTGACTCTGGCTACAATATCCTTCAAACCGAAACACAACAGTGCGTTCACACTGCTGTTTGGCGGGAGAAATAGACATTGCGGTGGTACCCACCCAAGCGGCTTCTCACATATGAGAGACCTACCACCAGTAATTTTTAGGAGCAATACGTATCAATCTCAGTAGGTGCGTCAGAACGACCCGTTGCATAATGGAGGGTTACTATATACCCCCAAACGAATTTCGAATATTCGAACGTTTGGCGTCTGAAGTATACATTGTCTACGATCTATTGGCGTCTGAATGCATTGTTGTCATGCTGTTGTCAAGATATTAAGTGCAGTTTTTCTCTAATTTAATTGTTGTTTCTTATCTATTTGTCCCTATTTCTTCTGTCTATTTCTCCCGCCAAACAGCAGTGTCAATGCGCTGTTGTGTTTCGGTTTGTAGGACATTGCAGCCAGAGTAACTACTGCACATATTCAGACTTAACATCTAATGTCTCAGGATGGCGAGCGCAGTGGAATTCAAATAATTGCTTTGGAATTCAAGGTGTTTGTATTTTTTTGTTGTTTCTCTGTACAGTGCAAAAAAGGATTAAATAAATAAATAATGAGAGGGGACGGGAAAATCAATATACTCGTAGAGGACGGCAGTGACATTGAGTATAAGATAAATAAAATAGTACACAAAATAATATTTTGATAATGTGGACTCAAAAAATTATTTGCATCCAGACGAAGTCGGACCGGGTTGCTTGTACTAAATAAATTTCCTAACATGAGTCCTGACACATTTCATAAAATCATTGTGCCGTCAGCATCAGAAACTACGAGACACTTTAGTTTCAAAACACTCAGACCTGAAACATATACTTTTGAATCACACAAAAGATTGACTTGGCGTTTCACTTATAGTACTGGCGTTGTTTGTTATCAAAGGTTATTGCATAGGCTACGTTGAGCAGCGGGCAAGATATGCATGTCATGTTTCGTTGTATTCATGTGAACTTCTCACATTGAAATAACTAATATATTCCAAACACAAAACCGATAGGCATCCCACACCTATTCCATCAATGAAAGCGATTTTTACCATTCCTATTTTGTAAAAAAACCCGATTCACACATGAGTATCTATCATTTCATTTCCAAATAAGAGCTAACAGGATTGACGGCGGGACAGCCGCTGTCAACAGAGAAAACCGCCCGTGACACTGTCGATGTGACGTCACACGTCACGTCACGCCCCATACTCGCGCAGTTTATTGTTAAAACGCAAAAAACCGAATGTCAATAAAACGTGCGAGCTGCCAAACGTGGGCTTTTAACGAGATTTCGGTACAGGTAGTTGCAAATTAGTATCCATTGATGGAAATCTGTAAGGTACAACCAATTGCGATAGGGTTGGTAAATCGTAGAAATAATTATGAAATTCGTTACATAAGTTTAGTTTTTAGTTTCAATTTTGTTATTTATGGGTTTGTGGAAATATAAATAAATTGATGCATAATTATGAATTTATGGGGTTTAGTTAACTATAATTATGTCTAATTAGCGATTTCCATCAAAGTGTCTATGGAAAAACGCCACTGTAAAAAGGTAGCGTTTAAGTCGTAAATGAAAAAGTATTTGTTACTGTTTTAATGGATTGCAGAGTTTAAGAGCCATGGAAAAGTCAAGAGGCAGCCTGTAATTATGGAATGTGATCCTGAGTAGATTCCTATGTTGAGCAATTTATCTTCCCGGAGGTTGTAAAATTATTTGTTGTAAGGGTTACACGGGCACTAGACACCTACTTTATATAGGTATGCCAGAACTTTCAAGTTTCTTATAATATCAAAGTTAAAGGAAATATTATGACTTAGCTTATACCCACGCTGACTTGGCATTAATACATTTTTGCAAGTTTTTCAAGCAAAAAAGTTTGCCATTCACTTTCCACGACTATAACTCGCACACCATATATTTCCTATGCGTCTCAACACACATCTCACCCTTATTAAATCTTAGGAAAATCCGACCAAAGCCGCAAGCTTGTGCATGTCCGAACGAAAATGTGTGGAAAAAAGGCTTTGCAATTTGCAATAGCGTTGCATGCTGTAGTGGGGTGTGAAATTGAATCGGTCTCGTGTTATCTGTAGGTATCAGCTGAAACAAACGACGCACGGCTAAATCCCCATTACACGCCGGATCTTCACGCTATTTACTCGCGGGGGTAGGCAGTCAGCGAAACGCAACGAGATTGTAATCGTGTTTCACGGGATTAGGTTAGTGTGGGATAGGATGGTTTTGGATGTTCAGATATTGAAATGTTTGACGAATGGTAGAATGGTGTAGGTATTACTCGTAGAATATTTTTTGTTCATTTTCAGGAACAATATCACTACATAGTATAAAACAAATTCGCTTTCTTTGTCCCTATGTCCCTTTGTATGCTTAAATCTTTATATGTATAATACGTACATATTATTGTACAGAAATCTATTTATACCCGGGCGAAGCTGGGCTGGGCAGCTAGTTATGTATAATTCAGTACTGGACAAAACATGTTTTGGGTTGTGGAAACTGGTGGTAAGTCTCTCATATGTGCGAAGCCGCTTGGGTAGTTACCACCGCAATGTCTATGTCTAACGCTAAACAGCAGTATAAATGCACTGTTATGTTTCGGTTAGAAAGAAATCATAGCCAGAGCAACTACTGTACATATAGAGACTTAACATTTTATGTCTTAGGATGGTGAGCGCAGTGGAATGCCAAACATTGGTGTGTAATTCAAGGTGTTGTTTGGTTTTGCTACTGTTCATGAGCTGTCATATCGCTTGTCATAGAGTGAATGGAATGGTCGTTTCGCCTTTCAATGAAATAAAAAAAATACTATAAAAACGGATTGACTAATCAGGAAACTTCAATACCTCAATACACTGCTAATTGAACAATTAAGCTATATTAGATCTATAGATACAGATAATTCCTTATACCCAATACCTATTGTGTTTCGAATTCAATCACACACACAATTCAAATACATGATACCTAATGGTAAACGATTTGTATCGTTATAGTCAATATGTCAATTATCTAAACTAATATTATAAAGAGGAACATAGGTAATAAAATATTATTAAAAAGTACATTTGCACCCGGTTGTAGCCGACCTGGGCCGCTATAATACAATGGACATAATTTTATAAATTTTATGATGTAAATAGAAATTCTTCATAAACCACCCTACAAAGGTATATTTATGTGGCCTATAAAATATTTAGATAGATGTAATAACATGTTTTCGATATTTATTATTAATAATAAAAATATACCAAACACATGTAAAGATGATCTCAATGTAGGCATTATAGTCTAAGTAAGCCTCGCGTAGTTTTTGATACCCACGACACAAGACTCGACCTTACTGTGGGGTCAGGACTATGTATGTGACCATTGGGTGTATGTATGTATTATAAAGGCGACATAATATTTAATTTTGATTCTTCACTCTCAAAAATAAAATATATCAAATTGTGATATTTTTTTATCAATGTGAATATGTGCTGTTGGTTATAGGCATCAAGAACAATAAATTCAAAAATAACTTTTACAATAAGTAAAAAAATACCGACGCAGGTGAATCGCGACCAGTTTGGGATACCGAAATCATTTCGAGATTTGAGCAAGGTATCGATCTCGCAGCTGCCCTTTATTTATAGGTCCCGACCCCAAGGCAAATGTGACCACAAACAGGTGTTACAGAGTTACAGACATGTATTATTCAAAATATATTATACCTACTGAAAGTGCCCGATTTTTTGCAGAGTAAAATTTAAATATTTAAAGTGGATAGAAAATGTAAATCCTAAGTAATTTAATTTGAATTTTTAGACTCGGTTTTGTTTACATAACTTAAACGAAGCTCTTCAAGTGGGTGGATATTCAGTTGCTTTTCATAAAGTGAAATCTTTATACTGAATTCTTGAGTGGTAATTGAAAATAATTAGAATTCTAGAGAACATGCTTTTTACTAGGAGGATTTTCTTTTGAGACTTCGGGATAACATGTGACATAACCGTGTCATGACTCAAAGTTGATTTTTCACACAAGATTTTCTATATTGGTATTACGAGGATATTATCATCAGTATTGTTCGACAAGGTCAGCTGAAATTAGTACTGAGCTGTAAAATGAGTGGCGAATGATTCTATCCGTATGTTTATCGCGAGTAAAATTCTTTGTAATTTCTGACATCCACAGTAGAAGTATGCATAAGCAGTATATTATAATGGGTTAGGGATTTAGTCTATAACTGTTGTGAATATCACGATTCCTTTAATTATGTGCCCGATCCAGCGTATCATATATTAAAATCACAAATGTCCGAACGGTTTGCTCATATTTAACAACCAAACAATCATAACGAGTCCGTAGTTGGCTAATACTGAGTACGAAACGGAATATGTAGGCTAGATTACAGGAGCGGGACATTGTTGTGTAATCGAAGAATATATACCCCGAGTTACAGTATCGAGGGAACGAACTTCACCGTAGTTTCTGATGTCAACGCCGCGGGGAACCATACTTACAGTATCTCTGTTGTATTTATATATATGTATTTATTTATCGCATCAAACGTTCCTCAATCGAAACAATCGGCCCGAAGCAATCCCAACAAGTCTCTTTTAATAAGAAGCGCAAAATGTATACAAAGGAAAATGCGGAATTATTCGAAATTTTTCAGACACTCGTCTCAAGAGTTAGCCAAGACAGGAACACGTGAAAACAAAGAACAACGAGATAAAACACAAGCAAAAATAACCCCTAATGCCCCCGATTTAAAACCGAGGCGTCCGCATACACTCGGGTAAACATATTGTTGCATTGCTAAAAAAATGTTGCGAACTGTTGCCGTCGATTTTGCCATTCAATTTTATGTTTTGTTATCATTGTAATAAGATTCAAAGGGTGTGTTTTGCGAGTGGAAATCTGTATGTTTGGTTAAACACTCGAATCGCTGGAGACCCCCTAGAGCAGACGTCAAAAAAGTGCTGTAGAGTTTGCTAACGAGGGAGGGGAAACAATGTGTGCTCCGCTTGCCACTGCAGATTTGCACCCCTTTGGAAGTTTGTCGATTTATTTATTAGGCAATTCAAACGTGGGCTATTATGGGAGTTCATAATTAAAGCAGTTTCAGGGGGAATAATTAATTAGGATATAATTAGTATTGGGAGGTCTCTCGGTTATGTGGGGTTATTTGAATATGTATTCTTGTCGGGTAAGTAATTAATGAGGTTTACTAATTTCCATTATTTTTGACGATGTTTTAAATCTAAAACCGACGTATATATGTTCAGACTATTTCAATTAGACCTTTCTTCACATCATCAATTAAAGTTAGTTTTATTATTAAATCACGATGATTGAACAAAACCAAACCAAGGACATAAAAATGAATATGTTATTAAAACCTTGGATATTCAATAAGCGTCAATATTATTAAAAATAAAGGCATGTATTAAAATGAACTGCGGATATTGCGACATCGTACGCCAGCCACCAAATTAAATATCTCTGTAGTAGAATGAAACGAACCCACTTGATGACATGCATTTTAATTGAACCAAAATAAATTAATTAACATATTATAATGTTCACACTTCGGGCGACGGCATATTTATATTGTACATATATTATCAATTATTTATTTAACAGCTTTTGAGTATACAGATGAGACAACGTTGTTACTAAATTGGACTTGGAATTGAGGGAAGTAATAAATAGAAATAGGTAATCCCACAGTTTTGACAAGTGGTACTTAAATAATGTTCATTTTAGTAATACTTTTTTTAAAATACATAATTTCTTCAGTTTTTTTTTGGTATAACTTTATATATGAACAGAATTAAATATGAAACGTTTTTTTACTTACATAGTTAGGTATTTATTTTGCAACATTATTCTACTTAAGTCTTCTTATTTCTTATTATCTCTGCGTTAAATAAACCTAAACTATTCTTTATCATTTTCCTAAAATGTCTAAAATAAAATACAAAGCATTGTTTTTGTATTTTATTGAAGTGAACAGTATAAACCAGTCGAAAAGAGAACGAACCAGCGCGGCGTGTAAGGAAATTCTCACAGGGCTCGATGCTTGCTAATGCGAATCTCGATACAACACTCGTTATGTGTATTCCATTTTTATTATTGTTCACAGTATCTGTGCGCTTTGCTGCCTTGCTCCGATTTTCTAAATGAATCGTGCTGGTATATTAAATGCTTTTTCATGGACTTAACATAGGAAATGTAATTACCATTAATATTAGCGTAAGTAGGCTATTGCAAAATAATCTATTTTGTGCCTCTAGGCATCATTAAGGTATTAAGTGTAATTTTATAGCATTATAACTAAATCAATTTACACAATTTTGTTTTTGTTTTTGGTACTTTTGCTATTAATAATTCTCTTTATTTAGATCTATAAAACAGCTTACTTGATTACACTATCAGTCCCGATACGCCCACTATTGAAAATAGGTATTTCAACTAAACAGATTAGACTTTACATCATCACGCTATCCTAAACTACAGCTATATATCTCAAAAATATGAATATATATATCGTTTATACATCGAACATAACATAAATAAAATGTTTCAAAAATTGACTTATAACTCTTCTGCCATAATTAATACACAGTAACTATATCGATTAAAGTAGCAAACACAAGGACGAGGGCAGAACCCACCCGGCGATGACAATCCCAATGGAATCTCCGCGTGGATGCTAATGCGCGTTCCCGATACACTACGCGTGAAGATTCGCTTTATTTCAGCGACAACAGGCGCCTAATCACAATTCACTAGTATTTAGGAGAGAAAATAAGAGTGATATCTTATAGCTTTAAGTACCGTAAGTGTTTTCGTATAATTTAAAGCCTAGTTCATTTATACATCGAATGGAATATAGACATCATGTCCCAAAAACGAACTAAAAATCTTCTGTCAACATTAATGAAAAGTAACTATATCGATTAAAGTAGCAAACACAAGGACGAGGGCGGAACCCACCCGGCGATAACAATCCAAAGAGAATCTCTGGGTGGATGCTAATGCGCGTTCTCGATACACTACGCGTGAAGATTCGCTTTATTTCAGCGACAACAGGCGCCACGTCACAACTCAGTAGTTACTGAAATTAAGCGTGAAATCTACGGTTTTTCGTGTTGCGTGTGTTTTTACAGATAATAACATTATGTAGGTTAACTAGTATTTATGTATTTATTTATTTTTATTGCTATGAACGGCGAGACGAGCATGCCGTTCGCCTGATGGTAAGCGATTCAACCGCTCCTGAACAGTAGCAAAACCATACAACACCTTGAATTATAAAGCAATGCTTGGCATTCCACTGCGCTCGCCATCCTGAGACATTAGATGTTAAGTCTCAATATGTCCAGTAGTTATTCTGGCTACAATGCCCTTTAACCCGAAACACAACTGTGCGTTTACACTGCTGTTTGACGGGAGAAATAGACACTGCGGTGGTACCCACCCAGATGGCCTCTCACATATGAGAGACCTACCACCAGTAAATATAATATATTTTAAATAAAAACGTTAAAATATTAGTATTTACTTACATTTATTTTTTTATATAGAAATTTAAAACAGTTTGGCAAGGCTGAAATTTTGCGCTCATTAATGGAGTGAATCAATATTAAAGATATCTTTATACTTTACGTCTTCGACAACAGTTTAAAGGGAATCTTCGGGTGAATGCTAATTCGCACTCTCGATACACTACACTTGTATAATTCTCTTTATTTCATCGACAACAGGCGCGACGTCGAACTCACTAGCATTTAGGAGAGAAATTAGGCGTGAAATTGTATGGTTTTGAGAATTGCGGGTTGGTCTTGAGATAATGAAGTTAGTACTTAATTAGAGTTAATTATCAAGGAGATGCTTTTTTGAATTGATAATATAATGGGATAACACCTATAACACGTTATGATCACTAGACAAGGAGAGACAAGGAAATTGAAGAATATGTTCCAAAAATGTGTTTTCATAAAAATAACTTATTTATCAATGAATAAAAATGAAATTTTCAGTGCTACAGATGTATGTTCTGGGGTATTCTGGGTCCTTCCACCGTAGCGTGTAGAAGGGTTTTAGTAAGCCGGCATGATTTTGCCCAATGACATAGGCCCAACGTCGGGTGCAATTCGATACTCTGTCTGAATGGCATTTGCACTTAGTGCTTACTATCAGGTGCCAGTTCAAAATTCTGACTGGCAAAACTCCGGGCTGATACTGAATAGATACATTCAAAATCACTTTTCACGACCCGGAATTCGTACCCGAGACCTCAGGATTGTAATCGTACCGTAGTACAAAGCAGTCAAAATATAATAAGTGGCAACAAATAAGCAAATACACAAATATTAAACTTAAAAGGCAACGATATTAAACAACAAGAAACGTAAGTACCCCAAACATGAAAGCTAGCGTTGGAAAGCTAAAAAGCCTAAAGTAAACTAAGTTAAGCCATGTGTAAAACCGCTTACAGTGAGCTAAGCAGGGCAATTTCGATAAATTAAGTTATAGACGTTCCACTTGAACCGACAGACATCGGGGCAGTTATGAAATGTGTTATTTTCTATGCCACGTTGTGAATTACTTGCTTGATTTATTTCGAACAAGGCGTTGTGGCAATTGGATTTGCGGTTTGTAAATTGTTTAGGATTCCGTTGTGACTGAATTGCAGGTTATGTGTCAATATTGTGTTAATGATTTTTTTACATTAGAAACTTTTTAAAATTCTTCGTGTAGTGGTCGAAAATATTCTAAGAATTGCGAAATATTATGGTAGATTTAAAGATAGGCAATTTTCAATACAATTTTGCCCGGGTTTAAATCATATGTTTTCGGAGGAAGTCTTCAAAATATGTGATAACTTCTGCTACCAATCACTGATTACAAACCCACACTAATATGGAACAAATGCAAGCCACAAAATTTGGAACAAAATCAGCCAGTTTACCCATCTACTGCATTTCACTTCACAAACGGTAATATTAAACCTGAATTCGCAACCGCAATTGCCAGCCGAATCGAGTTGCTAACTAAATTGGTGGGAAATTCATAATTATGTCAAAATTAACTAAACATCGTCTAAGAATAATAACGGGCCGGCTCGCCGCAAAGTGCTTTGCTGTGTCACCATTCATCATCCGTATAAACAACTACATCATATTAAGATGGATCGCGGCTGGCGCCTGGCTGTCACTGTCTACTACATTTGTCTATCCGGCAAGGGATTTGGATGTTTTTGGAGGATGCTTTTGTTGAATTTGGTTCTTTCGCTTTTCGATTAGAGTATGACCAACTACATCATATTAAGATGGATCGTGGCTGGCGCCTGGCTGTCATTGTCTACTACATTTGTCTATCCGGCAAGGGATTTGGATCTTTTTGGAGGATGCTTTTGTTGAATTTGGTTCTTTCGCTTTTCGATTAGAGTATGACCAACTACATCATATTAAGATGGATCGCGGCTGGCGCCTGGCTGTCACTGTCTACTACATTTGTCTATCCGGCAAGGGATTTGGATGTTTTTGGAGGATGCTTTTGTTGAATTTGGTTCTTTCGCTTTTCGATTAGAGTATGACCAACTACATCATATTAAGATGGATCGCGCCTGGCACCTCGTATACACTGTGTACTACATTTGTCAATCCGGCAAGGGATTTGGATCTTTTTGGGGGATGATTTTGTTGAATTTGATTCTTCGGTTTTTTTTTATTAGAATGAGAGCAACTGGTTGCAGTTGCAATATGTTGATATTAAGATGGATCGCGTCTGGCACGTCGCAGATACTGTCTCCTACGGAAACGAATTTAAATCTTTTTGGAGGATGCTTTCGTTGAACTTGGGGCTTCGGCTTTTTTAAATTAGAGTGAGCAATTACATCATATTGAGACAGATTACAGCTGGCACCTCGCAGACACTGTCTACTACGTTTGTCTTTCCGGAAAGGGATGTGGATCATTTTGGAGGATGATATTATACAATTTCGTTCGTCTCCTTGCTGAATAAAAAGAAGAGCCAAATGTGGGTGTCCTGGCACCTCTGCCTACCCCTTTTGGGAAAAATGCGTGAATTTATACATGTATGTTAAATAAAAGACTCGTAAGCCCAAATCAATCTTAATCTCATTTCTAGAACAAAAACTGAATTGGAATTTGGCTTAAAGGCACAAGTGAAGTTGTTGTTCGTTGATTTTCAATGATACAATAATGACACCCCGGACTGTACTAGTTTCAACGCATTATATCTCTACCCCATCAGTTCACGTCGCAAAAACTCTTCACAATATTCGTAAAACCTATGTTCAAAACGAAGCCAAGGCCCGACCCATGTACCGAAGTAAATGGCGGTACATGGAGCACGGTGGAATACAAAGTGATTAATGGACCAGTATATCAATTACTGATGTCAGGTGCAACTTGATTTTTGCCGGCAAGTTTTAGAGGGGACCCTAATGGACCTGAAGGGAGCATGCTTTATCTTGCAATAGATTGATGGGTTTAGATCTTAGACGTTGCGAATTCGCTTTGTTAGAATTCTGGCTTGAAGTTTAAATCTACGGGCTGCGATTTATGATACGTTAGATTTAAATTTCCGAATTTACTTAAAATGCTAATAATGACGTGGTTCTTAGATCATTGATGCGATGTCTATTATGGATAGTGTTTTTAATTTGGATATTTTTTTGATAAACGTATTCTATATCTCGGCGAAAGATGGATTGAACGAATGCCATTACTTGTTACAGAAAACCGCGGGTTTTTAAAAACTTTGGAGGATACAATAAGTTACAGTAAGTGACGATTCATGTTCCTTAATATGCGTAATCGGCCTTTGAGTTTTGGTACAAGAATCAGGACTAGTACAGCGACGATTAGGTACAACTCTACTCAAAACCAATACCAAAATGATTCACGTAAATATTCCACCAAAAATAACAGAGATTATAATCTGTAGTATACTCCATTATAGCGATAACACTGCCGTGTACAGAAGCGGCGTATTAATATCAATGAATGAGTCCCCTGAGAGTCGGCAGACTTGGTCGTGTTATTCTTGAGGCCGAAGTTACTGAGAGCTTGTCACGCTCCGAATCCCTTATGTATTTTGTAAACATGCTTTTTAGGCTGCGGTGTAGTGAGCTTTCGTATATTAAATTTTTGCTATAATTTGGGATATGACAGTTGTAAAATTACTACTAGTGTTTTCGAAGGAATGTCTTATTGTTTATATTTCAGATGTTAAAATTAATTACTCAAATAATACTCTTTTTTTTTCTCTCTCTTAGAGTATAATTTGCTGGACCGCATATTACCCCAATTCTTCATCCCTGAATAATGACTCAACGCTAAGGTGGAATGCCACCTTAGCGTTTAACAACAAGTAAGCAAATCTGTATTATAGTGACAGATCATATTATCAAATCGCCATTTGAACATCTTCCTAGATTGTATTGCACCTGCCATCCGATCTAGTGTTTAATTCGTCAAGCTAGTGTTAAAAAATGTCTAAAAGCATTGCCACAGCTGATTGTACAAGCGTAAAGTCCAAACTATTGATTTCTAAATATAAAAGTCAAGAGGACACTTGCTGAAATTGAACGGTTGAGAGGGCCATGTAGTCTTGTCTAGTGCGGGTTGGCGGACTTAACATACCATAGACATTCTTATACATCGCTAAGGTCTATGCAGGTTTCCTCACGATATTTTCCTTCACTGTTATAGTGCGCACATAACCCCGAAAAATCAGAGGTGTTCACTGGGACTTAAACAAGCGATCACTGTGAACATGTTAGCTCTCGCGCGTATAGTCTGTCTAGGAATAGGCTACTTTTAACATACTGACAGGCCAAATGAAACATAAATCTAACCTCAAACTGAGCTACCTAATAGTTTCACCTCTGTATTCCACAAATTAACCATCTTACATCTATATTTTGCAAAATCTAATTCAATACACAGATCTGAATCAAATCCCTCACAAAGCGACACATCTCGTTATTGATACAGCTCTAGCCCTCCCGTCGTCCCTCGAGAACTCCGCATGGTCCTCTTGGGGACGATTTGTATGAATCAATACGGGCTGACGCTATGTAGTGGATTGTGAGGCGGACTTGGCATTGTGTGGTTGAAAATTGTTGCTTGGGTGCTGTATTATCATATTTTATACTGTAGAGCATGTAATTAATTGCTTAATATGAAAAATAGGCGATTTGAGATGAACATGTATGAACATTTACCTATTTGATGTGAAGACCCAATTTTTTTCCCGGTGAGTTTCTGTGGACCACATTGTATGTGTATAGGTTTTGGTGTGCGAGGTAGCATTTTGAAAAGAAGTCTGGACTTTACTATGTGATACGATAGTCCTTGTTTCGTACGAAATAATGGTACTCTCGTAAGTATAATTTTTAAGGTTCATCTCTATATTAGGTCTCGCATTGAAAAGCACGGTTGCACCAATCAAAAATATTTAGCAATGGCCGGTAAAAAATAACTGAACTGGATTGCAATGCGCACTTACAGATTTTATATTGTATTAACGTTTTCGAGGCACGAAAATAGTGATTTGGTACTATTCACTCACTTCTTATTTTGTATTAAAATCTATTATTCCACTATCCCAAAAATCGATGTAATTTGATCAAAAATACTATTAGAAATAACAGCGTCTAACAATTAAAGGTGCGGAAACCGTCGTCACAACACTATTAAGAATACATTTCCTGTTTTTATTACTATATCCGCACTATCCCATTTTAGGGTACCGCTCGTGCAGGTGGGGACCTGCTCGTTACGTCTCTATTAGTTTGTACACTCGCGGCCCGGTAAGTAGGCCAACTAAAAATAGTTATACAAGTTGACTTATTTTAATGGTGTAAGAATACGAGTAATTCTGTTCGTACTAAAAGTAAACGATGTAACAAAACGTGTGTTTAATAAGAATAATAAATACACCCAACAGTCACATACATAATCCTTACCCCACACTAAGATCGAGTCTTGTGCCGTGGGTATCAGGCACTACGAGAAACTTTTCGGTCTCTCCAACACCCAGACCCGAAACAAATATCCGTGGTTCATACAAATATTTGTTTCGGTGCGGGTATCGAACCCGCGGCCTTTCGTTTTACAGTCGGCTTCCAACCAACTACGCCACAGAGGCTGTCACACCTGTTTGAACTGTATGAAATATTTGTTTATTAAATACCTAATAGTAATACATAAAAACATGATTTTACAATGATATTGTTAAATAATTCAAATACCGCTTTTGATGTTGTTAAAACAAGCCAAAACCTTTTTACCGGTATATTAAATGCAGTCAAGCCGGATTTCGACTCCTATATGTACCACATTTTTATTTATAAAGCAAACATTACCCTAATCCACACATGCATTTACCATACAAACAATTAACCTTTCTTTATTCCATTGAAAATACCATCAATTGTTATACGCTCACATTTATCTATTTTTCGGTATTTAGGGCCGGTTTCCTTGCCCGCCAGTGTACAGTAGGAATAAAACATTAATTTGCTGTCAGTGCGGAGGGTGAGACAAAGGGCGCGTTTTTTTTGTTACTATTATGCACGGAACCCGCGGTCACGGTGCGCGAACACGCTCCAATTCATGGCAATTCAAATCGATCCTACTTCGCCTTTTGTGGGTTAAGATTCATGGAATTGTTTACGTTTTAAAATAGGTTTATTTTGTAGGATATGTTTCACTAAATTATGTATAAAGTGTACCTAATTGTGTGATTCGGAAGTATGTTTCCAATATAGGTTAGACTCAATTATTAGATTGGCATTTTTTAAAATCGTGTTTAAGATTATTTTTGATTAAATCAATCTGAATCAATTATGACATTTAGCTGAGAATACAATTAGTATACCGTTCTTTTAAATAATGAACCGAATAATAGTCACTGCTTAGGTTACTCTCTCTCTTTTTCTCTCAAGTACAGGAAGTCCACTATTGAACATGGGCCTCCCCCAAAAATCTCCACATTGACCTGTTGGAAGCGGCCTGCATCCAGCGACTTCCTGCAACCTTGACCAGGTCGTCTATTCACCTTGTAGGCGGGCGTCCGACACTGCGCTTGTCTGTACGTGGCCTCCACTCCAGAACCTTTCTGCCCAAACGGCCATCAGTTCTCCGCGCTATGTGTTCGATTCACTGCTACTTCAACTTGTTAATCCTTTGGGCTACGTCAATGGTTACACACTACCTAATATTATGTGTAGTGTCGTATAGTACCAACTCGCTACACATGCTTATATCTGGCTACTGAAAAACGCAATGCTAATACAGTCGGTATAACTTCTGAAAAAATTATTTGAACTGATCAAACCTCTAATTACAGTGGAGCAAACAGCGCTACAATCGGATCTACATGGAAACTAGTTTCGTTCAACAGTCGAGTCGAGCAGGAATAAATGTTTGTCTTAGGGCTTCCATTGTCTGCTGGGTGTGGAACACTTGATTACGTGCTGCCAACTCTGTGTGCGTTCACTATTATTTTACTTGTATTCGTGGATATCTATTGATTTGGAGGGTAAACAAATTTCAATAGACCTGGTCTTTTGGCAGCGACGGTTTAAGTTAAATAAGACGTGTGGTCTATCAAGTATTTATGAAAAAATTGGAACAGGCTCATTTCCAGCAATTATCTTCCTGAAGCATGAGGTAGAAAGAGGGAGATTGGGATTGTTTTGGTCTTCAATCCGAACTAAGTCAACTTGTTCTATAAATGTTTGAATTCCTCCGGGTTTTTGCTAGCTATGTGTATTTTAATTGAATTTCCAGATTGTGAAATTATAAGTAATGAAAAGTTGCATATAACGGGTTTCCACGGAAGCAGTTACTACTTAGTTGAGGCCCCATTTCATGCAGCGGTTTTTATGAGGCTTGAGGGAGAGAATGGGACCATTTGGTCTTCAACTAAAACTAAGTCAAGGATTTTTGAGGCTTTCTATTGTAGACATGATCTGCGGTCGGGAGAGTGTATAATGAACTGATATATGAAAGATGTATACTTCAGACTATATTACACTAAATGGTGAAGGCGAACTTTTGTTGTTCTAACGTGGCTTTAAATTAAAACTGTAGACCTCGTCATGCATCCCAGCCCTTATAAAAACCTAAGCACATATGAGTATACATGGGTGTAATACAGAGATACAGATGTTGTCGGTTTGTGCTGAAGCCGTTGTCATTAGTTGTGGTCTTGTTAGGACGCACGTGCGACCGCGATTAGCTGTCTGCGATCTGTGCAATGAATTATACACTACCTGCATTTCTACATCGTCACATGGACTTTAATACAAGTATTATGAATCAAGATGGTATTTAGTGAGTTTTAATTATCTTGTAAATACGGAATTTGTTCGCTGAATTAAACTTGAGGTTTCGGGAGAGAGTATGTCTGGTTGTTCTATTAACGTATGGAAAAAACCATTACGCTCCGTTGCTGTTAAAGAATGACGAAGCTGAGAGCTACCGAGCTAAGGATACACAACTTATTTACGTCATATTATATGAAGATCACGCTTAAAATGTATTCTGGTTGTAAAATATGAATGCAATTATAAAAACGTTAATCTCGTAATAAGAATACGCCCAACAGCACGTACTTTTTAAACCAACTAGTAAACGAAACAATTTTGAGCAGACATTCTGTGAAAAGTTCCATTAAAAAAAATTAAAATAGGCCACATTCTTTTAATGAAGAGGTCATTGAGAAATAGTGTTCGAATTTCAAATGCTTCACTGGACAATCGTAAAGCATTTAAATAGTATTAAAATATTAAAGCCGTGTAACCCGAGATGATCCATTACGTAAGAGTACATAATCGGGCCATAAAACACCGTTTAGCTTTACGTTCTCGCCTATAAACCGGCGAATCGTCTTGACATTTATTTGACAGCGACACAGCGCTCTTTGCGAATGGACATACTATACAGAGTGAATTTTTCAAGTGGGCGTTGATGGCCAATCCGAAATGGTGAAAAAGCAAAAAAATAATCGTAGGAACCATGGGTTCAATATTGGCGAAGACTAAAATTATATATTAAATATAAATATTAAATATAGAAGCCGTGCATATACTAATGTTAAAAGTTTTTATTTCTGAATGAAGTTAATTATTAATTTAAACCTCAATGCAACTAAACAGTTAATTTTATTAATAAAAACTTTGTACAGAGCTATTTTAATGAGGATTGAAGAAAATATTCATTTACATACAACATTTTTGCCTGGCGCTAAAATACGAATTAAAAATAGTTATATGTTGAGTTGTGGCTATCACACACAGCACACTATCAAGTTATGGGGCAGTTTGTCTGACCACATGTCCCCTTCTTATAATCCTTTAATACCCCTCGCTTGAAGGAGCAATTAAATGGGCATTAATGCGAAGTGAATTAGCAAGTTGAAGTTGCAATGGGCAGGGTACAAAAGGCGGGGAACTGACGAGCAAGGGGACCGAATGGTTCTCTAGTATAAATTATAAGCATGTTGGACGTCCAACTACAAGATGTATGGACGCCCTAACAAAGTTTGCTAGAAGTCGCCGGGTGCATGTGGCTTCTAACAGGTTATTATAGAAATCCTTACGGCAGGCTATTGACATATAATATATATGGACAGGGCGGTAGGCATGTAATGTGTACCGACGTTAGTGGTGCGCGCGCTCCAGTGCATCTCTAGTGGAGCCTTACTGAAATTAGTCGTTTCTGGTAATGATTTCAAAATTTCTTGCTTGGATTATAACAGAAAGTAGGATATAGATAATAATTCTTATCATCGTATAGAAATTATTAGGTTCAGTTAATTTAATATTTATTTTAGCACAATTTTCACAGTCATCTTTTTGAATCTTTCTTTCCTTAGTTTTTAAATCAATGCGGCAGGTCTATGTTCAACAATGGACTTTCCGTGGCAAGAGATAATGATGATGAATAAATTGATAAAGGTTTTTTGCTAGTTCATATTTTCTTTTTGGTACTATTTCAGCGGGTGCAATATTGCTCAGCGGAGGTATAAAGAAATATCGACTAATATTGACCTCGGACTAATTTAACGACAACGCTAATAAAATGCCGAAACCGAGTCGACATTAATTAGGCAGCAACAAAAGCGCTCCACATCAGGGCTGTTGTTGAAACGCTCCCGATCAAAATTGCTTTCATTCACTAATTTTAATAGCGAAATACATATTTTGTATATTAGAAAGTAATTTGTTAGGACTGATCAGCCGTAATCATTATACTTTGTGATTCATAGGTATTGAATTTGGCTCTCAATAACAAATTAAGGCCAAGAAACTCCTAAACATTATATTTGCCTTCTTCGAGTATTACAGTTATTATATTATGCACGTTTTATCGTATCTTTTGGTCAATGCAAAATTTATTGAAATTGTATTAAAATAATTTATTTAAATGATATGCACCACATTCTAAAATATATTTATATAAGAGTTCGTTTTTAAAGAATAGTTTAAAGCCTTCGAAGGAGGATATTACCCTCTAACTGACACCTGCATTAATAAAACACAAGCTAGCATCTAAATCTCATATAAATAAACTAATCACTAGCACTCACCATCTTGTTTCACAGTGTTTCCCAAGGGTCCGCAGCTGGCCAGCCACACGAACAGGATCCAACTGAGCATGAGGCCGAACCCTCCTCTCTGCAGCTCGGGTTGGTTGTGGAAGTGCCGCGTCGTCGGCCGGGGCCGCGCGGCACGCGGGCGCGCCATGTCTCTGCTCTCACTGCCGCGCGATCAACCACCATTTGATATCAACACTGTCTGTATCGTGCACTCTGTAAGGATTTATTGTGACGTCAGGAGTCTGGACGACATTTTCAAAATTCGAACCTAACAATAATTGTAACTGTTGGCTGATTTTTAGAGTGAAAAGACGTAATTTGTGTGTAAATGTAAGTCCACCAACCCACATTAGGCCAGCGTGGTAGACTATATGGCCTAACCACTCTCAATCGTTCTCACGATTGTAGAGGAGGTTCGAGTCTTGCAGTGGGACGTATATGGGCTGATACGGTAAGAGATAATTTGAGCGGTATTGCACTGACCATCAGGTGTGGTTAGGTACAAAAAATATTATAGACTGGTTTGAGACTGGTAACACAATATGTCCAAAAAAATATATATCATTGAAAAACAAGTTGACATAAACGTAGAGAGACTTGATTGCTATGATGGTTAAAGACAAGAAAGAAACAAGTACTCGTCATTTTGAATGATTAGGAATGAAGGTAATTTGGAGTGGATTCCAGATTGAATCTTTACACTGACATCTGAAAGGAAAGAAGCGGCAAAGCTGGGTTGATTTAGCAAAGAAATAATTATGAGGCAGTCTTAAAAAATATCCTTAATAAACCGGCAAAAATGTTATTATTGGCATAAGCTGTTATGACTTTAGAGCCTTATTTTAATACTGTGGCTGGCTTTAATTAAGTTATTAACTGAGTAAGAAAGTAGGCCGAATACATAAAATATGGAATGAATGAAAATAAATTCAGTTATTAATGTAATTATTAAAATACAGTGCACTTCAAAAATATCATGCGATGTGTACGTGAAATTTAAGATTAATGTTGATTAATGCAACCATAGCGTGTCGTTATAAGCTTTGAAAAATCAATTAAGTTGGTTTTAACCAGGCGATTAACTAGTTTTTGTTAACCCGTTTTTGTTATAATTTTTTTTTGTGGGCAGAAAGCTGTGGCTGGCATGATCAAACCGGCGCGGCGTGTAATGCACCAGTTACTTAAACAATCATGTAACTGTTGGTGACACATCCAAATAATTTAAATATTGAATTTTATATTTCTTGCATATAAAAATATTGCTGTATCAGCCGATAATGTTGTTGTATTATGTATACGTCCCATAGCGAGCATGGGCTTCCACTAAAACCAATAATACGATTAAGAATGGGATTATAAAATTATTTAGTTTCATTCAGTCATTTAGACCACATTCCAAATTTTTTCTCACATTTAATAATCACCATTCGAAATTCCTACTTTTGATCTGTGGGAAATTAGTCAGTTAGTGTAAGATTTTTTTACGATTCTAATTATGTAACTTAACATAATTTAAAGGGTGCATAGCAAAATGCAATATTGAATCTAACAGTAGTCGTATCTGACCTATAAAATTAATCTTTCGACCATTAAAATTAACTTTTCCAGGGATAGTATTTAATTTGGAAATGATTGAGGTATTTAAGTTTTTCAAGGCCGCGACGCTCGATGTAGGCGGCGACCTCGTAAATCAAAATGCTTAAACTGATCGCCGATAAACGGGCTTTAAGTAATCGTCGTAAGTGCCTCTGATTCCTTCGGTAATCTATGGAGATTAAAAAAAGTTATCTGCGAAGTATTGAATTTTTAGATAATGGCTCAGATTTAATATGATTTTATAATATTTAATAGCATAGCGATTTGTAAAATTTCTATCATATGTTTGTAGTAAGTCCGCCAATCAGTACTAGGGCAGCGTGGTGGACTACATGGCCACATTTAATCGTACTCTCGATTGTAGAGAAAGCCCGTGCCCTGTAGTGGGATGGAAATGGGCTGATACAGATTTATTTATTTATGGTAAATTTGCCGTCAAAGTGTAAAGGTAAGAAAAGCTCTAAAGGAGACGTATTTTTAGATCTCGTTTGAGAAGTATTTGTGGAAGAAATTAATAAATTAATGCTATTATGTCGAATTCACCCAGTACATTTCCTTGAAACAAGTCCTCACCTAGTTAAAATTTAAGCTCATTTTACTTCATTACTATCACATCTAAATCTCGCTTCTGTGAAATAACATAAAGCATCCAACGTAATGAATACAAGGTTCCGAGAGGTACGGCTTTAGTCGCAATTTCTGAGGAAATGTCAGTGATTTACATAAGCGGGTTAGCTTACTACGAAATTAACATGCGCGTATCTCCTCGGTGGACAGGTGGCTTTATGTGAGCTGTTGTACCGCAGTGGAAGACAACAGATAGACACATGCGTCAGTCATATTTAGTCACGATCTACGTATTGTCTGGTATAGAAGATAAGTTAAAGATGAATTTTTCGGTTCTACAAAATCATCCAAAGATGATGAAAGAATGAAAGATGATGAAAAAATGAAGATGAAAGAAATGAAAGAATGGAAGGAATTTTCGATTCCACAACATATACATCCAAAGCATATGTTTTTGTGTGACTATTGGGCTTGAATTTTTTGTGCCGAGATCGGCTTCTTCTACATGAACTAAATAAGATAATAAATAATAAAATAATAAAAAATATCAATTTTTTAATATACATAGCTTGTAACTAGTTGCTAGTTGAGTTTGTCTGAACGCCTTAATCTCAAAAACTACTTTCTTGAATGGAAAGAATAGTGTTGGGTTGTCCATGTATCGAGGAACGCTATTACATTACATTATGAACCCATAGGAGCGGAGCATATATGAAAAATGTTACAAAAAGGGTTTCACCGTCAAAAAATATTTGCAGTCACGCGAAGCCGGGCCGAGCCGCTAGTGTTATTATACAATGCTCGAATGGCTAGTATTTTCCTGCTTTTAGAGCAAAGTTCGTGATTCCCACGTGTATAATTAGCTAAAAGTAGCTAATTGCTACTATACTTAAGTCTTATACTTAACCCATTTCAGATCTAGTCTTCTTAGGGTCTTTTGTTTCATGAGCATTAGAATATTTAAGAGTTAAGCTAGAACTGAGTGTATGGCAACTTACGAACCATTCAATGGATTATCATCTTAACTGGCGTAATCGATTATACCGACTATTCTTATATGAGTACTATAATAACTTCATAGAAAATGTTCGGCGCTGGATCCTAGAACGTGCGAATTTTCATGACATTGTAATGTTTGAGGCACATATACATTTTTTTATGACTATTGACTCGGTATTAAAAAATAATCGCAAAAAACTATTTAATGCTATTCTTATTCCTATATCAGTAGGACACTAATTATTTCTTAAACAAAATTGATAAAGAAAGTTAGTTTACTTATTTGAAATAAAAGAAACAATAAAAGAAAAAGAATAAGTACTAATTTAATTTAAGTCCTTGATAACAAAACTATGGTTGCTAAGTAAGTCAAACTAGACTCACGATCGTATTTCACAAAGCTTAGAATAAAACGGTTGATAAACGCCACATCGGGACAACGTCTATACAATAATTCATCGTAATACAAAAAGTACGAAGTTTCTGATAACAATACAACAGTAAATACACTCGAAACGAGCGAATTACGACCTCATCACATTGTAATAAGGGTTATGGGCGATGTAAACTACGTTGGCAGATTGTACAGGGCCGTCACGCGATCCCTATATTGGTGGAACAAAAATAACATTATTAAACATGGAACCAAGCTCGAAATTATGATCACGGAGTGTTCAATCATATTACTGCTGCTGTAATAAATTTTGGCCGGTTCGTGATCGTTTTTAGGTAATTTCAGTGTTGAGTTGTGCTATAAATCTTGACGGGGTGTGGTGTAGCGACGGATTCCTAGACATTTACTTAGTTTGTAGGTCGCACAGGATATTGCTTTATACAATATGCACAATGGAGTCTATTGAAATTCTATTGATCGGTATTTGCGGACATCACTCCACTTGGCGAGCTAGATTTTCATCTTTGTATTGTAATATTGGACGTAGGCGGTAGGCCTCTCATAATATGTGAGAGACCGCCTGGGTAGGTACTACCGCAATGTCTATTTCTTCCGCCAAATGGCAATAAAGGAAGGTTTGAAGGACATTGTAGCCAGAGTAACTGTTGGACATATTGAGACTTAACATATTATGTCTCAGGATGGCGAACGCAGTGGTATGCCAAGCAGTGCTTTGTAATTCAAGGTGTTGTTTAGTTTTACTACTGTTCATGAGCTAGCTGTATCACACAAACACGTAAATTGCACTAATCATTGGACACATTATATTTATTTTGCTTAACTTTTTATAAAATCTACTAAAAATATTAAATAATATTTAGAGATAAACGCTGAAACATAAATCTTCTAATTCCTATCACTCACTTATAACGTTAAAAATATTTTATAAGACGGAATAACGTGGCTATACTTTTAATACTTATGCTCGCTCAAAATTTCAGTCACGTATTATCTCAATGCAACACCACGAAGCTGAGTTGTAAAATAAAACGTGTCTTGGGATATGCGTGTGCAGCAAAAAGGAGCCTTATGTGGTGGACACCGTTGGGAACACATCGAATGTATTTTATACTTTTGGTATACTTCAAGTCTATAACTGAAGCGAGAGACCTCCGTGGCGCAGTTAGTAAGACGCCGGTTCTGAAACGAGAAGCCGAGGGTTCGATCCCCGCAACGAGAGAAATGTTTGTGTTCTATTCCTATGCGAACAAACTTAGTGCTTAAAAGCAACGCACAAATGCATCAAAGATCCACAAAATTGAGTACATTATATTGCTTTTTAATATTGAACGTAAACGTTCTGCAAGCGCAATTTTTTCTATAAAATCTGGAGTATACAAATCACAAACAACGCATGACCTACTCGTACAATCTGCATTGAATAATAGGTGCTCGATATTCTAAATCCATCACTGCGCCAAGTTGACCGAATTGTTCAGATTGATCGAGCACCAGACATTTTAATGAACCTACCCGAAAATATTAGTGAAATGCTACGTATTCGTGAAACGTTCGGATTATTGTATTAAATTGTATTTTGTATTGAAATTATATAAAATTGAAATGCGTTAACAAAAGAGATTTCTCTTTCATTTTATGATTTAACAAATTTGACAGTATATCACGTTGCTATATATATAAGAGTTTGGCTATTGGCTATAAACATCCGGTGGAAGGAAAGATGTAGTCAACGTTTGTGTAAACATATCAAAGGTGAATTCACTCTAGCTTTGAAGAGTCTTAGATTGTAGCGTTCAGGAACACAAAGTCCGGTAAGGCATTCCGTTCTTCAGCCGTACGCATGATAAACAAAGCCAATCGCTTTGTGTGAATTGATGGTATTGTGACGATAGGAAGGTGAAATCCTTCCATACAGTAGATCGCATGAGGATCGAGGAAGTGAAGCTATCTATTATCATGATTTGGAAGTAGATGGTCGGATGGTTTGGAACATGGTTACAATTCTTATCAAGGAAATGAATGCGTTTATACCAACACTAATAGGGGCAAGTTACCCAAGTCACAAACGCATCAGAGGATGGAAAACCACATCCTGCACAAAAAATCTTGTGTTCAACAAAGCAGTCGCCGAAGCCAAAAACGGATTCCTATCCGTTTGTATCATGTATAATGTATTCCTATATATCATACATTTTCAAGGAAAGTAGTTATGAATATCAGCTCACATATGAGGGACTATTAATTTTCGGCAATAACCAATTGGACAGACCAACGTGGTGAATTAAAATATTTTAACTAATAAAATATTACCACTATCCTTGATAAAGCTAATAATGTACTGAGCTATATAAGTCTAGATTGAAACAATAGAACTCAAGGCTTCAATTCTATGCCCTGAAATTCTACTAAACCTGTGTCCCAAAACTATTCAAAACCAAGACACGTAAAATCCAACAACAGAGAAACGAACTAAATTCACCACACAGCTCATCGAAAAATGGATCACATTCCAAACACCTTTACAGCTTAATTGGTTTTTAAACCACGGCCGTCTCAATACGCTAGTCCGTGGGGAGAAAAAAAACTATTGTGCGTCAAAATGGGCAGGTAAGTCGACCAGCCCCGGGTACAAAGGCAATGGGCCCGTATTTTGTGCCATTTCACGCTACTCTATCGCCATTGACGTTGTCAAAACGGTACGAGGACAATGTTCGCCTAATGCCCCCGCTCCTTATGTTATAAATCGGATGTTTTATTCTTATTGGTGTTTTCAATGTTTGTGTGGTTTTAGTTTGTTTAGTCATATTGTGATGATAATTTTTGTTTGTGTTTTAATTGTGGATTTGAGTTATAGTGTATCGTTAACAGGGAAATGTAATCAGAAAATATGAACCGAATATTGAGATTAATGGTGGTATTACATTATATGCGTTTATTCACAAAATAAATACAAAACATGTTAAGCTATACTATTTGAATGTTTCCTTTTTTCTAGAGGGAGAGAGAGAGGGAGAGAGAGAGAGAGAGAGAGAGAGAGAGAGGCCTTAAAATCTCTTCATCTCTTCTTTCCCCTCTTGTTTCTACAGGCCGGTAATCCTCCTACCAACCCTAACATTTGTGGGTGTTTATAAATGGCGGTAACCACTTACTATTAAATGAGTGCCTTGCTCGTTTTATGGACAAATAACATATATATTTCTATACAATAAAAGGCATCTCAAACACAAAGAATGAGAACTGGAGTATACAATCTTACCCAATATTTTAAACAGATAAAGAGATTTTTTATAGCGCATATAAAGTTGTTCCTCTATTATTCAAGCTGGTCGCACCTTTAGTTCTGAGTAACAGAATTTTTATTTTTTTACAACCATATCGTGGGAGTCGCAGGTGTTTAGTGTAAAGATGTTCAAATTTATTGAAATATTTTGATTTATTTGATATAAATATTTGTTATAAAATATATATAGAATATTTATGAACCGTGGTTTGAATTTGAACTGTATTGTTAACATCATAAAGTTGGAAGTTAATTAGTGCACGCCTTGATCGTAGTTTATAATCTCCCCTTGTTTTAGGGAGCGTTTGGAAGTATATTTTATTGCAGATCATTGTGCGTGAAATATCTTCATTAGAACGTAATATGAAAGGGGTGGAGTATTGACGGCGAATAAAATAGTTAATTTCTATATGCTTTTTAATTTTATTGGGTTTTCAAAATTACTGGTTTTAAAGCTTTAGGGGTGTTGTTATTAATCTTCTTGTCTGAAGATTTATATAATAAAATTAGCATACAACTGTAATTCTGGGCTATATCAAATTCGTTAATTTTGAATGCGAAAAAGACAAAATGTATGATTTTAGGCTCTAATCATCAAATTTGTAATATTGTAATGTAAATCAATCCTTCATTGGTAATCAACTATAAAAGAATTGAGAGGGTTTTGGAAGCTCGGAATCTTGGTCTATTTTTCGATGAACAATTAAGATTTCATCAACATTTTACAAGTTTAAAAAGATCCAATAAATGTTATAGCTTAGTATAATAGTAGATCAATGATGTCGTCCATCTCTCATTAAAACAAACACAATTCTTAATTTACTAAACCGCTACAAACATTTTAAACAATAAACACACTCCGCTGAACCTATTTGAAAACGTGTACTTGAAGCAGCGCTGTTTAAACTTCATACAAAAGCACGTTGCAAACATAGGTATGTAATAAGATTGCAATAAAACAGAATCCCCCCGGGTCGCAATTCATTCGGAAGTAAGTCGGTCAAACACGCGAGATGTGCTGTGCACGGGAACTATCGAGCCTAGGCATTGGTTAGTCGGGAATAGTTTAACTTGGGAATAGAGGGAATAGCCGGGAATACGCTGTTATTACCCTGTGGGTATTGCGAAAAATTCTAGAGGTTTTTGTTTTTAGTTTTATCTAGAAAAATGGACTAGGCAAGGCTGAATATCATTACCTTTAGACACTGCATGTCCAGTGCTAAACATTAGGAAATGGCCGCTATTAAGCCGAACAATAGGTTCATCGGGAATGATATTTAAAAAATCGCAACAAAACACAAAATACACCATTCGTGGCACAGTCGGTTAGACGCCACCTGTGAAGCGAGAGGCGCGGTGATCGACATCGCACCGAGAGAAATGTTTGTGCGGCCCACAAATATTTCTTTCGGATGTGGGTGTTCGTCTCTCGTAGTTGCTGATACCCACGACACAAGAGTCGATCTTAGTGTAGGTGACTGTATGTCACTGTCGTATGTTATTTATTTTACGTTTGCTGGTTCTGGCAAAAAATAAATGTTATTTTTTTAAATTTTCACTACTAAATAATACATTTATACTCGGTTAGAAAACTGTATTTTTGAGTTAAAAATCTGGAAGTAGTCATAGCTGAAGAGAACAGAGAGATCTTACCCAGCCTGTTAAAATGAAGAACATATTATTTTATATCGTGAAGATTTGCATCAAACGTGTAAAGATAATGAATAAAATTGATACGATTGCTGCTCATCGACTCATAAAACTAGATACGTTTCTGGGGTTTAGGCCATTTTATTAAACGATATATGTTTCGTGAATACCGAAATTGAACCAAATAATTTTGATAAACTTGTGTACAAAACTATAATATCTTTAGTATACAAATATTTACTTTACCTCTTTATTACGTAGCCTACCAACATCAATGCAATTTGTATTCAGATGTATTAATTATTTTTCACGCAATGTACTGCAAATATTGAATTTGGTATACATTGCGCGTTATTCACCACCCACAGCGTCAAGAGAATAAACCATTATTTAACTTACGTCCCGTCAATACAGATTCCTATGTGCCATTTATGCGCGGGTCACGTGACAGTGACAGCTGGCTCACACGAGACGCCGTTCACGTCAATCAAGACGACTCGGAACAAGGGGCGAATGAGATGTACAAAATAGCTTGACGTTTGGTTTTCTTGCTCCATTTTATTCCCTTTGACTGCGGAATGTATTTGTTTATGGATACAGTAATGTATTTAGGGGAAAATATAAATGGAGGTCCTGGAGTTTAACGGTTTTGAAGTGGCAACATTCAGCTGTCAATTTTAGTTAGTGAACTAGAAAATCGATACAAAAACACACTACTGTGTTTGTCATTAGCCATAATATTTAGAGCAAAATATGTTGAATTTTATTTGAAAGTTAAAAATTTGATTTATTGGCAAGAATATTTATCGATTTTCTTATTTTATTATGGTTTAATGGCTATATCAGTTGTGTTTTTTTTGTAACAGCATCACAACGTAGACTAAACACTAAAAGAAAAGTGTTTTAGTGTTTTGTTTTACTCATTGTACAAGAGGTTAAGTATGACGTTTAATTTCAATTTCTTTCGCATTGCAGCAATCTTCCTGTCAAGTTCGTCGGATCAGTTAATCTGAGTCACTCAATCCATTTTATTTGGTACAACACTAATGTTCTTCGCCACTTCCGTTGACTCACGTATCACACTCATATCATTCAAGGTTTCTTTGATTATTTTATATTTTTGGGGTTCAGATTACTTGGCTATATTTGTATCTGTTATGTCAATTTTATTATTTACATTTATTGTATTTGTGCAAACTTCTTTAGGTGACGCTGACTTGCTTGCAACAAAACCTGCATAGATAAACTATAGCCGTTTCCCAGTAGGTAGACAAAGGCGCAAGCTGGACACCCACGTTTCATCTTGTGTGTTCCGTCTCATAATGTAATAGGGGGCGAGCCTATCGAACTTATTGATTATAATAATGTAATGAGTTAATCTCATTATAAGTTTATAAGTAGCACTGAACAATTAGTAAGGAAGATAAACAGATATTAAATGCAAAATTACTGATATTTTATTTATTAGAACGAGTACTTTTCGTTGCCACAGTATGCTAATTTCGAGGATTTATTGCTCGCTTTTCTTCACACAATACAATTATCAAAGGGTGTTTTATAGCCTTCTCATGCTGAAAGTAGATGCGCAAAGCATTTCCGGCTCTTCCCTTTCCGATGGCAAGTCAAGGCCTGTGTTTCCTAAAAGTCTTTTGTTCTTATCGATTTACTTACAAGGCCGTTGCTTAAACCTGATAATTAATGAACGTTTTTGCAATAAAATCCAGAGGCATAATCGCTACTGACAAACTATTGCTTAGATAGTGGATTCCTATTGTTTGGTTTTAATTTCTTAAATTGATTAATCGTTGGAACAATCCACTAAAATCAATTAAAATCTAAGTAAATTTTGAACATCAACTACTTGATTGTAAAGTATACATGATCAAAGTAACGGGAGATAGCTAGTTAATACTGTTAGACAAACACTACCCTTGTAACACTTTTGTCAAACGTATCTATTGTTAGTGCGACCGCAATATATTACTACATATTTAGTTTGTTTATTTAACTATTTGCTCAGTCGGGACCTTTTCTAAATGGCCGACGGCCCCTTCCATGTCCGTTGGTGCGCAGTCAAAATTTATTGCATCGTTTTTTATGTGTTTCCCATGGTGTAATGGTGGCATAAATTTTATGTTACTGATACATTTTTATAATTATCGTGGGATTGTGGTATCGAATCTATATTGACGATTGGCAGATAAAACTGTTATTGTTCTATAAATCTTGATGGTGCGTGTCTCCCGATTGGTTTGATTTATATGTTGCGATGAAATTTTACTTTGTATAAACAATTGGATAAGATCGTGGTGATTTATAGCCGCCTTTCTTCCTCTGTTATTGTGACTCACTCCTGAACTTTTTAAGTTGTCTGCGTAGGACGAATCTTGATATTTATGTGAGCGACCTCGTGACGGCATCAAAACTTTATTCTTTAATATTTGATTTCATGACGTCACTTAAGAAACTCGATTTCATAACTATTCCCGAACAACTCTTCCGAACACAATAAAATTCGAGAGCTACGCTTCGAAGTAGCATTCACACTTAGATTTTAATGGCGTTTTGATTGTCTGACTCGAATAGAATTGGTTACGTTTTTAACATTCTATTGAATTGATTTTAAAACCATTCGATTTAAAGTGTCGTAAAATAATATTGAAAATATTTCACATTGGTAATTCAAAACTTTGCTGTCAGATAAATTAATGAAATCGGATATAGTTATTTGAGAATTCGCTAACATTTTGATTAAAATATTTTTTTAATCACTCCGAGCAGTGGTGTTGGTTTGTCAGTTGCCATATTCTGCAGTTGTTATGCCTGTATTTAATACTATGCTATTTAATCCCCATCTGCTAGCCTGCCAATCAGTATGAGGTGACAGCTGGTTTCTCGACCACTTCTTTGCATCAGCGATTACCTGTTTAGAAGGTACTAACGGTATTGACGTATAATTTTTGCATAGTAATGCTTACTTCTTGTTTTAAATATGCATTCACACCTGTATCCTGCTTTAGGTATCCAACGATATATTGCGCAAGTATTAGCATTTCACGATATGATAGGTGACGAGGCTAATGCCACGATCCGTACAAAAGCAATCTAGGGCGCACTATGTTTTTCAAATCAATTAAAATACTCGCGGGTTGGTTGGACAACTAGGGAAATCAGAACTCAGATTTGTTCACAGTTAAGTGTTGCTGTCATGAGAATACCAGCTAATATTCTCTGTTCAAACGAGGTTTTAAGGTATGATTATCCCCAATAAGGATAACTTAGTAATCTAAGCTGACTGCAAAACTTAACTTCTTGAGAGGAACTACAAGAAGAATTAGTTTGTATAGCTGCTAGTGAACATAAGATATTAAGAGGTGACAATGTTAATATTTGGTACAGTAATTAAGATAGGCAGTAAGTTATCTGTCGCCAATTATATCGGGGTAGATACCGAAAAAGTAAAAGGTATTTCTTATGTATCCACAACTAATGGATCTTTAATCCAATAAGCTGCTATGTGTTACAAAACAGAATATGTCGATAGAAAAGTCCAATCTTGGCTTTGAGATGGACGATAATATTCATCTGAAACATGGGTGTACTAAAAATAATATAATGCAAACGGTGAAAAAACAATTGAAGATTTGATTGACTTGGAAACCGTAAAAAGTAAACACTAATGCAATTGGTAACAAATCATTTAACACGGGGTCGTTGCATCTTCCGACAAACAATTCTAATATTGGTTTATTTTTTGCTTCAGCGGTTTTATCTTCAGCAAGATTCGATTCAGTGTACGTATGTTTGTTGAAGTCTTCAAATAGATTTTTGAATTAAAATAGCTTGCAATCTACAATATGATCGTTGAGAATATAATAACAGTTGAAAACTAACGAGTAAATGTTTCTGTAGTGACAGAAACTTAAGTTGGTTTTAGAAATCCCATTTATCATTATTAGTTTTATTGTAACTATTCTCAACCTTTATATGACTAAGGACATTTTCGCACTCCCTTCATTTGTCTTAAATTTTAAGTGCTCTCAGTTGAGAATGTTCCCGTTCTTGGCACATATCCATATTGTATTGACCAGGCCAGGCCAAGTATGGGTATATTTGAAACGACAAATGGGAATAAAAAAACGATTGGACGTACAGCCGTCTGAAGCAAGAACGTAATATTATTAGATTTGAACACTAGACACCTAGTTTTGAACGAACGGACCTATAAAACAATCTTTGCGAGTCAATTTAAAATTATTTTAAAACAATTAACGTTTTGATTGCTTTGAAATAATAAAAGTAACAAAATCATAATTGAAATTATTCTGGGTCAGTTAAATTAAATTGCTGTAAATAAAACCAAACAATATATCTTTTCATCTTTTCTAGAATTAATAATAATTAAGTAAATGAAACCAATACTAATAGTAACGTCTAAATAAAGCTACATTTATTTTATTGCCCTCAAGCATACGAACCAAGACACTATCTTCAGATTCGATTAAATCTCGACAGTGGACAAAAACTCGAAGCAATGAACAGCTTACGCTGCTCTGATAACGCATCTCAATAAGATAATCTACATTTCACAAGATGAGCCAGTACAAAGGAACCAGATCCTACAGCGGACCGGTCGAACCGTTGATAACTTCCGTACCACAAGAAATAAGTCGTAGAGTGTAGTTTTCTTGTTCTCATTTTTGTTCGGTTCACATGCCCGGCTTTATTCTTTTTGGCGTTCAACTCTCCAGACGTATTGGTTTTTCTTTACGGATTATTTTTATTAGTACTTGTTTATTGTCGGATGTATTGCTTTGTTGAGTTGGGATTGGTTTTTTTTTGGTCGCCGCGTCTTCTGCGTTGTAGATTTGTAAATGGTTTTTAATGATGCGGTCTTGTGATGTGATGTTCAGAAGATTTAGGGTTCAAAGACGTGGAAATGCGTACTTCAATTTTTTTATGTGTGAGCTTTAAATATTATTGTGATTAAGATTTTAGTACTCTTGTGGGTTCAGTGGTATTATTAAAACGTTATGAAATTTTTATACGTAGTGAATTTATTTGGGTGAGGAATAGTTTTGTGTTCTTTTTAACTAATTGATTTACCTTTATTGTTTTTTGCACGCATCACATAATATTTCAGGAATTAAAATACGCAATATTTTGTTCCGACGAATAATGGCTGCTGCTTTTACATCTGTTCTTATTACTACATTGCAATACATTTTTTTTATGTTGTTATTTAAATAATTAAAGAAATTGTGGCACAAATCTTTATATCAGTTAAATTAAACGAGACTTAATATAAATTTATATATATTTTAAATAACTAATTCTAAGGACAACATAACATTTTACAATCTGTGGTTTGCTTCTATGTACTTTAAACGAAAACACATGAAGTGATTTATAGCTAAGATAATCCCCATCGAAAAAAAGAAACATTCAGCTTGTAAAATATGTGGGTACATCGAACATAATTTTACAGTCCTACCCCATTCTATAATGGGTTATAGGTATAAAATATGAGACCTGGGTTGGAAAAGAACGTAATACCATTCAATAAATGAGAATGTCTATTTGGGTCCTCGATGTTATGATTAAAGAAAAATAATGAGATAGTTATTTTATTTTTCATAATAAATAAATTGTTTGCTATTGTATAGAGACACGGCTAAGTTGGGATAAGCAATGAATCTTTTTCTACGTTTTGATTAATTGGTTACTTAAGGCATAGACACAGAATTAGGGCCAAAATATATCTAGACAAGTGACTAATTACGTTAAATTACAATCCGGATTAGACTATTTGGGTGAAGTAGGCTGTGAATTGTCTTCATAATGGGAAGATGGTTTTTATCTATGACAAATGATGTTTAGGTTTAAGAGTACCTGATGTTTTTTTTTATTGCAATGAATGGCCAGACGAGCCTGCCACTCACCTGATAGTAAGCGCTCATGGGGCACACCGACCAAAGATCACCATGAATTACAATTCTTTTTAATTGTTTTCCAAGGTTTCTAGCCTAGAATGAATAAGTAAAGCTATTTGATGCTTCTATTATAGATTTTTAGTCGTACCTACACAGATTTGATCATGCCATTGCAACTCTTATTACAGCTTCAATATGTGTTATATCTTTCAATAAAAGATAACCTACTTTAGTTACATACCACCTCTTTAAAATATCATAAAGATTCTAATATAATATTTTTACTGAACTATTAGTAACATAAGAATGATTAGGACGGTCTATAAAATATTAAATAACAGTCTACGATTAAACACATCGGTTGTTAATGAGCTGGCAGATATTACTCAACCGAGCATGGAGGCTAGATCTAAGCCTAGATTCGAACCAGACAGGTTAATAACTTGAAAAGCAGGAAATTAGCTCAAACAGTCTATTGACACAAAGGAAATGAACGCTCATTTCTATTGTACGATGAAAAGTCGATGTTGTATATTGAAAACGACTTTAATGAATAATTTGAAATGGAAAATCAATTTGTTTTGTGATTTGCTAGAGGTCCGACTTCCCTGATTAATGATTTAATTTGAATAACAGATGACTTTCATGATTTATAACGATTCTTTAGTTACAGTGATGTAATGTACATTTATTAATTATGAAACGCCGCATACTTGAATTAAAGAAGTAACGAATACAAAAAATAAATACCCGATAAAAAGAATAAAATGCATTAGAAACAAAAACGGTAAAAGCATAAAACGTTAGTAGAACAGAAGGATATAAATTGTGTAAATTTGCAACACAAATCGCACTGCAGTCTCTAGTGCAGAGCTTTTTGTGTGCGGGCTAAAAGAAACCAGCTTATTAGCATATTCCATTGCTTTGCCACCCCTTTTGCGTGTGAAATGAGATAGACTGACGTAAATATGTATAACACAACACATTTCTAATGTTGACAACACATTACCGAGTTAAAACGCACAGTTACAAACGATTTATCAGGGTACAAAATGTTACATATCATTATTCACCAAGTGTCGGGCGAAAAGCATCGTTACATTATTACAACGGGTTGTAAGATCACATAATGTCGGGGTTGAGCACGTTTTGATCACAACAACACTGTCACAGTTCAGTTTTATGTGGTTATTGTAAGGTTTTGTGGTTTATTTTGTTGTATAGTGTGAGCCGCGCGGAGACGCGTGCAGTCGCGACGGCAGCGCGCACTCGACTGAACCAGTAACTACTCACCCGGGCGAGGGAATCCGTCCCGGCCGGCGACGGCTTGCGTTCCGTTACACGCTTATCGATCGTTTACTATAATGCTTAAAAAGTTTTCAACTAGAACTTGTACTTTTCAATCCTTTAGTTAATGCTCTGCTTACTCATATTTTTCGAGTTGAGAGTTAGAAAGTAACCGTGGAAACTGTAGTTTGTTTTGTTTGAATATGGTGGTAGTTTTAATTTCGCTTATTACACAAAGCTTGTTCTTAAAACTTAGTTTCAATATCCGGGCACTCTGATATAGAATAAAACTAAACTCCTACTACGCATAGGTGATATGAATTTCTGTCATGAATGCCTAGATATCCAACTCCGCTGGTATAATACTTACAAGGATGTCCAAAAACTATGTTACAAGAAGTTGCGTAAAACGGAATACGATTCAACACCAGCGACACTAGCGCCATCTCTCTCGCTCAATCATTTACAATAGGTGACAGAATGGTGCGTGTTCCGTGTTCACCCTGTCTCTACCCTTCTCATTGCAGGGTTACAACGTCCAGTTGTCGAGCTCTCTGACTCATATGAACTAAGTTTATGTACGGAGGCCTTATGATTTTGGATAGAAATGGCCGCGAATTTAGGGCCAACAAATTAGGAAAGGGAAGGAAAAAACGTTCGGGTGCGAGGTTTATTGACATTTTGCAGGGCTATAATTAAGGATTACCGAGGGTCTCGAAAGTTATCGGCACACCGTTAAATTTTAAAGGCTCGATTTTCGTTTCAATTAGTGCGTGCTATTGGCTATCAAATGAGTTGGTAACGAGATTGTAATTTTTATTGAAACCAGTGGATTGTCTTACACTTAATTAGTTTGATTTTAGAGGGTTTAGTTTTGGATTTAATTGATTATACTTTACGTTATATTTTCTTACTGAGTCTATTTATGATTAAATTAGATAAAAAGAATGAAATATTTCATTCTTTACACAATTTTAATTAGTTTGCGCAATTGCCTTGATATGCGTGCCGGTTGTTATTGTTGTTCTGCAAATCAATCGTTACTTCTATAGACAAAAATAATATGTTTAAAATTTAAATCATTTATATTAATATCAGTAATATCTTACTGCCATCTGCAAAACGGAACTAAAGTTACAACAACTTACACTTTCTTTAACAAGAGCAATTTCTACTCGTATTTCTCACGAAAGTGCGGCATACTCAGGCAACATACGGTAGACTTAATTACGGCAAATCTTCATAGATGTCGCTACCTCCCATATGCAAACAAAATAAAAACCACCAAGTTGCGTTTCGGTATACCTTTTTTATTCTCATAAAATTCCAATGAAAAATTCGAATATTTATTTTTAAAACTTAATATAATATCATTATAGTACAATAAATGACTTAATACTAAATATACATCGTTTACATCACCTATTTATACAAGACATACATTTTCTCTAAACTGACTGGTATTCTTAACATTGGCATTAATTTTAACATTTTTCTAGGATCTACGATCCCATTTTCCACTGGGAGCCATAAAATAAGTATACAAATTAAAAACGTAATAACTGCCACGTTATTTTTAAACAATTATGTTATTTAAAATAACTACATATCATCCTTCCTTTTTCATTGGGGGATACTCATTAAAAAAAGCCGAGACATAACACACTGTAGATAACAATTGTTCGGATAAAATAAAGTTTATAAAAAATATGTAAAATATTTTGATTATACTCGTATATAATATTATTATAGCTTTCTTTGATATAAGGAACACCAAGTTTATTTTATTAAATAAGGAATTATATTCCTGTATTCTTGTGTTTTAGCTTGTAACTATAACATTGGCAATTCCCTATCGTAGTTTGACCTATTAAAATATTTGCTAAATGTGGGAAATTTGTAAAGCTTTTAAATTCGTATCCTTTACTTTCATACAGTACTGTGCGTTTTCAAATATCAATTTTAACTATCGTCACTGAAATGTGACGATATAAATTGTCGAAATAAAATCGTATAAATTTTATAAATGTCATAATTTGTGACAATACTTGTTCCCACGGAATATACCGTACTTGTACCCTTTACAAAATAATTTAAAAATATATTTACATCTACGGTTACTTACAACTACTAAAGCTTAGTATGGACGGAAGTAAGTTTATTGATATGTTAAAGACAAGAACTCAGTCTGATTTTTCCAGCCTGAAATATTTTTGTAGATGTAGAATACTGACTTAGTTTCAAATCGGACAAATAGTCGGAGACATAAGATAGGGCTTGGTCGATATTGTCTGCCAATGTTTATTATAAATTATTATTATTTATGTAGAGTTATCGCAAAATAACTAGTTCGTTTGATAACTCAATTTATAGTGCAACAATACGCCTCAACTTCACATTGGACAAGTTATTTTACGTTTACGCTACGATATAATTATCGGATAGAAGATAATGTTATAGTAAGTTTAATTGATAACATGTTCGTATTTTGACTTAATATCATTAGTAATGATAAATATAAAACCGAAATATATCCACATTTGTCCCTTTTTAACCCCCATAGCCAGTCTAAAATATAATCTGGTAACCACGATTCAAATTTAATACTAAATTGTATGAAAGAAGATGTTTCAGGTGAATGGGATATTTATACTCTATGCAAAAAGAAATGGAGTTGATAAAAATGAGGTAGTTTAAAAGGTAGAAAATTTGAGCATTCGACGAGTGTTAAAAATAAAATCTCTAAAGGAAACTCAGTACAAAGATTAATACTTATTTACATTCACTTACTATAGTAATTTCATTATACAATACAGCTCGCAGTGGAACTTACAGACTTTGACTAACAAAGACTGTGCTTATTATTTAGTAAGATTTTAGGAAATACTTGAGAATACTTTTTTTACACACTTCCAAGCACGGGACTGCTCTCCAACTAAGAGTCTGATTGAGAAGTCCTAGGCCACAGTCCGTCACGCTAGCATAGTTAGTTTGCGGTTTCATAACAATATGCTAATTTAAAAATTGTGACTTTATTCTCAAAGAATTTCCTTAAATCTCAAATTTAATATAAAATGTACAAAAAGGCAATAAGCTAAACTTACAGCTATATGTTATTGCACTTTTTTGTCCGTGACGTCATGTGGTAATGTGCCATTTGTGAAGCCATTTTTGACGTAGCCATTCAAATGTTCACGGTTTTTAATATGTCCATTGGTTAATTCCCCATTTCTGATATGTCCATTAAAATCTCCCATAACATGTCCGTTAGTGTGTCCGTTTTGATATCCTTTAAATATATCACCATTTGTGATGTGTCCATTACTGATGCTACCATTTCTTACATTTCCATTGGGAATGGTGCCATTTTTTATGTATCCATTGGAGACGTCACCATTTTTGATGAATCCATTAGAAATTTCACCATTCTTGATGGTTCCATTAGGAATGTCACCATTCTTTATATGTCCATTCTTTTTAGTGTGATCTTCAGTGACGTTGTTGTTGTTGTTTGGTGCTTCGACTGGCGCCCTGGGTTTCTTCTTGTAAGCTTGGAAGTAAAAGTTCATGAAGAGAACGATGAAAATTGTGGAATGCAGTATCAGCCCGGCGGCAATTATTCTGTAATTAATAAAATAATACTTTAATATGATGCATGAGAAAGTATGTAGTTAGTGAAGTAGTTAAAATTTAGGGTTATTATTTAAATTTGCGTTTTCTTAGCTATCAGTAATATCTTCTTCATATCACTGACAGTGATTAAAACAAAAGAATACTTTACGTAACTCAGATTTGCGATGGAGGGATTAAGTTCCATCTAGTTTGTATTCTATTGCCAGTTTTTGCTTAGCGTGAATGTGTTAAGAGTTTTCACACGTTGGAGTATATAGGTTACTTTCTAATTAATTTACCGAAGCTTATTAGTGTTTTACCAAGAGCTTGTAAGTCCAAGTAGATATACATATATCTATATTTAAAAACGTTTAAACGGTTAAACGTACATACGTTTAACCATATTTGACTGCCTCCGTGGCATAGTAGGTTACCGGCTGTGAAACAAGAAGCCGTGGGTTCGATCCCTGCATCAAGACAAGAGTTTAATGATCCACAAGTATTTGTTTTGGGTTTGGATGTCCGAGTGACCGACAAGTCTCCCGTAGTTTCTTATTCCCACGATACAAGACTTGATCTTTGAGTGGGGCCAGGACTATGTATGTGACTGTTAGGTGCCTTGCTTAGATTTATGTAACTATTGACAAGACTTGATAATAATGTATGTGTGAACACTGAAACAATTATTATTGATTATAAATATAACTTAAAAGAAAACAAGAAAAAAAAACGCTGGTAATGTAATAATTTCTTTATAATTAAGATACTCAACCACCGAAAACACAATTAGAGCATTCACACGACACTGCGTAATTGGTTTTGTAGAAACTGTTATTTTTAACTTATCTATTCTAATTGTGAAAGTAGGTTTGAACGTATCATAATATATGATTGCAATAAAAACACGACAGCACGGTTAAATTTGATGTTACATCACAATTTTTTTTCGTATATATTTCTTTTGTACAGATCCGATAGGCAAATGAGCAAGCAGGTCACTAGTTGGTAAGTGGTCACTACCCACCAGGTACAACCAGAACACTTGGATCATGGGTGTGTTACCAAATCAGGAGGTGAGCGGGAAGAAAAAAGGGTGGGAAGAGTTAGGGGAATTACACATCCGGCAATGTCACCCTGCCAATTAATGCTGAGACATGACTGTCTACAGCGTGGCTCTACCACTGTTATTTTCATCATCATCATCATCATCATCATCATCAGCCCGTTGCAGTCCACTGCTGGACACAGGCCTCTCCTAAGGTACGCCATAGAGCCCGGTCTGCTGCCTTATGCATAAAGCCGCTGCCGTTCCCACGCCAGGGCCCAATATTAATTTCGTGCTTATTAAAGAAGTTTTAAAGACTAATTAAATATGTTAGTTTTTAATACATACTTTGGATATCCACAGTCGTAGACGAGAGCACTGATCGAATGGAACAGCACCATGAAGAACTGGGCCTGAAATGAGAAACATGACACTTTTGAGGTACTTAGCAAATCAATATTGACAAGATATTTAGCACGGGAAATATTGTTGAAAAGAGAAATCACAGTTATATTAATTTAAGTTTATTTTTGAAAAAATAATTGAAATAAAAAGAGATCACACTGGTATTTGGTATTTATTTATTTGCCTATAGAACTTTAGCAAATAGATAAGATATTTATTTATCAATGCCCGCCACGGACCAAATGAATGTTTTTTTTTACCGCAAACATGTTAAGTACGGTTTAATTAACACATAGCATGTGAATGAAAGTAATGGAGGCAGTTACTATCTAAGCGGATGTGACTGTACTTTGGTTCACAAAGCAATGGTTCAAAATATTAGTGGTCTTTCGATCGTCTTTATTGGAAGTAGTACAAATATCTATACTTAAATTATTTTTTCCGTTGTTGTGTGTTGTATCTTAAAACACAAGACATATTAAAACATTAAACATACATCAAAATTATGTTCAGAGAATGACAATCTTGCTCCAAGGGTCTCTAATAATTATTACTTATATTATATTTAATTTAGTTAACAATTGATTGGAATGAACCTTTTTTTTGCTGTCTTTGAGAATATGTTTATTTTTTATGTACTAAAACAGAAACGAAATGTACTCAAACGTATGAAAATCATAACATTTTAGTAGTAATAATAAAATGGACATAAACAAACGTAAAATAATAATGAGAAAATAATCGCACATGCAGAAACTGCATTTTGCTTTCTCTTCGGGACATACCGTATCGAATAGTAGAATCATGATTCTCATTATAAGCTTATTTCGATACGTAGTGGAAATCTTGCTATCCTAACGCGTTTGTACGAATCGCATTTCTATATATCAAGTACTCATTGGTTGGTCTCTCATATGTGAGAGGCCGCCTAGGTAGGTACCATCGCAATGTCTATTTGTCTCGCCAACAAGCAGTGTAAGTGCACTGTTGTGTTTAGGATTGAAGGACATTGAATCTTAGCATGTTATGTCTCAGGATGGCGAGCGCAGTGGAATGCCAAGCATTGCCTTGTTATTCAAGGTATTGTTTGGTTTTGCTACTGTTCATGAGTAGTCGTATCGCTTACCATCAGGTGAAGGGCATACTCGCCTCGCCAATGATTGCAATAAAAAAGTAATTCGGATTACCATAAAAAAATATATTAAAATGGATGACAACTAAATTTGATATATAGCTTATTATAAGTTTTGGAGAAATAATTACGCTTTATTGGAGAATCACATTATTACCATCAAATTGGAAAAAGAAAAAAAGAAACTATCATTGTGATCGTTAGATGATTTCTGGTTTATGCAATATTCTTTAAAAAAACAATTATTTGACTTTTTTGACGGTAAATTCTATATCGCTATACCTTTGAGCTAAATAGGTAAATGGAATATATCAGATTTCCATTTCATCTATTGGGTCTTGTTCGTCAATATAGCAAGTACTCCGAAATTTCGTAAAGAACTTGCCGCATGTATTCGAAATTGAGTTGAAATCAAATAGATATGCCTTGCAAATTTCAAATGTGCTGAGACAAAGCTCTGGCATTCGAGTGTGAAATATGTAGAATGGTCCGGTGTCTGCAATACGAAAGGATATAGCGTTCCGGCCGGTGGCGAAACAACTCGCTTGCACGAGTCACTGAAGGTACTTGTTACTTTATCACGTGTGTACTTTCAAATCAGTTTATTTCTTGCATTTTTTTATTGCAATGAATAGCGAGACGAGCATCGAGCGACGTTTTTTTACGGACCCATTTAAAGAAGAAACTGAACAGTCAATTTTGTGTGTTTAATTTTAGAAGTAAAAATGGTTATAATACATGGTCAGTTTTTTCTTTAGAAATTCTCTCAGGGGCAATTAGCAATAGCAGAAATATAGGGGATGCTAAGGTTTCAAAAATAACAAGGTGGTGATTTAAATTTGAAATAGGAATATTTTTTTTTTATTTTTTTATTGCTACGAACGGCGAGACGAACATGCCGTTCGCCTGATGGTAAGCGATACGATCGCTCATGAAAAGTAGCATAACCAAACCACACCTTGAATTAGAAAGTAATGCTTGGCATTTCACTGCCCTCGCCATCCTGAGATATAATATGTAAAGTCTCAATATGTGCAGTAGTTACTTTGGCTACAATGTCCTTCAATCCGAAATGAAACAGTGCATTTAAACTGCTGTTGGGCGGGAGAAATAGACATTATGGTGGTACCCACTCAGGCGACCTCTCACATGTGAGAGACTTCCTACGAGTAACCAGTATTTGTTTATTTATTTTTTATTTCATAGGGGGCAAACGAGCATGCGGTTTACTTGATGGTAAGTGTTCACCGCCGCCCATGAACATCAACAATCAACAAATTCACAAAGAAATGCAATAACTAATGTCCAAGTTCCAGCCATGAATTTCGCAATAGAATTCTATTTAATTGCAATGAATTAAATAATTTTGTCTGACCTCAGCCAATGACATTGTCAGGTAATGAAGTGAATGCACGCAAGTGCAACTTATGATTGGAGTGGTATCGATCTTAGACGGACATTTCGATAGATACAAAAACATGATAAGTTTTGTCGAACTCCTTATATATTTTTAAAAGCTTGCTTTCTAATATGACATAATTTTAGTGTTGTAAAAACTTGGTCTTAAAAGCACTATGGCTAATATTGCAAAAAAGCAGTTGTCGAAAAAAAAACTTACGTACTATGTATACCATACTAGAATTTTTTTACAAGAATTAATAGATATTATGTACCTGGTATCCATAGAAGACGTAACTCATGAGGTTTTTTTACTTTACTAGGGAAATCAGTATTATATTTTTCATTACTCAAATTATGCCCAATAAATAAATAAATAATTGGATATAAATAATACATTGTATTGGTACAAATATATATTTTGGTATTATTATATTTATCCACTTGGATTTCTGCCATTGCCCGCTCAGCAGGGCATACAGTGATAGAAATTTTATTATTGTGATTCACGTCAGCGACACTTTCAGTTTTGGCATAAGCGTAATATCAGGTTTCGTATAAGCTATACCACAATTGTGACGAGCATTAGAGTTAAAAATAGTTTTAAGTTATCCTTCTGTTCCATATGTTAGTATATCACTTAGAATTAAGCCTCATAAAGACGGAGAGAGTTTGTCGCTTGATTTCAAGCGAGAATGGCATGGCATTATCTCATGCGATATAAACGCTATAATATTATCTTATTACGGAAAATGTTTGCACGAAGCATCCTTTTTATATCCCTGCGATAATTTGCGTCAGCCCATATACTTCCCTTTGCAGAGTAGGAGTATCCTCTACAATCGCGAGTACGTTTGAGAAGGGTTCAATCCTCCCCTATAATCGTACGATGACGAAGGGCGAGAAATTCTTCCCGTGTAAATGCCCTTCAGCTGTATTCCCAATTTCTTGTACCGGTGATAAAAATATACACATTATTTGGCAGATTTATTCTTTCTGTATCAGCCCATATACGTCCTACTGCAGGGCATGGGCCTACTCCACAATCGAGAGTACGACTGAGAGTGGTTAGGCCATATAGTCCACCACGCTGGCCTAGTGCGGGTTGGCGGAATTACATACCATAGGAATGATTTATTCTTTAGGATTCAATAAATATTTCATAATGTAGTCATTATGAACCTGTCTAGCCAGTATAGCAATAAGTGTATGGGGCATTTAAAATTATGGTTAGTAAAAATAAGAATATATATATACAAATGCCTTAGTGAATACAGTTGATGGCATGTATTATAGTAATTTAATGGTGGCAAAACAAGCATGAGCTTAAATTACATCGTTTATGGCGAGAAAGTTCCAGAGAAATGTTCCAAGTCACTGTCAATCAATTGATAAATACGAAACCATTTTTAACAATACCATTGTTCCGTATGAAATCTTTGTATCTTGATTTCCGCTGTCCATGTTATAAAATGATATATCATGGTAGTGAGAAAGTATTAAATTGCAGGTACGTGCTATAAGTTACGCCATCTGTCGGCGGTTTTAAAACAGATTCACTTTCAAAGCCACGTTCTATTTCTGCAGTTAGTAAGGTGTCTATTTATTTATTTTTATACATCACTATTTCTGCCACACTGCCTCGATGGCGTAATTGTACTAGGGTCCGGTTACAAAGCTGAAGTCTTGGGTTCAAATTTTTCTATTCATTATCAGCTAGGAGTCAGGAATTAATGCCCGATATGGCGATAGGCTCGCCTTTTATCACATTGTGGGACGGAACATACAAGGCGAAATGTGGGTGTCTTGGAACCTCCGCCTACATCTTCTAGGGAAAAAAGGCGTGAGTTTATGGATTTATGTATTTTCGCCTTAAAAATAAAATATAATTCTTTTTAATAATACTTTTTCGTTCATATTTTTCCATTTTTTAAATCATCGATTTATTTTTTTATTTGTTTTTTTCTCGTTCTTTCCCTTTTCACAATATATTAAAAAGTTAAATGCTTGAATTACGTCGCATGCCTTATGCGTGTGCGGTATCCTAACAGTTTGCGCAAGCGCAGATTACTCACTTTACTCTGGCGCAGATCCCGTCTTTCGGAATGTAGGCGCGGCACTATCCTTATCCGGCGTGCAAGTGTGCATACGAAATGAAATGCTAATTACGGAAGTACCTGATTTTAGAAATGTACAACAATTTGTGTTACTACGTTCACTAAAAATTATTCATATGTACATTTGCATAAATGTAAACATCTATGATACCGGAATGAGGAAATGAGTATCCTAGTCAATTGCGAAAATAATAGTTACTTGCTTTAATTAATTAAGATAAAAATCAACCAGAATGACATAATTTCTGGGTATTATTATTATTAGGCAATAAAAGTTGTAGAACGCGACATCACTTTTTATACCTTGTTTGGGGTCTTAAGTATCTACCTGAATAGTTATTTAAACATTCAATGTACCTAATTACTTTTTTGCATATTGCGAAAGTGAAGAATGTAAAATTAATACGCACGTTTTATTTCACTAGCAATTATCCATTCGCAATCTTCGCCATGTCCTACATGCAACGCCTTTACTTATCACCATTGCCCTTTCGCAATCACGTATGAGTCTTCATATTCATTTAACTTCTTTTACTGGTGGTTGGTCTCTCATATATGAGAAGCCGCCTGGGTGGGTACCACCGCAATATCTATTTCTCCCGCCAAACAGCACTGTAAATGCACTGTTGTGTTTCGGATTGAAGGGAATTGTAGCCAGAGTAACTATTGGATATATTAAGACTTAATATCTTAGATTTCAGGATGGTGCGCGCAGTGGAATGGCATACATTGCTTTGTGATTCAAGGTGTTGTTTGGTTTTGCTACTTTTTATGAGCGGTCGTATCGGTTAACATTAGGCGAACGGCATGCTCGTCTTGCCATTCAGAACAATAAAAAATAAACTTCAATTTTAATTCGAAAATACTGGCAGTTGCGAAATATTCAAAATCTCGTCCAGACAGCGTGCAGTTTCTAACTCTTTAATTGTTGAAGATAATTATTTACGTAATTATGAGCATCGGTGTTGCCAAACAGATCGTTTTGTTCTCGCTACTTTGTGTAATTGGTAAGTAGACCGTGTAGGTCTGATGTCTACCATCGGAGTGAATGCTAGTTGTATGAAGGTGAATTAATTTTAGTTTTCCTTCTTGAGTAGTAAAGTGTGTAGAAAAAGTTGTTCGTAGTAACAATACTACTAGTAGTAATATACTGACCACAAGGTCAAGATGTCAAATATTTGTTTCGTAAATATAGTTTTTCCGTCGGTTCAGGAAAGTGCGTTAAGGTCTGTTGATTGGTCATAGCTAATAATGAAAATATATTTTGAATTGTTATATGGAAAGGTGTTAACCATGAATAAAGGTGTAAAATTATTGACGGAAATAACCTAAGCAGCATTACTCAATTTAAACAGGTCTTCCATTATACAGTTATTAATCAAAATTAACAATTAGAATCGCTAAAGTCACGCAATGGTTACCTAATGTTTTAAGATCTCTAAAAAAGGGTAAAGCTTACTGGTGGTAGGTCTATCATATGTGAGAAGCTGCCTGGGCAGGTACCACTGCAATGTCTATTTTTCTCGGCAAATATCAGTGTAAATGCACTGTTGTGTTTCAAATTGAAGGACATTGTAGCCAGAGTAACTACTATTGAGAATTAAATTATAAGCATTTCTTTGTAATTCAAGGTGTTGTTTGGTTTTGCTACTGTTCATGAGCGTTCGTATTGCTTACCATCAGGCGAATGGCATGCTCGTCTCGCCATTCAGAGAAATAAAAAATCTCAGCTCAACAAACACAAAATTGTACAACCACCAAAAATAATACTTACTAGTTGCAAGGTAGTGAGGTGCTTCTTCCACCACAGGTACTTGTGGTACTGCGGGCCCATCGCCGCCAACATGTAGTAGCTGTACATGATCACGTGCACCAGGTTGTTTACGATGTTCGAGAATGTTCCGTGACCGCCTGCAAGACAAACAATAGCATCAAGATCATTCGCTCCACTATTACTTTTGTTACCACCAGTAGCATCAAGATCATTTGCTTCACTATTTTTTTATTTATTGGGGAAACAAACAAGTGTACTATATTGCAAGTACAAAGATCTTAAGATTAAAGTAGAGTACACTCCATTATGTCTTCACGGATTACTTAAAATAATTAATGTAATTCACATAGGTACAGTAGGAACAATTACAAATTCAATATACAATCGCTTTTCGTGTTTTTGCGCATCATTATGACACATACGATTTTAAACGCATATTTTTTAAAAGCGATTATAATCATCATCTACATTATAGTTATCGTCATCACTATTACTAACATGTTTATCATTAATGTCATTCATAAGACTGTTTGTTTATTTATTCAGGACAACCAGTGGTGGTAACAAATTGACTTATACTATAAGTGTACAAAATAATAATAATAAAAGAAACACATTTTAAGGCAACTCACAACATGTAAAAAAAAAGATAAAGCAAGATATAACAGAAATACACAACAATAAATGAGTTAACTGCTGGTACCTATTAAACTCAGATTTAATAAAAGAATAAAAAAAAAACACATGACTAATTCTAGATAACGAACAAAAAAGGTAAACAAAAACGTTTTTTTTCGTCATAATTTTTTACTCCTATTGTATTTAACCAAGTGATTTTTTATTGAACTTATAACTTAGCATCTTAATCACAAAGCAACTAGTTCGCTTTGAAGTTGACATGCGGGTGCAGGTCGCCCGGCTGGAATCTAAGTTTGTTCAGAGCATTGCTGCGCTCTTAAAAAAGCCCTGCGAAAAGTTCACATTGAACAAATTATTGTTTGAGTGTGGTGATCGACTGTAAATACACACGTGGCTCCGAAAAGTCAGAGTTGTGCCTTGAGATTTGAACTCGTGACCATCGTGAACATATTGGCAGTAGCGTCTGGTCCGTTACCAACAGGCCACCACGCACTATTATTTATTTATATTTATTACTATAAATCTAACATTAATATCATCTTTAATTGGAGCATATTTTTTAAAATAATTGTTCATAACTTTGGTTAGATTCTTTTACAAACCTACTATTTACGTTCATTAAAAGTTAAAAGATAGTTACGTGGTGCAAACGTGTATTTATTTCACGAACGGCTCTTAGCAATCTTGACATCTCATCACATTGTTATTAGTCAATCAAGATATCAATTTGTTTACTCTCGTCTTTTCACTTTCTACACCATATTTATAATGTTCAGCGATCAATCTCAGATAACATTTATTTATTTAAAATAAACGAACTCAAACCTATTTGAATATTTTCTGGAAGACGGGATAAAATCCCGTCCTGTGCAACGATTCTTTTTCATGGTCATTCTGTTTACAATTTTGTACTTTATCAGCCCATATATGTTCCACTACACGGGCCTCGTCTACTCGAAAGTAACATTGAGAGGGATTTCGCCATAAAGTCCATTATTTTAAGCATTTTTAAATTATAAGTCAAATGGCATTTTTATCTTCTTTGATGACCCAGCGGTACTTTTTTAAGCCGACATTAGACATGGCCCAACTGTATTGAGGCCTGTTCAAAACGATTTAGATGTTACAATATAATGGCGAAAATAAGGATGTCTTTACTTTCGATGTTTGAACATAATGGTTTCTTTATTATACTGAAGAGTAAGCAATTCTTTACTAATGTGAAGGCTATTTAAGAATAGCAAGAGGTCACAAAAGCATGACTCTCAAAAGTCAGAGCTTAGATTAACTCTCTTGAGAAAGTGAGATGAAATATTCGCAAACCAAAGATAACCTTTGCATCTGCCTGTATAGTTATGAAATTTAAACTCCTATAAGATACTTTGTACTGATGTTATTTGCGATGCGGTATGTGCTTATGATTGATTTTTTAACTATCTTGCATACAAAAACGAATACTATGGAAATACGATATTTCTATCAAAACAGTATTAAAATAGCTTGAGATATGTAGCCAAAATATATTATTTTAAATGAAAAAGTAGGAGTGTAGTGGTGTCATCTTCACCGTCTCTTTCACACCCGTATACTGTAATGCGTAATTATTAAGACTAGTGACGTCATTACTTTTGTTTTGCATCCTTTCTCTTTTCCTGCCACTACAAGATTTAAAACGTTTCCAACTTGTTTGATTGTGAATGAATTTACAAAATTTGTTGTTTGCATTTACATGGATACATTTTGATAAATGCAATAAAAAATTGGGTCAAATACCCTATCGTATTTTGTATTATTATAAAAATAAATTATTTGATGTACATTCCTTAGGATCTAAGAATTTTTTGGGATAAAAATGGAACAGATAATGTCTTTAAACTGCTCCTATAAAAAATATCATGTTGATTTTTGCACTGTTCCCGTACAACAGGGAGGCAATAAATAAATATTATTTTGCTTTTATACACTATATAAATATCTCTTAACGCATTAACTATCATGGGAATATCTCTATCACTACGTCTTTCTCAACTTTCGCTGGGAACCTAAAATATTCATGAGCATCAATTAGCAAATAATAATTATATTTCATTGTTTTTTTATATCACTCAGAGGTGCGTATAAAACATTTCTGGCGCAACAGTTTTCATGTCTAATTGTACTACAATGATTGAGTCGATTTCTCACCAGCAATGAATTTCACAAGCAGCCACGCCTCAAACGGTGTCAGCGAGTGATGGTAAAGATGGAGCCACGTGATCTGGCTCTTCTTCTTCCGAAGCACGAAGAATATCGTGTCCGCGAACTCGGACAACTTGGAGAAGTAGTACACCCAGCAGAGTTGCAGCATCTGGAACGTGTAATTTTATTTTTAGGAATATTTTTCATCATCTCGTATGAATGGTTTTGGTCAACATTTTCGTAATTGGCGATTCTATTCTGGTTTACCAGGATGGAAAATTACCTATCGCCACCAAAATATGTCTTAATCTTAGTTCTGATTATGTTACTTTCAATGTAGTGCTATATTTTGAAATCACTAGTTTTTTACATGCTCACAAACGGATAAAGAAAGAGACGCATGTTAAGGATATAACCCAAAAACAAAACCCATTTTTGTATAATTTACTGTTTCCTTATTTAGTTTTACAATAAGAACAGCAAACACTCCTAAGAGAACTTTCCAACGTTCCCAAACGAAACAGTAAACAGGCACAACGGAACTCGTTGCCCAGTTGCCATGACGTAAAGCAAGGTTGTCGAGAGAACACTTTCACTATTACAAAACAGTTCAACGGACAAGTTCATTGACGAAGAAAAAGCAAGTAATGAGCTTGTATGAGATGGAATGAGAAAGCTATTGAACGCGATACATGTGGGTAACTAGAATTTGATTGTTTAAATTAATGACTGGCACTTTTGCCAGATGGGTTCATTACGCGAGAAATAGCCGTTAAGGTTTGGATACAAGTAGGCTTAGTTTTAAAGTCAGTCTTAGGTCAAAGAAGTTTCACTTCAGAATGTACCTCGTTTTGGTCTTTCTCAAGTGGTATGACCTAACCTTCTTTAAGCGACGCTTAAAAATAGAAAAGTATTTACTACAGAACGCAACTGGTTAGGAAACGTTCTGAAAATATTGGTTAATAGATTCGATTGCAACGAATAAGCCCAGGATACTGCGATTATCAAAGAATATTTAAAAAACAGTAGCATTTTAAAACTTAATTTCGACTGAAATTATAACATCAATGTCAGATCTGAATGTTGTAGGAACGCAAATGTGATTATCACTGTGCCAATTACTTTGGCATACATACAGTGATGAATTTCTGTGTCGATCTAATCAAACTGAAATGTTAAATAAAATCTATAAATAAAAATATTTTTACATTGACTTATGCAATTACAGTTTTTATTTGACGTAACGACGCATGCAAAACAAGTTTGCATTAAAATAAGTTTTGTAATTATATAATTCGGCTTTCAATACTTGTTTAAAAATGGTTTGTAAACAAATCATTACTGATTTATCAAATCGTTCACCGCCAATTTTTTGCATAAACAGACAGCAAAACGATTAAAGTGTTTTTGACCTCAGTCATTTAAATAAATACATATGTATGAATCTATATATGAAAATGTTAAGGACGTGTTTGTTTGTATTGTGGATAAGAAGATTTTATATTAAATTAAATTCAATGCTATTATTTGTATTCGGTGTAAAGGTCTCTGATGAATTCCGCAAATGACCTATGTTTCGTTCCAAACATCATATAGCTGAAAATAGTTATTTATTAATGTTAAAGCGAATAGGTCTCTCTCTCTGTCTCTCTCTTCAGACATAGGTAGTCCACGGCTGAACATAGGCCTCCACCAAAGATTTCCATTGACCTGTTGGAAGCGGCCAGCATCCAGCGATTTCTTGAGGAAAATTGACTAATTATGTGTCACTTTGTAAAATTATTTCCTTATCCGTTTAAGAAAACAACTTTCATATTCCTAATTATAAATAAAATTGATCTAATTATTATCACGGTTACTTCTTTACTCGGCTCACTTACTGACTCCATCACTTTCTCTATGTATAAAATATGTAAGCAAAAACGCGTCAACATATTAAATGTATGCCTGTCAATATATTAAAGGTAGGTATGTGTAGCAATATAATATATTTATCGATGAAGTATTTAATACTCAATCAAATAAAGTTTACGATTACAAATATGAGGACTTGTGTTCGAATCCTGGGTCGGATAAAGTGATATTGGATTTTTCTATTCATTATAAGTCCAGAGTCAGAATAATGTTTTGAAATTGAGGTCATCTGTGATTCCTATTTAGTGACCTATTTGCTTGTTTTGCAAAGACTATTGACGATTTTTTTTTTGTTATTTTTCCTTATTGTCGTATTTGGGTGCTAAATATATAGGTTTTTCTAAAATAATAGTATAATATGCCCTTTTATTTATAAATGCGCTTTGGTAAGCAAGGGCTTAAATTATTATTTTAGCAAAAGCTATGAATATACCACCCACAAACGGTGAATTTTTAAAAATCACAAAAGATTCGCGTTTCTTTGCGAATATTTTAGCTGCAACTGTAGTCACTAAAAGTACTACCTGGCCTCGTTTTCAGTAGCAGTCTTATACCCTATAATATAATATATAATATACCCTGTATACTTAGCAATGTGGAAAACCCATGCCCATTTTGACGTATATATGACCACAAGTTTATCTCACCTTAAATTATCAGGATATGACACATATATGACATAATAATTCAACCTTTAAAATACCGGTGAATGAGGCGGCAGCAGTGGACACAAGCCTTTACCAGTTCCAATAAAATTACTTAGCGTACGATCCGGTTCGCGTTACATAACGTTATTCGCGAATTTCGAGGTCAACTGCATTAATACGCGCATCGGATGTCATCTTTTATATTTATGGAATTTATAAATGCAATTATTTTTTATACAAAATTTTCTTTACAGAATTACTGTTTATAAGGGTCATGACCATTTTTGGATTTACGTGTTACGTGTTTGACTCAGACTGAAACCTACCCAGGCGGCCTCTCACATATGAGAAATCTACCACCAGTTACATTTCACTCATAAAGTATTTTTTTAGCTTAAGCCGCAACAAATGGCTTGACTCAATGATAATCCAATTAATAATTTAAATTCCAGTTGTCAATTTAATGTTAACTGACATTAATTGCCAAGTGCAAAGAAACTTTTTTTTTGATGCCAGATTCCGTTATATTTTCCTTAACAAAAAGCCGTTTTCACTTTTAGTGTGGCAACACAAGAAAGTTGTCTCGTGTCGTGAAACCTGTGCCGTGAACTTGACCGACGGGTCACAGAGTAAGCGCGGAGACATGACAATTGTCTGGATATTATGCAAGATTAATTTCACTCAGACAATGCATTTTGAGGACAATATCACTAAATGTGAAAGATGAAAATGATTTATTGTAGGGATGAATCCGACAACCGAGGAGGTATATAACCATTTGCATATAATATACCCTACATACATATATCTTAAACACTAAGGACCTTATTCATGGATAGTTAATAAACCTATCTTTAGCTGTCGAAAGTTTTGTCTTCTTCTTTCAAACTGAATTCAAAAGTCGTTTGAAAAGGACAAAACATACAGGCCATAAGTATATTTGAGAAAATAAAGAATTAGTTAAGGTTAAAATGTTCATAGTCTCCATATAGCAATTTGACGCCAGCTGTGACGCCAGAATACAATTTTTATCTCCGAACGTTTGAGTTATCTACAAGTATTTGTTTCAGGTCTAGTTGTTTGTGGGACCGAAAAATCTCTTGGTACCCTTAATTTGCCTTAGGTCTGGTTATTTATGGCATCGAAAAATCTCTTGGTACCCGTAATACAAATAAAATTTTATCTCGATGTAGGGTCAGAACTACGTCTGCCTGAAGGGCGTTTAAGTTTATTCACATTTTAATAATATTTAATGATTTCAACAAAAAATAATTATCATCAATGTTATTACGCAGCGAATACACTGTTTTGTTTGGACTGTTTCACATCATTATTATATTTTCAACGTAATTGTGTACAGAACAAAAACTATTTCAATGTGACTTTGTTTTTGTGATGTTAAAGAAACTTCGCACTACTAGGTTCATAGGTCATTTTGTACTACGCAATATAATATGTAGGTATATCCGGCTTCGACGAAGCCAGCAATATGTTGTGCAGATCAAAGACAACCATCTCTCAATGATGGATATTCATTCTATGTTGATCGAACTGCACTTACTATCAGATGCAAAATAGTCTCCTTGTGGTAACTAAAAATCCTGTGATTGCGGTGGTACCTACCCAGGCGGCTTCTCACATATAAGAGACCTATCACCAGTACAGTGCGACACTTGTCACTGTTGAAACGTTCAAAAGTCAATATGAGTGAAACGAAACACAAGAAGTAGGTAAATACGGATTCGCTCGATATATCGAAGACCATTATTTGCTGTAGCCCCTCTGCCTTGTCCCTACTCTTAGGTTTATCTTTGCACTATACCTAGATGAAGTGCAGATCCGACCGATATTGCGAGTACTAGGTTACGGTTGTTTTCTATCTGTACCTTAGTAAGTTAATGTGTCGTAGATCTCAGATAGATATCGTTTTATTAGTCTAGTAATAGTAAACATAGGCTGGTAATTGATTTTTACATTTTAATTATTTGAGTAAGTCTTGGGTTCATTTTGCAGATAAGTTCGGGTTGGGCATTTTACGTCAAAAAATATGTTTTGTATAATGTTTAGTCCTAATTACTGAAAATAATATTTAGGGTTATGATGCAATATACTCAAATCAAGTTGCGCTTATACGAGTATAGTGCGAGTGTGAATTATACTTGTAAATAAAAATGACGAAATACATTTAACACTGGCAAATTTAATAACATACAATATAATGAAAGTGACAGAACGATTATAGTTTGTTTATCTATGTTTATGCATTCGCATCATCTGACGTGGGTATTGGAAACTATTAAAAGTATTCTAGTCCGACATCCAAGACTAATTTAGGACAATATTCACTACATAAAATCTTAGGTCATAATATTCTTAATAAGCTTTCTTTCCACAGCGTCAATTTCTTTTTCAAATATATAGATATACAGTATACTATGTACTCACCCTATGGGCCTTTTCACTGTCGCTGTAGTCAACAGGTTGACACGTGAGGCTGTAGTCTCCCCACCATCCGGACATTAGGTGCTGCAGAAAATATATAAATAAGTCATAAATAGAAACAAGATATGATTTTGAAATAAAAATACTATTTACGGATTTTATCGCGGATTGGGTTTAATTTTTACATTTTCCCTGCCGCCCCGTGACCATGAAAGGTGTAAAGGATTCGAAACGTCGGAAAAAAATGTAAAAATTGAACCAAATCCCCGATAAATAACAGATTTATTTTAAGGTGGAACATTCGCGTAAATCTAAGAAACCATTCAGATATGATTTATTGTGTATATATTTGATGCTGAGAATAAATGCCAAATATGCAGCCCTGAAATTCCCAGACGATTAGCAGTATACTATGGCTGGTAATATGAAAGAATTTATAAGAATATTTTGGAAAAAATTCTTCATTAATGACAACCGTATTTTCCGGTTAAATTTTAATTGTGTATCGTATTTCCAACTACAAACACATTCACCGTAAATCGACGCCCGGCGAAGGTGTATTGATAATACATTCATATTAATTCGAGGGTCATCAAAGAGGCCCTTATAAGAAACATAACATAAATAACTAATAAAAAAATGCAAACGCAACAACGCCTTGACCCTATTCGTGCATTAATGGTATTACCTAAAACACGTCAATTATTACGAAAAATGCCGGCCAATCAGCCGTGAATGTACTTCATGCATCGCGGAACCCGCCTGCGGAACACTAACACTTTCAGTATTTAAATTTCATTGACTATAGATATTCGGAAGGATGTATAGGCTACAATATAGCAGAAGTTATTCAGCAATCTCTGGAACTTAACGTTTGAGAACAATTTTTACTACCTCGCCGTCTCTATTTCTTTCTTGACTAAGTGACATTCAAACATCTGATCTGGTTTATGTATAATATGTAACGACCTTATTCATAGACAGTATATTTTTTTATAATTTAACCTATTTTAGTTATTGAATATTTGTCTTTTTCGCCCAAGATAAATCCAAAAGTCGTTTGAAAGGGACAAAACATACGATAGCTAAAATAGATTCTAAAACTACATATGAATAAGGCCGTAGATATAATAGTAAGATAATCTATTTCTTTGTCATTGTCAACCATAGGAAGTCCATTGCCCCACATAGACATCTCCCAGAGATTTTCAAAGTTTAATTTTTTAGAGACTTTGAGGTTTTTTATGCAGGTGCCTAATTTTTAATTGCTGGGTAAAGTAGATAGGTTTGTTCATTATGAAATTTTATCATCATCATAATCTTAGTTACAGAAAGTCCGTTGCTGAACTTCGGCCTCCCCCAAGGATCTCCACATCGACCTGTTGGAGGAGGCATGTATCCAACGACTTCCTACAAACTTAGCCCGGTCATCCGTCCACCTTTTAGGCGAGCTTCCGACATTTAGATGCCTGTACGTCGCCTACACTCTAGAATCTTTCGACTCCAACTGCCATTTCAACTTGCAAGTCCTATGGGTTATGTCGGCAACCTTTCTCCTTTTCCTTTTTGCCCATATACTTATAGCATAAAAAGTTTGTCCTCGTAAGGTAATGCCGTAGGCCAGGAAGACCTCATTGGTCTGTCCCGCGTCACGGGCGCATAGCTCGTCAAATGACGGCCGCCTTGACACCGCGCGTTGCGAAACATTCGCATGGTGTGTATGAGTACTCGCGTGCGAACCGCCATTGTGATTCCATTGATTGGTTTCCTATATTGGGCGTGTTTAGCACATTTTAAGACAGGTTATTATGGTGTTTTAGTCAAGTTAATTTTTTTGAATTTATGAATTATTATTTTTTGTGGTTTTTAGTATTTATGGTGTTTTATTTCTCACAAATAAAAATGCCTGTAAGATCAATTTGCACCCATATGCTAATTTTGCCATGTTCTATGGGTTTTTAATAATTTTGTGGTAAGATATGCTAGGAAACAACTGTATTTAACTCACGGATCGATTACGAAAAAAAGTATATATGTGAGAATAGTTCTGCCTCGGGTCAAAGAATAATTCGTCTTAAGATTGCGTTTTTATTCGTCGTCCTCAACGTCTTCCATCGTCTTCCATTCAGTTTTCTCCTATTCCATTCTTTTCTACCTCAAAATCGTAATAATTAATCCTCTAAATATATTTAGTGCTTTAATTTGTCATCTCTTTCTCATAAAGTACGTTCCATATCAATCATTCATCTAATGTTTCATTCTACCCATCTATACATATAAATAAAATTTTAGTGTCTGTTTTAAAAGTCAAAATAAAAAAAAATGTCCAACTACATATCGTTATATACACGATATATGTGCCGAAAATGTTCTTTAAAAAATGTTTGTCTGTCTGTCTGTCTGTCTGTTTGTTCCGGCTAATCTCTGAAATTACTGGACCGATTTTGACGGGACTTTTTTTGTCGGGTAGCTGATATAATAAGGAGTAACTTAGGCTACTTTAATTTTGAAAAACAAATTAGGGTTCCGCAGAAAAAAAATAAACCCTTAAATTTTGAGGTTGTTTTTTTAAATATGGTATTATGACACGCGGGTGGATGAGCTCATTATGTTTCTTTGATTTATTTGATCTAAAAATATTCTAGAATTGTCAGGTAGCTGATATAATAAGGAGTAACTTAGGCTAAATTTATATTAGAAAAATAAAGTTTTTGTTAAATTCCACGCGGACGAAGTCGCGGGCACAGCTAGTCTTTCATATTAAAGAGCATAAGAAATAAAAAATACCTATACAATACAAAAATTAAGGAATTTACCCACAGCATCACATGAACATTACTCTAATCACAACTTTTACCTTTCTGGTAATCCTCAACTTTACTACTAGTAATTTCAACAAGAAAGAAGAATCGGACTCACCTCATAAAACATGTACAGTGAGAGCAGCACTTGCGCCGCGTTGTACGCCACCAGTGTGTTCTGTATCTGGAAGGGCTTTCTGTTGGCCATCCACAGCGGCCCCGCCACCATCACGAATCCGAGGTAGATGATCACCATCGCGAGCGTCGGCAGCGGCGTGTCGAAGAGGAACCATCCTTGCACGCGGGGATCTGCGGATGAGAAAAATATATTATGAGCAAACATAGCTTTAATTTTCTTAAAGGTTGTAATCCAGCCTCCATAGTGCAGTTGGTTAGTCGCTGGCTATGAAACGAGAGGCCACGGGTTCGATCCCCGCAGCGAAACAAATATGCGAGTGAACCACAGGTTCCGGGTCATAGTGTTGGTGAGACCGAAAAGTCTCTCGAAGTTCCTGATACCCACGACACAAGACTCGATCTTAGTGTGGGATCAAGAACTATGTATGTGAATGTTGGGTGTATTTATTTATTTATGATTTGTAGAATTACGACCCCCAATAATAAAAAATTAAATCACTCATCACAATTTACTTGAAAGTAATGTTTGCTTTAACACAATTCTATTAGTAAAAATCAATTATTCAGAACTGTCAATTGTATGGGCAGAAATGTTAATTTGTCTAAAACAATGGATAAGTAAGATATGCAATACTGTGTAATACGTACGCATAATATTAATTTTAAAACAATGTACATGATGGGAATGTAGGAAATTGAAATAAAAACGCTTGTTATTGAACTAGGCCAATACTAGTGTATGTATTTGTCGATCTTACGAGAAAAATTATTGACACGTGACTTATATACGAGCACACATTATTGTGTTATTGGCTTAAATAAATTTGTGTTTTTTTAATCTGCCTCGGTGGCGTAGTTGTGCTACGACATTATTGCAAAACTGAGGTCTCGGGTTCGAATCCCGGGTCGGGCAAAGTAATATTCGACTTTTCTATTCATGATCAGCCGGGTGTCAGAAATTTGTGCCTGATATGAGGATAGGCTTGCCTCCTGTCACATTGTGGGACGAAAAATACAAGGCAAAACTTGGGTGTCCTGGTTGCACTTCTGCTTACACTTTCTGGGAAAAAGGCGTGTGTTTATGTATGTATGTATCTATATTTTTTTATCTAGGCCAATACTGGTAAGTATATTATATTTATTGATCTTAGAAGTAAAATTGGTATGTAAGTTATAAATAAAAGCATTATGTTTGTGGATTAAATAAATTGGAGTTTTTTTTTGTCTTGCCAGGTCATATACTTCCTTCTGCTAGACACGACCGCACACTATGATAGAAAAGATTAAGATTTTCTCTGCATTTTTCTTTTAAAGTTAATGGAGTTAAATATTATAGTTGATTGACTGGTGTGTTACTATCCTTCGACACGAACTTCAAACGTTCGGACGTTCAAGTTCAAATATAAGATAAAAATTTAAAACCTAAAAAAATATTATAATTCACTACGAATGTGAAACTTATCATTCACTCCGTTTTAGAACGTCGTAAACAGTAGTGTAAATGCACTGTTGTGTTTAGGTTTGAAGGATATTGTAACCAAAGTAACTACTACTGGACATATCGAGACTTAAAATCTTATGTCTCATGATGGCGAGCGCAGTGGAATGCCAAACATTGTTTTGTAATTCAAGGTGCTGTTTTGTTTAACTACTGTTTATGAGCAGTCGTATCGCTTACCATAAAAATGGCATGCTCGTCTTGCCATTCATAGTAATAAAAAAATGAAAATTAACGAAAGGTTTTTTTTACCTATCCAAAAATAAGACATGTATAAAATTAGTATGGACTTGGGATGCTTCCACGGACCATCAGAGGTCCATGGACCAGCTTAGAACCACTGCTTAAAATAAAGATTATGTAGGTAAACTGCTACGTTAGTGCCATAAAGATACCAGTTTTTGGGGTAAAGAAAAATCAATTAAACTCTTACGGTAGAGTTTTATATAACTCTTACGCGTGACCCCGAAATGTATGAAGCAAAGCCGAAAGGGCATTTTATGCAACGAAAATATTAAAAATAAGAAAGCTTATGAGAAATTGATAGTTATAATTTTAAACAAATAATGAATCTTAATACGCTACCTGACTTGGTGTGTAGAGTCGTTTTGGTGGAGATAAAAGTGATTCACTGTCGATTATGTCTTAATTCGTTTTTAAATGATTTCGGTATTCAAAAACGAATTGGTATTTATAAAAGACTTCAACCTTATGTTGTGATGTGGTATTACTCAAAGATTAAACGTACAGAGACAGAGAACTGATGTTTTGGTTGAATATTTAAAAACAAAATTACGTTAGGTGAACAAAATAATAAAGCAGCTTACAAAATTAGAAAGATTAAAAAATAAAGTCTTAGAGATCAAATTAATTGGGTTGAGTTTTAGTGTCAATTTAATTTAATTCCCTAACACATGCAAGTTCGCTACAATTTTTTGACAGCATGCGGTCTTAATAGGACGCAAAAAGATTCATCAGTCTAAACAGGGCATATGGATGAACCATTGATAAAATTTCAACCAATACCAAATACTTAATGTCATATATTGAGAGCCGTTGCCATCGACAAAAATTGATCCTTGGAATTGACATTGAAATATTTTTATGTGAAAATAAAAAAATGTTTTTTTTTCTTATTATTAGGAATCGTTTCAGCTCATCAAGCCACAATTGTGGTTTAGAAAGGCCTTGAGACGTGAAAGTGCAAGATGTAACAAGAAATTAAATAAATAATGCCGCGATATACACAGATAACCGTAATTATCGCTTATGCAACTCCAAAAATGCGTATGATGTAAGAATGAAATGTATCAGCTGATGTTAGCGAGTGAAGGTGCGAACTGGCAACACTTTTTTTACAGTTTAAATGCATAAATAATTTCTAAGAGTATTTTGACATACATACTTTGTAATGAGATCATACTTCCACTGCGTCTCATAAAAGACATCAACGCGTGCACAATGTGTAGTGCTCTACTTTTATGCAATTCAAATGTTTAAGTTGAAGAAATGAATACTCCGGTATTCATTGCAAAAAATAAAAAAGTGTTAATAAATAAACTGCAATTTAACTGGGCCCATAACCTGTTGTGATTAAAACGGATCACTTATACTTTTTGTAAGACTTTAATATAGCAACATGAAACACACTACTTAGAAACGGACAAGATACAATAACAGAAAAAGAATATTGTCAAGTAACATTCTAATAGACAATACTAATCAAACAAGTATCTGTTAATGTTATAAGAACTATGGTTTACAGCTCTAATTTATTTCAACAATTATGTCCAAGATTAATTCGTAGGAAGTGGCTTGAAAAAAATAATTATAATTAACGAGCGCCTAAAACATTAATAATAATGTCTTGCATACATAATATAAATTGTCGGCTGATTAGTTTATAAGAGATGTAATTATAATGACACTTGTGATGCATGGCCGTGTATACCCCATCGGTCAGGCGGCGCGGAGGCAGAATGTGAAAGCGGTAACATTGTTCTCTATTCCATAATGGCGGGCTTTCTATCATACACTAAGGTTTGTACTGAGAAATTACTTATATCATTTTCTGATGTTTTATCGTGTCGGTTTCGCAGTTTTATTGCAACTTAGGGGTTGTATTTTGCATTCTTAAAGCGAGAGTTGGTTTTGCAAATGCTATCTTGCAAGCCTACGATTGAAAAAAATGTTGAAGATATTAATATCAGATAGCCATTTGGCTGTATAATAAAGGAATGATTTTTACATGTAAGTAAATTTAAATAACTTTATATACGTTATATTTTACAAGTTTAGTACAGGTTTTTCAAGAAATTTATAGATATAAAGGTTTGATTTTGAAGTGGATTACTCAATATCAAATCTTTGGGCTTGTTTCTTCAAGAAATCCAAAATTCCTTGAAATCGGACATGACACATATATGTTTTCAAACCATATCAATCCTAACTAAGCCATTACTCTAAAATTGCCTCCGTGTAAAAAAAACTTGACAATCAAGATAACCGAAGGCCTTTCCAATGTCAATTCATTATTTATAACAATAACCTAGAAAATAATGATAGGCGAATTCCAATGTTTTGCCTGTGTAGTGGTACAATGATTACAGTTATTGTATCATCGTCGACTGATCATAATAGCTCTTTAATATTATGCGCAGTTGCACGCAATCTTAGATTTATTGTAAACTTGTTTTATGTCTTGATTTTATTTACAATTAATTTTCAGAGACATATACTATTTCAAATACTACTTTTCACTCCCGTTGCTCTGTTTTTTATACAATGAATGAGACGAGCATGCCATTTGCCGGATGGTAAGCGATATAACTGCTTATGGACAGTAGCAAAACTAAATAGCACCATGAATTACAAAGCAATGCTTGGCATTCTATGGCGCTCGCCATCCTGAGACATAAGTATCAGTATATCCAGTAGTTTTTCCGGCTTCCTTTGATCCGGAACACAGCAGGCTATTTAAACTACTAGGTATTTAGCGGGAGAAATGTATGTTAACTCTTAAAGGTCACTTTAGTAGTAAGAAATGTTCATGTACGTTTTCAGGTTACGGGATATTTATTTCTAAATTGCAATACTATCAACATAATATGTAACATACGTAGTTACTTTTGTGAAAGTCAAGATATAGCTTTACCTTTGTAATTTCGAGAAAGGCATAAAAATGCGAGTATCAACGGCAGGTCAGAAAAACACTTATCTAAAAATTATCAGTAGAGATAAAAATAAAAAATCACTATTTTGGAAATTGTTTTAAATCGAATAATATAAAAATATTGTATTGTGGAACTACAATGTTCTCATAACAAGGACCGAACGTCTAATTCAATAAATTGAGCATAAGAAAATATTAATTTTCCTCTATAAAATCATACATAGCGTGTCAGATAGTATAATGCGTGGCGCGCGCGGTGAAGCCTCACAGCCACTTCCGATCATTACGTCACACCGCATAGAACACGCGATACAACCGATTCGATTCGGAAAATCGATCATAAAAAAATACAACTTAATTACTGGGTATAGTTTTGATTGGGCTGGGGATGATGCAAATATATCGTGAGGAAATATAACCTTAGATTTTTTCGTAAGAATTTCAAAGGAATGTGAAGTTACCTAGTTGGATTAGTTTGGTGTGCTATTGTTTTATGGCATATATGGTTTGCACTATATCGGTGAAGGAAAACATCGGGAGGAAACTTGCATACCATAGCGATTTGTATAATTTCTATGGTGTGTAAAATTCGCCAACCCGCACTAGGCCAGCGTGGACTGAATATGACTATACGGCCTAACTACTCTCAATCGAACTCTCGATTGTAGAGTAGGCCCGTGCCCTGCTGTGGAATGTATATGGGCTAAATACATACATACATATATGGTTTGACCTTAGTTGATGTTTAACCTTCAAACACATCTAGCCTTGATCTCCGCACGAAAAATAAAATTAATGTGAACCACAATGATATTTAGAATCTCGATATTGTGAGACGAAAACGTCTCCTGTAGCTCATAATATTAACGACACATATCTTGACTCTGTAAAGCGGGGGTAAGAACTATTTGAAGACTATTTATTTGACCTTATTCAGAAAAATGCCTACCTCATATTTTTGAATGCACTCTACAATAGAATTAGTAATACATACTCGTAAATATGTATTTGATCTTATTTGGTAAAATGCTTACTCCGAATTTTTTTAATAAACTCTAAACTAGCATAAGTGATCCATAAATATGTTTTGCTGTAATCCATAGATCTGCGTCCCGACTGATAATTAATTATACCTATTATACCTACATAAAAAGATAATTATGCAGTAGTGAAACCATACAAAATGCATTGTTTTTACAAAATGAATATTCATGGAAAACTACAGGACTTTTTGTACTATTATCTCCTAAGCGATTACATGACGATGTCTACAATTAAATTATACGACGCATTTTTAGGTTTCATGTTTTGATTACTGGTGCAGTTTGTATTTTGACTCTATTCGAGGCTTTGTTAATTCTATTTATTTCGAAAAATTTTCCAATATTGTTGAGCGCGGGATATTTTCAACAGGTTTATTGGACACCTCTATTATGTATGAGTTTTCCTAGTTTGAATAAAAGTTTATAAGTAGACTATAGAGGATTGATTTTCGTTGTATTATAAATCGTTATAATATTATCTGAATATTGTACGGGAAATGTTTTGTAAAGGAGAGGAAGAGAGCGAGAGAGATAGAGAGACAGGAATTAAGTCTCAGCCTTACTACTAGTAATTTGGGGTCATTATGTTCTAATGACAGCAATCACTAACCGAAATAATAAATTGCATATGATATTTTAATATGCTTATATATCACTCGTCATAATTAGTCAACCAGCTACGGCAACTTGTTTGTATATAGGCCACAACTTTAATGTACGGAATGGCATGCCGTATATAATTTGTCATTTTTTAAATTTTTAGGTCTCTTAGTAAATCATAGCATTGCATCTGTAAATATTTATGTATTTTCCTTTTTTTTTACATATAATATATTTAACCCAAAAGAAAAACAACATAATTGTAACTTTATTTAAAGTAAGTACATTGGGCGCCTCTTTGCACCGAGGAATCTCTTACAGGCAATCTTTGGATGGAGATAAGAGAAAAGGGACAAAAATATCCATGAATATTCAACAACGCAAGACTCATTCGTCGGTCTTTACTGTTAGGTGTATTTACTGTCGATAGATAGGCATGGGTCAATATTTATTTATTTATTTATTTAAATCTTTATTGCACACAAACTTAACAATACAAACAAACAGAAATAATTATAACAAAGAGTACAAATGGCGGTCTTATCGCTCAACAGCAATATCTTACAGGCAACCATGGGATGGATTTAAATGAAGGAGAGGGAGAGAGGGCAGGGTCAATATGTTAAATATATTCAAATAACCTTTCGTTAGAGCCCACTTTGTACCTTCGCAATGCTCTCCACCCGGTTTTCCTTGACTTCTTACTGAATGAAAGTTGTTTCTAAAAACATATTATACTAATACACGCTTCTACTTGAAGTATCTCCTTAAGGGAACCCATGAATACTTTTCATTCGGTTTTACTAAAATAAAGTTTCGGTAAGATAGGATACGAATTGATCTGACATCAATTACTATAAATAAAATTTTCGGGATAGCATTTATAAAATAAATAGAAAGCTCATTTTATTCGAACTAAAATATATTTCCTGTTCATATCCGTTTGGAAGTGGACAAAATTATTTCCAACTCCTATTAATTTATGTTAATGATTTATTTCGTTGCGGGTTAAAGAAAAGTTAGACATTCCCGAAGACTCGCCGAGCTTCAATGGTCGGTGTCATTAAAATGCGTGCCACTGTTGATCCTGGCTTACAGAGGTCGCGGAGGCGGATAAGAGGGCGGGAGAGACAGCGACATAAATGTATCAACTATATTAGTCTATCTAGACAAAACTTCACTAACAGATGTATTGTCGCCACTTTCCTAAGCCAGAGTAAAAGAACACAAAGTCATTGACTTCTGGAGTCCGCACTTCCTAATATTTGCATGTGCTTGTAAGGTTTTCTTTTTGTCTATCCTCCATTGTGACGCACAAAAGCACATATTTTTAAACCGGATTTTCTTAAGAACTTAAACAATATTTCTGCGTTTGTTCCTCTCACACAAGTTAAAATGTTTAAATATTATTTCTACATATTTAGTAAAATTCATACCATAAATCTTTTCTGAAAATATTCATGTTAGTTTGGCAAAAATACTTGAACACTGACTGAAGTTGCGGATGCGATCCCCGCATAAAAAAATTGTATGACCTTGAGAAATTTGCTTGGGTGTATTCGATTCTGTACATATTTAATTTGCTATAGTAGACGGCAATCCATTCTAAATATTATCAAAATTGTATATAAACGAAAAATAAATAAATTTGATAGCTCTACTAAAGACTATCATCCTCATTATGTAAAACTACATTAGTATATTACTAGTGCAATAACTGTTGGTCGTAAAATTTTAAATAAATCTGCTTCATAACGGAAACAGGAAGTATACTTAGTATGTATGTATTTGCTCAAGAAGACGAATTATACATATAACAAACCGTCTCTCTTTACAACAGGACTATCCCAATTCATGTTTCATTCTGTATAGTTGATATACTTATATTAACAATATTTCTGTACCTAAGAACAATGCAAATATTTTTATGTGCCCTTTTGTTGTTATCCACGTATTAAAGGAATAATAATATATATTTTATACGATTCTTTTAATTATAGTTCATAAAAATCACGTTGTTGATCATTCAATGAGACCAGAAAATACTCAGATATTACTCCATCACAAAGATTTACTAACAGTCGCTGCCAATAAACAATCCCAATCCAAATTTTGGCGTTTGAGATTGACAGCTCAATCTTTTTTGCCAATATTATAATATTGCCAATAATCAATCTCAGTAGTGAAAAAACTTTGGCAACATGGTAAATGACAAATCGAAAAGTAGAAAACAATCCAGATTGACTTCAATCTAATTTTTTCGATTGATTATTGGCATCGGCCGTAAGAGTTTGTTTGCTTTAATAACCAAGATTTAATAAATAAAATATTTCAGTGTGTTCAAATTCCCAAGAACAATGACAAGCAAGTATTTGAAAACAATTAACTTTTTAAATGTTATTGCACCGGAAAAGGAAATGGGCGTGACTTCACAAGACTGGCCGAAGAGAAAGGTTTTAGAGAAAAGAGATATGAAAGTGAGACCATTTACGATTTTTACTCAATGGTATTGATAATGATTAGATATTATATAAAGGGATAGTGCAATTAACAGAGGAAAGTCAAGAATTTGAAATTCGAATTTCTTGACATACATTTGTCGAATCTCATTCTAGGTTCTTCCCACATTTTTATCCGCGAAAATTATGACAACCAGATAATTATTTTCAGGCTCAAACTGAATATATTTCGAGTCATAAATAATGGCATAATCGTAAAACTATGAGCGATACTTCCAGCTTTACAAAAAGACCATCGTAAAATATATCATGGTAGTATATTATAGATACTGGTGTCTCTCATATATGCGAGGCCGCCTGGGTAGGTACCACCGCAATGTCTATTTCTCCCGCCAAATAGCAGTGTAAATGCACTGTCGTGTTTCGGATTGAAGGACATTGTAGCCAGAGTAACTACTGGACGTATTGAGACTTAACATCTTATGTCTCAGGATGGCGAGCGCAGTGGAATACCAAGCATTGCTTTGTAATTCAAGGTGTTGTTTGGTTGCTACTGCTTATGAGCGGTCGTATCGCTTACCATCAGGTGAACGGCATGCTCGTCTCGCCATTCTATACAATAAAAAAAACATTAATCAGTCCGGGAAATAAGCCTACAGCCTTTACTGCCAATCAGCAATTCTAACTGCGATTAGTGTTTCCAATCACAACTTTCGCAACGAGTGACCATACTTATTACCAGTGACCTTAGCACAGCGGGTGTCTCGATGAAAAAAGGTCGTGGGTATCTCATAAAACAAATATTTGCACCGCTGAGTTTTTGGAATGAAATTGGCAGTGACACAGCGATGTTTTTTTTTATATATTTTCTATTAACCACGACAAGGCGAATTAACTTGGAAGTGAAATGTAAACCACATAAAATATTCACTGATGGCAAACAATTATAGTCGGTCAATATAACTATATTGGTTGTCTGAAAATAAGGGCTGAACCTGCGAAATTCGTAGCAAGATACTTATTTTGTTACGAATTTAGTGATTAATTCTGCTAGAGTCCTTTAGTTAAAAAACGTGTCACAGCTTAGAAAAGGAATCCCGAGCTTCAAATCATCACTCATTCATCATCACTCATTGAATTCATATTTGTTGTTTCATCGTCGCTATAATATTTGTGTTATATGTAGTTTGAGACAGAGTAGCACTTTATAAAAGCCTTAAAAATACAATATTTTTCAGGATAAAAGCAGCCTATACGCAGCCTATAAATACATATATAAACAAACTCAAGCCTTTTTCCCTGAATGGGAAGGCAAAGATGCCAGGGCAGCCACATTTCACCTTGTATGTTCCGTCCTAAGATTTGATAGGGGGCGAGCACATCGCCATATCAAGCACTTTCTGACTCCGGGCTCATAATGAATAGGAAAATTCAATATCACTTTGTCCGAACCGGGATTCGAACCCTAGATCTGACCCGAGTACCGTAATACCACTACGCCACCGAGGCAGTCACTTTAATTTTAATATAAATTATTTGCTGCAAAAGTAGGACTATATAACCACAGTTGCGCATATATAAGTAATATAAGCATAGCCTTCCCAATGCTCTCAAGCACGTGATACCAAACGCTTCATAGGAGAAAGTGTACCGCCCTCCGTCACATCAAAGCCGCATATATGACGCAGCGAATCCGTATAACACTGCGCTTTACATGAAAGCCGGGCTCGTATCACTTTCCAAAACGTATCCTGGATTGTCGTATTTAGACATACTCGATAAATGTACCGGGAGATAGTGATGTATGATATTTAAAATATACCACATGTTTCTAACCACCCCAGGGAACATTATTCTAAGTTTGAAAAAAAAAAAAAACAGCCTGAAAATTTTGTTAAAAAACGGAATTTTAGTTATTAAGGCGTTTGATCAACCCGCATACGTATGTGTTCTATACCTGTCAGGTATGTTCCCGAACTGAAGTTCAGCTAAGCGGCAAAAATACACGTATCGTTACGGAATGGGCAAAATTCTTGGGAACTTAAATCCCTCTTTGACATAACGTCTCTGATTCGAATCCTGGGTCGTGAAAGTGATATTGATTTTCTATAAATTATTATCAGCCCGGAATCAAAATTTTGTTCCCAATATAGGTTATAGGAAGATAGGTTAACCCCTTGTCACATCGTGAGACGGAACAGCAAATTCGAAAAATTGGGTGTCCATGTAGCACCTTTGCCTACGCTTTCTGGGAAAAAGGCGAGAGCATGTATATATGGGTGAATGTATTTGGAGTCAGTATTATGGCACTTTTGAGAGTTACAACTAAATAATAGTTACGAATTAACGCGATTAATCCATGTAGTCTAACGAACAAAAAGCTCATAAATATATTATTCAAGATATAAAAATAATTATGTGTAAAAATGCATTAGTACTGCCGAGGTTAACCTGACCTACTGTTGAGTAAGATCCTACGATTTAGCGGAAGTAGGCTCTTGTCTTGCTGCTCGATTAACTTAGTAGGTTAAATTGTACATAAAGTAAGTATTTAATAACATTATTTAATTTTCGCAGTAGCCCCGTAATATGGAATTTATTAACCTATATTAATATTGTATGTACATAATATATGCTCTTTTATTTGTTACAAAATTCAAGAAACAAATAAATATATGTTTTTGCTTCATTTTTAAATGAATAATATTATTAAAAAAATGTGGTCCTGTAGCATGGAATTAATTAACTGTATTATTATTTTATGTATTCGCTCTTATTTATTTGTTACCCATTTGTGATAAAGAAATGCAAGAAACTAAAATTGATTTTAAAATATTTCGCTCCATTTTAAAATCAAGTAAATTAAATACGTTTATTGTTCATTCTTTATTATGAACAAAAATACGATTTATAGAAACGATAAAATAACACAGTACTAATGGCGGTCTTATCGCACTAAGGCAATCTCTACTAGACAACAACCATTAGGTAAGAGAATAAGAGAAGAAAAATATTAAAGGCTCAAATAAATAATAATTCATTTTCCTTTTTAAAATCTGAAGTATAAAAATATTGAAATATTAACCCACGTTTCTTAGTATTACCGTTTTACAGGCCAGTGTTAAATTATTCTTCTATTAAGACAAAGTAGTGTGAGGTTTTCTAATAACTATGATTAGTTTTGTTTCCGGATTGAAAACCTTCGGGTTACGCCACACATTCAGTTAATTACTAAATAATCTATCGTGTATAACTCTTAACCTTTCTAAAATATTAAAGGTGCCAGTAACGAGAAGAGATTTATCAAGTCTCAATCGCACTTTGTCATTGTGCCAGTTCAATGAGATGAAGTTTTTACACATTTAACTGGCAGAAATTGGCTTACTTTTTGTTCTCCAACCAATCTCCGGCTAATTTTGTATGAAAATATTAATAATTTTGTAATAAAGAAAGATAATATTGACAAATTTGAAATTAATTAAATTTAAGGGTTCTTAATTAATTTTTAAATTATTTTTATGATCGTACTTAATGCCTTATAAATACTATTAATTAATATAATCTCACCTGACACTCGCTCAGCCAACATCCAATATTTGTTAATAATTGTCGTCCAATTATTATCTGAATAATAGTCGTCAATGGCGATTTTCACAAAACCCGACATTTTGACAGTATATCACAGCACAGTCTTGAGTCACAACGCACAACACTAATCTAGGCTTACGAAACACTATAAAATATACGAATCACTAGACAAGTTACGAACACAGGGTACTAAGTACAAATAGGTCCACAACACAAAAGTCTAGCTTCGTTGTCGCCGGCAACAATTTGCCTCAAGCAAGCCGTTACCTGTTAACAAAAAGATGAGTTAATATATAAATGAGTTGAGAGAAAGTAATTACAAAAAATTAAGATACGAAAGTGCTTGATTAATATGCATGTAATAGTTCTGTTAATGATGTGATAATAATTTTATTTTTGTCTCTGCATGTGGATTATTTATTAAGAATTAATCATTATTTTATGATTTCAAATGTGACTTTTAATTTTATATAATACATCAAATGAAATATTTTTATTAATATAAGATAATAAGTATTTCTGCAAATCAGATATTTCATTTACATTAATAATTTATATGCATAAAATGAAATAGTACCGATTAAACTTCGACGACGAATAAACTATCATTTTAATTTCAAATAAACCACTAATTAATTTGAAATTCGCATTTCATTTCTTTAAAATGAAAGCCAAAATGAAACCTTGCGACAGTGCGCGCGCGACGCTTTCCGTTCGAGAATTGAATCGCGCGCGCTCACACCACCAATCGCACACCCGCCCGCCCCCACGCTTCCACAAGGACGTATGCGCCACGCCTAACATCAGATGAAATTCGACCTCAAAACATTTGTGTTGGGTTTATTTTATAAGTACTTACTAATGACGTTCTACACGTTTTTCCTCACTGAAAAACGGCGTCATGACGTTAAGAACATAATAATCGCTGACTTTCCGTAGAGATCACGTAGATTGCTTTGACATGTACAAAGGGTAATGATGATTATGGACTAATGTTAATTGTTATATACATCTCAGTAGGTTTCAGAAAATAGTATGTTTTCGTACAGTAAATATTATCTGTCTCAGTGGCGCAGTTGTACTACGGTGCGGTTACAATGCTGAGGTCACGGGTTCGAATCCCGGGTCGGGCAAAGTTGTATTGGATTTTTCGATTCATTATCAGCTTGGAGTCATAAATTAGTGCCCGATATGGCGATAGCCTGGCCAACTATCACAATCTGAGACGGAACAAACTAGGACGAAACCTGGGTGTCCCGATAGCACCTCTACCTATCCCTTCTGGTAAAAGGCATGCGTGTTTGTATGTATGTATTTATATAAATATTATCATGAAGCTTTTTTAATGTCATCATTTTCTAAAATAGTCATTTAATTTTCACAAAATATCTTTCTGTGAGCAACAAAAATAATATAAAAAAAATTAAGTACTTTTAATCTTTGCAATCACTGTGAAAGTGATTACCTTATAACACCATGTGTAAGGTATGCTAGATGTCCTTCTATCTTTAAGAGGAGGGTCAGGGAGAAGTGAGGGGAAAATATTGCACCTCCGTTAATCTAACTGACCCGAACAAATCGACATGCGAAAATATTTACACTTGTTAGAACAGTTACAAGATAATGGTCCTCAATTCATACATATTCATAGTTATTGTGCTTTGCAATAAAATAACTTAAATTGGCACAATACTGCACTAATCATCTGTTGCATTGTCCGTTAAGGTTGTTTCCGTATTATTGCCAAATTTATTGCGAAATTATCTCTAACAGTTTTGTTGGTTTAACTGCATAAAATTGTTTATTTCTTAATGGTGTCTTAGATTTACTCGAATGATACACATCGAAATAAAATTATTATTTACGGAGTCACGGGGCGGTCTTTTCCCACCATCACAAAAATTTTAGAAAATAAATAATGATCAGATATAGAAAAAAAAAATGAACAGATATAAAGCGTGGAATTTAACTCTCAATATGTGTTGGTTTTGATATAAGCTTAAAAAAATAAAGTCCTAAAAGGATTTTTTTTATATTTTCATCATCAAAACACACCCCTAACATATCCCCCTTAATAACACACGAGTCTAATTACAACATTTTGTAACATTTAATTCATGAAAAAGTACGAGTATATCCGAGAACGTTGTGCAACGGTCCGCACTTGAAAGGTGGTTAGGCAGCACAAGAGATTGCCGTTTCGCAATATATCTCGAGACCTCCGGACGGCCTTCAGCCACTTGTACTATTTGCTCGCGTTACAGTTTGTGGACAATTGTGATTAGACTAACTCGTGGTTATGAACCTTGGATGTGTTTGAGGATTATTATTTTAATTATGTGTTACAGCCCATAATATGTTTTATTGTCAAGCCTTATGTAGCGTGTGAGAAACTTTGAGAATTACTTCTCTATGTTCTATGAGAATTGTCGGACTAAAATGATTTGATACACTAGTGGCCGGATCAAAGCCAGATACCATTCGTATAGTTTTTATATGACATAGAGAGAGAACTTATAAAGCAACTTCTAAAGCATACTTCTAAAGCAACAGTATTCGTTTTTTTTTCCAACAAGCACTTATTTTTGATTACTAAACTATAATACTCAAGGATTTGCAATAAATAGCCTTGGATCTAATATCACAAACAAGGAATGTTTAAGTTACGTGATCGGTTAATTTAGTACTTATTGAAGCCAAAAAAAAAATGTTGGCGATCAACGCTATCAAGAGTTTATCCGACTTTTATTGCGAACATGACTTATAATTTGCCACCATTTTCTTCACACTGGGATACTAATCAATACGTCTGCAACTTCAGATGTCGATAACCCATGTAGTAATTTTCTAATTATATATATTTTGTAATTCAAAGATAATTTTAGTATTTATTCATTGTATGATTATTATAAGCAAGTCAAAGCTGACAGTTAAATCATTTGATGCGTGGAAATTTTCTATAATTGCCCCTTCCACTCGCTAATGCAATAGTAAACTGCGCTTGAGGTGAACGAACTCGCATCGAACCAAACAATTCTAACAAGCATTACTGAAAGACTGTTTTTACTGTGACGTTAATGATATTTCCTCGTTATTCATATTTTTAATACACTATTCATTAGTTTGGGTTTTTCCTCTAACTGATGGCTCATTAGATACGATATTTTTGGGCTTTGTATAATGGCGCTGAATTTATTTTTTACTTGTAGTAACTGAATGTTCTTTATTATCTATTCATTACTTTTTTTTGACGTTGTGGATTTTAATTCTAACAGTAAAAACACCTTTGTATTTTTATGGTTTCTTACTATTGGATTTGGTTTGGGATATGGAATATTTTCTTAATTATGATCGATGATAAGCAGCTAATATGACGGTAGAGTTTCTTGCAAAATTAAGGTTTTATGTTAGTTTACAGATCTTTAATACTTAAAAGAAAAAATCTGTAAGCCAATCACGATAAGTCATTGACATATTTCCATTATATTTTAATTTGACTTTGTTCAAACATTATTTCTTTTTGTTATTTATTTACTAAATAAAACTTCTATGGCTGAGGTTTACTGAACATTATAATATTATTAAAAATAATCATTGGTAACCTTCGATATGTCTTGTGAATTTCAAGTGCGTGTGTAGCAAAAAAAATAATTCCATCAATCTTCGGACAGATGGCGTGGATCGTAAACATTGACCTCAGCTTCGATGCTCATGTCAGGTAGAACTAGTTTTAATAATTTATGAAATATTTCGGTTTTATATGAAGCTTATTACAATTATGTATTTTTCTTTTCTAATATCATTATGGGTCATGAATGACGACAAACGTTGAGTGTTTATTTGAATTTATTGTTGAATATATTCAGAAAAAGAATAATTAAAATTATCTCTATTACGTATTTGCATAAATTTTGATATGATTATTTTTATAGTTTACTATGCTTTTAATGAATGGTACGGTGTTGCATTCAGCTGTGGTAAAATAATATTAAACCATGTTTTTTTATGTACAAATATGATTCCTGTATAATTCCATACTGGACAGGCTCATAGAGCAATATTAAATAACTTATACCGCGCATTAGTTGGCCAGTGTCTGAGGCTAGATTTTCCGGGTAGACAATGATATTTTCTTATTTTTTCTATTCCTAAAATTTGAATTAAAAGCATAGGTACATTATACTTTTATTGCTGGGAGAAGAACTAAGAATTGAAAAAAAAAAAAAAATCACTACGCAGTACCTAAGCAGTCGGCTTTTTACATTCAATGGATAAATATTTGTATAGGTTATCACATTTTCTTTTAAGTCTATCTATCAGGGGCGAACGAGGTATTTTCCTAAAATAATTAATTTGACTTGCTTAAATTATGAAAACTAATGTATAGGTATTTGTAAACAACGAGCGTGCATAGATAATAATGATAACTGATTAATTGATGAAGATAAGAGGAGTGGATCGTAAGACTTCGCGACTTATAATCTCTGTATGTCTCAATAAAACGCAGGCGTGAGTTTACAGAGCAATGTGTGCGGATCTGTGTGTTTGTGCCCATAAAATTGTACAACACAGAAGTAACACTAGTATAATAAAATATTAAAAATATCGCCATTATTTATTGACGAATATTGACACTTCGAATCGTATGTTGTGTTTAAACATCTCATTGCCACTTTTACGTTGTGAAAAAATTCGGCAATTAGAACTTCACCGACCTTCGCCCAGTTATATCGTATGACATCGCCCGTGACCACTGTGTTGCGATAAACTAACGCAATTGCGATCTTGAGTGGAGGAAGCTTGGCATTCCTAGTATCCAAATAGTTCCAATTCCAGTTGTATAATTGAATCAATTATTAGGTAGTTGTTTTTCGAAATTAGTTCATTTACACAATCAGAGATGGCGCTGTTTCAAATTACGAATGTTTGAAAATAGAATCGTATTTTTTGTATAACGTTTCTTGAAATAAATTACACGGGGTATTAGGAAAACGACTGACTGTTTAAAATATGTTTAATGTTTTTCATTTTGCGGCTGCATGACGGGTCAATAATATTACTTTAAATTTTCATACGTCAATGTACGTCGTTATTATTTAACGCACGTCAATTGTAATTGATGACAAAAAATTACTATAATAGGGATCGCGTAGAAAATTCCATGAAATTGTTCACTTGGGTTCCTCATAGTTTAATTACTGTAATTACATCTGCCCTCTACACTTATTGCCGGAAATTGTGTTTACAATTTGATAACGCATCATAGAGTGAACTTTATGCAGTGAAAAAAATATGACCTTAGTGAATTCCGCGTTAGTATTGTGTGGTTTTAGATTGTCTTTCATGGGTCTGTAGTATTTTAATATTTGGGTTTGGAGGTTAACTTGCTGGTCATTAGATACCAATATCTAAGAATTTCGTATTATTGAATCAATTTTGTCCACACCTTACAGTGAGGACGCTGTTAAAGTTCATACATTTTAATCATACCTTAATGATTATTTTAATGAACCTAAAGAAGGTCTAATGATATTTTTACGATTACAAACATACATAAACTCACGCCTTTTTCCCAGAAGGGGTAGGCAGAGGTGCCAGGACACCCACATTTCGCCTTGTATGTTCCGTTCCACGATGTGAATTCCTGACTCTGGGCTGATAATGAATAGAAAAATCCAATATCACTTTTGCCCAACCCGAGATTCGAACCCGAGACCTCAGCTTTGTAACCGTACCATAGTACAACTACGCCACCGAGGCAGTCGAGGCATTTTTATGATTAGGGACTAAATATTTATAAGACATGATTAAGCTAGCGTTATGGTCTAGATTAAAAGCCTCTAAATTAATATATAAAGGGAGACAAAAGGTACTATTGGGTACAGATAACTTGACACGACAAAGTAACAGCACTGCATCGTAAATACATAGGTACAATCATCCACAAACTCACGCATTTTTCCCCTAACGGGTAGGCACAGGTGCCTCCAAGATACCCACGTTTAGCCATGTGTATTGCATTCCATGATGTGATAGCAAGGGGGCAAGCCAACGCCATATTGGGTACAAAATCCTGATTCGGTGCTGATGAATAGAAAAATCCAATATGGTTTTGCCCGACAAATCTGAGACCTCAGCTTTGCAATTGCTTTACAAAAATATTATCATAATCCCTTCTAATAGTACTATTCAGGTTGAAATTAGAGGTACAAAGGCTAAGCATGAAACGGGAAGCACTTATATATCTCAAGATTATTTTTCTTCCAGTGTGTAGACAGTATACGTATAGTGATTGCTAACGGAAAAGAGATAAATAGTACCACTATCCTTTGGGTCTCTATATCATATATTTATTTTAATACCGATTGAGCTTACAGGAGTTGCAGTAGTGAGTGAGTGGAAGTCTTAAGGTTCTAAATTATAACCTTCGAATTTATTATCACAATGATGCGCACTTGACAATACGCTGGTAAATTTCAAAACTTTATTTCATAAATCAACCGGTCCGATGTCTGATTGATTGCCAGGCACAAAATGGCAAATGCCAAATGAACGCTTAAGGCACACTTTAATTATGTATTATGAAAGTTTAATGCCGCAATTACTCCTGTTATGAAGATATCTGATGTATTCATAGGTAATATATTTTGTAATTCATAGGATTTACATGGTCAACATGTTAAAATATAATAAATGCTTTAAGTAGTGCTGGATTCAGCCGCTACGAAATGTTTGTTGTTGAGTAAAAAAGAAAAAACTAATCCGCCTGCTGTATCGTGGGGATTACAGTAGATTTTGACAGAATTTAAACTTCCCTCTTCCGTGCGCAGGGCTCGTATTATTATATCTGCTATTTAGCTAATTCGCTGCGGCACTCATGGTATGAGCGAGTAGGAGAGAGAAAACGGAAGAGTTGTTTAAGCACTGAACATCGCAATTACTGAACAAAATTTACAGTAAAGTTATTAGGTCACCTCATTTTTATCGGACTGTCGCGTCACGTCATACTTCCCGGTCAAACTGACATATGTACAGAATAGTATTACATACAAACATATATAAACTCACGTCTTTTTCCCTGACGGGGTATCTAGATAAGCTAAGACACCCACATTTCGCCATGTATGTTCTGTCCGGCGACGTGACAGGGGGCGAGCCTATCGCCATATCGGGCACAAATTCATGACTCCAGGCAGATAATGAAAACAAAAATCCAATATCACTTTGCCCGACCCGGGATTCGAACCCGAGACCTTAGCTTTTGTAACCATACCGTAGTACAACCACGCCACCGAGGCAGTCTGTGCATCAGAATAGTATTATCATTATAATTTCACCGTCAATTTTAGATTTTATTTAAACAATTTAATTTGACACTTTAATTACAATTTCTTAGACTACACCGACTTGAGTTTTTATAACGGGCTGCACTTAAATAATTTGTACGTGCAACGCTCGACAACTGCACTTTACGCATTTGTGTGTCGAAATGCATTTGCACACAATCTCGACGTGATTTATACGTTTTATTATGCATTTGCATTGCTAAATATCGTAAATGCGAATTTCTTCACAGGGTTTGGAAGTTAATGGTGAGGGTCAAGAGTTCAGGCGGTTACTAATTACTACATATATTTTTCTAATTACTAATTAATTTGATATTGGTGTTTATGAGGAAGTGGTAGTTCGTTGTTTATATATGGTGTTCATTTAAGTGTGTTTTTTTTAATACTGGCACTGAAATTTGACTGCATTTCATGTTTTAAACGTATGGCTATATTATCAATTAGCAAGATTCTTTTATTTATTTATTTATTTATTTATTAAATTTGATACACCATCGGTTCGCCGCTACAATATTACGAGTAATAGTCACACATGTCCATATATTATTCAAGGCAACGAGCCTTTACAGGCGTATACAACATTATATTATTATAAATTACAGGAAAAACTCAATAAATTGGAAAAAGAAAAAACATCAAATACAATAGCAAATTATATATAATATAAAAAAAAAGAATCATAAAAAGAAATAATTGAATTTTAACAGGTAAATAACAATCTTATCAGTCGATTTAGGTATTTTGACTTTCACAAAACAGGAGAAGAAATCGGTAAAGATATTGTAACATTTTATATGAATTTGAGATTCAAGTTCAAAGCCCTTGTTAGTTCACGACAACGTGGAATACACCAAACTATTGTTCATTGATAAATATTTACGGTGATGGAAAATACCTTGAGAACAATTTTGGATTATGATTTCTTAACTCAAAACAAAGCTGAGTGCACACGAGGCCAATTGCCGTCTAAACATAAGTGAAATTTTAGTTCATGAACAAATTTTAATTAAAATATGTAAAGTGGAATGTTTTATTTCATAATCGTGCTATTGTGTTCGTGTATACGGGTATAGCTACGAATAAGGTACGATGTCCTTAAAAAGACTAGATTACACATATAAATACACATACATAAACTCACGCCTTTCTCCCAGATGGAGTAGGCAGAGGTGCTACTAGGACACTCACTTTTCGCCTTTTTATGTTCCTCCTCACAATGTGATAGGAGGCGAGCCTATCGCCATATCAAACAGAAGTTTCTGACTCCGGCCTGATAATGAATAGAAAAATTCAATATCACTTAGTCCGACCCAGGAGTCCTGACCACACATTAAGATCAATTAACTCTTGTGTCGAAGGTATCAGAAATTATGAAAGTATTTTCGGTGTCACAAAATATCCAGTCCCGAGATAAATACTTATGGACGTCGCAAATATTTGTCTCGGTGCGTGGATCGAACCCGCGGCCTCTCGTTTCACAGCCGGCGTCAAGCTACGCCATGGAGACTTTCCGAAAAGAAAAAAAAATGGTATTAAAGTACAATACTAATATAATAATATTGACAGCCTCCGTGGCGCAGTTGGTTAGACGCCGCCTGTGAAACGAGAGGTCGCGGGTTCGATCCCCGCACCGAGAGAAATGTCTGTGCGACCCACAAATATTTCTTCCGGGTCTGGGTATTTGTGAGACCGAAAAGTCTCTCGTGGTTCCTGATACCCACGACACAAGACTCGATCTTAGTGTGGGGTTAGGACTATGTATGTGACTGTTGGGTGTTATTTATTTATTTATTTAATATAATATTTTCATGAATTGGTTTGATACAAAGCTGTAATAATATGAGATAATAATCTTAAGATTATAGCTTTACTTTATATACTATATTACCCTTAAGGGTAATATATATATATAATCATAAAACAGCGGTATAAACGTTTATCTACCTAAAAAAATCCGCTAAGTAAACAACTCCATTTGCGATAAAATCAACATTTTGATATTAAATGAAAAAAGAAACCTAATTAACACCTTTGAAACACGCTAATATTTCGCATACATTTTTTGCATCAGGAAATGCATTAGTAGGTCAAAATATAGGTAGTTCTAGCTTATACTGATATTTGTGTCTTGTGTTGCAACCTTCAGAAATTAGGAGTTGATATTCGTTCCTACGATATTAAGACTCGAATGAAGAGGTAAAAAACGTAAGAAAAATATAGAGTCGAATTGAGAACCTCCTCCTTTCTTTAAAAAATATTTTTTTAAATAAAATTTGTAGGTTTTAGTACAATTGTAGCCAAATAATAAATATTAACAATGCTTCTTTGTAGGTAAATATACTGCAAAAACCAAGATATCTCGCTGGATCGCAAGATACAACGATTTGCTTTTGGAAGTTATAAATGTATTCGTAGTAATTTTTTTTGGTTGGCTAACTAGATTCACGCAAATTAAAATTACTAGAGCTCGCAGAGAATCGAACCTTGTAACAGGAAAAACGGAAGATATGGGCCCAGCAGTGAAACATAAACGCAAGCACAAAAATTGTAGATAGGGCTAAAATAAAATTACCTAATGCGAGACTAGTTGAAATCTTTACCAAATTACAAGAGAGTTGCGCTATCATTTAATATTCATTTATAAAAAATCACAAATCATATAATTACAAATTCATGCATAGGTCCCACGGAACTGTATTTCAGTTTGAACGTGGAATCACTTGTGAGGCAAATTAAACATAAATAATATATTAAGTACTTTGTAAGAAATAAAATGAATTTATAATAAAAAAAATATATATTACAAATAAATAACATACAAAAATATTTTTACCAATCATAAATTATAACTATTTAGATACAAAATTAAAGAGAATTCTCTTATATCGCCACATCTGCCTGTATAATTCTGAAATGCATATTTTATTGTGTAACTCAGAGGTTATTTAATTATTGTATATTTAGATAAGGACTTGTTAAAAACATTATTTATTGAGAAAAAACATTTTTCATGTCACTATGTAATACTGTACCTTTCTCTGATTTCAATATTTGTGTAATAATAAATAATGTCCCATTTTATTACTCAACTATTCAGATTACCAAAATATAAATATTTTTTTTTAAGAATTAAAGGGATATCATATTTACATTTTCAATTTCACCATAATTGATGTAGGTATGTGTTAGTAGTAAATACATTTATGTAAAGTGCGTAGATATCAAACAGTATTGATAAAGGTTAAGGTTTGTTTAGAATGCTGGTATAGTTTGCGTAATATAAAACAAAATACAGTTAAAAACCTGTCGAAAGAATTGTGGCTCTAGCATAACCCTTCACAATTAACGTATTCATATCTTCTTAAAGAAAAGTTTTATTAATTCGACGCGCTTATTACTCGTTGTAAGACTCGTATAAATAAAAATAATTATCTAGTACTTAAACGTCCAAACGTCCCTACGTAGGTCACGGGCCCACAATTTCTATTTCTCACGCCAAACAGCAGGGTAATTGCACTGTTGTATTCCAGTTTGAGGGACATTGTAGCCAGAGTAACTACTGGACATATTGAGACCTAACATCTTATGTCTTAGGGTGGCGAGTGGAATGCCAAGCCTTGCTATGTAATTCATGGTATTATTTGGTTTTGCTGCCGTCCGTGAGCGGTCGTATCGCTTACCATCAGGTGATTGGTATGCTCGCCTCGCGAATCATTGCAATAAATAAAAACATAAAGCACAAATAGTTCCAACAAATATTTCCAAACACCGAATTCTCCCGAAAGCACTTGACCGATGATCGCGGGTTAGCTCACAGTTACAAAATAATGTGGAAACTCGACCTTGCGGTGACCGGTCCACCTCGGGCCCTATAGCAGGGCCAGTGTCGTGGCCCAGATCGGACTCTTAATAGTTATGATATATGGACCCTTAATTCGGCGATTGATTAATCGGCCCCAACACGAATGCGTTTCTGTGGAAATGTTTATTTGCATTTTATTGTTTATCAATAAATAATAATAATAATAAATTATTGTTTATTAAAAATCAGACTTACATAGGATTAAACATACACAGATTCAAATAAAATTATAAGAAGTTGTAACATACATCGATATGAAATTATCAATGAAAATTAATTTCAATTTTAGAACGTGAATAAGTCAAGAGAAAATTGGAATGTTAAATGCCTGAAACAGTTTTGACATCACAAAGTTTCAATTTTAATTTCAATATATTTTTATATATTAAACATATAGGTGTTGTTTCATCATCATATACGTCCCTCTGTATGGTACAAACCTCCGCTATAATAATTTGAGAGATTTTTTACAAATGGTTATGGTATGCAGGTTGTTTTCCTTCACCGTTATAATAGTAATTGACTATCAATACACAAATTACTCCGAAAAGATACAACGAAGATGAAGAGATTATAGATTTATTTTTTACTGGTATCATAAAGTAAGAGCTCTAATATCGGATGGTTATAATAGTTCGACTATCTGCTGACCAGAAACGCCTATGAGTAATATCATTCAGCAGTCAAAATATCAAATAACATATATAACAATAATTATAATAAACAATTATTTAACAATGAAACTATAGACATGTAAAACCAACAAATCAAACTTTGAAATAGATTACCCTGAGCGATAAGAATGCCGCTTATTCATAGCCTTGTATTTTGTTAAAAATGCAACAGTATATAATGAAATTAATAAATCAGATCAATCAAACCATCAACCATATTAAAATACATTTGGATTGCGAACAAAAGTTGATTAGAACTGCAATTAACGAGCATCAAACATTACAAAATAAAACCCCGTTGCATCCTGCACGGTATGAATCCAACAATTATTTTCGATCAATTATATACGTAACACTGGTATTGTGTCATTGCTATCACGCAATATGGCTATAAATCGAATATTTGAAACCAGTTTCCGATGAGCTGCGGAAGAAAATTTGCATTTGACTAATTAGCATCCGATGTTCTATTTTACGCTAACTTTAAATACGGCACATTCTTAGTTAGCATATATAGTTTTAAGTGCGTGGTGGCCTGTTGGTAAACGGACCAGACGCGGCTGCCAAAATGTTCACGGTGGTCGCGGGTTCAAATCCCAGGGCACACCTCTGACTTTTCGGAGTCATGTGTGTATTGATAGTCAATCACCACGCACTAAAACGGTGAAGGAAAACATCGTGAGGAAACCTGCATACCATAGCGGTTCATGAGAATTTCTATGGTATGTAAGTCCGCCAACCCGCACTAGGCCAGCGTGGTGGACTATATAGCCTAACCACTCTCAATCGTACTTTCGATTGTAGAGTAGGCCCGTGCCCTGCAGTGGGACGTATATGGGCTGATACAGATACAGATATATAGTTTTGTATGTTTGTTTTGCCATATTTGTATTTGTATTTGTATCAGCCCATATACGTCCCACTGCAGGGCACGGGCCTGCTCTAGAATCGAGAGTACGATTGAGAGTGGTTAGGACATATAGTCCACCACGCTGGCCTAGTGCAGGTTTACCAGATACTCAATTATAAAATAAAATAAATAAACACAGCAGACAAACACGACAATAAATCTGACCTTACTGTAACTTTCCAAATGTTGTGTCCTGTATGTCAGAAGTTGGAAAAATCTCAGAATTTTTCGTCTTTTAGGGACAAACCTATCATTACACCGCAGGGCTTAATTCCCTATATTCTGCCATTCTACCAATGTGAGAGCTAAGATGTATTTCTGCATATTTATATTCACTTGCTACTGACCTACTGGCCCTTAATATCGGAACATCCGTACAGGTCATGACTGTCGGATTTCCAAGTCCTTGCGCAGCGCGCAATATCCTGACTATCGCGTGCGTTATTCACTATTGCACAATAAAAATATTTTTCTATACGTACACATAAATATATCTAACATTCTCAAGTATATTTATAACTGTAGTGAGATTGAATTTTTGTATTGTAGGTAAAACTTTTCACAGAATAGACAGGGCTGGCGTTAGGATAGGTGCCTTTGGGCGACAGCCCTTAGGCACCTATGTGGAAAGGTCGTTGAATGCAGGGATTTACTGAAACCTATAGTGTTCATGATTTATTGCTTTCGCTTAGTTTTGGATAGTACTTATAAGGCGCCGGTGAAATCTCGCTCAAGGCGTCTTTATGCTAAAAATGCTATATCACCAAATTTAACGTAAAATAAATGCTTGTGTTTGCTCGCTTGGGTATTTAAATATTTATCAGATTTTTAATTAATGAGAAAATTCAACCAAACGCAGTAAATATTTTTTGATAAGAGACCCACTAAAATAGTAAAAGTGGGGACGCAAGCTCGAATGAAAGTTATCAAACGGGAGTAAGAAAATTAGAAACATATACTATTGAGTTTTTAAATTTTTGCATACATGAAATTTCAACCGACATAAGGCAAGTTCGGAATAATAAAGCTCTACAGCTATTACGTCCTTGTTTGCAATCATTTCCTAGAATATTGTTTTGCTCTTTTCAAATGTTTTTATAGCAATTCCATATAGTTCTATTGATGATCCAATGATTTGTAGCATAATTCAAATACGTGATTTTGCATGATTCTTCAATAAAACATAATATCAATTAATTATATTTCTGTTATTGTACTAAAACATGAAGTTTTTTCCTTAGATATGACGCATCAGTCACATTGTTCATTAATTTTTATATTAGTGGTAATACTCGTGAAGCATATAAAAATATTTATGGTGCAATAGTGTATAGCCCATTTGGTGAGATTTCAGGATTTTTAATAATAAATAATAATAACGCTCTTCTGTGTTTCAGAATGTCATTTTATCTCGTTGCATTTAAATACGAGGAAAATAGTGTTTTTATTTTGTTTCAGATTGTTGTCGACTTTTCTTCGAAGCTTCAACGTATTCCAAGTCAGTCATATAAAATTTAACGATTAAATTTTGCAAATCTTTTACCTTCAATTAAATAAAGAGTGTTTTGATTTTGAAAGATTTGATCACACTTAAAATTGTGGCATTAACTTGGGCGTGCATTAACATAATCCAAGACGCACATGCGATGTTGACATTTCTCAAAATCAATTTAAATGTTCAAAGCGATTGAATTTGGAGGTAAAAGCTAGTGATTTAATAAATCTAACGCCTTCGGCTTCAAACCATCGAGTCAAGGGCTCCATACTGATGTAATCCATATAAATATTCAAGTATTTCATGCGACGGCCGACCCTTCTGTTGCAATCATATTTGGTATGCATATTTTTTAATTTGTACCTTAATTTATTGATTTATGAAATATTTATAGAGGCCGATAGGGTGCGTGGATGGATGAATCAGTCGGTTTGAACTAATCTTCTGTGAGCCAATTTAACTTTGTCATAACAATCATGAACTGGCCGTTTTTTTGTGCGACCATTATATTTTGTAACATATTATTTATGGGAATTTAAAACAGAAAATTATTGTGTCGTAAACTAAATAGTTATTTTTGATATTACAACTGAACATACGTGTAAATCAAAATAAAATGCGAAACTTTGAAATTAAAGTCACCAACCTGCACCTCTTATAAATTTCAAACGAAACACAAAGATTGAGCATCTACATTTTCGAAATCGGAAACTACTATTTTTGTATCGGTTTTTTTATCCCTCCGAGCCACCTCTACATTGAATGACCTCTTTTGGAGTCTATTTTACTATATTTATTCTATGTTTTAGAGCTAAGTACGAGTGCACCCATTGTGTTCCACGTGTTGTGTGTAAAGGTCACGTAGCACGCAAGTACAAGGAAGCGTTATTAAACCATAATGACTGTGCGCAGGGTCGTACAAAATAAATTAAGTACGCATTAACAGATTATCTCGCGCATCTAGATCTTAGTTCCCACTGGTATTATTTGCAGCTGTATTTTATTGTTACTGCGGTAATTATCGAACTGAGAAAGTATTCATTTAATTATTTATTATTTTACGTACACATTTATGTTGAGCAGTTGTTCTTAACCGGTGGTCCGCGAACCACTGGTGGTCTCTGGAAGAGATCCATCCTTAAAATAATATTCTATGCATGTTATATTTATGGATAGATAGAAAAATTCTTAATAAATTATATTTCTGTTCTGTATTACGTACAACCATACCAGTCAACAATCTGAGTGGTCAATGGGTAGGCTACACATTTTTTGTCAAATGGTCCCTTATGACTAAAGAATCACTGATGTATTAAACATTTGGATTTTCAACCCTAGGCGGGCCAAACATGATATCCCCGTGGGCCGCAAGTTGATTATGGTTGCTCTAAACTGCCTTCTAATTTACTGAAAGTGTATTTACTTCAAAAGTATCTATCTTTATAGTTTCGCAAAAAAACATCGAACCTAGCAATTAATTTTAGAGTTCACAAAAACATAGATATTCATAAGTCACTAATTGACAGCACATCAATCATTCATTATTTTTTGTATATGTACATAAATACATAAAAATACCTACATAAGCTCATGCCTACATCCTGAAAGATATTTTCGTCTCAAGATATATTTAACAAGCAGGCTGTCTGCTATGGCAGGCACGACTTCGGTAATGAGGAAGAATAATTTTGTAAACAGTGTATTGTTTGAATTATTTTCTTCTGTAGCGCGTAAACTACCCAACAGATTTTGATAAATGAGGTGTCAATCAATTTGTTATTGTGGTTTGAGTGCTTATAGAATACATTTTTACCCGACTACGATAATTCTGAAGTAAATTTTATATTATTCACTTGCGCCAGACAGGTGTCCACAAATTAAAAAACAGCGTACAATGACTACCTATGATTTAAGAAAAATATCCGAAAATATATAACACTCTTAGAAATTCCTGTTTTATTTTTTAGTTCTATTTTTTAATGCGTATGAAGAGTTTTGAGTGTGCTTTTTAGTTAATTTGTTTCCCCGAAACAGAGTTCAATATTTAAAATTGCTTTTGGAAATGTATTTTCCAAAAAATAACTTTGATTTAATAAATTATAGTTAGATTGGGATCAAAAGTCAATCGAGAATTTTTAAAAATTGTAAAAATGCATGCAATTAAAAGATTACCATATCAAAATGTATTATGAGAAAATCTATTGTGATTTTTATATTTTACAAGAAAAACACATTGTTAATTTTGAAAATTGTTATAAAAGGAGAAAAAGAAGTATATGAATTTAATTAAGTTTTAATGGCTCATAATTAAAATTAATGAACCCCCTAGTGCACTGTTTTGTTGTTGTTATATTGTATTGTTTACCAAGCTCAATTAAAATGAAAAATATATTAGGATTTTGCTACTAATTTTGCTGTCATCTTTTTCTGCTTAACGTCATCACACACTTAATTGGAATGTGCAGGAGACGACCTTTAAGCAATTTTGCTGAATATACCTATACATATAAATAAAATTGAAGTGTCTGTTTGTAAAGTGAAAATAAAAAAAATATGTCCAACTACATATCGTTATATACACGATACCTATAACGAAAATGACCTTAGATTTTTTTGTCTGTCTGTCTGTCTGTTCCGGCTAATCTCTGAAATGGCTGGACCGATTTTGACGGGACTTTTACTTTCAGGTAGCTGATATAATAAGATATAGTGCGTGGTGGCCTGTTGGTAATCGGACCAGACGCGGCTGCCGACATGTTTACAGTGGTCGCGGGTTCAAATCCCAGGGCACACCTCTGACTTTTCGGAGTCATGTGTGTATTGATAGTCAATCACCACGCACTAAAACGGTGAAGGAAAACATCGTGAGGAAACCTGCATACCATAGCGTTTATAAGACTTTCTATGGTATGTAAGTCCGCCAACCCGCACTAGGCCAGCGTGGTGGACTATATGGCCTAACCACTCTCAATCGTACTGTCGATTGTAGAGTAGGTCCGTGCCCTGCAGTGGGACGTATATGGGCTGATATATATAGATATAATAAGGAGTAACTTAGGCTACATTTATCTTAGAAAAAATGAAGAAGGAAGAAGAGAGGGGTATATGACATCCGGCAATCTCACTCACTGTACGAAACAAGATAGCAAAGTTCTCGCTTCACATCGCTCTCCTGTGAGACAGTGGTACCGCCTCGGACGAGTTTCCATTCATTGATAATAACTTAGCTCTACCACTTTCAAAAATACATATAATATTTTCTATGATATATTTCTCCAAAAACTCATGTTACCTTCTGATAGGCATGGACCCGGTGTTTGACAGTTTATATAGCATGACAGTTTATATGGCATGGACCCGGTGTTTGACAGTTTATATAGCATGGGTCCGTTGGTCTTATTGAGCGACCAACCATAAATGTTAATTATCATCATTATCTAATTAAAACAGTGCGTGGTGGCCTGTTGGAAAAGAGTTAGGTTCAAATCCCAGGGCACAAATCAGACTTTTCGGAGTCATGTGTGTTTTGATAGTCAATAACCACGCACTATAATGATGGAGGAAAATATAGTGAGGAAACCATGCCTTAGCGATTTGTTAGAATTTCTATGGTATGTACAGTCCCCCAATCCGCACTAGGCCAGCGTGGTGGACTATATGGCCTAACCATTCTCAATCGTACTCTTGATTGTAGAGGAGATCCGTGCCCTGCAGTGGGACGTATATGGGTTGATACGGATACGAAAACAGATAAAAATACATAATTAAAAGAGGCATGTAGTATATCTTTTTTCAGCATTTTATTTTATCTATGATGAATATAAATATAAAGTATATGATGATTTCGATGTCCTCGCGTCCTATCATGTATATGATGGATATTGATAAGCTCTGGGAAATTTCAGTTTCACTAGTGGCATCTCTGCTTTCGTCCTCCGGAGTTACAAAAGTGATAATATAATAAATAAATAAATAACACCTAACACTCACATACATAATCCTGACCCCAATAAGACTAAGACCAATTTTTGTGTCTTGGGTATCAGGAACTCCGACAGATATTTTGGTCTCACAAACACCCAGACCCAGAGAAAGAAATAAATAATATATGTTCACATACATGAGGTAGACATTTCAAATGTATTGAAGTGTGTAATGAACTATTTGGCTTTCCTTTTAATTTCACTTGCTTTATTTGCAAAATTATAAATCAAAATACAAAGGAAGAGAAAAAGAAAAGATAAAGAAAAAAGGAATACTGCTTGATTTTGATTGACTGACAGGTAAATTAATATTTGTCATATTTTAAAAACAAATATTTGAGAAACAGTAAATTTAAATTTTGCGAAAACAGTTAAATTAAGGAGGAAAATTAATAAATGCAAATTTTACGTATTCATAATTATTGTTTGTAGAATTGGTCGTACGCACAGAGTTTTAGTAAAATATATTAATATTGTTGTAATATTAATTAATGTCAATTATATTTTTGAGTAACATAATAATCAATGTTGCATATTTTTATGTAATTTGCTATTTTTAATAAAAAATATCTCAGCAAGTAACAATCAAAATAAAAACAAATATATCATAAGTCAAAAATACATACATGCAAACAAAAAAATCACTGCACAACACGAAATTCTCTTACTAACTTATAATACACAAATCAGCAGAGCACACGAATTGACCGCCGATGTACATTTCAAAACTAGACATCACTCAAACTGAAAACTCATACAAAACTTGAGGAACGAACTAAGCAAACAGATTTCCCTTCAAGCTCACTGTGTGTCGAGCGCGACCATAGACTACTGAATAGTTAGAGGCGGCGCTGTAGGATCGAGACCTTGCCAGTACTATAGTTTTTGTATACACTTTCGATAGGAAGGTTTTGTTGCATAACCCGGACGAAACGTATATTGGAAGTTATGCATCTATTTTTTATGCGTACTGTAATTTCGTAGCGCGTTAATGTTACATAGGAAATTATGTATTTACCGTCTGATGCTATGACGACTTATGACCTTCTAAAGATGTGCTGGGTAGACCGCGTGATGTTATAATTTCTTATAGCCTTCTAAATATGTGCCGGGTGTGCCGAACCGTGTTTGGGCATTTCATATAATATTTTAAATTAGGTTTCAATAAATATAAATATTCCGACTTACGAACAATGTTTATGGAAGACATTTAAAAAAAAGTGAAGGGATACATTGTATGTTTGATGATAATGAAATGAGAAGTAGTAATCTTAGAATGTTTTTTGCCTTTTCTGAATTATACAGTTGCATGGCAGAGTAGTATGAAATAATGATTTAACTATCACTTTAGTTTTAGAGAGTTTATATTGTAAAAACAAATATTTTTATAAAGTAGTTTTATTTCATGCATAGTTACTAAGACCATTTTTAAAATAATTTTCTAGAAATAAACATGGAAAAAAATTACATTATTTGCCATCTGACTATCGTGATCAATAGAATTAAAGTGTGCTACGTCTATAACTTATTTTTATTATTATACCCTATCTAAAACTCACGATGTTTGTCTAACTTGTTTTTGCCTGTATTGTTGCGTGAAATATTAGACAGCGAGCAAAAAAAAAAAACTGTCAATTCTATCACTTTTTGCACTCTACCGTCGCAAGGGTCAAAGTTGAAACACTGCGGTCTCAATCACATCAGTTTTTACCTAAGTTGACGTCTTCATACTTTGACACCCCCTTTACGTCAAATAGTACTGGTAGTAAAAACAAAATATGTTCTGGAAGATTTGACAAATAACGAAAGCATTGGGTATTACACTTTGTGGTAAAAAACGAGCATGATACAAATTTTTAGCTGATTTTCGCCGAAGTGATGATGAAATAAATTATTGAATTTCGTTATTTTCAACAGCCTTTCATTTAACTATTTCTTTAATGTTGGGGCAGGTTAAAGAAAATGTATGTAGATAGTCCCAAATATTCGTCAATTTTAATCTCGCTCTGTTTTGGTGCGAGTTATAAAGAGGTCATTGTCTACCCAGCCTTACAAGAGTTGCAGAGGTGGGTCTAAGGCTGGTTCAGTTTCATCTTAATATAAGCTGTCATCAAAGTTCATGAACACTAAATTCAATCAGGAATTATCAAGCTTAAAAAAAATAATGAGAAACGTGTTAAGAGAGAACTATGCGTCTAACAAGCGTCATATTACCGGTCTTAAACGAATCGCTTAATATTTTAAAGCAATTAAAAGCCTACTAAACAACGTAACATTTTTATAACTTTACTGACCTATGCAGTAATTGTTTGTAAGCAGCCATCACCCAGTTTCAGCGGATATTCGTTGTAATACGTGAATCGGACGTGACGGGTAACATCGAATGCGGACGGATGGAGCGGTTTTTATCTTTTCCATTAATTATTAAACGTAGAATATTATTGTTTGATTGAAATTAGAAGGCGATTAAAATAGAATGCCGAGAAATTTGTTTGTTAGGTCCCCCGCACCTTCTTTCCTAAATAAATTTGAAGGTTCCAAATTGGACTCTTAGATGTCCCATGTGCTTGATAATACCCTCAATGCATCAAATTACAGCCGTAATGCTTTTTTTATCAGAGCTACTAAATGTCATAACACGGCATTAGGACTTTCGGACCTTAACTTGGATTTATTTAATTTGAAGCCACACATATATTCTAACAGGCTTTGTGTAAATATTGGTTCTCTAATTGTTAAGACACAATATAGTTTATAATTAGTTATTTTGTGCGTTCAGTTTAATTTAATTTACATAAACATATATGTATCATAACTTATATTATGGTAATATATACTATGGCTTTTTCTTTATCCTTTTTTGCAGTTATATGTGTAAACATGTAATTAGTGTATAATTTCTTTACTTAGTTTTGTTTTTGTAACACTGTATCTTCCATTAAAATAAATAATAAAAAAATCTGTATGCCCTGAAGAGAAGATTTTGTGTTAAACCTGAGTCGAGTCGGCTTCTGCAATGGATGGCAATTGGAATAAAAATATGATGATCTGGTTCAGGGTCAAAATAGACTGAACCGAAATAGCGACGCTTGCTTGACTTACTATGAATTTCGTACCATCTTGTAATTAGAGCATGCAAATATCCTACCAGATTTTGGGTCTCCAGCGGTTTATCAATGTATAAATAAAGTAGATACCTACTTCAAGTGGATTTTCTGTGAGACCGTGGTAAGGCTTTATCACTTATGTTACAATGTCATACTCGTATTATACAAATGAAATAAATCAATACTTTATACTGAAAGGGCCTTAGTATTAAACTCGGATTAGAGAGGGATTAACTATGATCTAAGGCCTAAGCCTTAAAATCAAATTATAATCGAATCAATTCTAAAACTGACTTGATTTTTTGAGTATCGAGGTATTCCAGACTTTATTAATAATAAATACGGATGTACTTCAGCCTAATATGATATATTTTTTTATTGCTATGAACGGCGATACGAGCATGCTGTTCGCCTGATGGCAAGCATTACGACTGCTCATGAACATTAGCAAAACCAAACAGCACCTTGAATTATAAAGCAATGCTTGGCATTCCACTGCGTTCGCCATCATTAGACATTTGTCACAATATCCTTTAAAACCGAAACACAACAGTGCATTTACACTGCTGTTTGACAGAAGAAATAGACATTGCTGTCGTTCCTACCCAGGCGACCTCTTACATATGACAGACCTATCACCAGTAAATCCTGTTATGGAGTACTCATATTAAGAATAATCGAATAAATTCTAAAGCCTTGGGCTAAAGTTATTCCCGCTTTATCCCTGCTTTATTAATAAGGCGCGTAGTGTCTATATCAAAGAGATATTGGTAATGGTGGATTGCGACCTTATTGTGCAACAACTCGTACTGATTGCGTAGTGTTGCAAAAATCAGTATAATATTTAATTGACTATACTATTTTGTGTAAGAGGCGATTGACGTAGATGATAGTGTTTACGAAATCGTTTGATGGTTTTTAATTTAATAAGACGATTGTGTATATTATTTTATTAAAAGTGTAGAAAATATGATCGATTATATTACAAGTATAGTGTAAGAATGATGCGAGAATAACCCAAGTAATTTATAGAGTAACAATTGAAAGTTTTATGTTTTTAAGATCACAGAACCTAGTGATATATTATTATTATAAATAACATTTATTGCCAAAACGCACGAGTCTTTCTACAGCTTGTTCAGAACATTTAACTATGAGTCTTGGTTGTTTTCATTCAAACATAACGGTATTCGCGAGACCCTATCGGAAACTATTTTAGAAGTGGTAGAGCCACGTTGTAGTCAATCATGATTCAGCACGAATGGGCAGGTTTGTCCGAGGCGGTACCACTACCTTAGAGGAGATCGACGTGAATAGCTTCGATGTCGCGTTTCGTTCAGTCAGTGAGACTGACAAATACCTGATACCCCTTCCCCCCTTCCACCCGTTTTCTTTCCCGCTCACCTCTCCATTTAATGTCCCGGCAACGCATATGTATGTACATTTACTATCATGTCACTTGTTTGCCAGTTTGCCAGACCTAATATATATATTTAAAAAAAATCATTGGCTAATTTGGAACTGGTACTGAACATGCTATTATCTGATTATTTGCTGATCAATAGCCAGCAATTTTGAAGAAACAATTTTTCCTCATACAAGCGAGAGAAGACATAATACAAAAAATGTGGCACAGATATAGAAAGACACATAAGGTTGACGACTGATATTTTATGAGGAGAAAATTGAGTATAAAAGTCTTTCGTGATACTTTTAGGTCTTTCGTCGTAACGCCCAATCGTTTTTCAAGCAAAGTCTGTTACTATTATTTAAAAAAGTAAATGTAAAAGTATCAATCTAACTATTTATTATTGTCTTTGGCCATCGATGTACTTTAATTTAAAATTAGAACCGTGTTATTGGTTGTTATGCTGTGTGTATTTTCTGATGCATCACTTTAAAAAAATACAGTCTAGAAATCTTACTCAATTTTATTTCACTATCCTAAACCTTTAACAACTATGTTTTAACTTTGGTAACCAGTTATAATTTATATGATCAGTGATTACATTTAAGGCCGAGTTACGGTGCATTACCACACATTAATAAGTATTTGTACATACCCGTCTTGTATTCATGATGCAAAAACGATATAACCGATGTAAGAAACTCCTGCCCCCTCAGCTAAGTTAGAAGCGCTTCCAATCTATTCTCTTTCTAAAATATTTTTTTTTTATTTTCGATTAAGCTTTATATACTTCGTATACAAGGCGGACTTAATGCCTGTGGCATTTTCTCCCAGTCGACCTTAAGGTGATGCAGAGATGAGCAGAAGTAGGTGTACGAATACTAAATTAAAAGATAAGAAGAGAAAATCAATACAATCGTTAACGTCTTGACGTCAGCGTTTCGTTTGAGTTCATCAAATTTTATGGGAATTTGCATTTGCATTGAGTTAGCCAATGGCGTTGTACAACGTACAAATGTCATCGCTGACGTCAAAGCGTTAAGGATTGTAGAACGAGAATAGATTGGAAGCGCTTGTAACTTGGCTAAGTGGGCTAGTCAGTAGATGTTTCGGAATATTCAAAAACTTAAGCAATTAACGCTATATAATATTTTGACACCAGGAACTAGAAACTACGTCATTGCTAATTGTAATCTGTAGGAACTGTTATTCACATGGCATAAAAAATTGCTCAATGCATGTATTCGAAAAGATTTTGTAGATTACATTTTTTTAAGAAATGTCAGTTCATTAATTGTAGTTAATCACCGCTCAAGAACATGTAGCCGAAAAATAGTTTGATAAAAGAATCATCTTTTTTCTAGAAGTTTCCTAGTTTGTATTGGTTTGCATTAAATGACAACAAAATTACTGCAATAAGTAGCTGATTTCTAGTGAATATTTTAAGATTTTCTGGTAGTATAAAATTTGTATCCGCTAGGTAAGCGCCTAAACAAAATAGCGGTAAGTGATCCAAATAAATGTATCGTGTATATCCAGATAGGATGAGCTTAATATACGAACCACCGAGATATATCTGTCACACTTTTTTTTTATTGCGACTAATGACTATATAAGCATGCCATTCGCCTGATAGTAAGCCAACCGACCGCTTATAGATATTGGCAAAAGTAAACAACACCATGAATTACAAAGCAATGCTTGGCATTTCACTGTGCTCGCCATTCTGAGATATAAAATGTATCTCAATATGCCCACTAGTTACTCTGGCTACAATGTTCTTCAAACCGGAAAACAACAGTGCACTTACACTCCTGTGTGAGGGGAACGTCAGTGAATTGGTTCTCTTTTTGTCGTGCCGATATAAAACAGACTGAAAATACTTACAAGCGACCTCCAGGGTATTCAGAACGGCAAAGCTCTTTGCTGCTGGTAGAACTCATACTCCTCATCTTCAGTGAGGGCGCACTCCTCAAAGCACCAGAGCCCAGCGATCGCCAGCAGCACTGTGTAACAACTGTAGTAGACCAAGTAGACCAGTATGCTGAGCCACATCGCGTTCGTCTTTCGAGTAGACCGTATTCTGAAAATAAAGCTGTTTGTGAAGTGATGTTTGACTTCAAACTAAAGATAAGGGAAGGTTTATTTATTTTGACAGTCTCTATGGCGCAGTTGGTTAGACGCCGCCTGTGAGACGAGAGGCCGTGGGTTTGATCCCCATACCGAGATAAATGTTTGTGCAGCCCACAAATATTCCTTACGGGTCTGGGTGTTTGTGAGACCGTAAAATCTCTTGTAGTTCCTCATACCCGCAATACCGATCTTAGTGTGGGGTCAGGACTATCTATGTGACTATTGGGTGTTATTTTTTTTTATTTATTTATAATATTTAATGTAGGTATATCAGTGACATATAAAATAGTATACATTAAAGAGAACAAAGTACAAGTAGCGGTATTATCACTCAACGTGATCTCTGCCAGACAACCAAAAGATGGACACAAGGAACTTGGAGCAGCATGAGGTAACGAAATAGGATTTAATGGTATCATTATGATGCCAATAATTTTATTTTCGAGTGTAAACCGTGGCCGGTAAAAATATTTAAGGTCTGGCCCACTTTGGACGAATGCAAATGACACTCGGCAGGTTATGAGTGAATGATTACGAGTATGTCTAGGTTTTAAGTTTTAATATTGTAAATATTGGAGACTATTGAACTACATGACATCCAAATACAAGTACAATAATAAAAAAAAAATGGTGCATAACATGGAGCTCATTTTCGTAAGATAAAAAAAAGGAAATAATATCATAATAAGTTGTAATATTGTTATTTATTAATGTATACTTTTTGCCACCATAAACCCTAGACTGCTCTTTTTCTCTCCTTGCTTATATATCCATCCAAAGGTTGCCTGGAAGAGATTACCTTGTGCAATAAGGGCGCCGATTGTACTTATTTTCAAATTTAGTTATTATCGCCAGTTTTTGTCCCTGGTGTACAATAAACAATAAATAAAAATCGCAGTATACACAGATGATACTTGTATTTCCGATTATAATTTTTCGATGCCGTTATAGTCTATAATTGTGTATAAATATTGTCATTCGACAAAATTATACTTTTGCTGTGAAATATAACAAATGCAATTAAAGTTAGTCTTTGTGAGCAAAACAATTGATGGGTATCTATATTATATTTTGAAAAAGGTAGCCTTCAGAATTAAATTACTATTTACTTTATTTTGTAAAACAGTTCATGCAACTGTAACTTCAGAACATTCACACGATGTACTAGAAAAATAATACTTGAATTACAAAAACAGTTAATTGCAATACATCTCTGGGTACAGTTAGTAAAATCCATGAGATAATATTTTTATATTAAAAACAACATTTTATGCAAAAATCTAATTAAGACACCACGTCTTATTTTGTTTAAAGTTTAATTATAGTCTATAAAAGCAAAAATGTATAAAACTAGCAAAAATAAAACTAGCAAAAACTAGTATAAAACTAGCAAAAATTACGCTCTAGATTATATTTTAAAGCTTTAAAATCACTATATTCTCACGGGAGACGCATACTACAATGAAACAAAAGACGACTCTTGACGTTTTCATACAAAGCTGTGTCCGTTTCCAACCTATTTTAGTCAACTAATGTTTGTCTCCTTCGCTCAAACTGAATTAAAAAATCGTTCGAAGGGGACCAAACATTTGGTAATTAGACTAGATTTGAAACTGTCTATGAATAAGGCCGATATTGTGTTTGTTTATGTTGATCCAGAAATTAAACTTCAAAGGTGGAATTATTTCCTGATAGTTAATAACAGATAATTTGAGGACTCTATGTCTTCGGATCTTGAATGTAGACTGTAATTTCATTAACTTCTACCTATTTACTTCTTCTTTATACTAAAGTGGTTGCGCACCAAATGTTTGTAGTGGACTGCTGTCCAAACTTCAGTAGAACAAATTTTGTCAGCATAATCAATTAACATTAAAAACATGCATAGGTCTCCGACCAACGAGTAAACAAGTCACCTGATGGTAAGTGGTCACTGTCAAAAGGGTATTGAGCACCCGGCAGTATTGAGAAAAATAAGTATACCAAAAAAGAATTCCTAAAATACGACTTAATATAAACGAGTTCACTATATTGGTGATATTACTCACTCTGCTTATTCTTCTAGCAACCTGCTTATTCCCTGCGCGTTTCGACTATGTTAGTATAGTATAGTATAGTATAGTATAGTATAGTATAGTATAGTATAGTATAGTATAGTATAGTATAGTATAGTATAGTATAGTATAGTATAGTATAGTATAGTATAGTATAGTATAGTAGACTATGTTAGTATAGTTCGTTCTATAACAATGATATCAGGTCAGGGTATTCTTTATTTTGAAAGTCCCTAATTTCTAAAACCCATGTCACAAGACACTAATCTCGCTATAGGATCTCCGGCTCTAATAACAGTAGTTTAATAACAGTAGTTAAAGTAATTGTAATTTTTGTAGTGTGTAGGGAAATAACCCAGACTGCATATTATAGTTAAACACGCGTTAATCGTCTTGTTTGTTGCAAGATCGATAGTCGATTTGATGAGCCGGTTAATTTTCTTATTACGTGCAAAATGCAAATTGCGTCAAACTTGTAAAGGACTTGTCGTAGATTCAGATATGTTTATATGTCTGCAGCATTAGGCTGGTTTTAGAGTCACGCTGACCGCACGCTAACCGTCGGCGCTGACAGTTGAAATGTATGAGCTTTTAAGGAGCGTTTTAGAACAACGCGTAGTTGTCAGCGCTGACCCCCGTCCGTGAGCTACGCGCTGAGCTATCAGCGCCGACAGTCAGCGCGCATTCAGCGTGACTCTAAAACCAGCCTTAGAGAGCATAAGGTTCTGTTAATTTTTTTTACATATTAGAAGCCCAACTGGACTATACAGCCTCACTACTCTCAATCGTTGTCTCGATTTGAGAGGAGGCCCGTGCCCTGCAGTGGGACGTATAAAGGCTAATACAAAAGGAAGCAAGAACAACTGTCAAGTTCATACAAAACTTCTTAAGGTGAATTATAGGGATATGGAAATAACTTAAAAAACCTGACCGTGATTCTAAAAAATATTTTCAACCAGACTTCAGTATTTTAAACCAGCAAGATTTTTTGATATTTTTAAACAAACGTATTTTATAGCTTCCAATACGACTGCAGCCTTTAATTAAGAATAAAAGGAAGGTTACTGCAAAGACTGAATGGAAAAAACGTTGAAACATCATAATATCAATGGTGATGATTTTGTATTAATGTACTCTGTAAAAACGTGACTTCAGTCTCGCAAATTCTCATGTATTTTGTATGTTTTTACGCGTCTACGTATTCAATATTTTGATAAGGTGGAAAAATAATAATAACTGTGTTACATTTTAAGACTATTAAAAACAAACCTATAGAATAATACAAAATTGCTTTGTGTATCATTTGATAGACTTTTATTTTATTTATTTCCTTTTGATTACATATGACTGCGGCAATGAAAGTTAGTAACGGAGTCTTTTTGACCCTTGAGTTCCTGGAGAAGAAAAATCTGTTACCAGGAGTTAAGGACCACCTAACTGTGGCAGCAAATCGCACCCGCAAGCTTATTTACGTGTTCAGGAATCTGTGTTCAGTGGCGGATCTTCAGTTGTTGAGAGAAATTTACATCGTAATCGGCCAATCGGTGCTATCGTACTGTATCTCGATTTGGGGAGGGTTTGGGGTCACGAACATGCTAACGCTGGAAAGAGCTGAAAGGGCGGTTATTAATGTAATATTACGAAAACCGGCTAGATACCCTACTGCAAAAGTCTTTTCCGACTTGGACGTACTTAGCGTACGCGGTCTTTTCATTCTTCGTGTCGTAACCCGAGTTCATCGTAATACAAAATCAAGTAGAACCAGTACAGATTTTATTAAAAAAAGAGTAACTTCTCTCCCTACTCACAGAGTTCAAACATCTTTCGCTCAAAGATTTAGTCTTTATCTCCATCATGGAGTACACAATAGAGTAAATAAGGAGTGCTCAATTTACAACCTCAGAGACAAGGTAAGTAAAATCCAAAGTAGGGAAATGGCTAGCCAACCTAACGAACGCACGCACGCACGCACATACTCACACATATCCTTTGTTATTCTTATTACTTTATTGCTATAACCATCCCAGTCACATATTTTGGTGCCCGGGTGTATCAACAGCGGTTACCCACGAAACAAGCCTAGAGCTTAGTGTGGGAATCATGGTTACCTCAGCAGCAAAAACTAATGGCTAATAATATTGTAACTGTAACCGAGCATTTATGTAAGCTGTAATGTAAGAAAATTTAGTAAGCAATAAAGATTTTGTATTTGTATATGACAGAATTTTAATACAAACTAGGGCCTGAAGTTACAGGGCTGGAATTTTGAAATTTTACGCAGTTAAAATAATAAGAATTTATTAAAACCCTATAATTATATGGAAATTAACAATGGTCAACAGGTACGGAACAGAAAATATATCTCTCATCATCTAATCGAGTTGTTTGTTATTTTTTACAGCATCGTACTGAGAGCAATGCACAGATTATTGTAAGGTCTACGTCTAGTTATAAAAAACGCAATTTGTTCTGGGATTTCCTTCATACGTCACCCACTATCATTACGGTGATTGAGTCATGGAGTCATTAGTACAATGAAAAGGCATAATATAGATATTTACTTTGTAAAATTTAACATAAAAACTGAAAAACCAAATTTAGTTTCGCTGGAGAATATTCTAGAAATTAGAAATGTATGTCCATAGTTTTATTTCCTTCAGGTTGCTAAATCTTGTTTAAAAGACTAGTTCTGATTGTAAACAAACTATAGCTAAAAGTAAGGGAGGGTAGTAGTTGAAGTAAAAACAAAGTTGCATCAAAATCTTAGTGGGGTTTATGACCGCTAATTGCTAACATCCATCTAACAAATTTAATTTAGATTTTACTATCGATTAAGATTACATCCTTTTCATAGAAGTCATAGAGGCATCTGTACATGCATGAATATATAAAAATAATAATGATAATATACTATTTGGGATTGTTAAGTTTGCAAAAATTCGCTGGATGCAGGCTGCCTCCAATAGTTCGATGTAGAGATCCTTAGGGGAGGCTTATGTTCAGTACTGGAGTTCCCGTGGATACGTGGCTAGAGGGACAGAGTAGTTGATATAAATATAGATAAATATTACTGAAAATATCAAGAAAGACCACCAAAATTGTTTAGTAACAACAATCTAAGAAAAAACGAAAGCGATTCTAACTTCGTCATGCAAAACCAATTAAACCTTCTAGAAGGATTTTGAGTTCTAATTAGTTAGATTCGCTGGCAGGAGTGGTAAAACTCCTAATTATGTAACGCAGAACCATTTCTTATTGTCTGCTTGCATGCTCTGATTGGTATCTAGGTGTGTAATTACATTGTTACAATATTTCTACTGATTGCCACTGATTCTCTAGGAGAGACAAATGTTAGAAGTGCTTTGCAAACGTTTGGTCCAATTTTGTTCTTGTTATCGAATATTATTTTATATTATATGGGGACATTATCACATATTTCGAATGAAGTCAGGTAAGTAATCACCGCCGCTCATTAACACATGCAAAACCGCAGGACATAGAGATGCGTTGCCTTTTTTGAAGGTCGCCAGGACATTTTGACGAAAATGTGCTTTAAGTTCCGAATGTTTACTATAAATTTTGTTTTGTATTTTTGCTTTAAGTGGTGAAGATGAATATTTGAAATAAAATATGGTAAGCGTCAAGAAACTTTGTTCTTCAGCTCGATGATTTTCCCAAGTGACAACATAATAGAAACAACTTGTATGTGATATTTTTGAGTCACTAGTTCTCAGGAAGTTTTACTAGGCGTCTAAAGAGGTTTAACAATGATTTAAAATAAATCATGTACAAGTACTGATTTACTTAATGTTTTTAAAATATATTATATTAAAGCAGTAAACTTGCATAAGCCTTAAATGCTTATAATATTTTCACAAAAATCCATATTTTCAAGACTTATCTTTGCAGGGCCACCTAATTCCAAAGCTATGAGATTACGAAGTATTATGAAAAAACACACACTTTATAATATAGATACCACGACTCCCAAATCACAATTAGGAGAAAGCTTTTTTGAGACTTCAAGGTTTAGTACATCACTCTAATACACACAATAAATAGAAACGGCATATAATCTGTTTTCTTTGAAATATTAAGCAAGGTACTACGCGGAAATTCCCTCATTCACTATTTAGTATTCTTTGCAAATAGCCAGTTTAGAGATTAAAGACTGATAGTAATCAGACAAGCGCATACGTAGAACAAAGAGATGGATGATTCACAAGTGTAATTGTATTTATTCTGTATGTATCAGCCCATATACGTCCCACTGCAGGGCACGGGCCTAGTCTACAATCGAGAGTACGATTGAGAGTGGTCAGGCCATAATTATAGTCCACCGCGCTGGCCTAGTGCGGGTTGGTATTTATTCTATCACATATTAAATTGAGTTTGTTTGTCTAATTGTTTTTGAGATCTTGAGATCCACTAGTAAGTTCTTGAGACAGCCTCCGTGGCGCAGTTGGTTAGACGCCGGTTGTAAGACGATGAGGTGACGTGTGACGATGACGTAGAACGTCCTACCATATTTGTGTGATCCACAGGTATTTGTTTCAGGTCTGGATGTTTGTGAGACTGAAAAGTCTCTTGTAGTTCGTGATATCCACGACACAACACTCGATCAGATTCTGTCAGTCTGGGTAAGGGCTTTATATGTGACTGTTGGGTGTATTTATTTATTTAGACACTCCAATTTGTGTAAATTTTTATACAATTTCCCAGAAGGCGTAGGCAGGGGTGCTACTAGGATACCTACGTTTCGCCTTATATTCCTTACCATGATGTGATAGGAGACGAGCCTATCTGAATGACCCTTTGTAAAATTTCGGTTTAAGCCATCCCATATTTTGAAATTTAGAAATTATTATGAATTGCAGGACTCCAAGTGCCCCTCGGCGGCAAGTATATACTTGCTCTCTGTCACAATAAGTTCTGAGAAATGTGGGTGGTATGATTAGGACCTACTCCTTCAGAGACAAAGCTATGGGCATAATTAGGTGTATGTATTAAATCCGAGTCAAACAAGGTGTGGTGTTAGGGCGTTCATCACAGATTTTTTAGCTGAGACTATTAAGTAAACTAAAAGCAAACAAAAGGATTTAATCTGATGTCAGAATTCCAATTCCAGCGAATTTCATTATAAAGTTGCAACGAACTAGACTATAGTTTAACACGTTTTAAATGACTTGAGATTTACAATCAGATGCGGTAGTTTCTCATATCACAATAAAGCTTACATTCAGTTCTTTGTTATCGCTACATTCTTATGAAGACTAGATTTCTCGCACAAGTTAACTATTATCCTAATGATAATATAGTAGTTTTTTTTATTTTTTATTGCAATGGATGGCGAGACGAGCATGTCGTTCACCTGATGGTAACCGATACGACCGCTCATGAAAAGTGCCAAAACCAAACCTTAAATTACAAAGCACTGCTGGGCATTTCACTGCGCTCGCCATCGTGAGACATAAAATGTTAGGTCTCAATATCAAAATATAAGTAAGAAAATGTTGATCCTTTGGCCAAGAGACTTGATCATTTTAAAAATAAGTAATTTAAAATACTAACTACGAGTTCCACTATAAACTACCTTCGTATTAGTCATTCAGTAAAATTTGCAAATGTGGCCTCAGAAATGAGGACAATGTGATTTTTACTATATACACGTAAAAACGAATATACCTCTTGTCACGTATATGATATATAAAAGATTTGCACGTGAGATTTGAAGTGGGCTGAGGATCATAAAAAGGCGCGGTCATGGCTCCTTGTATTTTGATATTAATCATCAAGGGCACTTTTTGTTTCAAAAAATTCTAGAAGGCATATGTAAGCTTTGTTTCGCTACATTGGACTATTGTGTAGGCCATAAATATCATTTGACGAATACAATGATAGTTATAAACTAGGACCGCCAGTGACAAATAATTATCACTAACGCTGTATTTCAGCAGCTCACATAATAGGTTCCATTCAAATATAATAATGATTTGTTCTGTGGTGCTTTCCAGCTGGCTTGTCCGGCTGTCTTTTGTCTTTTTGCGAGGTTATTTACCTCTTTATTTCATTGTTTTTGTCACTCTTTTTGTTACGGACAGAAGTGGACAATAATTTATTTCTCACTCTTCCTATTAATTTACCTTTGTGATTGATTTCGTAGCGGGTTTAAGACAAGTTGGACATTCCCAAAGACTCGCCGATGTTCGGTGCCTTTACAATGCGTGCCACTATCCTGGCTTACAGGAGCTGCAGTGGTGGATTTGATGACGGGCCAGTCTCCTATTTATTCAAACGGGGACTAAAAGTTGAATTACACGATTCGTGGGGAAATATATGGTAATTTAAAGAGTAGATTAATAAGTCTGAAGAAGAAACATCCTGACTACACAATATCGTTTATCCAGCAGACTCATTCGAATTTCACTTAAGCCTACAAGCCTGTATAAAGTGCAGGTATTAAAATAAACTTAATAGTGAACACAGAAACTTATACAATGCAAATTGATTTCATAAGTTCTGACTAACAAAAGTTATTATGCAGTAGGCAAATATCAACAGTAATGCCAGTCTGAAGTACTTCGAAGCAAGGCAGCCAAACATAATAGTAACTACGAGAGCGCATTCACGAAATATGATCAAAAATTGCTACACGCTATGACACAGGAATCAGAGGCAGACGGTGTTGCAAGCCGATCCGGTGTGCCAACCGGTCTTACCTTTCTAGAATTATTCACTTTAAACGCTTACCTAATGGGAGCGAGTGACCCGCCGCGCCGTATCCGTTTACGCGATTTTTATAACATACCATAGACGACTTGTTGGTCTAGTGGAGCATAGCGTGCGAATTATGAGGTTCTAGGTTTGGTTCCCGGGTCAGGCAATTTAATATCTGTGATTTTTTGTTTTTTTTTTTTTTATTAGTTTGCTGTTCATGTGGCTGAAATAGCCCGGTGTGGTAATAAATTCGCCTATCACATATTGGGTCGGAAATGAATACGGCAAACTATTTTTGGTAAAACCCTTGGCTTTGCCTATCGCGGTTGATATATTATTATATTGAATTACTATGAATTGGTCACTTCCACTAACTTAAGGCGGTGATATTGTAATATTAAAAATCAACTTTACCCATATATAACTAGCGGCCTGGCCTGGTTCCCCCCGGGTGCACTTACATTTTTTTGAAAATAATCTGTCGCCTATGTTTATCAGGGATAATGTAGGATTCTAAGGGTGAAATAAATTTTCAAATCGTTTATGTAATTTCGTAGCCTGTTCAATGCAAACAATCAAATATTTTCTCTTTATAATATTTGTACAAATATGAATATGAAAGAAGAAAAGGTTGAAATCAATATTCACATGGGATATTTATGGCCAATAATTAATTCCGATTTTCAAAACAGTACAAGCTTTATAAACTTGATAATAATATAATCGTTTTAATTTAAATGTGGGGTCAGTTATCAATAATCGATCGGAATGTATTCATCAATGAAGTTCTGTTATTTGGCAATAAACTTTAATAAACTGACCAAACCGGAAAGATCTAATACAAACACTTACAATATTACACAATGTACAATAAATTTAATGAACAAAAGATTTTTTGATATCTATGGATTTCTGCATATCTATTCTATTTCCGCGCATGTTTAAAATACATGCATAATTCATTCTTATTATAATTTTGTTATTTATCTTTCGGATTATTGTGTTGAGCAGGTGGTTGCGTATTGCAGAAGAAAGAAATTTAGAATGTGATCCGACCGATTTATTGATTTAATATAAATAGATTTTTCCAAATATGTAATAAATAAATACACCCAACAGTCATTTATACAAAGTCTTAATCCCACATTAAGGTCAATTAAGTCTTGTGTCGTGGGTATCAGAAACTTTGAGAGACTTTTCAGTCTCACAAACACGAAGAACAAATACTTGTGCGCTTCACAAACATTTGTCTCGTAGCGGGAATCGAATCCGCGGTCTCACGTTTCATAGCCGACGTCTACCCAACGGCGCCATGGAGGCTGTCTAATATATCATAATATTTCTTTTTTTTAATAAGTGTAGTCAGCTAAATATTTGGGATCGTACTAGTCGTCTGCCACTAGTCGGTCAAGGTTGGCCCGACACGCGACCATAATTTGCGCTGTTACGCCACGCTCTACTAACAAATGTATGGAACATTTACAAGTGAATTCCTATAACTTGCTTTTGAAGGTTAAGTTTAACAAGCTTTATGGCATTGCGTTATCGTTCTAGAAGTATCTATGGGTCACTGTAGTTAGAAGTCATATCACGATATCCCCTTATTTTTGTTGATGAGAACAAAACGGTTTTCATCTATTGAGATGCCTTGAGACTTGTGGAGAGTTGAATGGACAAGACTTCTGCTCTTATTAACTGCCTTAAAGTCAATGTATAAAAGTTATTTGAACCACGTGTATAATAGTACTGTAGCTAGAATTACCTGATTGCTCATCTAGTTCGACTCATCACTTATTAAATGCTATTAAGTGATACTAAAAAACTGATACAAAAAACGATGTTTATACGAGTCATTCACAGCAGCGGGGATTTTTTAAAGACTGGTTTATTTTATAGACTATGATTATGGTGGAAACCACCGTGAGAAAATATAGAACACTTATGTAATACAGAGTATTTAAAGTATGGCGATATACAACTGTATATTATGTCTAGTAATGTAATTTTAAACGCAAATGCGTTTAAATTAACTGTTAATACGCAATTGATATGTCAGTTACAGTCAAACCAAGTAATTGGTTTTGTGAGATTAAATGTAATTATTGTTGTTATTTTGTCTTAAATATAATAAACAAATAAAAAAAAAAGTTCTTTCTAGACTGAAATAGCGAGAAAAAAAAAAATCAAATACATATTATACTGTAAAAAATAAATGTTCCTTTAAGTATACTACAGGTTTTATACTAAATATTTTAAAAATATTGTTTGAATCGTAATCGACCGTGCTAACTTTAGAGTAATTATTAGGCATGTATGAATTTACACACAGCTGGTATTACCACACGACAACAAAATATGAAAACATTCACATTTCATTTTTACTTGGGGAAAATGATTAAGAATAAAAAGAGTTTAGGGCTGAAGAGTTTCAGACGACCAATTAAAGGTTGCATGACGCTATTTAATGTAGGTCGTTTCCAACAGCTTGCTGTGGTGTTTCTTTAGGAAGGAATACATTTTACGTGGCTTATAATGATGGTGAATGGAGGTAGACAATAATATTTCCAACTCCTATTAATTTAACTTTCTGATTGATTTTATTGCTGGTTAAAGACAAGTCAGGCATTCCCGGAGATTCGCCGAGCTTCAATGATCAATGTTTTTACAATGCGTGCCACGGTTGATCCTGGCTTACAGTAGTTGAACCAGTGGATAATAGGGCGGGATAGTCTCAAGAATAGTTGGAACAATTGTGCTCACTTCTCTGCACTTGAAAAGGTATGTACCCCACTATATTTCTATAAAACAAGTGATTACAAATAACTTTCAACATCTAAAATCCGGTTCTCCACGCCCAACCTTGGCCTGGAGAAAAGCAAATCATTCATCAATTATGACGCGTGAAAATATTGACTCGCTGAAAAACGCAATGCGTGCATAACATTGACCGCGCCCTTTTTACTCGCAAGGCCGATCGCAATCAAACATTGCAAATCGGAGATGACACCTTGCGAAACTTGTCTGGCGAGCGTACATACATCATGGTACCAGTAGAAATTATTGGTTATTTGAAGCTAGTGGCCAAGACCGGCTTTGCCCGGGTGCAGATAGTTTTAGACGGGGAAATCGTTTTCGCAACATTTTTCTTTAAGGCTTTAATCTTGTTGGTCATAACTTGATGATATATGGCCTTCTTAGATAAATGGGCTATCCAACGCAAAAGGAAATCTTCAATGCGGACCAGTAGTTCCTGAGATTAGCGTGTTCAAACAAACTCTTCAGCTTTAGATACATAGCTCTTCAGCTTTAGTATAAGTATACATATTTCACTATGGGCCTTATTAGGAAGCTCAAAGTCACTCAACGAGCTATGGAGAGGGCTATGCTCGGGGATTCCCTACGAGATCGAATCAGAAATGAGGAGATCCGTAGGAGAACTAAAATAACCGACATAGCCCACCGGATTAGCAAGTTGAAGTGGCAATGGGCAGGGCACATAGCGCGGAGATCTGATGACCGATGGGGTCGGAAAGTGCTTGAATGGAGGCCGCGTAGCGGAAAACGCAGCGTGGGACGTCCACCCACAAGATGGTCCGACGACCTGGTAAAGGTCGCGGGACGTCGCTGGATGCAGGCTGCCTCCAACAGGTCTCTGTTGAAATCATTGGGGGAGGCCTATGTTCAGTAGTGGACTTCCTTTGGCTGATGGATGGATGGATACATATTTGAAATATGTCTACATAAAAAATAATGACAGCTTCGATAGTGGTCTCTATTACTTTTCCTATGCTTGGTCAAATACCCATATTTTCGTCTAAGACTTGATTCTCGCACTAAACACTAATGCGCCACCATGGGAGAATTAGGTAAACGTAATGTAGGAGGTCCTGAGATGGACCCATTACTTTTTGTTATTGTAATGAATGGCGATACGAGCATGTCGTTCACCTGGTGGTAAGCATCAAGCTAACGGCATGCTCGTCTCGCCATTCATTACAATAAAAAAAAAACAATCATCTTTAAGCGCGTTACGTCAGAACAAATTTGCGATGCATAATTTGCGCATATATTTTAATTTATTTCAGTGAGCAATTATAGCGTTTATTGCTATAATAAATTTAATCTTGTATATTCACATACCAAAAAAACAGTGATTCATGTGTCGATAAAACTGAATTGAGGTACAGATAAGTTTGGGATCCTATCATGTGACTTGTGTAAATGATTCACAATCGTGGAGTACGCATAGATTTCTTGGCCAGAATGCCCAGAGCTGGTAAGAGTACTATTAGCACCATAACTTGTTTGCAGGGATTTCCACAAGGTATATTTTGCAAAATGCTACAGGGTGAGCCTATCGTCTTGCTAGGCTACAATTTTGTCCTGGTCAGTCATACTAAATTCATACTTGGACTGACTTGGTACTGTTTTACCATATAATTTAAATAAACCGGGGGTACACTTTGGTAAACAAAACTTAAAATCGATATATTTTCAGACTGCCTCGGTGGCGTAGTTGTACTACGGTACGATTATAAAGCCGAAGTCGCGTGCTCGAATCCCGTATCATGCAAAGTAATATTGGATATTTCTATTCATTATCAGCCCGGAGTCTGAATTTGTGCACGATACGGCGATAGGCTCGCCTCCTATTACATCCTAGGGTGGAACATACAAGGCGAAATGTGGGTGTCCTAGTAGCACCTCTGTCTATGCCTCTGGGAAAAAGCCGTGGGCTTCTGTAGATATTTTACACTACATTAGTACGGTAGTTATATTACATTTTAATAACAATATAAAAGAGCTTACTTCTTGTAGACGAATCAGACCGAGAGTATTATTTTTCTAAAATGGAAAAATGATTTCAAAATAAACTTCTTTGTATGCAATGGATAGTTTTAAGCTTAAAATGGCGGACTGTTTGCCTAAGAATGTAGCCTTTTACATCCATGAAACCGTATTTTAATAGTCCGAAATAAGTTCCTTTGTTGAACATTAAAAGTCGCAACACGACATACATTAAATGTAGATCATTAAACCACAGCATTCGGCGCAACGTGAAAAAGCAAAAAGTACGACGGTTCGCAATACCAGTGATGAAAGAAGCATTGACGAAATATTAGAGCGGACGGGAGATGTGCGTGATCGTATCAAAATGTAACAATACTGAGTAACAGATTCTGTGTATTGATTACATTATTGACTGCCTCTGCAGCGCAGAAAAACAACTACGACGCTGAGGTCTTGGGTTTGGATCTCGGCTGGGGCAAAGTGATTTTGGATTTTGCTATTTATCACCAGCCCGGAGTCTGGAATTTATGCACGATATGGCGATAGGGTCGCTCGCAAATACATCGTGGAATGGAACACACTATGTGAAAATTCCCTTCTGGGGAAAAGGCGTGAGCTTATGTATGTATGTATACATTTTTATATGATTAAATTATTGAAATTAAGATGTTCCCTTTTGATGACCTGTCACAGTCATCCATGCAAAATGGAGTTGCTTATCTCATCATCATTAATAAAATTTTAGTATAAAAAGGGATTATTGCTTACGGTTTGTAAATAGTAAGGTATCGAGTTCGTTGAACTAGCTAAGCTTTATTAATTCAACAGATCTTATTATTTTTAATAAAACGACATGCTAGACCGTTTGACTTGGATGAAAGGAGACAAACCAAGACAGATTTATTTCTCATAAATCTTACATAACTCATAATAGATAAACAAGGAGTTCATGTTACTTTTATATAAACTAACACCCCCACTATATAAAAGTAACAAATAACACAATATAACTAACATGAGGAATAAAATAAATTTAACTTTTAACTATACCAAGTATTTTCATAAATTTATAATGCTTTACCCCACATAAACCTTTAGTCAATAAGTCAGCAGGCATGTTTGCAGTTGGCAAATACTTTGTTTGAATAACATCATTTCTAATTACCTCTCTTATGAAATGATATCGAACATCAATGTGTTTGGTTCGTTTATGCGAATGATAATCATTTGCCAGCTTCAATGCGCTCTGACTATCACAATACAACACAATCTTATTAGAAAAACCTACTATTTCTAATTCTAGATTTTTTAAGTAAATGGCTTCACGACCAGCTTGTGACAAAGCCATATACTCAGCTTCACAACTGCTTAAAGCTACTGTCCTTTGTTTCTTACTCTCCCAAGAAATTGCAGAGCCAGATTTTAGGAAACAAAATCCCGTATATGACCTTCTATCAATGGAATCACTTGCCCAATCACTATCCACGTAACCAACAAACTCTGCTCTTCCTTTAGAATATTTTAAACAATAGTCTTTTGTTTTTAGTAAATATCTAAGCACTCTTTTTGCATAATTCCAGTGCTTGTGTGTAAAACAATTATTAAATTGGCTCAAATAACTAACCGAATAAGTAATATCAGGCCGTGTCAACACTGACAAATACATCAAGCTACCTATCAATCTTTGATATGGAAATTTACTATCACAAACATTTGATCTTTCAATATTTAATTTAGATTCTATTGGAGTTTCAGCCGTATTACTATCAGACATACCAAACCTTTTCAATAACTGTTCAATATAATGCTGCTGATCTACAGTAATCACATTTAAATCCCTGTCGATTTTAATCCTCATACCTAAGTACTTCTTGACTTGTCCTAGGTTTTTAATTTTAAACTTATGACTCAAAGCTTTAATCAAATAATCTGTTTCAGATTTATCATTTGAAAATATCAAAAAATCATCGACATAAACTCCAACAATAGTTTTCTTGCCATTAACATGATTCTTTATAAAAACACAAGGTTCTAGCTTACTCTTGCTAAATCCCAAATTACATAATGTCTCATCTACTCTTTGGTACCAAGCAAGCGATGATTGCTTCAAACCATAAACAGCCTTTTTTAATTTTAATACTTTATTTGAATCTACACAGGGAAAACCTTCTGGCATATACATGAAAATACTTTCCTTTAGATAACCATTAAGAAAAGCTGTTGTTACATCGAGATGTGTTACATCCATATCTAACTGCACGCTTAAAGCTAGAAGTAACCGCAAAGTAGAGTGTCTTATCACTGGAGAAAAAGTTTCCTGATAGTCCACACCAGCTTTTTGCGTAAAGCCTTTCGCAACTAACCGCGCACGATATCTCACTTTATTTTCACAATCGTATTTCTTTTTTAGCACCCACTTACTTTGCACGACACTAGCATTATTTGGAGCGTCAACAACTTCCCATACTTTGTTGTCAGCAAAAGACTGCATTTCTTCTGCCATGGCCTGTAACCACTGTTGTTTCTCAGGACCATTTATCGCCTCTGCATATGTGATATCCTCATCACTCAGATAGGGATTGGTGCTACACATGTATCCATACCTGTCGGGTTTTTTTCTCTGTCGTTTCGATTTTGTTTCAACAATTGGCACTACAGGTAAATCGTCTGTTTCCAATTGGTGTAGATCTTCCTGTGGAGGCTGCTCTCCACTCTCTGCAGGCTGCACATCCTTATCTGGCACATCCTCATCTTCCACATCAAGATATTCTGATCCATCAGAGCTAGATTTTTCTGAGACTTGACATTTAACAACAAATTCCTCAGATAACTCCCCCACTGAATCTGTGTTCTCTATGCAGACAGTGACTGTGTCTTTCTTGTTTTCTAGTATTATCACATCTCTACTAGTAGTTACTAAGTTTCTTGCAGGATCATACACTCTATATCCTTTGCTTCCATCTGCATAGCCAACTAGAATACATTCTTGGGCTTTCTTGTCCCACTTTCGTCTTTTTTCTTTAGCTATGTGTACCATTACTGTGCTCCCAAAAACTCTCAGATGACTTATATCTGGCTTGATACCATGCCATAGTTCATAAGGTGTTTTTCCTTGCAATAATGACGAACCAGTGCGATTATGCAAATACACTGCTGTATTTGTAGCCTCAGCCCAAAATTTCTTGCTTAACTGTGCGTCGAAAAGCATGCACCTAGCTTTCTCAACTAAGGTTCGGTTCATTCGTTCACATAATCCATTCTGCTCAGGTGTGTATGGGCATGTTGTTTGATGAATTATACCCATTTTCTTTAAATAATCACTAAACTCAGCATTGCAAAATTCTTTTCCATTGTCACTTCTGATAATTCTTATCTTTTTACTTGCCTGAGTTTCAACCAATGCTTTGTATTCTTTGAAACTTTTCAAGGCATCACTTTTATTTCTAAGAAAATAAATATTTGTCATTCTGCTATAATCATCTACAAATAAAATGAAGTATTTAGAACCACCAATAGAATTACACTCCATAGGACCACAGATATCTGTGTGAATAATATTCAACATCTCTGTGCTTCTCCTAGCAACGTGAGTAAAAGGTAATCGAACCTGCTTCCCTTCACAACACACGGTACAGGAAGACTTAGTAATGTTAACTTTCTCTTTTAAAGAAAGTCCGTCAACTGCATTTTGCATTTTATTCAGACACTCACTGTTTATATGTCCTAATCTGCGATGCCAAAGCTCACCTGATATTATTGCTGCTGCAGACATATTTTCTTGGAGTTGTAACTTGTAAACTCCATTTTCTAATAACGCATAAGCGATCAGTGTACCATTTCGACTATATATTTCACAGGCGTTTGTAGTAAATACAACATTATTGCCTTTGTTAATCAATTGACTCACTGATAGTAAGTTAGTTGTCAATTCAGGCACACAAAACACATCTTTTATGTCTACATCATAACTGCAATCATTAGCTAAGGTAGTAGTAATCTTTACATCGCCCGAACATACAATAGGCACTTTTGTTTTGTCGGCTACTATAATAGTCTGACCTTTCTTTTCATAAGAAATATTTGTAAGCCACTGTTTATTTGGCGTCAGATGCACACTGGCTCCAGAATCGATGTACCAATCTTGCTTACTAAAATTCCCGCTTAGGAAAACTACATTGAACGCATGTGGTTGATTACGTTCTTTTCCTCTGGTATTTGACACTTCAGTCGTACATTGCGACTTATAATGCCCTATTTGATTGCATCGATAACATTTAATTTCTTTCTTCGACTTTGTTGACAATGACATTCCATTCTGGCGGCCATTATTATTTTTGAAATTTATAAACTTCCTTGGAGCCGATGACTGCTGCCAGCCTTTACAACCACTGGCCAATGCACTATTCGATTCATCATTTATTCCATTTCCTGTTTCCATGTCAAGGAGCTTACTCTTTATGACGTCAGTTGTAATCTGAATACCCGAATGCTCGATAGCCATTATCATGGGAGCATATTTTTCTGGTAGTCCCGCGAGCAACAATGAACCAATCCACTCGTCGCTTAATTGGAAACCTGTATTACACAACTTTTGTCCTGTCTCAATCATTTGTGTCACATATTCTGTCATGGAACCACAATTTTCTTGTCTTATTGAAATTAAATTTCGAAGTAAGCTTATTCTCCTTGCAAACCCTGAATCGTCAAACAAAGCTCTCAGTTTCTCCCATAATTCTTTGGTTGTAGCAACATTTCTAATGTGCACATACAACGAAGAGTCAATCGTGAGAATCAGCTTCGCTTTTGTTTTTGCATCATCCTCGGCTAACAATCTTACACCTTCCTCTGGTTTGATGCATTTCATCATACCTTCTAGGACTAAGAAATTTTCCGCTGCAAAAACCCATTCGCAATAATTTTCTCTGCCTTTTAATTTTGGCACATTGACAATGTAATTCGCCATTGTTATGTATTCTGCACAATACTGAAGTCGGTACCTAGGCTAGCTCTCTAATTACTCTACTGCGATTTATCTATTCAACGTTTATGTAAAATCACTTTTGAATAATCGCGAGATAATTTGCTAAAACCCTAAAGGCCATAACTGGGCCCGTAACCTAATAAAACGACATGCTAGACCGTTTGACTTGGATGAAAGGAGACAAACCAAGACAGATTTATTTCTCATAAATCTTACATAACTCATAATAGATAAACAAGGAGTTCATGTTACTTTTATATAAACTAACAATTTTAAATATAGCGAAGAGCTTTTCCGTCAAGCAAATAATCGTTTATATAATGATGATGAATTCCTATCCGTTTTGGCTTCGACGACTGTGATATTGGACCCAGGAATCTTTAAATTGAACGTTGTTCTTTCGTCCTATGCGGCGCTAACAATGATATTGTGATGAGCCTTCAATGCAACAGTCGGGATCACCACTTTGATGTATTTATTATTATTAGTTACTGATAATTCAATTTACAGAGAATCATTAAAGATACATCATAAATAACACGACCCCTGTTGCACACTGTTGGAGTATGCACCCTGCAACAGTGGTTTACAAAATTATAGTCTAGCCTATATGCATACTAGACTCAAACTTGGCAGAAAATATGCTCGCACCTACTTTTGATTCGTATTCAACCTAATGCAATAAATTCACGAAACGCATTCTACTGAGCAATCGTATGACTCAGTGGATATTATAAATGCTTGAAGTATGGAGCATTTTATAGCGCTTCTTATACGATCGTGTTGAGTTGGGCAACAGCATTCTGTACTTAAACGAAGGTTGTGGCGAAAATCTTGACACATGGTTGCACCGTTTGATCAAGGGCTTGGTATTAAGTGATTTCTTGTCAGCAAAAGTACTATTTATATTCCGTTATGTCTGATACAGCATGAATATCATTTTAATGAATTTTATGGATGAATTATGTTAAATACTGCAAATTTCCACATGGATCGATCCTGACACTAATTACTTTTCCTTCGCTTAATTTTATGAAATAGAATTCATCAATCTAGTTACATAATTTCCTCTACTGAGTTCATTCATTCTTGTTGAATTAGAATAGCAGGCCTTGTTGATAATTAACTATATAATCTATCATTTATCATTTAATATTTCCTTTTAAAATCATTAGTGAAGTAATAAACATTTACCTTTTAAGGTAAATCAGTACAGATTATTTACAATCTCGATGTGAATTCTGAATTGATTTAAAAGTTGCCAGTGGCCTTCACGGGGTCATTGGTCTTTTGTATTATATTAAACATCTCTTTAACCGTAAGTAAAGTCATCGACATGCACCATATTAGGAAAATGATAAAACTATTATAGTTTAAGTACCAAATCAAATTCACAATTTTGATTCACTCCACTTTGGCAACATTAAATTTTGAAATTCCTACCCACAACAAACATCAAGTTTACTTCAAATTATATTCTTGCCAGTCATACTAATCTCATTGACACTTGAGCAATAGTGTATAAAGACAAATATTGTAAGGCAACCTTCGTAAAAGCTAAGTGGTTGTGGACAGCGTTGCGACATGAGTTGCGCCACGCGACGCACCGGCCACTGCCCGCACCGGATGTTCTTCACGCGTATTCTTACTTTATGGAGCATAGTATTGGGAAGTAAATCAGAATATTAGTAGTATTTACTACTGTAAAATAATAGGAGGGAATCTAAACATGTTCGGATATTCCTCACGCGTCTTCTTACTTTGTGGAGCATAGTATCGGGAAGTTAATCAAAATATTGGTGGTATTTACTACTGTTAAATAATAGGAGGGGAACTGAAGATGTTTGTTGCTGAGGAATTAAAGAAATTATAATTTCAAATGCAATAAAGTTCTTATTGATTGTCGTATTGGTTTTGAAATGAGGTTGTATTTTAGTAGGGATCTTTACTAATCAGGTCTACTACGGCCCACGGGCCTCCTATACAATCGAGTGTTCAAAGTGAGAGGTTAGACTTTAGTCTATGGACTATGGTCTAGTACGCTGGCCTAGTAGGGGTCAATGTAAATATATTTCCAATATCTGTTATTTTTTCTCCTCCTTTTTATATTTACTCCCTTTTTGTCTAATATATTGTATTGTTACATTTTTATAATTTTTTTACTGTGTCGTATGCGGCTAATTTACGCGATAGTAAAGCATTTTTCTTTCTTCTTTCTTTCTTTCAATAATCTATGATATTGGTTTCCGTCTTAAAACAGACATCAATATGCCTATTCTGGGTATATTAGGTAAGTTAATAAAACAAGGTGCCCTTTCTCTACAGCTGAGATCAGTTTAGTTTTAGTTATAAGAACCTATAAGACAGCTCGTCTGAAATTCTTGCACAGCTCCTAAGTATGCCATACTATGTTTTCTTTATACCTACATAAAAAAAGAGGTAATCGACTAATATACATGAGTAACTTCGAAAAGTAAGAGGTGTACACTGAGATTCAGACTTAAATATCTTCTGTGGTAATAACAGGTTTTAAGCCTCATTAAATAGTTACACCAATTTTCATATTATGTGTTGAATAAATCACAAAAATTAATTACCAGGTCAGAAATTGCGCGCGTGTGCCTATTGGTATTTTGTTGGAAGTAATAATTGCATGTTACGTATTGATAAAATAATTTAATAATTATTATGCAGAATATGACCGATGACCTTCGAACGGGAACGTGTGAGGTTACTAAGAAATTCAAATAATTGGTTTTAGTCTTAAGGATATTCATGGATTTCTTTAAACAAATGTAATTTAATTTAAAGAAATTCTAATTTCTATGGTATGTACGTCCGCCAACCCGCACTAGGCCAGCGTGGTTGACTATATGGCCTAACCACTCTCAATCGTACTCTCGATTGTAGAGTAGGCCCGTGCCCTGCAGTGGGACGTATATAGGCTGATAACATTTTTATTGATTAACACCTTTATCACCGTAACACCTTTATTCCCAAATCGTTTGTGGCTGTTGGTTATTACTTATATTTTTAATTTAACCTGTTTCAAAATGTTAATGAAATAAAAAAATTAGCCAGTGCTTTTTAGACTTCGTAACTGATTTGTGATCCAACAACAATCCAATAATTTATGAGTTTATTCTCTTCTGTAACCTATAATTAAAATTAGCATCATAACAATAAAAATACTGAATAAAATACCAAAAACCTTGACCTTTACCAAAACTTCTTGGATTCTAAGGGGGAGCCATCTATCCTTTAAAGAAGAAGAAATCTCAAGAATAGAAAAATTGTGAAATCAAATGTAACGATAGTGTAACAGAATCAAATAATTAATTAGTTTATTTGTCTAACGTTGCATGAGCTATGGGTTGACACTGGCAGTGCTTAAAATGTGTATTTCCTGTTTGTTTTTCTTCCATATTCTAAACAATAACTATTTAATTCCAATGGTCATAAATTATTCATCCGAAGGTTTAATGTTAGACTGACAGTTAATTGTGAAATAAGCAATTATTTTGTGTTAAAAATAATAATAAAGAAACAAGAGCAAGTTGAAGAGGAAGAATATTAATTGTGTATTATTTTAATCGTTAAAGGTTTCTTTACGATATCTAGACATTCTGACAGTCCCGTCTCCTAATAGGTAACGCAAACGTGCAAGTCCCATTAGTACTGTGCCAACAAAGAAATAGCTGTGCAACGTGTTTTGCTAACGTAACTATTACTTTTACGTTACAGTTTTGAAATGGTGACCGCGAAAAAAACTGGCAATTATTCACGCTGTTATTATTTAGTTCACGGTCTCAATTCTCATGTCATCGGTTTACGTCAGACGTCTGCTGTTCTAGACTTTTCTAAATGACTGTAGTGCAAGCCTCATATACTTCTAAAGTCCTTCTTCCTAGGTTCACTGATAGAGCTAGTTTTGTATTGCTCACTCTTTGTCATTGTCGTGAATATTCACTAGTACGTTTGCTATAGCGGCAGTCTGATGACTTATACTGAGCATGGAACTTCTTTACAATTCACAGGGGTTTAAGGTTTAATCAGGAACTACGAGAGACTTTTTAGTTACAACACCCAGACTTGAAAAATATATCGGTGTAGAGGTCAGACACGCGATCTTTCGTTTCGTTTTACAGCTGCATCTGAGCCAAAAGTACGATGCAGGCTATAATGGAATACGACATATTCTATTATAAGCCATATATTTTAACAGATAAAGTATAAATAAAGGATATTTTCTTTTTATTTCAATGAATGGCGAGACGAGCATGCAGTCCACCTGATGGTAAGCGATATGACCACTCATGAACAGTAGCATAACCAAACAACACCTTGAATTACAAAGCAATGCTTCGCATTCCACTACGCTCACCATCCTGAGACATAAGATTTAAAGTCTCAATATGTCCTGTAGTTACATAATTATATTTCATTCCTCGCAATCACACCTATTTTCCGTAGGGCTCGATCCCACCATACTTCAACCAGGTCAATGATCAGATCATTTTTGGTGGTGGACTCGGTGGGAAGATCGAACCGGCGGCCTCATGTTTTACAACCAGCGTTTAAACAACTCAGGTACTCCGAATGACTCAAATCCTATGAATAATTGCATAAGAAGCTACAAAGTTCTGTCCTTTTAAATCCATTTCGATCCACAACATTGGACAGTAATACGTCAGAGTACACAAACTATTATAAAGCATAGAATTTGATGTCCGAATTTATTTGCAGAATGATATCATTTCGCAGTACAATGTTACATGTCTATGTTTGCTCAAACATTATTAACGTATATCCTGATGATTTTGTCACGCAGGATTTGACTGCTACTTGACAAATGATGTTTAATTATTGACTTTATTACGTTATAAGATCGATAATAAGGGCAATCAACTAAGATTATAACAGTAGATTTTCTCAGTTAGCACTTGAATCAGTGCATATAAATTTGCATAATTGATCAAATGGCAGTTAGACAAGTATTTGTATCCAACTCATCCTATTTTTTTTCTTTCTGGTCAATTTCTGTGCGGGTTAAAGACAGGCTAGCCCTAAAAGACACGACGAGATCCCGAGCTCAGTGTCAATTCTTTGCGAGCTATCGGTGATCCTGGCAGACAAGAGTTGCAGTGGTGAATGTGTGGGCGGGGAAGTCTCTCAAATTGGCAAAACTTCCAATACTGGGCGTCTCGTAAATGTCAGAATCGTATGTTAGTATAGAGGAAATCCAATTATGTAATACGCAAATGTATATTTACCGGTTTGAATATTCACAAACGGCTACATTTATGTATGATGCGAAATATTTTGGCTTTGACAATATACCGATTTGCAAGTTTTATTGTTATGATTTACAATTCAGAACATTCAGCCATTTAAATGTCAAAGTGCATTATTTAAGTGGTAAAGTCAGTCATCATATTGCCAAGGTTGGATATACCAAAGGTGCTTCTATTATCCAGAAGAAAACTGACAAATAACACATCTAATAATAAATAAATAAATAACACCCAACAGTCACATACATAGTCCTGACCCCACACTAAGATTGAGTCTTGTTTCGTGGGTATCAGGAACTACGAGAGACTTTTCGGTCTCACAAATACCCAGACCTGGAAGTAATATTTGTGGGCCACGCAAACATTTCTCTCGATGCGGGGATCGAACCCATGGCCTCTCGTTTCACAGGCGGCGTCTAACCAACTGCGCCACGGAGGCTGTCAAAATAATGATATACATAATCCTCACCCCACACTAAGATCCAGTCTTGTTTCGTAGGTATCAGAAACTATGATAGACAATTTTACATCACCAACTGTACTGTATCAGCCTACATACGTCCCACTGCAGGTCACGAGCCTCCTCTACAATCAGGAATAGGATTGAAAGGGGTTAAACCATATAGTCCACGTTGGCTAAGTACGGGTTGGCGGACTTTACATACCGCAGAATTTTTACAAATCGATATGGTATGCAGGTTTCCTTACGATGTTTTCCTTCACTTTAGTGCGAAGTAATCGACTATCAATACTCACATGGCTGTCAAATTAGAGGTGTCAGGTGTGCCCCGGGATCTGAACCCGCGGCCTCACGTTTCACAGCCAGCATATAACCAACTGTGACACTGAGGCTGTCTGAACATGAGCATCAAATAATCTTCTTAGTCTATTGAACTATTTTGTTCTATCAGAGATAATATTCACGCCGAATACCTATAACTAACATCTCCTTATAAATCATAGCAACACTACTCTAAACTTTAATAGATTTGAATTTTTGTTTGCAGAGATGTAAATAAACTAATTAATTAAACAAAGGTTAAAAAAGTTCAAATTATAAACATTAATTGACATTGTAAATTAAAGATTTAAATAATTTAATTCATTCGCAAAAATTGCAATGTTAACACATGTAAATGTTACTGCATTTTGTTCCGCTCATATAATTCGTTTGAATGCTAATTGCATTTTATATTGAAGCTGTATAACTTTATAATTGCTTGAGGCTTAATTTGAATAACATAGATACATCTATTTCTAGAAAACTAGAAAAAGATGACATCCAACTGGATTAAATATACACAATGGTATTGAAATTTTATTTAATTTATACCACATATGTTTTTAACCACCCCAGGATATATACGTATTGTATCAAGTTTGTAAACTTCCTGGTAGTCAAAATGTTAGTATCTTTTTATGTCTTTTTACGGCTCAAGGTTCCGAAACCCAGATGAAGTTCAGCTGAGCAGTAAAAAATCTATACGCCGGCGTGGCCAAAAATCGTTCAAACTAAAATGAAAGTTTTTTACAAAATATAAACTCGGATTTCGGATTATGTTATGGTTCTGACAAGTGGACTCAGTAATTGCTATATCAATGTTAATATTACTACAAGCCTATGTAATGTTTTATGACAATTACCAATCGTGACTAACACGATGAAAACTTTGGAGTAGATATTTGTTAAATCGCAGTCAAATCTTTGATTAAATAAATTGATCATTGCGTGAAAATTCAATTTTGTTCTTTTAGTTACGGTGGTTTTTATGTAAAATAATGAGTATATCACATATTCACATATTTATTTTGATAATATGCTTTACTTTCAAATATACTTTTTATATTGGCGCGGCAAAGGAACTACAATGCACATGAAACGCATTGAAAATAGAAAACTATGTTAGATTTTTACTGGTAGGTCTCTCATGTGTGAAAGGCCGTACCAACGCAATGTCTGTTTTTCACACCAAAACAGCAGTGTAAATGTGCTGTTGTGTTTCAATTTGAAGGACATTGTAGCCAAAGTAACTACTGGACATTCAAAATTCCGATTCAAATTCAAATGAGCTGTCGTATCGCTTACCATCAGGCAAACGGCATGCTAGTCTTGCCATTCAAAGCAATAAGAAAAAATAATGGTGTTGGAAAAGAAGAATTTAAATAAACTACCTACCTACTCAACCGTCATATTATTTGGATTTTCCGTAATAAATTAAACTACCGTTTTATTACTATCTATGGAACGATCCTACATGCCAAATATGTAACTACAAATGTCAACTCCACACATTTCCAGTTCCAAAACAGTGACGTAGTTACTCGCTACAATCTTGGCTCTGACGCAAAAACAGGTCGCAACCGATCGCACACGATCAAAACTTCGATAGCCGGTTGCAAAACCATCTGAAAGGTATTTGGTGGTACACCCACTTTGTCCAAGGTAATTCATTTATTCGATATTTATGGATGAAAGTCATTTAAATAACAACAGTATTTATTAGTGGGAGTACTAAATAAATATACCCCACAGTCACATACACAGTCCTGACCCCACATTAAGATAGGGCATTGTGTCGTGGGTATCAGAAACTACGAGAGACTTTACAGTCACACAAACACATAGACCCGAAAAAATACCAATGGATCACACGAACATTTGTTTCGGTGCGGGGATCGAATCCGCGACCTCACGCTTAACCAACTGCACCACGGAGGCTGTCAAAATAGTTTCTGTAAATATTAAAGAAAAACGAAGCGATATTCGTACACAATAATTTTTATAATGGAGGATGAAACAACGGCCTCATGTTTCACGGCTTTTCAACTATCTGCGCCATTGGACCTATCAAACACCAATAGAAATAGCTAAGGGTATCCCAGGTTAAAGATGATAGTTTCCTTCAAGGAAGCCGTAAACTCGTTTATTAATAAAAAATAATAATTAATAAATTGTATTGTATTAACCCATACACGTCCCACTACAGAGCATAGACCTCATCTACAACCAAATGTACGATTGAGAGTGGCCAAGCCATACAATCCACCACGCTGGCCTAGTGCCGGTTGGCGGACTTTTAAGTAACCTAGTAATTCTTCCGAATCGCTACGGTATGCAGGTTTCCTCACGATGTTATTCTTCAACGTTATAGTGCGTGTAGATTGACTATCAATACACATATGTAAATTAATACAAATTATAAATAATATATTTTTCCTTACGGTAATTTTAAGTTAAGTAAGTTACCGTTAGTCATCTCTGAATTAAATTCTGATTGCGTAGACTTATGAAATTTTCTAAAGCTATTCTAAAAACGGGAAAATACGTTGGTTGTAATCAGACATCTATGGGTTCGCACGCTCTTGTTTTGTAAGAACGTACTACCAGACGATGAGGTATTTGAGATAAATCTGACGTGTGTGGATACCTTTATCTATTTATTTTACTAGTATTTCCGTTATTGTACTTATACCTATATTTCGGTTGGTATATAGGATGCTAAGGGAATATTCGCGAAAGACAGTATTGCTTTAATCGAAGCAGAATGCAATATTCCTAATCGTATTGTTTACGGGTCCCAGTCGTAAGATTTAAGTTAGATTCCTATTCGAGGAAATGCGTGGTTGGTGGAAATGGGTGATGGGTGATGTTCTAGTTTGAAAAATCTCAAATGGGTTGCCTGATTATTGGAATGAACGAGATGTATGATGATGCTAGTAGCTGTAGTAATGTTGGCATCTACTTGTTGCACTTCCTCAGGGATACATGCATCAGTTTATGTATTAATATGAATATTTAGAAAAAAATTAATAATAATCAGGGCCGCGCACGTGTCGTTGACCGCTAGCGTCAGGTGAATATTTACTTGTATTAACTTACTAAAAAAATGAAAATAAAAATTAATGATAACATTTTTTGCGGCTTATTTATTATAAGAATATCAAAATAAATGTAACATAATTGTTATATATAATTAATTTAATAGTTTAATGCAGTCGTAAAATCGCAAACCAGACAACCGCTGCGTCGATATTGACAAGGAAAATATGATGAAAGTCTTATAACTGGGGACTCTGAAGATCATAAAATATGTGTAATTATCAGTAAATTGTTATGTAATAAACCGTAATTCAGGAAATTCGTACAAGTTAATATGATCATGTACCTATCTTCTCAGAAGAACTGAACATTCCATAACATATTCGAAGGTGATAAAAGCAATTAACCCACGCCTTGGCACCGACAAATTATAAAACCAATGTCTTAACAACATAGACTGGTGACATTGCTGTTATTGTTGCGTGGTACGTGACAAAAAGTCATTACAACCGTAATTAAACCGCCGCTGTTTGCACGTAGAGAGCCTTGGTGTTGGATCATATGATTTATAGAGAGTATTTGGAGGAGTTCATAATTTATTTATTTATTGTATGTACTAGCCCTATTGGTCTAGATTTTAAAATGGCATATGTTAGGCTGTGACTCGTTATCTCCTAAGTTGAAATCTTTGATCGGATAATCTATTTTGTATGAGAGTTACGATCTCAAAACGTATTACAAGTTACCTGGAAATTAAATTTGCTATGTTTATAAGCCCCTGTCGTATCTTGGAAGGATTTAATTTACTCCTGCTGGTAAGCCATAACAAAAATTATTATAATCACGTGTAAAGCCTACACGTACGCCTTATGGAAATGGAACTGGGAGAGTGATGGTGCGCTCCAAGACCTTGGAGAGTAGGGATGTGACAGCAATCGGCCTGTAACTCGAAGGGTCCGAACGGTCATCCTTTTCGGGGACAGGGTGTACATTGGCGACCTTCCACGAAGCCGGAACCCGGTTGGCTTTATAGGAAAGACGGTAAAGGCGCGTGAGCACGGGTGTCAACTCAGGGGTGCACGTTTTGAGAACCACTACGGGGATACCGTCTGGCCCACTCGACTTATGCACGTCAAGAAGCCTGAGCTCCAGTCTGACAGCACCCTGGGTGATTTTTATGTCATGATTGATTAGACCCGGATGTGGTTTTTACATACTGAAGTCTCGATAAACACTTACGGTTCCGATCTTGAATATTAATTCAAATATTATCTAACGACTTGGAACCTCTTTAGCATTTTTTACTTTTTGAGTGTTTGAAGTATCGAAAAAGTTTTGAGTACACAGCGTCTGCTGAGTAGGTTATGTGATGGTCAAGGAGAAATTATGCTCTATGAACAAGATTTTATATAACTGACTACCAAGATATAGTTTTAATGTTGTATTCCATAGGTATTGGCAGAGATAATGGAAGTTCTATTTATGCAGCTTGATTTAATTTTGTCATTTCATCAACTTTTATCAGTCTACTTATAAATTTTCATGGCAGACCTAACTTACTCGTTACAGCTTCATTAGTGATAAAATAATACTATTTATATAGTACTGTGCCCCAAGTTAGCTACGAGTTGTGCATGATTTTCAGAAACTGAAACAATTTTTTGGTTGTAAAATTGACTCTGACTCAATTGAAAAAAATATGTATATTTGTAGTCATGATTCAATTATATTTCTAGTATGTTCATCTAATCTATTTTCTACAAATAAGTTTCCGGACAAGCTATGAGATTATATGTCATCTAGCATCTATTTGCGTGCAGCAAAATTAGGAACTACAAATAAAATTTTAAAAATATCTATTTAACGCATTGTTTAAGATATGTTATCATTATATAAAAGACAACACAAGAGAAAAATCATAATTTTGTGCTCGTATTGTATCAAATAGTATTACTATTAACATGTCCAATATAATAAAAAATTGTTAATAATATTTTGTACAACAGCATCACTATATAATATTAAAAAATAATAAATTGTTGTCAAAATATATTTTCTGAATAATTGCAATTTAGTTTTTCAATAAATTTTATTGAAAATTCAGTATCTCTGAATTATTTTCGCACTTTAAATTCATATCATGGAACGCAATAATTTCAATATACATAAAAATATATGCCCTAAATTAATATAAGTACATGTATATAATTATAGCATGTATATAGTTATTGCACTGATTTCGATCTTACGCACTGTTATAAATGATAACGACCAAAAACTCGCTCTGCGCGTGATTTTGTCATAGTGTTCTCATGATTCATTTAAATATATAATTTATGCAATCTTTTATTTTTGTTTGCACATTGTTTACAAATATATTAATTATGCGCCCATATAATTCTATGATCTTTATATCTAAAAGCAGGTTTAGACTACGAGTATTACTAATTAATCAAGTATTTCTAATTACTAATTAATGAGTAATTAAAAAAAAAGATAGAAAAAAACAATATTAGCAATAAAACACAACCGGTAAACACGCATGAACCGCAACAAACGAACTGAAAACAACAATCGCTTCATTTACAAAAACACCGGCACCCTTGACATAGAAAACAACCGGTTTGGGGAGGGAAAATATTTTTTTATGTTTTCGTAATTTCTGAAACTAGGGGTCAAGGTCACGTGGCGACACTCACCTCAAGGTCGTCGGAGGGTCGGCGCGGAGTGCCACGAGAGTCCGCGGTTCGTTCACAACTGAGAACTCGGAGTGCGCGTGCGCCAGCCTGATGTTTCACAACTCCCGGTGTGCGGTGTCTTAACACAAAGTGATTGTAGATCGGAAAGGGAATTAGATTTTTGTAGGCATTAATATATTTATGGTGTTTTAGTTGTAATAATTGCAATTAATATTAATTGGTGTCGCAGTTGTGCTACAGCATGATTGCAAAGCTGAGGTTTCGGGTTCAAAACACAGGTCGGGCCAAGTGATATTGGATTTTTCTGTTATTATCAGCTCGGAGTCAGGAATTTGTGCCTAGTATAGCGGTAGGCTCACCTCCTATGATATCGTGGGACGGAACACACAAGGCGAAACGTGGGCGTCTTAGTTGCTCCCAGGAGAACCCTTTCTGGGAAAGCCGTAAGTTGATGTATCTAATTAACACTAACGAGGATCAATTTAAGACTGAATTGATAGAAAATAAATTAGATGGGTTTGATGCTGAGGCGATTTATTTCGGCGAAGTGACTGCACTGCCCCTGTAAGTGCAATACCGTGCAAGAAAGGCTTTGGAGACAGACAATTACATAATATTGTCTCGCTATTAGACACTACTATGAGGACGTTTTCGAATAATGTCGAACGAATATGCTTCTACACGCTACGGTGGAACCCAGGATTAGAGGAATGTCTAGGGTTCGGAAACCGTTCCACAGTTTAATAATGCACAGAAATATAAATTGGAGAAATGTTGCACAGCGAGATTGTTTTTTACTAACTGTACAGCCTGACTTCGCGCGACAAAAATACCTGCCCATAATTAATCAAAACAACTATGAACTAAGAAAACTAAATTAGTTAATGATGATAATATTGTTATTATTAATAAATAGTGAGAAATATCTACAACAATGAAAAACATATATTTTTTAATTTCACCAACTCCCATTATGCTTTGAAGTACACACTCTTCATAATAGCATTAATTTGTTATTAATTATCACTTATCAAAATATACACAGTAAATAAAATCACAAATAATGTAGTAATATAATAACTTAAGTATAAAGGTAATATTATCATTGTAGATAAATTTTACCTGCAGCCTTGAAGATCGCCTATCGAGAAGATTCCATTATGCAAAATGGCGCGTTGCCTTAAAGTTGCGCTGCTCACATTTAAGTTCAACTGTTGCATCGTCACAAAGAGCTCATTATTGCCACTCTTCAAAGTATATGCCAGAGGTTTCAAAGTCTGCATCTTTGATTTATCCGAATAAAACTTAATAGAATGAAATTACACATAATTTACCCTTTAAATAGTTAATAATTAAAATTAGGGTAGGTAGAAAAAAAAATTAACAAAGCAACCGCCAATACATTTCAAAATGTTTGGGGTGACCAGGTAAAAAGCGTTTTAATTGTAGTTCAATATTTATAGGTCACTATATTGCCTAAGATTTTAAATAAAAAATGTCAAATTAAAATTTAACTTATGGTCTTTACCGCCAAGTGCTGCACCGGTACTTAACTGGACTACTCTGTGCCATCAGATATTGTGGTCGCTTTGCATCAATTTAAAAAAGCTGAACATCAACTCTCTATAATTTCAGTTTTATAACGCTCATAAATCTAGATATTATCACAATGTATCTAGAATGAGGATAATTATAACAAGTCATATGAAAAGTCAATATACCATACAAAATGAACGACTTTACACGCTGTAACAATAAAAGTGAAAGTATTCAGGCCAAGGTCGTGCATGATGTTGCTTATGTTTTGCTTCTTCCTTAGTCATTTATCTTTCTTTGATCGATACAGTGTCTGTGTTAAAATGGGTTTACGATTTCTTGAATCATCATTTCATTTGTCTATGATCCAGGCCATCATTGGCGTTCTGTAGCGTAGTAAAAGTTACTTTTTTACTAACATTGAATATTGCCTAACCCATCTAAACTGTTTTTTTTTCTATAGCAATGAATGGTGAGACGAGCATGCCATTCGCCTGATGGTAAGCAATTTGAACGTTCAAGGACAGTAGCAATACCATGAATTACACAGCATTGCTTTGCATTTCACTGCACTCGCCACCCTAAGAAAAAAATATGTTAAGTCTCAATATGTCCAATGGTTATTCTGGCTACAATGTCCTTCAAACTGTAATACATCACTGCATTTACAGTGCTGTTTGGCGGGAGAAAAATATATTGCGGTGGTACCTACCTAGGCGGCCTCTCCACATATGGGAGACCTACCAACAGTAGTGGAGGCACATGTCCTATGTCGAGACGTTTAAGTGCCAGATAATTATTATATATATAGCATAATATATTTTAAAGTAATAAACACGCAAGCTTCTCTATTAAAAATTATATTACCACACAAGACGTTATTCTCACACACCTACCGGTGTCGCGGTCTCGAGAGTCCAAAAAAGCTGGAAGTGTGAAGCATGTGCAAATGGAGGAACAATGTTGGTATTTCACTAGGTAGCTGTTGAGAGTTATCTGTAGCACTCCACTCCTAAGGACATTCTGTGCCATCCCTACATGCTGTAGGTAATTACTAAGAAGTTATAATTGGCATGCCAGAGTAGGTTATTGTTAAGTAATGGAAGAAAACCCTTACAGAAAGTGAATAGATCTCGTCTCGTTAACAGCCTCCGTGGCGCAGGCGATTAGTGCTTAATGTTCTGGTCTGGGTGTTTGTGTAAACGAAAAGTCTCCTAGTTTCTGATACCTACGACACAAGACTTAGTAGATCTTAATGTGGGGTCAGAACGATGTACCTATGTGACTGTTGGTTGTATTTATTTAATTTATCTAATTATATAATAATTGACACGCAAAAGTAAGTTTTTGTTAAGAATTCGAACAGAAGTTACATTAACAAAAGTATGTACTCTGTGAGTTATATTAAGCTCGTGCGTCCATGCTATTGAGTACCCTTATAGAAACCGGATAGATTTCGTCTTGTCACAACATAAGGAATATAAAAGATGTAAATGCAAGATGCAACTGAGAATTAATACAGGTTTACCCCAATGGGTATGTCCTATACTCAGCTCAAGCATACCTGACGGTTGAAACTGCGCAGGCAAAACTGTCAAGTTTACCCCAGCGTGTATGGCTAGCCTTTTACACTCCTTTGCGCGAGCAGTATGTTTGTAGGTAGAATTTTTTCTCTTCGTGAATCAATGCTATTCAGTCCCTTATAGGTATCTAATAATTTATATCTAACTTGAATCTTTACGATTAGCACCTCTAATACAATTTACTATCAATTACAATTATATTTTACGATACTCCTAATTCGGTATGCTAATTAAATCTCTTTAAAACATCGAATTATCACACCTATATGCTATTTAATTTTAATTCATGTTGATTTTTTTGCGGAAACAAATCAGTTTGGCTTTGATCATAGTAGAACTGTAATCTCATACATACATACATAAACCCTTTTTTCCCCTTTTTTCGTTTTCGTCTCGTGTGTTCCGTCTCACGATGTGATAGAGGGCGATACTAGCACCATATCGGGCAGAAATTTCTGACACGGGACTGATAATGAATAAAAAATCCAATATCACTTTACCCGACCTGGGATTCGAACCTGAGACCTCAGCACAACTTAGCCACCGAGACAGTCTAACACTAATGACGTATTGCAATAAATATAAAGATGGTCTCATACTATCTCTGAGACGAATCGGAAACAAACCAGTTAAGCAACAGCAATTGTCTTCAAACAACTTTTTGCGTCACGCCGAAGTGTCATGTGCAATGCACGACCATTGCGGAATTGGATCTTATGTGTATAGAAAGGACTCTTTGTATCCTCAAGCAAGTTGGCAGTTGTGGTTCGTGACCGTGCTATGTTTTCCTCATTTTCTCCTTAAGAGCTTTACAGATATACAGCATTTTATTGAAAACCACAAATTACAGAAAAAAATAAGACAGAAACCTTACAAATAAATGAACAAAAAATAAATAATAGAACGAATTGTCAGAAGAAAATTTAAAAAGAACTATCGCAGAGGGAGCCACGATTACCAGACTAATACTAATATAATGAACAGGAACACAGTTAGGACTACCTCGATGGCGCAGGTGTACTACGGTATGATTTCGTAGCTGAGGTTTCGTTATTAGCGTAGACCATAGAGTCAGGGATTTGTGCCCCATAAGACGATAGGCTCGCCCTCTAACACATCGTGGGACGGAACACGAAGGCGAAACATGGGCGTCCTGGTAGTATCTCTATCTACTCTTCCTGGGAAAAGGCATGAGAAATGTTTGCATATAAAAGAGAGAGAGGTAGTAGGAAAATGTACCGTCCGGGTAATGGTTATTGTACGCCTTCTTCTACCTGGCGTTATACCGGCCGATGCCAGGGTCTGGCCTTCAGGTCTTCCGACAAATTCTCCTCCTTTGCATATCGCAAACTGAATTTGTTTATTGAATATTTTGTTTCGGAAGAGCTTAGTGCTGCGCTGCTTGTGACGATTCATTTATTTTTATCTCACCTGTACTGTACTGTATCAGCCTATATACGTCCAACTGCAGGGCACGGGCCTACTCTACAATCGAGAGTACGACTGAGAGTCTTTTATCTCATTATCTATTACTTATTTGTTTTATTGTATTGAGGCTTAAAGTAGGTTCCCTACAATTATTAAATAGAATGATTTTACAGGGCTATGATCCGTCTCATTCTCCTAGCGAAAGCAGCAAACCAATACAATATGCTCACAGATAGTATATGCCCCTAGCAAGTATCCAATGCCCAAGGACAACACTTACAACACAACCCTAGACAAAGAAATTGTTCATTGTTACAATTCTATAATAATTTTACAACACACAACACAATCAGTGTACTAAGAATTATAATTGCGACACAATCCATTGCCGAATCGTATTAAGCCGTGTGCAGATTTCACGAGTTTGTGATGTATTTCGTGTCGTATGATCTTTCATGAACACGATAGTTTCTCTTCCTGGTTGCTATATGGTACCTTTTAACAATTGGTTTACAAACTAACTGAATCTAAATGATGTTGAACATCTCAATGGATTCAATAAATTATTTTTATTTCATTTAAGAATAGGCCCTTCAGTTCATTTGGAGTTTCAAAAAGATGATCGTGACAATCGTGCTAAAATAAATATTAAATTAACTCTATTTAATAGATTTCGTCTAATCTAAAAATATTATCTTTATTTTTATTAAATTTTATGTCATAATACAAGCATGCATTTCAAAATCGTTGCAAGGGACGACTACTATTAATAACACTCCACTGAACGATGCACTGGAGCGTGCGCACCACTTAGGTCGGAACACTCCATGTATTTAAATAATGTCAATGCTTTTAATATTAGAATAAACTAGCGGCCCGACTCGTCTTCGCCCAGTCCAGTTCCCATTAGATGAATATTATTTTAAGTCTAATTGTTTTATGTTAAGACTTTACGTGACTGTCGTGCTTTATACCGCTCTCCCCATCCTGACGCGTTACATCCCGTCCCATTTAATCCACCCTATAATCTATCCCATCTCCCTCTGAGTTTGAAAGAGTAGCAAATATTATTGTAACTCTTTATTTTTTTGGGATAAAATTTCCCAATGTTTTAATTCGAGGTATCAGGTATATTCATACCTTTAATCGAAATTGGTTCAGTCGTTTGAGCGTGAAGAAGTGACAAATACACAACGCCTTCATAATATTAGTATGAATATATTAAATTAGCATCAGTTCTCAAAACTTGCTAAGAGCAGGCCACTTATAAAACTGCAATTCAAAATATATTAATTTAGTGCAGCTATAAACAAGTTATGACATTTTTGTATATTACTGTCGATTTAATACGTCATTGGAGTCAATATTATTAAAATGTCAAGGCACTTTTTTTCGTAATATTATTCAAAAACTTTGAGTCTTTTAGATGACATAATAGACCAAGAGCCCGTGGCCACGAGACTTTCGTAATTTTATAAAAGCTGAAAGTTTGTCTGCGCATGCATCTAACATAGACATCACACGATCAGCTAGTATGAAGTTCCGATCGTGGTTGCTTTTGGAAGTTATCAGATTGAATGTGCTTGGCAAGAAGACAGAACCGTCAAAAGTGTCTGACTGAAGGAATAAACTTTTGACGGTTAGTGGTAGATCTTTTATATGTACCTATAAGAGGTCACCTGGGCAGGTGGGACCTACACTGCAATGTCTATTCCTTTTGTCAAACGGCGGAGAAAATGCGTCGTTGTATTCCGGTTTGAGAGGCATTATAGCTAGAGTAACTACTGGAAGTCTCATTATGGACTTAACGTAACTTAATATCTTATGTCTCAGGATGGCAATTCATGATGTTGTTTGTTTTTGCTACTATCCATGAGCGGTCTTATCGCTTACTATCAGGCATGCATATAATTTCATTGCAATAGAAAAAAGTCACGAACAACGGAACTTGTGTATACATAGTTAATTATTATTCACTTTAAGGTTTAAGGGAAACATGGTGACAAGAATTCTTGAGTATTCTCTACACCAACATTTATAAAGGAGTCAATTTAAACCCATTCAAACATAGAGAACACTAATTAAAAACAATATGATAGCATAATATCACGACGCGCTCCAATGTCATTACTTTTTGATTTTCAGCTTTACTATTTAACGCATGAAATTTTCTTTTGTATAAATCGGTAAAACATAGAGCATGTATTTTATCTTCTTTCAAGTTAACCTTTATATTCAGCCTTATATTTATAAAACTGAAATATAAAACAAGTACACCAAAGCATTTGAACACCTTCTCCCAAGTCTGCACACACCTTAATAATATAAGCACTATATGACGCATAGAAACTTCTTTGTGAAGCATCGGTCAAGGTACGTAATTAATGTCATCATTTGACGAGCCCAGACATAGCTCGCCACTCCTCGTATGATCTTTATGAGATTTATGAGAGGTATTGTTTCTTCATATTACGGCATCTTGAACTGGTCACTACTAAAATTATCATTTCATTACTTGCCTCTAATACACAAATACGTTAATAATTAGAATCAATACCCAGATGTCGTAACCAATAAATCTGTTTTCCTTCTTTCTTTCTTATTTATTACTATCAGATAAAAGCCAGAGATTAATCCGAAGACTTATCTTCGGAAAAACGCTTACGTTTTTACCAGGCACAGAAAACTTTTCTGGCGGAGACTAAAAATATTGCGGATTCTTACAACGAACGGAAAAGAAAGACAAAGAAAACTGAAGGTCAAATTTATTTGATCAACAACAATTTCTTCCATTTTCAATATGATTTTTCTAATTCTGGTAGACAGTTTTACCGACTCGCTACACGCTTACCATGATAGAGCAGCAACTTCTTTCCTACATGAAAAATATTGAAAACTATTATTTCGATTCTGGCGCCACGCTCTTGTGAGAACGATAAATTATCGTGTAAGTAGTTTAAATGGAATAATTTTTAAATGGCAGAAGTGTGCCATTAAACCAAGAAATATCTTTTGTATGTTGATATTAAAAACATCTGTTAATATAACCTATGTCAACTCGATACTGATTAAAATTACAGGAGGCTATTAATGACATAAACTGTATATAATACTAATCCATAGACTAGTATTATTATATACAGAGATAGATGCGCAACTCTACATATTCATTTTTGACGTGACTAAAAATACTTAGGCTTACTTGTAGATGACAAACTTACGTGGAATCCGCACATCCAACTTGTTAGATCGAAGTTAACATCATTACTGGGAGCATTGAGAAAAATAGCATACTGTATACATCATAAAGTAAGAACAGTTATATACAATTCATTAGTAAAATCACATCTCGAATATTTGATTGAAATATGGGGGTCTGCCGCATTAAGTAATTTAAATCCATTGCAGAGAACACAAAATAAAATCATTAAAGTATTATACCATTATCCTTTCCGTACGCCAACAAAACAACTTTATGAAAAAACCAAATTATTTAACTTAAACCAACTAGGTATATAAATATAACACATGTATTTCAATTAAAAAAATTATCGCAAATACCGTTAAATCCAATATACAATTAAACATACGAGAAAATAAATGGAATCTTAGGAAAAAATACCAACTTAAAGTAATAAAGCCAAGGACAAATTATGGAAAGAAGACAATTATGTATGAGGGGGCAATGTTGTTCAATAAATTACCAAATAATATTAAAAACAGTGAGAGTGTGAATAGTTTTAAGAAAAAATTAAAGTTATATATTGACACTATGAGTATCAGTAACTAACTTATTTTGTACTTAATATTTATTAACCTATATTTTTTGTATCTCATTTTAAGTGAAATGTAAATTTCTTATGAGAATAAATGTCTTTAAACCGACGTGACTATCAAGGGGCGTGTTAAGCAAACGTGCGAAATTTCGTTATGTTAATATTTCAAATTTAATTTTGATCAATATCAATTTGACATTGGTTAAACTCACAGAAGTTTATAATATAAGTATCAACATACAAAACATATTTCGTGGTTTAGTGGCACACTACCGTCATTTTACAATTCCATTTAAACTACTTATACGACAATTTCTCGTTCTCACCAGAGTGTGGCACTAGAATCGAATGATCGTTTTCAATATTTTTCATGTACGAAGTCGCACTCCTATGTACTAATCTATGATTACCATATACTCTGAAATTATAACAATAAGGCTCTACAACATCTAACCAAATTAACCATAAGCTTCAAGTCCAACCTGTACCTATAATCACGTCCTAACGTGAGACTATCCATTTTGTTTTTATTGCCATGAATAGCGAGGCGAGCATGACGTTCGCCTGATGGTAAGCGATACGACCGCTCATAAACAGTAGCAAAACCAAACAACACCCTGAATTACAAAGCAATGCTTGGCATTCCACTGCGCTCGCCATCCTGAGACATAAGATGTTAAGTCTCAATATGTCCAGTAGTTACTTTGGATACAATGCCCTTCAATCTCAAAACACAACAGTGCATTTACACTGCTGTTTGACGGGATAAATAGACACTGCAGTGGTACCCACCCAGATGGCCTCTCACATATGAGAGACCTACCACCAGTAAACCACTATTTTTTGCGTGACTATTCTTCAACTCTGCAAATAGCATCAATCAGTCATTCCATTCCGACACTTACAGTTTTCGAGATGATCTAACGTTATGCAACAGAGCTCAGATGGTCAGCGGTCACGGTAGTTGCACGGCAAAAAAAGGCATTTCTGTATCTAAGCTATGGGTGTCACAATGCCAGTCATTTGGTAGCTAGTACCTGTTTTAGTAGAACATAATGTTTAATAACTGAAAATTATGTAATACGTTGAGTGTCTGCCTCGGTGGCGTAGTTGTGCTACGATACGGTAACAAAGCTGATGTCTTGGGTTCGAAGCTTGGGTGGGCAAAGTGATATTGGATTTTACTAATAATTATCAGCCAGGATTGAGGAATTTGAGCTCGATATGGCGATAGACTTACAAAACGAAATGTGGGTGTCCTGGTACCTCTGCTTACCCCTTATAGGAAAAAAGACTTGAGTTTATGTATGTTTGTACGTAATTGGTTGTGCCATTTATTATTTCATCCACAAAAATAAGTAGTTTTATTTATTTGAACCCCTGTCACTATTCTACAATAAAGTAAAATCAAATCGATGTTAACTTGCACGACATGCTTTCCTTCCCGCACTACTGCGACAGCAAGGCGTGAGCGAGAGCGCATCGCCACTACGTCAACCTGGATCATAGTGAATAAACGTTTCCGCAATCCACTTCACGAGGGTGCCATAAAAAAACTTGCGCGCGCGCCTTCGGAATGAAAAGTTAATTATTATACCACTCCGCATATTAATGTTTTATAAAGTGATTTTCGGTGTCTTGTCGCATTATTCAGTGTCAGCCAAGAAAAACAGTAATTTTCCGCCAAGTAGCAGACGAGCCGCCAACTTACTACTAACTATGAGGTATGTGCATTTCCATTCCTTGTAGAGCTGCCTAGTGAACCATTTTTCTTGAAGGCAGTTCATTCCGCCCTCCGAGTGTGCCGTGCAATAAAATAAGCCCGCATATACAGTTCACTAATATTAAATCGAATTATTATTGGTCATCCGCGCCACCAGTATTTTTAGTGTAATATTGTCTCTAGTTGTTCTATTTGGTTAACTTACATTTTCTTGTACACATTTCATTAGATTTTTTGGAGGATACAATATATGTGGTGCGGAGTATAGATACTTTTTGTCATTAATGCAATTATGGTTTCTTAGATTTACACGAATGTTACACATTGAATTAATGCAATTATTGCAAGTTTCACTAACTATGGGACATGTCTCTACCACAGGATATTACTCGCTTACATTATTGGTATCCATATTTTATAAGGTTTTATTATTTGGGTTTTTATAACTTTTTTATTGATAGAATTCATAACAACTACTGCATTATGCAGAATTTAGCACTTGATGAATTTAGAGACTTGATTTATTATATTATGTTCAATTTACAACTCCATGTTATAATATTTCATTTTTTTATATCTAGCACAAGTTTCACAAATTATCTAACAGTTCATATGATAAATTTTTACTGTTTCCCATAAATACCTTAAACATAAAAACACGTTTTATTATTGCAATTAAATGCGTTGGCAGCCTTCGACAATAAATGAGGAAGAAGACGAATGGTAAGATATAAATTAATGATTGAGAAAATGTTAATTCACTTCAGTTTCCTTGAAAACTATACTATGTCCCCAGTAAGCATGACTTTTTCATTTATTACCTTCGATTGATTACAGTAAGTTAAACAAAATAATACATACCTAAAGGACACTAACTCCTGCATTATGGTCTTATCATTTAAAAAACGCCTTTCCAAAATAAATAGCAATATCACTGTGGTGCAAATTTGTTTCCTATAAGTCAAGAAACTTAAAATATAATGGATGTATAAAACTAAATGTAATGCCCAAATCTAAATGAGAAGGAGGCTTTAATTCGAGCGAACTTTAAATACCTACTGTTCAGAACAGTAAAGCTGCGTCGATTGCGTCATCTTCAATTTATAATCTAAAATCGTTGAAGTCTCCTTTAGTGCCGCTCTGGTAAAAGTTCATTGTTTCCTGCAGAACCAAATAAATGTTAAATAAATAATTCATTTTATTGTTTTCTGACCAGCAGATGAGCAGTTTATTTAGTTGTAAATAATCATGTGGTGATAGGCTTGCCTCTATCACATCGTAGGACGGAACATACAAAGCGAAATGTAGGTGTCCTGGTAGCACCTCTGCATACCCTTTCTGGGAAAAAAGCGTGAGTTTGTGTATTTGTGAATAATCAATGCTGCCCCAAAATGTTTATGAGTTGAAGTAATCTATTGATTTTTGCAAATGGAAGAGAGAAGGACTAGCAATTAACGGCTTTATTTCCATACAGTTTTAAGACCAATTTTAGCTATCGATTATTTTGTGCCTTTCAAAGGACTTGTGCGTTCAGTTTGAGCGAAGAAGACAAAACATCAGATATCTAAAATAGGTTTTAAAACTATGAATAACGCTGATAATCTCTATTAAGCTCGTGAAAATGTTAGAAAAAATAGTCCCAGGCCAAAATTGGATCGATTAAACTTATTTACGGTATATATTTTTTCTTTTCTTTTTAAACTTGTACTTATGCCAATGTAACTACATTGCACCTGATGGTAATTTCAGAGCAATCCAAGTACCTAATTGATAATAAACGTAACGGCTTACAAGAATTGCCTCAGCTAGTTTATGGGAATTGGATCATGTCATCAACATAGGTCTAATATATTATTCTGAAACGGTTTTAATTACTTTAAATTAATTAACAACACATTCATCGATGAGACGTATTTCGAGAAAATGTAAATAAATTGAGAATTGGAGCCAATATTTAAATACAATTGACTTCAGTCATTGTGCTACAAATAAATGTTTTAACTTTGTCATCTTTTCTTGGTTTTACACACATTCCGTGTTTGTTTGTTGTAAAAGTAACTAGTGAAATGAGTCGATAAATAATATTTTTGTAATAATGACGTCACATTACGAACAAGTGGTAGAAGATTTAAGAAGCTATGACCCGTTCGGTATGTATTTTTTTTGTTTTTTATTTTTTTTTATAAATAGGTAAAGGTTTGAAAAATCTTAAAATAATATCATTTATCTAACTCACAGCTTCACGTTTATAATCCAATCGATTACCATCAGCACCACTACCACATCAGCTTTCATAAAAATCTTCTTAGTTGTTATATATTTTTTATATTTAGCTTCTATTTTGGTGGATAAAGATCCAATCGCAATCAATCACAGAATATGCCTGTTCTTCTGTGTAGTTGGTACATTTAATAAAAATTCATCGTGAAGACTGTTTTCAGGGACAATACAAACATGGACATTAACAGAGACTCTTACCGGCCTGGCCGTCGTTCTGGCTACGTATCTGACTCTTGTCGTGAAGATACTCCCCGAATACATGAAGAATCGACCACCGTATAAATTAACCAATTTGTTGTTATTTTACAACGCCTTTCAAGTCGCCTTCTCAGCATATTTAGTTTTTATTGTAAGTATGGGTTTTTGCTGTAATTTTATATCAGGCGTTTGCTCCTACAACATAACGCACATTGTTTAAGATGTTTCAATAGTCTTTTTCATAAATTGATCCGTAGGTTTATTAGCAATCTTCCCAGCATTGATTGTTCCTTAGAAAGAACCACAGGAACAGACTGGACAGTATATGTGAATGTGTGGAGTTTTTCATTTTAGCCGAAGTGGATATATAGTAATTTATTAGCTGTTTTTAATGTATGTGTGATCTATATACCAGGGTTATATATATAATCAAAGCCATTTAACATACCACCCTTAACATTTACAACTTGAGGGGCGATTTTTTTATATACTACAGAATCATAGAAACATACATGTTAGATAGAATGAGTATTAATATAGAAAATTGCCCGAAATTATTTATTGGAAATATTAGGATGTAATATCGTTCTAAGAATTCCGTAGGTACATAGGGTGTAATAACTAATCTTAGAAATGTTGAAGTCTATACATTTTACTGAAAGGCCATAGGTCAAAAGGCGGTGGACCGCTAAATTATTCCTCAACATCAGTCAATATCATATCTATACTTAATATTATAAAGCTAATCTCTGGAACTACTGGCCCGATTTGAATGATTCTTTTAGTGTTGGGTAGTCCATTTATCGAGGAAGGCTATAGGCTATATATCATCACGCTATGACCTATAGGAGGAAAGCAGTAGTGATATTTCTAGCAAATACGAGGAAATTTAGTTCGTTTTTTGTGGTCTGATTGGTCGATATTCTAAACTGATAGTCAGAATTAAACATTTTGACCGCCATTTTAAAACGTGTATGTACCCGGGCGGAGCCGAGCCCGACCGCTAGTATATAATATTATGCTTAAAAAATGTTACGCTGACCCCATGAAAATACATACGGACTAGCAAAATAGAATACGCCGCGCGTTAACATTATATTGTCGCATGATATATGAGTTCCGTATACTTTCAATTTCTAACATAATGATTCTCATTTTATGTGAAGTTAACATAAAGAGCGGTATTGCCTATTATGCCGCTTTTTTGTTTACTTATTTTAGGTTTTTAATAACATCTATTTTATTTTTTCAGTACACGAGGTACATTCTCAGACATGGTGTAATTACAACCAGGTGTCCTAAAAGCGCAAATTTACAGGAGGTAAGCTTTAGTATAATTACTTATTTAACTGCTTATGATAGTATAATGGTTTCTGCATTTTGTGCAAAAGATATTCAAACCAAACTTTAATATTTTTCAACTTGCCCACGTTATTCTATAACACAATTATGGCAGAATATTATTCTAAAAATATAATAGAGAATATTAGAGCACATAAAAATCGAAGCAATCGTAATAATATTTTGCCTTATATGGTATCTTACTAGAGTTTGAAAAACCTTTACAATGCAACGGTATTAAAGATTACATCCGACTTTCAAATATTTAACTTGGCTCTAAATTCAGAATCTCTACGTCAAAAAACTCAACACTATCTTCATTTTCAGGTCATCAACGAGATCCACCCATATTTCATAGCGAAGCATTTAGACCTTCTCGACACGGTCTTCTTCGTCTTACGGAAGAAAGACAACCAGATCACCTTCCTCCACCTCTACCACCACAATGCGATGGTGGCTTGGACCTGGTTCCACCTCATGTACCATCCGACCGACCACTTCGTTGTGGTGGGGATGCTGAACAGTTTCGTCCATGTCCTTATGTACGCTTATTACGGAATTTCTTCTCTGGGTCCGAAGTACGCCAAGTATGTGTGGTGGAAGAAGCATTTGACCAAGGTGCAATTGGTGAGTAGGTAATCATAAGGCTATGCATATTGAAGGAGTTATTCACAGACAGTTTTAAAACCTATTTTACTTATTGAATGTTTTGTTTTCTTCGCTCAAATTATATTGACAGCCTCCGTGGCGCAGTCGTTTAGACTCTACGTGTGAAACGAGAGGCCGCGGTTTCGATACCCGCACCGAGAGAAATGAACGGGATAAAACATACGATAGCTAATCTGGGATTTAAAACTGTCTATGAATAAGGCTGCGAATATTTACAAAAATACAACAATTTCACTCATTCTAAATTACTAATTGGTGGTTGAATGCCATTTTCGAAGTCTGGAACAAACCTACTACAAATTTAGCGAGTTTTGAAGATTAACAGTGGCATTAGACCTATGATTGATTCATAATTTTGTTTTATATTTGGGTGTATTTATAATTTTATCATCAAATTCTACTGTAACGACTAAACATTTTTACAAGAATAGACGTTGTTTCTCAACTGATTTTTATCGTCTTAGCTACATAAAAGCATAAAAAAGTTTTTAACATAATATTTTGAGTCACTCCTATATTATTCTTTCGTATTTTCTTGCAGGTACAATTTATATTGGTCGTCTCTCATCTTTATTATCAGCAGAAGTTAACACCCTGTCCTTTACCCAGCATATTCCACTACTACTGCATGACTCTAATATGCTCCTTCTTCGCTCTATTCATGAACTTCTACATACGAAGCTACCAGAAACAGAGAAATAAGAAGAAAATAGAAGATAAACTTTAGAAAAATATTTTTAATCATTAAAATAAACAATAATAATAAACTTAGATTGTGTTTTGTTAAAGTTGTTTTATTTGTTATTTCCCAATAAATAAAAGTCGGAATAGAATTATAAAACAAAATATTTGACGATAATTTACAAATTATTTTACCCTATGTTACTTGAATGATATATTGTATATGAAAATGTAGGCTTACAAAATATTTTGAGGAAGTTTTAGGCAATTTAGATCATTTAATTAACTAGAGAGTTTTAACTACCATACAATGAATCTCAATATTTTATTTAAGGACTTACCAAATAATGATGAAACATGATATCATAATACGAAAGATCAAATTATTTGAAATTGTAAGCTTCCTGAGTAATATAACCTATAGTTTAAAATGTGGCTTAAAACATATAAAGTTATGAAAAGACAATAGAGTGGGTGACTATTATATCCACAAGACTATATCATACTATTGTACGGAAAAACATCTAACGAAGTGTGTTACTATTATACATAGTTTCGCCTACCTCTAGGCGTGACATGGTTATATCATGTTACATCATAAAAATGAAGACGCGAACGAAAGTAAGCAGAATCATATGATTACTAAAATTTTATTTTCACTGCTTGTGTAACTCCGTGGAAGTTATGAATGAATTTACATAACAATAATAAAATAAATGAGGAGTAGCCTAATTGAATAATTAATTAAACAACCTGTATTATATGTGACTAGTATTCATTTCGGCAGCTTTGAAATTATACTGTAGTATGACTGCGCCACCGAGGCATTCGTTCTAAAAAAAAGAAAAAGAACAAAATAATGACTTACCAAAATAAAAATATTTTATCAATACGAATCGGTAATTCCTGAGATTAACGCGTTCAAAGAAATAAACTATTCAGCTTTTGAATATAATAGTATAGATACTTACAATTTTAAAGCTGTTGAAGTCTAACAACCCGTTTCACGTCAACTTAATACTCGTATAGTCAGTGTGGAATGAAAAGAAGTAGTAGAAAAAGTAATATAAGTGAAACAAAAAATTAAAAACCTTTTAATTTGGTTCCATATACATACGCACGGAACTATGATATTCAACTGTTCTGTGTACATACGTCACAAAAAGAATTATGCACCAGATTTTTTAAATAAAATTAATGCAATAACCAAGTGTACACATCTCTGTATATATATCAACCCATATACATACGTCCCACTGCAGGGCACGAGCCTCCTCTAAAATCTAGAGTATGAATGGGAGGGTTTGGTCATATAGTCTATCACGCTAGCCTAGCGCGGATTGGCGGACGTTACATATAATTTTACGATACATACCATAGAAATTAATACTAATCGCTACGGTATGCAGGTTTCCTCACGATGTTTTTTTTTTCATTGTTATAAACACATCTTTTAGAGAAAACTGTTGGCATTGAACAAGTTCCTCAATGTATAGAAGACAGTTGTGTCCAAGATTTGATTTTGAGCAATTTGTAATGGTTCCTAAAGAGCAACGCTGGTAAAAAAATGTATTTGAAAACAGTTAAAAGGTTATGATTATGCATGATGTAACCTTTCGATATAAACAATAATAAAAAAATATGACATTAGCCTATTGGAAGCGATTTCCCAATCTTAGATATTTAAAGATAAGGTAAAATGAAGAGTAAGTATAGTGAACGTATGGATTATGGAGCCTCCGGCGAATTATTGAAGTAAACAAATAATTTAAACGTGAACAAGTAGAGTCGATTGTAGGTAAACTCGTTTTATATAATTAGTATAGACCTGTGACATAAGCGTACGTATTTATTTAATTATTTATAAACACGAGTGAACCAAGGCTGCACATAAGGAAATTCACATCAATGAAATATTATATCTATCATTTTGATTCTGATTTTTACTTTTCCGGCTGCCACAGTGGCGCAGTTGTATTTCGGTTTATAATCTGATCACAACACTCAGATCTTGGGTTTAAATACCGTTTCGGGCAGATAGGGGGAACCCTGTAGCATCGTGGGATGGAACACACAAGGCGAATCGTGGGCTTCTTGGTGGATTAATCAAATTATATGATCTCATATTGTATAAGTGTTAATTTGAATATAAATATTTTTATTTTTAAGAAACCGCCACGATGATTTGATGAGGATTGATCTCGATCGAGTTGCTCTTCAGTTTGATAAAAAAAGAAAACATTTCTGTATCTGTATCTAATTATTATAATAAAAAGTAATTAAAAAAAATAAAAATAAACTGACTTCAAAATTTTAATTTATTCAATTCATGACTAATAAAAGGAAAAATTAAATTGACTAAGATGGAGTTTGTGATGTTATGCTTTGTAGAGATAGGGCTTGAAGAATAAGGAGCTTAGTTTTAAAATGTTTTTTTAAGTTGTGTGGTGTACAATAAAGTATAAATAAATAAATAAATAAATAAGCTTGGCTGTACAGGAGATATGAGTATGATAACTTTTTGACTGCCCGGATCGTATAGTCTCGTCTTGGTTACATTTTTCATGAAAATATTTCAGTTGTTGTCTATATATAATTGTAATAAAAAAAAACAAATCACTATAGTACGCAATAATTAATGTCATTTACTTTATAAATATGGGTCGAAAGTAATCAATAAAATTTTTAATTACACATAATATTGTATTAAACTATCTTAAAATATTGGTTAATAGGTTTCAATTGCTGCAATTGCAAATTTCTCGATAAACTGCTTATCTTTTTCCGAACAGCACAGCTTTTTACGAAGATGTTAAAGTCCTTCGTATTTATGCGTGTCAAGAAGAAACGGTTATTTAGCCATGTTGAAAATTATTTGTACTTACGTATTTGAAACTCTAACGGGTATTTAGTAGAGCTATTAAAATACGGTAAGGTTGTAAAAAATATAGTGAATGTGATTTTTTAAGTATGGAAGAAAACCAAATTTTACTGACGGACTTCTCGTTGTCTATTGCTTGTGTATACATATTTTTCAAGGCTAATAAACTAAAGGTTGTACTAATTATTTTTGTTCTTTTGTCTCCTATCCGATTTCTTACTCGATAGCAATTTTTTGTTTTAACAAGACGAAGTAATGAAAACGCGGAAGTACGTAGGATATAATTTAACAATCATGATTTTGATAAGATATTCCATGTACCAATTTCAAAGTTCTAAAGACTTCAATTAAACAGAGTAGACTAGTCAAATGAGCAAACCAACCATCAGGTTGCTAGTAATTATCGCCACTCTTGAGTATCCACGAGTATGAAGGAATTGATAAAATATTTTTAATGTTATCTTTAGTTATTATTGTTATTTTTATTTACACTAAATAATCTTCAAAAGGCTTTTTCCCGATTATTAGAAACCCCGAGCGCTGCAATAAAGATGCCGTTTTCGTCTATTACAGAGGGAACCCTAGATTACGACGACATGAAGGCTTTTCTATGCGTGTACGCAGGTTTCATACCATCCCGTTTCGCTTCAGTCATCTAGCAAACGCTGAGGCGACCGCACGTTTCGCGCCTCAAAAAACAATTGCGAAATTGAAAAGCGCGAGTGTTTTGTTTTTCAATAATAGTTAGTGGCACTAACTTCGGATAAAGGTTAGTTTTTTTTTATTACATATAAATTACTACGTTCAATGTGTTTTCAAAAGTAGTGCACTTTTCGTGCCTAAATGTCTTTTTGACCGTGATGTCTTCCGATCGTCTAACGGTGTTAGTTTTTACTGGCTTTTGATCAGGTATCATTTCTTTTTGTATTAGTACAGTTATTGTTAGGTGTTGAGTTTGGGAAGTGACCGATATAAGGTTTTTTATTATTATCGTGTTACGATCAGTCGGCAATATATGGATTTTCCCCATATCTATGTCGGTCCGATTAGAAATATATCATATTTAATTAAATACCTAGCGCTAAATATAATAATTAATAACATGTAATTTAATGTGAAAAAAATTCAGTAAACTTTTAAATTTGAATAAGATTGTTAAAACATTGTATGTATTTTTAATATTGTATTTTTCACAGAACAGTTTTTTATAGTTTTGAAATCATTGTTAGACTTATTCTACTTTCATGCTCAGTATTGACCTCTATCTGAACTCTGAACGTCCAGCTACAATTTTTAATAATAGGTTACTACTTACTTTTTCATTTTTTCACATCTTACAAATTATATTTATTCGTTAATACACTACATATTATTATTTATGATATTTAGTGTACTAACGAATAAATATAATTCATAACGAATAAATTAATTCCGGGCCACTCACGATGTTTACATTTTCCATTTTTTTACATTATGCTAATTATATTTATATTCGTTGGTATTAAAAACCTATTCAATGCAAGATTTCGTAAAGGCGTGATTCTAGATGATCACTCCGTCTGGTTTTCCCAACTGTCGACAGTATGTTGTTACAAAATTACATACCTAGCTCTGTTATTATGAACTTAAATAATAATATTATCGTAAAAGGTAATGGGTATCATAATCATAGTAAATTAACAAGTATTAACTCTTACTTGCTCGTTCTCATGTAATCTCGGGAATGTAATATTTAACTGTCTTCAAAAAAGGCCATTATCAATTCGACTGTATGTTTTTCTTAAATATCTGATCAAGGCTATACTTAAATTTCTTCAGTATGGTTTATTAATTATCAATCAATTCCTACTCTTATAAATCTTTATTAAATTATTTATTTATGGATATATACGATACAAACGATTATCTTGGACGTGTTGGATTTCGTAGAAATCTTTGGAATAGGCTATTGAACTTCCTATGGCTGAAGTTAATGAGGTTGCAATTTTCCATTGAACTGTCCTTTATTGGGTCAAACACTTATTATTCACTTATTCTAACATGGAATTATTTATTCATTTATTTTTATTGCGATGAATGGCAAGAAAAGCTTGCCGTTCGCCTGATGGTAAGCAGTACGACAGCTCATGGTAGCAAAACCAAACAACACCTTGAATTACAAAGCAATGCTTGGTAATAATCAAGTAATCCACTGCGCTCGCCATCCTGAGACATAAGATGTTAAGTCTCAATACGTCCAGTAGTTATTCTGGCTACAATGTCCTTCAAACCGAAACTCAACAGTGCATTTACACTGCTGTTTGGCGAGGAAAAATACATTGCGGTTGAACCTACCCAAATACTCTCACATATGAAAGACCAGTAAAATTCATCTATTTATTTCCTAACTTGACCTAAAATAGAGTCGGAAGTTGCTAAGTAATCAGCATCGGTACTCGGTGAACAGACTGCTTGGTCATCTAATCGCGTTTTTTGTGGCGTGTCGGGCTTGAACTACGGTTAGATATTTGGACCTGTTATGAATGTATGGGTTTTCGATCCGAGGTTTTATAATAGAAATGTAGAGTAAGGTTTTTTATGGAGGAAAATTATGCTGTACAATAAAATTGAATTTATGATTAGGTCTTTTTTTCCTTTTTCTAGAGTAATTTTGATAATGGCATGTTCATGTAGTTATTTATGATTTATTTTTATTCGTCATCATCATCATCAGCCTTGAATGTCCACCGCTGGACATAGGTCTCCTTCAAATTAGCCATTTTACCCTGTCTTCGGCTTGTCGCATCCAGCATCGGCTAGCCACCTTTCGCAAATATTCACTCAGCCTAGTTAGAGGGCGTTCTACTACCTTTGCCAAGACGCAGTCTCCACTTAAGGATACGTTTCCCTTAGCTGTTGTCGGGTTTTCGACAGATGTGGTCAGCCCACTGCTACTTCAGCTTGCTAATCTTGTGTGCCATGCTTATTCTTATTATTCCTCACCAAAATTAAACATATACCTATCTTCAGTTGAAATACCCACAAATCAATCACATTGACGGTTCGTTTTCTGGATACGAACTGCATTTTTATTTTATTCAGGCTGTGAACAAAATGCCTACCGCATCTAGATATTTTTAAAACAAAAAGTAAGTAAAACTAGTAAGATTTTAAATGAGATATACATATTGTGTCACAAGAAGATACCAAATCAAAGTAATAGTAATAATGGTAAAGACTAGTAAAAAACCAGTCGACGATTGAAATGTTTATTTACGATCTATTAATTATATTCATAATAAAAAAAAGGGTAAAAACCCAATCATTTTATTAGTCAGTAGAATAACTAATAATATTAAGTTCGCAATATTTTATGTTCTAATCCTCGTAATTTTGTGTGTAACACAAGATAAACAGAACATAGAGTTACACACAAAACGAAGCCTCCAGTTTAACCGGATTGTTATATAAGCATCTTGTTATTCGAATACCAGATTATTTACATAAATATCTCGAGGAAAATGAGGTGATTTTTCTACTTTGCACCTAGTTTAATTTTTATTTATTATTTATGTACTGTTATAGTTTAAAGAACTATGAAATAACTAATTTATAAACTATGGAAATGGAAAATAAAATCAAAATTAAGATATCAACTAGGAACAGAAACATTTTTTAAATTCATTTTTAAAGGTAATAAAATGTGATGTAACATATATCACTAAACGACTATATATATGTACTAAATATTATACTAAACGCTAAACATAACCCAAAAATAATTACATAACTGACATTCACACTTCAAGCAAGGAAAGCACATTGCTCAGTAATGTCATTATTGTCATACCTTGGTAATATCAGGTGTATTGGATAATATTAGAAAAAGAGCAGAGGCCAAGATAGGGAAAATCATCCAACACCCATTCACATAGTCCTTATTGATACTAAGGTAAGCCCTTGTATCACTACGTATCGATATATACTCAGGTCTCAGTCCAAAAATAATTATATTTGCTGATCTTACTAACATTGACATGACAGCCTCCGTGGCGCAGTTGGTTAGACGCCGCCTGTGAAACGAGAGGCCGCGGGTTCGATCCCCGCACCAAGAGCAATGTTTGTGCGACCCACAAATATTTCTTCCGGGTCTGGGTGTTTGTGAGACCGAAAAGTCTCTCGTAGTTCCTGATACCCATGACACAAGACTCGGTCTTACTGTGGGGTCAGGACTATGTATGTGACTGTTGGGTGTTATTTATTATTTATTTATTTGTCCCTGTGTATAGATATGTTTTATTTCACAACCGGATCCCAATAAACAGCGCCACCATTTTGCCTCTTTGTTAATAATTTTATTTTTAGTATTTAATTAAAAATAATAATATATGCTATATATTTGAATCGATCCATATATATTTTATATGTAAATTGTATTTCACGTGTATCGTCCGTAAGAAATTGACATTTGTGGAAAATTTGCATTATAAAACGATTTAAAACCAAATAAGTCAATTTGCATTTTTCAAATATGCAAATTTTCGAAAATAAATACGCATTTCGCAATTATGAATAATCATTTTATGATTGTTATGATTCATCAAGTGGGATTTATGGAAGATAGACATCAAGTAAATGTACATAGACATTTTTCATCATAATATTTCATGTAGTGTGAGAAATAATATGTGTATATTATAAATTACTAGCGGGCCGTCCCGGCTCCGCACGCCTGCGGATACACTTTTCAAAATGACGGCCAAAAATGTTCAATTACGAATATGAATTTATCGGACCACGAAAGATCAATAAAATTTTCTTGTATTTGCTAGATTTTTTACTACTGCTTCCCTGGTATCGGTCATAGCATGATAATATATAATAATATATGTCTATAGCATTCCTCGATAAATGACCTAAAATATTTTTTCAATTCGAACCAGTAGTGCCTGAGATTAGAGGTAACAAACAAACAAACTCGTCAGTTTTATATATTAAAATAGATTATAAGCTGACCTCTCCACTAACGGTTTTCAAATTGCAAAACAACTTGTAATTGCCATTTAGAGGCCATCGTTCAGTAGTCGCTGGAACTGAATTATATGATATCAATATTATTTTTGATATCATACAGGGTATATCAAGACTGCTACCGAAAACGGAGCACAATGCAACTTTCAGCGTGTTTGGGTGATAAATCAATAAATAATAATTTAAAACCGAAGGTTTTTTAGGAAAAACTATGTATTTACCACCTAAATACGACGATAGGAGAAAAATAAAAAACAATCATCTTTTGATTTTTTGGAATTTTTTAGTTTCGTTGTGTCACTATATTTACTGCCTGGGTTCGTTTAAGGTCACAGACTGGATATATCCTGTATTATAACGTTAGTATTATTTTGACATAAGGTCGTGAAGATATAAGTTTCAAAGTTCGCCGTTTGCTAATTTAGAAAAACTTTGTAACATGCCACGCTTTTTGCTTTCCAATTAAATTTTCTTGAATTCTGTCCTTTTTTCATCAACTTCGATCAATTTGACTTGTATGTGTGTAAAATTATCAAAATCGCACAGTTTTATTATGATAAAACAACATTTGAACACGTGTGCCAAATTTCATAAATGTATACACATATTATGTATGTTTGTTTTTCCAGGAATATTTCAAAAACATATTTAAAGTCGGATCACAAAAATTCAATCAATACACTTTTATACAAAATTAAATTTTAAGACAGTATATTTTTTTTTATTATTTTTCAAATCTATATGGTCAGCTGGTATTTTTGACTGAAGCTTGAGCTTATGCTAAAATATTTATGTTTATCTCCAACATCTCACGCATTTTCATCTTAGATAATAATTATGACATTTTTCTGGCCGTGGTAAGTAAATAGACTAATAAATATATTAATCAAATAACATCTGATTCATATCTTTACCATATTATAGTTCACGCTTACAGATGAGAATATTTGTACAATAAAATGAAGTTAATTTTTTATTTATGACACTTTATTATATCAAAACATAAAGAGAAAAATACAAAAAAAAAAACTTAATCTATATTACAGTATGATTGTCGGCATTATCGCTGTCGGCGATATTTATATATATTTTCTAATGAAAAGAAATATTTTTTTTAAAATAAGCCATTAAATATTTTACGATAAACATGAGTCCGTCCAGTCTCATACTGGTATAAAATTCAGGCCCCATCAGTACCTATTTTTAACATAATTGAAATGTACTTGCAACCCAACAGTACCGTACTAATACATAACTGTGACGAGAAATTCGAACTCAGTGTTAAAATAAAATTTTAAAAAGTTTTCTAACGGTTCGCATTTTATGACATGCTAGTAGCTGTGTTCGTCATGTCCCATTTAATACAGCAATTATATGCTGTCTTTACTGCCCAAATTATCACTTTGAGACGCACACATTTATTATCTAATTATACATCCATAAACTCATGCCTTTTTCCCAGAAGTGGTAGATAGTGGTGCCACTAGGTCAACCACATTTTCCCTTGTATGTTTCGTTCTACGAAGTCATAGGTGGCGAGCCTAACCCCATATCGAGCACAAATTCCTGATTAAAGGTCATAATGAACTCAATATAACTTTGCTTAACCCAGGAATCGAACCCGAAACCTCAGCTTTGTAATCGTACCGTATTACAACTACGCCACTGAGGCAGTCTGTATCTAAAAAATGCAAGGTCGAATAACAATGGTAACAGACCAAACTCGCCTGCCAAAATGTTTTTAATGCTCACACATTAACATCTTAGGGTACACTTTGATCTAATCGGAGTCATGAGTGTGAAAACATCGTGAGAAAACTCATATGTCATAGGGATTTTTAAGAATTTCTTTGGCATGTAAAGTCTGCTGATCCACGCTGGGCGAGCGTAGTGAAGTATGTGGCCTTACCCCTCTCAATCGTAGGCGCCTGTCAATTATAAAGGAGGTCCTTGCCCTGCACTGATACAATACAACATTATATGATTATAATATCTTTACAATGACCTGATAATAGAGAACTACTCCAAGGTTGATAGAGTGATGAGGGGTTTCAAATCAATAAATATTACATTAAGTATATATGTATATATACAGGATATATCAAGACTGCTAAAGAAAACGAAGACGGGTGGTAGGTTTAGAGGATTCAGACAAACACAACAAAAAAAATATTTTTCCAGTTGTGGTATTTGGGTGGAAAATACATAATTTTTTCCTAAAATAAAAATGTACAGTCTTTTATTTTTAAAGAAACTATGTACCATAGTTTCTTTTAACGGATCAACGGATAAAATTATTATTTTGTCGAAAATTATCACTGTATGATGAGATTAAAAACATAATCGTAACATCATTATGTATAAACACCGTGTATATATAGGTATATTTATATAGTTTATATCTATTAGTAATTCATTTATATTATTAAACCATAAATAAATTATTAGGCCACACCCATTTAATAATCCAATCACGGATATCTATAGTATTCATCACCGACTTCTCGAAGTTACGTGTTAATTTATAGTCAATTATCGATTAATTTTACGACGCAGGAAAACACCAAGAGGAAGTTATCTGACGGCCGTTCCTTGTTACATATCGGTGATCTAAAAAATTATACCCGAAATATTATATCACCTAGACCAGGGGTCGGCAACCTACGGCTCGCGAGCCACATACGACTTTTGGGATGTGAAGCTAGGGCTCTTTAATTAGATACACCAATACAATTTATTTAATAAAATACATACTAAAAAATCATTTCGCATCGATTCATGAGCATTTCTATGTCTCAACCATTTCTCCTTGCTTTTTACCGCACCCTTTCCACGTGACAGGCATCGTAAAAGGCGTCAGGAAAAAATGGTGGCTTTTTAAAAACTTAGAAATGCTGTGCAAAAATATTTGGCTCTTTCGACTCAAAAGGTTGTCGATCCCTTAACCAGACGGTCGGTTGTAAAAATATAATGAACAATATTATGCAGCAACATGAATTCAGTTCAGTGGGAGGATATAGGGCAGGTGATAATGATTATAAGGACGGGATAAGGTCAGACGGTACATTAATGACCACAATAATTAAATAAGTATAATCAGCTACTAGACTTCTGGGGTAGTGCTTGCCAGAGCTTGGCTGCGTCAGCTGCCAGCTCAATATGACTGACGTATTAACGGAGTCTCCATAGAACGCATATTAAAGTGCTTAAGCGTGGGACAAATGACCTGATGAACATTGCTGGAAGTCACAATGATGCTTCCAAAAGGTCTTTGAGAAAATACTTGATGGGCTTTATTAAAATTAAGAAATACACCCAACAGTCACATACATAGTCCTGATCCACACTAAGATCGAGTTTTGTAGCGTGGATATCGGGAACTACGAAAGACTCTTCGGTCTTATACCCAGACCCGGAACAAATTCCAGTGGCTCACACAAATATTTGTCTCGATGCGGGGATCGAACCCACAGCCTCTCGTTTCACAGCTGCCGTATAACCAACTGCGCCACGGAGGCTGTCTCAATGGGTTTCCTGTGGCTCAGGATTATAATTATGATGACACTCGGTATTATATAATTAATGATAATCTATACATTTTACCGTACGCAGCGTAGTGAGCCTTTACAATTATTTTTCAAGTGGCGCTTGGTTGTGTCACATCCTCATAATGTGCTAACTCACAAAATGAAATTTCTAATTTGTGATTACTTATTGAAATCCACTAAGTCTGATTATGTAAAAAAATCTGCTGCGTCAATATCCATTGCAATTACGTTATAACACATTTGGAAAGCAATCACTCAATAAAGACAAACATATTTAAAATCTGTAAAATAAATACCAAGGTCGTTTGAGATTGTCGTGATTAATTAATTCAATTGAGTAGCATGGCTTCTACTTTACATTTGCATACAATTTAGATTTTCAAACAGGTTCAAAGCTATTTTAGATATCGAATGTTTTGTCTCCTTCGCTCAAACTTAACTCAAAAGTCGATCGAAAGGGACAAACCATTCTTTTTTTTTATAAATAACACCCAAAAGTCACATACATAGCCCTGACCCCACACTAAGATCGAGTCTTGTGTCGTGGGTATCAGGAACTACGAGAGACTTTTCGGTCTCACTAACACCCAGACCCGGAAGAAATATTTGTGGGCCGCACAAGCATTTCTCTCGGTGCGGGGATCGAACCCGTGGCCTCTCGTTTCACAGGCGGCGTCTAACCAACTGCGCCACGGAGGCTGTCTCTCGAAAACTAAAAAAGCTTTAAAACTGTCTATAAATAAGGTTCAAAATCTCTATTCAGTCGGTAATCTTGAAACATTTAATATTACTATTAAAAGATTTGTTATCATTTTACATGCTAGTATAAGCAAAATCTTAGCAGTACTCATTTAATTTCTAATTACTAATTTAAGACAGAAGCGGAATAATGCAATAGTTTCCAAGATTGGACTTGCGGGCAGCAGCGACTGTGTCGTCACTACGCCGCGCCGCCCACTTGATATCGTTTTCAATAGAGAGCACAGTGCCACGTATACTTTCGCTTTCATGCGCCTCATTTTGGTCTAATTCCACTTTTATTCAACTAAATTGTACTGCAGATTCAGCTGCCGTTGTGCGATCATGAAAGTCCCTAATTTTTCTTTTGTTTGCTCAAGGTTGTTTAATAATTTGATTATCTCCGGTATTGTTACAATCAGTATTTAATTTCGAATATTATTTATCTATATCAGCCCATATACGGTCAACTGCAGGGCATGGGCTGTCTCCACAATCAAAAATACAATTGAGAGTGGTTAGGCCATTTGGCCTAACTAACTAGCCAGCCAAGACAGCTATTTAGCTGTCTTGGCTGGCTAGTATGGTATGTAAATGCCAACCCGCATTAGGGTTGGCAGACTTTACATACCATGGAAATTCTTACAAACATTGTATCCAGGGTTATAGTGCGTGAGATTGATTTTCAATTATAATGCATATACTTATTTAAAATTACTATTCATATTTGGTTCATTTTATGAGCCCAAGCGATGTCTAAACCTGTTATTGGTTGAATCGGACGCCACGCGCATGCGTGTCTCGCTGCGACAGGTTTTTCGCCATCGTGTTATTGTGTCAATTAATTATGCGAGTATCGTAGTATAAGCTGTCTTCTACTCGCGAGTATCAACATTTGGTACTAAAAATAAAATTAAAGAATATATTTTCTGGCATTGCTTGAGATATATATTTTCATAATATTAACAACTATTATAACATTTTTTATTACTTTTTTTTTTCTTTACTGCACACAAAAGAGAACAAAAATGTACACAATATTTTACTAATAAAACTAAAAAGTACAGTTGGCGGTCTTATCGCCCTAGGCGCTTTCTCGCAGACTACTTTTGGATTGATGTTGGAAAAGGATAATGCATCTTCTTCTCTTGAAGAATAAGTAATATATTAGCATTAACATGTACAATATATCAAATGTGAAGAGACAAAAACTGTTCATAAGATTTTGACAACATGATAAAAACGCAACCGCACGCCAAATCATAGTAGACGACCTAGTACATATAAATGACTTTATCGATTTCTACTGAACAGAAGACATACATTACGAGTACAAGAATATAATAGAAACACTACAGATATTTTAACCAATTTTACGCTAAGCCTTCACATATTGCAAGAATTCAGTTAAAATATTCTTACGAAAGTCGATGTATCGGTGCGTATCAAGGGCCAAAGCCGTGAGGAAATGTTTCATATTATTACTTTAGCGTGTATGTTAGTAAATATCCTTTATATTGCACATCGGATCCGGTGTGCGAAATTGAAAAACTGGTATATTGGTAACATACAGTAATTAGCGTTATTAATATCACATGAAGTTTGCAATAAGTCAAATGAATTGGATTACTTTAATAATTGTTTTAGTGGTAGAATGTATCTGTACCAGCCCATTTGCCTCCTCTACTATATGAGTGCGATTGAAAGGGGTTAGGCCACCACGCTGGCTTAGTTCAGGCTGGAAAACGTGATATACTTTGTTCGATTCCAAGTTCCAGCAAGCCTATTTGTGTGTGAAAGAGGCAGCGGGGAGAGAGCGAGAGAGGACGGGCAGAGTCTTGCCTTGTACGCGGCGTGCTTGCAATCGGAGAGATCTCCGGCTTCCATATGTGGAATTATAAGAGTTGCAATCTCGCATTACGCGGTACTTCACGTCTTGGCCACAAACGTATTTAAGGTGGATAGAGGTTAAAACCTGAAAAATACAGCGAGTCCTCTTTGAGGACTAACTCCTGGGGGGTGGCGGTTGTATGCTCGCGCGTATCCCACAATCCTTGTTCCTGAGGAGATAGCGGTATATCACGGGGTTTTAGTCGGTAGGACGTTCTATTTTGCTTCACTACATAGTATAAAACAAAGTCACTTTCTCTGTCCCTATGTCCCTTTGTATGCTTAAATCTTTAAAATTACGCAACTGATTTTGATGCGGTTTTTTTAATAAATAGAGTGATTCAAGAGGAAGGTTTATATGTATAATACATACATATTATTGTACAGAAATCGATTTGTACCCGGGCGAAGCTGGGCCGGGCCGCTAGTATGTTATATATACGTAAAGGGATTTCTTCGTTTAAGAAAAAAGCCTATTTGTGTGAGCTCTTAGGGTTGTAAAATCTTATTTAGATAGTATGTAAAGATAGCATAGTAGTTTATGGCGTGAATTGTGAGTGGCACTATAGGCATATGTTCTTACCCGTTCAAGAAACCTGGCGTGAGATTATGCCTGTGCATATTTTTCCGCAGGTTTTCGTAGGCAACTGTGTGTATGCAAATTAGTACTGTGTATGAATGCGATTTTAACAAAAATATTCTTCCGATGTTGATCTTGTTTTCTTTATTAAATTCCGTAGGCATAAGGGAATATTTTAGTATACGAGTATAATTTGTTTTAATAATATTATTTACAATTGCGTTGTTGTTACTGTAAATTATTGTGTTTTAATTTTCTTAACGATTCTAAGGTTGTTTCAAATGTTTTACTTTATGTTTTAATTAATTAATAATGTTAGAATTTGGTGTCGACTCCGAAAAAACATAAATCGGCATTACTTGATCTACGGGCTATCATTACGGGTTTTGATATTGGATTTATTTTGTAAAAGTAGCACAATGTGTTATGTTAAGTGAAATAATATTGTTATTATTTAAAAATAAAAATTATCCATTTAGGGTTGGTTACTATGGATGCCGAAACCCGGGATCGAACCAGGGACCTTTAGATCTTCAGTCTAACGCTCTCCCAACTGAGCTATTTCGGCTTATACAAAACCTGTCGAATTTCTAATTTTTGTTCGTAGTTCAAAAATGTAGAACAGTATACAGTATTTACCAACACGCACTAAGCCAGCGTGGTGGACTATATGGCCTAACCACTCTCAATCATATTCTCGATTGTAGAGTAGGCCCGTGCCCTGCAGTGGGACGTATATGGGCTGATATAGATAGATAGATACAGTATTTATCTATAAAACCTTCAAATACATATTTATCCATATTGCTGAGCTGGGGCCTGACTGCGGCTACAATATCCTAGATAGGTAGGTACATACTACATACGGATAGGTATCCGTAATTATTACTATGTTGAAGTTATCTCTTTAAGATTGGTTTGTATTTATTGTAGGGAAAATAAACGTTTTTATCTATCTATCTTATCCTTTTTCTCTTCTTGGCGGTTAGTTAGCAATAATAAGCTGATTAACGGCCGTTCTCTATATCCTATCTATATTTAACTAGAGGTTAAATTGGCTACCATTATTATGTCGATTCAATGTTACACTTTATTAAACAAAGATAGACGTATATATTTATCTTGCCTAGCTATCTATAAACATATACACCATATCTATATTTTTGTATATTTGTTAACTGAAACGTAAAATGCATCGAAATATCTAATGAAATCCTTAGTTAAAGACAGATAGATTATTGAGAACGGCTGTAAGTTATACGGATCGCTTTTTTTATAGAGCAGGGTTAGAAAATAGAACGGTAAGGGAAAATGATATGGGGCTCTGGAAAGAACCACTAAACGAAACACAATAATGCTGTCGCTTCTGTCTTCGTAATGCTTTTATTATTACAATTTCAATATCGAACTTAGGGTTGTCACTTTTCATAATACAGAGTATAAATGTCTGTTAGGATTTGAATTTAATATACAGTACTGTACTGTATCAGCTCGTATACGTCCCACTGCAAGGCACGGGCCTCCTCTACAATCGATAGGAGTTTCTATCTGAAATACAAATGGCGACATGTATTTCTTATTTTATTCTGGCCCGGCATAGTGGCCACATTGCACCTGATGGTGAGCGCAAATGCCGCCCATGTATAGTTTCGAGAGGCGTTATGGGCTTTAAGTACGTCGGATTACAAAGTACGACGGATTAGACAGGGGCCAAATAACCGGGTGTCTACTGTAGTAACATTTAATAGTAAGTTACTACGTACTTCAACACTGAAGAAAACATCGTGAGGAAACTTGCATACTAAAGAGAAATTTACAAAATCTATAGCATGTGAAGTTCGTTGACCCGCTCTAACCCAGCTTGGCGGATTACGGTCTAATCATTTTCAATTGAATTTTTAGTTGTATAAGAATCCCGTGTTCCGCTTTTCAGCAGTGGGTTAGTAAGGTGATACAAAATGCCTTGACTTAGGGTTGTCACTTTTACAAATTAAATATAATAAGATTCGTTTGGTCATTTCACGAATAAACATTCTAATTGATAAATTGCATCCAGTGTTTATTGTAGTTGGTCTTTGGATATTCGCAAAGTAGGATATGCCGTTCATTTTATACTTTCATCAAATTCCGCTATTTATTAGCGTCTACCTGTTAATTAATTCCATTTAACATGTTTTATTGGTTTATAAACGTTTTGATTGACTAGTATGTGTATTTGGCAATCAATTATAATTTGCAAGGCAATAAGAGTAACTTGTGTTTGTATGTTTTAACAGAGCTTATTTTGTAAAAAAATTGATTTTTTTTTGGGTCAAGCGTGTCATTCATTCTTTTGTTTATTATTGTGATCATAAACGTTAAGTCGTGGGTTCCACCCTGTGATATTTTTTCTGTTTTTAATAAACATATACCCATTCTATTGGCAGCCTCCGTGGCGCAGTTGGTTAGACGCCGGCTGTGAAACGAGAGGCCGTGGGTTCGATCCACACCAATACAAATATTTGTGTGATCGACAGGAATTTCTTTCAGGTTTTGGTGTTTGTGAGACCGATAATTCTCTCGTAGTTTCTGATACCCAACAAGACTCAATCTTAATGTGGTGTCAGAACTATGTACGTAACTGTTGGGTGTATTTCTTTATTTATATCATAAGCTCAAGTCTGTATTAGATTTCCTAAGCTAAAGGTAAAAGTGCACATTAGTACCTAAAATTTATTTCAACCTGGGATAAGGGGCGGACCTATAGATCTTTCTATTTCTCCTTATACCTCTTTAGAGCCTTATTAAAGAACTCAGGTAAGTAGTTGATTAATATTATCCCAATGCTTTCAAATTGACTCAATTATTTTGTTAATACTGTTTACTTTTAAAATCAGCGGGTTGCCATAACTGGATTGTTATATTACGCCGAAGTACAACCGCGTTTATTAATAAAGTCGTAAATACCTTGAAAATAATCGAGTCAATTCTAAAGCCTTGGGATTAAGTTAATCCGGGCATCCCAGTAAATAAGGCCCTTGTTGTCTTATTCATAGAGTTTTAAAACGTATTTTAGCTATCGAATGTTTTTTCCCTTTTGAACGACTTTTGAATTCAGTTTAAGTGAAGTGAAAAAATCGATAACTAAAATATGTTTTACTGTTGTAGGTCTCTCATATGTGAGAAGTCACCTGGGTAGGTACCAGCGCAATGTCTATTACTCCCGTCAAACAGCAATGTAGATGCACTGTTGTGTTTCGGTTACAAGGACATTGTTGCTAAAGTAACTACTGGACATATTGAGACTTAACATCTTATATCTCAGTAAGGTGAGTGCAGTGGAATGCCAAGCATTAGTTTGCAATTCATGGTGTTGTTTGGTTTTGCTACTGTTCATGAGCGGTCGTATCGCTCATCATCAGGAGAATGCCAAGCTCGCCATTCATTGAAATAAAAATAAAAATCTCTGTATGAATATGGCCGCTAGTGTTTAAGTTACCTGATATCATTATTTCCCCTATAGTTTAGTAGAAGCTTTATTTCACCACATTCTACTACAACTAGTAGGGTCCTAGAGTGGAGAGTAGAGTAGGTAATCTACCAATACGTTGACCCATCTGCCACAACATCTAAGTTGAGCAACACGAATAATATTATATTAATATATGTTTCACACATTATGATGACAAACGCACTGTCTGAATACTAAGTACTTCCGCAATATAATGGTTGTATTACATAAAACTTATTTACACACGCATGCTATGTGAAAAAATAAACTAGAACAGGAAATCATGTGATTTGCTTTCCATTTTTTTTCATCTCCGGAAAAATCTAAATTTTTGACTCAATTTTACTTTTATATTCTTCGTGTTTTATTTCGCTACATTTCATACATATTTTGCTGCAACCATGGATTTTAAGGGAGTGAAAAAGTAAACTATTAGCTGCAGGTCTCAGACTTCCCTCATGACAAAATCACTTTTGTCCCTTCGTTCGTATTTAAAGCCAACAAAAAAGAGGCTAAGAAATAAATTCATTAAAAATAAAAAAGTCTGAAATGCATTAACTTAAAAAATTACAATAGGATGGATCCTATGTAAATGTAGACAAGTATTAGGAATGAATGAATTGAAAAGAATGAAATTCAAATGAAATGAAAATGTGTTGCACATTTCATTTTACATTTAAAATATTATAATATTAAAACACTTTTTCTTGCAAAGGTGACGGACATATTTCATAACCTCGCATTTGACCCTAATGACATTTTTATTGACCTTACCTAAAACAACCTCTGCATAATAAAACATTTTTCTAGCAATTTTGTTCGTGGACAGTTTTGGACAAACCGACACGCACGGGAGAAAGTGCCAACAATTGTTGGTCGGATACAAATTGTTACCAACTATTACATTTATGAAAGTTGCCAATTTATTTCGTGAGATTAGTAATTGCGTTTTATTTTCTATGTACGCTTTTATAAATGTATTGTTTTTAAATGTTAAATCTCAACAATTTCTTACGAAGTTGGCAATTAAAAACACATAAATATACCCACCATACCATATATTACCGAAATGTTATCTACACTCTAGACTAATATATAAAGCTGAAGAGTTTGTTTCAACGCGCTCATCTAAGGAACTCTAGTACAAAAATAGTATTAGAATTAGATACTTTGGGAACGAACATAGCGAGTATCGGTATACCCGCTTTAAACAGTAGAGCGAGGGAGAAGATAGTGTGAATATATAGAAGACATTGATACAACAATAACAGTACTCAGATATGGTACTATAGCACTCTTTTTTGTTATAAAACACATAGTTCGTTTTGATCTTTCTAGTATAGTTCAATGTATAGTCGTTACAATGCGTTATTTTAACAATAGAAAAGGTTTGTCCCAGTTACGATTGCTGATAAAACAATTTCTTTACTACTTTATCAGATTAATGCCATATACACACATTGAATAATATACGCGTATATTAGAATATGACTTAAAAGGCTTTAACGTTGGACGCAGTATTTAGCAATATTCCAAAACTCAATTATGTCTCTAGAATTTTATTATATCATAAGCATGTTGGATAAATATCCCTAAATTAAATATATAGAAAAAAAACAGTAGTCTTCAAGTCACATAAAACATCGCAAGAGACCAATCCGCATTCAATTAAATCACTTTATTCATTAATACAACCAAACTAGCATAATCGTGTCAACCGGCAATAGATAACTATTTAGCGTCGGCGAATACCCTATCTAATGAACATACTACCTTACCATGTTAGTGTGAAAATAAAACTTAAAAAGTTTTTTTTTCCAACTTAATCCGGGCGAACGATCTGCGTTCGACAGTCATCCGTCAGCTAAGATGCAAGTGCTGATTATGAATTATAATGGCCCAAATAATTACCAGCACTTCAATTGTTACTTGCCAATGACACCGCGGCACGCGAATACCGTGCAACACTAGATCTTAGCCCTGACATTATTTATTTACTTTATAGTACTTCATCTGACATTTACATATATACATAAACTCACGCCTTTTTCCCAGAAGGGGTAGGTAGAGGTGCAACCAGGACACCCACGTTTTGCCATGCATTTCCGTCCCATAATGTGATAAGGCACGAGCCTATCTCCATATCGGCACAAATTTCTGACTCCGGTATGATAATGAATAAAAAATTCCAATATTAGTTTACCCTGTGAGTTTGCCCGACCCGAAATTCGAACCCGAGACCTCAGCTTTTCAATTATACTGTAGTACAACTGAAGTGAACTTAGCATAGACAATAGCTATGCAGGCAAAATAATCATTTGGAGATTGAGTAATTATTTTTACCATCGTATTTTTATTATAGTAAATTAAAAAGTACAGATGGATTTATAAATTGCTACCGGACTAGGTAAAGAGCAATATAATGCAAGAATTGATTGTAACAATTTATGATTATTATAACTAAATACGCGTTTGCTGTTAACAAATTACTAATCCTTTTTAAAATATAATTAAAATATGATATACTTTTACCAAAAATTGAAGTATATTGCTATACTCTACATATATAAATAACAGGGTATTGGACTACATTACGAAAATTGTTTAAATTATCCTCTATTACTTAACCTCATTATATTGCTAATTCTGGGAGATATTGCTGCAATATGAATAAAAACAATGTTAAAGTTTAAAATTACAAAATTGCGCCAAAAACACAATAACGCTGGTTAGTTGTGACATGACGTCACACGCGAATCAACCGTTTATTATCTTCAGTAATAGTTCTATGTCGAATTGGATTTTATAAGTTTTATTCATAATTATATTAAACATAGTAGTACTCGTATGTACAGTGTTTTTGTTTTGTGTAATCCCTCTATGTACAAGTACGCCCATAAAAAGTCAACAAGAACTTTTAAGACAACTATAAGTCATGCCTTATGTTTGTCTTGGAAGTTTATCATTACAATACCGTATAGTTATAACAGCCTCCATGACGTGACAGCCTCCGTGGCGCAGTCGGTTAGACGCCGCCTGTAAAACGAGAGGCCGCGGGTTCGATCCCCGCACCGAGACAAATATTTGTACGGACCACAAAAATTTATTTCGGGTTTAGGTGTTTGTGAGACCAAAAAGTCTCTCGTAGTTCCTGATACTCGCGACACAAGACCCGATCTTAGTGTGGGATCAGGACTATGTATGTGACTGTTGGGTGTTGGGTGTTATTTATTTATAAGTCAGTGTTTAAAGCTAATTAACAGTAGTATGATGTTCGATCGCTTTAGTAAGCCCTGTTTTTATTTCGATGAATAGCTAGACAAGCGTACCATTCGCCTGATGGTACGTAAGCGATACGATCACTTATGGACAGAGCAAAACCAAGCAACACCATGGATTGGAGAAATGATTGGCATTCCACTGCGATCGTTACCCTGAGACATAAAATAACTAACGAACTCTCATAATAAAATAAAAAAAAGTTGCTATTCTCTAATCAAAAAAACAATTAATAACTGTCAGTCGTTTATTAATACATAAAAAACTATTATGATAGGTGTAATTATTGAATAATTTACAAGGAACTATTTTTTTTTTAACCTAATCCATCTAATGGTTGTCTGGAAGAGACCGCCAATTGTCACCTTTATTCAAACGTGTTGTCATATTTTTTTATTTATTTACTGTATGTGGTGTTCAATAAAGAATTTATAAATAAATAAAAATAAATAAAAGAACATTTTAAAATTCAAAATCATAGATAGTTTTTTATGTGGCGTCTAGTCAGATAATTTGAGCGGATAATTATATAATTTCCATAATTGCCGGGACAGTTCATTGGCAGTATATAATTTATTGGTTGTTTTTTTTTAACAATTTTAAACAAGAATCTATAAAGATATTAATATTCTCTTCGTCATGTACGTATTCAAATATACATTTTTTATAAAATACTAGTTGATGCAGTAGGCCCTTTCAACTCAAAGAATCAATTACTCTTTTATTGAGGCAATAAATGTCACTTTCTTCCTTGCGAAATAAATCTATCCATTATTTTAATAATAATTTAGATTATTGAATTTTGCTCGCAGTTTCGCCTACGTAGTTCAGATCATTCGGGAACAACAGTTTTTTCTAAATGCAAGTTTTTTGTCCAAAAATATCAGAAATCTGTTCTTCTCTCAGACGGCCAATAAATTACTTTTTATTCCTGCGAGTTGGCCGCGTTTGTATTACGAACTACTGTGTTTTTTCGAAAAACCATATTATCTTTTTTTAATATTTCGCAAATCATACTTGTTTTTAATAGCCTTGACTAACCAGTACAACATTAATACTGATTAGTTAGGTAGATGACGCAAGAAGATGGAACAAACAAACCCACTATCAGATTTAATATATTGAGGACATAATGTTTTTTTAGATTTACGCGAATGTTACACATTGAAATAAAACTATTATTTACTCCCGTCCGCCTCGTGACCGTGAAAACTGTACGAGTGTGTCTCGTAAAGTGATCGAAACATCGGGAAGTCAAAAAATGCAAAAATTAAATAAAATCCGCGATAAAATCCGTAAATAATAATTTTATTTAAATATTGAGGACAGTTCAACTAATTACCTTTACACTTGCCTCTATCACTTGCATAATAATTATCGTTTCGCCAAATTATATTTCTATGCTAATATTATGTGGTACGAAATTTCTACTGGGTCACATGCGTAATACTGTCAAATATTGATTTAGTTGATGCGTTATATAAATATATTTTAATTTGCAATAGGAAGCCGTTGCGTATTCGCATTTTAGTCCAAAACATATGTTTCGTAACGTATAGGCAATAATTTATATTGTCCTAGATTGGTTTCTTTATGACGAAACCGTCCTTCATTAACGGACTTATGACAATAAAGGATTGCTAATCCTTAGCCTAAGTAAAGAATTTCTTAGAGTATTGGTAATGTTATGACGTTGCATCGTTAAAAAATAACGCACTGTTTGTTAGTACTTCCAAGGAAATGACAATTGTAGATACAGGCGAAATATACACATATACAACATTCACATACTCGTACGTAATCCTAACCCCACACTGTGATCGAGTCTTGTGTCATAGTATCAGAAACTACGAGAGACTTTTCAGTCTCACAAACATCCAAAGCCGAAGCAAATACCCGTGGATCACACAAATATTTATCTCGATCGGGGGATCGAACCCGCGGCCTTTCGTTTGGAAGCCGGTGTTTAACCAAAAGAGGCTGTATAAAAATGTACATATATACTTATACTTTTGCCACAATTCAATATTATCTTTTTTTTTTATTTAAAATTATGTTCATTGGTTCTTAACTAACAATAATTTCGTAACATAAGCACCTCATAAATTATACGCCATGTTATTATTTAATACATATTAATAGGCAATATTTAAGGCTATTCCGAAATGTTATTTAATATTTAAAAATATTTAAAAATCTAGAAATACACTGACGATATAACGCACGTGTCGTAATCTAGCGGTTAGTATTCCTGTTGTATCCAAATGTCTAGATAATGACTGCATCTGATAAAGCGAATTGCTTGGGCTCAGGAAGTGAAGATGTGACGTAAAGGCACATTCTCCTTTTCATCCATGGATTGTCTTTGCGTGAATAGAAACCTTTATTATTCAAAGTTCTTTAAACTAAACTAACTAAGACAACATAGGTTTAAAGTATTTGCAATAGTTCTTCCAAGTTAATAAAATTCAATGACGGATAAGAATTTTACAATCCAAGTGTTATTGATATGATATGACCGAGCAATCGATTATGCAAAACGCCTAAATTGATTAAGTATCCATCAATAAATTCCATTATTTATTTGGAATTTGATTAATTAATTATTTTAACGAATTATACTTTTACTAAAATAAAAAAAAAAATTGTTCACAACTTTATAATGATAAGTTATTACGAATAATATGTACGTAGTTTTCATGATTCTATGTTGCTAAACTTTATATTATAAATTTACACTTTATATTTTTAGAATATTATGTAAACATTACTGAGTTTATCTAATGATACTCTTTCACTTCATGACGTATTAAATAAATGTGATTAATATTTAATATTTTATTTTTTAAATAATAAGGCATAAAATTAAATATACTGTCAATAAACATTCCTCCTTCAATGCATATATATATTTTCATATTTTCTTATGAGGATGAATGGCGAGACGAGCAAGCCATTCGCCTGATGGAAAGCGATACGACCGCTCATTGACAGCAGCATACCCAAACAACACCATGGATTACAAAATGAGGCTTGGCATTCCACTACAATCGCCATCCTGATACATAAGAAGATACATAATATGTTAAGTCATATTCAGCTTAATACAATTTTAGATATTAACGTTTAAAAAAAATTTTAGATTCTCCATGACTACAATACATCGTCGAACGAAATCGCAGTGTAAATAAAGTGGGTCAAAATCGCGTCTTAAGGAGTCGGTTACAAACATACAAACAAATATACAAACAAACATACAAACATACAAACAAACATACAAGTGAAGCTAATATAAAGCGTGTAAAAATAAAGAAATTCATCCTAAATATTAGTATGAAAATTTTATTCTCTCGAGATCATTATGCTCTATTACAATATTTTTATCGGTTGCTGTAACAATCAGCACACGTAAGATATTTGTAATGTTTTGAATATGATTAATCGACTGACCTGATCTCGTTAATTAGTGCAGAAAATAACTGTTTTTGTTTTAGTATTTTTTTATGAATCGATCCCGGCCGAGCCTTGTATTTGATAAGGAGCTGAAATTATCTTCTATCTGCTTCTATGAGACAATGTTATCAATTCTTTGTATCGAAGAGATTTTTAGTTTATAATGATAATATTGGGAAACTAGTTTTACTAACAAAAAAATCGCATACGTTGAAAAAATATACAGGTTTTTTACTTAAAAAAACTACTAATTTGCATTTTTAAAATATAAGTATTAATAAAGTCTAATTTATTATGAATAGAAGTAATCAAAAACATAATTTATAATATAACATTGACGCACATTCCAGCATTTAACCAATCGGAATAAATCAAAGATGATCTCACAAAGTAACCGTGACATTTCGTCACATTATTTCCGAAATGTATTCCGAAAAAAAAAATGCCAACTCGAGTGTAATTCAAGACTTTGGTTTCCACACTTGCAATAAGTAGGGCATTAGGTTGTCTAGAGAAATGCCTACGCGAATACTTGCACTAAGTGCTGGTTGTTTGCTTACTTCGCAATCCCTTGGTTGACCGTGCTGTGATAAGCGATTTTGACCCTTATACCTGAGTGGAAGAGCCCGTTTTGCTAAAGAGTAAGTTGTGTCATGCACTAAAGAACAGTAGGCCAAGTATTCAATATTATATGTACGTCAAAAGCTAAAGTATAATCTGAAGTAATGGTGTGTTTTGTAACTTTATATTCATGGTTTGATCAGTGGATTGTCATTAATGGAGGTTGTGTTCTGCATGTTATTTGTTTAAGTGTTCAGAAACTATAAAATTTGTAGAATAGGTTTACTTTTTAAATTTAAATTGGTATACTTAGTGTTATTGCAAAATTTGCTTCAAATTTTAGAAATTGCATTCAAATGTGTTTGGAAAAAAAAATAGAAATATCTAGTTATTACAGTGACCTCAATTACAAAAATAATGATTCGTGAGAGTTTTGCCATGATGCAAAATCTAGACTTCGTTCAAACTTCGTTAAAATATTTTGAAAATCATGTATAAACTAATGATCAGCCCATATTACAATTCAAGTTTAAGCATGTAATATTTATTGCGCTACTGTAGCTTATTAGCATTGTACGCTGCAGGTCTCATCAAGATTTATTGCCCATTAAGTTTTGCAGCAATACGTTTACGTTACGCTTTTGGGAACGTGGAGACTGCTTGGCTTACTTTACGCGTAAAAAATGAAAAGCATTAAGTATTTTAACAAGGAAATTAGTTGCTATCACTTTCATTACTAATTTTGGGAGATTTTTGGGTAATAAAATTCGTACATAAATTAACTACATATTATATCTTTGAAAGGAGAGGCAAAAGTACTACTTGGGCCATCAAAAAATATTTTACCTCTCATGTTGAGAGTCTAATGCCTACATTCCAGTACCCGAAAATTCATGAGATTCAAAACAAAAACTTACGCAAAATAGATTGACCTATCAGGGGCCGAGTTCATAGCTTTACGTTTTACGGTCCATACATGCTATCACCATAGTGGCTCCAGTTGGTTAGACTCAGGCTGTGGAACGAGAGGCCGCGGGTTCGATCTTCGCACCGAAACAATTAATATTTGTGTGAAGCATAGATATTTGTTTCGACTCTGGGTGTTTTTGAGACCGGAAAGCCTCTTATACTTTTGGTTCCCTCGACACAAAACTCGATCTTAGTGTGGGGTCAGGACTTATGTGACTATTGGGTGTAATTTATTATTTAAAACAGCCCAAAAGAAGTATAATTCCAAAAGTCAGCAATAAAAATGTGTTAGGTTGAGATATTGCGTCATTCATAGATAATATTCAGTGGCCGCAAGTGCAGGTTGCGCATGCAGTGGCATGATGTTACGCCAAACATGTAGATAGCATCTCACAAACCCGTCTCACTTTTACGTGCCTCTAGTATTTTGTTGCAATGTAAATATTACAATGTTTGAATCACGTGGGTATTGTATACCTAGTAATGATTTTTAAGAAGACATGCAGCATTGTTAAGGCGTAGGGCGTCGCTGGAGGTCACTTCCAAAATCCTTCGAGGAAGATCTTCAGTACATGTATTTAAAGAAACGAAATTACTTACATACGAACTGTAATGCGGTATTATTCAATGGACTAATACCGAAATGTAAAAAAAAACATACCATAAAAAAGCATACCTACTTGAACTCATCTAATCAAGGCTAAACAGCCGATTGCAGATAGTGTAAAAAAAATAGGTTAAGAATGAGAAACAAAAATGATGCACTCTGAGTCTTCGAAAATCATAGGCTTAGAATCCCAATCAAACGGTGACTTGTTCTGAAGGCTTCTCAAACAATCAATTAACAACATGCAATCTGACCATTTAACTATAATTAAAATTTGTTACGGTGTCGATATCAAACTGATGCGCCCTCGTTAGTTTGAAATGTATCACTCTAAGGCAAGTATGTTGTGCAAAGTGTTATTAAAATTTGCTAATCAATTCAAAGTAAGGAACCGGTCACGTGTGAGGCAACAACTTATGTTGAGTAGTGCTTCTAGAAGCTACGCACTGGAGGAACTTCGGCGTGTTCTTTGTGAGGTCCCGGAGTTTCTCCAAAGTGCCGATGGAGCAAGATAGGGTTTTTAGTCGGTAAATATCCCGTTTCCCGCCTAGTGCGGGAAACCAAGTTGATTATTTCCATGAAAAAAAGGGCTCACGACTATGTGACCTGCATTCATATGTGTATTTTGGTTTATTGTACTGATTCTATAATTTATAGGAATAGTGTTTCTTGAATAGAATATCCTTTATGGATGAACATGTTCCTGAGAACATTGTATTCGCTAATCTATTATGATTAATAACATATTTTCTAAAAAGCTGAAAGGCAAGCTCATAAACCACTACATCGCCAACCCTTGCTTTCTTCAATAATCTCCATAAATTGCGGCATTGAGCTCTGCATTAAAAATAATAACAAACAGATATTTCACTGCATATACCTAAACCGACACCTGACCTGCCACTTCTCACCTACCACAAAGTTATTACATAAGTGTACAGATATTAGGTCAGTGATACACGCAAATTATTTAAACCGCTAAACGGCATGAGTAAACCGCACGAGTTTTCAACCGCAGCCAACTGTAACCCAGAATATGAACTACAACCGCAGTGGCAAATCGTGAAGACAATATTCGAATGTTTTAAACATGGACCACTTTTGGTTTTACAACTTGGAATTTCGGCGTAGGTAATTTGTTAAGAACAAAATAATGCGGATTCGAATTCTAAGACACACCTCTGAGTTCTCGGTGTCATGTGTATATTGATGGCCAATCACCATGCACTATAACGGTGAAGGAAAACATTGAGGAAACCTGCATACCATAGCGATTTCTACGATATGTGAAGTCCGGCAACCCGCACTAGGCTAGAGGGCTGGACTATATTCCCTAAGCAAACGCAATCGTACTCTCGATTGTTGAGGAGGGCCATGCCCTGTGGGTCGTATATGAGCTGATACAGATTTTGTAAAGAGCCCTGCACAACCTTAACATAAGTGACACATAACCGCACTATACACCGAAGCCACCGACCCGCCGCACCGGCCAAGTCGGCAACTTTTTATTAGCGATATAAACAGTGGCTTCATTCATTGCAAGTCCGAAAACTTTGTCGGCGACACAGCAGCACCCAACAGTCAGATATATAGTTCTGACTCCATATTTAGATCAATTAAGCCTTGTGTCGTGGGTATAAGAAACTATAAGAGACTTTTCGGCCTCACAAACACCCGGACCCGACACAAATATTTGTGGGCCACTTTCTTTGTACGAAGTTTGTCGATCTACAGTGGGATAATATAATAAACCATACTGCTTCGGAAATGAATTTAATTCTCGCAATAACCCGGACTAAAACATATACATTTTAATTGGTTTAATGTCTGAGAATTTAGGGCTCAAAATATAATTTACAACATCCAGCCTTTTTGTTCGTGATTCCGACTTAGATATTTACATTTAGAGAAGGCCTAAACTACAAAGCTAAGCACAAAATCTTACGTATGTTTGTTATATAAAATATGAACATCGAGTGTAAACTCTCTACTCTTGTAACATTTACGTTATCGTTAACTATCTTCGATGTTAACTATACATACATACGTTCACTCATTGATTAGTTTCCTGTATGTCGGAACAAGTTCAATCAATCATTAAAATATGTCAAGACTAAGATCAGTTTGCATCCATTTATATCCTACAAAAAGCAAGATTAATGAGAAATCTGATTGGATTCTAATTATAATAATCTTTACATATTTAATAGGGTACTTGCGAACACACAAATGTGTGTAATTACACGTACAGATGTACACACACACACGCGCGCGCGCACATGTACATAAGGGTACTTAGCACAACTAGTACACAGTACACACACAGACCACTAAAACGATGAAGGAAAACATCGTGAGGAAACATGCATACCATAGCGATTTATAAGAATTTCTATGGTATGTAAGTCCGCCCACTCGCACTAGGCCAGCGTGGTGGACCATATGGTCTAACCACTCTCAATCGTACTCTCGATTGTAGAGTATGCCCATGCCCTGCAGTGGGACGTATATGGACTGATACAGAACGGAACAAAGACACACAGAGGTACAATGATAGAGATAATTTTAAAATAATTAAGTACAATATTAAATTATTAACATAGTATATTCAAGCGCTGTTAAGTATTTACTTATGATTCGTTTTGACAGCGTTGGAGTTATAACAGCTGTTATTAGCTCACTTCACTAACAAAAAACTAAAAAAATAAGTACTGTAATAAAAAGAGAGATAAAAAACTTAATCTTTTAATAATATACGAGTATATAATAGTTTTTTGAGGTCGGTGTCAGCCTTGATGTTTGCTCTTAAACACTAACATATCCAAGAACTATGCATTTCTAAAAAAATTAAATACGCCCATATCGAATTGATCATCTCATTTTAAATTTGTAAATAATCTATCTTACTCGAAACTAAAGCAAATGGGTTTATTTTGCTACCAAAACGAGCATTTTTAAAATAAGTTTGTAGAGCAAGGGTCTAACAAAATCGCATAATTGCCTATTTATGTATACTTAAAAACCAACATTTAAAACAGGTTTTTTTAAATAATTGTTTTAAATTATCTTACTAATTGTACGTTCTTTTTGGCGTCTAAATATGTAGAGCATTGTTCTCATTTTGTGAAAGTTCACGCTTAGGTATTTAAACTAGGGCGCCGTGAAATGCCTCTGGCGTGGTTTTTTGATTGACGCACAATTCTATTTTGCTTGAGACGTTAATGTATGTTTAAAAAGAGATGTTATCACAAGAAGGAAATTATTTAGAACTGATTTTCGGTAACATATATTAATGCATTCAAAATGGTCATCTTAGACTGAATAAAGATTTTTATTTGAACTTGTGAAGCCATGTTTTTAGTAGTTAAGTCTATATCAATCAACTAAATCAATCAATTATATCAACTTATAGCATAATAGCAGCAGGCAGGCAGCCGATCATTGAATAACATTTTTTTTTTGACAAATTTTCATAAAAACGTATTTTTCAAACTTGGAGTAAGTGTGAGACAAATGTATTAAGTTGAGGCTTCAAATTGCGGACATATCTGTTCGACCAGCCTTATTTTTTTATTATTTTACTCCCACAGGAATTTTTACAAAAACAAAGGTTTTCGTCACCTGGCACGCTAACTACGCTTAGTCTGTATTTTGGGCGTCAGTGTTTCTCCACTAAGTATCTTAATTTTGTTTAGTGTCTAATTTTGGAATATGTCAATACTCATATGTGTTAACTTGGGTCAGACGGCGAGAAATCACCATCTTATTTTATTATCAGGAGCATTGCAATCACTTTTCTGACTGACTTTAGGCATTGAAAAAATGCGTAGGTAAGACTCGTTATTAGTAGTCTTTTGTTTTAGGTAATGTGGAAATACCACCTCACTTGCTGAAACTTTGGATTAAAAAATATTTGTTCTTCTCCTCGTCCTTCCGTTCATCCTAGTCCCACATTTGATAGGTACACCAACAGGTGATTGGCGCAATATGAGTTAAAACTCATATTTTATTCAGCCATATTTAAAAATCTTATTTTTTCTCTTCCGTGAAAATTTGTTTATGTAACATATTTGCCTTAAATTATAATAATTTATTTATACTATTATGGCGCCCTGGTAATATAAAATATTTCTAATCATTGACTTTACAAAATACACTGCAAGGAAATATTATACACAAAGTATACTGAGTGCAAACCGGAAAACGCAAACGATCCGACGCGACGCGACGTTTTCGTAGAGAAAGGGCACTTGAACAGTCGTTAGGTTTTTGCGCTGCCGACAATTTTATTGCAGCATCTGTTGTTGTATACACATCACCTTTGATGTCTGTGTTCCTAGTAACTTAGTTTCAATCCCCACTTATATATATACGTCGATATCTATATTGCCACATATACTTCTATACTAGTCTATACTACGAGTAGTATTATAAAGAGGAAAGATGTGATAGATCGGGTTGAATAGGTTCTGAAATTTCTGAGCCGATTTGAAAAATTCTTTCACCATTAGAAGGGTAGACTCTGATGAAAATAGACGGTAGATTTTTTTTCTAAAAAGTGTAAATGCGCCCGTGCGGAGCCGGGCCACTAGTCATACGTAAAGCTGAAGAATCTGTTTGAACGCGCTTATCTCAGGAACTACTAATTAAAATAAAAAAATACTAGTAACTAGTCCATACAATATTAGGAAAAGCTATAGAGTTATTTTTAATCAGGAAAATATATATCGGGCCTTTTATCTCCGATGTTACTTCACGCGGGCAATGCCGCGTGTAATACTAGCACTATATTTTACAGATTATACATCCTAACCACTCTCAATTGTACTCTCGATTGTAGAGGAGACACGTGCCCTACAGTGCGACGCATATGGGCTGATACAGATACTTGTTATAAAGAGGATTTTTAAATGCATTTTCTAACTCCAAGCAATTGGTTTAAAAAATTGTTATAATGTTTTTACGTTCTATACATCTATAATTTCACCTACAAGAAAATCTCTGCAGAATATAGTAGGAAGTTATAGAGTGGCCTGTTAGAAGTGCCCAGCATGCTGTCACTTCCTTTTTAAATATTATATGAAATTGAAAAATATATTGAAAATGAATTCTTCGTATAGAATTTGAATTGTCTTATACGCAGTCACATAAATAAATAGTAACAAAAACGTAGTAATAAAATATACCAAAATTCCATAATGGTAATAACACTTTTTTGGGTAGATTACAACATCTCAATACCATGTATACTATTGTTACTTATTGCTGGGCGGAGGATTCCCTTTACACGATGGGAAATATTGGTCTCGTACTTCGACCACGTTGAATCTCTACTATATTCGATACATCCTATGGATTCCATAATGTATCCACAGCCTACACATAAAAACTTATAATTGCCTCGGTGGCGCAATTACACTTTAATACGATTACAAAGCTGAAGTCTTGAGTTCAAATACCAGGTCTGGCAAAGTGATATTGGATTTGTCTAGTCATTATCAGCCCAGAGTAACGAATTTGTGCCCGATATGGCGATAGGCTGCCTCCTATCATATCCTGGGAAAGAAGCGAAACGTGGGTGACCTGGTAACACTTCTGCTTACACTTGCTGGGAAAAGGCGTGATGTTAATGTGTGTATGTATTGCTCATAAAAAATCTCAATGGTTCTGGCAAATAGCCAACTAGGTCAATGAAGATTATGCTCTATATTCCAACTACATTCCCGATCTGCTGGAAACTATATTCACTAGCACACTAATTATTATAAGTATCACTATAATTTCTAGAGCTGGCTATCATTATTTAATGGCCAAATAATAGAAATAAAATATAACATCACAAATTGAAAAGTAAAGTGTTATAGTAAAATTGACCAATTCAGACGATTGAAAAATCCTTAATAATTCGTCTACAGTAATGAGGCTTAACATCTCAAGTCTCACAATATTGAGCGCAGTGGAATGCCCAGCAATGTTTTGTAATTCATTATGTTGTTTGGTGTTGCTACTGTCCCTGAGCGGTCGTACCGCTTACCATTAAGCGAATAGCACGCTCGTCTCGCCATTCATTGCAAAAACTAACTTTCGTTTATAAAACCTTACAGGTAAAATGTTTGAGTGAGAGTGCAAGGGGTTTCCGAAAGGCAATCTTTAGTACGAGGTATTTAGGCCAGCCGGCCAAGCGAAGCGGTTCCAACATCTTTCAAATTAAACACGCTACATTCAACTTTATTTTGATAGCAATAAGGCATTATAAACATAATGTATAGAGTAAGAAATTGTCCATTACACTAGACCTATGAAGTTATAAGCATGACCATCGATATTAAATGGATGGTGGATATGGTGAGAGGGCAAAGGGGGATCGTGATATACTGGTTTAACCTCCTACTAATTTACGATATATGAATAGCTCGTTGAGACAATAATATTCGCTTATATTATTTTTATGGTGCTTCTAATTTATTCCGTTGTTTTAAAATGTATTACAATTTTCATTATATTGTGGGGCATATTAAAAGAGTGTTAAGGATATTTCCGGAAAAGTAGTTATTCTTAGGCATTACTACATTAAATATAAGAAGCAATGCGATCTGTTGGCCGTAGCCTGTAAGTTAAAGCGGCACTTTGTTGAATATGTGAAACAAAAATAAGAAAATGTGGAAGAAAAATAAAAAGATTCTAAAAAATATTTTGGGTGGAAGCAATTTAATCACAATTTGCAATAAACTGCGTAATTGCAGGTTTGTCTCCAAACCTAAGACGTAGTGATATGTCAGGCCCTCCGTTCTAAAATAGGAACTCTAACGGTGAAAGGTGTACGCCACAACGTAGGTTAAATCTTAACCTTTCCCTCGTGAGTTGTGATGATGTAACGAATTAACTTAAGCATGGATATTGCACATCTTAATTTATGGCTTGTTAAGACTGCATTGTCAACAAATCGGAAATTCTATGAATGGTTTGTTTTTCATTACGTAATCTACACTTTTTCACAACGTCGTTGCTAGACCTGCAAAAAAAATAATCGTTGTATTATCTAGATTCTAGATAACTATCTTTGGTAAATATATTTTATTGAAGATTTACAGAAGTCTTTCAATAACACTGAAAATTATATTGTAATTTTTGATAATCAAGACACCAAACTTGTATAGAGCCTTATTAATAGGATAAGCGAGGTATTAGCTTTAGCTCAAGGCTTAATAAATAAAGGCTTTAGAATTTACTATACATATTATTTAGTCTATTTTTTTACGATTAAAATCAGTTTTTTACTATATAAGGCTGAAGTACATCTGTAGTGTTTACATAAACTCGTAAATATCTCGCTATTCAGTAGTAGTCGATCTATATATCAAGTCAATTCTTAAACCTTGGCTTAAACTTAATTCCTCGCTCATCGAAGTTTATTATTAAAGCCTTAATTATCCGTCACGTTCAAATCACAACTGTCCGTGTTTTAGCATTCGTGTTACAATATTGAATTAATCAAAGAATAACTTAACGTGTACGCATAACAAATTAATCAAATTAACAAGTAATGGAAGGAAGTTGGCACTTAATTATTGCAAACATGAATAGTAAAATACTTGTTTCTTAATAATGCATTTTTGGCACAATTTAAACGTCGTATTAGCTAACTACTACTGCACAAATAATATATCCAACACATCTGCTTCAGAATTAGGTTTAGCGGGTAAAAAGTTTCATGTATGACCAAAATAGGATTTTTTCATTACAATGAATGGCGATACGAGTATGTCATTCATCCGATGATAAGAGATACGACCGCTTATGGACAGAAGAAAAATCAAACAACACCATGGATTACAAAGCAATGTTTGGTATTCCACTGCGTTCGCCATCCTTATGCATAGGATATTAAGTCTTACTCTGACTACTATGCCCTTCAAATCGGACATATCAGTGCATTTACACGTTTGTTTAGCGGAAAATAGACATTGCGGTTGTATCTTCCCAGGCAGACTTTCACATATGAGAGACCTACCACCAGTAAGAAAATTATATCGGGAGCTGTTTTTTATTGTGTCGAGAAGGAAGCTGCCAAGCCTTCCTTTCTGTATCTCTTAGGAGGCCGGAAGGAATACGCTGCTGGCACTGGCCTTGTAACCTAGTACACCACATGCTCAAAAATACCTCCTGGAAGGTTGAAAGAAGTGTGATGTCACTGGCCTTCCAGTCTTGTAGATCATATGTTCAAAATAAAAAGAATTATAATAAAAACAAGTTAACATCTGCCTGAGATCGTGTGAGATGAAATCACAGATGAGATCTGAAACGCGTGAGATCTAAAAACCTTAAAATGTGTGGCTACTAACTCACAAATATTCGTGTTAAGTCTTGAGGTCGTGAGACTGTAAATTCTGAAAAGGAGAATATAAGAAGTGCATCTTGCTGTGGGTTAAAATCAATTATTTGACAGTCTCTCTCTCTCTCTACCTCTCTCTCTCTCTCTCTCTACCTCTCTCTCTCTCTACCTCTCTCTCTCTACCTCTCTCTACCTCTCTCTCTCTCTCTCTCTCTCTCTCTCTCTCTCTCTCTCTCTCTCTCGCTATGAATCCTACAAGGGGTCACTTTCCCTTGTTTTTCTTCATCTGGGTGACTTGTCAGAATATTTACGGGTAGAATTTTATCAAAGCCTTACAATGAACTTTATGCTAAACATCAACAAAACGTTCATTGAAAAGTACTTACAATTGAAAAAATTTACTTATTGCATGAATATTCAACAAATTCCCAAATAAAAGTATCTTGTATCATTCCCACCCCATAGATCTCACCCTATGATGCCGGAGGGGTGTGCGGGTAATGACCTCAGGGGGTGAAAGCTTAGTCCCGTAACAATTTTCAAGGGGAACGCACGTCTGCTCCCTTCGCGATATTCGTCAATAATGTGAAACCTTCCATCCTTAAATCGAATTAAACATGTCTTCCTGTACACAAATATTGATAAAACAAACGTGATGTTGTGAATAGATTAGATGTGAAAACAAAATGTGTGAAATATGGTACGTATGTACATAATTCGTTCAACCGTATGATCGTGACATATATGATAGAGTTCTCAACTAGGTTTTTTTGTGTGAATTTCACCAACCCGCTCTAGGCCAGTAAGATAGACTGTAGCTTAAGCCCAAACAATTGAAAGCACCGCAGCAGCTATAATAGGCCAATACAATACAGTACAGATACCCATTTTGTCAATAGTTATTTTCCCGAATTTGTTGAAAGGGTATCTACATTCAGTATAAAAAAAAAAAAACAATATTAATCTTATGCTATATACAAAATTGTTTCTCTTTATCGTATGTTAACTGCAAAATTTGGTGTGTGTTGTGTCTACTGTGTATATAAGTAATTGTTACACTAGTTATTATATAACATGTATGAAAGAGTTAGTGTGAAAATTGTTGGTGACCAAATTAATAAATAAAAAAAAAACAATATATATTTATGGGGATGGTCTGTGTAGTGCATTATGAGCTCAAAGCGCATCCCCTCTGCGCAAACAGGAAGGTAATGACGTAGGGCCTTTGAAAGATACCACACAGCCCTCCGCAGTCAGCGGCTTATCTAACTAAATGTATGCTACGAGTATAACATGATTCAACAGATTGCTTTTGGTTCAGAAAGTTCCAACTATAGTTTTCGTATATTATATCGTAAAATTATAAATAGCTTTAAGGATATTATGAGTTTTAATTAGTTTTAAGGATTAACTAGATTAAGGACAATAATAAAGTTTGTAATTGGGTAGGCCGGCTTAATTGTTTCAGTAAATTAGTTCGTCTGGTATGCTTTATACGAGTATAAACGACGCTACATATGCCATAATATAATGCAGTGTGTGCAAGAATGAAAAATAAGAGATGTGAAATCCATTTTTAATATCAATTATTGTATGTTGTCAACGATCTAAAAATCAAGGTTATTCCCATTAAATACGAGATACTTTCCCGTGAACGTCACAGCTCCAGACGCAGTGACGTCACTAAACTGAAATATTATAACATTTTCTCGATAATAATACTTGTAAACTACAGTAATTATGACTCCATTATTGAATAATGCACCAACCCGCACTAGGCCAGCGTGGTTAACTATATGGCCCAACCACTTTCAATCGTACTCTCGATTGTATAGGAGGCCCGTGTCTTGCAGTGGGACGTACATAACTATATGGGCTAATACACTACAGTACAGAACAGTAAAGTAACGAATAATGTCAAAAATTTTGAAAATTATGAAAATTCTTTAAATATGCTACGATATACATTACTTGGCATCAAAACGTAATAAACAAATTTTGATGCTGCTAATGTTTCCCTAAGCGTACAATGCTGTTTGGCGGAAGAAATTGACATTGCAGTGGTACATTCTCAGGTGGCCTCTTACATATTGACCCTTGAACCCTTATAAACATTATCAGTGGTTGCTATGTAGACAACCTTATTTATTTACACTTTATTGCACACAAAAGGAAAACAAATACAAACAGAAATCACAAATATAAAAAGTACAATTGGCGGTCTTATCGCCGAAAGGCAATGTCTTACAGACAACCATGGGATGGATTTAAAAATAGGATAAATAAAGGGCAGTCTAAAGTGTAAAGGATAGAACTTGCTTAAAAAGGAAAAGTGTTGCAAATAAGTACAATTAATTTAATAAAATTTCAAGTAATACAAATAATAAATACACATATTATGTTATATAAACATATATATACAAATATGCATACATAGTTAATATAATAACAATACATACATTGGAAGATACATATACATAATATATTGATATATACATATATATTAAAATACCAGTACATACAAATAGGTAAATTATCCACAGAAATGTGTCAGTTCAGTGAGAAAGATAGTAATCTTTGACAAGTTTTTTGAAAGATGATAGTGATCGTGCCCGTCTTACCACAACTGGTAATGCGTTCCACAGTCGAACAGCCTGGACAGTAAACGATTTATCCAAGAATGTGGTGGAGTGCACGGGCATTCTCAGCTTCAAGCTCTCTGACGACCGTAGGGATCTAGTATGTGAGTCGTGGAGAAATACAAATCGATCTTTGAGATAAGAGGGGGTAAGGGGATTAAACAATATGTTGTACAGAAGATAAAGAATATGAGCATTCCGACGAAGTCGTATAGGCAACCACTTGAGCTTTACACGGAACTCTGATACATGATCATATTTGCGTAAACCAAATATGAATCTAATACAAAAGTTTTGAAGGCGCTCAAGTTTATTAAGTTGGTCCTCGGTGAGATCAGGATAGCTGACATCGGCATAATCAAGGATAGGGAGAAGGAGGGTTTGCGCTAATGAAATCTTTGTAGCAACAGGTAGAAGGTTATGTAATCTTCGCAAGGACCTTGCCGAGGCGAACAATTTTCGACTAAGTTCCTGAAGCTGTGGACCCCAGGTGAAGGATTTGTCCAGAACTACTCCAAGGTTCCTAACTTTGTCACTATAAGGGACGGTAGTACCGTCACAAATTACAAGTGGTAGCTGGTCCCTATCAAGCTTAGAAATCATTCTGGGGCTACCGATAATAATCGCCTGAGTTTTGGATGGGTTAATTCTTAAGCCATGAGTCTTACTCCATACACAGATGTGCTGGATATCTCTGTTAATGTTATCAATCGCCTCAATAACCTTATCAAAAGGTGCCTGAGTATAAATTTGCAAGTCATCTGCGTAGAGGTGGTAGGAGGAGCGAAGATGATTAGATATAGAATTGATAAAGACAGCAAAGAGTAAAGGAGATAGCACGCCGCCCTGTGGAACGCCAGCAGATAAGGAGCACCACGAGGAATAACTATCCTCAACACAGATGCGTTGCCGGCGCCCATACAGGTAACTACGAAACCAGTCAACTGCTGTTGGAGATATGTTGAGAGAACGCAGCATACTGAGCAATACATCAAAATCAATGGTATTGAAGGCGTTACTGAAGTCCAGCAATGCTAAGACTGTCAGCTTGCCTTCCTCCATACCGGACCTTATGCCATCCGTAATATGAGTCAAGGTGGTGGTTGTACTGTGCCCGGGACGAAACCCCGACTGGAGCGGGTTTAGGAGATCATTTTTGGATAGAAAATCGTTCAATTGGGTGTGGATCAGGCGTTCAAGAACTTTGGAAAGGAAAGGGAGAATGGAAATGGGTCGGAATTCCGAAAGTGTAGAGGCGTTGGATTTTTTAGGAATGGGGATAATGTGGGCTTCTTTCCAAGCACTTGGGAAAATCCCAGTAGTGATGGAGTGGTTAAGGATATGGGAAATAATAGGAAGGATTTCGTCAAGTATAGGTAGAATCATATTACGGGTGACGCGATCACTACCCATTGCATTAGATGAAATAAGCTTGATAGTTTTCTCAACATCACAAGCAGCAAATTGTTTGAAAGCAAAAGCCGAGTAATTGGGAGTCTTAAGAGTAGAAAGATGTCGAATAGTGTTATTTTTAATCGTCTTATCGAAATTGGACGATGAAGAAAAATGTTGGTTTAGAGAATTTAAATCAATGGATTTAGGAATCGAATCATGGTGAGATTTACCCACTCCCAATGTCTTGAGAAATTTCCAGACTTTAGCTGAGTCTCCGTTTTCAACGGAGTTGTGAATATGACGGCGTTGAGCATTCCTACACACCTTACTGCAGTGATTTCGAATGGCTACATACTTTAGCCAATTCGACTCGTTGGGGCGACGATTGTACCTTGACTTGGCCGACGCTTTTTTAGCAAGAAGTTCTTTAATTTCGGCAGTAAGCCAAGGTGACGGTAGGTGCTTAATTTTAACAGAGCGAACTGGTGCATACTTGTCAAATAATTCAATTAATGTGGTATTGAAAATATGCACCTTGTCATCCACACGGTCTGAGTGAAGGAGCAAACTCCAGTCGATGTTATTAGCAGCCTTGCGAAGATTATCCAGGTCAATACCACGAAAATTTCGCTGCCTTCGTATTGTCGTTATATAGAAGTCGGCTTTGCTGTGGCTGACATTACTTAGTTGGTTATGGACTACATATGACTAGACGATATTAAAGATCTAGGAGAAATTGATGTCGTGTTTATTTTATTTTACAAATTAGAAGTTGCTTATAAATTTAATCTTGGTTTTTTATAAAAATATTGTTTTCTTTTTCCTTTTTTTATTACTTTTTGTATTCTTAGCTCAAACTGAATGCAAAAGTCGTTCCAAGGGACAATACATTCGATAACTAAAATAAGTTTATGAATAAGGCTATTATAGTTTTTTCTTGATAAATAATTTCATTAAATATGTTATCCTGTGCTACACAAAGGCACACATCTTAGGAACTAGTAAATATACGACAAAATGATCAAGAAAATATACTTTACTAAACAATAGTCGTAATCTAGGGATGATATCACAATTCACAGTCAAAGGCCCCGCTCCGAGATTCGTTAATGCATTACACTTTGCAAGTACGTCGCGGAAGTGAAAAGTCAAAGTTCAACGTGAACGGGGAAAGTTTCTACGTAGGAACAGTTGTAAGATGTGATCCGCACCATTTTAAATTGCTTCTATGTGTATGACGTGATTTGACGAAAATAAGACTTATATTTTATGTCTCAGGATGGTGAGCGCGGTGGAATACCAAGCATTGACTTAAAATTCATGGTGTTGTTTGGTGTTACTATTATCCCTGATAGGTCGTATCGCTTATCCGGCGAATGGCATGCTCAATGCTCGTCTTGCCATCCAGTGCAATAATAAAAAAACAGCGTTGCTTCTACACTATCTACACTACAACTAGGGCTCCTATTTGTAGTAATGATCTCAATCTATGAAGACTACGACGAAACCTTTCAATTTATTCATCTATTTTAAATCACTTAAGGTTGCCCAATACTTCCGTCGTCCCCTTTTCTGTCCTGCTCGCCTGCCAGTTTGATGGGCCGGCAATACATCTATGATCCAATCGTTACGGTTACTCATGGGCAGCAGCGACTACTTACCATCAGGTGACCTGTTCGCTTGTTTGCCGGATTTGTGTAATAAAAAAAAGAAAATAGAAAATATTGTAAAATATTGTTCTAAATATGAAATATTTATGTTCCAGAAACCGTCGCGCTAAGCCAGAAGATGCAGGAGAACCTCTCATGACCTTGAAGCTACAGTGAACAACACGACAGAAGACAAAATGGCGCTGTTCAACAACTCATTCACCAGAACCTACAACAGGTTGTTCATCGAATTAGCTGGTAAGCTCATTATTATCAATTATATGTGCTGTCCAGTATGTGCAAACTGCAATGTCTTGAGTGGTATGGGATATGGTTGTTATGTAGGCATTTAAGATGCGTCAAAGATATTTTAAAAAAGCGTAATATATTTTTAAATATTGTATCAGCCCGTATACGTCCCACTGCAGGGCACGGGCCTCCTCTACAATCGAAAAAACGATGGAAAGAGGTAAGGCCATATTATCCAACACCGGTGTATTGGATTATATGGCCTTACCTCTTTAAAAATATAACTGTATTAGGCCAGTGCCTAATACAGTAATATTTTTGCAAACCGCATTGGTATGCAGGCATTCTCACGATGTTTCCCTTCGCCGTAATAGTGCGTGATTATTACCTATCAATACACACATGATTCCGAAAAGTCAGATGAGTGCCTAGGTATTTGAAGTCGTCTGGGCAAACCTACTTTTTTTATAAATATTTTGACATTTATTACGACCTTGCCACGTTTTTGGTTGTGGCCAAATTGCATATTCTAGTTTGGTAAATAACATTTCGTATTTAGCAAGGCAAAATATGAATATTTACAATTCTAATAAGACACGCGATTATTTTGTATAATAAACATTGTCTATTGCAAGTTTATGCATTTTCATATGCAAACTACAAATTACTTGTAGTAATTACTAATTGTAGTAATTGCATTAATTAGCAATTCCAGCAAGTAATTTGTAGTTTGCATATGAAAATGCATAAATAGTATTGTATTGTGTTTTTGATTTTATCCATAAATTTTAAATACTAAAATCTATTGACCCATTTTTAAATGCTGACCTGTGAAACTTGATTAACTTGCTTTATTTTTATTTCATTTAATGGCGAGTTTAGCATGCCATTCGCCTGATGATAAGCGATAAAATCACTCATGGACAGTAGCAAAATCAAACAACACCATGAATTATGAAGCAATGCATTGACATTCCACTGTGTTCGCCATCTGGAGACATAAGATGTTAAGTCTCACTATATTCAATAGTTACCTTTAATAAGGAACAAAATAGTGCATTTATACTGCTGTTTGGCGGGAAAAAAGACATTGCGATGGTGATCTAGGCGGCGTCTCATATATGAGTGACCTACCACCAGTGAATAGTAAGTAGTTAATAGTAATAGGATATTTGTTTCTGAATATAATATTTCAAAATTATTGCTGATAAGGCTTAAATATTCTCAATTTGAAATTGCGTACTGGCAAGCATACCGTAGGATTTCTACCTATGAATTGAATAGACAAATCTTAAGTTAAAGTCGCTGTGATTTACAGACAGATCTATATCTAAATAGTCTAAATCTACATCGGCCCATATACGTACGTCCTACTCTAGGGTACGGGCCTCCTCAACTATCGAGAGCACAATAGAGACGGGTCATGCCGTATTGATTTATTGCCCTGGACATATATACGTAAATAATTTAATTTTGGACCCCTCCCCCACTACACTCTACAGGCTAATTCAGCACGTTGGTCTAGACCCTCCTTAGGGAGGGTTTGCGGAAAAACAAGTAGTAAATAATATAATAATCAGAAAATACTTGCAAAAATAAACGCTATGTTGCTTCAAACCTTGAACGAGTTACACGACCGCGACATTAATTACACATCTTACACGCTAATTGTAATCGACGATTGCATGATTTGTATGTCGTTGATTTATGTTGTGATGACTTTCAAATTCGGGTCCTGTTTATAAGATGGCCTCAATAACCTTCGTATAAAAATTAGGAGATGGAATAAGCAACATCGACACTTTGAAGGTTGCTTTTCGGATTTTAAATAACTTCGTACAAGAACTTCATGTAAAATCTTTCGACTTACAAAATCGATGAAGGCAAACAAGACTATTTAAAACAAAAAAAATCAATGAATACAAACATGCTCCATCTATAGTTAGGATAGAAAATTGTGCTAATGTTGAGAACTTTTTTAGAAAACCTTTACTTTTATATTATCCAAAGACATGTTGAATTTATCATCAAAAATAATCAGTAATATCAGTAATTTTAATTTGATCCCCTCCTCTACTTTCTTAAACAGGAGCACGAGTGCTGGTTTGCATAGCTACAACTTGATAGTCCAAACTATTTTGGCGCGAACCGGAAAGGTTCGCTAATTTGTCTTTGTGCCGCACCATCAAGCGATAGAATAGTTCACCGTCACACGTGTTCCCTCCTTCCTTTAATCCTGGGTCTTTTCACCGTTGTGTGAAGAAGCATCTCAGCAGGATGTCATGATTGTATGGAATGGCATGGGAACGCTGTCAGGTGCCATTCGATTCTCTGTCTGAACGGCGTCTGCGCATACCGTCAGGTGCAGTGCAGTCAGTATGCCGCGCCGGATTAAAAGAAAAGTGAATATAAAAATGACCTGACTATGAAAACAATAGTCTCGAAATATATACCCATAGAAAAGTCAATTGATTGTTAAATACTCAGTGACCTGATTATCGTGATGAGGAAATTGATAAATATTTATGATAATTCATACCTACAACTGTAAATAATCATATCGTTGAAAATTTGTATAAACATCCGGCAAACAGATTATTTGATGGTAAAAGTGATATCTGCTGTTCATGAACATCCACAACGCTTGAATCATAGATGTGTTGCCGGCGCATCAATGTAGGAGGGAAGCGCGAAGGAATAATAATGGGAAGAGGAAGGGAGCATCCGGCAATCTCAAAACATGTATAGGCAATCCTTTCGACAACGATCTATTGAAATCGGCTTACTGTTGGCGACTTTCTATAAAATCTCTTAAGTACCTAGTCTACTTCAGCGTATAGATTAAATATTGTCTCTGAATTGGTAAAAATAAATTGCCAACTATTGTCACCAAAGGTGATGACAATTGCCATTAAAAGTTTTCATTAGCATTAAGACTGAATTCGGAATTACAAATTTAAAAACATGCATTTAAAATTAGGAAATATAAACCAGTCTCTTATCGTTTTCCTTTACCCTAATATCAGCATCGAGGTCCTCCTTATTAGAACTCTCATCTTTGCACTATATACTCTTGAGACACATTGGACTTCAGTACCAAAATACGCAAAAAAGCTTCATATACCTCATAATTATTCTTCTAATTCCAGACCCCAGAACCAATGACTGGTTCCTGATATCGAGTCCTGTGCCGGGCATGACCATACTAGGGCTGTACCTGTACTTCACACTGAACTGGGGACCACGGTACATGGCCGACAAGAAGCCGTTCCAACTACAGAAGACGCTTGTAGTGTACAATTTCATACAGGTTCTGGTTAGCTGCTATTTATTCCATGAGGTGAGATTTGATCTTAATTAATAACTTAGATAAAATTGGATTTAATATGTACATTGGTTGAATCTTGTTTCAAAATAACTCATAATTGTATTTCAATACAAATTAAAGTTAATTGGACCATGAAATGGCATGTTGGGAATATAGTGTTTAATGTAAAATATATTAGCAAAATTATGCAATTTAGAAAATATGACTTTAGAATAGTCTGGTGTTAAATGTTAATGTCGTTTTAATTTGTGTTTTCTCGAAACATGAGATCACATAATCTAAACCAAATTGTTATTGATATTCTAAAGAGTGGAAAATTCGTTTCACACAAAAATTTGGTAAAAACATAAACAACTGAAACTTCAACGATTAATTAATATCGTGTTTAGTATAATAAATTGATAAAGACCTTGTAACACCATATTATACTTTTGGCTATAACTTACATGGACCATTGACATTAGTTCGGATTATACTCTTAAAGTAGGTCTAGTGCGACAGCTCAGACCGGCTCAATGCCATCTCATCTGATAACCTTCAGAGGTAATCTCCGTATAAATTGTACATCGGTAATGTGCAACAAAATTATATTGTTAGTTTTCAAGGGTCCATATGGATCTATGTTTCTATCTGCCTCAATGTTATTTTTATTTCGTTAGTTCGATAGACTCACTATGATTTTTTTTACAAAACAGTTTCGGCAAAAACAGGTCACCTGATGGTAAGTGCTCACTACCGCTCATGAACATCCATAATGCTTGGATCACAGATGTGATGCCCGTTTTTCAAATTGGGAAGGGAGCGGGAAGGAAAAAGGAGTGGAAGAGGAGGGGAATGGGGTATCTGGCAATCTCACTCACTGAACGAAACGTGACAGCAAAGCTTTCACTTCACGTCGATCTCCTGTGAGACAGTGGTACCATCCTAGATGAGCCTACCCATTAATGCTGAGTCATGACTGACAATAAGGTCGCTGTCTCACATACGAAATTTATTATTTGGAGTAGATTTAGATGTAGTCGATATTTTACGAAACCCGTTACTTTATTGTCAAACAAATAAGTGATAGGTGCTTAGAATTTTTAGGATTTTGAGGGAGAAATAAATTTTGCTGTGGTACCTACTTGGGCGGCCTCTCAAATAATATGAGAGACCTACCACAAGTATAAAATTTATAAAGTTAAGAACCGATTACGTCGAAACGCGTATAAAATAGAAGACATTTTATTTAAATTGTATTTTGTGATAATTTCAGGGCCTCGACGCGGGATGGTTGAGGACTTACAGTTGGAAATGTCAACCCGTTGACTTCTCTAGGACGCCTGAGGCTATGAGGGTAAGAATCAAATTTTTATCTTGTACGCCTATAATACGCTTTGAGTGTTTATGACAAAAAATTGACAAGTTTTCTTTACAATTCGTATTGTATCGGTATCAACATGGCAAGTGATCTCTTTTTGATAAATTCGATGGTTGGGATAATTGTCAGAGAACATATCATGATTATTGGGGCTTAAAGTATTATAATTTAAGAAAGAACTAAATCTAATATCAAATCTAAGAAACAAAGAGTTTTAATTTCTCTATTCCATTTCAAAACGGATAGGAAAATGTTGCTAAGATTTATACTTAATTACATATTATAATAATACTTGATAAACACGAATACAGTATATTAATAATAAAGGAAATACTCAGCACCGTAATTATACTAGAATACATCAGACGTTATCATGTCACGTTAATGCGCGGTGCATATTCGCCAGGCGTGAACCGACAATAGCAATTAGATTGCTATATTGTTTTATAATGAATAAAATCACAAGGAAATTCTCACATTTTATCGAAACTAACTATCTTAATTCAAAACAAACCTTGATGCATGACTGGTGCAGGCATGAGGACATTAAGCTAAACCGATGCACAATTTCTATATATATGTATGTTTAAATCTATATGCTATCGTCACTTATTTTACTAAACAAAATACTTTAAAATTATTCAATTAGACGTCACACCACAATTTAGAAAACAAATATGAATACAATCTACATGTATTCTATAATGTTCCACTTAATAAAAAATATATAGGTATGTATATGGAATGGTTTTATTTATTTATGTATTTGTGCGGTTTCGTAACATGTTTTCCTGCTATTGGAGATAACAAATACAATAATCAGTTCAATTCGACAGCCACCGCTGTGCATCCATGAGTTCCATTCACGCACCAAGACAAATATTTGTGTGATGGATTTGTTTCGAGTCTGAATGTGTGACATCGAAGAGTCTCTCATGTTGTTTATGATCGCCACGACACAAGACTCTGCAGGCCTTATTAACAAACTCTGATAAGTGAGGGATTAACTTCGGCCCTGTGATTTAATCCAAGGTTTACTATGGACACGATTATTTGTTCATTCTTCTTACTTTTAAAATTAGTAGGTTGCCTTAACAGAATATTCATGTAAGGCCGAAATACATCCTTGCTTATTATTAAAGTCGTGAATTCTAAAGCCTTGGGCTAAAGTTAGTCCCACGCTCAAAAAGTTTATTTATAAGGCTCTATTAACCTATATTTGCGTGTGGACAGCACTATGTATGTGCAGTTTTGAGTATTTATCTCTGTATCTGAATCCCACATAAATTCTTCTGCGGGGCACGGTTAAGTCATATAATCCACCAATCCTCGTGCGGGTTGGCGGACTTTACATTGGGACTATTTATTTATTTAAAATTGGTGTAAGTTATTTTCTACCACTCTCGTGTAGTGTAGGTTGGTGATTTTAATCATAATCCTTGTCTCATATAACCTTATCGATTTCCAGGTAGCTTTCGGCGTGTACATATACTTCCTGGCGAAGATGTCCGAGCTGCTTGACACAGTGTTCTTCGTGATCAGAAAGAAAGACCGGCAGATCACGTTCCTCCACATGTACCATCATACAGTGATGCCTATGATATCCTGGGGTGCTACCAAGTACTACCCAGGCGGGCATGGCACTCTCATCGGTGTGATCAACTCTTTCGTTCACATTATAATGTATACTTACTACATGCTGGCTGCTATGGGACCGCAGTATCAGAGGTACCTGTTTTGGAAGAGGCATATAACGACTTTACAAATGGTAAGTGCTATACAACACGGATTTAATATTATTTAGCGTAATAGCCTTTATCATGTTTATTTATTTATGTTTGGTCTTAGCCCTAATTCAAAGTTGTGTGCTAGTACATTCAGCACAAACGCGCATTACACAATAAAGAGAAACACAGGAGAGGAAAAAAACATCCTGTATTTAACTTGTCATAGTAGATAGGCTACGCCACATATAGCCGCATTCCATAATCAACCAATCCCACCATTTTAACCACATTATCGGGTTTATTATAACCAGCTTAATTACATCGTTTGGCCAGAGGTAATCATTATTTGTTGCCTATAATACCGATTTTATCCGAACAGCACTTTATTTAACATTCGGTCCAGTTCAATATACAGTACACCAGATTCCGTACCCATAAACGCATTTTAAAAAAACAAGTTCAATGAATTTAAATGTGTTTCAAAAACATTATCAATGGCAGCCGTTTTCAATTTCTACAGACTTATGAAATGTTATGATACGAATGTGAACATGTATTACCATTTTATGTATCTTTGCTATAAAAGCCGAGTAGGCGTTTAGTAATGCAACTTCTGGGATCTGTTTAAACATAACAATACCGCAAGTAGGTAATCTAGTAAAATAGTAAAGAAGATGTATCGTATCATATTCTGTTTTGCATTATTTATATCAGAGTGTACAGTGGAGCATGTAATTTTATATTGGACGTAAATCGGGGCGCCCGTCGCCCTGGGATGTCCGGTGCTGCCCACAATGCGTGTGACGGCTATCGAGAGGTTTTTAGTCAGTATGCTGGCGTAAGTATTGCCAGGGACCCAGCTCGGCCACAATATCCGCGTTTGTGCCGGGCTGGAAGGCCAGAGACACTGACATACCCCTTTCGGCCTCCTCGGGGTACCGAAAGGGTAGCTTAATAGCTTTTCCTATTGAACAAAAAATAAATGTAATTTTATGTAATTTTACTCAGCGATCTACATTTTTTTGCTATGAATGATGAAATTAGCATGCCGTTTGCCTGGTGGTAAGCGATACGACTGCTCATGAATAGTAGCAAAACCAAACATCACCTTGAATTACAAAGCAATGCTTAGCTTTCTACTGCGCTCGCTATCCTGAGACACAAGATGCTAAGTCTCATTATGAGCAGTAGTTACTCTGGATAGAATATTCTTCAAACCTAAACATAACAGTGCATTTAAAATGCTGTTTGGTGGGAGAAATAGACATTGCGATGGGGTCCATCCAGGTGGCCTCTCACATATAAATAAAATAAAATAAATAAATAACACCCAACAGTGACATACATAGTCCTGACCTCACACTAAGATCGAGTCTTGTGTCGTGGGTAGTTCCTACGGGAGACTTTTTGGTCTCATAAACACCCAGACCCGGAAGAAATATTTGTAAATAATATAATATTTGTGGGCCGCACAAAGATGTCTCTCGGTGCGGGGATCGAATCCGCGACCTTTCATTTCACAATCGGCGTCAAACCAACTGCGCCACGGAGGGTGTCCATATGAGATATGAGAGACCACATTATGAGTATCACATAGTTTCAATTATCATTTCGATAAGAATGCTAGCCAAGTTTATGTTTATATTTTTTTATTACAGCTACAATTCTGCATCGCATTCCTACACTCGGCTCAGTTGCTCTTCTACGACTGCGGCTACCCTCGTTGGTCCGTCGTCTTCACTCTACCCAACTCCATCTTCTTCTACTATCTCTTCTACGACTTCTACTACAAGGCTTACGGTAAACCAGAAAAAAAGAAATCTAGTACCATATCTGCTAACGGGCATGCCAACGGTATCAAACATGAGAACGGCCATCTCAAGATTGGCAATGGAGTAGCTAACGGAAACTTGAAGGAAGAAAAAATAGAGAAGAATGATTAAAAAGATAAAAGTATGAAATGTGATTGTACTCATTTTGTTTGTAAATAAGCATAGATTAGACTTTGTACCATTTTAGAATAATAATGTAGAGGATCATTGAGTATGTAGTAACGGAGATTTAGCAAATTTAATAGATAAAGTTGGTAGTTGTTCAGTAATTTCTTTTAACATTTTAAAACTTAAGCTAATTAAAATGTATATAAAAGATTAATTTAAGGTGGTTAATAATTTTCTAACTTGGATAACTGGTTTGCCATTTTGGAAATATCGTGGGCCCGCGATATATGAGTTACCAAGCAATTTAAGTCTGTTATGTCAAGTTATTTGAGAGTATACGTAATAATTAAGAGCAAATTATAGATATCGTAGAGATTTTGTAAGATTGATCAATTTTATTTGTGGTTTTACTGATACTGATCATTGGCCATGTATCAACACGTGTTATACACAACACCAGTGAACATTTTATCCTTAATTTGCGATTACAGGTACAGGTATAGTATGAAAATAGCAATATTGCTATCCCAGTAAGGTTTTTCAATAAGTGACCATAGTACAGTTGGCATAAAAATTGCAATTTATTTCAATATGAACATATTTGGATTCAACAAGGCAACATAAGTATCAAAACAATATCATTATCCGTTTATATTTTATTGCTTTCAAAGGTAGCGCAGCATAATATAGAAAGTCGTATTTGATTATATTCCTTTTAAAATTGAGGGGCAGAAATAGTAGTTATTGTAAACGAGAATCCACTTTCTTCCATTTGACAAAAATGTTTTATGGCTTAATAATATTACCCTGCTCTTTATAAGGTAACTTTAAAGGTAAAAAATAATTCAGAAAATGAAATAACAAGTCAATTGCGAAATAAAAAGTGATACTTTAACTTTGTCTTCCAAATACTATGTATACAAGTCTTTATCTTCTCGTTTCGCACCATGACTGTTATTTGGAAGTGATATTCCATTCTCGAACTTTCACTATTAAATTTTTGTATAATTCACATTCATATTCAGGTTTCAATGTTTCAATTATAACTGTTATTGTATGAGAAATAAAATAATCTAAAATAATGAAAACAACGCAAATTATTTGATTTGGTAATTAGGGCTGGACTTATGGTGACTTTTATTTCTGTTAATACATTTGTTAATTACTTATTTTCAATTCAAAGTAATAATACTATCCTTTGTGACTACTTCGTAACAGTTTACTTTTGTAACTCCAGACTGTGCTATACAAGACAATTAGAAATGCCAATTGGCAACAATAGAAATATTAATTTGACTTAATTCATTGAGGCTAGAAGTTGTCTCATGTCTGTAACAACTATTTGGTTTCATTCGATGTCCTCTAAATATTAAAGTGAATTTTATACGTTTTATATACAAACTGTTTTAGCCTTTTGTAGCAAAAATTGGGCTTTATGAAGAACTGTTAAAAAATCGATGTAAAAATGTACATTAATAATTGTATTAAATGTCACAAATTGACTACCAAAGAAAGCTCATTCCTTTGTTCGCCTTGTAAATGTTTATGAGCAAAAATGTTCATTCAAGGATTTTAACAGTATCTTTCGTAGGTGCCAATGTAATATAGTTGTATGGTATTGTAATTATTACATTATTGATATTTGTAATATTCAATATTATAACATTATGACATTGAGGCATGCTTGTTTTATTTATTTAAAAACAATTACACAACTAAGTGAGTTGTTTTTCATAAGAAATAACACATTTCTGGTCGAAATTAATATTGTACACCCGGAGTTTGAATTTTTATATTTCGAACTTTAAAAGGTAAAAAAGGAAACATTGGTTACTAGAATACAAAAACGACATTTGGAAGACATCATATACCCCGAAAAAGTAGGTATTTATGAGTACAAACTTTGCAATATTTATTTAAAATGTTCTAATTATTAACAGTAAGTACCTACTACTACTAACTAACTAACGCATTCATGACTTGCAAATTGTTTTGGATGATTAATTTAATAATAACAACTTTTTTGGAATCTTCATAATGGTTTTAATTTGCAATAGTTATAATTTGTTTACTAGTTACTTCACCGATCTTCAAAATGTAATAATTGAGGTTTTCGCACAGTCTAATTTACTTCTATAGCCACTATTTTACATGAATAATTATGTATTATAAATTAACGCATTTTGTAAAAATATAACACATAATACAATTAAAAATAAAAAATTAAAACACATAATACTATTAAAAAGTAATTTAATGGTCGTCAAATCATAATAAATATCGGCTTGGTAAGTTTTTTTGACAGTTTCATTGTGTAACTGTATGATTTCAAGGCTGGGTCAACGGATTACGAATACACTTTCGCTTTTAATACTAATCTTCTTGAAGATTTTATTTGTCGGAAGTACTAGCCACCTACTAATCTTGTGTCATCTAATTTAATTATTTATTATTGGTGCAGACCGTGCAGACAATGGTTTTATTATTAAAAAGCGTTTCCGTAGTAGCGTAGCTTACCTACCCTATCCCTTTTTTTCTAATGTGTGAAATCATCATTAGATACCCGACTATCTGGATAGACCGGGCATGCCGGACTGTTACCGGATAAAAACCCATGTCTCCACCTGCTTTGGAAGAAATTTGGCATCTCAATATGAACACGTCAAAGTTCGTCCAGCGCTCGAGCTAAATCTCTCACCCACAAGAACTACGCAGAAGAAACAGGGCGATTTCTTCCTCAACCGTTGCGTCTCCTTCTCCGGTCAACTTCCCACGCAGAACATTACGCGAGAGTGTGTGCAGCTGAGGCGTGGTCTCCAATATTGCAGTGGGAATAATTCGCTGTCGTTTCACGCCAAATCTTATTCAGATAATCTCCAAAACATCCATGCCCGGTGATTACCTGAGTATCGTACCTATCGACTACCTACTCTATCCTAGCGAAACTTGGGTGTTCCCGTTGCACTTCTGTCTATCCCTTCTAGGAAAAGGCGTGAGTTTATGTATTAATTACAAAATTATTACATGTTTTGATTTATGGAAAAAAATAGACAAAAGCTTCCTTTTTTACGTTACTTTTGTCGCTAGGCGACATTGAACCATAAATAATAAAAATATCATAAATAAAAACACCAAGGTTTTTTTCTTAAAGTATTGAATCTTAGTATTGAATAAACTGGAATAAACAATATTAAATGATCATCTGTTATAGATGCCAATACCATAACCGCAAATGATTAAGTGCGATGACCACTTTTGTTATGTGGATTTCATACAACATACAAGTTTCTAGGGATTTCAGTGAAAAATAGGGCTATAGGGAAAAATAGATTTAGGGAATATTAGAGGGCGGGTTTGGAAGGCTTTAAAATGAGATGTTTCATCATCATCTCAGCCACAGGTCTACTGCTGAACACCATATCGACCAGTAGGAAGCAAGCCTGCATCCAGCGAATTTCTGCAACTTTATCCAATATGACTTATTTGTTGTTCTCCAAAACAATATTTATCGATTAGTAACTTTGCCGCAGTTGAGTTCGGTATTGCGTCCATGACTTTACAAATTTTTTGGATGATTGTTATTGGTCCACTTCGAATGTATCACTTTCCATCTTCGTTTAAGCTTTCAAGATGGATATTGAAAGTCGGACTTATTGAATAACAATTTTCTCTGAAAAACCTTCATAATGGTTTAGCAAGATCCACAATAAGTGAAGATTAGAATAAAGTGAATAATAAAACACGAAATAATTTTGTGCAAATGTAAGTTTATTATACACTTTTTAATACCTTGGTTAACAACGCAAAATAAATAGTGACAAAAAGTGTTTACCAACTGACACAAATATTTGTTTTGCGCGTTTCACATTTACTAATAAATATAATTAAACCCTGGAAGGACTTAAGTTACAGTAAATTATTGGTATTAATGTTCTAAAAGTTAATTACGAAAAACACAAAAGTCTTAAAAAAGTCATAGAACGTTCAATTTTCAAACTTAAAACTGACATAAAAATAAATGTTTCAACAAAGCTACATCTACTAGAGGTACTTGTGTTATCCAAAGCAACCATGAAACCTAAATTAAAAGACAAGAAAGCATAAATAGTAAATGTCACTATAACGGGACTATTAAAATTATGGATCTAAATAAAATACAACTACAGCAGTGTCGGCAATGATATTACGAAAATGAGCACAGAGTATGGAAATCCCAATTTATCATTTGAGTTTTATGATATAAGAAGGTTACTGAAGTGCATGCTTATCTCATAAGACGTGCCTTATAGGGATCATCGGGTCGCTTGGCACACCGCACAACCAGCCACAACACCCAACAGACTTTTTCAGACCGAACCTCTATGCCATATCCATCATACAAATGCATGTAAAAAGGAGTTATTTACTGTCTTTAACTAACAGATTTAATGTTCCCAAAGAAAAAAATCTTATTTCCATTTTTAATAGACAGGTGTCTAAAATTTTATTGGCATTGTGGTTGGAGCATCCATAACATATTTTTGTACTCAGTATACTTGTAGTGATATTTCTTCCACAACGCTGTATTCTGCGATAGTTTTTTATTATCACAGCGTCCTATCGTTCGCAACATCTTCTAGCACAAATCTGGTACTGCAACATCTACAGTCCCAATCAATATCTAGCTATAAATAATTACAAATTAAATTACTTTAAATTAATCCTATTTGTCTTTGATCATTTGGTTCGTAAATTCGTATTCCTGCGTCCTGCATATATTGATGGGTTGTTTAGATTTGTTGCTGTAGCTCTGTCGGTAGAAGTTGAGGAAAAGGAACAAGATGAAGACGGTGTTGCAGGAGACGAAGATCGCAACACCTTTCGCTGGAGGGCATTCTGATGTTCTCACTGTTGCCACGTATTGGATGACGATTGAAACGAACTGGATCTGTAATAAAATAAAGGTACTTGCATAAAATTTGCAAAAAAGAGAATAGAACAGATTCCACAAAAAAAATGATAAAGACACTGGACTAGAATTTTATTAATAAATTATTCAAATTGTTTAGGACGGCTGCAGAAAAACCGCCGTTGGTAACGGGCCAGACGTGGCTGCCAACATGTTCACGGTTGACGCAGATTCAAATCCCAAGGCACACATCTAATTTGTCAGAGTCATGTGTATATAATTGCTAATCAATCACCGCGCACTAAAACGGTGAATGAATACAATTCACAAGAATTTCTATAGTATATTGAGTCTGTCAACCTGCACTAGGTTAACACGGTGGACTATAAAGCCTAACCCCTCAATCGTACTCTCGATAGTGGAGGAAGCCCATCCCCTGGCATGGGAAGTATATGATTCATGCTGATGTAGATACAGATTTAGATAGGCGTAATTGTGAAGGAAAGTTCAAATCATAGTTCCGGCGTTTGTTGGTCAAGTGCGGTATTTTGACCAGTGGTTTGCTTTTGCAATGCTATGAGCAATCATTTTATTACGTGCAATATGTAACATTTCTGTCTTAATTTGGCTATAAATATTAGTAACTATTAATAGTCCATTATTAGCATGGAAATTATTATTCGTGAGATTTTGGGGTTCAATGACTTTGCACTAATTATTAATTATTATTTATGACCACATATTATTACTCATTAGCCGTAATTTCCCTAACATCGGCGTTCTATCTTCAGCAGAACGGATACTTCTATGAACAACATTTCAAGCCATTCGGCGGTTTCTAGGGACCCTTAGATTAACCCATTTTTTTATTTGATAAACTCCGAAAGTCTTGACGAAAAATGAGTTTCGGCTTTCAATAAAAACCTATATTCTTAATAGGCTTATAATAATGAGAATCTTTCCTTAAGATTTATTGACGGATTAACAGATTCGTCATCACATAATTGTATATTCCATTGCTTTATAATATTCACTTGGTCTAAAAGTCTCATCTTAACACGAATCAACACCATACGAAAAAATCTACTTACTAGTTGAAACTTGGTCATATATTTTTTCCAGCCCAAATATTTCGCCACATTCGGTCCCAGCGCAGCGAGGCCATAGTAAGTATACATTAGGACATGGACTAGGGAGTTCAGGAATCCGATGAAGATGAGGGTATGCGAAGGCCAATACTTCAACAGCACCCAGGTTCCAATGACCATCACTGTATGATGGTATAAATGGAGGAACGTGATCTGACTGTCTTTTTTCCTCAGTACGAAGAAAATCGTGTCCAAAAGCTCGGTGAATTTCGCAGCCAGGTATAAGTATATTCCGAAGAGAATCTGGAAACAAAAAAGGTGTGATTAAACATGTCTCGGGTTTCTGAAATGGTTAAGATACGATATGCAAGGAAGGCGAAACAATCTAAAATTCCTGAAATCATACACCAGTTCTTTGTCTCATAGGAAAAACGTTGCGAAACCGGGTCATCTTTACGTTTGTGTAAAAAGCGATGAAATATTTGTTGAAAGCGATTTTCCCATTAAGAACAAAGTAGGTAGATATTTACATCCTTAATCTACCGGCAGGTTTAATACAAAAAATAATTCATGTATACAAACACGAAAGGTACCGCCATAAATGTTTATAAATCTCTAAAGAAAATTTTAGTGTGTCCTTCCTGAAAAATATCATACTTAAAAAGACAATATAATTGTTTTATTATTTTGTTTTAAGAACTTTGATAATAATAAATCTGTCCAAGTACTGCATAATTAATTTATCTTTCGTACAAGGATTTTTACTTTATTTACAAATGGAACATTTTAACCGGACAACATACCTCATGAATTTTATTACTATACAATGTGCAATGTATTTTTACACTAAATTACTAACCCTTGAATATTGATATAACTGAAGAGAAGGGTACCTAATGAATATGGTAATAAAGTAGGTAACTACAGTATATAAACAAAGGTAACTACTGCAGCATATTAATTAATTTTTTTTTTTTTCAAAATGACCCCGCTATCTCTCGTTTCACAGCTTCACGTTTAATAAAACACAATACTAACAAAATAAAATAAATAACACCCAACAGTCACATACATAGAATCCTGACCCCACACTAAGATCGAGTCTTGTGTCGTGGGTATCAGAAACTACGAGAGACTTTTCGGTCTCACAAACACCCAGACCCGAAAGAAATATTTGTGGGCCGCACCAACTTTTCTCTCAGTGCGGGATCGAACCAGCGGCCTCTCGTTTCACAGGCGGCGTCTAACCACCTGTGCTACGGAGGTTGTCAAAAAATAGACATAATACAGTGATGCTAAAGGAAAGAACCGCGTTAGTACGTTAAAGTATGAAAAAACAAGTTGATGAGATACATAACTCTTAATTGAGTATTGGCTGCGTGAAGCCAGAACCTATAATTTAACTACGGAAGCGAACATGTTTCGTGTGAGCCGTAAATTTCAACTTGACCTTTCTTTAAGGACACGATGGTTACTAAGAATTTTACATCATAAAACCGGTTGTGTACTGAAGAAAGTATTTTTAATGAATATTTCCACGTAAAATTTGTTTGACTTTTTGTTTCCTTTCCGTCGAAACATATAAAAAAAAAATGTTTGTTTATCTTGCTGAGTGTCTATTTGATTGTGCGTTTTGTACATATTCGATATTGTTTTTTTATATAATTTTGCCCCGAATGTTTTTACATTTATTACTGTGTGAAATGGGTACATAGTTGGGCTCATAGATATATATAGGTTGGGCTTTCAACTAACACTATACCTAATAAAGAGTTATTTGAAATTAATTATAAGTAGCAACATATTAATTTACACGTAAATTATTAAAAATATTTACCTGATTTCGTGATACGTTTTCATTTATGTAACATTTCGTCGGGACCAATCCCATCTGCATTAAATTGCCGCAATACTGAAAAAAGTTTTATATTATTATTCTTAAGCACATACAACACGATAAAATTAAGCAAAAAGTGTATTTACTTAGTTTAAAATAAACGTAAAAATATATATTAGATACATATTTACACTTATAATTTAAAAATAATTATCCTTCGTGTTGTTATGGGACTTTATATGTTCGATCTATGCACCAAGATAATTGTTTGCCCTACACACAAATATTCATTCCAGTACTGCATTACTGTTAGGTGTATTCATTTTTTATTTTTTTGTTGACTCAGGGAAACCCTAATTACTGCTAACAACTTACATACACTTATGTATTATGCGATTACTTTTAGTTCACCGGCCTACGACATGCCAACCAAAACCCCATTTTCGGCGCAATTGAAACTCGGGAACCGGAGGCAAGAGCCCCCAGTTTCTATCAGGTCCGGTTCCTGCACATCGTCGCTTAGGTTTCGGCCCATGCCCTAAATTAGGAGCTAAAAAGAAACGCGAAAACGAAAAGCCCTCATACTATACGACCCCATACCAGAGGGCGTGACTCGTGAGTCACCGATAATGTCTCACGTCGGCGCTTTCGTCTTCTTTGGCTACGGGGAGATCTCGATCCCTGTCCGCACTTTCCCTCTGCGAGATTACTTTCTCACAGAAGTTAACCTCCAGCGTGTGCTGAGGAGGTTACTCTATAAAAATAATACGAACTTCGAATGTTCGGACGCCGTGCGTAGAAGTTCACTAATTTGCCTAGACACTCCACAAAATGTTGGAATCCTCAATTGTACGTCGTAACTATAGACTATGTTCGGAGAAAATGATAAGTATTACAGAGAATAGTGTTGATTTTTAGAAGTGGAAAACTTATATCTCTGGACGTTAAACGCCCGAATATTCAAAGTTTGTATCGTTTTTATAGTCTGGATTCTGAACAGTTGCCACAGTAGTGACTAAATGCCAATAATTCGACACCAAATATTCGATACAGGATGTCAGCAAAATTAGAACTTATTTATTTGCAATTCATTTCCGATTGAGTTTAAATTTAGTCGCTTCGTAGTGTCATTATGAAGATAAAAATAAAATTAACACTGTCATATGTATGGGTCAAAAACTACAACTTGTCTAGTTATATTTGTATTTGAAAATCTCAAGTCTTTAAATATTACTTTGAATAAATAAATACACCCAACAGTACACATACATCTTGTGTCGTCGGTATTAAAAACTATGAAAGACCTGTCAGTCTCACAGGGACCAGACCTGGGACAAATACTACTGGGCCTCACAAACATTTGTCTCGGTGCGGGAATCGAATCACGGCCTCTCATTTCATAGCAAGAATTAACCTACCACGTAGGCTAGGCAGGCTTCGTCACGCACTAAAGCTAACAATTGCAAAAACAGGAAACCGAAACAAATAATAGCTGATCCATGAGTTGATCAAATTATTTATCTCAATGCGGAGATCGAACCCACATATTTATCGTCTCACAGTTATTGTTTTAGTTTATAGGTCACCAAGATTAGCAAAAATATTGGAGCTTCACATTTCAATTACATAGATCCGTCTCTCTGCAACTACTGCTACTATAATAAAAATAATTGTTCCTTTCTACGCGGATTAATTCTACTTTGGGTTCTAGCGTGTAAACGTTATCAAAACTATTAAGGAAATATATAAAGCTACAAACTTACCCTTATCACTAAATATACTGATATTGCAACTTGCACAGCATTGTAAGCAAGCAAAGTGTTTGTTAATTTGTAAGCTTCTCTTTTCCTCATGAATGCTGGTCCAATCTTCAGCACGAATAGTAAATAAACAGCAAGAATGATCACCACCGGTCCAAGAGACCCCATTAGGGGCAGTTCGTCTATTTCTGGATCTAGAAATGATAATAATACTTTAGAGTTATTCGTTATCGGGATTTATAACATTGATGATCGGTAAATGAGTAAGGGCTGTAGAATGACGATGGGAGCAAGCCACTTTCAACAGGATGATGTAGAAATCCTTGGAAATTCCTATGTAAGGCAGTGGATCTCCTGTGGCTAAGGAGAGAGAGAGAGAGAGAGACACCTGGTAATGAGTGCATTTTAAAGCCAATTGAAAGGAAACAATAAGAAGAAGCAATATTAACAAATAATAAATGGCAGAACACAACTATCGTTGGGGATCCAAATAGTGTGGATCGCTCTGTGCCCTGACCATTAGGTGCACTGAAGTCACTTAATTGCTCTGCCTGTTAAAGAGGAGATGCAAGAATTTAACAGAATAGATATTATTGATTAATTTAATCTTCACGATTTATTATTACAAACAAGCTTAATGAAGTAAAAAATCTTTAAGACAAATAAAATAAATAACAGGTGATTACTATTCAAATAAAGTAATGTAAAATATTAAATATACCTATACAATCTCAATGAATAGATTTTGTAAAAATACCTAATTTGTTTGAATACATTAAGAATAAAGGATCAGTTAAAATTCTCTGAAGATAAATGACATAATATTTGCAATTTTGAATGTAAATGTTGTAATGTTTATCTACAATTTAAATAAAATAAATATTAGCATGCTTAACATAGTGTATTTCAAACAAGATTGTAATAATTTATTTTTAATATTATATATTAAATGAAAATGCCAAATGTTTTCGCATCACAGCGTAAAGTTTAAGAATAAAAATACATTAACGTTACAAATTATGCATCTATATTTATCACAACTTTGTAGAATGTACTTCATCCATAATTGTGAACATTCCAGTTTTGTTTCGGATTGTAGTAATCCACCATTACGGACGGAAACTTCATAGCTCACAAAAAAACCCTTCTTTTTAATACTTACATCTACTTTTGTTCAAATCCCAATACGGGTTTTTGACTCCAATCCCTTTATTCATGGTGGCTTGAACAAATCACTGAACTCTGCGGACAAAAATGGCACTCATAAAATTATTTTGTCTACACTTATAACTAATTGAGACACTAATCTAAATTCAAGACTACCTTTTCAATCACAAGCTATTGTGCAAATGAATTAAATTTTGCCAAAAATTCGTTTAATGAGGTATTTTGGATCCATTATTTAATGAGTTAATTTCGTAATGAATCGATAAAATTTGATGTTGTACAAAGTTTTGACCACTATCTTTCAATAAGTTTTGAACTTCTGTGTATTTAATATTGAGTCTCCAACGATGAAAACACAAATTAAAAATATTGAAGTAAACGGTTTTGCTGTGGTAATCCTAGCAGGATGATTAGTCATAGACAGTTAATTAAACCTATTTTAGGTATCGCATGTTTTGTCCTTGTCGAGTGACTTTTGAATTAGGTTTGAGTGAAGAAGACAAAACTATCGATAGTTAAAATAGGTTTAAAACTGTCTATGAACAAGGCCTGGACTTAAGGATTAGGACTTAGTTAGGAATAGGACTTAGTATAAAGTTTATATGCCAAGTAAAAAATGCTCGTAGTTTTTTTAATAAACCTAACACTTTTTGTGCGACAATGTTTCTGTTGTTTTTTTTTGTTTAATAGTGCTAAAGAATCTAATTTCGATATCGTGATAACAGGAACTTCAAAAAGTCGGTTACAAAAACAGTCGCTCTTCGTTAACGTACGCTTCACCCGATTCATATCAAATGTAATGATGCCTCGTGTTTATTGATGACTCAATTATATAAGTATTCGGAATTTTCTCAGAACGATTATAGCGTGATGGGTTATAGGAATCACTTGCCACTGAACAATGTCAGATAATAAATTGATGATAATGCCTATATGTTATAGGATTATTTCGGGACTTGAAAAACATCGCAGATTGGTTCAATTACAAACAAAAAACATTAGTGACTGCTTCAGCGTCGAATCGCCATTCCAGCTTGCTCTACTTTGATGATATATTAAAAACAGAGCCAGCAATATCAGACGTTTAATTTAAGTAATTGGAATCAAGGGGTTGATTTCAATGCGAAACATTTTTTAGATTTGAGGCTCTCATTGTAAACCTAACAAGGTCTTATTTACACACTATTACTAGTTACAATTTATACGCTTACCTTGCAAAGTGATAACTCTGACATTGTACCATCTGAGGAAGACAAACTGTCATATTTAAAATAAATAGACAAGTGATAAATCTCAATGAAGTGAATAATACTCTTTGGAGAGTAGTCAAGTTAGATTTCCGCTGAAGTGGAGACGAAGGTCAAACGAGGTTCTATTCCAGAAATGAGAGATAAAATGATGAAAACTACGGGTGAACATTATAAAATGAGCCTAGTTCCAGTCCTGACAACGCTATGTAGAAAGAACGATCAAAGTAAGATAAAATAAACATAGTTATCCACTTAAAAATAACGGACAGGACCTAGCACAGAAAAAAAGGTATTAAAAACGATTTTACGAACATGAAAAACATTAAACGATAAAAATTGTAATAAAAACAGAGAAAAAATCAATCTTTTAATGGAACTAAAATATTAGGCAACAAAAAAAAGCTGACGTATATCTAACCTTGTTTAAACGCCTACCGGGTAGACGCCAGGTAGTATTGATGACCGTATCAGGCCATAAATCCATAGATAAGCAGAACAAATTCATCTAGATATCCTCAAATGAAAAACCTGGAATTCGAACCTAGGACCTCTCTGTTCACGGCCCATTCAACCTGCCATCTTACGCAGTGAAACTAATAGTATTGTTCAGGCAGTTAATCTAAAGTCTTTTAATAAAAAAATATAAAATATTGGTAATTAAAGTCGACCTTGATCTAGACAAAATACTAGCTTCTGTTTATGTAATAGTAATGCACTCAACTCGTCAAACGTTAAAGACTGGTTTTATGGAAATAATAAATGCATCACAATATTTGATATTTTTCGACCAATGGCATTTAACACCGTGATAATTTATGACAAAAAAAATTGCTATGCAGTTTTTTAAGCAGTTTAAAATAAATCGCGAATTGTATATAAATAATAATGGGTAATTCTAGATTTTTTCATTATTTTTTTGTTTTGAATGTTGCTCTGAATTTTTCAAATAAGTTCCATTATTAATGTCTGGTTCCTGGAATCAGGTTTATTTATATTCCCGTGTGGGAGTTTTTGCTGCCCCCCTGAGCTTAGGGGCCCCGGAGCACTGCCCCTTCTAGTCCTCCGGTAACTACGCTACTGGTATAAAAGTAAATCTTAGTATGGAGACTGTCCCGCCCTCACACCCATTACTGCAACTCCTGTAAGGCAGGATCAACAGTCGAACGCAATTTAATGACACCGAGCATTGAAGCTCGATAAGTCTCCGGGAATGTCTAACTTGTCTTAAACCAGCAACGAAGCTAATTAGAAAGTGAAATTAATAAGAGTTGGAAATGAATTATAAATCGTATAATACAGAAATAATAAAACGAATACTACTGATAATAATGGTATAAACTATACAGATGAATCGTGGTCGAATTTTGGTCGGCGGGGGTCTTTATAAAAGGGTAAACCGTTTAGCGGACATGGTTCTAATAATGTATTATGAGAGCCTATTAAAATATCAGAGTATGCTAAGAATGTTGAAGCTGGTATAAAAAAGTTAATGCAAAAACATACACACAGAATCGTCACGCCTGTATCCCATAGGGGTAGGTAGAGACTATACTTTACCAAAAAAAAAAAAAATTGTGATGCATTTATTATTTCCATAAAACGAGTTTAACGTTTGACAAGTTGAATGCATTGCTATTACATCAACGGAAGTTACAATTTTGTTCCGACCAAGGTTGACCTTATTGATCAGTATATTTATTTATTTAATCTTTATTGTGCACAAACTTAACAACAGCATAACTATACAGAAATAATAATAACAAAGAGTACAAATGGCGGTCTTATCGCTCAACAGCAGTATCTTACAGACAACCATGAGATGGATTTAAATGAAGGAGAGAGAGAGAGGGTAGTGTAGCAAACAAAGAATTACTTAAAGCTAAATAATACTAATTAAACATAACGACTAATACACATTATAATTCGTTATTAAAATAATTTGGATTAACTGCCTGAACTATACTATCGGTTTCATTGCATAATGCGGAAGGTTGTATGGGTACTGAACAGTGAGGTCCTGGGTTCGAATCCCATCTTGATGAGTCTGTTCTGCTCATGTTTGGATTTATAGCCTGATATAGTTGTCAGCACTACCCGGCGCGTACTCGGTAGGCGGTAAACAAGGTTATACGTCAGTTTTTTTTATTGCCCATTTAAGAAGATGATTAACCAACTATTATAGCAATTACAGGGTTTTGTAGTTTGACTGATTAAAGGACAAGACAGTTACAAAAAATCAGTATGTAAACAAATGTTATGTGATGTAATGATATGTGATGTTCGGTCGTGAATCGGTTGTTTTGTGACATTGTGAGTAGATTTAATGCTAGCACTTCACATGGCTATTTGTATTTGTGTATTTGGCATATTTGGCAAACAATTACCATGTGTGGTCAGTTTAATTGAGAAAGTGTGACCGTATTTGCCTATTTGACATACAAGGCCAATAACAAATACGTAAGTATAGATGGTCATATTTGCCTCTATTTGCATGTTTGCTTTTAACGTCATTTATTTTGCCAAATACAACAAACATCCAATAGCAAATACAAACAGCCATGTGAAGTGCCAGCATCAAAGAAATATTACCGTATGATTGCGTACATTAAATTAGTCGTTGATCCACGTTACTTATAAATGTATCATATATATAATCAATACATAAATACACCCAACAGTCACCCACATAGTCCTGTCTTCATATGAAGATCAATAAAAAGAATAACATACAAAAAATTATAAAAGTAAATAAATAAAAATTAAGTTTTCAACACACTTTAGAACCGACTCAAAAAAAATATGCAATTACAATGTTGTTGACCCTAAAATTCTATTATAGCAATACAATAAAACAAACTTGAAATGACTCCATATCGAGAGCAATAAAAGGTACAATCTATGTCCTCAATGTATTGGAGTACACTTATGCTGTATTTCGCGACCTCTTAAGAAATATTAAGAGCATATAACAGACAGACATTTATATTGGGTTTTTATTTTATTGATAATGTATTTCTAAAGAGGTGATAAAATATCGACTTTTTATAAATTAGTGTGTTTTATTAGCTTAAGTGACACTTTAGGCGCCTGCTTATAAATGAACGCGCTGACTTATTATTTTAAGACGTTTTTTAATATGTAAGACTATGTTGATTGCAAAACTGAGGTCTCGGGTTTGAATCCCAGGTCGGGCAATGTGATATTGGATTTTTCTATTCACTATCAGTCCGGAGTCAGGAATTTGTGCCCGATATGGCGATAAGCTCGCCCCCTATCACATCATGTGATGGAAAACACAAGGCGAAACGAGGGTGTCCAGGTTGTACCTCTACCTACCCCTTCTGGGACAATGCGTGAGTTTATGTATGTATATATGTAAAATATACATACATAAACTCACGCATTGGATGCAAGGATCTAATAAAAATGTAATAAAAATGCTATGATATGGCATAACATATCCTCAAAAACTATTACATTAATAATTGTAATATTACCAGGATTATACCCTTTGACTCCGTAATGTCACCTGCACGTAGAAAACTTGTCGAAATTGTTCGAAAACCTGTCCGAAAAACCAGTTAAATACATAATAATCGCGCCAAAAACTTCGCGTTCCAAAGAGTCGCTTCCGAGAAAGCTCTCTCAATGACTCACAATGAAGCTATAAAGATTCCGGTTGACCTTTTCGCACGGATGTCATTATTATAAGAGACACTAAAGTACTGTGTTATTTTGGCTGTCAATTATTTTTAGGTACTATTATAAAACATGGAATATTAAGGCTAGGTAGCTGCCCATTACAATCGTATGATTATGCTCAATATTTGACATATTCTATGAATCAAATACTGCACTAGGCCAGCGTGGTGGACATTGGTCTACTCGTAAACTCAAAGCCATATCGATTGAACTTTTGGTTTTAATCAGTAGTTGTAGTGAGCAGTGCGTGAATATTCTGTGTCTGTGTGTTTTTTGTGTGCAGTATTGTATGAATACATACATATGTACGTACATGCGTCATATTATTATTACTGTGATGAACAGCATAATTTTGTTTCAGTACATATTATGTTTTATTATTGATTGATTGCCAACCCGCACTAGGCCAGCGTGGAGGACTATATGGCCTAACCACTCTCAATCGTACTCTCGATTTTAGAGTAGGCCCGTGCCCTGCAGTGGGACGTATATGGGCTGGTACAGAATTGAATGATATAAAACTTAATTCCACAGGAATAAAAGTGTAATTCCAACTAAAGATTTGACTTTATCGGTCTACAAGGTGCAAACAAATACACAAAAAGATAAAAAACGCAAAATGACATACATGAAGTTCCATGGGGTTTGATCCTAGATATATCATCATTTGCTTAGATACCAAACAGTTGAGCCAATGTGTCTGTATGTATGCAATAAAACTGATAGTACAGTTCATCCAATTTCTTTTAACAAATTATAATATATTGGTCATTAAAGTCGACCTTGGTCCAGATAAAATCCTAGCTGCCGTTTATGTAATAACAATTCATTGAACTCGTCAAAAGTTAAAGACCGGTTATATGAAAATAATAAATGAATCACAATATTTGATATTTTTAGACCGATGACCTTTAGAACAGTGATAATTTATGACGGTTTTTTTGCGATGCTATTTTTGAGCAGTTTAAAATAAATCGCGAGTTGTATTTATTGATTAATGCGTAATTCTACATTTTTTATTATTTTATTGTGCGCGAAAATTTTGTGACAAATTTGCATGGGTGACAGAGCAGGGGAGTAACTCTTCACTCTGAAACGAAGTTTGAATGTTCGAACGATCGACCACCACGAGATAAAAACATCAATTTCTAAAAATCAATACTTCTCTCTATGAAACTTACCATTCACTTCGAACTTAGTCTAAGGGTACGACGTACGATAGATGATTCGCACATTTTGTAAAATATTTAGGCATGTTCTCACAGTTTTACGTACTACGTTCGAAAATTCGTCGTCTTGGCGGAGTATAGAGTAACCCCCCACGGGCACGGGACCTCTAAAAATTATTGGTTTTAGGTATTTTAGACGTATTATAAAAGACTAGGTTTATATCTCTCTTTTATTACAATTTTGAAGTTGGTTTAATTTTTTAATTATTTTTTTTCATTTTCTGTTGTCGCAATCAGAATAATAATTGTGACGACCAATGTTTTTGTTAAGCTGACTAGACTCTCATTTCTCTGATGAATGTTACACATCTATCTCCAGGGTACATAGTGTGCGCTGCGGCGCGGCGCCCTGGTGCAACGAAAAATCAAGAAAGTGTAGGAGGGCGCTGCGAAGTTATACTATTTCTGAATTTTAGCTTTTGTGCCTATTTATCTTACTATTATTAGGACGCCGAGACAAAATTGTCAACATGTATGCGCATCGCAGACTGCAATATGTTGGACACCTCTGCTCTAACTCAAAAATACAGAACCGATTTTGATGACACTTATACAGCTCTTAAGTTGGACTATACCTAATCCAACAAAAAAAGATTTTTTGAAATCCGACTTATACTTTGAAGTTACATGTGGACAACATACAAAAATAAATATATCTATGAAATTGGGCTCACTTGTTCAGACGCTGTTATATACATATCCAAAAACTGTGCATGTGCATACATACTCGTCGAATTGATAATCTCCTAAGGAGATTATTTGAAGTCGATTAAAAATATTATGTCATGTAATTGTATAAAAACTTATTTTAATAACATGTATGAAGCTGTATTTAATTTAATGCTTTATTTATGACCGAAAAGGATAAAAAATGGTTAGAAAAAATCGAAATCTTTGCAGTAATACGCTCTACAATGCATGCTAGTAAAATACATTGTAAATGTAGAATATTTTCAAAGACATATTAAAATGTTATTCTTGTCATTGAATCGTTATATTATTCTCTTTAACAACGTTGAATACTATCGCATAACTTAACGATTCGTCTAAAAAAAAAAACAAGCTTCTATTGAAGTGAGTTAAGATAATTTATTTACTCATGATTACGTTGTTTATGATCATTCATCTTTTAAGGATAAATCTTTCTTCATGAACGCGTAGGGGTATCTATCTGTATCAGCCCATATACGTCCCACTGTAGAGCACGGGCCTACTTTAAAATCGAGAGTACGATTGAGAGTGGTTAGGCCATATAGTCCACCACGCTGGCCTAGTGCGGGTTGGCGGACTTACACAACCATAGAAATTCTTATAAATCGCTATGGTATGCATGTTTCCTCACGATGTTTTCCTTCACCGTTTTTAGTGCGTGGTGTCAAGTCAGAGGTGCGCCCTAGGATTTGAACCCGCGACCACCGTGAATATGTTGGCAGCCGCATCTGGTCCGTTTACCAACAGGCCACCACGCACTTTGGGGTATTAAATTGAAATTCATATCAAATACTCAGGTCTATAATACCTTTAAGCTGTAACAAAATCAAACTTCTATGTCACCGCAATCCTAAGAAACAGCAATTTAAGGCCGAATATTTTGAAACTCGCAGCTACTCGCAAGCGAATCAAAATCTAAAGGAAACTTCCAGAAAACCTTAAATTTATAGTAACATCACATAGGTTTGTACGGAACCCTCGATACGCGAGTCAAATTCGCACTTGGCCGGTTTTTTTTATTGCAATGAATGGCGAGACGAGCATATCGTTCGCCTGATGTTGAGCAATAAGACCGCACATGAACAGTAGCAAAACCAAACAACACTGAATTACAAAGCAACGCTTAGCATTTCACTACGTTCACCATCCTGGGATATCAGATATTAAATTTATAGTGTTAAATAAAATGTCTTTCAATCTAAAACACAACAGTGCATTTAAATTGTTGTTCGGCGAAAAAAAAATTATAATATGCATAATATTCAAATAGATGACTGTCAGTTGTTTCGAAAGCAATGCTCGAACACTCAACAAATAACGGCTAGTGGACGACCTTATATCCTTATGTAAGCCATACACGCTACGGTCTACCGAAGAGGTCATCTGTGCATGTATGCCTGCGCAGGTAGACCGAACATTAGTACCGTGTATGGGAATTGGGAACGTTCCGGTGTACCGGAGCGGTCTTCAGTTCTTTTTGCTATGGCATCACACACGCACAGGTACAGGTGCACTGGTCGCCTGCACAGGCTCAAAAAACTGCACAGGTCGATTCCCACACACATTTCGGTATATCTGCACAGGTGGACCTATCCGATGGACCGTAGCATGTATGGCAGCCATTAGACCTTGGAGTACTTTTATATTAGCTCCTTAAGGATATTACAATGGCCCTATTCATAAGTTTAATGCAACCCATATAGAGTATCTAATACTATAATTCTTACAAGAGACATCGTACGTCACCATAATGCACTAGACAGTAGTACCACTCTTCTTGGGTGGTTCATTGAAGGATTCCAAATTCTATACAATTTAGCTTCATTTACATAGTTGCAGAGTCATACTGTGATACATAAATTTCGCAATAAAGACACTAAAACGAACCTTCATCCACCACTTTAAGAATTATTAGCCACATCTTATCACTGCCTGTTTGTTGGCTTAGGTACTTATATTTTGAGAAACGTTAGTTCGATTTAAATAATTCTCTCTTCACTACATAGTATAAAACAAAGTCGCTTTCTCTGTCCCTATGCCCCTTTGTATCCTTAAATCTTTAAAACTACGCAACGGATTTTGATGCGGTTTTTAATAGATAGAGTGATTCAAGAGGAAAGTTTATATGTATAATAATTACATATTATTGTACAGAAATCTATTTGTACCCGGGCGAAGCTGGGCCGGGCCGTTAGTCAATAATAAAATGTGTTATTCGATAAGATTAGGATATATTTAGCTAAGGGGATTCGCAGTAAAAATGACTAATAAGTAACAATAGAACAGTAATTAAAGAATTAGTGGCAATTATTGACATGTAAATATTTCATAATAATAATTAATAAGTAATACGGCATGTTATATTGTAAAATATTTCAATCTAAACAAAACAAAACTAGGCCGCTGGTTAAATATATTTCATCAAAACTGTATTCTCAGAATCCATCAATGCAATCAACTTTTAATTACAGTTTTATAACTAGCTTCATCTATTAGGTGAAACAATTTCGCAAATATTTTATGATTTGCACGAATGTGTGTTTCGCTAAGTATTATGCAATTGAGTCAAGGACGATATATTATTGGACTTGTATTAATCCTTTCCTTGCAATGACTCATCATTATAATATACTTAATACAAAGTGCTAATCTTTTACAAAGTTTTCCGCCAAGTGTCTTTTCAATGATATAAAAAGGTGTCCATTTAATTTTTTGTGCTCGAAGTCGTGGGATGTAAATTGAAATGCAAAACGGGTGTCCTGGTTGCAACCTCTGCCTAAGCTCTCTAGGAATAAATAAATAAATAACACCCAACAGTCACATACATAGTCCTGACCCCACACTAAGATCGAGTCTTGTGTCGTGGGTATCAGGAACTACGAAAGACTTTTCGGTCTCACAAACACCCAGACCCGAAAGAAATATTTGTGGGCCGCCCAAACATTAATTCTTTCGATGCGGGTATCGAACCCGAGAACTCTCGTTTCACAGACGGCGTCTAACCAACTGCGCCACGGAGGCTGTCAAGTGTGACGTGATGTGTGTTTTGGGGTACTGGTATTATGTTTTATACTTTACAAATTTTATGTACGGCTTTGTAAGAAGCACCTTATATATAGGAATAATTCTAACTTTCAGCCCAAAAGTGTATTTTTTTATTTTTTATAATGCAATAAAGAAAATTAATAGTATGACGTCAGATTTTAAATCTAAATCTAATGGCTGTATCCTTGTAACTGACTATTGAACCAAATGATTACTAAGTACCTATTTATAAATTACATGGAGACAATGCAATTATTTTTGAATAATTACGTAGATTCCCAACAGCATTGCATTGTATAATTCAGCTAGGTAATTGTGAGAATTCACTTGTCACCGAAACATAAATGCATCTTAATCGAGCTGGCAATTTTAGAAGCCGTTTCTTATTTTTTTCATGTTTTTATTTAACGTGCAATGTTCGCAACTTGGTTTATTGTTTGTATATATTTTTAACTAGCTGTACCTGCGACTTCGTCCGCGTGGAATTTAACAAAAATTTAATTTTTCTAAAATCAAAGAATTTATCTAAGTTATTCCTTATTATATCAGCAATAAAAGTCATTAGCCGGAACAAACAGACAAACAGACAGACAACAAAAATCTAAGGTCATTTTCGTTCTATGTATCGTGTATATAACGATATGTTGTTGGACATTTTTTTTTTATTATCACTTTACAAACAGATACTTCAATTTTATTTATATGTATAGATTATTTAAAATTAGTAAAACAACTCGTTTATGGAACGTTTACCGGTGTATTGATAATTAATAATTCATCATAATATGAAATTTTATAAAATGTGCAGGTAATTTTTTTAATATTTGAAAATTAAAAATCTCATTTATATTTCATTATAAAAAAAATACAGCAATAATTTAGTAATTACATTTGTACACATTAGCGTATTAATTTATTAAATTAATTAAATATTTGACAATAAATATATTGTTCACAGAAAATTATTTGTATATATGTGTTAATTATACAGCTAATGACGTATTATAAAAACAATATTTTTTTTTGGTTAAAATATTCTACTCACACTTTAAAACACACGAAATAACACAATTAATGTACCACTACTTAAACACACAATGCAACGTATAAGTATAAAATCAATATTTTTGAAAAATAAAAAAAAGCTCAATATCAGTGTGAAGTCCGTCAACTTGCAACTGTTACTGAAATATGCATAAAGTATTTGCGGGCTTATAGGTACTCGTAGCCACAATACGCGAAACACAGGTATGATCGTGCGCGAAACTGGTTGCAATTATTTACAACTTAATTTCTTCTGAAATACCTCGGTATATAGTATTCGGTATTTTTTTCCATCTTGCTGCACTTTTAATGATCATATAATTTAAATAATGTTTTCCCCAGTATGCGTTAAATGGAAGTGCGTAATAGTCTGTTGGTGGCAGTACTTCACACCTGCCAAGTACGCACACATATTTTTTTTTTTTCAGAACCAATTTAGTATTCCTAAGAACTAATACGCACTTCACGGTGAAGGAAAACATCGTGAGGAAACTTGCATATTTATAAGCTAATATATTTTTCGATTTTTTGTTGCATTAATGCGGCCTTCTTACTGGAGTGGACTCTACCAGCTGTTTGGACCTTAGAACCGGTCTCTGATTTTGAGGAGGGAATTTTCCGTGAGGAAATTCAGATAAACTTATGGTACATACCCTACATACGTTCCACTGCAAAGCACGGACCTCCTTTATAATCGAGAGTAGGATTAGGAGGAGTTGGGCCATATTAATGTGCACGTCGCTGGCCTAATACGATTTTGCAAACTAAAATGCTATAGAATGTCCTATGTCTCAGGACGCCATCCTGCAAGTGGAATGCCAGTATTGTTTTATAATTAAAGATGTTGTTTGGTTCTGCTACTGTTCATGAGCAGTCGTTTCGCTTAAAATCAAGCGAATGGCATGCTTGTCTCACCATTCATAGAAATAAAACAAATGACATTTTTACAAATCGCTTCACCCATTGTATTGTAATGTATCAGCCCGTGTACGTGGCACGAGTGTCCTCTACAATCGTACGATTAAGAGGGGTTGCGTTCATTACGTGCGCTTTGAAGTCCACTTATGTAATGTGATATCTACGTAACTTTATTTATGTCTCGGAGCTTGCAGTGATCTATTTCCAGGTCTATTTTTTACCTATTTTTTTTTATTTTTGGCACAACTTAACTAAAACGAAACAATTATTTTTTGCCTAATTATTGTGCTAACCAAATGGTGCCAACAATGGGTTTTCAGTTTCTAATGCTGCAGTAATAACTGGATACCGATGCGCTGGTTTTCAAAGAGAAGCTCAAGGTACACGCAGACGTCCAGTTGGTACCTGAGGTCGGTACACAGACAAACTGGAAATATAGAACAAAAAATAATAAAAAAGAAACAAAATATAGAAAAAGAAGAATTCATGTGGGCTAACATGTCATACATGTCAAGAAAATCTAGTCTTTGAAATTCTTGCTAGTACAAAAATCTCAATCAAAATATAGGCAAATACTATTAGGCCACCCACAGTCGTCGAGGGTATTTCCATTCCTGTGTTGCGCAGTTGGTTAGACGTCTTCTGTAAAACGTGAGAACGCGGGTTAGATTCCCGCACCAAGACAAATGTTTGGGTGATCCACAGGTATTTGTTTCGGATCTGGGTGTTTATGAGACTGGAAAGTCTCTCATGATTTCTAATACCCATAACACAAGACTCGATCTTAGTGTAGGGTCAGGACTGTGTTTGGGACTGTTGGGTAGATTTATTTATTATTTATTCTGGTACGTGAGGGAGATTGCTGGATGCTCAATATCCACTTCCTCTTTCCATAATTTTTCCTTCTCGCTCCTGTCCCGATATATTTGGTAGGATGTATTTGTTATGAATCTCTCGTATGGGCTGATAGGGCTACTATCTGTGCTGTGCACATTGTGTACAATCATCATATACTTTGGCAGAATGAGCTTAAAACCATGCTGGATAGTATGCAGATATCATCTGGAGTTGTATTCTACATGGACCTTGTAGAGACTAGGAACAACTTCCATGCTTTCCAGCGTTTTTGCCATACTTATTACTGGAATCAAGTATAAAAGTTCACATACAATGGGACCTATTCCCATTTAAATGTAATAATGATTTGATCTGTGGTCCTTTAAAACTGGCTTCTCCGGCTGTAAGTCTTTTTGCGAGGTTATTTACATCTTTATTTCATTGTTTTGTCACCCGCTTTGCACGGAGGGAAGTGGACAATATTTTATTTCCAACTCCTCCTATTAATTTCACTTCTGATTAATTTCGTTGCGGGTTAAAGACAAGTTAGACATTCCCGGCGACTCCCCGAGCTTCAATTCTCGATGTCATTACATTGCGTGCCACTGTTGATCCTGGCTTACAGGAGTTACAGTGGTGGGTGTGAGGGCTGGACAGTCTCCAGTTCCCTCTAGATTTGACGGGCCGGCAACACATCTATGATCTCAGCGTTGTGGATGTCCATGGATGATCACTTACTATCAGGTGACCAGTTTGCTCGTGTGCCAGACATATTGTATATTAAAAAAAATAAAGACCTGAGAGCTAAACGTATGACATAAAAGGGTAAATATTGCTGACCTACTTGCTCTTTAGGTTTTTCCAGCCTTGACGTCAGGCGGGCGAGTCATTAGTGACATGCCAAAACATTAATAAAATATTAAAAATTTCCATCTAATATAATATTTTTTTAGTATGGAAATAATATAGGCTACCGATAATTGTTAGTGTCCTTTATGTCTTAGCCCGGCCCATAATCTGAATTCATTCGGATCCGGGATTCAGAACGCTCGCCAGTACTATTCATACAAATCAATCTGAGGTATTCATTATCTGAAAAAATTTGAATGTGTGTGGTTTATTGATATTGTATGGTGTTCCAGGCTTATTGAATTAATAATATAAATCCAGATTATGAATTCAGATAGCTATTCCCGATTTGTTAGGCCGGGTTTACACTGGCTTTTATTATCTCCAATTTTAAATAAACCGGGTATCTCAAGACTGCTACCGAAAACGAAGCCGGGTGGTAGTTTTAGTGACTTCAAATACAATGCAACTAAACATTTTGCTAAGAAACGTGACAATTTTTTTTATCAATATTTAAATATCGTAATTGTTGGGTGGCAAATCCATAGTTTTTGCTAAAATAATATTTTTTTTTTATACCTTAGAGTATTTATAAATAAAAGGGTATACACTATTATTTTAACGAAAAAATGTATTTAACAACCAAATACGACCATATTAAAAAGTAACAAAAAAAAAACTGTCACTTTTTTTTCCAACATTTTCTGTTGCATTGTATCTGAAGTCGCTTAAACTACCACCCGGCTTCGTTTTCGGTAGCAGTCTTGAGATACCCTGTATATATTTTATTATTTCTAAGGTTGTCTACCTGTACGAAAGTGCTAAGTGCGTTATAACCGTAAAATGTACTATTTTTATATGCAGTTTTAGTGTTATTGTATTCCCCGCATAAAAATTATATAAATAAATGCGATAATACTAATGAGACTAATACAAATGCAAATACATTTAATTAGCTATGTTGTTATCGTGACTGTGGATTTGATATGAGAATAAAATCGACTGTAAACTACAAAGCATTGTACCATTGCAATGCTATGTACGTTTCAGACTCGACAAATAATAATAAACGCACGAAAAATATAAACTACTAGCGGCCCGGCCCAGCTTCGCCCGGGTACAAATAGATTTCTGTACAATAATATGTACTTATTATACATATAAACTTTCCTCTTGAATCACTCTATCTATTAAAAACCGCATCAAAATCCGTTGCGTAGTTTTAAAGATTTAAGCATACAAAGGGACATAGGGACAGAGAAAGCGACTTTGTTTTATACTATGTAGTGATTAAACACCGAATAGTAAAACTTAATCAAGACCTCATGACACCATATCATGAAAAACTACAAGTGACTTCTTGCTCTTACTATACCCAGATAATTTTGTAGAGGAAGCCGAACCCGGCAGTGGGTGTTACATACATACATAAACACATGCCTTTTTCCCAGAAGGGGCAGGCAGAAGTGCTACCCATTACACCCAGAGAGTAGGCAGAGGTGTTTACTGTCCCATATGTGGGGGCCACCTGGGTAGGTACCAACGCAATGGCTATTTCTCTCACCAAACAGCAGTGTAAATGCACTTTTGTATTTCTGTTAATGATATTGTAGCCAGAGTGACTACTGGACACATTGAGACTTAACACCTTATATCTCATGATGGCAAGCGCAGTGGAATGCCAAGGATTGCTTCGTAATTCAAGGTGTTTGGTTTTGCTACTGTTCATCAGCGGTCGTATCGCTTAAAATCAGACAATTTATTGGAATAAAAAAAAAACACCCACGTTGTGCAGCGGCATTTTGCTATGTTGTTTCACGATGTGATAGGTGGTGAGCCTAACGCTATATCCCGACCCGGGATTCGTACCCGAGACCTCAGCTTTGTAATCGTACTGTAGCACAACTACGCCATCGAGGCAGTCAGGAAAGAATTGAAGCAGGCAGTGGCAGTAACATGCCTGGATAATATTATATGTTTATAATCTTATTATTTTGTCCCATTGGTTGGAAGTGGTCTAATTTGCTATTGTACCGGTAAAGGCGTAGCCCCTCTGCCGTTTTTAAAAGACAATTTTAAGTTATCAACATAATTTAGTCCAGTCATCATTTGAAATTTGATTATTTTGAATTTCAACTACCTTTGCTTGTCTGAAAAAAAAAAAATATTTCTGCAATACTCCCCGTACTTGCTCACATAATCCGTTGACACGATAACAGTATACATAAGTTTGTAGCTTTTGTTCACTTAACTTATTTCGGGGACCGTACACGACGGGGGTCATTGCTGAAATCACAGTATCATTTTCTTCCTACTGTAACAAATCTAACCTTGCACACTGTCTTAATCTCTTATTGTTCTGATTATAAACTTTTTTAAAATGCAAGTATAGGTCACTTTAATAGTGAAGGAAAACACCATGGGGATATCTGCATACCATATCAAATTTAAGAATTTATATGGTATGTATAGTATACCAATCCGAATTAGGCCTGCGTGATGGACTATATGGCCTACTTTTCCAAATCGTACTTTCATTGTAGAGGAGGCCCGTGTGGTGGACTTGGGCGTATGTAGGTAAGACTCCGGGTAATAGCGATCTCATTACAGTCGTGGGAAGACACATCAATCAGCTGGTTGTGGTTGGCACCATTATCGGCAACCGGAGGTCTAGGCGAGCCATGATCTTCTTCTGCGAACGTGGCATGTCGCAGAAGGAGAGCGTCGAGCGAGTACGGGAGCTGACCGATCCCGCTCGTCACCACAGGAGACGTAGGAGGCGCCACGCCAACTAACACATGGGGCCGCCGTTCTTACCTAGGCAGCCCTGAGTTTTCACACAGATGGACCAGTGTGTAGCATCTGCAGGAACCAGTACGACTTTAGTTGTGCTGGTGTTAAAGAAAACGGATACAGAAAGTTGGGTGACCGAAAAAACTCTTGGCGCTGTCCTACATGCAAATCAAGTCCTTCACCATCATTGGCTGCTACATCAGGAGTATCGAGTCAGCTGGATAAAATGCAGGATCAGTTAAATAAAATTGCATTTCAATTAATCCCATTGTCATCGTTGGTTGAAGATGTCAAATCCATCAAAATTGAAGTATCTAGCTTAATGGAATCACTGGAATTTGCTCAGGAAACCATTAAAACTATTAGCAACACCATCAAGTCTCTTGAAGTAAGGGTGGCAAAAGTTGAAAAGACAGCAGGCGATATTCCAACTCTACAAGCAGAAATCAACAGAATTAACAAGGAACTCGATGAGAGAGATCAGTGGGCTAGAGCCAACAATGTCGAAATAAAGGGAATCCCGCAGAAGAAAAACGAAAATCTTTATGACATAGCACAGAAGATTGGAATTGGAATATGTAATTTCCCTATAAAAAAGGAAGACATAAATTACATTGCTCGTATTCCCACACATGTCCCGAATGCCGAAAAACCTATCGTGATAGCATTCAACAATTCCTTAATGTATTTAGGAAGAATTGGTGGCAATGGCGCGGAAAAGTCAAAAACTCAAGCTTAGCCAGCTGGGGTACTCAGTTTGTGGAGAATTTTACGTAAACGACCACCTCACTCGACGAAATAAAATCTTACTCGGTAAAGCGAGAACATTAGCCAAAGAAAATATAATAAAATATATTTGGGTAAAACATTCCAAAATTATGATCAGGAAGTCAGACAATTCCCCAATATTTTTTATAAAGAACGAAAACGACCTGGCAAAGATTTCAAAACAGTTTGTTCCGTTGCATGTTCAATAAATACTTTATCGTCGTTAGTAGTTAACTTAATAAACATAATTAAGTCCGTTAACAGTTTGAGAACCATATTCACTTTATTATTCTTTTGTTGTCCGGCCTTTGATTCGAGTGTTCACATCAGGTACAAACAGATAACGCACGTAAGTATTAATTCTGCTACTCAATTTATGCGCATACGCAAGTGCAGGCTCAGTGTAATTAAGCGTAATATAGCTTGCGCTACGACCATTTGGTATTGAAATTCGCGTGAGCTTGAGGTTGAATGGGTTGCTCAGTTTGTTTGTCGTAGTTTTTTATTATACTCCGCAATCGGTAAAATGTTATAGTTTATTGAATTATATTATTTACTTATTACTTGTCCTACACATTACGTTAACAATTTTTACTATAAGTGTATATTTTGAATGTCTAATAATATTATGCTTTATATTGACCTCGACTCGACTTGACTTTATTTTTGTTGTATATTACGAATTCCAATTCCTACAAATTGTCTAGTTGCTAGTAATTGTCTTCATGTTTCTAAATTCTGCTCTGCTATACATATTTCTTTTAATTGTTACCATAACGATGTCCAAGCTTAATCTTTATTATCAAAATACTCGAGGGCTGCGAACCAAAACTCATATATTTAAACATAACTTGTTGCTTTCACATTACGACATAATTTCGGTAACTGAGACCTGGTTGTTGGATGGTATAAACGATAGTGAGTTATTTGACAACAGGTATGTCGTTTGGAGGCGTGACCGGGATTATCAATCTACAAAAGAAAGGTACGGTGGCGGAGTACTTCTTGCAGTTCGCCGCAATTTTATAGCATCTGAACGTCCTGAGTGGCGCTCATCTGCTGAGGACGTGTGGGTTTCGGTAACGCTTAAAAACGAAAGGCAATTGCATATTTGTACTTTATATATATGTAAGCAAAGCTTAGGTAATTCTTTTAGTACACAACTAAATAACTTTTCCAACAACCTCACCACCAATTTAATTTATATCCCCATGATTTATTTGTAATACTCGGTGATTTTAATTTGGGTAATGTTGACTGGTGTGGAGTAACAGGCTATCTACAACCCACAGGAATTGTAGGCGACTCACAGATTCTCCTTTTTGATACATTAGCTGAATGCAATCTCAATCAATGTAATAATACTAGGAATATAAATAATCGAATATTGGAATATGTCTTATGTAATGGTGACGTAAAGGTTTCAGCCTATCCAAATCCCCTAGTAAGTGAGGATGTGCACCACAAGACGTTAGAAGTCACTTTAAATATATCAGAGCAAGCTCAACTTATATCTAATTCTAGAATTAAATATTTTTATGCTAAGGCCAACTATGGAGCCATAAATAATTCATTGATTGATATTGATTGGAATGCGTGTTTAAATACTGTTCCGCTAGACATTGCTGTTGATGTTTTTTATAAACATTTATATAGCTTCAGAGATAAACATGTCCCCCATAAAACGTTTACCTATTCCTCTTGACCACAATGGTACACCCCGTCCCTTAAAAAAATGCTTAAGGAAAAACACAAGTATTTTCGAAAATATAAACTTTACGGAAATGCGGGGGATTATGAATCGTTTTGTGTTCTTCGAGATAGGGTGAAGACAGGAGAACTATAATGACTATTTACGTAGGATTCAAGACGCAATAACTAAACAACCATCCACTTTCTGGTCCTTTATAAAATCGAACAAAACCGGATCCAACTCGCTCCCTTCTAGTTTACACTGTGATGGCAGTTCGGCCGAAACAGGAGAAGACATTTGTAATCTCTTTGCAGCCTATTTTAAGTCTAATTTTCTTCCTTCATCACTATTTCATGTGACACCTACACCTCAAACATCTGCTACAATCTTCGATCAAATATACACTAGATACAACATGAGCGCTTAGAAAATGGCACCAAAAAAGAGTGCTTAAGCACTCTTTCGCCTTCAGTCACGCACCGACCGTTGCATCTAAAACGTCGTAAAACTTTAGACAATATTATTTGAAAAGCTACTTTAAGCTCCAGGAATAAGGTGGAATTTGTGTTAATATATTTGGAATATGTGATCTTTTTGTTTACTTTTTTTAATGTCATGCATCGGTGCCACTTTTTAACAGAACTTTTACAGGGAACTGTGTATCTAGTGTATATTTGATCGAAGGCTACAATGTTAATACACTCAATGATATTTGTGATGTCGAAATTAAGAGTGAAACAGTTTTTAAACTAATTAAATCTTTAGACTTGACAAAGGGTTCGGGGCCGGACCATATTATGCCTATGTTTGTTTGGAACTGTGCTGAATTTTTATTACTGCCACTTACTATTTTATATAAACGCTCAATATCTGAGGGCATTATGCCGAGTATATGGAAATCAGCATTTATAACACTGCACAGGTGCATAAAAGTGGCAGTAGAAATGATGTAAAGAATTACAGGCCTATTTCCAAATTATGTGTTTTTGCGAAATTATTAGAACGAATCGTCTACACTCAATTATATAATGTAATTTCTTCTTTCTTTATAGATGAGCAGCATGGTTTTATTAGGAATCGTTCTACCATATCTAACCTTTTATCCTTTGTAGACTTTACATCATCGAACATGGATTCTGGCGGACAAGTAGATGCTATTTTTACTGATTACAGTAAGGCGTTTGACAGGATTGATCACGTTACTCTTTTACAAAAGCACCTTTCCGCGGGAATCCATGGTAACTTATATAGATAGTTTGTTTCTTATATTGAAAATCGTACACAAGCAGTAGTGGTCAATGGTTTCTCCTCTTCATGGTTTAAAATATCATCGGTTGTTCCGCAGGGATCTCTGTTGGGCCCCGTACTTTTTAATATTTTCATCAATGACGTCAAATCTTGTTTTCAAAATTGTTACTTTCTTCTTTACGCGGATGACATGAAAATATTTCGCAAAATTGATAGCCCGAACGATTCTCTGCTCTTACATAACAACCTCAACCATGGACCTCAACCGTTTTCAATTTTATTGTTCTCTTAATAAATTTGATTTAAATGTTACAAAATTTTATTTTGTCACATTTACGCGCAAGTTTAAGCCATTAAAAAACAAATATTTTATATTAGGACGAGAGCTACAGCAAGTAGATGTAGTGCGTGATCTGGGTATCTTACATGATTCTAAATTGACATACGAAAAGCACATCGACCATATTGCCAAAAAAGCTAGGAAGGCTCTGGGTTTCTTGATCAGGTCAAGCTCGGAATTTACAAGTATAAAAGTGATTAAGATCCTTTATTGTTGTGTGGTACGAAGTAGTCTCGAGTATGGTTCCCAAGTTTGCAATCCCCATTACAACATTCATAGTAACCGACTCGAGTCCATTCAGAAAAAGTTTTCACGGTTTCTGCAATTTAAAGATAAGTGCTATGACCCCGCCTACGACATACGGTGCCGCAGACATTATATTTTACCTTTAAATGAACGTAGGAACATTGTAGACATTGTCCTTCTAAGTAAAATAGCTCAGAATGAAATAGACTCCTCATATCTTCTCTCAAAAATACTCTTAAAAGTATCGCTTAGGACAATTCGATCGCCCGCAATTTTAGCTTTACCACATATGACTTCAATCTATGGACAAAACTCATTTTTTATAAGAGTGGCAAAGAAATTTAACGAATTAATTAACATTTCCTGGGACTTATTTCATTCTAAGCCTTGTATGCTAAAAAATAAGTTAGTAAAATATTGGTTTAATGCTTAGAGTAATTACCTCGTTTAATGGTTTTCTAACTGACGGGAATGATCAGCAATTTGTTTATATCCCTCTAACCTAGATGTATAAGTTTAGTTTGATGTAATGTTTTTTTTTTATTTAGAAGTAATGTATATCCATTGTTAAATTGTTTTATGAACTGTTGTTTTTCTGTAATATTTTTACATAAATAAGCAAGCTTTATATTAGTTACATACTTGCGAAAACATTTTATATGTTAATAGCCTATTATTAGTTAATATGTCTTATTGTTATATTACTATTAACGCTTTGTTCCCGAAAAAAAAAATATCTGAAGTTAAAATTATATCAAATTAAAAAGAATTAAATTATCTACAAAAGCTTTATGATGATGTTTCCAAAAAACATTACCCAGGTTCAGGCATGGTGTCAAAGACGAGTAAAATTTAGATTTAATTTCTTCAATGGTTTTCCTACTATTGCTTATTAACAAGGCATGCAGCAAAGAAATAGAGCGACGATCTGAAAATAGACATTTCGAATTCCAAATTATATATCGACGGTTCCTACGTATATAAGGACAAGTCAAAAACCGAGGTTTACAGGAGAGCGTAATTTGTGTTCAATTCGCCCTAGAAATAATTCTATGACCAAAAATAAAAAACATCTTTCTACAATCATTTCACTGTTTTAAGAGCTTTATAGTGCCATTTACACATATTTTATTTTTTTACGTTTTCTTAGAAAACTTGATAGATGACTGTTTCTACGCCGATAATAAAATAGAAGCATGTAAGTCATGTCTATGATATCTTTTTATACGCAGGAAACAAAAAAACTGTGTCTGATATAGAATTTAAATATTTTTTTTAATGAAAATAAAGGATTAATCAACTATTTTTAAACTAATACGTTAAATATTCCTAAATCATCACCCATGTATATAATAAGTACTCCAACGTAAACTTATCACTTTATACGTGGATTTAGTAATTCGGGGTAGGAATATGTTCTTTTAATGTATACAAAGACATGTTTTTAAATAAAATGATTCGGTTTATGTTTTATTAATTAAACAAGGTTTATAAATTCAACATTATTTATTATTAAGCAACAATCTTCTTAACATATAAATAAAAGGCACTTAAAGGCTCTCTGAAGTAGGAACTAAACGTAAAAAATCACTGTTGTCTAATACTTATTAGTAATTAACTATTTTAATTTGAAGATTGTGCCTAATTGATTGATTCAATAATCATCACAGTTTGATTAAGAAGGTTCCCCAGCTTAATTAACTACCTATCGACTTAATTAGTAAAATGTAATAATCATCACAGCATTGTTTGAGTATGTGCCTCATTTTAACACCTAATTGGTAAAATTTAACAATCATCACAGGTTTATTCAGACTGATTCATCTTATTACTAACTTAATAATTCAACCGGACCTTGGATCTTATTTCTACATGAGGTTCCAGAAATATGGTTGAGTTCAATGCCAAGAAAACTCAGGTGTGTGCGTTCACGTGCAAAAAATCCCCGTTCTCTCCCTCCCCATTCTTCAGGGTACTCCCCTTTCAGTGCGGGATGACCTGGGTATCATTGGTGTGGATATCCGCTGTGATCTCAATCTAAGGAATCACATCGAGGGCGTAATATCTGCCACATCACGCAGGGTTGGAGTCCTTAACAGGGTGCGTCGGTTTTTCACGCCCGGTCAGCTTTGTCGCTTATATAAAGCGCAGGTCCGACCGGGTATGGAGTACTGCTCGCACCTCTGGGATGGATCCGCCCAGTACCTGCTCGATGCCTTGAATGGATTGCAGCGGCGGGCCATTCGCATTGTGAATGATGCAGACGTTACGAGCAACTTAGAGTCGCTACAACTCCGGAGGGATGTCGCCTCTCTAAACGTGTTCTACCGCCTGTATCACGGTGAGTGCTCTGAAGAATTGTTTAACTTGATCCCCTCCTCTCCATTCCTAACCAGAACCACGCGTGCTGGCTTGCGAAGCCATAGCTTGACGGTCCACACCATCCCGGCGCGAACGAAACGGTTCTCGAATTCGTTTTTGTGCCGCACCGTCAAACTGTGAAATTACAATCCTGGGTCTTTCCGCCGTAGCGTGAAAGGGCACCTTAGCAGGCCGGCATTATTGTTTCCATTGGTATTGGACCGCCGTCCGATGCCAATGGATACTCTGCCTGGGCGGCATTAGCACTTACCATCAGGTGCAATGCCGCCAACATGCCGGGCCAGTATAAAAAAAAGGAAAAAAATTACAAAACAATATTTATAAAAACGTTATGATAAATTTAACAATCTTATTCATCATTGACTCTGACTTTTCGGAGTCATGTGTGCATTGATAGTCAATCACCACGCACTAAAACGGTGAAGGAAAACATCGTGAGGAAAACAACCTGCATACCATAGCGATTCATAAGAATTTCTATGATATGTAAGTCCGCCAACCCGCACTAGGCCAGCGTGGTGGACTATATGGCCTAACCACTCTCAATCGTATTCTCGATTGTAGAGTAGGCCCGTGCCCTGCAGTGGGACGTATATTGGCTGATACGATACGATACGATTTATCATTGCCCTGTTCTTCTTCTTCCTCACTATGCTTAAGGTTTTTATAGAAGTTGTGATACTTATTAGGAATAATTAACGTGTCGCATAATTTAATCAAATCCTTATATTTCACTTCAGTGATAGGAATAGGATTATTGTATACCTTCTCTAAAATTAGTTCTTGTTTCTTCTTTTTGCAGCATTTTCTTTTCTTCTTCTCTATTCTTTTAGCATCGACTTGTCTCGTCCGGGGAACTCCCGTAAATGGCGACAAGTCTGACAAGACCGCGTTCGCACCGAGTGGCGCACATTTTAAAACACCGTACAAAAAGATATGTAATAGATGTCTGTATCTACGACACTTATTTGTTGTATTTATAATACTTGTTCTTTTGTACGATTTGTAAAACAAGGTAAATAAATAAAATAAAATAAAAATGAGTATGTCAGTATGTGCGCATAAATCATCTAAAGCCAATGATACAATAAAAAAAAAATTTTCGACATGTCTTTATATACGTAGGAACCGTCGATATATTTAATTTTTAAAGGTTTATTATTAGGACATGTCTTTCAAGACACGGGATTTCCAGAAAAAAAAATGTCTTTTAATTTATATGACTTGAGTAGGTCAGTCAATGTTTGTGTCGAATTATTTTTGGGAAGGTAAATGATATAATTATCGTTGAACAGGCCAGAAAGCTTCGGGCACGTGTATGATCTTTTTTATATGTCTTTTTTATTGCAAATTCATGGAAAATTATTGCCGATTTAAAAACACATTTACATCCTACAGTTGTTTACGCTCTATCGCTCATGTGTTTCGGGATACAGACGATGTAAAGATACCGATTATGATGATGACAGACGAAAGTTACCTCTTATCTCAGGAACAACGGGTTTGAATTGAAAAATGTTTTTTGTGTTGGATATGTCATTTATAGAGAAATGCTATAAGCTATAAATCACACGCTATGATGAAGAGGGAAGCAGTAGTAAAAACTCTAACAAACACGACGAAATTTCATTAGTTTTTCGTGCTCCAATTGGTTTCAACATCGAGATCCGAAGGATCCTTTGTTCCGATATTCTAAATAGATAGTCGGAATTGAACATTATATTATATAAATTATCATCATTAGACCATAGCGGTCCACTGCCGGGGATAGCCCTTTTCAATGCACGCAATTAAACTGGGTTCTCGGTTTGTCTCATCTTTCATTATTTATTTATCGAATACATATAATTAATCCTAATCCGCAATAAAACTCGTACAAAAAATTGCTTTATTTTAATGAATTGAAAACTGTCAGTAGCCTAATGCTTTTTGATTTTACTTCTCTAATTGTTTCCAAGAATACATTTAATGTTTATTGATTGTTACCTGCGCAGTGTCCTTGCTAACAAACACCCGCCGTCCTTCGTATTAAAAATAATTACACAACCTACTATTTTAAAAATATAAGCTCAGGGATTGCGAGCGTCAATAATTTATTGTCCAGTAATAAGTTTCCCAAAAAAAAAATTAGAAACAAGTGTAAAGTTAGTCTGCTTGATTTCAATTTTCATACTATTTCTACTATATTTGTTTGAAACAACGACTAGTTAAGATTCTAGATAGCAAGAAACAGACCTATTGATTGGCATTTAATTTAAAATTCAGCTATGGCTCATTGTTTTATTTAGAGTTAAAGTTATTGTTTTATTTAATTCAGGTTTAAAAGAATAAAACGCAATAGATAAAAACTCATACAAAGGTTTACATTTTGCATATGGATTCAAAGTACTGGTTTCTATTTATATACGCTCGCCAAAATATTCCATAATGGTGACACTATTTTTCTGCGTAAAATTCCGCAGCTTATCAGTTTTTGAAGAAAGATTTTTCTTGAATAATTAAGGGTCTGTTTTACTCATTGACACATACTTACTTAAGCAAATGAACAGCGTCTTCCATTGTTTCATCATGAGATAATCGAAATAGCATATTTTTTCTAATGTTGATCATACTTTTTTTTGCTTTAATGTATGGCGAGACGAGCATGCCATTCACCTGATAGTAATGATATGACAGCTCATGGACAGTAGCAAAACTAAACAACTCCTTAAATTACAAAACAATGCTTGGCATTCAACTGCGCTCGCCATAAGATGAGACATAAGATAAGACATAAGATGTTAAGTCTCAATATATCCAGTAGTTACTTTGACTTACAACGAGACATAATATTACTGGATTATATTTTTATAAGCGATAATACAGGTGGAATCTGCATTATTGCTTGACCTCCTGCCTCCAGTATGTTACCTTACATAACCCAAAATTTCTCCCATTCCGCTACCCAATAAACCTTTTTAAGGACCCGAACGATGACATTATATGTAAAGAAAGCTGCGATGCCGCGACATCAACCAACAAGCAAACTGTAATTATTAATAATTTATACTCGCTGGCGTGCCTGGAGAAATTTCGATTCTGATTAAATTTTATTTATGGTCTTGTATTGTATTTTTACTGGTTGTAGGTCTCTCATATGTGAGAAGCCGCCTGGGCAGGTACTACCGCAATGTCTATTTCTCCCTCCAAGAAGCAGTTTAAATGCACAATTGTGTTTTAGATTGAAGGACATTGTAGCCAGAGTAACAACTGGACATATTGAGACTTAACATCTTATGTCTCAGAATAGCGAGCGCAGTGGAATGCCAATCATTGGTTTGTAATTCAAGGTGTTGTTTGGTTATGCCACTGTTCATGAGCGGTCGTATTGCTTACTATCAGGTGAACCGTAGGCCCGTCTCGCCATGTAATGCACTAAAAAAATTGATTTACAAGAGAGTCTATTGTTTAAAAGACAATGCTAATAAAATATCATAGCTCATGTGCTATGAATATTTAAATTAATATATAACGATGAAAGTATGGAGCACACAATAGGTGCACGGTTTAATCATTGAATATAAAGTACCTACGTTTAAATTATCGACCATTAAATACGTACATATAAAAGTAAGTTTTCTCTCTCTAATCGTTCCCTCAATGCTGAGGATCGTGACCCCTCTCACTTGGTCGAGTCTTAGACAGCTGATCGCCAGGCATGACGGTCCCCCGCTAGGTGTAGAGCCTCTGGAATAGTCATGGCTAGCGTCTTGCTTATTTCAGCAGCCCAACGAGCTGACAAAGTTAAAAGGTTATAGCATTTGATAAATAATAAGGTAGGGAATTTTACAATATAAAAAATCTGAAAGGTTGTGCAAAGCTCTATCCTTGTTTGTGGTTTAAGAATTGTAGAGTCGGAATCTTTAATTCTAAAAAAATTTACGGTGGTCATGTCTTTTTATAAATTAGTTCGTGTACTTTACATTTTAGAGCCCTTGAAAAAACCATATAGTAAGCTAGTTTAACAAGATATTGTCGAAATCTCACTTATAATATGTTGGTAGTTTACATTTACAATTTAAGGTCAAAGCCACTGAAAACATTCGTTTCATTTTTTTATTCTTTTCCATAATTTTAAAACAGAATTTGGCCACCATTCTTTGTTCATAAGCCAACCATATCATACATAATGGTCGTCAAGCCAAACAATATTGTAGGAGAAATTACAAATGAAATATTTTGCGTACTGAAATAATGAATAATTAACAAAATTCCGTAAGTTGTATTTTTTAAGAAAAACAAATATCAATTTACATAAGCAATAGGTCACAAATATTTGTCTCGCTTGGTTTGGTATATATAATCTACCTATTTATTAGGTGCAGTATGTAGAGCAAATAAGAAAGATGTCATAGTATTGTCTAATGGCGAGGCATTACTTTCCTATGTTAGTTCAGATATTGTGTTGTTCGAATATAATCTCAATCTGTTCTCTTCTGCTTTATCAGCCACACAGAGACGACTCCTGAACATAGGCCTTCTACAAAGATTCCCACAACAATGTGTTGGATAGGGCTTCCATGCAAAGATTTGAGACTTTCCCGCCCTCACACCCACCACTGCAACTGCTGTAAGCCAGGATCAACAGTGGCCTTTCTATCTCATGTTAATAGATCCATTCCATGGTTGCCTGTAAGAAATTACCAAGTGTGATAAGGCCTCCACTTGTACTATTTTTTGTTTTGTAATATCTTCATTGTATTTCTATATAGTGCAAGGAAGGATTAAATAATAATAATAAGATACCCATACATTTGAAACAAAAATATTACTTCTGTCATCAAACCATGTGAGATCACATGCTTGCTGCTTCACCGCCAGATGACCTCATGTTGCAGTGCGTCATTCACAGTGATGTTTTAAAACCACAACTGTATAATAAGGTCAATAATGAGCTGCTTGCTTTATAATGTTTTTGTTTATTTAATGCTCATATTTTTCACTATCTGCCCCCCACGCCTTTTTTACACTGATTTCATTATCTTCAATAAGGGAACGTTCCCATCAAGCTGTGGAACGATTTGCAGCTCCAAGACTTTTTGTCCTTGTATGTAATCCTGAATATTTCATTCTTTGATTTAATTATTTTTTAGTAGTTTAAAATACACAGATTTTTTTAAATGACAAAACTTATTGTTGCCTTGTGTCGGTTCGTTTTTTCAGGGGCACTCCCGAGTTACTAAATCATCAAATGACTAAGATCATATTATTACCAACTTCAAGTAAAAAACGTACTGGCCAAACATTATTTTGAATAATTACTTTAACGAATACATGCGAAATAACACAGGACTAATCAAATTGACGCAGTTAAATACAAAATGACGACAGCCTGTTTTGTTGTCTGTTTTACTTGCTATATAATTATGAACACTGCATACATTTTGGATCGTTGACGGTTAGGCATTTGGAGTGGTCAAGGAAAAGGGAATGGCTTAAGCAACAAAGTTCAATTGGATGGAACGGAATTTAAATAACAACAAAACAAATTATATGTGTTTTGTCAAAAAATGTGTGAGCCAAATTCATAAGAAGCACAACCAATCAATCAAAACATTATTCATTGCAGTAGTATTTTATAACATACTAGCAAACCCAGCCCGGCTCGGCCCGGGTGCAGATATTCTTTTCTAAAAATATAATATAATATTTAATAATATGTTCATAAAGGGTTATTTAGGATTGTAACGCTAAAAGAATTTTCCATATCGGTCCAGTAATTCCAGTCTATTCAATGAATAACAGTCAAATCTTTCCTCTTCATTAAATTATTTTGGATTTTGTATTATCATGACATCACAAAATAATATTACCGCTGCGATCTATGGCATTTAGAGGCTTTTAAGAAGAAAGGTCTCAACAAACTCACCAATACGAACTATTTGTTACTAATATTTTCAGATTTTGGTCACATTTCATTAGTATTCCTTCATAATTACCCTTATTCTTCGTAGGATCTCAAAAGCAGAATATAAGTATCGAAATATTTATAGAAGGACATCTTGAAAACGCTGTACATCCACCAAACTTTCCTTATGGTTCATTAAAACAAAACTATTCTATAATTTATAATTTTATTAAAAACTTGGTAACTCTTTAACATGCTAAAAAAAAATTAAGTCTTGATAGTGTACCTAAATAAGATACTTATAAATCATTCGTTTAACATACCCTTGGCAAAGTTTTTAAAATGAAACACTTTCTCAGACAACCTTACCGATCTATTACGCGTGCACTGTCAACTGTCACGTTCTACGAGTATAATTGCCGGCTGGAGGTTATACACTTTTTATCGATTCATCGATCGATATCGATTTTATCAATTCATTGAAATAATAAATATACTCAAAAAATAAAAATGTGTGCGTAGTGGCCTAATAGTAGACAGACCAGACGCGGCTACCAACATGTTCATAGTGGTCGCGGGTTCAAATCCCAGGGCATGCCTCTGGGATTTCCAACCCGGGAGGCCCGGACCTTGCAGTGGTATGGGCCTCCTCTATAATCTAGAGTACGTTTGAAAATGTTTAGATCTTACAGTCTAAGACGTTGAACTTGTGCGGGTTTGCGGACATACCTACCATAGAATATTTTACACATTTCCATGGTATACAAGTTGCCTCACGATGTTTTTCTTCATTTCTAGTGAGTAGTGATTGAATGTCAATACACACATATCTCCGAGAAATCAGAGGTGTGCTCTGGGATTTGAACCCATGATCACCGTGAGCATGTTGACAGCCGCGTCTGATCAATTTACAACAATCCACCACGCACATTCTTGGTATCTAGATCGTTGAAATCTGGCAATTATTATATTAGTTTATTATAATATTAGTTGCCCAACTCACTAGGCAGATCCGGAAAGATGATCATTGAAATTGAGCCATACATTAGTTTATTGGACCGTGCGTAATAGATTTCTTGATTAATTCTTAATTTATTCAATGCTGTTTTGTCATAACTACTGGCGGTAGGTCTCTCATATGTGAGATGCCACCTGGGTAGGTACCACCGCAATATTTTTTCTCCTTCCAAATAGCAGTGTAAATGCATTGTTGTGTTTCGGTTTGAAGGACATTGTAGCCAGAGTAACTACTAGACATATGACTTAACAGCTTATGTCTTAGGATGCCGAGCGCAGTAATTCATGGTGTTGTTTGGTTTTGCTTCTGTCCATTAGCGGTTGTTTCGCTTACCATCAGGCGAATGGCGTGCTCTTCACGCCATTCATTGTTATATTTAATTAAAAGAACATTTCTCAGAACTGATTGACATTTAAAAGTTCACTCAATACGAGTACAAAGATGTTGTAGTTTACCATCGTTTCTCGTCTTTCATATTGAACAATAGTCATAAAAAAGCTAGGTCTATTCAATAAAAAATAAAATGCATGTATAATATTTATTACTATAATAACAGAGTGTCGTTCTAGTGTATGTATGTCAGTTTCATAACATAGCATTTGCAGATTATTATTGTACAAATATTATGTAATACCAATGTTCTAACTTAATAATGTTGGTTTCATTGCGATAAATTTTATTAGGAACATAACCATTTAGATCTTCGTGAACATTCATAAAGTTACCAAACATATTTCATTTAACTTATTTATGATATCAATAATAAATATTTGTTTTTATTTATCTTGCTTGTACGTTTTCACCGAGAGGCCGGTTTCTTATCTTATTCGTTGTGTTTTCTTCTTTCTTGGTCTTGTAATATTTAGAATCAACATTCTCAGCATCGTTTTTTCTAAATCCATGTTCAAGTTCATTCTTTACTTCCATTGCAAGTTTAGTTTTCTTGTTTTGTTTTTTCAAATATTCGTCTATATAAAATTTGACGAATAAATATGTGAATAAAGATAGATTCACTGTCAACGTAGTAATTAAAATTTTCGATTGTTTGCATTCAGAAAATTTTAGGTTTGCCGAGAAATGAACTAAGACTATGAAGAACTGGAACTGTAAAGTGAGAGGAAAATATTGAAACAACTAAACAATACGTAAAAAATAATGAAAAAAAATTAGAAAATAAAATAACATAAAATTGTTTTTTGTTTTTGTTAAATACGCATAAAACTTACCAATTGAAGCTTAGTGATGTACTTCTTCCACCACAAGTACTTAGCCAGGCTAGGAAACGCAGATAATCCGTAGTATGTGTACATTATTGTATGAACGAAGCAGTTGATCGTCCCAATCAGTAATACGCTGTACCCTGGTTCATACTTCAGAGCGGTCCAAGTACTCCACGCCATGAAGAAATGATGGTAAACGTGGAGGAACGTGACTTGACTCTGTTTCTTTCTTAACACGAAGAACACTGTATCGAGAAGTTCTATCACCTTGCTTATATAGTACAAGTAATGTAATGATGTTATCTGAAATTTAAAAACAGAACGTAAAAATATTTGTTTCATTTTATTACAGTTACAATAGATACTCACAATATTATTCTTATGTTTTTTTTTACAATATACATACATACATGAACTTATACCTTTTACCAGAAGGGGAAGGCAGCACTGCAACTACGATATGATAGGGGCGAGCCTATCGCCATATCGGGCGCAAATACTTGAGTAAAATTTTGGAAACGAGATATACATGTATTCCGAGAGATCAAATGATCTTCTTTTCCCGATTATGCGTGTACCGTGGCATAATTAAATTAGGCATAATATAATGCCCATCCTTAGGCTTTATAAGGTTAAGTTTATTCTTAAGATAATGATGGATTTTCAATTTTTAACAAATTATTTTGGGTCAGTCTAAAAAGTACATTATTTTTATAAAAAAATGTAAATAAATAAATAATAAATAACACCCAACAGTCACATACATAGTCCTGACCCCACACAAAGATCGAGTCTTGTGTCGTGAGTATCAGGAACTACGAGAGAATTTCGGTCTCACAAACACCCAGACCCGGAAGAAATATTTGTGGGCCACACAAACATTTCTCTCGGTGCGGGTATCGAACCCGCGGCCTCTCGTTTCACAGGCGGCGTCTAACCAACTGCGCCACGGAGGCTGTCAAGTACAATCAGTAGTCAAAAAAGTATCATGTGAAATGAAAGGTCATTGTATATAAACTAAGGAAAGAGTTGAGCATATTTATGAATTGATTAATTATTTATTGATATTACATCTATTAGTAAATTGGATAATTGATTCGTCTGCTAATAATTTCTGATATTACACAATAGTGTATACTAAAAATCTGAGACATAAAACATGGGATATCTGCAGATATTATGCCGTGTTTAGTGAGGTTGAGGCTTTTTTGAGTAGACAAGTTTAATAGTTTAATAATGTCCATGTCACCAGCCTTCCAGCTCGGGAGGCGAGATTCGTGTTCAAGGTACGTGCAATCTCGCAGTTTGGGTCATTTCTTGGAGAGTTTCACCTCAGAAATAAGATGTAGATTGTGATGAAGGTTAATATTTAATTATAGAATATTTTGATTACCTTTCGTCTAGCTTCTTCTGTCTCCATATTGCAAGTCTTGTGTATTAGTCCTAATGGAATCTGTAGAACCATACACTGAAAATGAACATAAATAATTTGTTAATTTTAGTTCCTTTTATACTTACACTCTGTTTAGACAATTTCGTTTAGATTCATTATCAGTAATAATTTAAACATCCATAAGGGTTCCGTGTTTTGCCCTTTTGCTACGGAACCCTAAAAACGGATAAAATTCGTACATGCATACATAAACCTTTTTCCCAGAAGGGGTAGACAGAGGTGCTCCCAGGACACCCACATTTCGCCTTATGTGTTCCGTCCCTCGATGAGACAGGCCATAGGGGTAAGCCTATCGCCATTTCGGACACATCTTTTAGACTCCAAGCTAATAACGAATAGAATATAATACTGCTTTGCCCGACCCGGGATTCGAACCCGAGACCTGAGCATTTCAGTCACATTAATAATAGCTTTAATCAGTTGAAATCAATAAAAATAACCAAAATATTTACCTCATAAAACATGTAAACAGAAAACAGGACTTGAAAGGTGTTGTAAACTAATAATACATTGGTCAGGCGGTATGGTTTTCTGTTCTTCATGAGGTCAGGTCCCAACTTGACGATAAACAATATATATGACATTGTTATTACAAACATTGGCACTGGTGAACTCATCAGGAACCATTTGTCGACGAAGTCCACTGAAAAGGCGAAAATGGATTAGTACTTTAATGTGTTTTTTTCCTGATATTTTTTGTACTCTCAATACTTTGGTCGATAATATAATAATTACGAGTATAATTAATAAGTTTCGTATGAGGTAGGTACTGTGCACTGCAATTTTAATTGTTTATAAAGCCTCGTTTACACCATGAGATTGATTCACCTCGTAGTTGCGATTATCATTAAGCGCCATTTACACGGGAAGAGTTTCTCAAGGCGAGAATCGTATTATCGGATGACATAGCCGCCATAAGATTATCGTGATTTACAAATATCTACACGACGCGACTTCTTTATATCCTTACGATAAAAAGAGAAACTGTGCCCATGTAAATGGGGCTTTGGAATATAAAAAATTGCGTCGTGTAATCGTTTGCCAGGATACAATAACTTATAGCAATAGGGAATATGCATGTCATTTTTTTATATTTTTAATCAATTCTGTATGTTATTACATTATCGGAAAAAAATATAAGTCTTTGAAAATATCAATCAAAAGAGTACAAAAAAAATAATCAAAACTGCTATCAGTTTCGAAGCATTCAAACGCCATGTTGGCGCGAACTCGCTGTGACGTCAGAGGTTGCGTTATGAACAACGTAGTATTTGGATTAAGTTTCTTTCATGAATTGCTACAGAACTGTATTTCGCGACAAAATAATCCATTTTATTTAATAGTATAAAGAAAACACAAAATAACTCATAAACAAACGTAAAACAACAAGCTAAAACTTCATAAGAACGCAACCATTGTCGTCACTTTACTTTTCAAGCAATAGATCGCGTTTCGGAAAAATGCGCGGCAAATTTGAAATGTCATTTTTTCAGTATTTATTTTACCGATTTAGAGTTGATAAATTAAAAAAATATCTTTGAGGTATAATTCTATATTAATAAAGGTTACAAAAAAAATATTTTGACTTAGTTTAAAGTCTGATGCATGTTCCCTATTATCCATGCGACAGTAGCATACGATTTTTGAAATCAGACGAGAAAATCTCTCCGTGTTTCTGAGGCTTAAGATGCGTGCTAAATGTCACAATTTTGTCGTGTGTATACAATAAAAGCACGCCACAGAGCCCGGTCTGCTGCTTTATGCATACAGTCGTTACCGACCCTCTTGTGCCTGGCGTCCCACTATCTGGCCGGAGGACGTTTCACGCTACTTTTGCCAAGACACGGTCGGGTTGGGAGAGGCCTATATCCAGCTGAGCACTGCAACGGGCTGATGATGAATATACAATAAAGAGTTATTCTGTGACTAATTAGATTAAAAACCTACACATTGCAGTAAGACAAAAGAGTCATAAAGAAATCAGGAAATCAAAGTTTATACACATACTTAGTGAAATCAAGTGCGTGGTGGCCTATTGGTAAACGGAGCAGATGCGGCTGCCAACATGTTCACGGTGGTCGCGGGTTCAAATCCCAGAGCACACCTCTGACTTTTCGGAGTCTTGTGTGTATTGATAGTTAATCATAACGCGATATAACGGTCACGTAAATCATCGTAAGCATCGGAAACCTGGACATCATAGCGATTTGCCAGATTTTATATGGTATGTACAGTCCGCCAACCCGCATCAACGTGGTGGATTTTATGGCCTAACCCCTCGCAATTGCACTCTCGATTGTAAAGAATGTCTATGTCTATGTCTATTGATAGTCAATTACCACGAACTAAAACGGTGAAGGAAAACATCGTGAGGAAACCTGCATACCATAGCGGTTTATAAGGATTTCTATGGTACGTAAGTCCGCCAACCCGCAGTAGGCCAGCGCGGTGGACTATATAGCCTAACCACTCTCAATCGTACTGTCGATTGTAGAGTAGGCCCGTGCCCTGCAGTGGGACGTATATGGGCTGATCCAGAATGTCAAAGAAAATTATAATACTCGTACATTACGAGTAATATTCCATTTACATTAATACGAGTATACATTGTTAATTAGAAAAATTTAGTTCAATTGCATTTTAATTTTTAACGCGTTCCGTCTTTTACAATTCAACTCGGGTTCAAGGTGTAATAATTTTAATGTGAAAACAAATTACGTTGAAGAAAATAATAATTTGTTGCTATAAACTTAATATTCAATAATACAGAAAGCTAACTAAGGTTGCGGATAGTCGATGGATGCAGGCCACTTCCAACATAATATTGGAAGCCGCATATTCCAATTCAAAATATAGTTTCTCTAATAATATAGGAAGTTAGCTATAGTTACGGGAAGTTGCTGGATGCAGGCCTCTCCCAACATTGCACAAATGATCGAAGCCAACCAAAATATTCGATTCGAGCAAGATTCCCTCGAAAAGTTTCAACGCACACTAAACATGTTCTTCGAGAAAGTTTTTACGTGTACGAGTAGAAGCTGTATAGCTGTATAGCTGTATGCTCGGATGAAACAGGGTCGAGCATATTTATGGATAGCCATGCTCGGATGCAACATGCTCATCTAACATGCACGTACGTGTGTACCTATCGTTAGTCTTTGTCTATTTATATGAATATTGCACAAGTCAATAGAATACAATTTAAAAGGTCGAAATATATTCTGAATCCAAGATAAAAATAATAAATAAATAAATAACACCCAACAGTCACATACGTAGTCCTGACCCCACACTAAGATCGAGTCTTGTGTCGTGGGTATCAGGAACTACGAGAGACATTTCGGTCTCACAAACACCTAGACCCGAAAGAAATATTTGTGGGCCGCACAAACATTTCTCTCGGTGCGGTGATCGAACCCTCGGCCTCTCGTTTCACAGGCGGCGTCTAACCAACTGCGCCACAGAGGCTGTCAAAGATGCAGGGAGGATTAGGGAGAAATGGGTCTGAAATAAGCTTTAGGGTAGTATCTATTGATTTTTAAGTATACAGCGCGTAAGTTAGTCGAAATACCCATTCAAGGAGGCAATATTCAGTATTCAGTGCCCAACTAAAACTATACGTTTATTATTTGACCTTATTTTTAACGGGAATTTCCATGGAAAACATTTCGGACACTTGAAAACGATAAAAAGCGTAATCGCGCTGGGCGCGGTAAAATATGTTACAGCACGATTCTTACATAAAAAACACCCGGCATCCTTCTTCTTCTTCTTTTTAAATGTAGTTTGGCTCCACCGTTTCATCGGTGATTTTGCCAATGTCATGTAGTGGGAGCGGGGTAATAGTCAGAGGTCAAGTAAGTAGAAATTATTTAGTCAAACGACAAATTCTATTGGTGTTTTTGGAGAATGACGTAGGAACTAAAGGAAGGGTTAAATTATACCCGGCATCCAAGTCCCGCCCCTTTCTCTGGTTTTGTCATCCATGCGCCGACAACACGCACACCCGCGAATCCCAGTCCACCCACAGTCAACGCAAAAATGTCGCTACAAGCTAGCACAAGGGTATCCACACGTAAGGATACTTTTTAGGAAAAAAAGAATTGAGATGTTCTTCGCCATTTATCATTATTATTTTTTGTGCATATTTTTCATACAAGCATAACCTGTCATTAGACTAAACAGGTAATTTAACTAAAACACACGCTGTGTAAAACATATTGTAAAGTACAGTTAATCACGCAGACGAAGTTACGGGCAAAAGCTAGTTCAATTATAATTCACTGCATCAAGTTCACTTCTTTCTTTAAGTAACTTAAAAAAACTTTACTACTCAATAAATTTAGTTTAATTTACAAAGTTATATGGAAATCCTTATAATGATCTAATTAAAACTAGTAAGTACTTACATTCGCCTTTAAATTCCCAAAAGGATGAAGAAGAGCCATCTCTAAATTCATTTTCACCTTCTACTATCATATTTAAAACGCTACTAATCGGTGTACGAAATGACGCTGAATTAACACGTCCATCAATATTTACTTATGTTATTGTGATTTACTATTCAATGAGGTGTGGTCCCATTGCTTTTTTATTTTATTTTATGTGGATACAATATCGTACTGATTCCCTTATAATTAAGTCCTATGTATTGTTTATCGTGACAATCATCAATCATGGTCGCTTAATTCAAAAATATGAAGAATCTTCTATCCATACTAATATATACTGGGTGGAATCGCTTATCGTCACGAAAAAAATTGAGCATGGCAAGTACATGATTTAGAACACTTTGGCATACTTATTTTAATTTTTTTATGTTTTTGTTTATGTAGTGTAAAATTAATTTACCACTACTAGTTACTAATTTAGAATAAGTTATTCATAAAACAACATTGTTTAGAGAAAGATGACATAAATGAAAAAAATCTTCATAAATACACATTATTGTTACCCTACTTTATACAATATTAATTCGAGTAGAAACTTCTAAATCTAAGTAATAAAATCCTTTGATCGCGCCGCCCTTAGGGCCGCCGTACACGGACTGCTTCAAGCAGTTGAGACCGACTGCTTAAAGCCGCGACCGCGCAGTGAACTATAGTCATTCATTCGCTGCCGTACACACGACTGCTCGAGCAGTCGCGACCGCTTCAAGCCGTCAACTGCATGATGAAATTCCATCATGCCGTCGACCGCTCGCGAGCGGTTGCGAGGCATACACCGACTGCTCGAGCCGTTGACTGCGCTAGAGCAGTCGACAGCTCTCCGACTTCCCTCTCCCCCCCGCCCTTTGCGGCCTCGCGGCGTCTGTTTTCTCATTTGCCGACTGTTTTTTGAACATGGAGGGCGTGTGCGATAGTGATGCCCTTATTAGCGCAATTAAAACGCAAGAACTTATTTGGAACTATAAACTTAAGGAACACAGCGACAAAATAAAGAAGAACAATGCATGGGCAATTATTTGCGCCCAAGTAATTGAGAACTTTGATGAAAAACCAGTTGAAGAAAAAAATCAAATCGGTAAGTAAAAAAGTCAGTCATTTTACACACACATTTATTATTTTATTTATTATTAAAAAACAGACTGGTAACAATATAATAGTTGTTTTGCTTCTTATTATATTTTTAATATTTAAAAGAATACAGAGGCTATGTTATACGGACGGCGCCCTTTTGATTTATATCATATTCCATTGCCAATCTAGTTTGCCTTCTTCGCTCACAAAGTAATTAGCAAATTCTTCACGGATTGTTGTTAACATAGGTCCACCTGGACGAACTTGCTGGGTTGAATGTATTATAGAATAAGGAAGACCCTCAAACGTATCCTCAAATTTATTTCCATCTCGTTGTTTTACGTAGTTGTGAAGAACACACGATGATTTTACTATATCCACTGCGAAATCAACATTGACGTTAAGTGGTCTATGAAAGATCCGCCATTTATTAGCTAATATGCCAAACGTGCATTCAATATATCGCCTCGCACGTGATAACCGATAGTTAAAAATTTTTTTTTTCTCTGGTAAATTCTTGCCACCATATGGACGCATTAAATTTTCCTGCAAGCTAAACGCTTCATCCCCAATAAACACATTCGGTAATAACGGTCCATTTTGTGATATTGCAGAAGGTGGAGGTATATTTAACTTTTTTTCTTGTAACATTTTATATAGACAACTCTCTTCGAAAATAGTCGAGTCAGCGTGCCTTCCATATGAGCCTATATCCACGAAAGTGAACATATGATTACTATCACATACTGCTAGAAGTATTATCGAAAAATAATTTTTATAGTTATAATATGACGATCCACTTTGCGCGGGTTGTATTATTCTAATATGTTTGCCATCAACGGCACCGAGGCAGTTCGGAAACTGAGCATTTTTTTTGAAACCATTTATTATGTCTTTCCATTTATCTTCAGTTAGTTGTTCCATACACATATCCTTCATATGTATCCATATATTTCTGCAAACATCCCTCACTATCTTACCTATTGTTGTTGATGCTATTCTAAAACTATATTGCAAATCCATAAATGTACATCCAGTTGCCAAATACCTGTAAAACATATTTATAAATCAATCAATTATACTAACTTATATTTTTGTGTTGTTACAGCCATGTTAATACAGAAAAAATGGAAAACATTAAGAGATGGATACACCAGATATGCTAAAAAAATTAAACCAAAGAGTGGTTCAGCAGCCCTCAACATTCGGCCATATGCATATTATCAGCAGATGTCTTTTTTAAAGGCAATAATAGAAGATAGACCCGACAAAACAAATAGTTTACAAGAGAGTGAGCACACTGAAATTACGTCCGAAGAAACCGAAAATGGTCAAAATAAAATACCCAGAGAAAGAAACAAAAGAAAATTAACTACTAAAATCACAGATGAGAACGTCTTAATTGAAAAATTATCCAAACGTTTAGATGAAAAATCGCAGAATTCGCGCATTGATAATGAAGATGAAGATAAATTGTTTTTACTATCATTAGTTGGCGAATTCAAAAAAATTAATGAGCATTATAAATTAGATGCTAAGACCGAAATACTTAACGTAGTGAAATACTTTAAAGGGATGACAAATCACACATATCCTTCGAGTTATGGTGACAGGGGATATTCATCGTTTAATGATTATCGTGGACCATGGGGTTATAATACTGGCCCCTCTACCTCTACATCAGTGCCTGGTCCCTCTAGATCAGCAACCGGCCCCTCTACATCAATGGCTGATGACCAAAATTCTCAATTTGAAGACCTTTCATCATGTTCTGTAACGTCCGATGATGTAATTTCCAATATTTTTAATGAATAAAAATTTTAATAATTACTATATATTTTTCTTACCTCAATGTTACTGCTAGTCTTTCTTCAGGTTGGATACTTCTCCTCATAATTGTGTCTTCACGTTTAATGTGAGACTTTAGTATATTATACAATTCATCAAACGAAGACATTGACATTCTAAAATAGTTGAAAAATTTTTCTTCATCACTTCTAAGTTCCATAAACAAATGATGGAATTGTCCACGTTGTTCTCTTAATTGCAAAATTGGATGAACCCAAAATTTTCTCTTTTGACGTCGCCGCCGTCGTCTCCGCCTGAGCAGGAGCAGCAAAAGCAGTGCTTCCTCGTCAGAATCCATGACTCGACTGTGGTAGAAAATCAACTGCTCGAGCAGTTGGGTCGTAGCTCGAGCAGTCAACAACCGACAGCTCAAGCAGTCGACGCCGACCGCTCGAGCGGTCCGTGTATTTCACTCAGCCGCTAACTGCTCGAGCAGTCCGTGTACGGCGGCCCTTACCGCTGCGCCGCCGCAAGCGCAAGTACAAAGCGTGCCGCCGCGCCGCGCCGCCCGCTCCCGCACCGCCGACACCTTCCAGGGATCTTACAACTTCCTCAGTCGTGCGCAATTCGGTACCGAGTGACGTTGTATGAAATTATTTTGGTTATTGGTTAGTTTCTTGCGGTCAAAATGAGTGATTACACGAACAGTGAGTATGTGACAATAATGACATGCTATGTTCGATCCAATGAAAACTTGGGTCATGCAAGAAGGATGTATGCAGATCCAGAACATCTGCAGTCTTTGCGTAGGAATGGTATCATGAATGATGAATCCACGAGTTCCCAGCACAAGAACTATTTTAACGACTTATCCGGGGCTACTCGATAATGGTAAGTTCAGACTTCCTAATCATGCAAGAATCCGTGACCTTCGACAGCGAAGTCGTCCATTCTCGACTTTATTAAAACGTTTAAATAAAAACATATGCAGCTTTTTCTAAGGTATGTACGTTATGAAAATAATAATGTAAATCTTAACAACTTAGCAACAACTACATTTACTTAAATGATCCTAAAACACTAAAATTCTAAATAAATCAAAATGTTATATGGTAATATTTAGAGTAATAATACCGATAAATAGGCGCAAAGTAAGTTCAAGGTCGATGCGCGACAGTCAGCTGTTGTGTGGCGTGACCCATACACTCGCGCGCCTGAGCATTGAGTCGTTGCACTTTTAAGTGTAGGGTGATTTAGATAATATGTGTTTTGGGGACATCTTGTACTGATGTTGTTTATGGGGTAGTTTGTATTTTTTAATGATAAATCTCGTATATAACGTTAATGTCACATACACAATACACTATTAAATTTTCCGGACGATAAGCGATTCCACCCAGTATAAAGCTGATGAGTTTGTTTGTTACCTCTAATCTCAGGAACTACTGGTTCAAATTGAAAAAAGAAATTGTGTTGGATAGGTCATTTATTAATATATTATCACGCCTGTAGGGGGGAAGCAGTTGTTAAAAATCTAGCAAATACGAGAAAATTTTATTAGATTTTCGCAGTCCGATTGGTCGATATTCTAAATCAATAGTCGGAATTAAACATATTGGCTGCCATTTTGAAAAGTGTATCTGCACCTAGGCGGAGCCGGGCCGGACCGCTAGTTATAAGTATGTTTATTCTTATAGGTTTCTTATGTATAATTAGGCAGTAGAGAGAAAAACTCCCATGATATGGACTAGGCTATAATTATTTGCAATGCTGGTTACAATGCACAACAGCGCGTCCGAGCGAGAGAAGACATATCAATTACCATTGTAGAATAACATAAACAAATCGCCTGTTTTTTTTGTAGTTTTATTTGCATACCTGCTACTGCTTACTATTATTTGATAAATTACCTCAAATTGTTCTCAAAACTGTGTTTGCATACTTATATTTCATAGTTTATTTTTAAATAAACATACTTTATTTCTGTATCTGTATTTGTATCAGCCTATATATGTATGTCCCACTGTAGGGCACGGGCCTACTCTACAATCGACAGTACGATTGAGAGTGGTTAGGCCATATAGTCCACCACGCTGGCCTTGTACGGGTTGGCGGACTTACATACCATAGAATTTATTTGATCTCCCTAAATTTCAAGCACTGGTGTGTAATCCACGAAGTACTTTGTTCAGCCGCAATCAGACTATTACGTCTTACGCATAGAGTAAAGAAGCGGCCATAGATACTAGAGATACGCGTCATAGAACGATCTGAACAATGTTTTTTTTTGTTACGTGCACATTATCAGTCGTAAGCATAAGTCGTGACCTTGTATGTTCCATTGTCCTGATTAGCCGGTTAGCCGTGTCTAGTACTTATCTATGGCGGCTTCCTTACTCTATGCGTAAAGCTGAAATCAAACTATAGTATTACGTCTTACGCATAGAGTAAAGAAGCGGCCATAAATACTAGAGAAACGCGTCATAGACCGATCTGAACCCTAACAGTCGTAAACATAAGTCGTGACCTACTATTATGTAAGACATAATATTATGTTGTTTAGTTTCCTATTCTGTTATTTTTATTTCTTGCTTGTGCTTTCTCTTTCTTTAGTTTTAAGTACGCCACTTGGAGCATTAAACATAATATTTACTTAGTACTGCATACCAGGTACCAGCAGAATTACCAGCGCGTTGCTCCTTGGATCATTGCATATTGCTTAGCTGGGGTCTAATTGCCGCTACAATATCATACCTAAGTTCTTATCTGTAATAATAATTAATGTGGATATAACTCTTTAAGATTGTTTTGTGTTTATTGTAGCCAAAATAAACGTTTTTAGCTATCTATCTGTCTGTATGTTCTAATGTCCTGATTGGCCGGTTATCCGCGTCTAGTAATTATGGCCGCTTCTTTACTCTATGCGGAAAACCCAATACGATAGTTAGATTTCAGCTTAAGACGTAAAACGATAGTTTGTTTTCGGCTTAGCGTAATCGCTTACAGTAGCACTCGCAAGAAATTAACATAGCAATTGCAAGTAATTTAAAAATTATTGACGCGCTGGTGTTTTTCGCCTTGCAATTAATTCAAATTTTATAACATTTATGCAAAGGTAACGGAATTGTTGAATAGATACTAAACACTTACATTTGAACGTGTTATATATACTTTAGACATTGTACTGTAGTATGTAATTGAATAGTTCTGTCTGGCACTCAAGGTCGTACCAAACTGACGGGCAATATGAGATTATATACAGAAAATCGTCATATAATATAGGGGACTAATGAAAAAAAATCCCAAATTGGATTACATAAAGCACACCTAGAATTTGTTGCAACAAAAAAATCAGAAAACAATCATTTGATTTGATTCTTGCATGTTTTCACAAATAGGGCGGTTTCCTTTCTTATTATATTTATCTCGGAACAATAACTAAAGCTTAAGTTATTGTTCCGAGATATTTATGCATAATTTTTTTTGCTTGAATTATTCACCTTTTTAAAAACATTTTTAGCATTTTTCATATTTATTTGAGTTTTATCTTCTGTCTTCATTATTATATTTATGTAGATATCCTTCAATTTACGGCTTCAATGTATTTCAAGAATAACTATACGAACCTATGACTGCACCACACTGATCATCAAGTGCATTGTAGTTCTTGATTTTGTCTGTTTAATATGATGCTGTGATTTTAATATAATTTTAAAGTACATTGTAAATGATTTAGAATTTAGTATTCATTTATTATTAAACATGTTTAGCTTTAACCCTCATATTAATTAAAATATATAAAAATGCTACTTGCAGTTTTGTGTTTTATTTCCACCATAAATACGTCGTCATGCTCGGGAACGCCCGTAGTCCTTAATAAATGTACATAAGTGTACGATCAATACTTTCTGAATTGAACTCACAGAAAAATACACATAAAGGAAGCTTATTTTGATTTTTTTTCTTTCGGAACGCAAAGAATATAGTGTCCAGATTTGTGAGCTTGCTTATTATTGGTTATAATGGGACAATCACGTCTTCCTTGTCTTGAAAACCAAATAAAGTTTAAGGTTTTGGTTATAGTCATTTTATCATATGGCAGCAAACATTGACTGTCTTTGACTGGCTCATAGATAATTGAAAATATCTTAATACTAAGACATTGGTTTGGTAAACATTCTTGTGTGTCTTTCATTTTCCACCATTGGGTTAGCACTTGGGTTAGCATCCTTAGCTAAGAGCACTTACGAAGTACTTAAGAACAATACTTATTGTGACGTTGTAGAATGTCACCTGTTATATTTGCGATCTATAGCTCAATAGTCGATATAAATCCTATCACACACATCATCCTATACGTCACATTATGAATGAATATATTGCATTGATTAAAACAAATAAATTTCAATTTATGTCTTTATTGTTTCCTTAAAAATTATCAATTATTTTGTACTATTGTAAATCGCGTAAATTATACAAATTATAACTATGCTGAAAAATCGTAGACCTGTTTTAAGTTTGATATGACGGCACAATATTATCTTATAGTTATTGCTTTTAGATTTTCTAACATTGAGAGTAAAATAAACGAGTGAATGCTGTTGCCATCGCTTATAATATTATCATCCATGATATATTTAATAATTGTGTTATTTTTATGTATTGTTACATACATAGTTGTATATATTTAGCCAAAGTATTTGACTTAAAATAACAAATGAGGTGAAATAATGACCTGTTTCAGACGTAATTCTACATAAAAAGAAATGGTGCAAAATTTAAATTTTAAATAGCGCTGGATAAGTCAGCTTTACTATGACCCATATTTAAATGCCAAGTATATTTTAAGACTGTAGCTATTATCAGCTTTAATAGCTCCTAAATTTAATTGGAGTACAAGTAAAACTAGTAGACATTTTTTTAAGTAACAAGTATTGGTGGTCATAAAATACTTGACTGGACTTTGAATATTGTGGTACCTAAAAGCTGACTGTAGTTTTTGTTATGTAAGTAAATGCAATCTTCAAAATACTCAGATATAAACAATGTCAACAGCATTCAATTACCACAGCAACATTTATTCAGAAATATAATGTAATGTGTAATAATGTATGCAATATCAATGAAGCGTAGTTGCCATCGCTTCATCTCTATCACGCATGTGGTAATCAATAAAATAGACAGAGACAAAGCTACACAATATAAACATTTGTGAATAAAGTCGCTTGGTTCAATAATTATACAATAATATTATCTAAGTGAAATGCGAGGTAACAGTACAAAGAACATATTTTACGTATATATACGATCGTGAATAAAATTTACAAAGCCACGAAATCATTATCATAGAATTCAATTCCTTAATACTTGGACGTCAGTGCATACATACGGCTTTATTCAAATATAGTTTTAAAATCTATTTCATTTATCCATTTTTTTCGTTAAAACTAAACTCAAAAGGCGTTCTAAAGGGACAAAACATTCATATATTATATTCATAATTAAAATAGGCTTTAAATGTATAAATATGAATAAAGGCAAAAGAATTTAGAACAAAGACTTTCAATAGGAAAATAAAAACCGACAAGAATATCTTATAAGGAGTGGGCAGACTACATAAGTGCATCAATGTTAGGCCAACAGTATTTGTACTACACACTATAACTAATGTTTTTTGTCATTTATATGTAATCATAAAATCAATGGTGAATGAATCCAACCAAATATCTCGCAATACAAAAAACTAATTTAGTCATGACTAAAGCGAAAAAAAATAAATTTGTACTGTAAAAACTATCAAAGGGAATATTGTAAACATCATTAATTTACATTCAAGCAACGGTCAAATTAACTTTATGCTTAATTATTTTGGTCCTTTTTCTGGCTTTGAACCTTAAACTTATTATACCCACAATATGTAAGAAATACAATTTTTTTATGCAGTCAGCATTAATTATTATAAATAATGGACAGACAAAGATATTTAATTAAAACATGACATCACTGCTTATAAGTTTAACACGCCCGGCTTTTCATGATTATATTTCGAATTAAATACCACAAATGCCCCATTTTCGTTGGCCCTTTGCTTTTTTTTCACCTGTTTCTAGAAGATATACCGACCAAAAATAATTTTACATTGTCAACCAGTAAAAAAAGAATATTTTAAAACAAGCACGTAGTTTAGTCTTAATCTAATACCTATTGGCCGGGATAACGCCAGGTAAGAAACAAGAAGCACGTAACAAATTATTAAAAATACATTTCTACTTACGCAATTAACACAAATATATACTCCTAAATTAAGCATGATAGTTAAACTTCAAATTAATTACAAATTTAATAATCCACGTCAAATGTGGCTATAACTGCACAAATTTATAATTAACACTTCAAAGGCACAATATTTCAATGATCATATTGGGAAAACCATACATTATTTATTGCTATAAGCCTAAGTTATCCAAAATAAAGAGATCCCTAAATTTTATATTTAAAAGCACGAACTTGTTCAATTTAATCTAAGTGCGAGCAATAAGTATATTGAGGCCCAACAGAAGAGAGAGCACACGATGAATTGGTTTTTAAGTTAAATATGACAATATAGGCAACATTTCTAATTATAAATATATAGTTTAAAATTGATACAATTAAGTTTATGATTATTCAAAATTGACATAATTGCTTTAATTTTAATCGACGACAATCGACGTTTTATTATTAGATATCCTGGTGTGCTCAATCTTCTGTAGTAACTCTAACAAGAAATTAATATATAAATAACCTAATCTACCTAAATTACATTGTCTAATTGTGCGATTGGCAATTTATTGTAAATATTTCATTTAATTAAAGCGTATTTCTCACTGGTATGTAATCAAAATTTTAAAATTTTCCTTTGCATCATTTTTATCTACGATATGGTGTAATTTTATAATTTCAGCTATTTTAAAAAGTATTCAGCCCTCCGAGGACCCTTCCACTTCTCATTAAATGTAATATTTATGGAATAAAAAAATTCGGACAGTAAAATGGCCTTTCATTCGCAAAAGAGCCCTCAAAGTAACTTATAACTAAGCACCCTTAAAACTAGTTTTTTTTTTCAAATTATACGATAATTTTACCATCGTCGTCATCATCACAAACATCAGTCTCAACATAAGCCTACTATCTTTTAATAATGAATCATTTCTTTATTATACTATCAAAATCGTATTCAGAACCGAAAGCAGCTTTGGCTGTGCGCCTTGTTAGAAATACTTTTCCATCTTTAGCATAATCACCGCACGCCGAATCCACTTCGTATGGAATCTCTTCTAAGTAAGGAACATTGTTACAATCTCCATTCACACCGTTCTCTTTATTTTTCTTTACTCCATTGCAAACACCATTTGGCTTTGCTTCTCTATTTTTGGTCTCGCAATCTGCTTTGACCTCCTTTTCATTTCTTTTTTTGTAGCTTTTAGAATAGAAATTGAGGAAGAGGAATAGAAAGATGGTAATATTGGTGCATATGAAGTAGGTGAACCCTGATGCGTACTGGCACCTCGGTGAAAAATGTGTCCAGGCACAGTACGCCAACATTAGGATGAATTGAATCTGAAAACAAAACTAAATATGAATACAATTCACGTTGCTAAAGGTGACTATTACACATAATTTTGATTTTTTGGTCATATAAATGGCGAAAAGATCATGCCAATCGCCTAATGGTAAGCTATACGACTGCTCATAGACAGTAGCACAGCTAAACAAAACCATGAATTACAAAGCAATGCTTGGCAGTTCACTGCGCTGGTCAACCTCGGGCATACCATGTTAAGTCTCATTATATCCAGTAGTTCTCTGACCTTGTGTCCTTCAAACTGGAACACTACAGGGTATTTACACTGCTTGTTTAATTTATATATGAATGTCGTATGATCATACCTACTACCTACTACAAACTCTTCTCAAGTAGATAGGTAAATTTTTACCTAGACACTTAATTGCGTCAAAATATTTGCAGCTTGCACAGAATTTGTGCTCAACTTGTACAACCTGCTTTTAGCCAAAGTAGACTAACACAAGCAGAGTGACAAAAAATCAATTACCAGTTGCATTTTCGTGACATATTTCTTCCACCACAAATACTTCTGGAAACGAGGACCCAGGCCCGAGAGCAGGTAGTAAGTGTACATCACCACATGGACTATGGAGTTGAGGAGAGCGAGGATAGCTCCTTCGCCCCCCGCTGCAAATTTCAAGTAACTCCACGAGTAAAGCGCCATGATTACGTGGTGGTACACATGCAGGAATGTGATCTGTATACAAATAGATTATTTAAGAATTATAAAAATTATGTAACAAATGAACTTATAGGTATGTATAGGAAGTAACAATTGTCTTCCACAGGCGCAAGAAGTCCACTGTAAAAGATGGGTCTCCGAGAAGGTGAAATAAAATTTGCAGGACATAAGCGATTGTGACCGCTTGCATTAAGTTTCTGTAGATACACTTAGGGGAGGCTCATAGAAAGCAAAGTCTATTTAGAATGACTACTTTACAAAATAAATCTTTTAACCTGGTTCTTTTAACCAGTTTTCACATAATCCTCGCCATTATCTTCGATGAACATATACCTCCAAGAATTTGCTTTTGGAAACAACATGCTTTCAGCGACCTCCACCAACCTTCAGTACTTTATGTGCCAGAAGCTAAGCGTAGATTTTACAAAAGAGATGCTGAAGTTTCCAAAAATATCTTTCAATAAATTATGAAAATTTCTACGTAGTATTTATATTAGTTTGATAAATTACAAAAAGAAAGCCAAAAGGAGTCGATTTGTGCTTCGCTACTGTATGACGCCTACCCGTATGTTTTTGAAAACAAATTAATTAATGCAATAAAATTCCTAAAGAAATCTGTTTAAAATTCGTAATCGAGTATACTTTGAACAATATTCCGTGGTAATTTATTCTTCACCACGTAAATATTTATGAGAACGTAACAAGGACAATGTTTCAAACGAACAATACATAAATGTCAATATGATTTTTGTTTGGGTTCGGTATTTATTGTATGTTAATTAAAAAATAAATGCTGTTCATGGCTTTGGATGCTCAAACGGCTCTCAACGGCAAAGATACTTTTGCTTGACTTTTAAATGTTGGTATTGCTGTCATCCAAAACATAGGACGAAGTTCTGTCATCAATAGTGTCTTTAATGGAAAAATAATAAAATGAGAATATTCCAATGCCATTCAAATTGTTGCGGAAAACATATAGCTTTCATTACTATAATATCAACGACAGTATAGCCTACACCCTAAGCTACAAGAATTTCGGTGCTGATTATACGCACTCTAAAGATTTCTGTGGCGATTTATTGCAAGTGGCCTACTTCCAGTATAATCCTTCATGGGGTCGTTCAAGGATATTATGGTTTTACTTTAAAATATGTTATATTTTATTCAAAAAAAAAAGATGCAAGGGAAGTGAATGCTACAATAGTAGATAGCAACAAACAAATAAAAAATATGTACCAAACCTTGCACAGTTTTGATACGAACAGATTTTAGGGCTCCAATACTGTCTGTAGATTATTTCGGTATACCACGTTTATATATTTGAGCATTTAGTTATGAAAATCTCGTATACCTGTTTGTTCTTCTTCCGCAGTACAAAGAACACGGTGTCCAATAGCTCAGTAAACTTTGCAAAAAAATACCACCATCCCAGATCCAGCAACTGAAAACATATATATTTCTTAATCACCTTTATATTACTAGGCTTAAGCTTGTTGCAATAACGACAGGATTAATACGAAGAAAACTAATAATAAAGACATATTCTACTTGCCAAGGCGTTGTATAATCTTAATATATATATTTCTTGTGTGCGTGTGTATGTGACTGAACTCCTCCTAAACGACTGGACGAATTTTGATGAATTTTTTTGTGTGTGTTCGTGGAGATTTGAGAATGGTTTAGATTTACAGTTTGGTCTACTGGAAAATGTTTTTTCAATTAATTTCTTATTTATAAGGAGTTGTAAAATGTTCATGGGTTTGTAACTGTCAAACATTTAATGTTCATACCGTCAATACGGTAAACTCTTCCCTCAAATTAAATAACGTATTTAAATAAAGGTTTCGAATCGACAACATATATCCACAATATTCGATTAATGGCGTATTTTAGATTTTAAAGATGTAAAATAATGACAGTAATGAAAAGTGGTTGACATTTAAATTGGTTGTCAAATATTTATGCATACGTTCAGAAATTTAATTTGTGTAAACTAAAGAGTATATTATGAAGCTAAATAAATATAGGACAATCAAATAAATAATATTCACACGTAAGAAGTTTTACTTCTTTTCAAGATAGAATGTCACTTGAAAATGAAAAATCTTTCATAAAATAACACATAAAAATAAAAACTGAACTGAACTGAATAAAATAACAATTTTATATAATTATGGAGAATATTGCAGGGATTCTCAAATTAGGCGTTGTCTGTGTCTTGAGAAACCAGTTATATATAATTGTTACTACCGTTACTCAATGACCGTTACTACATTAATTGTGTGTGTGAGTGTATTTCTATGAAAATTTATATTTAATCTCTTTATTACTAACAAAAAGTAATGGCGTAATGTTTTTGGAAAACAGCATACTGGGGGTGAAATAAGGGATGGAATATTGCATGGATAATCAAAATCGCTAAAGTGTTTAATGTCAAAAATTTATAAGGCACACTATTTGGATATGGAGAAACGGGATATAATAGAGTGGGAGGTAGGGGAGAGGACTGGGATAGCTGACACATTTGATAGGACGAAATGTAAATGCACGGTATAAGACGGGATGGTCAATGAAGAGAAAAGACGGGACGTATCGGGAAGTGACTGAACAGACGGGATGGGACGGAATTGAGCAGGACAGTAGGATAGCTAATTCATGTTTAGGTATACAAGAGCTTATACGAAAAATAACATGTATTTGGTGTGGAGTAAAATAAAAAAATATCTGCATCCAGGCAAAGGTGGGTCGGGCTTTTTTGCTATGCTAAATAATTCAATATAAAATTCATCATATAATAACTAAGCCATAGCGAAGCGTGGTCGGGTCATCTATGGTATCTTTTAATTGATTTCAATGAATGTCGTCGGAGTAGTAACAGTGTTATAATATTTCCACAGCAAAATAATGATTTGAATCTAGAGAGATGGGATAGAATAGAATATAAGGTGGATAAAATGGGACATAAGAATAGGTACAGGATGGGATTGAAAATGGATAAGCAGTTTAGACAACGGCTGTCATATTGATTTTAAATAAAATATGGACTGGAATCTGTATTTGCACCCAGGCGAAGCCGGGCCGGGCCGCTAGTTATTGAATAAATATTTATGAAATATTGTAGACTTAAATGAATTCAATATTATTTTTCAAACAAATTGACTGGGCTGAGATTCGATATCAGGACAAAACATCAGTACTTAATTATTATCCTTAAAGATGAATGAGGAATTGAAATACCAAGTGGTTTACAATCACACGCAGCTATCTCCAAATTTAACTCGCATAAAATATTACTTGAGGTCAATGTTCACTTTTGAATGTACCCAAATGAGGAAAGTCGTAAGTTTTGCGATTTATACAAAAAATAATAATTACGTATCACGGTATATTACCATTGTATGGTCACCCAAGTGAAGGACAATCCTATACCAATTCTTTCAGGAAAAAAGGCATGGTGTTTATGTTTGTGAGTATAAATTTTCTAATATTTCTATTTCCAAGAAGGTTATACTTGACGGTCAAACATACATGCTAAATAATTAATCAACATGTTTCCTCAATGGGGTAGGCGCAGGTGCAATTGGTGCACCCCACAGGACGTTAAACGTATTTCTATCCAAGATATATTGGTGAGCTAACCCAGGTTCAATTCAAGACCCGTGGAATAGTTAGCAAATAACAGCAATAATATAGCAAAATATAATTTAATTGTATGTATATATTTTTTATCTTAATGATTGGCGAGACGAGCATGCTTTTTACCTGTTGCTAAGCGATACGATCGCTCATGAACAGTAGCAAAACTAAACAACGCCTTGAATAACAAAGCAATGCTTGGCATTCGACTGCGCTCGCCATCCTGAGGCATAAGATGTTAGGTCTCAATATATTCAGTAGTTACTCTCGCTACAATGTCCTTCAATCCGAAACAAAACAGTGCATTTACACTGTTGTTTGGCCAAAGAAATAGACATTGCGGTGGTACCAACCTAGACGACCACTCACATATAAGAGAACTACCAACAGTGAATGTTAAATGTAGACGTTGTGCAAACAAACCTACATAAGTTTTAAAAAAATATAAAATATTTTACTAGATCTCGATAAAGTTGCCATTTGCAGTAACAAAAAGGCCCAGTTTTTAGATATTGCGATTGTAAACAAACTTTTCAAATCTATGATCAACACTCAGAGTACTGGACGAGGAGAGTGAGTGACAACGGTTTGACGGTTGCTAGTTGCGACAATATGAAACTGATTCTGTCTTCAAGTGCAGCAACTGAAAACTGACGATGGTTATCAAAACTCTCAACTCACAATATTGTTAGTAATTTTTTAATGCCACACAAAAATAAAATATATTTTTTACTACATCATGACAACGTAAAGCGAATTATATTAAGCTTCAGGATTTAATAGAGTTTACGACATCACGTTGAGCTTGTATTGCAATTTCACGTTGTTACTAATCCGGATTTAAAAAACAATATTTCCACAGATAAAAATGCAAATACCCAATTTATATGAAATTGTAACATGCTACGGAAGATCAATTTAACAAGCTTAATATGACAGCTTATTTAAATTATAATCATTTGAGTCAAATTCATGAACTATTAAATGCCAAATGTCTTAATTTCTATCATAGCGAGAGTGTTACATTCTATTCGCTTTACATATTTAGATAGGGTTGCGTTCAGAAAATAGCTTCAAGGTCATTTCTAACACTCGGTGAAATTGAGAGCAAACAGCTTTTGTGGCTAAAATGCTATTCACATTTCTGTTCAATATTATCAAATTTCTCACAAGATATTCTTACACAAAACTAACAACATGTTGTTTTTAAATACATCCATAAATATTCAATAACAGCCATTATATTATTATTAAAGTGCCTCTGCAGGAGAAAACTAAACGCGAATATGAGATGTTAGGATATAATAAATTTAAAGAGTACTCGAGGAAGGTAAAGTTTCGGGAATGGATATACACTTACCATTGCATTTTGAGTGTTCGAAGGATATCGACACCCAGCGTATAACACGCCGTCCCTGAATAGATTCAGATTAAAAACCTGAAATAGACGAAATGATTAATGGCATGAGTTATTATCACAACAATCGATTCCATAACATATTTTTGAAATGAGACAATATTCATACACCGGAATTGCAGGAAAATGGAGCATTTGTTAAGTTGGATGCAAGGGCATAACATGAATAATATGATAATAAATAAATAATATTTGGAAAATATCTATCTGTTTTGGAGTTATGACCATTTAAAGTAACAAATTTTTCGCATAAAACCATTGTATTGGGTGAAGAACAACATTTTAACACATCATTCGTATTTTTTCGTTTCGTCGTTAATAACATGGTCATTGGAATATACCATGAAAATCATTTTTAACACCAACAAAATTTTCATGGACTTCGCCTTAATACTTTTTACAAGGCGATGTCATAAACTCTCAGAACTTTGGCGTAATTTGTTAAGGGGAAAATTTGTTAATGTGTGATGTTTATTCTTGATTATCGTTATCTTTGTTATTATCAGAGTAAACTACCAAAATTCATCCTAATCTAGACGTAATCACGATTTACTAAAATGTATACCAGCAGGTGCGCCATTTCTTTGGACACCCTGTATTTAGAAACTCATAACAACCGACATTCATAAAGGTTAAAAATATACCGTAATAAATTAGTCACGACCTTGGAATACAAATTACCACCCTTATTTATTCTTGAGGGTTTATGAAACCTGCCGCGGTAATTACCATTTGCAAGTCAATTTATTAATCTACATATTTACATTAGCCTTCTCAAGTTCCTTCATATTATGTTTCACTTCATGTTTGTCTTCTGCCTCAAAAGCTTTTCCATCGGGCTATATTTGTTATACTTTGTGAGAATAGTTAGGGAAAGTCAATCGTCCGGTTTCGAGTGTGTAGAATAATTGTTGCTATTAATAAAGGATATAAGTCAGGTGATAGTTTACTTGGCTGGCAACAGACAAGAGCTGGAAACAAGCAAAGCACTATCGTAGTCTAACTTTAGAGAGATGTTGTATCAATATGTAACTTCCCTGCCCCCTCTCGTTAATTCTGAAGGACATTATCAGCAGGAACAAAATAGTTGCTATGTCCGATCGTATTATAGGCCAACGTATATTTACCTTAACACAAATCATAGTCGCCAGCACCACTTGCGAAGCGTTGTAGTACGCGATCAGCCTGTTGATTCTCAACGGAGCCCTGTTCTTCATTATCCTGGGTCCGATCCTGATCAGAATCAGGTAAGCTATCACCACAGCCAGGATTGGCGTGGGGCTCGACATCATAAACCATGAGTCCACCAGGGCACCTGGAAGTAAAATAAATTGAAGTGGAACTGAACCAATGGCTTTAGAAATAAAAATATTTACATGTGAAGTCTTTCGTTCATGGGATATTTCAGAAAATATTTAGATGGGCACAGAATTATTATAATTAATGCTTTTGATATTTTCTGCACATTTCTTTAGTCCACGTGTATGAAATACTGGTGTTGCGTTCCGTTTTGCCTGAAGATATATAAATGTTACCCTTTAATAACGATAGTTCTGATTTAAATAAAGAAAATAGCCCGATCTGGGAATTAAACCTAAAATCAAATCGTTTGTTCCAATACACGCAAGCACAAGACCAATAGGGCAAAGGTTCCTCAAAATCCTGGGTTATTTATTGATATTATACAAAACCTCTCTTATAAACCTTTTTCATCCTTTATTTAAGATTTCAGTGAGATTGTTCTCGATGTATGTATGTCTCATGCAGTTACAATACTTACTACTTAATACTGGCTATAAGCACATCATTAAATTGATGCAATTATTGTTATTTCTGCAACTGAATTATTTATCTTTTTATTATTATAACTACTTTTATTTTATTTTATTTTTTGCGTTTGTTATTAATTTCATGAAATTTTGTATGTTTTAATAGTTTAATTTAATTTGTCAATTTTACTATTTTCGCAGCTATTGTATATGTAGAATATTTATTCATTTTTTTTAGTGGAAACTTTGCTGATATATGTTTTTCTATAAACTTAGTCTTTAAGAACTTCAGGATTGTATGTTTCCCAAATAAACAATAAACAAATAAACTTTTTTTTGTAGTTTTTACAATATTTGATCTTAGTCGATATATTTATTTATAAATAAAGCAAATTGAATTTAAAGTTGATTGTTTTTTATTATTTGGTTACATAAACGCAAATTATTTTCATAAATGTTAATACATCATTAAAAAAGAATAGAGACAACGGCATTTACCGACGCATGATTCATAGTCCCATAAACAGTGAAAATAACGATATACTCACTTTTCCCTACTTTCAGGGAATCCAAATATCTGTCGACTTTCTCCAGGTAACTCATTTTGTCTGGAAATAAAGGAGAGCACATTTTAGGATCTACTAAAACCATACTAAAACAAAACATGTGATAATGTCAAGTTATTTTTTTAATAATTGGTTCAAAAAGTTCGTATATTGATATAGTAAATATGTCAAGGAGGTAATATTCATAAAAATAAAATAATATATACTTTTTTTATTTATTTATCATACTCTTTTCTTGAAATTATGGAATAGTTAATGATTATTATCCATATTGTAATAAAATTAAAAATAATGTATATATACAAATATATATAACATAATATGGAACTTGACGAAAATTGTCGGACACAATTTTTTTTTAGTATTTATGGGTCTCCAATACTTTATTTATTCCAGTTACCTTGTATCCGTTTTTTAATTGTTTATTTTATTCATAATAAATCAAACTATGTTCATTGTCTAGTAAATACATGTGTAATATATCAAGATTTATCTTCGGTTATTGACTTAAGCAACAGAAATATTTTGAACCACTGTTTCTATGTACTGCTGCTAAAATATTACTCAACATTGTAGGTATTACAAACGTGTTATATCTTATAACAATATTACGAACTCTTTTAGAGTAGTGTCAACGCAGGTCATGCGATAGCCCAGACTTGTATGGATTCCAGAGCGTCCGGAACCTACTTTCAAGTGACAATGTACTGTACTGTTTTATAGTAAAACCATTTAAATTTTTCTAGAAGCAAAAGTACGTTGAGATATCGTTTGAGAAAAATCTATTAAGATATTTATAAACGCCTGCCAATTTACTCATAGCAATAATACTTGTATAAGTTTTGCTCAGAATATTTATGTAGGCTAAAATAGAAATGTAAATAGGCGTATAGGTAATTAAAGCTATAGTAATTTGATATCGCTAATAGCTTAGGGCAGAGCTATTAATCAAAGTATCAGTAATTACGTCAAACTCAAACTCAACTGGTTTTCTGGCTGTTCTATCCTCTAACAAAAAGTCTATTCAGATTGTCACTATCTATATTTGGAGCGAACTCATTTGTCTTTGATTCTGGTAAAAACATCTATTGTGCGACACATAAAAACTTTCATCCATTGTTATTAGGGCCGGACACGCGTAATTTGACATGCCACAGATGTTGTCTGTACGGAATAACTGTAGATGATCGGGCTTTATGTATCGTCACGTATTACTATCTGAAGAATAAGATTTGTGTCAGGTAAGCTTTATTGTCACACTACCTTTGATTGGGGGAGACATGGAAAAATATATTCTTAGTTATACAGTTTTGACTTTTGCTATATGAAATATTATTTTTTAGGAATTATAAATTGAACCATTTCCAATTTACTGTGTGATAGACGTCCATGATAAGTCGATAAGTATGACTAAAATTATAGTACAGTGTTTAACTATAAGTACTTTAAAATTGGAACCATAACATAAAGTAAAATATCGTTTTAATAAATGTCACATTGCCATTTATTAAAACCCTACCACCTACCTCCCGATTAAGACCTAAAACACGATTTAATTTTAAAAAGTACTAGGTAATATTGTAATAAACTACCAAAAAAACGTGCCTTTTAAAAATAAAATGACTTTTTTTTGGGTGAAGTTTTTTGCTGAAGCATGTTTTTCACAAACTTTTTAAAGTATTGTATTGTCATCGGCCCTTCTTAAGTGTGCAACATCTCAAATGAATTCAACGTTTTGAAGTGCTCAAAAATCGACTTTAAACATCCCATTATCTACATTCACACATAAACACAGGCGAAGCTAATAATAGCGTGTTAAAAAACAATAACCTAATACCTAGTTTACCCTGATGATTATAATTTTCCCATTTTCTAACTTTTAAAGTACAAATTACCTTATAATCTCCTCATTTATGACACGGCATACATATTCAATCCGTTGAATGCCATCAAATAACGCACAATCATTTTCGCATTACCCGCTATCTCTCTAAGGACCCAATGTCAACACTTCTCAAGAAGACATCACACTTTTGAGGTCAGCGCACATTATGCATCGCACAGAATCGCATCGCGTTACAAAATCATACTGTTTTTGGGGTGAACGTATGCATGAGATGCTTTATAAGCAAAAAGGGATTGTTTAGTTAATGACGGAGGAGCCTTGGTGTATAAATATATTTCAAAGTCAAACTATTATAATAGTACCAATCATTGTAGAACTGTAATTGTTGCTGAGTCTTTCCTCACAGAGAAAAAAAAAAAATGGTTTATCGGGCAAAGCGTGATATTGACTACTTATTCTCACAGTTTTAAGGCGTAGATGTGGAACATATTTCGCACAAATACGCAAAACGGATTTCAAGTCCAAAATATTCGACACCACATACAAACAAAAACTATGAAAGCTCACACACCAAACACGAATTTCTTAAACTCCCATAGCATTTTAAAGGCTTGCGTTCATACAAATGATTAGTAAGTGGGTTGTAAGCCCTTAATTCCGTACAATACGTAGCATCGCACGCATCGCCATATGCGTAAGGTTTTACTCTAAGCTTTCGTGAGAGAATACGAGTATGCGTCGATACGCTCCCATCATCCAATAGGTCAATGCTTTAAATCCACCGTCCGGCTTACAAATGAGAGCAGGTTAGCAGGTAGCCAGGTTATACAAATGACTTGAACATTTTGATTTGAATAGGCCTGTGTCATTTCATCAGCGTGAATAAAGGGAAATTATTTGCCTAGGTCAGGACGCAAGGTTTGAAAGACAATTATTTTGTATAGGTGATGATGAGTTGAGACATTATTTTATTAGTAGTAAGAAGGTATGTTAACCACAAAACCAATATAAAGTTGCTTTGCCACTACAAGGCCTTGAAATATAGGGACCGGCAGGGTTCAAATAATACATTTTGAGTAGTGTTATTCTTGTTTATAGGCAATGTGACTTTGGCCATCAGGCGAGCGATCATTTTCTCGATATTCTTGCAAAAAAAAATGACATAGAACGAATATATGGTTTTAACATAGTCAAATAACAAAACTATTTTATAATAATAATATGATTATTGTACGAGTAAATTGACACTCTCCAAGCACAGAGAAAGCCAAAGTGTGATCGGAATTACTTCTGTATCGTATAGGGGGTTTATTATGACGAACTAACTAGTAATTAAAAAATTACATTCATATAATAGCATAAGTTACAAATGATCTTAGTAAAACCTCTCCTGAGTAATTCAATAAATCACTTTTTATCACCAGCTTCATTAATGTATCTATTATAAAATTAACATATTAAAACATTTTCGTTATTTCTATCTTATTGGTACATATTATAAATATAGTTTTCTCTTCATTTGGCATAGTACGTACTATTCAGGAAACCTGCATACCATAGCGGTTTATAATAATTTCTATGGTATGTAAGTCCGCCAACCCGCACTAGGCCAGCGTGGTGGACTATATGGCCTAACAACTCTCAATCGTACTGTCGATTGTAGAGTAGGCCCGTGCCCTGCAGTGGGACGTATATGGGCTGATACAGATGAATAGTACTCTCCTATGGGAGGACCATTTGTATACTACAATATTACAAGAGTGCAAAAAAGTAACAAAGGATCCCTTTTGAAATAGTGTGATGTGTGAAAAAAGAAGTTTCCTTCCAGTGTGTTATCGTGACAGTATAGTCTGAAGCAATTTTGCAGATGAATAAATACGTAATATTACAATTACTTGTGAACATCTGACCTACGGAATCATCACGCTGGTGACGAATTATGTGGGGAAGGGGTAGGAATACTTCACCAGCCAGCGTACCTTAGTTATCCATAATTCCATATAACTATACTTTGCATCATTATCATCATCTCCAGCCTCGGGAAGCTCACGGCTGAACGTAGACCTCCAGCAAGGACTTCCATCAATGTGGTTAAATGAATAATATTCCATAATATGACTGCAATTCACTTGAAGTTTAATAATAAAGGCGTATTATTAGAAAATCAATAGTCCACTAACATTAGACGTTCATGGCCTGTGGCCGACGTCCAATGCATTTATGGTAACACGACGGGGTAATGACCATTAGTATTAAATATTACAATAGAAGTGGTCGATCGAATCAGTATTAGCTTGAAGTCTTTAGGTAAAGTATACGAGCTTATGGTGTTGCATTAAAGGAAGTTAAAGATGAAGAAAGTAGAAGAAATTTTATACAATAAAAGCAGCGTCTCCGGAAATCTTTTCTCAGTACCTATTATATGCTAGTTTCCTTTAAGGCTCATTCATCTTATTGAAATTTTTTTATTTTTTATTTCCATGAATAGCGGGATAAGCATGCCGTTGGCCTGATGATAAGCGATACGGCCGCTCATAAACAGTAGCAAAACCAAATAATACCTTGAATTACAAAGCAATGCTTGGCATTCCACTGCGCTCACCACCCTGAGACATAAGATGTTAAGTCTCAATATGTCCAGTAGTTACTCTGGCTACAATGCCCTTCAATCCGAAACACAACAGTGCACACAGCTGTTTACACTGCTGTTTGATGGGAGAAATACCCACTGCGGTGGTACCCACCCAGATGGCCTCTCACATATGAGAGACCTACCACCAGTAAAATTTATTTAACAGTAGACTCTACTTACTTATTTTATATATTAGGCAGACTAGTAATTAAATTATTGCTATACTATTATATCTTTTTATTTCTATAAGGCGTAACCACTTTCAATCGTACTCTAAGGAGGCCCGTGACCTACAGATGGAAGTATATATCCAGTCCATCCAAAAGTTGCCTGGAAGAGATCGCAGCTAGCGATAAGGCCACCTATTGTAACCATGTCTTTAGTTTTTAAGTATTTTGAAAGCGTCTTCCATTTTGGTGTACAATAAAGCAAATATAAATAAATAAATAAATATATAGGCCTAATATCGGCTTATGTTACAGTTAGTTGTTACAATCTATGGTTACAGTACAGTATACTCTTGAATTTGAGATTAACATTACCATAAAAACAATTTAACTCTGAGCAACAATTGCGAACATCTGCCATTTACTCCCTCAGAACTGCGGCCGATCATCGAATATTAAAGTTTCGTCCCATTTCACCCAAAGCCAAGGAACACGACAAACTTTTAGCCCGCAGAACTTTGACCTACTTCGGAGCGAATCGCATGCGACCGAAACATTAATAAATGTAACACTTGAAGACGTCGTAAAGAATGTAAGGCGTACCTATGAAATATAACATCACGTTAAATGTATTTTTATGAAGCCATATCACGGTACTTATCATGAAAACGAAAGGTAGGGTCGTTCAAGATAAAAAATCTATTTTAGCCCCATTTTAGTTCTTTGACCAATTTTTCCAATCTCTGTAGTACGAGCATTACGAGTAGTAGTAGAGGGGTTCTGACGTCAATTGTTTGAATGAATCACGTACTTAGTAGAAATTCTGATTGGAGAGCGATTGAATTTGTTGGGAAAATTTTCTCAGTAAAGCTTCTAAGCAACGTAATGTAGAATTTAAATAAACGAGTGACTCAAGACTCGACCCCAAGAGTAAAGGAGGCCTATCATTGATTCGTAAACACGTCACTGCGAAGGTGCATTTAGAAGTCGTTAAGGAAGAAATCAACGTTATCCTCTCATGGTTACCTATTTATTGTTGCCAATTTATTTAGTGAGTCATTAGATAGTTGGGGTGAACTTCCAAAAACTTCTGACTGAACTGAAATGAATAATTTATTCAATAACGGCCCAATTCATAGACAGTTTATAAAGCTATTTTAGCTATCGAATGTTTAGTATTGTTCGCACAAAATAAATAAATTGTCTATGAATGAGGCCGTAAGTGTATAACTTCGCATTGCAGCTCGATTAAAACTAAATGCATGAGACATGCTATGTTTTTATGCATCTTGTACATGCTGAACGTTCAATAATTTATAAGACTGTTCGTATTTATGAATTTTGGATGAATTTATCTACTCTGGCTGTTAAAAAAAGAATATTTCGAGAAATGAATACAAATATATTGCAATTTTTGTCGCCGCTCAGTAAGATACAGCGACGCGATTTTAGTAGAATATTTTTATTCACTAAAATCACCCCTTTAAGAGAAGGCAATTGCATAGCTTTAGCATGCTTGGGCGCAAATTATACTATGCGGCAAAATAAAATGCAAGCAAGCTTGGTAAAATAACATTCTATTTACTCCATCATCTGGCGACAACGGGAAATTGTCTTGTAATTAGTTAAAACCTAATTGTTAAATGGCGGAAGTGTACCAGTAAACCAAGAAATATGTTTTATATGTTGATATTATCAACTTTCTTGATATTAAAAACAATGTCAACTAGATATTAGTTAAAATTACAAGAAGTTACGAAAGATACACATTTTTCAATAGTGGAATAACAAATGTGAAATTTCGCGCGTTTGTCTACCCCGCCCTCTGATGGCGAAATCACGTTGGAAAATAAAAAAGTAGAGTTGCGCATCTATCTCTGTATAATATAATTCTAATCTATGTACTCCATCTCTTCTATAAAATATTGTTCCATTGCACACCGACCCTCGAAAATAATTTATTAAGTCAAGCCTTCATCTCTGATTATATTATAGTTTAGTGACGTCTCGGTTCCACATCGTGGTACGGTGTCGCAGTGCGCAAGTCGTTAATATTTCCACCAAACTGCACAGTCTTTGCAACAAGTTCATACACATTTGTCAAATACTTTTGAATACTGTCTGCCACATTTCCATATTGTTGGGTTCTTTTATGTTGTTTATCTTTGGTGTAAAGTGTATTAAAAATATTGGTGTCTATTTTGTCATACAATACAAAGATAAATAATATATTTAAAATCATTGGTTTACTTTCCGCATAATTATAAAGAACACATCAATACACACTCAAATAACTAAATAACGTCTTCACTTTTTTATGTATATAAAGCTAAAAAATATCTGCTGACCCGAAAGGTCAACGGTCAAGTGGAACGCGCGCAATATTTACGTATATAGCTATGAAGAAAGAGCCCTAGTCATGCGAGCTACAGACCATATCGCCTGAGCCATACCATTAAATGCAAATGTTGCTGATTAAATTCATCGAAAGTGAATTGGTTGACCTGTAATCGTTCCTAGGAGAACAGTTTTATAGTCCATGTGTGTTGCTCCTCGACTAATGAAGAGATAAATTCATGGACCTTTAAGCCCCATTTACTACGGGTAGAGTTTCTCTCCTCGGAGATGCGAGTATCGAAAATATATAAAGAAGTTGCATCGTGTAAACATTTGGCGAACAACTTCTTATGGCGGTTATGTCATGCGGTAATGGCATACGATTCTCGCTTATTTACTCTCTCTGTGTAAATTGCGCTTTATATTGATTTTGATTAAGAAAATATTTTTGTAGTTTTCTCTGAGCCTTAGAGGCCCATATTTTGTACCATCGCACTGTTGTGTTTGATGGCGAGCGCAGTGGAATGCCAAGCATAGCTTTGTAATTCGTGGTGGTGCATGCTATTGCTACTGCCCATGAGCTGTCATATCGCTTACTATCAAGCGAATGGGATGCGCGATTCGCCATTCATGGAAAAAAATAAAAACGAAGTATAGAAACCCGCAAAGACATTATTTTCTCTTGTCCCTGATTATATTTTTATTCAAAACGGTTCTTTTCATATTCTGAATATTTCATTTACGTAATATTCTACATTACCACAGCTTCATTACCCCTTGGAGGGGATGAAACGGTGCGGAAAAAATAAATTTCCTAAGACACCTTACTCATTTTCTTCTTCTCGTTTTTTATTCATTTCATTAGTACCTATAATCGTAGGCAGCGACTGCTTAAATCCGGATTTAATATTCACTTCTTGTTATATTTAATTAAAAAAAATATGGGGCAAATTATTGTGTTTCGTTAATTAAGATAATACAAAAATTAAATATGAGTTACTTTAATAAGTATACCTTTTACTTAATTAAACAAAACTTCTTAGGATATAGGGATTGTGAAAAACTGTTTGAATATTGAGCTCCGAACTAAACAAGAGACTTTTGACTTTTAGTTGAATCGATAGAATATACTAATTGTATGACGTCGGCTCATTGAGCAACAGCTGAGCCCTTTAGCAGATTCATGATTTCGTCAAGATGGGCTACGACTTGGCTAATTTTGTAGATAATTTTAAACACTACACTAATAAATGAAATGCTATAAGACAACTATATAGGGTACTGCCCCGCCCTCAAATCCATCACTGCATCTTCTGTAAGCCAGGATCACCAGTAGCACGCATTGTAATGACACCGAACCTTGAAGCTCGGCTAGTCTCCGAGAATGTTTAAGTTAGTCTTTAACTCTCAACGAAATCACTCACAAAGTAACATTAATAGGATAACAACTATTTAAAAACACATGAACCTGATTTACATTTTCTTTACGAAACATAATTCGCTACTCGGAATTTCTGAATTTGCTCAAGTCAAAGTTAAAAAACGACCTGCAGTTAAATCAGGAGGGAGTCATGAAAGCAATTAGTTTGAAACTCCTTCGCAATTTCGTGCCAGTCACCCGTCGAGCGTTTCTTTGCCAAAGATAATTATCATTTCAGTTTGCATGAAACTAACTTGTTTATATTCATTGTTGTTTCTGCAGGAACGTAGCTCAGTTTGTAGAATATATTTTGTGATTGTTTGTAGGATATAGAGATAGAGCGTTTAATAGCACCGGTCTGGAGTCATGTTTACAGAAGAGCATCTTAGGTCAAAGAGCCCAATTCGTGCCATATAGCACCAGCAATAACAAATATTATGAAGGGTTTAAATATGATAAGCAGATTGTGTCAAACTGCTTCAGAAACATAATAATTAGCACCAACATCTAATGAAATTCCTTCAACATTGGACGAGCGGGAATAAACCGATCTTAGTGGGTAGAAGGATACGAGGAGGCTGATATCGATATCAGCAACATTGATATCAATAAAACTAGGAAACTGGCAATAACTCACGAACATCGGTAATCCTCATGGTGTTAAATTTAAACGCAATCCCACACCCAATTGTTGATAATAACGATGATAGATTAGTACCCTGAGTCACAGACAGGACAATTGCCGTTCAATTGCGGCCCAGCGTCGCGTCTCATTAATACTTGGAAGTGAGGTAATTCACGCCCACCTAAACACTATATTTATATACTCAAAGAATTCCTAGCCACCAAATTGATATACCGGTCAAGAGCGAGTGTGGCTAGCCGTGCTGGGATCGCGTGGCACCATTTCACTTGTTTATATTCCAGGTCAGATTTTAATTCGAGTGGGTTGAATTAGTGAGGAAGCGTCGAGTCTTGAACCGAGCAGAGAACTACGCAGGATTTAGTGGTGAATGATGTTATGGAATTGTGACTTTGTAATTTATAGTTCCTGTGAATGCACGAATGTTTTCTGGATTTTGGTATTATCCTGAAAAAATACATCGGAAATATTAACACGATTTTTTGGGATAGCAAGTACCGAATTTAAGTAATTGTGTTTTGTAAGTTTAAAAATTTTCTTATTCATCTAAACTACAAAATATAGAACATAAGTTAAATAATAATAACAATGACAATAATGTATATACAACGTAATAACAAATATGAAATGATAATGTTTATGGAGTTAATGACGAGGCTTAGGCTATACGTACGATTAGTTCAATCAAACTAATAGCTTCAGATACAGCGCATATTTAGGGTAATACGTTTTGAAAAACTACGTAGGCACAGTAAAAAATACATAAATTATTTCCCTTCAACAATTTAAGCAGGGAAACAATAGTATAACAATAGATTTGTGTCAATGGAACGTGTAGTAGCATTGATTGAATGCAGATCACATTATGAAACGTTTACTGAAACTGAATATTGTAAATAGGGTCACATGTTTACTCATCAGGTTTTCATCTTTTTATATATTTATAGGTATACTTATTTCAGTTCCTCGACAGAGAAGAGCCAAGGCAAAGGCAGACGAATAAGCGTTGAGTCGATCCGTCAAAAAAGATTAGAGAATTTACATGAGAATGGTCTGACAACTTTGGAAACCACCGATCGAACAAAGTTATATAGACAGAAGAGGTGGCACTTTGTGGTACCGGTCGCAATACCGAACAATTAAACCAAATGGGCAATGAACAACCGAAATCTGTTTTCAAATACATTGCATAATTCAACAACTAAGTATGTCTATGTGTTTGAATTTTATCATTAAATTTTTTACAGCAATCATAAGCTTGATTAATAAACTATAAAAAGAAAACAAAGATTTATGGCGAATTGAGAACCTTCTCCTTTTTTGCAGGCGGTTAAAAATATCAATAGTAGAGTAGACTGTTAAATAAAATAACTGAATCTCGTCTCCTTGCTAGAACATTTGAATTCAACGCTAAGGTATATATTACTGAAATCTCCGAATAAATTCTGAAATAGCCTAGATTTTTTACGTAAATTGAAACCGGGTCGGTAATAGAGTGAGCAATTCACCCATATAAAAGGCACCTGCTGGTAATCAATCAATTTGAAACGTCTGGACGCCCTCAACGAAAAAACCTTACGCATTTTTCACGTCTGAATTCGGTTTGAAGGTCTCTCAGCCAATATTTGTTAGCACTGAATATGAAATAAGGCAGTTTTTCACTTAAACAAAAGTTGTGATTTATGTTTCCAATCATTGATTTAAATGTTTGATAGCGACTACGATGTAAATCTACAAAATGGTTTATTTTTAATTTATTTTTTTACAAAATTGTACTTTATACACTTAAGTAAGTGACTGTGTACATCGTTTGATTCCAAAAACGATAAAATTAAAAAGTATACAGTATGACAAAAAATACTGCCTGAACCAAGACGCGTATTTGAGTATATTAACTATAGTATTACTAAAATTAATAAAAATGTATTAGATAACATAAGTATCGTAAGTTATACTACACATTATAGTATCAATATTACCCTAAAATATATTAAACTTTGTAATTCTGTTAAAAGTTATTGATTACCAGACACACAATTTAATTTAGAACATTTTAGGCGTGATTTAGTAGCGTATATGAGAACACAGCTCGGATAGAAACACAAATGCAACTAAAATCTGTGGACTATGAAATAAATCTACAATAACACCACCAAGCAAAATTCCCATAGTGTATATATTACGGTCTTAAAGTGTCAATGATGTTCACGTCTTATTACACTTGAATGTTAAGGCTTGTTATAAGGTAATTGAAGTAATTACGAACGTTTGCCTATTGATTTGCAACGTACTGGCAAACTGCTGGAGAAAATTACCATAATAAAAATAATGTACTAGTCGTAGTTGTAATACTATGCATTGAAGGCCTTTTCTCTGTTGATGTTTTTGCTTATTCGATAATTCCGTATCCGTGTCAACCTATACTCGTGCTTCTGTAGGGCACGGGCCTCCTCCACAATCGGAAGCATGTTTTAGAGTGATTAAGCCATGTGTACATGGTGGTCGCGGGTTTAAATTCCAGGGCACACCATCGTCTTTCGGAGTAATGAGTGTATTGATAGTCAATTACCATGCACTATGACGGTTAAGGTAAACACCGCAGGAAACCTGTATTCACCTCATCGTGGTGGCCTATATGGTCTCACCCCTCCCAATCGTACTTTAGATTGTAGAGGAGTCCCGAGCAGCGAGACGTATATTGGCTGATACAGTACAGTACAGTATTTGTAACGAAATTACCGAAACATGACATATATTAGCCTCCTTAGCAAACTGTTCACCTCTCAAACTAATAAAAAATAAATCCTTAGTGATAATAAATGTGAATATAAGCTTGTTTTACCTTCATGCCTTAATTGAATCGATTATCATAAAATATTGCAAACTTTTATCATGATTATAGTAAAACACAAGGTACCTTACATAAATTATACAATAAAAGTACTATTATCGAGGGATAGAAAATTAACTTTTTGTTAGTACATTAATGCTTCCTATATCGACCGATAATCTTTAATAAAGCTAGATGAACACGAGCGAAGTCGCGAGCAAAATTTACTATTTAACATAATTCACCACTTTGTAAAAGATTTTCTAGAGAACACGTTTCAACGCTGTAGTTCTTAAGTACCTGAAATGATTGATGGTCCTACCTGCTAGGCCGAAGCTTTCCTTTCATTGGCGTTTAGTATAGTCTATACACGTTGGCGCATTGCGGCTTGATGGATTGATGGATTTGTAGACTAACGGGCAATCTAGTGCTTGAACGAATTCCCTAGGCTTTGGATATCACGGCTGCTTCCGCCTGATGTAGAGTCGACGCTTACAAGCTGTTAGATATATATAAGAGGCTACGAATATTAAAAAATAGCAGGATTAAGCTTATAAAATATTATTTAAAATATTTCGATATTGTATTTAATAAATAATTTGGTCCTGATCGGTGATGCTCAAAAAACGTTACAATAAGGTGTTGGTTAGATATATGTATATCACATCAATCTAAGACAATTGGAAAAAGATCCTAAAATTATTATAGAGGTCTTCTTAAAATTCGTATGTAAAGAACATCCACCGAAAACACTAAGGTTACATTGTAAAAAAAGATAAGTCAAGTAGTCAATTAGGTAATAAAGAAAAAGTAGGACTGACGAATCGCAAATTTCTATATTTTCGCTGGCTGTAAAGCCGGGTTTGTCAATATTATAAAGTAAGACACGACTTAGAATTAATTAGATAGCCCAAGGGGACTGGAAATATCGCTGAAATTATTGAATAAGAGTAGATTACATATCCTAATTAATTAATTATGGGAAAATTGAAAATTGATTGATTGAAACCAAAGAGCTACAGTCACGATTGATGGTATGGAATCCAAAGAGGTTGTGATTAGAAGAGGAGTGCGGCAAGGCTGTATTCTGTCCCCCACATTATTTAATGTATACTCGGAAGCTATTATGGCGGAAGCTTTAGACAACCTAGACTGTGGCATAAGGGTTAACGGGCGCCTCATCAACAACTTGAGGTATGCCGACGATACAGTTCTCATAGCTTCTACTGAAATGGAGCTACAGAAGATCGTAGACAGAGTAAACGAGTGTAGTGAAAGGGCAGGTCTTAGAATGAATGTTCAGAAAACCAAGATAATGTTAATCTCAAGAGACTGTGGTTTACAGCCAAATATAACGGTATCTGGTCAAAGACTCGAAAGGGTTAAGAAGTACAAGTACCTGGGTACCTGGCTTACAGACGAGTGGGATTGCGACACTGAAATTAAGGCTCGCATTGAAGTTGCTCGAAGTGCGTTCAGTAAGATGAAAGGGGTGCTCTGCAATCGCAATCTTAAGATATCACTGCGCACTAGACTTCTTCAATGTTACATCTGGCCGATAGTTCTTTACGGATGTGAAGCATGGACCATCAAGGAACACCTAGGCAAACGCTTGGAAGCATTTGAGATGTGGACCTATAGGCGTCTTTTATTAATATCTTGGACTCAGAAAGTGACTAATGAAGAAGTCCTACGACGAGTTGGTCAAAACCGCAAACTTTTGAAAACCATCAAACAAAGAAAAGTTGCATATTTAGGACACGTGCTTAGACATGATAAGTACGAGCTCCTTCAACTCATAATGATGGGAAAAATTGCTGGTAAACGGAAAGTCGGTCGGAGGAAAAAGTCATGGCTACGAAACATCAGAGAATGGACAGGGATTGCGAGCGCCGCAGAACTATTTCGCCTCGCACGAGACAAAGGACAGTATGCTGAGCTGACTGCCAACCTTCACTAGTTGGAGAGGCACTACAAAAAAAAAAAAAAAAATTAATTAATTATGGGAAAATTGTTAATTTACACATAACGATTTTTTTAATTCATCTGTTATCCCCCATATACCTGAGGTAAACGTAATATTTTTATGCGAAGTACGCAAATACACTGTACTTATGGTTTGAAAAAAAAAATACTTTGAAAAATTTCAAAATCTCATCAATAAAGAAACATTCAAAAAATTCGATGATTTACAAAACGAATTTAATAGCTTCTATATTCTCAGCCCGGTCAAAATAGATAGAGACCTTTGCAACAAGCTGAAAATTTACAGGTACGTAAGGGATACCACTTTAATTTAATCCTGAAATTCATCATCATCTGTACCTACACTAATCTGCCGTCTTCAAGCTAAAATGCCGTTAAGTACTAAAACCACTTTTTGAGTTATACACAAAGAACGCGATATTTTTTAAAAAATGTGCTACTTAATAACAAGACGTCATCTTTAAGACCTTGGAGTACTGAGTAATAGATCGCAGGAGGCATTTTCAAATAGCGAAACTTTCAATTTAGAACTGTAATATCTCTTTCTTTCTGCATAACTCAAAAAGTGGTTTTAGTACTTAACGGCAGTTTAGCTTGAGGACGGAAGTAATAGACCCTTACTTAAAACATAACCGATTCAAAGCTAAAACACCTTTTAAAGATTTAAAAACAATTTCTCATCTTGGATAAATTGGATTTGGGAACATTTATCATGTGTCTTTCGTCTAAAAGTAATAAAAAAATATACCGTGTCAGCCCCAGACATGCGATGAATCGCGTGATTATTGAAGGTTCATGCTGTCTTGTATTAATGCGCAAATATACTATGTAAATAGCCTGTAAATACTGCTTCGTTTGTATAAGAATTTTATAAGAATCAAGAAAAAACAATCAAATGTGTTTAGGTTTTATTTTGAGGCTTACATTTTAAATACTGATTTGTTATGCAGGTAAATTCTATAATATTTACGCCAGATTTTTCAGGTCCTTAAATTATTTAATTATAAATGCATCACTAATGAACGAGGTTAGATTTATTGGTATTTATACGACGGTTTTAATATAATCTTAAAAATTTTGCTACAATCTACAATTTTCGTGACAAAATATATCTTTTTATAGTGCTAGTGCACACAAAACATTTATATTCGGAATCCGGGAGAGGCAATATTCCGTGACTTATTTTTCAAGATTTAAGATCGTAGAGATATCAAAAAAAATGAGTTTCGGGGATTGGATCTAATTATAAAGTTGTTGCAAAACCACAAACAAAAAGGCACGTAATCGTACCATTACAAAAAAAATTGGTACCGTGTATAAGTTGAAATAAAAAAAATATTTAAACGCAATCATTAGAAATTATTCACTATCTTCAAAAAATCAAAATTCTGAACGACAGACATGATCGATGGGGTGACTTAACCATTTAAATTGTCTGAACCGACGTTTACGTGCAATTTAAAAGGAAACGTTTGCAATGTAGAGCATTTTATGCTTTACATAATTAATCGGTCGGGTTATTACCCCGTGTTGTTTTTACCCCATGACGTCAAATGGTTTTCCTTTTACTTGTAGCGTTGTTTGTTTTCGACTATTGTATCAGTCCTTATTGTAATTCTACTGCAGAACACAAGATGTTTACAAGGTTTGGACTAAAATAAAACATGGTGCATAATGCGTTTTACCCCAAAGTGAAATTATTCCAATACATTTTCTTTTTGATGAGGCTTGGGCGTTTAACCTAAAGGCGATAATATTTCATAATATTTTATTTTTATATGTAGCGTTGGCTTTAACTAAGAGTAAATAATTACAGCCTTATTCATAGACACTTCCAAAAGTATTTTAGTTATCAAATTGTCCCCTTTCCTTTTGAATTCAGTATGGACGAAGAAGACAAAACATTCAATAGTTAAAATAGTGTTTAAAACTGTCCATTTATATTAATAAGGATATAAATCAATAAGGTTATGTACGTCACTTAGTACGCAGACCTTTTAAAAGGCCTAGCACATAGTCCACCATGCTGGTCTATTATAAATAAGACTTCAGATACTAATAATAATTATTGAAAATAATTCAGTGGCATGCAGGTTTCCCGGCGTTGTTTTTGTTGGTCGTTCACGTTTTAACTAATGCAGACTAATTGCTGCAGCAAACATCTAGCGTGTTGGCATCGATACGAAATATTGGAACAAATTGAAGTTTAAACATCAAAATTGTGACCTTGAATTTAAAAGCATCGCTGCAGTAGAATTTTCTACTGCATCATGCTAAATAAATTTTCAGTCCGAATTGTCCGAATGAGAGGATATTTTTATTGAACTATAAATTGTTTTAATGATTATATTCCATTCCATTGTTTTGAATAGTATTTATAGTAAAAAGAATCAAGTAAGAAATACCTTTCTTTGTTTAATTATTATGAAAAATACTATTTTTTATATTGTATAACGGTAAAAAAAGTATGCGATGATAGAATTCTTCAGTTTTTTTTTTGTAGGTAATAAAACTGAATTGTACTATGAAGATGTCAACTATTCAAAAGTAACAATGTATTATGATTATCTTATAAATCTTATGATGTACAAATGAAACCAAACATCGTGGCAACTTAAAATAATGAGCGACAGATCTATCAAAAATGTTAGCACGATTTTTTTCTTTTAATTTGTTAGCAAACTTAGAACTATTTATAATAGCATGACCACTGGAAACTTAAAAGTTAACATCTGTATCAATAGGGATTTTAATGAAGTAAATCTATCAAAAACATAATATTAAATGCAAAAAATATATTACATATGAGGATAATATATACGACTGATAATATTCTAGCTATTGTTTAGTACCAAAATTGAAAAAAACAAAAAACAATTAAATATGAAAGGTGGAATGAAATTAATTATACTAGGAATAAATGTGCTTCTTCATGTTTATACTTTTTATAGGGCACAAAAAACGATGACATTACGATTTTCGTATTATTTTAAATGGGTCAATATTGGTTACCAATTTTATTTACCCGATGTTCATTTGCATTGGCAGGACCCAATTAAAAGTAGAGCTTTTTTACATAATATCTTAATTACCTAATTACACTTCATAATTTGCATTTTACAAAAAAAAAAAAACTTATTTTAATTTTTTTGCAATCAATGTTTTTGTAAAATATCACCAGCACTAAGCACATAGAAAAATCAAAAAAACTCACCGTCACAGTACGCGTTAGTCATAAACTATGCCCGTAGGGAGCGTCGTGCGGCCGTCCCGACGTCAGAGCCGGCACTGCGGTGTATCGACCGTTTGCCATTATAAAGGACGGCACGCAATGTACTCCCAACATGTCCCACTTGTATTTTCAATAATTAGATAATTACAGTTTTAAGATTTTTATTATTGCAATTAATAGCGAGACGAGCATGCCATTCGCCTGATGGTAAGCGATACGACCGCTCAGAAACAAAACCAAACAACACCTTGAATTACTAAGCAATGCTTGGCATTCCACTACGCTAGCCATCCTGAGACAGGTGTTAAGTCTCAATATGTCCAGTAGTTACTCTGGCTACAATTCCCTTAAATCCGAAACACAACAGTACATTTACACTGCTGTTTGAAGGGAGAATTAGACATTGTACACAATTACGTATATAGGCAAATCCTATATGTCTAATTGAGCGATGCGATTTTTGCTATAAGTATCACACCGTAGTAGTCCAAGTCGACCGATGCGCTTTTTTACATCAGATAATGATATCAGCATTACATAAGTTACTACAAGGCACGGTCCTTTATGACTGGAAACTAATAAGACATTATTCCACCACGCAGGTTGATTTCAAGTTAATTATTAGGTAGCTGCTTGATGGGTATAAAGATATGAATTATATAAAGGGCCTAATCGCGCCAGTTTGAGGCTGTTCCGTTAATAGACAATAATTCAGTTGTCTTTTCTATTTCTGGAACAGTACAAAAATATATTTAACATTTGGCATTTCCTCTTTTCTTCGTCAAGCAACCAGTAGTTGGGTAACCATAGAATGAACATCATTGATAAAAACATGTATTATTATCTCTGAACATAAAAAATATAGTTCTTACAAGATATTATAAATAATATTTATTTTCAGTCATTGATCACAGAGCTATAATTCATGGGACGGAGTATACTGATTGTATTCATGCTCATTTGCCCGTACATTGCTTACTTAAAAATCGAACATTTGGATCACATCAGTAATTACTTTCGCATTCGATTTGTCTCGGAACACACAATACTACTTATCAAAGTGGATAGAAAAACTCACCAGTATTTGCAGCATTCCAAAGGTCAACATTGTATGGCACAGGCCGTTTTCAGCTAGTTGCTTTGAAACCCTTGCCAGAAAGCCTATATTCAGCAGTGTCTCATTTTTTTGTCCGCATACATTTGAGCAAACAGCCAGCCTTGTGACGAGGGAGCAAGATAACTTATAGACTGAGACTATTCTAGGATTGAAGACAAACTGTTGCCTTTTTTGTGTTGAGAAGAAAGGCGATAGCTTCCGTTCCTGTACCTCAGAAGTTGCCGGAAAGTATATGCTGGTTTCACTGGCCTTTCAACCCGGCATGCTTGTGGATAAACCGCCTACCGCGTGATGAACACTCTCTTTAAGCCTTGTTAATATGGTATTTCTCGTATCTTCAACATTGGCATGTCCAGTTATAACTTTATTAAAAACAAGGATTTAATTTTTAATTCACGTTATTTTCTTATCATAAATTAAGTTAATTATATAACATACAACTTAGTAAAAAAAAGAGACTGCACGTCGGCCACTCACAAACAACATAAGTAAAGTAAGTAAGTAAACATAGCCTAGAACCTACTGATGAACTTGGAATGCGATTCAGGCGTAAGTAAAACTACAATCAATAATACTCATGATTGGTCATTAAATAAACATGAATAATAGTTGATTAGTCATATAAAAACAAGAGGTAGGAATATCGCCTTTCTAGCGAACACGCTAAAAATATTAATAAATAATAAATAAATAACACCCAACAGTTACGTACATAGTCCTAACCCCACACTAAGATCGAGTCTTGTGTCGTGGGTATCAGGAATTCTGAGAGACTTTTGCGTTTCACAAACACCCAGACCCGAAAGAAATAATTGTGGGCCGCACAAATATTTCTCTCGGTGCGGGGATCGAAGCCGTGGCCTCTCGTTTCACAGGCGGCTTCTAACCGACTGCGCCACGGAGGCTGTCAAAAGTATATATAAGATTGTTTGTCCATATAAGTACCTCTACAACATTCACAAAAGACTAGGGCCAAAATTCAAGTTAAATTTTGCGCTCCAGACAGAGATTTTAGTACGGTTCCGACATTTAATGAGTTGAGTCATCTTACAATCAATTACTTCATCTCTTTCACTTAAGCGGCTTAGTGAGCCCATTTCACAGGATTAATCAGTCGTGAAACATGAAATATTAAATTTAGTTAGAAGTCAAGTTTTAGAAATAAAATTACAAAGGCGTTTTTATTGCAATTTATTTTCAGCTGGTTGCCTTCACACCTTTTACTGGTGGTAGGTCTCTCATATGTGAGAGGCCATCTGGGTGGGCACCACCGCAGTGTCTATTTCTCCCGTCAAACAGCAGTGTAAACGCACTGTTGTGTTTCGGGTTGAAGGGCATTGTAGCCAGAGTAACTACTGGACATATTGAGACTTAATATCTTATGCCTCAGGATGGCGAGCGCAGTGGAATGCCAAGCATTGCTTTGTAATTGAAGGTGTTGTTTGGGTTTGCTACTGTTCATGAGCGGTCGTATCGCTTACCATCAGGCGAACGGCATGCTCTTCTCGCCATTCATAGCAATAAATAAAAAACCTACAAAAGGTGAATACTAAACTTTTACACAGTCATTACTGTTTTACTGATGATATGTCGCTCATTGGTGGGAGGCTGCCTGGGTAGTTACCACCGTTATGTTTATGTTTCCCGCCAAACAGCAGTTTAAATGCACTGACGTGTTTCGGATTGAAGGACATTGTAGACAGAGTAACTACTGGACATATTGAGACTTAACACCTTATGTCTCAGGATGGCGAGCGCAGTGGAATGCCAAGAATTTATTTGTTATTCAAGGTGTTGTTTGGTTTTGCTACTATTAGCGATCCTATCGCTTACCATCAGGCGAAGGGCAGGTTCGTCTCGCCATTCATTACAAAAAAGTGGTGGGCCGGCAACACATTTATGATCCAAGCGTCTTGGATGTTTATGGTCGAAAGTGATCACAGTTTCTTTTTTTGCCGGACCTATGAAATATTTTTTTCTAAAGATGGCAAACCATCAGATTGAACATATTCTTTTAATATTAAAAGCGCCTCAAATAATGTTTGCCGCAATAACTAATGTAAGTCAGTGCGTAAAAATTGATACGATACATCACAAAATCAGTGTTACATGTAAACCCTTGAAGTAAGTATAAACCCCATTTTTCAATCGTCAGTCGAAATTCATCCGCCAAGTTATGACCAAATTGTATGTAAGACGCTTCGATCGGTAAAAATGCTACAATTAGTCAATTTTACAACAGTCATTAGGGTTCTATGGTATGTAAGTCCGCCAACCCGCACTAGGCCAGCGTGGTGGACTATATGGCCTAACCACTCTCAATCATACTCTCGATTGTAGAGTAGGCCCGTGCCCTGCAGTGGGACGTATATGGGCTGATACAGAATTAGAGTTCGTAACCATAAATGGAAAAACTTACAATATCAGTTCGTTATCAAGTATCAACATATAATGAATCTAAACATTCGACAAAACTGAGTGTTATCAGCCGATAATTATGAAATAACGATTTTTTAATTATTTTGGAAGAATGTCCAACAATATAAACTCTGCCAATACACACTGAGCCAGCGTAGTGGACTACAAATTCTAACCAGCCTCTATAGTACTTTCGATTGTAGAAGAGGCACGCGCCCTGCAGTGGAATTTATTCTTATTATTAATAATAACAAGTTATACTTACAATTATAATAATAATAATAATAATAAGCCCCTCAAAGCCCAACCCTGCGTCCGTGCTGACCATCTAAGCCACGTGAGGGGCGGACACTCGCAACGCAATAACCAAGCGAGTGACAAAAAGGGCACTGGCAAACCCATTAATATGGAGCTAAATAAGAAAATTGTAAGATTATGGTCGCTTCCCGGGGGTGATCGCCGGGGCACGTCTGGAGCCGATGCTGGACGTCTCAGCATGCAAGCCATCGGTGGCGAGGGTAATGGGCGGCCCTCTGCCGGGGAACCCGAACAATGCGAGCCCATCAGAAGGTACAACCTACGGTCGCTATCTAGAAGCCAGAGTACACCTGCTGGCACTGCACGTCGTATGACGAGCATTCAGGACGGAGGCGTTACACGGCTTGCTCCAATTGAGGAATGGAGCCAGAGTAGCCGTACAAATATGGCTGAAGATTCTTCAGAAGCCATATTATCATCATCATCTCTATCCTCACCCTCATCTCTTTTTCCATCAGTCCCATCTTCTCCGCCATCATACTTAAATTTAAACACTAATAGCTCTTCTCTTTCTCCTTCTTCCCCGAAATCGTCGATCTCTTCAACCGTACTTAGAAGGCAGCCTGAACAGCTGACGCATACCCGCATCACAAGAAGTAATAGTAGAGCAGCAACCCCAACTGAGGATGTTTCGCAGAAGGCACTTGCCACTAAACCTGCGACCACCAAAGCTGGCAAACCGAGAGTACGCATGAAATGGGATGACGAAATAAATACTTTCATCATGCGTACCTACCTATACGTAACTAAATTAGAAACAGACAAAACAATGTATTGCAAAAAATTATATGATAAATTTAAAATTCAGTACCCACATATAGACGTTTCATCACAAAGAATAGCAGATCAACGAAGAGTAATTATTAGGAACAAACTTTTATCAGATACACTAATCGCGAGTTTAAAACAAGAAATCTCTGAACTTTTGAGACTTGAAGAAATGAATGACATTTCGGGACCCATATCATCACCGCCATTAGTAGAAGATAATACTGTAACTCACACATCCGACCCTTCCATTGTAGCATCTTTATCAGAAACAGCACCTAACCGACATATGGACACTACGGCGGACAGTGCTCAAGTTCAGGACCTCATTGATGAGTTTAAATCTGCACTAGCATTATATTCAGAAATGGACCCGTCAACTCGTCCCAAGCTTCCCCGTTTACGAGAAAATAAGAAGTTATATCAATTAGTAAATGTTTTTAATTGCCAAATTCTAAGTAAATTCTTTTCTCTTGAGTCGAATCTAGTTCATTTGCATACGATTATTTATTGCAGTGCAGTAGTAATATCAACAAGGTTAGGTTATAAAATATCTCCCGATACTAATTATAAGGGTAAACGGCAAACAAATAAACCTCAATGGCAAATCAGGCTAGAAAAAGATATAACCAATCTACGTGCTAATATTGGTAGGTTGACACAGTACATTAATAATAATAGACACGCTACTCTAATTAAAAAAGTTAATTTAATATTTGAGAAATACAAAGTTCATTCAAATCACGAAACCAATAATGTAAGGCCTGTAGAATTTTTAGATACACTTAAGCAAAAATTAACATTGAAATCACAGAGATTAGCACGGTACAAAAAGGCACTACAAAGAAAAAACGATAACAAAATATTTAAATTTAATGAAAAATGTTTTTACAGAAATCTTAAAAATAACCCTAACAATGTCTTTAGTAATTTAAGTACTCCAGATAAAAAGGATTTAGAAGAATATTGGTCAGGAATCTGGAAGAAAAATAAAAACCATAACGAACTAGCGGAATGGATTAAAACAGAAGAATTGAAATCAGATGGTATAATAGATGAAATGCAATTCGCAGATATAGATAAAGTAGATATAGAGTTCATCACGCGAAGGTTTAAAAATTGGAAAGCTGCAGGTATCGATGGAGTTCATAACTTTTGGTACAAAAAGTTCTCTGTGCTCCATGATATGCTAGCTAAAACTGTTACAGGCATAATAAGAGGAACGGAAGAGCCTCCGAATTTTATTACGAAAGGTATAACGTACATGCTCCCTAAGAGCGAAAACACATCTGACCCTTCACAGTACCGTCCCATAACTTGTTTGCCAACCATTTACAAATTAATCACATCTTGCATAACACTTAAAATCAATGAACATTTAAACAGATATAATATAATAGCTGAGGAACAGAAAGGGTGTAGACAGAACCACAAAGGATGCAAAGAACAGTTAATTATTGATTCCACTATATTGAAACATGCCACCTCCCACAGTCGTAACTTGTATTTAGCATACATTGATTATAAAAAAGCGTTTGACAGCGTGCCTCACTCCTGGCTGATTCGAGTCTTACAGATCTATAAAATCAATCCAATTATAATAGCCTTCCTAAAATCTGTCATGGGTAATTGGAGAACCACACTATTCCTTTCAAATAACGACACAACTATAACTACCGACGAAATCCCAATTGAAAATGGTATTTTTCAGGGAGACTCATTGAGCCCTCTGTGGTTCTGTCTGGCACTCAACCCGTTATCAAGTCTGCTTAACAATTCAAATTTTGGCTACAAATTAACACCCAACACTGCAGTAAGTCACCTGATGTATATGGACGACATAAAATTGTTTGCCAAGTCTGAAAAAGAAATTATAACACTAATAGAAACTACTGCAAAATTTAGTGGAGATATAAACATGTCATTCGGGTTAGACAAATGTAAAAGGTTGAATATACGGAAAGGAAAGCTAGTAGGAAACAGCAGTGAACATACTCGAGAAAACTATTTTGATCTGATGGAGGAGAATGATACATACAAATATTTAGGATTACGTGAAGGAAAAAATATAAATCATATTCAGATAAAGAAAGAACTCCGTAAAGAATATTTCAGTAGGATTAATCAGATATGCAAAAGACCACTTTATTCTAAAAACTTATTTAAAGCGCTAAACACTTATGCAATACCAGTATTAACATATTCGTTTGGGATAGTGAAATGGTCAAAAACGGACATCAAGAAATTGGAAATGAGGACTCGATCAACGCTTACCAAACACAACCTTTTACATCCTAAATCTGCAATTGAAAGAATGTCTATAGAAAGATCAAAAGGGGGTAGGGGATTAATAGATTTGAATAACTTATGGGAAGGACAAATAATAAAATTAAGAAATTTCTTTTACGATAAAGGAAACACAAGTAAAATTCATTTAGCGATAATAGAAACGGATAAAAATTATACACCTTTAAATTTAGTTAATAAAATATCTCAATTTGCCACCCCAAGTGAAAATTTAAATAATAAGCTGGTAAAGTGGCGGAGTAAAGAATTGCACGGAAGACATATACAAGATCTGGAGCAACCCCATATAGATATGCAGGCCTCCAATAAATGGTTAAAATTTGGCTCTCTTTTCCCGGAAACTGAAGGCTTTATGGTGGCGATCCAAGATCAGGTTATTAATACTAGAAATTATAGGAAGTTTATTTTAAAAGACCCAACAATGCAAAATGATAAATGTAGGAAATGTCACCGTATGCCTGAAACGATACAACATATTATAAGTGCCTGTTCCACCCTAACACAAACCGATTACACTCACCGCCATAACCAGGTAGCGCATATTATCCATCAAAAACTTGCCCTTAAACATAAACTGATTCGCGAAAAACCCGTACCTTACTATCAATACACCCCGATGCCTGTGTTGGAGAGCGTGAGCCACAGAATGTACTTTGACAGAGCTATATTAACAGATAAGACAATCCACAATAATAGACCGGATGTTACTTTAATAGACAAAATTGGTAATATTGCTTATTTAATAGACATTGCTGTACCGAATACGCATAATTTGCAAAAAACGATTACAGAAAAAATAAATAAATATACTGAACTTAAAGAAGAAATAATACGAATCTGGAAACTCAGCAAAGTATACATTGTGCCGCTCGTGCTCTCCAGCACAGGTGTCATACCGAAATGTCTTCATCATTACCTCAAAATAATAGATATGCCGGAAAACATTTATATAACCATGCAGAAAGCTGCTATTCTGAATACGTGTCGGATTGTAAGAAAATTTCTACAAGAAGACAATAATACTCCTTCTTAACATGATTCGCACTTGGCCTAGGCCCGTGAGATTCATTATACCGAAATATGTGTTTATTTCGAGAAAAAAATATATACCAAAATAATAATAATAATAATAATAATTTTATTATTTCCATTTCATAATTACAAATTCTCTTAATCTAAATATTATGTTACATTACAATTACAGCTCAATTTTATTTTAGAAAAAGTATACATTGACGACTGTACTAGTAAAAACTGTGACACAGCCGTCAGCATCTTCCATCGTGAGCTGTTTTACAAACACATATTATATTTATAATTTAGAAATGCATTTTGGTTAAAACAAAATAGTATAGATACGTAGACATATCTAGATAACTCATATGTTAAGGTAAAGGAATGTTTCCATAAGTGAAGGTAAATGAGAGCATTTGTGTGTGTGTGTGTGTAAGTTTGATTGTGTGTGAATTGAAAATAAGTTTTTCCGTAGATAGATGTAAGTGGATGTAATTGATTATAAAAGCGATTTAAGGTTTTTAATTTTTCGATTCTATATTTTTACACAGGACGAAATGAAAGACGAGTTGGATACATTCGAGATAAAATGGCAAGAGTTTGCTGAGGACAGGGTCAAGTGGAGTTACAGAGAGTAGCTCTTTGCCCAGCAATGCGACACATTACATATCACCCCATACGTCCCACTGCAGGGCACGGGCCTCCTTCACAATCCAGAAGACGATTGAGAGTGGTTAGGCCATATAGTCCACCACGCTGGCCTAGTGCGGGTTGGTGGACTTTACACACTATTGAAATTCTTACAAATCGCTATGATATGTTGGTTTCCTCACGATGTTTTCCTTCACCGTTATAGTGCGTGGAGATTGACTATCAACACACACATGACTCCGAAAAGTCAGAGGTGTGCCCTGGGATTCGAAGCCGTGACTACCGTGAACATATTGGCAGCCGCGTCTAGTCTGTTTACCAACAGACCACTACGCACACGGGACACTATAATGTGTTTAAAAAAAATTTAAACTCTTTTTGCTCATCAAAAAAATAATATTTACAGCAGTTCCACTGGGGTATGTATGGACTGGATAATCTAAGTGCACGAGTCACAAGTTACGTACTGAGCATATGTCAATTAATTATTGAAAAAACCAGAAAGTAATCACATGGATATGTACCTACTTATTTTCGGTATTTTATTAACAAACGGTGTTTAGTAAGTACAAACCGTAAATTCTGGATAATTTCGACTCAGATATGCCCATCCTTTCCACTCCGATCGTCTCTAATTCACTCGAGGTGGCCAAATCAGCTCATTCCGTGAGAATTAATCTTACTGATTATGTTGGGTTGGTCACGTGGCATTCGTCCTCTCACCTTTCCTACTCGTATTCAATAGGAGACTGACCCGCCCTCACACTCACCACTGTAACTCTTGTAAGCCAGGATCAACAGTGGCACGCAATGTAATGATATCGAGCGTTGAAGCTCGGCGAGTCTCCGGAAATATCTATCTTGTCTTTAACACGCAACAAAATTAATCACAAAGTGTATTTAACAGGAGGAGTTGGGATCCTTACTCGTATATTGACAACTTCAGAGGAGAGTAGAAAGTCATATTTTATTCTGAATAACTGCTGTAAGTTTTATTACATAGTATCCAAAAGTGTTGCCATAGGATTTCTGGGATACAAGGGATAAATAAATAATACACCCTGAATTTTCCTTTTTTTTTTGATAAATCTAAACAGCATACCTTAAAAATACAATAACAACATACATACTTAAAATATTGTAACTTAATTCGGTATTGATATTTGCTATTTTATAAACCTGTTTAAAACTGAGCAGAGAAATGTTGTATCGTATTTTTTAGTCCGATTCTAGTTTTAAAAGTTAACTATTAATTTTTTGTGCTCCTTGTTGTGAATATCTTATATGAATATAATTTAATAAAACTTAAACACTAATGAGAATTTAAAGTACTAATATTTAATAATGCATATTAAACTAACAAAAGTAAAAGATAACTAAAAGTCTGTATAACAAACATAACAATAAAACAGAGTGATGGCTATTATGTATTAACAAAACTAATATTTATTTTATTACTATGGGGTTAAAGTCATTCACCACTCTTAAGTAAAGCTTCAAGTAGGCTAGCTGTTAACAATTAAAGTCGCCCGCAATCAAGGGCGGATCCAGGGGAGAGGTCATGGGGGTCATGACCCCCCCCCTGGGCTGCCTCCAGATTGACATGTATTTATTAGGTATATTGTTGATAAAATTTATAATAACAATAATTTTTTTGTATGTCGATAAATAAAGTAAAAAAGTAGGTGTGTGTTCACAAATAACGGCTGTAACAAACTTTACAAATCATTAGTACGAATTCGAGTATTTAAATCGTACTATATGACCCCCCTGGCGTAAAAGCTGGATCCGCCCTTGCCGTGATATTGCATCACATGTCCATTACACGACGCTCAAGTAACACTAATCATATGATTACACTAATCAGTACCTCACTGGTTACGTCGTCTGATTATAATCAACGTATTTATTTGGTGGTTAAAATCTTTAGGTACTTCTTTTTTTATTTCTTAAGAAGAAAATACGTTAATTCTTTAGCTGCGGGAGGCAGGGCAGGGGACATTTTACCATGAAATTATTATGAACTTTCGTATACATTTGACGTAATGTTGAACGAATTATTCGTTCAATTTCTTATGTCATTCACTTAATTAATAAGTAGTGCTCGATACTTTGTTTTCACTTGGCAAATCGACAGAAGATACTCGGCACTCATATTTGGCAATTGACATTAATCAAAAAGTAACTAATCAACAGTTTACTTGAAGATGGTGAACGAGTAGTAGTAAGGTTATATTTACAGTAATGTTGCCTATTTTATATTTGCGTTCTATTGTAAAACATTTCATCGTAGTTTCGTGCAAAATATGCAGATAATTGCATTTAGCATATTCTTACTTATATTTCAACGTTTAATTATCAAAATAAATTGTAATGAATTACTTACCTACATATAACTGATTAAATACCTAATCAATTTTGTTTGACATATTGGATGCACCATCAACATCGTATTTCTTACAACTATTTGTACAATTTATTCCATTGAGCATATTTTTGTTAGTTTTACATTTGACTATGTCTTTGATATTTTCATTATCGGTAAGTTTAGGCGTTCCGTTAAGAACTTTTCCATTAACAATTTTAGCCTCTTTTGGTTTCCGTATATAAGTTTTAATGTAGAAATCAATAAAGAGAATTAACATGAAAAGGTTTTGGGGAAGGAAAACCGCGCTTGTCCACCTGGGGTACGCGCAATCTGGTTTGAAGACTATTATCGCCATGTGTACCACGCACCAGAAGAATTGCAACTGAAAACAAATAAAGCAACTAAATACATTGACAACCTCCGTGGTGAAATTGGTTAGACGCTGCCTGTGAAACATGAGGGCGCCAGTTCAATCGTAGCACGTAAACGAATATTTATGTAAATAAATAAATAGATAAATAACACCCAACAGTCACATACATAGTCCTGACCCCACACTAAGATCGAGTCTTGTGTCGTGGGCATCAGGAACTACGAGAGACTTTTCGGTCTCACAAACACCCAGACCCGGAAGAAATATTTGTGGGCCGCACAAACATTTCTCTCGGTGCGGGGATCGAACCCGCGGCCTCTCGTTTCACAGGCGGCGTCTAAACAACTGCGCCACGGAGGCTGTCAAGATGTGATAGGTACGTATTTGTTTCGGATCTGTGTTTTTGTGAGACTGAAAAGTATTTCGTAGTTTCTGATACCTACAAATCAAGACACGATTTTAGTGTAGGGTCAGGACTTAACTTCTTCGACGTGACTTCCGTCCTATAAACTGCTTTTTCCGTCCTTTTCCATTAAATCCCGTCTCATTCTGTTCCACGATTCAAGAGATGTAATCCACCTCTTATTGACTATTTCATCCCCTCTATATTCTATCCCGTCCCATCCCTTGAAGTTTTAAAAGAGAGTAGCAATCAAATATATTTGAATTCCATACCCACCCCACGGGAACATTATATTATTCGGGTAAAAAGTAGTTTGGGTTAATTCAGAGTATTAGCTACTTTTACACCGAATTTCAACAATATTTGTTCAGCTGTTTGAACGTAAAGATGTATCCAATAGGTACACAAACTTTAGTCTTAAAAATATTAGTAGGAAGAAATGGTTTAATATAAACAGTGTAACTCTATTATGCCATACATTTGAACTCAATTCTTGGAACTTTAAATCGCAGTTGCCTTAAGTTATATCGTGTTTACTTATAACTAATATTTTTACAATATATTTTGTAACAAAACTCGATGAGAGTTACTTAAAAAAAATCTTACCTTCTCTAATCTATCTTAACTGATATCAAATACTTACAATTTGCAACTGCGTAATGTGTTTCTTCCACCAGAAAGATTGCTTAGTGCTTGGCTTGACAACGGTTAGAAGATAATATGAATACATTACGACGTGAACGAATGAGTTAATTACACCTATCAGCGTGCCATGTCCTCCTGTAAATGAAATATTAATTATAAAAGTATTTATGCCTGCTTCGGTGGCGTAGTACTAGGTACGGTACGTTCATAAAGCTGAGGTTCTCGGGTTCGAATCCTGGATCGGGTAAAGTGATTCATTATCAGCCCGGAGTCTGGAGCTTGTGCCAGATATGGCGATAGGCTGGCCCTCTGTCACATCGTGGGACAGAAAATACAAGGTGTAATATGGATGTCCTTGCAACTTCCTTTGCCTACCTCTTTTGGAAAAAGAGTTTATGTATGTGTCTGCAAGAGCATTTATTTACTTTACAAGCGTTTTTATGACGTTCGGAAGCAGACAAACATGCCTGCCTGATAAGCTATATAAGGAAAGCGATCACCGCCACTCATAGACCTTTGCAGTACCAGGGGACCAGCACAATCAAGTGACTGTCTACCAAAGTTTAGTTTGTAGAAACATAGAAAGATTTTTTTACACTACCATGACAAGGTGACTGCGGGGCACCTATCTTGAGGATTGTTATACAATTTTAATGGTACATCCAACGCCAAGGAACGACATTTTTCCTCAATCTTATTCGATATACACGGGCTGACATCATGACATCAATCACGGGCAGGATCATTTAGGGCGGTACCACAATCTCACAGGAGATTAACCTGAAGTGACAGCTTTGCGGTTGCACTTCATTCGGTGATTTAGAATTGTGGGATACTCAATACTCCTTTCTTCTTGTCTTTCTTTATCGTTCCCGCTCCCCTCTTTATTTGATGATTATATGATATTTTCTATGATCGAGCCGTTGTTTATTATTCATGGGCGCCAGTGGTCACTTACCATCAGGTGACCCGTTTACTTGTTTGCCAGAACTATTGTAAAAAAAATTACGCCTCTTTCAAAAAGCCGGTATGGAAATCCAGTGGACTTTCTTTGACTGAGTCTGGAGTATTTTGAAAATAAAAGTACCTGGTAAATAATTAATGGCACCCCATGTCAATAACACCATGCCTGTATGATGGTAAATGTGCAGGAACGACACTTGGTTAAATTTCTTCCGTAACACGAAAAATACCTGCAAGACAATTAATTTAAAATTAATATTGAATTGAAAAATACGAAATTAAATGATGAATCGACATTTCTTCAAAACTATTATAAAAATGCTTTCATTTATTCACAACACAGATTATTCACAATATGTAAGAAAAAAGAAAATATTTCATAAATATTAATTGAATACGTCTTTCCGCCCATTTTGCCTCAGTAGAGTGGTTAGATATACAACGGGACGATTATTAGGCTGAGGTGTCGGTTTCGAATCCCGGGTCGGGCAAAGCGATATTGGATTTTTCCAGGAGTCAGGAATTTCTGTCTGATATGGCGATAGGCTCGCCCCCTATCACATCGTGGGACGGAACACACAAGGTGTAACCTAGGTGTCCTGGTAGCACCTGTCTACTCCTTCTGAACAAAAGGCGTAATGTATATGTACTGTATTAGCCTATATTATCCATTGCAAGGCTCGAGCCTCTTCTACAATCGAAAGCAAGTGTGAGAGGTAAGTAAAGGAGCTAAGTAATATAGTTCACCACGTTGGCCTAGTGCGGGTTAGCGGACTTTACATACCATAGAAATACTCACAAATCGCTATGGTATGTAGGTACGATGTATGTATGTATATAGTAAAAGTACAATGTAAATGACACGTGTATATTGAAATGACATTGTTTCAGTTTTATGTACTAAAATACTATGCCGAACAATGCCCATTTACATCAATTGATTATTTAAATATTGATTTTTTACATAATAAAATACCTATTAAATGCATCGATGACATAAAAATGTATAAAAATAAATAATTTCCGTACAGTAAAGACTTAATTTATGTACGAAATAATTAAAACCAATCGCGTCAACGGGGAGCATTCATTAAACATTTTAACATATTCTTAACATAATTAAGCGTTTGAATATTTTGTGGAGTCGGACAATAAATAAGTGAATATAAACCAAACACCTTAGTGCTCATTTATAAAGTCTCATTCCAACGAGAGATTTTCTTGCGGCGAGAATCGTATGCCATTATCGCATGACATAACATTCATGCGCGATGCTAATGAGATGCTGCAGAAATGAGGAGATCCGTAGGAGAACAAAGATTACCGATATAACCCATAAGATTAGCAAGTTGAAGTGGCAGTAGTAGGCCAGGCACATAGCTCGTAGAACCGATGGGCGTTGGGGCCGAAAGGTTCTAGAGTAGAGGCCACGTACAGGCAAGCGGAATGTCGGACGCCCGCCTACAAGGTAGACGGATGACTTGGCTAAGGTTGCAGGAAGTCGCTGGATGCAGGCCGCTTCTAACAGGTCGATGTGGAGATCCATGGGGGGAAGCCTATGTTCAGCAGTGGAATTCCTATTGCTGAGATGATGATAGCAACACGTGTCACATCGGGTCCTGTCGCGTGGCATTTAATAGTATGTTTCCGGCCAAGTTTATCATATTTAACAAATGTTTACAAGTTAAATCTTTTTATATCCTTAGAATAATCGCATCTTCGTGACGAGAAACTCTCCCCGTTAAATGGGGCTTTATACATTTATTGTAATATATATTTTTGTTAATGGAAAAATTACTCCGCACATGCATTCCTGATAGCTAATTTTCATATAATTAACAACCATGAATTAATATTGAAAGCTAGGTAGTAGGTACCTTTTCCAATCAAGTATTTATTTGTATAGGAAAAATACGTGGATTTGTTTCATATTTAAATCAGTTGACTGCCTCGGTGGCGTAGTTGTACTACGGTACGCTTACAAAGCTGAGGTCTCGGGTTCGAATCCCGGGTTGGGCAAAGTGATATTGGATTTTTCTATTCATTATCAGCCCAGAGTCAAGAATTTGTGCCCGATATGGCGATAGGCTCGATACCTATCACATCGTAGGACGGAACATACTGGCGAAATGTGGGTGCCCTGGCACCTCTGCCTACCCCTTCTGGGATAAAGGCGTGAGTTTATGTATGTTTGTATGTTAAATCAGTTTATATAAATACAGGTTATATCAAGACCGCTATCGAATACGAAACTGTACACTAGTTTTAGTGACTTCAAACTCAATACAAGTAAAATTTTTGCAAAAAAAGAAGCGACGAATTGTTTTTTGTTATTTTTTTCCAATCCTCGTATTTGAGTGGTAATTAATTAAATTAAATTAATTGGTAAATATTGTAAATTAATATTGAAAAATTATCATAGTATTGTCTTGATAAACCCTGTATATTACTCTAGAGCAGATATGGCATACAAAATCTGCGTGCACTGCCCATGTACAGGGAGCAAGAACTCATTGGAGCGAGAGAGAAAATTGCACGACTGCATATGAATGACAAGGACACCAATATAAATAGCAGTACATGTACCGCTATTTTTGTAACATTTTGTCCACGGTATCTCCTCTACTTATAATAGCTCAATGACTTTAATATGACAGTCGACAAATGAGTTTGTACGATTACAGAGCTGAGCTCTCGGGTTTGAGTCCTGAGTCGGGAAAATTGGTATTGGATTTATCTATTCAATATTAGCCCAGAGTCAGGAGTTTGTGCCCGAAATGGCGATAGGGTTGCCTCCTATCACAGTATGGGACGAAACACTCAAGGCAAAAGGTGGGTGTCCTAGTACATCTCTTTCTATCCAATCTGAGAAAAAGGGTGTATGTGTATATTTTAATAAGTTTTAAAGACTTACTGTATCTAGAAGATCTATTACTTTAAGCAGGAAGTACATATATGAATACCAGGCGATGTTAATAGCTTCAGGAGTGTTAGAATAGTCAACAGGCTCGCAAATCCACTTGTACTTCCAGCCCCATGCGTAATATATTGCCTGGAAGAATAAATATCATCCATTATTACTATATTGTAGAAGTCTTCTAAGAACGGTTCATGCAGTAATCAATAAATGAATGTAGAAATGGTGCAGAAAAACTATGTTCAAATACGTGGCAAAGTCTATCTAAGTTTTCCTCAAATATTTGTCTGTATCTGGCGCCGGCATTATATAGGGTTGTAGCAGCACTACATTATAATATGTTAAAAAATATCTAGCGATGGAAGCAAATTTTTATATTTTTTCTGTTCCAATACTTCTTATATTCTGTGCTGTCTTATGATAGAATGTAGTTACTTCGCTTCTACAGCTACTAACGCTACTACAGCTTCTACAGCTAATTAACGAAAGTATCTTCAATTTATTCAATGACGATAGGCTTGCCCCTTGTCACATCGTGGGACGGAAGGCACAAGGCGAAATATTGGTGTTGTGGAAGCTCCTTTGCCTATCATTTATCAGGAGAAGGCGTGAGTTTATGTATGTATCTTCAATTTCTTATTTAAAGGAAAATGTTAAAATAACATCTTGATGGATTGATTTTTTTTAATTCCTGCTTTGCTGATTGAATAACGAATAGGAGATCAAGGGAGTGTGGTAAAATAAAGAAGTCTATGTTGAATTTCGAAGCACTAATTGATCTTTCTCTCTCTCTTTTCCCTCATAAAGTCTACTGTTTGAGGTTTTCAACATCGGCCTGCGGAAGTGACTTGCAGAGGCTTTCTATTATTTTCTATCGCCACATATTTACTTTGGGGGTTGACTTCCGACACTGCGCTCGCAAGCATGTTATTTCTAGTAAAATATTTGTAATTACTCACCTTAACAAAAATAGTCAAGCAACACACCACTTGTATCGCATTGTAGGCAATTAGGATTTTGTCCAAGTTGAAAGCCGGACGATTTTTCATCCATTTAGGTCCCCATTTTAACACAAACATCAGATACAGCACTAGTATTGTTCCTATTTGATACGGTTTTGCTACTAGAGGCCATGGTTTTGTTCTGGGGTCTGAAATGAGCCAACAATCGGTCGTTATGATAAAAAAGAACATATTACAATATTTAAAGATATAGTGCGTAAGTGCTGTAGTAGAATTAGCCTTTTTAAAATGTAATATCGGTCTTATAGCATAGTCTTTCCGATGTAGCGTGAAAAAGCTCTGTGGGCCGGCATAATTGTGTCGAACAGCATAAGACCATCGTCCGATGGCGTCTGACGGACAGAGGTGGTCGGTATTGCGCTGACCATCAGGTGTAGTTCAGTCACTGTGATATTTATTAGTAAAAATACATATTCATCAAATTTAATTCTAATTCATTAATTACTTACCAACAATATCTTCAAACACCAACGTATAAAGACTCCACAACTTTCTCAGGATTAACATTTTCACTAGGTGTGTAACCTTTCAAGAAATATTCATTTAAATCACACAGCTTTTGTAAATCTATTAAAAAACTGAAATTAACCTGCTCGTTTATCCTAAAATAACTTCTAACATTAAATATATTTTATAACACCATTCTTTCTGGTAACCACCACTATCGGAAACTTCTGTTTGACTAACTACAATAAAATTGCATTCATTAATTAAAATCCAATTGAATCTAATGAATAAAATTTGAATTATCATTACAGCTTCGTCATTGTTAGTTTTAAAGGGTCAGGTCTTTGAAGTGTTGAAACGATGCAGTCAATGTGTCAAGAATTTATTGCGACTTGCTAATTTTAAATGAAGCTATCGTTTGTTAAAGGATTAGCAACCACTACGATTTATAGACGTGGGCTTAGACATATTCATTTTTAAAATATACTGCATTGTCTTACATGTAGAACAGCTTAAATTTAAATACTACAAGCTAAAATTTGACTAAGCTTCAACGTTTTCGATGAGGTCATATCATTAATTATTTTAGTGTGGCAATAATTCCAAGTTTTTACAATAGATAAGCTAAGCAGCATAGTACCAAAAAAACAATATAAGTTTCACATATTCGGGAAAATAATAATGCAGAGTAAACTAGATATTAAAGGAGTGAAATACGGCGCATAAAACGGCAATACCATTAGTAAGGATTGGATAATTCTTCGGCTTAAACCATTTTATAACCATTGGTAAGTGACTGACGGCCATTGGAGCCGAAAGGTTCTAGAGTAGAGGCCACATACAGGCAAGCGAAATGTCTGACGCCTGCCTACAAGGTGGGCGGACCACCTAAAATTGCAGAAAGTCGCTGGATGCAGGCCGCTTCCAACAGGTCGATATGGAGATCCTTGGGGGAGCCCTATGTTCAGCAGTGGACTTTCTGTGATTGAGATGATGATAATGTTTGGTAAGTGGCATTTATTAATCACTAGCAGCCTAAACCGGAGCTGACTTGGTATAGATACTCTTACCGCCTTATCCATAGACAGTTTCAACCTATACTGGATTTCAAATGTTTTGTCTCCTTCGCTCAAACCGAGTTAAACAGTCGTTCGAAAAGTACAAAATATTCGATATCTAAAATTGGTTTTAAAACTCTTTATGAATAACGCCGTCAGACTCCAGTCTCCATCAGCAACATCTTATTTTGCATACTAAAAATTAATTTGTAATTAAACTTAATGTGACTGCTGTCTTCTATAGTGCTTTTTCCATCTCGTCTCATTATATTCCGTACTGGCTCAATCAGTCCCATCACTCAAGGCATGTAAAAAGTACCAATTATATAATATATTTGATTTTCATCCTACAGGATCACAAAATATATGTGTTATGCCTAATTGTTTATGCAGGTTTTCAGCTACCTCCATATCAAAAATCGATACCCCTTAAGCCGTTTCTGAGGATAACGTGCACATCCGCACAGATGAACCGAAAAAAATCATTTTATCATTGCTTTAGGTCCTATTACGAGTTAATAAGCTGTTAAATCGTTCATACAGCCCGCCATAAAAGTTTTCTCAAATATCGTCCATGTACAGACAATCATCACTTACCAATTTATTATATATTTATAGAATAGAAAAAAATAAACCGCTTGTGCCCTAAACACATTATATGGAAATGAACTCTAATTCCACATTATAGAAACAGGGCGCCATCCTTACGGTAAAATAATTAAAACTAGTTGAAACAGCATAAAAAGAACAATGAACTTCAAACCTACACGCAGTTAATGGTATTGAAACGGCATTATATTACAATGACATTAAATGACCTTTGTAATAGTTAAAACACGTATAAGTATTGCTTTGAAATTTACCAAATATAATTCTGAATGTAATCATACTGGGTATATCAGGACTGTTACCGAAAACGAAGCCGGCTGGTAGTTTTAGTGACTTCAAATACAATGTAACAAAAACGCTAGTTAGTTTTGTTAGTTAGTTAGCTATCCATAGTTTTTGATAAAATAATTATTAAAGCCCTTGCATATCATAGTGTTTTTCAAAATAAAAGGTTGTATAGTGTACACTATCATTTTAGAAAAAAAAAAATATTTACCACCCAAATACAACGAAAGGGAAAATAATTGTGGCATTTTTTTTTTGTAAATTTTTATTTGCCTTGTGTGTGAAGTCACTAAAACTACCACCTGGCTTTGTTTCCGGTAGCAGTCTTGATATACCCTATATACAAGTTGTATACTAATGAAAAAGGACTATAGCAAACTAGTGATTTCCGACACGATGTCATTTAAAATAATGCAAAAATGTGCCCTGTAGTGTCGCCAGCTGAATATTTATCGTAGTAGGTACCAATGCGTATTTTAAAAGAAAGGATGTTAATTGTTAATATAGCAAAAGCTCGATGTTTTTATAAATGAAAACACGATGACATTTTTAATGGTAAATTTCGTTTTCAATATCGGCCTCTAGATACCCTATATAGCAAGGAATTTGGAAATTGAAATGTACTTGTATTACGTATGCACATAAATTACAAAGCTTGGGGCAAATGTGCAGAAATATATAAATATACGTAATATAAAATTATTCATTGTTACAAATGCCTTGGTGATATTGATGTACCTACTAAAGAATTACCTGTGTATTTTTCATCCTCCGACAGCCTTGACAGCCTCCGTGGCACAGTTGGTTAGACGCCGCCTGTGAAACGAGAGGCCGCGGGTTCGATCCCCGCATCGAAAGAAATGCTTGTGCGGCCCACAAATATTTCTTCCGGGTCTGGGTGTTTGTGAGACCGAAAAAGTCTCTCGTAGTTCCTGATACCCACGACACAAGACTCGATCTTAGTGTGGGGTCAGGACTATGTATGTGACTGTTTGGTGTTATTTATTTATTTATTTATCTAATATTGTATGCAAAAAAAAAATTTGGTGGTAGGTCTCTCATATGTAAGAGGCCGCCTGGGTAGTTACTACCGCAATTTCTATTTCTCCCGCCAAACAGCAGTTTAAATGCTTTGTTATGTTTCGGATTGAAGGACATTGTAGCCAGAGTAAGTACTGGACATATTGAGACTTAACTTCTTATATCTCAGGATTGCGAGCGTAGTGAAATGCAAAGCACTGCTTTGTAATTCAAGGTGTTGTTTGGTCTTACTAGTGTTTATGAGCGGTCGTATCGCTTACCATCAGACGAACGGCATGTTAGTCTCGCCATTCATGGCAATAAAAAACACTGTTTACTACAAATGTATCATAGCAATCGTAGGCTTGTAGATTCTTAAGAAATGTATTTTTAAACATAACTTTATGTTATTATGTAAGCAAACATTTTCAAAATCGTGGCGAGGACCGACTAATTTCAGTAACGCTGAACTATACAAGCACTGAAGTGCCGCATCACTTAACGCGCTCTTAGCCCTGTCCATATACTTATGGTAGCAGTGGATTTCCTGAGGCGACGAACAATCACGATGATTCCATAATAAATTGTGTAAATATGACAGTTGGCACCAAAAAAGTCGTGCTTTTCACTGCTGCATAAAGATTGACCCCAAGGGACTAGTAGTGGGTGTATAAATAAATATAAGAAAGGAAAAGTCTTTATAGTCCTTTTTACCCTTTTTCTTTCATATTTCATTAAAATTAAGCAGTACATCTACTTATTTCCAAAACTGATGCTAACATTTCGACATTATCTTCAGAATTTGGGAGTGTTCTATCAGTGTTATATTGAGCCTTTACAACATCTAGCTTCAGGATCTAAAATTGTTATTATGAGTGGATCGCCACTAAAAAAGGTAATTGGCAGATAAGTTGATACTAAAATTGTTAAAGCGCCTACTGATCGCACCTGAGCAATTTGTAGCTTTCAGTCATGATTATGCTTGCTGGTGTTATAAAAGAGCCTATAAAAGCAATCGATGTGAAGTGACAGTTTAGCTGTCCCGTTTCGTGAATGAGATTGCCAGATGCCCAATACGATACTTTTTCTATCCTTTTTTCTTTCCGAGTCCCTCCCGGTTTGATGGGCCGCAACACATCTATGATCCAAAAATTATGGTTGTTCATGGGCGGCACTGATCACCTAGGAATTACCATCAGGTGACCTGTTTCCTCGTTTGTCGGACCTATGCAATTTTATTTTCCATACTAGTTTAATTGGGACCAAAAGAAATATCTGTGTTACACAATCATTCATGTTTGAGATAGATGAAAATGCTGGATTAAAACATTAATGAATCTAAATCAGAACTCATAGATGAGACAGGCGTATGCATTACTTCAGCATAGTGGACGTGTAAATTATTTTTGTTCATAAACATTCGCTTTGACGGATTGGGGTGAGTAATAAAAAATATTATATATTCTTTCTTTAAGTTTATTTTTATTTTATTATAATACAAATGCCATTCATTTATACTTAGTATACACCTTGTCCTTATTTATAGTCCTAAAGCATTTATAACGTAGCAAATAATGCTATTTCTGACGCTACTATCACAATACTATGAATTATCCTTGAGTTTATTTTAATGTCTTTTTAAATATCACATTATATTATTTAGTGTCTACATTTCCCCTGTAAATTGTTTTATTTCCAAATTGTTTACGTAACTCATAGGGCTATGTTTTCTAATAAGCCTTTATGTTTTGTGTCTTGTTTTGAGAAAGAAATAAATGTAAGCACTTGAAATTAATATCGTAATATTGGAATCACCATAAAATATGTTCCTTTCGACTTTGAGATATATTGAATCAAAATATATTTTGAAAGTGAAGACATATCTAAACAATTTCATATCTATAATACAAATTACTGTTCATGAATGATGTACTGTTAATTTACTAGGTCTATTACCTCTTGTCATAATCACAAATCTTGCTTAGGACACCATAGATTCACACCATATCCTTCTAACATCGAGTCTTCTTCTAATCTCCTAGCGCCCCAGAGCCTTTGAAGTGCCCTTAATCATGTTCATCATAAGCGTCCAAATGTTTTCGGGACACGGCTTTGATTACCACCCAAGTTCCTTTCGAAAAGACATATTCAAAAAGTATATGTAAATTCTATTATATTACGTGGGGCAATGTAATGATTAAATTGCATTTGTGGACAAAATAATGAAGAATCGTTTCCGGTAAGCAATTATTGGTGGTTATAAGTGGCAAATTTTATAATTGGTCAATATGGCTGTAACGGATTTTATTATTTTATTCAAAAAGACCTTTGGGCGATAACGACGGCCAGCTCGAAAAATCTCTGGGCGCCAGGAGGCTAACTTAATTTTACGGACGGTTTTATATCTACACTTACACTATTCTTCATCTATAACTAATGTTCTTTCTTTTCCTCTATATTTCGACTGTCTTTCTTTGAGGTCTGGACATAACTCTTATAGTAAAACATGCCAAACATATACAAAAAGGCCATACAATTAAAAATAACAATAACATTTAAATATTTTGGATAATTGCAGTTCTGGGCGAAGATACCGGTGATGTTCAAATACAGGACAATGCAGAATTGGATCTGGAATAAAACATAATAAATTAATTATAATGAGATGCTGATAAATTGAAATATTGGTTCCAGCTCGCTACGGGAATTGAGTTTAGATAACCAATTGATCAAACTGGTAGCGTATAACGAAAGATAATAAACTTTTTGAAGCAATCAAATTAGGGAAAATTGAATGCAACGAGTCCTAAAAGCGATTTTTTTAAATTATACCAATCCTAACAATTTGGATTTTCTGCATTAGTCCATATAATATGTTCCACCGAAGGGCACGGGCCTCATCTACAATCCAGAGTATGATTGAGAGTATTTAGGCCATATAGTGCTCCACGCTGCCCTAGTGTGGGTTGGCGGTATTTACATACCACAAAAATTCTTACAAATCACTATGGTATGAAGGTTTCCTCACGATGTTTTCCTTCACCTTCAAGTGCTTGGAATTTGGCTATCAATATATACACACATGACTCCGACAAGTGAGAGGTGTGCCCCAGGATTTGAACATATGACCACCGTGAGCATGTTGGCAGCCGCATCTGGTCCGTTTACCAACAGGTCACCACAATTTGAATTTTAGTGTAAGTGATTATGAATCAATTCACCTTAAGACGTATGGAAAGAAATCGTACTGCTAAATGAAATTGACTTAATGACTACTTACCAATTGTAGCGAAGTTAAATGCTTTTTCCACCAAAGGTATTTCTGGTACTGTGGTCCGAGGCCAGCAACGAAGTAATATCCGTACATTAGAATGTGGATGAAGGCATTGATAGTTCCCTCTGGTATAGCTTGGCCACCTGAAAAAATATTGCAGATAAATTAATTAAAAGTCTCCCTCTACTTTGGGCTTCTTTCTTTCTCCCTGTCCTTTTTCCGCTGCTAAAATTATAACAAAATTAAGTTCACGAGCAATGGCTAACCGTGTAACCTAAGGATACTACAATGTTGCCTATGTATATGTAGCCACATTTTATATCTTTTGCTACGTCCAAGTTCTTCTAAAATCATGATCATGATCTTCATCTGCTGAATGATTATTATTATTCCAAACTATCAAACGCTAGCCTGGCGGCTGGTCGTAAAAAATAGGTTATCCGCGATAAACCTAATAAAACATCTACACGTTTAGCATATTCAATTAAAAAAAAATACATTAAAGTGTTTATGTGTTTTAATGTATACACTAAAATTATAATCGCCTTAAAATTGCTTTGAAAATACATATACATATATTTGAACCTTAAAGTTCTATTATGTGTCTTATTTTTGACATATAACTATAGTTGGTTTTATTAAGTTTTGGATATAAGATTTCACCTAAGGTAGTACAGTAGTAGTACAGTAGATACAGTAGTCTCAAATAACGCCAAACTATACACAGCTGTATGGTTTTGCATATAGCTGTGATAGGTACAATATTTCAAAGGACAGTGAAGCCCCAAGTTAAATGGAATCAAGAAAACAGCGAAATCGTGCGCTCTCTAGTCTTCAATAACTCTAAAAACAAAATCATAATTGTAAATAAATTAAATCGTGTGTCAAGACGTCAGTTTCTGCATAGTGTCATAGTGGTAAGATATTCATATCAGTCAAGATAGCGACCATCTTACACACTAGTTAAGGACCCGTCATAGTCATGCTCTGTACAGGGTTATTTTTCAAACTCTGACCAATATTTTTTATTGAACTCTAGAGATTATGGTGGATATTACATATGGTGGAAAATGCAATTTTATTTTACTAATAGATTATATTGACAGCTTCCGTGGCGCAGGTGGTTAAACGTCGCCTGTGAAACGAGAGGCCGCGGGTTCGATCCCCGCACCGAGAGAAATGTTTGTGCGGCCCACAAATATTTCGTCCGGGTCTGGATATTTGTGAGACCGAAAAGTCTCTCGTTGTTTCTGATACCCACGACACAAGACTCGATCTTATTGTGGAGTCAGGACCATGTATGTGACTGTTGGGTGTTATTTATTTATTTATGATTCAGAAACTCGTTTTAAAATTTGGATACTCAGATCAAAATTGCTGAATGTATTGACTCACTGAACTTTTAGGAGCATTATAGTTTGTCCTGCATGTGTAATCACAGCTGTTAGTAAAAGCAGGATATCTTACCTGGCGAGTACTTCACGGCGATCCACGACAGTGTCGGCATCAGAGTGTGATGGTACAGGTGAAGGAACGACACCTGGTTATTTTTCTTGCGTAGAACGAAGAACACCGTGTCTAGAAGCTCTGTTATCTTTGAGAAGAAGTACCACCACACGTCCGCTGCCCACTGTAAACAATGTTATAGTTAGTCCAAGTCGCCCAAGATTACATCTGAAAACCGCTGTGTGGTTGCTTCTGTTAGTAGTTGCTTTGGAAGTTATCAGCTTTAATGTGTTTGGCAAGGTGAAAGAACCATCAATAGTATCTGGCTACCAAGGAAACAACTTTTGATAATTATCTTTATAACATATATGAAATTCATTTTTTATACTACAACGCTGGTAAAATTACATTGCATTAAAGTTTGAAGATATCGTAATATTGAAAATTATATAATTTTGACCTTTTAACATTTTTTAAGTTAACATTAAAATACAAAAGAAACAATATAGTTAGGGCGTTAAATATGCAAATATGAATATTGTATGCATCAAGGTCACCAAAACATCTTGAAAATGTAAAAATTATCTTTTTGAATTATGCATAGATGTTTTTTACGGACATCAAAGCTGAAAATCGTACCTTGAAAAATAATTTTGTTTCTCATAATATTATTAATGTATTATTTTTTCTTTACGACTCACAGACGAGGTTCCTGAGATCGTCAGAGAACCTAAATCTGCCCGTACAGACTAAGACATTTACGGATTAATCCTGTTGAAGCTGGTCTATTATGGAAGGCACTTCCTGTTGTGGTGAGATGGGCTCAAATCTTGTCATCATTCATAAGGCTGGTGAAAGTACACTACCTTTCTCATTTTACAGATATAGCATAGTATTATTTTCTCCATTCAAACTTATAGTATATTTACATATTATTAAGTTTGTTTAAGTATTTATAATTGTATTCCCCTATATATGTTACCGGAAAATATATGAAAACTAGTAACTGTACACAGTTACTAGGAAATGTATACAGGGTACATCAAGACTGTTACCGAAATCGAAGCCTGGTGGTAGTTTTAGTGACTACAAATGTTGTACATTTCCGTTCTCTGACGACCGCAGAGATCTTGTATGTGAGTCGTGGAGAAATACAAATCGATCTTTGACATAAGAGGAGGTAACAGGATTAAACAATATGTTGTACAGAAGAGAAAGAATATGATCATTCCGACGAAGTTGAATGGGCAACTACTTGAGCTTAGCACGGAACTCAGAAATATCATATTTGCGTAAACCAAATATGAATCCAATACAAAAGTTTTGAAGGCGCTCGAGTTTATTAAGTTGGTCCTCGGTGAGATCTGGATAGCTGAAATCGGCATAACCAAGGATAGGGAAAAGAAGGGTTTGCTACCCATATCCATCCAAAAGTTTTCTCTCAGAGATCGCTCATAAGCGATAAGACCACGTTTTGTAATTTTACTATATTCAAATTCTTTATATTGGCACGCTTTTTTGTATACAATAAAGATCCTATAAATAAAGTAATTAATTGTATTTCGATGTTTTAAGGACATGATAAACATGTTACGTACTAATATTTTTTCTGAATAGTATTTTGTTTATAAGATTTTATATTAATGCTTCTAATTACAATCATTAACTTGTACGTACTACGTACTTTTCGGAGTCATGTGTGTATTGATGGTCAATCACCACGCACTAAAACGGTGAAGGAAAACATCGTGAGGAAGCCTGCATACCATAGCGGTTTATAAGAATTTCTATGGTATGTAAGTCCGCTAACCCGCACTAGGCCAGCGTGGTGGACTATATGGCCTAATCACTCTTAATCGTATTGTCGATTTTAGAGTAGGCCCGTGCCCTGCAGTGGGACGTATATGGGCTGATACAGACATTCGTACAGACTGTAATCAGAAATATTTTGTTTATTTATATGAAATAAACATCTAATTATCAATTAATTGTCCATACATACCTGAACACTTTGAGGTTCATCTGAATAATCTATCGAATGGCAGCTGAAGTTATACCCTGTCTTAAACGCGTACACTATACCCTGTAAACAAAAAACTTCTTAGTGTCTTCAATACTTATGTACACGCAGGAAATGGTGGTAGGTCTCTCATATGTGAGAGGCCATCTGGGTGGGTACCACCGCAGTGTCTATTTCTCCCGTCAAACAGCAGTGTAAATGCACTGTTGTGTTTTGGATTGAAGGGCATTGTAGCCAGAGTAACTTCTGGATAGAGACTTCCCATCTTATGTCTCAGGATGGTGAGCGCAGTGGAATGCCAAGCATTGCTTTGTAATTCAAGGTGTTGTTTGGTTTTGCTACTGTTTATGAGCGGTCGTATCGCTTACCATCAGGCGAACGGCATGTTCGTCTCGCTATTCATAGCAATATCAAATAGCAAATCGCTCTGAATAGTAGAAAAACCAAACAACACCCTGAATAACAAAGCAATGTTTGGCACTCCACTGCGCTCGCCATCCTGAGACATAAGATGTTAAGTCTCAATATGTCCAGTAGTTACTCTGGCTACAATGCCCTTCAATCCGAAACACAACAGTGCATTTAAACTACTGTTTGACGGGAGAAATAGACATTGCGGTGGTACCCACCCAGATGGCCTCTCTTATATGAGAGACCTACCACCAGTAAAAATGTACTTCCATTATTGTAACCATTAAATGTATTTCTTTTATTTAACTGCTACAAATTAAATTAGACAAGAGGTTCAATAGTTTTTAAATTTCTGGTATTTTAACTACAGTTCAAACTAGTCATATCGTAAACTTAATTTTATACGACCCATAAAAACTATATATTTAAATGTATATTCCTTTCATTACAATTTTGTTTGAAAAGGTGACGCAAAGTGATAAAACCACCCACTGAAACACGTGTAACCATATGATTTTATCGTGGATTTGTTTTAATGTATTTATTTGATAAAATTGGTTAATAATAGGTAGTTGAATTTATATATTAAACATTCGCTTAAATCTACAAACATAAAATTCATTATGTGAATATTATTATCTTTTCTTTGCTATTGCATTCTATTAGAAATTATGAAACTTGTGTACTTACGTTATACGTTAAAAATATGCTCATTCCAATTTGAAATAGGTTGTATATCATAATAACTTTCATTAACTGGTAGGGTTTTCTGTCTTTCATGTACATTGGGCCCGCATAGCTGCAGAAATATAGGTAGGAAACCAGGATCGTTATAAGAGGTCCAGGGTTCGACATCAACCACCAGTCTTTTGTCCGTGGATCTGGAAATAAAAGAGCGTACATTAAAAATTATTAATTGATAAAATAAGCATTATTATTTAAGTTGTAATAAAGAAGATAAATGCACCACTAAAAATATTACACTATAATATACATGCCGACATCAGCTGCTAGCTCTCTCTGAAATTTTTAACAAATCTCATAGCTATTGGTGGGGATAAAAAATTATTTATTTGAGGGAACGTGCAAAATATATATGTAAAGGTGATGTTAGGCCAATGTAAAAATGTGTTCAAAGTAGCTTTTACCTAAATAAAGTATAATATCTTACGTGCTTTTCTACCACAGTACAAGGTAAAATACGAGTATGTACGAGTCATCGCACACCTTTTGACGTTTCGGGAATATTAATATATAGCATTTATCTGCATTAAAATAACACATTCGTAATATTAGTTAGATTTTCTTCATTATAATCTGTCGTCTTCGTGACTCATTTTATTTTTAATACAATGATATATTTTGTTAATAAGTAGTTATGGCGGTATTATTGGCATTAATATCCTACTGAATAAGACCTATTCATAAGTTTCCCAACGAATTTTTACGTCTGCATTTCTACTGATATCCCTATATTATTGTGCCCCTTTAAAATTACCTCCAAACTCATTAATAAAATGTCTATCTATATCAGCCCATATTCGTCCCACTGCAAGGCACGGGCCTCCTCTACAATCGAGAATACGATCGAGAATGGTTAGGCCATATAGTCCACCACGCTGGCCTAATGCGGGTTGGCGGACTTTGCATACCATAGAAATCGCTATTGTATGCAGGTTTCCTCACAATGTTTTCCTTCGCCGTTTTAATCCATGGTGATTGACTATCAATACACACAATACTCCGAAAAGTCAGAGGTGTGCCCTGGGATTCGAACCTGCGACCATCGTGAACATATTGGTCGCGTCTGGTCCGTTTACCAACAGGCCACCACGCTTTTTCTTTTTAATAAGATGTACTATATAACATTTCTACAAAAAATTAAAGTCGATTCTCCACAGTCACAATATAAGTCAAGGCGCCGCGGTTTGAATATTTGCGAAACAAGGAAAACACAGTTAAAGTAAACAGCTTTTAGTTAACAATATATGCTTCGAGGTAATCCAAATTTATTAACCTGTCGTTTTTATGACTAAGGTTACTTAATTTTAATAAAAATAAATCAGTCATATACATACGTACACTTACAGAATACGAGTCTCTTTTAGGATCGAGAGAGCGAAGGTTAGTGGTAAGTCTCCCATATGTAAGAGGCCGCCTGGGTACCACCGCAATGTCTATTTCTCCCGCCAAACAGCAATGTAGATGCACTGTTGTGTTTTGCATTGAAGGGCATTTTAGCCAGAGTAACTACTGGACATAGTCAGACTTAACATCTCATGTCTTCGGATGGCGAACGCAGTGGAATGTCAAGCATTGCTTTGTAATTCATGGTGTAGTTTGATTTTGCTACTGTCCATGAGCGGTCGTATTGCTTACCATCAGGCGAATGCTCATTGCGCCATTATTTGATTCATCCATCCATCCATCAGCCAAAGGAAGTCCACTGCTGAACATAGGCCTCCCCCAATGACCTCCATAGAGACCTGTTGGAGGCAGCCTGCATCCAGCGACGTCCCGCGACCTTTACCAGGTCGTCGGACATTATTTTATTGCCTGTTAGAAATTGTCTAGTGTGTAATGATATCTCTACATAGTGCAAACAAGGGATAATCAAAGAGTTGAAACATTAGAAAGTCAGAGGTCTGTCCTAGGTTCCGACCCGTGAACCCCATCTCGGCAGCTTTCATACCGACTGGGATCTAGAGTGCACCGGCCACATAAAACTAGTCCCCCCATCTTCAAACAACATAATTAAAATATATTTCACAAGTATCTGTGAATTACAGTTTCGCAAATATTTTGTGCGACACATCGACGCAAACGCTTTAATGTGTTTGATTTTCAACTATTGCATATTGATTTACGGTATTTAAATATACGCAAGCGTTTTATCACTACATACAATTTGATTTATATTGTATTCCTTTTATAATTCCTTTTGCTTATTTGGACGCATAGGGCACACATTTTCTCATAACAGTAATGTTGAACTTGATATAATATGCAGAACTAAAAATGTGTTGCTATTTTTATATCGATCGAAGAAAAAGGAAGAAGATTTTTGATCATGTAAAGGATGTAAAGGACAGTGTGTTTATTGTGTTTCGGTTTATAGTACGTTGTAGCCAGAGTGGCTACTGGACATATTGAGACTTCCCGTCTTATGTCTCAGGATGGCGAGCGCAGTAGAATGTCGAGAATTTCTTTGTCATTCAAGATGTTGTTTGGTTTTGCTACTGTTGTATAAGCGGTGGTATAGCTTACCAATGGCAAGCTCGTCACGCCATTCATTGCAATAAAAAAAAAAAAAAACAATTTCAATCACCGAACGAAACGCGACAGCAAAGCTGTCACTCGAGTTCGATCTCCTGTAAGGTAATACGAGTAGTACATTCAAAAACGAGCTTTTCCATTCATACTGAGTCGTGACTGGACACAACGTTGATCTACCACTTTTTTAATCACATACATTACAATAAATATGATACAAGCTTTTGATTATGTATCTTTTTTTTTTGCAATTTATAAAATTTTACGCTGTATTTTTGCTGGCAGAGCATCAGATGCTTACGTTAATTCTATATCAAGTAAGTGATGACGTATGTATAAGGGCAAATGAACTTGTTTGCATTTTGGTGCAAAGTAATTAATGGAATATAGAAATAAAAATTAACATAAAACTTATCATTGAGTCAGTCACCAGTATTTTATGAAGTAAATTAACGGATATAATTATACAAGTAAAACCTTCAATTAGTTTACAACTATTTAACGTATTTGTAGTTATCTAGTGTTTGAGTGTCACAGTTTATCTTGGCTTATAATAATTGCAATGGTAAGAAGTGAGTTGTGGCGAGTAAGCCTGTGTATTCCTAATTTTACGACACTAATAATCTTATGAACAGGCATAGGTGGCAAGATTGCTATGCTTCATAGTTTATCGAGATCATTACCGTCCCAAAATATAGGTATACCGTATACACCCTTTCGTAATATAGGTCCAAAGCCAGGCTAATCATATAAGCATGATATTATACGCATCTACAAAATAAAAAACTCACATATGTTTTGAACCTTCAGTTGATTTAAAAACCCACATTAAACAAACATCCCTTAAGACCAACAAGAAGTCGATTTGAAATAATGTAATGCGGAACAAAAAACAAGTAAGTAATAAAATCTATTAAACCCAAAAATGAAAAAGCGCAACAAAAACAAAAACAAGTCAATTCAAACATTTATTCAACATCTATATATATTTTTATATTGGGCCTATAAATTAGTATTTTTTTTTATTTTCTAATACCCAAATAATGTTAGAGAACCGCATTATGTGCCGCCACAATAAAATATATGTATTAGATAAAACCATTTGAAAAATACTGAATTCTTGTAGTAATATACTTTCACACATTCCACTCAAAATTCTCTAACCAAACCAGTTCTATCGCATATATTACCTAATTATTATCGAAATTAATGTAACTTTCACAAAAAAGAAAGTGTTATTATGAAGGATTAATGACGATACTTAAATATTAATTAATTAAAAGCAATTACATAGAAGAAGAAAAACATGCAATGTTATTAGCTCCGGTCCTTTTTTTACGACAGTTAATTGTCTAAGCGTAAAGTAGGTATGGTAATAAAATGAGTAGTAAAAACATATATGTCAAACAATCTTTGAGTGTAAAGTAATTTACAACTAAGTAACTTGTACCAAAGAAAATACTTATATTTAATTTGTCTAATAAAGAACATATTCAAAATTAACAGAGCATCTAGGATCATCATCATAATAACATAAAATAAATTATGTATCTGTACCAGCCTATATATATCCCACTGCTGGGCAAGGGCTCCTCTTAAATAGAAAATACGAAGAGAGTATACTACTATCACTGGCCCTCTAGCCATAGCCACAAGTCTAATAGAATCTAAAAGACTGCTAAGCCCCATTAAAACTGTTACTCATAAAATTTCAAAACCATTTGACGAACCTTGAATAGTAAAGTATTCATACATATATGGATTAACTTTTACGTTTACGCTTAAATAGCGGTACAATTTAAGAGCTCTTAATCATGCATAATTTAGATCATTTACTAAATCACTTCTTACAATCATTGCTCAATGTGTGGGTAAAGCTGTTTCAAAAGACACTATGTTCTATATGTAATTTGAATACTAATTATTAAGGTTGCCTGGGAGAAATTGGCCAGTGCGATAAGGCCGCATTTTATTCTTTTTTATTATGTTATTTATCTATTGTAACTGGTTCTATTTATGTAGCAAAAGGAAAGATAATATCAATAATCCAATAATCGGGTCAGTTAAATAAGAAACAAATTAATTGTTTTGTTATTATGACGTCGAACAACTCATGCCATTATAAAATAATTCAGGTCATTCAAATCTCGCTTATGCATTTTAACGCAATAAATATTTATGGGGGAGGTACCTGTGTTGGACGAAACGAGGTCATTGAACTGAATATTCGCTGGACCATAGGGACGGGGACCATTAAAAATGCAGACAATCAGTAACGAGCAAACAAGACAAGTTGCATGCGCATAAACGCGCATATTTTGTGATGACAGGTACACAATGATGATGAGAAAATACTAACAATAATAAAGCAAAATAAATGCAGTAGGACATGATAAAAATAATATGAAAGTGGCCAGAAGACATTGCAAAACAATACTGCGAAATACAATATAAGTATAATTTAGTTGTTTATAATTTTGACAATGAAGGTTGATCGAGTGTCATCACGTTTAAATTAAACAAAGTTGGGTTATCGCAATCTTTCTGTTAGCCTTTGGATGATGCAAATATGTAGTAAGTAATCTAGCAGACCAACCAGTTGTAAAACTGATCGTAAAATCTAAATCATAACTTGTGATTATAATGTAAATATTAATATTAGTAAAGGGTAGTTTAGATAGACATTTATCTATACATCTATACATATAAATAAAATTGAAGTGTCTGTTTTAAAAGTGAAAATAAAAAAAAATGTCCAACTACATATTGTTATGTACACGATACCTATAACGAAAATGACCTTAGAATTTTTTTGTCTGTTTGTCTGTCTGTCTGCCTATCTGTCTGTTTGTTCCGGCTAATCTCTGAAATGGCTGGACCGATTTTGACGGGACTTTTATTTTCAGGTAGCTGATATGATAAGAAGTAACTTAGGCTACATTTATTAAAAAAAAGTTTAATTTTAGAAAAACAAAATTTGTTAAATTTTAGAAAAACAAAGTTTTTGATAAAGTCGCGGGTACAGTTAGTATTATATAATTTTTGTATTGATTTTAAGACTTCTTTTCCTGAATAGAGTAAGAGTGAACACCATACCAGGGTTTATGAGTGAATTATTTTCATGCCTTCCTCAAATGATGTTATACTTTGATCCAAGCAAAAAATACGTGTCGGCTGATCGCAACAGTCTGCAGACTTAAATTATGAATATTTTGAAGTTAACTTGTTTATTACATCTTTTAAAATAAGACGTTAGAAATTTACTAAACATATGCATACATACGCATATTATTGAGTCATATTCAGTCGCTTGAAATCGATTAGGTGCCATACTATTACCGTTGATGAAACACAAATTAACATCAAATAAATAATTTAACAAATCAGTATGCAAATTGCGTAATTCAAATAATATTACATTTTGTTTGCGTCCGTATTTTTTTACAAAAATTGTCAATGGAGAAAAATTAAAATAACATCTATTGTGTTTTAAGTCATAGTCACTTATTATTGAATTCGTTTTTTTCTATTCCGGCACAATACACATATGACAATGGTTAAAAAACAAGGTTGATATCCTATGTATATTCTAGATTTTTTAATTTATGTAAATATTAATGATTTAGTGACAGCATGACGTATATGGCGTGCCAAGCTGAAAAGCCAGTGACGTCCATATACTCCTATCAGTATTTGTCTTTTGCCAAAAAAAAAAAACAAGACGTGTAGGTACATTAAGGTAAGTTTACTGCACCAGTGGGGTTGTTTTTTTTTTGTTGATAATATTGACGTCATTCGGACTCGGTCGTTAAATTCAACGCAGTTTTATCTAATGACGTCAAACTCATTTCAAAAATAATAATGCTCAATCGAGCCCTTATAGATATATCAGAGCAGGCAGAAGAACGTAGGAATTTCTGTAGTTTTTTTAAGCACGATAAATAATTAGTAGTTTCTAATGGTAAAAAACACCGTGGAATCTGAGATCTTAGAAATGATCAATTATTTCTATGTTGTGTTGTCCGCTATCCGCACAAGTTAAGGTAGTGCCCTAGGGTCTTTCAATCGGAGGCCCACGTGCAATGGGATATGTATGGCTCGGACTATTTTATTGATAAGGTATGTCCTTGTTTCCAATTTTTTCTGAGGCGCTTATACGCCGTTTTTGAGAGAGTGGGGTTCGATCCGAAACAAACTTATGCGTTATGTAAAGTCGATGCGTCGAGATTGAATGGATAGACATAAAAGTTTTTAAATACTTTGCCTGTTTTTGTGTATATTTATTTTCATATTTATTGTTTTCAATTAATAAATAACACCCAACAGTCACACACATAGTTCTGACCCCACACTAAGATAGAGTCTTTTGTCGTGGCTATCGTGGATATGGATTTTGATCGTATTTATTTTAAGTTGTTTAAAATCAGCATAAAGAAAGTATATTAAGAACAATTTTATATAATACACAAACTAATTTTAGTGAAATATAGTTCCCACGAATGTATTGTATAAAAAAGGCATTATATTTATCTAATGATGCAATTGATGTATCCACATTAGCTAATTAGCTAATTTATGTATTACAGTTGTGTATTTCTAAACCAAAAGATTATTTAGAAAGTTTTTTGAGCACAACCATCGTAAAATTTCTATTGCTTAAATGATAATATAGCCTTTTTCTGGTGTTTCACTGTGACGAAATAGCCAAGATCCATACAGATTCATCAGTCCTGTGATGCTGTAGAGAATATTATTGATTGATTCCTTGACATCTCCGCTCTGCTCATTTTAGCTTTAGAGGAAACGCAGCGGTTGTTTATTTTGTCTTCCACTTATTATCCTGGTTCGACATCGTTGTTTATATAATTTCATCAACTTCGAAATTATTTTCACACCATGAGCTCCACAAATTGCGTATGAGACATATATGTACACACATAAATCAAATGCTTTTTAAACCGAGCTTTGTTGAGGAAAATATGCATGAGCATAAAAAAAAGACTTGCATGAAGATAAAAATATTTTGCCGATAGTATGACGTATGTGGTAGTTCAATAGCGACTAATGTTACATACATTAGTCGCTATTGAACTACTACTAAAAATTTGTAACATCTCATAAATAATCCGCAAGTTTATTTATTGGCAAAATTAGCTTATCGACAGTTTATGCTTAAAAAAAAAAACAATAAAAAAATGTGACTAATTCGATCTCATCAGAATTAATCTTCAATGGAACTAATCGGTAATTGAATAATTATATTAGGGTGTCATGGGCTTCAATTACAGGTATGAATTCCTATTACCAGTGTGATAATATGTATATTTGAGCGCTAGCGACTGGTCCTTGCTTTATACAAATACTAGCGGCCCGACCCAGCTTCGCCCGGGTGCATATAGATTTCTTTACAATAATATGTACGTATTATACATATAAACCTTCCTCTTGAATCACTCTATCTATTAAAAAAACCGCATCAAAATCTGTTACGTAGTTTTAAAGATTTAAGCATACAAAGGGACATAGGGACAGAGAAAGCAACTTTGTTTTATACTATGTAATGAAGTTTATGAAGTGCATTAATTTTACGGCCTTAGTCATAGATTAAGACATAATATTTATATAATATAATATAATATAATATATACATAAGTTTTCGAATGTTTTGTCTCCTTCACTCAAACTGAATTCAGAAATCGATCGAAAGGGATAAAATTAACACACATTAACTCCAATTGATGATAGCTAAAAATTAATTTATCAGTTGTACAATAAGGCCATAACTATATTACGGTGTATACCTAGCTATATCTTCATAGGTAATATAAATATTAAAAAAGTGCGTGGTGACCTGTTATTAAACGGACTAGACGCGGCTGCCAACATGTTCACGGTGGTCGCGGGTTCAAATTCCAGGACTCATCTCTGACTTTTCGAAGTCATGTGTGAATTGATAGTCAATCACCAAGTACTAAAACGGTGAAGGAAAACATCGTGAGGAAACCTGCATACCATAGCGGTTTATAAGAATGTCTATGGTATGTAAGTCCGCCAACCCGCACTAGGCCAGCGTGGGGGACTATATGGCCTAACCACTCTCAATCGTACTGTCGATTGTAGAGTAGGCCCGTGCCCTGCAGTGGGACGTATATGGGCTGATACAGAATGTAAATATACAAGGCCATAAAAATCTTACTAATATGATATATCTACACATTGTTTTGTCTTTTTTGTCCATGTCTTCCTTATGAAACATCCGATTTGCCATACTCACAATTACAAGCAGTAAATATTTTTTTCATTCATAAATTTTGCAGCCGAGGTTGGGGCCTTGCTGTACCAAAAATACGCTGACTAAAAGTAGACATGAAATATGTGAGCCAATGTTCTTATAATTAATGATACGGCGAATCGAGGAAGATTGAAAAAAAAAAAAAAACAAAGTATGCGAAGAAGAAAAATATCCGAATGTTATCTTCTTTTCTAAATACCGTCAGGTAGGTGATTTAGTTAGGTATTGATCAAAATTTTCAAAACTTGTTATTCAACATATCATGATTAATATCCTCATTAAATTATATACAAGGTCAAAACCCTAAATAAAGTGCAGGGTGACATTGATATATGGTATTGAATTTAAGTCACATGCTCCTGTAAAAAATCGCGATTTGAATTTTCAAGGCTTTTGATCAACCCGAATATGTATGAGTCTTTTTGAAGCTCAGGTAAGTTTTCGAACCGAACCATTAGTTGATAACTAATGGTCAGGTAAGTGGTAAAAATACTCGTATCTGTTGGTGGCAAAAAATCATGAAAACTAAAATCACGAAAACAAAGATATCTTTGATTCATATTTTGTACAATATCAACTGGGGTGATTAGGAACATGTGTTTTAAATTAAATACCACATGTCGATATCACCCTGTATAAATTTGCCAACTCCAGTTTATGACTTTTTTTATTTGCAGGAACTAACACCGCATAACATGCCCATAAAATTAAAGTATTTTGAATTTTGTGCACTTATATTTACCAGCTACGTGGTTCGATAGAGTAAGTCTGTGAAGTAAGTAGTAACTCATTTTTATCTTAATATGGTTAATGACCGCGACTTCTTGACAAAAATTCGGCAAAGCCCTAAAGGACAACTTGTTTATTAACTGACTTCAAAAAAAGGAGGTTCTCAGTACGTCATAATCTTTTTTTATTTAATTTTTATTTGGTTTATTACGTACATAAGTATTAGTGCGTGGTGGCCTGTTGGTAATTAGACCAGACATGTTCACGGTGGCCGCGGGTTCGAATCCCAGGGCACACATGACTTTTCGGAGTCATGTGTGTATTGATAGTCAATCACTACGCCCTAAAACGGTGAAGCAAAACATCGTGAGGAAACCTGCATACCATAGCGATTTATAAGAAATTCTATGGTGTGTAAGTCCACCAACCCGCACTAGGCCAGCGTGGTGGACTATATGGCCTAACCACTCTCAATCGTACTGTCGATTGTAGAGTAGGCCCGTGCCCTGCAGTGGGACGTATATGGGCTGATACTGGATTTGTGGCTTACACAATCATATGTTGCAGTTCGGAGATCGACTTCGCGGCATGCCGTTTCATAGTCGGCTTTCAGCTAATTACACGTAGATGATTCATTTAATGCTAGTTCAATAACCACACTGCGTTTATACTTTAATTATTATTTTTTTAATTTTAATTTTAATTGCAATGAATAACGAGACAAGCATGCCGTTCGCTTCATGGTAAGCAATACGACAGCTCATAAACAGTAACAAAATCAAATAACACCTTGAATTACTAAGCAATGCTTGGCATTCCACTGCGCTCGCCATCCTGAGACATAAGATGTTAATACTCAATATGTGTAGTTACTCTGGCTACAATGCCCTTCAATCCGAAACACAACGGTGCATTTACCCTGCTGTTTGACGGGAGAAATAGACACTGCGGTGATACTCACCCAAATGGCCTCTCACATATGAGAGACCTACCACCACCAGTAAAGTAAATTAGAATATCATATTTTCTAGGAAGAAGATAAGATACCGCCTATGTTAATTGATAACGGTTTGATAAAGCTTTTATATATAAAAAAATCTATAGATGCACACATTTCCGACAGTCATAAGATTAGAAAACATTAAGTGGTATACAAAAAAAAAAACGTATCTACATGATATTTTGTTTAAGAATATGTAAATGTAATGAAAAGAATTTATTTTCTGTTATAATTAACTGATTATGTATTATATATATAATTTAATTTAAACGACTCATTAAATGCAATTATAGTCAAATTATATTGCATTATAATTTGTAGCATTAATTAATTGTGAATTCCTTTAAAACTAAATTATTCAATAACGGATAAATTAAAGCGACTAACCTGCTATATCCTGGAACAAATATTCGTATCCCTTCACAGTTTGCTGTAGTATCGCAGACATTTTTATTATTTTTAATATTTAGTCCTTGTACACTTTTGTCACTCGCGGCAACTAAAACGTTAATGGTTATATTTCACCATCCAACTTAAGTTTGACGACTTGTTCCTATAGAACCTCATTAAATACTAACTGCGAACAGTAATAACCGCAAGCACTTTATACTCGTAGTTCTTAACTCTTGACAGTTCAACCGGATCACTGCTAAAACAATTCAAGCATTTTTTTGCTTGATTTTTACTGAAACTGACATGTGAAAAATAAAAAAAATATAAAAATTAACGTTACTATTTCGATTTTTTTACACAAACGAGTGTACCCCAAGGGAAGCGAAATCGCACTGAGTGAATTTGGATATAAGAAAAAAATGTAAACGACCTCCTGAATTTTTGAGGCCTAATTAATTGTGTCATTGGTTGAACTATTTGCAAATTTAAAATGTAATTGATGCCCTTATAAGCTATCTACATTGGCGTAATAATAATTCATTTTTGAGAACACGTTTTGTGTTAATGAAGTCTAATAAATATTAGTCGTTATTAAGTAACTGTTGAAATTGTCATTATGAATTGGAAATAATTTCGATTTAAATATATCTTTTTCACTATTGTCGCTTAAATATTATTATATTCCTTGCTATTGATATTGGACGCAACGGGAAGTGACTGATCAGACGAGACGAGATAGAGCAGGACAGTTTATAGTAGGAAGAAGAAGGGACAGTAGGATAGTCTACGTCGAGTTTAGGTATACAAGAGTTTGTACAAAAATAACTTCTATCAGGTGTGGAGTGGAATCGAAAAATATCTTTACCCAGGCGGAGCTGGGTCGGGCCGCTAGTGTCCAATAAGGTATTAGCCACCAAAAATAAACACGGTATTCAAATCTATCAATTCGGTTTTGCGTTATATCTTGCAGACTTATTGATAAACCAGGTTTTAGTTGCTACACCATAAATTGTATTAATACAACAATTACCACCAGCAGAATTACAAGCGCTTTGCTCTTGGGAGCATTGCATATTGCTGAGCTGGGGCCTGATTGCGGCTACAATAACATACATAAGTTCTTATCTGTAATTGTTATTAATGTTGATGTAACTCTTTAAAATTGTTTTGTGTTTATTGTAGCCAAAATAAACGTTTTTATCTATCTATCTATCTAATATTAGGAACCCAGTTCGACACCACCATTTTCAGAGCGGACCAATTCCAGAAGACCGGATACATAATAACCTTCTCAATACTTCTTTCTTTGCATCCAAGAAGGAATCTAAGTCAATTAAATTATTCCTTAGTGTAGATTATTTTTGTGACATGCGTTGATAAATGGACCAGACGCGGCTGCCAACGCGTTCGCGGAGGTCTTGGATTGGAATCCCAGGGCATACCTCTGACTTTTCGGAGTCATGTGTGTATTGATAGTCCATCACCACACACTATAACGATGAAGGAAAATATTGTGAGGAAACCTGCATACGATAGCGATTTGTATAAATTTCTATGGTATGTAAAGACCTGCTCTGACTGCCGCGGTGGCGTAGTTGTACTAAGGTACGCTTGCAAAGCTGAGGTCTCGGGTTCGAATCCCGATTCGGACGAAGTGATATTGGATTTTGCTATTCATTATCAGCCAGAGTCAGGAATTTGTGCCCGATAGGGCCATAGGCTTGCTACCTATAACATCGTGGGACGTAACATACAAGGCGAAATGTGGGTGTGCAGGCACCTCTGCCTACATCTTCTGGGTAAAAGGCGTGATTTTATGTATGTATGTAAAGTCCTAACCACTCACAATTGTACTCTCGATTATAGAAGAGATCCATGTCCTTCAATGGGACATATACCGGCTGATACAGATACAGATAAATTCTCTTTGTAAAATGTCCACTAAGTAATGATCAAATTGATATTAAATGTGTCTAAGTACGCCAGTTAAGGAGTTTAAACACTATTACGGGTCAAATAGATTGACGTCTGTATACACATTAAAAAAGTATTGTCGAGCGTACTCTCGGGTAATAACAGTTGCGTCATCGCAAACCTTTCATTCAGCCGGAACAGTTTATCGTTGCACGTATTTTCACGTTTGTTTACATTATTTGATAAATTCTCAGAAGGGCCGACGTCAGGTAAATCTTATGGAAATATATTTGCAATGCATATTGAATAATATCGCTGAGATCGAATATTTTTTTTGCTTAATGGTTATTTATATCCCCAATTGCGTCCACCGTGCACCATGGTGGAAAACCCATTGTGACCGAGAAAGGTCGTTGTGATTCACGTGCGTTGCATTTTGGGTTCGGCACGAATAAATCCGGTTTTTATCAACCTGATAATTGTAGATATTTAGCGTGCACTGCACTTACATTATGCAGTATAGCAATTTTGTTGTGCCAGATCAAAAAGTGATTAAGAAACTTCAATTAAGTGTGATATACTGAACCTAAATATGTTGTATAACTTTTTTAAAATATCAATGAACGGTGATACCAGCGTGCCATTCGCCCGAGGCAAGTGATTTGGCCGCTCATGGGCAGTAGCAAAACCAAACAAAACCATGAATTACAAAGCAATGCTTGGCATTACGCTGCGCTTGTCATTCTGAGACACAATGTTGTCTCAATATGGCAATTAATTACTCTAGCCACAATGTCCTTTAAACCGGGACACATCGTATGACGGAAGAAAAATACATTGCGGTGGTATACTTATCTAGGCGGTCTCTCACATATGAGAGACCTACCTAATATAACTTTAAATAATATATTCATATTATTATTAATATTTGACAACCTTCGTTGCGCAGTTGGTTAGACCCCGGCTGTGAAACGATAGACCGCGGGTTCGATCATTGAGTGAGGTAAATGTTTTTGCGATTGATAAGTATTTCTGGGCTGAAAAGAGTCTCGTAGTATTTGATAATGCATCGCGTCGCGTTTCGGTAGTATGTTTCCTCTTAGGTTTCCACCTTAAATGTTATCGCTTCTTTGAAAATGCATCCTTCTAATGTCTTATCGACATGCCGGATATAAATTTCAACCTCAAGAAACTAGCGCGAGGCCTCCATCATACTAGTGTTTTACGAGTGTTGGCCTTTCATCATCGTCTATGGAGCGTCGATACTTCGATGACGCGACGTTGACGTTGCGGTTGTCTACGGGAAATCCGATTTCCGACGGGAAATACTATTGTCGGTTTGCCCTTCAACAAAAATTACGTAAATGAAAATAAAATGATTATCTTATATTAATTTAAATATTCCTGTATTGCCATATCCCTTAACAAGATTGCAGCGTGAACGCTTGCCGCTAGACAATAGCGAAGTACACAAGGCGTCAAAGCAAAGTTAACGTTGCGCAGACGTTGAAGAAACGCTAAAGCTCTTAATTCGCCAGTGTGATAGAGTCTTTAGAAATGAAATCCAAAGTGCACACAATTTAGTTTATTTGTCCTGAGAAGTCCATGAGCGGTCGTATCGCTTACCATCAGGTGAACGGCACGTACGTCTAGCCATTCGTAGCAATAAAAAAGTAACCATTAACCACGGTGCATAAATTCTACTACTTAACTAACTCGGCGACTGATAAACAATTGAGCTAAGGATAAACAAGTCTTGCAATACTTGAAGCTTCCATTTGCATAGATAATTGCTTTTTTTCGGTTTTGTAAAATCGTTTTGGTTGTTTTTGGTATATATTCTTTTGTCGCTGAAGTTCCTAATACTGTATAACTATGTGTTGTTATTATTCATAATTTTGCGTCAAATGAATATGAAATTTAACACTTAGGCTCAATTGCACAAACTAACTTTGCCAATACCTTTAACCTTGAAAATGTCAATCCCATACATTAGCAAGGTCAAATAAGTCTCAAATGTATGGCGATGACAGTTCCAGAGGGAAAGGTATTGGCAAAGTTAGTATGTGCAACTCAGCCTTAAAAAAAAAGAAGACGGACGGTGGTTGTCAAAAGTATTATTTTGGTATTATTCGTCTAAAATTATATAGGCGTGTACCAAAAATTTAAAGTGTAATTAAAATTTAAAAATATTAATTTAACGCATTGAGTATTGAGTATGATTTCTTTATATAAAATAAGCATTTCAAATACTCGGAATCAAATAGTATTAACATGTCCAATAGTATAAAAATATAATAAAAAGAACTCAGAAAAACTGTTTATATTATTTTGACAAGATAAGACAACACGCAACAACGCATTCGGACGCCAAAAGATCGTAGGCAATCAATAAAAATATTATGAGTGAGATCTGCTGATTGCTGCACGGAAACTGAAACAACTGACATATGTATATACCATTTTGATGTACAATTCTAATTTTGGTTGACGATGTATCAATAAAGTTCTTTTTATACAGGGTGTATCCAGACTGCGTCCAAAAATGAGGCTCGGTGGTAGTTTTAATGACTACAGACACATTGCAGCTAAAAACTAATCAAAATAAAGGCGACGATATTATTTTGTCAAATTTTAAATATCAACTTGTTTAGATAGTAAATACATAGTTTTGCTATAATAATTATTTAAACCGATGCGTATCATTGCGTCTTTAAGGATAAATAGGTGAAAAATATTATTTTTCAAAAAAGTGTTTACCACACAAACACGACAAAAGGTAAAAAATAATTTAAAAAAATTGTTACTGTAGAGTAATTTTTAGTTATATTGTGTCTGAAGTCACTTAACCACACAGTCTCTGTCTGTCCCAGTATGTGTGCGTGCCAATGACTAAAATATCCTAATTTATTTTATATTTTTTTATAAACTTACGCAAGTTAATACCCCTGGGAACTATATAAACTTGTATATACAGGTATTACAATACATCTTTGACAAGGCCACGAAGCGTCTGCAATCTTTAATTATTATTTATGACATACTATTTTTGTCTTAGTTAAAATTGTTGTTGTCTGAAGCAAAATAATAGTGTTTTATTTATATCACAATCGACATTAAACAATATTTTAAACATTAGATATGAAATTCAACATAAAACGCAAGGTTATGGTAATCGTGTTCATGAATTTTAGGTTTAACTCTGTCCTCTATTTGTGATTTGGACTACTTAGAATTACTAGACTAATAAATACACCAGATACACACACAGATATAACCCTGATATCGCAACACCCCCCATTAAAAGCATCACTAGTTGGTCTATGCTGCACCTTCTTTACAATTGTGATGAGCTCGATTTTAAGCCAAAATGGGTGTGGTTTGATGAACCTCAGGTACCTTTATGTATAAGCGTTGAATCCTTATATGTATTTTCAGTTTACTAACGTTGAAATAACTCAATTTTTATCTATGAACCTGCATAACTTCCAGCACTAAGAAGAGCTTGGTGGCCTGTTGGTAAACGGACCAGACGCGACTGCCCACATGCTCAAGGTGGTTATGGGTTCAAATCCCAGGGCTCACCTCTGACTTTTCGGAGTTATGTGTGTATTGATAATCAATCACCACGCGCCATAACGGTGAAGGAAAACATCGTGAGGAAGCAAATCATGGTGGTTTATAAAATTTTTATGGTATGTATTTATGTAAAGTCCCCTAATCCGCATTAGGCTAACGTGGTGGACTATATCTTTCTTCTCTCAACTGTACCCTCGGTTGTGGAGAAGGTCCGTGCCCAGCAGTTGGACGTACATGGGCTGATACTTCCAACGATCAAAAACTCTGGCGTCGAAACTTCTTCTTCAATATCGACTCCATAGTATGTTCCAGCAAAATAATCACACGCATTGTAATTTAATTCTAATATAATTCAAATCAACAACTGGATCAACTGGATGGATCAGTTGATGAATTGGACTTGGTTAAATTATGCCCAATAACCCAACAACCACCATAATTATAATAATATTGTCATATGACATACCAGCAGCAATGCCCGCTTTGAAATACTCGTAATACTTTTCAATAATAAAATAAAAATGAAGTTAGAATAACCTTTGACGTGGCAAAAAAATCTGTTTTTGAATAGCAACGCTTCCACAATACTATTACGCAATTTAGAAATATTTTATTTGGCTCCCAATTTTTTTGCGACGCGACTTAATAACTCGACGTAAAACATGAATTTTAAATTTTTTTTGCCTATTTTAATTTAAAGTCATAATGGAACAAACAGTCAAATTTCAGTGTCAGTGAAATTTATCGCTCCTAATGTAAGGGAATCAAAACAATTATTTTGTAGCTCTTGTACAAATAATACCAAGCAATTCGCTATCATCCTCCAATGGGTAAGCTCATGTTAAATTAGTATAGCTATGCTGAGTATATTTCTATCCTACACAAAATGTTCTCCAATGCCATGTCACGTTTACTGGTGGTAGGTCTCTCATATGTGATAGACTATTTGGGTGGGTACCACCGCAATGTCTATTTCTCCCATCAAATAGCAGTGTAAATGCACTTTTGTGTTTGGGATTATTGCCAGAGTAACTACTGGACGTATTGAGACTTAACATCTTATTTCTCAGGATGGCGAGCGCAGTGGAATGCCAAGCATTGCTTTGTTATTCAAGGTGTTGTTTGGTTTTGCTACTGTTTATAAACGGTCGTATCGCATACCATCAGGCGAACGGCATGTCCGTATCGCCATTCATTGCAATAAAAAAAAAATTAAGAAGTGTCCTTCGATCCCACGTCATCCATTAAAACATCTTATATTTCAATATTCTTTGGTAAAATTCATCCTCTGCTATTTCGTATGTGTTTACTTATGTGTGGGGCATGAAAAACATTTTATGATTGATTTATACATTTAACTATCAAATAAAATTAATATACAAGGAATTTGTGAAACTCAACCATTAATTTCTAAGTAGTCTTCACACATTTTTGTAAGTGCCTAAGCTGTAAGCTATCGCATAGATAAATTATGGTAACAACTAACATATTTCTAATGAAAACAAATTAGTACAAACAATTGTATCAGTTGTTCCTTTATTTTCAGCCGCTGCCAATAAACAATCCCAATCCAAAATTTGCCGTTTAAGATTGACAGCGCAATCTTTTTTCTGATACTATATTGCCAATAATCAATGTCAGTAGTGAAAAAACTACGGCAACATGGTAAATGACAAATCGAAAAGTAGAAAACAATTCAGATTGACTTCAATCTAATTTTTTCGATTGATTATTGGCATCGGCCGTTAATTTACCCAGGTATCAATTTCATTTTTTACTGACTTCAAAAAAAGGTTAAAATTCTCAATGCGTCAATATCTTTTTTTATTACGCGAAGACGCATGAACCGATCTGTTTTATTTGTTTTTTTTTGTGTTTTTTTTTCGTCCAAAAGAACATATTATTATACATAACATTATTTTCCTTCCTCAATCATTTAAATGCCCATCACCACTAAAAAGACAAATAATTTAATAAAAATATTTATTATTAAAAATAAAAACATATTTAAAAACCAAAAAAAAAAACTATAAGTTAAAATAAATATACCACTGTAAAGCAAAAAATAATATTTATTTCATTATATTTGATTAATTTGCTAATTAACTTGACCAGTCAACAAATATATGAGTTACATGGTCAAAGCTAGCCGTTATATTTCTGTAAATTTCTACATGTTATTGAAATACAGATAATTTTACGTTGGTTGTGCCATCAATATTGAAATTCTTTTACGTCTCCTGTCAACCAAAGACAAACCATCCTATAATATTGGCTGCACACCCCATGCTTGGAAATTTAATAAAGAATATATTCTAATTAAATATTATATATCTGCACTTCTTCTCTATACTTATTGACTTAAACTTTGCCAAGCATACTCTTTGAATTCATAATATTCTTTCGTAAAAATGGTAACAGTTTTTCCTCTGCGTATTAATATATCGAGATGCATATAGTACATAAACTCACGCTTTTTTACTAAAAATGGTATGCACAGGTGTCACTTGGACACCCACGTTTCATATTATGTGTTTTGTCCCATTATAGGGAACGAGTCTATTGCCACATCAAGCTCATATTATTGACACCGTACTGATAATTATAATGACTACAAAATCCAAAACCACTAAGCCCAACCTGGGATTCAAACCTAATACTTCAGCTTTGTAATCATTCTGGAGTACAAATCCGCCATAGAGGCAGTATATAGAGATATATAGTACATTTATTTCATTTATTTAACCTGCTTACGAAAGATACCTATATAAATATAATATTTGTTAGTAGATAAAATCGAGAAACCACTGAGGTTTATAAATATAAATATTTATGGTATTGGTATGACGCACAGATAATAAGCGTTGGTTAGGGATTGTCCATGTCAATCCCATCGCTTAATTCGGAGCCCTGCTTACGTCATAACATTTCGATCGGTGTGCTTTGCGTCGTTCGCTCAACACGACTCGGGGGATGGACTTTGCTAGTCTAATGGTCTATTTATAAATTAAAGAGACTTGCTGCCGCAAATAATGATACCTGCAATCACTCGATTGCCATAACGCGATCAAGACCGAAGAATTAAGGTTACCATTCATTAAACCCACCCGCCACTGCACCGCCTCGCCTCGCGTGGTTAATATTCTTTATATGAAGTTATATAGACATTAGCTTACTACATCACATCCGTAATGTCACAGGATCGCCGCCGTCCACGCGTGGACTACTGTTGACAACTCGTTGCTTGCATGCTTGTCTTTCGTTGTTCATCATCATCATCATCATCATCATATCAGCCACAGGAAGTCCACTGCTAAACATAGGCCTCCCCCAATGATCTCCACAATGACCTGTTGGAAGCGGCCTGCATCCAGCGACTTCCTGCGACCTTAATCAGATCGTCCGTCCACCTTGTAGGCGGGCGTCCGACACTTCGCTTGCCTGTACGTGGCCTCCACTCGAGAACCTTTCGGCCCCAACGGCCATCGGTTCTACGAGCTATGTGCCCGGCCCACTGCCACTTCAACTTGCCAATCCTATGGGCTATGTCGGTAACCTTGGTTCTCCTACGGATCTCCTCATTTCTGATTCGATCTCGTAGGGAAACACCGAGCATAGCCCGCTCCATGGCTCGTTGAGTGACTTTGAGCCTTTTAATGAGGCCCACAGTGAGAGGCCACGTCTCGGTTCCGTATGTCATCACTGGTAACACACAACTATCGAAGACTTTCGATTTTAGGCACTGAGGTATTTTGGACGAGAAGATGTCGCGAAGTTTCCCGAACGCTGCCCAACCGAGTTGGATTCGCCGATTGACCTCTCTCTCGAAGTTGGACCTGCCTAACCGGACCACTTGTCCTAAATAGACATATTCGTCTACAACTTCGAGAGTCGAGCCCCCAACTCCAATGGGGGTGGGCACAACATGGATATTCGACATGATCTTCGTTTTATCCATGTTAATTTTAAGACCCACCTGTTGGGAAACTCGATTAAGGTCTCCGAGCATAGTGCTAAGGTCTTCCAGCGATTCTGCCAAGACTACAATATCGTCGGCAAATCGAAGGTGACTAATATACTCGCCGTTGATGTTGATGCCGAATCCTTTCCACTGCAAGAGCTTGAAGGCATTTTCCAGCGCGGCAGTGAACAGTTTCGGAGATATGACATCTCCCTGTCTCACGCCTCTCTGTAGTGGAATAGCCTTCGTGCTCTGATCCTGTACTCGGACCGACATGGATCGGACCGACCTTTCGTTGTTGCGCATTGACAATTTACAAGCCACGAATGAACCGCGCGTTGCCACCGAGTGGACCACGCGCGGCCCACACGTGGGCCGCGAGCGACAAAGCGGTGCCGAGTGAGTTTAGTGAGCAGTAACCTTTACGGTTCTGTTTTGAAATAAAATACTCAAGATTGTATGTACACCAGCGTATGAGTATGAGTAGCCGTAGAGTATCCCAGTAGGAGCAGCGATCGTGTTAGTGTATATCAACTCAATCGCCGCCTATTTCAAAGTCGATGCCAAATATCTACAGCGTAGTATTAATAAAATTTTGTTTTTGCTGATTTATAAAGTACCTACTTTATTTAAATCTAAGTTAAAAACGAGCTTAATTTTGAACAAAATAAACACATTATCACAGCAGCATTTTTTTTTCATTCAGTTTACCTGGATCTATTTTTGTCGGTGCAATATGCCTCTTAGAATGCAAAATTAACACAGACTTACGAGATGTAAAAACCCCCTCGTAGTAAACAAACATGTGTGTCTCGATTCAAATTCAGCTTTAGTTTATTGGAACAGGCAGGCATTGTCTTGTCGATCACCAAACTATAATCCTCTCCTTTTGGACTGACTCTTAATTGAATGCAATTTCTTTCAGGTGCTTCTTACGACCAGCGCAGACCAGGAAGGAATGGCAAGGGATTTCATTTTTCCAAAGGATATTCAAATTTATAAGGTGGGAATACGACATAAATTCCAATGTTTTCAATTGCCTTTCGAATTTATGTCGTATTCCCACCATTTAAGTTTGAATATGCATTGGTAAAAAATTAGATCCCTTGCAATACCGCGCCGCGCCGTCCCGATCTGATCTCAGGCCCTTAGACTCACATTAGTGCTAATAATAAAAATGTGACAATTCGCCGATGTCAAATCTTTAGGAAAAAAAAAAACAATACAGGAGGTAAACGAATTTCCTTGGGTTGTTTCGTTGACTGATAAAATTAACTAAATATAGTTTAAATGTCAAAAGTACGTGTCCTACTCTCGAACCCGCGACCTTCGTATCGGACGTACATTGCGCTCCTTTATAACAAAAAAATATCACTCTGTTAAAATCCCTTGCGTGATTTTATTTTTTATAAATTGTTGTTAATTTCATAAGTTCGAAGAGCAAAAAGCTCACCTAATATGGCATAGATAGATAGATAGATAGATAGATAGTGATTCCAAGCGTCAATGAAAAAATAACATTTGGTTTTTGACAGCCTTCTAGCAACCGAACTAAACAAGCCCGTAAAACTGTCACTTCATTTCGGTTTGTGTGAGTCATATGTACATATACATCAGTATTTGCTGTCCACTGGAGGGCAAAAGACCTCTTCACTATCCTTCTTTTCGTCCCGATTCAGCCTCTCTCCCATCTGTACCATTAATCTCGCCATCTTTTTTGTATATATAGGGGGTATATCAATACTGCTACCGAAAACGAATCCGGGCGGTAGTTTAAGTGGTTATAAACACAATGCAACTAAAAGTTTGATGTTCATTATTATTTTAGAAAAAAACTATCTATTTACTACCCAAATATGACTAAGGGAAAAAAATAACAAAAAAATAGTCGCTTTTTGCATTTTTTTTTAAATTGCTATGCGTCTACTACTACTGCGTGCACTATAACTACCATCCGGCTTCCTTTTCGGTAGCAGCCTTGATATACCCTGTCTGATATTAGTCAGTGATACCATACTGAAAAAACCAGGTCATGCCGACAAGCCTAAGGCAACCACAATGAGTTTACTATATAAATAAATAACAAAATGGGTTTCGGTCGCCGAAAATTCCACTACTTAAACAGTAGCATGTGAAACTTGATTCGGCTCAGTTTTGGTATACATCGAATGAACATTGCTAACATGTGTTTACCTTCGTTAGGGACGACGTAAAATGGAGCAAATTAACTTGACAAACTAAATATAGCTAAAGGAAGTAAATGCATTGACATTCGATTTTTACATTAAAAATTTCCAACGCACAAACCAAAACTTTATAATTCAAAGACATTTCGAGGTTGAACAAAACCGCGGAAATCATTGACTTGCAAACATATTATTAAGGTACGCGTTATTTGCGTGTGGATCTTGGAAATTAACTTTATTTTATTTTAAAAATATATTATTTTGATATCCGCTCGGATAAGTCACTCCCCAAGGTTTCAAACTAGACATATTGACCTAGGTAAGTGATTCAAACAATTTTCCTCAATTCCGAGTAGGGAAATCTTATTTTTTTTATATTGTGCAAACGAGCATGTGGTTCACCTGATGGTAAGAGATCACCGCCACCCATCTGCAACGCCGTAGGGCATGGAAATGCGTTGCCAAACTTTAAACGTGGGAATACGCTCGTTTTTTGAATGTCGTTAGGTCGTATATGTCCAGAAATGCTGTCTCTGGCAACTGCTTCCACAGATTTGTAGTACGTAATAGAAAGTGTCTAGAAAAATGTATTGTGGTGGAATTCCAATTCATACACACATGACTCCGACGTGTGCTCTGGGATTTAAACCCATGACCACTGAGAACATGTTGGTAGTGCCTTTTGGTCCGTAATCAAGAGGCCACCACGCACTACATGGAAACAAATAAATAACTGCTACTTGGAACCATAATCACGTCAATTATTTTAATGATAATGCTGACAAATTGCGTCATCCGAAACGACGAATCAGATTTCGGTAATGTCAAATCCTAATGCCTTCTACAGATTATGCCGGAGACTCGGATGATTCAGTGCCGACAAAGCTCTTTATACGAGACAGCGGCATGGCCGCCGAGTTGTGCCGGTGAGTTACAAGCAGATCCGGCGCGGCGGCTTGTTAAGTTAAACTTTGAATCTTGCAATTTTTTTATTATTATTTTATTTTATGTCATGACCATTTATTTTTTGTGCCAGAGCGGGACATTCGTAGAATTAAATAATAATAAAAAGAATTTGGTGTTTTACAAGTTTTTAATAAAGAAGATTGAATAACAAAAAATAATCATAGCACTAAACACAAAATAGTTAGTTAGGCACGATTTATGAGCCCCAGTAGTGGCGTGACTTCCAGACAGACACATAATGTATTCAATAATTGTGGAAAACTTTTTTAAATCAAGATTGTTTTTTAAGAAAGAGCTCGAATAATTTGACCCAACCGTTTTCAGCAATAGTTTGATAAAGCATTTCGAGCGGGAAATACTTTTTGATCCAGTTTTTGCGGAAAATGCCGCTGGGTTGGTGTTAACGCCGGCATACTCACGCTGCACTGTTGAAGATTTAATTTTAAAGTTTTATTAAAATTGTAAGTTCCTTTTTTTAGTATAATATTTCTTTTTAATTGTTGTCTATATTTTTACTATGTTTGAATGTCTGTCAAAATCTGCTCTGTCTAGTATGTACTCTATAAACAATGACGTTTTACAAATAGACGCGTCATACACTAACATAATGGCACAAAAAAATGGCGCGATGCGATGAAACGCGATGAATAGACATCGCTAGTTACGTAACAATAAGTGCCGCACTGTTATTGGCTAAAGCGCGTGTGACGTAGCACCAAGCATCAAGTATGGGATGACGTGGCGAGAGTTGTCAAACGTCGCCATGAGAGCGAATTTAATAATTTAATTTCATAAAAAAATAAATTTGTGTGTACTTGCGCACTAAATAAAATATTTATTTTGTTTCACAGTTTCAGAAAATTTTGTACGTTATTTTAAATCAGTCTAATCTATTTTTCCGCAATTGGTTTTGAGAATACAAATAGTCAGAGAAACGTGTATCCGCGCCACTGGTTGAAGCGTGACTGATTGCACGTGAGGCAATTACCTTCCAAACGTCTTGCCATTATAAAGCTCGGACAACGCAACTATGCTTTATAAACATAGTTGCGTCTATAAAATTATTTATTTGAAATCTGTTTTAATTTCATCATGCACAAAGTTGTCGGCTGTACCACTGGCATTTGGTTTATGCAAAATATGTGACGTCGAAATTGTTTCACTGTGAAACGTGATTACAATGCGTCTGAAGGTAAATGCACTACACTTCAAATGAAATAGACACAATAACCTCAGTCTGCTTAAAATAGATGAATAGTGTTATTTTAATTAGAGTATCAAAATGTTGAAAGGAGGTTTAAATTTAAGAATAAAGAAAGAAGAATAGAATAAAATGTATATTTTCCATAATTTTCCATCATAATAGTGTGACGTATCGTCACAAAACAAAATACCAAAAGCCATAGATATATAGGTATAGACCTATTTAGGTTGTTTTTGATTTTTATCTTATTCGCTCAAAATGAATTCTAAAGTCGTTTGGAAGGAACAAAACAATTGATAAATATAATTGGTTTTTAAAACTGTCTATAAATAAGGGCGGTAGAGAATACGCACGACAATAATAAGCCCATTCATAAACTACACAAACACACGTGCGCGTGTCTATGTATAAATATAACCGGCGATCGTGCTCGTAATATAACCCCTCGACTGTCGATTGTTTTTCTGTCAAAAAACTGTCATGTCAGCGAACTTTGTATCAGCCCATATACGTCCCACTATAAGGCACGGGCCTACTCTACAATCGACAGTACGATTGAGAGTGGTTAGGACATATAGTCCACCACGCTGGCCTAGTGGGGGTTGGGGGACTTACATACCATAGAAATTCTTATAAAACGCTATGGTATGCAGGTTTCCTCACGATGTTTTCCTTCACCGTTTTAGTGCGTGTTGATTGACTATAATCAATACACACATGACTCCGAAAAGTCAGAGATGTGCCCTGGGATTTTAACCCGCGACCACGCGATATATTGAGTATAATTTAAACATTGAGGTATACTAGAGCGGACATCGGGAACAAAATCTCTGCGCATTGTGCTGGTACATCAACCCACTGAAGCGAGAGCGAAGATGACGTTAGTGCGTAGGCGTGAAGGAGACAAAAACAGAAGGAGTGCTACGGTACAGTTCATTACTGTTACAAAAAAAATGTTGGCAGTGTCTCCTCTAATATAATATCTCAATGAAATTGAACATTGTTTAAGATAATAGTTTCTTAGATTTACACGAATATTATACATTGAAATAAAACTACTATTTATGGATTTTACGCGTGGACTCCACCCCGTGACCACGAAAGCAGCAAAGTAATCGAAACTCGCCGGGAATGTAATAAATAAACCATATACGCGATAAAATCCCTAAATAGTTTTACTTTAATTGTTTAAGATATTTTGAAAAGAAAATAAATTACTTACTATGTATAAATTTGAATATTTTTCAACGTGCGTTAATCAGTATTATTCTCTTGAGTTCAATTAAAAAACAAATCTCCAGTCTTTTAGTCCGTCAAATCAAAGGCATTATTCTTCAGATAATTGCTTATGTATGTACCATCTTTTTTTATTCCAATGACTGGCGAGACAAGCATGCCATTCACGACCGCTCATGTACAGTAGTAAGAACACACAATGAACTACCATGCTTGGCATTCCCCTGCACTCGCCATCATGAGACATAGGATGTTAAGTCTCAATATGGCCAGTTGCTACTCTGACTGCAACGTCTTCGAAACAGGAACACAACAGTGCATTTACAATGCTGTTTGGCGGGAGAATTAGATAATGCGGTGGTACCTACCCAGGCGGCCTCTTTCATATGAGAGACCTACCACCACCAACTAATCTAAGTTTTAAAAAATATTAATAAATAATGTTCCAAATGGTTGAAGCCTGCAGCAAAACTTGATTTACTTCTGAAAAAGTCAACTTGATGAGATATAAAAGAAATGCTGACAAAGAGTCAGCTTTGCGCATTTGCAATCTAGATCATTTACGAAGGTGATATTTTGGTCGAGTGCCAAAACGTTTAAAAGAATATCTACTGAGACAATTTGATGGCATAAATTATATAACATTTCATCAAATCGGCTTAAGTTGTTGAGTAATATACAGGCATTGTACTATTTTGCTTCTAATTAATTATACCACAAAATAACAGTCAAGAATCAGGCTTTTAGGTCAAATCGGTCATTTTTAATATATTGTAAGATTCGGAGCAAACCTTGAATTCTGCATACATTTACTCGGCATTGACTTTGCTACTCAAGCGATATAAATTGGATAAAAAAATAAAAGGACATTGACACTTTAAATGTTGTAACAATCGAGACACATAATATTAATTACAAATAACAATGAACACCGAAATGTGAAAAACATGATTTTTTAGAATAATGTATATGAGTCTTAATCGCTGGATATACGCAGAACTGGTTCGCGTCGAGTAGTTTCCAGTGGTAGTGTAAGCCCACTGAGTTTGTTTCGCCAGGTCTTCTCAGGAAGGGCCGCGTTGGATCCGGTGGTAACTATAAGCCGCTTTGCACCGTTTTAATAATATTCATGGTCCACTAATAAATGTTATTTAATTTGACTAACGTTAATTATGATTTCTTTGAAAAACAAATTACCTTAAGGTAGTAACAAATACTTTAAATAAAATACTAATAATAAATTAAATAAATAAATAAAATTAATTATAAATAACTAAAATAAATTAATTAATTAAAGTAAGAAATTAGTATAACTAATACTAAGTATAAAAAATATGTTGTATATAGAGATTAAGTGCTATATGTATTGACTTGTCATAAGAGCTGTTTAATTGCCTAATTGACCAATATATAGATACATTTCATTTCGTTTCATTTCGAAATAAAACAATTTTACAATAATGTGCAGACCTTCCAGGTTTTAAAATAAAGTTACATACTTTGAGAAGGGGACTACATGGTATTTATATCATAGAAAGAGCGCTAGTACTTCAAAAACTTTCATACAAATATTGTTTCACACCTGTAATTGGTGAGTCGACTAATCTTCAAATTTGAGTAGTTTTATTAGGCATGTGTAGCCTACTAACTGTTGATGTGTCATTTAATACATACAAAAATATAAAAAAAACCGTAGATAGTAATGATAGTGCCTGGTTACCTTTTTAATGCCCCCTTACTTTACAAACCTTACCCTTACTTTACCGACGCCTTCTTCCCTAAAGGAGTAGTTAGAGGTGCCAGGACACCCACATTTCACCTTGTATGTTCCGTCCCACGATGTGATAGGTGGCTGATTAAAAAAACTGTTAACTATTCCATACTAGAAAACACATAAGTATACATAACATAGGTACATATACACCTAGTGGGTCAAATTTATTTATTTCGATATTAATACTAGTTACACTAAAATAATACAGTCACACAATCAAGAAAATTAATAAGCATTCAATTGTATGCTTTACTTATTAAAACAAGAGACAAAAATGCTCTACTTGACTCCTATTCAGTTATAAGTTATAACAGCTCGTGTCAAAAGTAATGCCTTTTCAAATTATTTTAGCAATGTTCAGTTGCACATACTAATATTCTTTTTTTCTTAAGGCAATTGCGTTATTTATATTTTGTTAGTCCCGAGAATATTTAATTTAAAATAGGATGGTAAAGCTAGGACTTCATTCAAAAAAATATGAGAATCACTTTAAAACTCCTAATTCTATAAACACACATCCAATTGTAAAATTAATAATATTCTCTATGATACTTATTATTCACTCCGACTTAGTCTATGGTTACGACTTACGGTAGAGGATTGGAACATTTCGTGAAATATCTAGGCACATTCGTAAATTTTTCATATGCATTCGAACTTCGTATCGGATAGAGTATTCCCTAGACCCGGAACAAATATTTGTAACCCACACAAACATTCATCTCAGTGGGGATTTCTAACTTCGTCGTGGAGGCTGTCAAGCATCTGTATAATGGACACTGTATACTTGACTTTACCCTGTGGTACATCAAGACTGTTACCGAAAACGAAGCTGGGTGGTAGTTTAAGCGACTTCAGACAAAATGCAACAGAAAATGTTGGAATTTTTTTATAGTTTTAAATATTTTTTTCCTAAAATAATAGTGTATGCATTTTTATTTCTAAAGACTCTAAGATAGAAAAGAGTTTAAAATTATTATTTTAGCAAAAAGTACGGATTTACCACACAAAAAAGACGATATTTAAAAAATGATAAAAAAAAATTGTCACTTTTCTTTGTAAAATTTTTAGTTGCATTGTGGTTGTAGTGACTAAAAAAGTGGGGTGGCACTTTGTTTTCGGTAGCAGTCTTGATATACCCGATATAGAGTGATTACAAAAATCTAATTTATTACAGTGTTTGCTAAGCTGCATTAGAGGGCTAAGTATGTACGTGGTGATCTGTTGACTGTTGGTAACGGACTAGACGCAACTGCCAACATGTTCACTTTGGTCGCGGGTTCAAATCACAGGACAAACCTCTGATATATTTATTCTTTTGTTTTTGCTGTTTATAAGCAATCACCACGCACTGTAACGGTGAAGGAAAACCTGCATTTGTAAGTAAAGTCCGCCAACACGCACTAGGCCAGTTTTGTGGACTACGTGGCCTAACCCCTCTCAATCGTACTCACGACTGTAAAAAAGATCTATGCCCTGCCGTTGGACCTATTTCAGTATACAGATAGTTTATTTAGGCAAAAATCCTCCTGACACAACGTTGCATCTGCAATGCGTCACTTGTATAAATTGCTATTGTTTGAAACAGGAGTATCAAACTTTTATTATTATCGGTACTGTTGGAACAATGTATGAAGCAACACACTGCGGTCGATATTTATGCATCGAAATGTACCGGGAGTGCAGGAAAACGGAGCACTTATTAAGTTGGATACAAGGTCATATTAATATGATAATACAAAAATAATATTTGGAAAATACCTATTTTGGAATTATGACCATTTAAAGGCATAAGAAAGTGCGTGGTGGCCTGTTGGTAAACGGACCAGACGCGGCTGCCAACATGTTCACGGTGGTCGCGGGCTCAAATCCCAGGGCACACCTCTGACTTTTCGGAGTCATGTGTGTATTGATAGTCAATCACCACGCACTAAAACGGTGAAGGAAAACATCGTGAGGAAACCTGCATACCATAGCGGTTCATAAGAATTTCTATGGTATGTAAGTCCGCCAACCCGCACTAGGCCAGCGTGGTGGACTATATGGCCTAACCACTCTCAATCGTACTTTCGATTGTAGAGTAGGCCCGTGCCCTGCAGTGGGACGTATATGGGCTGATACAGTAAAGGCATAAGTATTACTACCACTTATCGTGTAAAACCAATTGGAATAGGTAAAGAAAAATATTTTTACATATATGTGTTTTTACGTTTCGTCGTTAATTAAATGGTTAACGGAACATACCATGAAAACCGTTTTATACGCAACAAAACTTTCATAGACTTCCCCTTAACATTTTAACAAATCGGCGAGGTCATCAACTTTCAGAACTTTGGCGTTATATGTTAAGGGGAAGCACGTGTAACGTTAATTCTTGATTTCCTGGCACATTCATTTTTATCAGAGCAAGCTACGTAAATTCATCCTAATCTAGACGCAATCACGATTTACTAAAATGTATATAAGCAGGTGCGCCATTTCTTTGGACACCTGTATATTATATTATAACATTACTAATAAACATAATGAAGTTCAGCAAAGTATGTTTGGTACCCCCGATCCAGGCATTGTGGAGGACTATTTTTAAAAAATATACATACATACATACATACATACAATTACGCCTTTTTCCCAGGAGGCTTAGGCAGAGGTGCCAGGACACTCACATTTCGCCTTATATATTCCGTCCCACGATGTGATAGGTGGCAAGCCTATCGCCATATCGGGCAAAAATTTCTGATTCTGGGCTGATGATGAATAGAAAAATCTAATATCACTTCGCCCAACCCGGTATTCGAACCCGAGACCTCAGCTTTGTAACCGTACCCTAGAACAGCTACGCCACGGAGGCAGCTTAAAAAATATGTTAAGAAGTTAACAAGGAATTTAATCGAATTTTATGATTTCATATTATTTAAGCGTAAATTTGTAAATAAATATTTTTTTATAAAAAAAAATTGACTATTAAAAATAAACTATGGTAGATTTGATACATCTACTGGCTATTGGGTGATTTTTATTGATGTCGTGAGGCTTCCTAAATTATATGGAAGATTTTTAAGATATATAAATAATAAGGATGAATAAAAAAAAGTCTGAATTACCCATTATATTTTAATTCTTAACATTATAACAAGTCTTATAGTATTGTGTATTACATTATAATTATTATATTTCCTATTACAATATTTACACCGCATTTGACATTAATCATACAGAATATAACTGTCCTTTGTCTTATATAAATATTTTACTCATATATATTATACTCTTTACATATTCATTATATATTCTGGTGCGTATACAGACGATAGTTTTATGTTCGGATTTCAAACCCACTACAACAATTATTCGATTGTTTTTTCTATTCCATATAAGCGGTAAACGAGCAATCAGGTCACCTGACGATAAGTCATCACTGTCACCCAAGAACGTCCACAATACCTGTATCATAGATCTGCGTTGACGGCTCATCAAATCGGGAGGTAAATGGGAAGGAATTAGGAACGGAAGAGGAAAGGAGAAAAGGAGGAAAGTACCGCCCTGGACGAGCCCGCCCTTGAGTCTTGAGTAACAGAGCGGCTCTACCACTTCTAATCGGTGGAAATATCATGGAAATATTATGTGAAACTAACAGGATGTCGAGCCAACTGTCAACATCACCAAAATTACTGGTGGTAGGTCTCTCATATGTGAGAGGCCATCTGGGTGGGTACCACCGCAGTGTCTATTTCTCCCGTCAAACAGCAGTGTAAATGCACTGTTGTGTTTCGGATTGAAGGGCATTGTAGCCAGAGTAACTACTGGACATATTGAGACTTAACATCTTATGTCTCAGGATGGTGAGCGCAGTGGAATGCCAAGCATTGCTTTGCAATTCAAGGTGTTATTTGGTTTTGCTTCTGTTTATGAGCGGTCGTATCGCTTACCATAAGGCGAACGGCAAGCTCGTCTCGCTATACATCGCAATAAAAAAAAAAAATAAAAAAAACTCGTTGAAGTAATTTAACGCACCAGGCAGATGATTCCAGACATCGAAAAACACACTTAAATATCCATTTTAGCTTTCAAAGTTGGCTTTTGCGTCGTCGCATTGTGTGACTATTTTTCCTTCTAGAAAATCCAAAACAATGCTCTAGTTTCTACTAAATCAATCTTTGTTCAGAATAATAATATTTCATTTTGTTGTTGCGATGAATGGCGAGAGAAGCATGCCGTTCGCCTTATGGTAAGCGATGCGACCTCTCATGGATAGTAGCAAAACCAAACAACACCATGACGCTGCACTCGCTATCCTGAGATATAAGATATTAAGTCTCAATATGTCCAGTAGTAACTCTATTTGTAACGTGGAAGAAACTAAAATGTAATGTTGAGAAATCAGGCACATTAATCGTAATGACCGGTGATTATAATTATATTCACGTTTAACTGTTTAAACTGTAACAAACTGAACCGTTGCATGTCGTCGGTTCATCATTATGTCAAATCATTAAAATATGTAAATATAATGCATTTATATACAATACCATCAATAGGTATTTAACATTTTTGCATAATTGACTGTTTGATTAATTTGACTGTTAAACAGAGTTTAAAGGTCAATTAGGTTATATAACGTTGGATGTGTACAATGATTTTTGATTAAATTGCGATAAAAAGATTTTTTGGCAAACTACCGAAATGAAAGCCAAATTGCGGAAGGAGCAAAAATGTAAAGCAATTTTACAAGCGATTTATTGATATGAGCAATTTGTGAAATTAATACTTATATTTAGTGCTTTATTTTTATTTTCTTAGTTAGATTTGTACCGTACTAGCCCATTAAAGGATATTTGACTTATATATTTTCACTGTATCTATCAAAAGGATATAGATATGCATTATGATAATGCAAAATCTACCAAACGAAGAGTTTTTAAAATTCATTTACAATTAAACAAGTTAGAAACGTTTTGATTCTTGTAGTGGGAGCAAAATAAAAGAGATGTAAAACAAAACTAGTGACGTCACTAGTCTTAATAAACATTACAGTGTGCGAGTGTGAAAGCGACGGTAAAATTTCCCTACTATGCTCCCACTCCTTACTTTCAAATACTAATACTTGCCTCTTGTTACAAGCTATTTTAATACTGTTTTGTTAAAAAAGTTCTATTTAAATGGTTTTTCTGTTGTAACTTAAAGTAATATATAAAGAATCGATTATAGATACCATAAAATGGGAGTCCTCTACAATCGAGATGTCCATTAAGCGTGATTAAACCATAACCTGTTCGACTGGCCTATTGCTAGTTGGCGAGACACCATGTTATAACTCAAGATACCTTATTTATATATTTTATTTTGGCAATGAATGGCGAGACGAGCCTGCCGTTCGTCTGATGGTAAGCGATACAACCGCTCATGAACAGTAGCAAAACCAAACAACACCTTTAATTACAAAGCAATGCTTGGCATTCCACTGCGCTCGCCATCCTGAGACATAAGATGTAAAGTCTCGATATATCTAGTAGTTACTTTGGCTACAATATCCTTCAATCCGAAACACAACAGTGCATTTAAACTGCTGTTTGATGAGAAAAATAGATTGCGGTGGTACCCACCCAGGCGGCCTCTCACATATGAGAGACCTACAAAATAAAATTATCTGGTCTAGGTGTTTGTAAGACCGAAAAGTCTCGCATTGATTCCCACGACTCAAGACTCAATCTTAGTGGGTCTGAATGCAAGAGTTGGGGTGCATTTTATAACAGCCGCTGCCAATAAACAATCCCAATCCAAAATTTGCCGTTTGAGATTGACAGCTCAATCTTTTGTCTGATACTATATTGCCAATAATCAATCTCAGTAGTGAAAAAACTATGACATCATGGTAAATGACAAATCGAAAAGTAGAAAACAATCCAGATTGACTTCAATCTAATATTTTCTATTGATTATTGGCATCGGCCATTAATAAGGCAAAAGTGACGGTCTAATGCTTCATACCATTTATGCATAGCAAAGACATGAGCAAAATAATGGGTTTTTATATTATTTTTGTAGTGGGATTGATTATTTCCGATTTTTTATATTTCAAGCTTGATGTAATCTTACATAAAAAGTTGGACACATTAATTTTTTATATTTCATACCATAAAATACAATTACTTATAATTAAAATAATTTGAAATGAATTTTCAATTATGAAATTGTATTTGATCGATTTATTTTAGGGTAAGAAAATTATTGGGCAAATTAAATGAAAGAGATTTCTATGAAAGTAAGTTTGAACAAATATTTAGTGTTCAAAAATATATTGCATAGACTCGCCAGCTTATAATATAAAATAAATAACATATTTTTCTCTTACATCTACTATAAACCCATGACTAAGACACGACTTATGCTTTATTGTTGAGAATGTCTGGATAATGTCTTGAATTAAATATGATCTGTACAATTACTAAAAATACATGACTTTGGATAAATATACATGGTATCTCAAGACTGCTACCGAAAACGAAGCCGGGTGGTAGTTTTAGTGACTTCAGACACACTGCAACAGAAAATGCTGCAAAAAAGTGTCGATTTTTTTAAATTATTTTTTCCAAATACGACGGATGGTATATTCATTTTTTTCCTAGAATAATAGTACCCTTTTATTTATAAGGAATCTAAGGTATAAAAGAGTTTACATTATTATTTTAGCAAAAACTATGGATTTAGATATTTAAATAACGATAAAAAAAAATTGTCGCGTTTCTTGCGAAAATTTTGGTTGCATTGTGTTTGTAGTCACTAAAACTACCATCTGGCTTCGTTTTCTGTAGGAGTCTTGATATACCCAGTATGTATAAGGACTTATTCATAAACAGTTTTAAAACCAATTTAGTTATGGAACGTTTTATCCCTTTCGAATTACTTTTAAATCCAATTTAAGCAAAGAGGACAAAAAAATCGATACTTAAGCTTTACAACTGGCAATGAATATGGTCGATAGTAATTGCAAAACCAATAAGTTCAATAAAAGTATATATTTTGTACGTGCCTTCAGTTATCTTGTCTTCTTAAATATTAATGACACAGATTCAAAAAAGGAAGCCTAACAGCGTCATTAACAATGTTCAGGCTATTTTAATGATGAAGAATCGACGAAGACACTTCTTCATTAAAATATTTGTTAATAATATACCTTCAATTGACATGACTCCAAGGAACCCAAATTACAATGTTCTTGGTTTCAAATTGTACGAGTAAAGAGTATTTACTTTTTCATTCTAACAGATAAGCGTTTAGCACCATCTCCTACTATCTAATTCTTAACAGAAGGTAACCCTTGTCATATTAAAAGTATTTGTACAAATATCAAATAGCCTAATGAAGATGGTGTATAAAACATAGTTATATAAACCTAGTAGAAATTAACTATTGTACTATAACTAAATATTTTTAACATCACAAAATGTTTCGACTACAGTCCATGATTCACTAGCATTCTTTCGCTTTGCCATTTGCTGTGATCTCTTGTTGGGCTTCTTTGATTTCTGTTTTGGATGTGTCCTTCTTGACGTAGTTTCTGTAGTAGAAGTTACCGAACATGTACAGGAAGAGACCGGCGTTGAGAGACAAGAGGAAGTTGATTCCTTTAGGATAGTTGCAGTCGCAGAACATGACGGTGAAATTGTGGTAGAAGATGATGCAGAACTGAATCTGAAAGGGAAATCATTCATGGAATTAACGTTTTTTATATAAGTTGTTGTTATGAGAACGGTTTTTACATATGTAATCTTCCATCGGAGCAAGTCTTTGTAGATAGTAATTATACAAAAATAAGTATTTGTACCATTTGTATTATTTATATGTCTAATGTAGAATTACATAATCGATTTGATTAATTAGGAAAGAACACTTTTTGTAACCGGTATCGTATGTAGGAAATGTTTAATTGAAATTTTATTTTAATTTTCCTGAATGTTTATGTTGCATAATAATACAAAATAGAATTATAATTTTAAAACGAATCAAATTATGTGAAGGTGAAATAAACTGTACGTAGTTAATTATATACTTATTTAGCAAATAACCTTACTATTTTTGCACGCGCGCGATTTAAATAAATCAAGGCATTATTTTATCTTTATACGATTACCGTGAGCAATGGCAAATCACTAAAAATATAATTTATTTAATTCAATTTCCTCGCTTCATTAATCTAGGAAGTGTTTTTAACGAAATTTAAATCGGTCTTATGTATGTATGTTAGCATTTAATTAATTAATTAATTAGTGAATCTATGCTAGTCACGGTGCGTTTTAATTTTGAATGTTGTATTAGCATTGCAGAAAATTACGGCCAACTACCAAAAACATTATAAGTAATTTTATTTCATTAAATTTTGCTATTTAAGATCCCAACGTTGATCACAAACTTTTAAATTTTCATGCTATCACAACACGCTATAACGGTGAAGGGAAAGAGCGTGAATAAAAGTTTCTTCGCGCTTAAAGGTTCCATGAAAGCATTTTATGAAGGTTCGTACCATACAGCAAAATGTAAGAATTTCTATGCTATGTAGTCCATCAACCAACACTAGGCCAATGTGGTAGACTATATGACCTAACCCAATCGAACTCTCGATATTAGAGAAGGCCCGTGCTCTGCAGTGGGACTTATATGTTTTTTTTTTATTGCTATGAATGGTGGGGCGAGCACGCCGTTGGCCTAATGGTAAGCAATAGGACCGCTCATGAACAGTAGCAAAACCAGACAACACCTTGCATTACAAAGCAATGCTTGGCATTCCACTGCGCTCGCCCTCCTGAGACATAAGATGTTAAGTCTCAATATTTCCAGTAGTTACTCTGGCTTACATGTCCTTCAATCCGAAACACAACAGTGCATTTAAACTGCTGTGTGACGGGAGAAATAGACATTGCGGTGTTACCCACCCAGGCGGCCTCTGACATATGAGAGACCGACCACCAGTAAAAACCAGTACTAATATATGATCATGCAGATATATTTTTTTTTAGAAAAAAATATCAATAACTTACCAGCTGCATAGTGGTGAGATGTCTCTTCCACCACAGGAACTTCTGGTACTGCGGACCGAGTCCCGAGATCAAGTAATAAGTGTACATGATGATGTGGATGAAGGAGTTGATGACGCCGAGGAGAGTGCCGTGACCACCTGGAATAATAGTGTAGATGTAAAATAAAGTGAAGCGGATTGTCTTTGAAGGAGGAATGTTTCCAAAGGAAGATGTTTTGTGGTGGAGACTAATATAGATAAGAGATTAAGAACTAGGTTTGAAACTAATCTATAGTCGATTCTTGGCTGTTCATGCTACAGCATTTAAAATAGATAATTAAAACATAATATCAGACAGTATAAATTGGTGAAAGAAAAAAGTATCATGCCAAAGGTCCAGGCCGAATTGTGTTTAATTGTGTTCTATAAGCGCATTCAAAATATGGTGGTTTGAAATGTTTCTATATTTGTTTACATTTCAAAAGACTATTCTACTTAAATTATAGGATTGGACCTTACCTGGCAAGAATTTAGTTCCGATCCAAGCGCAGATAGGCATCATTGAGTGATGGTACAGATGGAGGAAGGAGATCTGCCTGTTCTTCTTCCTAAGCACAAAGAAGATTGTGTCAAGCAGCTCAATGATCTTCGCTACGAAATACCACCATACTGCTGCTGCCATCTGTAATAAATACACAACTATAAGTTGGTCTGGTTTGATACCATCCGTAGCACAGCTGGTTGAGAAAATACTGCGAATTGATACGCGGACTGGATCTCCGCGCCGATACTCATGTTTTTATGACCCACAATTTTTCGGTTCATGTTCTGGGACCCAACAGTCTCGTTATATCCCATACTCATGATACAAGCCTTACTGTGAGGTTTGTACCATGGATGATGGTTGGGTATATTAATGTATTTGAAGCACTTGTAGTTTGGGATTGCATAAAATAATAAAACAAAACCATATTAAAACAATATTATGCCATTAATTTCCAAAACAGGTAAATATAGTTTATTATTTCATTAATTAGATATAAAAAATAATACAAAATACACCCAACAATCACATACATAGTCGTGACGACACACTAATATCGAGTCTTGTGTCGTGAGCATCAGAAACTACGAGATACCAACTATTCCACGAATACATCTTAAAAGACCGTTAAAAGACCATTATTTTTTTATTATTTTGAATAATACTTTTAGTTATTGCTTCAGAATAAAACTAGTTTATTCAATTAATTTATTAAGCAATTAGCTTTTTGTAAATCAAGTTTTTTAATAAGCATTGCAGTCATGACAATATATGATGCAATATAAAAACCGAATATTTCCAATACGAATATACCTCCTAATTATAATTTATAGTTATTTATTTGTTGCTAAATTATATGAACGTGATTTCCGCAACTCCAATTATAATAAATTTTAATTTGATTTCTGTAAAAGGTTAAAAATAAAATATGATCAGAAAGCTGTATTTAAAGGTTATAGCTCAAAGTTTGTATGTGACCTAATAGTAGTAGAAAGGTTATCTCTAAGGAATGTAGAACAAAGTGTCATCAATATATTATGTATAAGAGGAAATATTTTTTCACTTCCTTGGGCAGCGAATGTAAAAAGGAATAATATGGAAGTTCATAACTGACAATTAAATTATTTGTGCTAAAAGGGAGAACTTAGAGAACCAAAAAAACCATGAGGGTTCTCAGTTAGGTATATTATGTTGCAATATCACCCGATCAATTTTGCATTGTGAAATTCTTAGTAATATACATTTTTGCGATGTAGTCTTATCTTGATTGTTTACCTAAAGAGCGAAAGTTTTATGCCTCCAATATTATTTTAGGTTAACTTTAAATAAACAGAATACCTATAGAAAGTTTTTTATCTGATTATATTTGGTTATCAGATTTGGTGGAAGTAAGTATTTTTATTGTTGTAACCTTATTAGCCGTAATTATATCGAAGCAGTTTTACTTTTTATTTACCAATTACATATTTATAAGTAGTGCAGTTTTAGTTTTATGCGTCAGTTATTTGATATGAATTTAATAAGGCTTAATACAATTGGTGTGTTTGTGTAAAAAAACCCTAACTAAGATAATGTTAAATGTAATAAAAAACCTAAGTTCTGGTCCCACACAAGATTAAAATTTGCGTCGTGGGTATTTTACCGAACGATAAAAAAAAGAAGGATACTCATTACTCACCCGCGTTGCTTTAGGGCTATCTGAGTAGTCTACTGGTTGACATGAGAAGCTGTAGTCGCCCCACCAACCAGAAACTAGACCCTGTTAGAATAAAAAAATAATATATTAGATAATTCAGCATGCTATTTGCGAAATAGCATCCAACTACGGTCGTTGGGTTATTAACTATTGGCTTTCTATCAACCCGTCCTAGGTTAATGCCTTGCTCGTAAATTGTGCTCATAACCATCTCAATTGCTTTGTCGATTGTATAGGAGGTCCGTGTCCTGCAGTGGGATGTATATGGGCTAAATTATTACAGTTATCATTGATTCCTTAAACATTTATAAACTTTAAAAATAGATTTGAGTATGCTAGATGAAATATATTTTTTTACTTTGCTCTCAAAGTATTTAATTTTTATCGGCAGTGATTAATAACATGTGCGATATAAGTAACATATTTTTATCATAAAATAATACTGAAACAGATTTTTTGAATTAAGAGAATAAATATTTAATATACCGTTTACGTAATACTTGAAATGCCTAGGGGCATTCAAGAATTTTATTTTTTTTGAACCTACCTCGTATACTAAGAAGATGCTCATTAAAATCTGCGAGATATTGTAGGCAATGATAGTGTTCTTCAGGTCGTAGGGTTTCCTGTCCCTCATGTACCGAGGGCCGACTGAAGTGCAGAAGTAAAGGTACGTCGCTAGGATTGTGAACAGTGGTCCTGGACCGGACATCAACCACCAGTTCTCTGTCCGTGGATCTGTTAGAGAAATAAATAGAATTAGTAACATTCTACTAGCAAAATCAAGCAATAATTAATATAATTCAACGATGTTAAGATTATATTTATTAATTTATTTATTTTCATTTACAAGATGCAAAACAAAATTATACATAAATCATAACATGAATAGCATCCATAAAACTACTAGGGTGTATACCAGAGATGATACGAGTAATCTATAGAAATAGTTATAAAAAGCGGCTTCAAAACAAAAGTTGACGAAACGATTTTTCAACAAAAAATATTCTTAAATCATTTTCTAGTAACAGCAAAAGTCAAACTTATCTTACGAAATCGTGCAAAATTTAATACCATCATTAGAGGTAATATACCCATCGCAATTAAGTAATAAACATACACAATATAATTATAGTTAATGGGTGCAATGAGCATTTAAGCCATATCTTGGTTTGTATTTTTGCACAACGTGATTTTGTACAACATGAATCTCCGTTATCGAGAATCCTACTAATAGGGGCAAAAGTATGTGTTTTTGTTACTTCTTCACATTTATACGGCTTAAACAATTTTGTTGAAACTTCGTATGGAGGAAACTGAAACTCCTGATAAATATATATAGATTTGACAGTCGAAGGGTTAACACACAGACTTTAATTCTGAAAAAATAGTGATTTCATACGAGGGAAAAGGAATTCAAACATATTTACTACTTTTCCTAATTCAAAGCGATGGAGAGACAGAGCGTAGAAGACGGCTGTCACGTTGAGTTTAAATATAAAATAGTTATTATCCAAATTACACATTTCTGATGTAGACTGGACTTCAAAATATTTGCATCCGGGCCAGACGGTTTTAATAAATATTTCGACGATTTAAGACGACACTTGGATTGTTTACGTGGTTTATGAAATGAGTGCATTTCCCAATGCATTTAAAACTTAATCTTTGACGAAATCTGTGAAGGCTCAGAGCTGACATTTGACATTGGGAATATAAAACAGTGTGATCCGGTGAACAATTACAATCAGGTGAATGGCAATAGGTGTTGCATTGTTGACGTTTTCATCATCTCGTTTCGAAACATTTGCATGTGTTTTTATTGAAGTGTTGTTTTTGTTAATACCATCGTAGCATTCGCGATCTTCGCAAATATATTATAAAAATAATCTTTTATCAATATATTTTAATGCGATATACGTTACATTGTAATTTGATCTAATTACATTATTAAGATTTCTAGAAACGTCATACAAACATATTATTTATGATCATTTAAATAAATTGATTGTTAGGCTTAGGAATTTTCACAAAAAAGAGTGTAAAAGTGTAAAAGTAAGAGTGAAGAGAGCTAGAGAAATCTCCGATTACCTGAACTACATTTTGAAATTAAGCGTACCTATATGAGAAAATAAAGAAAACGTACCTAAGACAGTCGTAACAAAACAAATTACACGCATCTGTCTTCTGAGTCAGTAATTAATGCATGATGTAACAACATTAATTGTCTATATATGTAAAAATCAGGAAAATTCCTTTATTGACGGTTCATTCATTACAATAATTGCTATATTTAGTATGTTGCCGATGTTTGAATCTCAAACCACTAACATAATTTACTCACATATTTTAATAATATTTTTTCTAGTTCATAAACTCTTTTAAACTGAAGGTCTGTGAAGAAATAAATAACAATTTGAAAAATCTTAATTTTAAGAATCAATGACCTTTGAAACGATATGAAGATGTAAAAGCAATTCTTTACATCTATTGAGGTGACCAGTCACCTCAATACCTATTGAGAAGAGAGAGATATAGGCCTATATCTATCTACTATAAACCTATAAACAATTTGTATGTTTTAATAAACTATATAAACATGAAGCAGATGTGTCAATTAATCTCAATGGGTGGTATTAAGTTGTTAATTCAAGTATTGTTAATGGATCTAAATACGCAATATCAACAGCTTATAAGAGTAATATATTACGTCGCTGCATTGCAACAAGACATATAAACTAATAAATAGGTTGAATACTAGTCGCTTTATCCTTTTTCTGCATCTGTATCAGCCCATATACGTCCCACTGCAGGGCACGGGCCTACTCTACAATCGATAGTACGATTGAGAGTGGTTAGGCCATATAGTCCACCACGCTGGCCTATTGCGGGTTGGCGGACTTACATACAAATAATAAATAATAATAACACCCAACAGTCACACCATAGAAATTCTTATAAACCGCTATGGTATGCAGGTTTCCTCACGATGTTTTCATTCACCGTTTTACTTATCCTTTTTATTAAGTTTAATACAAAAATCAAATTCGGGAATAATACAAATAGAGCCTCACTCAAATTGCATATTTTTGTGCTAGCTATAATTGGAAAACAAGTTATTTTCGTGTCTTCACAATTGGTTTAATTCTAATACAAAATAGAAGACCAATAAAAATAATATATATTTTTGGACAAATCGCCATATTGAATTTAATATCCAAAATAGCGTCCATGTCAAAATGAACTTTGTTGTATAATTCATTATCTATCGTTATATTCTGTCTAGATACTACGTTTCAAAAATTACATCCTATTCGCTAGTGTAAAAAAATCACTTGATAATATATTTTTATACTTTACACTATAAATTTACTACTTCATTTGGTAGTACGGTGGTAGACGGAGTTTAGTATTACGAACAGAGTTTCCACTGACACGATGTCAGATTTTTCTCTGGAAATACTTATCTCTTCCCGGTCATATCGGGATATATGCAGGATGGACTCAAAACTCGACGTGCGACACAGCTTCTACACTAGACCTACCACGAGCATACTATAAGATCACTGAGCACGTAGAAATATGCGGGTTCGTACGAGCTGCATACAAAACGCAGCATTATCGCCAGATGTACTTTATTATGACAATTCTTGCATATTACTATTGTGAGGTAATGTAATTTGTGATCTGCGAAGTTATGTTTATGTAAACATGTGTTGAGTGATGTTTGTTATTTATATGAAGAACCTGTAAAGTAATCTTAACGTCGGAAAGTTAAAAAAAATTAAATTTAAACCAAAACCGCGGTAAAATTCGTAAAAATAATAGTTTTATTTCAACGTCTTTATCACTTTTTTAAGACGATGGCTTTCTATTTTGAGTAAAATTGGAAGCAATAAATAAATAGCTAGTGAGTGAGGATCTTTCATGTTGAGATTTTTTATTTCTTCATTTAAAATAATGTAGACTTTTTTACTTACTTTAACAATATATATTTTTATACGATAGTATAATTGAAGTACCTTTCACTATTAATCTGAGGGATTTTTAATTTAATTTAATTTTTATGTAATCATTTGTCATCCGCATGAGAAGCTCTGTCACTATTAAAATATTACATACAATGTGCAACAGACAAGAAGTGCCTTGAGGTGTCAAGTTTAACTACAGGTGGTGCACATGCTGTTACATTGTAAGTTCAACAGTCGTTATTAAACAGGTTTAGTAATATCTTTGTTATCTAATCAGGCTTTCGTCATGCGATGATGTAATTAAGAACACCTGGTTTGAATCCGCTAAATCCGATATAGAACTTCTCGGTGAACAGTATCGGTATCAATCAGCCTATATTCGTCCCACTGCATGACACATGTCTACTTTACAATCGAGAATACGGTTGAGAGGGGTTACGCCAAATAGTCAACCACGCTAGGTTCGCTGACTTTACATACTATAGTTTTTTTTTTCATTTCGTCATGGTATGCAGGTTTCCTTCACCGTTAAACCGTGTGGTGATAAAATACCAATACACACATGATTTCGAAGTAAGGGGTGTGCCCTGGGATTTTAACCTGCGACCACCGTAAACATGTGGAAGCCATGCCTGGTTGAGGAATCAGTATTGGTTATGATTGATTATAAAACCAAGAAATGAAACGTTTTGGCATTCACAATGTAGTATAAAAAAGAAGATAGAGCCAGACTGGTAAATAAGCCCATAAATTATAATAGATTTATACACCAATCTGCCTAAATACCGTCACAGTACGGCTTACGTCTTCGGTCATATTTGTGATCGTGTGTGATATGGGATGTATAATGACCGGATAAGTAATGTCAACCCGAATACACTTCATGGATTCAAAAACACAACTAACAATAATACCACGACTATTTGTCCAACACTCATGCCCGCAAAACGTGTTTGCTTACTTAAATGAAAAATATCGAAGCTAAATATTATAAATATTTTTTTCAGTTTTTGCTCCTAAGATTAGAATTTCGAAAAGGTCAACCACAGTTTTTGTTACTTAATTGAGGACTATGGTAGCAAAGTATTAATCGATTTTATAAAATTGCTTTTTATTTTGGAGCTTAGTTTTGATTATAATAATTAACATAGCAGCGGTAGAGCTACGAACACTTTTATGAGAGATATTGGTACTGAAACCAAATATTTTAAAGTTATGATTTTTTTTAAATGGAGAGGTTTGTCGAATAGTCAATGATCCCGATCTTATGGACAAATTGGAACCATTAGGACTGCGGAGAGACTTCGGACCTCTCTGTGTGTTCTATCGTATGTTCGCCACTAGCTAGTCTGCCTAAATGGCAATAAGAAAAAAGCTCCGGCAAAGAAGCGAACAGATCACCTGATGGTAAGTGATTACTATCGCCCATGAACACCCCTAACGTTTGGATCATGAATTTATTGCTAGACCATCAGATAAGAAGGGGAGCGAGAATGAAAAATTATCGAAAGAAAGAAGGGTTATTGAGCGTCCAGCACTCTCACTCGCCAAACGAAATGCGATAGCAAAGCTGTCGCATCACGTAGATCTCCTGAGACGGTGGTACCAACCTGGACGAGCCTGCCCATTCATGCTAAGTCATGACTGGCAAAAGCACAGAACAGGGCAACAGCATGGCTCTACCACTAATCTGACTTCTAGACTAGATATTAAAGATTCAAACAAACAGTCTAACGGATTTCAATGATATGCGGAAAGAATACTAGAAAAACTGGTTCTTCTTACACATAATATAATACTAACTACTTTGTTTCGTATGTGCATATTTACGCATAATTAGTAGGCATACAATTTGTGTACAGGCAAACTTAATCTATGCATAAACAATAATAAATAACAAAACTTAAAAAACAAAGCTTATAAATAAATACACCCAATAGTAACATACATAGTTCTGAACCCACATTAAGATCAATTAAATCTTCTTTGTCAAAATTTATTTATGAATCCTGTGTCACCTCACACTAGGTCAGCGTGATTGACTATATGGCCGAACCCTCTCAATCGTACTCTCGATTGTAGAGGAGGCTCGTGCCTTGCAGTGGGACATATATTTGGGTATATATATTTGGTTGGTTTATATATTTGGGTTGATACAGTACGCATATATAGCGGTGAAGGAAATTACTGTGAGAAAATGTTAGTTCCTCATAAGAATTTCGAAGGTATATGAAACCTACTAATCAATGTAAGGTAAAAAAGAATTGAGGCAGATACAATATTCGTCAGCGCTACGACGACGCGTCTTCGCGCCTTAGGCTCTCAAGTGTTCACTATCGTTCTAGCATGGTTCTAGTCTAGCATATTTTTCCAATATAAAGCAGCGACTGACAGTCAAAAATATTAGATCATAGTTTTACCGCAAGATCAATTTAGAATACCATTAAAAGAAAGAAAATGTATTATAATGAGACTAGAATTCAAAATTTTAGACATTAGAGTTATCTAAGTTTAAAGCTGAATGTTTAGGTCATTGACATCGTCTAATTGAATGTAAGGCGCTGTGCATACAGAGTAACTTTATTTTTCAATAAACCTTGCCAATTGTAGCAACAAAAAGACATAGTTTTGAGTTGCGGCGATTGTAATTAAGCAAAGGTTTTCTGGAAGAGATCGCTTTAAGCGATGAGCGACCGACCATTATAATACCATAAGTGCTTTTTTTTTATTTGTCTGATTTTGTATTTATTTTTGTGTGGTTTGGTTTGGTTTGTGTTTACAATAAAGTGTTTTGTATTGTATTTGTGAGTAAACTGTTCAATCCATGATCAACATACAATATGACTTTTACTACGTTATGGTCAGAGCATGGGGGGAGATTATATGGTTTTTTGATCGCTTTATCGATATCAGAGAGGAAATATTTAATATTCAACGAATGTTTTATTTTATTTCATAATTCGAACAAACACAGGTCACCTGGGGGTAAGCGATAACTGCCGCCCATTAACATCCACAAGGCTTGGTTCATAGATATGATCCTAGCAAATTGGGAGGGAGCGGAGTTTACAAGTATTTTTATGTAACCAATTTGATTATTTATAATTTATGATGTGTATATTAAATTATTTGAAGATCATGGGATCATAAATAAAAACATTTTTAAGTTGATATAACAGGTTTTAACCAAGAGGTCTCTGAGAAAATCTTTAAAAGAGGTCTATGTTCAGCAATGGGCTACCTATTCCTAGAGAGGACGGTCTTAGCATTTTAGTATTATTTCTTGACAATTCAAAGGATCTTGAGAAAGACTACTTGAATAAAGATTTCAATTTAAAGACACTGAACAAAAGCTTGTGAAATATATCATTTAAATTTAATTACATTTAAATTTTTGCAATAAAACTGCGCCGGGAGTGGTGAAATATTTAGCAATTAGAGTTGCATTGCGGTCTCGTCGTGATTCGTTTAAACGCTTATAATTATTAAATGCATTAAATGCATTTAATATATTTGTAAATGAGTGGCAAAATTTCTAATTATAAGTTGTTGTAAAGTGGATGACAATTTTATTTGTCTTTTTGGTTATTGCCGTAATTGAATCCGGTACGGCAAAGCGATATTAGATTTTTTATTTATTATGGGCCTAGAGTCAGGAATTTAGGCCTGATATGACGATAGGCTCGCTCCCTATCACATAGTGAGACGCAAAACATAAAGCAAAAAGTTGTTTTCCTAGTTGCGCCTCTGCCTACTACTTCTGCGAAAAAGACGTGTATTTATGTATGCATATCAATACATGGTCGATTTCTCCTGACCCTGCATTTCTTACATATCAAAATTATATAATTGAAACAGTGCGTAAATGCATTATTCATTGTATCAATATTCATTATTGCTCTTACATTAAAAAACAAAACAATCACGGACATTGACTGATCAATTTGAATATTTACAGATATACTAGGTCAAGACGCCTAAAACCGACACGATTTTAATATACAAATAAACAACACAATGACCTTCAAATTATGATTTTAAGTCAGGAAGGTTAATTTTAAATCATTATATTCCATGCATTAAATGATATATTTTTATAAACATTTCTCTTAATTTTTATTATAGATCTTCTACTATTTTTATATTTGGAAAATATTATTTTGATTTTTGATGTTTACTTTTTTGACGTTCGTTTAATAATTACAAAATGAAAATCCGGCCACAGTTAACCATCCACGTGTATAGACAAACAAAATAAACGCACGCCCTTGACCAATCTTTCAATAAAAATACCGGATTTGGCATGTTTTATGCGATTTGTAAGATATACGATCAGTTAATGATTACAAAATGAAAATCTTGCCGCAGTGACTCATCCATGTGTATAGACAAAACGAGAATAAACACACGCCCTTGACTAATGTCTCAATAAAAATACCGGATTTGGCATGTTTTTAAAAATAGTTTTACTGTTTGTAAATAATTGACGTATTATATTCTTCTAATAAAATAACGATGAAAATTAATCTTAAAGGTGAACTCAAATTAACAAAAGATCGATTTTGACCTATTGTTTCTGGCCATTTACAAATGTTATGTGTGCTATTCTAGAATATCAGCTATCTCCATACCAAATTTAAGCGAAATCAGTTATGCCATTTTTGAGATTTGTATGTACACAGGCACAAACAAATCATCAGAAACATCAGACAAAAATCTAAAACACATTGTTTTTGGTTCTATTATGTTAATAGACCCCCATTATAGTATTTCCCATTTGTCTTTCGCGTACAGACATAGATGAGTTACAAATTAAATATATGTATAAATAGATTCATAATCAAACCAACTAACAATGTTATTCAAAGATATTAAATCAGCATATACCATGAGGAAAACCTGACGTTTTAAATTATTAGATATAGATCCAGCATATGATGTACAATGTGTAGGATAAAAGTGATTATAATAATTTAAATGTTCCTTGAATTTGACAGATTTACATCCCATCAATAGTTCCGCAACTCGAGAAAAATTATGATCTTCGCTACATGAATATAAGGAAACGTGATGTATTTTATAATTATTTTTGGGCTGAAAGTCCCAATATGCAAAGAAATTACAATGAATGCGCATAATATGTAAATGAAACTAGTCAACCAATTCGTCGAAAACGAAAATTGCACATTCATTGCGGACATCATGTAAATTTCCATTAATCAGAATATCTGTTGTATTATTACTTCAGTTTTCTTCAATGTTGTAAGTTTTTGAATACAATTTTAATAGTTGAACCGATTTAAATAGTTTAAGTTATTTGGTATACAAAAGAACTGACTTTGAATAGCGACTAATAAGATTAGGTTTGTAATTTACCCATAGACTAACTAACTATACAAGTTACGGATATATAAAGGTGATCACGGTTTTATTGAGGTCTGTATATTCTCATATGCTTTGAAAAAATGTGCTAAGAACAGTTTGAGTGGATACTCAAACTGTTTGAATATTATTCTAAATTAATTTGATTAAATAAAGCAAATAATTTCATGAAGATGTCTTTTGTTCAAAATGTTTTTCAATTCCAAATAGACAAGAAGTTTCTTTTAAAGTACTGACTGACTTTTATAACACAACTACAAAAAAAATCCTTTGTTTTTCTTATAAGCAGGTTATAAAGAAACTCTTTTATTCTTCATCTCTGACTTTCAACAGACAACGACCAATAATTATAATTAACACGAGATCAAAAAATAAAAACTAAATTACTCACCGCTGTTACGCTCCATAAATTTCCTATACGAATCCACGAAAGACATGTTTGATGTTGCGTTCACGGCTCCTGAAAAATCGAAAACCTTTACTTAATATTTTTCACCACGAAACACTGACAGGACACGATGTAATTTTAAAAATATCACAAAATAATACCTTCAAATGAACACCACTAAAAGCACAGATTTCAAATTTAGAATATTAAATGACCTAATTTCCGCGACGTAACGTTAGAAAAAAAAAAACAACCACTTGGCCAAACAACGATCGGAAACTGGCACATAAAATATCTTTACATTAAAAGTAAATTTGTATTGCGAAAAAAGTCGACAGCCTTCGGAGGACACCGCTTACGGCAGTCTCGCCCACCTGCGATTTACTTGCACTTTCAATCCAAAATCCTATTTATTGTGCATATAGAGACAATTAGATAATTACTTCGTAATGATGACTTGCTATCGAATTCTTTGAATATTTATGGTTTCTAATTTGCACAAATGATTTGCTTTTTTTGAAATCAGGTTAATGTTTTAGGAGCTTTGTTGTTTTTGTTTGTTGTGCCAGTCGTGAGTAGAAATCACTCGTATTAAGGATGATAATAGTTTTGCTTTTGGGTAAGGTTATCACAAAAAATGTATCGTACATTTTGAATATCTTGATTATACATGAGTTTTTGAAGAAAATATTTCTGATTTTACATATTTTTTAAGTATGTTATACAAATAAATAATTACAATTATTAAGTATCGTGCAGGAATATGGTATCATAATGAGTTCAATGAAACAAACAATAAAACAAATTAAACGAATTACTGATTTAACATTCATATATTATAAAACTACTTATTTTATTTAACGATGTTACAATACAAAACAAAACATAATTAATAATATGAAACGGAAACATAAGCTTTGGAAAATATCCCAAAAAAGACGCGAAATTAATTAAATCACTGGAATACAATGAAACAATATTTTCAATTTTTTTGCAGTTATGTTTAAGACTTTATAAAAGATATAATAAAGGGCATATCAAGAATGCTATCGAAAACGAAGCTGGGTGGTAGTAAGTGACAGACACAATGAAATTAAAAATTTATAGTATCGTATTTGTTTGATAAATACATAGTTTTTTCTAAAATATTATTGTACACCTTTTTATTTGTATAGAAACTATTAAGCAAGAGATTAAATGATTATATTATTACCAAAAACTATGGATTTCCCACCAAAATAGGATGATATTTAAAAAAAAACACACAAAAATATCTGACATTTTTTTTGCCTAATTTTTAGTTGCATTGTGTTTGTAATCACTAAAACTACCTACCAGCCAGCTTCGTTTTCGGAAGTAGTCTCGATAAGCCCTGTTTATTAATTTAATTAATAATGTATATTTTAATAATAAACAGTTAGTATTAGACTACACAATATGAATAAATGACCGCGATATATCATTACTTTTCTATTTTTTTTTATACCGACACAATAAAGTAAAAAAAAAAAACTTGGAGATAATGGAAATAATGCAATCTAATAAAGTATCATCAGCGAAAGATGATTATCTCTCGAAGGTCAATAAAAATATGAGCGGCTATAAATTATTTTCACTCAAAGCCGCTTAGGGAATTTATAAAAATTGCATTTACAGCCTTAAAAAACAAAAAAGTAAGAAATCCTATTCGTTTTTTTTGAGCGTATAAATTAATACATCAGTACAGTGAAAAAAAAAAATGATCATCGCTAAACGGAAAAACAAAATAATAATAGTAAATCAACTTTTCGGACAGTTAACTTTCATAAATTATTACTGGAAGGTCAAAATTAACATTAGTGGGAAGTAAAAAAAATATATTCGTGAAATTTGACTCAATTTGTATATATTTGCGTTAAAGAATTTCATTTCACAAGAAGCTAATTAGTTGATTATTCAATTTCGCAAGTAAGGCAACGACTATTTTAATGACCCAGCAAGTATTTCAGTGACAAAATTTCAAGTTTAACAGTTTCGGAATTAAGACAGTAAGCAATTAAATTTTTAGAGCCCACACTAAGATGGAGTCTTGTGTCGTGGGTCAGTGGATTAGGAACTACGAGAGACTTTTCGGTCTCACAATTACCCGGTCTGGGTTTTTAATAAAGAAATATTTGTGGGTAAGCTGGTCACTAGTCAAATAAATAATATTAACTCTTCCAACAATACAAGTGAGGTCGGCTTGGATAGAGGACAACAGTCTAAGCTATTTCACATAATGTTCACGTACAAACACTTGGGACGTTTTTAGATTTACAAAAAAATATAATATATATTTTTATACGACACACATTAATTTTCAACATTGTCTAAGTAGTCATTATGTCAATTATATTTAATAGACCCAGTTTGGTGAGGCTTATGTTCATGTACATAATCACATAATAAGAAGCGGAAAACTGAGATGAGAAGTTTTTTGATGTATACGAAATATTTTTAACAAAGGACTGATAAAATAGATAAATAACTGTCGATAGCATTTTAATTGATTACATATGTAAATACATTCACGCCTGTTCCATAGAAGGAGTTGGCACAGGTGTTACAAGGTTAACAAAAGTGGAGTACCATATAATCTTGACAGCTTCGCTTGACGCCGCCTGTGAAACGAGAGGCCGTGGGTTCGATCCCTGCACCGAGAGAAATGTTTGTTCCATTTGGCCAACAAATATTTCTTTCGGGTCCGGGTGTTTGTGAGACCGAAAAGTCTCTCGTAGTTCCTGATACCCACGACACAAGACTCGATCTTATTGTGGGGTCAGGACCATGTGTGTGACTGTTGGGTGTTATTTATTTATTTATATTATACGGGCTTTTTCAAAACTGTTTATACACATGTTGCTTTCGGACGCGCCACTGTATAGATCACTATGCTTGACGTAACATCTGTCCGCGGTGGTTGGCATCCAGGCGGTATAGAAATTCCCTAGCAATGGCAAACGTTGTTCCATTCTAACTAATGATACGTACGATGTTATCTAGATAAAATAATCATGACATCATCAAAGCAGGTGGATGATAATACCTAAATTTACTAATTTTGACGACATAACATCTGTGTGCCGCGGTAGGGATCCAGACGGTATAGAAATGTCCTACCAATAGCAAACGTTGTCCCATTCTAACTAATGATAGGTCAATCATGACATCATCAAATCACGTGTATGAAAAATTTACTAATTTTAGGTCGTTTTGTTTCCAAGTTTATTTTTAGTTTGACATTGCTCACTTCCTTTTATTTAGTTTATTTATTTATAAATGACTAATTTTATTTTATAATTTAGTAGACAATATTTTTATAAGTAGTTCTCAGATTTAAATATGTCAAAGGTCTTTTTACACGTTTTATATTAGCTTCACTTGTATGTTTGTTTGTATGTTTGTAACCGACTCCTTAAGACGCGATTTTGACCCACTTTAATTTACGGTCCGGTTTACGACACAAATAAATAGGAGTAGCATCAGACAACTTGTTTTACATATGGTGTTTATAATAACAGCTATTTCCTGTTGACATTAAACTAGGTCAGACACGCGCCATTTTGTAATTGCGCCTTTTATTGTTTCTAGAGGAAAGCTGTCAATTTTCCCTTTCGGTAGCCCGTAGGAGGCCGAAAGGATAATGATAATGTCACTGGCCTTCCAGCCCAGCACGCTGCGGATAATGCGGCTGAACTAAGACCCTTCGGTGGACGATGCGCGCATTTCGGGCGACCCTAGATACCTTAAGGCGAGTAGCGCCCGGATTCTTTATCGGGGTTCGCCCAGCCCCAAACCATGTGTCCAAAAACAAAACTGTCCCCAATACAGGCCACACGCTTTGTCATCCTACTCGGAATCGCAGCTAGGAAGAGTGCACCGTTTCCACAATACGACCAGCGACTACTCCTATGACGGGCAGGGGATACCCTGGAGGAATTATTACGATACTTTACCACGAGACGGCTTATTATTGCCTTTTACAAGCTGGCTCTACAAATATATTTATCGTTATAATATTATATAATCTATAATTTTTAATAAGCAAAAATGTATAGTACCTAATAAATATTGTGCGCTTTTTATAACATTTCGTAAGGTTGAAAAAAAAAATAGACTTCATTAATACCAAATGCAGAAACAATGGAGATAAGATATTGTTGTAAGATTGAAAAATAATTGCATAACCTCCAATATTGATTGTTTATTAAAAATACTCAACGGAGAATAAAGACCGTGGGTGGCATTGTATAATGTAACATCGTACAAAGGTTCCTTTAACCCTTTATAGTTAAAACCTGTTCCGATGATATTTCTATTACTGTCGCAATAAACTTCTCACAATTGTAAACATTACACGTTAATGACCATAACATTCTGCAAGCTTCGATTGATTCTAATTTGATCTGGTATGGTGGATGTGTAAGACTATGTTTCTGACATTTCGATGGACATTTAATAGAATGATATCCAATATACACAATCTTAAACGGCTCAAAGGAGATAATGCAACACATGCATCTGAGCTACTTAAATCTACAAAAAATAAAATAAAAGATACAAGACTTTATCTTTGTGTGGGGCAGGACTGTGTATACTCTTGGGTGTTATTTATTTGCATATCGTCTGCCAACCTGGCCAGCGTGGTGGACTATATAGAGGATGTCTGTGCCATGCAATGGAACGTATATGGGTTGATACCAATGATCATTTCGGTATACGTTGACGAAATAACCAGGGGTTATAATTAGCCAAGTAAACAATGCTAAGACGAAGGTAATTGCGTCGATAATCAATAAAATTTCTTCAACCAAAATTATAATTTCTCACGCTTACACAAATGTTTCCTATAATTAAGCCAAGCCAAGTTTACATTTTGTAATCAAAAATAAACTCTCGGTTTCAAATTATAGGTGCTAAATTGCAACAAACACGTGTTCCGCTGTGTAAGAGCACTGGGAACTGCCACTATATTTTTATAGCAATATGAATTGTCTAGTATGTGAAATGTTTATGTAAAATTGCTGTGATATTTAACATTTTTATGTCAATCTAGAACTGGTTAATCTTATGATATTTTGTAAAGCGATCATGTTATTATAACCTTCTATCTATAAGATATATTATGCAAGATTGCACTACTGATTCTACTGGTTCTCAACTAAGTAAAGGATTTAAATAAAACAATTTAAAATAGCACATGTTCTTCATATAATTTCGCATTAGTTTTAGTACCGTATATTTCGTCGCATTTGTTGCATTTAATTTTATATTTAATGTAAGATAATATTACATCTTCCAGATTGTTTTGTGACCTTACAATATCTGACCAGAAGTTATGCAGTTACATATTTCTTACAATCAGTAGGGCGTTGCTGTCAATTTTCGTGCTAGAATAAAAAAGTTTAACTGCTGTCTAAAAAGTTTTCTATTTGGTTATATTATTCCATTACCCATGTCTTTTTTTATTTCTATTCGGTCAAGTTTATTTCGATGGTCATAGAAACTATGCCGGTTTTAAATTATTCCTACTTTCAAAAATGTATCAATGTCGCCTTCTTATAAAAGTTTATTTCAATGTTTAAGCGATAAGGCTAGTGTCCGAATTTTAATATTCAATGTCTCTTTATTTACTTAAGGGGTGATGGTACCAATTATTACCTTTTTTAAACATCTATAGCAATGTTGATACACAAATAACAAACAAAAAACGGGTATTCAACGGACCTACGCTAACTTTTTCACGAAATTACATCGCAAAATACACCAAAACAATAGCAAAAATGCGCCACAGTACACATTAGTACAATTGAAATACTGTTTTGAATGAAATTGACGTATTACTAATAAGTAATGACATGTTATACGAAGCTGAATTTATTGATGGATTCAGTATTACAATATAATTGTATGCAAAATATTTAATTTTAAAATGGATGGATGGAACCAATTTTGATTTTGAAACTTTATTTGCATCTAAATATTTGCCTATACGGATAACGGATACGGATTAGGGATTATTTTTGTTTTACGATTTCGTCACGTTTACCTTCGCAAATGTTTACTTAGATTTTTATTTGGAAGTGGTAGAGCCTTGCTGATGTCATCCATGATTCAGCATGAATGGACAGGCTCATCCGGGACGGTACCACAGTCTCACAGGAGCACGAGGTGTAGTGACAGCTTTGCTGTCGTGTTTCGTTCGGTGAGTGAGATTGCTGGATGTCTAATACCTCGTTCCTCTTTCCATTCTTTTTTCTTCCCGTGCCTGTCCCGATTAGATGGGTAACACCTGATTTAAGCGTTGTGGGTGTTGATGGGTATCAGTGGTCGCACAAACCATCCGTAGACACTTCTTATTCATAATCTTGGTAGGATTCCTATATTAATGGTACCCGATCAATGACTTTTCCGTGAAAATATGTATACAGAGTCTTCAGACTGCGACCGAAAACGAAACCGGGCGGTAGTTTTAATGGCTACCAATACAATTCAATAAAAATACTTTTGTGTTGTTTTAAAAATAATCGTGTAATGGTGTTGAAGAAATACTATGTATTTACCACTTAAATAAGAAAAAGTAAAAAAGAGAAAAAAATAAACAATTTCTGATGAAAAAAAAAAATCGCATTCTGTCTGAAGTCGCTAGAACTACCACCTGGCTTTGTTTTCGCTCGCAGTCTGGATATACCCTGTATAAATAAATATATAAATGGAATATAACATATGATTCACGCTAAATTATTTTTGACTATTATAATTGATTGCCCTAAAATAATTCAAACTTAATGTATTGTACCATTTAAAATTCCCACATAGAATCAATAAAAATATTGAATGACCGTCTTGGGTCGTAGCTCACCGGTTCCACAAATATGCAAATTGTATAACAATTGTATAAGCCATTGAGTGTAAACAACATAATATTATGATAATATTTCGACAATATTATTATTATTTTTACTCTACTTTTTATATTATTTTACTGTTGCATGTTCACGTACAATTAGAGGTATAAATATATTATGTTACATATATAAGTGGAATAATGTACGGCGATCATGGAATATTGTAACTACTGCTGATAAACCAATAAAGTAAAAAAAAAACAATATTAAGGGTACATTTTCGGACCTAAAAATTTTAAAATATTTGCTGCACTCAATAATAAGACAGTTGAAAATTAAAAAAAAAATACTGTTGCTTAATACTTTTCTGTAAATTTTAATAGATTGATTGCGACAGGAATGTATCGGTAAATCGATAGATATCTTTCAGGTGGGAAAACTTTAAACATTTAATATACATTCGAAAATATTGTATTTTTTGTTTTGTTTTATATTCTTCAATATCAAAATCTACATTCATATTCAGAATTGTATATGGTAACCGTCATTTTATGGTTTGAGGTTGTTGATCCGATTGTTCTCAAAATCGATATCTGAGGCACCCTTTGTTCAAATAATCTAAATTTATAGGCAGAATGAAAAATTATGGCTGAATTTCAAACAGTTTTGCTATGGATCCGATTTGTCTCAAAATCGAAATCTGAGGCTCTCTTAGTATCGATATTCTAAATTCATAGTTGACATTACTGGGGTAGGTGATAAATTTATTTTGATAGAATTCGACGCAAAGTAACGACGTATGAGACGGGATGGGATGTAACGAGAAAAGACGAAAGGGAATGCAATGAGAAAGTACGGGAAGGAACAGAGCTGGACGTCACGGGACTGATGGGATTGAACATGGTAGAAATTAACAATGAATATTAATGTGTGAATAGTTCCGTCTCGGCTCAAATCAAACAAAGATCATTTGGATAATCTTAAATATAATTTTGTCTTCTATTTTCATCTATTTATTCACGTTTTCAGCTTCCCTTCACCACGTCTTCCATCGTCTTCCAGACTTTACTCACTAATTCCGTCCTTAGGTTTTTCAACATCTTAATTATTCATCCTCTAACTCTTTCCATCTTAAGTAATTTCACTAGTCGTCTCTTTCACACAAACCACATTCCGTCATTCGTCTAACGTTTAATTCTACTCATATTTTTTATACCATTCAAATCCTACATTAGTGAAATTCACCAAGTACTCGCGCGTAATACGGAAAGCGCAACGTAAGACCTACCAACAGATGAACTTGGGAAGGATTGAGGGAATTCGTTGGTTATAAACAGCAGAAAATAGACAATAGCCAACGCTGTAAAAAATATATGTATATGGTGAAGCTATGTACACACACTTAACTTATAATTGTCTGCTCTTTGTAAATTAATATGATGATATCATATTAAATAAATATAATATTATGTTATATAATATGATATTATAATGAGTTATTCGTAATTGGTGTAATGAACTTATAAATAAATAAAACAAATGTCTATTAGCGGACGTTTTGATAAATATCAGCAGACGTGAATGCGCCAAGTATAATAGTGAGAACTATTTAATAGTGAGAAAATAATTGAAATACACCATATTAATTATTTTAGTCTAATTAGTAACCAGCTATAATTGAAATAAAACGATTATTTACGGATTTTATCGCGGATTTGGTTTCATTTTTACATTTTTTAATTTCCCGACGTTTCGATCACTTTACAGCTTTCACGGTCACGGGGCGGACTGAGGTATTAGTCATCCGCTCAGTGACTGTTACAATTAAATTACCCTTATTTTGAAACTATTATATTAAAAACTTAATTTAAATAGATAGTCTGTGTTTGCGTTCCGATCTACGCAGAAGGAGCTCACTGTGTCTTGAGGTCTGGCAGTTGGTCTTTTGGGTTTCGATTGAATTAAGTGTAGAATTGGATCCCATGCTTGTGCAAGCTTCAAGCCATCTTCTCTATTGAAATTAGGATGTTTTTTAATTTCAATAGCCTCGCGAAACATCATGGGCAGGAAACGGTGTTCTTTTGCGAGGACTTGGGGCTGGTCAAAGCGAAGGTAATGCTTGGAGCTTTCTTCTATATTTTCAGCAACTGCAGACTTCGTTGAGCGTCGAGGTTTCACGTCAGCTATGTGTAACCGAGCGTATATAAAATAGATTGCGACTATGGTCTCTCTTACATCGGTCAAACTCAACGAAGCATAGGGACCATTCAATGTTTAATATTCGCGTAAATCTAAGAAACCATTAAACCATTATAATTTTAGAAGTAAAACCAAATGATTTGCGTATATCATATTTATAATTACAATAAAAAAAATAAGCTAAAACATTTGCAAAATTATAATAGACCATTTAAAATACCAGTATAAACCACGTTTAAAGAAAGATTTCGTCAAAATACATTCCTATTCTGTATCAGCCCATATCCGTCCCACTGCAGGGTACGAGCCTCCTCTACAATCGAGAATACGATTGAAAGTGGTTAGACCATATAGTCCACCACGCTGGCCTAATGCGATACATTCCTATTACGAACTATAGTTTCATTAGAACACTTAAAATCAGTATTGGTGAGTTAGCATTCTGTAGGTACTGTGTATGTGTACTGTGGCATCGGCGGATGTCAGTCAACGCATTGCGCCACGCTTCAGGTGCGCGGAGTGAGATGACATTTAGTACCTAAACATCTAAGTAAAAGAGGCCCTAATAAGGAATAGCAATTATTATTTATCAAGGTCTTTTCGAAGTAGGATGAATTTTTGAAGGGAAAAAATGATCTTGAGATAATTTGAGGTTGGACTTTATCACTGTTCTGTGTTGTGTGTGATCACTTGGGATAATAACCAGCAAGAGGTCTTGCGATTGCTATGATACCATAGCCTGTCCTTCGGTTTTGTGTTGATGGACGAGGACCTTCCGAAGGAACTTTCTGCCCTGTCCGTATATTAATGTTAATGATTAAAACACATTCTTTTTTTTCGCACGTGACTTGCCGCGATAAGCATAAGACCATATATATAGGTATATGTGGCGCTTTATTTAGAAATGTAAATTAGAGAGACATGACGCTTTCGCGCTCTTATTAACATGGTAATGTCAGAAGTATTGTGTTATTTTAACAAATTTATACCAATTAGATTATATAACATCCGATTCAGGATATATATTATTAAGTAAAGTCTAGATATCAAACGTAAAGTCAACAATAGTTTAAAATTAATAATGTTTCAAGATAGCGAAGCTAAATCATTGAAATTGCTCTATAGAGCGCTGAATGTTATCAATAAAGTTATGGCTAGTGATGTTCCGTTAAAAATACACGCTTTGTAAAAACCTTGATGTTGCTACCGGTCTGGAGGTAGAGAAATAACAATTTGACAAAGTCAAGATATTCGCATTTCCCAGGTATATAAACTTTCCCAGGGCTTACAAACTAATAAAACGAATTTTGGGTTGAGTCATCCTCAGCCTCCGTGGCGCATTCTGTTAGACGCACCGAAAAAAAAAAATTGTGTGAACCACAGGTATTTTTTTCGGGTCTGGGTATTTATGAGACCGAAAAGTCTGTCATAGTTTCCGATACCCACGCCACAACACTCAATATTAGTGTGGGGTCAGGACTATGAATTTGACAGTTGGATGTATTTATTTATTTATATCCGTCTGCCAGTAGGCTTTGATAATTATGTCAATGGGAGGACTAATATAATAAATCATCAGTCGACTATATATATTTTCTTCTATCATCTTATTTATAATCGGATGTAAATACAACAATATAACAATATAAAAAGTCGGCGCAGGTCTATTCGTGTCTTTATATTAAATCAATATTCAACATCCATATCTTACATAAATTTTCCAGACTGTGCAAATAAATTAAAAAAGGCTTAAGTGATAACTATGTTAGCAAGTTTTAAGTGAAATAACCAAAATACAGTCAGACTGGTAATTTAGAGTTAAAGAGGCAAATAAACTGATTACTTCGTCACTGAACTCAAGAAATGAGTTTCTTCTTTACATAATTCCCCTAAATATGTAGACTGTAAAATACCGAAGTAATCTATGAACTTTGTGTCGCTTTACATAGACAAAAAATCGAAGCCAAATCTGAAATTCTTAATGGTGAGTATTTGTAGGTTATCAAATTTCACCATCACACTACGCCAAAGGTCGCCTCTGGGCCCATTTTGATCGAGGCCAGCCAGACACAATAGGAACGGATAACATTAACAACTGATTTGGCGTTAATTAATTGCCAGAGCGTGTGTACTATGGTTTATCCGTTATGTTGCAATGCTTATTTAATTAGTTTTTAGTACCCATTAATATCCACGAGGTGTTATGATTAATTTTCTGAGTGTGTGTAGTGGGGAGAGGGGGGACATGATATCACTTTTTTTTTTAAATATGTGCCATATTATATATACATATATGCCATATGAAGGGAAACTGCCTTTAATATTGTAGTTAGACAATTATACCAAAAAAGACATCGTTATGATTTTGAAAACAATTCGAACTGCATTCAAATATGTTTGAATAACCACATGTCTGAAGCGAGAATCGAACACGTCATGTTGTAAAATAATAGCACCTATCATTTGAAAATACCGATCAAAGGGCTCGATCATAAGGATTATGTGCCTTCATATAACATAGCATCTCAATTAAAAGGAAGAGTTCTAAACATTCTCACGTACTGTTAGTAACTGCTATGAAAACTCGAAATATAATTCTTGCTTACAACATCCGGCACGTTCGGCATCTGCCGGCAATTGTTGGCATTTTGGAAATGCCGACAATTCCCAACATAGGCAAATTGGCAAATTGGAAGGGCGAGAATCGGAAATATTTGGAATTCGTACTCTTACATTAATTATATTTTCTAGGCTAGGAACTATGTATGAGCCCCCTGTAAGTATGCCTCTAGTGTCAGCAGATTTTTTATCCTTATAACATTATATTATTAGAAAAAGAACGATTTTGATGACTATGTTTATAAAAATATATTTTTGTAACTGCCTACGGTACGATTACAAATCTGAGGTTTCGGATTGGAACTCCGGATCGGGTAAAGTGATGTTGGATTTTTCGATTAATTATGAGCCCAGATTCACGAATTTATGCCTGATATGGCGATAGGGCCGCCTATCGCATCGTGGGATGGATGATACACGGCGAAACGTAGATGTTCTGACGCCTCTGCCTACCCCTCCTGGGGAAATATTTATGTTATTTTATTTTTCTATCTAAATATACCACTAAAAATGCAAGCAAAATTATGTAGAATTTTTCACGTGGCATTGTTTCAAATGCCACTTTTGGGTCTGTGACTATGTTTGGATTGATGTAGGATTAAACAATTAAAGATACCCAAATACACGTGCCATTCAAACAATGATTAGCCGCAGACAAAGGAAAATTTCTTCATGAAAAGAGATTAGGGGGTATCATTAAGCAATGAATAATGAACGCTGGATGTGGTATTAAAAAAATTACTGCCTTGCACCGACTAGCTGATTAAACGTTTCATATAAAAGTGAGGTTAACTGTAGCCTTGTGTTTGGGTACACATAGAGTTCTAACAACAAAATACTCAATATTTTGATAAAAACTCTTTGCAACTGAATAGCGACAGCCACGATGATAATAATTAGGAAAATCATTAATATCCATGCAATTATCATATTGAATATCTTTTTATTTATATAAATAGATTAAGTTAATTTGTTTTCAATGACGTACGTTAAATACGAGTAATTTGAAGCCTTTTTACATTATTGAAAGTTCTGACAAATCAAGGCCTGATTGTTGAAGGAAACAAGATAAATATGATTAAATAATTGACTATCAACAAACATATTACGTCAAACCACACATCTGGTATAAACCCTCAATTAACTTAAAAAGTTCATTATTTAAAAACCTTGTTTACACAACATAATATATTTCATAGTAATTATGCCGAGTCAACGAATTTGGGTAATACCTATATAAAGGGTTAGCCATGTACGTCATATTAAGCATAAATATTCCGGACAGTTGACCTTCCCATTAAATTATTATATTAATTCATTTACATGCTACATGATATGTGTTCCGGAACGAATTCCAATAATATAATCCGTCAGTATCATAGCATTTAGAAAACATTTTATTTTAAATAAAATAAATACACTCAACGGTCACATACATAGTCGTGGCCTGAAAACCTTTACCCCAAGCGTGTTGATATGTAATAGTCGATTGTAAAAAAATACTTTTACTAAGAGATACAAAAAAAAATCTTCTTATATTATTTACTAGCGGCCCGACCCTGCTTCGCCCGGGTGCATATAGATTTCTTTACAATAATATGTACGTATTATACATATAAACCTTCCTCTTGAATCACTCTATATATTAAAAAAAACCGCATCAAAATCCGTTGCGTAGTTTTAAAGATTTAAGCATACAAAGGGACATAGGGACAGAGAAAGCGATTTTGTTTTATACTATGTAGTGATTCCTTCTGTGTCTATTGACAAAGCCGCGAACCGCAAATCTCTTGCATTTAATAGGAACAAAAAAGAAAAAACTCTTGTGCGTACTAAATATGTCGCCATACACAATAACATGCTAGGATTGCTAGACTAAATACAAACAATTTCTATTGAAGTCTTGAATATTTATCACTAACCCATTGTTGTCATTTTGTAATGACTTGAACCACGCTGCCTTACAAAGTATGTGCCCTTAATGTACGTTGCTGTTATTATTACAAATCGGACAATTTGCTAATTGTCTGTATAATTAAATTCATTGCATTCTAAATTATAACTAATTATTATAATGAAAAATGTGGGTATGCATATTTTGAACTATGACGTAATTCTTTTATCGATCGTATATATTACAAAATACAAGAAATACTCAGACATAATATCTTTTTAATCCCCTGTTGCATTGACAAGTACTTAGATATAAAGAAATCCATATTTAATCCTGTATTTTATGTTTTATAAATGTATTTAGCATTTATGTGATCAAAATCCAGTTCAAGGTTAAAAAAAACTTATGCGATATAATTTTGAGGATCAAAAATCTCGTGCGAGAATGATAATAAGTGATGAATGGAGATAAATAATAAGTGCGTCGTGGCCTGTTGGTAAACGGGCCAGTCGCGACTGCCAAAATGTTCACGGTGGTCGCGGGTTCGAATCCCAGGGTACACCTCTGATTTTTCGGAGTTATGTGTGTATTTAAAGCCGATCATCACGCACTATAACGATGAAGAAAAAAATCGTGAGGAAATCTGTTTACCATAGCGATTAGTAAGAATTTCTATAGTATGTAAAGTCCGCCAACCGGCATTAGGTCAGCGTGGTGGACTATATGGCCAAACTACTGTCAAACGTACTGAATTGTAGAGGATGCTCGTGCCCTGATTTGGGGCGTATATGGACTGGTAAAGTAAATAATGTCGTGGATTTACGAAACAACATTTGAAATCTCTAAAACACCGCATTGTGTATTGCTCAATGGTTAGACATGGATGAATCAGATAAAATTCCCGGAGACTGAACTTTGAGACGGCCATGAGATTTTAAACACGTTCAGATAATTATTGGTTATAAAATTTCGCCAGTTCACCGCACCAGAGACCTTGGATTTTGTATGCTTGTGAAATTTCTTCCCCTACTTTCATTAAATGTTACTTTAGTTAAACAAACGTTTAAGGCCAGCGCAGACCGCAAGGGATTTAATTTATTACCAAAGGATATTTAAACTTATCTAATAGAAATACGACATAAATTCGAATGCTTTAAATTCATGTCGTGGCACCAAGAAATGCCTTTCCGTCCCGGTCTGCGCTGCCTCTTAAATTACTACGGACTAAGTGAAAGACTTGTAATATACACAAGGATACCTATATTATATCAAGGCTATATCAGCTTTCGAATATTTATATTTTAATTCCGGTATTAATGGATATTGACAGTCTCGGTTGTGCAGTCGGTTAGACGCCGGCTGTGAAACGAGGGCGACGAGAGACGGGTGAAATCATTGCTATGTCGTAGTTCAGTTTCTCTGTACAATCTTCCTAAATCCATACAAACAGGCTATGGCGGTCAGTCATGTCAAATGGCGAGACCCTTACCTTATTGGTAATCCATCCCACAGTTCACACACAACACCGAACAGCAATACAGTCAAACCTCAACAGACAAGGAGGAAAAAAAGGATAAACTATGGATTTAGAATATTACTAAACTATTCTATAGTGATGTACGAAACATATTATATTATTAAACACATTTAAACTTGCATTTAAAGATTGTGCGGTATTTAGCTGTGCCTACTTAACAGGCATAAGATACAAAAGCGTGCTAAAATCCTTTGAAATCGCATCCTACAAGTATGTATTATGGTCGCTTAAATAATAGAATATTCGCATGTTGCCATTGAAGGTATTATTTAGCATCGCGCAAATATTGAATATTATTTGTACAATTGAACGTTAATAGTGCGATTTTAGTGATACGACGTCATATATTAGATAAATATGTCGAAACCCGAACAACGACCCCACTAGATGTATGAAGGACGCAACCGAGATTTTTACGCACTTATTTAGTGATGATTATTGCAGTCTAAAAAATACTATTTTCGTGTATTAATATGCGTTTTAAACAACGTAATGTAATGATACTGAAAAATAGTTATATTTAGTTAAATTAAATTTTATCTTAGATCTTTAGATTATTAGAGTAGTATTAAGTTATATTAGGGACTAGAATCCATGAAACAAGATCACTTGAAGTTATATATTACGTAATACATTTCGTATGAACAAATGTCAATTATGATTCTGTTATAAATCGAATGCGCATTGTTTCTTTACGTTCATGTAAAACATTGTACCGTTTACCTTAAATAAATATATATTATGAATTAAACTTATAGAGCAAGAGCCCGTGAACCCCAGACCTTCGTTATTTTATAAAAGCTGAAAGTTTGTCAGCACATGCTCCCAACACAGGTAAGAACGATGTACCATTATGAAGTTTGTGTTGCCCTGGCTTTGGCAGCTAAACGGTACTAAAGGAGTGTGAAATACCGATCTTACTTCATCAAATAATAAAGTTCTATTTTTTGGTATTATCTTCAGAATATTATTAAAAATCACATTATTCATTGCCAGACACTTAACATCCTGGCATCCCTTCACGGGCTCTTAGACCATCATGATTAGAATTAATATTAATCAATAGTATGACATTAAGTGTTTATCGAGTGCTCGTGTTTTGAAGACATAATATGAATAGCATGTCAGTTATTAATAGATATGATTTAATGTCTATCGTGATAAATTTAAATTGCTGATCGTTCTATTGTCGATATTTATAGTCCAGTGGACAGATAATGAAATTACTACATGTCAATAGGTCTATTTCCATATTAGTATTTTTTGTGTGATTGTTTTTTGTTCCGTGTCCAGATTTTGTTTATTATTTTAATAAATGGAGAGACGAGCATTCCATAATATAATATATTAAGTCTCAATATGTCCAGTAGTTATTCTGGCTACAACGTCCTTCAAACCAGAACACAACAGTGCATTTAAACTGCTGTTTTAGGTCTTTGTTCACGAATAGTCGCTTTCTCGGTTTACCTATGCGTTTTATTTTTTATAAGCGTCATGGGTGGTCTGTGTATGAGGGTTTGAATTATATATAAATATATTTTAGCTGCATGATAACTGGCAAATGAAGGAGATTAATGAGATATACGAGTATAACTGAGTGCCCTATTAATATATATTATTACTCGTATTACCAGTATTTTTGACCAGTCTATAATACGATTACAGCAACCTAATAAATATTGTCTTTACTTTACTCGGTTATCTTTTAAGACCGAGAATGGACCTGCTTTTCCCACGTTAGTGGTGTCTAATGATTATAGACAACGGTAATTACTTTTGACAACCTCCGTAGAGCACTTGGTTAAGACGCTGGCCGTGAAAAGGGTCATGGGATCGATCTCCTCAACGAATCAATGTCTGTATGACTCATAATCATTCGTTTAAGGTTTGGTTGCCATAACACCAAATACTCTTTTTGATTCTCTAGTGAATGTGGTGTACAGAACTTTATAAAGTTATTTGATACTATTTAATACTATATTTTACATAATCAAAAAAAAAAGAAACCAAAAAGTTGAGAATCAGATTTAAATACAAATATCATTAATACAAGTGGCGGCCTAATCGCTAACTGCAGCGATCTCTTCAACACAATCTTTGAATGGAGTAGATAGAGCAGCAGAAATAGAGTACTTAGGTAGTTAAGGTATGAGTGAGCTCTTGGGCGTATTTCGTATCGCTATAAACCGCACAGACGCAACTAAGACAGGTGATGAACAATATTTTCTCACCTCACGTAGTGCTAGATAACAATGTGCTAAAGGGCTTCGGTGTATTCCTCGTGAGAAGTCCCTTATTTTTGCTGAATGTCATGGGGTTTTTAGCCCGTAAAAAACCGGCTTACCCTGTTTATCAAGCCCAATAAACAGGGATCCAAGAGGATTTTCCCCATGCAAAAAAAGGTGTTGGACGTATTTTTATGATTTTGATGTCCATTCGAAAACTTGCTGGTTGTTTTGCTGCTTATATTTCTAGTTAATTGTGCCATAAAAAATAAAAACGTAAAAATTTAAATAAATCAGTCAACAAAGGATATGATTTTTCATTCGTGTATAACAATGGGAACCGTTAGATTACGAAACAAGACATTGACCTCAAGTCTATAAGCCGTCTTGTTTTTATGCTCGCTGTATATGTCGGTGTATACGTGTGAATGGATTCATTGTAAGGTCGCTGAGGAAAAAGATGCTACAGTTATCACTACTCATTGCCTCGTAACCGTGTAACTTATGTTTATATTTGACAGACTTTTCTGCTATGATTATTTCAGCTATGAACGCCTCAGGCAATAAGTGGTCTTTGTATCTGTATCAGCCCATATACGTTCCACTGGCGAGGGCCTCCTCTACAATAAAGAATACTATTGAAAGGGGTTAGGCCATATACACCCGGCTGACCTAGTGCGGGTTTGTATGAATTAGTTTATTTTGCTTAGTCTTTGTATGAATTACTATAATTCGTTTATAATTCACCCAAAAGTCACACATATAATATTGACATCAGCATCAGGCCATACGAGAGACTTTTTTGACTTCGAAACACCCATACCCGAAACACATATTTATGGAAAACACTAACATTTGTCACCGTTTGTTTTGAAAATCATCCTCTCTTGTTAATACATTTTTATTGCAATGAATGACGAGACGAGCCTGCCATTCGCCTGATGGTAACCGATACGACTGTTCATGGATAGAAGCAAAACCGAACAAGACCATGAATTACAAAACTACGCTTGGCATTCCACTGTGCTCGCCATACTGAGACATAAAATGTTAAGTCTTAATCTGACCAGTAGATACTCTGGCAGAACATTCTGTTCTGCAACCTGGAACACAACAGTGCTGTCCAGGGGAGAAATAGACATGCGCTGGTACCTACCCAGGCAGCCTCTCACATACGAGAGACATGCCACCAGAAAAAAATTATCCAACTACGCCAAATAGTTGTCGAGCATCAAGTGAACCTTTTAAACCGGTGTCGGAACTATATAGAGCAGTTTAAAAATAGATACAAAAATATTTTTTAACCATACCAGGACGTTTTTATACCTTAATGAATGACAAGAATCAGTGACCTTGCGTTTGCATTTATTTCGCGTTGGGCGGTTTATAAATATTTATATAATCAGCCAAACGTTTACTTTACGGTCGCATTGGCAGAAAATTCTCTGGTGCGTTGCCGTATTATGTTTTTGGGTACAAAAACCATGAAACACGATGAACTTAAGATTTTGTGAATATTAACGGAGTTGCTTCCATTGTTAAAATATAACATTCTTGTGATAACGATCTTTATGTATACATAACTAATTAAAGCAGACAGCTATGATTTATTACATTTTAGTATGCGTTTGATTTTTAGATGGCATCATAGTCTTATTTGGTTCCACCAAATGATCACTCAGCCGCCACAACTTTTAGATATATCTGGTTCGAACCTGTATAACCACAGGCCATTGTTTTTTTATTGCAATGAATGGTGAGAAGAAAATGCCATTCGCCTGATGGTAAGCGTTACGACTGCTCATAAACATTAGCAAAACCAAACAACACCTTGAATTGAAAGAAATGCTTGGCATTTCACTGCGCTCGCTATCCTGAGACATAAGATGTTAAGTTTCAAAATGTCCAGTAGTTACTCTGGCTACAATTTCCTTCAATCCAAAACACAACAATGCATTTACACTACTGTTTACCATCATGTGAATTTTATTTACTTTTCCATGCCGGTACAATTTTTTGATTATGCGGTATTGATATAATTATTTGGTAGAGTTTCTAAAACCTGATTTCATTGTTAATTTTAATTGCAGATCGTTATCCAGATAACAATAAGTATGGTAATCATGATTTAAGGTCGCAAAGCAAATACTGTGTTGAAAATTAGCTCATAATTTTCTTAAATTATGAACAATAATTTATTGTCCAAGTACTAGGCTGCTACGTGTTAATCAATTCTATTGCTGAATATCACAAAATAAGGGTTCATTTTGTATCATTTATTTGGTTGAAAGGCATTGTCTAATTCGTTATGATACTAAAATTCCTTTGTTTATCATAGTTGCATTTGTAAATGCTGAAAACGTAGATTAAGTATCAATAGTTGATACTAATAGTATAATAATATTCGTGGGCGGGTTTTTTATTGCACAAGCTCAGCAAACACGTCACCCGAAGGTTAGTGATCACTGCCGCCCTTGAAGATCCACAACGCATGGATCATGGATGTGTTGCCAGCCAATTAAATATAGAGGAGACCGAGAAGGAAGACATTTCCCGACGACCCCAGGACCAACCAATCTTTATGTATTGTTCAGATTTTAAAGGCATACCATGAAAATGGTCTATTGATATCATCTATCACAGGGCTGTCCAACAAGACGATCGTGATCGACCGGTCGATCGCGAAAGCAATTTAGGTCGATCGCACGAGATAATTGTAAATACTACATTTTAAAACTTCTTGTAATAAAAGAATTATACTCATAGTAATAATCGACACTTAATTTGAAGTGTTGCTTGGCCAAACGTCCAAATCAAGCTTAGGTTTGGTTAAAATTTTTAAGAAAAAAAGTCGATCTTATGTACACATAATTTGGCCACCCCTGATCTATCACACTGGGCTTTTTTTTTTTAATGTCGTTAAGCGAAGAGAATTATCCCACAATGTCCAAAGTAATCACTGTTTTCTAGTCAGTTTTATTTTAAATACACGTGACTATTATTAGGATTAAATCAACTCATTAAAACTCTATTTTTATTTGTTTCTAGGCACTAATACATATTGCCTAATGTATATTCTTTTTTTCTTGTATGTTATAAAGCAAAATATTCCAGTCATCATTGATGTAATTATAGTAATAAAGTTCCATAAACCAGTTCCATATCAATGTTTACATATCATTATTTACATGCCACTTAGAACGTAAGCATTTACACAGCAAACATTTTACAAGCGTAAAATGTATTTAGTAATTTCAATCTTTTCTGACCCCTTTTTGCTAGCATTAACAAATTTTTATTTAAATTTGGGATTTGGCTCCCTATTACATTTTATATTATGTAATATGTATCTTTCATAACTTTTATTGATTTAAATGGCTAACGTTTTATTTTTCCGACGCACGAGTTTTATGTTATATTCTGCTTCTTCCAACATCACTACGTTTACCAGAGCATAAAAATCTCGATTAAATGCGAATAAAACCATAAATTAAAACGAAATAATTTAGTTTATTAAATGATGAATTAACAAGAGAGTTCAATGTAATTTTAGATGGTTATATCTTAATCCGGTTCGCATTTTTGGCATTATGATTTAAGATGTATTTTAACTAAAACTTTCTGGAAGTAATTATTTATAATAAACAATATATTCGCTATACTTGCATTAATAATGTTTGAAGTTCTTTTAAAGTGATGCTAGGTTCTCGTGTCTAGACCTGATTCAGTGTGTCTCATCTAATTTCTCAGAAACTACTACAGACGAGTTAAATCATGACAAGCCGGCGTCAATGAAACCGCTACTGTGTACGTTCTGATATTAACTTCCTTATTCATAGACGGTTTTAAAAAGTATTTTAAATAAAGAATGTTTTGTCCCTTTCTAGCTAAAACAGGTTTTAAACTGTCTATTAATAAGGCCGTTATTAATTATCTCCTGACAAATGTAGGTAAAGGTCGATTGTAGTTGACAATGTAATAAATACGGATATTTTGCTCCATTAATTCTATTTATACGGCGTTTGTGAGCAGACGAAATTACTAGTCGACATCACTAGTCGGTAATTACGACGTATCGCACGTTGCATATAACGTCATGAAATAATATTAGTTTATTACTTACATAATGTAAAAGTTCATCAGTTCATGGCATGAAACAACATCAATAAAGTAAGTTATCGTAGATAAATAGATATTCCAACATACTGGTGGTGTATCTCTTATAGGGAGGCCTGTCTCGCTCTCATCTAGAGACTGCCTGGCTAGTTACCACCACAATGTCTACTTCTCCCGCCAAACAACAAAGTTAATACACAATTGTGTTCCGGTTTGAAGAACGTAGTAGCAAATATAACTACTGGACATATAGACACTTAACTTCTTATATCTCAGGATGGCGAGTGCTGTAGAATGTAATTGCTTTGTATGTCATGGTGTTGTTTGTTTTGCTACTGTTCATGAGCGGTCCTATCGCATAGTACCAGGCGAATGACATGCTTGTCTCGCCATTCATTACAATAAAAAAAATACCTAATGCATATTCTGATATAGATTCATTGAGTTATATACTTATACTTTCTTATAGTAGTGACAGCCTCCGTGGCGCAATTGGTTAGACGCCGGCTGGGAAACGAATGGCCGCGATTTCGATGTACGCACCGAGATAAATGTTAGTCATCCATAGGTATTTGTTTCGTGTTTGGGTATTTGTGGGACAGAAGAGTGTCTTGTAGTTTCTGATACCCTCAATACACGAATCTTAGGGTAGGATCAGGATGTGACTGTTGGGTGTATCTATAATTATAAATGTATGTATTTAGTAATAAATCAAATGCATAACATGCATTTCTATGGAAAGAGAAAAAAGTACGATAATTTTACTAATAACCGGGGCTTCATTTCTAGATTCAAACTTTCATTCCTTTAAACCAACCGCATTTTATCGAATTCGCAATTAATTATTTTTAAAACAACTATCTCAAAAGATCTCGTCACTAACAAGAGAGAAAATTTTCCAACAGTCTTTGCCGCAACTCGTGTTTATTATTATTATTTCCGCGTGAATCGGTAATTAAACAACCAGTTCTATTACATAAGATGCCAATGTCATTAACATCGCACCGTTTACGTGTTATGATGAATGTTCTAGAGCCAACCACATGGTATTTTTTATACCGTTTGATGATTCCATAATGCTTTTACGGTGGAATAACTGGTTTGGACGAAAATGCGGAAACCGGCATGATTTATAATTGTATTTAATGAACACTTTGTTTGGAGAGAATTAAATTAATTTTCCTAGTGGTAATTCTCTGATACGTAGTACGACAGTACCACCTGGGGAGGTTTGAAAGACATTTTACCCAGAGGAACTACATGACATATTGGGACTTAACATCTTATTTCTTAGGATGGCGAGTGCAGTGGCATGTCAGGCATTGCTACTGGCCACAAGCGGTCGTATCGCTTACCATTGGGCGAATGGCATGCAAGTGTCACCATTTATACCAGTAAAAAAAATATATTATATTTCGGTTAAAATGCGTGGTGGCCTGTTGGTAAACGGAAAAGACGCGGCTGCCAACATGCTTACGGTTGCGGGGCACACCTCTGACTTTTCGAAGTCATGTGTGTATTGATAGTCATTCACAACGCTCTGTAGCGGTGAAGGAAAAACATCATGAGGAAACCTGCATACCATAGCGATTTGTAAGAATTCCTATGGTATGTAAAGTTCGCCAACCCGCACTAGGCCAGCGTGGTCGACTACTGTGACTATATGGACTAACTACTCTCAATCGTAGGTACTCTTGATTCTAGAGGGGACCATGTCCTACAGTTGTGCGTTTCTGGACTGATAAGGATAAATTTCGCATAGGTAATGTTATTTTTTTAAAAATGGCGTTGGAAATACTCGTAGTACAAAAATGTTGTAGTGCAAAAATAAAATAAATCTAAAGTAGTACAGAATGTTAAAGTGCAAAAGTTGGAATATTTTGCCTTAAGTTAAAGCATCATATCAAATATTTTTAATACATATTATCCTTGTAAGTATCGTCCTTTATATTTTTTGTTATGTCTTTCTAAACTGGAATTAAAATTTTAGTTTTAGATTTTTTGCAGATATCTTATACTATCATTTTCATTTATTATGTATAAAACATAAATAACAGGCGAAATGTGTCGTGGGTAAGTCCTGCCTAATGGGTGTCCTGGCACCTCTGCCTATCCCTTCAGGGAAAAAGGCGTGAGTTTATGTATGGATGTATAAAACAATGATTTGAATTTACTGTCTAAGAATATACATTACCTTCTATCGAGGCTTATATAATTGTTAGGATTTAATTTACAGTTTTCAGCTCTCAAAAAATTATGAGAAAGAAAGTAGGAATTGAAGATTGAATTGCTCAGTGCCAAAAAAAAATTTGTACGTACATAATATTATGTCAATTTAATTAATAATATATTAAAGAAAAGGGCTGTACTATACACTATTATGAATAAAATAATTCGTTTAATATTATAAAATAAATTTTACTTAATTATCTTGTGTTGATACTAAAATATTCCACTAATATCCAACCATTTAGTTCTAAACAAATCGATTAAAAATAATACCGTAATGATCGCAAACTGTATAAATAGCTCCGGCGGATACAGAAATTTCCACTGTTTGCAACTATTTTACAAAACATGTTTTTACTGTTATTTTGACTTATGATATTTAACATGGCGCCTAATAAATAAAATTCGTATAGATTGTTTATTTTTACGTCTACCAATTTATTTAAATTATTTTTTTTATAGATGTTTGGAAACCTAAAAATATATTATATTTGAGTCAGCGAAATAAAAAAACCAAAACAAAGTTTATAATGAATAATAATAAGTTATAAAACTATAAAACTTTTATGACATATTTTAAGTAAATCTTGATCTGTGAAATCAGTTGTGTGCCAACGACAAGGAGACGTTCCTGAGATTTTTTTATTTTTTATTATTGCAATGAATGGCGAGACGAGCTTGTCTTTCGCCTGATGATAATCGATACGACCGCTCATGAACAAACCAGGCAAAACAAAACAACACCTTGAATTACTAAGCAACGCTTGGCATTCAACTGCGCTCGCCATCCTGAGACATAAGGTGTAAAGTCTCAATATATCCAGTATTTAATCAGGCTAGAATGTTTTTCAATCCGACGCATAACAGTGCATTTAAACTGCTGTTTGGCGGGATAAATAGGCATTGCTGTGGTACCTACACAGGCGACCTCTCACATATAAGAGAGCAACCACTAGCAAAAGTTTATAAAGTGTCAAGAATGGAAGTTGTAATCAAAATTATCTACCCCTAATATAAGCCTTAGATTTTGAGTCAATTGGCTGTAACCAAAAAACAATATGATTAGTATGGGACTGACAATATTTCTTTTGCGGTTTGATAAGATAAATTCACTAAAATTACAAATATCTTCAAGTCGGTATATGCTTGCTTCAAAAAAAAAAATATGCACAACACCGACTAAAAACGTGGCAAAAGTCTCGCCGATTAATTTTGGAGTGGAAAATTTAAACTTGGCGATTATTTAACAAGAAGCATAAAAAGTGAATTTATGTTCCCACAATTGCCCGTATGACTTTGATTCTTGCTAAAAAGAATAATAAATAATCAAAAGAAATATGAAATATGTTTCATAAACTAGTCAAAAAAATTATCACAAAAAAAAAAAAAAAAATTATATATTGTGACAGTAAACCAAAAATGTTAATTCTTCTGGTCAAAATTATGTTTTCATTGATGGACAACTGATATTCCTAGACAGGTTAAAGATTATTTAATACTATTTTTACACTATATTGTATATAATAAAAAAACAAAAACAAACCATTGAACTAAAAAGCAAACTCAGCTCTGCTGCTTAGTTTGTCTCTATTTCCTAAAGATGGAGGAAGGTTATTGGAATAATTTAAACAATTAAAATATATTACGTGAAATAATGACTATTATGACGCGTACGCAATTCTATTTTTTTATGATTAAAATATTTGAAGTGTGGCCATATAAAATTATGTGAAGCTTACACCGTCAAATCACTGATATAGAACACTGCCGAAACTGTAACCTGTTATTATAATAATTAAATTAGGCAAGGATATAATTGAAAGAATTTATGAAGACTTCATGGCAAATTACTTCTATTTTAAGACCAATTACCTGAACGAAAAATGTAACAAATCTGTTAATTTTTATTTTTAGTAAAAGTACTTCTTTGGTGAGCACGCCGCATCACGCATGTAATATTGGGGTTGTATGTGAAGTAAATATTTGTTTATTTCTTTAATCCGACGTGAATAAACCCCATTTGGAGATTGTCGGAAACGCTATAACAATAACAAAATCTATGAATACTTTAACAATAAGTCAATTTACAATGATAGGCAATAGAGGCCTAAACAATGTAAAATCGACAGTTTTGAGTTGATAATGCACAGTATGCTTACAAAGCTGACATCTCGGCTTGGGGTCGGGAAAGTAATATTGAATTTTTCAATTAATTATCAGCCTGCATTCAGAAAGTGCCCAATATCAATAGCGATAGGCTTGCCCCCTATCACATCGTGAGACGGAACACACAAGGCGAAATGTGGGTGACCTGGTACCACCTCTTCCTACCCCTTCTAGGAAAAAGATGAGATGTGATTTTTGACAAAACACCCAGTATAACAGAAAAATGTAAGCTGAACAAGATATCATAATACTCACTTAAACAGTTACTATAAAAACATGAAAGGATCTTTAAGAACAAAATTCAAACTCTTAAAATCATGCTTTCTTTAAGATTTTTATAAAACTACGATATCAACAATACAGCTTTCAATTATTCTGCGCGAGAGGCTTAAGATGTAATGAGCGTGACAGCAAATTACAAGAAACGAAATTGTCTTAGCGTGCCATGGTGTTATTATGCAGAGCTACTCAGTGTCAATGACAAACGATCGGATCAAGATACAGCATTTTTTAGTTTTGTTTACTTCATGAATAAGCGTTGTTTGATTGCCTTGTAGTATTTTGCTCTAACGCACCATTAGGATTTTCCCATAGTACATGGCAAAATACGTAAACAGTGATACATCAATCTGCTTTCAGTCGTATGATCTTGTTATTGTATTTTTGTAATGCTAGATAGATTCACATGTTTGGCACCTACCATAACTCTACCCGGCTGTATTTATAAATAGTTTTAATAGCTTTTTTTGTTATCGAATTTTTTGTATTCACACTTAAACTGAATTCAAGTCGTTGGAAAGGTTCAAAATATTCGTAAGCTACGAGTATAATTGTTTGATTTTAGTACTTTTGCTAGCTATTACAAACCTAACCATACTTCTATCCACAAGCTTAAATTTGTTAAAGTTTTTCAAGGTTTGGCTAACGAATGAATTTAGTATTACATTTCCTATCAACTTTTCTAGTGCTAATAATTTTTTACTTGGATCAACGTAATCATATGCTAAGTGACTCTACAAAATGGTTTCTAAGTTGAAATAATTAGCTGTTAGTGTAGCGGTAATTAAAAATAATTTACATGTTGCAGTGAAGTGTTAATTAGTAATGTGACACTACAGACCATTTTATACAAGAGCATTGCTATAGACGTTACGCCCTGTTGGAAACTACATGGTAACTTCTACGGTAATTTCAATGCTTTCAAAATCTTTCAAGTTCACACATCTTTCATCTATTTATTATTCTTTGCCACCTTGTCTTTTTCCTATAGTATTCTGTAAAAATATTTCATCTGCTTAATTTTTCAAACCGGTTTTATGGGCATTAACTTTTTCTTTTGCTTTACCTTTAAAAGTAGGTATATTTTAACACAAAACAAACCGATACAACTTAGGGTTATTTTTACCTTTTTGTGTTTAAGCATGATACTTCATCCAAGTAAGAATAATGATTATACTACACCAATTTTTTACAAAGGGATTAATTCAACTTCGTGCATAAAGAATTATACAATGAGTGGCCATACTTGACCTTCGTTCACCGACTTTCGAGTTAAGGATCGTTATGTGTTATGTTCTTCGGACTTATTCGGTCACACAACCTTGGTCGATCGCAAATGCAGTGTGGCAATATGCAAAACTGGTAGGCTGGGGCTATTACAATAATCCACTCTTTTTTTAATAAGTGGCTGAGTCGGATTTCGTATCGTGTTTTGTTTTTGTAAAAAAAACAAAATCCATTTGACGTCAAGAGCATTGAAATTCTATTAGGGTATTGGCTAGCCAGAAGTGGTAATCACTAACACAATAAGGATGTTTCCAATGTGTATTATCAGTATTTAATTATCATTTCAAAATATCCTTTACGAGACATGGTTTTAAACAGCATCACTATTGATCGCAAATTGATAGAGGAAATAATATTTTTAGCAATGCAGTGACGATTCTCAGTATGTAAAAGTGCTTTATGGTGAGCATACTGGCTTTCTCTTTCGCACTCACTAGTTTTATGAAATATTACGTCACAGCACGATATTTGCCTCCTTTTTAGTACATCCTACCATAAAATTTTAAATAATTCGAAATTAGTAATTATGAAACGGGTTTTGAAGCAAATAATAAAAAAAAGTCAACGTCCTTATTATGGCGGCCTGGTCAAAACTGCTAATTCTTAAAGATCTCGTGACCGAAATTTGAAACTTGATATCACTTGTTTGGCAATTATCTAGTATATGAATATCTTGTTACCAGAAATCATCTTTTCGCAATTATTTACTATGGAAATAGGTAGTTAAAAAGATTACTTAATTCCAACACGATTAATATTGATTATTAATATAAATCCATTATCGCTATAAAATCTATAAAAAACATTACATTTCGGTATCTAACATTAGCATCTAAAAAACATAATAAATAAAACATAATAATATATTGACTAACTTTAAAATCTGACCAAGGACTTCATAGTTCAACTAGGTATAAATTTGTGAATATCCTAATAAGGAGAAAAGTCAATAGACAAATGTGTAGAACATCAGTCCTCGCCGTGGCTCTCACGTCAAAACATATTTGTGTTTTAATTAGCGATGTTTGGACATTCATACAACACACAATTGTTCTTTTACTGGTGGTCTTTCATATGTGAGAGGCCGCGTGGGTAGGTACCACGGTATTGTTTATTTCTCCCGCCAAGCAGCAGTGTTAATGCACCGTTGTGTTTCGAATTGAAGGAAATTGTAGCAGGAGTACTGGACATATTGACTTAACATCGTTTGTCTCAGGATCACACTGTTTTTTTCTCGGTGCGGGGATTGAACCCAACACCTCTCGTTTCATAGCCAACGTCTAACCAACTACACCATTTAGGCTGTTTAAGACCAAAAGGAATAAGATGTCAATGACTGTACTAAAAAGACTTAAATAAAATCAATACACGTGATCAAATGTATCGTAATAATAAATAAAACAACAGGTAAAATAACGTCATTGGTAAATAATTTGGCGACAAAAAAAAATGGCTTGGACTGGACGCTATATTTTTATCAACGTATATGGATTGTCAATTTTAACTTTTTAAATTCAATTCTTAGCTTGGTTAATAATCTTTTATATTTGAAGTTGTTATACAAATTTAGTCATAAAAGGTATGTAAAGCCGAAAAAGGGAAGCTACACGCATCAACTTTCATTATAATAAATAATCAACTTTTACTACGGGGACAACCGACGAAATCGCGAAAAAAAAATCAGCTGTTCCATTAATTTTGTAGATTGAAATGATTATTTTTGTATGGAACGGCTGATTTTTAGATAGCCTTATGACAAACCTTGTAAGTCAAATACAATATTTTGTCTCTCTTGTTTGTTACCGGGGAAATAGGCTACAATTACAATTATTACTTTCCTGGTGATAGGTCTGTCATATGTGTGAGGCCGCCTGGGTAAGTACGACCACAATGTCTGTTTCTCTCACCAAACAGCAGTGTAAATGCACTGTTCTGTTTCAACTTAAAAAACATTGTAGCCAGAGTAACTACTGGATATATTGAGAACTAACATCTTATGTCTCAGGATGGCGAGCGCAATTGAATGTCAAGAATTGCTTTGTAATAATTCAAAGTTGTATGTCTCATGTCTCAGGATGGCAAGCGCAATGGAATGCCAAGCATTGCTTTGTAATTCAAGGTGTTGTTAATTTTGCTACTGTTCGAGCATGCCGTTCGCCTGATGGCGATACGACTGCTCATGTCCCTATTCAAAGCGAAAAAATATATTCAAATCTTACAATGTTAAATGCTTTTTTCTTGGAATGAAGACAAGTTTCCATTCCGAGAAATTAATCAAGATCAATGTTCTGAGTCGATAATATGCGTGCCTCAAGCCTTTGTTAAGATGGCGTTATTCATAAACAGTTTATAAACCGACTTCAATTATCGAATGCTTTATCCCTTTCAAATGACTTTAGAATTCAGTTTGTGCGAAGAATACCATAAGATTGGCAAGTTGAAGTGGCAGTGGGCCGGGCACATAGCTCGTAGAACCGATGGCCGTTGGGGCCGAAAGTTTCTTGAGTAGAGGCCACGTACAGGCAAGTGAAATATCGGACACCCACCTACAAGGTGGACTGACGATCTGGCTAAGGTTACAGGAAGTCGCTGGATGCAGGCCGCTTCCAACAGGTCATTGTGGAGATCCTTGGGGGAGGCCTATGTTCAACAGTGGACTTCCTGTGACTGATATGAGGATGATGAAGAAGACCAAACATTCGATATTTAAAATAGGCTTATGAACTATCTATCAATAAGCCGATAATTACAGGTGTAAGGGCAAAATAGTCTTTTTATGGTTTACGGTAAATCTAATCTATAATCATTTTAATTGCTACACAATAGATACAATAACAAACTATTTTGGTACGATCAGTTTATTTTGATGACGTCATAGAAAAGGTAAGTAATTATTTTATATTTTAATATGTATTTTTAAAATTCAAATTTAATTACCCTTATAAAGGTGTAAAGAACATTCTGATAATGCAGGAAGTTAAGCTATGAAGTGAACGCGTTACACTCATTACGCACAGGAATATTAAGTACTACCTTATTTAGAATAAAATATTTGCAGTCGTATTCTAGTACGCAAGCGCTGCTGCCAAAGTGGTCTCGGTGGTCGCGGGTTCGAATACCTGGGCACATCATTGACATAAAAGTCATGTGTGTCAATAGTAATAGTTAATCGCCATGCACTATAAAGGTGAAGGAAAATATTGTGAGGTAATCTTCACACCATAGCGATTTGTAAGAATTTATATGGTATGTAAAGTTCACCAACGTGCACTAGGCCAGCGTGGTGAGTTCACCACGTATGTACACATATATGTACGTAGTTACGTACATATATGGCCTCAAAACTATTAGTCGTAGATTCGATTGTAGAGGAGACCCATGCCCTGCAGTGGGACGGATATGGGCTGATACTGATACAGATATAGTAGTTTTCTTCCCTCCATTCCATTTTTGTACCAAACTACATTTGTTCCACTGATAAGAATCAGGGTTCACATGCATATATTTAAAATTATTATAGAGTAGTCTTGGAGATTAATGTCACGCTATTATTTCTCTTCAATAAAATCATTAAAAATCAATCACAGATTAATAAGTAATTTTACAGATCATATCTGGGCCATCTTTGACCATCAGGTGAACCGTATGCTCGGTTGCCATCAATAATATTTAAAAAAACCTCTATTTTACTTATTTACAGTATCGTATCTAACTAAGCCATTATTATAATGCGTCATATTTTGCTTTGTATACTCCATTCTTATTCAGAAAAAAATTAAAGCCTTATGATTCTTTGAGGGCTTTTTACAAATTGGTAGCAATAAAAAGAAAATAATATTGTAACAGTGACTAGTATTGGCCGTTGTCAAAACTTAATTTATAAGTGCGTGATTATGACCGTATTCAGGGTTTCTACGGTCGGTATGTTAATTAGTAGGCTCTTGTCTCTTTGTTGTGGTAAATGAGGCGATTGGTATGTTTTTCTTTATCACAAACAAGCTGATGTTACATAAAGCCTTTTACAGCCGTTCAACCTGTCAATTAGATGGATTTTCCGTATCAAGACAAGTATAGAGATGCACTTAAAAATTCCACATATTATTTGTGAAGAGTATTATTAGAATCAACTGTCTCTATATTTAAAATATACAAGAATATTATTTATCCATGTTTTAAATTATAATTGTAATGTATTCGCTTTTTTAATTAACTAGCTGTACCCGCGACTTCGTCCGCGTGGAATTTAAAAAACAAAACTTTATTTTTCTAAAATAAAGTATTTTTTCTGAAATAAATGTAGCCTAAGTTACTCCTTATTATATCAGCTACCTACATGACAGTAAATGTCCCGTCAAAATCGGTCCAGCCATTTCAGAGATTAGCCGGAACAAACAGACAGAGAGATAAAAAAAATTCTAAGGTCATTTTCGTTCTAGGTATCTTGTATATAACAATATGTAGTTGGACATATTTTGTTTATTTTCACTTTACAAACAGACATTTCAATTTTATTTATATGTATAGATGTATAGATGAATTTATTTCGTAAACAAAAAACTTGAATTATAAGAAATTGGAACATTATGTCAACACCACAATACAGATCATGTATTTATAATTGCTTAATGCATTAAATTAATTATAATTGCTTGATGCTTTTAGTTTGATAATATAAAGGGCAAAAGAATATAAAACGCATAAATGAATCAATAATGCACATTAGTTTTTGCAGTTGTTATAATAACTTACCGTTCATGTTTTGTTTCCCACACAAAATCGGTCGGTCACACGTGAAAACCAATACTACACAATCACATGAAAGTTAACACAACCTTTTTTATTTTTCCCGGCCGAAAAAAGTCCAATTCTATTTTCAAATTGATTTGTGAATTCGATTATTAAATCGATCTGTGAATTCGATTTTTAAATATATTTTTTAAAGTTCGATTTTTAAATTTATATTTATTTATATGCTCCCTCTACGAGAGGAGGCTGTAGTAGCAGGCGCGCGGCTCGTTAGATCACGACGAAATGCTAAGACCTGAGGTGGTGCCCTCATAATAAAGTATGACAATGCGTCGCCCAGACGCGGTAAACATTCTACGTACGTGATTACTGCTTGTGAGTATTATTTCGTGTCGATACTTCAGCTATCAATAAACATATCAATTCTCATGGAACTTATACTACTACCGGCATTTTTTGTCATGTTAAAACATTTTTCCATTTTTGAACTCCCATTTAAAAGAAGGTTACCTTTACAAAAAACAATTTTAAAAGTGTTATTTGCCCAAGTGGATATCAAACATGTATCGCTCAGTGCTGATAATATACTACTTAGTCAATGCCTATCGCTCTACAATATTGCTCCGCCCGTATTTAATAGACATGCTAGATTTTTAATTGTAACAGCTTCGCACATCGTCGGTGATTTTCGTTTAGGTATTGTGAATTTTAGATTTTTTGAAACATTGTAACTAATTTTTAGAGCATCAGCCATTTAGCTACACTGTTTGCATCCCGGATTTGACGTACCTAAATGTACGTAAACAAAACTTAGCTAGAGATGTATATTCATTTTTTGGTTAAACAAGTTTCTATTTTTAACGAATTTGGGGTTACAAAAACTAGTTCAACACACGCCACTCATGCCACCCAATGAATGTGTGGGCCTAACCTAGATGGTAATACACTACTCATCAGAAAAACACCTGGCAAGTTTGTTTTGTAAGGATTTTCAGAAAAATGTTTATATTTAGGAATATAATATGTCAAATGTCGTTTAATAGTGAATAATATGAGGTTTTCAAATGCCAATGTTGATGTTCTAAATTCAAATTAAATATTCATAGGTTTCATATTTTGTTTAACGAGTCATTTTTGCTCTGTATGGAGGATTAATGAAATTAATAAAACAACACACGTAAAAGAAACAAACCTAAGAATCGTTTATTTAATAACTTGTATTTCCTCCTTGAGTTCTTATTACTGCTTCCATACGGTTCTTCATCGATCGTATAAAAGTCACGATCAAATGCTGTGGTATTTCATTCCATTCACCTTGGATTGCATTTTGCAGCTGTCTAAGTGTTTCGGGAGCAGGATCTCTTGCACGATTTCATGTCTTTAATTCATCCCCTAGGTGTTCAATCGGATTTATGCCCGGGCTTCTTGCTGGCCATTCCATAATGGAGATACTGACTTAGGTAACATAATCTCGTACGACGCTCGCGGTTTGAGCCCTAGCATTGTCGTGCACGAATATGAAAACAATAAAATATGCATAGGGCATTACGTGAGGCTCAAGACACTGTTCGATGTACCGATGACTGTGTAGTGCAAGCAAGCGTGGCCCAGATATAAAAACAACGCTCTGTCTTACTGTCGGCGCTGATTCCTGCCCAAACCGTCGAAAATCCGCCACCGTAGCAAACCTTTTATTCAATGCAGCATTGTATAAAGCGTACTCCATCTCTTTTGAAGACTTTGTTCCTTGCGTCGCACAGTGGGCTGAAAATCGCGTTTCATAGACATTCAAATTTTTTTTCCATATTGACGGGTTTTTTAATTGGAATCTATTAAAACATGCTTGTTCATGATACCTTTTAAGTATGAAGACATAAATCACAGGAAAAGGTACACTTTCGATTTTTTTTCAAAAATGTTGTATGGAGAAAACCATAAAATAAGGTATATCTCGGCTGGCACAAGAATGGCCGTTATTTCCTCTCGCATGATTTTTGCTCTATTTTTTTGCAATTTTTTGATGTATCACACCACAGGGGGCAAAGCGCGGCTTTTGAGAAAAAAAATCATATAAAAAAAAAAAAATATTTCCGTTGACTTCAATCTTGGTTGGCAAATTTGAACCACATGTCTCTAAAAATAATAAATAGCGGTCACAAAACAACTTTATTGCTGGTTAACCCTCCCAATTTCACAATAATAAATAATACGCGGCTTATATCAAAGAAATATTTTTTACCTGACTTGTTTATGACACACAAATCGGTCTTGGATACTCGAACTTTTCCAAACAATGGATAAATTTTCACCTGCAAGTACTTACCTATTGTTTTGTTCCTAATTCACTTATTTAAGACCCAATAAATAAAAAAGGCAGCTGCGTAATTATGATGGGTCATTATAATGGCACAAGTGCCTAATGATTTTGTTATTTATTTAAGAAGTATAAATAGACATTTGTTTGCTGTAATTTTTCAGTTTACCTCGATTTATGCTTGTGTAAATATCGATTATAAACACGGAAATGGAAAGTTTAGCAACTTACTTAGACTTGTTTATGATTTTGAAAAACACGGGTAAGTACAGTGACTTCCTTTCGTTATATAACAATGTCGTTTCATGTTTGAATTTAAATCTTTCAGATGAAGACAGTCTTACGTTGAAATTATACTGTAGAAAATTTACTCATACCCTTGTGAAAAAATGAAAGCGATCTCATCGAAAATTAGAAGATTTTTTGAAAGATTATGAGGACTGGCTTCAGTGTGATATCGATTGGCCAAGTTGCATTGCAGAACCGAAGGCATCAGATGTTGGGCATCCGAATCTCATATCATCCTCGAAAGTCCAGTCCCTTCCACATCTTCGTCCGGTGCACCACACACAAGTAAGAAGCATTTCAAGATTTAGCAATGAAGCAAAAGAAGAGAAGGACTGAAAGTCAAATAGAATGTGAGTCCAGTGAACTTGCATACACTACTGTGCGAAAAATGAGACAAGGTTTGGACAGTATAGCTGCTGCTATTGAGTATATGATAAAACATCCAGAAGCTGCTGATAAGTTTAACGCAATTACCAAAAAATCATGCCCCAAGCCTGTTTTTACACCGGAGAAAGCACTTGGTCTATATTTATCATTAAAGTTGTCTAAGTGGCAATATATAACATTAAGGGAAACAGCAATTCGGGAAGGTGCGATGGAATTGTACCCATCATACTATAAGATTCAGCAAGCTAAATCTCAGTGTTATCCTGACAAGGAGACAATTACAGTTACAGATACAACAGCCAAAATTTCCCTTCAGGCTCTTCTAGATTTAACAGTTAAAAGGATTTTGAAAAGTGTACCTGTATGTGGCGATAGAAAAGAACTTATTTTAGTGTCCAAGTGGGGTTTTGATGGTGCATCGAACCAGAGCAGGTATAAACAGAAAATAGAAGACGAATATAATGATTCCAGTGTTTTCATAACCTCGTTAGTTCCGTTAAAGCTGACCGATGGTAACGAAGTCGTATGGCAAAATCCAAAGCCCTGTTCGGCACATTTTTGTCGTCCAGTGCAGTTTAGTTTTGTTAAAGAAAATAAACTTGTGGTTACTGAACATTTGAAGGAAATTGAAGACCAGATCAAGTTGCTAACAACTACAGACAGTAACGAAATAAAAATTTGTCATAAATTAATGATGACTATGATAGATGGCAAAGTTTGTACTTACATTACTGATGCCCGATCTAGTGGTACGTGCTATCTGTGCTCAGCAAAGCCGTCAGATATGAATAATTTAAATGAAGTTATAAAAAGGCCTGTCTCTGAACACTTCTTGAAATTCGGATTGTCTCCTTTACACGCCCGCTTTAAATGCATGGAATGTCTTTTGCACATTGCATACAGGCAAGACCTGAAGAAATGGGCCGTGAAAGGAGAGGAAAAATTGGCACTTGAGTCGCGGAAAAAACAAATACAAGATGGATTTAAAGAGCTTAACTTATTGATAGATGTAGTAAAACAAGGATCTGGAACTACGAATGATGGAAATACAGCCAGGAAGTTCTTTGAAAACCCGAGAAAAACCGCAAATATCACAGGTCTGGACGAAGAATTGATCCATAGATTCGCTGTTCTTTTACAAGCCATTACATGTGAAGAGTATATAAATACGCAGAAATTCAAAGAGTATTCCATGGATACAGCAAAACGGTATGTAGAATTCTACAGTTGGTACTACATGCCTTCTACTGTCCATAAGTTATTGGTACATGGTTCGGATATCATTGCCAATAACGCAATAGTACCAATTGGTAGTTTATCAGAAGAAGCATCATAGGCTTTACAAAAAGTTAAAAACATTTGTTAGTAGATAACAATGAGAAAAGTTCAAGTATCTAAGACCGATTTGTGTGTCATAAACAAGTCAGGTAAAAAAAAATTCTTTGATATAAGCCGCGTATTATTTATTATTGTGAAATTGGGAGGGTTAACCAGCAATAAAGTTGTTTTGTGACCGCTATTTATTATTTTTAGAGACATGTGGTTCAAATTTGCCAACCAAAATTGAAGTCAACGGAAATATTTTTTTTTTTTTGATATGATTTTTTTTCTCAAAAGCCGCGCTTTGCCCCCTGTGGTGTGATACATCAAAAAATTGCAAAAAAATAGAGCAAAAATCATGCGAGAGGAAATAACGGCCCTTCTTGTGCCAGCCGAGATATACCTTATTTTATGGTTTTCTCCATACAACATTTTTGAAAAAAAATCGAAAGTGTACCTTTTCCTGTGATTTATGTCTTCATACTTAAAAGGTATCATGAACAAGCATGTTTTAATAGATTCCAATTAAAAACCCGTCAATATGGAAAAAAAATTTGAATGTCTATGAAACGCGATTTTCAGCCCACTGTGCGTCGTGACCATACAGCTGTATGCATAACTGTACACTCATCAGAAAAGAGGACTTAGTACCATTGGAGATATTAGACCAATTTAAGTGCTCACGTGCAAAGTTAAGTTAATAAGTTTCGAGTTTTCTGATGATAATGCCCTAATAATATAATATTTAGGTATTACAAAATGCGTCTTAAATATTATGTTGCACTTAACTACGCAAATCCCGCTTAAATGTACTGGCTAATTGGGCCGTGCGCAGATAAGAGCAACTTAATACTCGTATTTGAATGGCGTTTGAGTATTCGGGCTTTAGTATATTATTATAAATCATCATCTCGTAATTAAAACTTGTTTGAAAAGGTTTTGTTATTGTTATGCCTTTCTAATCAGTCTGTGACCTTATGTGAGTTCCAATAACACTTCAGCATCCTAATTTCCTTTTTATTCTAGCACGGCGTTGTGACTATATTGCACCTGATGGTAAGCCGGCAAATGCCGTAAAAAGAGCAAATGGCTTCAGACAGCTGTCCCATCCCATTTGATACAATTATGCCTGCCTCCCGAGATGCTTCCTCACACTACAGCGGAAGGATCAAGGGTTATAGATAAGAACACGTGTGACGGCAGACTATTCCACAGCTTCACCGAACGGCATGAAAAAAAAGGCGAACCTAATGGTTCATACCGAGATGCTATTCACCATCAAGTTTTGGCTTCGCAAGCCAGCACACGTAGTTTTTGTTAGGAAAAGAGAGAAGAGGATTGAATTAAACAACTACTGCAAGTTTACTGCTGAATATATGACCCTTTCAAGGGTTTCCTAGTTACATCCTATTTTCCGTTTGTATTCCCCAGTCATTCCCAAAAATCGGCCATGCAATCTTGGTGTAGATATAGGCAGAATCTCTTTATTAAATAGTGGGTTCTGACTACTATGGGCAATGATCTTTGTTAAGAAAATTGTATTTATTGACGAGAAAAGATCGTTTCTTGACGATGGACTGTACCTAGATTATACTGCACGCCTCAGATTTATAGTCATGTTCATATTAATAGTATCGTCCTCTCCAAAAAGTCACTAATGGCTTAATGTCCTTAAGTATCTTCCTTGCTTATAAATACAAACATAATTGTGAATGGTTTGGTATAAAAAAACACCCATTTACTTTAGTTGCCAATGAACGACAAAATGCGAAAAAGAAAGGCGATTGAAAACAGTCGAGTACTTTCAATTATACAAAAACCTGCGGTAATCGGTATTAAAGTATGGACTTGAGCGACACTAAAAGTGAACAACTTTCCAAAGCATATTAGTAATTAAAGTGCATTTAATTTTGTTTACTTCTCTCGGTTCAAATTTTCTGGATTACTCGAATGCAAATTTACGAATTGAAATAATGTGTAAATGAATATTTTTTTGGTAAATATTGGAGTGGTATTATTAAACGCTGCTTTCTATTATGTTTCTTGTTCACGGTCATCAGAGTCATAGGTTTATTGATCGTCAATCACCACGTACTTCAACGGTGAAGGAAAACATAATGAGGAAACCTGCAGACCATAGACTTTTTCATGAATTTCTACTGTGTATGTAGTCTGCCAATCAGCAGTAGACCAGCGTGGTTGATTATGGCCTAACACCTCTGAATGAATTTTAGATTTTTGAGGAGGCCTGTGCCCTGTAGTGGAACGTATATGGCTTCTTCTTCTTCTACTATTTTTTGATGCCTCTCCAACTATTGATTTTTGGTAGTCAGCGCAGCATAATGTCTCTTGTCTCTTGCGAGCCGAAATAATTGTACGGCGTTCGCAATCCCTGTCTACTTCCGGATGTTCTGCAGCCATGACTTTTCTTTTCTTTTCATGTCTAAGCAAGTGTCTCAAATATCAAACTTTTCTTTGCTTGGTGGTTTTCAAATGTATAAATATTCCATTCTATATAATTACAACAAGGCCCATATTGACATTTTGGTATAAATGGTAAAACCATTTAGTTCGGTGGTGGCTGCGTGATGTTTCGGAAATACCATACAGGCATAACATATAGGCATTTCTTACAAAAAATGAAATTAAACTTAATACAATATTCTAATGTCTATTCTATTTACGATGCTTGCGGGTTTTGATTGCTGAAAATTGATTAGCACTCTCCGTTTTTGTATTGACTTGTCATAATTAGGGGAATTTAATTACCCACATGCCAACCAAAGTTTTACGTATTTTAAAAGACAATAATATAGCACAATACTGTTCCTGTTTGTGGTTTCTCGTCTTCCGCCGCAATTTATAAGGCGAAACCACTTTTTAAAATGAAATGTATTATTTACAAAAATAGTATGGCCTTTTTGATTATGACGGCATTAATTATATGCATGAAAATTCTTTGCGTAATCGATACCATAATAACGTTTTTTTATTGCATAGGTCCGGCAAACGAGCGAACAGGTCACCTGATGGTAAGTGATAACTGTCGCCCATCAACATCGACTACGTTTGGATCACGGATGTATTGCGGACCCATCAAATCGGGAGGAGAGCGGGAAGGAAAAATTATGAGAAAAGGAAAGGGGTACCGGGCATTCAGCAATCTCTTCCCTGAATAATGCCAGGTTTTAGGGCGACCTGATACCATTCTGTTCGTAATATCATTATCTACATTTTTTTAAATGTTGTAATGAAACAGTATGAGAGTAATAATAATAATAACTCTTTATTTAAAAACCCAAAAAAATACAAGAATAAAAATAAATATTAAAAAAAAAGTGTTTTAAAATGGCGGTCTTATCGCTAAAAGCGATCTCTTCCAGACAACCGTGCAAGAGGAGAAAGTAGTTACCATGGACGGTGCTTTAATAATACTACAAGATAAACATACATAAACAATACATAAACACAAATTATACAAAAAAAAAAACGACGCTTTGTTAACATACAGAATACGTATAATATAATAAAAATAAATATATAAATATATATGAATAGTAAAATATGGACACAGTTTTAGCTTGCCAGAAAGTGTGCTTTCACCCTCGTTTTAAAAGTTTCCAAGGAGGGCGACCATTTTTTTACTGAGAGGCAATGCATTCCACAAACGCAGATAAGGGAGCGATTGTAGAACGATGTCTTGTGTGCCGGTAACTTTAACATCAGATTCTCTGACGACCTAAGGGAATGAGAATTTGCAGTATGGAGGAAACTAAAACATTCCTGAAGATAGCGCGGAGCCGAGGGATTAAACAGAATACTGTAGAGAAGAGACCGAATATGAACATTCCGGCGATGTCGAATAGGAAGCCACTTGAGCTTAGTACGAAATTTGGAAACAAATGGTCATATTTACGAAGTCGAAATATAAACCTAATGCAAAAATTTTGAAGGCGCTCATGTTTGTCTAGCTGAGCCTCGGTAAGATCGAGATAGCTGATGTCGGCATAGTCGAGGATAGGAAGCAAGAGAGACTGTGCAAGCGCAATTTTAGTGGCAGTTGGAAGAAAGTTGCGCAACATTCGCAAAGACCCCGCAGTCGCAAATATTTTGCGACTGACAGCCATCATCTGAGGCCCCCAAGACATACTGCGGTCGATAATTACGCCAAGGTTTTTCACGGTGTCACTGAATGGGATAGTAACCCCATCAAGCAACACGCGAGGCAAAAGTGTCCAGTCGACCTTACAGATAGTTCTTGGGCTCCCCACAATAATGGCTAGGTTTTGCTAGGGTTTAATTTGAGGCCGTAAGCTTTACTCCATCTGTTCATTTTCTCAAGATCACTATTCATGAGATGAATAGCATAATCCAGATGAGTGGGGGGAAATTGGCCATAGAGTTGAAGATCGTCTGCATAAAGGTGGTAGGATGAAAAAAGGTTACAAGAAATGCAGTTGATAAAAACGAAGTTGATGAAAATAAAAGAGGAGGTATGACGCCATCCTGAGGTACACCGGCAGAAGTGCTACACCACGAGGAAGTCATTTCCCCTAGGTGGACACATTGCCGGCGGCGATATAGGTAACTTTGAAACCAGTCAATGACGCTTGGAGATATGTTGAAGGAGCGCAGTACAGCAAGGAGAATATCGAAGTCAACTGTGTTAAAAGCGTTACTGAAGTCAAGTGGTGTTAGTACTGTCAACTGCCCGTTTTCCATCCCGAGACGAAAGTCGTTGGTGATTTGAAAGTCGCTCTTAGGTGAGATCTTAGCCTATTATAATCATTTCATATAATATGTACATGTATGTATGGAAAAGCCTACTGCACAACTGCAACCTATCGTAAAACCGGCCCGTCGATGACGTTTTCCTTTAATAACAAGGACAAACGTTCAAAAATAAAAATATCCGATCGTCGTGCGCCGCTTAGTAAAGTTAAAAGAGTATTAAATACCTGTGTTTTTTAAACGAGTTAGGGCTTTTACGTCATTAACGTTTTGTCAAAAACACAAGAGGTCACGACGGATGGACGTTCACATTGCATACAAAATCACTTTTTATCAATATTCGTGTGATCCACAGGTATTTCTTTCATGTCTGGGTGAGTTGTGAGACCGAAAAGTCTCTCCTAGTTTCTAATACCCACGACAAAAGACAAGACAAGTATATGCTAGTGCAAACTTTAATCCTAGTTATCGACTATGGTGATGTGTGCTATTTTGATCTGAATAACTGCATTCGATTTGTTTTTAACCTTCGCAAGTTTGACCATATCTCTTCCTACCGATCGCAGTTAAAATGGCTTCCCATCCGCCAGCGCCGTTCGTTGCGTGCCCTCACTACCCTTTTTTCTATTATATATGTGAGACCGAAAAGTTTCTCGTAGTTCCTGATACCCACGACACAAGACTCGATCTTAGTGTGGGGTCAGGCCTATGTATGTGACTGTTGGGTGTTATTTATTATTTTCTATTGTGAAGTCTCCTTCCCCACCTTCTTATCTGTCTCCTGACTTCATTTACCTTAGTGTTACTTATAATGAATGAATGAACGAACGAACGAACGAAGGAACAAATAAACAATCAAACAAACAAACAAATAAATAAATAAATGACTCGAACTTAGGGTGGTTAGTCAAGACTGTTGGGTGGATTAAATAATAATTAATTAATTAATTTCATTGATGTTAACATACGTTTTGTGATTCAGGGTTTAATATTGGATAAAGAACCGAACATGATTGATATAAATAGGCTAAGGCAAGCAGGGCACCGTAAGGCTGACGGGGCGCCATCGCATCAGCGAATCATTCTCAAGAAATTGACAATTCGTGTTATCTGACGAACATGGATTTTATAACTCATTAAGTGATTTAAGACGTGTTCGTCATTTTTTACCATTAGTAATGCGTGTTAACTGGACATATGGATGGCAATAGATTACCGCCGTAAAAAACGACCCGAGAAAAAGACGATTCGTCAAATAAAACGACTTAACCACGTGTGACATTCGGAACGTAACATTCGGAAGTTGTTGTTTTATATTTTAGTGAACGTAAATAGTCATTTGTATGCAAACAAAAAAAAATATTATTACATTATCAACACGTGCTATGAACTGGGTTTTTCAATGTGCAAAAAACTTGAAGATCTTGCGGAATTCTTGAAGTTTGTAATACGCGTAAGTCATTTAAATCATTATTTTGTGGAGTGTGAGTTCAGGCTACAGACGTTGACCTAACAACCTATCAAATTTTTTTTATTGCATTGAATGGCGAGAGGAACATCCCGTTCGCCTGATGGTAAGCGATACTACCGCTCATAAACAGTAGCAAAACCAAACAACACATTGAATAACAAAGCAATGCTTGGCATTCCACTGCACTCGCCATCTTGAGACATAGATGTTAAGTCTCAATATGTCCAGTAGTTAATCTGGCTACAATGCCCTTTAATCCGAAACACAACAGTGCATTTACACTGCTGTTTCATGGGAGAAATATACATTGCGGTGGTACCCACCCTCTCACATATGAGAGACCTACCACCAGTTTTTTTTCCATATAATATCACTTCGGTAAGTTCTTACAAACATTTTAACAAAGAATAGAGATTCTAATAATAATATTAACGCGAAAGTAACTCTGTTTAAATCTCTGAATCGATTTGATGCAATTTGGTAAAGAAGTAGACTAGACATTTGGACCTTGGTATAGAGGAAGGACACAGGCTACCTTTTATTGCGGAAAAAAAGGCTTGCAGGTTGTTTTTTTGTTGAAATAGGAAATGAAAGTTTATATATGGAATTTCGTCAATGTCAAAGATTAAATTATCAAACTTTGTATTTAGGCACACCTCACTCCCTCTCTCTCTTTCTTCAGTCACAGAAAGATTTTTCTAGCGTTTTTGATATTTCAACCTATGTAGGGATGAAATAAGGGATTAAACTTCGTATCAGAGTCAATATAAAATAACATCGCCTTTCGCTGTTCTTATGAAGTTTCTAATGTCTTAAACTTTACAATAATTTTTAATTCACTTGTCATGAATATATTGAGTGATTCAAGGGGAACGTGCTCATGTATAGCTTATTTTTGCACCGAATTGCATTAATATCATATTAAATTTAAAAAAATAAATATATATTTTACCGAATAAAACGTATTAATTGCCTAGGTACAAAATAAAAGGATATCAGTACACGTGCGAAGCTATCTCAAACCGCTAGTAAAGAAAAACAGACGAAATTACGTTTAGATTTTAGTGTTTTTATATAATATAATACCTACATACGGTACACATACTATTTGTTTTCGAATTACTCGGGCCTTAACATTATATGTCATCCAAATTTTACTACAAAAAATATTTTGTTCGTCAGTCAATATACGACGAAAGTGATGTAACATAATAACTTCTTTAAGAAGCTATTTAATGTTTATGTTTTATTAGATAATGATTTCAAATCCCAGGGTACACCTCTAACTCTTCGGAGTCATGTGTGTATTGATAGTCAATCACCACGCACTATAACAGTGAATAAAATCTGGATACAATACCGATTTGCAAGAATTTCTATGGTACGTTAAGTCCGCCAACCCGCACTAGGCCAGAGTGGCGGACTATTTGGTTAACCCTTCTTGATGGTACTCTTGATTGCAGAGGAGGCCCGTGGCCTGCAGTGGGTGGAATAAGGGCAGATACAGATTGATAATGATTATCTTGATTAGTTGCTCCTTAGCCTATACTAAGACATATATTTTCCTGATGGTAGGCCTCTCTATCATGTGTGGCTGCGTGGGTAGGTACAACCACAATGTCTATTTCTTCCACCAAACAGCAGTGTAAATGCACTGTTGTATTTCGGTTCGCAGGATATTGTAGCCAGAGTAACTACTCAAAATATATAGACTTAACATCATATGAATGGCGAGCGCAATGGAATGCCAGGCATTGCTTTGTAATTCAAGGTGTTTGGTTTTGCTACTGTTCATGAGCACTCGTATCGCTTACCATCAGGCATGCTCATCTCGTCATTTTTTGCAATAAAAAATCCATAATTTCAATAGCTAGACATTATTTAGGTAAGAAACCAAAGATTATATATTATCAGTCTTGTTGTGCATTTTATTGAACTAAAACAGAAAACTGACTGTTTATTCACAATATGCTGTTTTTAATTTTATTAAAATTAAGTCCACATCTATATTTAAAGTTGAAAGTGGATTATCTAGTTTTTATACAAGTTTCCTTGTGATGTTTTCCTGAACCGTTAAAATACATGATAATTAATTGATTGTTTATATAAACGTAATATTAACGTCATAGTTGTGTGGACTAAAACCTGTTTCCGCGGATTTGTCAGTCCAGTTTACTACATATTTATTTAATATATTCCATAGTATTACAATTTTCGTGTATCAAATATACAGTTATAAAATAATACATACAAATGAAGTCAGTATTCAGAAAAAAAATATATAAAAAATCAATCATTTCACATAAGGTAAGCGAGTTGACTTCATGACAATATTATAAGGGTTGTGGATATTTAACAATTGGATATAGTTTAAATTTAGTAATCATAACTTATTCAATATTAAATTTGAGTAGGTACGTAGTACAAAAATTAATTTAATAAAATTAAGGCTTACTCCAATAAAATAACAAGTAACATTAGTATAATTTATTTTAAATCCTTAATTTACGTGTCAAACAGTTATTCTGGTCAAATGAACGGGGTTTTACCATCGTCTTATTAAATACCGCCGTAAAAAAAATAGAGTTGTAAATAACAATATTAATACAGTAGAACCCGTTTAATACGATCACGCTTGATACGATTTCTCGCATAATACGCTATTTTCGACAGTACGATTAAGAATGGTTAGGCCATATAGATATATCGTACTGTTGATTGTAGAGTAGGCCCGTGCCCTGCAGTGGGACGTATATGGGCTGATACAGATCCAGATACAGATACGCCATTTTGCGTCAGTCCCTGCAAACTGCGACATGTTTTTATACATTTCTTTAACGCTTAATAAAATTCGTCATCCTGTTTAATACTCCTAATACGCATATACATAATATCACCTCTTGCGGCAGATGGAGATTTTATTGAGAATGTGAATAACACACAATAAGAGACTCTAAGTACGAGTATATAGATAGAATTTGCAAGACCACAAAAATTACATTTAAATTTTTAATTTCGTTGCAAGTGTCCGACCTTGTGTCCACGTCTAAAATTGATATTCATCAATTGCAGATGATTATTTTAATTTTTGTTTCCGGTATTAAAATGCATATCGGAATGTTTCGATACTCAATGCAATGTTTTTGTTTTATTTTATTTTCGAATACGCACACAACTACCGTGTTATATCGTTTTAAGCTGTTTTTCGACTCTCTGATTCAGTGGCATTATTGAAAAGCTGTAAAATAAGAATATTACGTGTAGCCGAGGTCAATTCGTAGATCAAAGTATTTAATATGTTTGTTTTGTGAATGTGTTTATTACAATGACCTTTTTATAGGCTGGCGAAATTGACGTAACGTAAACATTTGTGGGTGCCTCTGTGGTATTCAAGTTTCCTCGTCAAGCACTTTTTTTAATGCTTAGGTCCGAAGAACAAGCATGTAGGCCATCTGATGAGAAATGATCACTGCCACCCATGAACAGCCTTAACGCTTGGTTCATGGATGTGTTGCTGGCCTATTAAATCGGAAGGGGAGCGAGAAGGAAAAAGGATGGAAAGGGGGAAGGCGTATAGAGCATCCAGCAATAAAACTCACCGAACGAAACGCGACAGCAATGCTGTCGCATCACGTCGATCTCCTGTGATAGGCTGGTACCGTCCCGGACGAGTCTGCCCATTCATACAGCGTAATGAATCACAACAGTGTGGCTCCTCCATATTTTTAAATGTTTTGAAATCTTTCTAAATTTTTATCTTCATAAACTAATACATACATAACTCCAAAAATCAAAGTCGTGACACCTAAGGTTCTAACTCGCTACAACTGTCTCAGTGTTCTGATGGCGATCTTAACGACACCACACAATTTCAAGCAATTTAGAACCCAAACTATTTAAATGTCCCAACACGGTCGGCAAGTCAATTATACGATATGAGATTTTAATAGTCCCACGTGGCGTCTGAGCCGAGTAACCGCATTTAATAAAAATAATCTGAAAGTTGTTTTTATAACATGCTTTTATTAACTTCGCCTTTAAGTATGTTCATATGTATCTATATACGAGTATGTAATGCAATATTTGAATTCGGTTTTCAAGCACTTCAACTACTCGGATCTTTTTGAAATGATGCACACTTATCAATAAACGCGGACAATGCAATAATTTTGTAGAATATTTTTTTGACAATTTATTATTACGGATAATTTACGGCTACTGGCTTCCTTGGATATGAAAGCCGTGTGCACAAAAAAATAAACAAAAAACAGATTTAAAAGCGATATTATGTTTTAATTTTATTTTATTTTTTGACTTTCCGACGTTTCTGTAACTTTTACACAGCTTTCATGATAATAGGGTGGACTCCCAGACCCCGACAAAAAAAAAAAATACTAACTACGCGGTAATATCCTCCAAAAGAAACAACATAAAATAATATTGTAAAATTTCATTCTTATAATAATTTGCATATTATAGTACCTGCCGTCCATATAACAAAAACAGGAATTGATCGTATGTTTTAAAATACTTATCGTTTAACTACCTGCGTAAAAAAAAATATCTTTTGCAATTCAAAATATGAATAGAAGCAAAAAGTTTGACAAAAAACGTAATTATTAAAATAGTTTAGATTATTATCTAATTAGTGAAGTAACTTACCTTCACGATCTCTGCGAGAACCTGAAATAAAAAAAAAAACTATAAATTCTACGCATTGTTATAAGTTATAATTATAGTTTTATTCAGTATTGCTAGTTATACTCCGAATTAAGGCTTTGCCAAACAGCAAGCGGGGTGGGACGGTGACGGGCCGCTGACGAGTTATCGACGGGTCGCGATCAGTTTTTATGAAGGTAGGTAATTGATTTGTTGCAAAGAGGTATGTAAATGTTACCTGATCATTTTATAAATTATTCTTTTTTTTTTTTTTTTTTATTGCTATGAATGGCGAGACGAGCATGCCATTCGCCTGATGGTAAGCGATACGACCGCTCATGAACAGCAGCAAAACCAAACAACACCTTGAATTACAAAGCAATGCTTGGCATTCCACTGCGCTCGCCATCCTGAGACATAAGATGTTAAGTCTCAATATGTCCAGTAGTTACTCTGGCTACAATGCCCTTCAACCCGAAACACAACAGTGCGTTTACACTGCTGTTTGACGGGAGAAATAGACACTGCGGTGGTACCCACCCAGATGGCCTCTCACATATGAGAGACCTACCACCAGTGAATATTCTGCTGCTATAAGGTTTTTATAAGAATTTCCTAACCTTCAAAATGAATAAATAATTATTGATTTGGCTTAATAGGCTTTATAACTTACGCTTTTAATTCAAATGTGTATTAATTATTAAGTAAAATAAAAATATTTAAAACTGAAAATCATAAATCTGTTAGTGTGGTACAAGTGTGACAGTACAATCCATATCAATCAGTACATTAAAATTGATATGTAATGTGTCACACATGGAATGCATGCATTTTTTGAAAGTGGTAGAACCACGTTTATATCAGTCAAGTATGAATGAACAGGCTCGTCAGGGCGGTATCACTGTTACACACGAAATCAACGTAAATTAACAGCTTTCTATGTCACATTTCGTTCGGTAAGTTTGCTGGATGCCCTTTCCTCTTCCCATTCTTTTCCCTTCTCGTTCTCCTCCGTATTAAATGGGCCGGCGACACATCCATGATCCAAGTATTGGATGTTTATGGGTGGCAGTGAACTTTTACGATCAGGTGATCTCTTTGTTTATCTGCGACACTTATGCTTAAAAAAATTCCAGACGACCCTTCATAATTGCGCCTGCGTCACACCGCCTTCGCGTCCGGCCCGCTGTTTGGCGATACCTTTATAAACAAGTTGTTTTTTTTTTTTTTAATTGGAGCGTATCGAACAAAAGCCAAATGATGGTACGCTGTCACCTCAGGTCATTAGCACCGTCATCAGAAGCATAATTGGATCATTGCCGGGATCGAAGGTAGGTATAGGATTTCATCTTTAATTGAATGTATGAAATAATAGTCTAGCCCTTATACGTCGTACTGCAGGACCTTCTCTACTGTTGTTGATGGGTAAAGCCATAGTCCACAACATCGGCCTATATTAAAGGTTTAAGACTGCGGCGTGGGTGATTTCTTTATTTTATTGTGGTTTGTTTGTTTTCCTATAAGATTAGTGATCTATGAACTATATAAATATAATTGTAATGTATATGTTGTATTTGGTATCGGGGGTGACGTTTTCATAATTGAAAAAACCCCTTAAATAAAGAGAAAAAAATAAATAAAATAACATCGGCCTAGTGGACTTCGCAAATCAAAGAAATTCTTGTAAATCTCTATGATTTACAGCTTTCCTGGCGGTGTTTTCCTTTCTTTTTTTTTTCTTTCGTTGGCGTTCATAGCAATTGACTAGTAATGACGACGACAAGTAAGAGATGCTCTGGGATTAAAAGTCGCCATTAGTAATTTTACAGCCGAATTTGACCCTTATCAACAGGTCACCACATATACCTACGTCGTGTGTTCAAAAAGTAAGGTGACTTTATATTTTTATGAAAAACCATTCATTAATTCATGAATATTTAATTTGTCCCCTTCACGGCAATCCCCCTCAGATTTATTATACTTGTGCCAACGTTTTTTTCCAATCTTTAAAGCACTTCTGATATGCACTTTTTGGTACGTCCTTGAACTCTCAGCGATTCGGTTTTTATCTCCCCAATCGTCGCAAAACGCCGTCCTTTTATGGGTCTCTTTAATCTTGAGAACAGGGAAAAATCCCAAGGGGCCTTTGGTCAATATGGTGGCTGAGGCATGATTGTGGTGTTGTTTTCGGCTAAAAAATCTCTCACGAGTAACGACAGGTGCATTAATATGATGCAAAAGCCAGGAATAGTATTTCTACAACTCCAAACGTTTTTCATAAAACATCGATGCAAATACTTTGATCCATTGTTTTTGATAGTAGAGAATCGTCAACTACACCAAAATACGCCTAACCTTTGTGTCCGTCAAAAACGCACTAAATATGCTATTCACTTGAAATTATGTACAGATGTTCGGGACAAGTGTACCAACATAACAAAATAAAAAAATCAAAGATCGAACGGACGAAGCCCACAAAATTTGAAAAGTCACCTTACTTTTTGAACACACCTCGTATAGTCCTCATTCGTTTCAGGAAGTACAGGAGACTTTTCGGTATCACAAACACCCAGACCCGAAACATATACCTGTGGTTACACAAATATTTGTCTCCGAGCGGGGACCGAACACGCAGTCTCTCGTTTCACAGCCGGCGTCTAATCAAATGCGCCACGGAGGCTGTAATATACGAGTACTACTTAATCAATTTTCGTAAATTAAAGTCATATTAACCCCGGATAAAACAATTGTTCTTTATTGTATGTCTGATGACGATGGCCTTCACAAACACGGGTCTTCTTTGATAGCAGAAGCCTCACGATTTGGAACTAATACCGAGGCTTAAGCCCGGTAGTTACTAGAACTACCGGTACTAATCCAAGCGACCCGTAAAAACGAAGTCGTACCTTGGTTGAGTCCATTCGAGAGCGGCACTTTTGATGTGCTAAAATGTTGAATTCGCTCTAAGTGTGAAGGTACATATATCAGTAGATTATGTGCTTCGATAAATAAAATTTTAACGAAAAAATTATGCGCACACTTATTGCAAGAAATATTTCAAGACGACAAGCAGCGGCGTGCACAGGATTATGACACTGGGTATGCGGTGGAGTACTCAGTCACAAAAACTGTTTCTTTTATAGTTTTTAGCATAGCCACAGCCACGCGACGAATCTCTAAGTCGGAAACCATGACAACATAACAAGTCTTAGATGTACTACTATTCATGTCCATCTTCTACGGCAGACAAAACAGCGATCGATCGTCGCGGCGGAAGAAATTTTTATAAGTGAAATAAAAATCTCACCTAGTCAGCTTCAATTTTCACATATTCAAGGTTCCGGTTACTTGAGATTACTATATCTCGATGTAAATAAACGGATTTCGGCCACCTCATTCATTCATTTGATAAACATTCATTTTCAACACAAACTTCACAATCAAATAACATTTAAAAAATAAAGAAGCGCACTAGTAAAAGCAAATGACTACAATTAATATGGAAACTTAGTAAACTGTTAAATGGGCACACTTTCAAATGTTACAATGAAAAATCTTTTAAGAAAACTACAAACATACTAGTATAAAATAGTAAACAATGCAAAAACACATGAAAAAAATCAAAATGGCCCCCGCGAATCACAAAACATATCTACTATTTAAACAAATAAAACCTTACTAACCAAAAATGCATAATGTGCATAGGTGATTTATTAGATTTCCGCCTATTAATTTTACTCGGATTATAGGCAACGAACATTTCCGATTACTCCCGACAATTGCCGAACTTCCGAGGCCTGCCGCAGGAGTTGCGGCTTTCGATATTCATGGGTGTGTGCGTTTGCGACTGTGCACGGACACGAAAAATACTACACACATGCAAACAAATGTAATGCGGGACGCGGCGGCATGACTTGGTTGATTAGGTACATTATTTTGCTTTGCAGCTCCGCTTGGTTGTCGCGCTTGTTATCATAATGTTTGGGTGCTTGCAAATAAATGTTATTTATAAAATATTAGGCGTTTTTAAGTTATTGTATTTTGTTTATTCATTTATTTACTATAAATTAAAGTCATCCAAACCGTGCGAACGTTATAATAAAATATCTGTGAATGGCAAGTAATGCACTGCATTTCTGCCTACAAGGAGCGCACGCCCCTGACGACAAGGTATTTAAAAATTACGCAGGCGTTTAAAAAATCATAAAACATCATGAACCTTGATTAAAATTCGTATTTTCATCACTATTTCTCGTTTAATGAATGTTTGCAATTTTATTCCATTCCAGTTATTTTTTATGGTTTTATGTCTAATACATAAAAAATACGATGTACTTTGTCCAAGGATGTATTTTATTTATTGTTAATGTATTGCTTTGTGTTGCCAATAAAAGACTTACGAAATCAAAGAAATATTTCGGTACGTGAATATTGCATAATTTTAACCTATAGTTCTTGCATTTTTTCTGTGAAAGGAACTGGTTCTTATCATATATTTTGTTCGCACGCTTTTAAACTATAGTTGGCATTTTATTATTATTAGTGGTAGACTTCGTCAGGGTATGTATTTTACATTGTTTCCTTTAAAAATGTTTTTCTACGTACGAAACTGCAAATGCACTGGTGCGTTGTAAAATTTGGACCCATTGGCTAAGACCAAGTTTCTGACTTTTTAAGTTAGTACATTTAACAAGACTGATCGATTAAAATATATCAAACATTGATAATTAATTTAATTGATGGTGTTTTATCCAGTGATAGGTCGCTCATGTGTAAGAGGCCGCCTGGGTCTGTCTCTCCCGCCTATTTCTCCCGTCTAACAGCAGAGTAAATGCACTATTGTGTTCCGGTTTGAAGGATATTTTAGCCAGAGTAACTACTGGACTTATTGAGACTTAACATCTTATATCTCAGGGTGGCGAGTGCATAGGAATCAAAATCAAAAAAATCAAAATATTCTTTATTCAAATAGTCTTTCACAAGATCTTATGAATCGTTCATTTCTGCTACCACCGCTTCGGAACGTGTTGTAGCTGTGAAGAAGAAGCGGCGCAAGAAACTCCCTCAGCAACACAAACTGTCTTCTTGAATGCAAGCATTGCTATGAAATTGATGGTGTTGTTTGGTCTTGCTATTGTCCATGAGCGTTCTTATCGCTTACCATGGCGAAGGCGAATGGCCTGTCTCGCCATTCAAAAAAAATATAATTTTATATATTATTATTGTATACTGTACAATTTAAACTCTCCATATACAATGTACTCTGTGATTTAAACTAATCTTTCGATCTTTATAGATGCGTTATCAATCGATTTTTTTATTATGGCTCGAATGTCATGGGCGTGTCATTGAAAGGCAACGTAATAAGAGGATGTTACCAAACCCGGTCAGTAATTGATGTTAAAAAAATATTACACTTTCATTTAAACGGATTTATAACGAATATAATGTGAAACAACCACATTATTCGTGTTGATAAACAAAAATGACGAACTTATTAAAATAGCTGTTTTACTCAATAAGCCAGTTATATTGGCAGCCAGGAATAATAGAAGTTATTATTTATTGCTTAGTCTTATTAACTTATCGGACATATTAATTGTGTATTCAGCTTGAATGCTTTAAAAAATCAGCTTGAATTATAATTTTGCACTTTAAAAATTTCTATGGTATGTAAGTCTGCCAACCCGCACTAGGCCAGCGTGGTGGACTATATGGCCTAACCACTCTCAATCGTACTCTCGATTGGAGAGTAGGCCCGTGCCCTGCAGTGGCACGTATATGGGCTGATACATACATACACACATACTTTAAAAACCCCAATCAAAGAAACAGTACAGTTTGTCAAAACATACGAATTACTGCTCGACATTCTTTATCTTAAGGAACAAGGTTTTTAAGTTTTAAAATACACTACGTTAATAAATGCACTTCCTCTTCCCAATGCATACTTAAAACTATTATTGTAATTTATTTAATATAAAAACAAACAAAATATTGACATCATAGGTTTAAATATGAGATTAGAGCAGCTTGTAACATATGATTTTGGAAAGCTTGAATAACTAATGCCATATTTTAAACTAGCGGTCGGGCCCGGCTCCGCCCGGGTGCATACACGTTTTAAAATGGCGGTCAAAATGTTTAATTCCGACTATCAGTTTAGAATATCGACCAATCGGACCATAAAAAACGAACAAAATTTCCTCGTATTTGTTAGAAATATCACTACTGCTTTCCTTCTATAGGTCATAGCGTGATGATATATAGCCTATAGCCTTCCTCGATAAATGGACTACCCAACACTGAAAGAATCATTCAAATCGGACCAGTAGTTCCAAAGATTAGCGCGTTCAAAAAAACAAACAAACAAACTCTGCAGCTTTATAATATTTTTTTATTTTAAATACCTCTATAAAACAGATTCGCTAGTCCGAGCATTATTGCATTTTCTGCATTCAAAATTGCATACAATATTGATGCAAGCGTTTTGTAACTATCTATGCATAATATGTTTTTTCAACAAGCATTCTCAATCTCCAACATTCTCAAATAGTAAATAATAATAATAATAAATAACACCCAATAGTCACATAAATAGTCCTGACCCCACACTAAGATCGAGTCTTGTGTCGTGGATATCAGGGACTACGAGAGACTTTTCGGTCTCACAAACACCCAGACCCGAAAGAAATATTTGTGTAGGTATACCTAGTTCCTGTGTATTTAAAATGAAGGCCTTCCGTCTTAAACATGCGTTAGCGTTAACAGTCGTGAGCGTAACGTGTTATCCGTTGAGCTTTAATAATAACATAATAAAAGGTGAAGTTTCTCATTTACATTAGGGGCAGTTTGATCAATTAGTCTTCATATTTAAGAGCTATACAACCGATCTGTTTTGGTGTAACTTTTGAATACTTTTTTATTTTATACGTCCGGCAAATAGTAATAAGTAATCACCTAATGGTAAGTAATCACTGCCACCCACAAACATCCAATAATCTTGGATCATGGATGTGCTTCCCGGCCGATCGATTCGGAAGAAGTGCGGGAAGAAAAATAAGAAGAAGACGTAAAAACGTGCGCATTTACACATAACTAATGATTGTTATGTCTAATGAATCAAGGTTAGGGCTCAGCTAAAATTAATTTTAAAAAATGTGTCATTTGATTTACAGTTCAATAACCTTATTACTAAGCCTATGTGGTATATCATTTCGCTGGTACCATCTTCTAAATAAAATTTTATGGGTAGCTGGCTAAAATGATTAGAAAATACGTATGTGTTGTCTCACGGCATATTTTAACAAATAATAAATCATTAAGATGTGTAGGATATTTGAATTTTACATTACGGTATTCAGTCATTTTACATTATTTTCTTTTCATCTATTGTGACAATTGTAACACATAGTTTTGTTTCACATTGTTCCAAGCTTGAAGTGCATAATTTCATATAAATAAAAACGAAATGGAAAAATAATTAAATTAGCGTCATGCTGTGCGGTACGGAACCCTTAGTGCGTGAAAACGACTCGCATTTTACCGTTTGATCTATTATAAATGTTTAATTCGATGTCTATAATGATTGTAGCCGGTAAAATGTATATTATATAGCACAGAGCTTGATATTAAAACAGTAAAGTCCAAGCAACATGTCGCTTGTTTTCGATACCAACTTAATATTTCGGTGTCCACCGGTTAGCCCTGAAATAGAGGTGGAACTTGACATAATTGCAAAATCCATATAAAGCGCCAATAATTCAAGCAGCGTCGTTTAAATTCATTAACATTGTGAGATTACGTTCGTTTCTTTCAAGGTTGCAATTTCGCAATTGTTTTGAATTTACCTCGAAGTGAGAGTTCGAAATTTCAAATTACTCGGCAGTGTAAATCATATCTTAACGCAAGTATTTTATTGTGGGTCAATCAACTTAGTACTTAATTATGCATGTGTAAACTTAATTTTTTGAAAATTTGAATGCATTTATTGAATTACATTTGCATACTGAATATTTACAAATAATTATATTATTTTAACTCATTAGCATTGAAATCAACTTCGAAATGGTAGCCAACAGGAGGTTAGTTTGGGTTGGCAGCGTTTAAAAAGTTGTACACATTTTTTCATAGGATATACCACAGAGCCTGAAAACGAAAGTGTTGAACCAGTGCGTACTCCCTGTAATGACGTGCGAAGTCCAGACGTTGACACTAAGTGTGGTGCTTATCCACAAGCTTAAAGTCGCTCAACGTGATAAAGAAAGACCTATGCTCGAAGTTTCTCTGAAGGACAAAATTCAGAACGAAGTAATCCGCCAGAGAACTATAGTGACTCACAGCTCTAAAAGTTAGAAGGTTAAAGTGGCAATGGGCTGGTCACATATGTCGCAGAACCGATAACTGCTGAAGTAATCGGGTTTAGAGTGGATACCGCGTTTTGACAAACGTAGCGTGTGACATCCTCCGGGCAGATGCACTAGAAGGCACTAGCACTCCTATTCCTCCTTAAAATTTAACTAATTATTCAACAATAAATTGCTATTAACTCCATTGGTGACGGAAAGAAAAAATAGTTATTATCCTTCTGGAACGAATTTGAGTGGAATTCAATAGCCCTAAACATTTTATTCAATATTCATTTTCTATTAATTTGTGCGTGTTGGACAACCTGTCAAATTTCAGGGTAGAAAAAGGTAGATCGGCACCACCATTTTTATCTACGTTTCTGAACAACCACTGCTCCCTCTACATTATATATACTCTATCATTATGTCCTTATCAAAATTTGTTGATAAATATTCAACGAAATTTCAAAAATTCTCATTCACAAAAATAATTCACACGTGAGCAAAGTTAATGTAATATGCATACAAATTTCGCGGAATTTTTTTCTTCTGTATAAGTGTTTGTTAAACTTGTTTTGTCTCGTGAATCGCATTTAAATATCGGTATCATCTGCATGTTTGCTATGTTGTGTTTCATTACAAATAGTTCACACATTAAGGGACGAACCTTTAAATCGAAGTCAAGGGAATATTACTATCATTTTATTGCATAGGATCGGCAAATGAGCAAACTTCTCACCGGATGGTAAGTGATCATTGCCGCTTATTCACAAGGCTTAGATCATGAATGTGATGCTGGCCCTTAACATCGGGAGTAGAGGGATAACGAAAAAAGATGGGAATAGGAAAAGGGTATTGGCATCCGCTAATCTCACTTACCGAACGAAATGCAATAGCAAAGCTGTCGCTTCACTTCGATCTTCTGTGAGACAGTGGTACCACCCTAGGCGTGCCTGCCCATTCATATCGAGTCATGACTGACAGCGTAGCTCTGCCATATCCAAAGTCTCCGGCTTTCAACTGTTACCTGATGTGCTATGTCACTAAGTACGTACTACATACGTATACAATCTTAAGTGCATTCGGGGTAATATTAATGTACGACAACAGAAAATATTAAAGTAATTCGTATGTTTTGGATAAACTGTGCTGATTTGTTTGATTGTTTTTTTAAAGATCAATAAACAACTATTATCTACGGATAATAATTTCAAAACTAGTCGAAAGGTTAACACAACTAAGCAATAAATAAATATCAATCTGCAAATATCACAGACTTATTGAGTAAAAAAACTATTTTATTATATTAACATTTATGTTCATCAATTCTAATAATGTGGCTATTTCACTTTATTAGCGTAATAAACCAATCAAAAGCTGTTTGTTATGCGTGTTTTTATCATGAATCACTGACCGAGATTGGTAACATCCCTTTATTACATTTTGTCTGATTGACACGTCCATGACATTCGGGCCATATTCTTTTATTGCGATAAATAGCGATACGAGCATGCCGTTCGCCTGATGGTAAGCGATACGATCGCTCATAAACAGTAGCAAAACCAAACAACACCATGAATTACAAAGCAACGCTTTGCACTCCACTGCGCTCGCCATCCTGAGACATAAGATGTTAAGTCTTAATATGTCCAGTAGTTACTCTGGTTACAATGCCCTTCAATCCGAAACACAACAGTGCATTTACACTGCTGTTTGACGGGAGAAATAGACACTGCGGTGGTACCCACCCAGATGGCCTCTCACATATGGGAGACCTACCCACCAGTTAACAAATCGATTGATAACGCATCTATAAAGATCAAAAGATTAGTTTAAATCACAGATAGAATTATAAATATGGAGAGTTTAGATTGTACAGTATACAATAATAAACGGCTGAATTATCCGTCCTTTTGGCTTTTCGTTGTAGTTGAATCAAAATTACAAGACGCTTACGTCAGAAAATACTGATGAGAGCGTTAACCGATTCTTAAACTTTATGGATATAATAAATTCCGTATTTTTAAAAACAAAAAAAGAATATTTAAGGGGTCGGCATTTCGATGTGATGTTTCGATCTAAGTATTGTAGATGTCCATGGGCGCTAGTAATCACTTACCCTCAAGTGTTCTGTACGCTCGTATGCTGGACTATGTAATTTAAAAAGATTACATCTAACCCTATACAATAGGCCGTGCAAAGTCAGCAATATGGTGGCTCTTGAGTTTATTTATTAAAAAAAAAAAAATACAAAAAAATTAACCCCTTATTCATTATTTTATAATTCTAAAATATCGTATGTCGAAATTATTATTCCTTCATCATACAAAATAATTAGCAAGATTACACAGGTAGTAGGTCTAACATAAGGCCGCTGGGTAGGTACCATCGCACTGTCTATGTCTACTGCTATAAAGCGGTGTAAATGAACTGTGTTGTGTTTCGGTTTGAATGACATTGTAGTCAGGTTAAATACTGGACATATTAAGACTTGACATCTTATTTGTTAGGATGGCGAGTTTTTATCCCAGAAAAATGTAATATTCCCATGGGATTATCAAAGAGTCTTCCCACTCAAATGGAAAGATCAATTTTCTTAAAATTGATTATAAAGGTAACTGATCCTGGATCAATGTATAAGCTGTTTTTGTCCTGAAAGTTACAGTTGCAGGACAAAAATAGTTGCCGTGGAATGAGGAAGGAATTCAAAAATGTTTATTTGCTTCTCCTTCGACCTCATAGGGATAGTTTGAGATAAAATATAGGGTGAATGAAATGGGAATTAGCGTATAAAAGGACAGGATTGCATGCCTTGAAACATGGAACAGATTGAGACGGGACATAACGGGATGTAACGGGACGGGACGAGAAAAGCAGTATAAAGGAGACAGACAAGTTGAATTTAAATATAAAAGTTAGTACGCGAAATCATATGATGTTGGACTCAAAAAGTGTCTGCACCCGGGTGAAGCTGGGCCGGGCCGTAAGTATAATAATAAATCAGATATTATAAGTATCTCAATTCAGATTAGACAAGGCCGCGATGAAAAAAGTGTTAATATATTCCATCCATCCATTTATGGTCATTGGCACTATGAATTATAATAAAAATGTATGGATATTTTATGGCTGTATATCTGCAAAGCTGTTATAGCTGTGTTGCAAATTATTACAACATTTCCTTCCACCCACTTGACCTGAATAAGTTGTTATTTAAGATTTACCACATGTGGATTTAAATATAATATATCACCGACCGTATAATATATCGTTAAATGCTCTCAAGATTTGATCAAACTTTTTTAAGTTTCGTGTAGTAATATTCCTCGGCTAATAAGATACTAATTACTTTATCTATTTTTATATCTGACTGCCTCGGTGGCGTAGTTGTACTAGGGTACGATTACAAAGCTGAGGTCTTGGTTTCGAATCCCGGGTTGGGCAAAGTGATATTAGAATTTTCTATTCATTATCAGCCCAGAGTCAGGAATTTGTGCCCGATATGGCGATAGGCTCGCCACCTATCACACCGTGGGACGGAACATGCAAGGCGAAATATAGGTGCCCTGGCACCTCTGCCTACCCCTTCTGGGAAAAAGGCGTGAGTTTATGTATGTATGTATGTATTTTTATATCGAAAAAGTACCCTGAATCGAAAGTTCCCTGACGTGAATGCCTAAAGAGAATGGACGAAGCGAAAGTAGTATGACAGGATCGAGCAGAATGAAGATCCATATTCTCTGCCTACCCCCATTGGATACATGCGTGACGTTCATGTATGAATGTAGATATTTTTATATGTGAAGTATCATACGTGCTTAGTCACTTTTACAACCGGTACGTTTCAGAAAAACTATTTCTCTACCACCATTTTAAATAATGCATGTTATAATGGATGTTTCTTAGTCAAATCAATTTAATAATAGGGAATATGCACCAGACTTCAAAATAAGTCAAAATATTTTTTTTGTAATCTTTTTTAATATAGAAATATACCTTAAAGATATTTTTTAAATTTATCAACTCTAAATCGGTAAAATAAATACTTAAAAAATGACATTTCAAATTTGCCGCGCATTTTTTCCAAAACGCGATCTATTGCTTGAAAAGGAAAGTGACGACAATGGGCACGTTCTTATGAAGTTTTAGCTTGTTGTTTTACGTTTGTTTATGAGTTATTTTGTGCTTTCTTTATGCTATTAAATAAAATGGATTATTTTGTCACGAAATACAGTTCTGTAGCAATTCATTAAAGAAACTTAATCCAAATACTAAGTTGCTCATAACGTGCCCTATGACGTCACAACGAGTTCGCGCCAACATGGCGTTCAAATGCTTCGAAACTGATAGCAGTTTTGATATTTTTTTTGTACTTTATTAATTGATATTTTCAAAGACTTATATTTTTTTCCGATAATGTAATAACATACAGAATTGATTAAAAATATAAAAAAATGACATGCATATTCCCTATTAGGTTGTAGTCAAAATAGGCTGAAAACTGAAAAGCACCTTTCAAACCTATAATTGAAAAAAATCTAGCCAAGAGTCTAACCACTGAACATCGTTACCTTTGCCATTAAAAACAAGATCGTTGAAAACGTTTACGTTATTTAGAATTTACCCAAAATTCGCTCACTCTTTGTTACCCTTGTATTTAAGTATAACTTTTGTAAGTCGTAGAGCCACGCTGTTGTGATTTATGGACTCAGCACCAATGGGCACGCTCGTCCAGGGTGGTAGTACCACTGTCTTACAGGAAATTGATCTGAAGCGATAGCTTTGCTGTCGCATTTCGTCCGGTTAGTGAGATAGCCGAATGCCTGATACTCTTTTTCTCTTCCCTTCCTTTTCCCTTCCCGCTCCCCTCCCGATTAGATTGGTCGGAAATACATCCATGATCCAAGCGGTGTGGATATTCATGGGCAGCAGTGGCCACTTACCATCAGATGACCTGTTTACTCGTTTTCCAGACTTATGGAATAAAATTCTATTTTATTTTCTCTGTAATTTAAAACATTCGAGAACACGAATTGACCTTGTTGTTAAGCCATTTGTTAAGAATAGCAACCCGCTTAAAAACTTTATTGTTTAATTTATGTTCTATTATGAAATATTTATTAATCTATTTAAATATAAGTTACGGATGGTATGTTACTGCGTAATTATTATTATGTAAGGCAGTATGGTTATGGAAAAAACTTAAACGAGTATAGGTTATTAAAAAAAAACAACATTGTTCAATACTAAGATAACACCTGCATTACAAGTGGATTAAAAACACAACGCAAATTAACCAATACAATATTTGTTTTAATAGGAGAGCCGTTAAACTCTAGAATGTTTATTCACATTTCTGAAAATTATCTCTCTGATTTTATTTGATTTTCTAGTATTACAAATATTGTCTATGCCTTTTATTGATATGTATATCAGTAGTTTGTGTTAAAATGTTAAATATGCATGTCGTTGGTGTGCCTATTTCACAAAAAATATATTACTTCAAAATACCAATGGCGGCGGTTTTAAGCCCTTTGAGGTACCAATCCAAAACCTACGCTGACATAATATAAAACGGTTAAGTCCGGTACTATTTTACTGTGTCTGCCGGCTGCAGTATCAAAATTATTCTATTCACTAGATAAGAGTGCAGAATTCAGCCACTCCGATGACGTCCTTCGTTTTGTGTTACAACGGGTTGAGGATACCACGGCGAAATTCTTACACTCGCACCCACAGCTAGAAAAAAATACAAACCATATAAATCGATATCTTAAGTACTATGTCAATTGGTAATCAAGTTAGTAAATATTGGGAAAAATCAAATAATTTGTAAATTATTTCTGGCCTGTTACAAGCAATTAAAATCCCAAACCATAATTACTCCAACCTGGATTTCATTTTAATTACAACACTTTTTCCATTATTTAGTTCGAAAGTAACAATGTAACATGAATATGTGACATACTCCAATTACTTTTTAATTATTAAGTACCGTGTAATATTTTTATCGTGCCGTGAAATGCCACAATTGTTGCCAGGAACAAAAAGTCCTGCCATTATTTCGGCGAATGTTCGGCAAATATTTTTATTACGCCAATCACCATTACGTTCTACGGATGCGGCAGCGGATGCTTCTGAGAAAAATCTCTAAAGGAAACAAAAGGCCTCAGTGGACCTAATAATATAACTTCACTCTTTTTGGGAAAACTAGGGAGCTGGAAATAATTTGGCAGTTACCAGCATAGAATATACAATTGTAACAAATTGCATTGTTCTTTTTTATTTTAATGAATAGCGAGACGGATTGCCAATCGCCTGATGGTAAGCGATGCGACCGCTTATGGACAGTAGCAAAACCAAACAATACTATCAATGGCAAAGCTATGGTTAGCAATCTACTACACTCGCCACCTTGAGACATAAGATCATTTTCTCCAAAACGAAACACAAGACTGCGTTTCCATTGCTGTTTAGTGGAGGAAATAGACATTGCGTTAGTACCTACCCAGGCGGCCTCTCATATATGAGAGATCTACCTGGTCTACCCACCACCGGTAATTTTTTCTTAGCTTGGAGTTTTATGATCAGGATTTAAGAAAGTTTTAAACATATTTTTTATTTTCCTTCTAATGAAAGAGGAATTTCAATGATCATAGTATAAAATAAGTGCGTGGTGGCCTGTTGGTAAACGGACCAGACGCGGCTGCCAACATGTTCACGGTGGTCGCGGGTTCAAATCCCAGGGCACACCTCTGACTTTTCGGAGTCATGTGTGTATTGATAGTCAATCACCACGCACTAAAACGGTGAAGGAAAACATCGTGAGGAAACCTGCATACCATAGCAGTTTATATAAATTTCTATGATATGTAGGTCCGCCAACCCGCACTAGGCCAGCGTGGTGGACTATATGGCCTAACCACTCTCAATCGTACTGTCGATTGTAGAGTAGGCCCGTGCCCTGCAGTGGGACGTATATGGGCTGATACAGACAGATACAGTATAAAATATGGTATGTAGCTAACCTAAAGATAAGTGGAATATTATTAAGTGTGAGTTTTCACCATGATGTCGATGTAATATGTTAAATTTGGCAAAAAATTATGGACATTTTAACAATTTCATGTAATTATCTATTGGTAAACAATTCCCACTTTGAGCTATCCTTCGCTTAATAGTAATAGTGATGATGATGCACAAAGCTTTAGCAAGCTTTAGTACTATCATAAATGTTGGATGATCGTCGGAATCTTTTAAAAATAATATTAAATGTTGGATGATCGTCGGAATCATAACGGACAGCCTCCGTGGCGCAGTTGGTTAGACGCCGCCTGTGAAACGAGAAGCCGCGGGTTCGATCCCCGCACCGAGAGAAATGTTTGTGCGGCCCACAAATATTTCTTCCGGGTCTGGGTGTTTGTGAGACCGAAAAGTCTCTCTTCCGGAACTACGAGAGACTTTTCGGTATCCGGATACCCACGACACAAGACTCGATCTTAGTGTGGGGTCAGGACTATGTATGTGACTGTTGGGTGTTATTTATTTATTTATTTATTTATCTTTTAAAAATAATATTAAATATTTAGGTATTATAAGTACTTCCCGTTTTCTACGTTAGAAAATTTCTTAAATTTTATGTAATAAATATATTTTTCGATCTCGAAGTAATTTACAATATCACTTCTAATCTATTAAAGTATATTATACCATCGTAAAATACAAGGTTTTCAAAAATGCCATATGTTTTTGAATGTCTGATGTTGTGGGTCAACTGTTAATGCACATTTGCGAACATTGTACACACTGACCACAAACGATAGAATACAAAATAATATAAAAGCGTAATTTTATACATGAGATTTCGAAAGAGTCCAATAATGGAAAAATATCTTACCTTTTCTATATTTTAATACATTGTTGCTTTTTAAAGATTAGCTCTTATGTTGTTTTGGAATAAATGTTATATGTAGATTTTTGTATTCAGTTAAATACACGAAGTCTATGTAAAATATATTTACATGTTAGTTTATGAACATAATAATAACATCCATAAACCATTATTTATTTATTTAAATCTTTATTGTACACATAAAAAAAATACAACATACAGAAACTAAACAAAAAAATAAAGTCGCTTAAAGCAATGTCTTACAGACAACCATGGGATGGATTTAAAAAAGGAGAAAGAGTGAGCAGACCTTTATAACCTAAAATGAAGTAACCAACAATAATTATCCCATGAAATGAAATTTAATTTGATATAAAAAAACTTTTTGATTCTAGTCTAAATTTACGCCTATATTTTCTTAAGCCTAGTGTCTCATCCTACCTTTCCTTAATCTCTAACCACAGCCAATTTTAACTGCCGTTTTAACTGTAATGGTGTTTCGTAAAGTGAACGTATGTGTCCTTGTTCATCCAGGACAATGTATCATACCATAAAGCACATACTGCTAATTAAAGTTGTCCTTTAGCATACTAAATATTTACTAAAACTTCTTAAAGGTGTAACCTTTAGAGAGGATTCATACGAAGCGGTTAATACCCGCGGCCGTAGCGGTTATGGGCCCACAGAATTCAAATATATATGACAAACGGTGCGGCCATAAATTGCTTCGTGAAATGCAATAAATAATAACACCCAACAGTCACATACATAGCCCTGACCCCACACTAAGATCGAGTCCTGTGTCGTGGGGATCAGGAACTACGAGATACTTTTCGGTCTCACAAACACCCAGACCCGAAAGAAATATTTGTGGGTCGCACAAACACTTCTCTCGGTGCGGGGATCCAACCCGCGGCCTCTCGTTTCACAGGCAGCGTCTAACTGCACCACGGAGGCTGTCAAATGTGCTTTTGTTTTTTCGCACATTTCACAGCTATTCTATTTGGTTATTTCGTAATTATGGCTTTATTACAGATTCGTCAGAAAATAATAAGTAAAAAATTTAATTTTATTCATCCCAAATAGGAACTAAGTTTAATACATGTATGCCATGCCATGCATAACTGAACCAACTGAACCAGTCAGTATGTAAAAACATTTTATTACTTACTGGAAAAGCGTAACTTAAATACTTGAAGTTCATTTTTGTTTTGTGTATATTTTTTATAATAATTGTCAGTGAAGATTCAATATTTAAATAAAAAAATTTTGAAACTGTCAAGGTGAGAATACCAACACAAAAAAATTAGCAAAAGACCAAGTTGCAGTGCAGGCAATTGACTTTTTTTTATTATTACATATTTATTATAATTATTTAATAGAGAGTAAACAAATTGTACAAAAACTCTCGCAAAACCAATTGCTGGGTTTGTCTGCGAGTACATAGTGGTGATTTTCATAATATTATTTGTCTAATAGATATTGCGAGTTTTATATATTAATATTGTGTATTACATGAAATGTGTCTAATTTTATTGGTATAACGTACTTCTTGATATTTTTATTAGTAGCCCGCTCACCTTAATTGTGAAGTAATTTTACATCTTGGTGAAGGCTTATGTTTAGCAGTGGACCTACTTTGGATGAAGAGAGAGAGAAAAAATAGTGAGAGAAACCGCATACTTGAAAAATTCTCCCATTCATTTCAATATATTATAAAAATACCGAATTAAACTTGACTTAAACCTTTGAACTGCTTTGAACCATAGCTTGTAACACGACTACACAACATAGGATCTGAGCTAGCGCCATCTATCGGATTTGTAACTAAATAAATACTAAGCTCAGGGAAAAAGCGTTGTTAACTTACGGATATAAGTTACGGATTCGTTTTATACATTTGTGTATAGATGGTGCTTTTACAGACTAATTTAATTTAAAAAAGGTTTGTTCTAAAAACGCTATTTCAAATACTTAGGCACAAAAAACATGTTTTACTTTGAACTGTCCTTATCGCACGAATAATGAATCGGCTCAAAAAGTATTTAAAAAATATTATAATTGAAAATGTATCTACTTTTCAAATTGTCTTCATGGTTTCGCTATTTGACCTGCCGCCAGCCGAAAGTAAAATGTTACTATCACAGCCTAATCATGTTTTAATATAATGCAATACATTTACGGCCTTAATAATACATACATACATACATTAACTCACGCCTTTTTCCCAGAAGGGGTAGGCAGAGGTGCCAGGGCACCCACATTTCGCCAGTATGTTCCGTCCCACAATGTATAGGTGGCGAGCCTATCGCCATATCGGGCACAAATTCCTGACTCTGGGCTGATATTGAATAGAAAAATCCAATATCACTTTGCCTAACCCGGGATTCGAACTCGAGACCTCAGCTTTGTAAGCGTACCGTAGTACAACTACGTCTCCGAGGCAGTCACTTAATACCTTAATAATACGCAGTTTTAAAACCATGACCTATTAAATATTTTTTCCTTCTTCGCTCAAACTGAATTCAAAAATTATTCGAAAGGGACCAAACATGCGATAGCTAAAATAGGGTTTTAAACAGTCTATGAATAAGGCTAAAAGGCCGGAAACATACTAATGAAACGCCACGCCACCCAATCCGACGTGACACGTGTTGAATCAAATCCAATCGTAGTATTTCTATGACCAGAACGACACTACAAACACGCCACGCAATGTAGCATCGCTTATTTAGTGTGGTTAGTAGCCATATAAAAAGTACGATTTGATTAGATTTAAAGCGCGTCGCGTTGGTTTGGGTGGCGTGGCGTTTCATTAGTATGTTTCCACTATACATTTTACATCCACACCGCCGCGCTGTCTTTTGTCGAGCAACACTGTGTCACACGGTTGCATTAGCTAACAATCTATAATTTTAGTTCCTACTTGTTACTAATTCCAAATAACTAATAACGAGCAGCAAGAACTTCACGTTCGAAATTTAAAACGTCATCCCAGTTTTTCCCGATTCAAACTCAGATCCATTAGCGCAACAAATTAACTCAGCTACCACTCCTAAACTAAAAACAGTTCCCGGAACTTACTAACAAGCTTGGAAATTCAGATAAACAGCTTTCAACGCGCTCCAAGGGGAGAATGAGTTAGTAGAAAACACAGAAAAGTAGAATCCCGAGAACGAACGCATCTCGGGAAGTTCGTTTGAGATGTCGTTGTAGGTGTATAAACTTATAATTGTTATTGGGAATGCAAATTATTTATTATGTTTGAAAAAGTTGAAAAAATATTGTGAACATCTGTGTTATGAGCGATTATATCATCAAGTTATAAATAAACATGATTGGTGTTTTTTTAAATTCTATACGTTTCTGGTTATTTTTATTGCATAGGTCCAGTAAACGATGAACATTCATTGTTTTGTCAGCCGCTTTGCACGGAGGGAAGTGGACAATAATTTATTTCCAACTCCTCCTATTAATTTAACTATCTGATTGATTTCGTTGCAGGTTAAAGACAAGTTAGACATTCACGGAGACTCGATATAGTGTGTCGATTGTGTTGTGCTTGGATTATGGATGTTTTGCCCATCAATCGGGAGAAAAGTGGAAAGGAAAAAGGATGGGAAGAGGAAAGGGTTATTAGCCATTGGGCAGCCGGCAATCCCACCGATCGAACAAATAGTGGCTGCGAAGATGTTGCTTTACGTCGACTTCCTGTGAGACAGTAGTAACGCCCTGGACGAGACATGTTGAGTCATGACTGACAACAGCGTGGCTACCACTACCAACGATTGTTGTGCTATTTTTATTATGAATTTATCGTTGATTTAACAAATAAAATTTAATGGCAACAAGTAAAGTGGAATGAGCCGGCTCCACCAATGTGGATACACCAACTGTCTTACAAAATCAGACATGAAGCGAAGGTCGTATTTCATTTGCCAAGTGAATTTGCATTTTTTTCTTTTCTCATCCTTTTCTTGTGCCTTCCTTCCACATTTTCAATACTGGTATCGCCTCTACTGCTCCAGTGTTGATGTTCATGATATTTCATTCATTAACATTCTATCAGATAAGCAATTTGGCATTTTATCAGACATAATTATTTTATTGCCCTGCAGTCTATTCGCCTCATAGACAGCGATTCAACCGTTCATGGATAGTATCGAAACCAAACAACACCATGAATTACAAAGCAAATATTGGCATTCCTGTGCTCGCCATCCTTAAATATAAGATATTAAGTCTCAATATGCCCAGTAGTTACTCTGGCTACAATATCCTTCAAATCAGTAACATTTAAACTACTATTTGGCGGTAATTACGCAATAGAAATCAGTTAAACTTACTCCCTAGTTAGTATAGAAGTGTCTAAAATTACATGTACATTATTGCAATAGCGAATTTTTCCACTGCTCCCTGCATCGAGAGCATGCTACTATAACAGATTCCTTTAATATTGCTTTTGTTCCGACTAAGGCATTTCAAATATTCCTCTACTAAGCAAAACCTATTACAACAGGCGTATGGTGCTATTAGATATCGGATGTGATGCGAGAATTTGATGGTTTGAACTTGAATTACGAAATAAAATAAATATAATTCAGCTGGTGTGAGACAGAAAAGTTATAGCTATTTTTATAGTGTCTGAGTACTTGTTTGCGTTGGTAGCATAAACCTTGTATGCGACCAAATAAAATATCCCGTACACAAAATTCAATGTGTGTCGCCTTTCAGGAAAAGCCTGTGAATTTCAAGAAGATTGTTTCAGGTATAATACATACATACTAAATCTGGATTGCTTTTCTTACAATAAAGTGCAGCATAGACAAAACCTAAAAGTACGACATATTCCAGCCGCATATCCACCAGCTTTATGTCCTTGGAATTAATTACAATCTATTACCAATCAAAAAGGTTAAAGCCACACAAAAATACCTCTAATTACTGGCAAACAATACACTTATCACGGTTTTAATCAAAAATCCTTATGTAGAGGCAGCCGCAAATATTAATTTGAACAATTTGTTTTAATATATTCGCAATTTTCAACGGAATATTGCCCATAGCGCGCATTGAGTTTCCTTACAGCCAGTGAAACGTAATTTCAACGCGCCTTTGTGGAACGATTAGCAATTTGTTTCCGGCCGGAGTTATTGGGGAGTTTTTATTGGACCTTGTTAAAATAAATATTGTCAGATTTTACAGCCTTTTGTCTGTACTTCCCCTTCGAAGTTGGTTATTCCGATTTTTCATCTCTCGCTTTGTCGTCGGATCGTTTTAATAAAAACGTTTAGGAAAGCTTGCTAATATAAATGTTTTTTGTAACCCTTTGTTACCGAAAATCGGATGTAGGTACGCATTCATACGCAATTTTACGCCTATATTAATTTTATATGAAAGAACTGATACCACTTCAACATGCCCTTCTGCTGTGCTGATGTGGTAGGTAGCATACTGTGAAGAAATTATTGAAAAACTCACAAACGACATTGCCTGACCTCATTGATTTACTGCATTTTATGTTGTCCGATTAAAATTTAAAGTGCATTAATTATTTTTCTCTACCCGCGTTTTATGATAGGAATCTTGTTAGGTATCTTCATCTTTGTAATTATTTTAGTTCTAAGAAGTCAACTGCTGCAACATAAGCCCTCTTCCAAGATTTCTACTGACTGCATCTGGCAATTGTAAAGTTAAATTTTCTATTCACCCTATGTGTATTTTGTTGCTTGCTTATTATTCTAGATTTACCATTATCTTTTGATTGAAATATTCTCTAAAACTAAAGTACATGCCAGTCGCAGCAAGGCTTTCAGTTCCTACAAACCACTTCTAGACGGAGCTTTTGCCGAGCTACTTTAACCAACCTCAAAGTTAATGTAGCGAATGTTAACGTACTGTAATTAATATATTAATGGATTATTTTGATAACTTTCTATCAACTGTGTCGTACAAATAATGCATTAAAATACTCACTTGGGTGCTTCATCAATTTCTGAATACACTTCACCATTTTGTCTTTACTAAGGAAAACTCAATAGATAATGACTACAAGTAAAGTTCTTTATAAATTTTAGTAATCCATCCAGTAAAAGCAAATCGACAATTGATTTTCGCTTCGTTTACGAGAGGAGTCATCTGTAACTTTATTGTCTTTGTAATAAAATTGATTTTTGAGTTATGGTGTTTTGTCGGTTACTACGTTTCGGTTGTGGTGGATATCACAGGAGATTTCGGTGCACAACAATGCGTACAGGAATATTGTCAAAGCGTTGGCATCCGAGGAGGAAGGACGAAGACTAATTCAATGGACAGTTTCTCTCTGTGTGGTTTCATAGCATACTATTTTGCCGGTATGAAATTCCGTCTGAAATAATAATTGTAAATTGTACGTAGTAGTAGCCAACCTGCACTAGGAAATGTCACAATATCAAACTTTTGGCAAATCTCAAGTCGTATAAATGGCATAAACCAAGATATTTTACATTGCAACCGATTACTAAGATGGTTGTTACTGACCTATGGTGTTCGAACAATCTTTAATCCTCTTTCACCACCTTTTCATATCCTGACCCTTCCTTTTTTAATCTTTTCTAATTTTAGGAGGCGGAATTTCGATGCGATGCTTCAATATAAGTATCATAGATGTTCACGGGCCCTAGTAATCATTTACCATCAAGTGATCCGTATGCTCGTTTGCTGGACTATGTAATTTATCCATGTCAATGCCCATTCAATGACATGTCATTGTGGAGATCATTGGGGGAGGCCTATGTTCAGCAGTGGACTTCCTGTGGCTGATATGATGATGATGATGATGAATGCCCATTCAAAGTCGGTAATGGGTGTATTTTGGGTTTGTTTATTTATAAATAAACTTATATACTTTAGCCCTTCTCCATACTTTGTTAAACGAGATTCTCTGATTTCATAGTTCTAAAATATCATATTCAAAATCGGTATTCCTTCATCAGACAAAATCTTTCGAAGACTACATTTTTATTCCAAATCTTCTCAATGACTTATTTATACTGGTGGTAGATCTCTCATATGTCAGAGGCCGCCTGGCTATTTCTCCCGCTAAACAGCAGTTTAAATGTTGTGTTTCGGATTGAAGGACATTGTATATTGAGACGTAACATTTTATGTCTCAGGATGGCGAGCGCAGTGGAATGTCAATCATTGGTTTGTTATTCAAGGTGTTGTATGGTTAGGCTACTGTTCATGAGCGGTCGTATCGCTAACCACCAGAGTAACGGCATGCTCGTCTCGCCATTCATTGCAATAAAATATATATAGTATCTACTATTAAAATCAATAAATCACTTCCTGACTGATTCCACTTCACTTCTTAATTAGCCTTGGATAAGGAATCACGTCTCGGTACGAGCCAAACTCGCCAAATCTCATCCAACAAATTGATTTTATTTATCTCCTCGAGACCGCGGCCTGTCAGCGGGCCTGTATCTCACAGATTAATACAGGCAGATCGACCTATGAACTCTTAGATCATTTGTAAAGTCTTGTTCGAAGCTCGTTTATTAAGCCGCTACATTATTCACGCTGCGGGCATATTCCTATTACACGACGCGAAGCGATGTTCTATATCTGTTGTTGTATTTACTCGCAATGTTGATGTAAAGCTATGTATTTAATTTGTTTTGTTTAATTAAATTTGTACTGGAACGTTTTACACAATCTTACTGCAAGAAATCATACACAGCTAAATAAGTTTAGAATATGAGCACATATATTCAGCCTATTGCTTTTTATTGCTGGACGTAGGGTTCACCAAGTAAGCGCCTACCATCCAGATCTTGAGCAGCGTTCATTCATCCGCTGCCTGCCACCCTTTTCAAGTCGTCCGTCCATCGGGCACCTGGGCTTATTACGTTTAGGTACTCAAGCGCCGTCTACAATCGAACACTTGTCTTCTCTACCGACCACCTGTTCGGCGGCAGACGTGCCCTGCCTATCTCCACTTTAGTATGAGCAATATTGGTGACATATGATAGTACTATTTGTTTACAAAGCCACACTTCCTCTCAACTAAGCTGTCATTCAGTTACACTGACCATTTACTGTGTCCATTAAATGTGTTCAAATGCATGTGGTTTGCCATAATGTGTGTTGTGTTTGCCTACTGTTACAAATTACTCGTATAGATTGGAAACAGGAATGATGAATTTAGTTTCTGAAGTTTTGACCTATAAAAGTAGTTGTCTAACAATTGTGAAAGGAATTTGAATATTCGGAACAAACAACCCTCATTTTGTAAATCATGATATTACTTAGTTTAATAACTCACAAATCGGAATTTTAGGAGGTTTTGATTTTCCATCATTATCTTCTTTTCTTTGCTTGTTTACATAATAACAACATATGAAGAGTTTTTTTGAACAAAGATGGCTTCTTATATAAAGCAACTGAACTAGTTTGGTTCCTATTCATCCTGTTCAACAGCAGTAAGTTATTAATGTATTTAGCACAAATTATTCGGTTAAATGGCTGTAGCCTGATAAAGTAGATGAAGGTTAGATTTAATTCAATTTCTGGTCTCGGACAATTTCCTAGTTTCCTGTGAAACTTTGCTTGTGGTTATTAACTGACCGTCCAGTATGTTATCCCTTACAATGCGGCTGATGTGTTATACAAATATTTACTTCTAGATCAAGCGACATAGCTCAAAGACAAAGCATTTTATCCACCGAATATGTTTTAAAAGTTGAAAATGACTGTCGTTCTGAATACAGCATATGTAATTGCAGCATAAATCAACACTAATGATAGTGCTGCCAAACTAAACATTCCATCCATCATCCATCCATCAGCCAAAGGAAGTCCACTTCTGAACATAGGCCTCCCCCAATGATTTCTACAGAGACCTGTTGGAGGCAGCCTGCATCCAGCGACGTCCCGCGACCTTTACCAGGTCGTCGGACCATCTTGTGGGTGGACGTCCCACGCTGCGTTTTCCGCTACGCGGCTTCCATTCGAGCACTTTCCGACCCCATCGGTCATCAGATCTCCGCGCTATGTGCCCTGCCCATTGCCACTTCAACTTGCTAATCCGGTGGGCTATGTCGGTTATTTTAGTTCTCCTACGGATCTCCTCATTTCTGATTCAATCTCGTAGGGAAACCCCGAGCATAGCCCTCTCCATAGCTCGTTGAGTGACTTTGAGCTTCCTAATAAGGCCCATAGTGAGAGGCCACGTCTCGGTGCCGTAAGTCATCACTGGCAACACACAACTATCGAAGACTTTCGATTTAAGGCACTGAGGTATTTTGGACGAGAAGACGTCGCGTAGTTTCCCGAACGCTGCCTAATCGAGTTGGATTCGACGATTGACCTCTCTCTCGAAGTTGGACCTGCCTAACCGGACCACTTATCCTAAATAGACATATTTGTCAACAACTTCAAGAGTCGAGCCCCCAACACCGATGGGGGGTGGGCACAACATGGACATTCGACATGATCTTCGTTTTGTCCATGTTCATTTTAAGACCCACCTGTTGGGAGACTCGATTGAGGTCTTCGAGCATAGTGCTAAGGTCTTCCAGCGATTCTGCCAAGACTACAATATCGTCGGCAAACCGAAGGTGAGTGATATACTCGCCGTTGATGTTGATGCCGAATCCTTTCCATTGCAAGAGCTTGAAGGCATTTTCCAGCGCGGCAGTGAACAGTTTCGGAGATATGACATCTCCCTGTCTCACGCCTCTCTGTAGTGGAATAATAGCCTTCGTACCCTGATCTTGTACTCGGACCGACATGGTGGCGTTGTTGTATATACACTTCAACACTTCGATGTACCGATAGTCGATATGGCACCGCTGGAGAGACTGTAGCACAGCCCAAGTCTCGATCGAATCAAAGGCTTTCTCATAAATCAACTAAACATTAAAATGATGTAATAGTTTAGTTAACAGACAGGTTTGACAGCCTTGGTGGCCCAGTTGTTTAGACGCCAACGTGAAACCTCTCGTTTCCGCGGGTTCGATCTCTGCAACGAGAGAAATGTTTGTGCCTTTCTTCCGGGTCTGGGTGTTTGCGAGACCGAAAAGTCTCTCATCGTTCTTGATACCCACGACACAAGACTCCATCTTAGCGTGGGGTCAGGACTATGTATGTGACTGTTGGGTGTTATTTATTTATTTATTAACAGGTTTCGTTAGCTAGCGATCGAGAGTCAAATAGACATAAATCCTTCGCTTGTCCTTTTTCTTTCTTTCTTTAAAACGCAGGAAAAGCATATACGGACCTTAAGCGTCGTGTTTATGGACTGTGGTATACTCAAGAGAGCATATAACTTGTTTTTCAAATTTAATATGACATAGACCTTGAATGAAAAGAATGTACAGATCAAACAAGATGTTTAATGGAAATACCAAACGAGATACGACAGCCACAACAAAGTTTGTATATCCAGCAGCGTCTAGAAATGCCAATAAAGCTGTGGATACGAAGCGGGAAGAAAAGGCGAGCGGGGCGGCTGCTACCGCGGCGTGAGGAGCGCCGGCAACGAAGCCAGCGGGCAAATAGCACAGAGGTAGAGCGACGAATTTTTCTGTTGTGGTAAATTAATTGGTGGAAATTATATGGTTGGAAGAAATAGTAATAGCAATTACAAATAGCAAGTGAAGTCGATAATAACACTTCATAAGTTATAATTAATCTATTTGCTATTGTGATTCATAAAGCCGATCGGCTAATATTATTATACGATCTCGTGTGAAAGGGTGAATTCTTACAAACGCATTAAAATAAGAAACTAAATAATAAATTTCGTGTGATGAAAATTAGATGTAATAATAATAATAATAATCCTCTGGCCCTGAATCCTCTCAGCACGCTGCTGTTGGATTCAGGGTTAGGCTACCGTCTGCGGAGAGGATCTGAGCCTATTTCTCACTTGCTCTACATGGATGACCTCAAATTATTTGCATCAAAACAATCCGAATTGATTGAGTTGTTAAAAATAACTGAACGATTTAGCAACTCAATCAATATGGAGTTTGGTGTCGATAAATGTGCGGTTATCCATGTGAAGCGAGGGGAGGTTGCGGTCTCTGATGACATACAAGTCTCAGAGACTGTAAGTCTCAGGTCCCTCTCTGTAACGGAAACCTACAAATATTTGGGTATGCCAGAGGCTCTTGGTATCATGGGTGCAGATGTAAAACAATCGATGAAAGAGCGTTTCTTTAGCCGCCTGACAAAAGTACTTAACAGTTTTTTGTCAGGTGGAAACAAGATTCGCGCTTTCAATGGTTGGGTTATGCCTGTACTCATGTACTCTTTCGGCATACTCAAATGGACTCAGACCGAATTGGACGCCCTGGATCGTAAAGTCCGAACTCTCCTAACTGCACATCGTATGCATCATCCACGTTCGTCAGTGATGAGGTTGTACATCCCGCGGAGATGTGGGGGCCGAGGCATTCTTAATGCTAAGGACCTACATAATCGCGAGGTGTGCAATCTCAGGGATTATTTCCTTCACAGTGACGTGGATATGCATAGGGTTGTAGTTATGGTAGATAAAGGATTTACCCCGCTGTCTTTGGCGATTGAGAACTGGCGGAAACCTCTGGTGGTAGGCATTGGGGATCGCGAGGACATATGGAAGAGCAAAGAGCTGCACGGTCGGTTCTATCGAGCCCTTCACGGGCCTGATGTGGACCGACTAGCGTCTGTGTCTTGGCTGCGCTTCGGTAACCTCTTTGGGGAAACCGAGGGTTTTGTCTTTGCAATTATGGACGAAGTTATTAAGACGAACAACTATAGGAAATACATCCTGAAGGACGGTACGGTCGACATATGTCGGGCATGCCACCGTCCTGGCGAGTCCATCAGGCATGTTATTTCCGGTTGTTCGTATCTTGCTAACGGCGAGTATTTGCATAGACATAACCTAGTAGCCAAGATCATTCATCAGCAAATTGCTCTTCGATATGGACTTGTGACTTCTGAAGTGCCATATTACCAGTATGTTCCCCAACCAGTTCTCGAAAATGGTCATGCAACGTTGTACTGGGATCGATCTGTTATCACAGACAGGACTATTGTCGCCAATAAACCTGATATTGTGATAATAGATCGATTGGCGCGCCGGGCTGTACTTGTTGACGTCGCCATTCCGCATGACGATAACCTCATCAAAGCTGAAAAAGATAAATTGTCTAAATATTTAGATTTAGCACACGAGGTTACCGACATGTGGGATGTCGATTCAACAATTATTGTCCCGATTGTCGTTTCTGCTCATGGGTTGATACCAAAGAGCCTCGACCAACACCTACAGAGGCTCTCAATTGACTGTTGGGTCAAAAGTCAAATACAGAAGGCAGTATTACTGGACACGGCACGCATTGTGAGGCGGTTCCTCACTTTGTCTCCCTAACCGCCGGTGGCTTGGGTCTTGAGCTTCACCACCGGAGGGTAAATAAATTATTTTTTATATTTTTATATGTATATTTTTTATAATTTATATATGTAAAAATAGAAAAAATATGGTTAATTAAATAAAGAGAATATAATAATAATAATAAACTTTTATTTATTTTCTCCTCACAAAACCATAGGTACATAAGTTGCCTTAAAACTATTTTTAAGTAAATGCTTATTTTGTGAGAAGCTGGTGTCTGCTGTAGGTTTCCACCTGTGGTGCAGATCACCAGGCTCTCTTCCCTATTAGGGCCTATCCATAAAATTGAGAGACATACATTTTTATGTGTATATGTGTAATGTTTAAATATAATGTGTTATGTTTAAAATAAGAAAAAAATAAAATAAAACATATCTAAAACAATATTTGAAATGAAGTTAGAATTTAAGCTGAAAACAAAAATTAAAAGAGCTATAATTATAATTAAACATCTAACAAAAACTTCAACTCCTAGTAACTTAAAAGAAATGTGTGTGGTCAGTATAAGAGTGAGTGAGTATGTGTGTGTGTGCGTGCGTGTGTGTATGTGTGTGTGTGCGTGTGTGTACGTGTGCGTGTGTGTGCGTGTATGTGTGTGTGTGTGTGTGTCCGTCTATGAGTAATGTCGTGGATGTGTATAGTGTGAGTAATTGCGTTTACGCGCGTGAGTGTGTTATTTATGCGTGTGGCACCATAGTGTGGCACACACTGTGTGCCTGTGTGAGGGTACGTCTGTATCAGCTGTTTAATGTTACAAATTGTATGAGCGTGTTTAAGCGGGATGATGGTATAAAATTAATTTAAGAGTATTAGCAAGTTTTCGGTATCTGTATAATCTAGTTTCTGCAACCATTCGTTTACGGTTTTCTTACATTTGGTCCTGGTAAATGAGTAGATATTAATTGCCCTATTTATTTTGTTGTAAAGGCTGTAGCCTTGATAGCAAAAGAAGCGATGAGAAAAACTGGTATTGTAACGTTGTGTTGTGCAAACCAGGTCTTTTCTACGACTATTTTTAGTTTTTACTGGGTCATAATTTAGTAAGGTGTGTTGTTTTAGTATTGTATTTAGTACATATAACTGTCGGACTGTAAGAATATTGCATAGCTCGTATAACTTTGTTGTTGAATAGAAGAATGGTAATCGGAAACTAACTTTTAATAAGGCTCTTTGTGCCCTTTCGATTTTTAACATAATTGTTTTAGATGAACCGCCCCACGATGTGATACAGTATGAGAGTATGGATTGACCCAGAGCAAAGTATACTGTTTTAATTAATTTTTTATCCCCCACATTTCTCAGTGTTTTAAATATGAACATTAACTTCCTTATTCTGGATGCTATCAATTCAGTGTGACATCGGAAATTTAATTTGTCATCTATTAAAACCCCCAGGTATTTAACTAATATGCTCCTCTGTAGCCTCTGGCATGTGCAAGACGGATCTGCAAAGTTCGTACATGAATGGTAGATTAGGCCAGACGATGCTAAATGATCTTTGGGGTTTCTTATGGAAAAAGTTAAGTATTTTGTCTTATCTACATTTAGTATTAGAATGTTGTCCTTTAACCATTGGGTTGCTATGTTCAAGCCTGATTGAGCGTAGTGAAATACTTGGTCCCATGTATCACCATTAAATAGCAGTACTGTGTCATCAGCGAAAGTTATTATTTTGCCGTGAGGAAAATCTAACCTACACAGATCATTTATATAAATGAGGAAGAGAGTTGGGCCTAATATACTCCCCTGTGGAACTCCATAACTAATGGGTAAACTATTGCTAACATAATTATTGATTATGACACATTGGGTTCTATTGGATAAATAATCTTCAAACAATTTCAACTGTAAGCCCCGAATCCCTAGGTATTCCATTTTTTTTAATAGTATGTCATGAGATACTGTGTCAAAAGCCTTTGCGAGGTCCAGAAACACACCGAGACATTTTTTATTACTGTCCAGTTTAGTTACCAAGTAGTTTGTAACATCGTGGACGGCGTCTGCTGTAGATTTTTTTGACCTAAAACCATATTGGTTAGGCGCGAGAAGATTTTTCTTCTCTAGGTATTTAATTAGTCTGTTATTCAAGATTCGCTCTAAAATTTTGGAAACTGCCGGAAGAATAGAAATTGGCCTATAATTGCTGACAACAGATTTATCACCACTTTTGTAAATGGGTGTGATTCTAGACATTTTAAAGACTGATGGAAATATGCCAGTTGAAAGTGCTAGATTACAAATATAGGTAATAGGTTGTAACAGGACAGCTTTATATAGTTTTAATATTTTTGCTGAGATCATATCAACGCCTATTGCACAGTCCTGTTTTAGATTACTAATTAGAGTACCTACTTCATCATTATCAGTTGGCAGAAGTGCAAACGAATGTTTGCATTGATTTAAGTTATTTAATTGACACTTGTTTGTTTGTTTATGAATAATTTTTTCTGCTAATATCTTTCCCACACTCGCAAAATGATCATTTATTTCATTAACTGATTGCAATGGATTCGATGCTAATAATTCAGATGGTGTTTCATTCACTTTTGTTGTGAGTGTTATATCTTTTATAATTTTCCAGAGCCGTTTGTTATTTTTACCCGCATCCTGAATTTGTTGTGTATCATAGTCTTGTTTTAATTTCTTCAATAGAGAAGTGCAAAAGTTTCTATATCTCTTGTAAGTTATTTTAATTGTTTCATTATTAGGATCTTTTTTTAGTTTCTTGAAAAGATTGTCTCTATTTTTTGTGCATTTTAGAAAACCTGGCGTTATCCATGGCTTTATTATTCTCTTTCGGCTGGAAATTTTAACTTGTTTCGTATTGTTTGAAATTGCGTTACTAAGTGCGTTGGTAAAAAAAGTTGCGGCTTCATTTGGGTCTTTCAACGTGTAAATTGATGTAAAATCGATCTTCAATATATCATTTTCTAAGTCCTGGTAGTTTAATCGATTGATTAGTTTTGCAGGTTTTCGTTTAAGATCAGTGCATATATTCAAAACAACACTGTTGTGATCGGTTAAAGTCGAATTTAGTACTACGCAGCGGGCTGGTACATTTGACTTAATCATAATATGGTCTAGGCAGGTTTTACCATGAGTTGGCAGTGTATGTGCAGGAAGAATACCATGAAAAGCCAGCATATCTAAATATATAGATTTGTTTTTGTCAGTACTGTTTTTACTAATATCGATGTTGATGTCTCCTAGCAATATTATGTTCTTATTTGAATAATTATGCTGTAGTAAAGAGTTTAATGATTGAATAAATGTGTCTATATCCTTATAACCAGGTGGACGATAAATTGCTAGAGCTACAGTATTTTTATCTAACATTATAGAAATACAATTTGCTTCCTCAACTGGCAACTCTGTGACCGTAAGAAGTAGATCATCCCTGTAATAGATAACTACACCCTCATTCTGAGTACGATTATTGGTAGTGGCTATGCATTTGTAGTTATCAATGGTTGGTATAATGTCAGTATTGGAGAGCCAACATTCCGTTAGTGCAATGCAGTCCCAATCTACACCTGTTCTAGCCAGAATAGGTAAAAGACCATTTATATTACATTTTAGGCTTCTAATATTTTGGTGAAAAATTTTGATACTTTTGTCTGAACCAATCATTATAGTTTGACAATCTTCAACATCACACGTAAAAGATTCCGCTACTTCAAAACAATCAATGTCATTTAATATTGTAGAACTATTATCCATTATTTGTGCAATTAGTCAACAAGTGAATAAAAACGATCGAATAAAAATTGAATTTTATGTCTAAGACATAAGAATAAAGCGGATTTTGAACTAACTTGATTCTGCTAATACTGTAGAAGATGCAGACGCACGGTAGGTTTTGTGTGTGTAAGTGTAAATGTGATGTGTTATGTGGATAGTAGATGTGAAACATAATAGTTTTTTGTTTAGAAATTATGTGGTGGGCAATTAGCAATAGCAGAAATATAGAGCATGCCAAGGGTCCGAAAATAACAAGGTGGTGATGTTAATTTGAAATAGCAATAATTCCCATTACTATGAATCAGTGGCGAAATGAATGCCCTAGTGGGCACCGCTCGTCGTAATATGTGCGCTGCCTGTATGCTGCTCTCCAGGCCGCTGCCTCCGAGGCCAGTCCCTTATAAAGCTATGCATTAGACCTCGCTTCCGCGCCACCGCCGCTGCCGCTCGGATCCCGCCCCGCTCCCGTCCACTTCATACCCGTAGCCTTACCAGCATTACAGGATTGTTTCAGAATTTTGATGGTCGTATACGAGACATGTAAGAATTTATTATTAATATTTTTTGGCGCGACAAGGAATTGCATTTTATACAGAATTTTAGTTAAATATGGCTTATGTAACTATTTTTTCAAGTTTAATATGCATGTTATATTAATCAGCCATATATTTCTAGACCCCATTGGTTGCACAAAAGATTGTGACACATAGCTTTTCAATTACTTAATAAAAATAAAATCGTATATTTTAGCAAAATGTTAGAGAAGCAATGATATTGTATTAACGTCATTCTTTACTCGCGGAAAATAAAAAAAATAGTGTTTTACATGTTGTCATATTTTACATTTTGGGTAAAAAATACACAAAACAATTTTTTTATTAAACACAGATAAACAAACCGTGAATTTCACGCATCAAAATGATCGAACTTGAAATTTTCAAAGTTATTGAATTGTTTCACAGCGTGGTAATTAATATTTCCGCCACTAAGATCGCCGGGGGATCATAATATCTCGTTAATATTTCACGCCTCTGATACCTTATTCGCCGGGAGTCATTTCCATGGTATCTGCGAGTTGGGAAACGTTGCCATGACAACCTAAACGCTGGCAACACTGAAGTTGACACTTGGAATGTAGTTAATAAAGTCGCACAGTTTCTAAGCGCCAGTTACCGAGCTATTTGCACCATAGCTTGTAACTTAACTGCTGTATAGGGAGGTGCAGCATGCTAATATATTGTTGGATGAATTTAGACGCTGTAGATTTATTGTAAACATAAAATTTTAAAAAATACATCATATTTGAACAAATAATTTGAAAAATCACCTAATATTTCATTTCATTTTATAATCAAATATTAATAGCTTTAGTTTCGCTTTTGGACTTTTCATAAAGTATACACTTCAGTTAGACAACAAAACCGAATAAATATAACCTACCAACAATTTAATAACAATTTAATAAAAATAATAAAACCAAATACATTTGAAAATGTTTAAAATAAAGGGCCGAGGCTAGTCCAGGCGGTTACTGCCTGTTTCACCTAGTCTTCACTAAAAGCATTCACGCCTTACTGTTCCTTACCTGTTTGGTAATCTAGTTTGCCACCTATTTTACGTTGCCAACTTGTTGTAGCAATTTATAGTCATAAAAGTAGTTGAGAAATAAGTTCAAAAGAATGTTTTGATATTCAACACTAGCAAACAATGTTAGGGATTTACTCTTTTTATCCTCAGATGTAGAAAAGGGAAGTTGAACGATTATATTGTTAATGATATTGTTGTTGAAATATTCAACTCCAGTCCAGACTGCGACCGAAAACGAAACCAAGTGGTAGGTTAGGCGACTACAGAAACAATGCAACTAAGAACTTCCAAAAAGAAGGGATGATTTATTTTTGTAAAATCTTAAGTATTATCATGGTTGGATGGTAAATCCATACTTATAGCTAAAACAATAATTTAAACCCATGCTTACCGCGACTGCCAACATGTTCACCGTGATCGGGGGTTTGAATCCCAGGACACACCTCTGATTAACATCCAAACGCCGGGCTGGAAGCCCGTGACCCCGACATATCCTTCCTGCACCCCTCCCCCGGGGCGGCGGGAAGACGACCACAAACAGTTTTTGCCCTCGTTAAAAAAGGGCACACCTCTGACTTATCGGAGTCATTTGCGTATTGATAGTCAATCACCACACATTAAAACGGTTAAGGAAAACATCGTGAGGAAACCTGCATACCAATTTATAAGAATTTCTATGGTGTGTAAGTCCGCCAACCCGCACTAGGCCAGCTCGGTGGACTATATGGCCTAACCACTGTCAATCGTATTCTCGATTGTAGAGGAGGTCCGTGCCTTGCAATGGGCGTATGTATATGGGCTGATACAGATCTACTAATTTTACTGAGCGATATTGCTATTTGAAAAAAAAAAACTATTAAAAAAGTATTATATTGATGTGTATTAATTGTGTTTTATGCCTGCTGTGATGTTTTTATGTCAATTCCAATACGTTTAATGACTACGCTCAGGCAAGTCTCCACGTTCAAAGGGAATTATTCTTACGGCCGTTCTCTATATCCTATATATCTTTAACAAGAGGTTAAAATACCTACCATGACTATGTGGGTTCAATTCTACCCTTTATTAAACAAAGATAGACATGTTTATTTATCTTGCCTGGCTATTTATTAATATATACACCATACTCCCTTTGTTCACTGAAACATAAAATGCATCTAAGTATCTTTTGAAATTTCTAGTTAAAGATAGAGAACGGCTGTAAGTCTATCACTCGCCACCAATCTCAGGTGATAGAAAAGGGTAAAAAGCTGAAACTGTTCGAAAGATAAAAACCATTTTCCTTTCATCAAAGATATTTCGGAGTGATAGACATGTTCATTAAGGGAATCATCGATGGTAAATAAATGATGTAAGATCAGTGTCATGGCTCGGATCCGTTAGCTTTGACGAGGGTCCCTGACAGTATTTCATTATGGCACACCGGGCATTGAATTTCATATTATTTGTTCATTTTGACAGCCTCCGTGGCGCAGTTGGTTAGACGCCGCCTGTGAAACGAGAGGCCGCGGGTTCGATCCCCGCACCGAGAGAAATGTTTGTGCGGCCCACAAATATTTCTTCCGGGTCTGGGTGTTTGTGAGACCGAAAAGTCTCTCGTAGTTCCTGATACCCGCGATACAAGACTCGATCTTAGTGTGGGGTCAGGACTATGTATGTGACTGTTGGGTGTTATTTATTTATTATTAATTATTTATTTGATACATGTTTTTCATTAATATTACTATGTTTATATTTCTATTGTAATATATGCATAATTCCTATATTCGCAACATTAATATAATAAAACTCGGAAGCTGAATTGCAAAGTTTTTGATCAAACTGAATATTGTAGATTTTACATTTTCTTCTACTTGCTAATAAGTACGTGGGATTAGCGCAGTTAAATTTTTATGCATATTGCAATACTAAAATTGAAAAATTAGATAGAATCCGCTGGAGTTAATTTTAAAGAGTTGAGTCTGGCTGAACAAAATTCGACCGTAAATATAACAGTGGTAACAAGCTCACGAAACCAACTCTTATGATTCCGTTTTAATCAAGACCTATTAATAAGTAGCTCTACCATAAATAATAATACTCTCTTCAGCCACAGGAAGTCTACTGTTGAACATTGGCCTCCCCCAAGGATTTCCACATTGAACTGTGAGAAGTGGCCGGCATCCAGCGTCTTTCTGCAACCTTAACGAGAACGTCAGTTTATCCCATAGGCGTGCTTTCTACACTCCCCTTACCTGTACGTGCTCTCTATTCCAGAACCTTTTAGCCCTATCCGCCATCAGTTCTTCGCGCTATATACCCGGACTTCTGCCAGTTCAATTTGCTAATGCTTTGAGCTATGTCGGTAATCTTTGCTCTCCTTCGGATCTCCTAATTCTTGATTTGATCTACAAGAGAAATACCGAACATAGCTCTCTCCTTAAAAATTTGACGGACTAATATGACCAATGTGTCACCGCTGAAAAGACTGCACCAATGCCCAAGTCTCTATCGAATCGAATCTCATAGTCCACGAATGCTTAGCAAAATGGCAAGTTATTTACTCCTCTTTTTATATGACCATACCAACCAACGCAGCGTTGCCGATGAATATGGTGTCTATGGTACAGAAATCTTTTCGGAAACCGATTTATTTGTGAGACTAGAGATAGCCAGTAAAACAGTTTATAGACATGTCTTAGGAGTAAGACGGGCCCATGATTCTTCAATGAGGAAGTGGTAGAGCCTTTTTGCTGTCAGTCATGACTCAGCATTAATGGGCAGTCTCGTCTGGGTCACTATCATTGTTTGATTGGAGATCGACGTAAAGCGACATCTTCGTTGTCGTGTTTCGTTCATTGAATGAAGTTGACGAATACCCGATATCCCTATCCTAGTAACCCTTTGTCTTTTCCGTTCCTCTTCCGATTTGATGGGTCAGGTATACGTTTATAGTCTCAGCGTTATGGATGTTCATGGGCGGCGGTGATCATTTACTATCAGTTTATTCACTCGTTTGCCGGACTCAACTTTTTATCATAGTAACATCACTACCCGTATTTTTTGTTGTCAAGATGAAATGATGATGAAAAGATTTCTTGTATCTCGTTTTTCGTGGAACTGGCTTATAAAATGTGAGGTAAGATTCCTATTTACTCCAGAAAGTCTGGTTTCGTTGTCCATATACAAATTGTCCCACATTTAACTCTTCATAGCTTTTTCAAGTTGGAATCACTGACTACAACTTTGAAGAAAGTTTTAAGGTTTGTATGGTTTTCGAGATATCTATGTAATGTACTTTAACACAGAAATTATACAAAAAAAAAGAAAAGTTAAATTTCTCAATTTTTTCTTGAACCAACCACCTCAAAGGACTTAAATAATTATATCCAAACACCAAACAATACTGACATGAGACACAATTCATCTCCTTTTTGTACAAGATGAAAAGGGCTTACGACGAGACATTTGGCTTAACACGTCATTTGCGGAGCTCCCGAGATGACTCCATATTTTTTACTTTCATCTCGGACGAAATGTCGACGCTCTATAAATGAATGTGTATTAGTCTGGATGAACAGATGTCACCGGCTATCACCGTCCAACACCGCTGTGGTTATGAAAAAAGTTGAAATGAATCTTATTAGATTAATTCAATTCGGCCACCTGAGAGACAGGGCTAACTTGAATGATCTCCATAAATTGTGTTTACAATATTATAGTCCAATGTTTATGACTGATGTAGAAATTGAATGGATGCTGTAATGACGCTTGGTTATTTAAAGAGTTTGTTTTAGAGTTTGTTAAGAATTTGAATTATTATATTATATTAATTAGCTTTGTACTAAGTGGTTTTACATACATTAAGGACTCCAATTGCGCAACATTACTGCAGTCGAGTCACTCGTATTGTTTTCCGACCTTTATTCGTCTCTCACCTATTCCTAGCCAAGTAACACAAACAAAAGACCATGACTTAATATTACAAGCATGTTCAGTATTGCTAAGATTTTATACTATTATTCCTTCTTTAATCACTTATAGCTTAAATACCGGCTTAAATCGCAATTCAAAGAAAATAATAATTTACACAAGCCTGGTTTTAAATATTATTCATAGATACCGAGTCAGCACAAGCCGAACACAAACGTCTCGGTAAATATTTGATAGAGAATTCACTAACTACATACTTGGTATTTGCCTTGCAAATACAACATTATGAATAATACATTATGTAAATATCTGTTTGATTGTTAGTATAAGTACGTAAGGTGTTTATGAAAACAGATTATTAGGATTTGTATTTTAGTTTTTTAATTATTTATATTCGCTTCTTCTGCAAACGCCGACTATGCGGTGAGCCTCTCGAATGGCGGAAGATATCTGGATAGATACCATGCTTTGTCTGTTTGCTGCTAAGCACCAGTGTGTGAGTGCTCTTGTATTCTTGTTTCGAAGTTGTAATAATTTCTTTTATTGCGATTTATGATGAGACGAACATGCTGTTCGCCTAATGGTAAGTGATACGACCGCTTATGAACAGTAGCTAAACCAAACACCATAAATTACGCAATGCAAAAATTTCAAAGCGCTCGCCGTCCTGAGACATAAGATATTAAATCTTATTATGTCCAAACTTATTCTGGCTACAATGTCTATTAAACCGAACACATTGACACTGTTGTTTGGTGGGAGAAATAGACATTGCGGTGATACCTATGCAGACGGCCTCTCACGTTATATGATAATCTGATGAAATGAGAATCTACCACCAGCAGAACCGATGGAAATCAGAAAGCTTAATATATTGAGGTCAGGAGTACAGTACCGTCCTAAGCATTGCTTTGTAAATATTCAGAATGCTGTTGGGTCTCTTTATATGTAGTCGTTGTGCTCATTATCATTATCATTATAAATGAAATAAAGGACAAAAGCTAAAATAAATTATACCTGATATTTCGTTGTGAGCGTATGGCTTATTAAGGCTTACAGTAACCTTATTTCGTTATGGAAACATACCTTTGATTGAGCATATTACAAAATATACTAATGGTTTCTAATGATAAAACAAATTTAATATTTACTAAATTCTTATATTCATGGTTGAAGAAATACTAAAGCGATTCAACTTTAAAATAGGGATTTTTAATTTCCTATTTTCAAATAGACTCAATAGTTATTCGAACAACAGTTTTTTCGGTGAAGTTACTCTTAGCCTCTTGTCCTGTGAAAGAAATTGGAAATGTAAAAAAAAATGATTTGCTATAGTTCAGAGGCTGGGACCAAGTATGCGGACTAAATCAGAACAGCGACACTGCATTCCGTTGCAACCTCGAATATAATTCCTGGTTATTTCGACTGAGGCCTTATTTTCTAATTCGATCGACTTTTAAATTAATTTGTTAAATTATTTATTACAGACATAGGATTTGAATGTTACGAATCAAGATGAGTAAAATATAACGTTAAACGAATGACTGACGATAAAAAAAAGACTTATGAAAGTACTTAAGATGAAAAGAGTTAAAGGATTAATGATTAAGAAGTTGAAGTACGGAAGGACGGAATAAGGAAAAACGGAATGGAAATAAACAATCTGTGTTTGATTTGACTAGAGACGGAATTATTTTCACAGGAAGATTATGTATAATTTAAAAAGTGTTATCAATGGTTTAATTGATACTGAAATAAGTGTAGCGAAAATTTAAAAAAAAAGCAAATAAATCTGTCTCTAAAAATTAAAAAACGAAAACATACAATGGCACGATTGTTTTATGGTATTAATGTTTGTCTATTTCATTCTGGCATTTTTATTTTTAACACCATCATCAATCACAGCTAGAAAGGTAGGGCCCTTTACTGAGTACAGGCCTATCCACAATAATGCCGATTCGTTTTGCCTTTAGTCAATTTATCCAGGTGCATCTAGATTCCGCCTGCGACTTTAACAATGACGTAGACCCATATAAAATATTTATCAGCCCATGAACGTTCCACTGTAGTGCACGGGTCTTCTTTACACGCATACGATTGCGTGGGGTAAGATCATAGTATAGCCCACCGATCCTCGTACAGATTTTTTCTTTCTGGCTCAACGATTCTGTTCTCTATCTTTGCGGTTTTTGGGGCCCTGAGAATAAGAAAAAGGTATGAAATGGTGTCAAATTAGGGGTTTTGGCGGTCATCCGATCAATCTATGCTGATGTTTGATGATTTTTAGTTATTTTATTTCACGGCCTCCACTACCTTACTAATTAATTACCTAATCACTTCAACTTTGATCTTAATTTCGGTCACCCTATTGTGTTATCACTTCACGCTAATCACCTTCCTCTAATGTCAATAACTACAACACATAATTTTTATTATTCATTCACTTTGTTGATTTAAACATAACATACACTATCTTATTATTATTTGTCTATTACAAATCAAGCGTTTTTTCTTGAATTCCTGGTGGTATTTTTAAAACATTAACTTCAACTCGAGTTATAGGATATTTTGCGGTAGAAATTGCTAGAGCTTTTTTATGTGCAAGTAGAACAGTTGGATTTTTGGTTTCATATTCTGAGAAATAGTAATAATGCAAATGTATTGAAATAGTTAATGGTTTGTTGATGCAAGATTGTGCGAATGTAATTAGTAAGCTAATGAAACTAGTTAGTTAATGAATTGATGATACAAGATTGCTAAGTATTTTACGTTGATATATAAACCCACAATATTATTGGTATGTTACATTAATTAGTAGTACTTCGGTGAAGTATCATTGACTAAAGTGAATTATAGTGAACAATGGAAAATGGAGGTGAGATATACATTTTTTAATAAATTCACATACTTTTTATTGGTATTAGTTTTAATCGCAGAGGTTCACTGTATTTATGTCGTATTCATTTTATTATTATTGGGTTTACTCGTAGAGACTAAGAGTGTTAATGTTATATTGTTACAGAACTCATTCAGTTTTATTAAGAAAGCCAAAACATACAAAGGATTTATTACAATAAACCCAGGGATTCTGAAAATGAGCAAGAATTGTTTTACAACACCACCACAACCGCTCATAAGAAAAGAAAGCGAAGAACAAGAAATTAATGATCTATTTAAAATATTCTCGAAAAATAAGAAGAAAAAGACATCGAGCTTTGGTTATAGTCAACCACAACAAGGAGGACCAAAATACAAGGAGGATTCAAAAGGACTATAGTGCGTGGTGATTCAGAACCTTCACTTCATAATATCAATTGACCAAGAACCGAAGAAACGGCTTCAAATTCTTCTAGTGTGATAAGAGGACTCCACGCAGGTGATCATTTAAACTAAGTAAATTGTGACGCTTATCAAATAACAGTTAGTAGTCAATTTTTTGTGACAGCCTCCGTGGCACAGTTGGTTAGACACCGCCTGTGAAACGAGAGGCCGCGGGTTCGATCCCCGCACCGAGAGAAATGTTTGTGCGGCCCACAAATGTTTCTTCCGGGTCTGGGTGTTTGTGAGACCGAAAAGTCTCTCGTAGTTCCTGATACCCACGACACAAGACTCGATCTTAGTGTGGGGTCAGGACTATGTATGTGACTGTTGGGTGTTATTTATTTATTTTACCAACCATTTCAAAAGGAATATTTATAAGAACTCTCTGAAATTACACAAAACTTTTGAAGACGTATTGATTATCGACTCTGTTTTTGGACAAATAATAAACGTATAAAATTTGTAGTAAATCGAAGAAATCTTATAAACCTACATTTTAAAGATGCAATATTATTGGAATGTAATGAAATCTTGGATATTTTTTCCATATCGTACATCTCGATTTTAACCAGGTGTGTCGCGTTTCGGTCATTCATTTCTTGTTTTTCGCTTTCTTTTCTTTTAAGCGGTTGTTGTGGTAGTGATGGTAGTGGTGTTGTGAGAATTTCCAATTCATTTTCAGAATCTGGGTGTGTATTGTAGTAAAAACTTTTGTATGTATTGTCTTCCTTCATAAAACTCAATAAGTTTTGTAACAACATAACATAAACAATCAGTCTCTGCATTATTTTTTTTGCTTATTAAAAAATTATCTCAGGTAGTTAGTTGACAGCCCTCAAATCAACATTATATTCCTCATATTTGGAAACAAGTATTTTTTACAAGTTTCACTTGATGTAATCTCTTTTGCTGATTTTTCTCATGTCACTGACTTCAAATGCTTTTGCAATGAAATTTTGGATATTTTTTCCCTATCGTTCATCTCGATTTTAACGAGGTGTGTCGCGTTTCTGGCGTCGTCTATTTTCTTGTAATAAATGCAGTGCTCACCATTTTGAGTTCTAGACACAGAGCTCAATGTCTTTTTCTTCTTATTTTTCGAGGATATTTTAAATCGGTCATCAATTTCTTGTTTTTTGCTTTCTTTTCTTTTGAGCGGTTGTTGTGACGGTGATGGTGGTGTTGTAACAAATTCCAACTCATTTTCAGGATCTTAAGGTGTATTATAGTAAAACCCTTTGTATGTATTGTTTTTCTTCATAAAATCGAATGAGTTTTGTTACAACAAAACATAAACACACAGAGACTAAATTTTTTTTTTATTTCTCAAAATTTTATCTCGTTTTCTTAGTTAACAACTCTCAAACCAGCATTATACCCTTCATATTTGGAAACAAGTACTTTTTAGAAGTTTCACTTGAAGTATTCTCTTTTGTTATCTGATAAAACAATTTTTGAAAATTGAATTTTTTTTTGTTGTTTGTTGTGTAAAATTTTATTCTCATTTCACTGTCTTCAAATGCTTTTGCATTGGAATCTTGGATATTTTTTCCCTATCGTTCATCTCGATTTTAACGAGGTGTGTCGCGTTTCTGGCATAGTCAATTTGCTTGTAGTAAAGGCAGTGCTCACCATTTTGAGTTCTAGACACAGAGCTCAATGTCTTTTTCTTCTTATTTTTCGGGGATATTTTAAATCGGTCATTAATTTCTTGTATTTCGCTTTCTTTTCTTTTGAGTGATTGTTGTGGTGGTGATGGTGGTGGTGTTGTAACAATTCTCAATTCATTTTCAGAATCTGGGTGTGTATTGTAGTATAAACTTTTGTATGTATTGTCTTCCTTTATAAAACTCAATGAGTTTTGTAACAACATAACATAAACAATCAGAGTATCTGCATAATTTTTTTTTTGCTTATTAAAAAATTATCTCGGGTAGTTAGTTGACAACTCTCAAACCAACATTATATCTCTCATATTTGGAAACAAGTATTTTTTACAAGTTTCACTTGATGTAATCTCTTTTGCTGATCTTATACATCAATTTTTGAATATTATATTTTTTTTTGTTTTATTTGTTGTATAAAATTTTATTCTCATTTCACTGTTTTTCCAGTGCTCTTAAAATGTAACCTTGGATATTTTTTCCATATCCTTCATCTCGATTTTAACGACGTGAGTTGCGTTTTTGGCGTCGTCTATATTACGTGTAATAAATGCAGTGCCCACCATTTTAAGGTCGAGATACAGAGCTCAATGTCTTTTTCTTTTTATTTTTCGGGGATATTTTAAATAGGTGAAGGTTTTAACAATACCATCATGGATTCAAGAGTTCACGTTTGATTATATTTTTCTAGGACAAGTACCTAAAATATGGATCATTATAAATTAACTTTTACTTTGAAAACTACGATATGAATTCATTTTGTTTGTTCATTAATTTTATAATATTTGTTGACCAATGCCCTTAAAACCTTTGCAACCATCATTGGAGAATAAAATGTTTACTACAACTTATCATACCTTTTTCTCCGGAAAGGGAATACATTTTCAAAATGATGGTACTGTGATACCTCGTGATAAGTATTCCAATGGTTATTGTCTTTTAGCTTTTGATCTTACCTGTGATTTATCAGTCGATTCGTCGAATAATAGGAATCTTATAAAGCACGATAGCCTAAGAGTAGAAGTTCATTTTTAATCTATTTTTACTAACACAATAAACTGTGTTGTGTATTTAATTGAAGTGAATGTTATATTACTTAGTACTAAGTTTATGATAAAAATAAAACTTACTGCAAAAAATACACTTACCTTTTATTTACACCTTATTTCGCTCTTAAATATGTGTATCACATGTTTATCCTTGCATTTTCCCGTGACCACCGAATTATTCACATTTAAAATTTAAATACGACATTTAACACAAACGAATTCAACAATGCTTAGGAAAAAACATTTTAATTTACAGTATAATATATACGGTGCACACAGATTACTAATGTGTGTTCAAGTTCCTATGTATGTTATGGGCAATTGGGATCCAGAAATAAAGCCAGCATCTCATTGTATAGTTATACACATAGACAGTAGCGGTGTTGGAGAATATTTTGATTCATATGGTCGTTCTCCTACTGGCTATCACAGAATGTTCTTGAATATTAATTCAAAACAATGGAAATCTATGAATATATATTTATTTCCATTGCAAGCCGTCCACCTGATGTTAAGCGTTACGACCGCTTACGGACAGTGGTAACTGAACAACACCTTGCATTACAATTCATTATGCAATGCTTTGCATTCCACTGCAAAACCAATATTGGAGTTTAGTCTGTGGAGAGTACTGTATATTGCAAATATTGTTTAAGTTTAATTGATTTTTGAATAAATTTTATATGCATAATTTTAAAAATGATATGATTTTGCTTGATATGTTTAAATCAATGTTTGAAATGAATAAAGTATTAATAATATAAACAATGTGTTGTTGTTATTGACGATAGAGGAAGAAGATGATTAACGTCAAGTGATAATACAATAGGTGATCGTAGTTAAGATCGTATTTGAATTGATAAGGTATTTAAGTATGGGTAGTGTATCCTGTGAAATAAAATAGCTAAAAAGCTATTGATTACAGGTAGAACAAAATTTAGCACAGATCGATCGGACGATCGCCAAAACCTCCAATTTGATATAATTTGTTTTTTTTTTTTGGCCTCAAGAATCCACAAAAATAGAGGACAGAATCGGTGAGTCAGAATGACTGAATCTGTCAGACGTGTGCCCTAGGATTTGAACTCGCGACTACCGTAAACATACTGGCAGCCGTTACTAATAGGCAACACGCACTTATATTTCTGTAAAATAATCATATAAAATGTTAGTATACATTTGATGTTATTCGTATTATAATTTTCCTTTGCAAAGTCTTTGATAGGCTCTTGTAAGACTCTCTGTTGGCTTTAATACCATACGCTGTTTGTTCTAAATATATTTTTTGTTGCTGTGTATTTGATAAACAATGAAAAATAATTTCCATATGTCCTTTCGATAACCTTAATATTAGAAATAAATAAAGCAAATACAAGAGACACACACACACCCCTCAAAGATTTACGGGTAAAAGCATGCATATACCGAATATGATGGTGTCATACAAAAAATAGATGTAAAAAGCGTTCGACTTTTCTAAAATAGAGCCAACGGTGTCCACAATAAGCGCTTTGAGCGGATTTAAAGTATTATTATATTTTTCGCTCGCCATTGTGACGGTGCCATTTTTGCTGTTTATATATTTTTTACTCCCTTTTGTTAATTTTTCTTAGAGCTCCGGACTGTGTGGTACAAATTTAAAATGGTAAATTGCGAATGCAGTTTCCAACACTTTTATTTTTCGCGTAAGCATGTTAAACAGATGCAAACAAATATCTTTACGGAGGATTTTTTTCATACCCGGTTTCGTACAGGTGTTGTGCTTTGTGTTGTATTTTCGTGATATTGCATGTTAAATAATCCTGTATTTAGCTTAATGAGTAAAAGAAACATGTTTTATTGTGAATGCCGCTTTAAAATGAGCTCACATTATGCCGAGTTGGTGTTTTATCGGAGTTTGCTTCTTTAACAAGCTTTATTAATATCATTCTACACGATGTTAGTAGTTAGAGAAATTAATAAATTTTGCAAGACGCCTCTTTTTAATTAATTTCATTGGTTTTTTTATGCATAGCACCGGCAAACAAGCAAATAGGTTACCTGATGGTAAGTAATCACTGCCGCCTATGAACTTCTATAACGTTTGGATCATACATGTGTTACCGGCCTATAAAATCTGGAGGTAAAAGGCAATGAAAAAGGTTGGAAAAGGGGTATTGGGCATTCAGCCATGTCGTTTGATCAAAATCAACCAAATAATTAATATGTAATGTCTATGCTGACTACAGTAGTAAACTATCACCTTCTCTCCCCAAAAATCAATAATCTATTGCCATCATTAACGATGATTGCGGGTTCAAATCCCAGGGCCCACTTCTGACTTTTCGGAGTCATATGCGTATTGATACTCAATTACTATTAACTATAACGGTGAAGAAAACCTGCATACCATAGCGATCTGTATTAATTTCTAAGGTATGTAAAGTCTGCCACCCGTACTATGCCAGCATGGAGGACTATACGGTCTCACCCTTCTCAAACGTATTCTCGATTGTAGAGGAGGCTGCAGGGGGACGTACAGTTAAACAAATAGAGCATTATATTGTATAGTCGAAACAATTATGCCAACCTCCTCAAAGTCAGATATACATAGTCAAAACGAGGATTCAGTCTGCATTAAAGGAAGACTATTGTGATAGGTGTGTATCGCGTACGATTGTCTCAATCCATGCACGAATACCCGCAATAACACTAAAACAAAATAACACAATATACGCGGATAACTATGCTTTGTCACCTATTTACTGTTCTCTTTGTAAGCTTAACTGAAAGAAAATTATGCGTGTCAATTGAAGGTAACAAAAGAAATACGTCTTGAGTGCCTTATTGCTGCCCCGTGACTTGCACAGGCATACCGTATCTAGCTACTAGGAACTACGCGTTTTGATACTTTAATTGTATCTATAAGATAATGGTTTTATAGATTTACGCGAATGTTACACTTTGAAATAGAAATATTTTTTACGGATTTTATCGTGAATTTGGTTATCTTTTGCATATTTTATAACTTCGCGCGTTTCGATTACTTTACAGCTTTTGAGTTCACGGGGTGGTCTGAGTGCTACGATAAAATATAGTTTTATTTCAATATATTTATAAGAACTAGAAACACTTTAACTCCCTACTAATAATGATAATTATTAGAAAACTTAAATATCACTTTGCCAGACCTAGGATTCGAACCAAGATCTCAGCTTTGCAATCATACCGTAATACAACTGCGCCACCGAGGCAGTTAATAAATGAAATAAATAATTACAATAAGCCAAAAGTGGATAAAGTTATTTTTTATATGCTACTGCATTCTGGTACCCTTAGGCCCTATTCAGGGCGACGCGGACCATCCGCACGCGGGTTAGTGATGCGTCCGTCGCAGATTAATTCATTGTTCAGTTCTACGCCGATCGCAATTGACAGTGGTAAGGTCTTACAGATTAGGCTTACGGATGAAGACCTCAATTTGGTTGCTGCCCATATATTAAACAGCAGAAAACGTCGCTTTGTTATTACAAGATTTAATGCGCATCCAATCGTTGCGAAAAGGCTTTTTATGCTTAATAGACTTTACCGTCCATCGCTGACATCCAAGAAGGTAGTTTCCGTCGCATTGAAGAAGCCCTTAGACTTTTTAAGGGATATACAACCTTGATTCCACGACACTACTAGCTCCATGCAAAATGATGGACTTTATTAACTTGTGAAATTCTTGTGCATGATTCTCAGTTATGTACTTAAATTGTTTGCAATGATTTTTCTTCACTTTTAAAGTCAGCGATTGGTAACTATAAATACTCGCGTAACTTCGAAGATTCAAATAACATATTTATAAAGTTGGGATGAACTACAAGTTAATGGACCAAGACTGTTCAATCGATACGCATCGGACTTCTATTGTCACCCAACCCACATCCTAAAGAATAAGCACATTATTGAAAGTAGATGTGTCACGTTCACACGCCAATTTGCATTTATTCTGCTAGTCTCGGGGAGACCTCAATATTCCCGTTAGAATAAAATAAGTAATATAATTATTACGTCCATTGATTTAAAATAATATTTTTATGTTATTTTAAGAAGCCTATGATTATCTTGATGAAGCTACAATATATCGGTTGCGGAATTATAGTCTTGTTTAACAAAACTCGGTGTTGGGTGATACATTTATCTTAACATTTTCTGGTTATGTTTTAATTGTGTAGACCGACTTGCGATTACCATTTCTATTTATTGATGTTTTGTATGTGGTTCACTGCACCTTGATCACGTAATGCATACGGCCTTATTCATAGTTTTAAAACATATTTAAGTTGTCAAATGTTTTGTCCCTTTCAAACGACTTATGAATTCAATTCAAGCTATAAAGATAAAACATTCTATAACTATAGTAATCATTTGCCATGCCAGTGCCAAAAAAGCCAAACTTAATTTAGGCATTATTAAAAGCGGAGTCCTAGCACATCTGTGAAATTGAATCTATGTTCCACTCAACTACAGCCCCTTTCGATACAACGCTTATATTAAAACTCGATGCGTCCAGGAAATTGCTATCATACTTGATCTCAAACTGTCACTGCGTTTAGCCTGCGGCGTGTTGTTGGCGGAGCTTCTAGCGGGATCATTAGCGGAGCGGATTTAAGAGAAAATAAAATAAATTCCTAATTGAACTGACATAACATGCACTTCATTTTTACACTGACACAACGAAGTTGCTACAATGCACTTGTTAACTACTGTATTTCAGAAAGAGCGTTTAAGGACGTGGTAGAGTCATGCCAGTATCAGTCATGACTCATTATGATTGGGCAGGCTTCGGGGGCAGTACCACTGTCTCACAGGATATTGGCGTGAAGTGACAGCTATGCGTTGTTTATACTGTGAGTTAAACTGCCGAATGCCCAAAAACCTTATCCTCTTCCCACCCTTTTTCCCTCCAGCTCTCCTCCCAATCTAATGAGCTAGTAACGCAATAATTATCCAAGCGTTGTGAATGTAGGTGGCAGTGATTACTAACCATCAATTGAGCTGTATGCTCGTTTGTCGGATCTATGCAATAAAAAAGAGTCCGTTTTAATAATAAAAAAAGAGTGCTTACCAACTTCCAATAGCTATCCATCCGGTGAACATAAACACCCGGGTATCATTGTATCACGTATAAGACAACTGAACTCGAAAAGCGACTTACGTTGGTCAGTATGACGAGTTGCTATGTACTGTGGTCGCTATCTGGATCCACCAGTAATGTGTGAGGACCTTGCCTCCGTCTTAGTCCACCATACTGTTTCTTTAGAAGTCTTGAAGACCTGTTTGAATATTTTTATCATAAAGCAAGATCAAAAGAAACTAAGAAATTATTTTTACTACCGAGGTACGGCCAACAAGCTATTACCACATGAATGATGACTGTACACTGTAGGTTTGAATACTTATGGGGTGATTAATTTTCAGGTATATTTTTCGAATATTTTTAATCATACGTAAAATTACATGTATTTTTGAAAATGGCAATATTTGGGTCCTGGTTGCAACCAGGGGAATCTCTGCCTACTCCTACAGGAAAAAAGGCGTAAGTTTAGTATGTATATAATTATCCTTAAAATATGCACATTTATTCTATTACTAACTGCGTTTTCATACAATATGCCACGCACCTTATAATGTTGTTATGCTTTACAGTCACAATAGTGAACAGAATTGTATCGTGTGTGCGATGTGTGATTTCTTTTGGGGGACGTGACAATATCCATATTCATCCCGGATTTACGTAGGATTTTGTTATTTAATTCAATGAGTAAACATTAACTAAAAAAGAAGGACGTTTGTATACGAAACAATACAAAAAGTATCGTATTAAAAATAAAAAAAAAATATGAAGGTAGGATATTCGTATTCTATCTAGCGAATCCCGCCAAGTGGATTAACATACTCCAAAATAGTACCAAGGACTACAAAGTTTATAACTCATACGCCCTTCTATTAGACAAATGAGTCGAAATACAGCAGCGTAATGTGAAAGAAAATTGAAGAGTTGGGTCATCTCGGAGGGATAGGTCGTTGTGTAAAAATAATCATACTTAACTTTCAGTCTTGGTCAGTGTCAAGGTCAATATCTCTAGATCGTATTTCATCTTTTTACATTTATTTTCTTTGCGTCTTCGCATAAATACTCTTTTGTTAGTTTTTATTTCGACCTTTTTGGTGATATAAGATATTTGTTGAAATATTGTATTTTTATATTACATTGGGGAATAGAAAGGTGATTTATATAAAGAGCTTCATAAAGTTTAGTGGGAGAATAATATGTGTGTGGGCTTTTTGGTAACAATTATTTATGGTATGTTTTAGTGTATTTCAGAAGAATTCATAGTGATCTACTTAAGTGAGTTTTGTTTTAATTTCGAACCGAATTTGTCTGGCTTTGTGGAAACTCTATTTTTGTTAAGAACCGCATTACACCTTTCTAAAAATATACCCACACTATTTTTATGTACGTGGTTCTTACTGAAAAGTTGTATCGAAATTCGTGAATCCATTTATAAAGTAACATCTCCCTGGAGGTAACATGCACACTAAATTCAAACCAATATCGATCGTTTAAAACAAAGCTAAGATACAGTATAGTTACTGTGAACTCCACTGGATTTGCAAGTGTTTTGTATAAATCAAGTTTTATTGGCATCGAGAGGGCCGTATCGTTTTTCCTGATATCTATTCACAAGCTACGCCAAACGTACGTGTTTTGAATGCGAACTATTATTATGCCAGCATTATATTTCCCTTCTGAAAACAAATGTATTTATACAATAATCCCTAAATCTATGTACATAAGGATGATTGCCGCATGAATATTGATTTTAAGGGAGATAGGATATTGTTGATCCGCGAATTGTACCCTACACTATCTGTCAAATGATGAAATAAAGGGAAAATAAATCTTGATATTTTTGCGAGCGTGAAAGAATATTTTGCTCTTATTAATGTTTAATGCAAGATGATAGTCTAAGAGTAAATTTACTGGTGGTAGGTCTTTCTATATGTAAGAGGCCGCCTAGGTAAGTACCATCACAATGTTTATTTCTCCCGCCAAACAGCAATGTAAATGCATGTAGCCAGAGTGACTAATGGACATATTGAGACTTAACATCTTATGTTTCAGGATGACGAGCGCAGGTGGAATGCGAAGCATTGCTTTGTAATTCAAGGTATTGTTTGGTTTTGCCACTGTTCTAGAGCGGTCGCATCGCTTACCATCAGACGAACGCCATGTTCGTCTTTTCATTAATTGCAATAAAAAAAGAAGTGGTTGAATATTTTAAAAATGTTACAAATAATATAACACCCAATAAATAACACCCAACAGTCACATACATAGTCCTGACCCCACACTAAGATCGAGTCTTGTGTCGTGGGTATCAGGAAACTACGAGAGACTTTTCGGTCTCACAAACACCCAGACGCGGAAGAAATATTTGTGGGCCACACAAACATTTTTCTCGGTGCGGGAATCGAACCCGCAGCCTCTCGTTTCACAGGCGGCGTCTAACCAACTGCGCCACGGAGGCTGTGTTATATTTCCATAAATCACTGAATTCGATATGTTGTGATCTGAAGAGACTACCTTTTTATTATTTTTAGAATGACACATTCATTTTGCTACAAAGAGTAATTTCCGTTCTCCCTTTATTATATTTATTTTTAGAGTACTTTGTTATACTTTTTACCTAATAACGTACGTTGTTTTCTCATTGAAGTAGAAAATTATAAAGGTTGAGACTAAAATGAATTCTGAGAAGGTAATCAATGATACAGTATGGCTAAAATACAATTAGAAGAGACGTCCACATTGGTGCCGAAAGAAATAATGTTGTCAAATTAAGACATTATACTAATACACCCAACATCCAACAGTCACGTACATAGTCCTGAACCCACACTAAGATCGAGTCTTGTGTCGTGGGTATCAGGAACTACGAGAGCGTTTTCGGTATCACAAACACCCAGACCTACGTTTAGTTTAACTAGGTTAAGTAATAATATATTAAATAAATAACACCTAACAGTCACACACATAGTCCTGACCCCACACTTAGACCGAGTCTTGTGTCGTGGGTATCAGAAACTACGAGAAACTTTTCGGTCTCACAAACACCCAGACCCGAAATAAATATTTGTAGACCGCACAAATATTTCTCTCGGTGCGGGGATCGAACCCGCAGCCTCTCGTTTCACAGACGGCGTCTAACCAACTGCGCCACGTAGGCTGTCAATGATACTACCGATAGATATTGATTTTCAAACAATTATCATGTTAAAAGTATTAATAAAGACAAAAATATGAATAGTACATTAGACAAATCCATAGCAATCGCAGTTCTAGCAAGAGAGCATCATAAATGACAAGTAGAAGACATAACACGAAAAATTACATTAAAAAACCAACTTCGAACCAAGCAAATGAAAGATAATGGGAGACATTAGAATATAAAGACTGGTAAAACGAACCTAAACGCCTTAAGCGATAGCAGAAATAGCGACATAAATATGAGCCTTAATAACAAAACTTAAACGTCTTACTGCAACCATAACACTAATGACAAAACAAATAAAGCTAAAATAAAAATTTACAATGCATTTAAATTTTAACTATTCATTTGTTTCGGTGCCAAAAATAAGGGAGCGGTTTTAGTTGAGGATTCTGACTCGGCTATGATTTCTTGCGGCTGTGAAAGCATGTTATAAACTGACAGCAATATCAAAACTAATTTCAATTTCACTCTTATGTCATTGCAGTAAGGTTGAAGATTTGATTTTAACTATTTTTGGAGTAGCAGTTTTAAGTTTGTGTATTGTATGTGTAATACAGTGTACGATAAATACAGGCGCTAGTAAGGCAAGGAAACCGGGCTCATAACATTAAATGGTGCGGTAAAGAGGAATACATTTGCAATTTTATCGCCCGGATATGATTTTAGGTGCTGATTTTATTGTCATCGATTTTTTTAATCTTTTATGGCGATGTAAAGTCTTCTTTATCTAACGAATATAGAGAAAGTGCCAAAAAGAGTGCGGTGTTTATCGGGAGTGTATTTCCATCACCTTCATTGAAATGTATCTTTATTTTAAGGTTATTCTACATACTTGTTTTGTATTATATGTATACGCAATATGCTACAAATAATTAATCAATTCGCACTGTGATAATATAGTGAACTTGATTTCGCTACTTTGATTATTAATCCGAAAATATATTTAGTTACTTATATTGTTGCTAAAGATACTCTTACGACGGTTTTCCGGCATTGCGCCTACCAGATAGGTAATATTTTTTTTTGTGCCAAGATAATGAAATATATAATATCATTGCCATAAAGTATTTGAAAGCATATTTTTTTATTATGCCATAATTAAATATAATAATTACAAATATCATTACCAAGTATAATATTTTTTATTTTATTTCACTTAGTCTATTCGTTACAGTTTATACTTCGAGCATTGTTCGGATCAATGACTTAACTTTCCGTTCTATTAACCCCACACTGCGTCAAAGGAGCAGTAAGAATACAAAAAGTTTTGAATATTTGTTTAAGAAACGCATAATCCCTTAAACTGAAACATATTAGCCGCAGAGCATCTGTCGGTGTTTTAGTAGTTTTAAACTTTTTTCATCATTTTTTGCTTCGCGTAGGCGTTGCACGTGTCAAACATTTAATTGTGAGAGAATTTATAACCGCCTTATACCTTGAATTACAAAGCAATGCTTGGCATTCCACTGCGCTCGCCAATCTGAGACATAAGTTGTTAAGGCTTAATATGTCCAGTATTTACTCTATCATGTCCTTCAATCTGAAACAACACTGCATTTAAACTGCTGTTTAGCGGGGGAAATAGACATTGCGGTGGCACCCACCGAGGCGGCTTCCCACATAATATGAGAGACCTACCACCAGTAAAACAGACTTCTTATCTATACTGAATATGGGTATTTTAGAGAATGGTAGCGAACGCCAGATTACGTGAAACTCATTAGCACCATAATCAATGTTCAATTAACAAAGTGACCGAATGCACCGGATTTCAAATGGAGTTGCGCACTTTGTTAGTAAATAATTGAAGTTAACAATTCCAAATGTACATTATTCAATATCGACACAATGTAATGAAGAGAATGGTTAAATCTAATGTTTATGTAATCTAAATTATAGTTAACCTTAATTATCATTCAAAACCCGCCATATGGGCAATTGTTCGTAATTATAATATTAATTAAAAGTTCTATTACATGTTTGGGATTACTAGGTACTAGGCAAGTATGAGTTGCAGGGAGGTTAAACCTTACGGCAATATTAGCTGCGTACGCGAATATTCAAACATAGATACATCATGTCAAGACGCAGCTTGTATGCCTAGCGCAGACGACAAAGGGTAACTCACGTCTATTTATCTTGGCTGCAGCTCTCGTGCCTAGCTTATGTGGTGGCATAAATTTGTGAAGTCTAAGGCTAACTAACGAACGTTCGGCCCCGGCATTGATAAGTGGCTGTGTCTATGGTACGTTTGAGAGACTTTCTGATTGTTAGCAACTGGGCTGCCTATGCCTGTAGAATTCGAGTGTTGGACACGTTCGTGCTACTAGAAATGTTTTAGGAAAAAAATATTATATTACTAAACATCATGATATATGGATTTAGGAAAAACGTTAAATAATAAATATGGACATAATTACTGCTTATTGTCAAAGCTTATAGTCAAAATTTTCAGGATGCTCTTGGGACTTCCGCGTTTTTATAGTGCGTCTTGCATGCTTACAAAGCAGTGGACTGACGATTTTTATGCCATTATTAGAAAATAGACTGCGTTACTGATGCTTGGTAAGTGCGGAAGTCCAAATAGCATTATACAAATGTTTACGGAGAAATTTGATCCTCCGTTGTTACACGATCATGTTGCTGTATTAGTGAGATAAAAAAATATATGTAATATGTATGTGTATGTATGTAGGTTAATGAATATTAAAAATAAACAATAAACTAACATGTAGCTCGTACGTTAAATATTGTACTACTAACAAATAGACTGTAATTGTTTGAGTGAATAAAGATTTATTATTATAATTACATTAAATAATAAATAGGTAAGGCATAATAAATCTTTTACCTCTTACTCATCTTTTAATTTCACAAACAATGTTTAACTAAGAAATCAAAATAATAGAAATAAAAACAAAAAAATGCAACATAACACTCTAGTATTTTCATACCAAGAACGACACATGTGAGGCGAATATGAGGTAAAAATATATACTCGTATATGAAGGTGTAGATACAGTAGGGATATTGCTTGAAATTATTATTACAAAGCAGTAAGATTGCAGCGTCATTAAGTAATAATCTTGTAATACCCAGTCGGCCTATCCTCGATAGAGTATGAATCTTAAAGAATCGATTTTAATACCCTAATTTAAATTTTTATTGACGTCACAAAAATAGTCCACTATGACGTTGAATAATTCAACGTCACTTTAATTGAGGGGGTCGGGCGGCGCCAACTACCATCAGTGTTGCCAGCGTATGAAATAAATAATTCATCAGAACACTGCTTTGGCGTTGGAAATGTGCGTGAAAAATCACAGGTATGTTTCATGGGATAAAGTCGGCGGGAGTTACTGTGTTTTTTCTCGAAATTTCTTAGCATTAAATATATATTTGGCAAGGCTAGGGAATCTACTTTATCTTCATAATGTTGTACGATCAAGAATGTTGTTTTCAAAAAGGGGTATGGGCTATTTATTCTAAATTATGATAATTTGAATGTTAGAGCAGACGATTATAAAGGGAGCAGTGTTTTTTATACAGATATAATAATTAAAATGGAATATCCACAGGCGATAGCTATAATAATAAGTTGCTGGCCGACTTCGACTAATTCGGAAATGCAAAAAAAAATTGACAATAATATAACTGGTTTTCCAAGACCGCTAACAGTGGTCGCTACTTGGACATAATATATGTACGTAAATATATTCTATCACTGCTGGGTCTTATGAAGGTTTTATAAATTATTATTTTTTATACAAATAACACAATACTTATTTATTAGAATACCAGTTTCAGAATTACAATATGCAAAACCATTGATGAAATTTCCTATAAAAATGGGATATTTTCCCGACTGGCAACACTCACACGGTTTAATTTACTTCCACACGGTGAACGCTCTCCGTAAGAGGGCATTATTAGAATTTTTCAGCGTCGCAGTCCTTTTGAGCTAAAGCTTATGGCGATTATACATTCAAACTATCCCACCTTTATTAAACCTCTTAAAAATCGATTATTAGAAGTTTTTTTTAATTCATTCACTCTGTTACGAAGCATTATTGGAATTTTATAGTCTTTTGTAGTAGAAAAGTGAAATTCACCCGGTATTTTCATTATATAACTTATCATACCACGTTATACGTGCACGAGCATTAGGCCACCGCTCACCAAGCATAAGGCGGATTGACGTACTACACATATTATGTACAATAAAATAAAATTGTACATATATAACAGAAATTATTTTTAAGATCTTTATTGTAATAAACTCTCAACTAGAAACTGTTAAACTATTAGAAATGATAATAGACTCGGTTCTCAACTAATGCGAAGCTATAATAAATTAATTATTATCCCAAAAGAAAAATATTTTGATATCGATATAAAATAATGTTTTGATAGTTTCTTACTGCCACGAGTGATGCTAATACCTTTTTAAATAGGTGTTTAAAAATCAAGTTTACTTCCAGGGAAATAGTGCTACCAGAAACAGTAAAATTAAAACACCCAACTCCTCACCAAGTTTGCACAAACTCCACAACTCGAAGATTATCAATTATAAACTAGAATAAAAATCTCTGGACGGAGTCACGACTATATTTGACTTCCAGTAGACATACGTTGAAAACATCAACACATTCCGCACTGGGAGGTGCAGAACACATATCTGTTACACTGAATACATCTCGAGTTGCGAAACTTTGCCAGTCGACGGAAACTTTAGCATGCTATTGCCTGGCCCACATTTTGTCTCCGTAAAGTGTGCGGCCATGAGATTTGGGTGGATTAAATACTTGAGAAATTATTTAAGTACTTAAATACGTTTTATTTTTCTATGTTATTCCAGTACTAACTGAAAGAGCAGCAATAGAAAGAGACTTAATCAAAAAATAAAATCTCTTTGGTTGGTTTAGGACAGATAACTTTTCTGATACTTCACAATTTGTTTAATAACTTAGACATAATATACAAGCTTGTATAATTAAAATTAAGGCTAAGTATGTGATTGATTATAATTATATTCGCCTACTATATCACAATGCGAGATTTTCATACACATATCATGTGACTATTTAAAAAAATACAATAAATGAAATCGCTCCGTATTATTCGCAAGCTGTCAGGTGAGACAACACTGGCCCCACATTAAAAAATACGGCTGCCTACGGAATTTTCATACTCACAAAAGTGGAATATTTTACAACGCTAAGTGCATTTCGCTGAGTTTAACTTTTGTGGTACCTAGTTCAGGAAGATTTGATAACTTTTATACAGCGAAAGCAACTACATCTTCAGTAAAAGTGGGGGAATTTTATCTGATTAAAGAAACCTTACGCAGACGAGGTATTATTCTTTGCTTCACCTCCAGCTGTGAGCCAGCCGGGGATAAATCTAGATTTAAATCTTTCTCTTTCAGACCCTATTTTGTGTTAATCAGGTAAAGTGTTGGGCGGATTAAATTAAAAACATTAATTCCAGCGTATATTGTTTTTTTCGATTAGAGGAGGATTATTTATTTTTGAAAGCAGAAATTATATAAGTAAATCTAAATCTATACATTCTATGGCACGAAGTACCTTCCGCCAAGCAGCAGTATAAACGCACTTTTGTGTTCCGGTTTGAAGAACATTGTAGCCACAGTAACTACTGGATTAATCGAAACGTCGCGTTGGGAAGTTGAAAAAATTGAAAATTCAACCAAATCCGCGATAAAAACCGTAAATAATAGTTTTATTTCAAAATTATGTTCTATTAATGTGACAGTTTAATTTTGCTCGTTCTAATAACGCAGGTGAAATGCCTACCGAATTTTTAATAACTTTGGTTACTAAGATTGGCGAAAAAATATTAGAAAAGGTATTTAGGAAAAATTCAAATTCAATCTCGCAAACATTTTTGTCATTACACAGAAAAATTCTAATAAGAAATCTTTCTCCTTGAAATATCTTTTAGGCGAATGCCTACTATTATGTTTAAGTGAATAATTAAATACGAAACTCCCAATGTCTCATAAAAAGGACGTATTAATCAAGTCTAACTCAAAATGGAATAAAACGGGTCGTCAACTCGCTATAGTGCAGTTTAATCTACGAGATGCCCTAATCGAATAAGTCATAGATCATAATCAAAGTGGATCAGATCTGAGATAATCTGATGTCATTATTCAACTAATTAAGTTCGTACTATAGTAGGTATTGTATACATTATAATACAAACAGGGGGTTACTCTGTGATCCGAAACGAAACTCGAATATTCTAACGTTCGATGTCCGAAGTTGGTCTCAAGTTTACCTTCTAAAAATCAATCCTTTATTATACATGGACTTAAATATAGGGACAGGACGGAAAGCCGTCACTGAAATAGTCGTCGCTCGCATTGATTTTGAAAATGCTTGCTTGTGTTAAGTCAAAGTTTATTAAAAATGAAGTTAATAATTTTTCAATTGAATAATTTTTACATACAATTTATTTTATCGATATATTTCTAGCTTACGATATGAAAATCATGCATGCATTTGTTACTTTTCATTAATGTTATAGGACTTTGTGAAATATATTCCCAAACATTTAAGTTATGGGTACATAACTCATGATTTTGTTATTATACCTGTTGTGTGTATTTATATGTGTATTTACGAGTTTGTATTTCTGATTTATTTTACGGGCATGTAACAGCAACCACAGATCACGTAACAGTGTATAGTGATTTCCAGCTGTCCACTTATGAAAGACATGTATGATGCAAAAATATTTTCTACTAACTTCTTGCTACATGCTTTGCTATAACATACCATACACTACTAGAAGTAATGATCTTGCAAATCTACTAATTTTATTTTTATTTATTTCAATTTTTATTGTACACTGATTTATTATACTGGTGGTAGGTCTGCCATATGTGAGAGGCCACCTGGGTGGGTACCACCGCAGTGTCTATTTCTCCCGTCAAACAGCAGTGTAAACGCACTGGTGTGTTTCGGGTTGAAGGGCATTGTAGCCAGAGTAACTACTGGACATATTGAGACTTAACATCTTATGTCTCAGGATGGCGAGCGCAGTGGAATGCCAAGCATTGCTTTGTAATTCAAGGTGTTGTTTGGTTTTGCTACTGTTCATGAGCGGTCGTATCGCTTACCATCAGGCGAACGGCATGTTCATCTCGCCATTCATAGCAATAAAAAAAAAAAAAATTATCTCAACATAAACGGATGCTCTAAAATACAAAAGTACGAAAGGCGGTATTATCGCTCTGAGCAATCTCTGCCAGACAACCTTTGGATGGATATAAGGGAAGGAGAAAGAGAGGGCAGTGTAATTATACATATATGGTTTTTGAAGCGAAAAATAATTATTTCTTCACCAATCTGGTACATCTCTTCGAGTGAATTACGCATGCAAGGCCACAAGTGTGGACCTGAAGCGTTCAATCAGTGCCCACATCATGATCACACGCGGCGCATGTAGGCGGATGCACTGAGACCGCTGTTCTAATACAATCTGCATAACACTATGAAGGACTGTTTTCGAAGCGCGGCGATAACTCGCTTGTGTACGGCTTACAGGATACTATTGAAACTCGAACGCTAGATAGTTATAAATCGCGGAAACAATCAAATAAAGGATCGCACAAACCTGAAATTGTAATTATACAGAATCGCTGCAGGAAGCTCAAGAAATGCTGCACAGCGTAAGCCTCTAAACGATTTGGTCTCCGGATGAACCTTGACAAGACGAAAGTCATGTCTAATGACCTCGTCGCTCCGGGACCAGTTATCATAGATGGCACACCTCTCGAAGTTGTCAAGGAGTATGTCTACCACGGGCAACTAATGCAATTAGGAAGAAACAACTTTGAAAAGGAAACCGATAGGAGGATTCAGTTGGGCTGGGCAGCATTTAGGAAGTTGTACCATATATTTTCGTCGGATATACCACAGAGCCTAAAGACCAAAGTGTTCAACCAGTGCGTCCTCCCTGTAATGACGTACGGAGCCGACGAGAGACGTGGACACTGACTGTGGGGCTAATCCATAAGTGAAAGGTCGCTCAACGTGCTATGGAAAGAGCTATGCTCGGAGTCTCTCTGAAAACAAAATTCGAAACAAAGTGATCCGTCAGAGAACCAAGGTTACCGACATAGCTCTGAAAGTTAGTAGGTTGAAGTGGCAATAGGCTGGCCACATATGTCGCAGAACGGATAACCACTGGAGTAAGCGTGTTCTGGAGTGGAGACCGCGTCTTGGCAAACGTAGCGTGGGACGTCCTCTGGCCAGATGGCGGGATGACTTGCAGAAGAGGACCGGCAGGGACTGGATGCATAAAGCTGCAGACCAAGCTCTGTGGTGTACCTTGGGAGAGGCCTATGTCCAGCAGTGGACTGTAACGGGCTGATGATGATGATGATGATAAAGGTGGAAGGAGGATATAATGATTTATATAGGCTCCGTAGAGTATTTGGTTAGATGCCGACTGGAAACGGGTTCGATCCCGCACCGAAACAAATATTTATGTTTTTATTTATTTCGGGTGTGGGTGGTTGTGAGACCAAAAAGTTTTCGTACACATATTTAAAGGCATATTTTTGACTTTTATTCATTTAACATTATCTGTATCTATATCAGCATATATACGTCGCACTACAGGGCACAAGCCTCCTCTACAATCGAGAGTACGATTGAGACAGCAATATATTTCACCACGCTGGCCAAATACACATTACTATGGTATGCAGATTTTCTCACGATGTTTTCCTTCACCATTGTAGTACGTGGCGACCATCAGTGGTGATTATATATATACACATGACGCCGAAAAGTCGCATTTAACGTAATATTTATATAAATATTATTTATTTTTAAATAACTGCAGCTATTTTCAATGACAAACCAATTATTTTGAAAAAATAACAATTCACTACCTACTTGAGAATTAATAATTAAAGAAAATATAAAGTTATAGAGGTTAAAATATAAAGGCAGCGAAATTTTAAAATACCTAGTAAAACGTTCTTTATTAACTTTGTTATGAAGTCATCTGCAAAAACATTTATTCACATTTCGAAACGAAAACATTTTTGTAAATACGTATATTTTTTTTGCGGTACACAATAATATATATTTTTGCAAAATTAAATATCTCCGTAGATATTTTGCCTTTTATTGCAAATGGACGTTTTCGTTACGTGAACATTGTTGATCGTTATTTTCCTCGAAAATATGGACTCAATTCGACATGCATCTGTTGTGAAAATAAGGCCAATGATTTTATTTATCATTTTATTGTTAAAATAAAATTAAATGGCTAACTACACAAGAGGATGTAAACCGCATAATTGCACTTATTTTAATGCTTGCGCGAATAATCCTAGATGGTTATTCTAACAAACGCAGTTGTGACATAGTTTTGGAAGCAATTAAAACAACTGACCAACCGCAGAGTTAAAACTTTCACCCAAACTCCATTTAATACGTTTTAAAATTAAGTCTAATGGCAGAATTTCTATAATATTATATGCTTAAACATGGTTAATTTTCAAAGATTGTATATATTTTTATTGAAGCTTAAAAATAATACTGATAAGCTCATATTGGAAAATATTCGAATAAGTTATAATAAGTTACTGTTTTTTTTTATTTATTTTTTAATTGTCTATGATAGTCAATATCTGCTACACTGCTGTTCTGGCGGGAGAAATAGACGATACGGTGGTACCTGAGTAGGCGGTCTCTAACATAGTATGAGAGACTTAACCAAGAAAAAGCTAAAAAAAAAAAAAAAAAAAAATGGTAAATATTAATATAATCATCGCGGATTAAATACATATTTTTTTAAAATTTCATTTGCCTCCATCTAAGATACCTTTATTACTTGGTAAAATATAAATAAAATTGATTTCTCTATTTCAGTCTCTACCTCTCCCAATTAGTTTATTTTCCACGTTAGTTTTTCATTTCACTCGTAATTTCAGACAAGAAGCGTGATTTTACGTTTCCCAGACACATAAAATAGTTCATTATTCTAGGCACAAAACTGTTTACCATTCTTCAACTATTCAACATTAACTCGATAACCGTTTACCAACTACGCTCAGACCCAACAAAATTAGCATAAAAATAAAATAAACAGTATATTTCAAAACAAAAATGTTGATAAATTGTATTTATTCCTTTATAAAACCGCGTCTCAAGGCCTCGTCGGATCTCTGCGGTATTTTACTTGTAAATATTTTACGATGAAAATGATACATCGCTTGCTCTTTGTTTTTGTCAATAAAACGACACACGTAAAAGGCTTTTCATGCTTCAAAATGACATCGCTGTCGTACGGCGTGTACGTCCCTTTGGACAAACAGGGGCTATGTAAGATCGAACCTTCACAAAGTTTTCGTTATTACCGTGCAATCCATTAATCGAAGATTTGGTTTTAGTAGTTGATAGCATATTATTATTGATAGCTATATCTTCAACTAGCGTACAGTAGAATTTATCGATTTAGATTTGTACAATCTTTGAATCGATAAAAGACAAGCTGATGGGGTTTGATATGTTAGATTTAAAAAACATAAAGATAATGCTTCCCGGCAGAAATGTCGCGTCATCTAGTCGCCTTGTCACATTATGTCTCAATAACTCGTGTCAAAAGAGAGAGAATGAGAGAGACAGAGAGAGAGAAAGAGAGAGAGAGAGAGAGAGACCTGAAAATAAAGATGCTCATGAGTGATAAAATTATGTGATGGTCGCAATAATTCAGCTCCTAACTATTGAAATTACGTTTAACTTGGGCCAGCAAAGAATATTTCATTTCTAATGTCAGAACTACGTTTTAATTAGGAATCGCAGAATTGACGTTGCACTTCGCGGATCATGTTTAATGGTCTGCATTTAAAGAGCCTTATGTCCATTGATAGACTTCAGTGGGCTATGGTAATGATGATGATGTATTCAGGCACATTAAAGTTGAATTTACATAATTTTAACATGAAAGGAATCTGATGTGAACCGATGGTTTGAACCCTAGTCAAATCTCAGTTAGGGTTAGTCAGTAACTAAGTGAGTATTGTTTTATTTTGAGAATTTTCAATTGGCTTCCCCGGTATGGATGTTTTCCGCCGGTGAGAGGTTTCTTCCTGTCACATGTCGAGATGAATACAAGCTTGACGGAATATTGTTGCTGCTAATTGACTCTGCATCATCATTCTAATCCATCATCATCATCATTCTCGAGTATATATTGGCTTGTGTTTGCATAAATAATAGTTTAAAACAAGGTGATAAGGAAGTGAGTTAGAAACACGTGGTAGTCATCTTATCTTTGTGCACACAAGTGACTCAGAATGCAAATTCACGAGTCTTATTGGCGTAATCTTGTATTGTTCTACACGAAGATGTTTAATTGTGTCCTATAAAATATTGCTACGGGTATAACTTTCAATGAGTTTACTCGAAATATATCTCTCATTGTTGTATCGAAGATATTCAGTGTTCCAATCATAATACTCGTAATACGGCGGCAGGAAATAAAGTTTGAAAACAAAGGATAGTTATAAATATAATTCATTTTTTTTTGCTTCATCTGGCTTCTTGATCCAAAAGGTGGCGCTTGGCTTTCCCATAAGCAATTCACCCATTACCACTTTTTTAAATGGAAACGATAATTTAAAATAAAAAGTGGCTATCACCAAAATCATACTATGTGGACTAAACGTAGACAGCATATTAAAAATGCTGGTTGTTAGAACCTCTTTTATTATTGTATAAGTAAAAAAATCTATAGAATCCTAATGAGATAAAATATGCTTGGTTTCTAAAACGCTTATAATATGCGTTAAATGTATTGTACGTTACACACATCGACTGCCTCGGTGGCGTAGTTGTACTAGGGTACGGTTACAAAGCTGAGGTCTCGGGTTCGAATCCCGGGTTGGGCGAAGTGGTATTGGATTTTTCTATTCATTATCAGCCCAGAGTCAGGAATTTGTGCCCAATATGGCGATAGGCTCGCCACCTATCACATCTTGGGACTAGACATACAAGGCGAAATGTGGGTGTCCTGGCACCTCTGGGAAAAATTCTGGGAAAAACGCGTGAGTTTATGTTATGTTATGTTATGTTTGTATTGTACAATTTACAAAAAAAAGCACTGGTCATTCGTAAAATATCCTATTTACATTATCCAAATAAATCTCTATAAAGTTAGTCTGGCACCAAAATTGCTTGTTATAATATATTACTGTTTGACCGCGATCCGCGTACCCAGACATCGAGTGTCTAGATGCGAGCCATTTTTCGACAAAACAATATTAAAGTTTATGAATGTTGTGTACGTATTTAATTGGCATTCATATCAGTGATTTATATGCTTTGCCTTATACATCTGTAATGCTATTGATGTGTTTGCTGTTGATGTACCTATTTTAAATAAAATAAAATAAAAAATATTAAAGTTGCGAATAATTTACAAAAGAACGCAAATATCGTTAAAAGGTTGGAAAGAAACTATAATTAAGTTTGTAGATGTTCTAAGCTACCTATTACAACAAGCGCTCATTCTATTTCTCGGGTAGGAAGTATATTTACTATTTATTGTTGTTTTGTTGCCTTATCAAAACATATATTCTCGATCCTCTTTGAAATATTATATTTAAAGTAACGTTATCATCTAAGCCCGCACTAGGCCAGTGTGGTGGACTGTATTGCCTAACCACTCTCAATCGTACTGTCGATTGTAGAGTAGGCCAGTGCCCTGCAGTGGGTCGTATATGGGCTGATAAAGATACAGAATCATCTAAGGCTATCATATGTTATCCATCCTTATACTATTACCTTAAAGAGAGTTTTACTTTCCTTCGCAGCCCACATTGATGATCTCTTAGATCCTCAGAGAATTTGGTATTTGCAACTCCCAAGCAGTACTTTCCTCAGTAAGTCGTTTACGGTCCATGCCATCTCGCCTGTACAATGAACTTCCAGTGACAATTGGATTAGCCTAATCCCTCTTGAAAGTCTTGAAAAAGTTCCTTAGATCACATTATCTGTAACTTTAAGTTTATTATAATTTTCACTTTTCCGACTAAATTAGTTATTTTATATTTAATCGTAGTTTAAGTTTTATTTTAATTATGACTATGAATTTTTTTCGTAGTTAATGAAAATGTTTGCATTCCTCATATTTTATTTTATTTTCTGATTACTATTATATATTTATGTGACCACCGTTTTATTCTTTTTTTTTTTCAATTCAGTCTATCCAATGGTTGTCTGAAAAAAGTCGCGGTAAGCGATAAGACCACCAATTGTCATCTTTATTGAAACGAGTATCTTATATTTATTTGCTAATTTTTGTATAATATACAAAAATTATTATATACTTTGTATATTTTGTATAAAATATAAAAATATATATACAAAAATTATAACACCATATTATGGTGTTCAATGATAATTATAAACAAATAAATCAAACAACCCCGTAAAAAAGTATCATATCCAGTGACCCCTAACTCTGAATCCTCAAAACACAAGAGATCTGTATGCATTGGGTATGAGAGCCCATTTGAACGGGCCCGACAGATCTGGCCATATATTACGTTGACACCCGATAGATCATACGCTTTTGTACAATATTATATGTGGCCCAGCGTTGACTTTGGAACAATCATATCTTGAAGGATGAATATATTCTGATTTGTACCTATTTGATATTGTACTGACATCAATTCGTTTACCTTGAGCGAGTGTTTGAGCGAATTGGGAACTCTTGATCACAAAATTGGAAATTTTTCTTATCACAAATCAGTGTTTTTTTATGTAATTTCACAATAAATATTCTTAGGTTTCTATTAATCAATCTTACAAACATAAACAAAATGAAGGAAATCAGGAGGTGTCGGACACTAAGGCACAGAGCTCGACGTGTGGCGACACCCGATTGAGGAAACTCGCAACATGATACAATTAGTACAAATTTGACAGTTGCTAGTTGCGTCAATTTGAAACTGATTCTGTCTTCGAGCGCAGCAACTAAAAACTGACTTCATTCATCCAAACTCACAAAGTCACGAAGTCAGGTGTGCGTAATTTAAACAACAAAAAGTTGTTGACATGTGCCAGTGGGTCGGCGGCTTCGGTGTGTGCGCAACATTTTTGGCGTCTCTATTACACTTAAATACACTCACAATATTATAAGTACAGTCAAACGTTAAATTCGCGACATTTACTCATAATTTAACAGCTAATAATAATAGAAACATTTACGAACAGGAATATTGTGAAATTGTTCACGTAATGTTTTCGCTTTCTGAACTTCTGGGTAAGTTTGTATTCCTGCGATTACGAGCGGGTGCTTGTGTATCGAAAAACACTTGAAGAACGGAAATTTAAACAAGACTAACTTGTTCGCGTGACTACGAGGATTCTGAGAGCCCTCCAGTTGTGCCCTATATTTCTATATGTGGTTACTGAACGGTATATTATTAGAATAAACAAATGGGAATATTTACTTTTTTATTACTCTTACTGTATATTATTAAAATAAACAATTTTTCATTTTTATTACTCATAAGCGTTATACGTGTTTAACACTTTACATAAAATTGATGATCATAAAATATAACACTTTTTATTTCTTTACAAATAAGTTTTCTTATTAAGACGGGGCTTTTGTACTGATGAAATCTGATTACGGTCATATTATCATTGTAGTGTACTATACTGTATCAGCTCATATACGTCCCACTGCAGGGCACGGGCCTACTCTTCAATCGAAAGTACGATTGAGAGTGGTTAGGCCATATAATCCACCACGCTGGCCTAGTGCGGGTTGGCGGACTTACATACCATAGAAATTCTTATAAACCGCCATGGTATGCAGGTTTCCTCACGATGTTTTCCTTTACCGTTTTAGTGCGTGGTGATTGACTATCAATACACACATGACTCCGAAAAGTCAGAGATGTGCCCTGGGATTTGAACCCGCGACCACCGTGAACATGTTGGCAGCCGCGTCTGGTCCGTTTACCAACAAGCCACCACGCACTTATCATTATAATTTTAAATAATCTAAACGAAGCTATATACTATGTAGTCAGCGCTTTCAGCGGTATACATCTACTAGACTTTTCATAGCATTTTATCTTGGGGCTGGTAATTCGATGCTTGCTAGATTCTTTCTGTACGTGGAATTGAATTGAGTAGTTTTCATCACATATTTTTGTCCAAGATCGCGGCTTCCATTTGAGTAATCACCCATCGGTATTATCAGCCAGTGCAGTCCATCGTCATAGATGTGTTTGTATCGTCAATGAAACACTTCAGAAATTACAAAGCCGATCGCCAACCTTTGTGGATTAACGGTGAATGGGTTGGAGTAAAGCGATACAGATCATTGAACCCAATATGTCAACTATAATCTGATTTACAAAAGGATAAGCGACTGTCTTGTTTCTATGAAACAATTACACCAATGCGGTTGTACTATTCGAAAATTCATTCAATATTCCTACGGTATGGATAAGCCTATAAAAGCATTGCTAACTTTGTATAAATATTGAAATATATTTCATACAGCGTCCGTATATGTATTATCTGCAAACAAAAAACGGCTTGAATTATTTATCATTGACAAAATATTACAAAATCATTTAAGTATATTAAGTATTAAATCAATACTTAAAACGAATAAAAAGCCAACAATAAAACAACAAACAACAAAATCAATAATTTGCACAAACTGATATCAAATATTTTATTAGTCGCAATACAACTTTTCCACGTCAAAATGTATATGAAAATAGAGAGGTCTGTCGAGAAATACCCGATATCATTTTCTATTCGAACGCATAGCTATACGATGGGATGATTATAAACTATCGACATATTGGTAACAAGTGTGCGGCAGAACGCAATGCATATAAAATGCAGACGTAAACAGGAAGGCCGGAGCTGGCTGTATTTGGAACCAACTATTGAATGTTGGTCTTGAAACTTAACTGCTTATGCATGAAGCCTTATTTTCGTTCTTATTTTAAAATATATCTGGTAATATTCAAGAATAAAATGGCAATATAATATATTAAGCTATATGAACTGTTTGTTGGTTTATTTTTACTTATGTTGGAAGTGTAGTTTCAACAGAATATCATATTTTTTAGGACAGTTACTAATCGATACATGAATACTTTTCATTGTTACCGTAAAGAAAAAACAGTTGTTTGAAAGTACTTACCCATCAATTACATTTTAGTACATTTTCGTAAAATATCATAAAATCCGCTTACACCCTGCAAATACTCGAATAAATAAACCGGCCACTCAGTTCCGTTAAAATAAAACCTGAAACGTGCACCTTCACAATAATCCTGAACATTTAATATCGACAATGTACTCAATTGAATGAACTCGCCCCGTTCAGTTACATTTGTGCCGATACAATTTTATACGTTTCACAACATTGCATTGTTGCAAATTTAAATTTACTACTACTTTTAAGTGCACCGTTGTGCTCTAATAGAAACGGAGAGAAAAATTGATGCAACATTTTGTCGCGACGTTATGGAAAAGATTACGTGGAAATTCTCTTTGTTGTTTGAATCGCTTCCGTCGGACTGTGGGACTGGAAGTGAGAGAAGTGAGAAGTTGGGGCCGATTGTTGACTCTAAAGACAGACAGAAATGTTTTTTGGCTTTCTTTGGCCATTAATCATTTCAAAAGTGAATATTATTGACATTTGCTTAATAAAAAGTTCGTTTGCTAAGTGTAAAGCTTAGTAGAATAGTCAATGACGAAACACTAAAATGATGAAGGAGAAAATCGTGAGGAAACCAGCATATCGATTTCATTCATAGCGATTTGTAAGAATTTCTGTAGTATGTAAAGTCCACCAACCCGCACTGGGGCAACTTGGTGGAATATATGGCCTAATTTCTCACTGTAGAGGGGGCCCGTGCCCTGCAGTGGGACGTATTTCGGTGGATAGTGATACAGCACAAGAGTAAAGCTGGTAAAAATAATGGTGGTGGTAGAGTAATTTATTCCCTACAAACGACAGTTTAAAACAAAGCCTGATATATTTTGATGGTGTCGATTTGCAGGCGATTACCATGTTTCGCAGTTGAAGACTCAATTTCGATTGCACTGTACTTACCATCAGGCGCATTTTAGTCATTTAGACGTATGTAGTACCCCTATGATAAGAGTTAGTGACAGCGCAGTATACATAAAATTCTACGAGTAGAAAGTGCATTGTTGATAGAAGAGATTCATGCAATTCTTTACACATGAGTTTTCAACAGTCTCACTCACTACTCGATATCGTTCTTATTTCAAGTCTTTATTCTGTGAGATATTGGTACTACTTTACTTGGAACAGACATGCAGTCTTTAGTAAAAATTGTATATATTGTTGCTACGCTATTTGCAGGAACACTGGGTAATAGAAAGAAAATAGGATTATTTGTAATGACTATTTTTTTGAATAACATGATTGAAGATAATACAATGTTTTTTTGTCCCTGAGGATTGAGTTCTAATTGATCTATTTTATTACTGAAATATTTTTACATAGTTTGGTTTGATTAGGTTTATAATCGTAGCGTGGTTGACTATACGGCCTACCTCTCTCAATCTTTCTCTACATTGTAGAGGAGACCCGTGCCCCACAGTGGGACAAATAGTGCGATAGTTTTATCAAATGATAAAACTATCAACATATTCTAACAATAGATTCTAGAATATTTAAGAGCGGTTAGACAAACCAAAAATAAAAACACCATTTTATAAGCAGGAACAGTTTGAGATGAAGGTTTTCCAAGGCTTTATAAGATTTTATTTTAAAATATTCATCAAGTGGCACTCATTTAATCGAATTAAAAATACTACACTTCATATGTGAGTTCCTACATTTTCGATAGCTTCAGTGCTTCTTAAAGATCTTAAAGCTTAAAAAAATCTAGAATATGATATAGATTCAGATCTGGTCTTCTCATAATATATCCCAATGGTTTTATTAGGACCGATGGTTTCGGCTTCAAAGTGTTAAAAAAGTGGTGAGTGAATTTCGTTAAAAAAACTTTAAGAGTTTGTAGGTATCAGAGTTAAGAACCCTGAAGATCGGACCTGAAGTGAAGTACGCTACGCAGAAAGCCGTATCCTATCATTAATCGAATGACGCCAGATGGTACAGACAAACCTACAACATAATACATAATTTAAAGTCATTTAATATGGGAATCGTGATAGCCTTTACATTTTAGAGTACAGGAGTACAAAGTTAAAATCGATTTTGGGCGAGATCGACTTCACCGAACAGCTGAAATAGTACTTGACACAGTTTAGTCGAAAGCCGCCGGTTTAAGGATACCTCAGACAAGTACTCAAATGGATTTAGTTTGGAATAAATAAATACACCCATTGTTCGCAGTTGTACTCGTACTTCTAATGTTATAAGGTTTTTTAATATTTAAAAGTTCTTTCTAGGTATTCAAATACTTTTCTGTATCAGCCCATATATGTCCCACTGCAGGGCATGGATCTCCTCTACAATTGAAAGTACGAATGAGCGTGGTTGGGCCATATAATCGAATATTATCATCGTCGCCATATAGTCAGATATTTATACAAATTTGCTACAGTATGTAAGGTTTCCCCACCATGTTTTCCTTAACCTTTTAGTGTGTGGTGATTGTATCAATACAGACATGGCTCCGAACAGTCAGAGGTGTGCCCTTTGATTTGAACTCGCGACTACCGTGAGCATGTTGGCAATCGCGTCTTCTAATATACTCGGACTATTACACTACACAGGTATTCATATGATCCACTTTTATTCTTGTGTGGATGTTTGACTATGTGCATGTGAAATGCTGGTTTTAAATCGCACTACGATAGTTATTCAATGTGTAATTGTTTGTTTTGTTGTGACTTATAGCCTTACTTCCTTTAATCCAGTCTATCTAAAGGTTGCCGGGAAGAAATTGCCAATAGCGATAAGGTCATTGATTGTAGGCCTAATTTAAATTGCTTTTCATTTTTAATAACGGCAAATACTCGTGGTGAACAATAAAAATGTATAAATAATAAAATATCATCCTCAAAATTGCAGTGAAATGATACGAATGTTTTAAAAGATTATCCCGCATAGCGTGCTCGATACAATTTTATATTTGATCAATAATAAAAAAGTAAGTTACGTAATCTGGCACCAATTCTAACAAAGAAACCAATACGATCTACTTAAGCTCATCAGCCAAATATGTTTACAAATTACATATCAACATTATAGTTGCATTACCAGATTGGTTTCACTCAAGACAAATTGTTCCGCATATGGTAGCTTCAAATGTGTCCATATGTTTTCGATTTGTATGACTAACAAATTATGTCATACTGTTATACCGCAAGAATCCAAACAGCCAACTTCAAAACATCAGGATTTTTATCATTTTATTTGCAACGCCACAGACTATGATGATTCAGTATGACAACTCGGAGAGCGCGACGCCTCTTGGACCCGTGCCAACGAAAATAAGACGCGATGTGTAAAGTTGTGAGGGTTTCTAGTAAAATATCAGCTCTTAAGACTAATACACAAGTAGAGATATAATTCTCTTTATACTCATTTTAAAGCTAAACTCGCCTAATGAATATGGTTGAGCAAGAGATTTTCCACTTTATTTTGCCGAGATTGCTCGTTACAAGTTAAATCATTTTGTAGAGATGTAAGAACTTTTATTAGTTTAGTGGTTTGAAATTATTAAGTGTCTTAGGCCGAAAGGGCTATCAAAATGGCTGTATTTTTTTCACGTTGTACCTGAGTCAAACCGGTTCCAAGAAAACAAAAGATAAGAAAGGCCAATATTCCTCACTATCTTAGTAGAACGCCATTAGTAATAACAAGTGACTTATTGGACTTTGATATTTCAGATTGGTGATAGGTGTTAAACCACGTCGGGAACTAAAGGAGCTTACAACCATTAAACAGAATGGAATTGATTAATTTGACTCGTTGCATTGGGTCAGCTTGCTCTATTAAGACTAATCTTCTCGTTAAAAATGACTTATGTTCGATAGTGCGGCAAATATCGATATACATATTTGGATGGAACACTTTTGTGATGCCATATGTAATACTATATTTCAGATAGCAAAATGTTAAATATCATTCATCGTTTCAGATTAAAATAAAGCATTGTCTGTTTTTCTAGAGAAAAATATTATACAGTATATCAATCTGTTTTTATGTAAATATTTCTCACGCCAAATATCTATATATAAATGAAAAATGAAATTAAATTACGTTGACATATTAATTAACAATCAACGCGGCTGCCATTGAAAGCAAAACGAGGCCACGCAACAACTGGGTGTTAAGTAAATAAAAATTGGTTGCGGAAATATTTTAATAATCTGTTGGTCAAGAGCTATTCAAATATGTGCAATAAACACGTGATTTTTTTATTACGGTTTCAAATACAACTGCACTTCTTAGCCTATTTTTACCATATATTTTTTTTATTACGCAATTTAATTAATATTTGAATAAGATAGTAGTTATGTTTGATGTATTATTATAGCTCATGTGTAAATTCCTAATTTTATAATGTAAAAAAGTATTAAATAAGTAAATAATACTTTGTTACCTACCGGAGACAAACTTTTTTGAGTTAAAAATGTAACCAACTCACATTATTTTAATTTATATTTTAGTTGTTAATTGAGTAAGTTGTTCTTTGCGTTTCCTTTCTTTTCATGCGGCCGACAAACAATTACATACCTTTTATGGCTATTCATCACTATTTCTTGTAAAGTTTAGAGGTGTTGTAGAAAAATACCAATAAAATTATTTACATCTTTTCTAACTCAAATCTGAAACAAACACTGCCATTACGACGAGAGCTATAATTCAACACTTTAACTACTGATTACATTTACACTGGCGTTGCTGTCGCCGCGCAGTGATTAGAGGGCGTCGCGCGCCGTCGTTTGATTGATGACTGAATGTCGCCAGTAACAAATGACAAGCGGAGAATCGAATGATCGATAGTTTCACATATGCGTGCCGTTTTCGCACCGTTCACTATCCATATTGTGAATTTTCAGCCGTGAGTGCGCTTGGTTGAAAAATTGATAGAGAACTTGTGATGCTTGCAATTAGTACAGGATCTCGAAAGGGCGGGTACACTTAGATTTTGATGGAGGATTGCCGAGATCATTCTCATTACCTGGTCCTACATTTCTGGTGGTAGGAGTTATGTGAAAGGTCGCCTGGGTAGGTACCATCGTAACGTCTATTTCTCCCGCCAAACTGTAGTGTATATACCCTGTTGTGTTTCGTATTAAAGGAGATTGTAGCCAGAGTAACTACTGAACATATTGAGACTTAACATTTTATGTCTCAGGATGGCGAGCGCAGTAAAATGCCAATCATTGCTTTGTAATTCATGGTGCTGTTTGATTTTGCCACTGTTCATAAGCGGTTGTATCACTTACCATCAGGTGAACGACATGCTCGTCTCGCCTGATGAAAATAATATGTAGATATAAAAGAGGGCTGTATAAGAAAGTAAACAGGTTTGATTCCCGCAATGATATTATTGAAGTATCAACAGGGCAAGTGATCCCATACTATACGAAAATAAGTGCAGTGTGGTTGAAGTCGAAGACAATTGTTTCTCACTAGTTGACATAAATATGCCGACCGATTCAATTTAGTTTCTAAGCTGTATTATTCCTAAATTAAAAGTCTCTCGATCTTTGTGATACTGATACTGCAACATAGGCCTTACTGTGAGGTAGAAACTACACATGTACCAGGTATGTTGTATTAATGAGTATAATTTTCAGTTTTCGATAAGAAACTGAACCATAATTTATGATCTTGATCTGTTATTTATATGCTAGGTCTTATTCTTAATAATCATATTTGATGTAAATTAACGTAGTAAGTTGAACTGAAAATTAAATTGTCATGGATAGCATTAACGAAGGACGCAGACGGTATGATTCAATTTGGCTCTTGAATTATCGACATAAATGATAAAATATTATCGTAACAAAATTTAAGCTGCCAGTTACATTCAAGCACTTTTGTTAAAAAATTAACTATTATTCAATAACAACCTTACGGCTAGACAAGTTACTAACTGTTAAAGTAAGCTTTATACAAATATAACGTTTTTTTTTTTTCGTAACCCAGCTTAAATCATCATCATCATCTGAGCCATAAGAAGTTTACTGCTGAACATAGGCATCCCCCAAAGATCTCCACATCGACCTGTTGTAAGCGGCCTTACAAAGGTACCTATATTAAATCTTTCGGTACGAACATATTATGTTCACGCATATAACCTCTGGAGGTAGTGAAAGCAACACTTCAAATTCCTACAGTAATTCATATGCGATTTTTATATGTAAAACGCGACAAGGAACTTTTTATCGAACCCTGGAAATTCACAGGTTTATAGCCCATTTTGCGACTGAATCTTGAAAATGAAATTAGACTTCGATTAAGGATTTTTAGATCTCCGCGAATGTAACACAAAGAATTAAAAAAATTTTTTTTTTTGGGTTTATCGCGGAGTTATTTTACAGCGTTTGTGGTCGCAGAGCGGACTGAGATCTTAATCATCCGTCCAATGAATTCCTCAATTAAAAACTATTATATTAAATAGTTAGTTTTTTTTGCGCTCACAAATGGTTTATCTGAGTTCTCAGCGAGTGGTAAGATGCCGGCTGTGAATCAAGAGGCTGTAGGTACGATTCTCGCGTAGAAACAAATGTTTGGGTGACCTGTGGATCACTTTTGTTTCGGGTCTGGGTGTTTGTGGGACCGAAAAGTTTCCCATAGCTTCTGACACCCACGACACAAGATTCCAAGTTTGGGGTCAGGACTATGTATTTAATTATTGGGTTTATTTATTTATTTAACGACCTCTATTTGAAAGCTATATTAATGGAAATTACAGAATTAAGTAGACTTCAACGACACAAACAGCACTCCAATTACTCCTGTATTTCAAATACAAGTAACCAACACTATGTAATAATAATAATATTTATTTATTTCAGATAAAACATCAATATAATTAAAACAAACAAACATTTAGAAAAAAACATTAATCTATAACTAAACTCATTGCCACAGAACAATGAGGTACATAGAAGAAACGATAATGACATTTCAACGTACACTCTAATTTTGACAACAAGAAATAATTGTGATGTGATCTCGTCTGATAGTTATCGATATCGATAGATGAACTTTATTTATAGCAAATTCGTAGGCATAATAAAATAAACTTTAATTTGATATAAAACACATATAAAACACACATTATATTATTAACAAGATGGTCACAGCGGCTCATAATAACGAATACAATAAGGCCAGAAAAAATAAAATTTAAATTTATAAAGAAAATCGCATTAATTCGCCCAGACATACTTAACAAGTATATCCGATAACAGTACTACAAAATCACTGCCAGCAAACGTCCTGTGGGGCGCATGGTTTCATGGTTACAAAGGCATTTCTGAGAAATACCTTTGTATGATAAACAAATAATTGAAATATTTAAAACGACTTATATTTATTCTTTGAAAATATTTTATATCTTAGCAAAAAAATTAGAAACATAATGGAGATGCCACTGAGCCTTTTATACGGCATCCCTTGGCAGTTGGTATTCAAATTTTGATCATTAGTATAATTAAACAATAATCATTAGAAATAGAAAGAATTAAAAAACGTTCTTAACCCTTAATTTCATAACGTATACTATATTATACGTATACTTTAAAAAATTACTGAGTCACTCCGTTTGAAAAAATAATAAATTTATTTCTACTATACGTTATGGCAACATTTTATCTATCAAATAAAACTATTTTTCTAGTTTAGATTTTGGAATGACATAAACATTTGACATCTATAAGTTTCTGAAAATGAATCCCCAGCGCCTGTTCTCGATAAATTACCATATTTTGTTGTTTTTTATGTAAAAACATATTGATTTTGCTTTTACATATGTTGCAAAACTATTGATAAATGGAATTACTAACTAATAACTGACTTTCTTGCAATATTTTCAGTGATAATTGATGCTAAAGGCCTATGTATAGCAGGCTATACATTTCGCTTTATTTGACAAAGTGAGCTTATGAACATTAGTATAGCGGGCTATACATTTCTAACTAAGAGCATCTAGCATGATCTTCTAATACTTGTCCTTTTTCTTATTTTTCATTATTTTTAATAACTCAGTCTGCAGATTTTTGCATGTCTATGATTTTTTTTATTTAACAGCGGAAATCCATAACCAGATAGCTCCGCATCTTTGCTTTGATCCCGCCTGATGATGGTAGATCTGACGTTAGTGGTGATTTTTCAGGAGAAGAAAGGGATGAAACTCATATTTCGGATATAACGTAATATTGCACGCGTCTTCTGTCTGTCTGTCGTCAAATCAATTTGTTGAACTGACAGCACACTGATTGAATTGGATGACGGTACTGGATCGAAGCTAGTTGATGTCGTCGGAATAACATCCTGAAACAGAATTGAATATTACAACCGAGTCTCTAACACAGTGATTCTCAACCACTGTGAGTGCCAAATTATGATGAACGCGTGCATAGCAATAGGAATATGTCTCAAGGCGCTCTTTGTATGCCGCCAAATTTTGAAATCGTTAAATATGTGCCGCAACAAAAAAAGGTTGAGAATCACTGCTCTAACATCTAACATATACCAAATGCCCGTGGCCAGAACGTTTTGGACCCCAAGAAAGAGATGTGTCGAAAACAACGCCTAAATTTTTTACTGTGTCGCTGTGTACTTGGGAATATATTTGGAGATCATCTGCATAAAGGTGGTAGAAAGAGCGAAAATTATCTGTGATGGAGTTTATAAATATTGTGGGTATAGCACGCCGCCCTGAGGAACGCCAGCAGAAATAGTGCACCAAGAAGATTAATTATCCTCCACACTGATGCGTTACAGGCGCCCAAACATGTAACGACAAAACTAATCAACTTTACGTGTAATATAATTATGATATGTGCATTTATTTTACGTAATCCAACGTATGAAATACGTAATATAATTTTACCATTTCTGAATGGAGATGTAATGACGGGACAGCATTATATTTTAGTCTACGCCATTTATGATTTTTGTTAATAAAACAATCACTGGTGAAATGTTTTGAGCAAATACGGTGCTGTTTTTTCAATTGTAAATCTGTTCGTGCGACAGCATCAATCCACTTTTGCTTCATAGCTTCATTTGTAGGGAATCTGCATTGAAAAATAATTATAATATGAAACACTAAGATTATCATATGGCATTTTAGACCACAGGTCTCGCAGTGGCTGGGCGCTTTTTACAACTACACTACCGGGTAAGTATTTAAAGTACAAGCCAACTTATGTAACATGGCTAGTAAACTAAAATATACATTATTTACATTATCGATAAAATATGCACCACATCACTATTGAACATGACTACCAAATTGGTAAAAATGAACAATATTTAAAAATTACTGAATCGAATGGCCTGCGGGTTATTAGAATATGACACCAACATAATAAAGTTTAAGTTTAATTAGATATTTTGCAACCCTGTATAAGTTTTTAGCAAATATTATTTGTTTATTGTCTACTCACAAATGGAAGCTGATGATTTCAGCTTGTTTTTGAGTGCGCGAAGAACGCGATCTGCATCCTGCAATAATGCAAGACATTGGTATTTCGCTTGGCTTGATTGTAAAGTACACAGGCACTGTTTAATTATTAAAATAACACAAAATATTTAAAAAAATCGGGAGACGACTATGTCAAGCGCGCACGAAAGTATAACGTAACTAAATTGTGTTGGCGCGTTGCCGGTTTGTAAATTTGACATAAATTCACTTTATAATTCGGCTGCTTAATCATACCCAACATAGCAATTTGACGTTTCATGAGTGAACATGAGCCGCCCTTAGCACATACTATTTGTCTCATTCTCTCCCATGATTTGGCCCATTGGAAAAAACAGGATAAGTATATGAGTAATTTTCAGGCTCCTTCTATGTACCTCATTGTTCTGTGCTCATTGCACATATCTGAATGCCGGGCGATGAGTTGTCATCCAGAGACACACTAATTTGCTGTCCAGCCTGTGCCCCACAATAGACACTATACTGTTGATTGTAATGACCTCACGAATCCCATTGTCATAAAATGTTTCTGTTCAAGAGATAAATATGAAATGAGATGTCTTATTGATGTAATAAACTTGTCAAGCAATGGTCTGCCAACACTAAGTAACAAGATGTTACAGGAAATTATCCGGGAAATGCGGATACTATGAAGATTGCTGGAGACGTGAAACTAATACACAACAATATTGTTGTTTGAAATAATTTTCTTTCCGATAGATTATATACCTAGCAGTTTAGCGTAATATTGTATTTTTATTAATATATTATATTTCATATGTATCATCCTTTACGGTGAAGATCCTTTAAAGACTTCCAAGATTCTTATAAAATTCTGTATCAGCCCATATACGACCCACTGCTGGGCACGGGCCTACTCTACAATCCACAGTACGATTGACAGTAGTTAGGACATATAATCGACCACGCTGGCCTAATGCGGGTTGGCGGACTTACATACCATATAAATTCTTATAAACCGCTATGGTATGCAGGTTTCCTCACGATGTTTTCCTTCACCGTTTTAGTGCGTGGTGATTGACTATCAATACACACATGACTCCGAAAAGTCACCCCATGTTCAGCCCACCACGCTGGTCTAGTGCGGGTTGTCGGGCTTTACATACCATTTTTTTATAAATCACTAAGATATTGAGGTTCGTTCACGATGTTTTTCTATGTAGCTGTCAATATACATATGACCCCGAAAAATCAGAGGTGTGCCGTGGGATTTGAAGCCGCGACCAACGTCAACATGTTGGCAGCTGCGTCTGGTCCATTACCTATAGGCCACCATGCTTACATATTATGTACTTACGACCAGTACTTTGTTGAATATGTTTCAATAAATCAAAAGTTAACCAAAACATAATATTATCCTTACTAAAACCAGAAATATTTATTTTAATAAATATACGAACACCCTAACAATATTTATCAAATAAAAATTGAATCAAAATCCCCCAATCCAAACTAATGCAATACAGAAAAGCAAAACAAAGCGTCCGTATTCACACTAATAAATGAAAGAATTGTCTATTTCCATAGAGATTGGCGCTTATTGGATTGAGAAACTGCAACCAAAGTCCACTATCGGTTGATCCGATCGATCGTGACATCTGCCGTCAACGCAAAGGGGTCACTATCCAATTAATGTCCGTTGACAAAGAAATGCAATGTTATTGGAATGAGGGATTTATTTCGCAGACATATTTATGATTCGGAATCGCTATGTATGGAATTTTGAAAATAGAATTGGAATAACATTTCGACGAGATTTTTTCTGTTCTGTATAAATAAATTTACACAATACGGTATTTTTGTATTCCAAATAGTTTAGTACGAAGTTTAGTGATATTTATTTAGTTTTGATTGGACCCTCTGGTTTGTTGACTATTGTATAGTATAAACGTGGTAATCACTCGGTGACACAGTTGTACTACGGTACGATTGAAAAGTTTACGTCTCGTGTTCGATTTCCAGGTCGAGCAAAATGATACTGGAATTTTCTATTAATTATCAGCCCAGACCCAGTAGTTTGTGCCCGATATAGATATAGACTCGCAAACAAGGGGAAACGTGGGTTTCCTTTGCTACCCTTTGGAAAAAGGCATGAGTTTATGTGAGATGGTAGTAATTTAGTCTGTTTAGTGATTTCAAAATATTAATACTCTGTATCTTGTTCTAGGTTAGTCGAATCCGCAAAGCCATCATTATGTTAAAATAATATGCAACTATATCTAAATTTAAATCTCGCGTGATTTACTGCAACTAAAATAAAATAAGCGATTGCATAAAACAATGAAAAATCTGAAAACCATATCCAATTGAATATTTAAATCACTATTTGGATAAATTAACACCGCTAATGAATTAATTCGCCACAAAGCATTAAAATCCACGCGCACTGTCGACAACTCCTTTGATTATAAAATTACAAAATCTCGTTTAATTCCATTTTATTGAGCCGCAAATTAGTAATGAGTTTGATGGATGAGCGTTCAGACTTTATGAGTGCCGTTTGAGTGCTATTAATTTAATGCTCGTTATGATATTTTAAATATCTGTTTCTCCCGCCAAACAGTAGTGTAGATTCACTGTTGTGTTTCGATTTGAAGGACATCGTAGCCCGAGTAACTACTGGACATATTACGATTTAACAACTTAACACCTTATGTCTAAAGGTGGCGAGCGCAGTGGAATGCCAAGCATTGCTTTTTAATTCCAGATGTTATTTGGTTTTGCTACTGTTCATAAGCAGTTGCATCGCTTACCATCAGGCAATAATGATAAATTAAAAAAAAAATCAGAGCAAATTTTGCTTGAGTTTTTGCAAGGTTGCATGTCTTGTCGCTGAAGTGAATATTTTGTTTCCTCTGCGTGGATAGTTATTAGTTTATTTTTTTGTTTAGTTTATGAGTTTAATGATTTAGAACCCTACTGTTGAATCAATTGACAGCTTCCGTGACGCAGTTGGTTAGACATCGTCTGTGAAACGAGACGCCGCGGGTTCGCTCCAAGCATCAAAATAAATATTTCTGTGAACCACAGGTATTTGTTTCGGGTCTGGGTGTTTGTGAGACCAAAAAGTATCTCGTAGTTCCTGATACCCACGACACAAGACTCGATCTTTGTGTGGGGTAAGGACTATGCATGTGTTGGGTGTATTTATTTTAAAAAAATAGCATATTAAAGATATACTTGTATTATTTTTGATAAATCGATGCTCTTAGGGAAACTATTACAATCTATCCCAAACTCTTTTATTGCTGAAGATTTCCTTCCTCAGAATTTAAGACTTTTAGATTTGTTTCACTTCTTGTTTTTCTACACCGATAAGAATAATTATTTTGTAATAGAAAATTAAGCTCAGTTTTATTAATTATGCTTCACAAAGAGGCTATGAACAATAATAAACTCGGCCAACTTGGTGTATTCTTGGTTAAAAATGTATCATGTTTTGAAAGAACTTGTAAACTTGTTTGTTTTCTTACAATTTTGAAGTGATGTAAACTTTTAATAGGCTTAATTTTCTTCAATTAGTTGTTTGTTTTCATATTATTAAAATAACATTATATAGATTTACATTTATTGTTACTCAAACTCAAACACTGCGGTCGGTATATCTTAACAAAGATTTTAGTATCTTGTCTTGTTAACTTTATTTTTATTTTTATTGTCTAAATTCAATTAAGATGTTGATAAAGGTCATTCATTTTTCGTCTCAATCTAAATAATATTTGACAGACAGAAATAATTTATCAACATACGATAAGGTAGTATAAACGAAGTTCGTAAGATTGTGCAAATATTTGCTTCAGTACAAAGTGCCCATGGCTATTAAAAATATTTTTTTCCGGCTTGACCAAAATCAAACATCGCTTTATTAATCTCAACTTGTGTATTTTGATAACCCGAAATACTCCGGCGAAATTGTACGATTTGATACACGAAACAGACTCCCAGCCGCGCACTTCGTCTGGCGATTTAGTAATTTATACTTCGTTTTTACAACGCGAATAAAAATGATGTTCCATATCGGTATATTCTTTTACGAGTCCATAAAGTTAAAGGTAGTAAATAATCGCATAAGTAATAATGCCGGTGACCCTTTATTTATGTACGTGGATTTTATTAGGCGTATGTAAAAGGCCCACGTTACGGACTCTATCTATACGATTAAGGTGTTTGCACAATAGTTAACCGACTAATCGATTAGGTCGTAAATGACAACGCACCATAATTTAGCCGACATTATTATTTAATATAAGTGCTTATTTATTTTTTTTATATGAAAGATAGGCTTTATTTGGTACCAAGAATCTTGAAATTTTGTATGCTTCGAAAAGTTAAATAAAATTTCCATACTGGTTTAAATTTTATCATAACAACTGATATAAATAGTTCGCACCTTACAGCACGTCTCTGAGTTAGGCAGTTTTTATAGGAATTCCAGCATAAGCACTGATTTTAAAATTATGGATAGGCCCTTTAGTACATTTGGTGTTGTAAAGAGATGACCGTGAAAATCGCGCTTAAATAAATATCAGTTTAACTTAATTTAGTGAATTTCGTCTAAACGGTGATAAAAATTTGAATCTTCATTTTTACTATACTTTCTGTCATAATACAAACAAGAATTTTCAAAATCGTTGCAAGCGACGAGTAATTTCACTGACGCTCCACTAGAGATGCACTGGAGCACGCGCACCACTTACGTCGCGTCGGACCACTTTACGCGCTTTCCACCCTGTCCATATATTTATGTATGTAAATGATTTTGAGATAAATTGCTTTTTGGTAATAACGCCAATCAATGTATTGATTGGCGTGTTAGTTTCTCTGAACAGAATATAAACTTATGTTGCGACTACGGTAACATATCATTTTACTGATTGTTATGAAGTCATTTAAAAGCTTATTATTGTTTTAAAAACCTTAAAAATAGTGGGGCAAAGAAAAAATCGAAATAATGTACAAAAAAAATATTAGCCATGTTTTTGGACAGTGGCTTTTATTACTCGAAATATAATAAGGTAATCCCATCAAAAACAAAACTCGTAAAAAAACAAAAGACACGCAACTCGGATCTTCAACCGTCAAAATTTGTGAGATCCATACAATATCAAGTCGGTTAATTAATTCAGTCCCAACTTAAGAGACTGTCTTGTGAGATGTCTTAAGTTATTACGTGATTAGCTAACCTAACAACATCATAACATTCTGACCATATTTAATACTAGCGGTCGGGCACGGCACCGCCCGGGTGCATACACGTTTTAAAATCGCGGTCAAAATGTTTAATTCTGACTATCAGTTTAGAATATCAACGAAAAACGAACAAAATTTCCTAGTATTTGCTAGAAATATCACTACTGCTTTCCTCCTATAGGTCATAGCGTGATGATATATATAGCCTAAAGCCTATAGCCTTGCTCGATAAATGGACTACCCAACACAGAAAGAATCATTCAAATCGGACCAGTAGTTTCAGAGATTAGCGCGTTCAAACAAACAAACAAACTCTGCAGCTTTATTATATTAGTATAGATAAAAAATATTTTATGTTTTAAATAAATAGATTAAAATAAGATACAGACTGTATGTGATTTACGTAAATATTAATTAAATGTGTACAATTTATTATTACACACGAGCACATACATAAACTGACGTCTTTTTTCGAGAAGGGGTAGATGCGGTAGCACCTCTACTTCTAGTCTGGTAAGACTGACTCCGGGCCGATAATGAACCGAAAAATCGAATATCACTGACCCGGGGTTCGAACCTGAGACCTCAACGTTGTAATCGTTCCGTAGTATAACTACACCACCAAAGCAGTCATAATAATAAAAAAATATTATACACAACAATATTTACAAACACATTTCATCAAAATACTGTCGTATTTAAAATACGAGCGATTGAAAATAAATTCAATACTTTTCCACAAGAACCAAAACTTCTAAGGAATAAAATCTTTTAAAGCAAAATTCCATTGATCGCTATCCAAACATCTGCATCGTTCTCCGTAAGCCGCGCTCCGGTTTAGCCGGTAATTGGTGACCGGCTCATAGCTATATCGTTCGGCATTCATCAAGTGACCGGCTGCCGGATTCACAGCGCTTTCTCGTATACAGCTGCTTGTTCTTTTATTCCTCGTGCATTGGAACTCCTCTGCCGGCTATTCGGTATGCGATCGGTGTGAATGCACCCTTACGTAACATCTCTAGCACTTTAACGCTTTAGATCGGTGGGAGCGTTTAAAATGGCGATGTTGAGGTTTACCAAACATTTTTTTGTTTTCATGAAGAGGGATGAATTGAATATAGTGAAATAGACGATAGCTTAATATATTTATTGTCTCAAAATTGGATCTGACCGGCATTGTTGTATCGCACCGGTTTAGCCGGTATTAATTGGTGACTGAATCGTAGCGATATCGCTCGGCATTCATCACGTGACCGGTTGCCGGATACACAATGCTTCCTCGTAAACAACTGCTTATTCTTTGATTCCTCGTGCATTGGAACTTCTCTGCCGGCTATTCGGTATGCGATCGGTGTGAATGCGCTCTTACATAAAATGTTTAACACTTTAACTCTTTAGATCAGTGGAAGCATTTAGGAGGTGTTGAGGTTTACCAAAAATTTTGTTTTTGTTTTTGTGAATGAATGAAATATTCTCAAGTCAATGATAGCTTACATATTATGTTCATAGTTTCGATCTAAAAAGCATGATAAATTGACAGTCAATTTGAAATCAGAAGTATATTTGAACATTGAACATAGCATCAAACCTGTCACTTATAGTCTCGACATAAAAAAGGGTTAAATAATAATTCCCGAACACTATCACACATCACTAGAACATATTATCTCTTAGTTAAGTATATATGGGCTGATATTATTACTAAGAATTAAGTTTAACAAATTACAATAAAAACATACTACTTGCATCCGGGTGAATCCGGGCTGGGTTGCACGTTCATAATAAAAAAAACACACGTTAATATATTTTTTATTCCACATAAAAACACTATGTGGTTCTGTACTTTATTTTTCTGGGTCCCAATAACAGCGTAAAACGTTTTACAGATATCGTGATGGATGCAACCAGTTTTTAAATAATTAAAAATAAACATGCTGCAATGATATGCATATATCTTTGAGTACTTTATAGTCAGGAAACAGTTGAAAATGTTTCCCGCAATACTCCCAAAGGTGAATGTGTATAGAGTTATTTTTACTTTTCTCTACCCATGTACTAGATGTCAATACTTGGAAGGTGTAATAAAGTTCTAGACTGGAATCAAGACTGGGATAAGATGCAATATCTTATTGAATCTCGAGTTCTTTGAAGCCATTACACGCACATCTGTTGATCCCAGTTTCCTAGCCTATGAGTGACAAAGCTGGAAAATTTAAACTAGTCACTAAAATTTAAATATTTATGATAGCCATTAGTATTTATTTTCAGCCAAAAGACATTGATTGCTGAACATAACTCTAAACGTGATAACGGACAGTATTGTAACATAACATTTATGTACATATATTTATGTAACATTTATTGTATGTATGTGTGAGAGTGTGTAACTGTAGGGTTTTCCCACAATTTACTATAGGTCCGTTTATTAATTACGTCATGATTTTTAGCATTTTTAACTATCCTCTATGAAACATTAGCTGTATTTTACAAGAAATAGGTAATTTAAGAAGTTACGTCAAAACTATATATCAACATTGAGCAAGTTTAAAACAAATGTGTGCAAAATTCGCCATGCAGTCTGTTTGATTATTATCATTCACCCCAAATACAAGGCTGACCCTACCCATGACGTCACCACCCTCGCAGTAATTTTGATATTAGTCATAAAATTTGTAAATGTAATGAGCCGTTTGTTATTATAATAACAAAAGTAAGCAACAATAATATTTTAACTTTTTCTGTTCGTAAAGTTTATGATGTCATTTGTTTTGTGACGGTCATCATTTTAGTTGTGAGGCCAGTGAAGTTTCTGTTCTAAGTAGCTAAGAAACTATTCCGATCGCACTATAACCCCTGGTAGAATATAAATCGTCAGTAACATATTAGGAGTACTAATATATGGTGTAAATATTTATTAGTGATTATAGGCCAGCGCAGACTGGGACGGAATGGCAAGGCATTCAATTTTTTACAAAAGGATATTCAAACTTACTTGGTGAGAATACGTCATAAATTTCAATATTGTAAATTGATGTTGCGGCATCGAGAAATGCCTTTTGATGCCACGACATAATTTTAAAACATTTGAATTTATGTTGTATTCTGACCAGATAAGTTTGATTATCCTTTGGTAAAAAAATACATTTCTTACATTGCCGTCCCAGTGTGCGCTAGCCGTTAGTCCATCTCTATATCAAAGGATAATTTCAGATTGTTACTCATTTTTTCCTTATTCTTTTTGCTTTTTTCATTCGATCACATGAATCAACTCTCTCATCATCATCAATCAACTTTTTCAAATTGGGCGTCCAAAGGGTACATGGTCGTCTACTCAACCTGCCACTGAAAACTTTTGAAAGTCATAGCTAACACCATGAAGTCAGAATGAAACTATCCATAACGAACATAATTAATTCATACGCATTATTAGACATAATTGACTGATCTTGCTTCAGGTTGTTAATATTTTATGTCCTGATATAAGCTTTGCAACTGACGATGTATCAATCCTTGTTCAAAACGTTGGTTGCAAAGAAAAACAACGTAACAAAAGTCGTTTGTTTAAAAAATAAGATACAATATAGATGATAGAACCAGTGGTATTAATAATACTAATGTATCTTTCCTCAACGTGCTAGACAAAAAAAAGGATTAACTAAGAAAAAAGATTAACATCATTTTTAATAAACGATTTGTAATCATAGCGGAATAACAGTATACTGGTAGTTCTAAAAATAAAACACGTTATTACTAAATAGAATTTGTATGGTTTATTTTGAGCACTCCATTTAATTTGTGGCAATATTGAGTTGCGAAGATATTTCTGCGAACAAGATTTGTATATCACAGGAAATCTCGACATTTCTACCTAAAAAGGTCTGTACAAAGGTTCATAAGAAAGGAAATTATTTTTATAAATAGTTTTTATACTCGTATTGTGATATACTGACTACGATAAATGTTATTGAATACTTCTTTAATGCCCATCCCATGGTTTCCGGTAAGAGATTGCCTCGAGCGATATAGCCGCCATTTTCAATTTCATGTAAAATATTCATTTAGTTGTTAAGATTTATTTGGTGTACAAAAAAGAATTAAAGGTAAGGTTAGACGGATAAATAAGTTATGTGAAATTCTAATAGAGTATTTCCCGGTGATCCCTCACTGATTTATCCTTCGTCTCACCCTAATCATGTGGGCTTAGTTGAAAGCACATCATCATCATCATCATCATCATCAGCCTATTCGCGTCCACTGCTGGACATAGGCCTCTCCTATGGCACGCCACTGAAAGCACATGTATAGGTATAAAGGTTGAAAACTTAAAGTGGTAGAGCCATTCTGTTGTCAGCCATGACTCAGCATAAATTGACAGCTTGTCCGGGGCGGTACCACTGTCTCTGAGGAGATCGGAGATCGATGTGAAGCTGCACACGCTGTTGTCAATCATGACTCAATATAAACGGGCAGGTTCGTGCGGGGCGGTACTACTGCCTTCTTGGAGATCGACATGAAGCTACAGCTTTGCTACCTCGTTTCGCTTGGTGACTTGTTTCCGGATGTCCTATACCTCTTTCTTCTTCCAATCCTTTGTACTTCTCGGTCCCCTCCCGATTTGATAGGACGGCAACACATTCACGATCCACGCGATAAGGATAGGAGGTAGTGATTATTTACCATCAAGTCTCCTGTTTGCTCGTAAGGGTTTATGGGTAGAAGTAGTAGGGTTTATGCAATAAATTAAATAATAAATCATTACATAGTATACAATGAAGTTGCTTTCGGTGTTTGTGCACTTAGATCTTTTAAATGATTCCACCGATTTTAATGCAGTTTTCAGCAATAAATAGAGTGATTCTAGAGGAAGGTTTATATGTATTACTAGCTTTTGCCCGCAACTTCGTCTGCGTTATTAACTTTATTTACAATATGTTTTAATTTTCGTCCTTATTTCTCCCCTAAAACTGCGAAAATTCTAAAACTCCGAATTACGTCACTATTTATTAGAGAGCATCCTGTTGGGCAAATTATGTGGCTAATATTGCTTACTTTATCAACAACGATTTCCCGCTTTAACTCCACTTAAAACATAAAAATCCAAAACCTTACAATTGGTCTATAATTTATCTATAATAAGTAGATACTATTAAACATAAAAAAATCATCCCTCTGAAATGTATAATATAATCCCAGAACTACGCACAATTGGCGCGAAACCCATATACAGTGGACCCCCGGTAGTCCGACAAATATTTTGCAGGGCAGTGTCGGACTATCGAATTTGTCGGATTATAGAGTACTGCCTAAGACCCCCTATAGACCGATTTTTTTTTACAAAAGTGTACCTTGTAATCCGACTAATTACAGACTCACTGATAAGATTCTTTATATGTATTATATATATGTACTCTGAAGTACAAATCATGCTTCATTATGTATATCAAATTTAGTAAATGTAGCACCGCTATCCTCTCGCATGTAGTCAATTCCAACCTAAGCAATCAGAATCAAAACGCATCGAGCACAATAATGATGATGCGTACAAGTTGTAACTTGTTCAGTCATGTATTAGCGAATATTATCAAAAATTAATATTCAATAATAAATAATAGATCATGTCGGATTATAGGGGGTGCCGGATTAGACAGGGGCCGGATAACCGGGGGTCCACTGTAAGTATGTTTAAAATGAAAGTTGCTTATGCCCGTTATTCCAACACAACCTTTCGTCCTTTTCCCTGACCCCTCCCGTAAATGTGAAACTCTTACACTCATGAACAACTTACAAAATTATTAGAAATTAAAATATTGCTTTCCCTGTCCAATTCTTGAACATACCATCAAGCTCAATTTTTAAGGGATTTTTTGTACCCACAAAACCCTAAATACTTTTTACAAAATTTCATCCCCTTCGTGCCATTTTTCCAAAATTAACGCACGCCAATTTCTTGTGTTTATAATAGCTAAAATACAAATTTTCATACCAGTGACAGCGGTTTCGATTTTGCATACATAATTACGACCCTTTTTGTAAGCCCTTTTGGGGCTAACTTAAGACAAAAAGTATGAAGTTATTTTTGTTTAATTGACTACATAAAGTGTCAAGTTTGAAATCTGCAAATTTCACGGTTTCATTTTTCCATACAACACAATTTCACCCTTTTCACCCCTTTAGGGATTGAATTTCGGTAAATCCTTCATTAATGCTGCTCTACATTATGATAGAAAGCCCCGTTTAAAATTTTAAGTTCTTAGCTTCAGTAGTTTCTGCTGTGCATTGATGCAACAGTTCGTTTCTTCAAAATTTCAACCCTTATTTTAACCTCTTTAGGGTTCAATTTAGAAAAATAAAGTAAACAGCTGTGTTTGGTTTTGATTGATTTACAAAAGTGCAAAGTTTGAAAACTGTGGCTTTAACGGTTTCGATTTTTCATACAACCGTTTTTTACTATTTTCACCCCCTTAAGGTTTGAATTTCCAAAAATCCCTTCTTAGCCTTACCCTACGTCAAAATAGAAATCCTTGTGTAAAATTTCACGTCCTTAGCTCCAGTAGTTTCGGCTGTGCGTTGATTAGATAGTCATTACATCGTTCTAGTCTCGCAACACTTCAACCCTTATTTTAACCCCTTTAGGGTTAATTTTAGAAAAACAAAGTATACAGTTAAATTCCTTTTTAAATGACTAACTAAAGTGCCAAGTTTGACAATTGTAACTCTAACGGTTTCGATTTTCCATACAACAGTTTTTTACCCTTTTCACCCCCTTAGGGGTTGAATTTCCAAAAATCCCTTCTTAGTGCTCACCTACGTCACAATAGGAATCTCTGTGGAAAATTTCACGTCCTTAGCTCCAGTAGTTTCGGCTGTGCGTTGATACGTCAGTCAGTCAGTCAGGTTCCTCTTTTATATATATAGATAATGCGTACATATTATAGTTCAGAAATGCCGAAAATTTGTGTAAGATGATACCGTATCAAACACATTTTTGTGAGCTGAAATCGCAATCGCTGACTAAACCTTACGAGATAGATCAAATTAATGAACGAACAAATTTTAGATCTTAAAAATATCTATAAAAAATCGCGAAGGTATATATTTATCTCCAAAAGGTAACCCACACTAACTATTTTTATCTTTTAAATATTACAAAAAAAAAAACGATTTTATAGAATACAGTATTATTCTTTATCCAATTAAATACTTTACATACGTTGTACATTCCATGTAGATCAAATCTGCGCTTAATAATATTTCATTAAAATTGATATCTTATAAGATATCAAATATTAAAAAAGCGGAGGCACAACCGCCCGTAACCCGTAGGTTTAATCCCGGTTGCAGGCACGGTATGTGCCGTACCGTATGCAGACTATTCGGGTGTGGAGAGATGGAATAGAATAGGGTGGGAGGGAAGTGATAGGACTGGCATAGCGGACAAATAGCATTTGATAGGATAGGAAGAAATGTAAATGCACACACAGGATGAGACGGGGTGGATGATGAAAAGAAAGGATAAATGAAGGGGCGAATCGGGAAGTGACTGGGCGAAAGGGATGGGATAGAATTGGGTAGAATAGGTCAAAAACGGGTGGGAAGTAATAAAGATAACAAGAGTTTGTACAAAAAATGACATCTGGTGTGGAGTGGAATCAAAAAAATATCTGCACTCAGGCGTAGATGAGACAGGCCGCTAATAAATAAAGCAAAATAATATGTGCAAGGTTTTGATGATTTTTTTACCGCAGTGTGTGGCGCTTGCAATTAGGGCGAATATGAATATCCTGCCTCCCATTTATATTATATCTCTGCTAATGTCACTTACCGAACGTAATTTATGACTGTAGATGCAAAATTGAAAGATATTAGAAATTGCAGAGTAATATTAAGTATGCATTTTTAAATTTCTCTCTTTCCCTCTCTTCAGCCATTACAAGCCCACTGATGAATATAGGCTCCCCCAAGTATATTCATACATGTGCATGTGGATACATTGACCTGTTGGAAGTGAACTGCATACAGCCACTTCCAACTTCAAAATTTTTACAACACTGTATTTAACTAGACAACTGATGAACTCGCTATGAAAACCATTAGGGATAGTCCCCATTTATTTATTTATTATTTAGGACAGCCAGTGGTTGTTACAATAGAACTTAGACTAATAAAATACACATGAAATAAATTAAGAGTAACACCCTTTGAATGCGGTCACAACTTGCACCGTTTGTGATAAATCAATATACATGATATTAGAAGCATTCATTAGAAGTACTTTAAGTATAATTTAATTCTTAATATTATTTCAATAAATAAATTCAAATAAAAACATGATATTATTTTATTTTATTTCAAAGAATGGCGCGACCAACATGTCATTCGCCTGAAGGCAAGGTGTACGACTGCTCATGTACAGTCGTAAAATCAAACAACACGATAAATTACAAAGCAAATCATGAGACACAAGGTTTTAAGTCTCAACTAGTCCAATAGCTACTCTGGATCCTTAAAACCCGACCACAGCAGTTCATTTACACTGGTGTTTGGCGGAAGAAATAGACATTCTAAAAGTAAGTCTTAAATATATTAATATGCAACTAACGCTTTTTGTAGCAATAGCAAGACAATCAATATCTGTGAGAATGCGATAACTTCGTGTATTAATTTCAAGAACTACATTAACGTACTTGGAGGTGGGTTCCGCTGCGAAATTAAACTAGTTGTGTTAAACAAACATTAGTAATAATTCAAATAACTCGCTCATACATAGCTTTTGTATAGAGAGGGAGCGTGACAAAGGCTCACACCAAATATAGATTCCCGGCTCGCAAGCTTTATAGCTACAAACAAGGAATTGACTAAGACGGCAAAGTTAATTGAAATACCGAATCGAATGTTTGGCTTAACATTTTGCGGGTATGTTTTGTTTTTGATATGAATACGGGAAACGGAACAATATATTTTTAGTAATGTATAGAAATTGTTTTCGTTGACCTTTGAACGTGGATCTTGTAGATGACAAGCCTCTTGATAAAGCGAAATTTCTACTTTGTACGACTTTTACTGAAAATATGTTTCTAATTAAGAATTATTATTATTATCACTTCAATTTCAATGATATTGATTTAATTTGACATCTATGTAAATTGTATTTTCGGCCAAAGATTGTTAGAACTAATAAGATTACAGAAATCATATCTTTTAGACATAGATTGAATCATCTAACACACTTAATATTCAAAAAAGGAACACACGGAAATCTAAAGCTATAAAATCCACAACAAATTAATTATCAAGTTGTTGACATTTAAATGGTTCGGAACTCCACAAAGAGTCTAGTAAACGTCAGTACAGGACAATGTAGGCACATTAAAAAGTTAAGTGCACTCGCGCGCCTTCAATATCCAGCAAGCAGTCGCCATTAATCTTCCTATGCATTCGGATGCCACAGCCAATGTCGCCTTAGTAAGCGAATGATAAAGTACACTATTGTTTTACATTGACATGGCAATGCGACTGTAGTGCATAGACAGCACACAATTCTGTCCATATCATGTCATATTAACTGTGACGTATTTTAGAAACTTGAACATGTATTTTGTATTCATAGCCTGTCTAATCCTGGAACGACTATAATTGTCGGATTTTAGACGTGGTTGTACCCGGAAGAATCTATTCACGTAGATGTAGACATCTTCATATTAATCTTTAGACATAAGACTATCAATAAAGATTTTAGTTTTGGGTGATCACCCACAATATGTAGCAAGGATGGCCTAAGTCGCCCTCACTTTAGATAAACGGTTTAGTGAATTGAAAGATTATTACAACGATTTCAATTTTACAATTGTAATTAAAATATTGTATTCAGGCGTTGATAGGATTATAGAAGATTTGCATGCATAATTACATTTATAGAATTAACCGTATGCTTTAAATTGAAATATTTGCTGCTAAATGATTAAATAATGATAATATATGTGCATATTAATAAGTTTTTGGATGTACCACTAATTTAGCCCCTTATATTTGAGTAATGAATGAGCTTAATCATGAAATTATGCAATATATTGAGAGCCTCGGTGGCGCAGTTGGTTAGATGTCGGCTATGAAACGAGAGGCCGTGGGTTCGATCCCGGCACCGAAATAAATATTCGTATGAACTACACGTATTTGTTTCGGGTCCAGGTATTTGTGAGACCGAAAAGTCTCCCGTAGTTCCAGATAACCACGACACAAGATTCGATCTTAGTCTGGGGTCAGAACGATGTATGTGACTGTTGGATGTATTTATATACGTGAGCTATTACCAAAATAAGATGGACATTTTATTTACTACATTTTTTCTACTTCTGTTTTAAAAAAAAATGTGTGCGGAGTTTTATTACTGCACGTACGCTACTAAAACAATATATCGAATTAGTCGAGAGGCGAGTCTTTTAATCGATATAACTCGTGTCGATACCGGCCGGAGTCGAGTGCTCACTCGATTATAACGCACTGATAAATACACCGATATTTTTAAGTGGTAGGGGATCTTCGTAATTATTCGTTCATATCACAACTTGCCGCATGTTATTGAATTTTTTGCAGTTAAAATTGACAGAAGTTCATGAAATTTTGCGTGTGAGACCAAACTATTTTCATTTGAGTATATATTGATTAAGCTGTATATCGCTCTGGTTTATTAGGTGATACTATTTAAGTAAGTAGTATTAAGTAAGTATTATAGTTACTAAGAGTTTGATACAGAGGCCTTAGTCCTTTAGGTTTTAGTTTATATAAGTTACATTTCATTTAGAATTGTATAAAGACTAAAACACTCAATCACGCCTACCAGGACACTTACATTTTAACTTGTTTGTTCCAACCCACGATATGATAGGGGGTGAGCCTGTCTCCATGTCGGACACAAATTCCCGACTCCGAGCTGATAATGAATAGAGAAATTTAATATCACTTTGCCCGTCCTAGGATTCTAACCCGAGACCTCAGCTTTGTAACCGTACCGAAGTACACGTACGCCACCTATTGCAAAATTTATTAATATCTTTTAATTAATTGTGCAATTTACCTCACTTAAATCCCGAATCCTTATACGGACTTATACTCTCAAAAATGTTTTTCATTTAAAGTTTTTTTTTAAATTTGGATACATCTAAAACAACCAACATTTGTAAGATTCGGAACGTATAGATAAACAATAATATTGAAGTCAATAACAAAAATATTTTTCGGAATAGGCACATCAGCCCCGCCGCAGCTGCAACTCTGCGATTTTAATCCAACTAAAACATAACGCGCGCCCAACACCTGCCGTTCTATCAACGCCAGCAAAAAAAAAGGATGAAACTTACATCCTGTGTATCTCCACATATTAAAGAGATGTTTGTATTAGTTTATAAGGCAATATTACTAAACACATTACTAAAAACTTAAAGGTAAGTAGTTAATTTATGTACGTGATGGCCGAATGGTAAAGGGACCAGACGTAGCTACCAACAAGTTCTAGGTGGTCGCGGGTTCAAATAGAGGGGCACACTTCTCAATTTTCGGGTTAATTTATATATTGATTATCAATCCCCACGCACAATAACAGTGAAGTGAAACATCGTGATGTAACCTACCTACTATAGCCACTTGCGAGAATTTATACAGTATGTAAAGTCTTACAACCAGCACTTGACCAGCGTTGTGGACTATATGACCTAACCTCTCTCAATTACACTTTCGGTTGTAGATGAGGCTCATGCCTTGTAGTGGGGTGCATATGGGTTGATCCATTAGCTATTAATCATAATCATTTATAAACGTGTGGAGCGGCGAGAGATACTCGTAACCATGACTTAATTGAATGTCGATTTCTTGCACTTACTATAATCAAGCGAATAATTCGTTCCAATATTTATATTCCTTTGAATGCTAATAAATCAGATTGACAATATTGATCTCTCTGATAATATTAATTAAATTTAACTTAACGAGAAAAACGATAAAAAACCTGACCCTCATAACACGAATAAAGCGAATGCAATGTGTGCACAAACAAAGCCAATTTTGGTTAATAAAATCCCCATTTGCAAAAGCGCAAGCTCACATGAAATATGAATGAGTGAACGAAAGAATGAATGATATATCGGACGTCAAACAAAAAGCGTGCAGCGGAGTTAATTTGTGCGACGTCATACGACGCGTGATTTGGCCTGTATCAGTCCGGTTCGGTGGTTGTGATCAATGGTCGAACCGATGCGGTGGATTTAACCAGCGGATAAGCGAAAATCTATTGTTTCGTACTGGCTATTGATATAATGTAGATCATAGTTCAATTATTAGACAATAGTTGGCTGGTGAGAGATTCATGCTCGCTTGGATAGCAATCATAGTATCCCTTGTTGAAACTCCCGGAATAGCGATTCGTATTGTATTGCGTTTCAGGGTCAGCTGCTGTATATCCGGCTCTGTGGAGGCAGTTATAATTGGGTCTATCGGTGAGAGATCAACTTTCACGTCTGTTCCTTTGTCTTGCTACTAGTATAAAAACAGTTCGAATTTGGAATGGAATTTTGACGACTGTCATATTAGTAGCAAGACCACGTCTCGAAGATCGTTTTAAGCTGTTACTTCCGTTTTGATATTGTCAATAAGAGATGCTTCGCTATATTAGAAACCCTGTGATTTAAGCCCTACAACATTTTACTAACCACTGATCTAATAGTGTTAATCATCTGTCTAGCAAACAATAGCTAAATCATCTTTCAAAATATGACTTACCTCCCTGGACGCTTACCTCCAAATTATTCCTCATATTATTGATGTTATGAGTAATATAATCGCTCATTAGTCAGACGATAATAAAAATAGTACTGAACTGCAATCACCACAGTAATTAATACTGCAAAATTCAAAACAATAAGCAAAATACAACCAAAAACGTCAAAGCCTATTGAATTCACATTCGATTTTATAAAACGCCACACTATTAATATTGGTGAAATATATTGGCGTGAATAGTGGAACACAAAATAGCGCGGCCCGCTCATTAGACACGCGCCGATGAATCCACATCGCTTTGTATTTGAAACATTTTAAAATCGCCCAATGTTTTTGACATATGCCACAAAAGGTTTGGGTAAGGGGAAATTAATGTTGGTGGTAGGTATTTTATAATATGTTTCGGATTAAAGGACATTGTAGCCAGAGTAACTACTGGACATATTGAGACTTAACATCTTATGTCTCAGGATGGCGAGCGTACTGGAATACCAAGCATTGCTTTGTAATTCAAAGCGTTTGGTTTTGCTACTGGTCATGAGTGGTCGTATCGCTTACCATCAGGCAAATGACATGCTCGTCTCGCCATCCCTTGCAATAAAATAATCTATATTGATTTATTTAACGGCAAGCTGTTATAACGCATTAATTATCGCTTTGAGAGATTTAATACGTAAAACTAATATGGTTGGCTGACTTTCTCGGTTACACATTTGTACTTGTACTATGATACGATTACAATGGTGAGGTCTCGGGTTCTAATCCCGGGTCGAGAAAAGCAATATTGGATTTTCTATTCTTATCGACCCGGAGTCTTCAATATTTGCCTGATATAGGGATACTCTCGCTCTCTTTTAAATCATGGGACGGAAGATACAAGGCGAAACGTGGATGTCCTGGTTGCACCTCTGCATCAGTTCTCGGAAAAATCCGGTGAGTTTATGTATGAGAAAAATGTTGGAAGCAAATTGAAATTTTTGCAGAATTTTATTTAGTATTAAAAAAAAGAGAGGTCATTTTGGCGAGATATATTACCCGCCAGGTAAGTCTAAAAGATTACTTGGGAGATTACAAGTATGAGCTGCTTAAGCTTGTTAAGTGGATCATTTACTGACCTACATAATTAAATTAATACAAAATGAAATATTGTAATTCTGGTGACTTTGCAAAAGGAAGAAGTGGGCGGTACTTAACGCACTTAAGCGAGCTCATATTAATTTCTCGATCATAATATAGCCGGTAGAAAATCTTAACAAAATAACCTGTATTTTTTGAAATATTTATTTTTAAAATGTGAAAATGTCAACTTGCTTCAAACATATTTTTTAACAACAAAAAAAAAGGAATATCTTTGATAATAATTCAAGTGTTAAATTACCGTTGCCCTCAAATCACGCCTGAATTTCCATTTATAGGCTTTCATGGGATATTACTACTTTTCAAAATGCGCCAACAGTGCAGAATTTCCTGTAGCTCTCCTCATATTAATACTATACGTATTCAAAATCATTAATGCAATTGGAAGAATAAACCATGTCGTAGTGAGTTCGGTATACAGGATGAACTGGAGGCTTAATTCTAGAGTCTCCAATTCTAAAGTCTATGTATCCATATCAGCCCATATACACGTTCCACTACAGGGCACGGGTCTTCTCTACAATCGACAGTACGATTGCGAGTGGTTAGACCATATAGTCCACCACGATGGATTATGATGGTTGGCGGACTTTACATACCATAGAAATTCTATCGATGATTTCTTTCGCCGTTTTTAGTGCGTCGGGATTGACTATAAGTTGGTAATTCTAAAGTACCATTATTGAAAATATATATGCCATTTTATACAGTGTTTTATATCAATGTAAATTAATTTTGTTATATTGCTTTATACCATTCTATCTACACGGTTTCCAGAAATTACAATTTTGGCAAATACCAATAAAAATATTCCGCTCGGTTGTACACAAAAATATTTCATAATCTAGATCCAATATGCTATCGACGGGGCTTTCGTATCATACTTGCAAATGGGTTAGAAAGCAATATTGCTATTTTGTAACAAATTATTATTAAAGTTTTTTTCTACTACTCTTTTATTCTTCTACTTTTGTTTTGATTTGTAGGTGTTTGTATTTGTAGGTGACAAAAAACGTAATTTACTGCTAGTATTAGAAAAGGTGTATTGATAGTCAATCACCACGCACTAAAAACGGTGAAGGAAAATATCGTGAGGAAACCTGCATACCATAGCGATTTGTAAGAATTTCTATGGTATGTAAGTCCGCCAACCCGCACTAGGCCAGCGTGGTGGACTATATAGCCTAACCACTCTTAATCGTACTCTAGATTATAGAGTAGGCCCGTGCCCTGCAGTGGGACGTATATGGGCTGATACAGACAGATTAGAAAAGGACCGATGTATAAACAGTATGGGATTGAGTTAAAATTCATTTCAAGCTGAGAACAAACGCTTCTGATATATTCCACTGCATTTGAACATTGAAGAAGCAATGCGTAAGTTATATACCTCAGAGCCTTGATGTTCATTGGGCCCCAAGGTTCTAGAGTGCAAGCTCAACGTCGAACTTTCATCCATAAGATGAACTAAAGATCTAGAAGATGAGATAATAAAGAGATACGAGAAATAAAGATCTATAAAAGTTTCCGGCTTATTGTCTCTCCATGCAAGATTAACCTTCCTATGATCCCGGGTCCTTTCTAGTTTGAAGAGGCATCTTAGTAGGTCGGCACAATTGTATCGAATGGCATGGGACTGCCGTCTGATGCCATTCGATACTCTGCCTGGACGGCATTTGCGTTTAACATCAGGCGCAGTGTAGTCATTATGCCGGGTCAGTGTAAAAAAAAACCCTTTATTTTGCCTTATTTGACTGGGGTAAAAGTAAACGGACGTATTAATTGGAGAAAATAGCTAGACGTTGTCCAATTTCTATTGGTTACATAAGTCCTTGGGGTATTCAGCAGTAGCCTTTCTGAGACAAAAGATGATAATGAGCGTAAAAGTGAAGCTTACAATTTTCCAACAACCTATTAAGACACATCATTCCATGGGATAAATTTACAATCCTAAAAATCGAAGCTATTTAATTTAATAAAATCTCACACAAGTAGATAGTAAAATAGGGGTTTCACAGTCAGTGTACACTTTTATTAGACCGATGAGACGACTTTTACTTATAATAAAACAATAAACACTAAGCAAAAACTCATTCGAGTTTAATAACAAAATCCCTTTGTTTTTTATTAAACTGTCAACTGTCCCTACTGCAACAAGCTATTAACAGTATACACAAAGATTTCATTGCATTTCGCATAAAAACCACTTGTTTACTGCAAATAGCGCGAGTGGAACAGACGTACCGATGTTTTCATTTCATTAGCGAAAATGAGATCATACTGGCGATTGCTCTCCCCACTGGTTTGTGTGACAAAAACTTGGGTATTACAATATTGCAAAAAAAGTATATTATATCCAGGAGACTATTTATTTACATACATACATACTCACGCTTATTTCCCAGAAGGGGTAGGCATAGGTGCCAGGACGCCTACATTTCACCTAGAATGTCAATGTCAAGTGCACCTGCCACCACGCTTCACAAGGGCTTATAAATATCGCACATCGGTATTATCATTCATATTTTCCTTTTTACAAACAACTGCTTCTTCGGGTCATTGCATATGAAATACCATTAAGTACCATACCAACACATTCACATAAACTCATGGCTTTTCCCCAGGAGCGGTAGGCAGAGATGCTGTCAAGGCACCCACATTTCAACATGTTGTTCCGTCCCACGATGTAATACGGGGCGAGCCTATCGCTATATCGGGCACAAATTTCTGACTTCGGGCTAGTAATGAATTGAAAAATTATCACCTACTAGACTAGAGGAAATAATAAGATTTGCAGAATTACTTAATGCAGGCCGCTTCCAACAGATCGATGTAGACGCATTGACCTTCTTGTAGATTCAGACACCTCAAATTCCCTATGTCTCAGATACATTTTTTGGAGAAATACCATAATAATTTTTAATTCAGCTAATAACCTCATAAGTCTTTCAACTTTAATACTAATCTGCTAATAGAAAATGTATGTATCCACCAATCCGCTTTAGTTACTATTAATTCCGAGTAGCTGTGTAGTAATAGCCGCCATGTGCAGCACGGGTAGTATACAAGCTGATGTAAATGCTAAGAGCCAACGTATTGCCATTAAAAAGCCATCGACTATATTAAAAAGGTTTTATTCCGCCTGGTAAATCGATTGGGAGCAGTTGCTTAACCGGTAAGACCGTTGATTTGTTACTGCTTATTTTATATGAGCCTTTTGTCTAAGTCAGCCCATCTGCGTCCCACTACTAGGAAAAAATCTCCTCTGTAGCCAAAATTCTGGTTCTATTTAACATTCTTTTATCAGCTTCGCTGTATGTATATATTGTATTGTAATTAACGCTATTTTCTTATTTCAAACTAATTAATAAATATTGTAAATTTTTAGTTAGGTCTTTTTTTAAAGCATGTTTCGTTTTAAAACTAATTATTATTCATCACAGGTCGACTGCGAATTGGCAAATTTCATTTCATAAATTCTCATGCAGAACTATCTAATGCCTAATTTATATCTTCTGCATTCATAAACATAATAGTAACTCAGTCACAACAGACAAGTAAATAAGAAACTCAAAATAAAATTCCAAGTCGTATTCAGCAGTTCCTCTTATTTATGTTGCGCTGAAGTTATTGCCTTCAGGCTGGTCACATAATATGCACAAAGAGAAGACAATAGACTGCAATGGCGAACAATTTATGAAGATGTAAGGAGTATGCGAACGTATAATCGGGACCGCATCCCCAACTTAGTTGTCGGTGCGTTCTGTCTCGACTCAAAGTGTATTTTTAGAGCGTGGTGTATGTCATAAGAATTTTATGTTACTTTTTACTGGGACTCGTAAATATTGGGTATTAAAAGTAATGGTGCGTTGATGTGTGCATGAAGTAAGAGAAACGGATTTTCGTGTATGATTTCTTTTGATGTTATTGCAAAGTGCATTACAACGAAAAGGAAGTACAAAGTTGTAAAAGTATATAAACAAACAGAAAACAGCATTGTAAATGCACTGTTGTGTTCAACCTTGAAGGAAATAGTAGCCAGAGTAACTACATGTTACGGTTTAACATCTTATGTATCAGCGTGGCAAGCGCAGCGGAATGCCAAATATTGCTTTGTAATTCACGGAGTTTTCTGGTCTTCGTACTGTTTATGAGTTGTCGTATCGCTTACCATCATTACCGTAGGCAAAAGGCATTCTAGTCTCGACAATAATTGCAATAAAAAGGACATGGAATCCTTTTAGTAAAGAACAGGATAGATGGTCGCTGATTGAAATCCGAGGGGTACAATTCTGACTATTGGGAAAAGATACAGATATAGATTTACAACACTTCTGAACACCACAAATTACAGAAGAAAAGACATAGAGAGGCGTTCCAAATAAGTGAACAATTGGCGGTCTTATCGCGATCCCTTCCAGACAACCAAAAATCATAGAATGGATGGAAAGAGAAGAAAATAAAATTGGGCATTTGTGTGAAATAGTATAAATAATGATAAATTAAATAAGTGTGTGCGTAACTTATAACGGCAATGTTACCAACCTGGGTACTAAAAATGAGATAAACAAAATAATAAGAAACCTATACATTTTATAATAATACAATTACTTAAATGTGGAAGAAAAAATAGAAAACAAAAACTTACGAAGACTTAGAAAGAAAATGTTTTTTTATTCTATTTCTAAAAATGTTAAGCGATGACGCTTGTCGAAATGTCAGAGGCAGAGTGTTCCACAGACGAACAGCCTGGACCGTTAAAGATCCACCGAATAAAACACTTTCGTGACGAGGAGTCTTCAATTTTAGATTCTCTGAGGATCTCTAAGCGCGGGAATGAGACCTGTGGAGGAATTCAAAGCGTTCCTTAAGATGGGAGAACTAAGATTAATTAACACATTAAATAGAAGACAAAGGATATGAGTATTCCGGCGAAAGCGAATAGGGAGCCACTTGAGCATAAATAAATGAATAGTGTGTAATAAAAGTCAATTTTAATAGTAAAAGAAGAAATCATCAGGAAACCTATATACCAGTGCAATATTATGGAAAATTCTTTCATATATCATCATCATCATCAGCCTAAACTGTTGTCCACTGCTGGACATAGACCTCCACCGTATAAGCTGTTTACCAACTAACAAAAGGCTAGCGATGTAAAATATTGAACCTCTCAATCGGACCCTTCATCGTAGAGAAGTCAGTGTCAGTCAGTAGGCCTGATTTATTATTTATATCGTTCGCTACTCTACACAATTATGTTATTCAATTCGAAACTGCATATACAGAATAACAATAATTCAAATGAACAATCAAGATTGTTCATAGAATATTTGGTATCTATAACCGCGACCGCCTATTATCGAGACTGCACGACATCCCTAAAGATATTTCTCGGTTGGCGCATCGTATTCTAATTGCATTTATTTGAAGATCAGCTACATGCCGAACACATTTACATTTCTGCATGTGTGTTGAGTTAATGTCGAGCGCGTGGTATTCTATTTTTTGTTACATTGTTAGCTGATAAAATGTCGAGTGGTTTTTGATTTGTAGTTCATAAAAATAATAACAATTAATATTTAAGTTAATATGCTTGCGTTTCAATAAATAAATTTGTGTTATTTTGTACGAGAAACGTATAATAATGAGACTCATATTTAAAATAAATATACCGAGAGTATAGTGTGATTGTACTTCAATAATTATTGTAACAGATAATAAAAACAACTGCCAATACCTAAACTGGACTGAGTTTACACAATTATAGTGATGCCCAGCCGTGTCGACGTAGAAGTTCCACTATATTTCAGAAAACTGGCGTGAAGTATCCGTTCGGCTGTCGCGTTTCGTTCGACCAATAACACTGCTCCGGCCGTCGTCTATAATCCCTGCAATATTCCCGTCCAACATGGCTGCTGCAAAACTCTTATTAAAATACCTAAACCCAGGCAATAATATTATGTTTCGGTATCAAAAAATCTCATTCTAGTCATATATTTTCCGATTCCCGTAACAATATTGTGTGATTTCAACATAAAATGTCGGTCTACGTACAATATCAATCAAATGTTTGTACCAAAATACCAGCATTAACATTATTCGAATTTCTTAAAGCGGTAGGTAATACAATAATCTTATTTTTACAACTAATTATAATCAGGGTCTAATACCCAAATCCCGAATCAGTTTATATCATCCAGCTCATCGGGATAAACATTTGGCTTCGCACAAGTGCTAATCAAATATAACTGGACACATTTAAAGCTCCATAAAGAGACAAAATGATATTGAAAATAATACAAAAGAGCTGTTATTTATGAGTGAATTCGAACAGAAGCGCAATCGGTTTTATGAAGCACTCGTGAAGTGACGAAGGCTAAACGACGCCGGAATCGCAAGGGAAGCCATCCGATTAGGAATTCCATTGCGCCAAGTCTTAATGATTTATTGTCTTAGCCATCGTATGTTTATTTAAAGTTTTAAGTAAATAAAGTAAAAAGACAACGGATAATGACTTTTACTAGTAAATATCGAAACACAAATTGACGAGAAAGGTAAAAGATGAAAAAAATAATCAAAATTTTTTTGTAAGTTATAACTAAGTGCTGAAAACAGCGATCAACTTGACCTAAGAAGTCGAAGCAGTTTAAAAAAAAACCATACATCACATCGACATTCTATGTGGACGGTATTATACTTACCAGCCGGTTCAGTGTAGTCAACGGAGGCAATAATTACCGACTTTAGAATATTTACGTAGAATCGTAGTACATAAAGAGGTGCACGAAGGGCATTGGCATATCGTAAATAGAAAACAATGGGATGAGAGGTCGCAGACCCCATATCAAAAGCATTCATTAACAATTTAAAAACCATTTTCGTACTAACTAGTTTGGCAAAAAAGTCCAAAAACAAGTCACTTAAACCGAAAGCCTATTAAATACACACGAGCAACCTCTACGTGCCATAAAACAGGCAATAAAACATCGAAACATTTCAAGTGCAAAACTTTAAAGTGCCGCTAGTTATGGTGAACGTAAAAAAATCACTACAGATCCGTTTTACCTCCAAGTTACGCACAAAAAACCTAGTAGACACTTGTCATATCACACATATGCGCGTCTCCAAATACACTGCGACCGGCGGCGTGAGTCCCTGTGTTAAGGACGTTTACACCGGCTGAAAGTACGTGCGTTTTTATTAAAATTTTTTAGCACATGTGAATAAGTTTAATGCAGAGAAATTTTATTTAACTGGTAGGTAACTAGTATAATGGTTTCTTAGATTTACGTGAATGTTACTCATTAAAATAAAACTATTATTTACGGATTTTAGTTAACAATTTTAATTTAACAGTAATTTTAAATTTAAATTGTAAGTCACTCAGCGGATGACTAACACCTCAGCTAGACTCGTAACCATGAAAACTGTAAAGTAATCGAAACAGCTCGAAGTTAAAAAAATGTAAAAATAAACCAAATCCGCGATAAAATCTGCAAATAATTGTTTAATTTCAATGGTAACTGATAACTTTAAGATAGGATTGCAACAATTTTCACGTTATTATATGAAATGAAATGAAATGAAAATAATTTATTGAATCCATTAAAATGTTCAACATCATTTAGATTCAGTCATTTTTTTTATCTACCACCCGGTTCGGAAAGCGGTTTTCACTAGAGAAGAACGGGCAAGAAACTCTAGTGTTGCTCTTTTCAAAACCAGTTTACAATGTAGTGAATTATTACAAAATTTACAAGTTGGTTTAAATCAGAGCAGTTTAATAATAATTTATTGTAAATTTACAATAAATATTTTTATACAAATATTATAATATTATAATTACTATGGCTGAGTGAAGCGAAGTCGCCCAGAACGAAGAATCAGTATACTCTTTTTCGCCCAAGTGGTGAATAATTGCGAAAGTCTTATGTAATCCATCAATCAATCCGTTACAATGTAAGCAGATCGGATAGACCAGTCTACGCAAGCAGCACCCGTTCACGAGTATGACGCATGTGCCAGCCATCGGCCTCCTCAACCATGTTACAGGGAAGTGACCGACCCGGCACACGACGCCACCGCAAGCACAGACTTTTTATTATAAGATCTCGTAGAAAGTTTTTACATATTGTATATAATAATCTAAAAACAGCAATTTCAATTCAAATTAGGAATAGTTGATCAATTAACTAAATTATTCGTATTAATACCAGGTCCATTATCTTCCCTAGTCCATATGGCAATAAGCGAGACCGACTACATCATTAGGTTTTTGAAATACCTCAATGCTCGGAATTCTCACAATCCTAGATCAAAACCGCCTCAATTTTTCTGGATTGGTACTAAGAATCTTACCAAATGAGTTATGAACTATGAATTAATATACAATTTAAATTGGGATTTGCCGAGAATCATTGACAATCGAGCTCGCAATCGAAGTGGAAAAGATTAGTTCATAGAAATCATAACTTGGTTCAAGCACTTAAATCCAGTTACTGTTGAAATAAAGGTACTATTAAATTCCATATACTAAAATCAATAACGTTTATTTGCTATTCCAGAAGTTATGTTTATTTAATTAGAAATATTCACAACTAGCGTCTCATCTCAGCTTCGCCCGTGTGCAAATATTTTTTCAACTCCACTTTACACCAGATAATATTATGTACAGATAAAAAATGCAACCCCTTTTAAATGTTTTGACGATAAAGAAAACTCTGCATGACTAAATTTTTATTGGTGATTATTAATCGAATCATGATATTTTCACATAAATTGCTTCAGCTGGTCTTGATTTTCAATACAATATTTCATCCTTATGTCAATCCCCCTAAATGCTGTTTTTCCAACATTGTTACACGCCATTATTTTGTATTAAGTAGCTGAAATATTAGTTTTCAAGAAATATTTGCTGCGGTTTCGATATTCCATTTTTGTTGCATCCCCTTATTTTACTTCCATTTGGAAAAAAAATATTTTTTTCTAATTGTGAAACAATGTTTAAAATCAGTGCAGTAGTCAACAAAATATTTTTTTTTCTTATTTATAATAATATTATTAGTATTAGTATGGATTAAAGTCACGTTAAGTCATTAGGCGTTAAGGGAAACCGACTGAAATTGTTTTTTTTAGTTTAACGTGCTCAGGTCTTGTAATTTTAATTTAATTTATACATAATATCTAAATATTAATTTGAAATTTCTCATTAGTGTGTCGAGGTCGTTGATGTCTGCAATTTAATTCGAACTTTTGCGAGCACTATTCTATTTTTATTTATTTATTAATCTTTATTGGACTTTAATATAACACAACAAAATATAGAGATAAAAAATAAAAAAGGCGGTCTTATCGCTTTGAGCGTTCTCTGCCAACCAAATATTGTCTACATTTGGTTAGTAATAAGGGATATATTTCTAATTTAATTTTTTTTCCAAATTATTCATCCAAGCCCAAAATCTTTTTCCTGTTCCCATTATCTTTACATACTCGTATATTATTTGAATTTTGAATGTTTTAACAGACGCAAAATTTATTGAAGTTTTAAGTTTTATGTAAGCGATGGGAAAACACCGGAAATTGAATTAAATGAAAATTCCAAACACACAATAATTCACGTTCGTTTACTTTTTGCTCTCTTTCTTCAGTCACAGGGCGTTCTCTGCTGAATATAGGCTGACCTTAAGTTCAATAAAATCTTAGATAGTTTATAGTTGTTATAATATAATCGCAACTATATCTATCACGCAGTGTAAATCCTCCCTTATATTGTAATGCTGACAAATCGGCGGTGGTTCGCGCCGCGTGCGATGATTCATGTTTACTGGCGGCTTGCCAGACGGTCCCCCCGCCCCGGCCGATGTTGGCCAAACGTTTGACAGGGGCAGTTTGTCACCAAAATAGTGACGAGGACAACTATTTGCCATTGGACGCATCTTCGTGCTCTAACAAACATTTGCCGTTGGGTTGTATTAAGGATGGTCTGGTAGAATGTTTATTAATAGTGTTCTAAGTTAGGACAGCTTAGACAAAGTAATTTTTAGGCTCGACGAATGGTACTCCGTTTCTTATTTGGCCAAGAGAAGTTGCTAAAAATGACTAGTGTAAAGCCTATATATGTATAAGTATGTATAATATGAACACTCTCAAACGACGCGAAAACTTTTGTTGCAAAGAGCATGGGGCTCAGTTAATAGCATATTATTAGCTATGAATAGTGATCATCGTTGTCTATTAATACACACAATATTATAATGAATCATAGTATTTTGTTTCGCGTAGGCGGTACGTATTATTTTAGTCGTATTTCGCGTAGGTGGTATGTACTAATTAAGATAGTTATAACCGATTTATTTATTTCTACTGCTTGCTTACAAACACTGCTATGCTCTTGTTTAAAGGTCACTGTAGTCAGAGAAATCCCTAGACATTAAAAGGATAAAAAGCTATTATCTGAAGGTGCAATTCCTCGCAATGCTTGTGTAATGTAATGAAACTATAAGTTCGGAATGATATTTCTTCTGATTGAGGGCAGACGTGATGCATAACATCAGGTGAGCAACCTCCTCGTCTAGTCATTCCAGTCAATAATAATAAATTGAATAAAGTTAAAAATAGGTTGTAATAAAATAACGTATAAAGTGTCTAGCTTTTAAAAACAGACAAAAACAGTAAAAACGTGAATGTTTTAGACGGAATAACTAATCAGATCAAAGGTTTTTGTCTCCTTTCGGGACGAATACGCTATTTAAAAGTCATTCACTGAGGAGCTTGCATTGTTTTCCAAACTACGAGTTCTTGTATTCTTAAACTGTTAAATCAAGTGGAGGTGCAGATTTATCGTTAAAATTCATGACATTTTTTATTACTAAATTATTTATGAATTTATAAACTTTACTGTACACGAGTGATAAATATCATATAAAATAATTACACCCAACTGCCACATACATAGTCCAACCCCATACTAAAATCGAGCCTTATGTCGTGGGATCAAAAACTACGAGAGACTTTTCGGTCTCACAAACACCCAGACCCGAAACAAATCAGTTCACACAAACATTTGTCTCGGTGCGAGGATCGAACCTGCGGCCTCTCATTTCACAGCCGGCGTCTAACCAACTGCGCCATGTATGTAGGCTGTATGGCTGTGAATTGATTCATATAACATAATAATCATAGTATGCATGACGGACAAAGTGATGATTGCGATCACAATCCATCGTCTTGAGCTTTAAGTGTGAGTGAATGGACATGTAATAAGCGTTTACTGGTGGTAGGTCTCTCATATGTGGGAGGCCATCTGGGTGGGTACCACCGCATGTCTATTTCTCCCGTCAAACAGCTGTGTAAATGCACTGATGTGTTTCGGATTGAAGGGCATTGTAGCCAAGTAACTACTGGACATATTGAGACTTAACATCTTATGTCTCAAAATGGTGAGCGCAGTGGAATGCCAAGTATTACTTTGTTATTCAAGGCGTTGTTTGGTTTTGCTACTGTTCATGAGCGGTCGTATCGCTTACCATCAGGCGAACGACATGCTCGTCTTGCCATTCATTGCAATAAACAAAAGCGTAGCAGTAGTCCTATAAAAACTAAATCCATACTAAATATTTACTAACCGAGAAAAAATCGTCCAGATGAGGAAGCCGAACCTACTACCTTTTATTTCACAAACAATTTTTTATTGAAGCGTCATAGAATTTGCAAAAAGTGTAAGTCACTTTGACATTGCAGATTATAAGTAAAGTAAAGCAAAAGAAAATCTTACTCTTACATTTACAAAAAGCTTTTAAATATTACAGTTTTTAATATCAGATAGCATCACTTAAATTAATATGGTTACTTAAGACTTATTTAATGAACCATGCATTCGAGTTACAAAATAAATAATGTCTAAATTGCAGACGTAGTGATTGGCTCAATCTAGAAAATCTTTAAGAATTATTATACTCTGCAATTTCGTTTGACATTATGTAACCTTTTAAACTCTAAATCGTCCTAAGTAGAGAGTCCATAAATCGTTTAATTCAATAAATCAATTATCAAGGTCATTAATTAAACCGTTAATTTGACTTGAACGCTGGGAAAGAGGCAAGCTGTAAAAGAATAGTTTTTGGGGTAATTAACTCTATGGTTTATTTTAGATCTTTTAAAGTTTTTTTAACTCAGAATCTGATCTGTTTAAGAAAATTTGACACTTACTTTGATGATACGGTCTAAAATGATAAGTTTAGCACCATGAAATATTGCGTTAGTTATATTACACAACGGAAGTACATAAAAACTGAGGAAAAACTTGGATTATGTACGTGAATTTGTTGAATTTATTATTTGAAATGTGGTGAATTTAAATAGGAATTGATATTTTGTATAAAAACATTATTATTTTTCAAAATATTTTTTTTTATTTCTTGTACACGCACAAGTAGACATTAATTGTCGTATACCCATTTCGTCTATTAATGCGACAGAAAAAACATTTTTCCAAACGCCAATATATTACAAAGAATAATTGTTCAGAAACAAAGCGTTCCTAATTGAATTCAAGGGCAGCATTCTTAAAACTATCGATGTTTTTCATCAAAACGACTGCGATATCTTTTTGTGCCGTCGCCGCGTCGCAAGACACGTAGGGTTCGTTAGTCTGACGAGCTGTTAAAAATAGATTTCTAAATATATTTTTGATGTTTACAAAGGATTTTGGTTGCAATGCTTCTTTGCTTTCGTTTATAGAGACCAAATGAAGTTTATAGTAATGAAGTGTAATAGAATGATTAACCTTGTGTATTGGTGGTAATCACTTTGTCTAATAAAATCATATAATATATGATTTCTCGTTTTTATTTCGTGAAGTCATAAAATTATTGAACAACATGCATTTTTGCATAGATTTTGTTATATAGACTAATAATTAATCATGTTATTTAAATAAACCCACACGTTTCTCCCTATCCCAGACGAGGTTGTACAAAATTAGAAAAAAAAAAACACTGTTTTTGGCCATCCTGTATAGATGCTATTATTTTTACCGTTTAGTTTAACTTCTGATCGGGTTGGAAACTTACCTGAACCGTGAAAAGAATGGTACCTATATGAGTTGATCATGAACCTTGAAAACTAAAATCACGATTTTTTTAACAAAATTACTAGGAAATATTTTTTCTAACTTGGTGCAACTTGATATTTGGGGTGATTAGGAACATTTTGGTTTAAGTAAAATATCATAATATGTCAATATCAACCTGTATAAGAAATGCCATAATGCTTCTTTAATACCGTAAGTCTAAGGTCCTTATAAGATTCATTTGCATTATCAATCTGCGTCAAATCTACTATTAATAAATTAGATGTGTTACAAGTAAGTAATATTAACAAGTAATTGACAGCCTCGGTCACAAAGCCAGGGATGAAATGAAAGGTTCTGGCTTCGACCTTCCCGTCAACATAAATGTTTGATAGATCTACAAATATTTAAGTGAGGTATTGCGAGATCAAAATGTCGTAAAGGTTCAAATACCAACAATACAAAATTTTTCATTTTTATGTGGGTTCAGTGCTACGTGTTTGATTATTTGGTGAATGTTGTTTATTTATTACTTATTTAATGATCTCCACATTACAGTATGTAATCACTGAATAAGTGCGTGATGGCCTGTTGGTAAACGTAGTTGAAGGTAAACATCGTGAGGAAACCTGCATACCATAGCGGTTTATAGAAATTCATTCAATATCCATTTTGTTTCGAATCTAATGCATTATTGGCAGAATTAATTAATTAATTAAACATTTAATCAGTAGTTGAGCATCGTGTGCTGCAATTGTGAAATCATGTGTAATATTGGTAAACCATGTCTGGTATGATTATTACTTGAACCAATAACTATTAGCGGCAAATCCGTGTGCCGTTTATTGCACCGTATGTGGAGAGGATATTAATACACATAGCTTGATTATTAAGACCAAGTCTAATATTCGGTATGGCCATAATGTAGCCAGTTTTGACTAGGGGTTGATTGGGTTGCTTATTCTACATTGGTACTGATCAGCCTTAGCTATTAAAGTATATTAAAATGCACTAAATAGTACCACAAAATCTTAATTCTATATTTGAAAATACATTTTGTAAAGTTGGTATGATAAACTTAAAGTATTTTTCGGATCCACAGCTAACGACGAAACTCGTAATATTGTTTTTGAGCACGAAATTGACATTGAACATTTGATCGATGACCGGGCTAACCTATCGTTTCACAGCTGCTTCACTACAAAGGCTGTCAATGAACCTAAATTTGAGAATTTAGACCTTACTCGTCAATTACATCAACAATAAACTTAATAAAGATAATCCAAGTATATTCCAGGCTAGATAATGAGAATAACCTTGCGAAATTATAATTGCGAAGTTCTGACATCTCAAAACTTAAACCTTGGAGCTTAACGTAACTGAGAATTTCGAGAATCAGAATCAATTCGTATAATTTAGTCGGTGAATGTTTTAAACTTAGTCTTGGAATTTAAAACGACAGGTTTCAGAGTTGATAATTTAGTTTCTCAAGACGACAGATGGCCGTTTTAAAATTTGGTATCCACCATTATAATGAATTTTAATAAAACCTTTTGATGTGGGGTTTTGCTGTACGTAATTAAGACGACAGGGAACTCCTTTATTTCTACCGAGATATCTCGAATTCCGACGGAAAGTAACATATCTATTGCTGAGTTTCATGCGGTTAGCATTGTCAAATGGCTTACAATAAATACATAGTTTCGGACGTACATATTATCATCACTAGCTAATCTGCTGCACAGCTGATTATAATCAGCTATATAGGCCTTATCTAAGGTGTTTTTTCATATATAGTGGGCAAACGAGCTTTCATTTCACTGGATCGTAAGTGGATCACCGCTGTCCATGAACGTCTGCAATACAATTACTTTCTGTATGCCCAATATATATTCCATTCCTTTCCCACAACGATCTACTATCCATCTTTAGTTCTAATTGTTGTAAGTTTTCATTGCTATATTCACCCAATTTATGCCACCTCTTACAAATAAATGTATGTTGGAGTTATCACACAATGTACTAACAGATAACTTATTCATCTGCAAGTTTGGCCTTTATTATTCTATGCCAATTGTAATTGAATTCTAAGGTAACTAATCATCCTTTGAACAATTTCAAATATTAAAGTCGCATAAAATTATTTGGATAGATAAGTTTAAAGAGAAATAGAGGGGAATGTATTTTTTTAAATATGATACCTAATCTACCGCGTAATAAGGTACTTAACATTTTTTTGTTCATCATAATATGTCTGATCATAAAATCACAGTTTAATAAAATACGAAAATACAAATCCAAATGAAAAAATCCTTTTAGAATAGCTATTTTAAAACCTTTTTTATAGCACTTGTCTTTTATTGTCGTCGAATTTATAGCGCTGTATTTTAGTGTGCTTTTGGAAGTTCAGTATTCGTATTATATTATAGTTAGTTGTAGTATGTTTATATATTGACTATAGCCTAATCTCTTTCAGTTTTAGAGAAGACCTCTGTCCTCTATTATTATTATTATTTAGTAATAAGTTGTCACGTCATCACAAATCATTGTCTTACAGAGAAAAGATATGAGGTAAACATTCGTTGCCCAGTTTCTTCCGGTATGTTTGATTGCCAAAGACCCGAAATCTTCAAAGGAAATTTTCAAAGGGCGGCAAGTCGTCACCGTTTTCCGTGAGTTGTGGGTATTTACGAATGACGGCTATAACAATCACTATCAGGCAAGCGTTTTGCCAGTTTTTCGAGTCTACGGTAAAAAATCAACATATTATGACTGAATTTTTTGCAACTAAAGTAAAATTGACTAATCAATTTGATGTATGTTTTGAACATATTTCATTAAGTATTAATCTATCACATTTTAGGGGCCCATAAAGGTTCTAGAGTACTCCACATACTTAGATATTCTTTGCTCTATATACTCAAAAGAATTATTGCCCTAACGTACAGAAAATTCAAATAAAAGGCAGTAAAGAGAGGCCGCCTAGGTAGATACTTCCGCAATGTCTATTTCTACCGCCAAACAGCAGTGTAAATACATTGTTGTGTTTCGGTGTGAAGGACTTTGATGCCAGAGTAACTTTTGGACGTATTGAGACTTAACATCTTATGTCTCAGGATGGCGATGGCGCAGTGGAATGCCAAAAGTGTTGTTTGGTTTTGCCACTGTTCGTGAGAATTGTACCGCTTACCATCAGATAAACGGCATTCTCGTCTCGCCACTCATTGCAATAAAAAATCATTATATTATCCAAGATTTTTGACATGATTACCGACCGACCTACGGACCTAAATTGCAAATTATAAGCTGAAAATACTTATATAAATAATATATAACGCAAAAAAAAAACAGCTACCGATTTATCATAAGCATTAACCACACACAAGGGAAGCTGTGACCAAATTCTAGAGGTTAGTAAAAATTACGAGAGACTTTTCAGTATCACAAAATCCACACCCGCAACAAATACCTGTCGATAACACAAATCTCTGCTTCAGTCTTAGACGGAATTCACAATACCTCATTTCACTGTCGGCTACATAATCAAATGCGCCTACAAAGGTCGACAAATACTTCAAGATACTATCGTATAATACTATCGTTCCGTGAATTCTTGATGTATTGTCAGAATAGTACCTACTGACACAGCGAAAGTATTTCTTAGAATAACTTAAGTGGTCCAGTCCACTGACATCTTTATTCGTTTGTCCTTCAGTGTCATTACACAGATGATAAAAGGCAAGGGCATCTGCACATACGGCCCATAATATATGGCGCCATATTGCCACTAACAGCCGCAGAATTAATATTATACTTCTAACTATACAGGGACACAATCCAGAATGCGACCGACAACGAAGCCAGGCAGCCAGGTAGTATTAGTGATTTGAAACATAATGCAACAAATCATTCAAAAAAAATTGGTGATATTTTTAGTTTTTAATACATCGTCATTGTAGCGTATGTATCTGTCCACCATAAATTATTGTTTGCATACCACTATGCCGACCTTTCATATATAGTAATGTACTCTGTGCCTCAAGTGCGGGCGCACCTCCAGCTTGTTCCGTGTCTTCCAGCAGAATGTCAGTGCCGTCAGCTACCCGCGCCCGTCGTGGTTCTTATTTAAAATTTCACAACAAATTATTAATGACTACTCTGATTTAAACCACTTGTAACTTTTGTAATCATCAATTGTAAACTCGTTTTGAAAAGAGCAAAACTAGAGTTTTTTGCCCGTTCTTCTCTTATGAAAACCGCCTTCCAAACTAGGTGGTAGATAATAAAAATCTGAATCTTAATGATGTGGAACATTTGAATGGATTCAACAACTTATTTACAGTTAATTTTAATTTTTATGTTTAACAGATATTATGTACAAACACTACATTAGTTCGGTTTATTTCTGAATGCTATTATACTTCTTAGTTTTACTAATAGCCACGTTTTTGAAAAGAGAACGTTTTTTTCTGGCTCTGTTTACTGGCTCGACAAAGAGACCACATATTTTAATGCACATGACGATAACTGCCGAAGAATCCAGATACGAGTATTCACAGACGCAAGATGATTAAGTCTCACCGGTCGACACGAATAAAGCAGGCCTATTTGTATTTAGCTTTACGAAGGATGATGAGACGACTTGAATAAAAGGGCCGCTAGCTATTAAATGCAGAAAGCAACAGACTGTGCTTTGCGGCGTACCTTGAATGAGGCCTATGTCCAGCAGAGGACTGCAAACGGGCTGAAGATGATAATGATACACAAATTGAAGCCAAAATACTTACATGACTTACTATGGGTTTTTAGCCAGTGTGTAAAGTGGTCACTATCGAGGCTCATACGATATACGGATATCCTACAACCGGTGTAAACAGAAGGCAGAAAATGAAAATATTAATGAAATTCCTTTTCATATTTTCGACGAAACAACTTCAGTTTAACGATTACACCGAAGTTACTTTATTACTGTCTTAATTTGTGGACAAATTTTAATCCGTGTTTTTGTTGGATCAGCGTAAAATTTTTAATGACTTTTTTATATTAAGGGATTGCTCAAGATTTTTGCTGCGCAGATTATTTTTGCTGATGTTAGCTTTTTATGGCATTATGAAGGAAGGTAAAGCATAATTTCTTTTTTTTTAAATCGCAATATGCTTTTAAATTTGAAATAATTATTAGCATGTTAAGTTTCCGATATATTAATGCTTAGTAACACCCCAAAGCTCAGTAATATTTTATTTACAACAAAAAAAAAATGAAATAAACCACAAAAATCATAAAAATTTACCATGCACCACAATTTAACACCACAAAATAAACACATATGCAGTTAAGTCTGCAAATAACCCGTTCGTAAAGTTAGGGACATCAAAGATGGTGGATGTTTTAAATACAAGCGTCGCCACATGACCCCGCTCGGGATTTATGGCATTATCCTGTTTATGCTTCAATAATTCTACTCGGCTGAACGGGCCGATCTTTGCCTCAGTGCATGTGTACTACCGTCAACCGCGATACGAACCTCAGTGTCGTCCTGACATTTGTCGGGGATAGTCGCGTGCCGTTCGTTCTCCCGCCTGGAACGAAAATAGTAACGCTTAGTGAAACATCGGTGGCATTTGACGTCGGTTTCAGTGCTGTGACGGATATAGTGGTGACTAAAGTGCGTTTCCTTATAAGTTTTTGAATTTACTTGTTGCGCTGTTTGGGATATTGCGTGAGTATCACAATTTTTTTGAACTTTTAATTACTTTTGTAGGTAGTTGGAAAAAAATGTTAATTATTTCAGGAAATAAATGACATGTAAATTATGTTTTTAAGTGTTTTAGACACCGAAATATAAAATGGATAATTCGATTTTTGTTATAAGTTAGGGTAATATCGTAATTGGTATGCTTTATTATCGATTCAAAATGATTATTACGATAATAATTCATAACAAGTAAAATAACCCTCCGCATTATTATAATAACGTATATTCACGCTGTTAAAATATTCAAAAAAAAAATAAAAGTAATATTCATTCATAGCCAAATTTTATTCACCAAAAATCGACTTGCGAAATACGAGTATAATCCATTTTATAAGATATGCAAATCAAGACGAGTGTGTTGTAGGAGACAAATGAAATCGGGAATTATATGAAATCCCAGTAACGTGGGGAACTCAGCTAAAGAAAATTTGGCCTAACCCCGCGACTGATAAATCGTCACGAACGTGAAAAAGATTTTTTCCAACAAGTCTACTCATACGTTCTACTTAATCACAGAGAAATATATTATTCTTAATTTTGCATTGTCATAATAATTGCTTCTTTGGTTTGTCGGATTAAAAATATGAATAGTTAATTGTATGATTTTTCATAGTTTAGCCATCAGTGACTTGTGCAGCTTTTTGAGTGCTTGAATTTAAATATTATTATTTAAAAAATGGGTCCCTATTTTAAATTGCAGTTATCTTTTTTTTTAATATATTTTCCATCCTTAATGACAACTGATTAAAAGCCTTAATTGTAACTTAGATCCCATACGTATATAATTATTGTGAGGCGTCTTAATTGGCTTCAGTAGCGGACTTAAATACGTTAAAACTCGAAATGTCTACATCTAAGAAAATAAAGTACACAAAGTTAACCAACCACCATTAATTAAGGTTTAATTTATATGAAATTTGAATAAAATAATTGCTATAAAATCGCTGAAATTTTAGTTTATATTTATATTTAATGTATGCAATATTTTAAAACCATTTCATCGTATGAATATCAATTTCTAGAAACCACGGTTTTGTTATTACACGGAATGGGCCATTAATATATCAAATTTAACTCTATATTGGACGAACTAAATTTACTTTAAATATTAATTTTCAGTGATGTGTATGTTCATTATTTAGCCTGGTTAACTCCACCAAATAAACATTGATATAACTGAAAATTAATTAAATTCACAAAACATTTAGTTGTTTCTAACAAATATAATTTGGTATCAAAAAAATATCCTTTTGGTCCGACGATACCATCCATTGCTGCTTTAGATGAAAGGTCAAGATTTTAAATTTAGATGCTAGACCCTACATCATGTACGCATGTTTTATATGCTCAACGAATATTTTAGGCATCTTTCTATGAATATTTTGTTTATCCGCGTAGTTTTGGCGACGTATTTTTCCCAGACTATGTCCTGCGTGTTTTTTTATTTAAGCTTCTTATATTGTCAGGGTCTTAACTTACGTATACTTATGTTGTTGTCCAATGTGTATGTATATGTCCAATAAATTGCCGGACATCTGCCTCCGCTGTATTTGTGAGAAGGCTGTTCCTAACCTTTTTATGTCTCATTGTCTGAATGACCTAGGACAATAGGTATCATCTGATGCGATAATATCATGATATAAAATATTAAATTTAGTCATATCCCATTATACTTTAATACACATTTACTATACCTGTGAACTTTTTCTTCCTTCTTCTGTCTATAGTATCATTTAATATGTTAATTGAGAACCAATGTTTGGTTCTGTATTCGCTAATTCGTTTTCAATGTGGTTTTCCCAGTAGCAGCGGGTTAACTCCGGTTTTTTTCTACCCTCCACTTTCGTTTTACTATGTTACTGAGTTTTTTCCATTGCTTAATCACATATTTTTATACATACATAATAAGATCACTTTGCATCTAGTCTGAAGTGCCATTCGCACCATTTTATAGTTCACTGAGCATATTTTCTTACCAAGGTGTTAAAAGACCACAAATGATATTCCTGACAAACAACTTTTACTGGTGGTAGGTCTCACATATGAGAGACCTACCACCCGTACAAATGGAGGAAACCTAAATAATAATAAGTTATTTGTAAATGTAATTAAGTTATGAGGCTGCTTCCAATAAGTAGCTGTGGAAATCTTTGAAAGAGGCATAATTATGTATGTGACTGTTAGGTCTATTTATTTTCAGTTCAACCGTATAGTTGATATGGCTAAAAGGCATAGAATATAATAATATCTGATAAAATAATATTTCAGTCTAACCTTTAAAAACACTACATAGCCAACATTCCCTAATTTATAAATAGTGATCAATACCAAAAAAATATCTTGTAGTCTACCTGTTTATGCGTTATTATGGGATGTCTCATTTAATTTATAACTTTACGTTACATCACGAATAAAGAAATCAAATAAATGGGTACGTAATCAATATATATATATATTAAGGATACGTTTACATACATACACAAACGCTCCCATCTCTTTTGTCATTCCTACTAAAGGTCGGGGTTCGTAAAGTCGTCTGCCTGTAAGCGTTCATTGCGGTACAGCCGCCTATTGTGCAATTAATTATGTTCTATCGATTAATCTTAATGTGACTAAGGTTTACAACATAGAGTATTACATGACTGAAAATTATGACGTCAATTTGTGATCCGACTATACTTCTGCTAAGTACGGATTTGTTACTTTTTTTCTCTCTTTCTCTCTCATTTTCTATCTCTCGTCATCTTCAGGCACCCCTGTGCCAGGAGGCCGCTTCTGAAAATATATGTCCATTCTCAATACTCAACATATTTATTGCACACCACATGTTATAAATATGTTATAATTTTATATGTATATACAATGTGGACCCTGGTAGGCATGGCAACAATTTAGGAGATAGGAGGAAGCTATAGTATTAATTTTATGTAAGAGGCGAAGAGCCAGGCCTCGGTAAAGGTGGCGTGACAACCTTGACCAAATTAGCAGCATTAGGGTGGCATCAGCAACTGATGGGGATAAGTGGAACGAGTTGAGGGAAGCCTTTGTCCAGCAGTGGGACAGAAAAGGTTAATAAAAAAAGGTGCATTTTCAGAAAATTGAGTCTTCGTAATTTATATTAAGGGTGCATACATTCAATATGCACTTATATAATATCATCATTATTGAAATTATATTATTTTATAATTTTTATTTGGTAAACATTTCTGTTTTTGCTGTTGTTAATATTTTTGTAATCCAGGTGACCTGTACAGAGTGGTCTGAATATAACGAAGTATCCACTCTTGTTTTAGTTTACTACTTATCTTCAATATTTCTTTTGAGAGTTTACACAAGGCGGATTGACCGAACTTCGATTTAAACTCAAGAACTAACGATGCCCAACTCATACATTTAGCCAGTAGACGAATGTGTACTTTAATTATGCTCTTTGGGTTATTTCCTATTTAGCTCTATGGTTATTTTTAAATATTACTATTTGAAATAATTTCTACGGTATGTAAGTCCACCAACCCTCATTAGCCCAGCGTGGTGGACTATATTTATTATTTTATCCCACACACTAACTAATATTTACAGGTTACATCCAATTTAATAGAATAAGATATAATATGACATTACAATAATATAAATAACCTCAGCTAATAACTAATACACTAGCGGCCTCTGTGTCATTCAGAAAAATCAAACAACCAACCTTTTTAATTATCTTTCCATTGTCTCTAGTGCATTTCATACGCAATCGTAAAATCGTAAATAGTGCTAAATTAAATGTCATACATCGTCCTAAAGTTCACCACACCAATGTGAAATCGCTGTCGCCGATTTGAAATGTTATGACACTTCGCCAAATAACACGAGATTTTCTGTGCAGATAAAAACAATGATTTTTGCACCAAACATGAATTCTATGAATTCAAATAAAATTCAGACTCTACAGCGCTGTATGAATTTGATTCTAGCGTAACAAATGACAATTTAGTTATCAGTTCACGATTGTCAAAAGTTCTGTTAGAATGATCTGATGGAATAGTTATGTTTACAAATGCTGCAGTTTGGATAGATTTAGTTTTTGAAATAAACCAGTGTGTTTTGGAACCATAGAAAGTGGTCAGTAATCATTATTTTGTGTGTACTGCACTCATTTGTTTTTTTTTTAAATATGCCTGGCAAACGAGCGAAGGTCGCCTGATAGTAAATGATCACTGCCGCCCATGAACAGCCACAACGCTGGAATCATAGATGTCTTGCCGGACCATCAAAGCGGGAGGGGAGGGGGAAGGAAAAAGGATGGGACGGGGTAAGGGGTATTGGGTATCTGGCAATCTCACTCGCCGTATGAAACGCGATGACAAGCTGTCACTTTACCTCGATCTCCTGTGAGAGAGTGGTACTTTACCTGACGGATTGCCCATTCATGCTAGGTCATGACTTAGAAGTTAGAACAGCGGGGTAGTTACATAGAAATTGGTAACATAGGAATAAATACTTTTTACATTTACAGCCTTCCTTAAATTAAATTATTTGCTTTCACTATTTCGAGCTTTAAAATATGAATAAAACAGACACTAAGTTTTTGAATAGATTTATTTTTAAATCAGATTTATTTGTGTCGTCGCTGAATTCTAGTTTAGATATTTCATTTATCCAATGAATGCATTATATAATTATTAATTGCAAAAAAACAGCTAGGATTTATAAGTTACAAATCCAAAGAAAAACGCAACCTTGGTCAATTGTAACGTTTCGACTTATTGATCATTTAATACTATGCTACAAGACACGACACTATAACTAAGCACAATCCTAATAAGCTACGCAACATTAAGCCACTAGATTTGAGCTACGCGGGTCTGTTACAGCTACGAAATACTCATTACGCTACGAAATACAGCTACGGGGCGCCTCTAAACAATCTACGAAGAATTAAGCGTCAAGGCCATCAAAATAATCTTTGTAAATAATTAATCAGAATACAACAGAAATGAACAATTATATTTTACAAATGAACCATTGTGGTTTTAATTGGTCGCAAAACAATAACTCTTCTTGTTTGTCTGTTTTTAATTGATGTGAAAGGTTAAAGGCAATAACACCGTGGGCTGGTATTGTATTGAAATTGTATTTTCAATATACTATTAAAACAGCCTCTATTGGTAGTGGTTTTAAATGTGAGCTATGAACTTTGAAGTCTAGAATTAATTTCCTGAGGCCAAAAGTACCCTTTATCCTCCCACCAGTTATGAATTTAACTGTAGTGAGTATGCCCTGCTGTGAAACCAAGTCGAACTTGGACGTTTCATAGCAAATGGCCATTCTCACTGAAATTAAAAAAAAACACTCTACCCTTTGTTTAAAAAAAGTGCTGCAACAATGGCTGTCAATTTTTAATTAACATTTTTAATTTCTATTATTATATTTTGATAATTTTGTATATTCCGCAGTTATTTTATGTTTGTTATTACATTATTATTTTTTAATAATTCCATAAATGTTATTTTCATACAAATGTTGTTTCACACCTATAATCAAAGAATAGACTAGTCTTTGTAGAAGTTTTATATGCATGTTTAGTCTATTGATTGCTAGTGTATCATTTAATAAATAAATAAAAAAGGTATTATAAATATATTCTTCTTTTCCATAGTCCTCGAAGCCATCTCTTTAAAACCACCATTTACTTTATCCACTCCTTTTTTATTTTTGCCCCATTTTACGAAGAACTTGAGTACTTGAGTGCTTCCACACAGTGGATGCCAATAGGCCTCCGTGAATGACACGTTATGTGAAAATATGTTGCCTTTTTCGTTAATACATTTTGTTTCAAAGACGATATTTTCCGTACATATTGGTTTTCTGAACGTCTCCCGAGAGATAAATGTTTGAATTTTCTTTTTGTATGCTTAGTTGTTTTGAAATGGAAGTGGTCGGAGAATGTGAAATTACATAACTTCGTATGTAAGTATGTATAGTGTTTGGTAAATATGTATTTGTGTTAGCACATGAAATATATTAAACTTCTTATACTAATAAGTTTGCAGTCAACACATAGAAACATTCAATAAATCATTAAATTTACACTGTCGCTTTCATTGCGATACAATTAAGACCACGTACTTAACATACGAATATCATTGTTAGGATAAAAACAGCGCGAATTCGGTTTTACAACAACAAAACATTTAACTACATTAGAACACGTATTTTTACATAGATATTATTATGTAAAAATAAAAATAAAATAAAATAATAAAATAAATTATAAAATCTAAGCAGGAGTCGATAATAGTCACGTAAGTAGGCAATACCTACCCAATGAAATTGAGAATCACAATATTATGAAAATATTTTTTATACAGCGCACCTGCTACCACGCGTCACAAAGGCTTTTAAATATCGCACGTCGGCATAATAATTCATATTTTCATTTTTAAAAATAACTCCTTCTTCATGTCTTTATAATATATGAAATGACATTAAATATAAAAGTCATACACAAACTTTTTCCCAGGAGGTGCTACCAGGACACCATTTACCATACCACCACACATTTCGCCATTTTGTTCCATCCCACAATCTGAAAAGGGCGAGTCTATCGCCATATCCGGCATAAATTCCTTACTTCGGGCAGTTAATGAATTAAAACAAAAAAAACAACATAACTTTGCCCAACCCGGGATTCGAACCCGAGACTTCAGCTTTGTAATTGTACCGTAGTACTACGCCACCAAGGCAAATATCAAAGTCCACGTATAAAAAGTTTAAAAAAACAACAAAACCATAAAAAATAAATTGAAAGCAGTAATTTCCAGGCTAGTTAAAACAAAGTAATGGAATAAAAATAAACTTCATACATAGTATGGGATATAAGCAGAAACGATCAAAAAATTTACGGCACTATAAACGTCACAAATGTAAAAATACTGCTGCTGGGACAATGAACCATACAGTAAACTAACAGTGCGGCCTGACTTCATCCGGGTTTATAATTCATTGGTGTAATTATATTATAACATCTTCATTTCAAATATTTTGCATATATTTTTAAATAATCCTCACGCCAGTATCCCATAGAAGTAGGTAAAAGAGACTTTGGACTACCACTTCTCTCGATTCTGACATAATATACTATCGTTTTATCCAATTTCATCAAACTTTTCATGTATTGTGGTCGGTTAAAATGAAAATATTTTTATTAAAAATCACATACAATTACATGATTTTTTTATATGACCATTGTTTAGGATTCCAAAATATCACTTTCAAAAATTGGTTTTTCTGGTGATAGGTCTCTCATACGTGGATAGTTACTCTGCCTTCAATGTCCTTCAAAACAGAACACAAGAGTGCATTTACACAGCTGTTTGGTGGGAGAAATAGCCATTGCGGTTGTACCTACCCAGTCGGCCACTCATATACATATGAGAGTATACTAGTATAAACTTCATAGAAATTTTGCCCTACGGCCTACATGAATAAATTTAACTATAAAAGAAGCTCATATTCACTCATAGAGGTTATAAACTGTACCGTAAACGCAAGCCGTTTATTATACACTGACTTTTTATTTAGAAACACTGCTATCATATTTTCCATTTAATTCTTTATGATATATATTATATTAACAGCAAATATTTATTATTCAACTTGTGTACTTACGTTTAATTAAATGGAGTCTCTACAAATATTTCATTTATATTAGAGTACATTTTACATCGTAGACTTGGTTTTTTTATGTCTTATAACATCAGTCTTTTCAGAAAATTAGTCCGGGTAAGTCAGTTTTTTTATCATAGTGGAATGCACAGTAGAATGCTAAGCATTGCTTAGTAATTCATAGTGTTGTTTAGTTTTTCGACTGTCCATGATCTATCCGGTCGTATCGCTTACCATCAAGCAAATGGCATGCTCGTCTCACCATTCAATAAAACAATCAATTAATTCCAATATAAAATAAGTAAAATTATTTATGCACAGATCATAAACGGCGCCTCGTAAACATACCCGATATAAAGAGAAATTGTATTATGAAATCGTAGACTTTTAAACATTATTCTTTATTAAACGCACTTTATTTGCATATAAACCAACAACTCAATTCTTAAAGAGTGTATCGACAACTTCCTGTGTAGGTAGATAAGCCCTTTTAGCTCTACAGAGTTGGTAGTCACATTTTCGACGCAACTCGACTACACCGGCCAGCTCATTGTCACTCAAATGGGATCTTTGGCTAGATTGCGCCTGGTTTTTATGATGGCACCCGAGATTTACTGTTGCGTACCCCGTTCACACTACCGACGGACGGGATGGCTGTCTCATTCAGTTTATACCTTTGACACGCAGTGAAATATTCCAGTTGGAAGTTAAAATTAAAATGCATTGTCATAGCACTCATTTGTTTGCGATAAATATTTTATAGAAATAATTGTTTTGATCATATTGAGCATCGGAACGTAGTTACCTAAAATAATTGCATGTAGTTTCTGCATTAATTTTATGAAGATTTACTTTGTGTAGTCCAAATGAATACGCTTTTTACGTTTTTGGTAATTACTCTGGCTATATTATATTTCTCTTTGAGTCAGGCAAAGTACCCGAATTATCCACATATTTTGAGTTTTAGCTGCTATACAGCGGTACTTACATTAAATTACGTGTATATCTATAAACTTTGTCTTTCTGTAATATAAATAGCGTATGTTTTGGCGTTTGCTTAACATTAGTTCAAACGCTTATTACCTATGTTTTTTTTTTTTAATTTCATTATTTTTGTACTACTAATCATTTAAATGTAATACTTACGAGTATATTCTCAGTTCTTTAGGTGAGGACCTTTCGCAGAAACAGTTTTGCCCACCTAGCCAATCAGTGTTAAAGTTCTCGACTAACTAATTACTTAGCAGTAGCCGCCTCTAATGTAAGCATACAGTGGAAAGGGTTCTTAGTGTAAGGGTTATTGCACTGTTATAGCATATGCAATAGTGGTTAGAGGTGCTTATGCCTATTTGTAGTGCGTAATTCTTGATATTGTAAAACTAGAGTGTCATAATCTATATTTATATAATCTATACTATATGGCCTAACCACTCTCAATCGTACTGTCGATCGTAGAGTAGGACCGTGCCCTGCAGTGGGACGTATATGGGCTAATATTAATACATAATCTATACTTAATATATGAAGCTAAAGAGTTTATTTGTTTGTTACCTCTAATCTCAGGAACTACTAGTTCGAAATAAAATATTTTTGCGTTGGTTAGGTCATTTATCGAGAAATGCAATAGGGCATAAGCTATATAATTATCATCATGTATTTTTAGTTTCAGTCATTATTAATTTTACTAACATCCGGTTTACAAGGCTGTTTTCGCCAGAGAAGAAAAAACGACAAACGAGAAGCCGCGGGTTCGATTTCCGCACCGAGACAAATATTTTTATGATCCACAGGTATTTGTTTCGGGTCTGCGTATTTGTGAGATCGAAAAGTCTCTAGTAGTTTCTCATACCAAATACACTAGACTCGATTTAGTGTATTACTTTTTTTATAGCCTATAATGTGTCCCACTGCTGGGCAAAGGCCTCTCCTTTGTTGCTCCACTTGACGTTGTCCTCGGTGAGCTCTTGAATTCGAATGCATCCAACTAGTCCTAACCACCTTAAAGCGATAAAATTACTTAATATTTTTAAATGTACAAAAGTGGCTATCCATTATTTGAAATATACATGAATGTCACAAAATAACCTACACATTAAAATTTTATACATAAGAAGTATTTATATTTCCCCGTGTTTATTTATATGAAATACCAAATTAAACTACTAATCCCGTCACAAAGTTTTAAGGACAATCTCATCCAAATACACGGATAATTCACGACCACCCACCCGTGACAGCGAAAGCCTACAGAACAAACGGTGGAATATATTTTTTGCTAAGAGATATATATAGTGTATGATTTTATTTCCGGCTCATACGTTATACGAATCGGAGTCCCTTCCGTTATTGCCGGGAGAAATTATTCTTCTTGGCTTTAGTTTTTCTTTTTCTTGTAACCATTAAGGAAACATGTTTGGTATTGTTTTGTTGTGTAGTTTTATAACCGTGATGTATGGCAGCGCTTACCGTGTTGCCATGTGAAAAATAGCTTTATCCCATCGACGTAAAAATACCTCGAAATATTGCTGACTGTACTATTTTTTGTTGGCAACATGAACGTTTGACGTCATCTGTTGAAAATGTATATAGCCCCATTAATATTTTCAAGTGAATATCGTATTTACAAATTTCATACCCGTAAAGGGAAAATCGTTTTTTGAAGTGGTAGGGCTACACTACTGTCAGTTATAGCTCAGTATAAATGGGCAGGGTTGTCCGGGTCAGTGCTACTGTTTTACAAGAAACCGACTTAAAGTGAGAACATTGCCGTCTCGTTTCTTTCGGTGAGTGAGATTAGCAGGTGCTCAATACCTCTTTCCTCTTCCCATCCTTTTCCCTTCCTTCTTCCCTCCCGATGTGATGGTCCGATATCCATGATTTAAGCGTTGTGGATATTCCTGGACGGCAGCGATCACATATCATCTGATCAGGTGACCTGTTTGCTCGATGGCCGGAGTTATGCAAAAACAAAGAGATACATATATATAAACATTTACGCGGATAATTCAAATATTTTCATTCGTTTCTGAAAACTTGGACATTTGTTGCAGTCTTCTTCTTGCTATCCTCCCTGATCATAATAATCATAAAAGTCTGTTCATCACAAAGTTTCCTTAACGCACATTACATATTTATTTTATGTGAGTTGTGGTTATTTCTAAAGTGACAAACCTGACGACAACCTATTAGTCAAACATGTCAACACAGTGATGCTGGTTAGTCCTTCGATAGGTGGTTTTGGAGTGTCAGCCTTCACTTTATATGTTTTTTCTTGCTCAAGCGGTTAGAATTGACTATGGCCACATTATGCCATATCTTCAACAAGTTTTCATAAAACCTTAGGATCAAAGCCTGCAATGGTTGCAGTATTTATAGTTCTTAACTAGGTCATAATTAGTCTAGTTGACTGTCAAGTGAACTAAATGTGACCATTCCATAAAATCCGCCATTAATTTACCTCTAGTCTCATTACGACTGCTAAATGCATTAGCTTCACAATTAATTCAAATAAACGTTAACCATAAAGGACTGTTTGTAATGGTAACAACAAACGTCTATTTGTGCGTGATTAAAAAGCCAGTCTCCCCCGTGCCATGGTTTATCTCATCATATAACAGCTCTGAGTGCTTGAACACGTCTGCGAATGTGGGTCATTCGTGTGTGTACGTTTATATGCTTGGGTTGTTAATTCGTTATTAGTACAAAGGAAATTATATTGCTCATTTGATTACAGAATTATTCGCGTAAGAGTAAATCACTGCGTAATATTTAAATCACTCTATATCAGCCCATATACGTCCCACTGCAGGGCACAGGCCTACTCTACAATCGAGAGTACGATTGAGAGTGGTTAGATCATATAGTCCACCACGCTGGCCTAATGCGGGTTGGCTATTTAAATCACTCAGTCGGCTTCTATTAAAAATTAAAGCAAAGTTAAAGGACCCTACGTTTTACTCGAATTACCACGCGATGGCAGGCCGTCGTTCAAAGGTGGTTTTACCTTCACAAACGAGACGGTCTTTTGACTTTTGTGTTGAATTGTACCAGCGAGGTTATCTGTTGGCGATCGGGTAGCAACCCTTTCATCGCCGCTTTTTGAGATATAATATTCTGATCAGATAGGATATTCAAATATAATTCTTGGATATTTCTCGAATTTTATTTTATTTATACAAAATACGTTTAGTGTTACTTCTTCCGCCCAGTTTCTACAGTGAAAATTGAACTAAAATATTAAAATTAAATAAACTATCGGAAGTTTTACTATAGTTTTGCATCTCTACGACACATATTTTGTAAGTGAATAAAATATACGAATTTTTAAAACCTCAGTGTGTAGTAAGCGGATAAAATATCCTATACGAGCTAAAACTTCAATCAAAATGTTTACAAAATATTTTTATTCCGGTAGTGTATTTGTAAAGTAATTTGTTAGTAACGCAATATGAAAAAGGTGAAATAACAGCAACAGATTTTGTAAAAAGTTTCATGCATGTTTGATAACATTTTATTTTGCTTATATCCTAAAAATATATATTTTGCAACAATAGGTACTCACTCTGAAAGCAACTCTGTTTTTATTTATTTGCATACAATAAATCCAACACTTACCACAATTTTCATAGTTTAGTTTCTAATGGGGTTTATCAAATGCTGATTTCAATCAATTATGATAAAAAATTTATGATATAAAGTATTGAGACATCATCATCCTAATTATTTTTGGTTCTAGAAAATCTAGTTGGCTCGTCATAAACATCCCTTAGGGATTTCTGCAATATTCTATCATTGAAACTAACTGCCTAAAAAGAAATACACAAAAAAGGCAACTAATATTTATATATAATTCCTGTAATAAAACCATAGCATCCCTAAGATCACGAAACGTCTATTTAGCTTAATATTATTTTACTAAGTAAAACCAGGAGAAATTGCAACAACAGTATTCTATTTAACAGAATGTACCTATTATTAGTAACACGAAAATCTCCGGGATTTAGGCTAGTATTGTCAACCCTCGTCAGATGAAACGACGTGCCCCGCAGTTGATGAACTGAACACTCGTCACTTAGCTGGAACATTCGTATTTCGTGCTAAGCTTGGATGACAAAACTCCTCGCTGTACCTTGGACCACGGAAAGGGCAGGATTGACTTTGGTTGTTCAGCTGACTTACAGATGTGAAACGACGGCTCTGCTGTCGTGTAATGGAAGATGTGAATAGTGCCTCCTGTATAATGAAAATCGGTGATTATTTATTCTTATTTTATTTAGCTGGTTTGTCAACAAGTGATTAAAATATGTATTACATATTTGCCCATTTATTCATTCGCCGGACATATCGTAGGCGATTTTAAAAAGGTCTGCCCGCCCTTAGCTTAGTAACAAGCTTCCAATCTATTTTCTTTTTACAATCGTTAACGCCTTGACTTAGCGGTAACGTTTATACGTTTTACAACGCCATTGGCTAACTCCCATACAAATGCTATCCAAAATGCAATTTGATTAGCGTAAACGAAACGTTATCGTTTACGTCAAGGCGTTAACGATTGTAGAGAGATAATAGATGGGAAGCGCTTGTGACTTGGCTAAGGGGGCAGGAAATATATTTTATACTCAGTGTGCACTGTTCAGTGTAGTCCAAATAGTGTATAGCAGGCACGGCATAACGTATGAGATATTGATACCGCAAAAAGCACGTGTTTACGGCTTCTACAGTAGAAAAACGTAAAGAAAACCTTATTTGGCAAAAAGACGTTGGTGGATCACAGTTATCGCGTTGACGATCGACGTACACTTTCCCGAACTAGACACCCTAAGAAGGTCGTCGCGGGAATTAAGAACAAAAGGGCACTCGATCTTACATTAAATTAATTGTAATCTTGTTTGTTTTCGTAATAGAAGGAGATATTTCTGATTGTTGGTTTTTAATGTATTTTACATAAATGAAGTTTTCTATTAGAAGGTGTATTTAACGCCAAACAAGACTCATCATGTTTATTTTTATTTAACAATTTATTTGTTATATGACCTATTAATACTTAAACAGAAAAAATAAAGTGCTACTTTGCGGTCTTGCATGCAATGGTTTACATGCACGGTGCTTTCATAATTATTTAAGATAAACTGTATGTAAATACATACAGTAACATACGTACAATATAATAAAATATATAATATGGTATACATAATACATATCAATAACATAGTATTATTATTATTCTTAATTATGGACATAGTATAAACGTGTAAGGAAGTGTTCTTTCACCGTGGATTTAAAATTTTCCAACAATAACGATTGTAATGACAGTCTCCGTGGCGCAGTTGGTTAGACGCTGGCTGTGAAACGAGAGGCCGTGGGTTCAATCCCGTCACTGAGAAAAATACTTGTGTAAACCACAGCAGGTATTTTTTCCGGGTCTGGGTGTTTGGGAGGTCGAAAAATCTCTCGCAGTTCCTGATACCCACGACACAAGACTCCATCTTAGTGTGGGGTCAGGACTATGTATGTGACTGTTGGGAGTATTACCTTATTTTACCTTTTATCTGTATCAGCCCAAATACGTCCCACTGCAGGGCACGGGCCTACTCTACAATCGAGAGTATGATTATTATACGATTATACTAAGAGGCAATGCATTCCTCAAACGCACTGCTTCCGCGGTATAAGAGAGAACGTAGAACTATATTGTGGGAGCTGGAAACTTCAACATTAGATTCTCTGCCGATCTAAGGGAATTTGAATTTCCAGTATAAAGGCAATTATAACGGTCCTGCAGATAGCGCGCAACTAAGGGATTGAACAGACTATTGTAGAGAGTAGACAGTATATGAACATTCCGGCGATGTCGTATAGGAAACCACATGAGCTTATTTCGGAATTCGAAAACATGGTCATATTTACGTAGTCCTAATACAAAACCTTATTGAAACATGTTTAAGACGCTCAAGTTTGTCTAGCCATTATATTAAAACTAAAAATATACAATGTGTCTTTTTCTTCTTTCTATTATTTTCTTTAATCATATGATTGATAAGATTGATGAAAATGTCTTAAAAGCCATAAAGTATTTTTAGCAGTTAAAACTCACATATACCCATTTAAATAATTATTTACTTCATTTAAATCGCCTTGGAACAAATTCTCAAAATTCTCTTCGTGAAATCCACAAGCCCAGAGCAAAATGCGTCAATCGTCTTCAGAAACTGAAATAAATGAATATTTAATCGCACATGAAAAATAAACGCACACCGAATAGCAAATTTAATTTTAAAGCAAACTCTCGGATCGGATCTATAAAGGGAAATTCGGTCCGTATTTTACGAGCAATCCTTAGGCCGCTGCTCGATAAATTCCAGAACTTTCTTGATTGTCTTGATAATTTCAATTCAAATATTTTATTTCACTTCATCCATTTCAGTTACTTTATTTATTCATAATTGTTGCTCCAACAATAAACAAGATACTGGAAATTGAAGCTCAATTTAATTATGGTAATTTTAAGATTTTGTAGTAGTTTGAAATATAATTTTGTAATTTAGTAAAATTGATATTATTGTAGCAAAAACTAAAACGTGGATTTCAAAAATACTTTAGTGCCACAATGTACCACCTGTTATTACGTAATGAAATAAAGCAAAAACTGTCTGTATTATGTTCTAAAATGTTATTCCTTCATTCCATAATTATAGTGCTTTACTGTATCAGCCCTTAGACGTCCCACGATTAAGACGGGTTATGCCATAAAGTCCACTACGCCGGTCTAAAGCGGGTGGTGGTGGACTTTACATGTCATAGAAATTGATACAAATCTATGACAGGTTTCTTCAAGATGTTTTCCTTCACCGTTATGGTGCGTGCCGTGTGGTGAATGACTATCAAATAAATGGCTCAATAGAATGCATAAATATCAAATAAAATTTATAAATAATATTAATTACATAACAAACCATTTCATTTAATGTACCGTCAAAATAAATATATTAAGAATATGCAACCAAAAATGTATAAAAATATTTATAGAACATATTATCCGGTTCGAATATGTTGGACTTTGAAAATATCTAAAGGCGGCTAGACTGGGAACTAACGAAGGGATTATATTCGTTATTTTTGTATTCCTTCCTCTTTTAGATAGCCTAAGCAAAGTAGCTTGCTTTTTAGCTAGATAGTCCTTTCCTTCTATTTGTATTGGATTTAAGCCTTGTACCACTTTGACCCGATGCCTTTAAAAGTTTCCATGAAGCTATTATTAAGTCCAGCATTTGCAATTTTTGAACGATTCCACTTTCATAAAAGTTCATTTTGAATACAAGCGTTATGTAAAAATATGAATATTATATTATTGATTTATTGATTTACGAGAGGTTCTACGGACAGCTTTACACCTCGGTTGCCGAACCTACTGTTAACTCGGCCGAAGACCCGAGAGCCGAGTTAATCCGACACTTTAGCGATGATATCCCGGACATCAGCCTGTGTGAGATTGAGATGGCCCTCAAACAACTTAAAAACAACAAGGCGCCGGGTAAGGATGGAATCACTTCAGAGCTTCTGAAAGCGGGCGGAACGCCGATACTGAAAGTCCTTCAGAGGCTCTTCAATTCCGTTCTCCTCGAGGGCTCAACGCCAGAGGCATGGAGCAGGAGCGTAGTGGTACTGTTCTTCAAAAAAGGTGATAACACTTTGCTGAAGAACTACAGGCCCATCTCGCTCCTGAGCCATGTCTATAAGTTGTTTTCGAGGGTCATCACAAATCGTCTCGAAGGGAGGTTTGATGACTTCCAGCCTCCCGAACAAGCCGGTTTCCGAAAAGGCTTTAGTACCATAGACCATATTCATACGCTATGGCAGGTTATACAAAAAACCGATGAGTATAACTTGCCGCTTTGATTAGCGTTTGTGGACTATGAGAAAGCCTTTGATTCGATCGAGACATGGGCTGAGCTACAGTCTCTTCAGCGGTGCCACATAGACTATCGGTACATTGAAGTGTTGAGGTGTATATACAAAAAGTGTTACAATTCAACTACCCTTATTTTACAATTATTAATTTAAAAAAATACGGACTAGCTATTTTAAATTAATTTTTTAACAGTCACAGAGCGGACGTCTAATACCTCAGTCCGCCCCGTGACCACGAAAGCTGTAAAGTAATCGAAACGTCGGGAACTCAAAAAATGTAAAAATTAAACCAAATCCGCGATAAAATCCGTAAATAATAATTTTATTTCAATAAGACTAAGTTCCTATTACTATTTTTAATTTTTGGTTGGTTAGGTAGGGAGTGATTAAAATTATATTTAGGGAACTTAATGTTAAATATCGCCAGTGGTGACTACGTACAATAAAAATGTTAGCCTTTATCTGCCACGCAGGGCTATTGCGGGCTAATGTTCAGAATTTATTAGATTAGCGAGCTCTAGGCAGTTTATTGCTAAATCCCAAATGAAGCACTATCATAAACTTTTGCCTTACGTGGTTCTTTGAAATATTCTTATAATAAAGCAAACAAATTCTTACCTCGACCCCAGCATGGTGTTGCTATTTTTTTATTGCAATGAATGGCGAGACGAGCATGTCATTCGCCTGATGGTAAGCTAAACGACCGCTCATACACAGGAGCAAAACCAAACTGCGCTCGCCATCTCGATACAAAAGGTGTTAAGTCTATGCTATTCAAACTTAAACATAACAGTGCGTTTTCACTGCTGTTTGGCGGGAGATAAGACAATGCGGTGGAATCTTTATACACGGTCTCTCACATATGAGAGAGTAAAACCAGTTTTAATCAACTAAAAATCTTGGAAATAAATTCCTATGATGATGTTGTCATCATCAATGTTGTCGTCAAATCATTCAATGATTCGGCCCATTTACGTCTCACCACAGGACCAGACCCACTTCTACGATTGAGAATTTGATCATTTCTGGTGATTCACAAAAACTGCCTCTTCAAGTACCCGTCATTGAGCCTGATATTTAAATCATATCTATTTTCTGCTAGTTGCTTTCCACTAGTCATTCCAATAGATCAGACGACGTCCTATATTCGACTGTCACGTTTATCTCTGCCAAAATTTATTTAAAGTTTGAACTAAAGTATGTTTCGATGTAGTATGAGACTAGGCCTTGGCATTGTCAGTAAAAGAGCAATATTACTAAGTAGTATAGTACATTTGCGTTCCTCGTCATTTGCCTCAAAATATCTGCTGATGATGTAAGCTATGAAAAATAAAAATGAAAATTGTCTTTATACAAAAAGATATTTCCAAGACTTATAGAATCGCCAATCAAAAATATATCACCATTTAGGAACATAATTATGGCAGTGATGATGGTAGTTTTTTTATACAAAGCCGCAATGATCTATTTCAAGCAAGCGCTTCTTAAAAGACCATCTCTTGGGAGTATATAGAACAAAGTACCTATATCTAAGATCCCCAACCGGATTGACAAGTTGGTAGTTGAAGTAGGTATAGGCGGGGTACGCTCCTTCCAGTACGGATAACCGATGAAACCGAAAAGTTATCGAGTACCGTATATCGGAAAGAAACTTCGAAGATCGCGAAAAAATATCACGAAGCTCTTTGTACGGTAAAATAAAACCAAACGCCTAATTTAAACGTCATTTAGAAGATTTTACACCGAAGTATAAAATGCAAAGCGTTTAATTAAGTTTGCGGCCCACAAAGTACACAACGCTTCGCGTGTAATGAGTGTTAAAATTTATTAACAAAGCACAAAGTACACTTTGATCCATGTTAAGTGTGCTCTCGTATTTATATTATTCACGCCTGCAAAAGGACTAAATGGTCTCTGGTGTTGTCGATATTTTATTTAGGGGGAATATTTTGCAGTAATTCATATTGTGTTGTTGTCTATTTTGTGTAGTTTAATATTTTATAAATTTATCACGGATGCATGGTTAAATACCGAATATTATGCTCAATTTAATACCAGACTATTATATATTGCATGCAAAATATTTAACAAAACCCGTATTGAAAACAACGTAACACCTATATTGCTTCCAAAAGCAATGTTCAAAACACAGAGTTCAAAACGATCATTTCCAACAAAAATGACGCTTCATACAAAATTCAATAATAGTTCTCAAGTGCAGAGGACAGACCGTCTCCATTGTCGTACCGAGAGCACATTGAATATTGCGTTTCATTCTAAATATTGCTGTTGAGGCTGTTATATTAAACTCTTTTGTTGCGATTCACAATGGGCCGTAGTGTAAACACAATAATGTACGGTGCAGTTTTCATTTTTTCATCTATAGAATAACGAAAGTGCAAGGTCCATAATGTTCATATTACCAAGTAGCTCATGAGAACAACATAATATAATTTTCATTGACGTAATATTGCATGCCTTTCTGCAAGGGGCTAGTATTTCATGTCACTATAATATGTTATGAATATCAAGAACTTTGAACGGTGTGGGAACGCTACTAGATAAAAAAATGTTACATGCATTAATAATATAGACGGTTTTAACACGCTGTTATTCTAGATATGTATGTAACCGAATCTTTGTAGTTGATTTTCGAGCACATACATACAAACGTCGCGCCGGATTGATTTGCTTTTATGAGGGAGCAGTTAAATCTGTATCTATATCACTGATACAGGTACATCAAGGGCCAATGAAAATACAATAATATCAAAAAAGTGTCACAGCATAGGGTGCTTACAACAATTTCTTATCATCAAGCACTCCTAGCTTTTCAACCATAAAATAAATATATTTTACTTCATTGTCTAATCTTAAACTCACAATTATTTTTACTTTCGAGCTGTGTCTTTTACGATACCGTGTTTTTACTATTATTTAAATCCCTGATTAACATCATCAGACTTGTTTTTGAATATGATTACATTTTTTAAACAAATTCCACGGAATCAAGATAAGGTTTTGCGTTCAAAAGCTCAGATAAAATCAATTACAAACGTCACAAAACATGATATAGACATTAAATATTGAAAACAATCAGTACAGTAAATGGACGAACAAAGTGCAACAAAACACTAGGCCGAGTAAAGCGGCTTTTAGCTGAATTATTCAATCGGCCGTGAGAAATGGCGCAAATGAATCTTAATTTAATCAGCAGAACGAGTGAATGAATGGCTCCCGAATTATAATGTTCCATCCTCGAAGAATTTTCTGCGAATTGGAACATTGACTTATGCAACGCTAAATAACAAGTTTTTTTCAAAATAGATTCTGTGAAGAAGTAATTTTATAATATTATTTTTAATTTTAGTTCCACGATAAGTTTGTTTATCGTTTTTCTAGGAATACACTGAAGTAGCTCGGCTGAAGACGGTTATTAAAAAAATATATATTATATGTTACAATTATTATATCTTAAAAATCTCAGGTGCATCAGGATAACACGACAAAAGTAAGGGGTAAAAAAAGATGGAAGAGGTTAGAACGTAAACCCCTATATTTTATAAGAGTGACCTCTGTGAATTTGAGCAGGCTGCAAAGACATATTATCAATATGTTCCGAGATTATGTTAAGCACCAATTATTATAGCTATGAAGTCTAAGATGCGAATTATGTTCTCTGAATTGTTGATAAAAGTTGAAATCAATTCATTAACCATTGCTCTAATGTGCTGGCTTTGTAGTGAAATCTTTGAAAAGTCTCAAAAGTTTGTGACCTCACTCAACAGTCTAGTCAAAGCCAGCAACTTAGCCAACAAAGAACTCTATGGAAGAAAGTAAACTGGAAAACTCAATTAATAGGATTTATTTCTTTATTTTTCAAGACTAATGTAATTTAAAACTAGACGAGTAAAAAAGTTTAATATCAGATGGTGATCTAAATAAAACTTCTTTATTTAAGGTTTACACTTTTGTTGGCAAACTCGGAGAAATCCATTACTAGTTGGAAAAACTTGAGTCAAATTTTCCTTAGTCTTCTGGTTAAACGTGTTCCTTCATGGCTATCATGGAGAGGTGTTTTGTTCATACTTGCCTTTTTGGAATTAATGTTAAGCGTTGTTAAGCGATATGACCGCTCATGGACAATAGCAACACCAAACCACAGCATAAATTACAAAGCAATGCTTAGTATTTCACTGCGCTCCCCATCCTGAGACCTATAGTGTTAAGTCTCAATTTATCCAATAGTTACTCTGTCTGCATTGTCCTTTAAACCGGAACATAACAGTGCATCAACACTGCTGTTTGGCGGGAGAAATGGAAATTGCAGTGGTAACTACCCAAGTGCCCTCTCACACAAGAGAGACCAGTAAACAAAAATATGCAACTTACTCCTATCAAAATATTATTTTTTATACTCATGCCTCCTCTGTCCTACATTTTCCGAATATAACATTCTAGAAGATAATAAATATTAACGAGCAGAATTGTAAAAGTGCACATGTATGAATATGGAAATCTAACTTATCCACGCTATTCAGAATCTCTCGTTCATTTCAAATTATGCTTTGACATTTTATCAGTACCGACGTGTTGGGTTCGTGTTACATGCTATTTCATTCTCTTTACATTCTTCGACATACATACTTCGTGTCTTAGCTTTAAAATTGGTTCACAGAGAAGTACTCTAGTATCTAATTGATTTTGCTAATACATAATTGAATACACACCAAATTTTTAATTTAACAATAATATATAATATATTGCTGATAATTTTCATAATGTCTTATCTCTCTTATTTTCGTATAAATACATTTTGAGCTGTTTAATTTTATTTTAAAAATTGATCTGACATCTTATAGTAAAAACTACGAACTACCTACTACGGGGCTGTTTGTCTTAGCACCGTTGCAAATATAAATCTATTATACAATCTGGTCATACAATCTATTGCTCTCAAAGCCTTGAATGGCCTTTATTATCTTCTTTTAGTTGCTTTCTGTACTAAAACTTTGTATAAAGCCTCACAAAAGTTAAGATCTATAAACCACGAAGCTGGGTGAAACGTGGATGGGCAACACACGCGGATTAAGACCGACTAGCCTAGTGACATCATTTGCGAGCCACAAGATTTTTGACACAATTTTAACAGATAGGTTACTTGTTTACTACATGTTGCATTTTATGGTTACCTTACAGAATTATGTATTTACATATTTCACTTCATTAATTGAATTTGATAATTTATTGACTTGTCAAGATCGCACCAACGATCACCAGCAAAAACAAACAACACATTGAATTACAAAGCAATGCTTGGGATTCCGCTCGCCATCCTGAGACATAAGATGTAAATTCTCAATATGTCCAGTAGTTACTCTGTTTCCTTCAATCCGAAACACAACAGTGCATTTACACTGCTGATTGGCGGGAGAAGTCGACATTACGGTGGTACCTACCCAGGCGTCCTCTCATATGAGACCTACCACCAGTAAAAAGGAGTAAAAAAATAGTTGCGGTTTGTATAAATGTCTCTACTTGTACAAACTACAGCAAATTCTCCGAATTAATCAGCTCGTGTGAAATCAATAATTTTACATACCCTGTCTGCTACCAACACCACGTGATTAAAGACAAATCTACGTCACAGAAGTTTGTGCATTACGAAATCCCATTTCGAAGTGCACTCACAGCGTTCCCAATCAATTGGCATCTCTGACCAAGCACATTTTATGTCTGGCCAACATTTATTCCCTGCTGAAACTCGTCTCCTGCTGTTCAATTTAATAAATCGGTACGGATGACTGAGCTTGTGTTTTGAGAAAATGTGACGAATATTCCAAGTAGAGTTTCTAAGAATGGTTTTAACAAACAACGGTTACAGGTAAAAAATAAAAAATATATGAATACTGTACGGTACTGTGTCAGCCTGTCATTGGCCGCAGCTGAGCGCGGGACACTTTAAGTATTTTATTTTTATTTACTATATTACGAACATCCAAAGCACAGTATACATGATATTTATTAGAAGAAATGTAACAATTGTTCTATACAAGTACACGTGCCAATAATAGGCGAACACAACATTCGTTATAACATTACATATACAGCCGAAACTTCGATTGAGAGAGCCTTGTCTGTTTCGGACCTTGTCTGGGTTGGCGAACTTCACTGGCTGTAGAAAAACTTGTGAAGTATTAATAGGATAACTAAACGAACATTTCCAAGAAAATTATGCTTTAGTAATTTTTACGGCCTTCGTGGCGCAGTTGGTTGGACGCCGGCTGTGTGAGGCCGCGGATTCGATCTCCGCACCAAAACAAATATTTGTGAGGAAGTATTTGTCTCTAGTCTGGGGGGGTTACTCTGTACTCCGACACGGAGTTCGAACGTTCGGAGGCTGAAGGGCGTCGTATTAAATAAAAGATTTCCATTAATAAAAATCGATATTATTCTCTATATAAACTTATCATTCGCATCGAACTTATTCTAAGATTACGACGTACAATACAGGATTCGAATATTTTGTAAAGGCATATTCGTACAGTTGTATGTGGAATTTTCGAACATTCGTCATCGTGTCGGAGTACAGAGTAACCCACTGGGTGTTTGTGAGACCGAAAAGTCTCACGTACATAGTTTCTACCCTCGACGCAAGAGTTAATTTATCTTAATCTAGAGTCCGAACTCATTATTTATCATTGGATGAGATAAACTTTAAGTATTACAGATATTTTAATTTTTAAAATACCATATCTTTTTACTGTAAAACCAACAAATATAAAAATACATAAAACATGTTAAAATAATGGTTTCTAAGATTTACGCGAACGCTAAATATTGGTTTCTTCACCATGTTAGAAGAAAAGACATACTTAATTACGTTTTTGATGTCAAAGGTCAGAATAAAATATTGTAATTAAGGTCGAACCTTGTCAGGTGTAATTAAGCTTAAGTTCAGAATATCACTAATTGATAAAGAGATCTAGTAAAAAAATATAATAATAATGAGTAATTAATTCATTGCCTTACCTAATTTAATATGTATAACATTACATTTCAAATTACTGAGAATTAATTAGTACCTACTTACAAGTACGTGTAACAATTTGATTTTTTATCATTTTGTTTCTTTGCTAAATCGGTCATATAAAAACAAAAATAAAAAGAGAAATAATATAATATATAGTGCTTACGATAATTATATATTATATTAAGATACAACTTTTGTGTAAAATTACAGACTGCAAGTGTTTTTTTAATATCACGCACAGATCCGAAACAAATTTGAGATTCATTTGAATTAGTGGGAAATCAAACCCAGTCTCTATATACTAGAGACAATATAAAGTCCGCGGCCTCTCGTTTCACATTAATATGTATCACACCAGGTAAGCGATCTATCAGTGTTCTATCACTTATTCACTTAACTTTTTATTCTACTTCAATTTATCCATAACTAGCCAGCGTTATTTAAAAACAACCACAACGGAGGTTACATTTCTCCAACATGATGATTATCCATAACTAATAGTTGAGTAACGTGGTTTATGTCCCCAAATTATTTTCCCAATGTTGGACAGAGTAACGGATATCATTAACATATTATAGTCTAAAACATATAAATAAAACCACATAAATTCACACAACATAGGGAATATTCAAAAGACTTGCATTCCAAATGCCTTATCAAAAGATGTATTGTAAATGCAAATCTAATTCCGCTGTTGGATTCACGGACAATCTGCATAAAGGAGATGTCGAGTTTACAGCAAAAACATGATAAAACTAGCTTCAGGCTTTATACAACTCAACGTGTAGGAAATTGTACGGGGGAAAGACAGACGGGTACCCAGATGCACATGTGTTCTGAATGTGGCAACTGCATAAATTAAATGTTTGTGGTTATGTAATATAGAATTATATAATATGTATGTGTATGTACAATACGTTTGGAATTTATCTAGTGGAGAATTGGAGGGAAATGCAGAATGTTTCATATGACGTAGATCGGATATTCAAACCAGCTGTTCACCCAATGGTACCTAATAGGCGACAATTCTTCAGGATTTAGATTCTTGACTTTTAAATTTAATAGAGTAAAGACTTTGGTGCCTTTTTATCCACAATGTATATCAATTCCAATATGATAATTAACAAGAATTCAAGTATTTGTAAATAAATAATATTTAAAACTGTTGAGACTTGAACTGGGACATCTTTGACTTAGCATGGCAGTGTAGTTAACTCTGTTTCTATTTAAATAATTCTATAACTAATCTTTACTATGATACATAACTAACAAACCAACAATGAGATATAAAATATATCATATCAGTAACAATATTATTAATTTATACGGCATTCCGAAACTTAACAAAGCAGAATTCTTTGTATAATGCTAAAACAAATTGTTCACTTTACCACAGCCACTTTGCATCTTTCATTTTAATAACTGAAAAGCAAAACGCAAAGAGATTGGTAAACCACTAAGTAACTATTCCACTCGGAGAAATATTGCGTTTGAACTAGCTAGACATCGTTGTAAAAACTACTCGGAGTCACTTCAAACAACAAAGATCCATTACTACAGTAAAAATAAAGCTAATCTAGCAGAGTAACAATACACGAATGCCACTTGGAGTTTCCATTTAAACGCAGTCGCCTCACGACACTTCCCGTTCTTGGCGCGGCTGAGCGCGGTTTAATAAAGCGGACGTCTCCGTCGACAGCGCACCGGCGCGGCGAGGCGCGAGCGTTCTAATTTTGATAACTCCAGCGCACCGGGTTTCGTTGGCGCTTCCAGTTTTTATATGTTGTGAACTTTTATTAAGTGTGTGTCCTTTTTGTGTAGAACGTTAAATGTGGTTTATACTTAACAATATTAACTTATTATTGGTATTTTCGAAGCTAATAGTTAGTAGTTTATACATTATATTATCTCCAAACTTTTCATGTTGTCTTTGTGTATGTATTTGATTATTTAAACATTATATAAAAGAGTTAACATTTCATAGCGGTTTATAAGAATTTCTATGGTAAGTAAGTCCGCCAACCCGCACTAGGCCAGCGTGGTGGACTATATGGCCTAACCACTCTAAATCGTACTGTCGATTGTAGAGTAGGCCCGTGCCCTGCAGTAGGACGTATATGGGCTGATACAGAACCAGCATCACGATCATTAACGAATTACCAGTGATCCTCATTGAACCCATATATTAGAAAAGTAATATTTTAATCAATGCTCTAAGATAAGCCCAATTATAATGATCTCCCTTAATGATATTGAAGCACTAAAACAATTTGCAAAGTTTTAACCAATCTATGAACTATTTATAAAATATACCTTCAATTGTTGAAAGTGCTGAAATTTCTTAGCATTCATTTGGTGAATAGGATATTGTGAACGACAAGTAATGGCAGGACAATAGATACAAAGCTCAGAAACTGTTCAGTGACAAACTTAGTTGTTCAAGTTAGATGTTAGGACTTCTAAGTTACAGACGTCAAAAACAGCGCGAGGAATGTATCTGATTTGCGTCGAAATGAATTGTTAAGACGATTGTTGGGATTTATGTTAATTGTTTGTTTATTATTATTTTTTGAAGTCATATTGTCATAATAATATTCATTTATCAATTTATTTGTTTAAAGTAGATCACGTGCAATACTATAAAGACATAAATGTTTGTAATAGGTTCAAATAATTGAGCCAACAATAAAAAATCAAAGACTCCTGCTTCTCATGACACAGGAACTCTTAACATATTGGTATATTTTTTTATTTGGATCATCACTGCAACTGTAAACATTACTACTTTGATGACAGCCTCCGGAGCGTTATAAGTTAGACGCCTGCTATGAAACAAGGGGCCGTTTGTTGGATCCCGGCACCGCGACAAATGTTTGTAAGGCCCACACGTATTTGTCTCGGGTCTGGGTGTTTGTGAGACTGAAAAGCTTCTCGTAGTTTCTGATACCCACGACACCAGACTTAATTGATTTTAGTGTGGCGTCAGGACTATGTATGCAATTGGTTATTTATTTATTTGATTTACTTAGTAGTTTTCATGTATATGTCGCAGCATGGTCATGAGTACGGATTATTTAAATATTGTCATGAGTACGGATGTGAAATAGAAAGCTCCCCACCCGTTAGATTGACGACTTCACTTCGATGTGGTACGGGTGAACTTCAGTGCGCTTCGACAGAATCAGGATGTCATCGCTGGAGGGATAATTCATTCAGTTGGTGATAACCGAAGAGTGAAGACGTCTTGGGACTGTCCTACTGTCTTAGTGCTTAATGTTTGTCTTATTAAACTGAGAGAAGGTTTATTAAAAATGAAGTGAGTGATTACAATATTTTCCGTGTGTTGTGTTTTACATACTAGTTTAATCCTCCTCCGACATATATTAATATAAAATACTAAAGACTTTATTTCTCTGTTTGATTGAACGCGGTATCCTCACGACCTACCGATACATTTTTTTAGGGTTTGTCAATTTATCGATGAAGGCTATAGGATATTTTTTTCCTGAGAAAATATACAGCGAGATTTTTGTGCTGTAAATATTTTCGCTGCGCTTCCAACAGATTGCATAGGAATTACTCGTATGAGACACACGTTTGGCTAATAACTCTGAGGGAACAGAGAGAGACAATGAGATGAAGAGAGAGAGAAATAAAATATACAACTAGTTGATAATGTTTCCGATCAAACCCTCACTGTTAACCTTGATTCCTTGATTAATATTCGAAATTCCGCCGATACTTAGAAATTTACTGGTAAATATTTTCAATATTGTTGTAAATGAATAGGATTATAGACCGAATATTAATAGGTGCCTTGATTGCTTGCGAATTAATTAACTGAAGCGATCTCTGTTCTATTGTAAAAATAGCTTCTGCATGGTTGAAGATCATTCATCATCATTTATTATTGATTTATTTTCGTTTGCATCATTCAATTAATACATTGGACTTTTTTGGACCGTTTTGGAAACTCCCAGTTTTTACTATTTTGTATAAATAAATGAAACATTCCCATTCATATGGGGAGAAATTCTCGCCTCGAATATACGATTGTCATAAAGATATAAACTATCAAGTAAACATTTGGCAGAATACGATAATCTTATAACGGTTATCGCATGCAATAATAGCATACGATTTTCGTCTCAAATCAGACAATACGAGACGAAAAACTCTGTGCGTGTAAATAAGGCTTAAAGGCATTTAATTGTTGATTGTTGATCAAGCCATATTATATCAATATGATAGATATATGTTTAAAATTTTGATAGAAGGAAAATTTATGAATATATTTTATGTGAGGTTCAAACACACAAAATATACAATATTTTTTGTTAAAATGTATACGCAGTAAACAAAAATGTCGCAGTGAAATAACGAAAATTCACGAATTTAACCAAAAACATACTGCTACCCAGAATTCGAGCGCATTGAAAATTTCCAACTAAATTTTAAGCATAATAATTCAGAAAATTATTTCAAATGAGTAAATATATACTTATGTATAAAATTGATTCTACTTACTTGGAAAATCATTTAAAATAAATTTTATAAGTTCAAGAAATGTAAAAACAACTGTACAATATTTTAGGATGAATTTATTTAAAATTGAATGAAATGCGTATCTGTCAGCAACATAAGGCTTTCGAAATAAAAACAAATGTTGATATTTCTGCCTGAATACAGTGACGATAGAAAAGCAATGAATCACAATAGCACTCAGGATTAACTACTGCGTATGCAATATGGATATTCGGGGCATTCGACAAAAGACTAGAAACGCCGCGAAATTTCGAGAATTCAATCGAAAATATCAATTTCTATGGTATGTAAGTCCGCCAACCCGCACTAGGCCAGCGTAGTGGACTATATGGCCTAACCACTCTCAATTGTTTTCTCGATTGTGGTGTAGACCCGTGCCCTGCAGTGGGACGTATATGGGCTGATACAGATACAGATACAATCGAGAATATAATAGGAACCGCATTTTGATCCGTCAAAGTTATAATCAAACAAACAAATACACCCAACCGTCCCATAAATAGTTTGGACCCCACACTAAGATCGCGTCTAATGTCGTGAATATCTAGAACTACGAGATAATTTTTGGTTTCACAAACATCCAGATTCTAAAAAAATACCTACCTGAGTTCAATCTTTTATCTGGGTGTGGAGGATTGAACCCGCGGTATCTTGTTTCACAGCCGGCGTCTGAACAACTGCACTAGGGAGGTTATATATGAGCCCTGTGGTATAGGGGTGTTTCGAGAATCCCGCCACGGTATCCCCTGCCTGTCGTAGGAGCCGACTAATAGGGAAGTGAAGATCGTGGGCTCGCAGTGGGGGGGCTGTTGTAGCGGCCATTGTGCTTGAGTACTATGCGACCCCGCGATGTTCGGCAGTGAGAGGAGGAGAAAGCAACTGCCTGTTGCCGAGGAATGAGGTGGCTTCTTAGACTCCAACATATGGTACGGGCCGAAAATTAAGCGAGTATACCGTAGATCGGTGAACCAAACGTAATCGCTTCACTTTTCCCCGAGGTGGGGCATTTGCAGTAACCCGGTTTCTACACGCTAAAAAAAGGAAAGGTTATCATTATGACATATCTACACTTATATATAAAGCTGAAGAGTTTTTTATTGTTTGAACGCACTAATCTCAGAAACTTAGGGCTCTAATTGAACATTTATTTTGTTGTTAGATAGCCCATTTACCTAGGCAGGTTTTAGGTAGTATAGCAACATAACAAGTCGAAATTCATGGATATTTATAGGCATAATATATGAAATTATACCATACAAACGGAAATTGAGCTAGTGGTTTACCTGGTAGAAAGTGAAGGCTGGAAAAGAAGCACTTACCTGATGAAAATTTTACATTGCAGCTCAAATAATTCCTACGAAGCATCGCCCATGAGCACTCATAGCAATTGAGCAATCATAAGCTGCGCCTTTTGATAGGAAGGGCAATATGATGTAAAAACAAACATAATTTATACAATCAGGACAGAAGAAGATATGAATATTTCTATACAAGATTGAAGTTAATTAATTATATTTCAGTTTATGAATGTACTAATTTCTATCATACGGTTGTAAATATTTTGGTTTCGTCTACATTTATAATCAAGTTGAGCGACACGGCAGACACCGGTTGTCTGCCATATGTTGAGCATCGGGTAGAAAAAAACGTACCAATTCAGATAAATTCTGACAAAGCTAGTATGAATATATATCATATAATAACACTTTAGAAAATACTAGCCATATTACGCTAACGGCAGAAGTAAAGTAAAAAAAGCAATTTCTAGAAGCACTGCTTCCCAGAAAATCTATACGAAATATAATATCAATTAGATTTTGCGTTTAGTTCGGATGTTGAGATTGAAATAAAACAATCAATCCTGTTCTTAGAAGAGATACCTTCTAAGACTCTTTCTCCATATATTTTGACATCTTATATTGGTACAGACCAACAATTTCCAAGATACCGAAATAAGGGGATGCTTACAATAATATTATATCCTGATTTCACTAATATCAGAATAGGAACTCTCTACCCACCCGGAAATTGATTCTTTACCATATAAGCAATTTCAGCCGCCTCTAAGTAAGAGTCATTGGTGAAATCGGACTTAGTTCCCGCTACATTCCATTTGCGCCACCGTATAAAAGTATTTTTACAAACCCGCCCGAAAGAGTCACGTATGTATGATGTAAGACGCTGTATTTATCTCGTGTAATGGACCACGTACGACAAATGTTTGCTGTCTCGACACTACTTCAGCGTTTTAAGAAATCTCTGTGTTAACACATAAATAAAAAATCGCCTGTCTAGTTTATTAACTAGAATGCGGGATGGGAAACATTTGACGACTTTTGAAATCATTGACTATAATGAAGAATTTTTGATGATTGTGGATTCGACATCTTATGAATATGAACTGCTAATGTTAAATATAAAGTATTTAAACAAAGTCACAGGTGCCAAAGGTGCAGGTGCAAGACGCCAATTCCAAAAACGTATAAAAAGTTCAACTTTATAATTAGAGTGAGCAAAAAATAAATTTCTGTTAAAACATTTTCTAGCTTCTACAAGTTCATCTTAGCCTTTATCATGATAATACTTCTCAAAATTTCGTTTATGCAACGCCCTTAGACAAGCATTACTCATCTCAAGGTTCTTCCAAGATAATTTACTCAAGTTTTCGCCATTCTGTACTTAATGTGTATGAGACTGGAATAAGTAACTCGTTTGTCTCTCTATTACAATCATAGTTACATTAAGTTAGTCTTACTTAAGCACTTTGCTCGGACGCTACGAACAAAGGGAGTGGAATCGTGATGTGATTGTGAGATGAAAAAAGGAAAGAAAATCGCACTTGGGTTTTAGAAATAGGCATTGTATCTAAATCGGATTAGGAAAGATTGTTATGAAAAAGTTTTTTGTTTGGTTGGTGATTTTAATCTTAAATTCGAAATGCAAGATTAAATTAACAAATTTTACAGATGTGGCGCAGTTTGTAGGACGCCGGCTATGAAACGACCGGCTGCGGGTTTGATCCGCGCACAAAAACAAATGACATTCAATCCAGGCGATAAGAATATTTGTTGTTCCATGTTTTCTTTCTGTACCACCCAAAGGTTGACTGGCAGTGAATGCCTCAGGTATTAAGTCCGCATTTATACTGTCTTTGTATAAAAAGCGTAATAAATAAATATTCTACCACCAAAAAAGTAACATTAAATCAACAACATTGTCCAAAATCTCAAAGAGTCTATACAAATTTAATATTTATCGCCATGATAGAAATATCAATTTCAGTACATAAGAAGATTGTGATGGATAACGGAGAGTTGAATAATTTTCTCTTGGTCGATTTCACGACAATGTATAAAGTATAATTTTAAAAATATTCCATGTGTAGACACACAAAAGTATATTTTTTTCACAATAATAACTCCTAAAAACGATATTGCACAAGCAAGCTCCTAACTACACGAGACTTTACCAGTCCTTTAAGAATATAAATCCCACTTTTTGGTATTACATTTTTCATTGCAATTTGGCAACGACTTCTATGGACTTATGTAATTGAGTCACGAGTTATGAACATAATAGATGTGTACATCTGTAATAAGTGCATACATTGGAACTAAATTCTAAATTCAAAATTTTTCATAATAGTAATGTGTATTATGCTTGTAATGTTGATGTGCCTTATTTTAAATAAATTAATGACTCGCTTGTCGCTTATATTATGCTGCGGTTTCATGAACAGGAAAATCCATATTTAGTTACCGAAATGTATGATTTGTTAAGTTTGATTTCAGAGAAATTGGAATATACTAGATTCTAATTTGTAAAGATTTTTTGAAGTGGATCTATTTCTGGGTGAATTTTTCGTGTTTACGATTTAAGCTGTTTAATAATATATTTTTTTTATTGTGGTATATACTAGGAATGTTTATAAAAATATCCGTAGTTACGCCATTGTAAGATTTCGAAGAAAATCTGCTGTTGTGCGCACAGAAGCACTTTATGAAACATTTCACAGAATTCATTCTTTTCACGTAAATAAATTATTTCTGACGTACTTACTAAAATGCTTTAGTCAGAAAAAGGCTGGATAAACTCAGATATTTATAGGTCTTATAATAATATTGTCAACCAAGTTTATTATATTTTTACGTATCTTAAAATACTTTAATTATAATCAAGTATAATTTTTCACCATCAAAATATTTGAGAGTCGCTTTAATTTTTCCAAGGCGACATCTCATATCCACGTCTCGCCGAACACCAATGAGGCAAGACTAAAACTGCTAGCAAAGTTTGGAATTACTTCATTTCAGTGAAATTCGCCCAGCCACCTCGACTCAGAACTCAACAATTCCCACTCGACTAGCAGTTTACGAAACTTTTCCAACACTTGCATTCTACACTTGAGTTATTGAGTCATACACTTTCGCAATAAAAGCATGGGATCCGTACTGTTTATGGCCGCTTGTAAAACGGTTTCCGAAATGTCCGTGTACCGCGAGTTCTTGAACTGTTTTAAACGGGTTTAAATAAAATGTAAATTTCGTGTTTTATACGGATTGTAAATTGCGGAATTATTGAAAGCGGAGACTGATGTTTTTGGATTGCTTTTACTGCAGTAACATGGTTGTATTTATATTGCAGCACTTTATTTCAGGAATTACATGTGCCACGAGATGGGAACATGCAATGGCTGTAAAAAATACACGCTCTACGTACAACTCGAAACCCAATTACATTACAATACAATCACAAGTAGGTATGTCATAAAAGACAACGGATTTTAAAGTTAATGAAACGACTATAATTCATCTGACACGAACATATTACGAGTACTAACATCATATTTAAAATAGCGATTCTTCAACTAAGTGTTAAGTTGTATTGTTAAAAAGTGTGAACCTACTATATTTAAAAAACGATTTAATTCAGTCTCAATAAACGAACAAAAAAAAAATTGAGATCGTTTTTCAAATTTTAACGATAATTTCTTAGCATTGGCATTTAGCCACGCCTTGAAACAAAAAGAACAACATTTTTTTCCTCTTTAACTTCACAACTTCAACACTATAAATTTGGTAAACTGCGGCGATTTCCAGTTTTGGGTCGCCTTGCCGTTACTTCGGAATGTAATATGCCCCTGAAATCTGGATCGTGAGAACTCACAAAAAGGTGAGCAGGTAAAGTAATTTCAGCCTTGGAAAGGGTTATTTTTCCACTTCAACGCGAGAAAAAAACGAAGTGAATTCTTAAAATTTTCGCAAAGTTAAACAATAGCAGTATAAAACCATCTTAAAGCATTCTTGGTGGGGCTTTATAAAGATAACTCAGTGATTTGCCACTCACAATAAGGCATATAGAAAATCAGTAAAAAGCCTAGAATTATCTATTTAAGGACGCCCAAAGCGATGATATATTGGCAGAAATAAACATTAAATATGAGATTTTCATTGGCACAGCAAACATAAAAAACTATAAATAATATGCTCACATAAACATGGTTGGTGATATTGATAATAAAAATACCTCGAGCGACCGTCCCGCGTCTAACTTCTTATTCTTAAGGGCAATAAAACGGGAGATAGAAATGCCTGGTAAAATTGGGGTGCCAAGGAAACCTTTGCTTTTTGGGAACTGATTTCATATTTACACTATTGTTTTAGAACCAAAAAATGCTTTTAACGTCATATTTACACATTATTATGTACTGCACAATTACTTTTATATTGCTATTACGGTACTATATTTCTGGCAATAAAACTAATGGAATGTCTGATATAATATAACTGAGGCAAGATTTTAAGAAAACATCCCGGAAATATAGACCCCATTCCGGGAAATTGCTCTAAAAATCTGGAAAGAGAAAAAGGAAAAAAAGAACGGCTCCACAAACGACTAAAATAAATAACAAGGTTTCATTCGCTTTTGCGATGGTTCCAATATTGTTTGTATATTGATTTTGTGCCTGACTTAAAGCATCACTTAGCACAATGAATGTTCGTGATGCTCCACTTGTTGTTCGTTTCAATCTAGAATGTAGGAACAACATGTCTGGTTACAAAAAGGTGGTGTCATTATAGATAAGCGCTAATCCCTTTTTTTGTAAATATATCATACGATATTTTCTTCTACATTGCCAATGTAATATTCGTAATAAGAAAAACGTGTATTCATTTCCGTTCTTTTAATGCAGAACTGACACTATGTCATCATTATAATAGGAACCAAGCGGCCAGTACAATAAATAAAGCCTATTTACAAAATAACAAATATAAGTACTATAAAAAAAAAATAAAAAAATAAAAATAGCCTTTATTCTACCACAATTTACAATCATTAGGATTACATAAAATTATTAATACTATACAATTCTTATTGATATATTTCATTTAGAATGAATAGAATTTAACTTTATATTTATTACATTAGTTATAGAAAAAAAAAGAAAATATATTTATTCCAATTATTATAGTTTATTTTTCTTTATTGTGGAAGTCGCCTCCTTGGCGTAGGCCTCCCCCAATTGCCTCCATTTATCCCTATCTCTAGCTTGTGTCCTCCAGTCTCCTCCACATCTCTCTTTAAATACATCTTCCCATCGTTTCCTTGGCCTGCCTCTGTGCCTTTGACCATCTCTAGGTACCCACTCCGATATCTTCCTTGCCCATCTATCTTTCTCCATTCTACAAACATGTCCAGCCCAGTTCCATTTCAAGTTTCTTAACTTTTCTCGTATATCTGTTATTTTTGTTTTTTTCCTAATTATTTCGTTGTTTATCTTATCATAGAGTTTTATGCCCAACATGCTTCTTTCCATTTTCCTTTGGTGTATTGCTAGTTTGTCTTCATCTTTTTTACGTAAAGCCCATGTTTGGCAACCGTATGTTAGACAGGGAAGGAGTACTATGTCGTATAATCTACTTTTTATGTCAGTATGGATGTCTTTATTTTTTACAATTTCTTTTAAGCTCCAGTACTTTCTCCATGTAATTGCAATTCTTCTGTTTATTTCATTTACTGTCAGGTCTGTAAACGAGATTATTTGCCCTAAATATACATAATCGTTCACATACTCGATGGGTTCCCCGTTCACCCTTACTAACTCTTTATCTCCATTGGTAATAATTTTCGTCTTCGCCGTATTGAGTGACAAACCAACTTTTCTACTCTCTTTTTCCAACTCGTTAACCATGATTTCTAGTTGAGTGCTCTCTTCTGCAAAAACTGCTATATCATCAGCGAACCGCAAGTGACTCAGATACTCTCCATTGATTTTTATTCCTCTGGCTTCCCAATCGATATTCCTAAATACCATCTCTAAAACTGCCGAGAATATCTTGGGTGACAAGGGATCGCCCTGTCTTACTCCTTTCTGTATCGGGAATTCCAATCCTTCTCTTTCCAACTTTATTTTAGCTGTGCTTTTGGAGTAGATGTTATGAAGTAGTTCGATATATCTGTTATGAATGTGAATGTTTTGTTTGTTTAATGCTTTCCAGATAGCAGGGTGTTCCAGGGAGTCGAAGGCTTTAGTATAATCTATAAAACATATGTACAAAGTCTTCCCGTATTCTTTTGTTTTCTCTATTAGTTGTGTAACAACGAAGATGTGATCAATAGTTGAAAAGTTTTTACGGAATCCCGCTTGTTCTGGTGGTTGATTCTCATCTAAAGTCTTCGTTAGTCGGTTCAAGATTATTTTGGAGAAAACTTTATACATATTACTCGTGAGACTGATGGGCCTATAGTTGTTTAAGTCATCTCTATCTCCTTTTTTGTGTAATAGAGTGATAATAGATTTTGACCATTGTTGAGGGGTATTACTTGTTTTCAGTATATTATTAAACATTGTTCTTAAAGGTTCCTGCAATGGTTCTGATAGAGACTTGAGTAGTTCGTTTGTTATGTTATCTTCCCCAGGTGTTTTGTCATTTTTTTGTGTTTTAATAGCATAATCTATCTCAGAATATAATATTTCGGGTAATATGTCGTTATTTTGGTTTTTCTGTTCATATAATTCAAAACTTGTATTTATTATTTGCGTGGAGTAGAGCTTTTGATAAAAGTTTGTGGCTTCTTCTAATATTTCGGGCCTTTTATATATGTTTTTACCGTCTTTATTTTTTAAATTTGCTGTCCATTTTGATGACGTTTTAAGCTCCTTGTATGCTTTTTTGATAGCTCCTGCTCTATTTATGTATTTTTCAAAAGTTACGCTTCTATGAGCTTTAGTGTTCTTTGAGATCTCTCTGTTGATTTGTTTGCTTATTTGAGCGATCGTTTTTTTAGTTTCTTTGGTTCTTCTTCCGGTGTATAGTTCTTTTCTTCTCTCTAGTAGACTTCTTATCTCGTCGGTGAGTAAGGTTTTCTTTGTGTTCTTCAGTCTTGGTAGTTGAGTTATAAGGTCGTTCAGAACTTCTTCAAAGTTGTTGTATTGAGTTTGTGTATCATATGATTTCTCCATTGCGGCCATAAACTTTTCTCTCCAATATTTCATATTCTCGCTTGTTAATAGACATGGCTCTTTAGTTTGTATCTTTTGCTTTTTAAAAACTCTTTTGTTTTTTGCTCCACCTGTATATACTTTACATCTTATCATTCTGTGATTCTACATTGCCAATGTAATATTCGTAATAAGAAAAACGTGTATTCATTTCCGTTCTTTTAATGCAGAACTGACACTATGTCATCATTATAATAGGAACCAAGCGGCCAGTACAATAAATAAAGCCTATTTACAAAATAACAAATATAAGTACTATATTTATGCCATATTCGCATACAAATTAATAATATAAAAAAAGAAAGATTTGATTGTTAGTTTGTATTGAATAGATTCTGAAACTACTAGAATGATTAGAAAAAAAAATCTAGTATATTAATCATACATGATCCTTATATATACGATAAAATATTTTCAAAAAAGTGTATCTGCCCCCGGGCGAAGCCGGGCTGGGCCGCTAGTTTATTATAAACTGTATATTTATTTCTGCGGTGACCAAATCTACAGACCTTAACAAGCTAATTGCTTAGTCACTGCATCAATCGGTCGTCAAATTGCATTGTATACTGGGTATATCAAGACTGCTGCCGAAAACGAAGCCGGGTGGTAGTTTCAGTGACTACAAATACAATGCAACTAAAATTTTCGCAAAATAACACGACAATTTTTTTTTTCATGATAAATATCGTATGTTTTGGGTGGTAAATCCATAGTTTTTGCTAAAATAATAATTTAATCTCTTGTATACCTTAAAGTCCTTAGAAATAAAAAGGTATACACTATTATTGTAGGAAAAAATGAATTTACCAACCAAATACGACCATAGGAAAAAAATAACAAAAACAAAATCGACGCTTTTTTGCAACATTTTCTATTGCAATGTGTCTGAAGTCACTTAAACTACCACTAGGCTTCGTTTTCGGCAGCAAGTCTTGAGATACCCTGTATAATTAAACGGAACGATTGTTGCCGAAGCGCGGATGTATTAGTCGTGTAATATCAGCCCACCCTTAGGGATAGTAGACTAATATATTCATATTAGTGTCAGTGTGTGAACCTTAATATGATATGGCCAGCTCTCAATATACACGCTTACGACACAATTGCAAACATATATATCGCTATATAAAGCGAAGGTACGTAAACAAAGCAACATGATGCAGTTAGCGAGAAACCCTGGGACCTATGTTTCGATCTATGCACAACAACAATTAATTGCTGATCACACACAAATTGGTTTCTGGTTGTGTGGGATCAATAACAATTTGTGTCTGATTTGAGCTTTGTGGGATTAACAAGATTCTCGGAATTTCTAACCAAACTAGACAATATAGTATATCTTACCCTGGGGAGTCAATAGAACCATAGAGGGTCTTAGAGTCCATCTTTGTGTTCATCAGTACAAGAAATTATATTTTACCATTCTAGCATCACTCCACATGACATTGCTCAAGAATTTCCTAATCATCTGGAAACCCTACCGTCCCTACGGTGTTTTTCTACAGGTCTATCGCTCATGTCTAATCTCTGGAATCAATTCCATTATACGGTGTTTCCATTGCATTGTAGCCTGGCCATAAAGTAAGGTTTATAGTCCCTCAACACGATGGACCAGCGCTAGACTAGCGAGTAGGCCATCAATGGCCATATCAATGATGGAAACACAACTACAATATGATGGCGACATTCAGTTATGACCACCCGCTACCTCTGATGCGGGCCAAAAAATTGTGCCGCCATGACCATCGCAAGCGCCATAAGCCATTAGGCACCACTAGGCCCTTTACACGATGGGCCATCATAGTGGACCATCGCGATGGCCCATCGTGTAGAAGGGAAATAAAATACAGTAATCATCACACGATAGGCAGCAGTTGGACTATACCTTTGGCGTTGCCAAAATCCATGAACGCGAAAAGCCTATCATTAGCCGTGCTTAGCTTGTCTGCGCAAGTAGAGATGGTTGGATATATTATAAAAACGTTTAAAAATAATTTTATCCCAACGGTTACATCAATCCCTTAAAAACAAAAAAAGTTTCACGAAAGTATCCGTCAAAGCAAATATTTCAAGACTTTACAATGAAACGAATGTTTGTGTACGGAGATTGGTGAATGGAGCCTGAATTTTTTTTTTTCGATACATGTATTGTAAAGAATTTTTAATGTGTTTTTATATCCTGGAATACTAGGTTTGGGTCGCCTGGTGTTTCATTGTTTTGGGACTGAATAGAAAAAATACTGTTTTTTATAATTATTTTTAGAACAAAGATTACAATACTGAAGATTGTTACAGTATTTATATAATAATAACTCAATATTTTATTTCATAATCACAAACGTGACATTAGTGGCATTCCAATGACTAGCAAGTGAAAATCGTAGGTACGTAAATTACTTATATTTAACAATTTATTTCTGTTGTATGTATGAACATTAGAAATAAAAAGACGTTGATAACTTTCTCAAAAGATATTTAAATCAATATGTATACTAAAATTAAATCTATAATTTGAACATTTACTAAAATCTTTTTCTTCTGGTTATAATCATTTTCCTTTAGATTATGTTCTTCGTGTTCATAACGTCATAAATATAATTTGAATACAGCGCTCAAATCCACGTTCTTCCTTAGGGCTATATTTTAATGAAATCCTTTCTTCCCTTGTCCTTAACTCGTACAATAAGATTTCTATTTGTACTTTTTGGGTATATATTTAAATTTCCAAGTGGGCGTGGATGGCTAAATCTATAATTATGAGGAATACCAAAAATTCTGAAAAGATGCATGCCCGAATTTGATACAAACTAAAATTCATTTGATCATTGATTTATCAAAATCTGTAAATATACTGGGTGGAATCGCTTATCGTCCGGAAAATTTAATAGTGTATTGTGTATGTGACATTAACGTTATATACGAGATTTATCATTAAAAACTATAAACTATCCCATAAACAACATCAGTACAAGATGTCCCCAAAACACATATTATCTAAATCACCCTACACTTAAAAGTGCAACGACATGGTATACTCAGGCGCGCGAGTGTATGGGTCACGCCACACAACAGCTGACTGTCGCGCATCGACCTTGAACTTACTTTGCGCCTGTTTATAGGTATTATTACTCTAAATATTACCATATAACATTTTGATTTATTTAGATTTTAGTGTGTTAGGATCATTTAAGTAAATGTAGTTGTTGCTAAGTTGTTAAGATTTACATTATTATTTTCATAACGTACCTACTACCTTAGAAAAAGCTGCATATGTTTTTATTTAAACGTTTTAATAAAGTCGAGAATGGACGACTTCGCTGTCGAAGGTCACGGATTCTTGCATGATTAGGAAGTCTGAACTTACCATTATCGAGTAGCCCCGGATAAGTCGTTAAAATAGTTCTTGTGCTGGGAACTCGTGGATTCATCATTCATGATACCATTCCTACGCAAAGACTGCAGATGTTCTGGATCTGCATACATCCTTCTTGCATGACCCAAGTTTTCATTGGATCGAACATAGCATGTCATTATTGTCACATACTCACTGTTTGTGTAATCACTCATTTTGACCGCAAGAAACTAACCAATAACCAAAATAATTTCATACAACGTCACTCGGTACCGAATTTCGCACTACTGAGGAAGTGGTAAGATCCCTGGAAGGTGTCGGCGGTGCGGGAGCGGGCGGCGCGGCGCGGCGGCACGCTTTGTACTTGCGCTTGCGGCGGCGCAGCGGTGAGGGCGGCGCGATCAAAGGATTTTATTACTTAGATTTAGAAGTTTCTACTCGAATTAATATTGTATAAAGTAGGGTAACAATAATGTGTATTTATGAAGATTTTTTTCATTTGTGTCTTCTTTCTCTAAACAACGTTGTTTTATGAATAACTTATTCTAAATTAGTAACTAGTAGTGGTAAATTAATTTTACACTACATAAACAAAAACATAAAAAATTAAAATAAGTATGCCAAAGTGTTCTAAATCATGTACTTGCCATGCACAATTTTTTTTGTGACGATAAGCGATTCCACCCAGTATAAAAATTCTAGTGTGGAATCGAAATCGATGCTGTAGTATATAATATACTAATCGAAAAAGTTGCTAATAAGGACCAAATTCTGGAAAATAATTACATATGGCAAATAAAAGGAAAGTGGTAATTTGCAAAATATTTTTTCTTCCCTTACGAAACGGTAGTCCGGTTTGATACACACAAAATGACGAACACAAAATATATAGAGCCTTCCTCGGTTTAAACGGATGTACTGACAAGCGTGTCGCTCGTTGTCAGGCGTGGGTCGTCGGGAACACATGCAAGGGCAGATCCACCTTTCAAGCCAGGGGGTCATATAGTTCTTGTACACTTTTTTTTTATTGCAATAATGGCGAGACGACCGTGCCGTTCGCCTGATGGCAAGCGATACAACTGCTCAAGAATAGTAGCAAAACCAAACAACACCTTGAATTACAAAGCAATGCAGCATTTCACTGCGCTCGCCACTCTGAGACATAAGATGTAAAGTCTCAATATATCCAGTAGTTACTCTGGCTACAATATGCTTCAATCCACTGTACCAATGTGTACTGGGTGCGATTTCAATACTCGAATTTGTAATAATGATTTTTTAAAGTTTGTTACAGTCGTGGTTTGTGAATTTATTTATCTACATACAAAGAATTTACTTATAAATTTTATCAACAAGATAGTAAATAAATTCTGTCAATCGTGAGCCAGCCCAGGGGGGGTTATGACCCCCATGACCTCCTCCTTTAATCCGCCGTTGAACACATGAGTGGGAATAACTCGGTAAATTTACGTGTTCCAACTTACCTAACAAGCGTATACTGTGATAGTATATTTTGGAGAATTTTAAACCACATTATCTATACTAATATTATAAAGCTGCAGAGTTTGTTTGTTTGTTTGAACGCGCTAATCTCTGGAACTACTGATCCGATTTGAATGATTCTTTCAGTGTTGGGTAGTCCATTTATCGAGGAAGGCTATAGGCTATATATCATCACGCTATGACCTTCAGGAGGAAAGCAGTAGTGATATTTCTAGCAAATACGAGGAAATTTTGTTCGTTTTTCGTTGATATTCTAAACTGATAGTCAGAATTAAACATTTTGACCGCCATTTTAAAACGTGTATGCACTCGGGCGGAGCCGGGCCCGACCGCTAGTAATATGATAAGTATTAAACTCGTTTAAGGATTTTAGTATGTAGTCTGCTTTTGTAACCATAGTATTACAATGCAATGTCGGCAAGATACACATATTATCAATTGGAAACAGAAAAAATATTACCCGGGATTCGGCGCAATGATAGCTAGCTTATTCATGCTGCGCTGGGATCTACGATTAAGTATAGGAAGTAAGAATCACGTGAGCCGAAAAAAAAACATAAGAATTTGAAAAACGTTATTTGTATCGAAATTTGAAACAAGTATAAATCGACACCGCATTGCAGCGTAACTGCTAAAGCAGCGCCTTATCAACTCTTGCAGTAAGCTCGTGCGGCGTTTGATGTATGTTGAAGTTACCGATAAGATGCGTGACCTCTCCGCTAGCGAGGTCGTTTACGGTTGCCCCCCAAACTTCTTTATACAGCATCACTTGTTTGGTGCCCAGTCAAACAGAAACAGTTTCAAACAAAAACAAGACTTCAAGCTAAAGTGTGAAAGTGCATCAATTAATTATCAGTCACCAAGTTTCCAGAAGAACTGCGAGTATATTCTAACAACTCGTCACAAAGGAATATAAATTTCCCAACAAACATAACTCTTTCTAAGTGAGTAAATTAATTATTTGCGGCACGCTAGTTCTTCAGCCATATTAAATCTTCTCAGCACTATTTGTGTAAACATTCGTTTCATCAAGACGCCTTTCCTTGCTTTCGATGGAATATAAAGCAGGTTTTAATGTGATTTAGATTAGGTTTCTTCATTTCTTTGTCCTGCTCAAAGGGTGTAAGTTAACCTCGAAGCTTTTTGAGTTTAGTACCTAGGCTGTTAGGAAATCTATTACTGCGTTTAAAACAAAGTATTTGCATGATTCGTTCGCTTCAGTATTCGGCTTCCAGAAAGACTATCATGGATATTTAAATTTGAAAGAACGTGGGATTTAATTTAAACCTTATTTATAAAATCTTGAATCTTTGAATATTTCGATAATACTTACTATAGAAAGGAGTCATTGGCATTTTCAGTTTTATCGTCTTTAAAGTGAAGTATCTGATGACCGATGGGGTCGGAAAGTGCTCGAATGGAGGCCACGTAGCGGAAAGCGCAGCGTGGGACGTCCACCCACAAGATGGTCAGACGACCTAGTAAAGGTCGCGGGAGCTCGCTGGATGCAGGCTGCCTCCAACAGGTCTCTGTGGAAATCATTGGGGAGGCCTATGTTCAGCAGTGGACTTCCTTTGGCTGATGGATGGAAAGTGAAGTATACAAAATGAGAATGCTCATTTTACTATGAAACTTAGTACCGGTGCGAATTTTTTTGTGCCTCAATGAAACCTATTTCTTTTTGAAGGAGGAAAAATATAATATATTTTAAATAAATATAAACATATTTGCGCCCCAGGCCCAAATTTCTGGGAGAAATTAACTTGTAGTCTAATAAAAAATACTTTTTTGTCTTCGGCTCTGTGAACAAAATGTAAATGTGATGATAATTATTGTATTTTATAAAAAATTGTCACCCGGGATAAAATAAGAAAACCTGTAAGGCCAAACCATGAAAACGCTATAATGAAATTTAAGCAGTATCGTTATCGGAATCAACGATATTTTCTACCGATACTATGAATAGGCCTTCGCACAAGCTGTTCCTATAATTTGCATTAATAATACTTTAATTCGCCATTCAAATAGATTCCAGGAAATAAAAAAAACAGTGATGATATATTGCTCTACAATATATAGCTATTAACGTGCATAAATTACAATTTTTGCACATATTTTTCAGAATGCACTTTTTCTAAGTCTTAAGCTGCCACATTTACGTACTTTAATAGACAAATCTAGAAGTTCACTATTGCGATAAAGGCTAGAGTGCTCCAGGAAATATTTCTCATAAAACGAGCTCAATAAACTTTATTATTTACTTAACACCAAGATGAAAACACTTCTTATTGCTAATGGTGTCATTTTCAGCAAGAGAGTGCAACATTTCTCAGAGCGGCGCGGAGTACATTACACTTTAATGTGGCATTCGCGTTATTTTCCACGGTACTTATCACGCTTCCTATCGATCCTCGGCGAAACTATTATTTTTTATTGATTGAAATGATCGATTTGTAATAACAAGATCTATATTAAGTCGTATATTAATCTTAATTAATCGATCATATTAAACAATATTAAACGATTAAGGATTTAAATATATTTATATAATTATAATATATTAAAAGATGGCTGTTAAAAGCAGGCGTCCATTAATATATTCGCATCTTTAGTATCGGACGCATCGCCTGTCTTTAAAGAGAACTCTGGAGTTTGACACCGGCATCGAGACAAATTAAGGTTTATGCGGCTTATAAATATTGGTTTCGGGTCTTGGTATTATGAGACCGAAAAAAATCGCAGTTCCTGAATCTGATGAAAAAAGACTTGTTTCTTGTTGTACAGTTTATATGACTAACTATCGGTTAAATTTGCTAATATATATTTACATAAAATAAAGTTAGTAAAGTGCTCCAGCACTTGAGCACTAGGCCAGCGTGTTGGACTATATGGCCTAACCACTCTCAATCGTACTGTCGATTGTAGAGTAGGCCCGTGCCCTGCAGTGGGACGTATATGAGCTGATACAGATACAGACTTGAGCACTGGCTCAAATCCACATTGTAGCTGAAACTTGGCCATTTCGCCTTTTTGTAATAATACAATTTATCATTGATGTATCTTTGTATTAATTCCTAAAATCATTTCGTTTCTTTTTTCAAATCTAATTATGAGTAGAATTCGGAAAACTACTTCATCATAATTAGTACCATTATTTATATTTTCTCGAATCATGTTCGTGGGTCTAAGAAACTGAGCTTACGTAACTCGAGGAGGTCGTTAGTGAAAATCGTGAGCATCAGGACTCATTACACTAGCATGAAAGGTAAAACCCATCATAGTTCAAACTCCAGTAAGTAATGGATAAATCTAATGTACGTAAATTTATTTACCAACATGAGAATGACAGGAATATTTGTGAGGCCCACAAATATTTGACTCGGGTTTAGGGGTTTGTGAGACCGAAAAGTCTCTCGTAGTTTACGATACCCACGACACAAGACTTAATCGATCTTAATGTCGGATTATGTATGTAATTGTTGGGTGTTTATTTATTCTTTAAATGCTATGTATAAATAAATGAAACAAGTTTAACAGCCACTGCGGCGCAGTTAGTTAAGGCGCTGCAAGTTGAACACCGACACAAACGTTTGCGTGAATCACAAGTTTCGTTTAGGGTCTAGGTGTTGTGAAACTGAAAATTTTCTCATAGCTGTGTTAATTTCAATGCAAGTCTTGCATACTAATGTGGCGTCAGGACTGTTTTACAATCTTAATAATGTTTACTATTGAAGTAATTTACATTCATACATAACACCTTTTTCCCAGAAGGGATAGGCAGAGGTGCCAGGTACCCAAATTTTACCTTATATGTTACGTCTCACGATCTGATGGGAAGCGAGTCTATCACCATTAATTAATTTATTTATCACAATATAGATTTACTATTATTGACATACCTGCCATTGGTTATTTATAAGTCGTCTGCTTACTCTGCACTCCGAATCAATTTCGTGGTGCACATAAAAACATACATGTAAAGCGATTCGATAGGGAGATATCCTTCTACCCTCAATATACCGTCAACATTCACAATTAATTTTATCTCCCAATATCTTAGTTATCTACAGGCGTTATACAAGCAGTTTGTCGATGTCCCCTAAACTCACTCGTCAATAAAATAAGCCCACAATAAAGCCTTAAAATGTTGGAATAAACTTACACTGTATTCCCTTTAGTGTGACTTGGGGTAAGATTTTTCGCGTGTCGCCGGGATAACACTTTTGTTTTTGATTCAATTCTGTTTAGCCTCTGCTGGTTGAGGAGTTGGGTATGTTGTCTGTTGCGCGATCATTAAATCAAGCATTTATATTATTCATTGAAAAGAAAAAAAAAACGCTTTAATTCAATGTATAACATTTTAATATATGTGTGACTGTCGCGTACATATAAGAAACCATTAATCATTTATATAATTCTTGTTTTTTTTTTATTTATGTCTATAGTAAGTACTCATTCTGTTGTGAAAATTATAACTGTATTGGCACTTTGAAATGCAAGTCATTTTCACGTTACAGTTTTTATGTATTTATGACAATACAGAAAAAAATACTTGGTTGTAACAATATATTGAAGGAAAAATGTAAAACTTGAGTTTGCCATTTACGACAATAATATTTAAAATGAATTTATTCTCAGTAGCGCAACTCAGTGGATATTTAACTGTCTGTATTTAATATTTATAATAAGAAAATATCTGCTATACCTGCTTAATTTATCTCCTAAAATATTATCTAACCGATTGATTTATGAACCAAACTAAACCAAACCGCGGGTTGGAAACATTGAAACTTTGACAGCGGAAAATTTGTGACACGCAACAGTATTGACTGTCAACGTGTAGAGTAGATGAAAGGACAAAAGGTTAAAAAAATGACAAAAGTTTATAAATCTAAAAAATATTTTCATCCAGCCTAAGCCAGGCCGGGCCGCTATATTGAAATATGTATCTGTACCCTGCCAATGACACTTTGTATGTATTGTATATTTTATAGTTTGTATCTCCTGGTCTATCTACAATTCACGTTTACCTTTACTGTTGTTTTATGCGAGGATCACTTTGTGTCAACCTTTTTGTATTGAAATGTTAAAATAATATATTCCTTTGTAGCCAGTTGCAGTCGCCCAGTAGAAAAAATGTATCGCATTTGTTGTGATTATCGCCGGTTATAGTCAGATAAGTACACTAAGGAATCGTACACATAATTTTTATTCGAGAGTAGACATATTTGGTTTTCATTGATGCCAGAGTTTTGTTGTGAATATCAACTTTTTGGTTTGAAAATACATATACCTAGGACATATTTGACAGCCTCTGTGGCGCGGTTGGTTTGACGCCGGCTGTGAAATAATAGGTCGCGGGGTCTGACACAGCACCGAAACAAATATTTCTGGGAACTACAGATATTTGTTTTGGGTCTAGGTGTTTGCGAGACCTAAAAGTCGCTCCTAGTTCCTAATACCCACGACATAAGACTCGATCTTAGTCGGGACTATGTACGTGACTGTTGGGTTTATTTATATATCGCTAGAAAGTATAAAACAAAGTCGCTTTCTCTGTCCCTATATCCATTTGTATGCTTAAATCTTTAAAACTACGCAACGGATTTTGATGGGGTTTTTTTTAATAGATAGAGTGATTCAAGAGGAAGGTTTATATGTATAATACGTACATATTATTGTACAGAAATCTATTTGTACCCGGGCGTAGCTGGGCCGGGCCGCTAGTTATTCATATTTATTAATCATTAAAAATAAAAAAAATGTCTCGTTAATCGGATCAACAGATTTCTATTTCCCTCCAGTTCTCCACAAAACTGTCTTTAAAAAGTAAACATAAAAATTGATGTAAATTAGAAAGTCTGGAACTAAAATCAATTAATCCAAAGCAAGTTTTGATCGGTCGCGAAATTCGTAAAGTGCTTGCGAGGAGTTTAGTCGGTCGAGTTGCGGAGGTTTGGCGTAAACTTTTCTTTGTCCCAACACTAGCTCGTACCGTTCACTTTATGTTCATAAATCATTGGGAAATTTGTGTACGTGTATATTTTTATAATCGACGCCAAGTTGGTTGCCGTGGAAGAAAGTTGGACCGTAATTCCGAGTAAAGGTCACGCGGAATTGGATAAGTTGGGGCGCAGTCGTACTCTTGTTTTGCGGCGTAATATTTTTATTTGTAAATCCTGTAATTGTTTGCTGTAAACCGTAGGAATAATCTATCTGCCAAATATATTTAAATTGTGATGAGGCGACTCAATTTAAGTGAGAGATAAGTAATAATGAAAACCATATGTCAAACTTCACGGTTTCCTAATATCCAACGTTTATTCAATTGAGAGGAGAGTTAAGCCAAAATCCCTCACGCTGGTATAGACAGACTTTACATACTATGGAAATGATGAAATAAGTAGAGATGAAAAAAACATTTCAATATTTATTCTTATTTTCACTGTGAATAATTTCAAACGTTTCTTTGACAAGCTAGTTTTATTAGAACACAATCATCAAAATATTACAAAAGAAAATATACGCATCGATGCTTCCACTCGTTCGTTAAAAACCAACAATGTGTAAATTTTGATTCACTCAATAAATATTTTCTTAAATACAGTTTTACAGCCCACTACATATTAATGTGAGTGTTATTTTATTTCACCCTTCGCTATTATTTTTATGGGGTTCGAAACTTGGGGTTCCGCCGTTTAATTTAATGGCAAACGTATATAAAAACATTAGGGATGTAATAATAGAGGCTTGTTGGTATTACTCGGATAGAATTTTAAAGGCTGTACGACGATGTGATATATTCTTTATTTTGAAGAAATTCCGCCCACAAGCCAGCATAGACAGCGTGACGCATTTTAATGAAACCGAGCACTGAAGCTTCGAGCTACGTTTCTGGGAATGACTATATTTGTGGAAAACGGGGACTTGTAATAAACTAGTTAGTATTTAAAAGGGAATTAGGCATGTGTGGACATATAAATTGGAATCCCTTTTTTATCTAGGGATGATACTTCGTCAAACCAGGATACGTTAAATATTCGAATGTTTTGCTCCACTGTGATTCATTTGTAGAAATATTATCACATTTTATGAATATAATCCCTAAATATTTTTGTGTCGTACTCCTTTTTGCAACTGGGGCAGTCAACTATTTCAAGTACTTATAATATAGATTCCCAAAAGTTGCTGTTGAGGACATAAGCAAAATAACTCTTGCATTTTCCAGTGGTAAAACACTGAAATACTTTAAAACAGTTTTGATAAGCATTAATACAGAAAAGGGCAGATATGTTGTGCCATAAAATTTCCATAAACTTAGATAACTGCCGCTGTGATTTTATTACCATAAAATCTTTACATGTCGGGGGATAAATTCCACAGTCTCCCACAAAACTATTCACTATTTTTTGCCAATGAAATTTATGTTTTTTTTTTTTATAAAATCGTAAATTCTTAGACATTTGTTGTGTACAAACAGAAATCTGATTTTTTATATCTATATTGTCATTGCTGTTTATCACTGAATGTTTTATGGGGCGTAAAATAAATTACCAACACGTATTTTACGAGGGTGTGTTCTTAATGTTATCACCCCGAAAGTTTATTTAGGGGTTGTATCGGGGAAAAATTGCGGAGACTTATTTTGTGATCGTCGAGCATTTGTATTACGTCTAAGTTATTAATTCTGTGTTTCATTTAATATTTGTGCTGATTTTTTTAGTATGATAAAATTTATATTTTATTTCAGTAGATATTGAGGCTTTCTACAGATAGAAAACATTAACGTTAAGCTATTAATTGACGTGACCAGATAGATTAAACAATATTATGAATTAACATACCGGTAGTTTTAAGCTTTAATGTATTATGCTGACCTATTTCTATTAATCGTGTAAGAGAATTTAAATGCCCATCATATTAGCTATTTTTAATTACTTCATTGCTTCAAAGTTACTCTGACTTTTCAAAGTCATGTGTGTATTGATAGTCAATCACTACGCACTAAAACGATGAAGGAAAACATCGTGAGGAAACCTGCATACCATAGCTATTTATAATAATTTCTATGGTATGTAAGTCCGCCAACCCGCACTAGGCCAGCGTGGTGGACTATATGGCCTGACTACTCTCAATCGTACTGTCGATTGTAGAGTAGGCCCGTGCCCTGCAGTGGGACGTATATGGGCCGATACATACATACATTGCTTCAAGCAACATTTTATTTTACAGCAGATGTAAAACCTAAGATCCTTCTCCATTTTGTGTACCTGTTTTCATTTGATGAAAGAAATCCGGTAAGAGTTACTTGAGACTAGAATTTGACTCAGCATGGCAATAAGAAAGAAAGAATATAAGTTTTTTTTTTCTCGTTCTCTTTCGGTTTGGTAACGAATAGGGCTGGCAAACTGTCGGTGGCTTGGCAAACTAGAATAACCTACCTACCTACCTTGTGGTTATAGATGTGAGCTTATGTACGGTATGGCCAAATTCGTATTATCATCAACTTAAACTGTTGTCCACTGCTGGTCATACGCCTCCTTCAAATTGCGCCATTTCACCCTGTCATAATAAATCGAATTCATATTTAAATAAATACACCCAACAGTCACATACATAATATTTATAGTCCTGACCCCATACTCCAATCCATCCATATAACGTAATCTTGAAGATTCTGAAGACTTCTGAACTGACCTGCTCCTTATCCTAAATTGTCTAGTAGAGTTATATCACAAACTATGTCCAAACAACTGAACTTCCAATATAGCGATGCAAACATACATGTAGCTATATATACACGTAGCTATGTAAACTGTTGCATGTTTGATGCATTTAGTAGACTTTCTCGCGAAGTACTCAACGCAACTTCGAACGTTTCCTGTATCGAACATTTGATGGATATTTAAGTACCGGGACGAGTTTAACAAACTGTACTGGTGTGTACATTCTCTAAAGTTTGTTATCAAAATAAAGTTGTGCAAATTATCTTTCTTTACAAGAAATGCTTACGTTTGACTATCATGCCATCTGATGTTTATTGATGATGCGATCTAAGTTACATTTCAAGAAACCGATACACCTACAATTTACAAAGGTGCCAATTGTATTTCTTTGTAAATGAACATGACGGTTTGTGGGAGGCCCATGGAGGTTTAGACTTTCTGTGGCTGATGGAAGAGAGAAAGAGAAAGAAACATGACGGTATTCAATCTGCCAATTTGCCTGTCCCCAAAATAAAAGGCGAAAGGTGCTTAGTGCGTGATCCGAGCTACTAGTGTAATGTAGTAGTGAGGTACTGAAGAAGATAATACAAATAAAGTTTGTGCGCTTGATTAGGCACGCAGGATATCAACCGAGTGAAATGGACGATTATATGACTACGTAGGATTGACAGAGACAGGAATATAAATTGCGGTGCAGTACCGCAATCTATACATATAAATAAAATTGAAGTTTCTGTTTGTAAAGTGAAAATAGAATATTTTTTTGTCTGTCTGTCTGTCTGTCTGTCTGTTTGTTCCAGCTAATATCTGAAATGACTGGACCGATTTTGACGGGACTTTTATTATCTGGTAGCTGATATAATAAGGAGTAATTTAGGCTACATTTATTTTATAAAAAATAAGTAATGTTGAATGCCCAAGTACTGTCCAGTACCGCGCGCAGCTCACGCGCATGCCACCACTGGGCCGTCACGTCGGGCGCCTCCCACCACTCCTTGGTGGGAACCAACGAATCAACAATTAAAATAAAAATGCAAAATCCAAAAAAAACTAAACAAAATAAACTAATTAACTTTTTTATTTAATTCCACGCGGACGAAGTCACATGCACAGCTAGTTGTTTTATAAAAGTTTTGATAGTTCTGCTCCTTCTAGCAACAAATTTAATGCAAAATTAATATTTGGTCCTGGTCATTAGTTCATAGTAATTCGGTGCTTATAATTGGTGAACAAGTAAGCGTACCACTGGCTATTTGTGACGTCATTTCGAAACTAGCGTGAATACAGACTCTCTGGGGTATACTCGAAGGTTACAACATAGGAACATTAGTTAGGTCATTAGTATGAAATAACATTTATCGTTAATATACGGAAAGTTTGATTTATATTCTATATTTGTTATATTATTTATTTCTATGTTATGTTTTATATTCCTGTATAAATAAATATAACAGTGGATCTGAATTTCCTCGAATTCATTGTATTTGAAGGGTTCAAATGAGAGATTCCTTTCCGCATTGTAACCGAATTGTATTAACATAACATGATTTCGTAGGCACTTCAAATTTTTTTTAATAAATTTAACCTTTAGAATGAAGTTTACTGTCGTGCCATTTACAAGTTCAAGTACTCCATAATGCCGCCATCTTTTTAAAATCCGATTCTATTTAACGCACGAGCATAGTAAATCTTTATTTTTTTATATTTTACGTTCTGTATTTTTCCATAAGCATTATTGTTGTTATACCGCTAAAAAAATAGCCATTTCCTATCTAAATTTCCGTTTTGTTGGCTTAGGATACGTTTACTTAGGTTATGTCACTATTTTTTTTTAAGAAACACGTTCCTGATTATCCATTATGAAGTCCCATTATGAAGTTCGCATATTTATCGGAACGGTAAAGTCAAGGTTCAAATTATCTATTTTCATAGCGACAGATATTTTTTTTTGTTCTGGATTAATTATCATTTACTATAGTTAGATTAATCACATAAAATTAAATTATTTAATGTTGCCAATGCAATAATGTTGATGACATAGATATCATTTTCAAGTAAAAGTCATAATATAGTTTGGATCTGAAAAGTATCAATGACATGTGATACAATCTCTACTAAATATCAGCCGCCTTATTCATAAAAGTTTAGGCGAAAAAGACAAAATATTCGATAACTAATAAAAGTTTTACAACTATCAATGAATAAGGCCGTTACGAATTTAAATTGTAGCTTTCATAGCAATTAGTGTTGGAATAAATAGCAATAGCAATCACAAATAGCATGTGAAGGCGATAATATTTCACAAGTTATATAAAAAAGTTAATTTTGCGATTTGCGATTACGATTCACAAAGGTAATCGGCTAATATTCAATCTATGAAGTTGTGTATTTTTACGAACCCATGTAAAGAAGAAACTGAACAATCAATTTGTTTGTGTAATTTTAGATGTGAAAAATTGTTGTAATATAATATGGTCAGTATTATTGTTTACAAATTTTGAGCTGATGTTAATTTCCAGTAGCAATAATTCACAATGCAATGAACACTGATTTAGAGCTTAGTACCTAAACCCAAAATATATCTTACGGCTTAAAGTAACATTATGCGTGATACATGTATTTGTTAGAATCGGTATACATGTAAACTATAAGGACGTTCCAACAAGATTCCTTTACTTCCTCTGTGCTTTATCTTAAGTTTATTTACCTCGCTTTACCATAAAAGTATACGTGACGTATCAAGGAAAACATAAAACATCCTCGTGTGTACAAACCCTTTGTTCTTATTCTCGTCTTTAATTGCTTAAACAGTTCCTGCGCTCCATCGACAAATTATCTGTACATGCCATCAACTTCTTTGCAACCCCAACTTTATATTTTAAACCTAGTGTCTTCAATTTTAAGGTTTATTTTTCGTTGTGATTTCTAGCTTTATTTTTATAGACAAACCCATCGATCCATTTGTAACAAACAATGTAGGAGATGTAATTAAACAGTGTTTGGTGTAATTCTTTGTTTTAAATGCACGCTTCGGTAACGAAGTTTTGGTGTTAGTATGAGTTTTTTATTGACTAACGTTGATTAACGTATTTCTCTTGATTGTGCTTTTGACTAATGTGCGAACAAAGTTCTAGTTAACCAATTTTATCTGGACGTTCTAATCTAAAATAACATATGTTATTTTTATCAATTCTGATTAAGGTTTTGACGAGTAAAGATGTCATGAAGAAATTAAAGTAGATACCACATTTGCAATTAAATGTAAATAGAATGTCTGATCTTCCTCTTATGTAGCAAGATACAAGCTTGTAACAAAACAAATATGTTACCCGTAACTGTATTCTACGTATTCTCAAGTGTGCAATCGGATTCATATCATACAATACATTCTGGTTTTACACTACACAACAGAGGTCGCTGGTAACAAACTAACACTATCGCAACGTTAATATTATTTCCTTGCAAGTAATCCGGCGGTTGCAATAAACGTCAACGGAAAATACTTAGGAGGATTCGCTGCGGGTCGTAACAACCTTACGTCCTTTCCAATATGGTTGGAAATCGTGTAGCATAGACCGGGAAGATGGACGGTTTTTGCAAAGACATGCCACGCTTCGCTGGACAAGTGTTATGCTCCAACAATTTTAGTGCCCACAATGGTAATACTTCCTTTGGGACACAGACGGACAGTTACCCAGTTCATTACTATGTATAAGTATGTCTGCATTGGGATTGCCAGATGTTTCTGCGATTGCAAAAGACATGGCAATGTGAGCTTTAACTATGTACCAGATTCGTATAAGTGTAACAGAGTATCTACTGGACATATCGAGACGTAACTGAGTTACGAGGCTTGAATTGAGTTAAATTATTTCCTATACTTATAAACCATCTAAACTCTAAAGGCACTTAAAAAATCTTTGAAAACACAATCTTTGATGGCCTCCGTGGCGCAGTTGGTTAGACTGTGAAACGAGATGCCGCGGGTTCGATCCCCAAACCGAGACAAATGTTTGTTTGAACTACAGGCTTTTATTTCGGTTCTAAGTGTTTGTGAGACAAAAAGGACTGTGTGACTGTTGGATATTTTTTTATTTATATGAAAAAAAAATTGTGATTCAATTTTATAAAATGCCTCGTGTGAACCAAAAATAATAGGTAAAGGATAAGAATAATAACTACATAGTATAAAACAAAGTCGCTTCCCGCTGTCTGTCCCTACGTATGCTTAGACCTTTAAAATACGCAACGAATTTTGATGCAGTTTTCTTTAATAGACAAAATGATTCAAAAGAAAGGTTCATGTGTATAATACATACATATAATTGTAGAGAAATCTATCTACACCCGGGCGAAGCTAGGTCAGGCCGCTAGTTAGATAATAATTACATAACAATCTTACAGCTTCACACTCAAATCCTCGCGATTTAGTTCTAATCAGGACGGTAGCAATGCATTCTGCGCTACAATAAGGTCACTGGTGCAATCAGCTCAAAGTTGTATAATAATATAGTGCTCCTTTTGTATTTTATTTCCCTGTACAATTATTTGCTTTTGTTATAGAATGTCTTACAATATCTATAACAGTATCTTTTGTTAATACACCTCTAATTGGTACTTCAACCAATAATTAAATTTGAAATTTCTCGCTTGATTTACAAACTTCAACTTTGGTTACTTCAATATCATGTTTTTCAAGTTTCTTTATAAGCACTTCCTTTCACAAATAACTGTTTGCGGTATAAGTATCGGCTTAGCATTTGTTTCAAACAATAAAAGCATTATTTGTCAGAGGATATCTTATGGAAACAATGGATAAAAGCCTACGTAACGCCTTGGGCGGTTTTTGTTTAGCCCACTGTAAACAAACCAAAGTATGTTTTCCTTGACTTACATAAATTATTTTGTATAAATCTCGAACAAAAGATACAGTTCGGAACGATCCTTATGATTTGGAAAGGTTTACCTTGTATCTAGTCGATGATAAATTGTCTTCTTCGTAGTATTGTAAGGTTTTTGGTTTTAGTTGTTATTGTTTATTTGATTCACTGATGTTTTTTATAGCTTGTGCTGCCCAGATTTTAAATTGAACCCTATTCATCATCATCATTCTGATTGAATCAGTAAAATCGTGACTAAGTGGCTGGTTTAAAAGGGAGTGTAACAAAAGATAATAACATCAGTGGCGGCTCATCCGAAAGAGCGCTGGTGCAGTGCACTCCCACGAAAATTACATACTTAGCTAATTTAATAATTTATATATATATTCATAATACATAAGATCCTTACATTACATTCTTTATATTTTACAATGCCTATAAAAAGTCTATTATATTACATGTAACGTCAATTTGTAACGAGTGGAGCGCCAGCGATTGCGCTCCTATGAAACGAAGTTTAGTACGACTCTTAGTACTGTATTCAATGCGTGCGAAAGAGAGCAATCGATCCGGGCTGACGCGTGAAACAAAATATATCGTATGAGAAGTTAGCGTAATCTGGAGCGCCGCTCACGCGCATATCTCACTCTCATTTTTTTAAATAGATAGAGTGATTTAATCAGAAGGTTTACATATATAATAACATTCATTAAATAGTGGAAAAATATTGTTATTTTTGAGGTTTCTAATGTGATGTCGTTTATTATCAATTTTTTTCCGCTTACATTGCAAACGCAGGCTGAACCCTACGAGATTTATCAAAATAATGTACTAATTATTTGTACACATTGAAAAGGTCTACAGAAAACTCCGCGATGGTATATGTCTGTCTCTTATGGATATACCACAATAACATTTTTTTGTCATTTACTTTTTACGACAAATAATGGCTAATTTTTGAAGCGATTTTAACCAATACAGCATTAATCCTTATCCAATTATATAGCATAAATACATTGTTGCTTTAATATAGATCTATATGGTCCTTTACAGCACAAGATTTAAATGAATATTTTGGAAGATATTACAGATTTAAAATTGCGGGACGTAGCGCTTGCGGCGGTACTGGCCGGCCGGGGCGGCGGCAGCGTGCCTATATAGGAAGGTTTATATGTATAATAAGAATACGTACATATTATTATACAGAAATCTATTTGTACCCGGGTATGATAAGCATAGAAAAACGCTTATTTAATTCCATTTCTGATTTTCACAACAAAGTAATAGATATCTTCGCACGCCAAAAAGGCCAGCGAATGGATTTTGTATACAAATAAAATAAATAGTAAGCTCTAGTTTTTCAATTATATTTTTGTGAACCCCCATCAAAAAATTTCACGAGCCGCCTCTGAATAACATACAAGTGAAGCTAATATAAAGCGTGTAAAAATAGAATTTTCCGAAGCGTAAGTAATGTAATAATAATTGATAGGAGCCGCAACAGGTTGATGTGGACATCCATTAATTAATTAATAAATACACCCAACAATCACATACATAGACCTGACCCGTTACTAAGATCTAGTCTTGTTTCGTGGGTATCAGGAACTACGAGAGACTTTTCGGTCTCACAAACACCCAGACCCGAAACAAATGCCTGTGGTTCATACAAATCTAACTTTGGGGAGGCCTATGTTGAGCAATCTACTTCCAGACAGACAGAAAGAGAGAGGGAGTAATTATACTGTGTGTATTATTAAACCTGTTTCAAAATAAAACCCGAACTACTACATGCACATACATGGTTTTAGTGCAAAATCATATTTAGCCAGTAACACATTTTAGCTAATTCTCGGATCTCCCGTCGTGGCCTCCGGACCGTAATTCGGTTAAGTTAATGCTTGACTACACTAATGAATATTGGTTTAGGTAGTGTCAGCACGTTGCACATACTAGCTATCTGATTTAAAGGAAAAATATTTTAAAACCTCTTTTTTTATTATAGCTTCCATTGACTTATATTCTACCGATAGACGCGACGCGTCATAGAAACTGTTTGTCCCATATTTCAATAAAGCTCAGTAGCGACATCTAGTACGTTTACTTGAATATTACAAATTATGATCAAAGATTATTAGACAGAAGAGACAGTTCAAATCAATAATAGCTTTTCCTAAGATACTGCCTAAGTATGAATGCCGTCATAGCAATTATATATTTTGTAATATTTTTTTATTTATGTGAATAATTCATGAAAGTTATCTAAATTAAACTAAAAACTCTTATAAGTGTACAAGTTTATCACAGTTTTGCAATAAGATAATGAAACAACAGACAAATATTATAGATATCTTCTTCTTTTGTAACGACGCGCAAGAATCTAAAACAATTTTAAGTGATATTAGTCTTTAATAACATTCAGTGGGTTCGAAATTTCAACGTAGTCCATTAGGTATTTCATATAAAGAAATAGGGTCTAAAAACTGTCCACTGTTTCAAAACATACATACAAAACACATATTTTGTGTTATTAATTAACAACATAAAATTAAAATAAAATACTGAAATCAATTTTTACCTACATTCTTCCTCCATATCTGTATTTGTAATGTATTCGAATAGTTTATGCCTAATTGGTCGTCTGATATGAATGCCCATGAATAATCTATATCTAATATAGTTCGTCTCTCTCACTCGACGGGCAATTTTTATGCGCGGGAATGAGACATACGATTAAGAAGCTCACCTTGTATTTCTAATGACCTATACAAATATTTAATCGAATGATAAATAAAATATCTGTATTATCGGCATTATACTGCAATATTTTATCACTTAAGTTGTATGCTTTAATTATATTGTAATTTTAGAAAATTTCGCTATCGGTTTGACGGGGGAAAGTCAAAATAAATTACTTATAAATATAATCAAAGAGGCGTACTGCTGCGTAGCCGTCACGCGGCAGACTGATTCGTGTGCGGTGCATGCACCGCACTTGGGTGGGACACGTTTTTTACGAAGAACGTCTTATCTAGTGTAACATTGATATCGATGATGGCTTCCTTTTTTCTTCTACACAAATTGAAATACATTAAGTGTGATGTTTAAAAACTATGAGATACCTTTTCTTCCTCGTTCAAGATAAGAACTTTAAGATATTTGCAAAGTTAAAGACACAATTGGAATTATTCTTTTAAAAATAAGCTTCAAAAAATTTGATAATCTATGAATACTAACTTACTCACAACCTAGATATTATACTGTTATAACACTAACCGTTTCATTTGGTTTTGAATCGGACTTGCGTATAAAACTAGACCCACACACAAGAAGCTGATTAACTCCTTTAATTCACTCTCCATTTATAATAAGGCTATCTATTCCACTAGGATGATTACATATTACCCTATAATAACTTAATTTCCCCTGACAGTGTGACAAATTAGCATTAATTCGTCCCAAATCTCATGAAGCATATTAACAGACAATATAGATGCAACAACACAACTGCATCATAATGAAAAGCTTCATCATCATCAGCCTATTCGCGTCCACTGCTGGACATAGGCCTCTCCTATGGCACGCCACTGGACTCGATCTTCAGCCCAACGTCTCCATGAAAAGCTTGTTATGCGTAAATTAAAAATAAAATAAAAAAACAAATGATTAATGCGATATCAGACATTCCCGTCGCGCTTTAAGCGGATTTGAAGTTTTGTAAAACTCCTAAAAAGTTGTGTGCAAATAATTATAAACTCCGAGTTGCGCGTCTCAAAATATTGTTTGGACGCCGCGCCGTGTTATAAAAAAACGCATTTAAACTAGGCGAAACTTTAACGAGGCCTCACTGAATTAATTTTAGCGGGAAAACGGTCCAAGGCGAACAACTTAAACGGCTACCTAGTTTTTATTTGGTAGGTTCTTGTAATTAGGAAACAAATTGAAACGATTCATGTTAATTACATTTAAAAATGGCTTGATATTCCAACATGTGGATTTGGAAGTATAGAAAGAATGAAATAATTAAAATGCACACTTGTACCCACGAAACGGTAGGTAAAAGTTACATTGGTGCAACTAACAGTTCGTCAAGATTATTTCAGTCTCAAGACGTGATGTGGAGGGGGTGACCATAACACGAAATGAAGCCCTGACAACTCACACCTGAACTTTGAATGAATAAGCATTACCCACAGCACACACGCGAATTCCATAGATTAGAATTATATACTCGTACAGAGATAGATGCGCAACTCAACTTTTTATATTTTCCGACGTGATTTCGCCATCAGAGGGCGCGCTAGACAATCACGCAGAATTTCATATTTGTTATTCCAATATTTCAAAATGTGTATCTTTCGTAATCTCTTGTAATTTTAACCAATATCAAGTTGAAATTGTTTTTTATATCAAGAAAGTTCATAATATTCACATACAAAACATATTTTTTTGAGTTAGTGGTACACTTCCGCCATTTAAAAATTAGATTTAAACTAATTACAAGATAATTTCCCGGTATCGCCAGAACGTGGCGATAAAATCGAAATATTTTTTTTCAATATTTTTCATGTACGAAGTCGCACCCCTATGGCGACGATATTCAACGAGACTACTAATCAAGTTGTCGATTAATTTTATGTTGGCTATTTCTTTCAAATATATCAGATCACCAAGTGAATACATCATATATAAATATTGCACAGCATCGGGAGAAACGTAGGTACGTTACAAGCCTTTGAAAATGGTCATGGAAGGGAGTGAGGATTGATTGGCCTTTGTCGATGTTTGTGACCGAACAAAGCGATACGACAAAACGTTCGAAATAGTTCACCTGATGTTTCTATGAATCAGTGTTGCTGCCCTAGTTTGATCGGCAAAATGACAACGTCAGGCCGGCAAATTGACAATCTCTATGGCGCGGTTAGTTGTAACGCCGGTTTTGGAACGAGAAGCTTCGGTGATAGGTGACTCATATTTAAGAGGCCGCTTGGATAGGTACCACTGCCATGTCTATTTCTTCGCCATACAGCAGTGTACGTGCACTGTTGTGTTCCGGTTTCTAGGACATAGCAGTCAGAGTAACTACTGGATATATTCTAGTATCGATTAATAATTAGCGGCCTGCCCGGCTTAGCCTGGTTGCATATACATTTTTTTTAAATATTATATCCCCTATGTTCAATCCCAATATGGCGATAGGCTCGTCCCATATCCCATCGTGAGATGGAAAATACATGGCGAAATGAGGTTGTCATGGTTGCATCTCTGTCTACCCCTTCTGGGAAAAAGGCTTGTATTTATGTAATAAGTATGTTCATCAGAGATAATGTACGATTCTAATGGCTAAAGAATTTTTCAAATCGGTTTATTCGTTTCGGAACCCATTCAATGCAAACATTCAATCAAATCTTTTACTCTACAATATTAGTTTACAATAGTTCTCGCAACTCTGTCTACCGCTGGAGTCACATATCTGAAGTTAGAGTACTATATTAACATATCACTACGTTAGTTCAAATCACCGTAATAAAAAAAAAACCTTGATTTGGGAACTAATTTTGGGATTCATATCATATTGTTATGAGCGTTGTACCAAGAAGGAATACAGGTGCTACTACATTCAAAGTTTGTCCCGCTTACTTTTAATAGTGTGCGAAAATTTTGCCATTTGAGAATCGAACTTAAAATCTTAAGGATCACATTCCACACAAACTACCACTATGATACAGCGACTATGAAAAAAAATACCAAAAATTGCTAACTAGAATATGTCTTTAAAAAATTTCATTTCCAGCAGACCTAAATTGATCGGATGAAGCAGAAAATAAAGCTATTTCACGATTTCACGTTTCAGTGCTTTTATTTAGACGCAGACTAGAAATATGTCTACAATCGGAGTGGAAATCCTTGTTTGGTGTTTTAACGCGATGTGATACGTGGAAAAGAAAGGTTGTTTGCAGTAAATCATAACATTGAGCGTGTTAGCATGTCTTGTTTAGAATCGTGCGGATTGTGTTACTTTGAAAAACCCTTAATTAAGAGCCGAAAATCATAAAGGTCAGGGCTGTATAATGAAATAAACAGTATGTGATATTGTTTAGTCTAAGATATCTCGGTAATTGGATAATCACCAAAAAAGTATTGCATAATTCTGTAGATTTTGTAAATGTTCATGTCAATGGCTGTAACTCATAATTAGTTTTCACAATGAAATACATTGTTATTTTTTCGCTCTTTTGCTAATTCTGTATCAGCCCATATACGTCCCATTGCAGGGCACGGGCCTACTCTATAATCAACTGTACGATTGAGAGTGGTTAGGCCATATAGTCCACCACGCTGGCCTAGTGCGGGTTGGCTGACTTACATACCATAGAAATTCTTATAAATCGCTATGGTATGCAGGTTTCCTCCGAATGTTTTCCTTCACCGTTTTTAGTGCGTGGTGATTGACTATCAATACACACATGACTCCGAATAGTCAGAGGAGTGCCCTGGGATTTGAACCCGCGACCACCGTGAACATGTCGGCAGCCGTGTCTGGTCGGTTTACCAACAGGCCACCACGCACTTCCAACAGGCCACCACGCACTTTTGCAAATGAAATGGTGTTAAGTCATGGGTAAATATTTATTTTCGAATAATATTAAAACAATACCATTTCTTTTTGGACTTACATGAACAAACCTAATCCTTTAGGATTATCGCTCCTAGGCTCTTTCACGTGATTAATTAGCTATTTCAGCTTATTAAATTAAAACAACAATGATAAAAGTTTGTACAAATATACAACTTAGATAAAAATACAAAAAATAGCGATTTAAGTGACAGTGAAATAAAAAAGTCAACTACCTACTACAATTAACAACATTGTAAAATAATAACAAAATTAAAATAATGTGTATATTTCATTTAAAGTTGCTTTTATCACACTATTAAGACGGCTGCACTCTAAGATGTTTTTATAACGTCATTGGCTGCAGTACTAAATGGCTTTTGAAGTAATAAAATGTCGCAGTGAAAGATGGAATGATAAAATATTCATTGAATTTATTTCACATCAGCTATTACATGTCGTTAAATTTAATTGTTGTGGATATTTTATGCTGGAAATTATTAACATAATTACGTTCATTTAAAAAACACAACAGTTTAAACATTATTTAATATTTTATTTTACATCCGAATAATCAACATTTGCCATAAAGGATTCAGAGCAGAGTTAAAATATCAATTTCCGGAATTTAAAATGTCAGCGCACTCTATTTAGTAAAACCACATATAAATCAAAATATAGAAAAATTCATTGTTTATAGCAACGGGGTTCCACGAAAATGCTTTGAACGCTGCTTATATTGCATGCAACGCATGTACAAAAAATACTATACCTGTTCATTTTTAGCAGTTAATAAAAATATCAGTATTAATGCATGTATTTTAACTCTCCATATATAGAATGTACTCTGTGATTTTCACACTACACATTATTTTACAAAACCTTAATTACCGCCAATGAGAAATAAAACAACTTAATTACATAAAAACGTACAATTTCAAACTTTTTATCCAAACATCAAAAGCCTAATACCAAATCAGTTTCGTTTAAAAACTTGAACGAAATAAACTTGCCGCATTATTTGCAAATAAATTACATTCAGCGTCAAATTCACAGATCCGGAGCGCAATTTTCTAATCCAAATCTTATCTTGAGACAAAGCCCTTCTTGGGTTTAGGAGCGCAAAAACCTCTGAGATAAAGTAAGGTCAACGGGCAGTGTGATTCCTCATTTACTACAAGTGTCGACTTAGGATGTCAGAATTGAATTAACTTGGCTCTGTTGTTGAAATTGCTGGGTGGACTGAGGACAACTTGAACTATATTTGGAGTCTTAATTATATCTCGACCAGGAAAACAAAGACCACATCAGGAGTTAGCTAAGATTTCCTTGTAATAATTAAATCACGACGACGTGACAATTTACTTAGAATAATTATCGAATGAGATCATCGTTTTTTTATTAATTGAATCTTTATTATTACTCTATATCAAAAGTAATCGTAGCTCCGCTTGAAGAATAAAATTCTTACATAAAAAAACAATTGAATCGCGTGATTTGAAGATTACTCTTCAATTCTGGTGTAGAAAATCTCTAGTCCTCTCTGGTTCAGAGTGAATTAAATATCGTACTCATATTCATGAATTTAATAAAAACTGTATCTCCAACATTGACTGACAGGTAACATGGTAGTTTTATTTGTTATAACTTCTAGTACATTAATTGATTATCACATAAAACATTATACTATAAAGCGCATTACAAACCAAAGCTACCAGACGGGTCCTGCGAAACAGCCCGCTGTTACAACCCAGCGGTTTTTAAGATAAAAATCAGGTCGGCTATAATCCCTTGCACGAGTTGCTCGCCGACATGTTGGCATGAGCTCTGCTTAGTTGCCCGGCGACACTCAAAGTCATAAAAATAGACATGTCACATCGGACCAGCGAAATGCCGCAAACAAAGTTTTTCGACTTGCCGAAAACAAAGTGAAGCTACTGACTAGTCCGCCAACAAAAATTGTCGACATGTGCCTGCGGGTCGGTGGCTTGGTGAGTAGTGCGCTTTATACATTTAGCACTTATTTTCCTGACTGCTATAATGTTAATATTTATATCGTGTATTCTGTGAATCAAACTACAATAAACAGTATTTTCTTTGACTAAAGAATCTTGACGCTGATAGGATCAGCATTCATTACTTCAGGAAAGACGATCTGGTTATGAAATTTGTACTTCATAGTTACTTCGCAACAAACATGTCCGCCTTTTTTCGAAATAAATATATCACGCGCGTGTTCAATCATTACCTTCACATCAAAGGACCGGCAATATCCGCTCCGCGACCGCCTCTTTCGGTCTCGAATCTTTTTTTCATTACTCGGTGCCTTCCTCGGCGATTTGGCCGAGTGTTTTATCCGGAGCTCGGCGGATCAACAATTTAGTCGTCCTTTTCTGTCGCCTAACTAGTTTTCCGGCCTTTAAGGCGGCGCCTATCGACAAATATCGAATGGAACTAGTGGATTTTCCTCTTAGCAATATTATTCTGGAAACGTTTTGGTTATTCGATTCCTCTTTAATGCCTTGGAGAGCTTAGGCTTTTGACTCGGAGTCGTACTGTTTCACGAGAGCAATATTATAAACCTTTTATCCATTACAGCCTATTGATTCGTGGGTATAATAATGACTTCTGGCTGAGTACAAAACCAGGGTAATAAGAGGACTAAAGCCATTGTGATAAATATGTTGTTGCACCTGAAATCTAAAAAATCACACCTTCATGTTTTAGAATGTAATAAACCTCATAATTTAACATTCAAAACGTGACTTATATATGAAATATCAAAGTATAATGCACGAATTTATTAAATATTTATCTTTTAAACACCAGCTGCGTCAAAAATTCTCAATTTATCTTTACATGTTGCTTCAAGATAAAAACATATTTTCGTGTCTTTTCTGCTTTCTTACCTGCGATGTTTACTTTTAACATTTGACTGCTTTTTACGGCTCGTCGTGAAGGAGGGCCTATCTGTTTTTGCCAGACTTGTACAGCGTAATTTCGCCGCGTAAACAGATTTTATAACCAAAACATGTATGTTTTACGTGCCCGATTCATGTTTTATATGGAATTTTGATTGTCTCAGATGAAACACCAATAAATGTTGGTATGAATAAAGTCGCTTTCGTTGTTTCGAACCGGGGGAAGTTCAGTTGGCAACACAAGTATGAGAGATCAGTGCGCTCATGACATACTTTCGCATGAGGCGGCCCCGAACTTCAACTAAGAAGCAGCTAAGTTTTAGTTTAGTCGTCTCTGCGAGTATTCTAGACGGCAAGACCTAGTTCATGTCAAATACTGTCATAATATCGCAAAAGTAACCTACTAATGTCTTCTAGCATGATATTAGACTAGGCACTACCTACATGTTAATGATAACTAAAATTCATGTAAGTCTTGGACTGTGCATAATGGGGTACTACGCACGGGTTTGCACTGCATTTTGGATATTTTTTTTTTTTTTTTTTTTTATTGCTATGAATGGCGAGACGAGCATGCCGTTCGCCTGATGGTAAGCGATACGACCGCTCATGAACAGTAGCAAAACCAAACAACACCTTGAATTACAAAGCAATGCTTGGCATTCTACTGCGCTCGCCATCCTGAGACATAAGATGTTAAGTCTCAATATGTCCAGTAGTTACTCTGGCTACAATGCCCTTCAACCCGAAACACAACAGTGCGTTTACACTGCTGTTTGACGGGAGAAATAGACACTGCGGTGGTACCCACCCAGATGGCCTCTCACATATGAGAGACCTACCACCAGTATTATATTTTTCCTTAGCAACAGTACTATGAGTTTTATTGAATTTATTTTATTAATTTTAATATTAAGCTTTGCATTCAAAAGTATACAAGGCGGACTTAATGCCAGTGACATTATGGCCTAGTCGACCTTTAGGTGATGCAGAGATGAGCTGAAGTGGGTGTACAAAGCTTATTTACAGATTTTTCTAAAGATTAATTATTTATTAATACTAAAGTGAGCTTATTTAATATACTTATTTATCACAAAGACTGTTTCGGTGGCGTAGTTGTACTAAGTTACGCTTGTAAAGCTGAGGTCTCGGGTTCGAATCCCGAGTCGGGCAAATTGATATTGGATTTTTCTATTCATTATCAGCCCGGAGTCAGGAATTTGTGCCCGATATGGCGATAGGCTCGCCACCTATCACATTGTGAGACGAAACATACTGGCGAAATGTGGGTATCCAGCCACCTCTGCCTAACCCTTCTGGGAAAAAGGCGTGAGTTTATGTATGTTATGTTATATTTATCACAAAGTCGGCGTGGGTTTTTTGTTCAACGGATGTCTAAAATGTTAGTATAGTACAAGTCACTTAACTTTTTATGCCGCTATTTAAACTTTTACAATTCCATTTGACAAGTCAATTAATTGGGGTCCCCTTTGAAATTGGCCTGCGAATGTACCAATTAAGAATTAATTTGGAACCGTATCAAGGTATCTTCGTAACCGCCTTTTCAATTAAGAACGATTGTTTTAATGTAGTGAGCTTTAAAAAATGCTTACGGGTCGACGACCTTTCGTTTTTAATTTTCACGTGGGATTGGGTTTTTAGGTCGATAGAGCTGCTATCAACACAATTTTTTTAAGGCTTTATTGTAGATCGATAATGCCTCCCAAAATTTTCAGAATTTACATCTGTGTCAAGATTAAGGAGCTTATAAGATATTTTTCATACTAAAATGTCGAACTTAGAAGTAGAAATAAAAATAAAAAAATCAAAATATTCTTTATTCAAATAGTCTTTTACAAGATTTTTTGAATCGTTCATTTCTGCTACCACCGCTTCGGAACGTGTTGTAGCTGTGAAGAAGAAGCGGCGCAAGAAACTCCCTCAGCAACACGAACTGTCTTCAAAAACTCAAGCATTCACAAATTGTAGCCAATATTCAATTACTCGATTATATACGTAATACATCTACCTATGCATCAATACTTAATAGATACTCAAACAAACATTACCTTCATTTTCATCTAATATACGGGTATACAGTGATGGCTCATTAGACCCAACCATTGCCACACATGCGGCTAAATTAGGGTGGGCCGTATTGGATGTGACGTTTGCCTTGGTGTTCAATCAACGGCCCGTTTACTCTGGCCATTGCATCCAAGATTCGGCCAATTCCCAGCCACTGTATTAGCTGCTTGAGAGCCGCCTCTAATATTGACTCAATGGTCCAGAGAAGCAGCACTGAAATGATCAATTTCTAGCGTCAAATTGTAGTATGTATAGTATAAGATGCTTCGTTTTACGCCTCGTCATTAACATAAACTTATTTATTTTACACTTTAATGTACACCATTTACATAAAAATGACAAAACAACATGAAATAAAATGCACAAGTGGCGGTCTTATTGCTTGAAGCAATCTCTGCCAGACAACCATGGGTCGGTTGGTTAAGTTATATTTAGTTTATGTTATATATATATATGTCAGGATAGTCATCATAATTTCTACTACCTTTGACTTTACGGAGTCATGTGTATTCATAGTCAATCACCACGCACGTTAACGGCGAGGAAAATCAGTAAGCTACTATCAGTTACTGTGCTATCAATAAAGTTTAGCAATCTGAAGACTGTATTTATAATATATTAGGCATATTTATTTATCTAGGAGAGGCCGACCCGACTCCGCCCGGCTGCGATACTTTTTAAGTCCAGTTCGCATGAGCAACATAATTATTATTTCGCATACTCAGTAACAATTACATTCAATGCAACTGCCTCCTTCTTTATTGCTTCATGCAATCCTGTCTTCTTCTGTCCCATCCCATTCCTTTTAGTTTGAGAGATTGACAAATATTTTTTAATTCCTTGCTCATTCCACGACAACACAAAAAATGGAATATTATGTAGCCTTTGTGTTAATACCTAGTGTTAGCTACCTTCATACCGATAATAAAAAATAAAGCATCATAGTACATTTTTTTTTTGTATACCAAATAAATCTTAAACTAAACGAAATTTTAACATAAAAATACAAATGAGGATAGTCTAAAGTGTACTTTTAGGGTAAAGCTTGAATTATAAAAATATGAAATTATGAAAATATCATATTTTAAATAAATCGAATATATACACTTGCAAACAATATTGCCTTTTCCTACAAATGTGTTGTCGCGAGCAGCGAAGCGAATTCCTCAGTATTTTACGCTTCACTTGGCCTTTCACTAGTACAGTTTGATTTTTTAATTACTCTCGTACCTACGATGCCATAAAAAGAGAAAAGCAGGAACGTGTCATGTCAAACTACTCAGTTCTCAGCCTTACAAAGGGCATGCGAAGCATAATGCATTTGGAAATATGAAAACCTTTTCAGTGCAAATTAAGTCAGTGGGAAGTAAAAGAATGTTACATTTTCAGTCTACCGTCCGTGTGCTCTCATCCTAATCCCGAAGGACTGCCGACCTCTCTACTGAATGTGATTTTCGACTTTTATCCAACTTTTATTCTCCCTTCCATCCGCCATATTGGAAAACAGTTTATTACTACCCTTTGTTCGACAAGGAAAAAAGTTGAGGTTTCTCACGAGTATAGATCGAAGTAGTGGGGAACCGATCAGTAAGTTATTGCTGATTAATTGTCCACAAAACGGGAAAGTGGAGCTACGCGATAGGTCATTACGGGTCAATTGTTGCAGAACAATAGAATTTATGAACCTCGTCTAAGTAAGGTAATGAATGTAACATTTTTTTGTATATTCGATTATTTTTTCGATCTTAGTAGAATACGATTATTTAAAGGTACAGAGGTATATTTTTTCCTCTACGTACATAGTAAAACTGATGACAGTAGGATAAAAAAAATAGTTATTTTAAGATAATACCGTAGAAATAAAAAATACTTTTCGGAATTTGAAAGTGAAAATATGATTTATACAAATCAGTTTGAATTCCAAAGCAGAAGACAGATTTAACGCATAAAAAATATTGAAATAAGTTCCAAAATCTTGCTCGTAAATCAGTTTGCCTTAACTTACTTAGCATAACAACGTTTCGGTTCAGTCTAGACAGAAAACAAGTCAAAAAGTGGCCAAAAACAAACCCAAAGTTCGAACAACAAGCAAACGAGTAAGGCAAGCACCGATAAATGTGTTTTTGAACATTCACAAAAGAGAAAAAAGGTGATTTCAAATTGTTCTTTAAAAAGGTATTGGCGCGTGGATTATATTTGTTATTTCCACTCCGTATGCGCCACCTTTCTTTCCATTCATCTATTTGAGGCTTACCTACTTACATACTTATTTGGTGTAGTAAAGTTTTGAACTATTGTATTGACCTATATATTATGTTCCAGTTCTAGGCATAATATCTTGTATGGTAAATGTACCATACTTGTACCGTTAAGAAATAGGTGTGAAAGGATAATTATTTTCAATCTTGTTTTAACAGCCATCCATCCTGTAGGTGTTATCGTACAACGCTTCCGTTTTGATATAGACTAACATTTCAATTCCATGCCTAGTAACATTCATATTGATTACATGGTATATTCTCGTGATAAATCCTAAAGGTGTCAGCTAATCCGTAATACATCCCAAATAAACCCAGAACGCGAATTTCCAATTACGCCTGTTACAAAGGCGCGAACAAACCAAATTTTAGGACATAAAATTTGCGACATGCAATCCGAAATCTGTACATTTGCACCACGGAAATCCTTGCACGGGAACAAATTGGACAAAAATGATATTGGAATTAAATTTTCGCATCAACAACATAAATAAAAACAGACGGACCAAAATCCCCAATCAATGTATCAACGTGTGCCAAAGTCCGATTTGTATAGATTACCCCATCCGGTGCACAAACGGGAATTACTTGAAAAATGGTTTTTAATTTATCTCGCGAAACGGTAATACCCATAGGGAATCGGCCGCTGACTTAACGATCCATTGCCCTCAATGAACGCACGACAGTGGCTCGTTCGATTTATTATTTAAACTATAATTCCTCTGCAACTGGACAATGGTACAATCGTCTTTTATTGTCGACATCGATATGTGATAAAAACAAACGGGATACAAAATGGGTACAGAGAATTCTGTTTCTCTTTACATGTGTGTCGTAATTTTTTTGTAAACTAGCATTAAGTTAAATCTGCTGCGGCCTCCGTGGCGTAGGCGGTTAGACGCCGCCTGTGAAACGAGAGGCCGCGGGATCAATCCCCGCACCGAGAGAAATGTTTGTGCGGCCCACAAATATTTCTTTCGGGTTTGGGTATATGTGAGGCTGAAAAGTCTCTCGTAGTTCCTGATACTCACGACACAAGATTCGATCTTGGTATCGGGTCAAGATTACATATGTGAATGTTGGGTGTTATTAGTTATTAATTTGCTACTTGGAATGTCGAGTAAAAGTCTCACCAATATTCGCGTTATATAATATCTTGTTTCTAGTAAATATTATAATTAGTCAATTTGGCTTATACTAAAGTCTCCAACAACAAGTATTATTTCGTTTTTATTCATTAACTTGACTATTAAAATGTAAGTATAATTCAAAGAGTTGTCAACAACACACAGTTAACAAACAGTATCGGATTCTGCTGAAAATGTTTGTCCATAATATTTCGTTCATTGGATATTTTACCAGAGGATGCCGAAAATGTAAACTCTTCAATAAAAACGTTCCTGGCCATGATTTTCAGACTGGAACTTGTGTCTGCAACGATCCCGCGGCGAATATTATTCCCGAATGACAAATATTTATATTTGCAACTCCAGCATTAAAAGAGATGACAAAAAATAAATGTTAAAAAAAAAAAACAGAGTGAGTTGTTCGTGTTGTGAATGCTTCAATATAGAGGTGACATAATATTTTGTAACGGTTTATAGTGCACACTAAATGTTAATTGGGAACAAGAACTCAGATCAGTCACATAAACCAAACAAGAATAATAGAAAAGATTAAAAAAAAAATGCCTTAAGGAACGTGGACCGGACTGTAACAAACTAAGCGAATGTTTTTTCGATAGACAATTTCGGTGCTAAGCTAACTGCCGAAGTATGTCATGGTTACAAAAATATTCCAATAGCGCAACGTGGCAGACTAAAAAATTGTTGAATTGATCATACGGCAGAGCGGGTCTAAATGGCACACTCGAAACGAGTTATGAACGAATGATCCAGGTAAATGAAAAACAAAACCCAACTCTTTCATAATCCCGCCTAACAAAGCGATCCGTAAAAAAAAACCTTTTTGCTGACTTCCTATAATAGATCGATGGTCTTTTAACCTCAGTATTAACTTTTCTTTTTATGCTACAATTTTAGTTCTTTGTGGGTGATTTTTTCAAAACGATGCACCGTAGCCGGCTGGTCCTTTTAATCTTTTCCAAGTCCACCCGTTGCTTCGCTTGGCTTTGTCAAATGAGTTTTTTATCTTTTGATAATTTGCAGTCATAACAGAATGAAGAATTGCTGTGTGTCGTTGCTTTTTAGTTTTTATTTTCTCGAGGTTTGATTTGCCTGTGTCTGCTTTGTTTTATCGTCTGTGGAATATATTGCCTCATTAGTGAGTTAGTGGAAAGGAAATAAGTTCTTTGTTCTCAATTGGATTTTAAATCCGCTTCTATTAAATCATGGTCTACTTACATTTTGTATTTTATAACATAACTCAAGTAATTTCTTAACGTTTCAGCTGGAATAAAATGTGGTAAAATTTTATTCCTTGCAACCATTTTGTAGACTTTCAACAATTTCAGCTGTAAGCTGTAAATCACTTGGAATAGACTACAGAAGGGCTCTCCGCTCAGAACTATAAGTCTTACCGAGAGACGTAAAATTATTCTCTCTGACGAAATCTCTGGCGCAATACCAATTTTCGTTGAAGTTGATAACTACGAATATAATTTTAAATGTGAGCAACACTGTACTACTGTTTTCAATTGTTTGTTCTCAATTTTCTATACCATGACTCTATTAGGGTCTCTCCATAATAGTTTATTAATACAAATTGGTAAACAGATTTTTCTTGGAAAGCTTTAGGAAAATTAATATCACCAGTCGTAGAGTCAGTAAAATGAGTGTAAGAGTCGTAAGAATTGTAAACTTAGTGACAATATTTCCCAGAAGACATGTACCTGAAATATTATTTGGACTGGCAAAATTAACCGTTCAAGGTCGTTCTCATGAGGCCAAAATTTTTTGTGTTTATAACTTCTTGAAAGCTCTATTAATTATAAATTCATATTAACTATACATTCAACAATGATTTTCTATAAACAAGAGTAAAAAATTGAACGTTGCAAGTCTTATCAAATATCTTTTATAAAAGGAACCATAACATTGCTCAGCAGCCAACACATCAAAACCTCGCACGGTGTAATTATATTTTCATTTTCCTTCATAATAAACTCAACTTTTTTACCACAGCAAGGCCTTGCTCCAAGGTTAATTCTTGTTTACATAAAAACGCTGAAGAGTTAAAAAACCTCAAGACAGATGCAAGGGCGCTTCAAACGAGGGAAACGTCAAATGTTATATATTTTTGGAAAAAAAATCTCTTTAAAAACTCACCCTCAGGTAATTAAGGGCGGTTCACGAGGGGAATGGAGAGGTCCCCTTTTACTTTCATCCAATTTGGAGAATAAGCAAAGTAGGTTATTTAAATGTGGAAAAAACAAATCGAGGCTTTATCTTGGGAAAATATGCCGCGGAGTAACATTTCTATTACGGTTAGTAACATCTTGTATTATTGAAAGCTCTTGAGGATTGGAAATAATGTTTTCGTCACTTTTAGGTACTGCGCCTAACCCTTAGTTGAGATCGTAGATTTGTACCGTTGGAATATGTTTTAGAAGGAGACAAACATAAAACTGACATAAGTTGAGTATTTTCAAGCATAATTCACAAATATTTTTTTAAATACAAATAAAAAGAGAAAGTATTTTTCATATTAAGTCTAAAAATATATTCCTAGGCTAAATTTTCATTATAGGGAAATATAAAATTTTACAAATCAACGTCTTAAATTATTTTTATTATTTCTTTCAACAAAATGACGTCACCCAACAAAAACAAATTTTACCAAAGCTAGGGAGACTCAAAGTAAATATATGGAAACTATAATAATTATATATCACTGCTCCATTATGTTACTACCTTCTTGCGATCAAAGGGAGCATCAGCCAGATTCTGCCTTGAAGAGCTCTTAGTTATTAATTATTCCTTTTGTAACCTTCCATTTAGCGGCCAAAGTCGTGAACGTAAATAGTAAGCGTGTCACTGACCCCAAAGAGGCTTTGAGATTTTTCCTAATGCCACTCAAAAGACTTACCGACGAGGAAAATAATAGTTGTGGATTAGATTAAAAGGTTGGGATGAGACAAAAAGGTAAACAGAAAAATATTTAATCATTTGTTATGGGTCCGGACGCTTAAAGATACACAGGTTCAAGTTATATTTGTATGCAAAAACGATTCACAACTGATATAATAATTTTAGAAATGTGCTCCAAGCTTTGTTAAATAAAAGTTACTTCGGACTAGTTCCACCCCTATGTTATTAAAAAAACATCTTAATTAGTTTCGATTCTGTTTCCCTTTATCACGGTAAAAACCCATAGTCACTATTTTACAAATGATTTTTGCAATATAATCTATAAAATATGTTCAGTCGAGTGATATAAATTGACCTCCGGGATTTTATCTCATGATAGAAAACTATAAAAACTGTTATTATATTTACTAATATTCAAAGGGTTATCCAAGACCCAATATTGAGAAAAAACCAGAAGACAATATTAGTTCAGGTCCTCACATTCTTTTACCGATAGCAATTAGCAGCCACAATGCTCAATCTCACCAAATCCCGAACCATAGGTCAAGCGAATGAAGCGTACAAGTCGGATATGTACAGGCAACAGCGTACATAGGCGGGTATGCGGCCAATTTTTCCGGATTAAGCCTTTACGACGTACCGGACCCGATGGCGCCGTGAAAAAACGTAAAACGTACATTCCGCTCAAGATGATCATTTGTTCAGAATGCGCGTTGTTCGAGCGCGTGGGATTAAGGTTTAAGTACAGCTTTACGATAGATCGTTGGGCAACTCGATGATAGAAAACAATGGGTGCCGGATTACTGAAGAAATTGCGGTTTTGTTATTCTTTGGAAGCTGATTATTAAGGCTTGGAGAAGGAGTTACATTAGTATATTAATACAATAAGTGAATTAACAAGTTTATTTAAAATTCAGATTATATGAACGTGAAATTGGTACGGGTAGTTTTGGATTTCTGAAGTGAAAGAAATTTTCCCATATTGCATTTGTTTTTTTTTTCTAACCCAGTTGCTATCAAATCCTCATAATGCTTCATAATGCATCAGTTATTTAGTATCGCCGTCACACAAGGCCTTCATCGTTTATCTCCTAAAAAAACTAAGAATACACAAAATTAAATAAAAAATATTGCAAAGACAATTCAGCTCTCGCAATATTCTTCTCTATAAAACCGGAAGTGAATTTAATAATCAGTTCCCGCATTTTGTATGAAAATTATTTAAATCTCCACGGGCGAGTTGCGTTTTCAGCTGAATTTCACCGTGTGTTGAATAATACACTGCGAAATTATAACCACGTCGAAATTTATCGAGATGACTGAGAAATTCGACGTATACTTTTCATATACTTATTGAGTAAACTCGTACAAACCAATGACATTAACATTTTGGTGCACGTTTGAATACATTTCACAGTGATCGAATTTTACGTGATCTTTAATATTCGATACCTATTTTGCTTTCTAAAATCGATACCGATTTTTTATGTGACCTTCAAAGAGCTTGCAATAAAATCAAATTACTAAAAATAATTAATTTTTTCATAGGCAAGCTTCGATTGAAATTGTCTTTGCATGTGTATCGTTTGTTAAATACTCTATGTTGGCCTCGTTTAAGAGACAGTAACACATTTCTTGTGGAAACCTTTTTAATGATATTTTCTTTCATTATTTAATTCAGTGTAACATTATGATATCATCAAACCCAAGCCTTCCCCTTTGAATTCCCTTTCCAATCAATACAACAAAGAAGAAAACAAAAAGCATTATTCCGAACGATTTTCTTCAACGAGTTATTAATATTTTCACTGCTTCCAGTCTCATTACGTACGGAGTTCGTATGCATAAGTTACTCGTAACATTCGTATCAAAAGTTCGACTCAATAAAACAAAATTGAAGAAAACGCTCATAACTCTCGCAACTTCTGAACACAGCGCAGTCAAATATCAAGAAATCGCTTAATAAAGTTAGTCAGAAGAAAGACATCCGATGTATGGAATCGTACAGGTGTGTATTGAAACGCAATTGTGGAATTGGGACCCATATTTTAATCGATATTTTTAATTATTTTAGACAATTTTTATTATAAATGCTAACAGTATACATATTAAGGAAGGGGAACATCTAAACAATTTTACTGCTAAATAGGTTCAAGAACATTTTTTATTCGAATCAAGTCTGCAAATTGCGAACCGTAACATAATAAGTGAGGTTATCAAATTCCTAAGCATTATATTTTTATATTTAGGGACAAATTGTGTAATAAGATATTTTGGATGAAACTAATAGAGACCCTGTATACTTTTTTCATTGAAAATATAGGCAGGGTGATGCTAACTCTCATTTTAAAACATATACGGACTGAATCGCCATTGGTAGCCTACCATATTTTATAATTATAAAAAAAACAGGTGACATCTATGATCCTAGCGTTGTGGATAGTTATGGATGGTAGTGATCACCGACAGGTCCTCCAGTTATATGACCTCACTTATTTATATCATGAGTCATGTAAATGAACAAGCAGGTCGTCTAATACTAGTCAAAATACTAAGTAAACCATATTAATAAAAGAATTATATAGAATATAAGAAAGAAAAACAATAATTCCTCTCTTGAAAAACAATAACAAACGTATGTACATAATAATACGTCGAACACTTATTTTCGTCTACCTACTCTATTCCAAGCCAAAAGGTCCTAACGTCAACCCGATATGTCATTAACAATATCCTAGGTTTACCCAATTATCGGACCCCCCTCGTCGTAGCACTAAATAAGTGCCTGCCCGGGGCGTTGTCCGAAAGACGCCGGATGCATAAAACATGGTTCGAAATCCAGAGGCAGTACGTGAGACCCGTGCAAGCTTCAGATACGGAGTTTTTCCACTCTATTTCGGATAAGGACATGCATTTTAAAACTTTTTTTTATGTCTTCATTTTTGGGTACGTGTCTTTAGATCTCGATGCCAAGTGGAACAAAGTGCGATCTGTTTTTACTGGGTTGGAAAATAAAAACTGCCTCAGTGATTCGGTGCTCGGTGGCATAGTTGTGGTACGATTACATAGCTGAGGTTTCGGGTTTAAAACTCAAGTCGGGCAAAGTGATATTGGATTCTTCTATTCATTATCAGGCTGGAGACAGGAACTTGGAAAAAAGACGTGAGTTTACGTATGTATGTATGTGGAAATATAAAATACGTTTACAGTATCTCAATGTATTTTAATGTAAATAAGTAACATGGATATCTATCTGTATTAACAGAATTATCATAAGCAACATGAATATATTGCTTCATACGAGCGAGATCCATCTTCCGCGTTTACATAAACTGAAAAGATACCATATATAAGAAGAAAAATCTTAAAAAATCACGTTTTAAGTTTTAGATGTGTAACATTACAACATAACTTACAATACAAATTTGGTCCCATAGTATCGTTGCTTAAAATGATCGTATTATAATCACATTTGCTACCTAATCATTAAACACGGCTACAGCTGCTGTACCCTTATCATAAAATTGCCGCTCAAATTAGATTTATATATTATATTTACCTATTATTAAATTGAACCGAGTCTCACTTTCATAATAGATTACAAAAACACTACCGAATAATCAATTCAAAACAATACGGAATTACTTTCAATTACCAGAATTATTATTTTAACATTCCTTAATACCTAAATACGCCAAGATATTTATTAACGTCCTGCCTTTAAGAAATTATTGTAATAAAACTGTACAAAGTATAATATTGTCTATAAATTTCCTTCGGTCCAGCGAGCAGTGAAACTTCAAAGCCCAGTCCTTTGGTTTTATTAATTTTGTTTGACGATCAAACGTGACTACCTGTCCCGCCTTATGATGTGCTATCCAGCTGGATAATAAATACTGAGGCGAACTTTCTTGACGGTAAACATTTAGGTGAGAGAAACATGTACTTAATGGCGTCATTTATGTTTAATAGAGTGCCATTTTTCTTCATTTGCATTTTTGTCTTCGTTTTTATCTTGAATACGTTTTGTTATAATGTATAAGCGGAAATATTAGCTAAAAACGCAAAAATACATTATTTATTATTACTGATATATTTTGTCGGCGATTCCCACTTGTAGCTATTAATTTTGCATTACCTTTCTAATAATAAGCATTTGCATTTAATAAGCATTTGCATTATTCTTTCTAGAAATTATTTCTTATCAGACCCTCTATTATCATGATCCAACTTCTTAATATAAACGCTCGTAAGAATATCCCAGCATAAATTCTATAATTTTAACTTTATGTTACTCCCTAAGAACTTAACTAATCCAATCAATTTCATGCTCAATCTAAAATCACCTTATAACCTAACCACAATAATCTCATAAAAATGAATTCAAACATAATCAATCTTTCAACCCTCCGCTTCAGACCCTAATTCATCAAATGTAATAAAAAATATATACCTTCATAATAATGACATCTTAACTGCACTAATGGATAAACAAGTGAGGTGACGATTGCTTTGAAACAGTAGCACTTTATAGAGCTTTGACCCTTATATTCTGTGGGGTTAGGTGGCAATTTGAGTTCATTCATCCAGAAAGAACGTCGAACAATCGACCCCTATCCCGTTCTATCAATTGAAACTCGACATCGCGTTTGATATGCGGTACAGATGTGTTTGATGCTCTATTACTCGACTAATGATCCAGCGCGGCTTCTAACGTCATTATAGTAAGTTCCTATCATTAGTATGTGTGAAGGGTAGCTATTTATGGTCAAGGACTTACGATTGGATCGGTTAGTTATGGTAATAAATATGCTTACAGATACAGGGAATCGGTCTGTTAGGAATATTTTTGTTTTGTGTAGGTATCCAGTAATTTTATGCTATCTCTATCTCTCATCAGCTGCAGGATGCCTACGGCTGGTAGAGGATCCGAAGGATCTCTACACGGACCTGTTGGAAGCCACCTGCAACTTCAACCACGTCGTCGTCAAACTTCTGTTTGGCGGAAGAAATAGACATTGCGATTGTACCTATCCAGGCGGCCTCTCACATGTGAGAGACCAACCACCAATAAATCAATTGCCTGTATATGGTCTCCACATCAGAACCTTCTAGCCCCAGCGGCCATCAGTTCAACTTGATAATCCTCTAGGCTACGTCGGCTTTGTAAAATCTATCTACTATACGAAGAAACGAAGCTAATATTTGTTTTAATATAATGCTAAAATCCGCGAGCTTTTATTTCAAAGACGACTTTTCACTAAGTCACGGATTTCATCAATCTGCTTATTATGTTGTGATATTTTCACGAAGTTTATTTTGTTTTTGATTACTTACCAAGTTTTTCCGTTCAGAACTAAGTTTAATTTTGTTTTATAATAAATAGTACGATTTCCAGAATATAATTTACATTGGTGTAAAATCCTCTGATACAATGTATAAACGGTTTTGGTTGCCAGTTATTTCTTAATACTTATAATTTAATTAAAATAATGTGATATAGTTTTGAGGTCCATTTAAGTCTAACTTGTTAAGAATATCTGGAAATTTCATAATTTTAGATACAATTTTATCTACGCGCCTATCTGAGGCGCGTTAGTAATTATTATTAAAAACAACAAGACATTACTCGGTCTTTGTACAATTTAATATTTACTAGTGCTGTAGCCAGGTTTTGCCTGGCTCGAATATTAATATTAGGTCTGAGCGTTCATTCTTTTCGGGTTTTCAATAACTAGTATGATCTTTTTATTTTTTAATTTCAATGTTTTCTTCGATAGCTACCGATGACCTGCCCAGTTTTTATTGGTACCACACAGCAAAGAAATAAACTTATATACCTATACATAAAAGTCCAATTTACAGAGAAATATGCCATGTTTTCAACCTTATAACAGTCGATTCCCAGACGAATCGGGTCAATCCTACCTCATATCTCAGATTTCGAAATCACCATGAATCAACCAGATCGTTTCGAACAAAGAACACCGATTTCCAACAATGGCAATGATAGCGCGAAACGCGTCGACGTAATCACAGACAAACTGTCCTTACCCTAATATTAGATAATGGATGGGGGTCGGGATAGATAGCATCGCGTCGTAATTTCCGCCACGCATCGGATAAGGGCTGCATAAATATGTATGAGGCATTAATTATCGCCGCGAAATATGTAGGCTTTATTCGTTCGCGGTTTTAGATTTTTTATAGCTTAAAACGAGTAAATAGGTGGTATACAGCCTATATTAAATAAGAATACCCGGGTAATTGAAAAAATGCTGAAGGAATAATGGATTATATTCTTCTCCAGCATTTTTACTTGATAGCAGAGCTATCATTTGTTAATTGAAGGATATTTTGAGCTTAGTAATAACGTACACTGATTTAAGATAGATTTAATAATAGGATTAAGTGCAAATGCGTGTACTCATATATCGCAGTTCCTTTATTTTTAAGCTTCTTGACTGATTGCGCATTTCACTGCATTTAATGAATAATAATGACTTATTTTAAACTGCATTACTGTGACTTGTGCATTCTGCTTACATTATTTTTAAATCGAGGGGTAATTTTTATTAAATGGCAGAGTAATTATTTCATTGTTGACTGCCTTCGTGGTGCAGTCGGTTAGAGGCCGCCTGTGAAACGAGAGGCCGCGGAATTGATCCCCGCATCGAGATAAATGTTTCTTTCGGGTCTAAGACCGAAAAGTCTCCCGTAGTTCCTGATACCCAATACACAAGAGTCGATCCTAGTATGGGATCAGGACTATGTATTGTTACATCATTAAAATTATAACTGATTACATTAATAATTATAAGAACACTCGTTTTAGAGTCTAAAACGTCAATTTTATAAAATAATGTTTCAAAAAAATGTTTTACGCATTTTCATCCTTTCAAGTCGATTGTTTGAACTCAGAACTGATACAACAATTAGATAATTCACAACCTATTTTACAACTACACCAAAAAGTCAACTATCTAACCCCTCTATAAAAATCAACGTATTCAAGGGAAGTGGTATTTTATACCCGCCGGTTCATATCTATTGTTTCCTAAACCCATAAAATGTTTAATGTTGGGATACATTCAATTATTACTGCGCGGTAGGTATATCTATAAATTTTGTTTATGCCGTAAAATCGTGCACTGTGGGTGGCGTACTGTAGTGGCGCATAATTATTATAGGGTGTTTTGGTTTGCTTTAGAGGTTCTGCATATAATGTTATAATGTTATTAATTTAATATTTATATCATTAAATAAAAATTGACTTCTCATGACTCTGCTATTCACTTCTTTAATTACACGCTATGTGAGTTACATAGCATAATAATGTTTGTTCTTTTCTTGCGACTGCATATGTTTGTTAATTTGTAAACTCTGACAGAGATTGTAAACAAATCACACACAATTTAATTATATCCAGTTAAAAGTCCTTTATGTAGTAACGTAATAGTAAAAAATAAACATTCACGCAAAAAATGTAAACACAATATGCTAACATTTCATAATTTACGCGCGGAACCCAAATAAATGGGATTAAGTACAAACGACGCCGGGTTGGGGGGTTAGTAATTAATCAATTGTTAATATCTCAGGGCGGGGGAGACTAATGAGCGACGGAAGGGCGCCGTCTACCGGCGACGACTGATCGGGGTGGGAACCTCAGGGTTGAAAAACATATTTTATTGTATAACCGCGGCGGAGTGAAAAATATGTAAAATATTTTGTTATATTTTAAAATATTTACGTAAAATGTTGGTTGGGGAATAGTGAAACTCGTGATGAATTTAAAAATTGTAATTGTGTATTTCGCAAGTTTACAAAATCTGAAGTTCACTAACGTTTACGTACTTGGTAGCAGGTCCCTAGCATAAAACAGGCTATATGTTTTGTGTGGGTTTTTAGCTCTTTTGTATCTTAGTTAAAAAGACATTGTAGCCAATAATTATTAGGCATTAAGAGACTTAAAAACTATGCCACGGAAGCTTTCAAACGATACCATAACATCATTTTATATTAGAAGAATCCAATAAATAGCCTTAACAATTTTCCAATCAAATATTTTACGTTGGACCCACGTGAGCGCTGCGTCCCTTGAAAAATGATTTATACCAATAGATTGTTTGGCGACGAGGAATCTGGAGGAAATCGTTTTATATGTTCCCAATGGTAAATGCCCGTGTGTTTCAGTTGAGTGTGAAATCATGCGATGGAGAAATATATTCGAATACCTTTGGTAGGGTACCTGGCACATTAATTTTATGGAGAAGATTTATTTTTGATTGTGCTGGTAGAACGTAAGAATTAACTCACATATACACTCTAGTAGAGTCTATATGTGAGTTAATGGTTTTTGTGGAGTGGTAGGCAAAAATAACATTATAAGTAGTATCGTCGTTTGCTGAGCTCACTTCTGTTTCAGGGTGGAAGATCAGACTTTTCCATAGGGTAAGGTGCAAAATCGCAGGCAACTCACAAAAGATTTTTTGAAACGAATATCCCCACATCAAGTTGATTGCACGACTGGAGAATCAAACTCGGGATCTTATAGCTCTTGGACTAGAAGTAGAGAATTTTGATAACAGATTAAATGCAAAGCTGAATACAATAGTTAGGTACCACAGTATTAGCTTAGCTTCACAGAGGTAAAACTGGGACATGGGCTGTGAGGATATTTAGTTTTGGATAATTTATTTACCTATTTCACTTTGATAAAATAACAAACAGCAAAAACTAACCTTTCGTACAATATAAGAAACAAAATGAATAAAAAAACTATATTATTAATATTTTTTCATATTAATAATATAGCATAGAATTATTATTGCTACATGTCACATTCATAAAGAACCCAAAATGTTTTAAATGTAAAATTCAATTTGAAATTCCCTGGTTTTAATTAAACAGATATTATTACTTCGGTTTTATCTATTCAAAATATTCGTAATTATTAAAAATGCATTGTTGCTTTACTTAAAATGATAGCACAAATGAAAGGGTGTTCACTCAAACATGACAGCAACTGAACTGACTGGCGAAAAAACGGGGTTGAAATTCGTTGAAATATACATGGAGTATAATTTTTAGTTATGTTAAATTAATTCATTATAATCGTAATGTAAAATTTACACCTAAGTATCAAACTGAAATACCGAGAACAGAAAACCAAAGCATATTAAAATAATAATTAATTAAGTTTGTTAAGTTTATTTATCACATTATCATGATAAACACATTTAAATATTTATAAAAATACTTCGTCGAAGTTAGACAAAATTGAGTCAACATCCCTATTACTCCAGGTTGATTATCTGTGACTTTTTATAATTAACAAGGATTCGATTTAAATCGTTCCATGCTCGAATTACTGTAGCAAAACCACATAAACGAGTTAAAATAACTACATTTTGCTATTGAAAACAAATATAAGCATTATTGCAGTAATTTGTAGGTCTCTCATATGTGACGGGCTACCTGGGTAGCTACCACAGGAATGTCTACTTCTGCCACCAAACAGCAGTTTAAATGCACTTTTGTGTTTTGTGTTCAAGGATATTGTAGACAGAGTAACTACGGGACATAATATTTGAGACTTAACATCTTATGTCTCAGGATGGCGAGCGTATTGCTTTGTAATTCAAGGTGTTGTTTGGTTTTGCTACTGTCTATGAGCGCTCGTAAAGCTTACCATCAAGCGAACGGTATGCTCGTATCGCCATTCACTACAATATAAAAATAAGAATATATATTTTTTTAGATCGAATTTCAATGTGCAATTTGATAGTAATGGATATTACGGGTTTGTCACTGATTCTTTTAAAACATGTCATGTTGTCAGTATAAAATTGATACCTTTTAAAAGATGACAACATAAGCCGTATAATAGAAGTTGCATCAGTGCCAGTGAAAGGGTCTTTCAAAGACGACGAATGTTAAATATCGATGTCTGAGAGCAAGTCACGTTAATGTAACAAGTCACTTAACGCACAGTATTAGGTTTCATTGACAGTACACGTCTGTGAATCATGTTTGCTGGATCACAGCCAACTCTAAATAGATAAGTGTAACGCGCTGAGTATGGATCTTGTTAGAGATATGCAATTCCAATGTTTTACAGATTTTCTTTTGGGCCAAGGTTTGGATCAAACTTTTCAAACGTCTTTAACTATCATCGCTGGTCATAAACATCTACAATAACCGAGGATAGCAAACACGATAGCGTTCTATAAAAATGAATGTAAAAGAGAAGGAAAGATAAGAAATATTGAGCCACAAGCAATTTTATTCACCGATCAAAACGTGGGAAAACTGTTAGTCGATGGCTTTACAATTACTAAGTTACTAAAACTACGTCTTCGTTTGTCGGTAATAGTCTTGACATACCCTCTATGTACTGATATTAGCAAGGCCTTATTAAATGACATTAATTCTCTATTCAATTTCCCTCTTCAATTCTTCCTTACTTCCACATCTTAATCTTTCATTTTCTAGCTATTTACATCTTCATCTTACTGGTGGTAGGTCTCTCATATGTGAGAGGCCATCTGGGTGGGTACCACCGCAGTGTCTATTTCTCCCGTCAAACAGCAGTGTTAACGCACTGTTATGTTTCGGGTTGAAGGGCAATGTAGACAGAGTAACTACTGGACATATTGAGACTTAGCATCTTATGTCTCAGGATGGCGAGCGCAGTAGAATGCCAAGCATTGCTTTGTAATTCAAGGTGTCGTTTGGTTTTCCTACTGTTCATGAGCGGTCGTATCGCTTACCATCAGGCGAACGGCATGCTTGTCTCGCCATTAATAGCAATAAAAAAAAAACTCGTTCACACAACACATTCCATATCAGTCATTTGTATCTCTGTCTACCTTTTCATTCTATTCATCTTTCTTCATAACATTCCAATCCTACAAAGAGAATCCCCCAAGAGTAAATCATTCCTGTTATTTCTAAACCTTTAAAATGCTTTTAAAGATTCCCTATTCCAAACCGATGTTTACTTTTATAGTATGCGCTATTACATATTATTTCTGTTACATCTTGCTACCGATCGCTATAAAATTTGTCTGGCATTGTTCGTGCAGCGTAGTAGCAACAACACAGGATAATATTATCTTGGGAAAATGAAAAATTCTCTGGATAACAGCAAATCCATTAGGAGAGCGAGGCAGCATATAATAGGTTTGTTTGCAGTCTAATACACTACCTATACCGATCTCTTCAGCTTTAGAGCACATTTAGTTGTTTTTCTTTAGCCTGTTTTAAGTCTGGATTACCTGACTTATTGTCTGGATAATCTATATGGGTTTCATTAATAAAAACATTAATGCTTTATTTTTTTTATATGCATGAAGTGCGTGGCCTGTTGGTAACGGACAAGACGCTATTGCCAACATATTCACATTGGTCACGGGTTCGAATTCCAGGGCACACCCCTGACTATTCGGAGTTATGCGTGTATTGCTATTCAATCACGCACGAAGGAAAACATCGCAAAGAAATCTGCATACCCAGCGATTTGTAAAAAATTAATTGAATGTAAAAGTCGCCAACCCTCACTAAGCCAGAGTGGTGGCCTATATGGCCTAACCTCTCAACTCTCCTCTACCTAGGGCCCAACCTCAACCGTACTCTCGATTGTAGAGGAGGCCAGTGCCCTGCAGTGCTAATACAGATTCAGATTGTTTTATTTAAAGTTTTGTTTCGGACTAAACTCAGATAAATGACTATATTATTAAATTTGGCAGGAAATAGCTTATCTATAAATTAAATTATAAATGCATGTAATTTTGTTAAATAATATAAGTTGGTAAAAAAGGACACCTTTAAAGTATAAAAGCGAGATTAAATGATAACGGATGTCTAATTTTCTAAAAAAAAAATTAATCTAAGGAAAAAAAAAGTAAAGGACACAAGTAAAAGTGTACGAACTGCATTCGAATTTAAAGTTAAATTAAAAAAGCAATAAATTTTATTAAAGTCAATGACACCAATAAACATTCGTAATACAAAATAAAACCAGTAAAAGGCAAACAGAATCCCAAGACAGATTAAAACATAAATTCCAAATGAATTTTAATAAAACTACAAAAGCGAAGTTTAAATTAAAACCATTACAAGTCCAACTTTAGATAATTTTAAAACGCATTTATTCTGGCCATATTCCAGCGAAATGAATCAGCTTCCAACAATCTCCCGCTATTTGTTACAATTAATGTTTTAACTTGAATAATTGACGAGGGAATTTGCGTTTTAAATTGATGAAAATTGAGTTCACAATTGGTTGTCAATGAAATTTATGGTACACATTATATACGTTTCAGCTTTATACTGAAAATGCAGCTTAGGATAATGACTGATCACTTGAAAACTAATAAGTCTAAAGCTACTTATTTTATCCGATGATTGATTCGTTTGCTGTGAATAGATTCAAATCTGGTATGTGAAGTGGCTACTTCTGGTTTGATGATCCAGGACAGAGATTACGCCTCAAAGATCTTTGCTCAATGTCTTTTATTTCTAAGGCCGCTATAGTGACGTCATAACAATTTTGATGAGCGTCGTAAAAACTGAGGCAATAGATAGGCAACTACTTCAATAAGCCCAGCCTTTTAATTATCTACGGCGAAATATGATAATATTTGAATACCAAGAGCTATATGAAAGATTGAGTGAGTTGCTAAAAGTAGGACGTATAAAGAGGGATAGGAATCTATGTCAGTAAGTTATCGAGGAGCTATTTCCACTATGGGGCTATAACCATAACAGTTGAGTGCAGTTTAGTTTGCGTTAACTTTGCCGGTAATCCTTCGGGAACTTTCCACTTTACCGATATAAAAACTATGTCGGTTAACCGATTTCCAAGTTAAAAGTAGCAAACAAACCTCTTAACTTTTAGTGCCTCGAGCAATTCATCATGAACATGGTTTTATCGCAATCCTTAAAATAATCTTTATGAATTAAATTATTTGAAGTAAAGGCATATCCACGTTCCAAAATATAAGTACTAAATTCCATAGATGAAACAACGTAAAGTATTAATTTAGGAAGAATAAAAATGTTAATTTCTTTCTATCACCAAATGCTTCTTCACTGAATTACTATCACAAGTTTAAGGTATGTATTCCATTGTTGAACAGTGAATTGATTGTTTTAGTCCAGCTGTAGAAACTTTTGGATTGTAACTACAAAGCGTTAGAAGTAAAAAGAAAATGTAGTAAACCAATCCAAATGACAATTTTGAGATGAATTACCATGTAATTATAAAATTACATATACCATAATTTTAATACTAAAATATTTTGTTTCGGCGTAGGAAAATATGTTGTTTACACAGAGTATAAACACAAACTGTAACTAACGAAGCATGAGCGAAGACGATTCGACTGTTCACAGAAATGTATTGAGCTATAAAATAACACATTACCGGGAATTTTGATAAATGACCGACTGAATGGAATGTGTTTGACGCTAGCGGGAGTGGGATGTCGACTTAGAAAATAATAAGACTCTTCATAAATCAGCCTTGTAATTAAGAGTTGGCTTTCAAGAGAGGAATAATTAATTATATTTTTTATTTGGAATTGCGCTGATGTATTACTATTCTGTATAGTGCGGATAGGTGTAATTCCAATACTTCCAAAATTATTCTGAAAAAAAAGGTACCTAATATATAGGTATTTAACATATTCCTCTGAATATACAGTAACTGATTATTAAGAACGAAGAATGCCAGAGTAAGTTTATTTAGTAGAAGTTTTTGGGTACTAGAAACCAAAGGTGCCTAGAAAACTCATGGCTAGCCATTCCACTGCACGTGTAGATATACCGCAATTTACAGGATGGAATAAAAATTGAAACATACATTAGACATGTATGTGAGATTTGTGTATTTTAAAGAAAGATGAGTAGAATGAAACTTTAGACGAATGTCTGACATGGAACGATAGGTGCTTGTTCACGTAGAAACGTGTGAGCGCGGTGGCGGGCGCAGGCGCGATAGACGAATCATGTTCATGTTAACCGCCAGTCGTTTTCGCGAGTGTAATTAATTATCCGAGGTTGAAAAGTTGGACGCTAATGTTATATTTTAATTAAAGTACTAATAAACTCTTCTGTATTTATCGACACGATGGAAAGTTGGTATCGTTTCTAGCGACAAAGTTCAAACAGGTTGAACTTACTTAACGTTGCGAGTCATTCCTAACTCCGCTGCTAGTTCAACGTGAACACCCACAAACAACTCACGCGTTTGATATTGTCACGAGTGCGCCACGCGTTGGTCGCGAGCTTGCCGGCTACTTACGCCGCACGTGAGTTCCGTACGTGAACACTTGTGATACCATCAATATGCTTCATATTTCGTGACCGCACCCGCGAATCAACGTGAACAAGCACTAGAACTTCGCAAGCCACCCTGAGAAATAAGGTGTTAAGATCGATTGACCGGACGCACTACACCTAAAGCAGTGACAAAAAATATCGATAAATTTCAAAGTTGAAATATTTTCTGGCACCACTTATGCAGACACACACGCACCCACGCACCCACGCACGTACGCACGTACGCACGCATAAACTCACGCCTTTTTCCCTAAAAAACCCTCACATTTAGACTTGTATGCTCCGTCCCGCAATGTGATATGGGGCGACTCTATCGCTATATCGGGCACAAATTCCTGACTCCGACACAGAATACTAACAGAAGTCAAGCTTGTGTATGTACTTCACTTTAGTTGCCACACTCACACTACGCTCGGCGTTCGCGCCAGGGCTGTTAACTCTTTCTTATGCGAAAACAAGTATCGTGGTAATAGCACTCGCATCGTTTGATTAATTATTAAAATACAATATAAAAAACCAATAACAAAAGGAATAAATTGTCATTTTATTTATATAGTCGTTGAGAATGTGTATGTCACAGTCTAAGTTTTTTTTTATCGTTTTTGTATAATATTGCGTATTTTATTAAAGAAATTTATATTCAATTATTATAATCTGAAGTTTTATATACAAGTATAACAACTTTTATTCATTCGCTCCATCTTTGCACAAAAAATATCACTAGATGCGTGTCCGAAGCGAGTGACACTCCCGCTCGCAGTGGTTTCGACTGGTCTCAAATATCGTGTCGGTGAACGCTGTGTATGTGTGCGTTGGTTTAGCGCGCTTTGTATGGAGCTTGATTTCTGTTAGTATTCTGTGACTCCGGACTGATTTTTTTTTTATTTATTAGGCATCAAACAGTGATTAATTTACAATCTTTTTTTACAAAATTAACTTTAACAATAGACCTATTGTGCCGCAAACAGAATAATACAAGAAAAAAGATAGTAATATGTGGAACACTACTACACACATCATTGAGAAAATCAAACATAGGGTAAAGAATATGTAGTCACAATAATTGAAAATATAACATGAAATGAACAGAAAAATCCAGTATCACTTTGCCCAACCCAACATTCGAATCCGAAGCCTCAGCTTTGTAACCATTCTGCAGCCCAACGCCACCGAGGCAGTAATAGAATAAATGTCAGCGAGTAATTGCTCTGGGGCAATGCTAGCCTGATTACACAGGACCCAATATGAAAATCAAACATGCTGTACTGATTTAAATTAACTCTACTGTTATAGAATTTATGCATGTGAAACATATTGGTGAATCTAGACAGGTTAGACAGTAAAGCTTTGTTATTGCAACATAAACAAGCAAGGATTTAATTGTAAAGCATACTCCTTCTATTAATTGTAAATGACATCCGTGAAATTACGACGTCTATTGAGTATTATTACAATTTGGCCGCTTTAGAATAATATACGGACTATATGACTATAACCCCTCTGAAGCGAACTTTCTGTTACAGAAGAGGCCCGAGGCTTGCCTGGCTGATATAGAAAAAAAAATTATAGACAAACAGTAATTTCGCCAATGAAATCACATTAATTTACTTCAAGAAGTCATGCCATTACGTGTCTTAGATGTGGATGGAAAGACCAGTTTTACTGCAGATAATATGCTTATATTATCAGCTCATATGATAAATATATACCTATGTAAATATATATAAATGTAATATGTCCCATTGAGACGGGCTTAGGCTTTCGTTTACTGCGTTGGCCTAATGTGATTAAATGGATTTCACATATTCAAATACTTGTGCTGTTGACTATTACGTTTACAATAATTTCTACTTCATGATATTTAGACGATCTTTTCAATTAAAATAAAATACAGGAACCGTACTTCTAAACATAAACTTAACAAACCATCTTCATAGATTTCAAGTAGCCAAATAAAATATTTTACTGTTATGTGAACTGTGAAAAATGAAGATATAAATTAGATTTTAAACCCATTATTTAGCGTAAAAATCACACTGTTATATTTACAAGACCGCGTTTCATCGTTTTATTTCAGCATAAATTCCGTCCAAGCGTCAACTGACGGAAGGACATAAAATGTTAACAAATTATCAACTCGGTATGTATGGCGGGTGTACGCTTACCTAATTAAAATAAAGCCTTTAATACCCGTAACGAATGAGGGTCCAAGGGCTACGGTTAAAATTTAAATGACACTTTATAATTATCATCTGAATTATGCCACAGTACGCAGATGTAAGTTGAGAATTTTGGGCCAATGGATTTGACGTCATTGCGTCACCTTTGAGGTTTACTGCGAAATTAATTGAGAAGCAGGATGTTGGTGGAGACTTTGATAACGATTTATAGAATTTAGTTGTTTAAATAATTACAAAAGTCCCATCTGTAGTCCAGACTTCATACTAGAAGTCTTGTGTCGTGGGCATCAGAAACTACGAAAGACTTATAGGCCCCACGAACACACAGACGCAAAACAAATACTTGTAGGTTGCACAAACATTAATTGTGTTGGTTCAAAGGTCAATCCTACGGTCTCTCGTTTTACAGCTGGCGTCTGAGCAGCTGCGTCATGGAAGCTGTCAAAATTACGTAGATACATAAGTACATACATACACCCAACAGTCACAAACATATTTCTGACCCCACACTTAGATCGAGTCTTGTGCCGTAGGTATCAGAAATAACGAGAGACTTTTAATCCTCACAAACACCCAGACCAGAAACAAAAGCCTGTGGATCACGCAAATATTTGTTTCCGAAAACAAATTTATGGAGGCTAAAACATACTGGTAAACATAGAATTTCATTCAATATGGCCTGGATAAGTTGACTTCATCGTGTTTGACAATTCAGTATTGTAATAACGGAACCCACACATCCATCAATGCATCCACTCTAAACCGAAGTAGACAATAGCGCGCACCAACAATGGCGCCGAGCCGAGGCTTAGTAAATCTCTTGGAACAATTACATGTCCTTAACCTGCTGTGAATTGATCCGAAAGAGCTATTTGGAGTGAAGAAGAATTTATTTCACTCCTTGGACAAATAACGAACAAAAATCATAGTATACTGAAAGATTGAAACAAAAGAAGACTGTGAATCCGGATTTTGAACGGTAGCATCAAATAAAAATTCAGAATATAATAATTATGGTAATACAAGACTGAAGACCGTTCTTAGCTTCAACAGGTCCATATTATTTAACAGGACAGACAAATATTATATTAAAAACGAGACTCAAAAGATGAAAGTAGACATTTAGTAACAAGTACTTGACTTGTCAATTAGTAGGCATCAGTGTAAATCCTTGGTTATTATTAATACTTTTGTAGCAACAATTGTATCTAATGAAGAAAAGGCGTATTAATATTTTTTTTTGTATTGTATCAGCCCATATACGTCCCACTGCAGGGCACGGGCCTACTCCACAATCGAGAGTACGATTGAGAGTGGTTAGGCCATACAGTCCACCACGCTGGCCCAGTGCAGGTTGGCGGACTTACATATCATAGAAACTCTATTAAACATATTAAAGAAATGGATGGTATTAATATTGAACTGAAGAATTTAGGATTATTTTCTAATAATAATACCCAATGACTCTTCTAGTTTAACATTGCCATGCCAACATTTAATATGTAGGTACGTACCCATTAATGCCATCTTGATTATCGTGACCATTTATTCAAACGAGGATCCCGCTCTTTATTACGGCCATCATATTCGCACCCACTACACCTACTCATTCCACTAAATATAACGTAATGAAAAAATATTATGAGTAAAATCGTAATCAGTGTGGAAATAAGATGAAAAATAAAAACTAACTTTTTCTAAACTATATCTTGTTCAGAGTTGCCTTGTTTTATTATTCAACTTAAAATATTATATTTATATTAAACAACTTAAGATAAGTTTGAGAAATAATTAATAAGATGATTTCACATCATAAAATTCTGTTTGACCTAATAAATAGGTTAAGTTAGTTAAGTTCTTTAATAGTATGTTAATGTATGTATGTATGTCATGTAGTTTTCTTTGTGTATTTATGTACATAAATAATAATATTTATGTGACCTTTTTATAATACACTAACCTTTCTTTCTTCTTCTCGTAAATCTATCCAATGGTTGTCTGGTAGAGAGTAGAGGCCCTGGTGCAATATGATCGCCATTTTCATATTATATCTTTATGCTGTTATGTTTATTATATACAAAAAATAATAAAAATAAATAATTAAAAGTATCTATACTTGAATTTAAATTTTTATTGAAAAAGTTACCAGAGTAAAATAGCATAGGTAATTAATATTTCAATATTCAAAACTGTGCACCCACAAGACATCCTTCACACGTACCTACTTTCAATCTTCAACCACAACAGTTTAGCTAAACATAAAATATCGGGAGTAAAACTCCCACCGCTCGGCTTGTCAAGGGAGGGTAATCTAACAAACCGCAACGACCCTGCAAAGTGGAACAAGCTAACGGTTACAGAGTCTAGTTACGTGACGGCGCTAATTACTGCCAACAATGATACTTGTGATTGATTGTTTACCTTCAAATATGTGGATAATTAGCTCATTGGTATTATACGAGTCAATACCATCTAGTGTAGAGGAATAAGTGTAAACTAATGCCAAGCATGGCTTTGTAATTCATGGTGTTGTTTGGTTTTGTTACTGTCCTTAAACGGTCGTATCGCTACTTACGGGCGAAAGACATGCATGTCTCGCTATTCATTGCAATAAAAATGGTCGCCTATTGCAACCAAATTTTGATTGACGTCCTATGACGCACAATGATATGATGATGCAAATTTTTATTATGTCACATATACATATATACTGGTAATACAATACAATGTTATGATATCCGTTGATGGGGTTCAAATCGTCACTTACTAAAACTACAATGAACCGAAACAGGTGGAAATAGGTCCGTCACAATCTATTCTATTGCTTAGTAATACCTCATTTTGTCAGCTCTACTTTACCAGGCTTCTTGTACTGTGGGAACTCCTAGGTAAAAAGGCACTTCCAATGTATTTTTCGTTTTTTGTTCAACAATATTTAATAAATAATAGTGTCCTGAACCCAACATAAGTTACGTCACAATATGACTCACATTACAGTTCACAACCACGCATTGTTTTCATTTGTTCACATTCGAAACTGCTGGCTACAGTATCGCAAGACTCAGAACCAAAACAAAAAAAATAATTGATTTTACGCAAACAATTCAAACTTCATCCCTGGCGCATGGTTCAAACTCGCATGGTCTGGAAATATCGTTTTACAACCGCTTTTCGTACACGCTGTATATTGTAAGCTGTCAACGTTACTGAAAATCTAGTCACCAGAACAATGCCCACAATATTTGGACTCTCCTAGATTTTTACAACTATAAAAAGCTATAAAGCACTTGACGATGATTTTCACTGGTGGTAAGTCTCTCATATGTGAGAGACCGCCTAGGTAGGTACTACCGCAATGTCTATTTCTCCCGTTAAAGAACAGTGTAAATGCACTATTGTGTTTCGGTTTAAAGGATATTGTAACCAAAGTAACTACTACACATATTGAAACTTAATATTTTATGTCTCAGGATGGCGAGCGCAGTGGAATGCCAAGCTTTGTAATTTAAGTTACTGTTTGGTTTTTCGACTGTCCATGAGCAGTCGTATCGCTTACCATCAGCCGAATGGAATGCTAGTCTCGCCATTCATAGCAATAAAAAATGAGTTCCACAGCCATAGCAAAATAAATTATAAAGATTCAGATAATTATGCATAAAAGAAAACGATTGTACTAAAAACACACCATAAGAGCAGTATGTAAAATCAATCACCGTCAATATTTACATTTCTCGCTTTCCCCAAAACCAGAGCTGACGAATTCGCGACCGACGAATCGTAATTATAATATTTTTTACTACACGACATAAAAAATCCCCGGCTGTTTGATGGGGCAAAGCGAAAATTTATTAACTGTGCGAAGGTAAAACGAAAACTTATAATTGCGGCGACAAATTCGAAAAGTTCCAAAAGCAACTTTTTTGGGACGCATCTGTTAACTCGATCCATTTGGGCGAGACGAACGTTGTAATACTTTATGCTTTACGTATTTTAAAATAAAGTGCTTTTTCGTAAAATATTTTGTTTTGTGAAAATGGTATTTCTTTTTTTAATGTGCTTTGAGGGTTCCATGTTCCATATTTAAATTTGAAATGTTTAAGAACCTATGTATTTTATTTTTTAAATAAAATTTATTAATAAATACCATTTAAGCTTTTGCGTTATTAATTTTATATTTTTTTTACATTCGCTTGGTATCTTAATAGCAATTACAATTTGTATTTAAATAATTTCCATAGCGACGTCTAATTAAAAACTGGTCTTTTTGCTCCTACTTTGCTAAATTCAAAAGATATTAAGTACCTATTTAAGGAATTATCATAAATTAGCATTTATTACTATATAAGTTTCGTAGAATAATATAAAGAAGGACTGATAAATTGGCAGAGAACTTTATGAGTGTGCCAAGAAAAACGCAATCTGCAGTGAAACCATGGGAAAATCTGATATAGATCAGCCTTGGCTTACTTTCCGGACAAATCTCAGTCGCCACCTCAAAAAAGATGTTTATACATTTAAGTAATTCCATCTTTTAAAAAAGGTAAGCTTTTGCAAAATAAAAAAGATTAACTATAAAAATTGGATTATTAAACCACTAGAGGGAATAAAATCAAATAGTGTATATTATCTATATATATAAATAAAATTGAAGTGTCTGTTTGTAAAGTTAAAATTTAAAAAAATGTCCAACTACATTTTGTTATATACACTATACCTATAACAAAAATGACCTTAGATTTTTTTTGTCTGTCTGTCCGTCCGTCTGTCTGTCTGTCTGTTTGTTCCGGCTAATCTCTGAAATGGCAGGACCGATTTTGACGGGACTTTTGTTGTCAGGTAGCTGATATAATAAGGAGTAACTTAGGCTACATTTATTTTAGACAAATAAAGTTTTGTTAAATTCCACGCGGACGAAGTTGCGGGTACAGCTAGTATAACCTATAATCAGTAGGACTATGTCTTTAAGATTTTCTTTCTGGCGTAGAATTAGACAATGATCAAGCATATTTTCGTAAACAACCTTTTTGACTCTATCACGTTTAAGAGTGGTGAGTAATCAAAATTTGCCTCATCAGTCATATTTTAGAGCAGCCTTTGAATTTATTAAGGGTCTTAACTAAAAGTTTAAGGAGAAATTCGTATATACTTTACAATATGAAGGAAAAAACTATTACCTGTATTTTATAACTCTCGATTAAATTATGTTGAAAATGTCGTCGTGGTTACATCCTGAAATGTTCATTAATTTCCGTAAAATGTCAAAGGCTTATAATATGGTATATAATATTTTTGTAATGGAATTCATAATAAATGATCTCTATTTGTAATTACTTCTATAATTTTTAACTTGATTGGTTAAACCAATGCTAGACTAGGTTTTTTTTTTTTGTATTAGTGCAATGAATGGCGAGACGAGCATGCCATTCGCCTCATGGTAAGCGATACCACCGGTCATGAATAGTAGCAAAACCAAACAACACCTTGAATAACAAAGAAATGCTTGGCATTCCACTGGGCTCGCCATCCTGAGACATAAGATGTTAAGTTTCAATTTGTCCAGTAGTTACTCTGGCTACAATGTGTTTCAAACCGAAATACAACTGTGCATTTACACTGCTGTTTGGCGGGAAAAATACACATTACGATCGTACATACCTACCCAGGTGGATAGTAAATTCATGGTAAAATTTGTACACACACCTTTTCACATAATGTAGTACTTACAATATATAAAACAAGCATAATATGAAAACATTCTAGTCGACATAATATTCGTCTTAGATATCATTTTCATATCAATTATTACCAACGCTGCCATCATTATTCACAGAAACTTCTAGAACTGGCGCACATTATTGAAACTATCCATAACAAAGTTTAGAAGAGCTACTGCATAAACACTGGCCTGTAAAAGCATTTGTGCAACGTTCGTCACGGGTCGGCAGCAGGGCATCAATCAAAGGAGTCGATAGCTGGGCCGTATCGATGCCGCGTCCCGGGGGACCAAGCCCCCTAACCCCTGACAATCAGAGCAAATTCAGTTTTCGAATTTCAGTCAGGTAGAATACCGGTTATTCTTTTATTCAGTTATGAAAGGGCAGGAAAACAATGACGACCATCGATTCTTACTAGTTTTCATATTTTTGGTTATTTTATTTATGTTTAGTATAAGTTTTACACAGCTATACAAAATTGATTAAAACATTGAATTTACATTAACAATCATACATTTAAATGAGTAATAACATTTTTTGTATACCTGCAATACATTTGCATTTGACCACATTTGGTTACAGAAAGATATAGGAGGAATAAAACAAATGCAACATATTTGTTGTATTATCCCTGTGTATTCTCCTAATACAAAATGTTGTTACAATACGACAAATTAATTGTAAAATGGGGGGTCAGACTTATCCACCAAATCCGGCACCGTTACGGTCGTCAGCCAACAATACCGAAGTTTTTAATGGGATCTTGACATGGTCACATGAATAAAACAGTAGATATAATTTATCATGTGCCCCTGATATTGATAAAAGAGGTTTTTTATTAGCAAGATGCCGTAATTGTTTTCCGATGACGTCTAATGTTTTGTAAGAGAAGATATATGATTGTCTAGTCTTTTCGATGTTATTCTCGCTCGAAAATAGAACGGCGATTTTTACAAATTAGAACAAGTTTATACTCCATCAGATAATGAGATTTATATTTAACACCCCTACCCTACAGCACACTGTAAGCACGTCACAACGTGCATACATGGGCTGATACAAATACAGATCCCCTAATTGTGCATAACATTTTTAATTACAGAAAAAAAATGCTAGATAAAAGTTACATTAAAAAGATATTATTAATTTGACTCCGTTTGCCAACCAACCCCACACGTACATGCTCTTAAACCATATTGTATTTTTAGAAATAATAGAATTTATTTAATTCTAAATAATTATAAATCCGTTATATTAAAACTTGCTTTTTAATTGTTTGTTTCACATATAAAAAATCTATTTACAAAATTAAAGGTAACAGCACCCTTGCCAAAAATCCGCTAGGTAGAGAAATTCTGGCACAGCGATGGCTTAAATCAATTTGAATCAGTCTGATGTGAAGCCACGCCAGAACCCTTCAGGGCACCGTAGCTTTATAATCCAATTTCAGTTTAAAAAACGAAGCATGCTGTCGTGCGATACGTTCAGTTTCACACTTTTAAAAACTTACCTGACTGACCTAGCTCTAGTAGAGAAAGAAGGTTTTTAGGCATTAATATTACTTATCTCTCATTTTGAAGGACATTGTAGCCAGAGTAACCACTGGACATATTGAGACTTAACATCTTATGTCTTAGGAAGGCGAGCGCAGTGGAATGCCAAGCATTGTTTTGTAATTCAAGGTGTGGTTTGGTTTTACGACTGTTCATGAGCGGTGTTATCGCTTATCATCAGGCGAACGGCATGCTTATCTCGCCAAACTTTGAAATAAAAAATTCTTTATAAGATAAATCCTCTTTCTAAAGCTAGAGAAAGCAGAAAACAAGAAACAATAAAACCTGCTTCGAGATAATTTCAAAGAATTATATTTTAATATCGCACCTTTAGACTTAAACTGACCGAATCCAAAAAATATTTCGGGATTATTTTAAAAGTGAAGGCTTTACATTTTTGTAAAAACACTTAAAAGGAATGTTTGTGAATATACTAAATATCTGTACATAAACTTCTCTAAAATACGAAATATAATTTAAATAAAACACATTATTATGTTATTCATGTGAAAAACTTAAATTCACTTAAGCCATTTTGCGCTGTATTTTTTCGTTTATTTCTTTAAGTTATTTGAAAGAGCTCAATCGAAAATCTGAAACACATAATTCATCAAAATGTTGTCGTGGGTTTAAAACTTAAAATTGAATTACGCTTTACAAGAAAATGTATTTGATTTATAATAAGACCTATCGCTTAAGTGCTTATTGCCCACTCCCGAGATTGATTAAAATAAAACAATAGCAGCATCTTAAATTAATATTACCCGTGGAGCTATTTGAAATGTAATAATTTGTTAAGTCCCTTTATGTTTCTTTTCTTCAGATATCACCAACCAGTTAGAAGAATTTCAAGTTACAGTGTTGTGCTATAAATATTGCGGTGAAGAGTGTGGACAGTGATGTTCATTTGTCGATAAATATGTGGTCAAGATGAAGTTGTGGAAAAGTCTCAAGATATCGATAGGCAGTCGCAGTGATCCTAAGGCGTACGCTCACGAGTTGCCGCAGTGGGGCGGGCAGGGGTATGAACTGGATGGTACGTATTATATACATTTTATAATTCTTCCATATGTTTTTGTGTGATAAATAATTACTTATATTCTCATTGAAATGTAAAATCGGTATTATCGCCAAGTTGTATCGAAATCCATTTATACACTCCACACCTAACATTTTTAATTTTATCGATAAAGATTTGCGTACCTAATTTCTCGCTGGTCGGTGCTATAAAAAATAAAAGGTTTGAGGATTTACAATATTAAAAACAGAACAATTGATTAATAATTTCAAGTGTTGCTGTTTTATTTACCTAAAGTATTGATAATAAAAAAATAATCGAGCTTACAATAGCTTCACTGATTTGTTACAAAAGATAAAATCACCTGATACTTCTGAAATCCTCATTTTCCTCAGACGTTATATAAAGATAAAAAGCCTTTTTTAATCAAACAATGACCCTCACCGAACGAGTTTCACATGCATCAAAGCAAATGTTTCCGTTCTTCGGCCGACTTTTAATTAGAAGAAATTATGTCGGATCATGTTTTTTCCATCAGGATAGAATGGCGTTACTTTTAATTATGATTCCCTTTTTTTAAGCTGTTACGTTTGTAACTCTTTTTTTCATTTTTATATTTCAACAATATCCGGTATTTTTTAACGCAAATGGAGTCGATTCGAGAGATATAAAATTGAATTCATTAAAGTTGGCTAATTGTGAAATGCACACCTGTAGTTGTATAAATATCATTCTCATTTTTGGAACATATATAATGCAACATTGCGCTGGGCTAAGGCCTTCCATTTGTTCTTTCAATTGTCCATCTTGGGCTAACTCTTGCCAGTTTTGGTTCAAATGCATCCAACTCGTCTTTCGCACTTTTCTTCTGCGATTTCTACGCCCATAGTTTGTAATCCAATTTGTACCAAGTCTGGCCAAACCGTTTGGATACTTTTAAGGCACATGCCCTGCCCACTTCCATTTTAATGAACCTGCATTTCGCTCCACTCTCTTTGTAATGGAAAATTCTAGATGTCTAGAAAATATTCTCGACCTAGACTCGACCAGCGAGGTCTAAGGTCCAAACCCACCTTTGGGTGGGTTAGGTGGTGTAGCGATAGCTTATGTCAAAAATAAGCCTCATAATGTATACAGTAAGATAGAAAGTTTATAGCAATTATTGTCAATATGATACATTATCTCCAATTCGACTTTGAGTCGTCGGATGAAGGTTAATAAGCTTTGACAAATTGAAGTAAGTAGTTCTTGCGTTACAGCTAAAGATACTCTCCAAGTAACCTTCGTATGAACTGCGCAATTAACTAAACATAATCCAGCGTAATCCAGGTTTATCTTCGCCTTCAGTAATATAAACGTATGCATGAGCTAAATCTTATCAAATATAATTTAATTTAAGGCTAAATTACCAATTGGATCCTAGCATTTGATCTAACAGCGATAACATATCGTAACTCGAGTCGTGACGAGCCTAACTGATTTATCCAAAATCTAATGAAGGTTTCAAATCTAAATTGACCATGTACAACAAGTTTTAGTGAAATAATACTAATGTTAGTTAAATGCGGTATTTCCATTTATCGTAAAAAATGTGGTCTAATCGCATACATACATAAAATTACGCCTTTTCTTAGAATATGTAGGTAGAGGACCACGACATACACGATATGCCTTGAGTATTCCATCCTGTAGGTACTAGGACCCACGTTTCGCCTTGTGTCCGTCCCATATGATAGGAGACAAGCCATATCAGCACAATTTTCTGACTCTAGGTTGATAATAGTAGACTTCAATAGAAATTTACCCACCCGGGATTCCAACACGAGACCTCAGCGTTATGAGCGTACCGTAGTACATCCGCACCACCTAGGCTTTCTAAAGTGCTCAAAATGCGCTATTGAATGAAATGAAAATATGTTTTTGTCTATAACCGATTCCACCTTGTCTTTAAGTAAATTTATTGATCATGTCAAATAAAACCTGATTTATTCGTCGCTATTTGACACTGTTACTCTCTTAGGGAGATTATAGTTTTTTTTTTTTTTTTTTGTATCCGAAATATTTAAAAAAAATGTTCTAATCCACGCTAGCTTATAAAATAGTTACATACACCTAAGCAAACCAAATTTAACATTAATTTACAATTTTGTTTCTCAATCCAATTATTTGCCCTCAGTGTCATTTCGATTGAACAGGTGACATTGCGTTCTCCAGATTCTGTAAAATTCAGAAATAACTATCAAAATACTAGAGACCACTTCGAGTAATTTCAATAAATACAACGAATCTTTGAATCCAACTCCAATATAGTGGGTTATCGTGTGAAAATGCAATGATTTGACAATCACACCAACACCAAGCTCGCAATATTCCTTTATATTTTGAACACGTTCTGAGAACTCAAATATGTGCTTCTTAAATTTGCTTATAAAAAGTCATTGATACTTTACGAGGCTTGCATGAAAACGATATCTAAGGAATTTTGGTTATTTCAAAGCAAAAATTCACGGCACGTAAATGACATGAATATTTTTTACCTATTATAATAAATAATAATAAATACACCTAACAGTCACATACGTAGTCCTGATCCCACACTAAGAACGAGTCTTGTGTCGCGGGTATCAGGAACTACTAGAGACTTTTCGGTCTCACAAACACCAAAACCCGAAACAAATACCTGTGGATCACACAAATATTTGTCTCGGTGCGGGGATTGAACACGCGGCCTTACGTTTCGCAGTCGACATCTAACCAACTGCGCCACGGAGGCATCTATTATAATAGGGTATGTTACTGTTATGAGAAAAAATCTAAAAACAATAAATCTGTACCTATATTAGCATTAGCCAATATTATTATGTTGATTTCAATTTCCAATTTCAAAGAGTTAATTAATTTCGTTATTCGTTTGAACTATTTTAATTTTGTATGATGTCGCCTGGGGTGATGAAAAAAAAAGTGGCTTTAATTAAATACTAAATGTTAATATCACTTTGTAAAATGTTCCGTGGTCTAACATTACATGTAATAAAAACAAAATATCTAACTAATAGTACACTAGGCTAAGTTCTTTTAAACAAAAGATATTTCATAAATTTAAAAGCCCACGCGATTATTTTTTACAGTCTAGAATTTTCCCTACGAATAATTACTACAACAAGTAAACATTGCGTATCGGCGAAATTTCCTTTTTTAATTAACATTCTTTGTGAGAACACTTTATAAAGGCGACAGGCGACAAAAGCAGAGTTACAAAGGACAATTTGTTTTGATCTTGGAGTATTTTAGAGTTCCTTTGTAATACTCAGACGCTAAATAAGGTACTTGGATTAAACTTTGATGTCGATCATACTTATTGGTTATATTGAAGAATATTATCAAGGTTTAGTAGTAGCAAGTATGGGTTGTGAATAGTGAAATACTGGAATCGGCTTCCAATTCATTAAAAAACACTATACGCTTGATCTCAGATAATTTACTGAAAGAATTAGTATCAAGGAGTTAGTTGAAAAAAACTACAATAGAAATAGCGAACTAAACAAAATAATATAATATTTAAACACTTATAAAAACTGAAATAATAATTAATTACTTTTTAGTTCTTCTATAAATATAAGTAATAAATAAATACTAAAACTGTTAAATTAATTCATTGCTTTTTATTTCCTTCAATAAAAAATACTAAATAAACACTAAGAGACACAGCAAATGTTCCAAAATTAAACACGTGGTCAATGATACACTTCAGGAGACCGCATCAATCACCCCAAATATCTCTTTAACGTACCGAACCCATCTCGCAACTCCTTTTCAACGGCTGACAACTTATTTTTTGCGGGCAACACGTAAAAAATCGAGAACACTCGGGATAAAACGCTGGGTGTTGTGTTCAGAAGTGGCCAAGCACGGTGTTCATATTTTTCAAAAGAACTCTAAACGCATTTTAAACGACTCTTCAAAATATTTTTTGTTTTATGACAAATGAATGAGACAGTTCAAAGAGTAATTTGTGAGGCGTTTTTGCGATGTCGAAAATGTCGCCGCCTCGTTTAGGAGTACTTCGTCATGCGACTGACTGTTGCTTGAGAAATTATTTGAAGATTTATTTTTGAGTAATTTAAAATTACGTCATGCGTTTATGATGTGCATCGTTTTTGTGAAGCAAAGTAAACAGTAAATTATCCATAATGAAAACCCGTCATTGTGATTTTCGTATGTGACTCACTATGCGGTTATATGTGACTAGCGTTAATCAAGTCAAGTGATAACACTTAACTTGATACAAAGTGTATCGTTTTCACTTTATGGATCAAAAATTGTATCACAATATAATTGACAATAAATTAAAGTTATGGAATCGGTTTTTGTCTCGTGAAACTTCAATATATATTTTAAGTTCCCATTTTACTCTTTCTCTTTCTCTATATTCAATGGCTGTGATGGGTGGCAACGGCTCTTTCTCTCTCTCTGTCTTTTCGGCCAGCAGAACTCCACTACTGAACATATTCCTCCAGGGAATTCCATAGAGCCCTGTTAAAAGCGGCCTACAGCCAGCGGCTGCCTGCAACCTTTGCTAGTTTACCATCAGCTAAATTGACCGCCCGTTTTCCGGAACTATGCTACCAAAACGTTTTTTATCGCTTTGTTAAAAAAATCCTAGATTAAAGTGAAAACAAAAAGACCACATTCAAAAAAAGCTTTGCCCCGATGATTTTTTTCCTGTGAATTCTTTACCATTTGTATATTGATACGCACACAGTCAGATTTTAACTGACATACGGTTTCCAATTTTCAATTTCTTTTCACTTCACTATTTTGCAGCCAATATTTGTTTTGCTAGGATGTTTTAATCTTTTGGTGAATCCTTTACTTTTTCATAGAAAAAAGGAAACGATGCGATAGTATTTTTTATATTGGAGATAAAGAAGTTCAATTTTTGAACTGCGACTACATATTTTATTTAGTCACAATCATTGGTTGCACCTGTAATGTAAAATGGGAAAATGTAAAATGGGAAGCATAATTCAACATATTACTATCGTTATGAGACGCTAGCTTATAAAATATTAGTACTAACAAATATGAATGTGTGAAATATAAAGTTTTTAATACCTCAGAACCCCTTCGTAGAATGCGCAAACAATTTCTTCAGTTACCCTCTTCTTGGTTGTGACGTGGGAAAAGAGCCCATTTGATTCCCAAGGGAGTGATAGCCAAGCGTATTAACATTTAAATTGATACTGCATTGGTTTCCCTTCATTGTTCTTCGCCATGGGAACATAAAAACTAGTATAATGACATGTTGAAAACACGGGAGCGCAAGTCGAACGCTTTTATAATTAGTCACCGAAGCTCGTGAATCATTCAGACATCCTGTCTCGCTTTAAAGGAATTCGTGTTTATAAATATGCTTCCATTTGTGTAGGAAGATCTTCGCGCTCTCCACGCGTTCAGTTCAGCCGTCATTTTTGACTGACTTGGCTGGATTGACTGACTGTGTTGCAGATACATTTGATTTTTCGATGTAGTATAATTGTTTTTAAGATACTGCTTACAGTTTGAAAAAGGAAGACCAAGCATTTCAATTTCCTCGTATAAAAACATTTAAAATATAACATAGTTCGTGGTAAATTATGCGACTAAATGAAGAAAAATACGATGTATATATCTATATTTTTATCAACATGTTTTTCTCACATCTGAGCACTAGGTAAAGTTCAAAATCACATAATTTTTGTGAAGATGAGATGGAAGCAATACCTAATTTTCCTTAACAATCAGTAACCATACACGAAAACTTAGTACGATGCCTGATACGATGACGAAAAATGAATGATAAATAAAGGTAGAAAAATAAAATAAAAACATATTTATACACTAAATAACAAATCGATAGTGCTTAAACAATCAGTTCACATGCCCTCCGGAATCATTCCTAAAATGCTTTATTTTGTTCCGATCGACAAATAATATTTATTCATTCCAAAATGTTCGTGTTATATCGTCTGAAAACAAAAATAGCCCGACGATCGCTGAAACGCGAGTGTCACCGGCATTATACGTACGTTTTACAAAACGTTTATTTAATTTGTTTCTAATTAGCAAAACGAGTGAAGAATCCAAAATTAAGGTAAAGAGACGGGAATAAATTAATCTATGCAAGTGTTCTTTACCTGAATTGTGGATTGTTTTAACGTTTCTCACACCGGTTAGTTATCTTTGTTCATTTACTTGTACCATACTATTAGAAAATAAATCTAGCGAGTTTTACTTAAAGAGCTACACTTTACTTGAAGGTCGGCAATGAAATATAATTTTTGTGGTGTTTATTCATTGGTGGAGATGACCACGGACTATCAGATATTCCAATTGTTTGTTTGCTTCCTTTCTATGTAAAAAAATAGATCATGAGAAAATTAACTAAATTAATGACCCACATGAACTGCTCGAAATCATTCATAATGAAAGGCTAACAATATTTTTATTTAAAAATTACGTCAATATTAATTGTAAACGTATTTTGCTTCATTGAAATTATTAAATCAGATGTTTCTCGTCATGACGACTTTACGAGTAGATAAATATGTAACATATTATATTATAACGATGAAGGAAAACATCGTGCGGAAATCTACATACCATAGCGATTTGTAAGAATTTCTACGGTATATAAAGTTCGTCTACCTGCATTAGGCCAGCATGGTGGACTATATGGCCTTACCACTCTAACGCGTACTCTCAATTATAAAAGAGGCCCGTGCCCTGCAGTGGGACATAATTATATGGGCTGACACATACATTTTACTAACATTTATACATTAAACTTTCCACTTTACTTCGTCTGACTATCCAAAAATCCTTAAAAAAAAACACATGATGAGGATGGATCGCGGTGTCGCAGCGCCGATATTATCGCACCGACTCGTTGCCGCAACTTTCAACTCGAAACCAGCCGTTTTAATTTACTGAGTTAATACACCCGAAAAAACTTCGCCGGGTCTCGTGAAATTCAGGGTTCAATCTCAAGATAATTTTCCTCGACCACTGGAAACTTTTATTAATGGTACACGTATATTTTACGGAGGGGTAAGTTTTAAATTATCTCGTGTTCCTTACGTGTCTTTGGTAGTTATAATGTATGCATACCGTGAAAGTTATGATGAAATCACTGTGTAGGAAAATGTGGCGAGTTTTGAGTTCAGCCTGTGTATATCCGAGTACAATCAGGGCGGCATAATTGTGTCGACCGACAAAATAAACTCAAGACGCGTTGGTGCACGCTTCTTTTAAAATGAATTGCGTTTACCATCAGGTGAATTGTAGAGACTTTATGAAGTCAGTATAACAACTGCAGTATAACTGAATTTCATTTATCTGTATCAGCCCATATACGTCTCACTGCAGGGCACGGGCCTACTCTACAATCAGGAGTACGGTTGAGAGTGGTTAGGCCATATAGTCCACCACGCTGGCCTAGTGCGGGTTGGAATTTCATTTAATTACGTGGTAATTGTTTATTAGTTGTCACCGACAAATCGCTGTGGATATTTTTGGGGGATATCTGTGTATAGCATTAAGTTGAAAATAATTATATTTTATTTAGATTATTTTAAAGTACGAATAAATTAACACTTTCAAAACTTCTGACAGAGATACCCAAAATTTCTGTTTTTAATTTATGTTCGTAGGTCTTGGAAGTAAATTTAATAAAAAAAGTTTAATAAAGTGCGGGAGTTGTAATAAAACGTAATCATTGGAAGTTCGTTAAATTTGATATGAAATAAGCCGCGGATTTGTGTGGTCGTAAAAATATACTTTGAAGATGGTATTCCGTGGAATTGGAAAGTTTTAATCTTCTCTGTGATCACGTTTCCTGCATCTCTCACGAAATTAAACATAACAGTTCCAATTTGATTATGCTGAATAAAACTGATTCTAAAGAAAGTTGTAAATGTAGTGTTCAATTTAAATATATAAACGTAGGATTTAGACATACAGAAATCGTATGCGTAATGTTTTACTTCGTAATTGGCAATCAACACTAATATATTGTAATGAAGGTACAATGACTCATATCTGTTCATATTATGTACTATTCTAGGCTTCTTTCTTCCTTCATGATATTCCGGATACATCAACAAAAAAATCAATTAATTATTTTTATGTTAACACACTAAAGCGCACTACACACCAAAGCCGCCAAAGCACAACCCCGCAGCCTATAAGAAAATAATCGTGTAACACCTGCACGTGTTGTTCAACAACGTCCTAAAAATATTCTTCATTATGATGTATCACTGCCCTGTCACCAAGAAAGTTTTCCGACTTGCAATGTCGTGAAATCGCCGGCCTATGTCGCGAACAAATTGTACCCTTTGTGTTTGGCCTAGTGACAGGCTCGTCACCGTATTCGTGGTATAAGTAGCTCCCCTTCTGGCCTCCTTAGGGATATTGTCATGATGGTGAATCTTTTATTTATTTATTTATTGATGATGTATCATGTACTCAATGCCTCCAATCAAATGTTAGTGTTTCAAGCCACTAAGTTTTCGACCTGGTTTAACCTCAGTGGCTTTTGGCAATGTAACACATGCCACAAGAAGTCTCCTAGTCTAAGAGCTCTTGTACTCCTCCAACATGCAGTTGAGATGATTCTCAGAACATTAAATACGTAAACAAGCATTTAACTGCGCCCAGAGACAACATCAAAGCTAATGTTACAGTAATATGCAATTATGCTATTTCGGTTTTAGAACTAAGGGAAGGAGAATGTCCATTTTGCAATGAAACTTAGTATCAGTACGAAGACTTTTATGCCTCGATGAGAAATACTTTTTTAAAAAATATATATTTTCAACAATTATAAACATAGTTGCGACGCTGGCCCGGAGTTCTAGAAGAAATGAACTTAAAGTCCAATAGAAAGTATTTTATTTTTCTTTGGCTCTTTAAACAAAATTTAAACTGAAATGATAGAAAGAAAGAATAGAAAGAAATACAATTTATTTGTCACAGTCGCAACATACACAGTCATTGTTAATAAAACACAGAATAGATAGCTATCAGGGACTTATCAGGAACTGGTGAAACTGGCTCTTATAATTGTATAATTTAATCTTGTCCTTTTTATATTATTATGGATCTATTTATCACAGAAAAGGAGGATTCGCTTTAATTACGAAAGAAATAGCCATAAGCTCTTCAAAAGAATACATTCATAAAACATCTTCACTAACCACGATCCACCATCCGATATACATATTTATAAACTCAGTGCCGAGCCCTTACATCTCAGTAGAAGATAAGATATTATCACTCGGCACGTGGCGAGAGGTGTCGCATTTCTAAAAACCACAACACTACAAAGTCGGAAAAAAATAAATTTAACTTTTGGAACGTAGGTGAAAAAAACCTCTTTCCACGCTCATTTAAAAGCTTTTAGATGTAATCCAGTCCCGAGCGGTTCCGTACACCGTCTAGAGTTCTCACGCCTAATTAAAGTCCCTAATTAGGTATAATTTTGTTCTTAAGAATTCCAACATAATTTGAAAAGCAAATAACGTGGACATTTTTATGAGACTTGGACAGTTTTAATATTTTCATTAAAAACACCGTAAGTTTGTTAAACCACTTATCCGCGTGCCGAGTTTTTATTGGTGGATTTGTTTTGTTTTAATTCTAGGATTGGATTAATTTGTTCTATGGCACAATTGCCATCAAGTGGTCTGGAATCGTGGAAATAAATAGCGATACAAATTGAAATTGTTAATAGGTTTCTTTGTGCCATTTAATTGGAAGTTTATGTATTTATTCAAAACCTACGCAGATTCTTGCCGTATTTGTTTAAGGCTTTTCTGTAATAATTTCGTTGGCGTAATAAAATACTATTTGAATAAAGAATATTTTGATTTGAAACTGTTTGACTTCTGTACCTGAAGGAGGGTATTTCATTTACATATTATTTGGCCTGTATAGTGTTACGGATGAGACATCGTCGGTTATATTCTAAAACCGCGGAACTAACAGTGTTGAAAACCGCGTATTTACAAAACTAGCAAAATCGACATTTCGCTGGCTTAGTCGATTTACTAATTAATAAATACATATTTAACATAGTTATGTTAAGGCATTAGTTAATGCCTACAATACCAAGAAGAATATTATAATTTGACAATTTAAAAGTTTAAACAATAGAAAGTCATGTGCTTTAGTATAAATATTATGTTTTTCCTCGTTCCTGTAAAATTCACTGCACCTACCTTACGCGGTTTTAAACACTGTTAGTTCCGCGGTTTCAGAATATCACCGACGATATTGAAATTGTAACTAGAAGCAGTAAGCTCGGTCTAAATGTCAAAATATTATGTTTGAGTGATCAACAAATATTTTCATTGGGTCTAGGATTTTTTTATTTCAATGAATGGCGAGACGAGCATGCCATTCGCGTGATGGTAAGCGATAACTACGACAGCGCATGGACAACCAACACCTTGAATTACAGAGCAATGCTTGTCATTCCACTGCGCTCGCCATCCTGAGACATTAGATTTTAAGCCTCAATATGTCAAGTAGTTACTTTGGCTACAATGTCCTCGTAACTGAAACGCAATAGTGTATTTACACTGCTGTTTGGCGGGAGAAAAACCTGTTTATGAGTGTAAAGTCTATTGTCGTTTCTGATTACTACTACACAAGTCGTGTTCTTTACTCTAAGGAATACTACATATAAGTGTGATTGACGGGTATGTATGCATATGTTATTCTTATATTATCATTTATACATAAAATGTTAGTATTTTTATAAATCATTTGTACGAGACCGCCTTCGAACAGCCTCGTTCAATTAAAGTTCGGGGGTGCTGGTTGCGTGGTAAATAATACCAGTGATTAGATGATAGAAACTTTATTCGCACTGAAAAGTACGGTTTTCCAATACAATGTCTGACGACACGTAGCGGCGGCACCGTGGCGATGAAGCTTGGCTCGATCGGCGTGCAGGGTTCTCCCGGCAGCGATTCCACGTCTTGAAATGCTTGCTGACTACTTGCTGGCTTGCTGACTACTTGCTGACTTCTTGATGTTTCTTCTCTCGTAGGCCGGAACCGAACTGATTTGCCCGACCCAGGAGGCCTACCTATATTCCAAATTTTAGGCTAATCCCTAGTGCCGGGCCCGCGATCGTCACAGGCGCGCTCGACCAATGAGAGCGCGCGCTGCGGGGTGTCGCTGTAGCGACTTGCGGGGCGGTAGCTCGGTCCTGCGGGGAGTGCGGGGCCGCGAGGTGCAAATCCGCACTAGATTTGTGGGAGGCACCTAAGTTCGGCGGACCTCGCACCCGACATTAAACTCAAATACATATAAATACTGGGTCTTACAATTTTTCTCTAATCTACTCAGATCGTTATATAATGTTAGTAAATAAGTTAATATTGCACATAACAATTTCTCACAGTTAAATTATACAAATACAAATTCTTACATCTACACAACTTGTTAGCTTGAGCTTATTACTAAAGGAACTTTATTTATATACAAGAATATTACACATAGGAAAAAGATTCATATAAGAAAATAACAAAGATTCATATAGGAAAATAACAAGTATTCGTGTAGGAACATTACATAAAGATATGACACAAACATTAACGTACTGGAACATTATACATAAAGATTAAAGATATAACACAAACATTACATATTAAGGCTTATGATTATCTAATCAGTCTTCGTCCTGCACATTCTCCCGCCGTGCACCGTAGCGACGCGACGGTGCATCTTCATTCGGTGCAGGGCGACTCGTCGTTCTCGACGCTCTGGATTATGACGATCTTCCTGGACGGGCGTCGTAGCACGCCGCCCCTCGTGGCGACGTCGACTGTTCGGGTGGCGCCGTCCGGTCCCGGATACGTGGCGCAGATGCGCCCGCGCACCCAGGTGTTGCGTGGCAGGTTGTTGTCGACGACCCGCACTAGGTCGCCGACACGGAGTTCAACGCCCCGTCCATGGGGCTCCCGCCGGTTGCGGAGCTCGGGCAGGTACTCTTTGAGCCAACGCGCCCAGAAGGCGTCGGCGAGTGCCTGCGTCGCACGCAGGCTGGCGTACGGGCTGGCGGTGTGGTCCGCTGGCAGGCCCGTAGCGGCGAAGTGTCCCTGACCGCCCAGCAGGAAGTGGTTAGGCGTCAGGGACTCAGGATCGGCAGGATCTACTGACACATGTGTTAATGGTCGACTGTTTAGAGTGAGTTCGACTTCGGTGAGCAGGGTGTGGAGAGTTTCTTCATTGGGGCTCTTCTGGTGGAGCACCGTGGTTAGTGCGGTTTTCACCGACCGCACCAACCTCTCCCACGCGCCTCCCATGAACGGAGCTCCTGGGGGGATGAACCTCCATGAGATGGCTTTCTTCGACGCTTCTTGCTTCGCACCGGAGAGAAGAGTTTGGCGAATTTCCGCATCCGCCCCGTGGAAGTTTGTCGCATTGTCCGACCAGATCTCGGTTGGACAGCCGCGTCGCGCGATCATTCGCCGCAACGCCATGATTGCGGATTCGGTGCTCAGCGAGGACACTACCTCGAGATGTACTGCGCGTACGGTGAGGCATGTGAATAGCGCGACGTATCTCTTCTGTGTGCTTCTTCCGACGGTCACGGTGAGTGGGCCGAAGTAATCGAGGCCCGTGTATGTGAACGGGCGTTGATGGTGCGCCAAGCGGCATGTCGGCAGGTCTCCTGTTGCCGGTCTCGGAGGTGTCGCGGTTCTTGCACGACATATTTGACATTTCGATATTACCATCTTGACTGTCGGTCGCAGTCGCACGACCCATTTATGTTGCTTGACTTGATTTACGGTGGCTTCCACTCCTGCGTGATGCAGAGTCTTGTGCACATGGAGGATCCACAGTTGTGTGGCCCGGTGGTTTCCGTCTATGACTGGAGGAGTTTTCATTTCTTCCGATACTCCAGTGGCGGCGTTGATTCGGCTCTTCAGGACGATGATGTCGTCCTCAAGTTTTATGCTGAGTTGGCGTAGTCGGCTATGTCTCCCGACCTCCTTGCCTGCCCGCAGCGCCTTGAGTTCTTCTTTGAACGTCTCTTCCTGGACGTTCTTTATTATCAATTTTTCCGCCATCCGCTGATACTCCGCTGTTAGTGTGACATACTTATCTGTCGCTGCGGGTTGGCGTGTCCTGACTGTCGGATTGGTTGTGGTGTTCGCGGCTCGCCAATCAGGGTCGCGATGTGGACCCCTTTTCGTTCGCTTGTAATTGACTTGTTCTATCTTGCGCCGGAACATAGCGACTGCTTGCAACACCCTTGCTGTCGCCCTGAGATATCTCGTCCACGACGAGAAGCGTGTGACGTCAGGTATCACGCTTGACTGGTCGCCGGTGTAGATGTTGTTTACGCGCTCTTCGCCCGAAGGTGGCGGTGAGCTCGGTGTCTCCACTGGCCATGTATCTGGGTCTTGACGTAGGAATTCCGGTCCCTGAAACCATCTGTGGTTCGAGTCTAGTTGTTCCGGGACGTTTCGTGTGGCGTCGTCCGCCACGTTCCAGCGCGTTGGTACCCATCGCCACTCTGACGTTCTCGTGATTTCTTCGATGGCTGCTATGCGATGGGCCACGTAGGGCTTGTAACTTCTGGCCCCGGTCCGGATCCACGCGAGCGCGGTCCGACTGTCCGTCCAGAACGTCGTCGCGTCGGGCTTCCTGGTGTGCTCCTCTCTGACTGCGGCTGCCATTCTGGCTCCCAATAGGGCCGCTTGGAGTTCCAGGCGCGGGATCGATAATAACTTTAGAGGAGCTACCTTTGCTTTCGCGGCGACGAGAGTGGTGGACACCGCTCCTTCGTGGTCCACTGCGCGCCAATATAGCGCGGATGCGTACGCCTTCTCACTGGCGTCGCAGAATACGTGCAGCTCCAGTCGTTGAGCCGCGCTGTAATTGAGATATAAACGGGGAATTATTACATTATTTATATTTTTTAGACAGTTTATCCACTGTCCCCATTCTGCGGCTAAATCACCCTCTAGGTGATCGTCCCAGTCGACTCCTTTTCGCTACACTTCCTGTAGTAGCTGTTTCGCCTGTATCGTTATAGGAGTGATGAGACCAAGTGGGTCGAATATCGACATCACTATCTTCAGTGCCCCCCTCTTGGTGGGAGGCCCTTCTAGAAGGCTCGGTGGGATACGGGTTGCATCTAGGTCGAATTGGAAAGTGTCCGCCTGTGGCTCCCAGGTAAGGCCGAGCACTCTTTCGGTTTGTCCGCCTTCAATGTTCACTGTTGAGTTGCTCCCAACGTGCTTGCCGATTTTTTGCAATAGTTCGGGCGAGTTCGAGGCCCACTTGCGCAGCTGGAAGTTGGCCTTTTCGTGAATATTCTGTATTTGTTTGACGACTGTTTCCGCTTGTTCGATGTTTATGAAACTATCCAGGTAGTCGTCCATATAGTGTTTTCTCTTTATGGCCGCTGCCGCCTCCGGATATTGTTCCGCGTGATGCTCTGCGTTCTTGTTCATGACGAAAATTGCTGTGGCGGGTGAGCACGATGCCCCGAATATGAGTGACTTCATCCGGTATTCTTCAGGTGGAGCGTCGTCTCGGCGTTCCCCTCGCCACAGGTACCTCAGAGCGTCTCTGTCTTCTTCGCGTAATTGTATACGCATAAACATTTCGGTTATATCCGCGGTGATCGCCACTTTGTGTTCCCGGAAGCGCATTAACACCCCTGGGAGTGGTTGTAGGAGGTCGGGTCCGGTCAGGAGCATGTCGTTTAGTGACACGCCCCTGGTCTTGGCGGCTGCGTCGTGGACCACCCTCAGCTTGTCAGGTTTGAGGGCGTTGACTACGGCGAAATGCGGCAGGTACCACGTTCTTCCTGGCATCTTCTTGGCGGGCGCTGGTTCCGCGTAACCCTTTTGAAGTAGCATGTTCATTTGTTCGTTGTACTTCTTTTTCAGCAGCGCGCCTTTATCGATCTTCTTTTCGATGCCGTGGAGCCTTCGTAGGGTGTTGTCGTAGTTGTCGGGGAGTGTAGCTTCCTCCGACTTCCAAAGGAGGGCGGTCTGATACCCGCCTCCAGGCAGCTGCGTTGTATTCGCCTCGAGTATGCGGAGCGCTTTTTGCTCGGGGTCGTTTTCCGGACGCTTCGGATTCAGATACGTGTTATCTGTCGTTATGTATTCCGCCACCATTTTCTCCATATTTTCTTCGGATGTGTGACCGACGAAGTTCACTTGGTGTCCGAGCGTTCGAGTTCTGCTGCCGTGCACCACCCAGCCCAGTGGTGTGAGTGAGGCCACTGGTTGGTTTCTTCGACCCGATCTTGTTCGGGTGGCTATTAATAGGTGCCAGTTGTCTTGACCTATTAATATTTTCGGGATCACTTGGTCGGTGATTATAGTGTCCGTGATTCCCTTCAGATGCGGACAGTTGCTTATTGCTTCTGGTGATATTTTCTGTGCAGCTAGGCGCAGGTCAGGTACTGTCCGGGCTTGTATGTGTAGGTCGCGTCGGTTCTTGCCTCGGAGCAGTATCTTCACACGACGTGAGGAGTGGTCTTCTTTTGTGTTTCCGTCGTATGTGCAGATGCGTAGTGGGTCGTCCGGTCCCACTGCGCCTATGTCGTCCGCGAGGCCTTGGTCGATCAGCGTTACTGTAGATCCGTCGTCGAGTAACGCGTAGGTATCGCGGGCTCCCGCCGGTCCCGAGACTCGTACTGGTGCAATCTTCAGGTACGACACGCTTGATGCCCACGTCGAATTCACCTTCTCTTCCTCGGCGTCTTCGTTCACCTTTGGCGGCGCGCTCCTTCTTGAGTGCAGCAGCTGGTGGTGAGGATGTTCGCATCCATCTATGCCGCACTTCTTTGTCTTGCACGTGTGTTGTTGAGTGCGGCGTCGCAGGCATCGGAAGCAGAAGTGGTGTCTCTTGGCCGCGTCCCATCGTTGGTCGATAGTTGCGTTTTTAAATTTATTGCACTCTGTTATTATGTGTCCCTCCTTATTGCACATAATACATACGACGTTAGGTCTCGAGTTAGCGGCTGTGTTGAACACTTTCTGTCGTGTTTGATTCGTTCGCGGTCGCTCGGTGACCGTCTCTGCGGTCGCGTATGGGCTGCAGATTTGAGCTTCTCGGTGAATGAAGCGTTCTAATTTGAGGAGGTCTGGTTCCTCCCTCGGTTGTAGTGCAGCGAACTCGTACCACTTATGTTTCAATGTGGGTGTCAGTTTTTCAACAACGGCCCGTGCTATCTCTGGATTGTACATGTAGTACATGCAACGTAAGGCCCGAAGTGTGTTCACTGCATTACTTATTTTGGTGGCAAACGTACAGGTGTCACGCGGCGCTTCACTTAGGCGTGGTAATGTTCTGAGACGTTCCATCTCGGCTGTCGCTATGGACTCTGGTCGGCCGAAACGTATCTCGAGCGTGCGCATGACGTCGTCTGGATCCGCGTTCGTTATTAAGAGGCCTTGCACTGCCTCTCTGGCGGTCCCGCGCAGGCTCCGGCGCAGGCGGGACATGTTTTCTAACTTCGAGAAATTATTCACAGATTCTTCATACGAAGCGCGAAACGTTAGCCACTCTTGATGATCACCGTTAAAATATGGTAATTCCACATACCTTGTTTGTTTTACTTGCGCGGCATGTACTGCGTTGGTGATCGCTGCAGCTAGTTGCTGCATCTCCGTCCTCTTCGGCGGGACGGCAAGTGCTCCGTCCGACATGACTGGTGCGAGCGGAGCGGCGGCGCCGGGCTCCAATCCCGGCGCAGTGTTCGGCGGCGGCGGCGGCGGCGGCGCGGCGTGGCCTTGCTGCCAAAACGCGTTGGCGGCTGCGGCGGCTTCGAGGCCGGCCGCGGTGAGAGCGGCAGCGGAGTCCCACGGCGTGGCTTGTGGTGGCGGCGGTGGCGGCGCGTCCCTGAAGTTCGACCGCCGTGACACGGCAGTGGTCACCGGCGGAGGGGCGCGTGCCGCTTGTTCGGCAAGCCAGGCGGCGACGGCGGGCGGCGGTCGCTGCTGCTGTTCTTGACTGTTCGGCTGCCAGGGCGCGGCAATGGCCGCTGGCGGCGGGCGTGCAGCGCTGAAGTTCGGTCCCCAGGACGCGGCAGTGGTCGCTGGTGGAAGCGCGTGCAGATCGACGAGTGGAGGCGCGGGTGCGCACTCTGCGGTCGACGTCGGCGGCAGGCGTGCAGCGCCGGAGTTCGGTCCCCAGGACGCGGCAGTGGTCGCTGGCGGAGGCGCGTGCAGGTCGGCGAGTAGAGGCGCGGGTGCGCACTCTACTGTTGACGTCGGCTGCGTCGGATGCGGGTGAAGTGACGACTCTGTGCACGGCGGGTGTGCGGCGGTGACTCCCGCCGGTGCGTGCGCGGCGGCTTCGGTGTGCGGCTCGCTCTCGATGGCGAGTAGTTGGCTATTTTGTAGCCATGTGTGGACGCGGAGTTCTTGTTCAATCTCCGCGACGGTCGTGTTGTAATACAATGTCTGACGACACGTAGCGGCGGCACCGTGGCGATGAAGCTTGGCTCGATCGGCGTGCAGGGTTCTCCCGGCAGCGATTCCACGTCTTGAAATGCTTGCTGACTACTTGCTGGCTTGCTGACTACTTGCTGACTTCTTGATGTTTCTTCTCTCGTAGGCCGGAACCGAACTGATTTGCCCGACCCAGGAGGCCTACCTATATTCCAAATTTTAGGCTAATCCCTAGTGCCGGGCCCGCGATCGTCACAGGCGCGCTCGACCAATGAGAGCGCGCGCTGCGGGGTGTCGCTGTAGCGACTTGCGGGGCGGTAGCTCGGTCCTGCGGGGAGTGCGGGGCCGCGAGGTGCAAATCCGCACTAGATTTGTGGGAGGCACCTAAGTTCGGCGGACCTCGCACCCGACATTAAACTCAAATACATATAAATACTGGGTCTTACAATTTTTCTCTAATCTACTCAGATCGTTATATAATGTTAGTAAATAAGTTAATATTGCACATAACAATTTCTCACAGTTAAATTATACAAATACAAATTCTTACATCTACACAACTTGTTAGCTTGAGCTTATTACTAAAGGAACTTTATTTATATACAAGAATATTACACATAGGAAAAAGATTCATATAAGAAAATAACAAAGATTCATATAGGAAAATAACAAGTATTCGTGTAGGAACATTACATAAAGATATGACACAAACATTAACGTACTGGAACATTATACATAAAGATTAAAGATATAACACAAACATTACATATTAAGGCTTATGATTATCTAATCAGTCTTCGTCCTGCACATCATTAATCTATTAAAATTAACTTAATCATTTGTAAACTCATTTTAAATTCCAAGTAATATTACAAACACCAACTTACTAATGTTCAACCGTTGCGTAGTGACATCTACATGACAATGGTTGAACTAATTTTAGCTGCGAGCGAAGCTCAATCATGCGGGCACTCGCTGTTATTAGCCACAGATTCCATTAAATTCCAGGAACTAACAAATTTTAAGTTCTATTATATTATGAAACATTTTTTTTTTCAATACTCACATACTTTGTCCTGACCCCACCCTGGGATCGAGTCTCGTGTCGTGGGTAACAGAAACTACGAGAATATTTTCGGTCTCACAAACACCCAGAGCCGAAGCAAATATCTGTGGGTCACATAAATATTTGTCTCGGCACAGGCATCGGACCCACGGTCTCTAGTTCCGCAGCCGAGGTATAAACAACTGCGCTACGGAGGCTATCAAATGAAAGTACAGTACAGTGGACAATTTGTGTTACATCAAATTGCCCTGAGGTCTCGTTCGTCGTACCATTTGCTTATACATAATCACGAATTGTTGTCAATATTTTTTTATGTTATATACCCACATTCACTTTTATATTTGCAAATTGTGTTAGGTCCCCCAATAAAATTTAATTTTCTTCCATGGGCGTTCGCGTTTTGTTGATTATAAAAAATCTGCCGAGCGTCCATTGGTTCACATTGGGCCGTGAATGAAGATCATTTTTTGGAAATAAACTTACAACTGATTATGGTTTTGCTGGGTATTATATTCTTCAATTACACAAAGAATATTGGAATGGAAATAAACATGATTGCTTATTACAGTATTGGATATTTGAGATCCGATATCGGAGTATATTACATAGTACTTAGCCTTTCCACTGTAGACATCTTTATAACTTCGCTATCAAACTGGTGTAGTATTGTGTTTTTTATTATTATTAATCAAAAATTTACAATTCTGGCTTATTTTACATACCAGTGCAGTACATTAACAGCCGCTGCCAATAAACAATCCCAATCCAAAATTTGCCGTTTGCGATTGACAGCTCAATCTTTTTTCTGATACTATATTGCTAATTATCAATCTCAGTACTGAAAAAACTATGGCAACATGGTAAGAGACCAATCGAAAAGTAGAAAACAATCCAGCTTCAAATCTAATTTTTTCGATTGATTACACTGGTCTACAAAATTTCACTTTTGTTGTGCCACACAAACTTTTTTAGTGTTTCCACCATGTATTAAGTATTGTGAATAAAAATACGCAGTTACTTCATTTTAATCACGTATAATTTTTATATGGTGAACGAAAACGAATTACAAGGAAAATAAAAAATAGTTCTGCAGAAGTATGCAAATTATGTTGTTTGTAAGGAAAAAGTCTACGATTTTCTGCAATATTTGAATTTCGGTTGGCCTGTTATGATTGTCCAGCAGTTGTCAGCCAACATCCTTGGAATCCATCTACTCTGGAAACGCTTCTCCATCTTTGAAATGTCCTGATGGAACCTTTTTCCATGCTTACACTTACGGCCCCTAAATTCTCTGGGAAAACATCTAGATGAAAGTCTAGAAAAATGAATTTTAAGCGACATATAGCAGCCTAATGCTTCATATATGACAATGGAAGCTCTTTAATCGATTCTCTAGGGTTGTCAATCTTATGAATACCAAAAAAATTGCAATCACGTTTTTGAGACATTGCCAAGCTGCTTTTTCTAAAACATTTAATGTTTTTTTTTTTTTTCGAAATTCAGATCTTTTATTAATTCCCTAATTTGAGGTCCTACGAAAATGCTGTATCTGATTTTAGCATAGCTTATTTTGGGAAATTTCTCTTTTAAATACATAAATTCATTTCAATTGCGATCCATCGCCATTACAAAATTTTTCATTAGGCCTAATTTCATATGGGGTGGCAGTAGAAACACATCATGAGGCTTTACAAGTGGTAGTTGCATTTGCATATGCCCTTTGTTGGAGTAAGACAAAAATAGCAGTTTGAAACATGATGTCAGTCTCAGTCCATTTCATGGGAACAGTAAACGGCATTTATGACGTGATTATTTCTTCCATTTAGTAATTTTTTTTACATATATTATGCAATAAATATACGAGACCCAAGCTTTGTCCAGATGAGCCACTGCAAGATCAAAATACTCGTGATAGCTTTCAAAATAAATTTAGAAAATTTTCGCCTTTGTTTTTGAAACTCCGTTCACCACAAATATAACAGAAAGGGTTAGGATCCTTAATACACTTTCTCGGCATATTCGCAGAATCACAGAAGTTAATTAAATCAACTACAAGCAAATTAACAAATATATAGAACCATTTTTACAGCCATACATATGTGTTTAGCGCTACAATACCGAAAATGAACTTGGCCTCATCACAAGAAAACTGAGGGTGATTGAAACAAAGAAAGTGTGTTTTCGTAATGAGGTTAGATAGTCAAAACAGGATCACCCATCAGAATTCGTATGGCATAACCACTGTTGACCAGTGTTATTGGCATCGTCCGTAAGAACATACTTACGTACCCTATTTTGTTATTTATTTGTATGTACTACATACATTTTTATTCATTACTTTTATTTCATTCGTGACGAAAGAAATTTAATTACTTATACAGTACGCGATCGGTCATTAAAACTTACCATTACGTGGTTAACTCGTTAAAATCTCATTTGCTATGATCTCATGTAGTCTAAAGTCATGCACAAGAAGTCCATTGTTCTAATATAATTAGCGTTTTGCTTCATCATCCGCAGTTTGTGTATTTTCCACGGTGAAATGGTCTGGATCTAATGGTCAGCGCGGCTATACTACAACTATTACTTCTAAAGTGATACGAGCAAAACATTAGTCTCGATTAACGAGTATACATTTTATCTGTATAAAAAATATTTTCTCTATAACTAAGCCAAAAACGTAAATATTAGGCTAGAGTACCCATCGCTGATTTGTCAAAGTAGCTTTAAATATTTTTGACTCTTATAATAACTGTGAGGAAACTTACATTTCTACGATAACTATAGTGTACCAAAAAATTAACGTTACGGACCTAAGACCCGTCAAAACACGACAGGAGTATACCTAGCAATCGAACAAATAAATTAGGTTGATGTACGATATATACATCACCAAAGGTTCAGTAATACAATTCGACAAAAAATTTTAACTAGCGAGCACTTATATTAACTGTTTTAGCATGCTCATTGAATTCAGTTAAGGTTTTAAGTCATAACCAACTCTAGCATGTCTCTTCTCTCTTTCTCTCTTTCTCTTGTCAGCTAAAGGAAGTTCATAGCTGAAAATAGTTCTTCTCCATGGATCTCCACACCAACCTGTTGGAAGCAGCCTGCATCCAGCGACTTCCTGCAACCTTAACCAGGTCATCTGTCCAACTTGTAGTATGCAACTCTATTCAACTGTAGCATGCAAGGTTTTATATTACAGTTAAATTCATTATACACATTTAATTAATTTAATAAATACACCACAACAAGGATATGGCCTTTAAAAAAGGTCCGGTAACAACTCACGTATATAAAAATTATAGACACTCATTTTAACACGTGTAAAACGTGATAACACGCCCAAAGGTATAGGAGAGTTATTACGTTAACGAGCTTAAAAAAGTTCAATGGAATGTAGCCATTTTGAACGCTCCGTATTTCTGCTGATTGCGTGATCCGGATATATTTGTATTAGTCGGTAATGTTTCATCATTTCCTTACAAATTTATTTGGAAACGAATTTTTTGTATTCAATTTTTACTTGTGAATGAATTTATTAAAATTACTTTTTAATTTGAAATGCGAAACTTAAATTGTGATAATACCATTACAACAGATGGAAATTAATTACACATTTTACGATTCTAGGGTTAATGGACATACAGAACATATTTTACTGTTGTAGGCAGATATTATTTGATTCATTTGTCCGCAAATCTTTATTGGTGTCTTCATAATGAATTTCACTTCTAAGTTTATATCAAAAGATTTTCAACACCGTCTGTTGGAAGCAGGCTTAAGCTCTGCGTGCTATACACTCCGCCCACTGCCATCTAAATAAGCCCCAGTAGTCACCTCCTCATTGTATTGTTAATGCAATCTCTCTACCATTCTGTCGCCCCCTCTTAGTGCGAATTATAGTTGTAGAAGCCTTTTTAACTCCGTGCATTTTACGACACTCTAATTTATCAGTCTTTCAGTCAGTCAGACAATAGTTTGTTTGGTTTGTGTTGGTTTTACACAATTAATGTTAATTTTAAAGATTAGGAACCCCTGTTTGTGTATATGTGCCATACTTAAGCTGACATTCCTAGACTTGACTTTTATAACCTACAATATATCTAGAACCAATTACTCAATCAGTGCCTTTACTGAATTGAAAACGATTGATCTCCAAATTCCCAATGTTCACATTGAGTATCGTTCGATCATTAATAGAAAATCCCTCGAAACCATTACCGAAGCCAGAGTAATGAAAATATTGAAAAGAATAATATTTTTCTTCCGCAAAATCGTTGCTCATTCCCTTCAGAACCGCTCCACTAACTCCTGAAAAGATGAAAGCTGAAACCGGCTAATATGAAATTTACGATGCAGAAATTCTATTCATACGTCTACCGTTGTAATAAGAAAAAAAAATCAAATATAAAGTGTACGCGAACTGAAATATGTTTAGCTTCGAGGCAAAATAAAATACGGATGCGTATATAAATGTCTATTTATATGTTTATGTATGGTTGTGGGGCTGAATTGGAATACTTCATTAAGGGGATTTGCCACAATCACCACGCTTGGCATGTTGGTGAACGCATTGAGGTGGTAAATTACCCAATTTAAATGATGTGATTTGGAATTGGCAAGGAGCGTTCCTTATAGCTGGCAAAATTGACATCAAATTAGAAAACCTTTCAGCTCACTTGTATGGTGAGGTATCAAAAATTTACGTTTTATATTTGTCTCAATCAACAGTTGACTCAATTTGTCTGCCAGCAGAATTGAAAATTAATAATTTGTATGATATTACTTTTTCATTTAAGTATCCCTTAATAGTATTCTCTTGGTTACAAGAAATAGCAAGAATCCCTACAAATCAAACAGAACCACAAATTATTACCTAACCTTAAAAATGTTCCTATTATTGGCCAGCTGTATGAAAGCGGGTAATAATTAACAAGTTGCTTTTCAGAATAACTCACATATAAAGTCACAGAGCTCGAGATTTAACAATAAATTCCGTTCATCCAATCCATTTACTCAATGCAAAAGATTCTGGATAATAGAATCCGATACATCGTAATGAGTTAAACGGAAAGCCCATAATTCATCAGTCACCCGATATACTTAATTACGATCATCTTTATTATATTTTTGGAAGCACAATAAATATTCAGAAATGCTCTCGTATGCTTTCAATAAAATGGTAATGAACATGGCGAGCATTCATTAACTCTTCAGTATGTCGGGAGATCGTACTCGCAGCATCACGCTGTGTCAGCGAAAATTAAGAGCCAATTTTATATTGTAACGGATACTATCCTTATGGCTGAGATTTTTACAACATACTTTTGCTAAACACAATATGCGTTACAAAAAAATGTGCACTACATCGTCATTAAGGCCACCATTTTTTTTCTTCTGAGCCTATATTAGTGGCATTACCGTCTTGAATAGGGGGAAGTATTAAAAAAGTACGGAAGGTGTTAATGAGCTTCTTGCATTCTCGTTGAATAACTCAAACACGACAGCAAACTGCTACTTCAAAAAATCAGCTTTCCGGAAGACAGTAATATTCCGGACGAGCAATATTATCCTACCTTCTTCAATATCGTATAACAGAGTCATATGTTTGAATGTTGCAAAATTGTATTAAGAATTTAAAATTTATAAAAACAATAAAAACACGCCGCACTTAAAATTCTTAGCTGACATATCTTTGGAACTTCAACGAGGCAAACAGCCGCGACATAAAGTTGCAGCGCCATTTCCATTCTGTTTTATCGAACCCAACATCGGACAAAAGCTGAACTTTCTGACGTAAACTCTGCTTGTGTAAAAAAATTAACAAGATGTCCGCACGTCACGTAAACTTCACGAAGTTTAGCGTGACAAACAAAACGAAATAAGTTTCCTTTATACAGCAACTAAGAAGCGAGATGACAGCGATTTGGTCAGCACTTTTCAAGTCCGGAACTAAAAGATCCGGCACATTTATGATGAATCTCTGTAGAAAAGGTTATGTAAGATTTGTTGAAAGCTATGTTTTCTTGTTGTTTGCAGACAAGTAGTTTTTTAATGAAATTTTATTGTTTTTCGAGACACAACATTCACTAGAATGACAGCTTGACTGAGGTAGCATCGAATCTAATGTGAATAAATTTTACCTAGTAGTATTTTATTTTTAAGTTTGAAGTCCTTACTCTCAATAAAATAAGGAAGTAAAGACCAAACAATACATCTACCAAACCTGTCAGTCTTAAAATAATTTAAAAACCACCTCTCGCTAATCGCTCCGAACTCATACCGCTAAACCAAGGGAGGTAAATAAAATTACAGACATCGTTGTTCAACATCTGAGAGTCACGTGCGCTATGGTAATGGATTACGTGCTCCTTCGTACCTATACCATGGCCTGGAGTGCTTGTAAAAGGGAATAATATACCTGCAGGTAGACGACGGACCTTTTAAATTACCCTGTTGTACCCTGCGTGCTTCCTGCAAGTGTTTTAGCCGGATTATTCGAATTTCGTTTATTTGTAATTGAAAAGAGAATATATTTTATTAACTTCAGTGAATCGGTTTTTGGAATTGAGGTTGAAATAAATATTCATGGATTAATTACAAATAAAATGATATCGTGAAATAATATGTACGCTAATAAATATGAACAAAAAGAGTAACATATTGAGTTTAATAAAGCTTATTACAAATATATGTGTACGTTATAAAAAAAAAACTTTGGCAAATATGAATATTTTGTTCTGACGAATAGCCTTTATTTCACTTAATAGTTTAGTCAATGGGTGCAGGCCACTTCCTACAGGTCGACGTGGAGATCCTTGGGGAACTTTATGTTCAGCATTGGACTTTCTGTATCTCAAGAGGAAGAGAAAGAAATATAGTAAGCGGAATATTTAATACAATAAAATAAATTGAAACATTATTGTTTATAAATAATTGTATAATATGCTTCATAAAATGTCAAAAATAATAAACTATTACATTTACGCATGTTAAACAAACATTGCAAAATCATTAATTTTATGCAAACAACGAAAGTTTCATTGACAAATTGAATCGCGAAAGAAATTGCCGCATTAAAATATTCATAGCGTAATTTAAATTTATGTAGATTGCTACATAAATGTAAAGTTTTCGTCCATTGTCCAATAAATTCCGCGTACAATTAATGGCAAAATGTACAAAGAATGAATTTTAAGCGGTCCACGGCAGCGATGTAGCGAGTCGGTACGCGACGCAGTAAAGACGCCAACCACTGTTTATGATCGTGGGGGCAGTGATAGCGGGGATACAAGCGGAGCGGATTTGAAGCAATGGTATTGGCGGAATTGTACAAAAAAAATCACGTTACGATAAAATAAATCATATTGAAAAGTGAAAGCACTGAGAAACTGATGAAAAAGGAATTTACATCCTACACCTAAGTCCTAAGTATTTAAGTTTACCGTTATACTCTTCTCAGAATTCGATTCGGCCAGGCTGTCCCTTGTTGATAGACCATTAAATCGATCCAGAGATTAGTTTAAATTTCTATTTTCTGGCCCAATTTAAATCAATATACTTCATAATGCATAAATGTACTTAGTGGAAAGATCCTGAGATCACACAACATTTATACTTAAAACCTCGAGTTAAAATCTATTTTGAGATAAAGTTAGTACAGTTTATTTCCACTTAAGTATATATTAATTACAAACATCCGCTCAAACTGGAACTGCGCCTCATCAGAAGATTTAACGAGAGCTCGCAATTTACTCATGTTTATACTTCTTATTTCGCCCCCTTGATAAATGATTCGTCGTGGAATGTTGGCTAATTTGTGACTTCGGATCTTGCTTTTTATATTAATTGTATTTTTTGTCGTGCATTCACTAAGATTTCTTTGTTATACGCTCGTTCTTTTAATGTCAACGAACGTCCTTCGTGGTTGTATGAAAACAATTTTCAGAAATACAATCCTTATTTCGCAGGTTGTGATGAATACCGATGTGATCGTATTTTTAAATACATCGACATTTTATCTCTATTTTCTGTTCAGAATATTTTACACGTGTTTACAGTGTAAACATTTCGAAACCAGCATAAAAGAAGTGGTTTTCGACCAAAATTTGGAATATCGGAATTAAAATTAATTAAGATCCATCCATCTGGTAGTGAAGTCGTGGATGAATTGCCGGTTCTGGAAGAATTAAAAAAAACACAACTACATTAATTATAAAGTAAATCATTAGTTTCAAATTCGACCAAACTGTTACACTCGTGCCATAGTCAAAACCACCCAGCTAGATAAGTATCAAAAGTAATCAATCTAATTAAGACGACTTCTTGAAATATAATGTATTCTTCAAAATCTGAATACTCTCACGAGAAATTTACTATGTAATTTCGCACGTGTGTCATACATCAAGTCGGCACTCCAACGGTTTAACAACCGTTGAGCTGTATCGTCAATTTCGGTTGGGGAACAGATTAGAACAACGCAAGGCCAATCTTTCAGCGTGACTTTGAGCATAACTCTGACTTAGTCACTTGGGTGAATTTAAATGACTATGGAATTATTTTCGGAATATTTTATTGACTTTAAAAAATCATCATTAACGTATTCCTACATGAGTTCATTTTAGGATGCAAAATCTCATTGAATATTTTTCTTGCTACATGCTATTCCTTTTTGTTCTGATCCAGTCTCAACCAACTTCACCTGCTTTTTATACAGCTTCAATTTATCTTGCCACCTGAAGATTCATATTGCACTAGTTACCTGGCAGTATATTCCGTCTTATTCTAGTAAAGTCAAGAATCTTTACTAATGTTGCCAGCTAACGTTTTTGCCTGAAAATTGTGGAGGTGTTAGCCGCTGATTTAATATTTTCATTATAAAACTTGGCCGAGTAATTATTTCTTTTAATTTTATTACAAGTTTTTTATTCAATTCAACTACTTTTTCATTAATTTAGGCTACTATTTTCTAAATTGATTTGCAGCTTTAAATAATATCAGTTTCTACAGTTATTTTATGATTAGAGCCTAATACCGAAGGGGTTAAATCAAAATTCGACTAATTCGATCAACCGATCTGTGTTATATTAAATGGCAGGCATTCAAAGAAAACCTCTGACTTTTCAGAGTCATGTGTGTATTGATAGTCAATTATCACGCACTAAAACGGTGAAGGGAAACATCGTGAGGAAACCTGCATACCATAGCGGTTTATAAGAATTTCTATGGTATGTAAGTCCGCCAACCCGCACTAGGCTAGCGTGGTGGCCTAACCACTCTCAATCGTACTGTCGATTGTAGAGTAGGGCCGTGCCCTGCAGTGGGACGTATATGGGCTGATACAGATTCAAAGAAATCGCTTATAAAAATTTAAAATACATTGTATTTTATTTTGAATACAAATACAAATGTTATTATTCTTTTAGTTGCCCAAATAAATATCATTGCTTTTAAGCAATACATTCTCCTGCAAACAAAATTCGTTTGCAATTATGAAGATTGAGTTTCATTGGATGCCTCTTTAACAAAATTCGAAGAATTTTATGTAAAAAAACAACATTTTTCAATTTTATAATAATATGTTCGGTTCTGTTTGTTGATTTATTTTGATCTGATGTTTGAGGCGAAGTGAAAGACATTTCGGCGTAATGAACGTTTACATAAAAGGCATTTATCGACTGTTTAGAATGAAAAATTTGTTTATAAATGTTACCAAACATTAATTAAAGATGCCCGAGATGTCCTTGACTTTCGACACGTAAAATAAAAATATGGACTCATAAGTATTAAATTATGAAATTAATATCTTCATCGATATTTATTTATAAACTTTATAGTTACTGAATAAATAGTTTTATAATTACTTATGGCCGCTGTCAATAGCTAAATAAGCTGTTATAGTTTTGATACCTGTGTAAAAAAAAAAAATTGTATAGAAAATATAATAATCCGTATTAGGATACGATTACAACGCTGAGGTCTCGCGTTCAAAACCCGGGCCGGGCGAAGTGATTTTTTTTCTATTAATATTATCAGGCCGGAGTCAGATATTTGTGCCCGATATGGCGATAGGCTCGCCCCCTATCGTATTGTGTCCTTTTAGCCCCTCTGCCACCACATCTAGAAAAAAAGCTTGAGTTTATGAATACAGTGTATAAACTGGTCTGTTCTCAGAAGACTCACCCTTTAGAAAGAAAGGGAGTAGAATGTTATTTTATCGTTTTAAATAAATTTACATCGTCACTTATATTCACACGCAAGCCCTCATCTCCTAAATTATATTAGCCGTTAATGAACATTATTTAGATACAAAAGCCATAAAATTACTCGTAAAAACACAATAACAATATTTCATTGTAACAAAAAACATTGGGACAAAGCCGCGCTTGTGCAAAACGGTGCTTTAGAATATTAATTACTTTTTGTCATAAATTTAATTTTGTAAAGGGAATAATGGACGGCGGAGTGTCTCCGAATCTTCGCGTGGAATTAGCAGCGCGAGATTAAAAGCAATCCTTCTTTTTAAAGATGAAACGGCATGTTGCTAACGACCCCGTGACCTGATGTCGGTATCACAAACAACGTCATAAAATTATGAGGATAAGTTGTAAGAGAATGGCGATTGTAAGAAAGTAATAATAAATTGTAAGATTTATTTTTTCTAATATGCAGCAAAGTACCCCCTCTCAATCATATTCTTGATTGTTGAGAAGTGGACCGTATGGGCTGAGACAGAGTAAGACCTAATAACAATGAATATTTGGTATAATTCGCAGTTAAGGTCTTTCTTTTTATCACACACTTGCATAGGTTGCCCAATGGCGTTAAAGTTTAGGGAATTAAAAACCCTGCAAAAACTTGGGTTGAGCTGATTGTCTAGGCTAGGAATTGAATACAGAATCAGTAATGAAAAATCAGTTTTCTTTTAGGACGCTATGAATCTAAATTCTTTGTAGGTGTATTATTCTTATATATCTTGTATCATGTTCCACACGTCAAATAAGGATTGTTACATAATATTGAAAATTTGATTTTTGCTTTGTCAAAAAACGTAATCCAAAGCTGCGTGTATTATGTTTGGCATGCATGTAATTATTCGATAAAATTCCATATACTCACGCCTTTCTCATAGAAGGGGTAGGCAAATGTGTTATCAGGACACCCACGTCTCGGGTTTTTTGTTCCGTCCCACGATAGGGGGCGAGTCTATCACAATATTTCCTCCAGCGTCAGCTTTGCAATAATGCCGTAGTATAACTTACTCTATAGACTGCTTCGGTGGCACTCGCGCTTATTATTATAGTCAATATAATCTCGTCACTTTTTTAAATACCACTGTATGTAAAAAAGCATAAGAAATCTATATACGGCAGATATATGTATTTTTTATTGCATTGAATGGCGAGACGAGTATGCCGTCCGCCCGAAGGTAAGCGATAAGGCCGGTCATAAACAGGAGCAAAACCAAAAAACACCTTGGATTACTTCATTCCACTGCGCTCGCCATCCTGAGACATAAGATGTTAAGTCTCATTATACCTAGTAGTTACTCTGGCTACAATTTCCTTCAAACCGAAATACAATAGTGCATTTACACTTCAGTTTGGCGGGAGAAATAAACATTGCAATGGTACTTACCCAGGCGGCCTCATACATATGAAAGACCTACCACCAGTGAAATATTTAATAATATGTAATTAACTCACGCAATAGAAAATTAAGAGAAGATCAATGCAAGACCTGAAGAGTTAAATTAACTCTCCCCGCATTTTTGATAAAGAGAGGAAGGGATAGTTTTGAAAGACGCCCCAAACGGAATGCGACAGCAAAACTTTTACTTCACTGTCTGTTTCGTTCAAGACGTTGCTACTATCCCGGTAGAGCCGGCCTATTGTCATTTCATTGTTGGGTTTGTTATTGTCATGATTAACTACAAAAAAAGACAACAATTTAGAATAGTAGATTTATAATATGACTTCTTCGATAACTTTTATTAATTTGAACATGAGTCATGAAGTTGGACGATAAAAGCAAAAATACTTATTTGGTTACAAAAAACAAAACAAAACTGATGAATAACGACGAAAAAGAAAAACAATTTCAATTACTGCCTGACGGTTCTATATTCCATTCACTTCCATGAAATTGAACGGTGGCCGTTGATGCTTCAAAACAATATTCCACAGCGGTACAATCCAGCCCACCCTGCAAACTAATTCTTCCACCTCCGGCATTTTGCAGCAAAAACACTCGGCAATACGCAACACCACGAATGACGTCAGCACGACGGTTTAATTTACCACTTGGCGAACTCGCGTAACTCAACTTTATCGATACCGGCGAAGTACCCAGCACTAGGTATTATTTCAAGAGACGGTTAGCAGTTGCGAACTGCAGTAAAAGTTAGGCGCTAACGAGGGTCTACCAGCGGATTTGTACCTCTGCTTGTTAAATGTTTCTCAGTTTTGCGGTTGTTTAAAAACGGTGAGATTTTTGGCGATACTTGAAGGAGGTCGGAATGTTTACGGAAACTCTTTTAGAAGCTGGGCGGTGGAGTGATTGCAATTGATTAAAATAATAAATACATAATAATAAATAACATCCAACAGTCACATACATAGTCCTGACCCCACACTAAGATCGAGTCTTGTGTCGTGGGTATCAGGAACTACGAGAGACTTTTCGGTCTCACAAACACCCAAGCCTGATACAAATACCTGTGGATTACACAAATATTTGTTTCGTTGCGGGGATCGAAACCGCGGCCTTTCGTTTCACAGCCGGCGTCTAACCAGGTGCGCCACGAAGGCTGTCAAAAATTGACGATTGCGGTGAAATGATTGGTATTAGCCAGGAGGAAAGTGATTTAGTCTAGTTGCAGCTAATTAGCTAATTGGTCGGGTCATCTATGCCAGTATCGTCTCCAAACCAAAACCAAGTGAACAGTTCATTTTAATTTATTCTTATTTGATTTAATATTTATCCAAACAAATATGTAATATTATGATTTTTCCATATAAATACTAAAATATGAAAACAATAAAATACAGATCGTCGGATTAGTTACTAGACTACTTCTCCAGAATCTTACTGAATAATTAAACTTCCTTCTTCTTCGTCGTCTTCTTCTTTGGATGCCTCTTTAGTGTTGTGTGTTCCCGTTAGCTTCTTGTATTCGTTTTTGCCATTAGCTAGGTGAAACAATTGTTCAAAAGCGGTGACAACGGTCAAATACCGGTTGAAAAAAAAATACTAAAAAAATAAACATAAGAAAATCCTTTAGTCCAGATTTGAAAAAAGTATCTATGAAAATACGTGAATTATTTTCCAACAACTGCCATTCAAAAAACTGAAGATACTACACAAAAAGATACATATTTAAAATACGTAATTTTAGATCCACATTTTGATAGTCAAATGTCGTAAAACCCGTTATGATACAGTAAAATGACTTACTCAAGCCTCTTACTTCATAAAACAAGAATCAATGAGGTCTGAAAAGGGTACTTAGGTACGTTAAATCCCTGAATAAGGACAGAATTTAGCACCTTTTTATCAGCTTTTGCCGATGAATGAAATATAAGGCACAAGCAGTATCGGTTCAGTGAATTCTGTGAAATGTTTGGTGTAACAGCAAAATAAATACGGTAAACCTATATTGTTGTAATCGTATTGATCGAGTTACCTAAAATATCTTTATTTGCGTTATCAAATTCAAAAATACCTTGAGTTAATTTGTTTGTTTAGAATTCGTGATACTCTTCTATATTTGGAACTATTGTATATTGTATCTTATCTTATGAATATAATCGAGCAATTAAGATTTTGCGTAGGTGTTTGTACCTTAAGGCGTTAGTCGATAATGCCTAATTATATTAGAACTAACAGCCAACGTACAGTTCAAATAGCTAAATTTAGAATGTAGCTGTTGTGTTTCGGTTTGAAGGACATTGTAGCCAGAGTAACTACAAGACACTTTGAGATTTAACATCTCATATCGCAGGATGGCGGGCGCAGTGGGAGGCCAAGCATTGCTTTGTAATTCAAGCTGTTGTTTGATTTTGATACTGTTCATGAGCGGTCCTATCACTTACTATCAGGTGAACGGCATGCTTGTCGGCCAACAAAAAGGCTGATCATGATTGTAATAAAAATGAAAATTGATACTTTAGCTTTTGAAATGTTGCAGATGGGATATTCGACAGTCGTGGTTATTAATTTAATATTTGTTTGCACAGACAGCTCACGGCTCTAGCTGTAAACTTTGTGATATTCTAGGCAAAAGTGATCAAATATGTACGTATATCCAGCCTACTGTAACAACATCATAAATAAACAATTTAGTTTCCTTCAGTTTATTCATGGATACATCCACTTTCGCAACTTCTAAGATATTCCAAACGGTATTTGTAATTTGATTTACATAATTGATAGAGTCATATCATTTATCGATAGAAGTTAGAAGTGGAGCAATCGATGCTATCTTATAAGTGAAGTAAACGATCTTTTTCTTTCTCAACTTTTATTATGAATGTAGTGATGTGAAACGAGGAGCTATGGGTTAATAATTAACTAACTCCAAGAAATAATTTGTGGACAATAAATCTCCTCGACGCATAATTATCTTGGTTATTGACGCAATGTGACAATGTGTGTATTTATTTTATCGACAATTACTATTCACTGTAGCGAAAAAATATGCAGATTTTATAAATATTTTACTGACAAAATAAAACACTTTTAAATTAATTGTGTTAGTTTAAATATAATCTGAAATAACTGACATTATAGTACAGCTAAAACTTAAACTGAACCATCGAAATAAGAGACACAAAACTCGCATACGGACTAGTTTTAAATTCAAGCCGAACCACTTTAAAAAGGTCATAAATCTTTTAACAAAAGTAAGTGCATCCTATTTTGTCCCAAAACGGCGTTTATTTAAAGTAAATTCCGTTGTTGCAGTGTTCAAATCCCAAACATCATTATCAACTGACTCCGGCCTCTGCACCGAGAGGGGGCTGCGAAGGACGCACATAGAACTCATCAAACCCCCAGGGAAGAGGATCGGACTTAAGCTGGCAGGTATGTGTCGGGTAACAAAGTTAGCGAAAAAGGTAGAAGGTAAATCTTGTAGTACATTTTAAGCCGTACAAGTCTCTTGGGGTTGAAATTGAAAATCATTTCATTCGTTCAGAACGAGACCTGCGCGGCGGTTTTTAGATTACCTGTGTGATTTACGAAGATAATTTTAGGCAAGTTTGGATTATGTTTTGAGTAGGTATGATTAATAAAATCTGCAGAACGTTTGATGCATATTTTAGATAATATTTAATGTATTTTAATGAAAATGCATATGTGGAGGCAAACGCATCTAGGAATGCAAAATATATGCAAATCGTTGTCCAAATTTGGACTGCTTTTGTCCCAGCTGGACATACAGGGTTATTTTCATTTGAGTATTCAAATTTTGACAGGAGGTTCAAAATCATGAATAATGGACTATAGTCCATTAGTAAAATAATATATTACTCTGTACAAAATATTTCATAATTCTTATCCTCGCAAAACAAAATTCAAAGACAATACGCACAATTATAATAAGCCCATGCATAAATTAAACAAACACACGCGTCCGCCGTTTGTGAATAAAAACGACCACCGACCGTATTGTTCGTATTAGACAGTGAGTATAATCTAAAACAAATGTCTTATTATTTGTTTAATCAAATATTTTCCACCTTGCTTTTAACAGTATTATTCCCTTGATACACAAAAAAAATGTGCAATCTTAAAAAATAACCCTGTATATCAAGAAAGTTACTTAAGGTGTTTATGAATATGAACTAAACTTATAGACGCAATTTTTGATTGCCCCTTTGCATTGAATAGGTTCTGAAACTCGATTTGAAAAAAATATTTCACCATTCGAAATCTACACTAACCCTGCCTATATTTTTATCTAAATTGTTAAAAAAGGATTGAAATGGAAATGGAAAATCGAAACCACTCAATATACAGTTTTTTTTTTTATATTGGGATTTTAGCTTCCTATTACAAACGAAAATTAAAAGCTTGCAAAAAATTTTGGTAACATCAATATAGGGGTGAAATAAGGAATGAAATAATGAATGGAAATCAAAAAACGCTGAAGCTGGTTAATTACCACGAATAAAAACTAATGTCATGTTATGTCATGCGTCGTTTCTTTATTAGTCTTGAAAAAGCGAAATATCTACTAAAGGTATTAAAGCTTATAGGAAAGGTTAACTTCGTTATCAATTATTCTTCGATTTACATTACAGAATTTTCCCTGCTCGTAAAATCTGTGTCAATATGCGGCGCAATTAAGTATTTAATTTCGGAGCCATCAACGCAATTTCCATCATAATACCTGCGTCGATTTAAATAGGCTTTATACCGGTGTATAGGTTGAGCCTCAAGTTATAATGTTTCGTTTCACCCGACCCAAAATAACCGCCGGCTATAAATGTAATAAATTATTCATCCGCCGGCCGAGACCAATCATGGATAAAATGCAGTGTAAATTATTTTTTAGTTGAATTTTTCACAATTTGAAAATTGATATTCACGTAGTTTATTTTTATAACGGATTTGCTATCTGAAACATTCAATGACACATTGTTTGTGTTTTATCGCTTGATCCTTGAATTGGCATCGTTATTTAATTATATAATTGATACTGGTTTTGTAGTGTTTCTTGCTTGTTCGTCTCTAATGAAAGCCGCTTTTCCAACCGAGTGGTAGATAAAAATAATAATAATAATAGGTAGATAAAAATGATGTTCAACACTTTAATGGATTAAATAAATTATTTTTATTGTAATTTATGATATTTTATTGCAAATTCATCACTACAAATGTACTAAGAATCAAATTAAAGCTAAAGATACTCTACGATACGTGCCAAACCATTGAGTCATTAGACGTCAGTGCCCACGTTAAAGCTTTAGGGCTCTCTCGGAGCCATTCGATAGATACTAATGTTTAACCGATAGCAAAACAAATGGTTTTGAAATTTAGTCATTGAACTCTTTCCTAAGCTTCAATTCGGGGTAGTGACAACTTATATAATATTCCTTTTAATGCAGATCCTATAGTTAATGTGGTGATAAATGAAATGTACCAATCAATTCCAGCATTGCATTAATTGATCTTGTTGTATTGGCAGGTTATCATTCGATGTCAATTTATTTCATTTCACCTGTTTAATGTCGGCGCTATCGAAACATATTTCATTTAATTGAATAATCGGTTTAATCGCCGTGCCAATTTTGTAATGTGTTTTAGTTTTAATAGCTTTCGAAGAACGTTTTGAATGTACTTTGCATACTAAATGTAGTTTTACTAAAGCTGCCAATTGTGATTCGAAGAAGTTTGAAATATCAGTACTAGAAGGACAAAATTTGTGAACACATTTTAGGTACCATTGAACGAATTTCCAATCTATGTGAATTGACTGACAAGATATTGAAGATACACATGTCATGATAGAAAAGAAAAAATCCTGAAGAATTTCAATTCAGTCCTCTTTGAGCAGCACCAGGAAATCAACGAGTGTGACGGAATGCCATAAAAAAATCACACCCGTAACCATAATTAAAGTCAGAACAAGCTATTCCCTCACTCCGTCACCGAACACGATGTACCAAAGCATAAATCTCTCCGCGCCATAATTCTCGCCACCGCGGAATTCTTTGCCGTTTCGGAATTAAAATCGTAATTTGTCGGATATTCGGCGGATACTGCGGATATAGCCGCGAGCGTGAAAAGTGGCCTTTGTCCGGCATTATGTGGTATATTTAAATTTGATCAAATATGTGGTAATTTATGGATTGTCGGCTTTAGATTTAGTGCGGCCGTAGCCTGCGTGAATTATAGTCTTGATTGCAACAGTGGGGTGCAAATCCTGATATATGCAAAGAAGATTTACGGCTCTTGATGCACTACGAGGTGAATTTTGATAATAAATATTTTCTTTTTGCTTTAGCTTTCATTTTAGGTCTTTGTCTATTCGTAAGAATTGTTTTGTTGTGGATTTTTGTTATGAACGTTTAAATTTAAATAACTTTGCATTATATTAAGTTTCCATTCTGAATAAAAGTAGAGCGAAAAAAAGGCAGCTAAAAAATATACAGGTTAAGATTTAGAAAATAAACAATGATATTCGATTCCTCTTATCATGACAATATTTATTTAGCCAATCTTGATCGGTGTTAGTTTTGGCAATTTGATTAAGATATCTTCAGGCGTATTTTCAGGAGTTATTTTACGTGACCTGAAAAACTTTCAATCTCCTTTATTTCGTAGAGATTCTAAATGAGAAATAGTTGTTCATGGCCATTCGCTATTGGAAAGGCAATTGATAGGGCGGGATGTAATGCATTGTGGTCACTTCAAAGGGCAGCTATTTCGTAGGACCTAGTACTGCGTACTATCTGAACTCCGCACTTAACTTCCAATAAATACCTACCTCTAAGGTACAAAACAGAGATATTTTGATCCATCTTATCAACTTTCCTCTTATTATTATAATGTATTTCACAACACCAAAACCGTATTAATTTAGTATTGAATAGAAGATAAGAAAAATTATCACTTCGACAATTTAGCCGGGGGCGTTTCTTTCCACAATCGGGGTTAATCCACATTTACATATTTATTGGGAGCGCTGAGGGCGGCGCCTAATCGATATTGCGCTGCCTTATTGTCGCAAACAGGCTTTTCAAATTTCATATGAATGTGTTTAAAATGTTAATTGCTTTTTGACGAAGCTTGTGGTGATGCAAATAATGTTTTCAATGTTTAATTTTGAACGGTGTTTAATAATCACCGCAAAATATCCTTTGTAGCAAACATTAATTTGCAGCTTCAAAATTAGTTTTATAGTAAGTGAGATATTAATATTTTAGTATTTTTTTGAGGACGTCAAAGCACGATTGTTTTATACATTTTTGTTACCACCAAATTAGAATTATTGGTACTTGTGTATGGTTTGAAATCAGTTTAAGATTTAAAAAACACACACAACGTTTTCACAGTTTTTTACAACGTAATCCTTGTTTTTTTTTATATAGCACGGCAATGTAACTTTCAATGTTGTCTAGATAGAGTATCGAATCGCCCCAGACGGCGGTCATGCTTCATCTTCTTCATTCCATTTTTATTCTTCAAATACATAAGCCTTTTTCCAGAAGGGGTAGGCTAGTGTGTTAAGTGCTAGGATAGCCACATTTCTCTATGTATTTTCCGTCCCACGATATGTAAACACGATGTGATGATAGGGGGCGAGCCTATCGCTAAATCGGGCCCAAGTTCCACTTTTCCCGACCTGGAATTCGATAATATGATACTGTTTGAATAATTAAGAAAATATAATCAATTAACCTATAGTATCGTACAACTGTATATAATTAGTACACGTGTATGCCGTCGTGGCCTGTAATGTATTTGCGCAATTAATAACACCAATGCGACAATTTGATTGCTTGCTTCTCAATCCGTAATGAGTGATTGGATTAATTTGGTGAATAGGTAATCTGTCTGATATAGTGATACGAAGTGTGCAATGGATGGATTCCATCATAGTGTTTGTTTGATGTATATATGCTTGATGAACTGTGATGTAAATACGAGCCTAGACAATTTACATACATGATAGCTCTCATGCGGTTTAGGAAACCATCGTGAGGTAACCTGCAAACCATAGCGATTTTAAATAATTTCCATGGTGTATAAAGTTTGCCAACCCGTACTAAGCCAGCGTAGTGGACTATGTGGTCTAATCACTCTCAATCCTACTTTCGATTGTAGAGGGCCCGTGCCCTGCAGTGGGACGCATATGGCCTGTTACAGAAGACAGACAGATAGCTTTTATTCGTGATAGAGATCTATTCCAGGGTTTATCCAAACTGCGACCGAAAACTAAACTAGGTGGTAGTTTTAGTGATTTTAGAGACATTATTAGTAAAACTTTCGCATTTTGTAATAATATTTTACGTAGCATCTGGGATCGTAAAGACACGATATTTCTAAAAAGGTACATCATTGTTTAAGGAAAATCTATGTATTTACCACCCAAAGAAGACGATAGATAAATATTCAAATAAAAAATTTACACTTTTTTTTTGGGAAGCTTTATTGTGTCTGAAATTACTAAAATTACCACCTGACGCGTTTTCGGTCGCAGTCTCGATATACCCGGTATAATTGATGATCGACCAAATAGAAACTATTTAACGCCAAATATAAGTTTGACAGTAAATACTTTCACTACAAGGACCAAAATTAATAAAGACAATTTAAAACCAAGTAAAATAAATTTGAACGTGAATATAATCAACGTTGAGAACAAGTCAGAAATCTGCTGACTCCGTCGCATTTATAGCCATTACAACCAGCCATAATTTCTAAATCGACACAAACCACATTTTCCCAATACTGTTCAGTTACCCAAAGTGGGAAGGAGGAAAGAAAAAATCTTTTGATTTATTGCAACAAATCTGAGTAACATTGTAAGCGGTTTTTTCTTTGACGTTCCGAGTTTCCGAGTTCGGTAGTTTCGATTGTGTTCAACAGAAAGTTTAAATGGTACTGCCGTCATGGATTATAAAGTTTTGCGCAACATAAAGGTACGTCACCGTGGAAATGTGCAAACGTATAGTCAAATCAGCTATTTCAGGAGCTCAATATTTGTCAAGCAATTAAACGATTGGACATATTTGTAGAATGCACTTTTATAATATTTTCTTAAGTGTTTTATGAGATTTCTTGATTTTACTATAACGTAAGGGTTTGTTCAGATGCAGAAATATATATTTACAGGGTCTTAAATATGCAACGCATTATTTTAAAAATATTTTAATGTACGCCTTTGAAATGACAGATATTTATATCTGTAGCCATCGTAGTAACACTGACCTGTATGAATGTACGGATTTTGCACCCCAAAAAACTTATATCCCATTTATTACCCAAGACCGTTCCATAATTTGGATCTATTAATAACAACTTTGCCACCTAAAAGACAATGGTATCATTATCATTAATAATTTCACACGGAGCAGACGCGTCGCCGCGGGCTCAACTGCGCTTCGCTCGTACAGATTTAGCGTCGGTCTCGTTTGACGCGGTAAATACGCAGTAAATCTCGCCTGGACGGAATTAACTCGAAACGCTCTTTAACAGCATCCCGTGGAAGTGGTCATTGTGCTGCCAACTTGATATTTGAACTGTAAGACCAGTGTAGGATGTTGAATGTCAATATTAGCTCAGAGAGCGGTAAATACGATACGGTCAATATGATGCTTCATAAAAGGTTCCTATACTATTGTCCTTACTACAGTTACGACATATTTGAACTAAAAAATAATACGCATAAAAATGTGTCATCAATATTAATTGTGGTATGCTGTTTATGACATATTGCATTTATTAAAATTCGTGACATAAAGCAACAAACAAATAATTAATTATCTCATAACGACTGTATTAACTTAATTTACGAATAAGTCAGAGTTATACCATACTTACTATGTAAAGTATCCCCGAATATTCAATTAGATATGATGTAGTCTTGCTTCTTCGTACTCTCTTCATATTATTTGTATGCAGTATAGTTTTGAAAATATTATCTAAATCATGTCTGCTATCAATAACATAGAAAACTCTGAAATATCACTACTCTGATTAAATTTTAATTATAATTTACAAGTCTACCCATGCGTACAAACAATGGCTCTTATATTGAGCAAGTTGCAGTAATATTTTCGCTCAAAAATTTCGTTCACACAAGAACTCGACACAAACGAGTGAGTGTAACGAGACCAGGGTTAAGAAATTTAAATTGCTCTGAATTCGCAGACCTGAAATTACACGCTCTTTCCCAGTAATGGTCATGCCCCTTAATGTCGAGGAAAGAATTTGACCCAAATTAAACCGTCATACGGAACAAGACGCCGATACGAATACAAACTTTTGCTAAAGGCTTTTTGTATACTATGTTAATATAAAATGCAAACATTATTATTGTTTTTGTACAGTATAACATTTATATATAGAATAGCAGCATCAGGATTTCCAGTGAATGGTTGTGCAAATAAAAGACAAAGACAGACATTCAATAGAATCATCAATAACATATTTAGTATTAATAATTTAATTGATAAACAGAAAGCAATGAATAATTAATTAATCATTACACCACCTATGGCCACAACCTACGAAATGAGAGAGAGATGAATATTCAAACTAAATAGTCATACTAAATAATACATTGCAAATAGCAATCTAAGTTTTAAAGTAGGTGGTCCAGACTGAGTTTAAAACGTACAATTTGCTCCACGCGCTACCAAACACGTAAACAACAAACCCAGAGACAGTCGAGCTGCCCATAAAACTGAACGTAAACTAGTACCGAAAAGATAATAGTAATTAACTGCCCGTCGCGCACACTCGCGCGTTATTCATAAAGCAATAATTTGTATTAAACAAATGGTTGTTTGTACTGGTGTAATTTATTCGGGGATTAAGAATGGACTGCTGATTTTGGAGCTGTTGTGCGCAGATCCGTTTGAATTAGAAAGTTTATTATTTATTTCCGGGTTTTTAGATTTCTGACTATTCATCTTTTTTATTGAAATGAATGGCGAGACGAGCATGCCTTTCGCCTGATGGTAAGAGAGACGACCGCTTATGAACAGTAGCAAAACCAAACAACACCTTGAATTACAAAGCAATGATCAATGTTGTTAAGTCTTAATATGTCCAGTAGTTACTCTGACTACAATGTCCTTTAATCCGAAACACAACAGTGCATTACTGTTTTGTGGGAGAAATAGATATTGCGGTGGTACCTACCCAGGCGGCCTCTCACATATGAGAGACATACCACCAGTAAAACAACCATTTAGGAGCGTGACTCTTAAATAAACATAATATTCTGTAACAAGGTCTTATTTTTAATTTTTTTTCGTATTTACGTAAGCTCTATGTTATTTTAGTGCGGGTTGGCCATATTGTTTACACAAATGGCGTATGAGTGGTCTTAATGCTTAATTTCTACCGGTCAGTAAAGTGACACATAGATGAAAGCAGTGCGTAGGTAAATAACTAATAAAGTTCATAAACATTATCATCTTATCTATACATCCTAACAAAAAACTGTGTTCAGTATGTACACAAAAAGCGATATCACATGACGTAGCGTAACTCATAACGTAATAATCTGGAACTAAATAAAAAATAAAGTTCATAATCATTATCCACACATCTTAAATGAAATTGCGTCTAGTATTTACAAAAAGCCGTATCACATGACGCAGCGTAACTCATAACGTAATAATCTGTTAGAAATAACACCCGGGGTGAGTAGGTGCGCGCGCGAACAGATTTAAAGCATCAATTAGAGCGTTGCTGTGGGGGGCTAAATTTGTTCCGCCGCGGAGAATAAAAATAGATATTTTTGATGGATTAGAGACGACGCTACTCTGGATGTGTCTGGTCGTGGTATTGCTGCAGCTGTATTGGAATTGGAACAATAACTTTTGTCTTAAAAATTGGGCTGTACATTACTCAACGAATACACTAAAACAGTGTATATTACCTGGAGGTGAAGTATTATTTATCATTCTTCAGGTCTAAATTTGTGACTATCAATAATCAGGTCAAATCGTTGTTCATAACTTAGCATTAAGCCAAATACACTTAAATATTGATCGAATGATTGGATGTCGTTATCAATATAGGCACTTATATGAAAATGTAATGTTCATTAATATCTATTAATAGGGAACTCTCTCACCGGTATTCAATGTCAATTGTTAGTAGTTTAACTTAGTAGTAAACATATTCAATGCATCTACGTATATGAGAGTAATTCACAATAAATTATGATAATTAATCGTCAATTAAGATTTTCCAAAATATTATTACAGAATGTTATACTCGTAGTGAATGCAATGGTTCAAACTTACATTGCCGACATATCACAATACAGTGTGAAGTTATTTTCCCTTTCAAGTAATATCTCGCCAATACATCTAAATTAATATTTATAATAAAGAAGAATTTCATTGTTTGTTCATTTAAATTTAATGAAGAAATTTATTTTAATAGGCTTTGAAACTACTGGATTGACTTGCAAATTTATTTCACCATTAGATTAGAATCCTACATTATGCATGATGATCATAGGCGATAGAATATTTTCAAAAAGTGTAACTGCACCCGGTCGGAACCGGGCCGGTACGCTAGTGTAATAATAAAATGAGTATGGAAGGGGCAGTCTCAAACTTATATAACCAACAAACAAGTAAAATATTACCCAGAAGACACATTCAGTGCTACAACATCCATGTAAACTAACACAACGCAGCTGTCGAGATGTCTCTGCTTTGGTTTAAAATTTTACATGAACGTAAAGAGAAAAAACTAGAAACACATCGTAAAGAGCACTCCACACTGTTTATGGCCGGAGTGATGCGATGTCCCGAGATGGCCCTGACGTACTTAAAGCAGGTAAAGTTACATAGTTTTATAACTTAAAAACCTTGGGGGCATTGTATGTTCCGTCTCACGATGTGATAGGAGGCGAGATTATCGCCATATCGAGCACTAATTCTTGACTCCGGACTGATAATGAACAGAAAAATCCAATATCACTTTGCCCGACCTGGGATTCGAACCCGTGACTTCAGCTTTTTAATTGTACCGTAGAACAACTACCGTAAAAGTCGCCAACATTGCCCGATTTTTTGATAAAATCTGCTATATTTCATATTTTTTCTATAACCACCTATATATTTTTTTTCATTTACATCAACTATATAACCATATGCTACTATTAACTATGTTATATTTAAAATAAATTAATATTTTAAATTTATTTTTTACTATTTTAATGATGGGCAAAGTTATGTGGCGATCAGCTAACATTGCCCATGTTGATATCTGCCAAAATATGACCCATATTATTACACAATTAAAAATGAAATAAGTATAAAAAACAATCTTGGCAGTGGTTTAGAAAAAAACTCTCAAAGTTAACAGATTCTCGTAACAAAACATTATGGGCAATTTTACCTAGCGATTCTTACTCTTTCCATACAAACTCTGATAAATGGTTAAAAACTCTTAGGGCTGTCACATTACAGTAAATTGATTTTACTTTATATAATTTCTCACATTTTTACTTTTCATCATATGAAATGATGGGAAGTGGTAATTAAATCAAGCTATAGTAATCTTTTATTTAAATAAATTTAAAATATGCTACAAACAAAATGCCAACTTAAGTTTTGATCTATTTGGCAATCAAAATAAAGTAAGTACCTTCTTTTTTTTAAGTCCATTAAAAAGACACCTTTCTGAATTCGATTGATCTTTAAAATAACAGGCGTCGAAACCTTTTTAGATTTTATCAAATTAATTTATCGAGATATTGACAACCCTAGGTACTTTTTGATGATGGGCAATGTTGTCAAGCACAGGTCTGAAAAAGTCAGGGTAAAATTGCCCATCCCGAAATTTAATGACTTTTTAACGATTAGATAACTAAACTGTTATTAAAGTACTTAATAATTCATATTCTATGGCATACATTAAAATAATTTATCTGCGGTCTCGTCATGACGCACAATCCACGATTATTTTTTTTCAGACGAAATTGGCCCGCCAAAAGACATACCTTTTTTGACAAGCTCTCACAAGCTACTAAATAAACTCAGGAATAACTGCGATTCACAGTACTATCATAAATATAATCAACTTTCCTACCAAATAATAAATGATGCCATAGACTTAAATATTTTTTTCATATTAACGGATTTGTTAAAAAAATGATTTTAGGGCAATGTTAACCTGTGTGGCAAAGTTGGCGACTTTTACGGTACGCCACCGAGACAGTCAGTCAGTTTCAGTAGATGGTTAAACTTAAGCATGTTGACCCAGAGAGTGTATTCTTTCTCTGTATCAGGACATATACATCCCACTGCTGATTGAAATGAAATGAAAATGAAAATGAAATGAAAATGAAAATGAAAATAATTTATTGAATCCATTAAAATGTTCAACATCATTTAGATTCAGTCATTTTTTTATCTACCACCCGGTTCGGAAAGCTGTTTTCACTAGAGAAGAACGGGCAAGAAACTCTAGTGTTACTCTTTTCAAAACCAGTTTACAATGTAGTGAATTGATTGAGAGGGGTAAGGCCATATAGCCACCACACTGTCTTAGTGCGGGTTGGCGGACTTTATATACTACAGACATTTTTATAAATCACTATAATAAGCAGGCTTCCTAACGATATAATTTTCCTTCACCCTTATAGTCTGTGGTGAGTGACTATCAATACACACATAATATGTTTTTTAATTTATTATCAAAGGCAAAGTAGTTACTTATGCTGTCTCCCCTTTTTTTGTTTTTGAAAAAAAATCTCATAGGATTCTCTACCAGTGAGGTATACGGGGTTCGCTGGTTTCTTACCGCATAAAACCCTATGTTGATCACCACCTGAACTTCGAAAGAACTTCGTTAGTTTTAAAGTGGCTTGAACAGAACTGGAGCACATTGAAGACGTATAAGCTTCCCAGTACATAAAATGAATAATGTTGAACAAAGTTTATTACCCAAAGGTTTCTCACAATAACCCTTGCGTTAGCAGTTTATTTCAACAACACTTTACTACAAATTAGCAATTTTACCTAGCACAGAACTACAGACAAGTAATGGGCATATCCACAAACTAGATGAAATTATGTTCCGTACATTTTACTATCTTTTCTCTGAAAAAAAGTACTAGGTATTTTACTTAGGTCAAAAAATTGTTATACATATTACAAAAGGTCTGAACCATATCGAACTCTAACAAACCGTTGATATACAATGAATATTTTAACAAATATATTCAGTGTACATTATATAATTTCCCTGAATGAAGTAAAAGTCCTTAAACTGAATAGAAATATTAATAGGCCTTTGTTCAGTAATTTTGTAGCACATTCCTATGTCCCATTCATCAACCAATTTATATAATTACGCCGTCATATCCATGTCGATATTTTATGTCACTAGTTTTACATTTGATATGAATGCATTAGTTTTGCGAACTAAAAGAACTGAAAATAATCTTGTTTCTTGGATAAAAATTTTAGGTAAATACAACTTTAAATATTCTAATCCTGCAAAGGCGATTTCCATACAGGAAATACTCTGTATCGGTATCACTCCATTTACGTCCCACTGCATGGCACGGGCTTTACAATCAAGATTTTGATTAAAGGGGCTAGGCAATATAGTCAACCATGCTTCACTAGTGCGGTTTGGCGAACTTTACATGCCATAGAAATTCTTACAAATGTCAACATAATATTGGCAGCCACGTCTGGTCCGTTACCAACAGCCCACCCCGCATTTATTATAAAATACTCAATAATCGAATACTCGTCAATTTAAATCTCCATTCACGACACTCAGACGAATAAATCGACTCACTCCGCTCCGCAATCAGTACTCCAACTTAAGTAACAATCGGACGTATTCAAGCACTAGTAACCGCGAACGATTACGTTAATTGGATCCGGAATTAGTCCGGTCCGAGATCGTCCCCTATAAAATGTGATTAAGAACCTTTATTCCAACTGAAACTTTGTGAAAGAACCTTGAAGTTTAGATGTTCGACAAATTTGAATGGCATGGGGCTGCCGTATATGCCATTCGATACTCTGTCTCGAAGGCATTTGAATTCACCATCAGGTGCAGTGCAGTCATTATGCTGGCCCTGATTTTAAAAAATCCTAGAATTACGAATGTTACTGATATAGCCCAGTAAGTTCAAGTGTTGGAAAAGGACTATAAAAGCGTGTAAAACTGATGACCAATAAAGCCGTAAAGTTGTTCAATGTAAGACTGTTATCAGGGTAGTAGGAATTCGTTTATATACACCACTTCCAAAATTATTTTATTTTATTTATTAGGGTTTAGTAACAGTTGTTATAATAATACATAATTATGACATCTTACAATATTTTAACAAAGTTTTGTGCGTGTTTCACAACCACTTATAAGTAAACACAACATGCGAACAATAAATTGCACATTGTATGAAATTACATCGAGAACATTTCTAAAAGTCCATATCGAAATTTATTCTTTGACCTAATTTAATAACTCAATTATATAACTTCCAAAACCAATCGCGGGCCAAAATCGACTTTGGGACTTACTGGTATAACACGAAACTTGTTTATAAGCTTCATTTATTTAGAAAAAACAAAACAGAAAATCGTAATGTCATGAACATCAACGTATATATAATATTCAAAATAATAAACACGTAATAACCAACCACTACCCGTGATCAATTACTTAACGTTCGTATCTAGTAACCCAATAAATAATTCCAAATAACCCGCAATAAAGATCTCAGCAAAATTAATCCAGTCCACTCAAATCAGAGCGAGGGTCGAAATGTCCCGTACTATGATTTATTCACCAAGCTGATACTGAACACTAAAATGATTGGGTAACCGGCGGCGATTATGATGATTGAATCTGGAATTAGTTCCGTGTAACACCACACGACCCTCAATAATACATGATTGGGGTCGTTAAAGCCCTTCGGCCGGTCGCCGGTAAAATGGCTATTTGTATACGTATAATTATCACAGAAGGGTTAATATTCTGCGGATTGTGGATTAAGGAAGAAGTCCAATGAAGTGTATTAAAGTGATTTGATGTCTGAATTAACAAATTGCCTGTTTCAATGTAGACCAATTTCTGTTCAGCGGCGGATTAAGCGTGGCTGAAAAAGAACACTGGATTGCTTTGGTTGAAATATATTTACTTGTTTAATAAGTAATATTAATAAGGATACTGACATAGTGTATTGATCTTATTGCTATATTATTAACGTATATTACGCTTTTTGGATTTTATTTGACTTTTATTCTTTCCTGTACACAAAAAAGGACAAAAATATATAATATATCATAAATTATTGAACAGATAAAATTTAAGAATACCATTGGTGGTCTTATCGCTCTAGGCGATTTATTATAGACAACCTTTGGATGGATGTAAGAAAAGAATAAGAAGAGAGGGTAGTATAAAATTTAAGGAAAACATGTTCTTATAAAGAATAATTAAATAAATTATTAATATATAATATTAATATAATACATCTTCTATAATATAGGATTATGATAAATACGGTAAAAAACCTCATATACAATATATTGTAATTATTTAATCAATGTTTCAGCTCCGATATATAAATTTTCCTGAGATTGAATATAATAATAAAGGATAACAGTCCGTTCCGAGAGGTGAGGAAATGTCAAAAATTAAATCGTTTCCGTATCGTAGTCAAAACAATAGAATTGATTGTTCTATCACTTGTTTGCTTTAGCGGTAACAAATTGCGTAACTGTGAGCTTAAAAAGTTGGGTTCGAATCCCAGGTCATGTAATCCACTTAGCGCGTATTTTTCGCCTCGAAAGGGTCAAAACTGTAGATTGATACTATAATCTAGTACAGGGCTGGAGTTAGCAATTAGCAACTGGCTCTCCTCCTATTACAACGCACGGAAAATAAGCTCGCCATATGGTGTGTAGTGTGGGTGGCGCGTGGGTGGTTATGGATATAACATTTTATTTTTCCTTTTAATTAAATCATAGACTAGATTTCCAGGCCGGCACCAGCCCAGGTGCAGATATATTTTTCAAAATAGCGGCCAAAATGTTCAATTCCAACTATCAATTTACGATTTCGACCAATCGGACCACGAAAACAAATAAAATTTCCTCATATTTGCTAGATTTTTCACTATTGCTTCTCTCTTATAAATCATTACATGATGATATATAGTTTATCTATAGCATTCCTCGTTAAATGACCTATCTAACACAAAAACATTTTTTCAATTCGAACCAGTAATTCCTTTGATTAGAGGTAACAAACCAATTAACTCTTCAGCTTTATATATTAGTATAGATTCAAAAGTTAATTGTAAAGTTAGTTCTAAAGTTCCATATTCAGTCAGTATATGGACAGGCATATAAATTGTCAAATAAATGTAGTATGTATTAACATTAAACTACCTTATTCATAGACAGTTTTAAAACTTATGGATATATATATATATATATTGTTTTTGTACACCAAATAAATCTTAAACTAAAACTAATATTTAACATAAGAGTACAAATGGCAGTTGTATCGCTCAAGGCAATCTCTTACTGACTACCATGGGATGGACATAAGTGAAGGAAAATACTTAGTTTAGTTATCGAATATTTTCTCCTTTACGATCGACTTTTGAATTCAATTTAAGTGAAGAATACAAAATATTCGGTAGATAAAATAGATTTAAACCTAAGCTGTATTAACAGACAGTCCGAAAATGTATTTCTCATAAATAATCCCCAAGTTCTAACACGTATGTATGCCTAATTACGTTAATATAATAGGACAATAGTACGTGACGAGTTAAAACAATTGAATACGTTTGTATTCTAGAACGTGTATTGTTCTAATTGAGGCCGAATACTTTACTGAAAATATTATGTAAAATTTCATGTCTGTGTTTGTTCTAAAATACAGAATTGTTCGTATCCAACATGTATTTAGGCAAACAGAGATTTAATTTGACCAGTACTTGTAAAAAAAAATTTAAAACGTAAAAGAGTTTATAATTTACATACATATATAGCCTTACATTTTTATCCCCGAATGTTTAGGCACAGGTATTATAAGTGCCAATCACATTTGGCCGAGCAAAAAGAATGCCCATTCACAGTATCGATAAAAAATATCGTTGATCCCGATATCGATACTGCTTAAAATTCATTATAGCATTTTTATGGTTTGGCCTTACACGTTTTCCTATTTTATGCCGGGTTACAGATTTTTATAAAATAAAGTAATTATCATCTCACTAATATTTTTTATTGGACTACAAGTTTATTTCTCCAAGAAATTTGGGCCTGGGGCGCAAATATGTTTATACCTATTTATTAAAAAAATATACATTTTTATAAACTGATTTTATCGCGAATTTGGTTTCGTAATAGTTTTATTTCAATATATATTTTTCCCTATACAAAACAGTAGTTGCCATCGAGACAAAAATTTTCGCACCAATACTAAGTTTCATAGTAAAATAGCCATCCTCCTTTCCGTTTCTAGTAGTACCACTTCTGTCACTGGCCGCCGCTGATCCATAGTAATTCATACCAGGAAACTTTTTACCATGCTACTTCCATAACAAGACAATAGTATCCAAAGTCATAACGGTCGGGCTCCCTAAATCCAAAAATCTCCGTACAAATACTTTCACAAAAGAAAAACACCGTATAAAATCTTCCGAACCAATAATTCAAATGCATCACTGACCCGTATATATTATACAATACCCCAAAATTTATATTCCAGCTACTCAGAACTCCGTAATGTATAAAAACCCAACTAGACTTATGATAATAGGCTCGAAAAGCCTGCTAGGGAATAGGGATTTTCGGCTCACGATTTTGTAGGCGGATCTTCTTTGCCTATGTAGCGCCCGCTTTGAATCAATAAGCGAGCTTTGTTTGTGTTAAGTTGAAAAACCGGGTCAAACTGTCTTATTAGTTTGTGGTTCTGTATTTTTTTAAATAACTTATCTGGCCAATACTCTCACGTATTTATTTATATTATTTTACTTTATCAATTGATTGTACAAGAGATACATGAAGAGTTAACAACATAACAGGATAAAAAATGTATAAGTGGCGGCGTTCTTGCTCAAAGTCATTAGTGGCTATCGAAAGAATAATCGAGAAAAAACGAAAATTGAGGCAGGTTCAGGTGTACACCTGAAGCGTACGCCTGAAAATTATTTGTACAAATAATATTTTACAAAATCTATTAATATATGTATTATGTTCACCTATTATGATCTTGGCCCTAGGCTAGATGTGTAAATTCAGGTAATTTTTCTGACTTTTGTCAATCAAATTTTAGTGGTCATATAAAAAATAATTTCCACAAAAATTCCTGGAGGAAAGCCTAAGTTTATGTTTAGTGTTTGACACACTACGTTTCGTATGACTGAAAAACTTATGATAATAGTTAAATTTGTGATGAAGTAGCTTGTCTTGCGTGATGAGTATTTTTTAATCTACTATACGACTGAGTCCGCATTATTATAAATGTAAAGTACTTTGTACTTCAATTCATTCGAATAATTATGTTTTTATCCGTTGACTTTTGATTTTAATAAAATACTTTTAATCCATTCTACGTTTTAAATTTTCTGGCTCGGCACAACAAGTGCATCCAACCTGGTGGTAAGCGCAAGTGCTGTCCAAATAGCATCGAACGGCATCAGACGGCGGTCTCATGCCATTGGACACAATCATGCCGGACCGAACTCGTCTATTGAAACTCAAACACAGTATAAATAATAAAAACGTTGCTCTTTTCCAATATAACATTTTAATAAGCCTTATCGCTCACTGAACCCTAATATTCATTCATTCGGGAATACGCGGTGAGACTGAATGCGAAATATGGGCCAGACGTGAACGCTGCAAGGTTTTCGACACGATGGAGTGTAAAAATTAAAAATATATATCAAGCTTTTGCTTTGAATAAAAATTGCTGCTTTTGCCGTAATAAATAACTAGTAGCTAGCGGTCTTTCTCGTTTCTGTTCCAGTAATTTATTAAGAAATATAGAATTTTATTATCTGTGAGCGAAGAAGTTGTTGGTTTGTTTTATTTTTGTCGGGTGGAAAAATTGAATTGCAATTTAAAAATGTATATAGAGGAGATCCTATTATCTTTATGCTAAATGTTTGTTACTAAGACCGTCATTGAAATTTAAATAGAAATTGATTGCAAATTGATTTATAGAAACCATATTATTTTTCCCTCCAAGGATACTTTGGCCATTGTCCCTAAACCAAATGATTCGCTAATCCAAATTAATATTACGTGATTAGTGCAAATTAACGTAACAACATTAGAAATTATCCTAAAACAACACAATTTGTCGTGTACCGTTGAACGTCTTAATTAAACCCTAAATTGCGGATTCAAACACTCCTGGGCCATTATCAAGGTTTGGTCAGTTAGACCCGTCCACTTATCATGCGAAACAAACTAGTTAAACTGAATCGTTTATTTAATTAGTGAATTGCGTGTGTCCCTTAATGTCACAAGAACACGTAGAGATAACGTCGAATGGTCTGACCCTCAGGATAAGTCTTATTTACGTTCAAAATACTCTGGGTATAAATGATCCATCGGGGCGAATTTAGAAGAGGGTATGATGGGTCGTGTGTTTTACCTACATCCAGAATATATTTTAGTTTATTAGTGAACGCCATTATTCTACAAAAATATTTTGTCACCGAGTAATTCAATTTTCACTTTGGTTGTTCACGGAAATAAAATTGCCTCGAAGCTAAGTCTTGAGTGTACCGTTTTTTCCTGGTATAAATTAAAGTTTTGCAGCTTGTGTTTCTGTAACTCGGCACTGCCATTAATCTATGAAGCATATCCATTATTTGCTCTCCTGCTTCGTACAATACCAAATATTTTTCGACTGAGATTTACGAAAAATTTTAGATGATGGCAACTCTCAAAAGTGTGGTATATTCAATAATGAATGTACTATATTTATGCTGTGCCTACTGGTCCCCCCATTCTGTCACTCTTTTGGTCTTGCAGGCGGGCTATATGCCCGGCCCATTTCCCGGGGGGGACCAGTAGGCAAAAGAAAGAAAGGGAGACCTTATAACAGATGGGATGATGAAATCAAACGAACCGCAGGCCCACAATGGATGCAAATAGCGAAATCCAGAAAAAACTGGCTTGATTTGGAGGAGGCCTTTACCCGCAGAGGGGTTCTTGCAGAATAACTACTTTAATACTAATCACATCTTAAATATTTTTTTTGTAAAACTAAATACTAACAACTAAAATACTAAACCAATTATACTTATTTTTATTTTCTATACTTTAAACCAATCTTTGTAAACTATAATTTTCTGAAAGAAATAAAGGGCTTTTTTATTTTTTATTATTTATTTATTATTTATGCTGTGCATTCTTGTTTGCAACGTATCATTATTATTGAAATAAATAAAAAAACAATGGGTAAGATATTGGTTGCGATTTCGTAGAGTTTCAAGTTGAAAGTTTTAATTCACTCAAACGTAATCTTAGGTACTTGCTAAAAATAAGTGAAAGATTATTTTGCGTCCACTACAATATACCTAATCTTGTGCATAAGCAGAAAATTATTTTTTAAGAAATGGTAATATCACATTCGTCACTAATGTCATCGTAAGTAAGTAATCCATCAATCACTCCATCAAAACTTTCACTCTAATTGTTCTAATGGTGCATTTACACGCTTAGCCAACCTCAGCCAGCCTCCACCAACGCCAGCGTGTAAACGGTGTGTTTGGTCCGGCTGGGCTTAAGCTTTTCATGGTTGATAGCTTGGAGTTGGTAGACGTTGGCCCAGTCTCAGCCAACGTGTAAATGCACCATAATACAAAAAGAACGGACATATGATCTATATATATAAAAATGAAACCCGTTTCGCGTTGTCACGGCATCACGTGTGAAGGGCTGAACCGATTTCGATAAAAAATTTTTTAAATGTTTGTGGAAGTCCAAGGATGGTTCTTACGGAAAAAAAATATTAAGAAAATCTTTCAGAAATATTGAAAAATATACATTTAATTTTGCATATTTTAAAAAACGCGCGTAACGAATGTCAACGTCATTCACAGCCATAGACTATATTGAAAGAGCATCGTTTGTTCGGAAACGTGGTTACATAATTAAGTTTGTTCGGAAACGTGGTAACTTAATTAAATTCTATTGCACTAATTTATAATTTTTTGAAAATAACTCGCCACGGAATAGTAGACCTATACAAATTTCGCATAACCTATTTAGTAATCTGTGGTAGTATCTGTTTCCCTAACTTGACATTGGCGAATGGTTGAACAGCCAAGCCAATTTAAAAAAAATCTGGGGTAATCTGTGGCATCACATCCATAACCGCGGTAACAATAATTTTAATAAGTTTTTGATAAAGTTTGTTTTGTTTTAAAGACAAAGAAGTTTTTTGTTTGTTAATAAGTGTTTGTTAATTACGGTAAGTTGCTTCATATCGATTTTTGCTAACTTTTGGTGACTACATAATAATTCAATTTGGTATACATGGTTATACAGAAATTTTTATTTAATGAAATTAGTAAAGTCCTTCTCAGGTATGGCGAGACCAGGGAAATAGGGATTCATTTTTATATGGGGGATATTATAGATTCCAGTTTAAATTGAATAGGTACTCATACCTAAGATAGGTCAACTATACAAAATAAAATAGTGCATCAAAGCTACGCTAAGGCGGTACGAAGTTCGCCGGGTCAGCTAGTCCGTAATTAATACAAATACACCCAACAAATAATCCTGACCCCACACTAAGATCGAGACTTGTATCGTGAGTATCAGGAACAACGAGAGACTTATCGGTCTCACAAACACCCAGACCCGGAAGAATATTTGTGGGCCGCACAAACATTTCTCTCGGCGCGGGGACCGAACCCGCGGCCTCTCGTTGCACAGGCAGCGTCTAACCAACTTCGTCACGGAAGCTGTCACTTAGTCTGAAGTCCATTAAGTATTAAGCTTCCACAAAACGGCTGTAATACAATTTTCAAGTCTAATTTAAACAGTTTTTTTCAAAGAAAGTGGTTGAATCTATTTTTTAAATAAATAAACGGTGTTGAAAATACTTTGTCACTTTATAAAGAAGGAGATTGTTAAGCAGATTATTTCACGAAACATTAAAACACTATTCCAACATTACTTTATCTTACTCCTTAATCTTACTGGAAATAAATATCATAAATATATTCTTCTTCAAATGCTTTTACCTGGAATTACTAGTAAATTTCGTCTGCGCCACGGAGACTATCAATGTTTCGAATATTATGTCAACATTGGGGAAAACTGTCATTTAATATCATAACTCATACTAACATACAAATAACGAAGAATATTCATGTTATTCTAGTCTAGCGAAATTGAACAAGCCTACACAGAGAAAATTATTTGAATAGGCCCCGGGGATTAGTGACTATTCAGAATTTATAAGGGACTAGTTGGACCCAGGACCATAAAATTACTTTGTTTATTATTTAGTACTAAATGAATATTCAGAGGTCATTTTGATGATTTGAATTTTGTTGCAAATGTGTAAAAAAGCTGATAGTATGAACTGATTTATAAATAGATATATGAATTAATAAAAAAGATTGATTTTTTTTTTGCTATTATAACGAGAGTATTTAAGTACCTGCCTCGTTGGCTTTGTTGTACTACGGTACGGTTACAAAGCAGAGGTCTCGGGTTCGAATTCCGGGTCGGGCAAAGTGACATTGAATTTTTCTAATCACTATCAGCCCGGAGTCAGGAATTTGTTTCCGATATGGCGATAGATACATAGGCCCTTATCACATCGTGGAACGGCGAAATGTGGTGTCCAGGCACCTCTGTCTACCCTTCTGGGAAAAAGGCATAATTGTATGTGTGAATTAAAGCAATATTTAGCGGACAATTAGATGTTTTGAATTCTTATAGTTGTACAGAAAATGTAAAAGTTACTTTTGGGTTGTGCTTGTTTTGCTACAAACATTAATACTTGAATATAGACACACAGTAGGTTGAGAAAAAAATTGAGATTGTCGGATGTCCAATTATACCCCTTCCCTCTTCCTATCGTTTATCCATCTCGTTCTCTTCCCGATTTGATGAGCCGGCAACACATCCATGATCTAAGTGTTATGGATGTTCATGGGCGGCAGTGATCACTAACCAACAGATGAACTGTTCGCTCGTTTGCCAGACCAATGCTATAAAAAGTACTTTTTTTTATTTATCTTCACATTATACGGTTATATGAAATATAATACGAGTAGTAATACTGCATAACTGATCACTCGAATTTTCATTAAACATGAAAATATTACAAACACGATATTCTTTAAACGTATTAAGATATTACCAGAAAAAATACCAACTCAAAATCAGTTTATTTATAGCATTTATTTGCGAGAAAAACAGTAATTCTATACCAATTGTGCGAATCAAATTAGTGCCATTCATTGACGACGGAACGAGGCGCGTGGTTAAAGAAAATTGCAGATGTACAACTTAGCACTTCAACTCGTAACTGCTCTCTTATTGAAGACTAACTCGATTTGCGGGAGACATTGGACTTCTTTTTATATTCCCTCCGAGTTGTTCTTTTATCGTGTCTTACAGGGTAATTGTGCCCGGGAGTCTAATAAATTTAATGATATTTACGTGAGTTTGAAAACAATTTTTGGTGAATTTTAACTGGCTATTTTAGTTGGGAGCGATATTTCACTTTGTAAATCTTGGTACTTGTGGTTTCCTTCTTATTTTGTAGTAAAATTTTAAAAAGTTAATCTTATAATTGGATATAATAATTCATACCTATCGTAATAGAATATAATTATCGTTATAATAATTTTTACAACAGAAAACTTAATTATGCATATGCCTCTTCTAAGGATCTATTTAACAATCCGTTCGAGACTAATTGGACTATTCACAGTGAGTTATTTTCAGCAAATCACCCTTAAAATAGTCTTTTTATAAGGTAGCGGGTTTAATACAAGGAAGAAAAGTTTACACAGGTTTAACATTAATATAATAGGTAGGTACATTTATTTTAAGAAGCTTGTCATAGTAATTTTACCAAGAAATTTAGCAATATGTATCTTCAATACCTTCTAAATGGTATTTAATTTTCGCAACCAACCGTAACCCACGTAACATCTCCGACTCGTGTAGACATAGCCCCGGATCCCATTCCGTGTCGGCTCTGTTCCCAAATAGCTGTCGGTTGTAAAACAGAACCGCAGGAAATCTATAGGCCCCTCTCAATTAGCCTGGCAATTGCACCGGTGCCTCTGAAACCATAGTATTTTCGTCGAACAAACATTTGTCGACGTTATCAGGTGTTGGCGGTGTTTATTTCACCTATACTGCATCCCCGATTCCCCCAAGAGAGATGGTGGATGTGTTACTAAAATCTTCCATTTTCCCCGAGTTTATTTCCTAGATGGTCCTAACCAATACGATAACACAATAGTTTATGACTTGAAAGGTGTATTTCAATAAATTTTGCTGAAATTAGAAAATCTATTTTAGGTCAAATATAGTCTATATTTACCCTTACCTTGAACAGTTGTGGAAAATCTGCACTAAGAATATACATAATGGATCATATATTTTTAATTAAGGTAAAAAAATAATATTTACGCACCTACCTCATATCATCTCATATCTCTGCATTACCTAAAGTTCCACTGGTAGAGAATGCCTAAGGGGTGGACCCTTAGGTATTCTCTATATATCATTTGTATGAAGTGTAAATACATAAATAATGGGGCCATGTTCTGGATTTCACTTGTTCATAACTTAAGGTACAAGCTTACAATCTTCTGCGGCGATTGCACCGGCGCCTCTGAAACTATAGGTAACGTTTTCGAGTTCAACATTTGTTGATGTTATCAGATGATACTGGCGGTGTTTACACACCTATAATAGGGAATTTTGCCCAAATACGTACAAACGCGTATATCCTCGAGGGGGAATATGTGCTGATAGAATCACCTATGTTGGCCAGGCCTTGCTTATTTTCTAGTTGGTCCGACGAACATAATATAATGTCTGAGTAAAAATAGATAAATATATATTTTTTTTAATAAAATATACAGCGAATTCCGCACTAGGCCAGCGTTTGGACTATATGGCCTAGCCACTCGATACGGATACAGCGAATTGGTATTTCTCGCCAAAGACGAACTAGATTTTGAATAGACGTTTTCAATGACATTTCGCTCATCGTTATTAGCCAATAGGCTGAGGTGCCTCTTCTGGTTCATATTAATTGACGGTTAGATTTAATCACTTTTTGGGTGTAATAGAATATTTTGTTGTATTGGTCCGAATATTGGCTATCATACAATATAATGGTGAAAACCTCTTTATTGACGTACGTGGTGGTAGGGCTCTTATATGTTAGAGGCCATAGGGTAGGTACCACCGCAATGTCTATTTCTCCCGTCAAACAGCAGTATAAATGCACTGTTGTGTTTCGGATTCTAGGGCATTGTAGCCAGAGTAACTACTGGACATATTGAGACTTAACATCTTATGTCTTAGGATGGCGAGCGCAGTGGAATACCAAGCATTGCTTTTTAATTCAAGGTGTTGTTTGGTTTTGCTACTGTTCATGAGCGGTCGTATCGCTTACTATCAGGCGAACGGCATGCTCGTCTCGCAATATACATTGCAATAAAAAAAAAACGTAAAGATATAAATATCATGTTCGAGAGTCAACTCTTGACCTAAACGCGACAGGTGTCTTCCTTTACATTATACTTACCATAGGGCATTGCAGTCATTTCATCGTCCCAAAAGAAATAAACGTGTTACAAATTTAATTTATGTATTAAAATTTTGTAGGGACCAATTTAATGTTTTACTATAATACGAGTTATTACGGTTAATAACATAATATAGTCCGTTGAGGCATAACATAATTGCATATTTTACAATTTAACAGCACTCGCCTTCCCTAGAGACATTCAACTTGTTTCATTAATCTATATAAATAAAATTAAAGTATCTGTTTGTAAACTGAAAATAAAAAAAAATGTCCAACTACATATTGTTATATATACGATACCTATAACTAAAATACCTTACAATTTTATTTGTTTGTCTATCTGTTTAATCTCTGAGATGGCTGGACCGATTTTGACGGGACTTTTATTGTCAGATAGCTGATATAATAAGGAGTAACTTAGGCTACATTTATTTAAGAAAAAATATTTTATTTTAGAAAAATAAAGTTTTTGTTAAATTCCACGCGGACGAAGTCGCGGGTACAGCTAGTGTAACATAAATTTATTGTTATCTTCTTACAAAAACTGTCTAATAACAAATTATTTTCAGTGGTACTTCAAGTGGACTCTCACATATGGGACGCCTACGACAAATAAAATCCCCGCTATAACATATATGTTTGACGAATAAAACCGACAGGAACAAACATAACAATTGTCCCGTGCGCCGATAGAAACGTCATCCCGACATCCATCGTAGAGACACCCCAATCTATCGTGTCGCGAAGTTAACAAAACTTCCAATACAAATAACTTATTGTTGTCGACGAAAACAATAAATTCTTAGGCCCATTTGTCGATATACTCGTCGAATGCCCAAAAACGTATACGTAAGTACTGGAGATTAATCGAGCGTGCGAAAAATGAAAGACCGATGTTACCTTAGAAACGTGTCCCCATTTATTATGCCAGAGTTCCATTATTATGTCGGGGTGTATTGTGCTGGCCTTTGCCGCACGTGTTATACGACATGCTCGGGATAAATAAACGTGCCTTTTATATTGGCTAGGGAAAGTATACAAATGATTGTAAGTATAACATTGTAGAAGTATGTGAACGGGCGATTGTGTTTTGTTATTTGAAACAAGTATTTCTTTAAGCTTTTAGAAAGCTGTAAATGGCAAAACACCTGTAATTATGAATTGGAAGCTTAACTACAATGCAGTCAGGCTTGCACGCAACACGTAAGGGCTAAGCATACATAAACAAATTACTGTAGCGCGTTTGATGTTTCCGATGTTCATGACCGGCATGTTTGATATTCCTTCTCATAGCGGCCATGCTGGATTCCTAAAACTGATAAAACGCATGTACATTTTTAACAACACTTGCATTTCATGAAACAGCCACAATATTTATCACTTCAAAAACAAAACAAGTAATAAATACGGAAATTGCTCAAACAACCCCAACATTTTCCGTATTGTTGGTTCCTATTATAAATTGGGCGCTATATTTTCTGCTCCAGCGAGCCGTGTGTCTCGTCTACAAAATGCGCATTCCTTTCCACGCTGCGGTCGAGGGAACAAAGGTGGATATAAATTCATACTAATATTCTTTGCGTCCATCATTACAGTACAGTGGGACACGGCCAACAGTGCCTGCGTGGAACGAAACGTTTTCTTGTACAGATCTTTATTGCCGTGTAATGTTATTTTTTATTTGAATAAAATGACTATAAAATATATTTACGGGCCGTTTAAAGTATTTTCTAGGGCATTAGGTGGAATGAAACAATAATGTATCTGTCACAATTACTTTCTAGAGGGATATTACAAAAATGTTTTAAACTATATTCGTTTTAATTTCTTGCCAAAACAGTTTATGTAATGCCATAAAAGAAGATTTTTTTCGGCAGTAAATTTTAATGAATTTCTTGAGTAAACAAAAATGGTTTCTAAGGATTGAAAAGTTGAGGCAAAAATATGGTATAAAGATATTCATGCTACTCGTAGAACTTAGTACCTCCCGTTATTTAGTATAATACCCCAGGCAGAAATGAAGAAAAAACATGACTAATAATATAATCGTCAACCTGAAAACAAAGAATCTAATAGTATTTCGTCTTGAAACTAAATAAAATACAGACGTTTTTTGCAAGACCTAAGCTCCTGACATTGTTAGGGACAACCCCAATTAGAATTAAGCAACAAATAATCATGAATAATGATTTCTTAGATTTAAAAAAATAAAATTCTTATTTACGGATTGTATTAAACCAAATCCGCAATAAAATCCGTAAATAATAGTTTTATTTTATTAATAATAATCATGATCTTGAAAACCAACAAACACAAAAACAAAGCATGTACCCATTAATACCCCAGTTCCGTAATGCAATACAAAAACCTACAACCCTACTTGCCTGTATCAAAAACATCTTACATAACTACGTCTTGCCCACAATCTTTATTACGTTTTTGCTCAACGTGAGACCTTGAAGCTTGTACAAATAAACTGATAATAACCTCGCCGAGGCTCGGGTCTGAAATAAAGAAATTAATTCGATCCTATGTAAACTCGACTAATACAACTGTCTAGGTGTATTTGCCGAGGATATTTAAGAAAATTGCTGTAGTAATGCCTGCTATGCAAGTAAACGAGCGTATAACAGAATTATTAGAAATGTTATACGTCCTAAACCTACAATGGGATTACGAATTAAGAGATGAAGGTAATTCTCCTTGGCTTACTGATTTCGTAAGATATTCTAACTAAGATAGTACAATTAAATATAATGGGACAATGTAGTAAAGTGTAGTATATTTTTCCACACATAACTAGAAATATAGATAAAATTATAACTGTATATCCGCACCCGAAAAGTAAAAATAGACAATACTGAAAATGGAACCAATAAATTTTTGAATCAAATTATAATCAAATTATAATTATAATTATAGTTAAATTATAATAAAGCAAATTATCAAACCATTAAACACACAGCTTTTTCCCAGACGGGGTAGGCGGAGGTGCTACCAGGACACGCACTTTTTGCCTTGTATCTTCCATTCCAGTATGTTATAGGGATAAGCCGTTTCGCAATTTCGGGCACTAATTCCTGACTTCGGACTAATAATAGTTAGAAAAATCCAATAACACTCCGCGACCCTGGTGTTGAACCCGAGTCTCAGCTTCGTAATCATACCGTAGTATCACTGCGCCATCGAGGCATCTACTTATCTGTGTTAAGATAAGAACAAGCGAACGACAATGCAATAAGCTTATTTTCCTCTGCAAGAACTAGGAAAACAATTAAATTCAGAACTTACCATAGAAGTTGTTAAATTCGATTCGTATTAATCAAAACGCCTTGAATCTTAACAGAACACAACGGGCCCCAGTTCATTGCTTATATTAAGGCCTGAATTACATCTATAAGCATCGATTTAATTGTTCTATAGAAGATTTAATTTTTAGAGACGTGCATACCTATACTGACCAAAGAATTTTGGCTGATATACAATTCGATTCAGGCTTTTCACACCCTTTCAAGTTTTGACCTGAAAATTCACCTGACACTGATGTTATCTCATATGTAAAAAGCTGCCTGGATAGGTATCACCGCAATGTCAATTTCTCGTACCAAACAGCAGTGTAAATGCACTGTTGTGTAGCAGTTTACAGCACATTGCAGTCTACTCTGGCTACAATGTGCTTCGAACCAACCAACTACTGGACATATTGAGACTCAACATCCCATGTCTCAGGATGGCTAGCGGACTGGAATGCCAAGAATTGTTTTGTAATTCATGGTATTGTTTGGTTTTGCTTCTGACTGTGAGTGATAGTATCGTTTACCATTAAGCGAATGGCATGCTCGTCTCGCCATGCAATGTGTACAGGTCACTATTTTTATTGGTTCAATAAAGGAAACACAGTTTGGCTTTCGTCGGACACTTCTTACTCGTACGGCGGACCACAGCAAAGTGTGCGGTGAGTGCAGTCACTGCACTCACCGCACCCCCACCACTACTGTACGCCCCACCAGTAGATGTGTCATTATTTATTTATACACTACACAATGCAATAAAAAAATACTCGGATGAATACAAGAAAGAATCGCCCATTTATTGCCAATGCTCATAAATTTTCGGCACGTGTAGCGCTCGAGAATTATACAAACTAATTTAAATGTATGTTACTTATGTAACCCGATCAAGGTGAGAACAGCTCCCTCACCTTTTGATACATTACACTGAATATTGTACATAGCTATGTATCATTACTTACACATTCTACCACCAAGAGAAGAGGGGGTTTGGTCTCTGTCAATAGATTGAGCGTTTCCATCACAAAATATATCCAACAATATTATTTATAATAATATGTTAAGTGGCTGCTGCCGTCTGATGCCAATGGATACTCTGCCTGGGCGGCATTTGCGCTCACCATCAGGTGTAATGTGGCCACTATGCCGGGCCAGAATAAAAAAAAATCATGCGCGGAAAGTCTCTCTAAAGGTTTTTCATACTGAATTTTTGAATGTGATCAGCATCCAGCAATTTCTTGTTAATATGTAACATAAATCATTGTTAAGCATAAGGTGAACAATCTAGGATAGTACGCTGTATGGCAGACTGGGAGCCTCCTCGACGTAATATTATTTTTGGGTAATCCAAAATATATTTTTTTCGATCTAAACTTCCACTAGTTGTTGATAGAAAATTGCCTTCGATTCCTACAAAATAAGAAATAAATTCCATGTCTACTTTGATGAACTTCGTGCTATCGCTTCAGCTGCTGAATTGTTGACATTCAATATAGTAACAACACTCAAGTACTTCACACGAGTGATAAATGGAGACATTTTACCTTGATAACATCAGTAATATACGGTTTTTTTTTGGTAATGGTAATTTCAACAATTCCCAGTTGGGTACATGGAGTTTTACCGCAACTTTACAGTATCGTGACATATCGTCACATGAACACATATTCGAGGCAGTATTGATATGTATTTAAATAAGTCCACACGTTTCTCATTACTTCGGGTGACATTGTACAAAATTTTAAAAATACTACGCGTGTTGTTTGTTAGAAAAGTTTTTTGGTAAGAATGACTTTAGGCCACCCCATATCCTTATATGTATATAAGTAGATATGAGTATTACTACCGCTTAGCAGAACTTTGGTTCGGCTCCAGAACATACCGGAGCGATAATAAGACTCGTATGTATATGGGTTGATCAAAAGCCTTGAAAATTAAAATTGCGGTTTATGGCATCGGGCAGTTTTTATTCAAACTTAGTACAACCTGGGGTGGTTAGAAACATATGGATTAAATTTATTACAATATTGTGTCAATATCATTCAGTATTTACTATAAGAGAAATAAAAATTTATAAGAACTAAATCTATTAGCAAACATAAGAATATAAGGCAAATTAAACCTCTTTTCTTAAATAGAATACTATAATGTCACTTGTGAATCAAAGCAACTGTCCGGCTTGCTTTGTGGCATAAAAGGCCTCTGAAAGATTCCATTGAATTTTTGTTTTCAAATGTTGTAGAAAAGGTACAGTAGAAAAACGTTCGAGTGGAGACTACGTATCAGAAAACGCTGCGTATTGTCCTAGATGCACTATCTAGGGAAGATCAAGGACGAACACAACGATTCTCATTTTCCTTGTAATATCTCATAGACCTTATTAGATTACAAACTATGGATTATTTCACGTGTTATACTGGTCATTCTGATATCTATTACTATCAACTTGATTGCAAGATTTTGAGAAATGAAGATGAATGAATGATTAATGAGAAATTGTCTAAATAAAAACAGTAGAATTTGTTACAATCGTTTCTACACCTAGGGTTTTGGTTGCACGGTGCAACATTTAACAATACATAATTTTTTAATCAGTCTTGTAGGTCCTACATTATTGAATAATCGTAAATAATAACTTCATGTTTCTGAACATGCAAACATTTTAAAAACGTTGATTGTTTTTGAACAGAGTATCAATCTTGGTGTTCAGTTTTTTTTTATTTTCCTTTTCATTTGCCTTTCATTTCCTTGTCATTATTCTGGCTATTATTACTTAGTTAGAAAAAATGCTCTGATTTATCAAAGAAAAAAAGTAACCCGTTATTACATCTCTGTTATTCATTTCTACTTTAAAAGTTTTCCAATTTTGACAAACACGTGGCTAAAGACGGACCAAGGAAAATCGGCAAAGGTCCCTAATGTAGGTTTTTTACCATAGCTTAGTCTGTAAAATATAATACTTTCTCTCTCTGTGTGTCTCTTAACAGTATATTCTCCGTTTAACATCAAATTTGACGATATAGAGTCCGTAATATATCAAGAATGGTATATTAAAAAGTAAAAAATAACCATAAAGTACTAAAACACAATACGCTCCGCCATTTTTATTGTTCAATGCACCCTCAACGCTGTCTACAGTTTTAATTACATTAACAGCTACTTAAACACAACAATACTTCTCATACGTTTAAAAACAAACATACATTCGCGGTAAATTAACGCTACACTGAACTAAAAACGATGCGATCACCGCGCTACGGTTAATCCAGCCATTGTCTCGATTAAATTGTACGAGTCGACTTGCTGGTCGAAACAAGATTCTATTGTGAACGAAATACGATTTATTTTGTATAGTTTTGGATATAGAGTGAAATACTGCTTTTTGTTGGATGTCGGTTGCATTCTTCGCACTGTATGCGGAAAACAAGCTACTAGAGATGGGAAATATTGGAAGAGGAAATATAGGTACTAGTAATTCCAGGTAAAAGCATTAGAAGAATATATTTATGATATTTTTTCCAGTAAGATTATTGATGATGATTCCAGTAAGATTACTGGTGGTAGGTCTCTCATATGTGAGAGGCCATCTGGGTGGGTACCACCGCAGTGTCTATTTCTCCCGTCAAACAGCAGTGTAAACGCACTGTTGTGTTTCGGGTTGAAGGGCATTGTAGCCAGAGTAACTACTGGACATATTGAGACTTAACATCTTGTGTCTCAGGGTGGCGAGCGCAGTGGAATGCCAAGCATTGCTTTGTAATTCAAGGTGTTGTTTGGTTTTGCTACTGTTACTTGCACTAAAAAAAAAAAGATTAAGGCGTAAGATAAGGTAATGTTGGACAAGTATTTTAATGTTCTATGAAATAATCTGTGTAACAATCTTCTTCTTTATGATGCAAAGTACTTTTAAGACACCGTTTATGTTTCAAAAGATTTTTTATTTCAATATAATTATTTAAAAATAGATCCAACCACTTTCTTCGAAAAAAAAAATGTTTAAATTAGACTTGAGAAATGTTATGCCAGAAATGTCATTCCTGTAAAATCTAAATACTTAGACTTCAAGTCAATATTTTCTTTTTGATAAGAAAAATAGTTTAGCCTAAAATAATAGAAAAATAAATTCCTTTCATTCTTCCTCGATTTCACAGGTACAACCTTCAACTATCGTGGTTGTGCGATAATAAAGAGAACTGTTGAACATAGAAATAAAAAAAAAAAAAGTACGATTCTCATCACCGCGCCCTCTCTATTAAACGTCACGTGTAAATGAAAACTAATTCGACCGCTATGCTTTCTCATACAAAGCGCATTGTACCGGCGAATTCGCTTTACAAAGACCGGCATAGGCTTGTTTGTCGGCTCACGGGATTTCGCCGAGTTTTTGTTTGCGCGAGTAATTTCGGCTATTTAACGTTGTTTGGCCATTCCCGCTGTGTGTGTTTTGCAAAACATTATTTTAGATTTTTACAATATTCAGCTCACGTGCATGTTTTTTTTATTGCCATGAATGGCGAGACGAGCATGCCGTTCGCCTGATGGTAGGCGGTACAACCGCTTATAAACAGTAGTAAAACCAAACAACACCTTGAATTACAAATCAATGTTTGGCATTTCACTGGGTTTGCGATCCTGAGAGATAAGATGTTAAGTCTCAATATGTCCTCTAGTTGCTCTGCCTACAATGTCCTCAAATCCAAAACACAACAGTGCATTTACACTATTGTTTGACGGGAGAAATAGACATTGTGGTGGTACCTACCCAGATGGCCTCTCGCATATGAAAGACCTAACACCATATCTGAATTATGAAGCTTTATCTGAATTATGGTGAATGTTTGTGTATTTTTTTTTACAGACTCATGACGGTGTTTTTATTTAAAATTCTGGCTTATTAATCATCTAACAATATGTGACATTTAGGACCGCTATTCATGTTATTGTTAATATAGCCGAAAATATGTTCACCACTTTTTTCGATCGTTCTACCATTAATTTTGTTATCGGCAAAGTGATTTGATCATTTTCCTTAAAAAAAAGTATAATTTATGCCTAGACAAATTCTATAGTTGAGCAATAAAATTACTTCTATAGTAAATTCACCAAACAGTCCGACACGGTGTAATTATTGATAGCCAAATTGAAAGCTAAAACGACTGAAAATATGAATATTGCAGTTTCAAGAGTAGGTCACCTGACAAGAATAGCGAAGGAGGCCCGTGCCTTCCAATAGGTACGGGCTAATACATTTTATTTTCCACTATAGTTAATTATACAATTACTTATTCAGATAAGAGACTAAACTAGTATAAATTTAAAAAGTACATGCACTACATACCAGTGCTTTTTATTCATGGAAACATCAATCGGCGTAGCAAAAGTATTTCAAAGCGATAAACTACTGCGTATAAATGTTCCATTATAACATATAAATCGAACAGAAGCCAACTTTATGTAAAAACTGTACAGAAGCGCGGCTCCACATTCATGTCACGCAGGTGGATTAATTTAACCCAACATGGCGGCGATAGATTAGTTTTTAGATAAATTGGCGCCGTGAACAAAGGAGCTTTATAGACTTTGCTGAAATATAATACACGAATTTTTATTCGAAAGCCGCTTTTTGAATACCAAAATATGATTTAAAGCATGTATTTTCGACGATGCTCTTGGGTGATATTTATTTGTTTTTAAAAAGAATGGAGTCTTTTGGATCATCAGGCACGTAATTGAACAAAATAAAATGTAATGGGGATGACCTGAAATGAGTTTGATTGAAATATGAGCAATGAGCACTAAATGCACATGAAATTAGAAAAAAATCTGGCTTTCTATGACATCAAAGAACACATTAAATGAGACAATCCATGTAAAACACCAACACTGGCCAAAGGTTTTGTAATTAAATCAATTGCGAGTGCAAGTATTAAAACTAAATAGATGTCTGGTAAAATCGGCATCAAAATATCGTGCGGTTGGCTTTAAACTGTGAACCAGATTTAATTAGGAAAGTTCCCAGACAGCCAAGAAAAAAGTTTATATTCGAAAGCTCCTAACTTTATTCCGATGATTTTGATTTCATGTGTGGGCGGTTTTATCCAAGTGAAATTCATGTTTACTTATTCTTTCGATAGCTTTTGTGTCTGATACATATTGTGATTGTTTTAAGCCATTGTTTTAATTGTGAGTGGCTGCGATTTATCAAGAATATCATTTTATATCTTAAAGGTTTAAAGTGATTGGTTTCTTAGGGATGTAAAGGTACCGTAGCCATAGCGATATTCATATCAAATTAATCTGAATTTAATTAGAATGTCTTCAATCCTGGACATACATATGTATGATCAGATCAGATGAATATATCTGACCTGAAGGCTGCTGAAATTGTAATTTTAAAATAATGAAGAGATTGACCGTAATTGTGACTAGTTGAACGGATGTCAATAAATACTTATATTAGTCCCAAGATTGATTAGTTTTGAAGATTTTAAAAACTATGCAAAATAAAAACATTGAGCAAGAATATGTAAGTACAGCTGGTAAAAGACAAGATTGAAAGAAAACTCGCAGTTCTAGAATACGGCTGGTGTTAAAATTTTTATAAATTACCAGGGAATTACTACAACACCTAAATCCATAACTTTACATTATCAAAGCAACTACGAGAGGATCGGACCCACGATTTTCATTGCACAAACGGCTTTTCACTCGTTGTTCCTATTTCACACCTTGGTGGGAGGAAAGATTTGACATAAAATTGTGCAATAATTTATTGATAGGTCATCTAATTTTGTTAAAATGGAAGGATATCAGACAGAATTTCGTAATAGAGGCCTTTCGCCAAAACTAGGACGTACATATGTACATGGCCAAAAAATTGTTTCAAAATATATGATCAACAATATATTTTCAGTAGAAAATTTATTATATAATATAGCAGCGACTAAACCAGTTCTTACCTTTCAAATTGATGAGCCACATTTTCAACAAATACACGTGAAACGTGCCAGAGATTATAAAAGATCGGAATCAGAACGAATGTAGGTTACTGCTTACTGTGTGGCATAGATCTCTGTGCCACGTAAACTACATGACACAGATTTTCACGATGTTTGAATGCAAATTGTGTTACGAGACGGTTAAATGAACAAAACACGTATACGCATCTCTGAAAGCAAATTGGCATGAAGTTGACTATTTAAATAGCTGTTATTTATTCTTCTGCTTACTCTTATCCGATATTTACCTAGGGATGGCATGATCTTATGTTTTTCAGCCATATCGCAGATTAATTTGGTTACATTCATTCTTCGGATGTAAGTTCTTCAAGTTGGCCATATAGTTCGTAGATATTATATGCCTTTGAAAATCTTGCTAAAAACTCTCACCACAACCTTAACAATTGCAAAATGCGATAATTAACTCCGAATGCATACGTAGCTTTAAAAAATCTTCGGTGTTTACTTTTGTTTTACCAAGTTGGCATTTCAGTCCTTTCTCAAAGTGATCGCTTGGTTTAATATCAAAACAATTTCCACGTTGATAACATGACTCGCATCGCTGACGCGTACATGGCCGCACAAGCATGCACAACCACTGTGTACCAGTACGTGTTCCTTTGATGAGTAGCTCCCCATACATTAATTCCATTTCTTTGACATCTACTCTTAAGTAACATTCTTTTACTTCATCCCTCGCTCATCCGAATTTAAAACTTATTGCAGCTGAATAAAGATTACTTTGGACACATCTCGTAAATTTGTCGGTAGGCATACGTCGTATTCCTACCATCGTCTCCATTCTGGCGTATTTCGTCAACGAAGTTGTTACTTCGTAACTACGTATGCGTCTGTTTTTGGCAGCTCAGAACTTTTGTATTCCTTGACGGAGCCTTCCTGCTGTTTGAATAAGCAATCTTGTTTCGGAAAAAGTATTGAAATATGCAAAGCGTACAGTACGATTCTGTTTACGTTTAAATTTTTTCAAATAATAACATTACATTAAAGTTGGCATTTGTCTACACAATTAATGTAAAATGTAATCGATTAGGTGATGTGAAATATTATGAAAGCATCATTATAAATAATATTATATCAAGCTAACTTGAAATTGTAGGTGATGCGATTAGTCCCTTCTGGTGTCTGTTGTGAACGAATTGGTTATCGAGTACAATAAGACAAGACGTCAACGCCTCTATTCCAAAAGGTAAAAGTAAAGACGCAAACGGTGGTTTTCCTAATTTGGTAGATATTAAAGCCACTCGACGTTAACAGACAGTTAATCTCATACTAAAAATAATCAAAGTATCAGCGAACGTATATTGATTGATTTTGAGCCAAAATTTCGTAGTCCATAGACATAGCCCGATAGCATCCATACGAAATTTTCAATATGTTTATCTGTTAACCTGATTTAGTCACAAACAGGTCAAAACTTTCTCAAGTGTTCCTTCCTTTCCTAATGTTGATGTTTATGCGAATATATCATTGAATTCGTCTCCTTAGAGAACTTTGATTATTGAGACGAATACGGTGTTGGGTCAAGTGTAAAGTAATTGGGTAAAGACTGTGAGTTTAGGGGCGACATCTGGTGTGGAAACTTCTTGTTTTAGTAAAGATATTCATATAGTTTGAATGGTCAAGAATCATGCAAATCTTTATGAATGGTAGTTTTATGTAGGACAAAAACATCTCGTTCTGTAATTAAATCATGTTAAAAAACATGAAATGGTAAACAATTATCAGCACTGTCCTAATTATGAAATTATATCAAAAAAATATACCCAAATAATTTTCTATGAAAAGTTAAACACCAAACAACAAAATTTAAATAGATTCAAATGTGAGCGAATATTTTTGATTGTACGAAAGTTAATTAACTCAATCTTTTTCATTGTGATCAAAATGTAAACTTCGCGAAACTTGGTTTGAACGGAATTTCCACGAGATTAGTTAATTCGGCTATTTTCATTTAAAACGTCCGCAAATCTGAGTTCTTTGTTTCAGATACTTTGTGCTGAATCGTCAAATATTTTTTAATACGGCGCTTAACGCAAAATTGATTACGATGCCCGCTTTATGGCAATTTAATTGATATGGCAATTTTTATTCCATCAGTAAATTATTAAATAAAATTTTACTACGAATAATGAATTAATTAGCTACGGAATCTCGCAGTTAAATATTGTATGTGTAATACTTAATTACCACGTAATATTGTAATTAAATATTTTGCTCCACAGTGTTTATAATGGCTTATCATTATTCGTAATGTCCTTTATAATGTCTGACGCTCAGTGAAGAGTTGCCATAATACGAGTGAAATCCACAGTAACAAAAAAAAAATCTGAAATGTAAATATCTGAGATAATAACAACATCATCAAAGAAACTTTTCGAAATTCACCTAAATTAGGTATTTATAAAAAATAGACTTTCTTGAATAAAAAGAATATTGCACATTAAAAAGTATTAAATCCTGAAGTTATTAAGGGTAAATAAATCGTAAAAAGTCTATAAACCGAAAGAGGATTTTCAACAGAAAAAAGTAAATCCATTATTGAGTCATTCACGTCTTTTACTGCACGACTTTAGATTTGTGCTTTGAGAATGATGGGATTTTGCTACAAATACTACGTTTTAAACTCAACAAGACTATTAAAATAGGATTTAAAAATACCTATAAAAGTAAGACAATTAAATCAGCACAAGACTTTTTGTGGTATGTGAAGTCCGCCAACATTCAATAGACCATAGTCTATGGCCCAAGGCTTCTTAATCGAACTTTCTGTGGTAGTCGCCTTTTCAATGGAGGTCGATTACTGGCTGACTAAAATAAAAGCGAGAACCAAGCATTTTCTTAATTTCATCAACTCAAATGAGTTTGGCGTATACAGGTGCGTTTATTACATTGGACAGATTTCATTAATATGAACACGCCTGATCGAGTAACTCAGCTGCTGAAATCAGTAATAGTTGTCACTTTTCATTTCATTGTTAGGTAAATTGATAGTCAATAACTATGCACTATAACGGGGAGGAAAACATTATTACAGCTTTGCTGTCGCATGTTGTGTAGTAAGTGAGATAGACGGATACCCCTTGCCTCTCCCCATTGTTTTTCCTTCCCGTTCGCCTCTCGATTTGATGAACCAGCAACACATCCAAGATCCAAGTGTCATGAATATTCATGGGCGGCAGTGGTCACTTACTACCAGGTGACCTGTTTGTTCGTTTGCCTGACCTATAAATATATTTAAAGCCATACATTTTGAAAGTACTTGTAGACCATTTTTTTTTTCGTTATCATCATCATCTTATAAAGTCAAAATTCTTTTTTACCATGCTTTATTATCACTGTAATTTAATGAAAACATAATTCATGTATGAAGTCATCAAATTGTACTAAAACATGAGTTACTCGTATATGAAAATAAATACTTTAGGTTCTTGAATGTGATACAGTAGACGCTAATTTTAAAACTGTCGTAGGCTTTACAAAAACTTGAGTTATTATTTTAATCTGAAAAAATTGTGACAAAATTTTATGTATCAAGTTGGTATTTTCCTGGCATAATTAAATTTTTCTTCATAACAGAGGGTGGGCCCTTAAATTATTCCTAAATTGCCTGGCTAGTCTCAATTACGCCGAAATTCTGCGACCTGAAGATTCATGATGAGGGAGAGTAATATTAAAAAAACTAGACATTAAAGAATTCATTGTCTGACACGAGTAATATAAAACATAATATTGGGATCGATGGTTTTAATTCTAGATAAATTTTACTGTGTAAGTCTTTTACTGGTCTTGCGTAGTTCTCTCATATGTAAAGGGCCGCCTGTGTAGGTACCACCATGTCAATTTCGGTCAATTTCTCCCGCTGAGCAGCAGTGTAAATTCACTGTTGTGTTTCGGTTTGAAGGACATTGTAGCCAGAGTAGCTACTGGACATATTTTGACTTAACATCTTATGTCTCAGGATGGCGAGCGCAGTGAATGCCAAGCATTGCTTTGTAATTCATGTTGTAGTTTTGTTTGTTACTTTTGATGGGATGTCGTATACGTTACCATCGGGCGAAATGCATGCTTCTCTCGCCATTCATTGATATAAAAAAGTCTAATCCAAATAACTGGAGTTAATTAAGTTTTGTACCGGGCTGGAAGGCCAGAGACACTGACATACCCTTTCCCTTTCGGCCTCCCCCGGGGTACTGCAGGGGGAGCTTAATAGCTTTTCCTCTTAAAAACAAAAAAAAAAGGTAATTCACTGAATCGGCCTTAAATAGAAGACAGTGATGTATTGATAACGAAAGCAGTGTGAGTGTTCCAAAACCAATTTGTAATTGATATTACCTACCTATTCATTGTTTTATCTGATGATGTGGGAAAACAGTGTAGAATTTAATTATGTATTCATAGTTGCATTACCTTAGGCTGAATTAATGTTACCACAATACACGTCACTAACGTTCCGCTTTGAGCGAGCGTGACGCAAGCGTATGAACGGGACCTATTCATATTACCAGAATAAAACCTATCCAATGCAGTGCTTTGTTAGGAACTATCGGTCAGTATAGAGTGCTTCATACATGAAGATTTTAATTTTAATACACTGACAATTTAATCTAGAGGGAACACTGTGAACATTTTTTTGCGAAAATGAGTGACACCGTTCCGCTATTTATGTTTTGTCTCTGTTCCGCGTATTCACATTGTCTTCCCTCTTTTCTAATATGCTTGGTATGTGCGCAGTGCGCTCAGATTCTGTTTGAAATGTACGCTCTATAATAATACCTCGATTGTTACATACATATTATTACAGTATGTAGCCATTCAGGTATCTTACTACAGAATTATTTTCTGTTTTCAAATTTGGCAGTAGGTTATTTGTTGAAAACACCCATTAGCTTCAGTCTTGCCAACATCTAAGAAAGCACGTTCGGTGAGGATCAAGTGGCATGATTCATTGGACCGCGAACGCTGACTCGATGACATCGCCTCTCAAAGACCGGGCGACGTCAGTCGAAAGGCCTCTTCAGTGCCTTAGCGGAACGCGGACGTGTCTTGACAAGGAAATTTTTTGAGGCTCCTACAAAAGGATGGTTATTGATCAAAGAACTTTCTCAGAAGCAAAAATAGTCGTATTTTGTTTTAATGCGCGGATTTTTTTATCTGATGCCTTTGAGATTGTCGAGATACTCCTTGCCTTTAATTCAAGAGGATCGATAGCTGTCATTGTACGGCGGCACAGTTTGAAGGTTAGACAGGTGTTTACCTGCTATGTCTGTTTAGACATGGCTAACATGAAAATAATTTTAGTGGTAAGTATAAATAGTAAATATATATAATGCGAGTTATGATTTAGATTACACACTAGCAAGGGAAGATATTTTGATTAACTCTCTTCGGTAGATACAAGTATTGCGACCTGCTCTGAACTGAATATAACCCAGGAGTACCTGGAACGCAACAAGCTGTGTTGGGTTCAAGTTGGGTTACTATGACGGCTGTTACACTTTGTATACAATAATCACTGTCCGTGTGAATCCGAATATCCAATCACCAGCAAAATCAATATCCTATTGCGCTTGTGTTATTTCATGTACAAAATTCATTTTGAAAGCCTCTGTAGAGGTAGGTTGTGAGGCCGCAGGTTCCACCACCGCAACCATACAAATGTTATTTCGAACCAAAACAATTTGTTTCATGTATTCCGAAATGTCGCATTTTCTCGTTCTAATAACACAAAATTTTTATCTTATAGTGAAATCGACCTTTGAGTCTCAGTAGGTATTGGTTGTTTTTTATTATTATAATTGGCGAGACGAGCATGCCATTCGCCTGATGGTAAGCGATATGACCACTCATGGACAATAGAAAACCTAATCAACACCATGAATTACAAAGCAATGTTTGGCATTCCACAGCCATACTAAGACATAAAATCTTAAGCCTCAATATGTCTAGGTTACAATTTCTTTCTTACAGCAACGAAATAGTGTAATATTGGGTGTGTTTATTTAATGCCTTACTTCGAACTAATTTAATCAAGTGACGCTTACATTACTAGCGGAAATTATATCATTTTGTTTCTATCTTCCAAGACACTTTTATTATTATTAATCGAGGCTTCTCTTCCTTCATTAATGAGCCAAGACGCGACACGTGCATTGGAGTGTCGTTGACCGAGTTTACTTCCGGCTTCAACTAAATTAGAACATGCATTTGACGCAAGCATCCTTGAACTAGTTTCTTCTTCATTCATTTTGTCTTTAACTAGATTAGGACACGTATCATGAAGTTAATTTTTTTGTTAGGATTACTTTTAGATTCAAAATTAGTTATATCGTCACTCGTGGACTTAATATACTGTAGCTCGGATTAAGCTGGGTAAGACTTGTCTTGAATGAAGAGGCATTAAGCCTTAGTCCACCACACTGGTCTAATTCGAGTCGGTGAACCTTACAATTGTCTCATAAGAAACGCGTATAATTTCACCCATTTATTGTAATTTAGATTTACGCTTAATACGACACTCATTGTGACGTCAAGTAACATTATATAAAATCGTAAAATTTTGGAGTGTTTTTACAAATTGAGGTGAGCAAGCACCACTGAAAGAAAGATTGAGATATATTTTTCCAGCGGTAGCAAAATACAAAGAAAAATAGGCAATTGCACCACAGCATAGAAGCCTCCGTGTCTTGTATTTGAGCCTCAAATATCATTTGACACTATGATAAATGCCGCGCTCCGCGGTCGTTTGAATAATGATCTTCCACCTCAACGTTCAGAAATACCAAAACATTTTGGATTCGCGTCTAAGACTGGATGGAAATTTACTTATAGTGGATAATTTATCTTTACCTTTTCGTGAAATAATATTCTTTCTTATTGTTCAAGGTTGGGGCGATATTTTAAGTGTCAGGAAATTGATTTGTAGCCTTCTTCTAGAGTTTGGGTGTGAAGTTGTATGAAATATGAAGGCTTGAGGCTTGTTATAGTTTTATAACTGCCTTAATTGAATGTACCACATGATTTACTATTTTATCTAATAACTAATTCTTGGGCTAGAATAATCATGTTGAGTTAAATGGATCCTCTGCTTATTACCTACTCAAATTGCTCGCATAAGACTTATTCAGTTGAGTCTTCGTGAGCACCAATCTTACTATACAAAATCACTTTTTCGTATATAGTAACAAACAGTACTCCCTGTAGGTAACTTAAATGATTAATTTTCTTGTACTTACATAAATATGACTTGACGCAACGATAACCTATTTTTATTATTTTCAGGTACGATAAATTTCAAGTTGCTTTAGCGGTAAGTTTATTCTGTCCAACGGCACATATTTTCCTCCATTATACCTAACTAAGGAACTACGAAGGATATTTTTAAGTGACTTAAAAACGGAGATTACATTCGGATAGTCTTAGTGTGTCAGGACTTTGTATGTATGTGACTGTTGGGTGTTATTTATTTATTTCATACATAATATGCTATTTTCAGTTCATTTATTCTCTAAATGCATAATAATCTTTATTGACAGTCCACATCTACGCGTTAAAGACATTACATTGCTGTGAAAGTAAAAATAGAACTCGTTTAACCAACTTCAGTTTCATATGTGAAAATAATTTGTAATGAAAAATATTAAATCACTGAAACATTATTTTTAGCTTTACCTTTTTGTTGTTTATGGCGACGAGGCTTCGGTATAACAGGAGTTTGTAAAATTACGTTTTGAGATATTTTCGGCATTGTCCTCGTTAATATCAACGAGTATACTTTTTGAAATAAATGTTTATTTCATAAAGTTTTTAACAATGTTTAATAACAATTACATTAACTTGTAAGTTTAGTATTATTATTATAACTTAGGCAAAATAAATTTATTTCTATAGATACTTTTTCGGATGTAAATAATATAAGTGTATGATATCAGTTTTATTAACTGGCTTTTATTTTTTAATTCATAAAGCCAGTTTGAAGAAATGCTAACAACAGCCGTAAATAGCAATGTCTTATTATGGCTAACTGTTAAGGATTTGTAGTATTCATAGACGACTGTAACATTAGGCGAGCCGCTCATTTCCCGTTTCTGTTCTAAAAAGACATTACTTTAATGAATCATACCACTTCGACGGGATAAAATAAAATTATAATGGGTAATACAGAAGCGGAAGATTTCTATAAAAGCATTACGTCAGCACATAAACAAAGTGAGTATAAAGTTTTTTATATATAACCTTTGACTCAATAACGCTACAGCCTGTGGCTTAATAAAACGTCTTCAAAGATTAACTTCTTGTCGTTGCCCACATAATGACACTCCACGCTGACGATACTGGAGAAAAGTTAGGGGGCGGCCATCTTGGCACGCAAATTTTCCTACGACTTTTCATTTTGTTACATTATTTCAAAATTAGAAAGACAAAGTGGTATTCTTGTAGGGACTTTAAATTGTTTCGGATAATTTGCTCAAGTAGCTGAAGTTACTTTTCTAAATATATTTACAAAGGCGTATAGCGTTGGAAATTGGTCTAAGTTAAAAATGGAAAAGCTTTTATATTTTAGCTTCAATGTACCTGCACCTTACTTTTAGCACTATTGTATGTCATTACTAAATAAATAAACTAAAACAAAATGATGATAAGCAATAATTATTTAAAATTCACGTTTTCGAATATTGGTAAACAATTTGCAGCACATAAATAAAATTTCTCCTGGTACCCTCCTAATATTACAGAGGCGAAAGTTAGTTTGTTTGTTACTTCTTCACACGCAAATAAATGTACCAATTTTGGTATGGAAGTAGCTGACACCTTGGATTAACACATAGGCTACTTCTTATTACGAAAAGTTTAGCGTTCCCAAGGGATGGGTAAGGAATGTAAATAATAAATACATTTCTTTTTCAAAGTCAGTATATAGGGCTGCAGTCACACGGAATTTATTTATCGAACAGCTAGTATGCAAAATAATAGGTTTCTAGTGGGGACTGGACTCTGCACTAGGACGAAGCCGGGCCGGTCCGCTAGTACAATCATAAATTCAAATACCTCATATACATTCTAAACGTTACCCACAAAGTAATCTGGTGTTAAATATTAGAGCTCGTACAGACTCCAGAGAAACAAGTTAACTTATTATGAACTTGTTATGGTTCTCTGATCGTATCTAAGACTTAACCTAACTTGACATTAAGCTCGTGGAACCTACATTTCTGTCTGACGAAAGGTAAACTTCTAACTGAATATCTTCAAGGTTCAGCTGGCAAAACACCAAAACTTTGTTTATTTACCTTTAATAAATCAAATCACAAATAACCCAAATTTAAATCCAAACTTAAGTAATATCAAGTTAAGGTAGGTATTCCGATGAAATTAGAAATGTGTGTATATATTTTTTATTACTAACCAATGTCAATTCGAACAGAAACTCTTTCCCAAAGTTGGTATAATAACTGACATCAGTAAACCGTATCGATCTAATATCGACACCAGAACAAGTAGTTCAGTAGTTATTTGTGGAAAAAGTCTTGTATATTCTGCATATTTAAATGCCAAGCATTGTTTGGTATCAAGGTGTTGTTTGGTTTTGTACTGTTCATGAGCGGTCGTATCGTTTACCATAAGCGAACGGCATGCTCGTCTCAGCATTTACAGCAATAAAAGAATCTGTAATAAGATGACATGAGGTCATAGATTTCACGAAACTTATTTTACTAAGGTATCTAATCCGTATAGGAATATCTATTGAGAAGTTTTTTAACACTAATAAAACACAACCACTCAATATTTTTAAGTAGGTAGTGGAAAATGAATATACTCGTATTTTATGCCAATGTGACAAAATAACACCAATACACATTATGACATTTCAAGAGGAACCCGGGTGAGCGTAAGTAAGTGTAACATATAATATTATAAAGGTTACAAAAACTAGAACGTAGCCTTTATCCTAAAATACTACTCAATACACCGCGTACATTTGCCGTCAATCGAAAGCGGTGACACTTTATTAAAACTAGATGGTGGGTCGAATAACTTTCGCAACACATTGATAAAAAACCACATGGAAAATAATATTTTAACTTTTAAATCAAAAGCAAATTTCAATCATGACTAGTTTACCGACTAATAATACAAACAGTAAAGAGGTTGATGACTAATAAAGAACGGTCTATAAAGTCTTTATACAATAGCAAGACAGCAATTCATGAGAATGCTTCTTTACTTACTCACCCTGACCGTGAAGGTTGGTGTGAACTCTGCAAACAGCACTCAGCTCAGATATTTGGAGCAATGCGCAATTGGCCAGATGCCAATTCATTATCTTTTCATTCATTGCCAGACACTTTTGTCTACTCTCGAGACTTTTTTTAAATAATTTACCATTGTAAGCAACAAAGATAATTTTGCTGTCTCGCATCACTCATCTTTATGGAAACTTGTACCTACGTTCAAAGTTCATTTAAGTAGGGAACTTATTTCTTACGTCTTAATGGTTGAGATGTTAGACACACTTTTGATACAGTCTATTTAAACTCCCTCTTGTGTTAAGTTGAACAAGCGATTCAAATTTTCAGCTTTAAAATTGTTTGTTGAGCTTGAAGCAACGATATAAAGTTCAATTCAGGGATTCGGTGAGCCTTGGGTTTTTACATCAGATAATACTCGTATTGGTATTGAGAAACATAAGCAAAGTTATACTTGCCTTTTTGGTCCTTGGTTTGTACAGGTTTGGTACTTGATTCAGCATACGACCCATTCTTTGCTGCCTTTACAATCCTCTGTATAACACTCGTCTCAAAACCGTCCACAAAAAATGATGGATCAATAACAAAAATATACTGACTAAGACATTTCATTGTACGTGAAAATCGCAAAATAATCCGACCCAGTGGGAACGCGGTCGATCGCCACAAGAGCATTGACGTCAGCTAACAAACCGGGGAGTCCGCTGAGGGGCCCTTCAAAATTTCACGTCAGATCGTTTCGAACGCACTTCAGTTTGACGAGAAGCCTATTTTAGACCTTCGGTTATGAGTCAGTTCTAATTTTGTAATGTAAAATTTTTGTGTATTTTTTTACTAATTTAACTTCAAGATGAATCTTCAGAAGTCGCTTTGTAGCTCATAAATTAAAGAGGATATTGAAACAGGATATTGAAGGGTCAAAGTACAACGACCTTTTTAATATTTTATTAACCTTCTCGGTCGGGAGACAATTACACGTATATTTGTTTTAAGTTTGTAAGATCGTTGAACCTCCACTTAGTTTTGATGCTAGTACGGTAAGCCTACAAAGCATCTGATTTTAAGTGCAGATGTGTCTAGATAAACTGACATAATTTTAGAAGCCCGTTCAAACTCGGTTGTACACTGGCTAATCCCGGGATGCGACACATTTGTGTAGTTTACTGTAGCGAGTCTTATGCCATGTATGTGGTGGTCGTATTCCAAGCAGATACGGTATTTACGAATGCGGTGCAAATTATTTCGTAAATCGAATTTTAGTTAGAGAATACACAAAATAATTCTGGTATTTTATCGACTTAGGAAGTATCTGATATTATGCTGTTAAAATGGATCGGTTCACTAATATACTAACTATCCCAAATAATTGTATTCAATTAAATTTTCAACAAACATAAAACATTTATATTTTTAAAGTTGCAAGTTTGAGCCCAAGAAATATTATGTGCCTTCAGGTAGATAAACATCGCTTAATGACCCGGCTATTCGATGTTAAGAACTTACTTTTCGGGATCCTGCTTAGCGAATTTTTTAAGTAAAAAAGTATAGGTATCTAAAATCTAAAACTTGTGGCAGACTAGGCTCACCCTACTCACTTGTCTTGGAAATATGCAAGCGCGGCAAATTGTTGGTGGTACTTGTATCAGTAACACCTCTGCCGAACACTTCCAGTATCCAGACGAAAGTCAAATATATCCTCGTATTTCTATATTTCACTTTGATGTATTTGATTGCTTCATTGGCGTAGTTGTACTACAGTACTATGATTGCAAAACTGAGGTCTCGGGTTCGAATCCCGGGTCGGGAAGTGATATTGGATTTTATTATCAGCCCGGAGTCAGAAATGTTTGCCTGGTATGGCCATAGGCTCGGATATCACATCGTGGGATGGCACTCACAAGGCGAAACGTGGTGTTCTGGTTGCTCCCAGGAGAACCTCTGCCTACCTCTTCGTGAAAAAAGGCGTGAGTTTATGAATGTACTTTTGTGTATTTAATATTCGATCAAAATTTCAATTCCATTTTCAATACGTTAAAAGTCAGTAGGGGACACGAAATCACACGGTGGGAGCTCCAACGTGATTTTTTTTACGCTTGCTAGTCAATAATCTGGCTTATCTGAGCTTTCGTGTTCTGCTCGACTTTGTGGAAAGATTGGACCAACATGTCATTAATGTGGATCAGTAGATTGTGTACCGAAATAAATTCTGGTGGGATATTGAGTTTTTAATTTGCGCATGGAAATTTTTATTATTTGTGGCATCAATTAATCTGGTGCGTATTTTAACAGATGAATAAGAAAATATTTTTAAGTATCTTCCACCATATTGGATTACATAAATGTAGAGGTTGTTCAAAATTATAATATCTTAAATAATATAAATACGTGACACATCGGTGAAGAAAAATCCACATCTATGAAGTCTACACTTCTCATTACTGGGCGTATAGTTTCTCTTGCGGTTTTTAAAAGAATTGAACTATATCTTAGTTGCTGAATAATCACGCTCACTAACCATGAATTATCTTGTATTGCCAACACTGAACCATAAAAAGATTGCCGAAATCTCTAACCTGTCGTGGCTCATTTACAATTCCCTTATATAATAATATTGTATTTAATGTTGATACTATACCAAGAACATTCCCGTAACTAATTTGCAAATAAATCACTGGTTTGAATTATTAAATAGATTGAGATTCAGAATAGATCCGTCGTTGTTGTTAAGTCAAATATTCAAAACAAGTAACGAGCATGATTCTCGGATTTTGCAATTTCCTTTCTCTGAAACAGTCATCAATTATGTATTTAATGATGATCGATTTGATTTCAGAACTGAGCCATTTCAGTTCCGTTCGGAAATGTTTATATTCATTTTCTATGAATTTATTCTTTACGAAGAAATGTGTTTTTACCACTGATCAATATTTATACCGTTTTTGTATAGATACGAAATATTACTATGATTTATTTCTGAGAATTGGATCAAAAATATGAAAAGGTTTTTCAGCGAGCGATTCGAATGCATCCAGATCGCCAGACAAATATCATCACCCAATGGATACCTGATGGTCGACGACGCCGCGGCAGACTTAAGAAGCGTTGGCGAGACGACCTGGATGCTTTCAAGCCTATGTGGCCTGAAATTTATTTAGAGCGTGAATTGTGGAGGGAAAGAGGGAAGGCCTTTGCCCAGCAGTTGGATTAAAAGTAAGCGGCAGTATAGTTAGTCCCACTCGAAGTGAATCCGATTGATCAGAATGAGGGTGTTGGGACTTCTCCATGTTATCCTTCCTTAATGCGTAATTCTTATCTAATCCGTACATTGAAAAGTAAGAGTGATATCTATTCATATTTTACTACCAATCGCTTTAACGGTCAATGAAAATATTGTACGGTGTGCTAAGAGTTTTCAAACTAATGGGGAAATGTGTGAAATAAAAGATGGAGGCATAGATGCTGACTGATAGAGCTTCAGTAATTTTTTAAAATAAAAATATGAGCTTCAATCATTGATTAAAAAGCTAAGGAAAGGCCCTTCAGTATATTTGGAGATTTAAAAATTTCGTGTAAATCGCACTAAACTAAAAATTAAATTAATTTAATAGAAGTCGTCTGAACGGTGAAAAAAAAAACATATTTTCATTTTTATTACTTTCGTTTTTATTTCAGTTATAATACAAGCAAGCAATATCGTTGCGACTGACGACTTATTTTAGTAACGCTCCACTAGAGGTGTACTGGAGCGCGCGCACCACTTACGTCGGAACACTTTACACGCTTCCCGCCCTGTCCATATATTTATATCAATGCTTTCGCTTTATTTGAAGATAGTGATACTCAAGGTAAGCTAGCACGTGTAGAAAAAATAAAATTTCCACGCATTTCTGTACAGTAACAATAAAGTCACCAGTCTGTCTCATTTACCTAACAAAAAGCCGTCAAAAAGTTACTGCGTAGATACACGTGTAAACAAGTAATCTTCACGTGTTACAATATGGCTTGGCGGCATATCGTTGCGCAAACCGGATAAACAAAAGAGCAATGCGATCTCATAACACTCGCACAGCGTGTAATGGACGCATATTTTACCCGGTTAACCGGCTAGATCCTGTGGGAGGCCGTCGGATTAGCTCCCCCCCAAATATAGCGTTATGTTAGCTGCAATAATTTAAACGCAAACAAATCATATTGCGTTTACCTTATATGTGGATCTGTCTGAAAATATGTATAGAAAATATCTTCTTTATTAAACTCATAAGATCACCAGCGAGGTGGAAGATACGGCCTAACCCCTGTACTCATTGTACTCTCGATTGTAAAGGAGGTCTGTGCCCTGCAGGAGGACGTATATGAGCTGATACAGATACATAAAGGATGTAATTAATGATCAACATTTCTATACAATTGCTGATAAAACTATTCCCACTTATAAAGCTAAGTAGCACTTTTGTAAATAGCGTATTATGACTAGATCGAGATTCACAATAAAATTTTTGAACAGCCACTTAAATTTCCAAGAACGTCCCACGCCGATGACCTCTTTATACCCAATAATAATAAACTTATCAATTTCTCTAACACATCTGAAAAAACATTATAATGTTAAGTGGCACGGCGCTAGTTCGTGTGATATGATATTACATTATTGGCCAAACGCCAGGGGAGTTGCACGAGAGGTCCTTCGAGCCGGATCCGAATTGAATGGTCGCTTAAAGCGGTTATTAGATTAGTTGAAAGTCCACGCCGCTGCGTACGGACGGTTTTTAATAATTATTATTTTATTTATTTATTCTTAACTGCACAAAAAAGTAAAAGAAAAACGCTCAAATATTTCAAACTATAAAAAAAGTGTATATGGCGATTTTATTGCTCTAAGCGATTTCTTACAGACAATCTTTGGATGAATATATGAAAAGGAAAAGAAAAGAGAGGGCGGTCTAGAAACAAAGGATACAAAATAATAATACATAGATCGATTATTTTTAATTAACATATACACAATATTTATTTATTTATTCTTAACTGCACAAAAAAGGATAAACACTTAAATATATTACAAATGAAATATATGATTTATAGTTACATACACCTAGTATAAATACAACTTATAAATACTTCTGTAGATAAATCTAAATACATATTTATTAAACATACTAGAAATTACCTTGAGGTCCAAATGCAAGGAATTATACTTTCATATTTTTTGTTCAGAGAGAAAGGTGATCTGGAGCCATTTTTTATTTTTCATTACTTTATTATCTATTAAAATTATAAACATGTCAATAGATTTGGATATAGATATGAACTATGAACAAAGAATAAACAATACAATTTTACAATTCCGTAGTTAGGCATAATGCATGATTGAATTCAAAAGACTATTCTAGTAAAGACTGGGGTAGGCCTAGTTAGAAAGCATAAATAACCTATAGACCTAAATTACTTACTCAGTTATAGATCTATTGTATTAGAGCAATGTTGGCTCACTTTACTATAAATAATATTTCCACGCTCACATATTACTTTTGCGCCAACGCCATGTGTTTGCACTATCGATTCTGATCTGTATTCTCGAGCTATCTTTCGCCTGCAACTCCGCCCGCCAAGTTCCGCAAGAATAGTTTCTAACACTCTCAAACTTTTCATTGTTCCACTTTCATGTGTCAACAACCACTAATACCCGAGATCATACAGCTGTCGTACTTTTAAAAATGTGTATGTTTTTAATACGTACCCATATACATTCAACTGCAGGGCATGGGCATCCTCTACAATCGAGAGTACGATTGAGAGAGGTTTTTATCTCCTGGGTTTTATTCTATGGGAGTCTGATAAGAATCGCTGCTGAGTGTCGTGGGGCAGAGAGGCAGATCTACGACATAGCGATGCTTTCATCCGCCCCTCGTCGGCCTCCCTGGATGATTGAGATTGAGAGTGGTTAGGCCATATAGTCCACTACGCTGGCCTAGTTCGGGATGGTTTAAAATGTGTATGTAATATAAATTATTAATTAAACATGGTGTATATTTTTACCTTTTTTATTTTTATTGCGATGAATAGCGAGACGAGCATGCCGTTCGCCTGATGGTAAGCGATACGCCGCTCATAAACAGTAGCAAAACCAAACAATACCTTGAATTACAAAGCAATGCTTGGCATTCCACTGCGCTCACCATCCTGAGACATAAGATGTTAAGTCTCAATATGTCCAGTAGTTACTCTGGTTACAATGCCCTTCAATCCGAAACACAACAGTGCATTTACACTGCTGTTTGACGAGAGAAATAGACACTGCGGTGGTACCCACCCAGATGGCCTCTCACATATGAGAGACCTACCACCAGTAAAAAGTAAAGTTGTGTATTGTATTTTAATTCTTGTGAAGAACTCATCAACAATTTGTAAGGTTTTTTTTAAGTTATTGTATTTTATAACGGGTATATCGAGACTGCTACTGATATTTTTAAATATCATCATTTTTGGGTGGTAAATCCATAGCTTTTGCTAAAATAATAATTTAAACTCTTTTATAGCTTAGAGTCTTTATAAATAAAAGGGTTTACACTATTATTTTAGGAAAAAAAATGTATTTACCGCCCAAATACGATCATATGAAAAAAATTACAGAAAAAATCGCCTTTTTTTGCGCATTTTCTGTTGCATTGCGTCTGAAGTCGCTTAAACTACTACCAGGCTTCGTTTTCGGTAGCAGTCTTGATATACCCTGTATAAAGGTGCGGAGCAATATTTGATTTTTCATGGAAGTGGGAAAAAAATATTATGACAAACATATTTAGTGAAGTTTGTTTTACTGCGATGAATGGTGAGACAATCATGCTAATTGGCTTAATGGTAAGCGATTTAGCCGCTTATGGCCTGTACCAAAAACAAACAACACCATGATTTACAAAGCAATGCTAGACATTCCAATACACTCGCCATTCTGTATACATATCCCATGATATATGATGTTAAATTTTTAGATTTCAACAATAATTTTGTTATTACAGTATTCTGCGATCTTAAAATAATTTAAAGAAACATAATTTATATTTGTCAAACCCAAATTAATATTACCATAATTGTGCTCTAACGCTTTGTCAAACTGGCACTGGCAAACAAGAGAGGACCTCAAAATTTTCAACTAATGTTTGAATACGATTTGTGCACAATCTACGACATCCTATTCCCGAAAACCTAGCAAGGTCTTGAATGAGTCCAGAATCTATAGGACCATATATTGCAAGATATTACAAAGGCTTTGCCTAGACAAAAGGCTCTTTGAGCGGAGATGTTTTCATTGAAATATATAAAGGGTATTGAATATTTTATTATCAGAACGGTAGCTTGTGACGTTGTTGGTCGAACTAAGACACTGACTAAAGCTAGAGCTTATAATTTAAAGTACCTAGTACACTCCTCTTTGACCGAAACTGCGTCTAGGTATTTTGCTAAATGGGCATTATTAATTCATAGACGTCGGTGAAGTTAATGGAAATAGAAAATATAAAACGTCAAATGAAGCTTAAATTATTTATAGTGAGCCACGTCTGACGTCTTAAATGAAAGCGTGATGAAATAAAATAATATTAGAAGTCTACTTATATACGCCTTGGTGAAAGATATACGGCAAGACTGACAATGCGATTGGTCAAGTAGGGCTAAAATTATGAGATAAAATGTACACGACGACTTTTCATGCATTATTTGGTTAACTAGAGAAACATAAGCAAACATTGTTCTCTCAAGAAATATTGTGCTTCATATTTAGGTAAAAGTGACATTTCCATCCATGAATAATAAATCGAAAAGTGCTGTTCTTGAAAATCCGCTTTATGGATTGGCTTTTTATGGATTTACTAAAATTGCTCTCAGAAATGGCAAATAAATCTACATACACATGGCCTTCTCTGGCGAATAGGTACATAGATACTAATATTTGTAAATATTTTTATATTATTACCAAAGCTATTTAGTATCAAACTTAGTTTTATTAGATTCTGTATTTGTTTTTATTTTGCTAACCGTAAGTACTTTAATGCTATTGAAATATTTTTCTGATTTCGTTCACGATAAAGTGAATAGATTACTCGGCACTAACCCGAACGAGCCTATGGTAGCAGTTACAATCGTATCGTGTTGCTTTGTGGCAAACTATTTGCGCCAGTGTATAAAGAGAGCGCTGTAAACGGGGAAAATTCGACATTTTTGTTTTTGATGGATCGTGGTTGGTATCAATTTGGGCATCTAAAGTCTTAACCGAATATTTATTAGGTTTTGGTGTTTTTGAGAGCTATGTCTTTTTTCCACACCTTTTTGTTCCTTAACAAAGCTTCCGTGGAAGATAAAATATATAAAGAACAATAAATGTGGCGTGTAAGCTATCGGGCGACTCTGTACTGAAAGTTTTTAATCGATTTATCCATGAGGGCATTTTTCCTCGGATCTAGCGTTGCGGTTTTATTGATTTAATACCTAAAAGTGGCAGTAATCCAGAAGACCCTAATTCATATCGCTTTACAAAATTATTACACGTGGATGCGGTTATTGGTTAGAAGAACAGTTGTCAACTCGGTTTATAACAACGTTTTGGGTCATTTCTCTTAATTCTTAATCTTAATTAATGCCTGGCCAATGCTACCGCTGGAATTAAGACCCAAAGTTCCTCTTGGACTCATACTATAAAAGTGCTAGTGCAGTGTTTACGTTGCCATTCTAAATTTAAAATAAAATATATTCCATTCGTTTAATACTTCAAATAGTGTTTGTCAAAACCAGCCTACAGTTAACTCGGCCATCTCAAACGTACTCCACGGACGAGTGCAGTGAATAAAATTGCAATATTGGTTCGTGCGCGGCATGCCGAGTCCGCGGGATCGCGGCATCGGCTAAATTGGAAACTGGCGACCGAACCCCGAGACCCACTTGCTTTGACTACCGCGAAATTAAGTGGAAACCTAAAAGTGCGCCGCGATGCTCTTTATTGGGAATCATATTCTGATTATGGTCGGAATTCTTTTTACGGCTGGTAATTGAAATCGGAATTGCGTCTGTGTAATTTTGAGCCGTTTGATCAAAAAATTCTATTTGGAGGTTCGTGCATGTTGATAAACATGTCGTCGTGTTAGAACGAATCAATTACCCTCTTTCAGATTTAGCTGTTGGATTAAAAGAAAGATATGTTTAGGGAAATGGGTGCAACCAATCCGAAACCATTCCTAGTAAGAAGTAGGTTGTGAATCAAGAAGCTATGAGTGATCAACAAGTATTTGTTTCAAGTTCTGATTGTAAGAAAGTTCGTCTCAGTTTCTAATAATCTCTAATACTTACGATAGAACATATCATAGGCCGGCAACACATCAATGATCCAAGAGTTGTAGATGGCTTCAATGATGACTTACCATCAGGTGACCTGAATTCTCGTTTGCCGGAACTATGCAATAGCAAAATATTCTGAATGGCCAGCTAGTTGACGATACTTCAGGCATGAAGCCCGTTTCCATCTATTTAAAAAGTGTATATTGTAGATAAAATTTAGCTTTTTCAATGCTTGCGTCACTAGCAAAATGAAATTCATTTAACCATTGCATTTTACGGCGCTAATATTCCACGAGATAGGAAAACTGCGAGGGAAAGCACAGCTGTACCCAAAGCGTATGAACACAAATTAGCGAATCTTTGAACTCAAATCGGGATTAGGTCACCATAAACGAGTTTAGAAGCAAAACAAAATCTCACGTAACACCGCAATTCTATTCTATTCCAATAGAAAGTAAAAAGGCAGTAAACGTAAAACGAAATTGTGTGGAGCGGGTGTTTCGAAAAAAGTGCCATTGAAAAAAAAACGCACGAGCCAATTCTCTACGCGTATTTGTCAAGCTGGCTGCAGTTTGGTAACTCTACACCATCGCGTTTCGAGGTGCATAATTCACGTATGCAATGCACGCCGGCGGAAACTTCTGATGATAGTGTTGCGCGATGCCAAACTCAGCCATGACGTCGACAAATATTTATTTTGTAAATTTTAAGTTCGCCAAAGAGTGAATTCTCTTTAGTTGATACCTTAGGCATTTTTGTGCGCTTTAATTATTGGAGGTAGCTACTTATAACCTACCATTAGGTGAACTGTTTGGCCCTCTGTATGTTAAAGAATAATATGGCCCTCTGGTCTGATGGCGGGACGTCTTGCACAAGAAGGCCAGCAACGTCTGGATGCATACAGCAGCTGACCGGCTACTGTGGCGTACCTTGGGAGACACCTATGTCCAGCAGGACTGCAATGAGCTGATAATGCTGATGATATTAGAGAATCAAAATTATAATTATGAAACGTTGGTAATTATGCCGATGTAATGTAATAAACTCGGTTGGGCAGCGTTCGGGAAACTTCGCGACGTCTTCTCGTCCAAAATACCTCAGTGCCTAAAATCGAAAGTCTTCGATAGTTGTGTGTTACCAGTGATGACATACGGCACCGAGACGTGGCCTCTCACTGTGGGCCTCATTAAAAGGCTTAAAGTCACTCAACGAGCCATGGAGCGGGCTATGCTCGGTGTTTCCCTACGAGATCGAATCAGAAATGAGGAGATCCGTAGGAGAACCAAGGTTACCGACATAGCCCATAGGATTGGCAAGTTGAAGTGGCAGTGGGCCGGGCACATAGCTCGTAGAACCGATGGCCGTTGGGGCCGAAAGGTTCTCGAGTGGAGGCCACGTACAGGCAAGCGAAGTGTCGGACGCCCGCCTACAAGGTGGACGGACGATCTGACTAAGGTCGCAGGAAGTCGCTGGATGCAGGCCGCTTCCAACAGGTCATTGTGGAGATCATTGGGGGAGGCCTATGTTCAGCAGTGGACTTCCTGTGGCTGATATGATGATGATGATGATGATGAATGTGATAAATAGATACCACATCTTTGCCAGATTTTTCAAATGTCTACTTCTTTGCTATTATTATTTTTTGTTCCAACTGATACCCTAGTGCTTCCGACATTTTAGTCGATTTTCAAATTGAACAATCAGTAATCAAACACCCTAACACCGGCCATCACTATTTCCGACGTATCTAACACGAGCAATATGAAACCGTGTTTTTCAAATCCTACGGTTCATTTTTCTTTGCCACGTTCGGCACTCTTTTTGCGCTCAAACGTTCAGCATGAATAGTACCATTCTAGCTGCAAATTGAGTTTTTGGGCTTTTTCAAAATATGCACTAGACCTCAATTGAAAGCCGCTCAGATGCTCGATTGTAACCGGGCATTTGAAAACTTTTTGTAGGATTATATGACCATACGAAAAGTTTTTTATGATTTTTTAACAAGCCTTTGCCGCACAAACAACGGTAGATATTCTTTTGTTCTATTTCACCTTTAAAAAATAGCCACAAAGTGATAAGAGTGATTCCATATTTGCTATCCATTTATATATTTTGCACACAAAGATGATAAAAATATTTTTTAAACCGATTGTAACAATGAAAATGATCTGTGTAAAAATACGGTTGTCAACAACATTGCTTTTCAGATTTTAAACATTAAAAAATCCAATTGTTGTTTCAAGATCGAAAGGAACATTATAATAATAATTGTGTGTACTATTTATTATCACAAATATTATAAACCGTCACTTGTCGATCCTACAGACAAATCAAATCAGATCATATGTAATTTTATTTGAAAACTGTCGAATCAACACTCTCAAACGTACTCTCGCTTGTAGAGGAAGCCCGTGCCCTGCAGTAGGACATATAAGGGCTGAATCACATACGGAAATGACGAGAAAGATCTTACAATATCACTTTGTAGGAAAGTAACAATACATTTTTATTACTTTCATTCCTTGAAATATTGTATTACATTCGTTTGTAGTTGTGGGTACTTGTATCGCCATATATATTTCATAAAAGTGTTTTATTGGGAAATCTTACTATGGTAAACTTGGTATAAATTTCCACGTATTAACATGTAAATGTTTTTTTTAATCAATTTTGCAATTTTAGCGAATTATTGACATGTTCTTGGACCCTCCGAATATTTTAATATAAATGTCTTATTAAGTAATACATTATGTGCTATAATATTATATAATCAAGTCCCATTTACCACTATGTTGAATAAATCCTCATCATACTTTGGGTTTAGTTGACTTAAGTACGTATTAATAAATGATATCTAGCAACAGTCTCAACAAGTAAGCTAATCCAATTAAATTGATAATTAGCGTACCCATGTTAAGTGACAGTTTTTTTCTGATTTCTCAGATAAGTAGATAGCCGGAAGCTCACCATCTTATACGCAACGGTTCTGTACCGGTTCACACCTCTGGAATTGTAAATCTCCATGCTCGCAAGTGGCATGATTATTTTGTTGCAATAGCTGTATAATAAAAATATTTCCAGAAGAAGATTATTGGAAATGACGGATTATGTAATTCCTCGACCAACCAAGCAACATTATATTTGATACTAAATACATAACCCATTGTTCAAATTCCCAAATGGTTTATAATAAAATTGTCTTATTCAGCATTTGAGTAATTTTCGCCATCCTTAGCTGCTATATCGCTATCACAGTATATCACTACAATACTCAATCAGCGCTAACAGGACTAGTTGATTAGCCACGCAGGGCCATTAGCGAAATGTTTATGAAGCCAGCGGCCAGCACTTCCGTCATCGGGGGCACTTCAAAGCGGTCGTACGTCATCGGTCGTCACGGCAACACTCGCCTTCAAACTCAACGAACCTATAAACGCAATGTTTGCAGACGAGCGTTTTGAGATATCGAAAATGTTTATGGTATGGTTGAGAGTTACAAGAATCTAAATAATACATCTTTAGAAGCCAGCTGTTTGAAGATGCGCGTTAGATATTCAAGATGATAAAACAATTGAATACTTAACAAATGACAAATGTAATATGTGTTTAGTTCTGGGTTTTCAGGTACGTAAAATACTAAAACATATTATTTCTTCATCGTTTTTAAAAATTATTACTTACAAAACCTATTTATCTTTCTTCAACTAAGGCTAAATATTTCAAAGTTCAGACATAAAAAAGGCGACGTTGATAATAGAGAAAACCACTTTAAATATTTTTAAATATATTCCACTATTTCTGAAGCCTAAAATGTTTCACACTTAAATATCCCACGTAATAAACAAACATAAATTCTTAAAAACCCGTACAAAAACAGCTCAAACGTTACCACGAGCATAATTAACCCGGTCTGGTAAGTGATGGTTAAGCAAAAAACACCTGAACCGCATACGTCCCACACGTTTTAGCATATTAAATAATTCGTTGACGTGGCGACACGACGGTAAGTACTGGACTTCATGCGACAAAACTACGGCTAACTACGTTTATTGGACTTTATAAACTAGATGTTGTAGTTGCTTGGCTCGCTTTCAATTGTGCCCCTGGATAAATATACATTTTGGTAGCAGACGTAGTGATTATAACAAGATTTTTTAGGTTATTTTCGCTTGTTGGCACTTACCTATTTATGATGTAAATTTTAGAACATATAAATTATTATCGATGTACTAAATTATTCATATTATAATAACATTATGTTTATAATACTGAAAGTATTATTGTATTAAATAGATTTGACAACTATGATGTCTCTTCGGGCAGTGAAGCTGACACAAAGCTCGTGAATTTAAATGAAATATTAATATTAATAGAGACGGTATGATAAATATTAAAAATTTTGGACTGTACAATAAGGCATTTTGAACTCAAAATTATGGCACACGGTATGGTAGGATACATTGAAAATACCTTAGCGATAAAAAAAATATTGAAAGAACGTGTAATTATTTCCAATGCTTTTATAAAGATATACCCATAAATTTGTCAGTCAATCAATAACATAATTTGAAAGCGATGAATGCAAAATATATTTCAAAAAAGAGCGTTTTAAACCGCTGCCCGCCCGCCCGTCTGCTAATGTACCCACACCACGCCTGTTTAAAGTTAACATGCTCTTTATAACCATCCTCCATGCGGTCAGCGAGCCTCGAAGGTAATTAGTTTCGTACACTTTTAGAATTTAATGTTCGTAACGTCATCATCAGGGGATAACGGCTTCCTGCGCTAATTTACTGTCCAACGCTGCTGATATATGTTCATTGCTTTATAGACTGTTTGGTGGCACAGGCATGGATCTAAATAGATGGTGAAAGCACACATCAAGTGCTCAAAGCAAGCTTATTTTATTCACTGCAACGATGTTCTATTTAAAAAGTCTCCGTTCTTATGTGACTTATTTTTCGATACGATTGTTACATTTTTTTAAACATATTTACGTATACTGTGTGTTATTGACATATGGTTTCTAATTTAACCCACATGTGATGTGATGAAAAATCAGTCCAGGTGACATTGTATAAAATATGGAAAACAGATTGTGAAACATCGTGGTTTCAACTGTCACGATTTCTTGCCACACCGTATAGATACGAGTATGTTTACCGCTTAGCTGAACTTCAGCTCGGCTCGGGCGCTTATCTGCGCCGTAAAGACTCATTAAAAATCTAAAGCCTTGAGAAGTAAAATCGCGATTTTTGACAAAACTACCAGGATTTTTTTTCCAACTTGGTATAATGCTACCTGGGTTGATTAGAAATATGTGGTTTAAATCAAAAACCATGCATCAATACCCTCTATAGTGGAATTTGAAATCGGTTTTGCGCAAACATTGAATTTTATTAATAAACCACCTCAATTGATACCAAAAAACTGTCTTGTTCATTTTGAAGGAACTTGCAGCATCTATTTAGAGTCAGGCTGTGGTCAGTGTTTTGTTTGCTTTGAAATTCTATCCCTGCGCCTGATCCTATTATTGGATTAAACGTGCAAGCCCAGAGGTGGATACTTATGCGAAATTCATGGAATTATGGTTTGACAATCTTACGCAATTAAATATACCACAAACATATCTTGTGATAAACCTTTATGAACAATGCCGCTGTATTATGCAATTTGGAGTGTATATCGCAGACCGTGCTCAGTTCTCGGTAGTGTAAACATTTTCAGAATATTCATATATTTTCTAGAATTTATTTCGCATTGTCCGATGATTAACTGGAACCCCATCACATTGGTCTATTGCGGATTTGTAGATTTATTATACCTTTGATTATTTTGGTGAATATCACTTAAATGTGTAGGTTTTTCAGAATCATTTTTCTTCATCATTAAGTTGAGCCATAATTAAGCACAAAAATGTCCATAAATAATAAAACAGATATTTACCCAAACCGTACGGTAATTTAAAAAAATGTAGTACTTGCATGCCACTTAACCGCAATTTCACGAAACCCCTGAACAACATTCGGCACCATTAACCGGAAAAATACAAAATTCGCGTGGGAAATTCGATTAACGAGTTTTTCCATACAAATGGTCAACAAATTTCGCGGCTTCCCGCGCCGGGCCGCAGTGTCCGCGATAAGGTGAAGTTTATGTCAGCACTGCTGATCGCTGAACGTAAACCTTCAGCGGAACGCTTGATAGATGCGCTTTTTGTTATAAAATGTGCATAAGTTATTGTGGATATAAAAAATAAGTACTGCGTACCCGAATTCGGTTTAGTATTTTCAGCGATGGCTTTTACAGTGATTAAATATTGAAATAGCTCGTAATGTTTTGAATTAAGTGTGGATTCGATTAGATTCTTATCGACTTTTTTTAACATTACAAAATAGTGCGGATTTTTTTTATAAAAAATTCTTGTGCCATAAAAATAAATCAAAGTTTAGGCGGCGTAGAACTTTAAAATTAAAAACATCCCAGAAGTAGTTGAATAAAAATTATTATGCCATAAATAATAAATCATACGTTAAGATGCCTAGATCTTTTAATTTAAAAACGTCTTAATAATATGTACTATTATCACGTTGAAAACTTAACTTAAAAACATTCTAAATGAACTCCCGAGATCTCTAACAAATCAAATTAAGGTATCAAATAGAAAACGTAAATCAAGTTACGTACAAATCTTAGTATAATAAAACGAAATCCTCTTCAATAAAACAAAACCTAAACTGCTTAAATTAACCGCCCACCGTGACTGAATAATGAATCGGCCTGTATCTGAATTTCATGGCATGTAACTTAATGCGGCTTAAAGTTGCTGCGGCTTTGACCGCACGCACAACTTATAGGTTAATGTGCTTTTGAATGTATTAAAACCAATTTTTGATGTACTCATATTTTGTATTGATTCCATTTTGTTTCTTTGAGGTTGTCACTTCAGAAAATAGTTTCATCCCAAGAAGCTTATACCCAAATGGAGATTGCATTCCGTATATAAACGTGAAGCAACAAAAATTTGACCTTGAATGAAGTCGCAGTTGTCTGCTATCCTTTTCTTTAGAGTAAAAATGAATGAACTTGATGTTTTGTTCATTCATTGTCACTCTAAAGAAAAGGATAGCAGACAACAGTGACTGCTTAAGCTGCTAAGCCACTGCTTTGCCCTTGACATTGTCAAAATCTATGAGCGTCTGTGACCGTTGATTATAAGACTACCTTTCAGCTCGTCTGCCCACGTAGGCAATAAAAAAAAGATGTTGTTTTGAAGCCGTGTCTATTTTTAGACCTTTGAATCAGATGTACGCATCTTGAAACTTATAAAAATGCATGACTATCTTAAAGCGGGTAGGTTGTTTTCTTTGATAGTGTATATTTTTTTATCAATCTACGATTTATTTTATACTGAATTTCAGAATGCTTGAATTAATGTACGCTGTTGTATTATACATTAGTCTGGAGATCAGACTCTGAAAATATTTACTATACTGTACTGCCAGGGCCTACTCAACAAATACGTGCGTGGTATTTATCAATACATACCTACATAACTTCGAAAACTCAGGGGTATGCCGCGGGATTTCAACCCGCGACCATCATGAACATCTGGTCTGTTTATCAACTGATCATTCACTTGAAAATATAACCTTTAAAAATATACTTGGTATTATGTACATTTTATAATAATTTTTGAATTCAGAAATATCATTAATAAATAAATAATAAATGATTTCTTCCACTTTAAACAGCTGTATTGGTTAATAAAAAATATTTCTATTCACCTTTTGTCCCTCTTCTACATATGAAATCCTCCAATTATGTTTTACTCTTCAATATACAAATCAGCTTTTTAACCAGTAAAATATACACACATTTTTGCTTTTCTTTAGCATTGTTCACTAAATAAATTAATGTTCATGTTAACGAAAATGCACTTTGTACTTCATTGTATACATTTTCCAGGAAGTTTCTACTATAGAATCATCAAATCATTATTTTACCCATTTCCTAAACACGCCCGGAATTGCATGCATTTCCTAGGAAATTTATACAATTTCTAAATTTTATATATTTCCAGTAACATTTATACTCTCCCTGAAGTAAAATAAGCTGTTTATATCTTTATGTAGATCCGTAGGGACGGATAGTAGCAGCGATAAGATCTGTCGTCTTCTCGGAATTTAATTGAGCCGAAAATTTCCAAGAACTCGCGATATTATCATAAAATTTGATGCTAATTATTTTAAAACTTTAAAGACTTTCATTTTACGCTATTATCATATTTAGAACAGGATTTATTCGATATGTCCATTAAACGATCAAGCAGGTTACTTTGGTAAACGATCACCGCCACCCGTAAACATCCACAAAGCTTGTATCATAGATGTGCTGACAGGTCATCAAATCGAGAAGGGAAGTGGAAAGGAAAAAGGATGGGTAGGAGAAAGGGGAAAAATTAAGCATGTGGTAAAGTCACTCAGTAAATCCGTCACTTCACGTCGACCTCCGGTGAGATAGTCGTACCGACCTGGACGAATCTGCCCATTCATACTGTCATGATTATCAACAGCATCGCTCTACAACCTTCATCGTGTACTTGTTATTTTACGTATTCATTATTCACACGAATAAGTCAAATATTTGATTTCTATTTTTTATTGACTTCTCTCAACCGATAATAAACTCGGCGTCCCTGTTTAGGTAGCCCCATTTCGCCCGTTCTTTGGCGTCCTCAATCAGGATACCATTGTCTTTTATTTTAACCCTAATGTCATTTTGGTGTCCCTTAAGACCTCGGCTCTTCGTATTTTAAGACATATTAACATTATGTTTCTATTAGCTTAACTACATACAGGGTATATCAAGACTGTTACCGAAAACGAAGCCGGGTGGTAGTTTAAGCGACTTCAGACACAATGCAATAGAAAAAGTTGAAAAAAAAGGTGACAATTTTTTTTTTTGTTATTTTTTTCCTATGACCATATTTGGGTGGTAAATACATTTTTTCCTAAAATAATAGTGTTTACCCTTTTATTTATAAATAATCTAGGGTATAAAAGTGTTTAAATTATTATTTTAGCAAAAACTATGGATTTACCACCCAAAAATGACGATATTTAAAAAATCATAAAAAATAATTGTCGCGTTTCTTTGCGAAATTTTTAGTTACATTGTGTTTGTAGTCACTAAAACTACCACCCGGCTTCGTTTTCGGTAGCAGTCTTGAGATACCCGGTATAAAAGTTATCGGAAATATTACAAGTATTTTTGTCACTTTAATTTTTACTTTGAATTGGTTTGCTACTATTCCTTTTAAATTTACAACCTTGCCAACTTAAAGTTTATATTTCTTTGTTTCGTCCACTGAATCAAAGAAAATAAACATAATATGAGACTTCCAGTAAGTTTCACAACGGTACGCAACCTCTTTAAACCAACCATAATAATGGACGTATAACTTTTTGAGTATGACGATAAAAAGACAAGGAGTGCATAATTTTGGGGCTTTTATGATGGCGTAATAGCCATTTCATTGACTTACTTTTTAGTTGATTTACCAAGTTTTCTATCGTAAAACGGCAGTCACGGCCCATTTTGTGATGTTTACTGAAGTTTAATATTCTAATTCTATTACAGGTTATATATGTATTATAAATTACTATACTCGTATATTATAGACTGTCTCGGTGGTGTAGTTGTACTACGTGCGGTTACAAAGCTGAGCTCTTGTGTTCGAATCCCGGATCGGGCAGTGATATTGGATTTTTCTATTCATTATCAGCCCGGAGTCAGGAATTTGTGTCCGAAATGGCGACAGGCTCGCCCTCTATCACATCGGGTGACGGAACATACAAGGCGAAATGTGTGTGCCTTGGCCTTGGCACCTCTGCCTTCACCCCTTCTGGTAAAAAAGGCGTGAGTTTATGTTTGAATTATAACCCACCGTTCAATTATCATTGAGCATAAATTGAAGTTGAAGCTTATTTTTTTATTTTAATCTTGGTTTTTTTCTTGTGATGGTTTTATTTTTTGTTTGAGAGCGGCACTATGTATTTGTTATGTGTATTTGTTTATTCAGCTTAACTGAGTTTTGTCGCACTAGTCCGTTGAAAGGCAATCAATGCTATATCCCGAAGTGCAATCCCAAATGATTGAATCCTTCAACTTTAACGCGAACAAAACCAACATCAATTCAGCAGATTTGAGATTTCTAAATATAGTTTAATTCAGTTCGGGGAAACCGTCCGTCGAAGCGAGCTGAGAGCCCACGTTACGAACCGATTGGAATAAAATTCTATTAGGAAACAGTTTTAATTTGTTTTCAACCGCACTCAGAATATTGACTTTGGCATCGGTAGAGGCGCTGAGAGCGGTAATATTTTTTGAAAACTTTGTATTCAGTCTTTTCAACTTTGTAATTCATTTAATTGCTTTAGGCAATTACAAGTTCTGCGAATCGTTTGGAAGAACAATGGATTTTGGACACGAGGTGGTTCAAGAATAATAATTTAATTTTCTTTGCTCCCGCGAGGTGTTTTATGGGGTGTTTAACTTTATACGGACAGAGTTTACTTAAGACACAATTGTTTTTTTTTATATTAATTATGATCATAAAAAGGGAACTAATGTAAACCTTTCAGAATAACTCTTTGAACAAGTAATTACAATTTCCACTTTTGCCGATCGTTAGCTATCTTAATCGTCACACGTTTTCGTATTTTCTCTGATGACTTCAAGCTACCAGCCTTTTTTTGACTTACCTCAGTCTTGGCTTGTGGTTTCCTTGAAATGTGAGTTATCTAGGTCAAGCAACATTCCTGGAGCTTATCCAGCACAACACAAATACTAAGGCTGTCACGAATTACTTTATGTGTGGTCCGGAGACAACGTTGCATACACACCGCACCATCTTCATCTCCGTAACGTGGGTTTCGTAGACATTCCAACTGATATTATGACTATTTTTTATTGCGATGAATAGCGAGACGAGCATGGCGTTCGCCTGATGGTAAGCGATGCGACCGCTCATAAACAGTTGCAAAACCAAACAACACCTTGAATAACAAAGCAATGCTTGGCATTCCACTGCGCTCGCCATCCTGAGACATAAGATGTTAAGTCTCAATATGTCCAGTAGTTACTTTGGCTACAATGCCCTTCAATCCGAATCACAACAGCGCATTCACACTGCTGTTTGACGGGAAAAATAGACACTGCGGTGGTACCCACCCAGGTGGCCTCTCACATATGAGAGACCTACCACCAATAAATATATAATGTTTATACGTGCATTTATTGCCCAATCTAACTATCCATATAGATAAAATGAAATATTACTTACTTAATTATTAATAAGGAAATTTCAGACATAAATAATGGTACAAACTTTAAATTTATCAGGCAGAATCCTAATAAAGAGTAGATATCTAAATAAGAGAATTTTGAAGATTGAACCTCTAAAGCAATGAAAAAGGGGGTTGTAGTTTTATAAAATATACATTACGGCTAAACAAACTATCTTGAAATTCAAACCTTCATTACGAAGAAAATTATGTACAAACGTATATTTGAACGGAAGTTACCGTCTCACCTATACTATTTACCAAATAAACACAGTTTTCAACGCAGCTCATAAATTCTATATAATGGAAAGTACACATTGCCCCATTAATAGACATCAAAGCGGTGCCTTTAATGATGATACAAATTTTATTGCAGTCGTGTGTTTATTGAACACTGTTTGTTATTAGTTTGTGAGTATAATAGCCCGATATTGCTTAATTAGAGCGATCGCTCCTGTTTCCAAACAGCGCTACTAACAAGGTATAGTTGGATGCGAAAATTGGTTATACGTTAGATTTTTTGTTCACTTTTGACGCCTAACAAAAAGGTTTTGGTAAATTGAAGTCAACACCCGTTAGATTGAACTAGAAATTGATCTAAAAACGGAGGTTTCTGTGTCAGGTGTTATTTGACTTCATCATTTCTATGTAACTGCTTTGGTGGCGTAGGTATAGTTACAAAGCTGAGGTCTCGGTTTCGAATCCCGGGTCGGGAAAAGCGATGTTGAATTTTTCTATTCATTGATGGAAATAGATAAGCTTCGTCAGTTTTTTAATGAGTCTCATTCATATTTTTTATGATGTTACTTATTTTTATTTACTCAAAACAATACTATGAATCGTATCACCATATATCAACTCGGATGATTACTGCTTTGAAGGCGAAATTAGTGGAACATTCGCTTAAAACAAAGAAACTTATTTTTTTTAATTTAGATATAATAATTGTTGTATGTAAATGTTAAAATACATCAATGTCTTTCATTACTATCTTGATCTTCCCTTCACACCAACAAAGATTTATTAAGAATCCAATCATATATGCACAGTACACGAGACTAAGCTGAAACGTAACCGCGTACCGTTTTGCGCTACCGCTCCTCGGCCAAACGAAGCCCTGAGGAGCGCTCGTCTTATCATTATAATACTTGTTTGAACGAGTTACCGTGTGTTAACAGTTTGCCGCGGAACGTGAATAGCTAAACTTAATTTTCAGCGTGGAGCCAAATGGATGGGGTAGGTAAAATTGGCTTCTAGTGTTTTGGTTGCGTCTTAAACGTTAGAGGATTTATGCGAGTATAAGTTATTGGAGTAGAAATAAAAGTATAGGAGTGTTTTCGGAGCTTGATTAACGGGTAAAATGTGAAGGAATTTGATGAAAAAGAAATATAGAAAAAACTTGTAAAAAAAACCAAGTCTCGCAACTTAGTTCTTCTACCGTAAAAAGTTGTGGAGTCCATGTAATACTAAGTCGGTTAATTAATTCAGTCCCTTCTTAAGAAGTGTCTTGGTGTGTCTTAAGTTATTACGTAATTAGCCAACCTAACAACATAATATAGTGACCATATCTGTATATTGAAATTGATGTACGGAAAAAAATGCTGCAGTTATTCTCGTACATTAAGAAAATACAACCAAATAGTGACATATATATAGTGACTGGTCATTATACATTTATTCTAGGAGAAAAGTAAGGGTATAAGCTGGCGTGTAAGCTAGCAATAGATTTTTAATCATTTAAAGAGATAATTAATTCTAACCGTTCCATACTATTAAAACTCGAAATCCGATGTCTACTGAATGACCCCAAAACAAAACAAAAATTCAACCGGTCACTTTGGTAGATTTTATATATATAATATTATACTGGTACATGTTAAACAGTTTCTACGCCGCAAAAATCCATGACAGTTAAATACAGTTCCAATTTTAAATAGCCGTGTCTCCCCTCTGTTGTTCGATGTACAAACACACAGGCTTCTGTACGTGACACAAGTGGTTCAAAGATCGGCAACTACCGCCGAGAGCAACGTTATCTTATCAAAATGATATTGGTAAAACACTTGTGTAGTATTGAGAGTATGATCGGACAGTGCGGCCAAGTTTTAAATGATGAATTTATTTATTTTTAGAATGATTGTATTTATGCTACAATAAAATAATGTATTTAAATTGAGATGTTTAAAATAGAATAGTATTCGTAGTTTATAAACGCAAGAAAAGATCTTTCATTTTCCAGTTGTTTGACAATAAAGAGCTATGTTCCTTGATGACAGCAAACAATTTTAAGCAAATGATGGGCCCAATTATTCATAATCAAATTATCTCTCTTCATCCATAGGAAGTGTAATACAGAATATTATTCTCAATAGATTTTCATAAAGAATTGTTGAAAGTGACTTACATTCAGCGACTAGCAGCTGTAACTTAGACTAAGTTTGTCGTCCACCTTGTTGACTCCTTCCTCTGACTACTTCCTCACTCGCAAACTTTTTAGCCCTATTGGCCTTCAGTTCTACGAGTTATAAACTTTGCCTCTACAATTTCATACTAATTTACTGAATTGCGGCACTAACTTTCATTTACCCAAAATGAAATCACAAATTAAAGTGGCTTCATCTTTGTATCTTTAAAAGTTTCTAATACACGACTAAGTGCACATTGACATACCACCTCAAGTCACTTCGACACGCAGACGCCCTTCGGACACAAATACGGTGAAGTTTAAGTACTGAACAATTACTTTCCTGCGACAAGGCAGAGTAGGAGTATAAGCGAAGTTACAAGAACAAGTTTGTTGAGGAAGTGTATTTTCTTTGTGAATTCTGAACGTAACTCTTCATGTGTTAATTCTATGGAAATATTGAAGTTTAATATATCTTCTTGATACGATACGTTCGTGCCAAAGATATTGAGTTGTTTGTTGAGTTAGACAGTTGAACATTCTATTTATGATAGGTATATGCAAGATCAGCCAACTCTATATCGATATATTCAATTCTAAAAAAAAACAGTTTTTCACCGTGATTCCGTGGAGATTGCATTGCTCTTACCTTATTTGTGTATTTTCGTGATTCGGGCTTTTGGATGGATTTATTAATGGAAATCTAATTTTAAGTTGCCTAATAAAATCCATCCAAATTTCATTAGACTATCGCTGAGTGACCACCATCAATATAATTATATTATTTGTGCATTTGCTACATTAAATATAGCCGTTTTGTATATATAACTCTGGGATAGAATAAAAATCATATAATTCCTTGCTGCTTATCAGTCATTACTTCATGTAAGTCTACTATTATAAAGAGGAAAGATTTGATGAATTCTTTGCATTAAACAGGCTTTGAAACTACTGGACGGATTAATCAAATATATATCACTAATAGAATTCTACATTAGCCCTGGTGAACTTAAGATACAAACTATTTCCAAAAAAGGGTATCTACAAAATTGAAACTACATTAACAAGTTCCTCAAACTCTTCGTTACACAAAAGTTCTTGCCTCTTCAACCTACTTAGGAGCTACTACAATACTCGAAATCTCAAGGAAAATTCTACTAGGCTCATAAAGTAATCCGGAATGTAACATAAAATAAATATACTCCAGCATCAGGAAATTCGTCACAGATTTGGTTAGAGCTTTCTGTAAAGAGAAAACTTCGGCTGCGGCATTACGAAAGTGGTAGTACATTTTTTCCAAGAGGGAAGTTGGTAGTTTTTCCTTTCCTTTTTGTTAACTGCCTGTATCAGGGTAAACGTATGAGTTAAGGAAAATGTTGTTTGTAACTCGATTTCCTGATCACTGTTTGCTTTGATTCATCGTTCGGGGTGTTTTTTCTGTCTTTTGATGATGCTAGATTTGTTTTCTTTATGTAGTTTATTTTATTTACATCATATGTTGAGAGTAAACATTTTTGAACTAAATATTATCCGCGGATTTACTCGTATCACTTTAGTATTTTTCAGTCTATTTGATCAGATATCGTTGATGTCTTATTTTATCCTTTAGGTAGTACTTTTACTTTTTTGTATACGCGTTGACGTGTATGCAACATTTCACAAGAAACGGTAAGTATTAAGCGCTTGAAAAGATTACAAACAAACTCAAAAACGTGGAAATCACATTTTGTATTTTTTATCATATTTTATATATATAGATATCGCATCTAAGCCTGCTTGTATAAGCGAATGATAATGCATTGGAAACCGGACGAACTATCGAGGTCAACACCTGGAATTCGATCACAGGCAGCAGGATGTACATTTCACTATCCGATCAAACCTGCATATTCGTATGATCGTTGGCTTCAATAGTTGGAATATCGTAAGGAAAATTCAATCCATAAGGGCTTTGACGGGGTCTAAGGTCTAACAATTCTTAATTAGAGATTGTCCATCATTCAAAAAGTTTGATTGCATAGTTGATAGAACTTTAATATACTTCTCTTCAGTATTTCGCAGTGTCTTAACTTGATGTCTCTTTGCACCTGAGCAAGAATGATATAGAAATTGATAGGTAAGAACACACCTGTCAGTTTTAATAAGGTCAGTTTACACTGCTGTTTAGCGGGGAAAATAGGCATTGCGATGGAATCTACACAGGCGGCCTCTCACATATGAGAGACCTACCACGAGTAAAATTAATATTAATTAATAAGTTAATTCTTCAAAATCGATGGCGCATAAATGTACAACCGTAGAATTATTTTTGAACAAACATCTTATCTATTTGAGTCTGCCTCTCTGCTTTATCTCTTTCGCCTATTGTCTTAATATTAACCGATATTCAGCAAAACCGGCTCTCTGGAATTCCAACATTGCACTACAAAACCATAACAATAGCGCTGCAGGTTGGGAGTTAATCCTTTAGAAACCACTAATCTGCTTGTTAATTTATTTCTAACATTTAGTATAGTTCGCGAATTTCCAAACCTAGAGCCGTGTAGGTTTATCTAGAAACAATTAAGAGGTTTCGTTCGTTCATTCCATTTTAGTGCAAGAATCAATGAACCGATTCAATTGGTATTCTCGCTTTTGCTGAGAACTTATTTAAAAGCACTGGAAGACTATTTGTATTTTATTTATTTAATTTTTTATTTATAATTCTTTATTGTACACAAGATATATTAAAATAATTTTACAATTAAGGGACTTATAACATAAGTACGTACAAACGGCGGCCTTATCGCTAACGGCGATCTCTTCCAGACAACCTTTGGATGGATTGGAATGAATAGGAGAAGGAAAATCGAAGATAGTCATTAAAAAGGAAAGGAAGAAACTCATGTACAACTAAAAGCTATATAAATAGACACTATATATTTATATATACAAGTATGCAAATATACTACATAAAGTAAAATGTAAATTTACTACATATGTTATATAATAAACATAATAAAGAATATATGAAGAAAAAAAAATACTAGTTCATCTAGGGTTAGGGGAAAAAAAGAAAAATCACCACAGGAGAGAGAAAATATAGATACATACATATATTACTGCTGAGACAAATAGTGCGATCTGACTAGTCTCTTAAAAATAGGGAGTGATTTAGCGAGTTTTATTGTCAGGGGCAGTTCATTCCATAAGCGAGCAGCTTGGACTGTAAAAGATTTATCTAGGAATGATGTGCAATGCTTGGGAATTTCTAAAATCAAATTTTCTGAAGACCTAAGAGATCGTACATGGGTATTACTTAAGAAATTAAAGCGACGTTTTAAATAATTTGGAGTCGTTGGATGAAATAGTATTGTATAAAGGAGTGAAAGGATGCGAGTATTCCGGCGAAAGCGTATTGATAGCCACTTGAGTTTAGTTCGATATTCAGAGACGTGGTCATATTTTTTAAGTCCAAATACGAACCGAATGCAGAAATTTTGAAGTCGCTCAAGCTTTTCAAACTGGGCTTCGGTGAGATCCAGGTAGCTAGCATCAGCATAATCAAGGAGAGGAAAAAGAAGAGACTGGACAAGTGCAATTTTCGTGGCAATAGGTAGAAAATTTCGTAATCTTCGCAAAGACCCCGCTGCAGCAAACAATTTACGACTAAGTTGTTGCAATTGGGGACCCCAGGATAAGTTTTTGTCAATTAAAACACCCAAGTTTTTTACGACATCACAAACGGGGATAACGCAGCCATTGAATGAGATCTGGGGTATTTGATTTATATTCAATTGCGAAACCATCTTGGAGCTGCCAACAACAACAACCTGAGTTTAAGAAGGGTTAACTGTGAGACCATGCGTCCTACTCCACTCATTGATCCGAGTAAGGTCTTTATTAATTGCAGCAATGGCTTCCGCGATTCTGTCCACCGGGGCATGGTAGTAAATCTGTAAATCGTCTGCATACAAGTGATAGGAAGAGATAAGATTATAGGAGATTGAATTAATGAATAGTGCGAAAAGTAAAGGAAATAAAACGCCGCCCTGAGGAACGCCAGCAAAGGTATCACACCAAGCAGACACTACAGCTTCAATGCGTATACGCTGCCGGCGCCCAGTCAGGTAACTACGAAACCAGTCAATTACCGCTGGAGATATCTTAATAGAGCGAAGCGTACTTAACAGAACATCGTGGTCTACAGTGTTAAACGCATTGCTAAAGTCTAGCAAGGCTAGTACCGTTAGCTTTCCGCTCTCCATTGCAGATCTGATGTCGTCTGTAATATGAACCAATGCAGTGGTAGTACTATGACCAGGACGAAATCCGGATTGAAATGGATTAAGGAGATTGTTGTCGGTAAGAAAGGAACTTAATTGATTATGGATAAGGATTTCAAGGACCTTTGAAAAGAACGGTAAAATTGAAATAGGCCGATATTCGGAAAAGGATACAGGATTAGGTTTTTTGGGAAGAGGAACTTCTGCATCTTTCCACAAAGATGGGAAGACGAAGTTTGAGATAGAAAAATTAAGGATGTGACATACTATAGGGAGAATTTGGTCAAGGATAGGTAATATCATACTTCGACTGATACAGTCATTCCCAGCTGCATTGGATGAAATTGATAAAATGCTCTTTTTAACATCACAATCGGAGAATTGACTAAAGACAAATTGAGAATAATTAGGGGTTGGAATAGATGAAAGATCATTAATGGTTTTATCTTTTGTAGCCCTGTCAAAAAAGGGAGATGCAGTGAAGTGTGAATTTAATAAATCAATATTTATGTTATGAAAACTTAAATCAGGACGTGACTTTCCAACTCCCATAGATCGATATTTCGGTATTTTAGTACCAAATTAATGGAAATAGAATTCGTTGTCAATCATATTACCTTAAATTATGATCGTTTTCGAAATTCTCTGTCTAACTCTCGAATTTCCGTCTTTGAACGATACCATCAATCGTTCAAAGACGGAATTTCAAAGTTCCTAATTTATGGGAACAGAATTCGTTGTTAATCATATTTAAGCTACCATCAATAAGATAGTTCGACAACGGAACTTGAAATATGCGCAATAGGTATCATTTATAAAATGACTAATTCGGTACTGAAATTATTGATGAATTCCAAATTAATGACGGATTGGTTATATAAAAACAAAAGAGCTTATAATTGTCGAAAACTGATTTTAAACAGGCCGACAAAATTCACTGTTTTTCACAACTAAATTATTATTATTTTTATATTTTCACCGCTACATTAATAATTTAAAACATTTTACATATAATATATTACGTTTGAAATATTATTTCGTACTTATCATTTATATCGAATAGGTATTACATTCTCCTAAACCGACGGCACTCAAATAAATGCAGTTGAATCCGAGTTCAAAGAAACCATTTCCAAGAACATTGGATTGTGAAGTAAAATGAGCTCTATCTGATTCAGCAATACCGCACAAAGATGTAGAGTTCTTAGAAATGAGAAACTCTATATTCAAGGAAACTTCATTAAGAGAAAGAGGACGCTACCAAAGCACGTGCGATAGTTTACCAAACGTCTGACTAGAACACAATTCTGTGCAACTCCTGGTACACACGGGCGAGTATTTTGTACCGGACCGTAGTTACAAAGTTTTTGTTGACTAAGTTGTACGGTTCACGACATTGATAAATAAAATTCACTGAAATAGATTATTTTAAATTCAAAGTTAATTACACATTTTAGATAGTAGTAGCATATTCAAAAGTATGCTAAATGCAACCACCATACAAAATTATAAAAACTTCGTCATAGTTTGTGAAGCACAATTCCATTATTTTATCAACCTTCGACGCTTATACTGTTTATGGAGACTATCTAGTCAGCACCATACCTTATTTGGAGTCACTTCTTCACTCCAGTGTAAAAATAAAACTTTTTGCAATCTAACCTACTAAAACTTCATAACTGCACCTGCATTTAAGTCATATTATCATGCGTGTATTATTTTTGTAAATTTTCCAACCTACCCTCAAAATAAGGGCGGTTAAAACACAACCCATGCTCGTATGTCCCAGTAACCGTGTTACCGCAGCACCGTCGTTATACAGTCAGGTGGTGCAATAATCCGGTTACCCCCCGCTATCCCGCAATCCTGCACTACAGGATATCATAGCATGTGTTAATTAACCACGCTCGCCAGAATGTAGATGAAACGTATCTTTGGGTATATTTTTGAGTTTGTATTGCACTGTATTGTGTTCGGGTTTTGTTTTTATTGCAATGAATGCCGAGACGAGCTTTCCATTCGCCTGATGGTAAACGTTACGACTAATCATGAACAGTAGCAATACCAACACCTTGAACAAAACAATGCTTGGCATTCCACTGAGGCATAAGACGTTAAGTCTCAATATATCCAGTAGTTCCTCTGGCTACAATATCCTATGAACCGAAACACAATAGTGCATTTACACTGCTATTTGGCGGAAATATATTACGTACAAACTTCAACTTTTATTTATTTACACTTCATACAAATGTACATTGTATAGGGGAAGTAATGCCTGAGGCATTCTCTTACAGTCCAACCTAAGGTGACGCAGAGATGAGAATTGAAAAAAAGATAACACAAAAAACATAATGTAGGCAATATTATACTTTTAATGATGGGAAAAGTAGATAGTAAAAGGGAAGACGGTTGGAGAAAAAGTGATGGGTGAGGATATCCATCAGAGAGTGAAAAGGAAATCGCAGTAAAACTATTTCGCCTCGCAACAGACAAGGGACAGTATGCTTAGCTGACTGTTAATCTTCACTAGTTAGAGATGCACTACAAGAAGATGATTGTACTGTACTGCATTGTACTAGAGTATATACAATACATAATAGGATAAATCTATTTTGCCTATAGTCATTATGAATGCGAGTGAATTAGACAGAAAGGACCACCACTACGTGTAAATCTTTAGGTTTAGATAATTTCATGTGTATTCTTTTCAACAGGAATTTGTGCCCGGTTTAGCTTATATAGGTGACCTGAAATAGGTGACACATAATATGGATTAATTAGCAAAGGGGTCATAAGTGCAAATCAATAGCCACTACTAATGACTTATTGCAAGGCCTAAAGGTCAGTCATCTAGTCCCTTGTATATTTTGATATCAAAGATTATATTTTACTGGTTGTAGGTCTCTCATATGTGAGAGGCCACCTGGGTGGGTACAACGGCAATGTATTTTTCTTCCGCCAAATAGCAGTGTAAATGCACTATTGTCTTTCAGTTTGAAGGACATTTTAGCCAGAATAACTACAGGACATATTGAGTCTTAATATCTTATGTCTAAGGATGGCGAGCGCAGTGGAATGCCAAGTATTGCTTTGTAATTCATGGTGATGTTTGGTTCTGCTACTGTTCATGAGCGGTCGTATTGCTTACCATCAGCCGAACGCCATGCTCGTCTTGCCATTCCATGAAATAAAAATAATAGTAGTAATAAAAAAATAGTGGAGATAGGAAAAACGATTGTTTACGGATTTTATCGCGGATTTGGTTTAATTTTTACATTTTTTAATTTCCCGACGTTTCGATCACTTTACAGCTTTCATGGTCACGGGTCCGCCCCGTGACCATGAAAGATGATCGAAACGTCGGGAAATTAAAAAATGTAAAAATTAAACCAAATCCGCGATAAAATCCGTAAACAATCGTTTTATTTCAATGTGTAACATTCGCGTAAATCTAAGAAACCATTAGTGGAGATAGGCTTGATATTTTAAAAGGAATGCAATTCCCAGTCATTTGGTTGCAAAATTACTCCTGGCTGTTCGAAATAGGATATGAATGCAAAACACATGCTGGGCCAATACAGAGCGTTTCGCTACATTCTGTATGGCGTTCGCTATCCAGCGGATTTCAAAATATACCGACAACCGAACATGAGCATTCATAAATTTCTGAACTAAACTGTACTGTATCAGCCCATATACGTCCCAGTGTATGACACGAGCCTTGTCTATAATTATTTAGAGTACAATTGAGAGTGGTTAGGCCATATAGCCCACCACGTTAGCTAGTGCGGGTTGGCTAACGTAACTAAAAATAAGCATTAATTTATAAATAATATTCTAATAAAGGAAGTAAATAGAGTAAACACACTCGCGGTTTAGGAAATACTGTGTTATTATATTTGTATTAGCTTTGTTAGAAGTTGTATGCAACTTCATTCATTGGTACTTTCCACGCCTGCAAACTCTATTGAATGGTAATAATATAGGATCGCGGGGTATTTTCAGTCTTTTGTTTGCATTGCGACAGCAAGTTATTAAATTCCTATCCGCGTGTTGAGTTTGTATTACAGTTATTTGAGTAGAGTATTACAGTAGGTATATTCGAGAAAATTAAAGAAATGAGCAGGGGTCGACGATTCAAAGTATGCAGTGAATTTAAAACTGTTCTTTATGATGATTTTGTTAAGAGTTTTACTGGTGGTAGGTCTCTCATAATTATTTGAGAGGCCGCCTTTTTCTCCCGACAACCAGCAGTGTAAATGTACTGTCGTGTTTCGATTTAAAGGATATTGTAGCCAGAGTAACTACGGGACATATTGCGACTTCCATCAGACAGACCATCTTATATCTCAGGATGGTGAGTGCAGTGGAATGCCAAGCATTACTTTGTAATTCAAGGTGTTGTTTGGTTTTACTACAGTCTATGAGCGGCCGTTTCGCTTACCATCCCAGATATTGAGTAAGTCCATACAATTTGTTTCCATAACTAACAATGTGGCAAAAAGAAGAAAGTTGAAATAAACATAACTTATTTCAAGAAAATCTCAGTATTTAATTCCACTTATGTATTCCCGATATATGACGATTAATTTCATGATACTTTTATTAGATAGACTAAGAAAATAGTCTGTCTAATAAAACATCCCCAGTGGCTATATTTGTACTCACAGTTGTGTGTGTGATTTAAATCAACTTTGTCACATCCTCTTAATTCGGTCCATCTTTCACATAATTTAAAATGGCAGAAAAATCAACATTAACTTTTTGATTGAATTTTTAAAAAGATATTGATGTTCCATTACAAGTTTATCGTGATTTATAAGCCTGACTGAAAGTGCCGGCTTTCAGTCTATTCAAATACGGTCGGGTCGAACGTTTTCTGCCCTGTAAATAAGGTAACCACATCTGAAATGCGAACCGCTCCGACCTCCAACTTCAATGCGGGAAGCCGACGTTTAGATACATTTGATGTGCGATCACGACTAACTTGACGTTAAGTATGCGGGAGCATGGCTATACGTACTTACCTTTATAGCTGATCTGTCTGAAGAGTAACTGTTTATGAACTTGATACTGTATTTTGGTTTGGTCCGTGGAGTCATGAATGTTACCTATTCATTTATGTCAAAGGAATATCAACGATATCTGAGTGCATTTTGAAAATTCAGTTGTCACATTTACCTGGTAGTAGGTTTATCATATGCGAGAGGCCGCCTAGGTAGGTGCCACCGCAATGTCCATTTTTCCTGCCAAATAGCGGTGTAAATGCACTGTTGTGCTTCGGTTGGAAGGACATTATAGCCAGAGCAACTACAGGAGATATTGAGGCTTAACATCGTATGTCTCCGAATGGCAAGCGCAGTGGAATGTCAAGCATTGCTTTCTTATCACAAAAAAAAAACAGTACTAATTTCTAACACACTTATATTGAGCCACGATGAAGATCTTTAGCAATAGATATCTGCACAGGTTTATTATTTGTACACACGGATGTAGAATTAAATATTACTAAGTTACAATAACATGTGTCTCAGCGCATGGAGGAAGTCTAGTTCTCATATCGCAGAAGGCTTATCGCACATTGCGTCACGGGCTCTGAGTTGTTATGTCCCCACTCTCCCGTATTTCTCTACGATTATCAGTACAAGTTTACGTAACTATATAATATTTAAACAAATATTAAGATACCTCACGTGTGTTTCATAAACATAGACAAAGCCCATCGTTTTTCGCTTTCCTCGATCAACTTAATCGATCATTTTTAATATTTGTTTGACTCGTCTTTTTACTTTAAATAACTTACAAATTGTCGTAGGTCAAATCGACGTCCTTCTAATCTCTATTGTGCAGATGCCAATTCGCTTGTTATAGGTTCTTATCTCCACTTTGCCTAGACACATCTACATTAGTCTTAAGCAATCATTTCATTTACGCCCGCTTACAAGGTAGACGTATGACCTGGTTAAGGTTACAGGAAGTTGTTGGATGCAGGCCGCTTCCAACAAGTCGACGTGGAGATCTTTGTGGAGGCCTATGTTCAACAGTGGACTTCCTGTGACTAAAGAGAAGAAGAATAATTTCATCCTTACCTCATCATCCATCCTTAAATGACGAAACCATCTCAACATATCTAATATTCGCAACCCCAAATTCAATGAAACAAAGATTCAATTACATTACCATTTAATCAAAAACCATAAAATCCCGTGGCCTGGCAATCTCCATAATTCGCTCACATGGTTAACAGACGTAAGTGGTTTGTCTGGCGGCGTCTAATTTAAAATTTAAATATCCATCCTGTTTGCAATGGGAGCCCAGAGTTCCGTGGCCGCGCATACGGACGCTTGATTGCTGAAATTTACACGTACATACATACGTGACGCATCGAGACGTCAGATATAGGACAAGCTTGGTTAACTGGTATTAATTATTGTTTATTTACTGTGATTTAGTTAACTGTCCCGCCCTCACGCCCGCCACTGCAACTCCTGTAAGCCATGAACATCAGTGGCACGCATTTTATTCACACCGAGAATTGAAGCCCGGCGAGTCTCCGGGAATGTCTAACTTGTCTTTAACCCACAACGAAATTAATCATGAAGTAAATAATAGGTACTGGAAATATTTTTGTCCACTTTCCTCCATAGCAAAGCGGGTGACAAATCAATGGACTAGAGAGGTAAATAACCTCTGATAAAGACTTTTACAAGATGATGTGACTTAGGTGAGTATATTCATGAGAAAACTGTACGAGAAGTGCTTACCAAACGACCGATTGATATGCATTGTCGAATGTTTTGAGTTGAATAAATATCTATTGATTTGGGACTGGAGATTGAGTAGAGATTCTTGATACGGGACACGTAAGTTAGTCTTTTTGGAGCTATATTTGTGTAGGCGTCAGGTATATTTAGTACATAATTTAAATTAATTTTCTTCTCTATCACATCAACATGATTTAATTACGTCACGGCTTCACTCTTGCACATAATATTTACCGTCCGTGCATGAAGTCCTCGGAGTCATATATTACAGTTTCCATGGCATTAGAAGCAACTACACTAGGAAACAGAGCATCCATCATGCCACCGCAGCGGCTGACGCGAACATGCATCGCATTGCATACCCGTGTAATCACGTCATGAAATTAACGCCGAAACCGCACACAAAAGCGGCGATCGTGCCGCGTGACGTATTTAGCCGTCATTGTTGTATTTGCCGGGCTGTAGGCGCGGGAAATATTTTGATTTGCATTTTACGAGATTTGATTTTGCATTGTTAGAGTACAATTGCGTGTAAACGTTAACATGTTTGTGTGGTCTAAATTTACATCTTTGTTTTTGTGTTGAAACATTGTACTAGTTTTGAGCGTATGTATTTGATCGCGATTGTCTTAAAATGGATCTGAGTCATGGTTTTTTTCTTTCAATTTGTTTTACTGCTTATTTTTGTTTTGACTTCATGTGACAACACAGTGGTCTTGCCAAGTAGAGAAAAGCCTATCCTCTACCACATGTCCCACAAAAAAAATTACTCCAATTTGAATAACAATAACACCGCATTCGCGATTAAGCTAAACAAAAGGCACATAAAAACATAATTCCAACAATTGCGGAGTAAACGCTCCGTAGATTTCAACACAGTAATAATTTAAAGAGCAAACGCCAGCAGTTACGGTGCGGTTCATAAAAACGCGTACATTTTACGATATCGAATCGAAAACGTACCAAAGCAATAACAATGGCCCGAATCGGGAACTGGAGTGTCCGACTGTGTAACAGATATGCTCATCTGAATTTCTGATCGATTTGCGTACAGTGCTGGCCAGTGCGATGTCTTTTTAATGGGCGACATTTGTTTCAGTTGCCTTGGGATTTGAGCGTATAAATGTGAATTTTGTGTTCGAAAGAGAATTGACAGTGTTTGAAGTTGAACAATAAAACACGCCGGGGAATTTGTAAAATAAGCGATTTTTAAAAGATTGTTATACTGAAATACGGAAAGTTACAAACTTTTTGTCGACTTATAGTTAGCGTTGCGTTGACAAATTTACATCAAAATTGTGTCTTTGATCTGGGCACCGTGTTTAAAATGTCCAAAGATATAGAAAAAAAACTCGCTGGTTCACTTGAAAATTAATCGCGCTTGGAGATAAAACACTATAAAAAAGCATACCTTAATGTTCGGCAAATCTTGTTAGCATAATCAAGATTATTCTATATCCTTCACTGATCACTATAATTACTTCCCTATTCAGTTAACCATTCAAATAAATCAATAACCGTGTCGCATCCGCACTCCATTTAAACAGAAACAATCATCGCGATATTCGAAATTCGCAACTTCAAAGTGACACTCCTTTGATGTGTCGCAGATAAAATTTCATATGCAAAATGAAATAAGAGGGACGACAGCGGAACACGAAGCGTACCGTGGCGTGTTTAATAAGCGTGCAAAAAGAGATGCCGGTTTGAAGTACCCGACGGGACGCCGCGGATGGCTCATCAAGCTAAGAGCTAAAGCAAACCAGCGACATCTAGCGTCATCGATCATCGATTTTACAACCGCATCGATAAGGTACTATCCTGTTACAGAGATAGCTGTGTTCGATTTAGCTAAACTGTATGTATTAGCGATTGTAATACTGTATTGTATTTTGCGACTAGCTGCGTTCGATTTTCAAAAATATAAATTTGTCATGTTGACACTACCGATGTGTGCAAAATAAATCATTGGTTGCGACGTCAAACTTTCTATAAACGACCAAAATGTTGATCGTTGATGCAAAAAGTCGCACGTTTGCTTAAGCTCTAAATGAAAGAATAAGCGTTGGTGGAAATTTTCGGGCCTATTTCGCCATGCACCGTGACGCTGTGTCGGCGGGAATTGTGTAATTAATTGCTTCGTAAAAATGTTTTTTCTATATTATAATTGGCGAGGTTTTACAGTAACCGAGTTTGTATGGCTATAATAGACAATTAGTGAAATTTTGCGAAGGATAGATTTTATCCAGCTATATTCAACACTGTAAGGAAGCAAAATAATCTTCAATATTGTTATTGTTAGAGATGCAAATCATCATTCTTTGCTTAAAAATTGCTACAAATTCATAATATTTTTAGGTCCGTTACTTAATTTTGTGATTTAATTGAGATCCACAAGATATCCTCTATCTAAACTTATAATTCATAATTGACGAAAGCAGAAATCTAAAGATATAACAGCACTGAAGTACTTGGAATCGTACTTATAAGAAACACGTGTTCACGATGTCAAAATACATAAACTCTGACAGCCTTTGGCAATATGGGGAAGTCATTAAATCCATCGGCTGTTTATTGAATAAGCGAAACTGGACCCCTCACTTTTTTCAATCTGTTTTTAATCCCCATCTACACGGGGATCACATCGTGAATTTCGTGTTCTAATAATTTTGATTATATTTTCCGCCCGGTCTAGTGTCATCAACCTCTCTGGAAATCACATTAAGATTATGTGTTTATTGCCTGCTACTTGTTATGAGAAATGTAACTAGTAAATATATACATATATATCTATATTTAATTATGTTTTGTTTGTTAGCATTTTTTTTTTTCACATAAATAGCCAAGTTCTTCGTGATAAATACAAAATAATTTGTTAACATTTTATCGTATTTGGTTAACTTAAATTGTTCAATTTATTATAACTAAATATTTACATATTCAGACCCATTGATCTATTTTTCATAGTGGCTTATAAAATTAAACAGCCAATTTTTTGCACCGCGACTGTACAATCCCGGATGCAGGGAGGAAAGTTCGTGGTATAAATTTTGTGAACATCGTAAAAAATGTAACGGTAAACGCTGAAGAGTTTTAGAAGGGCTTTCACTTTTACACCGTGTCCGTATTTATGCATGAGGAAGTTTCCGCGCTTAGTATTAATATACATTATATGGTAATATGTTTCGAAATTCGCATGTATCGTGAATACGCGATATTGAAGGGACTTTTACCAAAGAAAGATATGAAAAAGTAATAAAAAAATTGCATAAAAATTGCGATTTCGCTTATTTTCGCTGTTGGAAGTGGGAAAGCCACGCTGTTGACAGTCATGACTCAGCATAAATGGGCTGACTGACAAGAAGCGACAGCTTTGCTGCCGCATTTCATTCGGTGAGTGAGATTGTCTGCACGCACAATTCGCCTTTCTTACTCCATACTTTTTTTTCCTCTTTCGTACTTTTTCCTACCAATTTAATGGTCGGGCAACATATCCATCATCAAGCGTTGTGGATGTTTATCAGTGATCACTTACCATCTGATGACCTTGCTCGTTTGCCGGATCTATTGAATAAATAAAAATTAAGATAACTGAATATAATCGCTACACTTCCTTTTACATCTAAGACTGTTCAGGTCTCATCCACGAGTAGGTGAAGTCGTAGGCACATTTCATCAGGTAAGCTACTTGATTATATGATAGGCTCAATAGTAAAAGGACATATCCAATACTATTAATAAAAATGTGGATACGTGTTGTTTTCTTTTTGTTTTTTCACTTTTACGTGCTTAACCGATCATAATCAATGTTAAACCGACTCGAAAAAAAAGGAGATTCTCAATTCAACTGTATTTTTTTACATACACGTCAAGAGGGAACGAAATTGATACACATGAGTTTTCATCTAAATAAAGTACTTTTCCCGAGATTTAAAGTTATATTTACTTATTTATGCTACTGTTACGTAGTATTTTTAATAGACTAATAAAATACATTAAACTCAAATCCTAGTACTACTTATATTTAAATAAACACGTATAAAGCCCCAATAGTTTAACCTGTACGCGGTCACCTTGCTAGCTATTCTCTTAGCTATTACCTACTTAGTAAATTGCTTGTCAACTCCACGTAATGGGCTAAAGACAGGACAAGATATTCTAGAGCCGGACTAAATCTATTGTTGACGTGAGTTTACAAGTTTACTGGACCTTACCGGTAAGCATGGCCGAGAAACTCAGCACATTACATTCAATGCAAGCGGTACTTAGGATTCCGAGGCAAGTTGATTGAAAGGTGTTTGGTGCAGCTTCTAATACAATCTTGGGATAATGTTTGATCTAAATGCATTCAAAATAAATGCAACTTATGTGAAAAAATAATTATGAGATAGAAAAAATACTTAATTTTCTTTTAAATTTTTGATATTTGAGAAGCGTATTGCAGTTGGATAAACTTGTGTTGTCAGCTTTTTGAAGTCCCAGATTTACCAAAATATAACTATGAAAATAAACATTTTATTCAATCCAAAAAACTCTTAGGCGCGCCTTCCAGCATGTAGCATTTTATATAATAACTTTGAATCTATCTTCGGAAAATGAAAATGCGGTCCATTCGACGTTTAGCCAATTACGATTTTTCCAATTGAAAAATGACTCTATATTTAGAATATAAGGTCTGTTTTGCATTGTTTTGCCCATTGAGCATTTGTTAACGGGACGGTGACGCGTACGGCCCGCATCTGAAATTCAGATGGACTTTTTCATGGCCAGTTTTGGGCGAGAGCCAATGTTATGCCATCTAGTTTGCTTTCAGTTAATTTGTTGATGGTGATTTTTAAGGGTGTATTTCGAAATATGACGTTGTTTTGTTACTTAATATTATTTTTAAGGGTCATGGTAGTTAATGTATGATGAAATGAATAATTATGTATAGGACGATAATGTAAAAATAGTACATAAGAAAACCAAATTGTATTGTTACATTAAAAACATCAAATAAATCGCGAGGTTATGCTAAGACTGTCCATTACTGATGACAGACACAGATTATTTTTTTGCCATTATCATTCCACGTGTATTTCACATCGGCTAAGGATTATATTATTATTAATTGAAAAGAAATTCACTAATTTACGCACATAAATAATTTAACCCTCAAATGTCTCGTGCGACCTTCCGTTGTTTTCAATCACCAATAAAGCCATACTTATCGAATTACGCGACACTCCTGTTTTGTTTCCTGCTAGTGACGCGGCGTACAATCAATCAAGCGGTAATTTTATCGATGACCGTAAAGGGTGCGACACTGGCTTTTGTAGGTTATTTTTTATCACTCTAATATTTAGAAAAGTGTTCTGGTATAATGGCATGACAGAATGCACCTGATGCTAAATAATATAGAACACAAATAGAGGTTTAATGCAGCTCTCAACACTGCTATTATATGTACGCTTTATTAAACACTAGTGTCACTTGTGGTAGTTTTCCACCAAGGTCTATGGTAATCGCTATCTTTCTCTTTCTTCAGTCAAAGGAAGTTCAGTGTTGAATATAGGCCTCTCTCATTGATGGCCTTGTACACCTCTTGGAAACGACGTGCTTCCAGCGACTTCCTGCAACCGTAACCAGATCGTGGGCATCCGATACTTCTCTTGCTTGCTTCGTTCGCCATCGGCCGAATGAGAATATCCCACCGACAACTTTTGGATCTCCAGATCTTGCCAATCACATAAAATCTATACTTATGTTTTCTGTAAGACAGTGGAACGATCCCTACCTTGCCGGCTAATTCGTACTAGAGCTTACCGACCGATATATAGGCTTTTCTGCTTAAAATGTAGTATTACTTTCAAAAATCCATAACCTCACGCCTTTTTTTCCAAAAGGGTAAGCAGAGGTGCTTATCAGGACACCCAGGGAACCTATAGCCATATTGGAAGCAAATTCCTGACTCCGGGCTGATAACGAATAGAACCAGACCTGGGATTCGAACACGAGACCTCAGCTTTGTAATACCGTAGTATAACTACGCCACCGATGCAGTCGTGATACAATTTGAAAGTTAAAAAAATATATATTATTATATAGTTATACTCGTAAAGTAACATTTTCAAACTCAGTTTAAATTATTAGTTCATGATTTTATGTATACAGAATGATTCAGTAATTTTCTATGTTTATTTGTTGCAGGTAATGCAGGCTCACCTCATGGTCTGACCTCTTTGTAAATAGCGGTAAGATTTTAGGATAACTTATCAGGCTCAGAATTCAGGTACCATTGATGATTCTGTTATGTTTACGGCACATAAACGTTTCGCCTTTCGATTAATAATAGTGTACTGCAGAATATTGATCAACCTAACTATAACATTGTGTATTGTGAGCAAAGTGAACTTTTAAAGCACGGAAATGCGCTTAAAGTATTTCAAGAGTAATTTTGAGTTTTGACTGACTTTCCGATATGCTAATATTTTGCTGAAAGCATCATAACTAATTTTTTTTTTTGCATTCCTTAAATTTAGCGTGTTAACTTAAAATGAGCAATTAAACGTTATCAAAAACAAAAAAACACAAAACGCCTTTTTACCGATTCGTAAAAACCTTAATCAGTCTGGAAAGTTTTCGCTTCTTTTGTTTATTCATCTAACTCGAAATTAAGCATTACAAAGAAACAACCTCGGCAGCCCAACACTTTCGCGCCAAGTTTTCATTATGTTAAATAATTAAAAATGCTATTTTTTTTTAATTTTCCACCGAGTTGTTGCTCTGTTGTGCAGTAATTGTTGCTGAAACTTTGTTGCTCTTTGTTTATACTTTATGCTGGTTAATTTACCAGAGCTCTGTAAGGGAGAAACGGTACGGCAAGTTTGTGTGCATAAAGAATAAAATAACGTGTTCTACTTTTTTAATCGTCTCTGTCGTCTGTGAAATATTTATGAGCTGTCCCGTCAAGATGGGCTGGACACAATTAAGATATTTTGTGATACACCAGTACAAATATTTAGTTATTTATCTGTTTATTGTATTGTATATAGTTTCAATTATAGCCTTTATTATATCTTGATAAAGTAGCCTGCGAACGATGAAAGAGATTTTAAAATCAATTTGATAGTTTTAGAGTTTACTGATATGAACACATCTTTCTTCTTTTGGGCATAGAGTCTTCTATATGAAAAGGAGTTTTATGGTGGTAATAAACATATTGGCACGTAGTTGGTTGTATTACACATACATATACACACACATATACACATATTGTTAATATAAATTCAAGGATTAGGTAATAATTAAAAAAAAATATTCTTCTACATCTTTAACGATTTTTTCTCGATACTTCCACGCATTATAAATTCAACTCAAAGTACAATTTAAAGCGCAATCACTGGAGCAAGAATATTATAAAATTGTCATACTGTTTTTCGTTTATTCTTTTCACGATTTTTTTGTCAAACCTTACATGTATTAGAATTTCAACTGATCAGCAAAGCGCAATCACTGAAGCAACAATATTACAGAATTGTCGTACTGTTATTTCGTTTATTGCAGATGTTGTCAACGAATCCTATGGTTGATAAATAAAACCCTTTGTTAAACTCAAATTTGCGCAAACTTTGCTAACGTTATTATATAAACTACGGGCAAATGAAAAGAAATGCCAATACCATAGGCCTTAGTCGATCGCTCTTTAAACTCGGATTAAAGTAAGATATTTGATAGAAGAATACAAAGGCTTCTCTAGACTTCTTTAAAATATATTTCTTTATGTTTCATAATGTTCAGTGAAATGGCAAACTTAATTCTTGAGAGTAACAGTAACGGTGGAACCGTGTTCTTAATTTGAATTTAATCTTGTTACCAATATACCAGCATATGTAGGCTTTACATTTTCAGGCTCTGGGTTCAATTTTAAGGTCGGTTAATATATTTAATATACTTAGGATGTGGTTTTTGTTTTGTACTCACTTAATTGCTCTGGACTGCGATTTGTTTTCCGCTAGAAATAAGCTTAGCAGACTTGACGGCCTCCGTAGAGCAGTTGGTTAGACGCCGGCTGTGAAACGAGAGGCCGCAGGTTCCACTCCCGCACCGAAACAAATATCTATGTGAGCCACAGGTATTTGTTACGGGTCTGGGTGTTTGTGAGACCGAAAAGTCTCTCGTATTTCCTGTTACCCACGACACAAGACTCGATCTTAGTGTGGGGTCAGGACTATGTATATGTTAACTTACATTCTGAAACGTAAGAATTAACGTTATTAATATCACTCTAATTATTTGTATATATTATTATTACACAAATAGATACAATTTTACACCTAAAATTAAAGGATAGGAAAGGGTAGGTATGTATCTTAGGATAGGTATCTACCGTATTGGTACACTAATTATAAATTAATATACACGTCCTGCTTCTGATCATAAAATCTTATATTACGTTTCTCGGGATAGCCTTCTACGGGCTAATGCAGCGATGAGACTAATGAGTAGGGACGGATAAATTTCATTACTCTAATGGACAGTCTACGAAATTAAGCCGTAGGTTCTCTGATATGCCTTACCGACTTGATACAATTGCTGAATGCCAACAAGAAGTTTATATCATAGATATCTAGTACAAAGATATTCCAGGCTTACGTCGTCATATGGATCCGTTTCTACTTACTACTAAGTATTTTTTTTACAACAAATAAAAACGTCTCTCGTAATCTTCGTGCGAGAGGACAGAAAAGTCAAAATGGCCACCAGCCTTCCACCAGTTATTTGCAGGTCGGTGACCGCCCGCAGTGGTCTTAATTGATTTTGGGTTAGATAAAAGTCATGAGTTCTATGAGTTACAAGTTATTGTTTGTTATTGTTTTGGCATCGTCCGTGGCACAGTCGGTTAGACGCCGCCTGTAAATTGAGAGACCGCGGGTTTGATCCCCGCATCGAGAGAAATGTTTGTGCGGCTCACAAATATTTCTTTCGCGTCTGGATGTATATGAAACCGAAAAGTCTCTCGTAGTTCCTGACACACACGACACAAGACTCGATCTTAGTGTGGAGTCATGACTATGTTTGTGACTGTTGGGTGTTATTTATTATTTATTTCTTTGTTCAAGTTTATCGTAATCCATTTTTTTTGTTAGCTCCGATATGCACTGTCGAATTCTTTATTCGCGAGCGAGTCTATTAGTCTACTTATACATTAATCATATCGGATCTTTCGCATACGCTTTGTACGACATATTCTAATTTGTCAAAATGTTGTGTGTAGTAAACTTTTGTATCAAAAGTTGTGAAACTAATATCGAATTAACTTGTTATCTAACTGATAAACCCACGCAAAGCACTTTATAACATACCCACGCTCACGTAATGAAATATAATCAGTTTAAAAATGAATATAGGTTTTCCACATAAGTTTAGACGTTGTCAGCCCTCGTTGAATGTGGGCGCTAGTAAAAATAGAGCCTTTTTATCTAGTTTTATTTTGGTTTGGAGAATAAAGTTTTTCTCGGACAGAACTGAATACTAATGCCTACGTAAATAGTATTGCTCTTAAAATTCCCTCAATATTTTGCTACATAAGTAGAAAGTTTTGGTAATGTTGCTGGAGTAATATAGGTTAATGTCCATGTGTCATGAGCTGAGTACATAGTAGTAATAAATCGGGAGCTACTATGTGGCTAAAAGGCCATTTACACAGCGAGATGCGGTTAATAAAATAATTAAAAAAAACTAACGATATATCTCTTACTTATATAATTTTTGTGGATGGCAACCCACCTATGTCTTTGATAGGTGTTAGGTGAAAAAATTCACACTGAATGGACACTGGTGGTAGATCTTTCAAATGTAAGAGGCTACCTGAGTGGATACCGCCGCAATGTCTATTTCTCTCGCCAAACAGCGGTGTAAATACGCTGTTGTATTTTGGTTTGAAGGAAGCAGAAGGAGGTAGCCAGAGTAACTGCTGTACATATTGAGACTTAATATCTTATATCTCAGGATGGCGAGCGCCTTAGAATTCCAAGCATTGCTTTAATTGCTGTAATTCAAGGTGTTGTTTGGTTTGCTATTACTGTTCATGAGCAATCGTGTCGGTCGTTACCATCGGGCGAACGGCATGCTCCATTCCTTGCAATAAAAAAAAAAACTTTATGGATTGTACGTCTGAATATCTTTCCCTAGCCTAGTCTCCTATTTTTAAGCCCAGCTATAAAGTTACGATTCCCTAGGATAATAAGGGTGTTCATAAAACCCTTTAATTATGTAACTATTTAAATAGATATGTAAAAAGTTATAATCGCATATAAAATCTCGAACCATAAAATAGTTATGGTAGTCAATCACGCTGGCTAATTTAGTTTGTGGAAATGTATCACAACTAAACGCTCCGGAAGCTAAGAAACGAAGAGGAAGAGTGGAGTAGATTGGAGTCGAGTACCTTGAGAGAGAGCACAATAGACTAGATAGCTTTAGCACAATAATCTAACAGGTAAAACTGGATCGGATAGCTAAATAAAAAAACAACATCAAAGCGACAAAGGGGAAAGGAAAACTCTTTGTGACTCGTCAGCGTAAATATTCCAGCGGGATAAATATAATTCAGCTTAAAAACGGTTTTTTAGTGTTCCCCCATTTTGATGCTAATTATGTTTGCATTCTTAACCGTTCACCTCCTATGCGCCTCGCTCTATTCAACATTTTCATTTTGAAAATGTATTTTTTACACGCTGTACGTGCGCTCATTAAATTAAAAAGGGTTTTGGATTCACAACGTGTTTTTTATAGTCTTATATGGAGTAAAGGCTGTGATTTTATTGTGAGCTCGTTGATTAGGATTTAGAATGCTAAAATAGCTTCAGTATATAATTAAAGTAGTGCAATTGGTTCAGAGCCCGCAGTAGAATTGTAGGTTGCGGATTCGATCCCCGCACCGAGACAAATATTTGTGGGACTATATTTGGTTTCAGGTCTAGGTGATGTGAGATTACAACATTATAATCCCAAACTACAGGATACATATCCTATAGTTTTGGACACGGATGTCATAAGACTTAAAACGATACTGTGGATTCAGGATTGTATATATTATATCCAGACAGCGACCAAAAACGAAGCCAGGTTTTATTAACTTCAGACAGAATGCACCTAAAAATGTTGTAAAAAACCGACGAATTCGTTTTGTTAATTTTTTTCCCATCGTATGCAACGTACATCCTTTTATTTTTAAAGATGCCATGGAATGCACGGGATTATATCATTATTTTAGAAAAAACCTATAGATTAAAAATCCAAACACGATGATATTTAAAACACCACAAAAAAACCTTGCCACGTTTTTTTCGACATTTTTACCACTCTGCTTCGTTTTTGGTTGCAGTCTGGATATACTGAATAATGGGTTTATTATGAAAATGTTTGCAATCTTTTCATACCAAGACCATTCACGTAATTGCTTAATAAGTTAAATTAACTGGCCCTATCAATTTGTACCAACCACCGGCTTCAATAATGCCCCTTAACACGAAATATTACTCTCAAAACGTAATCGCTACCCGTGTTTCAAACCGTGCTATCATAAAGCACAAGTCACTTTAATTTTGTTCACAGACTGAGCTACGAGCCCATCGTAATAATAAATGACTCGTAAATATTTTACACAACTCCATTACAAGCTGATGTACATTTGATCCAATTTTCGTCCGACGCATCTCGGGATATTCCCCTGGCGCCCTAAATGTTTGCAAAATGGCGAAAAGGAGTTTTACCGCGAAAAAATATGGCTATGAACCGCAGGAGAGCCCCAATCCGCACTGCGTATAGATTTTTCTCGAAAAAAATCAGGCTTTTGTGGATTATACTTTTTTGTACGTTTCTGTGGGATAGCTGGATAATTATTTTTTTTGATAGTATTATGTGGCGATTTCAATTTTAAATCGGCTTTTTATCTTGCTAGGTTTTGTTCGCGGCGTCGATTGTGTTAATATAAATTTAGTCAATAAATTTAGGTTGGCAAGAAACAATCATTGTTATGAATGCACAAATAAGTGATGGTGTGGAAGTGTCACAAACTAATACTTTAATGAATAAGGCATATACGTCCCACTGCAGGGCACAAATCTACTCTACAATCGCGAGCACGATTGATAGGATTTAGGCCATAATTATATTCCACCACGCTGACCTAGTGCGGGTTGGCGGCCTTTACATACCGTAGATTTTTTTACAAACTGCTATGGTACGCAGGTTTCCTGGCTGTCTTTTCCATCACCTTTATAGTGCGTGGTGATTGACTATCAACACACAAATGAAACTGAAAATTCCGAGGTGTGCTCTGGGATTTTAACCCGCAACCTTGAGCATGTTGGTATCCGCGTCTAGTCGGTTACCAGCATGCCACCACACACTTACATAAACACACCAACCAACATTCATATTTATGATATTAGTTTGAGTTACTGGAAATGTCATCTTTCCATAGAGACATATTCCATTTTATTCGGTTTGTATTTTTTTTATTCCGATGAATGGCACGACGAACATACCATTCACCTGACGGTAAGTCCCACGGCCGCTCACTGACAGGATCAAAATCAAACCACACAAATGCTTGGCATTCCTTTATGCTCGCCATTCTGAGACATACGATGCTAAGTCTCAATATTTTCAGAAAATACTCAAGCTACTATGTCTTTCAAACCGGAACACAACAGTACTTTACACTGGTGTTTGGCAGGAGAAATAGACATTTCGGTAATACCTAACCAGGCGGCCTCTCACATATGAGAGACCTACCACTAGTAAAAAGTAAATTTGCTGGAACTAGGATATTAAATTCCGCAAGTATTTACTTTTAAAATAAATTCGAATTTTAAACCACGATAGCAAAGTTAACTATCTCATTAATTTCTCGTTAAAAGTTGGAAACATTGAAGCGGTTATTAGCGGAAAGATATTCGAAAGCGAACAAAGTTGGTGAGGGCTTAAAATCTCAGCGGTGAATTTCTGACAGAAGTATCTAAGGTTGAACTTTGTTGGAGTACGAAGTGTAGTCTACAGAACATTATATATCATATAACTTCCGCGGCATAATGGAGGAGCAGCATTGACTCTAAAAATCACGGTTTCTGTCCTCGAATTTGTCTTTAAGAAGAGAGTGTCTAGAATAGTTTTACATACATCAACTCACGCCTTTAGAAAAAAGAAAAGAAGGGGTAGGGGAAGATGGTAACAGGACACCCTTTTGCCTTGTGTGTTTGCATGATGTGATAAAGGGCGAGCCTTTCGCCATACCGGGCACATGTATCGGGCACATTCATGACTCTGGGCCTGATATATGTAATTATTGAATAGAAATGTCTAATATCAATTTTCTCGACCCGAGATTCGAACCCAAGATCTAAGCTTTGCAATCATATAGTAGCATAACGCAACTGGGAAAAACAAAATACAATTATATTTTAGAGGTTTGAACGCGAATAAAAGACACGCAAAAAGGCATAAATATTTAAACATGTAAACTACAAAAGGGAAAGATTAATGCTTTCGTAAGCAGCTCCTAAAACACGAGGCAAGAAAATAATGTAAATTATAATCATTCACATAAACATGGCGAAATTCAAATAAAAATCATTTTGTTACATATATGTTTTTAGAACTTATGAATAGAAACAAAAAATGGTAGGAAATATGGGTGAGCTGAAAGCCTTTCTTTCTTATTTTTAATCTTGGTTCAATAAACAGCAATTTAGAATATAATAGAAATCATGTAAGTTAACCGAATTTTCCTCTTTCAGAAAACCGAAATTAATAATTTTGTTAATGTGTTTCGTTCCGTTTGTCGTATTGCGAGGAGGTTGAAGTTATAAGTTCTTTACCCTTCCCGCTCTTTATGTTTTCTATTTTTAAAACTCATGGATAGTTGACGAATATTCCAGTACTTTCGTCGTGGGCGTTCGTAGACAGTAATAAACAACTTCATCAGAGCAATCCTTTTCCACATGAATGTAATAAAAATGTGAAATATAAAAAATATTTCTATATATTTGCCAACCACTTCAATATATATGAGTGCTTCTCATATGCTTCGAAATCACAGTGATATATCAAATGGTATGGTTTTTTTTGAGTAATAAATTGTAAGAATATATAGTTTGGTGATATTAAACTTAGGCGGGCAACAGCCTAGAAATGGAACGGTTTGCAAAGATATTGATCGGGATAGCTTCTAAGGCGAGTACTGTTGACTATTCGAAGTTACTAATGTAATCATTGTTAAGTTTCATTATCTACAACTTTAAGGGAAACACTGAGAAATATTTTGAATAAAATAATTCACATGCTTAATTAAACTATTTACTATTACGTAAATTTATTTTCAAGAACCTCTAGACTTTTGCCATTTGGGGATCAAATTGAGTTCATTAGGAGTTTATTTTTTTGCAAAGATAAAACCTCTGGACCCTTGCCTTATGGAGGTCATTTATAGGCCATTTTTATTTTGTAAATTACTACCAAATACAAAATATTTTTTATCAGACCATACGCCATCCGAGTCGAAAAAACGTACATAGCGAGATTACAAATCCATATTCTATACCCTACATAGTCCATTCAACTTTTAGGATTTAAATTTCCAGTCACGAATCCCGGACAATAACCGAAAAGGCGTTAACTGGTTATACTGTAATGAACCCATGCGTCCAACTACGCTCTGATACGTGATACCCATGAATAAAGTTGGACGTCGACCTTCGTTCCTGATTTAAATATTTAACAGTTATACGGCCGACAATCTCTTGTTTTGCTATTATGTTTTTTTTTTTCACTAAGAAGAATAAACAGCAGTACAGAGGTGACACCAATTGTGAGGAAACCTGTATACCATAGCTATTTGCAAGAACGTATATATTATGTAAAGTCCGCCAACCCGCACTAGGCCAGCGTGGTGGACTATATAGCCTTAATCGCTCTCAATTGTACTCTCGATCGTAGAGGAGGCCTGAGTCCTGCAGTGGGACCTATATGTACTGATACAAATACAGAAAAAGTCTGTAGAGAATTATACCGAGCCTTACGGAAGCACAGCGCTGATATATAGGCGTTGAGTTATGCCGTTTTTGCGGCGAGCATAATAAATTATTGTTATGTTTATCAATATTCCCGATTGTACCTTTGTTTGTTACAAATAAAAGTTCATTTCCTTCTTTTTTTCTTTATTGTTTACAATATAATTTTATCTTCTTTTTTTAATAAATATTACGGGTAATAACCGAAAATAGGTTTTCTGGTAATGTTGTAATGAACCCATGCGTCCGCGTCTTCGCTCCTGATACGTACTGTACTGTACTGTATCAGCCCATATACGTCCCACTGCAGGGCACGGGCCTACTCTACAATCGAAAGTACGATTGAGAGTGGTTAGGCCATATAGTCCACCACGCTGGCCTAGTGCGGGTTGGCGGACTTACATACCATAGAAATTCTTATGAACCGCTATGGTATGCAGGTTTCCTCACGATGTTTTCCTTCACCGTTTTAGTGCGTGGTGATTGACTATCAATCCTGATACGTGCCGCCCATGAATAAGATTGCACGTCGACCTTCGTTCCTGATTTAAATATTTAACGGTCGAAATAGGGCGTGAAGGGTGAATTTAACGGTTATACAGCCGACAATCACTTGTTTTGCTATTATGTTTTTCTCTTTTTTTGGTTAGCATTTGAAATAATGGGGCGAAGGGGATTGTTCAGAATAATAACGAGTGTTTTTCAAAAGAAAGTAATCGAAGATGTTAAATAGAAATTAAATTTAATACACATTTAAAGAAGAAAATCTATAATAAGAAACTATTTGATTGATATCAACGTCCCGGGAGTAACAGTTAGTGGATTTTTCTATATTTCTATGTTTTAAAATAGGTAATTTTAATTGAGATACGAATAAATTTGAATGGAAATTAATTAAAAAATGAGTAATAGCGCCTTAAAGTTTTAATAACATCAGGCCTTATGCTCTATTTATACGTCATAAAAGGCTCAAAATGTTGCCACACATTTATTTCACACAATTCTTTGAATACGAACCCTAAAATACAAATACCCACGCAATCTAAACTTAGAATTTTACTTACTACTGATACATTAAGGTTAAATACATCCTTTGATGTCCAATACATGTACGCCATCTTGAAATATTTTTCTCACAAAATCAGTTTTTGTATTATCTTTACTATCTCGCATATAAATTTAAGCATAGGCTTAAGATACGCGGTTATAGGCAGACGAGCTAGAGGCCCGCCTGATGGTAAGTGTCTACCGCTGCTTATGGACCTTGCTCGGGGCCCAGAATAACAAAATTGCAGCCTACCCTACGAAGACTACTCTCTTTAAGCCTCTTGAAGAAGGTCAGATCATAAAAAGGACATTATTCTAGAGCTTGTACATACCTGGTAAAAAGGAAAAAAGAAGAAGAAAAAGAAGCAAACAAAACGTCGCTATTCCATCTTGACAATACATCATACGCTTTTATACTCGCTGAGACTATAATAATTATAGTGACCACTTTACCGTATCCCCATAAAAATACTATACCGTCCAGGATAAAGTCTTTGTACACTGACAACTCATGCCTCTACTGAGACATAAAACACCCGAAATAATGCGCCATATTTTAACAACACCTTTATTTCACATAAAAGCATATCGTTGCCCATGTAGAGTTGTACGAGTAATTACTTCAGCAGGTGTGAAAAACCTCTTATGTGCGCTGTTTAAACCGCCATACTCGTAAACGTCAACAAAAATACGCATTTATATTTAACGTTCAACAAAACACGGCAATAAAAGGCTTAACATTTTTATGTTGGTCCATATGAGTACAGATACAGAAAACAGTTGTGCCAACTTATAAAACTAAATAGTATAAAACAAAGTCGCTTTCCGCTGTCTGTCCCTATGTATGCTTAGATATTTAAAACTACGCGACGGATTTTGATGCGATTTTTTTAATCCATAGAGTTATTCAAGAGGAAAGTTTATATGTACAATACGTACATATTATTGTAAAGAAATCTATTTGCACCCGGGCAAAGTTGGGCCTGGCCGCTAGTAATTTTTTATCAAAGTACTGGAAACTTATTATTAATTAGCGTCTGATATCGATTTAAACTGGTCGCTTTCAAAGAAATTGAATCTCCCTACATTAGGGAATCAAGAAACAAGCAATGGAATCGTCCATATTATATATAATATAATCCAATAATTATCACCACTGCATAAGTATCTACGACCCTCAGGAACGTTCAAAACAATCCTTCGAATGTGAATGAAGTAAGGAGGGATTTGTAGTACAACGGATTATTGGGTCTCCAGCAATCCTATCGGGCGAACACAACGCGACAGCAAAGCTGTTACGTCACGTCTGTTTTCTGCGAGACAACAGTGCTCGATCTAACGTTTCGCAATTCGTACTGAACTCTATGCTGACTACAACCAGATTCTACTTTTTTCCATGTTTCTGTAGCTTTAGCTTCGTTTAATATTTTGAAAGATAGTTATCATTAGTCTTATGCATAAAAACATAAATAAAACAAGCACTTAACGACTATTGTCATTAAGCGCATATGAATAAAATGAATGGAGGAATATTTTATTTCGAGTTAAGGATTCAATAGAAGCATGAATTAATCTGAAGCATTCATTAGCTAGTATTCTTTCGGTACAGGAAATATGCCTTTTAAGTTTATGTCAACGAACGCCACTCCATAAAGATTCACCTACAACTCACATCCTGGGTAGGTGTTTTATGAACGCAGGGCGTAGTCTCATGCCCAAGCGACGCTGCTGCCTAAATAAATTTGAATTTGGAAGTCATTCCCCGTACTTTGTTAAAATCTACGCCAGACCAATACCAGCTAGTAATTACTTACTATGTAATTACTTAGTATGTAGTCAGTGAAACTCCAGTTTTGTCATACTATTCATAGACTTTACAGAGCGCTCCTTTATCCAAATGTCAATAACCGGGCTTAATGTGTAGCCAGATCTTATCACAAAGAAACAATTTAACTTGCTTTTCAAAGCATCGTAAGAATAAAATTTCACTCGACTAAATAAGAATGCTCAGCTAGAAATGATACCTATACTAGCAGCAATATATTATTGCGAAAATGCGTCTCGAGCTGTGAAACGCAATAAAAATGTAAAATTGTTAAATTATATCGCCGCACAAAATGTTGCGGCGACGTAAACCGACGCGCCTAATTTTACATTAACGAGCGTCACATTAGTGGTTTTTTGTTTTATGCAAATTTTACGCAATTCATTTGTTGTCACGGATTAAATTTTTATAGTTACCTCTGGTGGAAAAATGGCTTTGTTGCGGCAGTTTGCGGAATGATTTATAGGAACATGGAATTGTTGATGGTGTGTTTATTATTTATTTGTAAATATAAGGGAACCTAGGCAATGTCCCGCCCACTCAAGTACCGTTATAACTTTTGTAAGCTTGGATCAATACGCAGAAAATTAATACTCAGTATCGAAGCTCGATAAGTCTCTTAGGGATTTTAGATTGCCTTTAAGACGCAACTAAATTAGAGAGAAGGAATACTGGAGAGAAAATGGATAGAAGGAATTTAACAATATTAGGTTAACCTGACAATCCACATTAGGCCAGCGTGGTGGATATGCCCAATCGTACTCTCGATTGTAGAGGAGGCTCGTGACCTTGGAGGTTACGAGCCTCCATGGTCCGATACGAAGTTTGAATGTTCGCACGTCCACAAAATGTTCAAATCCTTTATCGTCGTAACCCTATGGTTAGACTATTCTAAGTTCGGAGTGAATGATAAGTTTCATAGAGAATACTATTGATTTTATTAGAAGTAGTAAACTTTTATCTTGTATGTGACATTCAACGTCCGAATATTCGAACATCGTATCGGAGTATATAGTCACCCCCACAGAACAGATGAATATGGTTAGAAGAGAAATACAAGAATTTGGGGTGCATAAAAAGCATCACTGCCGCGGAACGGATGATTTGTCAAATCAGTCGTTGTCGAAATGCCTTAGCATTTGTAATCGACTATTGCAAGCTTTACTATTTTGGATTTGTGGAGGTTTTGTGTTTCGGAAACAACGACGCTGGTTTTTATACAATTTGACGGCTATTGCCTTTTTAATCATATTCACCTGTTCTGTGATCACCCCCATGTGTGTGTTACCGGTTAAACTGATGTTATTAACCAATTTGAGTTGCAGGATGTCGTTAGGTGTAGCTCACTTCCAGATCACAATCTAAATCCTTGGGAGAGAAAGAGGGTGTCTTATTTCCATTGACATAAATTATCAAACAATATTGTCAGGTACCTTTATTAATTTAGTATCTACATCTACATATAAAGTTTATTAATTGTATTAAATGTTTTAGTTCTGTAAGAAGCCAAGCGTTATTAGATGTGCTCAATTGGTTTACAGTTAGATATAATTAATATATAAGATTAAAGAGCACTACCTTTCCCTTTAAAGCAGTCTTCACTATTACTTATTTTCATTCAATCATTTGGAAACTGTAGTATATTATAATTTATATATGATTTTGTATTATTTATTTTTATGTATGTATATATATATATATATATATATATATATATATTTATGGATATGTATATGTATATTAATAGTTATGTTTAATTAGTATTATTTAGCTTTAAGTAATTCTTTATTTGTTATACTGCCCTCTCTCCCTCTCCTTCATTTAAATCCATCCCATGGTTGTCTGTAAGATATTGCTGTTGAGCGATAAGACCGCCATTTGTACTCTTTGTTATAATTATTTCTGTTTGTTTGTATTGTTAAGTTTGTGTGCAATAAAGATTTAAATAATAATAAATAATAAATAATAATAATAATTTTCAAGAAAATACTTTATCACAGTAACATCCCAATTTACGAATATACAATCAAATATATAAACTACTGTCTCAGTCCATAAAAGTCACACTACAGGGCACGGGCCTCCTCTACAATCGAGAGTACGATTGCGAGTGGTTAGGCCATATAATCCACCACGGTAGTCTAGTGCGGATTGGCGGACTTTACATACTACAGAAATTCTAACAAGACGATTTTGGTATGCAGGTTTCTTCACGATGTTTTTCTACAACTGGCCAACAGGCCACCACGCACTATATTAACTACATTATCAGTATAAATCAATATTAGCAGTAAAAGTAAATTCAACTACGCAATATTTGTAATATTAGGAAGATAATTCAGTTTTATAAATCACTTTAATCCTCAAAATCAGTACTTATTTTATGAGACGACGTACACGCTTCTAACAAACTTCTTAAGAACATTAGAGAGCAACCTCTGAAGAAGTTTAAAAACACAATTAAACTAAAACTTCGTCGGAAAGCTTATTATTGAATTTCAGAGTTAAAGGAAAAAATCTTGAGAACGAATTGCCTGATGTCGACTGTCTTACTACAGTTGATAATTGGAATTTTGTGTTTCGGGATTATAATATATCGTACTTTATGATCCAACTGATATAAGTATACTCAACAGTCACATACATACATATTCCTGACCCCACACAAGTTCGAGTCTTGTGTCGTGGGTAATAGAAACTACGAGAGACTTTTCGGTCTCACATATGACAGTACGTTACAGATCATGGACATTTTTTTATCGTATGTGAAATCAAGAAGCTTATACCCAAATGGAGATTGCATTCCGTATATAAAAGTGAATGAACAAAAAATAATGTTCATTCATTGTCACTCTAAAGAAAAGGACAGCAGGCAACAGCGAATTCATTCAAGGTCAATTTTTTGTGCTTCAGTGTTTTATACGGAATGCAATCTCCATTTGGGTATAAGCTTCTTGTGTTAAATGCATCAACCCTGAGTAGGCCAGTGTGAGATCTGACAAATTAAACAATTGATAAATGACATCAAATACCTCCGATAGGCATTAAAGTATATCTATCCGTCTGACAACTCAAATATACCCAACTGATCTACTAACTCCCAGTTTTCTTCGCACAATATTATATGGCATCCTCAACCTAGTAGTCGAAAGTATAAATACCGAACTTCTATACATAAAGGTGGAGACTCACTGTCAAATATTACCTATAAAATTGTATTCGTAAAGCCGTGTGATAGAAACGTTGGCAGTAATATAATATTATCCATCAAAGAGTAAGCTACGGCGTACTACTGGATCCCTTATAACATTTTAATAATATACTCCCGCGCCTCACGCAACTACGTGTATAATTTACTGTGCGTCAAGTTATAAGCTACAGCGGTTATATGTTCCATCTATACGAGTACAAATATAGAAAGCTGAGGAGTTTGTTTGTTGCTTCTAATCTCAAGAACTACTGGTTTGAATTGAAACAATATTATTTGTGCGTTAGATATATAATTAATAATTTATCCAGGAATGCTATAGGCTGTATATCATCACGCTGTAACCTATAGAAGAGAAGTAGTAGTGAAAAATATTTTTATTTTTATTTTTATTTTATTTTATTTTATTCGGAAAACAAACAGTTCTATATCTAGGTAAAATACAATATTTAAATTACAATGAACAATTAACATGTTTTCACATTTATAAAGCTTATTACTACGATTAACATTAAAAAGCAATTGGATCTAGTGAACAGTGTTAAACCAATTATTGGATAAAGTTTGCCTGATTGCCAACGCCTTAGAGTAATATACAATATTTTAAATTACAATTTACAATAAACATGTTTTCACATTTGTAAAGCTTATAACTAGGATTAACATTAAAAAGAAATTTGATCTATTGAACAGTGTTAAACCAATTATTGGATAAAGTTTGCCTGACTGCCAATGCCTTAGAGTTAAATACATCCAGTTCATGGTTGTTAGCCAGTTTATTAAAGGAATTGGCAGCTCTCAAGAAAAATGATTGTTTTCTATATTTGGTAATGGTCGATGGTACATATAAGGGAATAGGTTTTCTTATTGTCTTTACAGGAACATTTAAATAAATTTTAGAGAGAAGGTCGGGTGAATCAATTGCACATTGAGCGATTTTTAATAAAAACGTAACGTCAGCTATTCTTCGCCTTACTTCAAGTGGCAAAATGTGATGTCTTTTGCATCTTTCTTCATAGGTATTATCATACATTTTGCATTTGAATTGAATAATATAGCAAGTAAGAGGAAATATTAATCGTTTTTCGTGGTTCGATTGGTCGATATTCTAAATTGATAGTCGGAATTGACCATTTTGGCCGCTATTTTGAAAAGTGTATCCGCGCCCGTGTACCCACAAAAAATTATTGATTAAATAAAATTTTTTGATTAAATTATGTGACGTTTATAATATTAAACTCATAAAAATCCATTACTTTACGCATCATCTTTATCTTCTGGATAGACACGGGTGATGCGTGTCAAAAACAACTTGAGACAATGCGGCTCCAATGTACTCAGCAACAGACCAAATTATTGATGAGAATACAAGCAAAGGCCTTGCTGGGCTACGGCAGTATTTCGTTTAAAGCGGTTTCTCGCATGTCTTGAGACACTTTTCACATCTCCAGTGCTAAAAAATGTAACCACTAAAGTTACTTCAATAAACGATGAAAGCTGGTATAGAGTCTTATCACTTATAAAATATAGAATTTGTATTTTAGTATATTGAAATTTATTCCATTTAGGAACCTATCGAACAAACATGTATCATAATAAAATTCAAATCGCTGCCTCTTAAATGATTGTGGTGGGTCAAAAAGGCAACGATTTATTATGGATCCTTACCGCCACAAATCAAGCGCCGCTCACCGAATTTGTGTGAATTATTCCAAATGTATACAGTTTTTCTCAACCTCATTGTATTTTTGGCACACAATATTATCCATTTGCGAAAGAGCAGATAACATGCACCAGTAGACTGGTATTACGGAACTTGGCAATTTTTAGCAGTGGTTTATAATTTTAAGTGCGCGATAGCCTAGTTGGGAACTGAAAGATAAACTGTATTTGGACTTGAATAAGTGTGTATTTTAAAAGATATTTAGAGAAGCTTTGTGCCCGACAAATATAGCGTGATGAAGCTATAGAGTAGGTTAACATAAAAATACCGAATGATAAGAGACGCTACAAGTCAAGCTCTTAACTGAAAAGTATTGATATTATTTGACAGCGTCCGTGGCGCAGTTGCTTAGACACCGGCTGTGAAACGACAGTCCGCAGGTTCGATCCCTGTACCGAGACAAATATGTGTGGCCCACAAGTATTTGTCTCGACTCCGGGTGTTCGTGAGGCCGACAAGTCTCTCGTAGCTTCTGATACACACGACACAAGACTCGATCTTGGTATGGAGTTAGGACTATATATGTGACTGCTGGGTATATTTATTTATAAGCAGGTGTAACGTAGTCACATCGAGTAAAACGAAACAAAATCATCAACAAAGTCCACCGACACAATCCAAAAAATATAAAATTGCAATTTCTACTCATAAACCCCCAAGAAACTTATCCAGTGAAGTAATTTGATCGCGGATAATTCATTTAAGAGAGTTCCGATTCAATGAATGAAGTCATCCTATTTGCGGATGGATTAACCGTCCTAAGTGTGGAGCCGGCAATGGATTATCGTGCTTCGCAGACGGTAGGAGCCGTTAGGATTAGCCGCAGACTTTAGGAAGCACGTTTCAAATCTTTTATTTCAAATCTGCGATGAAGAAATGCTGGGTTGCGCTGTAAATTACTACGTCTGGGTTTAATGCAGTTTCTATGTAATCATTATTGAGAGGAAGGAGGAGGAAGAGGAAATTGTACAAGTGCTTTGAAGATGGTTATGTACTATGTACAGGAAATTCATGTTTGTGATGCTGTCTAAAAATGTGTTTGAATTTGACAACTCAGTACGCTTTTTAGATTAAGGCGTTATAAAAGTCTTTTGATAGAATATCTTATGTCCATAGACTAAAAAAAATACATCATCCACTCCAATTGAATGTTATAGCTTAAACCACTTTATTAAACGAGGAAAAACCACTAAGAGTAATTATTTTAAGTTATCAAATACAACACATGTTGATAATCGCTCGCTGAACAATTAATATAATATAATTCGTAATTAAATTAAACATTTAGCTTATTTGGCCAGACAAGCGCTATCTAAAAACTCATTAAGAAGTAAGCACTAACTCCCTAACATCGACGTCTATCTGTAGAAAGTAACAATAAAAGGGAGATAATTAAATTAAACCGTTTAATATGGTACTGTGAAAAGTTTTTCAATTGTGTAAAGCCATTTCTTATTGTCCGTTGAAGTTTTTATGTCCCTCATCTTTCTACCTGCGGATTGTCTGAAGAATTTTAAGTCAAAACTAAAAGGACGAAAAATCTAGAATGATTTAAGTTTTAAATGAAATTACTTTTGAGACTATGGTATACTATTAAAGTTGTTCGGTGCTAGTTTTTAAATTTTATGAAGTTATCAATTTTGATGAGCATTATTTTGTATTCGTGACGCAATTACAACATTGTAATGCATAGAATAAAAGCGCCCGAAGCGAACACTATCCAAATGGTCAAGCATTGTGAAGAACATTGGTGACCTACACCACGCGGTCCAAGCCACCCAGGACCAAATACGATTCACACGAGGAATATCACATGTGGTAAAGACCCATTTATGGTGCAGCTTTTTTACTATAGCCCTCAGGTGACCTGGTGAAACAGGCTTTGACCTTTAAAAAATATTTTTATCATCAAACGAACTGATTTAAAAAATGTATAATATAATGTTTTATTATAATATACCTAGTACGCATTGGCAAAGTAATTTCCGCGGTTTTTGTTATAAATATTAATTATGAAATATTTATTATATAATTCCATAACCTCCACGTTCAGTGTTGCAACTCGTTGATAAATTATTTCCTCTTCAACAGTGAGTATTAAGACATTTTTACATACAATTCTTGTAATGCACTCAAAGATGTTTGAAGATTTAAAATCTATCTATCTATATCAGCGCATATACGTTCAACTACAGGGCACGGGCCTCCTGTATCATTGAGAGTACTATAGAGAGTTGTTAGGCCATAGAGTCCACCACGCTGGTGCCTAGTCCGGGTTGGCGGAATTTACATACCACAGAAATTCATACAAAACGCTGTGGTTTGCAGGTTTCCCCACGACGTTTTCTTTTACTGTTTTAGTGAGTGGTGATTCACTATTAATACACACATGACTTCGAAACGTCAGAGGGGTGCCCTGGGATTCGAACCCGCGACCACCATGAATATGTTGGCAGTCGCGTCTGGTCCGTTACGAACAGACCACCACGCACTTTACATGCACACATTTAAAATAGTAACGAGAATTAAAATTTACAATTAAACGCACAGTTTTCCAAGTCATGCCGAATAAAGAACTAAGTGGATTTCTGCTCTGACTGCCTCGGTGGCGTAGTTGTACTACGGTATGGTTACAAAGCTGAGGTCTCGGGTTCGAATCCCGGGTTGGGCAAAGTGATATTGGATTTTTCTATTCAGTATCAGCCCAGAGTCAGGAATCTGTGCCCGATATGGCGATAGGCTCGCCACCTATCACATTGTGGGACGGAACATACAAGGCGAAATGTGGGTGTCCTGACACCTCTGCGTGAGTTTATGTATGTATGGATTTCTGCTACTAGTACGGGTGATTGGGTTTCGAGATCAATTACACGGATTTGTAGCAAACAATTTGATGAAAAACTCATAATAGAAAAAGGATGCCAAACTTTTTCATATGCCGATGCTTTTCCAAATATTGTAACATTTTATTTTGTGAAATATTTAGTTACAAACAATGTTTTTCATGGATTCAATGAGTTATTTTAATTTTTTTATTATTATTTTGTGAGCTCGGGTTGGCCGGCGATTGCCTGGTACTAATTTGTTGCATGCCTTTTTTACACTTTGTTAATATACACTAATACATAAAACAATCCGATCAATGTGTTGCATTTTTATTTTTCCCTACAGTTATTTGAAAATATTTCATTATTATAGAGTGTCGTTACTAAATAGTGGGTAATTGTATCATACTTGGCATCCCTAAACTAATGAAATTCCGTTTTTTCCCGTCCCAGTGACACGGGCCCATAAGTCTATTTTCTACTCTTATTATTTCCTTACATTCTCCGACAGATAACAAACTCAGTTAAATTGTACACAATTTGTAGGACAATTAGTTTTATATTAGCACAACAATGTTACCACAGGACGACAGGTTGTAAGTACAATCCAATCCAAACAGTGCGCCCAGCGGGAGGTAAGTTGTCTCTCGTCGGCATAATTATACTGGCCTGGTATATACACTGATTGGACCCGAATCCCGACATGCTCACGTTTTCAATATACTCGTATATGAGACTTTAGGATATATTTATTTATTTCTAGCCTGGCCCGGTTTTGCCCCAGTGCAGACACATTTTAGCAGGGAAGTTCTAAAATATTCTCTGTTTTTGCTACTATCGTTTTTGCTCCATTCTATCAGTCTATGACTGACGTGATGATATATATTATATTATAGTATATTCTACATTCCCCATAAAAGGGCTTTCCAATAATAACAAAACATTTCAATTAGAACCAGTAATCCTGAGATAAGATCTTTTAAAGAAACAAACTCTTCAGTCTTATATATTGTTTTTTTTTTGTTATCTTTAACAACGTGATATACTCGTAGTCCATCTTGTATTTTAATGTCGTGAAACTCTCTTATTGGCTTTAAACATTTATGTAAATAAAAATATAGACTTAGCTCTTTTGTATAAGCTGTTGAGTTTCCAAATAAATAAATAAAATAATATAAAAAATTGTATAGAATAAGACGGCTTTTTCATCATCGTTTACGCTGGACGATATATAAGCGGATTAGAATATCGTTCTTTTGTTTTAATGGTGCACAACAGTCTATCTACTAAACAAACACAACCACGTATCTCACAATTTCAAAATCAGAACTCGTGGCACGTTACAAATATAATAATCCGTACAGCAGTGAAAATCCCAGCGAAGTAAAACAAACAAGCTAACATTTTAATCGCGAGGCGCGTTGCTTTCCGCCTCCTAATCGGTTTAATGACAAAGTCGCGTCTTATGTAAGCTACAGTGAACTTGCTTTTCTACGTTTGGATAAATCTTTCATATTATTTACACTGACTTAATTGTTTGAATGTTCTAGTACGACGATTTTTGATTTGTGTTTTGGAATTAATTCGATGACAATAATACGTTTAACAATAGTCCAGCTTTGGCAGACGTTCACGTTTCTGAAGAATTAAATTGAAAAAATAAAATGAGAAAGTGAGATAACTTACTGATTAAAAGGCGTTAATATATTGCAGATTATATTTGATTGTAGAGATTTTATTTAAATTTGAAACGATTCAAAATGTAGAATATGATTAATAAAAGATATAATATTCATAAAGTAAGCATTAATAAGACTTATAACTCACATAAACGTAACATAGAGATTGTAGACTTATGCATGTTGACTTATGTTTGCGGAGAAGTTCTCGCAAGTCTGCAGTGGGACTCTGGAGTGGGAATGCTTCATTCATGATTCTAAATATTTATATTACATTAATATTATTAAAGTTCTCCCTTCTTATTTGTTTCTTCTTTACCTCCTTCGTGCGGTTCTATCATTCAATTTCATAAATTAAGTTATTTCAATCCTTTGAACATAGATTTTCGTGTGAACTGTGAATAAATAATTTCATATCTCAAGACTATCCTATTTTTCGACAAGTCGACAATAATAGCAAATGTCGTCTAAAGTCTAAAGTCAATGCTGTTAAATAAAGAAGTATACTCACATCTAGATTATCACCAAGTGTCCTTAATACGCCAATTCTTTTAAAACTTCCAACTGCGCTCCTTTCGATCAATTAATCTCGAACTAATCTAGAACTTTGAGAGCGACATTTTAATCTAGAAAGTTGGTCATCGTAGCCGAAGCAACAGGGGGTCGGGTACTTAATCCGAACAACAAAAGCTGAAACAAATGTAGACGGGATTCACATTTCAAAGAACATACATTGTAAGAGGATGCTGTAGTAATGTAAGACGAAGGAAACGCTTCTTAAGTATTCTCTTTCGATTTAGAGTATTGTTTTGGGTTCTACCGTGATGTATAAATATAGATGTGAGTCTGCTTTTGTTTACGCAAATTGAATGATTATTGAGATTGAAGACAAGAATTATATTGTAACTGTAGTGTTTTTAAAAAATCTAATTACTGAGATGGTTGTTTTTACGTAAGCTTCGTTGCCTATTTATAATCCACGTTAATAATGGTACGGTCACAAAAATGAGGTCTCAGGTTCGAATCCCGGGTTGGGCAAAGTGATATTGGATTTTTCTATTCATTATCAGCTCAGAGTCAGGAATTTATGGCAGATATGACGATAAGCCCGCCACCTATCACATTGTGGGACGGAACATACAACGCGAAATGTGGGTGTCCTGACACCTTTGCCTACCCCTTCTGGGAAAAAAGCGTGAGTTTATGTATGTATGTTAAATAGGTTACGCCAATTCGTCCTTTGAAGGTCCTTCGCTCTCTATCATTTTGACAGCCTCCATGGCGCAGTTGGTTAGACGCCGGCTGTGAAACGTGAGGCCGCGGGTTCGATTGCCTCGCATTTCTTTCAATTTGACATTTGCCAGCTATTTATAAGCTCTTATTTATTCTCACTCGAATAAATAATACTTGTGTATAAATAAATCATTGCTAAAATATTACGAGACACACCTAAATCCCAAAAAATATATTTTAAGGCAATATCGAATCAAAAGTATAAGATCTTATTAAAAATGTATGAAGGTCCCGTCTCAATACAAACGGCATTAAACATTAACGCACGCCAAGAATAGTTGCTAGGAAGTAAGTGCGTGGTCGTACCGATCACTTGTTCTCGGTCAAATACACCTTTTACCACGGGTTTGAAGTTAGACGCACAGAGTGGCAGGTACTCGACGTTCAACCCTCCTCAACCCTTCCATTAGCTGTCGATGTCAATATGAGACGCTGCGTTTTTACAATACCATTTATCTTGTTTATTTTCATGTGACGTTTGGGTGTTACTAGATCCGAGCTGATGGAATAATTCGTTGATATAATTGTTGGAGTATTTATTTCGGAACCAAAAAAGCATTATAAGTGCTAAAGAGGCAAAATTTAGACCACGTTAACAGCTTTAGCGACTTAGTAAATCTATGATCTTTGTGATTGCGTCTGGCAGTTATGTAGCTTAAAGTGACTGGCAGGAATTGATAAAAGAAACTGAAAATCGTGCTATGTGACACTGATATATGTATGTCTAAGAATTACTGTTGACCTGTTGCAGGCTAATGATAAAGATAAATCGAATTTCATCCAAAAAATTCCCTCAATATTTCATGGCATAACCCTCACATATTCTACAAGAACCATGTGGAAATATAAAGTTCCGTGAAATAAACTACGACGAGAATTTGTGCACATTCACCAGAAATAAAACCGAAGTCACAAACACCGTACTGAGCAGTGTAAAATAAAATCAAAATGCACCTGGCAATTTACAAGCGATCTCCAAGATATTACCGTGGATATGCGCAAGCCAAACGGGATAGTGTGAGGGCGAAAGTGGCGAAAACGGGCAGCGGGATAGGCAGGGGGCGGAAAGGGGCGAACGGAGGAGAGGGGGTGGAGGCGTAAACAACCCCCGGTACCGTTGCCAATCTCCCGACAAATAACATTTTTAAAATTGCCAACTTTCGGAAATGGAGATGCGGCGCCTTCATGCGTTTAATGCTGATTTATTGGTCGATAAAAATGTGTGTTTAAATTTTCATTATCGTATGTTTGTTCATAAGGATTTTCTGTAAGTAAAAAACTACCATTAAAACATTGAATAATCTTGATCCGTCGTATTTTCCAACAAAAAGGTTAATTAACCAACGCAGAGCTGCCAGCCAGCAATTTAGAAATGTGGCTTTGTACGATCTTTTAGATAACTGAAGTCCATTCTGACTTTTATAATGTTTTTTACTGAGACGTTTAGGCATAAGTATTTTGTACGATGAACCAAAACATTTCTTATTAATATGTTCGATGATTAAAATAGATTTATTATTTACAGCTCAAAGGGAAATGAATATAAATATATTGCGCTTTATAACAATACAATATGTGAAGTTTGTGGAATTCGGGGCTTGAATAGATATGAAGCATTTCAAAATTGAAAATTTTCAGCAGCAATTCAATTGTTTTCGGTTATGTGAGCTATCCAACTAAAAATAAGTCCGTATTACGTTTTCATCTCGCTCAGTTAATAAACAACATATCACGTATATTAGTTTTGTTTTTGATTGGCAAAGGTAATAATGTTTGTAATTCAATTTAATGTCTATTGCTCCCGCCAAACAGCGGTGTAAATGCACTGTTGTATTTCGGTTTAAAAGATTTTGTAGTCAGAGTAGCTACTGGATATACCTAATTGAGACTTAACATCTTATGTTTTAGGATGGCGAGCGCAGTGGAATGCCAAGCATTGCTTTGTAATTGAAGATGTTGTTTGGTCTTGCTACCGTTCATGAGCAGTCATAGGCTTAACATAGGGCGAGCGGTACGCCCGTCTTACTAATAACAAGAAAAAAAAACACGTAGTATCTATTATTTATCCAGTATTTCAAATATCTGATTATCTTGACCCAAACCATCTCAATTGCAGACAAGGCACAGGCAGGCAGTATTCAGTCGTTATCACATTTTAGTAATTTAGGTATTAATATGCTGACTAACATAATGCTGACTAACCAACGAGGATATGGCGACTCGCCCACACGCATTGGACCAGCATGGCGAGTTAAGATCCAACCCCCCTTAATGAATGACAGGCTCAAGTGGAGCAACAAAGGGGAGGCATTTGCCCAGCAGTGGGACACATTATAGCCTATTCAGGTATAATATTACAAGTATATTTTAATCATTTTAATTGTGTTATTCAGTTTAGCCCACAGGTTTCTCGTCATCCCATGTGACATTTTATAAGATTAGGAAAATAAGCCGTGATTATTTTTTATTAAAAATAGTAATTTTAGTACCACCCTGTATACTTATAAGTATGAGTATCTACCGCGTAGCTAAACTGCAGTTCGGTTCTGAACATATATAATGTACATGAGCCATAAAAAGATTCGTAGGTACCCATACGGAATGATCAAAACCCTTGACAACTAAAATCGCGATTTTAGACAAACCTACCAGGCAGGTTTTTGAGCTTGCTACAATCTTACCTGGGGTGATTAGAAACATGATAAATTAAATATGAAATTTAATAAACCTAAAACAAATAGTATTCCTCTAATAGTAAAATTTTACTATTGAATGAAATAATTATGCCCCTGTTGCGGCTTAATATTACATCACAAACATCTTGAGCTTAAAACAAAGGCTGACCTGTGAATCTGACGGTAACAGTTCCATAAAAACGACCTGAACAAAATCCGAGCTGAGTAAAAGTGAAAGACACTTTTCCTCAAGCATTTTTCCTAAAGATCGAGCACGGAGACGCAATCGTAGTAATAATAATAAAATATTATGAGGTTTTTTTGCATGGGCTTGCAATAAAGGCAAAGGAAGTCCCTTCCCGGGTGCGGATTTAAGCTTCGCGTCTAAACCCGCAGTATTGGATGTTGACGCATTTTGTCAAAGGAAAATATATTGATTGTATTATGGTTTACAAAATATAGCTGTGGAGCGTTCGGTCTTAGGGTCCTGATACTGCTGGCGTTTGTAAAATTGTGCTCCTCATATCTTAGGAAGGTTTGAATATATGTTTTTATCGATTATATTTCTAATGGAAGAGCTATCCTATTAGTAAATTAATGAATGAGAAATAATTATCTCTGTCAGGTCCTCACCAATATGCTGGCTATACCTAAATATAAGTAAAAGCTGTGGTTTTTCTTTTTATTGGGATGAACAGCGATACGAGCATGCCATTCGCCTAATGGTAAGCGATACGGCCGCTCGTGGACAGTAGGAAAGCCAAACAACAACATGAATTATAAAGCAAATGCTTGGAATTCCACTGCGCTCGCCATACTGAGACATAGACCATACGCTCCTAACTTTTTAAAGTTACGCGTTAATTTATAGATGAATATCGATAACTTCGATGAGATGAAATATCGAAACCTGCCTACGTGAGTAGTCTCTACAAGCATATTATCATGGGTATCTGATAAGTACCAATTCATTGTTCAAGTGCATAGTGCCCTGTTAATGGACCAGACGCGGCAAGTTGGCAACTTGTTCACAGTGGTCGCGGGATCGAATTCCAGGGGACACCTCTGACTTTTCGGAGTCATGTGTGTATTGATAGTCAATCACCATGCACTATTACGGTGAAGGAAAACATCGTGAGGAATCCTGCATAACATAGCGTTTTGTATGAATTTCTATGATATGTAAAATCCACCATCCCGCACTAGGCCAGCGTGGTAGACTATATGGCCTAACCACTCAAAATCGTAATCTCGATTGCAGAGAAGACAATATGTGCCTTTCAGTGGGACTTATATAGTTTGATATAGAATTCATTGTAGGATTGCGATGGTCATATATTAAATTACATACTATGTTCAGATCTTTAAATCTCATCGAATATACAAAATGAAAAAATACATCAACATAAAAATATTAAGTTTGAATGAATAAAAAAGCGAGACCTCAATCGCCAAAGGCTTTGATTTATTACTAGTACTTGAAATATAAAGTAATACTTAAGTTTTTCATAAATGAAATAACGTTTATTTGCCTCTTTCACATTCAAAATAGTTTTCCATTATGTTTAATATTTGTGTTCCATTTCAACGATGTAATGAAATGAAAATGTAAGTTAATATAAGTTACAATAAAACCGCGTGGTGGTATAGTTATAAAACAATATCAGAGAGGGTATTTGAGATCCGAATAAAGTTGTATAGAGATGAAATTGTGTGTTCTTTTTATTTATCTATTATTTTTATTACATCGAAGAAAGTAAGTTGTCAGACATGTGAATGAGTGCGAACGTGATACATTATATTAATTTTAACTTCTCTTGTTAATAATATTAGAGTTACACCAAAGATATTTAAATCAATTTATTAGTAAATCCAATTATTAGGAGAGGTCCAAATTTAACTGCATTCTCTACATTAAATAAACTGTGCAAGATATGGTAGCACTTTACTTATCCGCTATTTCTCTTTATTTGTCTACATTTAATCACTTTATTTTCAACAAGATGAAATAACGTTCGTGGTTAAATTATCTCTGACCAATATTGTACATGCAATCTTGTGACAGCGTCAGCGCTCGTGTCCCCCGATATCGCTTTTAGTGACGACAGGGTGAACGCATTCCTCGAGATAATGTAGTTTCTAACTTGATTTTAAATCTATACAATAAGGTTTAACTACAGACGCATTTTATTTAGCCACCAAAGTTTAGTAAATTGTTTCAAGTTAGGCAATTCAAGTCGAAAAGTAATTATAAGTCATTACAATAAAAAAGAGCTGTGTACCTCTTACACTTCTATGTATGGAATGCTTGAAATCAGACTAGAATAAAGCGAGTTTTAAGGCAAGCGTTCACATATTTGCATCATACGTATTGGACGCATCGTATCAACAATATCAGCGATCGGATTTGCTTGAATTACCCCTCAGGGCATCGGCATCAGCATTGCCGACGGGTAGACTCGTGCGATCAAAACGATGCGGATCAGTCGACGCACTTGTATAAATTCCTATTCAAAGAATACTACAATTGATGCGATGCATCCAAAATGCACGATGCGAATCTGTGGACGCCTGTCTTTAATTGGACATATTGTCTGTTAGTCGTTATTTCGACGGATTAGAATATATTTGCTTCGGAATATTTAATACGAAACTATCTTGCCTGTATTTAAAGCAACAATGCTCCAATCTTAATTAAATTGTAATCACCTCTCACTTGTACAACGCAAATAAACAATAGCGATTTGCGCGTCGCTGTTGTGAGTATTGACCTTACATTACCATTCTATTATTTTCTAATTCTGTACACTGTACTACAGTATATTCATTTCCTTTTGTGCGTATTTAAATATTTTTTGTGAGTTGCGGCCCACAAACTTGCCTTTCATCTCTTTTTGTTAGTGAAATTTTCCTCATTCCATGTCAAAGTCAAGAAAATAGTCTAAGACTTCAAAGTACGCTTACATAATTAAAAAGGAAAACCAAAACAGGTCTCCGTTCAATTCTAGCACGATCATCAAGATACTTTAAAAGCGCCTAAAACCATTTTTCACGTTTTTAATGATGTTCCCTTTTGCAAATTGAAGCCTCACCTTCAACAATCCTTTGTAGAAGAAAAGAGCAACTTTCCTGCTTTGAACTAAACGTTTCATTCAGTCCCTCAGAGCAATTTAAAACTTCAAAAATACTGTAGTTTCGTAGATCCTATCGCAGTCAGACAATCAACGGTTTGAAAACAGTGTAAGGACAAACAGTATGTAAGGTTTACAACATTTTATGATTGGATCATAAAAATAATATGGAATGTGTTCAGAAAAACAAGGACGGTAAAAAAGTATACTGTTAGTAGCAACATTGATAGTAAACAATTAATTATGCTCCAAATTGAATTTGTTTATCATTTTCAACCAATTTATTGTTGCAATTTATGCTCGGTTTAAGCAGCTTAATGCATTGATATGTAATATGTGGTTTATTAACCAAACACTATAATTCACTGTTTCAGCGTATATGTGGTCTACATAAAAGGAAATAATAATAATCTGTATGGATGTCGAGTATAGAGTAGAAACAGTTAACATAGCAGGGTCGTCAAAAGTAGAGTTATCAACAGAGTTCCAATATCAATTAACAAATTTCCTACACTCTAGATGTTTTCACTGATAATTATTATTAGTAGCTATCACTTTCCACTAGAAAAGACACTTTCTTAATACTGCAAACAAAAATGCCACTGCTAGTTACCAGGCGATATATTCAAATATTGTTAACAAAACCAATAAAAATAAACCAAAAACTGGTGTATAATCTATAAATGAAATTACTGTAATGAGAAATTTAAATAAGGTACAATAAAATTTGTTTTATTATAATGTGAAAAATAATCGTTTACATAACTCAAAACAGCCGTACTGTACCTCCGCATACTGCGGCGCTATTTGTGGAAAACAAAGTAAATCAGTGTCGACCACACTGATATGCTTCGAGGGAAGTTTGTGTATAAATCTTGGTGAAATTTTTGGCTCGCGGCTTAGCTTAGCGGTACGTTTGCGGTTGCCTTTTAAAAAACAGTAAAGCTGTCGTTGTTTATTATATTGTTATTGTATTTGTAGTAAGTTATTACACGGCACGCGCTGCGCAGATTTAATCGATGCATGAAACATGGCTCTTTTACGAACTTAATAGAAAACAGGTTATATAGCTTGTTGTTACATTAGGTTTTATCGTAATATAGCATTGATTTTTGTTCTGCTAATTACTATTTACGATTTTTTAGAGAAAAAAGGTTCAAAGTCTGATTTACAGGAATTCATTGTTATTGTTGTGATTGTTAAATACTATGAAATTCACAAAATAAACGTGTATTACTGTACAACTTAAAATTCATAAATTATCATGATTCTTACAAAAAATTATACTTGCCTCTGATATTTCATCATTGAAATTAATCAGAACTGTAATATTTGTGATATCTCTCAATTTAAAAGAATAACTTTCTAACTGAACTCGAAACATAATAAGTCCATAATGATGTTCCAATAAATTGTTAAAACATATTCAAGAGACATCTCAATATAATCCTCAATCGGCAAATAATTCGGTGCACATACACAATACAATTTCACACCAGGCGCGCTACACCGACAGATTTGTTCATATATTTGCCTCGTTAATTTCAACTTTAAGCTGTGTTAATTGTATTATTCCTGCTTATTAAATTCGCTTCATAATTCTCGTGCACGCGTTTGTTCACGGCGTATTGTTCAAGGAGGAAAATATCTTTTGAGATTTAGGGTTTCACGTTTGCCTTATATTTCCGCATAATTTAGGAGGTATTTTATTACCTTGAGATATAATAATACAAGCTTTATAAATATTTTTTAAATATTATTTTGTAACTGATAGATGAATCGTTTTTACTGACACACAATTTTTTTTTTCGTAGTAATAAACACTTAATAAAATAAATAATGCTTTTTCGTAAAAACAACCAACCTGGATACATTCGAGTCTTTCTACTTGAAACTTTGTACAATGGAGAAGCAGTTAATCAGGCTGACGTGTAAGTGGCGATTACTTAGACTCATTAACCTAGCAACAAGGCTTGGCCAAAAACCTACACTAACCATAAATGGAATTATCTATTTTCCTATAATTAAATGAAAAACAACCAATCACAAAGGAGACTTACAAATTTTCAGCGATGTCAATCTCAGTATCAGACCACATACGTTCCTTTTCAGGGTACGGGCCTCTTCTTAAATCAAAAGTACGATTGCTTTGGTGAATTAATAATCGAAACCTCACTGGCTTAGTACGGGTTGGTTAACTTTCACATACCCCAGAAATTCTTCCGGATCGCTACTGTATGCAAGTTTCCTCACGATGTTTTTCTTCACCATTATAGTGCGTGGTAACTGACTATCAATATACACAAGATTTTGCAGTCAGAGGTGTGCCCTGTGATTTAAACCCGCGGCCACTTTAACATTATGACAGCCGCTTCAGGTTCGTCAGCAACAGGCCAGACACACTTTAGTCAAGACAAAATTGCGTAAATATGTTTTCGTCCAAGTATTGCATTAGCCCAAGACATCGCCAAGAACCATATATTTTGTATTGTGTCCTTTTATCAGCATGTAAACATTCCAGTTGTTTGATACAACTATTCCATAATTTAACGCGGCATTTCACAGAACTGCAATTGACTGACGAGAGTAGGCCCACAGGTCTAAACAAGCTCGGATACACTGTTACATCAACGCATCATTCCGAATAAACGAACTAATCGAGCCGACTGGTATGCTCCGATGATTTATCATCCGTACAAGTTAAGCCCGACGCAATCCCACTAATTAAATTCTATTTGCACTCGCCGTACTGTACATTTACATATCGGCGGACGTTTGGGTATAGTGTCAATATTGACATCGGGCTTATGGAGCATGCTTATTTTAAAAACTGGCGATTGCAGGCTGTTTTTAAAGTGCGGATGGTTTTGTTTTGTTAATACGAATGAAAGGTTTGATGATATTTCGGCAAAGGTTTCGTTTGGATTTCGTTATGGGATGATGATTTGAAAGTATGTTCTGAGAAACAAAAAACTCAACATTTATAGTTACAGTGTAAGTTATAGTCTTATGATAATAAAATTATTATCATTCCAAAATATGTACCAAGTTTGAGTACAATGACAACTTATTGGTAAGACCAGTCGGTATTATTGTCTTGCGAATATTATTGTCTTGCGAAAAACTGTCGTGAAGTACCAGTTGAGTTTCTTTCGGTTGATGCGACGACATGTCTAAGTTTGATCGCTGAACGTATTCCACAAGCAGTATTCTCATTCCATAACCTACATAATTCGATTATCTAATATTATCATTTTCGATTTCGTTTTTCCGTCTACAAAATGATTCTCTAAAGTATCGTTCTGGCTACTTTAGATTCCTATCTATCTATTATTTTCCCCGCTAACGCCTTGGCCCAAAACACGATTGCATATCTGGCCATAAAGTTAACAAATTGGCAATTTACGAAAACTGACAAAAATCCCAAAATCTTTTCCAAGTAAAAAAAGGACATATTGTTAAAGTAAAATATTTTAATAAACATAAATATGATATAATCTCCCTCCGAGACGTTCTCAAATGGATTTCCAGTTACGTCGGAACGAGCGGAAATAACTGAAAATTGCGAAAAATTGTTTCCGATGTTTCACCTTGTTATATATAAAATATTTGTTCTAATTTTGTGTCCAGAACAGGCTTGTAATCAATTCAAATTTAATTAGTGATCTTTTTGAATATGATATAACTGATTTGAAATATAATTTGATACGGTATGTAAAGGATTTTAATATCAATTCTAATTAGCAGTGGTATAATATTATGTTAATTGGAATTGCGTTTATTCAATTATTAAGCTATGTAAGGAAAATTGTATTTAAACTAATAGTGAAATATTCGAAATGAATTTGTTTGTATACAAAATGGGTTACGACGCTCTTCAGCAGTCTTGTGCAGATCGTGTTTCTTGATTTAGTTTACTTAGGCTAATCAAATATAAAATAAGTTTAGTCCTAACTACAAGATTAATAATATGATTGTAAGAGCTATTTATTAATAATAAAAAAAAACAATAAAACAAATATGCAAGGGAAGCAGCAAATCGGAATATATCTCTTAAAAAAAACAATACAAAGAATTACTGACAACACTAAAATATTTATCAAACGACGATTACGCAATCGCCGGAAGCTGTGTGTAACTAAAGCAAATATGGCGGGCGGAAGCGGGTCGTAAGTCACGCCACAATTCCCGGTCGACTTCCGGAGTGGGTTGATTCATGATGGAGACGAGATCGTGAGGACTCGATCTTTTCTTATCTGCTAAGTCTACTGTTTAAAGGATTTGAGTCTTCTTTAGTGTTTCCAGATCCAGAATATTTTTTCCTACTACTCGTATCACTGTCATATTTGGCAGCATCTTTATAGTTTTCATATATAGTTTATACAAAATCATCATTACTGTCTTCAGAAATGCTTATATTCAAAAAATTGTCTTTAGCTGTAGAAATTCCTCGATTGAATAAAGGTGTTCTCTAAGGATATTTATGGTGACCTGCTTGGCATAGCATAGGCTTTTCTCTAGAAGAAAGTTCATTAATCCTATGTTTGCGTTTGCTTATAGACTCTTTAGATGTGGCTTACTTCCAACGACTTCTTGCGACTGTCAAATCGTCTGTTCAGATTGCTCCACTTCATTTGGTTCATATCTAATAGAAAAAATACAAACACGTGAAATAAATTTCTAATATATAAGTGTTAGCTTTTATGATATGATTGATGTTTTAGTTTTGTTAGTGTGTTTTAGTTTATCTCAGTAATCGTCAAATCCCGTACCTCCTCTTATAATATAATCTTCTAATATTGCAAAGGTAGTAACAATCCCTCAAATCCTGAAATTATTCAGACCCCCATCAGATAGAATGAATTTTAATTTGAAAATATTACACTATTGAATAATTACCAATTGGAAATACTTTTTAAAGAGTTCAAGAACACAAGTATAATTTCAAACACAAACAGTTCGATATCGATTCCCAGTGGACTAGTCTTTGGCCTGAGTGACTCAATACCTGTTTCAATAATTACGGCTGCCAACTCAACTTATACTATTCCATAATTTTTGATGCCCTGGAGATGATTTGTTTATTTAACACTTCTCACAATTCACTGTTTTATGTAAATATTTAACTTTCATCAAAAAATGGGATTGGACCCCAACAACTTTACTGGTATCTAAAAGTTATACTGTATAAGAGTCCATTTAGTATGATAATTGCTGAAAGGAAACTTTGTGAAACTCATCAATCGAAAACTCTTGAAAAAGATTCATCTTGAAATCAAACGTAAACTTCTAGCTTGCAAAAAACTTCAGAAGCATCGCACTCGTTAATTAAGAGAGTAGTGAACCGATCCACCAGCTCGGCCAGTTTGTTGCTCGATATAGCCCTGAACAAGCGAAGAACTTCTTCTTCACAAAAACGCTAAGAAACTTTCTAGAGCCGCGGGCAATAATAAGTATACTCCATAAAACATCACAGGCGGTAAGTCTTCAAACGTTTTCACAGCTCAGCGGAATATTTCAACGGAACGCGCAGACCCGCTTTAATAACTTTTTGATAATGATATAGGGCTGTTTTTTCCATCCCCCATTTTTATATACGCTGAAAGTTTAACCGAATTTACTGCCACTTTGCGTGATAATATTCTTTTTCGCCAATGCAAATGGTTTATTGGCGAGATATGACGAGAAATTTTCTTTCGTGTTCAGGGTGTTTGAATTTTTGGAGGGAATATATTACAATACGTATAAAAATAGAGAAAAACTCATTACAAGCAGCAGGCTCTAGCTTTGGATATAGCAACGTTTATCAGTACTGTTCATTTTATGAGTATATGCAGTACGTTTACTTTAAAGGCCTTCATGTACTTTCCTTTCCAAAACTATTATTACAAATAGATAATTAACACAATCAACTTACGCCCTCCTGTGCAAAGAGCTCATGATGTCCCGGACGCTAAAGCATGATAAATGAAATAAGGCTATCTGTCGACATACCCACAATAAGCCAATAATAAAACTACATGAAAAATCAAACATCAAGATGCAAATGATGATTCTGGGCTTTAAAATTACATGTTTTTTTTTTATTTGAGCTTGCCATTCGCTTGATAACAGAGCAATAAAACCTTTTATGGACAGTAGAAAAACCAAACAACATCATGAATTACAGAGCAATGCTTGGCATTCCAATGCGCTAGCCTTCCATCATTAAATCCGTCTGGCTACAATGTCCTTCGGTTCAATATACAACAGTGCATTTACATTGTTTATTGGCTGGAGAACTTTTTCTCTCAACAGCATTGCGGTGGTACCGATCCAGGCGGCATCTCGCTACCAGTAAAAAAAATACTGGTCAAATTACTTTGAATACATAACATACTACTACTAGTATTTAGATCTTTTCCATTATGTCACAGACAAAGTGTTTACGAGGTTTGAAATAGCATTAAATTAGTCTTTGCCGTGATTAGTATTTGCAACTGGCATTTCAGTTGTTGGGTCTGTTATTACGGGTAATACGAGTACAATAGCATTACAGGGAAGCTTCACTATTCATGTATATTTAAACTCAATTTGCATAAGCATATATTCGTCTACTCCTGGTCTCTTGAACATTACGTCATAAGCTTTTGTCAAGATCCCATACACAGTCTCATATTTAGTTATGCTTGGGTTTGATGAGAACAGTACCAGAGTTCTATCACTAGACCATAATTATATTATAGTTCCATTATATGTTATACCACCATCGAATTATTCCATAGCTTAGTGTTACATTCATGTATCAAATGGACCCTTATTCACATAAACCATTGATAAAATAATATGAATAATCTAAAGAGCATCTCCTAAAAGCAACACGATGTATCTCAAATCCCTGTTGACACTCACAAGGGTAAACAACTAACTACCACCGCTGAGAATGTTTTTTATACGACGCAAACACACTTTGACTTGTTCCTTGTTCCCCCCTTTTTTCCTCCACAAACCGTTTACATAAGACTGATTTATGGCTTATAATACGCACTAGAACAAGCCAAGTTTTGCCCGTCCAATGTGGCTCCCATTTACATACATTTGGCATCTGAAATATTGCAGTATTTCGCTGTGTGTAATTATGTGTGTAACTTTATGTAGGATAGTGAGCGTAAGTGGAAAAAAATACGGTAATGTGTTCCGGGTAGAGGATTTTAGGGCCCCGCACCTTTATGGTTCATAACGTTGTTCTCGACATGTATATTTGTAGAACCTTTTAAGATGATGACAATGTTGAAGACAAACCACGTGTTCTTTTGTTTGTATAAGCCTTGGGGTCTTTAGTGAATCTTTAAGTAGGTATTGACCACGCTGACTTCAGTATATGAAATGACTACAGATTCTTGCCAGTCTTTTTACGAGTTAGATTGTAAAAAGAGGTAACAAAATATGTCAACTAAAAGTAGCAATCAATGACAACTGCGTTGTTTTCAATGTTCAAAGGGTTTATGTAATGTTGAATGCTATGGTATATAATATATAAGTAATTTTTGCTTTCTACCTGCATTAATGTATTGAGTTATAATTACTACTACGCTTAAGGAATATTCCTCAATCATAATTTATACATATATTGACTTATTGGTTGTTCGTCCATAAATATAATCCATGCTATTTAGCAGGCATTTTTAAGTCACACTTCCTTTTACCTTGTAGTTCTTGTAACCAAACCACTATTGAATAAGTAATAAACAAAAATATTCAATACAAACAGCCGGCCCAACGTAAACAACACGTCATTAAATCGAAAATGTCACGAAAAAAGTTGATCTTTTCATATTAGTTTTCGCCATAAAGTCGAACTGGTGCGGAATGTTACAACGCGACCGGCAGAATTATCTTTTTAAAAATCCAAGAGAAAATGTGCTCTATGACACCGACACAAAGTCTCTTGCGTCGGAAATGTGACGGTGGTAAAGCGATTTTATCATATACGCCCGAATGACCTGTCGCTGCCGAAAACATAAATTTTTTCTCACTTCTCCGTGTTTTTGAGTTGTTGTCTGTTGTACTTTATTTTCATTGTTTTTTCGTTTATAAAGTTAAATATTAAAGCAAAGTGTACGTTTTTTGTGGAAATATGGTCTGGAATGCGGTTGTTCGTTGTCTGATTATTCATGAGAGACTTTAAAAATATGAATAAAAATATTTTGACTTTGGACTGGATTTTATATGACTGTCATTTTTATAAAACTCCTTCATAAATTTTTAATTAAAGTACGAGACACATTTTTTTTAAGTTGAGAATCTAGGTGGCGTAGTGGAATAGAAGAATGCTGTGAAATCAAAAGTCACGAATTCGATGTTTAGACTGACGATGAATATTACAATGTTGTCACTGTGACATAATTCTTTTAAGTCATGTTGTGAGATTGAAACTGTCTTTGTAGCTTTTACAATTACCACCATAAAACACAATATTTGTGTTCATAATGTGTGCTAAATATTCTAATTAAGTATTATAATTTAAAGTTTAACGAGCATTTACTTTTTTTTTTCATATATATCTTTATAGCTTACACTGACATTCTATTCTAACTTTTACGATGTAAAAATCTTTTTGGCTAGATTTTATTGCTCTGGACGGACATAAAACGAAGATATTGTTCTTTAAGCCCTATTTCGTAATTTCAGATTAATCCTTAAATCTAACTCTACATTTATGAGCTAATCTTACGCAATTGTTAGCATCATAAGCAGTATAGTAACATGTAATGTACAATGTACATAGCTTATATGCAAAAAATTAAATTGCGCATTAAAAGTTATTTATGCATGTATTCATGACTCAGTATAAATGGGCAGTCTCGTCCAAGGCAGTACCACTGCCTATTAAGAGATCGACGTCAAGCGCCAGCTTAACTGTCGCGTTTTATTTGGTGTGTAAGATTTCCTTCTCTCTTACCATCTTTTATTCTTCCCACTCCCCTCCCAATTTGATCGCCTCTATTGATCGATTCTATGAATCAAAGTATAATAGTATATTATAATGTAATATATTCACTTAAAAGTTATATATCTAAAGTACCAACTAAAGTTACGGGCAACTAATAACCATCAGGTGACATTCGTTCTACATTTTCCGACGCCTGCTATGAAATATCCTAATTATCCAAAAACAACTGAGCCATAACTCATACTAACGATCCTTCATTACAAACAAACTCCTTTTTGTACTAAGGCTACACACACATAAACCTACGTACCTATATGTTAAACCATCACAAACATGGGCGAAACAGGTCATCAACACACCGTTAAGGCTGTGTATACACGAAGGAATTATTCAGTTCCGTCAATTGTGTGATCAATCTAAACTAGTTAAATTAATTTCACGAGAGCACGCCAAGGGCCCGCTAAATCACTGCTGTGCCTACGGGGACAAGTTTAATTAAGTCTAAGAAAGTTATTAGCTCGATGCGGCATCATCGATCCGTGACCTTGAAGGAAGGACCCTTGTAACGCTATCAAACGAGCAATGTATTTTTAATTAAGGATCAATCTTGGTATTCTAATTATAAGACTTATTATTATTGAGAAGATAACAGATGGTAAGTTTATCAAATTTATGAATGATATGATATCTACCGGCTCATTGTAGGAATTCGATTTAATTAGAATGATTTACTTAAATTTTTATTTCTATACTGAATACGACCAGGACAACAAGTATGACAATAAATCAAATTTTAGTTCAGCCTCGGTTATTTTATTATCATTATTATGAGTATTTTCGCAAAAAAAAGTGAAACAGGGTTACTAAAGCACCAATTTTTCATTTATTCTTCCTCTCATGTATAAGCTGCTATGTCAATTTTAACTATTTTTTTATGCTCACAGAAGCTAAAACCTACACCGCCAAATAAAACATAGCTAACCGCTAACTAAAACAGGCTAATCCTACTTAATAGTCGTGTAAAACAGTAAAAAGTAAACGAGTTACAGTAAGTTAACGTTACGAATTTGACATTGCATGTTGAATCACCATGTATACGGTTACAATACAGGATGTTTCATTACCCGTAACGAGCGCAGTATAATAATGTGGTCGAACTAACGTTATGTCGGTAGCGGCAGGTACATGGTCAGTGGAAACATATGGTTTTGTGTTTCGCGCATGAACGTCGCGGTTTTTACTGCTCTTGTTTATCGTAAAACAAAAATGAATAAATATTTGTACAAATATACATATCAATTTTCCTCGTGATAATAATGCCTATGAATTTAATCTAATTTATAAAAAGGCCTCCTATGATTATGTGTATTAAATCTTTTAGAAAAGATTTTTATCCGCTATTAATATGCTGGTATTTCTTAATACCAAATCTTAACCCTTGTATGCTTGTAGTATTTCAAATAGTCAGATATCATATGAAAAAAAATCTAGGGTGTGGTTATATGTTTTATATAAGTTATAATTCAGATAACCCAAAAATAGTTTCTGAAAAACGCCATTGTTACAAATTAAGATAACACCACCTTCTTATTTTCATAAAAATAAGTTTTATTAGAATAAAAGAAAGCATCCGAAAGATTCAACTAAGCCTTTTAGGTCCTATTTAAAACAAAATAACAAAACTAAAAATTCAATTACCGTTATTTTTTTAGGACTGCAGTAAATAAATCTTATCCTATACAGACTAGAAACAGCAAGGCTTAACTTGATTAAAGAGAACGAGCAAGGAATACGATACAATCGAATCGGCAACGTTAGTTTAGCCTCTTTCTGGCTCTAAAACAATGAAACAAATTGCAAACCACTGTACTGTTGTCGTCGAATGTTTCACTCGAAGAAAGTATTACGCTTTAACTTATCGGTCAGCAGTTGTGGAGACAATAGCAATAAATCATTGCAGTTTTTTGTGTGTGTTCATTTCGAAATATTCTAGAATACACACTTGGTTTAATTTAATTTATCATTATTCCATATAACAAGTTATCAAATAACTTGAAGACTACTTATTTCATAATACCTGTATATTCGTATTACTGACTCCCAATTGATCTTCAGTTCAGCGGAATGACTATAAAAATATAAACATATAGTTACAATCTTACAGTTAATATCTTTTCCATTAAGTAATTATATTAAATCATTCAGCATTTTCCTCTTAATTGACAATCATTATAATTCTTAACCAAATTAAAACCACGCAACACACAGCAAGTGCGTCCAAAATATATACTCGTATGTCTCACCCACCTGACCAGTGAAGGCATTTTACATCCCCTTTCCCCAAAGAATGGACTTAGCCCTTACGTTCCCGCTAGGTTTTAATTACGTACTTAACTGGGGCTTAATGTACTCCAGTTATAAGTCGGAGGTATACCGTGGAAAGTTTGAATGCTCCAACTTCGCTACGGCGTTGACAGATGAGCGTGCTTTTTGAAATACCAGGATAATAGGGTTGGCAGGTGGTCAGCTTATACTTTTTTGTCTGGAAAACTCGAATTAACATTTTTAAATTAATTCTTAAACGGCTTAGTTTGGGCGGTATTTTGTTACTTGTGTTTTTTGTTTCGGTCGAGTGATGACTTGAATGAAAAAAGTTGGAAACTTTCAATTGTTGCTTTTGCTGTATGAGATTTAAATATAGTGGAATAGAAATATGGTGGAATAAAATAAGTTCTATTAATCTAACGTTACTAGCAAATATTAAATCCATTGCTGAGTAACAACTCCGAGGCCCTTAAATGCATTAGTTCTTGATCTAATTTTATTTGATAGAAAATAACTCAAGCGCAATATTAGCACGTATAAATAGATATAACATATTTAATATATAATTTTACAGCTGTGTGCATGATTTACTTAAGCACTAATAAAATTATCACAAAATTATTTTTCATATAAGATTAAAATACTTATTAATTCCTAGGTTATTCTAAAGTACGCGAACACCAAACCAATGAAACGATAATTTTAACCCTCAACTAAAACATTTACCGCAATACCTGCATAAACTTCGAAACAATTCAACCGTTACAAGCACACAAAAGGCCAACAATCGCAAACAATAAAGTGGAGGTTGCAATTTTTAAAATTGCACAATTCATCTACAATGTCCAAGTATTATCCGGAGCTCGGCGACGTAAAAAAGCGGGCACCGTCGTCGCCCGTCTATTTCAAGAGATGTGGTTTCCGGTGCGAATCAAGAGATTATTTTCAGTTTGTTTTTCTACTCTCCCCACCCCCCCTCTCCGGCGAACGACTGATCTTTGGACGTCTGATTGGTACTGAAGGTTTGGTTGCTAATTGAATACGTCGTATTAATGAGGCACTAAGACGTTATGTGTAGCATTGAATTATACTACGGTTTTGTTTTCAAAACATACACATCCACTGAAATAAAACTATTATTCGCGGATTTTATCGTGGATATGTGTTTTTTGTGGATTTGTATTGATACAGCTTTAAGCTGTGAAGTAATTGTAACGTCGGGAAGTTAAAAATGTGAAAATTAAACCATATCTGCGATATATATTATTTTTTTTCAATGTATAATATTTGCGTAAATCTAAAAAACCTTTATACACATTCATTGGTTTTATAGTTGCGATGAATTTTGATTTCTTTCAATTCACCAAAATTGTACGGTGCCAATAAAAATTGTATGTGTAAACTGTATGCGGATCTGGACTTAAATATTTCTCAAAATCATTATTTATATTCTAAAATACTAACTATTTACTCACTACGACGTATTTAATTATACCCAAAAGTGCACATAAGGAGGTATACACATATGTACATATACACTATGTGTATGATACCCTACATAGCGATTCATTATCCTCATTTTGTATTTAATTCTACAACGTTTGAAATTGAAATTCGAAAAAGAAAAGTGTTCTGTCTGATAGTAAATGTATAGACACTTAATATATGGGTGAATTGTTATATTATATAGTATATATAGCTATAGTTTAACTACTGATGACTTTTACAGGTTTATTCAACACGCTGATAAGCACGTACAGAGTTCGACCTAGCATAATATTTGGCCACGATACACCGGGACTGCTTCGATAAGCACTTGTATCTGGAGTTGATTATCTTATTATAGAAATGTATAGACATAAATAAAATGGATGAAGTGAAAGTAGTATGTCAGGATCGACGAATTTAGGAGCCACAATTGTTGCCTATCCCTATATTAAAAAGGTGTGACGGTTATGTAGCCATTCATATAGATTTTTAAACTGTTCTATAGTTCTCAATTGTCTACAAAACTAGATGCAATGCAGGAAGTCATAAGACTACAGTTAAAATATGTTATGTGTAAAACTTATTCCTGTATGCAGCCTCTTTAACGTACCATAAAAACATAAGTAAAAAAAAAATACAACCCACTTTACACGAGCTTAAACGAAGAAAAATCAGAACTGTTGTGAATTCCGAGCCAGAAGCTAAGCCAAGCGAAGAAATAATTCCAACCCCACCTTTCAAGAATGAAAATACTTTTTATCAAGCCGTTATAGCTCTCGGTAAAGACATAAAAGTGTCATTAAGTAAGGAAAAAGCGTCCGTGAAACATGTTGGCGACAATGAGCGCGAATGATTAAACTTGCTCGTTTTGTGAACGAGTAATGGCTTCCTTGTAAATGTGAGTAACGTGAATGTAAAAAAAATATTTTCAGCTTGAATACATTTACGGGAATATATTTGTTTTATCACGATCTGATTTTGTTTTTCACAGAAGCTTGGAAGCTTTCAGTTGAAAACACTATGTAATTTTAATTTTAAAATCTGTAGAATCGTTTATTTAACTTTTGATTATGAGTACGCCACGTCCTTAAAGATTGTTTAATAAATAAATCCTCAAAAGGTATTTAAACTCTGTATCAGTCCATATACGTCCCACTGCAGGGCACGGGCCTACTCTACAATCGACAATACGATTGAGAGTGGTTAGGCCATATAGTCCACCACGCTGGCCTAGTGCGGGTTGGCGGACTTGCATACCATAGAATGCTTGAATGATGCATATAAGTGCGTGGTGGCCTGTTGGTAAAGTGCGTGGTGGCCTGTTGGTAAACGGACCAGACGCGGCTGCCAACATGTTCACGGTGGTCGCGGGTTCAAATCCCAGGGCACACCTCTGACTTTTCGGAGTCATGTGTGTATTGATAGTCAATCACCACGCACTAAAACGGTGAAGGAAAACATCGTGAGGAAACCTGCATACCGTAGCGATTTATTTAAACTCAAAATATACCATTTGTTACATGAACCTAAAATAATTATATTATGCATAATAAAAACTGCAGCTGAACAAATATTAATTTTAAAAGTAAGAATAAAAGAGGGAACTCACTTAGTCACTTTCGTAATGTTAGCATAATTTTTGCTTAACCTCAAACAACGACAGAGTCCTAATGCGTTTTGAGAGTTCAGAGCACTTTTGTTAGTACACTGGCTACTGCCATGGGATTTCACTTGTTATAAATCATGCGCACCTCGTCTGTCCATATAGGTACTCTAAAATCAAGCGATTAAATTATTCATCGAGTGTAGAATGGAACTAAATGTACATCTAATATGTAAGTAACCGTTAATGTACTCTTAAAATAGTCCCAGTATTGTTATGTTCTCGTAATGTATGGTATTTTGGTTTACGGAAGTAAACATTCGTGTTATCGTATAGAAGTAAAAGTATATCTTTGTATTTTTAGGTTGATTTCTTTAAAAAATAGTATTGGTAGTTAGATCGAGAGAGCTCCGTAGTAATTTAAATAATAAATGGGGTATATTTTTGCATGATGCCGTCTTCTGTTTCACTTGCATCCTATCATAAGTACAGGAGATCGATAGCTTGAGTTATTAGTGCAGTTATTTGAGTTTTATGATCAGCTTCTTGACTTCGAAATTAGGCCTTTTGGTGTACTAAAAGGCAAATAAAGGTAAATTTCGAAGCAAACTTAATGTGATTGGTATAAGTCACATACCTTTGGATTTCATATTGAGAATTATCAGTTATGTAGTTCTCACCAAGATATTTTCCTATGACCTAAAAGACAGCGGTAAATCTAACTCAAATCAAATCTCACAGATATTATGTTAAAAAGAAATGTACTATTTATGCTTATTAAATACAGACTGTTTTAGTTAAGTTGGAATTATGTTTTTTTAAGGAATTGGGTAGGGGTGTAAGTTGATCTTGAAAAAAATGTACATTGTGTTGTGTTAGAAGTAATATGTGGTAATCTTTACAATATCCCAACAATTCCATTATTCCTTCCAACATACTATTTTCAAAAAATACTTTACTAATGCGGCACATACAATTTCACCATATCAGCACACGGTAAGTTCAAGAAACTGCGTCAGTTAACCCACCGCAGCGTACCGATCTAAAATAACTATAAACTTCATATAGCCTCGTCTTACCGCACGCGTCTGATTGATTTCACTTATTAGTAAGCCACCAACGCACTTGGAATGATCCATTAAAGCGAGATAAAACATGGCAACCCTATTTATACGTTTATCTCGGCCAACATTTGTATCGTGTTTTATTAAAAAATATATATAAATACGTAACGGACGCAGAGAACAGAAGCACGTTCTATATTTGTAACTACACTCCGTTCACAACAACTCATAATATTTAGAAATCGTGGCGCGCGCGCACGCGTTGCTCGGGTGTGGATCGATGAAACCGATCAGTGAGATGCTGTACCGGACGTGAGTGTTGTGAGATGTTCTCTAACTTCAAGCTGCCTGTGTTGAAGGCTAAAGGGGTGAAGGAGGAGCCCCTGTACTGCTACAGAAGCGTAAAGACCAAGCCGCCCAAAACTCCGACTCTGAACCGAGTGAAACGACATCAAAGGCGTAAGTTTTATATTTGAGTACGCGAATAAACACGGCTTAACGAAGTGCTGTTGCTTATAGCAAACGGAATTAGATGTTTCAGCTATTAGTCGGAATGCTTTGGAGGCAAACGTGAGAGTACCTGCACGAACCGCATCTTAATTTGCGAGTGTATGCTGGAGCAGTGGTTGCTTGATTATGTCAACAAGAAACAGTTTCTGAATGTTGATTAAACTTCGTTTTTGATGTGGCCTCTCTTAGTGATATAAAGTTATTAAATTATGCTAATGCACTAGTGGTAAACGACGACGGATGTGTTCATTAATTTGTATGTTAATATTCTGGTCTCATTTCACATGATCCAGCTATTTTAAAATCTACTTTTAGACAACCTCGTGCCTTTACAATGTGTTGGACTTAATGAAAAGATACAAAGAAATGAGAATTAAGAATCTCTTCGTAGAAATATCGAGCATTATAAACGAAGTGGGCAAGTTCTTAACTAGGCCATTACGTATCCATTCACAATTATTGATAGGCGATTATCGTTTTGTTTTTAATGGCACAATGACACGTAAAGCTACATCCTCACATACTACATAAATATAGGTATCTTTTATCATGGCTGTTAGAAGTAAAAAGAGATTTTCATCAAATTATTATTTACAATAGATGCGAAACAAACATTCGCGTTTGATCTATTCATCTTATTTCTTTTTTCATTCATTCATTGTATACGCAGGCAATGTGCACATTGCGATTGTTTATAGGAAAATCTCCATACATACATAGGTACATAAACTCACACCTTTTTTCCAGAAGGGGTAGGCAGAGGTACCAAGACACCCACGTTCTGCGTTATGTTTTCAGTCCCACGATGTGATAAGGGCCAGTCTATCGTCATATCGGGCACAAAATTCTGATTCTGGGATGATACTGAATTTAAAAATGCAATATTAATTTGCCCGACCTGGGATTCGAACCCGATACCTCAACTTTGTATTATACTGTAGTAAAAGTCTGGAGTCGAAAAATCTACCTGGAAATAACTCCTTCAATCCTTCTTATACAATAATTTCCGTAAAAGATGAAACCATGCAGACGGCTTAACGAAAATCCAAAAGCAAAATTTCCCACAGAAAACGAACGTGAAAAAATCCAGGTAAAATTCAACATAGAAAATCACAAAATAAGGAAATGAGAGTATTATAATGAATCATAACCCGGAAGTTTGGAAACTCTGCCGCCCACAGCGTGACGAAGCGTAATGATAATAAAATCACGTGCCAAGTTACAAAATTCGACAGCTGCGGCTGATAGCTTCCCGTTATCTTTTATTATTCAAACAATATTTTTGATACCTTCCCTTTTTATAATAAAAACTTATTGTACACTTATTTTATATTTATTTGACACTGTCCCACTTTCTACTTTAGCTGGCAGGAAGCCGGGGTTTTATTGTTAATTAGTTCTAATATATTATAAGGACGTTAAATTAATGCTGCTGGAGATATAAAAAGCGAGGGATAATGGAGTAGGGAATAGAATAGACTGACGAGTAGGTGGTCTCGAATGCAATCGCCTTGGATTTTTCGGAGACATGAGTGTATTCAGAAATAACTATCACTCCTTTTAGTGGTAAAGAAAAACATTGGACGTATATTTGAATTTTTGAGTATTCTAGAGAATTTCGGATGTTTGTAATTCATCTTTGAAGGTAGAAACGAAATATTCCTGTAGATTATCAAATAGAAGCTAGTAGAGTGGGCTAACTAACAATCATCGTAGTAGACGATAATACTCAGAAGAGGGTAGTTTAATTTTACGTCATGGCATGTTTCTCAATTCTCAGTAAGGGCTAGAATCTACGTCTCTAACCTTCAAAGACATGCCTTGCATTATACCAGGAAATATCGATTGATCATTGATCAGCTTTCCACTGCTGACCATGAATCTCACCAATCGTAATCCATCGAACCTGACCTCTTGTCTCATACACGTAATTGAACTATTTGTATAAATTTCAACTTGTGAACAAAAACTAGTGACTGCCAACATCGAGCCCAGCCGTTGAAACCGCATCACAATTCCCCAGAAAGTCTATAAATAACGGGCAAAAAGTTAAACTCTCAGTTACAGCCGTCGTCTTTGAACCATTTTCTGGTTAACTGATAGTTATATTTAGCTTTAATTTATAAACATTTACCGTTTATTGGGGCAACGCGTACTTTTGATGTTGGATCTTTTAAAGTTTACCTTTCATTTTATACGGAATTGGTAAGGTGGGGAATAATATTTGGTTTAACTTTAATATCCACTATAATAATATATCAGATCATTTACTTAAATAGAAATGAAAAAATGTTTCACTTTAAAGGAAAATAAGGAAACTTGCATGTATCATAATAATCTTAAAAATATTTACTATGGTGAATAAAGTCTACCAAACCGCACCAGACCGTCGTGGGTCATGGGTCCATAGTGTTACGTCTCACAATCTAACTCTCGCCTATAGAGGAACAGATAATGGTCTGGTGCAGTACTGTTTTATATCCCACTGAAGAGCACGAGCCTCCTCTACAATCGAGAGAACGATTAAGAGGGGTTTGGCCATATAATCCACCAGGCTGGCCTGGTGCGGGTTGTCGGTCTTCGTACACCATAATATACATTTTCACAAATCGCTATGGCATGCAGGTTTCTTCACGATATTTTACTTCACCTTCCACTTTGACGCGTATCTCTCGTATTCTGTCTCATTCTTCACTTGTCTTAATTATATTTTAAAGAAGTGAAAAGTGTTAATATCAAATTAATTCAAACCCCAAACAAACTTGACTCCCAACTTACAAGGTCCCCAAACTCGTATAGTATAAAAGAAAAACATACCTGCAAGGCCCACAGTGCATTACGCGTCAACTTTCCTCTCATTCAAGGGGCTGAGATATATTTAGAACGTTGCGTAAAATAGCTTGGCCCTAATTACACTCCCATTGGCCCCGAGCAAACGACATGGCAGGAAGCTCCGAATGGGCCGGACGCTTTTCTTGGCAGACTAGGTTGTATGGTTGATGATTGGTCACGTGATGTTTTGTTGGCTAGTAATAGACGCAGGCTATGTAACGAAAGTCCAGTCGTTCAATCCCTACACAGAGGCAATGGTTTGTGTGATCCATAATTATTTGTTTTGGGTCTAGGTGTTTGTGAGACTGAAAAGTCTCTTTTAGTTTCTTATATCCACAACACAAGCTTAAATCTTAATTTGGAGTATGCTTGTTATTACTAGGTGTTGGGTGTATTAACTTTATAAATACATATGTGAGCGCATGTTGAAATACGCGCCAAACGATACGTATGTAAAATCAAACCAAAAAACCATACGAGTGGATTATAAGACATGAGAATAAAACTCAGGAACTCACCGTGCACAGTGTATTCTCACTGTCACAAAATCACTGAGGTGATCGATAATAATCATCATGGGGCATCAACACCAATAATACCTAATGTGTCTTTAAATAAATGGAAAAAGAAATAAAACAGATTGAGAGATGACGTCTTATTGCGTCTCTGAAAATCCATCATTAACTGTAAAAGGACAATGAATTTCACAATCGATTGTATTAAGTGACATTATCACCTAATCACATCACTCACGTGTCTATTGTATCTAAAGACATAATATTATATAAACATATCTCGAAAAGCGGCTCTTAACAGAAGCGTCAACCCGTGAAAGACCACGGGCGGGTCCAAAATACCAGTGTCGGTCCGTTCCGGTGACCCGGCACTAACGCGCGATCCGCCGCGTGCTCTGAAACCCGAATCGTCTTGCAGGTCCGTTCATAGTAGTGTGTATAGGCTGTTCAGATTTTATATTGCTTTTATAGAATTGAGTTCGACGATGACTAAGTTAATCGAAATGTCTACTTTTTATAAAATAGGAGCGCTTTATGAGTCAATGGATGGAAATTATCGAGAATCCGTGTAATATTCTAATAGTGGATTTAGGTATCAAATGTAATTTTTACGTGAATATTTATTATTTCGGGAATGTTCTCATTTCGATCTACTTTGACTGGTCTTCGAAATATATACTATTTTTAAATAGATAATTATATTTAAACTGGGAATCCCTGCACAAGTCGACAACTTTTGAAAAAAAAAGTTGTTCAGATTCAATATTTAGCTTCTATTCAAAAAATTAAATGCATCAAACAAAGAACTAAAGCCTAACTAAAATTAATCTGCGAAAAACATCCGGTTTCTATCTACAAACTTTTCACCTACAGATGTCGTAAACGATATTCTATGTTGAAGGTCAGTCCGAACGGACCTTAAAATTGTAACCAATTTCGCGCGAGACGGCCGGCCGTTTCTTCGGATCGTCACCTCTCAGTGACAACAGATGGCCGTTTCCCGGCGGCTGCTGTTTGCGCATGTTTTTAATTCACATTTTCACGCTTGGCCGGGCGATATGGAAAGTAGATTCCTTGGCAGCCGGTAAGGACATTAGCTTTGCTTCGGATCTTTTCGTTCCACTAAATATTTTCCGTTATCATGTGTGATTTGCCGTATACGATCCGACCTGTTGTTTTGACTTAATGGCTTTCCCTATTCCTTTGGCGAGGAATAACTGTTTTTGATTGTTTAATACTTTTATTTTTGTAAGCTGTAATGAGATTTAATATATTTCTTAATTAAGATTGTTCATTTGGAATTAGAAATTGTTTGATGAGAACTTTGCAATAATACTTCGTAGCTCTACTTACTACAAGAGCTAAGGTAATGTAACTTTCGACTTAATACTTTGGAAACTAAACATAACCTAAATAAAAGCCAAGCTTGTGTTTACTTGAGCAACTGAATCTAACTTTGTAGAAATATTATAGTTACCATCTGATATTATTGCCAAAAACCGCTTCACAATAGATCTCATCAAGAATTTCCTTAATCCTACAATAACCAAACCTACTACAAATCCACAAAATATAAACAATATACATACGAGAAACAACAAAACATATTTAACATGTTTTAATTTAATTACACTGAGTAGTTTCCAGCTAGGATACATAACTCATCTTAGCAGAGCTCGTAAAAAATGACCTCGGGACATTCAGACCGGGGATGCATCCCTCATTACCATAATCCCAATTACTTAACATTGCGAATGCTCTCCGTAATTCATACGGTCGTTGACTTTTAACAAGGACTAGATCTTTGCGAGAATTAAAGTCGGTACTTTCGACCCAGCTTGTGTTTTAAGTAGGACGGTTGCGTTTCTAGACTTGATTAGTGAACGTTTGGTTTTGTAGAATTCGTTGGGAGTAAGCGATTGATTTATTAAAATATATATTTTAATGTCGAAGAGACAAAATTATTAGAAATTTTGAGTTAAGCATCAGGCAGTGCAAAATAAAAGGATAAAGTCCTTCAGATTCGACGATTATTTAATTTCCAGAACTTTCCATTAGTAAGAAAATAATTGGTTCTGTAACAAAACTGCTGTTCTCATGATTTCTGTATAACTCGCAACCATTGAAAGTAGTATAACAACTATTAATATAATTGAAGCCGCTGATAACCGAAATACCTGGAATCGTTAACGAGTTACCTAGATAAATAATGATTGTTAGAAACATCGAAACAAACCGTAATAATACTGTTGTTTCCTTAATTAAAACAACAAAAATACACAGCATAATATTTCATCATACTCTCCATGTTTTTTGCACACTTGTTTAGCTGGAAACCGCTTTTCGTGTATATTTTTGGAAAGAATTATGGCCGAATACAACGACAAATGGAGACTACAATGACCTTTTTTTAGACCTTTTATGTGACACCCCCTGATTGTATTACGAGCGCTGAAAATTGTGGCTTTTACTGAATAACTAACAATCTAGAGCATGAAATAAATTCGAGTGGGGTTTTTTATACCAGTCATGTCGGAAAAATATAAGAAGAAAATGCTTATATCTAAGGATATTATAATGTTACAAAATAAAAATTTTTTTTTAGAATACCCAGCTTTAGAACGGGACGACATAGTGAAAATTATAAAAATGTTGAATAATTTCAAACAAAAGCAGAATTAGGTCGATCAACTGTAGCATCGAAAAAATAACGAAAAAAGGAAAGTACATTTTTTTTTAAACTTATTTAAAATGTGTATAATACCATAGCGATTTGTAAGAATTTCTATAGTACGTAAAGTTCGCCAACCCACATAGGCCTTAGGCCAGCGCGGCGTGGTAGACTATTTCGCGTAACCTCTCTGAATCGTACTCTCGATTGTAGAGGAGGCACCGTATCTTGCAGTGGGACGTATATGGGCTGATACAGTACTGTACACATAAATAATAATTTGTGAGTTACGTCTTATAAATTTATTTTATTATCCTCGCTTACCATCCTGGTGTTATATTATAACAAACTACATAATTCATGCAGAACCTTGATTTAAGACGTCTTTTCCTAATGGAATATAAATAAACGTCCTACATTTTACTATTTTCTCATTAATTTTTATGCTCGTCTAGAATTGTACTGAAATCCTAATATTCATATGGATGGCAAGGTTGTTTTGTAAAGCATATTCATTTCTCTTCACTTAACCATTGTAAAGAATATTTTAGTTAAATCAAAAATATATACACAATAGCTGAAACGCAAAATAATTGCATGGATAAAATATGCAATAGTTACTGTACTGTATCACTGTATCAGCCCATATACGTCCCACTACAGGGCACAGGCCTCCTTCACAATCAAGAATACGATTGACAGTGGTTAGGCTATATAGTCCATCACGCTGGCTTAGTGCGGGTTGGTAGACTTTACATATAATAGACAATCATTCAAATCGCTATGATATGCAAGTTACTTCACGATTTTTTCCTTCATCGTTATAATGCGTGGTTATTGACTATCAATAAACAAAAAGTCTCCGAAAAGTCAGACGGCAAGTTGGCAGCCGCTTCTGATCCGTTTACTAACAGGCCACTACGCACTTTAATAATAATTTGCAATAATGAATAAACTTTAAATGGAAGTCACTTCAACAAATACTACTAGTTGCAATCAATCACTGTAACAACAAACCTGAGTTGCAAGCACTGCGCAATTCTGAATAAACATTGCTAAGAAACTAAACCGATTAGACGGAACATTTTATATTGACGCTCCTGAGAGGCCTAGATTGTGTTAGTTTGGGCTTACTATGTTATTGGGTTAAAATCAGTATTTTGTACAGTTTGATAACAATGGCGAACACGGCCCTGGGGATAGAAATTAGATTCTGCTACGTTCAATATCGTTCAGCTTCAAAATTGAACGAAGGTTTGGCAAAGGCTTAAATTTTTAATTTCTTAAAAAGAAGATATTATTTTCCAAATTATGGATAAAAATAGATTTAAATTATACCTTGAAAATGGCAATACTTTTAAAGGACCAGAACGATAAGTATTTTATTTACGGCCGTAACCTAATTTGCATTAAATTTTGTCCATCTACTTTAGGATTTGTAAAACACATCTAAATTAAGAAATATTCCATAAAAATGTGAATAATAATGGAGAATTACAGCAACTTCGCTTGCTTTCTTAGGGTCAGTCCTTTTTGGGACCACGCCAAAATTTTGGCATGGCAGTTTAGCCGTTACGTAAGCCTGATTCTATCGTCTATATAACGCGTCCCACATCAGCAACGCTCATTTAGATATCTTAAACGCTGCTATTGGCATTACTTTTATCATTAGCACTTAAGTAGGCATTGATTACGTCAGAATAAGCCGGTGATATATTCAAATTGAAGTGCGTGGTGGCCTGTTGGTAAACGGACCGGATGTGGCTGCCACTGTTCACGGTGGTCGCGGGTTCAAATCCCATGGCACACCTCTGACTTTTCGGAGTCATGTGTGTGTTGATAGTCAATCACCACGCACTAAAAACGGTGAAGGAAAACATCGTGAGGAAACCTGCATACCATGGCGATTTATAAGAATTTCTATGGTATGTAACTCCGCCAACCCGCACTAGGCCAGCGTGGTGGACTATATGGCCTAACCACTCTCAATCGTACTCTCGATTGTAGAGTAGGCCTGTGCCCTGCAGTGGGACGTATATGGGCTGATACACTACAGTGATATTCAAATTCGCTGGGATTGTAGCCACCATACTCGTCACAATGGGCCACTTATCGACGCGATTCAGGTTCATCTTCATTGTCCCATATAATTCTGCGTACAGTCTGTATCAGCCCATATACGTCCCACCGCATGGTACGGGCCTTCTCTACAATCCAAAGTACGATTTAGAAGGCTTAGGCGATAAAATCCACCACGCTGGCCTAGTGTGGGTTGACGGAATGTACATACCAAAGTATTTTTTTTTACAAATCACTATGGTATATCGGTTTCCTAGCGATGCTTTGCTTCACCGCCTTCACCTTTCATATACTCAGGCCGACATAATTGTATCGACTGGCAAGGAGTGCCATACTACGAGTATACTTACTACCAAGTGCATCATAGTCACGTTATCGTGTAAAATATTAAAAAAAAACAGCAAAAGGAATCAAAACCATGATTATCGAGCCAAATATGAAAATATTACCTAACACATATCTCTTGAATTTCCTTCATTTCATTTCAATTCAAAAATTTACCTCGTGCATGTTTTACATAACAAAATTGACAAGATGCGAAATGCAACATCAGGATCGGCTGATCTTTTCATTGGAATCGCAACCACCCGTCGAGGCGACTGGAATATTCATTTGATTATAGGAACAACCGTTAAGGAATTCAATTTTGGATTCAGCGAAACATAATTTCTCCTTGTATCTGAAGCTTTACGGGTATAAAGTAGGTTATCCGTATGGGAGAGTTCCCCGCCACCTGACTATCTAAAGATGTCACGAGTTCGGGAAATAGAAAATCTTTAATAGTATGTCGATGTTACGAGTATAGATTGAGCAGCCTTGTAAAGTAATAATATTTGCTTTGCATAGTTTTATAGCTCCTAAACTGATATTTTGAGATACTGGTACCCAAAGGAACTACTGGACATATTGAGACGAGAAAATTTAATAAAAATATTTCGACATTATGAAAATCTTCACAACAGAGTTTATGAAATTTGTATCGTCACCTTTATCATCAACTTCTCAACTACATTATGTGAAGTACAAATTCCCTAGGATGAGTAAAAAAGGTTCGAGCAAATTCTTAGATCGTCATCAGCATTATAGCACATAGTACAATTTGAAATGTTTTAATAGTTTTCTAACTTTATGAAATTTGCTATCCATCTCTTCACCAAACATAGCCAAGACAAAATTCAATAAATCACACACTTTATGCAACTAGAACGGAATGGCCTGCGCTGTAAGTTTATATCCAAACACAGGAACAGCTTCCATCGCTCTCATTGTTTACGTACGCTTCAGTCTGTCAGATAAATTTCCCAAATACTGGCACACCCAAAACATTAATTCCAAAGAAAACTCTAGTTAATTACTTATTCGAGTGAGGAGTGTAAATATTTTCGTAAGGCAATGTAAATATTTTTATCTTAGAATCGACATGCCTACTAAATTACAACATTACCAGATAAATTTGAATTGGGGAAAGTGGTACTTTAGCTATAGTTGTATATTATATGGATGAAGTATAGCAACCTATAGCATTATTAACTTTAGTGACTACTTTTTTAAGGGCACACTGGTGTAAAATAACTGTTACAAAATATCGTACGATAGGTAAGTTCTAAGGAGCTCTGAAACCGTTTGACAATTGAAAAATACGAGTCGGTATTATCGATGTTTAAGTCCATCTCGCGAGTCCAAAATACCTCTTGTGTTTTATAATCGATGTTCAGACACAAGATAAATGTGACATACCATGATAATATTATGTGTCTATTTAATCCAAGTTTTATCTAAACTAGGCACCTTTTGTTAGAAAACTAGAATCGTACAGCGAATAATTCTAAAATTCAATCACAATCAGCCGTGCCGTCACCCGGGTAATTGACAAGCGTCCCGTGGCTTGTCACCTGTCACAGTCGTTGGATTTTAGGACAATTAATCCTGGCGACTGTACCGCGTGCACTCGACTCGTTCATTGACTTTTACAAAACGGCTCGACACCTCTTGAATAATCGAGTTATTCCGAATGATTTGAGGTTTCATTAAGTATTTGCACTGTTGACTGAACTTGACTAAGAAAAGGGGTTTTGAATTTCGATTACTCTAAAAATAATACTGCGGAGATAACAGTAATTTGCTAACAACCATTGATATTTATTTTTTTCGGATTTTCGTTCATGCTGTGTTACTACAAAGAGAATTGGCGACTCTCGATTTGTCACTTCAATGTACGCCACTGTAATCTTGGCTCACAAGTTGCAGTCGGGGGTCGTGGATGTGTCTACAGTTAATTTCCGCGCCAAAAAAATCCACCATAAGCGACAGAATCATTAGTCACAATCTTACTGTCGGGAATAAAAGCGATGTATTTGAAGAAGGCAAATTGAGGGGTTTTGTACTCTACGACTAGTATTAATAGGGGTCAAGGTGCCCTAGCAAGCGTCTTTTGTAACACACGTCCGTGTAAATTACTAAGATTTGTCTAACCTCGGTAATAAATTAGATAATTCACGCGCATGAATCGTTAGCCTAACACTTTCCGTCTTATGGGAAATGAAACACAAGAACACCTATTAAAACTTGGCTCATAATTATAATTTATAATTGGAAAAGCCCATCAAACACCCGGTAATTTAGTGTTGTATTAGATAATACAACGTACGTTCTGTAATTAAGAACTTGTTTCGTAATTGTTGCGATAATTATTGTTATAATTTGTGCTTTGAGCGTTCCTTAATTTGATTTATTGTGGAATACAAAAGGGTAAGTGAGCCAAAGATATTTATGGATATTATAGCTTCGTGTTCTACATGGCATTTTACATTATTTTATAGACTAGCGACTCTGCCCAGATTCGCCCGGATGCAAATATATTTCCCTACAATAATATTATGTACGAGTATGTATGTGTTATAAATATTAAACTTCCTCTTGAATCACTCTACCTGTTTAAAAAAACCTCATCAAAATTTGTTGCATATTTGTTTTATACTGTTTAGTGAATTATTTGCAACTTTATAAACTTTTTTAATGTTCTCGTATGAACGCGGAGTTTTCAAATCATTAACACTTTAAAAGAGTACAGTGTACTATTATTTCATTTAAATCACCGAATTATCGTAAAACCAAGCCTGACAGCAAAGTTGAAAATGTACATTTTGCATCCAGTCACAGGATATGAATGAATGTCTAATGTCTCATTTGTCGCCTACAAGGATTTTACACGGATTTTCATACATATTTTATATAGTCATATTTCTCAAATTATCATAAAAACTATTTCAAATACTTTATACAAAGGTTCTATTAAAAATATGCTATAAATGAGTAGGTTACCTATGCTCCGATACGACGTTCAATTTATTTTTATTGCTTTGAATAGCGAGATGAGCATGCCGTTCGCCTGATGGTAAGCGATACGACCGCTCGTAAACAGTAGCAAAACCAAGCAACACCTTGAATTACAAAGCAATGCTTGGCATTCCATTGCGCTCGCCATCCTGAGACATAAGATGTTTCAATATGTCCAGTAGTTACTCTGGCTAAAACGCCCTAAAATCCGAAACACAACAATGCATTTACACTGCTGTTTGAAGGGAGAAGTAGACATTGCGGTGGTACCTACCCAGATGGCCTCACACATATGAGAGACCTACCACCAGCAAACATCCGAACGTTCGACATCAATTACGATATGAATGTACCTACTGTACCAAATGTTCGTATCCTCTATCGTACGTCCTAAGGGCAGACAAAGATCGAGATGAATAATAAGTATCATAGAGAATAGTATTTGCTTTTGACGTCGAAAATTTATAAATTATACGTCGAACCTTCGTGCATTCCAACGTATAGAGTAACCCTCCAGAGTATTGACATCTTGTAGTCACATTAATATGTGATAAAACACAAAAATGTATTGCTTTAAGGGTAAGAGCGCATAAGGGGTAAGCCTGTATCTGATATTGCGTTTTATTTATTCAATTTTTCGAATGACGAGGGATGGTTGTGGTACCACAGTGAATGTTATTTTTATTCCATTGCACTTAATACCATGCAATTTGTAGTCACTTCGCGATATCAGTATAAAAAGTTCCAACGCTTTGTTCTTACTCTACCGCAATGTCAGTTGTCTGATCCAAAAATACGACTAGAGTTACACTCATCCGTACAATAATGTCGGATCATGACCCCTGATCCCGACTCTGATTGAAATCACCCATTTTTCATTCCATTGTTGCTACAGCGGTGATAAGTGGCGAGGCTAATGTCATGTAGGACGTAGGATTATCCTTGCTAGGTATTATTTGACAGCCTCCGTGGCGCTTTCAGTTAGACGCCGCCTGTGAAACGGGAGGTCGCAGGTTCGATCCCCGCACCGAGAGAAATGTTTGTGCGGCCCACAAATATTTCTTTCGGGTCAGTGTTTGTGAGACCGAAAAGTCTCTCGTAGTTCCTGATACCCACGATCTTAGTGTGTGGTCAGGACAATGTGTGTAACTGTTAAGTGTTATTTATTTGTTTATGCATTGGTTTATTCAGTAAAAGAATAATCTGGAATGTTTGGTCCGTTTTTAAAAGGAATTTTAAACAAGCAATTCTTATTTTACTTTGAAATTTAAAAATACGAATTTATTTACAAACATTGCAAACTAAAACAAGCCACTAGTTAAGGCTGAATGATTTAACATTACAGAGTGTTACTTTTCACTCTAGTTTTTTTAACTTTCAGGGTTTTCTTATATCGATCTGTTTAAGATAGAGTGATAGAAACAAGATATTTTGAAAATCGACCAATGAGCAATACTAGGTGTAAAAAAATATTTAATAAGTAACTGTGTGTCTAATATTTAAAAAGTAACAGTGTCTATTTCTCCCGTCAAACAGCAGTGTAAATGCACTGTTGTGTGTCGGATTGAAGGGCATTGTAGCCAGAGTAACTACTGGACATATTGAGAATTAACATCATATGTCTCAGAATGGCGAGCGCAGTGGAATGCTAAGCATTGCTTTGTAATTCAAGGTATTGTTCGATTTGCTACTGTTTATGAGCGGTCATATCGCTTACCATCAGGCGAACGGCAGGCTCGTTTCGCTATTCATCGCAATAAAAAAAAACTAAATAACCACATTTAAATGAAAAGCCTGTGGTTGTTACGTTGTCCTCCGCACTTCCAGTTTTTTATTATTAAATGTTCCACAAAGTAGACATTTCACCCAATGTTTTTGATTGTACGAAGACAGTTTTTCCCCCAGTTCATTCGACGCAGACGAGACGAGTCAAGCGTTGAATAAATTAAATAAAACGTAATTGAGTTTCGTCGTTGACTGTACCGCGGCGGTGCGTTCAAATGCTGTTATAGCCTGTAACCAAGCAATCGCTTTTATTTCGCGTTTTGCTTATATTATTTAGTTTTGACTACTAATTTAAGAGACTATTCAATTGCATACTTATCTATCACTGCAATCTTAAATAAAAAGTATTAATTATTATTTATGATCGATTGACAGTGAACAATTTTTTTTTATCAATATGGAAACATTTATTTTGCCTCTGCATATACTCCATTATCATATCAAGACTTTTTCATCTCCATACCAAACGGAAAAAGTCATAAAAATATGATTTTTGTTAATAAAAAATCATTTAAACGTTTTCAAACATGATTCATTCCGCAAGAAAAAAAAAGAGCAGCCAGCTTTGCATAATCAGTCAACCGACTCCCTGCCGTACGTTACCGAATTTTAATCACGAATTTCTAACCCCCTGACCTCCTTTCACCTCGAGGCCTATTATATCCAGTGGTACCCTCATCACCGAGACTAAGCCGCACCTTTTGGACCGCAAATGGAAATATTTATGGAGCCCAATGTCGTGAAGGTTGACACTCGGCGAATTCATTGTTAAGGCTTGTAATTTAAGGGCAAGATTATTGGGTTGCGGGAATCAAAGTACAACTATTTGGGTGCAGTTTGAATTATTAATTGCTATTTGTTTTTCGTGTTGTAAATCTGTGGGTAGTTGGTGTTTTAAGGTTCAATTTGCTAGAGATTAGTAGTTCGTGATGTAAACGATAGATTGCGATACTAAGCATATTATTTTATAGGATTTTGATTTCATTTGCGAGTAGATATAGTTTATAAATAATCGATTATTACTATGATATAATGCTTCATTAAGTTAAAACAACATAACTCGCACAAACGATGCAATTATTTAACTATATCCACAACACGCACATTCGAATTAAACTGCCTCAAAGAACCTTTTAATACATCAAAGGGCATAAATTGACGTAACGTGAAATATAATAATCGTCGCCCAATATTTTATTTGCGAAAACACCCCAATCGTTACAATTATTAATCTACATAACTTTTTTTTTTTTATTGCTATGAATGGCGAGACGAGCATGCCGTTCGCCTGATGGTAAGCGATACGACCGCTCATGAACAGTAGCAAAACCAAACAACACCTTGAATTACAAAGCAATGTTTGGCATTCCACTGCGCTCGCCATCCTGAGACATAAGATGTTAAGTCTCAATATGTCCAGTAGTTACTCTGGCTACAATGCCCTTCAACCCGAAACACAACAGTGCGTTTACACTGCTGTTTGACGGGAGAAATAGACACTGCGGTGGTACCCACCCAGATGGCCTCTCACATATGAGAGACCTACCACCAGTTAATATAACTCGTCTGATATCGATACTATCGATACTACAATCGTTAAACGTATCAACGTTCTGATTGATTTACAGTGTCCAGTTCATCGGAAACGTATTTATGCAAATTTATATACTAATTACGGCTAATTATTTTCAGAAATGTTTACACTATTGAGCGTTTTCGTTATGAAGAGTTGAAAATATGAAAACTGCTATCATTAAATTCCCTTTGTGTCATTGAACAAATAAAGTTCTGATTTTAATTAAATAAATGTTGCTAGTGGTTCAATATTATTATTGGAACTGGATTTCCAGAATATTAAGCGCCGTAATACATTCCATTGGATAAAAGAGTTATATTTTATAACAGTTGGTTTTAATACAAGCTAATTGATTCTTTTCACTTGAGTTATAATTTCTATGCAATAAGAAACAAAAGCACCGTAGGATTTCTTGGCTATGTTTGATACTTTATTACCAAATAATTAACTGGATCTATTATAAAGCGGACTTCATAATTTTATGGACTTTTTATTAATTAAATTGGCAAACCAATATTTAATTACTACTTGATGGCATAATGGTACTGTACTGTAATAGCCCATATACGTCCTATTGCTGGGCACATACTTCCTTTACAATCTAAAATATAATTCAGAGAGGCCATAATAATTACAGTCCACGAATTATTAAGTTAATATATAAAAGCAAATTTATATTTGGCAGTGAATACCTCCACATCTATCGGGCATTACTTATAGCACATAAACTACATCGTCGTAAGACGCAGTTTTTAAAATGGAGTGGTAGGCCATAGGCATTAATTTAAAAAATCACAACAAACATATACTATTCTTAATATACAATGTTGATTGTAAAATAAAAGCCTTCCAACTATCTGCATCTAAGTTGCACACAAGCGCTTCTTTCCAAGATAGTATGAAACTTGTAGCATGTGAGCCGGAAGGCCGTTCCGTTAATGGTACGGGCTTAGAGTATCTAAAACGTAAACGTAGATAAAAATGGTGGTGCCGGGCCACCTTTTTCTGCCCTCCTATTAGCTGATATTTGACAGGTTGTCCAACATACATGAATTACTTGCAAAAAAAGTAAAAGTAAATAGTTTAGGGTTATTTAATTCCGCTAAAACAAATTTTCAAAGAATATAGCTAAATATAATTTCGTTATTCAAAGGAATTTATAGCAATCTATTGCTAAATAATTAATTCAATTTGCACTAGTATAGGAGCGCTACCAACATTACAAACGAAAAAATATCTACGTTTTTCAAGACGTGAATGTATGACAGCGCTCCCTCCATATTATAAATACTTTAAGGGTACGAGATATTCGCAAGCGCCGTCTGAAGCTTCGCCTTAACGTTTTCTATTTAGACGTATTTATTTGTGGTTGCGGAGGCTGCCAGCTGTGTCGGCAATGCCCTGTCCGGTGTCCGACTGCCGACAACTTTGCCGAATTTACTGTCGCCAATCTTGTCGGATTGAAATTACGGGCGGCAGCGAGTATTCGTGAGAAGTCTGTCTTACCACAGTTTTATTACATCAAACGCGATTTACTTACATAAAATTTACATTGCCTTTTCGAATAGACTAGTATGAATGTTAATCCTACCATTATAACTATTTATATCATATCAAATACTTCTCTGCTTCGTATTCCACAATCATAAACTATGTGACCCGATACTAAACTTAAATCTATAGATAACATAAGTATATTACTTTGCGTACTACACGTATAAAATCTCTATAAAATTATTCAGTTGTAAGTCTCACATCGTCGGTAAATCACAATTTTTAATATTAATCGCAAACAGCTTATGTTTTAAGCCACACGGGATAAAGCGCAATTTTCTTAGGATTATGATGTTAAAACTCATTCCACGGGATAATATTGGCGCCGGACAATTTGGGCTGTGACACTGGATTTGGGAAATTGTATGTGGTATTTTGAGTTTGATAATATTTATGTGTCCAAATTCGTAATTAGAAACGGCACAACATGTAAAAACACAGTCTCCATCTTTGAATATAAAAGTAATCAGCTGTGGAACATGATTATACTTACTTACCTTAACTTTTAAGTTTAAATTCTTCCAAGCCTTTGGAGTCTCAAGTCACTGGTCATTGGATATACAAATGCCTTCAGATAAATTAATCCCATACCATTATAGATATGTCAAAGCCTCCAGTAATCAACTAATAGTAGGCCCAAGATATTATCAAAAAAACTATCTGGATTCTCTTCGAAATGACCGCCCATCTCGTTAAGGGTACTTTAGGCATCCCGTAGGAGATGTAGGAGACGATTAAACGGATCAATAGGACTTCTAATGACATCTTTTATCGGGTGCCAACAGTTCGGCCTCTATTGTATCAATTCTTGTAGAATTTGAACGTGATTACAGGATAATCGATTATTGACGAATAAAGAAGATTGTCGCTGTAAATAACATAGGGAAGATTCGACCTTTTTGGGCCTGAATGTTACCGTATGAAGTTGTGTATTATGTTCTACTCGTATAATTAGAGTCTGGAAGTATTTGATATAATAATCTTCATTGTAAAAACAGTGTTCAATTTAGTTTATTTACATATTAAGAAATATCTAAAACAGACATTTTGAAATAATTTCGAAAAATGAAATGAGAAAAGGAAAGTTACTAAAATATCAATTTTCAAATTCATTATTATGTCAATTTCTAATGTCTATTTCTCCTACCAAACAGCAGTGTTAATGCACTGTTATGTTTCGGTTTGAAGGATATTCTAGCCAGAGTACCTACTGGACATATTGAGACTTAACATCTTGTGTTTCAGAATGACGAGTGCATTGGAACGCCAAGCATTGCTTTGTAAATCAAGGTATTGTTTGGTTATGTTACTGTTTATGAGCAGTCGTATCGCTAACCATCAGGCTAACGCCATTCATTACAGTATATTTTTTTTATAATGATTTCTATAATTTTCCTTCGTTTCGATGTTTGTACTCGTATTATTAAAACATAAATATTTTTGCACTAAAACTCTTGAGGAATATTTCATAGGACATAAAACTTAGTCATAAACCGTTCATCAAACGTACTAGGTAAACGACTAGACCGCAGACCAGCAGCCTGTTTCAAATGAAATTTATGAAAACGCAGAGCATTTCTCCGATCGATTTTATCGTTTACGCTATATTTAATGTATTGTGGTGAATATCATTAAACGTCTAACTACATACGACTTTTATACAAACTATTGAAATAGATTTAAAATAGAGTACCTATGTAATTGTTTCGACCCGGCACAGTATAATAGGTAGGTAAAATAAAATTATTTTCCTACGACACTGCATTCTGAAGTATTTTCATTCCCATGCTCCATAACGCTACAGCAGTAGATTCTGAAATAAAAAATAGAAACCAAATACGACGGCAAACACTTGATGGCATAATGGTACGGCAGAAATAAGAATAGAAGACCATTTTGGATCTACAAGATGCTTTTATCCGAGATAAAGCCTAAGCCCGGCGAATTTTAATGACATTCTTCAGACTTTCGCAGCATCAAAACCAATCACGTCAGTAGAAGAAAAAAACAAGAAAATCGTTACACAACAATAAACCAGTCATTGTACGTATTTACGAGGGCCATTCGTCGACCGAATGGATGATCGTAAAGTATTTACTATCTGCGAAATAAAACATTATATCGGCTAATGTCCACAAAGAGTTGATGGCGGATTTATTCATTTCTTTGAATACTTTCACGATGTTATAGATATGTACGGCTTGGAGGCCATTAAAGCGCCGTTTATAACACTATATGGCCGATATATAACGATTGATGTTTTCTGTTTCTTTTTTTAAGACTGGGATGTTTTAAAAGATGCGTGTAAACTTGGAGATAATTTTCCAAATTGATTTCATACCTATACCGGCTTTTTAAATCTCTGTAAAAGATTATCCATGCCACCAATAGCGAAATTTATCTCTCTCGGGATGTATGCAAAGTAATTGAAAATACAAGGAACTATGTAACTATGCTTAGAATTATGATTAATGTCTTGTAGTTTTCCAATAATTACTTTGAAATTAGATATTGGTATTTAATAGTATCTAACAAGGCGTCTTCAATTCTATATAATTAATCTTTGGGTATATGAACCTTAAACAAGATATTACGCAACACAAGCGATCGCATTTGCCTAATTACAATTTGTATTAGTCGAAATCAATCGGATTCCAATTTGTACCAGAATACAGTGTCAAACGCAATGCTGGGGTATTAATTATCTGACTAATTGCCTGTGTAAACTGTGGAGGATACATAAATATGTTTGTAGAGGTACTCGTATGTTCGCGTGATAATTACTTAGTGGCTCAATTAAAAATACTATTTAATTTATTAAAGATTTGTCATGTAAACCTTTAATGGAGATAAGTGGAAAGCAAGAAGAAAGGTTTTTGCTCTGCAGTGGGACATTACGGAAAAAAAATGTTTATACCTTTAACACAATAAATAAATACCTACACCCAACAGTACAGTCAGTCACACACATAGTCTTGACCCAAACTAAGATCTATTCTAGTGTCGTGGGTATCAGGAACTACGAGAGACTTTTCGGCCTCACAAACAACTAGACACGAAACAAATACATGTGGTTCGCACAAATATTTGTTTCGGTGCGGTGATCGAACCCGTGGTCTCATTCATTAGTATCAGAATTACTTATTTCTTTATAAATTCGACTGAAGAATTACTTTGGAGTAGCAGCACTTCGATCTATCCAATTTAGTTAACTGAGAAAGGAGTGGATCAATAGGTAGGTATTCATTTGATAGTAATGTTGGCATTAGAGAAAATTGACGAGTCGTTACAAATCCGATGGGAGGATATTTTCTGCGAATAATACCACGATTACTCAACAAGGTTAAACTATATTTAAAACTTTATAATATCATAATAATTTCTGCTGGAAAACAAATTTGTTGTTGTAATTAAGTATTTTATATTATGGTGTATATTATATTTTAACAATTACTCCGACTAATTATACTCATTTAATTAAAATGCGTTAAATATGACCCATTATTCGTAGTTTTCAAACTAAATTGAACCAATAATATCGTAGAGGAGGATATTCATGTTGAATACATTGTTACAACACGTGCTTTCCCTACATTAGAAATAAGCCAAAACAATAGATTTGAAATATCGTGTGTTGTAAATTGAAATCAACACTATGTAAAAGTAATCAGACTGCTCGTGAATCAAACAAAATAGTTTGCAATTTGTGTCAACCTACATACAAGCCACAATGCATTTTCAGTTATTTTGGTTTCAAAATACACAGGACACGCAACTGAATGAAACACGATTGTGTTTTAGTATTTTACCTGGATGAAACCTACCTATGTAATTTTTTGAACCACTGTCAATGCACATGACGTGTTGATCAAAATAAACAAACAACGAAACTTTTGTATGCATTTTAGGAAGCATATGACCGAATATACAATAGTTCTAGGTAAATATTTGCAATTAAATATTGACAAATATATGAAATTTTATATTAATCATGAGAACTTGTGATGTTTTAGCATTAAAAAATACATTCTTTCTTAATTTCTCTCATTTAATTTTTTCCTATTCATTATCAGGATTGTGTGCCCGATCTGGCGATAGGCTCGTCCTCAATCACATGGTGCGACGGAACGTATACATGGCAAAATGTGGTTGTCCTAGTTATACACCTGCCTACCCCTTGTGGGGAAAAAAGCGTGAATTTATGTATGTATGTACGTTTTCTGACAGTCCGCTTACATCTGGACATTATATATATATATATATATATTATGTCTATCAGTTACATTGTCTAATCTATCATGGCCTGTAAGATCTATCACTAACAACCATAGACGTAGAAGCACTGATTCATCAGTAATCATGTTAATGGAAGCAGCCAGCTCGTCTGCGGGCAGGGGCGCGGCGATCGTGTTTGGCTCATTTACAATTACGCAGCGCCAGCCAGACAACAGGTGACTCACAGCGGTCACGCTACGGCTGACTCACTTCACACCTTTGCGTACATACATACATATAGCAACGGGGTACAAAAAAATTAACATTAATGTTTCATTTTCGTTTTTACTAGTAGCCGCGTGCAAAGAAATAACCCCCACTTAGATTAAATCTTGTGCCATAAGTATCGAAAACTTCGAGAAAGTTTCAATGCAAAAAGCGGTCAGATCTGCAAAAAATATTTGGGTTCATACATTATTATGTCTTGATGTGGGGGTCCACCCCCAAACTAATTGTTTCAGCGGGCTTCTACCTAAGTGCGCCACGTTTAGATAAAGGACCCGCCAACGCAAGATAGATAGCTATCTCTGACCGATCAACACAATATACCAGCTAGCTAGATGTATTAGAAAATGCATGGCGTTCCACGGCGATGCTACATGGAGGGAAAGTTTTGAAATCCCGCTTAAGACATGCGATTATACAAAAATGCTTGAATGCAGTTTAAATTGTTTTCCTATTTACTATAATTAATCCGGTCTCAGGTTCGAATCCCGGGTTTAGCAAGGTGATATTGGATTTTTCTATGCATCATCAGTCCAGAGTCAGAAATTTGTACCCGATATGGCGATAGGCTCGTCCCCTATCACATTGTAAAGCTGGGAAGTATCTTAATTATGGCATCTATGTGGTATAGCCATAAGACACCATGTGATAGTATGAACCCGAAAAGAAACAAAATGTGAGTCACTATGACAAGTCCTTAACAGCTGCATGTGTTGGTCGTTTTCCGGGCAAATATGGATATCTGCTAACGCTTCTGGAATTAAATTCATTCGATATTATGAGCAATCTAGGTCGTGATAAGTTCATCTCTCTTCCGTATTTTATAGGCCAAGGTAGTGCTGTGTTGCCACTTTTAAGATCTTCTTTGACGTAATTTTTATAATGCGGCCTATGATTAATGACTGCGTCATTTCTATCATTTTTGAATGGAGATTTGGTCTAAAAATATTGTGTCTATAGTTGTATGATTAAGAACTCTAAAGCCATTGCTCATTAAAAGTGACAGAAGAAAACATTATAGATTATTATGCGTTTAAACTAAATTTCATTAAAATGTATTTTTAAATCGAAATAAACTTATAATTTATTATTGAAGTAAAATGCACGAAACACAATTCTTTAGATCTGTTTAGGTGGATTTATCTCGTACAAGTTTTTGTTGAATAATAGTTTTTAAACCAAAAACATCTAAAAATATACCTACAATTTTGTAATAATTTTGAGAAGAAAAATATTGAAAAGTTTTCATTTCAAAAGACACAAGTATTCGTAAATTGCACCAGTTGTGGATTAAAATTGAGATCAAGTTTTGAAAGAGAGTCGAAAATTTAAAACAGCAAAGGATTTGTTTCAATCACGAAAAAAGCGATAGCCGTAGTTTTAATCAGTGTTTTGCCTTTGCAATACAGACAATAAAGATTCTTATTGTGGCATCTTTGAAGCAAGGTCTCCAATATCTTTTCTATACGGCGGGATTACATCGTCGACAAAGTTATTTCCGATAGATAATATTTTTTCAATATTGTGGCAGGAATTCGTTCATTTTGTATGAACGATTTTAACTTCCATCCTATAGCTTAGTCCAATATGGTTTAGTAGGCGCCTGAATCTTTGACTGCCTCGGTGACGCAATTGCACTTCGGTACGCTTACACCTGAGCTCTCAGGTTCGAAACCCGGATCAGGCAAAGTGCTATTAGATTTTCTATGCATCACCAGCTCAGCGTCAAGAAATTGCGCCCAATATGGCGATAGTCTCGCCCTCTGTCACATCATGAGATGGAACACACAAGACGAAACGTCGGTGTTCTGGCAGCACCTCTGGGAAAAAGTATGAGTGTATGTATGAATTTTACTGCGTTGGTCCAATGTGTAGAGTGAATAGTACTGAAGTAATTGCTTGTCCACCGTCAACATTTCCAGTAATAGATGAGGTTTTTACCATGGGCTTAAGACTTGTAATTTTAAAGACGCAACCAAAATAAACGACCACTAAATGTGATTCATGCAAACATTAGTCCCGGTGCGGCGATCGAACCCGTGGCCTCTCGTTTCACAGCTGGCGTCTAACCAACTGAGCCACGAAAGCTGTGAAAACTCAATTGCGTAGCATCGCTATATCATCCCAAGGTATTAGATGTTCAATTTCTACTGTACTGTACTGTATCAGCCCATATACTTCCCACTGCAGGGCACGGGCCTACTCTACAATCGGGAATACGATTGAGAGTGGTTCAATTTCTAAATTCTCAATAATTATTTATTTACCAAAAACATCAGTCATACCAATATTCTAAAAGTTCGTTCATTACTTTTCATTAAAACACGAGGTATTGCAGCCTAAAAGATACGCAAAACCGTGCTGCACCTCTATCGCGGTACTCTATCGTTGACATGCAATCCATCACTAAATTACATAATAAAACCAGGCCGAGTTGAAGCGAACAACAAGCTACCGTCAAAAACAGATGTCGAACGAACAAGGGAAACCATTTTTTTAACTTGAATTATTCAGTGAGTTCTTTTGAAAATTGTCTTAAATGAGAATGGCTAAAAACTTTTGGACCAAAGGGAGAATTGTGATTCTGGCCCGTGCTCCACTTATCCGAATTCGTTTCGTGTGAAAAATATTGAAATGCAGTGAGGTTGGCAGACTAAAATATATCTATCAACAGGTGTCGAGTCATGAGCGGTAGCGATGTAAACAAGCGTAATAGCTAATATCTTATTCATAGGAGACTAAAATAGTGTATGCGAATATTAATTTGAAAGTTTTACTACAATAGCAGACTCACCTGATAAGTAACGTCATGTGATCGGATGTAATTCATTATTTAACAATTTTATTATTACCTTTCAACACACATGCATTGGAAGAGGCCAAATGGCAACAATACTCTGGTATTCACATTAATAATGTCTGTATCTGTATCAGCCCATATACGTCCCACTGCAGGACACGGGCCTTCTCTACAATCGAGAATATGATTGAGAGTGGTTAGTCCATATAGTCCACCATGCTGGCCTAGTGCGGGTTGGCGGACTTTACATGTAATAGAAATCGCTATAGTATGCAGGTTTCCTCACGATGTTTTCCTTCACTGTTATAGTGCGTCGTGATTGACTATCAATATTATATTGATAGTCATGAATAATGATGTTTATGAATTCCTAGCCGTTTTCGGCTTTGGCGACTGTTATATTGGATACAAGAATCTTTAAATTGGACGTTGTTCTTCCATCCTCTGATGCGCTGTAGTATGGCTTACGTGCCCAAGTTTGTTCGTATAAGTACGAGCGCATTTTGAATAATAAGTAAAGCAAGACAGGTTTACGATCAAAATCCGGATTTGCTTTAAATTGTCGTAATCTGGATCTTAGGATAGACACATACACCAATTTAATTGATACAAAACACTAACACAAAATACTGCTGGTAGGTTTCTCATATGTGAGAGGTCGCTTGGGTATGTACCACCGCAATGTCTATTTCCCTTATCAAACGGCAGTTTAAAGGCACTGTTGTGTTCCGGCTTGAAGAACATTATAGCCAGAGTTACTGCTGAACATAATTATAGAGACTTAACATATTATGTCTCATGATGGCGAGCGAAGTGGAATACCAAGCATTGCTTTGTAATTCATGGTGTTGGTTGGTTTTGCTACTGTCCATGAGCGGCTGAATTGCTTACCACAAGGCGAAACTTCATTGAAATTAAAAAAAAAAAAACAAAATGAAATGCTACTTTCAAAACACTCGCTGACCGCTTCCGTCTTATCCCACCATCTTCAAATGGGCTTACTGGTTGAGCTTCTGAATTAAAGATAGCACACGTAGTCCACCCGGCTGACTGTTGAGATGATTCAGTGCACCGACCTGACTCACCCAACAAGCGACTAGCGACCTACTCTTCATCTCGCATGTCGACTGAAGAATCGAATGGACTGTTATAGGTATATGTGTCATTGTATTTTTCTTTTGAGTCTATTGCTACAGCCGATTCCGGGAATGATTGGTGTGTCATTTCGGTGGCAGTTTTTGTTGGCTGTTTTCAATATTTTTTCATGGAATTCGATTTGGTCGTTATTTATTTAATCTTTATAGTACACTAAAAATAACATATTCTTATCCCTCTAAGGGATCTTACTAAACACCATGAGATAAATGTTTGAGAAGGAGAAAGAGGGGGCAGTGGAAAAATTAATATTTTTTCTATATGCTCTTATTCCACAACATAATATTAAAAAAAAACGCAGAATTAACTGACTTGTATTTTACACATGGGCTCGTTTCCTGTATGTGATTCTTTATCAAAATTGCTCAGTCTCTGGTTTATTGTTTAACTGAATATAAAAACACTTTTAATCGTTACCGATCTCATAATACATGCACTACGTTTAAAACAGTAAGACAAAAAACTATTAAGAGCAGCACACTATTAAAAAAAACACCAAACTGACTCATTATTAAATCCAAAATACTCCAACAGACACGTCACAACGGGCCAAACAAAGTGAGAAATGCAAAAGAATCCCCACTGAATGACGATCGAGCTAAGAGCGCGGCAGCCATATCTTTAATTCAAAAGGAGATCTCGAGTAGGTCGCTCTTTATCCTGAGCCTAAGTGATCGGTTCACATTGTGGAGTGCAGTTTAAAAACTCTTTGATGTTGCTCTTGCTGTTCAGAGACAGTTCCATTGTATTAAATTTTAAAGCGACTTGAAAGATTGCCATTATATCCTAGAAAATAAACTCTGGTAATAAAGAGGAATTATTTACAATATCGATGCTCGTCTTTGGTGTTGCGATTTTCTAGAGTAATGGTGAAGTAGGTAATAGATCGTGCATAGTTATCTTACTTTGAAGATCGAAATTCCCTATATTGAGTAAGCTGTAAAATAGAACATTTTAATTATTATTGTTACGTGAAGGGCTTAAAAAAAGAGACGAGAGTGTAACAAAAGACTTGTTGGAACTGTATTCACAAATTTGTCATTTATAACATCCACTGATACAAGCCTCTAACAAAGACAATGACTTGACTTAAATATCTGCAATGATTTAAAACGCAAGTAATTTCGACTCGGACGTACAAAGTATTGAACAACTGGAATGCAAAGAGTACGGTGAAAATATTTCGACTTTCCGAACTGCTAGCAGAATGCCTTTGTTTAAAACTTTCACATGTTCAAGGTAGGCAATTTCAATACGTTTGTAACATGTGTGTTTTTAATGCATTCTTTGGATTCTAGATACAAATAAATACAAATGGTATACAAAATGTTATTTCACGTGAAATGTATCAATTTAACCCTTTTTAAGGCTTTAATTGTCACAATTATGTTTATAACCCCTCCTCTTAATTCAATTCTTTATTAAGGTTGTAAAAGCAAAAAAAAGGTGTATTACCTTATCCGGCAAGAAATCCTACCCACAGCTTTTCTATGCCTAATATACCGTTGTGCTAAATTTTCTTGGAAACCTGTCATTATATCTCAATAGTTTTCAAGTAAATGTTTCCACACCAATTTGTATCACAGAATATTAATTTTGAGAACTAAGTATAATTACGTTATCGAGTATTTATTTATTCATTGTATTCGCCACTGCCGTACAAATGCGTCTAGACGCTGTCTGTCACCAGTTGTAATTATCGTCTTATGGGGCAACGAACTAGGAATACCAATTATCTTGTTCTTAAAGTAATAATAAAAGGGCGCTGAATAATCCGTCATTAACTTGATCAGCTTTATTGTATCTTCAGTGTATTTCGATTTTGTTGTCATATTGTCATTAGATGGTAGATAGTTAGTACGCAACGATATACACCCGTTCTCTATAATCTATCTATCTCTAACTAGAGATTTCATTAGATAATTCGATGCATTTTATGTTTCAGTAATTAACAAAGATAGAGAGATATAGGTATGGTGCATATATTTATAAATAACTGTATATTTGTTTATTGAAGTGTAGTGTAGTAATGGTATCTTTTTTTATTTCTTGTTAAAGATAGATAAGATATAGAGAACGGCCGTTATATTATAAAGTGTAGTGTAGTGATAGTATCTTTTTTAACTTCTTGTTAAAGATAGATAAAATATAGAGAACGTCCGTTATATTAGGTATCAGCGTATTGTCAATATCGTCACGCATCAGTGAAGTATTGTTATGTTTCAAATTGACAGACGAGGTGATAAACTACTAGAAATTCTGAGACAAATCTCCCACACGTAATGTTACTGAGTGACGAACACAAAGCATTACCTTGCAATGCCCAATAGTAATCATTTCTAAATGAAATTTCTCGTATTTATGAGATAGCGTAGTTGTACGTATATATTATCTAATAATTCATATGGTGTTCAGACTTTGTATCCATGGTGTAAATTCAGGAATTCCCTATTTATACGAAGTTCAACATAGTCACTTCTCATTTTACGTTAAAATACACATCTACATATAAAAGTTATATTTTAGATGAAATTATTCACCTTCACTTTTAGGATTTACGAAGTATGTAGAATTTTCTAGATACTTTATGCAATAGAAATAATATTAATCACAGATCTCTTTGTAGCAAACCCACAAAAATTCAACAACACGGTTAATTCTAAGGATGCTACAGCTGTGCTACAGCTTTATCATCAACATGTAAAAAAATACCTACATAAACCCCATTATTCGAAAATATTCAAATGTATTTTTCGCACACACACATTCAACTACAACACAGCGGTATACACAATTAAGCGAACAACACTTAAACCCACCAATTGCGGTGCACAGATCGACACAATTGTCGCCGTGCGGATTTATCAATAAGCATAATTAAGGGCCTGCAGTATACGCGCGTACTGGAGCGGAATATTCAAATATCTGTTGCACTCAATTTACATGTGAAACGGCACTCATGTGCTGTAATCATGGATTTGTGTCTGTCCGTTTGCGCCTTGTTTCGGTCGTCCTTTCATCTCGTGCTTAGTACGGTTCTCGTCTAACATTCACATTACGTTTTACTTCACGTACTTTATTGTGATTATTTTTGTTTTGTCTTTATACAATTCAAATTTGTTTTGTATAATTGTGAGCGGTGTTTTGGAGTTTTAATTACTCTGAAATTCCACGTAGAAAAAATAAAATAATGACTGGCTATGTGATTGGTGTATGTCGTACAATGTTAATTACTATAATTTTATTGGTGTAGTCTAAATCTATTTAAAATCTGATTCTTTTTAATAGTCAAAATCATTTTCATTTCTAAAATCTGTGAAATGTTCTTGAAAAACGTAACCAAATTCTGACAGAATATGTAAAAATCTGCTCAATAATATATTCATCTTTGCCAAATATTTCTCATCTCTGTACTCGAAATGGCTATAAAATCACGTAGTCACACTGAATTGCAATATACACCGTCTGACAAAATTCACTAAATTCATTTTAAGCGATTCCAAATCGAATATCGGCAAATATTTCATAAATTTCGAACGAACCGTAACATATCAATTTGTCTGGTTTAAACGATCGTATGCAGAGATTATTTTGGATTATGGCTTACTAATACGCGGATATTGTGTATTAAACGGTGAAAGCGTTAAATCGTCGCTCATTAACCTGCCTTATTATTAACGGGTTCGGAAACAGAACACGTAAATTGCATTGTCGTTTATTACCTGCAATTTATTACAGTTGCGAATATATACTAAAATTTAAAGCTGCAGAGTTTGTTTGTTTGTTACCTCTAATCTCAGGAACTACTGTTTTGAAATGAACAATTCTTTTTGTGTTAGCTAGGTCATTTATCGCGGAATGCTCTAGGCTGTATATCATCACGCTATAACCTATAGGAACTCAATTGTGAAAAATCTAGCAAATACAAGGAAATCTTATTCGGTTTTCGTGGCCCGGTGGTCTCAAAATCGATCTATGAGGGATCTTTTGCTCTGATATCCTAAATTGATAGTCAAAATTAAAAAGCCATTTTGAAAAGTGTAGCTGCACCCGGGCGAAGCCGGGCCGGACCGTATAGTATTGGATAAAATGTATGTGATTAATGAAAATATTCAACTCAGTCGTTTAATATTAGATACGTTTTATCAGCCATTCCATTATTCACAGATTTATCCAGGATCATCCAGCAAACCTAAATTATGCATTAAAATTCAACTACGCTGAACTATATCAAATTAAAATCGGATTCAAGCCGCGGAAAATTCCGCCTAATATACATGCCACGAAGGCATAACTCTTTCATCCGAACGGAATTCGACGTCACCGTCAACCCGTCTACCGACTAAACCCGCCATAAATATGTAAACTAAGCCAGGTTTAGCATATTTAACGTTGATACAGAGCTAACTGCCGGATACGACATCAGCATGCCAGCTCGTTTCACTGTGGAACATGCAGTTTGCGGTCCCCGGACCGATCGACCGCTGTTTGAAATGACTCCGACCGTTCAGCACTTTATGCGAATGGTATTTGTTATGTTGCACATGTATTGGATTCAGCACAAATTGAGTCGTTCTTTGGTACGGATGGATTCCGTCCAAGATTGACCGTCGCATTTTCGTTCTCGTTTTGAAAATGGCCATACGATGCATCGTATTAAATTTTAATAATATAAAATAAGTAAATTGCAGTCCAAGTTTTTTTCTTTCATTCATTAGGTCCGCTCGGACGGACAAACAGGTCACCTAATGGTAAGCGATCATACAGTAACAAGGAGTGGTAACTTCTGGTCAAGCTTATTATTGTACTGAGTATTCTACCAAATTTGTATCGTGATTAAAGCAGCAAATATCAACATGAATATTAAAATACTATTGTATTTCTAAATATCCCTTTCACAAAATTTGAATATTGTTGTCTTTCATATTTCAAGATACTCTTCAACTTGAAATCTCGGAATAATTGAATTAAAACAATTAGACGATTTGCTTCAAGTCTACGAGTACAAAACAAGCCCAAATTCTTAGAATGTACAAACCACAAATAGATTTATCATATTTGAGTTATATTATAACCACCTTAATTAAATTTAACTTGATTGTAAAATTTACAAAGATATTTGATATCTTTATATTGTAATACAATATAAATTACTTCTTTAAGTAGAATTAAATATAGAAGTATAACCACAACAAAAGAATAAGGAGTATGAAAATTAATAAAGAAATAAAGCTTTTATATCTGACAAGCAGAGTTGAATGGAGAATATTAGAAAAACAATAATAATAAAATAAAATGCTTGTCTTAAAAACGCCTATACTCAACTTATAAAATGTTAATTAATATTATGTAAGTTGTGTTTCGGTTTGAAGGACATTATAGCCAGAGGAAATACTGGACATATTAAGACTTAACATCTTATGTCTCAGGATGATAAGCGCTGGGGGATGCCAGGCATTGCTTTGTAATTCAAGGGATTGTTTGGTTTTGCCACTGTTCATGAGCGGTCATATCGCTTACCATCAGGCGAACGGCTTGCTCGTCTCGCCATATATTGCAATAAATAAACGTATATAATCTAACGCTTGTGTCGCCAAACAGATAGGTAGAGGTTCTACTAAACCAAACCCTCGGCTCGTTTATCTTATTTAAATCTAAGGATGATGTGGGGGTTGGCCCTTATATCATGTTAGCCGGGCCTATGGCCGTTTCGGGCACAAAGTCCTCTATCCATGAGAAAGAAATATGAGATTTTCAAGCCAAAAAGCGTAAGAGGAGTACTCAGCTCGACAATTGAATCCAAATGCACCGAATGCAGCAATGAGGCCTCCTGTAGCACTGATGCCATATTGAGATTTTAATAATAACATCCTAAAATAATTTATATTGCTATTTTTTTATGGACAATGAATTCTTTTCCAATATTTTACACCGATTTCCGAACCTCATAATTGTCATGACCATATCTTATGGTTGATATCGGCGCCAAATATGCACAATACTTTAAATTTTCTTGGCTCTCAGTTATGTTTGTCTTGCGTTATCTTAAGCGTTTGGCTTTTATTGCTAAGGTGGCGGTCGTAACATTATAATATAGATTAATATTATCGATATATCGTCAGCGCGACAGCCGTAAAAACTTTAGTGGCGAACTAGTGTTCCACTTCAATTTGTTTAACTGCGTTGCGGAAACTCTATCACTATCACTTTATATTTTCTGTTCAAATCTATATCTCCTTGGATGGATAATAATTATCGAGTGTTAGGTATATGTTAAATTTACACCATAGATACCTACTTTAGAAAATCCCTGAGTCAACATTTGTAGTTTTACTTGCAAATATGGTATTACACATAACTAAATCATTTAAATTAATAAATTAGATGCCACATCACGATCTAAATATCAATATTTTCACCAAAAAGTAATGAAAAAAAATTATTGCTATATCATTGAATGAAATGTATTTATTTTGGTGTACCTACCGAACTAATTACGTAAAACGCTATCAGTGGTGTTAATTCATGTCATATTTCCATCACCCGGTTTATATAGCTTAATGAATAATACCACATAATTACTCCGTTTTACAAAGAATATGATCCCAAACCCTTCATTGCAAGATCACTTCGCCCAAGACCAATAAAATATGATTAAGGTTCCCTTTACACAAGTGGCATGAATATTTAATAAATTCAAGTTTGTAAAGACGCATGCCGTCACACCCTCATCAAGGGACTTTTGACTCCCTCCGATATCAAATTTAACAGTAATATTTCAGTTTAATGTTACCGAACATTATACTATGCTCTCTAGATAATAGATTATCCTTCTATTCAAATTCTTGAATTTTCTTGGCACTTTATGATGATACTTATTGAATGAACCTTTGCCGAAGTTTTGAATCGAGTTTAAGCCCGGATAATGTTGGGTAATTTTCAGGGTTAAGTGGAGGGTATTTAGCAAGCAAATATGTAGTTAAGTGCCGCTTTAAAAATATAGGCTTTGTTTGTTCAAAATTGAGAAATAATTAAAGTTGATCCGTAAATTAACTAAAAATTATTAAAAAAGTTTTAAAAGCAAATGAACTATTTCATCGATTGCTAACGTGATAGTAAAATATATATGAAAACCATGCTACTTGTCACAATATTAGCAAATAAATTATAGCAATACTTTAACTAAAATCATTAGTGATAAAAGTACAGTCGCGTGCAGAATTTAAATGGTAAACAAACGCTATTTACATTGTTATTTCGGTAGAAAATAGATACATCACTGTTTGAGTACACCGCAGCACACAAATCATCGGCTTATCTATTAATCCTTACTTTGTATTACAAATTCAGGTTAGAAATTTATTGCAGAACTCGCGAAGCGCATACAAATACAATAACAAAGCGTTGAGCACGTATGTACTTAAATCAAAATTACTAAGGAACTGGTATAAATAGATTTTATGAGGTCTATAGATGAGATAAGAACTATAAAATTTTTTGTTTAAGGCTTTCCGAGAAGCGTTTTGCATCCCTATTGAGGTGATGTTTATGGGGATAAGTAAATTCTGCTTACGAAGATAAATAAGCTTGTACCTACTACCTATACCTAATACCTATTTTACTTGTAATAGGTTTATGACTCAGTAATGATATAATTTAGTTCTTGTGTTTACGTTGCACTAGGATTTTTGTTCAATAATCTTTTGTGCTGCACCGTCAAGCTGTGGAATTGTTTGCTGTCACGCGTGTTCCCTCCGTCCTATGATCCCGGATCTTTCCACCGTGGTATGAAGAGGCATCTTAGCAGGCCGGCATAATTGTATCGAATGGCATGGGACTGCCGTCTGGTGACATTAGATATTCTTACTGCGTGGCATTTGCGTCTACCATCAGGCGCAGTTTAGTCATTATGTCAGTGTAAAAAAATACACATCTTCTTTCCCTGACTTTACAACAATGGCATAAAACTTTTCTAACATTCTACATAAGTCGTTCATACATTTAAAGTCATTCGATACTTCCTTAGCATAGTTATTGCATAACCTAGTGGGCATACGCCTTAAGTAGAAAAATAAACCGTTCTCAAATATATTTATAACTATGAAACAACCTTTACGTAACAAAATAGTCAGTGGTAAAAAAATCACGGCAGAAACTTGGCAACTCATATATGTCTGAAAATCAAGATTTGAAAGTTACACTACATTTCACTAGATTGAAAAGTTCTATCAAAAATACTTATTTTATTGTGTGTGTTTCTCGTCAAAGTGAGATTTGGGATGACTGAAACTTTTGAGGAGTTCTGTAGATAAAAATATAAATGAGACTGGCGGTCATTTATCAATACATTTGTAATACTTTAAATCTGGTAATGGAGTAATGCAGTAGGTTCGCGTTAATTAATTTACAGCCTTAATTAGCAATAATATTTTCATATAGACACAGCGTAATTACTGAAATTACGGAGAAATATTATTAGGGATATAATAATATTACATTATATTAATTATAATAATAATACTTTACATTCGCCTCGTTTGCGCACGTGTACTACGGTACTGCAAAGCTAAAGGTCTCGGGCTCGAATCCCGGTTTGGGCAAAGTGATATTGGATTTTCCTCTTAATTATCATTCAGGAATTTATGCCGAAATGGTGATAGGCTTGCCCGTGAAACATCGTGGGACGGAAAATTCAAGGCGTAACGTGGGTGTCCTAGTAGCACCTCTGCCTACCCTGCCTGCCCTTCTGTAAAAAAGGCGTGAGTTTATGTATGTACTTTACATTCAAGAGAAATCATTAAAATACATTCTTAATTAATGTTTTTTAAATTACTCAGTAATTATTAAAATGTTTCATAATACTCGATAAACTTAAGACATTTACTCCCCAAAGGAACTTTATAAAACAAAATACGTCATGAGCACATCATTCTATTTAATCCTTTCGGCAGCATTTCATAAAACTCTACATGAGCTCATAATACTTAAACATTTCACCTATATAATGTTTAAGATCCCTGGCGAAATGTGTCAGATCAGTAAACTAATATGAACCATGCATGCAAAACTTACTGATGTATGAAGCTTATCATATCACTCGACATTAACTCGAGATATATCGATAATAATTTCTACGTTACTATGGCAGGGTTTACCAACTTTATCTACTGGTTTATAGTGATTGTTGTCACGTACGTAGCAAATTGACGTACATATGAATTGCCTTACTGTTCACTTAATGTGTTGTTTATATTGTCGTAGATATTGGATTGAATGTTGAATTGACCGGTGTTCGATAACTCAAATAATCGTTAATTGCAATACGAGTACAATGATTGAATACGGCGTATAGATTAGGCAGTTTGTAGAATAGTTTATATAAAGCCCTCTGGCAAACTGCATATTTTAAAACTGTAATTGGCTACGAAAAACTAAACAATGAAAAAGGCAGTGCGAACAAAATTTTTACATCAAATATTTGTTTTGCTTTAGTTAGTATTTAGATTTTGAATTTTCCATCTGTTTGTATATTCCGTGATGCAATAAAAATACTCTAATGACGAATAGGGAACGTCGCTTTACTATTTAGGTAGTATTTTATATTTTGGCGTCGAAATGCGTTGCTGTCATTGAAATAATATGAAGCTTTTCTCCTTTCACATTTTTATTGCAATGAATGATGAGACGAGCATGCCGTTCTCCTGATGGTAAGCGATACGACCGCTCATGAACAGTAGCAAAACCAAACAGTACCTTGAATGACAAAGCAATGTTTGGTATTCCACTGCGCTCGCCATCCTAAGACATAAGATATTAAGTCTCAATATGTCCAGTAGTTACTCTGGCTACAATGCCCTTCAAACCAAAACACAACAGTGCATTTACACTGCTATTTGGCGGGAGAAATAGACATTGCGGTAACACCTACCCAGGCGGCCCCACACATATGAGAGACCATCAGTACACATTTTATTATAATGGACAAGTTTATACTATACGAGCGGTCGGGCCCGGATCCGCCCGGGTGCATACACGTTTTAAAATGGCGGTCAAAATGTTTAATTCTGACTATTAGTTTAGAATATCGACCAATCTGACCACGAAAACCGAACAAAATTTCCTCGTATTTGCTAGAAATATTACTACTGCTTTCCTCCTATAGATCATAGCGTGATGATATATAGCCTATAGCCTTTCTCGATAAATGGACTACCCAACACTGAAAGAATCATTCAAATCGGACCAGTAGTTCCAGAGATTAGCGCGTTCAAACAAACAAACTCTGCAGCTTTATAATATTTATTAGTATAGATAAGATTAGGAATATAAATGCTTGTTGTTTAAATTAGGAAAACACACCTCAAACAAAGCGTTTAATATATATTTTTTACATTTCGTTTATAGTTCCAAGTTCCACCACACGCCAATAGAATGAATTATACTTTTGTTATTCTGCTCAAGTTTACTACCTTAACAGATAAGACATAAACCGATATAGTATACTTTAATATGCTTTAAAGTGTATAGCTTGACCGTAAATTTAACTTTGCGATATTAACGGTTTGATACGCCTGAACATAAAGGGGATAACCATCAAGTTAGAAGCGACTGGAAGGCTTAATAAAAGGGGCAAGGACGCTAGTGTCGAAGTATTAGTTACCTAACTAATAACTATCATCACCAATCTTAGTATCTACCTAATTAAAATTAGCCTAATTAAAACTAATTCAAATTCGTATGGAATAGAATTTGTCACCTTTATTTAAAAGAGTTGTCTTTTTTGTTTATTTTTTGTCATATTATTGATGTATGTGGTGTTCAATAAAGAATGTATAAATAAACAAATAAATGGAAGTGGTTATCGTCGACGTAAATATGCCATCCCAACCAGCCTAATTGAGCGAACGCATTGCTACTATAGCTTTTACGATCTGCAACAGGGTTTACTTCAGAAGTGAATAAATGAGGATATTAAATAAAGTGCATGCTGAATGAAAAGCGAAATAAAATCACAGATGACTTCACCGCATAAACAACAAAAGATGGCGCCACAAGCGAAATCAATTTATACGTCCACAAACGCTTTATACCGCCCTGAATGACCGCTCAGAGGAAGTGCCATTTTGTATTAACGATCCATTCCGATACTTTTATGAACAACTCACGCTTTATGGTATTGTTAACGCCTTCGCCCGTATATTTTGAAATAACTTAGTTGGCAACACTATTATTATGACAATCGTGAGTAATCCTTAAGATTTTTATTGTTATGGATGGCCGCTGGGTATGGACTTTCTATGCGGTTGGTAGTTGGTTTCTTGGTAGATTTTCACATACTTTTTTTTGTGAAGAATTCTCAACTATGCTAGCTCTGATGCTTTCCGTCACTTTTAAATCATTTATGTTACCTTTGAATACACTTATGTATTTCTAACAGTAATTTCTAAATTAAATTATTGCCAAAGTGTTTTCATTAACTTTGTCGATATGAATAAAATTCGTAAACATTCGCCACTTCTTTTTTGTACATTTTATCGAAAGGCATATAAAATAAAAATGTTATACCTATTGAATTTTTACATTTTTGACCTGAATAAGATGTGACATTAAGAAAATGACAGCTTTACAGCAAAACAACGCGATCATTAAAACCACTCCCAAATTAGAATTTAATTCTGTAACAATCCATTTAGGGATCTTGTTTCGAGTTCATTATTTCGAGTACCGATCATTTGATGTGTAAATGCCATGGGTAAATGCCAAGCGTGTCCACTGTTGGTATGCGACCTCGTTTGTCCAACCGATCAATTTGACAGTAATACTTAATTGATTGATTTAGTTTCCGCTGCAGTGAAACCAACATCAATAGAGGTGAATAGCCATTGAATAGAAAAGTTTTTTTTGTTGATTCAACACTCTGCTTTTGTCTTTTATAATACTCATTCAATGGATCCGATTGTTAGATAAAAAGTATTGTATTCGCATAGGTGTGTAAAAATATTTGAAGTAGAAAATTGTTAGCTGCATTTTATAAAAATATAAATGAAACGCCATGAGAATTTTATCATAAAATAATTAATGAAATAATTAAACAACCCTCGAAACAAAAAGTAGGAATGACAAGTTTTTTATAATACGTTTTTGCCTTCAGATACACGCGTAGGAAGTCAGCTTGAAGAAACTACCACATTTTTTTGTACATGCATATTAAAATTCTCCCATGTTTTGTCATCAGGTCGATCGGAACCCGGCATCGTACCATCGATAGTGGGCTTCGCGAAAGACTCGGTGGCCCACGAGTCCGACCGACTGGCCCCGGGAGACAGGATCTGCAGCGTCAATGGAATATCAACTGCAAGACTCACCAATGATGAAGTGCTCCGACTCCTCGACAACGTGGAAGAAAGGGCGTCGCTGGAAGTGGAGTATTACATGCCTAACTATGGTAAGATTTTATCTTAAAGAAAAAACCAGCTAGATTTACGTCAGCATTTACGAGATCATTTTACTCATAAATCTCATTTTAGATATTTTATGTACAAATATATCCTCACCTTAAAATGTAACTCAGTCTTATTTGAGACATTTTTAAGTGCCGCTTATTTATAAGCCAATATATCAGAATCATAAAAACGATTGAAAGTTCGTTACCCAAACTATTCTAAGTCTATGTAGAGTCAAATATAAATTACAAACAAGTTAATGCTAGCGTGAAATATCCTAATGATGGTATGTTTTTCCACACAGCATCGCAAAACTCCCTGTACATCACAACCAAGCTAGCCGAGGTTCCAGTGGAGAAGGTCAATGGCTCCCTAGGCGTGACTATCAGAGGAGGACTCCCAGAGAACTCAGCACCGAGTGCTGATTTAGTACTCAATAGTAGATCTCTTGATGCTCTTCCTTTGGTAGTCACACATGTAAGGCCTGGTGGTGCGGCTTACAATACTTCGAGGATTAAACCTGGTGATAGACTTCTGAAGGTTGATCATGTAAGTAAATGCTTAGCTGCGTATTTGTTTTTTCCTGCTACAATTACAACAAATTAAAAATCATAATTTTTAACTATCGCTATGGCGGTTAAATAACTCATAACGATTGCTGTTGAGTCTGTTGTTGTTGTTTTTAGTAAAATAATTATTTGAACAACTATTGTTATACACCGATCTGTAAAGAATTTTAATCGTATTCCTACAGATAAAAGTAATGATTGAAATTGGAAAACGAATCAGAACTTCTGTTCTCCACCATTTTGTCTCGCCAAACAAAATATCTACGACTCCGGTATTCTTCATGGAGTCACCGATAGTCACTAGCCTAAGTAAACTTAGGATGTTTCATTCCGAGCTACAAAACCAACCACTTACTTCTTGTTTCGTAGTTAATCCACTATCTTATAAACCCAAAAGAAATTTTAATGCAACTAAATTATTTTTGTCCACAGATATCCCTCACAAACAAAACCCTGTCAGAAGTACATCAAATACTTCAAAATTGCCCCCAAGTCACCAGTCTCACGATCGAATATGACGTATCCATCATGGAATCAGTGAAGCTGGCGACAGGCCCTCTCCTCATTGAGATCGAAAGGCCATGCAACGAAGACCTTGGGCTGTTCCTCTCCAATCAGAGGATACCTGATGATGTGTACAGTTCAGGATCTGATACTTACCAGCGAGTCGGCGGGTGTAATGCTATTTTTATTGATAGTATACTCCCGGCTAGTATAAGCGACAGGTAAGTAGCTTTTATTTAATTCATAATACCTATATATAAATACGTTTTTGAAGTAATTCACTTATCTAATGAAGAAATAGTTGGTATTATATAGAAAGGTATCGTATACAAAGAATGATGTTTCACTTATTTTAATGGAAGGATATTTAAATTCAACTTGAATGTGATAGCGAATATAGTAAATAGTGATGGAAAATCCATCGTTGTACGAGTATATTCCCATTACTACACTGGGAATTATTGCTATTTCAAATTCACATCCCAACTTGCCATTTTTGAAGCCATAGCATGTTCTAAATTTCTTCTATTGCTAACTAGCGGTCGGGCCCGGCTCCGCCCGGGTGCATGCACGTTTAAAAATGTTTAATTCTGACTATCAGTTTAGAATATCGACCAATGGGACCACGAAAAACCAACAAAATTTCCTCGTATTTGCTAGAAATATCACTACTGCTTTCCTCCTATAGGTCATAGCGTGATGATATATAGCCTATAGCCTTCCTCGATAAATGGACTACCCAACACTGAAATAATCATTCAATTCGGACCAGTAGTTCCAGAGATTAGCGCGTTCAAACAAACAAACAAACAAACTCTGCAGCTTTATAATATTAGTATAGATTACCCCTTCAGGATTAGTAAATAAAGAAAATCCGTACATTATAACAATTTTTCACATCTAAAATTACACACACAAAATTCACTGTTTAGTTTCTTATTTAATGGGTTCGTAAAAAATACATTTTCATAAATGACACGAAGTCATATAAAAGCATTAGCCGATCGGCTTTGTGAATCACAATCGCAAATCGAAAATTTAGCTTATTTGTATAACTTCTGAAACGTTATTATCGACTTCACTTGCTATTTGTGATTGCTATTGATATTTATTACAATACTACTATGTAGTAACTCTTTAAAGTGCGTGGTGGCCTGTTGGTAAGTGCGTGGTGGCCTGTTGGTAAACGGACCAGACGCAGCTGCCAACATGTTCACGGTGGTCGCGGGTTCAAATCCCAAGGCACACCTCTGACTTTTCGGAGTCATGTGTATATTGATAGTAAATCACCACGCACTAAAACGGTGAAGGAAAACATCGTGAGGAAACCTGCATACCATAGCGGTTCATGAGAATTTCTATGGTATGTACGTCCGCCAACCCGCACTAGGCCAGCGTGGTGGACTATATGGCCTAACCACTCTCAATCGTACTCTCGATTGTAGAGTAGGCCCGTGCCCTGCAGTGGGACGTATATGGGCTGATACAGACAGTAACTCTTTAATGACATGATTTTTTTTTCTCTATATACCTATCCATTTGCATTATAGTTTTCAAATAGAGAAGAGTAAAAATTACGTGTTATACTCGAAACAGAGAAGATACGCCAATTAGGAAGAAATATTTGCTTTTTTTTTTCTTTATTAATGTAAAGGACGTATATGCTTTAACAACTTTACTAGATTACATCAGCATATCCATAACAAAGTTACCGTCACTACTCACTGGCGAGCCGAAGGGAACTTAAATTTTATATTCTAATAATATTTTATTTCGAAAGTGTTGAATTATATTAAAATTTTGTTTTATTCACATCGTAAAAACTAGACATCTTATTTTATTACACAGCAGGTGTTGAATTTAAACAATAAAAATATATTCGGAAATATATAATAAGTAGGTACTTGTGACAAGTATACTATTAAGCGCACTACACACTCAATCCGCCGACCCGCCGCGCCGACCTTTATCGACCACTTTTTGTCTGTGGGCTAAATGGTAACTTCACTCAATGCAAATCAGAAAATATTATCGGTGACATGTTGACGGTTCGACATCAGGATATTTTATGACGTAGAATGTCGCCGGGCAACATATATAATCGCTTGCGGCGCTGACATGCCGCCAACATGTCGGTAGACATTACGTGTGGGCTCTTTTTGCCGACATGCATTGACATTATACGCGCCGGGTTGTGTCGCTATGGCTTTGGTGTGTAGTACGCCTTATGAATAGTTGACAGTAACCGAAGAAACGTATATCGCGTATGGTAATTTTAAAAATTATAAAATATATTGAACATAAATATAAGTTTATTTTTAACATAACGAGTGCTACATTGGACGAAATTCGATACTAAAATGTGTCGAATATTGACGAATGTTTGAACCAATTATCTAGCATACTAATAGCATGGACCATATAGAAATGCTTGGGTTTGAAGACCTAGGTAAAAACACATGTTTACTATTAGAAATGTCTAATTATTTGCGACGCGTAAACAGTTGCGGTATAGTATTGTTGGGAAAATTACTATTTATGCAATTGAAAAGCTTACTTCATTTGAATCCTAAGTAGACGTACACATACAAAATACATACTATATTTTTCTTGTAAAAAATACTAGTATTATCATAACACTTTTTGTACTAGGTAATTAGGTACATATTCGAAATATTTACCACGTTTATAACTGATAATTTAGTTTCTGAATAATAATTGCAACATCTATTAATATTTATAGGTAAAACCTTGCTGATATAATGGTATTATTGCTGTAATATTTGCAATATACTCGTAGTACTAATACACAGACATAATTTCAACTGTTTATGTAAGCATGTACTAATGAGACACCAATATTATGGCTAGGTTGATATTGGGCGTCCATATTATATACGTTTTAGTAGAGGCGTAATATTAAATTAATTCAAAACGACATTTGCTAATTAGATTGTTTGAATAGTAAAATAGTAAATAACGTTTTTGTATTTTCATAAAGTTGCCTCAGAATAAAGTCCTCTAGTAGGTTTAGTTGGTGCCAAGTAGGTTTACTGGTGTACCTTCAAAACCCTTTGCAGTTTTGTAGGCAATAAAAGCGACCAGAAATAATTAGGAGTTTTTTCGTTTGCACGTCTGCATACGTCCTGTCTACGTCCTGCGGGCAACAAAATATTGAGCTGAGTGGTATTATCCTCTGATCTTGAAAAGAAGCTAGATTTTAAGCACCATGAGATAAACAATTTCATGGGTCCTATAGTGTGAGCCGCTAAATTTGGATCCCGTAATACGAGTAGGTACGGCAAAAGCGCCGGAAAGCACGGAATTTTTTTCTAGATTTCATGAGGTACATATCTTCCACAGAATATCTTATTTCCAATACATCATATTATTCTCGTAATATTATTCCCGTTTAGTATGATATTATGTTAGTGATTTCCAATTTGCATAAAAATCTTTAAATTAAAACCCATAAAAATCTGGCATTTTAGCATTTTGTCTTATAGGACTAAAATGCGCATCTCTTTAAACCTTTCATACAAAGGACATACAACTAAAAATAAAATTTCAAATTTGCTTAACATTAAGTACCTATCTAATAAAAATATTTTGTGGCAACTTTTTTCCATTAGAAAGTGGATGAAGTCGTTTCAATATTTTTAAAGTAGCTAGCTATTTACAATATAAATGTTCACAGTATTGAAAGGGGCTTTTCAAACTATTTAAGTTGTTTTGTTAAGTTTAACTCGCTCATAAATAAATATGGTATTTTTTTACAAACATATTTACGTTCTTCTTAAAACCAAACTTAGTAAAGGTAGGTAGCGGGGTACATCTCTTAGGTCTGGTATAGCCATTGTACCTACAAGAAATATGAATTGGAGTGTATAAAGTTCATGGTTTGAAAGAGACAAATTAGTCTTTAAGAGATTGTAATTTATCCTCATTAGGGCCCTTCCTTCAGCCTCCTATCTGTAAGTAAAAATATAATCCAGATCCACTAATAAGCATGACAGTCACACCAATTTTTCGTTAATGTTAAAGAAAGAAAGAAAAAAGAAAATAAGACATCAATATTATGAAAATGTCGTCTGGGTATGGTATTAGTGTCCTAAATTTCAATATGCTCTATTTCTATAGGTATAGACAATAAACAGACCAAACTTTAACTAAGGCTATTTGCTCTGCGGTCATGACTTTCGCGAATATGAGCATTACCTTAATATGGTACATAATTATATACAGCCTCCGTGACGCAGTTAATTAGACCCCGGCTGTGAAACGGGAGGCTACAGGTTTGATCCCCGAACCACGCCAATATTTGTGAAGCCAACAAATATTTATCTCGGGTCTGGGTGTTTGTGAGACCGAAAAGTCTCGTAGTTTCTGATACTCACGACGCAAGACTTAATTGATCTTAATGTGGGATCAGGACTATGTATGTGACAAGTGGGTTTTTGTTTTGTTGCTATGAATGACAAGACGAGCATGCCATTCGCCTGCAAGTGATACAACCGCTCATGGACAGTAGTAAGCTTGGCATTCCACTGCGCTCGCCATTATAAGACATAAGATCTTAAGTCTCAATATCCAGTGGTTATAGTGTATTTATTACAGGTAGAAAATAGTCCAAGCAACCTGCTTATGTTATTACAATGTCTTAATCTTTTGTACGTTCATTGTTCTGTTTTTAATAAAACTGCGACCCGTCGTTAAATACAATTCCCCACAGTGTTGCGACTGTTTTTAATTTCTCTGTACTTACAGTGTGCGTACACTGTAATTACTGCTTTCATTAGTGCTCTAACGCAATTACTAAACACAGAAGCGAACTTAGGAGCTGTTTGTGGAAGGCATGTGGAACCTAAATTATGATAAAGTGTCTGAAATGAATGATGCAGTTGGAATTGGATGTGAGTGTTTGGATTGGATTGCGTTTATGGAAATATAGTTTTTAATCTGAGAGAATAAAGGCTCTTTATAATAATCATTATTAGTGTTTTTGAAAACATAGTTGTGTATCTCACGCGTACGATTGAATTGTTAAAGGATGTTTCTTTCTATAGCTTGTTAACCTTCGGTCAATAGGTATTGTTGATCAACAAATCACACATCATATAATAAAGATTACGACAAAAGTCCGAGCAAACTCAATACGACCCTGATTGCAGCTTAATTTCCTTCTGCTCCGTACTTAAGAACTAGCCCCCTCTCCCTAGGTTTATTATTAAAAACAAATTGAGCATTTTCTTTCTGAGACAAGCGTGCGTATTCATTACAAAGTTCGCAGCGGGTGCTCAATTTCTTTTCTGTCTCAATTTGTAGTGGATTGCATTCATTGCTTCATTAAAGCTATGTTACTTTATTGTGTCATTTGTTAGTGAATATGTTTTTTTGTAATAGCTAGGATTGTAATTTTTGTGTGGATTTCATACAGCTTCTTTTATACAATAATATGTCTAAAGTAATCAGATGTCTGGGGACCATCATAATTATCACAGGCTAAGCATAATAACATTAATAGAAGTTAGTATTATCATTTACCTTTGAGCGTAGAAAGAAAGAATTGAAAGGACGATTGTTGAGGCTTTGGCAGTATTACTGATCAAACAATAAGTGACCGTGGACGACTCATTGATCCTTCCTTGATCAAGTCATCTCAATCATAATACGAATATTATAAAATATTTGATAAAAATCATCTTCTATTCATCTTAAAACACGCAGCAGATTCATTTGATAAATAATCATTTTTAAGGAAATTATCTACAACTTCCATTCTCTGTTTTTTGGAAAACAGCAATTTTGTTTCATATATTAGAGAACATAAACAGTAAACACACCTTTTCGTAATATTTAAAGTTTTTTACAAAATTACACTAAAACTTTGAGACTAATTGGGCTGCTAGCATCGCAAAAGCTAAAGTTGTGTTTCAGAACTTTCTCATATTAAGAAAATTTAATCTAATTATGATCTAAGTTTTAAATACATCATCCCATTAATTAACCGTCTCTAAGTTTTGAAGCAATGGCACATGTTTTTATAACATTGCTATTTACGTCGTTCAAATTGTTTTAATTAAATTTGTTTTCAAAATAAGAAGACAGTTCAAACTGTAGACATTGTTTTCACATATACACATGTATAAAGACATAAAGTTTAGAAATCTATTCATATCTTTAGAACACAGCGAGTAATTAATTCAACGCCCCAATCTTCAACGAAAAAATACTGTTCATTTTTAGTACATCTGATAACCCGAAGCAGGCCCATTGCTAGACTCCCTAATTGGGAGGGAGCACCGAAATCCCCTCTTACAACTGTATTTAGGCGCCTATTAAGGACATTATGGGCGTCCACGACATATGATCCATTTAATTCGCCTTAAACGACGGCTAATGCATCCTAAGACACCAGCATACTTAACATAATTTAGCAATGAATAAAATCTATTTTATATTATAGATGTGGTGCCTTGCATCCTGGAGACCAGCTACTGGCATTTGACGATCACGTGATCGAAGGCAACAACTACACAGCTGAAGAGGTCATGTGCTACCTTGAAAACTGCGAAGGTGGTTTCACGAGGTTGCATGTGGCACCCAGACATGTGTTGGCTCATGGCGGAAGGTACACACGAGGTAAGAATAAAGATTTAATCATTAATAAATAAACACCCAACAGTCACATACATAGTCCTGAACCCACATTAAGATCAATTAAGTCTTGTGTCGTGGGTATCAGAAACTACGGGAGACATTTCGGTTTCATAAATACACAGACCCGAGACAAATACTTGTGGCTACACAAACATGTGTGTCGGTCCGGGGATCGAAACCCACGACGTTAAAACGAGAGTCACATTCGACGTTTAACCAACTGGGTATGAAGGCGTTCATATTCTGTATCTGTATCAGCCCATATACTTACCCTTACAGGGCACGGACCTCCTCTACAATCAAGAGTACGATTGAAAGTGGTTAGGACGTATAATCATATTATTAAAAACACTATATTAGACTATATGGGTCCCACTGTTGGGATTGGATATCAACGATTTTGATTAATTATATTTTAATACATGGCAGTTGTCTATTGCGAGTCCGTAGGCATAATATATCATAATAACTGGTGTAGATAGGTCTTTGTGACGCGGTTTCCTAAAGATGTTTTCTTTTATTACCGAATTTCAACAAAATGGAGGAGATTCAATACGTCGGTTTCATTTTTTAATGTATATTTACCAATTACTCGAAGACGCATGAGCTGATTTTATTAATTAACAGTGAGTTTTCAATTAAAATATAATTCCAACAAAGATTTTTATACTCTGCAAAATTTGGGAAACTGTTCTACTTTTAATTGAATGATCTCTTAAACATGCACATTTGTTATTCCTACAAACATATTCTCTATAAAAACATCCAAATTAAATGCACCACATTAAATCCAGTGTCCATACAAATTCCGACGCAGTGAGCCGGTAGAGCGAATTCGGTGCAAGTTCGTACACGACGTAATTAATGGCCGGACGCTAGGCACTCGCAAAATGTTCACGAAAATATTCACTGTTTCCTTGTAAATGGATCAAGAAATAATTAAAAGCTAATAAACTGATGGAAATTTAATTTGCTTTCGAATTTGATTTCGTTTTTCCATTAGTTTCAAGTGAAAAATTACTAGTTGAAAATTATCAGCCGGCTATGGAAATGAAAATCCGTAATTGTTTACAATATGATTGTTTCGAGTCTGAGTGTACAAAAAGAATGCATACACAATCTAGGAAAAATACCCTTTTTCTTATTACTTACAAAACGAATATTATCCCTTACTCATATATTATGTACGTGTCAATGATCTTTTCAAACCCGCAATCGATAGAGAGCCAGTATTACAGCCGCATTAGCTAAAATACAGGCCCCGCAGCGCGCCGAGCTGGGAGGCCAGTGACACGAATATACCCCATCCTACCTTCTCCGGGGTACCGAAAGGGGAGTTACACAAAACAGAAAGTGCTGCGATAATGAAATAAGAGGCTTATTTTTCGTATATTGTTTTTGATATATATATAACAACAAGAATATTATTTTCGAAGGGAAATAGTAAATTTAAATCTTTTCTTTTATAAGTATCTCTTAAATCATTCCTTTCTAATAGCAAATTCGATAGAACTATAGATTTATATTTAATTACAAGCATAAACTTTGGAATATAATAATTAAGTAATTCCCTACGGCCGCAGGTGAAGTTGCTTTGAATACAAGCATATCTCAAAAGTAAACTAGCGGAGACTTCTAGTGGGCCAAGGCATGCGCTGAGACGCACTTTCATTAATTTCATATGAATCATTTCAATTTAGTCTATACTCTTGCCTCACCCTTATAAAAAGAGTTTAAGTTTTATAAAATAAAAAGTAATAAAATATTAAAATATATCGTCTAAGGCATTTTGATTTTTGTTTTAGTCCATTAGTGGGAAGTTTTTCACTAGATTACTACAATAAAAAAAGAATCTGCATGACAATATCTCACAGCTGGCTAATGATCTGCTCAAAAATCCAGTTGTATCGACTTAAGGAATATATACGATCTTTCATTTTCATAATTATCTAACATGCGTTCTTTATAATCTATCTATCTTTAACAAAATTTTCATTTAATATTTCGATGCAATTATGTTTCAGTTAACAAACATAGAGATGTATAGATATGGTGCATATATTTATAAATAGCTATAATAGGTTAGATAAATCATCATCTCAGCCACAGGGGAGAGGGGAGAACAGGCCACCACGCACTTTCTGTAGACATGCCCGGCCCAAATCATTTTATTTATACTACATTTTAATTGAACTCTGACCTCAAGCTCAGAGTTTAATAAAGAGCAAGAGCAAGAGCAGAGTTCAAAGCGTTAACTGGTAATTTGAAGTATTTTAGAACTTTCCCAACTTACGTGTAGTAAATTATCGCTCAGTAATAGGTAATAAAACTTCGCGAGGAAATGTTTCAAATACGTATGATTTTAGACTAAAACATAGTTTATTACATTTTTGTATTCATACATACATACAAGTATGTACATACATACATCAACACACGCAATTTTTCCAGAAGGGGTAAGCAGAGTGGCAAATAAGACACCCACGTTTCGTCTTGTATTTGATAGGGGGCGAGCCTTTCGACATATCGTGCACAAATTCCTGACTACGCTGATAATTAATAAAAAAATCCAATATTATCTATAATATATAATTATCCATAGTATATAATTGTATTCGCATGTGTTAAAATTCTAATTATATTTTGGGGCCAAATTATAACAGTATAGTATATATGTTATGGGCCAAGTGATTAATCGGGCATTATTCATAATGCCTGGGCAATATGAATAATGCCCAATAAGAGCGGGCAATGTGATTATATCTAATGAATTTATCACATTGCTCGATCATCATGTAACCATATTCATAATGCCCGGGCAATGTGATAAATAGGTGAGTTTATATTGTAATAAATCATTTGGCCCGATATGGCTGGACATTATTCGTACTGCCGGGGCATTATGAATACAGCCCGCATTCATCACTTGGCCCATAACATATACTACGTCGGAAAATGTTTAGATAATTGTTACTTTTAATAATTGTTTTAATTAATCTCTTTGTTTATTTTAAATCACAAAAAAACAACCTTACGAAAATGTATAGAAATATCGACGTATAAAATTATTCATCAAGCACAATGACATTTTCAATAGTGTTGTCATAATTGTTTTTCTTTAATGCCACTTGCCACCGCATCGTACTCTTTTTTTCAGTGAAGTTATACTTATAAACTAATTAAATACCAATAGCAATTCGCTCTCAATTTACGCCAACCTTAATAAGACCTAACTATACATGAATATCCTAAGTTACCTCATCTAACTCAAAAGGCTTAAGTTCTGATCTCGCCGCGTAATTCACGTCTGGCTCAAGTGAAATTAAACTAGCTTCATTTTGAACTTTCGGACTTTATATCGATATAACATATGAGGCTTAAGGGATTCTGTATTTCCCTTTATCATTCGGCTACACAATGGGATTTCATTTCATATGCGGGCCTGATTTTAGAGTTATTTTACACTGGTCGGAAGTCAGATGGAAAGACGAATTTTCATCAAAAACAATTAAGGTATTAATACTGGACTGCACATATATCTATACGTATAATTTTATAACTGAAGGATGTACATGGGACATATTTGGGAGTACTGTATGAACGTAAATGAAAACAATGATTATAAGATTTATTTTCAATTTGTCTGTGCGGTTGCGCACTAATCACTGAAACGTATTACGTATTACTTTTTAGCATATTAATTTAATTTATTATTTTTAACCACCACCACACCAGCGCTGAAATTATATCAGCACACGCTGAGTTGCCGTTTTTGTGACGAGCATTTTTGTTTATTGTTTTAATTATCATTTTATATTCTCCATTTAACCGTACTTGTGATAAATAAAGGCTTCCTTTCTTTCTTCCAAGTATAAATAAAACAACAAACAACAATAACAGTATCTGCCATGTAAAATGTAGTGTTACCTAGGCCATAATAATAAGACAATTAACGCCTCGTTTTTTTATATCGGTCGAGGAGTTTAAATGCTACAAACAGTAAACACACAAAGAAAAGAAAAAGTACATAGGCTGCTTAAATGATTTCCTACCATTATTTTTTTTCCGCAGACAGGTTATCGAGGCTTCCGATATTTTAAATAAAATTAAAAACAAAGGTTGGCTGGTAAATAATACCCCTGACATAAAGTCCGCAGTATATCCAATGTACGAGTATATCATGTTTAAATAAAAAATACCTTTTCGAAATTCAATGTCTGTACATCAGATTCTTTTGTACCGGGCAGCATATTTTTGTTTAAAATTCTTTTGTTTAACTAATTAAAATACACTGCAGTTCTTCAGGAGCCATTTATTTAATTAAATTTTAGCCTTTGTGGAGTTTTACGGAACAAAAATATTCGAAAAAGTAAATACATAAACTCACGCCTTTTTCCCAAAAGGGGTACGCAGAGGTGCTGCTAGGAAACCCACATCTTTCCTTGTATTTCCCGTCCCATGATGTGGTAAGAGCAAGTCTGTCGCGATAACGGGCCTATAATGAATAGAAAAATGCTAATCACTTTGCCCGACCCGGGACCTGGACCCGGGAACCCGAGACCTCAGCTTTGTAATCAGTAACCACACTGTAGTACAACTACGCCAAGGCAGTAAGTGTTAGTTATTAGTTTTGTTTTTTATGCATTTATCATACAAAGATGGATAGCCTTTATGACGCAGCTTGTAGAGACGTCGAATAAGAGATTATGAATTTGGTATCCACACATATTTTTCAAATATTATTGGGTATCAAAAGATCGAAACAGTTCTATAATTTCTGGTATCCTAGACACTATTGATTAGAACTATCGTAGACCAGTATCTCGCCTTTAACCATTAAAATGGACTGACATTCACTCTTTAACACCTAAGACTCTATCTAGCCCGGAAACGAGACTTATGTCTCCATATAAAAGTGTACATTGTAAACTAAAAACAATTATTTTTCCCATTGCACATGTTCCAGAAAACTCAATATCGGGCATGTCAACGTTGAACACGAAGAAACATCGACAAAGAAACTACAGACAAAGTTCCATGCCGAAACTTGGCTTATCCGACGACCACGGTAAGGGATAAATCCAATAACTGCTATTGTTACTCCGTTCAGGGATGCCATGGGAAAAGAGCTTTATTCGCTATTACATGGGCCATACCTGGCCTACACTTGCTAGCATTTATTTCGTGTCAGTAGAATACCTTTTTTATTGCCTATATGTATAATCACATATGACAGAACGACAACCAATTTAACTTAGGGTTGATTTTTAGCATTTCGGATGGATATCATAGAGTGCTGTAACACATCATTTAAACAGATTTGGTTGAATTTTTACATTTTTTAACTTCCCAACGTTACGATTACTTCACAGCATTCGTGGTCACAGTGTAATATAAATTAACTTTTTAATTTAATATTTGTATAGTAATTTAGTCAGTAATATCCGTAAATGATAGTTTTATTTCAATGTGTATCATTCAATCAATTCATCAATCTAAGGAACCATTATATCCTTTAAGCTATTCTTAAAGAGAGGTATCAGAGCACTCAAACAACACACGCATACGAGAGCAACGCCATCGCTATAGACCTGGTTTCACAGATAAACCCACGAACGTCAGGTGCCACAAATTATTCGGAACCAGCTTACCCATCTATAGCCGAGAATAAAAAAATCATGCTGTGTTTATTACATGGCTTGGCTACTATAAAAGTATATATCTGTTGAAGAAATTAACCTAAATCCTTGTCTGTAAACTTTTTAGGTCTCATAAAACTATTACCACTCAGCACATTTTACTCTCACTATACTTTGAAAATACACAACTTTGAAAATATTTTACCCAATCTTCAGCTATTTTCTTTGCCACTACTCCTAGCTAAACTAATTTTGTTTTCACAAGAATACAGTCAGAAGACAAAATGTCACTTGATGTTTTTTAGGGATACATTATATACCTGAAATTGAAATTTGCAGTACATTAAGCCCAAGAATTTAATCTAAGCATTACGCCAAGAATTTTGCGAATTAAAACTTAAATTCAGGTAAAGAAATATAAATTTAAATAACTTTAACAAATTAGTGTTTAAAACTTTACGACATGAAATGCAAAATATTTGATAAAATTCATGTCGTCTGCTCTGCATACATAACTTGGAATATAATCCGGCACTGAGAACAAAATGTTGAGTTTAAAACTGAGATAGAAAATATTTGCGCATTGGTTGTAATTTAAAATGAAATTTGTCCAGTACACATGGCCACGAGTGTAATCTGAAGTAGGTCAATCCAGTTCCGTAACTGCCACTTCAGCTACACTTTCTTGTGGACACTTGAAAATAAACTTTTATTTTACTTGGGCCGATCGTATAATAAATCTTGTAATTAAAGTACACTAAAACTGTCTTGTGTAATTAAGGTCATCAGCATTAATTTTGTTCTTTAAATAGGCGAATTTCTGGAATCAGTACTTCGAAACAATATAAACATTGTAACACTAAAATACAGCCCATTATTGAAAATTTATTTGATTGTAATTTAACTTTGTGGAAGCATTACAAAAGGGTAAAACACAATTAATAATTAAATAAAACTAAACTTTATTTTCAATGGCGCATAAATTATCCAGCGTGAAAATGACCTAATGATAATAAATGAACTGACAAAACTTCACACAAACAAAAGTCTTCACAAAGCAAAATCAAACGGGAAAGACAAAGAGACGAACGCACGCGGTGTAATTAACACGTAGTGAAAAACTCCGACGCGGACATCGGAGGCTGTTTGCTTAGGATCCCCTTGCTCGTTAGTCGGGATCAGAGCAAACATGTTAGTGCAAAACATTACGCTAAACATATGAACTAGTTGATTGGATGTTTTGAAAGGACATGGCGTGTGAGAAATGCAAATGCGGGCGGAAGCTTTTGGTAGACGTACCTGGGATGTTAGTTTTATGTAAATTTTATGCATTTTTTGAATTAATTACAGTTGTCATCCTCTGTAGTTTGCCATTCATTTATTACAGAAAGAGTATTGTAATGTTTTTTAGTATTGTAATTTTTTTTCCAAAGTTTGAAAACAGAATAATTATAACACCTGATATACTAAGATTGTCCTACACTATTCTTTTCGAACGAAGCCTAAGTATAATTACAATAGAACTTCACTTACACATAACTCCATCTAATCGTAAATTGTATCCCGCAGAGAATCAGCAGAACTACATGAGTATGGGTGTGTGTCGGACGGAATCACTGAACATTCAACTGGAAGTGCCTCCAGGCCAGAGCAGCGGGCTTGCCGTACATGAAGAGAACGCGATACTGGTGATATCACATGTGGCAGCTCAATCGCCAGCGTATCGGTATGATTATTATAAACTTTTTTCTTTATTTATTTATTTTACTTTTATTGTACAAATAAAAAAATACAATATACTGAAATAAAAATAATAAATATAAAGTACAAATGGCGGTCTTATCGCTTAAAGCAATTTCTTTATCGTTCTTTTTGTCTGTCTTAGATTGTTATTGATGCAACGGGTTCAAAGTCTAATGTCTTTTTGTGAATGAGATTTTTGAAAGGTCTTTTTTTTCTCATCCAACCTTCTTACCCTTCCATTTAGAGAGAATCACTATGATTCAGTGTATGCCATGCTAATTAATGTGCAATGGTAATAACTTATAGACATGTGAGGCTTCATTCGTCAGACATATCTAAAAAAATTGCATGATTTCTTCACTACTGCAGTGCCCTGTATCTCCATGATGGATTTCTGATTGGCCAAATTACAAATTAAAGAGACCTCAACACACTGTAATCCAAAACTGTGTTTAATAAAACATGTGATGTTATACGTCAAACACAAGCCTGTTTACATCATTGAACAGCCTGGCTTAGTAATAATTAAAATTACCGGATGGAGCGTTGACTGTATTATTAATAATAAATGCATTACAGATCCGGCTGCTTACAAATTCGAGACAGAGTGATGTCAATCAACGGGCACGAAAATTTAACTATGGATGTTGCTAATGAGATACTACAAAGGAGGAACGATTCGCATAATCCCAAGTATCTTACTTTGAACGTGGAATTCAGCATGCCTAATACTATAGAAGCTTCGAGCGGAGTATTTAATGTGAAACTCGCTAAGACGACTGCGGGGCTCGGAGTTACCATCACAGGTAAACTAAATTGTCTCTCATGTAAATTAACCCATATTTGTTAAATGACACATTTTACCTTTCAGGTATACAAATTAGATTATCATAGATGGATAGAAGAATCACTGTACAATTAATGTGAATAACAAGTTTCTAGATTTATAAAATTTCAAACAAACTGTGTATATTTAAGCAAATTTCACGTGACCTTAACACTTTTTCTTCGGATACATCTTGTACACTAATCAATACTAAGTATTAATTAACGATTGCATTTTCCTCACCCATGTTTTTCGACTTGATTTATCGTGCTTTCGCTTCTAAATCAAACAATAAAAAGCCGACTAATGTATATTTCATGGCGAATTAAGTTCCGTCCTATAAATTTAAACAATTTATATTATTTTAGGGTGTAAACAGAAACTATTAAGTAACGAAGAGCCGATGGTGATATCAGATATCAAACCGGGTTCTGTAGCCCATCGCAGCGGGGCGCTGGCACCTGGAGACCAGCTCTTAGCGATTAATGGACAACCACTACATAATCTATCACTGGTATGTTAATTATAGCATCAGTAAACTAGGTCTCGTTTTAGAGGACCTATGGATTCATATTTTTTATTAATCGAAGTACATAACATTTAAGGCTGGAAAATAAAGTTGGTAAAATAAGGATCATAATATTTTACGCTTTTACGAACTAGAATTCACTTTTATCCAAATTGCGAATAAAGCTGTGCGAATAAACTTTTATTGCCATGATTTTAAATTCAGCGTCTTTTCGTGAAAATTTAAAGTGTTCAATTGATTTGAGTCCATACTTTTTTATAACTTAGGATACAGCATTCAACATCCTTCAAAACTCACCAGAGGACATAATAACCCTGAAAATCCGTAAAAGAGACCTTACCGAAGATTGGACTAACCTTCACAAACACAACGCAAAACTTACTCTCCAAAGTTTTAGTAACATAGAAACTAAGGCTGTGGTCCACAGTGGAGAAGATTCAGGCCATCACACAGAAAGCCCGAATAACAGCGCCAAAGAAAGCGAAAGGAGCCATGGTAGTCATGAAAACACTGCTGTCTTCGCAATAGAATTGATCAAGCAAGAAAATGGTCCTTTAGGATTGACTATAGCCGGCAGTGAGGATGTTAACCAACCAATTCTTCTAAGTGGTTTGGTCGAAGGTAGGACTAACAAAGCAACAACTTCTAAATTAATCTGGTTTATCGTAAATATGATTGGATTATAAAAGTCGCTTAAAATTCCAGGTGGAGTAGCAGAAAAATGCGGCAAATTGGCCATAGGCGATGAATTGTTAAGCATTAACGGTGAAAGTGTCCTAAACAAACCTTTATCCGAAGCAATAAAGTTATTACAGCAGAGCGGCCAACGAGTCCATTTGCAACTTTGTAGAAAAGTCACAGGTACGTGTTCGGAATACAAATTGAAGATAATTGAAAGCCAAGTCGCATTATAGAATTTACTTCGGAATATTTCGTTTCCATTTTGTTTTTAAAGTCGACAACAAGTAACTAATCAATACCGGACTGTATTGAATTAGTTTCGTTTCAAGAGTAGCTAATACATTGAACTTTTTTCTGTGAACCGTGTTAATAACAAAAATGTTATTGCTTTGGATATTTCAATGAATATTTATTTTTTAGGTTCACTGGAAAGTGCAGAATCTAGTGCAAGAGATTCAAGTCATTCGACATCGAGTCCAGGCCTGTCTAACGACAGTGCAGTGGAATCCTGGGACCAAAACACACCAGTTCGAACAAGCGCTAATTGTGGTAAGGGAATGTTCCGTAGATATCATGAGACGTTCTACAACCAGTTTTATATTTACCAATAATAAAGTTTACTTTATAGGTAACTCAGAAGTGATAGAATATGCCGTGCCAGATAAAACTCGAATGATGGATAAAACACCATATTCACCGACAGATGAAGACAAACTAATGGCATCCTTCAACTCCGCGGCTCCGTACAGCGTCAATGATTTGCCATTGCCAAATTACTCGTTGAACAATTCGCTCAAAACCTTCCATTATGAAAACACGTGCATCATTCCCGACAATACTTTAAAGAACAAACAGAATATAACAAGAGAGGACGATGTGCAACAAATCGAAATTCTTACTTCTAATATGAAAGACTGTCAGTTACACAATATGGAAAAGTCTTCGTGCAAATGTGATTACGTACAGATGGGCCCGTACGGTATAGTTTCTCCGAAGAGTAGAAGACCAAACTGGGACAGCGATTATTTAAATAATGGTATTTATACTGTAACGACGCCACAAAAGTCGCCGTTAAAACCTGGAGTACCGGGAACCAGTTTTCAATTTTCGACGAGTCCTATATACGAAAATGATATTCCCGGTAAGCTGGTTAATACATAATTAGCAGTAAAACACGTCTGCTTTTATATTTAATCATGAATTCATTATCGTTGAAAAGCGGAAATAGGCGGCCTTGGTTTTGAGTTATATATTCTATATTGATGAATAACCGCACACTCTCAATTTTGAATAGCACTAATTACTTCCTAAAGTATTTATGTACACAATATAGTAATTAAGTATTATGTTTAACATAAAAATAAGTTTTTCTATAAAGCATTAATAATACACCCACCAGTAACTCACACAATCCCGACCCCACATTAAAATCAATTAAATCTTATGTCGTGGGTATCAGAAGCGACGGGAGACTTTTCGGTCTCACAAACAACCGGACCGGAGAAAAATACTTGTGGACCTCACAAAAACTTCGTTCGATGCTGGGATCGCACCCGCGGCCTCTCATTTCACAGCTAGCGCACTGCGCCACGGCGGCTGTCAAATGAGATGGGAAACTTTAAATGTGGCCACTCATAATCTGTTTAGTACCCATTGTATTTTTATAGTAGAAGTACTAAAGTATGAAAATTTTAGTCAAAATATTTTTTTGTGTGTGTTTTATTTTATTTTTTTGTATTTTTGTACAATAAATAATATTGTATTGTATATCTTATTAAGGCATTTTGCATTCACTTAAATACTAAAAGAAATTGCAAACAAAATTACGCCATAATAAGCGTAATCATTCCTTTTCATGAATAAAAGCTGCTTAATTGCTGTTGACAATCTTCCATCTTTCTCAACCATCATGAAAACTAAATCCATCTTTGTTCATAGGTCTCTACAGCACAGACACCATGTCTCCAGCCCGAGGGTCGGTCCACCACGTCATTCTATACAAAGACGCTATTTATGATGACTACGGCTTCTCAGTATCGGATGGGCTGTATGAACGAGGAGTGTACATCAATAGGATTAGGAAGGGCGGTCCTGCTGATATTGTCGGACTCTTGAGGCCGTATGATAGAATTTTACAGGTGAGACTCAGTCAGATAATTATTACGCCTTAATTATAACTTATTTTATTTTTATCGCAATGTATGGCTAGACGAGCATGCTGTTGCACGCCTGATGTTAAGCGATACGACCGCCCATGAACAGTATCAAACTTAACAACATCTTGAATTAGAAAACAATGCTTAGCATTCCACTGCGCTCATACTGATGTTAAGGCTACAATATCCTTCAAACCGAAATACAACATTGCATCTACACTGTTGTTTGACGGGAGAAATAGAAAAACCTACCACCAGTAATGACTTATGGTAATAATGCAGCAGCTGTTAAATAAAAATTTATAAGTAATGTTAATTAATTAAGTAAAGCCGTTTATAAATGTTGATGTTGATGGAACCAAGGGAGCATGCCATGAATAGCATAACAACTGTAGCAGAAGTTAATATTAATATCGTGATTTAAGTCAGCCAACCCGCCTATATCACTACTAATCTAGCTATAAATATTCGCATTCGCGTTTAATTACTTACCCCTAGCATGTAATAGATAAAGCGAAGGCACAATACAAACGAGTTGAACAGCTAACAGCTACAGTTAATAATTAGTTGACAATTACTTTAATTAAAATGAACAATGCACTTACGTAATAGGAGGAGTGTCGCTACAAGGTGCGTCCGTACAATAATTTACTTTCCAACCAGGTCAATGGAACTAGGACAGTGGACTACGACTGCTGTCTCACAGTGCCACTAATCGCTGCAGCTGGCGATCGTCTCGAGATTGTTGTGCAGAGACTTGTCACGTCCAGGGTGAGCTGATTATTGTATTCTATCGACTCGTTTTAATTTGGTTTGGCAAATTATTTTGGTGTGAATAAATTTTATGTATCTTTCGATCATTCCACAGGGTTTATCCAGACAGCAAAAACGAAGCCGGGTGGTTGATTTCTGTGACTTATTTACATAATGATAAAAATCATCGTGTTTAGGTGGTAAATCCATAGTTTTTGATAAAACGACAATTTAAACCCGTGTGTAACATATATACCTATACCGCGTATAGCGCCATTAAAAATAAAAGGGTACATACATTATTATTCTAGGAAACGATGTATTTACCACCCAATTACAACAATGGGGAAAAATACAAAATTTTTAGTTGGATTGTGTCTGAAGTTATTAAAACTACCACCAGCTTCGTTTTCGGTTGAAGTCTAAATGGGCATTTTCCTTTATGCCCGATATGTCGATAGGCTCGCCCCTATTGTGATAGGGGTATGTGCATGTCCTATCCCACACTGTGTTGTGGGATAGGACATACAAGGCGAAACGGCGGTGTTCGGGTAGCACCTCTGCCTACCAATTCTGGGAGAGAAGCGTGAATTTATGTATATAATATGATAACAGGAAAGACTGCATTGCTGCTGATGACAAATGCGGTGCTGTCCAGATAAAATTGATTAAAATTACGTAGATACGAAAGATGATTAATTTTCGTCGGTGGTTGTAATTATACGTAATTAGGAAATCTATGTGGGCTGCAATTTGCGGGCAATCATGATGGATTTCATGTTGTATAAAATTATGGCGGTATGTCCAGATACAATCCTACCACGTGTAAAATTTACCACAAACGAACTATTTTTGTATAAAAAGGCACCATAAATTAGTGGTTAATATTATGCTTTCATGATAAATAATGTTAGTTTTAATTATGCGATTAAAATTTTCTAATACGCTTAGAATTAAAACATCGTGTATAAAACTCACTTTTTGAAATAATATTTTGTAGTATAATCCGCTTCCGACCTCAAAACCAAGTGGGTTATCAATATTAACTCTGCTTTTCCACCGCAACTAAAACACAAGCGCAAAAAACCTTAATCAACTCTTTTAATCCCCACGCGAGCTGAAAGTTAATAAAGAAAAATACGGCAACATTATTAACGTTTTCGCGCGACAGAAAAAAAACGTGTCAAGTAGCAAAATATCCGCTCATATGGGGAACGCTCCAAAGATTATGCATGTAAAATATTTCCCGCAACCGAATAAGAGGCGGTCGTGGCAGTCTCTTGAAATTTCTTACTTGTCACCTCCTCGCTCTAAATTGATTCGTTTCTTTTGACAAAGAAAATTATATTAAGCGATGTTCCCTTTTCAGCTTTGTGCTTCGCGGAAACATGAAAAGTTGCGAAACAAATGTTAATGTTTTCCTTTTGAAAGAAATTGCGGCTCTCGACAAAGGGCATTCGAGAATTCTCCGAGGAGTCGTTTAAAATTAGTACACGATGTTTGTTTTTAAAAGGTGGTTGTAATGGCTTGAACATTGCATGATAAGATGGAATTTATGCGTTACTTTAGGATTATTTCAGTTTTCTCAGAATATAACGATATCCTTTAAAGAGTGTTTACAGTCAAATAAATTAAACTAAAAACTAATTTTACAACAATTATGATATGCTATAATAGTAGAAATTGTTTTTACTTTTTAGAAGGGTTTTAAAATTTCATTTTTATTCTTCATTCTTAACGTGATCTTCATAAGCATATTTCTTCTTCTTTACCACATAATTTTACGGAATCTTTGCATACCTAATTAAATCATCAATGAAGTATTTTTATTACATCCTGTACTCAACCCAGTACAAAGCACGGGACTGCTCTCCCACAGAGTGTCGAATTCATTTTTTTCATACATACTTACATACATAAACTTTCCCCTTTTTCCCAAAAGAGGTACACAGAGGTGTAACCAGGACACCCATGTTTCGCCTTGTATTTTCCATCCCACAATATTATAGGAGCGAACCTATCGCCATATCGGGCACAAATTCCTAAATAAGAGCTGATAATTAATAGGAGAATCCAACATAACTTTACCCGACCCGGGATTCAAACCCGAGATCTCAGTTTTGCAGTCATATCGTAGTACACCCGCTCCACCGAGATAGTGTTTTTTTTGGCCACTTGATTTAGTACTAATTAATTGTTTACTTGTTTCAGGACCTGAAGAACCAAAGACTGGAGGACAGCTCGAGCCCCAGCGACAGTAGCATAGTGACAAAGACAATTTAGTGCATAACACGCCTCTAGTGAACTCACACCAAAGACAAAAGTGCTTAGTGTTTACTTTAATCTAGATTCTAGGCTAGAAGGGTTTCTTATGAAACATAGGTTTGTTACGAGAGATGTACATTTGTTGGTCGGTTGGCTTTTAGAAGTTTGATGGGATCGTTTAATGTTAAATGCAATGGTTTGTGTACGTAACAATAGATGGCGCTGTATTATTGGTTTAGTTCCCTGTGGGGACAATAGATGGAGGTAATCATATATGCTTACAATTGAAATGTGTGAGATGTGGTTTTTCATAAAAGCCTTTTTATGTATAGTACTACTTAAAATAATATTCATAAGTTTTTGTTAAAACTGTCTCGTTTCTATACGTAACTACGTATTTCACATTAAATGAATCCCTCATAACAAGGTATGGTGCAAAATTTAGTATGTACGATTAATCGAAAATGTAATATTAATTTAAACGTAACTTTATAATTATTAATTTTGACACAAAAAATACTCATCAAAATCACCAAATATACTACAACCAAAACTTGGATAAAATAGAGTAATAAAGTTATTATAATTTTAAACACGGCTTTTAATAATTTTATGAATTTAACGATTACCTTTTATTTCTATCTTATTTTAGGTATCGGCAGATAGTGACGTCACTTTGCTAGGTAGACAAATGAAATTAAGAAAATATTTTTAAACTAATAGTTAGTTCAATACAAGGATTTAAAGCAATACTGGTAAATAAGTAACGACTGAGACAACTGATTTTGAGATAAATAGAAAATACAACGTAAGAAATGTCAGACATACAGGCGTACCGTAACAAAAAAAGTTTATGAGAAGTGATTAAAATGTATACTCCGGAATAGAAAAGTGCCACAAGAATACAGGATTTTCCTTTTCCTGATACTTCCTCATCATAATGAACCTTCATACACTCTAAAATAATATACGTGCGAATTTCGTAATATTTTTATTTAAATAAGCAACACAAAGACAACGATTGCAAAAACCGAAATACATTTACAAATCCATATGTTGCAATATGATACAATGCACGCAAAGAATTTTATTTTCGTCAATTATTAATTCTAAAATAAATGTTGATTGGTAAATATATTTTTCTTGCAAAAGGCTATTTTGTAACAGGACCAATTTAATTTACTTTCAAATAAATATCTAAAACAAACACAAAATGGCAAACATTTGAATCAACATTTGAATGTTCGTAATTAAATGAAAAAAATAACGTTGATTAATGTTTTGAATTTCACCCAAGGCATGTTTAATTAACTGAGTTCGGTAATCAGTTGTTACGCGAAAAAAAAACTGTTGTTTATTAAGAAAATAATTATCCTTTAAATTCGTGATTATTTTGAGTACAAGTATCTGCCTATTCACGCTAGGATTGACGTTATTAATTTTTAAACTGATAGAACCACGATACAGATTGTCTAGACAACTTTTGTTATAAGAATATTCGTATTGGTCCCGATATTGAGCATGTACGCAATATTGGAAACCCTTTGATAGTGCCTACGCAAGAGTGTCGCATTTCGGGTTCAGCCTATGTATAATTAAATTTCGTATTCGTATTTCGTATTAATTAAAAGACGACCATCCGTCGTTGGTTGATCCTTTATTTAGAATGTTTTGCTCTTAACACCAGATACTTTGTAGTACCGTTGTGCTGGCGATTTAAAACAAAACTACATGATAGTTGCGCTGACGAGCCCCACAATACGATTATACCAAAGAATGACTTAACAATCGCTTTGTGATAAATCTTCACTAGTAACACAAGACATAGATTACACTACGCTTACTAACAGATTCAGATACCGGTAACTTAGTCGTGGTAGTTTAAAAAACTACATACTAAATGAGCCTACTGGCGAGAATGATAATAATACACTAATGGTTTATTAGATTTACGCGAATGTTAACATTGAAATAGAACTATTATTCACGGATTTTATCGAGAATTTGGTACCATTTTTAATATTTTTTCCTCGGCGTTTCAATTACAGCTTTCGTGATCACGGGGTCAAAATGTAAAAATTAAACCAAATAGACGATAAAATCCGTAAATCATAGTCTTATACACTAAGAATGACAAATTACACCAAAAATGACGAAATAGATTTATGACTGCTTCTTACATGTACAACAGATGTAGCCTTAACAATCTTCAATGGACGTCAATAAATACACGATCCCGCTTGAGATATTGGAAATCCATCGGCGTTGATCACTTGCGAACAGTTGACCTAATAACTCAGTTTCCAGACCTTGTTACGTCCATGCATTTGTTTATACAAAGCATGTTCATCAGATTCCTTCCTATTTCACAAAGGTTAGCAGAAAATGCAGTCTTAATTCTGGGAACAAACACCAAAGGTTTCTTTCTTTTATGTCGTGATAGTGCATTATAAGAAAATAATAAATCCAAAGAACAAATCAAATTACGACTCCGTACCAAAGAGTTCTACACAAGTTAGGAAATCATATTTATTTGCATAAGTAATTAAATATACCAAAATCGATACTGAAAAATTGAGATCAGTGACTTCTCCTATATAGTAATGTATAGTACTCTTAATATTATCAATAAAAATATAAGATATTTATGACAACGAGCATTCAACAACTCTATTGTGCCTACAGCACAAACAGCTATAGTGACGTAAATTTGTTCCATAGAAATTTGTCAGAGTGCAAATTAACGAGCGCACTTTTCATACAAAATATAATTATTGACAAGTCAATGCTGACGTTACGAAGGAGTTTGTCAGAGAATGTTTGCGCTTGAAGCACAATTAATAATCGTAATGTATGTATTGTTACTAGACATTCGCGCCATGGGCGTGGAAGACTATATACTAATAATATATTATAAATTATAATACTAAAGAATTGTGTTTTTACTTAGTTTTAAAGTATAATGTCACGATAAATAGATGCAAAATCAAATACTTTTATCTCTACTTAATTATTGTGTATCTAATAATATTACGTAAAATAAATAAATGTATATAAAATAATTAAAATAGATATGTTTGTGTAGTTATACGTTAATGTTGTTCGAACCAGACTGATAGCGTTTTTAATATAGTCATTAGAAACATCTTGTAAAATAACGTTAAAATAAAGTTTCTAGTGGACTTGTAATATTTAGTCATTTTCCCCTGACATAGAAGACGGGCCACTTTAATTATTATTTTAATTAATACGAGACTGGCAAATGAGCGAGGAGCTCACTTGGTGATAAAAGATCACAGCTGCCCATGGACGCCCACACAAAACATACAAAAAATATTATGAGGCCAGTATATGTATGTTGGGTTTTTATACAAAATTATTAGATCTATTTTTAAAATGTATTTAAATTATAACATCTGCAAATCATATCCTTTTTTTTCAAAATCAACGTTCATTAGTTTAGATAGTTTGAGTGTGTATTCAATCTTATGTATCGTTTTTCATATAGTCTACATTTTTCTGTATTATGTCACATATTGAATATAATATTCAAATTTATAAATACAAATATGAATCTAAAAGAATTAAAACGAAACGAAATAAATAAAGTGGCCCTGTATATAAGTGGTTTTAATTCCCCAAGAAGTGAGGTTTGATTAAAATTAACAATATGCATCGATTTTGTAATCTATATAGGGATTAGACGAAAATTGTTGTAGATAGAACAATATGTAGACATAATTAAAGGCTAAATTCACTAAATTAATGTAACAATATACTAGAAAATTTCTTAAAGATTTAAATAATATCATTGATATGGAGAGGATATAAATAGATCGCTTGTTCACCCGAATTTAAAATAGTGTTTTTGTATGAGCTTTACGAATTTAATAAGTAAATGGAGGAATTCTTGTGTAATTTCTTCTAAGTATTCATTTATTTCGGTATTGTTTGTTTATGCGAAAAAAACGTGTATTATTCATTTAATTAATTATAACTTGACGACATATTTCTTGGAATAACTGAATTCATTTATAAGCTCAGTGCTCTTTGTATAGGTGAAACGTTGTTGATAATTTGCAAAATCAGGTTTTTCGATATTTTTCCAAACAACTAAGTATGTCTTAAAAACGGATTTACGTGTAATACAAAACATTATGCAGTTACTCATTGAAAATGGGCGATGTTTTATAGTTTACTTGAATTTGGCGGTTATATTTCCTTCTTATAATGTATATAATTCTTCTTATAATTCTTTCCTGGTTATAATGTAATGCTCCAAGTCATAATCCTTCGTAAAATAACGAGTTAATACAATAAAATATATAATTTTTAAAAGAAATAGACGACCAATCATTATAAGATTTAAGCATTTAGGAATAATTATGTGGAATGGCGTGAATCTGTTATTCTTCTTCAATCGATGCTCGGGGGCTTCACGTGCCGTCAGGAACAAAGCAGTTTTTTCAGTCAAGCAAAGAAGGATTATGATTATGTCAACCAATCATTTAAAATTTGGACCCGACTACTTCTAGAGCATTTATCATTTCCGCCCACTGTACTTTTGTGGATACTGTGTCATATTATGCGGTTGAGATACTAGATTAAAGCTTCTACTTATCTATTTTTTCCGCCTTGTTTCTACCAGATCAAAGCAACAGTAAGAATTATTAGATGTACTGAACCGACATCACTTTTATAGTATACATTTTAATAGTAATAAAATAAAAGAAATGATCTTAATAAAATCACAAAATGTAAAAAGTTTTTCCCGAATGTTAAGCATTTAGACCCTTCTTCAAATAACTGGTTTTGCAAATTGTCACAACAGATACAGCATTCAGAGGTATGAATAAATAAAAGCGAACGAATATTCTAGAAAGTCTTCAAAGGAATAAATGTTCACAGTTCGCTTATTTCACTTGTAAATACCACACGTTTGTTCACATTAGTTATTCCGTTTAGCGTTAATATGTAGCCAACCTTACATTACATGTAGATAAATAATTTTTCACATTTTATTTTTGTACCCTTAGTTATAAGATAATTTATACGTTTATTATTATTGTCAATTAATCATTAAATTGGGGTAAATAGATGACAGCCTAGCTATCAGATCCGATTTAATAAAATGATAATGCGTGTCTCTATTGTTTTATTTCTCTCCAAAACAAAATTTTGGTATCAAGAAAAAGGGTTGGTATTGAATTTAGCAAAATCTTTTCTTAAAACGATTTAAAGGGTCTTCATTGTTGATATAAAGCAATACAAACACATCTCATTTGAAACCTACGAATCGTGAACGCTATAACTGGCTTGAAAATTCTGACTTCACCTTACAACATACCAAATTCTCACTTTTTTCCCAGAAGGGCTGCCTATAAGCCTAAGGTATGCCTATGTTCTCCTGGTAGCAACCATGACATCCACGTTTCGCCTTGTGTGTAAGCCTACCGCCATACCGGGCATAAATTCTTGACTGCGGGCTGATAAATAATAGAAAAATCCAATATCATTTGCTCGACCCGGGATGCGAACCTGAGACCTCAGCTTTGCAATCGTACTGTTGTACAACTGCGCCACCGGGTCAGTCACTATCTTACTAATTATTTTGAAATCAGTATTCATAATTCTATACTTTATTTGACTAATGAAGACAGTTCACATAATCAGAGCTGTAGGTTCGATTGATGATGTGACTAAAACGGATCACTTAAACTTTTTGTAAGACTTTAATAAAGCACCATGACACACAATACATAACAACTCAAAAAGTACATGAGACATTAACAGAAAAATAATATTGTTAAGTAACGTCCTAACATAGACAACACTAACCAAACAAGCATCTATTAATTTTATTAAAACAATGGCTTACAGCTCTAATTTATATCAACAGTTTTCATACACTATAAAGTATTCAAAATACATCTGATAGTAAGTCAAATTGAATTATTATCTACCGAAGTGCCTATTAAATTATTCCGATCCTCCCGACACCGAATATGCACAAGCTAAATTCGTAACGCAATACACCATTGCGTGCTATAGTTGCTTCATATGAGCTGAATACAATAAACTGATCTATGGTAGTCGATATCCTAGCCGTTATTAGTATACTAGTATCTAGAAGCAGGACGTATTATGTAACACAAAAGGTTAATAAGATATTTACTGGTGGTAGGTCTCCCATAATATTATGTGAGAGGCTGCCTGAGTAGGTACCACCGCAATGCCTATTTCTCCCGCCAAACAGCCGTGTAAATGCAGTGTTGTGTTTCGGTATATAGGATATTGTAGCCAGAGTAACTACTGGCCATATTGACACTTAATATTTTATGCCTCAGGGTGGCGAGCGCAGTGGAATACCAAGCATTGCTTTGTAATTCAAGGTGTTGTTTGGTTTTGTTACTGTTCACGAGCGGTCGTATCGCTTACCATCAGGCGACCGGCATGCTCGTCTCGCCATTCATTGCAATAAAAAAAGACAAGGAACCGCGTCGTAAATCCTATAGAATGGTAAACAATAATGGCTATAGACAGTTTTAAATCTGTTTTGGTTATAGAATGTTCTATCACTTTCGAACGACTTTTGAATTCACTTTGAGAAAAGAAGATAAAACATTCGATAGCTAAAATAGGTTTTAAAACTGTCATCATCATCATCATCATCATCATATCAGCCACTGGAAGTCCACTGCTGAACATAGGCCTCCCCCAAGGATCTCCACAATGACCTGTTGGAAGCGGCCTAAAACTGTACAAGGCTGTAAATTACAAAGTTGTTACTAAGCGAAAGTAAATCTGTACAAAACGTAAACAAGCATTATTTTCGTATTTCTTTTGCCGTTCCTAAAGCTCCATTAATACATTAGAATTCAATTTAACAGCCAATTTATCCGCTTAGTTTAACACATCCCCGAAAAGGTAGTCGATAAATTGCTACCGATCACGGAATGCAAATTCGGCGCACCCTGATAATAAAATTCGATACGGAAATTCACCGTCCATTGCGTGACTTGGGGAGGGAACCTGGGAGTGACTAATAGGAAAACACGTAATGCACTTTTTATCGCGTGCATCAGCCGTGAAAGGGTTATTAATTTAATGCATAATGAATGGTTTGCACTGTCATGCGAGTCAACGGGTTGCTTTTAGCACGAACATGTAGCATAAATTTACTCTTAGCGCCATATTCGAAATGCTTTTTATGTTGGTTTGATCTATAAATATTTGCACATGGCATGGGTTGGGTTTATGTGCCCAGAGTTCTTTGTATTTTTTTACATAATTTATTGAAGTGAAAGTTGTGTTAAAAATACAGAAAGAAAAAAATGAATTTATAGTCCTATCTGTGTATGTTAATGTCATTATCCTATCATCAAACATATCCTATGTTTATGTCAATTATTATTATCATTTTAGTTTTTTATTATATTGTAGCTATTTTTGCACTAATTAGATTATGATTACTTATTTTTACATCTTCATTTATTCACCACCTTAAGGTAGATAGTCAGAAAATGTCTCAGCCATTAATTATATACTTTCAGTATATGAAGCTTCAAATAAATAAATACAAAAATCACCTTCAATGAATATTCCATCACTAATCTATACTAGTCGATCTGCATGGAAATACCAGTGAAGTAAAGATTCATTAAGGAAAATACACCATAAGGATTCTAGTGGGAAAAGTTGTTTTGAACTTATGAAGTGTCCTTTCAACTCGTGTAATGAACACGTGTCGGGAACGCTCCTGTCAAAGTGATGTCTGTGGTAAAATAACACTAAAAAACCTTAGATTGCTGCTAGCTGAAAATATTCCATATAAGATTTTATATTTGATATCACACATACATAAACTCACGCCTTTTTCACAGTAGAAGTTGGCACAGGTGCCACCATATACATTTGGCCTTGTATGTTCCGTACGACTATGTGATAGCAAGCGAGCGATAGACGTATCGGACTTATAATAATGAATAAAAAATTCAATATCACTTTTTCGGACCCGGGATTCGAACCCGAGACCTCAGCTTTGTAATTTTACCGTAGTAGAACTACGCCTCGAAAAAATATTTAAAATTGTAATTGTGTAAAAGTTGTGAATGGAAAAGCTTTTTCGTACCTGTTCTCAAGATCCATTTTTCCTCCTACGTTTACCTAATATTTTAAACCAGACCTGATGTTGTGAAATCAGTATTATGGAATCAATTTTATTAAGATCTCCTCTTATTATTTACTAAAAACATAGTAAATAATAACGATTCGTTTGAATATTTTGTTGCTACTTAACATCGCAAAAGAACTTTTGAAATAAATAAAACCAAACAAAAATTGTCATAATTTAGCAATCTGTTGCTTAAATCCGCTAAGCTATTATACGAAAGATACAAAATTTCAATTACATTCCAAGTTGCCACCTGAGTTAGGCAAAGTCGAGCACCATCTGTTAGTCGATCGTAATGAAATTCACCCCGGTCTCCACGGCCGAACCCGCGTCACAACTTGTTAGCGACACGTCACTCGGGGAAGTGAAATGTAAACTTTGATCGTCGATAACCACTATATGGTAATTTCGCCTTTTAAGCTTTGTGGCACCTAAAGACAGATTATTGGATTTGCCTAATGGTATGCGGAAAGCGATGGCTTAACATTATCTATACAAAGTTATACTTTTCATTGCATATAGTAACGTTTAACAATTACAGTAAAGATAATGTTATGTTGAAAAATATTTTCTCTTATCGTAATTGTTTTTTGAACGTCAAAAACGTGAACTCAAAATCCTAAAGATTATGAAACACATTCAGAACAAAATGAATTAATTAAAAAATATTTAATTTGTACATTAAAAAATATGTAATGTGTTGTTACATTCTGAGCACAAAAATCTGTTTAATGATCTGTTAGAAGAACAATAACTTATTTTAATATATTATTTGAGAATATTTCTCCACTGTTTGAATAATATTACTAACGTCAGATCTAAATGTAACTGAAAACAAAGGAAATGAATATTCACTCGAGTTTTGACTCTGGAAAATTCATAGGTCAAGCTGCAAAATACAGATGTAATTCAAAGTTAGTTTCCAAAATTCATAGTAACAACAGCTGTTTTTATTTAAAAAATCTATCGTTTGGAAATTATAAGTTTTAAAGTGTTTTCATTTAATTGTTCTTTTGCTGGCAATATATGGCGAAACGAGCTTTCCATTTGCCTGATGGTAGTTGATACGACCGCTCATGGACAGTAGCAAAACCCAACAGCACCATAAATTACAAAGCAATGCTTGTCATTCCGCTGCGTTCGTCATACTGAGACATAAGGTGTTAAGTCTCAATATGTCCAGTAGTTACTCTGGCTACAATGTCATCCAAACTGGAACACATAATTACATTTACACTGCTGTTTAGCGAGAGAAATAGACATTGCGATGGTTCCTATCCAGGCGGCCTCTCACATATGAGAAACCACCAGTAACAATACCAGTACCAATTTTTCAAAGTTGGTCTTACTCAGTCTCGTATTATCATTAATTAATTCCAGCTTTGCGAATTTTTTCAGGATTACTTTTATAGCAATGTGAATTAGGAATATGTAAAATTTTAATTAACGTTATTAAAGTAATTTAAATAAACGTAGTTTTCATAGATAAATATCAACCAATTAGTATTATTTATTAGCTTATTCAAGTAACAAGGCTGATGCCTATTATTTTAAATGATTAAATTATTTAAATGGAATAGACAATATAACTATTTAATATGGAACAATATTTACTTTTTTCAATTTTAATATAATTATTATGTTGTGGTAGTTGGCTGTACAATTTTATTGTCACACAATTTATAAATTGAGCTTTCTGAAACCATGTCAGCCCATATACACTGCTGGGTTAGGACCTCTACAATCGAGAGTACAATTGGTAGTGGTTAGGCTATATAATCCACCACGCTGGCCTAGTGCACGTTGGTGGACTTTACATACTATATAAATTCTTACAAATCACTATGGTGTGCAGGTTTCCTCACGATGTTTTTCTTTACCGCTGTAGTGCGTGGTGATCGACTATCAATACACAAATGACTTGGAAAAGTTAGAGGTATGCCCTGGGATTCGAACCCGCAACCTCCGTGAATATATTGGCAACTGCGTCTGGTCCGTTTACCAACAGGCCACCGCGCACTTATACTGCAACATACCCAGATTTAATACACATCGCACGCTACAAAAACATCACTAGCGTTAATTAAAACAAGCAATATTCTTGACACGTCTACGAAAAACTGGCTTCTGTTTCATTGACGCTATAATCCTAGACTCTATCGTCGCAGCCTACGGCACATGTTGGTGTACCATACACTAGGTCTCAGCATGCAAATTTATATTGGTATCTGCCACGCCGCGGGCTGCACAAAATTTCCATTTTCCACTCGATTTACCACAAATTAATGCCTCAAATCCGTCGACGCCTCCGCAATTTATAGTTGGATTTGCATCTAACCAGTTTTTCCCGGTCGAATGATGCCGGAGATTTATTTAATCACTATTTAGTTGTTCTAATGCGGTTTAACTTTCCCACGCTCTTTTTAGTTTTAGCTTGAAGTCCTAAAAAATTTGCAACTTTCATCTACTCAGCTGAAAACGTCCTTTAAAATTTGCAAGAATGCTTTATGTGAACTTTTTAAGAACAAAAGTAGCTGAGTGTGCAGAGGTTAATCTACTGAAAGAATGTTGTGCAAGCAAAATTTCAGACTTAATTTACGACTGTTCTCATTTGCAGCAACAACTATTTAGCCCAACTACGGGTTACGTTTATATTTAATTCACGTTATCGATCTCTTAATACAGGTTCACAGTTTTGTCCCAACTTTGCCATCCTTATGGCTAACTTAGCGACCAACATTTCCAGTCTAGAACTATATTATAAGGTTTCCGTTAACTTTCATACACGGTAACTATAGTTAAGAGAAGTTTCCGTGTCAAACGCAGGTAACTAACTCATTTAACTATAAACATGCTCGCGAGACGTTCCAAAGATAATATCAACCAAGCGGAAGAAGATAAGTCAAGTAAGATTTACTTTAAGCTTCGCGTTAAAGCAGTTAGATTGTTTACCGGCGAAAATGAGGTATTCAAGATGTAAAATTCCTAGATCGGCCTAAGAAAATATCATTTTAAGCTTTTTTTATACTACTTGAGAAAGTATGTAGCACAATTTACCTGTTATGTAAAATGTATGTAGACTATCTAAAAGTGTCGTCACAATTATGTGGGCTTACTCGAAACCAGAATATCAAGACTGAAGGTGATGCATATTCCAATTTCAAATAGACATACAGATTTCAAACGGCTGACGAAATTGTCGCTATCGGATAACTATCCCTAAACGGTGTATACTCTATTGAGATTACAAGTGGGCTGTTGTCTCTTTGTCTTATTCGTGGAAAAGATTGGTATCGCATAATCAGAAAATCAAAATTCCATAAACAGTATTTTATAAAGTGTTCTTAGACTTACACGAATGTTACACTTAGTTTTTTAAGCGGGTTTGGTTTGATTTTTATATTTTTCAACTTCGCCACATTTCGATTACTTCACAGCTTTTACTTTACGCCTCAAAATTATTAGTTTTATTTCAAACCGTAAACAAGGTTTATCAAGACTGTTACCGAAAACGAAGCTGGGTGGTAGTTTTAGTGACTTCAGACACAATGCAACTAAAAATTGTGCAAAAAAAGAACATTTTTTTGTAATTTTCTTGCCTATCGTCGAAAATAATAATTGTGTGCGCCCTTTAATTTAAAAAGACGCTATACTACACAACGGTTTAAATTATTATTTTAGCCAAAACTATGGATTTACCACCCAAACACGATAATGTTAAAAAAAAAACGCAAAAAAAATAATAAAATTTTTAGTTGCATTGTGTTTATAGTGACTAAAACTACCACCCGCCTACTTTTCGGTAGCAGTCTTGATACACCCTCTATAATGTTTCATTGAGAAGATTGCTAGTCACATCCAGTGTGCCTAACTCTTTACATAAGTAAGAGGCTTACTTGGAAAGCGTAAGTTGGAGCAAATAATTATGGCAGGAAAAGGTGGGCTGAAAGGGAAACTCGGTTAATGAACTACTTACCTAAATAATGTGCTATACCGCCAGTGATTTATTATCACCGGTGAAAACCCTTTGCGTTTGCCGCGAGTTTCAGGGGAATCGATTATTAAGTAGGCAGTGACCTGTGACTTGAATTAACGGAATATTGCTGTCATTGTCGATCGTCATTTTATCAATTGTTTTTAATTAATATTAAAGTATATTAAGCTACTTTTTTCATGTTTTATATCAATATGTTAAAACAACTGTGTTATATTTTAATGGTAAATGACTTGCTTACTACAAATAACTACTATAATAGAATGTGTTATTTAGTATATAAGTCTTAAATGTTTTTTTCATGTTTATATAATCATTTATATATACCACCTCATAATATAATCTCTACATCACCCTAGGTTCAACTAGTAGATAATACCTGAGGCATTAAGTCCACTTTTACAAAATTATTTATTATAAAGTGTAAATGAATAAATAAATTGACTATTTCAGATAGTTCCTAACATGGAATGATTTCTAAACAAACTAACAACACTCTGCACAAAATAAAAAATGTAAAATCCGCCCAGTTGTCCAATCCAATTTGTCGCTGATCTCTCATACATGCGGCGGAGCACTACGTTTTAATTTGGCAGGATTATACATCGGGATGTAATTTAAAACCAAAATCCGTCACAAATTATCTCCGTCCCTGTCTTTAGAAGAAAATTAAACCGCGCTTTTGGAACGTGGTAATTTAATTAAAATTCCATTCGATTGAATTGAACTACCTAATCCGGTACGTCTGTACCACTGGGCCTGAATTGGACTCGTAGTACGGGAGTAAATTGAAAATTTTGCTGCAGTGAGTTTTTGCGTGGATATTATAATATGTTTACGAATTTAATTAATGGACTTAGTGTATGCTGTTTTAATTAAATTAAAACAAAAAAGTAAATAGCGTGATTCATAATTCTAACAGTTATCTCAGTTGTCGATTTTTTCACCTTGACTACTTTTACCTTAAGTAGAATGTTATTGATTATTCTGAAAGAAATACCATGGCGTATTGTTAACTCATTACTTCATTTGATGGTGTTTAAACCCGATTGTCAAATAGAGACGATGAATGAATGAATAAAATTATATTAATTACCTTTATTCAACACCTCTACAGTCTTTCTCATACTCATCACCGAATAAGTAAAATACTTATACAACTTTGTCCCCGGTGCCCCGACCAAATCCACACCTGTAGCTACTGAAGCGTAACCGCGACGCCTCTCGGGAGAAAATTAATCGCGCATCCAACAGGCCCCCGGCGAATTAATTCTTAATCCGGCCCAAATGAGTCCCGATCGGCCCACGGCGCTCGCTCGTTTGCTCATCGGCCCAATACCGGGTAAAGGTATAAATTTATTGATATTGCGCGGTGACGATTGATACTGAACGGAAGTAATAGTGAATATTTTTTGAGTTTTTGTGATGAAGGGTGAAATGGGTAAATGAAGCGCATTTTAGTAATAGAGATTGGTAGAAGTAGTTGGTTAAGAAGAAGATTGTTAACACGAAGGCCGCGAGTCCGATCCCCACAACTAACGTAAATTATGTATTTCTTTGCAAAAATAAATTACCATAAACAGTTACTAATACTTTAAATAAAATACTCATAAGAAATTAAATAAATAAATAAAATTAAAAAATAAATTAAAGTAAGAAATGGTTATAAACAATGCTAAGAATAGAAAATATTTTGTATTATACTGGGTATATCAAGACTGCTACCGAATATGAAGCCTGGTGGTAGTTTTAGTGACTACAAATACAATGCAACTAAAATTTTCGCAAAGAAACGTGACAATTTTTTTAATGATTTTTTAAATATCGTTATTTCGCGGTGGTAAATCTATAGTTTTTGCTAAAATAATAATTTAAACTCTTATAAAAGCGTTTATAAGAACTATAAGGTATAAACCTTAGAGTTCTTATAAATAAAAGGATATTATTTTGGGAAAAAATGAATTTACCATCCAAATACGACCATATGAAAAAATTAACAAAAAATAAGTCGTCGAAAAATTTTTTGCAACATTTTCTGTTGCAATGTGTCTGAAGTCACTAAAACTACTCCGCTTCATTTTCGGTAGCAGTCTTGAGATACCCTGTATATAGAAATTAAGTGCTTTGTGTATTGACTTACCATAAAGGCTCTTTAATTGTCTATATTGTTAGGTTTTAATCAAAATATGTTTACAAAAGTACTGGCAATCGCTGAATCGATTGACATATGAAAAGGATTGTTTTTGGAATGACACTCTTGGTTACGGATTTGGAAAAATGGGTTGCATAATAATTGTAATTGAAGAGATTTAGTTCTCCATTTAAAATAATTTATATTATGATATTAAGATTATATCTGAAGAAGTATGAATGAGTTCCACTCAATGTGATAAACTGAATTTTATAGTAAATATGTAAATGAAGAGAAGAGTGTAAGTATCGAATGGGGTTTATTATTTGTGGTCGATAGAATGGGTCCCTGCCCGGGGTGTGTAGTCTTACATTATGAACAATAAATACATTTCAATACATACAAAAGTCTCACTGTATGGTGTGGACTATATTGTATTGAAATGTCGGATATATTCATAAATCAGTCTTATGGAAATAAAATATGTTCATAAAAAAAAACGAAGAAAACACAAGTTAAATAACAAACATACAACCTTGTCACAGCCCATAATGCAACTACATCAATAAAGCCACGACAACTATCTTACAAAGGTAACTAAAGGAAAATAACAAAATGCTTTATTTATTTCCATATCATTACACATTCCAGGAATACAGACAATGGTATCGAAATTGGTTAGACGAGGAGGCAACCTAAGGCATCCTATAAGTAAATTCTTAGTACTTGCAAACGAGCTTCCAAGACTTCGCATAACACCGACCTTATTTTTTATTGTATAAATCCAACCAACCTTGTTAAATATTAAACTCAGAATTAAAGTCAAATATAAATAAAATTATCGAATATATGGAAATAAGAAGGGGAAAGGCGATTATGTGATGTTTGATACATTTATCGCGTTCCTTTCTAATTTTCTAATTTTCTTTTTACACGCTTTATATTATTTTATTTTTTTTGCAAAGCCAACTACATTCGTGCGACCACAAAAGTCTTCAATGCTTATGACAAGTGGTAATCATATAAAGAAAATATATCGTTTCTTAGAATTTAGTCCGATATTTCAATCGTCAGAAGCGCGGTAGCGCCGCGCAGCACGCTGTGGTCAGTCCTGACACAGCATGAATGGATAGGCTCGTCCAGGGCGGTACTGTCTTTCAGGAGACTGACGTTTAGTGACAGTTTTGCCGTCGTTTCGTTTGGTGAGCCAAACATTTTTAATTTGTTATTGAATCAGCCTATAATCGCCGCAGAGGTCTGAATCACAGCAACATCTTAGAATATTGCTTGTTATTCCCCTCGCTTCTATTATAAAATATTTATAAATCTACGCACATCCTCGTATTCAATTCACTTAACAGCTTGAAAACACCCTCGCCCGAGATTTTCCCGAAAACCAATGACAACATGTGCTGAGCCTATAAATTTTAATAATGGTATCGTTTTAGCCGTTATGGGAATGGGCTCTTTGTTATTAAACATTCAATTTCTTAACGCTTTACAAATGCATAAGTGGAGAGCCTATATAAAAGAGTGTAGCTTGAAGTTTTCAAAATATTTTTATACTAAATCATAAAGCTGAAGAGTTTGTTTATTTTTTACCTCTAATCTCGGGAACTACTGATTCGAATTGAAAGAATATTTTTGTTGTGGATAGGTCATTTGTCGAGAAATGCTATAGGCTATATATCATCACGCTATGACCTATCGGAGGGAAGTAATAGTGAAAAATTTAGCAAGTACGACGAAATTTCATTCGTTTATTGTGGTCCTATTGGTAGATATTATATCATATTAGTAAGAATTGAAGATTAGATACTATATTATATACGTATATAAATAAATTCATTTCGACACTTTTATAAGATCCACAAGTGTTATTTCGTAGTTATCAGAAACTACGACATATTTCGTCTCACTACAGCCACAATCAATACAAATATTTTCTAATCATAAACACATATTTTGTTCCGATGTGAGGCACCTATTCTTGGCTTCTTGTTCTATTGCAGGCCCCTTTAGTCGGGCGACGGTGGTTATGTAAACATAATTGGCAAAATTATATTAACGCGTATGAGATTTTATGATATTATTTATAGATGATGATTGGTTTTATAAGCTAAGCCAAACAAAAAATACCCTTTTAAAAACTCCACTATATTAGAGCTGGATATTTTTAACTTATCCAACATAAAGAAATGAACAAATAAGCAAGCCATTAGCCAGCACTAGTAAGGAAGGGGTACAAGCAAAAAACACTCATGTCCATCGAACCGGCCAACCCGATGTATCCCGATAATCTCCCGGGAACGTCTGGACGGCCGGATAAACTCGGTTTTAATATATAAATGTTGTTATTGAGCAACATTTCTATGGAATATCTATTTACGATATTGAATGTGTGCCGTATTGTGGAGGAAACACACGGTTGCATGTTTGGTCAAAGTATTTTTTGTGATAAAAAGAAGAACAGAATTTTTCAACAGAAATGAAGAATGCAATTTAAAAGGCCACCAACCCGCATTAGGCCAGTATGGTGGACTATACGGCCTAACAACTCTCAAGCGTACTCTCGATTTTAGAGGAGGTCCGTGCACTGCAGAGGTACGAGTACGTATATGGGCTGATACAGAATTTAAAAGGAAGTCCAAGGAAATAAAGACAATTGATGCAAATCGACCGCGACCAGCACTACTTACAAATTATATACTACATACTGATTTGAAGTGTCTCGGTCTATAAATACACCTAACAGTCACATATACAGTCCTGACACCACACTAACTTCGAGTCTTGTGTCGTGGGTATCAGGAACTACGAGATACTTTTCAGTCTCACAAACAACCCGACACAAAGGCTGTATGAATAAAGTTACAACATTGTCGGAATATTTTCTAAAACAATTACATCCACTAGCTATCTCTTCCGGCTTCATAAGCATGCATTCCCTTTAGTCGCCTTTGCTCTGGGGTAACAATTATCCTGTTACGATGTGATATGTCAACGTTTACTTAATTTTTCTGTTTACCGCTTAGGGATGTTTGACTTAAGCGCTTTACGCACTAAAGTCTCCGAACCGCCGCGCCGGCCTATGTCGACAACTTTTTGTTGGCCACATAGGCCGGCGGCTACACATACTGCAAGTCGGAAAACTTTGTCCACTACATGCGATCGACTCGACGTAATGAAGAACATTTTTATGGCGTTGTTGACGTTAAGAAGATACAATGCTTTCAATGTTGAAATGTCATGTCGGCGGGCAAAACTTGCGGGGGGTGGGGGGAAGGGAGTGGCTTGCCGCAGGCTTGATTCTTTTCTTATAAGCCGCCGGCTTGTACCGGCCGTGACCGGCCCAGAAGCTTTGGTGTGTAGTAAGCTTTAATGCTAGCAGCATGGCTCTTCTTCGCCTACGAGTTATTTTTTTTTAGATTAATATAACAAATGTCTTAATCTAGAACGTAGGCTACCTAATATTACGAATTCATTTCAAGCCGTTCAGCCATTGATACTTTAAGAAATAAAAAATATTATATTGGCTCACCCAAAATATTCCTTTAATGGTTTGGGATTAAAAAAACCGCCTTATATTATTAATTACTTTTTTGTTGAAATATAGAGCCGTATGTTTCCTTAGTATTGTACGTTTGGTATTAAGTGCTATTCGAAGTGCTTCTGATTTTAATTTCTTTAAAAAGGGAATAGTTTGCCAGTAATGAGTATCGCTTTACGTTGCATTAGCAGTATTATTGTTTGGTGCAAGGCAAAGCTTGTTACGCTAATACCCCATATACTCGGAGAGTTTCTTGCGCCAAGAATACTATACCATTATCGCATAACCGCCATCTATTATCGAGATCTGACAAATGTTGACACGGAAAACTTTTTTAATCCTTACGACAATCTTACATTCGGAGCGAGATACTCTTCCCGTGTAAATGGGGCTTAAAGGTTATAATATTTACTTACCTAAATCTGTAATAGTAGTTAACATTTTTATAGAATTTAAGACACTAGAATAATGGCAATAATTCTACAGGGTATATCAAGACTGCTACCGAACACAAAGCCAGTTGATGGAGGTGATAGTTTAAACACAATGCAACTAACAATTTCGCAAAGAAACGCTTCAATTATTTTTTGTGCTTTTTTGACAGCTTCCGTGGCGCAGGCGGTTAGACGCCGCCTGTGAAACGAGAGGCCGCGGGTTCGATCCCCGCACCGAGATAAATGTTCATGTGGCCCACAAATATTTCTTCCGTGTTTGGGTGTTTGTGAGACCGAAAAGTCTCTCGTAGTTCCACGACACCCACTACCCACCACAAAACCCACGTAGATACCCACGACACAAGACTCGATCTTAGTGTGATTTATTTATTTTATTTAAATATCACCGTTTTTGGATAGTAAATCCATAGGTTTTGCTAAAATAATAATTTAAACCTTTGCGTGATATAGCAGCTTTATCAAATTGTTAGTTGCGTTGTGTCTGAAGTCACTAAAACTCGGCTTCGTTTTCGATTCCTATCTTTATAGTAATAGTGCGCGTTTTTGAGAGATAATTTAAAATTGTCTATGAATAAACCGTCAGTAGTAAGCTCGAAACAAGCTATAACTTGATATAACAAAAAGTACGAGAACTAACTCTTAATAAGATACATACAGAACCAAAGCGAAAGTCAGAAGATCTAAACAAAATGTTAAAAACAAAACACAATCAAATATCAATAGAACATCCAATAACAGTCAGTTGAATGTTAAAATCAAATCTGTTGTAATTAGGATGGGCAGGTATGACGCGGAACGATATCAGAAAGGAAATTTAATAAATATCAACACAGTGAGGAATTTGAGCCCTCTCACAGTAATTAACGACCTCACTGTGACGGCGTGTCAGAAACCTTGTTCATTAATTTCACGTTTAATGAACATATTTTTAATAATGTTTGCCAAATATCCACTTGATTTCTAGTAACGGAAATTTGTTTCTATTAATTTGTTACGGATTTAATGTTATATAATGAAGAGTTTTAAGGACTTTTCGCTTGTTTAAAGTGAGGTTGGGTTATTCATTTTGATTTTTTTATATACCTCCTGTTAAAGTTAATTTTGCACGTAGTTGAATTTTTGTGTTATCATAATCCTCATTTAGTTTTTCAAAATTGTGGTCGTGGGTTCAAATCTAGGTTACCTCTGACTTTTCGGAGTCATCTGTGTATTATTTATCAATCATCAAGCACTAAAACGGTGAAGGAAAACATCAAGCATACCATAGCGATTTGTACAACTTTTTGTTATCTAACTTATATTATAAACGAAATCACACTTATTTGTTAAATCTGCTAAAAATATACAATAATTGGTTTTAATTTATTTGCTAAGCTCGTCAAAAATCATTTCGGCCATGACAAATAAACAGTATCCGTTCTATAAACACGGGCCCGATAAAATCCCAAATCTTGGCAATTTCAATAATCCTGAAGCGGAAGTAATGAACGGAATAAAATAAATTCGACACTTACAGGCATTTGGCGATCCGAATGCCGGCTGGAGGTACTGGGCTTCATTTACACCATGCTGTTATGACAAAAAATGTATCACTTAAATAACGCAATAATTAAATAGTCGAAATATGCCCTGCGTCGAATAACATAGTATATCTTGACTTTGTTATAGTGTGCGATTTATTTTCTTATAATATTGTATTAAAATAACTTGTAAATGTTATATTTACAAAATAGCAAACCATTTTGTTATTTATCAATTTTTGGTCTAATAGCAGCAAAGTGGCTAGTACAGAGTATTCATGTTATTCCCAAGTTACTATATTCGATTTCTGGTTCGCTGAATAAACCAATAAAAGTAAACTAAATCGGTCTTGTTACAAAAAGCGAAATAAACCTTGGTTTAAACCTAGTCTAGCAAAACCAGTCTAATCTGCAGAACCATGGTTTAAATTTACTTGTATTACAAAACAGAAATAAACCATGGTTCCCTTGGTTCATTCTTTTGAACTGTAGTTTATACACCAACCACAGATTAATACAAATAATATTCGTTCAACATAATATCATTTCATCGCAACGTTCCATATCCACAGAAAAGAATACGTTTTAATAACATTTTAATGATTAAATAATGTTTAGGCGTATTGAACCTATTGAGGGTTGGACATTTTGCTTGAATGTCAATATTGGTTGGTATAACTATTGTGATTTATTTATTTTTTTCATTTGGTTCATGTTATATTAGCTAGTCACACATCCAAACACGTGTGATGGAACGTAACATTCTGGCGCGTTACAAGAAAACATAACAATAAACAAAACTATCGCGAGTTAAAATAAGTTAATTTAGCATTGGAATGCATTTACTATTTAGTCAACGAAGTATGTGAAGTGAAGTGATATAAAATAATTGTTGCTTAAGTAATTACATAGTAATCTAATTTAATAATATCTTGTTGTGGTGGACCTACAAAATGAAAAATGGCCTATGAATTTGAGTAGTGAGGAAAAAGTGAGTAAACCAACATTATTATATGGATGATTACATTGCAAAATGTTTGGTAAACCTATCCTTATGCGTATATTTTTATCGGAAAAAATCAAAACAGGGTTTGACGCGTAGACGTATTTTGTTGGGCTGACATGGCGTTTTTAATCGCTCTAAGGCTTCAAAATCCTTCAGTATCAGCCCATATACGTCCCACTGCAGGGCACGGGCCTACTCTACAATCGAGAGTACGATTGAGAGTGGTTAGGCCATATAGTCCACCACGCTGGCCTAGTGCGGGTTGGCGGGCTTACATACCGTAGAAATTCTTATGAATCGCTATGGTATGCAGGTTTCCTCACGATGTTTTCCTTCACCGTTTTAGTGCGTGGTGATTGACTATCAATACACACATGACTCCGAAAAGTCAGAGGTGTGCCCTGGGATTTGAACCCGCGACCACCGTGAACAGTGGCAGCCGCATCAGGTCCGTTTACCAACAGGCCACCACGCACTTCAAAATCCTTAATAACGAACAATTCATCATATTAATATTAATTTTAGAGTAAAAGTAACATAATACGATGAAATAGACACTAAATCTAAAAGAAATAATAATAATAATAAATAATAATAAATAACACCAAACAGTCACATACATAGTCCTGACCCCACACTAAGAACGAGTCTATAATAGTTGGAAGTTTACGATTTAGACCACCGTTAAACTAGGGGGTGGTCAGGTTTAGCGATAAACCATAAAAAAAGGCCATGGTTTATCGTTAAACCACTTTTTGTGATATGAATTTCATATAAACCATAGTTTATTGCGATTTAAACTAAAGTTTTTAGATAAACCATGTTTTGTAATAAGGCGGAATAAGTTCAAAACAGTAAAATATGCGATTAAAGAGAGAAGACACATATATATAGAGTTTATAGTCTGTAAAGATGAGAAATGATATTGGGGAGATATATTTTGATGGTGGCTGCTGTGGAAATATATTTTGATAGCAGGTGCTAAGTTAGTGTGTGTCAATTTCAGAGAAGGCCTAAGTTTGTCAGTAGACTTCATGTGGGTAATTATGGCAGATTAATAATGGAAAATAGAAGACTAGTAAAAAAAGACAAAAAGACTTGAAGTTATTCAATATACGATCATTTTGCGGTGTGATGGCCTGTTGATAGTGGACCAGACGCAGTTGTCGACATAATATTTAATATGGTCGCGGGTTTAAATCCCTCAGTATTTTCGAAGTCATCTTTCTATTGATAAACTATAACGGTAACTGTAAACATCGTGAGGACACATTGCATGCCATAAGAATCTAAAACATCCATAATATGTAAATATCCGTCATCCCAGCGTAGTGGACTATATGGCCTAACCCTTCCCAATCGTACCCTTAATTATAGAGGAGGCCCGAACTCTGCTTTAGGACTATATGGCTTGATACAGATACGGCTATTTTGCTCGTCTCGGTGTGATACACGGCCTACGCGTAAAACGCCAGTGTTTACGTAATGGAAACCGGTGCCCACCCAGTTGATTCCAAATTAATCTCGATCCGTGATAAAACTGCCTTTATCGCGCCCTGACCGTTGCGTCCAGTTAGAAGAAATTCAACTGCCATTTATTTTAATGTTGCTTAACCAAGTTTCGGCGCTGTTGCGACAGTCGCTTTCTAATCAGTTCGATGGGTGTTCTGTTTGTCGAAATTTTAGGACTAATGTTTTTATTTTTTGTAAATGTTTCGTTTATGTTTGATTAGATAGGATACAGTTCAGAAATCGATTCTATGTTTCTATATTTATTTATGTTTAGGATTTTATATACTGTCCTGAAAGTAATGACACGTCCGGCAAACAGGCTGCCGTATATATACAAAACACATCTATCAAGCATGTTAACGTGAATATAATGTTCAAGTCTTCTTTTCTGACAAAATATTGCCAATGCAATAACAGTTGTTATTGTTTCCTAATGGCGGATTTCTATAATCTATCTATCTTTAACCAGAGATTTAATTAGATATTTTGATGCATTTTATGTTTTAGTTAACAAAGATAGAAACGTATAGATACGGTACATATTAATTATAGGTACATTTTATATGAACACCTTTGTTTATTGAAACATAGAATTGTATCGACATAGTAATGGTAGCTATTATAATCGCTAGTTAAATATACATCAAATATAGAGACTGGCTGTTAGACATTTAAGACAATGATTTTCATATTCTTTGCCCAGAATATAGGTACAAGCGAGGGTCTGCTCAACGAAAATGTACATTATCTTTTATGTAACAATGACTCCGAGAATTTCTTTTTACGATAAAAGTAGCCTTTTGTCCTCAGCACAATGGTTTTCACCTAGACCTTACGCTATCTAGTATTAGCACACGTCGCGAAATAAGAGGTATAGGGCGATGAGTATAACAACAAACGGCAATACAACAATGGAATTACTAACCTCAGCTCCGCAGCAGAAGTTTGGTCATCAGCGCTGATGAACGAAAAATTAAAATTGTGGCACTAAACACCACTTGCACTAAAATATCCACGAAACAAAAAAAATACTAGTAATAATAAACCACTCGTCGGAACTACACAACAAACTCAAGTCATAAAGTTGTCTTAACATGAAGGCAAACAACAAACTACCCTCTCAGAATGATATTTGTGATAAAAAATTGAAGTACGAAATTATGCTCTGAACAGTTTCAAAATAGGATTTGTAAGGATTTGTCAAAATAGATTATTATTTTATAGATACATAATGAAGTGATAAATAAGCAACATTGCACATATCATCTGAAATTATGATACCAAAATTATGGCTCCTTCATATTTTTATTGACGTGAAAATTTCAATACAAAATATGCCTCTCTCAAAGTTGATCATATCGATCTGTTCGAAGTAGGTCGAGTCTTAAAACGTCCTATGACCTGTAAAACGACATTCATCCATTCATCTTTTCTATATCAAATGCAGACTAAGAAACTAACAGTCCATCTGATTATACGCTCACCATAAATGCTATACCGTATGTTTCAGCAAAGCTTATCTTGTTTAAGCCAATATTTACCAGAGATGCACTTCTATAAATACATACATACATACATAAACTCACGCCTTTTTTCCCAGAAGAGGTAGGCAGAGGTGCCAGGACACCCACATTTCGCCTTGTATGTTCGGTCCCATGATGTGATAGGGTGGCGAGCCTATCGCCATATCGGGCACAAATTCCTGACTCTTGGCTGATAATGAATAGAAAAATCCGATATCAATTTGCCCAACCCGAGATTCGAACCCGAGAACTCAGCTTTGTAATAGTACCCTAGTACAACTACGCCACCGAGGCAGTCCTATAAATACATTAGTCATAATACTCCATAACACCATAACACTATGACTATTTCACTAGCGGTAGATCGCTAATATGTGAAAGGCCGCCTGGGCCTATATATTACCGCAATCAGCAGTGCAAATGCACTGTTGTGTTCCGGTTTGGAGGATATTGTAGCCAGAGTAAATACTGAATACAGTGAGACTTAAAATCTATGTCTCAGGTATGATGAGCGTTGTGAAATACCAGGCATTGCTTTGTAATTATGGTGTTGTTTGATATTGCTTCTGTCCATGAGCGGTCGTATCGCTTACCATCAAGCGAAGAGCAAGCTCGTCTCGCCATTCATAGGCCTAAAATAATGAAAATACAGCGCAAAAAATACATTTCAGACTCCAGTTTACGAGAGAAAGTCTAACCCAACATCATTTATACAAAATGAAAAATACCACGCGTATAAATTTTCTCTTGTATAATTTATTTACGTCGACCCCGTTATCAGAGCGGCAATTACAAGATATTCATTAACAGAAATAGCATCGTTATCTGAAACGGGAGACTGTGATTTTTTCGCGGGGTGAGACGTTAATTAAACACCCTTTATCTGGACGTTTTGGGGTACTGTAGTTCCGTAGTCTAAACAGGTATAAAGAGTGTTTATTTTAAGTATTAACCGGAGTTTTCATAAATGAGTAGGATATTCATATTTAACTCATAGTTTTGACCCTTAATATTGATTATTATATAAACCCGCATACGTCCCACTGTGAGGCACAGGCCTTCTCTATAATCGAGAGTTCGATTGAGAGTGGTTAGGCCATATAGTGCACTACGCTGGCCCAGTACGAGTTTGCGGACTTTACACACCATAAAAAATTTACAAATCGCTATGGTATGTAGATTTCCTGACCATGTTTTCCTTCACCATTATAGTGCGTGCTGATTGAGTCTCAATACACACATGACTCCGGAAAGTCAGAGGTGTGCTCTAGGATTTGAACCCACGACCACCGAAAACATGTCGGCAGCCGCGTTTGGTCCATTACCGACAGGCCACCACGCACTTTAATATTAATTCATTGAAATACCCTCTAACAAATCACTGCGCTTGCAGATATACATATATAATATCACCCAAAATATATATGTTTGTATACTACATTGATAAAATAAAATAACTAACATACACCAAATAAAAACTGGAAAGACAAAGAGTAAAAGAAAATCATACCTCATACATCGTCGACCACCACAATAAATAAATAAATAACACCCAACAGTCAAATACATAGTCCTGACCTCACACTAAGATCGAGTCTTGTGTCGTGGGTATCAGGAATGAGAGACTTTTTGGTCTCACAAACACCCAGACAACGGTGTGTTACATAATACAAGGTAATTAACACTGGATTTTGTTTTACAAAAGAACCCATACCTGTTCGATAAGGTTTCAAACTTCACCCTCTCGTTGAAAGTATGTTAAGTTGTTTGTTTCCTTTTTAATTAAAACGTTTTTAAGGGTCTTATATTTTTATCTGGTACAAAAAGCGTTCGGAATAATTACAATCGTACCTTTCCTCGTTTAATTGCGTTCAGTACTACGTTGGGTTATTGAATACCTGTTTTGTAGATTAAGTAAGACGAGTACAACTCAATCTTTTGAAAAATTGTTGACATTATTCAATTATTTTTTGTGTATAAATTGTATGACTTGTTTATATCAAATACAAACGGCATGTACCGTGTATTATAGAGAGTAAATTAAAATTCATGTTCAAACTTTTATTAGGGTTCAAAATTAAGACTGCCTCGGTTGCGTAGTTGTAATACGGTAGGCAGTGGCGTAACTACCCCATCGGGGGCCCGTGGCAAAATTCATCAAATGGGGCCCTTTGTAAATGTAAAAAAATTACATTGTAGTTTCGTTTTTATGATTATATTTTAAAGTGCGTGGTGGCCTGTTGGACCAGGCGCAGCCGCCAACATGTTCACGGTGGTCGCGGCTTTGAATCCCAGGGCACACCTTTGACTTTTCGGAGTTATGTGTGTATGGATCGTCAATCACCATGCACTATGACGGTGATGGAAAGCACTGGGCCAGCGTGGTGGACTATAATTAATGGTTTAGCCAATCTCAATAGTACCTACTTTGGATCGTAGGGGAGGCCCGTGCCCTGCAATGGCACTTATATGGGATTATACAGAAGAGCACAGAATCTTTTAATGACATGGCTTCATATTTGTCATTGGATTATGATCTAATATCACTGCATAAAATCTAAAAAGGTTTCTCTAATAATGATTAAAGAGTGTTTATAACCGACTTCAAAAAAAAAGGAGGAGGTTCTCAATTCGACTGTATGTTGCTTTTTGTAACTCCATATTCATTTCTTTCTATCACATAGTACCGATAAACTTCACATAATTGGTCTGTTTTAGAAAAATCTGGAGTATCAAATATAATGGAGTTTTTGGGCCCAAAACAACAATTAGCTCTTTTTTGAATTTTCGGACTTAAGTATTTTATCTGGCCCTTGGACTTATTTAACCAATCCTCTAAATTAGTATCACATTATGCTAGTAACTGATTTATTACGGCTATCTGCGCTTTCTCTATGGCCAAGAAAAGGTATTTGTTTTATTTAAGTGAACTTTTGATGTTTCGTATCTCTTTAGCGCATTTAAAATTTATTTCTAGTCGTCATAACCCTCAACTCAAACATTCATCATCAGCCTTTTGCTGTCCACTGCTGGACATAGGCCTCCTTCAAATTTTTTTCACCCTGTCATCAGCTTGTCGCATCCAGCATGTGGTAGCGACCTTTTGCAAATCGTCACTCCACTTAAGTGGCGTCCTACACTATGTTAGCCAAGACGCGGTTTCCACTCAAGAACACAAGACAAGATATGGCCAGCGCACTGCCAGTTCAGATTGCTAAGTCTGTGTGCTATGTCTTATAACTTTGGTTCTCTGTCCGATCAGCTCATTACGGATCTTATTTTCCAAAGAGACAACGCGCATAGCACGCTCCATAGCTCGCTGAGCGACCATAAGCCATTGGACCAGCCGTGCTGTGAGAGCTCAGCACCGTAGTTACCATAGGCTCTGGTAGGCATTTGTTGAAAACTATCGTTTTCAAGCTTTTGGGAAAAAAGTTTTAGCTGACGAGAAGACTCGTAGCCTCTTTCTCAATGTTTTTTCTACCTAGTTAAAGTGTAGGCCCCAGTTAAGTATATTTGGAAACAACAACGAGGTGGTGGCCACATAAAGCGAAAGGTTGGATCAAGGTGAGGGTGGATTTTACTTTGGTTTTGTCGAAGTAAATTTTTAGATCTATTCGCTGTGAGACTGAATCCAGACCGTCCAACATTTTTTGCAGCTTCTCCAGCGATTCCGCCATCAAGATTATATCGTCACCGAAACGTAGGGGTGTTTGTTTATTATTTTATTCATTTATTTTTTAATTATTGGCGCTGTCTCTTGTTAACCCAATGGTCTCTGGGTTTACAGTGAACCTTTCTCAATCACAAATCGTTTCACTTCATCATATTTGTTAGACTATAATGAAAGAAAAATATAACATTTTAATCAAATACATGATGAAGAAATGTTTGTTATGTTTAAAATGTAATCAATCGTTTATTATTAATAATTTCGTTATTAATGTTATATTCTTATCTGCTCACACCCTGTCGGGCTTGAACCTGAGGCCCTATCAAGCCAGGGATCTGTCGGGCCTGAGACCCTGTCAGACCAGGGCCTTACCGGTCCGGGGGCCCCCTTAGGCCGGGGGCCCGTGGCATTTTGCGCACTTTGCCACCCTATTGTTACGCCACTGACGGTAGGACCGTAAAGCCGAGATCTAGGGTTCGAGACCCGGGCAAAGTGATATAGAATTTTCTATTCATTATCAGGCCGGAATATGGAATTTGTGTCCGATATGGCGATAGGCTCACCCACCGTAGCATTGTAACACGGAACGCATAAAGTGAACTGTGGGTGTCCTAATAGCCCAGGTATGCTTACCCCTTCTGGGATTTGGGAAAAGACGTAAGTTTATGTTTGTGTGTTAAAATTATATCAAATCCAACTCGCTTGCTCTACTAAAAAAGCTGTATGTATATGATTGTACTCTGACTAATACAACCAGCGGCATTTTCTAATAAAATAAATCAGCAAAGGTGATTACCTACAAAATAACCACGGCAAAGCACATTAATCTAAAACAAAAAACTCATTAGAAAAATCCGCACACGCCAATAAAAAAAATCCGTAAACAAAAACGCAAGCAAACGAACACTTTCCTAATTCGTAACACCTTCATTTGGTCACGCGCGGCGCGAGTCTGTAGCGGTGACGTCACGCCCAACCGCCCCTTCATTACCGACGCCCGTGTGCGCGCATAATGTAGCTGAAAAATGTACGGAACCGAGGAACTGTTATTACGCTATCGCGGAAAGCTTTTACTCAAAGTAACATCGCCTGTATGCGTTTTTTTAGTGACTGTCTTTTTTTATGTGAATGGTGTAATGAGATAAACGGTTTCTGTGCGAGCGGTTTGGGATATATTAAAATGTGGAAACATGTATCGGCTTTATTAGTTACCTTGTAATGCTTCTCAATAAGTCTTTGTTGAGATTTTCTTTTTTTTTATTTTGCAACACAAATTACGTTACAAAACATTTCGATGTAAACGATTATTACACAAAACCTTAATTTATTGTTTCATAAAATATTTTTGCTTTTTTATCACAATGAGCAACCTAATCGCTTTAGGCGATCTCTTTCAGACAGCCAAATATTTTTGAGGCGATAAAAGGACTAACATTTTATTTTAATCTATGTTTTCTTGTAACTAAAGTTTATAATTACCCTAGCCCAGTTTCACTCGCCTGCAATTATATTTTAGCTTAAATCCTGCTCATCTCCTTCAACCTATTTAATTAAATTTAAACAAATCTTTCTTGTTTCCAAAAAAATAATTCGGATCCTAGGCCAAACTTTTTTTCGCTATAACGGTAGAATTTTGGATATATTTTTATACTCATTTATACCTTCAAATGAGTAACAGATATCACAAAATGTAAAATAAAATTTGCATAACTCAGAATTAATATCTTCTCCAGCGAAAATGTAACAGATTATCTGATGCACACGATGAATGTTTTATCTGTAGTTAGCACAATCCGTAAGTAAATAATCAAGGCGTGAAGCCAGGATGTGGCGGGTAAGTGCGCCGCCCCGGGGCAATGTTAATGACTAAGTTGGTACGCCGGGTGCGCACCACTTCGCACTCGGGTATAAAAACTTCGCTTTACATCTAAAATGTGAAGCTTATTTGAATAATTTGTTTGATGCAGTTTTGTGTTTAAGCGCGTAAAAGTGTTTTAGCAGGGTTTTTTTTAAACATTAATTTTACATATTCTTGATGGTGGTAGGTCGTAACCGCCTGAAAAGCGCCCATCGATTAAGAAACCATCTTAAAGCCAAATCACGGGGTGAATACTCTATCTTGACTGCACTGCATTTACTATTCAGTTCGTGGTAATGATTATGACGTATCAGTATAAAAAATCTAATTGTTAATCTGTCTGTGATTGCTATTGGTGATAGGATATTCTAATATTTCGTCGATTACTTGCTCTTTAATTAGAAACATGATTTTATTTATAACAGGCACAGGAAAACATATTGTACACGTAAGCTAAAATTAGATTATTACTAAACTACCAACCATAAGTAATACATAACATAAACTAATTTAATTAAAACAGAGAAAAAAAAAAAGAAATTATATTTTATATGTACAACCACAACAAAAAGAAAAACAGAAGAAAAATTGCAGCATTTCGTGACTGTAAATGACTCCATAGATCTTTAGAAATCGTACTCATAGCAACAGATATTATTTGTGTATTAATTAGTGGGTAATTCGAGCAATTAGTTCAGGTAAGCATTTCGCGATAGATAATGAATAGGCAAACTCTGTAACAAGGTTTACCACAGTAAAGCGATACGTCAGATTACTTAGATATGTTAATACGAATAATAACGTTCTGCTATTGAGTTATTGTAAGCTACGCAATTATAAGACTTGATCATGGCATATGTATGAAATACAAGGACAGCCGGTGGAAGAAAAACAATACCAGGACGATGAATTTTTTTCATCCAAAATAAAGAAAATATCAACAAGAGCCTTTTTGTTTTTGCGGGAAAAACTATTTATCGCTACCGCTGCCTGTGGGAAAGATGGACCATGGATGGATGGAAAAAGTGATATTATTTTCACCGGTCTTACGACTCAACACTGACCCACCCGGGAAAGATGTCGACCGTTGAGTCGAGTCCTTAACCAAATTCCTACACTGGCATACCAACTAAAAACCCCATGGTGGTCCTCTTCAGCGAATTAGATCGGCTCCGAGATCCTAAGGCAAAACGCCCTAGCCTCGCTGGATCCGCTCCTGCGCGATGCTGCGATGCCGCGATACGGCACATCCCACGCGTTTACTCCTTGTAGTCGGTTTTAATGGGCGCTACGTAGCCCCCTGCTGCGTGCCCGCGACTACCATTGCCCCCATTAGTCACCTCTTCCAAGAGACAGGGGATACCGTGGCTGAATTCTAAAAGTAGCCCCCAGTCCACTAGGCAGCTCAATAAGAGGTTGGTTTTTCCCGAAACTCAATTATTCATAACTCAGGACTGACTCAGTTAAATAAAATTGATACTATATCTTTAATACTAAACGCTAATCTATTCTTTTCTAGAAATTCCTAAATGACCTAATCCGCAATGGGATTGACCCAGCCTTGTGTCACGAAACATAGTGTCCTCAGGGCGATTGTAACCATTAATGTAATATTCCGGGCAATTCATGTCCGCTCCACTTCCCACAGATCAATGGAAACATATCTATGGAGTATGGACAGAGTAAACAAAGTTACATTGTTGAATGTGTGTGGTGTAGGCTAGTAACTTTATAACTTTACATTTGTTTTCGTATCCCATAATATTGATATAGTTAGCCGGTATGTATATTGCATATTACAGAACATAGTATCTGACGGCCATTTATTTTACACGTCATCGGCATATTTATCTTATAAATTATATTTTATTATATAAATTTATTATATTAATAATTAAATAAATAATGTTGAATCAACAAATTCGCAAATTTGGATTTAACCTGAGCATCCATCCGAAGACTTAATGACTTATACTTCATCATAATTATACGAATATAAGATCTGTTTATTAAATAATACTAAACTGATTTCTAGTTCCATTGCCCTATCAACAACAAACTGAAACCTAAACCTCAATAACGCCACGGCAATAGTATCGCCAAAGATAATTTACAACATTGAAAATAACATATGTAAATACAAGTAAGGTGGTACAGATAGTACAGTCAACCGCATCGGTGACCACCGCAATCAGCGTCGTAACAAGCTAATTGCAGGCCGGGCCAAGGTAAATTGTGCGTGATTTGCGCTGCCGACTGTACCCCTGGGATCTGCGTAAACCAGCATTACAATACTCCTGGGGTAGGACTGTTTGGAGGCAAGGTTGGTTAGATCGGAAATGTCTTTCTTGTTTGTGTTCGTAGATTGGAGGAATATTATTTAGAAGCAGTGGAATTTCTGAAACTGAATGATCTGAATGATGTGTGCTGATGATGGCTTCCAGGAGGTAATGAGTGCAAAAAACACAAGGTCCCAATGCAGAGCACGGGCCTCCTCTAAAGTCATCCCCCATGCTGGCCTAATGCGGATTGGCGGGCTTTACATTACTGTCACTTTGTATCGAAGAATAAAAAAAAATATTATAATTTAAATCTAAACTAAACAAAAATTATAATCAGAACGGTACTGCTTACATTCAAAGTGTGCAATCGACAAGAAAGACGTGCTGTGAGGCTAGAATATGTAAGCGTATCTCGACATTCGCTAATTGACCGAACGTGACGTAATTAAACTTCCCCGGTCGATACATTAACTGTTAGATAACCACTCCTAGTAAAATGTGGGACACACGGCACAATCGAAGCCGAACGCACCGCGCGGCCTGACTCTATTGACGTAGACATTCAAATACGCGTGTAGTTTCATGCATCTGGGACGCAGGGTCGACTTATAATTAGTGTAAATTGCTGATATTTGATTTTTAGACTAATGATGATTTGAACAATGAATCGGTACTGTTCAAAATATCGATAAATCCAATGTTGCTATCCGCGAACAGTTTTTCCCAGTTTAGGAACACCTGGAAAATTTACGACGAGGATTAAAAAGCCATAGTTATTTAATATGCTGGGCAATTTGAACTGTAAACGTGTGTGAGTCGTTGTCGTCGTCTATTACTATGTCCATGACATACCAGTCATTCATCAATCAATATCGCACAGATTTAAGACAAATTATTAAGTAAGATAGCAATGGTTAAATCGTTTTATCGTACTATGACACTTATCCATTAAATTCTGTATGTACATTGTACAAGATTCCATTTAACCCCAAATACAATTATATTTCAAAGCACATCGCAGTACCATTAACAAGCCCATTAAAAAACATTGGACACAAAACCGCTAAATAAAAAGCTAAGTGCTAAATACTTTTCAAGCGTAATGGCCGGTAAAGCAAGTAATTGTTTTTAAACTAGTTAAGTCGGCGCGCGCCGGTGGCGTATAATTCCGTGACAATTGAAGCTCACGTGTCGGACGCAACTATCTTAATTGACCATTGTCCCCTAATTTGTACGTGTCGCCACAGTCTCCCTGGACCAGCAGACTGGGCAGGTACGTACTCTGCTTCCGCCTGCGGGTTTTCTTTCATAGATCCTACGACAGCCTCCGTGGTGAAGCTGGTTAGACACCTCCTGTAAAACGAGAGGCCGCGGGATCGATCCACGCACCAGGAGAAATGTTTGTGGGGTCTACAAATATTTCTTTTGGAGTGTTTGTTATACCGAAAAGTCTATCAGAGTTCCTGATACCCAGGACACAAGACTCGATTTTAGTGTCGAGTCAGGACTATGTATGTGACTGTTGGGTGTTTTTATTTATTTACGAGGATATACATAACTCATCATGGAGAGGTCGCCGCTCTTTAATAATGGGAACGGAACGAAAAGGAAAACCGGTACGATATCTTGCTTTTGCTTCGTTCGTGTTGCTGAGGGAGTTTCTTGCGTCGTTCCTTCTTCACAGCTACAAAGCGTTCCAATGCGTTACCAGATATTAATGATTCAAAAGATCTTGAAAATACTATTTGAATGAAGAATATTTTGAGTTTCATTTTACATCTGTAGGAATGTGAATTAAATGGTACCCAGGATGAGTGAACCTATTTCCTACTATAGTGAAAGTTATCTATAGTATGAATCCACCATTTTTCTAATCCTAAATGAGATCCTTAAGGGAGGTTTATGTTGAGCAGTGAATTTCCTGTGGCAGAGGAGAGAGATAAATGCCGGCGCGTGATAATATATTCCTATCCGTCCTAATACACAATGGTGCAAAAATCTTCTAGATCAAAATCCGGATGGGTCTACTTCCAGCAACTTCCTGTAACCTTCATTAGGTCGTACTTAGACAGAATAGTAGGGTAAACATATACATTTTATCGTAACTAGATATAAATATATATAATCTAGACAAACTAGAAATAATTTTACCTTCCACATGGAGTATTTGATCTATACCGAATCTGTCCCTAACTGAATACAATATTTCCTTAATTCCAACCCTGTCTTGTGATTACCAAAAACAAAATTATATTTGCAGTCTGACCATACAATTTTCAACCCTATAGCAACAATAATAACGATGAAATATTTTTACCAATATCGTTGCTGTTAGCTTAGGATTAAACACAGACACTAAGCTTAGGATGTGTGGTTCTTACACTGAGGACAGTAATAGCACTGGTTTATTAAATTATTGAACTTAAAAACGATTAGAAAGTGCAAATTGTTTCTTGGTAAGCTTAGTGTGTCTAATTTTCTTTTCGGTCGTCTGAACTTTTGTTAAACCAATTTACACTTCATAATATAGTAGTCAGATCTTCTAGCCGTGTAGGAACAATTTTACAGTGACTTTAACTTAATTAAAGTCGTAATAGATTGGTCGTAGCTGGTATATTGGGGCAGTTTCATGGACCATTCTCCAACTCACCACCCATACCTTTCAATGATGATACGTAAAGTTTTCCTTTATCCCACAGTAAAATCTCACAGGCTTGTAAAAAGTAACGTCGGTATGGTTAATTACGTCGTCAATCAATCTTTACCTGTCAATACTACCAATCCCTGCTTATCGATGGCATTATTCTAAATGATCTAATTGTTAAGGCATGCTAGTCATAAGAAATTTCAAAGTCTGTCCTAGCACTATTTTTTCAATACTCGCTGTGTTCTACTACAATAAAAAGTCTGTCACATGCTCTACGCTTAAGTTAACCATTAATTCCTCAAATGTAAGCTCCTAGAACAATTTCCGTTCCAAATTGTTCGAAGGCCGTTTAAGATTATAGCGTGTGTGATTGTGCTCCCTTTGTCCATCGGGATTAATCTTGGTTTCGTGTTCTTTGTTTCTACGGCAAACAGTTTCCTTTCATTGTTCTTACGCGCTTTTATTTAAGTTCGCATTTACCCTGGAATACTTTGTATATAAATTACATGGGTGTAACTGTGCCGTGATTCCTTTAACGTACTTTTTGTATGATTATTTGCTTGATGGAGCATTGGACGGGAAACGAGATGGAAGGCTATGTTATGGTGGCTGGTCACCCCATCTTTGGAATGTAGAAGGCATTATCGTACAAGGAATTAGGAATACTAAAAGATAAGTTGAAATATATGATCGTAATGACTGTGGATAATACTATCGATACTCAAACTAACCGAATGCTATTCATGTTTCATGCCAAAAATATGTAAACTGTAATGGCAATATTACAAGTTGTAATTTTGTAATTTTGAAAGATAAAACCAGATTTGACTTAATACACAAAACCAATACACGGTTGTGTATTGTTTTTCAAATCAACAAAACCGCGACACTTTCCCGTGGCCCTAATCCCATACACGCTACGGCGAAGCCTTCCTTATTTACTTGCCACTATCTTAAATATTAAAGAAAACTTAATTTTCCCCTTCAAGCCGCGAACAAATTTGGCGGGAAAGCCGCCCACGGTCCCGGGACAATATTTAAGCTTAAGCAGGACTTTATTTTGGTGAAATTTATCCAGGCGTTCCTGTTAAAATCGCGCTTTTATCTTGCGTGGAAAAATCTGTGTTTTGGTAAGCATGGCTTTTGCTTCGAAAATTTCAAGGAAAAACAATTTGTTGAATTTTGTTTTATATTTTGTAGGATTAATAGCTGTGTGCTTTTATATTTGTTTTTTAACTATCGCGTAGGTTTCTTCGAAACACTGATAGGAACTTCATACCATCATACCTATATGAGCGATAATTACCTCTTTCAAGGGTAAGCGGATCTGTACCAGCCCATATACGTCCCACTGCAGGGAACGGGTCTACTCTACAATCGAGGGTACGATTGAGAGTGGTTAGCCCATATAGTCCACCACGCTGGCCTAGTGCGGGTTGGCGAACTTATATATCATATAAATTGTTATAAATCGCTATGGTATGCAAGTTTCTTCACGATGTTTACCTTCACCGTTTTAGTGCGTGGTGATTGACTATCAATACACACAAGACTCCGAAAAGTCAGAGCTGTGCCCTGGGATTTGAACCCGCGACTACCGTGAACGCGTTGGCCGCCGCGTCTGGTCCGTTTACCAACAGGCCACCACGCACTATACCATCGTACTACGCTGATAAAATTAAGGTTGCAATGTTTTGCCCTAAGTTAGAACAAACATTATTTTTACAATACGTTCTGCTGAAATTTCATCAAAAACCATAGAAAATCAAATGACGACAAATTCCAAAGCCCATTTATAAAAATAACACCTTTTTTACGGCGTGTGTCGCTAAATGACTGAAAATGTTCATCTGATGGGAATTTGATGGTGGCGGAACATTCCGAATGTAAGATTGATGCCATGACATATTATTGTTACCTTGAGAGGGTACGAAAAGTATTTGCTTTAAGGTTCCGTACGTTTTTCTCGTAAACTTAAGACTTTGATGTACCTACCTAATAGCATTGTAATAAAAATAAAAAATAGTAATGTAGCATACAAAAAATATTTTATACACAAGCTGAACCCTCCACGCGGTACATATGTGTCATTATGATAGGCTTGTCACCATCACATAATAGGATAGTAATAATTGTGCCCGAGGAAATACAATTATTCTAGCAAAGACAAAACTATTCGAGGCAATATACTACAAGATGACGAAGATGGATCTATTAAAACTATTATACTCATACTGAAATAAATCTTAATATCAATACGAAAACTGCAATATAACTAAAAAAAACTAAGCGTTTCTCAAGTTGTGCAGGTCACCGATCTCTAGGAGGAAATAATAAAAAAAATCCATTACTCATCTTCGTCAAGACAGGTTGATATAAAAGGCAAGGATCTGATTGTGGCAGCGCCCTATTAATCTTTTTTCTCCCGGTACACCTGGAGCGATGCGATATAAAACTACAGGAAATTATAGTGATTTGACTAGATGGAATTCTTTGGTTTGAATCCTCTTAGTCTTTGTAAGAAGAATGATAAATCAAACCGTACAAAGATTGGTTACTTTATATGTAATATATTGTTTAATGAAATAAAAATAGCCAAGTTGTTGCTCTGTAAAAATAAATTTATTTTTTCTAACAAGACATATTTTTACAAATGACCATATTATAGTAAAGCAAATTGCTGACACCACGGATAATATACAGTGTAAGAAATGTGTGGGTAATTTAAATTGAATAAAGAGTTCAAAGACCTTCATTTACACATAATATGTAAAGAAAAAAGTTAGTTATTGCTTGATTTGTAAGTAATAATATAAATATACAATTGCAAATAAAACGCCAGTAAAAATACCTCACATTCAACTACACGATTCTCAGTGAGAGGGCCAAGCGTTTCAGGTTAATTATGTGCTTATCCGGATGAAATCACTTGTAAAACTCTATTGAGCGGCAAGAGATAACCATCACACATCGGTGAATACACATCAGGTGCATTGTCCCTTTTTTATATCGTTCTAAAATAAAGAAAATAAATATCTTGATAGTGATAATTGCTGCACACTGTACAAAACGTAAAAATCGTGTGCAACTGAAATAAATCTTGCGAGTCAAGACGTCTACTACGGCAAAGCAACGAAACAAAAGAACAACAAACTACGATTACAAAACCTGAAATGAAGATCTTAGAATTTTCCAAGTTCGAATGTACTAAGTACAGATAAATGGAGACTTAGAATGAATTAAAGGGTGCTTCAACAAGACACATATTTTAGAATACGTAAATGACCAATATTTAGTATATAATTTTTATAAATTGGTATTTTTTGAACCTTCGTATGATTTAAGATTTAATTTCGACGAAATTAATAATAGTAGTGTGAATTACTGAACGTGTTGCATTTCGGGGCGACAAATATAACGTGCACCCTAAAATAAAGGAATATAGTCTGACTGTAGTTCAAAACGAAGTTTGAAACGACAATTTCTAAAACGATGACACCTTTACATCAATGCAGTTTAGTTTTCATCAATATTATTATCGATTTTTTTTTATTTTATCGGATTGTAACGCAAGGTAGAACTAAAATATGAAGTCATTTTGGTAAAAGTAATTTACGCTGAAAATGGGAATACGTTTCGATGGTAGATAAATATCATTATTACATCGTAAAGCGCGCCACTGATGCCTTCGCCGAATTTTATTGTTTTAATCTTGCGCCAATTTTTAATAATCGTATGTTGCGCGAATTTACTATCCATAGTGTTTTTAGTGCTATCGCAAATACTATAAATGCAGATATTGGACCAGCGTATTGGCGTACTATATATTGTAAAAACAACTAACATTTTGTCGATTTTTATGAATAGCGTTATATTATACCTAATATTATAGTGAAAGCTTGTCACAGTGAACGTCGCAATTGCGTTGCGTTTTGTGTTAAGCCTAGTATCGTCTGGTTTGGAGCATGTCAAACAATCAAGAGAGATAATTACGTACTACTAGATACTAAGCCACAGATAATTACAAAACCCAATTTTTTATTGCTTAGGTCTGGCTAACAGGTCATCTGATGGTAAGTGGACAATGCCGCCCATGAACAACCATAACGCTTGGATCACGGGTGTGTTGCTAGCGTATCAAATCGGGAGGGTAGCGGGATTGATAATAAATAAGAAGAAGGAAGGGGTATTGGGCTTCCAGAAATACTACTCACCCAACGAAACCCGACAGCTAAGGTATCGCTTCACGTCGATCTCTGGTGAGACAGCGGTACCGACCCGGACGAACCTGCCCATTCATAATTAGTCATGACTGATAACTGTGTGGCTCCATTCGGCAAAATATGAGTGTTCAATAATTTAAATCAAATTCCTTAATTACCTTTACCCTCCTCTCAGCTGATTCCAAACGGTTGAATGCACACCTTTAAGCAAACACACAGCAATAAAACAAGGTACATATTTTGGAACAACGTCAACACATTAATACGATAAACGGGCGAGCATTACAGGTCGCGCTGTTTATCTGTTTTACAATATTGGAAACTGTGTACGGCTGAATGAAATCATTTTAATTGTGCACAAATATTTAAGTTTGCCGGAACAATGAGCAACCGACGGCCATTTCAAAATTAGTATTGGCACTTCACAAATTGATTGTTTAGGCCTGTGGGCTACAATTTTGACACAAACAGACATTAGTGCAACGGTAAATGATATAATGCATGAATTGAATTACAGCGTTCGGTAGCTCAAATTATGGGCTGCTTTGGGAATATATTAATAAACTAATATAAATTCTAAAAAATACTTGAAGAGAAATCCATGAAACCTGGGGCTCTTAAACGCTCGGCTGAGCTCCACCTTTTAGAGGTCGTAAGAATATCGCATAGTATCCGCTTACCCTTGGAAGAGGTGATTATCGCTCAGATAAACTAAAAACAAAGAAAATGCTGTTAAAACTAATGATGATTTAGGTTCACTCAGTCAACATTTCTAAAATGTAAATACCGTTTGTTAAACCTGTCGAGTTTTTGCTGTGTAGCACATTACGCCTTCTTACTGTCTTCGCCACATGGCCTCATCTTTATCCTCAATTGAAAGACTCCCATAATATTTGCATGCGACATCAATCCAACGCATCATTAAACATTTACACTCTTTATAAACGTGACAAATTAATAACCCAGCTTATGAAGAGCGAGCCATTTCATAATGAAAACCGGAATCCTTTTCACAGTCAAAATGTAATTCTTGATTAAGTTCACAATAAATTCATATTGATGATTTTAACCCGGACTCGCTCAAATTAAAATAATCAGATAAGTTGCGGTTTCCGGATTATTGGCTATTAAAACAAATTGAACTGGCATACGCGCGAACCGATCGGCCTTTCGTTATATTAACCTTGTTTTCGAGTGTAAAACTTTAAATTTTATCGTTTCGTTCATACATATTTCGGGATAATTATCAGTGAATGATTTCTGAAATGGAATTAAGTATTCCGATTCAACGTTTATCATTTTAATGTGTGCCATAAAGGTAATGAGGTAGTTTTTATATTTTAATGTATAAATTATACGCTTCGTTGGGAGGCTCATTAAATATTTCTAGTACAAATATTTATCTTTCAAAGTAATCAATACATACAATATTTATTACCACGTTTATGTCGCTATTAATAATATAGTTTGTATTACCCCCATCGAAGTTAAGCTACTGAAATATCATTTCAGTACATTTTGAAACCCTAAAACTACGAAAATAAAAAGCCACCACCCGCAATACACTACAATTTAGACTCCGCTCGAAACTTCAATACCCAAATGAAACAAGTTAAAATTTCATATCCGCCGCCACATTTGTTCAACATAATCATTTAGTGGAACCGGTTTGAACCGGTTCGCAGTTGTCCAACTACCCTGCCGTCTCCGGAGATTGTATTTGACAAGACTCCCGGGTGAAGTCAAATTTGTGTACAGCACCGGCGCGCTTCCTTGTAGAATCTTCGAAGCACAAGTTCGGAATGTTGACGTAATTCACTAAAATCAACTAATCATAGATCGGTTGCTTGGTTGGTAGCCTTTGGTAAGATAACTTTGCTGGTGTTTAGGATTATAAACGAAGAGGTGATGATAACTCAATACTGACTTTTTTGCCCAATATCACAAAGAGAATTTTAAGGCACGTTGCAAAATTATTTTTCTTTACAATATCGTTGATAAATAGTATTTTTTGAAATCGAAAGACTCTTAACATGTTTTAACTCATCATAGGGCGTCTCGGCTTACAGCCCGAGCGTTCCACAATAAGATCTAGAACTAATGAGACGACATATTTCTCAACCAACACAAAACGCTAAACTTATATCCTTTGTTCTAAGTAATTACTTCTTGGAAACCAGTGTGCCATTATTCTTGTGTTATCATTTCTCAATAAAGCTCATACATCCGCAGAAAATAAATATCGACTTAGCGGCAAAAGTTAAGAAACCATTTGACGGCGCAAGCGAACGAGATTAAAGTCTTCGTCGAATGGAACTTTTGTACAATCCTTAATAATGATTAGTTTGGTAGTAAACGGTTAGTAGATGCTGAATCATTCATTATTTTCGACAATCTTACTCTTATTCTGCATGTCTTAGTCCACGCTATTTATACTTTTTAGCCATGTTGCACAATGATTTGTTTAATCTAATAATTAATTTGCTCACGTTCCACTACTATCATAATATATTTCACCTTCATAAGAAAGCGTAATTAAGTAAGCAAAGTCACGCAAACTTCGAAAACTTTGGGTTGTGTGCCCTGTTTTTCAACCCTCTTCCTTCATTTTGGCAGTCTTTACTTATATAAAATTATTAATAAAATTATCTCGAACTACTTTTTGAATTACTATATTATCATGCTCAAATCCATCCACGAAAATGAAACGAATATTAATATTTGTGTAAACAACCACTTCTTACTTTTGTTTAACTGTTGCCAGGATTCACATCTAAATATATGTCAAGTTACGGCGATGCAAACGGGTAAGTTTTCAGAATCTGATAGAATGCTTCTCACTACCAATATACGAGTACTATTACATACATACATACGATCACATAAATCACGCCAATTTCCCAAAAGGGGGAGGCAGAGGTCGTACCAGGACACCTACGATTCGCCTATGTGTTCCGTCCCGCTATGTGATAGGGGGCGAGTCCATCGCCGTATCAGGCACAAATACTCCGGGCTAATAATTAATAGATAAATCCAACATCACTTTGCCGACTCGGTATTCGAATCCAAGTACGCCAAGTAAGTAGTATAATGCTTCTAATGACCAATAGACTATTAATTATGGATATTAGCCGATAATCTAAACACTGACGACAATATTTAACGATTATGAATAATGAAATTATCGAACTGAAATAAAGTTCAATAAAGCCTATAAGCGGTAATGATGAATTTCACAATATAAATGCACGCGTAACAAAGGCCTGGCAGGCTCATTTTATCCTTTCGAGGGTATTGAGTCAATCATATTTCCGAACCAATTTACAATTATTGATGAAGCAGATGGTATGAGGAAAAATATTAATTTAAATAAAAATCTTCATTTCTGAAAAGCTTTATTATGATTGATTCATGTGGAAGACCATCGACAATTAAATTATGACGATGCTAATGTTAATCGAAGTGGAGATAAAAGGACAAGAATTATTACCAATTGGGTGCCTTTTAAAGGCAAAAAGTAGAACCAAGACTAAAATTAATTTATTTTAGCTTATCTCTTAATATTTCCTATTGTACCGATTAATAAATTGAACCAAATGATTACCAACAAAAGCCTTTTTTCCAAAGTTTCGGATTTGGGGTTGGGATTTTTTAAGTTAGCGTCATGTTGGATGTAGTTGATATTCAAGAAGAGACACACATAGGCGTGAAAATTCGAAAGTCATTTTAACTTCAACAACTACTTCATAAAAGCGTGTGGACTATATAGCCTAACCCAATCTATTTTTTTTATTTTTTTTTTTATTTTATAAGACCAGTCAACAATTGTTTACACTGAGACATATCTTATAATATAACTATGCGATTAACAATGATTTAAGCGTAACAATCTCTTACAAGCTAGTTCAGCATGCACAAAATAGAACAAATTAGGTAACTCAATAATCTAATGGAATCTAATGGAAAAATAGTGTTAGAACTTCTTTGTTAAGAATAAGGTTTACTATTTGCACACGCAAAAACACGAACATATCACTATCCATCATGGCGGCTTTCGTTCCGCATATATGTAGAACAGGTAAAAAAATTGAATACAATGATATTGTGAATTTAAATTAACATATTTTATTTTTTCTCGTTCCTATAGTAACATACCCTATTGTAGGTACATAAACATTTCCGCATAAAATTACTGAAAATGTGTATACGTATATGTCTATCTATTTTTATGTTCGTCACAAAGAGGTTCGGGTTGTTGATGTTGGATTCATGTATTTTAAATGCAAAAATTATCTTAACGAACTCTTTAATAAAAAGCCACCACAATTTTTATTTTTTATTAGTTTAAATTGCTATATGACATTCTAGGTCACTTTGTTTATAGCCCTTCCAAGTATTATATATTCCTGTTATAAATATAGAGAAATATTTATTTTTGTGTGTCTTTTTCATTAATATATATGTTATGGGCCAAGTGATTAATTTTGCATTATTCATAATGCCCGGGCAATATGAATAATGCCCAATACGAGCGGGCAATGTGATTATAAACAATAAATTTATCACATTGTCCGGGCATTATGAATAATGCTCAGTGACTATTGGGCACAGTGATGTAAAGCGAATCGAAATCAAAACAATGAGCCGAAGTGGCATCGTGCGGCTATTGCAAGGTCACGCACCTCCCTTGGTACTGCTCCCATGGAAAGGTAACGCACCATTCCTGAGAAATATCAATTATAGTAACCTAACTTCAAAACAATTGTTGTCAAAACAAATTTGCTTCTGCAACGTCTCCGGCACTACGGGAAGTTCAGCCCCTTCGCCCTTGCGTAACAAAATATAGGCACCCATGCTCACCGCCGCAGCTTCGGCTTTCTGGTCGCCAGAGGCGACCAGCCTCAGCCGCTACGGCTCGCACGGTTGCCTATCCTTCGTTACAGCGGGCGGGGGCTGCTCTCCCTCCGCGCCTCCGGCTTTTTATATACACTCTAGGGTCGGTAGCCAAAAGACTACGTGAAGTAGGGGTGTCCCGAGTCGGTTTTGGGGCTCAGTCGACCTAACTGATCCATAAAGTGGTTACACTAATTTTCTTCTGAAGATAATTTTTCGGACGTTAAAAAACAACTAAACTTAAGCAGATCAATTGCACCTTTCTAATTTATGGGTTTATCGCAGATGCAAGACAATACGGCAGCGCACCACGTAAAAATTTACCTATTAATCACATTGCCCGATCATCATGTAGCCATGTTCATAATGCCCGAGCAATGTGATAAATAGGCGAGTTTAGATTGTAATTAATCACTTGGCCCGATATGTCTTGGCATTATTCATACTGCCCGGGCATTATGAATACTGCTCGCATTAATCACTTGGCCCATAACATATACACCATAACCTGATTTATATTCTAAAAGTTTACCTTACCTTACCTTAACTTATGGGAAGGTACTTGAAATTATATAATTCACTTACATTATGTAAATAAGTGTTCCAAAGTAACAACATCGATGAACCGACCAACTTCAACCTTGAGACATTTGAAAAATAATTTGAAGCCAATCAAAAGTATACAAAAATGTAACACGATTCCTAAACCTTAATTAAACGCACTTTAACAAGCTCCGAAACACTTAAGCAACTCGTAACACTTTTAAGAGACATTTACAGTCGCCCTGTGAAAAACTTTGCCCGTATTTCTGAATGATAATATCAAACCGTCAACAGTCGTTAGGGCGAGTAATTTGGTCCCAAGACGGCAGAAACAAATCACAATTATAAAGCGAAAGTTCATTGCAATGATTTATTATGACGGATACTGTTAATTCAGAGATGTGTCTTTAAACAAAGCGGTGGAATTTGGAATTATCTTTTCTAAATTTGAAATTCAAATTCTTTCGGAATGCTGGTTTTGTTTACGATCCGCAAATGATGAAGTAATCAGGAAATACGGAAGCCTGGTAAACATTTAGTTAGGTTCTTATCGTTTCATTTATTAAAAACTAAAGTACAATATCATTGATTTGAGAACTAAGGATAGTCCCTTCAGTACATTTGGAATTTCAAAAAGATGAATAAAAATCGCACTAAAATATACAGGGTTACAGGTTAAGTCGACCTAGATCCTTTAAGGGGTTATAGTTTCCATCATTCCTGACCGATTTGACTATGAGACCCTATACCCTAAACTTAGCCGTGTCCACGAAATTTGACTTTGAAGTTTTTTCTTTAAAATATCGTTTTTTTGTCTATTGGTCCATTTTTTCTGTTTTCTTGCCTTGAATTGATTTGTATTTGCAATGTTTGTGTAGTGTATAAGTTACTTTATTTTACTCAACACTAAAATTACACTTTGCTGAACTGGCTGGGTCGTGGGACACTGTTGAAGTTGTAACTTAAAATAAACTCGTTAAAAATATGTTTTTTCTTTCCTAAATATTTCAAAAAAATCTATGACAGTTGTGCTGCAGATGTGTTTAATAATATCTTCGTTTAATTGGCTATCCAGCGAGGTACAACAACCTAGGATATAATGAGCAATCTTTTTAAAAATACTGATCAAAGGCTCCCAGGTAGTAGCAAAAAATAACGCTACTTAAGCGTAAATTTTTTTACTTGGATCGGTAAACACAATAATCTAAATTTGCACGTGAATTGAGCATAAATCTGCAGAAATCTAGCCTCCTCACAGGATCTCCTTCTTCGATAACTTGTAACAGCGTCTCATGATAGGCATAGAGACCGACAATATTCAATGTAAACCACATTTTCTACTGTAAGAGTCTATGTTCTCGGGCAACAATATTGGTTGAAGTAGTCGGATCCAATCTAAACCGTTGAACTATTTCATTGTTTTGCTCTTTATCATCCTTACACGTGGTCAACCCAGGTCTGTTCTTCGCCTCGAAACAGAGCCAGTCTCTCTAAGTCGTCGGTAAACTCCGTCAAAGACACTAACATCCGGTATTCGGCATTTTCATTATAATACTTTTATAGTAGAAATATCAAAAGAAATCATAAAAAAATGTCAGGATAATAAAACTTAAGCAGATATTACTCATATAATATAAAACAAGGAACCTGTTATTTACTCTGTCCCGCTGCCCAACAGTGTAGTACCTTCTGTATGAATTTCTATTCACATTTCCTGCCTAAAAAACACATAAAAATAACTTTTGTTCACAAAACAACAATACTGGAAAGATTATGAAATTGAGAAAAACCACAATATTGAGGAAAAACTAACCGGCACAATAATGAGATTGATGAGATCGGGACGCGGAAAATGAAACCGTATGAAGTTTTATGTATCATATTTTTATCTCAATGTTATTTAAGAAATCTTTGAAGCAAACTCCAAGATATTTCGTTTTGGTATTATCGTTTTTTTTTTTGTAGCAACTGATATTTTTTACATGGTAAAGAGTTTTACAAAGATACTCTAATATTTTTAGAATAACTATTAATAAATGATTAATTCAACGTTAGATCTTATTTTATCGTCGTGATTGTAAAATATATACAACCAACAGACACATATATAGTTCTGACCCTACACTAAGATCGAGTGTCGTGGGTATCAGACTACGAGAGACATTTCGGTCTCACAAATTCAGACCCAAAACAAATTGTGGTATCCCCACATATTTATCTCTGTGGGGATATCGAACCCGCGGCCTTTCGTTTCACAGCCAACTTCTAATCAATCGTGCCAAGGAGGCTATCATAATATCACAAAACACTGCTAAACTGATTTCTATTATTGCAGAATACTGTTGGTAGGTCTCTCATATTATGTGAGAGGTTGATTGGGTAGGTTTCACCGCAATGTCTATTTTTCCTGCCCAACAGCAGTGCAATACACTATTGTGTTCCAGTTTGGGGGACATTGCATCCAGAGTAACAACTTGACATATTGAGACTTAACATCGTTTGTCTCAGGATGGCGAGCGCAATGGAAGCCAAGCATTGCTATGTAATTAATTAGTGTTGTTTTTATTTTCCTACTGTCAATGAGCGATCGTATGGCTTACCATTAGGCAAATGGCAAGTTCAACTCGCCAGTCATAGCAATAAAAAAATCAAACAGCCATTAGTTTGAAAAATTTAAATAAGTCTCTAAAAAGACATGTAAGGTAGAGTCGCCAAATATCGTCCCTTTTTTGTAAAATTATTATAAAAAATTAAAAAAATGCCACAATAATAAATGAAACGTAAAACATTAGGTTCAATATCCCGTTATTCTTAAAATAATCATAAACGCTTCAACATTGTTAGAAAAGATTTAAAAATAGCTTTAACAAAAATACGGAAATTATGGAAATATATTCTTGGGCTCCTAATTCCGTCCCGGGGACGATATTGAGATCATAATAATCAGTAAGTGAACTGGAGTAGTACTTAATCCTTTTCTATTATATAAAACTGAACTTAACTATCATATTAATATATAAACAGTCTTTCCTTAATGATTTTAATCATTGATACAAGTAGGTACTTCTAATTCTCCAAACAAATAGTGCAGACAAATTTTGGTCCTGGATTTTCAATGTTATGTCGTGCATCCATTGGAAACTTTGAATGCATCTTATCCATTTTTCTCCTTTTTGGTCTTGAGAATAGATATTATGACAAACTGGGCATTCAGCATCATTATTCTCGCTATATCTTGGGGACGATATAAGGTTCACGTAAGGGGACGATATTAAGAAATTTCTATTTATTTTGTCGCTTCCATTTAAAGAAAAAACATGTTATAACCTGCACATTTTACTTAATCAATTAACATCTTAGATAATAATAGTTAGATTGACAACAAAAATGTATCAATAAGTTAGGTATCCCAATTTTTATGAAGTCCGAGAATATTTCAACGAAAAACTCACCTTGAACACTTTTTTGATTTTCGAATATCTACCTGTACGAACGTCGTGACGCTCTCACATCTACACAATGGCCGACTGATGCAACTAGCTTTCGCTTCGTGGCACTGATAGTAGATGGGGCTTTTTAAAAAAGTAGATATTGAAGGGGACGAAATTAGGTTTGGGGACGAAATTTGGCGACTGTACCTTACACTTATTATAATTTATAATGATTCTGATGATGGTTATTCTAAATATATGAATACAAAAAAATAATAATATGGCTTCCTCCTCTCTCCTAAATTGTTGCCGTGCCCAACAGGGTCCACATTGTACCTTTTATAAAATATTTAACATCTTTATAACATGTGGTGTGCAATAAAGATATTGAGTATTGAGTATTGAAAAAAGACCAAAAAATACAATAATATTTTATTTATACAAAAAAAAGAAAACAAATTAAACACCGCCAAATGTAAATCATTCCTAAAAGCCCATTCGTTAAAATAATTTATCTATAGTACAAACAAACTGAATTAACGTCCGTACAAGTTGAAAGTAGGAAAATATTTAAATGAACTCCGGTAATTATGCGGAAAGTTGGTCTTCCCGCTCGTTTTGATAAAAGCGGAGGTGCGGACTGACGGACTGTGTGGATCTCTTTGTTGCGGCTGTAATCGTTTACTATCCCTTTATAACTTCAGGGATTATTGTACTCAAACTATAGCCCATAGGTAAAGGGTCGGTGTATCCATAGGTATTGGCGTTTGAAGACAAATGCTCGAAAAAAAAATCCATAGATATTGGAAATAGCTGAAGGTTATTTTAGATATGAAGCAATGAATTATTTTATTATCGTTATGGTTTAAAAATGTTTTACGAATGACCTAAGCAAAAAAAGCAAAACCAGAAGCAGGTCGTAAAAAATATCTGGATGTAGACCGCTTTGGCAATAACTCTAATAAAAACAGTAAAAGAATAGATAACTTACTGACATTTGAAGAATGAGAAGACATCATTCTTCAGGCATCCCATACGCAGCAGAATATCCAACTCAATAAAAATAAATCAGCCACACCAAAATGGCCCTAAATTAATAAACAAAAGCAATTTTCTGATTAATTCCAATATAGAGGAAACTTATAAAGATTTATCCAACTTGAGTCTTGCGCTGAAGCGTAGTTCTATTCCTCTCAGACCTCCGAAGAATTCTTAACACGTAGGAGAGGTCCTTAAATGTACGATATTTGGCATGATTCCGGCGCTCAACCGGCGAACTTACTGAGTACGTGGTTGTATTAAACGCCGAGTTAAACAACGCATTATCGCTTAATGGTTAATCTTTTGTTTTGGCAGAAGCTGCTGGCAGTTCTGGAATGTTTGAATTAAAAGTATTGAATGATGGAAAGATATATTTTTTTGGATGCTCTTATGGCTTTGGTACATATTAAAAGTTTTGAGAGTATTATAGTATAATTTTGATATTAACATTAAAATCTCCTTAACTTTGTACAACTTCTTAAATTTCATCAAAAGTAAATCTATAGTAGCTTTTGTTAAATGTATGGCATTGTCTACAAGTTTAAAAACGCAATCATTTATAGGACACACAACTTGCGTTTCTTTTGATTACTGTATTAACCGAGCAAAATACTTCTTGCGATATTTTCTTAATTTATTCAAAAAATCCTGCGAGGTGTAGGTATCACTTGCTCAATGATCGCATCTATACGCGAAAAAAATAATTGAATATTCCACATGAGCAGCTGCTACATATGTATTACAATACTTTAGTAAACTCGTCATAAATATTTACATTTATCGTCTTACTAAATAACAAAAGCATCCAACTAACCCTCGATCTAACCACGGATACAAAAAGCCACAAAGCCCTAAAATTAAAAGCCTAACCCATTAAACGTCCTCAACAGTTACCGAGCGCTCGTGAAAATTTCCAGCGCAGGGTACAATCGACCACATATACCATGGACCACTGAAACTTTTTCCACGTTAGCCGGACAGTAACTAGTTGCCGAAACTCGTGCTAATGGCGTCGACGAACGGAACCCGTTCAATTTGCTACGTGCCCCTGCTTATACGCGGTGTTATGTTCGAGGACTAAATATTTCATCGGGTTTAAAATTTCAAGTTAACTGGCCAAATTCGTGTAAAAAACAGTCATGAATGTGCTATGCGTAACATGGAATGGTATAAGACGAATGGTAAAAGTACAAAATTCAGAAACTTTTCCAAATGTCCCTCTGCGCAGACAGGAAATAGTTTGTGCAAAAATTACAAATGATTCAACTAGGTATCAAATGACCAATAAAGCGATCGCTATAACATTAAATGAAAATTATATTCTTATTTAAAAATATTACAGGAGATTAATTTCATATAATAATACGCTTATAATAATTTTGACTATCCAAGTATGTGTGAATTTTGGAGACCTGGTTGCAATCCTGTCCTACAACGTATTATATGCATGAGTTATCTGATTAAACCGGTTTAGTTTACTAAACATAAACGCTTATGTATGAACGCGTTAGTTTCGAGTCGCATGCATTATCTTCCACGTGACACATGCAGAATATATCGGTTTGGGGAAATATGGGTCGATTAGATCATATCCAAAACCATAAGGCGGACTGATGATATTTAATTATTTAAATAATAAAATTAGTCTTATATTATACCAATAAAGAGTACAATAAATATTCTGCTGCTTACCATTGATCGAAGGCTTACCCACACAACAATTCTACAAATAGAATTTTTCAAAAAAGAAACCAATATTTGACATGAGGTGCACCCTCAGTAGCAGATGCATGGTTCTTTGTTATGTAAATCGAAGTCTGTTTCATACCAGCTATGACATCTAAAATAGTCTTAAAAAAATTGACAGCTATAATACCACAAAGGGAAATATTCAAAACGCATCGCATTTTTTCTCGGTAATTGAAGCACAGAGTAAACTAACACATACTTTTCCGACCATTTGAGTCGGTATTGCCCGGGGCGGCCTCCGAGGCACCAATGCAGCAGAGTTTAAATTCCCCCTGATTTATGTTGTCCTGCCTTTCTCCCTCGGGTCTCTGATTCCTAACGTACAATTAGTGGATCGTGTATTCGTATACAGAAGTTGGTTTATAGACCGCGGAAATGTGTTTGTATTTGTACATGTTCAATGGGGTCATGAATTAATTGGAGAAAGACAATGTGACGATACTTAGCTTTAATCCATACGCAACCTCATCTCCTAAACTCAAGAGCCATGTATAGTTATTAAATTAAATTATATTACCAAGTTTATAAGCTGATGTTATAATAAGATTTAGACTAGCGAGTATCAAAACCTATGAAGGATTGAGCGCCCTAATAGCATTGAATTTCGGAACAAATATTATAGCAGTTTCTTGTACAGTGCATTTTCTTGACTCATAATTTTAATATCAATACATTTTGATCATAATACCTACAGCATAGATTTACATAAAGGCGTGTCTATTACAAAACTGTCCTCTCAGTTTCTCTTCTACTCGTTGTCTACATAGTGGTGTATTGCTAAATGCCAGCGCTTTTTCTTCCGCTTTTATAGAAAGAAAAACAGGTGTGCCTTGTTCACAGTTGAAATGAAACTTTCATTGCTAGTTGTCAGCAATTATATTCTTTTTATTCTTAGCAGAAAAGAAACAGCTTTGTCTGCTAACATAATGAATCTTATTTTCGCCTTCTTATGTTTAGAATTTAACACTTCAGCAACAGATTTGTACTCAGCTTCAAATAATATTTGAATTTCAAAGTTTTCCTCGGGTTAAACCAGTATTCTTACATGCTTTTCAATATTTCAACATATTTAATCATGGCCCTTGGATTTTCAACCAGGATTTATTTAAACACTAAGCTTTCTATCATTAGTTGAATATTCTATTCAACCTTATAATACCACTGCATTTCATTTTCTTCATAATTTAAATTTCAGTGCAACCTTTCATAACTGGCATGAATCCTGTTATCATTCTAAACGTCTCTATTGTATTCAGGGAGCGTATCCAAATCACTTCCCAGCACCGGTTCATACATCACAGGACCAGCCCAGCGGAAACATCAGCCGCCCATTATAGTCCGAACATCGCATTATAAAGTTAAGTGGCAAAAGTTGGTCACCGTACTTATTTGTGCATTCGGCACGTGCGCACAAACAGGCCGCGGAAGAGATTAATTCGCGAATAGTTGGCGACAACACCGCCCCAGCCAAGACGTGATCATAATTCATTATTTGTGATTTATTTATTAGCGACTTCGAGGGTATTAATTTTTCGAACGAAATATTGGTGGAGATAATAGAAAAGCTATTTTTAATCTCTTCACTTGCGCTAGAGAGTGCATTTGAGACTGTTTGGTGAACTGTGAGCTATCCTATCTAACATTGTTGTGAGTGCAGGCTTGTATTATTTGGATAATGTATCATATGAATAAGTTCAGATGGGTGTACATTAAACCTTAAAACCTTTTATGGATTATTTTTTGGCGGCTTAAGAATTTTGAAAAACAAATAACATATTGGGAATAAAAATCACCGCGATTAGAGTCATTATAACAAACCTAAAACACGCCAGAATATAATATGGATTTTCCAAATAATTCATCAAAGTATTAAAAAAAATACCTTCCATATGTGTACCAATCTCCTGATAATACACAGCAAAGCAAGGTAGCAAAGTGAAAGGAATAATTATCATTATGTGTACATATCATATCACGCATCAAAAACTCACTTCAATATGTAAAAAATGCAAGCAAAACTAGTCTTTAGTATTCAATACAATCAGTTAAAGCGATGCAGGTATATGTACAGCTTCATTATGCTAAAAGTGTAACAGTAATGCTAACGACTCGGGGACGGGCTGTGCTCAAAGATAACTGCTCTATGGCAGATTTTGCTATTGACGCCACGAAAAACGCGGATATGCATTCATGTATTAATAGTGGGATTATCTTGTGTGCATCTCTTTGAAACGTCTAAAGGGTGAATTTTGTTGAATTCTTTCTACACTTATTACACTGACATCTATAAGCGCCTATATCGGAGCTGGCACTAAAATTACGCTTAATTAGCACCCTTCAGCTTTCATTCATGAACCATGTAATGAAGTATTTACGTTACATTGTATGAAGTAAATATGGTTAAATACATTGTAAAAAGGTAACTAGCATGTATCCTTATCGATATAAAACATCAAAAGAAACATAGTTTAAAAAAATGGCTTTTAATGGAGTGTATTAGAACTTCTCTGTATTTTATATAAATCATGAGAGAGCTCAGTAGCAGTCAGTCCGAGGTACTAAAATTAATGAATAAGTTCTAAAATTAAAAGGAAAAGCTATCATGTAATCTAGGTGTGTCTGCAAATATTTTGGCCTTTATTGAGCACTTTGTGTGTGCGCGGCTTTAGAAATTATTTATAATTTTGGTTTTTGTATTTATGGGGAAGAGCAGACATGACAGAAATCATAATTCATATTATGTAGTAAGAAAATAATATTACTACAAAGTTACATAGTCCTGATTTTTTAAACTCATCCAGAAAATTACGGCTATTATCATCATTATCCCATTGCATTCCACTGCTGGAGATAAGCGTCCCCCAAGGTACGTCACTGAGCCCGGTTTGCTGCTTTATGCATCCAGTGGCTACCAACCTTCTTGAGCAAATCGTCCCGTCATTTGGTCAGAGGGCGTCCCACGCTACCTATAATAACGCCTCTAATACGTGTACTATATTCAGTAGGAGACAATAACAGTCGTTTTGACAGAAAATTTCGCCACTGGGTAGATACTCTATTTGTATTGCGCTGCTTAATAGAATGTACATTGCAGCCATTTTTTACTATTCATTTTTGAACACAAAAGCTGCTTAATTTTTTGCGCTGTTAATAATTGAATCTTATGAAAACGCGCGCTTTATGGCCGCACAATATCGCAATCTCTTTATTAGAGTTCCGTTAAATTTTCAAATGGCAGGGCTTTATTTAACGCGCGGATATCCCGCGACAGTGATATTTTGCATAATTAAAGTCACAGCCACTTACCACAATACGTTTTGCTTTCATTGTTTATTGTAGAACAGAGATACGATATCTTGTTTGATAAATTCATATTAGATTTGTGCTTTACTAGTCATTGTAGCAAATATTTAATGTTCCGGAATAGTGGTGTAAAAATATTAATCCAATATACAACATTTTCTGTTAGTACTCTAGTAAAATTAAATGAAATGTATTTGAAATTAAATGTATTCATTGGTTATGTAGGCAATAAAAGAGCTCTTATGACAAGTTAATACACATAGCACTAATTAATCTCCATACTTATACAAAATATTTTCTATAGTATTATTTAAGTATATTAATTTTTTATCTTTATTTATTTAGTTAATTTCTTATTAATATTTTATATAAAATATTAATTACTACTTTATGGTGAATTGTTTTTCAAATAAATACATAATTTACGTTAATCATATTAAATTAACTTTTGACCCGAGTTACGTACGCTCAGACACTAGAATTTAAGTAATTAAGATAAGATAGCTATGTCTCCTTGGAATTATAATCTTGTTTATTCGTGTAACTTAGATGTAAGAATATGTTTGTGAATTAGTCTGAAATACACTCTCGTGTAGAACGGTTGTTCTTTTTTAAAAGCTCCTCCGGCTCGCTCCCCTCGTAACTGGCGCAGTCGTGGTAGGATAGTCCAACTCGCGACGTCGGTCATTTTTGCATAAACTCTGCGAATACGGCTACATTCGAGCGGCTATCCGAAACCAACCTATAGAGACCGGACGACGAAGATCAAGCGTTCCAGGCTCCACGGTGGTTCGAGCAATGTGGTGTTGGAGGTAAAATCCAATTCTTTTATTACCCAGTATCCCTTGTTCGAATCCCGCGTTTTTATTTGTGTTTGTGTTTAGTGTTTGTTTGCATTGACCTTAAAATCGGTTAGGTAAAATAATACTAAATACATAAATAAGTGTTAAATCTCTAAATCGATTTATAGCTTATTAATTTAAATTGTTTTTACTTAAAATCAGTAAAACCAAATAACTTTTAAATAAAAGTATTAAATAAAAACCCTAACCCGGTTTAACACATATATAAGTAAAATAACTCTATTAGTTATTTTTCAGTAAAGTATATAACGTTTTTAAAATGACACAAGAGGGAGTAACCCCGTTGTCACAGCTGGCGCAAGCAGCCACACGTCCTATGACAGTTAACTACGACTTAATTGACAAAGTATTGCCAATATATGATGGCAACAGTAAATCATTGAACTTTTACATAAGATGTGTAGAAAGTGTTTTAAAGAATCATGGTATACCCAGCACAGACCATATTGTGTTATGCCTTATTCGAAATAAAATAATAGGAAAAGCTTTAGAGGCCATCTCACTCGAGGTAGATATAGAGAATTGGTCATCGATAAAAACCGCTCTATTAAATAGATTCGGTGAACAACGTAACGAAGTTCAGTTGTTACAGGAAATGATGCGTTGCACCAAATCCAAAAATGAATCGTGCGAAGCATATGGTAAAAAAATAAGAGATCTATTAGATGCACTGTGCAGTGTAGGCGAATCTGCTACCAAAGATAGTAGATACTACCAGACAGTAGCCATAGACACATATATAGACAACATCGACTATAACATTGGTCTTGGTGTTAGAATCAATTATCCACAGACTTTAGAAACAGCGATAGCGTTAGCAAGACAGGAAGAGCTTAAGTTGAAACGGGCGGAAAATAAAATAACACAACCCCTGTTTCAACCCAAACAAACGTTTAATCGACCATACATAGGTACGAGACCACCCTTTGTAGGCAATAACTTGTCGGCGCAGAATTTTAATCCGCGCGCCATTAAACAAGAATCATCCACGCAATTTAAAAGCTCAGGTTCGCGCACATACCCAAATTTTCAGGTAGATGCCTTAGAAAATCCAAAACCTTGATTCATTATCTACCGGAATACGAATATATAATTGACCAGTTGCCGTATATACAGGTACCGCACATAGGTAAATTCTTAGTAGACACCGGAGCGTCACGCTCGCTTATCAGTACGGATGTCTTATTTAATAAACAGATCGCGAAGAATGTGTTTACACAACCGTTTAAGATAAACACAGCTCATGGGACTTCTTCCCACGATAAAGTTGTACAAATGTCTTTGTTCTCAATTTTAGGAACGGATGTTGATCATAATTTTTTAGTATTTGATTTTGATGAGAATTATAAAGGTTTGATAGGAAGCGATATACTTAGTACTTTTGGATGTCGAATAGACTATAAAAGTAAGAAACTAATAACAGAGTCAAACACAATAGACTTATATTTTAAAAACATAAAAATTATAAGAAATATCAATGAAAATGTACAAGTAAATAAATTCACAACCGATGAAATTGATTCTGAATTAAAAAATAATTTACGCAGAATCAGAACAGAACATTTAAATAGTGAAGAAAGACGCGAAGTAAATAAACTTTGTTTCCAGTATCGCGACATTTTTTATGTAGAAAATCTTCCATTAACATTTACACATTCAGTTAAACACTCATTGCGATTAACTGACCAGACTCCTATATACACTAAAAATTACAGGCGTCCGCCTTGCGAACAAGTTGAAATCCAAAAACAAGTGGATAGCCTATTAAATAAAGGAATTGTTAGAGAAAGCATGTCGCCTTGGTCGAGCCCTGTTCATTTAGTATCAAAAAAACAAGACGCATCAGGTCAAGTTAAATGGCGCCTTGTCGTAGATTATCGTAAATTAAATGAAAGAACCATTGAAGATAAATATCCTATACCTAATATTAGTGATATTCTGGATAAATTAGGACGCGCGCAGTATTTTACTACGCTAGACCTTGCTTCAGGATACCACCAAGTCGAGATGGACCCGAACGATATAGAAAAAACAGCTTTTACAACTGACAAGCATTATGAGTTTCTTAGAATGCCCTTTGGCTTAAAAAACGCACCTAGTACGTTTCAACGCCTTATGAATAACATACTTAGAGATTTATTAGCAGACGGAACATGTATCGTTTACTTAGACGATATCCTTATTTATTCCACATCATTACAAGACCATATGACTAAGTTAAAGAAAGTCTTTCAAAGACTTAGGGAACATAATTTTAAAGTGCAGTTAGATAAATCAGAATTCTTAAGAAAAGAAGTAGGATATCTTGGACACGTTTTAACCCAAAATGGCTTAAAACCCAACGAGGATAAAATCCTTGCTGTAAAGAAATTCCCAATTCCAACCACTCAGAAAGAAATTAAATCTTTTCTTGGACTTGTGGGTTATTATAGAAAGTTTATTCCAGATTTTGCCAAATTAACAAAACCATTAACGAAGTGTTTGAAGAAAAATGCTAAAGTAATTCATACACCTGAATTTATAGAGGCAGTAAATAAGTCGAAACAGGTTTTGTGTAACGCTCCTGTGTTACAATATCCAGATTTTAATAAACCGTTTATATTGACAACAGATGCTTCAGAAGTATCAGTTGGTGCAGTTTTATCTCAAGGAACAGTTGGTTCTGATAAACCTATAGCATACGCATCACGTACCTTATCTGAAACAGAAAGTAAATATGCACCCATAGAGAGAGAATTATTAGCTATAATCTGGGCTACTAAATATTTCAGACCATACTTATATGGCCGCCAATTTACTATATACACAGACCATAAACCTTTAACATGGTTAATGTCCCTTAAGGACCCCAATTCAAAACTCACCCGATGGCGTTTACGTCTCGAGGAATATGATTATAAGATAGCATATAAAAAGGGTAAATATAATACCAACGCTGACGCATTATCACGAATAAAAATAAATGCGTTAGACGCGATAGAGAAACCAAGTACGTCCGAACAACGAGAATTAATTGATGAACTTGAGTCCCTAGGAGAAGGACCCTCGTCCATAAGGTCACTTTTACAATTAGATGATTTACTACCCCAAGCATCAAATGAAGTATTAGCAGATACACATATTTCGGAACAATTCGAACAAAACATAAATAACATACCGAATTGTCCCGACGCAATAGATAAAAAGTTAAAGCAGTTCCATATTCGGAGTTCCCCAGGAACGGAATATAGAATAGAGGATAAGTCAAAAAATAACTACAGTATTAAACATGTATTTATACCTATTAATAATACCGAAGAGGAAACTATAAGATTTTTGAGAGAACATACAATTGCAGATAGGAAATTTTATTGCTATTTCTATAACGAAGAATTATACCCAGTTTTTTGTAAAGTATATAATTCAGTATTCGACCAACGCGGTCCGAAGCTATTTAGATGTCTCACACGAGTCACGCTTGTCGATGATACCTGTGAACAGAAAACATTAATAAAAAAATATCATGAAGGTAAAACCATACATAGAGGTATCCAAGAAACTTGGAAACATCTCCAAAAGAATTACTATTGGACGAATATGTTAGTATCAGTTCAAAAATATATAAATGAATGCGAGATTTGCCTTAAATCTAAATACGAAAGAAACCCATTAAGACCACCGTTAGCCTTAACGGACACACCTGACAAACCTATGCAGCATTTGTATATGGATTTGTATAGTTCCGATGGTATGACGTTTTTGACCGTCATAGATAATTTTACAAAATTTGCACAGGCAATCCCGTTGCATGCGTCAACAAGCATTCACGTTGCGGAAGCACTTTTGCAACTCTTTGCAATATTAGGTGTACCTAATAAGATAACTACGGACTCTGACCACAAATTCGATAATGATGTTATTAAGGAAATATGCGCGATGCATAGAGTTGATATCCACTTTACAACTCCATATAATCCAAACTCTAATTCATCCATAGAGAGATTTCACTCAACGTTAGGCGAATTAATAAGATTACAAAAATTAACTGATAAAAATAATATATCCATCCTCGTAAGGAATGCAATAATAGCTTATAATAACACTATACATAGTGCAACAGGCTTTACACCGTTTGAGTTGCTCTATGGCCATACAAGCAGTCGTAACCCTTTAGAACTGTTTTACACGCAGGAATATTATCAGGATTATGTCCTAAAACATAAAGGTCAAATGGAAATTGCCCAAAAATTAGTAGCTTCAAAGTTAGCATTTGATAAAGAGAAGGTTATACAGAGGGCCAACAAAAGTAGTGAAAACATTACTTTTAAGACAGGAGAAAAAGTATATAAGCAAGTCGCGAAATCAAAGCGTAGTAAGAAAACCGAACCGCGATACTTAGGCCCATATACAGTTGTTAGAATACACCCAAATAATATCATTGAAATTGTGGGAAAACACGTAAATGCCAAGACAATAAGGGTTCATTGCAGACTGTTAAGACGACCCTCTCAACTTACAGACTCATCATCTTCAGGCTCATCGCCGGAAGCGTCGGATCCCCCACAGATCCAGTGATTCAGCCGATCCATACAGAAGACGGCCTATTAGTGATTAAAGATGCAAAAGTAGTACACAAAACAGATACATACAGTTTATTATGTACATATAACACGAGCTATCTTTATCATGTTTTTCAGGAATATATAAGTATTTACTCCAAGATTGTGTTAGTTGAAAATTCGCAGCATACATATGCAGAGAGATACGTGCATAGGCAACAGATTCAGTATTTAATTGATAACATTGTTAGTAAATTCTTTTACATATTACCAACGAACACAATAAGAAATAAAAGAGGATTAATAAATGGTTTAGGCTCTATTGTTAAAGCAATAAGCGGGAATTTAGACGACAGCGATGCGCAACACTTTGAGAACGAAATAGATAAGTTGCGAAAACAAACATATGCTGTTACAGATAGTCAAAAAGTCAGTATTAGCTTAATGAAACAATTCATTGACGAATATAATGAAAATTTAAATAAAATAGAAAGAAATTTGGATATGGTGGTAACGAATGTTAATAACGTAAATAAAAATTTGTCTTTGTTAACGTCACGGTTAGAGATGCTCCAATCTCATATCCAAATCGAGAATGGCTTACAGCTTATATATAATAAAGTCAGTATCCTAGAATCCGCTATAACGTTTGCATCCATAGGGAAATTGCACCCCAGTGTCATAGACCCTATGTATTTATTAACAGAATTAATTAAAATTGAGCAAACTTATAAACTACCCTTAGAAGCCAGACGTGAGAATATGTACCTTATTGAGAAGGTAATAATGGTCAAAGCATACAATACACCTAATACACTCACCTTCATATTAGAAATTCCTATTGTGAGTCCTATAACCTATGACCTCCTCCACGTCTATTCCTTGCCCGATATTAACAATCTGACACGCATCCCCACTGCTCCATACCTCATACTGGGTAGTACTGAGTTTACTTACCTTCAACAACCATGCCATCGAATAACCGACGAGCTTCAAATATGCAGTCACTTGGAATTAAAGAAAATAGAAAATAACGCGGACTGCATTATCCATATTATACATCACATGCCAGCCGAAAATTGTCGACTAGCTAATGTTAACTTACCCGCCGTGAAACTTCAAGAAATACAAGGAGGTACCTGGCTCGCTATAACAAGAAGCCAGGAAATTGTGAAAACGAAATGTGGCGAAAAGGAGAGTTTTCAGCGTATTCAAGGCGCATACTTACTAAGCGCTACGGAAGGGTGCCTACTCTACATAAATGGCGTAACGCTACGAACGCATCGTAGCAGAGTTATAATAAAGGAACCCATCCCTTTGCCGAGGATTGAGATACCACGAATTAACATAACGTTAAATCAGATAGAATTAGAACATGTGGATCTCGATAAACTACACATCCTTGCTGCTCACACCCCTTCAGTTCCAGACATGGAGAGGAGCTACGCGCCTACAACGAACCCCAGCTGGACTTCAATCGTCACCCTGAGCGTTATAACTATAACACTAATATGCTTGGGCACCCGTTACTACAGGACCAGGCATAAACAACCCCAACAACGAGGACACGTTGCTGTTGAAATGGTGGAACCAGACAACGAGCAGCGTAGCGGTCCTACGTCGGTGGAACCGCCCCTCCAGAGGACACTATTGTATCCATCCCTCGCTACGGAGACACCAACTTCGGCCGTACGCAGCCCTCTGGGAAGGGAGGAGTTACGTACGCTCAGACACTAGAATTTAAGTAATTAAGATAAGATAGCTATGTCTCCTTGGAATTATAATCTTGTTTATTCGTGTAACTTAGATGTAAGAATATGTTTGTGAATTAGTCTGAAATACACTCTCGTGTAGAACGGTTGTTCTTTTTTAAAAGCTCCTCCGGCTCGCTCCCCTCGTAACTCCCGGCGAAACAATCTGCCAGCGCTGTCCCCTCACCAAGACCCAGACAAACTGTACAGTTCATTATTTGAAATTATTAAATGTGAATTTAGAAAAGTATATAAATCTAAAACTATTATGGTAAATCAGCGAATGACATTTAGTGAGTGGGCAACCACTGGTTTATTTAAAAGTCGGAATAAACTATATAATCTGTACAATGAAAGAATGTTTAACCAAAATCCGACTTTTAAGGAATATGTAAAAAATTACTCCAGAGTTTTCAAACGAGCTTGTTCCACAGCTAAATCGTTATATTTAAGAAATAAAATCAAAATGTCTAACAATAAAATCAAAACTACTTGGAATATTATTAATTCTGAATCTGGTAAAAACTCGGTACGTGAAAATAACTTTAATCTTAAAATAAATAATAGGAGTTGTACAGCAGATCTGGAAGTAGCAACTGAATTTGAGAGATTTTTTACTGATATTCCCAAAAATACCACCCAACATCTTCAGTCATCTTCGAGGTCTGCTTTATCTATACTTGAAAAACTTGTACCTAAATGTAACGTGGCGTTTGAGTTCTCGCAAATTGGGCCGCAGCATATATTAAAATCATTTAAAGAAATTAGTTTAAAAAAGACCGCAGACTTGTGGGGAATTTCTGTAATTAATATATCTTTAATCATTGAGCATATAGCACCCCACTTAGCAGAGATATTCAACCGCTGTGTGGTATCTGGTGTTTTTCCTGACCTGATGAAACAAAGCAAGGTGGTGCCTCTTTTTAAATCCGGTGACAGCTCGGATCCGACCAATTTCCGACCTGTTTCAATTTTACCAACGCTTAGCAAGTTATTTGAGAAAATAATTCTTACTCAATTATTAACACATTTCAACACCAATAACTTGCTACACCAGAAACAGTTCGGATTTACGAGGGGTCGATCAACAATTGACGCGGGAGTATCTCTCCTAAAACAAATCTTTGACGCTTGGGAAGAGTCGCAGGATGCACTTGGTGTATTCTGTGACTTATCTAAAGCCTTTGACTGCGTAGAGCACGACACTCTGGTCAGGAAATTACGCCACTATGGTATCAGGAACCGAGCTCTCAATCTTTTGTCCTCCTATTTGAGCAATAGGGTACAGAAGGTTGATATTAATGGAAAACTTTCTGGAGGATCTGCGGTCACTATGGGAGTACCGCAGGGTTCAATTCTGGGACCTTTTCTATTCCTGGTCTACATAAATGACTTACCCTATCACGTCGGGAATAATCACGAAGTTGTGTTGTTTGCGGATGATACATCTTTGACATTTAAAATTAAAAGACAACAATTAGATTTTGATGAAGTAAACAGTGCCCTTCGTGAAGTTGTACATTGGTTTAATATTAATAATTTATTACTTAATGCTAAGAAAACTAAATGTATTAAATTCACACTGCCCAATGTTAGGCAATTATCTACCACTGTACAAATTAACGGTGAAGAATTGGATCCTGTTGCGTCTACTACGTTTCTGGGCATTACGGTCGACGCTAAACTCCAGTGGGGGCCGCATATCAATAAACTATCTGGTAGATTAAGTTCAGCGGCATATGCAGTTAAAACCATTAGACGTTTAACGGATGAGGCAGCGGCAAGAATTGTCTACTTCAGCTATTTTCATAGTATAATGTCCTATGGCATTCTTCTCTGGGGAAATGCTGCAGATATAAATAGTATTTTTATTTTACAAAAAAGAGCTGTTAGGGCCATTTATCAACTTGGTCCAAGAGTTTCATTGAGAGAAAAGTTTAAAGAAGTGGATATTCTTACTGTTGCATCTCAATATATTTATGAAAATTTATTATATGTTCGTAAGAATATAACTCAATTTAAGCGTAATTGTGACATGCATAGTAAGAACACTAGGAACAAACATAATCTTGCCTCACACGTTACTCGTCTCCACAAGATAAATAATTCTTTTATGGGTCAAAGTGTACGCTTCTTTAACAAGCTTCCCAACAGTTTAAGAGAACTTCCAATTAATAAGTTTAAAAAAGTAATAAAAGCTAAGCTGTGTAAAAAGGCATACTATAGAATTTCAGATTATGTGGAAGATAAAACTGCTTGGGAATAAATTCATCATGTTTTGCATTAAACTGACATAATTGTAACTTGTGACATGAATCATTTTATTTGTAAATGGCGATATAAAAAAAAAACAAAAGAAAAAGAAAGAAAAAAAGAAGACAGTTCGTGTTGCTGAGGGAGTTTCTTGCGCCGCTTCTTCTTCACAGCTACAACACGTTCCGAAGCGGTGGTAGCAGAAAAGGACGATTCAAAAGATCTTGTGAAAGACTATTTGAATAAAGAATATTTTGATTTTGATTTTGAAACAAATTCAGTGGGCTTACACTACCACTGAATACTACGCGACGCGACACAGTTCTGAGTATATCCAGCGAATAAGTCTCACTGGGCTTGTTTTGGGTCCAACTTATTAAATAAAGACCATAAGTACTTCCGAAACGTCCTGTTAATTTGGCCTTACTCCAGATCCAAGGCGACCTTGACTGAGAAGGCACGGCAAATGAACTTAGCGGGCTTTACTTTAAAAATACTTTACCCATTTTTGATTCGATCCAGAGAAACAAACTCAGTGGGCTTGGTTTTGGTCAATTTATTAAAATAAGTATTTGTAAATGGTTTCTTAGATTTACGCGAATGTTACACATTGAAATAAAAGTATTATTTACGGATTTTATCGCGAAATTGATTTAATTTTTACATTTTTTATCTTCCCGACGTTTCGATCACTTTACAGTTTTCATGGTCACGGGGCGGACTGAGGTATTAGTCATCCGCTCAGTGACTGTTACAATTTAACTACCCTAATTTTTCAAATATTAAATTAAAAAAGTTAATTTAAAAAGTTAATTGGTTTTAGCGTTCCGATCTACGCAGAAGGAGCTCACTATGTCTTGAGGTCTGGCAGTTGGTCTTTTGGGTTCCGATTTAATTAAATGTAGAATTGGATCCCATGCTGGTGCAAGCTTCAAGCCATCTTCTCTATTGAAATTTGGATGTTTTTTAATTTCAATAGCCTCGCGAAACATCCTGGGTAGGAAACGGTGTTCTTTTGCGAGGACTTGGGGCTGGTCAAAACGAAGGTAATGCTTGGAGCCTTCTTCAATGTGTTCAGCAACTGCAGACTTCGTTGAGCGTCGATGTTTGACGTCAGCTATATGTTCTTTTACGCGGGTCCCTATGCTTCTTTTGGTTTGACCAATGTAGGAGAGGCCACAGTCGCAATCTATTTTATATACTCCCGGTTCTTGCAAAGGTATATTACACTTGACAGGTGGTAGAAATTGACTTATCTTCTTGGGCGGCTTGAAGTAGGTTTTGATAGAAGCACGCTTCAGGATATAGCCAATCTTGTCTGTGACTCCTTTAATGTATGGCAATACAACCGGGACCCGTTCAACTGTGGCTGGTTTCACTCGGTTTCTGTGACGGCGGTGTGGAATTTGGAGCTTGTTGTCTCGCAGTACTTGCTTGATGTGTTGCAGCTCAGTCGCCAGGTGTTTCTCGTCACAGATTCCTTGTGCTCTCTGAAACAAAGATTTACCCACGGTAGCTAACTGTTTTGGATGGTGGTGAGAATCACCGTTCAGATATTTATCTGTATGGGTCTTTTTCCGATACACAGTATGACTTAAGGACTGATCAGGATTACGGATTACTAAAACATCTAAGAAAGCAAGAGATTTATTATGTTCTAACTCCATAGTAAATTGAATTTTATTGTTGATGGAGTTAAGATGATTTAAAAATGCAGTTACTTGATTAGATGGTAAAATTGTGAAAGTGTCATCTACGTACCGCTTGTAAAATCTAGGTGTGACTGGGGCTGTACTAAGGGCTGTCTCCTCAAAGTCCTCCATGAAAATATCGGCGACTACAGGGGATACAGGTGAGCCCATAGCGACGCCATCCAATTGTACATAGTATTTATTATTCCACAACATATAGCCGGATGTGAGGCAATGATTTAGTAATTCTGCATATTCTAGTGGGATGTTATTCTCTGCTAACTTCTTAGTAACAGTTGTGATGCAGTCTTGTACTGGTAAGCTTGTAAAAAGCGACTGGACATCAAAACTAACCATTGTTTCATTGTCAGCTAATTGTAGATGTTTAATTTCACTGACAAATTGGTATGAATCCTTCACAGATGCTCTAGTGTTTCCTCTGAGTGGTGAAAGCACTTTTGCTACGTGCTGAGCCAATCTGTAAGTTGGTGTGTCGATCTGACTCACAATGGGACGTAGTGGAGCATTTTCCTTGTGTATTTTTGGTAATCCATACAATTTTGGAGGTTTTGCACACGATGGGATAAGTGACTTAACGTTCAGATCTAACTTTTCGGAGTATTTAATTATTAAAGAGCTAGTGGCCTTTAATATTTTGTTAGTCGGGTCTGTTTTGACTATTTTATAAGTACTGTCATCCGATAAAAGTTGTTCAATTTTCTGGTTATAATCTGAAGTATCCATCACTACTGTCGCATTACCTTTATCTGCACGGAGAACAGTTAAATCTTTCATCGATCGCAGGTTCTTTAAAGCGATAATTAGATGTTTTGGGAGATTTGGTTTGGGCACTTTGTTTCGACGTAATAAAGATGATATATCTTGACGTATCGCCTCCGAATCTTCCCTTTTCATATTGTTAATGAAGAGACTGTTCTCAACGTTACAAATAATGTCTTCATACGGTATCCTACGTGGAGTTACGGCAAAATTTAAACCTCTTGATAAAACCTGAACTGTGTTTTCATCCAATGTTTGTTTTGACAGATTAATGACAGCGCGTTGTTCGTCTGCGCGGGAGTGAGTGTTATCTACACAGGGGTAGCCACCGTGTAACCTAGTATGAGATAGCGATATTTGTGGGAGTGTGGCCAGGTTGACACGTTTTTCCTAAGGTATCGGGAAACTTTGACCGCTCTTTAAAAAAATATAATTGCTAAAATATCGATATTTTAACTTTGAGTGGAACTACAGTGCCCATACACGCCTGGGTCACCAGCCATCACCCAGAACTAATAAAAACACTGTATAACATAAACATAATTTAAGTAAATAGCTAGTTCTTAAAATAAAAACTATTGTAATAAAAGCAAATAACAAAATAATATCTAGTCCACTCCGTGACCACGAAATTTGTAAAGTAATCGAAACGTTGCGTGGAGAAGTTAAAAAAAGCAAAACTTAAACCAAATCCGCGATAGAATCCATAAATAATAGTTTTAATTCAAAATCAATATCTACTGCGCAACCATATACAGTTCAATACCTATAAGGAAATAGTTTAAAAAATAAAAGATAATTAATGAGATTTGTTTTTTAATATGTAATTTAAATCTTTAATATCTTTTGTTTTAGGGAATATCAACCGTCGGACCGCTGGCCACCCCAAATAATGTAAATATTTGCCTCCAAAATGTCAAATTTCCTGGAGTCAAGCGGTTACGCCGATAAGGACAGGCTACAAAAGCTTGCATCTCTTTCTTACATGAACGTTATGTATAAATCTCTTTCGTTTTGTGTAAAAGGGATAGAACATGTGACTCCGTCTATTAGTTTCTCCGTCTACGGTTATCTATGTCTGGGTACGTTCCATGCCTGCTCTCGGAGTTGTTATAATTTTTGGCATTTGATTTGGTGGAAAGTTTTTCACACAGGGGTAGCCACCGTGTAACCTAGTATGAGATAGCGATATTTGTGGGAGTGTGGCCAGGTTGACACGTTTTTCCTAAGGCATCGGGAAACTTTGACCGCTCTTTAAAAAAATATAATTGCTAAAATATCGATATTTTAACTTTAAGTGGAACTACAGTGCACATACATGCCTGGGTCATCAGCCATCACCCAGAACTAATAAAAAACTGTATAACATAAACATAATTTAAGTAAATAGCTAGTTCTGAAAATAAAAACTATTGTAATAAAAGCTAATAACAAAATAATATCTAGTCCCCGTGACCATTAAATTTGTAAAGTAATCGAAACGTCGCGTGGAGAAGTTAAAAAAAGCAAAACATAAACCAAATCCGCGATAAAATCCGTAAATAATAGTTTTATTTCAAAAACAATATCTACTGCGCAACTATATACATTTCAATACGTATAAGGAAAAAGTTTAAAAAATTAAAGATAATTAATGAGGTTTGTTTTTTAATATGTAATTTAAATCTTTAATATCTTTTGTTTTAGGGAATATCAACCGTCGGACCGCTGGCCACCCCAAATAATGTAAATATTTGCCTCCAAAACGTCAAATTTCCTGGAGTCAAGCGGTTACACCGATAAGGACAGGCTACAAAAGCTTGCATCTCTTTCTTACATGGACGTTATGTATAAATCTATTTCGTTTTGTGTGAAAGGGATAGAACATGTGACTCCGTCTATTAGTTTCTCCGTCTACGGTTTTTCATATTTAATAATGTGTTTATTTTTGCATTCATTATATTTAGATGTTTCTCGTTTATTTAGAGTGTCAATGCAATGTTTAAAATCAAATGCTGATAATACTGTCTTAACTTCATTGGATAATTTCTCAACACAAATATTTATGTAATGTAGGTCGGATCGTGTTTCATGTATGGTAGCTTGTAACAGTTTTTTACTCGCCTGGTATAGAATTTTTTCAAGTATTTGTAACTTGTCATAAAAATATTTTTATTTATTTTGCTCGATCGGTCATCCGTATTACAGCTCTTATAGGTCTATACTCGTTTTGCTGAAGCTGGCTATAAAGAAAAGAGCCTGGTCATTGGATTTGTATTCATTGATGTTTATTTATTTTTTTATTTCAATGAATGGCAAGTCGAGTATGCCGTTCGCCTGATGGTAAGCAATACGACAGCTCATGGACAGTAGCAAAACAAAACAACACCTTGAATTACAAAGCAATGCTTGGTATTCCACTGCGCCCGCCATCCTGAAACATAAGATGTTAAGTCTCAATATATCCAGTAGTTACTCTGGCTACACTGTCCTTCAAACCGAAACAAAACAGTGCATTTAAACTGCTGTTTGGCGAGAGAAATAGTAATTGGGGTGGTACCTACCCAGATGCCCTCACACATATAAGAGACCTACCACCAGAAAATGATGCGTTTATTTAGACATATTGTATTTATTTTACTTTATTCTTCTAAAATGTAGTTAAGTAACTTTATTTGACAGCATGTGAGGGCTGGTATTCTATCATCAAATGTATAAATAATAACGACTAATTACTCCAACAACTTAATCAATACTAAGGCAAACAAAAACCATCAGAAAATTCCCAGGGCACAGCTAATCCTATCTACAACTGCTTGCTATTTTCAACATTTATACCTGCAATATCTTTACCAAGCAATACCATGAAATCTTCCAATACGCTCTGTAAAGAATACTCCACATTTGCAGAAATATTGAATAGCAACACACGAGTATACTTATTTACGTATACCGACTTATCAGTTATTCATTGAATTCCAATGCAGTTCTCGACGAAGGAAAGCCAGCCGTTAAATAAACGAGTATTCCGTACTAGTAGATCGTGGTTTGATACGGGATCTCAAGAGGTAATATCACAATTCGGATCAAATATTCTTGGTTCTTGTTTTGTCTTTTAGGATTGCGTGGTCAATGAGTGAGGAGGAGATTCTATTGAACACAAAATCTTTTCTTTGTTTGTTTCACTTTAAAAAGCCCAAAAATGTTCTAAAACCATTCAAAAAATTAGTGACCTATAGGCACTTGAATTTCATTTGCATATTGTAATTACTAATTTCCATGTATAAGATGAGATTAAACTGTAAAGAAGAAGAATAATGTAAAAGGATTTTGTAAAATCAAACATTTAAAAAAGCCAAATTAAATAAATAAATGTTCTTCCTATGGGCACCACCACATCAAACATTTTAGTTAAACAGCAGAAATCTTTCCAAAGAATAAGGAAAGAATTTAAAATTCAGACTAGCTACGCTATCCTAACTCTCGTATAAATAAAAGGTGTCGCTCTGAAAAGACGTAAAACACCCAACACGTGTTTGCCTACATAAACTTCTTCAGCTGAATATTTTTCAAACGTCTGGTGCGACATTCGGACGCTATTTCAACAACTTTACAAGATCTTGAGCAATTTGTATACGTCATTTGTGAGGTGTATTTTCTATATTTTGTGCATAAAAGATTAATAGTCTTGCCAAGGAGTGGTTCGAAGCTTTTATACATGCAACGTCTAACTGGACATCTCTTTCTATTGTGGATATTTCTTTAGCATTTGTTTTGTTATTCTATTGCGAATCATTGTCATCATAACCCACTTTACTAATGGAAATATGCTTCTCCAACTGCACAACACTGGTCACGGCCATTAATAATAGATAAATAAATTAAATAAAATACCGTTAATACCGTTAAATAAAATACTCGTTCCTCTGTCTTTTCTTGATCCTTCAAATACCCTTTCCCTCTTCCCATCTTTTTTCCTTCCTGCTCCCCTCCCGATTTGATGGGCCGGCAATACATACTTGATCTAAACGTTATGGGTGTTCATGGGCCGCAGTGATCACTAACCATCAGATGACCTGTTTGCTAGTTTGTCGGAACTAGGCAATGAAAAAATCCTCCTTTCGGCTCGGCTTCTTATTTTAATCCCCGCATAACTGGTTTGCGAAGATTATCACTCCAGCTAGCCTCAGAACTTCCTACTCTAGATTTGTCAAGCTATAATATACTTATTCTACGCCCGAGTGACACGTCTCATGTTGCAGACCTTCTTAAGCTACGGTAACTGGTTACCATCAGGCGGGCCATATGCTCAATTGCCTCGTTAGTAATATTTAAGTGTCCATCTTAGCAGGCGTTTCATTTAATAGATGTTTGTTTTACGTCTCATACGATATTAAGCGGTCTTTTTTGGTTATTTTTCTTACAAAATATTTGTTGTGAATGTTGTTGTCATTACTGCTATTCATTTAATGAATACTACATGGAAATATATGACCATATACGCAGTTTCGTCCAATTTAGCAAAATTCATTTGTGGTTCAATGTAATGGACAATATTGCATAATGTGTGTGACAAACGTATGTAGAGCGTTATTAATTACCAATAAATATTATTATAATGGAGTAAATAGCTGCACAATGCATCTGTATCTAAAATAATTTCAACTGAAATTAATAGTTAGAAATTCTGCTTTAAAGTTATCTATAATAGGGCTGCCCATAAGGTCTTTTATATCTCCGTTCAGATTGTGACTGTCACGGTAGCAATTATTATACCTATATTATAATAGTAATATCTAAAAACAAGTGTGCTTCACTATCACCATCTTCTTTTTCTTTGTATTTATTATTATAGTCATTATTTGCTTTTCTTCAATATTTTATCCTTTGAAAATTGTTATACGTAGTAGGTTTGTAATAAAGCTATTTTAATTTTGTATCAGTTAACAAATAAAGGTTTTTCTATTCTATTCTATTCATTTGCAAGACATGCTGTAGGTCCTGTAACAGTCTATAATAGCCTCTGCTGAACACGGAATACCTTTAAAATTCAGAGTCTTCTCAGGCGGCGCCGCGTTGGATCCGGTGGTAACTTTAATACTAATGGTCCACTTAGTCATTGCTTAACTTAAATTATGTAATTACACGAAAACATTAATTCACCATAAAATAGTAATAATAGGTTGCCTATGGAGGCGAAGATGACCACTCGCTCGATGGATGGACGACATCATTAAGACCGAGAAAATAAAAGACCGAGAAAATAAAACCGAGAAAATGGTGCGATACAGAAGAGGCCTATATCCAGTAGTGGATAAATTCGGGCTGATATGATGAAGATGAAAATAGTAATAAATATTATTCGATAAGATATTATTTTGTAAGTAGAGATAAAGTACACTATTGACTGCCCTCTATTTTTCCTTCTCTTATGTCAAGTTGGAAAGAGTGCGGTGCGACCGCTTTTTATATCATTTTATTGATTAAAGTTAAAAATGAAGTTTAATGGTGTGACTAAATGATATAAATAAATAAACGAATTTCATTTCAGAGATGGATCAAAAAAAGCATTAGATGTTTAAGTTACGCATTTTCTTGCTCATCCACAGTCAGCTATTATGTAAAATTCCAAGGTCTACAATAAGTTATAGTTTGCAGTCACATACTTTTACAAATACAACTTCTTCAACAACTCGCCATTCTGCATATAGCATCAATGCATGATTGTATCTTTCTCTCCCTTTTCAGCCACGTGAAGTCCAATGCTGAACATAACATCAAAAATGTATCGAATGGAGAAAACTACCATATGAATGCCGGCTCTGGCTACTATACCATCTATGTTAACTGTTCGTACACATTAGTTGCAGTGTATTTACTTCATCCAATAAAGCATAGCTAATAAAATCCAACTTGATTTAAAATGAACTTAATCAGAATCAATTGAATCTGTACCGTGTATCGCCCGATAATCAAGTTGGCCAACTAAAATATTCAAAGTGCAAACGCTAAGGCGGACTATAAATATAGTTTAAAAATCACATCGAAGCCAGGTGAAATGAATAATTCAGGCAACGCAGCGAGATCGCGCCAGCTCTTGCTTCAATATTAAATCTTTGACATCGATGCGCTGAAAACATCGCGGTTATGTTTGGGAATGATATTAAAACGAGATTACTGTCGATTGTTGTGAGCTGCTACAACGGTAGATACATTTAGGTGATCTGTGGTTACGAATTAGTTTGTGGTCAACAAATCACCGTCACAAATCGAAATGCCAATCATTGTGTATTTTATTGTTGTGTTAAATTATATAAATGCTTTTAAAATATTTGTATTAACTTTCTGGTTTAAACTTACCGAAACGTTACATGTGTATTTGTTGACAACTAAATACATAACTTCTAAATGGTTGTTTTCTTGTTAGTCTGATAAAAGGACACCTGTCATAATTAATAACCATAATAAATGGTTGCGCAGAATCGAAAATATATTACAAGTGTTCAAGGTTATTTAATGTTATAGTGTAATGCATTTATCATATTTATTGCAGCGCAACCCAATAAACTCACAACAGTGAAACTATTTCACTTCAACCAACAAAACAATACCAAGAGCTGTTCTCAATCGTTCCTCAGAATAAGCCCGTTAACAATACAATCGTCTTTCCCCGTCTGCTCTAAGCCCTCGATATCAACCTCTTTGCAAGAGCTCTCGCAAACTGACTCAAAATCACATTATTTACTCCTGAATTATACACCCATATGATATATGAAAATTGAAAATGGCGAGAGCACAAATGGCTCGGCTGACGCCAACCAGCCGCCGTTTGTTTTTTGTTTTTGTGATGTACTACACCGCCTGTTCGAACTGGTTTTGCATTTCGATATAGTGCTGAAAAAGCGGACGATTGATTTCAGGTTGTGTTGATTTTACGTTGTTTTGGTCATTTGCGCCATTTGATTGTGACTTGCATGAATTGTAGAAGATAATTGGTAAGTGTGTGCCTGTGAATTGGTTTAAAATCTAGAAGGTTTGTTACGGCTAGTAACGTGAATTAGGTCAGAGTTGTGATTTATAAACTTGGCCAATTTCCACAAGAGTTGACATGAGGTAGACGGCTGATTGTAAGATTATAAGCCAACTCCAAGTAAGTGCAAAATGTATGCAAAAATATTAGATGGTGAAATATTTATTATATCATAGCATTATTTTCAAAGAAACATATGTTAACAATACAATGAAATAAAATACTAATACATCGTATTAAATAAACGGTTTGTTTCTCAAAATTGAGCAAATATTTCCAGCTGGTCCCAGTAGATTTTTATTATTCCCTCCGTATAATGAGTTAGACAGATTGTATTTCGCCATTTGTACTGTAAATAAACATTTATTTCGAATGACGTATTTCGCTACAATTGTTAAGGTTTGTCACACACTTAAGAAAGCGAAATGCTGGATCTGTGTTCTAGTATTCTTATAATTAACCTTTTCAGTACACATTCGAGTATATAAATTCCACATTACTATGCAAAAGGTCCGTTGCAGATTATATGAATAGTCGTGAACCTTCGTCTGATGACTTTTGATTTAATGAAATCTTCTATAATGAATTTGGAGCCCGCCCGTTTTTGCTTAAGAGAGTAAATTGGCAAATGATAATAGAAGTATATTACAGCGCTAGGTTTAAACCATCAAACATATTAACTTCAAACCCATCACATACCATCGCAACTTTATTCCAAAATTATATCATACTTGCTAGTTGCTGTGTTCTGTTCTCTGTGAATTACATAAGTTTAATTTTTATACTAAGTTTAAGACGGCCAAAGCATCCATATACATACATTTCGTGTTGAAGACTGATCCGATTTAGTACTCAAGGCTTTACCTTCAGAAACACGGAAGAAATCTAAACATTGCAGACTAAATATATATAATACCCCTTTCATAACATCAAGCGTTAATTATAGTTATGAACTTACACTAAACGTTTATATTGTATTATAAAGTAAACAGCCACATTTAGTTGTTTTGATCACGATACGTTCCGACATTGTTATTAATGTACGCCTGGTACATTTGCTGTTTAGCTTCCAATTTAATTATTATTGAATAGGTCACTGTAACACGGTGTTTAGTCACACGTTAGTTTGTAACAAAGAACGAACACATTCAACTGTTTTGGTACTGTAATGTAATTATTCGCGTGGAGAATTTGGTTATTTTTTTAACTGTAATTGACAAATATTTACTTTATTCTTTAACTAATTTCAGATATTTTTCGATTTAAGAACCCGTTTCAAGATCTTTATTTTGTTCTTCGACAGTCTTCAGCGGCTATCTATACCTTATTTCACTCTCTTGTCTTAAGTTTGAATATCACAAGTGCTCAATCAAGTTTTCCTTGTGATGTCCTCCGATAAGGTGCGCGACCTAAGAATGGTTGCAGGAAATTGCTTCCATCGGGACGCTTACAAAAGGTCGCTATGAAAAGAATTGGATATACAGGCATATTTAGCAATGGACTTACTGTGGCTGAAGAGAGAAAGAAAGACCAAATTTCATATAATCTAGTATTTTTACACTACTAGGCAACAATAATCTCTTCAATTAGATGGCTTGTAATAATCATCTGTACTTGAACAGGTAATGCCACACAATGTTTACGGAGACAATGGATTCCTGTGACCCACATAATCAAAATCATAATACGTATAATGCACCGGATCACAATGACGTCAAACTCATCGACTGTCCTTTGTTCCAGGTCAATTTGATCGGTGGTTTGAACATACATAAGTAGTTCACATTATTGAAGAGGACTGTTGTATTGATGACCGCTTAGATAAAACTTTTGCATATCCTTTAATTTAGTAATTTTACAAGTGTCTGTTTCAATCACCTAAGAGCCAACATTATAACTTGAAATGATTTTCGAATATAGCTTATACCTACGACTTCAGCTGTGTTATTTGGGATGGCCCACCTTGTTTATTCTGCATATCAATGACATGTTGTCGCTTGGCAACATTCATTGCTATGCAGATGACAGCACGGTTCATGGGCGATACCACTGCGGGCCTCCAGGTTGCCGTGTCGAAATTGTGAAGGGACGCGAAGATCTTGTCATTGAATTCAACCGGACCTTGGATCTCATTTTTACATGGGGTTCCAGGAATATGGTTGAGTTCAATGCCAAGAAAACCCAGGTGTGTGCGATCACGTGCAAAAAATCCCCGTTCTCTCCCCTCCCCATTCTTCAGGGTACTCCCCTCTCAGTGCGGAATGACCTGAGTATCCTTGGTGTGGATATCCGCTGTGATCTCAATCCAAGGAATCACATCGAGGGCGTAATATCTGCCACATCACGCAGGGTTGGAGTCCTGAACAGGGTGCGTCGGTTTTTCACGCCCGGTCAGCTTTGTCGCTTATATAAAGCGCAAGTCCGGCCGGATATGGAGTACTGCTCGCACCTCTGGGATGGATCCGCCCAGTACCTGCTCGATGCCTTGGATGGATTGCAGCGACGGGTCATCCGCATTGTGAATGATGCAGACGTTACGATCAACTTGGAGTCGCTACAACTCCGGAGAGATGTCGCCTCTCTAAGCGTGTTCTACCACCTGTATCACGGTGAGTGCTCTGAAGAATTGTTCAACTTGCTCCCCTCCTCTCCATTCCTAACCAGAACTACGCGCGCTGGCTTGCGAAGCCATAGCTTGACGGTCCACACCATCCCGGCGCGAACCAAACGGTTCTCAAATTCGTTTTTGTGCCGCACCGTAAGGCTGTGGAATTGTTTGCCGGCGCACGTGTTCCCTCCTTCCTACAATCCTGGGTCCTTCCGCCGCGGTGTGAAGAGGCACCTTAGCAGGCCGGCATAATTGTTTCCATTGGCATGGGACTGCCGTCCGATGCCAATGGATACTCTGCCTGGGCGGCATTGGCACTTTCCATCAGGTGCAATGCCGCCACTATGCCAGGCCAGTATAAAAGAAAAAAAATGTCTTTTTATATGATGATGATAAATGATTTATTGGGGATGGGAGAATGTCTTCATGCTACCAAACATACAAACATCACAAAATCCAGCATTTGTAATATTAGTAGCTTTATCGCACACGCCTAAATTGAATAAATATAATGAAATAAAAATTATGACTTAGCATTGAGGAACATAACGTGAGCCAGGTCGCGAACCAAACATTACAGAATATTATCAAGCAGAGTTAATGCTTCATCGGGTATGTTTTAAATCCCCACCGGGCGGCTACCTAACACATTGAAAATTTCACCCTCCAAAATTTGCGTTGTTAAGGTCCATCGAACCGCAAAATTTCGACGCCGCGTGTGGTTAGGCGGCGTTTATATTTTATCATTCAGGATTTGCTTGTAGTCTTTTACATGTGTACTTGGGTCTACTGAGATTTATGAGTTCGAGCAAATTGTTTCATTCACTAAAATTATAGTGGCTTCGCAACTTTTAGGGTCACTGAGGCCACTATATTGAATCACTCTGTGATAGAGTATTGTCGGAATAGGATTGTATGAGTAGTTTTAGCGCGTCTTGTATGGTTGGTATTATTATTTGTAAGAAACTTTTTGATCCCATACCAAGTATAAGTTGATTATAAAATCATTTGTGTCGATTTGAAGGAACCTTCAACATATTATTTGTAGCCCTCAGCATTACCAATGCTTCCACGATAATTTTAGTCCCAAATGGACACAAAATTATAGAGCAAAGATTAGGGCATTAACACTCAAACGAAAACTGAAATAAAGAACGGATGAACAAAGGTAGCGGTGAAAGAGTTATTAAAAATTTTAATGAAATGAATAAAAAATCAGTGTGTGAACTTACTAATGAGCAAACAATGAAGTGAAAGAACAAATGTATGAGGGGAGAAGTGAATAAACTATTGGATGAGTGAAGCTTTTTTGAACGTGAAAGGTTAATTATGCTTGTAAAGCAAATATGGCATGTATGTTCAGTGTAGACTATCCGAAGCAAAAAACCGACGTTAATTTAAATCGGCTGCTTTAACTAATCAAATATTGTATTTCATGTTAAGGATTTTTGCAAACAAAATGTCCATATTAATTTGAATCCCACTAAATAAAACGCTTCCAAATCACGAAACAATCTTCTAGAAATAGCTATTCCATAACTCAAACGCAAACTTTCCATAACATTAATTGCACTAATGTTACCTCAATATGAATCAAAAATTGAACATAGATTCCAACCTAAACCACGTTCAAGATTACACCCGAGACAATTCCGAATTGATTCCGTTCCGATTCGAAGTGAATTGACTTCAATGTGAATGAGTAAGACAGTGAGATACAGAGCTGCAGTGATTCCGGTAAGTGGAGCAACAAACACTGAGCACGGGTCGGAAGCTGAATTAATAAAATCCACAGAAACGCGGCGCGGACGTGATGCTGATGAATAGAATGATATTATGGCTTGCTCTCTTCACTCAATGTTGGGCTTTGAAACTAGCGGCAAATGTTTAGGTAAAACTCCAAAAACAGACCTATAAAGTGGTCAGTTGAAGATAAATACCATTGATGAATTCACAACTACTTGAGATTTTAGTAGATTTGATAACCCGGAATGAATAAAGAACAAAATCGTTGTTTTGCCATTTATATTTATAGATTAATTGATTTAAAAACTAAATACAGGCCCTTCAGTACATTGGGAGTAAAATCAGACGGCGGTGAAAATTACGCCATTTATTAGACGTTTTTGGACCTACATGTTACGTATAACTGATGGTAGGTCTCTCATATGTGAGAGACCATCTGGGTGGATACCACCGCGTTGTCTATTTCTCCCATCAAACAGCAGTGTAAATGCACTGTTGTGTTTCGGATTGAAGGGTATTGTAGCCAGAGTAACTACTGGACATATTGAGGCTTAACATCTTATGTCTCAGGATGGCGAGCGCAGTGGAATGCCAGGCATTGCTTTGTAATTCAAGGTGTTGTTTGGTTTTGCTACTGTTTATGAGCAGTCGTATCGCTTACTATCAGATGAACGCATGCTCGTCTGACACCGAAATAGACATTGCGGTGGTACCTAGCCAGGCGACCCCTCACATATGAGACACCTACCACCAGTTCAGTGGTTCACCACTTTTAAAACAAATACCACTATTTTCCTGGCCCGTTTCTACATGAAGCCAGGTGAGCTAGTGAGATATCTCGGCAGCACTTCCACGCCTCACCCACAATGTGCCTGCCGCCGTCGTATTTCACAGTTCACTCGCGAGCATTACGACTGCTTATAATTAGATAGAGACGTTTGCCTAGCGCAGACAAAGCTCGAGTTTCTGCTAATTAGGATCTAGTTTGCACGAAAAATTGTTTTGCTGCAGATTGTAGGTAAGTATTTTTGTTAAGGATTTTATAGAATTAGATGTTTCTACATCTGTAGATGAAGTTCATGATCATCAAAAGAAACAACGTCTTCTTTCTTTAATTAAGAAATGCTCTAGAACTTTGAAGTAACTTTTTTTTGTTAGATGGATTTATATTTTTAGGAATTAAATTGTCTGCGTCGATGGCGTAATTGCTCTTCGGTACGTTTACAAAGCTGAGGTCTCGGGTTCGAATGTTTGTTTAGCATGGAGTCCGGAATTCGTGCTCGATATGGCAATAGGCTCGCCACCTATCACATCGTGATACGTGATAGCGAATCTTGGGTGTACTGGGAGCTCTTCTGCCTACCCTTGCTGGAAAAAAGGCGTAAGTTTATGTATGTATGTGGAATAAAATTGATTTTTAAATTCATGTGCAAAATTTAATACGCTAGATATTACTATAATTCACACTAGAAATTACCGTAAATATGTAAATTTGTACGCCTATCATTTATTGTCCTGTCAGTTTGTATAGATTGTTTACGTTCTTTTGGCATCCGAATTGTTGTCATGCTGTTGTAAAATATTAGAAACAGTTTTCTCTCTTCACATTTTATTATATTTGACATGTTAATATTATTAGACTACGAGTATAAATGTTCGTTTTTAATATCATAAAACATATTTTAAACATTTAGTTATATTATATATTTAAAATTTTATTTGTAGTTCCAAATTTTGCCGCACCGGTATAATTTAGATGAAGTATAGTATCCCTAATATTAATTAGTATGACAATAAATAGAATCGAGGTGAACATTAGCTACAATCATAGCTACAATATAATATCTCAGTATACCAGGATCGCACGAAACAAGAGATACTAAATACCTTAATAAACTGTGCGCAAAATTAATGTTTCTCTATTATAATAATTAATTAAGATAATATAAGCGTTTTGGTGTTTCTCCACACAAACGCAGTCGGATCACGTTTTATATAAATATCTCCAAATTCCCACGGAGGTGACAATTTACCGAAATTTTCTTCGTGCCGAATTAATTCATTTCGTGTACAGAATTGTTACACGATAAGGGAATCCTATTAAATTATTACGTTTTACTGAGTAACGTTTTAAAATTTCATTTAAATTTTTAAAACTGTTTTGTGTTGGTGAATATGTATTTTATATATCTTTAGGTAATGGTTACTTTGTTTACTTCTTTTCTTTGTAACCTTTTTATTCACAGTGGATAGTATCATTTTCGTTTTCAACCACACATGTCATGATTTCAATGACAGTGGATTCGTTTGTAGTCTTGTAACAAGAATAAGTCGAATGGAAAAATTCCACTTCGAATCGCTTGACGTAGATTTTGTCTTTCATAAAAACAAACAGGACATCAGTATCTATATCAGACTATATATGTCCAACTGCAAGACAAGGGCCTCGTGTATATTCGAGAGTACGATTTATAGGGGTTAGGCCATATAATTCACCACGCTGGCATAATGCGTGTTGGCAAACTTTAAATACTATAGAAATTATTTTACATATCGCTATACGATGTTTTTCTTACAGTTGTAGGACGTGTTGATTTACTATCAATAAACATATGACTCCAAAAATTCAGAGAACGTTTCCTGGGATTTGAACCCGTGACCACCGTGACCGCGATCCATGTTGAGCATGTTCATAGCTGCGTCTGGTCCGTTCCCAACAGGCCGCGACGCACTTTCCATACGCACGTCATGCGTACCTCAGAGGAAAAATATTATAGCTTAACACTTTAAAAAATGAACATTGACATTCGCCTAAACCACTCAAACACAAATATGATTTGTCTGCCTATCAACAATTACATATAATATGAAGCCGTTCATGGAGTGGGAGTTGTGCACACAATACAGTGGGCACGGAGGACTTTCGATACAATAAACAATCCCGGGAGCCGCTTGCGAGTGGGGCCTTTGGGAAATCACTAATAAACGCTCTACGCGTTATGTATCACAGTTGAGGTAAGGGTGGCGGTTGAGCTGCGACTGACCGTGACGTTCTAGGATTGTTTCGTACCTGACCAGCCAATGATTGACTCGTCATGACTCGTCTGATGATGAATGGTCAAGCACTCAGCAGTCAGTCAGGTGAAGAACACAGTTGAACAAGACTTTCTATTTAACCAACCAATGACTCGTCTGATGATGAATAGTCAGGCACTCGGCAGTCACTCAGGCTAAGAACACAGTTGAACAAGACTTTCCATTTGACCAACCAATGACTCATCTGATGCTGAATAGTCAGGCACTCAGCAGTCAGTCAGGGTAACATAGCTGAACAACACCAGCTTCTGTTTCTTTTTTTGTGATATATAACAAGTAAGCAAGGAAATTATCATTACCTTATTGGTAAACGATTCTAGTTTCTCAACAACACTTGTAATCTGGAGTAGTCATAGTCGCGTAACCACCTCCTGATATAAATAGCGGCAAACCGTAGTTCAACATATTCTTACAGCCATAAGAATCATAAGTATCAGAAACGCAGGATGGCGATTTATTCCTTTAAGTTAAAAGGATGATGCTCAACACTCTCAGGCAATCACATACCTTACCAAATTATTGTGATATTTTAATCTTGCATGAAAACTAAACCATGCTTAATCTCGATAACATGAAAAGGTAATTTAGAGACAAACCGCTCGTGAAGGCCAAGCCTAAAATATTTACAAAATACGTTTGTTCTCTAACATATGGGGAACGTTGAATATTGTATTACGAAGGTATCACGCTCTGTGGCACGTAAAGTTATTTGCGAAACATTGCAATATGTATATTCCATCAACTCTTATTTTTCAACAAACGAAATATTAACATACATGATGAGGTAACGTATGATAGTATTTCTGAATATATATTTAATGCAAATTTATATTTATTTATTAAAGAGTTGTTTGAGTACAAAGGCCGCAATTTGTACTTTGAGTATGAAATTATTTATAATACTGTTTTGAAAACAATATTTTTTTAAAGTGAGATATTTTTTTTCATATTTTTATTCTTTACATAGACGGTTAGTGACACCATCAAGTTGTGGTGATAGCATCTCATGCCTATTTGAGTACTAGTGTCAATATAAAATATAAGAATTCACACAGTTTTATAGAAATATAAGAATATATACTTAGATTCTACTATAAGGAGATTCATTTGAAATTGCTGACGCCAATCCATTAAGCTAAGAGCTGACCTAATAAAGGTTTCTTGAAGGCACTGACTGCTTTTTTATGCAAATATTTTGCAAATACGTTGATATTTTATTGCATACACTGCCTTAATGGTAATGAAAAATGAAAAAGTAGTTGCTTTGCTTATAAATATGATTTAGTCCAAAATATTGCTTCTATACAGACGATATATTTTTTAATTACACGAGTATTCAAAAACTATTTTTTGCCCATATTGATATTAGTTTTAAATAATCTATACCTAATTTGGTACTACTTTTTAATTTCGTATACCTTTAAAATGGGTGCGTCGAATTTTGATTTTTTTTCTTAACTCTGTAATTTTTCAAACACTGGGTTAAATTCTTAGATGGATTGTATGTTTAAGGTTAGATATCTTTATAATAAATAATATGGCCTCAAAGATCCTCTTCGAATTTCAATTCAGACACCAAAACGACTCAATCAATTCGATTCGACCAAAAGACAGCCAAAATGTATGCACAAAATCATTATTAAAATTCTCTTGAATAACTGAGGGGAAATCAAATATACTAGAGGGTTAACACAATGCGGAAGTAATTAACCCTCTGTTTAGCGGCAAACAAACAGAACATTAGCATGTAATGAAAACGGGATCAATGGGGACTAGTAAGCACTTTTGACTTAGATAAATAGTGATTTGTAGGAATACCTCCGTAGGGACTTAAGCGTATACTATAGCGTAAAAGAGCTAATGCAAAACTAGACTGCTTACCTAACTTATTTTAGAAGCGGAGTTTATTTATTTGCATGGAATGGTACAAATCTAAAGCAGCGATGTTTATTCCAGTATTACAAGCATCTGCAAATTGAAAAAAGGAAGATTTAGTATATTTAGCTGAAAATCAGTGCTGTTGTAAACAGCGTATACTGAGCTGGTATCCATTCTACACGCATATTACAGCAAATATGAATATGGGCCTGTTAAATGTTACCTTATACTTATATTATTATTTAGTTGTATAGTGTGTGTGTAAGAAATAAATGGTTTATTTATTTTATATGGCATAGGTTCGGCAAACGAGCAAACATGTCACTTGATGGTAAGTGATCACTGCTGCCCTTGATTATCCCTTACTCCTGGATGTGTTGCAGGCCCATCATCATCCAATCGGGAGGAGAGCGGGAAAGATAAAGCATGGAGAGTATGTTTTTTTTTCCATATTCCTCGAAAGTTTGCCTCAAACTATAAGGTTAAAAAATCAGGTCTTGTCCGTATTTTTTACCGTTTCAGTATCTCGTTGTAATTGGATGTTCCAAAAAGGCTTGTTTGCGGACGAACACGTGATACCGACGACGGACCCTTTTAAGTGGAGTTTCGATGTTTTTCCACCTTATCCGGGTTTTGTTCAGGCGTATTTGAAATAAAAGCCCAGGTAATAACTATTTGAAGGGTGTGCATTCAAACTTCGTAGGAACGGGCTTTGGTGGAAAAATTATGGAAAAATTAAATCATGAACAATACTTTGAATTCCTGAGGCTCAACAAAACAAAAAGATGCGCTGTTGCGCATCTTTTTGGCAACAGCTTGTTTTGTTAAACAAGGCAATAGCCTACACCGTATTTCATTCATGTATGTGACTGTTGTATTTATTTATTTATTTTTATCCTCATTGTTATCATCATTAGCCCAAGAAGTTCACTGCTGACTAGCCAAAGACTCGGCCCAACATTTTTAAAGTGAACAACAGCAACATTCTGCCACCTGTAATATTAAGATATATTTTAAGACAGCATAATAGCTCTGATATTTTGTATATAATATCTTCATTGACATGAAGCTTCAGCTGAAGGTAGGAAGGCAGTAGCTCAAATTCGATATACCAGGGCCCTATCTACCTCGAAATACGGAAAGTAATATTACAATTACAAACACTGCTCTATCACTTCCATTACAATAGGAATTGACACATCCACATCTGTGAAGTTATTTTCAGTGTAGACTTATTATTTTATAATACGTCGGCACATGAAACATCCCTTTCGTGAGCACAGGCCTTCTTTATAATTGAGATGGGTATAGGCTTCGTCCATCACGTTGACAGGCTGATCGACTTAAGATACCTTACAAAATTCTTATGAAAATAGCTTATATAAGTGGATTAAGCAAATGTTAATTTACTGAGACTACATAACAATATGTTACTTCAAAATATCATCAATATAGGAAATAATTTGGAACAAACTATCATTGGTTGGATGTCCATTTTTCACATAACTAGCTTAGCACTCGAACTAAATACATTAAAATCAATATCTACAATAATAATCCAAAAGTGTATATATTATATAATATATAAATATTAACTAACTTAATCTTTTACACTTTCAAACTTACAACAGCCAAACGCATAAACCCTAAGCGAACTAAATAAAGCTTCTTAGAGATCATTAGGTAAACTCCACAGAACTACCGTAAACAAAATCTGCTGTAATATAAAAGCTTTTGAACTCGACCGACGAATAAATCTGTTGATGCTGGTACGGGGAACGGAGAGAGGAATTTAATTTTAGAAAAATGTGGTTCTGTTATGAAATTCAGTTTTGTATCAAAATATTTCCCAATCATAGAAATCGGGGGAACGTTAGTGATTGCCCAGGGGATATCGATTGCCTAAACAAAAAAAAACTACGCTGTTTTGTAGCTTGAAACTTGTTTTTTTTTTTGTAGTTATTTCGTTTGTTTATTGTTTTTCTTTTTAATTTTGCTTTGTGATAACTAATGAATAAAAAAGTAGTTGTGGTTAAAATTGTGGGCATACTGCGAGAAGAATGCCCGCGAGTTTAAGGTTTTTTTTTTTATTGCTATGAATGGCGAGACGAGCATGCCGTTCGCCTGATGGTAAGCGATACGACCGCTCATGAACAGTAGCAAAACCAAACAACACCTTGAATTACAAAGCAATGCCTGGCATTCCACTGCGCTCGCCATCCTGAGACATAAGGTGTTAAGTCTCAATATGTCCAGTAGTTATTATAGATATAGCAATTAGATAGAAGGTATTATAGATATAGCTCTAAATGGTTGTTCTCATTATATTTTAATTTTTTTTTATTGTAATTGATGGTGAGACCAGCATGCCGTTTGCCTGATGGTAAGGGTTACGACTGCAGTTAATGAACAGTAGCAAAACCAAACAACACCTTGAATCACAAAGCTTACCTTTTCACTGCGCTCGCCACCCTGAGACATAAGATGTTAAGTCTCAATGTCTTATAGTTACTCTGGCTCCAATATCCTTCAAATTGAAACACAGCAGTGCATTTACACTGCTGTGTGGCGGGAGAAGTGAACGTTGCATATATTGACATATATAATGTAACTTTCCATAAATAGGTTTTTTATTTACATCTCTCAAAATATTAGGCAAATTTTCGCGTCAACATTTCCTCAAAAATTAATTTTGTTTCTCCCCCATCGCTCCTAACGTAACAGAAAGTTGTGCAAAACAAGGGACGCGTCACCGGCACCTTGAATCCCAGCCACTTGTAAACAAGTTGGGAATAAACTCGACGTATCCAACTCTAACTAACTGATTCCCAAAGTCACTCGGATCTCACTGACAATGGTGGGTGGCGTAAGTTACACGATGTATAGAGCATGTAATATTGTAGTAGAATAGACCTATGTAAATACGGACTGGTCTCACCAGGTATCACTGACACACACTGAACTGCTTACAGATATTTTGTATGAATTATCTTGACGATATTTCCAATATTCGTTTTTAATGTATTCTGGGATTTACTTTTGTTTTTTTATTTCTTTTGAGCTTATTTAAGATATAAGTCTAGTGTCAGGAATACTAAACAATATGAAACACCTAATATAGTCGTAGGGTACCCAGAACCAAAAAAATCTTTTTGATCACATAATATATTATTTACGTCAAAGAGGAGATTAAACCCTTAGCCTCCCGATTAAAATTTATAAACAGAGCTTTAAGGCAATTCATATATTATAAACGAAATATGAATCATTCAATCATTAATATTCGACAATCGCTTAGTACTTGAATTGGACCACAATTCATCATGTTCCACTTGTAACTTTCTCTGGATGTCTTAACTTTACACTTCAAATGTCGATAACACTTCGGAATAGTTGAACTGTTTACAACATACATTATAAGCTAATTAGATAACACCTGATCTATTAATTATCATTATCGCCTTAAGTCATTGGAAGTATATTTCTGAACAAAGGCCGCTAAAAATTTCCTCAGTGACCTATTGGAATTGACATTCACCCAGCGATTTAAAAATCTGTAGTAGACTGTGCAAGTTCTTTCAATTTATACAGCAATTATATAAAAACTACTCATAAGCAATAGACATATTTACTAAACATAGGCTTACCCAAGAATTTACTTAGTGACTTATTGGAATCGACATGCACGTAGCGAGTTCTTAAAACCTCTTAGAAAATGCAAATTATTTTCATTTATTCACCAATTCCATGATAAATAGGCAATAGATATATTCCAAAAAAAAAAAAATTGACGAAACCAGAACACAAACTATCCATACAGTTCTTTCATTCTAGCGAGTCATGTCTATATCTTCAACAGATTATTTATTATTCCATTCACCCAACAGGTGCTAGAGCCTGGGTTTACAAAAGTAATAACTGTAGCTCTTTCGGATTCGACCTTCCATCTGTAGTCAGTACAATATGCCCATTTACTTTGAAAGTCAAAAGTAAAATGAGTTATGCTCAACCTTCCATTGGCCTTTGCGTCAGCGCCTGCTGTAATTCGATAGGCAATGTATAAACCGAGGCGACGTTGTGTGTATTTTTAACGCGAGTAGCTGTGCGCGAGTTTTCACACTTTTCTTAACTTTAACATACATTTTCCAGTGAAGTCAGGAAAAGGGAAGTGTTTTGCAGTAGCAAATATTGAATGTAAATTATGTTATGTGTCTTGCATTATTATATTAGGATTTTGTTATCACTCATGGATCAATAATAATATTAATAAGAGAATATATTGACGACTTATTTTGACAAAAAAGGAAATGTAGACTCTATAAAGACAACAATTAGAAAATTCATTTTTTTATTCTCTTATTCCCACAAAATGGATATCGATTTCAAATACACAAAAGGATATAAAGAAGTAAGATGATTAATATTTACCCTTGATTATGCTGATGTCATCTATCTCGTTCTCACCGAGGACCAACTTAATTATCTCAGCGTCTTCAAAATTTCTCTATTTAGTTTATATGTGGTCTACGCAAAATTTCTAATGTAACATTCTGACCCCTATCTCAAAGAATATTGTCTTCTGCTCCATGAGACTCATTCATAGCCTTTGAGAATAATCTGTAATTGAAAATTCTTGTGCACACCACGACTTTCATGGATAAGTCATCTATAGTGGACTGAAATAGATTATCGACTGTGGAAAGCACTACCATGGTAAAATGGACTCAAGCACTGACAGCAGTAAAAAAAATAGTAAAAGACCTTTCTCTCTTACTCTCTCTTTCTCTCACTATTTATACATTAAATTTGACATGTTAACATGTACTTATTCCGTTTTGTTTGTGCGCTTATAAAAGGGCGCTAGAGTTATAATTGCACACGCGCGCTACATGGGCTAAAGACGCCTCTGATGATTATTTTACTAAGTGAACTACTGGACGTAAAATTGAATCTTAAATCTCATGTCACAGTTCATTCGTCGTTCATTGCCACTCAATACCCACTACTACCAAATACTTCAGCGCACTTTTTACAAGTTTTGACTTGGGTTAAAGACAAGTTAGACATTCCCGGAGACTTGCCGAGCTTCAATGCTCGGTGTCATTACAGTGCGTGCCACTGTTGATCCTGGCTTACAGGAGTTACAGTGGTAGGTGTGAGGGCGGGACAGTCTCCAAGTTTTGACTTAAAAAAACAAACCACACTCTTACAAAAATAAACACGCACTTTATCATGGATCATCCGAAACTACTAAATTATTTAATACGCGTGCTTCAACCACGACCTTTACAACCAATAATTTAACAATAATTGCTTTTCCATACCCCTAAAGGGGCCTATTTAAAAGAAATTCCTTCGTTTCACTAACACAATCCCATGTTATTTATAGTTATCGCCTAAGCACCTAATCGGAGCATAGTTGAGGATTTTCGGGGACTATTCTACAGACCTCTTTATGGGCGCACCACTGTACTAAATTTTCTACACAAGATCTTTTAATGTGTACTCTGTAAATTAATTGGTTTGGCGTTGGGAGTAAAACATGAAATAATAGGTATTTATTGCGTTGCTATTATTTTCTCGCCAGGCGCTTCGAATGAAATATTTTAGTTTTACATTTGGAGCGCTATATGTTGGATTGTTTAAGAAATATGATGTAGATTTGCTTTTAACAAAGTTGTAAGCGTTAAGCTGAATATGAATTATTGCAAATTCTCCATAATATGGTATATTTTAATTCTTTGGTATTTTTTCTTATTTATTTAAAATAGCGACATCAATAGCCAACACATTAATAGCATTACAGATACATAAGACAAATCAGGCGTACAAAACAAAAAAATAATAAAAAATCTATGAATCAGATAATCGTTGAACACATAATATATTCCCACATGAGCAATGAAATTAAACAATAGACGAATCCAAATTCACGATCCTAACAATGGCACCTGTTTATAACCATCCCTAAAGAGCTGTGATTGCTGCTACATACTTCTTGCGTAACAATCACTCCTAACAATTTTTGTCAAAGTAATTTCGCTCTTAAATCAAAACTAACAAAGTCCACAAGAAGTGTAAATTAGAGTTGGTATCGGAATAAGTAACGAGGCCTCATTCGAGTCACGTGTCGCCTCGCGACAAGGGAAATAATGGAGGGGTGAAGTGGGGGATGTAATGACCGAGCCTTTAATACTGCGATATACCCTCGGGACGTTCGATCTTACTGTTGAGTGGCGCTTGATCAAGTTTTTGACGCGTTAGTAGTGTATCGAAAAGTCGGTGATATTTAGAACTGCAATAGAATACATATTTTGGTATATCACAAAATATTTATGCCTTGCCATGCCAGCCTTCGTGGCGCAGTCGGTTAGACGCCGCCTGTGAAACGAGAGGCGCGGGTTCGATCCCCACACCGAGATAAATGTTTGTGCGGTCCAGAAATATTTCTTTCGGGTCTGGGTGTTTGTGGTACCGAAAAGTCTCTCGAAGTTTCTAATACCCACGACACAAAACTCGATCCTAGTGTGGGGTCAGGACTATGTGTGTGACTGTTGGGTGTTATTTATTTATTTATTTTGTTCTGAAAATACAGCAGTACCTTAATCTACAAACATGAATTTTTAGTTTTACGCATACCAGTTTACTAACGCACTATACTGTGTCAGCCCCTTTATGTCCCTCTGCAGGGCATGGACCTCCTGTACAACCGAGAGTACGATTGAGAGTGGCTAGGCCATATACAGCCGTTCTCTTTATCTATCTGTAACAAGAGATTTCATAAGATATTTCGATGCATTTTGTTATTCAGTTATCAAAGATAGAGAGGTATGGTGCATATATTTACAGATACCTAGGCAAGATAAATTAATAATAAATAATAAATAACACCCAACAGTCACATACATAGTCCTGACCCCACACTAAGATCGAGTCTTGTGTCGCGGGTGTCAGGGACTACGAGAGACTTTTCGGTCTCACTAACACCCTATAAATATATGTATATTTCTTTGTTTAATGAAGCTTACAATTGTACTGACATAGTAAAGTAGCTATTTTAACCTTGTTATAGAGAACCGACGATAATCAACCTTATAATAGTTACTAACATATTAACCTACAATTAATCATGTTAGACTGCCTCAGTGGCGTAGTTGTACTACGGTACGCTTGCAAAGCTGAGGTGTCGGGTTCGAATCCCGAGCCATATTAAGTGATATTAGATTTTTCTATTCATTATCAGCCCGGAGTCAGGAATTTGTGCCCGATATGGCGACAGGCTCGCCACCTATCACATCGTGGGACGGAACATACAAGGCGAAATGTGGGTGTACAGGCACCTCTGCCTACCCCTACTGGAAAAAAGGGCGTGAGTTTATGTATGTACGTAATCATTATAGATTCGGCTGGTGCTTATTACTATATCGATAATGTTTGCCATCGTGGTAAAAAGACTTACGTCAGGCACGAAAAATGTACGTATATTCTACAATGTACAGTCAGCAACATAAGTCGCTACACAGTCACGAGATTTGGAATTGTGTTATCATCCAAAATAATAATTATTTTCAATATCGTATGGCACTTCTCGGCATAGATGACTTTACTTGGTTATATTTTACGACTACAGAGTAGTACGTACAAATTTTAATTCATAAAAAGGTTATCAAAAAAAGTGAAGTGTTCAGCGACTTATGTTGCTGACTGTACATAAGAAATATAACTATACAGTCTCAATAAGAAAAGCTTGTAGAAGCAGATTACGTGATTCATCACTACAGATCAATGACGTCAATAAGTTATAGTGTCAAGCGTGAGTCTGAGAAGTATATGAAAATGTTGGCGATGTAAGTTGCATGGCTTGCAACATATCGCTGTGAAAATCTTTAAACGAAAACCTATTTCCAGCGATGAACTTATATGTCAATTACGATAATATAATCGTGTTGGTAACGGAGTCAGCAACAGTTTACATACATACATAAACTCCACCTATTTTCCAGACAGTACGCAGAGGTAATCACCTCATACCAGGATACCAGGACACCCAAGTTTTGCGTCTCACGATGTCACAGGGCCTATCGCCATATCGAGCATGAATTCCCAATCCCAGGCTGATAATTAATATAAAATTCTAATATCACTCTGCCAGAGCCAGGATACATGAGTATGACATGATCCAAGATTCGACCCGAGACTTCAGCATTGTAACCGTAACGTATTACAACTACGTCACCGAGGCAGTCCAAAAAATCTCACCTTATAAAATTAGATACAACGTGAGCGATAAAAACGAGGTGTGGAACTACCTAAATACAGGACCGTAATAGGGGTCCGCTTACCTTGAATTCATTTAACCTGGGACGGAACCCTTCTGTAGCCGACCGTTTTCACTTATCCGTTGCGTTGATCTAAATAAATTCACTTAAAGCGGAAAATTTCAGGAGCTTGACCTCGTGTGAAAAAGGTGATGCAAGTCTGAGATACAAATAGTCCATCAAATATATTCTAGATACGGGGTTCAAAATAAAATCACACGCCAAAAGTGGCCGAGGTTGCTTATACTTATTTATTTGAATTTCGAACTACAAGATGGAGCAAAAAGTCTTAAATTATAATCTACCTCAGGTAACAATAAACCTTATTCGTTCATATTAAGATTTATTATGATTTGGATCATGCTAAAATGAAATAAGAGCACATGCTTATTTGTGCTGTTATTTCTCTTGCCGTTTTTAGGCCGTTACTTATAATCTAGTGTATAATTGATCGAATACAAATAGGTAATAATTTATATCGCTATTGCAAGCCGCCTCCTTGGAAGTTGAGGTTCAAGAGATGACTTCCCACGTCTGATTACAAAAACACAGTAATATTATTTAGAATACAAATTGATTTCATTTCACTAGAAAAGTATACATGCATATTACATACATACATAAACACACAACACAAAGCCTTTTCCTCAGAAGGGGTATGCATAGGTGCAACCAAGACACACACGTTTCGCCTTGTATTTTCCGCCTCACTATAGGTTAGGGGCCGATCCTATCGCCATATCAGGCACATATTCCTGACCCCGGGCTGATAGTGAATAGAAAAATCCAGCACAATATACAACATCACTTAATAAATAAGTATGGTCCAAGTAATCTTTTAGTCGTGAATGTCGTCGAATCGCCGATGACCCCTTAAATTCGGGGCTCCGACGATTTGGATGGACCTTTAGAACTTCAAGAAATAATTATGATGCATTATAGATGCCTCGAACAAGTAAAACCATTATCTTTTTTTTCGGTTGTATCATATTATAGGTATCCTGTTAGCCGTCAGCACAATTATTCCATCTGATTTAGGAAAGCAATCGTATTACAGCATATATACGAATGCCACTATGTGTAAGAGAACGTACGTATGTACAGGTATATTATCCAACTAATAACAGAAATACACTTTCGCCTTCCTCTATATAATCCAAATCTGAAATATTAGTGAATGCCTCAATTATTACGTCACTCAACAAAACTTTGTATATGAGGCATAATAATAACAATATTAATTTGGACACCATTTTTGTAGTCCTATACTATTTTTCAGTGGAAATCAAAAAAGTGCGAAGTAAATACGGAAGTAAAGAAAGTGGCGCCATCTGCACGAAATCAACTAAACTTTTACACAACTCGTTTTACTGAAACGAGAACCTTATCATGAGCAACATCTTCATCGTAACTGTTTCCTAAAATGGTATACAGAATGCGCTCTGTTACAAGTGTATTGAAGAAAATATAATAAAATAACCCAATAGTCGAACATAATATTCTGTCCTCAGAGTAAGATAATATTTTAAAAGTTTAGTTTTAAGTTAAGTTTATAGTGTGTAATGCAATATTTATTGCAATATGTTAAGATAATAACTAAAATAAAAGCAAAAAAATTACTAAAATACCTAGTCTGTCTGTATCAGCCCCTATACGTCCCACTGCAGGGCACGGGCCTACTGTACAATCGACAGTACGATTGAGAGTGGTTAGGCCATATAGTCCACCAAGCTGGCCTAGTGCGGGTTGGTGGACTTACATACCATAAAAATTCTTATATACCGCTATGGTATGCAGGTTTCCTCACGATGTTTTGCATCACCGTTTTAGTGCGTGGTGATTGACTATCAATACACACCTAAATACCTAAAATACCTAGTAGCAGTTGTTAACGAGACTTAAGCCCGAATACTCAGACGCGGGTGATAACGGATTATCCCCCAATTGCATTGACAGACAAAAATACAGACTACCCCCTTATTCATAAGGACTTATGCAGTTTTCAAATGCCGTTAATAATATGAACTAACTCAAAAGCGTTATTCATAGACCTCAAAATCACTAATCAGCTATTATTAAAATGGTCGAGACCTTTTTTATGCAAATTGTAAGCAGAAAAATGGTGTATGTTAAATGAAAGAACTTTTTTCTCTGAAGTGGCAATATTAGTTAAATGATGTACGAGTAGAAAAAATAATTATGAATGGCAAAACTTAACTAACGTTTTATATCCTCTTAACATGATTATTTAGTTTACGTTTATGGGGTTTATTAGCGGTTTTTTATGAATAAGGAGGAAAGACATTACGTAAGTGCGTATCACACTTGTTAGCACTAATTGTTTGCATTGTATTCTCACCTTTTATTAAAGTCTATTTTGGTATTATCAAAGTTATATTTTGGGACGTGTGTTTTATCATAGTAAAGTGCACTCCACACCGAAGCCATCATGTCGGCAACTTTTTGATGGCGGGCTAGTCGGCGGCTTCGCTCATTGCAAGTCGAAGTACTTTGTGGACCAAATGTTGCCGGCCCGAAATGACATGTACATGTTTATAAGTTGTTGTGTGTCGCTGGGCAACTGACCTCCGGTCAGCCACATGCCGCCAACATGTCGGCGTGCAACATGTGCGAGCGCTTGTCGCCGATATGATTATTTTATTTTAGGCCGCTGGGTTGTGACGGTGGGCTGTGACACCGGGCCCCGCGGCGCAAAAAAAAAACTGAGGTCGATGCAATCCAAAACCCGCGGTTTTACTCGCATAACTCGTACCGTAATGCTTGCATCAGTAAGCATAGAAATCAATATTTTTTCGCATATTTAGGTATTGTAGACAATTTATAACATTCGTTTTATTAGGCTGAAAATGTATGGGAGGTGAACATTGTCCTTTGATTTTTTTTGCATGCTAATAAAAATAGCATGTTAATAAAAATAACTTGACATTTATACAAAAACTTTGCATTACGAGTATAGTAAAACCAAACAAAACTAAGTATAAATTCAAATAAACGGATACTTCATGTTGTAACACCGTATCTGAGCATACTCGAAAGCATTAAGGATAGTAATATTATTATTATTTCTAGAATTTAATTTCATTCATTAATATTAACGGAAAAGCAGTGATTTTTTATTACAAAAATGATTTTATACATTGTTTTAATATTGTTAGTGCTAGTTTATTTAAGACATTGGATGAAGAACAGAAGAATTTATGATTTGTCGAGAAAACTCAACAATGATGTTCTTACACTGCCGTGGATTGGACACTTATATTTGTTTAGAGGTAAGAGTGAACATACATGTATGTATTTTTTAAATTAAAATGATTATTTTTAAATAGTTTTGAGCAAATCTTTTTTAGACCTTTTTCCTTTTAAAAATCAAAAAAGGAATTGGTTGAATTAAATATTAATTCATCTGGATTCTGGAGAATATGCAAAAAAAATTAAAGAGCTTACGAGCTTTTTTAAGTATTAAGAATACTAATAGTTAATAATAATACTAATAGTTGTGATAATGTATGTATCGTTGGAGAACCTAAATTTAATAAATAAATAAATAAATACTAAACATTAAGCCCCCCACCCCAGTTTTCAAATATTTTTAGATTAAGGTAGTTTCGTCAGCTACATGCAAAGGGAGCACTTTAAACAATATGTTGAATATTTGAATATTCTATTAAGATTCGTTTTAGTCAATAATATTTGTCTTCTCTTTGCAGATCGAATGGAAATGTTAAACTATTTCGGACAAAAAGCACTTGATAATGGCGGTCTCGCTGCCTTATGGCTTGGACCTAGATTTTATACAGGTACATTTTTTTCACTTTAAAAAACTTTAATAAACTGCTCTGATTTAAACCAACTTGTAAATTTTGTAATAATCACTACACTGTAAACTGGTTTTGAAAAGAGCAACACTAAAGTTTCTTGCCCGTTCTTCTCTAGTGAAAACCGCTTCCCGAACCGGGTACTGGTAGATAAAAAAAATTACTGAATCTAAACGATGTTAAACATTTCAATGGATTCAATAAATTATTTTCATTTTCATTTTCATTTTCAAAACAATTACATCACAACTTAGAAGTCGTGTCTATGGCCTAATGAAATCCGTTTCCTACCTCTAACTATTAATTTATGAGCCAAGACAATACATGAGATCTCAGTTAACTTTCACGCTTTTCTATAATAAAACTTATAATATATTTCCTGGAAAATAGAGAGACAGAAATATAACAATTTTATTACAACTACGTGCGTGTGTTTTGATATTACAAAATTATTATATGATATCACAAGAAATGGCGCAATTGATTAGACACCGGTTGTGAAACGAGAAACCGCGGGTTCGATCCCCGCATCGAAACAAATCTTTGAGTGAACCACACGTATTTGTTTCGGGTCTGGGTGTGTGTGAGACCGAAAAGTCTCTCGTAGTTCCTGATACCCACGACACAAGACTTGCTCTTAGTGTGGGGCCAGGACTATGTATGTGACTCTTAGATGTCTGTTGATATTATGATGTTAATTCTGGGCTGTGACAAGTAGGTGACTGCTTACGTAGGTATATAACTTATGTATGCTTATGTAGGTATATAAGTAGGTAGGACCATAACGCTAATTTTCTATGACGGTCATCGAAACCATACCTAGTGTAGGTATTGTTAGAGACCCAGGTTGACCACAACAACCGCATTGTACCGGGCTGAAAGGCCATTGACACCGGCATATTCCTTTCGGCCTCCCCCGGGTTGCTGAAAGGGAAGCTTTTCCTCCTAAAAAAAAAAAGAAATCACCTTAGGTGACATGTGGATATCAGCTTAAAAACGAATTTAAAAAATTACTCAAAACTTCGACTTAACTGTCAGAATCAATAACTCATATAAAAAGCCTTCGGAAAAGGCCTATGTTCAGCAGTGGGTGAAGAGCGAAAAAGAGTATATTAATATTAACTATATTAATGTTATATTTGAAACAGTTGTAGCAGATCCCATAGCTGCGGAGTTTTTGATGAAAGCTTGTTTGGAAAAAGATATGAGTGTAGCAACTTTTGCACAATATATCATTGGAAATGGAAGTTTATTTGCACCAGGTAAGAAAACAAAATGAACTCTTCTATCAGTATCATTCAAATATATTTAAAAACCAACTATGAACTACATCACGCGTATTTTTCATGAAAAGATAAGTAAAGAAAAATATTTTAAGCATTTATTGTTGTACCATTCAACCTTTGACGGTATTTATAATGTTGAATGCGCACCGCAATTTAAAACAGCACTCAATAGCAAAGGCTATACGAAACGCAAAATCAACGAACAATGTTATCATAGTAATCTATACATATAAATAAAATTAAAGTGACTGTTTGTAAAGTGAAAATAAAAGAAAATGTCCAACTACATATCGTTATATACACGATACCTATAACGAAAATGAACTTAGATTCTTGTCGGTCTGTCTGTCTGTCTGTTTGTTCCGGCTAATCTCTGAAATGGCTGAACTGATTTTGACGGGACTTTTATTGTCAGGTAGCTGATATAATAGGGAATAACTTAGGCTACATTTATTTTAGAAAAAATCTTTTATTTTAGAAAAAATCTTTTATTTTAGAAAAATAAAGTTTTTGTTAAATTCCACGCGGACGAAGTCGCGGGCACAGCTAGTATATTCATAATCTCAGCGTTGTAGATGTTCATGGGCGGCAGAAATCAATTAACGCCAGATGACCCGTTTACTCATTTGCCGAATCATTTATATAAGAAAACACTAACTTTGTCACATTACAATCACATCTGCATACTTTCAGTTCCAATATGGCGTCCAAGGCGAAAAATTGTTTTAACAAATTTTAGTTCGGCGAAACTTAATCACTTCGTGAATATTTTTTCCCGCCAGAGCCAAATTATGGTTGATAAATTAAAGGCGGTAGAAGACGCTGGGCCTGTGTCCTTGTGGAATTACTTGACTGCTTATTCCATGGATTCTGTTTGTGGTAAGTTTGTAATTGACCGGTGAGGATTTGTTTCATTTAAATATTATATTATGGGTAAATAATATACTAATAGGAATAAAGGCGAGCCCTTTGCCCAGCAGTGGGGATAAAATATAGGCTCATCTAAAACTGTGTCAAATATAACTCAAAAAAGCGCCAACATGCCTACTCAGAAAGACATTATAATTTTGCCGCACGTTATCATTTTATTAAAACTTGAAATAATTTTGACATAATTTTTATTAAAACTCATTAGTAATCGAGAAATAACATTTCCAATCAACAATATTTTTGTTACAGGAACAATCTTAGGGATAGAAATAAATGCCCAAGGTAACTCGGATCACCCATTCCAGAAAACATTTGAAGAATCATGCGAGCTGATGGTAGAAATGATATCTAAACCACATATTTATCAAACGCCTTTTTTTAAACTAACAAAGGATTATGCAACATTAATGAAACACAGTACGTTTATTCGAGATTTTGTTAAGAAGGTAAAAAAAGGCGGACGCAAAAATTATGATATTTTTCTTTTAATATCACACTACATTAAAAAAATTCGAAATGTAATATAGGGAAACTTGATTACTTATACAAATGGGATTATTCCAAGCAATTGAAATATAAACAATTGAATTATTTTTATTTCGTGTTACAGATAATACAGTCTAATCATCAAGAACATACGATTACTACCAAAACAGAAGAAGGTATGTTTGTTAATAGGTGTTAAAACTAAAATTCATTGAATGAAACTATTATTCACCGATTTTATCGCGGATTTGGTTTAATTTTTACATTGTTTAACTTCCCGACGTTTCGATAACTTGTCCACCCCGTGACCACGAACGCTGTAAAGCAATCAAAACGTCAAAAAGTAAAAAATGATAAAATTAAACTAAATCCGCGATAAAATCCATAAATAATAGTTTTATTTCAATGTACCATTCACGTAAATTTTAGAAACCATTAAATTAACGGTCAAATACTTTAGCTTTTGTGCACTTTTTATGCACAGATTTAGCATGTATATGTGAAACAATTAACGATTTAACATTATTGTAATATATGAAATATTAACTTGCGATTATGTAACCTAAAATCACTGGGTGTTACGATTACATCTATAATTCATCGGTGTTTATTTTAATTCTGAAGTTATTCCAATACTTTCTGACTACTAATATAAATGTTGATTAAACATTTTGTGCATATTTTTAAACATTAGAAACAATGTAACTTAAACAATTATCCAATGTGTTTCACAAAATAATAAGCCAACTGCTTTTCATATCAAGAATATTTGAGTAATTTTTAAAATTGTTTGAAATAATACAGAAGCGGTTCACACATTAATCAACGATTTTATCATGTTACATGAAACATTTTAGATTCAGAAGATAAGAAACTAAAATCATTTCTGAATATTATGACAAAGACGCCTGAAAATGACCAGAAACTTACCGATTTAGAACTGCTGGAAGAGTTGCTGGTTTTGATTCTAGCCGGCACAGACACATCAGCTACTGGCTCAGGGTTTATAGCTATGATGCTCTCCAGACATCCAGAAGTACAGGAAAAAGTTTATCAGGAGTAAGTGACCAATCACACGAAAGCGACATTCATTTCTGCAGTTAAATTTCTATTACATTTGAAATTCCTTCCATATTTTTCTCGTTACCTGCTTTTGTAGATTTCCGTTCCAGAAGCAGCAAATCAGATTCCTTATAGGATCTCTTCGTTGTCTGCCTGTTAATAAAAAAACCTATAGATCTATCAATAGAAAGTATACTAGTTTCCATAGATCTAGAGTCATGGAATTTAGTATTACATAAGATCCCGTAGTGGGGTTAGGAATACACTTGTAGCTATATTTATTAATTATAATTTGATATTTTTTAAAGTTTCTTTATGGAACAGGTTGCAAGAAGTACTAGGTGACTCAAATAGACCCATAAATGCCAAAGATTTGAATCAACTGAAGTTTTTGGAAGCAGTTATCAAAGAAACCTTAAGATTATATCCCCCGGTTCCCGTAGTAGTAAGAACGGTTGAAGAAGACGTTACAATACGTAAGTATAAATAATTACCAACTACCACTATTTAAAACTCACTGCTCTTCTAAATACTTCCAAAATCATTGTATATACGAGTATATAACATCATCGTTATATATTATACTTTAAAAACTTGAACACCTTATATCCTTAGATAACCATTAGTGCTATAAATCCGAAATTTTCTATGATCTTCATTTAACAAAAAACATCTTTCTGTATCATATCAATTTATTATTAATTAGAATGAGGTTCATTATTTTAACAAAGATATTTATTTTCATTTCTTAGTGACCAAGGCCTAATGCATTATACATCAACAATTTGAAAGTGTTCTTCTATTCAAGATTAATTTCTTTCAGCTTCTGGGCTTACCCTCGTAAAGGATACATCATTACTCATCAGCATACGAGCAACCAATCGCAACCCAAAGTTTTGGGGTGACGATGCCGAAGAATTCAGGCCTGAAAGATTTATAGATAGTCCTATTCAACATGCTGCTGCGTTTATAAGCTTTTCAAATGGACCAAGGAATTGTGTAGGTCAGAGATCATAATGTTTTAGTAAATTATATTCATTATTATTAATTAAGACATAGAAGCATGATTTAAACGCCAATATAGCAGATATTCAGTTTTAAATACAGTATTTGATTAATTAAGTTTCTACTTTCTAGTTTTGTTGGTAAAATGTAGTTCCGTCTATTATCGAATGAATCAAAACTAGTAGAATTACAATATTGTGGTCAACGTGCAATACTCAATTCATACAGATATTAAAATTCTATGAGATGGCGTTACGTCAACATAGATGAAAACACTGTCTAGGCATCATACTAAGATAAATTTGGAAACTAAAATGTCATTTAATCAAAAAATATTACAAAAGAAATAAATCTTACAGTTTTGTCCATTAGAAAATAATTTCAAAAAATAATTAATTCTATTATTTCTCAGGTTACAAATACGCCATGATGAGTATGAAGATAGTTGCAATAAACTTGATTCGTAACTTTCGGATACTCCCTGCCAATCCATCGGATATTGAGCCTTATATCAACTCCGGCAAATGTATAGAGGAAGAGAAACCAATCCGAATGAAGTTTGGCATTATGGCGAAAGATGTACACAATTTTACAGTGCAATTAAAGCCTCGAAGAAAAGCGTAAAATTTGTTTTTGAAATGTTATTATTTTTATCAAATTAGCCTCACCTCAATAGAAGAATTATAACTAAACCTAAAAGTTTGTGTTATTATCGGTGTTTCTATTATTAAAGGTATCCCTATTTATTTTTTGAGGTGGTTATCAATCATAAATATTTGCTTCTCAACTTTTTCTTTAGTTTTATTTCTGCCATTTATTAATTTAGCAAGCGAATATATCGAGGACTTCCATCCAACAATCGAAATATTTATTGTTAATGGTAAATATTAAATATGGAAATTATTAAAAATAATCAAAATAAATGATCGTCTCTGTGGCGCAGCAGACGCCGCTTGCGAAACGTGAGGCTGCGGGTTCGATCCCCGCATCGAAACAAATGTTTATATTGTGATCTATAGATATTTTTTTCGGGTCTGGGGGTCTGTGAGATCTAAAATAGGACTAGAGAAGGTAGAATTGTATATTTTGAGTCATGGGACGCAATGACACAGGATATAGGGAGACACAACGGAAAGGCAGTTTAGAGGTCGGCAGTCATATTGAATTTTATTAAATGACAATTAGTAAAAAGTACACAAATTAGTGTTATGTTGTAATCAAAATATGTTTACATAAGTACTGGCAAACGCTGGATCGAATGACAATATATTAAAAGGATTGTTTTTGGAATGACACCCTTGGTTATGGATTTTCCGAGGACGGTTCAAAAAAGAGAACTGCATATAATTTCATTATGGGAATTCCTCCAATTAAGATTTAAGGTAATTTATAACAATTATATTTGTAGTAGTATGAATTAGTCGCGCTCACTGCGTTAAATTGAATTTAGTAGTAAAAATGTAATAAAGAGGAAAATTGTATGAATCAAATGTGTTTTATTAAATAATTAAAAATTATAGTCAAATTACATATAGTTCTACGACTGAGTTTTAACTGGAGATTCTGTAAGATTTTAAAAGTTTTAAAGTATTTGTATTCGAAAGAATAGGTAGGAAGTGTAAATAATTCGTTTTATTATTAATTAAGCAAAATAATATAATGGTGATGTGGACTGGAATCAAAAATTATACGCACCCGGGCGAAGCCGAACCGGGTCACTAATTTATTTATAAATAAAGAAAAAAATCATGCAATAATTAATTGTTGCGATTCAAATGTTTTTGTATTAGAAGTGTTATTGCTCCTACCAGATTTGCAATGCCTTGTTGTCCAAGTGGCAAAATTGCAAGTATTTATTTGAAAGGATAACAACACTGAGCTCGAGTTGAGTAAATGTCTTGTAGTTTTTTTATTGCTATGAATGGTGAGACGAGCTTGCCCTTCGCCTGATGGTAAGCGATAAGACCGCTTATGAACAGTAGCAAAACGAAACAACTCCCTGAATCACAAAGCAATGCTTGGCATTCCACTGCGCTCGCCATCCTAACACATAAGATGTAAGTCTCAATATGTCCAGTAGTTACTATGGCTACAATTTCCTTCAATCCTAAACGCAACAATGCATTTTCACTGCTGTTTAGCGGGAAAATTGACAATGCGGTGGTACCTACCCAGGCGACCTCCCACATAAAAGAGACCTATCACCAATAAAAAGTAGTAGTAATAAATATCCAATATTAGCACGAATGTTAAGCGTTCAATTCGGAATTCCATAATTAAAAGCTTACACATTATTATCTATCCGTAAAGATGTTGGATACTGTACGACTATTAAATCACCTAGTATATCTAGTTTCTAAAGGAACCCGTGTATTTAGTTTATGTGAAATGTAAGAAAAAAATATGTTCGAATTATTGTTTACAATAACTAAATACTAAACGATTACAATTCGTGTTTTATTTAAATTATCGCAGACATGCATAAAACCGGTCAAATATAAAATTTCCTCTTTCTAAAATCTATTGTTGATATTATTTGTTCAGTCGTGACTAATATTATAAAGAAGAAATATTTGTATGTTTGCAGTGAATAGGCTCTGAAACTACTGAACCGCTTTAAAAAGTTCTTTCACCATTGGAATGCTACGTCATCACTGCTGAACATAAGCAATAGAAAATTTAAAAAAGTGTATGTGCGCCCAGGCGGTGCCGGGTCCGCTAATAATTCATATAGGTAAATGAGGACTTCTTAAAATCGTCACATAACGTTATTTATATAAAAATATGTAGGTACTCGTAACTCTTACTTCTCTTGAACGATGTAAAAACAACTTAAGCTGATTAGCCGCCACATAAAAATAATATCTGCATAATCACGTTTTTATACTATGTATTTTGTGCCAATAAAAAATAATTTTATTGAAAATAGAGAATTAAGCAATTTTTTTGAATTAACCTGTAAATTAGCATTTGTCTTAATATCAGTCATCAGAGCTCAATCGAACAATGATAATTACAATTTATCTTGTTTCTCACAGATATCTTTGCCGTCCCATCATTCATGTACCGAGCAATACACACACAAATGCATTATGCGATACAAAAAATTGCCTGCTTTAAGTCACAAGCACAATTCTTATAGTGCTAACAATAAGGTCTATTTTAGCGTGTTTGTCAATATAATCATTAGCTCAACTAGCAACAGTTTCCGGACGTCAGGAATCTAGTAGTTCCCGACAAGACAAGTTGCTGTTTAATTCCAGCCAGAGATGTAGAACTGAAGTTCTTTAAATGTATTTTTCCGAGAGTATTTATAATATAAACAAAAATAGTCTTCCTATATAGGGATTCAACTTCATTTTGCATATTTGTTACTGATGAATCTCATAGTCTTAAAAATATCTCAAGTAGATACAATAAAAAATTACTCCATAGTTTTATACATCTATCTGCCAATGTTTACATATATACTTCGTATGTTTTCCATTGCATTTAAGCAAATTACGCTTGCATTAAAATTTCATTGTCTTTTTAAAATACTCATAAACAAGTGACAATCTAGTGCTAATTAAACACATTTCTTGCGGCAGCGTGTTCAAAGGACTTTGAGACCGTGCGTTAGAGATCTACTAGATCTCGTAACTGTTCGTAACCGCAGTGCGTATGAGACCTAAACAATCTCCTTAAAAGCTTTGTTTAATACATAATTCGATCAAAAATAATAACTCGTTCAAATAGATTTGTCTGTGTAATAAGCATAGAAATAAAAAAATGGTATCCCGCACATAGGGAGGGAACCAGATTTTTGGCGCTCCACTGGCTGAAAGACTCGTCAGAGATCTTTTAGGTCTCCTAACACAAATATTTTAATAGCCACCAAGCTTTCTAATAGTTTTATAATATCTCCTTGCACTGCGAAGCATTAATAGCTGGCTTAATCAGCAGTAATGCTCATCAGAATTTAATAGCTACCAAATGTGAGGCTCTTACAATAAATAAATACACAAGAAATAGTTTCAAATAACATCTACATCAAATTAGATCTTAAAGCTATATTTAATAAACTGTAGAATATAACCCGTACATAAATATATTTTATATGAATGAATATAATATAGAAACTCCAAAAGCAGCGCATGATTAAGAACTTAATCATAAACATCATTTCAATGCAAATGAATCTTTTCATATTAATATAGAGAAAAGTAGCATAAGCAAGTTTAAGATGTTGTCATTCGTGCATACATTTGCAAGGATTTTTAATCGCTTTCGCGACATCTTTTTTGTTTTTTAATATATAATACTCAAGAGTATGTTTGTTTGTTACTGCTAATCTCAGAGACTACTGGTCCAAATTGAAAAATTATTTTTATGTTAGATAGCAAATTTATGGAGAAATGCTATAAGCTATATACCATTACGCTTTAACTAATAGGAGTAGAGCAGTAGTGAAAAATCTTATTAGATCAGTTTCATGCGCTGTGTATGTGGTTGAAATTACACCACAATCAAGGATGACGGGATCATTCCTCTTAAAAGTTCAGAAAAGAAATCTGGTATACGTCTCACTGTTTAGATTGTCTCTAACCTTGACTAGGTACCTTTTTAATACTAAATAGTTTTTTTAAACAGTGTATTATTTGCAAACGAGTTCTTAAGATTTATGTATTAATTATTATCCAAATAAATAAATTTTGAACAATGTTGCCATAACATCATATTTTGATGTCAATGAATATTTTAGGAGATTTATCAGTTTTAAAATATCATACGCACGTATTTTTATAACGAGGATTGAATATAAGGGGACGGGACGAGATAGAAAAATAGTGACTTAAGTTTAAAATATAAATAGATAGTACGCGAAATAATACATAAACCAATTTTTCTAATGTAGACTATAAAGATAAGAGTTTTAAAAGAGTTTCATAAGGAGTCTCATGAAAGTGACTGAAGAAGAATTAAAAAAAAACAGGCTTTCATCCGAAATACTGTTTATGATAAATAGCCAAGAGGTTCCTTAAAACCTTTGACCTTTTTGGAACACTCCACTCTGACAAATTATATCTAGTTTAGTTACTTAAGAAATAACTGCAGCATAATCAACAAGAAATAATGAAATTTTGCGAAATGTAGTAATTTGTTACCAAAATGTAGATACCTATTCAATATACGCAAATCTTATGCAACTCAAGCTAAGCAATATGTATACAGTTCGTATTTGAAGTTGCAGGTGCGCAGGTTCAAGTAAAGTTGCCTATGTTAACCCTACCAACGCCATTTATATTATGTATGTATCAGACACCTTCAAAGTTGAATTGGCGCTATTGAGCCTTCATTCACAATATCAATTTAAATATTATCTACGTCTTGATGCAACTCAGCGTAAGCCTTTTTAGTTTTTTTTTATTGTTTTAAATGGCGAGATGAGCATGCCATTAGCCTGATGGTAAGCTTGGCATTCCACTGCGCTCGCCATCCTGAGACATAAGACGTTAAGTCTCAATATGTACCGTAGTTACTCTGGCTATAATTTCCTTCAAACCATAACACAACAGTGCGTTGTCACTGCTGTTTGGCGGGAGAAAAAGACATTACGGTGGTGGACCTACCACCAGTGCCATAACTATCACAAAACTGTAAAAACCCTGATACAATTAGAAAAAAGCAACATTAATATTATCCCGGCGCACCCAAGGAAATGTTTACAATCCGCGTGGTAAGTTCAGAAGAGTTCAGTCAACTGCGGCGGTCGCTTCCCGGTGCCATCTCGCACTCGGCCGCAAACCCTCGACTGACGTGAACCGGACTCCCGATATTAGAAGTAAGTGAATTATTTATTTATTACTTTTATTATATTTTGTACACCAAATAAATCTTAAATTAAACTAATATAGTAAAAATGGCAGTCGTATCGCTCGTGGCTATCTCTTACCGACTACCATTCATTATTATCTACCGTAATCTGTATATTTGTGGAAATATTATGATGATATATGAGTGCAGTAAAAACATCGTGGTTTGAAATTAATTCTAGATAGTTTATTAAGTGCATTAGAGGTTTTTGCTCCGTATCTAAAATAAAAATGACTGTGATATCTATATTACGAAGGTATAATCGAATCTGTATACACTTAGATGAAACAATAAATATGATAACCGTATTTGTGTAAACATCATTAATAATAAAATATTATGTACCAGACAAAGTCACGGGCATGAGGTAGTAATCAACAAGAAATATTATATTTTTATTTAATATTATTGCATTTCAACACATAACATTAACAGCCTTTTTCTTAGTCAGTTTACAAACGTATTTTAATTAACGTATGTTTTGTCTTCTTCGCACAAACTGAATTCAAAAGTCGTTCGAAAGGGACAAAACATTCGATAGCTAAAATAGGATTTTAAACAGACAATGAATAAGTTTGTATGCGAACATATTATCACTACGTAGTATAAAACAAAGTCGCTTTCTCTGTCCCTATGTCCCTTTGTATGCTTAAATCTTTAAAACTACGCAACGGCTTTTGATGCGTTTTTTTAATAGATAGAGTGATTCAAGAGGAAGGTTTATATGTATAATACATACATATTATTGTACAGAAATCTATTTGTACCCGGGCCAGGCCGCTAGTATAACATATATCTCGGAACATATTGAAGTGCGTGGTAGCATGTTGGTAAATAGACCAGACGCGGCTGCCAACATACACACGGTGGTTGTGAGTTCAAATCCCAGGGCACACCTCTGAGTTTTCGGAGTCATGTGTGTATTGATAGTCAATCATGCACTTTAACGGTAAAGAAAAACATCGCGAGAAAACCTTGCATACTATAGCGAATTTGTAAGAATTTCTATGGTATGTGGACTATATGGCTTAAACACTCTCAATCATACTCTCGATTGTAGAGCAGTGGGACGTATATGGGCTGATACAGATATTCATGTATGTCATTGCAACCTGCTTAAATTCACAGAGGTGGCATAAAGTTGCATTTAAATAGAATTATAATTTATAAATAACTCTGTTAAATTTTTTGTTCCTTAGGTACAGTTGTTATATTTAATTTTATTGTTATTATTTATTCTATGTGTAGTTTAAGTAGATTTATGTAGAGTAGTATGGTATAATTCCGTAAGTTAAAGCTGTTATGGTATTATATTTACGGTCATATACAAATAAATAAATAGTTAATATAATTTCTTTACATGTTAGACATACATTCATGAACTCACGCCTTTTTCCCAGAAAGGGTAGGGCAGAGGTGCCTGGACACCCACATTTTGCCTTGTATGTTCCGTCCCACGATGTGATAGGTGGCGAGCTTATCGCCATATCAGGCACAAATTCCTGACTTCGGGCTGATAATGAATAGAAAAATCTAATATCACTTTGCCCGACTCGGGATTCGAACCCGAGACCTCAGCTTTGCAAGCGTACCTTAGTACTGATAGCGCGCGAGTTGAATGCAGAGCTTAGGAATGCGGTAGTGCGGTGATCTAATAATTGATGGCCATAGTGGGTATATCGATAATTTTTACATTGTTTTAAGTTTGTCACTTAAAACTAGATAAACATAATTTAAAAAATACACAAGATAGTAAATATCACACATTTTCAATAAGTAATTATTTTACTCACTAAAATCAAATAAAACAAATTATTTATTCACAATTTTCGCTATTTCTCGTGCTTGGCCACAAATAAAATTCGTTATTTTTAACATAATTGATGGACAATTTGTCATAATGAATTATTAAAAAAATAAATAACAACACGGGCTATAATATGTTGAGTATCATAACAAGCGTACGATAGCTCGGGAAGCACTGCACTAAGCTGCAAGCCCGGGAGGGGACACGTGCGGACGGCGGAGGGAGATGCTCCCGCTCTTTACCTCAGGCCCCGACTGCATTCAACTCGCGCGCTATCAGTACAACCACAGAGTACTTTGTTATATAGGAATAGAGGCTTAACTCGAGGGGTTCGGGGGGAAAGCGCTTAGTGGCACCGTCTGGTTTTTTAAACATGCAACTATTCTGTTATGTATATAATTATATATATGCACTTACATTACCTACAATTTCTACTATAAGGTTCCTTTTTTAATACACTCAGTACTAATTAATAGTACTAAACGTAAATGCATTAATTAAGGAATTAAAACCACAATAAAACTCACAATATTCTAATCATGACCATTTATTTTAAGTACAGAGTTACAAAATACAATACAGAACAAAAACAGAACACCAATCACATGTTTACACAGTTACAAACACAAAATATAGAGCACTTCACACACAGCACATTGAATGAATTACCAGAACTAGAAATAGGCTGAATATGAATTAATTAACAAGAACAACCGGCAAAATTGACGCCATGACGCCGCGCCGCCATTGACTGTTTGATAACTTCACAGACCAATAAGAAAAGATTCGCATATTTCGTATACGCCATCAGGCGACATCTATGTTTTTATGCTAGAAGCACGTAAAATACGCCTAAATTAAAAAGACATTATAAGACGGAACTGTTTCTATATTACAATGGGCTTTTAATTTGGTATCATTATTACCCCCACCATTCCATGGTAAAATGTTCTAAGTTTGAACAGCCTGAGTACAACTACGTCACCGAGGCAGTAGCACACATGTTAGAGCTCTGTTACAATCCTGGTGTATTACTATGCGTGACGTTTCTCAGAATGTATTTGTTTTTGCTATGAGCGCGTTGTAAGTGCAGATTTATTATACTGCACGTAAGCTTATACGAGTCAACAGTTTAAAAATTACTGAACCAAACAATGCCTTGTAAACTCACAGTTATGATAGTGAAGGAAATTAATAAAATTAATATTGATAATTGAACAACCAAAGTACGAATATATTGTTATTATACTGGCTTTTTACCACAACACAGTGCAATGCTAGATACTCGTACTAACAAGTATCTAATTATAACAAACATTTGCTTATAATAAAATATCAAAATAAACATATTCACTCTATGTTCTTTTTTAATTTAATTACATTAACCTTTTTTTAATTAGGTGTGGCATTTTTTGTTTTCCAGTAATTTTAATATTAAGTGAAGAACTAACTGCTATGTGGTGATGAGTGTTGTATTTGTTGCAATATAGTTTATTATAGAATCCTTTTATCTTTTTATCGCTTCTATTACGATTTGGAGCATAACGTTGATGTCATGCCTGTCGCTATTATTTTATATCAAGAACTAAATAAAAAATCTTTTAAATGTATAAATAAGACTATAATTACTTCTCACATGTATACCCGACTACACAATATATCCATACATATACATGACTATGAGTTGTGACTAACAAACTGTATACCAAATACGGTGCAAGAGCAATTTGTGTCTATACTCAGATAATAAATGACTATGTATAAAGTTGTTCAATCTTTTACGAATAAACTCGGTTTTATTGACCTACGTAAATAAGTTCATATTTTTTTATAACAAAAATAATTAAACTTTTTTTATTTTTATTAAAAACATTATTTACAAATTTATTATACCACAAATAGGCAATTATTATAACAAACATAAGGCGTCCTAAATTAAAACAAAAAGCCAAATCCTGGCTAGGTGATAATCTGTAAAATATGAAACAAGAAAAAACAATTGCCTGGCATTTTTATCTACATCATATATCATCAGATATTTATCAACTACTGTGCAGACAATTTACATTTAAATTTATTGAACAGTTGTAGAGTTGTTCCGAGAATCCCCCTTACTCTAAAAATTTCCTTATATATCTTTACACACACTTTTTTCACTACAAATCACTAAATGATATACAGATCATCTGTGTTTAATTTCACACGTTTCCAATGCTAATTTTGTTTATAATTAAATTCGCAGCGTTAAACCATGTCGACAGCGCCGTAAAATGATATAAATATGGTCTTCGATGGGTGTAAATAATATCATTAAATCAGTTAACGAGTCCACGTGAGAAATAAATTTGGAATTACCAATTCTATTAGCCAAAAATGTATGTAAATACACGTTTCTGTTCCTAAGCCATCGGTACCACGACCTTATGGGTCAATGGGACAAGAGTTTTGCTGAATTCATTATCAATTTCGTTTAGACTGAGTAATTGACCTCAGATAAACCCGAGACTTCCGTTGTTGGTTCATTAATATAACGAAGTAATCCAGAAAGATCTCCCGCTTCATTAAGAGATAATGCTATTGTTTTTCGTGGAAAATCCACTTATGTATATCCAAATAAGTCTTATTTTTTGTTATTTATTGCTAAATGTAGCACGAGCTCCAAAAACTTATTCTAATTTAATAAAGAGATTGTAATCCTTGTGAGTCACAAAAGTAAGATCAATTAAAGTTCAAAACAGACATAAAAATAAAAATAAATACTCGAAGTATATGAATCTTACTATTGACTAATTATTTATAAATTATGAATAAATATTGCGTATTATAATATATTAATTCGTGTGATATCCACCTGCTCAAGACCTCAATCCATAAATAAATAAATCTATATTTATTTCCGCAGATGCAGTGCTTCATATGTGTTACATACATGATAATATTATGCAGCGGCAACCCAACGAAATCTCGAGATGTAGACAACAAGTTTTCATTCGTCAACAATTTCATCGCTTCTCTATTTAACACCCAGTCACCCGAAGAAATAAATGACAACGAAGAGAATAAGCTAACACACAACTATGATAAATTCGGATATGACAACTACCAACAACTTCTAAATGAAGCCGATTTTCTACCAAGAAGGAATGACAGAATTGCTATGCCGCCATTGCAATATCGGTTTCCAAAAAGCATGAGGCACAAGAGTGAAGACAGAGTCCTTGATAAGCCGAAAGAAGAAGTGGTCATATACATCAACACAAACAAATCTCAAAAAACAGAAAACGTAAAAAAAGATCGCCCGCGCCCGTCGAACAAAAATAAAGTTGACAGTGAAAATGATGAAGAAAACCAGGTTTCACCAAATTTAACGCCTTTTTCTAACACAATGGCAGGACAAAGTCAAATTGGTGATCGTGAATCGCAGACCGTAGTTAAACCAACGGTGATAGTCAATATCCGAGGATCTGTTACTAATCGAGATAGCGACATCAGGCTTGATAAAAAGGCGGGTGAGGCTAATGACACTGATATTACAAGGAACCTTTTCAATATAAAACAAGAAGTCAATTTGAACACTGAAGAACAAAAGAAAAAGGTGGTCAATGAAGTTAAAAGTGCGAAAGATAACAAGACTGATGAAGACATGATGATGTGTGAAAGTAGTTCTTGGAAGGAAGAAAAGAACAAAGAGCGAAAGTTAGACAACGTCATGCAAATATTATTCACTGTTTAGGTTAGGTGAAATCGTATCAAATTTCATGATAGAAATTAATTAATCCAGAATTTCCAGTTTAGATAATTGCTATAATATCAAATATATTGATGTCAAGCTATATTTAAGTATCATAATATAAAATCATTAATAAGGATGTTGCAGAGACTGATTCAATTATAATTTTCAAATCAAGTATAATTTCAAATAAATTATAATAATTATAATATAATTAAATTACATATCAAATTTTTATAAAAATAAGTTCGCATTTACGAGTAATGTTGTAATGAATATAAGTAATTTCGTAGCAAAGTGTATTTTTATTCTAAAGTTAAAATACCTAGAAATAGTCTACATAAATAATTATTTTAATTCCTGTACGAAAATCATAAATTAGGGGCGAGCATATCGCCATATTTTCTGACTTCGGGCTGATAATGAATAGAAAAATCCAATATCACTTTGCCCGATCTGAGATTTGAACACAAGACAACTACGGCACTGAGGCATTAAAATAAATATAATATAATAATTATGCTGAGTGGTCACCTACATGTCACAACCACGACGTGCTGTGTAGATTGTACGTAATGGCCGTTCTTTTTTTATTAATTTCTTTTTGCTATCAGATGAGATGTAAGACGTTTTTCTAAGGTTTGTGACTAATAAACTTATTTTTCTTTCTTTTCTTTTTCTTTTTTTATCATAACATTTAGAATGCACTAATAAATACGGTATGAACTAAGTTTGGAATGTCTACTTATTTTTACTCAACCGAATACATATCGAAAAAAACTACCTAAAATTACGAACCGCATTACACACAAACATATAAATACATCACTTGATAAAATATAAGGAAAACTAACAAACAGTACGAATAAACCACACAACAATTCCCGGAACAAAGTATTGGCAGACGCCAAATAACATGACTCTTAGCAATTCGCAGACTCCATATGCATTGTAGGATACCGTTACGTCCCACTGGGCCCACGCCTTCTAAACCTTGCTATAATCATTTACCATATCTGTATCAAATTGTATACCTAATGATACTGATAAATGGACATGATATCATTGCTAAAACATTTGTTTTTAATTAAAATATTTGCATGTATTATTCTGTGGGCGCGAGTTATGACGTCACGCATCGTCAGTTATTCTAGCAACGTAAGACTTGTCACTTCTGTTATATCATCAGAAATAAAGACATTTAATAGAAAAAATAACTCGGTATTTTTGAACTGCACACGAGCCTTGCTATGCTATGTATGAACAGCTTGAGACGAACTTGAACATTAAGAGTTAATTAATCGTGTGTGGATTAATAACCATAGAAATTAATGAAAAGAGGAAGAAAAATGTAAATATTACGGCCTACAACATCTCTCCTTTACAGTTAGTTTAAATGATACACCAATATAGTTATTCTCCTTTAATAGTCATAAATAATTGTTAGCCAATTAATATTACCATCGGAATCTAATAAATCACAACTTTACAAATGGATAGACACACAAGGAGGCGTTAATATTTAAGAATCCTAATAAAGAGATAAAAGACTAATCAATATAAATTGCTTTCCAATCATTATGAGGTGAAAAGGATCTTTATGAGTCAATCAATCGGAAATGTTACCAAAAATATTAGAATGTACGAAACGGATAACAATCATTAGCAATTTTTCATTCTTAAAAGGATCAAATCTATTAATGAACACTGATCCCTCCGTAAAGGAAATAATAGATGTGTCCAAAAAAGAAAATGTAATAATAAGAATATGAAAAATATAACTATCTAATTTTAATCGAACTGTTTTTTAAAGTTGTATTAGCATCTGAAATGAAGATCTACTTCATATTCATAATTAAATTTTTTGGTTGTAAACTGGATAGAATATCATACAAAATAATCATTGGAGGAGGCCTTTATCTATACTAATATTATAAAGAGGAAAGATTTGGTTATTTGTTTGCATTGAATAGGCTCCGAAACTACTAAACTGATTCGAAAAAATCTTTCACCATGAGAATACGACATCCGTGATGACAAGAAGTGACAGAATATTTAAATAAAAGTGTATTTGCATCTGGCGAAGCCAGGCCGGATTGCTTATTCTCCAAGATATTGCATAACTGATTATGATGATTCTGGTGTTGACAATGATGATACAGTATTGAAGGCACTACCGTTAAATCTCATAAGATATAGAGGTGGATTTAGAAGTATTATAGCATCAACAAATATAGATACAAGGAAACAAAACAAAAACTTCAATAAAAAATATCATTCTAATAAGGAGCAAAACTATTGAGATGAAATAAATCATCCACATAAAGACATAATTGCTGTTTACCGAAATCTATAAAAATCATATAAAAACATTTAAGGTCTTATTCACAAACTGTTTGTCACTTTCGAACAGCTTTTGAATTCAGTTGGAACGAGAATTGTCTACGGATAAGGCAGTCAGAAAAAACAACTTCGTGGAATAAGTAGACTCCAAAAAATCTGCCAGTTAATTTGAATGTTATAACATAGCTTTAAAGATTAAAATGTTTTGATATCAGAAGCGGAAGATCATAAGGGTTTTTCATATAATAATGTTCATGCTCTTGATGTATTTAAGGAGATTGAAACTTAAATTATTTTCTTTGTGTAAACTGCTCATCAAGCTACATAAATTTTAATTGACAGAAGTCGCGATCTTGTAGACGATTAAATGGATATTTTTATTTTTCATAATAAAGACAGCCAAAAATTAATAAGAAGTTCATAAACAAAAATGTGTAAAATCCAAAAGCCAGAAAACTAATACTCTGATATAATTAAGAAGAAAGCAGATGTCTACATTTGAATACAATTTAAGCTGACCTAGACCTAGTATAAACTAGTGCATCTATGTCTATTCTAATTCTAATTTATTCATTAATTTGACTAGAAATTCCAATGCTTAGCTCGACGAAAGTCGTTCTGTTTCCATTTTTTTATCAATCAAAATAATCAAAATTGATTATTTTTTCTACAATCATTTCTCGATATTTCAAAATTGTAATCGTAAGAAGCGTACGTTTATAACTTTAGATTACACATAGTATTATGACAATGAAATATTGTTAATCTAGTTTCAAAACTAGAAGCACAAGTAGAGTAAATAAATAATGTAATATAATATCGTGATATTCAGGCTGTTAAATCCTATTCACTATGACCAAATAAAGTTTGAGAACCTATGATCAACAGCTAAAATGCCAACATCCTTATCCTAATGTTACTCGTATGCCTCCTTAAAAAATAGAACTGATTAAAAAACCCGTGCGCTGAATCTCAACTAGCAAGACATTTCCTGGCGAGTCACCTTGATCTAATAATTTAAATAAATGCCATACCCTCGGTACGTTCGGATATTGCCAAGGTTATCTAATCGCAGGTGGACCTAAGTGCAAATTAATTGAATCCTATTTATCACGACGTGCTTACAATAATTGCTTAAACTGTAATTAATCGAAACTACGAGCTTTAAAGTACTTAAATGATTAATTTTCATAAATTGTTTTGCCCTTTAAAATTTAAATATTTTACTCCTTTAAATACACATACTACGAGTATTAAAAATATTTTTTGGGTATTTATTAATCATTTTACGGTAAACTACGTGCCTGACTGGAAACCCTATGTAAAATATCCATATCCCTGCAACGATATTTACTAATGGGGATTTCTTACATTAATTGCCCTCATATGCGAAGTGCTCTCAATGGTCAAGGGTTCAAATCCCAGGGCACACGTCATGTGTATTGGTAGTATTGGTAGTCAAACACCGACACCGAGTACTATAACTATATATTTATACCAAAATGTCCTTTTGGAAACTTGGGTTTTGAAAACTCCTAGATAGTAAATTGTGATTAAACTTATACATTTTATAATGTCATGATTTGAGTTATTTATAGCTACGATCTGAATTTGTACAAAAAATAAATTGTTGAATACAATTTTATAAATAATGCAGTATCATCACTCTTCTCAAATAAATAAATACATCATTAACAAATAATTCGCGTGATCAATAGCAATTTGCTATGATAAATTTTAACGTCACAAAATTTTGTTGTCTTTGCGCTCAATTAATGAAATATGTTTAATTCATGCTAGTTCATTATTTTTTAAGTCCGTTGACCCCGTCTCGTTAGGATGTTGATCAGAATATGTCATAAAAACGGTCTCGTCGAGTCCATAAATAAGATTTTATTTTATTACTGCGGAAGCTAACGTCGTTTTGGTTATATTAGTAAGTTATATGGCCCAATATTCATTGAGGTAATTTGTTCACAACTTTTTATATGTAATTTTAAACCGTTTGTCCTAAAGCTGAGATTCTATTTAGAACAATCCCAAAATACCTGGTTATTTTTTCTATGAAAGGTGAGACGAGCATGCCATTCGCCTGATGGTAAGCGATATGTAGGGCGATTCACGTATTAAAATAAGTTCAGCTGCAGTGCAGTTGCGGTTAAGTTTCGATCAAAACAGCCCTTTTCGTATTCACGTAATTTTGACAACCGCTGTCAAATACGCTCGCGTCAAGTTCGCGTCACGCAAACGTTTTAGCGTATTCTACTGCTGCGCGTATATGTCAATCTCAAACAAATTTCATACATCTGACGTACAGTTGACGCGCAGCTCACGCGCAGTTCACGCGCAGCTAAACACTTACAAGAATACAATTTTGTACCAAAGCGTAAACTTAATTGTAACCGCACCGCAACTTGATCGGCGCGTCAAAAAGTTACGTGAATCGCACTACTGATCGCTTGATCAAACAACACCATTAATTACAAAGCAATGTTTGGCATTCCACTGCGCTCGTCATTCTGAGACATAAGATGTTAAGCCTCATGATGTCCAGTAGTAATTCTGTCTACAATGTCGTTCAAACTGGAACACAACAAAGCATATAGCCTTATGTTTAGCGGGAGAAATAGACATTGCGGTGGGACCTACCGAGGCGGCCTCTCGTATATGAGGAACCATTAATAGAATCGGTTCCATTAAAACATGATTTATTTTAATATTGATAGTTTCTGAGGGTCTGAGTAATACAGATGTTTAAAATAGCACATTGGATATAATATCTTAGTTAATCGAGCTATTATAGCAGCACAATGATTGGGAATTTTAGAAGTAATTTAGGTATATGCTCTCTATGCAGCCTTTTCATATTTGCCCAATCATGGAAATATTATATTGTATAGGTATAGACATTGTGTTCGAGGCCCGCCTATAATGTGGACGACCTGATTAAGGTTGCAAGAAGTCGCTCTATGCAGGTCGCCTCCAACAGGTCGATGTAGAGGGATCGCCTCCAACAGGTCCTTGAGGGATGCCTATAGTAGCGGACTACCTGTGGCTGAAGAGAAGATGAAGAAGAATGTACATAAATACATACTTAATTGTGCGTGCGTAAGCACCCAGCTGAACAAAATATGTGTGCATCATTTTAAAACAAATATACATACCTCTAACTTCCATGGGATTTCTGATTGGTAAAAAGCTCGGTCACTAATTTCCTGTTAACCAATCAGTGTATAATTTAATCGGGTACATGAAACGCAAGCTAATTTCTGATAATGGGTTACTTACACCATATCATTTTGTTGAAAGTTCGTAGAGAAAGACGGGTTATGAAATATCATATCTCACCTCACGTAGTGCTAGTTAGCAATGCGCTGAAGGGACTTTGGTCTGTTCCTCGTGAGATCTCGAAGTACCTCGTTTGTGATAAAGTTGGTCATGGGGTTTTTAGCTGGAAGAAATTTAACTTACCCTGTTTACCAACCCCAAGGTAAACAGGGATCCAAAAGTATTATTTCCAAGAATAGGAAGACACCTTCGCACTTCTGAAAATTAACACTTAAAGGGTCAAAAAGTCACGTACCAGAAAGTAACAAATGAATAATAAATTGGTTCTACGTAGCAGAAGTGTGTTTATAACTGTTACAAATGCGGTTACTAAAACGTTTTTTACTTGAGGTGTTGATTGACAGAATGATGCAAAGCTTTTTTGCATTATTATTTAATCACAATCATACATATGTGTGTTATTTATACCAGTGAATCCAAAAATAAGTAGGTTAGCTGTTGGTAAATGATCAGTGTAGTCGTTTACCATCTATAGGACGTCTACTATACATATATATATATTGCTGAGGATGAGAAGACAGGAATGTAACGGGTGCAAGTTCAATTTCTATACAAAGATTGTGTCACGAAAAAAAATGATTTTATCTGAGTGGAACTTCAAAGTTGAAAAGACTTTAATATCCTCATCCATAAAATATCATAGTAAAAGTTTATACCTACAAACAGTATTAAAATACGACAACTGTCGACTTTTAATCCGTATCACTAAACGAAATTGGTAACAATATGCTCTCATTGTTATTCGATCTCAACTTTGATTAATCGATGCCAGCCAGCCTCCGCAGCGCAGTTGGGTAGACGGCGGCTGTGAAACTAGAGGCCATGGGTTCGATTCTCGCACCGAAACAAATATTTGATTAATCCACAAGTATCCCCAAATTCTGGGTGTTTGTGAGACGGAAAAGCATCTCGTAGTTCCTTATACTCACGACGCAAGACTCGATCTTAGTATGGACTCAGCACTATGTATGCGACCGTTGGGTTTATTTTTTTATTAGTAAATAACAGCTAACGTATACAAGACTTTACCTCAAGCTAACAAGAGTCTGAAAATGTCGTAGAATACAGGCTGATCCAAAAAGACGACACGGAAATCTTTAGGACAGAGGGCTGTGTACACAAGGCTAAACAGGCTGTGTACACTGGGAATTATGGCTGTTGACAGTGCTCAAAGTACATAAATTCTCTCTCTCTCTCTCTGTCTTATTCTAAAGGCCTAATAACTGCGACATAACTAATGCAGTTATTATGACAACATTTTGATTATTTCATTCTTTAATTTTTAAAGTCATCTAGTATAGTCGAACACCAAGCCTTTTTAAAATATACAACCAATTTTGTGATATTTTTTACGTACAGATATTATTATAAGGGTTTATTACTCGTATAATGCAAATATAAAAATCAGCGCAGACCCAGTTTAATCGCAATCAACAGCACCTTAGTCATTTATTTGTAATAAAATGTCGATCACTTCCTTCTCTAATAGCTGTTACTGTTATAAAAATAATTTATGTCTCATCTGATTCGCTGTCGTATACTTCTATAATTACACAAGATATTAAAGACAAGCAATTACCTATATAATTCGGTAAAATATATACATAGTAAATCCTTTAAAAACAAGAAAATTCTGGTTACAATTCAAACTATGATAAAGAAAATATTTAGAAAAAAAAGTGCGTAAATAGTTTAATTTATGGTCACCCATTTTCTAACAAAAACAGATCTTGAGTTAGTTATTGATATACCAAGATATCAGAGGTAATGTTTTTGATACAATAATAAATAAATACTCCCAAAAATCACATACACAGTCCTGACCCCACATTAACATCGAGTCTTGTGTTGTGGGTACTCTACGAGAATCTTTTCGGTCTCACAATAGCCAGACCCGAAACAAACACTTTTGCTTCACAATTGTAATAAGTAAAAGCTAAATTATATTAAATATCTACTTATGGATTGTATATTTTCTCTTTTATTAATTAGTACATTGTCCCTATTTTTTTTAATTTAACAGTTTTGCATTAATAGTTTTTTTACAGTTATTTATACCAAGGAAGGAAATAATGGTATGGTATGTCCTTATTTTCAACATGTTAGATTTATGGCGTGACCAAAAACTTTAAAATTCCGAACAAGATCCAGCACTTAAAAATCTATGTATAAAATTTTAATATTATTTATTTTCTGTTTTATAAAACATTAACTTGATTTACTGTTCGTATATTTATAAATAAACATGTATTGATTTCGTATATTTTACCTAATTCTCAATCATTGCTTATAAATTTCCGCAGTGGATAAACAGATAGACCTCTACGATGATGATTTTTATTTCCAAATCGATCTCATTTAGATAAATTTCGGTACACATCTGGATGGATGTAAAAATATGTTAATATATTTGTTACAGTGAACAAATACAGGATGTAGGTAAAATGACTCTGCTACCTCTAATAGTTGAACTCTTATAAAAACATTATCTAATCTCGTCCTAATTTACTTCAGGTTTTAATTGCGTTAAATAGATACACATTTAGATCGAATACAATTGACAGTCTCTGTGGCGCAGTTGGTTATACCCCGGCTATAACACGAACTGCGAGTTGGATCCCCGCAACGAGATAAAGGTTTGTGAGACCGAAAAGTCTCTCGTAGTTTCTGATACTCACTAAACTTGACTAGATTTTAGTGTTTCAACTATATAATGGACGGGTTGGTGTATTTTTTTAAATAATATTAATTTCATTAATTGTAATTGTTTTTAATAAATCATCTATGTTTGACGCCATACACTAAAGAAAACCAATATATCATATTATTCGAACGAATTAAAAATTAATAAACAAAACAAAAACACTGTCTAATGAACACATTGTGATTATATTATAATGATACAGTACACTGCGCAGAAACTATCTTCGAGTTGAATGGGCGTAATGGCGATCTAAATGGTATGATATTTGGGTCAGTCGTCGTCCATATAAAGTCCATGGTCAAGTTCAAGAACTCTACAAAAAGTGATTGTAATACGGTATAAATGAACCAGTGCGTTCTCGATTACTACATTTTCTCGATATCGTTTAAATTCAATTGGACTATGGAGAGAAAACTAGTGTAATAACGAAATACGCTTGAAATACGATGCAATGATTAATAGCTGGTTGCATCAAATAACTTATCAAAGTTTACAAACTTGAACTTTCCTGATGCCATACATTTGACAATTCAGATGTGGTTTACGTTGTTAAACTTTAAGTTATTGTCAATGTCAACTGATACCACTGAGCCGAAGATTGAGAAAGAAACGTTTTGAGTAGCTATATTAAAAGGATGGAAGGAGACTGAGAAACGAAATTCGAAAATTCTTGGTAGAGTCGCTTAAAATCGTGGCGGGCGGTGCTAAAGTAATCTTATATACGGTTTATGGAATATAAATAATATACTAAGTACTTCTGACCACCAAACTTACTGATAATTGATTAAGTTAAATAGGTATTGTATGGATCGTAGGCCTTGGCGTACTATGGACTATACCGACCCCAATGAGACCTATGCGTAAGCTTATGTATGTATACAGGGTACAAAGCCGGGTAGTGGTTTTAGTGACTTTAGCACTCATTGCAACTAAAAATTTTGCATAAAAAGAGCGACATTGTTTTTTTTTATTATTTTTTTCATATCATCGTATTTGGATAGTAAAAATTACCGCGTTTCTTTACGAAAGCAGTTACATTGTGTTTGTAGTCACTTAAAATATCACCTGACTTCGTTTTTTGATAGTAGTCTTGATATACCCTGTATGTATGTGTCTCAATATTGATTACTGTTGATACTATCAAATTATGAATTATAATGGATTCAATGACACATTAAAGCAATTACATAAATCACGTGCATTTTTGTTATATTGGTAAACACGGAACTTCAACTACGGGTCGGATTTTATTAATACTACCGACCAGGCCCGGCTTCACCCGGGTGCTGACAATTTAGAGCTGTTCTGGTCCTGTCCCGTTACATCCCGTGCCGTCCTTTTATATGTTAATTCATTCGCCCTATAATATCTATCCCAAACTTTCCCTATGAGTTTGAGAGTAACAAATATACGTATTTGAATCCCTTGTTGATCCCACAGGAGCACTATATTTTTTCGGGATGAAAAGTAGCCTATATGTTAATCCAAGGTATCGACTACCTTCATGCCAAATTTCATCAAAATTGGACCAGCCGTTTGAGCGTGAAGAAGTAACAAACACACAAATTTTCGCATTGATAATATTAGTAGGATTGCACCGACCATCGCCTGGTAAACAATCTTCTAACCCATACTTTACTTGACCAGCAGGGTAAAATGAAGCAACAATGAAACGGTTAATAATAATAATTTATCAATAACCTACTGATCCACTGAAAATTATTATATTGACCATACAACGTGACTACTGTTCCTGAAGCTATGCGCAGTTTGATCTGAATAGAGCATTGATTGGCTTTGGATGTTCTCATATCTGAATAACAACAAACTGCTCAAATATCTGAACTTGGAGAAATTAATTGTTCAAACAAAATTAAATATAGTCTGCATAAAAATTTATTTGCATTCACTGACTGATCAGAAAATGCCTTGTTTTCCAAGGGATGTATCCTTATATATTTTGTTAGTGTAATAAAGTTAAACATTATTGTTTTAATTAATAATATGTGTGTTGGGGCAAATTAAATTTAGGCGTGTTATTAACATTTTGTTTATATAATATATCAACTAAATTGCATCAGGGAGAAATTCGACCGAATCGATTATATTAAAATAGTAATATATTTTTCAAAAGTTGGTCAGAATTAAATCAGCGGATGAAATACAAACCCACAATATTTAATAAACTACTTTCGTCTATATAATATTATAATAACCCAATAATCAGACTTCACTCATTAGTGGTCCATAGACATTAATTACCAATATGATATGATACGTGTATCATAATACGTAATCAAAGCGTCAGGAACCGTTGCATCGGTCCATTAGCGTCCAAACACCGAGTTAGTTTGAGGATTGCTTTGTTGCACAAAAAATATGTACTAATTACGTATACACATAATATATACAAAAGCCATTAATTAGCGGGCAAACTCTACTTTCACATTTCACATCCCTTGCTCTTTACTCATGGTTCTCGAATGAATCTGTTTTTTTTTTCTTCTTTCGAGTGGGTACTAGAACAATATGGATAGCAAAAAATATGGTCAAATTCTTAAAAGAGAATCTTGATCATAGGAAATATTCATATGTATATCACATTTTTGAACAAACATAATTTAAAAATAACTCTCCTGATATAAATCAATCACCATTTCTCAACAAACCATTCTCACAATATTTGCACTATTACTGCGAAATTATTTTATTTTAGTTATAATCGTAACAACTTTAATTAATAATAATAATGAGGGAAATGTTTCATCCTCCGTGAATTTCACTGTCCGAACGCAAAAAAAGCTGATTATATAAAGTTTTATTCGTAATAGTCGTGTGTATTAATTGTTTCCGTACAATAAATTCTCTATTTTCAAAATACCTTCATTTAACCGTATTTCACCATCATTAACATTTAAATGCCGTCACTTTTCCGGGTATCGAGTTACGCGTGAGAAATGAAACCGTGGTACGATCACCCTCACGACATTTAGCAAAAAGCTGCCGAGATGCGTCCAAGCTCCGAACTTGCGAGGTGATCGTCATACAGGACGCACGTGTACCGCTCATATAAATTGTTTCGTCGACAGACGAGGAAGTATAGGAATCTACAAAATTTGAAGATGGCGAGTCACTATTTGTACGGATTTTTGGTGAGTTTTAAAAATCAGAAACACATTTTTATTATTTTCGTTTTGGGGGGAATTTAGATCACTTCCTGGATAATTGTTTACTTATAAAAACAGATTAAGTTTTTCCGACAACGCCAGAACTCTCTTTCTCTCTGATTAATAATTTAATTGAATTTCAAAACCACCCTAAAGTAAGTACCGGGAGATGTAACTATAATGAAAATAGGCTACGTCATAAAACTGTAATTATTTTATGTTTTGGCAAAATCATTTACGTATCGCATCTTATCAGAAAAGTCCAAAATAAAAAAAATATATCTAAATGAAAACCCATAAAAAGTTGATTGTGCAAATATTAAACAAGAAATTATACCTGATTCTGATACACATTTAATTAGCCAAATGAGTAAGTTTGGATACATTACTCGTCCACCGTATAAAGTCCTCTAACGGTGTGTTATGTTAATTGCACAATAAAATCGCTGCAAATCACTTCACTGATTTAGGCAATATCCGAAATGTCAGTAAACTAGTTCCACAGCGAACTGTGCATAATTATACATGATACAAAACATCTATAAATTTCCATAGTTTTTTTGCCCTTCGAAACATTTTTGTTCGGTCCTGTTTTAAGTTATTGTTTGGACAAGAATTTATTCTGTAATTTAAGCTTCATTTTTAAATATACGTATGCGTTCAACTTAATAACGGTAGTAAATGGTATTAGATTTTAAATAGATACCATTTGTTAGAGTATAAACATCGCCTCACACAAAAATTACAAATTATCGCAGTCATCCTAGTTTTCCTACCACAATTATTTTTGGATTCTATAACAACCTTATCAAAAATGAATATAATTAGGCTTACTAATATGCCTTTAACACTAAAAGTTGCGTGGTTTCATATAAATTATAAATGCGCAGAAATAATAAGCTGTTTGATATTTATAATTTACAGTGTGATTGTTCCATAATGATGTTTGGTTCAAACTTCAGACGGTCCTTTGTGTTCATGTTAAATAATTAGTCGAGACAGGGTCTCATTATGGAGATCAGGAAGGTCCAAAATATAATCAGTTGTAAAAAAAGAAACATAACAATTGCTATATTGTTATGAGCGGGCGCTGTATGGAGTTGAGTGTGCAAAATGTGAGGACCGCATTCTATAAACAGTTTTGAACTCAGAAAAGCTTGCAGATTATGATTATGGATGTTGCCGGGAGATTTGTTGGTCCAATTTTTTTTTTTACCCCACCCCCTTATGTATCAAGCAAATGGATTGAACAAGTGTTTTGAAACCATTTCAATTATTGTTTTAGTGATCATATTCCATTATTTCTTATGATTAAAGGTAATTATAGTCCGTCAATTAAAAACAGTTAAAAAAATAAGTACGAATTTTTAATAAAAAAAATATATATATAAGAAAATTAACAATTTAACATAAGTCATACAAAAAGAATACAAATAATCAATCTTTTTTATTTTGGCAGTCATTATTAATACATTTGCACAACGAAATACAATTTAGTTGTAATTTTTTGCACGAACAAGCCTTCGTTTGACATTTAGATGTACATTTGCAGGGCTGAATCAACAATTCTGGCAATGGTCGCTTTGTCATTTGTATCCACGATACAATTTACCATCTTTTTTTTCATAGCCTAATAAGGTGTAATCAATAGGCTGTAGTAATGTTTGCGATTCGACTAGCAGATTGGGCTCAAAAAAAAATAGTTTAAAAGCTGCATCGCTGGATTTTGTGCAAAATGCTCTAAAGCATTTAGGAAATCCATACCTAACAGTCGAACAGTTAACAGAATTAGAAACCATTTGCACCTACCTTGTTTCAAAAACGAAATTAACTGCTGATGAACTTCGATATAAATTAATTTGTCAAAATATCGGCTTCAGCTTAAATTTATTAAGAGTAATTTGCACATCAGATGCTCTACATTTACATTTGTTAAGAGCTTCAGCACAAACATATATATGGATAAATGCTGACCAAACATTACTACAGCCTATTGATTACACCTTATTAGGCTATGAAAAAAAAGATGGTAAATTGTATCCACGACAAATGACAAAGCGACCATTGTCAGAATTGTTGATTCAGCCCTGCAAATATACATCTAAATGTCAAACGAAGGCTTGTTCGTGCAAAAAATTACAACTAAATTGTATTTCGTTGTGCAAATGTATTAATAATGACTGCCAAAATAAAAAAGATTGATTATTTGTATTCTTTTTGTATGACTTATGTTAAATTGTTAATTTTCTTATATTTTTTTTTTTTTATTAAAAATTCGTACTTATTTTTTTAACTGTTTTTAATTGACGGACTATAATTACCTTTAATCATAAGAAATAATGGAATATGATCACTAAAACAATAATTGAAATGGTTTCAAAACACTTGTTCAATCCATTTGCTTGATACATAAGGGGGTGGGGTAAAAAAAAAATTGGACCAACAAATCTCCCGGCAACATCCATAATCATAATCTGCAAGCTTTTCTGAGTTCAAAACTGTTTATAGAATGCGGTCCTCACATTTTGCATACTCAATGCCCTTTGGCGCCTGCACTAATATAAATGATTGAACCCTGCATAAATTGAGTCATTGCTTCTTGTATTACCAAAAGGATATTAAAGCATGAATAATTCTAATTTTAAAACCTAGGTACTCACCAATAAACCCTATTCTATAAATAGGTACAAAAACTACCTAAGACACAAAGTTTCTGCATCCCAAAAGTAATTAATTACGACAGGCCGTCTGTCATATTCAATTTTCATTAAATTAAAATATAATAGTCATAAAATAGTCATAATAAATAACACGTCAGGAGTTTTTTGCTCAATACAATGAGAAGAGTAAAGTTATTTTATTATTGCTGCTGACAGGACTGTGTAACCTATAAACGACCTTAATATATTCCTTTGAGAATTAAAAAAGTGTAATAGTCTGCAAAGATAATATTTACCCTAAGGAAAAACCTATTTCTGCCGATTTTTTTAAACTAATATTAGGACAGGGGTTAAATTGTGATCGTCATAACACGATTATTATGAATGTTAGAATGTTTTTTTTAAGAAAATGTGAAACAATGTTTAAGTTATGATCCTAGGACTTAAGCCTAAAGCTTCAAGGTCTACTTATGTTCTAGAGACACAAATAGATAGATAGGTAGGCCTAAACCTTAGAGACAAATTAATAGGCAACGCTTTAGAATTTAAAAAGGGGATTAGGGGTGAACCCTTCCTGATGGAAGGAGGAATTCTTCAGTGAGTGAAACAGAATGATATACAATTGTTTTTGTAATTATAATTAATTCATTTTCGTTTTGTTAAATAATTATTCATATTGTGTACAAATATCATAATGCAAATGATAAAACCACGCATTTAGTAATCAGAAACTGCGAGCCAATATTTTAATGTTTCAAATTATTACGTACAAAAGACCAAAATAGTTATTTTTTTAGTTTCTAACAATGTTTTTAGTGATATCGTATTATTTTGTCACAAATGTCACCAATATCCAAATAGGATCCAATAGAAATCCTCAAGAGTATCGGCGAATGCAAAAAAAATGTTAGGGTACATTCACTTTCGTATAATTTTAATTCATATGTAAGGGATAACCGCAAGTGACCTGACAAACAACCTGACCTACTAAATTGCTCTTATATTATGTACATTTATTTCCTTTATTATTTATCTCCAATCTCCAATTAACAAAATAAATATATTTTCAAATAAATTTACATATTCTAATACTACAAATCTCTACAATTGTGGTGCGTCTAAACACGTGATCTTATGCGGCCGGTCGCAACGCCCTCCTTCCGACTCGATAAAAATAACTCGACATTTTACATCTTACTTTCCACTTTAAGTACCACTTTCCTATTTGTGGTCATTTTTAAGTGTATTTTTTTTATTAACCTTTCTTGTGATATGACTGTCAGTTTATGAAGGAGATGTGGTGAAAGCTAAATACTTATGCCCATATGAATTTTGACCGCAAAGGTGTCAATGACTGGTAATATAACATACATAAATCAGCAATCGTTTTAATCATAGAAGAGGCCATAGATAATACAGTAGAAGAGGCTATTGAGAGGATTAGTGCTAATTACTGTTTTTCTAGGTGTGATGAGCAATAACGCATAATTGAATCGATTTGGAAAGTCGAAGATTGATTATTGTATGGAATACTATATCCTATTCCTAGACATATGTAGCTTACCCCATACATAAATCCATGATAATACTTTGGCCAGCACGTCACGCGTCGAAATCCAAAACATCACGTCCGTTCATTCATCTCCAGCTGATCCAAAACACCTATTACGTATTCCTAAGGCAATAGCAATAAAAATCATTGTTTTCACTATAATTTCTTGCCGTATCCTGACCTACACAGTACAAGGAGCAGCAGATAAAATCCGAACGTGTATAGAAAGCAGATGTATACGTGCCTATCTTACACAAAGATGACCCGTTAGACCGCGATCTTGAACAATGCCTTCTAGCTATCGTCGCGACTCTATGGCCCTGTTTGTCTGATCTAAAATGGTGGTAATTGATGATTCATTATTTGTTTTATTGGGAACGGTTAGCTTACGTATCGGATTGGCGAATGTGAATTTGTTAGTTACGGTTTAACGTCTTATCGTGATGAAATTAAATGTTAAAAATTTGGATGAGCAGGAATAATGGCACCTAGGAAATCGGGTCGGATCTCTAATACACCATTTACAAATCACAATGTAGTTAAATACGCAACATAAAATCAATTCCATTGTCCAGAATCTACTTAAGTGTTATTGACATAACATATTTTATTCAGTAGTGCACTTGTACAAACGAAAACTGAAACATAATAAGCAAAACCGTGTTATTATTCATCAGTGACCTAAAAAATAACTTGACGTAAAGAGTTTTAACATGATCCAACTGAAAAACTGCATTAGGTGGCAAACCAAAATGGTGGATTAAAAGGTTTATTCCAGAGTTGTGAAATTTTAATCGAAATCGTTATGAAATATAAAAATTAGGTCATTTTAATCCTGTTTAAGTATGTCATTGTTAATTACATAAATATATTATACATGAGTAAACATTACATAATTGTACAATATTACTTTGATTTGAATTAAAATAGCATGACTTAAAAGGGATTTTGCAATAATTTACAACATTTTTTGTTTTTTGATAAAAGTTTGTCAATAAACTAATGTTAATTGTATTAAAAGTTTAGTAATTTGCTCGATTTATGAATGCTTTTAACAGTTTTAAGTGCTCGAAAAGTCAGAATTATAATATTATCGTTCTATTCGAGAAATATTTTTATCTGTATTGTTTACTGTTACGAGTAAATTAAAGTTATATTAAATTATGGTTTTGCGACTTTCACGTCAAATATACTAAATAAAACAAAAATTAAACGAAAAATCAAACGCTCAAAATAAAAACCAAACCTAGGAATTCACAGTTCTACAATCTAAACAATTCAGCCAATTCTTACAAATTTAGTCCAAATAAATAATTCAAGAAGAAAGCGATTGAAATGTTAACCTAATACACTTTAGCGATCTCAAATATATTATTGACCTAGTGCGATGAATAGCTCGTTCACTTATAGTCATGTCCTCGTTTTTTCGGAGATGACTGATCAAAATTATAAGGTCTTCATCGTGACAAAACCATATAATCATTCGCATATTTTTTGTTCATTCGTGCCATAACGGTTCGATACCGATATTTGGTAAGGTATCGGTTACTTGGAAATTAAACGAGGAGTTTCTATGGTAGTTTTTATTATTTCCGGTAAGAACAGCGTTGTAAATTTGCCTAAAAGATGGACAGATGACCTGATATACCTCGAAGGAGACCCCTATCCAAAAGTTACTTTCATTAGGTGATCATATTTTCATTGAGATTGTAGGAATCGACTAACTTTCTGCTTAGGTATCAGTTACTTGAAACAGAGTTTTTTTTTTTTTTGAGAGTTTCTATGGTATATTTTATTTGTTTCCGTAATTGCAATATTACCCGTATTGTAAGTCTGCTAAAAACAAACAAATACACCAAATGTCCCATACATACGTAGTCCTGACACCACACTACATAAGATCGAGTCTTGTGTCATGGGAATCATGAACTACGAGAGAGTTTTCGATCTCAGAAATACCCAGATCCGAAATAAATACCTGTGGATCCCACAAATATTTATCTTAATGCAGGAATCGAATCCACGGCTTCACGTTTCACAGCCAGGGTCTAACCAATTGCGCCACGGAAGCTATCTAAAAAAGATGGACAGGTGATCTGAATAAACCTAACAGGAGTTCGTTTAATAAAATCACTCTCATTAGGTCTCCTTTATTTCATTGAAATTGTAGGACTCAACTAGTTCTTATAGAAGCTTCTTCTCTAGCCCTAGGGTTAAAGAGAAAAGGAGTAATAGTACTTAATTCACAAATGCCAGCAAAGCATCAACAGCTTCCCTAGAGTTGTAAGTTTTCCGTTAACGGCGGATATTATTTATCATCACTTTTATGATCATTTTTAGAAACCTACTGTTTCCACCTCCATAACGAAAGCATGTCAATTTTTGTATATTTATAATAAAAAATACACGTGGGCGAACGAATCCATAATAAGTTCAATGTTCCTATTGAACAGCTTAGCCGCTATAAAACGTATATTAATTATGGATTAAAAAATAAAGAAACAAAAATAAAATCACTCAACATTGACATTTTATAATAAAGCCATAAAATGTAGGTAAAAGCTGGAAATAATAAACAATATGTCGAACAATAGGTAATAACTTTAAATACCAAAAGTTGACGAAGATTAATGGGATAACCTGTACCATTAAGATATATCTGTACATTATGTTTAATGTAGAATCGGTAATTTAATGGAATTGGCAAGGTTTTATTAAGCCATAAAAAGAGATAAGGAAGGAATCTTTAATTTAATTATGAATTGAATTTTTACATCAGATATTTAGTTTACGAATGAGAGATGTGGGAATTTTACATAATGCCATCTTGCGAGATATGGCCGAACAACCCCCGATATTTATTAGTATCTTCTGAATACTCATTTCCTGCTATCAAAATTTAGCCTGCAGAACTCCTTCTTCTTTAGCAACAACTCAATGTTTTTGCTATCGCTAAATCCTTACTCATATCTCCAATCCCTACATAATATGCTACTATTTTCGAAGGGATATTTAAGTCTTCCCATTTTTCAACAACTGCATATGATTGATATTCTATCTCTACTATTATTCACTCGTGTATGAATCAGCCTAATCCAATAAAAACAATATGACAGATCACCTGCGGTTAGTTATTTTTTTTATTTACAAAAGATCCGGCACACCAGCAAACATTTCACCTGATAGTCAATGGTCACTGCCGCCTCTGAACATCAACAAAGCTAGGATTAAAGGTGTTTTGCCGGCCCATAAAATAAAAGGCAAGCGGGAAAGAAAAAGGAAGCGAACAGGGAATCAAATAGTTCCCACCACACATTAAACATGTCATGGGTATCAAAAACTAAGGGTTTTTGCCACTCCGTTTTTACCAGTACGTGTTTACGCTTAACTACCGCCATTTGACCCCTACTTTTTTTATGGACGGTGTAACACTTGCCACTTGCCAATATACATAGCCTACTTGGATTACAAATGTTTACGGTTGTACTCATGTTTGGTAATGTGGAGTGACCACATTTTTATAGAAATAACGGAAAGTGTAAACGCGGGCTATTGTTCGGCCCTTTCTAATGTTGAGATGTAACTGCTTGACTTGCCGTTTATTATGATTGGTCCACGATATTCGGCTGTTATTAAGAATATTTTGGAGAGGACAAAAGGGGTCTAATGTTTCTTATGGAGATAAATAATAGTATGTGATCTTCTTGAAGGAAATTCTCCCTAATTAAAATACATCAATCAATTGATTAAAAAGAAAGTCCCTATTTATTTAAATAAGTGACTTATGATGTTTTTGAGATAGCCAATGCAAAGTTTATAATAATTTTCCTCACTTCGAAAATCTGATACGCAGATCAAAATTACAAAAAATATAAACAAAAAACCATTTATCAACTCATTAAACAAAAACATAAAATCCGTGCTATTTTAAGATACATTAATTGAATTACGTAAATTTTAAAAAGGCAATATTTTACTAGAAAGGATATTCAAGGTTGTCAAAATTTATTTCCTGGAAGCGCCCAAAATGGTATTAACACGCAATAACGGTAAATGTCTTTGTTTAAATGCGAACAATTAAAGAAACAAAAGTGAAATATATTGACATGGACACATAACAGGTGAATCCTGTCTGACAAGGCAAACCTCTACTGTGAGTTGAACAGATGATATTAATTACCGAGATGCTGAGACCTATTGGTCTTTGAAATGCGTGTGATTCCGTACGTTGAATGTTGTAGTATTTAAGCGTCCTCTTAAGTAGGAAAGAAATAAAATAAGACAGTCAATCTTTAATACGTGTGAAAGAGAGCAAACTATTTTTCATAAGCTCGCCCTTATAACAAATTCTTAGATTCGTAGTTCGTTCTTTTTAGTATTAAAACGTTAAGTACATTCCACTCCAATTTTCCATCACAAAACTTTTTAAAAATCGCCTCTTGGCTAGCTGGATTGCATTCAAAAATATTTCGGAAACATATACCTAAACTAACCGGTTGGTAGTTTACACACTATCAACAATTTTTTAAATTAAGAATATTTTTGAGTTTAAAATATCATTTGGCAAAAAAGAGTACGATGCGGTGACAATTGGAATTACAGAAAAACAATTATAGCAACACTATTAAAATGTCATTGTGTTCGTTGAATATTTTTATCCGTTGGTATAGCTATACAATTTCGTACGGTTTTTGTGTTTTGAGATTCAATATAAACAATGGGACTATAATTAACAATATAATTTCGCCGCAATATATCGAGTTGCCATATTAATATCAAATTCGATCTTAGCGCGCTCATTAAACAGACTCTTTTTTGCCAAGCTATACATCCAAAGAAGGATGTCCGTGATATATAGACCAAATAACAATAGGTTGCTCTACGATCTAATCTGTAACAGGGCTTTGAATAGTAGCTGTCTACCTTGACGCGTGGCATTTGGACACGGAAAACTAACCGCCTTCTTGGTTTCGGACTTCATTCGTGTACACAAAATATAGATAGGATAGCATTGTTGATATTGATGTGATTCGAAAGCTTCTGGCATTGATCTGTCAAAGTTAATGCAGTTCGTGTTGGTCCAATCAATTTGGAGAACAAAATAATATTGGGATTACTATTTCTATTACATTTGCGTCGGAAATTGAAACATTACGAAATTAATCATAAGAAAGGTTAGATGTAGCATTTGGAACCAGCAACAATTTTAGTGCGCTTGAATTCTGCATAAGTACCTGTTCTTCCTCTGATCTGTGATCGTAATGATAACGGGTGATAATTGCTGCACAATCAAAGAATCAACAGCCAGAAAGTCACAACTGTATGAATCCAACCATGAATCAAATCAATAATGTCGAATTAATCACACTAGTAACTTCCAAAGATCTCTATAAAAAAAAAATTCTTTGAACAACACGAATCTCTTCAAAGCCGGTGTAATAATATCTTCTATGTTTTATGGTAACATGCGGGACCCCAATATTCATGAGCGCCAGTTCAGTGTCAATGCCAAAGTTTGACCGCGCGACTTATTTACATCGCGCATGCGCACGTCACGAAGAGTTTCACTTTATTTGTTTGCATCAAATATTTCAAAGACTAATTTGTTCTTAAATGCATTGTACGGTCAGATAAAAATGTTTTTAATGGTAAATTATTTTCATTCTACATTAATTTAAATTGTATGTTATGTAAGTCAGGATACTCCCTAATATTAAAAAATCTAATTGGCTCTATGTAATGACTGTTATGCTGTAAAAATTATAATTCAGCTAATTTCTATTAGCTTCGTTTTAAGCATAGTTACGATAAACATAAGCCATTTTGATTTTACACCATTATCATTTGTGTAAATACGATACTCGTAATACCAGCCAGACCGACAAGATTGCAAGATTTTTAAAATCGAAGTAGCAATTTGAATAATTTTATGCTATTTTTTATCTAGTTGGATAATTTGTATGTAAGTAACGTTTATCGGTTTTTCGTTTCGTACACATATTTATACAATAACACCTAAATTATGCTAGTGAATACCAATAGTCAAGGCGAGCTAGAACCCAAGGCCGTTTTCAGGTTGTCTACCTCAAAGTTGTTTCTGTTAATACTTCAGTCACTATTTTCTTTTTTACTTGAAGCGCCTACATAAACATAGGTCTCAGGTGTATTTAATGAAATAATAATATACTAAAGAGGTTTCTGATATTCAAAGAGGCTCGTCAATTGTTGGAAATTGTGCGTATAGTCCAGTAAAATTGTGTAATCATTTTCTTAGCTATATTAAAGACTCCTCACCATGACTAGTCTATACTTAAAAACCAAAGAAATGTGATTAAGAACATGCATTTCAATGAAAGAAAACTCTCTACTAAACTTTACTATTTTATTAATTCTAATAAAACTTGTGATACTTACTTCACTTTCATTCTTCAATAATCAAATAAAAATATTGTCCCATACTTAGCAAATTTAAATAAAATCTTAACTTTATTTTGTGTGTAGTTTATATTTTGCTATATTATTTCTGTTGTGTCTTAGCAGATCCGAGGAAGACATATTTTGCACACTCTCAGAATCTGTATCAGCCCATATACGTCCCACTGCAGGGCACGGGCCTACTCTACAATCGAAAGTACGATTGAGAGTGGTACTCTCAGAATATTGTATCAATATTCTACATCTAAGTAGCATTTGCTTACTTATAAATCTTAAAAATATTTTTAAGTTAAATGGGCATTTATTGATAAATATTTGTATTATAAATAAGATTCCAGGTCCAAGGGTAGCATTCCATTGACATTACCTCTAGGTGGTTATTACTTGCCTTGCCGTGTTTGTCGCCATTTAAAAAAATAAACATAAAACAGAAATTACATTTCCCCGTTGCATCTTCACGATTGGAACGTAAAAAGCATCTGAATTTTAATATTGTATCGCTTCGAAAACCTGAATGTTATCTTATCATATTAATCCACAGAAAACAAAATAGGTGTTGCTCTTAGCGAATGGAAGTAGCATGGAACGTGATATATGATGTAATGTGACCATAGCATTATTGTTTAAAAATGAATAATTAAAAATATGTCAGAAACATAAATTTGCGTCATATTTGCAATTAACTTTTTTTTATTTTACGCGCTTTGTCACGGAGGGAAGTGGACAATAATTCATTTCCAACTCTTCCTTTTAATTTAACTTTCTGATCGATTTCATTGCGGGTTAAAGACAAGTTAGACATTTTCGGAGGCTCGCCGAGCTTCAATGCTCGGTGTCATTAAAATTCGTGGCACTGTTGATCTTGGCTTACAGGAGTTACATTGGTGGGTGCGAGGGTAGGCCAGCCTCCAAAATTAGCTTTTTATCAATATAATAATTTCAAAGGAAAATGACATTACAATATAATGATTAACGGAAGTTAAGTTTACATTGAAACATTATTTTACAAGTTGAAATGAAAGAAAATATATACTTCTATAATCGTCACTTTTATATACTTTCATATTGAGCCAGTATTATCCAGATTTCGATGCTCGAATTGACTATACAACGATTAGGAGTTTGTAGGTCACAATTATAATCCTTATTATTATAATTACGAAACAAATAAATGCTACAAAAATAGCTGTTTCCAAATACTGTTATAGCAATAAAACAAGTAGGACTTCATTGCTCTGTATTCACCTCGTGACCTCGCTAAAGATGATTCAAGTTGAGCTATCAAAATAGCATTTTAATCAAACTTGATTTGTAGGTTAGGCGATGTTTTGTTTTACAAGGTCAGCGCATTTTATAATTTGTGGATAAATCGTTGAGGTAATCACAACAAAACAGAGGAAGTAAACAGTCTCTTATTCTTCCCGATTTTACCCTTTTATTCTACATGTTTGTAGCGTCAGTCTTCTTCCACTTCGCCCATCCATAACTTCATCAGAAAATATTCACAGCCCATATGTTCGTGTATTTGTTGTCTTTCTTTTGTTCTTTTCCTGGAAATAAACAGTGTAATTTATACATCTGTGTCCATTAATTACATTCATTAAGGAGCCCTTAGGAGCACTTGGTTTGCACGTAAAGGTTGACTTAAGTGATAGCATTGGACGATGGTGTTAGAGGATTGACGATAGATGTTCTTAATTTGAATATCGTTGAACGATGACACATACATAAACCCATGAATGAGACGAAGCTCGTGTTCAACAATGCGACGTAAATGGACTAGTATTATATTATGAGCGTTAGCAAAATTTAGCACAAAAAAGATACCGCGGCCTATTACTGGAACGACTGCTAGAACGACTGGATCTGCCAGTCATATTCGCTAAAAACGACTCTGTTCCTCCTTTCTGTGGGCTGGAAGTTACTTATCCCACTTCTGATTTAGAAATCAGAAGCAGAAATTCTTAAAAAAAAAAACAAGTTTATTATCCGCTATTTATTTAATTACTTTTACAAAAAAAATCATTTAACAAGACAAAAACGAAATTTAGAGGAACAGTATTTACCTACAGCCACCTACAGCCTAACACACGACTCTGCACACCACAGTGCACACCATCGATATGATACTATGAGCGTTAGCAAAATTTACCACAAAAACAGAATGCCCATTTTCTTCCCGCTCCTTCCAGATTTGTTGGGCACACATCACTTCCATGACTCAAGCATTGTTGATGTTCATGGGCGGTAGTGATCACTTACCATCAGGTGACCTGTTAGCTCGTTTGTCGGATAAATTAAAAAAGGGCCAATCTATTGAAAAAAAGAGCTAATTATAAAAGCCAAAATATTAAATGCTGTGTTTTGTCCATTTCAGCTGGTGATTGCGTGCTTCGCGCTGGACGTATCATCATATCCATCTAACAACGAGTAAGTTGATCTCATTGAATACGCAATAATAACGGCACCTTCAAATATAAATACACTGATAACTAATTAAGTATTATATTGTAAAAAGAAACTGATTTCATCGCGTAAGTTTAACAATTAGTAACAGCTTATTAAAAAAATAACACTGTATCATGTGTAGTTATTGTAAATGTATCATAGGTTAGAAGAATTGTTTTAATATTAAATTGTTATAAGTTGTTGTTGATTTTAAAGAATGTATATCTGGGCCAGTCCATATACGTCCCTCTGCAGGGCACGGGCCTACTCTACAATCGACATTACGATTGAGAGTGGTTAAGCCATATAGTCCACCGCGCTGGCCTAGTGCGGGTTGGCGGACTTGGAAGAATGTATTTACAAGATAGTAAGTTATACAAACCATAGAAGATTGTTTCGAAATCAAGTCTTTTTTTGTCTCATATCCGTCACTATTAAAGTTATAATAGCTGTTAATTGAAATGAAAAACATACTATTAAATAATAAATACGTCTTCGAGAATAAATATACCACTTAAATAGCTTTAACAAGATGACATCAGTTTCACCACCATTATTACTTTTAATTTGGAATATTCACATTTCACATTATTCGCAACTTAGTCGGAACGGTGCTTCGTAATGACTAAAAAGAAAAAAAAAACAACGTGTAAATTTATGCACAAATAAAATGAGCACAACTAACAGTAGAGAAAAGCTTTTAGTGACTTGAAGTAGCAGAGACACTGACGTCATGAGGTTTGTCCACTCTATAATATTATAAGTGCTTTTACACCGCTATATATCGCTATTAAGATTTTGAGACATCTCATAGGAATATCAAAAATAATAATGATAAACAGAGCCTATTCAATGCAAACAAACAATCAATTCTTTCCTCTTTACAATATTAATTCAAGCCTAATTTAAAAAAAAAGAAGTAAAAAAATGTAATACTTCTTTCCTGAACCCTGAACGATGCGTATACGAAATTACCATTATATATACAATATATTAGAAAGAAACCTGTTTTGATAACAATGGACCAAACACAGATGACACCTTGTCTGTACGTTATGAATAGACTATGTTGCAAATTCAATTTATCATTTCAGTATCACTTGCATCACAAAAAATATGCGTCATTCGATTTAAATCAAAATCATGTCGAAGCCATCGAAGATTCACGCATACAAAAACTTGTCTATTCAAATATGTCCATGACGTGTCTCAATATTTTTTGCAAGCTCTCACTATATGTATTTACGCTTCATTAATTTCAGCTTTGGGCATGGATAAAAAACAAAAAAGAAACTTTTTAAAAATGATTTAACAATTTTCAGGGATGACACTACGTTAACTCTGGACCTATTAAAAGATAGTTTAGAGTCAAACGAAAATAAACAGCGCTCTTTACCAGATGAAAAAATCATTGTAGAGGAGGATGCTAATACGAGAGATATCATGGACAAAATTAAGGCTATAAACGATGCATTAGAGAGACCCCATCGACGTCCTCAAATAAACTGGAACGCCCAACTTTCCACTGGAGGGGGCTATGTCATGGATAAAGAAATCTTAGAGAAATTACAACAGATAATTGCATCTGGAAAATTACATGGCCTACAACACAATGAAGATACTAACGAAGATCTTAATGAACTAAGACACGCAAGACAAATAAATATATTGCAAAGAAATCTAGCACCCTCTGTTCCAGTACCATATGTTATGAATTTACCCGTACTTGTAATGTCCCCTTTTAATATGTATAATCCTTTAATAAACGATATTTCAGATGCTGGGTCTTATCAAACCAAACAAAACCCCACATCACCGAGTGCACCATCATTTCCTTTTCAATTCCAATGGCCTTTTGCCTCCTTTTTCCCACTTCTCATTAGAGATCCATTGCTTAGTCTCCTCAACGGTGGAGGTTGGAGTAATTTTATAGAATATGGTCAAAATGCTGACGTTTGTAACAGGAAACAGAAGGCTATCAATGATGAATACGGACAAGCCGCCATTCCAGAAAATGAAGAGGTCGCTAACATTCTCGCTATGGATTCGGCTGGTGATTACAACCCAAGAAAAGGAAGAGCTATCAAAAAACGTACTGTAACGCAAGGATCTTTGCTTCAAGAAGTAGATAACTCTAAAACCACAAGAAAGATTATATCTACAAAACCATCTACAACTCGTAAACCACTGAAACATAACAGCTATGAAGACACTGATTCGTCGGACGAGGGCAATTTGAGATTCCCATTTGGAGATTTTACATGGTTTGGAAATAAGAAACCTACCGCTCCCACACCAGGATTCTTCATCAACAGACTAAAAGTCAGGAAAGGTGGCGTTGCTATTGCTGGTCCAGGAGGCGTTGCTACTGCTGGAAGAGGAGGAGCAGCGATCGTCGGGCCTGGCGGTCTTGCATACACTCAACCTGGAGGACTCGCTGTTGCTGGCCCAGCCGCTCGCGTCGTCGCACTATCACCCGATGTTGACTTGACGTCCGTCGTATCCAGACTTCAGGAGCAAGCAGCGACAGACGGTTCCGTACCACATTTATTAAAAGCTATACCAGAAGGAAAAGTTGTTGCTACCGGCCCTGTTGTTTATTACCACTCTAACCAAAGCAATGATGCAATCTAACTCTCTAACATATTCTCTTATCTTCATATATATTAACTTCTTTCTTTCTCGCTCATTAGATACCACCGAGAGTGGAGAGACCGAGGTGACGGAAACTGGTACGATGGAACCAATCGCGGAAATTTATACAACTATGACGGCGCCGTCTTCAGTAAAGGGGCTTTGAAGAGTATTCAAGATTCAGATTTCATGCTGCACGTAAAGCCGATAGCCCACGCTTTGAGTGCTAAAGGAACAGCTGTGGCCAACCCTGTATCCCAAGTTGTAGTAGCCCGTGACCAAACTGGATCTATAGTACACACACCAGTAGCAGCAGCAGTCGTTGGACCCGGAGGCGTGGCCCACGCTCAATCTGACCTTTATCTATACGAATATGTAAAAAACTAAATATGTAATAATATTTTTTGGAAAATAATTTCGACTGTCCACTTGAAATTGTTTTCGAATATTGTAGTACTAAATATGTAACATTAGTACAATTTTTTAACTCTATTTATTATTGTATGTAAGTAAATAAATGATTGTTAGTTATTTGATGTATTTTTATTTCAATTGAATGAATATTTAAATCTTTAATACCTAAAAGGTTAATGATAATTTACAAATACGTTTCCATAAATTCTAAAGACGATAAATAAAAAATCACACATAAGGAACATAATATTATAACACGTGGTTATTTTAGATATACTCGAAATTAAAGCATTCTATAATGTAATCAAAGAATTCAAAAAAAAAAAAATAGATCACAAAAAATATTAAGATGTAACAACTTATTCAAATATAGGCACCGCTCCATAACAGTAGGTACACATTGGAAAACCCACGTTGCGATGAGTCCGGAAAAGATAGTAGTAGGAGGTATTAAATGATCTCATCTTCATATTAAAAAAGACATAAGTAATGATAACCCTGTAATAACAATATGTTTTAAAAAAACAACAAAAAAATTACGATACATGATGATGAATCAACATTCGATAATATATGAACGAAAAATAACTTTATATACAAGCATATAATATGATTATGTATACAATCAAAATTACATAAAATGGTTTATTGCTTTTATATTACAAAACAAGATATATGAGCACGCAAGCGTGAGCATAGCGAATAACTGTAGAAATTAGAAACAGCATCTGCTTCAATAAGTAACTTATACACATCACAGGTACTTATTGATGAAGACATACTACACGAACTATTTTGACCTTTTGCTGAAAAAGACAATAGCATTTAAACTTTATCTTAATACATAGGTTTAATACATGACACTATCTTTAACACGCCGTTTATATAATTCCATAGGGCTACATTAGAGTATCTACCATTCTACGGTGGAGGCAAAGGCCAATATCTAGAAATAAAGAAGAATAACTTGGGCATAGTCACGAGCGAAAAAATCGTATCTGAGGACAAAATAAGTACAGACGTCATCAAAAACAGCGACGATAGTCTGCTCTCCAAACTTCTGAATGCTAATTTAGAAAGCCTAAGAACTATTACGAATAACCTTTTAAAACTACATAATGTGGGCAGGAAGACTGGGTACCTTAGTAATCCTCAGAAGGTGAGGTTTAGGACCCAATTGTCGTCGCTTGCTGAGGCTGCGTCCAACAGTATCAAGCTGATAGAAGATATAGGAGACAACATTGATGTGCTGTTTAAGAAAACTGCAACGGCCAGGAGATTCGGACAGCCTGATTTCGATGACGATGTAAGTGGTCATAATTAATCTCAATTAGAGGTTGCTGGAGACATGCCGGTTCCAGCAATGCGATTAGGAAATCTTTAAGGGAAGCCTATGTCCTGCAGAAGTCTTTCTCCAGTAGACTAGGGTATTTGTGAATTTCAATAGTCGCAAAGGCCCATACTCTAAGTCAGATGATCTTAATTATGTTGCGTGGGCATCAGAAACTATGAAGGGCTTACCGGTTCTAGAATGTTTCAACCGAAATAAATAGTCTTTGATTACACGAAATGTTGTATCATTGCGACTGTTGAATCTGTGGAAATATTTAAGAGCGGCCTATGTTCAAAAGTTGTCTTCCTGTAGCTTCAGAAAATCATAACAATACTGATATTTATATTGTTGTTTTTTTTTTATTAATTTTCAGGTAGGTGAAGAAGGAGTAGGCATCGACGCGCCATCATCAAGTTCGGACGACTACGGCTACTCAGACACGATTGCTGAAGCGAAACCTATTGGTGCGTTCAATTTTAATTCAACGTTAAATAAATATCTTGAACCATAAACTCACAAGTCAAAAGTAAAAAACTAAATACTCACCGTAGCTGTGCAAGCAGGCAAGCGAAGAGAAAAATTAACCCCACTTAGTTGCTTTTGCTCCTTTGTAACTTGCAGGCGTCTACGAATATTTAATGGAAAACTAGTTAAATCGTAATCTAAGGTCCAAAAATGCCTTGTTGATTTAAACACGAATTTCTCTAATAGCATAATATACACACGATATATGCCTGTAGCATGAACTTCAGGACGTAACATAACCTAACGTATTATTTATTTTTAACAATATTCAGTCTATAAAATTCAAGTCAATTAAAACTCCACTTTTGTATTTTCAGGTCTGGCTGTGATTGGGGAGCATGGCATAGCATCGTCGAGACCGATTGGCAACGCTGTGGCGATTACTGGAGTAGCTGTGTCTCGTCCCGTGGCCACCGCGATAGCCGGCGTCGACCCCAGCGCCCTGGGCATCAACTTCCAAATGAACCACTTCGGGAAACAAAAGACTCGCGTACGAGGCTAAATCTATTGCGAAAACAGATGCGTAGAGGAGACATTATAATCGTAGGTGCATACAAATACAATTGAAAATTGGGCATAATTAAAAGAACAAAAAATGAAAGAAATTTTTACATTCAATTTTCTTATATTGCTAGCAAGGTGACAAATCGTGGCAATCAGCAAGAAAATATATTTTTTTGTGCCAGTTGAAATTCTATATTGAGTTTGGTTCACCTACCATCAAGCGCGTGGTTGTCACTTTGTCTTGTCACTATGATTAATTTAAATTGTATGATATCAATAATTCCTAGTTTTATCGGTTTTAGGACTCAAGTATGTTATCTTTTAATATCTCCTCTATGCATTACGTTGGCGAAATGATTCATTTGACCACAATCGATTAATTACTCTATCGCGTGTATTTTATTAAAGTCGCCGCTTTTCAGATCTCTAATACGCATATAATTCTGTATAAAATACACGAGGTAGAATTCATACTGCGTTCTGGAAATTGACGAAAACGGAATTTGTAAATTGTATTATTTTGTATTTTGCTTAATTTTACAAATATTATAGCGAAATACAAACATTAGTTGTATTGGCTTAACACTTAATATAAGTAATCATTATGTGATAATATCGTATAAATTAGGCTAAAATTCGTGTATTTATTGTATTATAAATAAATTATATAATGTGAATACTATTTATGTTGTTTTGGTGAATCTATATACTTTCTGCTGCAGAATATGTCATTGACATTCACATAGGAAATTATTTTTAAATATAACACGAAGTTATCAGTAAGATTCGACGACTGCTTTTAAAATTACATGATAAGTCTAACTTAATTTCGTTCTTGATGCCAAAGGAACATGTCGCGAGGAAACTTTAAAGATTGAAAGAATGTAATGGTCATTATTCACTACGCATCAGGTCCAAAACGCCTTTTTCAAACTTAAAAAAATCCGTAAAAGTCAAATATACATTTGAATAAAATCCATCACCCATCTCATACCTTCAAAGCGCAGCAACAAAAACAGAATATATGAAAACTGTTACCGAAAACGAAGCCAGTTGGTAGTTTTAGTGTCTACAATTTTTTTTTTGTGATTGTCACTTTTTTTTGCAAAATTGCTTTGTGTCTGAAGTCACTAAAACTAGCACCCGGCTTCACTTTTGGTAGCCGTCTTGATAAACCCTCTATTTTAAAAAACACCTCCCACAAAACCAGCGCTAATACAATGCACTCATGCTATGCTAAATAGTTCTGCTGATCGATACAATCGCACCACTTTAGACTGCAATCCGGTACGTGATTGGAAATTAATTAGAGATGGCATGTATTTATTCCACGATAAGGTAAACATGCTGACCGCTGAGTTTATTTACGTTTACTCAGGAATAGCCGAGTTACGTAGCTTTAATTGATGCGTCTTTTATTCAGAATACGATTGTATATTATTCGCTTCCACTAAGATACCTTTAGGATCTGCTAAAGTCAATACTGTTCAGAACATATGCGTCATCACTGGACGGTACCCTAACTTTTTAAGGTATGAAAACAAACTCACAGGCTTACCATTCATATTCTCTATTTTTCACTCACTGGTCGACATAGGATTCTCCCAAAGGTTACGGATTAGCGCGCTAATTAGTAATGCAACTTTTTATTTATGGACAAATTATAGACAATCTTTCTATAGACATGTTTTACAAAACTTATGTATACATAGAAAAATATTCACTAAAGTATACACTTAGCGTTATATAAATGGCGGTACGCATCCAATAATTATTAAAAATAATTAAAAATCATTGCCCTCTATTTTTGATAGAACTATATTACGGCAGGCCAGATAGGTATATAATTTTATTAATTTAACATTTATCTCCTTCCTTCTTCCATTCAACAATCAATTCAAATGCGGCGTCATAATAACATTTTAAATTTCAAATTTGGAATGATAACAGTGTATCTAACTGCCAGTAATTTACTTCATACAATCGAATTTATGTAGACTAATTACATAGTTGTTCAAGTTTTACAATAAACGCACACTACGTCTGGCGTGAAACAATGATTGAAGACAAAAGTAATTACACGCATACGGTATACGCAGCGGTTTGTTACCGCACACCCAGCCCGCAAATGAGCCGTGACCATTATGCAACCAATGACGTGATACCGCGCTCTGTCCTTCCTACTCGATATTACCAAGTTATTTAACTTAACAGGCGAAAATCTTTTATATTTTGTGTAGTGGTCCGAGGGACTGCTGAAGTGGGTACTATCGTTATTATTTTTTTACATTCATAGCAAGTGCAGTACTGTCGGTTATGTGTGTCCATTTATGCAGGGTGGCGATGTATTGTAAATGTTCAATACCATAAGACCGGAGACCTGCGTAATTATAACCGGATTTCGGAGTCATAAGATAACCCCGTAAGGCTACACACTTTTGTGTGTCATAAGGGGTCACTGTTCGGATGGAAATGAATATCCCACTACTAGAAGGTAGATGTTAGAACACTTAGGCTACTGCTACCGTTACACCATGCGTCAGCAGTAGAATTCATACATGTCACCATTCTCATACTCTAAGTTTCCACTTCCCAACTATATTCTCTGCCATGCGTCATGCTGTCAAGTGATGAGCAGGGGCTTAGCTGTACCCTGGTGTTGTAAAAGGCCATTGGCCACAGTAGCTACTAACGATTCAGTACTCAATTTATTTCTGTAATTGTAAACCAAGCTATAATGATAATATTGAATTCTAATAACTTTGTTTAGTGAAAAATATGGGTGATGGATGATGATTGTAGATGTACATAAAAACTTCTCCTAGTTTATGACACATCTGTGATTATTAAATCGTATCTACCTATTATTTATTTTTTAGTAAATACATTTAAAAAGCAAGTTTTTTGCCTACGCTGAAAATAAAATATTCCAAATTCAATCCAAAATCGATTATACTCGTATTATAGTTTTGCAAAATTGTGGTCGCTTCCGACTCTACCTATCAATGCAAGCCTACTTACGTCCCAATTATGGATGAGATACTCTCTACGATGAAGAGAGATTAAGTACTCAATTACAATTTATCACAAGGGTATAACTTGTATAAAACACACATAGCCACGACATTTTTTGAGGATGATTTTGTGAGAATAATGACAATATTGTTACACAATTATTAAAGTAAGTCTTATTATTATTATTCGCAATCTAAATGGGAAATGGTGAAACGAAAAAGGATAAATTTTCTGTTAAGTCATAATAATGTTATATTGCATGATTGTAACCAATCAGTTATATACCTCTACATAATATTACAGTTATAAGCATTATTCAATTCAACCAATTTACTTTAAAATAATTCGTTTTGTTACAACTGGCTTTATAAACATCGAAAAAGTGTAAGTTACTTAAATTGAGCGTGTTATACAACCCTTCGATAGCTCAGTTGGTAGAGCGGTGGACTGTAGCTGGCTGTAATTGTTATCCATAGGTCGCTGGTTCAAATCCGGCTCGAAGGATATTTTTATTTTTTATTTCATTTTATTCTTAAAATCACTAATTAATTCAATTATTCCATGTAGCTTTATAATTCGATGTTTTAGTATATTACCAACAAATTAGAAAGCGGTTTACACAGTATATTTAGTTACAGCGCCTAAATTTTTTGCCGGTTAAATCTTCAATGGAAACCCGACCCTCTAGATATCTAGACTTGGTATTTCGGACTCTTGCCGGCTACCAAGCCATATCTCCATCTGCACTTTGGAAACTCTTTGGACCTCAATAAACACGCCAAAATACAAAAGTGCATTTACACTGCTGTTTAGCGGGAGAAATAGACATTGCGGTGGTACCTACCTAGGCGGCCTCTCACATACGAGAGACCTAACACCAGTAATTGACCACAATGCAAGTAATGATGAATGCAGTGCAGTTTGGGCAGAACACTTTTGATCTCTCCGACCGATACAATCAAGGCAGCTTTACCAAATCTATACTAATATTATAAAGCTGCAGAGTTTGTTTGTTTGTTTGTTTGAACGCGCTATTCTCTGGAACTTCTGGTCCGATTTGAATGATTATTTCAGTGTTGGGTAGTCCATTTATCGAGGAAGGCTATAGGCTATATATCATCACGCTATGACCTATAGGAGGAAAGCAGTAGTGATATTTCTAGCAAATACGAGGAAATTTTGTTCGTTTTTCGTGGTCCGATTGGTCGATATTCTAAACTGATAGTCAGAATTAAACATTTTGACCGCCATTTTAAAACGTGTATACACCCGGGCGAAGCCGGCCCCGACCGCTAGTCAGATATATACAGGCTAAACCAAAACATAACATACCTAATATGTACACTTACGTGGATCAATATAAAGAGTTTCAACAATTGCGTACTTTGGTTACTACACACTAACAAATATCATACTACTAGTAAAAAGCTTAATAAACTATAGTTATAAAATAGATCGTCAAAAAATACTAGCTATCGAAATTGGCCTCAAAAACGAAAATTAAAACAAAGATGCTAATTTCTTAAACCTTCTCATTCAAGTAAAGGAACGTTACGGAAAAAATCTAATGCAACTTAGGTTTGAAAACATGTAATTTTATATGCAAATACCGAGAAACGATGACACTAGCATGACTACTTCTGTGTTTCCTGAAGGGATTTCCTATGCACTTGCTCATAAACCGAATTTCTAACCGCGCCATTACTTAGTAGTGTATGATCCCTACCTCAGATAACATAAATGCGAAACTCTTCTTCGAAACTCATAAACCCAAATTGATGCGTCATGTAAAATAACGCGTCACGCGGTTATGCACCTTATTTTTGATTGATGTTTTGTAGAAAGGAACACAAATAATCACTTATAATACCACAAGAGCTTCAAAATTATCGGGTATTTCCCGATAATTTTGAAGCTCGTGTGGTATTCGGGGGATTATTTTTCCGTCCCAAATGTCGGCCAATAGAATTGCACCATGAGACGAAATGTACAGTTAACAAATAAGAATTTCATGTGGACAGAGAACAAACTCCAAATCGACTCATTTTCATGCAAAATCTCCAATTTTCACAATTGAATTCAACCTGTCAGTTTGACGTGTGGTTAATTTGACTGGATCATGTTTTGTTTTTTATATATAGCAACTACCAGAGAAAATTTTCAAAAAATTATCAGTATAATACCATGTAGGTTGTACCACGTGACGTCGAATGGTGCAATTCTATTGGTCGATATTTGGGTCGGAAAAATAATCACTACTATCCAACTAAACTAACAGGTACCGTTTGACGTTTCATACTTTTCAACTTTGTACAGGCGTAACTTACACAATTTCAATAACATTTCGCCTAAAACCATGGAATTGTGGCTTTACGGCAAGCGAAATTAAAATTGTGTGAGTTACGCTTGTCTAAATATGTTTAAAATTGAAAAATATGAAACGTCAAACGGTACCTGTTAGTTTAGTTGGATAGTATGTCGAGTTGTATTTTGAATTCGTTATCCACTTGCTCGTGTTTTTTTACATGCATTATCCTCTTCTTTTTCTTTGAAGTAAAATTGCTCCCTCGTTGTTTTAGCAATTTTGCTATTTTCAAGTGAAATTATCACTATTTTTAGTTTTCAGAGTTAATTCAGAGTTAATTCATAATTTATCTAGTCTCACAGATAAAAATAGATTATATGAAATTGAATGTCCAATATTTCATGCATAGATAATTAATGAAAAAAAGGTATGTACCTACTTATATTTTAGATAGGGAACAAGAGCGTCCCTAACCTGCAACATTGTAATATAGATGTCTCCAAATATGTCTTGTTAATAGTAAGTTGACTTACCTCATCCTTCCAACCAACAAGAGAAACATTTTTTCTTTATTGGGGACGGCATGTCAGCTGTTGCCAATAGATGACAATTCTGCGGTTTAATGCGGAAGAAATGTTTTAATCAATACTAATTATTATTCGCGTACAATCTTCCGAAGTATTTGTCTTGTTTACAAAGTACTTACTTCTGGTTGCATATAACCGTTTGCCTGCAAAAAGCAGCCTCAATTACACTACCGTAAGGAAGTAAAACCAGTGATAAACTCATTACTGTAATATTGACTTACGTATGCCCTCTGCTGAGCATGAAACTCGCCTATTAGCCAGACAGCTAAGGCCATAAATCATCTCACTGGAATATTGCAGAAAAAAAAGAAAGATTTTTGTAGTATGTAAAATTGCTTGCAATATTTTCTTTCTTAATTAAAATGTGCGATAATTAGCAATAAATACCTACAATCATACACAACCTACAAAATATACTTATTCGGTCCATCATTAACTTCATCTGTTGTCGGAAGCACGCTGCTGAATCTAGGAAATTATTTTAATACATTTATATTTCCGCACCCATACTACATAAATTTACACACAATGTTTCTTGAATTATTAATATGTAAATAATTGTCTTTATTTCTCACGTTATTACGGTTTGTTCTATAAAATAGCATAAAAATGTAAGCTCTTGGAACTCACGTATTTTCTAGTCGACAAATCTACTATTCTATAAAAATAAGCAACACTACTACGAGGAAACGTCTTTAGTCGTTTTAACAAGAATCGCTTGTCTTTATTTCTTTTAATAAATATGGGATTTTTCTGCGTAAGGAATGAAATAACTTTAAAGTTGTAGTGGCTTACAAAGAAAGATATCTTGAGCCGTTAAGGAATCCAAAAGGTCTATTTATTTGATAATATCAATTCATCTTGTATCGGGTCTTTTTAACCATTGAGAGGGGTAACAGCTTAAAAAAATCAGAAGAAAAAAAACAGTATCTATAGATATCTACTATTAAAATTGGCGTGAATTAACGACTTGTTACCGAAGCCAAAAAATTAACATAAAGGTCGTTAATTCATTTAAATTTTAAAAATGAATTTTAAGATTAATTATTTTAATTTGAAACCCAATCTTTATTTTTGAAAATTTTCCGTCCATTCCATCCATCACTTCAGATTACCTTCCATTTATACTAGTGTGATGATGGTTAATTTACGCAGGCATAAGTACGGTACTAGGCTGGCGTGGTGGACTATATGGCCTAACCACTCTCAACCGTACTCTCGATTGTAGAATAGGCACGTGCCCTGCAATTGGACGTACGCGTATATGGGCTAATACAGTGGAGTACGGTAGTAAAATGTAGTTTCGATCGTGTTTCATTCAATAAAACCAATGAATGACGTCATAAATATTCCGCGCAATAAACCATTTTAAAGTAAACGCACTATGACTAAGTGTTTGTTGTTTATTTGCAAGTTTATTACAAATACCACGTGCTCCCGATTTACATTTTAATGAATCGCAGGTGAGATTGCACGCAAAATATTGTTATAAATTTTTATAAAAGGAAAATCCGTGTAATGATGCAATATCTTTTTATATTGCAATTTTGAGTCATTTATTCAAAATTCACTTCACCCGTTGTGGTATGATTCATCCTTCTGAATTCGTAATTATAAAATTTTTATTATTATATATTTATTTCAGTAAAATTAAGATTTCACAATATTTACCTTTCAATTTAAAAAAATCTAGGTACCCATCTTTGACACATATTTCAAAAGCCAGTACCTATTCTTGTTTCTAGTCATGTTGTATATCTATTAGGAATATTCATTTGATAGGAATATTATACTGATTCAAGATATACTTAAACTTATTTGCATAAACTATTGCTAAGTGCAAAAGCTTGATGATCGGATGTTGAAAGGTATTGACGGTTCAATGTCACTTCAGACTCTGATTAATTTAGTTATATACGTATTTATAAGTATTCAGTTAGTAACTAGTTATTAACGAAATCTATTCTATAAAAGTATCTTAATTTTTGAGACAATAACCACTGCCTTTTGTATTATTAAATACTGCACTTCCTTGAAAATATTTTATCGCCTATGTTCATGAAAAATAAAACAAATACACCCAACAGATACACAGTCCTGAGACCCACGCTAGAGCGTGTTGACTTGTGTCGTGAGTATCAGGAAGTACGAGAGACTTTTCGGTCTTACAAACACCCACACCCGAGAAAAATACCTGTAGTACTGTGGTTTCACAACCTATTCAATGCAAGCAATCAAATCTTTCCTCTTTGTTAGTGTAGATTTTGCAATAAAAAAAAGAATAAATGATGATCACCTATTTTGAATGTCACTAATTGCTAATGCAGTATAGCGACTATTTAAACTTAAATCTATGAAAAAACGGGCATTTATACGGGCATAATTACCAGCATCATTATTTTCAGAAAGGAGATGGTCCAGAAATGTATGGGCCTTGGGCTAGTTGCGCCAGTATGGTGTACAGAACATGAAATATAGTTCGTGAAATTGGCATTCGATTTCCGTATGAAATACTATTTTGCGTTGCTTATTAACTTGATACAAAAATAAATACTAAGCCGAGAACAGCAACACTACAAGTAATATGGCGACAATATGGCGGACCTACTAAAATGCGCATGTTTGACGACCGATGTCAAAACTTGACGCAATATGGTTATCATATAAAAAGTCGTAATTCGTTTTCCTTTAAATTAATAGACTCTTTGTTAATCCCAAATGTTTTTACTGCAATGGAACTATTATCATACTTTATTGGTCATGTAATATAATATAACATATTGTTTATACAATGAATGGCAACAAGTCTCCAAGATTCTCAAATATCATTATATGCGAACTATTATTACTATGTAGGTATTTACGGGTTAGAAAGTACAATTATATCTATCTATAAGTGCGATTTTGTTCAAATACCGACTACACGACTTATCTAAATAATCCAGAATAAAAATCTGATGGGATACAGCACGGCACAGACTTTAATCACTTGTTGCGACTGCTAGCATGTTAATAAACAATCATATTATTATGTACTTAAGTTCTTAATTATGAATAAATGATATGAAATGAGTACACTAAAAAAATGGAATCGAATTTTATTGCAGCCAAGTATTTTCCTATAACTTAATATATCTAATATAAGAACTTACTAGCAAATATTTCTGTTCAAGCTAACGTTGTAAACATTATATTCCATCTACCCACTCATCAATGAAGTGGATACCAAAGACTTCTGCATAGTTAAAAATTGAAAATAATATGCTAAGAGATATTATTTTTCAAATAATGTACATGACATTTCTAACTGGCGATTATATTGAGCACATACAAAGAAAAGTATGAATACATTGATGAAAGAAAACTAAAACAATACTTGAGGAACACTAAAATAAGACCAGATCTTGCTATATATTTTATTCATATTCTTCCAATAAATCATCTTCAATCAAAACAACATCCAGGAACAATGCCGGTGCTCCTATATTGTTCTGATGCCGAGCCCAACTTAAATACCACAGTATGGTCATAGTATGAGCATGGCTACCCACTGGCCATTGTCCAGCTAAATTCCTTTCACCATTATGGTAACCAGGAACCAAACATGAAGCACTTGCGGTTATTGTTTGTCTAAAATTATTGAGACTGATACAAAATCTTCTTACTGCGGAATTGGAATAAAATCTTGCTCATTGTCTACAGCTTGATTTATTTAGTAGTTTATACAGATACTTGCTTGTTATGATAACTAAAACAAAATAAAAAAGATTCAATATGAGTAGGAGAATTAAGATAAATATAATGTTAATTATGCTATATGAATCATCATTATATTATTTAGAAGAATGGCAAGTATGGTAGCAAAGTCGACACAAAAAATTACGTTAAATCCATTCTGCGTCTTGCCTCACAGGGCCACTTCTAGGCAAACTACGTGTGGGCCTTTCATCAATAGTTGTGGTACATATTACACATACAGGGTGTTGAGACCGTTGCATGTCTGTGGCACACTGCACTTGTCTATGTGCAACCATCCAACAAGCATACACATCCACCTTGTGATATCTGAATAAAAGTAACAATAAATAAATCACCACAGTTATGAATAGTATTAGTACATGCATAGATATAGTATTTTTAAGCGGAATCATTACACAGTTGCATACAACTTAGTCACTTTATTATTTTGTTGCTTATGGATATTATTACCTCTCTTGAACTTATCCTATTTAAGATTTCATTTTGTTTAGGTTTTTCAGATGTGGTATGTGACCGCCCTGGGCTAAGAGACCAATTGCAATGCACACATAGATGTATATCATTGTTAGAAGACAGTGAGATCCCTTGCTGTTGCAATCTCTTCCATGTATACATCCAATAAGCATGACATAACCAAGATTCTTCAGGTATCTAGAGTGAAATAGCAGAAAATATAATTCAATTAACAATTTAAACAACAATATAATAAACATCACTTCTTACATATTCATGTACTTGTATACTTGTCTTGTGGACAAAATGCAATTTGGCTCTAACATGATTACTTCAATTATACTCCTTACTTTGTAATAACTGTAATTAATTAGCATAAGACATACATTTCCTTAGTTTATGAAGAAAAAAGAAAATAGAATATTTACCACTTGTGTTGTTAATTAATTCAGCTATAAAACATCTTTCAACACTTAGTGTTCTTTGGCACTTAATGCAATTGAAAGTGTTGCAAAGGTTTGGGGGCTCACATTCTTCATGTACATGAGCTTCGCTGGTACCAATAACGGCTTGCATAGAAAATGCAAAATACAGTGTACATATAGCCCCATTTATATCGTCCTGAAATAACAATATATTATTATTTATGAAGTTAAGATAAAAGGTGTATTAGAAATCGTCTAGTTGCCAATCATACCCAAGCCACAGCTAAATTCCAAGTGAACTCAATAAAACAGAGTAAAATAAGTTTCTACAGAATTATTACCAAGAAAATATACTAATACTACTACTTAATAATATGATAAGAGAATTATAGAAATGTAACATTTCACTTGGTTACTAAGATTCTGTTCAATGATAGAAAACATTTCATTTCAACAATTGCAGAAGTGCAATTCAAGCAAAGCGTCATTTATGATGTACTGAAAAGCAGAATTGAACTTGAAATATGAACATTGAAAAAGCATAAAAATATTTATATATAGCATTTTAAATAATGTACATGTTTACTTACCAAAATACGAACTAATCATTATTGTGTTTAAAGGTCAGGAAATATCACATGAGAGAATCAGAATCCATAAAACGAAGCCAGCTCAACATAACTGTAGGGTCTAAAAGAAGGTAGCAAAAATATTTAACGGAACACCGTATACATTTCCGAAGAATCAAGAAATTCGGAATAGCAGCCATTATGTTTAGCAATTGCTGTCATCGTGTCATGTCAAACATTTTCGTTCTTAAACTGAAATAATGAAATAGAAATAAAATAATAATAGTGACGTCTTTAACAACTTATATCATCTTTCAAAAAACTTAAGGACTATCGTATCAAAAGTTAAATATATAGACAATAATTTAAATTAGTAGAGGGTTTTTAATCCTAAGATAACATATTAAGTTAAAAATAATGGGTTTGTGCATTTTTGAACGAAATGACAATTAGGCATCATGGCCGACAGAGTATCGAAGAAAATAATGCTCCCGTACCTAAAACAATCGTATTTTGTATAGAGCCCCCCGTGGACTAAACATTCTAAATGTATTTTTTTTTTTGATACCACTATTTTTTTCTGATTTTTAACTGCATGAGCACAATACGGCCCACCGGGGAACATCTCCTTTAGCATCATTCAATTTGGATATCACTGGATGCAGGCCGCTTTGAACTGGTCTATGTGGCGATCCATGAGGGAGGATTCTGTAAATTTTTTTGATTGCAATGAATGGTGAGACGATCATGTCGTTCGCCTGATGGTATGACTGCTCATGAACAGTAGGAAATCCAAATACTTCCTGCTGCAGAAAGAGAAAGAAACGTCTCAATTTAAAAAACAATATTTTGCATTAACTCGGAAGCATCATTTACTAGTGAAAACAAATAAATATGTGTTAAAAGGTACGAACTTCGCGGTGAGTAAATTAAGGTTCAAGGAAATCGAGATCAAACAACGCGCGGATATGCGGTCGCTTCCAGGTAAACTTTGTTAAACAAAGGATACCGAAAATACACAACAAATACTTTCTACGTGTGAAATATCATATCAATATAACAATTTGTAAATATACTGAACAATTTCATGCATAATTGTAACCGGAAATTAAGTTGTTTATTCTTACTTGCACTATACTGTACCGTATCTACCCATTTACGTCCCCCTGCAGGAACCGAGCCTTCTTGACAATCGAGAGTACGATTGAGACGGTTTATGCCATATAGTCCAATACGCTGGTGTAGTGCGGGTTGGCGGACTTTACATGTTACAGTTTTTTTACAAGTTGCTGTGGTTTGCATGTTTCTTCATGATGTTTTCTTTCACCGTTATAGTGCGTCACCACGCAAAAGGAGGAACCCTTTAATAACAATCACCATTGACTATAAAGGAACCCTTTAATAACAATCACCATTGACTATCAATACATGATTCGATAAGTCAGAGGTGTACCTTGGGATTTCAACCCGCGACCACCGCGAACATGTTGGCAGCCGCATCTGGTCCATTTATCATCAGGCAACCGACGATTGATGACTCGCTCTCCCCAATCGACATTTGATGATCCCCAATTGATTTAATCTGGTCTTTTTAAAATTATATTCTTTATTGGAAACTTGTAAAAATTCTTGTTTTTTTTTTTTATTTTTTTTATTGCTATGAATGGCGAGACGAGCATGCCGTTCGCCTGATGGTAAGCGATACGACCGCTCATGAACAGTGGCAAAACCAAACACCTTGAATTACAAAGCAATACTTGGCATTCCACTGCGCTCGCCACCCTGAGACATAAGATGTTAAGTCTCAATATGTCCAGTAGTTACTCTGGCTACAATGCCCTTCAACCCGAAACACAACAGTGCGTTAACACTGCTGTTTGATGGGAGAAATAGACACTGCGGTGGTACCCACCCAGATGGCCTCTCACATATGAGAGACCTACCACCAGTAAAAAATAGTCAGTCTTGTTAAAAAATAGTTGCAGATGACGCATTCAATTACATGAATTTATTTAATTAACCGCATATAGTGTTATTGGTAATTAAATTACTTAAATGACGTCGGTTAATTTGCGGTATTGATTCACAAAACCTGCGCAGGTTCATTTCTTCATTCATTTTCTGTAAGCTCACGTTTATATCCCAAAGTAAGTAATATAAGCCTATTGTTATTAAACTGCTGAACGTAGGCATTGTACAAAAATCAAATCTGGAAAAACCTACCATGCCTACTTGAAATTGAAGACAGCCTCCGTAATTTAATTATCTATGTATCTCTTTGATGTATTTATTTACATACATACATAGATAAACTCACAACTTTTTCCCAGAGGGATAGGCAGAGGTGCTACCAGGGTACCCACGTTTCGCTGTGTATTCCCATGATGTGATAGGGGGCAAGCCTATTGCCATTTTTTTATTAAGTTATTAATTCAGCGGAAGGCTCAGATATTTATTTAACTAAAAATGAACAGAAAGCAGACATCTTCTCCTAGGAATTGAAGCCAAGACCTCACGATTCACAACCCATGCTGTCGAGTACTACAAGACCAATGGTTCGCCATTTCTTTATTACATTCTTTTTCTTCACTTTTGTTTTGTTGGACACAACAATGGACACTTCATTACAACCAATATAACGTTTATGACTATAACCGACCATAATGACTAAGGATCAAACATTCCTTTGGACAGCAGCCAGGACCATTATCAATAGAAAATCTAAGAAAACTCGGAATGTACCGCGCAATTTATGGTTTCAAACTCATCTTCCTATTTGTGCTTTGTCAATTGTTCACATCCTTACCTTCGTAATTGTATACTTAGTCATGACTTTACGATGCTTGAAACTTAAGCGCAGACATCCATTTTAGTTCCTTAGGTACTCATAAAAAAGGAACCCTTTAATAATGAATTGATTGTCTGCATGTTAAGAAAATCTATAGGTTACTTCCGACCACACTTCCAACTACTTACTGACTTTGATATGTGAAATTCATTTCAATTGATGTATCAAGAAGCAACGTCTAACAAAATAAGTTTAGGAATAATTTTAAAAAACTACAAAATATACCCGAAACTTAGAAATTAGTTTTTTACACTTACACTTGACGTATTGCAATATATTGTACGCTGCAGAACTCTAAGTTCGCGGATCTATTTTGCACTTTGCCGGTTTTATCCATATATTATTTATTATAGGACATCCACTAACAAAGGTCCCTTGGATCATGGAAGTTCTCCATCAGCAACTAATTGATTAATGACGATCTCAACTTGTGGAAAACATCACACAACAACCAAACTCGAATAATAGTTTTGTGGATCGTACAAATATTTGTCTCACTGCGGGAATCGAACCCGTGGCCTCTTTCTCAAACCTGACTTCGCAGATTCTCTCAAAATATAATATTTTGCCAATTTCGTAAAAGTTTGCCATAAGCTAAATACCTACATTATAATATGTATGTATGTAAGAAGTAAGATAAGGCCGCCACTTGTACTATTATTTTTTAATATGTAATATCTTAATAGTATCTCTGTACAGTGCAAAAAAGGATGAAATAAATAAATAACTAGGAAGTACAATAAAGGCTCCTACGGGGACAACGGGGAAACAACAAGTCACCAATTTGATATCAGCTCATGTACATAATATTATGTAAATGTGTTTTTCAAATATGAGACAAGTTCTTAAAAGGTTACCTAGACTTTTTAGCATTATTTTTATTTTGAACATAAAATGTAAACAGAATATGACAAAGCTTCACTTCAAAGCTTCAAATAGTTTTGCAGCAGATAATATCAGTGTTGCAAAATATAAAAAAAAACTATAAAAATAGTTTTTAAGATCACAGAAAACCCTTTTAGGAATTTCTTAATTCTAGGTTTTAGTTCATTAATAAAATTTAAATGACCTTTCTAATCTATAAAAAACATATGTAAGCTTGAAAATTCTAACAATTTTCATATAATACATTAGGCCAACTTATTGGACCCAATCTCAACATAGCATGTGTAAGAAGGCTCATCAATATTCCCGCTGCCTATGCCCTAATATAGACAGCTGATATAAACATAGGAATTAATTTGAGATAATGACAGCGCCCTTAATACGTAACAAGAAGCAGCGTAACAATAAGTGGGCATATAAAGACGCGCACGCGCATCGCCTCGCATTACCGTGCTGTGTGTGCAAGTGTGTTTACTTGTGTCCAGTGATAAAAAGTGCCGCAATATGGCCAGATACATTGTAAGTTCTTTTTTTAAAAACTAAAAAGTCTTTATGAAATAATAAAAATGAAAAATATAGTGTTCTTTTTTTGAAAAACTATGAATATTTTTATGGATATAAAACAATGTGTTTTAAAATTACCATACTTTTTTAACGTTAAAATATACAAATACAGAATGATTAATACGTTTATAATACAATAACTACATAATTCATAATGTTTTAATTTTTAATTACTTAACTTTTTACAGGTTTAGAACAGATTAAAAAGTTATTTATATGCCAATCTAAAGGTGTTTTAAAATGTGTACACGTTTAAAAGATCATTAACTCTTGTAAATAACTTTTCTTTTAATACATTTTCTTAGAATAGAGTCCTAAGGACAATCTAATAATCTGCGGAAATTTATTTCGTAAACCAATTTAGGTATTGTGCAAACAATTATTGTATTTAAGTATTATTATCCATGATAAAACGTAATACTAGAAGTAGAGAAGTGCATAACAAATCGGGTCTGTTAACTCTGATTTATTAACTTCACATATCAAACGCTAACGATCTGTTAGTTAAACATTAAGATATAATATTTAATTTACTATTTGTTAAAATAATATAATAATTAAATCAAAAAGCCTTTTTATATTTGATCTTTTTTTTATTATTAACACATGTTAAGTAAGTATTTCATAAAAATATTTATTAAAGAAATACTAAACGACTTTTATAATAAATGTAATACTACAATATAACATGAAAGAAAACATCAAAATCTCTAGATTAATTTAAATAACCGTTAATACGTTATGCGTAAAATCTCTACGGAAATCTGTCCGCGCGTGCATACAGCGCCTCTGCTGGACGTTTGTGGAACCAATAAAATTATCGCATACTTTTGGGTTGCATCTACACGTGGTTAAGAGCAGCCTGCAGATTTTTCATATTTGGCTTATGTAAGATTTAAATAAAATTACTTAGTTTGTGGATTTTATTGCGTATTTAGTTTAATTAAAAAAATATTTCCCGAACGTTTCAAATGCAAAAACTTTGATTTGGAGCATCTCTAAATTAATCTGTATAATTTGGTGATCTCTAGAGTATCTAAAATTAGACTCTTCAGTCACTGGCCCACTCAAGAGCGTTGGTTTTCAGGCATTATAGCCATTACAGTTAAAATTCGGATTATCCGATTATGATATAAAAGTACTGAGCTCAACACCCGATATACATGCCATTACATATTCATCACTATTATGATTTTTTCACCGTTGTGTAAGGTGGTTCCTATCTTGATGGTTATGCCAAACCAGCCACCAATGTCTTTTCGCTAACTACACCGCAAAAACTGTCATATGCAAAGCTTGTAAAATGGTAGTCACACAGTTAACTTAGAATTTGCTTTGATTTTTTTAATCTTATTTTTAATATTTTTTCTACTTTTTATGTTTTATTTTAAATGTATATCCATTGTTTTCAATGGTATATTTTTCTTATATCTTTAGTAATATAACACATACATATAATGAATGATTTCATGTTTTATCACGAACCAGAGCATGTTGTGAAAGTCTTAAATACGTGTATATTCAATTAAAAATTATTTGTGTTTTTTAGTGTAAGTCAAATTTGTAACCACCTCTGTTTGTCTTAAAAATAAATAAATATGATTGCACTGTACTAGGAATATACTCATGGTACATTATAATAAAGAAAAGTGATTCAAAACAATTGCTTTGCCACCGTATTCCGTTAGACAAGTGAGATTACCCGACCCCCAATATCTGTTTGTTCCAATCCTTTCTCCTAGACTACCCCTCCCATTCCACACAGCCGGAAACGAATATATGTTCCAATCATAATTACTTACCATAGGAAGAGATTGCTCATTTGCGGGACTTATATAATAAAAATATAAGTAAAAGTATGAAGTATATTATAAAACATAACATTGTGGCAAGCGACAAACCCGCGATCAGATAGAACCTAGTTTTATACTTCCCATTGTAAAACTGAACAATGTGTCAATTATCTTCAAGTGTCCACGCACTGTCCCTTGTGCAACGCTAGTCGTGTAATTTGCTGGTAGCCTCTGTGATGTATGCTTTTATTGTTTTCTAATGTTCTACTTTCTAATGCGGTTCTCATGTATGTGTAAACTCTGGTATTAGGGCTGTAAGTATAGAAAAGCTATGGGAGGATTGGCAATCCGTAACATGTTCTTTTTACCTAGTCCCTCAATTTAGCTGTTTATTTTCTAAGATTTTATGGCTCATCTATTGAAACGAAGTTTAAAATAACTTAAGGAATTGGACTGCAGATAAGAGTTATAGCAAAATTCTAAAAACACATAGTATCAAATTACAAGGAACTTTCAGCCCTATACCTTTTATCCTGTGCTTCAAAGATTTTAGCAAAATGTTTCTATAAACACCAATAAAATTACGCTGATCTCTGGATATTTTGGAAAATTTCCAAAGTAAAAGTATAATAGAATAATAGAAATAGGAAGGGTCTCTATATTTTTATAAAAGATTGTCAATACTTTGGAAATAATGTTGCAAAGATCTCCTTTACAGTCTGATTGTTCCGTCGAAAATTGATTTTACGCTCTTCGCATACGAAATACGTATGATGTTTATGCAGTAGGTGCAGGAATAGTAAACAATGACGATTCAGGAAAAGTAACTTGACCGTCATACTTTTACGACCTGTGAGTAAGCACTTGTAGGTTACTCGGGGAATTTAGTTCGGTATTCCTGTAGTTGTGAATACTATATTAATTGATATATTGTCACCCATTTGTTTGTAGTTTCGTCATGTTTACGTACTAAATTATGAATAGGAATAGTACAATAACAGTTTGTTGTTGGCTCGTGTATTTGGGATAAGAAACTAGTAAACGAAAGTCTCATTATAAGAATAAAAAAATATATATCTTGTATCTTTTGAGGTACCAATGCGATAGCGCGTAAGTACAAAAAAGAAAATAAACATGTTCCTTTTTCAAATCGCAAACTTTTTTTCTCAGATTGTTTACTGCCAGTCAGTTGATATAAAAAGCAATATTTACAGCCTACGTCCTACATGAAAATATTGCTAAGATCATTAATCAAATTGTTCATATTTTTCATCGTAAGATTTATAAATTGTTGAAATTATTCTCAGAACTATATTGTAAAACACGTTGAAAACATAAGGGAACTTACATTTTTAGCGCAAAATTCACGCCTTTGTTCATTGTCCTTGCGATGACCATTGGATATTTTTGTCAACGAAATAAAAACTAAACAGCTGATCTACGGACTCAGATAGAAGACGCGCTCACCTTGAAAAGACCATAAGGATTAGATAGAATTTTATTACTCGCCAAATGTTTGCAGGAAAATGATAAGAATAGTGTTAACGTTTATCCTGACAGGAAAATTAGAACAAGAAGAGTATTTTAGAAATAACACGTCAAGCAATTTTTATTTTACAACAATAACTTCAATTTTAAAAAATCGATAATAATAAGTTTCAAAATATCTGATCCAATTTTTTTTTGTACAAATTGAAAGTGTACATGGAGCTTAGTCAATCAGGAACTGAGTTAATTATAAGTTAAAGCTAAGTAGAAAAATCTATTTGTACTTATAAAAAGTCATGATAATCATACATCTTAGGAAATATTGGTCCACATAACCACTTCTCAGATGTACGAATAAAATAATTTCCAGTCTATTACAAATCTGCTATAAGCAATTTAGAAATAAATATGAGTCGATCATTTTTCAAGCAGCCGTGATGCTTACAGGCGAGCCATTTGTTCCAATCACATGAGCTTAAAAAATATAAAAAACAATCAACATCACGTGCAAAAGTTTACGCACACCAACATTGAAAAGTCACGCCTTCCGGACATATAAAGCAATGAAGAAGCAATGAAGTGTCCACTACAATGTTGCGAGCCCTTCTTATAGATATTCAGAGTACGTCTGTACAGGTTGAACGCTCCGTTTATGAGCCGTGTGTCACACAAGTGTCTGGCGACAAGGCCTGAGCCTCGGTGATTATATCATAGTACATAATAGTGGTTACTACCCGCAGCTTCGGAAAGGCATATCTTTTTTATATTTCGATGAATGACGAGAGGAGTGTGACATTCGCCTCATGCTGCAGCATGATACGACCACTCATGGACAGTAGCAAAACCAAACAACAACATGAATTACAAAGCAATTGTTGGCATTCCACTGCGCTCGCATGTTGAGATATAAGATGTTAAGTCTCATTTTGTCTAGTAGATATAGTATTATCTAGATTAGTATTATGTATCTTTCTTTTTATAATCTCTTTTTTCAATTTTAATATTGTTTTCTAATGGTCTACGATGCAACAACTATATGATATTGAACAATAATTTCCAGTAAATATCTAATACCGGATACCTGCAAAAGATAGAAAGCAGTATGCATGATCTATTTTTGTGACAAAATTCATCGAAATACTTTTTAAGGTGTCTTCGTTTACTTTTAACATACAACTTTCTTTATTAAAATTTATAGACACAAATAGGAATTCATTTTAATTTAATCATTGATCTTTTCACCCCGTAAACTAAAACTCTGATACTGAGTCGAACAAAGTGACTAAATAGATTGTAGTAAAGAGAGTATTCTTTTCAAACTGCATTACAATAGACCACAATCATACACCAAGTACAGTAATCGCAATCCCGGACACATACAAGACTTGCGCTATCAAATTATAGATGAGTGACAATGTGAAATGGCTGTTCCTCAATCATGGGCAATTAGCAGACGTGCCCAGGCCACGCTCGCTCACAACTGGGTTAAGGCCTGGTGCCACAATAACATACTAATGGGCTGCCAAGCGCGACCAGCCTTCCTTCCTTCCAATTACTGCATAAATATATTGGTTTTATAAATTGCGCGGTAGGGTTATTGTACTGTCAGCAGCGTCTTGTACAATGCCTTTTGTGATGGTCTCCTTAGTTGAGAGAAAAATTATGAGAAGTTCTTTAGAGCTAAATTCTTTAGAGCTAAATTAAAGTACCTATTGGTAAGTGCGTGGTGGCCTGTTGGTAAACGGACCAGACGCGGCTACTAACATGTTCACGGTGATCGCGGGTTCAAATCCCAGGACACACCTCTGACTTTTCGGAGTCATGTGTGTATTAATAGTCAATCACCACGCACTAAAACGGTGAAGTAAAACATCGTGAGGAAACCTGCATACCATAGCGGTTTATAATAATTTCTATGGTATGTAAGTCCGCCAACCCGCACTAGGCCAGCGTGGTGGACTATATGGCCTAACCACTCTCAATCGTACTGTCGATTGCAGAGTAGGCCCGTGCCCTGCAGTGAGACGTATATGGGCTGATACAGGTATTATCACAGGATGTGAATTACGTAACTATTGGTGCCATCGTACACAAAAGTTGAAGAGTATACCATGAAATTAAGCATAAAATGGATATGTGTCTATTCAAGATTTTTGAAATAACTGTCCCGTTGTTGAATCAGCAGTAAGATCTCAGAAACAGCTTTAACATTCATAACGCAATCTGTAGTAAATTTTAAACAATTTGAAGTAATACTAAATCTAGTACTGCGAATTGTCGCAGAGTTTGTTGAACTTTAACAGTAAATTCTTTTGTGCTGCACTTGTTTAGTGAGTGGTCAATGCTCTCGTGTGGTCACAACGATCTATGTTGTTGTTTTTTCTTAATTTTCACTATTAAATGTTCCTTTTGAGTGAACTCGTGCGTTCAAACTTAATCAATTGAAATATTTGTGTCTACATCAGGTTTTTTAGTTGTTAGTATGTCTACAATCACTTGTTTGCCTTCAAGGGTTTTTACAAGTTTTACTGAAATGAATACTTATTTATAAAATGTATAAATCCTTAAGAAATATGTCCTACGCAATGTTGTCAGTTTGTAGTTAGTTTTTACTTGCCCAATTATCTTTGCGTAGTCTATGCACAGATTCCATGTAATAAAACCAATGTCGCTAAAAATTTGTTTCCTCTTTCTGCGTGACAATTCCACAACTGCTCAGAAACGGAATAAACATCATCCTATGTTTACTAATGATACTACACCACTGAAATTCTTCAGATTTACTAGTTTCTGCATAATATTTTCCACTTTAAGTTACGTATGAATGTACCCATATCTTCGAAGAGTTACCACCTACAGGCTTAGCGGATTGTTATGCTCCTAACTAGGTAATCGATCTAATAATACTCTAATGTAATCATTGAATAAAAATAAATAAGTAATTAAATCGATACATCAATACCCCAGGAATCCAGCAACATGGCTCTCATCGGCACAACAAACAAGTAATGCTTGTTAATTTATTCTACAAATAAATAAGTGTGATCGACGTACGCCGGACCCCTGTCGCTATAAATCTCTTGAAAAGTCCCTTTTTATTCAAAAAACAATGTAAATTCCTCGGTTCTAATGAAAAATTGCAAAACAAAAGGGTTTACGCGTATGTGTTAGGCGTAAATTCTTCACCACAATTGGGAAATTAAATGCCGCATGCAAATTACTCTGGGAAGCTATTGTTTTAAAATATTTTGCGGAATAAACAAGGCACTCATAGGGCGCAGTAGTAGATAAACAGAGTATTTTTGGAATACTCATCATTTCTTGATGTTGAGAAATGTCAAATCTCTCGCTATTTCTGGTACCCATAATATAAAACATGCGTTTGCTAGTGGTAAGAACACATTTGAGAAAAATCGATACTGACAATGCGCTAACAAATCGATCGGTATGTAAAGCCTGCCTAACTTCTCTCAATCGCACTATCGATTGTAGAAAAGACTCGTGCCTTGCAGTGGACCGTATATGGGTTCATATAGTACATCAAATCCAGACGATTATTATTGGTAATTTATATATATTAATTATATTAATGTTGGTAACCGTAATAATGATTTGAAACGATGATCGAGAAACGTCGTAAAAGTCTACCCGGATAAATAATATTTAGATCTGATTTATCATGCCATCAGCCACAAAGACATCACAACATTGCATCGGACTGCATAAACACCTATTTACAAATGCAAGAAAACTATCATCACCGATCTCCATTGATCAAACTCGTGCATGACATAACATTTCGCAATAGAACGCGCTTGTCATGCGAATGGCTCGCTCGGCCTCACTGGGACCGCTGCGAAGGTAACCCTCATAGTGAATTACAATATGTTTTCCTTCTCGAACGTAATTACCGTCATCGGTATATCAATCGTCATTCGTCATACTCGCTAGGATATAGTAAACTACATTTTGTTGACAGTTGAACTGGAAGTATGCTCTTAACATCAAAATTCCTCAAAGTGAATTACGATAAGTTTCCCTTCTCAAACGTAATTATCGTCATCGAAATATCAATCGTCATTCGTCATACTCGGTAGAATACTCTTATAGTAAACTTCGTATTGTTTAAAGTTAATAAATAATAATAAATACACCCAACAGTCATAATACATAGTTCTAATCCCACAGTAAGATCGATTCTTATGTCGTGGATAATAGGAACTATGACAGACTTTTCGGTGTCAGAAACACCCAGATCCGAAACAAATACTTTTGGTTCACACAAATATTTTTTTTGGTGCGGGGTTCGAACGCACGGCCACTCGTTTCATAGCCGGCGTCAAACCAAATGTAGAATAAAAATGATCTATCCTTAAGCACCCTAGCTTCTTAACCGTAAAATGAATGTATTTCACTCTATTTTCTAATGTTAATCTCATTTTTACTTTTTTAGTCGGTTCTTTTATCAAAGCGTGTATTTTTCTTTTTTTTAAACTATTTTTTTATATTTCAGATGGTGTTCGCTGCTGCGTGCGTAGCTGTAAGCGCCGCGCCTCCTGCCGCGCCCCGACTCTACCAGCAGCACGCGCCTGCACAGATCCAACAAATTAATCCGTAATGTCCTTTATTGCTTTGTACTGAAATGTATCAAAGATTTGTATGTGTGAAGTGTGTTGAGTGGTTTCAGCAAGGAACGTTCGTTGCTTTATGTGGAATGCTCTCAAGCCTGCTACTGCCATGGTCTTTCGAAAAAGATTCATAGATTGCCCATCTACAAGTAGTTCATAAAACATTTAATTATTCATTTAAAAGTTAAATTGTTTCAATTTCCCTAATGTAAAAATACATAGATAGTATAATAACATTGAAAACATAGAATAGTATAGTAGATAGGTATGACACATTTTAGGAAAAACCAAAACGCAAAACACATTAAAGTCAACATTTAAATAATAATACATACATACAATATAATAATACATTATATATTAATATTTTTCAGGCTGGATTATTATTTGGATAATTCAGAAGTATCAAATTACTACAGTCAAGCCCAACAAAAGCCAGGTGAGTGTCAACAATTTTATATCTTCACACATTTACTTGAGACATGATAATTTTAGGTTGAGGGATGTAGGATAGAGACAAAACGATTTATTAGTGCTGTAAAAACTTTTACATAATTTGAACGAAAACACTGCTGTTCGTAATAATCGTTCTGTAATTGAAAATTATTCACGTATGTGTCGGTAGATGTCGCTGTAACAAATAAAATAGACACCCATCCTAAAAATTAGATATGAACAGGGTTTATGGCTAAAAAAAATATTAGCATAATTAAAATAGGGACAACCTTCGAGATGCAGTTAGTTAGACGCCGCTTGCTAAATGTGAGGCCGCAGGTTCGATCCCCGCACCAAAACAAATGTTTGTCCGCAGGCATTTGTTTCTGGGTGTTTATGAGACCAATAGATCTCTCATAGTTTCTGATACCCACGACACAAGACTCGATCTTCATGAGGTCAGACTATGTATGTGACTGTTGGGTGTATATATTTAATTATTTTATAACTTCTAGCTGGAGTTAGTAGTAATGCTAATGGTCAATCCGCTCGACTCGAAACTTTGGATCCAGACAGCGAGGTAGAACTTATTCCAGGGGCGCAGACACCTCAACAGCCACCACAGCAGGTAATTTACTACAGAAAAAATACAACAATTTTATTGATTTCAAATTTTGAATGCTACTGAAACCGTGGTAATGTTGTTTAACAGAAAATGTTATTGCAGATTGTGTGAATTACGCTTGTACTACAAAGTTGTTTAAACTAGAAACTATAAAACGTCGAACGGCACTATTAGTTTAGTTGGATTCTAACTCATAAAATTATACCAAAACTCTTGCATTCAGTTTGCTTTATTACTAACAATAATAATTTTACAAACATAGATCTAGTCACTACTTATTTTAAGGATAGATAGATCCGCCGTAGAATCGGAGAGCTTGCCATGTCAAGGTTTTTGTTATTTTTATAGTTTTGCTGATTTTTTTGACTATAAGGAAAGAGGTTAAACCCAAAAAATATTGGGTTGCGAAATTTAAAACAAAGCTCAGACCAAATAATTATGAAATTACTTAGGTTAAAAATGTAAGAGCAACTCATAAAGTACCTACTCTCAATAACTCTCGAAACATGATTAGCGCCTAGTAGAATTAAATAGCAATAGCATCTAAGGAAAATGTTAATCTATTTCAGCATCCAGTAGCACCGAACATTCCCGGCCTGCTGCCTGGTCAACGAGTGTTCATTGTGCATATGCCTGTTCCAGGATATAGGTCGGTATTCATTTGTTTTATTAACTTTAAGTACAATAATCTCTCTTCTTATCCATCCAAAGGTTATCTGTAAGAAATCGCCTAGAGCGATAAGACGGCCATCTGTACTTTTTCTTCGTTTGTAATATATTTAAGTGTTTTATGTGCAGTTAAGAATAAATAAATAATCATGTCACATAAAATGTGTAGAGAACTGATGTTGTTAAAAAAAAATAATGTAAAGGGAAACCATTGTATAGTAGGTACATATATCTATTAAGCTAGGTACCTTTTGATTTTATGTTAATATGTAGGTGTGGTGGGTCTAATTGAAATATTAATGTTTACCTCTATAATTTTAATGTTTACCTCAGACCCGGAACAATTGGAGGTTATCAGCCAGTGTACGTCGTCGGAGCTGCACCGCAAGGAAACACCGGATACCTGGGCAATGGTAAGATTTTTTTAAATATATTGCCTCCAACAATTTAATTTTTAAAATCGCAACTATAGGTAATTGAAAATGTGTACCTATCTACATTGCGGCCCAACAGAAACGTAAACAACAATCAGTTTCATTTTTTATTTCTCTGGTCATCTTCATCATCTTTGTCAGTCACCTACTAGGCATTGGAATTGGTGCCAAAATGCCTTTTTTATTTTCTGATAGCGTATTTGTTTTACGATTTAATCGCCTCACTTTAATCAGCCAGTGCCAAAATTTATTACACGCTTGCGTTCGTGACCATCGGACAATCGTCGGTGGCAAAAGCAAAGCAATATGTACACAAACTCTTGAGATACGTCTGCCTCGTCCTTTATTACGTCATTTATCAGAAGTTTTGCAAACCCGTATACAAGTATTTTTTTTTTCAATATTTGTATACGGAATATAAGTAGTTATTTTTTATATTCGAGAAAATAACAAACCCTTTGACTTGGACCTGAACCCACTATTTCTTAAGCTATTAGATAAACCTTACTGTCATAAGTTGCTCGTTTGTTTACTACCTAGCAAGTCAGTACATTTTCTTTTTATTCTATATTCCAATGTTCCAGCAAAAAATTACATTCCATTTACGAGTATACTCTTAAAGTAAGCCAAATATCTAATGACCACAATTTCTCTCCACAGGCTACCAGAACGCCGTATTCCTGGACCCATCAGGGCAGGTAGTATCTCCGTTGGGCTACCAACGTCCAGTAGTTGCTGGGGTACAACATGCTGGTAATCCTGGGTTGGTATTTGGAGCACCCTTGACCTTGAGCCGGCCTTTCGAAGTGGCTTACCAAGACCCGTCGGTGGCTTACCAGTAAGTAAACTTTTCGTGAGATTATACACGGTGATATTGGTATAGGTACGGTATTTAATTTATCCCAATAGTTTCCCATCACCACAAGTACATTGTACAAAATATGAAAAAAAAAACCGAGGTATTTTTTGACAAAAATCGTAATTTAAGTTTTCACGATTTTAGGCCAGCCTGTATTGATATGGGTATTTCTACCGGTTAACTAAACTTCGGTTCGGTTCGACAACATACTTCAGCCGTTAAAAGACTCGTACCTTTATGAGTTGATCAAAAGCCTTGAAAATTGAAATCGCTATTTTAGGCAAAACTACCAGGCAGGTTTGTTTCAAACTTGGTTAAATTTTACTTGAGGTAGTTAGAAACATATGGTTTAAATTAACACCATATGCCAATATCATCCTGTATACTTTTAGATCGGAATCATCATTATTGTCGCCAGCCCATAGCAGTCCACTGCCTGGATAAAGGCCTCTTCAGTTGCTCGCCATCGAATTCGGCCTTCGGTTTCTGACCAGTACATCAGTTCTAACTTAATGCCTCGTTAGTCTAATGGTAGTATAAACATGCAACCCAGTTTGTTGCAGTTTTTCAATTAAAAAGAAATGCCTGTACGATTTTTTCTATAAAGAGTTACTAAGATTTTTCTGCAAAATATATATTGAAATCGCAACGACCTTACTTAGATGTGAGATAAAAAGTAAGATAGAATTTCAAAAAAACATTTTTAAACCATTATGGAGTGGTTATAAACTCACACAATATCCATGCTTTCACTGTCAACTGGTCTCCATACATGACTAAATTCAATGACAAGACCATAAAAAAAAAACAAATGAAAAATGATTTTTTTTACTTTCCAGACAAGGCGCAGTTCCACAAGGACATGACGGTACTCGTGGCGCCGTTCATCTCGCCCAACTAGTTGGCCTCCAAGCACAGCCTCTTGGCCCTGCTGCCAACCTGCGCCCAGTTAACAATGGTCAGTATATTGAATTATTAATCTATAGTTATTGATCAAATAACTTTTTTTTTTCTATATTAACCTAATGAATGAATAGCATGACTGCCTCGGTGGCGTAGTTTTTTCAAGGTATGGTTACAAAGCTGAGGCCTCGGGTTTGAATCCCGGGTTGGGCTAAGTCATATTAAATTTTTCTATTCATTATCAGCCCAGAGCCAGAAATTTGTGCCCGATATGGCGATATATTCGCCACCTATCACATTGTGGGACGAAATATACAAGGTGAAATGTGGGTGTCCTGGCACCTCTGCCTACCCCTTCTGGAAAAAAGGCGTGAGTTTATGTATGTATACATATGCAATGTATAGCAATTTTTAATCTTCACCAAAAGGGCTATAAGCGTAGTTTTGTACAGAAAGTTAAATGTTACATAATTTTAAAGGGTTTTTAACATTTTCATCCTATGTTCTCGTAGCTAGAAATACTGTGCAATTAAGCTATCTTGTGGTTAGAATTTGAAAAATACTAAGTAATAATATTAGTCCTGTTACTGTAATTGTACTTAAATTGGTCTAATCACGCCTATGCGCGAAATAATTTAGGTATTAATCCATGACTTTGATCCAGTCTTTCTCACAACCACTTCTTCTCTGTTAAAGCAAATTATTTAATTATAGATTACAACAGAATCCATTGCGCAATGTCGAAGCAGTATTCCCTCTCTTTAAATAAACTCTCACTCACATTAATAATAAACACCTTATAATAATAATAAACTTATAATAATAATAATAAACTTCACATAATACCAATTGATTTCATTCTTACAGAATCCCCCGCTGAGCCGAAACGACAGAATCAATCCAGCGCCAACTTGAAGCAAGAAGCAGAGGACCAGAGAAACGCACGACCATCAGCAACACAAACCAGAAAGGCGTAGTAACACCAAAAATAGTGCGATAGATATGTGATAGTATTGTTGGTATACAATAAATAGATAAATAAATTATATGCTTATTTAATTAGTATAGTTCTAAGAAAGAGGTATATGCAGGTAAAAAATAGTGGTATAAAAATTATTGGTAATAAATCATTTATAAAATGACTGATTAAATCTCTATCTACTAACCTTGTTACTGTTAAAACAAAAAAATTATGCAGCCAGTAATTTCATATAGTCATTCCTCCTTTTTAATAAGGACACTTTTTTTGTTTTACACAAAAAGAAAAAAGATCCAGCAAAGAGTTAACTATTCAAATATTATGGTTTCTTAGATTTACGCGAATGTTACTCATTCAAATAAAATTATTATTGACGGATTTAAAGTGAATTTGGTTTATTTTTTACACTTCATTATGACACTAACTAAGCGGATGACTATTACCTCAGTCCACCCCGTGACCACGAAAGCTGTAAAGTAATCGAAACGTCGGGAAGTTAAAGAAGTAACAGTCAAATCCGCTATAAAATTCGCATATATGTAATAATTTTATTTCAATATTCAAATACTTACAAAATAATATTATAAAACATAAAAGACCCAAAAAAAGGAGAACAGCAAAATGTTACTACTCACTATTTACCTCAAAACCTTTATTCGAAAGCATGCCTGTGGAGTCTAGATAAAACAAGTAAATTAATTACCTGTCAGCCCTTAGATATGGGGCGATGGCACGATCTAGCACGACCGGCTTTCTACATCTCTAGCCTTTATAAATCTTTCCACGTAATTTATATGAAACTAGCGGTCCGGCCCGGCTTCGCCCGCGTGCGTACACTTTCAAAATTTCGACGAAAATGTTCAATTCCGACTATTAATTTAGAATATCGGCCAATTGGACCACGAAAAACGATTTAGATTTTTCACTACTGCTTCCCTACTATAGGTCATAGCGTGGTGAAATATAGCCTATAGCATTCCTCGATAAACGACCTATCCAACCCAAAAATATTTTGTCAATTCGAACCAGTAGTTCCAGAGATTAGAGGTAACAAACGAACAAACTCTTCAGCTTTATTATTAGTATAGAATTATAGATGTGAGAGCCTCGTCTATGACAGTTCGATCCAGTGGACGAGTTATACCATATTAAATTAATACTCAACAATCGGATAATCTTGATTTACAAGATTTATGTTGGATAGCAATTACAAAGTTTATGCTTAGTATTAACTATATTTTACGTGAAATCTGTCATGCTTCGGTCAGTGTCGACTAGGAAGTAAATCGTTTTTTTTGTTATGAATGACGAGACGAGCATGCCACTCGCCTTATCCACCATCATGTCCATGGACAGTAGCAAAACAAAACAACTAGGTGAATTACAAAACAATGCTTGGCATGCCACTGCGCTCACCATCCCGTGACATAAAATGTTAAGTCTCAATGTGTCCTGATTTATTTTATTTAGTTTCTGCTGAACTTTAGTGTTCAGTGATTCACTAGTTGTTTTTCGGAACAAAAAGAATAGAGCACAGAAATAAGTACAAAATGAATAAAATATGCTTAAACTTAAACTATCGAATTTTTGCAAATCTTCTAATATTACTATTACCATCATGTAGCAGGTATACTACTGCTTTTTATTTTATTCACTTTGTTGAACATTAACGGCGCAATACATAAAATAAATACAATGAGTTCAAATTAGGTCAAAATTGCAACCGGACGGTGAAAGCAATTAAGAATGCAAAATTGATTGTTTTGCAAAATGCATAAAATTTTATAATCACGTCGAATTTTGCAACGATCGTAAAACTGATAGCGGTAAAACCTAAATATGATACAGTAAAGCTTAAAAATAATTTCGGAATTGTTATGATGAATATTGCAAACTACAGTTAGACAAGAAGAGAATATTGTGTATCAAAGATATCGTACACATATATAATACTTAAGTGCTCAGATTACGATCTGTACCGAAGTCTTCATGTATTACAAATATTAAATACGATAGGCTTCGATCAAATATACACTAGATACACAGTTCCCTGTAAATGTTCCTTTAAAAAGTGGTACCGATGCATTGAAACAAAAAAGCAAACAAAAAGATCACATATACCAATTAAATTTACACAAATTCCACCTTATTCCTGGGGCGTAAAGAAGCTTTTCACATAATGTTGTTTAAAGTCTGAATGAGACGCCCCCGAAAGTAATAAAATTTTACGACTTTAGTTGGACAGCCGAACAAAGGCGTAATGGAGTCGAATGATTACATATTTTTCTATGAATTTACAAGATTGTAATAATTATATTATCTTAAATATGTTGTCCGAATATGTAGTGCATAGGAATATGTAATATGAGTCACACACACCACGCTCAAATTGTTAGGTTTAAAATTATCTTCGTCTATTTCTTGCGAAACAATTTCACGCCACTTATTCCTTTTTATTGCATTAAGTGGAAATCTGTAATAAATGTTTTTGATGTTAATTTATAATAAGTATACATTAATTATTACTAGTAATTTAAAAAAAATAAAACTATTCCATATATTTTCTGTTCCAAATCATGACACTACTCATCTTTGTCTATTTAAGCGAGTAGAAAGGGACAACTGCGATGCACAGTTTGTTGATTTTAGTTTGCTAAATTTATTTATATTTAATTATTGGTACTCAATTTCACATATTTATTAATGTAGAAAGCAAGTACATGGATTATAATTGCCGAAAATATGAAATCCCATGTGTTTTAAGCTTTGTTAGTGTTTTGTTTTTGCATTTTTTCACAGAGCATTTAAGCACTGTCACAAGCAGCGGTCGGTACGCGACTAAAGGCGAAAGAGTGCTTACTCGAAATTTAAGCACTCTTTTTCGGTGCCATTTTCTAAGCGCTCATGTTGTATCTAGTGTATATTTGATCGATGACGATAGGCAAAAAAAAATTAAGATCAGCGTGTTCACACTGCTGATTTCATCCATATTCATCCCTTTACTTTCTGAACTAGGTCTGATGTAAGACCTACAAATCTATCTAATTTATATCCAGATCGAGATAATCAGAAACCAATCATGAATTAACACTTTGTTGAAAATAAAACAATTCTAGTTACAGACATCAGCTTAGCTTACAAGCCACTAAGACTGTCCATAAACTGAATAACTAGCAACACGATAATTTCGAGGCCCGCGGTGATCATGTATGTTATGTTAAACACATTATTACATGTTGAACATAAACCTTTCTTGCACGAGATGTGATCGTTCATATAATCACCCGCACCATTACCTCTGCAGCTAGTTAGATTCTTCCCAAACCCGCAATTAAGTGGGCATATAGACACTGAGTTATATTGGTTTACATCCACTCGGCTACCGTTAAGCCGCAGCCAGCGATTGTACAAGTGTTGTGCTGATACTTCCTAAATATGTTCGAATTTATACAAACTCAAGGTTGAAAATATTCGTGTCTACCCTGCGACATTAAGATAGAACTGGAAAATATGTAAACAATAATCTGTGTAATTGACTCGTGATTTAAGTTCAATCAATTGACACATAATTTCAAATGAACCATTGAGAGATAAAATTATACCTCATATAATTCGTTTGATATTATACCTGTCTAAATAACACTTGATTTGACCATGGTGGTCACATTATCTACTCGAGCTTTTCTATATCAGCCCACGTCAACCCACTGCTGGGTATAGGCCAGCTCATTTGCACGCCACATTTTGTCCTATGCCAAACGAATCCACTGTTTTCCTGCTAGTCTCACGATGTCACCCGACCATCTGGCAGGTAGTCCACCTCTTAGCCTCAAGCTTTTACCCAATATAATTATTTTGAATGTGTTCTGACATGAACAATAAGCCGTACAAAATAGACTACATGAATAAATGATTTGACCAAAGTTCAGAGTGACATTCGAATCAAAATCCTTAACGCAGGCGACTCTCATCCCTAGATAGCACATTAACGGGCCCGTCTTCTTATGCCCCGAGAGACTCCATAAACTATTGTGTCTACCAACTTTGTTTCGCTGCCAACAAACTCAATTATCATGCTTAAATATAAATAACATAAAGATCATTTTATTTTATCAATTGTGTAATGAGTTTTGTTATAAAGTTTGCTAAGTCCGAAGCTTATACCCTGGTTGCATGATGTGCGATCTCGAACATGCAATTATGTACAATTTGAAAAATTGTAATTGAAAGTGAACAACACTTAATTGATATTATTCAAATTTAATTGTTTGTTTTATTATTTATATTTTTGTTTATAATTGACAATGATTTATTTTATACTGTCAACATGATTTTATGACTGCCTGGATATAGTATATTTCGTTTATCTCAAGAAGTGTGTGAATCAATGAAGTGATGATCCGTGATGCTAATTCTTTCGATTACATTAATCTGAAATTGTTACCTTAATGAAAATGTTACCTGATACTTTTTTATATATCATCGCTAATCCTTTCTTAATAACCACTAATGAGCAATTTTTACCGAAGCAGTACAAAGGAACACTAAATCAAAAAACATTAAATACGATTTTGCTAAAATTTACATTTAATTATCAAGACATGCTAATTTTGAAAATAAACAATGACATCGAGAACACCCTTCAAATTACAAAAATAATTTCAATGGACACGCAATGCGTTAAAAAACGCGTCTTACCAGCCGCTTGTTCAGCCCCATTGACCCCCATCCAGTGACCTTGATCGTATGCCATTATTTTCCCATCAATCAATTTTACACGAAATTTCAACGTGATTGATGTGTGTACAATTATACAATCTCCCATATATCTCTACACATTCTCCATTCACAAAATACTCTTTAACCCATTGTAATAAAGTGCAACAAATTGCATTGCACTTCACCACAGACACATTTTTATCAGCACCTGCCAAAAACCAACACACACTGATCTACATTACCGAACAAAACAAAAGACACGTAAGGCCGCAAAATTCTGGCGATAATACTGATGACTCACTTGAATTAAGATGGAATCGCTTTCCAAACGAAAGGTGCCATGAGATTGGTGCAATTATCAGGCATTCGCCTACAACGCGAGGCAATTATTATCTTTTTGCTGAAACCCCCGTTATATCAGCTTAGATGGCGGGCAAAAACTGAGCGCAGTCAGTGCGGGTTGTGTCGCCGTGTTGAGCACACGCTGTGGAAATGTCTCGAGTATTGTTGGTTCTTGTCGCCGTCGCCTGCTACAACGGTGCGGTGGCCCGCCCCGTCAAGAAAACATTGAACTTCAACATGTTCGTGCTGCGGCCGCGGCAGGACGCTCCCGACCGCTTCCTGCTCTCGACCGACGGCGTGTCCAGATTCGGCCCAATATTGGAATATTTGGTCCAGCGCGTCCAAGGCTTGATGTCAGTTCGATTGCCACAAGACAGGATCGACAGCTTCCAGAATGACTTTGATGTCTCTACGGCGATTCCTGATGCTGCTGAGAATGAAGTTGATGCCATTGCCGAGTCTCGGACGCCGGGAGTGGTAGTGAGACCGTCGCGCACCAAACCCGGGACTTACGAAGTAGAAATAAATGTAATCGTCGACGACGGCCAGCCAGAAGAGAAACAAAATAATTAACGTAAACCTAACTTAAGAGAACTCAGTGATAATTATCTGCATTTATTATGTTGTAATTTTTAGTTGTACGTAAATTTGAGTCGTAATTTATTTATTTTATTTATTCTTGCCATATTTGTAAGTGGAATAAATATTTTTTTCTCCTTGTTAATTGATTTTATCCTCCACTTTCTCTAACATACATCCTAAGTTTAATATAACAGATCAAACTTATATTTAGCAAAAATATGTATTTATATCACAGAGAAATTAGCATAATTAATGTCGATTTTATGTCATTTCCGGACGCTACTGGCTTTCATATTAATGAATTTCGAAATTCGAATTCGGATAATTATATCCCAACCAAATTAAAACGCAAAATATCCTAAAATCCACTACAACATAGAAACAAACAAAACCCATTCTCACACTTTCGCTGTCTATCAAAACTGCACCCGAGTAAAAAGCGCACGTAAAAACCTAATTTCCTCGCAAATTACATTCCTTTCGCTGCAACTCAATTTTGTAACGCAAAAACGGGTTCTAGAACATCATTACCTGACACTTGTTCAAATCATTACCCGTAACAAAAACCCTTCGCCGGATCATTAGTAGGAAAACATTCCTGTACTTGACAAACCTGTGGGACTGGCTCTAGCCCCCAGGCTTCTGGACTTCGATAATGTCGTCATAGTTTATGCGATAATGCGGAATTATTATGACTTCCTGCAACTCGCAGATGCGACTAATGCTTGGGATTACTGGTAATCTTTATGTTTAGTTTTATTATGCATTGCCTTCTCTCGGAGTGGGGAATTAGTACTGATGATAAATTGTTTGAATTTGTGTAAGTTTGTTTGTGGGGAATTTGATAATACGATGATACCTTTAGATCTACTTTTGAAAAATCATTACATTTAAATTATGGCTCGATTAATTTGCTTTGAAAGTTGTGAAAAGTATTGATAATTAGGTTCAGTAGATAAAGTCAGTACCACAAGGTTAAATTAATCACAATAAAGTCCACAATAAATAAGATCTACGTCGACTTTCTGTTTTGATAAAAACTTTTAACAGAAGTAGGTAATGTTTCCCATTCGTTCTACAGTCTACTTTATATATGTTGAGCCTACAGCTGAAGTAAAAACGATTGCTTGTAATGAGTTTTGTAATAATTTACGTAATTCTATAAAACGACTCCAAAATTTAATTCACAATATCTTTATTTGAAAGATGACGGGACTATTAAAAAAATAAGTCTTCCAAACGATTCCAAGATAATTTTAATTACAGCAATATTTAGAAGGATTTCCCGAATAATCAACACTGAAATTTAAAAAATAAGCTCTTAATAATACCTTAACGGACAATAGAAAATTAGAACACGATATAATATTATTAAAATCTTCACGTAAGTAATATTAAATATAAAACAGCAAAAACATCAATCAAGTCTTGAAGCCGAGATTACTATCGAACCATATTTATTATTTTAAATTACATACTTAGAGGTGTTAGAATTTTATCTAGCATTTCATTTCAACTGACGGTTGCTACCGGGCAGCGATTATGTTAAATGACAGCTATTAATCAAGCGTTATGAGATGTGATAGATTCCATCGGTGTAAATCACGAACGGACATGCCCCCGTTTTCCATAAATTACTATATAACTGGTTTGCGGTCGGTGCAGCGTAGAGGTTAGTTCACATGGATGCAGTTATGTATGCAATTGTAAGTATGTAATTGTTAATCGAAGTTATGGTGTTACATATTTATATTAGTCCATTGAAATGTTACTTGAGCTTTGCATTTTTTAGAGGACGCAATTTTATTTTTGGGATATGTGTGGACGGTCAATAGAAGCTTAACCTCAAGTTTGTGGGGTCGCCACCCTTGTCCCCCGGCCGCCATCTTGGAAAAAGGGGTGAAAACACTTTTATCGCGTTATCTCGGAAACTACGTCTTACGAAAAATTTATAAGAACATAATTTGTAGCTAATTGTATTGCCTACGAATATGTTTATATAACTTTTTGCCCTAAATTAAATATTAAAGAAGTTATAAGCAGAAAGTGAGTAAATATTTATAAAAAAAATCTTATTTTCTCTATAACTTTTTATAAAAAAAAAACTCACTTTTTTGCTATTTTTTTTGTTATATTAGCCTATTCTGTGCCACTGATGGGCAAAGGTCTCCCTCAACTCCTTCTACCTATCTCTATCAGCTGCTGATGCCATCCAAGTCCTGCTAAATTGGTCGAGATCGTCGCGCCACCTTTTCCGAAGCCTGCCGCGTGGCCTCTCGCCATCCTTAGGCATCTATTGATTGGCAATCTTTGCCCACCTCTTCGGGTGCATCCGGGTGACGTGGCCCGCCCAATCCCAGTTTAGTTTATCTGATTTCTGTGCAACATTCTTGACTCTGGTTATGGAGCGCAAGGTGTTAGTGGGTACTCTGTCCATGCGAGTTACGCCTAGCATCCTGTGCTCCATAGCTTTTTGACAAACCTGGACCTGGACCTCTGAAGTTCGGTCAAAGACCAGGATTGAGCACTGTATGTGAGAATTGGTAAGATACAAACCGAAGAGTCTACTATTAAGAGAAACGGGAAGATTTCCCTTAAGAAATTTCTTCTTCACTTTTTTGCTTATAACTTCTTTAATTTTTAATTTAGGGAAAAAAGTTATATAAACATATTTGTAGGCAAAACAATTTGCTACAAATTATGTTCTTACAATTTTTTTGTAAGACGCATAGTTTCCGAATTATCGCGAAAAAAGTGTTTTCACCCCTTTATCCAAGATAGCGGCCGGGGGACAAGGGTGGCGACCCCACAAACTTGAGGTTAAGCTTCTATTGACCCCCCAAACATGTTCCAAAAATAAAATTGCGTCCTCTAAGAAATGCAATATTCGGTCCTTAAATTGTAACATTTCAATGGACTATATATATATATATATATATATATATTATATTGTCTCAATTCTTATAAGAAATATACCAGCGATTGTACGCGAATTTTACGAGAATTTAACTCGATTGAATGGATTACTGCTTATCTTTGTGTTTTGTTTTACTTTGCTTGCTACCTTACATATTTCGTAAGCTAAAAATGTTAGTTTGTAACAATACAAACACATTGGTAAAACTGTAAGTAGGTGCTGGAAAATATATATAAATAAATAATTACAGGTTTTGTGTCACTAATCAATTACAATATAATATTTTCTTCGCATTCTAACTAATTCTTAATTCGAAAATTGAAAAATTATCTGCAAATAGTTTGTTGAAAATTACAAACCCGATCATTTAGTTAATCTTAACGTTTTCCATGTAAATTAAAAACATTTATTTTTTTTTCGTAAAAATGAAAATTATTTGCATTGACTATTAAATGTTTAAATATCTCAAAATCACAAAGTTTTATGAATCCACCTATTACTCTTGAGTAACTAGTAATAATTGTAGTTCTTGAACTACAATATTACTAGTCATTCAGCCGCAATTAATGAACACTTGGATAGACTCTTTGATTTTTAATAGGTATTTCAAAATCTCAAAGTTTTGTAAATTACTAGACTAGACTATACAAGAACTACAATTATTACTGGTCGACTAGTCGCAATTAATTAACAGTGTAACCAAGTCTTAACTCCAAGTTTGCACCGTAACATTTGCAGTTACACTCACCGCGGAACGCTCAGACTTTATGGAGATTGCTTCTGAGATCTTCCGTGCTATCGGCATCGGCTCGTTTGGAGCCTGGATATGCTGTTTTATGCTCATTGAGTCATATAAAACATGGGAGACTTATAATAATAAATACATCTAACAAGCACATAGACCCGTCCCTTAATAAGATCGATCAAGTCTTGTGGCAGGGATCTTTGAAGCTACGCGAAAATTTGTAGTTTTACACTACCCAAGCCTTGTCTCTGTATATGACTTGATTTAAAGACTGCAGTTACGGGAAACGAAGAATTAAGTGATCAGAATACATTTCTACTGGTTGTAGGTAGATCTCTCATATGTTAGAAGCTGTCTGGTTGGGTATAACTGCAATGTATATTTCTCTCGTCAAATTGAAGGACATTGTAACCAGAGCAACTATTGGACATATTGAGACTTAACATCTTATATCTCAGGATGGAGAACGCAATGAAATGGCAAATGCCAAGAATTGTTACTGTCTATGAACGGTCGTATCGCTTACCATCATGCAAATGGCATACTCATCTCACCATTTATCATCATCATCGTCATCAGCCTATAATATAATATGTGTTTGTAAAACAGCTCACGATGGAAGATGCTGACGGCTGTGTCACAGTTTTTACTAGTACAGTCGTCAATGTATACTTTTTCTAAAATAAAATTGAGCTGTAATTGTAATGTAACATAATATTTAGATTAAGAGAATTTGTAATTATGAAATGGAAATAATAAAATTATTATTATTATTATTATATTGCTGTCCAATGCTGGACTCGCCATTCTCAGTAATAAAAAATCTTGCAATTATCATAAGCCAAAAAGTTCCTCCTATTTTCAGAATTTAGAAAATCATGAGAGTAAATGAACATTTTGGCTGTTCAATATACATGTATACACACATATATGTATTCATAGATGCACTTAAAGCGCCCATAGTAGATCGGATAATCAAGTGCGAAGTAAAACAACGACAATGATTTTGACAGATTGGAGCCGCTAACAAGTTGCAGCATGGTTGCAGCTTATAAATCATGTTGTTTGACATAATGATTAATCTACGTAAATAAAGAAACAAGACCGTGACTTATTTCGATAGTGGATAGTTATACGGAGTATAATGTTTACAGCTTTTATAAGGGTATCAATAAAAGCCTGGCGTTCAAAAACGAATATTAATAATGCTGATTTTGTTGTTGGTACTGTGGATGTGTCTACATATAACATTGGATTTATTTCACAAACTTCAATATTGAAGAGCTAATAAGGGAAACCTCTACAGAATTAATCATATTCTTCATACAGTTCCTGTCACTCTACTTTTTTATATGTAATAGATACAACATGTCACTTTACCTGATGGTATGTGATCACTGCCGTCCATTAACATCCATAACGCTCGGATTATAGATGTGTTGGCGCCCAATCATATCGGAAGGGAAGCGGGAAATAAAAAGGATGGTAAGAGGAAAGGGGTATTGGGCAACAGACAATCTCACTTAACGAACTAAAAGCAACAGCAATCACAGCAATCCCCTGTGAGACAATAGTACCGTCCCGGAAGAGCCTGCCTTTTCATGTTGAGTCATGAATACCAACAGCGTGGCTCTACTACTTACGTATGCGATACGGCAGCTATTTGACAAATATTTGGAGTTGTTAAAATAGACCCTTGTCTAGGGTCATGCAAGTGGGTCATGCTTTTATATTATTGATAATTTTTTAGACCCACAGCAAATATACTGCCTCGACTGCCTCGGTGGCGTAGTTGTACTACGATGCGCTTATAAAGCTGAGGTCTCGGGTTCGAGTCCCGGGTTAGGCAAAGTGATACTGGATTTTTCTATTCATTATCAGCCAGAGTTGGAATTTGTGCCCGATATGGCGATAGGCTCGCCACCTATCACATCGTGAGACGTAACATACTGGCGAAATGTGGGTACCCCTTCTGGGAAAAAAGCCTGAGTTTATGTATGTATGTACAGCAAATATAGATTCAGAATACTCAAATCCACTATGTGTTTTATCAAACTCTTTATACATTGACGATTTTTTTGTCATTGACAGAAGTATTTTGCCTCCAACCCAGTTAAATAATTGCATGGTGACTAGATAAGGTAATTATCAGTTAGTGGAGGATGTTCTACATTCGTAATGCTGACTAAAGAAGCGTCGGAAATGATATATTATGGCTACACTTTTAAAATTAGAAAATTCAAACCGGAACAAACAAATTATCTAAAGTTAAATTAACAATGACTTCCAATCTTAGAATAATCTTTCAGATTATGCTGCGTTTTGGAGGTTTACTAGTCAGCCTTGCCTTGCCAGCTTAATGGCACAAAATATTATACCTATTTTGTTCCTTCATATTTATACTCTGTCTAACATAGAACTCCTATGCATTTTCCTCAAGATCAAATCATATATAAAAGAAAAAGCTGAGTCCCAGTCTTGATTTCACCTAGCCACGATATCACATATAAACTATACCAACAGCTATTATAAGCATATCTCCATCAACTGGCAATTAGAAATTACTTATTAAATACCTAACTACCTCTAACTCTTAACTATCAGCTGGCTACCTTCATAAGAAATTCGCAAACTTATGAGTTTAAGATCCACTTTATATTAGTAAGGATGCAAATTTGTTTAGGATTTACTTTACCTAGCATGGACTCTTTCGGGAAATAATCCACACAATATTTATCTCAAAATTTAATCGGCTCTAGACGTAGAACTAAAATTCAAATGAAATTATGTGCTTATAAAGATAGCACATGATTACTGTTATAAAAAGTGTAATGTATAGTTATTTGTACCTTTTACATTTAAAGTTCAATTCCACAACGAACTAGTCCGAGAAGCAATCAGTGTGACTCTATAATGTTGTTTTTATACAAGTTCTCGAATGCATTTGCAGTGTGTTTTGTTTGTGTGTTTTGCTCTTTCTTTTCATAATTCTAATCATAAAGTGTCAAATATAAATAATTAGATGCATGTTCTTTGTTAAATTACGTCAGATTTTTTGTCTAACAATACCATCACGAGATAATATTAAATTTAAAAAAAAACCCGTCCCAGATACAAATTCACCAAAAATATTCCAAAACGCAAAAATTCGCGAATCATCAAACATCATCAAAGATTGCCGAATCGATAGCTTTATATCAACACAACAGTAATTTATCTCAATAATATATCTTAAACAATTGACGCCGAAAAGAAACCTGACTTTCTTTTAGCGGGCAGGGTCGAGTCCTGTCAGTGGGACACCGAGTTGCGTACAATGAATAATAATCATTTGTAAGCAGACGCACGCACTCACTTCCTCATCACATTTTAACTCACGGTCGTCGGACTACACACAAGCCAAAAAGTGCAACAAAAATGTCTCATTAATCAATATAAAATGAGTGACTTTTGAAACACACTGTATATTAAATCAGTTCATTTACCATTCGTTTGTATTGGTATTAACAGTGCTAATGTTTGTTGTATCGGTTATTCAAAATATTAATAAATTGTGTGCTTAGAGTACTTGTGTTAATAGCATATAGTTCGCATGTATAAACATCTCAAAGTAGTGTTTATCAAATAAGTGAAGTGGTGAATAAATCTACTCTAAGTATCCTAGAAAATAGAAAGTGTAAAGTGAAAATTAGTGGTCCATAAAGGAAAGTGATTCGTTTAGTATAGAAAGTGTTTTCTATTTACAATGTTTCCTCTGCTTTTGTTGTTGTGTTTACAAACGCCGTTTACACGAGCGGCGCCGTTGCGAGTTCAGTTGCTGCAACCGTTGCTACAGCCGCAGCAAGGTTCGTTGCAGCAACTCATGGAGATGCAACAACTACAGGCGTTAAGAAAATTAAATGGATTGCAATACTCGCCTTTGTAAGTATTTTTTCTTTCATAAAATAGCATTTTAAAGGTAAATTTACTTAATTGAAAATTATGTATGTAAAGTATTATGAACTACTTCCATAAATAAAAACCTAAACAAAAATATAAAAGTGTGTAATTTTTAATCAAAGGAAAATATATTTCTATTAGGAATTATGTTAATTAATTTGAGTCCCCAAATCCATAGTGAAAGGTGAAACTAGTCATGAGTGCCACCCACAATCGTGGATATTTAGTTCCTCCCAAAGATTTTATAGAAGGTAAACCTATAGCTATGGTGGGAAAAATCTAGTTACATCAAACACTTAACAGATTTTTTATTAATTAAATTCACACAAAGTATTTTACCTAACTCCGGAATCAAACCGAAGATGTTGACGTTACGGCTAGTAGTTTCTTCTAGATCAATTTATAGGCGAGTAATTAATTACGAAACAGTGTGTGCACTAAATAAGCTCAGCAGGCCTCAATAATGAAAATAAATGTATCAGGTGTAATTTTTTATTATACGAAACAATATCATGACGTAACTTATTAATTTGAATGTTTTCTACATTTCAGAAACATACCCCGCCCTCTCCTGATTTTGCTACCAAACTCATTTCGAAATGCTGACAACAAACAAACGGCAAATGTCTTAAATTTACGGCATCAAGATACGACGAAGAATCACGGAGTAGAAAACGAAGAAACAGATTCAATAGTTATAGACGCTGAACCTGAGTCTCAAAACCTTCCCGTACAAGGAACACAAAAAGCGGTATTATTACTACCAAACGATCCGAGGTTTTCCATAGGAGATTTTATATCAAGCATACCTTTCCTTCCAATAGAAATCAACGTGCCTGATTCCATATCATGGATATACAATGGAATTTCCAGCATAATATCTGGAATTGGACAGAGATTGCCCTTCAGACCTCAAACATTGGACGATTTGGAAGCTAATCAAGAACAGAATAGTGTGAGAATTAAGATATTTAATAACCGGAACATGGCACCAATTTTAGTGGTTCCGATGGCACAACAGTTTCCTATGTATAAATGAAATTAAAAATTATAAGAAAATATTTTACTTAAAATTGTGCAAATTAATTTATTTCTTAGGATGTTATCGTAAGTTTAATAGTTGACTATATCACATTTTAAAACGATTAAAATATTAGGTATACACGATTCTATGAGCTGTGACTCTAGGTTTTTTAGTCATTTCAATGTAAAAATTGTTAACATGAATTGTACAACATATGGGTGTAAATTATTAACTGTCTGATTAGGTTTTAATGTATTAAGTGCCATCAAATTAACAACAATTACATTCTGAGTGTAGAAAATAATAAAAACTTTATATATTGAAATGCTTTATTACAATAAAATAAAGTACAAAGGCATCGTAAGCTCAAAATAATAATTAGAAATAAACAAATATTTATATTGGTAACAAAATAAAGCAATTTCTACAAGCGACCGGGTTCAAGAGTTTAACCAAATACGAAACCTCGGCGGACGGTATAAAAGATATTTAAAAATGCTATACAAAATATCATAAAACAATTTCAAGTTACACTTTCAAACCTCGACCGTGATATTCAGTATAATCTATTCGATGTAATGAGGCTATTTTGACAGCCAAAATAACAATGATTGTGTACCCACAATGTAAAAATACGTCAATTAAAATGCAATACGTTAGCTCCATAAAAAAGAAAACTGCTGTCAAAATAGCCAATACATACCAAATGTATACTAATGGTTAACTTAACTTACTTTGCTACTAAAATGGCAACGATAGTAACCTCTTGATGGTCTAAATCCACGGTTTTATGGTAGTAATTATGCAAAAATGTCACAATACATCATAGTAATCGCTTCATTAGACCATCAACGAGGCAAAGGCGATCACGTAAAGTGTAATTTTACCGACTGTTTTGGTTACTAGTGAAAGAAACCTTACCTCAGTAATGTTAATATAACTTGACAGTTGATGTCATTTGACAACATTTTATTTTCATATTTACAAATTAAAACAAGTCCTATAGAAAACCTATAAATGACAAAAATATAATTTATGACATATCTGACAGCTAATCAAAGATGGCTGCCGTGTAGTCGATATGTATCAACGTCACGAAGCCAAACTCGGATCTATTATTTTCGACAACTCCTTATTAGTTCTATGTAAATTGATTTTCACTTTTTCGCAGTTACTGTTAGCTGTAAGTTGGTACACAACCACATATAAAAAATGCTGTCAAATATGTCATGATATGGCAATAGCAAGGTTTCATTAACGGAGTGGCGTTATTGTCTGTAATTTATTCGTTTTCGGATTGTTCCTTAAGGAGCTCCGCCTTATGCTTGAGGATGGAGACTGGGTAGTAGACTGCGTAGTAGAAACCACGTGGGGGACCCTATAAACATAAATATATTTTTGTACCACTTTTTTCATATTATGAAGATTTTGACACACAAGCACTGCATATTTTATTTGTTATGTATATAATCACACTATTGACCAGTAATATGAAAAAAAAACATTATATTTATCATCCATATTTTTACTGACATTATTGTTTTAATGTTCTACTATTCTAAATGAAAATTATACCTATTTTCTTACTCACATAAAATCCACACATCGAAACATACACTTGTATGCGGGGAGAAAAATACATCTACATTTACATATCACAGTGATTTTATTTAAAAAAATAATCTAGATATAGTATTATCATGGAAGCACCCATATTTAAAATAGTTAAAGTAGTCTAGTCATAATAATACTTGGTGACTTACAGTAGGTTCAGGCTCAGGGGTGGTGGTGGAGTAGAGAGTCTGGTAATCGCTGATCTCACGCTTCTGCCTGACCTCGGCGGAGGCGGCGACCTGGGGTTGGTAATAGTTGGCAGGCAAGGCCTTGAAGGTCTGTTGGTAGTAGTCACTGGGGAGGTTCTTGAGGGCGTATCTGTAAAATGAATAAATAAATACACCCAATTGTCACGTACATAGTCTTGAACCCACACTAAGACCTTGTCTTATTTCGTGGGCATCAGGAACTATGAGAGACTTTTCGGTCTCACAAATACCCTAACCCGAGACAAATATTTGTGGGCCACACAAATATTTGTCGCAGTGGGGGGATTAACAAGCGGCCTCTCGTTTCACAGTCGACGTCCTAACTGTGTGCCACGGAGGCTGTCGAAAATAAATTGTTGGGTGAGTAAAAGAGTCTTTGTCGCCATCGAGTGTCGTTGGAGTAGAATGTTGATATCAGCCTGATTAGCAAACATCGACCTGGATAGTGGAAAACCCGTCATAGTGTCCAACATAAATGTCGTAATTCGGAATAAGAAAATAAATTATTTTCATCATTATTATGAGCATCAAATCAGGCATGAAGGAAGGCAAGCTGACTGTACTTAGTCTACTGGACTTCAGCAATGCCTTTAACACCATCGATTACAATTTGTTACTTTGCATGCTACGTTCTTTAACATATCTCCTATGGCAGTTGATTGGTGTCGTAGTTACCTGTATGGACGCCGGCAGCGCATCAGTGCAGAGGAAAGCTTTTTCTCCTAGTGCTCAGTGCCTTAGGGCGGCATAAACTCCACAACTAATCAACTTCGCTCCCCCTACCACCTCTACGCTGATGATCTCGAGAGTTACGCTCAAGCTCCTTTAGATAAGATGGTCGAAGCGGGGACGGCAATTAACACGGATATTTAACACATCCGTCAATTGAGTAAAACTCATGGCTTGCAGATTAATCCGTTAAAAACCCAGCTCATTGTTGTAGGCAGCCCCAGGATGACCTCGAAGCTAGATTGGACAACATTCCTTGTCTATTGTGATGGTATCTCCATCCCTTACAACAACTCCGTTCGCAATCTAGGTCAACTCATAGACACGTCCTTCTCCTGGGGTTCTCAGCTTCGTGAAAAGAGTTGTAAGCAGGTTACTTCAGCAAGGTCCTTACGAAGGTTACGCAATTTCTTACCCATTGTCACGAAAATTTCGCCTACTCGAACACTACTACTCCCCATCTTTGATTATATCGATGTCAGGCTATCTTGATCTCACCGAACATTAAATTAATAAACTTGAACGCCTCCAAAATCCTCGCATAAGGTTCATACTTGGTGTACGCAAATTTGAACATGTTTCTGAATTTCGTGCTAACCTCAAATGATTACCCAGACGGCTTCATCGGAATGCTCATACTCTTTCACTTTTATATAATATATTGTTTGATCCCCTCACCCCTTCTTATAGTTTATATGTATTTTATTATTTATCAATTTGTAATATTATTATGTACTTATATATTTTTGTCACTATACACCAATGACTATCCTTTCTCCCTCCTTTCTCTTATCTCCATCCAAAGGTTGCCTGTAAGAGATTGCCTAGTGAAGTAAGGCCGTTCATTGGACTTACTTTAAATATAGCTACAATTGTGTGTGTTTTTTTTGGTGTATAAATGTATGTACAATAAAGTTTTTTTTTTTTTATTTAACCACAGTTAATTATCATGACAAGGTCCCTCCAAGTCTTCTTACTAGATTACGAAAGCCTCCGTGGCGCAGTTGGTTAGACGCCGACTGTGAAACGAGAGGCCGTAACTCCTTTAAGCCAGGATCAACAGTGGTAACAGTAACAGTGGTGGGTGTTATTTATTATTATTTATTACTATTACATTATGCATATTACGCGGTATAGACTATAAACTCACTGAGGGTCAGGTTGTTCAGCGGCGGCGGCGGCGGCTTCCTTCCAGGCCTTCTCGTGGGCGAGGCGGGCGGCCTTCACATCAGGGGCTTCTTCCACTGGCTTCAGCTCCACCTTGGGAATGTTGTCCTCCTGGTGGAAACCTTGGCTGTCGGCCCAGTAACGTACCTGGATAATTAAAAAACAGTATTATATACAGCCAACCCGTACTAGGCCTGCGTGGTGGACTATATGGCCTAGCCACTCTTAATCATAATCTCGATTGTAGAAGAGGCCCGTGCCCTGTAGTAGGACATATTAGGCTGATACAGATACAGGATTAGGAAAAAATGGCCGTGAAATAGAAAAGCTTAGGGAAGATGCTTGCTTAGTAGCAGACTCTTCCAGTAAATATAACTGGTGAGTATTTTTTTGAGCAACATTTTATTTGCAATGCGGGATTAATCATATTCTTCTGAGTTTAAAACTACCGTTCTAAATTTTTATATAAATACTCTTCCATCTTTCAATATTACTTAATATCTTGAATTCTCAAGCATTCCAAACAAGTTAAGCAAGATACATTAAATTATATTTCAAATGTCAACAGTTTCTCACTAGATGGCGTTACTGGTAAGATTCAAATTTTAAATCGCACCGTTAGAATTAAACTGACCTAATCCAAAAAAAATAGATTTTGGCTTTTAATGATAAATTGGCTCAAAATAACTATCTCCATCGACCCTTAAAGGACCTATTGACGGGCAAAGACAAAAAGATGTATACTTCGGCCTTCTCGATGTATCTTCCATAAGTACAAAATTTCTTATGTTACAGATCTTTAAAGAACATATCCCAAAATATAAGATTTTTAGTTAGGTCTCTTTAATTCTAAAGGTGCGAAATGTCATAATAAATTACCTTGATGATGTTGTTCCTGCCAGACTTGTATTCGTACTCTCCAGTGACGTCACCAGAGTGGACCCTGTTCTCAACCTTGGCGGACTCGGGAGTCTCGTATCCATAGGAGTAAGCGCCTAGACCGTCTTGTCCGTGGAACTGAACTGCGTTGTAAACCTAGAAAGAAAAAATACATACTTTAGTAAACTGAAGTTAAATCAATCCTTCAATTTGTAGATAACAAAAGTAAAAAAGGTCCTCGAAGAAAAAAAAAGTAAGTATAGTAATCTTTGTTGAAGAACTCTAACTGGCCTATAGCGAAATAAGCAGATGGTTTACACGATAGAAATAATATACATACATAAACTCACGTCTTTTTCCCAGAAGGGGTAGGCAGAGGTACCCACATTTCAACATGTATATTCCTTCCCACGATGTGATAGGGGGCGAGCCTATCGCCATATCGGGCACAAATTCCTGACTCCGGGCTGATAATGAATAGAAAAATCCGATACTACTTTGCCCGACCAGGGATTCGAACCTAAACTAAGCAATAGAAACAATATAGAAGACCTTTATATATTTGCTCTATTACTCTGTATATTCGATGCTGCAGATAAAGTTGGAATAAATATCAATAGCAATTACAAATAGCAAGTGAAGTCTATACTAACATTTTACAAGTTATATAAATAAGCGAATTTTTGCTATTTGCGATTCACAAAGCCGATCGGCTAATATTGTAATAGGACCTTGTGTAATCTATAGAGGAGTGAGTTTTTTACGCACCAATTTAAAGAAGTAACTGAACTATCAATTTTGTGTAACAAATTGTAGATGTAAATAATGGATATAATTTATGATCAGATTTAGTTGTGTTGTAGTACAAATTCTGTGAAAGTCAATTAGCAATATAGAGCATGTTAAGGCTTCAAAAATAACAAGGTGGTGATGTTAATTAGAAATAGCATTAATTCCCATTACTAGCTTCAGAATTTGTATGAAAAAGCTTAAATAATATTTACCTCCTCAACGTAGTCGTCGGGGTTTTCGATCTCCTTTCCGTTCTTCCAGTAGTGTCCAAGGGTGGGGCCGGCTTCAGCGGCGCGAAACCTAGGGTCGTTGTATTTCACCTGGAAAATTATAAATATCATGACACAAGTGGTTTTGAAAATATATATGTACACAAGTTATATTAATAAAGGTTTTTTTTTAAATTTTATTATTACGAAGAAGTAAATAAAAAACCTAAGGAAATATAACACAATTTATTACTTTTGGTAGGTCTCTCATAATTATCTCATATATATATGAGAAACCGCCTGGGTCGGTACGACCGTAATGTCTATTTCTCCCGCCAAACAGCAGTGGAAAGTTGTGTTTCGGATTGAAGGACATTGTAGCCAGAGTAACAACTGGGCATAGTGAGACTTAACATTTTATGTCTCAGGATGGCGAGCGCAGTGGAATGCCAAGCATTGCTTTGTAATTCAAGGTGTTATTTGGTTTTGCTACTGTTCATGACTGGTCGTATCGCTTACCATCAGGTGAACGGCATGTTCGTCTCGCCATTCATGGCAATAAAAATAAAACTGGATATCTACCAGGGGCAAGACAGCAGTCTTTGGAGCAAGCTGTGGGCTTGTGAAAGGCGGGTTGGCAAGGTATTTCTGGGCTTCCTCAGGAGTCAGGTCCAATTTGAAGATGTTTGTGTTGGGAGCCGCTGACGCGAGCGCCACCTGCAATTGAAAAATATATTCTTTAGTATAACACATAATTACCTAGATTATCCCACACGAATCTGGTATTATACAATATACACATAGGATAATAAAATGCATCGTATTTCATTAATAATGTATCGCATTCTGGGTTAAGCCAAAATTTATCAAATTTTGTTCATGTTACCTACACCAGAAGCATAATCTCTGTTGTATCAGTTATATTACCATCATAGATACAAACAAATAAATCAAACGTCTAACAATAGGTATAAAAATATGTTTGTAATTAATTGTATTGAATGGGAATAAATCATACAAGATTCTAGACAATACATCATTTACAGCCACGCCCCATCCGCAATGTCGTAAGGAAGTGAGAACGAAAATAAAATTAATGTAATTTTAATAGAATAATGGACGTTTGATGATTATTATTTATACGATGAATAATATGAGTAATGGAATTAACGTGAGACGTAAAGGTCGCGAACTGAAGCGTTCATTCACAACCGGACGTAAAGTAAAGCGCAATATTCATACGACGACAAAAAGTCGCAGACGCCTCAGTTTGTTGTAATTTTTTCGCATTAATTACTTAAATAATCCAAAATTGAAATAAATTATGAATAATGTAGAATAGATGGAAGGCAAATATGTTGAAAATCGTACAAGAGAATCTTATTGAGACTATTGTTTTTCAGACACTCAAATATAGCCAATATTTGAGATGGAAAAGTCACACACTCATAAACCTATTTGTACTTTAGTTGGAGTCAAACTTATCGTACTGTTGGATTGAAGTATTTTTTAGTCATTTAAATCTTTCACAATTCAACAAAGTGTAATCACATCACAAAAAAGCACTTGTATGTAGCATGAATGGGAAATCCCAATATAAAAGAAACGCGCCATAACCTTTGCCGGAACAGACTGATTCAATGAAGTCATATCGCTAATATTTACTGATTTACATACACGCGGAGATGTAAAACGTTTTCATATGTTAATTAAACACGATATATGCGCACTGCTCACTAGGATAAAATATTTTATAAATAGAAAAATCCTGCAATACCAGCAGTGATTTTGTTGAGAATTTTCTGCGACTTGGAATGTTTTGTGAAAATATACCAGTGAATGGCGTGCCGACTTATTAATTCATACAATAACGTAACTGACTGTAAAATAATTTACGGTTTTTTTTTTCAATTTTTTTTTTTCAATATTTTCTGAATTCATAACTAATAAAGTTTCCGAGTACAACAAACTTACTAACTGTTAAACATTTTACAATTTTTTTAAATTATATTTTCAATATTTTCTCGAATCATAATTAGTAAAATTTCCGAGTTCAACGCAAAAAAGCGACCATAAAAATAGAGTAAGCACCTCGTAAACAATACAATAATTCTCAATGAGTTATAAAAACATATAACCAGACGACCGTTGAAGTCGTTCGCAAGGCCTCTGCGTTTGTTTACACTACATGTTTTACGTAACAAAAGCGTAAGTGCTAATTTTTTTGCCGCTATATCGGGACATTGAATATCACACATACATAAATGACACACATTACTAGTAATGGTGATTCTATTTCCGAACTTTATTAACTGTTAGTACCTACTTTTGTTAAAAGCAATTTCCTGCTTTGTATCGACTTGTCAATGAAGTTACCAAATAGGCTGAATTTGATTAGTAACATACCCGTAAACGATAAACATGAAACATAATACAGTTTTAGTCCTCATATAAATTGCCTAATTGGTATGTAACAATTTTAATTGATTATGTTGAAACAGAAATGCTTACCTAATCGCTTTTTTATTTTCCAAGTAAACTTAAAAATATTTATGTTCGAAATTCAAAATAAGAAGAATTGTGTTATTAGTAATTATTTTTAAGCGCGCTTGTTTTTATTTTGCATGTTGTCTCTGGCCAGGATTTTAAGCATTCCAATAATTTTATAAATGCCGATTTAAAATATCGATGATACAACAGATGAGCATTAGTGTCGTGACTTAGAGATTAGCCGAATGGCCGATAAATCTTATGCGGTTTATGAAGCACCACAATACCATGCATGTAAGTGAATCGTGTATGAACTTAAATTAAATAATTGAGTCTTTCTTCTGTATTGTAATTTTTATTGTATTTCCAATCTATCGCAGTATTGGAAGCGAGAGGCCAGGTATTTCGTCCAAGCACAAATATTAGTTGTGTATTGCACATGGATTTGTTTCGGGTTTGATTGTGGCTAGACCGAGAAATCTCACTTAATTTATGATGCCCACGACTCAAGACTTTTTAACTCAAACCAATTTACCTACACATCCTGTCTATGATATAATATTTTAAACGACCGTCTCTGGTTCATGTAATTTCTAGAACTTAAGTCACAATCAAGTTTTTATCATTTTGTAGAGTCATTTAAGAGGATTCGGTCTGTTTTGCATATTGACGCAATACAATAATTATCTGCTATGACAATATAGTCAATTATATTAAATTTTATTAAAAATATTTGTCCAAAAAACATACCAATAAGGATAAAATCGCGCTAAATCGATAAACTGGTTTTCAAAGTGAATCGTGAGTAATACAAAACCCAAAGTGTCCTCTCTTTATTTATGACCTATTGACATCAGTAAAATTATATTGTTTATACAGAGGAGCAATTAATGACACTGGCTGGAATAACTAACATGCACACATGAAATTCGTAATTTAAATTTGCAGTGTTCGTTATTCAAAATATCGAAGTGTATTTTTTAAAATTAATATGCTATGGTAGATAAACAGTTGTAGTAGACGATTATCTAATTTCATCGATTTAATCTCAACAATTGTTAAAAATGCTCGTTGAGTAAAATAGAAAGTCATTACTTGACACAAGTACCTACAAATGACTAATATGGATGTCCTAAATATTTTTTTACGATGTACCAACGCCCAGTGTGACACACTGACCACGCTTAACATTGCATAACTTAAAATCGCAATTGTAATCCGATTGTACCAAAAAAGACCTTCACACATTCTAAACGACAAAATATTTGCGTGTTCCGTCATCCCCATACTTGACTAATAAATAATATAAATAGACTATGACCGGCACATAACAAAATATAAATAAATGTTATGCTTGTAGAGCCGTTCAGAATTTCAAATAAATAAGTTATTTTTAACAAATCAGTTGATCATTTGAACTCTAGACTATGTGCCCAAAATTAAAATATGTTAGGTATATTAAACTTTTGTTTATTTTTAATATACACTGTAAATGGGAAAACATCAATTTTAAGCTTAATATGAATATATAGATCCGGTTTTTCTGCAGTAAAAAATATTTTTAAACTGGCCAAGCATCAGGGCTTTCCTGTACACTAATTAAACAAATCGTTTCAAATAAGTATTCATTATATTAATGGAAGAATAAAAACAAAATTACCGATGATTCTGGATTTATATTGCACATTAAAAATAAGAGAACATAATCGATTAAGTTAATAATCGCTATTATAAAAATCGATCATCACAATCGGAAAGGTCAGATTATCATAATTAGAAGTATCAAATCATATTTTTTACAGGCAAACTGACTTCGAAAGAAAATTTATGGGCGAAAAAATAAAACAAATTAATATTTAAATTAATCTTAATAATTTTGGTCTAGTTTAAAATGTCGAACAGCTAGTTAAAAGGGTACAGTAGATTTTTTTTTCTGCAGCAAGAATATTGTTATTTAGAATCATTTATATTGTAATTTTGACATCTAAATAATCTTGGTAAAACGTGTCAAAGATGCTTATATCCATAAATCGTAATTGGCTATATTGAATGAGATTTACAGTGGATTGTCTATCCTGACGTAAGAGGATTCATAAATTGCACACCTATTATTTATTCGAGTTTTCAAAGTACCTAATATTTTTATTACTAATAAATCGAATCTTTAGTAAAGGTAAAGACATGTGTTGTTAATATAAGGTATGGCGAGACGGGTGTGCCATTCATCTTATAGTAAACGATACGACCGCTAATGGACAGTAGCAGGACCAAACAACATTATAAACCAATGCTTGGCAATCTACTGCGTTCGCCATCCTGAGACAAAATATGTTAAATCCCATTATGTCCAGTAGTCGCTCTGGCTACAATGTCATTCAAACCGAAACACAACAGTGCATATACACTGCTTTTCGACGGGAGATTTAGACATTATGGTGACATCCGGCCTCCCACATATAAGTGACCTACCAACTGTATACCGATACTATATTTAAATCATTTACAAGGCTTTTGTCTTTAAAAAATCCCCTTAGACTAATGACAATCGCACGGTTATCAAGATTGAAACTATCATAGATGTATAATCAATTATGTTCTATTAACGAAACTAGGAGAAAAACGTCGAACAATAATTTCAAATCGTATTCATTAATATTCAAAAATAGAATGGAAACGAACGTCCAATTAAAATTAATACGATGACGCATTCAAAACAAAATACTAGTCATCACGACTTCGGTCGAAGTTCAAACAACAAGCGATCATCATTTTTTTTATGTAAACAACATAAAGATTATGAAAACCACAAAAAATAGTATTTTCCGAAGTTTTTGTCAGTGGATTAATTACTATGCAATGAACTTTTTTTTCTTGATAAATCCATAATACAATAATATTTATAAGATCGTATTTATTGTGGTTTAAGCTTTTTTAGAACGCTTTGTACTTACCGCTTGAACATATTCGTACAAAAAAAGAGATTTTAATAATTTAAATTAAACAATATAAATATACAGTTACTTTTTTCAATGTTTTGGAAAACCTACAGGAAAGTGATTTTAAATTAATTTGGTCACGTGACACGATTACTAACGGACTTATTCATAGACAGTTTATAAACCTATTTAATTTATCGAATTTGTTGTCTTCTTCGCTCAACCGGAATTTAAAAGTCGTTCGAAAGGGACAAACGTTATATCACTAGTGTATCGTAAAAAAATACATGCCTACTATACACTGGGTATCTTTCCTAGGATGGTATCCATTTCTAAAATCACAAGGATATGCCATTTTGTTAGTCTGGATCAAATTATCAAATGAAACTGTCCGTATTATTTTCCTACCTAAATGCAGTTACAATTTAAATGCAAATGAATACAAAACCTATCAAAGACGTGTGATATATGATTTTGTATTTCTTTATTGCGTTATAAATTACAATAAGCCACGAATTATTTTTTGCACAACCTATTTTTCGACTGAAACTGGTTTTAAATCGGTTTGAATTGTAAAAATGTTTATTTTTATGACTAAAACGATAGACATTCAAATATACGAGGAATTATCATGAGCCATAGCATTTTGAACATAAACCTATGAAAATAATACATAGCGAATTTTTTAAATATCTGCTATTAAAGTTAAATGTGTTATGTTAAATTTAAATCAGGAACTAAAATAGAATGTACCGCAAGGGATCTCTTATTAAATATGATCTATTAGGCTTGATACAATTTACTTAATTAAATAAATAGCACTAGATTAATTTTAGCAAGAGGATAATTGCAATTATTTAATTACGAACCAATCTCATTGTAATCATATTAGACGCACAAAATCTACAACTGCAGGAAACATTGAGAAAAATTGCCAGTCAACATAACGACCCTGAATTACATACATACATTTCCAAAGTATTTTATTTAAACGGAAACTAATAAGACAATAAAATGAACTAGTCCTTGACAGTGTATACTAGATTAGTAGAAGGAAGATTCAAGAAAATACTCGTATTTAAACACGAAACTTCGTCTAGCTCTCGAACTGGTTTGACGTCCCTGAACTTGAATTCCGTGGAGTGAGAGGTTCGTTAGCTATTATGTAATATTAAATAACGTTTTCGAAGACGTGTTCACAGATGATTTTAATAAGTGTGTAGAAAAGAATCAGAATCTAAAAACGTTGTGGATTTGATTCCTGCATGTGAGAAATGTTTGTGCGGCCAGACAGAATGGTGACATACAGCGGGCAGTCCGCCCCGTGACCATGAAAACTGTAAAGTGGTTGAAACGTCGGGAAGTTAAAAAATGAAAAATTAAACCAAATCCGCGATAATATCCGTAAATAATACTTTTATTTCAATGTATTTATTTATCTATCAATTTAACAGGCTCGAATCTAGAATGATTTAAATAATGAACAAAAAATTGACATCCATAATACGAATCTATAGATGCAGAAATAAATAAAAAATTACACATTTTAAATCATATCTCGTGTGCAAACCCACTAACAATCATTCAAAGTGAAATAGTAGCTACTAATTTTAATTACAATATATTAAAAATACTTATTTCTGCTATTTAATTTCGAGAATGATAATCTCACAACATCCGATCTTTATTGTTCGTCCCACAAAACAACAAAACACCGTTGTTGAAATATAAGCATAATATACGAGTAGACAATACAGGGAATTTAAAAAAATGTACCACAATATATTTAAATTCACATAACTCGATATGTAAATTGACCAGTCCTTTGTGTAAATAGGAAAAATAATGTGCCTTTTTTAATATTAAAATAATAAAATAGATACTGGCAAGTCTTATATAATCATAGCGGCAAGCCTTCGATTTGTATAAAAGAAAAGGAAAAAATACTTAATGAATCATTTTGTATAACGATGCAACTTTTCCTCCTTTTTGATAAAAGTACCTATTTCAATCCAAACAAGCTCTAAGATACCTATATCAAAATTCATTTTTCAATGTGAAATATTATTAATAAAATAATTATATATTCATAACGCGTGGTGGCCTATTGGTAAACGGACCAGACGCGGCTGCCAACAAGCTCACGGTGGTCGCGGGTTCAAATCCCAGGGCACACCTCTGACTTTTCGGAGTCATGTGTGTATTGATAGTCAATCACCACGTACTTTAGCGGTGAAGGAAAACATCGTGAGGAAACCTGCAAACCATAGCGAATTCTATGCTATGTAAAGTCCGCCAACCCGCTCTAGGTCAGCGTGGTGGACTTTATGGCCTAACCACTCTCAATCGTACTCTCGAATGTAGAGTAGGCTCGTGCCCTGCAGTGGGACGTATATGGGCTGATACGATACGATACGATATTCATATTCATTATGTCTGACATTCCGGAAAAAATCACATGCTGCCGTAGAAATGTATTTGTAAATTTATCAGGTGAGGTTTAATAAATTTAAAACAATATAATACATAAACATAAATATAATCGACATCCCGATAATCCATTAAATTAAAGATGTCATATTTCATTATGTATAAAAATAAATAAAACAGCTCTCGCATATATATTATGTAAATGTTGTTTCTATAAGAACAATAATTTCGAATGACAAAACAAGTCTACGAGATGTCCAATTTTAAGTGACCTTTAATCTAATGCGCTTTATTGTTACTCTATCTTATGATTCTAGATCAAATGATTTGCATTATACTACGCTTAGATTATAATTATAAAATATACATAAAAATATTTTAGATACCTACTTTACTTGTACTTTGAACTGCACGTACGAATATTTCTGATTTTATTTTACCCCAACACATTTACACCAGGCTTAAATAGTTTGCAAATTATATTAAGAAACTTGGATATATGTTCTAATACAAGTATCCTAAAAATAGTTCTTAAGTGAGGTACCTACTAAGAACGTCTTCTTCCTAGGCTAGGCAAGGAGCAAAATCTCAATTAAACAAAATATCGAATAAAATTTACATATTGTTTATTTACAAAGAAGAATAAAAATTATCATTGGATTATAAGATAAGATTCAAAGGAAGCAAAACAAACTACTTATGTAAAATTTATTATCATTAAAAACATCCCAAATTCTTGAAATAGAACACGCTACGATCAAAGACGGTGCAACGTAAAACAATTTCAGCGAATTTATAAGGACAAACTCAGCAAAACACCAAGTGACCTCTCAAGGTTCCTGCTGAGGCCAGCAGGATCTTCCCAAGACAATTATTGATGAATTGCGGAAACGATTTATGCATATTTTCACTTTATGTGTTTTTTAATTTTAATTAATGTATGTTGTCGCTTTTAACGCTGTGATGCGTAAATAGTTTCTTAGGTCAGTGCGTTTTTATCAACTGATTAGTATTGTGGTAATGAATAGTGTGTAAATAGATGAACCTCAAATCTAATTTCACGGCTTGCAATTTATTGTAGAGTCGAATTTTTTAACATATCTTTGTGCTTCTGTAGACTACATCAAATGTAATGTAGGTCAGATGAAATGAAAAAATCGTAAAAAATATAGTGATTTTGATAGATCGTAAATCGAAAAATCTATACAAAATTATACATTAAAATTAATAAAAGAACTAAATTATCTTTTTCGATTACATCATATTACCAATGATACAACACTTGAAGTACTGGCAAGGCCTTACAATCTCGGCCTCGTAATATTAAAGGACGAAGGTCTTAATTTCTTCGGTTATTTATTCTCATTTCCGTTTTAAACAATTCTGTATAAGTGTAATGCCATACACAGAAGGTATTTTAAGCTGTAAGTGGCACAGAGATGGGATCCTTCCGATATCTCAAGGTGGTTGTCGATTAAATCTTTAGCACTTCTTCGAAATGTTTTGTCACGGCATGACACAGCGATGTTGAGCACGATAAAGGATTAAGCTTGCATTTCATTCATGTTGCATTGCGTTGTATTATGCAATTATTTGAGTTTTCGATCGTAGTAAAATATATTTGTGAAAACATGAGAACCAGCGATGTTTAATTTTAAAGATAAAAATTATCTTCGTGTTCCAAACTTAGTATACAACACGGTAAAGCCTAAAAGTAGTAGCTAACCAAACCCGTTTACATACAGGCTTCGATATTCAATTATATTATAAATCTATTTTTTAATGAATAGCTACGAGTTTACACAAAACTTTTATTTTTTTACATTTTAAAGTCATCACGACTATAGATTGGCTACTTTTTATTGATTCTTGAACCATCCACACATCTGTGGCGGATCTTTAACATAATAAAAAATATTCTTAATACCCAATATGATTACGTAATTTGTATTCACTTTTGTCGGAGGTTTTTGTAAATACCCGTATTATTACATACATGATACAATAACATCGAAATTATCTATGGAATGAATGATGCTATTAAGAACCGCAACATCACTTGATGGACGTAATCAATAGGATCGGAAATACAAAGAAAACAATCGTTTATAATTCGACAGCCTCCGTGGCGCAGGCGGTTAGACGCCGCCTATAAAATGAGAGGCCGCGGGTTCGATCCCCGCATGAAGAGAAATGTTTGCGCGGTCCACAAATATTTGTTTCGGGTCTGGGTGTATGTGAGACTGGAAAGGCTCTAGTAGCTCCTGATACCCACGACACAGAGTCGATCTTATTTTTCGGTCAAGACTATGTATGTACCTACTACTTCCTGTAGTCTGCCAACGCACACTAGTTCAGCGTGGTGGACTACGTCTTAAGCCCTCTCAATCAAATTATCGATGGTAGAAGAGACTCGCTCAGCAGCTAATTGATTTTTCGATTCTAGAAGAAGCGAACTTATAGAGAACAGTGTGTACGTTTAACAAACTGAAACCTCATCTTTAATACAAGGCTGTTGTAAATTCTCAAGGAAAGCATCAAGCAAATAAGATTTAACGTCGCCTCACCTTTAGCTGTTGTTTTTACAATACACAATAAAATTGTAAACAGGTTGTTGATGTGTTCTTAAAGACCTGTTTCTGAAGATACAGGTATATTTTCGGAAAAATATATTACCAGGATGCCACAGGTCACGTTTTATTATTTTAGTTTATTTCATCATTTTCTTATTTAATTTTAGCAATAACTCTTGACCGAACCTATTCAGCTAGCTTAACCGATACATTTATTGGAAATATTATTACGCTATTAATACGTTATTTATTAAAATGAATTTCAAGCTTAAATAAAACGTATTTATAACTATTTCCTGTTCAAGTATCACTCACACAGTTTATCGATTTCAAAGTTTTATTTAAAACCACAAATAGTAGTCTTCATTAATTCTTAGCAAAACTAAAATAAGGATATATAAAAATAACTAAAACCTATAATTAAAACCTTCTACGAATCCAGATAACTCTACATTATCCATGAAAGAAAACAACTTTCTGCTATGTAGTGATGTTAGATAGAATACTCACTAGCCGATGTCGATAATTTACGATCACAATATGTGTTTCTATTCTAATGTCACGGTTTATAACTGACAGTTAAATGCCAATGCCCTTCAGTGACTGGTTGTTAGTTGTAATCTTATCGTGATAATGCATAGCAAATTGCATCTATTTTAGTTTATGATGTAACTGTAGGACAATGTGTCTTTCATTGAATTAATTGGGATTTATGTGTCTTATTATTTATGGTAAATTACTACTGTGCTATGCTGAAATAAATGTAACAGCATGCAATTTATCTTACAGCAGCATTATAAAAATGATAAATAATGATTTCTTACTTTGGGTACCAGTGTTCAATAACAGTACTATAAGGTTTTGCATTTTACCAATGTATGCTATTTGTAAGTGTATGTAAAACATTTTTGGCGAATAAATAAATAATTATTATTATTATAATGCACTGGGTTAGATTTCATCGATTTTAATACCATTTGGCTAGGATTTAAATCAAGTTTCTGTAATGAAATAATAATTGAGATTAAACCACCTCTTTGTTTAACTCGATTAGCGTGTCCAGACACTACTTGAGTAAAATAAAACTATTTTTGGGGATTTTGCTGCGTATTTAGGTTATTTTTTCTAGAATGCACTTTTAAACGTAAACTTCGTTTATATTTAACTACATTAAATATCCGTTATTATTACTGATTACTTAGTCTGTGGTCTGCGGTTATGATTGATCTGATTATAATATTATGATTTGCATATGTGTTATTGATTAAAAATTCAAATAATAGCTCGCACTCCAATTAACATTTCCCAATTAATGAGAGAGGCCTGGAATTTTCTAGTATTCAACACAATAAACATTTATAAGATTAACCATAGGACGTATAAAAGTATCGATAGTTTAATTATTCAAATAGCCGACAATGTATCTCCACTAGTGTCAATCAATAGTATCAGAAAATTATGCAAAATTATAGTGACTATGAAAATTAAATTCACGCTATTTTGAAATCGCAGTAAGTATTGCATATCTTACGATCCGTAGGTACATATTAGCACTTATTTCAATTTGATATAAAAAATAGGTATATAGAACCAAAGAATACAGTTTTTTACTTTTAATATTATGCTTGATGTTATATCTTATAATAATAATTTTCGTATCTAGTCAATTTAAATAATTATTTCTATACGAGTCTCGTCTGACTAACACGATGTCTTCACAAATATTTCCAGGATGTATGTTCATTATGGGTTGTTAAAAAGTAGTACTGATAAACCTAGAAATGCGAGTCCAATACAAAGTTTTATTAATTTTTAATTTTCTCGTAACTGAGATTGTCTAAAACATATTCGTGAAATAATTTTACCAAGATTCATGTTTTACGATACATGACAAAATACGGATAAACATGATTAAAATACTAGTAGTTGTTCTTCAATGGTTCATTTTTAAATTCTTTTAAAGTATATTCCTTATATTATATTTCCAATCCCTTCCTATACTTGAACCATGCGAAAAGCTGCGGCTTTTCATTCAAGTTCAATTAAAAGACTCGTTGCGAAGCACGTGTTCACACCATCTGATCATATTAATAGACTTGGTAATTGCGAGTATATTATTACAGTTTACATGTACAAGTTAATACTAGTGTCAAGTGTGATGCATACAATGTTTTTAAATATGATACAAGTTATGAATAATTTGATCGAATACCTATTTTTTTAATTAACAATGTTGTATAAAAATTTACTCATGACCTAGACCTAAGTTATTTTTGTTAAGAAACATGTACTCATTTTTTCTTTAAGCTGCTTATAATTTTATATTAAGTTATTTACTCAGTAAACAGTAGAAAATAAATATACCCAACAGTAATAGATAGTCCGGAACCAACAATAAGAAACTTATCTTGTGTGGTGGATATCTGAAACCGCAATAAGCTTTTGGTTCCACAACACCTAAACTCCAAAATGATATTTATCATTCGCTAAAGTTTTTGTCTCAATCCATAAATTGACCCTACTGTCACTTATTATGCAGTTTTACGCCTTTCTGTACCGCGGAGGGTGCCAAATATATTTTAATAATGTTATTGGGGTTATTCACGTTTTCGTTAAATAAATGGTCGACATAGGAACTCAAATGCTTGCAAATATCGATAAATTCTTAAAAACATCAATTTATCATGGATTGTAAATAGGTATTTAGAATACTTCCTGAATATAAAATTATTGTTTAAATCTACAATAATATTTTTGTCGAGTTAGTTTGCAGATGTTAAACATTCAGGGTCGTGCATTGAAAACGTTATTGACTGGAACTAAATTTAAGGAAACAAAAATCAATAATAGATCTATTTTACGCGGAATACTTATAGAATATACGAAGACTTATTTAATGTAATTAGAAAAAAACTCACATGAAATGAATGATTGGTTTGGATTAATGTGAAAATTAATTTTCTCAATCTAAAAGACATCTGCCTGACAATATAGTCGGATGGGACGATGTTTTTCTGTTATTTTTTAATGTAAAATAAAGCAACATTATTATTTTGTTTTGACTGGATATACTATTGGCGGAAAATATCATATTTTATAATCACACGCACTAAAAAATAAGAGCGCTTGATACGCCAAAATACAAATATATCTTTTAAGTATCGCAATTTCATTAATTACCTTATAATTTACACTGTAACAAAATATATAATTAAGGATAACTTTTGCGTTGCGTATTATTGCGTATCAAATCTCTTTACGTATCTGAGAAAATATCATTAAAAATTAAAATTTTCAATGAATTTTCATTGCCGCTACGACTCTTTAACCTAGGCCCACTTACCAAAGCGAGTGCGGTGACAAACCGAAGCATGTTTATTATCTCGAAACTTTTATCAACACTATGAACTTGTCACAAATCAACGAAACAAACGCAGTGTGAGCACGCGACGGTAATATATACCGGCGCAGCCTCCGATGACGTCACCACCCTCCCCGCGCCCGCACACCCCTCCCCCGGAACCAGTTCAGCTCATCTCCACGACATTTGACCTTCGTGTGTTATACATCGACGTTTCGGATGTGCAATATGCGTTGTTGTGTCGCTAGCGAGAGATGGATGTGTGATTAGGTCAAGACATCGCGTGATGGTAAAAATATTGTATCAGTCAAGTTGCTTTTTCAGGTGTTGGCTGAAAATATTTTTCTTCTAACGGTGGATTTAGTAACAGTTTTTCTGTGATGAACTTCCACGCCTTCCAAGGTGCCCTTCCACGGTAGCCTGTTGCACATATCTGGCTCTCACTAAGAGACTTCCTCCAACCTCCCTGACTTCTAACAAATCCCTGGGGACACTCATATTCAATCGAATTTAGGCCTGTGTGATGCACAGTAGTTGAAGCCCGTGCCCTGTGAGTGACAGATATGGTCTGGATTATTCTTTATTGACCAACAGAGGCTTCCTGTGACTCAAGATGATGATTTAGCTTGGTTAGGCCCAGTTGCAACAAGTAACTCTGATAAAGAATTGAAAATTCTACTATTAAAAAAACTCCTGAAACTCCTTCTATTAATTTTACTTTCTTATTAAGTTCGTTGCGTGCTAAAGACGAGTTAGAAATTTCTGGAGAATCGCCGAGCTTCAATGCTCGGTGTCATTACAATGCGTGCCACTGTTGAGCCTGGCTTACAAGAGACAGTAGTGGGTATTAGGGCGGGATAGTTTTCTAATAACTCTGATGATAACTTGAACTTCGACAATGTCGACGCCCTTTCACATCTCAAAATATACAGTAAAAGTTATGGTCAAAGGTAGTTGATGCCTTACCATGTACATATTTCATGACGGAAGTAACTTAGACTACGGGATAAGGAGAATTTATATAAGTTGGTAAAAAAAACTGTCACTTCATAAAGTACTCTACTTGATGCTATCTTGAATTAGCAGCAAGTCTTATGCCCTTTTATTTACTAGAAGTATGTAATCTATTACTTTATTGGCCACCAGTAAATTAATCTATACACCTTCCAACTGAGGTTATTTCCATCTCAGCTTGTCGTTATGTGGGGCAAAAAGTTATATCCCTCATGTTAATTATTTATTTATTTTATTCTTTTTTGTACACCTTATAAATCTTAAACTAAACTAATATTTAACACAAGAGTATAAATAGCGGTCGTGACACACGAGGCAATCTCTTACCTACCATGGGATGGAATAAGAAAAAGGAAAAAAATAGCGGGCAGTCTAAAATGTACTTTTAGGATAAAGCTTGAATAGGAAATAATGAAAATATTTAGCTTCATAGATAAAATGTATACAAATATAATAAATAAATCAACAAACATGGAAAGAAACATGGATTTAATTATATATAATACACACATAAGTGTGCACACATATAAATACATAAATAATCAACCGACTAGTATAGTTTTTAAAGAGACAAGTAGTGTTGTTTGACCATTCTTTTGAAGGACAACAAGGATCATACCCATCTCACTGCATCAGGAAGTGCATTCCATAATCGGACCGCTTGGACAGTGAAAGATTTGTCCATAAAGGTCGTTGAGTGCACGGGCATTCTTAGTTTCAGGTTATCCGACGATCTCAGAGATCTCAAGGATTATGTGAAGAACTGGAGTGTGAGATCGAAGAATATAAACCCATTCAAAGCCAGATATTCGGCCACTTGACCAAGACATCGGTTCAAAGCATACTATCCGTACTAAACCCATCAGGAAACTACTGAAAACACCTATAAATTCATCCATATCTTTTCACATAAAAACCGAATAAATTATCCTTCTAGATCCTACAGAAAGTTTTAACAAGAAATATTGTCCTCAAGATTCCGCAATAATCAGCTAGTTTTTACAATAAAAGTGCGTGTTAAATTTCACCTTAAATAATAAAATTCCTTTAGCAACGATTAATATTAATTTATACGCGACGATGATGGTTCGATTTAACCATTAAGCTGCTTCATGCAGCGAAAAATGCTGTGTAGGAAGAGAAAAATTGTATCCTCGTTATTATTGGCCAGTGGTGCTCAATCCTATGGATGCTAATTTGTGATATAATTTTTATATATAATTCGAGGCATTTCCAATATTTTAAGAACTTGAAATCAAGTGTTTTATGACTAATTATAATAACATTACACACAGTTAATTTAACAACCAAAACAGAATTAAACAGAATGTACTCTTACAGAATAAAAGCAGAAAATGCCTCAGGTATTAAGTCTGCATTTATACTGTCTTTGTATAAAAAACGTAATAAACAAAAGCAGTTTTCAATGGTAATAAATAAATATACCCAATATTAATATACATAGTCCTGACCCCAAACTAAGATCGAGTCTTATGACTTTTCGGTCTCGCAAGCACCCAGACCCGAAAAACTACACGTGGATCACACAAATATTTGTCTTAGTGCCAGGATCGAACCCATGGCCTCTCGTTTCACAGCCGGCGTCCAACCGACTGCGCAACGGAAGCTGTCAATAGATACTTGGATAGATATAATAGATGCTTAAATATTATCATTAATAATTATACGTTTAGTGCGCAAAGGTACTGCGAACCACCTAACACGTGGTCTTGATTTCTCATTCCAGATCTAACAACTTGAGTTTTTAGTTAAAAATAAAAATACAAATAAGATTTTAGCGTCTCGAATTTATTTTCAATGTGGCAATAGCATCGCCTCCTAACACTTTAAGATTGGAAAAAAATCTGCGAAATACAAATAGCACTCGTATAATAATAGATCCATAGTTCTATAATGTCAGCGTGACTTAGTCTCAAAGTTTGAGAAGCAACGTCTTGAGGTGTGGCGCAGTCAATGCGATACCACCTATAAGTTACCCTGACGGTAAACAAGGATGCGGTCTTTTAAAAATGCTTCTAGAAAACAGGATTTCATGTGTAATTTTTCATATAAAATAAAAATAACCACCTCATTATAACATTATGAGACCGTGAACCTTCAAATAACTACCTACGTACTATATTTTTGTTATTTTAACATAGTATATTAAAAACAGGTAAAGATGCTCAAGATTGTATTAAAAACATCTTATTTGCCTCATAATTTATTGATGTGTTGTGTTTACGCATTGCTTTATTTAGATGACTGAGTCAGCTCAATTTGTAGGAATATTTTCTTAATCTAAGGATGATGACACTTTTAAATATTGTAGTTTGTAATTTCATATTTTTTAATGTTTTTTGTATGATTTAATTAATGTTTACAATCAGCATATTATCAAAAATTACCTCGAAATCGTGACAAATCAACTCCAAAAAGTTTTAAAAATATATACAATCAAATTGAAGATAAATTGTATCATAAAGGATTAAAGATAATTTGTATAAAACTATCGACAATCCAAGATTCTTTGATATACGAGACACATTTTGATCTCACAACAGCCCGATCCAAAACACATATCGAGAGTGAAACGACAAATATCCTACCCGGTGCAGTCTCGTTTTATAGCGTCTTAACCTACAGCGTCACAAATTACTTTATTTTCAAAAAATACTTTATCTCATGAACATGATGCGTTGTTGCGCGTAGCCTGTTGATAAGAAACCAGATACGGCTGACAACATGTTCGCGATGATCAGTGGTCGCAGGTTCAAATCCCAGGTTACACAGTCTGAGTTTTCGGACTCAGTGTGTATTGATAATCAATCACCACGCACGATAGTGATGAAGGAAAACATGGAGAACCCTGCATACTATAACGATATGTAAAAAAATATATGCTGTGTAAAGTACACGAGCCCACTTTGCCAGCGTAATGGTTTATACGGTTTCAATCGTACTTTCGATTGTAGAGGGTGACCGTACCCTACAGTGGCATGTATATGGGCTGATACTGACATATGAACGTAAAAAGCCAAAATTCCAGAAGGCGAAAAGTACATCCTTAAATCACCTTAGTATCTATATTATAGTCATTCAGTATTTCCTATTCAACAACCTTTATTATTCAAATTTAATCACCAGTACGAGTTATTATAACCCAGCTACTATATAGATATTCCAAATGAGTATACCATGACTTGAAACTTCTCAGATTTTGTTACAACATAGATCTTGAACCATATCTAAATAGAATATTAGAGTATATGGCGCAATTTGTCACACAAATGCTAAGGATTAGACCACCCAAATGTCCCATAGATCTCAGTACATCCGGCAACGGAAAGTCAATTTAAGAGCATGCCAATAACTCTATAGACCTTTAACGTACAGTCCCAGTATAAGCTTTGACCGATACGTTGAAAACATTTATAGCATTGTTTATTAAGCGATTTGAATGGGCTTTATAATCTGGCTTGGAAATGCTTTTTTGTTCCTGATATTAAAAACATGTTGTGGCTGGTTAAAGCTACAGTACAATTGGTTAGTTCGAGATTGTATCGCTGTCGTACAGAAAATCGATTAGAAATCTAAAAGCTTGAGATTACATGACGCCCTATGTCTAGCTGTACAGTATCCGGACTCGTCCGATTAGCATGACAAAGGAGTAGCCAATCAATGGCAACGTCTGAATTTTCGAATGAGAAATAGATTAATAACTCGATTTCGAGTTAAAAGTTCTCAGATACCTACCTATATTCTGTATCAGCCCATAAATGTCCCACTGCAGGGCATGGGCCTACTCTACAATCGAAAGTACGATTGAGCCTATTGGCCTAGTGCGGGTTGGTGGACTATATTATTGTTCGTAAATTAAGTGGTAGGTAATGTATAAGAAAAATATCATCATAATATAATTATAGAACTGTATATTCACTGCCGGATATACATAATAGTTAATACCTAGAGGTGTCTACACATTTCCAGAATGATATGTTTAAAACAGCCTACATCCAGTGACCTGTGACCTTTATCAGGTCGTCTGTCCAGCTTGTAGAGGGACGTGCAACATTTCAATGTCGACTTAGATATTCCAACCGGTTATACTTTGAGTGTGACGTGTCCTTTATACAACAATTCTGTGTCGTCACGAATGTCGCGGATCGCTGACGACCAATTTGTCATCTAGTTTTGTCTCCCGCCGCCAAAGTTCATGGTCATAGTGAAAGATCATGAACTATCGATTGAGCCGCTTAACGTTCGAACTGGCTTTAAAATTCGAAGTTAATTAATTGATAGACTGTGACTATAGCCGGTAAAGGTCAGGTCAACAGGAAACATGCAATTGAAAAAATAACATTTCTCGTACTTTTTACGGTGTAGTAAAGTGCTAGAAGCCCAATAACCTTACCAATACATTTCCTCAACCCTTCAGTTCCTTAAAGAACTGATATATATGATACCTCTAAACTTAGCTTTGTAGTAATTACAATTGGTTTTTATAAGTAGTTTTCAAAAATATATTTCATCAGTTGAACTTCTTACTCATTTCCCGTATCATTTCGAAATACAATCATTTTGCCTGAAATGATAACATTCATACTAGCATGGTCAATCATCTTAGTCACCTAAGGTAGCCCTATTTAACCTAATCCTCACAGTCTTGGAATTGGTAGTTTTCTGGAATGGAACACCTAATATGAGCTACTACATACTGTAATTTGGACAGCTATGCGTTGCTAATCGTTCGCTTACACAGCGACATGTCTTTAGAAGTCATTGCGGGTGTCGACCGCTCCTGCCTACTGATGAGTACGGCACGGCGGGCGGCTTTTGTGTCGCCGTTACGGTTCAAGGTCAGTGTGAAAGATCATGCACTGCCGAACCGCGTGTCAATTACAAGAGCGTGTGATTTAAGAATGGAACTTGAATTTAAGAATAAATTAAATGTAATAAATAATATGAAGGATGTATGATGGGCTGGATGCCCATCTGGAAGATGAACCAGGTCTGTTTTACAATAGAGGATTCCATTAAGAGGAATCTGTGCAATTCTCTGTTGAGATAAAGTCTTGGGTCCAGTATTGAGCTAATGAGGCTTTTTAAATTGATAGAGGGACGATATCGATACGAAATGCTTCAAGAAGCTTTTAACTCCGACAGGTTGCTCTGAAAACTTTGAGGCATAAAATAATCAAATGATAAGATATTTTGAGAGTTCACGTGTAATCTCGACCTCTCACTGAAAATAACATAAGCCCTTGTTTTTTTTTAAATCTTTCTTTATTTAGGGACTTTTACCCAACCAAGGTACGTCAGTCCCATAAGTTCTTGTTTACTGCTGTGGGTACCAGAGCGAAAGCAACTCCTCTACTCCTAAACACCAGACTCCTAAACACCAAAAAAATAATTGTTGATACATACATACATAAACATCAAATAAACATAATTTTCTCAGAAGAGGTAGGCAGATGTGCAACCAGAACACCCTTCTTTTTCCTTGTCTGTTCCGTGATCCGACCCACGATATGGAAGCCTAAAAAATGTTATGAATACTTATTTATTTGCTAGGACTCTCTGGATCTCGTTCCCAATCGTCCTTTCGCCAAACACACCAGTCAATGATGGCAGTCAAATAGATTACTTAAACAATATAGAAAACTGATTTATTCATTTAGAGTAGACGATCCCTACATGGCTGTCCCATTTGTAAATCGGTACTGAAAACCCACCGCACCAAAATAAACCACTAATTTCAAAATACAATACGAGTATAGTATAAACACATGCAAATTACTCTAATTTTATTACATTTGTCTGTTAATCAAAGATACTATTTATGTAATGCCCATAAAAATAAATTCACGTCACACATTGACCACTATAAGGATCTAAAAATAGAATTTGCTGACTGAAATAAAAATATGTCTTCTTAGTAAAAAAATCTTAATCTTGGCAGTTTCCGAGTTGCATAATTCCACGTAGTTATTTTATTTTTTATATATTTGAGAAACATACAGAACAATAAAACATATAACACAATACAATTAGTAATTCATGATCCAGTGAAATTTACACAATTAAATATTCAATATAAATTAAATATTAATTATTATTTCTTGATTCAAAATAAAAATCAACATAGTCATGCTTGAAGACAAAACTTTTGTAGTTTCTAGTTTATTATTCAATAACCATAAAATTACAATCACCCAAGTGGAGTACATCTCCCTGCTAATCTAAAATTGACCGCCAAAATCTGAAGTTTATTTTATGACTGCAATTTCTCTTGAATGTATATTTTGTTGAATACTGGAGTAAAACACGAGCAAAGTTTGATGACAACTAGTTTTACTGTATTTTGCGTAGTTATGGACTTAGGACTTAGAAGACATGGTAGGAAATTCGGCCTGTGGCATAGTAATACTCTATATATCGACTAGAGAAGAAGTTTACTTGGTAGTAGGTCTCTCGTATATGAGAAGCCGCCTGGTCCGATCGAGGCCGAAATGTCTATTTCTCTCACCAAACAGCAGTGTAAATGCACTCTTGTGTTTCGGTTTGAAGGATATTGTAGCCAGAGTAACTACGGGTGGAATGCCAAGCATTGCTTTATAATTCAAGGGTTTGTTTGGTTTTGCTACTGTTCATGAGCAGTCGTATCGCTTATCATCAGGCAAACGGCATGAACGTCTCGCCAAAAATTGCATTTTAAAAAAATACGTTGTTTATCAAGCCACCGCATTTCCTACTACTAAGAATTGGGATCCGTTTAGAGAATTCATAAATTACGTCACGGAAGCTGATGTCAGATTTTAAGTTTTAGCTACTCTTGGTGCATACATAACGTGCATTTTATGAATGAGTCAGTCCTGGTATAACATTTGACCAGTGCGTAATCATTTTGCAAATAGTACCGTAGTCGCATTTTCTTGGAAATGTGTAGTAATATATTACCTTTCGGCTGATAATTATCGACCACTTAGGTCAAGGTATGTTAATCGGTTGAGATATTTCTAAGAAATACTAATAAATATGGTGACTATTTCCTCCTGTGTAATTTTTATTCTCACGTCAAAGACGATTTTTTACGAAATTGCAGAATCATGATACAACTTGTTTATGAATCAAATGAACCGGCTCTTCGGGACTATACCCAACGTGAATTTAAGGTATTATTTCGTACGTCTCACGGAGCTATTGGGAAATATTAAATAATATCGGTTTAATTAGCTGAAACTGCAGTAATGCCATGACGCGGTTGGGCGAAGCGACCACTTAGGGCATCGCAGTCGTTTTCTTTTTTTTTGTACCGTTTGGCCAGTATTGGGAGCCCTATTCTTTGCCATTCTTACACAGGGCGTGTTTGTAACTACGACCAAGGCACAAGGGGCGTTCAAATTGGCGCAGATATATTAAACAATATAACTGTCAAGTATGCGAGAATTTAAAAATACATATACACAAATGTTTATTGCATAAAAAAATGTCTTACATTGCAGCATACATAAATGTTCGGTTATACTTACAATATTATAACAAAGAAAGAAGAAAAAAAAAAAAGAAAGCATTTATTTGTCACAAGCAATAGTTTACAGTTATACTCATATTTAATTAACTTAAGTAAATATATAGTATTGCTTGTCATAAAACGGCTCATGCTTAGCATGTTGTGGTAATAAAACCAACGCTGGTCTTCCGCAAGGCCGGTAAGTATTACAATTTATTTATTGCTGCTGAGATAACCATGGTTCCTACACTAAGCTCTATGCTTGTTTCGTGGGTAACCACTGTTGATACACCCGGACACCAAAGAATAAAGGCTCAATTAAATGATAATTAGGATACCTGGATTCTTATATTAGCCGCGTTGCTTTATGAATTGTTTTGATTTCATTACGGAATTTGAAAATAGCCTACTTGACCTTTAAATAACAAATAAATTATGCAAACAACGTACCTACCTCAAATAAATAGTACTTTATTAGGTTTTCGCATTATACATTTTAATAATGGCCACAGTTTTACATCAAACAGTGCATCGGTCTTGATGGAAATTTTAATGTAACCATAATTTTGCGAGCATGGAAAGGGATATCGCTATCTTTATGATGTTGCACTTACTACCAGCTATGATGGAATCATTTTCCCGAAGGTTAAAAAATGTTTTTATCCCACAGTAAGACTCGTTTAATGATGTTGGTATGAAAAACTTCAACGCACTCTGCACTTCCATAAAGTCAGAGACGAACAAATATTTACTAATATAGAACCCGCGATCTCTTTTTTCAAAGTCGGTATCCTTTCTGCTACTGAGGCTTTTCGTCTGGTGAGTGTATGTAGTGTCCGCCTAAAATCAGTAAGGCTGGTTTTAGAGTCACGCTGACCGCGCGCTGACCGTCAGTGCTGACAGTTGAAATGTATGAGCTTCTAAGGAGCGTTTTAGAACAATGCGTAGTTGTCAGCGCTGAACCCCGTCCGTAAGCTACGCGCTGAGCTGTCAGCGCCGACAGTCAGCGCGCATTCAGCGTGACTCTAAAACCAACCTAACAGTTATTTGTAACTCGACCATTTTTTTACACAAAAATGCATTAAACTGTTAGTCATTTCGCATGATTTTAATATTTTATGACGTATGCGGAAGACGCTAAATGTTAAAAGTCAATATTTAAACCATGATTAGCGTCGCCATATTCAAAGAAGCGCAAATTCGCCGACAAAAACATATATACGTATAGGTATATTCACGATTAATGTCAATCGTAAAATTTATTAGTTCGTCGCTTGTGACGTGCGACAAAATGACATTTTGCAACTTTTGACTTCAAGGAAACAATATGCCATTTAGCATCTATGAGTAAATGAGAGACATATATAATGAAAGTTTAAAGGTATTTAATATTTTCAGTAACTTGTAACTGTATATTTTATAATGATATTTAAAACAAAGTGGCAAGTAACGAAACAATAAAAACAAAAGAAGGAATAAAAGATGCCAGTGTTTTGTTTGTATCCCTTGTTATGACAATGTTTATATATTTTAAATATTGCCCAAAAACAGCATAAACCAATGCCTATAAATGTAAAACTTTGTGAACTTATTGCCCACATTAGTGTATTCGATAATGACAATTTATTATATTACATATGAAAATGTTTTGACCCTTGATTCATGTTGCCAATGCAAGCTAAAACAAATTGTAAATTTTGTCTTTATCGCTGCACATAACAATATGAAATTGTTATTTTAATATGATTTTAAATCAAGCATCTTCTCTTGGAATTTCCTATGGGAAGTGTAAAAATAATGAACATCCGCTAAAAATATACAATTTAGCATATTGATATTTCTGTCCTAACTGATCCTTGCACCAGTAGAAACAAATGCAAATATTTAATATAATGTCTTTCCAGTATCAATAATCATTAATCCGCCCCCTTAAAGTCAACCCAACACTTCATGTAATATTAACAAATCCTAGAAATATTTACGTACAAATCCATGTTCATTGACAATAGATTAATGAAGCTATTAATGTTAACAACGCGAATCTAATATTAAGTATTTGTATGACGTTAGGCTAGGAGGGATCATAATATTCAAATTCCTGATTAACATAAGAAAATCTGGTGTTCTTCAATCTTCAATTCAATCAATCTTCTTTTGTTTCTCCAATAAAAATCGAATTGTAAAGTAAGCACCTCTTTCGGCAAAAGGTATTAGTTGGATGGCGAAAGAGGATTGTCGGTGTCACTAGCATTCCAACCCAATCCTTGCTTGGTATAGCATATAAGTCAGGTCAGGCTTCTTGTAAAATCGCTTAAACCTTGTGATGAACTGGCTTTATTTAGACATTTAATCTATTTTATTTTGGATAATCTATTTTATTTTGAGTGCTCAAACTTCATTCGGAAACCAATCATCTCTACCTGGTAGTCATTAGTGGGACGTTTGAAAGTTACCCTCAGGCGATAAGTCGAATTGGGGATCAGACATTTCGATTAGGTACTGCGTCATTCATTGGCTCGTTAATAATCTTCTGTCGAAGGGTTAATTGGGGCTGTTAGGTGAAACAAAACAAATTTTTAAAAAGTTACTAGACGACATGTTGTAACTCAATTATTACCGAATTAAACAATATCAAAAGCTCCTTCCTTTTAATTTCTCTTTGTGCGTTTCCAGTGCCTCTTCTGGATATGACGATAAGTCATCATTTTCGCAGAAATATTGTTGGCCGTTTTGATAACAATCGCATACGTGCAATTGTCACGAAATCTTTATACTCGAGGCACGGTTTTTTATTGCACGGGTGTGACAACCAAACTTAAGGCTCTCCTAGTGGTAAATAATTGCCGTTATGAACATCTACAACACCTGTATTGGAAGTTAATAAATAATAAATACACCCGACAGTCACATACATAGTCCTGACCCCACACTAAGATCGAGTCCTATGTATTGGGTATCATGAACTACGAGAGACTTTGCGGTCTCACAAACACCCAGACCCGAGAGAAATACCTGTGGATCACACAAATATTTGTCTCGGTGCGGGGATCGAACCCACGGCCTCACATTTGACAGCCGACATCTAACCAACTGCGCCACTGATGCTGTCAAAGTAAAGAAATAAGTCATAAAAAATATGTTTATTTCCAGAATAAGTACACAATGGGTAGCGGACAATCAGTGCGCGCTACACAATTTTCTCATCCCGACACAGCCGAGCCTGATCCACCGGTTGAAGATTTACCCAGCGAACACCACATAAGCATCTCCAACAAAATGGTATGAGTTTTATTATACTGTAAATCCTGCAAAACACACATAACAATATTAAATCATGTTGACAAATTCACCAGGGCTTAGTTTAAACGGACAGCGAATAAAGAATTGAAATTATACGATACAGTTCTCGCACTTAGAATACCTAATAAAGCTTTGGAGATCTTCTAAGTATGTTTAAGAAGGAGCTAGCAGATATCAGTATTAATATTTTTGTAGCATTTTGAAATGTTTGAGAAATTCTTATTATATATTCAGTATATATTGTTCCCAGTCATTAATAATGATAAAGAACAGACGCAAATAATAATATTCCAATGTGATGTCATGATGTGATGGGAATTCAGAGAAAAAACAGAAATGAATATGCTGTCTTAGAATATAAACGGAACTGATTAATATTTTTAATCATAATTATGTTAAGAGCATACATCTCATCGTCTGAGTGACGAGCCCTTTACGTAACCAGTAATATTAATGCGCACGACATTAAACCGCTATTTCACCTTACTAATGAACAAATCTTAAAATAGCAATGATGGGAAAATCCACCTGCCTCCACGCGGATGAATTTCGTCTGATCCTTTTTGCTTTAATGTGATAATGATCTTGGTATCGAGATCTAATCAAGATCTTAAATGCAATGCATGACCTTCAACGGATATTAAAAACAATACTTCATTCATAGATTTTGTAGAAGCTAAAGATATCACCTTTATGCATTACTTTGTGGCGGCGCGGCGTTCATTGTGAGCAATATGAATATATTTCGTTCTAATCATTATTGTATTTGGCTATCAGAAACTAAGTGAGTCTTTTAGATCTCACGAGTTCCAGACTGGATGCAAATATTTGTGCACCACGCAAACAGTGCGATGGTCAAAATTTTCTCCCTCCTTTATACGACACGGGGGCTGTGACGGTCAGGTTGACAAAAAATATAAGTAATGAATTGGAACTATAGGTGGAACGACTTGTAGAAGACGCGACATTGGCAGGCGGCGCTGCAGCGGCCACTGGCAACGCAGCACCTCGCGGTGACTACAAAGATAAAATATATATGGAAAAACTCAAGTATATGGACGAGACCCATTCTGAGAGATGCGGGTGAGTTATTTAGATAATAGGATAAATAATTCAGTCGTAAAACTATGTTGTTCTCTATGTTGATTTCAGATTTGAAGCTGTGCTTGTTTCAAATTCATTCAGGTATTTTCACTATTTAAACAGTCTTTAGACTGCATTGAGAATCATCGCCATAAGAAAAGATTTTCGGGCAACTTGTTTGAACCCGGAACAATGTAGCATATATATTCAACCCAAATCGAGACAGACTAATAGATCACTGTGACGGGTTTACATATTAATTGGACTATGTCTTGAAAATATAGAGTTCATTATCCAAGAAATTTTGAAATTTTGTTTTCAGTTTAACCGTAGACGACTTAAACGCAATAGCAAAGCGAATAGAGCTACGTACGGCGAATATGGTGAGCATAGAGCCAGTGTGCGCGGATTGTCAGCAGCGAGTCATAGACTGCTACAATGAAGAACGGTTCGATGATTCAGTTCGATGTTCCGACAGTGTTGGTAAGTTACCTACGTGTAGTTGTGTGTATCCCATTGTCATATACTTAGCCAGGTAGATAGCTTAACTTGTTCGTAGGCCATTAATGTGTAATGAATAGGAAATAAAAAGTCGAATAGTTATTCTAGTGAAAATATATTAAAGCTATAGCTAATTGACTTCGTATGAAATATAGAGCATTCAATTTGCACGAAATATTTACTAAAAATATTTTATAGCATAACTTATTTTATCAATATCGATTCTCATATTATTAAAAATAATAGAAGCTAATCATTGCTTTATTTCAATAGGTGCATTCACAAAATGCGTGCGAGAGACAGCGGCCAGCCGACTACATGCGCGCACGCAGAAGGAGGCTCGGGAGACAGCGAGACGGTCGAGACACGTTGCGCATGCGCGCCACCATGCCTTGAAAGACCTCGGACCACCGCCTGTGGAGGAAGCTACTCCTATGTAGCTCTAAAAATTGTATATGTTATGCATTTTTAAGCTAAAATCAAATAAAAGTAGGAAAGAAGGCGTTAAGATGATTGATTGATTCAACCCCAGGGCGTGATCAAGTACTGACTGGATTATCGAATAAAGGTAGGTATTTATCAGGTTATATCAGGAATATATCAGGATTTATGAATGGTACAGATTGGACGAGACAGAACATTAATCTAAATGAAAATGATTGGATTGGATGTCGTATCAAAATTCATCTACTTATCAATTTTTTTTAATACGAAATGAAACTTAATACAAAATATTGTACATGTAATTTGTTTCCCTTTGTATATTACTTACTTAAAGAAACTTGATATCTACAGTAGGTAATAATATGGCATACTTACCTATCCATTTAATGAGCGGCTCAGTTTTTATAAACCATATAACATTATTTTTAAGACATTAGTCATTAACCAACAAAACTATTTTTTATAGTTGTAATTTAATTTGTTTCGAATAAAGTATCAATGTTCGCTGTTTTTCATTCATTTATTGCGTAGGTAGAGCATTTGGAGGGGCACAAGTTTCGTTCAATAACACATTTATGTCTTTTCGCGCATTAATTTGGAGCCTAGTGTTTCAACCTTCGTTTAAATTAAGAATATTGATGTTTTATTTCATATTTTTGCCATTACCATGAGCGAAGAAGATGAAACATACTTCTTTTATTTTAAATATTTGTGCTATGAAATATTTTTAACATTTTCACTCACTCTTTAAATTCTAAGGTCAGTTTCGACTATTTTTCGATATGGAAATATCATAAGCCATTATTAAAGGACGACGATAAAGGACTAATTAACATTTTAATATATTTTTTTACGAGTTTGTTTTCAAAAACTCACACAACAACTTATGGCATTTGTTCTGGAGTAAAAACATCTTTATGAATATGAAAACAACATGTAAATTAATTAATGTTATATTATATACAATTATTCATATACATCTACATACTTAATTCAATTTTAATTAAACGAAACTTTCTTCTTCACATCATCGGGACATAGTTTCCTGACTTGAACCGGGGCTTTCTGCGTGGGAATATCGCTCTTAATATCAACGCCGTTAAGTTTGGGTTCCGATGCCGGGGAGGTTGTTGTTTTAGCGGAATTAGCAGTGAGGATGGCTATTTTTCTTCGCAATTCTCTGACTTGTGCCGCACTTGCTAACTGCGCAGCGCCTTGTGATAATACCTCGGCGCGGAGTTGCTCGCATTCGGTTCTATAACAAGAAATACTAGTATAAGAAAATGCGTTTGTAAAACAAATAAATAACCCACAGAACGCTGGAGAATTTGTGTTGTGACATTTTGAACTTTAACACTTTTTTGTGTGTTAATTTCACAAAACCTAATTTGTCTGAGGGCGGGGATTAAATAAACCCTGTGGGCTGCAACTTAACCAGCTGTGCTTAGAGGCAGTTATAATTATATTTAAAAAAATGATAATATCGTATTTGAATTTATGTGGAAATATGAACCATAATATCTTGCATCAGAATGCAAGTAACCAAATTCGTAGTCTCTGCGCCAAGGGATGGCAATGTACCAGGTATATCCAGACTGCTACCGAAAACGAAGCCAAGGTAGTTTAAGTTTATACAGACAAAATGCAACTAAAATGCAAACAAACGATTTTTTTCCTATCGTCGTATTTGGGTGGTAAATACGTAGTTAATTCTAAAATATTAATGAACATCCTTTTATTTTTAAAGACGCTATAGTACGCAAAGACTTAAATTATTATTTTAGCAATAACAACCAAACACAAACAGGACCATAATTATATAAAAGATCGCAAAAAAATTGTGGCTTTTTTGCGAAATTTTATTTGTTTTGCGTTTAAAGTAACTAAAACTACCGCCTGGCTTCGTTTGCTATCGCAGTCTTGATATACTATGTATATAGAGCATACTTCAAGTGTTCCAGCACTCCAGGAAGCCAGCCGTTGGCAGTGGGCTCGCACAGCTTGCCGAACCATCGCGACAACTCTCGCCTTTGCTTCTCACACAGCCCTTCCAGTTGAGAGATGCGGTCTTCATAGCTCTCTGGAAAATCGTAAAAAAAATATGTAAATATTGCCTAATAATTTTAATGTTAAAGTCATAAATGTATAATTAGTTTCTATAAACTCAGTGGTGCAGTTGTACTACGGTATGATTGTATAGCTGATGAAGTCTTGGGTTCGAATCCTGGGTCGGGCAAAGCAGTATTGCGATTTCTTTTATACCCCTATCACGTCATTGGATAGAATACTCAAGGTGAAACGTGGGTGTCCTGGTAGCACCTCGGCCTACCTCTTCTAGTTGTCTTTTTTGTTTAAACTGAATTCAAAAGTCATTCAAAATGTACAAAACATTCTATAACTTAAATAGCTTCAAAACTGTTAATGAATATAGCCATAAATGTTACTTACCAATAAGCTCTCGGTCATAATGTGCTGCTGCTCCAACTTGCTGCTCCCAGATGGTCTGTTTCTCATGCAGGAGTGCTTCAACCTCTGCTTGCTTGTTCGCCAGCTCCCTCCGTAACTGCAATGATTTAGGACAAGTTTAACCAGCAAGGAAGTGATATTAATGAGCATAAGGGCCACCAACAGTTATAAGGGAGGGTATTAATATAAAAGTCGCCCAATCATGCAGGATTTCTTGCAGAGTAAGGACACTTTAGGACTAATATCCTCAAATATCCAGAAATTGGCATTAAAGCTACAATTCTTGCCTTTCAAAATAAGTAAGTAGGAAAGCAATTAAAATTCACTATGCTATGCTTAAAGTTAAACATAAACATGACTATGTGCTTTTAATAAACAATCATAAGGCTTATCTTGGATTCAAATAAATAGGTATTTCTTTAATTATCTGTGGAATTTGTGACATTTATAAAGCTTAAAAAAATCAAGTATTATTCACAGATTTTACTATTGTAATTCAAATTACTACCTCAGACTGCTCAGACCAATTATATCTTAATCTGTTTAAGAGCATAAATTAAGGATTCATCAAAGCTCCAAAGTAAAAACAGTGTTATTATGGAAACATACAAAAATTATTTCTGTTATTTAAGAATACAAATTGTGTCCGAGCTAAAATTTGAAGGAGTGACATACCCTGGCATTTGTTTGTTTCATTTGTATGAGATTCTTTGCCATTTCTTGTCTCTTGTCTTCCACCTCAGCAAAGATAGAGTTTCCTTTGGCAGCTGCAAAAAAACGGCATTGTTGCATTAGTATACATCAAATAAAGTGTAAAATTTATTGTATAGTTTATATTCGTAAAAGTACACACAATTCAACTGCTGTGGAATAAACACTTACCATGAGGTTGTGCATCCTGAACATCAGCTGTGAACTGATGCAGCATCGCTTTAGCTTCAGCGAGTTCGGCGATCGTGGCTGCCTCACGATCACTAGCCACCCTTAACTCCTCCCTACGCAATTCAGCTGATGCACGCATCTCGCCCATCTCAGTCGCCAACTCCTCCACTTTCATACGCCAAGAGAGTATCTCGTTGCGCGCTTCATCGAGCGCTGCTTTCGCTGCAGCCGCATCGGACAAAGCCGCTGTTACCGCTGCACGCGCTTCGTCCAACTCCGAATTATCTCTCTCTGGACTTTCCCTAACTTTTAAAACTTGTTCCTCTTTTAAAGTTCGAATTTGATTTTCGAACTGTTTAACTTCTGCTGCGTGACGATCAAGGATTTCTGAACGTTCTTCTCTCAACATTGAAATCTCTTCTTGTAGCGAAGCTAAGCGTGTGTTCAGCTCATTTTTCCTCTTTTGCTCGTCCGCCTGATACCCTTCTAGTTCTGCAGTCAAATGGCCTTGTACATCCAAAGCGGTTTGGTAACTTCTTTTAGTTTCGTGCAGCTCTTGTTTAGTTATTTCGTAGCTGCTGGTTAAGTTATCAAACTGTTTTTTAAGTAAATAATACCTCTCGCTAAGTTCACCATTTGTTATATCTTCAGCTTCTGTGCAGTTAGTTTTATTGCTAATTGTTGAATAATCCATATTTTATGGTGTTCACTTTTCGAAAAGATTTGATGAATTCATAAACAAATCGGTCGAATTTAGCACAACTTGAAAGTCAAACGAACTTTTTGAATTCAAACATTTGACATCCAACTTTTGACTTTGACATTCGATACAAAGTTTACGGTGATCGTCATAAGTTACCACAAATAAATTAAAATTATTTATTAATTCGGAAGGACCTAAGACCACAATTAATAAAAATATGATATTGTTTAGTGAGTTATTTATACTATTTAATAAGGAACTGTAGTCTGTGAGGTAATTTGTAACGCAGGCCTCAAGCAAAACCACAATTTGTTTGAAACAAGCCTTGGAATTACATTCCAAATAGAAATTACTGACCTTTATTTTTAGCAAAAATATTATGTTGTTTCTTTCTTCCAACCTGAATATAGGCTATGTCTATCCTTTTCTACTATTAACAGACAATCGACAGATGACAGATCACCATATTGACGTTGATTGTTGTTTTGACATATTCCTGATATTCGGGGGCGGAGTAATAAATATTATTAAATATCAAAAAACAAGGAAAATACTGCGACAATACCCGCAGGATGTCTTCTCCCCCTCCTACAAAACCCCCTCGGGGGGTTAAACAAGGAAAAGAAACAGTAAGTGCACAGTTTTGTTGTGAACCAAACATGGAAGCCGTTATCAAAGTAAAATTGACTCATTTAATGGCACTAAAACGCTTTTACTGTGTGAAAAATCCTATGAAGAAATATCCTTAAACTTATGTACGGCTTTCCGTGGTTCGGGACCTATTGCTCAAAGGCTAAACTATCAATTAATATACCATAATTGAGTGCAATTGTTTGACCTTATTTTTCCATAAATAGTCCTTTATATAAGTAGCAAAAGTTAATCACCTCCTACACCTATAAAATAATTATTTATTGAGGGTATCTAAAAGTCCTAAGAAAGGTCAACATAAAGAGGTTTATTATAATTTATTTCAATTTTCAGAGTGGACTTCTTATGTCAGTGATACGCACACTATCTGCCAGTGAGACAAACGAGCAAAGAGAAAAGGAAAGAGCCAAGCTTGAGAAGGAGTATAAGAAGAGTGATGCAAGACTTGATGAATTGGTTGCTGCTCATGCCCAGGAAATCATGGATGTTATGCAAGTAAGAACAGAATTATTTATAAGAATGGTTGATCATATTAGTACAGAAATTGTTTACGGTTTTGACCCTCGACTAAAGAAGGTTTACGCATTTTGAGTGAAAGGAAGTTTGTGCAATCTGTTGTGGAAGTTTGCATAACAATCTCTTATTTTATGTGAATGTTATTCATTAAAATAAAAACTTTTTTTTACATAGTCATGGGCCAGACCATGAAAGCATGTAAAGTAATTAAAATGTTGGGAATTTAAAAAATGAAAAACTAATTGACATTCACAATAAAATACATAAAAAATATTTTATTTCAAACCAAAGTTGCCATTATAAGCATCAAAAGATATTATTTTCTAATTAATTTATCTATCATGGGATTTTCCAACATTTTTAATTAGCAATCTATTTTAAACTTTTGTGTACACTACTTACTAACAGCCGCTGTCAATAAACAATCCCAATCCAAAATTTGCCATTAGAGATTGACAGCTCAACTGTTTTTCTGATACTATATTGGAATTAATCAATGTTAGTAGTGAAAAAGTATAACAACATGGTAAGAGACCAATCAAAAGTAGAAAACAATCCAGATTGACTTCAATCTAATTTTTTTGATATTATTGGCATTGGCCGGTAATGATGAACATTTCTCAATTCATTATTTTAAAATTTTAAACAAAGCAATTATTTTAAGTCACAACCCCTTAAAATCGCACTGACTATACTAGACAGTTTCAATGTACCTTTTGCTAACGGGGTCCTCTTGCAGACTTATTGACTGCGAAGGTCAATGTACAGCAGTACTATGGGCATCAATACATGGCTAGTAACTGTCTCCTAGAATGTAAATTGCATTGAATCTAAATTGCATTGTACAGAAATTCAGCGCAGTAGGCGCGGCGCTAGGTTCATGGGGTCAGCATTGCGAAGCAGCATCGGCGCGGTTAGCAGCGTGTCGCGGGCTACTGCGTCTGCGCCGTGACGACCTCAGACGGTTGTGGGCTGACGCACGCACGCACCATTATGCCTTGAACATGCTTACTGACATGTAAGTTTTCTACACAAATAAATAAATATATGTGTAAAAATGATAAGTAAATTTAGATTGCAAAAATAAATTATAATTGAATAGAATAAATCTTATGATCCATAAGTCTTATATTGTGAAAGTATTAGTATAAAGACATAGGCTTAAATTCGACTTTTTTGTGTTGTTCCTGTATTCATTCCAAAGGAGAATGTCCATTTTACTATGAAACTTAGTATTAATGCGATTTTTTGTGCCTCGATGAAACCTACTGTTTTGTGATGGGATCGTATTTTTTACCCATACTATGACATTCTCCTTTCACTCAAATCCGCTTAGTAATTACAGCGCGATAACCTAACAAAGAACCATAAGTACTCTAACCAGTAATGTAGGCGTGCGGAGGTCGGGAACCCGGAGACGGGCACCGACGTTCCACCGCGACTTCACTGGGCGAGAATCCGAGTCCTCAACTCGGGCGCCGGAGCCCAGCGTATGCACCCCCTGGTGCGTGTTCGAGCACTCTATTTGACGCCTAGTCCCCTAGGAAAGGTCGCTCCGAAAGGTGCGGTTTGTATAGGACGGGCAACGTAATGAAACACACGATATAAAATATACGCGGAATCGACCACGCCCCGCCCTATGGTAAGCCCCGGAGTACTTGATCGCAATGACGCCGGCAAGCAACGTCGCAGTCCGGATCGCTTCGTACTTCTTCAGGTTTCTCCAGGCTTCTTGGTTCTTGAGGTTTCTTGAGGCTTCGGGTGTCTTCAGGTTTCTTCCTCGGAGAGCTCTTCTGGATCCAGTGAATTTCCATTTTCGCTTGCCAGCTTATTTACTCCGAGGCGTTACCATAGGGAGACCCACGTAAAACGTTCCTATTTTTGTGTCCGTTTTTACTATGGGGCGCGGTCATTTTCCTCTTTATTTACTCAAATATCCTTCGTATATACATGTATCTCTACACCGTTAGATAGGTCTCGTCACGCCCTTTAAAATGACACATCAATCATTAATGTGTGAGCGGTGGGTGCGAAGTTATTCAATAAAATAGGTCAAAAAACCACAAAATGCACCCAATCCGCCCACACATACTGCGATCGTGGCGTGACGAGACCTTACAAAACATGTTTCTTATGTGCTACGCGGGATGATGTGCGCGTGCGTCGTCAACATCCTCCCCCTCGTGCGCAGCACCTTCTTCTTCGTCGGACGACGCCGCCGCTGCTGCCGCCGGGACGAGGAGCACCGCCTTGGTGCTCGGTCGCCGCAGCACGCCGTTCGCCGTCCGCACCTCGACGATCCTAGTTCTTCCGTCGGGTCCCTGGTGCGCCGCGATGATTTGGCCTCTGGGCCACACGCAGCGCGGCAGTGCGGAGTCCACTATGAGGACCGTGTCCCCGCACTGCAGATCGCGCCCGTCGCCTGACCGCCCGGCGATTCTTCTTGGCAGGAGAGTGGGGAGATACTCCTTCACCCACCGACTCCAAAAGTGGTCGGTGAGCCGCTGCGCCACCCTCCAGGTCTTCCTGCTCGTCGCGTCTTCGTCCGCGAACACTCCCAGTCGGCGAGCTCCACACGACCTGCCTATTAGGAAATGGTTGGGCGTTAGGGCTTCTTGCGCCGGGTCGTCTGCCTCCACTAGAGGCCTCGAGTTCACTATGTGTTCTGCCTCCGCGACCAGCGTGTGCAGAACCTCTTCCTTCGGGCACCGCTCCCGTAGCGTTGCCGCCAGCGCCGTCTTGATGGAGCGGACCAGACGCTCCCATGCTCCTCCCATGTGTGGCGCGCCGGGTGGAATAAACTTCCACCGCACGCCCATTTCTTCGGCCGCCGTCGCCAACGCTTCTCTCTTCAGGCCTTCTGCCGCCTCTTGTAGCTCCTTATTCGCGCCCACAAAGTTCGTGCCGTTATCACTATAGATAGTGACCGGCATACCTCTTCTTGCCGCCATTCTTCTCAGGGCCAATATCATTGAATCTGCCGACAGGGACGCGGCCAGTTCCACATGCACGGCCCTCGTTGTCATGCACGTGAACAGCGCGCCCCACCTCTTCTCGTGTCGCCGCCCGACGGTGACGGTCATGGGCCCGAAGTAGTCCACCGCCGCATGGGTGAACGGTGGGGCCCCGTGTCGTAGTCTTTCTGGAGGCAAGTCTCCCGTCGGCGGTTCCTGCGGCTGACCCCGTCGCACTCTGCACCACTGGCATTGGCGCGCGATGTGGCGCACCGCTGAGCGCAATCCTAGCACCCAGAATCTCTGCCGCAGCTCGTTCAGGACAGTCGCGTGGTTTCCGTGCTGCAACGTTTCGTGAAAATGTTGTATTAACAGTTTCGTTACGCGGTGACTGCCGCCGAGCACGATGGGCCTCTTGTAATCCTCGGTGACGCCGGTGGCCGCATCTATGCGCCCGTGCATCCTTATAAGCCCATCGTCTCCTATGTTGACCGCCAGCCCTCTCAGCCTGCTGCCTTTGTGTAGCGGCTTCCCGCTGCGGATGCAACGAATGTCCTCTTCAAATTCTTCTTCTTGGCTCCTTTTCAGCAGCAGCCTTTCCGCCTCGCGTATCACGTCCGGGTCGAGCGGCAGCAGGTTTCTGTTAATCCGCTCCCGAACGGTGGTCTTCTTTTCCGCCGCTCCTTTCCTTTGATACGGCTTCCAGGCGGGGTCTTGCTCCGCCCTGTTCACGGCGCCAATCGCATTCTTCTTTCGGCACAGTCGCACGAACAACAACACTCTCGCGGTGGCCCTTACCAATCTGGTCCACCGCGAGAATCTCTCCGGCGATGGTGTCGCGAACTTACTCGCCTTTTCTCTGACGGCGGTCGTCGTTTGCGTCTCTTTCTCTTCCCCTGTTCGTTGAGCTTTGAACTGACGGGCGCGAGGCCACTTATTTTCGGCCTCGCGCAGGAAAGCCGGACCCTTGAACCATCTGTGGTCCGCGCCGAAATTCTTCGGAACCTTCCGTGTCGCGTCGTCGGCTGGATTCTCCTTCGTGGGCACCCAGCGCCATTGTTGTGGTTTCGTTGTGTCCTCGATCTCGGCCAATCTGTGAGCGACGAATGGCTTGAATGTTCGCGGATCGCTCTTGATCCAAGCGAGGACCGTGCTCGAGTCCGTCCAGTACGTGGTCTTGGTGACCACTAAGTCGAGCTCCTCTTTGACGGACTGTGCCAAGCGGGTCCCCAGCAGCGCGGCTTGCAGCTCCAACCGTGGCACGGAGACGGGTTTCAGCGGCGTGACTCTCGCCTTACCGGCGAGCAACGTGACGTCGCCCTTGTCCTCTTTCGTCCGCTGTCTCCAATACACTGCGCACGCGTAGGCCACTTCGCTGGCGTCGGTGAACACGTGAAGCTCCCCCTCGTGTGCGGTGCGCGTGATGCACCGCGGCAACCGTAGGTCCTGCAGCAGGTGCAGGTTCTCGATGTACGTTGCCCATTGCCGCTCCTCTTCGGCTCCGACGTGCTCGTCCCACCCGACGCCGCTTCTCCATATGTCTTGAATCAGCCTTTTTCCCTGTATGAGGATCGGCGCCGCCAATCCCAGTGGGTCGAAGGTTGACATGACCGCGCTCGTTACTTGCCGCTTCGTCGGCGTCGCTCTTTCGAAGATTACCGCACTTGCTGGGCGCGCTCGGAAGCCCAAGCAATCTTCCGCCGGGAACCATCGGAGTCCCAACGCGCCTTCTTCCTTGGAGCCCAGCTCCACCTCGCCGTCCTTCGAGTGCTGGCCAAGTGCAGTCAGCACGCCTGGTCTGTTCGACGCCCAGCCTCTCAATTGGAAACTCGCGGCGCGGTGGATCATGTCCACCTCCTTCGCTGTTCGGACGGCTTCTTCCTCGCTGTAAAAGCTCTGCAGGTAGTCGTCCATGTAGTGGTTCCTCTCCACCGCTGCGGCCGCTTCCGGATACTTGTTCTTAAATTCGGCCGCGTTCCTATTCTTCTCATAGATCGCGGCGCTCGGTGAACAGGCGGCGCCGAAGACCAACGAGCTCATCCGGAACTCTTTCGGCGGCCCGTCCCTCCGATCTTGTCTCCACAAGAAACGAAGGCTGTCGCGGTCTTCGTTCCTCACTTTTATCTGTAGGAACATCTCCTTTATGTCCGCTACCACCGCGACAGGACGCTGTCGGAACCGCAATAGGACGCCGAACAGCGACTGTAGTAGATCCGGTCCGGGTAGCAGCGCGTCGTTGAGGCTTTCTCCTTCATACTTTGCGGCCGCGTCGAACACCAGCCTCTTCTTCCCCTTGGTCGGGTGTGTCACCATGAAGTGTGGCAGGTACCACACCCTCGTGCCCGTTGCCGGTCCCGCCTCCTCGGCGTACTCGCTGTCCAATAAGTTTTGTATCTGTCGCCGATACTCCTTTTTCAAATCTTGATCCCTGTCGAGCTTCTTTTCAATCGACTTAAGCCTGTTCTCTGCGGACTTATAGTTCGCCGGCAACACCTTGTCCGCCCGCTTCCAGAGGAGCCCGACTTCGTAACGCCCGCTCGGCGTTCGCTTGGTGGACTCCTCTAGCTGCGCCAGGGCTCTGGCGTCTGCGTCGGTTGTCGGCCTCCTTGGTTGTACGCCGAGTGACTCCACGGCGAAGTGTTCTTTCATCAGCGCCTCCAAGTCGTCCTCTCGTGTGGCGACGTGTGCGCACCTTCCATAGCGCACGGCCCGCGCGCTTCTTCCGTCGAGGCCGTGGAGCACCCATCCCAGCAATGTGTAGGATGCCACCGGCTGGTTCTTGCCTCCTTTCCTGGTACTCTTCGATACGATGAGCTCCCAGTTGTCCTGGCCTATTAGCAGCCTCGGAGACTCTTCCTCGTAGTGGAGTTGATCCGCTATCTTCCTGAGGTGCGCGCATTCCCGCAGCCTCCTTTGTTCTATTTTCTGGGGCGTGAGACTTATGTCGTCTATGGTTCTCACGCCCCTCAGCAACCTCATTTTCTTCTGATGCACGCCCTTCAGCTGCACATCCAGCCTCATGGAGTCTCCCTTCGAGACCATCTTGCCTCCGACGGTTTCCAGGGTGAGACTCTCGCGTGGTCCCCGAAGTCCGACTTCTTCCGCAACCGCAGTGTCGAGAAGGGTCACCGTTGACCCTTCGTCCAGTAGAGCCATAATCCTCTTTGTTCCTTTGGGCCCGTGTACGATCACCGGGACCATCTTCAGGAACGCCCTCGCTCCCACCGTCGCGTTCACTGGAAGGCGCACGTTATTCGCCACTTCTTTGGCCACGTCTTCCACTGCCTCTTCTCGGCGCACCGGGCTCCGCTCCTCGTGGAGCAGTATGTGGTGCGCGCGCTTGCACTTCCTGCACGGCGGCTTCCGACAGTCTTCTTTCCTGTGCCTCCCTTGAAGGCACTTGAAGCAGAGGCGGCTCCTCTTCGCGGAGTCCCACCTGTCTTTGACCGCCGCTCTCCCGAAGTCTTGGCAGTCCAGCATCCGGTGATCGCCGTTGCAGTGCGAGCAGGTCATCTTCACTGGCCTTTCTTCATGATGGTCCACGGCTGCGTGCGCGGCTTGTCGCGCAGGAGCCCGTGGTCGGACCACCTCTTGTACTGCATACGGACTGCATCTGTCGGCCTCCCTGTTCAGGAACTTCATCATTGAGATGAGTTCGGGCGCCTCCTCTTCTTTGTCTGCGGCGAAGTCGTACCATCGGTACCGAATGACCGCAGGCATCTTGTCCACAATGCTCTTCATTATCTCCGGTGAATGGAGATACTGTGGCTTCTTCAAGCCCCGGATCGCCGCGACGGTGTTGTTGACTTGGCTCGCGAAGACACACACGTCGCGCGCGTTTTCGTTAATTCTTGGCAAGCTCTTCAATTTTTCCAACTCACCTAAGACCAGTGCGTCTGGTCTCCCAAATCTGCGGCGCAAGGCTTCCATGACTTCCTCTGGTGTGCAGTCGGAGTACAGGACGCTCTTCACCGCATCCCTGGCCATCCCCCTGATGGCCTTCCGCAGTCGGGCCATGTTCTGTGGCCGACTGAAAAATGAAGCTGTGTCTTCATACACTGTGTTGAAGGCGATCCATTCTCCCGATGTACCGTCGAACGTCGGTAGTTCGTGTAGGAACGCGGGAGCCGACGTCCCGGCTCGCGGAGCTGCGTTGATGGCCTTCACAATTGCTTCCGCCAAGCCGCATGCGTCGCTCTTCGGTGCGTCGCTGGGCTTGGCCTCTTCAGTGACGGGTTCGACTTCGTATTCCTTCACGGGCGCCGCTGTCGTTGCTTGCACCCACTTCGACACGTCGTCTTCCTTGGTGACTGGATCCTCACCTGTTCCCGTAGACGAGTCGTCGTCCTCTTCGACTCGAAGTAGTTCGAGTCGCGCTCGAGCGGCCGCTGCCGCTGCTTGCGCCGCCTCATGCTCGAGGCGCGCAACTTCTGCCCTCGCTTCCAGCTCCTTCCTCTTGCTGCTTGACCGCGTCGAGCGTCCTCTTCGAACCGTCGCAGCCGGAACGTCTTCACGTTGCCCGGGTGCGCGAGGAGTTTCGGTCGCAGTTGTCGCAGTGGTTGTGGTCCCGTGTGACCACGTCGTGGTGACCGTAGATCCCGACGTGCCTTCAACTCGGGGCGCGGTGGTCGCGCCGGTCGTCGGGGTCGTGGTGGTCGTCGCTGCTGGAAGGCTTGATGGAGCGCCCTTCGTGCTTCTGGTGACTGGCATCTTGAGTGCGGCGAACAATCCGGCTCGAAGGACCAGCTGTAGGCGTGCGGAGGTCGGGAACCCGGAGACGGGCACCGACGTTCCACCGCGACTTCACTGGGCGAGAATCCGAGTCCTCAACTCGGGCGCCGGAGCCCAGCGTATGCACCCCCTGGTGCGTGTTCGAGCACTCTATTTGACGCCTAGTCCCCTAGGAAAGGTCGCTCCGAAAGGTGCGGTTTGTATAGGACGGGCAACGTAATGAAACACACGATATAAAATATACGCGGAATCGACCACGCCCCGCCCTATGGTAAGCCCCGGAGTACTTGATCGCAATGACGCCGGCAAGCAACGTCGCAGTCCGGATCGCTTCGTACTTCTTCAGGTTTCTCCAGGCTTCTTGGTTCTTGAGGTTTCTTGAGGCTTCGGGTGTCTTCAGGTTTCTTCCTCGGAGAGCTCTTCTGGATCCAGTGAATTTCCATTTTCGCTTGCCAGCTTATTTACTCCGAGGCGTTACCATAGGGAGACCCACGTAAAACGTTCCTATTTTTGTGTCCGTTTTTACTATGGGGCGCGGTCATTTTCCTCTTTATTTACTCAAATATCCTTCGTATATACATGTATCTTACACCGTTAGATAGGTCTCGTCACGCCCTTTAAAATGACACATCAATCATTAATGTGTGAGCGGTGGGTGCGAAGTTATTCAATAAAATAGGTCAAAAAACCACAAAATGCACCCAATCCGCCCACACATACTGCGATCGTGGCGTGACGAGACCTTACAAAACATGTTTCTTATGTGCTACGCGGGATGATGTGCGCGTGCGTCGTCAACAAGTAACGTCCTGGCGTCTTTAGAGGCTCGTCAATGTAATCAACTTAATAAGGTATATTTTAACTGTTAATATAAATTAATAGAAATAGAGTATATTTTAAAAGAAATACGTTGGGCCCCTCGGTAGGTGGACATTAAAATAAATAATAATTAATATTTAATCGGTTTTGACAGTGAGCGTGTAGTAGTGTCGGAGCGCGAGACTCGTGAGGCGTTGTCGAGCGGGCGCGTGCTGTGCGCGGCGCACACGCTCAAGGCGGCGCTGGACACGGCCGACACCACGCTGTCGCACGTCGACGCATTGCACGCTACCAGGCAGCACTTGCAGGTCATATTATCGATTTTTTTAACGAATTAAATTTTGTTCTATTGTAATTTATCGACTTTAAGTTAGCAGGTTCACTTAAAGTTTATTAGTGCTAGAGAAAAAAAAGGACTATATTGAGAGTCTCCGTGGCGCAATTGGTTAAACACTGGTTGTAAAACGAAAGCTCGCGGGTTCGATCCCCGCGCTGAGACAACAACTTACCACTTACTTAACAACTTACTATACCGTTAAGCCTCTCTTAGTTTCTGATAAACAAGACTCGATTTGAGTGTGGGGTCAGAAACTATGTGACTGTTAGAGGTTTTTATTTTAACTATTACAACTTTTAGCCTAGAAAATGGACCATTGCAATTACTATAAACCCCTAAGAATCAGAATCATATAATTGAAAAATAAAAATCAATTCTCTTTCTGGAAGGCGTGGAACACAAAGATGACAGGATGTATTTGGTTTCCTGGCCTCTAGTGTGCCAAATTACACTCTCATAGTGATAAAAATATGATTAATCTATCTAACAGGCAAAAAAACGTGAGCTGGTGGAAGTAGTGGTGCGGCGCGTGAGTGACGCCGTGTATCGCGGTGAGAGGGCGCCACTGTCACGACGCCTGTCCGCGCGACGACGTACAGCGCTACTATTGGCCGGTGAGGAGACAGACAAAAATCATATAATATTTTTCTAAAGATTATAATTTTTTCTTTCTCTATTGTTATTTATTTATATCGAAAATTTAAAGGTTATATTTACAGTCTATTATTAAATGGTAATTGACTATAATGTAGTGTAGGTATTTAAGACGTGGAAATCTATATATCAATACATAGAATAGTAAAATGGACTGTCAAGATTATCTTATTTTTTAAACCTTGAGATGTTTCTGAATTAAATGTTAATTAAACCCAAATGCTTTTTTCCCAGAATTAACAAAAAGCGAAGAGGTAACCGACGCATATTTGCAAGACATAACTCCGGAGTACGAGGCGTCGTTATCGGAGGAAGATAAAACGTTTGAGACCACTGTGATGATATCTCTTGAGGCGCTTGGTGTGCTCGAACAACTGAAGGAGGCTACTGAGGTAAGAAATAACAATATAACTATTAAAATGTATGCATAGTTCTGACTATAGAAATCGTAGTGAGTCGTGAATACTGGGTATTTAAGATGCTTTATTTATAAAAAATATAATACTTCCAGTAATTTATACTCCTTACATATGACCTTATTTGTTGTGAAACCGAAAAGTATCTTAGTTTATAATATCCACAACACGAGACCGTGTGTAACTCTTGGGTATATTAAATATTAATTATTGATTACTAGCAGCCCGGCTCGGCTCGGCTGGGGTGAAATAACACTTTTTTGAAAATATGATATATTCTATGTAACGTAGGATTCTAATGGTGATTTTTTTCAACTTGGTACTCTAGTTTCAATGCAATCAAATCCATGCTTTCCTCTTTATAAGATTGGTTTAGATTTAATTGTTTTTTGTCTTATTTTATTCCATGGTTAGTGAACTCCACCAAACCGTAATGGGTCAGCATGATGCATTGTGGCCTAAGCCATCACAATTAAACTGACGATTATACCTAGAGGACTTTCATGCTCAATAATCACAATCATTGACAGCCTCCGTGGTTAAACCCCGCCTAAGAAATGCAAGGCCGTGACTTCAATTCCCGCACTGAGAAAAATGTTGGCGAGGCCCACAAGTGTTTGTTTCGGGTCTGGGTTTATGTGAGACCGAAAAGTCTTGTAATTTCTAATACCCACGACGCAAGACTCGATATTAGCGTGGGGTCTGATCTATGTGTGTGACTGTTGGCTGTTATTTATTTATTATTTATTTAATCGGCAATTATGAGTATATAATATATTATAATCAATGCAATTACTATATTTGCAGAAATTCAAAGTGAACATACAAAACGAATTGCTGGAAGTGATCGACTCTGTGTCACGTCGCATTATCGACGAGGGTGATGTAGAACCCGACCCCGAGTGCGACGAGGACGGCGAGATACAGGACAACGAAGGAGTGACAGAGACGGGGCGACCGTTGGCAAGACTCGTAACTAGTCTTGATGAAGAGTTTAGAGCTTGCGCCGCGAGGAATAAGAGGTATTTAAATTAAAATATTGGAATATTTTGTGTTAATTAAGCTGGCAGTTTATTCCATAAAAGTGAACTTCACTAAATTAACATTTTAGCTAAGCAAAATAATTGTCGCGGTTTAAATACATACATAGTCCTGACCCCACACTAAGATCGAGTTTTGTGTCGTGGGTATCAGGAACTACGAGAGACTTTTCGGTCTCACAAACACCCAGACCCGAAAGAAATATTTGTGGGCCGCACAAACATTTCTCTCGGTGCGGGGATCGAACCCGCGGCCTCTCGTTTCACAGGCGGCGTCTAACCAACTGCGCCACGGAGGCTGTGAGCTGTTTAATTGCTATTTATGCTATTTAGACAAACTTTGTAACATCATATATCAAATTTTAAAAAATTCTCAAATTTGAGAGCATAATGTATATTTATAGCACAGTGCAATAAGAACAGAACAACAAATCAAGAATGAGCGAATAAGATAGACTGTTATTAATTTTTGTTTTATATTCGGTATCTTTTAGACTCCTGCAGCTGTGGAAAGCAGCCTTACAGAAATATCGCGTGTCGGATTCATGTCTGCACACAGAACAGCATTACTGGAGCGCGGTGCAACAAGTTGTAAGATATTTTTAAGCTTAACCATAATATATTTTGCTGGTAACATAATACCGCTATGAAATGTCAATTTTTTGGGTAACTATTGAATATTAGCTGGTTTGTGTTAGGAAAACCAGTTGAGTTTGCATAAGAATCGAATCTTGCTGATTTTGTGTATGAGTTCCAAATCACCCATAGGAGATATCTATTCCTCTCTTACTCTGGCTGCAATATCCTTCAAACCGAAACACAACAGTGCGTTTACACTGCTTTTTGGCAGGAGAAATAGACATGTGCAATGCGGTTACCTCTCCAGGCGGCCTCTCACATATGAGAGACCTACCAGTGCATATCTTATTTTCTGTGGAGAATACATTTTTAAACAACTTCATAAAAAGGAGGAGGTTCTCAATGCGTTGGAATATTTTTATCATTATGACTCCTTCACTAAATAAGCAATCAGGTTGATGTTTTTCCATCAACTCCTCTAATTCCAGTAATTATGTCTCCCACACAGTTGCAGCTCCTCCTAACAGAGTACTTAGAGATCGAGAGCGTCCCTCTATCAGCGCAGCGTTCCAACACGGTTCCCGAGGGAACGGGCCCGGTGTTGCGACTCACCGACTACTTCGCCAAGAAAAGACCGCAGCGGCAGCATACTAAGCTGTTTAGGTTTTCGGGTGGGTGGTTTTTAATAATAAATTTACCTATTCATATACATAGTCAGCCAGACTGTGAAACGAGAGGCCGCGGGTTGTTGTTTTAGGTCTCACAAACACCCAGACTCGAAACAATTACTTGTGGGCCTCACAAACATTTATATCGGTGCGTGGATCGAACCCGCGGCCTCTCGTTTCACAGTCTGGTTGGCTGTTTTTGTACTGGGTAAAAGTGAGCAAATGTTTGGGCAAAGTATTGCTTGGAACGAGATTATTATTTCAACATCCCAAATCAACGTAAACAATTAAATACCTAATAAATAATTATAATTTGTTTTTGGACACCTGATGCAAAAATATTTCTTTATGAAACACACAAAACAGTGTTTTTTTTTAATTTCGTACACAACAGCGACTCACTACAAGTTTTCTTAGTGTCGATAAAATCTATATCTATAATATTATAATGACAGCCTGCGGTCCTGTGACAACGGCGTCGACTCGGCGGCACGCGCATCCCCTAGTGTGCAGCCCGCAGGCGAGCCACCTGCACGCAGTACTGCCATTACTGCACGGACTGTGCCAACACATTGAGTCTATTGGAGGGTGAGTGTCGGTTACAAACTATACTGCTATACTTCTGCATATTGTTTTTACTTCTATGAGCGTGAATTGATAGTGGCTTGTAGAACAAAACAAAAGATAAGAGAGGGATGGAAAAATTGTGATTATTTTTCCATAGCAAAGCTGGAGATAAATTGTTGGGATATATCCTCATATATTAGGTACAAAGACATGAAATTAGGTATAAATATTAAAATATAAATATTGTTTTATTAAAATATGATTCACATAAAAATATTTTCCATTTTTGTACCATGTAAAGGTAACACTGTAGGAAAAATTCTAAATGTTGAAAAAAAAAATCATTTCGTATTGTTTCAATTTCTTAGTATCTGACTTAGGTACCCAGATTATTACATTCTAAATTCATTATTTTCAATATGTGTACATAATATTCAATCATTTTTTTCTAGTATTACAATGTATATGATCTTAAACAAGCGTACAACACCTTCACAGAGGCGGCGAGTGTTCCCTGCGTGCGTTTATAACGGACTACGTGCGCACGGGCGAGAGTGAGCGGTTGGCGGGGGCCGCGCGTGCCGCCATCGAGGAGGCCATGAGGGCCAGTGGCGCTTGGAGGGAGAGAGGGCCGCCACCTCCCACCACTATCAAGTCGGGGTGAGATTGTGTTCGATATATGTTTTGGAAGTAGTATGTAGATGGGCTTGGTGGGACACAGTGATGTGGTAATGTGTGAAAAAATTATATGGAATTTTTTAAGGTTGTGGATATGTATCGAAATAGTTGGGAAAGCCCTGTATTTAACTGCGATTTATGTTTTGATTTGTGTTTACCAACTGACGTACTCAAACAATAATTTAAATATTATATTTGAAAACTCTATATTCAATTACGTATCCACGCGTTTGTGTACAAATAAACAACACGTGTGCGTGCCGGAGTCTAAGTGTTGGCTTAATTATTTCGGACTTTAATTGTAGTTACAATTTAAGGTTAATTATAAGACATTTTTTGCAATCATAGGGCTGGCATACTCGCAGAGCGGCTCAAAGCCGTGACAAAAATAAAGAGAAAAAATATTCGTGCCTTAGTTTGAGTATTCGCTAGAGGCATTACAGGTGGTTTTAATAGAGCCCAATTTCTGTGTATCTTTAACTAAAATGGTATTTAGTAGAGTAGAGTGAGAATGTAGAGTAGGCCCGTGCGCTGCAGTGGGACGTACATGGGCTTATACTGATACTGATAACTTTTAAATAATGAATAAAATTGTGTGTAAAAAATAGTCAATGTATTTTTTCATTGCAGCGAGCGTCACCGCGTAATATTCACATGTTGCGGCGCGTCGTGGCGCGCGGTCGCGGCGGGCGTGGTGGGCGCGCGGCGCTGCGGCGCGTGCGGCGGCGCGGAGGCGGCGCGCGGCCTGCTCGCCGCGCTGCACTCGCTCGCCCGCGCCGCGCACGCCGCCCGCGCCGCGCCGCCGCCGCGCACCGCCGCCGCACGCGCAGCACGCTGGCTCGCAGACGACGATATCGTGCGCTTCCTCAAGTCGCTGCATAACTACCGCGCCATGGATAAGACTAGTGCTGATGATAAGGATTCGCATGTTAGTATTTTATTCATCACCGTCATCATCTGTGTAAACAATATTGTCGTCAATATTATCTGTATCACCAAAATCACCACCGTGACTATCTGTATCTTCGATATTATCGCCATCATATTTTATATCACTAACATCACAATCAAAAACATAATCATCGTCGCCCTCAACGAGAAATCTACTGATTAACAAAAAAATCTTAAATATGCAAATGCTACAATTTCAATAGTACACTATGAAAATCCTAACATGAAACCTTTATTCAACAATACACTCCGGTAACGGACGATGATGACGGTAATCAATATCATAATTGTTTAAATTATTTATTTTCACTACGCACATACAATTTGTATGTAATTCCCAGGAGCTAAAACAAGCGTACGAGCGTGAGGCGGAGATACTGGGCTCGAGCCTGGGTGACGGCGCCATCGCGCGCAAGGAGATCGTGGCAGACATCAACACGCTCGCTGACTTGGCCGTCATGTGCGAGACCATGGTTAGATTATTTTTTTTCTTTAACTTATCATATTTTTTTGGGCTTTGAAATAAAAGTATCGATAAAAAATAGAAAAAAACAGTATCTAAAAATCACAAAAATATTTAATATCACTGAATTAGCCAAGCCTAAGAGCGCAAACGAATTTATCTTCGGCATATTTAAAATATTCACATTGGTATTGATAAATAAAATAATAAAAAAATTCATTCCTTGATGATGTAAATTAAAATTTAAACATTTTTTACCCAGGACTGGCTAAGCGCGAACATACGGAGCATACCCTCAATGTTGTCGGGAGCTGTGAAACTGTCCGACAAATTCATCAACGACATACAGTCGGCGGCGTCCGTGTTCGATGAAATATCACAAAAATGCTTACTCTTCTTACATTTAGAGGTGAGGTTTTTTTCAACGTAAATTAAAATAATTTAAATTATTTAATTCATTCCATGCTCGATTTTAGAAATTTATCGTTACAATTTTTCGTAAATACATTTATCTTATATAATCATTTATTTTATAAAATCCTTGGAAAAAAGTATCGATATAATTTAATTTTATATGAATTGAATTATACATCAATTTGGCTTTATTATATTATATTATGAATGATTTATAGCTTTAACTTTATACTTCTAGTAAGTCGTGTTGAAAATCTTAGAACCTATAATCAGCTGTATACTAGCGCCAAAAATAATTCTTATATTTATTTTAATCAAAGCGTATAATCAGCAGTATAATTTCCCTAACAATAATCCTAATATTAATATGTAATGTCGATACAGATGCGCATCGAGTGCTTCCACTACCTGGGCCAGGAGGAGCGCGAGGGCTCGGAGGAGGGCGAGAGCTCGGCGGCGCGCGGCGGCGCGGGGCGGCTGGCGCACGCGCTGCTCGCCGTGCACGACCTCGCCGCGCCCGTGCTCGCGCCGCAACGCCTCAACGTGGGTATCACATATATATACGAGTATTATGCGTGACTACGTAGTTATTTACACATATGTGATGTCACTCGCTGTCAGTATTATACCATATACATACAGGTTGTATCAAGATTCCTATTGAAAACAAAACTATGCATTTACTACCCAAATACGATGTTAGAAAAAGAATAACAAAACAAAATCCTCGGAGCTCCTCTATAATATCAAGAGTAAGATTGAGATTGCTATCAAGTGTCTTCCACTATGCTGGCCTAATGCGGGTTGGCCGAATTTACATACCATATAAATTCTTTTAAATCACTGGTGTATCCTAGATTCCTCTCGATGTTCTCCTTCACCGTTTAATAAATATTAAATAGTTAAAATTAATAAACAAGAACAAACCAAACCAAATCGATAGCACCTTCTGCAAGAGTCAGGTTAAAAGTACCCTGAACCGACGCGAATACATGAAAAGATTAATTAAAGTGGACGAAGCGAAAGTAGTATGTGGAAAGTGAAGATCTAAACTCTCTGCCTACCCCTATGGGATACAAGGGGGTTACTCTATAAAAGCGATATCAACTTCGAATGTTCGGATGTTCAACATCCGGAAGTAGATATTAATTTTCCATTTCTAAAATCAATACTATTCTCTATTATACTTATCATTTTCCCCGAACTTAGTTTATGGCTAAGATTTACGATTGAGGATTCCAACATTTTGTGTAGTATCTAGATACACGAGTTAAGTTTTATGTACGGCGTCCGAACATTCGAAGTTCGTATCGTTTTTATAGGGTAACCCCCCAGGCGTGACGTTTAAATATGTATATTTTACTATTTTTTTTTTTTATTGCTATGAATGGCAAGACGAGCATGCCGTTCGCCTGATGGTAAGCGATACGACCACTCATGAACAGTAGCAAAACCAAACAACACCTTGAATTACAAAGCAATGCTTGGCATTCCACTGCGCTCGCCATCCTGAGACATAAGGTGTTAAGTCTCAATATGTCCAGTAGCCACTCTGGCTACAATGCCCTCCAACCCGAAACACAACAGTGCGTTTACACTGCTGTTTGACGGGAGAAATAGACACTGCGGTGGTACCCACCCAGATGGCCTCTCACATATGAGAGACCTACCACCAGTCATACAGACATAATATAGTAAAACATGTTATAATATTTGTCCACCCAGTACATATTCAACGGCATCGGCGAGATGATGTCCGCGGCGGTGGTGTGGCGCTGGCAGGGCGAGGGCGGCGGCGCGCGCGGCGCGGACGCGCGCCTCGCCACGCTGCGCCACTGCCTCGCCGCGCTGCACCTGCCGCACGACGGACTGCACCGCGCGCACGCCTACCTGCACCTGCTCAACTGCACGCCGGAGGTGAGGGGATATGATGAAGGCATACAGCTATGATATACTTTTGCCCACCAAAATATCGGCATTAGTTCAAGAACATCACTATAATTTATTTAATAAGTGTAACGCCAATCTATATACATATTCAATGATTTACAAAAACAATCCACCATTCACTAATATTGTAAACACTACACCACAGTAATTACCATCAAAATTAAACTACATTAATAATTCACTAACAGGAGATAATAACGTCAGTGCGCGAAAAAGGCGCTCAGTTCACGGAGCTGGAGTACCTGAACGCGTTCAAGGTGATCGGCGCGCGGCGCAGCGTGGCGCCCGCAGACATGCGACACCACCTCAAACTACTCTCCGCAGCCCTAGGACATGTCGGTGTCACTGTGTAGACTAGAGATTAGAGACTAGAGTCTAGAGTCTAGAGTCTAGAGTCTAGATTAACCCATTTACGCCCGAATGATAACTGGCGATTTTTTTTTAATATTTTTTAAAATACATAGGACAACTATTGTATTTCATATATGCATTTTTCTTGCAAACTTAACTTTAAAGATTTAAAAAATTTGGCTACTTTAGTAGCCGTCCTCGTGTGGGCACAGTGGGCGTAAATGGGTAAAGGCGGAAACATAATACCGAAACGCAACGGCACCCCACCCACGCGACACGTGTTGAATCAAATCCAATCGTAGTATTTTCTATGACCAGAACCACACTACCAACACGCGATTCGCGTGTTCGTAGTGTGATTCTGGTCATAAAAAATAGTAAGATTTGATTTGATTCAACACTTCAAATGTTGTTCGTGTATAGTAGCGAATTTACAGTTTCTATAGTTTATATAGGGGCCGTCGATTTCTGGAAGGATATTGGTTTGCAGATAGCGGCCACGGTTAGAGGAGTAAAATACCCTATAAATAATAAGAGTGTCGATGTGTCGATAGATATTATATCGACAGTCTGTACTACATGGAACATACCATGATATTGTGGTATGTAATGCCAGTACAAAAAAATAAAGACGAGTGATGACAGGTTGACCACGATAACTCCAGATTACAGTCACATTTTGCGTTTGCGTTCTTCTTACGCGTGTCGTGTTATTAACTACAATAATACGCTCTAGCTGCATTGATGGATGGTTCATTATTTTTGATGCTACAGGCAATATGTTACAACATTTTACGGGCTTTGTGATTTATATTCATTCACAATCACTTTTTTTATTATAGCATACACCCATATAACAGTTTTATATATTTTAAGTTAGTTAATAATAAGCCTTGTAAATAATAGTGCTATGTTTAGTTACTTTGCAATATATTGAATATAATAGCATGATACTATGAAATTCTTTGTATTATTGAATAAGCTGATAAGTATTTATTTAAAATAGTTTTATATAAAAACTCGTGCCTAAGCTGTCTTTAGTTTTTATAGAATGTTAATTATGATATAGTTATTTATGTTTACAGTTATGGAAAACAATATAATATGCATATTCATATTTGAAGTTTTATTTATTTTAACCAATATTTTGTGTTAAATTGAACATGGATGTTACTTGTTTAGTGCTTAAAACCTACTTCTAGAAGATCTATCTGAATCTGCGATCGTAGTTTGTATTATATTTATAGCATTGGCGATCTACGTGATTCCGGCGCTACACTTAATAGTTCAATCCATTATCCATCAGTTCAACCATAGATGGGTTCAACAAAGTGACTGCAATGCAATTCGTAGAAAGCGTAATCCTGTCTACGTAGAGTTTAAGTTAAATCGAACGGAATCAACCAACCCCATCAGTCCACCACACCACTTATTAGTTGTTATGATTAATTAGCAAGTTTGAAGGAATGAATGTTTGTGAAATATGGAGACTTGAAACTTAAATAAGGGTACCAAAACAGAGCCACAATAACCCTTGGTCAATTTTACCACGCTAAGTGCATTACGTTCAGAAACGAAAATGTTCCATATCAAAGATCCATGACCATCCGTTCATAAACCACATCTGACAGTGACAGATGTCAGCAATATTTGACAACACAACCAAACTTTTGAATCGAAAGCATTTGCGTTCTTTCAATTTATTTTGTTATTTAATTTTGGATTTAACTAAAACACAAATTATCTAAAATGTCGGACACAGATTTAGCCGAATTAAGGAAGCAGTGCATAACAAGTTTGTATTTGTGCACGGATAACATATCGAAGTATATGGACACAGACAAAGACGCTGAATTTACAAAGCTGCAAGAGTACGTGAAAACATATTGTTTGTTGGAAGCTCAGCAAGAAGTAGCCGTGCAAGCGTTGGAGAAGGCAAAGGTTGTATGCACGGCTTTGCCTACTTATTGTTTTTACGATGATTCAAGACAGAAAGCGAAAGAATACTAGCTAAGACTCGTTTTCTGTATAGACAACTTCAAGTGGTTTAATTTGTAGTAAACCTACCTAGATGCATTTAACTACTACTTTTTAGTATAAAAATATGTCATCCAAACTTTATTTATTAGTTCATAACGGACACAAATTTCACAAAACTAAAAGAACAATCATGAATCAGCATTCATATTGATCTTATGTGATAAACCAGTGCATTTCATGTTTTAAAGGTGTATTAAAACAAATGAATTTAAGCTCTATTACATCCCACATAATAATTGAGACCTTTCAAATCATGGATCCACTTGCCAATGTTTATGTGATGTTCCAGAAAGAAACAAATGCATCAAATATAGACACACTGGAAGAAAGGTTTAAACAGCAATTAAATAATCTTGCCAGCAAAAGGACTAATACAGAGAGGCATCCTTATATTTTAGAACTCAAAAAGAGATACGAAGCTGGTGTACAAAGGGCACAGCGTAAGTATATCTGTGTAACAAAAATATTGAGTATTTTAGAAAAACATGCTCTATTGCATAAATGTATATATTTTTACAGAAAATTTGGATGAATCAGACCTGGCAATAACTGAAGCTCAAACTGAATATGTAAGTATGAAAAGATCATCTTAGAAGATTGGTGCTTTGCGAAGCTAATCAGATTTCTTTGCTTCATCATGATTGTGTCCATTTGTCACATTGAACACATATTTAAATATTTTTGAAGGGTAAAATTAACGGCTATGGGACAGTGGTTTCTTAGATTTATGCGGATATTACACTCAGAAATAAAACTATTTTTATGGATTACTACAAATGCTGTATAGAAATCAAAACATTGGAAAGTAAAACATAAAAATGTAACAAAACAAGAATTTTCCTTTGTTCAGGCATCTTAGAGTAATTTGTGAACATACATAAACAAGATTCAGATACTTTGCAAACTTCCTCGTTTTCTTGAAGGCAGTTAAAAAAAATACAAAATTTCCAATGAAATATGTAAAAATCATAATGACGGTTTTGCAAAAAAAAAAATATTACTATAAAGTGAAATTATGAGCATTATACATTTTTGATATCAAAAGTAAACTATTGCACTTTTAAAAAATGATATGAAATTTCTCAAAAAGGATTTGTGTAACTCAATGATTTATTTTATTTGCAGTTGGATCCAATAACTAAAAGACCAATAGTTGATCCAGTGAAGAACCAAGTCTGTGGCCATATATATGAAAAGGAATCAATAATGTCCCTTATTAATACGAAGAAAAGGACAATATGTCCAGGTAATTTTAAGTTTTATTGAGACTTATTTTCTACAAGCTATTTGTATTTACGGACATGCTGCCTAATAAAAAAATGCTATATGTTATAACTATTTTAATTACTTTACATAAATAAAATTTTTAGTCATTTATTCTATTTATTAAGGGTGTTTTATTATAAATATTTTGTCAACATTGGACAACAATTAATTTTTTTCAGTGGCCGGCTGCGGCAATAGACAACAAATATTCAAAAACCAACTGGTAGCTGATGATGAGTTGAGGTTCCGGCTCACTCTCACACAACATTCCACTATGATACAAGAGAGAACCATATTGGATTTGGATAATTCAGAGACACTGTAAATATAAAAGCTAAGTGTAAATAAATTTACCTAAGGTCTCATAAAGTTATTTTTATTCTTTACCAAGTAGGTATAGTCCTTGCAAAAAACTTCACTGATGTGAACACAAGACACATTGCGTTGTGAATAAGTTCAGCTTGGATTTGTAGATGACTTAAATATAATTATCGTTTTTAATATAGCGATAGGAATAAAAATAACACACCACATAAGGGCAACCTCAATTGTAATGGTACTGAAAAAGAAGCATGTATTCTAAACGTCATTTCAATATTCAGATTTGTACATTTGTATCTGCATCAGCCAAAAATGTCGCACAGCAAGGCACTGGCTTCATCCACAATCGAGAGTACGATTGAGAGGGGTATAGCCCATCACACTAGCTTAATGAGGGCGGACTTTACATAACATAGAATTTATTACAAATCGCCATAGTATACAGGTTTCCACAGTAGGTTTTCTTACGCTGGTGTACTGCCTGGTGATTGACTCTTAATATACACGACTGTAGAAAAGTCAGAGGTGTGCCCTGGGATTTGAACCCGCGACCGCCGTGATTAGATACATAGGTTGTAGCAAAAAATGCCAATGGCCACACATGCTACGCCCCCTGTTTCTAAATGGTAATAAAGCAAAACATACAGGGGTAACAGAGAAACTAACTGTGAGATCCAATATATCTTTATTACAGCAAAATTCTTTCAGAAGCGTCATTTTAATCACATAAACAGAGTATAATCGCTGTACAAAATAAAACTTTCGATTTATGTAAAATATTGTAGAAAAAAATAATACATTTATTATGATGAAGAATATTACCACACATAAATATTTAGATGCGCCATTTTCTCAATTTGTCACATTATGACTACTGATTGGATAGGTAAAATGATTGAATAGAAGTGGCATATTGATTTGCTTTAATTTAATTTATTGATTGTTTAATTTAATTATTTATTGATTAATTAATGGTGTAATAATTTAGAATATTTCAGACCATTTTGCCTCAAAATATGGCACATCTAAAATTCCATATGTGTTTTATAATTAATATTGGTCCACAAAATTATATAGAAAGGTGCAGACAAAATTAATATAATAGCACTAAAGTAACTATTGAAGCTTACATATCTACATAATTACAATATATAGAGAAAATTCTTTAAAGGGGTAACTATAGGTAAGTATCAATAAAGTGGTGTTTTCGTTCAAATTACAGGTATATTATTAAATTACCATTTTGGACATGACCATATTGGGGATTCTTTTTATAGGTTAAATAGTTTTTTTTAAAATCTGCAGAATATGTCTCCCTAGGAATCCCCAGGAATTGCCCAGGAATAGTATTTCCTAACATTTCAATAAAAGAATAATTATATTTAATGCGATGCGATGATCATTAAATGAAACTGTTTGATGTAACCAAACATTCCAAGTACAAATAAATACTTTATCACTCCATTCTTCCTGGCTCATCAAAGATTCTTATCGTTACATCATCACCTCAATATGGTCATGTACAAAATGTGTATCTAAGGGTAAACATTTACATTCATTCTCTCAGCCACAGCTCCGTGTCTACACGATTAAAGCTAACCACACACGCCCGTCCAAGCATAAAATTTAATAAGTGCACTATCGGGTTCTTAAATGTATTAAGTTGTGAATAAATTGAAACGTACGCATTTAGTACATTTGCAACATCTGTAGGTGGAAAACATGCGGTTTTTGAACATCTATTTTATCTGCTAACGCGAATTCTATTAACGTGTTCATGATTCCACCCACCCTGTATATCTTTAACAGACATGTTAATTTGTACAATATATTAATTACTTGTAAGCTAAATGAAAATCAATTAAAAATTGTTTTTAAAAACCATCACATTATTTATGGTTCCGTTTTACCGTCCTATGTATTCGAATACGAGTTCATAATAATTTTGGCACATACAGCACACTGCCAGCAATGTGATGACCATTATTTATTCCTTGGCAATAATCATGTAAAAATAGTTTTAATAAGTATTTTTAAAAAATCGCAATACGAACCTGCGTACAATTTTGCAATCTTTCTCTCGTTATATTCGATTGTGCGTTGGTATTGTCTAAAATTAATGTAATTTCACCAGTATTGAATGCATTATTTTTCTTCAGCATTAAGTTTCAATATTATTTTATTAATATCTGACGAAAAGCACTGGTTTTTACTGCATTACAACTACCGCACAAAATGTAGCTGACAAATGTACTAAATGTGTCCATAATACATTTATATCATAATACAAAATTATAAGCCTCATAAGCTATACAATATAAGAATATATTCACGTGACACTACGCGATACTATGTTGTACTCTGAGTATTCCGTAGGTATCGCAGTTATTTTGTATGATTTTCATTGAAACAGAGCGGATACCGCAAACAAAACACCTATTCAAGTCGTCTACTATCTTCTATCGCAGAAAACGCTATTACATTGGACATGTTAATGCTATATTAGCTTACGAGTATAAATGCTTGTTGTTATGAAAACATATTTCAAATGCGTTAATAAGTTTATTTTACTTAATGTTCCAAATTACGCCACAAGTCAATAGATTTGAGAATATGTACCATACTGCTGTTTCTGTCTCTGTCATTCTTGCGTAATGGCAGTATCTTTTCTCTCGCTCTATTTGTCTCTTGTCGCCTGGTACACGCGCATAGTTTTTGTTCAGGATGTCCGCTCTAATACGTTGTTTCAATGGGTAAGATTTTTTTATTAAGCGTTAAGTATGTTGTTGCGATACTTGTAAAGTTATTTTATCGAGTTTCTATAGCAAGCAATTTGTCTATGTAGTTTATACAAATGTATTGCAAATTATTCTAACAGAACAACCGAATGTGTCCTTATGATGAAATAATAAAGAGAGATAAAAATCGAAAATAAATAAAATATTTTAAATATAATATTAAATAGACGTATAAGTAGTATAATTAGTAGAAGTATAATTAGTAATTATTGAGGCTTGTCATTCAACATCGAGGTAAATATTTTTAGAGTATTGTTAATTAATTTTGCTTGCTATAAAACCTCGATATACATATTATTTATTGAGAATAAAGGAATTAATGTTAATTTATATAGTTGTTACAGAAACGTCTATATTACAATAGGAATGTAAAAATGTGAGATAGTCACAAAAATATCTCATTCACAATACATCTTATTAATCTTACATATTATAAATTATGTTCGATTAGACCAATATTGATTTAAATAGGACAATGTTATGTTATACTGTTACGGTTCTTATCCATTAGCGAAATTCACGCAGTTGTTTATGTAATGGCACGAACCATGTTGGCATATGGGCAATTAAGTATGGAAAAGTATTTTTGTTACAGCAACATAAAATGATCTTTATTTTCATACATTTTCTGGACATTTATTTTAAGAGGCAATACGTTAGATCTGGATAGCAACAATATTTTAAAAATAATTATTAAAAACCCTATTTTTTATTCTTTCAAGTAGAAACTTGGCGTTATCCCGACCGGTGCCAATATTTTTCAATGAAACATATTTAAGAGTCTCCTCGATTTCATCCTGCTCGTATTGTTGTCTGGAAGAGATCGCTCGCAGCGATAAGACCGCCCATTGCTTCACCAAATATGTAATTGTTTCATTATTATTTTCTGTGTTTAATTTTATTTGGTCTTTAATAAATTGATATTATGGTTTAAAAAACACTATCACATTGTGGGACTGAACATACAAGGCGAAATGTGGGTGTCCAGGCACCTCTGCCTAACCCTTCTGGGAAAAAGGCGTGAGTTTATGTATGTATGTATTATTATGGTTTAAAAAAATAAGTTGAAGCACTTTGTTAGTTACATAAATAATAATGTATAACTTACAGGATACAAGGATACTACACTCGTTACAATTTCGCTAATGGAAGTGGCCTGTCCAATTTTTTTTACTTCTTCTTTCCGTTACATTTCATGCCATTTTTCCAATTCTTTTTTATAGCTCAAAGCGTCATAATCTTAATAAAAAGTCACGAATCTCCTCAAATTCTAGTCCTATATTTGAAAATCTATAAAATTGGTGCGATCCCAATCGCCTTTAAATATAGATTTAAATGCATGAAAAACTAGCAATTGATTACGGTCGAGAACACAATTTAAACTATGACTAGATAGTTTAGATAAAGCATAGAAATAGGGCCTAATCGGTTTTAGCGATATCGGTAATTGCCGATATAACCCCAGCAATGCAAGCTTTCAAATCATCGCTAAAATCGCGCCTTAAATCTGAGAACTTCTTTAAGGATTCCGGCACCTTGGCATCTTTGTAGTCGACCGCAATGGCGTTCTTTTTTAATGTAATATCAAGGAACGCAAGGAGGTTCTCAGCGACCTCTCTCGGCATTTTGGAGTAATTAGTGTCTACAAGAACTGAAACGTGATTACCGATTTCCGACTTTATTAACTGGGTGATAAAGCTCTTTTCGTAGTCGTAGGTGGGTGGTTCTGCGTCGGGGGAGATGGGCTTCAAGCACTGTATGGCTAGGAGAGTGAGGGCGAGTATCGCTTCGTTCTGCATGACCGCATGACTCGCCACCAGCATGTTCACTAGACTCGATATGCAACCTTCCACCTATGAAACAATAATTGTTTGGTTATAATTATGCATTCTTCCCAAAACAACATCATTTTATGAACAAACTCAATTTAATTTATATTTTGTAATGCATTGTTTTATAACGCATATTAATATATTACACAAAGAATTAACTCATTTGTTGAGTTGCTAAGCCCGTCATAGAAGGGTCGTCGAAAATGGTAATGTTTACCCTGTGTATGAATATGTATAATACGTAAACTGCATTGGAACAGTGGGGCGGTCCCAGGCGCTCCAAATAAATAACTTGATTGCAGAGATTTTCAATAATTAGCAGTAAACGGTTATGGGCTTTTAATGCTTTAGGTGTATGTGTGTGTGAGTGTATACTTATGTGCGTGAGTTTGCGTACTTGTGCATGTGAGGTTGCGTACTTGTTCCTGTGAGTTTGCGTACTTGTTCGTGTGAGTGCATACTTGTGTGTGTGAGTTTGCGTGCTTGTGCGTATGATTTTGCGTACTTGTGCCTGTGAGTGCGTACTTGTGCGTGTGAGTTAGCGTGCATGCGCGTGTACCTGCACGATGTTGTTCCATTGCGGCTGGTGTCGCAGCTGCTTGACGGTCCAGGCGAGCAGGCGCGGCGCCTCGCCCGCGGCGCCCGCGTACTCGCCCGCGTGCCCCCACTTCGCCACCGACGCCAGCGCATTGTGATCCACCGCCAGCTGCTTCGCCACGCCCTCTGCAACACATTTTATGCAACTTATCAATATATTTTTATTGTACTTATTAACATGCTTGGCTTTGACCATATTCTACTTACCGTCAGTTGCAATTGTGGTCGCCTTACACATCTATGAAATAATAATAATAAAAATCATACAGAAGTATGGACTAAAGAACAGAAGATTTTTCTACTCAATTTTATCTAGTTTATTAATCCACGACACATCTAAATAGTATACCAACAACCACAATCAATTCAAATGTAATTCAATACTTGTAATTCAAGTAGTTGTTGGGTTTTAGTACTGTCCATGAGCTGTCGTATCGCTTACCATCAGGCGACGGGCATGCTCGTCTTGTCATTCATTGCAACAAAAAAGTACTAGGTATCCAAAACTCCAAAATACCTTGTCCATCAACCAGCATGCGTACAGCGGCGAGGAGTTTATACGCCACATGATGGTGTTCCACGTGGGGCAGAGCGCTGAGGTATATGGGCGCGGCCCGGCCCTGCACCGCCGCCACGCGCTTGTTCGCCACCGGCACGGTCAGGTTGCGAAGAGCTGACAGCACCCCGTGTTGGATCTTAGTCAGTACCGTGGGCTTTATCGGATGGGGGACGTCTGGCTCCTTGATCATGCTCATAGCGAAGCCGTGGTATGTTTCGAATATGTCTGGAATACCAGGAATAAGTATGGTTGAATAACATAACCAAATAGTTAGAATTCACACTGCAAGTGCAACATATTTAATTAGTATTTGCTTTCACAGTGGAAAAAAGGGTAAACTTTATGAAAGAGATGTTCATAAAGGTATGGAATAATCTTGGGTTAATAATTAGTATGGTGGACTAAAATACCAGCTGTCAGTCAGACATAAAATTATAAGCCAAACAATTTATCGCAACATGAGCAATACAATAATATTGCACTGAAACTGTACCAAACACATATTATGTTTAGGATAAAAGCAGTCTGTAGAAAAACGACTACTATGTTTAATTTACTAACCCAGCAGCTTATCAAATATCTTGTCGTCCATCATCTGTTCGCAGTAGTCGTCCTGCCTGGCAAAGTTGCCAATAGCCAACACGGCAGTGGTCAGCAAATGGTAATTGGTAGAGTTGAGCCATCGCACCATAGTTAAGTACACTTCACCAACGCCATTTTGGTATAAGGTGTGCATGGCCTCATCTGCAACACAAAAACGTCACTAGTATATCTCATTGTAATAAAACACCAATTTCTTACTGTACAATTTAATAAATCCTAGAATTTCCATAGATATTCAACCCCCTATTCTGTTTAAGGATTTGAATATGGAATTATTTTGTATATTAATTTAAGACTCATGCTCCAAAACACATGTTACATAAAACTCATTTTTCATATTATTTAAATCAACATTACCTCCAGTCAACACAATAATGATGAGGTCACAAGCCTGCTTCATAAGGGCTATAACATCTACATCATCTGCAGTCAAGTCTCCAGCTTCATGCCTCTTGGTTAACTGCTCAAGACGAGTACACACTGTTTGTACACCACCTTCATTCGCCAGAAGATTTTTGACTGAATCTGTTGATTAAGTTAACAATTTATGGTATTTTTTAGTACTTTTGACATCTGTCAATCAGCTTCAAGCCAGACAGGTGGATAATGCATAAAAAAACATTGAATTCAAATTAAAGCAACCTAGTTTTGAAACAGAACATTACACCATCTATTGTTTGGTGTCATTGTCATAGTTCTACTATTGTATTCTAATATTTTTTATCAACCCACAATCTCATCACAGCAAATTATGTTAACCAGAATCAATAATTGCACACTACTTGTCTTACATCTATAACAAATCTTGGGGAGTAATTTACCTTGACTCTCACCAACCACAAAATTAATTAGAAATTAGAAGGTACAAACAGAACATTGTAATCACTACAAATCATTTAACATCACAATAAACATAAAAATATTCTGCTATGTATAAAAACTGTCTTACCATGTTCTGCTTGAGCATGTAAATGATCTAGACACAGCTCCGAAATGTCAATATTGGTGGTCACTTTCAAAATTCTAAGCACATTCACATTAATCCCTTCATCGAACACAATTTCTGATGAGTTGTCATTTATCACACTTAGAATTAACAAAGAAGTTGAGACCATGTCATCATCCATATCATCATTTGCCAATTCTTGGTCCAAAATTTTATTGATTACTTCAAGCAAACCTTCTTTGATGACTTCTTCTGAAAACTGCTTGCCGCCAATGCAGTAGTTTAAAAGAGTTTTACTTGAAAACATTTTAATATCTTTAAATTGGCTGTTCAGTTCCACCAATTCAGACATTGTTTCTTTAAATTGGGTATTTGATGACCTCTTCAGCAAATCTATCAATAATGGTAAACCATCACAATCTAAAATTATTTTTCTAGCTTCGTCACAGTCGCAGCACAAATTCCCTAAAGCCCTGCAGCATTGCTTTAAGGTCGGAATATTTTCTTGATTTAATTCTTGTTGCAATAATTTTAGTAGCGGCTGTATGATTTCTATTTGCGAATAAATTGCTCGATGCTCCTCAGATTTGACAAGTTCCGCAATCGCTTGGCAGGTCATCATTACGATTTCAGGATTTTTGTGGCACATTAGAACTTTCATACACGAAGACACATCCTTTTCATAGTCTTTCCCAAGTAAAATAATATGCTGGAGCACATCTTTTAACTCATCAATATTAGTAATATTATGTATGACTAACAACGGCAGAGAACGCGGTTGCTGGCCTGATGTACCTGCAATGGAATTATCTTTGCGAATTATTTATGAAAATCTGAAAAACACGATGTGTTGGAACCCAAAACTTACCATCCATTGTGACTGTTTACTGAAAGAAAGATTCGTAGTATTGCACAAAGAACCTATACAAAAAACATCTATGTATCAAACATAATATAATTGTGAGTAAAAATCAGAAAACTGCGTAAAACAAGGTAAATTCCACAATAATTTAATTATTCGATTAAATAAGTACTGCCAAATGTCAGTGTCATTTGCGTTTTGTATCTACAAATTTCAATTTCATAAAGTATGGCTTATTTCGTCACGAAACATTGTCATGTCAAGGTACGATTGTATTTATTTCATGATTTATTTACCTCATATTGCACTAGAAAATAGTTATGTGCTCAGATGTGTATTGTGTTAAGGGTAAGTATGTATTGTTAAATACGTACAAAAAAAAATCTAACATACTTAAATGTATGATTATGAACGAAACAAAGATTATCATTACATTCAAGAAATACACACAAAGTCAAAGTTTTATGGATAGATTATCATATTAGGTTTTCATCTTCGATCAAATATACACTAGATACACAGTTCCCTGTCAAAGTTCTGTGAAAAAGTGGCACCGATGCATGACATTAAAAAAACGTAAACAAAAAGATCACATATTCCAAATATGTTAACACAAATTCCACCTTATTCCTGGAGCTTAAAGTAGCTTTTCACATAATATTGTCTAAAGTTCTGCGACGTTTTAGAAGCAACGGTCGGTGCGTGACTGAAGGCGAAAGAGTGCTTAAAGCACTCTTTTTTGGTGCCATTTTCTAAGCGCTCATGTTGTATCTAGTGTATATTTTATCGAAGGTTTTCATAGTTGATTATTTTTCACGACCTTGAATTTAAATTTTATAACTGCCATATGGCGTAAAACCGTAGGCGTACCGTTATAAAACACTCGTAAATTACGGAACAGGGCGTATTGGTCGCATAAAATACCGCAGGCGCGCTATATTTCACAATGAAATTCATGTTTTTGCCATAAATAAATCGAGCTTGATTTTTCATAAATCGTTATGACGAATTGTTTATTATGAAACTATCTATAGCATTATTTATTTCTCTGTGTTATATAATGCAAACAGTCGGTGGTAGTCAGACATATCTCTATGAAAAAATGCATAACTACGGATTAGGAAGGCGCGTTATGTGAGTATCGTTTTGCATAATGATTTGAACCTATTTAAATTTATAAAAACAACACAAGTGGAAGATTTAAGGTAGTACTTAGTTATAATTAAAGGAGAGACGGTGGACTCCTGTCCCTCGCATTCTCTTTCTGCATCACGGTCGGGACTCAGGAATCGTGATGAAAATTTGATCATAGATACTTTCTTAGCTGATGTATGAAATAGATGGCTAAATATACATAAAATATTTTTCCAGACCACGGATTTCAAGACGATTCGACGCGCGCTATGCGTTTCCAGAACCATTACCTCCTTCATCTAGGTCTCCGTTAGTACACTCACCATATCAAAACCTGTATCAAGGCGCCAGGGTTACGAATGACACGAGGGTCTATAGAAGGAGGTTTAATTATCAACCGAAGCATGTTGGTCATAAAGTGTTGTCTGAGGGACTTTTTGATTGCACTGTGAGTTGTAATTGAGTTAATAATTAGCTAGACTGATTGTAAAATTCAATCAGTAAGTTTATATAAACGAGAAAGGAAATTGGCACAGTGTTTAGTTAAAAATTAATGAAATAAACTAATTCCTTAAAGGAATTATTATTTAAAAAAAGAACACAATTGTTGGAACACAAATATTAATAATGTCGCCTCTTGATTTGAGTAGGTTGAGAGAAATAATGTGTTGCTAGTCAAAGTGTTCAGGCGCTAGACGTTATTTTTATACACCCAACAGTCACATACATAGTCCTGACCCCACGCTAAGACCGGGTCTTGTGCCGTGGGTATCAGGAACTACGTAAGACTTTTCAGTCTCACAAACACCCAGACTCGAAACAAATAATTATGGTTCACACCAATATTTGTTTCGGTGCGGGGATCGAACCCGCGGTCTCTCATTTCATAGCTGGCATCAAACCAACTGTGCCACGGAGGCTGTCCTTTGATCTATGACATACATTTGTACGTACAGCTTTAGGTTTCTGTGTAACGTAAGCCCTTAATTACTTTACACTGTACAATTATTTCTAAAGTATAATTTTAATTTCAGATAACCCACTTAGCAGTAGAAACCACGGATGGCATACCCATAATACTCCGAGGCGGAGCTGGCTATCGTTTCTTCAACGTAGTGATTAAAGCAAAACCGGGCGATCAACTCAAAGGCAGTGTTAGAGCGTATTGCAAGTACAATAATCATAGTTAATAAAAAAATATCATACTGGTTATGCTTTTGTTACTTGGAATCCTTTTAAATATTGGTCGGCGCATGGTCCATACCTATGTAGTTGGTATTTAACGTAAAAACATGCTTATATTAATTATTCTTTAGGTTAGGCAGAGAGGCGTCGTGTCACTCTAGACCAGTGCTTCTTATCCGGTGGTCCCTGGAAGCATCCTAAGTGGTCTGCATAGCCATCCCAAGGCTACCCATCAAATAAAATCCATGTTTTATTTATGGATTGATAGAAAAACTTTTTATTAAGTTGCATTTCGATACTGTATGAATATACAACAGAACCAGTGACTCAACTGGGTTGTCAATGACTAGACAGAAATTTTGTGAAATGGTCCCTCATGAAGGTTAAGAGCCACTGTTTTAGATGCTGTTCGTCGCATGTACCATACTAACTGACATAATTAAACTAATGCTTATATTCATGATTCGTTGGGGTTGGCAGATGGGCGTCGCCATACTCTAGAGTCTAGGCAGTCGGCCGGGTGGTTACATGGAAAAAAATGAGCCATTTATGGGAAACCGAGTGGCGTCCATATTGCGCTTGAGGTTTATCAAGGATTCCCACTCGATATCATGGAAAAGGGTTAATACCCAACCCAGACTGCAATATTCCCAATATATATGGATAAGGCCCCTGGACGCTGGAGTACAAGAAGGGAGTTTGAATGTTTTCATTTCGTCAAGAAAGACGTCAGCTTTTAAATAATTTGTGAAGGTCCAAGATATACCCATAGTAGATTACGAATAAATGTGTTAACATTATTTAAGGTCTTAGAGTTAATTACACTTATCGAGTTAGTATTTACTAGACATTCATAATATTTATCATGTGACCTAGGTGTTCATAATATAAACACTAAAGTTTACCAAATGACATTCCTATTGGGGTGATAAAGCGTAATTTAGATAACTACACATTTGTATACAACAATAAATGTTTATGTAATAGTATTGTAAATACAGCGTATTTAGATGATGCTGGCAAAGTTAAAAATAAGTAGAAACAAAAATGATTTGGGTGGAGCTTATCGCCATATCTGGCACAAACTTCTGACTCCGGTCTGATAATGAATAGAAAAATCCAGTATCACTTTGTCCGACCTGGGATTCGAACCCGAGACCAGAGTTTTGCAATCATACCGTAGTACAGCTGCGCCATCGATGCAGTCGATATACCGTATATAGGATATAGCGTACCAAAAGGAGTATTTATTACTACTACATTCCCCGTTAGTCAAGTGCGAATTCCAATAGGCGTATTAGGCTCTGGCAGAGAATATTCCAGATCGAATATATTCAAAACACTTTCGACATACGAGTATTTTTATTGCAATTAATGGCGAGACGAGCATACCAGTCGTCTCATGGTAAGCGACACGACCACACATGGACAGTAGCAAAACCATACAACACAATGAATTCAAAAGCAATGATAGGCTCACCATTGCGCTCGCCATTCTGAGAGACAAGATGTTAAGTTTAATTATGTCCAGTAGTTACTCTGGCTATGATATTCTTCAACCCGGACCACAAAAAAGTGCATTTACATTGTTGTTTGGCGAGAGGAATATACATTGTGGTGGTACCTATCCAGGCAGCCTCTTATATAATATGACCTACCACCAGTAAAGTAGCTTCAAATTCCATATAAATTTTTGTACCAATAGTTTTTGTAAATACACAAGGACTTCGCAACGTGAAAGGTTACGTAGGGTGTTCAAACAGTCACATGTTGTAGCAATCGAGCACTCTAAATAACAACAAAAACAAAAAAAAATGTAGAAAAACAATTGACCAAACACATACCGGGTATCTCAAGACTGCTACCGAAAACGAAGCCGGGTGGTAGTTTTAGTGACTACAAACACAATGCAAGTAAATTTTTTGCAAAAAAACGCGACATTTTTTTTTATAATTTTTTAAATGTCATCATTTTTGGGTGGTAAATCCAAAGTTTTTGCTAAAATAATAGTGTGTACCCTTTTATTTATAAAGACCCTAAGGTATAAAATAATTTAAATCATTATTTTAGCAAAAACTATGGATTCGCCACCCAAAAGTGAGGATATTAAAAAAATCATATAAAAAATTGTCGCGTTTTTTTGCAAAAATTTTACTTGCGTTGTGTTTGTAGTCACTAAAACTACCACCCGGCTTCGTTTTCGGTAGCAGTCTTGATATACCCTGTATGAAACTGAAAGCACTGACGTCTGCAGATTTCCTTGAGTTAGTGGCAACAGGTGAAATTGTTAACGATATGCGCGGGCGTGCCTTGTCTACATCGCATCGTCGGCCCATAACTCTCGGTGCGTTACCACCGCCACGATAAATCAACGGTTTGTTTGCCTGTCCGTTTGTTCTCTGAAACTATTAGCTAGATAAAGCGTGATAGAAGACTACATAGTACGATTGTGAGTCATATCGGCTGTGTTTCACAACAATTGTTCTGTAGTTTGCAGTGACGTACGTGATAGGTCATATTATTGTATTGATCTTTGCTTCGGTGGCGTAGTTGTACTACGATACTATTACAACGCTGCGGTCTCAGTTTCGAGTCCTGGGTCCGGAATAGTGATAATGGAATTTTCTATTTAATGTTAGCTCAAAGTTAGAAATTTGTGCCCGATAGGACGGTAGGCTCGTCCTCTATCATAGTATGGGATGAAACGCGTATAATATTTAATTTTTATACCATAATTATCATCATTATTTTCTCATTTAGTCTTCGGTCTGTTAGGTCCCACTGCTGGTTATATGCCTTTCTCATACTATGCCACTAAATAGCATGTATATAGTATATACCAATATACCATCAACAAATGAAAATGAGCAAGCGGTGTACCTGATACTTGACGATGGTATTTCGCTATTCAAAACCATGTTGGAGAAACTTGGGTGTATTGTTCCCCCATTAGTGGACATAATTATGCAAAAGAAAAAATATATCAGTAAACCGTCGTGCGACTAATAGTTAACTTGCCCTGATATTTGATACTCTTGGCAGTTGTAATGGGGAAATTGTTGACAATACAAGGTCACTGCTTTTCGTTTACGAAATTGGAATTGACGTAAGAAATTTTTTCCAGTGTTTGGAGAATTGAGAATGGAGTGACCGTCTCAACCACACCGGAAGACAGCCTACGCTGCGAATTCAGAGCTTTTCTTACGCGGTAATTTTATTTTCAATTTGGCATCGAATATAACACAATGAGATTACAATATTAGGAGTTTTAAGCAACATAACTACGTGTGAATAGCAAAAATACAACACTATAAAAGTAATTGAACCGACATTATGAATATGTTCATTTAAACCTGATCCCCATGCCCTATGGTGTTGTAGATGTCCATGGGCGACGGTGTTCACTTACCATCAGGTGAACCGTGTGCTCGTTTGCCCCCTATAATATAAAAAAGGGGTTTACACATTGACTTATATTTTGATATCGATGGGTTTACACTATTATAATACGAAGTTGTTCTGTCAATAACTTTAGAAAATATATTCCAAAAAAATTACATACATACATACATAAACTCACGCCTTTTTCCCCGAAAGGGTAGGCAGAGGTGCCAGGAACACCCACATTTCGCCTTGTATGTTCCGTCCCACAATGTGATAGGTGGCGAGCCTATCGCCAATTAAAAAAATTACACAAACACTTATTTGGTTTCCTTCCCACAACTCTAAATTTAACTGAAAAGAAATGTATGTCTACAGTTGACACCGTACAGGATATTGTAGATTTATTATGTGGTATTTTCTATGACAATATTTTATCTGGTGAAACGGAAATACACCCACACTGATCGTGGAATATGTAGTTCTGAAAACATAATTTCAGGTAAATACTTGATTTAGGTTAATGAATAGTGATTCACCTGGCGATTGATTGACTACCTGTATTCATGTATTTGTAGTTTCGTGTTCGAAGAAACATGGAATTAATGGAACAATTCGCTGATTTCAATGTAGGGGAAGGCCGGGTAAAGTGAATACCCCGGGCAAAGCGAATACTCCCCACTATTCCTAAATTATTATTTTTTCATTCAACATGCCACCACTGTTACGTTTGGCCATCTTGGTTTAATACGCGGCAAACATAGAAGCGAGGGGCCGCGTCGCGTCCCATTCGCGGAGAGGAGATTTGTGTTTTCGTAAATAAAAGATTGATTTTACGCGGTAAGTACATTGATCAATTCTCCTGTATTACTAGTTTTTGATTTATAGGAATGTCTTGATTTAGTAGCATATCAAAGTAGTTTTTTATGGTATATTTAACAGAAAGGCGGAATTATTAGTTTCTGTATAAATAGTGTTAACCTCAAAACTTACCCAGTCGGGCAAAGTGAATAGGACAAAGTGGATATAGTCCACTTTGCTCTATTTACTTTGACTGCCATTTCTCATTGGTGACTTATTATCTAAACATGTATTTTATTTGTTTCAGGTGGTGAATAAATATAAAAAAATCTAAGCAAGGGACGTGGGATGAAAATGCTATGCAAACGGCTATTGATTTGTGCAGGGTTGGAGAATCAATAAAAAGCACAGCTAAAAAGTATGGTTTGGCTTATGCGACCTTGTATAGGCAAACCTTTTATAAGTAAAGTATTTATTTTATTCAGTTTATCAAAGTTATTTTTATGTTATCAGAGATTGAATATGGGTAATCACTTTGCTCAAGTTCTGTATCCGCTTTACCCGGGGTACCGGGCAAAGCGAATACTTTCGTACTTTTTAAAATTTTAATTGTAGTTGATTATTGCTTAAATATTAAGGGTAACTGATGTCCGTATTTGTACGAGCAATAAATAAAGACTGGTTTCTGATAATTATTTCGATTTTGTATTATATACCTTTTCTGCTATAACCTTAAAAACCTTAAGGTATCCACTTTGCCCGGCCTTCCCCTATGTATAACTTGTCTAAAAAAAATCTGAATCGTTTGTTATCTATTAACATTATCCTCGATTTGTTTTGTTCATAGATTTGAGTTATTTTGTTTTTTTTTCCGCCTAGTATTTTTGGGCGGGAAATCTCCTTTGTGCTAAACAGTGAAACTTGTTGATTGTTTTACAGCGCCATCTATGTACACACGATTAAAAAGATCTCTACTAATGCCACATTATTGTTTTTCCTGAATCAGTTCCTATTCGTGTTGTTCTGTACATTAGATAGATGAATTTGTGCTAGTTTCTTCTATTAAACCATGATCGGTGGTGTGAGACATTCATTTTGATATCCCCTTATTTTAGCACTAATTCCTAATTTAAAATTTTGATTTCAAATTAACTAACAACGAATTGTATGGCTTTTTTTACTCGTTGAATTTTGTATTGATTCATTTTTTTTTATCTTCTTAATATTTTCCTAGAATCACCTCCGATAACACTCATGCAATATGTAGATACTTAGTATAGATCGATTAAAACTTGTAAAAATTAATACCTAACATAGAAAAAGTTAGACTACATGTCACGATTCAAATTCCGTATTTCGAATGTAATGATTTCCATTGAACGTCACATGGTAAGTAGTACAGACGACGTCAAACAAACAAGTGGAGCGAGTGTTATAAACAATTAAAAGCATTCGGTTCCTGCGGGATTGAGGCGGTTTTAACTAACTCGCCGCGGCTACAAAGTGTCCCTTTTTGTGATGTAACGGAAGAACATATTTATTGAAAGCAATAACCTGTATTCAAAAGTTTGATTTAGTCATGGACTAAAATTGTAATCAATTTTAGTGCTTATAGCATTATCATTAAAGCTATTAGAAAGAACTGGGCATTTTCCTGTCCTACGAAAGGAAGAAAAATTATAATCATAAAGATGTTTCATTTTAGGTATCCAAACTTGTGGCTTTTATCTTATATCAGCCTTCTCACAATGTCTGAAAAAAAAACATTAAAATCGAAAAAAGATGGAAATTTATCCCCAGTCGACAAAATTCTCCCTCGAAACCTTATACACGGGCAGATTCCGAAATGCACTGTTTTTGCTAGGGTCGTTTTTTCCAATATTTCATTTTTGTGTACAATGCTCGCTAGCCAAACGAATACGTTTGCTTAACAACTGACATATTTTTTTAATTACTTAAAGAAAAATATGTCACATATTACCACGTAATTTAAAGACACACTGTACAATTGCATTGAACCTCGATGTATTTTATTAAGACCAAACCGATTGTAGGAGACACAGCGGACGAGTCGTTCGTCAATTTTTATCATACCTTCAAAATGTGCTAATAATAACAATTTGTTGCGTTGTTGTTTGTTATTGTGTATTTAATATGTACCTGTGTGGAATCAGTGGATTTTTTAAGAGAAGGAGACCAGATATTCAGAGGGTAAGTCTATTTTACTAAATATTCCGCCGTTATTTTACACTGGTCTTAAATTGCAATGGTCTTGTAAACAAAAGCAATTTCAAGAATATACTAATCGTGCTAATTAATTTTTAAGTGTTGTTCTGTTATTTTACTCGTAGATCGGAGAAATGTTTATGCATACCAGTAATACAGTGGACCTCCGGTAGTCCGACAAAAATTTTGCAGGGCAGTGTCGGACTATCGAATTTGTCGGATTATAGAGTACTGCCTAAGACCCCCTATAGTCCGTTTTTTTTTACAAAAGTGTACCTTGTAATCCGACTAATTACAGACTCACTGATAAGATTCTTTATATGTATTATATATATGTACTCTGAAGTACAAATCATGCTTCGTTATGTATATCAAATTTAGTAAATGTAGCACCGCCATCCTCTCGCATGTAGTCAATTTCAACCTAAGCAATCAGAATCAAAACGCGTCGAGCACAATAATGATGATGCGTACAAGTTGTAACTTATTCAGTCATGTATTAGCGAATATTATCAAAAATTAATATTCAATAATAAATAATAGATCATGTCGGATTATAGGGGGTGCCGGATTAGACAGGGGCCGGATTACCGGGGGTCCACTGTAGTATGCTTATTAAAAGTGGCGGTCAAGATATCAAGGGAAATATTGACTAATGTTTTACCCAAAAAAAAAGAATCATTAATCCTTCTTACATGACTTGGGTTTATAATTTGTGATATTCATAACGTAAAAGAAACACACTGTTATTTATTGCAACCTGCATGGAAGATTTTTTGATATCGGTAAATTAAGAAATTATTCTAGTTAAGAAAAAATTGTTTGACCAAGTTCATAGTAGTTTCGGCGGAGAATTAGAAGGGCGTAGCTTCTTTTCTTATTTAAATGATTACCTATGTGATGATCAACAAATATTGGTTGATTTTAACAGCCTCCGTGGCGAAGTTGGTAAGACACCGGCTGTGAAACGTGAGGCCGAGGGTTCGATCTCCGCACCGTGACAAATGTTTGTGAGCCCCATAAGTAAGTTTCTCGGGGCTGGGAGTTCACAAGATCTAAGAGCTTATCATAGCTTATGATACCCACGATACAATACTTAATTGATCTTAACGAGGGATGAGAACTATGTATGTGATTGTTAGGTGTATTTTTTATTTGTTATTTATTTTGGCATAGGTTTGTATGTCAGGTAGGAGTGCCATAGAAAGTTCGCTAAAGGCGTCATAGAATCACTCCCAGGGCGCCGATAGTGCTAAATCCGGCTCTGTTAGTACCTAACAGTATATTAAGAGAGACTGAGAAATGAATATTGTAATTGTTCCATTTGGCACCAGTTATATCATTTAAATTAGGGCAGGTGTGGATCAAGAGTGTAGAATAGAAGAACTTCTCATGTTTTTTAAATGTTTTTCATAATACTAGACGAATGTGTGTCTGTGTGAAATAACGTAAATACGTATTAAAGGGATATTTCAAACAGGTAATAAAATAACATTTCCTAATGAATATGGTATTAAACAATAACAAATGGATCGCCTGATAGTCCGCCACTCAACTAACACTAGAAAAACATATGGGGAAAATCGCACTTACTTTTCCTTAAGAAAATAAGAGTAAGTAAGGAGTGAGGAGAATACAAGAGAAGCTAAAGTCGTGGTCAACGATTGTTATGCCACAGGCTGTTTATGACCTATACCCAACGTCCAACATTACCATAATCTCAAATCTCAAAATCAATCAATACTGGTGGTAGGTTTCTCATATGTAAGAGGTCGCCTGGGTAGGTACCACCGCAATGTCTATTTCACTCACCAAACAGCAGTGTAAATGCACTGTTGTGTTTCGGATTGAAGGACATTGTAACCAGTGTAACTACTGGACATATTGAGACTTAACATCTTATGTGTCAGGATGGCGAGCGCAGTGGAGTGCCAAGCATTGCTTTATAATTCAAGGTGTTGTTTGGTTTGCTACTATTCATAAGCGGTCGTATCGCATACCATCAGGCCAACGGTATGCTTGTCTTGCCATTCATTGCAATAAAAAAACAATCTATTACAGACACACCTGTATACCGAAGATCCGGAACAAAAATCTCACGTATCGAAGAGAACTATTTATAAAATGACAAAATTAAATGAAAAGGTCACGATTATTTTATTTGATGTACGTACTCCGCAGTCGGCAACGTCGCAACCGCGCCTCTCATACAAATGACGTTGTTTTTAGACTACAAAAAACATATCACGCATCGTATAAAACGGTGTCAACAAACTACTTGCACGGGAGTCGGGAACGGGAAATACTGCTGAAATGAAATGAAATGAAACTATTTATTGAATCCATAAAATGTCATACATGATGAAAAAAATGGGATTATTTCATTTATACTAAACAGAGTACACAACACACATCTGGGTCGGGACTTATATTTTGTTTTATTACCAAGCCTTACTATCTTCTAGGTATTCTGAAATTTTATAGTATGCTTTTGTTAAGGCTTTTATGTGATTGGGAACTTTATTATAGAAATGTATACAGTAACCCTTAAAAGATTTGCTAATTTTGTGGAGCCTGGTCTTACGATAGATTTTTTCTATCTCTAGTATTTCTGTCATGAATATCGCTAACCTTTTGAAATTTTTCAATGTTCTTATAGACATAATTAGATGAGAGAAATTGCTAGTGTAGATATTGGCGGTATTCATAATCTAGAAACGTGGATTTATACTTAAGAACCTTAATTTCAAAAACCTTATGTATTTCTCTATAACAGGTGTAAAGAAGTAGGTTTTGATAGACAGTAGAATAACTCGAATACGGGCAAGTGGACAATCATATTTTGTTCCAACTCGTCCTATTTGTTTTTTTCTTTCTGATTAATTCCGATGTGGGTTAAGGACAGTGTACCTAAAAGACTCTCCTTGTTCGGAGCTCGGTGTCAATTCTTTCATGTCCCTGTTTATCGTAGCTGACAGGAGTTGCAGTCGGTGGGTGTGTGGCTATGAAGTCTCTGTATCGCATGCTGGCGAAGCTATTTCTTTTTTCGCTCTCCGGAGCATCGGACTGTTTTTCTCTCCTTTGAAAAAGTCTTACGCAAATTATCATCAGGTCTTATAACAGGTTGCCTGACCTTCAGTCTATTAAATTTAAATAGTTTTAACAAGAGTTTGCTGTTCATAAAAATAATGGTAACACACGAAAATAAAAGAAAATCAACGACGTAAGTCATAGTATCAACCAAATCAGATTAAACCATGATTTGTTTAAGGAGTGAAACGGATAATTTATCTGTCTAGCCATGTTTACTATAATCACAGCAAGTCTGCTATATATTGCTCTTGTCCGTAACCACTGCTATTTATCACAATCAAATAAATATTTACTTAAACCTATTAAACGCTTATTAAATGGAATTGAAATAAGATAAAATATATATTCTCTTTAGTATTATTTTCAACCTTATTAGAGACTGAATAATATGCTTTTTTCATTATCTGTAAGATAACGCAATATTTCCACAAAAGAACAATTTATGGGTTGATTTTATATTTTTGTTAACCTCTTCAATTGTATGCAAAAATTAAATATTCAGGCCCCTATTATATACACACGTACTTGTTGTTTTATAATTATGCTTATTTTATAGCAAAATATAAAGGCGGTGTCAGAAAAAAATATTAAAAATAAATGGACTGCGGCAACAGGGATAAATTTTTTTGTTCATGTGTCGTGCACCTTGTTTGACCTGTTTCTGGTTCTCCAAGATTGGACCCAGTTTCAAGACAACGCTCCTGTTGAAAGAGACACACGGCCAGTTCTTACTGTAATTCGATTACCGTGCTCATCTTCAAGCATTGTCAGGGTATGTGGGATATATGACGGTTTCTGTAAAGAGTTTATAAGATCAGACAGATTTTCATGTACGAAGTCGCACCTCCATGCAGGCCTTCGAACTGGTCGTTGTGAAAATTCTTTGGCACGATCTGTGTTCAGCTGTAAACTTCTTGTAGCTAAAGTCTAAAGATGATAATGTATTTCAATGATGCTTTATCTACCACTAAAACAATTTTCTGAAACAACGATTTAAAAAGATTCTTCGCTGTGTTTTTGTGAAAACAAACAAAATTTCTTACGTTTACCCTTTTGTCCTTCTCGTTTTTATTACAGTGAGTACAGATTTATGACCAGCAAAATGTTATTTCAATCGTCATTGTGTAGGTATTGTTTACGTTTACCTGTAGACTACACATGTTGGCAGCCGCCATGTTTGTCAAAAACACACTGAAATATTTGTTTTAGTGTAAGAATAATATTCTCGCCCGTTGTGTCTGATACATAAAAATAAACTTGCTATTTATTACTTTCAAACAAAGGTTACGTGGATTAAGAAAATAATCTACTGTAAATTGTAGAAAAATATCGAGAAATCGAACGAAAATATTCAAGTAGGGCGATATAAGTCCGTATTTTTGTAACGAATATTGAGACATGAGAAATGGACAACATTGTACTTACTACTTACTATGGGATGCAGTGCCATCTTGCCAAGCGAGGACAAAAAATTACTTCAAGATGATAAGAATTCTGATATAATACAATGAAGGGGAATAGAAAGTTAATTGAAAGATGTAATTTATATTTAAATAGAAAGAAAGAAGAAAGAAAGAAAGAAAGAAAGAAGAATTTATTGCTGGACAGTGACACAGAAATACAAACAAAATAGATAACACAAGTGAGACACAAATACTAAAAATAATTATCACTGCCAACAATGGACCCCGCATTCAGCTAAATGCTTCGGTGCATAAGCAGTACCGCAGCGCTGATTTTCAATGCGAGGACCAAGTGACGTTCGGATGCTCAGTCATTAATCTGACTTGGATTAAACGTTAAAAAAAATAAAATAATAATAATAATAATAACAATTGGGAAAAGCAACAAAATAACCAAATTAAAGAACACTAAATACTTACACAAAACACAAATATAAAATTAAATAGTACTCAATTTCAGGTATGTATGTGTGTATTATAAATGGAAAAAGGAACGTAATTATGTCTAGTAAATTAATCTTTTTTAACATTGGACATTTTACACAAAGATTACGAGTACACCGGCAGTTATTAATTCAATCTAAATAAACTAACAATTTGTAAAAAGATTTTTAATTAAAATAAAATAAATATTTTTATACATTTTTAGACATGTTACAATTGCCTTTTAAGCAAGGCCACCCTAAGCAAGCCCACATATATCGTTCGGGGTCCTGCGTCCACGTGTACCGAGATCCTACACGACAAGCAATTAGCACGAGAAGTCCTCAAGCTCTCGCGCTAACTCGGCACCTCTGATCCAATTTTAAATGTCAGATAGATAATTGTGCAACATTCTGGCGACCGATCAACTCTGCTTCAGACCTGTCTGACCAGAGTTCAGTTCTCGGCTCATGCGTGAGAGGCGCGCGCGTTCTCTGACTCGAAATCCCGTCTCGAAATAAACACGAAAGTGCTAGTGACAATATGTTAAAATAGTCCCACTGTTTACTGTGAACTTGAATAATGGAGAGGCGAAGGTGATGGGTGTTATCAAAATTTTTCTCGCAAACATTGGCGTTAAAGGGCTTAGGCGATTTTTGTAAATAGCATGCCACTAACTATTTATTGGAGTAATAATTGTAGCTAATAATTACTAATTTGTATGCATTGTTGGGTACACACGATCTCAGTTTTGCTCTAATCAAAATATTATGATTAATTAAAAAAACAAAGGTTTGGTTCTAGTAACTAAATTTTATTAAGAATATTGACACGATTAAGAAAGTAAACGAAGAAATTAATACCCATTAAAACGCAAAACAATATTTTGTTTAAAAATAGTCACATAAAAACAAAAACGCTAAACGATTTGGTAATTAACTTTGCGCTTGCGTCGATATCGCCCTTCAGAATGATTTAACAGCACTTTAAATGTGTAAACATAATGATTCCGATAATGATTAAAATTCCCGAAGTATTCAGTGATTGATGAAGCTATTCAAATGTTTGTGTAAAGACAACTAAATAAATATTTTTGTCTATTTGCCAGTACAATAAATAGTTATTTCGGGATATCTGTGATTAATGTCATTAAATAAAAATATTTTGCCGAAGTTCGTGGAAGTTGTTTGAAATATTTATGCATTTCGCACATTTTAGTTTTTTATAATATTTTTATAGCTTGATTTAGCAAACAAAGACGATTGTACAGATCGATGTTTAACAAAAAGTATATTATACGAGTACTTACTACGTGACTAAAAACGAAGCGAGTATCTATTACCGCCGCTGTATCTTAGTATCTCAATATTTTTGACAGCCTCCGTGGCGCAGTTGGTTAGACGCCGCCTGTGAAACGAGAGGTCGCGGGTTCGATCCCCACACCGAGAGAAATGTTTGTGCGATCCACAAATATTTCTTCCGGGTCTGGATGTTTGTGAGACCGAAAAGTGTCTCGTAGTTCCAGATACCCACGAGACAAGACTCGATCTTAGTGTGGGATCAGGATTATGTATGTGACTGTTGGGTGTAATTTATTTTATTTATTTTCATATTGTCTTTGACAGGATAGTTTTCCCCTATTGGAAATATCTAATGCATATGGTACCATCGTAATGATTAAGTATCAAGGTTTTGTCAGGTTCCTTAAATAATGTAAGGTATTATTTCTAGTACTGGAAATGTATATGGGTTGGTATATCTAAATACATAAAGGCTATGCGAAGAAGAATTACATGTAATAGATAATAATTATTTGGAATAGCAGTGAGCCCTAAAAAACAACCGTATTGGTTACCTAATATCTAATTAATAGAGGAGATTGATAGATGAGTCCTTCGATCAAATATTGATCGCAGGATGAGTCCTTCAAATGATTACTGTTTGGTCGGCTATCAAAATCTAAAGGATGTTATTTTTATGTAATTTAACATGATATCCACATGTAGATTTTCCTTCTTCGTTCAAATAACTCCTAATTAAAATGAAATTAATATAAAAAATGATTTATTGCCTCTTTAAAGAGTTAGTTCTAGGCAGTTTATACTTATTTAATTTTTGTATAAAATCAAAAAGCAGCATTTATTTGTTACATCAGTTTGGTTATACGATATCATATTATAGCTTTCCGTTTCGTGCGAAGATATTAGTGTGATACAGTAGGGAATTAAAATTAATTGTTTATATTTATGAATGTATCTACCTTAATAGCTGTCGGCCAACCATTTACTAAATATATACTTCTATAGTACGAGCAATATCATAACGAGGAAAGATTTGATTGCTTGCATTGGCTCTGAAACTACGAGACCGATTTGATTTTGTTCACCTTTAAAATTTTACCTTATCACTGATAAACATAGGCGGTAGAATATTTGAAATATAAAAACGAATCTATACCTGGGTCGGGCCGGGCCGTTAGTAAAAAATACATTTGTCTAAAGCATATTCATAAATATATAGACAGGGCGGAAACCGCGTAAAATGTTCCGACGTAAGTGGTGCGCGCGCTCCAGTACATCTCTAATGGAGCGTTACTGAAACTAGTCGTCGCTCCCGTCGATTTTGAAAATTCTTGCTTGTATTATGGTAGAAAGTTTAAACAAAAATATAAGATAATAATTCTTATCGCCGTTAAGACGAAATATATTAAATTAAGTTAATTTAATATTTATTGTCGCGCGATTTTCACGGTCATCTTTTTACTCCAAATTTACTGAAGGGTCTATCCTTAGTTTTTAAATCTATGGTCTAAAGCTACTTTTAATTTATTTTACTCTTATTTATCAGTCACGACTCGGTCCGTCAGGACTGTAAAACCCTGTATAATTATTGTAACATTGTGTTACAATGTAAAGTGTTTAGAGTTATTTCATAACAATACTATTGACGTAGCGCATAAAATCGGGAAATGTGTTGGCTATGTAAACTCGTAAAATGGTGAAGTATGGCGATAGGTGTTAATGACATCCATACTTTATCTTTGGTTCAAACTTGGGTATCTATGTTTTGAATATGTAGATATGCAATAAAAATATGGTAGAATATTTTTATTCACAAGAAATAGTAATAGTTGTTGCATGTCACATTGGGTCTAATTTATAAAACAACATTGGAAACCTAAAGAAGAAATAGAAATGCAAGCCGTGTTTACATCGAGTAGGTTGTACACACATTTGTTATTGGAACCAAAACAATTCTGTTTAATATTGCTATTTCTGTATGTCTTGTGAATCAAGTGAAAAAAAACGTATGTGTTTGAATTTCCCTCATATCACTAGTTAGTTATTACTGATTTGCGTGCTTCCTATTAAAACATATTAAACCTATTGTACAATGATGTTATTGTCCATTTAATATAAAAAAAATAACTTTGATCATTGCATTTCAAATAACTCAGGTTGGTATCAAAATATTTCTAGATAATTTTATTCGACATTCAACAGTCATTCACATAGAAACCACGATGTTGCTTATCCATTGCCACTTTATTCATATCTAAGTATTTTTGTTGTAAACATGCCATTAAATGTACGTTTTAAAAAGTAAACATTCATAAAGAGGGTTCTTTAGTAATGGCATAATTAATTGGATATGTCAGGACCTAAATATATAATATATTAAAGCCTTGTACAAAATTACACTAACATTGTTCGATACTTAAAATGACCTACGAAAATATTGTATGTAACTTATTAATCTTTAACTTTAGATAAAGTAGAACCTAACATGATATTTAAACAAAAAGGAGGTTTAATATTCCACTAAAGAAAAATATAAATATTTGGGTCCAGACATTTTGTGTCTATTATATTAATGAAACAATCCAAATTTTGTAAAAGACTAAGGAGTACATAACAGTACATTGGAGTACATAACAGTAGTACACAACGCGTAAACAATAACACAAAATCTATTGAGAAAGCCAAGAAACGTTTCAAGTACCGAAAGTACCAACCAAACAGAATAACACCGTAGATTTTGATACAAACCTAGAAATAATAAACTGACCACTAACAAACAACTGATTGGTAAAGATCTGCGGGTGAGCAATTGATAAAAATGTTCCGTCCAACGTTGTTCCGCGGCATGAGCTTGGACTCGTCTCAATCCGGCTATGAACTCGATAGGAGTCGACGCGCCTCGCTCTCCGCCGAGCAGCGGAGGAAGCTCAGCATGCTCAGGACCTCGAGCATACCCTCGCCGCTGACACCGGTGAGCCACATTTACCATTTGGTACCCTGCCCGAGAAAATGCTGCCACCAGGTATATATCCGTTGTGACGCTTCAAGCTTTGTGTGCGGTTCGCTTGGTTGTGTCTAATAGTTCGAGTGCTTCATCGAGTACATAATCTGTTATTCCATCTACATTACTTCTGTGTTCATTTCGAACTCATTCATTTGTTTTATTTGGATTTTCATCTGAGTTTCATTCGCAGAATATTCATTTTTCATCAGTCGCAATTCGTCACCACATTAATCCTAACAGCCGATGTATGTGACAAGTTGCTTTGTTGATCGGGAAATTGTTTGTAAGGAGTTTATTCCTGCACAGACAAATAAATATATCAATTTCTTTAAAAATAGTGCAACAAACATTGTTCCTGGCACGATTCAAAGTAAATGTGTTGACAAACATTGCGGTGAATTTCGCCAATCACAATGCAGGCTCGAAACTACTACAATCCAAAATAACAACCACAGACATTATTTGAGCACGCTTCTTCGAATGCGTATGGTATAAACATTATACAAACATAGATCCGACATATAAGTCCAGTTTTAATGGTTTTAAATGGTATCGTAAGACGTAAACTGGACGCACTTTCATAACATCTTGGACTGACAGCCCGTCAAATGTGTTTAGCGTAGAATCAATTAACGCACTTCTTATATCAGTTTCTAATCTGTATTTTTTGTTTAGTGTTTCGTCAGCGATATATTCCATCTGGTTCAGGCAATTTGAAATTTCTTAACCTCTTTCACTTTGTTTAGATTGTGTACGTAATATACTATAGAATATAACACCTTATAACTGTTGTTTGGGTCTCTCATAGCATAATGTTGAATTTATTTATTAGAGATGTGACACATGGGCTGAAAAGTCCCGAGCCTAACAAAGAAAACACAGATTTTTTGGTTCAAAATTAGCTTTATTCATCAACGTAATCTCCATCAAGAGCAACGCAATTATTCCAGCGCCGCTCTAACATTTCAATACCACTTTTGTAGAACGATTTATCTTTTGCCTCAAAATAGGCCTCAGTTTCAGCGATAACCTCTTCATTCGTGCGAAATTTCTTACCGGCGAGCATTTTTTTCAGGTCTGCGAACAGCCAGTAGTCGCTGGGAGCCAAATCTGGCGAATACGGTGGATGTGGGAGCAATCCGAAGTTCAATTCATGTAGTTTTGCCATTGTTTTGATTGACTTGTGTCTTGATGTAACAAAATTTTTGTCTTTGCCATATGCGATCGTTTCTTTGCAATTACAGCCTTCAAACGCTCCAATAACGCTATATAATAATCACTGTTAATGGTATTTGTTTTCTCAAGATAGTCGATGAATATTACACCACGCACATCCCAAAATACCGAGGCCATAACCTTTCCAGCCGATTGTTGTGCTTTCGGGCGCTTTGGATGAGGTTCACCAGTTGCTGTCCACTCAGTTGACGATCGTTTTAATACCAGAGTGAAGTGATGGATCCATGTTTCATCCATTGTCACATATCGATGCAAAAATTCCGGTTTGTTACGTTTAAACATGGCCAAACACTGCTCAGAATCAACAACACGTTCTCGTTTTTGGTCAACAGTGAGCAAACGCGGCACCCACTTTGAACAGAGCTTTCTCATAGTCAAATGATCATGAAATTTAAAGCCAAAACGATCTTTTCATATCTTTACGATGTCAGCTAACTCACGCAACTCCACTTTTCGATCATTCAAAACGATTTTGTGGTATTTTTTTATGTTTTCTGGTATTACCGCCTCATTTGGACGTCCACTGCGTTCTGCATCATCGGTGTCTCTACGACCGCATTTGAAGTCACCAAACCAACGTTTTATTGTTGTTTCTGATGGAACCGAGTCTCCATAACACTTTTCAAGCCATTGCTTCGCTTGAACGGTATTTTTTTTCCACCAAGAAGCAGTGTAAAATTGAAACACGAAATTTTTTTGATCCATTGTTTTGAAAATAACAAAAGTAGCGCCACTCTTAGCACAATAACTCACAAACTAATTAATAGAATATCATGAAATTTTAACAGCTGTCTTTTGAAGGATAGTATTAACTGAAAAATAGATGACTGCAATAAAACTAGCACCGTATATGTGTTAGGCCCGGGACTTTTCAGCCCATGTAATATTTAGGTATGTCAGTGAATTGCTAAGGCATCTCAAATTTATGACGAAAATACGTACCTGTTACGTAATTTATGCAGTCCAATGGACCTTTAATATCACCTAATACGTTTTTGACTGATTCCCGAAGGAGGAAAGACTGTATTGAAAATCAGATTACAGTTTTAACAGACACATAAACATGAGATTTTATAGCAACTTCATCGTCTTAAAATTCCGCGTCATCAATCATTCAAAAGATCGGGACATTAAACTCAGTATAACCTAAATAATAGCGGGCAGACTAAATATGAGACTGGTCTATATCAAGCCGCTGCACCTGCATCTAACAATACATGACGTTTTTAGGGTCGGAGTGTGGCATCCTGCCATCATGCTGGTGAGAAAATTCTGACTGATACTGGGCTTCGGTGTTTCCCACATGTTTTGTGCTGTAGATTAAGTTGTTGCTACAGTTGGAGCATTTTTGAAAATAGAATGCGATAAAGCGAATGATGAATTTTAAGATATTTGTGTTAAAGTAAAATTAAAGTTTAATATTTCTATGGCTCTTATTATTCACAAACAAATGACACTGTTGATCATTCATTAAATCTACAATTTTTGGTGTTCTAAAATCAGTTAAGCCGTCTCTCCATTTTACAATAACGCTATGCAGATTAGTTACATGTTAAAAATACATTAAAGTCCATGCCGAAGACTGCAACTGCTACTTACGTAAGAACGTAATCTAAAATCGATTAAATTTTCATTACGTCTACTTAACTGCACTATAATTTATGAGAGAAATAAATCTTAAAATTTACAGCTTCTTGAACGATCGCATTTAATTTGTTCCGTTGTTAAACTTTGTTTTACGTCAATTAAATGTTACAGGTTTATTGTTGGATTAACTTTATTACTTGATTAATACAGGTTATAATAATTTTTCTCATGCATCTTCTATGACGGTACATCAAATTAGTACAAATTCCTTATATTATGTGTAGATCGGGGCCAAAAGTGGTTTAAATACATATAGCGATATGTCGTTTTATCAACTTAAAAATACTCATGCGTTTTTCTTCTTTGCTTTTCTTTTACATATTATAGAATATTTTTTTCTTTGAGCGTATTTCCCGTGCCTGGATTGGCTTTCATGGATGAAAGCAATAAAACATAAGGCGAATAATCTGAAATATTTGTATTTTTTACACGCTTTATATTTACTTCACTTGTATGTTTGTTTGTTTGTAACCGACTACTTCGAGCGCAATTTTGAACCACTTTCAAACTTTCCCACTGATTCAAACTTTGTAGCTTTGTCGAGGACCGATGACAATAATTTACAAAGTATATGACATTATCTTCTCAGGTGAAGGCCTTTTTATTTTTATATTTTTTATTTATTTATTATGACATTACCTTAAAAAAAATATTAGCTGGTAATTTAATTATCATGAGTTTCCAAGTAAGTGTGCGAGTGGGTCGCTAGGTCGTATTAGTACGGAAATAATAACATCTCGAGTCCTTTCTTACAAAGTACCTCAAATAAGTCGTCCGTTTCGGTTGATGCCATTTGGCAATGGTAGCAGTCGTTAAATCACAGTAGAAACTCCGTGGGTGGCTCCAATATTCGGACACTAAATGGTACATTAATCTAATAAAATACATTTGACCAACATGCCACATTTGGTCTGTGTGGTGGGTGAGATAAATTATGACTATTATAATTTCTGAAAAACTATTTAATTTATATATAGCTAAAAAATAATGTGTCGCAAGTCGCACTACACCATTGTTTTGGATTTACAAATGTGCTGAACTTAGTGAAAATTATGTGGACTAGACCCAAAGTGTTTACTCATATGACTAAGAAGCGACCTGAACCCCACGGGTCTATATGTAAATTGTGGTAAGATGTGATAAAAAAAAAGAAATTTAGTTTACCACGATTGAACAATGGGCCGGACACTTAGCCTGAATAAAACTGAAGCCACAGAACTGACGGTTGTTGGGGCGGTAAAGTTCTGTAGTGGAGACTACTTACAGGCGAGCGCAGTGTCGGATGTCCGTTTAAAAGGAGGACGGACGACCTGTTTAAGGTTGCAGGAAGTCGCTGGATGCAGGTTGCTTCCAACAGGGTGATGTGGCGATCCTTTTGGCGAGGGTTATGTTCAGCAGTGGAGTTGATATGGCTGAAGAGAGAGAGGGAGATTGAACAATCGGGACATTTCTAAATTAGATTTTATCGGTCCCTCTTTTAACAAGAAACGTTCTACGAAAGAACGAACCAATAAATACACCCTTGCATTCAGTGAAAAAATTATCTATCATTAATAACACTTACGCAATTAGTCACACAATATTGTTGCTAAGTAATCCGATAAATATGACCCCAGATATTAGCGGTGTTTATGCGTTCACGTATATCGTTGCTATTTTAGTGATCTTTCTAACACGACGAATTTAGCCCGTGTCAATTGTGGCGACAACAAAGCTATATAAACTGCTGTAAACAATAGTTTATTAATGTTTACATCACCGACATTTTATATCAAAAAGCTTTGTTATGCGATTAGGTGTGTACTTTGAAGTGAAAGCAGCTGTCGGATGTTAGATCATAGCTAGTAGTCAAAAGAAATTCCTTGGCATTGTTATTTTTTATAGCTCAGGGAAATAGTAAGCGCACGTGAAAAAAAGAAAAATGTTAAAGTAAACACCCACATTATCAGGTGAATTGTAGGTGCGCTAACAATTGTGGGTATGAATGATAATGTAGAAATCAGAAGTATAGGTACAACGGGTTTAACCGACCCATAACAAGTCTTATTTGACTCTCAATATCAGTAATCATTCACTTCTGCAGTATCAGTGATGTCAAGCTGGCCACGATTATCGTAGTGATATTAGCTTGTAATTATGATTAGATTAGAAGCTTTCTTTCTCTCTTTACGTGCCGTTATCCCGGCCAGTGCCAAGGTCCGCATTCCTGCTTTGTGTCCGCCACCTAGCGCAATCTTCAGGGTTTACAATTGTAAGACCATTGCCTCTCATTCCTTTGCCGACATCAAGCCAGCGCCCTTTCGGTCGGCCAAGAGGTCTTGGCCCTGCTACGTTGAGGCTCAGGCATATATTTCCGATTTACTCATGCGGCTTCCTTAGGATATGGCCAAACCGTCTCTTCTGCAGCTTGTCGGCCATGTGACAGACACCAAGGCTTCCTCTGGTGTACTCGTTATGGGCAAACCAGGCGCTAGTAATTATTTGGTTTTAAAGTATTTCCTTGATTGTATACTAAAGTTCTGAAACGAGGACAACAGTTTCCAAATATAAATTCTCAAACAGAACGAAAACAATACACTTAAACCTCTTCAAAATTTAGCCACAAATATTGTAATTTGCGTCAGAGTGATATGATAATTTAGAGAAGTAACGGCGGTGGCAGTCGCTCGCCCACGTACGCCGCATATACTGTTGAATGACACGGCTTTACGCACTCCTAATGGCTTTCTATACTAGACTGTTAATATTTAAATGATTTCTAAGAAACAACTCGTCATTCACAGTCAGGTCTGGAGGTAAATTTGTCTGTGCTTGTATAACTGACAGGCGAGAGTGATCTTCACTCGATGTTACTAATCATTGAATACCACTTTCATCAGAACAACCTGTGCTATATTCACTCAAAAGAATGAGGAGCATTCATTAAACTATCTGTCTTAATAGAAATTAGTCTTCCGATACATAAATGTCAAGTTTTTGGCCACTTCGGCTTACAAATTCTTTAAACTCAATATTGTGCGTTGGGAAATGTCTCTAAGTAGACTCAAATATTTTAAAAACAATCTTGGATAATTAAAATAAATATGGAAAAAGAAAGCCATTTTCTTCACCTTCTTTTCCAGTATCATATGGAATAATATCATGCAACACGGCTTAAGAATTATAGCTCTAAATTCAAAGATAAGAATATTGTTGATAAAAATTTCACTCAGTGTGCCTAAAAATATTTCAAAATGTATTAATAAATATTTTCAATTTCCAATGATTAAACACATAAAGCAAGTTGTTGATTAATGGACACGTTGCTCGACTGTCTTGAATCTTGATAGTCAAAGTAAACACGCTGCATTGGCTCGCGAATCCGTCTGATTCGATAGCACTAAGCCATCCTTTGTTTAATAGTACGTAACGGTGTTGTAAACACTCTGTTTATGCCAACGAGCCTTTGATGCGACTGTATCTTGCAACTTTGAATATAGAAAGAAGAAAAGCGAAGGAATTGCAAGAATGCTAAATATTTTGCAATATTGATGCATTGTTTTATTGTCGTCAGTAGCTACGGTGTTCAAGAAAGCTGGTTAAAAATAGCCAAGAAAGAAGATATCTATTGCGAACAATTCACAAATAGTTACTTGAATCCTGTGTCAAAAGTTTTATGTTATTAATTGCTTGCAATAAAACTCTTTCTTGTTGGACCCTGATCATATCCAGTAACAAATATAGTTTTCCAGCATTCTAATGAGATGGCGTAAAGAATATACATACATAAACTCACGCCATTTTCCCAGAATGGTAGACAGAGGTGCCACCTGCTCTGCCTACGTTACGAATATGTTACAGAAGAAAAGTATTAAAAAATCTTATAATGTTGTAAACATTGCAATAAATTAACCTTTAATAGTAATAGTAATAGTATACACAATCGATTATAATCACAACAATTTGAATACTGTCAGGTATTTAGTTCACTTGCATTGTGGAGATTTCACTATGTACTACAAAGACAATTACAAAGACATAGTTGCCAAACATTTCATTCACGCGATATTTTTGATAACCCCGAAACTGTCACATTGAACCAGAATTGTAAACAGAGATTTATTTAACGTCCAAATGTAAACATACGCACTTGTATGACATGGTGGAATCTACAAAATGTGACATTGAACTAAACATTGCCAAATGTTAATCAAATTAGCTTCCCTGAATGGTCGCTATATTAGTGCACTACACGTTACAACTAATTTCATTGAGTTATTATTAGAGCTGAAGTTATTAATAAGTTAGGTAATAATTGAGGATAGTAGTGTGGTTAATATGATCGCTTGACGGTTAATGTAATGTTAAAGGAAAAGGTAGAAATCCCTGCATCACTCAGTATGTTTCAGGAGAACTTCAATGCTGCATTTTTTTACCAGCCCTTGCTATCTTATTTGAGTAGGATTAAATACGTAATAGTAGAGAAAACACATCCCAAGTATTTGCTTGAAATATATAGTATACTTAATCAGTATACAAATATCAAAATGTATTCAATATTTATGTATGCATGTCTTGAGTTCACATTCTCGAAACTTCAGCATCGTCTTCACGCCTTCTATTCACATGATACCTGTCTAAATGCTCTAAATAGTTTTGATTCATAATCCGACCCAATGTATGGCATTATTCAGGATCCAATAAAAATAATTAAATTCACATAATTCGCTCAACCAATTTTATTAAATTATAGGATTAGATATACTCAAATATTGGCTAATGTGTAAACAAGCTTTGTAATAAAAGTTGCTCAACATTATATACATATTAGCAGACTAATCACATATTTTGAGAACCGCAATGTGATCATTATTTTTTTATGATAGGTATATAAATGTATAGTTTATGACACAAGCCGCAGTTAAAAGTCCACGTTGCCACATCAAAATATAAACTTATGCTCGAATATTAGTTCGTACATTTTTTCATTGTTTCTGTGAGAAAAGTATAGGAAATAATTAAATACACCCAATACTTACATACATAGACCTGAATCCATACAAAGATTGATTCTTGTGCCGAAAAAAGGAAGAAGAACAAGAACTTTAAAAAATTACCAAATTTCTTCTTATGTAACAAGATATTATATAATCAATAGACTAATTACTATTTTAAGATTTATTGCGCCCAAGGTTGTTAAATAGTGTTAAGGTGCAATTGATCTAAGTTAATACAAGGACAAAAATAGAGAAAGTATTACAGCGGCGATTGATTCATACTGAAAGGGTTGGTCTCACGAAAATTAACGAGTGATGCATGGACTAAAATGTGAAATTGAGTGCAGCTAGCCATCTAAGATATTCTAGGCGGACCTATAAAGATCAAATTGGGGATATACTGAAAAAAGTTAAGAAGAAGCAATAGTTTTATGAGAAGATTAATCACAATGGAAAAAATGAAAGTACAATGTACACACAACCACATTCAGTTCAGGCGGAATAACGATGTTGAGTAGATAACGTGGATTTACTTCGAACCTACTAAGCACTCGGATTTTACTGACATTAATTGTACGATATTCTTATTCCAAATCCGACCTATATATTACAGAAACAAGTAGTACAAAAATGTGTGAAAGTACAATGTGATTCGCGCGCGAATAATAAAAGAATTCATAAATAAAGGAAAGTATAAACACTATTTATAAGCGTGTAAATCTCTTCTACAACCTCAACTGAAACTAAACCACTGAGCAGTTATATTTAGAATCACTAATAAGCTGGTATTATATGGCTACGTCTTTTTTTTTGTGAAAAAATAACTCAGTTGTAATTCAATTTTCAGACATGTTTAGTCTCGAGGCCGCCAAAATATCGGGTGTACTTGGTGATAAATAAATTAAAGAATATTCGGTATAATTACTTTTGTCTAATTCGATATTGAATATTTAGCCAGAGTTCATGCCCGATAAAGGCATGTCGAATCTTGCTCGCATCCAAAATTGCTACGATGCCGTTCACGTTTATCGAACGTCGAATACATTACTTTGATCGCATTCAACACTAGATTTAAATTCCAATCAGCCACTGAATGTTTAGGCGATAGTAATAATAATAAATTATATTTTATACTACAATTGAATATAATATACCACGCTGCACAATTAATGCTGAGGTTTAAAATGTGCCTACTTCTAATATTATCCTCGGTCACTTTCCATATGAACTGATGTTTTGAAATAATTATTTGAGTTTATCAAATACCTATCATAACAATGTTATTTTAATGATAATCTTACAATTTCCATTTATCCTCATAACCAAAAAAAATGCACACTATTTCCTAAGTAAATTCTTGCGCTGCATGGCACTTGGGCAATCTGTAGGAATCAGTTGATTCCAACTTTCTGCGAAGTGCGACCTTTGTAAAGTAGGTAATCAGTTGTTCTGACATTCGGAAATCTCGCGTCATAAGGTCATCAACTCATCAGTCTGCATTGTAAAAACGTCGCCATATATATCCAGCACAATGAAGAGATCCGTTGCGCGCATCAAATAGAATAATTGCATACGACAGGAGCGATTTATTTATTTTTATCGGGCCACTACAGCGGTTGTACAGAAATAAATCTATACACAGCTTTGTGATGTTTATCTTACGGGCTGCGTGGAGAGCTCTCACTGTCTCGGAGTCCCGCCAAATTTTACTCACGCGTGCTTTATACATTTCTTCACGTGCTATTAGTCAAATTTTATGTTTTGGAGATACTATAAAGAAGTTGCAGTTGTGTTTCTTTGATCTTGGATGGTCTGGTAACTTAGCTATGCCGGTAAGATAATACTAGCTGATTTGAAAACATACTTGTTTCGGTCAAGTTACGAGTGTAAGTTTTAACACTGCTAGTATTCTAGTACAGTCTGCTACGGTCCAGTAATTGTCATCTAAAACAAGATAATAAACATCTTTCTTTCCTTCTGACAGCCTCCGTGCCGCAATTACTTGGACGCCGGCTGTGAAACGCGGGGCCGCGGGTTCGATTCTCGCACCGAGACAAATGTTCCACAGGAATTGTTTCAGGTCTGGGTGTTTGTGGGACCAAAAACTCTCGTAGTGTCTGATTCTCACGTCATAAGACTCGATCTTAGAGTGGGGTCAGGACTATTTATGTGTCTGTTGGGTGTATTTACTTATTATTTATTTCGTGACCTAGGCATTCCTTTATCTGGACACTGAGGGTAGTCACACAAAACCTATCCTGACAGCATAACACAGAAATACAACTTATACCCGTCACCATGCAGACTCCGGACGAACACAAAAATCCTTCAAGCATCAATCTAAGGATCTTGATAGTCACATTGTTAGGATTATAAATAGCACTACAAACATCAGAACGCAATCACGCAATTGTAGTTACATCAGATGCAGTTTACCACTTATGCTGTTAACAATGGAATCGTCCCACGAGTGCATCAGGCCAATTGCGTAGGATACGTGTCCGTACGAGAATAGCTGCGGTGACCGCCGCCAGACGAGCCCACCAATCATCTCCTCAAATTGTTTTGTTTGTCCAGTTAGCGTGTGTCGTCGAAGTAATTGCTTTATTATATTGGATTTATGTACGCTCGATGGGAGTAGCGCACGCAGGTTGTATGTCCTGAATTCCTTGATTTTCAGGTTGGTTGAATAGTTCTACGGATAGCGAGATTTGCACGAATTGAGTAATTTTGTTTTTATTTTGCGTGGATTATGCATTTTTACTGGTGGTAGGTCTCTGATATGTGAGATAACGCCTGGTTAGATACCACCACAATGTCTGTTTCTCCCGCCAAACAGCAGTTTAAGTGCCCTCACTTGTGTTCCGGTTGGAAGGAAGTTATACCCAGAGTAACTACTGGACATACTGAGACTTATCATCTTATGTCTCAGGATGTTGAGCGCAGTGGAACGTCAAGCATTGCTTTGTGATTCCTGGTGTTGTTTGGTTTTGCTACTATCTATGAGCGGTCATATCGCTTACCATCAGACGAATGTCATGCTCTTCTCACAAGTCATCGTAAAAAAGAAAAAGGCATCGGTTGTATATGAAGTCGGGTTGCGGTATAAGACTTGCTGAGACGGATCGTTGATTCGAATGCCAGAAGGTACAACGCTTTTACTTTTTGGATTCATGGGTGCATTGTTAGTAAATTACAACACACTTCAACGGTAAAGGAAAACCTTGTAAGGGAAACCACATGCCACAGAACTCTGTAGAAGAATTTCTATACTGTGTGAAGTCCACATGCGTGATGTGAACATATTTGCACTCTCGATTGTAAAGATCCAGGCTCAGCAACATTGAGGGCCATTACCGTACACTACAAACATATTATAAGAAAATGCCTTCCTCTATAAAGCAAGGCAAGACAAGCATCTGTAGATGCCGCTAATAAATAACCGATTACAATAAACTACTACTGTTTGCTTATCAGTCTTACACCATGTAAACTTGCAGATTCACGTGATTATCCCAAGGTCTAGGTAAAAACCCGCTCTTGACCGGAGTCTCGTTGATTTATTTTTATATTTCGCCGGGACACTGAACTTTTTGGTGTAGCGCCGCCTAGCGGTTTCAGGGGGAACTAAAATTCAGTTTTCAGTGAACCGTTGGTAAATTTTCGCGCAGTTACGGGAAATGCGTTTAGATGGCGTTGTATTTTTTTTTGTAGGGGCAATGTTATCGTGTTAGAAATGTGAGGTACAGGAATAAGTAGTTCTTGTATTACAAACTTTACTGTAAATACGAAAAAAAAGGTTATAAAACTTTGCAAGCTTTATATTTGCAATTGGTTGGAAATATTATGGCCTTTAATTTAGAATTGCAAAAGATTTTTCGGCAAAAGATATTTATTTGTTTACAATATCACCGTAGTTAAGTACACATCCGGGCATATATGGATATAAACATAGTGCAATGACCTACGAATTGTGTTTGGCAAAAACTAATTTAATTCTCAGAATTGTTGAATCATGTAGCAATTTCTGGCGAGATTAGTTTAGATCAATTATTGCGGTCTTGAATTAGAATTAATTTATCTACTGATAAAATGTTTAGGCTACGCTTGAAAAATAATATATTTATAAAACATAGCCGGAGCATAGAAATTACCATTTAGTACATTGTTTTCTCTTTGTCATAATAATAGAAAACACAATAATAGTTACATAAAAATTGCAGGATACGGGCCTCCTTTAAAATCGAGAGTACGATTGAGTTAGGCCATATAGTCCACGACGACTAGCCTCGTGCGGGTTGGCGGACTTTATAACATAGAAATTCTTACAAATTGCATGTTTCCTCACGATGTTTTCCTTCTCCGTTATACGTACGTCAAGGTTTTCAAGTACGTCACACCATAAAACCTACGAAATTCTATTTCCGCAAGTAAAGATCCCATTCCGATCTATACGTTTGTTATACCAGTGGAAGTATCACAATTAGACGTCGACCCAATTACTTGCAATTGAGTGTCGCGGCCCGGCCCCGTACCTAGACGGGTAGACGCTAATCATCAACGTGCCTCCATGGAAAAAAGTCCGATGGATGCAAAAAGTATTTGATTAGTGCAGCCTCTTCTGACTAGGGAATATTGATTTTGTGCGCTATGTAAACACGTAATGTATGTCGAACTTAGCCAGAATCTCAAAAGTCTGTAGATCAGAAAAGTCTGATGGATGGAAAAAGTAGATTAGTGTAGCCTCTTCTGACTTGGGAGATTTGTTTTTGTGCGCCATATAAAACCGTAATGTATGATAAACTTAGCCAAAATATCAAAGTCTGTACGTCAAAAAAGTCTGATGCATGCAAAAGTTAGTGCAGCCTCTTCTAATAGGGGATTATTGATCTTGTCCGCTATATAAAGCCGTAATGTTTGGTGAACTTAGTTGGAATCCGAGAATCATCAGCTGAGTTTCTTTGTCAGTTTGAACTTACGTCTACGGGTTCTTATGACTGTCATTGATTATAGTAGGTAAAACTTGCAGAATCTTGTCGTGTTAAAGCTATTTGACTGACGGGAAGAGTGGCCATATAAGGTCTCATAAGGTTAATTCGACAGCAAATACACGTACAGAAATCTATCATATTTATTTTGGTATAGAAAGGGGTTGCTTTCTTATTTTCAAGCTTGGATTGCTGTTACTGTTTCTTGAAATTTTAAAGTAGCTATGAATAATACCTATTCGTTGTTTAGAGTGGTTTTCCTGTTTTTCACTACAAACAATTTCTCTTACACGAATTATAGTAAAATTTATGAGAACATTCGTCTTACCGCGAATTAGAAATAATGTTTATGTAGATGTTGATACAAAGATTAATTATACCAATTTACTAATCATGTTACCTAAATTATTGCAAGATATATGAAGATTCCAATCCAATTACCACTTAAAAGAAAGATTAATAAATTCACATTGAAAATAGCGGATGCATTAAACAGTCAGACTTACTTTGTCTGATTGTTTGACGTTACAAATAAACAGGCCGTAACATTGAAGATTATTCTGATGACTATCATTTGTACGAGTGAAATAACAAATTCAACCAAATTCATATGGGCATTTCACAAACGAAGTGTGTTTTCTATCAGTCCATATAAGTCTGACTGCAGAGCACGGGCCTCATCTACAATCAAGAGTACGATTGAGAGAGTTTAGGCCATAGTGAAATGTATAGTATCAAATAAATTGTAATTCATGTCAAGACCGGTTTTTACCTTCACTTCATAGTCTACAGAAATAACTTAAAATTATAATAATGAACAACGATAATAATATGTATAATACAAAAGCATCACGCATGAATAATAATCATTGTATTTAAAGTAATATTATCAATAAAACTGAATTTCTTAATTAGAAAAATATTTCAGAAAGTCGCAAGATGTACGCTGCTTTCAACAGGTCACTGTGGAAATTCTTAGGAAAGATCTATATAATATTATGTAGTTCTTAAAGTAGACTTCATAACCTTCCAAGTTATTTTACCTTATACCTACATGCTATTTTTTTTTGTAAAGATCAATAGTATCAATTCAAATTACAATCCAATTTATAACAATTGTTATCAAACTTAGCATTTGTTTACATTCCTATTTCTAGCCCAGAAACATCTATACAGGTGTTTCTGGGCATGATAGAAGATGCGCACAAAAAGGATCATTAGTATTTACTGTAGTTGTCTACGTCGCGTTTTTTCACACTCTTTTTCTCCATTACTGTTGGTAATAAAGGAATAATGTCCGTCCGTCCTGAGTACAAAATCTCACCCAAGGGAGCTCCGTGCATTGGCTGGCAACTAACAATTTTCCAACTAAGTTAAAAATAACTCTCGACCGTGTTTTGTACAGTTCGACCCGACGCGAAAGCAGCATTGCAATATGGTGTAGCTAAAAAAATTGTATTTTTTTCTATATCGGTTCGAGTCAAAGGCAATTCACAAAGTAACCCTGCATGTGCCGGAAAATAAACTCTAAATCGGATTTTTTGTAAAAAAAAAGGAAACGGTGACTGATTAATAAAGCTAATGAATTTATGTACTTTGACCAGTGTCCAATAATTTTGAAAACATATTACATAAGAATAAAGGGACATAATACTTGGGCCCGTAACAAATTCGTGATTTGGGCAGACAAAACTTTCATGATCCGAGCGTTATGGATGCTCATGTGTGGCAGTGGTCACTTACCATCAGGAGTTTCCTCGTTTGCCGGACCTACGCAATAAAAGAAACTACTTCAACTGAATAACAAATGATCAGAATGATAACACTCTGTTTTCAATTATAACAAATTCTGAATAGAACCCTAGAGCCCTAACGAAATATTAACAGCCTTCATGGAATCTAAATTCTTGACTTTCCACATTGTTTTCGATAGATAAAATAAAATGGAACTCTTTGGCCCGTAGGACTGGATGATCGCCTTCATACAGCGCCGTCTTGTGTGTGAGCTCGTGGAACAACCAATATCAAATTAATTCTATGTTCTTTTAAAAATATGCAAATTTTCCTATTTTTCCTTTTCGGATTAAATTGAGGCATAACGACCTGACGTAAACTGGTTGCGAGGTCATTGTCTGTCAATTATTTTAATATGTCGATACGTCTCTCTGATGTGTCAATTATTATGAAAACGGAGCCTTCCCTGAATATCGGCTGTATGTAAAGTTCGGATTTCCATATAACATAAAGGGTGCATAGCAACCTTGTCTCTCGATATAATGTTTTAATTAGGGTTCTTCGTATTAAAATATTTCTGCATGATATAGCTTTTTTAAAACGTTGGTTCATAAACCACCAACCTATTATTATATTAAATAAAATATGATATTATAATTTTAGATACTTACTGTAATAACAATTTTCTTTCATGTCTTCTTGGACGTTTATCATTTATATGTTAAATTATTAATGTCTTAGGGCCAGTTTCACCACATCCTGACAATGTCCCTGATAAAATGCAAAATTCGGTTGCTAAAGTTCAGAATTTTGTATTCTAAAATATCAGGGACTTTATCAGGAACTGGTGAAACTGCCTCTTAGTATTGTAAAGAAATAGGAAAACCATGTATTGGGGCTTTAGTATTAGGTTTGCTTAAGGCCATCGGTGTTTTTGGATAAACTGCAGGCGCAGTGCGCCCTCACTTATAACGACTCGGAGATGTGCGATCGAGAGCATTTTTTTTTTTTTATTTTTTTTTATTGCTATGAATGGCGAGACGAGCATGCCGTTCGCCTGATGGTAAGCGATACGACCGCTCATGAACAGTAGCAAAACCAAACAACACCTTGAATTACAAAGCAATGCTTGGCATTCCACTGCGCTCGCCATCCTGAGACATAAGATGTTAAGTCTCAATATGTCCAGTAGTTACTCTGGCTACAATGCCCTTCAACCCGAAACACAACAGTGCGTTTACACTGCTGTTTGACGGGAGAAATAGACACTGCGGTGGTACCCACCCAGATGGCCTCTCACATAAGACACACACATAAGAGAGAGCATGGCTTAGGGTCTGTCGTGGACGGCCATAACATCTCAAACTGGCGTTCAAAAACTGATATACGTAAGGAGCATTTAGGCCCTCCACAATGGAACGGCCAGCAATGGTTTTGCGCGGAACGGTTACGCGGACGTAATTCCGGTGGGCGTGATGTTCGGTGCTACTCATTATGCGTGTGACGCTCACCGAGGGGTTTTAGTCAGTATGCTGGCATAGGTTTTGTTAAGGACTCAGCCCGGCCACAATCTTCCAGCGTGCCGGACTGAAAAGCCAGAGACACTGACATACCCTTTTCGGACTCCCCTGGAGTACCGAGAAGGAAGCTAATTGCTTTTCCTATTGGACAAAAGGAAAACTATCATAAGCGAATCTTTAACTATTCAGTAAAACTTACTAACCCAAATATTTAGGTAATAAATTAATATCATAATTCAGTGAAAGTACAAGAGTAATACCTGCAAAATATTTACTTCGACTCTGATTTACATTTTGACGATATTACGAATCAAATCACTTTTATGCATGAACTACGATCTTAAACAGTTTAATTCAATCCCAAAATAACCATTCAATAACCAATACAATTTCGCAAACATTGTAAACTGAAACATCTACGTTGTGCCACGCCGTCGCCATTTCTGGAGTAACACAATTAAAGACTAAATCAATTTGTAGCATAATGTATAATGTATGCGCTTCGATATTCCCAACGGTGGGCCTCAGTGGGCTTGTCCGTTGCAGATCACATCTTTTCATTAATTTTGCTTTGTTAAGCTTTGGGCTTGGGGAATATTTTTTAATGCTACCGCGTGTCGTGGGTCGTTTGGTTTACTTGAAAATTGCTTGTATAAGGAAAAGGTTATATTTACGTACTTACTTTGAAAATGATTTTAATTTTATGTAAAGAAGGATGCTTTAATTTCTTATGAGTACGAAAGATTTCGTTGTGTTTGTTATGTTTGTTGTCAACGCCACTTTCATAATTACAGTTTCATAACAGTAATTCACTTCGATGGAAATAAATACTAATTGGCCTCATAGTAATATTGGAGTGATTAGCGTCTAACAAAAATATCCTTTATTCGTGACTGTTGTTGCATTGCCATTATTGACGAATGATGAAAACCAGAGCGAATAATTGGCTCCTGTTAATTAATAACAAAATATTACATTCTGTGGTAAAGCGCACTACGTTAACGATCAGAAATATAATAACAAACCATGAAAACATCATAACCGGATATAGTAACAGTAAATAAAAATACGTACAAACAAGAGGTGCAGAGGAACAAATTGTAATAACAAATAAGTCGGCTTGTTCGTGATTTTACCGCTTTGTGCGTACATCCGATATTTTAGCCAGCTCGTACTGAATATTCAAACTAATTTGGAACGTGCCTTGGGATAGAGAAACGCTGCGTTTTCGGGCGGTTTTTGAAACGCTCGACCTTTCGTCGAATGTTTTGTTTTGGGCACCAAAAACTATAGCTCGTAGGATTGCTTTTCGAAACAGTTTAATGCTTTGAAATTTAACAACTTGAGATCTTTTTAAACAATTTTCATCATTTTTACCCCCCCTTCAGTGGATTAAGTAACATTTTATTAAAAGCTTGCAGAATTCCTTGGTGCCTCGGGGGCGTAGTTGTCAACGGCATGGTTACAAAGCTGAAGCTCAGATTCGAATACCGGGTCGGGCAAAGTGATATTGGATATTTCCATTCATTGTCAGCCCGGAATCATGTATTTGTGCCCGATATGGCGATAGGCTCGCCCCTTATCATATCGTGGGATGGAAATTACAAGGCGAAATGCGTGTCCTGGCACCTTTGCCTACCCCTTCTGGGAAACAGGCGTGGTTTATGTATGGATGTAGCATTCCCGACTTTTAAATATTGCTGACCACATATTATAATATTTTCACCTAGTTTCTAAACTCAAGTAGTATTTGAAAGAACTATTTATATAGTCCCACAAACAATGAAGGCACTAGTCTCACTTTTGAGTAATTTCTAAATGGCTAATAATAATTAATTTATATTACTGTATTATTTTACAGCGCCATTGCATCTTATATTCCTTGTTAGAATGAATCATACTAGTGCGTTTAGAGTCGTCACACGCTTGCCTTATCCACAAATATTAAATATATTACTTATTATTATTCCTCATTCCATATCCGTCATTCGTCAAACATTTTCACTGGTGGTAGGTCCCTCATAATATGTGAGAAGCCGCCTGGGTAGGTTTCACCGTGTTGTGTGTTTTTCCTGCCAAACAGCAATATAATTGCATTGTTGTGTCCCAGTTTGAAGGACATTGTAGCCAGAATTAGTACTGGACAGTGGACATATTGTGAATCTCACTATTTAGTACCGTTAAAAAATCATAGTTACGTAGCGTCGCCACGATTTTAATATAAAAGTAAAGATATTTTGTCATGATTTTACAACTTTTCGTTCGCTTAAATATTACCATTTCGGTTAACAGCGCATTCCTCGTCAAATAACATCTTTGATCAAGCTCTTACACGATGTAGGTTATCCTACAAATACAGACATAAATCGTTAGATCTAACTCCGGCAAAGAGGTGAAAAGAAAAGAAAAAGTAAATTGGCTCAACGGAACTAAAAGCTCCAGCGTTTTCCAGCCTCAGTGCGCGCTGTTGCTCTCGTATACGGCTTCCTTCAGCCACAAAGCGATAGCTCACTGCGTTCCCGATCTTCCCGTCGACCGGTCGTTTGTTCGTCACTAACTATACACACGTCGATATGTCTGAAGAAGAAAAAGGAGTGCAGGTAACTTTTTATGACCCACTTTATGATATAGTTTGTTTAAAGATTTTTCGTTTAAAATTGCGAAATACTTTTGAAGATTTAGTCTCTTTTTGTTTTTTATTTAGTGTTAAGAAATTTTAGTGCGAAATTCTTAATTAGTTTTTAAAGTTTTGTTTTTGGATAGTGTTATTTATTGCCATGGTGATGAAAAAGTGAAGTTAAAATTATTTTTGCGATAAGTATGATCTGATATTATATACTAGTATATTATAAATCAATCATCGGGCATGTTTTTCGTTTGATACCCAATTTCTCATGGTGTAATGGAAAATGAATACTGGTGTTATCAATCTTAATGTTTATAGTTCCCGGTTAAAAATATTTATTTGGGTTTATGAACTACGTCGAACGCTACCGTGGTAAAAGTAAACATAACTCGATATGCAAATATTTTGAAGAATTTTTATACATGTTTGAACGTTTCAATGAAAAAGTACTTTGTTATTATAATATTTTCCCTTAAATTCATTGATAAACGAGAAAATTTAATGTGTTTAGTGATTTTGGACATATAAATACGAGAATGGGAGAACTATATGACATTTGTTGAGAGTTAAAAGTATAGATTTGTAAAGATTTCATGGCTGCCTGTATGACATTGCCTTTGAGCGATAAGACCGCCAATTGTACTTTTTGTATATTTTGTATGTGATTTACAATCATAGTATTTTTCATTTTATAGATGAAATATTTTTTATAATACATAAATAACAAATATTTATAGGTTTTAGCTTACACCTCTTTATCTTAATCGTAGAGAAGGCCAATGGTGAGCCATATAGCCGTATAGGAGCTAATATTTTAAAAATGTGAATACCGTGCTGGTGTTGACCGTTAAGAAGTCACTTTAGTGCTTATTTTGTTGCTATTTCAAGCCACTTTATTTTCTAATCGACTTGCCGTTTCTCGCACCACTACTCAATAAAGTGTGTTCAAAAATAAAGGTTATGCATGAAATCATTTTAAGTCAAGCCTTTTTCATTAAAATATTCGTTTCTTGTATAGAATTTACGGGATTGTTTAAATGTAATTCCTTATTTTCTCATTTCATTTGTTTTTTAAAAATAAGTAATAGTAATGAAGTTTCTGGACATTCATTTAAATAGAGAAGTGTAGGTTGAAAATAAATATAATTGAGGCATTTCCTACAAATAAAAAATAAACAACGTAACCTAGATTTATCTATTAAACATTAAATAAATGAGTAATTTACCATCTTAAATTCTCAGAAATCTTAAAACGATCATTAGATACAAAAATATGCGATGTAGTTGAAAATACAGCGTTTAGTACATTAATTGATCCAATAAGTGTAAATCAGGGAAGTGTTGAACCACTAAACGAGGTCGATGGCTGTGGATCTGTTTGCAAACATTCCACATTCGTTTATTTTATTTGACGGAGTCGAGTGCAAACATCCCTTAATTTGTGGCGCCATTCACTTTCCCCGTATTTCGATTAACTGTCGCGGGAAACGGACGTGAACTTTATAAAGCAAGAACGAAAAAAAAATCTTACAGTGATAACGATTTACACATAAAAAAATAAGAATAGCAATAGTAAAAATACCTAACAATAATAAATTAAAAATGAATATTAAAAAATATATATAATAAAAAACATTCCGTAACTTAAAAAATGTGAAAAGGAAAAAAAATATTATAGTAAATAAAAATTTAAAAAAAAGCACGCTACAAAAAATCTAACTTCAGGGTAGTATTATGGATTTCATGAATATTGGCTGTTGTTATTTATTTGTTAACTGACTTAAAAAAGGAGGTCCTCAATTCGATTGTATGTTTCTTAAGTTCCAATTTTTTGGCTGGATAGTAAATTTGGTTCTGAGTTCATTATGGTCGTATAATATTCCCCTTGTAGCCTGCCCCAATGAATTGAAATACATGTTTATTTATAAAATTTAAGACCATACCATGTAAACAAAGATTTCTATAATCATTTTCATGACGTCATAAATACTTTGATTTTTTTTAAAATTATTATTTTAAACAGACCATATTACTTCTAGCCGACAAGAATTATATTTTCATTTGCCTTACTTTCAATACTATATTTGGTAGCCAATACAATGCTGAAAATTATCAATAGGCAGCGATCAAGATAGGACTAGCGTTGTAGACAATGGTGCTTCATTAGTGAGGGACGTGGAAAACTTCACAAAGCAACAAGCGCTCTGTGTCGTAGAGTTTCCACATGGGCGACAGAGATCGCTTATCTTACCGTATGCTTTTGTGGTTTTATACCTTTTTTATAAAGGGTTTTGTACAAGACACTTGTCTGGGTGACTGTACACGTTCGCACTAGATACTTGTCGAAGTGACTGTACATTTGGATGTTTGCAAACTTTACCACGTAAATCTATCTAGCATAGTGTTTTTTTTACATATAAAATGAGCTGCTTAAGTTTAGGCATTTTGATAATTGTTATTAGATGTATAGAAGCGAAGTATTCATGCGAACTTAAAAGTCAAAATATATGAACGGCTATTGTATCCTGTAAATGTATTAGAATTGTGCTACTCTCTCTCTCTCTTCCAGACTATTAATACCATGGCGTAGTCGGTGCAGGCTTCTTCAGTGGAATATTGCAAGAAATACATATAAGAAAACAAAATAAGAATTTAGAAGGCTAGAAAAATATTAATAAATTGTTTTGGTTATATTTGTGTCTCCGCAGTCTCAAATATATATCGTTTTTTTATTTTGTTTGAATTCAAATACTATTCCCAAGTATCCAAGTAAAAGTCTTACCCAACCAGTGAACAACAATTTCATATAAGAACGAGTGCAGATTGCATTACATAAATCTATTACAATATATGCATGCCGTGGAATCGTTGTAAATTGTGTTAGTGCACCCATCCCTGCATATAACCGCCTCGAGTCCCGAGTCCCGACCAATTTCCAGGGGAGTTATTAGATCATTCTGCTGGAATATACCCTGGGATAATTGGATGTTGCGTGAGGACGCTTTCGCATAGTTCTGCTATGAATTTGTTTTGTTATTGAGTTTATTTGTGGGGGGATTTATACAGTATACAAGTTTGTAGTTTTTCATGAGAATTATTTTTCAGTAATAATGATGCCGCAATATGATATTTATTAATGTTTATTTTAGTCAAAATATTGGGTGATCTGATTTTTTTAATTCATTTTTGAATGTAGAGGCTGATATAATGTGCTTAATTTATTTAGTTTTTCTTTTTTTTTTGTACAGCAGAAGTACCCAATCATTATATTGGTTACAAAAAAGGCAATTTATTGGCAAGATCTAAAGCCTTGCTGAAGCCAATTACAGAAACTTTTATTTTTGTTAGTTCTGGTCTTCTTGAATATACCCACGGCGCGAGAATTATGCAGCCATTTACGCAGAAAATATTTCATTTAAGTGTCTCCATTCATTCATAAAATGTAGCATTTTTTCTCTACAAAGATAAAAAATATAGCACGTAAAGGTGAGAGTAAAAAATAGCGTCATAAAGCTTCTGAATAAATCTGCATGGATCCGGCCCTTTGCAAGAACATTCCGTCATGCTCGCCTTTGACCTTTTACCGTCCATTTGATAGGCTGGGAGTGATCTGTGCATAGGCTTTATGAATAGAAATATTTATGAAGTGTGCCCCCAATTGATCCAGAGGTCCACTAGTGTATAAATTGAAATAATTGAAATAAAACTATTGTTGATGGATTTTATAGCGGACTTGTTATTTTCATATTGATTTTTGATAGAATATACACAATAGAAATCTCCATTCGTCTCATAGTCTCCTTCTTTAATGCCCAACCCACAGTTCTGATTTTATACATTCCTCCTTAAATGGTGCAATCTATTCTTTTAAGGAATGCCCTCCCACTCGAATTTAGAGCAGCCACTAACCATTATGCATTCAAGGTAAGAGTTGGACCATTGATTTCGGAGAACAGAAACTAATTTGACCGGTTAAGTTAGTTTTATATTTTGTATTTATGTATATGTAGGTATTATATTTTTATGTGTGTTTAGTGTATTTAAATTGTGTACCATTTGTTTCTATTTTAATGTGAAATAAGTAAAACTGCCTTGCTTCATTTCGTCTTCACCCAAAGATAGACTGTAGGAGAATGCCTCGGGCATTAAGTCCGCCTGAATACTGTTTGTATACAAATCATTTTTTTTAACCCGACGTTTCTAAGACTTTATGGATTTTGTAGTCACAGGATCTCTTGGAATATTTTTGTGGTGTGCTGGGTTCAATTTTCATTTCAACTAATCTGATTTGTATGAGTAATTGGGTTTAAACAATCTCATAATATTAGTTTTTCGAGAATAATGCACTCATCATAGTAAAGAGCAGAAATAAACTGGCTGAAATATAGATTCCACCATCATATCTTGGACAGCTAATATTCTGTACCTGTAATATCGATTATGAAATCACCTATAACAGGACTACCGCTATTTACTATGATTTTGACGTTCATCCCTTCTAATACGATTGTATGGGTCAGTGAGCTTATTTGGATATAGTAAAGTTCATTAACCGTGCTAGTTTATAATCGGCAATAGAAATATAAGCCAAAACTATTTTTGATCTGACCGAAACTCGGCCAACCGGAAACTATTATAATAATGCTGCAACAAATTATAATGAATAATAGTTTGCAAATTAATCTTGGGAATAATTAAAGAATATTTATAACAAAGCATATTACTATTTAGAAGCTAGCATGAATATTGGAATGAAATAATGATATATCGCCTGTATTATAAAGTGAGAAAAATATTATATTCTAAGAAACTAAAAAAAGGTGAAACCTAGACAATCCAGTGTGCTCAAACGTAAAACCCCTTTGAAGTTGTTGAAAAAGACGGAACCGTACGACTTGACTCCCAACCAGCCATTTGTATAAAGACTGGTGTTTTCTGTTGTCTGAAAGTATGACGTAACGATTTATATTTTCTTCACTTTCAGTCATATATGTGTTTGAATTTAAATTTTGGATTCTCGTTGGTACTTGATCCCTCTTAATTATATTAACATTAATCTGTCTATCAAACTGCAATTACGCAAAAATGTAGTCCCAAAATGTTCTCTAATAATTTATTAATTGACTTACTTTACTTCATCAGTCAATTACAAAACATATTAGTGTTTTATGTCCTTGAAATTTTTTCTAGAAATATCGCGATAAAATCCTTAGATTTTAATTAACAGTTTAGACACTCGGCACTTATTTAAAGTAATATCAAACACAATATATCTTGTATACAAACGTATACCTGTCTACACAGATACGGATCAATTGCGTCTTAGTTATGAATGCCTTCAGGAAACCACTAATTGAGTCTCTGGGACTGTGAACTTGGGAACATTTGATCGTATATTTCAACTAGTGGTGGTGACCCATGTGCCATAAACAGTATTTAATCCCCAATTTACTGCTTTCTTCCCCCATATCTTAGCGATATTATATGTCTTCAAAGAGTGGTCGTACTGCTTTCATTGCACTGTGTGGTTTTTTAATTAGGGTTAAAAAAATCTTTTGCTGTCATTTTATTTAGTTTTCGTTCAATATGTTTCGTAAATATATACACTTCTATGACGCTTGGAAAATAAATTGAGAAATGATTGAAACTAGAAAATCAGCATGGCGCGGCTCTCTGTTTTGAAACTCTATCTTTGTACAAAGTTATACATGTGACGGTTCCAAAGATATGATTATAAAGGGTACGAATAATATTATGAAGATATAGTCCAAAAGTTTCTGTCTTTTTATTTCAAGCATTAGTGAAGATGAATCTAATAGATTAGATTGATTATTTTTCGCTATTTTATTGTAATTTTGTGAATAAATATAATTTCAACGTGGCGCATATTACGACCCTCCGAATTTTCTTAGCATAGTATAGTTAATTAATGTTACATTACATAAACTAGCAATGTATATATTTTTTTACTTAATAGCAGTTATTGTTAAGCTAAATTATTGTTTGTATACTAACAACAAGTCTGACAAGCCCGCCTGTTTTTCAACCGTCTTGAGTTTGAGCCGTAAAATGAAATACAAACACAGAGTACATAAAATATCTGCATTTGCTATCTACAAAAAGGTTTAATAATAAAACATAATTGTTTTCTTTAAAAGTTTTCAGCTTTAAGGGCTTCTAAACAAAACTGTGCTACATCGTCGCATCGTACAAATCTGCGAGCGCTTACGACGCATCACAAGAACTTGCCAATTGATACGCATCACGCATTCCTACTTCTTTGTTTGGTTTTCATGTATTTCTTTAGCAATAAGCGTCCCCCGACCCGTGCAAGGGACTGTCTTGCCGCAGGAAATTGTATCGCAGTGATACGTGTAGCAGTTTCTGCGCTGCAAATTCGTATCACGCCGATTCACAGTTTTGTGTATGAGCCCTAAATCTTTAAATATTAATATTTTAATATTTTAAAATAGGTACTATACATTGGCATATTCTTGGATATATGTTATAAATGTTAAGACGTTAAAACATTAAAAATATATTTTATAAATTTCGTGAAACTAAACAAACAAACGTATTACCTTATGTATGATAACAGAAAACGTTAAATGTAATGTATACAACGAATGTGCTAAACTAAAATATAACGAGCATAAGAAAATATATAAAAACCAAGATGTTAGAACTTTAATCCAGTATTGGATCTGCGAGATCACTATACATTATTGATTCAGCCGCAAAATTTACTGTCGATAACAAATAAAATATCTTACTTTTCACGTTTCCTAATTAAATAAAGAACATAATTTATTTTCGGTGGGGGTTTTTGGTCGTGGGGAGTTATCGATTCTATGAGATAAAAGTTTTCCACTTCTAAAAACTTATTATTCACTTCGTGCTTAGTACCTAGGCACATTCGTACAGATTTACGTACAAAGTTCAAACATTTGATTTTCGTCGATCCTAGAGTAACTAATGAACTGAAGTCAATAACTTTTTAATACGCATAACACTCGCTAAGAATTACTGGGGTACACTGAGCTGCCTGTAAAGAATTTCAAGGTACTTAGATTTCATCCGGTAAACGTTTGTTTTTTAATTAAGCAATAGGTTAATAACATAAAAATCAGTAACGTAACTTGCCCTAGCATTGATTCCATAAATTATCGAGTTTTTGACGTGACAACTAGTGTTGCCCAAATTCAGTCTTGGTCTTGCAGTCTTGGTCTTGTTCTTGCGTTTTTGCAAGACCAAGACCAAGAACAAGACCGCGTATTTTTAGCAAGACCAAGACCAAGACTGACCGTGCAAGACTTGAGCAAGAACAAGACATAGCCTGCAAGACTCTTGCGTCTTGCAGCTAGGACTTAGCGCTATTTCACTGAGTAGTTAGGTGTAACAGTTCGGTGTATAGGTAGGTACGCTTAGGAATTCTATGAGACGCAAAAAACTGTATCAAAGAATATGAAAAACTGGACCTATGCGCATTACGACTAATACCATAAACATAGCGAATAAAAAAATATCTATTATGGATTGTAAAATATAGCTTGATAATTTTGACAGATCGCAGTAGGGATGAGGGTAGTGTATAAACGTTAATGAATCTATTCGATTATTATTTTTCTATCTTGTTATCGATAATTGCGTGATTAATGTATGGATTTTATAAAACCATCGATATCAATGTTACACTAGATAAGACGTTCTTTGTAAAAAACGTGTCCCACCCAAGTGCGGTGCATGCACCGCACACGAATCAGTCTGCCGCGTGACGGCTACGCAGCAGCATGCCTCTTTGATTATATTTATAAGTAATTTATTTTGACTTTTCCCCGTCAAACCGATAGCGAAATTTTCTAAAATTACAATATAATTAAAGCATACAACTTAAGTGATAAAATATTGCAGTATAATGCCGATAATACAGATATTTTATTTATTATTCGATTAAATATTTGTATAGCTCATTACAAATACAAGGTGAGCTTCTTAATCGTATGTCTCATTCCCGCGCATAAAAATTGCCCGTCGAGTGAGAGAGACGAACTATATTAGATATAGATTATTCATGGGGCATTCATATCAGACGACCAAATAGGCATAAACTATTCGAATAGATTACAAATACAGATATGTAGGAAGAATGTAGGTAAAAATTGATTTCAGTATTTTATTTTAATTTTATGTTGTTAATTAATAACACAAAATATGTGTTGTATATATGTTTTGAAACAGTGGACAGTTTTTAGGCCCTATTTCTTTATATGAAATACCTAATGGACTACGTTGAAATTTCGAACCCACTGAATGTTATTAAAGACTAATATCACTAAAAATTGTTTTAGATTCTTGCGCGTCGTTACAAAAGAGGGAGATCTCTATAATATTTGTCTGTTGTTTCATTATCTTATTGTAAAACAGTGATAAACTTGTACACTTATAAGAGTTTTTAGTTTAATTTAGATAACTTTCATGAATTACTAACATAAATAAAAAAATATTACATAATATATAATTGCTATGACGGCATTCATACTTAGGCAGTATCTTAGGAAAAGCTATTATTGATTTGAACTGTCTCTTCTGTCTAATAATCTTTGATCATAATTTGTAATGTTCAAGTAAACGTACTAGATGTCGCTACTGAGCTTTATTGAAATATGGGACAAACAGTTTCTATGACGCGTCGCGTCTATCGGTAGAATATAAGTCAATGTATAAAACAGTTTTTTTTTTTTTTTTATTTATTATTATTACTTTAAAAATAAGTTATTACTAATACTACTAGAAGTAACATATCTTCCCTCTCGCTTCAATGTGTACCCGTGTGCACGCACCATACGCAGAGATTTTGTTCCCGATGTCCGCTCTAGTTTAATACCTCAATGGGTGTTGACAATATTTTTTCCGACTCTTCGTCTGTACCTTGCGTTGATGATGGCTCGCCATACTTTTCCTGCATTATTCGAAACACAGTCGCTCGGCCAATGCCAAGTGCGTCCGCAACTCTGTTACCAACTTGGGTAGGGTAACAAGGTAACAATGGTCCGCCAGTTTGACACTCACGTTCAAAATATTCTTGCAAGCGAACCACAAACTCGTGACATTCGCTATTCAAAACAGTCTTTTTCGTTCTTTAGGCCGCGTCAATTTCTGGATACTTCTGGTTGCCGTGCGCCGCTTGCCCTCGATGACTCATACGTCGACACCTTGCCATTTCACAACAACCGTCCGGTACCGGACGGACCGGACCGGAAATATTTTTGTTACAATCGTGCAGTCATTAGATACTATTTTTTATTTCCATTCTTTAGAATAACATCTGAAAATATACTAACTATATTATCGGTAACTTTTATTCAATGCACGTTTGTTTAATGTAATCAGTAAATGGAACATATTTCGCCAATTAAGAAACAAGTTACTTTTATATTTACATTTTTGTTATGTGTTGTTTTTATTTCAAATCCGATTATTGATAGTCTGTGGTTAATCGTTATGCGTGGCACATCTCTAAGGGGGCGGTACCTGTCCATGAAGTACAGTTTTTATTTGTATGACATTTTAACAAAAAAAAAATACGTAACTTTATAGGCGTGAGCTGTCATAATTATCAAGCTATATTTTACAATCCATAAAATCAAACTGAGTGCATGCATAGTTATGTTTTAACCATCGGCACTTTGATAATGCGGCATCAAAGGTTTTGTACTTACTTCTCAAAGAAATTTGCCGCTTTTCGGAAGTACATGGTTATTAATTAATTTTTTATTAATTTGTTTTTTTACATGTTTTAGTAAATGTAAGCTTATAAATCATAAATGTTTATTAAGAAACAGTTACTTCCATGGAAAACGACATATAGGTCAGTTGATTTTTCGAATTTCTTATCAAATCTTCAGTTATTTATTAATCTGCTTGATCTTTACTATGGCTATGTTAATTCAAGCTCACAATGTTCCAATTCTAATACGTTTTTCTAAGATTTAAAGTAAACTTTAATAAATAGTAATAGACTAATAGGTAATTGCAAGACTTGCAAGACTCTTGCTGCAAGACCAAGACCAAGACCAAGACTGGGAGCGCAAGACCAAGACCAAGACCAAGATCAGGTGTATTGGCGCAAGACCAAGACCAAGACTGGCTAAGTCTCGTCTTGTTCTTGCATTTGGGCAACACTAGTGACAACGTCTTAAATTAGGTTGCGGCTGGGAGTCACTTATGAAAAAGTGTAACGCCCGGTAACGTTACGATGTGTCACCGAACGAGCACAGAGTACATTCCTATATATGAACCGAACGAGAGAGAGGCCCGCCGAATGCCATGCGTCTCTCTCCCACTCAACTATGATCTAATTATAGTTGAGTGATTAATTTAATTATATTCATATCAATAAATATTCTACCGAGAAAAAGACGTTGTCACGTAAAATCTTCGCCCGTAAAACCGACTTTACAGGCAATTTCGAGTAATGAGTGTATTTAAAATAATTATAATAACGATGAACAGCGACATCTGTTCCTAATTAAAAGTACTAAGTGAACAGCCTAGCAATTAGTTATCGATTGCATCAACAAGTAACAGATTCACTCGCAAGATGGCGACAATAGTAAAATGTCATAGATGTAAGAAAAATGTAAATATTTGAGTAATATTCTGTTTTTGTTATGTAATATTTACCCTTCTCCTAAAACACCTCTTTACTGGTTGTAGGTTTATGTATGTGAGTTATATGTGAGAGGCCGCCTGGGTTAATATCACTGCAATATCTATTACTCCCGCCAAACAGCAGTGTAAATGCACTGTTGTGTTTCGGGTTGAAGGAAATTATAGCTAGAGTAAATACTGGACATACTAAGACTTAGCATCTTATGTCTCAGCATAGCGAGCGCAATGGAATGCCAAGCATTATTTTGTAATTCAAGGTGTTGTTTGGTTTTACCACAGTCCATGAGCAGTCGTATCGCTTACCATCAGGCGAAAGGCATGCTCGTCTAACCATTTACAGCAACAAAAAAAGGAAAAAAGACATCGGTAATGTCTTCAGTTCACAGTATACGTATTGACGAGTGCACGGTTGACACGCCGCGATCAATTGACCTCCAGCGCCAACGGATCGTTTGAGCACGTGCCTCGCCTCACGTCTCATCTGCACTTCTAATACTGTGTATCTATGTCTAGTGTCTATGTGTAGCCGGCTTGAATACTTTGTTGGTAAACTTCGGTCAAATATATAAATAGATACAGGGTCCGGAACAAAAAAAAAAGGTTAAAGCGCATGGTTTTATAAAATATACGAGTAGTTGTACTGGTGATGACCGACTGAAAAATGGCTACGAAGGTAACTTTCTAATTTATTCTGGGTCGATCTCATAGGGAGAAATATTTGTTTGGTCTTAAGATATTTGTCCGGTTCTGAGCGTTTATATTTGATAATGCACACAAGATATTTGCCCAGTCCTAATATATAGTAAAGACAAAAAATGACGACGTACAACTTGCAAATAGACTATAGTTAACGTGACCATACGTCCCGCTTTAGGCGGGACAGTCCCGCTTTCAGGAAGTCTGTCCCGGTGTCCCCAGCAAGTCCGACATAGTCCCGCTTTTGCAAACAGAACAAACGATAATTTAAAAAGCATTTTCCGCCCGAAATGCTTTATCGAACTACTACTGAAAACCGTTGGGTCAAATTATTTCAACACTTTCGTAAAAACAGTCTTGATTTAACATACTTTTCAACAGTCATTATTGAGTACGTTATGTGTCTGCCTGGAAGTCACGCCACTACTGGGGCTTAATAAGTCGTGGCTAACTATTTTGTGTTTAGTGTTATTTTTTTTATTCAATCTTCATTATAATGAAAACTTGTAAAACACCAAACATTTATTATTATTATTTAATCCCTGAGATGTCCCGCTCTGGCATAAAAAATAAATGGTCACGTTAACTATAGTACATATTATGTCTTTTAGAATTGGTAGAGTCACACTGTTATCAGTTATGTCTCTGTGTGAATGGGCAGTCTCGTCCGGGGCGGTCCCACTATCACACAGGAAACCGACGTGAAGTGACAGCTTTGCTGTTGCATTTCGTTCGGTGAGTGAGATTGCCATCCGGCAATCTCACTCACGCCCAATACCCTTTTCCTCGACCCATCCATTTTTCTTCCAACATAACAACACATTCATGATCCAAGCGTTGTGGACGTCCATGGGTGGCAGTGATCACTTCCGATTGTAGTAGTTTGCCTGACCTATACAATAAAAAAATACATTCGTTAAAGTATACCACCCTATTAGCCCGGGGAAATTGGGAAATGAAACTAGAATAATTGATGCACATATCATTACACTAAACAACCAATTTATTAAATATTCAATTAACCAACAACATTCAGTTCTAATCAAATTGCCTCCTCAATCGTCCTGGTACCCTTGAACGCACATTACCTTGATTAAATTCAACACAGTCGGTAGAATTAGTCGCTAATTGGGGCACTGGCAGGTGAGAGTTGTAAATGGGACGAATTGGTAGTCCCCGAGGGAAACGTGTCGTGTTTACGTGAGTGAATCACGCCTCACTTCTTTGCTATGCTTTGTTCATTTTAAAATCGGATTAAATATTTTATATTATTTTAATTAACTTTGGGAAACAAACAGAACAAAAGTAACTATAAAAACGTTTAAAATATAAATACCCAATGCAGCAAAGTTTCCATTTATTACAATTTAAATATGCGTTTTAATATTTTGTTCTATAAGCATATGTTTTTGTGGGAAATTATTTTACTAAGATATAGCGCGAAATATTTATTTTTCTGAGCGGCCAAATGCCAGCTTTTGTGCATATTTCTCATCATCGTCTCTTCTGATTTAATTTGACTTATTCTATTGTAACACCAATGACTCACTTTTTCCTGGGGAAGTCAATAATAAAAATTGTCCAGCGTTTTTCGAGCTATTATATTACTCGTATTGTATATTTTTTTATTATATAGTAAATAGGTTAAGACTGGGCAGGTATATTATTGTACGATACAGACCAAAGAAAGTACAAAGTTGCAAACATTGTTTTCTTCCTCGGAAAACGTTATGAGATCTGTATGTACTTCTCTGCGACTTGTTTTGGTAGCTATTTATAACTTACCAAGGTTACGGCTTCAGACTTATGTAAGTTTATTATTGGACATCGCAGCGTCGAAGTTTATGGATAATATTCATGTTATGTCGCTGATAGCAGCTGTAAAACCAAGTTATGACTTCTAATTTTGTTAAAACTGTTTTCTTGTTAGACAGTGCACTCACATTACACTCTAGGGCTGTTTGGAGTGAATTGTCCATTTTTTGTGGATAAAAATAATGTATTATTTAACCCAAATATATTAATTGTCGTATATCTCTAATGAAGCGTTACTGATATTAGTCGTTGCTCGCAACGATTTTGAAAATGCCTGCATGTACTCGTATTATGATGGAAATATTAACAAAAATGAAAGTAATAATTTTATCACCAGTTAGATGAAATCTATTCAATGAAGTTGAAGTTAATTTAATTTAATTTTAGCGCAACTGTCACGGTCCTCTTTTTGAAACTCCGAATTTATTGGAGTCTATTCTTAGTTTTTAAATCAATTATTGACGCATTAAACAAGGAGAAACCAGATTCAATTAGAATCCAGTTTTAAACAGCGCAATTTGCATTAATAGAAAACTTTCCAGCTCACAAGGCGTATTCCGCGGTGGAAAACAGCTGGAATAAATTAAATAAACTCATCATTTAACACAATCAGGTCAATGCGAGCTGGGACGAGCTGATTAAGCTAATAGAAAGTTGTGGGGGTGTGGACACAGCTGAACACTCGCCACTTACAGCTTTATTGTTATGAATGAGCTGGAATTAAATAATTTGATGTTGAACTTGATGAATTTGAATTTTACATTGTTTATATTTTTTAGTATGTATTGTTTCGTGTTATGTTTCAAAGTTTCTTCGTTGATATGGATTGAGAAAGTCTATAATAACTGTATAGCAAATACAATTTGTCAAATTTTACTTCATATGAGAACTATGTGAGTCTAGTATTTTGAATAAATATTTAGTTTAAAAAAATTGCCACCAATTTAACAAAACTAATCCGTATATTTACCTGCAATGCGCCAGTGTTATGCTTTAAACCCTAAGTTCCTCTTACATGAAGTGTCGGAAAAATTAAGTTAAAATATTTGGTAGCTGGCAATACGTATACAACGTGATTTTATTAAAATCCGTAAAATAAAACAAAATAGTTTCATTATTAGTAAATACTACTCGTATTAGCAATTTTCTCAAGAGCTAAAACGCTAAATTAAGGTGTACATTTTTTTAAAATCGTAGCCTGTAGAGCTACTAAAGTAATAAAATTCATCACCGATGGTTATCTCCCAAATAAAACATCCAAATATAGCAACCTTTATTCCTTTTCAGAATGTAACTCCATAAATCTTTCATTGTATTCCGCAGTTAAGATCATATTGCGTTATTTCAATTATAAAGGTTTGCGAATGAAACACAATTGTAAATTCAACAGCTCTTATATCAAGCGAGGAACTGGACGTTCCCTCTTATAACCCTTTGTATTATACCCCAAAACCTTTCGTGTTTTCATATTGATTTAATAGCAATTTCTAGATGAAACAGAATAGTTTTATGAATCCGTAAAAGATATATTTTCAGTTAAGTATGTCGATTTAATCCAGCAATTCTTTTTAATCCAGCCGCTTGCAGTAAATATTTGTAGACTTATTTATAAAGAATTTAAAAGGTTGTGTTAAGGTATACACGTGTTCAGTGTCTACAAAAATCACATGCGGCGAATTTTATGATGTACCGCCTGTACATTTCGAACAATTTCTAAACCCTGGAATGGTTGTTTACATAAACATAAAAAAAATCATATTACCTGACTCGACACCTGAATATTCAAAGTCGCACTCAGAAAGATAAAAAAATATAGACTGAGTGTTAAAAACGTTGAAAATGGACAAGTATATTTTGTAAATCGTATTGGACTCGCCGATTCATAAGAAGATAGTAACTCTTGAAAATATATTTCGTAGATAGTAACTCACTCACCGAATCATACAGAGATACTCGTATATTCTTGCAACATTGAAAATCAAATATTCGACAAATATTCGACAATGTGCTGAGAGGGCACTTGTCGAGCTGCGAGAAACTCCAGCTGGATATTTCCAGATGTTTGTAAACAATATATTTTCGGCACCAGCGGTGGGATGAAGTCATAAATCATACGGGAACACCTTTAAAATGCGCACAAAGTCGACGACCCAGGGCGAACGGCGATGAAAGAATTACGATTTGTTATAGTACAACTACGCATTGTTTCTTATTGGTACAATATTTGGAGAGTATGCATTTTTATCGGTATCGGAAAAATAACGCCGAGGTGATATATGTTTCCCGTAGTCTGTTGTGGAACGTATCTTACTTTTACATTAAATCAGATATTTTAGATAATTGTAAATTCCGGGCTGGTATTATTAACGAATGAATTGAAGAGAGCTTTATTTATTTGCGATATCTTACTTTTAAATAACAACAACAGAGCCTATATCAAACCCAAGTAGAAATAAAATTATGATAAAAATGGCGTACTAAAGTAGTCGTTGAAACGCTGAAATTTTCTTAGATCTTCGGAAAATGTGCAGAAAAAGCGACTAAATATTTTTCTGAAAGTACATGTTTTGAATTTCAACATAATATCACAATATTTATCCTTAAACCTCTCGTTGCCGGGCACGAGACTCTACGATGGAGAGGGCATAAGCGTTGACATGAAAATATTACGAAAATTGGTATGATTTATTTTACTAAAGATTCTCCGCTTGTTGCATTGCGTAAGTTCATATACTCAGCAATAGTTAGTCGTAAAAGATCTTACGTAGAAACTAAAATTACAGCAAGAGCAAAGAAAATGCCGCTCGCGCCGACTGTCCCGGGCGGTTCTAACTGGTTTAAAAGCCCATAAAAGTTACAGTCCGACTGTACTGATGCAGTGAAATAAATAACAATACTGTAAGTACGTGCACTCGTTGCTTCAGAAATGGAGTATATATTAATGTCTGTGTCGCGAAATGAGTAGCCTATAAAAGAGCTTCTTGGTTAATTCTTCGTTTATGCCTAAATAAAATATGAGTAGAGGTTGGCCATTTAATTTTTGGGCAAATAATTTTAGTGGTTATTTTTTTGCATTTTCTAGTCGTGTTTACGTGAAAATATAACATTTTTTAAATAATCACAATTGATAATTTCAAAAATGAATATTTCTATCCCCAAATTAAATTATTACGCTCGCTGTAAAATTCAAGTTGAAGACTTTACGTAACTAGCTAATTACATCTTTCGCCACATAATAATCAAGTTAACCAGCTGTCATGGCATGAACTGTGTGCGCGCGCGCAAATTCGCCAATGCTCGAATCGGCGTAGATTTCAGCTTCTATTTCTGTTGCTGTAAACAGCATTGTGTTATAATGTTGTTTGTTTACCAAACCCCGACCAAATGCCGACCCCACCTCTTAATTGGCAGCCGTTTGATCCCGCACCCGATATTAATAGTTAAATAAACTAGAAGGCAATTGTTATGTAATTGTACTAGACAGATTACAGGTGGAATCGTATCTTTTTTTATTGCACTGAATGGTTCAATGAGCCATTCGCCTGAAGGTAAGCGATACGACCGCGAATGGTTAGTAGCAAAACCAAACAAAACCATGAATTACAAAGTAATATTTGGTACTCCACTGCGCTCGCCATCCTGAGAAGATGTTAAGTCTATTGAGACTTAACATCTTGTAGCCAGCCATTCCGTCATTGTAACTACTAGAAATATTGATGTCTGGTAGTTACTATATCTATCCATAATAATATAACTATCACTGATAACAAGGTGAAAAACTAGCGATCTTCCAAAGTATGTATATCGCTTTACAGATCAGTAGGTGTGTTTAGAAGGCAGACATGATTTTGTCGGTGTTAAAGGGATAAATGGTCATCACTCGCTTATTAACATTGTCGACACTTCCTCTCCAGGATACTCCACATAATGGTATGTGGAGTATTCTGGAGAGGATGTATATGTACCTGTACTATGGAGTATTTGGTGTAGCCCAAATGCCTGAACAATGTAAACATTTATTTGAGGTTCAAACTCAAATTTTGATAGTACTAGGCATTTTTGGAAGCCCCAGTGGCACAGTTCCTTGCACGCCGGATGTGAAACGAGACATCTCCAATGTGGATTCCCGCTTCGAGACAAATGTTTGTGTTGCAAAAAAGTATTTGTTTCGGGTCTGGGTGTTTGGGACCGAAAAGTCTCTCCTGTTTCTGATACCCACGATACAAGACTCGATATTAGCGTGGGCTCAAGACTATATACACATATGTGACTGTTCTTCCAAATATTGACATCACTCCACAAATTGACATATCTGTTTCAACTTTGGAATTTAGTACCTACAGCGTCGAAATCACGAATGTTTCTTCCTACTGATTTATGGACCCGTTTCATGAGATTTATTATATTATGTGTGTATTATTATGTAGTAAAATGCAATATGATGTTCGAAACATTGCTTAATAAACTGCTGCATCTAATTTGTAATCCTTGCGCCGGTTGCCAATTTCGTCTAGTTCGTCGCTCTTATTAGCCGCGGGGTGAGTTGGACCAGATTATCTTGGCTATCGCATTTCTGATACACATAACGATGTACTATTAGTATTGAACATAGAGTACTTAGCCGAGTATTAAACAAACACTATGTAATGTATAATACGATGTTTCAAAGATTATGTTCTAATAAATGAATTTACTGAAGTGAAACTCATGGAAGTTATAAAAATGGCGGGCGATCATTCACTGTAGATTTCTTTAGGTCCGAATTATTATTAAAAAAAACATGATGCGTTGTTGCTGAAGAATAAAGAAAAACAGAAAGTGTTGATTGGGCAGTTAATTAGTTGTTTGTTAGTTTAAAAATATTTGGACATGTTGTGTTCTGGTCTTTATGAACGTTTACCACATTACGCGTATCATAAAAGCGTGCCAGTGTGAATATTGGCTAAATATTTATAAAGTACGTTAATTTAGAGTCGGTGATGGAGACGAGACTGTGAATAAAGCAATGCGCAGACTTTCAATCTTGTACAACAACAGATAGATCATATTAGACTCACAAGATAGTAGTCTAATTGGACAATCTTCTGATCATCCTATTATACTATCGTCTACGGATGTCGGATATGGTCTATAATATACTTGAGATCCTAGTTTTGATAAATTGTTTGATGGTTGGTTTTAAATAGATGGGTAATAGTTGTCACAAGATTGACATCGAATGTCGCATTATTATCATTTAAAATCATCATGGTGCAGTTTACACGCTTGGCCAACCTATCAAATCCATCTGCAAAATGAACTTTTGTCACCAACGTTGCGGTGTATCCTCACTGCTGTTTTTTTAGCAATATTTACATCACGATAAAATTAAGTAATAATTTATAGCTTTTGCTGCTTCTTGTTATTATTTATTCAATGTTTCTGATTAAATTCGCCAATAATAGAAAATAACAAAATTAAACAAACAGAAACAACATTCTGTAACAAGGTTATCGATTTATGCCAAATGGTGACTGTTTTTCAAAAGTAAGGCAACTCTACTTAGCATTTAATAACACGGCAACGTGTAAATAACATTAATATCATTCTGTTATCTGATGTTGCTGATTAACATTTAGAAAAGTTGCAAGGATGGGAATCTGTAACTGTAATGATCAGATTTTACACTTTGTGTCTGGCCTAATAACGGTTGTCAAAATCGGTCTTTAACCGATTACGTTCGGGAAGCCTAACTCCGTTTCATGCGTCAATCGTCAGCTAATGAGATTGGTCTGGAATTATCAAATGTGTACTAGCCTAAACAATTTGTACATACATCATTCACAAATATTGAAGCAACCGACATCCGTTGTTCTCATTACTAAGGCGAACATGAAAACAGAGGAAGTTAGTTCTTATTTACAAGTATTTGGAGAATTATAAACTGCCTCTAAAGTCAAAATTCATACAACATTCTTGAGTTAATTTATTACTGACTTACGCCTGTGATTTGTAGTTGAAGGTAAAATTTGATAGAAGGAAAGACAGTCACATTGCCACGCACTTATTCCAGTACCAGGAAAACGTGTAAGATTTTATCTGGATGCGTGGAACACCCCCAATGTTTTCGTTTCCATAACAAATACCTGCAGCTGTATTGTGATTTTATTGATATCGTGGGACGAAAAAGGTCTATACTTGAAGAGTGTCTGCAAAAGGATATTACTTGTAACTTGCCTAGCAAACACTGTCCTTAACTGTCCTAATTATTTCTTTTAAACCATGGTTCATGGTTTCTCACAACTCATAACAACTCAACTTACTTGTGTTACATTTGTAAGCTCTAATATAAAAATGTATTTCGTTTGTTCTAGAAATACGTGGTCAGCACGGACCGGAGTGGAGACATCCATGTACATGTCCAGGTAAGATCATTGATATACATTTCACTAACACTTTATTGAATAGTCCACAAATCAATAAATCGTGAGAAGGCAGAATATCCGCCACGGACAGCACTAAAGTCTATTCCAGGAAAATACTAAATATAAAAACTCAGAATCAGTAATAATTTTAGCGCTACACATAAAACACAGTACATAAATTCTAAAACTATAATGCTGAGTTTGCGGCGCCTTTTTATCTAGCGCCCTGGATGTCCGCCCAACCGTGACCTACCCTAACACCCGTTTGCAGTACTGACCAGAACCTCATACACTGCTGTTGACATTGTTGCTGTGCTGTTGACATATCAAAAAATAAAATCTTGTAATCATTAGCTGGTCTTACGCGGAATATTAGATTTTAGAATCCCTATCGAAATGACGAAAACGTGAGGGAAATGGAAATGCCATGGGAAATGTCATACGTACGACGTAGGGCGGAATTATATCTGTATTTATTTCTTTTCTAACCGCTTTGTATTTCTAACTTTATGAGTAAATGGAGTAAGATTACATATTCGTTATAAATTCGTTTGCATCATTGTTTTGATCTTTAAACACAATGTTTCTTATATTCATAAAATATCTGACATGCAATACTTGCCACAAATTGGCGTTATTGATGAGTCTGACACAAAGTGGAATGAAAAGATACCTTGATAAGTAGATATTTAAGCTAAAGTGACGTTGATATAATATGATGAATACGCGTTGGGAATACGTTTCATACATTTCATAAGTAAGTACTTGTTAAAATATATGCCACATATTTAAAGGCAGGTTTATGAAACGTAGCATGCGACGCAGAAATAAAAAGAAAATTGGCCGTATGACTTTATTACCGTGACAAAATTAAAAAAGCAACGACGCTTGACATTTCAATTCGCGCTGCCGAATTTGGCGGGACCGCGGCAATAACTGCCATGTTGAAATGCCACAGATTATAACACTAGACGTTTTGTGGCTGCAATATTTCGTACAGGTGGTAACAATATGAACCAGATTATTGAAATATATTGTTATTGTTTCTTGAGCCAAATAGAGGGTTTAAATTGGAACAATAAAATACATTAACAAGTATAATTGATGTGTAAATCAAGTCTCTGTAATAATTTTCACGTATTAGAAACAAAACAGCTGAAATATATGTGACACTTTATTTTTATTTTAGTTTTTTTTACGTGAGTAAACTATAGATTTTTATTTCTATTTCTTACTAGAGAAGCTTGTTACTCAATTTGTTGGTAGAATTCATTGACTTTTTATATTTGCGTTGGAGTACCTAATTTGAATTTCAATCCTGTATGAAGATCGGAAACGTTTGGCGACAATACTTTTAATAATAATAAATAATAATAGTTTTTATTATTGGCACAATAAAGATAAACTAAACTACGAGTTAACACTTTGTATGCCTAAAATATTGTGCCAACAATGAGCCACTCTTTCAGCTTGTATGCTGCGATATCACCTGAATAATACCGCAGCGCTGGACACTTTTAAACTCTTTTGCTTCATTAGGTGCCCTATTCCACCACTTCCTTAAAACGCGAGGTCGTGGATAAAAATCTTTTACTCGTGGCATTGATTTGGGGTTTGTTAGACCCAAAAGTCTAGCAGTCTCTTTTTTTTTATTGCGATGAATAGCGAGACGAGCATGCCGTTCACCTGATGGTAAGCGATACGACCGCTCATAAACAGTAGCAAAACCAAATATACCTTGAATTAAAAAGCAATGCTTGGCATTCTACTGCGCTCGCCATCCTGAGACATAAGATGTTAAGTCTCAATATGTCCAGTAGTTACTCTGGCTACAATGCCCTTCAATCCGAAACACAACAGTGCATTTACACTGCTGTTTGACGGGAGAAATAGACACTGCGGTGGTACCCACCCAGATGGCCTCTCACATATGAGAGACCTACCACCAGTAAAAAGTCTCTGATAACCACAACACAAGACTTGTATTCTAATGTGGATTGTGGGGGTCGAGACTATATTTGTGATAAGTGTTTCTACTATTCTTAATTTGCCGGCTCTATTTAAACTGTAGGTATAACTTAACAACATTTGGACCGTATGAAACTTTAAACAAACCCACATCTCAAAAGAACGTAGTTCCACCGTTTGGTTTTGCACGAACCTTAACGCTCTATAAATAACAGACGGACTCAATGAAACGTCCATCAATCTATTTCAATTTCCCATTTCTGATATTGACCACGATACGTTCGCGCGACCGTGTATAAGTTTCGCACAGTTCTCTTCAAACGTGTTCTATCAATTCGTTATCGTTTTATACGCTCTTCTTCTTTAATATCCATCCGATCTTTGTAAGAAATAACATTTTCGTAAGAATGGTACACCCGATTGCAACTATAGATATTATTAATATTAAGTGCAGTTTATTTATTCCGCCAAACTGCACTAAGCTAGCGTGGTGGAATATATGGCCTAACCACTCTCAATCGTGCTCTCGATTGTAGAGGGGCTCTTCTTCTACGATGGGACGTATATGGGCTGATACAGTACCACACCTTAGTATATTTATATGCTGTTTCTGCCGCTTATGGGCTAGTTTGATTCCTAATACCTCCAACAAATGTTACTTAATCTTCTCATATAGATGTCGATTGCCGATGTTGATGATTATCTAAATGAAATTAGTTACGTAGGCAGTTCAATACACATACAGTATTTAGTCTGTATTCACAAAATATTAAATATAATTTATTTATATTATATTTATTTGGTTTTCGGTGGTTTTAATGTTTATTAATTAATAAGTATATGCACGGGTATATGTAACATCAGGTCATGTCTGGAAATTAGTTTTATGATCATGCTTAGAAAATTAAAAGAAAAGTCTTCTTTAACTGATCTTACAAAACTTTACCAACCTTCAATGAAATCTCAAATCACCACTGCTCTTGAACTTGTAGCACCTTGTAAAAGTAATATTTTGTTTAGGTATTTCAAAAAAACTCTTGTGAAAAATCTAAAAATTGATTTTTTCGATCTAAAATCGAAGTCAATACAATACCACTGCTAGTGTTTTTAGTGCTGGGTGTTATTTTTATCGTTATAATGATTATTATTATGTTTCATGCTGCTTAACAGGGTAATGTAAAGGTGAGTATTAATACTTTAAAATTAAAAAATATTATTCAATTACAGCTAAGCCGTAAATGTATATCTTAAAAAGAGTTTTAATTAGTAATACTAGTACTTCAGATGAATTTCGAGGAAAATTGGAACTAAAATACGATTGTGGCATTCAAAGTCAAATTATCACGTTGGCAATATAATAGACACATAAAAAATCCAGAAATAAACGCAAATAAAAGATCGTTAACATCAATTTACAACTTGTGAATTTGTTGAAGTATCTATTAACTACAAGAAAGGTCGTCTGGATGTTGGAACGATATTTTACCTGAAAGTTATATTTATATCAGAACCTTTTTGTATGTCTAAACTAATAATATTATAAATAGGAAGGAGTTTATTGTTTGCATTGAATAGACTCTGAATCTAATAGATCGATTTGAAAAATCTATTCTCTACAATATATCTGATGAACATAGGTAATAGAATATTTGAAAAAATGTGTAATGTTTACTCATCAAGTAGTAATACTTTTAGCAGCCTTGCAGAGAAATTAAAGGGTTTGATTCCCAATTCGAGACAGTTTGTTTCGATGCTGGGAGTATGAGGCCAATACGTTTCTATAGTTTCTGAAAACCACGGGACAATTCACAAGACAAGATTGATCATAATGTAGAATCAAGTTTTGGGTGTTTCCTTTCATTTTAATAAGATGATTAAATTATACTTTAAAACCACTTTCCATATAAAGTATCACTTGTGCTGTGAAAAGTGTTGATAGTTTAGGTATCTTAATGTGGGATCATGTCTATCGGCGTCTATTTATTTATTTAAGCCTTTATTTTACACCTGTGGCTTACAAAACAGAAATAAGAAAAATAATTACTTACGGGGGTCTTTTCGTTCGACGCTATCTCTTACACACAACTAACTATAGGATAAATAATGTGTGTGTGTGTGATGGATGGCCCATGTACCTGTTGTGGTTTATATTTATTTCAGTATTTTGTATACACTATAGTTTAAAAATAAACCTTCGGTTCGAGGTATGGTTCGATGGTTGCATATAAAAACAAGGATGGGAAGAGTAGATGCAATTTGCAAGGTAAACATGCACGTACACTTTGCTTTTAGTTTTCCATCAGGCGCTCCTTTTTTTATACCTCGCCGATCGCTCTGATGAAACTAGGTCGCTTTGATATTTAACCTGGAAAACATGTTGTGAACAATCACTTTAAAAATAATTGCATTTATTTGTATTAACGATATATGATGCATTTGATTGATTATACACTTCGTAGGCATGTATGTGGGAAGAATACGAGTAGAATAGATAAAGATAATGAAATAAACACCCAACATTTACATACATAGTCTTGACCTCACATTAAAATCAATTAAGTCTTTTGTCGTATCAGGAGCTACGAGAGACTTTTTGGTGTCACAAACCCAGACACACAAACATTTGTCTCTGTGCGGGGATCGAACCCGTGGCCTCTCCTTTCATAGCCGGTCTCTAACCAACTGCGCCACGGATGCTATCAAGTTAACACTAATTTGTGCTTATTTAAGCCAATAACATGATTTTATATCTACTACACCGCGAATATATGGAATTCTTATGTCCGATACGACATAATATTGTGTCCAACATAATCATTCCATGGCAAAATATAACTGTCTAGCTGTCCCTTCGTATTAGTTCCTTGTGTTGGAACACAATGGCCATTGTTTAGAACCACACGTTAGATGTGTCTGTGCGTCACCAGATCCGATAGATTCATGTTCTTTCACACAATTCCTATTCTTGTTTCCACGTGTGAAGAAATGAGCAGCGGGTTTCAAGATTTTAAATGCATTGACAAGATGATGCTTGAATTCCTCCAGTTAGGAATAGATAATTAGATATCGTGTGGTTATATATTTAGCGAAAAATGTAATTCTAAATTACGAAAATAAAATTTTGTTCATCGTCATTATGAATTTCATTTTTAACAACGATGATTAAGTTATAACATTTATCTACTTAATAAATATATTTTTTATTGCTAACATGTAAACAAATAATTTATTTATTTCTACTAGAAGGTCCAGCAATGGACTTGGAAAAGTTAATGAGCGTTTTACAAATGTAACTGTTTGTTTTAGGGTGACCTGAGCCAGCAGGACAAAAGATGCGTGTTCCTCACAGTTCACGATCTCGGCACCAACCGTGAGTACTCAGAAGTAATATATACCAAAACTGCCTCATCAAAGCCGAATTGCCAATTGATCTATATCAAATTGTCTGTACTGGGTGTTTACAAACTGCGACTGACAACGAAGCCAGACCTTGTAATGACTACAGATAAAATTCAACTATGTATGTTGCATTCAAAAGCGGTGATTTTTTTTAAAATATTTTTTTGCAAGACCTCTCCACTCAACACCGTTTCAGATATCAATACTTTATTACAAATAACGCTCTATTTTAAAACATCATATTCCTTTTCTTAGCACCCTCACCATCCATCCGTGCATATCTGTCTGTGAAAAGCTCCCCGTGCTCTATTTTGCTTTTTCTAGCCTACATTATAGTTATCCTTCATTATAGTACTTACCATCGTCTTTTGGTGGTAAATACATTGGGTGCTAAAATAATTATGTATACCCTTGCATACCATTGCGTCTTTAAAAATAAAACGTGCCTGGCTTCGCTTGCGGTCGCAGTCTAGATATACTCGGAATGTAGTCATAGTCCAAAATCATTAAGGTAATATAAACTAGCCATTAATATAATATTCTGTAGATGTAGCAATCATATTAAATGAAAAAATAAACCTGTTCTATACATGTCCTAGATAATATTTAATTTATTTAAATATTTATGAGAGGTAAAAATATCTGTATTGCAAATTATATGGATTTGTTTGGAAATATTTAGGATATAAATAGCGTCAAAGCCAATCATGTAGATGCAAATGATAAATATGTGTATGTTAAATTTATTCCAGCGCTTTATATCTTCGGTTTATATACTTTGCTCCAGACTTGGCTCTATCTTTTATAAGTTATAATAATACTTTTTGGGAATCAATCATGATCTTTGTATTTAACATCATTTTAAACATTTATTCAAACAAGCTCTACCGATGATATTGAAAAATGGAAAAATCTATTCCAAACAAAATTGAAACCGTATATTTGTATGTCACTCAAATGTTTGCTTCGCTATTCATTTAAAAGGCAGCTCTAGATTACTGAGCAAACTGTTTGCAATTTTTTTACTTCTTTTTCATTGGCTCGGTAAAGTGATTGACAGCGGATCTCGGTGGTGAATACAATAACGTTCATATAGAATATTCGAGGCAACAGACACTTTTCTCTTGCCATTTGAAACAACTATGTCGGCTTATGTAATTACTTCTCCATGCTAGGTATAAGGACTCAATTTTATGAAATATGGCAGTATTTCGGAAAAATACGATTTAGCGAACTTCAAAAAATAAGCCTATTCACACCTTAAAGGCCGGCAATGCATTTCCATTTTCTACGGTGTTACAGAATCTGTATATCTGTAATACAGATATTCATGGGCAGCGGTCATCACTTACCAACAGATGGACCGCATGCCCCTTTGCCCCCTATAACATAAAAACAAAATTGCAGATTCGTCGCTCGTGGACTTCGTGAACAGTCCAGCGATGACGGAGATCAAGGAACGGTCGTGTTTCATACACGTAGACGTGCCAGGACATGAAGAGAATTCCCCAGATTTACCAGACTCGTAAGTTTTAAACTTCTTTAATTCATAATGTTATTTCTACCATATAACGATCAAGTAATATTTGTCGACGGGAAAATTTGTAATCGTCTCAATATACATTTTCTTTCCAGGATAGGATTTCTGATTAAATCTATTGTAGTTAAATTAAAATATATTAACAATATTGTTTAACTCGAATCATATCTTCTGAACTGGCTACAATTAGCATCTGACTGCTACAAATGGAAAAGAGAGAAGCCTCTGCCAAGCAGTAGGAATAAAAGTGCTTATAACAGTAACAGTCATAAATTATATGATTGTAGCTGAAATATGGATCCACTTTTAACATCTCTCCAATCTTTTTAATGATGTATTATTTACTTTCAGGTACCAATTCCCCTCTCTACAAACCCTGGGCGAAGACCTGATCACAGTCCTCGACTTCCTTCAAATAAGATACGCTGTAGGGCTGGGTGAAGGCGCTGGAGCGAACGTGCTGGCGAGGTGTGGGCTGGCCCATCCTCGTCGCCTCCTCGGCCTGATCCTCGTGAACTGTACAGCTTCGACGTCATCAGTAGCTGATGCCTTCAGAAGCAGGTTCTCACGGTGGCGCGGCGCAGACATCTCACAGTCTGAAGAGGACTTCCTGATCTACCACAAGTTTGGCCACGTGAGTTTTGTTCGAGAACACCTTGACTATCGCTATCAGGTACTATCCTTTTGTGTTTTGTTACTAATTTACTAAATCCGGTGGAGGTAAGGGGTTTTGAAGAACTCATTATGGACTCGTTTTAAAGAAAATGTTGAGATTTTGAAATCTACTTTCATAGCTACATATTTGGAAGCTCTGTAGAAGTTTTTCAATCTATAGACTAAAAAAATCAAAACAATCACTTTTTATCAAGACTTATTATGGATTAAGTACCAAACTGTGTGTGCATTTGTCTTCGATCATCATTGAATTCAATAAAATGGATTTATTCATTGATGTTCATTCAATTTTATCTGGTTTACGCTCGAAGTAGTCTTTTGTTTCGTAACATTCGTTAATATCGAAAGGGAGACTATTATGTGGCTGGGATTTTATATTAAAAACCACGTTTGGCTTAATGTGAAAAATGACTTTTCGTATTATGAATATCGAATTGGTTATTTAGGACTAAATAAATGTTAAAACACAAATGAAGCATTGTCTGAATTGAACTTTGTAGTCAGATAATTAGTGAAATTGATTATTTAAGAAACGAGTCATTAATGAGTTTGCAGATGTATCTACTAAAATACAGCATGCAAATATTTATGTTTTGTATAGCTGTGCTTAGTAAAGCTACTTCAATGTTTGAATGCTATTTTCTGTAGTAGGTCTTTGAAGTAGCTTATTTTGTCATAATACTGTTACGTTTGCTTGTACTAACCAACTAACATTAGTAGATTCAGATATTCCTCTTTTTAAAATTAATTTGTTGGGTTTCTTTTTCTTGTTTATTTTTGCTTGTAGTGTTGTAGTTAATATAACATAGATATAATTTATTTAGTTTCCTTATCATTTATTGAATGAATTATTAAGTACTGTTTTTCTTGTTTGAACTTTTAGTTTATTAGTTCTTTTCCATCAAACATACCAGAATCGTAATTTTATTTATCATTTATGGAATGTAATACCCAATCGCAATGTTCTTTTCCTTCTCTTCTCCCAATAATATATTTAAGATAAAGAATATTTGTAAGTAAAAATTGTTATGATGTTGCATAAAATCACTATTTTCTGTTGAATATTGTAGATTGGGCATTACAGGAAAGTGATGCATGTTTCAAATACCCTAAAGTATATTTGTGGGTTTACTAACAGCAAATACAAAGCGACTGCTGTTCTGCTGGCGAACGCGAGCGCACCCTGGCGGAGTACCGGTCGCGACTCCGAGGCAACCTCAACACGCACAACATTAAGCAATACGTCAAAGCCTTTATCAAGTGAGTCATTATCGAGTTTACTAGTGTGTGCTACCTTTGCATTAGAGGGCATGATATGATCGAGTGTTTACATGATGGCAAATTTCTAGCACATATTATTGAATAAACATTATATTATTAGAATCTTGTTAGATCTGTCTTGTTTCCTATTTAGATATTAAAGTTCAACAGCTAATATGCGGTTCAACATACAGATGTATCTAGTATACAACATTCTACATAATCTTTTCATGTAGCAGAGTTGGAACATTACACGTTTCAATAATATTTATATCGACGAGGGTTTTATTCTGTTTTTCGTTTACTTACCTATGATAAAGTAGGGTTGTATAACTTGTAGCTAACTTTAAGCAATTTTGCTTAGTTTCATAACCCTGTCTTTATGTTCCAGCCGCAAAGACCTGATGCTGAAGGGTTGCCAGCCCGATATCCTGCTGATCACGGGCACGCTGAGCCCCTACGGTAGCGTCATTGAGAAGCTCTACAAGGAGCTGGACCGTGATAAGGTCACCATCCTCAAGGTTGAGAAAGTTGGAGACGTGTTGGCTGAAGCGGTATGTTACCTATATAATTTGAATACTGGATACAGACATAGTTGTCACTGTATATTTGATCAAAGGGTGTCACGATGGCCAGGGCATTTCTGATTGTGTTGTATACTTGATCATACTTGACTGCCTCTGTGGCGTAGTTGTACTTCGGTACAGTCACAAAGCTGAGGTCTCGGGTTCGAATCCCGGGTTGGGCAAAGTGATATTAGATTTTTCTATTCATTATCAGCCCAGAGTCAGGAATTTGTGCCCGATATGGCGATAGGCTCGCCACCTATCACATTGTGGGACGGAACAAACAAGGCGAAATGTGGGTGTCTTGGCACCTCTGCCTACCCCTTCTGGGAAAAAGACGTGAGTTTATGTATGTATGTACGTACTTGATCATATCATGCTACTGCTACAGAGTAATCACTATGCCATGTTACTAGAAGAATGTAGCTTGGTAGTGCAGGAATAATGTCTGGAATAGACAATCAATTAAGAAGCAAATATTAGTAATTTTCTCTACCTAAGTCTTAGGATATAGAAAATATGTTTCAAGTTCTAACAATGAAATGAATCCACCTCGAGCTATTTATTAAGTGAACAAAACAATGAATTAATGAAATTTAGATATTTCGATGTATTGTCAACCTTCCATAATTTAAACAACCGCAGAAAATTGCTACGTATCGTAGTAATTTTGTGGTCTACCGCTTCGGAACCTTTCATTGCGCAACTGGCTGCGTGGCCATAATTTTATAGCATTAGAGTATCTCTCGATGCATGGGTTTGATACTATGGATATAATAATTTGATACTAACAACATGCTATTGTCCTAATCAAGTTATTAGGGAGTGGACCTTGAACAACCTAGAATCACAGCGCCTTACGTCTCTATGGTTACCAATTTTAGGATGAACTCCAGCTTAACTCATTTTGTTTAACTCTACTTTAAGTTAAACAAAAATTCTATCAAACAAATGGTAATTGGTATGTTCTGCCATTGAACTGGCCACTCGAAATATATCCTGTAGTTTCTAGTGATAAATCAAATTTCCTTCCATAAAAGAAGACTCCAAAACCTTGTATGTGTATAATTATGTACTACATGATTGCGTGTAGTTATCATGCAATCAAAAATTAGCAATAGCTTCAATTATCTTATTAATGTTCATAAAGATATTACTCAATAGTAAGTAGGTATAATTAAATGGAGGAAATTAAATTTAAGAAATTAAAATTAAAGGCTTGGGAAGTATATTGATACCTTATTGTTTTTATAATCATTATGTACTACAAATATGTTATTAAATAACAAGAGGTTTCTTCAAAGATAATTTTCATAAAAGAGTTCTGTAAATATTAACGACAATGGTATTTCCTAAACGGGCTCATGTGGAAGAATATTTTTTACATTCCTTGACTTGATTAATGACGGCCTTATACGATGCTACAAAGATTTGCAACCGCGGGTGTCCTACAAATGCAATCACTAGTACCGGCCAAACCGTCATATCCGCCGTTGCTCAGCGCGAAAGTAAAAGTTCCAGCGTTCATTGACTCGCCAAGCCTCCGTTAGCTAAAACGTGTTTAGTTCTAACGTTACTACATTATTGTATAATTAGTATGCTCAAATATTTACATAAATAAGAGAAAGTAATTATCAAGATGTCGCTCATTTTACTGTTGATTGAGATAATAATTATCGGAGGTATGGTAGTGGGACTGTACCAGAAGAACACTAACTTAGTGTGCAAATCAAAGAAAAGATTCGATGGAAAAACAGTGTTGGTGACCGGAGGAACGACTGGTATGGGACTAGAAATCGCTGCGGACTTCGCACACCGAGGTGCCAGAGTAATAATAGCATGCCCTTTCCAAGATGAAGGAGACCATGCCAAGAAGTTAATTACAAAAAGTTCTGGAAGTGAACAAGTTATCTTTAAGCTCCTAGATTTATCATCTTTGAAATCTGTACGAGAATTTGCTGCAGACATCTTAGCGACAGAAGAAAGACTTGATGTATTAATAAACAATGCTGGAGTTGGAATCCCTGGAGATTTTCTCACTAAAGACGGATTGAACTTCATAATGCAAGTGAATTATTTCGGAACATTTTTATTAACACTCCTACTCCTACCGCTTCTGAAGAAGACGGGAGAACCGTCAGAACCGAGTAGGATAGTGAATACGTCATCAGTTTTACACAAAATTGGAAGAGTGGACATAGAGAATTTAAACAAAATAAACTACTGGTATAAGATGCAGATATATGGAAACAGTAAGCTTTGTTTGGTGTTATTTTGCGTCGAGTTAGCAAGGAGATTGAAAGGTTCAAACGTGACGATAAACGTAGTTGACCCTGGTGCCGTAGGAACACAGATATTTAGAAGTACAGGACCTTCTTTCGGGAGTTTCCTTACATTTATCTTCGGTATTCTGTTTAAACATCCATGGGAAGGAGCTCAGACTGCATTGTACGCTGCGACCAGTGACCGTGCTGGTAAAGTGAGTGGGAAATATTTTATGAACTGCCAGCCGGCCCGACCATCTTCAAAGGCACTTGACGTGAAGCTCGCTAAAGATCTTTGGGATGAATCCTTGAGGCTCGTGAAAATGAGTGATGAGAATTTGTGAATCAGACATTTATTTAGTTTACTTAAATAAATGTAAATAATGTTATTTAATGTTAAATATTACTGTTAACGGTGAGTTAAGGTTTTTTTATGATTTAAGGTTATTAAAGGCTTATTCTAATTTAGTTATTATTTTATTACCTACCATCCTCGTTATCCTTATATCGTTATTGGAATACCGAATTAGAGTCGAGACATAATTAATGAAATATATTCGCTTGCCTTTTATCTTCTCTTATATGAGATATACCTTCTTGTTTTTTGCTGTGATATCGTTTTTGTAAAAATGGTTACACTTTTACTAAATAAGCATAATATAAAACTAGTCAATTCAGAAAATATGTGTGCCTCAACCTAACAAAATGGTCATCTTATAACCAGAACTAAACCAAACCAGCCTTTAGAAAGAAGAAGTTTTATTATGTACATTTTTCTAGTTTTAATTTTTAATGTAAATTTATCTGTTCACGTTAATTTGAATAGCTATTTTTGGAGGAGTTTGTGTTGTAAATTCAGTTTTATTTTTGAAATAATTTTGTTGCCTGATGAATAAATACACCCAATAGTTACATACATAGTCCTGACTTAACACTAAGATCAAATCTTGTTTCGGGGGTATCAGAACCTACGAGAGACTGTTCGGTCTCACAAACACCCAAACCCAAAACAAATCCTTGTGGTTTACACCAAATTTTGTCTCGGTGCAGGGATCGAAGCCGCGGCCTCTCGTTTTACAGCCAGCGTCTAACCAAATGCGCCCCGGAAGCTGTTAATGGAAGGCAATAAAATAAAACGATTACTATATAATCTCATATAGTTATAAACCTACAAATAGACGTGAGCTAATGATATTCTTTATTAAGTTGATCGCCCGCTGATATGTTGCATAATGCGATACTGTGATATATTTAATAATAAGTCATTTTATTTTTAGTGCTTAATTTTAATGAAATTAACTTGTTGATCAAGGTCGTATGTTTTATTGTAAAGGTCGTATGGGTAGTTGACCTCATTTCTTAAATGTTATTCCAGACGATAAAAAACTACTTGATTACGCTTATTTTAAGGATTATCCATGGACGGGATTATGCAGTTTACCTCTTGGTTACCGATAGGTAATAAACCTATAACCATGCACTATGTTTGCTAAACGCAGTTTACAAGCAAATAGTTTTTGCTATACTATCAGCAATTGATATATCAATGTTTTTAAGCAATTTACATTAACCGCGTCTGTCATGTGGAAATAGGTCGTATGAAATTACGCCAATACACTACATATTCTCCTACAGCTAAACTTCTTAAATTCCAGCCAGCAAAAGTAGCGCAATCCCTGCTGCTGTTCTGCCAAGGCCAGGGTCTGTTGACGTCCCTCCCCCCTCCGGGAGTGGAGCGGCGCATGTCCCGCGCCATGTCCATGGAGGAGTACGACAAACCCAACATCAGGCGGCTGTCGCTCACCCCCAGCGTGTCGGAGTCGCCGCCGCCGAGGAAGCTCTAGGTAATGGCAGACTCCTTGCTCGAGGAGTTTGATGTGTGAAAAGAGGTGTAAACTACATTGGTGAATGTAACAGTGAATATGCATATTATACCGATGAAGGGGGTGAATTGGGACGCAAGTTTGAATAGGGAATTAACTGATAACATCGAAGTGGTTATTTTGGGCTTTTGCATTTTTCACCCAAAAGTAAATTAATGTATTATTTGCATATATGTAAACTTAATAATAAGTACCAACTGTAGTCCCTATTTAATTTTGCGTCACTATTTACCCCGTTGTGCGGTAAATTATTTTGAAACTGTATTGTAGTGTAAATTGACGATTTAATTCGTCGTTAGTGTGTCAGTAATGCAATCTATGTTATAATTAAAGTAGATTAGAATGCATTCTCCAAATATAAAGACGCATTTTGTCGTCATATAATTATCACAAATATAAGCATAACGTTTAATTACGTCGAGTATTTTGGAATGTTAGTTGAAACGATCCCAAAGCTATACAAGCACGTGCGTTAGGACCACAAGCTTATTTTTAATGTTATTCGTAATCAATAAGTATTAGTGGTAAATAAAATATAATATGACTATTGGATAAGAAGTGTTGAAAATATGGCAATTTATTTCAATTATTCAATTATTGTATTCTATTTCCATCTCTGTAATTGATAGTATTTTTGTTATTATTAATAACAAAAATACTAAGTTATAACACAATGATACAGAGCAATTATATGATGAATTATTGAAATGTTTCACGTTAATGTGTATAAATTATTTTTAATACTATTCTCTCCAGACAGAGCCATCTGTATTATAAGTATTACAACCAAATATGATTTGCGAACGTTACAATAGATGGCGCTCTCTACTCAATTATTTTCTTCAAATATGTTTGAAGTATTCTGATTCAAAATTACTTTCGCATTTAATCGCATAGTCATCTTTAATACAAAAATCATAAACATATTTCGCTATACCTGTACCTTTTGTTATTTTAGTTGTAATTTTGTAAAATATGTAAAGCAAAATATTTGTAAAAGTTTTGAATGTTAATTATTTATATTACTATATTGGAAACTTAGTTTAATGTGTAAAATGTAGTAGATATATTATTGAATATGTGATGGGAGCAATTCGAAAGTAATTCGTACCAATGGGAGTCAAAATAAATCATTGCATGTAAAGCAACATATATGTAAATAATATTTTCGCGTAAAAAATGGTAAATACAAAACTTGTCAAAAACTACGAATTGATTTCATTCATTTTATTAAATGTAAGCGTGTCTATTTTGTAGAATATCAAATATACGTATAATATTTAAAAATGTGTTTTGTATTTTCCCACTAGAGCTACTTTTAATTGAATGTAATTGTAAACACTATTGTATAACAGTGGTGAGCAATTAAACTCTGAATTAAAAACTGGACACTTTATTGACAACAATAGACGGGTACAGAAACTTTTTGGACATTTTAACAACACAAAAGACAAAACATTACACTTAAATTAACCTCGCACCGCACTCAACAACGTGACTTGCCATAGTACTTGCGAAAAATTAACAACGATACAAATTAAAAGTATCCAAACACCTCTCGTCTCTCCGTCCAACATTTGCTATATAAATTTCGAATTAATTTCCAATAAGAACTAAAAAAAAGACGTCGCAAGACTGCCCGACGGAGAAACTCGAAATCAATGTGGTGAGGGAGGCAATATCGATATACATACATACGGTAAATATGTAAATATTAAAAATAGGAACCATTATTAAATTATGTAAATCTATAAAAATGTGTACAACTCGAAGCGGATATAAAAATCCGGCTCGAAGGAAAAATGGCAATGGCAATGGAAAAAACAAAAATGGCTCAGCACTTGCCATCGCCCGGACGTTGGGGAAATCAATGTTGTCGCAACTCGAGCATCATCCGACCTCAGCGGACATTTTCAAACCTTTAATTAATTTTGCAGTTCTGCCATAAATAATATTAACAATGCGGCCGCGATTTTGTTGCATCCGCTGCGGCGGCGACGCTGCGCAGCCGCCATAGCACAGCGCACGACTCACTGATGACAGTTTATACAACTACCTAAAAAAAAATTTGCAAGCTATATAGCAGACTCTATACTCAAATTAGTATTTAGTCAAGCAAAGCGCTTTTATTTAACTGGCCTGCTGGGCAATATATTCTAATGATGCATTTACACGTTGGCTGAGCCTGGGCCAACGTCCACCAACTCCAAGCTATCAACAACGAAAAGTCAATGCCAGCCGGGCCAAACACCCCTTTATACGCTGGCGTTAGAGGCTGGCCGAAGTTGGCAAAGCATGTAAATGCACCATTATATTTATATAATATTGTGAGACATGCCGTCAGTGAGTCGCGCGCCACACCGGGTCTTCAGTGTTCAGTCGGCGTGGCGAGGGCACGCAGGAGTGCGACTCGAGGACAGCCGAGGTGTGACGTCACTGCTCGTCGTCGCAGCCCGGCTGCATGTCCGACGTCTCGATGGCCACCTCGTCGTAGTCCCTCTCCAGTGCCGCCAGATCCTCCCTGGCCTCTGCGAACTCGCCCTCCTCCATGCCTTCGCCGACGTACCTAAGGATAAAAAAAAGATTGACTTTTTAGAATTCGAACCAATTTTGACTAAGTAATAAAGTGTGTAAGTATTAATCGTCAAATCGCTAATTGGCACAACTATAGAACTTGACGGAAGTGGACGTGAGGGCAAACCACACATGTGACATACCGCATAAATAATGGCAAACGCGGTAACATCAGTGCTAGACCGGAGACCATCAGGTTAAAGAGAAACTGGGGCAGGCCTATAATGAACCGGACTGATGATCTGGTCCACGTTGCGGGAAGGAGATGATGAAAACCCTGGACAGAACAACCCTACGTGCATTATAAGAGGCCATTATTAGCCCGCTTAAAGTGTTTAATATTTTAAACAATTGTAAATATCTGATACGTACCAATAAAAGACAAGTAATAAACTACATATTTTATAACTATTGTACTTACAAATAAGTACAATAGTTATAAAATATGTACGTATCAAAATACGTACCAGTGCACAAACGCCCTTTTAGAGTACATGAGGTCGAACTTGTGGTCGAGCTTGCCCCACGCCTCGGCGATGGCGGTGGTGTTGCTAAGCATGGACGCGGCGCGCTTCACCTGCGCCAGGTCGCCGCCCGCCACCACCGACGGCGGCTGGTAGTTTATCCCCACCTGACATGCCACCATATTAGTCAATATTTACGATAATTAAGACGATCGTTAGTGCTGTACCGTCCAGATGGAATATCTAATCAGTCAACACATTTAAGTTCCTCTTTTCGGAAGTAGAGACACGGAGACCATTATAACCATCTTCAAATACAGGTCGCCCATTCATGAAGGCAGGCATCTCTAAAGGTACTTTTCCACTGGGTCGATTCACAACTGTCTTTACGAGTATGGATGGTGCAATTTGGCCTAAATATACTTCAACACTGTTCCACAACTACTAGTATCCATATTGCAACTATTCTACTCGATCTAACTTTGAATTCTTAGTCCACAAACCGCCAGCTTCACAACTATCTTTACGAGTGTGGATGGTGAAATCTAGCCTAAATATACTTCAACACGGTTCCATCACTACTACTGTCCATGTTATAATTCTACTCAAACTAACTTTGAATCCGGTCGGACACCAGTCCACGAATCTGATGCTGGCGCGCCCCTTCATGGCGGCGATGGCGGCGTTCACGTCCTTGGGCACCACGTCGCCGCGGTACAGCAGGCAGCACGCCATGTACTTGCCGTCCCGGGGGTCGCACTTCACCATCTGGTTCTGCGGCTCGAACAGCTCCGCCGTGATCTCAGATACGGACATGCCTTCGTGGTACGCCTGGGGGGGGCGATATGAATAACTTTTCTTTTTAATAACCTTAAACCTCTTATCTGATGGTTAGGAAATATTGTTATTGTGACTACAACAAAAACACATGGATCATAACTGGGTTGTGCAGATCTTAAAATAGAAGGGGTAGGATAGAATGATAGGAAAGTAAGGGAACAGCTAAGAAAATTGTCAGGACGAGTAAACAGATATTGAGTACTTGGCAGTCAATAAAACAGTGGTATAAACGCAGTCTAGACGGCTTATTTCGACGTTATTTCACTTTTTACTTTTGATTACTTTTTATGATGGCATAAAAAGAAGATTTCCTTTAGCACTCGGCCACTTTTAAGATGTATAAACACATAACCTAGAAAATTTATCTCGATGAAAGCTATTGTTACAAACTAACCTTATCTGCTGAGACGACGGGCGCGTATGCGGCAAGCGGAAAGTGTATGCGCGGGTAGGGCACCAGGTTCGTCTGGAACTCCGTCAGGTCCACGTTTAGCGCGCCGTCGAACCGCAAAGATGCAGTTATTGACGACACCACCTGCATACAACTCAAATTAATCTATGGTTTTGTATTCTCCGTTTCAAAATATAGGCTGTTTATACTGCACAGGCCCAGTTAACTTCATAAATATTTATTCAGAAATTGCCAAATCAATTGTGGAAAAAATTTAATAAGGCACTTTACACGCTGAACAAAAAACTGTCCAGTTTTCAATAAAAGTTGCCAGTTGTAGGAAATTAAGACCCAGTTTTCAGTTGCCGTGATTGTAAATAAACATTTCAATTCCGTGGTCAGAGGTTCAACAGGGAGAGAGGCAAAAGTGGTAGACGTTGTGATTGCCGATATGGGGGAACTAGCAACTTGACCACCATTACAAATTATACAGCTACTAGTTGCGTCATTATAAAACTGATTGTTTTCGAGTGCAGCAACCGAAAACTGACGATCATTGAAAGCCACAACTAAACTTGCCTTGTGTGCGTAGTTCGTTTGGGTCAAATATTAAATATGTAAGCTGCTAGTTGCAAGTTGCCTGATGCCGTAATTCGGAGATCAGAGTTGCTCTATGTGCACAGTACCTATCTACTATTGACCGAACTCTAGAATTTTCTTACTTGTGAGATCAGCCTATTGAGGTTGGCGTACGAGGGCCTCTCGATGGAGAGCCGCCGCCTGCAGATATCGTAGATGGCCTCGTTGTCCACCATGAAGGCACAGTCCGAGTGGCCGATAGTGGCGTGCGTCGTCAACACCGCGTTGTATGGCTCCACCACCGCTGTTGATACCTGCGTGGCCACCCGAATATAGTTAACCCCTGTGTGACTAGAGAATCATAAAAACCATAAACATAGGCTTTATTTACCAGTACATCTACACCACTAGGAGGTATTAGCTACATCCCTCTGGATAAGTCTAATTAATGCACTAAAGTCAACATTTCTTTAAATGTGGAAAAAAACGTATTTTTTTTCACTTATCCAAGAAACGAGCAAATCTGGATCACTTATTATAAGTAAGTTATAGATCACTTATTATAAGTAGTAAGTGAATACCGCCGCTTATTAATATATAGTTTTATTACTTGTATAAACTAGCTTGGATTGTAGGTCCGTCGGGTTCGCATTGGAAGGAGTAAAATGTAATGAAAAGAAAATTCTTTCATAATATTGTACAGTAAAATGCGATTGTCCACTCACTTGTGGCGCTGGATATATAGCAAACTCCAGTTTGCTCTTCTTGCCAAATTCGTCAGACAGTTTCTCCATTAATAATGATGTGAATCCGGAGCCCGTGCCGCCGCCGAACGAGTGAAACACGAAGAAACCCTGAGACAATGCCAAGGTATATTAACTTTGCTTCATTTTTAAGGGCTCCCTACCTAAAAGGTAAAAACGGGACCCTATTACTAAGCCTCCGTTGGCTGTCTGACACCAATCCGTATCTCATAAACCGTGATAGCTACAAAGCTGAAATTTTCACAAATGATGTATTTCCTTTGACGCTATAACAACAAATACTAAAAATAAAAAAATGAAACTCCGATTTGTAAGTATTTATTTTACTTGTTACACAAAGAGACCAGGCGATGATTGAGCACGAAATACTGCGGCCTTAGACAAAATAACGCTAAGTATACAAAAATAGTAAGTAAGTGCGTGGTGGCCTGTTGGTAAACGGACCAGGGGGGTTACTCTACAATCCGTAACTCGAAATTTCGTGACATTTTTCGGACGGATGTTACTTCGTTACACGAAATCCATCTAAAATCATTAAGAATATCTATGACAATTATCATTCACTCCGCAGTTAGTCTATGTTTACGACGAATTTTCAACATTTCGGATGGTTCACATACTCTGTGGTACATTTATTTCGTCACTGACGTCCGTCATCCGAAGTTTCGGGCTTCGTAACGGATTGTAGAGTAACCCCCCAGACGCGGCTGCCAATATGTTCACGGTGGTCGCGGGTTCGAATCCCAGGGCACACCTCTGACTTTTCGGAGTCATGTGTGTATTGATAGTCAATCACCACGCACTATAACGGTGAAGGAAAACATCGTGAGGAAACCTGCATACCATAGCGATTTCTATGGTATGTAAAGTCCGCCAACCCGCACTAGGCCAGCGTGGTGGACTATATGGCCTAACCACTCTCAATCATATTGTCGATTGTAGAGTAGGCCCGTGCCCTGCAGTGGGACGTATATGGGCTGATACATACATACATACAAAAATATGTAAAAAAGGGCCTCACCATGCGGTATTTCTCGAAGTCAGCACAAATCTAATCCCGACACCTAGGTATACACCACCTGTAATATATATATACATACACACCTGTAACCCAGTACACTGGTCGGCGAGTTTCCGGATTCGCTCCATGACAGGTTCGAGGACCTCTCGGCCGGTGGAGTAGTGGCCGCGCGCGTAGTTGTTGGCTGCGTCCTCCTTGCCAGTGATCAGCTGCTCCGGATGGTACAGCTGACGGTACTCGCCCTGGCGGACCTCGTCTGCACCAAAACATTTAGCGATAGTAGGGGAACACGGGGGAATTGGCGCCACTTAAGCAAAAACTCCTATATCTTTTGAAAAACATCATTTCTAATATAGTTTTTGATGTTTTTTAACAGCATGACTAATCAGGTTTATCTTATTAACACAGAAATTAACAAGAAAATCAAAGAAAAACATTTATACTCATTTTTAATAAAAGTAACATTGGCTCCCATTGCCCAAGAGTACGGGGTAATTAGAACCAGAGACAGGGGTAATGAGATCCACCGGGGCAATGGTAACCAGAACAAGAACATGTAACAAAAATTATATACCTATAACATATTTAGTATGTGCTAATAATTTATACTTATGTTCATAGGAAACGTAATCATATTATCTTTAGGAACATGCAAAATCAGTCTTATGATTAAAAAATAACAATGACTTATTGCCTGATACAAAAATCATAAACATAATCTTTGGCGGAATTACTTCCTGAACATTGAGCATCTATACCACATTTCGTTCGATTTTCCAGATTCACAACAAATCATACATATGTTGGAATCCTCATGAACGTAGTCACTACTGTTGTCATCGCAGATATTCTGGAAATTTACTGATTCATCTGATGAGCCGATATCGTCTTTAAATAGGATTTTTTCTAGGTTTTTAACATGCTTTCTTAGTAGTTTTTTTCTTTACTTGTTTAAAGTTTTTACCCTTTCCTTTCGGTTCTTTATTTTCTTTCATGAGACGTTTATTTTTCTTTTCTTTTAGTTTTATTTGGAGTAGCAGTAATTATTTGCGAATGCTGTTTATGTGTTCGTTTTCCAATATTTTTTCTGGTTCTTGATCTGTTGATACTCCCGTCTCATCCATATTAAATGTTTGATGTGCTTTATATTTATTTTTTATCATAAGTTCTTCAAGATTTTTGTAGAATAGTTCTACTTTTTCTTTGTTAAAGCCCTCAATTCTATTAATACTGGTCAACTCTGGTTTGCGAACACTAATATTAGTATTTCCTTTCAAAAATCCTTCAAGCCAATTTGGTCCAGCGCTCTTACTTTCCTTGTTAAAATTATGAGGTATCTTCAATTTTTCGGCACAGTTGTACGCTATTTTTTTGAATTTCGTAGCGTCTAATCAGAAGAAAAGATTTGTCATACGAATTAAATGACCAGCTAGATCTGTTTTTGAGCAAGAGAAAATACTAGTTTTCTTCCGAGACGACGATTTCATTGCTCTGATTTTCTATATCTTTTTTGCAAAGTACTATATGGTATTTTCAATTCCCGGGATGCTTTATGCAGAGAAATTCCATTATCAACAACTCTCTTGATAGCACGATCTAGTGCATCCAGACTCCATTGACACTTATCCGTAATTCTGTCCCTTTTTCGAGGCATTTGAAAATGAAATAAAAAGAGCCATTTGACTCCAATTACCCCAAATGCTCATTGTTAAGTTTTCACATTATTCTGAAAATACAGTTAGTTATTTACATAAATTGATGTTTCTATATAATTTTGTAATGATAAATCTACAATAAGAACAGGAGATATTTATAATAAAACTGTTTGTATACTTACAATGTGTCCTTGAAAATCGTAAAAAATTAGATCGATTGGCCGAAAAAGCGATGTGCGTTCCGTTTACACACCAAAAGCTCACTAACTCACGATGCGACCAGTCACGCGTACCTCTCCTAAGTCCTTCTATGTTACGTAGTAACAAAACAGGATCTAACTCGTTCAGATACACGTAAACTAAAGTAGTTCTCATTACCCCGTGGCTCCGATTCCCCCGTGTTCCCCTACATACATGACAGTTTATATAAAAAAGATTTGTCTATTTGTGTATTGTCTATTTCTCCCGCCAAATAGCAGTGTAAATGCACTGTTGTGTTTCGGATTGAAGGACATTGTAGCCAGAGTAGTTACTGGACATATCGAGACTTAACATCTTATGTCTCAGGATGGCGAGCGTAGTGGAATGCTAAGCAAGGTATTGTTTAGTTTTGCTACTGTTCGTGAGCCGTCGTTTCGCTTACCATCAGTCAACGGCATGCTCGTCTCGCCATTCATTGAAATAAAAAGAAATAAAAAAAAGATAGTTACAAAAGCAAACGACAATAATATACGTGTCGATAAGTAGTTACATTTTAAGAGAATTTATGCAAACCAATTAAAAACCTACGCAAAAGACCTCGCTCAAGCATGCAAGCACACGCTGACATACTACTGCTATATAAATCTAATCCATTACTCTTCGAGTATATATTTGATTGAAGCCATTACTATTTAAACTAGCCAGAATTGCTACTCAACTTACCGATGACAGTCTCCTCCAGATCAACCATGACAACCCTGGGAACCATCTTGCCCCTATCAGCCTCAGAGAAGAACGTGTTGAAGCACGAGTCGGCGGCGTTGGGATCCGTCTCGCAGGGCGGCAGAGTGCCGTCGGGCCGGATGCCGTGCTCCAGGCAGTACAGCTGCCAGCACGCCACGCCCATCTGTACGCCCGCCTGCCCCACGTGCACCGATATGCACTCCCTCTGCTCAAATGCATAGAGGTCACACGTTAATGCTCTTTACTTTAATAGATGTCTTCCAAACTACCTAAGGCATTGAGTTAAACTACAATGTATAGAGAAGCTATCCCATATAAATGTCTTGTTCGATTTTGGTAAAAGTTGAAACTAAATCGCTGCAGCGTGTAACAAATAATTAGTCGTCTAACCGAACAGTATAACCATGCAGCGCTAGACCGCTTTCGGGATGTAGTTTTCTCGCGACCAAAATGTCGTAAGCGCCGTTCATGGCCTTTCCTCGTTTTTGACTGATTCGTGTGCGGTGCATGCACCCCACCTACTGAGACATTTTTCACAAAGAACGTCTTATCTAGTGTAACATTGCTATCGATGACCTAAGGCAAAACGGTAACTAGTAACCTAGCTTGTTCGGGCCAGAAGTACCCTTAGTAGTCAACTTCGTCACCAACTATTTAGTCAAGCGTTTTCTACTTAGAAGTCAGAGTCAGAAAGGCCTGAACCGACAAGAATGCCAGGATAAAGCGAAAGTGACGTGATGCATTCTTGACGGCTAAATAAATACACTCCAAAGACAAAGTTCTAGTGTGAAATTAGGAAAACGTACACATATATGTAGTTTTATGTTCTGGTTACTTGAAGCTGAAAACTTTTGATTGCAACATCTAGATTCCAGACAAATATTTGAAATCGCACAAAAACCCATTCCTTAGGTTTTACCCATCGTAAATTGTATTATGTCTAATCCACAAATGATTACAAAAATTTTAAGACGTACAAGAATTTAACCCCGACAATATTAATTCCCAGAATTAAGTCTCAAAACCCGCCTAGGAAAGCAACCCAGGTCGAGACTAAAACAGAATTTGCTTTTTAACATTCCGTTGCTAGATTACACTATGAAAAATATTTCACTACAAATTTTAGCTTAAGGAGGTAGAAGAAGCTCAACGTGATACAAAAATAACAAATAAGATACAGAATATCGGGAAGACGGCAGACTTGGTGTTCGCATTCGTGCTAAAAAAATAAAAATCGAGTTGGTCATGGTAAGTACTTACTACGTTGTTTCTTTTATTCTACTAAAACGGGCAACACATCCTACTTTAAATTGTGAAAATGGCAGGAATATGCTTACCTAAGCTGCGACGTATAAATATCTTCAAAATTAACAAAAATACTACACCAACACTTACCATGATAAATACAGGGAATTTTGTTAAATCCGTTCACAAAATAAAATACAATAAATAAAAAACTGTAAAATAAAAACGATTTACAAAAATTTAGATTGGACTGAAATTTTGAAAAAAAATTGAGAATCAGCGGCCGACTGATGGGTCGCTTGGTCTATTGTTGGATTTCATTCCATGTTCAAATATCATGAGGCGATAATTATTATTTTTACCAGCCAGTGATACAATATTGTTGAAAATAGTATTAAATCAAAAAAATATTAATAAAAGGAGGTATAAAAACTTTTTATCAATAATTTTATTCATAATCGATTTTTTTTATTGTTCGAATTAAATGCGAACAAATCATAATTTTCCTATTGTATGCTGGAAAGGTAGATCTTATAATAGTATGCAATATTATAAAATTCTTGTTTATGAATTAGATAATAATAACAACAAATCCAACAAAAAAAATTAATCAACGAAAACATCTAGATATCCAGCAGTAGATTTCTTAGTTTTCCATTAAATCTTAACTACTTAATTGTAAATATTATTATATTGTTTTTATCTAACCATCTCAAAACTTCATACACATCTAACATGCACATAAGTGTAAAGAAAATGCGAGACCAACTGGTCATGGGGTATTTGTAACTCGGCGAGGGTGCGAAGTATCTAAGTAGGGCAGGACTGGGAGGGGCGCCATCAAGTTGAGCTATTAGGGCACAATGGCGATCGATGGAAAATGCTGTGCGCGTCCACCCTAACTATTGCTGGTTAATTTGCATTTTTGTGCGTCTCGTTAGACGTCAATGTATTGGAAAGTGCAGTGGCAGAATAGTTTTGTGCCGTTCAATCTTTACAAGTTTTTAAACACTCTTTTTATGGCGGTTTGTGAAGCGTAGAGTAGAGGAAGTAAGCCTATTTAGGGCGTTGTATTAAATTCCTCTAAATATCTGTATTTTTACATGGATATCTTCTTAATGAAATAATTACTGAATTCCGTATATTTATCTCAATGTGTCTTTCAATTTCGATTTCCAATTTATTTATCGACAAACACCATATGTACATAAAGATGTTATAGATTTATTAAAGTACAATGTTGACCTTTTTGGGTACGGCAAAAACTTGGGAGAGAGGAGGTAATAGTAAATTTGAAATAAAAGTCTACATCGTTTATACTCTATAGATAAATAGAAAAAACAACACAAAAAGCATTAGGAGACTGTCCCGCCCTCACACCCACCACTGTAATTCCTGTAAGCCAGGATCAACAGTGGCACGCAATGTAATGACACCGAGCAATGAAGCACGGCGAGTCTCCGTGGATGTCTAACTTGTCTTTAACCCGCAACGAAATTAATCAGAAAGCATAAAAGCATATTATCAACTCATATCCGATATGTCGCATATAGTAGAATCCCACAATAATCTAATAGCATGTCCGAGCGGCGAACTTAGAAGAGGCCCTCGGTGACTCGTATTTATAAAATCTAGGTTTGAAGACAGATTTAAATGCAGAACTTTGTAATGTGAAGCAAATAAGTGCAACGTGCCTTTCAGTCATGTACTCTTCGATCAAATATACACATTTGATCGAAGCATGTACTGCTTATATCATTTCTTTTTTTTTTTTTTATTGCTATGAATGGCGAGACGAGCATGCCGTTCGCCTGATGGTAAGCGATACGACCGCTCATGAACAGTGGCAAAACCAAACACCTTGAATTACAAAGCAATACTTGGCATTCCACTGCGCTCGCCACCCTGAGACATAAGATGTTAAGTCTCAATATGTCCAGTAGTTACTCTGGCTACAATGCCCTTCAACCCGAAACACAACAGTGCGTTAACACTGCTGTTTGACGGGAGAAATAGACACTGCGGTGGTACCCACCCAGATGGCCTCTCACATATGAGAGACCTACCACCAGTAATTAATTTTCAATCAGTAATTTCTTCTCTTACATATATGGTTTGGCAATAAACGTTAAACAATTTTTTATAGTAGGTCTTTGATTACACTTAACATCATTCTGTTTACGTACTCCGTTGATAATTATTATAAACATTAGTGACAATAATTCATAAACTGCATGAACAATAATATCGTCACGCTCAACCGCGACAACTGTTAATCCTTCTAAACACACATTGAAATGCAAAGTTAGCCCTCTGGTTTCAAGTGTTCGTGTTATTTTGAATATATAATTGCGTGACATTGTCACGGCGGCGTGTTACAATGAGCCTCGCTTGGCGGTATAATCGATTTGTCACGTTGGCTGCTTGTTAGATTTTGTGATTAAAATCATTACTATTATTGTTGTTTTATTTAGTTGCTTCTGTAATTAAAGCGTGTTTTTCTCGTGTATATATTATATTATAAATCAGTTTTGAGTTAATGTATCAGTTTTACTGGTGGTAGTTTTTGAAAGTTGCTTGATAGAAAACCCGCCATACAAACCTACGTTCATAAGTGTGACGCGTTTTGAATTAATTCTGCGTACAGAATATTTTTTATTTAATTTAATTGCGAGTTGAGCATGCCATTCGCCTGATGGTAAATGAAACAATAGCTCATAGGCAGTAGCAAAACTAAAACACATCATTAATTAAAAGCAATGCTTGACATTTCACTGCGCTCGCCAACCTGACACTAAAGATGTTAAGTCCCAATATGTTCAGTAGTTACTCTAGAGACAATGTCCTTCTAACCGAAACACAACAGCGCATTTACAGTGTTGATTGTCGGAAGAAATGGAGATTGCGGTAGTACCTAACCAGGCGAGTGGCGGCGGTAAGACGCGCTCACATATGAAAGACCTACCACCAGTAATAACATCCTTAACATCTAGTACCTACATTAAAATTTTACATTTTATCGTGACAGTGTATGAAAACTATGTTTCAATACTGCATAATCCGTTTTCCTTAGAGAACAATATGCCTAGTAGGTACTTAAAATACTTTAAGTATATAATATTTGGGAAAGGCCATGTAAAATATATTTTTTTCTGTATTAAGTTTCGCTAAAACATTTCACATTTTAATCTACGTCTACAAATATATGTGAATAGATTTTTAAGCACAAGGTCTGACAAATGACGTCCAAGCGAGGGGCGATGGAAATCTGATAGCGTTGTACACTGATATTTATCTGAGTGATTATCACTAATGTGACGAGATGTCATCTTATCTCCCTCGGAGATTTAATATGAATCCGGCGGTGTGGATTTTAGCCACCTGTAGACAAATAACGATGAAACACCTTTGAAATTGTTCATTTCTTATGCGTATATTATGGGAGAAATGACGTCTAAAACTTAATTTATAATTATGGATATAATGTTTGGCATAAGGTATCCTTTGTCAATGTTTTCTAGGTGGTTGTCCTTATCACGAATCCTCAAAATCAGAAACATTTGCAAATAATTAAATAAATACTCTTGATTTTAAAATTAAAAGGTATAGGCAATTTTTCAAACTTATTTTTATTGAAATCTGTTTTTGAACTTGCTTTTAGTGGCTTTAGGACGTAGGGAGCGTTCACAATTTGTTTGCTAATTTCTGTCGGCCATGTAAAAGCGACATATTTTTATACAAAATCAATTTTTTATCACTACCAAATTCGGAGTTGGCCAGCCGTATGACAATCCCCGGTCACAAAGGCCGAGGTGTGGCCCGTACAAAAAATCCCATTTCGTCCACGGAGGCGGAATAATGAGTGCTTTTTACCGGCTAATCCGGATCAGATAAAGCTGTAATGCGATGTTCGTTTGATATTCATGATTCCCGCTGGATCCGCGAGGGATATCGTACGGGTGCATGTTATTGGGTTATGTTTTGTAAATTAATAATAAATAAAATGTTTTAAAGCTGAAGCATCGGTGGAAATTGATATAAATTTGTCATAAAATTGTAAGCGTTTTAGTCAAATGTTTAATATAACATAAATAATAATTAGATTTATCAGTTCTCATTAATCTAAATTGTGAATTGTGTAAAGGTTTCTCCGATGCCTGTTACCAACCATTTTGTCTCCCGATGCCCTTCATAAACACGGGTCCTCTTTGATAGCAGAGTCCCCAAGTTGTGGAAACAATAATAAGCCCGCTCGGTGTGGCCAATCCAAGTGATAAAAAGGAGTCCGAAACGAGATCGGACTTTTAAAAGGCTTGAATGTTGTCCTCGCTCGGAGCGAGATCCCTTGGTCTCACGTTGCTTGCGGTTTTCTTGAGGCATAAAACCCCCATTAACCTTTCTTCAGAATTTCTGGACCAATACACACAAACGAAATTGCTCACATGATGATTGCTCACGTCATTCTTTTCCAATTGTTCAACAAAATGACTATACTACCCTAGAGACTAACTACATTGAAACCCAAAGTATCGACGGCCAATACCGAGAGACAATTTCTAAAACTCAACATCAAAGCTATAAACTTCGACGGACGTTAATAAAAGTAAACGGGAGTGGTACAATGAGGTCTGTAATTAAATCTTGAGTTCGGATGCAGGGGTGCAGTGCGGCCAGGTGCCCGTACACGCGCGCACAAAAGCGTTGACTTGTATTGTTGTCATGTGTCGTGTTTGTGTCTGTGGGAGTTGGTATGTGGTGTTTGACGACACGACACTTTGTTTGTGTTGTTTTGGAATCTACCCATAGTGGAATTGGTAGATTTAAAATTTTGATTCAAACTGCGATGAGTTCGGTGATTTAACTTCGTAATAAAGGAAAATGACCATTTTACTATGTAACTTAGTATCGGTGCAATGGTATTTGTGCCTCCTTTTTTGTGTAGAGAAAAAATATATTTTCTATAAATATAAACATCATTGCGATCCAGGCCCGGAGTTACTGGAGAAATGAACTTGAAGTCCAATATAATAATATTTTTGTATTCAGCTCTGTGAACAAAATGTAATGGTAATTACTTTATTTTATAAAATCTGCTGCCCGGGATAAAACAGGAAGACGTTATGGACAAACCGTGGAAAAATGTATAATGAATTTTAAGCAGTATCGGTATCGAGATAAACGATATTTTTTACCGATACTATGTATGGGCATTCTCCTTTAATGGTGGTTGTAGGAATAGTTGGTATTTGTTGTTAAACCAAATCAATTTATATAAGTCGTGGATCAAATATACGGAGACATATTTGCTCTGTCTACTTTCCTAGAAGTGATCTATATAATATATTGTAGCTTCGGACTTAATAATTTATGATTACCAATATTAAGTTTCGCATTCAGTGGTAGTCTATTAATACTCTTATTCTATTTAAATCAGACCGAAATAACATCATTATACATATTTTATGTAAAAACCTATTCAGGTAATTTCACCAACCGGTGATATTTCTTGCACCAAAAAAATTGCTTGTTAAAAAACCCATTAATTTTCATCCCGACAGTACCGCTTAAAACCAACACCGCTTTCCCAAACCGTGTTTTTTGGTCAAAACGCACGTTTTTTCGATAAAAAGCTCGCCAAATGAATGGAGTGCATTGTTCGCGGTGCACCGACGCGTTGCGACAGATGCACACGACAAACGATAAGGGTAAACGGTTTGACACATCGACAATCGGTCATGTCGGATTTTGTGGAGGTATTGTACCAGCTTACACATAATGGAAGATGAGGAATGGGTAGCAGAGAGCAGTAGAGGTGGTGGCGAGGGATAATTGTTTAACATGTTCCAAGTAGGTATCCGTCACATGGCTGTAAGTATTTGCCAATACTTTTCCACAGCGATGGGAAAATTCAATCGTTTTTTGCTCGAGGTAAGAGTTTGTAACAAATTTATAAATTTACTATAAATAGGAATATTATACATGTGACATGACTAAAGTGGTTGGTAAATTTTGAAGCAGTCTTAGAGAATAGTGATTGGTGATCTTGAGATGTAATGAGTTCATACAATTGCACGCGTTCCATGTAAATGAATGTGAGTACTGAGTATATAATTTAATATTTGTTTAAGTAGCTAATTGTATTATAACAACAAAAAATGACGTTTCACGGTTTAACCCGTAAAATCAGCATGATATTGGACAATTAGTCACGCGTGGGTGTGTGGGTGTGTGGGCGGGAATTTTGGCTGTACAGTTGACAATATATTATTGCTAAAATTGTCAGGAAATCAACTACTATTGGGTTTCTTCAAAATCAAAATTAAATTATTTATTCTTTATTCAAATTGTATTTTAGTAATCTTCTGATTCGTTAATTTCTGCTAGTACCGCTTCGAAACGTGTAGCTATAAAAAAGAAATGGCGCAAGAAACTCCCTCAGTAACATGTATTGCCCATTGGTATTGCCTCCTTTTTTCTTTTATTATTCTATTTTCATAATCACTCTATCAATACAACCCTATTGCGTAGAGTAAGCTTATAACAACATTATCATATACTGACATCCTAGATCCACAGCACGGCACGTGTCACAAACTCATACATTTGTTCAAAGTATCCGCTTAATAAAACACCTAATTGATCCCAATCTGGCCACCACAAACACTACAGGCCACGTGACTTGCGCGTGTTCACACTTGGCCGCACGTGGCGCAATGTGGCGCGGGCGTGGCGCGTGCCGATCATTACACGCGGATTTGAAGATATAGATAATATAAATATTATAATGTTATTAGATTTCATGAGTGTTGGAGTGGCAGATTTTAGCATTTATTATTAAAAGGATATCAATAATCTGCATGTGTTATGTTTATCTATATTATTATAATCGATGAAAATGCACTTACGGGTCACTTGATGTAAGTGATCGCCGCTGTCTGTGAATAATTATAATAAGTTACAAGAAGAGCAGGCTGTATTCTTAAAGTGACTTTATGTATCAGCCCATATTAGTTCAAAAAACGCCAAAAAACTATTACCTAATTATCATTATTTTAATAATATAAGTATTATTCAACATATTGAAATAAAAGTATTATTTACGGATTTTATTGCGGAATTGATTTAATTTTTACATTTTTATCTTCCGACGACGTTTCGATCACTTTACAGTTTTCATGGTCACGGGGCGGACTGAGGTATTAGTCATCCGCTCAGTGACTGTTACAATTTAATTACCCTAATTTTTCAGATATTAAATTAAAAAGTTAATTTAAAAACTTAATTGGTTTTCGCGTTCCGATCTACGCAGAAGGAGCTCACTATGTCTTTTGGGCAGTTGGTCTTTTGGGTTCCGATTTAATTAAATGTAGAATTGGATCCCATGCCGGTGCAAGCTTCAAGCCATCTTCTCTATTAAAATTTTGATGCTTTTTAATTTCAATAGCCTCGCGAAACATCCTGGGCAGGAAACGGTGTTCTTTTGCGAGGACTTGGGGCTGGTCAAAACGAAGGTAATGCTTGGAGCCTTCTTCAATGTGTTCAGCAACTGCAGATTTCGTTGAGCGTCGATGCATGACGTCATGCCATTTTGTAGTATGTACAACAATCAAGCGTAATAATTTTCTGAAGTATTTTAAATTAAGTGTTATCAAGAACGACCGAACTGATTTCTTTGCCGATGTGGTGGCGTTGTTAGATCGACACGATAGTCTTAAAGCAAAGCAGAGTGAAATAAAATTAAATTTAACGGAACAATATTACGCTTGAGTTTGTGTATTTATTAGTACAATTATAATATGACCCGTGTGAATATTTACCCCATATTTAGCTTAATCCGAACCTAGTGGTATAAATTTGCCCATGCTAACACTTGAGGTTTTTTGCGTATTGTCCCATTTAGTATCCACTAAAAGTGACACGCACGACTTCAAGTGGGATAATGATGACAATTACATGACGTTTAAAAAGCCACCCAGTTATGATAGGGTTAATATTTGGCTCGAGACTCGTGTGAAAGTTGTGATAATATATTTTTATACGGATATAATTTGTTAGTTTGGTCCCACGGTCTTAAACCATACCATCATTTCATCAGTGGGTATTAAAAAATAACTAAAAATATGCTTATTTTGTTTAGGTCACGTGATATTCCATTTCAAAAGAAAAAATATGTCACAATGGTTATCGCACTGTAATTTCCGTAGGTAGTTAGTTTTCAAATAAAACTATGTACCTACAACAACAACATAATTAACAACTTGGTAATAATGATATTCAGCGAATATTACTACGTATAATATTAACTCAACGAATAATGATAAAATATTTTATGGAAGGGAACAAAAAGTCATTCGCTGGCCGTTTTACAACGAGTTAATTTAGAAATCCTTGGGAAAGATTTATATACAAAACAATTAAATTCATATTATTTAAGATTGTTTTATAAGTAAGTATAAAAATAAGTTTCTAGCTAAATTAGAATTTATACGAAGCAATAATTATAATTAGCATATAATTATAATTAGCAACACCGTGCCGTCACGTAAACATTGGCTCTAAGTTTGAATATTTAAATAAAATAATCTAGCTAAAATTCATAGTGGTGTTGCGGCATATAGTATCCGTAATTGTGCATAGAGTGTTTACGAGTTGTTTGTTGTTACCTCTAGCTGTTCACTCGGGATCTAAGAGTACATATTTTGCAAGTGTCTGTTCTGGATACAATAACCAATTTGAGATCATCGATATCAATGTTACACTAGATAAGACGTTCTTTGTAAAAAACGTGTCCCACCCAAGTGCGGTGCATGCACCGCACACGAATCAGTCTGCCGCATGACGGCTACGCAGCAGTACGCCTCTTTGATTATATTTATAAGTAATTTATTTTGTCTTTTCCCCGTCAAACCGATAGCGAAATTTTCTAAAATTACAATATAATTAAAGCATACAACTTAAGTGATAAAATATTGCAGTATAATGCCGATAATACAGATATTTTATTTATTATTCGATTAAATATTTGTATAGCTCATTAGAAATACAAGGTGAGCTTCTTAATCGTATGTCTCATTCCCGCGCATAAAAATTGCCCGTCGAGTGAGAGAGACGAACTATATTAGATATAGATTATTCATGGGGCATTCATATCAGACGACCAAATAGGCATAAACTATTCGAATACATTACAAATACAGATATGTAGGAAGAATGTAGGTAAAAATTGATTTCAGTATTTTATTTTAATTTTATGTTGTTAATTAATAACACAAAATATGTGTTGTATATATGTTTTGAAACAGTGAACAGTTTTTAGGCCCTATTTCTTTATATGAAATACCTAATGGACTACGTTGAAATTTCGAACCCACTGAATGTTATTAAAGACTAATATCACTAAAAATTGTTTTAGATTCTTGCGCGTCGTTACAAAAGAGGGAGATCTCTATAATATTTGTCTGTTGTTTCATTATCTTATTGTAAAACTGTGATAAACTTATACACTTATAAGAGTTTTTAGTTTAATTTAGATAACTTTCATGAATTATTCACATAAATAAAAAAATATTACAAAATATATAATTGCTATGACGGCATTCATACTTAGGCAGTATCTTAGGAAAAGCTATTATTGATTTGAACTGTCTCTTCTGTCTAATAATCTTTGATCATAATTTGTAATATTCAAGTAAACGTACTAGATGTCGCTACTGAGCTTTATTGAAATATGGGACAAACAGTTTCTATGACGCGTCGCGTCTATCGGTAGAATATAAGTCAATGTTTGAGATGAAGATTTTTGGATGGATAAAAGGAGGGCTTCGTCGTCTCCTTTGTGTAAACTACCATACATTTGTAAAGATATACCAAGAGGAATAAAAGGAGCATAGTGAATATTATAAAGTAAAAACTCCGGTAGAAGTGAAGAACACACATACCTTTTACATCTACCCAATTAATATTTTTGTTTTACATACGCTGCGGATATCAATCAACTTTTTCGACATCATCGTCGATACGAGCGCTGGTCTGACGAGCAATGTTAAACCGAAGTTGAAGATTTGTACCCGGGTTCGAAACCTCGCCAAACGTTAAGTTTAGATTTAAATTAATAATAGATTATTTTTTGATTATGTAACTTTTTTTTATTTTTTATTTTTTGTTTTCATTTCTAGACGATTGTTTTGTGACATAAATTTTACTTTCTATATTTATTTTTACCATGTGACATTTTTTTTTTTTATTCATTAATATTTTTGTGCTTTTGTTAGTAATTAAGGTTCGTGGATTTTAATTAAATAGGAACTAGATTTAATTATGACATTTGAATGTATCTAGTAATTTTATATAGATTTATTTAATTGTGGCATAGTTTTTTTGTTATTACGGTTTTTATTTAGGTTATAGTAGTCACCATTTTATTTTTTTATTTTTTTGAGTTTATTTAAGGAATAATAAAATTAAGAAAAATGAGTTCATCTCCTAGGTCAGCCTGCCCTTACTGCCCTAGTCCCTCGCGTCATTTCTCGTGCCACGGTCTCAGAATCCATATTGGCCGTATGCATAAAGACGTTGCTCGGGCTATGCGATCTGGTGTTCGTGATATTGGCGCATCTTCTCCCCCTTCTTCATTGGGCTCGCAACGTTTACACATTGATACTTTGTATCACTTAAAAAAAAATGTACCAGTCTTACGGCATATTCCGAAAGCAGCACGAAACTCGGCGGCGGATCAGCTATGCGGCCTAATTAATAAAAGTTTGGAGTCAAATAGTGTAGATGATTGGTGTTATTTACTTACTTTTTCCTATCGTGCTCTAAGGGTTCCTTTAGAATCAAGAGAGGGAAATTTAACGCAAAAAGTTAAAGCTAATATAGTTTCTGGAAATTTACCCCATTCTTATGAGTCCTTTATCTGCAGGAGACCTTTAAGCCGTCAAGCCATAGAAAAATCCATAGAGTCAAGGGTGCACGAGGGTGACTTAGGAGGTGCCGTGCGTCTGCTACTCTCTGACGAATCGTTGGCTGAGAGCAGCGCGGAAATTTGGCTTCCCTGCGGTTGAAACATCCTCCTCCATCGCGTAATCTTTCTTTTCCCGATGCGCCGGATTATTCTATCTCACACCTTAAAGTAAAAAGTGAAGAGGTGGCTCACGCTCTGCACTCCTTCCGAACGGGTTCCGCTGCGGGGCTCGACGGGGTACGTCCGGGGCATTTAAAGGAGCTCATTTCCAACTCAGCTGGTGATAGCGGAGTGCGGTTTTTGGAAAGTCTAACGAAGTTAGTGAACTTTTTACTCAGTGGGAAACTTAATCCTGATGTGTGCCCCTATCTATATGGAGGATCGTTGTGTGCCTTGAACAAGAGGGAGGGAGGTGTGCGACCTATAGTGGTGGGAAGCGTGTTCAGAAGACTTACTGCTAAGGTTGCATGCTACTCTGTAAGAGAGAGGATGGCTGAGTATCTGCAGCCACAGCAAGTCGGTTTTGGAACACGGTTGGGGTGCGAGGCAGCTATCCATGCTACACGCGCTTTTGCTTTAGAAACCACAAACTTTAATAGGTTGATTATAAAGCTGGATTTACAAAATGCTTTTAACACCTTGGAACGGGACGTGATGCTGAGGGAGGTAAAGCAAAATTTGCCTGCCCTTTATCCCTTCCTTTATCAGGTCTACGGCGCTCCAACCAACCTCTACTACGGTGATAATCTTATCCCCTCTTGCGTAGGGGCCCAACAGGGGGATCCTCTTGGTCCGCTTATCTTCAGCCTTAGCACAAAGAAAATCATTTCCGATTTAAAGTCTCCTTTAAATATTTGGTACTTGGATGATGGCACCATAGGAGGGACGCCTGAGCAAGTAGAAAGCGATCTGCTGTCCTTAATTCCCCGTTTTAGCGAAATGGGCCTTAAGTTGAATTCTGCCAAGTGCCAATTTTACTCTTGTGTCCCCGAAACGCATCATTTTATATCTCGTTTCAATGCGATTCTTCCTGGTCTCACTGAACTCTCTGCCGAGACTTTCACCTTGTTGGGAGCGCCGATATTTACTGAGGATGTTCCCACAGCTGTTAAGCAACGTGGAGAACTTCTTCTTGCGGCTCAATTACGGTTAAAAAACCTTTCTCGGCATGTTGCTTTGGTCCTATTAAGAATGTGCTTCGCTGTACCAAGAATTACTTATTTATTGCGTACTGCGCCCACATGGCTTTGCCCTGACGAAATTTCTGACTTTGACAACATCCTTAAAATGTCAGTGGAGACCTTGTCAAATGTCTCCTTAAACGAGGCGCAGTGGGTCCAAGCGGCGTTGCCGATCCGGCATGGGGGTTTGGGTGTGAGACGTGCACGGGATGTAGCATTGCCCGCTTTTCTTGCGTCGGCCAATGGCGTTATGGATCTGGTCACTAGCATTTTATCCCCAAATGGTGATCGGGTGGATATACCATTTGCCGCAGACGCTTTGGAAGCCTGGTCGGTCGGCAATCCAGGATCCGTTCTACCTAAACTGCTTAATAGCCAGCGATTGTGGGATGATGTTGGAGCGAGGAGAATACGGGACCAACTTTTGGAGGGGGCCGCGGGTGCAGATGTAGCTAGACTGAAAAGCGTCGCCGCACCTGAATCTGGAGCATGGTTGCACGCCGTGCCGTCACCCCACCTGGGCACACTTCTTGACAACGACTCTCTGTGTGTGGCGGTAGCCCTGCGCTTGGGTTGCAATGTCTGTGAGCCTCACACTTGCACTTGTGGCTCTATAGTTGCCGCCAACGGTCATCACGCTTTGAGTTGTTTCCGTTGTTCGGGTAGATTTGCACGACATCATGCTCTCAACGATATTATCCGTAGGGCTCTCGTATCCGCAAACGTGCCATGCTTGCTTGAGCCCCCTGGCTTAGTTCGTACTGATGGCAAGAGGCCTGATGGTCTCACATTGTTGCCTTGGCACAGGGGAAAGTGCATGGTGTGGGACGCCACGTGCGTTAGTACCTTCGCCGTGAGTCACTTGGGCAGAACGGTGAGGGCGGCCGCGGCTGCTGCTGAAATAGCTGCTGAGTCAAAGCGAGCAAAATATGCTCCTTTGTTACGGGATTACTTTTTCGTACCTTTTGCTGTTGAGGTAACTGGATGTTGGGGATCTGAGGCCAAAGTTCTTATTAGAGACATTGGCCGCCGTCTTAGAGAACTAGGTAGGGACTCTCGCTCTGGGTGGTTTCTGACGCAGAGGGTAGCCATCGCCATCCAAAGAGGAAATGCTTCCAGTATTCTAGGCTCTTTTGCTCCAGGAACGATGTCGAACGGTTTTTGTTTTGATTAAGGGGATTTTTTTTTAATCTATTTTATTTGGTGACTGCTATTAAAAATAAATTTGAAAATATAGCTTGTTTAAAATTATAATATTCGTCTAGTTATGGACTTTTGTTTAAATTTATAAGTTATTGTATGGAATATAATATGTAAAATTGTATTGTATTTAGCAATTTAAACTAATAAATAATAAAAACTGAGGCGGCCAGACATATATCTGAAAAAAAAAAAATTAGCATATAGACAAAAGAATTATCTGAAGATAAGATATTTCCACATGAATATAATATACAAAATAAAAAGGATTACAAAAAAATTGTGTCTAAAATTGGTTGTAACTATACCTTATTGTCTGTTAGAACCGTGAAACTGAATCTGGGGGCGCGGCCGAGCCCCCGTCCAAGTCGATCTATAGGCCGTAACATCCTTTTCTCGAAGCAATTCAGACCATTTTCAACCCCCTATAACTTCGTTGTGGCTAAAGCATGAAGCCTGAATTTTCAGTTACTAAGCAGGCATTGTGTAAACATGGTATATTTAAAATTTCATTCAATTTGAACCAGTAGTTTAAGAATTGTAACTAGTCAAATTTCTTAATTTTGTCACTCACTGACTGACCGATCATCAAAAGTCTAAGGCACTTCTAGCTGACATAGAACCTTCAAATTTAGAATATAATTAGTGTTTAGTGTCTAAAGCAAGGGAAAATTCAAACATTTCATAATTTGTGTTTAGTTTTCTAGATAGACCAACTGCGTGAATAACTTTGTAATCCCATATAAATGTATAGGATTACAAAGTTACATTTGCAGTTAATGAATCATTGTACCCGTATATAATGGAATAATAGTTGTAGATAGATATCTATATATATGAGGCATAACAGGAGGGGATATAGAGAGGGAAATGGTGTATTCAGCCCATGAAACTGTACAACATTCCTCTACAAAAACATGACGAAGAAAAACTTGCAAATAAATAGACTAAATAGCTCGAAAATATCAATTACAATGAAAGAAAGAACATTAATAATCAAATCCGCTATATTTGTGATAAATTGATACCTACAAAAATAAGAAAAAATCCATAAGACAGAGGCTTTAAGAAAAATCGTTACTCGTTAGTGATATTCTAGAAGTAAGAAGTACCGAAAAGGAAAAAAAGTAGGACTCTACAAAAAGACGTGAGATCCCATCAAAAACATCCTGTAAAAGAATTCCATCGCATGAAAACATAATGTATCGTACAATTTGTACATAATGCTGCTGGCCAAGTCGATCTATTTATTTAAAACGTAAAGAATTTTTAATATTGATATGGTAATAACTAACGTAATAACTTTATATAGAAGGTCCCTTGAGCACTAAATAAATTAATCGACTTGGTATTACATGCATCTCACAACTTTTTGCGGTAGAAAACCTGAGCTGCGAGACTTGGAATTTTTTTACAGGATGTTTTTGATGGGATCTTTTATTTCACGTCAGTGTTCGTTGAGGCAGGCAAAATATCGGTCGAGTTAGGCCATTTGAGCTCTAGAGTCAAAATTGTCTAAAGTTTGATTCTACCACTATTTCTATAGTAAATTACGTATTACAGAAAGTGTGTAGAAAGCCGATTTGCACTGACTTTTGGCCACTACAGTACTACTATATAAACATCATCATTTCCAGATGTTATCAAGTGAGGTTGGTATTTTCTTTTATATGGTTAAGATAAGATCCTTGTACAACGGTCGAACAATTTTCAACTCATACTAATTCTACAGATGTGCACTCGACGTTCAAACGTAACTATTATCTTTACAAACAAACCAACATAGATACAGTTGATTTTCAATCAATCTCAAGAGCTTGGGGTACCACTGGACTTGCGGGCCAAATGTTGCCAACGTTTGTATAGCTTTTTAGCAAAAATGCATTTTGTGTCGACGTCATAAGGTTTAATTTGCTTTGGCCTATGTTAAGAAACATGACAACGTTGTGTGCTTTCGAGGGCATTCCTATAGCAATGGCTTAAGGTTGAATTTTGATCGACTTGGGTTGAAATAAGTTTGAATGCTTCTCAAGTATTTACGGGTGGTGTAAAATAAACAAGCCCTCAAAACTTTGGATGAATGCAATTTTGTTTAGTAATATTGATTATGATGTGTAACAGTTGCGTCAAATTTTATATCGTTGTAAATAAGTTTTATGTACACTCTCATATGAAACTCTCATCTACTGGTGGTAGGTCTTTCATATGTAAGAGGCCTCCTGGGAAGGTACAACTACTATGTCTATTTCTCCCGCCAAACAGCAGTGTAATTGCACTGTTGTGTTTCGATTTGAAGGACATTGTAGCCAGAGTAACTACTGGACATATTGAGACTTAACATCATTTGTCTCAGGATGGCGAGCACTGTGGAATGTCAAGTATTGCTTTGTAATACAAGGTGTTTGGTTTTGCTAGTGTTCATCAGCGGTATTGCTTACCATCACGCGAACGGCATGCTCGTGTCGCCATTCATTGCAATAAAAATAATGAAAGACTAGGTAGGACTTAGTTCGAATAATTTGCAACATACATCACTTTGCTACTTTAAAACTAGCTTTGTCATATGAACATTAGTTCAAGTCCGAAATGATGTTGGATATGATGCGTGGTCTATAGCTATGTGATCGTCGATTGCATTAGGCAACATATTTTTATTTTTATCAGTTAGGAAATACAATCATAAAAATATTATAGAAATTCTAAAGTTTCACATTTATCGTGAAGACCTAATAGAGTTTGTAGTATGTCTGGAGACAAGTCGTTGTAAAAATCTGCTAAAACTAGGAGATGATGACGATAGATTATATCCGAGGGAAATAAATCATAATAATTGAAAATTTCTCTAAATATTAAATAGATATTGATTTATATATGTAAAATGAATTTATACAACAAAATTCAACATGTTACTCCCAAACTTTATGGCAGATCAATAAATGCTAAACATTTATTTAGCTTCATAAATAATGTATGGTATTTGCACTACGTCTAAACTGGCATGTCAATAATTCCCTTCAAATCATTGGCCATGTTATAAGACCTCTTATATTGGTTTATCGCTTAACGTTTGTATACATTTTCGGGTACAAATAAGAGATGCAGTGGATCTTTTTTGACTGGACGTTATAATGATTTGTTCTCAATAATAGCTTTTACGTGTATTATAATAAGGTTTTACTTTGAATAAATCGGATTCATAGAGTAAATAGACGTACAGATGTTGTAGCCAATTTGCGGTAGACACCAATTCATCTTTTGGTATTAAATGTTTGAAGTGACATGGGACATTTTACTGGCTGATGTATGACGATACTTTAGTTTGTTTTTATATTCATTGTTATTACACTTTTATCGAAGTAATTAAAGCATGAGAAAATATCATGGAGAATTAGTTTGAATATTAGGAAAATAAAAACGTGGATAAAACGAAAAAAAATTGTTCGAATAAAGATTGCGTTTTAAATTATTTTTATATATTTTCAAATACGGTATTTGGTTCAAAAAATATTTTTGACTAAATTAAGAAAACACATCACTATAAACGTACAACATTATCTCTGCCAGTCACTATTTTTAAAACATTTGACAACTTCAAACACTAACGGACAATAAATCACAAAACTCCATCAAAACAACATTTAAAAACTACGAATGAGTTAATAAAAATCCCCCACGATTCAATTTAAAAAACTAAAGCAAACTTAAATATTGGCTTAAAGTTGTGTACACACTGCCCTCGGCTACCGGCAATGAATTTTAAACATGATAGAACAAACAAACGGACAGACAAAGAAGCAATTAGCCGCGGGCGAGGATTCTGGACATTCGATACGGAGCATGTGTATTTGTACAGGTTTTTAATGAAAAAAATATATGAAAGGTTAGTCAACGTGGTGTTTTGTAAAATGTATACACCTATGTATGTATACAAAGGAGAATGCTCATTTTACTATGAAACTTCGTATCGGTGCGAAGATTTCGATGAAACCTACTTTTTTGTGTAGGGAAAAATTGCGACCCAGGCCCGAAGTTCTTGGAAGAATGAACTTCAAGTCTAATAAAAATAATTATTTTGTATTTTTCATCAATTGGGTCGCAATAGGTTTTCTAAAGTAGCCTAGCGATTCTTTCATCCGAAATCATGGAAAGTAATTTTTAATTTGTTTATAATTTCTCTCATATATCCTAGCCACGGTGATAGATAGTTTTGAGCGCATTTGCAACTTATACTAATATGTATAATTACTCCATTCGGTTTGTAAGTTATTAAGAAATAGATTTTACAAAAAATCTATATTAGTCTTAGTTTCTACGTGTGTATATATTTTTAGCATTGCTGAAACTTGTTGCGTTGACGCCACAGGTGGAGAATTAGGTAAGCTAGAAGAACATGTAGTCTCACCTAACATACCATATCTTGGGCTTTACTAAGTATTTCATCGGTATTTAGGAAAATAAATTAAGGCAAGCGGATTAATATTTTAAGCGCCGACAGTCATCGCGCATTCAGCGTGACTCTAAAACCAGCCTTATATGTACCTACATTGTAAAAAAAGTCATTTCTTACTGCATAAATCAATTGTCATTCCAAGAAGGAAAAAGGTAGAGATTTAAAAACAGTAAATAATAAAGCGCAAAGTGCTAAAAATAAGAATTACAAGAATTGATATCCACCAAAATTCCTTCAACATTACGACCCCAAACCGACGTTGTAAGGGTGGAAAACACCCAAATGTGCGGGATTAGAGCCGGCGCGGCGGCCGGTAGCCTAATGGAAATGCCGATTTGTGGGGAGATATCGTTAAGTATGACATTTAAGCGATGGACTATTAATTTGTGAGATTTTATTGCTGATATTATGTGGCTAAAATTATTTAACACCTGATAAAAAATTGCGAAAATAAATCTTAGACGAGTAAAGGTAGCGAAGTACATTATGTTGTAGAGTCTTGATTTGAATTCTTCAAGCTGCAGAAAGTATTGAATTATTGAGATTGTTAGCAGCTACTGCCAACTTACTATATTTCCGAAGAAAATATCTGGTGAACAAGATTATAAGGTCTTGTCTCTTGGGTATCAGGTACTATTAGAGACTTTTCGGTCTCACAAACACCGAGACCCGAAAAAATATCTGTATTGCACAAAAAAAAATTGTCTAACCAACTTCGCCACGGAAGCTGTCAAATTACTTGGCACAAGGTAAATTGGCCGTGTTTGTCCATTTATTTGTTTTATGTTCACAGAAAAAAAAATATTAATTGAATCAAATTTATATTAAGCCATGGTGGCGACTTATGGTCCCGAAACTGCTTGTGGAAAATGTATGCATAGCAGTGAAACAAAATCAAAATAAAGATACAGCAGTCTAGACGTAAAGTATCACTAGGTTGGTCTTTAATAATTGTAACGCAATCATCATATAGCTTGGCAAAAAACAGTGTTTAATGGGAGTACTAAGATCGAATTTATTGTTAATATGGCAACCCGATATACCACAACGGAAAATGTTTAAATACGTGTTATTTTTATTAATTGTTGTTAATAATATCTTAAACAAACAAAAAATTATGAAAATGTATAGAAATACCTACGTATAAAATTATTCAACGAACATTAGACATTTTCAATAGTGTTACTATAATTGTTTTTCTTTAATACCAATTGTCACCGCATCTACTCTTTTTGCCAAGTTATACTTAAGAGCGTTTACACCTTGCGCGCAAAGTCAACTATAGGCATTTCTTCGTTTAATTTCACGCACACATAGGTGACCAAAGCTGTGTGCGTAGAGCTGCCGCGTCGGCTCGCTGTAAAATCAGATCAACCAACCTTGATCCGTGCGCTTCAAATATTTAATTGAAATGCAACGTATGATTTATACATTGGTAATATAATGTAATAAAAATATTTTATTTACATTATAAGTAGACAAATATTACTTTACGAGTAATTAGCAATACAAATTTAGGTACTAATCATATTATCGTTATTAATACATTGTTAAGTTGAATTCAAATCAGTGTTCAATCAGTAGACACTGCGGACGTTTTATCAATGATTTCGTGTTCGAACTGACACGCACTCGTTCGAACACAGGAATAGAGTTAGGGACCATACAACCCCTTACAACTACGAAACATATTGAATTTCAAATTACAGTACGTAACATAATTTAGCCTCGCAATTACATTTGTCGCAATGTATTAAATCAATGATCTACTAATACCTATGCTAGAAGAAACGATGTCATAAGTATAACCCAGTTGCTATGTGACGAGCTGTGTCGTTTTCGATACTTTTCAATCCACGTTAAAAGATGTCATAATTATTCTAATACCATTTTTTTCTATACAGCGTTGCTATCTAAAATATCGTAGTACGCATATCTAATAACAATAATAAATTGTATTTCTTTAAAATTAATATACTAATCTAAACTAAAATTTAATACTAATCTAAAATTTAGTAAGTTAGTCTAAAATACTATTAAACTCATTATGAAACTATGGTTGCCATGATAATGGAACGCAAATCACTAGTACTGTGTATGCTTTTTTTATTCTATTAAATGGGAAGAGGCACAAATATAACAACTTTAATAATTATCGATATGACGATGCTATTAAACAAGGTTATTTTGTTCTGAGTATTCAAATTTTAAGAGGAGGTTCAGAATCATGAGTATAGTCCATTAGTGAATTAAAATATATGGGGCACAAATGCATGACATATTATTGAGAAACTATAGCTTTAATATCGATTTGATGCATGTCTCTGTTAAATTTTCTTTAGGATAATAGCTATGTTCCACGTGTCGGTTTTATAGGTGTACTAGCGGTCAGACCCGGCTTCGCCCGGGTGCGGATAGCTTTTGAGTCCAGTATTGAATTAGCAACAACATATTATTTCGCGTACTAACTATATTTTTCCCGCGCACCGTCGTCTATATTTCCCGTCCCGTTATATCCGGTTTATGTCCCGTCTCATTCAGTCCCAAGATGAAATTTTAATTATCATTTATTGTTAAATTTCTTTATATACAATATTTTGTAATTGTGATATTGATTTGTTGGTGGGAGAAGTGGTGGGGGGCGCGCGACGTGAGGGCCCAGTGGTAGCATGCGCGTGAGCTGCGCGCGGTACTGGACATTGCTTACTTTATTTTTCTAAAATAAAGAATTTTTCTAACATAAATGTAGCCTAAGTTACTCCTTATTATATCAGCTACCTGACAATAAAAGTCCCGTCAAAATCGGTCCAGCCATTTCAGAGATTAGCCCGAACAAACAGACGGACAAAAATTTTTTAATATAATTTTCGGCATATGTATCGTGTATATAACGATATGTAGTAGGACATTTTTTAAATTTTCAATTTACATACAGACACTTCAATTTTATTTATATGTATAGATAAGCGCATCCTAAAAAAACAATTATATATTTTCCAAACAGCCTAAAAAACAACAAACTTAATTATAGTTTCACGCTATAACATTAGTATTGTTCCAGTCAACTTTCCAATATGTTGTTTCCTTTTATTGCTTAGAAATGACTTAGTTTTATTTCTCATTATATTATCTGAAACATAATTTATACTAACAACAAAATCATTGTAGGTAATAAAAATAAAATAAAATATTTTACTACCAAAGTACTAAGGTGTGGCATTCGCAGTACACGCGTGGCTATTTTTACTACGCACGACAACGATCAACTGCAGCCAGGCCGGAGCGACGAGCGACCCGTCCTCCCTCTAGAAGGCCTTGCGGCGGTCTGATTTGTTGCAGGTCGGACAGCGTGTTTTATAGTGGTTTTTAAAATATTTGTAGAAAACATGAAAACTAATTTGGCTGTAATATAAAAATGTTAATTTATTGATAAGATGTTCTTCTATTATAATATGCAATTGCTATAAAAAAATATGTACGATAAGTTGGTGAAAAAAAATATGTTCTTGACGGGAGTTTCTGAATAATTTTGCATTGTTTAAATTTTTATTTTTCAGGAACTAAACATAAAAAGATTATTTTTCTTAGCAAAATCCCTCCATAAGGGTCCTATTAGTCTAACAATATTTTTATTTTCATCTTATATTTAGTGATTTCGGATATCTTAAGCTTCTAAATTGCCATTCGAGGCCTAAATATCGAAACCTGGGTTCAGTAATCCTTATAGTATTCACAAATTATCTATCAATATATAATGTTCTCCACCAAAATCCCTAGATGACAACATTTTCTAAAATTAGTATTAGTTATATTTCCTTTAAATTGTGTATTGGTGGATATTAACTCGTTTGAAAAGTCCTGTTTTAAGCCAAAAACCGCGCGGAAGGTATACACGCTCTTAAATCTCCACTAATCCGCCTTCGAACAAAAACTCAATTTGTAGACGACAACCCAGTGTGTTGTGGAGCCGAGCCGTGGCAATGGATTCGCCACGGTCGCATTGACAATGTGACGCTTGTTGCGGCATTAGGGCTGGGGAAATTGGTTTGGTGGATAAGCTTAGTAATTTCACACATATTTAGAAACCCTTAGACGTTACTCATGTAATTGGATGTTAATTTGATTCGTAAGTGGATTAATAAACAATTAGAATCATTCAGATTTAGCTGCATGGAGGCATCTCCCAATGAGTCTGCTAGTTGATAGGTTTTTAGTGAAATCCGAGAGGTCTATGTTCAGCAATAGAATGTGAACAGAAACTGAAGAAAAGGGAAAACTCTTTAACTTTTCGTAATAGTATATATTATAAACCGTATGTGAACCTATTTTTCAAATGCCTACATCAAATGGGAAAGTCTTCATCTAGTAGTACCAATGAAGTATTAATACTAAATATCACGTAAGTACCAACGGAAATATATATAACGTTTCTTCCATTTAAAACATTAATTTCCTGCTCACAACCGTCAAAATCGTGAACACAAATAACGCGTGACCAAATCACAGATTTTTTGTGTAATTATAATAATTTTGTGCTACCGGGACAGATGGCTGGCAGGTGATATTTGGTTTGTTTTGTTTGTGTTATTGTCTTCAATGTTATTAAGAGTTGAACTTTGAGATGTAAATACGAGAAGATACATACATCACATCTCCATAATAATTGCGTTTTACATCATTATCATCATCTCACTGCGTAATCTGATTCTTTGTAATATTTTTGTATTAGTTATTAAATAAATAAATAAAAAAAAACTATACTTTAAACTATTGACGGCTTAAGAAAACAGAAAAAAGTAGATGGGTGTGTGTAGACTATGAAGTTGAATGCAGTTTATTTATTTAAGGGCTTCAAAAATCTGTAGAAGCACTACCGATACGATAACAATCTTAAGCAATCCAAGAATACTCCTCACATTATTATTGTTACTGCTAATGTCAAGTTTGATAATATTAGCAGTATCAATGCTTCTGATAGAAACAAATTCCGTTTTAATCAGTGCGCCTAAGAAATACGGTAGGTATTTAAAAAAAATTGGTATTATCACAAATTGGCCAGCCCAACTGAATAAAAAATGCTATTGAATATTAAACCAACATGAAGTAAGACTTGTAATAGGTTCCCATACCTGGTAGTCTATTCAGTTAAAACTCCATTCTCGCAATCTAAATCCCAATCTTCGGAACTAAAATGGGGTAAATAATAACAAGGCATAATAAATGATCAGAAATAGAAAATCGAAATAATTGGAGCGAATATAGATGTTCATAACAATATCGGCGTAACGAATTTCCAATGCAAACATAACGTTAGAACCAGTAACTGGATCCAAATCGGGTGCCCCTATTTCCAACAATATTTCATTTACTGCAATAGTAGCCCTTATTGCTAATGTTAATAAAGTTTTTATTCCTGAATTCGACAAAAACATTCAATTGGGGACTCCTATTTTCCCCGATATAACATTTACTACCATAAAGGTTCCTATTTCAATAAGAGTAGAGTTTATATTCCCAAATTCAGTAGTAATATTAAATCGCTTGATATTGTAAAGGTTCCATACAAAGGATCTGGCAGGGGTGCGCGGGAGCATTCACGACTATTCACTATTTAACATTCTTTGTTCAAATTTGATTTATATTCATGGTCCTTACTTGTATTATTACTGAGCGGTAAATCAAGCATGCATTTCTCTCTTTCTGTTTTAATTGGTGTCAGGAGTCGAGCTTTTGTGGGACTTGGTGTCGGTTAATTATTACAATTATTTCTATGAAATGAAAGTTCTAGGTTTGTTTTTCTATCTGTTAATTTTATTTCATGTCATAAGACTTTCTAAAACTTTATTCTAAAGAAAAAAAAAACTACATCTTGTTGCCTGGCTGTATCCCCTTTAAACTAAAAATAGGCTATTAGGGACACCTATTCAGAATATTAAAAATGTCTAGTTTATTAGAAATTATCATTAACATGTTTATATAAAAAAAATATTACGTTGGAAATAGAGTTGATAAGAATTACAAATACTTTTAGTATTAATTAATACTCTCAATAATTAAATTAATAACCTTCTAACCATTGTTTGAGATGTACTCTGGTATTAGGAAACGCATCGCTATAGAAATCACAGGTATTTAAAATTCAAACACAAATATTTACAAAATAAAAAAATATAATATATTTTCACAAAAATGACTAGCCGTAGACTATTACAATTTCAACTTATTCTAAATTTACCTTATTGTCTTTGGTATCGTATATTCTAATCATGAAACTTTATGCCTAAAAATATTTTTTACAAGACTAGTATACATTGCAATCATATAGGTACTCGTAGTTTTAAAATTTATTTTTCTTTAATTCGTTTTTTTTTTTGTAGCTATGAATGGCGAGACGAGCATGCCGTTCGCCTGATGGTAAGCGATACGACCGCTGATGAACAGTAGAAAAACCAAACAACACCTTGAATTACAAAGCAATGCTTGGCATTCCACTGCGCTCGCCATCCTGAGACATAAGATGTTAAGTCTCAATATATCCAGTAGTTACTCTGGCTACAATGCCCTTCAACTCGAAACACATCAGTGCGTTTACACTGCTGTTTGACGGGAGAAATAGACACTGCGGTGGTACCCACCCAGATGGCCTCTCACATATGAGAGACCTACCACCAGTTGGTTTTCCGAATTACATTTTAATATTAGATTAAAATTGAATATTAAAAAAATCTATATCTTTTATTTAGGCGGACCTATTTCATATTCAAAATGGAATATTTTGTTTGTTTTTCACATTTGCACATTTACAGCGGTCGGTACCCTATTGTAAGCATTCTTATAAAACCTTTGATCCTCATAATAATAATTACTTTGTGTATATTCATTACCACTATTAAAACTAGTTATTTGATTGTACTCGAACACCGAGTTAGTATTTCTCACATAATTACTAGCATAATTGTCAGTCTTCTCATATCGTTTGTTTTTAGCATTTTCAAATGCATTTTTGAACAATTCGTAGTTTTTGTGGTTAAAATATTCTTCCTGTCCATTTCCTGTGTCATAGTAATTCTCGTTGTAGTTACAGGGCCCGTAAGGTCTTTGGTAATAGTTGTTTTGAATGAGATCGTCACCATAACCCGTAGGACTTGTGAAAAATCCCGTTCCAGTAGTCGAAGTAATGCAATTGCCTCCTTTATTGTTTACTGACACTGTGACGTTTCCGACGTTTATAAGTACTCCTTCTGGCGTCTGCATAAAATGAGTTCCATTTGTAAACGGTTTATTACAACCACCGTTTCTAGACCCATCAAAATCAGATTTATTGGGAACAAAAAACATGTCCCTGAAGGCGTCTTTATTTACCTTATCGCCAGATAAAGAATAATTCTGTAATTTTTCATAATTTAAAGCAAGGTTCTCTGCTGGCATTTGGCCTGAATTAATATTATCTAGAGATTCCAATGTTTGGCTTAATGCAAAAATGTAGTTGTGGGCGAACCGTAACGTTTCGATTTTAGTGAGTTTTGTGTCTTCGGGGAATGTGGGTAACACGCATCTCAGTCTGTCAAGAGCTTCATTCAACATGTGCATCCTATTTCGTTCTCTATCGTTGGCCTTCATCCGTCTATTTCTCTTTATCTTCATTATTTGTGTTGGACTTTTGCACCTCGTCACCCTGTTCTTGCCATTTGCGTATTTCCTTTTCGGTTTATTAGGATCCTTTGGTTTTCTTTCCTTTTTTGGTGTTGATGTATTACCTGCTTCTTTAATGTTCTCTTCAAAAGATTTGATGTCGTCTATTGGATCTTTGAAGGGGTAATCGTATTCATCACTGAAAAGTTTTCGCCTGGCATTAGTTTCTTTAGACGGAGTTAGGGATATTCCAAGGTCTGTGGCTGCTTGCTTCAGAGGTGTGTTAGTAGGTGTAGCGTTAAGAGAATCTGTGTATGATCTCTCGAAACCGGAATCGTTGCTGCAAATGCTCTCGCTGAAATCACAGTAGTCGTCGAAGTCGGTGCTGAACATTTTTGACTAGATCTGCAAAGAAAGAGAAATATTTTATTATTCACGTCTGTTAATAATTATAGGAAATCTTACGTGTATTGATTTTTATAAGGTCATAAATCTTGACTTGGTAGAAGTTCGGTTACATTAGTCACAGAGTCACTATTACAAAAATTATATCGCCATGCACAAACACACTTCATGTTTAATTTAAATACTTTATACTGTAACATAAGTATCGCTGAACATTGTGAAATATACTCAATATACATTATTATACATTAAAATCAAATTTCAGTATACATTAAAATTATTGCGACAACCATAATCTTAAGACAAATTAAATCTACTATAAGACATAAGCTCACTAGAAATGACTGTATTCATCACTTTACTCCGCCAACTACATCTTCAAAAGATTATTCTACCAAGCACAATACTGCACATTACAGACATTTGATATATTAACATTTCCTATGACAGTGGCACCCTTGTTGACGCAATACAATTTCCATGACGGGACAGGTACCCCATGTAATTATAAATCGCGTGACCGACGCATTACGGAAAGTCAGTCGGACTTTATCACTTTCCACTTCCGGTGACTGATTTAGTAACAGGGGTTGCGTTCTGATTGATTGACTTTTGTTTTTTAAATTATAGTGAAGTGTTGTTAAGTAATGGCTGTGTGAAGATTATATTATGTTATTATATTCTTATGATAAATAACAAAGAGAATGCCTTTGGCATTTTACATTTTTTAAATTAAAAAACTAGGGTTTATTGTACTTAAGCACAAATTTGTCGAATATAATATCATGAAAATAATAATTATATTGCCTCAATGCGACGTCAAAAACGTTGGCAGTCTCCTCAATTAACTTTTTCAGCTAATTCGTATACAAACGTGTTAACTAATTGTCGGTGTTCTTGTTAATTTTATGATAATTGAAATTAAAACTTGTCTCAACAACTTGTTAATGAGCCAAGACATCATACATTGTAGGAGTAATGTGTGGCGCGTGACCACCTGCGCGAGACACGCGACTCGCACGCGACCTGCTGTTTGTCTCCGCACCCTAGCATACAATTTTTATGACAATTTAATTTTGTAACAATTTGTACTTCTTGAGTTAACTTTTGTCTTATTATAGCCCACACTGATAAACGAGCATGCGGTCTAAGCCGATGGAAAACGGTCACCGCCGCAGACAGGCTTTTGCAATGTCAATAATAATAGTAACAATATCCAAAAAAAAAACGTCCCAAAAGAGATACCTTTCAAAAAACAAATTATTAAAAAACTACTTCCAATACAGAAAAGAGTTTTCACGGTGATAAAAAGATAATAATAGCTCACTTCATCATGTCGAAGTTGGATGCGCGCGTATCGTAAAAAAACCTTCATTTTCCAAACGTCCCAAAAGAAGTATTTATTTATTATTTGGGAAATAAACAGAAAATGTTTACATTTTACAGAATCCAGTAAAGTTTCCACAAATAAAACTAATAATAGAGTCATTTCAAAATAGGAAAAACATCAGAGCATGTACAAGGCAGCATACATTGCAGGAGTAATGCGTGGCGCGTGGCCACCTGCGCGCGGCACGCGACACGCACGCGACCTACTGTTTGTTCCAAGCGGTGAGCCGGGTTCCGCAGCACGCCATTTTAACGATAACTTAATTATGCTATAATTTTAATGTAACTAGTTCCAATTTTGTCCAGATACTCGTATAATAGCAGTACCGAATAATGTTTGATAGATTAGTCCACATATTTATATCTACGTTTTCAAGTCGGCATGTAATATTTTTATACGATTTTTGAAAGTTACATAAAGGTTTGTTTTCATATTTTTCATTTCCGACGAATGAATGTTGTTGACGAACGAAACGTGTTAGAAATGGTGATAATATGCAGCCACTAAATATCCTTTTAGTTTCAATGAACGTTGTTTTATTACCGAAAAATTATAAAACATAATCGTATTATACATACGTAGCATATATGGCGGGTTTAGTGCTAGATGCAATTTGAAATTTTATTTATATTTTTTAAAAACATGTATTACACATTTTATTTGTAACAGTTCATTAGTCCGTAATTTAAACAATCCGGGTGGTTTAAATTTGAAACACTCTTTAAACTTTGCCAAAAAGCAATATAATCATAGAGAGAGAGTAGCGTTAGAATATCTACTATTACCAATACATGATATTCCTTAAAAATGTTATCTATTACAGACAACGCCGATGACGCAAGGCAGCCTATGAAACGGAAGGCTGTAGATTCAATGAGATTTTTTAAAACTCTACTTTATATTGAGATATAATGTCTTCAAAACTCTACTTAGCAAAAACTCAATTCTTGTCCTTTGAAGGAGGACGCGCTTGTAATATAAAAGTAAAACATGTTTCATTACTGTATTATAATGAAAAAAAAAATACAGCAAAGCTCCGAAAAAAAAAATTGTATCACACGGACATCTTACTCGGACCGCGTATCAAACCTAAAACCTTGAGTTTCAGGAGGCTTTTTCACACTGTCCCGGAAAAGCTTATAAACTACACATATTTACTATTAAATTAACTCACACCCTCCATTCAGAACATTGCCGAAATTAACAACATCTTGTATAAATCTCTTTAACAACATCCTGTATAATAAAAAAAAAACAACAGAAAAACTTACTTTTAAATCACAATCCAAATTTAAATTCACAACCACTATTACATTACACTACACATATATCTATCTAGACATGGTCGCGGCGGCGCGCGTGCGTCGACTGTGGCCGCGCGGATATACCACCCTGTTTTATGACCCCATGCCCAATGGCAACTGGCCACGCCTACCACTTCACCATAGTTTTCCCGATATATTGAGGGTTAAGTTACACAAATTTTGAAAAGAAAAAAAAATATAAAAAATCAAAAATTTTTTTGGGCAGGGTATGATTAGTACTTGTAAAAATAATAAAAATTCTCAACCGGTATCTGCTCGTTAAAGATTTAGTCAGTATTTTAACTCCATATAGCCGATACACCTATTAATTTTAATAATATTAATAATATAATAATTTATGTATTACTTTACATACATTATTTTATATTTACTCATATATTGTTGTATATATTTATACATATTTAACTGCAATTTTATCATCGCTTTTACTACTATTACTTTCCTAGTTAACTTATAGATTTCTGGGAGAGACCAATTAACCTAAATCCACGTTTGTGCCATGAATACCGAGACGAGCATGCCATTTGCCTGATGGTAAGCAATACGACCGCTCATGCACAGTAGCAAAACCAAACAACAATTGAATTACAAAGCAATGCTTGGTATTCCACAATGCTCGCCATGTAGAGACATAAGATGTTAAGTCTGTATGTCCAGTAGATACTCTGTCTACAATGTTCTTCAAATCGGAAAACAACAGTACATTTAGTGGGAGAAATAGTAACTGTGGTTGTACCTACACAAGCAGCCTCTCACATAATTATTATTAGACTTACCACCAGTAACAAACAAAACATAATATAAATTAATATATAAAGGAATAAATTAATATATAATATTCAGATGAATATACGATTGGTTTCTCTGCACAAATGAAATGCGGGTTTTTGGAAGTGTTAGAGTCAGGCTATTGTCAGCCATGACCCCATGACTCAACATGAATGGGTAAGCTCGTCGGTGGCGATACCACTGTATCACTGGAGATCGATGGCGAAGGAGATTGTCAAATACCCAATACTTCTTTCCTTTTACCATCCTTTTTCCTTCCCGCTCTCCTTCCAATTTGATGAGCTAGAAATCACACCAATGATCCAAGCGTAGCGGATGTTTAGCGGCAGAGATCACTTACCACCTGATGATCAGCAGATGACCTGTTTGCTTGTTAGTTGGACCTATGGAATAAGAAAAAGACATTCGAAAGATCTTGTGATATTGTATTTGAATAAGAATAGTCTTGTACTAAGGTCCTTAGTTTATAATTTAAAAACTTGAATTCAAAATAAGTTTGAATCGACTTTTTAAAAGTAGCAAACTTTATAACTGCAAAAGGTTCAAACGTTTTTTTTTATTCCGCACCTTGCAATTCCACGCTTGATGTGTGTAATAGTGCGTAGCATGTTTCGTTTTTGTCAACCCTTTATAGTTATTGGTATGCCATAAATTATATAAATATTTGATCAGTTACGGATCTGGGCGAGTTTTTATTGCAACTTCTGGCACATATGTAGGATTTTTATTGATATTATCGTTGCCTTGTTATATTTTTTTTGGACTTATATTTTAATTGTATCACACAAAAAATACTCTGCGCACTTGTTTAAGTCCCTCAAAATGTATAAAATGGTGCGAATCATGAAATCTTGATGAAGAAACGAATAAGTAAAGTTTACGTTTTATAATCATCATAGAGAGTCCGGTTGTGAGTTAGCCTATTTTCAACTTAAATGACTTTTTATTTATATCGCTTGTAAATGGTTTTGAAAGGTAAAATAATCTGTATCGACAATCATAATATGTGAAATTTAACTTTCTTTGTCTCCCTTATTAAGTATTTATTCGGTTATTGTATTGTTGAAACATAATATTTCCTTGGAAAATCTTATAAATATAGGTGTTCCTCTCACGCATCTTCTACGCTGAAAATAGGGACAAGTAATTATATTAAACTAGTTACTTCACAAAAGGCACTAAAAATAACTTATTGGCTGTATAAAAAGTGAAAAATCGTTCGTTTTCATCGACATAACCCTACAATCGGTCACGCAGTTCGAGTCAGATCGCGCGGACAAATGCACAAAGAGGCGTTTTAATGGCAAATGTCAATAGACACGGTTCAACGGTGTAAACTGGTGAATTGTTGACAAATTGCGTCACGGAACCACACGGTGAAGGGTTGAAGCAGAAAATGCTAAAAAGATGTTGCTTAGAATTGAGAAATATCTATGCAAAATGAACATTCACGATGCAAGCATTAGATATTCATGGGCAATGATCACTTACCATCAGGTGACCTGCTTGCTTTTTTGCCGGAGATACGCTATAAAAAAAACCGTCAAAGATTTTAATAATACTGTATCCCGGGTGAAAACTTATTTTCTTGAGGCTACATTTGAAATCATCTTGAATACCTATCAGCCGTTCACTTTGGGTCTCATATAAAAATTTCGCTCTGTTTTGCAAAAATATTCAACGTGGCGTTAATTTGTATTGATTCGAAGCGTTCGTGTTATCGTCACGTCTCCACCGTATAGACAATCTCAGTGGTCTTTCTGTATGCACCAACATCAAAAAAGAAACAAATGACTTTCCTAATAAAATAAAGTTATTGTATGCAGACCGACTTCAACAAATTGCTGGGGATTTCCCCGAGGAAACCCTGTATTGACTAGAACATCTCCTGGGTCTGTAGACTTTTTTTTGCATAGGTACACAGATGAGCACACAGGTCACCTAATGGTCAGTGACACTGCCGCCCATGAACATACACAACGCTTTCATCATGGATGGGTTGCCGGCTCGTCAAATTGGGAGGAGAACGGAAAGGAAAAAGCATGGAAAGAGGAAAGGATATACAGAAATCTCACTCACCGAACGAAACGCGACAACAAGTCCTTCGCTTTACCTCTATTCCCTGTAGGCTGTAAGACTGTGGTACCGCTTCGGACGAGCCCGCCCATGCATGTTGAGTCGTGACTGACGACACCATGGCTCTACCACGAAAGAAACGGTGATTATGTGTGTAAAAACATACTAATTGATTTGTCGTAAGCTGTCCCTAGTATCTGCTTACAAAATCGAGATAAGATTTCACGCCTTAAGGCCTGGTAGAAAGTTATGTCAAAAAATAAATAAACAGGTGTCCACAAGTCAAAGGCGATAAATCTCAATATAGCTGCGCAGTTTAAAATAATAAAAATGTAGGGTAAAGGGGCCGCGCCGCGCCGTTTAGTTACTTTGCAGTCGGCACGCTCGAGAGACCATGAATGAATTATAATGTTCTCCTATATGGGCGCGCTTTGAAGGGTTAGATGTAGTGATTTTCGATGTGGAGCATAGTGAGGGATCGTGTCGATAAACTGTATAAATGAAATTGTTGAAAAATATACTGAAAAATTAGTCACAGTACACTGCTGAAAACAGGCCTCTCCAAAGAATTTCTGCAGCGGACTCTTGGGAGCAATATTGAGATTAATAATTATAATAATAAAATAAATAAATCAGATTGATGCAATACTTTTTTAACTGTACTGTTATCTCATTCACACCAAGATAATAAGATGGTACCACCAAATATTATTTTCAAGAAAAAACGATGACTTTCCCTGCTAAAAAGATGGAAATTAACTATAAATTCGTGTTTTAGTAAAATATCTTACTAAAATACAAATACTATCTACTTACATAATGAGTCAGTGGTACATAATTATTTTACAGGCTGATTTTCATAATATGAAGTACCTAATAAGGAATTTTCTGTCAGGTATCCCAAAACGGCCCAAGATTATAATTATTTTTTTTATTCTTCAGAAGTAAACATGTTGGCCCTATAAAACAGTATCGATAGTAAATGAAAAAAATCACAACTCTATAAATACCAACCCTTGCAGAGCTGCGTGCGCGCCCCAAGCGGGTCTAAAATACCCGCTCGCCACCGAGCATAATTTTGCGGACTTAACCCGTAGCCCGGCGGCTCTGCGATAATTATTTGCTTATTTCAGACTTATCAAAATACGCAGCTGTTTACTTACGACTTTGGGTGGAACATAAAAGTTCAATTAATTATTTCGTTAGGATTTTATTTTAATTTATGCAATACGTCGGCACATTAGGAGTTAATTGTGTTTATTAGCCGGAATTTTCTATAGTTGATACCTAATTTAAATTCCAAAATTTTAAGAGAACTCAATGAATAAAACATTATTTTATACGCCAATCCATGAACAAACAATCAAGTCATTCTTGTAATGGTAATAGAACGCCAACTGCCAAAATAATTATTTATTTTAATATAAGGAATTGCTAAGCTTTTCCTATTGTTAACCAAACCTATTTAGTTTATTTACCAGAATCGATTTGTACTACAACTTTTAAAATATATATTTCTTATAAAAAACGTACTCACAAATTCTTAGATCCGCATGCGTACGATCTTCAATCGAAATAAATAACTCTTTTTGTAGATGATATGCAAAGGATACCAGTAAAGACGAAGGCATACATCGTGTATTTTTAAGAATCACACCAAAAAGTTCCATATCATCTCTTCACCATAAAAAATACACAAACACTCACAACAAGCAACCCTTTTAAGGGCAAACGTTTAGTTTCATAAAGAGTTGCATCGTCATTATTTACAACCCTTACGGATAAGCCCTTAACAACAAAGCTTTTTAACATTTTAAAACTCCACCCCACAATGGTGTATTGAACTTTTTGTGTCCAGTCAGATTTGAGCGGAGACTTTGTGCAAATGTTTTAATATTTAAAAGATTAACGTCATGTTATTGGGTTTAAAAATAAACATTGTATGGGGAAATAAAGAAAGTCGTAAAAGAAAGTATTTATTAAATAAAAGGAAATGAAAATTGGTCGCTTGTATTGTATTCAATGGTAGTTAGTGAGCTGGTGATGAGTAATTTGTATTCGCTCGATCTGCGTCGGCCAACAACGGAAACTCGTTATAGTGATTCACGTAAATCTACTAGTACAATATTTGGAATCCACTTACCATCAGATGAATCTTAAGAGCGTTTATACCTTCCGCGCACTTTTTGGCTTAAAAACAGGACTTTTCAAACGAGTTAATATCCACCAATAAACAATTTAAAGGAAATATAACTAATACCAATTTTAGAAAATGTTGTCATCTAGGGATTTTGGTGGAGAACATTATATATTGATAGATAATTTGTGAATACTATAAGGATTACTGAACCCAGGTTTCGATATTTAGGCCTCGAATGGCAATTTAGAAGCTTAAGATATCCGAAATCACTAAATATAAGATGAAAATAAAAATATTGTTAGACTAATAGGACCCTTATGGAGGGATTTTGCTAAGAAAAATAATCTTTTTGTGTTTAGTTCCTGAAAAATAAAAATTTAAACAATGCAAAATTATTCAGAAACTCCCGTCAAGAACATATTTTTTTTCACCAACTTATCGTACATATTTTTTTATAGCAATTGCATATTATAATAGAAGAACATCTTATCAATAAGTTAACATTTTTATATTACAGCCAAATTAGTTTTCATGTTTTCTACAAATATTTTAAAAACCACTATAAAATACGCTGTCCGACTTGCAACAAATCAGACCGCCGCAAGGCCTTCTAGAGAGAGGACGTATCGCTCGTCGCTCCGGCCTGGCTGCAGTTGATCGTTGTCGTGCGTAGTAAAAATAGCCACGCGTGTACTGCGAATGCCACACCTTGGTACTTTGGTAGTAAAATATTTTATTTTATTTTTATTACCTACAATGATTTTGTTGTTAATATAAATTATGTTTCAGATAATATAATGAGAAATAAAACTAAGTCATTTCTAAGCAATAAAAGGAAACAACATATTGGAAAGTTGACTGGAACAATACTAATGTTATAGCGTGAAACTATAATTAAGTTTGTTGTTTTTTAGGCTGTTTGGAAAATATATAATTGTTTCTTTAGGATGCGCTTATCTTCTATACATATAAATAAAATTGAAGTGTCTGTATGTAAATTGAAAATTTAAAAAATGTCCTACTACATATCGTTATATACACGATACATATGCCGAAAATTATATTAAAAAATTTTTGTCCGTCTGTTTGTTCGGGCTAATCTCTGAAATGGCTGGACCGATTTTGACGGGACTTTTATTGTCAGGTAGCTGATATAATAAGGAGTAACTTAGGCTACATTTATGTTAGAAAAATTCTTTATTTTAGAAAAATAAAGTAAGCAATGTCCAGTACCGCGCGCAGCTCACGCGCATGCTACCACTGGGCCCTCACGTCGGGCGCCCCCCACCACTTCTCCCACCAACAAATCAATATCACAATTACAAAATATTGTATATAAAGAAATTTAACAATAAATGATAATTAAAATTTCATCTTGGGACTGAATGAGACGAGACATAAACCGGATATAACGGGACGGGAAATATAGACGACGGTGCGCGGGAAAAATATAGTTAGTACGCGAAATAATATGTTGTTGCTAATTCAATACTGGACTCAAAAGCTATCTGCACCCGGGCGAAGCCGGGTCTGACCGCTAGTACACCTATAAAACCGACACGTGGAACATAGCTATTATCCTAAAGAAAATTTAACAGAGACATGCATCAAATCGATATTAAAGCTATAGTTTCTCAATAATATGTCATGCATTTGTGCCCTATATATTTTAATTCACTAATGGACTATACTCATGATTCTGAACCTCCTCTTAAAATTTGAATACTCAGAACAAAATAACCTTGTTTAATAGCATCGTCATATCGATAATTATAAAAGTTGTTATATTTGTTCCTCTTCCCATTTAATAGAATAAAAAAGCATACACAGTACTAGTGATTTGCGTTCCATTATCATGGCAACCATAGTTTCATAATGAGTTTAATAGTATTTTAGACTAACTTACTAAATTTTAGATTAGTATTAAATTTTAGTTTAGATTAGTATATTAATTTTAAAGAAATACAATTTATTATTGTTATTAGATATGCGTACTACGATATTTTAGATAGCAGCGCTGTATAGAAAAAAATGGTATTAGAATAATTATGACATCTTTTAACGTGGATTGAAAAGTATCGAAAACGACACAGCTCGTCACATAGCAACTGGGTTATACTTATGACATCGTTTCTTCTAGCATAGGTATTAGTAGATCATTGATTTAATACAGTGCGACAAATGTAATTGCGAGGCTAAATTATGTTACGTACTGTAATTTGAAATTCAATATGTTTCGTAGTTGTAAGGGGTTGTATGGTCCCTAACTCTATTCCTGTGTTCGAACGAGTGAGTGTCGGTTCGAACACGAAATCATTGATAAAACGTCCGCAGTGTCTACTGATTGAACACTGATTTGAATTCAACTTAACAATGTATTAATAACGATAATATGATTAGTACCTAAAGAACATCGGCCATAATGGACCTTGAAGGGACCAGTTATGAATAATACATCAAAAAATAGTACAATTTATTATAATAAAAATGCATATTTCCATATATTTTTAAAGAGCCGGATAAAAAAGAAAATATGAAGTGTTTTAATAATATTGGACGCGTATAAGCGCGTTCCATCACTCATACTTTGTTTCAAAATAAGGTTTTATCTACAGCGTTGAAGGTAGTCAGTGCTGAATTAAAAATAAAGTGTAGGTATTTTCCTATGGTATTTTCTATGACACATATAACTTCTGAGCGCTGTCATTTGCTTTATTGTGATTTCCAATTTGCGCCTACTGTTATTTCTCTGTTTATATTTATGATTTAGCTTTGATATTTGATAACGGGCTCCGATAGACCCTTGCATTTCTGAAGACCTTGTACGATTGATCATTGGATAATGATATCGCTTTGTGATTTCGTTAAAAGTGCGAAGTATTCTCATATTTCCAACATGAACCCGGAGCGTCAGTCTATCCTTGAAAGTGTTTTTTGCATTGTGTTCATATTATAATTCAGCATAGTGTTTCAAAATTATGTTCTTGTTTTATGTTGTTGTTTTTGACAATGACATTATAATGTGCTATTTTTATACGTGTAATCCTAACCTAAAAAGTTTCAAATATATGAAATATTTTAATAAATCTGGCTTTTTTAAAACCTTCATCTAATTGGACATAATTCCTTAAGCACTATGCAACAAAATAAACTATATCTCAGCTGTGTACAATATATTTTTTTGCCAGGTCCCAATATGTATGGACATGACCGATGTTCTTTGTATTGTTAATTACTCGTAAAGTAATATTTGTCTACTTATAATGTAAATAAAATATTTTTATTACATTATATTACCAATGTATAAATCATACGTTGCATTTCAATTAAATATTTGAAGCGCACGGATCAAAGTTGGTTGATCTGATTTTACAGCGAGCCGACGCGGCAGCTCTACGCACACAGCTTTGGTCGCCTATGTGTGCGTGAAATTAAACGAAGAAATGCCTATAGTTGACTTTGCGCGCAAGGTGTAAACGCTCTATCACTAGTTATGTTAGTATAAAACATGTTTACGTTTATGTTCTTAAAATCGTTTACACTAGCAGTAGTTAATCCGGGATAGGTGCCCAAGATACGAGCTTGACTATTTTGGGACCAACATATTAAATACTTATGTAATTGTAAAATATGCATCCTGTATTTTTTGGGGATTATTCACAATAAATTAAAGAAAATTTAACTTATTATGTACAGATTACACTGAAGCATATTAATTTTACTTTGGAAGATCAATCTTTCCGTATGGCTCGCCTACGTCTCTTTCTCGAAGCTGTATGTATTTGTAATATGTACGAGGGGCGATCAAAAAGTAATGATAATAAGTATAAAAAAACAACGATTGTAGTTTAAATTTAATTTATTTTTCTACATAGTCTCCTAACAAGTCGATACATTTAGTCCAACGTTTCTCCAAACCTAAAATACCCTTTAAAAAAAAATCTGTATCTTGACTATCCCAAAATGCCTCTACAGCATCCATCACCTCGCTATCATCCTCAAATTTCTTGCCCCTGAGGTGTTCCTTGAGCCTAGGAAATAAATGAAAATCGCTGGGGGCTAAATCTGGAGAATAGGGCGGGTGTTCGACCAGTTCGAAGCCTGCTTCTCGAATGGCAGCGATCGCAACTTCGGCTCTGTGTGCAGGAGCGTTGTCCTGATGAAACAGGACTTTCGCTCGGAGTTTGCCCCGTCTTTTTTCCTTTATGGCGTCTCGCAGTCGTCTTATTTGATCAGCGTAGTAGGAGCCCGTAATAGTAGCTCCCTTTTCTAGGTAATCAACCATTATGATTCCCTGAGCATCCCAGAAAACGGACGCCATAACCTTGCCCGCCGAGCTCGAGACTTTGAACTTCTTAGGAGTCGGTGAGGATGGCCTTTTCCAAGTCATCGATTGTTGTTTGGTCTCCGGATCAAAATGATGGATCCATGTTTCGTCCATGGTCACAAATGGTGACAAAAATAATTCTTGGTCAGCCTGGAACTTTGCAAGATTGGCTCTTGAAATGTCAACTCGCTTTTTCTTTTGTTCGTCCGTTAACATTCTCGGGACCCAACGCGCGGAGACCTTCTTCATATTCATTTTGCTGGTCAAAATGTTTTGGATGCTGCCATATGAGATCCCTGTGACCTCAGCTAAATGTCTGATGGTTACTCTTCGGTCTGCTAACACGATATCTTCGATTTTTTTCACGTTTTCCTCCGTGAGGGACGAGGTTGGGCGTCCCTCGCGATGTTCATCTTCTGTGGATGTTCTACCCAACTTAAACTCTTTGCACCACCGTGCCACCGTAGAATATGGAGGAGCAGAGTCCCCCAGTGTCTCCACCAAATCGGCGTGTACCTCTTTGGTAGACATTTTTTTCAAACAGAGGTACTTGATGACGCATCTCACTTCGTGTTTCTCCATTTTCGTGTTGTCGCTCCGACTGCTGGTATTCAAATGAATGTAGCTCCTCCAAATGACGTCCTATTTATACAATTTTTTAGCTGGGAAGTGGTGAAGGACTGAAGAAGCGAAATGTTTTTTTTTTTAATTTTTATCTTTATTAGAATTACCCGTTTATCATTACTTTTTGATCACCCCTCGTACTAATCTGGACCGAAATTCACTTAACATTGATACCAAGGAGCATAGGATCTATTGAGTTGATTTTCACTTACTTTCCACAAGAAAATTGGTACATATATTCTTTATTAACATAATTTTCTGGTTGAAGCTACAGTCTAGATGGCATTGTGCTAGATTCCTTGAACGATTACATAAAGGATGTCTTAATCATTGACTTATTTGCAGCTTGATTAGTTTATATAGGTACATTTTAAAAATTATATTACTGTTATACTTTATTTACGTGGTATAGTATTCAAAATATTTACCAATACCTAATATGCGTTTGTGTATAGTGTACAAGTTAATAATGTACATTTGCAGTATATAAACATATATAATTACATGAATCACTACGCATCGCACTCAAATATTACACTCAAATACTCTTAGACATATATTTTTTTCAAATGAATTAAAAAAATATAAATTTTTACTATTTTACAATTCATAAATTAACACCATTTAGAGTGCCAAGATACGAGAACAAACACTGTATCAAAGTGTAACATGCCACGGATTCCGTAATTATAATAATCCAAATAATCCATAGATAAAAACCGTGGGAATTTCACTTCCATTGACAGATGTGAGATAGCAATGAACAGTGTATATTAAATTTTTCGCAATAAATATCGAAATAAAAGCGTTTTCATGCGACATTTGTGCTGTGATTTCAACTTACGATTGCAATGTAAATATTAATTTCACTGCTATTCTACAATAATGAACTTGTATTTTTTTTTGTTGTATATTGAGTGAGTACAAGGTAAAAATAACAGGCAATAAAATTAAGTACCAGGGTGATCGCTTTTATGGAAGTAGACCTAGAATGTCTTAATCAGGTCGCTTCAGGTCAGACACAAATTATGCCACAGTGCACTATAAAGCTATTTATAAAGAAATTTCTATATGTTTTCCGATTAAAGGCCTTCTAAATATTACGCTAAAGAATCTCGAATAATAGGGTTCGTTCACATGAAAATATAATGGCATTTACAATGTCAGAATATTTAAGTAATCTAAAATTATTGACGTAAAGAAGGAAGAAGTAAAGGTTTCTGGCACCGCTTAGGAAGCTATCATTATTATCGAATCATAAAAAGTGTGCTATTCTCGGTATTTCCCTACGAGATTGAATCAGGAATGAGGATATCCGTAGGAGAACAAAGATTACCACCGTAGTCCAAAGAATTAGCAAGATGAAGTGGCAATGGGCCGGGCACATAGAGCAAAGAACTAATGGCCGTTGGGACCGAAACGTTCTGAGTGGGTGCCACGTACAGGCAGTTTCAGACTTCCATCTAGGAGGTAGATGGACAACCTGGTTAATGTTGAAGGAAGTTGCTGGATGCAGTCTGCTTCCAACAGGTCGATTAGGAGATCCTTGAGGGAGGCCTATGTTCAGCAGTGGACTGACTGTTACTGAAGAGAGAGAAGACAGAGAAAAGGTGACAAATGGTTTAACATTCATCACAAGGGACTTGATGTTGAGGGGCCAAAGGCAAACTGGTAAGTCTTCTTCGAGGATTTCAAACGCTTTATAATATCATAGTGATGTTTTGAATTGCTTTGTGCCGGGATTAAAATAGTTGTTCAAATTCAATTATATTGTAATACATCTTATTTGAAATAAACATACAACTAATAAATATTTAGATCTTCCTTTACGATTTTCATCGAACAACTTATATGATATTATTCATTTTTATGTGCTAAAATATTCGTAACTATTGATTGTTTTGGAAATAATTTTATATTTATGGTGTTTCAGTGTGATTACGGTGAAAACAGTTATTTTAACTCTGAATCCCCTATCCAATATGTTTCTATGATGCCTTTAATTTTAGTTGGAAGATAAAACTATATTTCCGTAGTACAAGTTAAGATAATAGCATACCCAAAATTACAAGGATACCTGGTTTTAAATATTGATTTGCCAGATTTAAATCAAATTTCCTAATACATCGAAGATTAAAAACTCGAAACAAAAACCGTGACTCGTACGAATATTTATTTACAGGAAATTCTGAAATAATCATGCAAGGATTAACTATTTTAGTAGGTAAAAATTAAATGGGGTTGCAGAGGGCAAGTTCATAGCCATTCCTATTCCATTGGAAAAATGTTCACGTCAAGAGATTTTGACGGAAGGTGTTTACATTTTTATTGAATCGCAACAATTTTCTGCTCATGCATGCATCTGCCATGAATGATATTTTCAAGATTTATGTTGTATATCTACGTATTCATATAATTGAGAGAAGATAGTTATTAATTTACAGTGTATTCAAATGAGTTTGAGCGATGTTTATTTTATTATTCGTTTAGCGATTTGTAATCGAAATCAGGTGCGGGCGAGTATAACTCGCATGCGCGCGTTTTTTATCACCCGCTTGCGTATAGAGACGCACGTGCAAAATAAAAAAGACTAAAATAAAACCTTGTCCACAAACCCTAAAACAAACACTCCTATATTACTAACACAAAAAATGGCAATATTTGCACAATTGTTCCAACTCATCCAATATCGGTTGCGACGGACGCTCTAAAAATAATTTCTGACTATAATAAAATTGATAATAGGACTAATCCTTATTTACACTGAAGGTGGGTGAAGTGGGTGCCCTGATAAGAGTGCAGGTAGGAAAAACTAAACATTTCTATTGGTCAATTTTCGATTCCATATCGCAACACAAAAACTCTCCCTGACGTTTTAGTATGCAATTTAATGTAGGGTATTTTTATCGTGTATTATTGTTAATATTGTTTTTCTAACAAACACGTGGATTAATCAATATTTTATGTAGATTCAACGACAACATTGGTCTGATTATTTGAATTTGGCGCCCTCATCTTTCCCGCGCGTTTCGGGATTTTGTTACTACCAGCGCCAACTAGCGGTTGTTGGAGTAACCTTTTATATTATCACGGCTGACTGGATGGCTCACAATGCTCGCATTGAATTTATAGCAAGTTTCAGTGAACATTTTACGTAACGATATATATTTTTTTACTTTTTGACATAATATAGTAAAATTTCCACCTTAGGTATGATAATAGACGACGCACATTTCACGGCTCTTTATTTTTTGAATAAATTTAAAAGTCTAAAGTTGGATAAGAAGTTTAAATTGAATAATAGTTAATATTTCTTCAAGCAAACTTCACGAAAGACGTAGATTTTTGTCCTTGATTACTTTACGGATTTTGTAGAACTGCCAACATCTGCAGAAGCAATGAATAAAATACCACTACAGCATTGCGTTAATTTATAAACTGTTGCTCATCAATATTTATCAGGCGTTGCCACTTATTTAAAATAACTTTTCGTACCTACGAGTTTTTTGGTATATAGACAGTCCTATAAAAATAATTTATTATCACAAAATTATTTCCATTCAAATGATTACAATTTAATTAGCTTCCTAAAGCATATCATTGCTATACTTAGAGCCAACTTTTTTACCACACTTGCTATTGTGTTTGAATACAATTGTTCATACATTACATTAAATATAACATAATCAACGTTTATACCTAAATTCATAACATTAAATATTAATTATTTATCCAACAGTGTATCAGGGGTAAGAGGTCAAAAAGCACCTTCGCGTCGCGTCGCGTCGTAACGGTCATCTTGAGAAGGGAACTAAAACATACTGCCTACAGTCAGACCGTGTCAAACAGATGCCAGTTGACGTTTGACTTTGACGTTTTATTTGTCCTTTTCAAATGTCAATTAGCAAATTGCAATAAGGTTGAATTTTGCTCAAGTGGACTTTGAGTTTAACTTTTATGACTGTGCGTAAGCAATAAGTTGCTGGCGGAATTAAATCAATAAATAGAGGATGTTTCTCTTCAAAAAATTAGAAAAGTTGTGCTGGCGTGTGAAGCGGAATCACAACCTGTTGTCGACTAACGAACAGACAATGGTACGTCTAGATAATTATATTTGTGCTGTTTGATAACAGATCGTACTATTGGCGGGATTTCAATATTTTTATTTATTTTTCTTACATTATTAACATTTTTTAAACGTCTCATGGTACATATCTAAAGTGCAGTGATGTTACTATATGACAGCCATATACTTTTTAACTTAAAAATGTAATTTTATTTAGTTTCAAATATTCCCATTACAAGAGCAGTAAAGAATAAAAAATATTAATAAATAAGCTCTTCAATAGATACCGTAAGTAACTTTCTTATTTGGTATGAATGGTATTCACATAACTATTAAAATTTATGTAATTGGGATACAAATTCTATTTTATTTTTACACTGGGGTGCACAATATTTGGGTTTTGTGTGTTTTCGGATTAGTGGACATATGTAAATATTTATGTATTTATAAAAGAATATGAATATTTATAATGACTTTATACAGGGTTGACACACCATAGGGGCATAAATGATACCACATGCACTATGCAACTTACCTAATTTAAAAAAAATAGGTTGAGTAGTAGTATGGTCTCTAATTTAAATTTTTGTACATACATATATGTATAAACTTATTTTTTTTTCCCGTAGGGGTATGTATATGTGTTACCAGGACATCTACATTTCACACATTGTTCTGTGCTAATCACATGTCTTCATGTCCATTAGGTTCTTACTCTAATCAACAAATATACAATATTGCCACTTAAAATTAGTATTTCAAATTTTTTTGTTTTATGTTGCTGAACAAGTTTCGTACTTGGTTGAAGAAGCATATCTTTTACATCCAAATTTTTTAACTGTTGTAAATTTACCTAAAGCATCAATATTTACCGCCTAATAATGCCCCTATGTTGGTTCAACCTTCTACTCATATCAATTAAACCAGTTTTCAAAAATAATTAAAGTATGGACTATGGCATATATATGGTGTATATTTATTTATTTATTAATTATGTTATTTTGCGTGTGTATGGTGATGGGCAGAGGGTGGAAACGGTACTTCTACAACTGGTGGTCACACTGGGAGCTAGTTACTGCAGCACAAATGTAACCAATACTAAGGTAGTGTAAATAATTTTGAAATCAATACATAAGATAATTTTATCACTGGGAATTCCATTTCAGCGTATATTTTGCATGTATAATAAATTTTATTTATAAGATCAGTGACTTTCAGTAAAGAGGCCTATAATGATAAATGTTTGCATAAATGAGTAATTGCTCATCATTAATAAATTAATTACAAACAGACAACTTTTGTAATAGCAATGTGACTCACATAATTATGTTGTTTTAACTTATTATTACCAATTTATATTCCATGATAAGAGTACAATTAATAATTAAACCCAACAGTTACATACATAGCCCTAACCCCACATTAAGATCAATTGAATCTTGTGGGTATCAGAAACAACGAGAGATTACACTGACACCCAGACCTAACGCTATACGCTACATGATTTGTGGACCTCACAAACATATTTTCTCTCAGTGCGGGTATCGAACCTGCGGCCTATCGTTTCGCAATCGGCGTCTAACCAACTGCGCCACGGAGGCTCAGCGAATTATTTTATAGTGACAATTGGATATGAATGGTGGGAAACCCGTCCTAGTGACCTATACAAGTCTTGGGTCGTCTCAGGTCAAGTTCAGCTTGTGTATGATGACGACAAATAATTATTGTGTGAGCAATGATAGATAACTATCTTTTAATTGTAGTTACTTTATTTGAATTTATACTTGATTTAGTCCTATTGTATTGTATGAATAGGAAAAGTTTATATATAGGTGGCTTGTAATAGGTGATACCCATTACAATTAAAAATAGGAATAATTTGCAAATTGCTTACCGTTCAATAAAAATGAAGGGATAGAAGAATAGCAGAAGAATAGTTGTTTTTGTATCCTAATATAATGTATTTTATTTCAGGAAAATCCGATAGTAACAGTAAAACAAGGGAAACTGAAAGGTTCAGTACAAAAGCTATTGGATGGTAGTTCCTATTATAGTTTTAAAGGAATCCCATATGCACAGCCTCCCGTCGGGAAACTGCGATTCCAGGTGAGTGTATAAAGGTATTGAAATAAAACTATTATTTAAGGATTTTATCGCGGATTTGGTTTAATTTTTGCATTTTTTGATTTCCCGACGTTTCCATCACTTTACAGTTTTCATGGTCACGGGGCGATAAAATCCGTAAATAATAGTTTTATTTCAATGTGTAACATTTGCGCAAATCTAAGATACTATTATGAACAAAGGTATTTTAAATTGGTGTATAAGAAGTTTATTCCATAGGTATTTTCCCACATAATAAGATTTCATATTTAACATGTGTAATAATAAAAATGAAACAATATTTAAAGAACCTTATAATGTACTATATAAAATTTAAAAACAACATAACATTTTGTCAATTTAGAGCTTGTTCAGCTCATAATATCTATTATATAAATATGCAGTACTATCATAAGATAATCCATTTACTTTTATTGGCTTTGTTTTGTATATATTCAATATTAAGCATGTAATAAATACAAAAATGTTTTGGTAAATGTATTTCAATAATAAATACAACCAATTTTAATGTAATGCTTAGTATATTTTATTATTGTGTTACATGAGCTTCACAAGTTCTCACAATGATATGATCTTACGAGCAGAAATGGGTTTAGTTAATGTTTAGTACATATTATGTGAAATATAATTTACTTAAGTGCGGGGGTAAAAAATATTAAACATAATTACAATAATTGCAAATTACACATACACAATAGTCAATTAATTTTTAATATTTTTTATTTGAAAATACATTATTTACATTAGCCTTGTAAAGACACGTATTAGGTTGTATTGTACATGTAGATTGTATTATTATGTACATTAGCATGTCACTGGCTAAAAGCGTAAATAGATACTTTCAATGGCATAATATGCGAGTCCCAGTCTTTGATTACATCTTCCTTATAATGAGTATTCAATTCAACGGTATTTAGTATTAGTTTACTAGAGGTTTTATCTTTGTAAATATACAGCTAATTGCTAATTTCAGGCTCCATTGCCTCCCAAACCGTGGAATGGAATACGCGATGCTATTGAACATGGACCGGTCTGTCCGCAATATGATATGACTACTACAGAATTAATTGAAGGAAATGAAGATTGCCTATTTCTAAATGTGTACACAAAGTCATTACAGCCTAGCTCAAAGCTTCCCGTCATGGTCTACGTTCATGGCGGAGCATTCATGTCAGGTTCTGGAAATAATGACACACATGGCCCAGAATTTCTATTACAACATGATGTTATTCTAGTCACAATGAACTACAGGCTTGAAGTATTGGGTTTCTTATGTCTGGACACCCCTGAAGTCCCCGGCAATGCTGGAATGAAGGATCAAGTAGCTGCTCTGCGTTGGGTTAGGGATAATATTGCTAATTTCGGTGGAGATAAAGATCGAGTAACTATATTTGGCGAGAGTGCGGGATCAGCTGCTATCACTTACCACATGCTGTCGCCGATGTCGAAGGGTCTGTTCCATGGAGCAATATCTCAAAGTGGGGTTTGCTTCCAAGACTGGGCTATCGGGAAGGGATCAGTCGAAAGAGCATTTAGGGCCGCCGAAGTCTTGGGAAAGAAAGTAAAAAATACTGATGAATTGTTGGAGTTTTTCAGAAGTTTGCCAGCAATCAAACTGGCAAAATTAACCACGGCGACTAGAACTCCTGATGAAAAATATAGAGGTTTGCCTATGCATTTCGTACCTGTGGTAGAGAAGAAATTTAATAATGTGGAGGCATTTTTGACGGAGGATCCAATCGATATTGTACTTAGTAAGAAATTTAATAATGTTCCTTTTATAGTCGGTTACAATTCAGCGGAAGGTTTGTTAATGCTCGAGGATCAACTAAGGAAAGCTAAGATTGTGAATGCACAACCATCTTATCATGTTCCTAGAGAGATAGCAGAGAAGGTGACTGATGCAAAACTAAAAGAATTCGGTGATAGAATAAAGAAGTATTATGTAGGTGACAAAGATTTTGGAAATGACACTGCAGATGCAATAGTTAATTTGCAAACAGATCTACATTTTGCGTATAATACGCACAGATTTGCTAACTTTTACATAGGTACTGGTTCACCACTTTATATGTACAGATTTGAGTACGAAACTGATTTAAATATAGTTAAAATTGCCTCTGGACTAAAGGATAGGAAAGGCGCGTGCCATGCTGACGATCTGTTCTATATATTCTACAATGAGTTCAATAAAGACTATTACGCGGAACAAGAGAGACTGAGGAAGATTGTATTCGATTTGACTAAATTGTGGGCGGACTTTGCGAAAACTGGGTGAGTTGTATTATTTTATTTTTTTATTTTTATTATTGCATTTGCACGAAAAAGTGAAAATAATCTACCTGGTGGTTGATCCAGTGTGATACTAGAAGAGAATCCATTGGCACGAGTATCTTGTGTGAGCCACTGTGGATTTTTCCATCGACCGCAGTATGGGTTTAGGCCTACGGCATTAGTCTTTACCTACAGGATATAAAATCACATATCCCTTTCTTCTAATTTCTCATGTAGGCAGTGTATTTACCTAATAAGCGTGATTTAAATGCTCGAATTGTCGTTCCGTTCCGCTAACGTAATTATTTACGATAAATTGTCAATTTTTGCTAGATTAGTTATTAAATTGGAGTATTATGAAAAAAATATTTACCTACACTTATGAATTTCTTCAGAAATTAAAACTATAAAAGAGACTTTCGAAATGGCAGAGATATTGAACTACAATATTAATATGATCAAAATACTTTTTATTTACAAAATTGATATAGTTTTGTGTTGGTTCTTAGTTTCATACAAACCATTCCATATTATTTATCCCTATATAATATGGAGTAGTTGTGAACAATGTTCGCTGCCCTTGATAAATATTTCTTGGTAATGCAAGAAACCCGATGATTAAGGGATTTTCCCGCTGTCGCCTGATTCATACTGAATGCGTACAGTGAATGCTAATTTTCCTCCTTTTCCTTATACTAACGTCAACAATTTTGTAAGGATGTGAATCTTGGTATATTTCTGTGGATATGTACTTATTTGACTTCGGTGTGGTGAATGTGAATTCTTTTTTCGAATGAAGAGTGTAGTAGCGTTTTATTTAATTTTTATGATGTATTTTTGTATACTTATTTGCAGTTTATTAATAAAATAGCAGCGTAACTATATGGTCTATGAATTGCGAGATCTTGTATTCAATTGCTAGGGTAGATATTCATTTGCCGAGACAGAATATTACTCAGATTCTTTGACCTCATTCTGGTCCGTGGTGGCCTGTTGGTAAACGGACGAGACGCGGCTGCCAATATATTCATGGTGGTCGCGGGTTCGAATCCCAAGGCACACTTCTGACTTTTCAAGAAGAAGAACAATATTATATTTTATTCTAACTAGTTTTATCTCAACCAGTGTCAGGATCCGCCCGGCATTCCTCACCCTTTATTGTAATGGCCCCTACAGACTATGCCGACGGCCCGGTCGGTAGTGATCGGTGTGGAGGACGGTAGTTCAATCGATACAAGTAATAAATATATAAATACACCCAAGAGTTCACATACATACTCCTGACCCCACACTAAGATCGAATATTGTGTCCTGGGCTTCAGGAACGATGAGAGACTTTTCAGTCTCACAAACACCCAGACCCGAAACAAATATTCGTAGTTCACACATACATTTGTCTCGGCGCGGGGATCGAATCAGCGGTCTCTTGTTTCACAGAGACTGTCGTTAGCATAATCCATAAATATTTGCTTCAAGTGTCGGTCGCATAAGACCAATATTTCACAAAACATCGTATGCAGAAAAGCTAGGGAAAAACTGGTGGTAGATCTCTCATATGTGAGAGGCCGCCTGGGTAGGTACCACCGCAATGTCTATTTCTCTCGCCAAACAGCAGTGGAAATGCACTGTTGTGTTTCAGTGTGAAGGACATTGTAGCCATAGTAACTATTGGACATATTAAGACTTAACAATTTATGTCTCAGGATGGCGAGCGCAGTGGAATGCTAACCATTGCTTTGTAATTCAAGGTGTTTGGTTTTGCCACTGTACATGAGCGGTTATATCACTTACTTAGATAAACGGCACGCTCGTTTTGCCATTCATATCAATTAAAAAAAACAATAGGTGTGAGTTGCGCCACTGCTCATTGTTTACTGATTATTATTACTTAATTAATAATAATTATTATGATGTGTATAGACAACATCGAGTTCATGTTTGTTTTGAAAGATAATAATATGCATTATTCCACGACATCGATTGTCGTAACTCGTAACATCGTAATATAAGGATAATGCCAGATAATATAGCTATTTGCGATCTTCCGTAATATGGCTATGCTGTTCATTTGTCTTTTCCAACAAATCAATTATTGTTGATCCTGTTTTTATAGCTTTGATTGTCTTTGAATATTATATTCTTTAATATTTGATAGACTAGATAATACTTCATTGATTTCAGATAGTAAAACAAAAAATCAAATAAATGAACATCGTTGCACGTAATCATGAAATCCGAGGTGCATACCAGTAACGAATATATAAATTTTCTTTGCCTTCCAACATGCCTACATGGCTAAATGTCAATGTTTTGTTTTTTTTTACTGCTATGAATGGCGAGATGAGCATGCCATTCCACTGATAGTAAGCTATCGCTCATGGACAGTAGCAATGCTTGGCATTCCACTGCGCTCGCTATCCTGAGACATAAGTCTCAACATGTCAAGCTAAGGCTAAATTTGTTTATTAAATATTTCTTTCCAACCCTTTTGTAAAGACGGGCTTAATCCCAATGCCATTTTCTTCCAGCCAACTTTATGATAGTGCAGACATTTTCGATCAAATATACACTAGATTATACGTAACGGCCTAAAAACGGCAAGAGAAATAAGAGCACAAACAAGCGTGTGGCCTTATTTGATTTTAGTATGGTCCAAAATATAATAAATATTAAATTAAAGGAATAAGGTTTATTTTAACCTGAAGTTGATTATAATTTAAGACTTTTTGCTACATCTCGAAGTTCGAAATTCAAATTTATAAGTATTAGCAACCTCGGCCACTTTTGGCGTGTGAATTTGTTCCGCACCCTGTATCTAGTATATATTCGATCGAAGGGAGACATACTATGCGTTACTGTTGTTATATCTTCGTACCTATATTATGTGCTAATGACAAAATTGATTTCCAGCAACCCGACACCTGGCAACGGCGGCATCAAATGGAAACCGTACTCAATGGTAGGCAAGGAATATTTGGCGTTGGACGAAATTATGTCTCAAAGAAATTATGCTGACCAAGACAGAATGGAATTTTGGAACAAACTGTATTGTGACAGTGGTAGGCCTTGCATGACGAAGAGTTGTCTGTAAATTGGATTTTTTGGACGTATATAATAATTTATTCAAGTGTGGATATTCTTTGTCTTCAAGAAAGTGAACAAATATACAAAATATAAGTATCTACATGCAAAAATGTATCTGGGCTTTTCGGCGACTTAGCGATTTCAAAGCGATTTTATTTATAGTAAATTAAATTAAATTATCGTAGAGTTACAAAATCTAGCACAAATATACAATATTTATTCATGTGAAAATTGTATGTATTTTTTTAGAGGTGCGTCTTTCTGAAAGTCCATTGTTAGTTATAATTATATTAATAAAAATTGTTAAATAATATTAATAAAATAATTAAGTGAAACATATTTATATATTGGTTGTTGTATTCTGTGATCATCTCTAATGAGAACATTGTATTTGTGTGATAAAAAATATTTATTTTATGAATAAAATTTATTATGATGTACATTATTTTATTAGTGTCTTATTTTATTACGGTGCGATTTTTTAGCCTGTCATTTGGGGGTTACTCTATACTTCGACACGACGTCGACTGTTCGAAGTTCGAACATCGTAAATAAAAGTATACACGAATATGCCAAAATAATTTACAAAATATGGGAATCCTTTATCGAACATTGTTACTGTAGACTAATTTCGGAGTGTATGATAAGTTTCATACAGAATAGTATAGATTTTTAGAAGTGGAAAACTTTTATATTTGGAAGTAAAACGTCCGAACATTCGAAGTTCGTGTCGGACTATAGTAATTAGTAACCCCCACCAATCAAATAAAATAATATGATGGTACATTAAACGATGGTGAGAATGTACTTATTTCTGCCCCTAGCGGCTGCGCCCAGGGGCGGCACGGCTTTAAAGGAATCCTTACGGTTTTACTCATAGACTTTCTTTTGCATGCAATTTATTTACAATATATATATAATTGTAAGTTCCTAATTGCCTATGACTTGTCATAAAGTTACCTATTAAATTAATAATTGAACTTCCATCTGCATAAAATGTTGATGTTCTCCCTAAAATGTTATGTTAAGGAGATACCCAGAGGCGTCTCTCGCCTCTGTACCGCCCGTGTGCTGTTATTACCCTAGCGCCCTCTAATTAGTAAGAATGCGATCAAGAGTCCTCGGTGAGATTTATTAACATACAATAGACGACCCTGATAAAAAGCAATCTATAATGAAACGACCTACACGTTTGCTATTACAACTTTACCAGGCGCCTGACTCGTAAAAATATTAGGTAATCTAGGAACAGCAAGACAGAAAAGTCGTTCGTAGCTAAGAGCTTCATCATTATCAGCCTATTCTGTTGTCTGGGCATAAGTTTCTTCTAAATTGCGCCGCTTCACCGAAATTTTGCGCTAATACGCAATTCTTACAAATATTTTAAAGGTGAAAGTTTGTTATGAATGGATGGATGTGTGGATGTATGGATGTTTGTTACTCTTTCACGCAAAACGGCTCAACCAATTTTTATGAAATTCGGTATAGTGAAAGCTGACACCCTGGATTAACACAAAGGCAACTCATTATTCCGAAAAAATGTAGTGTTCCCGTAGGATGATTCAGGAATTCAAATATAAATATTTGGTAAATTCGAATGGGTGGCACGGGAGAGGAGAGAGCAGCATTGTATGCTTTTCGTCGCGGGACTGAATAAGACTGGACATAAAGCGGATATAACGGGACGGGAAATATAGTCGACGGCGCGCGAGAAAAATAGTACGCGAAATAATATGTTGTTGATGTGGACTGGACTCAAAAGCTATCTGCACCCTGGCGAAGCCGGGCCCGACCACTAGTGTAATTATAAAATATTAATAATACTGATTTTAAAAAAATCGCTGGTATATGTAAAATCTAGCTTAGGAAAAATATTAACACACAAAAATACTTGTACAAATTTATCTATGTAGCAAGCTGGAACAGCCGATGAAGGTTGCGGAAAAACTCGCAGTAGAAAGAACAATGATAATATAATGTGAATACTTAACCAGATAAATACGCTGGGTCTAACATTCTCCCAAGAGTCGGCGCAAGAGCCGATGTTGAAGTGGTCCAAATACATTTAGCAAGGTTTCTTGGTGGTGCATGATGACTCTTTTGATGATTTATGATTTTAATCCTATTATTCAACGTTCGATGACGTGTGAGGGCCGCCTCTGCTATATCTTAACGCAACAAATCTTAAAAATATAGCAATTGACCATAAGTAAATATACGTAATAATAAAACAGTGAGCTATTGTACGCTAAATATTATCACACCATGCAGACAACAAATAGTTTGATAAAAAATAAATACACATATTTTAATCCACGTATTACCAATTATTTCTAATACTATATTTATGAATATATACAATGATACTTAAAACACTCTAGTCAAAAGTCAAAGGGCTAGACCGCATAATTGCGTTTATAATTGGTGGCAGTTTGCTGTCACTGCCTTTGCCTCGCCGCGGTGGAAACAGCAACGGTAGGTACGCTATGGTACCGTCATGCCGCCGCGCCCTTAGGGGTCGTCCATTAATCTGGTGAGGCTTGAAAGGGGGGAGAGGCTTTGACAAAAATCACGAAATATCACAAGGGGGCTTAGTAAGATATCACGTATTTTTTTCGACACATTATATTTTTGATTAAAATGCTACATAATATGTTTTTCGTATGATTACACGCTGAGTTTATTTTGTTTCGTTGGATGGGGGGAGGATGTAGTCTTAAATCTCACCACATTTCACTAAAGGGGACGGGGGGTTAAAAAATGCTTAATAAAAGATCACGCGATTAATGGATGGCAATATATGCGTAGGCTCGTCACGTGTTTTGTAAGAAACGAATCATAACTCGAAAAGCGTCACTAATTTCAGAAACTAGTGATTTTTTCTAAGTAACTTAATCCACTTTATAGCAATATTTATTTTTAATGGCAAAAAATGAAATGGAAAGAAATGAAATTGGTTTATTGATTATGTAGGCAATTAGATATCTCTTATAACTTGAAATCAATGCAGTATTATCTAGTCTATCAAATATTAAAGAGTATAATATTCAAAAGACAATCAAAGCTATAAAAACAGGATCAACAATAATTGATTTTGACAGCCTCCGTTGCGCAGTTGATTAGACGCTGCCTGTGAAATGAGAGGCCGCGGGTTCGATCCCCGCACCGAGAGAAATGTTTGTGCGGCCCACAAATATTTCTTACGGGTCTGGGTGTTTGTGAGAGCGAAAAGTCTCTCGTAGTTCCTGATACCCACGACACAAGACTCGATCTTAGTGTGGGGTCATCTATGTATGTGACTGTTGGGTGTTATTTATTTATTTATTTATTATTATGGGTATATCAAGACTGCTACCGAAAACGAAGCCAGGTGGTAGTTAAAGCGACTTCAGACACAAATCAACCCTCAGTACTGGGGTGATGACGCGGAAGTGTTCCGACCGGAGCGATTTATCGATTCTCCTCCGAAGCATGCGGCTGCCTTTCAAGATTTCAGTTTTGGACCTCGTGCTTGTATTGGTAAGGTGTTTTCAATATTTTTATCATAATGAACAATACGTCGCTTTATATGTATATATATTTTTATTGGTAGGTTATCAATACGCGATGATCTCTATGAAAACGTTGATAGCGTATAGAATACTGCCGGCCAATACTTCAAGCACGAGTAGTATCAAAACTCGAGACTCGCCCTTACGAGTGGCCTTCAATGTTATGATGAAGGACGTAGACAAATTTACTGTGCAAATACAAATTAGAAAATGATTACTTTTAATGTGTATTTGCCACAATTTAGGAATAAAAACATGGCTTTACTTTATACGGGTAGAATAATTTCAAATAGTAAAAATAGATAGTGAATTATAAATTAAAGGTGCATAGAATAATTTGAAAATCTTTCTATTTTTAAAGTAACGTATTTTACGATACTCGAGGAAAGATCTAAAAATAATAAATCTATAAAGTGTCGATGTCAGAATCATTCTTTTTTGGACCACATACAGGGTATCGTATATGAAGCAATTTTGACCTACTTTATTTGTGTAAAAGGAGACTTGATTGAGAGTGTTTTTATTAAATCGGTTATTCTACGAATAAAATTATGCCTAAAAACTACAAAGGAATCACCGCGCCAAAAAAATTATGCCATTAGTAACGCGGCGACGAAAAATGCGGCGTTGCCGTTTATGTCTGGGTCACTGAAGGCAATAGGTAACTCATAAAGCATGTTGTATTTAAACCAAATTATTTTTCCAATTTTCATGTGATATAAAAACGAATCATTTTAATTTGTTTCAATTGACGTTATTTAATGACGTTGTGATTTCAAGCAATTATAACATCGGCACTTTATAAATAGTATAGCATAAACCAATCAGAATATTATATTAATTTCAAAGGATAAGTTTTTCCATATTTTAATCTGTAATACCATACCATGCCGCCATAATGGATAGCGAACTTACGTAAGTTTGTTAGTAAATAGTATAACACGTACATGTTAACAAATCAGTTCTGACACTATTCTTTCCATACATTATTTTTAGATAAAAAATTAGAAGAGAGTAACTCATGTTTATTAAAAAAAACACTCTTCACTAAGCACAGTTTATACAGGTGATATTCACCACGGAGTACATTCTATATACGGATATTCACACATGGTAAATTATTTTAACCCACATATTTCTCATTATCTCAGGTGAAATCGTACATAATTTGAAAAAAAAATGTGATTTTTTGTCAAAAATCGGATTTTAGTTTACACGATTTTTGGGCATCCCATATAGATACAGTCGATTTGTAAATATCATCCTGTATAGGTAATGTGTTCTAACTGAGTGACGTTTTCTTCTGTTTACGCGGTATTTTAAAATAGTAATTTAAAATATATTTTTAGTATAATATTGAACGAAAAAAAAAAGAAAAAGTTAGTAATTTTTTCTGGTTTGTTTTTACCTTAGGAACAACTTAGGATACTTTTCAAAAAGAGGGGATTAAAATATGTGGTTCGATTGTCAAAAAAATAATTATAGGCTAAATGTCTTAATCCCTTTTTTGCATAATAATTCCCATAAACCTCCGTACGTTTGGTAATTTTATCAAAAGTTCATTACCTAGGATATGTAGCACCGTATTATACACTACAATAATTCCCAATCTCTTGGTTCGGACTGCTTATAATGCCTACAAATCTTTGCGTCGTAAACTAAGTCACTTGATTCTGTTAAGGTAAGCAGAGGATAAAAGAAGGTTGAGCAGTAGGACAAGCAAAGAAAAAATATCATCTCGGGTTATTTCAAATTTTGTCATTATCACCTGGGGTGAAGAGAAACATGTGGGTGAAATTGAATAGTATATCAATGTCACCCTGTACGTGTATATAGCGTTAGTAGGACCTCTAGGTATCCTTTGAAGTATACTAATCATGTGTGTATGCATAGCAATTATACAAACATTACTGCATTTCTTAATCAGGTGTTCTTTACTATATAAACTGCAACTGTAACGCTGCCTTTTTATAATAAAAACAAGTGCGCTAAGGATCAGTAATCATAAAATGTTGTGGCATCTAGTTGTATTGATGATTACTCTATGGGTGGTCTACGTGCGACACAAAAGGCGAAGAATAATTCAGCTGTCCAATTCTTTGAAAAATGATTTCAAAGCGTTACCTGTGATTGGACACTCTCACTTGTTCTTTGGAAGTGGTGAAGGTAAAGTAATGACATTTTTTTAATTTGTTGAATTGTTTATTTATACAGGCGGTTAATTTGCATTAGTTCCATATCGTATTTATTTAAGTGGCTGAATTTAAAATATTGTAGAATTAATTCCACTTTTTTAAGAATAATAACTTCATTAATAGTATATTTTACATTTAAAGTCAATTAATGTAATGAAATGCATTGGAACCTAAATGACAAGAGAGCTCGCCGAGTACAGGGTCAAATGATGGAAAAAGGGAAGGCCTTTGTGCACCAGTCTACCAAAAATTCAATGAATTTGTAAATTTAATTATTTTGAATAACATTATTGAGTTTCTAATTGTTTGATGGTTGGCGTCTTGTCTGCAAATCTATTTTTATAATTCTTTCACTAATAAAAAGCGCGCTATATTAACGCTATTGCATTAAGTGGACATTATTGCCAGTATTTGTTACAAAATTACATTTTACTTCCTTACTATGTTGTGGCTGATGAAGTATGAAAACTCTATGTCTGGTTCTCGAACTATGTTTGTTTTTTTTTTGGTGCTTTTTGGTATTCTAATTTCTGGCACACCTAATTATTATATTCTATCTTTTTGATACGCGTAGTTTAGATATGGTCGCACTTTTACGTAATATTTGGAATTGGTTTACCCGCGAATATTCTCATATTCTCAGTTCATATACAATGCTTGTGTTATTATTAATTACGACGAGGACCATATTTTTAAACCGTTTCGAGGGACATACTAGTTTTAGATTGTGTTGGTTCTACGGCTTAGTACTTACAAATGAAGAGAAAATGGAAAATATTGTAACAGAGACTTACGATTGTTTTAATAAAATCAAGTGTCTGACTTCATAGACCAGGAGCTCGTAGCCACCAGACTTGTAAAATCTGAAAGATTTTCTAGACATGCTTCTAACATAGGTATCACACAATCAGCTATTATGAAAATCCGACCGTGGTGGCTTTGGAAGTTACCAGCTTCAAAGTGTTTGGAAAGATTTAAGACCTATCAAAGGTATCAGACTACCAAGAAAACTCCTTGATAAGGTAAAAAAAAAGTGAAGGGCGTGGTGGCCTGTTGGTAAACGGATCAGACGCGGATGCCAACATGTTCACGGTGGTCGCGGGTTCAAATCCCAGGGCACACCTCTGACTTTTCGGAATCATGTGTGTATTGATAGTCAATCACCACGCACTAAAACGGTGAAGGAAAACATCGTGAGAAAACCTGCATACCATAGCGATTTATAAGAATTTCTATGGTATGTAAGTCCGCCAACCCGCACTAGGCCAGCGTGGTGGACTATATGGCCTAACCACTCTCAATCGTACTCTCGATTGTAGAGTAGGCCCGTGCCCTACAGTGGGATGTATATGGGCTTTACAGTACAATACAGTAAGTTACAGTACAGTACCGTAAGGTAAAAAAAAAAAACTTGAAGAAAACATGTTTATGTGCTTTTAGTCCGCATGGCAGCCTTCCAGTTATTCGGTCGACAGGCGATTAAACATGGCGGCATGACGAACCTGTGGGCTGCGGGCCATTTGTACGTCGGTATGTATGCACTAAAAATAGCAGAACTTAATTAGAAAATTATGTAGTGATTATATTATTAGACCACTTAAAGTCCACTACTGAACCAAAGTTCAGTTCCTAATTAATTAATTAATGTTAATAAAGTCTTATTTTATTTCCATGTTAATTAATCTTGTAACTCAGTGCACTTTAATACCCACCATAAGTTACCCCAAATAAAATATACATTAAATTGCTTACTATTATATCTTCGAAGGAAAAAACTGTGTGTCATTAGTGTCACAATAAAATCATACTCGTATTATTAAGTTTCATTTGTCAAACAGGTTTATGAGTATTTTACGCAATCCGAAAACAAATATCTACGAATTATATTTCATGAATAATTACAGTTGTAGCGGATCCCGAAGTGCTTGAATTGGTGATGAAGAGCACTTTGGAGAAAGACCAAATCATGCAGTTCGCACGTACCCTCATTGGAAATGGGAGTATTTTTGCAGCAGGTAGGTAATTTTTCATAAAAAAAATATTCGAAGTATATACCTATGTAAGTACCCTTGGTCCTAAACTTCGCGAAAAATTTGATTTCACGATATTCAGGTTCCTAACATTATATCGAGGGGTGAAAGGCTATTTGGTTTAAGCGACATTTTTGCAACTTTACAGGAGAGCCATTTAAAGTTTAAAATTTTGGAAAAAAATTTATAACAAAAAAACTTCTTCATTTATTTGTGTGGGGTAAACTTAACCGAAGTTCAATTAAAAATATCTTATTGTTTATGCTAATATCAAATAAAACGGATCTTTAATTACAAAGATAAATGTCGCTTAATACGAATTCTCTTATGACCTTATTTTTCAGAGTATGGAATAAAGATTATAGTGACTTCAAAACTGCAATTAGATACAGGGAAAATAAATTAAGCGACGCTGCAGTAAATTTTCAGAGTAAGCCAAAAAGAATGAAGTGACGTAGCCCAAAATTAATAGTAGCAAGCTATTTATCTCAACTACCAACATAGATTAAAATGACTAGTTGGCTAATTTACTTATGTGCCATATAATATTGAAAATGTAATGTTTGGTGTTACATGTTTTAACGTTAAATATTATCAATGACAGTTAAAACTACTTGGATATATCGCTCTCACCGACAATCTCAGGTATTTATATTGAATAATAAAGAAATAAAAACAACTTAAATTGGTAATGTATTTATTTAGTATAAAAATTAAGTAGTCTTAATGTTGGAACATCAATTATATCTTAATTAGTTTTCAGACTTAATCGACATCAGTTAATGTATTAATATTTTGTTTAATAATCAAGTAAAATCAGTCTCAATGTAGGAACATCAACTATAATTAGGCATTATTTATTATATAAAGCTTACTAAAAGTATAATTAATCACAACCAATAATTCTCAATTATATACTTGAACTAATAAAAACAAAATAAAAATATGAAATCAACAAAGTATACGTGTAGTAATTATGTAACACTGTCAATCCTTAATTATAATCATACTGCAATAAGAAAACACGTAGTTACTTATCATTTTCTTCAACTGTATCCTCTACATCAGTATCTAGCAAAACATCTTTGGTATTGCAGTGCTTCAAATTTAAGTATTCTTTCTGAAATATTTTGGGTATGACCCCAGTGTCACACAATTTCTTGAGATCCATGTATTTGGCTTTATTAATCGGCAAACTTGACTGATATCTACGATGTATAGCTCTAGGTTTCGCAATAATTTGAATAATCTCTTCCGATGCATCATTTTTCATTGAAAATTTTACTTTCATCTGATTTGGATGAGATTTCTTAAACGTTGCTGTACGGATTTTACTAATTTTACCTATAAGGTTACCCTTAAAATATTTTTCAGCCATATCATCAAAATTTAAGAAATCCTCGTGTGTTAGATTTTCGACATTATAAGGTGTCGGTTCTTTTCTTGCTAGCTGACATATTGTAGCCCATTGCGATGGAGCCCACACAGTAATATTTCTTACGGACTGTTCGATTGTAGAGTGTATGCTGTCTACCGACATTTCCGTGTGGCCAGGGAGAAGGTAATTCATTTGTATTGCATTTAAATTGTTCGATTGCATCAAAGCATTATGTATTGTTGCGAGGACAATTTTATTCTTATTTTGTCCAGGACAAGAATCTGAATATAGGATCAAAAATGAAATACTACCTCGAGAATCCACATTCTCTATGTATTTATGTATAATAGTAGCAATTTCATTTGCACCCCTCTTTGCTTCAGATTCTCCCCAGATGAAACAATAACCCCCCCTTGTGATGTTTTCGTAGAAACATAAATTATAAACAGCATACTTTCTAGAATAAAATAGTAACATGTTATTGCCATGCGGCGTATTGAGAACTTTCTGGAGGTCAAAAGATGTGCACAGAATGGATGGATTTTCTTTACCTAATTGTCGATGACATGCTAAACGGTTCTTTGATGCTTCCTTTTCATCTAAATGATCTTTTAATTCGGCACAATCCTCTGGCTTCTGTCCTTCAAAATGCAGGCATTTTATGCATTTGTCCTTTTTAGGTACGTGAAACCCAATGTTAAAATCAGTAGTGAATATTTGACGGAAAACTTTTTCACTTACGACATCGATTCCTTTACTAATTAGGTCTTCTTTGTAATAACGGTATAAATTTTTTATATTTTTAAATTCAAGAGGTAGATATAGCTTAGTGCTATCCTTTCGGCAGTAGTGAGATGGTACTGCAGGTAACCTTTTGATAAAGGATTTTACTGATTCTTTGATTGCGTCAGATGTTTTGTTGCTGGGAACGCATTTTCCTCGTCCATCTTCTTTCGACATACCAAATTCCTGGGTTGTCAATGTATAATAAATGTATCTTTGAGTGACATCAAGAGTATTCATGAGGAACTTTAAACAAACTTGTCGCCGACCTTCTCCATCGTTTATGAAATAAAAGAATGTATTATTCCTGTAATTAGAGTCCTTGGATCTCTTCCTTTTTATGGATTGTCTAGAGGACATAGATATTATCCACTGTTTTTTTCTTTCCGAAGATAATTCCCAAAAATATTTAAATATGGCACTCCTTTTATCCGAGGTTATTTCTTGACACTTATAAGGACAGTTTTTTTCAAAGCAAGGATTCGGTTTCATATTTCTTTCTCTCATAATTGATCCATCTGCCTTAACATATTGAACTCCTTTAGATCTGGCATCTTTTCGTATCTTTTTCTTATTTGTTTTTTTCTTTTTTAATCCTGCATCTCCTACTTTTCCATCTATTATGCTTCTTTTCTTTTTTTTCGTTGTTACTTGATCATCTTGATCACTCGAAGACTCATTTGTTTCTTTCCACGACGTTGAGTCCCAGGCGAAATCTTCATCTTCACTTAAAAAATCAACGTAACTTTTTTTAATCTCAACCCGTTTGTTTTTCTTCCGTATTGGATGATCATCCGCTGTTTGAATGAGTTGTACATTGTCATCAGCATTATAATCTTCTAACGATTTTCTTAATATATCCATATCTTTTTCAGGTATGATATCGGTAATAGTTGGTTGAAGGCTATCGTTACTAATGGTTCTTCCTATTTCTGTGACTTCAGGTTTGTCTATTTCTTCTTGACACTAAAACAAAAATTAGCATCAAATGATATATCGTATAAGTAATATTGTAAACGCGAAAATTTATAAGGGTTGTTGGATAAATGTATGCTTATTGCTCCTTTATGTAAAAACTGTTGATAAGATATTGATAAAACTTTACAATAATGTAGCTTAAAATCAAAATAATACGAAGAATACTTTTTGTTACGTTACAAACTAAAAAATCACCTCTTTTTCTACTTCAATCGTTACTTCGTTAGCAATGACATCATGGTCTATATGGTCCGAATTAAAAATACTGAAATCGTTGACTTGTTGATGATAAGAGCTACTTCCTAATATTGTTACTGTAGATTTCGTTGTGTCGCTATCATCAATTACAGTAGACGCATCATGCTTGTTCGAAGTATTAATTCGTTTGATTTTGTGTTTGTAGAATTTCTGTCTTTCTGTTTCCATATTTATCTGAAATATAAAATACAGTATGTACTCGTATAAGGAAAAAACATAGGATGAACCTATTAAAGTGGAGTCGTCCCATTATATCGAATAGTTAGCCCTATGTGTACTTAACATTACTATCGCTCTCTCAAAATAATGAGTTAACCACCATTTCAATAGATTAAGTAACATAATAAAAGTAAAAATAATAAATTTATTACATTTCAATTTGAAATTTTGACGTAAATAATGAAATTAAAGTACTTACGGTTCGAGTTCGAAGAGCGTTTTACGTTAACACTAGCGACAACTGCGCGTCACGTCAGTCCTCGGTACACTCTGAAGTTCGACTGAAGCGCCCGCGCGCGGCAGTCTGATTGAATGATCACAATTTTTAACTCCCGGGAGACGAAACAAATATAGTATCAAATGACATGAATGCAATGTATCTTATTAAAATTGTATGGTTCAAAGACTGACTCGAATTTTTAATAATACTAACAAAATGTTTCAAATTTCATCACTTCATTTTATCATCTGTATTAAGCGACATGCATTTAAAAGGGAATAGGACCAAAATGCTTTAAGGACTAAGAAAATATTTGTAACGAAACGACTATTTGGTTTAAGTAGCACCCTGCGTGGAAAATAGATTCAGCTGAAATAGTTTAAGCGACGCTCCATGTCGAATTTGGGTGACGGACAAATGGTTTAAGCGACATCACACCGTGTAATTGGTAGAAGTGAAAATGACTCAAGTTACGACTTAATAAAAAATTGAAACAGGAAATACACTTTAACTCTTATTGGATTATTCATCTGAGAAAGGGTAACAGGTTTATGTCTCGGTTCTTTATATCTTTGTATGTTTCAAGTACATTACTTTAAAAAACTGTAAATTCAATGTCCGGATAATACACTGCCACTTTGGAAACAAGCCAAAAATCGTATTGATTCAAACGCCAAAAAAGTGATTTGATTTTAGTGAATCCAGCATTATTCGACGGAGAAAAATTCGCTGATTCCGAATATATATATAACTCAATATCACCCTAGATGTCGCTTAAACCAAATAGCCTTTCACCCCTCGATATGTTCTATCTGTCACGGATTATTTTTTAGTGCAGTAATTGTACTTACGATTCTTCTTACACATCTAGTGGGCAAACCTATTGCGCCATGGAGCGTTTTTGTATCGAATTAGAGATAGTATGTTTGGTAATTTGTTATATACATTTATTCATAATAATATAAGCAAAATAATGATTAGGTGTAGTAAAAAATATTCACTAAACAACGTTAAATTAAAAAAAAGTCACATTTTGGTGCTGTCAGAGTTAATACGAGAAAAATTAAAAAAAAATAGGTATATTGATTTTTGTAAATTTAGTTCCAATATGGCGGCCACGGCGCAAGATTCTCGCTCCAACATTCAGTGTAAAGAACCTCAGTCAGTTTATGAAAGTATTTTCCCGACAAAGCAGTATTATGATTGAACAACTGGAGAAAACAGCAGGCAATGGACCCTTCTCTATTTGGAAATATGTTACCACATATACCATGGATTCTGTATGTGGTGAGTCTGTACTTCAATTTTATCACTTTAAGTTAAACGTAATAAATGCAACTACACTAAGTTTAATTAGGTCTTTGAAATTCGAATTGGGCATACGTGCAAAAACTCATGCGTTTTCCCTGAAGGAGTAAGCAGAGGTGAAATCAGAATACCCACGTTTCGCTTTGGATGTTCCGTCTCACGATGTGGTAGAGCCTATCGCCATATCGGCCACAAATTCCTGACTCCGGGCTGATATTATATAGAAAAATCCAATATCACATTGCCCGATCTGGGACTCATTCCGATTCGGCTAGTCGTACAGTAGTACAACTGCGTCTCCGACGTAGATGGGCAAACGTACATATTAGCTAATGTCCTCATCCGTATATTGTCCCTCTTAGTAAAAATTCTGGAGGCTTCAAATGTTTGATGTGCTCATATTGTAGATCTTTAGGTAACTTATAGTTGAAGTAATTATCTTAAATTCCTTAAATAGTGCTAACAGCATAGATCAGATTAAATCGACGAGTAGTAACAGTTTTCCGAAACGCACCGAAAACAGACGAATAAAAACGAAATGCAACAATGTATAATTTCATTTGGTGAGTAAGATTGCTAGACGCATAAATCAGTCCTATGGCTAACACCAACACCAGTTGGGTATTGGAAACTTGCATTCCATTGAGTGTCGGCTTCAGCCCGTGTCAATATTAGATTGGTGGATCAATTTTCTGGCAAATAATAGGTAGTATAGATTCCTTACGTAAAATCTGCACTAAGTAATAATTTAATTATGATTTATGCCAGCGTGGTGGACTATAATATGGTCTATCCACTCTCAATTGAACTCTCAATTGTAGAGGTCTATATGAGATACTAAATGATTTAATCGACACTGAATGTCTCTGAGCACGGCAGTTGGTGTTATGTTTTTTTTGGATTAGAAACTACACTGGGCGTGCGAGGGAATGCTCAACTGCAGCCAGACCAGCCATTCCTGAGTGCGTTTGAAAGGAGTTGTCAGTTGATAGCAGAGCGGATGGTACAGGTTTGGTTATATTCAAACTCCGTGTACATGATGCTGCCGGCGTATCGTGAGTTTATGAGAACGAAGAAAGTCATACACGAATTTATAAATAAGGTAAATATAGAATATCATCTTTGCACGTGACAGTTGTGAGAGTTTTGGATTAATACATGCAATTCACTCAACTAATACTCTAATATTGTTGACCCTACATTTGGATATTAGTCTTGTGTCATGTGTATCAAAAATTACGAGAATCTTTAATTAATAATTAAGCTAATAATTTGTATGTTTAGGTAATCGCGGCAAAAAGAAAGTCATTGAAAGAAGAAGAAAATATGAACCCGAGTAATCAAGGTAAGAATACTACACCCACTGCCGCGCTACAAACGTATCATACAAAAAAATGTACGAATCAGATAAAAAAAAATATAAATAGGGAACTCTATCCACTGGAACGTTCACTGGATCTAACGTTCATTGTCAAATTGTGGTACATATGTATTACATAGGTGTTACATTGATATCTGATTCGCATAGCTATTACCATTGGCATACAATACTAGTAGTTAAGTATAGAAAAGAAAATAACTTTACATTAACTAAATAGTTAACACAATTAAAAAAGTAGTTTACACAATGAATATTTTACACTGCCCTCTCTTTCTCCTTCTCTTTAAATCCATCCCATGGTTGTCTGTAAAACATTGCTTTAAGCGTTAAGACCGCCAATTGTACTTTTTTTTTTAATTTTCTGAATATTGTATTTGTTTTTTTTTTTATGTGTACAATAAAGATTTAAATAAATAAATATTTTTTGCTTGATATGTTCATAGTACGAGTTTAGTGTGTTAAGTTTGTATTCGGCAGATATTTTTAGTTGACCTGGCTGTTCAATGAGCCTCCAGGTATGTCACTACAAAACTTCGACTTTCGGATTAAATGAAATCATGTATATTTTTCCTATTTACTGTCGTCATCGATGTCAAGATGTCAATAGCATGGATACAGAAATTATGCTTAATTATAAAATTGAATTCCGTAAACCATGTGTTAATGAAGTTGTAGTATTATGTATAATTTTTATGCAATTATGTGTGATTGTTCCATTGAAGGGTCAAATGAATTCTCGTGATCTTATTGCGTAGAGTAAATTATGTAATTATAAGTAAATTAGTACAGTATCTTGATAAAGTGACGTAAATACATAAAAAGCAACATTAACTCTTCTAATAATATTCAGGCGACATAATACATCTTTCTGTCATGATAGAAAAATTGTAACTGTCACGTGACTGTGATATACGTCACCCGCCTTCAAACTAATCTCGTTTTCTATCAAAATGAAACATTTTGGACAGAGTTCCTGTTTTATTTTCTTTATTTGGTAAAAAAAAACATTATTGCAATAAATATATGCTAATAGTGTACATCTTAAACATAGGTAATAACCACGTCATTTTCCACGTATTAAGTAATGAGTTACATTGCTGTCTCCCAACATGCCATAAGGCTTGGAACTTCATCAATCTGTATAATAAAATTAATAAGAAAAAATATATATTGCTTATGATTGATTAACAAGTATCAGTATCAATCTGCTTCAATGATTTTTACAGTCAGTTTTTTGTGACGATGAAGACATCTACATCTGTGAAACCACTATTATAAATCGTAGCATGTCGCTGCAGAGGCTATCGTTTACCGGCGTTCGTTCGACACGTAGCCGTCGCAAACAACCGGTAGTCGCGAACTCCACCACGCCGACAAAACATTTTCTTACGGCATAACTATATTTCAGTTGCTATCTTACGAACTGTGACGTATTCGACACTCTTCATTCCACGTAAAAAGATTCATAATTATTGTAATTTTTTTATTTATTTATAAAACGCTACAAAGTTTAATATATCATAAAACGCATTTCTTATAAGGACAATTGCATTTCATTAAAAATATAATATTTAACTTTATCTAAATTATGGTTGCCATGAGAACGGAACGCAAATTATAAGTGCTGTGGATGCATAGTTTTCCAGTAAGTTACGATTATTGTATAATCGTATGAGAGAATTACAATACATTTCTATAAACATGGTAACGTAGTCATTAAATCGATTTTATTGTTAAAATTACAAATTCCTAATAATATTCGACAACAAAAATACTTGATAGATGTAGTTTTTGGAGTACCATTATTATAAATTAATACATTTTGGTGATCTTTAGCAATTCTGATTAGTGTCTGAGTGCATTCCACACAGATTATATACCTTTGTATCACGAATTAAAGATTAAAACTATATCCTTATGATTAACTGATTATTTTAATCGATAAATATTTGTTTCTAATGTAAATCGAATCTGGAAAAAAAATGGTTTTATTGTAAACCGATGATTCGTTATCCATATCTTTTCTATCTCGAATAAACGTCACTCAGCGATCATAAGATGCCAATTAAAGAGTACTTCCTCTAAGCCGAGTCTGATCTCCATTGTAATTAAAATCGTAAATGTAGTTGGAACAAATTATCAAGATAAATAATTTACCGGTAATAATTTGCACTTACCGCGCGGTCAATGACGTCAGTGCACTACAGTCGCAGTGTCAGTCACGTAATAATGGGTAATGATTAAAACACGTGACGATATTTTTATTTAATTTATGACGAACCATCAGGATCTCAAAATAAGATATTAGATTATAAAATACTGTCCTAATGTGTAAAAATAACTTTACCTACATACATTTGTAACATGAGTCAACCTTTTGGGTTGGAAGAGTCAAAAACTACAATTTACAAAATTTCTAAGTTTTTGAACAAACAGACCTACCACCAGTAAACTATAAATTATTCTATTTCCCAGATTATTATGAGTGGTCAATAGACATGTAAAGTCTTGAATTATTAAAATTGTTTCATTGATGTATTCAATAAACAAATAATTGTAAATTAAATTGATAATTGAACTGGTTCAAAAATTTGTAACAAAATTTCGGTCCAAAGAACAAGAATTAGAAGAAAAATTCAGATTATTCCTAGATCTATTGTTGTGACTGATTCAAAAATGTTGCGACATAATTTAAGACCGTAATGAACAAGAATTGGTTGTTTGTATTTTCAGAACAAAATGAAAAATTCAAAACATTCCTAGATCTATTGATAGAATTCTCTGGAGGCAGTCGAGGATATTCGGATTTGGAGCTGCAAGAGGAAACGTTGATGATCATGTTGGCTGGTACAGACACCACAGCGGTAGGCGCTTCCTTTGCAGCAACGATGCTATCTAAATACCCTGAGGTACAGGAGAAGTTATATCAAGAGTAAGTACTGGTTCACGCATTGACAAATATATGAACATGGCGGAGCGCCGAGTTAATTCCGACGTAAGTTGTGGTACGGCTCTAGTGCATCCCCAATGGAGTATTACTGATATTAGTCGTCATTCGTAACGATTTTAAAATGCCTGCTCGTATGATGACAGAAAGTTTATAAAAACAAAAAATAGTAAAAATTAAGTTAATTTACTATCTATTTTAGTATTTCTATTTCATCTTAGTAACGATTTTTTTTATTGTGGCGTGATTTTCACGGCCGTCTTATTATTGGTACTCCCAAAATACGAAAGGGCCTATCCTTGGTTTTTAAATCAATGGTTCACGCTCTTTCTAGTCTAGATGGTTAATACATCTTAAAATTAATGAACGTGCTAAGATAGTTAACATACCTAATGATACTCCCAAACAAAAATCGTTGTAGACTTCGAGAGGTGTTTGGTGATTCGGATCGTCCCATTGTGATGGAAGACTTGCCTCGGCTGAAGTATCTGGATGCGGTAATCAAGGAAACATTAAGATTGTATCCCCCGGTGCCAGTAGTAGTCAGAAAGGTTGAGAAAGATATTGAATTGCGTAAGTGATTTTAAATTAGAAAAGTGTATGATATAGGCTATTTACCTAAAAATATCATGAACTTGAACTTCAGTGTTATTACTTTGAACAGCATCTGGAGTTACCCTGGTGGAAGGTTGTGGAGTGTTGGTGCATATCTGGGCCACACACCGCAACCCTCAGTACTGGGGTGACGACGCCGAAGTGTTCCGACCGGACCGATTTATCGATTCTCCTCCGAAGCATGCGGCTGCCTTTCAAGCTTTCAGTTTTGGACCTCGTGCTTGTATTGGTAAGGTGTTTTCAATATTGTTATCATAATGAACTAAACGTCGCTTTATAGATGTATTTTTATTGGCAGGTTATCAGTACGCGATGATGTCTATGAAAACGTTGATAGCGTCTCTGGTAAGGAAGTATAGAATACTGCCAGCTAATACTTCAAGCACGAGTAGCGACAAATCTCGGGATTCGCCCTTACGAGTGGCCTTCAATATTATGATGAAGGACGTAGACAATTTCACAGTGCAACTACAAATGAGGACGTCATAATTGTATTGTTTTCTTAGTTTCGTTTTTTTTTATTTGTTGGATTATAATATAATACGTTATTTTATTATTATTGTGTATCATTTGATTAATATTAATAAATATTTTTTTAAATAAAGAATTCTAACAACATAAAATATTAAAGGTGGTAGGTGGTAGGTATCTCATATGTGAGAGGCCATCTGGGTGGGTACGTCCGCAGTGTCTATTTCTCCCGTCAAACAGCAGTGTAAACGCACTGTTGTGTTTCGGATTGAAGGGCATTGTAGCCAGAGTAATTACTGGACATATTGAGACTTAACATTGTCTCAATATGTCCCGTAGTATGTCTCAGGATGGCGAGTGCAGTGGAATGCCAAGCATTGCTTTGTAATTCAAGGTGTTGTTTATTAATTCCATATAAAATGTAATTAATAATAAATTATAGACAATAATATATATAAATTGTAATTGTTTTACATTAACTAACTTAAGAAAATGTATAAAACCTGTGTGATATAAATAGCTCCTGAACTACTAACATATCTGGTATACTCTATCGAAGCCTCTTGCCGGAGCTACCTAATTATAATTTTTCGTTTTCATAAAGCGCATTGCTTTTTGAAGTGAACTTGTTTTATTTGCGCTGCGGGACAAACTTAATTCAACTAACCAGTATTGCTTTCAGCAACCAAAAAATATATATTAGTACGTTGATGCCGTATCTAGACATTTTATTTTACATTATGGTTTGCATGGTTTTTGTGGATAAATTGCTCATGAACAATGGTAAAAGTAAATAACACTTTGAATTACAAAGCAATGCTTGGCGATCCACCGCACTCGCCTTCCTGACACACAAGATGTTAAACATTGTTTCTGCTCTAGATGACCTTACTAATTTAATAAAAACTTATCAAGTGATGTTTGGAAAATAATGTAAATTGCATTTAAATTGCATGTGCTCAAATTAACCGATAGTTATTTACATACCTTGATTTTGTGCATCAATTATAATATAATTAGAATGTTTAAGCGTAATTAAAAAAACAAACGTATTATAATAATATACCGTCATTAATCCAAGCCCTGAAATTATAATTTTATATTTCTCTTGAGTTGCCAAGCATAACATGAAGGTCGAATGAAAAAAAACCATCCTTTTCCCAAACAGCTACGGTAATGATTAAAAATGTATAAATACAGTTTATTGCCCTTTAGTACTTATTAAGGCTTTTATTTACTGAAGCTTAGCTTGCTAAATTTGTGTGCTGAATACACCTTATAAAATGAGCCGTAAATTTCAGTAAGCATCGCTCTGTTATATCTGTTACCGGCAAACCCGAATTTAAGATGAATAACAGCTGTTTTATTATATATTTTTAATAATAATTCAGTTTTTATATTGTGACGCTGGCAAAACTTAATTATATTAAAGTTTGGAGATTTCGTCATATTTAATAACATTTAATTTAGCCAATGTTATACTCGTATTAGGAAAATTTAATTTTATATATTTTATTATGGCATTTGGCAACTATCGGAAATCGTTACGCCTGACGGTAAAAAAGAGCAATGCCCCTTAGAAGTTACTACCATTATTTTACATTAATTTAATATTATAATTTAACATGTAATATTATATAAGATCCCCTGCGTCAGTCAAACCAAGACATAAGGTGGTAAAATGTCTACCAATTGATTTTCACTGTGCCTTTCAGCAATATACAGGGCGTTCCATAGCGATGCCACATACAGGGGAAAAACTATTTGGACTATTAAAAACTATATAACTATTAAATATTTTAGAAAGGCAATATTACTGAAAGAAAACATCATATTTATTTAAAAAACAAATAAAATTGTATTCAAAGCGTTTTGCATACCTAATTGTGTTTCTAAAGTGCGAATTCAATCCGTCATGTGTTTTATGATACCAATAAAAAGGCTGAATGATAAGGCGAATTTTTCTCTGAATAACAAAGCATCTTAAAAAAACAAAGAGCGTGACATTTCAAATTTACTTCTCAAAATAAGTAAATAATTAACTTTTTGTTCGATATTTTATTTTAATCATTTCAAAGTAAAATCATTTCGAATTCCCACTCAAGAATATTAACTCCCAATTTAAATGCATAATAAAATAATAAATTATTTTTATAAAGGGCAATGAACAGAACACGAAAATATATTTTAAGGTACCTACCTACTTGAAATTTTAAGAAACGTGAGTTTACTAATTTATTTTTTATGAAGTGCCATGAAATCTCATTCTCCAGCAAGATGGGGCTCCGGATCACAACAGGCGATGGACAAGAGACAGTGACAATGAAAGTGTTATTTCCTGGATCTTTACTTATGCACCAATTAGAAAGCCGTCGATATTCCTAAACCTAACCCCACTGGATTTTTAACTGGGGTTACTTTTTTATCATTATTGCTATAAATGGCGAGACAAGCACGTTATTCACATGATGCTAAGCGATACGACGCGACAGCTCATGAAAAGTAGCAAAACCAAACAACATCATGAATAACAATGCAATTGATGATGTGAAGTGAAATGCTATCCACTGCGCTCGCCAACCTGAGACGAAAGATGTTTACTCAGTAGTTTCTCTGGCCACGTAAAATAAATTTTAGTGTGATACAGCTATTTGTTTTGGGTCTGGGTGGTAGTTGGACCGAAAAGTCTCTCGTAGTTTCTGATAAGTACACCTCCAGATAGTGGGGTCAACACAATATATAATTTGAAAAACTAATGCTTATATAGTTGCAAAGTTACTTTAAAAATAATTATTTACTTCATGGTAAACGTTTCGTTTCGTTTCGCCCCCCAAAATCCTGAAACAAGGAAAATAATATAATCTTACGTTTATTTTTAACATCAACTACAAATATAATAATTATAGTGATAATTAATAAGTAAAAAAAAAAACGTTTTTCTTCTCTCTGTCGTGAGCATTATTCAAGTCAATGACGACATAATATTGGACAGCACGTTGTTTACACGGAATAAAACAGCTTTAGTTATATGAACAGTTAGCTATATTATGTACATTATAGTTACCACTGTTACGTTATGTTGGGTGTTATTATTATTCATTTAAAATAATTTGTATGGTATGCGAAGTTCGTGGAACAACTATTCTTCCACGCTTTGGAAGAGTTATGTCGATTGACGTGCCCCTTTTCGAACCTAGGGCATACCCTATGATTAGAAACGAAGTTTGAATATCCGGATGTCATACGTAAATCAGTACGAATATGTTTAAGTACTTTACGGAATTTTAGCATCCCATAATGTTTGTCGTAACCATAGACTAATTTCGGAGAAAATTGTTAGTATCATAGAGAATAATATAGATTTTTAGAAGTAGAAAACTTATAACTTCTTCGGCCGATGAATGTTTCAACATTCGAACTTCGTTTTGGATGTACTTGGACCAAAAAGCTAGGATCTTTTTTCTATAAATAATATTACAATAGCTCTTAATTTTTTATCTTATGATTTATTTAAAAAAACGTACATGTAGTACAATGTTCCTTCATATAATGTTGATATAACATTTTCGCAGATAGTCTCTTATAAAAACGATTTCCGAATAATGTATCACTGCGGACACAGAATACACACAGAAGTCAAGCTCCATACAAAGTGCACGAAACCAACGCACACATACACAGCGTTCACCGACACGATATTTGAGACCAGTTGAAACCACTGCGAGCGCGAGTGTCACTCGCTTCGGACACGCATCTAGTGATATTGTATGTGCAAAGATGGAGCAAATGAATAAAAGTTATTATACTTGTATATAAAACTTCAGATTATAATAATTGAATATAAATTTGTTTAATAAGATACGCAATATTATACAAAAACGATAAAAAAAATATAATTATGACATACACATTCTCAATGACTATGTAAATAAAATTACAATTTATTCATTTTGTTATTGTTTTTTATATTGTATTTTAACAATCAATCAAACGATACGAGTGCTATTACGACGATACTTGTTTTCGTATAAGCCAGAGTTAACAGCCCTGGCGCAAACGCCGAGCGTAGTGTGAGTGTGGCAACAAAAGTGAAGTACATACACAAGCTTGACTTCTGTTAGTATTCTGTGCTGCGGATGCGTATCTGAACTGGCTATTATGGTTATTTAATGCTTGACAATCAGCTTTTGCGGGCACTATCTCGTGCATATTTCAGTCGGCAAGGAGCGTATTCAATACAGGGAAAAGGGCCTAGTTTGTTCAGAATTCGGCCATCATTTCAAGGACTGTGCGATGATTTACCACATTAGCCCTTAATGTAAGCTTCAACAATAAAGATCCCCAATTATAATCTAGTAAAAGTCCTACATAATGTAATGTGTAATTAATAATAAATAATAAAACTTTATTTTACATAAACACAAAATACAAGTAAAAACTTATGCACTATAAAGACTAAAATTGACATAACCGTGTACCAGATAAAATATTAAGCAAGCCCGGTGTCCATGTTCAGAATTAAGTTATGGGCATCTGAGGTACTTCAAATAATAGTATTGGCAGTTACAGTTCATTGTATACAATAAAAGTTTGAGCAAAAAAGTGTATATAGAGTCATAGACTACTGACGAGTACGTGAGTTGTGTAGGTGTTGTATATACAGGGTATATCAAGACTGCTACCGAAAACGAAGCCGGGTGGTAGTTTAAGTGACTACCAACACAATGCAACTAAAAATTTCTCAAAGAAACGCGACATTTTTTTTTATCTTATTTTAAATATCGTCATTTTTGGGTGGTAAATCCATAGTTTTTGCTAAAATAATAATTGAAACTCTTTCATATCTTAGAGTCTTTATAAATAAAGGGGTATACACAATAATTTTACTAAAAATGACGATATTAAAAATAATAAAAAAAAAATGTCGCGTTTCTTTGCGAAATATTTAGTTGCATTGTGTTTGTAGTCACTTAAACTACGACCCGGCTTCGTTTTCGGTAGTAGTCTTGATATACCCAGTATAAAATATGTGGGTATGTAAAAGTGTATTATATAATATATATCATATTTTTCCATTGACAAGATAAGAAACTCATAGGGCTAACAAAAAAGGAAACTATTTTAGTACTAACCTGTTTTTAAGTGACCACCGCCGCTCTCTCACCCATATTGCCCGAAGGTCGCAGCTTTATTTATATAATAGTAATTTTACATTGAGAGAAAAAAGTGTGTTTGTGTAGTTATGTATGCATGTAAGAAGTAATATTATTTTTAGGAAAGAAGTCATCTTTATCGCGTATTTTACAATGGCGTATCTATCATTCCCCGCCATATATTATACTGTATCAGTATCAGCCCATATACGTCCCACTGCAGGGCACGGGCCTACTCTACAATCGAGAGTACGATTGAGAGTAGTTAGGCCATATAGTCCACCACGCTGGCCTAGTGCGGGTTGGCGGACTTACATACCATAGAAATTCTTATAAATCGCTATGGTATGCAGGTTTCCTCACGATGTTTTCCTTCACCGTTTTTAGTGCGTGGTGATTGACTATCAATACACACATGACTCCGAAAAGTCAGAGGTGTGCCCTGGGATTTGAACCCGCGACCACCGTGAACATGTTGGCAGCCGCATCCGGTCCGTTTACCAACAGGCCACCACGCACTTATTATATTATACTGATACTGCTTAAAATTTCATGATATTATATTTTATGGTTTGTTCTTAAACGTTTTCCTGTTTTATCCCGGGTAACAGAACTTATAAAAGAAAGTAATTATTACACATGTTAAATTTTGTTCACAAGGCCGAAGACAAAAAAAAATTAGACTTCAAGTTACTTTCTTTATGAACTCCGGGCCTAAATTCAATATAAATAAATAAATATAGCAAGAGTACGTAGTTTTATTCCTTTCATAGGCAAATGACTTAGTTGAGGCTTTCATATACGATACGATTACTGGCCGCAGCAATGCGTGTTGCATTACTTGAAAACAAAAACACACAAAGGTTACAATAAACATGCGTTGAAAAATAATAAAATTTATAAATAACAGTCCTATCGCCCTTGGGGATTTCTGTTAATTACACAGGTCTGCGATAAAAAAGTTCTTTTAAGTAAATTCATCTCAAACATATAGATATTGGTCTGTATATCGTAAATATATACTTTGTTTTAACGTATCATGTCACATCTTTTTTTGCATATATACTCGTAATAGATAAATAAATATATAGAAGTTCGTAAAATCGGTAAACTGTTTTTTTATATATTTGATTCCAGGATCTATATTTTTATTCTATACTCTAAGACCAATCGCCAACAATCCTTTAATCTATGTTACTACCTGCCTTTCTTACCCTGTAAGAAAAGTAACAAAAAAGATTATATGTAAAATTTATATGTAAAATCCTTTTAAATTGTTGAGTGTTGTCCGGCCAATGACATTGATATCTAACAATCCTTATACTCATGATTACCGCAATACATAACTTACAGAATCTCACGCCTTTTTCCCAGAAGGGGTAGGCAGAGGTGCCGAGAACCCCACATTTCGCCTTATATGTTCAGTCCCACGATATGATAGGGCGCGAGCCTATCCCCATATCGGGCACAAATCTTGACTCCAGGCTGACAATGAATAAAAAAAAAGCAATATCACTTTGCCCGACCCGGGATTCGAAGTCGATGCCTCTGCTTACCGTAATATAAAGCTTTTAATATCATGAAGCTCTCTACTTATGATACACACATAATAACAATATTTTATTTTCGGTTTTTACTCCGTTGGCAGATTAAAAGAAGTGTTTTGGGATTCAGACATAGTTTATACTTTAAACATAAATGGAGGCGACCAATAAAGAAACGCTTCGACTATCCACTATACCGACCCAACTGTGACTTTCATTGTTAGAAAAGTGCAAAAAGATCTTACTTTGCGTAAGTTCTATTCGATATCGATATGCTGTATTTTGTTTAGGGTGGTATATTGTTTTTTTTGTTGCCAATGTATTCATGACTTCATCATAAGATTTAAAGTATTTATGTATTAGGTATGTGGTGGTTTACTGGTGGTAGGTATCTCATATGTGAGAGGTCGCCTGTGTAGGTAGATACCGCCGCAATGTCTATTTCTCCCACCAAACAGCAGTGCAAATGCACTGTCATGTTACGAATTGAAGGACTTTGTAGCCAGAATAACTTCTGGACATAGTGAGACTTATCATCTTATATCTCAGGATGGCGAGCGCAGTGGAATGCGAATCATTGCTTTCTAATTCAAGGAGTTGTTTGGTTTTGCTACTGTTCATGAGCGATCATATCGCTTATTATCAAGTGAAAAGCATGCTCGTCTCGCCACACATTTCAATAAAGAGCAAGAGAACGTAGTAGAGCCTCAGTCAGTTTGCGTTAGTACCGAGTGAAGCCATTAAACGATGACGACCCGAAGAAAATGTTGCGAGTCAAAGTCATCTAAAACTTTGTTGTAGGCTTTGGTTCTAGAATATAAGTTTGTTTTATTGTGTTTGAGTTATTCCTGTACAACTTAAAAATGAATTAAAACAATTAGAATTAAAATAAAGGATTAAAGAAATAAAATAAATAAATATGTTATGAGCAATGCCTAGTTTTTGATACGTCAATATTTACATATTTGACTATGGATTCAAAAGCTATGGTCACTTTTATCTACTGCTTTCTTATGGGTAAAATTTTAAGAAACAAGAACGTACATACACCCATAAACTGACGCCTTTTCCCAGAAGGAGTAGGCAGAGGTGCAACCAGAACACCCACATTTCGTCTTGTATCTTCCGTCCCACGATGTGATAGGGGGTGGGCTTACCGTCGTATCGGGCACAAATTCCTGAATGAATGAATGAGAAATTGCAATATCACTTGCCCGTTAATTTTATCTTCACTACATAGTATAAAACAAAGTCGCTTTCTCTGTCCCTATGTATCTTTGTTTGCTTAAATCTTTAAAACTACGCAACGGATTTTGATGCGGTTTTTTTAATAGATAGAGTGATTCAAGAGGAAGGTTTATATATATAATACATACATATTATTGTACAGAAATCTATTTGTACCCGGGCGAAGCTGGGCTGGCCGCTAGTTTACCATAGTACAATATTCTACCTGCCGGAATAATATGATCTAAGTTATGCAAAATTTGTTTGTCTTGGCAATATGGCGGATGTTGGTAGACATAATATTTATCAAATCACTAGTAATCTGAGTGTTAAACTATTATAGTGAACGGTTTTGAATATTTTTACTTGGGTAAACATTTCAAACGAGGTGGATTTTAAAATGCCTACACATTATTAATAGACAGCACAGAATACTAACAGAAGTCAAGCTTGTGTATGTACTTCACTTTTGTTGCCACACTCACACTACGCTCGGCGTTCGCGCCAGGGCTGTTAACTGTGGCTTATGCGAAAACAAGTATCGTGTTAATAGCACTCGCATCGTTTGATTAATTATTAAAATACAATATAAAAAAAACAATAACAAAATAAATAAATTGTCATTTTATTTACATAGTCGTTGAGAATGTGTATGTCATAATCTAAGATTTATTTTATCGTTTGTAAGGTTGCATAACATCGAGATTGGCCGCTTTTAAAAATATATATAGTTTTGAAAACAAAAAGGGAGCGCGGGGGGCTTTTGACAGATGGATTTGCACGGATGAAGAAAAAGCATTAAGATGTTATAAATATATATTTTATAGTTATTTGTATAAATATAATTATCTGAAAAGATGTTTGACGTTTAATTTGGGAGTTCTTACATCTCAGAAGTGGAAATCGAAAATCTGTAAGTTGTTACACGCCCTTAGTTCGTTAGCAGATTATCTTCTTAGAAATGATAAGTTTAGACTATTTACCGCAATACAAGTACATTATTTTTGTGTTCATGGTGGTTAAACTATTTTTCTTAGTTTCTTTTCTTTTTATTTGTCAAGTGCTACTATTGTTTTTGTTTTTAGAATATTACCAAAGTTAAACAAAGTTAGACACGATTGTTCATCAGGATAGTTTTCCGTTTCTAACCAATTATATTCAAATGATTTTAATTGTTTTTTTTTTGGTTTTGTTGTTTATTGAGTTTCAGATAATGGACGAAAGAAGCGAGGTTGCCCGAAGTTTGGAGACACCTGCTCGGCAGAGCGGGACGGGAGAGCGGCGGAGTCGTGATCGCAGTCGCAGCCGGGGTAATCGAAGAAGTCGCAGTCGCGCCAGCAGTAGAAGCTTACAGGTTTTGGAACGAGAACTGACGCGGAGGAGACAGCGATGGTTGGAGCGTGAGCTTCAGAAAGAAGTGACATCACCGCACGGTGGAGGTGCGAGCAGCAGCAGTCCCGGCAAGCATCATGCGAGGCGCGGCGCGACCGGCAGCAGTCTCGGAAAGCATCGTGCGAGGTGCGACGCGACGGGCACCGCATCGACGAGCATCAGAAGCGCTCCAGGACTGCGGGTCGAGGCTCATCGCAAGACTAGGACCGACATCGATGAGATCGTCGGGACCACGTCACAGATACAGGGTGTCGTTCCAGGTCATGTAGTCCAACTTTCTCTTCCGAAGATATTGTAAAGATTATAAAATAAGACAATACCGTCACAGCTGTCCGAGCACTATTCACAACCTATAAGTAGAATTGATAGTCAAAATGTTTTATCAGAATTTGATCCATCGAATAAATGTCAGCGGTTGGCTTTAAAAAGTTAACGAATGTGCTGCGGTATACGGCTGGGACGAGAAAACTGTTATACATTTCTCTGCGCAAAACTTAAAAGAAAATGAGAAAGATTGGGATTGTCGACTTGGCCGCATCCGATGGGGTCTTAATAATACTTTGCAAAAGACTATAGGTAGAGCACCTGTTGAAGTCATGTTTATGATGAATATGAATATGATATATGCTGCTGCTCGCACCTCCACCGTGCGGTGATGTCACTATGATATCTATGATGAATAGTGCAAGTAATCCTATACTAAATGAAATTACTGACTTAGTTCGTGAGACCAATAATTTGCATGAATTACGCGATAAGGTAAAAACTGAAATAGATAAAGAACAAGACAAACAGAAAGCTTATGATAGAGAACGTAAACAAGCTCATATCTATAAAAAGGGAAATTTAGTAAAAATCGAGAAAGTTTATTTCAATAATGATGGCAAGAGCACTTAACTTTTGCTCATATACGAAGGTCTATTTAAAGTAGTAAAGATTCTGGGGAAAGATCGTTACAGGGTTTCACCCATCCCTGGCTTTCAAGGCATGAAAAACAGGCGTAAGACAACGGTAGCTTCAGATAGGATGCAGCCTTGGATTCATATATCATCGTTACAGTTAGAGGATGGTGGTAATAATTATGATAATTATGACGATGATTAAAGAAACAGGGTTGCACAAATAGATAATAATTATTAAAGAGCTGTTCATTGCCTTTTGTATTTGTTTTTGTTTTTGTTTTTCAGTATTTACTTATATCCTATACTACAGAATATTTTTTATGTTGTTTCAGGTCAAGCTGCGAGAATGGATGGATTCGCAACTTGACCAAGACTGGTTCTAGATTTGGTTAACGAGCAAGTCGTGAGAAAGGAAGTACTCATGGCTTGACTCGTCGGTTAATTTTGGTTAACGGGCAAGTCGTGGGGAAGGAAGTACTCATGGCTTGACTCGTCGGTTAATTTTGGTTAACGGGCAAGTCGTGAGGAAGGAAGTACTCATGGCTTGACTCGTCGGTTAATTCTGGTTAACGGGCAAGTCGTGGGGAAGGAAGTACTCATGGCTTGACTCGTCGGTTAATTTTGGTTAACGGGCAAGTTGTGAGAAAGGATAACTCATGGCTTGTCTCGTCAGTTTTGTTTTGGTTAATAATTTGGTTAATGGTGGATAGTTACGAGAAGTTGACTAGTTGGTTTTAACGGTTTATTAAATCAGTAGTTGATTAAGTTGGTTATCAAGCAATAATTGATTAAATTTTAATTTTATGTGATTAATAGCCAGGATTATTTATTTTTAAACATTATATGATATTTGGCATATATTTTAATAATAATTTAGCATAGTAGATAATTCATACGAATTGATGTAAAATATCTATTTTATGTTTACATTTAAACAATTGTTAGCATTAGTAAATCAATCTGTCAGAATGTCCAGCGTGTAAGGTTTCCAACGGGGTCGTGTATGGGGACATACACGTTATCAGGATGGACGAGTGTAAGGTTGCATAACATCGAGATTGGCCGCTTTTAAAAATATATATAGTTTTGAAAACAAAAAGGGAGCGCGGGGGGCTTTTGACAGATGGATTTGCACGGATGAAGAAAAAGCATTAAGATGTTATAAATATATATTTTATAGTTATTTGTATAAATATAATTATCTGAAAAGATGTTTGGCGTTTAATTTGGGAGTTCTTACACGTTTTTGTATAATATTGTGTATTTTATTAAAGAAATTTATATTCAATTATTATAATCTGAAGTTTTATATACAAGTGTAATAACTTTTATTCATTCGCTCCATTTTTGCACAAAAAATATCTCTAGATGCGTGTCCGAAGCGAGTGACACTCGCGCTCGCAGTGGTTTCGACTGGTCTCAAATATCGTGTCGGTGAACGCCGTCTATGTGTGCGTTGGTTTAGCGCGCTTTGTATGGAGCTTGACTTCTGTGTATATTCTGTAATAGACAGTTTTAAAACCTGTTAATATTATTGAATGCTCTATCTTCTTTCCTCAAACGGAATTCAAAAGTCGTTCGAAAGGGACAAAACAATGGATAGCTAAAATTAATTTTAAAACTGACTATGAATATGGCTGTAATTGTATAATATTATTAACCTTGAAAGTATGTATTGTTGCAAACTGCATGTTTTCCTCGTGTAATTCACCTACTGTTAAATATTTCGTCACTAAAAAATAAGTGAAGACTATTTTTATCGATTCGTTATTAAAACCGGATTTATTAAAGCCAATAATGCAAATGACTATGTAGTTTACGCAATGAACGTTTAAATTTACATTTTCTGCCAAAATATCTTTAGTTTTCGTTTACTTTATAACTTGCCTTAGTATTGTATTTGTGTCTAGTACGTATGCAAGTAAACTCACTGATACTGCATCTTAGTACAATCGCGTCTTAGAAAACAGATGATAGGGAAAGGGTGGGCGAGATAGAAGGCGTAACTTAATGTTCGTAAAAATAGATAAACAACACAGTAAAAATATTTATTTTATCAGTTTTGAATGAGAGCACATCAGAGTTCAAAAATGTGTATTTAAAAATAATTTGTACCAAATATACAATCTGAAGTAATATTAGAATAAAATCCATCTTGCCCTCATCCACAGGATGTCCCTATATTTTACAATAAACACTTAATATATTCCGTCAACCCGTACTAGGCTGCGTGTTGGACTATATGGCTTACGCCCGAAGACTGGAACGCCATTCAAATAATAAGTTGCTCTTAACAGCGCACGGCCCACTTAGCCAGTACATTTAAGCGGGATTAACGTAGTTAAGCGCAATTTATATTTAAGTTGCGTTCCAGTATTCGGGTGCTAATCACTCTTAATCGTACTCTCGATTGTAGCGTAATAGTTCTACGCATAAACAAGAACCGCCTGCCCAAGTCACTAGTTGGATCCACATAGAAAGTTTCCATTGTGCCCGGCCAATCCATTTTGCCCTCCCTTACCCTAAACAATTTAGGCTGAGTTGCACAAATTAACTTTACCAATACCTTTGCCTTTGAAAATGTCATAGCCATGCTAATTCCATTGCTAATGCTAATTCCAGCCTCCGTGGCGCAGTCTGTTAGACCTGTGAAACGAGAGGCCGCGGTTTCAATCCCCGCATCGAGAGAATTGTTTTCGCGCTCCATAAATACTTCTTTCGGGTCTGGGTGTTTGTTGAGACCGAAAAGTCTCTCGTAGTTCCTGATACCCACAATACAAGACTTAATAGATCTTAATATGGGATCAGGACTATGTATTTTGTATATGACTATTGTGTGTATTTATTTATTATTTAAAAGAAACATCCTTTCCTTATTTTAACTTAGTTTCTTGAAATTTACAATTCATTACTTAGTTTTAATTAGTTACTGACTTTGTGGTGTATACGATATCTTTATTAGTTAATCTGAGGATAAAGGTGTGGTTTAAACAAAGTAAAGTAATACTTTTTGATTACATTTCTAAATAAAATGATTTGTGTAGCTGTTTGTTGTCCTAATCAAATAAAGTTTTTAGCCGATTACAAAAATATCGTCAGTTTTTAATATAAATTTTTCATTCAATTTAGTGGCTGAAATTCAGTATGACGAAACTGCTTCTTTTTATACCGACTTCAAAAAAGGAGGAGGTTCATAATGCTCGTTTCATTGATGTCCGACGTACCATTTTTATTTCATTATTCGCATAATTTATATCCGAATTTTTGAGATATACAAGTTACTCAATCAGTGCGCTTTCCGCAATTCGCTCGTCCTTATATTAAAAAATCAAGGAACGTAAACATAATGCTAATTTTGTTTCGTGAAAAAAAAAAAACACGCGTCGCGTCATATAAAACGAGTGCAAGTGAGAATATTGATCCTTCGCAATCACAGTTTCATTGAATCGGTTCTAGATAATGTTGGTGCAAATAGTTTTGGTGCTTTTTGTCCTGTACACACTGATTTGGCGATGGCAGAACAGGAAAATGATACATCTCGCGAATCAGTTGAAACCTAGTCATCCTGCTTTGCCATTTGTGGGACACTCCTATTTGTTTTTGGGAAATGATATAGGTATGTATTTTTATTGACAACAAAAATAAAAGCATTTTACAACTGTACCGTGTAATAGCAGTCTAGTCCTACCAACATTAATCTATATCTATACTAATATATGTACTCGTATAAAGCTGAAGATTTTTTGTTTGTTGCCCCTAATCTTCAGGAAGTACTGGTTCGATTTGAAAAAATATTTTTGTGTTGGATAATTCCTTTATCGAGGAATGCTACGGCTATATATCATCACGCTTTGCAATATTGGAGAGAAGTAGTAGTCAACATCAAATACGTGGATATTTTATTATTTTTTCGTGGTCCACCAATCGGTCAACATTCTAAATTCTAGTCGGAATTGAACATTTTTGTCGCCATTTTGAAAAGTGTATCTGCACCCGGGCGAAACCGGGCTGGACCGCTAGTTTACTATATAATGCCGTAATTGTTTACTGCTGCTATAAAAAGAGCTACAGCTGTAGCCAAACACGCAGAACTCATAATTTTTCTGTTAAGATTTCCATGATATGTCGATTTCCTTACGATGTTTTCCTGTAACCATAAAGTGCGTAGTATTTGACTATCAACACATACTCGTACTACGATAAGTTGGATGTGAACCCTGGCATTCGAACCCGCGACCACCACCTTAGGAACCGCACCTGGTACGCAGCCAACAACACCACAAACACAATAACGTATTAATTTAAAAACAAACATTTTTTTAAAGCACCGTCTATAATTAAGTAAAAGATAAAAATTCTTTTTCGACTACACATTAGTCGTTCATACTAAATTCGATTCTGTAATCGTAAAGTTGATTAATCGAAAAAGAAAATAAATAACCTTTTTAAACATTTAATACACTCTGCTGCAAAGTGGAGGATAACGAGAAAAAGCGTGCTTCAATACAACTCTCACTTTTTAATTCGGAGGGTTAAGAATAATAAAGCGTATAATAATAATTCATTCCTGAATCTATTCACACATTTCAGTCGCAAATAGATTAATTATTAGTAGAATTTTGACGTTTGTCTTAAAGAGTCACAAACAAAAACATAATTTTTTATGTGCTCATGAAAATCTTTTTATGCTTTGGATCAAAGTGCATGCCATTCGCGTGGTGGTAAGAGATACGACCGCTAATGGACAGTAGCAACACCAATTAAGAGCATGATTTACAACGCAATGCTAGGCATTCCATTGCGCTTGCCATCCTGAGACATATGATGTTAATTCTTATGATTTCCAGTAGTTACTATGGCAATAATGACCGTCAAACCGGAACAAAATAGTAAATATACGCTCCTGTTAAGCAGGAGAAATAAATATTGCGGTGGTACCTACCTACCCAGGCGATCTCTTACATAAGACAAACCTACCAGTTTCAGTAAAACATAACACTTTCAGCGCCTTCAATCGCTTCTACGTTAGCTAACCTTACATCTACACTTGCTACGTCAAGTTATTCACTTAACTGTTTTTTATTTTATTGGAAATGCCTAGCCATTATATGAGAAATTCTATGGTGTGTAAAGCCAACCCGCAATAAGTCGGTCTGGTGGACTACTCGTATAACTCCTCTCAATCAATCTCTTGATTGTTGAAAAGGCACGTGCTTTGTAGTGGGACTAATATAGACTTGAATTATATTACATCTGCCTAGGTGGCGTAGTTGTATTACAATAAGAAAGCTGAGGTCTCGGGTTCGAACCCCGGGCCGGGCAAAGTGATAATGGAATTAACAGCTTGGACTCAAGAGTTTGTACTTGACATGGCGATAAGTTCACCTCCTATCACATCGTGGGATGGAACACACAATGCGAAATGTGGGTGTCATGGTAAGCACATCTGGCTACCCCTTCTGAAAAAGGAGTGACTTTATGTATGTATATGTATTATGTTTTTAAACTAAATTCTAAATATACAGATCGTATGGTAAGACTACAGAAGATAGGCGAGGAAGCCTTGGAGAAAGGCGGCTTGATAGCTCACTGGCAGGGAAACCGTCTATTTTTGTGTAAGTTTTGTAGAGTATTCCAATAGCTTTGATTTAATTTATGCTTTATGAAAATTCTATGATTATATCGAATGATTCTGCCAGTAAAATATGGTGCATCCTTAATGCGATTAAACTAATTAAATATTTTTTTTGAGTATTACTACTTTTTACTAAATGATGACATTCTAACTGGCAATTGGTTATCTAACTTAATAAGATAATTAAACAATAAAATAATATCTAAAACCCGATATTTTTAACTACCGAATTGCACAAGGGCTGTGGACAATTTTGTAGGTATTTATAAATTATTTAATGTCCTTTGTATTAATTTTTATAAAGAGTAAGTGTCGACTAGTAGTTGGATCAGTTTTAGTGCGCAATGTCGTTTCAATGTCACAAGCTTTATTAACAGGGGGTTATCTTGTGATCCGAAACGAAACTCGAATATTTGGACTTCGACGTCTGAAGTAAGTTATAAATTTACACTTCTAAAAATCAATACCATTCTCTACGATTATTATCATTCACTGTAACGGAGTCTGTTATTACGATGTACGATAGAGGATTCAAACATTTTGTGGTGTACCTGGGCACATTCGTACAGTTTAACGAACAACCTTCGAAGATTCGAGTTTCGTTTCGAATTGAAGAGTAACCCCCCAAATCTTTTTATAAGTTGGAGCTGAACTTATATTATAATTTCAGTGGTAGCAGATCCTGAGGTTGCTGAATTGGTCCTCAAAACATGTTTGGAGAAAGATGATGTTATGAGATTCTTAAAAGGTGTCATTGGTAATGGCAGTTTATTTGCCCCAGGTATTTTATTTATATTTTTTTAGGATTTTTATTTCATATACAATTATTATTTATATTTATATTTTTTATATTTATTTAATTTTTATTTATATTTTTTTAGGATTTTTATTTCATATACAATTATTATTTTATTAATTTTCTCCATAAACAATCGAGAATGATAAAATGTGTAGCAGTTCAATATCCATTATTATAAAACATGCTTAGCATTCCTTAGGTATCCTGAGACCTACGATATTAAGTCTCAATATTTCCAATAGTTACTCTTTGTTATGGGAAACCTACTAGTCTTTGTTATTTTTTATTTTATTTCAATGAATGGCGAGACGAACATGCCATTCGCCTGATGGTAAGCGATACGACAGCTCATGTACAGTAGGAACAGTAGGAAAACCAAACAACACTATGAATTGCAAAGCAATGCTTGGCATTCTACTGCGCTCGTCATCCTGAGACATAAGATGTTAAGTCTCAATAATATGTCCAGTAGTTACTCTGGCTACAATGTCCGAAACACAAAGTACATTTACAGTGCTGTTTGGCGAAAGATCTCGTATATGAGAGGCCTGCCACCAGTGAGTCATAAGTTGTCTTGTTTAAAAAAGCTTTACTTTTTTCCACATTATTTATGTTGGATGCGAATTGTCAATTTGCTAAATATTGTGGTGCATACGTTGTTATTTGATGATAATTTGTCCTTGACACAATATTGTGTACTTATGAAAATAATTTCCAGTTTCTATATGGCGTCCACGTCGCAAGATCCTCGCTCCTACCTTCAGCCTCAAGAACCTGTATCACTTCGTAGAGATATTCTCCCGGCAGAGCACCATCATGACGGGGCTGCTGAAGAAAACAGTCGGCACTGGACCGATATCCGTGTGGAGATATTTTACTTGTTATACTATGGATTCTGTTTGTGGTATGAAAATGAAAATAATTAATTAAATCCATTTTAATATTCAAAATCATTTAGATTCTGTCATTTTTTGATCACCCGGTGTGGAAACCAGATTTCCGGCCGGTAACATATCGCACATCTAGATCTAAAGAAAAAAATAAATCTGTTGTATTGGTCGATAGGCAGTGAAATAACGGATTCGATTATCTATATCAAAATTTTAGATTTTTGAGTAAATTTCTTTTGGATCTAGATGTGTGATTGTCAATAAAATATATTGAAGCATACAATATAATATTTTGTATATTGTATGTTTCGAGAAAATTGATATTTTAATGCCTTTCTAATACTATTACTGGTTTAAATTACTTAGCTTTACTGACGTTAAGGTATGGTACTTATTAGAGCAGTGCCGCTGAGTTAAAATATTGATTGGCAATAGACTTTACATACAGGTCGGCCTGATAATACATGTAATATTTATTCCGAGTGAGTAACGGAACTAAATATGTCAATATTAATTGATGATAAACCTTGTACATTAATCATGAAAGTTTAATTACACATAATGACATTGTCCTTGCAGAAACGGCTCTAGGATGTACAGTGAACGCTCAAAAAAGTCCGGAACCGCCGTTCCTACACGCTTTTGAAGAATGTTGTCGTATCGACGCAGCCCGAGTATTTCAACCGTGGTTGTACAACGATACATTGTACAGAATGCTTCCGGAATACAGAGAGCATTCAAGGTATAGAAAAGTAATAAGAGACTTCATTGAAGAGGTAAATTTATTCATTTTTTACAATTTGAAGTGAATTTACAAATGTTTCTTGAATATTTATCTTAAATAGTATTGTTGATTAGAAAATAATTCCTTTTGTAGATAATAGCGAAGAAATTAAATGAATCGAAAAGCACAGACAATGTCACGTCGGATAAAAGTAAGTTTGTAGATGTAGATAATGATTTAAATAAAGACAGATAGATAGATTGTTACAAAAACGTGACATACATACAATTTGAGAGTAAATGCCCCGGTGGCGTAGTTGTTCTTTGGCACGATTACAAAACTGAGGTCTCGGGTTCGAATCCCGGGTCGGGCAAAATTATACTGGATTTTTCTATTCATTGTAAGAGGGCTTTTTGCCCGATATAGCGATAGCTTCGCCCTCTATGACAAAGTGGGACGGTATATACTAAGCGAAATGTGGGTGTCCTGGTAGTATGTCTGTCTACCCCTTCTAGGAAAAAAGGCGTGAGTTTATGTATGTATGTATGTAGTGCAGCAAATGGTGATCTTATTGCTACTACCGATCCCTTCCAGACAACAATTAATGTTATAATTGATCAACAGTTAAAGAACACATGTATTGTGGGGGTGTATTATTAAATGTGTATACTACACCTAGTTAATAAAGTACCTTCAAATAGGGTACCGAATATCGATGTGCAATTGTCTGTTCCAATTCGACATAGTCCAAGCAAAATAAATAGAAAAAGAATATGTTTCACAGATGCAGACGGGCTTAAAACGTTTCTAGAACTCCTCATAGAGACGTCCAACGGTGGTAAAGGATACAACAGTCTGGAGTTAGAAGAAGAGACACTGGTATTGGTTTTGGCTGGTACTGACACATCGGCTGTAGGAGCATCCTTTGCTACCGTTATGCTGTCCAAACATCCACACGTACAGGAGAAGATATACCAAGAGTACGTATTATGATATAATTACAAATCCCAGGGCACATCTCAGACTTATGACTAAGAAGTGCGCGGCTGCCAACATGTTCATGGTAGTCGTGGCTTCGAATCCCGGGGCATACCTCTCATTTTTGGAGTTATGTGTGTATTGATAGTCAATCACCACGCTCTATAACGACGAAGCAAACCATCGTGAGGACTCCTGCATAGGTACTGTAACGATTTGCAAAAACATCTGTGGTGTGTTAAGTCCACCAACCCGCACTAAGCCTGCGTGGTGGTATAACATTATGGCCCCCACAACTAGGTACTCTCGATTTTGGAGGAAGTCCATGCCCTGCAGTGGGTCGTATATGGGCTGATATAGGTATATAACGTTTTAACCAGTTAAATCTAAAATTATTTTTGCAGGTGGTTAGGGCATTCGTATCCGGGATAGCAACCTTTATTTTCAAGGTTTGATTGTCATAGTGATACATGCTACAGTGTTGTATTGTGTCGCACGGTATGAGAAAATTATATTCCCGATAATCTCCTTGGGCCGCATTGAGCTTACAATCTACTGGTGGTAGGTCTCTCATATGTGAGAGGCCATCTGGGTGGGTACCACCGCAGTGTCTATTTCTCCCGTCAAACAGCAGTGTAAACGCACTGTTGTGTTTCGGGTTGAAGGGCATTGTAGTCAGAGTAACTACTGGACATATTGAGACTTAACATCTTATGTCTCAAGATGGCGAGCGCAGTGGAATGCCAAGCATTGATTTGTAATTCAAGGTGTTGTTTGGTTTTGCTACTGTTCATGAGCGGTCATATCGCTTACGATCAGGCGAACGGCATGCTCGTCTCGCCATTCATAGCAATAAAAAAAAAAAACATTTTAGGTTTGGTGTAATCTCTGTTTCGTAGCATTTTAAAAATACTAAAACATAAATATCTATCTATGTGTAAAATTTAATATTTTTTGTTTTATAAATAATAGTAATTTTTGTTTTGTCGCTTCGCTTTTTGTTCTGTATTTACGATGTTCCTATTATATTTTGGTTTTCTGGATTTAAGTTTTCCGTTGTAATTACGCCATTAATTAACTACACTAACTCCTGCACACGACCACAGGGAGATAGGGGTGACTGAAAACCAGCGCTGATCTAAACTCTAGTTTCGGTTAGCATATGCTGAGTCATTTCCTTTTGTCTTACGAAAATATTGTTTGCTTAAATTTGTTGTATTATTTGTTCATTTTAAGGCAATAAACATTTTTTTATTTTTTTTTTATTAAAAAAAAAAAATATTATTTTACATAGAAACTGACGTGATCGAACTACTAAGTTTTACAGTCACGTTACTTAGGTAAGATGCCTAGAGATTCAGTAATGTCCTCCCCGTCTCTTACACCCTTTCCTTCATCTAAAAGCTTAAAACTAGCAATTCATCTAACAAAGTCTAGACAGCTTAGATGTAAAGAAATGTATAAATTTTATATCTACTTTTTTGATAGATTGCAGGAAGTATTCGGCGATTCAAACAGACCGGTGACCGCTGAGGACCTACCTCGACTCAAATATTTGGAGGCGACCATTAAAGAAACACTCCGACTGTACCCACCGGCACCTTTCATTGTTAGAAAAGTGGACAAGGATATTCCATTACGTAAGGAATATTTGGAACTTTATCACAAATCTTTCTTACGCATTTTTACTGCACTAATGGTAGACACAATTTCTTGATATGCATTAAACAAATAGAATTTGAGTTGTGTGGGGTTCAAGTTCAAGGGTGGATCTGGCTTCCGAGCCAGGGGGGGGGGGGGGTCGTATAGTTCTTGTTAGGACACCGGGTACGATTTCAATACTCGAATTCGTAATAATGATTTTTTTAAAGTTTGTTATAGCCGTAATTTGTGAACACACACACACACTTTTTATCGACAGCTATCTGTACTTATAAATTTTATCAATAAGATAATAAATAAATTCTGTCAATCTGGAGCCAGTCCAGGGGGGTCATGACTCTTGACCTTCCCTCTGGATTCGCCGTTGTGTATAATATGCATAGTGGTGCCAGCCATAAAAGGTTTTGCACACGCCACCCTAGGCAGGTTAGTGACAAACGAAGACAACCTAATGAAGTAACTTGTCCTGCACCAAGCGCAAAATCTAATAATAATTGCATGTTGATTGTAAAACGATCAATTTCTTTTGCTTCCAGCTTCGGGCGTGACACTCGTGAATGGATGTGGAGCATTTATTAGCATCTGGTCTATTCATCGGAACCGTAAATATTGGGGCGAAGACGCGGATCAGTTCAGACCGGAGCGGTTCATCGACTCTCCTCCTAAACATCCCGCAGCATTCATACCTTTCAGCCACGGCCCCAGGAGCTGCTTAGGTAATTTCTGGATCTCTTCAATCCTATTCTAATACTGCTTCAATAGTGTGATTACGCTTTTGCATCTTTATTACTCAACCGGTTATTACAGAAAATTGCAAACACATTGTCAAAGGTTTGGAAAAGGATATTAATCGCAGTATCTTTAATCAAGAAAATGATTACTGCTCGCGAGGAAAATAAATGATATGAATACATTGCATCTGAATGCTTGAAAAACAGAAATGGATGATTTTTATTGTGATGAATGGCGAGACGAGCATACGACAGTTCATGGACAGTAGAAAAACCAAACTACACCATGAATTATAAAGCAATGTTCGGCATTACACTACGCTCGCTATCTTGAGACATAAATATCTCATTTCTACAATAGATACTCAGGCTACAATGTCCTTCAAGCCGGAATACAACATTGCATTTACACTTTTGTTAGCTAGCTAAAATATCTGTCCCCAATTTATCTTAAGCACTGGGCACGTTGCGTAGTAATAAATAAAGTACAGATAATTGTATAATAACATATTTATTAAATATGCGCTTCATTTCAGGTTATCAATACGCCATGATGTCTATGAAGACGGCCCTGGCTTGTCTGTTGCGTCAGTACCGAGTGATGCCTTTAGACAATGACGACCCGAAGAAAATCTTACGAGTAAAATTCGACATCATGTTGAGACACGTCGATAATTTTGTTGTACAACTTGAAGCTAGAACATGAATAGAATTGTGAAGTTTTATTTCTACAAATTTCTGACTTCGTTAACAATAAATTTAAGGCTGTTTTATGGTTTGATGCTAATTATCAATCATGGATCAAATACTGTTGCGTTAGGAATTAATAATATTTATTTCTTTACAATATTCGTACATTTTATGGTATATAATCATGCCGTATATGTATCCAACACGTATATAATACACAAGGTGAAACATGGGTATACTGCTAGCATCCTACCTACCCCTTCTGGAAAAAGGCTAGAGTTTTCGTATGAATATGAAAATATTTATTGAATCCACAAAATGTCATACATTATTTAGATTCAGTCACTTTTTTCCACTACCACCCGGTTCACGAGGCTGTTTTCGCCAGAGAAGAACAGGCAAGAAACTCTAGCGTTGCTCTTTTCAAAACAAGTTTACAATACAGTGATCATACAGGAGTTGCAATTCAGAGCAGTTCATAAATTATTTGTAATAATAATTATATTGTACGGCTGAGTTAAGTGAGGTCGCCCAGACCGCGGAATCGGCACACACTGTTCAGCAAAAGCAATGAAAGGCAAAAAAAAACAAAAACAAAGTAATTAAATATTATCATCATAATCAAATTGAGTCCAATCTGCACAAGCAGCTTCCGTTCAAGCGTCCGTTTTCTGAGTGGTTAAGTAACAACAAACCTAATAGGACAATATTTTTACGTTAGATCAGTAGTAATAATAATATAAAAAATATACCTACATATCAAAATTATTCTATTTATTATCAGCCAATCTAGAAAGTGAGACATAATATACTATCGCGGATTTCTTTTCAGAACTTTTTTAAGAGGAACGATCCTGTTTTCCTTGATTGTGGTGTAATTTCAACCGTCTACACAGCGTAGGCCACGGATCCAACAGATTTTTCACTACTGCTCTGCTCCTTTTGGTTACAGCGTAATTTTATTTAGTTTATAGCATTTCTCTATATAGGACTTATTAAAAACAAAAATAAGTTTCCAATTCGGACCAGTAGTTTCCGAGATTAGCAGTAACAAACAAACAAACTCTTGAGCATTATATATTAAAAAAATAGATGACGCGAAAGCGATTAAGAATTCTTACAAATGTATGCACGAATGACATCTTAAAGTGGCTTAATATGCTACTTTTCTCTATATTAATATTAAAAGATTCATTTGCATTGAAATGATGTTTATGATTAAGTTCATAATTATGCGCTGCTTTTGGAGTTTCTACATTATATTAATTTATATAAAAATAAATTTGTATTCGGATTATATTCTACAGTTTATTAAATATCGTTTTAACGTCCAATTTCATGTAGATGTCAGTTGAAACTATTCCTTGTGTATTTATTTATTGTTAGAACGGCCATATTTGGTGGGTTTTAAATTCTGATGTGCAGACTACTGCTTAAGCCACCTGAAGCGGCTAATAATACTTGGCAGGATAAGGAAACATTAGACAATGTTTGTAAAGCTGTCGGTGGCTTCTAACATGTTTATGCGTTAGGGGACCTAAAAGATCTCTGACGAGCCTTTCAGCCAGTGCAGCCCCAAAAATCTCTTCATCTGTATGAGGCACCATCTTTTTTATTTCTATGCTCATTACACAGAAAAATAAACTTGAACGAGTTATTATTTTTGATCGAGTTATGCATGAAATAAAACTTTTAAGGAGATCGCTTAGGTCTCGTAAGCACTGCAGTTAAGAACAGTTACGAGATCTAGAAAACGCACTGTCTAAAAGTCCTCTGAAAACGCTGCCGCTTGAAACGTGTTAAATTAGCACTAGATTGTCATTTGTTTATGAGTATTCTAATAAGACAATGACATTTTAATGCAAGCGTAATTTGCTTACCTACAATACAAAACATAGGAAGTATATGTGTAAAAATTGGCAGATAGATTTATAAAACATTGGAGTAATTGTTTTATTGTATCTACTTGAGATATTTTTAAGACTATGAGATTTATCAGTAACAAATATGCAAAATGGAATGAAATCCCTATATAGTAAGACTATTTTTGTTTATATTACATATACTCTCAAAAAATACATTTAAAGAACTTCAGTTCTACATCTCCCTTCAAATAAATAAATCTCTAGCTGGAATTAAACAGCAACTTGTCTTGTCGGGAACTACTAGATTCCTGACGTCCGGAAACTGTTGCTAGTTGAGCTAATGATTATATTGACAAACACGCTAAAATAGACCTTATTGTTAGCTCTATAAGAATTGTGCTTGTGACTTAAAACAGGTAATTTTTTGCATCGAATAATGCATTTGTGTGAGTATTGCTCGGTACACGAATGATGGGACGGCAAAGATCTCTGTGAGAAATAAAATGTAATTATCATTGTTCGATTGAACTCTGATGACTGATATTAAAGCAATGCTAATTTATAGGTTACAAAATTTGCTTAATTCTCTGTTTTCACTAAGCTGTTTTCATTGTGCCCTGTTATATCCTGTGTCATTGCGTCCCAAGACATACAATCCTGCCTTCTCCAGTCCTGTTTTCGATCTCACAAACACCCAGACCCGAATAAAATATCTGTGGTTCACATAAACATTTGTTTCGATGCGGGGATCGAACCCGCAGCCTCACGTTTCACAAGAGGCGTCTAATCAACTGCGTCACGCAGGCTTTTTATCTGTGAGATTCTCTGTGATTTATTTGAGGATTTATTAAACTGAAGAAGTGATTGTCTCTTTCGTGTGATTGGTTACTTGCTCCTGATAAACTTTTTCTTGTGCTTCTGGATGTCTGGAGAGCATCATAGCTACAAACCCTGAGCCAGTAGCTGATGTGTCTGTGCCGGCTAGAATCAAAATCAGCAACTCTTCCAGCACTTCCAAATCGGTTAGTTTCTGGCCATTTTCAGGCGTCGTTGTCATCATATTCAGAAATGATTTTAGTTTCTTGTCTTCTGAATCTCAAATGTTTAATGTAACATGACAATATGAAAAATCGTTGACTAATATGTGAACAGCTTCTGTATTATATGAAACAAATTTAAAATCTACTTAAATATTCATATTATGAAAAGCGGTTGGATTATTATTATGTGAAACACTTTGAATAATTTTTTAAGTTATATTTTTTCTAATGTTAAAAATATGCACAAATTCTACATTAATATTAGTAGTCAGAAAGTATTGAAGTAACTTCAAAATCCAAATAAACAACGGTGAATTATCGATGTAATCGCAACAGCCAGTGATTTTAGTTACATCATCGCAATTTATTATTTTCATAAATATAATAATATTAAATCGTTTCACATATCCATGCTAAATCTGTGCATAAAAAGTTCACAAAAGTTTACATTATTTGACTGTTAATTTAATGGTTTCTAAAATTTATGTGAATGTTAAATTGAAATAAAACTATTATTTACGGATTTTATCTCGGATTTTGTTTATTTTTTTTAATTTTCCGACGTTTCGATTACCTGTCTACCCTGTGGCTACGATCGCTGTAACACAATTAAACCGTCGAGAAGTTAAAAAATAAAAAAATTAAACCAAATCCAGGATAAAATCCGTAAATAATAGTTTTATTTCAATGAATTTTAGTTTGTAACACCTATTTATAAAAATACCTTCTTCTGTTTTAGGAGTACTCGTACGTTGTTGCTGATTAGACTGTATTTTCTGTAACACGAAATAAAAATAATTCAATTGTTTATATTTCAAGTGTTTGGAATAATCCCATTGGGATATGTTATCAAGTTTCCATTTGTCGGATTTTGAATTTTGTTAATGTAGTGTGATATTAAAAGAAAAATATCATGATTTTTGCGTCCGCCTCTTTTTACCTTCTTAACAAAATCTCGAATAAACGTACTGTGTTTCATTAATGTTGCATAAACCTTTGTTAGTTTAGAAAAAGGCAAATCATAAATATATGGTTTACATATCATCTCTACAATCAGTTCCCATAATTCTTCAAATGTTTTCTGGAATGGGTGATCCGAGTTACCTTGGGCATTTATTTCTATCCCTAGGCCGTCGCCGTTTGAGATTGACAGCTCAATCTTTTTCTGATACTATATTGCCAATAATTAATCTCAATAGTGAAAAAACTATGGCAACTTGGTAAGAGATCAATCAAAAAGTAGAAAACAATCTAAATTGACTTCAATCTAAATTTTTCGATTGATTAATTATTGGCATCGGCCGATAAAGAATATTAACCGCGCGAGGCAAAGCGGGGCAGGGTGTGTCTAATGAGTAACCTTTAACCGGCAAAGGGAGAGGGTTTTCTCTATTTGATACGACAACCCTCCATGGCATGGCTGACCAATGCTTGATTGAAGTAGTACTAATTATAACAAATGAAGAAGAAGCAGATATTAGCTTTTTTTATTTTTGGAATCCTGCTAAGTCTTAGTCGGCTCAGTTATCAAGTAAACTGTAAAAGCCCATATACATCTCACTGCAGGGCACGAGCCTCCACTACAATTGAGAGCACGATTGTGAGCGGTTAGGTCATATAGTCTACCACGTTGGCCTAGTGCAGGTTGACAAGTATTATAGAAGTTATCTGCGGAAGATTCATCCAACAAATTTTATATTATGTTTCACAAACGGAGTCTACATTGCGTCGAAAGATTTTTGTTCAACATGACGTCACCTAAACATTTTCAACTACAGACATTTTAAGTGGATATCAAATAAATCGGATACGTATAAGTGTTATGAAGGACATTTCCATATAAACACTCTAATTAATAAAAAACTTCATATTGTGCGAGCATAAGAATCATAAAGATTATTCATGATCACAATGATCACGATGATCACAATCATAAATTATGAAGGTCGCGTAGTATTGAATTTGGGTGTTAAATGCTTGGAATCATATTATACTACAATATTATGTAAGGAGGTTTGGGTGTGTTATGTATAATGCCGTAACTGGTAGAACCACCGGGTGCTAAGTTAAAATCATAGTTTGAATTGTCCACCAAATCCAGGACTGTTATTATTGTTTCAAAAAAAGGAAGCCTTATTGTTTTGCTGCTGCTGGTTATGTTGATAAATGTAATTGTTGTTCGTCGTAATTCCGTCCATTCTCAATTTCTTCATCAATTTTCAAAGGCTGACAGTGCAACCCTAACTCCATAGTATCGCACGTTTTAATATTAAAAGAACATAAATAAGGTTTCGTATACACCGTTAAGTCGCTGCCACTCCTATTGTGCAGGTCGTCCTGCCATCTGGCCAGAGGGCGTCCCACGCTACGTGTGCCAGCAGACTGGGCTCTGTGGCGTTAGTGGGAGAGGCCTATGTCCAGCAGACTACAACAGGCTGGTGATGATGATACCCCGTTGTTTATCTGGTTTTTAAAAATTAAGTCGCTTATGTTTAGTTAGACTGTTCTAATCAGATTCAATTTAATCTTTGCCGTGGTAATATAAAAATGTAATAATAGTATGAAATGAAAATACTTTATTGATTCTTTAAAATGGTATGCATTATTTGGATTCGGGATCTTTTTTTCTACCTTTTTGTTTTTTCTACTGCTTTCGCCGGAGAAGAACGGGCAAGAAACTCTAGCGTTGCTCTTTTCTTTATTAAAGTAGATTTTAATATGAGACAGATATTAGTATTTTAAATTAAAGAGTGGGAGTGTAGTGGGGACATCTTGCCGTCTCTTTCACACGCGCACATTGTAATGCATGTTAGGACTAGTGACGTCACTAGTATTGTTTTGCGTCCCTTTTCTTTTACCCCCACTACGAGATTTAAAATGTTTCTAACTTTTGTAATTCTGAACGGATTTACAAAATTCCTTGTTTGTTATTTTCTGGGTATGGATATCTTTTGATAAATACAAAAAATGGAGTCAAATACCCTATACAGGAGTCGCAGCTTACATGAATTCAGAGCACTGAACAGTAAATAAATAATTTAAAATTTGATGTTCATGTTCTGTGATGCGGTCATAGGTTAATTCTAGCCCACTTGTCTTTGCTCACTATTTGCTTTAGTTTTTGAGAGCCAGATGCGTCAATGCTGTCATGCTTATACAAATATTTTTAATGAATTCGTTCATGTCTAGTGCGTTTTTATAAAGATAGACGATTATATATTTTTTCATAATTATACGTAACATAATACACTTATTATTCTCATCTATTTTTAAGGTAAAAACGGGATCCTTTAACGTACTAAGCCTTCGCTTCCTGTCTGTCTGTCTGTCACCAGGCTGTATTTCATAAAACGTGATAGCTAGAAAGCTCACAAATTATGTATTTCCGTTGCTGCTATAACAACGAATACTGAAAATAAAAAAATATAATATTAAAGATATTGCTTTGTAATTCAAGGTGTTCTTTGGTTTTGCTACTGTTTATGATTGGTCGTATCGTTTACCAACAGACGAACGGCATGCACGTCTCGCCATTTAGAGCAAAAAAAAAACTAATTTATTGCTGCTAAGTCTAGCAAATTATAAAAAGTGTTAACTGGCCAACGCCTAGATGGGGCTTTGACAAAGTATTGGCGAGCCATTTGATTTCCAACTAATCTACTTCGCGGCTAATGTTTTATACCGCTTGTTTTTACCTTCATTGACCAATCAGCGATATTTTGATTAACTTAGAAGAAATATAAAATGAAACACCCAAATCTATGACTGGGTCAAAATTGACCCAATCGCGCTTAGAGGTAAAGGAGATGTTTTATTTTGGGCCGTATTGTGTACATCTAATACAAAATCTAAAAAAAAATGCGGAATTCAAATAAAATACATCTAGATTTCTTGGACAACGGGGGGCTTTATACAAAAATGAGATTGTTTTAGTACAAAAGCAATATTTTCTTCGATAATCTGTCCTCCATGATGCCTAATTGTCATTTCGTTCAAAAATACGCAAACCCATTATCTTTAACTTGAATATGTCTTATTTTTAAAAACCCCCTACTAATTATAATTATTGTCTATATTTATTTTTCTATATTCTTTGCTTTTTAAAAGACGATATATGTTGTTAAAGAAGTCACTTTTATTATTTTATTTATATTACATGATTTTAGTTTAAGAACGAAAATGTTTAACTTGACAGCATTGACAGCAATTGCAAAGCTCTGTGGCCGTTATTCAGATTATTTTTTGTTATTCGCATACATTTCGCAAATGTGTATTTGCTTCTCTGTTGACCTGGCTTTGTTTTATGGATTCTGATTCTCGCAGATGATATAATATCCTGACGTTTAAACGCAATTACTAGCTCGTATTTTGGTGAGTAAACATTTATATTATTTAGAATGCCACATGTAAGTAATACTTTTAAGTTTTCTATGTTAATATTTCTCTTCTAACCCACAATTCTACTTTTCAGTACATCAAAAGTGGCGCTTTGCTTGAATTGCACTTCTGCAATTGTTTATATTATGAAATGGTTTCTATCATTGAACAGAATCTTAGTAAATACATGGGAAGCCAATTCACTCTCGTGTAGAGTGTTTCAAGACGTTTCATTGCTGAAATGGCAGAACAAGAAGTAAGTATTCTATTTTCTTTTTTCTTCATAAACTTGGGAAATATATGTTTTATGCCAATTAATCAAGGTCAATACAAAGTAAGGAGTATTACAAAAGTAATCATGTTAGAGCTGAATTGCATTGTGTCCACTGGACAAGTCTATTAGTACATAAATATGTAAGAAGTAATATTTTATATATTGTTGTTTAAATTGTTAAATGAATTACATTTTCTTTTATTTCGTTCTGGATACTCAGATGATCTTGTGTTATGTATAATATATTATTATTATTTCCATAATAACAACATTATGGCTGATGGTAAGCGCAAATGCCGTCCAGGCAGATTATCTAATGGCATTAGACGACTGTCCCATGACATTTGAGACAATTATCCGGCTGGCCTGCTAAGATGCCTCTTTGAACTATAGCGGAAAGACCCGAGATCATAGGAAGGAGGGAACACATGTCTGGGAACACATAACTGCAAACAGTTATTTATTCATCATAATTCTTCGATATCTTCAATATTTAATCTTTTTTATTTTGTTTTAGTTATCAGAACAAGCAATTATCTGTACAAACTGCTGGCTGCAAATAAATCAAGCTGTAGACAATGAGCAAGATTTTATTCCAACTCCACTGTAAGAAGATTGTATCAATCTCGATTCTTTTGGACATATATAACACCCACAAGTGCTTCATGTTGAAAGGAACACAGCTGGACACCGGACAGTGGGTTGCTGTACTCATACCATGATCATACTGTGGTATTTAGCCTTTAGGTTGGGCTAGGCAGTAGTACAATATGGGAGCACCGGCATTGTTCCTAGATGTTTTGACTGGAGATTATTTTTAAGCTTACTGGTGGTAGGTCTCTCATATGTGAGAGGCCATCTGGGTGGATACCACCGCAGTGTCTATTTCTCCCGTCAAACAGCAGTGTAAACGCACTGTTGTGTTTCGGGTTGAAGGGTATTGTAGCCAGAGTAACTACTGGACATATTGTGACTTAACATCTTATGTCTCAGGATGGCGAGCGCAGTGGAATGCCAAGCATTGCTTTATAATTCAAGGTGTTGTTTGGTTTTGCTACTGTTCATGAGCGGTCGTATCGCTTACCATCAGGCGAACGGCATGCTCGTCTCGCCATTCATAGCAATAAAAAAAAAATATAAATAAAAAAATATAAAGCAAGATCTGGTTTACTTTATTGTCCTCAAGTTTTGTTTGATTTTAGTTTTCTTTCATCAATTAATCCTACTTTTTCCTTATGTGTGCTCAGAAATAACCAGTTAAAATTAATGTCAAATACATTATTTGAAAAATAATATCTTAGACCTTAGGATAATATTATTTTTAAGTTTGCAGAAGTCTAATATACCAAAGTATATTACACTTCTAGGGGTAGACCAAATATAATGTTTAAAATGTTAGCTTGTACAGAAATAATTGCTAGTAAGTTCTTTTACTAGACATTAAGTTATAGAAATATACATGCTGCTATCAGATTCGATTCCATTTTCATAGCGTATTCATTTGTATGGACTATAATAACTAAGAGCTTATTAAGTGCATATGCATAATAATAAAATGATTATTTATTCATATGCTAGCAGTCGAGACAAGTGATTAGTCGGTGCCGTACTGTATCTCATGCCCAGCAGATTTTTATTGTGGATTATTTAAATAGGTTGTTTAGCTGGTATTATGCACCGCACTTACAGCCAGATATAGGTACACTTTCTAAATATTAAATAACTATAAACATTACGAGATTCTGGCAGACTTGTTGCAATTTGTTGTATAGACATTATGTTATATTAGATGATCAATAAAGTATGATACTAATTCCGTTGACGTAAAAACATTTACGAGTTATATAGAGTACAGTAATTTATAGCACAGACGACTAAAATTAATATTTGATTTATAGGAAAACGAATTACGACTTCATATTTCATAAATGTCAAGTTTTGACATCGGTTGTCAAACAATCAAACATGCCGTTTCAGGACGCCATATTGTCCCCTTGTAGTGTTGCTGTTCTTGGCTTGGTATTTATTTTTGTATAAAGCTAATATGCAACGTATAATAGTATTTCATACAGAAATCGAATGCCAATTTCACTAAGTATATTTGGTGAAATGTACCACACATGGCCCAAGGTCCATACATTTCTGGACCATCTCCTTTAGATTTCAAAAAGTGTTTATTGCAATTACGTGGTTGAAATCTTGTTTAAATAATTATTGTCATATTTTATTAAAAGACAAAAAAAAAATACGATTATACGCATGATAAAATATTAACTAGAGCAGGAAGAACATTGAAATGGGTCAAATTTGGGACTTTCGCGATTCTAGTGTGAATAATACACTTTAAAATAACTGCAGATTTTAATATGTATAAATAAACACAAATTTAACATAGTATAATATTTGCTATGCTGCACGGCTGTATAGGTACTTAGCTTAAACTAGTGCCAAATAATAAATGTGCAAACTAAGATTAGCATATTCAGAATGGACATAATGAGTGTGCTTCTGCTAAAGTCCGCATCAGAAACCTTAACTTTAAAAATGTCTATATGGGCAAACTAGTTCGGGGTCAAGGCGAGATTTGATAATTAGAATCGTTTTTGGCACGTACGTTACTATATATTCCTTTACCAAATAATATACTTATGACCTGTCCTATGAACCGTCCTATGACTAGTCTTTCTTTAAGCGGGGCTTGAAGAAAGCACTCTTATTACGGTAGGTACCACCAGGTTGTGCTTGGACCCTAGTATTGCGAAAGTCCATGAGCGGTGGTGACCGCCTTACCATCAGACAGGCCACTTGCTCGGTTGACTGCTAATGCTGATAAAAATACTTATATAAATACACCCTAGAGGTAAATACATCGTTTTGAACTCCACACTATGATGCAGGTATTGCGCCGTGGGTACTAGAAACAGTGAGACAGGCACAGACCCAAAACAACTCCTTTAGACCACATCACACAAAAGTCTGGGATGGGGATCGAATCCGCTTTCTCTCGTTTCACAACAGGCGTCCAACCAATTGCGTCATGTTACATGAATATATTTCTTGACATTAGTTTAGGGTATTTATAACCTAAAGTGCCAAGGCGGACGGACGACCTGGTTAATCTTCAATCGCTTCTTATACCTCAGCCTGTTCATTAACTACCAAGTTAAGTTGAAAATAAGTCTTAAATAAATAATTTGGGCACTAATAATGTAAACAATTCAATCGCCTGTGCTATTTATTCATTCTTGCAAATATTTTAATTGTCAAGGTTCTGCCTTCGGGGATGTTTTTAAGTCATTGACAATCTTCCGCTATGATCTAGTATTTATATAGTCTAATCTGCGGTATTGGGTGTGCGTATTGAGTCCAAAATAACTACTCGTCACATTTTATTTAATAAGATTTCTCTACTATAATATGTACGTATTATACATATAAACTTTCCTCTTGAATCACTCTATCTATTAAAAAAACCACATCAAAATCCATTGCGTAGTTATAAAGATTTAAGCATACAAAGGGACATGGGGACAGAGAAAGCGACTTTGTTTTATACTATGTAGTGATGATTAGGCTATTCATCATTTTCTCCGAACTTATCCTATGACTACGACGTACGATAGAGAATTAGAAAATTTTGTGGAGTTTTCCGTACGACAACCGAACAATCGAACTTCGTTTCGGATCATAGTGTAAGCCCCCTGGGCCCAACTGCTAGTATGTTATATTTATAACAAAGTAACTCTTTCGAAATCAATATGTTCTATTACATTCGTAACCGCGATAGCGACCGATATACACTACGAAGAAAGCTCTCATTATTGATACTTAATTTTTTGGGTACAGACTGAATATTCTCGTCTTAATCAGGCTGACTTGATGGATACAATTTTGATTAGCTTACACATAAGTGCATTGAGTATATTCACTGGCCAGTCAGTAAAAAGTCACTAAGAGGACTTAAACGTGTTATGCAAGACACGTTCACGGGCACGGGTTCCTTGTAGAATCTAGACTACGATTAAGATGTTTTGTTTCGATATAGTCCACCACATTGGCCTACAGTGGTAAGGTGGGCCAATACAGCGATTATTAAGTTTAATATCAATCGCTTACACTGTCGATAATATCCATCGCACTGGCAAATTACCGGGTGGTGAGCTAAGGAGCAAAACACACGACATTATAAATATGAGCGGGCCGGTGATAACTCTTGTACGTCGTGAAGTTCCGAGCGATAAGTGCACAACATGCTTATTCAAGTATTATTAATATGTTTAGTGATATGGATGGCAGTGCAGAGGTGGCAAAGGAGACGTATGTTCGCGCTATGGAAGCAACTGAAAAATAATTACACCATGCTGCCATTTATAGGGCATGCGTACATGTTTTTGGGAAGTGATGAAGGTAGGATGGACTTTTTTTTTTAAATTTTATTTGTTTTTTTTTTTAATTTATTGATTATAAAGGCTTTGTCGCTTTGCGACCATATCGCCCAATGAGAAGAAATACAAACTTTTCTATCTATAACTTAGTTAAACACTTAACAGCTAAATTATAAAGTTTTATGGCTGTATCTGATAGTGGGGTTGCTAAAATACTATTACAAATGCCCACTTCCAATATTTTGTTATTACCAAAAATCAACTTTCTATCACTTTCATTCCGGACGCACTCCATTAAAATATGTTGCACATCTATAGTTCCACATATATCGCAATTGGGTGATGGCACTTTTTTCAAAAAAAAGGAGAATTTATTTGATGGGATGTGTCCGGATCGCAGCCTGAGCGCTATTATCAACATTTTGCGATTTAATATATTTTGGTCAATGGATACGTAGTTATCCGAGGTTGTATAGTTTGATACCAAATGCCCTTTTCTTTTGATCTTCTATCGAAATACTCTTGCCAGGAAGCTATACATTGTTTCTTAATAAAACTTAAATAATTAGAATATAACGGAGTAATTAACATTAGAACACCATCAACAATGGCTTGCTTGGCTAATACGTCAACTTTGTCATTTTCTTTTAATTGTATGTGGGATGGTATCCATTGTAATATAATACGTTTTTTACTATTTTGCAGCTTTAATATGGATTCCAATATAGTATAGGCTATCGGATTCCCTCGCATAGTCGAGGTACATCGAGCCAGATGTTGCAAAGCGCTCTTGGAATCAGTCAAAATAACAAATTTATCATAATTAATGGTATCCAGATAAGAGAGAGCTTCAGCTATTGCAACTAACTCAATATGCATTATTGAGATATTGGAATCCATTTTCAATTTCACATAATTTTCATTGGAAAAGTCAAAAAAAGCTACTCCACCTGTTATTAATTTTGGAACCATCTGTATAAATTTGGCAAAAATTTGAATATTTTTGTTGAATATATTTAGTACAAATATTGTTTATATTAGTACAGCTATACTGAAGTTTGGCTTGGTCCAATGCGGGAATACTATCTGCTATAACATCAAACAAATTGATATTGCTAACCCATGTTTGTAAAGAATTTCGAGGATACTGGTGGAATGGATTGGGAATGAGTTAAGGGATAAACGCATAGATATAATCACCGGTAATTTGCGATAGGACCAATAACGAGAAGAATTATGTCTTGACAGCTCATTAATTACATTGCGTGTCTTATTATTTTTTATTGAATTAGATTTTAACCAAAATTTCCCCGCTAAATATCATCTGCGAATAAATAGTGGCGCAAACATAACTTATTTTCCATAACTGGAATAGGAAAATCTAATAAAACCGCCAATAATGCGCAAGGCTTGGTTTTGTATTCTGTCCAATTTTATTAGATTGACAACTATTATCATATAAAAAACTTGCATAATCAATTCTGCTACGTATAATAGCTATATATAGTCGTCTTAAATGTTTAAGCTGAACTTCGCTGTCGCTTTTGGTTCCTTCAGTGAAAATGCCGGGTGTCCAATACCCCTTCCCACTTCCCATTCTTTTACCATTTTGTTCTGCTTCCAAATATGATGGGCCGGCAACACATCTATTGGTACTCCTGGTAATGTTAGTTAACATTTTTTAATAAAGATTTGATCACATATAATCACAATGTTAGAAAATGTTTTCATGGTAGATAATGTTAGTAAACATTTCTAAACAAAATTGTTAACTAACAAATTGTAACAAAATAAAACATTTGTTATAATTTGTTTCTAAACATATGTCCAGGCAACCGCAGGGGTATACGGAGATATGTTTTTTACACAAAAAATAAAAGCTAATCCAATGAGCAAATCTCCTTTCATTTTTCTCCAAAGGCGCCGGGTGTATGACAATGACTGACCCTGCTCAGTGATCAAGGGGCGTTAGAATTCCACCACGGTATCCCCTGCCTGTCGTATGGGGCGACTAATAAGGGTCATCGGAGTCGCTGGGCACATAGCGGGGGTGTGCATTGGCCTCGTATCTGTCACGGATGCTCATCTCACCATGCGCGTCCGAAGTAGGGAAACTGGGGACATCTGCCCCCTCCCAAGTGAGCTTTAAACTCATTAAAAAAAATGGCAGATTGCGCATAGTTGCATCAACAAGTGCCCAGAGGGTTATTTTCTCCGCTTCCGGACACCTCATCTGCGTGTCGTAAACGCTGATCAACTTGGTAACAATCTTCTTAATCATTACTCTTAAAGTAATGATCAAGGGGGTTGTGGGTTACCACACAAGTCGGTCGCTCCGTCTGTCGACTTTAAGTATACTCTTCCGGACGCTCGAAGAAAATACTACGGCAACCCCATTCCAGCCAGTAGCCAGTAGGAGATCCACTGTAAACAGCTTGTAACCCTGCCCGATATCCCGAGACTTGCCCCCATTCCATCGCGTTTGTTGGAGAAACGCGACAAGCAAGTGTTCCAACCTATGTTAGTGGTGCGGGCAGCCCTGCAGTGCATGGAGCGTTACTGAAATTAGTCGTCGCTCACAACGAATATTGAAAATGCTTGCTTGTATTGTGACAAAAAAAAATTGTTAAATCAAAGATAACAATTCTTACCATCGTTAAGACAAAATCTACAATATTTATTTTAGCATTTTTATTTCAACGTACGTTTTATTACAGAATTTAATAGACAGCTCGATTTTCCTGGCCATCTTAATGATACTCAAAAATGGTATTTGATTTGTGGTATAACAGCAGTGTTTCAACCGAAATGTGGACTTAATTCTAGCAGATTTTGTAAATATATTCAGGGAATTTAAATAAGCAAGACTTGCCCAACGAACAAGACAAAATAAAGGGGCGCCTGCGGCGCCCCTCTGTTCCTGCGCCTCTGGGCGGTCGCCCGTGCGCGCCCTACCCTAACGCCGGTACTGATGGTAAGCGATACGACCGCTCATAGACAGGCAAAACCTAACAATACCTCGAATTACAAAGCAATGCTTGGCATTCCCCTGCGCTCGCCATTCTGAACAGTGAGACATAAGATGTTAAATCTCAATATGTCCAGTTACTCCGGCTACAATGTCCTTCAATTAGAAACACAACAGTGCAGCTTCACGAAATAGACATTGCGGTGGTACCTACCCAGGCGGCCTCTCACATATGAGAGACCTACCACTAGTAAAACTGAACATTTATGCTGAATATTTGAATTATGTTTCTAAGGCGATCATTTTTGTTTACTTGTTTACAGACAGAATGAACATGTTTCAGCGGCTCGGAATGGAAGCAATAGATCGAGGAGGACTTATGAGTCTCTGGCAGGGCAACCGGCTTTACATAAGTAAGTGTTTTATTTACTGTATACTTTTATTTACAATTACAATGTCAATGTATCTAAGAACCGAAGCAACACCTACCTTGCCCCTTTTTCTCTAATTTTTATGAACCTGGTTTATGTGTTATATCGATCAGTATTGTAACGGTTTTACTTATAGGCACTTTTAAAACTTATTTTAGCTTATTTACCTATTGAATGTTTTGTCTTCTTCGCCCAAACTGAATTCAAAAAACGTTCGAAAGAGACAAAATATTTCATTTCTAAAATAGGTTTTAGAACTGTCTATGAATAAGGGAGTAAGTGTTTGGTAGTAGCGGTAAATAGTATTAACCTTCTACGGTTTGGCGTGGGTATGCGTTGTTGCCATACTGTTGCGAAAAAATTAGGAAATTAATTAAAGTTTTTCTCTTTTCACATTTTATTATACAGGGTATATTAAGACTGCTACCGAAAACGAAGCCAGGTGGTAATTTAAGCGACTTCAGACACAATGCAACAGAAAATGTTGGAAAAAAAGCAACAATTTTTTTTATTGTTATTTTTTTTAATAGTCTTATTTGGGTGGTAATATATTTGTTTTCTAAAATAATAGTGTATACCCTTTTATTTATAAAGACTCTAAGGTATAAAAGAGATTATTAAATTATTAGTTTAGCAAAAACTATGGATTTACCACCCAAAAATGACGATATATAAATAACGATAAAAAAAAAAAATATCGCGTTTCTTTGCAAAATATTTTATTAGATTGTGTTTGTAGTCACTAAAACTACCACCCAGCTTCGTTTTCGGTAGCAGTCTTGAGATACCCGGTATACTTCTCATCAGAAAAATCGAAACACATTGCAAGTTTATGTTTTGTAAGGATTGTCAGAAAAATCACTGGTGTCATGTCACTGGTAGTAGGTCTCTCATATGTGAGAGGCCATCTGGGTAGGTACCACCGCAGTGTCTATTTCTCCCGTCAAACAGCAATGTAAGCGCACTGCTGTGTTTCGGGTTGAAGGGTATTGTAGCCAGAGTAACTACTGGATATATTGAGACTTAACATCTTATGTCTCAAGGTGGCGTGCAGTGGAATGCCAAGCATTGCTTTGTAATTCAAGGTGTTGTTTGGTTTTGCTACTGTTCATGAGTGGTCGTATCGCTTACCATCAGGCGAACGGCATGCTCGTCTTGCCATACATAGCAATAAAAAAAAATCTTTATAAATTAAAATTAAAATTACGATTTGAAATCCTCATATTATTCACTAATAAATGCTAATAAACGACAATTTACATATAACTTGGAAAAAAGTTCACGATGCGGTGACAACTGGCATTTATATTTTAACAATCACGTCAACACTATTATATATAGTATATCTATATATAGTATACCAATGTCATTGTGTTCGTTGAATAATTTTATACGCAGGTATTTCCATACATTTTCATACGGTTCTCTTTCTTTTGTGGTTTAAAATAAAGAGATTATTAACAACAATAAATAAAAAATAACAAGTATCTAAACATTTTCCGTCGTGGTATATCGGGTTTTCATGTTGATACTAAATTCGATCTTAGCGCTCTCATTAAAAATAGATTCATATTTGGCAAGCTATATATTCCTAAATATACACATTTTTCTGATACTTGCAAGGTGTTTCGATTTTCCTGATGAGAAGTATATTTAACATGTTAATACTATTACATTACGAGTATTAATGCTTTTTGTTTATATTAAGAACACATACCTAAAACAATGTGTTAAATGGAGAAATAGTTTTCCTAATATTTTGAAAACAGCATGAAAACCACGCATTCGCAAAAGACCGTAGATGATCTATAGCTTCACCTCTTATCAGGTAGTGAAGCTGGAACTATCAAAAATGTTTTAATAATACAGCAGTATATTTATCATTTATTTATTCAAAACAATATTATACACAAACTTGTTGAGTTGTTTGAGACGGTACCACCGTCGCCTCCGCAGTAGAGTTCATTCCCACCACCTGGAGGCGTACCGCTCCCGAACGGTACGTTTCCAGCGTTCTTTCCTACCACGTACATGCAAGCTCTAGAATGAACTCCCTTCATTGGTGTTTCCTCAGCGCTATGACCTGTCCTTCTTCAAACGAGGTTTAAAGAGAGTACTCTTTACTGGTGGTAGGTCTCTCATATGTGAGAGGCCATCTGGGTGGGTACCACCGCAGTGTCTATTTCTCCCGTCAAACAGCAGTGTAAACGCACTGTTGTGTTTCGGGTTGAAGGGTATTGTAGCCAGAGTAACTACTGGACATATTGAGACTTAGCATCTTATGTCTCAGGATGGCGAGCGCAGTGGAATGCCAAGCATTGCTTTGTAATTCAAGGTGTTGTTTGGTTTTGCTACTGTTCATGAGCGGTCGTATCGCTTACCATCAGGCGAACGGCATGCTCGTCTCGCCATTCACAGCAATAAAAAAAAAAACCTCTTATCGATGTAGGCAGCGACTTTGTTGTGCTGGTCCCTTGGCACTACGGAGGTCCATGAGCAGCGGTAGCCGCTTACCATCAGGCGGGCCGCTAGCTCGTCTGCCTACACGGCAATAAAAAAAAACTTAAACTTTAATACTAAATAGAAACCATAATTTAGAAAAAAGGCAGATTACGATCTTTTCGTTCTATAGAAATGTCTTACAGACAACCATGGGACGGATTTAATCGAAGGAGTGAGAGAGAGAGAGAGGGCAGTTTTAATATAAATAATAATAGCTAAAATACTAATTATTATAATAGCTATATCATGATTTCACTTAAAAATTCATCTGTTTCATTATTTGATTGTATATTTCAACAACATTTCAGAATTACATAAACATAGTAACCACGTTATAAATGTCGATAATTTGCTAGTAATAATATTTAATTATACAAAAATAATATAATTCTTTAATTGTGTAATAATTTTATATTTCTGTCTAAATGCTTTACTTATTATCGGCCTATTGTCTTCAGGAGAATACAAAATAATAGACTTATCTATTTTAATAACTTAATTTGTATAGTAAACAATTGGAAGAAAAAATATGGAATGATATACTTATATGTAATTGTTTTCATGAGTTACAAGGAATCCTGTTCAAATTATGATTGATTAACTGAAGTTCGTTCTAGACGTTGAAATAAAAATTACACTTATAAGATTATATTCAAAAATAATTTTAAAATGTGGTGCGAAAAAAAAAACCGTAGACAATGATTTATTAATGAAAATAATTATTTTTAGTAATTAATTAAACTGAACATGTTGACAGACGCGTCTGAAACCATTACCAATAGGCCACCACTCGCAATATGTGCGATGGTCGCGGGTTCAAATCTCAGGGCACCTTCGTCTTTTCGGTTTCATGTGTATATTGGTAGTCAACAACCACGCACTATAACATTGAAGGAAAACATAATCAGGAATGCATACCATAGCGATTTGTAAGAATATACCTATATATGGTATGTAAAGTCCGCCAACCCGCACTAGGTCAGCGTGGTGGACTATATGACCTTAACCCTCTTAACTCTCGATTGTAGAGGAGGTTCATGCCCTGCATTGGGACGTATTTACGTTCCCTTCAGCTCATATGGGCTAACACAGATGCCTTATTAAAATGAGGTTATAATCATGGACGAAAAAATATCAATCGTATAGTCACTGAATATTTATTTATTAGTTAGATTTCTTTACGGTAGATTATTTTATTTTGGACCGTATTGTAATGATATGCCAAGATTTTTTTTAAATGTTATTGAATCATAGCGATCAAATTGTACTGAAATAAGGGCGGTTTCATTGTGCAAGTTACTTGTAGGGAAGTTGCGAAATTTTATGCAAGTTCAACAGACCTGCCTACAAGCTACAATTTTGCATTTGGGTAGTTTGAACGTGCAAAGGTAAGTTGAATGATTTCGACTCCCATCCATAAATTTTTACTGAGTTTTGTACGTGTCCTCTTTTATTCAAGTTAAACTTCCATACAATTGCACACTCTCGAAGAAATGTTTCCAAGCAAATTGTGTGTAAATATTATGTTTGATATGATATGATTAAAGTTAGAGTTCCACCGGGCTTGTGTATAATCTCTCAGATAAATTAAAGAATGATGACTATTATTTTTCAGTGATAGCAGACCCGGTAGATGCCGAGTGTGTTTTGAAAACGTGTCTGGAAAAAGATGACGTGCTCAAGTGCTCTCGACTTCTTACTGGAAACGGCAGTGTGTTTGCTCCAGGTAATTCAATTTGCATGAAGTATACTCATTTACTCTCCATAAATAGTTTCTATGGCGCATTGATTAAAAAACCGACTATGAAACATACGGTGCAGATTCGATCCCCGTACTATGACAAATGTGGGAGTGGTCTATAAACATTCCTTTCGCATCCTGGGTAGGTACGCGAAATAAATTATAGTAATACCAAAAAGTCTTTTGGACTTTATAATTCACCCAAAATATGGCTTGTAATATTATTACAACATATAAATCTGAGTATGGCATCGGGACATTGAAAGTAATTTTTGAGAATCTTAAAACTTCTGTGTAAACAACAATTACGCAATGTCGTTGTTAACATTTTTTTTTGTTTCAGTGCCGATCTGGCGACCTCGGCGTAAATTCCTCGCGCCAACATTTAGTCCGAAGAACCTGATGCAGTTCGTGAACATATTCTCCCAGCAGAGCAACGTTATGGTCGACAAGTTGAAGAGAGCGGCGGGCTCCGGAACATTCTCCATATGGAAATACATTACTACATACTCAATGGATTCAGTCTGCGGTAAATTTCATTCAAATATATACATCCTTCATGGCTTAATCGGTTTTCAAATCCTAATGTTGATGTCCTAAATTCAAATAAAATGTATACACATTTTTCTGATAATCCTTAAAAACATAAACTTGCAAGGACCCATTCTGGAAACAACGTTCACAAGCGTGCTGGGTTTTAAGGCCTGTAGTATCGGCATAACGGTGAAGGAAAACATCGTGAGGAAACCTGCATACCATAACGATTTATAAGAATTTCTATGGTATGTGAGTCCGCCAACACGCACTAGGCCAGCGTGGTGGACTATATGGCCTAACCACTCTCAGTCATACTCCCGATTGTAGAGTAGGCCCGTGACCTGCAGTGGGACGTATATGGGCTGATACAGTATCGGCATATCCATTTTCCAACGGAGTAGCGTAAGACAAACTTAACAGCGTTTCTTTTATCGAAATTAAATAAAGCAGCTTTATTATTTTTATGCCATACGACCGGAAGGTGATAAAAATATTGAGAAAGAGAATTTCTATACTTTGTAAAGTCCGCTAGCCTGAACTGGGGCAACGTGGTAGACTATATGGCCTAAGCACTGTCAATCGCACTCTTGATTGTAGAGGAGGCTCGTGCCCTGCAGTGGGACGCATGTGGCACATAGAGACAATTTTAAAGTTATGTAAAGTCTGCCTACTCGCAATAGGCCACCATGATGAAATTACATGGCCTAACCTTTCAAAATCGTTCTTTCGATGTAGAGGAGGCTCGTGTAGTGAGACGTATATGAGCTGATACATATGTTTACATAATATGCTACGTATTGTATAACATTAAACAAAAACGAACTTCTGACCTTCACAAAAATACATAGCCTCGGTGAGTTTAATCTAAGCACACTTTATGTCAATTAAAACCTAAACAAATAAAAATAGTTACCTAGTTGAAGTTGTGTACAAATATTAGTTCAGTATAATTCGTAAACATTACCTTTGTAATAAATTACTAACTAATAGTAGATTTAAACTGTTTGTTGAATGTATTCGACAAGTTTAAAGAACGATGGCGTCATTGCTCTAGTAGGTAAAGGTAACTCATAGAACGGGAATATATTTAGCGAGAGAAAAAACAACGTACTTCAGTGAAAACTCTTGGCAAACTGTTTTTTAATCATTTTAAAATAAGAACCACCATAAACAATATTCCATAGAGTTTATTTGATTTATAGAAAACCTATACTTTCTAACAGTAACAGCGGCATTTTAGCACCAGAAGTAAAAACCTCCTAGGAGTAGTTATTTACTATTCTGCCTATGAAGGTAGAAGCCGAAGATTTGAGTCTCGCAACAAAACATAAGTTTATTAGAACCACAAATATTTAATCCGTTGGGACATGAAAATTATATCTATTCATGTTTCACACATATTCGAACTCCTGAATGAGATACCAAGTATTTAGAAGAGGGTATCAGAAGCTATGTTTCTTTTGCGTAACACCAACCAGTCACGGAATCGAACTAAGTATCTGCAGTTTGGTAGATGACGCCCAGGTAATAACTATGTAGCGATACCCAGATCATCTTCATCTAATTTATTGGTTTTCGGATATTTTAAATTATCGTTTTTCATTCTTTATTTATGTATTTGCTCGGATTTCAGAAACCACGCTAGGAGTGAAGGTGAACGCTCAGAACGATTCGTCGCTGCCGTTTCTGAAAGCGTTTGAGGAGATATGTAAAATGGACTCCGCGCGGATGTGCAAGCCATGGCTTCACAACGACAGTGTGTACAAAATGATGCCGCAGTACAAACTGCACTGCAATTACAAAGCCATAATCTGCAGTTTTATTGATCAGGTATTGATTTCTTAGATTTGGGCGAATGTTACATGTACATATGTACGTAATTGGTTTAATTTCAGGTAGTTATTAATGCGCCAACCCGCAATAGGTCAACGTGGTTGACTCTATGGCCTAACCCCTATCCATCGTACTCTCAATAGTCGACGAGGCCCGTGCCTTGAAGCGGGACAGAAATGGGCTGATCGTATCGTGACGAAGAATATGCTTACTTACCTACAATCATGTTGATGAGCCGTATATCACCGATCTTGTAGTATTGTTTCTTTTGTTCCATCTTGACATATTCATTTAGTTGCAACAATTCAGTTGTATGCATCTGGAGGAATGTATTTACTGAGAAGAAAAAGGAAAAGAATAATTGTTGAAGTTATATTATTCACGCCAAATTATTCTAGGAAATAAATATAAATATTAAAGCTATTTCCATAATATTCATTAATATGAATAATCATTTTCCAGATAATAAGATCGAAACGCAAAGCACTCGAAGAAGAGAAGCATAAAGCGGTACCAGATCAAAGTAAGTTCATATTAAATAGTAAAAAGCCCCTACACCTATAAGAACAAGGGGGTCGGTAGAGTTGCCACGAGTCCGCAAATATTGATTAAGAACAAACCCATAGCCTGACCAGACATAATTAACAGTATGATAGAGTACAACTGGGAGAAACCTTTAAACCTAAATCGCATTGTCTATTTCTCCCGCCAAACAGCAGTATAAATGCATTGTTGTGTTCCATTTTGAAGGATATTGTAGCCAGAGGACCTACTGGACATAATTTTAATTTTTTAAGCTTTGTAATTCAATGTGTTGTTTGGTTTGGCTCCTGTTTATGACGGTCGTATCGCTTACCATAAGGCGAATAGCATGCTCGTATCGCCATTCAGTGCAATAACAAATAAAATTTCCAGATCCTTCGTCAGACGGCTTCAAAACATTTTTGGAGCTGCTCATAGATTCCTCGGGCGGTGAGAAAGGGTACACTAATGTAGAACTGCAAGAGGAGACGTTGGTTCTGGTGCTGGCGGGAACTGACACGTCCGCAGTCGGGGCGGCGTTCGCGGCGGTTATGCTGTCCAGGCATCAAGATGTGCAGGAGAAAGTCTACCAGGAGTATGTATCTAGTAATTTTATTTTTTCATGTCTTTCTCCCACCAAATAGCAGTGTAAATGCACATTTGTGTTTCGGTGTGAATTACATGGTAGCAAGAATAACTACTGGACATATTGAGACTCATGTCTCAGGATAAAGAGCGTAGTGGAAAACCAAGCATTGCTTTGTAATTCAAGGTGTTGTTTGGTTTTACCACTGTCCATGAGCGGTCATATCGCTTACCATCAGGTGAAAGACACCTTAGTCTCGCTATTCATAGGTATAAAAAATATTGCCTTGTAGTTTGGATTTGGTGTGGTAGTAAGTACTTCACTACTTAGTTAAGCGATAGTATGATTACCTGGGACTATTGTTAAAATGAGTCGGCTAAAACTATTCCTTGATGGTACTATTCTCTCCAGGAAATTGCCGTGTAGAGACGGTTCTTCTATCCGCATATTTTTCTTCCCTTCCATTACCACTATGAGAGGCGCAAAACACACCCATAATCCAAATGTGTGATTTGTAATAACTTTACATCAGGTAGTCCTGTTTGCATGGTTTCCATAGTTTTTAAAAATGAATGCTGGAAAAATTCAAGTCCATAACGAAAGATTTTGTAAGCGATGTTTTGTAGAAAAATATTTTCCTTTAGGTTGCAGGAAGTGTTTGGTGACTCAGATAGACCCATAGTGGCTGAAGATTTGCCTCATCTGAAGTACCTGGATGCTGTGATTAAAGAAACTCTGAGGCTGTATCCTTCAGTGCCGGTTATAGTAAGACGGGTGGACAGAGACGTGAAATTACGTAAGTATTACTCCATAGCCTCCGTGGCTAAGTTGGTCGCATTGTCAATTTCTCCCGCCTAAGTAGTGTAAATTCACTGTTGTGTTTCGGTTAGAAGGGCACTGTAGCCAGAGTAACTACTGAACATATTGAGTACTGAACACCTTAGTCTCAGTTGAATGCCGAGGATTGTTTTGTAATTCATGGTGTTGCTACTGTCCATGAGCGGTGTTATTGCTTACTATCAGGCGAATGACATGCTCGTCTCCCTATTAATTGAAACAAAACCGATTTATCTATTAATCTCGATTAATTTATTTTGTTAACATGATTTTTTTGATTAGCTTCAGGCCCCACCTTAGTGAGAGATTGCGGGATCGCCGTCAACATATGGGCTATACATAGAAATCCTAATTACTGGGGACACGACGCCGAAATATTCCGACCAGAACGGTTTATAGACAGCCCTCCAAAGCATCCGGCTGCATTTATGGCTTTCAGTCACGGACCCAGGGCTTGCATTGGTAAGTATACTGCTATACATTACATGAAACAATATAGTTCTTCTGTAATTTTTTCAGAGGGTAGGTACACAACTGCCACTGTCCATAATTCACTTAGCTACTGGCACGTCCACACCTGTCAATGTCAAATTTAAATTTTTAAAATGAACCCTATTTTTATTTACATTTTCTCTGGTTTCCCTTCAAAACGTATAAATCTTTCTTTTATTTACATTAGGCTGTCATATTGACATTTTTAAGCCTCTAAAGAGGTCGGGACGTGGGAGTACTTAGTTTATATTCATTATTCAGTTAAATTGTATTAAGTTTTGTGTCCCTTGTTAAATATTTTGATTTGATATTTCAAAACAAGTAAAAATCAATTTTTTTTCTTTCCAAGAAGTCCTATAGAGACAATATCACATCATTTTTTTAAAAATAAAATCGCTGTATTGTAATTTTTCTATGTATAATCCCAGGTTATCAATACGCCATGATGTCTATAAAGACCGCGACAGCAGCGCTCCTTCGTCAGTACCGGGTACTACCGGCTTCTACAGGAGACAGAATGACCAACGAAGACAAAAACAAACCGATTCGAGTGAAATTCGACGTTATGATGAAAGCCGTGGACCAATTCCCAGTGCAATTACAACCTAGATTCAAATAGACTATGGATACTGATAATAGATGGCAGCAGTAGTAAATCAAATAGAGCTCAAAGATTATTTATTTATCTTTAATTATAAGAATTATTTTTAAAGGTGATGATTAGATAATTTTGCACTTGGTTGAAATTATGAACATTTAGAAAAATATAACTGTTAATAGCGCGCGCTCACCGCTACAACAGCTAAAATCGACGTTATGCCATTTTGAAGTAGATGTCGCTCTTTTCAGCATCACCTAATTACTGTGCCTAAGAAAATAATGTGAGCAACAAATCAATGATTTAAAATATAATGTAATATTGTAATACAATAGCATACTAACGAAAAGTTATATTTCGGTAATAAAGCACTAAATATGTACAACATAAACTGATATTTGATTGTTTATTTCAATAAATATAATATTATAAATCATATAATATTTCTTACAATTTATGTAATTAATTGTATAAATTCGTGATTTAAGTTACTTTTATTATACAAATAAGAATAAATTCTTACGTGCGTACATAAGTACACACAATTTTTTGGAATTTTATTTATAGTATTATTTTACTTATAAATAAATAAATAACACCCAACTGTAACATACATAGTCCTGACCCCACACTATACACGAGTAATGTACATAATATTATAAGAGAAAATAATCAGTACTAATGGCGTTGTAATCAGAAGCAATTTCATACATAAAACCATGGAATGGATTATGTCAAAAAAAGTTTGATTTACAGTATAATTTTAATTAAACCTTGTATTTTATATACCCGCTATCTGACTATGTAACTAGAAATACCTAATTGATAGAGAGTTTATTTAATTTATAAAGTGGATTATTAGGTTTTGATTTTTTATTGATTTCTGGTTTGGCACTACGTTTCTGAGTACGATTTCCTTGCATGCAGATTTTTTTTTTTAATAATTTATTATCAACGGGATTATCAATTTTCAAACTTTAAAGGATGTTTACTTAAAATATGTGAAATTGCAAGTATTAACCGGTCCGAAAAAGATTCCTGTGAGAAAAATCAAAATAAAAGTAACTTATTATAATGTTCTATTCGTGCGTTCGTTAATTGGTTACGTATGTTTGTATGTACGCAATTAAATAGCTCCTATGTCAAATCAATACACATAGTACTTAAACTCTATATACAAAATGTTTTATAGTATTATTTATGTTAAATGCTTATTAGTCTTTTATATAATAAATTATTGATTACTATTTTATGATACATTCTTTTTTTTTCAAGGATTTACATACATATATACATGAACTCACGCCTTTTTCCCAGAAGGGGTAGGCAGAGGTGCCAGGACACCCACATTTCGCCTTGTATGTTCCGTCCCACAATGTGATAGGTGGCGAGCCTATCGCCATATCGGGCACAAATTCCTGACTCTGGGCCGATAATGAATTGGATGATAATGAAATGGAATGGAGGATTTACATAATTTTCTTGAATCTGTGTCTAAGTAAACGATACGTTTTATTAAGACGGTGCGTAGCGGTTTTATGTTATCATCGGTTCTAATATTACTTCTAAGCCAGCGAATTGCGTAGATGTTCAATATTGTTATGGATGAATCAAGGAATTTAATGTGACCATTATTGTGGCATTCATCGCTGTGTTAGGCGACTGATACTGACTGTCTGTTTTTTTATTAAAAAAAAAACTACACAATGAAACAGATTTAATAGGGAAATAAAACTGTTACAATTTTTGGCACAAAAGTCCTAACTTCTTGATCCCTATTATAGTGGTTGCTAGAGAATCGAATCGTCGCCAATGCAAAAAAATAATTGACTTAAATTAAATGAACATAAACTAGTATTCGAGGAAATTGACTTAGCATTATTGTTGTAAAGGAATATTACAAAAGGCAACGCAATATAGAAACGTATTATGCTGAGGTTTCAATCAATACATTTATGGTAGGGTTGTAACAGCTCGCTAAGTTCGAGTTTGACGGAAACAGTGTAATATTAAGTCAGTATTAGACTGGCGGTCACGAAATGGTACCCTAGAAATGGCCAAAGAGTTAGAAGCAGCTACCTGCTCGATGGTTGGATGATATTGCTAAATATATCGGCAAACAGTGGATAAGACTCGCGCTATACCAAAAAATATGCCGTGATCGAGAGGAGGCCTATACCCAGCAGTGAATTGATACGGGTTGAAAAGAAGACTGGCAGCGTATTGTATCAGGGAAATTGTTTTGTTGTGGCAAGCAAAAAACTCTTTAATAAGCCAACAAAAATTAGACTTAGTAAGAATAATACTAAGGGCTCGGAGCCCTCTATTTGAGCGCCACGGAACCCGTAGGTTAACTTCGACTCCGTCCAGCGAATTATTTTGCTCTTTACCATACAAAAACTTAGCTGATGGTGACGTACATCTATAGACCGCAATACCGTAAAATTGAATTATTTTAGAAACATCAAGAAACCCATGGAAAAAAACGTGGCTGCTAAACTAAACTAGCTAAACTTTAATAAATTTTATATCTTTCGAAATATAGTATTGTTCTTTTATGAGTATACGCACAATATTAACATTATAATATTTTGTATGTAGTATATTAATCATGTATCCTACATACATATTATATATTTATGTGTATGTATAGACTTATTTAAGTAGTATACTATATTATGTTAATTTTTGTTTGTATGTGCATGACAGGTATAATACGCGCCACGAAAGATGAGACTTGGCACACCACGTGGTTTGACATGCGCAGAAGACGAGTTACGGGTCTCTTTAGCGGTATGAAGTGCGATGCGGGAAGGGATAGGGCGTCATCGGGGCGGCGGAGCGTGCGCGGGAGGCGCGGTACGGCGCTGCGCATGCGCGTTAGTTGCATCCCGATCTCCTCACCCCGCGTACGCGCCGCTTAACTCCATAGTACAGACAAGTGCAGCCGCTTTTTATAACTTTCGTTGTTGCGTTTTATAAGAGTGCAATTTTGTAGAACTGCATTATTTTATTTTTAACTTTATTATATTGTAATAAATATTGTTAAGAATTTGAGCTTTTATTGCCAATGCTTGACATTTCAATATATCCAGTAATTACTCTGGGTACAATGTCCTTCAAATCGGATCACAAGAGTGCATATACACTGCTGTCTGGCGGGAGAAATAGACATTGCGGTGGTACATACCCAGGCTTGCATACTTACATCTTCTACTTACTTACACTTCCGTGTACACTTACACTTACATGTCGTCGAAAAATGAGGTATTCAAATACATTTTGGGTAACTGTTTGGTATACGACTGTACCTGCGCAGGTCCCCCACTACTAACATGCTTCAAGTCTCATCTTTCGTGGCGCGTATTATACATCAGTTTATTTTTATCCCTTAATCTCCCTCCTTTTACTTTTAAGACTTGTCTACCCCCATTTTCCTATTTCCATTCACTCCAGTCCATCCAAAGATTGTCTAGAAGATATGACCTACTGCGATAAGACCGCCAGTTTTTCTGTAAGTATAGGTTAAGTTTTGAAATAATTTTTTTGTTGTGTATTTTTTTTTTCATTTTTTGTTGTACAATAAAGTGTAATAAAAAAAAAAATAAGTTTGAATCAATTTTGTTCATTCATTTTACGTTTCTATTAGTGCAGCATCAAAGTTCCTTTTAATTTGAATGGAAGTTTTTTTACTGATCACTATAGATATTTATAAACAATCGACTGGCGAGAAATATTGATCTATGTCACACTAAGCGGTAAAATTAAGTAGTCAATTTAAAATCAGATGGATAAAGGATGACCTCGAATCGTGGCTCACAAGCAGCTGTTTTTTTAGGTCAGGAAAACGAGCAAACATGTTACTTGATGATATGAGATCACTGCCGCCTTTGAATATCCACAACGCTTGGATCATGGATGTGTTGCCGGCCCATCAAAGAAGAAAAGGATGGAAAGAGGCAAGGGTGTTCGGCGCCAGGTATATTGGTATTATATTGTGTCACTCTGATACCCCATTTGTATATTAGTCACTAGTCTGACGAATAGAAGTTCTTACCAACAGCTAATGGGGTACAAAACTCATTCACCAAACGAAATGTAATATCATTGCATGACGAAGGTTTTCTTTGGGACAGTAGTTCTATTCCGATTGGGCAACGCCTGCACCAATGGCGGATCCAGAGTGGATGTCTTGGGGCATAACCCCCTGGGTTGGCCCCAGATTGACAGAATTTATATTATCTTGTTGATGAAAGGAGAAGCGGCAAACATGGATTTGGTACTTGCCGCCTTAGAAGAAGTTTTAACATTTCAGAAGACCTTTTCAATGACGCATCGCTTGTTGTTATTGCTCACTATACCGAGGCCCTATCGCGTGATTTTCGTGCAGTCTTTAAGTAGCTATATTTTTATAATACAGCGAATTGGGTTTTGTTGCCTTAGAAGAAGTTGTAGCACCCGAAAAACCTTTCTAATGACATATCACTCTTTGTTATTGGCCGGTAGGTTGGGATGCCCGTTCTGGTTTATAAGTACAATAAACTCAAAATTTGATTGTGTGTGTGTGTGTGTGTGTGCGTGCGTGCGTGCGTGCGTGCGTGCGTGCGTGCGTGAGTGCGTGCGTGCGTTCGTGCGTGCGTTCGTGCGTGCGTGCGTGCGTGCGAACGCGCGTGCGTGCGTGCGTGCGCGTGCGCGTGTGTGTGTGTTTACAAATCACGGCTAAAAGCGGCGGCAAAGCTTAAAAAAATCATTATTACGAATTCGAGTATTTAAAACGTACCCGGTGTTTTGACAGGTACTATATGACCTTCCCTGGCTTGAAAGCTAGATCCGCTCTTGGCTTGCACTATCTAGATGAAACGGATATACCAATATCAAGATATTATTATAAAACGGGACTGGTATATGACTCAAGAATTTGTTTGTATGTACGGTCAAGAAATATGGCCTCATTCATAAACAGATTAAAATGCTGTTTTAGTAATCGAATGTTTTTTTTCTTTGCTCCAACTGAATTCAAAAATCGTTCGATAGGGACAAAATATTCGGTAGCTAAATAGGTTTATAAGCTGTTTAATAATAAAGCTATAATAAGACTATAAGGGCAAACAGATCGTCGGACAGTTTTCTACGAATAATAACAAATATTAGAAAGTGTACAATTAATTATTTGTCAAAATTTTATCAATCTTATAACTGCTGGACTTACAATAGTATATTTTTTCACAGTCACGAATAACAAATTCCAATTAATTTAACACTGCCTTTTCGCCAAAAAGCAAATGACGTCGTAGAAGGATTAAAAAAAACACGATTACCTTAAAATACGTCGAATAACATATTATTGCTACTCGCGTGAATGTGAAAATATCCACGTGAAGAATTTATATCTTTTGCGTAATATTGTTGGAATGTATAATGACTTGGTGCAATTATAAAAACTGTTAAGCTACACGGAAGCAGGTTTTCATTTGGCACTTCGGCACTAGTAGGTACAGCCATGGGGTACAGAACAGTCGGCATTAGGCGAAGCGATCACCGCACTGGCATCGTGATAGGGAATACTATTTATTTATTATTTATTTACTGGTGGTAGGTTTCTCATATGTGAGAGGACATCTGGGTAGATACCACCGCAATGTCTATTTCTCCCGTCAAACATCAGTGTAAATGCACTGTTGTGTTTCGGATTGAAGGGCATTGTAGCCAGATTAACTACTGGATATACTATGAGCCTTAACATCTTATGTCTCAGAATGGCGAGCGAAGTGGAATGCCAAGCATTGCTTTGTAATTTAAGGTGTTGTTTCGTTTTACTGCTGATTATGAGCGGTAACATCGCTTACCATTTATACTTATTTTGCAAATAATACATAACTAAGTCATTGTTTTTTACTACAAATAATTTAATATGAATTTAAAAAAAATAAGTTTTGATCTGAATTTAGGTTATTCGAACAAAGAATGCATCATCTATATCGATTTCGAGACCTATCGGATCAATAACAAAAAAGTTAAAATGGCGGCCACAAATTTCGTCTCTGATATCGATTTTAAGATCAATTGGATCAATAACTAAAATTTCAAAATGGTGGCCAAAATTTCCAATTTCGACTATGAATTTAGATTATTTAAACATAGGGTTCGTCAGGTATCGATTTTGAGACCAATCGGATCAATAACTAAAAAGTTCAATATGTTATCCCTTATTTTACCCCCATTTGCCGTTTTTCCAAATTGTTGCATACCATTATATGCCCTTGTTACTCCAGGATAATATACCATTCGAATGGTGAAAGTATTTTTAAAATCGGTCTAGTAGTTGTTTGGTTTATTCATTAGAAACAAAAATCCTAAAATTCAAAAATACAAATGCTTCCTCTTTATAACATTAGTATAAATAATATTTTAAGTTAGGGTTAAAAATAGAAAGATTAACCCTAATCTTCGACCTTTCTAGTGATTTCAGGAACCATGTAGCTCGTTCTGGAATATTTCCAGTACAGCGAAAAAGCAGGATTATGGGCACCAAGGCGCGGAAGCTGGGACGATTGCTTAGAATTTAGCGGCTTAGCGCTTGTGGCCTCCACCAGGCCATCGCAAGTGTAGCAAAAAGGCTTTTCTTTGTTGGTATTTTATGTGAAATGAATATTTGAAGTATTCATTTCAAATTATACATGTAACACTTGATTTAAATGACTTCAATTATTTATTTATGCGACATTACAAAAACAAGTGTTCGTATCAGGAAGGAAGAGAGAAGAGAGAGTTAAAATGTGTCAAACATACAAAGTGACCTTAGCTAATGCCAGGCCTTGCTGTGTAATTTAATGTGTTGTTTAGTTTTGCTACTGTTCATGAGCCGTCGTATCGCTTACCATCAGGCGAACGGTATGCTCGCCTCGCCATTCATAGCAATAAAAAACTGATGTCTCACGTCCCCTAAACGCAAAAGTATATTTCCTGTTTTATTTTTGATATGCTGATAAAAACAATTATTTTTACCTCCGGGACTAAAATCCACTCTCGGTTTTTATAAATATTAATTTTTTTTATCATGGATAAATATCTCAAAATAACCATAAAGCAGTACCTTAAAAAAAACATTAAAATACGATAATTAATATGTTAGTATAAAATTTTTGATTAAACAATTAACTTTTATGTTCGAACATAACAGTAAATCTTACGAGAGTTTTTGTTCTTTTTTTTTTTCACTCTTTTTTTAATTATTGTTATAGTTTTGTTTATCAATAATCATCACGAATAGTGATTTTATTATCAACTAGATTTTGTTCGCGGCTTTGCTTGTTTAAATGATAGATATATAATGATAAAAAGTCGTTGATCGAGACATCGAGACATCGTGTGTCATAAATGATCGAGTAATCTTTTATAAAAAGGATTTTATCCTGTGGGAGCAGTTATTTTTTCCTTGTATTTTTCATCTACATGAAAGGTACATCTTACCTGTATCCTAGACAAAGTGTTTGCGAAATATCACGTTAATAATTTATAATTGGGTATAACAGACAAACTCACATTCGGCAATATATTAGTTAGGATATAAAATTATATTTAATGGTGGGAAGTCTCTCATATGTGAGAGGCCATCTGGGTAGGTTCCACCGCAATGTTTATCACTCCTGCCAACAGCAGTGAAACTGCAGTTTATTGTTTCGATTTGAAGGACATTGTAGCCAGAGTAACTACTGGACATATAAAGACTTAACATCTTTTGTCTCAGGAAGACGAGCGCAGTGGACTACCAAGCATTGCATTGTGTTTCACGGCGTTGTTTGGTTTTGTTATTGTCCATGAGCTGCCATGCCTGTATCCCTTACCATCAGGCGAACGGCATGCTCGTTTTGCCATTCATTGCAATAAAAAAAAGCGCGTCAAAAAACGTGTTTTGTTTTGATTCATGAAGATAATCCGATAAATATCGAAATCGATTTTATGTCGTTAATGGTTTGATATATAAATCGACACAGCAATATTCAACCAATTAATACTTCTTCGTTTTCAGAAGCAAACGTGTTAGATATTGTTTGAAAAATGTTAGAAATTGTGTGTTTGGTGTTAACGATTATTTTACTGTTGTATAGACGATGGAAAAGGAGAGACTTATTGAAGATATACCAACAGATCGGATCGGGAATTACGACTCTGCCGCTTATTGGACACAGTTATTTGTTCCTCGGAGGAGACGAGAGTATGTCATCACATATTTTATATTTAACTAGCGCTTAATGTTTAGCAAATTATTTGAAATTCAACCAAATCCGCAATAAAATCCGAAAAACAGTTATATTTCAAAAAGCTCGTTAAGTTAGTAGCATATATGAAATGAAATTGGTTTATTGAGCACAATTGAATAGCTCTTATGACAATACATATTAGGTATTTAGTCTATATTTGTAAAATAATTGATTATATTATTATATAGCTTAAATTTATTTAGTTTTCTTATTCATTATTTATAACTATTTATAGGATATAAAATGCTATTCTAGGAAATATAAGAAAATACATTGTTTAAGTTAATCAATACTGTAAAGGACCATGAATACAACTAAAACGACGCGCAGCGATTTAATGTTACCACCGGACGCATGAAGTCCTGGGCTGATACCCATATGATAGTTCGATATCGAAGCAATTCTTGTTGTGTAATGGTAACGTTTGGACTACGACGTAAATTCTGACATTAATATCTACATACTATTTACTCTAGAACCAGAGGCATCTCTAGGTGGGCATGGGTTTTATCGAAAGTTTTTTTTTTCTGAGGCCCAAATATCACAAATGCATAAATGAAAATGCCCGGCCGGCGTGCGAGTAGAGCTCGGCCGGTGCCCCTTAGAACGCTGTACCCGTGTACACCGAACACCCTGCACACCCGGTTAAGGCGCCTCTGACTAGAACACTTGAACACGACGTGTTCACACAGCGCCTGATGCGACCCTCATCATCATGTCAAAACAAATTTTGCAATCAGAGACACCCGTGTTCATACAGAGACACTTCGATGTATACACAAGTATACTTTTTTTTTTGGCGCGGGGAAACAGGTTTACCGCTATGTCCCACCTCGGGGGAAAGTGGAGCGATTATGTTGGGTTCACCCGAGATACGGCATACCAATCAAAACCCCGCGTTGCCGTCTACGGCGCAATTGGAACGGCTCCGGGAACTCGAAGCAAGAGCGCTTCAGCTTCTACCGGGGCCATTCCTGCACATTGCCGCTTAATTTGCGGCACGTAACATATGTTGGAGGCTAAAGCCTCCTCATTACTCGGCAGCAGGCAGTTGCTTTCTCCTCCTCCTGCTGCCGAACATCTCGGAGTCGCCTTGTATTCAGGTACAATGGGCGCTACAACAGCCCCCTACTGCGCGCCCGCGACCTTCACTTCCCCATTAGTCGCCTTCTACGACAGGCAGGGGATACCGTGGCGGAATTCTCGAAACGCCCCCATACCACAGGGCGTATATACAAGTGTACTAAGTATGTGTCATAGTCTAAACATGCCTTAAGACTAAAGATGTCCTAAACATCCTATGCCGACATACCGACAAAATCCTCTCGGTAGCCCTCATGCAAGACAAACACCGATGTGTTTTAGTTACTATGTCAGCGCGGGGATCCAGCTTAGCGGCCATATCTGCAAGAATTTCGGGATTGAGGGTTGATTTAACTGGTATACTCAGTGTCCGTCGCGGAAACAACTGGGGCACTTAAATCTTTCAAAAATTTTCTTCTGTATGAAAAAAAAATTGCCGTTGAAGTATTATCGGCTGATTATAGTACCGATTATTCCGATATTCTGGTGAAGTATTACATTATATTTGAATGCTGGTACGAATACTTCACATTCATATTTACGTACAAGATTATTGTTACAGATAGGATGAGAGTCCTGCAGAGTTTTGCTCGGGATGCCATCGCTAGAGGAGGAATGTCTTGCGTCTGGCACGGCGATCGTTTCTTTATTAGTAAGTATTTTTACAATATTTTTATATACATCTTAAATTACTCGAATATTTTATACGTCCTGCACTTATAGTTATGAATGAAGATATAAAACTCTAAATAATACGCTGGTTGTGTAATAAAGGTGCAATCATATTTCTTCTAATATTTTTCACATCATATACATTACCACAAGGCTCTCTACAACATACAACTTACATATTTAAACGCCTACAATGTTTGCTTTTGAATAATCATAGCGGAACTCTCTCGACCATACTCTCGACTTGGCCATCCTTCACATTAGCCATTGACAACCCCGTGCTGTATTCAATTCCTTATTCTATTCTTGTTAATACGAGTATAACTGCCAGTACTATCATCATATTAGAATAGGTTGCTTTACTCATCGCTCATAAAAATCACCAGCTACAAAGATATATACGTACCCGATTTCTATACATTTTCAAAAGGAATAATTGTTTGTAACCTACGAGAACAATAAACTGAAATACCACATCAACCATATCAGTATCATAATTTGCAATATGTAATATTTCAATCATAAACGCAGATGAAGCGAAAGTGTCGAGTGTGTCGGGAAAAGTGGAGATCCAAAAACTCCGCCTACCCCTACGGGTTACAGGCGTGTTTTTTATGTATGTGTGTTATTATTTGAAATGTATATTTCAAACCAAGTTTCAAACAGTTATTTATTTTTTCAGTGGTGACAGATCCCATAGTAGCTGATATATTGTTAAAGAATTGCCTTGAAAAGGACGACATAATGAAGTTGGCTCAACTGCTTACTGATAACGGAAGCATTTTTGCAGCAGGTAAGATTTGCTAATTAATTGAAATTCTAGTCACAAAATAGTAATTTCAACCCGGCTTTAAAAAGCACATCCGTTTATTTCTAGGCTATCTAAAATGATATTAAAATGATGAACATTCTGTCCCTGGCAAGGGATTTAATTTTTTATCAATGGATATTCAAACGTACCTGAGTCGTAATACGACATAAATTCCAATGTTTTAAATTGATGTCGCGTCACATCGAGAATTTCCTTGCTTAAAATACCACTTTCCGAACTATTTCAGCTGCGATCTGGCGGCCGCGTCGTAAAGTACTCGCGCCTAACTTCAGCGTGAAGAACTTGACCAGCTTCTGCGCAGTGTTCACACAACAGAGCGAGGTGTTGGTGACGCAGCTGAAGCGAGTCGTGGGTTGCAAGGCGTTCTCCGCGTGGAACTTCTTCACTACTTACACTATGGACGCTGTGTGTGGTAAGTACACTTCAGGTTTATCTGTATAGATAGAAGTATCTTGCAATTCATTAATCCATTGTGATTCACGTGTCCGTATGAAATAATGCTATTATGGGATCTAAACTATACTTTTTTTTTTGTTCAAGAGGAAAAACTATTAACCTCCCTTTTCGGTATCCCGGGGGAGGCCGAAAGAGGTATATCAGTGTCTCTGGCCTTCCAGCCCGGTACAAACGCAGACAATGTGGCCGAGCTGGGTCCCTAGCAATACCTACGCCAGAATACTGAATAAAAACCTCTCGATAGCCGTCACACGCATTATGAGCAGCACCAGACATTCCAGGGCGAAGGGCGCCCCGATTTAAGTTCGCGAACCGCTCCGCGCAAAACCATTGCTGGGCCTTATATTACCATTATGAGGGCCCAGATTGCCTCCACTTACACCCCCCTTTCGGACGCCCGCCAAGCTGTTATGGGCGTCCATGACAGAGACGAGACTCCATCACACGTCTCAGAGTCGTTATACGCGAGGGCGCACGGCCCCCGCCGTTTGCCCAGTGTTTCCGATGACCCCTTTAGGTCGTCTCTTACGACGGGCAGATGATACCGTGAACCACAGGGTAAATCTAAACTATACTGCTACATAAGCTTATTTTTCCTTTGTAGAAAATCCCTAAATAAATAAATACAATAATGGTTTCATAAAATCAATTTTCAAATTTGCAGATGTGCATATCTGGTATTATTTTATTTTTTCCAGAAACCACGTTAGGGGTGCAAGTGAAATCGCAGCTCAATCCTGAACAGCCGTTCTTGAAAGCGTTTGAGGAGTGTTGCGACCTGGGCGCGGCGCGAATGTGCCAACCCTGGCTCCACAACATGACCATTTACAGGATGCTGCCTGCCTACACCACCTACATGAAGAATAAGCACTTCATAGCCGATTTTGTTAAAGGAGTAAGCGTCCACATGGATATTTTAATTTATACTGGTGGTAATTCTAGGTAGGAGCCATCTAGGTACCACCGCAATGTCTATTTCTCCCGACAAACAGCAGTGTAAATGCACTGTTGTGTTTCGGATTGAAGGACCTTTTGCCTTTGCCAGAATAACTACTGGACATATTGAGACTTGATATCTTATGTCTCAGGATGGCGAGCGCAGTTGAATGCCAAGCATCGCTTTGTAATTCAAGGTGTTTTTTGGTCTTGCTACTGTTAATGAGCGGTCGTATCGCTTATCATCAGGCGAACGGCATGCTCGTCTCGCCATTCATAGAAATAAAAAAAAATCTTTCATTCTGGTCATAAGGCCGGTTGGCTGTGTCCATGACCATAGTAAATATTTACTACAACTGGTATTTTGTTTTATTTCCAGATAGTACAATCAAAACGTAAAGCGATGCTGCAGGAGAATGAACAAAAGACAAACAATCATTGTAAGTGTAATTTCATTTCGATTGACATCACAATATACTGTAAATCTTTTAATAGCCCTAATTTTACTAATCTGAATTTCTTTCAGAGATATAAAATGAATATCGAAAAGACTCATCATTTTCCTGGCGATACGGACGCCAAAAATTAAATTTAACTTCTAAACTCTAATTCATCTAACTTCTATTGGCGTGGAGCGAAATATGGATAAACAATTCTTTTTTTAAATATCTATTTGACGCATTCTTTGAGATATGTTTTCATAATATAAACAACAAACATTAATTATAGTCGTAATCACACACCCATATTCTAAGACGTTCCTCGAAAATGTCTCGACTCCACTCGGCCTTACTGGAGGAAATCTGTATTCATAGTTGAAAAAAGTCTCCTCCACTCAACGTCACTCAATACTTTTCCTTTCTCGAGGAAAGGAATCAACTGTCGAACTCAAGGTACCTCGCGACCTACCTTAAGGAATACTTGAGGAAATATTTTCACCATGGAAACAGTGTTTATTATTTACATGACAAATTTTGACTGTCACTTTTCAAGTGAGTATAATATTGAAATGTCAAATACATTTTAATAAATCTGTACCTTATTGACACATCAATGACGTATTTGATGATGTATTTCCTCGACTCAACCTCACTCGAGGATCCTCGAGGAAAGATATATTTTTAACTAAGCATACCGTTTTCGAGGATTTCTCGAATTCATTTTAAACGTCACCTCGACAGAGATGAGGTTGAGGAAGATTCGAGGAAACGTCTTAGAATACGGGTGTAAGAGTATTAACATGTCCAATATGGTAAAATTTAAAGAGATAAAATCTTTTCGTAATATTTAGACAACGTCATGACAACAACGCATTTGGACGCCAAAATATCGAAGACAAACTTTACTTATAGTTCAGTCAATATGTAAGGAATAATTACTTGCCCTCCGAATAAAGACCTACCCTTATTTAACATAATGAATCGTTAGGGGGGCATGTGAAGAGATCACAGAAAAATTAAAAAAGTCGCGCTGTTTGCTGATTTTGAGAAATTCAAAAATGAATAAAAAAAATAGAAATGAATTTTTCCAGGACACTATGGTTTTAGGGAAAAGTTTTTAAATCAAACATGTAGAGGGCATTGCGAACTACATTTTTTGTAATTGGAGTGACGTCATCCGACTTGAAATACAAAAGTAGAGGGCGAGATAAATTCACCAAGTTCAAATTTTTGCAAAACAAAAGTTCAAATTTTTTGTTAAAAAAATCAGAAAACAATTATTGCTATTTCATTTGAATTAAAAAACAAGATAAAAATGAATGGCATGAGTACTGTGCAACGGCATGGTACGTAATGTACAATTTGTACACTTCGACTAGTTCCAGCTCGAAAACGGTAAGTTTTATAATTTTTTTTTTTAAATAAAAGTTGTAGCTAATTTTTTGGCGAACAACTTTTTAATTTACATTATCATAAAACAATCATTTTTTCCTATCGAAAATAGCGTTGGAACACTTTTTTGGTCCATTAGCGCCCTCTACTTTTTGTATATCAAGTCGGATGACGTCACTCCAATGACAAAAAATGTAGTTTACTGTAGTACTGGTTACCACCAGTACCTACCGGTCTCTCATATGTGAGAGGCCATCTGGGTGGGTACCACCGCAGTGTCTATTTCTCCCGTCAAATAGCAGTGTAAACGCACTGTTGTGTTTCGGGTTGAAGGGCATTATAGCCAGAGTAACTACTGGACATATTGAGACTTAACATCTTATGTCTCAGGATGGCGAGCGCAGTGGAATGTCAAGCATTGCTTTGTAATTCAAGGTGTTGTTTGGTTTTGCTACTGTTCATGAGCGGTCGTATCGCTTACCACCAGGCGAACGGCATGCTCGTCTCGCCATTCATAGCAATAAAAAAAAAAAAAGTTGTAATGCCCTCTACATTTTTTATTCAAAAAACTTTTTCCTAAAACCAATAGTTTCCAAGAAAAAAAGATTTTCAAATTTTTTTATTCATTTTTTTTGAATTTTTCCAAATCAGCAAACAGCGCGACCTTTTTAATTTTTCTGTGACATTTTTACATGCCCTCCTAACGATTTATTATGTTAAATAAGGGTAGGTCTTTATTCGGAGGGTAATTTACATATTGACTGAACTATTAATATAGTACTAAAAAAATTATAGTTTTTGTAGCACCTTAATTCATTCACCTAAAATTAAGAACAAATTCAACATTACGTCATAAAGGGAAATCAATTCAGGACTTTTAGAATTGTTTTATTCATGTAATAGGGGACGCGTCTTTCTTGCAGGACGTGACGAAAACATAGAATGAAAGCTTAAATAACACTGAAAAAAAAATTAACTATTTCAGGCGAAGAGTCCTCCCAGCTGAGACCCTTACTGGAGTTGCTTATAAGCAACAGCGGTTTCAGCGACGTGGAACTGCGGGAGGAGGCGGTGGTGATGGTGCTGGCTGGCACCGACACCTCGGCTGTCGCCGCCTCCTTCACCGCGCTCATGCTCGCCACGCACCAGGACCAGCAAGAACTAGTGTATCAAGAGTAAGACTTACAAAGAAAAATCGATCTGATTGTATAGGTGTTGTAAAACGAAAATTAAACTCTACAGGTATATCAAGACTGCTACCGAAAACGAAGCCGGGTGGTAGTTTTAGTGACTTCAGACACAATGCAACTATTTTTGTTGCCAAAAAAGCGAAGATTTTTTTGTTATCTTTTCCTATCGTCGTATTTGGGTGGGAAATACGTACACAGATTTTGCTTAAATAATAGTGTAAACCCTTTTATTTTTAATGACTTTAAATTTTGATTTTAGCAAAAACTATGGATCTATAACCCAAATAAGATGATATTTAAAAAGTCACAAAAATACGTTTATTTATTTTTAAATAATGTCAGGATGGTGAGTGCAGAAGAATGCCAAGCATTGCTTAATAATTCATGGTGTTGTTCGATTTTGCTACTATCCATGAGCGGTCGTATTGCTTACCATCAGGCGAATGGCATGCTCGCCTCGTCATTCAGAGTAATAAAAAAAAGGAAAAAAGATTGACTGGTACTGATAAGAGTGTGCAGCTTTGACTTTTATAGTTATCGGTTTCTAAAATAACACATATTTTGAAAATTTTATATATTTTTTTTGCTGACGGCGCCACGGATTATTGATGAGCGTTGTTATTCTGTCTAATTGGTTAATGGTTAGAATTTAAATGGTTTTATTCTAATTTCTAGGTTACGCGAAGTATTTGGTGACTCAAACAGGCCAGTACAAGCCGGTGATCTGCCGCGACTCAAGTATTTAGACGCTGTTATAAAAGAAACACTTCGGTTGTATCCGCCTGTTCCCATCATCACAAGAAAAATCGAGAAAGATGTTGAAGTTTGTGAGTATAGATTTATTATTTATAATGTTTCATTATTTATATAAGTGCGTGGTAGCCTGATGATTTGCCTTTGGATATCTTTTTGGGTTCCGTACCTAAAAGGTAGAACGGGACCCTATTACTAAGCCACCGCTGTCTGCCCGTCTGCCTGTCCGTCACCAGACTGTATCTCATAAACCATGATAGCTAGAAAGCTGAAATGTTCACAAATTATATATTTCCGTTAACAATATAACAACAAATACTAAAAAAAATATGGAAATATTAAAGGGGGTCCCCATATAATAAGCGTTATTTTTTTTGTTTTTGCTTAGGTAGACGCTTAAAATTTTCACGGAACATTTAAATTTATATTATCTTTTAAAATTAATATTTAAATAAAAATCAAGTAAATATTAAAGCGGGTCTCGAATACAACAAACGTAATGTTTAAGCAATTTGTAACTCAATCTTAATAAACAGGAATAAACGTGATTTTTAGGGTTTCTTTTATAGATGATGGTACGAAACCCTTCGTGCGCAAGTCCGGGTCGCACTTGGCCGGTTTTTATTATTTATTTCGCCAGTAAGCGACTGATACAGGGTACCTAACTAAATGAAGTTGTTCTTAATTATTATAGGAGAATAGCTTCATTTTTCGCTAAGCCCTAAACGATTTTGAGAGGTGAAAAAAAAAGGACAACGAGAGAGAATTTTGATACATGTATCAAATATTTTAATTTTACTCGCCCTTGATGTATATTTATCAGTTTTACGCGTATGCTTATGGTTTCAGAAAAGGGTTGAATATTTCTGTATATTTCTGAAATAGAAGAACTTATATTTATTTATGTTAAAACCAAAACAGCTTTTTATAAAATTCAATCTAATAGCGTAAATTAAGGCAAAATTTATAAATGTTACAGCAAACGGCGTCACATTAGTCCCAGGCTGTGGGACTGTTATAAACATTTGGGGGATGCACAGAAACCCGCGCTACTGGGGCGATGACGCTGAAGAGTTCCGACCGGAGAGGTTCCTCCACTCAGCGCTGACACATCCAGCCGCCTTCATACCCTTCAGCTACGGGCCTAGGGGCTGTCTGGGTAAGATTTTAATATCCTGATATATCTATATAACGCTTAGATACACTTAAAGAATGTGTTAACTAAAAATTAACTATAAACACCTAGAAAAATATCTGATCACTCCGACCGGGCTCATTGCCATAGTAAACATTGTAAGTATGAAAATATTGGAGAATGCCCATTTATAGTATCGGTAACGAATACTGGTTTTATTTTTATGGTTTGTCCTTAAAGGTTTCCTGTTTTATCCCGGGCGACAGATTTTTATAAAATAAAGTAATTATCATCACATTTAACATTTTGTTCACAGAGCCAAAGCCAACAGAACTTCAAGTTTCTTTGTTGTTCTTTCAAAGAACTCCGGTCCTGGGTCGCAATTATGTTTATATTTATAGAACATAATATATAATTTTCAGGGAGAGAGAGAGAGGGACAAAAATACTGAGTTTCATAGTAAAATTTCCATTCCCCTGTATTTTTTTTACGATTCCTGAAATTAATATTTTTTCATTCAGGTTATCAATTCGCCATGATGACTTTGAAGACGGCTCTAGCGTCGGTGCTGCGACAGTACCGCCTCTTGCCAGCTGAAGACACGCAAACTGTCAAACACGCACCAATTAGAGTTAAGTTCGATATAATGATGAAAGATGTGAATAATTTTAGACTGAGAATAGAATCTAGGAATTGACTGATTATATTTAGGAAACAAACTTTGTATTATTATTTTTAATACTTTTATACGGATTTATTGTTTTGTTTCTGTTCATAATAATACGAGTTTTAATGCCAAACATCAACCGTGAGATCGTTGTTTTTAAATGATTCGACAAAATGACTATTCCATCAAAAACATCCTGTAAAAAAACACCAAATCTCGCAGCTCAGTTTTTCTACCGAAAAAAGTTGTGAGATCCATGTAACACTAAGTCGTTTAATTTATTTAATCCTTTTTTATAAAATTATTACGTAAGTTATTATCATATCAATATTATAGATACACCCTTAACGTTTTAAATAAATAGATCGACTTGGCCGTCGCATGAAAACATAATGTATCATACAATTTATACATAAGGCTGCTGGCCAAGTCGATCTATTTAGTAGTGTCTTTTTGTAGAGTCCCACTTTTTTCCGATTCGGTACTTTTTACTTCTGGAATATCAATAATGATTTTTCTTAAACAAGAACTTAAGACAGAGGGTCTTTGGTTTTTTCTTATTTTTGTAGGTATAAATTTGATTAATGATTTGATTACTAGTGTTCTTTCTTTCTTTTTTATTTAGTCTATTTATTTGCAAGTTTTTCTTCGTCATATTTTTCTCGAGGAATGTTGTACAGTTTCATGGGCTGAATACACTCTTTCCCTCTCTATACCCCCCTCATGTTATGCCTGATATATATAGATACCTATCTACAACTATTATTCCATTATATAGGGGTACAATGATTCATTAACTGCAAATGTAACTTTGTAATCCTATACATTTATATGGGATTGCAAAGTTTTTCACGCAGTTGATGCAACTAGAAAACGGCTTTTAGCTCGACTTGGAGGGGGCACGGCCGTGCCCTCAGACAAGCCAGCTGACGAAGAGTAAAAATGCTGTAAGCGGTGCGACAGCTCAAGGACAATAGCAAGACCAAACAACACCATGAATAACAAAGTAATGCTTAGCATTCTACTGCGCTCGCCATCCTGAGACAATTTACTACAGAGTATCCGGAAGCGAAAAATGATATGGCATTCAATGTTATATGCAAGCTTGATTTTATAATAAAATGTTTTATCATCATCATATCAGCCATAGGAATTCCACTGCTGAACATAGGCCTCCCACAAGGATCTCCACAATGACCTGTTGGAAGCGGCCTGCATCCAGCGACTTCCTGCAACCTTACCTTTTCGGGCAAATACCCCTCAATAAAATGTTTATATTAAACAATATACACGTAGATATTTTACAAAATTAAAATAAAATATTAGAAATAAGCAATTCAACATTTACAATATGTAACGATGATCTTATCTGTTTGTGTTCTTTTTCATCAACTTTTATTGTAACAAGTCTTAAGAAAGCGCTTCCTAAAACGAAACAGAACGAACAGACTATAGTACCTATCAACGATACATTAATACTATCACGCAACTTGCGTGATTAACAGCTGAATTTACAATATTATGTTTTATATAGTTAAAAGTCGATACATACTCCTCTAAATAATACTAATTTTATTTAACCAAAATAGAGCATTTTACAAACTTTGATAAACGTGATAATATAAAAAAATACCAAATTATTACCAATACCAATATTTGTCGGTGATCCACACTAGGTTCGAGGCCTGTTTTGTGAAGATCTAGTTCCACTATGATTGTAATTTATTATCGATGTGATTAAAAGTGGAATGAGTAAGATATTTAATTTTCATTTCTCCTTTCAAAATTAGAAAAACCTGAAACCACGAATGACTTAAAACATTAAATTCTAAAATCCTTATCCTCACCTTCCCCTACTTAAATATTTTTAACTACGCATAATATTACATACATTACATAGATTTAAACAGAGGTGCTACTAGGACACCCACATTTCACCTTGTTTGCTCCGTTCCCCGATATGATAGGAGGCGAGCCTATCGCCATATCGGGCACAAATTACTAACTCCGGGTTAGTAATGAATAGACAAACCCAATGTCACTTTGCCTGACCCGGGATTCGCACCTGATACCTAAGCTTTGTAACCGTACCGTAGTGCAACTGCGCCACCGAGGCACGCATAATAATTATTATTTATGAGTATTTTTTGCGTAGAACCTACTTATTTTTAAATTAAAGTTGCTTATGCATATGACGTCTCATATAATTAACTTTAATTTTTGTGTATTCTAGTTTTTATTACATGATCTTAATCATCCCTCTCTATCCTTAAAAATGTGGATATAAATTGTAGGTAGAACTCCTGAACCACTTACCAAATTAGTTACAATTTAAATATTGTTTTCGTTCCCCTGTTCAAAACTGCAATAATTATACTGTTAGGCTCAATTTTAAAGGGATTTTTAGTACCTAAGAACACATCTTTTTTTAACCAAAATCAAAAACCATAAACAACTGAGCCACCCGCGTGTTATAATACCATCTTTGAATAAAGAACCTCTTAAGGAGTTTTATTTTTTGTGTGGAACCCTAATTTGTTTTCTTAAATAAAAGTATCCCAAGTAAAGATACTCTCGCTAAAATAAGTAATCGGTCAATGAGAATCCCATCAAAACCAGCCTACCAGCCCAGACTCAGCCATTCTCGAGATTAGCGGCAACAAACAGAACGAGTAACGACAGACAAATAGACCAAAAATTATAAATTTCATTTTCGGTATATGTATCGTGTAAATGAAATGAATAGTACCAATATAATATATAATACAAATATGTGCTTGACTTGGGAGCCACAAACTGGTGATATGTCCATGCTATACACCAAGCTGGCAAATATTAAGACCTAATATTGAGCAGCAGCAGTATCTCTGAAATAACTTAAAATCGTATTGCAGAATCCTATTATAGATATTTTATATTTGTAGTTCTAGCTGTCTTTTTATGTGAAAAACCTTTTGAGGAATATAAAGAATATTTTTTCATGCTGTTTTCATTTATATCTAATTGAAGCGTATGCTAACTGTGAATACATATGTAACTTCAATCGGTTAATGTCTTAAGTTGACCTGAAACCTCCAGTTTGTGGTCTAGTTGTTACTTGACTGGCCTATCATTTGTTTTATTATCACATTTCTTTTTTCTGTCTGTATCATTCCTACTTTACAGTATAAATAGTATTTTCAGATCAATCGTATTGAATTCAACACCAACATGAAGAGTCAAATTTATACAGTATACAATTTTACTTAAATTAATCAACAGAATAATTGTACTGCGTTGAATGAATGTAAGCATAATAAAACTACAATCAACCTGACCGGTTTCTCAGTCAAAATTGTATGCAATCGGGATATATACTTATAAATCGCTTCGTGGGAAACGTAAACAGTGCTCACTCAGCGAGCACATGCACAAGACAACATGATCGATATAATAGTAGTGCTCGTTGCGATCATAGTATTCACCGTTCTCATAGTCGGGGTGTACGAAAAAAATACCAACGCGATATGTGGATCGAAGAAGCGACTCGACGGCAAAACAGTGTTAGTGACCGGTGGAACAGCTGGCATGGGCTTAGAAATAGCGACCAACCTCGCCTGCAGAGGTGCACGAACCATCATCGCCTGCCCTTTCCGAGACGAGGGCCTGAGCGCCGAGAAACATATCATCAGACAATCAAACAACAACAATGTCATCTTCAAGTACTTAGACCTTAGCTCTCTGGAGTCAGTTAGAACATTCGCTAGTGACATATTGAAGACAGAAGACCGGTTGGATATACTAATCAACAATGCTGGAGTGGGTGTACCAGGCGACTTCTATACGAAAGATGGCATTAACTTCATCATGCAAGTGAACTTTTTTGGGACTTTCCTACTCACTCTTCTGCTTCTACCGCTTTTGAAGAAGACAGGTCTTCCTTCAGATCATAGCAGGATTGTAAACACATCCTCGGTCCTTCACTTATTAGGGACTGTAGATATAGAGCATATCAATGAAATCAAATATTATTTTAAATTCAGGGTTTACGCCAATAGCAAGTTATGTATCACGCTTTTTACTCATGAACTGTCGAAGAGGTTGCAAGGATCAAATGTGGTTGTGAACAGCGTGGACCCCGGCGCAGTCGGAACAAGAATATTTGAAGCTGGCAATAAGGCTTTTGGCAAATTTTTAAAGTATTACTTCCTATATGTGTTCAAAACACCATGGCAAGGAGCGCAAACTGCTTTGCACGTAGCGCTTGATACAGAAGCTGGACGTGTCAGTGGACAATTTTTCAAGAACTGTCAAATATCCAAGGCGGCTGCATGTGCTTACAATGACAGTTTGAGTAGAAAATTATGGGACGAATCGCTTATAATAGTGAAACTTAATGGTAGTGAATTAGAAACATGTTAATTAAGCTAGATTTTTTTAAACTGGCACGGCATAATGGAAGGACACAGGATTATAGGATGTTATATTAATAACTATAATCCTGGGTCCTTCCATTACATTAGTAGATGTTATTAATTTTGTCTTTTGATACTACCGAGATATATTTATTATTTTCGTCTATCTTCTTTGTTTTTAATTATTCATTATAAACAGAGAATAGGCTCTATGAACATAAGTATAACCATTACACATATAAATAGGAGTAAAATAAATTAATATAATTTAATGATATCTTGTTGTTCAGTCGTTACTTATTCGAAATTATAAATAGAATAAATTATTGCACTAAGTGAGTGCGATTCGTGTGTAGCTCCTTTTTTGTTCCGTTTAACTGTTACAGAATTGTTATAATTTTAGATGATATTAAATAATTTTGTATCCTATTTGCTTATTTGCGTCATCATGACGCGTTGTTTTAATATTTAGTATTTAATGGGCTAATTTCCATATTGTTCTTTTTGTATTCTAAACATGTTTTTATGTTAAGTTTTAATTAGTTTAATTATTGCTAGAGTTGTAAGCAAAACGGACACATAATTAGTAAATAAAAATTTGTATGGTTATTTATACGAAATAAAAAAATGTAAGTAGTGCGCTCTAGCTTATAAGTAGCGTGTTCCCATCTAATTTAAGAAAAAAAAAAACTTAAAAATTAAGATTCACAACAAAAAAATATAAAAGTTTTGAACTGGTTTAATTTAGTGACGCAGGGGTTTTAGTGTCTCATTTCCTTCGAGTATATTGGACAGACGTCATCTTTTTAACACAATTTGTAATATGGAATAGTTGATCACACTGAACTGACCAAGGTCATGCTTCGAAGCCCTCTTTTACGGTATAATACTTTTGTTTGTCCTTTCCACACGGAAGCGCCAAGTACGCGGAAAATTAATTTTATTTTTAAAAGAAGTAACTACGTCAGGATTATATTAAGATGGCAGTATCATAGATGTACTCGACAAACATAAATTTAAATGCACAAACGGCCAGATCTGAACAAATGTGTTGGCTAAACAGATTTATCTATACCCTAATGAAATCCGATACATCTTAGCTGTTGCGTCGTTCATACAACTTTTTGGAGTGAAATTTTTTTAGTCGTTATGATTTGAGAATTTGATGAAAGGAAAAAGCGAAATGAAAAATACAGCCCGAATTTTATTCATATATAAGTATATCAATGTGTTAAATACTTATCTTTAAATATGATGTGATATATGAAAATGTTAATATTTTGCAATAAAATAATATTAATTATGTATTATATAATTATGTGTAAGTATTTATAGTATGTATTGACGTATTTAAACCTAGAAGCCTAATCTATTTCGGACGTACACAAAGCCTTAATATACGCCTCAAAGGCGTACACATATAAATCACAATCTGTATGCAAAAATAGCCCCTTTTAAAAATATTATTTACTGTAAATTTAAATTTGGAATAATAACTAAAAATAGAACAACACTGTAATGAATTATAAATTTAAACATAGTTTTTAAGACAACGTAAAAACAATCTGCATAAATTTAAACAAACAAAAAATAACTTCTTCAAAATTAACTAAAACATATATTTTTATACGATAATCTTATTTTAATGTTAATTATTTACTCTATTTAGGGCAAACATTAAAACTAAACAGACTTTAAAATACTAGAAGAGCAGTCTACACACATATCATGCTTGTGCTCGCCACACAGTTTTTATTTATTTATAACACAGTACTTTGGATATTTCCTTTTTTTTTAAGAGCAAAAGGCGCCGTATTTACATTTTTTTGGCTCTGGTTCTTCTTCGCGATATTCATTATTCGAAGTCGTGGGTTTTACGAGAATTTGGCTTATATTTTCTCGAAGAGATCTTTTCAATATCGGAGCTTCAAGTCTCTTCTCCATCCAAGGCGTGACGAAATCTGTGCTGAGTTGCTTCATGAATCGCTATCCTCTTCGTTTAATCTTTCAAGCCGTGACATATTTATATCTCCAAAACGACAAAAACATATAAAGTAGGTATAGGAAAAACAAACAAAAGTAAAATCACACAAACCGAGTCAAAAGTTACACAAAACCTAAACATACGTCTCGCAGACGTGCTATACTTCGATAATTTAAAAATGGCGGTACTTACCTAAAGAACATGGGCACTATCCGATAGTTCCTGTGGCCCATTGAGTTGGCGAAAGAGCACGACATGCTAGCTTCAACCGTTAGATAGAGACAAACGATATTAGGTTGCGTGTACGCCTCGCAGGCGTAGAATAGGCTTCTAGGGTTAAGGTATATATACTGGTGGTAGGTCTCTCATATATGAGAGGCCATCTGGGTGGGTACCACCGCAGTGTCTATTTCTCCCGTCAAACAGCAGTGTAAATGCACTGTTGTGTTTCGGATTGAAGGGCATTGTAGCCAGAGTAACTACTGGACATATTGAGACTTAACATCTTATGTCTCAGGATGGTGAGCGCAGTGGAATGCCAAGCATAGCTTTGTAATTCGAGGTATTGTTTGGTTTTGCTACTGTTTATGAGCGGTCGTATCGCTTACCATCAGGCGAACGGCATGCTTGTCTCGCTATTCATGGCAATAAAAAAAAAATTCTTTTTGTATGTACATGACAGGTACATTTGCTTTTTTTATGGCTCAATATCTCTTCTTTTACTTTTAAGACTTGTCTGCCCCCATTTTCCTACTTCCATTCACTCCGGTCCACCCAAAGGTTGCCTGCAAGATATTGATAAGCGATAAGACCGTCAGTTATGCTGTAAATATAGGTTAAGTTTTTTTTGTTGTGTATTTTTTTCATTTCGTGTTGTACAATAAATTGTAATAAAATAAATAAAAAACGAAATATTTTTCGTGTTTGGTAAAAATATTATAATAATAAGGAATATTAATTATTAAAAATCTATTTACTTTTTTTCTGTACTACAAAAATCTATCTTCGTACTTAGCATTGAAAATTGTACTCTTCCTGGGATAAAAGTCGTGAGTTTATGCATGTATGTAAATACATTCGACAAATATTTATCCTTCAAAGTACCCGAGTTAAAAATATACTAGTGTTCAAAATAACATTCACATCCTATTTATAAATTTTAATTGACTCGTAGGTAGTGATAGTCTTTTTGGTTCGACTTCTATATTATACCATAACAAACCAACTACATTAAATAATTATACCGCTTCGGCAGCGTGAAAATATCGACATTTTTTACCGATAATAGGTCAAAAGTGGCCCATATATCAAAATATTATCAATGACGTAACTTACCGAACATTGATATTATGTCATCTTACCAAAAATATTATCATTGACCGTTACTTTTTCGGTTCGATCATTCGTATTCCCCTTGTAAGACTTTATAAAATGCTTATAGCAATTCTGTCGATAGTGGTTCTATTTTTTATAATAAGACATAAATGGAAGTGTGAAAAACTGACGAATTTAGCCCACAAACTCAGGAGTAGTTATCGAAAGTTTCCGTTCATCGGACATTCCTATTTATTCATAGGAGGAGAAGAACGTAAGTAATTTTATAACTATTTGCAAGCAACAGACAAAAATTGGTACCATCAATATATTACACAACAAATTACTGATGTGGTATCATCTTACGGGTGCATTGCAATATAATGGCAAGGCTGACATAATTATATCGACAGATGAGAAATGATTTTGATAGCTTAGGTACTGATACTTTGGTATGTTTAAAAATAGCCATTTGGTATATTTTAAAAGTAATTTGAATATAATTTTACTGCACGATGGCATGTTGGTATACCAGACGCGACTGCCAAGACTGTGGTCGCGGGTTCAAATCCCAGGGGACACTTCGCGTTCTGTTCGTTCGAGTCCTGTGTATAATATTTACAATCGACTGCCACATTTTTTAACAGTGAAACACCTTAGAAAACCTGCATATTAAGTAATCTTTCGCGTTTATAGTATTAGGAAGGATTGTGTGTTGTAATGTAGCTCATGTACATATACAATATGCAATACATTAATAAGATCGGACATATCTGATCATACGTCTAAGGAGTAGGTAAAGGGAATTTTTATGTCCGCGTTCCTCGATAATAATGTGACTGGCTGGAGAGATTTATCACTAAAAGTCACTGCTCGACTTTAAAACATAATCGAAATCGATATCATTTTAAGAATATTATGACACTATCGGCCTGGCCCGCCTCCGCCCGGATGCAGATACATTTTCAACATGGCGGCTAAAATGTTCAATTCCGAATTTAAATTGAGAATACTGCAGCAAAGGATCCCTCAGATGTCGATTGTGAGACCAATCGGACCATTCGTATTTGCTCGTATTTGCTAGATTTTTCAATACTACTTCCCTCATATAAGTCATAACGTGATTATATAATATCGCCTATAGCATTCTTCGATAAATGACCTATCCATAACAAAAATATTTTTTCAATTTTAACCAATGATATATTATACAAATTAACCAGTAGTTCTTGAGATTAGAGGTAACAAACTAACAATCTCTTCAGCTTTATATATCAGTATAGATTATTAATTATTTCTTTAAAAGCATACCCATCAATTATATGAGCATTTCTATATGTAGTAAGCATCGTCTGTCGCTTGCGCCGTCCGTCAAATAAAATAAAATAATATGTAGCCTTGTCTGGTTATTGACATGCATAGTGGTCTATAACATATATTATGCATATTATATACTGTGTTTAGATCTACACAAAGGTCATATAAGTCAAACATAATTGCAGAGATAATTATTTAACACTTCCTGCCACTTAGCAGTTATTTTTATCAAAAACATATACGAACTACCGTGTAACTCAAAAAGTCCATTGTTTATTTGAAATCATTTTATTTAGATTTATGTTAAAAAAGATAAATAAATACGCTGAACAGTCACAAAATATAGTTCTCATATAAGTCTTGTGGCGTGAGAATCAAAAACTTCGATAGAATTTTCAGTCTTGAAATACGCTGTACCCAAACTAATTGTTGATTATTATAAGCCATACAAATATTTGTCTCGACTCCAAGCCGGAATCGAAACTGCGACTGTTCGATTCACAGTCGGCGCTCACCTACGCTATGTACGCCGTTTATGTATATTTTTTTATAACTGGAGAAGCTCATCTAACGACCAGTAATATTGTAACTTTCACAACACATTACGAGAGAAGACTACAAAATGATGTAAAAGAAAAAAAAAAACAGCTAATTTTTCAATGCTTTTTGTTTGTTTAAAAACATTGTAGATATTATTTTTTTATGATAAACAATAAATGTTTCTGCCACGTTTTAGACCGAATGAAAAGTCTTCAGCTGCTTGGAATGGATGCGATCAAGCACGGAGGCATTATTTCCTTTTGGCACGCTTCTGAAGTTTTTATATGTAAGTGTGTTTAAATGGAGTTTTTTCTTACTTAAATCTCTTTTTTACATTTTGTTTAGAGCTTTTGCTTGGATTGTTTTTTTTTTATTCTTCCTTCTGTTTTTTTTTCTGACTTGTGCTTTTGCTCTGATCTACTGACTGACCACCCTAAAACTCTCAGTGCTTCAGTAGTGTACCCATTTACAAAATCAATTTATTATATGTGTATATTGTTAATGATTAATTTCCTATGTTATATTTTACAATAGTTATTAGTAATAGTTGATAGCTACAAAAAGATGTTGATCTTTCAGTTGTTGCTAATCCTGAGGCAGCAGAAACAATTCTAAACAATTGTCTTGAGAAAGGCGATATCGTGAAGCTCACTCGGCCACTAATGGGAAACGGCAGTATTTTTGCTCCAGGTGCGTTACAATGAATATTTGATGAAAGAGCGAAAGACTACAGTGCCATTTATTGTGTACTATTCTTAATAAAAGAGCTGTATAGCATTTTTTTATAGGAATGTAACAATTCTTACATTGACACATGAGGGTAAATCTGTTTGTATACAGGGTATGATATATCTGCGAGCGAAATCCATAGCTTTTGGTAAAATTATAATTTAAACCATTTTGAACTGTAGCGTCTTCTAAAATAAAAGGGTGTGCATTAATATTTTAGGAAAAAGTAAGTATTGACTGCCCAAACACGACGATAGAAAAAAATATAAAAAAAATCGTTATTTTTTTGGAAAAAAAAATTGCGTTGCATCTGAAGTCACATAATACCACCTGGCTAAGTTTTCTTTCGCAGATTGGAATTACCTTCTTTACATACTTGAGGGCAATGGCGATTTATGATTGATAATGGTATACATAAGCGTTGTTTATAGCTTGCTTGACTTCCAAGCAATATAAGCAATTATTAAAAAAATAACTAATAAAATGTATCTAGAACAGGTTGTTTAAACTGATTCAAGGATAAAGTTATCCACGATATCCTTCTATTTTTCCAATATATTCAGTGTCAATCTGGCGTCCACGTCGCAAGGTCCTCGCTCCGACATTCAGTACGAAGCACCTGGTCAAATTCATGAATATCTTTGTACGTCAGGCAAGCAATATGGTCGACAATATGCGCCAGGCGGCTGGCAAAGGAACTTTCTCGATCTGGAAAATATGCAGTGCCTTCACTATGGATTGTGTTTGTGGTGAGCCATATTCTTACATAATATAATTTTCTATAAACTCTTTTCGCCAAGTAAGCAATCACAGAATTTTTACAATAAAAAAAAGTGGTCACTACAAAAAATGTATTCAATAGAAGTCACTAAAAAATATTACCGTACGTTCCTTATTAAATTTTTATTTAGCAATGCAACTGCAATTAAACTAAAATATGTATATTTTCTTTTCAAGAAACAACTTTAGGGGTGGAAATGAATGCTCAGAACTGCTGTGATCGTCCATTCTTGAAGGCCATGGATGTTCTGAACAATGTGGCTGCGTTGCGACTTTGTCGACCCTGGCTTCATAGTGACTTCATCTTTACACGAACATTACATTGGAGAACGGCTATGAAGGAGAAAGCTGTTGTTTTTGATTTCATTGACGAGGTATATTGTTTTAATACTTGATATCAAAATAGCCGCACTGACACCTAAGAGTAATTGTAAGCGGTTCAAGTAAAGTATAGACTTGTGAGAAACTACGACTTTATCTTATAAGTCTACGCACCGATGCCTGCCTAATCTAAATATATTCAAAAACATAGAAACATGACCAGCATCAACATCATTAGCCTATATATGTCCACTGCTGGACGGAGGCCTTCTCCTATTTGCATCATTTCACTCTGCCGTCGGCTTTTCGCATCCAGTCTATGCCAGCGACATTTCTTAAATAGTCAAAACTACAAAAATGCTTTGAGATAACTTTTGGTAAAATCTGAAAGTAAGGCCTGAGTTTCCAAAGTTTAATTCATATAAAATCTAATTAATATCGTAAATCTAAACTATTTTTATCATTTCAAATCTAAGAATTAGACAAATAATTCTTTGCACTAAACAAAACTAATACCTACATTGTTGTATAATGCGATTTCAGGTTATAAAAGAAAAACGCGAAGCATTAATGGCAAAACAAAATTCAGGTATTTCTTTATTTAATTAATTATTAACTAATAAGAATTAAACTATATTCACATAGATTAAATCTCTTCGTATGCCTTGTCAGTTCTCATACTCTCCTCGCAAAAAAGTCTGTAGACAGTCTTTCTTTCCAACTCTACTTTTAGCCATCTTGTAAAGATTTTCGTAGAATCTTTTACATGATTCCTAGAGTCCACATTCTGTGCACTATAAAACAATTTACTATCTTGAAATTTCTTGCGATCTAATAACACCTTTCAATGAATATTTATGCTCAGTATACTAGTAAATCATTGTTATCACGAAATTTCTTTTTACTTTGGTAAGGTGAGTAATAATTGCGAAAGAAAGATCAATACGGCAAAAAAATAAAATTGTATCTCAATTGCGTAAGTTGTATGACAATTACTACTGATTTATATTTCTGGGACTGAAGACTGTTTCCAGACATTCTTGGAAATGCTCATGAAGTCAGGTGATAAGGGGTATACCGATGTGGAACTTCAAGAAGAGATACTGGTCATAGTGTTAGCTGGCACTGATTCTGCAGCAGTAGCAATTGCTTTTACTATTGTATTGCTGAGTCGTCATCCTGATATTCAGGAGAGAGTGTACCTTGAGTAAGTTACGAGGATGATTTTAATCAATTTAGATATTATAGTTGAGGTAACGCCCACTGTACACGATTTTCCAAAACCCACCAAGAGGGTAATAATTCAGGTAAAACCTTTTCATATCCAATTTCAGCTAGGCTGACATAATTATGTTGACTGGCGAATGACAAAGTTCTTTCCCTAGTGGATGCTCAGTTAAGATTATCTTACAATTACCAACCGGAGCATTTTAGTCTAAGACTTTGCCTCCCACACAGCTCCACTGCAACTCCTGTCAGCCACGATTAACAGGGGCACGTCAAGAATAGGTAACGAGCTTCGGAGCTCGCCGAGTCTCTTAGAGTCACTAGCTTGTCTTTAACCCGCATCGATATTCATCAGAAAGAAAATAACAAACACTAAATAATTGTCCAATTCCCTCCAAATTATTATTTATCCAGGTATTATACTCCGATATAAAAATATGCAACTGGAGACACTGAACTAAACAGTTGCGTGGGGCTTATAGTATTAGCTGCTAAATGTAGGTACAATAATAGGTACGGCACTATAACGGTGAAGGAAAACATTTATGAACTTACGGGAAATAATTAATTTTAAAAAATCGGTTTGGTATCATAGCATCATTACTGTAACTATATTATATCATACATTCTGGAGTGACATTATGTTTGTATTTTATCTTGGGTGATCGTTTCAGGCTACAAGAAATCTTTGGCGATTCTGACAGAAATGTGGAAGTTCAAGATCTGCCAAAGTTGGTGTATCTTGAAGCTGTTATAAAGGAAACCTTAAGGTTGTACCCCCCTGCACCCGTGATAGTAAGAAAAGTAGAAAAAGATGTAGAACTACGTAAGTATAACATTAAAGATAGTTTGTTTAACTTTGTATATTATTTTCAAAATAGTTCATTGCTCCTACAAAAAGCAGTTTTAGGAAATCAAAGTTCACATCTTATTTTAATGAAACTTCATTTATTAGATCCATTTGATTTAGATCCCTAAATGTGATTGAAATACCAACCAAAGTCGCTAAGGGCAAACCGCTACCAACAAGTCAGTTTAGAAAGCCTCGGAGCAGGGCTATGTCTAAGTAAACTTCCTTTAGCTGAAGAAGTAGTACCAACTACATACATAAACATCACGCCTCTTCCTCAGAAGGAATAAGCAGTGGTGTAACCAGAACACCTACGTATCACTTTATGTGTTCCATCCCGCGATGTGTCTATCGCCATATCAGAGCACAAATTCCTGACTCTGGGTTGTTAATCAATAGAAAAATCTAATATCTTTATTTATCAGCATGTAATTCGACCCTGGGAATTGCAATTGCCTAGCATTGTAATTGTACCGGACTATAATTACACTTCCGAAGCAGTCTGGACCACCTAATTTACGAAATATTAAATTTAATAATCACAATTTTCGAACCTAATAGTAAAAGTCGTATTTTAAAGTGTGATTTATCCCCAGCATCAGGCGTAACTCTTGTAAATGGTTGTACTGCCGTGATCCACATATGGGCAATACACAGGAACTTTCAGTACTGGGGTGATGACGCCGACGAGTTCAAACCGGAGCGATTCATGGACTCTCACTTAACCCATCCAGCTCAATTTATTCCCTTCAGCCACGGTCCTAGAGGCTGTCTGGGTGAGTTAAAAAACAAAATTACATTAGTCTGGTCGATATATATTATCGGTGAACTCATTGGGTTCTTGTATTTTCAATTAGTCGTTCTGCCCTTACTTACCATTTAATTATTATTTTTTCATCTTTTTGGACTTCACCGAATAACATGATGTACTTTGAAAAAATATTTTTTGTGTGATTTATAGTAAACTTAATTTAAAAATATATATATTTAATATCGATAATGTAACGATTTATATTTTGCAGGGTACCAGTACGCTATGATGTCAATGAAAACCGCATTAGCAACTCTGCTGCGGCGGTACCGAGTGCTGCCACCTATCGACTTGAACCCAAGTGTAAACAAACTGCGGGTGAAATTCGATATAATGTTGAGAGATTCGGATGGATACTTAGTTCAGCTAGAACCTAGAACATAGCTTTATATGAAACTAGCGGCCCAAACCAGCTTCGCCCGGATGCATATAGATTTCTTTACAATAATATGTACGTATTATACATATAAACCTTCCTCTTGAATTACTCTATCTATTAAAAAAACCGCATAAAAATCCGTTGCGTAGTTTTAAAGATTTAAGCATACAAAGGGACATAGGGACAGAGAAATCGACTTAGTTTTATACTATGTAATGATGTGTCATGCGAAGTTGAAAAAAGATACAGTATCTAATGCAATATGAATTAGATAAATTATTAAAATCTATTAAGTCCATTCTCAGCAGGGTTTTCTGTGACTGATCATGATGATGTTGATTATAATAATGATGATGATGAAAAAAAGTAAAAATATTATTGCTTACTTTATTAATTTATGCATTTTTCTTTGGAACTAAAATAAATTTTCAATGTATCTGTGTAAAGCGATATTTGAGATATGATTTCCATAATACTCGTATAGTTACGACAATCATGCCATTCGACTGATAGTAAGCGATACAACCGCTTGCATACAGTAGCAAATCCAAACAACATAATTAATTACAAAGCAATGCTTGGCATTCCACTGCGCTCGCCATCCTGAGACATAGGATGTTAAGTCTCATTATGTCCAGTAGTTACACTGGCTACACTGCTGTTTGACGAGGGAAATAGACATTGCGGTGGTAACTACCCAGGCATCTCACATATGAGAGACCTACTACCACCAGTAAAGATTTAGATCTTATATTATAAAGAATTATTTACATAATATATATTTTCCTGAATGGTAGCTAAGTGATAACCTCTTGTTATGATGTTTGTGTTTTCAATTTTAAATGTAACCATTTACATTGGATTTAATATAATATGAAATACTTATCATAATTATAAACTCCTTTCCGGCTTTTACATTATTCATAACTTTACAAAATTATACAAAAATGGTACACCGTAAGTACTTTAAGGGGCTAAATGCTCTCAGCTCACAAGATATTAAAATATTGTAATTTTAAAGCACATGTAATGTACCATCAAGACCGTGTTGGTGTTGGTCTTAAGTCTATCCAGGAAGTTTACTAGTTTAAATTATACTATACAAATGTGTATTATTTATGTATAAATCATTTACGGATTTTTGACGTGCAAATGCGTGGTTGTCGTGCCGTTGTAAAAACATTAAGAACAGATTTCATCTTTTTACATTTTATTATATAGTAAATGTTAATACTAATAGATTACGAGAATAAATGATTATTGTGTATATTATGAAAACATAATACCTCAAACAATTCGTTAAAAAGAGAAAATATTTTCCTAATATTTTGATCACAGCATGACAATTACCCATTCACACGCCAAAACACTGTATATGATCATTACATACAAAATATAAAGCTAAAATAGAAGCTTAATAATTTATATTAGTACATTAATCTTAATGTTAGTACATCGTTTAAAGCGTATTTATAGTCATGAACCATACTAACTAAATATATCTTGTATACAAACACATTAATAAATTTATTCAAATTAATTTCAATGATCTCTCATAATTAACTAAAGATCTCACGATAGCATAAATCACTAAAAATAACAGCCCATCAAATGTACTCGTTAAGGTTATCAGCATTCACAACTCGATAATTCAAGCGAGTATATCCAAACAGTGCCGATACCGTGTTGTACGTGAATCATTATCAAAGCTAATATAAAAATAAAAAATGTTCGTCATAGTGGCCCTATTCGGAAGTTTTGTGTCCATCTCGCTTATAGTCTCAGCGTACCAGAAGCTAACTAATGCCGTATGTCGATCAAAAAGACGGCTGGACGGCAAAACAGTGATTGTGACCGGCGGCACAACTGGCATGGGCTTGGAAATAGCAACCGACCTCGCCTGCAGAGGAGCACGAACCATCATCGCCTGCCCTTTCCGAGACGAGGGCCTGAGCGCCGAAGGACACATCATCAGACAATCAAAAAACAACAATGTCATCTTCAAGTACTTAGACCTCAGCTCTCTGGAGTCGGTTAGAACATTCACTAGTGACATATTGAAGACAGAAGACCGATTGGATATACTAATCAACAATGCTGGAGTGGGTGTACCGGGTGACTTCTACACGAAAGATGGCATAAACTTCATCATGCAAGTGAATTATTTTGGAACTTTCCAACTCACTCTCCTGCTTCTACCGCTTTTGAAGAAGACGGGTCTCCCTTCAGATCCTAGCAGGATAGTAAACACATCATCAATATTACACTGGATAGGGGTGGTGGATTTTGAGAACATCAATAAAATCGGATATTATATCCTAGGCAGGATTTATGGTAATAGTAAGTTGTGTATTGCGCTTTTTACTCACGAACTATCGAAGAGGTTGCGAGGATCTAATGTTGTTGTAAACAGCGTCGACCCTGGCGCAGTCGGAACTAAGCTCGTTGAATTTGGTCCTAGGTTTCTTGGCAAGATGGTAAAGTATTACTATCTGGCTTGTTTCAAGACTCCATGGCAAGGAGCGCAGACTACTTTACACGTAGCGCTTGATAAAGAAGCTGGACAAGTGAGTGGACAATATTTTAAAAACTGTAAATTTTCCAAAGCATTTTCAAAAGCTTATAACGATAGAGTGGCGAGAAAACTATGGGACGAATCGCTGAGAATGGTGAAACTAGATGTTAATCAGTTAGAAGAGTGTTTAAAATATTAAAATTATGGTTATACTTTGTTATAACTAGCGAGTAAATATTCCATTTGTTTGGATTCAGGTGAAACATTGGATACAAAAACAACAAGCAAAGGTCAAACATTGGATTTTCTGATGATAGTTATTAAAATTATTCTTTGTGAAAACGACTAGCAGTAATTATTTTGTAAGTCTAATAAAAATTTTGCTTTTTGTTGTGCATTTGTTGTAATCCACACACATTTGATTAATAATACAGACTACATGTATGCATGTATATATAAACATAAAATGGTGCCTTCTCAGGACAAGAACAAGTTACGTTGCATAGACTTGTTGCATTCTTTTTTAAGCAGGCGTATATTGAGTTACCTAATCAAGTGTAAAGATAAACTTGGACTCAACGGAAGCAGAAAAGGGAACATGATTAGAAAGTACAACATCTTAAGTGGTAGAGCCACGCTGTTGTCAGTCATGACTCAGCATAAATGGGCAGGCTCCTCTGGGCCGGTACCACTAGCTCACAGAAGACCGACATGAATATCTAAGCTGTCGCGTTTCGTTCCGTGAGTCAGATTGCCGGAATACCCAATACCCTTTCCTCTTTCCGTCTTTTTTCCTTTCCTTTAACTCTGTATCAGTTTATATATGTCTATCTGCAAGGCGCGGGCCTCTACAATCGAGAGTACCATTGAGAGGCGTTAGCCCATACTCTTCAACATTGGCTTAGTACCAATTGACTGACTTCACATACCATAGAACTTCTTACAAACCGCCATTGTATGCAGCTTTCCTCACGATTTTTTTTACCTAATAACGTTGAGTGTTGCCAGTGATGACATACGGCACCGAGAGGTGGCCTCTTACTATGAGCCTTATTAGGAAGCTCAAAGTCACTCATCGAGCTAAGGAGAAGGCGATGCTCGGGGTTTCCCTACGAGATCGAATCAGAAATGAGGAGATCCGTAGGAGAACTAAAGTAATCGACATAGCCCAGCGGATTAGTAAGTTAAAGTGGCAATAGGCGGGGCACAAGGTGCGAAGAACTGATGGCCGATGCAGCCAAAAAGTTCTCGAAGGGAGGCCACGTAGCGAAAAGTTGGACCCACAAGGTGGTCAGACAACCTGGTAAAGGTCGCAGGACGTCGCTGGATGCAGGCTGCCTCCAACAGGTCACTGTTGAAATCATTGGGAGAGGCCTATGTTCAGCAGTGGACTTCCTTTGACTGATGGAATAACGTTGAGATATATTTAATAATTTACACGCAAAAGTATATTGATGCATCTGGTGATGAGTGCAAAGTCAGATTCCTAGATATTACCTTTTTCCTTAATAGATACAATCAGTCAAGTGGCAATTGACTTTCTGGTGATAGGTCTCTCATATGTGAGAGAGCGAATGGGTAGGTACCACCGCAAAACTTTTTCTCCCGCTAAACAGCAGTGTTAATATACTGTTGTGTTTCGGATTGCAGGCCATTTTATTCAGAGAAACTACTAGATATTTTGAGACTTAACATCTTATGTCTCAGGATGTGCATACGATGCATCCTAGAGATACTGTTTGAAGCAAAAAATGAAGCTAGAGTAACAATATTGCTTAAAAATTACACATCTATCAAACAAAGGCCACTGAGTCTTGATGACAAAGGATAATTGGTGAGGCAGTGAATGCGGAACAAGCAATTTTTATTATTATTTTAAATAGAGTTAAATTATTAGAGTATATTAATTACTAATCAGTAAGGATACCAGTGTTTTGGGGCTAATATCTGATAATAATATACTAAAACTTCTGAAACACACCAAAGAAGACAATGTAATATATTGACAGAGAACGCGAAGGTAAAGAAAGGCATAAAATACTATGAAGTAACGTAAAAAAGCGACCAAAGCCAAAATTACGTCTAAAGTTCAAGGTCCTTTAAAAACAAGGAGTTTTATTATATTAGATACCTGAATAAGGTAAATTAATTTGCCACAATAGAAGGGTCTTAGCTACTAAATACTTATGCACATATTTTAAACATTACGTTACGCATATTAACTCACTTAATATCATGCACTCTAAAACAACCACGTCATATCAAACCTTAAAAGATCCTTCTTTTCGTCTAACTGCACATAAATACACTGACGAAAGGCAGTTGGAATAATTATGTATATTGCAAGTTGTACTAAAACTGTGCATAAAAGTAAACTCATCTTTATTTATATGACTTTGCTTTTTTTACACTGTCCCGGTATAATGGCTACACTGCGCCTGATGGTAAACGCAAATGCCGTCCAGGCAGAGTATTGGATGGCACCAGAAGGCGATCCCATGCCATTTGATACTATTATGCCGGCCTACTAAGATGCCTGTTTACACAACGACGGAAGGATACAGAATCATAGGAAGGTGGGAACACGCGTGACGGCGAACAATTCCACAGTTTGACGGTGCGGCACAAAAAATAATTTGCGAACCTTTTGGTTCGTGCTGAGATGGTTTGGACAATCAAGCTATGGCTTCGCAAGCAAGAACGCGTGGTTCTGTTTAGGTATAGAGAGGAGGGGATCCCTCCTCAAAATTGAACAATTCTTCACAGCATCCACCGTTATACAGACAGTAGAACACGCTTAGAGAGGTAGCATCCCTCCGTAGTTGTAGCGACTCTAAGTTGCTCTTAGCATCTGCATCATTCATAATGCGGATGCCCCGCTGCTGTAATCCATCCAAGGCGTCGAGCAGGTACTGAGCGGATCCATCCCGGAGGTGAGAGCAGTATTCCATACCCAGCCGGACCTGCGCTTTATACAAGCGATATTCATAATTGCACTTTTTAGCTATGTGATATCTCTTTGTATTTGTTTTTATTTATGCAATAAAGTGTAAATAAATATGAAATAAATAAAGATATGGGATATTGCAGACTATACACACAGTATAAAAACCCCTAATAATCCTGCTTTTAATGCTTGTATAATATGCTAAATTGGCCCATTAAGAGCTCAACTAAAGATGATACCCTACTACATCAAATGCAAGAATGCCTACAAAATCTATCAAATTAATTCTGTCAGCTCTTCCAGTCCTAACTCCTACTCTAATCTATCCCATCTTTCCGTACCCAAATAGTGTCGTTTTGCTCACGGCACTCCCTGCCCTCGCTGACCGCTGCCAATTTTACAGAGAAAAAAAAAAAGGTTACTGCCAACCGGGAGGAGACGCAGGGCCTGCAAGCCATTATGCCACCGCTTTTTAAGTCTATCTTCTCCATTTCAATGAAGTTAAGGGTGCTTTTAAATAAATTAAATTAAATTACATACGTTAATTTTTAAATCAGGATAAGGCATAATACCATATTGTTTAAAATGTGTTTTAAATAACTCATTTTTTTGGTAATGGGAATTCTGGGTCGGGCGAAGTGATAATGGATTTCTCAATTCAGTATCAGTCCGTAATCAGAAATTTGTGGCCGATATTTTGATGGGCTCGTCCCTTATCACATCGCGGGACGGAACACGGTGATGAAAGATTTATTTAAATAAATAACTGGGAAAATAAATTATGTGCCTTGCAACTGGTTGCCCATTTACATCTCTCGCTTCTTAAATTTAATAAAAAATGATGGTGTATTTATATTTAAATGTATTTTTATTCTATGTAACATTGAATTTATTATTATAATTTTTGATATTAATGAGCGTAAACATAAATAGAGAAAAAACACTTTATAAAATTAAATAAACACTATTATCACCGGACATAGAATACATTTGCATAATAAGTAGTTTTATTAATAACTTCATGGGCGGAACGCTATGCTTCAACAAAAACAATAGTTCACTGTTTTTATTTATATGATGAGAACAACTTATAAATAAAACATATTTTAGTCTAATTTTAGTTTATTTAAGCTGAAGGCTACATGAAAAAAATACTAAAGAAACTGACGTGTTTGAAATAGTAAATAACATTGTATAAATTCACTGGTGGCTGGTCTCTCATATGTGAGAGGGCGCCTGGATATGCACCACCGCAATATCTATTTCTTCCGTCAAACATCAGTGTAAATGCACTGTTGTATTTTGGTTTGAAGGACATTGTAGCCAGAGTAACTACTGGACATATTGAGACTTAACATATTATGTCTCCGGGTGGCGAGCGCAGTGGAATGCCAAGCATTGCTTCGCAATTCAAGGTGCTGTTTGGTTTAGCTACTGTTGATGAACAGTCGTATCGCTTTCCATCAGGCGGATGATATATTGTCTCGCCATTCAAAGCAAAAAAAAATCAACTGAAGTGACATCGAAGGAAAACAAAAAGTCAAATGGCATTGCACCCTCACCCTCAAACTAAAACACAATCTAACACCTTCATGTTATTCCCATGCAATAAACTAGCATTGTCATTACTAGACAAGTTTAGGGGGCTATTCTTTGATTCGAAACGAAGTTCGAATGTCCGAAAGTCGTATGTAAAACTAGACGAATGTGCTTAGGTAGTAGGTACTCCACAAAATGTACGAATCTTCTATCGTCATAACTACAGACTACTGCACAGCCCACATATGTCCCACTGCCGGGCACGGTCTTGCTCTACAATTGAAGATACGATTGAAAGTGGTTAGGCCATATAGTTCATCACGCTGGCCTAGTGCGGGTTGGTGAACTTTTATATACCATAGAAATTCATACAAATCGCTATGCTATGCAGGTTTCCTCACGTTGTTTTTCCTTCACCGTTTTGGTTTGTGGTGATCAATACACACATGACTACGAAAAATCAGAGGTGTGCACTAGGATTTGAACCCGCGACAACCGTGCACATGTAGTGCCTCTCCGATTAGTGAAGGTTGAAAATGTTTTTAAGTAATTTGATTATTGGTTACACATAGGTCGATCTCCAGCAGTATTCATCCTATAGCTGAAGATGACGATGCACATAATAGCCTTCAAACCAAAATCATATTTACGTCATTGCTTTTAGTACTCTAGCTCGAGGATCAAAAAAGCGGCCTCACTTTAAGTGTGGTACGGACGACTGACGTTAGCAAATATTACGGCATATATCTATGTACGTCAATGTGCGCGGTTGACCATTGGTAAATACCATGAGGGCTCTGTGGTCTTCCCAATATTTTTTTACATTTAAACTCAACGTGACCGCCGTCAACTATATTAGCTTTGCCGTCCCGTCTCGTCTCCGTCAAAAATCATGTAATACTGCCCACTCCTGTTTCGTGCCAAATATTCGAATTTGAAAGATTAGCAAATTTGTATGTATGTATAAATTTCATCGACATCGGTTCTGCCATTTTAGGGTGAAAACGGAACACTCTTTCGCATGTATAATACATAATATAAGTAGGCATGATTACTCGTCTCTCAAAGTTTTTTTGACCTAACTCTTAAATAAATGAGGTCAGCGCAATATGGCCTTTTAAACCATGGATCATTTCAACACATGGATGACGATCTTCATATAGCTTTTGAATTCCGCTGTAAAATTCACAAGTATTATATAGGCTTTATCGGGATGTTTCTACACACTAAAGCCGCTGGCCTGACTAGACAGGCCGCCGCGCCACCACAACCCTGTGCCCTATAATAAAATAATCATGTCGGCAACAAGCAACGCACATGGTGCCTGCTGACATGTTAGCTGTATGAAAAGCGCTCTGCCGACGCGACGGCTCAGTTGCCCAGCGACACTTAACAACGTCATACAAATACTCATAATGACTGTTGAGCCGCCGATAAGTCCCCAAAAAAGACTTCAACTTGCAATAGCCTGTCAAACACAAAGTTGCCGACACTTGCCGACGGGTTTGCGGCTTTGCTGTGTAGTAGTGCGCTTTACAGTAAACGATAAAATTAACGATAAACACGCACTTTACTTGAAAATGTCAAAGGTGTGTGACATGACTGGCTAAGTCATACAGTGACTTTGGTTGAATTCAGTAGGGCCAAGACGTTTATTGCCTCACGTTGAGTATGATTGAGAGTGGTTAGGCCATATAGTCCACCACCCTGGCCTACTGCAGGTTGGCGGACTTTACATACCATAGAAATTCTTACAAATCGCTTTGGTATACAGGTTTCCTCACAATGTTTTCCTTCATCGTTATAGTGTGTGGTGATTGACTATCAATACACACATGACTCCGAAATGTCAGATGTGTGCCAGATTTGAACCCGCGACCATCGTGAACATGTTGGCAGCCACCACGCACTTTTCATATTTTTTCGGTATTAACATTATCGTACAGAAAGTTTAGTAGAAACTTTAAAAATACTCCATATTCTTCGGTCGTCAGTTGGTCTTGATGGTCCTGTGTAAAAATCGAGAAAATAAAATAATAAAAAACCTACTTTACTTTGTGACCTATTACGACATTTTTTAAAATTAAATACTTGTGGCTCAAACGGCTTAAGCACTGAATAGAGAAGAATATGGCAATGGCACAATATGACGACAAAGTAAAAAAAATAGTATTTTGCCCAACGTGGTGCTCGAACCACGACCCTGAGATTAAGAGTCTCATGCTCTACCGCAAACGTGCATATTTAACATTCATTTACAACTGGGCAGAATGATGCGTACCAAACGTGACGTAGGCGATACATATTAGACATTCTAATTGTATTCTTTCGCCTCGCAAATTTGTTTTACGATTTAATATATTTGTATTTGAATAAATTTCATGAAATTCACAATCACAAACCAGTACAACGAGTTTATGGTATCTTTACAAAGATTTTGCATCGCCTGTCGCCATGAATCTAAAATAAATAAAAAGATAAAAAATTCTTGGACCGTTTAAAAATGTGATAAAAATACTCATATTCTCGATATAAAATAAGAACAATAAAAACACAGCGTAAAATATAAGATACCTATGTTATTAAAACTTTATGTACCAAAAGTTATCTAGTGTATTTATATTTATATCCTTAGTCACAGAGAGCAAGAATTGCCATAGAGATCGCCATTTCGTAAAAGTTGTATTTATTTAATGAATTGTATGATTAATGACATTCATAAGAATGTTGTAATAACTTCTCAAGCTTTTACTTCGACGCTCATGGTGAATATAGTAAAAAATCTGCACGCGAAAGAATTCTCCCTAGAAATTTTAGGACTCTTACTCCCTGCACTAGTCCTTGTAATAGACTAAAACTTTATCCCTCCAAAGAAGACCTATTATTACTTATAATCGTAAACTTAATATAATTAAACACATTCTTATGACACTCAACTTTTATATACTTAATCTACGCTAATAAAGCGATATACAAAAATAAAATAATAAAAACACTTCCTTCAATTATTTATTAGGTGTTTATTTCGACAACTAAAATTATTGTAATTATCACATGAGCATAAATTACGTAAAATTATTCATTATAACATGATCTACTACAATGTATTTAATTTACTACGATATCAATGGTAATCATTTTACAAATCTAGCATTTTTTTACAAAATTGATTTATTAAATTATTTAGTATCAAATTCAGTCACCATTTAAAACAAAATACTTATCACTAAAACAAAGTAATTACACCTAATTAGAACAAACAAAAACATGGGTATACATTGGTAAAATAATACCATTTAGAAATACAGTAATACCATTACCAACATGATATACCATACAGAAATGAGAATTACATACACAAACAATAAAATATAGGTATTTAATATTTTATCACCCATGATTTCTTTAATATTATGTAATTTTGTATAACTTTAGTAAATATTTTGAATATTAATAACATTTCCTTCTTATTGCGTAGCAAGCACGATTTACAGTTTTGAGTTTGCGTATTTCACAATGTCCTTGAAATATATGGTTAGGTCAATATTATTTAGTTATTAAATAAGGAATGTATTATTTTAATACGGTTTAACTTTTTATACATGTTTCTACGTCACTACCATTCAATTTCACCATTTTCAACGACTCGTCCCATAATTTTCTGGCTAGATTATCGTTATACGCAATCAAAATTGCTTTGGAAAGTTTGCAGTTTTCGAAGAATTGTCCGCTGACTTGTCCAGCTTCTTTATCAAGCGCCACGTGCAAGGCAGTCTGCGCTCCTTGCCATGGTGTCTTGAAAAAATGATAGAAGAAATACTGTATGATCTTGCCAACAATTACATTAACAGACTCAAATATTCCAGTCCCGACTGCGCCAGGGTCCACACAGTTCACAACAACATTCGATCCTCGCAAGCTCTTCGACAGTTCATGAGCAAAAAGCACTAGACACAACTTGCTGTTAGCATAAACCCTAACAATAAAATAATATCCGATCTTATTGAGGTTTTCAAATTCCACCAACCCATATCTGTGAAGGCATGATGACACGTTTATTATCCTGCTTGGTTCTAAAGGAAGACCTGACTTTTTCAAAAGTGGCAGAAGCAGGAGAGTGAGTTGGAATGCTCCGAAATAGTTCACTTGCATGATGAAGTTGATGCCGTCTTTCGTATAGAAGTCGCCTGGTACACCCACTCCAGCATTGTTGATTAGTATATCCAACCGGTCTTCTGTCTTCAATATGTCGCTAGCGAAAGTTCGAACTGACTCCAGAGAGCCGAGGTCTAAGTACTTGAAGATTACATTTTCATTGTCTGATTGTCTAATGATGTGTTTTTTGGCGTTCAGACCCTCGTCTTCGAAGGGGCAAGCGATGATGGTCCGAGCTCCTCTGCTGGCAAGATCGGTTGCTATATTTAAGCCCATGCCAGTTGTTCCGCCGGTGACTATCACAGTTTTTCCGTCAAGTCGCTTTTTCGACACACATATCGCGTTAATATTTTTCTGGTATATGCCAATTACGAGCGCTGTGAACACTATGGCTGCTACTATCACAAGTACGGTAAACATTTTTGGTGCTACGCGTGTGTACGCAGCGTCGGAACTGTTTGTATTAATATGCTCGAGCCGATTCTTAAGTATATCAGGATAACTCAAGTTTTTCCACGGCAAAACCGGTCAACCATATATGGCGTAATATTTGTTTTATCTATACGCCTATATATATATATAAATAAAATTAAACCGTCTGTTTGTAAAGAGAAAATAACTTTTTTTTCATATCATTATTTAAATAAATTAAAACCCTTAAGTTTTGAGGCAATTCTTTAAAGATGGTATTATGACACGGGGGTGGCTGTGTTCATTAGGTTTATTTATTTATTTATTTATTTATTTACACTTTATTGCACACAAAAGGAAAACAAATACAAACAGAAATCACAAATATAAAAAGTACAATTTGCGGTCTTATCGCCGAAAGGCAATGTCTTACAGACAACCATGGGATGGATTTAAAAATAGGATAAATAAAGGGCAGTCTAAAGTGTAAAGGATAGAACTTGCTTAAAAAGGAAAAGTGTTGCAAATAAGTACAATTAATTTAATAAAATTTCAAGTAATACAAATAATAAATACACATATTATGTTATATAAACATATATATATATACAAATATGCATACATAAATAATATAATAACAATACATACATTGGAAGATACATATACATAATATATTGATATATACATATATATTAAAATACCAGTACATACAAATAGGTAAATTATCCACAGAAATGTGTCAGTTCAGTGAGAAAGATAGTAATCTTTGACAAGTTTTTTGAAAGATGATAGTGATCGTGCCCGTCTTACCACAACTGGTAATGCGTTCCACAGTCGAACAGCCTGGACAGGAAACGATTTATCCAAGAATGGGGTGGAGTGCACGGGCATTCTCAGCTTCAAGTTCTCTGACGACCGTAGGGATCTAGTATGTGAGTCGTGGAGAAATACAAATCGATCTTTGAGATAAGAGGGGGTAAGAGGATTAAACAATATGTAGGTTTCTTCGATGTCTGTTCATGTAAAAATATTTAGGGTTCCTCAAGTAAAATACCTTACCTACAGACCACCAGGGCGGGGAAGGCAATATTTAAATGTAAACTGTTTCATAAGTGGTTTCTTGGCAGTGAAATTTTATAAGGAATTGCAGAGTTTTCAAGAGGTAGGAACTCAATAAATTTAATCGTATCTACTTATAGATAAATATAAAAAACTTTGGATTTTGGGATGTAATGAACATTTTGGAAAAATGTTTTAAGTGGAGATAGGAAGAGATTGTTGATAAAGTCAGTAAGGCCACATAATGTGGCCAACGGGATAATCACAAATAAATATTGAAGTCGTTCGTGATTTTAAAATTTTCTTATTTTGAGGGGAGAAAGGGCTAAAATATCTTATTTAAGGAAGTATGTATGTATGTATTGAAAACATATTGTAAATACAGTTAATCACGCAGAAAAAGTTACAGGCAAAAGCTTGTATTTAAATTGTTTAACTATTGTTATCTTATAATTTCTCTTTCATTTTTTGCCTAATAGTCAGTGGTGCCACTAATTTGGTGTAATTTGAGTGTTGGGTGGTAATTTTAGTGACTTCAGTCACAAAGAAGATAGTTTTTTTGCAAAAATAAGCGATATTTTTTCTAACGTTGTATTTGGGTGGAACCTACTTAGTTTTTCATTAAATAATAGTGTATACACCGTTTAATATTTAAAGACGCTATGGTACGCAATGGTTAAAATTATTATTTTAGTAAAAACCCAACCAACCATCGTAGATATTTTAAAAAATAACAAAAAGTTGTCGCGTTTCCTTGCGATTATTTTTTTGTTGCTTGGTGTTTCTAGTCACTAAAACAACAACCTGGCTTCGTTTTCATTCCCAGTCTTGATATATCCTGTATTTTTCAACTAGAATAATACACGATTAATTATATCCGTGTAGGTAATTACAAAATGCAAGTCACAAAAGTCTCCTCACTATGAAAGGCCAAGGTAAAGACGACACTGGACCACCTGACGTCAATAAACAAAAACAGTCAAGTGCACCCTCACTGCATAGATTGACCATAGTTCAAATTCGTTTCCGTTTTGCCAATTAAAGTACTTGAATATTCCCAAGGTTTTTTGTAACTTCTATGCAAATTGGTGATTTATGGACTAATAAGGCAACGATACGATACCTAAGAAAAAGCTATCAAGATAATTTGGTCTGTTTCCGAAAGCATTGCCTCGTCTTACTCAATACACATATCTCTAAACTAAAATAAAAAAGATGAATGCCTCTTAATTGACAAAAATATGAAAAAATGATATGCTATTAGGCACAACGTAAAAAAAATATTACTATCATGAACAAAACAAGTGTATATTTAGGCGTGCCAATATGTAATACTAAGAACAAAAGGTTATTTACACAATTTGTATTTAAAGATAGAAATAAATAAATTAATAAAGCCTTTAATTCTTCTAGATAATATTGAGTAATTCTTAAATCTATACTAATATATAATTTGAATAGTTTGTTTGTTTGCATCTCTAATCTCAGACACTACGGGATCGAGAGGGTTGGAGAGGCCATTTATCGAGGAACGCTATAGACTATATATCATCACGCTATGGCCTATAGGAGGGCACCAGTGAAAAATCCAGCAATACAAGATAATTTTATTCGTTTTTGTGGTCCGATTGAGCGATATTCTAAATTTCAGAATTAAACATTTTGGCCGCCATTTCGAAAAGTGTATCTGTACCCGGGCGGAACCGGGCCGGACCGCTAGTAAAACAATAAATTGAAAGTAAGGCTTAATATAAATAACTACATCCGTGGCGCAGTTGGTTGTGAGTTGGCTGTGAAACTGGACGTTGACATCAAATTAAGGCTCAGTTGCCCAAACTAACCTTGCCCTTAACTTTGACTCTGAAAATCACCAATCTGAAAATTTTTAATATTCATTTCAAAATGCAAAATACTTTGTGACTAAGTTTAATATTACCAGACAGAAGAAAAATTAGTGATGATCTATTCGAACAACTGGTATTGTTAAAAAACGTATTAAATAAAGAAAATTGATGTTTAGACTGTTTAGTCTTTCGTTTTCTTTTCGTTAGTCTAGTTTTTACATTATTTCAAGTGAGTTTTATTATTATTAATAACAACAGAATTTATTGATACTGATAAATATGACCAAAATGGCACGCAAAAAGTGCTATTTGGCTCGGCATTGTATCTCTATTCCATTTCTCATGATAAATACCTAAAATAAATAAAAATATCATTCAATTTGGCCAAAAGGTATTTTATTTTGTAAAAGTCTTTTGAAAATACCTATTTTGCATTTAGCATTTGAAATACAAAACGTAACACTATTTGGTATTTTGCAATAGGAAATCTGAAAAGTATTTTTATTTTGTATTTAAATGCTTGTTTAAAACTATTTTGTACATCTCTGGCGATTGGGCCTAAGATACTCGTAGTTTCTGACATCCACAATACAATGTTTGCATCGCAATACGGATCTGGTTTTGTAAACGTGACTGTTGGGTGAATTTACGAGTATTTAATATCATTGGTCCCTTTCTAAGTTACCAAGGTATACAGGTGTTATTTTGTTGCAATGAATGGCGAGACAAGCATGCCGTTCGCCTGATGGTAAGCGGATACGACCACTCATAAACAGTATAAAGCAATACTCGACATTACACTGAGCTACATCAGTAGCACATCAGTAGGGCAATTCACGTATTAAAATAAGTTCAGTTGCAGTGCAGTTACGGTTAAGTTTCGATCAAACCGGCCCTTTTCGTATTCTCGTAATGTTTATATCCGCAGTCAAATACGCTCGCGTCACGCACTTGAGCGTATTCTACTGCTGTGCGTTTATACAGATCGCAACTTGATCGGTAGGTATTGACCTATTCATTTGACATTTCAACTGACTATTTAATTCGATTGAAAATGTACAGCACATATTATGCAGTTTCGATTTTCATAATAAGGAAACATCCTACAAATCATATCAATATAATATATATGAATGTCAAAAGTATTAAATACGAATGACGTACAGTTGACGCGCAGCTCACGTGCAGCTAAACAATTTCAAGAATACCATTTTGCACCAAACGTAAATTTAATTGCAACCGCACCGCAACATGATCGGCGCGTCAAGAAATTACGTGAATCGCCCTAAAGATGTTAAGTCTCTATATTTCGAGTAGTTAATCTGGTTACAATGTCCTTCAATCCGAAACACCACAGTGCATTTAGTGCTGTTTGGCGGGAGAAATAGACGTTGCGGTGGTACGTACCCAGGCGGCCTCTCAAATATGAGAGACCAGTATACCAGAACTATACGATAAACGTTATAGTGTGTGGCGATGAAACACATGTCTTCGAATTGTCAGACGTGTGCCCTGGGATTGCTGCCAAAACGACTGGTCTGTTTACCAACAGGCCACCACGCACTTATTCCTAGAACAACTTTTATAATTCCGTATTGATATGAATAGAACATATTTATTTATTCAATTAAGAAGCTAAATACAAAGTGATGTATCGAGAAGAGATGGTTTATACACGAATGACATGCAAGTGAAATGCGAGATGGCCTGTTAATAAAACGGACCAGATACGGTTGCCAACATGTTCACGGTGGTCACGGGCTCAAATCTCAGGGCACACCTTTGACTTTTCGGAGTCTGTTTGTATTGATAGTCAATGACCATGCACTAAAACGGTGAAGGAAAACATCGTACCTGCATATAATGGGGAGTACTAAAAATAATCTATGGTAGGTAAAGCCCGCCAACCCGCACTAGGCCAGTTTGGCGGACTATATGTCATAACCGCTCTCTATCGTATTCTGGATTGTACAGAAGGCCCGTGCCCTGCAGTGGGACGTATATGGGCTGATACAGATATAGTAAGTACCTACTGCCGGAACAATGTAAAGCACTAATTTAACATTAAATAACAATAAAAGAAACCAAAGTCCAATGTTCATAAATGACCATGAATAATGATAATATTTCTGTACGTCACTAGTTGTACCTAAGCCTGATTCTTATTAAAATTTATTTCGACAACTACAGGTCAAGCCTGTTGATAATGTTATATTTAGGCACGGTTAACGACTTTTAATTTACACGTGGCAATGTAAAATTAAAGTTCCAGCTACCTAAACTAATATAATGAGGAAAGATTTGGTGGTATGTTTACATTGAATAAGCTCTGAAAGTAAATAATAATAAATAATTAACACCCAACAGTCACATATATAGTCCTGACCCCACACTAAGATCGAGTCTTGTATCGTGGGTATCATGAACTACGAGAGACATTTCGGTCTCACAAACACCCAGACCCGGAAGAAATATTTGTGGGCTACACAAACATTTCTCTCGGTGCGGGGATCGAACCTGCGGTCTCATGTTTCACAGGCGGCGTCTGACCAACTGCGCCACGGAGGCTGTCATCAGTACTGGACCGATTTAAAAAAATATTTCACTAATAGAACCCTGCATTATACTTGATGATAACATAGACTGTTAAAGAGTATGATTAAAGTCTACAAAACGTGGCCATATTTTTTTTTACACTGACGCGCCTTCTATAGAGATAAATACTCTATATTATCGCTATTGAATCCACAAATCCAAAATGCTACTATAGAGGGCTCTATGCTAATATTTTATGAAATAATCGTAAAGTGCCGCCTATAGATGAAAATATTCTTTCAAAAAAATATACCTGCACCCGGGCGGAGCCAGGGCGGGCCACTAGTTTTAAATATTTTTTTGTCTCTCTTTATTTCTAAGGCGTCGTAAATCTTGATGATATCATGAATGGGTGCATATTTAGATTAGATATGATTTTACGCAATTTAATTTCATAAATAGTAATATGATTTATTTTATTTTTAAACAATGATATTTTAAGTTTTATACAAATTTTACTTATTTTTATGTTATATCAATGCAATATCTATTACGACCAAAAATGTTTTATTGTATCACATAAGTTATGTAAAGCCCATAGGTATGTATGTACAACTAGTATATTATGATCAACGAAAAAAATTCTGCTATAGTGCAACATTGCCGGACTTGAACTTAAAATAAATTTGACAAATGAAAAGAGTTTTGAATAAACACACCATACTTCTACGAGTATAATTAAATTAAAAAAAAAATATCATTTTTATATTTTTTTTTTTTTTTTTTTTATAATGGCCCGGCATAGTGGCGGCATTGCACCTGATGGTAAGCGCACATGCCGCCCAGGCAGAGTATCCATTGGCATCGGACGGCAGTCCCATGCCAATGGAAACAATTATGCCGGCCTGCTAAGGTGCCTCTTCACACCACGGCGGAAGGACCCAGGATTGTAGGAAGGAGGGGACACGTGAGATGGCAAACAATTCCACAGCCTGACGGTGCGGCACAAAAAAGAATTATAGAACCGTTTGGTTCGCGCCGGGATGGTTTGGACCGACAAGCTATGGCTTCGCAAGCTAGCCCGCGTGGTTCTGGTAAGGAATGGAGAGGAGGGGATCAAGTTATACAATTCCTCAGAGCATTCCCCGTGATACAGGCGGTAGAACACGCTTAGAGAGGCGACATCCGTCCGGAGTTGTAGCGACTCTAAGTTGCTCGTAACGTCTGCATCATTGACAATTCGGATGGCCCGCCGCTGCAATCCATCCAAGGCATCGAGCAGGTACTGGGTGGATCCATCCCAGAGGTGCGAGCAGTACCCCATACCCGGCCGGACCTGCGCTTTATATAAGCGACAAAGCTGACCGGGCGTGAAAAACCGACGCACCCTGTTCAGGACTCCAACCCTGCGTGATGTGGCAGTTATTACGCCCTCGATGTGGTCCCTTGGATTGAGATCACAGCGGATATCCACACCAAGGATACTTAGGTCATTCCGCATTGAGAGGGGAGCACCCTGAAGAATGGGGAGAGGAGAGAACGGGGATTTTTTGCACGTGAACGCACACACCTGGGTTTTCTTGGCATTGAACTCAACCATATTCCTAGAACCCCATGTAGAAATGAGATCCAAGGTCCGGTTGAGCTCAATGACAAGATCTTCGCGTCCCTTCACAGTTTTGACTCGGCAACCTGGAGGCCCGCAGTGGTATCGCCCATGAACCGTGCTGTCATCTGCATAGCAATGAATGTTGCCAAGCGACAACATGTCATTGATATGCAGAATAAACAAGGTGGGCGACAGCACCGAGCCCTGAGGAACTCCGGCATTTACCGACATGAGCGCCGAAGCGTGTCCGTCAACGACTACACGCATTCTACGCCCATGCAGAAAGCCGGAAATCCACGAACACAGGTTGCCGGGCAGACCGTATGCCGGAAGCTTGGACAGAAGACCTCGGTGCCAGACCCTATCAAACGCCTTGGCAATGTCGAGGCTCACAGCAAGAGCCTCGCCACGCCGGTCAATCGCCTCACCCCAGCGATGCAGGACAAACGCTAGAAGATCACCCGTTGATCGATTTTGACGGAATCCGTATTGTCGGTCACTGATCAACGAGTGATCCTCCAGGTAGCGGACCAATTGAGCGTTTATGATCCGCTCCATGACCTTACACATCACTGAGGTGATAGCGATAGGGCGGTAATTGGTAGGGTCCGACCGATCACCCTTTTTAGGGATTGGTTGCACATTGGCCTCCCTCCAAGATTCCGGCACAGCACCTGTGCGGTAGGACGCTCGGTAGAGGCGAGTCAGTACAGGAGACAACTCGGCTGCACAAGCCCTTAAAACCACCGCTGGTATCCCATCCGGGCCACTGGCTTTCCGCACATCGAGAGACCGTAACTCACGCCGCACATCACACTGCCTGATGCGAATATCCGCCATTGAGAAACCGCAATCAGGCAGTGTGGGCAGCGTCTGGGAACCACGGTCTTCGAGGCGGGAATTAGCCGCAAAGAGATTTGCCAGTAACGCAGCCTTCTCCTGCGGCTTGTGGGCCAGCGACCCTTCTGGGTACCTCAGCGGTGGCAACGCTGGGCGGCAGAAGTTAGATTGGACGGCCCTGGCCATCCTCCAATAAGCACGGCTGCTAGTTGGGTGATCGGCCAACGCACGCCCAATCCTGCTAACGCGCTGGGCATCCGCCCTAACGTACGCCTTCTTGCAGGCCTTGGTGGCACGGTTGTAGGCTTTTTTGAGGGAACTGACATTCGGATCCTTCATGGCGCGACCCCTGATCCAAGCGCGATACGCCGCCTGTTTGTCACCGACAGCATCGGCGCAAGCACGATTGAACCAGGAGCGTCCACGGCCCTTACTGGCGATCTCAGAGGATGGAATGTAATATTCCATTCCAAGTCTGATCTCGTCAGCAATAGCGTTGGCACTCGCTGAGGGATCTTTACCCTCAAAGCAGCGCTGCCCCCAAGAGATGGATGCGAAATATTCCCGCATACCATCCCAATCTGCCGACGAGTAATGCCAGACCTTCCGCCTAACCTGCACGGGACGTGGAGGAGATGCGAACGGTACTGACGACCCAACCAGGCAGTGATCGGAAGTGCCCAGAGGCGCACTAACGGTCACATGATACCCGGCTGGGTGACTCGCCAGCAGAAGGTCCAGCAGAGAAGGCGCATGACTCGCCACATCTGGGATCCTGGTGGGCTGGTGCACCAGTTGTGTCAAGTCATGAGTCAGAGCGAATGCATGGGCAGCTCTGCCAGCATGATCAGTCTTGGAGGAGCCCAGCCACAGTTCGTGATGAGCATTGAAATCCCCCAAGACCACCATTTCGGCCGACGGGAACTGCGCCTGCGCGTCATCAGCCGCCTGGCTAAGATACCTGAACAGCCGAGTCGTCTCATCATCCCCGTTGTGAGACCTGTAAAGGCACACGTAGATGCGGCTCAGGGAACCTAGATCCACGTGCACCCACAGAGCGGAGAAGGAGGGGTCCTCCATGCAGTGCAAACGGCGACAGCAGATGTCCGACCGAACATACAAGCATACCCCGGCTTTAGGTTTGAAGTTTGCTTCAAGCGAATAACCGGGATACAACAGGTAAGAATTATCGGCCGGACAACGTATCTGCGTCTCCGTTAGGAAGAGCAAAGCAGGCCGGGCCGTCTCGAGATGGTGGTGGACGGCATTGAGGTTCGTATGGAGTCCACGGATGTTAGTGAACTCCATAGTGAAGGCGGTGGTGGGGTTAAGCACCGCTGAAGGGCCTGCTCTGTTTGGTTGCACTGTCATGGTAGAAAGGATGGGATTGGTGAAGAGGCAACGAGGAGCTTAAGTTCGGGCACTAAGAAGGCCGAATGGGCACCGGCACGAAAGGGTCGGCAGGAAGAGAGCTGATCCGCTGGACGGAAGGGCCCCCGTACCCTCCCGGGATGGGCCGCCGGGACCCCACTTCCGGTCACCAACCGGCACGACGGACCCACCCAAGATTATGCGCGGCATGGTGAGGCAGCCTCTCGAGGTGGTTAGCCCCGATTGGGCCCCTGTACTATACCGCGGGCGGCCAGCGGACAACCGTTTCTACGGGTCTCCCTGGCCGGCGGATCAACATTCTTCCCTTCGACAAACGACCGAAAATACCCACACGGTACAACCTTGTGCCCGGACTCAAGATCCTCGAAGAAACCGGAAAACCATAGGCTGATCCCGGAACGCGATCCCCGTACGGAGATCACTATGGCGGTCTTTACGCCTCGTGGACGGTGGTCGCTACCCGGGCGGACACATAAGTCCTACCACCACTAACTGTGTCACTCATTTGGCACTACCCAGGGGTCACGTGTAGGGAATCTAGAGTCAAAGCCTACGGACGCGAGTGACGTTAACCCCCAATACCTTTTTGATGCAATCTTAGACGCAATAGAATATTTAAACAAGATATTGAAATAACATGTTAAACAAAAAGTATCATTCATCTTTGTTCCCACGTTTTATTAAATAAAAGAATAAATAAAAAATCATAAATTTATTTCATTTAAAACATTTGTGATTATTTTGAAACACATAATGTACATAATATATATTATCATTAAATATTAAATTGACTTAGAACATTATTATTCTAGGTACATTAATTATCACACTATTATCTATAATAATTATTAATGTAACAGGAAAGCGCTCAAAATTCAAAAGGGTGCATTTAATAAAAAAATAAATTGTACTTACGCCCTTTTGACTAGTGAGGCTGGAGTATATTTTTAGAACAAGCTTTACTAGGACAAAATAAATACAATGTCAATTATAAAAAAATAAGCTATTGCTAAACTTAACATTAAATGTTAATTAAATCGACTACACCTCAATAACGTTCATATATTCAAATAAAATAAACAACGAACTGAAATAGGTCCACGTACTATCCATACATACATGAACTCACACCTTTTGCCCAGAAGGGGTAGACAGAGGTGACAGGACACCCGCATTTCGCCTTGCATATTCCGTCTCATGGTGTGATAGGGGATGAGCCTATCGCTATATCGCGCACAAATTCCTGACTCCCGGCTGATAATTCATAGAAAAATCCAATATCACTTTGCCCGACTCTGGATTCAAATTCGAGACCTCACTTTTGTAACCGTAGGTACCGTAGTATAACTACGCCACTGAAGCAGTCAAGATACTTATCTATTCTGTGAAAATCTAATAAGACTTAAGTGTCTTCAATGATTGTACAAATAAATATTTCAATTATGACGTTAATTCGTAACTAAGTGTTTATAATGTTAGTCTTCAAAATGTTCAATCATAAAATAATTTGTTTGCACATTACAGGACGGATTTATCTTATGTAGGAATACATATAAACATTAATTGATTCTAAAATTACTAATCTTTAAAAATTGCAGCCCAATTTTTGTATACATTAATTTTGTTTGTTATGTCTGCTCGAATATAAAACCTCATTGTGATCTACATAACTTTTAATTATATAAAACGTAGAAACATCATTAACAGTGTATCACCGCTCAAGGCAATCATCTCGAGTATGCTACCACTGCTGTCTAAAAGTAAATGTACATCAATGGTTTTGTTGACGCATTTAGCTCGGTGCTTGTCAAAAAATCATTTTCCTTATTTTCAGTCACTCTCCTTCCATTCGTCAGCAATTACTCTATCCTAATATTTCCACTAAGATATACCGTATGTTTTAACTGCTAGTGCATTATAAATCTCTTTTTAATTAATTAATAACGTAAATTATGAGTTAAATTATACTAAGCTCTATTAATTTCAAGATACAAAGGGCAATAGTTTATTTGCCTTGTTCTGTAATGTATAAATTATAAAAGTATATTGATTTACGTATTTTTAATATCTAATGTGGGCAGTGTTATTTGCTTATTAAATATCTTTTTATTTACAGATAAAATATCGTGTAATTTAAATATGGAACATCACTTGATTAAAATTATTTCTTCAAACAATTCTTGAAGAAATCCCTAAGTGATCCCGAAATATTAATTATTTTCTTAATTAAATTTTATTTGTTAAACTTTCCGTTTCTTTGTAAAGCTCAATCGAGTATTTAAGTGATATTACTATGCTTTTTTAATACACTTTAATTACAAAAAAAGGGATTTCTAGTATAATTGTAATCCTTTTTTAATCTATGTTGTAATTTAATGAGACTACAATGAAACAAAATTTAATACATACGATGCCAATACCTATATTAAATAATTTGAATTAAAAAACGAACGTAGATCGAGGTCAACTCAACCAACCTAGTAATAAAAAGAAAAAAAGAGTATAATTCTGTACTATACTATACTACAAAATATACGACAAATAAAAAATGTAAGACAAAAGAATGCGTATCAACTAATTTTGTTTGTGTTTTAAATATGGCAATTTATATTGTATTTTATTTCAGCAAAAAAATGTGACGTAAATAATACTATAATTATGTTAACATTTCAAAAAAATAAAGCGCGATTCACTTTATATTTCCGTAGTTATTTAATAAATATATTTTTATTTATTTATCACATGCCGCTGGCAAATAAACTTATGATATAAATCCCTTACTGTAATATAGTTTATATCACGTGGAGTACAGTGGTTCGGAGTACAGTCTCGTTGGCACTGAAATGTTACTGGGAGGGACGGGTGGCGGCTCCCTCGTGATAAGAAGAGGGGATCTTGTTCTTCTTTTGGCTGGAAGAGAATACGTTGATTAGATATTTTAGTAATAGAAACATATAAACATACATACATACAGAAACTGACGTCTTCTTCCCAGAAGGGGTAGGCAGTGGTAGCAAAACACACATTTAGCCTTGTATGTTCCGACCCATGATGTGATAGGGGGCGAGCCATATCGGGCACAAATTCTTGACAAGCCCAATATCACTTTGCCCGACCCACTAGGTAATTCTTACAGGCAACCTTGCGATGGATATATAAACAGGATATAGCAAGGATAGTCAAGGCGTAAATGAAATAATATTATTCTATAATTGTTAACTAAATATAGAAATAGAACATAATCACACGCAATAAAAAAATAAACATACACAGTAATATAAATATGAATATGCACATACTTATAATACGAAATTATAAATACATAAACATCTTCATCTTACGTCATTACATATGGCAATGACCTTCGCATTCTTGCGTCACCTTCTAGCATTGGTAATCCTGCTACTATTTATATTAAATTTCGTGTGAAATCCAATACTCACCACTAGAATGCATGCAGCACAGTACAAGGGTGGCAATGAAGGCGGCGAGCGGCAGCACTCCGGCTAGAGCCAGCAATGCATGCTGCGCGGGCGAATGCTTCGTCCGCGACACGCCGCAGTTGGTGATGTTGTGCACTTGGTACTGCTCTAGTATCTGTTGGAACTCCGTGCCGAGGGAGCGGATTGTCGCCTTCATCGCTTTGGGAGTTTGAGCCTCGCCCGTGTCGATTTTACGGAATTGGAAGCAGGGGCTGGGAACAAATATATTGGGCTTTATGTAGGTTCAATTATTTTGAACTCTGCTATGTAATTTTAGATTATAAAAATTGAGCAATTTTTGGTATTTTAATAATAATATTTAGATCATTTTATTCTAATTACTAAAACAAAAAATATATATTTTTATAATACATTATAATTGTTAAAAAATTTAAGGCTTTTGTTAGAATTTTTGATGATATTATAATATTTCGAGCTAGGTTTTTATGGCAAACTCCACGTAAAATTAAGCTATACATATTACAGGAACCGTGAGTTTGCCCGGTTTTTTTTTTGTTGATTTTTGGTAATAAAAGTACAAGAATTACTGTTAAAATCATCGCATACTAGCCCATTTAATTAATCAAAATATTTTTCCGTTTTCATGACCTAAGGATTTACGATACGTCATGTTCTCAAACCTACAATACACGCAGAAGACTAGGTCCTCAGCTCTCTCAATCAAATTCTTGATTATATTACTGCCGTGCTTAGCAGTGAGCTTATATGAACATATACAGGGTGTCAAGAAAATAGCGCACCTGCTATACATACGTTTTACTTTATCGTGATTGTAGCTAGATTAAGATGAATCCTGCGGTACTTTGATATTAACAAAGATATCGCGAAACAAAAAAGTAACACGTTACACGTGCTTCCCCTAACATATTACGACGAGGTAGTAGAACAATCTAGGGCTCCCTGCATAAAATACATACCCGAGGTTAGCATAGAAGGCGGTATTGGAATCTTGCAGCTGCATGCGCAGTCCCTTCTGTGCGAGCGCCTCCGACATGCGCTCGCGCAGGCTCGCCAGCTTCGCGCGCGTACTACTCGCCATCACCAACCGGAGTAAGTCCCGCTCTCGGACTACCACCACCTGCACATTATAGCACGGTTACAACACAAATATTCAAGCAAAAATGAACCGTGTGCTTATGAGACACACAAATCAAAATAGCATAACCAGAATGAAGCCTGATATGTCACCATTATTCATCGCGTGTGATACTTTTACCGTCTCGTAAAAAGTGATTAAGATTAAAGTTTGATAATATTGAGTGCATTATAACCACTTGTATTTCAATCTCCTATGTTGATGAGAGATAATGTAGAATTCGAACGGTGAAAGATTTGTTCAAATGACTATAGTAGTTAGCAAAGCCTATTTAGTGCAAACAAACAAATAAATATTTCCTCTTTATAATAATATTAGATATATTAGATTAGATAAACAAGAGAAGGCCTAACCACTCTCAATCGTACTCTCGATTGTAAAGAAAGCCCGTGCCCTGCAATGGGACGTATAAGGGCTGATAGAGAAGACATGCGAAGATAGAGCAATGAGAATCAACACCAAAATTATTATTTCACTTTACTATAATCCAATAAAACATTACTGCATGATATATACTTTTAATAATTTGTTTCGACAGTCAAAGTTTTATGGAGGATACAGAAATTTAAAAATATATCAATAATTTACCTCTACCAGCATATCGCTATGTCTATCTGGATCGTTCGAATTGTTGGCTCTGATGACCAATCTGAAACAATGTATTATGATTTTAAAAAATGTAAATAAATATATATTTATATAATGAAAAACAATAAATGTTTCCATAAGTTATGCATTATCTTTCTTTTTATGTTCTTTAAAACTATTAAAAAAATATTGCAAAATAATCACAAGTTAATATATCTTTACACTTTATTAAAATACAGAATAAAAAAATCGCTTTCGCTTCTTTGAAGTTTTAAACCACTCACCTGAAAATGCCATCTGCATAATGTATCAAATTCCTCATAATTTTTATATCTCCAGTAACATTATTAAGCAATATGACATCGCTAATATTGTTGGAAGATTTACTCTTTATTGGTGATTCAAAACTCATGTTCACCATTTTGTAGTCTATGGCCAAGGCTTCCGGATCCTTGTCTATGGCTTTGACAGTGGCCACTATTGTGTCTATGGGCACATTGAGTCGAACTCCAACGGTTAAATTGGCACTTTCAAATTCTGGAAGATGATCATCTACGTCTAGGATCTTGATTAGGACTTGGATTTCAGATGGATCCTGAAAAATATTTTTGTTTATACAATATTTTTTTCCTATTGTGTGTGAATGTTATCAGGTGATCAAAATTCACTGCTTAATCTGAGTCTCCCTCAAATGGTTTTTAGAGCAACCTGTTAGAAGCGACCTGCTTAAACATGAAATCATTGTATACCGGGTATCTCAAGACTGCTACCGAAAACGAAGCCAGGTGGTAGTTTTAGTGACTACAAACACAATGTAACTAAAAATTTCGTAAAGAAACGCGACAATTATTTTTTATGATTTTTTAAATATCGTCATTTTTGGGTGGTAAATCCATAGTTTTTGCTAAAATAATAATTTAAACACTTTTATACCCTAGATTATTTATAAATAAAAGGGTAAACACTATTATTTTAGGAAAAAATGTATTTACCACCCAAATATGGTCATAGGAAAAAAAAAACAAAAAAAAATGACACTTTTTTTTGCAACTTTTTCTGTTGCATTGTGTCTGAAGTCGCTTAAACTACCACCCGGCTTCGTTTTCGGTAGCAGTCTTGATATACCCTGTAGATACAAATAAGACAAACATACCAATCTATTGTAAGCCTTGTTCAGCTTCGGTGTTGTGCCGTACTTGAAGCATTTGATTGTTATCAATTGTTTGGACACTGTCTCTCTGTCCAGCCTTGCTGCTGCTATGATGAGGGCTTTGCTGTCATTCGTACGTTCCAATTTCAATAAGCCAAAATCGTTTCCATCTATAAACAAAGATGATAAATTAATGAAATATTTTTTAAAATAGTTGTTGTACATCGTTTTCTATATATATACAACGGTCAATGGAAAGAAAAACAGCATTGAGATACGCATAGACTCTAACCCCTCCATTTTTTATATTTTCCTCTTGTCACAAAGTTCCTTACCTGTAATCTCGTAGTCTATGGCGGCATTTTCTCCAATGTCTTCGTCGATTGCTTGGAGGCTTCCGACAACCGTTCCAATAGGAACCTCTTCATTCACAGCCATTAGAACAGGAGCATCATCCTTTTTATAATTAAAATATATCAGAAAATTATAAAGTGAAATATTTTCGTAGTGGGTGAAAAATATTGTCATGGTCCGATTATGATAAAGAAACTTCAGTGATATTTTGTTTACTTTTAAGACAAAATATTGAAAAAAGAAAACGAGACATGTCGATCTGTATACATCATGTAAGGAATGATTATAAAGTAAATAAATAAATAACACCCAACAGTCACATACATAGTCCTGACCCCACACTAAGATCAAGTCTTGTGTCGTGGGTATCAGGAACTACGAGAGACTTTTCGGTCTCACAAACACCCAGACCCGGAAGAAATATTTGTGGGCCACACAAACATTTCTCTCGGTGCGGGGATCGAACCCGCGGCCTCTCGTTTCACAGGCGGCGTCTAACCAACTGCGCCACGGAGGCTGTCAATGTCAAGTAATTATAAAACTCACGAGATTCCTTCCAAAGTGCGGTTTATGGTCATCAACGTCAGTTATCATTACTGTGACGATCTTGGTGCTTTGTTGTGGTGGCTGCCCTCTATCAGTCACCAGCAGTACTAGTGTGTACGATGCTTTGCGTTCTCGGTCTAATGTCTGACGTGTTGTTATCAGTCCTGAATGAGGGTCTGAAAATAAATCACGCTGGTAAGATTTGATATAGCTTTCAATATATAACATATTGAGAATTAACATCTTATGTCTCAGGATTGCGAGCGCAGTAAAATGCCAAGCGTTGCTTTGTAATGCAAGGTGTTGTTACTGTTTTTTTAAATTAAGGTGTTGTGAATGGTTTGGCTACTGTTCATGAGCGGTCGTATCGGTTACTGTCAAATATCCTGTAAGACGAACGGCATGATTAACTTACCATTCACTGCAATAAAAAAAAATGGAGGAATCTACTTTTGAAAATGAAGGCAAGTGTTAAACTTAATAAATTATTTTTTAATTCGTATACTGAAATACTATTTTATATTATTCAAAAAGGTTTGTTTACGAATAAATTAAAAATAGCATTTTTGGTAATTGGAATAGTGAATTCCTGAATTCGTAAGGCATAGAGGAAAAAAATCATAAAGGAATTAATTTATTCATCATGGAATATTCACCTATTGCAAAAGATTTAGCGTCGGCATTGCTCTGTTGTATGGAATAGAAGAGTTGTCCCGAAGGCTGCGTGGGGTCGTCAGGATCACTGGCCACTACTTGAAACACTGCTGATCCTATGGTGGCATTCTGTAAAAAAGATAGTTTACAATTATCCTACCAACTAAAACGTAATTACCTAAATATTTTTTTTTGTGGCGTATAAATTATAAACATAAATAATATATTAAATACATCATACAATCAAATACACAGTCCTGACCCCACACTAAGATCTACTCTTGTTTCGTGAGTATCACGAACTACGAGAGACTTTTCGGTCTCACAAACACCAAGACCCACGACAAATACTTGTGGGCCGCACAAATATTTGTCTTGGTGCGGGGATCGAGCCCACGGTCTCCCGTTTCACAGACGGCGTCTACCCAACTGCGGCAAAGAGGCTGTTCTAAATTATAAGGAATCTCACCTCGCTAACACTAAGTTCTTCGCCAGCAGCTGGTCTAATGAACCTGGGCACTCCGTCATTAGCGCTAACGTCTCCTATATAAATGGATAAAGAAGCGTCTCCGCTATGACCGCCACCGTCGGTAGCACCCAATAGCAAACGATACGGGTCTGTCCTACCACGTCCGGTAAGGTCCTTTCGGGTTTTTATTTCTCCTGTAGCAGAGTCGATTGCGAACAAGCCTGGAAATTAAATTGTTGCATACATCTATATGCGTCTATTGAAAGGGGAATGCCTATATTGCGCTATGCAGGAATAAACAGAAAATACCTAAATAGGCAAATAATTTTCTTAGTAAGAAATATTTTTTAGATATATTTTGTACGACGCCAACATTATCTTTATGTATTTCGTTTATAATTTAAAATAGTTTTTGTCTAACAATTTGCATTATGTTGCCACTTTTGAATAGAAACGATTTAAACTAAAAGTTCAGAGAACAATAACCTCATCAATTGTTTTTTTAATGTACTAGATAATTAGTCTATTTACACTTGGAATAACAATAAAAAAGAATATGTTCATACCGTTTGCTTCCCCTTCATCTAAAAACTCGTACTTGATCTCTCCTCCTAAGCCTTCGTCAGGGTCAGTGGCAGTGATATTGATCACACTGATTCCAACGGGAACATTTTCTGGTACAACCGCTGTGGGAAATATTATGTTTTTAACTATTTCACTAATAGTTATTGATACCTAAGTGCAAAAGCGGCAGAGCGGAGTTAATAACTCTCTATGACAAGGTGTGAGTGGATGTATCACTTTGAATTATCATTCTTTTTGACACTTTTGTGTTGGTATAATTATACCAACGGAGTCAATTATAAATTATTAAAGCCTCGCTGAGGTTTGTTTGAACAGATTACGGCAAGTCTGAACTTTATTAAGGATGAAAATTATGTAGTCTCAAACAGGTGTTTGACCTCGACTATGCTTTTCTTGCATTCTGTTCGGTTATTAAAATTGACGAATACCTCACAATATTTACTTCCTGCCCTTCTTCCCCACTTAGCCATTCTCTTTCGTTTTTCAAAAGCCTGTAACTCGACAACAGTAGCTAATGTGTTAATTAACTCACCAGTATAAACGTTTTTCTCGAACGTAGGCGCATTATCATCTACATCCAAAACATCGACTAGCACCGTCGCTGTTGTCTTCAATCTGTCAGCGCTACCTTTAGGAATATCTGCTGCTTCCACTTCCAATCTCAGAACTGATTGACGTTCTCTGTCTAATGTTTTATTTACTGCCACCTGATAAAAAGAAAATAGTATTGTATTGAGTTTTTAGATAAGATTACAATATTAATAGTTGATTCCTAGTTGTGGTGGATGTGATTCCATATTTATGTGATATAAGAGACCTAACTAAAAAAAACATTTATTGGGAAACGTTCTTTAAAGATTTGTAACATAAGATCTATTTTGTCGTGTCTATTTTTTTTGGATTCGGTCAGTTTAATATTAAAGGTGCGATATGCTGTCTGAAAAGATTAGGGATTCTATACATATTTATTACTAAGTGATGTGAAATTAATTTTGTAGATTTTAAATTATTATCTCAAGAACTGACGACTAATTTTGTTCTGCCCTAAGGGATTATATTACGCTTCTTTCATAATACATTGAGTTTTTTTTTTGTAAATGCATTAATTAATTCCCTACTACCAACTAATTTACGTAAAATTTAAATATTGAAAAAGTTGTTCCATACCTGAATAGCACCAGTAACATTGTCGTACGAAAAGAGATCGGAATTCTCTCCTCTCAGTGTGTATCTGATGTCGGCGTATCCCGCGGTCTTATCATCTTCAGTCAGCACTGCATCTCCGTCAGTCGCTTTCACTGTCACAATTTGCTCCGGGTGTTTGATAGACTCCAATACGCTCACTTTGTAGAACTGTAATTGGATATAAGAATTAGTCGTTTAATCTTTTGCCACACTCGTACTTTAAATAGTTGTTATTCAAAAGAACTTACCTCTTTCTCGAAAATCGGTGGATTGTCATTAATGTTTATAACTTCGATAATGATTTTAGCTTCACTGTGTTTAGTTCCATCATTACTTGTCGCTTTAACAGTAAGAGTTAAATTTGGACTTGTCAATTCTTCGTAATCTAGATGCTTGGTCAAAACAACTTGACCACTTAAAGGGTCTACTTGCAATAGCCCTGTTTCCGAATTTATTACTTTGTAGTTGGATATATCGTGGCCTGATATCGGATCTTCAGCAGCTAATACTAAGACAGTACTGCCTATTGGTTGTTCCTCTTTTATTTTATGATATATTATTGGGTTAGAACTACTCCATCCAGTGTTCGTGAACTGCGGATTCTTATCAGCATAAGGCTGTATGTATATCGTATGTTCTATCACAGCAAATTGCTTTTCCTTATTTATCTCTGCGTTTATATCAACGACTTTGATTGTTAGTATCACAATACTAGCTTGGCTGTAATCCAAAGTTCCGTTCACAAAAATCTCTCCTGTGTCTTCATCGATGCTGAATATTTTCTTATACTCATATTGGGAATTGGGTTTCAACTGCACTCCAGCTTTAGATAAAGCCTTAATAGGTTCAATCAGGCTGAATTTAAGTTTCGCATTGACGTCATTGTCGTGTGCGACCATTTTGGTGACAACATCACCGATTTGAGTCTTCTCAGAAATGTAAGTAGTTGATTCAGTCATATTGAATTTCGGTGGTTTGTCGTTCACGTCTTGTATGGTAACGAAGACAGTGGTAGTAGCTGTTTCTGGTATAGGCATACCGCTATCGACGGCCGCTACTATGATTTCATATCTGTCTGTATTGACATCACGATCCAAATTAGCGTCATTGGATACTGTTATTAGTCCAGTTCTAAAAGATAAAAAAAAAACAATAGTTAGGGAATTTGTTAAAATTCCATGGAATATCAAAAATCATTTTTATATATTATACTTTTGTCATATACTCACTTTTCATTGATAACAAAATTATCCTTTGACCCCGATACGATGTGGTAAGTCAATAATTCGTCCATGCCATCGGGGTCGTTTGCTACTACCATAGTAACATTCTGTCCAGGCTTCGCATCTTCTCGTATAGCTGCTTTGTAATTCATAGGGTTCAGATCAAAGGTCAAATCTTCTGTGGTTTCCGGGCTGTGCTGAGATATCGTGTATTTGTAGTGGTGATAGTTGCCTTTGAATGTAGGACGCTGGTTGCCTGGAACTCCTACTCGTATAAATACTCGAGTTTCGTTGTGTAGTGGCGGTATACCTGTGAATGATGAAAATAATTAGACTCATGTCTTATCACATTAGCTACATATTGTAAATATACTGATAGTATATTTTGCAATAACTAAGACTAAAATATCAGTTACAGGATTATTCAAAACGTATTAATTATAATTGCAAAATTCTTACCAAAATCAGTGGCTCTGACGACAAGTTCATATTGTCCTCTAGGTGTGTCCATACTGTCGACTTTTTCTATAATAGTTATCTCTCCAGTTTCCTCGTCTATAGCAAATATGTTGCCTCTGTGTCCAATACTGTTGTCTGATTCTAATGAATATTTTACTTTACCATCGCCTTGAGTTGGGCCATCGACGTCAGTAGCCTAAAACATACAAAACATTCCTTAATGTTATATTAATTTAATTACAACAACATTAGGGTATGGAAATGTTCAACTTTTTAAGGTTAAGGTACGTACGGTACGCACGTAATTAAAGTACACCTATAACTCTCAAAAGTAGTTGATAAATATATAGGAGCATGGATAAAATATGACAAAGACCATAGAAAGTACGATACGAAAAATATAAAAAAATTTGGGGTATAGATACGTCTTGAATGAATATTAAAATTACGTTTTATAATATTATGTATAAGTAAAACTTACCCTAACAACCAACTGCGACTCAAAACTAGTCACCCCATCTCTTATAGTCCTACTGTATTCCGAAGCTTCAAACACCGGCGCATTATCATTCACGTCAAGAACATCAACAAATACACTAGCCGTAGATCCTCTTCCCCCTCCGTCCTTCGCAAAGAGATTCAAACTGTAACTCTTCTGTTTCTCATAATCCAACATCTCTTTCACATACAAACCTCCTTTATTCTTATCAGTCTTGAAGAAATGTGAACCAAAACCAGTCAATGTGTATTCTATCTCACCAAATATCCCGTAGTCTTTGTCTGTTGCTTGTGCGTCACCGATCTTCGTCCCAATCGTCGCATTTTCTAGTACATTAAATTTGTAACTAGTTTCATCAAAAACTGGAGTATTATCGTTCATATCTAGTAGCTTTATGTTTACTCTCGCTGATGATAATTCTTCACCATTATTAGACGTGACGATATCGAAACTAAACAATCTCGCCTCTTCGTTATCGACATCGTAATCGAGCTTCGATGAATCTTTCACTTTAATACTTATTGGAGTTCGGCCTTCACCGTGAGTAGTACTGATTGCAAAAACTCCTTCAGAATTGTGTATATTTCGTAAGCTTAAATCATATTTACTGTTTTGGCCTATGTCGTAGTCTTCTACGTATATCGATAAGCCTGGTATAGGGCTACCGTTCTCGATGTTTTCTGGTATCGATATGTCGAATGTTTCTTTGTTGAATACTGGAACGTGATCGTCTACGTCCGTCACTATTATGGTGATCGGTGTGACTGTGTAATCGGAGGGTACTTCGTTGTTTATTAATTCTGTGGCCTGAAAATGTACCAATATTTTAAACAAATCAATAAAATGAATTTGCTGATAAGTTCCATCTATACGGGGAGATTGTGTCGTCTCGAAAATACGATTAAGTTAAGAATATAAAAAAGTTGCTTCGTGTACACATTTGTCAGAACACGATAGTCTAAGGCGGTTATGTCATGCGATTCGTGCCGCGAGAAACTCTCTGTGTAAATCTTCTTGTATGAGCGTCAATACAGTTTGTGCAGATTACGTTAAACACCGCTGTCACCAGTCCCGATCACCACTCAACGATTTTCGCGATACAGGCCAAGCCTAGTGCGTTGATCACTAGTATTTTTTTCTGGTGTACATAAAAATATTTTGTTAATTTTAGGTTAAGTTGATTGTATTACTTATTATTTTGATCTCTCCTATACCTAAGTCTAGTTATAATTACTACTATTGTACAAACTTACTTTTTGCCAATAAACTTATTATTATTATTATAAATGGGGCTTCAGTGCACGTTACGTATTACGAAGAGAATAATTTTACTAAGGAATTGAATTGAAATAAAACGTTTCTGAGTGAGGCCGTTAGAAATACATACCTTAATAAAGAAGCTGTAGACTCCGCCGTTTTGCGTTACAGTATCGCTTTCTCTGTCTATTGGTATTTCAGAGGCAACCAGTGTAGCACGCCCTAAGGGCCTGTCAGGTAATAGCTTGAAGTACCGTTCTATATCTCCTTCAAGAGTCAACAAAACTGGTCGCGGATTAGCTGTGTCTCCATCTTTAGCGATTATCTCTAATATGCTTGTGTTCTGAAATATAAAAAAAAAAAATGTGAATATTAGCTTTGGAGTCGTAATATTTGTATTGATTCTCAATTAGTAGCAACATTTGTATTGATACTTAATTATTTTTTTACACTGAAGATAATAATTTTAAGACAACCGTCTCTCCTGATTGATAGGAGGAGACTGACTAGCAGGTGTGAAAGAGGCCACTGTGCAATACGTATGGGAAGATGAGTAAGCGACAGGAATGTACAAGGAAGGCAGAAAAGAGAGTCTGCCACCACGCAATAGACTAGCGTGGTGGATTTGAACTAAAATCTTAATACATTTATTCAAATTCTTCATGGTGGAGAAGACCTATGCTGCAGGCGTGTCTAATTTTATACGCCGTATAAAGAAATCTTAGTATAATAAAATATTTTACGAACAGGTGGTGTATTCTCCGGTACAGTGGCAGAGTAAGGTGCATTCATAAAAGCCGGTGGTTGATCCTGAACATCCCATATAGAAGCTGCGACGCTGGCTACAGCCTTCAAGGGTTTCTCTGAGGCGTCACTCGCTTCCAAACTGATGACGTAAGCAGACCTACTCTCGAAGTCTAGAGGCTGGTTGAGGAAGATCCTAACTTGGTACTCGTTTGCTGATAGCTGGAAAATACAAGTATAGTTAGAAGATATTATTTTTTTTTAAAAGAGATTAAAATAGAGACATTTTGGAATTTTTGGTTCCTTGGTGTTGTATCAAATTTTTGCTGAACTTAAGGTCTAAGCCAAGAAGAGAAGGGAGTCCAACTCTAGGCAAATAAAAATCCAGCTTTTTATGTGTATTACTGATTTCAGTACATAGGATCACATGGCATCGAAGTTATTCTCGATACAGTTACAGAATTTGTACTTTTCATACTGTTATGAAAGAGTAAAACACCCAGATATCGTATCAAATTAAAATTAAAAATTTATTGGTTAACTTACTATATCAGTGACGATTCTGAACGTGGCACACGCTTCTGCATCGCTCCCTTTCTCTTTAGAGGAACACACAACCTGTATCTTTGCATTATCTCCCTCATCACGATCTGTTACTATTATCTTTGGACTGACCTGACAAATACAAAGAGTTTTTTTTATTGGAATGCTTGGCATTCCACAGCGGGCCAGTAGTTACTCTGGCTACAATGTCCTTTAAATGGAAACACAAAAGTTTATTGACACTGCTGTTTGACATGAGAATTAAACATTGCAGTGGTAACTACCTAGGCGGCCTCTCACTCAAAAAAAATAAACCCCCACCAGTAAAATATTTTTAAAATATTAAATTAATAAGTAACTTTTTATTGTTTGCTTGTAATTAGTTGTACAACTAACGCAATATTTTATAAGATTATATAATGTAACGTCACTGAACGAAATTGAGGCTGAATATATTTAACTGAAATAAACTGATGTACAGAAATAAACATCAAGAATTTTAATTTTAAAGTTCATTGTTGTCTCAATAATACTATTACACTTTGCAAACAAGGGTCTACTCTCTAGGAATGAGTACTTACATCAATTTCAGTGCCGACAGGTGTTGCTTCGCTAATATTCACGATATAAGGCCGGTTGTGGAATACTGGCGGATTATCGTTCACATCTCTGACTGGAATCACTCGGCGCAACGATACGGTGTTTGGCTCTGTATTCGCTATGCCTTCGTCTGGAAAACAACATAGAGTGAATAAATAATTTATCTTGTAAAACAATTCATATTAAACTAAATTGATTAAAATAATATGCATATATTGGTATTCTAATAAAAAGACTATATTACTAACTGAATTCATTAGTGCAATTAAGAAAAGTTGAATTAATGAATTATAAATGAACGAATAAAAGGACATCCTTGGCATGGATTCGAGATGCTGGAAATGAATGAGAGGTTGCGTGTTCAACAAGATGCTAATAATTAATAAGCAAAAAAATACAAATAGGACTCTGCGTGTTTTAATATTGCACATTCTGGATCAGTTTCTGACACGCTTTTTACTTAAGTCTGAAGAAAATTATTCTTGATATATATATATTTTATTGCTATGAATGGCGAGACGAGCATGCCGGTCGCCTGATGGTAAGCGATACGACCGCTCATGAACAGTAGCAAAACCAAACAACACCTTGAATTACAAAGCAATGCTTGGCTTTCCACTGCGCTCGCCATCCTGAGACACAAGATGTTAAGTCTCAATATGTCCAGTAGTTACTCTGGCTACAATGCCCTTCAACCCGAAACACAACAGTGCGTTTACACTGCTGTTTGACGGGAGAAATAGACACTGCGGTGGTACCCACCCAGATGGCCTCTCCCATATGAGAGACCTACCACCAGTAAGTAAATATATAATTAAGATTAATTTAATATTCAACAAGACTTATTCTCCTTACCTGTAATACTTATGATAACCTCCAAGGATTCCTGCTCCTCACGATCTAACGTCTTTGCAAGAGTTACCACACCCGTAAGCGAATCCACGGAAAAGTACTGGCCAGATATTGAATAGCGTAGCTGGCCGTTTTCTGGATCAATACCTGAAATGATATATTTTTATACACTTAATTGTGTTAATAAGTTATAACAATAAGGCTAGAATATTTATTGAGAGTATATATGTAGGCTCAAAGCTGTGACCCGCGAAGTCGTGGATTTACTTCCAGATCAAAAACTTATTAGTGTTGCCTAGGGCTGAAATTTATGCCTGGCATGCATAGGAGTGATTTCTATCATTTATATTAGGCAGTGTAAATGATTGTGTCTGTAAATTACGATGAATATGATGAAGGAGTGGTTGACACTTATGGCTCGTCTACCAACTGCTTCAGGCAGAAGTGAAATTATTTAAATATCCAGAGTGTATCTTAATTTAAAATACCTTTCAATTGATATACAGGTGTCCCAACGGGTGTGTTTTCTAGTAAACTGAACTGTGACATGTCTCCCACTTGTGGTACGAAGTGGGGCGCCCTGTTTATTACTTGTCCATAACTCCCACATACTTGGAGCAACGTTACTAGCAGTAGGATTATCAAGGGATTTGCATCGTCCAGCACTGTCGCCACTTTTCTACGAACCAGCACTATTTCTGCCATCTGTAACAAATGAAATATTATTAATGATGTTTTATTGATTTTCCTTACTGTTATTATTATATAAAGAATGTCAAAAATAACTAAACAGTACTGAGCTAGCAATAGCTCCGGTTGTTTATAACCAAACTGACAAATAGGTGGTAAAATCCATAACATAGACCACTAAGGTTTTATAAGTCATGTGTGTATTTTTATTCCATAATAAATCGCTTGTTTTGAAAACGAATGATAACATTATAACGATGACTAGATATCAAAAAGTTCTGTGCAAGAATTTCGAAGGTATGTGAATTTTTAAAACGACGTAAAATTACAGATCAAATCTGACTTATCAGTAACTACGAGCTGACCACACCTGGGTAAACCTGAAACACTGGTTGTAATAGGCGTGATCCATATTCTAATAAGGTAAAATAATTATTGTACTTCCTTACTCACACAAAACAATATGCAATTTACTCTACACTGATCGTGGTAATTAGATATTTCGTAATGCAACGCGTGCGCATAGTCTCAATAGTCCCTAGATCTCGTATCGTGATCGGATCTGATGCACACCTTTTACATTATAGCTTTTCATTTATCTCAATTATCAACATTCATTTTTTAATACAATCATACAGGGAAAAAACTGCTACCGAAAACGAAGCCGGATGGCATTTTTAGTGACTTGAGATACATTGCAGCTAATTTTGCAATAAGAGCGACGAAATATTTTTTGTTAATTTTTTTCTTTTCGTGACAAGTAGGGTACGTCGTTTTGCCTGAAATAATAGTGTTTTTTTTAATTTTTAAGACGCTATGTTACGCAAGGGTTTAAATTATTATTTTAGCAAAAACTATTGATTGGACTATGGACCACCCAAACATTTTAAAATATCACAAAAATATATCGGAATCCTTTGCGAAATTTTTAGTTGCATTGTGTTTGTAGCTACTAAAACTACCAACCGGCTTCGTTTTCGGTAGCAATCTTGATATACTCTATATACTTAATAGCTCTTTAACAATCGATCTGAATAATTTATTTTAAAATAGCGATATCATGTGGTATTGGGTAGCAAACATTTTTGGTCTATACACGTCGCACACTTCAAATGGATTCGTGATTTATGGCAACGGCTATCAGATTTGTGGATGTGCAATCTAAATTCCATGATTAGCTAACTTCGTTTTAAAGTCTCTTTGACATCTTAACAATTTTACTAAAATAAGTAAACGAATACATTATTTTGAAATACGGTGTCCAGCTAAAGACGAGGCATGTCAATGTATAAAAAGCAGTACCTCTAACCACTGGCCTGTCACATTTCTCGTTTTACTAATTGTGTTTACGTTGCGAAAGATTACGACCGTACAAACTCGATCGGAAGCTACTGGCGCTGTCGCAAGCTAGTTGGTACGTATTATTTAGTAATTTGTACGACCACACACGATTTGACGAGTGTCGTAGGCACATGTGGTCACTTTCTTTTATATTATTTGACACTGAACTTTGTGTCAGATGTGTGGAGTCAGGTTGAATACGGTCCAGATGCATAATCTAGCCATAAATCCTAAATAAGGCTTGGGTGTCTTGTAGTAAATAACATACAACCCAACAGTGACAAACATAGTCCAGACCACACACTGAGATCGAGTCTTGTGCCGTGGCTATCAGGAACTACGAGACCCGTTTTGGTCTCACAAACACCCAGACCCGGAAGGAAATCGAGAGCACGATTTAGAGTCGTTAGGCCATATAGTCCACCACGCTGGCCTAGTGAGGAATGGCGGACTTTACACCGCATAGAAATTCATACAAATCGTTATAGTATGCAGGTTTCCTCACTATGTATTGCTTCACCGTCATAGTGCGTGGTGATTGACTATCAATACACACATAACTCCGAAAAGTTAGAGGTGTGCCCATGGATTCGAATCCGCGACCACCGTGAACATGTTGGCAGCCGCGTTAGGTCTATTTAGCAACAGGCCAACAGGCAACTCAAACATAAAAATTTAAAAAATACTTATAAAAAAAAATTGTATGCCCAATTTTTACGCTGTTACGTTTTTATCGAACTTCTTGTTAAACATAAAAATAAATATTTTATAAAATATTCCCGTCACTATAACATCTACATCTAAATCTACTCAGAGGAGTTGCTTAACTTTAAGCCAGTGTGGTAACTTATGGCCGATGCTCACCAATCCCTTACGTCATTGTACTGAGCGAATTGTTTTGCAATGTAGTGCGCCCAACGCGGCGTGACGTTTCTGACAGCTGTGCTAGACGTCATAGTGGCATCTATGTTAAACGTCACAATGACAGCTGTGGCTAATGTTTTAATACGAAGGTGGCTCTTGCATGCGGGTTAATGCAGGTGTATGTATTGGCTGCAACTTGCAGGTGTGTATCATGAATAGAGATTTATTTTAGGTCAGTGACATTAATTAAAGGTGGTCTTTAGAACATTTATTTTATTTTATTTAAAAAACAAAGCATTTATGATTATAAAACTACATATTTGTGAATTAAAACTTTTCTAATTTATTAATTTTTTTTTGTTAATTAGTATTGATCTATAAGGATACTGTAATAATTGGAATATGTTTTTAGGCTAATTGATTACCATTTTTTGTTTTACTGTTGTATTACAGTAAGGTTATAACGCCGAAGTCTTAGTATCGAATCTCGGGTCGGACAGATTGATATTGGATTTTTCTATTTATTATCAGCCTGGAGTATGGTATTTTTGTCCGATATAGCGATACACGCGCCCCCTGTTACATCGTAGGCAGAGCATACCTACAGAACAAAACGTGGGTGTCCTAGTAGCACATATGCCTACCTCTTTTGGAAAAAAAAAGTTAATGTATTTAATGTAGTACGTTTCTTGTTTATCATTTGTTATTTTGTTCATGATATGAATAAAAAATCGAGACAGTTAAATTCCAAGAAATGAGGATGATATGATTCGCATGTTTTATACTAGAAATATAAATTCTACTAATAAATTACGGTACACCTGAACAACATTACTGTCCAATAAGCCTACATTTAAGTCACGATATGAATGACAATACATCAATAACAAGTGACGATCTGGTGATGAGTCGAAAAAGAATTAGGTACATTATAACGAAAACCGGACACGAGTTTTCGAGTTTGATGCTTGCACCGATTGGAAACAGTTAGAAAACTACTATAATATATTGCCACTCAAGGATAAATTATCAAAGTTATGGGCAAACCTAGTTTGTGCAACTGAGCCTAAGTATTGTAGATACAATAATTCCCATTCGCAGATTTTTATGATACAAATTACCTATCCCGTGATCGCAACGGGTTGTATGTATGTATATTATGATTAAATATAATATTTGTTACCACAATCCTAACCGCAACTACACCACATTTCCTTATGTTTCGCCTTTTTCTCCGAAGAGGTAGGCAGAGGTAGTACCATGACAGCCACATTTCGCCTTGAATGATCCGTCCCACGATGTGATAGAAGGCAAGCCTATGGTATGGCATTTTATCTCGTGTAATCCTGCTTCCAGATGTTGATATAATATTACATTAGATCTTCATAGATACTTCATAGTCCAAATTGTTTTATTTAGAAATATTTTCTACTCTATTTTTCGCTAAATGAAAACTATTAAGAATATATTAATTGTTACTGTTTGTAGACCATATTGTGCCAGCCAATCAATTTGTCTTTGGTACATTACGCTATGCTGAAACAGCCTAGATGTTGCAGATGAACCATTCCGTAAAAAGGCAATATAGGTAATTATACCTTTCAATTATCTAATGACATAAACAATATTGCATGCAGCTTCGTAACAAATTGACATTGATTAGCGTTCGCTATCGTGGGTGAAATTATAGTTAATTAAAACGTCGATGTTCACGTGCACGCACTAAACAAATTAGACAAATAATAGGCAAGCACGAGAAGCAAACACCCACATCAGGCATCGACTTGACTGTCCTGGTGGTTTTGCCAAAGACAATCGGTGATGGTGGCCAGTTATCCTTAGGCGGACCATAACCTGTCCAGAAGATCACGATAAATTACCATTAAAAACCATATAAATTTATTGATTCTCTAGGCAGGTAATCTTTATGATTATTTCTTGACTAGCACAGTAGGGGAGATGCCGCGCCGCGCCGGCTTGCATCTGTCGTGGACACACATTAAACGGGCGTCCAAACCGAGTTATAAAGGGGGGACAAACTTTGTTCCCCAATGAAAGGGACCACATATGGTTCGGAGCTGGGCGATCATAGGTAAGGAATCGGAGTGCTTCTCGTCCTGAGGTATCCAATGTCTGTTGACGTGAACGCCTGCGGAAAGATCAAAATTTATGGAAATGACATTTGGCAGTCACGTAACTTCTGGTTATTAAATGTCATATCCATAAATTTTTACTTATCGCAGGCATTCACACCAATAGAAAAGTGACATTTGTCAAGTCGCCCTGGTGTAGGATTTGTTAGAAATCCGGCTCGGCCGCATTACCCGCAGTGTGCCAAGCTGGAAAGCCAGTGATACTGACATACCCCTTTCAGCCTCCGGGATACCAAAAGAGGATCTATCTTTACGACACAAAATCGGAAATGATTATGTAGCATAATCATTAAAATTATTAAGCCAACAACTGCAACATATTGACATACTTATAGCGATTTTAATTATGTTTATTATTGCAGTCCAACATTCTCAAGCATTGCATTATCATAATAGTATTTTCCTGGTCCGACCGTATATATAATGTAAGTATTGCATGTCAAAATATAGTTTCCTCAAACACCGAATTATAGAGGCCAAATACAACTATCTAATTCCATAGAAATTACTACATAATAACTTAATAAACTTTACAAGTCATGTATTGAATGCAGTTTCTATGGAGGATAAGATATTCAATAAGTACAAGTATTGAACGTTCAAGTTTCTATAGTCTGAAGTATCAAAATTATCACGTCACGATATTACGACACTGTCGTAGTATTTCGATATGAGTGTGCTGAGCAAGCGTTGTTTGAGATCACGCTTCATAATCGTGACTTATGCTGCGTTTACAGCAATCTTGTGATGATAAAACAAAAATACTTAATGCGGAAAACAGCTGATTTTAGTGAGGTTTATATTTATTAACTTATTTATTGAAGCTTGTATTGTTTTGGATTCGATTCCTAGAGCGATTCTGGTGTGTTTTAACTGATTTCAAAACACAAGGAGGATGTTTTCACCTCAGCTGATTTTTTAATCTTTAAATGTTGATATATGTGGACTTGTATAAAGGAGTAAAGCTGGCATCATGCTGGTAACCGTTCGTAATTTTTACTACGGCAAAATGATTAAGCAAGGCGAAAAAATATAAATTTGAGTTGTCGGCAGGTATTCTGATTGGACGGCACTGCACATAAATAGTGAAATTGCCGAGTTTGAACAAAAAAATATATGTAAAAATAGAATTGATAGTGTTGAAGTGTCTCGAACACCTAAACGTGTACTAAAAATCAATATTCAACAGACAAGCCGCTAAGGAACTTGTTCGACTGTACCAAATTCCGGCATTTCATTGACACACTCACTTCAAGGTTAGCGAACTACTGCGCTCGGTTTTATACTTACAAAAAATTCACAAATGCAAAGTTCTAATAGTTGCTGTCGAGTCCAATTTGATACATAAATGAAGGTTTACGATCACTGTGGACATCTTAATGATACTGATGATGACGAAAACAATTATAATTACTGCTGTTGGCGAACCTAATTAATAATAAATAATAAATCACGCTTAAATGTCAGGAGGGGTAAGCAGAATTGGCACCAATTTTTTCAACAGTTTCCCGAGCTCATTTTTATTTCGCGAATTAAGTGAGCTAAAGACATGAGTTAATGAACCCTTGACAGCTTACAAATCATACGTGGTGTCTCTAAAGCGTCAACCGAAGAGGCGACTGAAGATGTAAATAACAATACTACTTAATTTACATTAAAATCTTGAACATTTAAGGAGTCTATATTATCACATGATAGATATAGAAGAAGATAGTTTAGATAATAATTTATTATTTATGCAAGTACCAACTCAAATTGTTTGGTTTTATTACAAAGCACAAATTGTTCTATATAGTGAGATATCGTAACAACTTTCATCTCTTTATTGATCGGAATTCGGAAATACATAATAGAAAGTGTACGCATGCGAAATACAAATGGCAATTGAGAATAACTCTTTGTCATATTTTATTATTCGATTTTTAAGAACATTTGTTAAGACCTATACATGTGACCGCTTTCCTAGGTGATAACTAATTGCTTTGGGTTAAGGAATTTCTCATATTCAAAGTGAGGTCTCAAAACATTGGACCCTTGATAGATGGTTATCGCTCATTCGTTTATTCGTTTTAGCCACAGGAAACCCACTGCTGAACATAGACCTCCCCTAATGATCTCCACTTTGATGTGTTGGAATTTTTTAAGTGTTTTTTTTAACGTACAGTTACGGTTTTTAAAGTGCGGCTTAAGTTTTTTTATTGCTATGAACGGTGAGACAATCTAGTCATTTGCCTGATGGTAAGTGATACGCAAACTCATGCAAAGTAGCAATGCTTAGCTTTCCACTGCACTCACCATCCTGACACATAAGGTGTTAAGTCTCAAAATGTCCAGTAGTTTCTCTGGCTACAATGTTCTTCAAACTGGAATGACACAACAATGCGTTTACACTGTTATTTGGCGGAAGAAGTAGACATTGCGATGGTACTTACCCAGGCAGCCTCTCTATATATAAGAGACCTGCTACCAGTAAAGTAGTAAGGAAATAGGCAAGCCTAAGTTCTCTTCATAAAATGTTGAACCAAGCGATACAGAATAATGCCTATTTCTTCCCATTTTAGACGGTTTTTTTTTTTTTTTTTTTCCTCCTTTGGCAAGTTATGCCGATGTCGACAATTCTGCCAATGTCAGATGTGCAATGAGAACTCGTGTGTGATATGATTTTTGGTGCAACAAATTTTAGACGGTTGTATAGTATGTAGTTAGAAGTAATATTATTACTTACATTCGTTATCATTTGTAAAACAGGTATTTCCGTAACATATACCGCTATTCATACAATTTTATTTGTAAAGTGAATTTCTTAACACCTGCTTGTTAACTACTTTAATCGGCGTGAATACAAAAATAAATTAATAAACATTACAACATTCAAAGGTCGCCAAAAAGTATTTTGAAATTCGAATCGTATTTAAAAACTGGACCAATTAGCTGCGATCGGTACAGACTGATAAATGACATGAGTAACAATATTCTAGGTTAAGTGTTATTTGGCAACGAACAAAACAACAATGGACTCAGTTGATAATCTCATTCATACATCATGCCCACAGTAACCTCCAAGTCAGTGAACTATAGACAATGGACCATGGGAAACGGTGATAATTGGTACCCGTAACTGGCTTTTGAATTCTTAGAGTTGCCAGCTTGAGTGCCGTTTATCATTTTTATGTGAGTTTTTGTCTGACACAGTCATGTGTTACTGGTTTGATACACTTCCTAATGCGTCATTTTAAAAGAACTAATGTTCCGTCGGGAATTTGTGATGGTATTTTCAAAGCAAACTGGGTTTACGGTTTATGTTTACCATTCTTTTGTGGTAAAATAAATTTATACATACTTCAAGTTTCTTACTGTGGGCTCAGGACTATATATGTGTTGCTGTAGGATGATATAATTTAATTAAAATATTGAACATTTATTCATTTTTCCACTACCAAAAAACTTCTACATTTTGCTTAATTATTTTGTACATAGGCCACTTAAAATAAAATATATTTCGCACTATATTTCTGATGAAAACCTAAAATCTTTTTTGTTTATTTCAGGATGATCGAAAGACATAATAGAATCAACAAGCACAGAACAAACTATCACACCAAATAGCGCAGCACCATCTCATCATAATCTTCAAAAGATCCTCACCATACTCAACAGAGATTCAAACATTTAAACACAAGACATACAATTCCTTTACTTCCTACAATAAGCATAGCTAGTCAAACAGCTAAACATTTACACCCACAAACGATACAATTTTACTTCCTACAGTAATTACCCAGCATAGCCGAGTCCAACACGCGTGAGATGGCAAGTGGAGCGACGTCCTACGTCTGTTATCTGAGACGAAGGGTCTTATGTCATGCATAACGGCTCCGTTTGGGAAAGGCTTGACCAACGCTGGCCTAGTTTCGCATTGTCGAAATGAACAAACAATGCAATGTAACATGAATGGGTTTTGTGGTGTAGTTTATTGGAATGAATTGAGCTATAGTTTAGGAATCGGAATGGATGGCTGTCAAGGGTTTAGGATACAGATGTGATTTCAAATTTATAAAGATTCTCATAATTGATTATCGATTTTTATAACGATTGGTTTCGTATTTTTTTGTTTCAATTTATTTAGAGCCTTCCCACCCTAACCTTAGTACGTTCTCGGCCAACAAGGTAGAGCCTCCACACTATGACAACAGAATACTCATATCAAGATAAGAATATTATTTATTTTTATTAGTATTGGTTTACAATTTATATCAGTCTATTTAAATCCTAATATAAGAAAAATCCTTTCACATTACGTGCAGTGATATAGGCTTTACGAAATCTGCTTTACACTTTACAGGTCTTGAACCACAGTAATTATATTCGATTGAGAAATTATATACAAGTTTATAACATTATAGTACTCTGATCTAGCTCCATATATGCTGTTGAGAACATTAAATCGGTACCAAAACAACTTACACGGATACAAACAAAAGTCCTATGATAATTCGTTACAGTCGAACTAGGCCAAACACAGACCAATGACCAGGAAACCGTACCGTAGTACTAAGTAGCTTCATGTGACGTGAATCCAAACCTTGGTGCATCAAAATACGTGCATACACTACGATTAAAGAATATTAATGCATAAGGGCATTCCGTATTGTACAGCGCATGATAAAATCTGAGCAGTTTGAAGGGACTATTAATTATTTTGAAACTATGTTGTTGGTTAGATAAGAGGAGGTGCTTCATAAATTGTTTTCCTTCGCCGTTATAGTGCGTGAGGATTAACATTAAGATCAAAGTTAATAAGTTGTTTCATGTTTGATTTCGGCTCATTTGTACTGGTTATGGTACTATAACTTAGATCTCTCAAATACTACCCCACCAAGTTATTAAATTCAGGACCTTACATTTTATGTTTATGGATTTTGGTATAATTCAGCATCAGTGCTAGAATATGTTACTTTTGATGGTTCTAGACTCTAGTAATATCGTGTTTCGACGATTACTACGACTGCACGGTTTTACGTCTAACATTTTTTTGATGTAGATAAATATGCCAGCGATTCGCATAAGAACAATAGCTGTCCTCGTTCAAAAAATAGCTTATTTCTATTGTACTGAGTTCCTTTTGAATTTCTTGCTCATCCCGGTAAATGACTCATAGTAATGAATGACTCATTCAGCTTTTTTTTATCCTTATTCACCGTTGAATGGAGAGAAAATACCACATCCGCGCAGACTGTCTTGTGGTACTCATTGCAAGGGACGATTATCCGTGGCACTTATTTAGTGTATAAAATTAGTTCCAATCAATCATACAAGGCTATTCGAGACAAATCCAAACAAAATAGTAATAACTTGTTAACCTTACATTCATAACACGTTTGTCTACATTATAAACTCGTTCTAAATATGCGGTTCTCTTGGAATTCCGACAAATTATATTAAATTTGGATTTGAAAATAATATTTATGTATCACTATTATTCTTGTTTAATTACATAGAAGAATTTAGATTTTGCGTCAATGATAAAGTTATGCAAATAATGTTTAGAATCCGATTTTTACACTAAATTTAATAGATTTGTAACTGCAAATACGTTGCCTTTATTATTAAAAACAAATTTGCGTTATAGGCCCACTAAAATATATGATAAACTGAATTAAAATATATTATACCTTGATATAAAATAAATATGGAGAGTAAATAAAAAACTAAAATATTAACACGTGACTAAAGTAAAAGCGTGAATGTCCCAAGAAATATGAGTCAAAAAATTGCACTATGGTGACCTTGGTGACTAACTACCGGACACAATCGAAGAAAGTTTATCTCAAACATATATGTCTATAAATGGCACATTACCTTATATTCCTTTTACGACACAATTCAATAATACACCACAACAACAGCCACACGACACATATTTATTTATTTACAGTTATTAACACAAAAACACAGTCACCATTCGCCACAAAGTTTAGTTTGATATTAAAGTACTGTCAAAAACTTGCACTGCAAGTCCCGTGTACCGGATTTGTGCCATACACCCGTCCTTTACCGCAAACGTAACTTGCACGTGTATTAGAAAGAGATAGGTATGTAAACTAAGCGCCGCCTTCACACCTCTGCAGATAGAACCTTTTTGCGCGGGTAAAAGTAACGGGTTTTTTTTCTCAAGATGCGTGAGATGAGATGGCATGTGTAAGGTCATTCGTGGTAGAAAGAGATAGCGAAGTAAGGTCACGTTGCGAAGTTTGTATGCAAAGTATAGCATAGTTGAAAGCAAAAAATAGGATTATCTCTATTATTAACTGTAATATAAACATAAACACTCATTTTTATGACGAAAACGATTTATTTTACTGGTTGAAGTGTTTATATGTGGTATTTTAATATATTTTTGTGACCTAATATCATTCATCCGTAATATTCTTTATTGTGAACGTAAGCACATTACCTATTATTATTATTTATTAATACCAAACGACATAGGGGGACTTGATTGTTACAACAAACACTTGTAAGATTATGTTATTCTCTATCACCTTATTTATATTTGTTTGTTATAACAATTTTTCCCTTATAGTATGCAGTGAGTAGTGACGGTCAAGGGTCAATGATTTGTATATTATAGGTATATTAGACCGCATTGTCTATTGCTCGGTAGTAGGTACGTACTTCCAACTAGCGTCCCCATACATTAAGATGAGGTTAGTTAACGGTTTTTTATGTTTACCAGGAAAAAACAAGTATGAGTTTAATGGTAAATATTTTCGTGAGTAAAATGCATTTATTACTTAATTAAGAATAATATTACATAAATAAATAGTTATCTTTAGCCTTATTAGCCTATCACAATTATTTAGTAGAATTTACTAGTAAAGTCAAGAATGGAAATTGATCTCTACCAAAACTCTACCATGTCTATGTAGTAGTATGACAGTCTCCGTGGCGCAGTTGGTTAGACGCCGGCCGTGAAACGTGAGGCCGCGAGTTCGATCACCGCTCCGAAACAAATATTTGTGTGATCCACAGGTATTTGTTTCGGGTCCGGGTGTTTGTGAGACTGAAAAGTCTCTCGTCAGGAACTGACACACAAGACTCGATCTTACTGTGGGGTCAGGACTATGTATGTGACTGTTGGGAGTATTTTTTTTAAATCTATCTAACTATAGTTCGTAAATCAGCAGTATGAATGGATTAACTCTACTGAGGTATTTATTCACAGAAAACCAAAGTGAAGTAGGTACAACATCTCCAGCTGCATTTGATTCGGTCTCTACTATCTGAGATTGCCGGAAACACCATAGCCGTTAGTTGGGTTTTCACATCCGTCCGAATATATACAAAGTTTACAATAATCAGGATGGATAATTCGTCATATTGGGATCACTATACTTGCATCGATACATGGGCGTGTACCATTTGTTTTCTGTTTATTGCACTGATTGTCGTGACGAGCATACCGTTCGCCTGATGGTAAGCAATACGACTGCTCATGAACACTAACAAAACCAAACAACACCAGCACACTTGCATTTTGGGTTCCGTTTTCGGAAATCCAGTTTCCACCAAAACGAAATATTTGTGTCGACTGGATATATATCCATTTCAAGCCTATAGTTAAGTACTCTTTTGTGTTAAATTTCTAGGCGGACAATTCTGACTTCGAACTACGTGTGTATACATTATTGGCTGACTTAAAAAGGAAAAGGAAAACATCGGGAGGAAATTTGTATTAGCATTATCTAAAATATCTTCCAAATTGCAAAGGTAGATATGTGAGATGTACCAATCCTCATTAAGTCAGCAAAATAAACTAAGAGAACACCTCATATTTATAGAGTTACATCGTGTCCAACTGTAGATTTCATTAATACCGGATTGATACCCGATGTAGAGTCAAGAGCGTATATTTAGGTAACCGTTAGGAGCACAAGTAAACCAATATTATGCAAGCAACCGTTTGCCGGCTAGGTTTCTAAAACATTGTTTACCTACGTTTGCAATCGCGATAACGGCTCTTCAAAAACTTGTTTTGGTTTCCGTCGGAATCAAGAAGCTTTTGGTGTCGCTGTTGTCACATTGCTGGCGTACAGCGCCATCTGTTAGCCATTATACAAATTAATTATCTTAGAAGTTGTAGTTAGTACTATGAAATATAAGAGTTAGTCGATAGATGGCGCTGAAAACATTTCATAAAAAAAATCGCTTTCAAAAACGCAATATACATAAAAGCCTTGCATGTGTTTCCAGCTGAAATGCTGGCGAGATGTGCTTTATTTGAGAAATGTGACTTTTTAAGTATTTATTTTACTAATTTAGAGTTGATGAATTTAAAAGCTTTGCTTTGAATTTAAAAAAATTGAGCTATGCCAGAGGTATATTGATCTATGTATGCCACTGCATTCTGTTTTGAGACTTTGTGGTGCTTGTATCAAAATTTCGCTTTTTATCAAGTATAATATAGGTAGGAAATAATATAATTATGCATAACTATTATGTTATTAAAATGAGTATAGCTATTTACTATTACTCTAATGTTGTATTGTTAAACAATAAATTTGAAAAACAGTATTTTAATAATCGTTTAATAATAATTTAACAACATAACATTTTCTAAATATACAAATATTTACATAGGCGTCCCTTATTTAAGATCAGCATAGAAAAGTCGGTGGGACACGAAACAATAGTTTAAGTCTTAAGCTATATTTTAATTATCATCTTCTGATGTTTTAGTGTAGTTCCTTTTTATCTCCACATACATAGGTACATAAGTTGCTTTCCTAAACCCACTTATAGCCAGTTCGAGTCTCCTCTTTCTGCTACTTTCTGGAGTGATATTAAAATTCCTTAAATTTTGACTTATACTCCTATAATGACCGTTTATTTGAGGAACGTATGTTTGAACGGTTGTTGTCTCTTCAAATTCCTCAGTAGTATCAATTGTTGCTTCCACAGTAGTTGTTTTGGTAACTTCAGTGGCATTTTTTAGTTCAGCAACAGGCGTGTTTGTATAATCTTCAACATTGTCATAACTCTCTCTAGAATTCCTTCTGTTTGCATCAATATCCATATTTCGCTGTTTAATGTACTCTTGAGGCACTTTAGCGTCTTCGTGACTGAATTTCAAAACATCTGAAGGATTTGTAAAAGTGTTTACTTGGGCAGTTTCCGTTGTATCGAAGAAAGGCAACATGGTAGTTACCATAGGTAGAGGAGGAGTAGTAATTCTGTCTTGGATTGGTATGATTCCGGAACTGCCTACGTGAAAATCTTCGACTTGCGATGTTGACATAACAAAAGGAACCTCTGTTGTATAAGGCGGTGACGGTTGGATGTATATAGGCTTGAAGGATTCACTAGTAGTTTCGACTGTGGTACTTGCTTCCGTTTTAGTATCTGGAGAATATACTTTAACGTGCACTATCATTTTAGTCTCTGACGGTTCTTCACTTTGGATCTTCTTATCAATATTAGAAGTTTCTGAATTGTTTCTCTTAAATGTATTAGTTTTGTTATTGTACAATACACGAGATTTTCTACGGACAAATGTACGTCGTATAGGCACTATAGTTTTTCTTTTGAAAAGTATTGTGGGGCGAGATGTCGTGAAGTATATATTATTTAGATCGACATGAGATTTATTATAAACTTTATCTTTACTATCATCAGAAACAGATTTCATTTGGAATAAATTCAACATAACACTAAATGATTTGGTAGTTGATGGTGATTCAGTGGTATGGACAATATTAGAATTTTGTAATGCAATATTATTATAATTGCTTTCTTCACAGTGACTACCGTAACAATTATTATAATAGTTGTTAATTTTCTTAGATATTGGTTCTTTACTAGAGGTTTCAGGTATTTGTGTAGGAACTGGTGAAAATCTAAGAAGTCCATCAGCTAAAAGATTGACTTCTCCTGGATTTTCTGGCTTAAAAAGAAATAGGGGATCAGATTGGTGGTTGGAATGTACTGTTTCCGATTTAACGGTGCTCTGAATGACAAGGTCTACTTGATTCTTTGGCTTATTTCCATCACTTACATTAATCATGGGCTCTACATAAACTCCAGTAAAAGCTATATGAGTACTTGGCGTTTTTGTGTGCATATCTCCAGCTTTAGCATTAATTGTCTTCTCTAAATATTTTATAATCTGCCTTATATTTTGTAATCTTTGTGCGTTGCGATATTTTTCTATCCAAGTTCTAGATCCGTACTTTTTACTAAACGGCAAAGGCGTTGGACTTCTATATTCAAAAAAGAATGGTCTAGGACTCGTTCGTCTGACGTTATTTGTTTTGTAGTTTTTTGGTGTTGTTGCTAGAGTATGAATATAATTGTTATGTTTACTAGCGGGTATTACTTCTAACGTAGGATCGAGATAGCTGTTCTCTTGCATCGCGTTCACGAGTAGTGGCATTCGTTCGTAGTAATCTTGGTCGAAACCAAAATAGCTTCGGTCTAGTCTGTCGGCAACGGGATGATCGAGGATGTTCACGTCGTCGGTACTGTTATCGCCTCTTCTTCTTTGTACTAAACTCCATTCTACTGCAATCGCGTATTCGTAGATTAGTAGTATTACCTGAAAATTAGGAAACATGATTATTAATATTTTTAGGGGCGATAATAATTCTAGGAAAAGGACAGGATGAAAGCAGGTGTAAATACACGAAGGAATACAGATCGGAATTTTCAAAATAAATGTGGTGTTTTTTCCAAAGATATCACGCTATTTAGATTCAATCCACCAACTTAAATGTGTTCAATGTTCAAGTAAAATGAGTACATTTTACTATTTGGATATTGATTAAATATTTAATAAATACTTAAAACATTTCTTTTATTATACACAATACATAAAAAAAATCTCAAGATGTATAAATTACATTTATTTTGTTTTATATACAGTGCTTACATACGATTACGTTCCGTTTATTCACAAACTAGCCAAAAAAGTTAGTTCATTTTTATATCAGATGCTAAATACATTCATATTTTATTGAATACTTATTTTGTAACCGATACAATTACATCTATACATCTAGTGCTTATTAAAATAATTGTTTTTTATTATAATAGTACCAGAACAACGGTTTAAAAACTAGGTGCATCGTATATATTATTATCTACAATTAAATCAAAATCACGATTGTCATCTTGTTTCAAATCGTTTCTCTGTATTTCTAAATAAAGTGGCCTAGCCCGGGGTGACATAGAATTTGTCTTCGGTATCACAGTTTCTTCATCAGATAGGCCTTCCTTAGTTTTATGTTTTGGTACAACTGTGGTTTTGTGATTTGAATGCAGCTGACCTTGTGTTTTCATTTGTATTACTCTATATTCTTCTGGATTATAATCATCTGCTATCTTATCATCATAGTTTAACAAATTATCGTTATGATTTACATGATGGAATTTATAAGCTTCGTTTAATATTTGTGCTTCAGATGACTTTATTTTTTCTTTTATCACAGCGGGATTAGGTTTATTGTGTGTAAATTTATGATGAATTATATCATTCATCCTGTTTTCAACGGAAAAATCTTTATAATTATGTTTTGGAGGAATAAAGTTTGGGTCCTTAACATCACTCGGAGTTTTTTTAACGTTCTTAGTCAGGACTTCGCTTAGTTTATTTTTTAAGTTCTTTGGATAGTTTTCCGGATAATTCATTTTATCTTTGACTAATTCTAAGCTTTGAGTCTCTAATACGTCAATATTAGTAGTAGGTTTTTGAGTAGTCGCAAAGTACTCATCATATTCTTCATTGCTAATAAAAGGTTTGCTTTTAATACTGATGGGATCCACTATTGCGTTAGAGTTTGAATAATTTTGTTTTAAGCGACGATATGCAAAATTTTCAAATTCAGTTCTAACAGGGGTCATGGGCAATGTAGTTGTGAGCTTACTACTTTCAGATTCAGTCGGCTCTATGTAGTTTCTGATTGTAGTGTGTTTTCCATAATTCTCAATTATATTTTCTATTGGATTAATTTTAATATTAGATTTGATATTATAATCTTGTGGTAATCTTATTATATTATTGTGGCTACTATTGTATTTTACAATCTGCTTAATTTCATTACTCGTATTGAATTCAATTTTCTTGGCACTTGCCTTAATTTTATGTATTAAATTTGAAGTGGTAACTACGATATTTGGCTTTAATGTAGTATATTTTGTGGTCATCATTTTTCTTACTACCTTAATCTTGGGCTTCGATTTATTTAATTGGGCTGGATTGTTGTTATTACATAATTTTGGCAGTGAAAGTTTAGTGTATGGCATTAACTGATTTACATTAGCTTTTAGCTTGTTTAAAATTTCACCTAATTTCAATGGGCATTTGCAGTTTTTATTCCCGGTAGTTGTCGTAAGCTTTTTTATAGATTTTTTATAATTAAGAGTACGGTGTTTTTCTTTTATTTTGTTGTGTTTTTTCATTGGTGTTGTAGACAACACCGGTGGTCTTTGCGTTGGTAATTCTCGTTTTATCAAATTCTGGTTCGGTCCATAGCTAAATTTATCATTCACCATTTTATCAAAATAATTCAAGATTCTTTGATAATCTCTTATCTTTCTTATTTTCGACATATACTCTGAGTTTCTCATTGCGCTGTGGTAATAGACTATTGGGGACGTTTTAAATTCAATAGCATACATTCTTGAAGGAGGCGCTTTAAACCAATTTCGCGGGTCGGAAAAAATGTTCTTTTCATATTGTTCGGTGGTCTCGTTGGGTTCATAGATTGGATTGACACTGGTATAATCTTCTATGGCTTCCTCTAAAAATACGTTTTGTTTCAATGCCTTCAGCAGTATGGGAAGTAGTTTGAGCGTAGGTTTGTCGAAGTTTGGTTTTGGTTTGGAGTATTTGGCGTCGAATGGAGTGTCAGCTGAATCGTTGATAAAACCCAGCCAGGTTGGTTTTGTGACGTAACTTTTATTCTTGTTGCTTCCGGAGACGATGATGTATTCGTAGACGAGGAGAACGCTCTGTAAAAAGAAATGTGGTATTAAAATATAAGTATATTTCAAGAGTGACTAGTCAAGAGCCTCTAGATAAAAAAGCTTAACTTTAATTATTTACTTCCGTACGTAAATTATGTTAGAAATATCAAGTGTAAATACCTAGCAACAGTTAATAAAATTATTGTAGGCAATGTGAAACTTTGAGAAAGTAACATGTATAAAATCAGATCATAAAAAGATAATATTATTATGATAAAACTTAAGTGTGTAGATAAAATAAGAGTTATTCTCTATGATTACCACTTACCTACTAGTCAGGGAGTTCTAGTTACATAAATGGTGCATAAGATATTAGTTATTAAATGAGAACATTAACACATTATACTCCGAAACATGAATAAACAACACAATGTTTTAGCAACAGAAGTAGTTTAATTATTAAACAGGGTCTTATTTCTGTCGACAATTTCACGACATGATAACTTTTGAATCTAGCCTCATAGAACTCATGGTATCGACTCTGGTCTTTTAAAAAGAGCTTAAGCTACACATAGTTGTTTTTTTTTAAATGATACTGGTAAGGCAGACGTTATGTCTTTTTAACTTGTAATTTTGTAGCCCCGCGATATTTGTTTTTTATTGTTATGAATGGCAAGACGAGCATGCTATTCGCCTGATGGTAGGCGATACAGCCGCTCGTGGTTAGTAGCAATGCTTGGTATTCCACTGCGCTCACTATCCTGAGACATTAGATGTTAAGTTACAATATGTACAGTAGTAACTCTGGCTGCAATGTACTTCAAACCAGAACACGACAGTGCGTTCACACTGGTTTTGGCGGGAGAAATAGACATTGCGATGGTACCTATTCAGTATTTCACTCGACACTGGCTATATGAGGAATTTCTCCACTACCTTCCGACTTAAAGGTCAGTTAACGATGTTTAACTCGCGCGCGAGCAGTAGCAGCTTTCTCGCGTTATCACTGCGCATGCGCACTCAGCAGAACGTACGCGCCACGCAACGTGGGTTCAATCTCATGTCTTCCTGTCATTTGATGTAATTCTAGTAGTAATCAAGAAAAGAAAATATATAATGGTGGTAATTATGTGTCCACCCAGACATCGATCAACGTAGACAATAATGGAAAATTTGTCGTAAGTTACTCACACACTGTCAGTTCCCCCGTTAGGCCTTTAAATACCTAGCATCGAGAAAGCTGACAAATTTTGGTCAACTGGCAAAAGATAACCGCTGTCCATCCAAGGATAACTTATCGCAGTTGTATTTCATTCGTCTCAGATCTTACTAAAATGCATGCCATTGCCGTTTATGAGTAATTAGAGTTGCAGAGATGTGACGATAGTAAGAGATTTTAAAGAAATTCAGAGATAAGTATATGAGGCGCATTGTATTCAGTGTTTCCGTGACAGAAAAAATAATGTGCAAAAAGAATGTATCTAATTTTGTTTATATCGTGAAATTTAAAATATAAAAATACAAATATTGTGTAAAACCTTAAATCGGTTAAAATCTTAGCACATGAGAGAAGAGTCTATGAAGAATGTATGGATGACAATGTATGTAGGCTATCGTACATCTAAATAATAAGCGCAGATGAAACAGCACTTGAGATAATTATCACGATCGTGTTGTATAAAGTGTATCTAAGATACATAGGTATTTGCATGAGAAGCAAGAGTGCATATTAGATGAGAAATATTTACTTGAACAATGGAAAAAAAGTATCGGAAACAAGATAGCTGTTCACGTAACAGCATGTATGTATTTTATAAGTCATTGGTTTCGTTGAGATTATATTGAATCGACTTCACTGTTGTAAATAATTTTAATTTTCAACTATATTTATTGTATTTTAAAAATCCGTAAGTAGCTGTAAACTAGTTTTTTACCATAAATTATATCTCGTTTGTCCACCAATGGCTATAATTATGTTTATTAGGGAACAATTCACGTCTCGTACGGACAGTCTAAAGACAAATATAATAATCGCTTTGGATAAATATTTTGTAAACAATTGTGATTACACCATTTGTTTATACTTGGATGAATAATTTAGAAGATCAATTTACAAAAACTTATAAAATGCCTGATAATGCAATGAAAACTGTAATAATAAAAGCCATAAAATACATATAGTGAAACATTGAAACTTATTTTTAGAAAAAGATGAACAATGTGCTGCTGGTAACTTCAAGTTTCGTAATGTATTATGTATCGTTACATCAAAATGAGCCCTCAAATATTAACCTACTTCATCTCTTTTGATTAATACTATTATACAATAAAGCTTATGATCTATACAGAATATACTAAAGTTGTAACTGATCGATGTCTGTACATGGAACATATTTCAGAAAAATTGCTATGGGGGGACTGTATTATACTGTAATAGAACCCAAAACAATGTGTGTTAGAATTGTTGTATGTTTTTCTGTGCAGATGTGCACGATGATCTCAATAACGGCTTAAAGTATTTCGATGAAAGGTATGAAGTTAGCTGACACTCTGGATTAACACATAGGCTATTTTTATCCCGAAAAAAAATAGTGTTCTTGTGGCATGAATAAGAAATGAGACGGGACGAGGCGGAACATTAAAAGCAGTACAGAGAACAGCATTGGGTAAGTATAATAAAACAATACGGGAAACAATATGTTAATGATGAGGACCTGACTTAATAGCATCTGCACCTAGGCGGGCCAACCCCTAGTCTATTACTAAAATAGTTAAATATTAAAAAAACAATATCCGTATAATTCTATATAATGAATCAGTGGCTAGATAAACAATAAAAAAATCGAAACTACGTTTGATTCCTTTGTACTTTGTATGTACCTATATTAACTTTGTCTATAAATTATTGTTTTTTCGATTATGTCACTGTCGCCTATAAGACGTGTTTGTCAGTTGTTATAACAACAAACAATGACTACCGTATGACGTTCACCTTCGGAGTTTTACACGTATGCGTCGAAGAGAAATACGCTATGCGAATATTATATGATTTGTTGAAATATATTCTATAAAATAGTAAACATATCGGTAATAACTATATTTAGAAAATATAATAAATAAATAACACCCAACATTTATATGCATAATCCAGACCCTATACTATCGAGTTTTGTATCGCGGGTATCAGGAACTTCGGGAAACTTTTCGGCCTCACAAGCACCCAGACCAGAAAGAATATTTGTAAGATGCACAATTATTTATCTCGGTACGGGGATCGAACCCACGGCCTCTCGTTTCACAAGCGGCGACTAACCGACTGCGCCACCAAGGCTGTCGATATAGTAAAATATTTATGTGTAAAACAGGAAAAAAAAACGATGTCTAAGAAATCTCGCTAATTACGTATTACGCACAGTTAACTTACGAACATGTAAATGATAAAAAAGTGAGAGTAATAGTTTGTGACGTCCTAAACGTATAATTATTTACATACACTTCTTTAAGAAATATAAAAAAAAAATCCGCGATAGTGGAACAAAAAAATAATAATTAATTAGAAATTATAACAATATATTTTAACATAAACAATTAAGCACATCACAAAACACCGAACACAAAAAAAAAAAAACAATAAAAGTAACAACACAAATCCCACAAAACAATTTTTAAAACAAGATAAACTGTAATAAAAGATGTTCAACTCACCACCACGACAGTAACAGTAATAGCGGTGGATACTGCAGCACAGGCGCATCCCTGCCTTATCTGGCGCCGCCTGGACAGCCTCAGGAACTCCTCGGTCCTCGCGTCGATGGTCCTGTACAGGCCGAACTGCGAGATCCCCGACGAGGAACCCTCACTGGACATGTTTCACATAGTTGGCGCACGGCGGAATGAAGCGAGCGTCGCCAACGCTTGCGCATGAAACTGTAGCGGATTCTTGACGATGTTTCCTTTCGTGCGTCGTGCTTTCTTTTTGTTGTCGATGATTTTATCGATATGTGTGTCGGGTCATATGCTCTCTTTTGTTGGTAAAGAGGCTATTCTTTAATTAAGGGTAAATCTATATTTTATATAGTTAGTTTTGAGTTTTAGTTTTTGTCACAATTATGTTAAACTGACGAATTATTTCTTTATGCATCGCTTCGATATTATGCCATTTGATGGTCGACTCAAGACTATCTTCGTATAGTGGCTCTAAATGGAATTAGATGAGTGTACTACCTACCTTCACACCACTTTTTAAAGGTTCGACGCAACGTAACTTTTTTAATTCTCAATAGCTCTTATAATTTTACGACTTGCTGTCTGTCTAAGATTAACGTTTTAGGAGTGGTCATTTAAGCATACCATGCTCGCTTAATACATTTAATAGGCTTAAAGTACCTCTAACATTCTTATGAAGAGCTGATCTATAATATAAATGGAAATTGAGAAGACAGTGATAAGAACTCTCAGTTAGACATTCAACCTTTCGTAAGGAAGACCAGCCTTAACAAAACTGGTATTTTGCCCATGAATCATTATACATATTAAGGATATTAATAAACTTCGATCTGTTCTGGGTTTTTGTGAGACTGATCTCTCGTAGTTTTTGATACCCACGACACAATACTCGATCTTAGTGTAGGGGCAGGACTATGTATGTGGTTGATTGTAGTATAATATGTTTGTTTTATTTATCGATATTGGTGTATCCCCTCACTATCCACAATGCTGTTGCGTACTGAAGCGTACAGTCGCGGCCGGCGCACCCGCGATTTATTCTTCACACCGAGTGAAATTGTACATAACGCCTAATTTATTCAACACATCGCATCTAATGGCGATTTTGCTACCGCCATCGCCATGCAGTAAGTAATTAAAGCCTCCATTAGCTTTTATTGTTACATTTATGTGCAGTTTTAAAATTAAATGCGTTATTAGTTTGTTTTTATTTGTTATATTATGTGATGCAATGTTTGGGTTAATAACATTCGCGTGTTTGTTTTAATGACAGTACTCATAGATACATTGAATTATGTAATTCTTATCGTTAAATCATCGTAACTATGAAATGTTTCTATTTAGAATAGACTCTAGTTTTTACTGCGTTTAGGCGTGTCAACCGATGCAGCCTCCATGTGTTAAGGGCATAACTTTTTAAACTCATGTAGAGAGGCACATCAAATATTTCAGAGTTCAGTTGAAAATGCATTTTCTCACATTTTTTCAATGTTACCGCTGCAAGTTTAATCTAAGACTATACATCAACATCGGATCATTTAAATAGAGAGAGTATAGTGCGTCGCAGACATATTTCTTGCACGGTCATTTTGCAGAAAAACTGTTTGCGATTGATCAAGTATTTAGCGTATGAAACGTTAATTAATTGACCAATTTAATAATAATTAATCACTAGAAATCGTGAATATTCACACTTTACAAAAATGGTGAAAGACGGTTAGTCTTAAAATTAATTATAGTATCTACTAGTCTATTAATTGTGTTATTATTAAAATAAATATAATATAAGAAGTACGTAGTTTCGATGTTTAATGTTTGTATACCTAGTAAAGCGAGACAAACTAATTAGGTACTTTACTTCGATCTATAGTTTCCGTATCTCATAATATGTTTATATTGCGGGTTTACTGCGATCTATTACTAGACTTATTATAAAAGATATGTTTTCAATGAATAATGCAACGGATCAATCATGATGGACATAAATACGGAGAGAGGTAATTATATGACGCCGTTCATCACATTTTTCAATTTACCCATAAATTTTATCGACATTAGAAAGCCGTCGTCGTACTATAATAATCTCATTATATTTCAGCATTCTAACGTGGTGTTTGTATAAGCAAAAACCATTCTGTATCAGCCCATATACGCCCCACTGCAGGGCACGGGCCGACTCTACAATCGAGAGTACGATTGAGAGTGGTTAGGCTATATAGTCCACCACGCTGGCCTAGTGCGGGTTGGCGCAAATGAGCAAAAAACATTATGAATATAAAAAAATATATGATGAAAATTATGCAAAATGTAACAATAGTTCTTTTTTTTTTGTTAATAATTATTTTTTTATAGTTTTCGCTTTTAATTTTATTATGGTTATGTTTCTTAAAAATTGAACAATATAACGAGTTTCAGATATAATTATTGTGCTAGACCTAAGTGACTAAATTGTAATTGTAATTGTTTCGCTTTGTTTTTATTCGCCTGTTAATCTAACGTTTATTTATTCAAGAAACATATTAAATAACAACACAATAATATAGATATTTCACGGTCCACCATCCATCAATCATAATTTGTTCGACGAAGTCTTAATTACATTTCATTTTTACGCCTAGATTATAGATAATTATAACAATTATGTCTATCGCTAATGTAGCCTGATTAGTTTTTCAGTGGTTTATTATATCAGCTTATCTGCTTTTTCAACGGTGTAAAAACCTTTAGCAGCTGTCGTACTTTCATTGTCACTTGTAACTATGCGGAACAGCAGACAAAATGTAGTGATCCACGCTCCACCGATCCGCCAATAGAAGTAGATTTACGTCTAGAAATAAATAAAAATCTGTCATGTGTGTGGTGGATTCGAGCGCAAATTGTTCCGTACACTATATTTTGTCAGTCATAGTTGTCTGCTACTAAACTTGTTCGGGTCGAAGCAAACGTTTTTACATAGATGTATTGAAATCTGTCCTGCAGCGAACTCCTGCCGTCTTTTGCACCAGTAGGCCCGACACGATGCTTATGTGCTAAAAACTAAAATTATGGATTTACATTTTGTATTATTTCACCGTATTGCCCTTCGGTTCTCTTCGCTCCTTTTTATACTTTAAAATGCAATACAGTCGTACCATCTTATAGATCATTGATATTAACAACATCAAATGTTAAATAAGACCTATGTCTGATGAATGTTAATGACCTCAAAGGTGAAGATCTTATTGGATCGAGTTGCGAAAAGATTATAAACTCTGGCAACGGCCAATTACTCAACTGTAATGGACTGTTCTGTATCAGCCCATAAATGGCACACTGCAGAGCACGAGCCGCCTCTACGATCTGGAGTACGATTGAGAGGGACTAGGCTGTATAGTCCACCACGCTGGAATAGTGCGGGTTGCCGGACTTTATATAGCATAGAAATTCGTGCAATTCACTATTGTATGTAGGTTTCCTCACGATGTTTTCCTTCGCCGTTATAGAGCGTGGTGATTGACTATCAACGCATACATGACTCCGAAAAGCCACAAAGGTGCGCTGGGATTTGAACCCGCGACCACCTTGAACATGTGGGCAGCCGCGTCTAGTCCATGTTACCAATAGGCTACCACACATAGCTGTAAAATTCTACTGTAATATTGATCCCTAAAATCGCCCATATATCGTTTGTCATTTAGCATCTATGTAAGGAAACGGAAAGAGAACATGCGAATGTCTTTAAAAAGAAATGGATGTGTGAGAACGTTGGAAAACAATACCTGGGGTATTTAAGGTGCCATTAGGAGAAAATATGGCCGTCATTAAACAAAAATTGCTTTTTGTTCGCGTGATGTCGAGTAGTGATTATTCTTTCTTTACATTATCTTAAAGCCTGTGCAAACATCTTCAGGTTAGTTTTAGAGGGCTAATTTGAATTTGTGGGTGTCTTGGTAGCATCTCTGCCTACTCTTTCTAGGTAAAGGCGTGAGTTTGTGTATTTTTAGTTATATTACGCTCTCCCAATGAAATATTCATTGTGTAAACACAAATCTATCATTTCGGAACGGCCTTGCGTCCAGGGCTTCACGCAGTCTATTATTATAAAAATCCGTCATAAATATAGTCAAAACAATATCCTCGTTTTTAAATTCTCAAGAATTCCGCAACATGACGCCACTTTGAAGTACACAAGACAAAGGGTGTACTTTTGTCTTTTAATACGATACATAGAGCCTACCTTATTCGGTTTTTTTAAACAGTCAAATGTTTTAATCACACATATTATAATGTTTGTAAATAAAGCTATTGGAACCCTTCATTCAATTTAGTATTATCTGTGATGACAGCAATTGATGTTTGTATTAGGATCTGTGAATTATTATAGATACATGCTTTGTAGTAGAATAAAATCATAAAATGTTAACAGGTCATTAGAAATATTAATGTTATGCTCCGGAAAATATGAATAGCTTTAAATCTTGTTTCTCTTTACAAATTTGTCATATAATATTAATATAATTAACACATTACATGTTGTTAAAAATAAATAAAACACACAAATATTTAATACATTTTATATTTTTATAGCAAAATATTTTACATTCCTATAACGTAACATTAGTCAAAGGCAGTGTTGATTCCACGTCTCTTGCGTTTTTGAGTATTAAAGTTAAGGTCTTTTAATAATAATTAACACTAGTGCATCGGTAACCACGAAATGGTACATTACTTACTCGTAAGTACGCTCAAACACAATACAGTGTCAAACTAGTTATACTTTACGTATAATAGTTTGGTATCACAATTTTATGGCAACTTAGAATATATATTGTTATTGTCGATTACATCCAATTTTCATTTGTTATATTGATTGCTTTTGAAACTAAACTAAACCAACCCACACGTCTGCAATTCGAATTTAAAATAGGACTTTTTAATATTATTATTATGAATTTGAAACCTTTTCCATTTTTTAAATAATTATTTTAGTGATTATTTATTTACCATGCAAAAAAATTACAGACGTGATAAACTTATTGTGTTGTTAATGCTATTATAATAATTTTCCATTTGCTTTTGAAATGAAAATTATTATAAACGCATTGAGAGATATTGCGAAAAAATTGGTGCAAACGACATTTTAGGCTAGAAATTATTAAAATACAAATGGAACTGAGGGTTTGTCGTAGTAGTAACCTTCGTCTTTTACGAACGGAGGCCGCGTGGTGTATGGCGCTGGGGTCTTGATAGACACTGGGGGTACGTAGATGTATGGGCGTCTAGTAGTAGATACTGTGTATACAGGAGGCTGAGTGGGCTGGGGAGAGTACACTGGCCTGGGAGTAGTTGGGGGAGGAACGTACACTGGTCGTTTGGTTGTCTGAGGGACTATGTAAGTTGGTTGCGAAGGTTGTCTTGTCGTAATATACACTGTAGGTTGCGGTCTCGGTGTGGTTACTACTGGGACGTATATTGGCCTGGGGGTCGTCACAGGAGGAATGTACACGGGTGGTGAATAAGGTTTAGGCGTTGACTTCGGCGCTACGATGATTGGCGGTTGGGTCTGAGCAAAGACGGGCTGGCGTGTAGTCTGAGGGGCGACGTATACCGGAGGCCTGTACGGTGCTGGTGTGGAAGAGATGATCAATGGGTAGTAAGAGGAGGGAGCTGGTGTACGCTGAGAGGTTACTGGTGGTAAGTATGTCGGCTGGGCAGTTTGAGGTCTAGGTGTAGTTGGAGATACCGTGTAAACTACACGTGGTGTAGTCGGGAACGTGAAAGGTATTTTAGGCGTCGGGTAGTTGTAACCGGTGGTTCTATCAACGGGTAATATGGTGGAGTAGGTCGGTGGTGGTGGGGGGCGAGTTGGGGGAGGTGTGGGACGCCTGGTTGTCGGTGGAGGAGGGGGCGGTGGCGGCCTGGTTGTCGGCGGGGGAGGTGGCGGCGGTGGCCTCGTTGTCGGGGGAAGATATGTGGGCGGGGGAGTCGGTGGAGGTGGTGGTCTTCTGGTCGTAGGTGGGAGATAGGTTGGCGTAGGAGATGGAGGAGGACGCCTTGTCGTCGGTTGGTATGTTATAACGACTCTAGGAGTTGACGGAGGCGTGGGTCTCCTAGTTGTAGAGGGGAAGTAAGTTGACGGACTAGGGAACGGGGTTCCTTTGGTAGTGGGAGGCAGATAGGTGACAGGCGGGCGAGGTCTGGTTGTTGTCGGTGGTGGAGGTGGTGGTGGTGGGGCTCTAGTGGTCGATGGTGGTGGTGGCCTAGTGGGGAAGGTGAATGGGATTTTTGGTGTGGGGTAAGTGTACCCAGTAGTTCTGTATGTCGGTGGTGGTGTAGGCCGAGGAGTTGTAGATGGCGGTGGTGGTGGTGGTGGCGGCCTGGAAGTAAAGCAGATTACATATATTTTCAGTGTTTACAGATATTTTTATATATTTAAATAAATATCATATTCCCTATAAATTAAATATCTCATATAATCAGATGAAGTTCAAACTGTTTAAAACAATGCTTGGTGAACTTAGTTATTTGAGATTAAATACAAACAATATTTATGAAACTTGCACAGTTTCTATTCTCTCTAACCTTTAATAATTATAAAAAATATTATCAGTTTTATAATATTATCAGTCTCAGTAGAATTCTTGCTAAGTATATTTATTTATTTAATATTTTTTTGGACTATACAGAGATATTGACCGCGGGTTTGATCCCCGCACCGAGAGAAGTGTTTGTGCGGCCCACAAATATTTCTTTCAGGCTTGGGTGTTTGTGAGACCGAAAAGTCTCTCGTAGTTTCTGATACCCACGACACAAGACTCGATCTTAGTGTGGGATCAGTACTATGTATGTGTCTGTTTGGTGTAATTTACTATTTTTTATTTAATATTACACAATAAAAATAATAGTACAAGTAACCGCTTTATCACACTAGATAATTTGTTACAGGCAACCATGTGAATCGAGAGGCCGCGGGTTCGATCCCCGCACCGAGAGAAATATTTGTGCGGTGCACAGTAACACCCCTTTCGGGTCGCCCGTAGTTCCTGTTACTCACGGCACAAGACTCGATCTTGGTGTGGGGTCAGGACTATGAATGTGAATGTTGGGTGATACTTTTTTATTTGAATTAAATTAGTAGTCACCTAGTAACAGGTCGATAAGTAGACGATGGTGGCGGTGGTGGGGGTCGGGTCGTCGGCGGCGGCGGTGGTGGGGGCGCTCTTGTAGTCGACACTGTGAAGGGTACTCGTGGCGTGGTGTACACGTAGCCTGTGGTGGACGGCAGGCGAGTGATGTACGTCACTGGAGGGGGCGGCGGCCTTCTGGAAGGAATAGTTCGAATTTAAAAGTACGCTTGTTAAAAAAACTTTTTTTAAATATATCCTTGGCACTGACAAGGTGAGGCCTTAGTAATTCCAGAGTCCTTGTCGAGTACAGTGGACCACACTTACATTTAAAGTTCTTGGGATAAAGCAATTATATAGATCGTATAGGCCCTCACGATAGTTTTTTGAGCATGCCATTCACCTAATGGTAAGCGATACGACCACTCATGGCCAGTAGCAAAACCGAACCAGACCATGATTTACAAAGAAATACTTGGCAATCCTCTGCGCTTGCCATCCTGAGACATAAGATTAACATCGACTCTCAAAGTTAAAGTCTCAAAGTCTCATTATAACCAGTAAATACTCTGGCTACAATATCCTTGAAACCTGAACACAACAGTGCATTTACACTCCTGTTGAAATAGACATTGCAATTTACTAATGACTATACCCGATACTAATGACTACATTATAAAAACATGTTTAATAATAATAATAAAGTCTTCATCTCACCTTGTAGTTGATGGCGGCGGGGGTGGTGGCGGAGGAAGAGTCGGCCTAGGTGTTGGTGGTGGAGGTGGAAGAGTTGGCCTGGGTGTGGGTGGTGGGGGAGGGCGTCTTGTGGGCAACTCGAAAGGAATTCTGGGCGTATCGTATACATAGCCGGTCGTTTGCGGGGGAGGAGTAGGCCTAGTTGGTGGCGGCGGGGGAGGGGGAGGTGGCCTTGTTGGTGGCGGTGGGGGAGGGGGAGGTGGCCTTGTTGTTGGCGGCGGGGGAGGGGGAGGTGGCCTTGTTGTCGGCGGCGGTGGTGGCGGAGGAGGCGGCCGTGTTGGAGGCGGCGGGAATGGTATCTTCGGCTTTGGGTAGAAGTACCCATCTTCGTTGAGGTCAGCGTTTATGGGTTGCCCGATGACCGCATAGTTCTGACTCGCGTCGAAAGAGATTGCTCTTTCTGCCCGGTCCCCCTTACAGGTGTGATACACCGATAAGAGGACCACTAAGATGTGCAGTGACAACCTCTGAAAAGAGAAAATAAGAGAGTTAGTATTTTCGTTAAAAAGTCTAATATTTTCTTATTACATTAATCAAAGATTGTTTTTTCGTTAAAGAAAAAAAAAGTTCCGACTTATTACAAATAAGCGGGACGATTACAGACATTATTGGTCACAAAGCAACTGCCTGATAACGGTCTGCCTTAAACAAATGCTTCTCTACATACAAAGCGACATAATATTAAACTTGACAGGTATACAGCGACCTCATAGAACCTCTATCAGGAAATCTTTTGCGTTCGGTTTTCCACTATTATTCACGTGACAAATTCCGTATGAATATTACAAGTATACAGTGACACGCAAAGCCAAGCATTTGAATGAGACATTAGTTTCATATAAAATTAAAGGAGGTCACTACTTTGATTCAGTATATTTATTGTCTTTTAATTAATGAGCTCAAAGGTGAATCTAATAATTTTATAATAAGTAATTTACATTTGTGTCTTGATGCTTCTGGTGTTGAAATATCGAAATGCTTTTCGGATATCAGTGTATGAATCATTGATATGGTGACTTATGTTTCTTTATTTGACATGATGAAACGGGAGGCCGCGGGTTTGATTCCCGCATTGAGAAAAATATACGTGTGATCCACAGGTAATTGGGTCTGGGTATTTGGGTGACGGAAAAGTCCTTCGTAGTTTCTGATCCACGACATAAGACGCTATCTTAACATGGGGTCAGGACTATGTATGTGACTGTTGGGTGTATTTATTTATCTATTTCTTTTAGTAATTATGTATTATTTTCAAATATCTACGAAGTAGTACGCTTAGTAATAATACATTCAGTCGCTCCTATTCACAAACGACACGTTTAATTTAGAAAAATTAATTTATCACAAATGAAAAGTATTCAATATATTTTTTTCCAAATAAGGAGGGTAGTTTTTTCATCGTTTGACATCTCGCGGGTGGAATAACTAGTTTTGTGGATTCTCTCGAACACGAGATGCGCGCTCCGCCCGTAAATTACCACATATTATATAATCAGTGTTAATTGTATTGTTGTAACCAAATAGACGATATATTTTCAAGTGTCACGTGTTAATTAGCTGTTGTAGTTGTAACTAGTGTACTAATAAGTGATGTAATGCCTAAATAGGTTTCCCGTCTGCGCCGAGCCTAAAGATTTTTGAATGTTTAGTAAGTTGATTACATCTTTAATTTCAATTTTTACTGGATTATCTAATCAATGAATGGATGTATCAATATAATATATGAATATTCAATGAGGTCAAGGCCAGTATTTGACAATCTCGACCAATGTTGGATAAGGTTATGTTAGAAACAGTGTAACTAATTCATTGAGTTGCCTTCGAACTTGAACGTGGACCGGTCATATTTATTGTCCAAATATTTGAAATACCAACCATTTGTCATATTATTAATTGTGTACATTTATTATTTACCAAAATATCACACCAGTATACGAATCATATAAAGGCCAAATTCTTTGACCCAAATACCGGTCTAAATGGACTCAGCACGACAGTAACAATGTTTGACAAATGTTTGCGACCAACGCCGAATTATTTCACAACTTGTAAAACACTGCTCCTTACTTTGCTTTGTGAGGTATCTGTTATTTTGTAACTGATAGATACATAGGCTTATTTCGAACGCGGTGTGATGAACGAAATTTGAATCTACGCCACAAGGACTTTACGCAGTACCCGCCCATATACATCCCACTGCAGGGCACTAGCCTCTCCTAGTACGATTGAGAGGAGTTAGGCCATTTAGTCCACCATGCTGGCCTAGACCGGGTTGACCCTAGTGCGGTTCTATAGTAGAACATAATTTCTTCATGAATCAGCAACAGACGATGTATGGTTTTTTTTTTTATTTTATGGTACAAAATCTAAATATTGTTTTAGGTTCAGCAGTAGACTAAATACAGATAAAAACAACAAGATGTTGTCTTATTTATTGTCTTAAATAGGATGCTTTATGTTCAGATTATTATGATTTTATTATGTATACAAATCATATTTTAATTGTATTTATTTAATGTTAAATATTTCTGAGAACCAAGTTTAAATTTAAGAGATGAACACTCATAAAACTTTTCCTATGTTATAAAAACACATCCTTGTTACATCAACGACAATCTTATATTTAAATTAACATAAATCTTTGGAATTAACATTCGTTTTCTACGTCAAACGTGAAATATATTTCGACGAAGAAGCTCAAGGCGTTCCGGTCAGAGTTGGAATGTGGCCCGCTTGCTGTGTGCCTTAAACTGCGGGGGAATGCGGAAAATAATATATTAAATATTACTGTTCAATTAAAAAATAAATCTACAGTGACGTAAGGATTTTGTAAGGGAAATCGTACAAATAACATTTTGTCGTAATCAATATCACGTTTTCTTTATTATTTCTAGACTTCTACAATAATCATGTGAAAGTAAATTAAATAGCATATTTAACTTTAAAATGCTATAGGTGTGCGCAGATTCTCAAAGTGTAAATCCGTTTACATTTTTAAAGTACATTCTTCTTTCTTCAGAATAATTATGTACGTTGATATGCATCTGAGTGACGTCAGTATATAAACTTGGTTTATCGAATGTTTTTTTTCCTTTCGAACAACTTTTGCGTTCAGTTTGATCGAACATGATAAAACATTCCATAGTAAAATAGGTTTATAAACGGTCTATGAATAAGGCAGTATGACGAAAGACGCCTAATAGTGACCCACGCAAATATGTAGTGTTTCGAGTTTTGCATCTTTATACTCGTTTATTATAAAATATGGTTGCCTGTTATGATAGGACCAGATAAATCGAGTTAATCAGCAAAATATGGTTGCCTGTATTGCCTTGCTATAATACAAACTTTTGTATCAAAAGGTGATTCTGCTATGAAGATACCGAACACAATGTTAATTCATAATGTTATATGTATTTTTGATCAAATTATAAAACTTGGACTTCGATAGATAAACTCGTCATAGCTTAGAGTTCAGTGGACGCACTATGTTTTATTAATTGACCAGTTGTTAATTAACATTTTGTGGCAGCGTTTATTTTATGACTTGAGACCATATAAAGAAATGTTAATTATTTAATGTTTATTAATTGATGCTCGCAGCATTCGCTTAGATTAAGATGCTCGCGGATATTTTAAAACTTTATTTATGTAAAATAATTTTGCTTTTGTTGTAAAATAAATAAATCTTCTGAGTATATATGAGTTATAAAATATTGTTTATTTTAGTTGGTTTATTAATAAATATTTATTTTTGGAGATATAAAAAAATTAAGTAGGTATTTAATATATGTACATACTACCACATCTAATTTAACATTCAACACTCGTACACGGAACTGATGCGTGTGGTCCATACAAAAATAAATGTGTATGGAAAAGAGCCAGACTTTTAACTCAGATAACAGATTTTACTTATTTTTTTTTAACTTGATTTTGAATAATGTGAGATACATACATAAACTCACGCCTTTTTCCCAGAAGGGGTAGGCAGTGGTGCCAGGGCACCGACATTTCGCCAGTATGTTCCGTCCCACGATGCGATAGTGATGTGTGATAATGTGAGATTAAATTCTCAATATCGTTGTCATACTGTGGCTACTAAATGTTGTACAGTAGGTGTTGGAGTAATTGTAATTTTATTACAAAATAGGTCCAGCAAACGAGCATCCAAGTAATCTGATGGTGGAACATCCACAATGTTTGGATCATACGGCAATAACCCATATCATAGTGACCCTGCATTGCATAGTAACGTCGCCTGATATTATCATGTCGAATATTAGCTCAGTCTAAACCCAACTTCGGGCAAACCAACATATAACAATAATATCGACTTGACATAATCATCTATATATATATATATATATAATGTTGTATAGTATTATATTATAAAAAAACAGTTTAAATTCCATATAGTGACTGGCACGAGCGTTCCCAAGCACACATATAAAACAATATTAGCATACGTGTAGGCGTCTGTAGGTTGCTATGTCGCTATGTCGAGTACATCCTTTGTTGATTGTTATTAATGAATTCGAAGGAAACGTTATTAAGTGATTGGTTTATTCATGTTTTGAGCGACGTATGTGGAACGGTATTGTTTTTAATGAGACAATACGATAAAGCATACGATATTTACTGTCTTTAAGGGGTATAGGATATTATTTATTTATACTCTTTAATGTTCTCAAGTTACATAGTGAATAAATATATCAAGTAAAAAATTATATAGTATAATAGGTAACCATATTGCATTCAGCGATTTCTTCCTGTCAACCTTTAGATAAAAAGGGCTTGCCGTGCAACAAGAGTACATTAACAAAATAAATCAAAAATAAATAAGTGATATACACAGTAATATATACGCATACATGAACATATATATCATACAATATTTATGGAGTTTTGTATACAATATCTGGTGATTATTACGGCGTTGTAAAAGAGGAAAAATCGTATAAGTAAGAATAGAGTAAGTCGAAGAATTGTATATTAATGTGAGGTTTCTATAATCGTGTTAGATTACAGAAATATTAATAAAATTAGTTAATTCGTTATAGCTGTATTAATTATTTATTAATATTTCTGTACTCTAACAATCGTCACAAAGCTGGAAAAGTTATCATGTGTCAAATCTTCATAACTGTGGAATAAGAGTAGGGTAGAAAGAAACATATCACGTAACGTGCCTCACATATCAGAAAAATGTTCTAACCTCCTATATAAGATGATATCTTATTTCTTTATTCACGTGTTTATTTTTTTTTCTCATTTTTATGCTATTCAGAAAATATAGTTATTGTTAAGATATATCGCACGGCATTTAAACGACCATACTCATATTTTATGTTTTAAAAAATGACATTAAGGAAACGATAAATTTCCTCTAAATCTTCTATGTTATTGGCTTGTTTTGTTTTTCCATAATAAAATTGGATTAATATGTCGACGACATTCCAGCTCCATTGTTTCCTAAAACTAGTTTTCATGGCATTTAATGATAAAAAAACCCTCCACTGAATGTAATATCAGTGTAATTTACGACTATATTATAGTGTTAAATGAAGGTTACAAGTCTTCAACGTCTTTTTTGTGCGAAGTAGGAGGCTTTATTTATAAGATACCTGTATTTTTGACATACAAGACTTGAGAGAAGATTTTAGCAGTATCTTAAATATGGATATCGAGAATCGAAATAATCCTTACTAAACAACATGAAATTAATTTGGTTTGATTGAAGTCATTAATCCAGAAACTATCGTCACAGATTCAGGGGAGACTGAAAACCAAGAAAATTTTCATCATGCTAATTTTCATGTTAATTGAATACAAATTTGAAGGCAATTTTGTAATGCCGAAAGCAATTCCAGTACAATCAATCATTCATCGCATCGCGAAAGCAAAGCTGTTTTTACACCAAACCTCAACGATATTAGGAAACACACGGCATTGTAATTCCGAGGCATTGCAATCAATATCAATGTCGCATTAGTAATATCTATACAAATGTACATTTACCCGAAGGTCGCATATCTGAGTAAACATAATAAATATGATTATTTGCTTTACTAAGCGAACCTGACCGCGATGTTACCACACGAAGCTTGCTAATACGTGGTTAGGAAATTGCAACAGCTGAAATCCTTTAGCTTACAGTAGTAATACAGTAGTATTTACTGTTGCTTCCGACACCTTATTTGATGCAATATTAGATAAAAATACACTCAAAAAAGTTGTACTATGTTATATTACAAGGCGTAGAATATAACCTAATTGGTGATAAAATTGTTAAATCAATGTCAAATTAAATTATATCTAGCATCATAAACACGTACCAGAAGAATATAGTTATGAGTAGGTTGTTTATAATATGATAAATATCTTAAGCATGTAGGATTCTAAGTCATCTGGCCAGCTATTAACTAGGACTAAGATCTGCCTTGGATGAAGAGTTATTATAATGAGTAGTCTACATTATAGACTACAATATAAGCGAAATATATTACAGGTAGATTTCCAATGAATTATATTCAGATATTTGCAAACTGTTTAAAATAAGGTTTCAAAGCAGAAAATTAAAAAAAGGTCGAGAGATGATTTCACTAGAGAGCGCATCCCCAAATAATCCTCATCCCCAAATGGTACACAACAATTATGGACTAGGTAAAGTGATGCTCTTCGTAGAAAAGCTGGGCAAGGATCAATAGGAGAAGCAGAGTCTATGTCCACCATTCGACTGTTTCAGGCCGATGTGAAATTGTTATCTCGTCAGAAATTCATCGTAGGTCCAGTAAAACAGTTGCAAAATGCAACATTGACGAAATTATTGAATTAACCAAATTACCGAAACGAAAACAAGTGCGTATTGTGAAAACATGCGCTCACTGGAAGCATAATACAGCATGTAAAATATAACAGAAAGGAGCGACGCCAATTGATTCGATGCGCCGGCAGCCACTTGCATAACCGACGTAAAAATGCACGACCCGCCAAATTATGTAAAAATTTCTTTGACCCTGGCTTAGTTAAGAGCAAAGAGCATACATTTTAATAAATTATGAAATTGTTGCACTTCGACATTCCTAATACAGTTGTCATAAATGACTGGTTTCGCATTGTCAAACATCATTATCATCTCGTTGCTGTATACTGCTGGACTGCCTCTCTCAATGTACGCCATAGAGCCCGGTCTGCTGCTTTCTGAATCCAGTCGCTGCCAAACCTCTTGTGCAAGTGGTCCCGCCATCTCGCTAACTCGTATTTTCGCTAGTATCAATCACTAAACTCAGATTTACTTCACGAGATTTTTTAATTATTGCCAACTTAGTGATGTTTATTTTCAATTGATTAAAATAAAAATATGCCGATAGTTTTATATATACTGTCCAAAATTTAAACCTTCTGATTTTCAAAACAATCGCCGATTAGATACAACAAACCAAGGCTACTAAAAACACATTTCTAGAGGTCACAACAACATGGGTACTAAATTATCAGTACGTTACGACCAAAACACAAGCATGCCAATGCAATTGACATTTGAATAAAACATAAACATATCAAGAGTCATTAACCCAAAACAAACATACTAATCATTGTTCTGTAAATTACAAACTACTCATGACCTCAAACGCATACAAAATTTTAACACAATAGATGATTTTTCATCATATATTTTGAGCAATTAGCATATAAGATCGTGTTGACATCGAAGATTCCATTGGATTGAATTAGGTGCTTCATCGTGAATTCTTATGGTAATTTGAAGAGATATTTGATGTCCGTGTAATGGAATAGCAATTAATATGAAATATAATTATTTAATCAAATTCTTTGTTCTTTTTGTAATAGGCGGACTTAATGCCGTAGACATATTAGAAAACTTTGGTAGATGTATAGTGGAGTCAAAGTGAAAGATTATATTCTGTATTGACCTAAAAACGTCCCACTGCAGGTCACGAGCCTATTCCATTTCGAGAATAACAGAGATTATTTCATAATTTGTAAATAAATCCAGTTTATTATTATTCATAAACCCAATGTACTACAATTATAAAAACCTTATAAAGGTCTAAGATATTTAAATAATTTAGATGCCCATTAAATTCTACTAAGATATTTATTAGATCGACACAACGTATCCGTCTAAAGCGGATTAAAGAGTATTTAATTTACTTGAATGAATATTACATGAAGACGACTAATTTGATTATTTCTCAAGCATCATATAAATTTAAGAGCACCTAAGGGCAATCGTATTGGTCAATCACCTCTGTCATCAAGGAGACTCATTGAACAACGTTATGGAATAATTATTATTAACGTTTTTCCCACGATTAGAGTTACATTTATATTATGAAACTGGCTTATATTAATTGCATACTTATATAAATACTCAAGCGTTTCACGGTGGAATCTAAGATTAATTCAAATTTAATTAATTTTCTCATAAACATATGTATGAAAAATAATAATTATTGGAGGAGGCTTTTTCTAGGATTTAACATATTGATGCTAAATCATATGTGTATATGCTATATTCTAATATACTGTTTATTGATCTAGCACACCCTTTAACCCGTTAAAGAAAATAGTAAAGAATACATTACTTAATACTTCTGCAAAATTTCCTTATTTTCAGATTTTTTATTATGCACTTTCTGGTTCATCTTTTTGAACATCAATCTCATTATGATAATCGTCTCCATAAAATCAGTCAACACAATGATCCGTAAATCCCCAATCGAACATCTTTAAACATATTATCCTTGTATCTCGTAACGGTTGCGCAACAAGCTGACCGTTGCCGGACGTCTTGTAACCCTATATGGCTCGAGTGACGCCACGCACTTATGTAGGGCTTTAACTAACTTGACATGGGATGTCACGATTTGGTTTTTGGTTTTTTTTTGCATTGTAAAAATAGTCGATGATTTGGCATGTTGCAAAAGCTTTCTTGTTGAATGCATTCAAGAAAATTTGTATACAAACGGTGGAAGAAGCTTTTAGCAGGTTATCTCGCTGGACCAAATATCAATGAATTGATTTTATTCTACTGTTGATTTGAATTGCATCGATAACTTTTACTTAGCCGTGCAGTGACGGCTGGTTTGACGCTATCTTGAAGATACCGTTTTTAAATGCAACTGAGTCTTAGAGTTTTCATCTTACTTTCAGGGTTTTTAACATACACATAAAAACTTACGCCTTTTTCCCAGAACGAGTAGGCGGAGGTGCCACCGTGACAACCACGTTGCTCCTTTTGTGTTCCGTCTCACGATGTGAAAGGGGACGAGCCTATCGCCTTACCAGGATCAAATTTTTACTCCATGTTGATAATTAATAGAAAATATAAACTTGCCCGATCCGGGATTCGAACCCGTGACCTCAGCTTTGCAATCATACCGTACAACTGCGCCAAAGAGGCAGGTTTTTAACATGACCTCAAGAAAGCAACCATAACTGGACCCACATAAAAATATTTTAATTTTTACATATTTTTACTGACCATGCTAAACAATAAGACTTTTACTAACATATTACCTACCAACAATGCTAAGGCACTAATTAAAGTGGCACTAAACTGAAGTGGCAATGTGCAACGAGAGGAACCTTGCCTTGCGACCCCACTTTCTCCAGCGCATTTCATAAAGCACCTAGCTCGTATGAAGTAATATTACTTCTCTATTGTGTCTATACAAATACAATCATACAAGGAATCTTTGGCAAAAAAACTACAGCTTATGCTGCTAACATTGCTCAACATCTCAAAGTCTAGATAGTCTTACGGCCGATGCCAATAATCAATCGAAAAAATTAGATTGAAATCAATCTGGATTGTTTTCTACTTTTCGATTTGTCATTTACCATGTTGCCATAGTTTTTTACTACTGAGATTGATTATTGGCAATATAGTATCTGAAAAAGATTGAGCTGTCAATCTCAGACGGCAAATTTTGGATTGGGATTGTTTATTGGCACCGGCTGTTAGTAAATATTACTATATTTCGGCTGTAAAATCAACAGTCCTTTGCTTTGTTTTGATTTAATTTTGGATACAACGATAAGAAAAAATTAAAAACTAATTTAATTCTTTAAAAGTTTGACGCACACCTATTTGAGTGTCATAAAATAAACAGGAAATCACATAATCTATTTCACATTAAATAAAACGATACCATCTATCAAAACAAATAGCGCTCTACCAACGAAAATCTTGTCTTACAACCTGCGAACTACAAGTATAAAACATATCAAAGTTCATAATATTTTTTTCTGAGGCCTTGGCATTTCGGTGACCATTTGACTTAATCGTCCTGCGTCCTCGCTCCGGTAATTGTCCGGATGATAGGAGATCCGCATTGGACGGACGTTTTGGGAAAGCCTGATTGAGTAAGCCAACGACTTACCTACTTAAGGCAATCCATATCTACGCTTATTCGCTGAATCTAATATAATTTGAAATAATAATACAAATAAAATAATTTATAACATTCCTTTGGTGCAGAAATTGAGGGAATTAAATCAAGTGAGGATTATATTCGTACCATTAAGTTGACGTGGAGTGAAATTAATAAGATGCCTACTATAAATCAACAAATATAATTAAATCACGAAAAAATATGATAATCAAGACAACTCATTAACATACCTACATATATACAGTTTTCTTTAGAACGCACAAGAATAATAAAAAAAGTACAACAATTATAGGTAACATTTCTAACTTAAGTAAAAAAATATTTATTTCCAAATAGAGAACAAAACAAAAAGATTAATTTAATAACAAGATAAAGTAATATTTAGAAATCAATTCAACACCATCCCTGTCCCAATCATTTCATAATTACGAACTTCATCCTCAACTTAACGTAAAAGGACAATCTATCGATCATACGCAACATAATTGATTATGTCAGTACATCTGCATTGTAGAGCCTGTCAGGAGCCTAATTCGCGAACAGGCGTGACATGTTCCAAGCGACCTTTCAACCTCAGAATTGAAAGGCACGACCGACACTTACACCGTATCGAGACAAGCTTACATTTTAATATTTATATAGATTTAAGGTTTAAGAAATTTATTTCCCTATAAGAATTACATTCACTTAACTTGAGGAATACGATATATCTACTTACTGTTAGGAAACTTCATTATATAGATTTTTCAGTAGATATATAGCGACGTACTTAATCTTCATAATTTAGGAAATCAATTAATTGAAATTTCTAATGCCAATTAAGATTAATATTATTGCGGTTACTGTGGAAACGTTAAATGATACGATGTGTTATAGAATTATTTAAGCAAATTTGTAGGCGAATAGTTTGTGATATATTTATCAACTTCAAATTATAGTAACGGCTGGGGTCTTCAAAAGGTGATTCCTTATTAAAAGTTAACAAATAACCTTTATTATTGTCTATCTTAGAGACAATAGGCAAATGCGTTAGTGTTTAGACGTCCAAGATTCTCATGACCTAACAAAATATTCAATACATAAGATATAGCATTATGTTGTAAGCTATTATTAGTCAATCTAACATCAAAACATTCTACTATAATATTTCAGTTAGAACTATACAAGCAGATTCACTCAGCTGCACAATAGCCACTCAGATTCTTTCTGTTGCGGTCAAACGTGTAACAGCAAATATTACTAAACCTCAGACCCTGGACTGCAAAATTGTGACACGATTTCAAAACCTTCAAAACGGTATAAATAATTGATTAGTTTTGTAATTAGACTCTAGTATAGAGACAGAAATACGAGATGATTCATCGGCATTTTGAATAGGCTTTCTGTATAACATTGATAATATGCGTCATAGATTTCCTAACTTTTTGGAGAGAACAAAATACCGACTGCAGCCATAAAGAATCAATTTTCTTTTCTGTACTGCTAATGTCAATTATACTTCGAGTATTTAGTGCTTTAAAAATGTAGTAAAACAAAATGCTGATTTGCATTCGGCATTGATGATCAAAATATTTGAACAAAGGATCGTCGTTTTTGCATAAACACTTAAAGAATTATAATTTTAACAACAAAGAATCAGTCCATTTCCTTATAAGTAATCGGACGAAAAAACTATAATTTATATGTTTTTCTTGTTTATCAAACCTTATCTGATCATATCTATAACATTTATCTTATGAATTTGAAGTAAATTAGTGTTTTTTATACTTGATAGTTGATACCCGTCTCTATCCGTATCGCGAATAGGTACTATATGTTTGGTGTAAAACTTGCCATAATGTCATTTTCAACTTGTATATATCCGATTTCGACCAGGCCAACCAATTACACAACTTCTTATTTGCAACTACGTCAGTGTATTCAAAGCCCAAGGGTTTATAAAAAAACAGTAGCTATGAATTTGTAGTAACTGTCAACCGCTTTTCCTATTAAAACCCTGATTCCTTTATTATAATCAATGTCGCGGCAAGAATAGGTCTCTTATCCTTCCCAACCGGATGTAACTTAGTTATTAAGTAAATAAACCCATTATTTTATTACTATCTAAGTCCCTGTATCGTTATAAGGATATTCATACATTCACGTCAAAATATTTTTACATTTCAAAACTGATGTAGCTTGATAATGATGCTGATATTTTGGAAGCGCATCGTGTTTGAAAATCTGCTATCGAGTCACCAATTAAGTCACTACAACTTTATATACAGCATTTAATTGAGCACTTGTCAGTAAAACAACAATCGTAAACACTTGGCTTTCTGAATCATCTTAATGTCGGCTTTGAGGCGCGCTTTATAGTCTGGCCTTCATCACTGATTTCGTTTACAATTAATTATTTAACAACATATTTTAAATTGCATTCAGTAAACACACCCATTATATGTCATTATATTTTTTCTGCCTTCCTTTATGGATGCGACACGTACAAATTTACTTTTATGCATGTAACATAATTATTGATCTTATCTTGGTTGTTTGTTCATCATCTCTTCTGAAAAAGGCTATTTTTTTAATTTACAAATCACACAAAAAACTTTCTTCAATAGATTCTTGGCTTATCGATTCTTGAGTTTATTCATGTCGTGAGTTTCACAACTTATGACCTTTTTACAATCCCATGCGGAAAAGTCCAAGTTTAAGCATCGAAAAGTCGGTTCCCAGTAATAGATAAGATCTTCAAAGATCATGCTCAGCGGGGGGCGCAGGTTAGTATTGGCTAAAATTTGAATTACATCTAAAAATGACCCCGAGAGTTCTTGACATTTTACCACGGTGTTATAATGATTTACATAATGTTTCTTTTCGTAAGAAAAAAATTATACATATTGGTAACATTCAATGCCGAGGTTTTAATGAGTTACTAAAATTTCCAAATTCAAAATATGTACGTAAGTTAAATCGGCGTTTATCGGTAAGAGCTTATAGGTCGACTCGTAGATTGGAATTCCGTGATATGTAAATATAATGCCAAAACCATGAGTCCTTTGGTGACCAATGAACACGTCGAATCATTACAAATCAAGGCTTAATGAAAAAGTAGCGTTGGCCACTTAAAAAGGCATAAGAAGAACTGGAGCATCGTAACGCATTTGTTCACCTTTAAGGATGGAAAAGACGGGCTATAAAAATATTAGGTTGCGGTATACGGTTTTTGGAAAATATTTTATCGCCTATGTTTATCCGGGATAATATGGGATCCTATTCGTAGAAAATGTATCGAATCGTTCCAGTAGTTTCAGAGCCTATTCAATATAAACAAACAATCAAATATTTATTCTTTATTACATTAGTTTAGATTAATAGAACTTAAAAACTCTAAACACAAAACGAAAACAAAACTGCGATTTCACATCCATAATATCGAGATAGCAAAACAGCAGTCTGCACTATGGCCCAATAAAACCTAATATTTACATTTATCGTTTACCTATGTTAAAATACTCCAGGCGTGAAGATACGAAAATGATTTGCCATATGCAGTAACACGGATTACATAATGAATATCCAAACTTGACCCCGTTGCCGTCGGCGCGTCGCCCATAAAATCTTATGTGGACATTTAAGAAACTATATCGGATGCGTATTATGTGAGGTTTTTGTGTCAATATCTCGAGTATAGCCGTAAATATTTTTAACATATTACAGAAGATATGTGGGCAGAATATTTTAAGAATCGTTTTTCGCTTATACAATACACTGCCGCGGAAATTTATCTCATTATTTCAAGTTTTCTTGTCGCTGGAAAGCGTCTACGATCTATTTTGTTAATTTGTTTTGCAAAGCGCTATTGGAAATTTATAAACGCTGTATATAATACCAGCAATACCTGAAAAAAAACTGATTTTTGGTTTTTAATAATCCCCATGTATTTTGAAGTGCTGGATCTAAATCCGCAGACAAAAATGCATTCCATCAAGTTCTTTTTTAACAAGGTTAAAAAATCCCCTAAAAATAGTATTTCCCGTACACGGAAAACACAATAGTATAATTTGTGACCGGATGCAGTGATTTATTTTACCAAGATTTCGTATAGATTTTTATCAGAACAAATGTTATAATGAGCGGCACCGGCCCACGCTTTGTATAAGTTTTGTTATTTATAGTCACAACAACCTTACGTCATGTTCACGGTTCGACAGAACGTGGGTAGACTGTAATCATCTTTATGTAATTTAAAGCGGATTTATGGCACAAACGTTTTGACGTTGGGTGATAATAATATTTATGGGGTAATAAAAGATTTTTTGGAATCAAATTTTTTTTTACCTCCATCTTAAATACTGTAGTATTCAAAATTAAGCGAGAGTAAAGGAACGAAAATTTAAAAAAGTTTCATTAATTAATAAAAAAATTTTAGTAGGTATGATCATTTTTACAAGTACACAAAGCGAACTTAGGGCAATTAATATGCTGGTTTCTTTTTATTATCAAGAATGACTTCATACACCTATTAATGTAATATGATTCGACCCGTTTTAAATTTAATTCCTAGAGCAATTAAAATGCAGTTTCACACGTTCACTTTACCATTTTGCGATTGCGTAACATTGGTCTTTTAAAAATGATTTTCATGAAAAAAATATAAAAAAATAATTAGAAACCGCGGGATCCTAGAACAAAACCTTTAGATATATTCCGAGGCGGCAAACAGTAGCTGTGTTGTATTTAAATTTTGGTCATATAATACTACTGCCTTAGGCAACTCGCCTACTTCGTGGATTATTCGATATAGGAACCGCATCCACGAACTCACCATTCAAAATCGTTTCTAAATAAGGCGATTAAAAGTTATTTAAAATATTTGGATTCTTTAAAAGTCCAAATCGATATCGCAGATTTTACATATTTTGGTGCTAAAAAAAGACGGCGACAGGTGTCGATGAAAAATTTCATCCAACGGGTTCCGTTTGTAAAAATTGAATTATTGCTTCCGTGCCAAGATCAAAGGTCAAGGTTGAATAAGTATAGTTTATTAATTTTCATTTAATTTACATTTCGGGTCTAATGCGCTTGCGGTGACGTAATACAGGAAAGTCAAACAAACGTAATTCCACCTTAAACACTTATAAATAGAAGTTATTTTTGTGTGTTTCCGTGTTTATCTAAGATGAGTACCAAAAGGTCAGCGAGAATTATGTCTAATATTCTGAATGTTTTATTTTTATAGCCCTTGCTTAGAGCTACTATTTAACAACACATAATATGTATGTATGCCGTTAATACCACGTTTTGTTTTCGAAAATAAAAATATCGGCCTTAATAAATTAACCCAGGTGCTAGAAATGCTATTTCAGCGACTACTGATGTTTTGGATCATGACAAACTTAAATGACTTATGACCTTACAAGCGGATTCAAAAGTTTTATTATGCTATGTAATTAATTATTTGATATGATGTTCGGTTAGATCCGAAATTTATAGTATTACTTTTTAGGTTGAAGAATACAGATCGAAATAATTTATATTACTAAAAATTTCACGGATTTTATCACGGACAAATTAGTTTTATTTCAGTGTAAAAATATTCTTGAAGCAACATGTCGATCTATGGGTTGGGGTCAATAAAAAAATATAGAAAACTTTTTAATTATTATGATTTGATGATCTACAAAAATTGTTTAAGTAATGAATAATACAAACTCGTTTGGTAATAATAAAATAAAAAGATATTTAAACTCGGAATATCTTGTGCGTGGTGATATTCGCTCATCGTTGTAAAGTGGAACTTGATTCGAAAATGGAATGCATAAGTATTACGTATTCATTTGTGCAATAAAGAACTAGAATTCATAGCTATTCATGTTCATTCGTGCAATAAAATGAGATATATATTTCGGCATGATTACGCATGCTGCACTTTAATCTAAAAATTATTGAGTACCACGTGTGTCCATGTCTATCCGTAAGAATATTTTATTTCTCATAATATGTTATTACACTCGTAAAAAGAACAAATAATAAATGTGGACGAAAATACTGAGAGTTTTGTAGATTAAGCTAGGATTTTTTTTGTATTATAAGAATATCTATTTAAAAATAAAAATGAGATAAATAGATATGTTGAAAAATAGTAAAAAAAAAATAATGCTTAATTATCACCGAACTAAAAAACATTGTAATTTTTCAGAAACTTCTTTGATAAATTGTTTGATAAATGCACAAGTTTTCTGACACTATTTAAGTATTGGAATAAAAAACAAATCAAACCAATATTTTCTAACCTATTTCAACCCCCAAACTTTAATTTGTGATCCAGACTTAGATATTCATTCTATTCTATTTTAATACATACATACATACATAAACTCACGCCTTTTTCCCAGAAGGGGTAGGCAGAGGTGCCAGGGCACCCACATTTCGCCAGTATGTTCCGTCCCACGATGTGATAGGTGGCGAGCCTATCGCCATATCGGGCACAAATTTCTGACTCTGGGCTGATAATGAATAGAAAAATCCAATATCACTTTGCCCAACCCGGGATTCGAACCCGAGACCTCAGCTTTGTAAGCGTACAGTAGTACAACTACGCCACCGAGTCATTCATTCTATTTTAATATGTATTCTATACACACATACCAAGTTATTTTTATATATGACACTGGTTTCGTACACGTGAACAACATAAAAAATACTCATCGAATAAAATCAGCCAGTTTTAGTTGCTTTAACATAATTCGTATACAAAAATATGTTAAAAGAATACAGGTGTATTCTAATAAAATAAGTATTAAATTACATATATTTATTGTTGTTTTATTAGGTCTATTAAACAATAATTAATTCCGTTAGGAATATTAATTTATTAATATAATTAATTTTGTTTGTGATGGTTTGAATTCTGTCCCATGATTACTTTTTGGAAAATTATATTTTTTTTCACATTAAAATAATGTATACGTACTAAACTTTTTGTACCTACTATTTATTTATTTTTGTGCCTTGCAACTATCGCGAATATTTTAAAAATATAAATGGCAAAATCATAATATTTTTTTTTAACATTGTAGGTTTACAGTAAAATAAAATAATTTATTATTAGGATAAAAAATATCCTGGTACAATTATCAAAAGTCACGACTTTGGTTTTCTAGACCTTGAAACAAACTGTAAAGGTACGAATCTTATAAGTAAGTTCACGAACCGAACTGAAGTTCAGCAAAGCGGTAAAAATACTTATTTCATAATAAAAAAAATATAAAAAAATCACATTCTTCAACATTTTGTCTATTGTCACTTGAGGGGACGAGAAACATGTAAGTTAAATTAAATGCCATTTGTCAATACCACCCGGTTTAAGACAATGTTCATACAGACGATAAAAAAAGAAGGCGAAGTGTCACTTGTTATAATTTATATGCATTGCTTATAATCTCAATATTATAGTATCAAAATAAAACAGACAATGGATTTAACAAGTCATTTATTGTAAATTCATTACTGTCTTTTTATTTTATTATTAACTACAAGCTACAATGTTTTATTTTTTAACAATCATATTTTAGTTTTTTATTTATATTTTCTCGTATTTAGAATTAAAAATAATCCTATTAAAGTAATAATGCATGGGTGATTATCGATACCTAATATGCAACTCGTTTACGTGATTTCAATATGACCGATATAGGTATTCCTGATACATATTATTTTTGAATTAACTAGTATTGTTCAAAATAACTACCAAGTATTTTATTTAAGGCAAAAACCACTTCAAGAATCTAAAAGTTTGAATAACTTTGTTTGTTTAGACCACAGATGACTCATACAGGATCTATCAATTAGCTTAGAAGATAATTTTATGTAAAAACCGTTTTTATCACAAAACATGACCTTACTATAATTGGACTTAACAATATTTACTCATAATCTACCGTTTATAAATCCTAGTTTATGTTTTTATTTGCTAAAGCGGTGTATATTTACTTAGGAAAAAGCCCCAGTGCAACGAAAGAACGCATGTATGAGATGTTTGATTGTAGAATTATGTTTCATTTCAAAATATACCATAATAAAACAGAGCATTTAACGGGTTGTGTAGCATGCTTAGAAACAAATCTTTTGCAGACCGTACTTATTTGTTCAATACATTTGTTTGGCAAACAATTAAACGAGAGCAATTATGGAGTAATTGCTGGCATCTATTCATTAACATCTGCATTTGGTCATAAGAACAAAGATGACAGATTTCCGGACTTTCAAAATGAGAGTAAATAGGGAAGAAATAAATACTTTCGAATATTTTCGGCAATCTCTCTTCTATGTATCTGTATCAGCCCATATACATACGTCCTACTGCAGGGCACGGGCTTTCTCTACAATCGAGAGTACGATTGAGAGTGGTTATGGTGGTTATATATCGCCTTTTTTACTTTTGTATTTTCGTGTATCCCTTTGTATTTATTATATAATTAATAAGTGTACAATAAAGATAAATAAATAAATAAATAAAATACATATATTCCGCCACACTGGCCTAGTGTGGGTTGGCGGACTTTACATATCATAGAAATTCTAAGATATGTAAAGTCCGCTTGTATGTAATGTTTCCTCGAGATGTTTACCTTCACCATTGAAGTGCGTGGTGATTGACTATCAATAGGCACATGACTCCGAAAAGTCGGAGGTGTGTCCTGGGATTTGAACCCGCGACCACCGTGAACATGTTGATAGCCGCGTCTGGTTCGTTTACCAACAGGCCACCATGCACTTACTTAATCTCGCTTACCAAACAAAATATTTCAGCAAAGCGGTTGGTTCACATACTTTGCCGGCCTATCGACCAATGTAAATAAGCCATAAGCCTATTAATTAAACATTAAGGGCGGCAACTGTGTAACGTTATCTTAATGTGACGAGCCATTGCGCGCTCAAGGTTCGGATCTTTTACGGACTTTCTATGAAATATAGTGTTTTGCAAGAACCAATAATAAGCTTTACACAACTCGTGCTAGTATGAATAAAGATGAATGTATCGGCTTCGAAGCCGAAGATAAAGCGTCTTTTAACGATTACATACACACATACATAATCGTCACGCCTGTATCCCATGGGGGTAGACACAGACTATAGACCGCCACTTTGCTCGATCCTGACATATTACTTTCGCTTCATCCACTTTCATCAACCTCTTCATGCATACTCGTCGGTTCAGGGTATCTGACTCTTGTTGTGGGTATCACCGATTTAGATGGTGTATGTTCGGTGAGGTCGACCCCTACCGACTCTTCCATCCATAATACAAAATAAAATAACACATAAGATCCACAACACAAAAGAAGATGACGATTACAAAAAAAGAAAATTTACTTAAAAGTGGATATATGCTTAGTTATATTTGTAGGTATACTTACGAAACTAGAAATTGAGTATTTGCAAGCGAAAGGGTCATTGACACCTACAATTAGGTAAGATAAGATGGGTCTAGCAAGGGTATCCATGCATCGTAATATTGTTGCAAAAATATTTTAACTTACGCGAACTCAACTCATCGCTTCTGCTGATTATGGTCATCAGCAAAAATATAAAAAACACATATCATAGCCTGTAATATATGATTATTTCGCAACAAGTAAGATAATTGCCAAACAGCAAAACCTACAATACAATTAATTCTACATAACCCATGATCATTGTAATGTCAGGGTTGAGGAGGCTCGCAGCGACCTCTGATGCCATTTAACTTCAATTGGGAACATCACTGAACTGACTATGGATGTAGATTGACAGTGTATCTAGATAGACTTTTAAATACGAGCTGAATTTTTTTTATGTACATACAAAAGAATACAAAACAATTATAACTATGTTTAAAGTTAGCAAAATAGGCGGATTTATTGCACTAGGCAATCTGTAACAGACAACCGCTGGATGGAAATAAGACAATGGAGAAAGAAAGGGCAGTCTTTGGTGAATAGAGCCGAAAATATGTATTTTTTTTTAATTATTGTACAGACGGTAGACATCAGGGTCAAAGTGCAAATAAAGGTCCTATATCTTAAGATAATTTATAGACAGACAAACATGAAATAATTGCAAGAGAGTAGAGAAAAACTTCGAAGGGAAATTAATTTTCTACCCTAAAATTAATAATGAATGTCCGTTTTGTTAGTGACATGCGTCCCCAATCGAACATCGATTTGTCAACAGCCTATCATTCACCACAGATTAAATTTTATTACCAATAATTTAACTGTAACTTACATCTCTCCCGATGTCCTCATTTGTTCAGAAAGCTTAAAGATATTTAAATAATTTTGAATACGCAAAATAATATTTGATTTCATAACTTTGTAACTAAAACGTGTTTAACGTAATATTTGGCTTTGTTGAGAAGGCAGGAGCTGCCAATCATTTTCATAAAGCGACAACAGATCTGCTCCTGAGTTTCGAAATGTCTAATACAATCACGTTCAGCGGTTTTACACTGAATATTTTACTTTATGTAAATACCTGTCAAACTTCACACATTGACTGTAAACCGTGAGGTTTTGAGTTTTTGCACCGTGCATGATTGACTTTCTGTTAGTTGGTGGGTTTAGAAAAAGTGTTTTTTCTTTTTTAATTTATTATACTTTATTGTACAAAAATCATAAATAAAAGTATAACACAAACGAGGGACTTCATATCTTAATATCAGTACAAATGTATGGGATGGGACGACGGGATGGGCTGGAATGAGCAGGAGAAGAAAGCCGGAGGTAGTTATAAAAAGGTTACACATTATTGAATGAATTCTTGGAAGATTTGACGTTAAATAATGAAAATGTAGGCACAATAACAAAAACAAATGAAGACAGTTCCCAAGACTGAAAAAATAATTAAATTATGCGTCGAGATTCGTAGAACGACCCTTTGTAACCCTCACAATGGCTACGTGAAAAATTCCTTAAATAATTGCAAACAATTGTCGTTCAGATAGTACAGCTTCATGTAGCAAAACAAAGCGGACAATGCCGTGTTATCTACATCTCGCATTGTGCATCCCAGACGCGCGTTTTGACTGGCTGAGAAGGGTTAAGTCACAAACGTAATGGGACTTTTAAGATTTTTTCAGACAAAAAGTAATTCTCGAATAGTACGATTGATGTGGTCATTGATGGATTGCAACGTATAAGGCTTAAAATGAAATTTGGGTAAGATATATTTTTTTAGGATATCGTGCTCATATTATCAAATCTTACGTTTATTCGGTATTCGATGCCGTAACTTAAGTATTTTAATTTTGGAATAATTTAATTCTAGGTACGTATCATAAACACTCTGTTTTACCCAGTGTACCTAGAGAAAAGTGATTACTTCGTCGGTAGCGCAGGTACAGGCCATTACGCATTCGTAGAAGTATGGAAATTGTAGCAATCCGCTCTTATCAAAACCGCTCGCGCTCTATCCATCGCTCCTTACATATACCGCACATCCGAACATAACAGCAGCCAGGCCGGTATTGTACAGCATTCTTCCCTGCTATTGTTTATGGTTTTTTTCATACGTTTTGACAAAGCGATCGTTTTGTTACTGACAGCCACCTGTTTGTTTGAACCTGATCATATTGTTTATGTGTTGTAACTTCGTAGACGTATGATTGACTGCTCCGTAATTAAAGTTTGAATCATTCATGTTTTATATCCACATAAAACATTTTAATGCATATGCTTCATCGAGCCAGGGTCCAAGCTGACATAATTCTGTCATTGGAAGAGAGATAATCTCTACATTTTAAATTCTATAAGGAAAATATGAAGTCACAGTGATACACGCAAATGCGTTTCATGCTCATTTAATGCATTCATCTGCATGCGAACGGTAAAATATAAAGCTACTTTTGATATTTATATACCCAGTCAGTATATATTTTACCTTTTTTTGCTTGTCAGATAACTCAGCCTTCGCTACAAAATAGCAAACGTCCAAATCCGATATATTATCGAATGTTAAAATAGATTGCATAATGCCAGACGGTCAGCTTACATCATTTGCATATTAACTACGTGCCATTGTGCACGGAGATTATTTTAAAAATCAACTCGTTAGCGATGTTATACAAGTTTTGAGCCTCTTTACGCAAAAATACATTATTAATTGGTAATAGAATTTAAATATTTTAATATTACGTCGCCACATTGATTGGTGTGATCATGTGTAGCCAATGAGGTCTTGAGTTCCATTCATTCATTTTAGCAAACAATTGTGAACAAAAATATTCGTGCTAATTTACTGATTTATACAGTTCATATAACTGTATCGTGAGGTCATTAGTAGATTTTACATAATTAAATAATCTGAAATTTGAATGGAATAGGATAATCAATTAATTAATTACAAATTGATTGATTTGATTTCAAATATATTCAACAAAATTAAAAACTTGCTAAGTGTAAGTTAGTCTAATGCACTGACGGTTCCGTAGATGCACCAATCGGTTTTATTAATTGTTACTTAGAAAAATAATCATTACAGTCAGTCCGCCCATATATCATTTGTATATAGAGATTAATAAATTATTATTTTCAAGCTTGCATTACAACTTTTTTATAATAGAATAAGAACAAATCCTTCGTTATTTTTTTATATAAGTAATCTTTTATTTTGACTTTGAACAAAAAAAAATAATACCTATCTTTAATTATTTTAGAAGTTTTTATATTATTTACGTTAGTATATTATATTGCAGCGTCTAAACTATTGATCCCAGTTTTATAAATGAGATGTTCAGTCAATTTGTTATGGTTCGAGTGCTATAGGTTATATTTATAACCGTCTGCAAAGTAAACATAATGATTATTTAATTTATTTGTTAAAAATATATGCGCAGTGTAAGTCCGTCAACCCGCACTAGGCCAGCGTGGTGGACTATATGGCCTAACCACTCTCAATCGTACTATCGGTTATAGAGTAGGCCCGTGCCCTGCAGTGGGACGTATATGGGCTGATACAGATATGCAGTGGACTATTTACCATATATTTAAAGAGAGAGCGTTTTAAAGGCTGCCCTGAATGACAAACATACAGACATCATTGGCCCTCATCGCCTACGGAACCTTAAGTAGCAAAGAATATTAAAACATAATTAATGACATTAAATTTTCCGACGTAACCTCAGCTAGTTAATAGTCCGTTTATATGTCTCATTAAGTCAAGGTTCAGTTTTTTCCGAAGACGTTGCCAGTTCAAAATTAATATTTGATTATTTAATTATTATTTATATGTTAAAGTTCAAGATTTTGTACATAGTAGCTATTCAATTGCGCGATCAATATTTAAATGTTAGATTGTTAAGTGTCGATGCAAATGTTTGTTTATGTTTTACAAATTATCCAAACGAGATTTTTTATTTGGTTCATATATTTTTTTGGTTATTTATTATTATAAACTACATATATAAATGCATAAACTCACGCTTTTTTCAAAGGGTAGGCAAAAGCGCCACCAGGACACACACATTTTGCATTGTGTGTTCCGTCCCTAGATGTGACGGGGAGCGAGCCTGAAGGAAATTCCTGACTCCGGGCTGATAACAGTAAATTTCAATATCACTTTTCCCGACCCAGGATTCGTACTGGAATCTCAGCAACCATACCGTAGTAAATCTGAGCCACCGCGGCATTTATATGCGTGTATTACTTAGCTAATACCCTTACCAAATACCCTTGTTAAAATTAATAACCCTACATATGGAAGTGTGGTATTCGTCTCCGCAGTTCAATAAATAACAACGATATGTTTCGAAATGTTTAAGCTATGACGAAAACGTCGACTTAAGCGCTTCGCATATTACCGAAGATACGAAAAATTAAGTAATTGCTGAACATCTAGCAACCTATTCGAATCTTTGCGACCATGCATAATTTCAAAGGATGTATGAAGAAGGGCCGAAATATTGACTACATGACACAGTTGTATAGACGCCGCGCCGGCTGTGAAACGAGAGGCAACAGATTCGATCCCCGCACCGAGACAAATGTTTGTGTGAACCGCCAGTACTTGTTTCGGGTCTAGATGATTGTGAGACAGAAAAGTCTTCCGTAGTCCCTGATACCTACAACACAAGACTCGACCTTAGTATGAGTGGGTCAGGACTATGTATTTCTGTTGGGTGTATTTATTTATTAATATTGAATTTTGAAATTTACATGGACTTTTACTCAATCTTCATCTTCCAACAACCACCACAGTACATGGCTGTGAAAAAATCAGTTACTTTGTTGTATCGATAAACAGCCGCAATTTTTTGTGCATCTGACAGTATTATGTTATTAATTTGTATAAAAGCGAAAATCATTTACGCTACAGTAGACATTTTACATACTAAGATAGAGACGTCACTCCATCACTTCAAGGTACCTTCTGGTGCAAAGTAAGACTAACAATATATGTCTAAACTTACGTTTGTCAACGAAAAGATTAAGTGAGGCTTGGATAGAATTAGATCTAACAACATCGATTTGGATTTTGTCTGTTTGAAATACTTATCTAGTTACAAATTATACTGTATTGAAATGCGAACATAACAATTCTCATTTCCGCATCCGAATACATCTTCATTAAAAAAGTTTGAATATCGCCAATTAATGGTGTTCAAAGTAATTAAGGGCCAATAATATCTGCGTAAAAAATAATTTGCCTAAAATGGTGTTAAGTTAGTCGAACCGATGATTATAATTCGCCGTCGTTTGCTCTAAGTTAAGCTACCGTGCGCTACGCAAAAACAATCAAATAATGACCTAGCCTATTAAACAGGAATTAGTGTTAAGTGCTAACTCAAAGAAAACCAATTACAAATTCTCCTCGTTAAAGTTCATCCTAGTTGATATAATGGTAAGATCAAGTTCGGCTAAAGGTAAGCTGAGGTTAGATCGTGAGATCAATCGACAGATAACGTAATCTTAGTGTCTTAACTTAAAGAGGATCGTGTGTAGTAGCATTAACATTTCGCGCGTTTTACACTTTGATAGCACTATGAAAATACGAATTATGTAATCAAAATTTTATGCTACGGCGCGCCTAAAGTAAAAGAAATAATAATTACAGACAATAATTCCATATAATTTATACAGCATAGTTTTTTTTAATTGCAATGAATGGCGAGACGAGCATTCCGTTCGCCTGATACAACAAACAAACAACATTACAACTGCCCATGAACAGTCGTAAAACCAATGTCCCTCAGACTGCCTTATTGCTTTACCCCTATGGAAAGTGGCATACAAAAATTACCAATATTTCATAGATACATTATATTTAGATTTCTTCGATATTTTTTTCTGTAATAATATAACATTCCGAAATATTAATTTACCTAAAAAAATATATTGTGGGTTTATTTACATCTCAGTTCCAATCATCGCTGTGTGGCAACGATTGAAGAATACACCAACAATTTCCAACAACAACACAATCATAGGACAACACAAATCATGGAATATGCAAAATCTCAACCAAACACGTCATAATGCATGAATAGAGTTAATGAAATTGTTATTTATGGCACTCATTTACGACTGAGGATCGTGTGATCAGATTATATTATCGACTTAGAATCTAAAAACGTGGGCGAAATATGCGGAGGAAGTCGGGGGAAAATGTTAATGAGAATTATATTGGATATGTTGATTGAAGTATGGAGTAATCTTTTCATTTTATTTTTAGGGGACAAAGGCATCAGATCCATACAGCCTACTTTTCCGGTAAAAAAAAAGATAAATACTGAAAGCACCTATAACGATTTTGGAAAAAAAATGTAAGCCATCTATAAATGTTTATAGCAAAAATCGACCTTAAATAAAGGCATGGGGTCAACACACCGACTTCAAAACATTCGCACTTCATCGCAAAGTCGCAGCGTTGGCAAAAATAAAAGGATTACGCGCCATTAACACCGGTCAAAACTGCGGTTTCGCTGTGACCTTTACATGGCGGCCTTCGTTGCGCAATGTCCTCCGGCATACGATGTTTTACTATATTCATGATAAAAATCACATGCGCCTCATTACAAAGTCATTTTATTATACAGCTTTTGTTTTCGAAATTTAAACCGATCGTTCGAAATTCAAAAATTTTATTGTTCCATATTCGAAGCAACGTTGCAAATAATTATTGACGTTTATTGTCCGATTGTTTTTTTATTATGAATATGAGGAAGCTTTTTTCTTAAAAGGAATTTAATACTTATTGGGCTTGGCTGCTGTACGACCTCAGATGCATATATGAAAGCGGATGTGACTTTAAGTTGAGTACTTTCAGTGATACCTATTGTGCGAATATTAGCACTGCAAGTTAGGAACTACTGCATACAACTAACAACAAACATATTTCAATCATACAATATCAAACATATTTAATAAACTTAAATTTAGTCTTACTGGAAAAAATGAAATATTGAATGTTATGTTAACTCCTTCATTCTTATAAATACCACAATAAACTAGTTTGACAAAAAAATAACTAGACGCAAGAATCTGCAGAAATCCGGTTGACTTGGTTTTTTTTTAATTTTTACGTTAGCAAAGGAAACACTAATCTAACAAATTAAATTATTCCTTTAAAATGTGTCGAATATAACGAATAAGCTGCTAGGTTTGATTAGTTATTGAATTACAGATACTTTCAATATTGGATTGACAAAATAAATCAATCAGAGCAGTCCAAAAGAAATAAAAGGCTTAAAATTTTCAATTGGATATACCATAGCGACATATTTACTGTATTGTACAGTACTGTATCAGCCCATATACCTCCCAGTACAGGGCTCGGGCATCCTCTACAATCGAGAGTGCGATTGAGATTGAGAACGATGGACATGTTTAATAATGGTATAATATATATAATGATTTACATTTCTCGCGATTTCATGGTCTCGGTTCTAGTAATCTTACGCTCTATCCACGTTTTCTCGCAGAAACGGTATTTGTAGGATTATTCAACCTATCCCACAAATTTGTAGCTTTCGCATTCTGAACTGTCATTACTCTCCTTAAACAAGGGTGTTTTATTATGATTTACAAATACATTATCAATTATGAAATATAATTACTCTCCTCAATAATGGGTGTTTTATCACGATTTACAAATAAATGATCAGTAAGTGCGTTTCTTAAGACGACAATTTTGTTTCAACTAAGACGGAACTTCGCGCGGTAACCTTTGTGCAGCGGCCTTCATTGCGTAATGCCCTGTAAACCCGATGCATCTTTGCCAACTGCCAAGAAACAATTTGTTTACGAATCCTATTTATTTTATTTCAAATCAATTCCATTGAGTTTATTAATATGGTGAGAGTTAACAAGATTTTAGAAGTTCTTCCTGAGTTCTTTCGGGGTTAGATAATAAATTTCCGAAATGGAGTTCGGAAAATCTTTTTTGTGCCAATTTTCAGTTTAGAAAATTTTGTGTTTATTTTTCTACATTGATCTAATTCTCCATGAGTATGGCCTAGTGGGAATTGATAACTAACATGCATTTTTTGTTTCATCATTGAAGTTATTACGATAGTTCTACAGGTGCACACATACCAATGAAAAGTAGCGCCCTGCATTCGAACTTGCGACTTTGGATTAGAGAAACCAGCTCTCTTCCTACAAAACTATCGCTCGTTTGATACTATGAATTAATATGCTTAGGAGATAATAATATTAAAAACCTTATGTTTTTTGTAGGTGTTCCAAGTTGTTGAGTAGAAGATACACAATAATATGTAGAGCACATTACGTAAGATAAATAAAGCATGAGTGTGATATATTATACGTAAGTATATATATTATGTTATTCATATTATTCAATAGTTACTAGTAATAGAATCAATCAGTTTGCTATTCTTCAAAACAAGAATATTAAAATACAGTATTTATGATAAAAGATAAGTCGAGACACATTGACTTACAAACTATATTTTAAAGCACGGAGATAGAATCTTAATGGTAATCTTTAATTGCCTTGTTAGTAGTCAAGTTACTTAGCTACTTATAGCAAGTGTTTATATATTTATTACCCAATCATAGATGGGGCTCAAGATTTCAATTTCATAACAATATTTTAATTAAATTAACAGTACCTAATTATTATCCAAAACACTTAGAGTTATCAAATAATAAAGTGTTTCTAAACTTGCTAATAGAATGCAAAAGTATTAAAAATATTCCTCAAATCAAATGACAACTCCAAAGGAGACACTGAAAGGTTCGATGCAGCGTTGGCCCTTTATTATATTTTGATAAAAATTATTTATTATTATATTTTATTAAAATTATTCTGCCTTGAAAATTACAATTTTTAATTGACCTGACCATCACGTTCGATATTCAAAAATTTAAATTCTATCTTTATTTTCAAATTACTACGCTTGTGCTACCTTCTATTTTATGCGGCCAGTTACAACTTCTTTACACCTGTCTCTGTGACAGCAATCCAGACTTCTTAGTCTTTTGTTCAAACATACATTACGCCAAAAAGTCCAAACCATAAAATTAAATACTATACAAACGGATAACATAAATACATTTTAAAATATTTTTCCTAATTATTTTAGTTTTCGGTATAATCAGGTCGGAATATGTTTTCCCACTCACCATGATTCCAATGATCGTAGACTAACACATGCACATAATGTTCGGTAGTTCACTTCACAGGCGCGCACCTGACGCGCTAGCCACCACTGTGTGACTGCGCGTGCGCGTCCTACATTCAATATATAGCTTCATATGTTCGATGACACGCCGCTTTGTAATCCTGAAAGCTCGGCATTGAAACGTGACGCGCCAGGTTCGATTCCTGGTATTGTTTATTTTTATTAATTTTTTTATGGTGTTTTATTGCTACAGTTAACATTTAAAATCTGGCATATATTATGAAAATATAAATATCGATTAAAGATATATTATGATCTTTAATATAAGATGTAAACTATTTAGCATAGGTAATGCTGTTTGTGTTATTATAAACGGTTTTATTTAGCTTGCCCTGTTTGTTTCTTTTTCGTATTCATGATTGTTATTTGTTTGCTGTCTACTGTGATATAAATTTCACATCAGCGACGTTTCAGACGAAAATGGTTGCCCGTAGGTAACGGATCGAACGCAACTGAAACGGTGTTCGAATGCTAGGGCACATTTTTGAAATTTCAGAGTCATCTTCAGTCATTCATGGTCAATTACTTCGTACTTCAACGATTATAGAAAACATAATGTGGAAATCTGTATACCTTTGAGATCTTGAAAAGGTTTTCTATAGTAGTTGACCAGCCCGTACTGGCCCAAAGGTGTGAACTATGGCCTAATCTCTCCTAATCACAATCTTCATTGTAGATGGGTCTCGTGCTCATCAGTGGGGTATTGTGGGCTGATACAGTACAGTACAATTCAGACATCTCAGAAGTTTAAACCATTATAGTGTAATTATTTTCTGTTTCATCCCTTATTTAAGAAAAGATTTAGTTACGTGAGACGCTAATGAAATCAGCGTTGTATTGTGAAGTGTGGTTCAGGCTGCAGTACAACATTAAGCTGAGTAGTCACTTGTCACCCACAGATGACATCTACGACGCGACATACATGCGTATCTATTTAATTACTTATCCTAGCTTTAAGATATGTCTAATACCTATTGAACATGTATGTGTGAATGCTGTGAGAAAAAAACAAACTTTTCTTTCTTCATTTCCTCCTTCAGAGTGCCCTAAGAGATTAGTGAGGAGAAACTGAACATACTGAACCCCGAAACGTGACAAATACGTGATGTATCAGATCTTTCACCGACGATGTTTGCTATCCATGTTATATACATATATTTTAGTATGATTTATTTTACTTAATACACTTCTATAAAATATCTGGAGTGGAGGCCATATACAAGCGAAGTGTCCGATGCCCATCCACAAGTTCGACGGACGACTTGAAAGAAGAAGTCGCTGGTTCCAGGCTGTTTCCAACAGGTTTGTATGGCGATGAATGTGGGCTGCATATGTTCAGAAGAGGACTTCCTGTGGCTGAAGATAGATATATACACTTTTCATCAGAAAAATCGAAACACCTTGTAAGTTTATGTTTCGTAAGGATTTACAGAAAAATGTTTATAATTAGGAATATACGTCAAATGTTGTTTAATAGGGAATAATATGAGTTTTTCAATATTGCTGTTCTAAATTCAAATTAAATTTATACACATTTTTCTGATGAGAAGAATATATTATATACTTTATCATACTCCTACAAAAAAATCAAATAAATCTTTAAACATCCTAACACCCTATTACGAGAAATACGTTACAAAAGTAATGAAACCTTAATAGAATATTGTTACTGTACAACCTTATCAATAAAGCAATTGTAATTATCTTCAATAAATCATTCAAATGAGGCCTTCGCCCAGTTATTACTTGTATTCGTAATAATTGAATACACATATCCGGCTTTATTGAGATAATCTTATTTTGATGTTTCTTTTTATGTTAATTAATGTTATCGCGCCTAATTTAATTAAAGATTTAAAACGTTAATTCGAAAACTATTGCACGTTCATAATAAACACAGAAAAAATATACCTATAGGATTTCATCAGATTATTATGAGATTAGGGTGTCGTTCGTCTGATCCCAAACATCATTCACACCATCACACCATCGCCAAATCTGGCTGCAAATTAGAATTCGTTCTAATGACCTAGAAATAATAAGTTCTGCACTTACTGGGTCTCTTGGTAATTCCGTCCTATTACTTGCAAGCCCTGAAATGACTTGTCAACTTTGGCGTTTCCCAAGTGTTACGACTTGGTCTTCTTTAAGCGTAGCATAGAAAAAGTTGACATCCTCCTAGCGCCCAAGTGATTTTGAAATACCCTTAATTGAGTTCATCATAAGCGCCCTAAATATGTTTTCAGAACACGACTTTGAGTTCCACCCAAGCACATTTTAAAAAGACATATTCAAAAAGTATTTGTGACTTCTTTTATATATTACTTGGGGCAATACACTAATTCGAACGAACGAATGGTTTCCATTGGTTGTCATAATTTAAAAATTTTAAATTTCAACAAGATGGGCTGCGAAGATGATTAATCAAGGAATTTTCGGCTGTAATGGGTTTAACAATTGTGTTCTTTAGAAAGGGACCTGAACAATAATGAGTGAGCTCAATAAATCCCTGGGCCCTAGGAGCACAGAATAGAAAGAAACTTTGCTATGATATCTCTTTGGCAGTATATAATTCGGGCATCAGGCAGGCCGCCCTTTCCATTGCCTATCTCAGTAATTTAAAAAAGCTAAGCGCTGCCTATTGGCTTGCCAACTCAAGCCTGAAGCCACTCTTTTCTGAGACGGTAGGCATAAATGCTACTCGCAATTTTCCGATCTTAATAGTAACTACTGGACATATTGAGAATTAACAGAGCCCAATGGAATGCCAAGCATTGCTTTCTAGTTCATGGTATTGTTTGGTTTTGCCACTGTCTATGAGCGGTCGTACCGCTTACCATCAGGCGAATGACATGCTTGTCAAATAATTCATTGCGATAAAAAAATCTTATGTCCATCCTAAGATGTTGTAGATAGCAACCACCATGATGGGGATTAATTCCAGCCTCGCATAACTAATGTGAGACGTTTTACACCAAAAAAATTATAAAAATTAACACAAAGTCATCAATCATATCATTGCAGTTACCGTCAAGCGGACCGATTTCTCGTGTATCAGATTTATATCATAAAGTTAAATTATATAGTCTTATAAATTAATATATTATTTAAATATAACATTTGCATGCGAAATTGATTTAAATTTGTCTTGGCACTCGCCTCGAGTTTAACACTGTAGCCCACTTAGTGTCATTGTGTAAGTGTAAATTAAATCATACAAAACCTTTAAAACAGTGTAGAATTATTCATAAAAACTATGACATCAAATTAACAATAAAATATTTTGTACTACTCGTATAATAAATGTGAGAGTTTATTTATTGCATAGGTCTGGCAAACGAGCAATTGATTTACCCGATAGTCAGTGATCACTGCAGCCCATGAACATCCACAACTCTTGGATCACAGATGTGTTGCCAGCCCACTAAATCGGGAGGGAAGCAGGGGAAAAGTTGGGAAGAAGAAAGGCGATAATGGGCATCCGGCAATTGGCAATCTCACTCATCGAATGAAACGAAATTTAAATTAAAAAAAAAAAATGAAACGAAAGCTGTCGCTTCATGTCAATTTTCTATGAGATGATGGTACCATCCCGGACGAGCTTGCCAATTCATGCTGAGTTATGACTAACAACAACGTGGCTCTACCACAATATAGGTTTCTGTAGATAGTGAAAAAATTTAATACGCAATACATAGTTTCAAGCATAATCCGAAAACAGTAAGTAATATACTCTCGTGTGTAAATACAACAAATTCTGCACCTCATTTATGGTGGTCACCTGTACCATCCGCTTGCATATGGACATCCTATGCCAAACAACAACACATACCGATAAGACGCTTTGAGATTTCCCATTTTCCGTTAAAGGCGACGACGCGATGTGTAAATTATAAACATTATCTTTCTAAATATTTTTTCTTAAAAGGTCATGCTAACTATGGCTTCTTATAGGCAAACGGCCTTATTGACAGTTTTAAAAACAATTTAAGTAGGCGAATGTTTTGTCCGTTTCGAACGATTTTTAAATTCAGTTTGAGTGAAGAAGAGAAAACATTCGACAATAGGTTTTAACCCTGACTATGAATCTGGCTCACTGCAGGGCACGGGTCACCTTTACAATTGAGGATGATTTGGTCATATAGTCCACCACACTGGCCTAATACGGGTCGAAGGACTTTACATACCATAGAAATTCTTATAAATCGCTATGGTATGCTGGTTTTCTCACGATGTTTTCCTTCGCGGTTTTAGTGAATTGTGATTGACTATCAATATACAAATGACTCCGAAGTCTTAGGTGTGACCTGGGATTCAAACCCGCGACCACCGTGAAAGAAAACTGACAATTTTTATATTAATTTACAATACTATGCCTAATTAGCAGCTTCATTTATAATATTGTATTTTGTAACAAAACACAACGTTCCTTAACAATTGACAGAAAATATTCCTTCCTTCTTAATCCACTATGCTGCCCTAATACATTATGGTTGTTATAATCATCATCATCTCAGCCACAGGAAGTCCACTGCTGAATATAGGCCTCCCTCAAGGATCTTCACATTGGCCTGTTGGAAGCGGTCTGCATCCAACAACTTCCTGTAGCTTTAGCCAGGTCGTCCGTCCACCTTGTTGGCGGGCGTCCGACATTTCGCTTGCCTGTACGTGGCCTCGACTCTAGAGCCTTTTGGCCCCAACGTTATGGTTGTTATACATGCCTCCAAAATTCATGTAGCTATGAACGTTTCTTAGTAATGTTTTCGTCACTGTTGTGAACTCTTTACTTGGCTATCGGCGATTTGATCATTGCAATACTAATTACAATTCTATCTTCATTTTATTAGGAGTGTGGTTATATGATGGACAGTTTCTGATAAAATCTGACAATCACATTACGACATATTCCGATGATATGTAACGTTTACAACAGAGAATTGTAGAGGCCAATACCAACGCTTGGAACAATATGCAATTTATTTACAAGGAAAAATGTAAACTTAGCTAAAACCTTTCCTTGTTTTATTACATTATCTTGTGTCATCCTGATTATATCATTTTATAATAATTGACAGAATCATACAGCACATGATTAGAGCAACTTAACTGTGATATACCAAAATGCCAACTTGCTTTTTCCTGTTGCATTTTGCCCGTCAGTAAAATTGAAGAAGACTTAAATATGCGTAGTCCTCTTCTCCTCCCTTCCTTCTCCGATTTGCCTCTCAATTAATTTCCTAAGGCTGTCAATGTCTCTACGATTTTCCATTACATTGGGCTTTTCATGATCGGTTATGTGCGTTAGTGATCACTGATCAATAACAAAAATATCTTATGAGAATATTGTCACAATAGTTTCCTTTTCAAACATTTGAAAATAGAACTCCAGAAATACGCTTGTAAAAATATGATTCAAGTTAAAGTTATATTCCAAACGACATTGGATATAAGTTTATAACTCAATAAACAATAATACATTTATTCAAAATAAACGTGTCACCGCATATTTATGTGATTTAATTACGTCAGAAACACCCATGGATATGTAATAAATGATATTACTCTACAGTGGATTATTTAATACATAGAACATACTATTTGCTATTGATTAATATTATACGGTAATAAATAAAAAAAACAAATAATAATATGTTACAGATTATTTTATTCGTCAATACATTGACGCAATGGCTTACAATCTTCTGCGTTTGACGTTGTAAGTTGAGGAATTATATTTACGCCTCTCGGATATTTTTTTGGGTGTAGCTATTGCTAGCTGAACTAAAGCTTATATATTATTTAAAAAATCACTTTATAAGCAATGTTTTAACAAAAAATAATTCATTTTGAACTATTTCTAATACAATGAGTACTTACTTAGACTTACTTGAACCTGAAACATTAATGATGAAACTACGCAAAAAAAATTATTTATGACTTCTGAAGACTTAAACAAGTGGCTGTATTTTGTTTGAGTTGTTTGACGTATTTTGAATTATGAACAAATTAAATTAGTTAATTAGACTGGTTTCGTATTCCTCAATGACCAATAGTGTCATCATTTTAATAGTTTCGTGTTTATCATTGGCATTATTTATTGACTTGAAATTGTACATTTATAATTATTGTTATGACTGTTTCAAAGTAATATTTAAAAAAAAAATGAATATTCAACGATCTTGGAATACATAAAAATGGTATTAATTTTGACAGTGGGCGATATTCATTGATTTTGACAGATTGGCGCAGTTAGTTAGACGCCGGCTGTGACACGAAGGGCCGCAAATTGATACCTGCACCGAAACAATTTGTTGTGTGTGTCACATATATTCCCTTCGTAGGCATTGGTGTGTTTGTGAGACAGAAGTCTTTCGTAGTTTCTGATACCCACGACATAAGAATCAATCGCAGTGTGCGGTCGGGTCTATGTATGTGACTGTTGGCTGTGTTTTTTAATTATTTAATTAATTTAAATTGGAAAAAATATTTAATTTAAATTAATATATGTTAAAACATTACAAGAATTTATAACTGGCGTATTGATAATCATTCAACTTCTTCCCTATATGTTGACCTGGAAATTTGGTCATCAGTAGACGGCATTTTTTCACTTCAATTAATTTTACCAAAGGGATAATACACTTGCGATTTCCATTCCGCATACAGATTTTTTATAATTATTATTGTCAACCTACAACTTCCTATTCGTAGGCGTGAACGCTTTAAAAATCTCATTATTGAATTATCCTTTTTTATTTTTATTACCTCCTTATCACATAAAACCTTAGGATAACTGACAAAAATATATTATAATGTACGTTTAAAATTCGATCTTCGAGAACAAATATCACACAAACCTTGGACTTGCCCTAATTCAATTAAAATATTTGTAACATCTATTACGAAACAAACATCTCCAATGTATTGAATTAATTTGAATAAAACAATGTCGTTTAAGTCGTTTATTTTTATGTTTCTTGTTATAAAATAAAATTAATATTCATTAAACGATATAATATGTTTGAACATGTAGACAAATGCATTTATGACTTCAATAGGCATTTTAAACTGCGTAATAATATAAATAATACATTTTTGTGATACTATAGAAAACTCTCTGAGAATTTATTAATTAAAAACAAGTTGGGGTAAAAACCATGGTTTTTAATGTAAAAAGAAAAAATAATGTTGAAATTTTCTTGTAGCTTTAATCAGAATTAGCCATTCACTGAGCCACACAAGGGCTTTTTTTTCTTTTGTTCTTACTGTATATTACCAGATTAAACCTGTTTACCATAGCAATTTGTGAGAATTTCTATGGTATGTAATATCTGCCAACCCGCACTAGGCCAGGTTTATGGCCTTACCTCTGTCGATTGAAGGGAAACCTGCAACGCATCTTCTCAGACATTATAAACTGGTAACAAAATCTTTTAGAAAAATATTTTCAAAACAATATGAAATTGAATACAATTTTAAAGTGTCGTAAAAATGGTCTGGTAGTTTCGGTTTATTACTTCTCACAGAAAACCGACATGAAACGACAGCTTTTCCCATCATTTTCCTTTGTTTTCCCTCCTTTTTTGGGAGGCCTCTAAGGCATCTCAACCATCTAAGCATTGTAAATAAATGACCATGGACGGCGGAACTTACCGTCAAGTGAGCCATTTGATGATTTGCCCGTCCTTTTTGCAATAAAAAAAGCAATATTTAATGTCATTCATTTAAAACTAATCAATCAGCATATATCTACAAGAAGCCACAAATGTTGCGTTAAAAAAACGTAATGAACACTCTTAAAGGTTAAGTTCAAAGTGTAAAGAGTCATCAATCACGGAAGCGTGTTACAATTTGACATATACAATGGGCGGAAAGGCCGCTCGAGTACATGTGCAAACATTTTGACTGCTGTTGATTAATCTATTATCCTGCGATAAAAGCAATCGTCGCGAATCAATTTAAATATTGTATGATGTCAAATGTTTTAACATGAGTATATCGAGACTGTATATTGATAGTCAATCACCATGAACTAAAACGGTGAGGGAAAACATCGTGAGGAAACCTGCATATCATAGCGATTTATAAGAATTTCTATGGTATGTGAAGTCCGCCAACCCGCATTCGGCCAGCGTGGTGGTTTATATGGTCTAACTACTTTCAATCGTTCTCTCGATTGTAGTCGAGGCCCGTGCCCTGCTGTTGGTCGTACATATATGGGCTGATACAACAATATCAATGAGGGTTTAAGACCCAGACTCGTTAAAAGTTATTAAAAATAATCATGATCAAGTTCATTAAACCACCATCACCTATTATTTTGAATGAAACTTATAATGTAACCTCTGTAGGAATAAGCTGAAACTTAAACGACCTGTTTTCAATCCTATTACATAAGCCAATTTAATACCACATACCAGTGCTAATTTTGAAAAGAATAAATTTAATCCTAAACACTTTCCTCACTGAAATCCCAACTCTTTATAACTTGCCATTCTCCCTCCCCAAAATTGAAAATGTCGATAATTCCTTCACTTCTATGGGCGTTTTGGGCGGCCAGCAATTTGCTACATAATCAACTTATAAGTTAATAAGTTGAGGTATTGGTCTTCATTGTTTTAAACTTAAGACCCAATCGAACAAACCCTAATTTTGCAAATCAACCATGCTAAAAAAGAGCAAAAATTGTGCTTTGCGGTAGTTTTCAATTTCATGCTTTAGGAAATTGCCCAAATGCGCTCTAACGCTACTGCCTCAACCTAATATTTTCGAATATAATGCCATGTTTTATACAACCAATTAATTAGTGCCCTCTATTTTTTACTCCACGCCAGCTTAACTATTTTCCTCATCCAAAATTCATATAGTTTGGGAGATCCGGCTGACGCCATCGCGGATTAAAATCCTGACGTCACAATTGATCTTCAAGCCACTCAAAATATAATTAATATAAAACCAATATACTTCAGAATCGAGGAGTTTACGGAATTCCTGATTCCGGCATCTTCATATTTTACTGTAGCGTTTTGATAATTTCATCACAGCGACAAAAACACTTTATGCCGTCAAGATTTCCTTGTATACTTTTTTTATCTGAAGCCGAATAATAGTTCACTCCGCCTATTAAAGCTGTAAAGGTCATCTGAAATTAGTTTTGATAACAGATACGAAGAAGCGAAATGCAAAAAAAAACTTGCGGTTAAGAGTTTAGTCAGATAATAATACAGGAAAATGTAGAGTATTTTACATTTTTTCACTATAGAAAAAAAAGAAAGAAAGAAAAGAAAACAGATTAATTAGCCACAACAATACATTACACACACTCACACTACATACTTTAATACAAAAAAAAGAAAACAATAAGGAAGGAGTTTGCTTGTCACATCGCTGTGACACTTATAGGTGACTCAGCTTAATGTCGCACTGCAGCGTAAGCCACAGCGCTACGCTGGTATTCAATAGACACCTAGAGTGACAAGCGAAAAACCAAAATTATTAATATTTAAAACAATCATGAGCTTAATAAAAAAAAAACAATATGGAACAATTAATGGTGAAAGAAATAATTTTCGTGACATCCAGTATGTAGGTATTCAATGACAGACTTGCTGTAGGTTTTTAGTTAGAGCGTCAACACAAATGGGTCAGCTTGAGACTCTCATAGCACGACCAATTCCATTTTGTCGTTCCACTATCTAAAAAAAACCTAGTTTGCTTTTTAAATATTTTCCCACAAATATACCCATATAGGTTTAAAATGGAGATTGGTAATAGCCCGCTCGTTTGGCATAAACGCAACGTACCACGCAACGAGACAATATTATTCTAATGTGGCAACCTTTAGCAATCTATCCAGAAACTGAATAAATCAAAGTCGTCATAAAGCGTAGTAATAACGTGTGATTTGTAAAAGGTTACACGCTGTTTTTGCAAGTCGTAATTTTCATGAAACTGCACTGAGCGCCCTTTCACTGCTCGTCCTTAGCTTAGAGACAATTATTTTCATACGTGTCCAAATTTATTGGTATAATCACGACTCGTCATTGACAGGGTAGATAATGCTTCATGTTGATGATTCATATTTGTAACAGCTTCGGTATTTGCGATATGGTAGACACATTTCAAGAATGTTGGTTGAGTTCTTTTAGCCACGAGACGACACCACGTAAAAACCTTATTACTGGTGGTAGGTCTCTCATATGTGAAGGGCCACCTTGGTAGGTACTCCCCACGTCTGTTTCTCCCGCCAAACACCAGCGTAAATGCACTGTTGTGTTCCGTTTTCAATTTTTAATTTTACTGTATTTGTAGTCCCTAAACTACCATCCAGCTTTGTTTTTGGTCGCAGTCTTGACATACCCTGTATAAACTAATAAACTTACAGTCAATATTTTTCAGAACATGCGAAGTTTCGAAAGCTAAACAAGAAAGCTAACCTTAACATCACTAGGGATAGTAAGCAAGTCGAGTACCAAAGACTATTTTACTATTTACGCGAATCTACGAATTAAACATTGTTTGGAAAAATATTTGGTAAGATGGAGTTTAATTAATAATAATACGAAATGTACTTTTACTGGTGGTAGGTCTCTCATATGTGACAGGCCACCTGGGTAGGTACCACCGCAATGTCTATTTCTACCGCCAAACAGCAGTGTAAATGCACTGTTGTGTTTCAGTTTGAAGGACATTGTAGCCGGAGTAACCACTGCATATTGAAACTTAACATCGTAAGTCTCAGGATGGCGAGCGCAGTGGAATGCCAAGCATTGTTTTGCAATTTAAGGCGTTATTGTGTTTTGCTACTGTTCATGAGCGGTCGTATTGCTTACCATCAGGCGAACGACATGCTCGTCTCGCCATTCCAGGAAATAAAATATGTAAATTGACATTTAATTAATAAACAATGAACGACCTTATGACGAATAAAGTTGAGCCTACAGGTGATAAACAAAACTATATTATGTCCCAGCGTCAATGTAATAAGTTGCTTTTCAGTAAGTAAATCTGTATTTGTATCTGTATCAGCCCATATACGTCCCACTGCCGGACACGGACCTACTGTACAATCGACAGTACGATTGAGATTGATACAGTACATATACGTTGATACAGTACGATTGATTCAGTAAGTAAAGCAAAATTTAATTATTTGCGTTTTCAATGTAGGCTGCAACGAGAGCATACTGTGGTGATCGAATTTCCACACAAAATCTACATGCAGTTATAACTCTAACTTTGCGTTTCCTTTACTTGATGGCCTAATAATTTATTCCTCTGCTTTATCACTTTCTTCATAAATATTTAATCATAAAATGAAGTAAACTTGCCAACGGATTCTTTAGATGTTATAAATAATAAATAAATAAATTATAACACCCAACAGTCACATACATAGTCCTGACCCCACACTAAGATCGAGTCTTGTGTCGTGGGTACCAGGAACTACGAGAGACTTTTCGGTCTCACAAACACCCACACCCGGAAGAAATATTTGTGGGCCGCACAAACATTTCTCTCGATGCGGGGATCGAACCTGCGGCCTCTCGTTTCACAGGCGGCGTCTAACCAATTGCGCTACGGAGGCGGTCATGTTATGTACACCATTTGGCAGTAGTGATCGCTTTTCATCAAGGTTGCTAATTTATCTGCCACTTTAATTTTATAAACAGAAAACAATCATTTGTAAAATCAATAAGTATTTGCCCCAAGTCTGGGTGTTATTGGCCCAAAAACTATCTAGTTTTGAACTTATTATATTGTGGGCGTGGGATCATAAAATTGTAAATGAGTGTTGGCTATTTCAGAAATACTTCACAATGATATTAGTACACAATGGAACTTACCTTTACAAAATATTTATGATCAAGCCACAGCAAGCCGGACGGCGAGTAGCTAGAAACTTTTACTTGGCGAGTATTTTTGTTGCGATACAATAAGACCGGCTATAAACTTTCTTCTCTACGCATTTTATTGCGGAAAAATATGTAATAAAATATTTTTTAATGTAAGCGGATATGAAAGACTGGAGTAAGACACGAATTTGCCATACCGTAATTCTCTTTATAGCCTTTTTGAACTGCCGCGGTGGCGTAGTTAACCTACGGTATTATTTGCAAAGCTGTGATCTCGGGATCGAAACTCGGATCGGGCAAAGCGTTATTAGATTTTTGTATTCATAATCGGCCCGGAGTTAAGCATTTGTGTCCGATATGGCGATAGGATCGCCTCCTATCACATCATGGGACGGAAAATACAAGGCGAAACGTGGTTGTCTTGGTTGCACCCCTGCCTACCCCTTCTGGGAAAAAGGCGTGAGTTTATGGATGTGTGTAGTATTTTTAAAGAACTGAGAAAAATTATTCAAATTAACAATAAAATATAAAAAATTTAAAAATGACATCAACTGAACCTCACGATTTTGCACCAATAATGCAACAAGATGATAATCCTGTTAAAATAATTTGTACGAAAAATCAATAAAATAAAATAAACTAATCTGAGGTAAAATCACCACCACCACCACCACTCTCAATCACCACTATCAATACCTACTCTCGATTGTAGAGTAGGCCCGTGACCTGCAGTGAGACGTATATGGGCTGATACAGAATCTGAGGTAAAAGAACCATAAATACACACTAGAAAAACCGTAGTTCAACAATATATTATAATCAATATTTGCGGATTCGAGTGTTAATTCAAAACAAACAAAACATTTCGAATAGTTACAAAATAGTAGAGGCGCTAATAAAGTCTAATTGAAATCAAGTGCGTCGTGAGATATTATAAGGTTGGGTCTTATGTCTGTGCATTTTTGCATTGTTTTTTTAGGGTTCCGTACATATATAGTGTAAAAACGGGACTCTATTACTAAGCCTCCGCTGTCTGTCTGTCTGTCACCAGACTGTATCTCATAATAGCAAGAAAGCTTTCATAAATTTTCATAAATCATATATTTCCGTTGCCGCTATAACAACAAATACCAAAAATGAAAGAAAAAAGATATATCAAGGGGGGGAGGGTCCCCATACAAAAAACGTGTTATTTATTTTCGTAATTTTTTGCTTAATATTAATAACGGTAACGGGTAAACGCTTCAAATTTTCACAGATTATTTACTTATATATTACCTTTCAAAATAAATAATTCAATAAAAATAAAGTAAATATTAAATGGCCTCTCTTTATTACAACATCCCAATTAACAAAAGTAATTAAAAAAAACTTAATCTTAATAAACAGGAACAAACGTGATTTTTATAGTTTCTTTTATACATAATGGTACCGAACCCTTCGTGCACGAGTCCGACTCACACTTGCCTGGTTATTTTTTTTATAGTAGTTGTATGCCAATTTGAGAAGAAGTGAAAAAAGTGAGCCAAACTTCGCCTCGAGTACTAATATTAGTAGGTACAATATAAAAATAAAATTAATACCTTCTTGATTTTTTGTAAATTTTAAATATTTTAATAAACCACTAAAGCAAAGAAACAAGTCCATAATGAGTGACCGTAGATCAGAGAAGCTATACAACTAACGTCGTTCAATTGACGATATCAATGGCTACCAACGGATTGCCATAAGTTAATGATGAATATGAATCAGACTTAGACATTGTCGATTTTTATCCTCTTTAATCTGAAAAGACAAATTCATAGATGAATTGACTGCATGACCCTTTCGAAAATCATAGTTTTTCTCAAACCGCTACTCGCTAACAACACAACAGTGTCTCAATATTTGAACAGTGATCATTACGATTTAGCACATTTGACATTCTCCACGTTGCTCATTTGATACATTAGCCTCCAGCACGCGTCAAGGACCCACTACTACGGTTTCACAATATTCATAATCTTACAAATATTTATGTATGAACGCTTGTGCAATCTTGTGTCATCGTGGTCAATGTTTGATGTTAGAGTATGATTTTTTCAGGACCAGCGAATATCAGCTCCATCACAATTAACTACTCGCTACTCTAGCAAGGTCAACATCAATTTATATAAATCTGTGAAGAACTTCGAGTTTTATAAAAGCTGCGGCAAAAGAGTGAAGGCAAGGGTTGTTAGATCGCCAGCAAATACATTGACTGAAAACATAAAAACAAAGCTAGTTATTACTTTCAAATTTACTACATTTGGTGGCAGGTCTCTTGTATGTGAGACTCCGGCTAGCTGGTTATCATCGCAAGGTGTATTTTTCCAAAAAAACAACAGTGAAGATACACTGTTCTGTTCCGGTTTAAAGATTTTATGAGCGGTCGTATCGCTTACCATCAGGCGAACGGCATGCTCGTCTCGCCATTCAAAGCAATAAAAAAAAAACGTATTGTAGCCAGAGTAACTACTGGACATAACTGAACATCTTATGTCTCAGGATGGCGAACGCAGTGGAATTCCCAGCATTGTTTTTATTCATGGGGTTGTTTGGTTTTGATACTGTTCATAAGTGTTCGTATTGCTTAACATCAGGCGAATGGCAGCTTGCTCCCGAAAAATAAAAGACTGCAGGCCAAAATGTAACCGCCCATTCATGGTAAACAAAACGTTCATGGTGACCCGTCCACTTCTAAATCTCACCGCATGGCAATTTTCATTAGATGCCTCCCTTTACCAAATAATTCCAACTCATTCATTACTTTGTTAGGTCTGTAGTTGAGCTTATTCTACGAATTAGATAATATCGCACATTACTTTAATTTGGTTTCGTATTGAATATTAATATTGTTATGAACATAATATGATACATCTCAATTTGACACACAAAACATGCTACGTAATCTTCAGTATATGATTAACCATTTCACGGTTCCAATATTATCGATCCTTCAAGGTGCTCTAACCAACTATCTAGTATACAAAAGCAGGCTATTTGCTTGCTAATTTATTAATTAATTCTATTATGGTATATTATTAAAATATGAATTGATTAAACCGGAGATAACTGCTTTGACCATTCTTTTTACATAGTTATTCTATGTCGTAGAAATTCAGTTTGTGATTATGACTTTTGTGACGTCAAAACTATTTTGATATTAAATTACACCTTGTTAACGATGCGTGTAATACTATTTCTTGTAATCGCAGAATGTATTTGATCCACATTTTGTGTCTCAATTTGATTGCAGGATTGTTTTGCCTATTTTTCTCTATCGCGGAAAAATGACATACCAAATGGGAGAAAAATGACTAACCATTCCAAATAGCATGTGAGTTTCTCCATAGATAGAGTATCCGCTAACCGAGTTTTTTACAATACAGTCCTGTACAAAATTCGATTGTACATAGGTTCTGTAATCCTAAACGAATCTTGACAAGCAACTCCACAGACCAGTGATTCTTACTAAGTCTTCATAGATCAATTATTATACTTTTTTACCAATGGTGTTTGCCTAAATCCTTCGAGTCGGACAATACCAATTTAAATACAATCCAATTACATTTTAATAATGTCAGCCTACACATCCAAGCAAACCATTTCCTTCCTGCGACCTTTACCAACACTTAAAACTGAAGTGTTGGCATAAACATCACGAACTCTTTAGTCCAAATATGTAAGTGTAAATGAATCATTGGAACGTGATAAACTAACATAATATGTGTTATATTGATCATGAAATACTTTGTACTCTTAAATTTTGACATTTCTAAAGCATCGCCCACGCAACCCATTGAGTCGTGTTTAGTGGTCGCGAGACGTGTCCGACACGACGCCGATTATAGCTATTAAGATTTTATAAAAAAGGAATAATGCGAAAAAGTAAATTAAAAAAGGAAATATGTGTCTTAGAAAAGCATTTTATAATATATGAAATAAAAATGGGTTAGTCAAATAATTTGTGAAATTTCAACATCAAACTGCTTATTCTTATTATTATATTGCAACATTGTGTAAGAATGGCATCGAAATATGAGTTAACAAAAACCAGGAAGATATCTATAAATTTCACCACTAACGTAGTTTGTTCATCATAGATCAATGTGGAACTAGAGCACAAATGAATCGCCAATATATTCTTCTTCTGCCACGTATAGTCCACTTCTAAACATAGACGTCCTCTAAGGCCTTTATAACTGGAAGCATCCTACATCCAATGATATTTTGCAACCTTTATACTCGTATTGGGTTGTCCTAATATAGAACTTCCAGTATACATACAACGCATGAAAATCCTACTATATCATGTACCTAAGATATTTAAAATAATGTCATTTGGTCAATTATTTAATCAAATATAAAAAATAAATAAATACACTAAATAGTTAATATTATATATATATAGTCTTGACCCCACATTAAGATCGAGTCTTGTGTCGTTGCATTAATAACTACGAGAGACAGACTATTCAGTCTCACAAACAGCCAGACACGAAACAGAAACATTTGTTTCAGTACGGGGATCAAACCCGAGGCCTCTCGTTTCAGAACTGTCGCGCGTCCAACCAGCTGCATTGGATGTGAATTGTTGCGTATTTGCATATTAGACTTTGACCTAAATTCTCTCAATAAAACAACTTTTCGTAACAGAGGATCCGAGTGCTTAACAGAGGGCCAAGTTTAATCTATATATCCTTGCATGTTATTACCACAGAAACAACTACGGCCGATGTCTTATCGGCGATACTAAACGGCATCGCCAGCGGCAACCTGTCACACCAGGGCCGTCCGGTGCTGTAAACGCCACTTGTATAATTAAATGGCGATATTTCGAGCGCATCAATACAATTGTACGGAATACATTTTAGGATGGTTTATTACGAAACGCCTTGAGAGTCAGGAAGTGAGGCGGATGGGGGCTGGAATGTGGTATTTTAATGACGAAATTGGTACATATGGTTAAAAAACATTGTAGTACTGATGTAAATATTGAAGATTTTTTTGTTATTATGGCTTGTTAATTCAATGAGATGGAGGTCTGCGAAGTACGGAAGTAATCTTGAATGTCAATTTTGAGAGGCTTTGGGGTTGAAAGATTATTAATTATGTTAAAGTGAACTTGATTCAACATTGTTGGAGATTTATTTTGTGTAGACGTTCATGGATTTTCCCTGTAGTAACTATACAGCTCCAATACGGTTTAGCTCTTCGAAATAGCGACTGATAAATGGCGTACCGGCGGTAGAAACGTCTTTATCAAAATGGAATCCAAAAAACTGGTAATACTGGACTTATAACTAAGATTATCTTAAAACATATATACATAATAATGATTACTGTTGAGTTAAATCGGTTTACAGGTGTAAAAAAACCCATGTAAAGAATCCCCGTACTTCGTAATAACCGTAGTGCGAATATAAAATTCACACGCCCGTGCAGTCTCTCTTTTTGGGATTATTAACGAGTTGTTATATTTTATTATAACTAAGACTGCCTCGGTGGCGTAGTAGTATTACGGTACGGTTATAAAGCTGGAGTTTCGACAAAGTGATATTGGATTTTTCTATTCATTATCGTCCGGAGTCAAGAATTTGTGCCCGATATGGGGATAGGCTCACTCCCTATCACATCGTGGGACCGAAAATGCCAGGCTAAATGCGGGTTTCCTGGTTGCACCTCTGCCTAACCCTTCTGGGAAAAAGGCATTTATGTGTGTATATTTTATTATATATAAAATAATTATATACACCATCGTCTCCTTAAATATACACAGATCTATTGAGTGCATATTGCTAAAGACCGTATAATCTTTTCTTTATTCATACGAATTATTTTTGAAATCTTGAGATTACTAAAAGCCGTCAATTTGCCAATTCTAATAAAACCTATACAAAAGAAATCACACCATATTGAATTTTTATTCTCTCATCGACATATTTGAAAGCAATCAATCAATAAATACGTAATTATTTGTTTATTTAACATTAAATTATTTATATGGCGCAATGCATAATGATGTATGTGATAATAACGCGCCTTTCAAGTGGCAAGTTTAAACCAATTAGAGGAATACCAAGGTATGGGCGTCAGTAAAGTTCAAGGACGTTTATATACTTATGTATAACTATGTCGGTATTGTGTGTATCACATATTAGTGTGAAGTACATGGCTGTTTGTCTTTGTAATGAATATGTGTTGATATCGTTGCAGGCAACCCATATCCACTCCACTGTTTTTTGGGGGGTTGTTTATTACGGCTCCCTCCCTTTGTTACAAAAAAAAGTTAAGAACTCACTCAATTACTCGGGGCGATTATTTTCTAGTTTAATTTCATCGTATTCCCATCAGAATGTAAATTTAATAAAGGCAAAAATTTAGTTTTCCCTAGAGTATAAAGAAAATAAAATTGCGTGTTCCTGTTAAGTTTTGCCCTGTAGTTCGGGGTATAAGAATTCCGCCACGGTATCCCATGCCCGCCGTAAGAGGTGACTTAAAGGTGCTATCGGGGTTGTTGGGCATTCAGGTCCCCTACAATGAAAAGAACAGCAATGGTTTTGTGCCAGGCGGTTATGAAGACGTAAATCGGAGCACTTCTCGCCCAGGGATATTCAATGGTGTCTATAGCGCGTGTAACGATTCCCCAGGGATTTTTAGTCAGTATGGTAGGTCACTGGTAGTGGGTCTCTCATATATGAGAGGCCGCCTAGATTGGTACCACCACAGTGTGTACTTCTCCCGCCAAACAGCAGTGTCAATGCACTGTTGGGTGTCGTTTCTAAGGATATTGTATCCAGGGTAACTACTGGACATATTGAGATTAAACATCTTATGTCTCAGGATGGCGATCGCAGTGGAATGCCAAGCATTGATTTGTAATTTAAGGTGTTTGGTTTTGCTACTGTTCATGAGCACTCGTAACGCTTGCCATCAGGTGAACGGCATGCTCGTCTCGCCATTCATTGCAATAAAAAAAAAAGTATTCTGGCGTAGGTTTTTTTGGGGACGGCCACACACCGTATTGGTCCGGACTGGAAAGCCGACATATGCCTTTCAGCCTCCTCCGGTGTACCAATAGTGGGAGCTTAATAACTTTACCACTTGGACAAAAAATATTGTCCTGTTAAGTTACTTCTACACCAAGAGTTTATGAAAAAAGTCTTAATATAAACATATTAATCAATAAACTCTTGGTATTAAAAATATATTTTAAATATCTATATTATGTCACTTATTGCCACATAGTTGAGAAACACTGGACTACATTGGCATTTCTATGGGCCGCCGACATTCTTTGTTATTATTTAAATAACTCGTTTTTATGAAATGCCATCCTTTTGTAGTCCACAATTTATATTTTTGCCATGATACTAGTAAAACCAGCGACTTTCGTCGCTAAAAAATATGTAATATACTTTCTGTGGTTTACTGTACCGTATCAGACATAGAAATTCTCACAAATTGCTATGCTATGCTGGTTTCCTTAGATGTATTTCTTCACCGTTAAAGTACCTTATTAATCCTAATATACATTGTATCCTATTATCAGTTATTTTTGCAAATAGAAACGATACGTCCTACATTGATATATTTTGGATGTTAAATGGATACATGACTTTTGGAAAGCGTTCGATAAATAAATGTAGAGATGAGAAAAAAAGTATGTTTGCCTCTGTAAAAAGATGTGCGTGCTCTGCCTTTTAAGTATTTTAACGTAACAACACATATATTGAATAGGTGTCGTCTTAGATTATGTCTGCTGAATGCTGATACGATAATTTCCGTTCAGATAGAGTATTTTATCAGCGAGAAATGTCGATCTATTTCCTGTTAATACAAACATATTGTGGTCTTCCTTGAACTAGGCTGCACGCAGGCTGAAATTGAAGCGCGAGTCTTGAGTGCGTCATTATGGTGGGTTTTCCACCTTTGCGCAAGGTGCTCGATATACGGGCGAATATGAACGTACAGCCACCAGTAATCTACAGCCTTTACTATTCCTTCACGAAGGTCCTAGAAAAATCTTTACGTTTATTTGATTTGCAACTAATAAATGGTAAACAAACCAACAGATTTCAGTTCTAGAGAACAGAACAATACCAACATATTTTGTCGTATAGGTCATGCGTGGGTGTCGCTTACTTTAAATTAATTATGTTACAACACGATACTTCTATTTTAAATAACATTCTCATAAAATATCTCAAATTTAATAAATACATCGAATTCTTTAAGATTGTAAACGGTGTATGTAGATAATTTTGTAGATCGCATCATAATTAAAATTTAAAAACATGTTTTTTTAAATAATATTTTTATTGTATTTAATTGATGAAATTATGTGAGAAGACATCACACATAATCTACTGTAACTCCAGTAACCCAATATCAATAACAAAACACCTTGAAATAACTGAGAAATGTATAATTTGGGAAATCCATTGTAGATTCCAGTTGGTAACTAACCCGAAACTAAATTAATCAGAGAAGAAATGTAAAGAGTTTGAAAAAAAAAAACTCACGCTTTTTTCTCAGAAGGGGTAGACAGAGGTGCTGCGAGGATATTCACATTTCGCCTTTTATTTTCCGTCGCGCGATGTGATAGCGAGTTGGTTAATAAATACATACACACAAAAGTTACACACAGCATAACTCCACAATAAATAAAAATCAATAAAAGTCAAGTTTAATGTTATTGTTCCTTTTTTTATGGTGTACAATAAAATAAACAAAAAAAAAAACTTGTATCGTATGCATTTGTTAAATACGATATAGTTTTTATTCTTACAACATTAAGACATAAAACCAATATTTGCGGGCCACACAGCACAGAAAAAAAAATCATTGTGTAATCCGAGGCTTCATTAATATATTCCTTTAATAAAGAGTGTTAATCACCTTATTAAAAGTAAAATCATACGTGTGATTTTAATTACATAACCTACTCGCATAAAAATACATAAAGATGTAACGACAAACATTATTTCAATATTAATAAGGCAGGATACAATACGTTGAGAATAACTTACGTTTATCATTTGTTGTTCACTTATAAAGGCTAGTGTTTGCAAATCCGGCCGCGATAAGGACTAAACTAAATGGTGGATAGGGCTTAAAAGTTCCAATTGAAGTAAAACACATTTTAAGATATTAATAAACTTATCGGACGCCCGCCTACAAGGTAGACGGAAGATCTGGCTAAGGTTGCAGGAAGTCGCTGGATGCAGGCCGCTTCCAACAGGTCATTGTGGAGATCCTTGGGGGAGACCTATGTTCAACAGTGGACTTCCTGTGGCTGATATGATGATGATGATGATGATGAATAGACTTGTACACCAAACTGCGATGTAACTTTGCATCGTAAACATCTATGGGCTACCATGACGAATAGTAACAGCTTGCGTTTCCCCTAAGTAATAAGAGAAATGCGCTCTGCTTTTTACGATCCATGTTATGATCAACTTTAAAAAAATACATTTAGAATGGTTGATAGTCGTCGAAGGAATGGTCAAACCGAATCGTGGAAAGGAGACTCCTTGCCGCAAGAAATCGCACTGCAGCAATTTGTGTCGCAGTTTTCTGCTGTGCGAATTAGCATCACGCCGATTCGCAGTTTTATGTACAAGCCCTATTGTCATTACGTATTTCCTTTTACTTGTCATAATTGGACGTGAATTGTAGAACTTTCTGGTAACATATTTTATCTTCTCTATTTATACTCTGCATAGAGTACACTCTTTCTGTAAGCAAAGGGACATCTTAAAAACATCTAATTTCTCTCTCGGAAATATAGATGAGAGCGTATATACTACGCATAAACTTTCCCTAATTATTTGAAACATTGCGAAATCAAGATGAAAAATAAGGAGAAAAAATTCCATTACTTGTTGATATTAACAGACATTGCATTCCGTACGTATGTACGCACAATATATTATTGCGATATCAATTATTTATAATGTACCCATTGAGATGCATGGCATAACGTGAATCAACATATTTGTCATGCTTTCGCCTTTACAAGGTAAATCAGATAATTTTACTTAACATAGGCTGGACTGAGTGTATTCATTCGATTTTAATTTGCAATATGTCATTATTGAAGAAGATGTGCTTGAATTTTCATGCAGGCCGCTTCTAGCAAGTTGCTGTAGAAATCCTTGGGGGACGTCTATATCCAACAGTTGAGTTTCTGGAGCTTTGTAGGAGGAATCTATACTAATATTATAAAGCTGCAGAGTTTGTTTGTTTGTTTGAACACGCTAATCTCTGGAACTACTGGTTTGAATGATTCTGTCAGTGTTGGGTAGTTCATTTATCGAGGAAGGCTATAGGCTATATATTATCACGCTATGACCTATAGGAGGAAAGCAGTAGTGATATTTCTAGCAAATACGAGGAAATTTTGTTCGTTTTTCGTGGTCCGATTGGTCGATATTCTAAACTGATAGTCAGAATTAAACATTTTGACCGCCATTTTAAAACGTGTATGCACCCGGGCGGTGCCGGGCCCGACCGCTAGTTAGGTATAATAGTTCCTAAATTACATGTTACATGTGGTATTCTTTGGAATTAAATGGAAACTTATATGTCTTGCACAATATTTAAACAAGACTGGTGCAAAATTGAAATATTAAGCTTAACCTACAGACTTAAGCGTTCTAAATCGCAGAGTAGGGCCGTACCACGCAGTAGAGCATATATGGGCGGATTTATGTATTTTCTTCTTCTTAGCTTAATTAATTCAACTGCTAGTCATCTCACAGTTACTTTCACTAAACAATAACTTTTTAGCCAAACTAAATTATTTATTAATACGGATATTATCCATCTAAAGCTTCTCCTGAAACTATATCACGCGACAACCGCCCATTGTACTAATGTATTATTATTTTTTTAAGAACTATTTTTTTTTATTGCAGTGAATGGCAAAACGAACATGCCGTTCACCTGATGGTAAGCTATACGACCGTTCATAAACAGTAGCAAAACCAAACAACACCTTGAATTATAAAGCAATGCTTGGCATTCCACTGCGCCTGCCATCCTGAGATATAAGATGTTAAGTCTCAATATGTCCAGTAGTTACTCAAATCATGTTGATTAGTACTTACTACAATAATTATGAGTTTTGTATTGCATTTTATCTTAACTACTCGTAGGTAAAATGCACCCGTATGACTACTCCTAGTGTAAATATCAAGATGACAATAGGTGACAGGGCCGCGTATTGCAAATTATTTGCCTCGCGGAGACACCTCAAACATTCGTGTTGCCTCACTGAGACATCCTGTTGTGTTTTAAATATTTATTTATGTTTGTACGTATTTGCAGTGAGTCTGTTAACAAGATGCCAAGATAGATATCTCATTTTTTTTATTAAGCGTCATTAGGCAGAAGTCAATTTATTCTTCGTTTTTGTTCATTATTTATCGTAGTCCGTTCTGAAATTAAGATATGGTAAAAAATATCTGCTGTTTATATTTTTATACAGGATTTATTGTTAAAGAACACATTGAATTTTAAAGTTTAGATGTGTAATAATTATTAACAATTGTTAACCGTTACAGTTTTCAGCAGTTTCTCCTTCATTGAATGACAAAATTGCCTAACATCAAGTCACGCGTTAGCCAAAAATGCTAAGCAGAGGTGCTATTAGGACACCCACATATCTCTTTGCATGTTCTGTCCCACGATGTCGCAGGAGGCGAGTCTATCGCCATATCGGTCACATATTCCTGACTCCGGGATGATAGTGAATAGAAGTATCTAATATCACTTGGCCCCACCCAGGATGTGAACCCGAGAGCTGAGAACAGTAGAACAATTACGCCACCGAAATGGGAATACATTATGGGAAGCTAAGCTAAAAGCAAAATCCATTCATGTAATTTGGAAGTAAGCCTGTGTCAAGCAGGATGTGTATAGCAAGAAATATACACATTATTTAAATAAAAATTCAACTTCATAAAATAACTTAGGTATTTTTATTTACCTATTGTCAATACGCATAGCATTCGAGCATATCATATGTTTGAAATGAGTAGTTTTGCCACAAATTCGTAGCACAGTGTCTAGATTTTAACACAAATAATGCACGAGGCCGCACAACTTTACTTAAGGCGTTAACTTCTACTATGAATATGATACTCGATTCTAGAATTAAATTTAATAGGACTTGTAGAATTCAATTTAATAGGACTTATATATAAAAAATAATTTTAATAAATAACACAGTCACATACATAGTCCTGACCCCACACTAAGATCAAGTCTTGTGTCGTGGGTATCAGCAACTACGAGAGACTTTTCGGTCTCACAAACACCCAGACCCGGAAGAAATATTTGTGGGCCGCACAAATATTTCTCTCGGTGCGGGGATCGAACCCGCTGCCTCTCGTTTCACAGGCGGCGTTTAACCAACTGCGCCACGGAGGTTGTCAATAGGACTTATAGTTTGACTTGAACTTGTAATTGGTGAGATTTTTGGCTCCTACGCATAATATTATAACAACACTTAGCGTTTTATATAGCCACACTTGACTACTCTTGAACGTAGTACTTGTAGCCCTTAGCAAAAGCTGTATTAAATAATTTAAATCGAGACATTATTTAGGAGTTTTGAAGCAATAGTAATAAGCAAGTGCGTGGTCATCTGTTGGTAATGGACCAGATGGCTGCTAACATATTCATGGCGGTCGCGGGTACGAATCCCAGGGCACACCTCTGACTTTTTGTAGTCATGTGTATCACCACGCACCATGACGGGAAAGGGAAACATTGTGAAAAACCTTTCATGTCATAACGATTTCCAGGAATTTCTATAGTATTTCAAGTCCGCCAACCCGTACCAGGCTAGCGTGATGGATTATATGGCTTATTTCATTAAATCGTACTCTCGATTATAGTGCAGACCTGTGCACCGTAGTAGGACAGTATATGGGCTGACACAGATACGGAATAGTAACCAAAAGTTTCGTAAACTTTATCGCAAATGTTCTGTATCTTTTAAGATGTCGAAAGAAGTCCCGATATTACCAATCGTAAACCGCCGGATTTATTTTCGCCGTAGCATGTGGATAGGCCCATATCGCCATACCACGTACAAATTTTATTCTCAAGCAACTTCTATTATTTAAAATCATGATAGATGTAATCAAGATTAACTAACCAAGATATTAAATTACTCGAAAAATTCCACAATCGAGTTAAAGTAGTAATATCTATAAAAACAGGTAGCATTGTACAACACAAATGTTTAGTGATTTATGTACTTGTGTTTATAGCTTCAAACAACATGTCATCCAGCCCGTCCATCATTTTTACAATCGGCATTCCGTCCGTGTAATTAACGCTAGGAATCCGAGGTCGAGTGTTCAAATCCCGAATGAGACAAATATTTAAATTGTTTTAATTTATTCAAATTGTTTTTACGTAACCTTAAGTTATTGATTCGGTGATGAATGTTTGACGTATGAATAAGGAACTAGTTTCCAGGATGCTATATTATGATTTTCAATACTGGCTCGCAAAATGAGCGTACTGCACTTGTGGTAGAGATGATACATTGCTAGCACTATAGCGGAAGAGCACGCATTTTATGATAGGGATTTATACTTTTAAAGATTTTCCTAATGACCCATGGCAATCGTCTATTGCCTATTTACATAAGTTGATCATCAGTGGGATATGTCCCACCACTTAAGTTTAGTTTAGTTTAATCAGGAAAAACCACTTTCCACAAGATGCTCGATTTGGAAAATTTCATGTTCGTTATCCTGGGCTGTAAATTGGCATGCGCTCCTCCCTTACTACACTCTTGATGAGCAATTTCCTTAGCCTAAAGGTGACAACAACCAACAACTTTGCATACTTCTTCGGAGATACACACGTGAACTTACACTTATGAACAGAATGTATGAACGGTTATGCAAATTGCTATAACTATTTAAGACATGCACGTTGAAATTCGTCGTCATGAACACGGGTGTAGCGAAATCGATATGTCAGGCGCTTGTTAAAACAAAAGGTACGATAAATTTGATGAACATGAATGGAGCGATTTCAATATGACAGTATCGTGCAAACTGAAGACCTAGATTCTCTACACACTTCGATGGGATACAGTTATGATGTTATGTATACGTAACATACGTATACAAATATTTCATACTTCCCTAGCACAGAATTAATAATAATCTATAATTGTTGCTCTCCTAGCTTTAAAAAGGATATATAAACGCCACAACCAATGCACTTAAGAAATTGAATCCATGACAGGTTTAAAAAATGGAGGCATCTTGGAACGTAAATTTTCCGATTCTATGATGTATGATGCGCATGAGAATTCCTTTCTTGACACTAGATCATAGTTGAATCTTCATTACTATTATATTGTTGGTGTAATATACTTACTTAAATAAGGACTCTGACCACCGCGTTGTCTGGAAAATCATGGCAAGAATAAAATTTGCAATTTTGATTAGACAGATCAACAACGTGCGATAGCCGATTGGATAAATCCATGTGAATTAATTGAATCATCGGCATGAAGGATATACCCAATACGTAGTCACGGGGCGTACTCACCACGAAAGTTGTAAAGTAATCGAAAAGTCGGTAAGTAAAAAAAATGTAAAAAATTAAACTAATACCGCGAAAAAATCCGTAAATAATAGTTTTATTTCAATGTGTAACATTCGCGTAAATGTAAGAAACCATTAATTAACCATTTGTAGGGCAATGGATCGGAAATGGTTGTAGACGCCACAGATCCCCCCACAGGCCGCTTGGATTATGTCATACTTCAAGTACTTTATAATTTGAACTTGTACTTGAAGTGTTTATATAATAATATTAATTAAATTAGCACAGACAGCCGAAATGCTTGACATTTATACACTTTGTACAAACGTGTGAATACGCGTTCAATGCTGTGTCAATCAGTTCAATTGTTTCATTGATCTTGTTTGCTTAGATAATATCAAACAATGCCAGTTTAGAACACCAAAATGTCACGTTTATCTATTTATTTATTTAAATACTCTTTATTATACATCTTAATTGCAATTAATTGAAGTGCGTGGTGGCCTGTTAGTAAACGGACCAGACGCGGCTGCCAACATTTTCTCGGTGGTCGCGGGTTCAAATCCCAGGGCACACCTCTGAGTTTTCGAGTCATGTGTGTATTGATAGTCAATCACCACGTACTAAAACGGTGAAGAAAAACATCGTGAGGAAACCTGCATACCATAGCGGTTTATAAGAATTTCTATGGTATGTAAGTCCGCCAACCCGCACTAGGCCAGCATGGTGGACTATATGGCCTAACCACTCTCGATCGTACTGTCGATTGTAGAGTAGGCCCGTGCCCTGCAGTGGGACGCATATGGGCTGATACAGAATTGCAATCATAAAATTTAACTAATCAAAATATGGTACAATTGGCGTCCATATCGCACTGAGCGATTTCTTTCTATAAAATTTTTATTTATCTATTTTTTACATTGAACTTGATACATCGAAGTTGTCGAGACGTAGTAACGCTCCAACCCATTTTGTATTCCATCCCCTTTGTTTTACTCTCAATTCAAGATTTAAAATGTTTCTAGCTTGTATTGATTTACAAATATCTTTGTCAGTTAGGTTTTGGATATGGATTCCTTTCGATGAATACAATAAAAACAATTGAGTCAAATAGATGATTAATAAATAATTGAATCTTATTGGTTACCATAATCTACGTAATTCCAGGCGGAAAGAAAATCCTCCAATATTCTTTTCGCAAGTGATACGCCTATCTCTTCATTTTACAAAGATGTTGAATGAAGCTCTGTGACTTGTTCATTTCATAAATTACAGGTTAATTATAGATCTATAATTAAAAAAAAAAAGATAGTATCTAAAATGACTGAATCGTTTTATATTTTAACTAAACGAATTGCCATTCAATTAAGTTACAAGTTATTTAGGTTAAAATTCTTATAATCTGTCGTGGGTGTAAGTATACATTTATACAAATATAATAACTGTAGGTCAAGTAAATTGTAAATATTATAATGAAGAAACAAAATCCCAACTAAAACGCATCGAGCCTTGAAATGGAATGTTTGTGGACAAAAACAAAATACAGACTTATTCAGATTTTAACAAGAAGAAATGTTTCGAAACATCCAACACTCGGATATTTCAATCATAGGATAACTATTGTGGATATCATTCGATATTTTTAAATATTTCGTAAACTTTTCTTTTTGAACGTGTCTTTAATGGGCTGCTCGTCGTAGAGTTCGTGATTCGATTCTTAGGTAAAGTACATAAATACTGTGTTATGTGTTCTCAATAATGTTATGAAATTACATTTTATGTCTCGACAAAGTGACTACAGTCCGCCTAGCGGAAAAAGCGGATAAATAAATACGTCCAAGAGTCATAAATATTTATTTACCTGACTCCACATTTAGATTAATTAGGTCTTGTGTCGTGGGTATTAAGAACTACGAGAAACTTTTCAGCCTCACAAACACCCAGAATTGTCATATATACCTGTGAATTGCACAAACATTTGTCTCGGTGCAGGGATCAAACCCGGAGCCTCAAGCTTCATAGACGGCGTGTAACCAACTGCGCCACGGAGGCTATCTGCCAATGATTTTTTAACTTCCTGTTATATGCTTACAAAAAAATCGCAATGACATTATGAAAGATAATTCCAATCTATTAATTTTAATAATTGGCATCTATATCTAGCAAAATTTCTAAATCTTGTTTTGTATATTTATAATGACAATATACCCCTTATTTTGTAAGAGGAAAATATGATGCATACTTGTTACATAGTTTCATGATGAAAGTAGGTGTGGTAATTTCGTAGATTCAACATAATTAATCAATTCTGCGCAATACATAATTATATCATTTTATACCAACTGTATAAGTCATACAATTATTTTTTTTACCTATATATTTTTTTCTCCATAATGAGATGATATATGATGATATATTTTTAAATACAGGGTAATTTTTAATATTGACATGTGGTATTTAGTATCAACCGTATGTTCCTAACCAGCCCAAGTTATATCGTATCAAGTTGATAAAAAAGATAGTAGTTTTGTCAAAAATCAGAATTTCGTATCGTATCGTAATAAGTTCGTATCGATATGAGTCTTTTTACAGCTTAGGCAAGTTCCCGAACCAAACTGATGACCAGCTAAGCGGTAAAATTCTCGTATGTATATAATATGGCAAAAAAATCTGAAACTATTATAAAATCACGATTTTTGACTAAAAATCATGTCGCATATTTTTCAGATTTTGTTCAATGTCACCTTGGAAGATGTGAAACATGTGGTTTAAATTATTTAACTTATTTCAAAATTACTCTGTATACGTAGAAATATGTACCATTCCATAGGTATGCAATATTTATACAGCGCATGTTGAATTTAGCACCTACTCTCTTGCGTCAGCTCTTGTGACTTGCCAACCAAAGTGTGAAATTAGAACAATATTATAAAAATAATGAATGCTAATTATTTATTTTACTAGTGATGCCTCATCGTATCTAACAACTTCCCAAAATTTGCCAATAATTGAATGGCAAGATCGTGGTATGCATAAAGTTAACAACATTATAAAGGTTTTCTCAGTACGCAAAAAAAAACCACGTATAATAGACAAAAAAACTAAGTCCATTAATAAATATAATGTAAATAAGCATGTCTAACGGTTCCGAGAATATTTACAAGAATACCGAGCAGATGCCATCAGTAGGATAAAGCCTACATAGCAAGAATAAATTCGTTACTGGCAACATCGGAAAGGTCGAATTCCGTGACCTTTCCGGAAGCAAGGCCGTCGTATTTATTAGGCAAGGGGTCCAAGAATTGTATTATAATATTGTTGACGACGCTACACTGTTCAAGTTATTTGGTGTTATCAAAAATTAAATGTCATTAAAAATACAATTATTTATTTGCCCAGATAATATCCGTGAACCAAAATTAGAATGCATCTATAAGGAGGGAAATTTACGAAATGTTGAATAACTACCACTTGATTCGATTCAACTATGTCCTGAACAATATCAGGTTAGGCTACTATTTGGTATTTTTTCCTTTAATAATTCAGTTTTATCGCAGATTAGGTTTATTTTTTTACTAGTACTGGTGGTAGATCTCTTATATGTGAGAGGTCGCCTGGGCCACTGCAATATCTTTTTCTCACGCAAACAGCAGTGTAAATGCACTGTTGTTTTGGATTGAAAGACATATAGTCGTATCACGAGTATTTTGGTTTTTCAGTGGCTCATCAGGTCAAATCTTGGGCCTTACATATTTGTTGCATGACTTATTATGTAATTAATTAAATGTTTGGAAGAAAAGTTCACGTCATATGCCGTTTGCTGTTCCCATGATATGGACTGAGCCTAGAGATCACTTTTCAGACTGCTATTTTTGTCTTACTCCAATAAAGGGAATAAATGCAATGGTTCGAAAGGTAAAGTTCGAAATCCTGATTTATCTTCAGCAATAAGACCTGTTCCTCGTAATTATAACACTGGTTTATAAAATTCAACTTTCGTTGTACCACACAACATTTTTAGTGTTTCTACCATGTATTAAATATTGTGAATAAAATATGCAGTTATTTTATTCTAATCACGTATCAAATTTTATTTGATAAGGAAAAACGAATTACAAGGAAAATATAAAATAGTTTTGCAGAAACATGCAAATTATGTTGTGTGTAAAAAAGAGATCTACGATTTTCTCTATCTCTCGATCTATGATTTTCAAAAGGGACTAACCGAAATTTAATATTCCAGAAAATCGTAGACCTCTTTTTTACAAACCACATAATTTGCATGTTTCTGCAGAACTATTTTATATTTTTGTTGAAATTCGTTTTCTATTATCTATTATCGTATTCAACAAATAAAATTAATACGTGATTAAAATGAGATAACTGCTTATTTTTATTCAGAATACTTAATACATGGTACAAACACTAAAAAAGTTTGTGTGGCACAACGAAAGTAAAATTTTGTTGACCAGTGTTATTTTATAGCTTTTAATTAACGTTTCGATTATTTCTACAGTCCGCCCCGTAAACATGAAAGCTGTAAAGTAATCGAAACGTCGGGAAGTTAAAAAAATATTAAAATAAAACCAAATCCGCGATAAGATCCGTAAAAGAGTTATATTTCAATCTATCACATATCATCATAAATAATGGTGGGCAGCATAAAACCGGATGCACTAAATGGGAAAACACGCAATGTAAGCGGATCCGTCACTCGGTTGGGTTTTACTGTTTGAGTTTGGTGCTATGAGGTTAGAATTTAGATTCCAATAACTTGGCATCCATAAAATCATTGGAGAGAAGCATATGAGTGATTTAGTATAAAATTATACGTCATTTAGCTTTTTCTACTGCTGCCAATCTATCTGGGGGCGCGGCCGAGCCCCCGTCCAAGTCGAGCTATAGGCCGTAACATCCTTTTCTCGAAGCAATTCAGACCATTTTCAACCCCCTATAACTTCGTTGTGGCTAAAGCATGAAGCCTGAATTTTCAGTTACTAAGCAGGCTTTGTGTAAACATGGTATATTTAAAATTTCATTCAATTTGAACCAGTAGTTTAAGAATTGTAACTAGTCAAACTATTTAATTTTGTCACTCACTGACTGACCGATCATCAAAAGTCTAAGGCACTACTAGCTGACATAGAACCTTCAAATTTAGAATATAATTAGTGTTTAGTGTCTAAAGCAAGGGAAAATTCAAACATTTCATAATTTGTGTCTAGTTTTCTAGATAGACCAACTGCGTGAATAACTTTGTAATCCCATATAAATGTATAGGATTACAAAGTTACATTTGCAGTTAATGAATCATTGTACCCGTATATTAATGGAATAATAGTTGTAGATAGATATCTATATACATGAGGCATAACAGGAGGGGATATAGAGAGGGAAATGGTGTATCCAGCCCATGAAACTGTACAACTTTCCTCTAGAAAAACATGACGAAGAAAAACTTGCAAATAAATAGACTAAATAGCTCGAAAATATTAATTTTTACAATGAAAGAAAGAACATTAATAATCAAATCCGCTATATTTGTGATAAATTGATACCTACAAAAATAAGAAAAATCCATAAGACAGAGGCTTTAAGAAAAATCGTTAGTGATATTCTAGTAGTAAGAAGTACCGCAAAGGAAAAAAGTAGGACTCTACAAAAAGACGTGAGATCCCATCAAAAACATCCTGTAAAAAAATTCCAAGTCTCGCAGCTCAGGTTTTCTACCGCAAAAAGTTGTGAGATGCATGTAATACCAAGTCGATTAATTTATTTAGTCCTTAAGGGACCTTCTATATAAAGTTATTACGTTAGTTATTACCATATCAATATTAAAAATTCTTTACGTTTTAAATAAATAGATCGACTTGGCCAGCAGCATTATGTACAAATTGTACGATACATTATGTTTTCATGCGATGGCCAAGTCGATCTATTTATTTAAAACGTAAAGAATTTTTAATATTGATATGGTAATAACTAACGTAATAACTTTATATAGAAGGTCCCTTAAGGACTAAATAAATTAATCGACTTGGTATTACATGCATCTCACAACTTTTTGCGGTAGAAAACCTGAGCTGCGAGACTTGAAATTTTTTTACAGGATGTTTTTGATGGGATTTTATTTACTCGTTTATAGTTTAATAAAACGAATAATATCCTTTACATATCGGAAAATTACGTCTTTTAATATTCTATAGATTGAATAGCAATTTCATATCAAATTAAGGACTGCGTTCGATTAGTAATTAATTAAAACATACTAACTGTAAATCAGCTAGTTTAGCAAATCCAATGAAATAGTATACGGTATGCTCCGGCCATAAATTAATATGCCTCTTCAGCCGAATTTGCTTGTCTTTCATTTGAAATTTTGTTTTTAACAGGATCGGTTTCAGGTGTGGGTGTTTATGAGACCAAAAAGTCTCTTATAGTTTCTAATACCCCCGACACAAGACTCGATCTTAGTGTTGGGTCAGTAGGGCGATTCACGTATTAAAACAAGTTCAGTTGCAGTGCAGTTGCGGTTAAGTTTTGATCAAAACGGCCCTTTTCGTATTCTCGTAACCGATGTCAAATACGCTCGCGTCACGCGAGCGCTTTAACGTATTTTACTGCTGTGCGTTGATCAGATCGCAACTTGATCGGTAGGTATTTACTTACTCATATTTTGACCTCTCAAATGACGGTTTAGTCTGATTAAAAACGTGCCGTACATGTGCAGTTTTGATTTTAGTAGTAAGGAAACATCCTTCATATCGTATCAATATATATTAATGATAAAAGTATTAAATACGTATGACGTAGAGTGGACGCGCAGCTAAACAATTACGAGAATACCATTTTGCACCAAAACGTAAACTAAATCGCAACCGCACCGCAACTTGATCGGTGCGTCAACAAATTACAAGAATCGCCCTACAGAGGACTGTATGTATCTGACTGTTGGGTTTTTTATTTGCTTAATCCTGGCATAGTTTAAAAATAATTAATATTATTATATCTTGAACTTTATCTTACAAACCGATTAGAAATATGATATCCTAATTAAAAATGCATTGGGGAATTTAAATAATTTTATTATATGTATTTATCAAAAATTTCCTTGACTTTATTTTAATATAAAAAGTTTATTAATTCCTCAGATTGTTATATTTATGACGGCCTTGCAAGACAATTGAAAAAGGTCACATTATTTAACAATACTGTTATATTGCTGCGTAGTATTGGTAATTGGAACTAAATGATACAAAAACGTATTTTTGTCTATAGTGAATTAGCAACTTATTCACTATGCTAATTTTGTTAATAGCTCATTAACATCTACTTTGTACATGTCACCTAAGTTAATGTGAACAGCCGTTGTCAATATACAATCTCTATCCAAAATTTGCTGATTGATATTGACAGTTCAATCTTTTTTTGCATATAGCTTGCCAATAATCAATCTTGGTAGTGAAAAAATAATCCATTAACAGCCGTCGCCAAGAAACTATCCATATCCAAAATTTGCTGATTGACAGTTCAATATTTTTCTGCATATAGCTTGCCAGTAATAAATCTCGGTAGTTAAAATCGATCTATTAACAGCCGTTGCCAATAAACAATCCATATCCAAAATTTGCTGATTGACATTAACAGTTCAAGCTTTTTCTGCATATGGCTGGCTAATAATAAATTTATCCATAAAATCAGTCCACTTTTGGGAGGGCCAATCTCTGATTTCAGATTGCTCTTTGTACTGAAATGACAGTTTAGGCCTGCCAATATACAAATACCTGTGTTAACGTTTGAACAGATTGTTGAAAACTATCCAAAATTGCAAAATTCCAGAATTCCACCGATTTCTATTTATTTATTGTTTATTCCTGAACAACGAAAGCAGTCATTTGGAGAGATTGGCGCAGCTATCCGATGGTGATACTGATGGCAATAAAACTAAAATTGTCAATAGGGAACGGATTGTTTTTAATCTATCATCAGTGGTAATCTACTGTGGCCCGATTCGTTCGTTGGTAACATGGTAATAGACCAATGGAAAAGTAGAAAATAATCCGAATTGACTTCAATTTAATTTTTTGATTGTTTATTGGCAACGGCTGTTTGGCAATTACGAAATTGGCAACAACAAAATGAATTGTGACCGGTTTGATTTGTTGCACTACGGCGCCACCTACTAGATAACTATATAATCGCTTCGTTGAAACATCGACTTCTGCAGTTGCTATTTTCATTAGTACAATGTTTATCCGATAGATGGCGCTGATTACGTAATTCAGTTCTCCAAGCAAACGATTTCAACGAGTTCAAATTTTTTCCCAGTATTGTAACTCGACAAATATACAAGTAAGACTAACTATTTATTTTAGCATAATATGTCCGACAAACTATCAAACAGGACTCATTATGGTAAGTAATCACTGCCACCCATGAACATCTAGAATCCCTGGCTTATGGGTGTATTGCCGATCCATCAAATCCGGAGAGAGCTAGAAGGAAAAATGATGAGAAGAGTTACGGGGTACAGGACATCCGGTGACCTCACTTATTGAAGAACACGCGACTGTCCGTTCATGTTGATACCCTGTGGGATATTGGTAGCGCCCCGGACGAGCTTGCCCATTCATGCCGAATCATCACTGACACCACCATACATTCGGGACTAACTAGGTAAAAATATATAAATATTTGTAAAAATCCGATTACAAAAAGTATCTATGACAAATATAAAAACCTGATGTAAACATAAACATTAAATATTTACAAATTGTTATTGACGCCTGATTTTTTAAAATAATGCAACTTATTGCAACCATTATCTATATGTATTACATAAATATAATTTGAATTCTATATGTATATTTTCAGCTCAGACTTCTAACCTGCTGACTCATTGCATTATAAAGATTTTACATGATAAGTTATCATGCTTTCGTCATTCATTGGTATGCAAATCAATTCACCAAACCGCTTCGCTTCGAAGCATGTTAGTGGTGAAGATAATGCGTGACTCACAATTTAAATCTAGAATACAATTTAACATTCAGAATATTTTGGGTTTATACGCGATCCTATTACAATCACATAACATTCTTTAGTAGGTATCTTTTATCATTAATTAGAATAAATAATCAAGAGCATTTCAATGATCACATAATAATTTGTGGCTGCATTATTTGAAACAATTTTTTTACCCACTAACCCTCTACACCACCTCTTATGAGTAGGTATCACGGCAATGTCTGTTTTTCCTGTCAAACAGCAATGTTAATGCACTGATGTATTCCGGTTTGATATTGTAGACAAAGTAACTCCTGGACATATTGAGACTATATGATACTATAAACTAAAATGTCTCAGGATGGCGAGTGCAGTGAAATGCTAAGCATTGCTTTATAATTCATGGTGTAGTTTGTTTTAATAATGTCCATGAGCGGTCGTATCAGGCATACCATCAGGCGAATGGCAAGCTTGTCTCATCATTCAAACCAAAAAGAACCCTTTCAGGATCTAATAAGAGTGGTTGGATTCTTATAAATAACTACGTTCAATAATGATACAGGTGTATTCAGATTACCCTACGATATTGTACTTTATATTTAATCACGGTTTTTAAGTAAAGATATTGTTACTCCAAAAAGTGCGTGGTGACCTGTTAGTAAACGGAACAGACGCGGCTGCTAGTATGTTAACAGTGGTCACGGGTTGGAGTCCCAGGGCACACCTCTGACTTTTCGGTATCATGTATGTATTGATAGTCAATCACCACGCACTATAACGGTGATGGAAAACATCGTGAGGAAACCTGCATAACCATAATGATTCTATGGTATGTAAAGTCCACCAACCCGCAGTAGACCAGCGTGGTGGACTATATGGCCTAACCACTCTCAATCGTACTGTCGATTGTAGTGGAGGCCCGTGCCCTGCAGTGGGACGTATATGGGCTAATACATATAGATACAGATTGTTACTTCCTTGCTTTCTCATTTAATGTTGAAATCCGGTAGCACCCGGCCTTATTTAGATGTAAAAAATACTAGATCTCATCGTGACAACGGACCAACTCACTTATGCCCCAATCCGTTCAAAACAACACAAGTTTAATAAAAACACAAAAAAACACATCTAGCATTGCATAGTAACACATTGACCTATACATATGTAGTAAAACACTAAAATTCTAATCAAAACAACCGCCAAAAAATCCCATACATACGTCACGAAAACGTGCGCAGAAAAATAATCCTTTTTAAAAATTCATAAACACGAATTTTTGTTTGAGACAATGTAAGTACTTTCCCAATGTCAAGGCACCGTTATGTCATTTGATTGCGAATATTATCATGTGAACTGACGACATTACGTAGGAGCGTGATAGTAATATAAAATGGTATCGGTTGCAGTATTTATATGTATATCAATCTATTTTCATTACCAATATATCTAGATTTTATTACTAGGATGACGAGATATAACTAAGACAAAAGTGCGTGGTGGCCTGTTGGTAACAGACCAGATGCGGCTGCCGACATGCTTACGATTGTCGCGATTTGAAATACCAGGGCACACCACTGATTTTCGTAACCATAATTTGTAATCATATCATAGTAATCTGTGTATTGATAGTCAATCACCACGAACTGTAATGGTTAAAAAAAACATTGTGAGGAAACCCACATACCATAGCGATTCTAAAGAGTTTATACAATAGTCGGTAGTATGGTATGGTATAACCAACCCGCACAAGGCCAGCTTGGTGGACCATACAGTCTATCCCTCTCAATAGTACTCTTGATTGTGAAGTAAGACTGTGCCATGCAGTGGGACATATATGGGCTAATACAGATGCAGAATGACAAGACGAGCAGGTGACTTGCTTGGTGACCACACTGAACCTAATATATGTAAGGGTAAGACACTGTACTACGCTCATTGCTCTGAGGCTTTACATTGCTTGTAGACGTATTTAACTAGAATTGTCAGTCAGATGAGCTATCCAGCTTTCATAGGATTTCAAGATAGTCTGAGGGGCGAATTACTCGTAAAAGCCAACTGTCAAACGAGACGCCGCGGGTTTGATACTAATCCTGAGGCAAAAGTTTGTATGACTCAAAATTATATTTTGTTACGTGTATGGATGTTGTGAGACTAAAAAGTCTCGAGGGTCCAGAGTCTCGGGGTATCGAGAGGTAAAGACTATACGTGTGACTATTGGGCTTATTTAGGATAAGAATATTTATCTGAAAACTTTACCTCTAAACAGGTCGCCTGTGTAGAAATGCAGAGCAAATCATTTCCATCTTACCGTGAAAATATTGGTGCACTAACTTATGTTATTAGTAGGGTAGAAAGGCAAATAGTAAAATAATAAAAGACGCGGCATTTTCACAACATAAATACATACATAAACGCATGCCTTCTTCCTAGAAGTGGTAGATGTGCTCCCAGGACGGTCACGTTTTCAAAACGATACTATAACTATAACGGTAAAGAAAAACATCTTGAGTAAACCTACATACTACAGCGAATTATAGAAAAATCTATGGTATGTAAAGTCCGCCAACCTCCCACTAGGGTAGAATGGTAGACTATGTGGCCTAATCCCTCTGAATCATCCATTCGATGATAGAGGCGGCCTAATACTTCAATGTATCAAGAAGAGTGATTTTGCTCTGGATAATGGTCAGGCGTGATATTAAAATCAGACGAATTACTTGTTTATCTCTTCGTGCTCGTTATTAGAAATAATAAAAAAGGTTGTATTATTCTTCGTCATATCTCATAATCGGTTTATAAGCACGTTCAAGGATTTATTTAATCTGAAAGTATTAGTTTTATTTTATAATATAGCAATTTTAGAAGTTCAAAATCCGTATGTTGTATCGTCAATAAAAAATAAAATAATTCCAAAACATCATGAATATTATGGTACAGTTATTGTACTACAAAACAGGCGTTCAATTGAAAGTTTTAGCGACGTAATTGTAATACTGGTGATAATAATATATTATCCTTTCCGTACAATCAAGAATAAGGAGGAAAGCCTACGTCATAATTATCAATAAACTTTACACTAAAGTTGCCTTGAACATTACACATCTTTAAGAGTATTAAGTAATTCACTGACTGCCTTGGTGGCGCAGTTTTACTACGGTATGCAAAGGTTATGTCTCGGGTTTGAATCCCGGGTCGGGGAAAGTGATATTGGATTTTCAGTCAGCGTTTTGTGCTCAATATGGCGATAGGCTTGCCCTCTATCACATCGAGGGTTGGAAAATGCAAGGCGAAATGCGGTTGCACCTCTATCTGCCCCTTCTGGGAAATGCCGTGAATTAATGTATGTAGGTATGTAAATAATACACAATATTTGATTTTATCTATATTATGCTTACACTTAAATAAATTCCTTAATAAAATAACTTAAATACAATTTCACATAGAGGCAAGTTTAGGATTATAATATTAATATCGGGATTATATTTTTTTGCTATTCAGTAACAATATGGGATTAATAAAATATTTACCATCATCGTACATGAAAACGAGAAATAAATTACAATAATTGTATACAAAAAGTTAAATGTTGGAATCTTTTGGATTCATAAAATATAAAATAATCAAGTAAATATTTTACGATATTAAAAATATATTTTTAATATAATTTGTGATTGCTTTGAGAAATATTTACAAATTGATTACTCAACAGCAGTTTTACAAAATATTAAGACCTGTAAAGCTCTGTATATTTCAATAAAGTGCATGTACATAATATGTCTTTTCACTAATTAAATAGTATTTAATCATTTTTTGTGCATATTTCATTTATCCGCATAAATATTTCGAAATCCATTTAACGTAATACTGGCATTTATACAATTTTAAGCCTAAGTCTACCACCAGTAACCATGGTGGCCGTATCCGCCATAAGGCCAGTATCCGTAACTGTGAGGCCAGCCCCAATAACTACCATAATAGGGATAATATCCGCCAAAGTGACCGTATCCGCCCCATCCGTATCCGCCGTAGTGGCCGCCCCAGTGTGTTGCCGAGGCCTTTAAGTCATCTTTGTCTGATGGGGCTAGGTCTTCCTTTTCTTTAATGAGTTCCACGTCTTTGGTTTCAGCCGGCGCTGAAGATGCTACGGCGATGAGGAGCAGAAGCGCTAAGGAGATGAAGGTGATCTGCCAAAGAAGATGAAGGTTAGTAATATATTAGTTTTCACCACTGATTTTGCAGCTAAAATTATTTTGGGTCGGTAATTTTGATTTTTATGTTGGTATGGTTGAGTAAAAATAGTTATGAAATATCAACCTTAGTAAGGATATTCTTGCATTCTCTACCCATCACGTCTCGTCTCGTTATATTTCGCCCTGTTCAGGTCTTATTCTGTCCTATGACTCAATGCGTATAATGTTTTAATCTCTCCCATTTCCTACCTTTCGGGTATCAAAAGTATCAAATATATCTGAAATCCTAGCTCATACTACGGGTAAAAATGTAGCTTTTTTGGTAAAAATGTAGCCTTTGTTTTAATATAGGATTTCAGCTATCTCCATACCAAAAAGCGATATTCGTTAATTTCAGAAATGGCTTTTCTGAAATTAGCGAGCACAACCGCACAGACAAAAAGGCAAACATTATAAAATCATTATTTAGTTCTATTACGTTTACGCATTTCCCCCACAATATTTTTTCTCAAAAGAATTCCAGGCACAGACATATTGATAGATATACAGGATTATTTTATCTAAAAAACTAATCTGTGTCTAATGTCATTTAACATAACTAACAAGTTTATCGCAATGACTAGAAGGCTCATTAATTTGTGACAATATTTCCAACATAATGGCTCAAGAATAATAGAACATTGTAAAAACGGTGGTATTTCTTGACACATACTCTACAATTTTGTGAAAATTTCTCACGATTAGCCAAGCTATCTATAGTGATACGGTAATCAAATACAATGTGCATTATTTGCGACTAAATTGTTGACACATGTAAGTAACTATGACGATATACTGTTTTTTTCTGGTGGTAGGTCTCTCATATCTGAGAGGCCGCCTGGGTAGGTACCACTGCAATGTCTACTACTACTGGACATATTGTGATTTAGCATCTTGTCTCAGGATGGCGAGCGCAGTGGAATTCCAAGCATTGCTTTGTAATTGAAGGTGTTGTTTAGTTTTACACTAGTAATATGAAAAAAAATATGTAAATACGATACAAATAAAAAAAAAGTTTAATTTCCGAATATGTGGTTTCGCATGTATCTCTTTAACAATCCTGCTGAATACATTTTTCATAAAAAAATTCGATAATTTATTTCATTTTGGATTTAACAATTATTTGTAGATAATTCGGCTGTTGAGTTATCTACATATTACAAAACAAGGATTATCGCATACATTATTATGTACATGCTGTAAGTCTATCAATTGTCGTTTTTAAATTAAATAATAATTATTTAAGGTAAATAAAAACGAGACAGACATTTTTTAAAATTAAATTTTCTTTTCCCTCTACATTTTTTATTTACTTTTTAATCTATTTTTTTTTAATTACTTTTCCATATGCACAAAGACATTTTTCAAAACTATTCTAAGTACTTGTAGTCTCCACGACCTACACAACGTATATCACTTTTTTTTCTTTCTTAAAGTTATTTTTTTTTATTAAGTTTATGTCTGTCTAATATTTAATTACTTGTATGGTGTCTAATCTTCAAACACTTTATACGATATCCCCAGACTAATGACTGATCTAAGTAAATAAATTCCTACTTACTTTAGCCATGTCGCCGGGTGATCACTAGCACAATACTGCGTCAGGTAGCCCTACAGGCCATTATATACCGCCCCAGCGTCCTCAACGACAGTTTGACCATAACTCCGTTTCCTTGCCCATTATGCTGTGTTATTGACCCTTATTCCCATGGGTGTTTGGCCCAAAATGCCATGGTATGAAAATTTCGTAACCTTGTGTACGACTTGGCTCGCTTGAAGGCGATGCAAATATTGGAGGTTGGGATTTTTTTATATTGGTGTAAGTACACCTCCAGATACAATTGAGGGAAACAATAATGGTTTTTAAATAATTTCTTCTCTGTGAATCCAATAAGGCACCGAAGGTTAATGAAAAATGACGTTTTTTTCCGAATTTGATTTTTTTGGTAACGTTCGTAGATACATCAAACCAAGTTATTATCACTTTCATTGCACTGATTAAACTGGTATATAAAAAAATAAGAATAGGGAGCCTTAGCTGCCCCTATATATTTAATTCGTGACAGTAACCAACACACCTTATAACACACAAAACAATACGCATGCATCTTCGTCGTCTTCTTAAAATAGGAGAAAAATCATGCAAACAATTAAGCTTGGGCTTGTCATGGCATCGATAAAAACCTTAAACACAACCATGAGAATAAAGATCTTCAACCCAATACATTAATATATGATACTTGTTAGTTCTATTTCTTCTCTCTTCAGCCAAAGGATGTCGACTGCTGAACATAGGCCTCCCCCAAGAATCTCCACATCGACCTGTTAGAAGTGGCCTACATCGAGCGACTTCCAACAACCTTAACCAGGTTTGTCCATAAACCTTGTTGGTATTGCATCATATATTTTTTTCATTGTATTATTTATTGGAATTTAAAAGTTATATCGTCATCATCATAACCCATAATTTAATATCTTAACATGATTCGTATTCGCAGTATCTCGATTCATAGATTCTCGTCTACTACGCCCTGCCAGACGAAGCATATATATTTTGCTATATGAATTTGTTCATCGCCCGCATTGTTTATCAGCATTCATTGCGAGTACTGTATATTGGCCATTTTTATACTAAAATATTGCCTGTTTTACTAACATACTATAAAATTGCTTTGGCAAGGTCCCCATCCCGTATTCATCCTTGACCTATGCTTTATATATCACACTATAAGAGTCTTCACAGAAAATATACATTAATGAACAACTGTACTATCTCCTTTTTATCAATTAGTGCAATGTCTAAAGTTTCAATAATTCTCAACTATTCCTTTCTCTACGCTTTTCTCAATTTCAAATTCCCAATTTTTGAAGGCGTCCACTCAACACATAAACTATTTGTTACAAGCATATTAATTTACAATGACCTATCCATATCAAAGTCGGTTTGTGTGCATGACAAATAATCCTAGATTTTATATTAAGTATTTCTACGTGATCATTTTTTCGTGTGCTCGACTTTTTTATCAAGTTGATTAAAAAGGAATACAATTGGACAATGAAGTCATTAGTCATTTTTGGTCTATTGTTTAGTGCAGGCCTTTCCAAAAACGTGTTGGTTAGCTTAACATTCAGTACAAAATCACTCGTATAGGTCATCGCTCCATCAAACCTGGGGGATGCCCCACAGCACAGCAGTCACGATCCTCCACTAAAATTAATTCACATCCTTGTAATTTTACCTAAAAACTTATTTTTATTAAAGTATAGAAGTTTCGTAGCATGGAAATCTTGATAAGACAATGTTATTATGATTTCCATGTGTAGAGTGTGTAGGCAGTCGAGCAAATACGTTATTTGCCCAAAATCTTTAATTAAAATCTTACACTATAAATCTTAAAATATTGATATACTGTATAGTTTTAATCTATCCAGTTTTCAGAAAATATTGCAAAAATATGTGTACTCCATACAGCAGCAAAATAAAAGAGAATAATCATGAGCAATGAAAATGTTGAATGAACAGTTTATCTCTTTTTGTTATTGATATATTCCCCACAGATCTTTAATTATTTATTACAGACAAAGCTTCTTGTTGACAAACATAATAATTTCCGTTTTAATAATTAAACACCACGCTGTCCTGTTTAAAATGCTACACACAATAATTACCCTTCATGTCTATTAGTTGACGTTTCGTCATGTGACGAGGAGACTGCGGTTTGTGTAGAAGCGGTAGCGGAGGTTGTTACATAGATAAAACACTTATATAACAGGTTGTTAGCCTGCTTTCAGACACGACGGGAACCGCAAGGTTTCAAAATCGCGTGTAAATTTTATTTTTTTTTTTTTATTGCCGTGAATGGCGAGACGAGCATGCCGTTCGCCTGATGGTAAAAACAACACCTTGAATTACAAAGCAATGCTTGGCACTCCACTGCGCTCGCCATCCTGAGACATAAGATGTTAAGTCTCAATATGTCCAGTAGTTACTCTGGCTACAATGCCCTTCAACCCGAAACACAACAGTGCGTTTACACTGCTGTTTGACGGGAGAAATAGACACTGCGGTGGTACCCACCCAGATGGCCTCTCACATATGAGAGACCTACCACCAGTTCGTTACTAATCGCGTTGTTCTTTTTTATATATAAATTTTCTTAATCGTACAGACATTACTGCGCGGTTAGTAAAAACGATTTGCAATCGCGCGATTCCCGTGCATATAAGCGAGCCCTTATTATTAGATTTATCTATATGATTAACATATATTTTAGACAAAACATTCAAAAGGGACAATATCGTGAAATAACGCAATGAGTATATACATTCTTGGATCCCGGAATGTAGAAAATATGAAATTTTAAAATATTGTTCAAGATAATTTTATCATGGCTCCTACAAAACACTGGTTGTAGATTAAAGATAAGCTAGAGTAGTAGGCATTAGCCGTAAGAGCCTAGAACAACCCTCAACGCTATGTCAAAACATTCACCGTTGTTCTACGCAGGTAGTATATTCTTTATGCATATAGGGTTGTCTCTTTTCCTTTCAGAGTATTTTTCGGTATATTTTGTTCATATGATTTAAATAAGATATATCATGGTATTGTCATGATCAAAAATAAAATATGTTCATGCGTCGATTTCCTTGGTTTTGTCTTAGCACACTTTATTCCGCGAATCGCTGCCGCTTGTACAATAAGTTGCGACCTCACCGGCGGATACTGTATGTTGGTATCAAATTCGGCCTCAGCTCTTCCTTCCGAACACCCGGCGAGCTGTCATTGAGGTAATCACTGCTGACACCCCTCGTTTGTTCGCTGGTTTAACATTTCTTTACTACAACTATTAAGAGTTCGATTAAGTTGTACTTAAGCGCACTACAAACCAAAACGTAGCCTGGTGACCCAGTCCGTCGATATAACCGGACTATAAGAAAATAATCATGTCGGCGACAAGCAAATGTTGCCAACCAACATGACATTTCGACAACGAAAGCGCTCTGCTCGTCATGACGTCATTAAAATGTTCCTTGTGTCTGCCGCTGCCATGTCGGCGACAAAGTTTTGCAACTTGCAATGAGTAAAGTCGCTGGCCTACGTCACCAACAAAAAGGTGCCGACATAGTTAGCGGGTCGGTTGCTTTGGTTTATAGAGCGGTAGAGTTAAGGATTTTTTTTAATTATGCTAACATTTTGCGGAATGAAATAATCAATTATAAGGTGATTTTATTTGCAAATTACTACAATTCAGAATAGGTTGTAGACACAGGTGTAAATTGCTTTTATATATTTGAAAAATTCATGTATTTGTACATTCACACAATCATCGTCTCTTCTATAATATTTGTAACTGAAATGAAAATTTAAATTTGAACCTTTTTGTTTTCCAAATATAACAGTCTACTTTAGACTTAAACACTTAAGTTTAGGGACAATACGAAAAGCAACAGTCTTACCGTAGCGTTTCTTATCTGCATTATTCCAATATTCCAATATTTTTTAAACCTATTGTTTACAACCACCGTTTTATTACATAACGGTCATACTATATCCGAAATTCATTCTTGGAATTGTATAATACAAGTATTGAATTGAAAAAAATGTGCCACAGTGACACCTTAGAATACCAAAAGCCGCTCGTCTTGAATTCCGATGAATCTCTACGACTTTGTGACGTCTTTAAATCGCGATACATTCATTCATCATCCGTAAGGCAAAGTGCCGCCATTGTTCAGTTACAAATATATTTATACATCTTTAATGCAAAAATAAAGTTACCCAGAAAATAAAATTTTATATACATAGACTCACGCCCTTTTCCCAGAAGGAGTAGGCAGAGGTGCTGGTTGCAAACTAGCACACTCACTTTCCGCCTTGTATATTCCGTACCATGATGTGATAGGGGGTGAGCCTATCGCCATATTGGGGACAAATTCCTGAATCCGGGCTGATAATGGATAGAAAAAAACTCTACAAAAGTATCATTGTTTTAAATAAAATCGAATTAAAGCGACAGATTTATTGCAGTTTTTCGTTTAGTCAGTCAATCCGGTAGATTGTCCAATACCACTTTCCCGTTTCGGTCAAATTTTGTGAATTCGCCATTCTGATGTTTGCTCGTTTTCAGACCTATACAATTAAAAGAAGAACGAATGAATCGTAACATTCACACCCTACAAATTATATGCTGATATAGCATTCCGTCACATCTGTATTCGAGTCAAGCTGAATAATGAAGACTCAGTGATCAATTTACGTCAGTTTTTTTGGTTATATCACCATGGCGGGAATTTTAATCAGTTCTTGGCCTTGAGAGAAATTCTTTGAGCTCTAGATTGGTTACAGAAAATAGAACTAAATGGCAACTGGAAAGTATAGTATTATCCAAACAAAATAATATTTGGCGAGTATCTGGTTGATTATCTCCACTACCAACCGCTTTTTATGAAAAGAACACTGTTAAGCTCATGTTATGTAGTTCTAATAGAGTAATCACCTGCGAGAGATATAATTGTGCCGGCCGGTTGGCAATCATAAGTATTAGGGTCAAAACCAGCTGACCTATGGTTAAAAGTGCCTTCCTTAGGTTCCTCTTGACCATCCAATAGTTTTATCGGTAACTTTAGCTGTAGAGGGAGACCGGCCTTAAAGTCCCCATTTACACATGAATAGTATTTGTCGTATAGTCTATCAAGGCCTTTGTTTTAACTAAACAATGAATCTCAAATCGTTCCGTTACGAATCGTGAATGGAAACGCCGTTGTCATTTCTTATGTCTCGCGGTTTTTTTTTATTTTTATTAATCAATAGTATCTACATTTACACTACTGTCTAGTTGGTCTAGTGCAGCGCTCTTTATTTATAAGATTCTTGATGGGAAATACATAGATTTACTTTTACAGTATCTGTGCTGAAGTTGGTTATACACCGGTTGCAAAACGAGAAGCCGCGGGTTCGATCCCCGGATCGAGACAAATGTTAGTGAGGCCTACAAGAATTTATTTCAGATCTGGGTGTTTGTGGGACTGTCGCTCTTAGTTCCTGATACCTACGACATAAAACTTCATTGAGCATAATATCGGATCAGGATCATTTTCCTCTAATTTGATTAATTAATCGTACCTGTTGGAAATGACAAATAATGACCAGTAGGAAAACATTGTTTTTGGGAGAACTAATAATTATATATCTGGTTATCAGGCTACACCTATTAGCAACTCTTGGATATAGGATTTCCACCAAGATATGTGGATTGGTTTCGATATTACTCAACTATGTTGAAACTATGCGGGCTTGTTTTGTTATATTATTAAAGTGATTATCGAAATGGGTTATCATCGCTACTACAATGGTACTCTGCTGACGGTGACTTATGCATCTCTCCTAGACATCATCCACCGTTCCTGGTTTATCATTTTTATATTCAAGAGGACAGAAAAGCAATGTCACCTATGTAGTCTTTATACCCATGTGGAAAATCCAGCATATTTCACCACCTAATTAGTGCTGTAGACTTATAAACCTTTACGTCTTCAACAATGTTGAAACAGTCCGCACAAAGTCATTGATTGGTGACACAGTTTTGTATGTGGCACAGATGACAGACATGCAGCGTAATGACAAGCTTGTAGGCAGGCATACGGGACTAATGGTAGACAGGGAGTCTGTGGTGCGTGGCGCATTGCAAACGTTATGTCACGGTATCGTCAGCATTTCACATTATCAAGGCTGTTCATTAGAATAGCCTATTAGTTTAGTTGGTAAAACAGTGGTGTAGGTGCAAACCTTCCTGAAATTACGAAACTCATTTTTTTATTGCTGTGAATGGCGAGATGAGCATACCAATCGACTGATGGTAAGCGATACGACCGCTCATCGATATTAGCAATGCTTGGCATTTTACTGCGGCTCACAATCCAGAGACATAAGATGTTAAGTCTCAATATATCCAGTAGATATTCTGGCTACAATGTCCTTCAAAACGGAATACGACAGTACGTTTATACTGCTGTTTGGTGGGAGAAATAGACATTACGGTGGTACCTAGGCGGCCTGTCATATATGAGAGACCTACCACCACTACCTACCACCATCCTTTAATGACAAAAATTTCGAGACCCCTGTGCTTCGATCTGTCTTTTTACGACCTGTCCATTCAGACCCCTCCAGTTTACGAGATGATTTTTTTACATTCCTCAAAATATTATTATGCTTAAGTAAAGTCAGTCACTATAGATTAACTGCCTTATTCATAAGGACCTAACCCAGTTTTCAAATGCCATTAACGCGCTGACTCAAAATCGTTATTGATAGATGTCAAAAATAACTGATCAGTTATTTAACAGCGCATTAAGTTTAAGTTCAATTTACGTTTATGTGATTAGCTGTTTCCTATGATTAAAGGGGTATAAATATAAATCAATAACATAAATCAAAAGCTTGGGCATGAGAACTGAGAACCCATACATCATAAGCGACAATCACGTCACATGTCACCAAGAAAGCTTCAAATGGCCTTCATCTAGATGTTCTAGACTTGACAGATCGATGACATGCGAACACAAAGAAAGCAATCACCGCTTTATGGAGCATCGACCTACAACATCCGGGCGCGTACGTGCTATGTACCCGTAATGCTGGACAAGGCTTAGCTCAGGTATTCACACGTTACCGGTCATGAGTTGTTTATATATTGAGCCATTTCTGCCGAAAGCAGTATACTAATAATTGAAGATTTTTTTGGTCTACCTGCCTGGTCCTATAGAAGCGTAGGATCTACACAGAGTGACTTTTTATGCATGTCTGTCTGCCTGTAATGAAAGCCTGAATATGTGTGCACTCGGTTTGATGCAATTACGCCTGATGAATTTGTCATGAATTGTAGATCGTCATTTTATCAGGTGTAGTAATATTTATTGTTATAACATGACCAATTTAACAATTATTATAACCCAAAATAAAAATTAATCATATAGAAAAAAATAATTCCATAATGTAGATCTATATTTTTAAAAGCTGTCTATGGCAGAGTAACCAATGCCTTACTCATAACCATATTGTGAAAGATACAATTTTACTCGTAATGCCATCACTTCTGACTTCCCCTTGGCTAAACCGACAGTCATTCATAAATATGATGTGCACTGCATTATTGAACAATGACCATAAAATACGGTAACAAGTTTATGCGCAGACGTCATATCGACGTCACGTACGTTCTCTTAATATCTTAAGAAAATGATGCTATAGTATATAAAAAAATAACATACAATCTTCTCCACTTTCTACAACATAGCTTCAGGAATAACTTAAAACAAACAGACTTGCAATTCAATTCCTACAATAAAGAGCATTTCTCTAAGAAATTCAAAGGTTGCAAACTATAATGTATCACCAATACAGAATACACGGGCAGATAAACTGTCGGGCAGCCGTCCAACACCTATTTATAGGCGAACTTCACAGAAATAGCCAATCCGTTACTGGATTACAATATTCAGTGAGTCAGTATTTCAGTCACTTTAGTAGTTACTTTTCCTTGTTATTTTTTTAACAAAATGATCCCACTTCTCTCCCCTTTCGTCTTTATATATATTAAATATTTTCGAACTCCTCCTATTGTTTACTTCATGATTAAATTCGTTGCGGGTTAAAGACAAATTAGACATTCCCTGAGACTCGCCGAGCTTCAATGCTCAGTGTCATTACAATGCGCGCCATTATTGATCCTGGCTGACAGGAATTGCAGTGGCGGGAGTGAGGGCGGGACAGTCTGCCTCTCCGTTTTAATAGTTGCAAGCACAGAACAGATAATTCATATCTTCTGTGGCTGCAAGATTTATCTTTACATAATCCACGTATTTCATAATGCTTATCAAGTTAACAAAAAGAAGATAGCTCCTAGAATCAGCTTATTAGTTTTATTCTCCAAAACCTACTAATAACAGCGGGTATTGGAGTGGCATGACTCATCCTTCTGCCATAATGGCTTAAAACGGTTCATATCAGATCATAAGTTCTTATAAGAAAGGCATAATTTGAGCCATTGACACGAACGAAGAAAGGGGGTGCTTAATGCACGCTCGAATTTAGTGTTCTAGATATTATCGGGTAGTAGAAATCACACACCATGATGTGGAATTATCATGGGAAATATCATTTTTAAAACACTAATATTAGACAAGGACTACACCTAACACAACCTTATCTTTCGCGATCGCTAGTATTTTATAATAAAGACACCCTATAGCCCCTTTCGCACGAATTTTAAATTCAGTTTGAACGAAGAAGTAGACAAATCCAATATCACAACCCGACCCAGGATTCGAACCCGAGACCTCAGCTTTGCAATCATACCGTAGTACAATTGTGCCACCGAGGCAGGCTTTACATAAAAATATCATGATTCTAGCCCAAATATTTCTTTATCAATCCAACGACGTAAATCCATCCAACCTGTGACGGCGCGGCGGTCACGTCACAAAAAACAGTAGTTATACGCATGGGTCGCGAATTACCAACCAGTGACACAGAGTAGACACACACTCGTGGGAAATCATCTATGAACAATGACGCTTTGTTATTTATTATTAAAAGACAAGTTTTTGTCCTTTTGATTGCGGGTCAATTTGATTTACTTGCTTATTTTACTGTAATGTGCGTGTGTTTCTGAATAGAGTTGTACTTTTAATTACGAGTTATTACCAGGCTCTTGTAGGCCTTGTTAGCTACCTTGTTAAAATATTTTTTAATACTACTATTCTGGAGGACACTGGACACTGGATTGACACTTCAATTTAAAATATAGTGTAGGAAACAACCAGATTTACTGGTTTGTAGGGGCATATGACAGAGATCGGCATAGGTCTAATAAGAATGTTCCGTAGTCAGCGCCTGATGTTTTCGTTTAGCAATATCAACAATGAGTAAACTTCTCTAAGGAATGGATGTTTTTGAGCATGTCTCGCCATCCTAAACTACCAAATCGTAAAATAAACTCTTAAATTATATTTTAAAACAAAATTTCATCTAATATACGCATGGATACAGGAAATAAAATTCAACATAAATATTTTTTCTAAAATTTTTATATTTAAAAAGTCTTTCTGTATACAAATACAATTTTTTTTAAACGATTAAATACAATAAAAGTATTTAAAATGAAATTAAAGCTAACTTATAAAATACACAATTACTAAATTACTTATCATTTACTAGCGCCATCTCTCAGACAATTTTGGCACTTTAATCTAAAGTGTACAATACGTGACCCGAGGCGCCACCAGGTTGCGCTTGTCTCTTGAAATATTCAGCTACATTTCCACTTACGCTACCATAAGGAATTCCGCCTGGAAAAAATAATATAGTTATACAATAAATTTCTCGATAACCTTCATTTATTATATTAATATAAAGTAAACAGTAGATAATCATTTTTTAATATACATATTACATAATAAGGTTGTACGGTTTCATAAAATAGACTATATACTCATTTTATTTTTATTTGTTTTTATGTTTTGTATTTCTGTAATGAAATGAAACTCATTTATTGAATCCATTAAGATTAATTTACCTTTATTTATTTATCTTTATATAAAACGCTTTGTACATAGGCGGACTTAATGCCAGAGGCATTCTCTTCCAGTCTACCTTGAGATGGTGGTAGGTACTGAGATGACAGAAGTAGGGATACATTTGCTTATATAATTATACGAGTATATTATCCCTATGTATATATATTAATACATAAATATATGTATACCAATATATACGTTGACACACTAGTATGATGGATTCAGTCACTTTGTCAAGCAACAAATCCCGAACCTTTCTTTTAAACACAAAATGGTTAATGGACGACCTGACTTATGATGTTCTACATCATTTCGATTCAGTAATTTTTTATCTTCCACCCGGTTCGAGAAGCGGTTTCCACTAGTACATAGTTACTGTACAGAGGACTCTTCCACAGTGAAGAGAGTATCTTTTTTTTATTGCAATGAATGGCGAGACCAGCATGCCGTTCGCCTGATGGTAAACGATACGACCGCTCATAAACAGTAGCAAAACCAAACAACACCTTGAATTGCAAAGCAATGCTTGGCATTCCACTGCGCTCGCCATCCTGAGACATAAGATGTTAAGTCTCAATATGTCCAGTAGTTACTCTGGCTACAATGCCCTTCAATCCGAAACACAACAGTGCATTTACACTGCTGTTTGATGATAGTAATAGACACTGCGGTGGTACCCACCCAGATGACCTCTCACATATGAGAGACCTACCTACAGTATTTTTAGTGCTTAGCTGAACTTCGGTCCGGTTCGGGAACTTACCTGAGCAGTGCAAAGACTTATACGGGTTGCTTAAGGGACTTAATAAGTAAATCGCGATTCAAATTAACAGTGTTTTTTTTTAAACTAAGTGCAACTTTACTTGGGCTTATTGGGACCTGGTTTAAATTAAATACCATCATCATCATCATCATCATATCAGCCACAGGAAGTCCACTGCTGAACATAGGCCTCCCCCAATGATCTGGAGGCCACGTACAGGCAAGCGAAGTGTCGGACGCCCGCCTACAAGGTGGACGGACGATCTGACTAAGGTCGCAGGAAGTCGCTGGATGCAGGCCGCTTCCAACAGGTCATTGTGGAGATCATTGGGGGAGGCCTAAATACCATACTATGTCAATATCCCCCTGCATATTTCTATATCACTATATAGATTTTCTATTGCTACGAGAAAATAATCCGCGATTGCAAAGTACATTGAGATCTTAACTAGCAAATTAGTAACAACAATCACTTAATACACAAAAGGACAAAACTGACTAAAGAAGAACTATTATTATAAATTAAATGGACTGCTCTGAATTCAACTTAACTATGACTCCTGTACTTATATAGTCAATATATTGTAAACTTGTTTTGAAAGGAGCAACGCTAAAGTTTCTTGTCCGTTCTTCTCTGGCGAAAACAGCCTTGTGAACCGGGTGGTGCAGCAAAAAAAAAAGTGACTGAATCCAAATAATGACATTTTATGGGTTCATTTTTTTTTTATTTCAATGAATGGCGAGGCGAACATGCCATTCGCCTGATGGTAAGCAATACGACTACTTATAAACAGTAGCAAAACCTTGAATAACAAAGCAATGCTTGGCATTCCACTGCGCTCGCCATCCTGAGACATAGATGTTAAGTCTCAATATGTCCAGTAGTTACTCTGGCTACAATGCCCTTCAATGCGAAACACATCAGTGCATTTACACTGCTGTTTGACGGGAGAAATAGACATTGCAGTGGTACTCACCCAGATGGCCTGTCACATATGAGAGACCTACCACCAGTGAATAAAAAAAACATTTCATTTTGAGGATCCAAGTACTTACCATAAGACAGTCCAGGGCCGGGCAGTGGGACATGACCGCCGCTGTCAGGCGCCGCGCTTACAAGAGCTATGACCATGCACAGACCGCATAGCAACAGTCTTACTATCTGAAATTCAATAATAGTAATGATTAGCGTGTTATAGTTCACACATACACATATAAACTCACACCTTTTTCACCGAAGGGGTAGGCAGAGGTGTCAGGTCACCCACATTTCGCCTTGCATGTTCCGTCCCACGATGTGATATGGGGCGAGCCTATCGCAATATCGGGCACAAATTCCTGACTTCGGGCTGATAATGAATAAAAAATCACTTTTCCCGACCCGGGATTCGAACCCGAGACCTTAGCTTTGTAACAGTACCGTAGTACAACTACGCCACCGAGGCAATAATAATAATGTGTTATAATTCACAAATTCCAAATTTCGTTCATGTGTTTAGTGCGTATAGACTGTGTGTCGTGAGGTTTGGCATTCAATTCATCAGAACGAGCATTTTATACCGATAGAATTTAAGAAAATTAAAAAGATGCAAAAATTAAACCAAACCAGCCGTAAAATCCATAAAATAGTTTTAATTCAATATGTGACATTCGCGTAAATCTAAAAAGCTATTATTATTTAATTTGTAAATTGGGTCCCCATGTTTTGCAAATTACGCAAAAAATGATAATGAAATATTTATGAAGGATGCATACTTAGACCATTTCGAAATTTCACATAGTAAAAAAGCAAAATTTTAGAAATTGATAGACATCGCATAGTTTTTAAATGTTCACTCATGGCTTACAAGATGTCACTAAGCGTAAGTTAAAGAATGGTAGAAAATTTACAAACCACTTTTGTCCAATCACGCTCTTTCCCAGTAATAGTTCATACATTTACACAATTTTTATAACCTTTGCAAGCGGTTGATGCGGCACCTGATGGTAAGTGGTCACCGTTGCTCATGGATGCAGTGCCATGAGTCTAACACCCTACATATATACCTAATCGACATTTACAATTTTGATTCTACCTTTTACGTACCTAACCGAATCATAATTGACATCAAAATATTATAATGAATAAGTGACAGCTCTGCTTAGCCGATACTCTGTAATACAGGCGTGAGTTTGTATTGAAACAATAGGTAATAAGAAGAAAAAAACGCTAAATACGACATAACTCATTAAAATTTAAATTTGTTTATTGATCATGTAGGCAATTAAATAGCTCTTATGATATATCAATACATTGCACTTAATCTATATTTATCAAAGAATTGATAATTTAGACAGCCTCCGTGGCGCAGTTGGTTAGACGCCGCCTGTGAAACGAGGGGCCGTGGGTTCGGTTCCCGCACCGAGAGAAATGTTTGGACGGCCCACAAATATTTCTTCCGGGTCTGGGTGTACGTGAGAGCGAAAAGTCTCTCGTAGTTTTTGATACCCACGATACAAGACTCGATCTTAGTGTGGGGTAGGGACTACATATGTGCCTGTAAGGTTTTATTTATTTATTTTTATTTTATATTACTATATCAATTCAATTTATTTAGTTTTTGGTTGTCTTATTATTTATAGTAAGTAAAATGTTATTAAATTAATAATCTAGATCTATTGATTTTCTAGGCCAAAACAATTATTATTATCATAATTAATGACATCACAACAGCTGATATGAGAGATATAATATTATGTAACCTTGTAGGCACGTAGCGTGAACTTGATATTGATCCCCTGACCTCTGCTGGAGGTTTAATTTTGACTTGTTTGTTGACAAGGTCACATTTACTGGCTTTTTAGACCGTAACATTGTTATTTAAATCCGGATTTACCTTTTACCACATAATTTTGTTACCATATCCAGTCTTTGTTAGAAATAAGAAACAGTGGCAACGAATTGAATCAAATCATGTAAAAGACTATTTTCGTAAAAAATTTGACCCACGCTCACATAAGGGGCTTGCCTATCGCCATATCGGGTACAAATTCCGATCACTTTGCCTGAGCTCCGATCGATTCGAACCCGAGACTACAACACAACACTACAACTACGCCACAGAGGCAGTCTGGGTGTGTAAAAGAATATTATGTAAATAACATATGTCTATCAACTTCTCCTGTCACAGGCAATTCACATCAGATCATAAGCTTATCTCAGTAATTTTCATAGGCTATTGAAAACAAATCGCATTTAAGCAGTGCTGATACACCTTATTCATCTTTTTACTAACTATTTCACATTTCGTCTGCTCGTGTTAGCGCATATTTTTAAAATCTATTTCGAGCTCTATTTCGAGCCTACAAAAATAAAGTGTAAGGTCATTTCCGTTAAATAATCATATGCTATTGCAATGAGTTATTGAGCTGTTAAAGGTTGTTACAACTAGTTATGAAAATGTCACAGGTATGTTCATAAATCATTTATATTTATAATGTACTTCCTCTGATTGTACATGCTATTTTTTTATTGCCTTTGTATACAGACGAGCTAGCGTATCACCTGAAGGTAAGCGGCTACCGATGCTCATGGACCTCTTCAGTACCAGGAGGCCAGCACAACAAAATAGCTGCCTACCTTGAGAGTACTCTCTTTAAGCCTCGTTTGAAGAAGAAAGATATAGGATACAGTGTGTTTTGCAACAATTTGTTATCCAAAAGCCATACTCATAGGTCTTGTTTTAAAAACTAATAGTGAAATATCGCATACTTCATTTAATCCCGACCCACTTTTTGATGCTTTTTGAAATATTTCAATTACAAATCTGCAAAGTATGTTATCACTGCTCAGAATTTGTCATACTCTTTAGACGAAACAGCGCAAAAATCCGTCAATAGTATAAAATATCATTGAATAAGCACGTCTTGCGAAAATACTGTTACCTATAATAAATATAATAAGTCTGATTTTTTGAGAGGTCTGGTAATTCGTAACTATATAACAAAGAAGTGCATATTTAGTGATACAATATGCGTTGACTTTAATAGTTCCTTTTGTCCGAGATCATCAGAATTTGATATATTTTGCTACATAAAATGCTATCAATTATGTATAAACTCTCTATAAAATGCAAAATTTGTCCAAAGTTAAAAAGATAACGTTCGCACGTTGTCAACCTTTTGAATTAATTCATGTAAGTCGAGGTTATCATACATAACACTCAAGGCGAATGTTATTTAAAAGTGTTATAAAATGGGGTGAATTTAACATATCAATTACTTAATATGCACAGATCTTATAGTTAGATATCTATGTTAATTCGTTGTTTAGGCAAAGGACTAATTCATTGCATATGACTAAGATTGCACAAGTTTTCACGATACAGAAATCAAACCCTATTAACCCTTAAATAAGGACACTTTCACTCAAATTAGAATTCTGTTTCAGTCCATATACGTCCCACTGCAGCGCACTGACTTCTTCTTCAATCGAAAGTACGATTGAGAGAGTCATGCCATATAGTCCATATAAATCAGAATTAACTAAGAAATTTATAATTCTCATATTCCCTCTTACACTAAATACGGTAGACTCCCGTTAATTCGGCGCCTCTTGTAATCCCACATACCTACAGCCCATGAAGCCTCTCGAAACTATACATTTTGTTTCGCCATTATAAATATATTACAACTTTGATATGTTGTTTGTCGAATTACGAGGTCTTGTATCTATAAATTGTCCAAACTATAGGGGGTCTGTATAATCTCACAAATTTGATAGTCACACCTCCCTGCAAAAAAGGCTTGTCGGATAACCAAGGGATCAATGTACCCATTTCAAATTTTAATTTCACACTTATTCGAAACAATACTAATAACAGCCACATTCAACAAACCACTAATTTACATTTTATTAACACTATAGACAACAATTACAATAATTAACAATAACAAGGCACTGACCTGTTTAGAACAAATCATGTTGGGAGCCGTAGCACTAATAATCATGCCGCGCGCGCGATCCTACGCTTTTTATACGACAGTAGGAGGTCGCCCGGTCGACTAGCATATTTTTATTTGCTTTGTTTAATACTCAGATGCATCCGGAAGTGATAATAGGTATAAAGTAATACATGTAACTGCTAATCGTGGTTTGATATCTGCGTCGTGTCTATGCCATACCTGATCGATAAAAATGATATATATTCCCTATGCTTAAAAGGTATTGCCTCGATTTGTTTGTAGTAGACAATAATGGACATTAGAAAAGAGAAAAATGCAAGAGGCTGTCGGCTCAATTTTCGCAACGAGACGAACGTTTGTGTGTTTGAGTGTTGTGGGATTGTCAAGTGTCTCGTAGTTAATCTTTCTTTGATTGAAAGCTGGTGATTGTCATGTAGTCTCATAAAAATGTAGTGAAGATCTGATGAACATATTTGGCCTTGGGAAGTAGAACTCTTCAAAATTGAGTAGGATTCTAATGGTTCTTTGTGCATTGGGTTCAGTATAAAAGCTTAGCTACAGTGGCGGTGGGATGAAGGGGATGGGGTGGATGAATATACATACATAAATACTCAATATCTTCAGCAGATTTCAACCGATTTTAGTGATTTCTTCTGCATCGGAAAGTATTAATAAGTCCCCACCAATTAACCATGCGGATCTGAAGAACTTATTTGGACCAGGATGATATAAGTCTTCAAACTCAATAAAAATTTCACTTAAACAGGGAGGTTAAAAAGGGAACAGATGAAAGAGAGGGTGAAAGTAACACTACAAAATATCCGAAAAATTCAAAATTAAAAAATCCACCTGCCGATTGCCAAAAATGTGGGACTTATCTCTTCAGCCTCAGGAAGTCCACTGCTGAACATAGGTATGTCTCCCCCAAGGATCTTCATATCCACCTGTTGGAAGTGGCCTCCATCCAGCAACGTCCTGCAACCTTTACCGGGTCGTCCGTCCTACGTAAGACTTATGCCTTATATTAATTTGTGTTTAATTTGCTTGGTACCGGCGGACCGCTTTTAATATAATCTGTATCAGCCCATATACGTCCCACTGCAGGGCACGGGCCTACTCTACAATCGAAAGTACGATTGAGAGTGGTTAGGCCATATAGTCCACCACGCTGGCCTAGTGCGGGTTGGCGGACTTACATACCATAGAAATTCTTATGAACCGCTATGGTATGCAGGTTTCCTCACGATGTTTTCCTTCACCGTTTTAGTGCGTGGTGATTGACTATCAATACACACATGACTCCGAAAAGTCAGAGGTGTGCCCTGGGATTTGAACCCGCGACCACCGTGAACATGTTGGCAGCCGCGTCTGGTCCGTTTACCAACAGGCCACCACGCACTGTCTTTTAATATAATATAACTCACATATTATGATTTATTGGCAAGTCATTATTCAACGTGTGTACAAGTGCAATGACATAGATTATATATTTTTTTTATTAATTTTATTTTTTTAGGGCCTTAATAGATTAAAATTATTATTTGTTACTTTTCAGTGATATTTTTGGAGAAAATTATTTTTATTTCTGTGATTAAAGGCACAAAAAATGACTCCTGTATTTTTGACTTTTTTTATTTATTCAGTATTATTTTTACTTAAAACCTACCCGTAGATTTTGAAAAGCTTAAAATTGCGTAAACTAAGAGTCTGACCGCCAAATTAATTATTATTGTATTAGGCAATTCGAATAATTCTAGATTTTATTTTGAATACAGATATCCTATAATTTAGACGGCCTTCAATATAAGTCTAATTTTTCCTTTCTATAGTAACTCCAATCGAGGCGCTCGAATCTATTAAACGCGGAATAAAAATAATAAGTCCTAATCATCATCATCATATAAGCCACAGGAAGTCCACTGCTGAACATAGGCCTCCCCCAAGGATCTCCACAATGACCTGTTGGAAGCGGCCTGCATCCAGCGACTTCCTACAACCTTAGTCAGATCGTCCGTCCACCTTGTAGGCGAGCGTCCGATATTTCGCTTACCTGTGCGTGGCCTCCACTCAAGAGCCTTTCGGCCCCAACAGCCATCGGTTCAGTCCTATTCAAAACATATATATTGTCATAGGCACCTTACAGTATTAGTAATTGTAGGCATTAAATAAATAAATAACACCCAACAGTCACATACATAGTCCTGACCCCACACTAAGAACGAATCTTGTGTCGCGGGTATCAGGAACTACGAGAGACTTTTCGGTCTCACAAACACCCAGACCCGAAGAAATATTTGTGGGCCGCACAAACATTTCTCTCGATCCGGGGATCGAACCCGAGGCCTCTCGTTTCACAGGCGGCGTTTAACCACCTGCGCCACGGAGGCTGTCGAAGTGAATAGTAATTATTAAGTGAATAATGTATCAGCCCATATACGTCCCACTGCAGGGCACGGGCCTACTTTACAATCGAGAGTACGATTGAGAGTGGTTAGGCCATATAGTCCACCACGCTGGCCTAGTGCGGGTTGGTGGACTTTCATACCGTAGAAATTCTTATGAATCGCTATGGTATGCAGGTTTCCTCACGATGTTTTCCTTCACCGTTTTAGTGCGTGGTGATTGACTATCAATACACACAAGTGAATAATATATAATTAATATTTATACAAGTGTGCTATCGTCGCTTATTGGTAAATTCGAATATGAGACACATAATAAAGCCATATTAACCGGTTCCATTTTAACACCTACTAAAATTCATACTAAAAATAATAAAATTCTCATAAGCCAAAGGGAAATGTATCAGAATATTACTCTGAGTCGCATTTAATTAAATTTTCACAAATGCAATCACAATTTAATTATTTCGAACAATAATACTTATTACGCTGTAGTACGATTCATATTAAAGAAAAATCAAAATTTATATTGTAAAAAAGTATAGAAGCATGACCGACCTGTTCGCTATCGACAGAAATACTGTTGCAATCATCGAATACGTGGTTATTACAAACTCGTGCGTACCTAAAAAATATTAATTTCATTACTATACTTTCAATAATGTTGGCTCTTATAACTCAAAATAGATTTATTTTGAACCCTATTCATTCCATAATTAAGCTTTCTATTGTTTGGTAAACGCCTGCTACCTGTCAGTCTTGAGTGAAAAATTTTATGTTCCCTCATATGTTCCTCAGATTAAGTATTACACCACTAAAATTTAATATTATACCTTTACTTAGTGCGAAAATTTAGGACCTACGTTCCACAACCTACAGTACCTACTGTGTAATAGAAACGTCCAAAAAAAAGGCCAACGAAATCGCTTACCACCCAGATTCGGCGCTACGGCATACGTCACTCCTTACTATGGGAAAATTAAGTTCTACTAATTGATAACAGATCCGAGTCCTTCAGATGAATTATTCCCTTTCAGTTGTCAAATTGTTTAAATAACAAAGAAAACTAATTTCTTGTCCATTACTGATCATGTTATTTATCTTGATAGTTAGCACAAACACAGGCACAAAGTATTTGACAGCCTTCGTGGTGCACTTAGTTAGACGCCGGCTGTAAAACGAGAGGCCCCGGGTTGGATCCCCACACAGAGACAAATGTTTGTGTGAACCACAAGGATTTTTTTCGGCACTGAGGGATTGCGAGACTGAAATTTTCTTGTTGTTTTAGGAGTCAGGACTATTTAGGTGACTATGTTCTGGGAGCGTTTATTTATTATGTATAAGTATTGTTAATTTTAGATAAGTTCCTGGTGGCCTGCTAGTAAACGGACCAGACGTGGTTGCCAACATGCTCTCGGTTGTCGCGGGTTCAAATCCCAGGGCACACCTCTGACTTTTCGGAGTCATGTGTGTATTGATAATCAATCACCATGCACTATAACGTTGAAGGAAAATATCGTGAGGAAACCTGCACACCATAGCAAATTTGTAATAATTTCTATGGTATGTAAAGTCCACAAACCTGCACTAGGCCAGCGTGGTGGACTATATGGCCTAACCACTCTCAATCACACTCTCGAATGTAAAGGAGGCCCGTGCCCTGCAGTGGGACCTATATGAATTGATACAGAATTGTTAAATTTGAGGGATCAATATCTCGTACAATAAAATACTTTCCACATAAAATAAGTAATTCACAAAGTTACGTCAACTTCGAACTAAGTCAAGGATGCAATAATTCGAGAAATGTGAAAGTTATTAGGTATAATTAAAAAAAATATATAATCATGGACACGATAATGAAAATCTCATGAGTGTCCCTCGTAAGTGTGTCGTGGATCGGGTTCAGCCTGTGAATATGAGTTTTAAGCAAGACGATATAATTGATTAACGAGGCATAACTATATCTTCTCTCTCTCTCTCCTCTCTCTCCTGTCTCTCTATTCTATGAACGTAAATCCACTGCTGAGCATATGATAGGCCTTCCCTATGGATCGCCACATCGACCTGTCGGAAGGGCCCTGTTTGCAGCGACTTCCTGTGACCTTAACCAGGTCGTCCGTCCACCTTGTGGATGAGCATCCGAAACTTCGCTGATTCGCTGCTTCGTGATGAGAGCGAGCATATAGCCATATCAGATACATATTGCTAACTCCGGGTTGATAATGAATAAAAACCCAATATCACTTTGCCCGCCCCGGGATTCGAAGCCAAGACCTCAGCTTACCAGTCGTACCGCAGCATAACAGCGTCACTGAAGCAGGTATTGTATATCGTAAATTTAATTCCTAATACCGGAACTTTTATTTCCGGCTATTAAAAAATCAATCTAGTTAACAGAGTAATAAGTCTACAATGTTTATTTAGATACGGCGGACCTTTCAGGTCAGTTACGAAGTAAAATGTACATAATTTTATTGAATCGTTTAAAAAGCGTAACATATAAAAAACCTATTTTCCTTGACTCATAGTTTCTAATCATTAGGTTTCAACATGTTTTCTGGAAGTTGTTGCTAAATGCAAATCACTGTATTCGGTCGCTGGGGAAAAAAACTAAAACAACGGTGCTTAATCATCATAGTATTCCGTACAAAATATTCTACAATGATTAGAAGAATTATTGTGTGGGTCTAAACTTGTTGACAGCCGCAGTCAGTTAAAAGCCACCCGTGAAACGAGAGGCCGTGGGTTCGATTCCCGCATCAAGAGAAATGTTTATGCGGCCCACAAATATTTCTTTTGGGTTTGGTGTTTGTGAGAAGTCTCTCGTAGTTCCTGATACCCACGACACAAGACTGGATCTTAGTGTGGGATCAGGACTATGTATGTGACTGTTGGGCGCTATTTATTATATATAGTATGCTTTTTATGATTAATTTCAAGCACTCTGATTTACTCTTTCTCTCTCTCACTTCAAGCCTTAGGTAATCCACTGCCGAACATAGGCCTCCCCCAAGCATCTGAATTTACAATGGTTCCCCAATTTCACACCACTAAATACGAAACTTGCCCTTTTTACACGCTTTATATTAGCTTTACTTGTATGTTTGTTTGTATGTTAGTTTGTATGTTTGTAACCGACTCCTTAAGACGCGATTTTGACCCACTTTAAACGGACAGATTTCATTCAAATTTCGCACACCTGTCAAAGACCGATGACAATACAATAATTCGATTAAAATATATGATTATCCTGATTAGATTCGCCAGGATTAATTATTTTTTTCTTATATACAGTATTCTTAATTCAAATTTTTAAAAATTTATTTTCTATTTTTTAGTTGGGTTTTCTATATAAAGCGTGTTTTTTAATTTTTTTAAACTATTATTCTTACTATTATCTTCATAAATTAAGTTTCAAAACAGGTCAGTAAAATATTATTCATTAAAACTCATATTTATAATCTGATTACTTATGAATATCACATTTTAAAACATTATGGAGGAAAAAGTGAACCGATTGCACAACGCAGTTGACACAAGGACTGGTATCTATATGTCGGTACTCGGTACATTTACTTCAAGTCAGGTTGAGAAATGTCACATAAAAGGCCATTAAATTTCACAAACCTTTGTAGCGTTCATATTTTAACAACCACGATAACTATGTTTGACTTAAGAAAATGTCAAAGACCTTTAATTTAACGCTGATACCAATAAAGTGAATTAATATGACGTTGTGATTTTATTGTTTTGGTGTGCAGATCCCTGGGGGCACTTCATTCTACACATAACACTCACTTTTCACTGATGGTAAGTCGTCTCACATACATATGTGAGAAGCTATCTGGGTAGGTAGGGCAGTGTCTATGTCTCCCGCTAAACAGCAGTGGAAACGCAATGTTGTTATCCGGTTTGAAGGACTTTGCGGCTAGATTCACTGCTGGATATATTAAGACTTAACAACTTATATCCCACGGTGGCGAGCGTAGTGGGTTGCCAGCATTGCTTTGTAATTCATGGTGGTGCTTGGTTTTACTATCGTCCATGAGCGGTCGTATCACTTATCATCAAGCGAAAGGGATCTAGCTAATCTCGCAAGTCTAATCGAAATAAAAAAACCTATTTTCAGTTCAGCAGTGGACTTCCTGCGGCTAAAAAGAGATGGACCGAGAGAGAATATTGGAATTGGAATTATCCTGCTATTTTACTTAATCATACATAACGTTAAGTAGAACCAAGGTCTACTTACCTAGTCAACCTGTATCACCTGATCTTTCGCATCACTAACCGTTCTATTTTATATTGCACCTATTAAATAAATTAGCAAAACAACACATCTTATACAAATACGGAATTCCGCACAACTAATAGTTTCCGAGGTAGCATGTCGATAAATAAAGACCGACTCCAACAAATATTTTGCAGCCATACATGAGCTCGATTACATCGTAGCAATACGTCAAGAGTAAACTCGTATTAATCACTGAAAACGGTATAATGATTTACTTCCGTGTCACGACTAAGAATTAGCCTTCTATGGCAGATTAGTATAATGATTATATGGCTGATTAAAGATCGATGACAGAAAAATGTACAACAATTAATTATCTGGTTAATATTTTTACCATCCAACACAAATTCTTAATTTTAGGAAGGGCTTTTGAACAAATATTCAAAGGAAGTCAGAAACTCAAAGTTGAACTCAAACCCTGATAATTTGTAGGCATTACATATTGGAACAAAACATCTATAAAATGTAGGTATATATGCAAGCAATAATGAAAAGCGACTCAGCCTAAATGCTCTTCAACTAGTGACATAGCCATAAATTTTCCAATCTGTCCAAGGAACCCTAAATGTTAATAGTCTGCACGGACCGTTATTAAGACTTCGAAGTGAACTAAATGATTTCATTGCAAGCCTGGTGGTCGTGACGAATCGTCCGTGAAACTCGGCAGCTGAGCGCGAAGAACCCAAGGCCGCAGGACAAAGGGTTGTGCGATCGACAATACTGGAAATCAATTCTCGTAATACGACTATTACTTTTGATTGACATCAAATTTCGCAACGGAGATAAAGCATTTTCTGTTGGAATTGTTATACCAACATTGTATTGTATTTCATTGATCATTTACTATTTGTGACCTATTGGCGTATTTTGTTCTGTGAAGAATTGTTTTTCCTTTTTTATGACTTTCTGTATTTTACTGGTCTTTATATTGTGCTGATTTTTACTAAAGGCGATTTTTGTCCTTTTGTCGTTCTTGCATAATATAATTAGGTCTTACATTTAACAAAACGACAAATTTTATAGCATATGCTCCTAACTTTTAAGGCTTTTGAGAAAAATAAACATTTATCTATTCATTTTGTTACCGAAGAATTTGGTCTCAGGAGTGCAACGCTTTTTGCAATTAGACGTGATTTTATTGATTGAAAACTTGTTGATTGACTTGGTGACGTAATGGTAAAACAATTAGGGCTTGCTTCGTATTAAATAATATTTTAAGCTTTGAGTGTATAATATTTTGTTATGTCATGTATGTATGTAATGTAATAGAAATTACGAAATCATTGTCTAGGGCACTTAAGCTAATTATTTTATGTTGCATGATATCAATTTTCCCGTCAAACAGCAGTGTAAACGCACTGTTGTGTTTCGGGTTGAAAGGCATTGTAGCCAGAGTAACTACTGGACATATTGAGACTTAACATCTTATGTCTCAGGATGGCGAGCGCAGTGGAATGCCAAGCATTGCTTTGTAATTCAAGGTGTTGTTTGGTTTTGCTACTGTTCATGAGCGGTCGTATCGCTTACCATCAGTCGAACGGCATGCTCGTCTCGCCATTCATTGCAATAAAAATAAAAATCAAGATGACTATTTTACAAAAATAGGGAAAATATGTTTTAACTCTGAAAAAGAATTATACATCTCTATCTGGACTTTGGAATTGGAATGTAATTGCAGTTAATATTCCAAAGAGATAATTAATTGAATCAGAACCGGCTCATAAAGTCGAGATTCATTCAATTCCTTATTTCTTTTTTTACTCATATCGCTCTTTCATAATTATGTTGTGATTGTGTTGTTTTTAAATAGAACTGAGTCATAATTGTATTCCCGAATCTCTAAGATTTATTGAGCCGTGACCGCATACTGTTCAAGACGAATAACTTTGGGTGTGAGAATTTATTTCCAAAGTATATTAAGTTGATAACTCTGTGCATTTCAACGTCATGATATGGAAATTAATGGGCCGTGGGAAATATGCGACTCAAAACTCGTTTGAAAGTAGAGCAATTCGGTAGACAGTTTTAATTACAGCATCAATGGTATAGCCTGGCTCGATATAAATACCTCATTGAAGGGGCGTGAAGTAACTACCTTGTTGTAATGATTTGCTCTATCTGTAAGGTTAAAATAACTGTGCCTTATCAGCCCATAATCACACCATGCTAAGCAAGATATTACTCTAAAATAAAAAAATCGATTGAGAAAGGTTATTATTGTTATACTCCTCCCCTTCCACTTTTATAGGTTAGTTACGTACATACATTATTGTTTGCTAAAAATCTATCCTTATTATTGAAGAGGCATCTCAGCAGGCCGGCATAATTATATCGGATGTCTTGGGACTGTCGTCTGAAGCCATTCGATACTCTGCCTGGACAGCATTCATGCTTACCATCAGGCGCAGTGTTGTCACTATGCCAGGTTACTTTAAGATGAAAAAATACAATTATGCTTAAAATGCCCTTTTTCCTTTATTTTGCGGAATGTCATTACTTTCCAGAATTTGATCTTTATTAGCAACATTATTGAATACATCATTCAATAATATAATGTGATATATGTATCTTTTTTCAAAATCATCGGTTTCGCTCCTCGCTAGAAATAGTTTTAGTTATCATCTTAATCGGACTCGTGACCCTTTCAGGGTTTTCGCTATTCCTCATAATTTCGGATTTGACCATCTACACCCACTTGAAAAATTCACCATGTATGAGATCATTGTTACTTTTTTATATGTTGCTTGAATTTGCTTGGATTTACTGACAACATCTCCTTTGTAGAAGCATTCTGAATCAGGATAAAGCATATTTTTCAACAAAAAATTCACAGTAGGTATATCGATTTCCTGACCTTTAATGAAGACCTCAGGATTTGACGCGCCATAAATCTCTTCTGAACCTATGAAACAGATATAATGTTCCTATAATTCGTAATTGTAATTACATTGTTCCAAATTTTTATTAATCCTGATATATTTATTCTAAACAGCACCCTAAACCGACGAGAATGCATGAAAAGACTGATGGATGTGGATGAAGCGAAAGTAATATGTCAGGATCGGGCAAAGTGGCGTTCTATAGTCTCTGCCTACCCCTATGGGATACAGGCGTGACGATTATGTATGTATGTATATTTATTCTAATTACAACCGTGAGTGATTATCACAAAAACACACGCGATTATCGGTTGTTGCAAGCTGCGAAAATATTTTTAGTGCCTCGTTTACAACGCACTACCGGACTCTGTTAATATACAAACGACACGTTAGTTGCTACCAGTTTTCCGATTTTATTTTATAGCCGTATTAAGTACCGAGTATATTGCCTTTACCCATGTTTTCAACGCTTGGCGATAAGTACTATAATTTATATATTGTACTTTTACATTGACGCCCTAAGTGAGGTTCCTCGAAACCGATTGATGCAGGCAGCTTCCAGCAGGTCGCTATCGAAATTAATGATGGATATCTATGTTTAGCACCGGATTTCCTGTACCTAAATGAGAGAGATTATATCATGAAATTGAAGTGAGGTTCAGATCAGGACTACAGGATTCTTAATTTATTTCTATATGCTCACATTTCTTCCATATGTATCTAGACGCGACGCAATTTGATTTTATTCAGAATAATTTAGTTTTTAATTGCAGCCGTCCTCCTTGATTGCAAAACTTTTGGATTTACATCCAATGTTATCTGCATATCATGATTTACTTGACCTGGGAATGGAACACAACGTAACATCGTTCAAAGACTTTTTTTTATATAATTATGCTTACAAAAATAAACAAATGACAATTGAATTAAAAATATATATTCATGCGCTCTTGTCTATTATACTTGGACAAAACCTTGTAGCCATTTAATTAGTAACTGGGCACAATAATAGAACGACCTAGACCTGGGTCATTAACATTATGACCCAGTGACCTGTGGTGATCAAACAATTATTTTCAGAACAATCAGTCTTATAACAGAATTTAGTGGACTTTGACTAAATTGAAACGTCAATGCTATGTTCCAAAATGTTCCAAAAACTCGTTCTATTAGTCTAGAAGCACCATGCATACTAGTGGTAGGTCTATCATATGTGAGAGGCCGCCTGGGCCGGAACTACCGCAATGCCTATTTCCCCCGCCAAATAGCAGTTTAAATGCACTTTTGTGTTTCGGATTGAAGAACATTATACCCAGAGTAACTACTGAACAAATTGAGAGTTTACATCTTATGTCTCAGGATAGCGAGCGCAGTGGAATGCCAAGCATTGCTTTGTAATTCAAGGTGTTGTTTGGTTTTGCTACATGCTCGTTTCGCCATTCATTAAAATAAAAAAATGCATGAGCTGGAAGGGTACCAAGATCTTGGGTATAATTTTTAGGCCTAGGAATGCAGTTTGAGGGTTATTTCGCTTTAAAATATGCGATTGCAAAATTCTATGAATTACCCAGAACTTAAAGTAATGACCAGCAAGGTGATTTTGTCGCCTCCTTTGAAAATATATGTATACCAGCCCATATACATAGTATGTGCCACTGCAAGGCACGAGCCTCATCTATAAACAACAGCACCATTGAGAGAGGTTAGGCTATATAGTCCACCACGCTGGCCTAGTGCGGGTTGGCTGACTTTAGATATCATAGGAATTCTTGAAAATCGCTATGGAATGAAGGTTTCCTCACGATATTTTCCTTCACTGATATAGTGCGCGGTGATTGACTATTAATACAAATATAACTCCGAAAATTCGGAAGTGTGCCCTGGGATTTGAACCCGTGACTACCGTAAACATGTTAAATTTAATTTAATTTTATATATCTGAAAGACTAAACTCACCGAAACCCAACTCCACCAACTAGAAACAGCACTAGGAACCGCACGAATCAACACAACTTCCTATAAAAAGCGAGCAGTTTGTTGTCAAACAATTACATCAACCGATCCAATTGAAACGCGGTTGCCAATGAAATTACATAAAAAGTAATGCCCCCTGGTCTTGCATAAACATATCTGCCTCACCGTTGCGTCAATGTTTGTCAAAGGCATTCGATTTCCAACAATTAGATACGTTTTATTCAATTTGATTATTAGTAATTGGCAAACGATCACGATTTGAGGTCAGCTGTCGTAGGGTCCGTGTTTTTATGGACTACTAAATGAATAATTGGACTCCTTGATGTTGAGTAGTTACCGCCAGAAATGTAACCTGTGCATATCTTTTTTTTATTGCAATTAATGGCAAAACGAGCATGCCGTTCGCCTGATAGTAAACGATAAGACAGCTCATGGACAATAGCAAAACCAAACAACACCTTGAATTACAAAGCAATGCTTGGTATTCCACTGCGTTCGCCATCCTGAGACATAGGATGTTAAGTCTCACTATGCCCAGTAGTTACTTTGGCTACAATGTCCTGTAAATGTAGATACGACCGCAATGTCTAATTCTCCCGCCAAACAGCAGTGTAAATGCATTATTGTGTTCCGGTTTGAAGGACAGTATATTAATATTGCAAGAATAACTACTGGACATATTGAGACTTAACATCTTATGTCTCAAGATGGCGAGCGCAGTAAAATGCGAAGTATTGCTTTGTAATTAATGGTGTCGTTTGGTACTGATACTGTCTATGAGCGGTCATCTCACTTACCATCAGTTGAATGGCATCCTGGTATATTCAAACAGTCAATGAACATCATACAATACAACAACATTTGTGTTCCCGGGTCGTCATTGGCACGAGCAGAAATATCTTGAATCAAATGTGTGCACTCCTGGTCTTCATATCATATCTACTCATGTTTATTTCAAAGTAGTTCCTATTTCTAGCCATACCGATAAATTCATTGGACGTTTTTTAATTTGATCCATAACTAAACCATATTGTCTTGGATATCAGTTGGGATCAGGGATCGTTATATTCATGATAAATGTTCGAGGCTGATCGCAACCAGTAGGCAATCGGCATGAATATATTCTAACGATAATATATTAGCAGCTTCAGGTACTCGTATACATACATCTTGTCAGACATAACTCTGGCCGCGTATGGATAGCTATTAGACGTTCTACGAAATTATACAAGATAGTATAATTAATGCATTAGTAGTATCAAAATATAGATGCACTAACATAAGAATTAAAATCGCGGATTATTGAGCACCTTAACTTTTAATTTAGTTCAGCCATCCAAAACAAAGCTAAATTCAGACAATCGCACAACGGTGGCTCAATTCAAAAGAATACTTTCCATCCATTAAATATTCAAAGTCAAATGTAGGTCTTGCAATATATTTAATAGTCGCAAACGTAACCTCATTGTTAATGTTTTGAAATCGCAACAACTTATCAAGTTAGCAACAGCTGTTAAGTTCATACGCTTGGACCAGTAAAACCAGATCAGTTCAGACGTTAGGTAAACCAACCGCAGTTTACTTGTATGTGTAACAAATACGGAACATTTGATCATGATTAGCTTTTAAATTTCCTGGGGATTTACGTCATTTCTGTCTCTTATTACTTAGCGCCGAAAATTGCTCGATTGGCCTGATATGATTGCCGTTGCCTGTTGATCTTTATCAATTTGATCGAAGGTGCGTTATTTTGAGAAAATATTATGATAAGAAATAAGATGGCAAATAGGATATAAAAGTACTGTAAAACCCATGAAAGAAATCAAAACCGCAGCCTGCAGGGTAGACTCATATGCTCAGTCAAATACATATTTGCATGATAAAGTTACATATCTTTCAAGTTTGCCTGTTCAAAGTATGGAAGGTAAAGTCTCTCGTAATTTTGTTTGCTCAAAAGTATCTACTGGGTAAGACCTGTCTTTTTACCCAACATACCACATTTTTAAATTATTCACTTCCTAAAACCATTGTTTTAAACAAATCCTCCTAAATTGACACCAACATTACGCTTAGAACCAATGACCTGCGGAGTCAACTCTGTACACTGCCACGCCATATTGTCCACAATTTATTAATGCCTAAGACAGGCCTGTGAAATAATCGTTCTGTATTTCGACACAGTTAGGCAAAGCCCGATATGGGTGGAACATTCCATGCTTACAATTATTGCCGAGTGACCAGCGACTGTAACCCGCCTACTAGAAATCCAGTTTACTTTAGACATTACTGAATCAATATTCTTGGTATATAGTTTGTGTTATGGAATTTTGTTCTCGGAATCGGCTGGTTTGTCCATTGCTCATATGGCTGCGAAAACTGCTACTTTGGATTACAAACATTTAGATGGTAAAATTACATTGTAAGTTTTTCATTCGATAAAATATAGTTTGGCATTATAATATAATTCTATAAATATTTATGTTAAGGAGGCGACCTTTCGTAAAATTGCTAAAATAAATATAATTCTTTCATATAATTTTCTATTTACATAAAAATCACAATATAGAACAGGGCGTTAATGTAATAAGAGAGAAAGTGAAATGTTCGCATGCGGACGGATTTTATTGTAAGGACAATAACTGCTATTAGTCAAACATATCTAAATCATAGCTTTCAATCGTAATTTGACAATAATTTAAAGTTACGTCCAAACGGAATACGTATAAATAATTATACAGTCATCTATTTTAATATACATCATTATAAGGCGCTTAAAATAGTACAATAAACCTTATCAACCTTTTAGCTTACTTTTATCAACAGAACTCAATACCAATTATTATAGTGTACAATGAATATTACCAACAGCACAAATAATGCTAAAGTAATTACTCAGCTGTATCTTACACAAGCAAATAAGTTGGCATAACTTTCTAGTATTATTATTGTGGATAACAGGAAGATAGTGACATTTTCAGCCAGAGCCGGATCAAACACTAGTGTAAATCCACTGTTGTGTTTTGGTTTTAAGGATATTGAAGCCAAAGTAACTACTGGACATATTGAGACTTAATATCTTATGTCTCAGGATGGCGAGCCTAGTGGAACACCAAACATTGCTTTGTAATTCAAGGCGTTATTTGGTTTTGCTACTCATAAGCGGTCGTATCAATTACCATCAGGCGAACGGCATGACCGTCTCGCCATTCATTACAACAAAAAAGAATAAGTACGGGGCCCGGACTATACATCCAAAGGATCCTTATTTGATCGCAAAAATCACTAAAAACATTCGTTACTCCACTACTATTAACAAAGATGTACTGAAACTGGGCAGAAGTAAGAGTGACCGCTCAGGTAACTCTTACACACATTACACGTGCCGCCGTATCATACTTATTTTATTAGTTGGATAGTCCGCCTCTGTTCTCTGTGACATTTTGATATCTACAGGTAAATGTGAAATTGTGATGTAAACGATAACCTATTTGAGAGTGAAACGGAGTGCTAAATCAAAGGTTTCAAGTTCTGACGTCACAAGCAATGTGAAAATGTCGTTTGGTTGATAATCGCTAACAGTAGCGATGAAAAAAACAATAAATGAATTTGTATACGATATGTCTACCAGAATTTAAAAGAAATTTAATAGTAGTAGACCAGTGAGACGTACTATAATGCATGTTAATAATTGATGATGGAAGCTGTGCCTGATAATAGGATAGGATTTTCTAGGTGCAATAAAATGGCTATGTCACTATAATTGCTCATTGTTTTCAAGTGTAAGCGATATTAAGTCTTTAGGTACGAAGATAAGATGTAAAACAAATTTCCTATAGTAGTTAGTTCGATATTAATTAAATTAAAAGTGAATAACACAAATGTTTTGAAACAGATCCCAACAATAATAAATCATGCATTTGGCTCGCAAATCCTCTATTTCAGCGACAACTTCACCTTTCAAATATCTCGTACCCTCTCGTTGGAGAACTTCCCACATTAATTCTATGTAAACGTAGTCTCGTCTCGTTGACCCCAGTAGCAATAAATATCTTAATAGCCCATGTATATTAGTCGAAAGGGCACGCATTCCTGAAGTTCCTTCAAAGTGCGAATTAAGATCAACGTAGGATTTTTAACTCGTGGATAGGTGTAACATACCGTAAGAGGAATTTACCCGTGGGAAAAAGAGGTTATGATTTTAGTGTACGGGAGATTTTTGTTTACACAAACCAGGCAGCATGCGTGAGCTGTTTACACTAACCAATGCGACCCATATTCGAGAAGCAAGAAATATTCTGTTTATATGAGATTCTAACAGTTTCTGCGCCCGCATACTGGCATCATTATCCATCATTTCCACCCTCTAGAACTCTACTGCTGTCAGATCTACCCTTAAGATTTACCTCTGTAATCTGTTCGAAGAAACCCTAGCATGTATGTACATATATTGACAAATTATCGACAATGTAAATGAACCATAACATTGCCAATATTGCTGAGCGGCTAACGCTCACCGCTCCCACACTTAAGCAACATCTGATTTGAAAGACAATCTACAATTAACGAGTTGGGTTTGTCCATATGTCGTCCAGTCACCACTTCCCCCCTTGCGACATCTATTCATTAAAGTTAGTGCATTTATTTCTGCGTCTATGTCGCGCTATTGACCTTAGCCCCAAGTTATAAACTTTCAACTGGTGAAGCAAATGTTACGTGATCGCGATAGCCTGTTGAGAGAAATGAGTTCTAGTTACAAGAACAGGTTTTGACTTTGATAAAAGCATGTAGATAAGGAATAGACTAGCTTACGCCCCATAAGGGTATATGTATTTTTAAAATGAGTACAACCGCAATTAGTACAAAATAAAATAAGGCATTTTTCAAAATATTTTAATAATACATTTTTTATTATACTGGCCTAAAAGATCCAACTTCTGAGCATAGGCCTTCCCTAAATTATGCAATGTATGTATCTCTATTGAGAGCAATTTTTCGTGGAATAAAATTAATTAAATTTTAATTTGACTAAGAAATATAAATGTGAAACTGATTAATAATACTTCCTCTTTGGGGGAAGTGTGAATTCTACTAGTACCGTCCGAGAACAAATTAAATTAATCAGTGATTTAAAATTTTTATGCACACAATTTGATCATTTTCTTTAATTCGTAGTTAGTAAACCACATTTTTATTTTTATTAGTATCATATTTAATGAGGAAAAAATTCTTTCACTTATAAAAATAGAGAGTAATCCACGTATATACTTTTATAAGTTTAGGACCTAATGTGGAAAAAATACCATGCATTTTTGTTATTATTAAATCACCGCTTTCTATTGAATTGCACCAACCGTCCCAGTAAAGCGAATGGCCAGAAGCGATCCGATCGCAACGCCGTACCGAGGAAATAAAAACGGTTGCCAGCCCATCGGCCTGGTTCAGTCAACCGACGCAATCCGCCGCGGCCGTGATGTGAACAATGCGCGTGACAACCCTAGCCACTCTTCTAGTGCTGCAGTGTAGTGAACTGTGCCTAGCTATCCGAGTGCCCATCGCGTGGGACAATGGTGAAGTGCAAAAGGACAATGCGGGTGCCACCAACGAGTTCTCCCTAGAAACTTTCAACCCGCCAGTAACTCAAAAGCCCGCGCCGGCTGAATACTTTGAATATCCTGCGAAGAAACCTCAGTTTGCGGTTCAAATAGCAGCTGCACATGGAGTGAAGTCACCGGAAAATCACTACAGAGCTTACCCAATCAGACCGCACACAGGAAAAGAAGAGCCTAAACTTGGCGTCCATCATATACTTGATGAAGATAAAAAAAATTATGAGCCATTCCAAGGATACGTAAAACACACGGGTCAAGCCATACCGGTCTCCAGTAATTATGAAGTTTTCCATCCGTATAAGGCAGAAGAACCAGCACTTCAGGACATCTATAAGGACCCTGTACTGACCAAGATCAGAAGTGACTTGGAAAACAGTAAGAACAGGCTGCAAAAATATGAGCAAGAAGCTGGGAAACCCGATATTACTGCGAATGAATATCTGGAAAATCCCGAGAAAACAGATAAAAAATTATTTCCTCACAAAAGTGTCCCGGCGGAATTTGAAGTACACAGACCTCAAAGAAAACCGGTATACTATAGACCTGTAGTGAAACACAAACACAGGGACCCAGTACTCAATCAAAGGTTCAAACATCCTTGGAATCAGAATTACATAAAAATAAGACCAGTGCATTATCGTCCTTTACAAAATCACATACACAAATTAAGGCAGCATCACGCTGTTAAGTATGATGATGACAAAAATGAATACCCTCAGATACAAGTGTCACAAAAAATTGTGAACCCGCAAGATGGATACGATATTTACGAAAAAGGTAAGCAGAAGTATGTTCAATTAAGAAATAATTTAGATGAATCTATTAATAAGGCTGTGTTAGAAAATCGACCTGTTAATCATCAAAAACTAGAGCTTCAAAGTCAAGACGCCAAAGACGACGATAACGACGATGAAAATGAGGAGGAGTTCATACCCGTCAAAAATTACGCTCAAGTCAGAAAAACTGAGACTCACAAACATTTACCTCAATCGGCCGCATTCAATGATGCTGACACCTATGAAGAAGTTAAAAATGCACCCCGTTTAAGAGAAGCTGTGAAGAGTCATAAAGCGCAAACAGTGTACACAGAAGAGGGTTACGAAGATTCTGCCTATGATCATGCTGGTGAACAGAAGCATGCTTCTGATCATGAAGGTCACGGAGGTTACCTCAAACAAAAGGAAGAGAGCGCAGGTAAATACAAAATTCCTTCCTTAAGTGCTAGCTACAATGATGAAGGAGGCTCTGAATATAAAGATCAAGTGCAGCATGGAAAAAAATGGAAGGATAACAACAAAGATAATCGAGAAGAAACTGAATCAGATGACTATTCAGAAGATGAACATGAACAAACTATAGAAGCTGAAACCTATAAAGATCTGAATAAAGATGCTAATAGAACTAAAAGAGAGAACGATGTTATGAATGACACTGAATTAATTGTAGACCAAAACTTCCAAGATAAACATGCTAATTTCAAAGTTCCAGAATTAAATTTAAATTCAACTTTCCTCAGTGAAAAAGAAATATTAGCAATAGCAGAAGAGAAACTATTTGAGAAACCAAAGAAAGATGAAATAAAAGAAAAATATCCTTATTATTTTAAAAACATTAAATCAATTAATAAACATTCACCATTACGATATGCTGAAAACTTTAAGCTCATTCCCAAAAAATCAAGAGGTGGGACAGAATTCTACGATTCGAGAGCTAAATTACAATGTCCCGAAGTTGATGAAGTAGATCCACTACCTGAAAAATTGAAAGAAGGTAAAAATCCAACTGAGAGTGATGAAGATCTTGACGATGAATCGAAGACAAAAGGTGAAAAAAAAATCGATGTACCGAGAGAACAACAGCGCCTCAAAGGCCTAGGTGATAAAATAGATTGTTTCAAAGCTAAATATTTCGGTGAAAACCCATTGGACAACCCATTTTTCAAAGAAGAAATTATAGCAAATCCAGAACCAGTAACATTACCATCTATAGAAACGTATAAACTTAAAGAAGCCGTAAAAGAGCAAAATACGCAAGAATCTCAGTCTAATAAAGTATTTTCTGAAGCCGAAAAATTGCGTAATCAAAGCCAATCCAATATATTTGCTCTTTTAGATAAGTTGAGAACGGATCAAAATAAGTTGGAAGACACTATTATTAAAAAAAGCGATCCACTCATAATATCAATTAAGCCACTGCAAAATAATAATAATAATACAACTGCCACTCATTTGGCACAGCAGACTGATGTTTACAGCGATATTTTAGAAAATATTAAAAATGTTCAAAATCCGAATACAAGCATGCAGAATAAAAATATCTCGAAAGGTATATTAATTAATCAAAATGACCCAGCTACCAATGCTACTTATAATTTCTATGAAAACAAAGAAGATGTTATAATATTACCATCAAATCGACGGAAAAAGCGAGCAACACCTTTTATTTATGAACCATATAAAATAATTAGAGAAACCCAGAAGGAAGATGTGAAAAAAACAACGACTCTAAGTAATATTAGTCCGCTAATAAAACAAATGCAAACAAGTAAAGTGGTGGACAGGGTTACGAGAGCAAACCAGGAACCTGTTAAACGACAGGCCATTGGTCGTGCATATAAAGATATTGGAAGAAATGATAGATCACGAGGTACTGAAAAACTTGAAGAAGATTCTAGCGATATCAGTATTGTCGATGTTAACGCAGATCTCCGAAAAGGAGAACCGACATACGAAGTTAAGCCTACTAACCATAAACCCGAATATACTCCAGTTGCAAACATGAAAGCAATGTCTGTAGAGGATTACAACACGCAAACCAATAATGGTAATAAAGAAACAAAAACATCCCGAACACCAATTCATATTCGAAGAAATTCAAGGCAAAGGAGGCCTGTTTTCGATGTATCCAGATATCTTCCTTTGCAAACTGATGTCCAAAATGTAGCAGAATCGAATACATTTAAAAACTCTGTACCCACTATAATCACCACCACTCCAAAAGAACTATCAACTACAGAACCGACAATAGTAGAGCAATCAAGTGAAGAAGCAAGCAATGAAGAAGAATATGAAGAATATGAGGATGAAGAGGAAGAAAATACCTCTACCAGTAGTACAACAACATCAACTACAACAACAACAACTACCACTACGACTTCTACAACTCCACGACCAGCACCGAGAAGAAGAAGACCAACAACTACTACAACAACGAATAAACCTGTGGAGGATAAAAAAGATGATTATGAACCACCCAAATTACGATTAATTACAAGGTTCAGAAATCATAATCAAGAGCAAACAGCTGATTTCTCATCTACAGAACGGCCAGTAAGACAAAAATTCCGTCATGTAGTTGAAGACGAACCAGTGGCAGTACCTCAATATAGAGAAAAGAAAAAGAAAAGTTCAAAGAGCACTATAGTAACAGACACAAAAAAGTACGGTGATGATTTTGACGATTCGAGAAAAGAAGAAATAGATGCTTTAATTGGGGTGAAAACAAACATGGATGAGTACAAACCTGACTATGAAAAAGATGAGGAAAGACTAAGCAGCAAAGAAACTTTGAGTGAAGAGAGTAACGAAGAAATCAGCAGCAGCGAAGAAGATGATAGCGATGACGATGACGAAGACGAAGACGAAGATTCTTCATCCGTCGAGGATGAAGAAGAAGAAAAAGAATCAAAAACTATAGCCACGACACCCGAACCAACAAAACGAACGCTTCTTCGAACAACAGATGCACCCGTACCGACAATAGCATCGAGGAGGCCAAAACCAGAGGTCAAACCCAAAGTATCTAGAAAAAAGGTAGAAATTCATCACGAATTGCCAGTGAATAGATCGTCACCGCATATATCACAATACAAACAAGATATTAAGGAAGAAGAAGTAATTAAGGAAATGCCTCAAACCTCAAGAAAAAAGCCACAGAAAAGCATCGAAGCACTGGACTTATACAAGGATGATAACCTCGCGAAAGAAATAAATAAATTAGATGATGTAGAAGTTTTTAAAGAAAATTTAAATCTTAAGACTAGTCCAAGACACGGGGGGAATTACAGAAGCATTGAGGACTCCGTTACAACTCCACGCATAAGTAGAAGGAAACCGATAAAAGATGCAGAAACATCACAAAGTGAAAACACTAAACATATAGAGCTAGATAACCATCCTCCTAGGCGAATGCATGGTGGTAATTTAAAATCAGTCAGTGATATTCCCAGAACTAGGAATACTGGACGTAGTTCAAAACTAATAGAACTTAGCGAAACCACTGAACGACCTTTAAGACCAATGCACGGTGGAAATCTGCGATATGATAATAAACCTAAAAGAGGTCGCGGCAGAAGTGAGAAACTGATTGAAATGAACGATGATCATCACGATGACTCTTCGTCGCGTGAAAGAAATAATAGGAACTATGGTCACTCGAGAACTGGTCATGCGATGCACGGTGGAAACTACAGAAGCGAGAAATTAGTCGACAAAAGTACAGACAGCGAGTATGATATTAGGGCAAGGAAAGATAAAGACATCCGTAGAAACGCCGCATCGTTACTCAACAGTTTCGTTCAAGCAGCTCCTATACTAACCACAACGCCCGCATTCATTCTAGACCCGAGCAAACGCATGTATTACTATGTCGAAACTTAATAAGTTCCTTGTTCGGTAATATTTGTATTGAAAGCAATTAGTTATAAATCGTGAGTGCCACAGATGAGTGAAATTAAAAATGTGAAAGTGAATGTTGGATAGTATCAAAATTTAATTTAATCCTAATTTTATTTCGTTTTATACACTGATGTAACTGTGATAAATGTATTGTTGAGTATAAGAGACGGTAAATTTTGTACTACTTTTTTAATTGGATTGTAAACAATATCGCTGTAGAGTGTAGTGATGGTGAAGTATTTATAAAGATACTGTTTTACAATGAGATTAATAAGTTGAATGATTTGCGAATATTTGAAAGTGTATTTTTTAAATTTCAAAATCTTACTACTTGGTAAGTGCTGAAAATAGAATTCTCTACGTGTCTCCGGAAAGGCTCCAGATATTGGTTGAGAAATAACGGGTGGTGGCAGTTGCATAATGTTAGCGGCAAAACCGATAACCGACATTTCGACCTACAAAAGCCCATACCTCGGGCAAACAGTAAATGCCACGACGAAGCATTAATTAAAAGTACACTCAAATATCGTAAATTGCTTAACTTAATTATTTATAATAATTATATTGTTTTTTTTTATGAATAAACATTTTAATAAAACCGTGTTAATTGATTTAAATTGAATTACTCTTTAACAGTTTGTACCGTAAGTATGAAATTAATGCTATTTAGTAATTATCCTCATAAAGGTGAGTCAACGTTCAATTAGGTTATGTTGAAAATGTCACAACGAGGCCTACTTTTCTTGTACTACGAACATAATATTACACAGTTAGCCGTCACGAACGGTGCAATTACCAATTGTACAAGATAATGTCCGTGCATTCAACTCGACAAAAAGCCGCTTATACTTTCACTTTTATCGAGTTTGCGACTACGATACAATTCTGATAGAGGCGGGGAATTATTAATTTGTTGTCTAACCACAACAATAAAATAGTCTAAGAATTAAAGATATTTGTAAATTCACAATTTATTTATGTGGCAAGTCTTATTACTTACATTCTATAGTAACTTAAAGTAAACCTAGGGTTTATTTAAAATAAATAAATAAATTACAATAAATTTAAATACATAAACATTGCAATATCGATTTGGCATCGTTAGCATATATTGCCTCATTTGCTTAAACATTTAATTATTTTTGGATAGAACAGATACAGTAAAAAGTTACAAGTGTCTACTTTTTCGTAAGAATTATCTTTTACTTATTCATAATTATAGTGTAGAGTATCATTATTTATGTTTTTTTCTTGATATTATATTAGTATTTTGCGTGTTTCTTGAAGGAGGGTGGTTAATCGGTTTCCATTCAGATTCTATAGGAGGTACGTAGCTCGGTGCACTGTCCTCTCTATCTATAGATTCACCTCCGTTCTTTGATTCTTGACCAAAGAAATCTATAATCGGATGGTAATTGTAGTTTATTCTTTTACCATTTGAAGTAAAATTTTCATTAACACCGCCTTCCTGTGAATTTTGTGTTGTAGAAACTTTTTCTGTAGTCACCGCATGGAGTTTGGGAGCTATAGTTACTCGCATTTTGGGCGGTGACGACATGCTTGCTTGACCTATTTCCGGTTCCTCTGAATAATCAATAAATTCTTCACTGGTGTCTATACCACTACTGGTGAAAGATTCGACAGCTGAAGTTCCCGATGATGAAAGATCATCTGGAGCTCCTGAAATCTTTTTCCGGATGGGCCTGCGGCTCGGTCTCACTGCACCTCGCTTGAACTGGTTTCCTATATTTCCAGTGCCCTTGAACTTGCTTGATTGGTCTTTGCCGAAAGAAAACGAAGAAGTCGCTGATGGAGTAGGAGGCTCCAAGTAACTTGGTAATGTTACCGAATCAAAGTTATTTGGTAAAGGGTTCCTAGCTGATGGTGGCCTCCTATTATTTTTTATTGAACTCGCTTGGTTAAATGAATCAGGGAAGTATGTATTTCCATATGAATCCATTGCACCTGAAGGCGGAAGACTACCATCGTCATTGTCGTTGATTTTACTGAACGGCTGGCCTGGTATCAAATTCTGACTGTCGGAGAACGGTGGGAAAGATTCCATTGGCTTGTGGCCAAACGGCGGTGATTTGATGCTTGGTCTCTGGACAGTAGACTGAACAGCTTCGAAGGCATGGTTTCCTTGTTCTGAAGACAAGTCTTCTCCAGGGAAATGTTCCGAAGAGGTCTCGTGGATCCTGTGGCCCAGTGGAGGGAAGGAGACGCTGTAACCTTCGATATGGCAGGAACAGCATGTTGGAACCTAAAAAGGTATTATTACAATCAATAAAAAATTAAGTACGCCACTGCTGCCTTTATGTCTTAAAATTAAATCAGTTAAGAAATAAATCATATTGTGATAGGTAAACCTTTTTTTGCATTAAATTGGTATATTTTTAACATAAACCAAATTAAATAATCTCAATACACAGTCTCTTTTACTAACATTGGGGTCACATTTCAAGTTATAAAGGAAACGACTTTTGGAATCGGCCTTCAAAGTTGGAACATTAATATGTGATCAAGTAATAGGCGTAGGCAATGTTGAGAAATAAACTTTTCTGAATGCAACTAGTTATTTAATGTTAATACAGGCGGGTTTACCTTAAATATATCCATGTGCAAGCCGTTTTGTTGGTCCCAGGTGAGCAGCCGGTGATAGTTGTAAACTTGAACGCATTTTGATTTGAAGTTGTCTGTTAGGTAAGTGCAGGAATCTTTTGGTTTTCTGTAAAAAAGAGAACTGTATTGAGGCATTTAATTTCGTGATTATATTGATGTTTTTCTTTTAAGACGACACTTGCTATTCAAGATTCTTAAAAATTTATAATATAAAATTTCTAATTGCTGAGTACGTAACAAAACTGGAATTAAGTAATGTTATCAAAAAACTGAATAGTTAATTAATAAGAATTGATTTTTTATTTGAATATCGAATGTAGCAAATAAAACGCTTAAAACTATCCTTAGTTTATTACTACTTTTTATTTTGTAAACGTTATAATTTAAATGATAAAATCAATGCCATATTGTTATCAGTATATTTTTTGTCTCACATTTTAGAGCACATTCTACTTATTGAGTTTGTTAACAAAAATATGTTTTAATTTTAAATTCCTGATCACATTAAAAACGATTGATTGAGTTCATGTACAGCAATCCATAGGAGCAGCAATTTTGATTAATTAACAGATTTTTTGTATCCTCTTAAATAACATTCGATCAGGGCCGATTACAATCAATATATTAAGTAAAGCAAGGACACAAGTATTGCAATAAAAATACTTGTTTTACGTAATTGATGCCTTAAATTCAGGATTTAATGAACATTGCTCTCAAAAATCGCAATGCACTTTCATCAGTTTCAAAATGGCAATCATTTCGCCATGTATGCTATCGACGACATTGAGTAGTCGACTTTTTGTCTTTCACAACAATGATATCAGTTTTGTAACGGATCGCTCGAGATACACAAAGGAATCCAATTAAATTTACTAATCTGTTTCATCACGATTGTCACTTGCATCAAATTTACTCAGTTTTTGTATTAGAACGATAAATAGAACACTTGTTGCTGCAGCGCTCAATAGTTTCGAGTGCTGAAAGATTGCTGCCTCTATCTTTTGTATTTCTTTTTTTTTTTCATTGCTGTGAATGGCGAGACGAGCCTGCTTGATTTCCTGAAGGTAAGCGATGCGTCTACTCATGAATAGTAGTAAAACCAAACAACACCTTGATATACAAAGCAATGCCAGTAGTTACTCTGGCTACAATATCCTTCAAACCGAAAAACAACAATGCATTTACCCTGCTGTTTTTTTAACACTGTTTGGCGGGAGAAACAGATATTGCGGTAGTACCTACCTAGGCGGCATCTCACATATGGGAGACCTACCACCAGTATCTTGACACACTCATATCTTGCAATTATATGAGTATATTCTTTTCTTTAAAAACCTCACGGGCCATTGTGCTTTTTGACTTAAAGCAAATATCTCTATCTGCTTTTACATTTCTTTTACTGTCCATATTTATCATCAATTTAATTTCTTTACATTTACATTTTATGTAAAACGTGCATTGGTATATAACGTCCATATAGTGAAGTTATTAAAAATATATCACAGACATAAAGCTAGTTACAGAAGAACGCACGTTACGTCATAACCATAATAGTTTGTAGTATTTAGTGCGTGACAGATGACTTTATGCGTGTCCCAGACAAATTGTTAACCTTAGCTTATGTAAGCAACACTTGTAGCTACTTTCCAGTACACAATCGAAGTTTATTAACAATTTTCTTTTCTTTTTATTCTTCATGGGATAAAATTGTAACTTAAATAAAGTGGACCTCCTAGGTCAAGCTGGTATTAAGATAATTCAGCCGATATACATATAATACTCGTAATGGAAATAATGTTGATATGAACTTTCATACGCTTGTCAAATGGCTGACAAACAAATCATACTTTTTTGATAATGCATTGCATACTATGTTTTGTCAACTAATTGGTTTATATTTTGTGAACTATTGAACATATGACAGGCTCCATGGTGCAGTAGGTTATTCACGGGCTGTCAAACGAGTGGCCACGGGCTCGATTTCCGCACTGACAATAAATTTTGAGTTTCCAATAGGTCCTTCTTTAAGGGTCGATGGAGATAGTCATTTTGAGCCAATATATGATTAAAAGCCAAAATCTATTTTTTTTGTATTAGGTCACTTTAATTCTAAAGGTGCGATTTGTCTCTGATTGTTTATGATATTGAAAAGTTTCCCATAGTATTTGATACACAAGCTTTAAGGCGGAATCATACTACTGAAACGCCACGCGACTCGACCTGACGCGACACGAGTTGAATCAAATCAAATCATACTATTTTATATGATCAGAACCACACTACAAACACGCCACGCAATTTAGGATATTCATTCAATTAAACTAACCTTAATTTACAATAATTATTAAGTTAAAATATATTTAAATAGTTAATCTGTTTTCGATTTCGTTGCGTTTCGATTTACGCAGAAGGAGCTCACAGTGTTTTGAGATCTGGCAGTTGGTATTTCGGGTTCCGATTTAATTAAGTGAAGGATTGGATCCAATGCTTATGCAAGCTTCAAGTCGTGTCCCATATTGAAATTTGTTTTATTGTTGGTGGAATTTAAAAATGGGAACTCACAAGCACTTCTCGAGTCTCAGTGTCTGCGTGTGCTCGCCTGTATTGACGATGTACTTCCATTGTCCGGAGGTGGCTCGAGCGCGCTGTGGCCTCGCGTACTTGACCGTGCTGGGACACATGAACCCAGCCTCCCCCGCGCTTGCGAAATCGCGGTTTGCTGTGTCGCCGCGTCTGGGGATGATACAAATAATAATTAACATTATTAAACATAAAAAGAATTTCCCAAATCGGTTCATGAGTCTTCGAGTACACCTTGTATAAACAAAAAAAAGATTTCAACGAATTGATGACCTCCTCCTTTTTTGAAGACGGTTAATAAAATAGTAGATTTTTTTTATTTATTTATGTATGAACCTACAATGGTATGATTTAGGGTAGATATGTTAAATATTTATTCGTAGTACAAGCTGTACCCGCGACTCCGTCCGCGTGGAATTTAACAAAAAAGTTAATTAGTTTTCGTTTTTTTTTTGTTTTTGCATTTTTATTTTCATTATTGATTCGTTGGTGGGAGAAGTGGTGGGAGGCGCCCAACGTGACGGCTCAGTGACAACAATATTGAGCCAGGTTGACATTTATTGATCGTGTAGAAATTGATATTAGATTTGATTGGGAAATGGGATTATAAATCAATCAATTACTAACTTTATAAAGTGACAACTACATGACATATGTATGTTATATCATATTCAAGATACGAAAAACAAAACATAAAGCAATATCTTCCTACACTTAAAACGATATCTATCATTTGTGGCAAAATCAATGAAATAAAATATATTTTATCTGAAATGGTACTCAGTATATTAATTCTATGTTTTGAATCTCGAGTATGGCAATACTATAAATAAAATTAGTGGAAGGTAGTTTTGTCGTGTCAATGTGAAAATTGTAGCGTATCTTCCTCCGGTGTGATGGATTTTTTACAAATTCCGGGTTATATCGTGAATAATCTAGTGCAAATTGTGTGTCATTAGAACCAAACATTCAGCTGCAGCGAAACTCCGGTAAGTTAGCATAATATTGTATTCCCTTTTAAATTATTATATTCAGTCTTATGTGTGCACTTTAATTTCCGAAGTATATACAGGAGGATGCATGCTATTATTGTTCACAAAGGCAGTGCATAATGCATATAAAAGGAACAAGATAGTATGTTTATTGAATATGTATGATTAGAGAGGGCAATCATAAAATTATTTAAGTACAACTTTTAATAAACTGCTATAGTATAACTTCACATAATTCAGCAAAATTGTCGTTTACAATCTTCGCATCACACGGATTTTTATTTTACAATGCATCCACAATAACTGCTGTGATCGGATTTGCTTGGATTGCCACTAAGAGCATTGATATTGGCATTGCCGATGGGTAGATCCGTCAGACGCACTTGCTAGAATTCCTATACAAAGAGTACTACAATCTGTTTGATACGATGCGTCCGATACGTATGATGCGGTATATATGGACGCCTGCCTTAATAGTACTATATGGGCCCATAGTCGCTCAATGGAAAGTTTAATTAAGTGGTCAGGCTATAGCCAAAATGACTAATATTAAAAAGGAATACCTCCGAAGCTTGGATCTAGTAATCAACACATTAATATTACCTGTTAGAGACGAGGTAGTGGTCGGCAGTGTACTTGGCTTCCTGGCCAGCAGTAACTCCATCTATAGCGCCTTCTCCAGGGTCCTTGAAGTCGGCCAATAATGCCCCAGCCGCTGCCTTATTTCTTCTTATAGACTGGACGATCGCTTCACTAAAAACATAAACACACAATGCTGTAACATTTTTTTTTCATGAATGCGTTCATGATAGATTCTAAGCGAATGGCGAAATTTACACGTAGTTTGATTATTTATTTATATGGATTCACTTATACTTGTATATCAATCCAACTTTACACAGGTGCATATATTTAATAAAATATAATCTTTATGTTATTCTAATGTGCAAGCTATAATTCTGATAGATTTAATTATTCTGTAGTTTTACAATACAAGATTGTTATAAATCTTCACATTTATATATAACTTTTATATTGTGTTTAATAAATTTAATAGCTAATATTAGATTGCCAACAATAAGGTTTAACTATAAGTGAACAAATAAACGTTTAATTTTCTCAGCAAGTGTTAACAAATAGCACACAACAAATAATTTTACTTAGACAGATAAATGGATTGATGTAAAAGGCCATACCGCATGTGTAGACATTAGGTGTATAGAATTGTGTGTCTGTATTTTACCTTGAGCCTCCATAATAGAATTACTATTAATATCTCATTTATATTACATTCACAATTTATCAGCTTAGATTTGATAGCTTGAAAATAAAAAGTATTTTATGACGCGAATGATTTCTATTATAGTTATATTAATTGGTACAATAACCAATCTAAAATAACATAGAGAGAAAATATTTGACTGTTTATTTGCAGTGAATAGGCTCTGAAACTACTAGACCGATTTGAAAAAATATTTCAAAATTAGATGCCTACATTATCCCTGATGAATATAGGCTATAGTATATTTTCAAATAAATGTAGCTGCAACCCGGGTGGACCCGGACCGGGCTGCTAGTTTCATATAAGTTTAGAGAGTCATAGTTCGTATTTCCATGTATATGCCTATCATAAGCGCACACAACGGTGACCATAAAAATATTTAATTATTTTGGCTTTTACTTATTGATATAATCGCAATAGTTACACTTTCGCTCGGAATCTGATTGTGTAACCATCTTCACCTCGACACAGTGATGTTGTTTTCCGGCATAAAGTACAGAAATATTGAGCAGAAGTCTCATCGTCAGTTTTGCCAGTCGCAGTTCGTGAGTATTCTAAAAATTTACTTTGTAAAGGGTATTCTTAATACCACAAGGTGCTAAAGCTATGATCAATGGTATTTAGAAAAAACCCATAACGGTATTTCTTATTGATGATTTTTTTTTCACGGATCTTATAATGCCTACATCATCTAAATTGTCACACTGAATCAAATAGTTATAGTATAAATACATAGATTAATAATCTGTTTGCAGTACTACTTCTAAAAATTTTTTAAATAAAATTGTAATTTTAATATAATAAGGGCCATAACGGCAAATAGAACAGTTTGCGGTCAACTCAATCATAACAAGTGGAAATAATATTATGCAAGTATTACAACCATTGAATAACTACGGCATTGTATCTCGATAACACTTCTGATATTACATTTGTTAATGACGTCCAGGTGGCCGACCAGAATAAATAAGACTCGTGGTGCAAATCTCAGTATTATAACAATTAACAATGAGTTAATGACTATTGTCATGAGAATGGCGATAGGTTTCCTTTCGATGTTTTTTTATAATTCATTGGCTATTTGTTTACTTTCCATGTGTACCTAAAATTTTTTCTATAATTCCTAATTTTTGGTGTGTATTTTCAAAATTACTATTGTTTATTATATTTGTTGTGTGTGTCTACTTATACTGAACTTATAGTTTTGTTTTGTTTTAATACTGAGGACTGCCTCGGTCGCGTGGTTGTGCTACGGCAGTACTGCAATTTTTAATTCACTATCACCCGAAGTCAGAAATTTGTGGCCGATATAGTGATAGGCTCGCCCCCTATCACATTTCTACCAAAGGAACCTTTGCTTACCCTTTCTGGGAAAGAGGTGTGAGTTTATGTATGTATGGATTGAGGATCATACTGCTTTTCGTTTGTAGTAATTCTATCTATCTGATAAGGACCTCCACGTAACACGCTCTTTAACTTCCAACATTATTTCATCAACACCTATACTTCACCAATTCATTTCAAATACTTCAACAATTATTTTATATAACTAACATTTGTACTCACGTAGGATAATCATCGGAGTTCAAACACAGCGTGTTAGTGAACAGCTCGCATTTAGTAGGCTCTGGTGTAGGCAGCTTCCTAGCTGGCATGGGCCTCCGTCGGATGGGAGATATTGATGGCTCAGATGTAGTGCGACGTAAATTCGGTGAAGGCTTGGGCGGGTACGTGCCGCGGCGTATTAGACTGTCTGGGGATAAAGTAAATGGAGATTATACATTATGAGCCATAATATATCTCATACTGCTAATAATAATGGGAGGAATTAGGATTTCAACACTCTCTTTCTTTCTCTCTTCAGCCATAGAAGTCCACTGCTGAACATAGGCTTCTCTCGTGGATCGCCGCATAGAACTGTTGAAAGCGATCCGCATCCAGTGACTTCCTGCGACCTTAACGAGGTCGTCCGTCCACCTTGTGAGTGGGCATCCAATATTTCGCTTGCTTGTACGCTTTAATACTACCAGAGAAATATTACTTCAATGTACCGTAGCAAGTACATTGCGCTTTTCTGATAGAGTATCCAGAGTTAAGAAAGTTGATGATGTCTACAACTATGCTATCCTGATTGATTGACTGATTATTTTTAATGCAAGACACTTAAGGGTCACTATAACAAGTTTTTAAGCACTGCACAGCACAAGTATTTACTGGTGGTAGGTCCCTCATATGTGAGAGGTTGCCTGGGTAGGTACCACCGCAATGTTTATTTCTCCCACCAAACACCAAGCACTACTGTGTTTAGGTTTTAAGGACATTGTATTCAGAGTAACTACTAGACATATTGAGACTTAACATCTTATGTCTGAGGATGGCGAGCGCAGTAGAAGCGTTGCTTTGTTATTGAAGGTTTTTTTTTGGTTTTGCTACTGTTCATAAGTAGTCGTATAGCTTGCCATCAGGCGGACGGCATGCTCCTCTCGCTATTCATTGCAATAAAAAAAAAACTATTGGGCAAATGCGAATATATTCTTTCCTCTAAAGTTTGGGTCACCGGCTATCTCACTCATTGACTGAAACCTAATAGCCAAGTTATTCCTTCGTGTCGATTTTTTTTCAGACAGTGATACTAACTCAGTTAAGCCGATCCATTTGTGCTGTAGCCTTAAAGACATAATTTTTTTTGGAAAGATATACTTTAGACTATGCAAAGTCATAAACCTAAATTAAAAGCCAGTCATCACAAAATGAAAGTTTTAAGACAATTACGCAAGTTTGAAACGAAAGTGTCGTTTCTACAATACATTTACGAATAAAGTGTCTTATTTGACTAACAAAATAAATATTAAATATGTATGTATGACAAATAAATGATTATTATTATGTGGCGTTATACGTATCCAAGTTAGATCATATACTCGTACATGTTTCATAATATTTCAACTCTATAATTCATAATATTATATGCATAGGGCTTGTTGCACATACTCGCATTTGCCGTCAAGACACATCGGTTAAGGATCCGTCGTAGAAACCCACGTAAGTGTCACGTCTCAGATACATCCTTCGTATATCTGAATACAATCAGGTCAGTACTATTATGTAGATTTGGACAGACAAGCATCACATATCGATGAAAACTCTGTTGACATTATCATGCTTTCATAATTAGGCGCATTGTAATCACTTTGTCTTCTTCTTATTCCTTTTCACCCCGTATCGAACTACTACTGTTTATAGGCCTCCTCTCAATCACGCCATTCTTTCCGGCTTTGCGCAAGTCTTATCCACTGTTTGTCATACCACAAAAAATCCCACAAAAATAATGGCGAAAGCATACTATTGAAACGCGACTCGACGCTACGTTGCATCGTATGTTCGTAGTGTAGTTCTAGTCAAAGAAAATAAGTCATCAATCATCTACTGGTGTGTGGCAAAATTTGGAACTACATATAAAATTAAAGAATATCCACCCAACGCGTTACTTAAGATATTTATTTATAATATTAACAACAAGCATTTATATTCATTATCTAATAGTATTAAAATGTCCAATGTAATAAAATGTAAACAGAGAAAAACTTTTCTTATAATATTGACAATAATGCATTCAGGTGCCAAAAATTCGTAGGTGACCTATACAATTTTATTTTAGTCAACAAGCATCGTACTGCGCCGCGTTTTAATAGTATGTTTCCATCCTCAGACTAATATAACTAAATATTCTTACTTTTCCTATCATTATATCTGTTCAATGCCCTAAGCTTCTCCGCCACTGGAAGGTCTTGAGTCAGGGTCTGATTGGTGGAGTCTGCCATTAGGTCCAAGGTGGAATTTTCTGTCAAAACCCTGGGCATTGAAATACTTCTGCTTCTGGCCATAGATGGCGTTGACGTCGCCTCTGTGGTCGTTGGGTATCTTGACACGTTTCGCTGAAATATTTAAGTAAATAAAATTATAACATTGCTAGGCTTACAATTTTAGCTCTTAAAATGCCCGGTCTATTCAGATAGTCGGGTATCCAATGGGGATTTTTAGGATTAGGAGGAAAAGGACTCCAATTATAAGATTTCGAGCCTTCATTGTTGGCTTCATATTTAAGTAATATTTTATTCGTAATATATGTTTTTGTGTAGTGAGAGTAAACCTGATTCGCGCAAATAAATTTATTCGACTCAAGAACCAAGGCTGGGTCCTCGCTCTCATAGTTCACGTGTCTTGCGCCTTTTGAATATACCATAGTTTATTCTTCGTACGAACGAACTTTACCTCAAATACCGCAAAGGAGATTTTAAAAAGTCTTTCCTCTGATATTTCAAACATAAAAACATATTATTGAAACCTAGTGATTCCGAACATTAATTATTAGACGTTTAAAGCTAATCTATTGATATAATGATCATGCGAATATTATGCATCTTTAATTTGCATACTACCTAATAATTTTGCAAGCGGTCAATCAAAGTCCAATTATCGTAAATCACACGTATAAATAAGGAGGTAACATAATATATTCATGTAATTAGCATTTGAATATTCGAAAACATAATTTAGTATGATTGTAGTGAATTAGTTTATTTTTTATGTATCACAATTCGTGAATATCTGTTTCTAGTGTTACATACTCAGATTATTTGTTAATTACATTTTATTGACTTTGATTCTTAAACAATGAATGATGCTGGGATAATAATCTCTTTTGTATTGAGAAAGTAGCATAAATAGATATCTTAAAATCACCGAGACAGTCTTTATCCAGCCTTGGCTGCAATCCCCATGAGCTAGTTCGAACAGATAAATATTCAAGATTCAAGTTATATCCGTCTATGTTCCTTGAAGTCCATTAACCTATTTAAAAATGTTGTTATAAGTTCAAAGGTTTAATCACGTCGCCATTTAAGATGTTAGTGTATCTTTTATAAAATAATTAGTCGGTTTACGATAAGCATAAGTCTATCCTGTTTCCTGATGATTCATACTTTGTTGATGATGATTCCATATCAGTTAGTATTGAGTTTAAGGTCAGTGCTTTCGGTGTACTTACAGTATTAAATGTATCGGTAACATTCACATCTTTGTGTCTATCTTCTGTGACAGTTCTGTTGGGTAGTGTTCTCGGTGGTATGATCCTACGGGTTCTGTGTATCGTTGTGTCGTGAGTAGTGCTTTCTATATCGAACGTGTCTTCTGTGTCTTCTACGAACGATCTCCGAAGCATCTGCGGCTGAGGAAGCAGGTCCTTGACCTCCCTCAACTCTTTGCCGGGCCTTACCGCGCGTCGGAACAGATTGGCAATGTCCAGGAGAATGGGGAGCATCAGCTCAGTTGCGTTGCCGTTACTGCCGAACATCGACCTCACCTGGAATATAAATTTAATGGATTAATAATGTACTTTAAATTGATTAAATTAATAGATTTCATTCGTCAATCGGCATGGTGGACCGAAGCTCAAAATATTCTCAATCGTAGAGTATGCCCATGGTCAACAGTCGAATGTTACAAGAGCTGTTTTTTTCTATAGCAAAAAATGACGGGACTAGAGCGCCGTTCACCTGATGGTAAGCAATATGAACAGTAGCAAAACCAAACAAGAACATGAATTAATGTGATGTATAATAGTAATGCTTAGCATTCAACTGCGCTCGCCATCCCGAGACTTAAGATGTTAAGTCTCAATATGTCCAATGTCCATAATTACTCTCGCTATAATGTCTATGAAACTGGAATACATTTTTACTGCTGTTTGGCTGGAGAAATAGATATAGCCATGACATTGAAGTAGTACTCTAAATTTGGTTTTAAATTATCATAATTCTTACTGATTATATGTAAATTTCCAGTAGACTAGTATAATTAAATCAAGTCAAGTAAAGTTCTCTCTAATTTTAAAATAATCTTTTACGCGTAATTAATTATACTCGTATAATTTGTAATTCATTCATGAGGTATGAGCTACGCACTTGCTCGCGTTGGTATAAAAACATTCATATATAAAAAATAATATATTTTTATATAAAACCTAAGCATAATTTTCAAAATCAAAACAATTGAAAGTGCATAATTCGTTCCACTTTTCCAGGTAGGGAGTCCAAAATGTAAATTTCCTTTAATATCAACCCATTAAGGGTATGATATTTTGTAAGTTTTTGCTTGTAGAAAGATATTCTGTGGTCCATATTTCGCTATCCGAACAGATACTATATTCTATCATAATGTGAAATCTAACAATTTATTACTTCACGTCGTTTTTTAATGAGTCAGCTGTGGGATCAGTTAAATCAACCCATTAATACGATATGTTTAAAGTGCTAAAGCAAGGCACTGTCACATCCAACTTCCATTCATACATAACATAACAAAATAGCCAGTTCTATGCATAATGAGTAACAAAAGATGAAGTTTGTTTGATTGGGTCTTGCGTCTTATTGACAGCCTTCATGTCGCAGTTGATTGGATACTGAATGTGAACCGTGAGGCCGCGGATTCTATTGCTGACAAATATTTGTATGAAGCATAGATATTTGTTTCATGTTGGTGTTTTTGTGAAGTTGGCAGCCACGTCTTGTCCGTTTGCCAACGCACTATGCGGTTCGCTGGGCTTTAATAACCTGCCTGAGTTAAAAATAAATGACAATTAATTTAATGACTTATTATGCATTTTACATTGTGTATGGAACTAGAACTTCGTGGTCTCACGGCCGTGAACACAACAATTATCTTTATGACCGTAATAATTAAGATATTGTATAACAATGCACATAATGTACCATTTTTGTGGGAATTATTTATATCATTTACTTATTGTGTGATGACCTTTGTACTATAAAATAAAGGTAATATAATTAAGATTAATGTGCTATAAAAATGGCCGTATTAAATAATTGTGTGCTTCAGTAGTTCAGTAACAGGCCCTACAAACTGTAAGTTTTATTAATTGCTTTGAATGTCGAGACAAGCTTGTCATTCATTAGATGGTAAGCGATACGACCGCTCATGGACAGCAGCAAAACCAAGCAACACCATGAATTACAAAGTAACGTTTGTCATTTCACTCGGCTCGCTATATTGGGACATACGATGTTGAGTCTCAATATGTCCAGTAGTTATTCTGACTACAATCCAGAGCACAATAGTGCATTTACACTGGTGTTTGAACGCCTTGAATTACAAAGTAATGCTTGGTATTCCACTGCTCTCGCCATCCTCGAATATTACGTCTCAATATATCCAGTAGTTACTCTGGCTAAAATTTCCTTCAAACAGAAACACAACAGTGCATTTACACTGCTGTCTGAGAAATAGACATTGCGGTGGTACCTATCCAAGCGGCCTGTCACATATGAAAGACCTACTAAATAAATGTACCGAGTAACAAAGTATCATCACTTTTGAAGTATAATATTTAAATAATAATTGTGCGCTTTAGTAGTTCAGTAGCAACGCTTATAAGCTGGGACCCAAATTTAGTTAATTTTTTATCTCGGGCAATCATTAACATGTGTATTCCGATTTTTAAAAAGAGGTTATCATGGACTGTATTTTGTACCGGCATTGCGAAGGCTAGCACTTAAAGAAATTGGGAAGGCAGTAAGTTAATCGAACTGTCGTTGGCACTACAGATCTGCTAGCTCATTAGCGATGCAGTTTTAAGATTTTTGCGAACAATTAAGATGATACAATGATATTACATACATCTGTAAAAAAGATTCCTCTTCAATTTTACACGCGTTTTTCACAACGGTGAAACCATTCCGTAGTAAATGCAAAAGTGACGCATTTGTCTGATTATATCCGGTTTCGTGCCGTTATAACTTTGAGATAACGACTGTACTCGGTGTATTTTTTAAATTCGAATGTTTATTATTCGGCCATGTTTCTTGGTATTGTTCAAAGGTTTTATTAAGGAGTATATTGTGTATATAAATGTGGGTTTCAGGAAGGATACAAGAACTCACTATATGATATGATAGTCTGGTTCTTGTTATTAATTTACTGTACATTACTGATCAGCCTATATACATCGCAGTGCAATGCACGGCCCTTCCTCTATAATCAAGAGCACGATTGAATCGTATTAGGCCATTTAGTCCATCAAGCTGTCCTTGTGCCGGTCGGCGGACTTTACATATTATAGAAATACTTTTAAACCGCTATTGCATGTCAATTTTCTCAGGGTGTTTTTCTTCAATATTACGAGTATAGTGCGTGGTGATTTATAACCAGTACTTAGTCTTTATATAGTGTGAGTCAAATGTCCTGTGATTAGAATTTTAAATTTTATTTTCTATTCGGATTTATCATCAGGACCAATACACTGTATAAAAATACTCTCTACTAATACAAAGATTCAAGTCACATCACAATGGCCAGACGCCAAGAGATCTGGCGAAAACGAATGTTGATGTCGATGACGCAATCGGTCCAGTTTGCATCTCTGTTATGCCGAGCAGTGAAAGTTTTCATACCAGAAACGAAAGTGCCCGTTGACATTGACTTTGACTGCGGCTTTTTGTTTTGATGTTTTAGGTGACAAATGGAATTTAGATAAATTAGTTTAATATTAAGTTGTAAGTAGGCATTAGATTAGATTTAGTGTAGTGTAAAAAAGTAAAATTAATTTAAAGATTAAAACGTCTGGATTATTTTTAAATTTTATTTCGTAATCGTTCTTGACAGCCTCCGTGGCGCAGTTGGTTAGACGCCGCCTGTGAAACGTCGCGGGTTCGATCCCCGCACTGAAAGAAATGTTTGTGCGGCCCACAAATATTTCTTCCGGGTCTGGGTGTTTGTGAGACCGAAAAGTCTATCGTAGTTCCTGATACCCACGACACAAGACTCGATCTTAGTGTGGGGTCAGGACTATGTATGTGACTGTTGGGTGTTATTTATTTATTATTTATTTATTTTATTAATAAACGGCCTATATTTTATGTCATAAAGATCTCTGATAGTTAAAATGGATTATATATTAAATAAGTTCCCCCTGTAGGTACAGTCGTGAAACCAACAATAATGCTAATTTAAATGTTACAAATACTGGTAGCATCGCCTATTCTTAATCCAAGCAATTCCTAACGATTGTACACAAGGTGTGTTGACCCCTATCAATATTTCGTGTTCAATTATCAATCTGTAATCATTGCGCGGAGTGGCATTATCAGCCCGTAACGAAAAATAATCATTATAATTAAACAAATCCACGATATTTTATAAAAACTTTGATTGTAAAATAACCATGTTTCTGCTTATCCCCGATGGAAGAATTTATTATTATATTCCAACAGCATTAAAATCTTCCTGAAAATCCAACAAACTAGGTCCAACGAAATTCTTATTAATACAAATTATTCATATAATTTTGGGCATCGAAACCAAATTTTTTAGTTCACCTCACATACGATTACAATGCTAATAAGGCGATTAAAGTAACATCGGATAACTCTATAAATATTCTGATTCTCCAAAAATAAGGAATAACATACAAATCACCAGTAATAAACCACTAGTACCCAACATGAGCAATAAAATGAGATAGTTAATAAAAAGAAAGTTAATAAGCAGTTTCACTAAATAAAAATATATTTATAACACGTGGTTTCTAGAAAACTGGTATCGCTGCAATTTGGTAAGCAAGTTTTATAATATTACTAGTCATTGCATCATAAATTGTATAAGTCTTTTTGATGATTTAATTTAATTAGCATAGATTTTTTTAGCACTAGACTCCATAATACCATTTTTCTTACACGCACAGATTTAATAATGTCTCACTAATTAAAAGGCGGTATTTATGGTTTCCTAGTTCTGCAATTAGTCCACTTGAAAGCCAAGCTTTCAGATATCCCAATGCAGCATAGGGCACTATAATAGAAAATCATCTTCTATACACATAAACAATTTCTAACTGATTGATGTCGGTATATAGTAGATATATGAGAAAACGAATTATAAGAGGACTGCATTAACTTTACAGAACACATAGCAATGTATGAGATTTTTTGTGTTTTTCGCTTTTTCATGTTTGCATGCGCCTTTGTGCGCGCTAATCTTAGAGAAACAATTTCTCTGAATCAATTTCATTGTTTCCCAGGCGATGCCATGCCGGGCCAGCCCTTAGTATTTAATAATTTAAATACATTTTCTTAGGCCAATAAATTTTCCAATATAAAATACAATAAGTATTATACACCTAACTCACCCCTCCCCGGAAAATAACAAAACCCATGAAATTCTCACAAACGTGTTTTTAAGTTAATAGCCTAACCAGCGACCGAATTGTCGGACACGCGACGACAATTTCCGTCACGTACAGTGAATATTAAAACAGTGCTTTTACTCGTACGCATTGGGTAATGGACTCGGCTCCTTTGAAATCTCCAATTGTTCTTATTTGTATCTAAGGATATATTATGAATATAAATTTATTGCACCATCTCCAATGCTCAATTGTGGAGAAAGTTTGTTTTATTGCAGTAATATATTTTAAACTGTTATATATTTTTATAATATTATTTATTATGATTACGTGCTGTTACGTGTGTAATTAAGTGATTGATTTTTTTGTGATATTTTCCAATTATTATTGTTGTAAAGGCAGTCGCTCAAGCGTGATCTAAATTAATTTGTTTTCCAAATGAATTGTTATTTTATAAACAAATTACTTCACAATCACTGTTTATAAAATAATAATAATATATTAGAATAATGTTATAATGGGCACGTATTTTATGAATGTCACCTAATAATACTAAATTTCTTATTTACTAAGGAAAAAAACATTTGAACTAAAAGACACGTTAGATACATAGTTTTGTAATATGCTACTGAATTTGTTGAGCGATCTGAAATTATTTTACAATTCATTCATATTATATTTATTGATGAAATTTCTTTTTCATGCTTATCAATATCGACGAGTAATTAAATATTATAACAAGTTCCTTATTGATACATAATATACTGATATAAATCTGCCAGTCTCCGAGGCGCAATTGGTAAGACGCTAGCTATGAAACAAGAGGCCGCGAGTTCGATCCTCGCATCGAAACAAATATTCGTGGCATCCACAAGTATTTGTTTCGGGTCTGGGTGTTTGATAGACCGAAAAGTCTCTTGTAGTTTTTGATCTGACCCACGACACAAGCCTCGATCTTAGTTTGGGATCATGACTATGTATGTGGATTTGGGGTGAATTTAGTTATTTATTTATTAGTTACACATGATTTATCAGCAAAGGTTTTTCGTCTCTGGGCGTGCTGTATTATATATTAAAAAAATTGGTAATTAATTAATAAATTAATTACCAATTTTTTTGATGAATTCCTTAGAGATACATAATAAAACCGACTCATTAAAAGAACATTTCAAACTAAAAAGCCCTAAATCTGCCACTAAAATAATAATCTTAATAAAACCAATTATACAATTATGAGTCTGACATGGTTGCCTGGTAGACATTGTCTTAGAACGATAAGACCGCCATTTATACTTTGTTGTTTTGTATTGTATTTAATACTGTTATTCTTTTGTTACTGTGTACAAAAAATAATTACATAAATAAATCAATAAATATGTGAATGTAATATTGGAAATGAGATTAGCGAAGATATTCATCGGGATGGGTAGTGGCAGTCGATAAATATTCATGCTACGGAATAGTTGGTGCTCAGCAGCGTGCATCACGTGCGGATTCCGAGCATCTGGCCGCATTATGTGATACGATGAAAGCGAGCACTTCTATTTAACTCTTGTATACTGTCTAAATTAAGACAACTTGATTCTTCAGGTATGAACTTCATGATTAGTTCGTGACTTGTGCTTACTGGTAGTAGGCATGTCATAGGTAGGAGGCCGTCTAAGTAGGTACCACCATAAAGTCAATTTTCCACGCCAAACAGCAGTGTAAATGCACTGTTGTGTTCCGGTTTGAAGTACATTTTTTTTAGTGTATCCCTTTGTATTGTCATAATAATGAATCAGTGTACAATAAAGATTGATAAATAAATAAATACATTGTAGCCAGAACTACTGGCCATATTGAGACTTAACATGTCTCAGGATGGCGAGCGCAGTGGAATGCCAAGCATTGCACTAATTCATGGTGTTTGGTTTTGCTACTGTCCATGAGCGATATTGCTTACTAATAGATGAATGGCAAGCTTGACTCGCCATTCATTCTAATGAAAAACTCTTAGATATATACTACCATTTGTAGTGAATCAAAGTGATTGCTTCATCATCATCATAAATAGATAATTTTGCAATGTCATATTGTGTTTGAATATTAAATCAGGTCTGTAGTAAACGAATCGTCTACAGTTAAAGGGGGGTACATCATTGCCCACGCTGATCATTACTATTTTATTACACTTTCTGAATAGTTTTCGTCGTTTTGTAAGACATTATATCATTCGATAAGATCCAGGATAGGAATTTCAATAGTAAAATAATTTATCAATCTGGCTTGCTGGACTAATTATGAAAGACAACACTGTTCCCAAAATATCGTGTTTCACAACTGCATGAATTTAAAATCTCTTTATTTGCAATTTGTCGTAACTCTTATTTAATTGGATATGTGATAAATAAACGTAATTAATTTCAAAGATTCAACGTCAGGCAGGCGATAGTAAATTTGTAAGATAAATCATTTTGCAACATGCATTGAAATTGTCATGCCGGTCTCACGCAACTGTTGAATGGATATACAAAATGTAACACGAAAAATGCACACCTATAGAAATAGCTACACATGTTCAGGCTAAGAATCGAAATAGGACTCAACAGTTTTTAAATACACATGGCTTATGTAATTGCAAATACTTATCTTATCATCACGTTCATTATTGATTTTTTTTTATTTATTCAGAGGCCTTATCACTTTCAGTTTTCTCTTTACATTTTTTTGGAAAACAAGTACCTCAAAAAGTGCTTAGATCGATTAATAAGCTGATTTTACGCTACCACGAGGGTATACTTAAACCATTTTACAAGTTGCTTATGACATATTGATCCGCTCATTTGTATCCAGAGAAAATGTATACGCATTATACCGAGACGCGTGAAAATATACACTTAGTGGCAAAAAAAACGACCCCGTTCCGACGAGTTGGATCTCTAATGAAACCTGCCACCGATTGCCACTGGTGAGATCTTTGTTACACGTGAGAACAAATCACCTTTGATATAACCAACAAAAAATATGTTAAGTAATTGCAGTCATAACTCAAGAGATCTGAAAATATTTTTTACAGAAGTGATTTACGATGATGCTAAATAATGCAAGCAACTGATATATTGATACTTCGGAAAGACTAGTACAGCATTTATTTCGGATTTTAATGATGGAATCTTAATTTATCAATAGTGCAAAGCTTACTGCATTGTGCTAGATTAATTTCGAGCCAGTTTAATTCGGTCAAATATTATGCAATTGTTGATTTTTTAAGACCGCGTAACTAGTGCACTTTTTTTTATTGTACATTATCGTCGTATTTACGTACATGAAATTCGTTCCTTTACGTAGGCCCAAAAAAACAATAAGGACCAGTTAGAAACGGTTCATATCAATGTGGAAATCCATGAAATAAATGTAATAGATACGTATTCTTTCCATCAATAATCCAAGTCTACCGCAGAAATTATAGTTCATCTCTCAAAACTATCTTGCCAAATGAATTTGACAATTCACTGAACACAACACAAAATATTAACAACAGACAATGTCTCGTTTCATGTCCAATTTAACAATCATTACGAATTTTTGTCGCATTTCATATTAATTTCGTTATTAACGTTTCAAATATTGTCAAGGTTTGTAAACTCGTGCAAGTTGATATTAATCATAATTTGTTGTTATTTTTCTTGAGCAATAATATTTTTAGTTTACCGTCTAATAAAGTTCATTTCATAAATCGTTTCATGTTGTTGAATTTTGAACATATTAAGATATGTTATGTATTTTAACAAAGTTCTAATGACTATTTACTATATAATACTAATATGTTATATGGAAGGCATTGAAATTGATTCTATTAATATAACGTGCTATCCTCCCTAGCTTTCTCACGTACTTGTATTTACCACAAAAATAAAAAACAATCCCTTTTTGTTTCACCTACCACTTTATTGAAATATTTTCTTATCGGAAACAATTCCAAATTTTTCAATTAAAAGCAAACATTATCAGTCAGTTTCTCACAACTAATTGCGCGGCTCAGAGAAACGGAAGAGCAAAAACTCGATAACCATGCGAAGCAATTCTCTCGGCGATTGTGTCGCAAACGACAAGTGGAGCATTTTTGTCGGCCCCGCTGTATTGTTCGGATAAACGTCAGCTGTACAGTTTCATGTCATTATTGGTGAATAAAAAATATGTTTTCACTTCACGCGTTTAATATTCTATCGCTTTTGTTCCGATGTGGATTAGAAAATCCGTTAAGTATCTTAAGAATTTTATTTTCACTGCGTCTTATAATAATTTTAAAATAATAAACTTATTTTACATTCGTTATTTTGATTTACATTTGCATTTTTTATGAGATTTCGTACTTATGCACTGTAGTTTTTTTTATCGTATGTGTCAACAACCACCATCGGTGCACTTTGGAGACGGCCCCGGGATACCGCTCAACAGACGCGCCAGGACCGCCTCCTTGTGCACTGCCGCTTAGCGACGCAGCTTTGGATACTTATAATTACAGTAAAGCGTAAGGTATTATGGCTGGTAAATGACAATCACATCTCGACATAGTACCTAAACAATTTTGCTAATCTGCTTATAAAATATTGTTTGACACTCATTAAACGTGACAAAAATTTACGACGCTATAATTACCCTTATACTATTGCGAAATATGAACTTATAATATTTTTTTACTTACCCACTTATGTGTACTATATACATCGCTTCATTCTACTTCGTAATGTTATGATTTTCTAAATCATATACCACTGCACTTCGTTGTGCATTCAAATGTTATGCTAATTTCGTATTATTTAATCCGAATACGCAGAATTTTGTGCGAGAAACACAAATCAAACATAACATGTAAGTTCGCTTTCATTTCTCATATGCCTATGTAAATGTGGTTGGAGGAAAGTAATATCTATATACGGCTGTGTTTACAGTTATTTACATATTCTACATAATAAATCGAGAGAATATGAAATATTATTTTAATTTACATTTTACTGGTGGTAGGTATCCCATAGTATGTTAGAGGCCACCTTGGTAGATACACTGCGATGTCTATTTCTCCCGCCAAAAAGTGGCATAAATACACTGTTGTGTTTCGCTTTGATCGACATTCTAGCCAGCGTAACTACAAGACATATTCAGACTTAACATCTTATGTCTCAGGTTGGCGAACGCAGTGGAATGCCAAGCATTGCTCTGTAATTCATGGTGTTGTCTGGTTTTGCTTCTGTTCATGAACGGCTGTATCGGTCAAGTGAACGGAATGGCCGTCTCGCCATTCATTGCAAAAAAAAACAAAAGGGGAATTTATTATGAAAAAAGTTTGTTTTTATCACCTTGATAAAACTTATTTTAGTTAAATATAAAAGGATTACATGTATTAGCAAAAGAAACAGAGAGATAATATTATATTTGGAAAAAGAAATAAAAATAATTGAAGTAATTCGTTGTTAAAACAAGCGTCAAATCTTCTTAATATCAATATGGATTTTAGCGCCACCAGCAGAACTTACCCCGAAAAGACTACTGTCAGTTATAATAACTTTTTGACACTAACAATAATGTTTTGATATTACTTGCTACTTAAAAGAAAAGCAATATTTGTCAATACGGTTAAGTACAAAAATTGAGTGACCTTCATTTAAATATTTTATATAATATAGAAGTATAAAGAGTGACAGCATCGAATCCATATCATGCCCAAATTGGATGATAATAGGTTTAAACCCATTGATGTCACCAAGTGCCTCTTAATATAAGTGCATTCATCGTTTAGTTAAACATGATGTCCAAATGCGAGTCACGAATATATCAATAAATAATCTAAATTTTGTATGAGTTTTGTTTGATATTAGATTTGTATGCCATTCACATTACTTTTTGTCAAAAAATAATATTGCCAAAAAAGATCAGCAATAACTACCTAAGAAATAGAAGACAGGAAAAAGATATCGACAATATATTATACTTTCCGCATTCAATAATATTACTTTCTAAAAATACATAAAGCAATTAGCATTTGCCAACCCGCACTAGGCCGGCGTGGTGGACTATATGGCCTAACCACTCTCAATCATACTGTCGATTGTAGAGTAGGCCCGTGCCCTGCAGTGGGACGTATATGGGCTGATACAGAATTAGCATTTACAAACATTATTGTTATATTTATATATGATATAAATAAAATAGTTTGCTATATGCAATAGTTACAGGGGCATAATCGATTTTAATGAAACTCAATTGATTTCAGTGTCGTTTTTTAAACTAATTTACAATAAGTCTTGATGAATAATAGTTACCTGTGCAAGATTCATAGGAGACCTTCCGGGCGGTGTGGTTACTTGACTGGCTACCAGAGACGCCAGGGCCACCCTCTGCTGTCCAGACATCGCCCTGATGATAGGCAGGATCTGCGCGAATTTTCCCACTTGGTCCTTCCTATCCAACGCTCTCAGCACAGCATCCCTGACCATCCCTTCCTTATCCCGCAAGTTATTCGACGATTTATAATTTTTAACAATCGATTTTCTCGTCGTCATCTCGAAGAAATCGTCAAGACTATCGCTCTCCAAAGAGTCCAGGTTATACTGAGGTCGATGGGAGTTGGTAACTCCTGTAGGCTTCACTATTTTAACAGGAGGATTAACAGCAGTCTCATAATTCCTCGACTCCTGAGCTATCATAACTTCATCACTGCCAAAATCAAAGTCTCTAAAAACATTTTGGCATCTAACCAAATTTACTAAGGAGAATATTAAAAAAAAATTAGAGCACGCCATTTTTTATTTTTAACTAATTTACTGACATTATTTATTCACTTATCACATATGAAAATCTAGCAACCGCGAGCACATATTTTTTATGTAGCGTTAGTAGCGCGTTGATGTCTAATGTAAGACGATGCGCGGGCGCAGCGTTCGCCGATTCACCGTGGAGTGGACGCGTGCGGAATCCCCACACACGCGTGCGCCGTAGATGTACTCTCTCATCTCATATAAACGCGCTGAGATATTACCGGAACTGGCGACTTTCACCTTTCGTAGAGGTCGGCCGTGGTCATCTGATAGCTATTGTACTTATCACACAATAACTTCTAATGGTATTGCATAAATGGCATATAACATATCGACAAACTTATGTTTGCGGATGTAAAAATATTTAAACTTTTTTATTCTTCCATTTGCAAAGTATTATTATCATTAGCTTATTTGATATGCTTCATTGATATTTCTCTTGATATACTTCACTAGTAAAAAATACTAAAATAAAAAATATCTATTCATATTAGATTTTGCTTATTCAATATTTGTCAGCAAATTGTGGTTGTAATTATTTTGATTGCAACATAATCAGTTGAATAAAAAGAGTGATGCCGCATTACAGCATACTACGCCTATCATTCTTTACAAATTTATGTACAAAGAAATTTGAATAGTTAATTCGGTATTGTAGCCCACAGGAAAATGTGGTTGAATCGATCATGATAATCCAATTTGCACCGCGGCTTTCACACTTAGTTATTGTTACGAGAGTTATTCACACAGACTTCATTGGTTATTTATTTGTTATGCACGTAACAACCTTTCTTCGAAGTAGGTAGTGCCAGTAGTCGACTCTACATTATTCCCATATAATTTGGTTAAGCGTGAACCAATTAATAGACTTAAAATAAATTTCACTTCTTTAACTTTCAAATAAATTGTTACAAAAATACTGATAGTATGTTACGTTAAAATTTTGTTTCAATCTGTCTTAATTCCCAGAATATTTTTCAATAATCAATTTAGTTCAATTTATGGATTGTACCCTTGTGTGCTGCACGACTCTTTGCTAGAGGAAACTTAAGCTTATAGGTTTGAGAACTGATTTTTTATACTATCCAACTAGAATATTGGGTACACTTAGATATTTCATAATTTTCAAGTCGAAACAACTTTAAATGTGTTTCTATGCATGTGCCTTTAAATTGTTTTTTTTTTTCTTCCTAAAGTATAAAACCTCAAACAGTACCTATTAGTTTAGTTGGATAGTAGCCATATTTATTCTTATTAATGATTTTTTTATTAATAAATAAACTGGATGAAACATCAAAAGTTATCACACTAATATCAGTCCAACAATCATTCTACAAAATAGTTTAAATTTTTAATTACGAAGGATTTCGAAAACGTTAAAATTAAAAAATGAAATAACAATAAACAATCTTCTTAATAGCAACAAAAGCGTTTATGTGGCACTTATAAAATTTAATTACAGAACTGTTCAGTTTAGTTTTTTCTAAATAGTTGGCAATGACGATGAAGATTCTGCCAATATTAAATATGCGATGAGTAAGTACTACTCGTGTATTTTGGTACTGTGAATTGGGGGTACTGTAAAATTGAAATTCTCATTGGGGTCATTACACAGCCTTGTACTGAGATGGCCACCGAGTTGTCGCGATATGGCGCAAAATTAATTTTCGCTAGTAATATTATTATAATTTTGATTTATTTTTTATTAATATTTTTATTTTGTGTGAGAGCATTAAGTTACCTATATTTAATTGTGTTACTCATGTAATTTTATTAAATAAGATTGTTCTTCTAATGTGGGGTACAACATTAGATGAACAATATTATTTAATTATTGATACAAGAAAGGTTTTTGTTTATTTTTTCTTTCTAAATACTAAATTCTAATGTTTGTGTGTTTCAACTGTTGTTATTGTATCGAAAACTAACTATATTAATTAACAGCAACGTAGTTATTAATTACAGAACTGAAACTAATATCATAATTTTAATCTACACTAATATTATAAAGAGGAAAACTTTGTTTGTTTGTTATGAATAGGCTCAAAAACTACTGGACCGATTTTAAAAATTCTTTCACCATTCGAAAGCTCCATTATTCACGAGTAACATAGACTATATTTTATTTTGGAAAAAAATAGGGTTCCGTAAGATATTTGGATTTTTCGGACACAAACTGAAAAAAATCAACCAAAGAAGTTACTTATTTTGCGTACGCTGCCTAAACTACAAAAGATAGAACCATAAAATGTAATAATTAATTGTAGATCTTATAAATATCTACAAAAAAGTCCACGACACACTATACCTATCTATGTCGAGTGAGGCACAACAACCACATTTTTATTTAAAAATCTTGAATTTTTTTTTGGACTACATTTAAACGCGTTTATTTTACTCATGCTATTAATCCTTATCAAAATAAATTATTTCATCAATAAGTACAGTTTATGTTGATAATATTTGGTCTTTGAATGATTAAAATTGGACGTTTGGTTTTGAAGTTGTGGTGAAATTAAAATATTACGATTTCTATCTATAAGAAAATATGTATAAGATATAAAGTAAAATAGAATCGAAGGTACGGGAGAGGGCTGGGATAGATCACAGATTTGTTAGGACGAAATTTAAATGCACGTTATAAAACGGGATGGATAATAAAGACAAGGGACGGGACGGATTGGGAAGAGACTGAACAGGCGGATGAGACGGGATTGAGCCGGACAGTAGGATAGCTACGTCAAGTTTAGGCATACAAGAGTTTATACGAAAAACAACATATATTTGGTGTGGAGTGGAATCAAAAAATATATGCACCCAGGCGAAGCTGGGTCGGGCCGCTAGTGATAAAATAAAACGAATCATTTCTCCGCATTTAGAAATGCTGTCATTATCTCTGTTACCCTCTGGCTGAGAAATATACGGAATAGCAAATGGAGCGTAAAAGTAGGATGTTCTACAGTTATAAATAGCAAGCGGTATGCGTACTCACATGAGCCATTTATCTTTCATGTTGAGCTGTAAAGTCAAGTTTCTAAATTTCAATCTGATAAAACCTGAATATTTTCACGATATCAAATATTTCGGTGAAAATGGTGCTAGTATAACTGACTTTATCGTTGATACGTCAATAAAAACTATGTTTACGGTTTAATCATCAAAATCTTCACCATAAAATATTGTTATTTTCTTTCTGATCATACTGTAGAATTAGCGGACTACCTTCAAGTTTAGGTACAAATATGACTTAGTGAATAGACTGAGTGAGCAATTGTTATGTGTCCATTGATTCATAATACTTTTTTCTCAAATGCTAGTGCTCCCAAGACACCAATGTTGTTATATGTCCAACAAAATAATATGTCATATGAGATAAAAAAAATCATTGTTATATATTTATTTGTTGAATTTAATATCCCACACAACTGTTAAAGTTTGACTGAATCACAGAATACTAACAGAAGTCAAGCTTGTGTATGTACTTCACTTTTGTTGCCACACTCACACTACGCTCGGCGTTTGCGCTAGGGCTGTAACTCTGGCTTATGCGAAAACAATTATTGTCGTAATAGCACTCGAATCGTTTGATTGATTGTTAAAATACAATATAAAAAACAATAACAAAATGAATAAATTGTAATTTTATTTATATAGTCGTTGAGAATGTGTATGTCATAATCAAAGATTATTTATTTATCGTTTTTGTATAATATTGCGTATTTTATTAAGGAAATTTATATTCAATTATTATAATCTGAAGTTTTATATACAAGTGTAATAACTTTTATTCATTCGCTCCATCTTTGCACAAAAAATATCATTAGATGCGTGTTCGAAGCGAGTGACACTCGCGCTCACAGTGGTTTCGACTGGTCTCAAATATCATGTCGGTGAACGCTGTGTATGTGTGCGTTGGTTTCGCGCACTTTGTATGGAGCTTGACTTCTGTGTGTATTCTGTGACTGAATGGACATAGGAATATTTTAGATGTTTAAAAAAATAAATGCGTTGAAGTACTTGGTGATATTTGAATTCAAAAACAACTTGGTTAACATCATAATTTAAAGGGATGACTTAGTAGATACGGCAAGGTACATTACATCTTGGGATGGATAAGTGAGACATAAATAATGACAGTGCACACGCGCCCCCACTTTCGATGACGACCGCACTGCGCCTGCGCACCGCATTGCGTAAAGCAATCGCGGATTCATTTGCTATCCGTCACCTACAGGCCGATTAAATTTTTCAATTTATTTCTTTTCAACTTTATTTCAATGTTTAGACAATATTTTTTAAGCAAATCTTACTTGTATTTTCTGTGCAATATACCTATACATATATGAGCAACGGTAGCCACGGCTACGTAAAGGTACCTTGGCGGTAACCATAAATAGTGTATTATCTACGGCGGTTGCCTTTAATATGTTGTAAATTCGTTTTTATTCTATAGATATTGACGCCATCAGTCTCAATATAGGATTTAATAGCTGCACTCTCCCAATATTTACCACTGGAAAAACGTTATGAAATGTTACAAATTATTTAGTTTAAATAATAGCAATAGTCTTAATCAGTTCTCAAAAAATCAATCTGATTATTTATTGAATCCAAAAAGGCCAGTCGATATAATTAAATACGTATTTAGCAGACTGCCTCGGTGGCGTAGTTATACTAAGGTGCGCTTGCAAAGCTGAGTTCTCAGGTTCGAATCCCGAGTCGGGCAAAGTAATATTGGATTTTTCTATTCATTATCAGCCCGGAGTCAGGAATTTATGCCCGATATGGCGATAGGCGAAATGTGGGTGTCAAGGCACCTCTCCCCACCCCTTCTGGGAAAAAGGCGTGAGTTTATGTATTTAGCATATTTTTGTACCTATACTTTAGTATAATGGCTAACATTTATAATGATTTGGTACATGGAAAGACTTATATAATATGAAATAAGATTATTTGTTGCATCCATTAGCGAAATTAATGATTTTACCATTTTTACTGACTATTTGTTCCTCTTGTACAAAAATATTTTACGAATCTCTTCTGCAACATTATAGTTACTACAGTAATATATTATCTTGTGTTTTTAAGCAGCCTGTATACAAAACGCGATGTACTTATGCGAACAATAAACACTTAAATCATAAAGAAAGTCATGTCGTCGAAACCACACGATTCTTGTGGAAGTTTTCCTTCTTTCCTTTAACCACCATTGTCTATTACGTTGAGACAGTGTTGTGAAACACTATAATAAGCCGCAAACGTGCAGTTATTTCATTGAATTGAATTAAAAATCAAATTAGTTACATTATTATGTTTGTTGTATTATTTTGTATTTATATTTTTGATGTCGGATTTATATAATCTATTTTTTTTTTGTCAATAGTAATTTAAAATCTACGTCTTTTTCGGTTAAATATCTAAAATATTAATTAAAAATATAATAAAATTTAAATACTGTAATCTTTAATGGAAAACTTTGTTACACTGCTATCAAATGCATTAAAAACTTTCGATACTCAAATAAATTAGTACCTAAATAAAATTTAAACTGCACAAAAATAATATATATTTTTGGGGATTATCTAAAAGCGTGCCAAGAAAACAACATAATAAATGTTTATACATTACATTTATTGTTTTAAAATAAAATAAAATCTTTAATACAATTCTATTACGTACATACACTATACAAACACACGATACATGCAAGACTAGACAGTAACGCGAACTGAGTTGAAGAGAGGACGCTACACGCATATTTACAATCATATTAGCACCTAACGATCTAATATGAACTATCACGATAATCTTAAATAGCAGACATTATAATTACCACACTCATTATAGAAAAAAGACACATTTTTCATAAAAAAATACTTTTTTCATATAGTCTCTTTATCGATTTGTTAAATTTACCCTTTGACATATTTGTATATGAATGATGCAAGCCTCATTTAAGGCACACGATTAAATCTGCTACTATACTTTATCAAACTTTTTACTACAAACATTTAGATATTTACATTCAAAATATCTCAACTCACAAATTACAGTTAAGAATTCTATGAATTTTGCAATTTTTTATCACATATAATAATTTAACTACAATGTATTTGATTTATGATGACAATGGGACCATTTACGTTACAATACATTTTTGTCATGATATTTTTAATATAAAATATAAGTTAATAAGTGACGTTCCTTATGCTATGTGCTAGTTACTTGTATATAACCTGTATATAATGCGGGGCATTTTAAAATAGTGCAGTTGAAGATGACACATCTTCATTTTTGTTTAGTTGTGTTAATTTTTTTATTCATTTGCTGTAGAACTGAAAAAATGCTATATACGCCTGGTGCGTAACTTCCATATACATATTTTTTCTAAAAGTTATATCAAAATAACTAGAGCAGTTATAGATAAACTGAAACATTAGAGTTTGTATATCTATGGTTAAATATTGTACATCTGTAGTCCAGTAATATTATCAATTAACATACACAAACACATAACGGCATTTTGGAAAATGTATTTTATAATTAAACTGTCTCTGCTTCAAAAATATAACAAAAAATAAATTAATGTCTTTCCGTCACATTTGGTACCCCCATTTCGAAATAGCACTATACAAATCAGATCCTTGTTTATAAAAAAAATACACAGAAAAACACAACACACCGTATAAAAATATATTTATAAATTAACAAAAAATAACTATTTACATTATATCCACACAAGTTTACACAATTTAAAATTTAATTCTAATACTAAACATCGGTCGTGATTCTCGTTTAATCAGCACTGACGCGTGAAAAAATCTCCTAAGCAAATATCTATAACAAAATCAGTCGTTTTACTGGAGAATGTGTGCCAACACAATACGTCATATTAAAGAAAATCAATTAGTGTTTTTCATGAGATAAAAAGATGAATTGAATTTTATTGTTGATGGAGTTAAGGTGATTTAAAGTACAGCTCCAGTCTCACCCAGATTTTACAAGCGGTATGTAGATGATACTTTCACAATTTTACCATCTGACCAAGTAACTGCATTTTTAAATCACCTTAACTCCATCAACAATAAAATTCAATTCACTATGGAGTTAGAACATAATAAATCTCTTGCTGATAAAAAGATGAATTTGGCCATAAGAACAAATCCATTTATCTGTTCATTTCTTATCGTACCTTCAATGTTTTCTTAAAGTATGTAATCCCGAACTGAACAGTAATTAGTTTCAAGATTCAAATATTTCTTATCAAAACACGTCACAATCCGTTCTAAATGTCACATTCGAATTCCGACACTCTCTTATTCCTACCATCAGGAGTCATTTGGAAATGAGATTCCCTAGTTCCTATCCTGGGAAAGCCATTGAAACTGTTCCTGCTGACCAGGGGATTTTCTCTTTCCCTTTCCCTGTGGAAACTGGAAGTGGAGAGTTTTCCATCTTTCCTCTCTGTGAAATTAGTATCAGGGAAGTTTTTGTCGTTGAATGTGCGTTCGTTGAACTCTCCGTCGGAGAAGTTTCTCTCGTTGAAGGGGACGTCCCTGATGCCGAAACCGCCCATTCTCGGCGTCCCGATGCCGAATTTGTTACGCAGCTCTTCATCGCGAAGATTGAAGGTGCGGTTGTCGAACTTCGCCGGACCGGTTGTTAGTCTGAAATTTATATTTATTTTATACTTTATTAATAGGTTCTTACCTATTTGCTGTTGGATTTACTTATAATAGTGAATTATTAGTAATGATGATTTAATTTTCTATTTTTTTTTTTAATTTAATACCAACAAGTTAATATAGCCAAGAAACTTGTAGCCTCATTGCTCGGTGTAAACTATTTGTATACCTACCTCTGTTCATCCTACGTGAAAAGAATGGGCGATATGCGTGTGTAAGCGCATAGCGTCTATCGATGCTGCATGGCAAAATTTAGCCTAGTTAGATTCAAAAAGCAGTCTCATTTAATTCCTATGTACTCCTGTATCTTAAAATATTTCACAACAAATAAGTAGTAACTACTCATTTGGGTACAAATTTCGATATCTCTATAAAAAGAGATATTTCAATATATTTTTTCATACATGTATTAAACTACTTACTCCCTAAAGCACCGCCTCTCCCTATCATATTCAGCGGACAACCCCTCATCATCATTGATTATGGCTGACGGATCGCTATACACCGAGGAATCTTGGTAAAAAGAGTCCAAATCCACATAATTGCCCTCCGAAGGCTCGTTATCCAAAAGTTCTGCTAACTGCGACTTGAGTTGTGCGAAAGTGGGTCGCTGGGAGGGGTCCGCGTGCCAGCACGAGTGCATGGCTCTGTACAGCTGCGGCTTGCAGTGAGGCGGCCTCTCGAGCCGATAGCCTTCCGTGACGGCTGTCAATACCTCACGCCCTGACATGGCTGCGTAAGGCGTGGAACCTGCAAATACGGGGTGTGTTATGGTAGATAAAAAATGTAAAAATTTAAAATAAAAAATTTAAATTTTTAATACAGGCGATATTTAAAAGGGAAATAATAAGAAATGTATGCAATGCATATCTAGATAAATAAATATTCAAAATAAATACATGTGCAGTTGCATTTTGAACGCAATATCAGAAATGCATTTCGGTTTCGAACTCTCGTAATAAGCACGTTAAAAAACCCTCAAAAGTGGTTTTTTTATATTGTATCAAAAAAAATATAGCATAATAATAATAGTAGATTAAAACATGAGCTAGTGTTAAAATCATACATATAATTTTTCGTAAAGCTTAATAAATCTAATTTAAATTTAACAATACCGAATATGTCTATGGTCAAGAGAAAAACGCAGTACTACAATAAAATTAGAAATCTCATTGTATTCGGGTACATTAAAACTATATTTTGTTAATACATATTTTGTTTGTGTGCAATATAACGTGCTAATTCATTGCCACACAAGCTTTTAACTTTTGAAAGATCTTTTCGATAAAAAACACGTGTTTGAGCAACCCATCTATACTATTCACAAATATTTGTGGTGGTTTACGATCTCTTATCTTCATGTTTTCACATGCCAGAACATTTTTTCAAACACAATGATATTAAATTGTTACCTAATAGTACTTTCAAAAGTCTTTCAAAAAGAAACCTTTCATTTCACTCACTTTCAAAAGTCGAATGTCATGTTTTTGCAAGGTTGATCTGTGTCAGTGACGAACATAATATAAAAGATAATCTTTTATTATAACTACAAGATAATAGAGCATCAATGAGCTATGTAAATAGCTTCTATTACGTGTCATATTCATCTTACGTAAGAAGTTTAACGCACCATTTAATGTATAAAATATTTTTTTTCCTGTTGATAGAAAGTTTCATGATTCATTGTGTTGCCATACAACTTGTAAATAAATGCAAAGTTTTTTCATGTCAATAATTTTACAACATGTCCAACGCTGTTTTTCTTTCAATAAATATTTAACAATTCTCTAGAAATTGTCATGAAAATGTCTTCCCGCCACTGAAACCACTTTTTCTTTATATTGCTAGTTTTTTTGTTTGTTTAATATAATACTTATAACTCACACGAAACATTACTAATTATATTTACTATTATATGTACATACATCAACTTACGCCTTTTCCCAGAAGGGGTAGGCAGAGGTGCTACCAGTACAACCACATTTCGCCTTGTGTATTCCGTCCCACAATGGGATAAGAGGCGAGCCTATCGCCATATACAATTTCCTGACTTTGTCCGACACCTCATTCCAACCCAAAACCTCAGGGTTGTAATCATACTTTTTGTACCGCAGTACTACGCGTAATTATATCTCTACATCGTATAAAACAAAGTCGCTTTCTCTGTCCCTATGTCCCTTTGTATGGTTAAATCTTTAAAACTACGCAATGGATTTTGATGCGGTTTTTTTAATAGATAGAGTGATTCAAGAGGAAGGTTTATATGTATAATACGTACATATTATTGTACAGAAATCTATTTGTACCCGGGCGAAGCTAGGCCGGGCTGCTAGTTTATATATAAATTATATCATCACCACTCACCGAGCGTAACAATTTCCCACAGCAAAATGCCGAACGCCCACACGTCAGAGTGGTGGGTGTACACGTTGTAGAGCAGGGCTTCGGGCGCCATCCAGCGCACGGGTAGAGCTCCGCGGGCGGCTCGGGCGCTCGCCCCGGCGCTCCGCGACATGCCGAAGTCCGCGATCTTGCACAGCTTGTTATGGTCTACCAGGACGTTGCGAGCCGCCAGGTCGCGGTGCACGATCTGTTGAATATGTTTTTGTTGCATTGCTTGTTTTATTTTATCAATTATTAATTCGCTTATGTAAGCACGTCAATGGTCTGAAATATCATTTATGTTATTACTAGCTTTTGCCCGCAACTTCGTCTGCGTTATTAACTTTATTTATAATATGTTTTCTATTACGTCCTCATTTCTCCCCTAAAACTGAGAAAATTCTAAAACTCCGAATTAAGTCACTATTTATTAGTGAGCATCCTGTCGGGCAAATCATTTGGCTATATATATTACTTACTTTATCAACAACGATCTCCCGCTTTTACTCCACTTAAAACATAAAAAGCCAAAACCTTACAATTGGTCATTATTTATCTATAATAAGTAAATACTATTAAACATAATAAATTCCTCCCTCTAATATTTATAATCCCGGAACTACGCACAATTTTATTTATGAGTATTATTTGCGCGAAACCCATTGATGGATATTTAAAATGAAAGTTGCTTATGCCCGATATTCCAACACAACCTTCCGTCCATTCCTTCCTTTTCCCTGACCGTAAATGTGAAACTCTTACACTTATGAACAACGTACAAAATTAGTAAAAATTAAAATATTGCTTTCCCTATCCAGTTCTTGAATTATACTATCAAGCTCAATTTTTAAGGGTTATTTTGTACCCACGGAACCCTAAATACTTTTTATAAAATTTAATCCCCTTCGTGCCATTTTTCCAAAATTAGTGCATGCCAATTTCTTGTGTTTATAATAGGTAGCTGAAATACGAATTTTCGTACCAATAACAGCGGTTTCGATTTTGTATACAAAATTACAACCCTTATTTTAATCCCTTTGAGGCTAATTTAAGACAAAAAAGGAAGAAATTATTTTTGTTTTTAATTGACTACCTAAACTGCCAAGTTTGAAATCTGTACCTTTCACGGTTCGTTTTTCCACACAACACAATTTCACCCTTTTCACTCCTTTAGGGATTGAATTTCAGTAAATCCTTCATTAGCGCTGCTCTACATTATGATAGGATGCCCCGTGTAAAATTTCAAGTTCCCAACTTCAGTAGTTTCGGTTGTACGTTGATGCGACAGTTCGATTCTACAAAATTTCAACCCTTACCACTTTAGGGTTAATTTTAGAAAAATAAAGTATGCAGCTGTGTTTGTTTTTGATAGATTTACAAAAGTGAAAAATTTGCTAACTGTGGCTTCAACGGTTTCGATTTTCCATACAACTGTTTTTTTCCCTTTTCACCCCCTTGGGGGAGGAATATCTTAAAATCCCTTCTTAGTGCTACCCTACGTCACAATAGGAATCTCTGTGTAAAATTTCACGTTTCTAGCTCCAGCAGTTTCGGCTGTGCGTTGATTAGACAGTTCGGTTCTACAAAATTTCAACCCTTATTTTAACCACTTTAGGGTTAATTTAAAAAAAATAAAGTATGCAGTTATATTGGTTTTTGATTGATTAATGAAAGTGCAAAGTTTGACAACTGTGGCTTTAACGGTTTCGATTTTCCATACAAACGTTTTTTACCCTTTTCACCCTCTTAGGGGTTGAATTTCTAAAAATCCCTTCTTAGTGCTCACTTACGTCACAATAGGAACCTCTGTGGAAAATTTCATGTTTCTAGCTCCAGTAGTTTCGGCTGTGCGTTGATTAGACAGTCATTAAATCACCCTAGACTCGCAACACTTCAACCCTTATTTTAACCCTTTTATGGCTTATTTTAGACAAACAAAGTATGCAGTTAGTTTTCTTTTTAAATGACTAACTAAAGTGCCAAGTTTGACAATTGTAACTTTAACGGTTTCGATTTTCCATACAACGGTTTTTTACCCTTTTCACCCTCTTAGGGGTTGAATTCCCAAAAATCCCTTCTTAGTGCTCACTTACGTCATAATAGGAATACCTGTGCAAAATTTCACGTTCCTAGCTCCAGTAGTTTCGGCTGTACGTTGATACGTCAGTCAGTCAGTCAGTCAGTCAGTCAATCAGTCAGTCAGGTTCCTCTTTTATATATATAGATTATTGACTAAGGGTTATTTATATTAAGATCAGTGTATACAGAATATTTAAAATATTTAAATATTACCTGCGAGGCAGTTAATAAATCACAAACGTTAAAAAGTTTTTTTTTGTTCTAGTGTGGAGGTGTGAATAAGAATTTACTACGCTACTGCTGATGATGGCAAGTTATAATTTTTATTATATTACTAAAGTAATGAGAAAAAATTTTTTTATTTTATTTTATCAATTACGGAAAACCTACAGCTAGATTACATAATAACATAGACACATAATATAAGAGGGCCATTTAGATAGAATATCTTACGATACTTCAAAATTACAGCAGTTATATTAAGGAAAAATAAAGTACTTTTTGACGCGTTCTGATGAAATACAGTTAAAGTCACACAAGATACGTTTGCACTTCATGTAAACAGTTTAAAAAAAGTAATACAGTCTCCTCACCCCCTTTGAAGCGATATAGTCCATCCCACGCGCGACGCAGTACGCAAAGACCGTGAGGTCCCGTGACGTCAGCGCGGGACTAGCGCCGAACCGGTCGGGCCTGGCGCGACGTTCCCGAAGGAACGCTAGGAGCTTGCCGCACATCACGTACTCCATTATCAGCAGGTACGGCTCTGAAACAATTGATTTTGTTGCTATCATATCTATACTGGTAGTAGGACTCTCATATGTGAGAGGCCGGCTGGGTAGGTAACACCGTCATGTCTAGTTCTCCCGCCAAACAACTTTGTGAACCTAAAATATTGATTTTTATTTTTTTATTTTTATTTTTAACCGGTTTGCAGAACATTATAGCCAGAGTAACTACTGGATATGTGGAGACTTAACATTGTATGTCTCAAAATGGCAAGGGCAGTTTGAATGCCAAGCATTGCTTTGTAATTCATGGTGTTATTTGGTTTTACTACTGTCTATGAGCGGTTAAATCGCTTACTATCAGGTGAATAGCACGCTCGTCTCGCCATTCTGTAGAAAACCTATTTTCACTTCTATTGAACTAAAAAATTTCATTTTGCTAAATCTTAAATTATCTTAAGCATTTGTAAAATCTGACGTTAGCTTATATTCCTTCACCACCAGATGTTGTTATGCAGACTGCATACTTATAAAGATCAATTTCCCCGATTGATTCCAACGTAAGTAATTTTAATTTATATTTATTTGGTATTGTTAATTTTTTCAAGCCAGTAACCCTTATTATCCGCTACAAACCTTGTTCAGTGCAGCAAGCGAGCAGCGTCACCACATTAGGATGCGTGCCTATCTTCTGCATGATATATATTTCGTGAAGGAGCTCTTGCTTCTCTTTTTGTGAAGCCGTCTCCTTAATCGTCTTGACCGCTACCAACCGCGTCAGTCCATCGTGACCGTTTAAGTCGTCAGCTTCTGCTTTCCACACCTGTAATGTTTGGAATTGTGAGGCTGTATAAATTACATAAAATTATTTGAGAAATATCAAAACAAACTATAAAGTTCCATCGACAAAATCCAATAATAAAATACAATAATAAACAGTGGGCTTCAATTCACATAGGATACGCTCTTACGAGCCTCGTTGAATGTTTTCTTTTAATATTTGTTGTAAGTATACAAACACATTCATGGAGATCAGGCGTCCTTAAAACAAAGACAAGGTCATCAAACCTTTTCAACTAAAGTTGATATTCATACACATTTATAAAAGTAATAAAAAACAATGTATTCTTACCTGCCCAAAATTGCCTTGTCCCAATAAAGTCTGCAGCCTCAATTTGTTTCTCGGAAACTCCCACTTTTGATCAGGCATGGTCGGCGTGGGCAGCGGAGGCCGCGCCACAGGCGTGATGGGTGATTCTTTCTTAATCTCCCCGTCATCGAAGTATCCTTCATACTCCGTGTCTATATCTTTGGTCTTCTTGTTCAATATATTTCTTAAAACAAACACTACGATCGCAGCGACGGGCAGGAATCCTAATCCAGCCAACACATACGATGCTGTATATGATTTTTCAGCCTCTATTACGACTTCTTCGTTTTGTGATGATGGATCCCCCTCTTTTGAATTATTTATGTCCTGCGGTTGTAATATTGAAGAGTTTGTTGATACTATAAGAGGTTTAGAACTGGATTCTGACGATGTCCTAGACGTGACTATGAACGGTTTGAAAGTAGTTGTTTCAATACCTGGTGTTGAAGTAAAAATACTCGTTGCTGGCGTAGTGTCTGCCATCGTTGTAATCTTATCAGTGGAGGTCGTAGGCAAAGGCGTAGTCGTTGTAGTAGTCGTAGTCGTGGGCCTGCGTCTCCTCAGACTATTTTTAGGTCGTGCCGGAGCAATAGGTGTCGAATTCTCGAATTCGTTTTGTCGAAATAATATCGGTAATCTATCAGTAGTTAAAGTTACAGATTCATTTTTAACATCAGAAGATAGAGCATCGGAAACTGGTGTTTCCGTCGAGTTGGGAATTGGACCCTCGGTTGTTGTAGTTCGTATTCTAATTCTATGCCTCTGAGGTCTGGTCGTTGAAGGCGGCTCTGCAGTTGTTTCAGTATCATTAATTAAAATTGCTTTTGGCGTTGTTAACATTTTACCTTCATCGTTGGCAATTGTCGTATTATCAGCTTCTTTTCCTCCCGAATCAGTTTTATTCTGTCCTTTCATAGAAGAAGTAATCGATATCGACGTAACAACTGCTGTGTATACAGTTGTTGCAACCTTTTCGGTAGTAGCATTTGTGGTTGTAGTAGGAAGAATTTCAGTACTAGGGGATACAGTTACCCTAGATGGTCGTCGTCTTAAATTGAAATAACTGCGAGTGTAATTCCTTGGGGCAGTTGCGTTAGCTCTAAAGACTGTGTCCTTGGTGACATTGTTAAGACTAAATTTAAGATCTTTTGGAACAGTGGCATTCGTTCTATTACTTTCTTTACTTTTATCGAAAGAACTAGGAGTAACATTTTGTATGATAGGGTCTGTTACGTTCAATTGTGCTATGCTCGGGGATTTTGCAGTTGTGGTGGTGCTAGTAGCAAATTTTCTATAGGCATTGACTAAACCAACATGTCTAGCAGGTGCAGGTCCTTTCACTGTGTTCCTTATTTTATTTTTTTCTATAATATTTTTAACGACTGACACATCCATGTCTTCGTTCACTTCTTCCTCATCTGCGGTCGGATTTTTGTATTTTTCTGTTGCAGAATATCTAGAATTGAACTTCCTTTTATCTAATGGAGGTGCGATGAAGTTAACTGACTTTGTCGAAGCTGATAAAGAAGGTGAATTGGTTAAGTTATCGTTAATTGCAGGCCCACCAAGTTTCTGGCCGAAATAAATAAAAGGTGCCATTTCTTCGACAGGTAGTTCAGACTCTAAGGGCCTGAAATGATTATAAATCTCATCAGACATAAACAAAGTTTGATTTTTCTCTTTCTCAGTTTCAACTTTCTGTAATTTTGTGGTTTTCGGATCAGTGCTATTTGCAATGGTATTTGTTTCGGTTTTATCATCCTTATCTTCTTCATTCGCATTTTCTGTAGTTATTTCTTTTGATGCATTATAACTATCAGTGGTACTTTCAATATATACAGTTGTATTTTCTTTTATCTCATTACTAATAATAGTTTTATTTAGGTTAGGATTTTGTGTCACGTTCTCCGTATCAGAATAATTTAGTAGGTACAATCCATGATTGGATTCGTCTACTTGAAATTCTTCGTCAGGATCTAGATCTTCTTTGTCAGCACCGTCGAATTTATCTGGTGGGACATAAATTATGCTACTCTGCGTAACTTGTTCAGGTATAGTTACCGCTTTATTTAAACTAATAGGTTCTCTTCTTCTAAAACCTGATCTACTTCTATTGTCTTGGAATACTCTTGGTACGAACAAGTGTCTTACTTCATGTGGTTTTACATCTTGGCGTATTTCTTTGTTGCCATCGGAAGTGATTAATTTGAGCGTGGATGTGGGTCCGTCGCTAGAGTTTTCAAACGTAAGCCTCTTCACTATAGAGCTGTTTGAGTCTCTTACTTCTAAATGGGCGTAAGTTGTGTTTGTTCTGAAACAGACGGAAAGAATATATTACATTTTATAACATTATTACATACGAGTAGTCGCAAAAAATTAAACATATTACATACACATTACGATTGAAGGTCTTTTAATGACCCAACTTTATTACTTTCAAAACGTTTAATTTATAAAAATAAATTAAACGTAAACAAAAAATACTGCTTACAGATAACTGTAATTTAAAAGTGACATTCCAAGCGCTCGTTACTACCAACTAGGTCAAATAACTTAACTTACTTGGTTAAATAAGTGACAATTTGCCTAAATGTTTACCCACCCGTTTAGCATCACATGTCTTCATAGTTTATTATGTACCGTCGTCTTTTACGTCTTAAATTTAGATCGCGGTTTTGTGCACTAGGAGGATTTAATCGTTTGGAATAAACAAGGCAAAGTATACACAATATTATAACAAAACTAATTTATTAACAAAACAATGAATAATTTAAAATCCATAATAATCCAACGCCATCCTATTATACTCTAAAGATATTTGTCGATATGATTTTTTTTCTCTCTTGGAAGAAGTCTCATGTTGTTTCCTACACCCCCTGGTATTTTAATCGGAGTTCAGGACTGTCAGATTTCTTTCTATTTATGTATTTCTCATTTCGATGTCTATTAACTAAGGTTTACCTTTAACCATTCCAATATCCATCGCCCTCAATGACAAGAATTCGTTAATACCCAATGCCTCTAGAGCAATTACTATTTTAACTTGAACAATCAATCAACTCACTTGTTAGGCCTTTGTGCTAACGTGGACAGTGTATTGAAGTGAGTCGCCAGTCTTCCATGGAGGAGCTGCCGTCTCCTCGCAGCCAGGAGCGACAGCAGCTGCGAGTCCCTCGTGGCATTGGCACTGCTCTGTGTTGTTGTTCTTCTACCACCTGGAAACAATTGGTGTCCTTTAGTATGTTGTGTTTGTTGAAATTTGGTGAATTAGAGTATATAAATTCGTTGGCTGTTTAGTTATATCGGTTAGGGAAAAATCATAATGATCCATAGAAATGTTGTAAATTCGTTCGTTGATTTAGGTATATCAGTTAGGGAAAAATCATAATGATCCATGAAAATGCATGGAGTTTGCAGAGGCCTGTATATTCCTGGCTATTATATACAGGTGTCACTATACATATTGGACTTAACTTATGTTTCCTCAGCTTCAAAAGAAGTAGACTAATTTAGTAGCGCCGTCTAAGTCCACAAATCAATGTTTATTTAGATTGTGATTTTATCACGACTTTGCAATTAGTATAATGAATACGTTTTCACAACAATGTCCTTCACTTCCCGCGGCTTCCTCAGCTGACGATCGGCCGTAACAATTATCGTGGACGACAGATTGTTTGGCGGCCGGCGCAATAGAAACAATTACATGTAATCAACTAGCGATCCGGGCACAGCAACCTTCGCCTACAAACATTACCTCAGCGAACTAAGAACAGTATGCCAACATCGATGACATTTCGTGAATGTGTGTGGATAATTTGTGTTTCCTTGCCATTTGTTTTATAAATATTGTGGACGATTAACTTTAAAATTAAATACATCAACAATCACTCTGTGCTGACCCCATACTAAGATAAAAAGAAAAAAAAAGATTGGTGTCGTGGAAATCAGAAAATATTTGCATTAACATAACAATGAGTACGAAAGACTGTTGTCTTCTACGCAAATTGAATCGGAAATCTTTCATTTCACCACCAGCTTTCAACCTCATACGCTACGGAGATTGTTGATTAAAGGCAAGCGTCCACATATTCACATCGTGCATGTCGAACACATTGTATCAAACGGGTCCCGAATATGTGGACGCCCGCCTTTATTCTCAGAAAAATAATGTCACTTAAAATAAACATAATTTTAAGTTAGATTAATTCTTTTCAACGCACGCACTTCGCACGTATGCTTGCGACAGCGCGAGGCCGATGTGCTGTCGTCCATTTCCAAGTAGTTTCGGTTAACGCGTCGACGCTTTTTTGCACGTGATCAGCGACTAATCAAGAGATATGTACGATTCATTTTTGTTAGAAATATAGTAACTTTTGTTTGTATTTTTGTTTTACTATACAAAGGCTGCTGCAACCACATAACTGCATTACTGCTGCAACGATATAATATCTTATCTTTAATATATTTAGTAGAACATAAATTATAATGGATATAAAAAACTACTTTTATATACTCTAAAACAAGCAATAAAATAACTTGGTATACTTGAAAATTTTCATTAAATTAACTGAATTATGTTGTCATACTGCCAGTCCCTATATAGGTCCACAGTAAGACAATAGATGCAGTGACTTCAGCCACAACTTGCTCGACCATAAACGGCCTTGACACGCGCGGAGAAAGCATGCAGCGAAGACGTTTGAATTACAATTAACAATTCAATCAATGGAACTTTGATCAAGCGAGGTTTATTGACAAAACTGTGGGCGATTCCGTTAGGTATTTCCATTAGTATAGAAACTTGTGTAAGTATTTCAATAGAAAAACTTGTGTGTGTTCATTTATTTTTATTTCAATCGTATTAGAAAAGCAAAGAGAAATCTTCTTAATAACTTGTATTTGTCTGTTTCCCAGACATTAATTCGGAGCAAAACAAACACATCTATCAGCAATTAAATTGTAATGCCTTATTTTTAAAAGCTTTAAACCCTATAAATATCCATCTTTAATAAAATCTAATCCAATTTCGAAGTATGAACACAATTTTTATTTGCACATATTACGCCAATAGTAATGTACCCAAACACTTAAACCCATTTTAAAACCTACGGCATCTCCAAATATGTATCCAATGATCCCATATATATCGAACACCAAGTTATTCTGCAGTTACACCCAATAATTTACTAATTATCAATAACGTACAACACAATTAGTAACTCAACAGGCAGCAGGTTTCTCTCGCGTGCCCGATGTCTTTCAATTTCACTGCACACGCGCATCGTTTTTATGCGCTGCTAAACGATAAATAATCTTTACAAAAACTTATATATTTGTAGATTGGTTAATGAGTTGTCATGTGACAGTCTATCGACGCTTTTTAATGTATTTTTAGGTATGTTGTGTCTGAATGTCTACGGTACTTTATTGGTGGTAGATCTCTTTTGTGACAGGCCACCTGGGTAGCTACTACCGCAATATCTATTTCTCCCGCCAAACTGTAGTCTAAATGCACAAATACAAATCATATTGTAGTATGATTAACAACTGGACATATTGAGACTGTCTCGAAATGGCGAGTGCAGTGGAATGCCAAGTAATGCTTTGTAATTGGAGGTTGTTCGGTTTTGCTACTGTTTATGAGCAGTTGTAATGCTTAATATCAGACGAACGGCATGCTTGTCTCGCTATTCATTGCAATATAAAAAAGTACTGTAATATAATTCACCGAGCAGTTACACACAAAGTACCGACCCTTTAGTAAGATACCAAGTCTTGTGTTGTATTTATCAAATATATAATATCATTAACATAGGCAATATGACGTGACAGTTACATCAAAAACGTTGTATTGACTATCCAGTCCAAAAACAATATTAGCAAAAATGGCAAGACGTGCAGTTTCCACCCAATTTAAGATGTACGGCAATATATCCCTAAATGGCGATTTAAGTTGAAATAACGGAGGACGAGTTGGAGAGTGCGCGGGAGAGATGCCGCGATACGCCTCGATGCATAGGCATTGAGACGTTCATGAGTGGTATTAACGTAAGCGAGGAGGCATTGAAAAAAAATTGCAAAGCTGTTCAAAAAAATATTTTTGAATATGTATGTATCAGCCCTATACGTCCCACTGCACGGCACGGGCCTCCTCTACAATCGAGAAAACGATTGAGAATGGTTAGGCCATATAGTAATTTTTATATATAGTTTACTTGTATTGTCACTGAATTATTGTATATTTATGTCGTAATAGTAATGATCAAAGAATATAATCAGTAATAGGTCAAAACAATATCTCTTAGTTTGCCTAAATATACATAAATTAAAGAGTTGCATGAAAAGGTATGGAGGCTGTAAAAATTCTTTGTTTTTAAAAGAAATTTCTTTGTTTGATACTTGCACAAGCTGAGTAATCCATTGGTTTTCCTTTTTCTATTTTTCTAAAGAATGTGATACTTAATAATTCTTCCTCCGATGATTTGTGGAGTCTATGGCAATAATCTTGCTCTGTATCATGAGTAAAAAATATAAGTATAATCAATGCAATCGTTGCTTAAGAAGACATTGTACTATATCAAATACGCAAAATTCAAGAATGCATTACACAATTCCTTTCTCTGCAATTTTTACTTACATGTACAAAGAACTATGAATAGCAATTCGCCTATGATTCAGTAATACCAACGTAACAATGTTTTGTCGAGTGCAAAATTCTTATTAAATCGGTTGAATAATGTTGCATAAACGAAGCCGGCTCCCACGATATTTTTACGAATCTGAGATTTTTTTGCAATTTCAATTCACCAGTCCGCGTTTTTGGTGTATATTGTGAACGAATAGCGATTTGACGATTGTTTTTAAGAATATTTTTATGGCATATAAACATAACAGCCTGGTATCACTCGAATAAAATTAATGCCTCGTTGAACCCATACATATGCGTTCTGACTTAATTAGCATTTCTAACTTTCTGGTTATTTTCCAGACAACATTTTATGAACTAGTCATCTTACTCACCTCTTCATTTACTTCATTATATTTTGATATAATTTATTTATATATTTATTTATATTTATTAGGGAAACATACAGAACAATAAAACATATATAGCAAGACACAGTAAGTAACAAATGATCCAGTGAAACTTCCACAATCAAGTTACACATAAACAAAGCAAGTGTAAAACGAAGCAAAACTAAAATTAAAAACAAACGAAACGCCGCTGTGCTACAGTAAATAACAAAAAATAAATTAAACAATTCTGTAACATCTCAAACAAATTTTAACTACAATAATAAAAAAAGGACAATTAAATATAATCAAATTTCAGTTAAAACATAATTCAATGAATGGATAATGTAGGAGACAACTATAATATACTACAATTTGGATTTAATTGAATTAATAAGTAAACATTTAAGTTCATTACACGATAAAAAGAATATGTCGATATCGGAGAAGTTTTTATTATAGTTATTTACTAAGTATATCGAAATCCTAGCAAAATGGATACCCAAAACAGCAAAAATATTCAACTCTTTTGAAATAACCTCACACAGCACAGATTACCAGAACATCTTAACAACTTATCAAACCAACCTTATCATATCTAAAAATCACTTTTATATCAATCAAATATCAATTAAAACCCAATCACGCCGCCGCTCATGCCTCGCGGTATAACGGTACGGCCCGTTCACTGGCGCAGCGCGGCGCACTATCGTAGCCTATTCGCTTAACCGTACAAATGGGTTTACGTAATGCAAGTATAACGGGATACTTGTTTACTCGTCGCGGACTCGGGACTGCAGTGTATAGGCTCTGCGATGTTTGTTATAGCTGTGATTTTTGTTCTGAATAATTTCAATGCTGTCTTAAGTGATTTCGAATTCGGATAAGACAAAATATTTATATTATTGTCGCAAAATTTAAAAACTGTTTAGGGTTTACGAAGCATTAACCTTTGATAAGTTTCCCGATTATTTTCTTTCTTTCTAGTTATTTTCTTTCTTTAACGAAATGTTAAAAAACAATTAGCCGGCATAATTTTATCCATACATGCTCTTCTCAAGTGTACAATCACTTTATCGCTTATAATATCTATTAAAAAAAATATCAATTAAGCAAAGAGATTTAACATTGAATTAATCATATGCAAGCAAACCCACGAATAAAAACGTGCCTAACAATATAACAATCGCGATTAAACCACTAATTGATTGTACACGTCTTATACTCGATGTTTGATTATCGATACCCAACAGATCTGAACTATGTCAAGGTTGGCACCACTGGGCGCATTCGATTTTCAAATTACTGCCGATGACATGAGATGACCCCTGCGCTGAACAAATAATTGAGATGGTAACATTTAGATTTGACAGCGTGGGTGCGTTCATATTATTATTTTGATGTGGTGATGACGTCGATGCGTAAATGTTATGACTTGAAATTAATTATCACGTAGATTAATACAATGGAATGTTATTGGGTTTTAGTAGTTGCGTATTAGGTGTAAATAGCCTTTAGATGTTTTTTTAATTCAAAGTTAACCAAAACAAACCATGATTTGTGTTAAAAAATTAGAAAAATGTAGTTTGCTATAATATTAAAGAAGCTGGATACACAATGGTTGATCCAGAAATGCGTTTTGCGGAAACGGGTCACAATGACTGGTTTTTAATCGTGTGACATTTACGCTTGTGCATTATTTTGCTGCTATATAATTTAAACCATTCAACAGAGACACTTCTTTTGTTTCGATGGAAAACGTGCTAATAGCTAAGAAATTAAAGACACTTGTTTTATTATAGTTTTCATAGTCGGCGTGCATGCATGCCACGGAGAACTTCATAACCATTTTACATTTTTCATTGAACGTTCATTATGGAACGAAAAAAGCATGGCGGCAAATGACTTTAATTTATTATTATTGGATTTAAGTTCATAAATCTATGGTTAATTTAACTCATATTCGTCCACCGTGCTGCAAAGGCCTTCTCAGGAATAAATAATTGAACGTTATTCAATTTACCATTAGTACTTTTTTTGCATAGCTTGTTCGGTGGTCGCGTCTCAAAAAGGAATAGAACTTACAAGAAAAATAGTGATATGAAATGAATGAAGAAAAAGGACCAGTCGATAACTTTACTCAGATCACTTCATTTAAAAACATGTATTGAAGGTTATTTTTACACAAAAATTTAACACTCCACTATAATTTGGGAATTTATGTGCGTTATTAAAACATGATTGTTGTACAAGAGCTGGCATTTAGATGTGTGTTTGATGCAAAGGTTATAACATATTGTGCGAAAATATTTCATCTTCGTACAATGCAATTAAACTTTATAAAGTTTTTAATCTTTATGGTGTAGTGGGCGAGAAGCTAGTTGTGAAAGGAAGGAGCGCGGGTTTTAACTCATTGGGACAGTCTGGTTTAAACATATTTTGTTTTCTCTCTTCCCTGATATCTACACATAATAAGACAGACATCAATTATATATGTTATTGTGGGATAAAACTATCAAACTAAAAGGTACATTAATTACTGTTCGTTAGTAATTTAGTTATAGTGAATTTATGATATAATTTGAACATACAAAAACATAATATTATGTAACAAGAGTTCGCTTTTGCATCAGATCATACGTTATGCATTAACGGTTCTATATTTATAAAATCAAATCCCAATAAATAATATATTTATCTATACTTGCACATACTCTCTTTAGAATAAGGTTTTATTCAACAAGATATACTCAGCTGCTATTTCACGTCACATTTATATAAAGGGCCATACTTTGTTGCTATTTTAAAACAATTCTCGTTAAAATATACCTTACACTCCTTTGCTAATAAGGGTTTATTGAGGCTGAGTATACTCAGCTGCTATTTCACATTTATAAACCGCGCCTTACTTAGTTGTTACTTTGCACGTGACCCAAACACCCAACATTTCCACACCACGACCTATACCGTAACAGTTCCCATCTGCAGTAGAAAGTAATCACAGTGTAGTGATCCCGAATGTTTCGCAAAGAGAGAGGCAACTTCGATCCGTACTGGACGGCGAAAGGGCCTGAAGGCTGAGAATATTCCGTTTCGAAACTAGCCAATTGAAAATGGTATAGCATCTGTATTGGAACATCTGTTTGATGTGTCTGCTGTGGTTAAATGTTACGGTATAGGGTCCGGTGAATGGTGAATGGAGGTGATATTTTATGATATCGATTAATGTAGGTATCGATGATTTTGGTATTAGGATTTATTTTGGTGACATTTTTCACACACACACACACACACACAACACACACCTTAACACACACACAACTTAACACACTTTTATTTACGAAGGTTAATTTGTCTTACATAATTTTTACTAGCTTTGCGAAAAATATTATAGCTCGGCAAAATCGAATAGAATTCATTTTCAGACCTATATACTTTAATTTTATTCGAATGTAGGAACGACAGCCTTTTAAACATTTTTACTTTTGATTATAGTTTTATATTAATAAATAATGTGACAAATAATTGTATAGTGTACACCATTTTTATTCGATTTAAAATTAAATAAGAGTTCCTTGCGAAATTTATATTTATTTAAAGTATTTAAAGTAGCATAAAAAAGGGAAACAAAAAGTAATTGCAATTCTAAATTTAAAATTCTAACACGATCAACCACAACATATTATCGCTAGTTACAAAAACAACATAAATAAAACAAAACAACATCTCGATCATACAAATCACAATTCTTAATTCAAAAAACGATGACCAAAGCGAGCGGTCAATTTTTCACACCTCGATTGAGACATAACTGTCTTCATAAACGTACAGAACTGGTTATATCTCAGTCGGATGCACTCGCTCACTAGGTCAGTCAACTTGCTCCAGAATTGGACCGAAGAATTTAGTGCCTTTCGCTTGACCACTTAAATGACATTTAGTGCCAATCCGATGGTATATGGAAAATTTGATAATTTATACCGGTATTGGGCAAATTAAATCAGCCCACATACTAAAGTCTTGCACTTATTATAAATATTAATAAATTAATTAAGTGGCCTAGTTCCATAGTTATCTTGTGGCTCATATTATATACTTATTTCTGTACGTAAGGACATAAAGTCCATCTGTAATTTGTATCTGGTTACAATCATCCCGAGATGAAATAGGAGACGAGATTATCGGAGTGCCTGAGAAAAATTCCATTTGCGGACAAATTTTTTTTTTTCAACAACACAAGTTGTTTTAACGATCTGTAGGCTTCGATCAAATATACACTAGATACACAGTTCCCTGTAAAAGTTCTGTTAAAAAGTGGCACCGATGCATGACATTAAAAAAAGTAAACCAAAAAGATCACATATTCCAAATATATTAACACAAATTCCACCTTATTCCTGGAGCTTAAAGTAGTTTTTCACATAATATTGTCTAAAGTTATGCGACGTTTTAGAAGCAACGGTCGGTGCGTAACTGAAGGCGAAAGAGTGCTTAAAGCACTCTTTTTTGGTGCCATTTTCTAAGCGCTCATGTTGTATCTCTGTATCAGCCCATATACGTCTCACTGCAGGGCACGAGCCTACTCTACAATCGAAAGTACGATTGAGAGTGGTTAGGCCATATAGTCCACCACGCTGGCCTAGTGCGGGTTGGCGGACTTACATACCATATAAATTCTTATGAACCGCTATGGTATGCAGGTTTCCTCACGATGTTTTCCTTCACCGATTTAGTGCGTGGTGATTGACTATCAATACACACATGACTCCGAAATGTCAGAGGTGTGCCCTGGGATTTGAACCCGCGACCACCGTGAACATGTTGGCAGCCACGTCTGATCCGTTTACCAACAGGCCACCACGCACTTCATGTTGTATCTAGTGTATATTTGATCGAAGTCTGCAGGAATCAAATTCGAGACCTCACGGCTTACAGCCTGCACATGCAACTTCTAGTTTCGATCATATTTTAAATGACTATTCCAATGTTCTATACTATTATATTCCATATATTCCAATGTTCGATACGACGACTCATGGATAGTAGCGAGACCAAATTACAAAGCAATGCTTGACATTCCACTGCGCTCGCCATCCTGAGATATGTCAAGCCTCAATATGTCCAGTATTTACTCTGGCTACAATTTCCTTCAGACCGGAACACAGCAGTTCATTTACACTGCTGTTAGGTATACTATTTAAGTGCTGGTTTATATGTAATAATGACATTGTAGAATTCAAAATTCTATGTAAACATGTCGTACACTTCTTTATTTACATTTGTTTAAGCTTGTGGGTTAGTGGGTGCGTAACATTGTTTTTCTACGACATATGGCGAAGTTCCAAACAATTCTTTGTAAACGGATACATGCAAGTGGGTAATGACTCAACAGCTAAATAGCACCGATCTATAATTTTCCTTTTTCCTTAATTTAGTATCGGATTCGTCATCCAACGATGCTAAGGTTATGAATTTCCCGTTTACAGCAACAGAGTATGTATTGTAGGCTTCATAAAGCATTTTTAAAATCATAAACTACTTTTAAATTATGAACTTTCTGTCACAAATACTGGTATTTAACTTAAAACATAATAATTATAATGTAAGAATGTGAAACCTATACGATATTACCTAAGCAATTTACCAAACACATACCTATAGTGTACCAATTACACTTACAAATTTTCAAATTTCATCAAATTAAGATGATGTTTTTTGCATAGGTCTGGCAAACGAGCGAGCAGGTCACCTGATTGTAAGTGATTAACATCCTTAACACTTGGATCATGGATGTGTTGGAGGCCCGTTAAATCGAGTGGGAAGGAAAAAGAATAGGAAGAGGGAAGGGGTATTGGGCATATGGCAATCTACAAAGAACACTAACAGTGTAACTAATAACTACAGTCACACACAACACGCTACAAGAAAAGTCAATACAATGTACTTTATATTCTGCATGTTACAATAAGGATTTCACTTATTCTTACTGACTTAAACAGCAAAAACTATACTTCAAGTATTTCACTATTAATTAACATTATATTCACACCGAACCGAATAGTAAGGAGGTTCCCATAGCCGACATTTCTTCACGCAACGCAGACTTTCCGCAGTCGTACAAAAACAAGCAATACGCCACATTTGCGCAAACCATTGTTAGGAACAAAACCGAGCCTAATTGTGTTGGGTAAATGTGTCAGATGTATTGTAGTGTAGTGCTATTTTTTATTATCTTCTACCTATGTGATTCAAATTCATCAGAATCTATGGGCTAATATCGTCACTTAATGGGTACCTGATGGTCCACAACGTTGCGGCAGATCTAAAAACACTGGCGAGACGCCGTGGATGCTATAAAACGCTTGTGGCTTTAAGTCTCTTTAGGGCGTCTATTGTGGAGGGAGAATAAATTAATTTAAAAAAATGGTATATTACAGCTTTGTGTATTTATATTTTCGAATTTGGAATCCACAATTGATTTGCGGTGTGCGTTTAGGTATGAAAAACTTTAATATTCATTACGTTTAACATTACAAAAACTACCCCAATGCTTCTGAAGGGAAAACATCTTGTTAAGATCGCCCCTGCTACCTTCTAATTTCTAATCTATAAAAACATAAAATAATTTACTTCTTCTCAGTCCTTTCAGCTATTCCTATCGACTGAATCAATGTTATAAAAATACTATGAAAGTGATTAATGTCTGTCTATACACTATTATTTGTAATGGAACAATATAAATGACCCAGAACAAATAGCTCATAATATCGTGATAACTACAAATTATATTTAACAACTGTATATCAGTTTAAGCTTATTAAAAATCCATCAATCACTGATTTTCTATCCAGTTTGCGATCGGTAACAAAAAAAATTGCAAAACACGACCGGTTTTATATGCAAAATGTTTAGTTCTTTGTTTCAGAAGTCACTCAAACTACTACTTGGCTTAGTTTGCGGTCGCAGTTTGGATATACCCTGTATACTTATATGAGTATATTTATATGAGTATGTTTAAATGATATAGTTACATACTTATACATATTATACTTATATTATTTTAATAAAAAAATGCAATGCAGACCTTTCGCTGGTCGCCACATCCATCCATCCATCAGCCAAATCACTGCTGAACATAGGCCTCCCCCAATGATTTCCACAGATACCTGTTGGAGGCAGCCTGCATCCAGCGACGTCCCGCGACCTTTACCAGGTCGTCGGACCATCTTGTGGGACCTTTCGCTGGTCGCCACAACTTCACGTTATTAATTATTAATAATACATTAATATTGCGCTAACATTCCCGAACACAGGTCCATCCCCAACAAACTTACGTATTATTGAAGCAGATTATATTTATTTTTAAATATAATATGTGTCGCTTCCCTAACGAATTTCCTTCTACTAAGTTTTCTAACGTGTCTTTTTGTGTCTATCCATTCGATTGTTAGAAAAGACATGCATCAAACCAGGTATTTGAGTCTTCAGTCTCATCAAGTTGATACATACATATTTAAAATCACGCCTTTTTCCCAGGGTAGGCAGAGGTGCTGGTACCAACCGGTACGTCCACATTTCGTCTTGTGTGTTTCGTCCCACAATGTGACAGGGGACGAGCCTATCGTCATATCAGACACAAATTCATGTTGATATTTGATCTATATTCAAAGTTGCAATTGTAGATGTGTAGTAAATAACCATTACCAAAATGTTTGTATCGCATGAATAGATTCACCATTGAAATGCCGATACAATTAAACAACAATGGGGGCATGGGAAGAGCCGCGTGCGGAGGCTAGTGGTGCGTAAATAGGATGTGAGCGATTCACGTTATGTTGCCAGCATACAATCACACTGCCGTGCTGTTAGCTAGTAATAGCAGTGTTAGAGATGCGCTTTGTGCCTTGTCAACTATGTCGATAGAAAAACTGCATAAACGAGAAAACCTGTAAATGGCTATGAAAAACTTTTTGTTGTCTTTTGTGATGTATGTCAGCTGTTAGTTTTCCAATAAATATGAATTAAATAAGTTGCGGTTTTTCACACACGTTTCGTGATTTAATCATAAATTATTGAATAATGATTCATTATAAACCTTTTTATCTTTTGTATCTTCCGAATTCATATTTTTATTGTATTTTGGGGCATATTCAATGTATATACTTATATTTCTACGCAAATTATATTTTATTTACAATACAAAAACATTGCTTATGTTTAGAAAGTCCTCAATAAAACATAATATTCGTGAACACAAAAAGCAAATACAATGTATCTGTGACGTCATAGGACACAAAGGAAAAACAAAAAAATCGAGGATAAAAACGTCGCACTTATGTATGGCAGCCATACTGTCGTTCAAAACTAGTTTAACCAAATATGTTTGACACAGTTTCATTGAAATGGTGAAGACTTCACTGATCATTCCTTACGTAGTGTTTAATTTGTTATCGGTCTACTTTTACCATTAAACTCGACATTATTTACATTTTTATTGATTTATATCTTTGTGTTCATTCATGTTCATTACTTTTGAACAATGAAACCAGTTGTACACGTGCAGTCTAAATTACTTCATTTACAAAAAAATAAAAAATAAAGGTCAGCGAAATATGGTACGAAATTTTTACAAACATTACAATTTTTATTCTTTATTGAATATGCGTAATAGTTGATTAACTGATTGAAACGGAAAAAGTATCTATATAAATAGCCTTTACAAAGGGCTGGGAAAATGACCCTTAACCTTTTCAATACTCGACAAATTTATTTACATTCCATGACATGATAGACTGACCCTTATAATGCTTTAACGCTGAAGTGACTACAAGACTTGATATAATATGCCCCAGAGACTGAATAGCATAGGCACAAGTATACCGACCTACTTACTAGAAATCGAAAATACACGAGATGAAAAAGTGTCTCACTGGATGGTTTTTCGCTATCACTGTGCTCATGAAACGAATGGAAGGGGATACAAATATATACACCCAACAGTCACCTACATAGTCCTGTCCCCACACTAAGATCGATTCTTGTGTCGTGGGTATCAGGAACTACAAGATACTTTTCAGTCTCACAAGAACTCAAAACCGAAACAAATAATTGTAGATCACACAAATATTTGTCTCGGTGCGAGAATCGAACCCGCCGCCTCACGTATCACAACAGGCGTCTAACCAACTACGCTATAGAGGCTGTATAAATATACTTACATTATGTGGGAAAACTCTTTCGGTAAGCCAAGTGGTACAAAATTTTGTGAAAAGTTTTTTTTTTTTACTTACATATATATCCTCTGGTAGTACAATATTCGTAGTTAAAGGTACCTCTACCTTTACTAGGCTTAAACTACTGAGTAGTAAGACTACCAACAATGTACTTGATGTGGTATTTATCGATAGTGAATTCGCATCTCTAAGCACACCTGCAACCTTTACTCTAGTGCGGCGATCAGTGACCGGCAATGGGGTCGCCTGCAGTTGCAACACGACTCCTCTGTGCATGTGCGTTTGCGTGTGTGCACCCGCTCTAATGAATAATCTTGCTTCCTTCTAATGTAGAGTACAGGCCACTTTCACCACTGTTTGCAGATGTTTATGAGCGGTAATCCTTTGCAGAAATCAGGGTAGATACGTCATGACATTTAAGAGGAGTAATAGAGAGAGTATACGCATTCCTTAGAGGTAGGTTATGCTTCCTCATTTAATGAGAGATAACTCAACAGTTGACATAATTATGCTGGCCTGCTTAAACGGACATATTAAAACGCGACGCACTTACGCGTTTCACTACAATGGGTTTTCCACTTAGGTTTTCCACCATCAAACATAATGGCAGACATCAGAGCGCATACTAATCTTTTGCTACAATTTTACATAGGTCAACGTATTAAATATTGATTTTTTCTATTCATTTTCCGCAGGGAGTCATTAATTTCTGCCCGATATGGCAATAGGCCTCCCCCTATCGCATAATAGAACGGAAAGCACAGGCTAAACGTGGGTATAGCAGCATAGCTAGCACCTCTGCATACCCCTTCTGGGAAAAAGGTCTGAGTTTGTGTATGTACATAAAATGTAAATAGCTACAATGTATAAGAAGCACATATAATTTTATTAACCGTTTGCATAAGGCAGCAGAATAAATTAGTCCCAATGGCTTAGAACTTTCAAAAGTGTCTTAGTTCACAGGTCAGCGGTCACCGGAGTTTAGTTTAATTTATGTCGTTGCAGTTTACGCAATTCCTTAGTATTTTCCTTATATAGATAGATACTCCACTATTAATATTATTAAAATACAATTCAATTTGAAAGCCTCCGAGGCGCAGTTGGTTAGACACAGACCGTGAAACGAGAGACAGTGGGTTCGATCCCTGCACTGAACAAAAATGTTTGTTGTGATACACAAGCATTTGCTTCGGGTCTAGGTGTTTGTGAGCCCAAGAAGTGTCTCGTAATTTCTAATAACCAAGATAGGATACGATTCGTTTCGCTATTGATTGCAATAAAAAGTAGGATGCAATTACTCATCTTTAAGGAAAACCTGACCACAACGAAAATATGAATAATAGTATGACGTAATTAGTTTTTGTGGTAGCGTAATGATTTGTTTATCATTCTTAATTATTATAATACCTAAATATTTCTATTTATAGGAATCATCATCATCATCTCAGCCACAGCAAGTCCACTGCTGAACATAGGCCTACCCCAAGGATCTCCACATCGATCTATTAGAAACGGCCTGCATCCAGCGACTTCCTGCTTCCTTATATTTAAAGGGATACTCACGGTATTTCTCATAATTATTTTTAAATATAGGTAAAAAATCTTTATTACAATTATTCATATATAGTATTTCGAGTGCTAAATATTTATGTAGTCTTACAAAATAAAACTTTGAAGTTTTCTGCATATAACAGGTAGAAGTATGAAACCGGAATTTCCTGTATGTGTGCTATCCATCAGTCACCAATTTGAGGTTGAGTAGCTTCTGGGATCATCGCCTATCAAATATATAATAGATTAGTGTTTATACTTATAATATCCCTACTAATATTATAAATGTGAATGTAAGTTTGTTTGTTACGCTTTCACGCGAAAACTACTTAACGGGTCATCATGAAACTTTGTACTCATATTCTTGGTTGTATTGGAAGTAATACAGGATACTTATTGTATATTTTAACATTAAGGCTGCCTTTTTGAAAAGTGTATCTGCACCCAGGCGGAGCCGGGCTAGTTATATTATAAATCTTCAATACTGTATTTTATAATGTTAGTTTTAAGATCCACGGGGATCCCACAGGCAAACTGCAATCACTGGTTTGTGGGGTAATGAAATTGAAATGTATTAAACTGTTTCTATTTTTTATATGTTAAAAAATATATATAATAAAAAGACAATTAAGGACCGTAACACCGCTTTCGCAGCGTCCTCCGCTATCATCTGATGAAGACTTTCAATACAAAATACTAGGAAATCTAAAATATGTATCTCTCTATTAAGCTAAATAAAATACCTTACTTATTTAATACTATTACAACACGCTAGATAATAGTAATATAATATTTAGTTCGGCCCGGATTATAATTTGAGACTTTTACTTTTAATTCGTCCAAGGCCTCACTGCTATCATTATTACGCCGTTATTAAATATATTAGAATAATGACCAATTTTATAACATGTTACGTTGATTTCGGTGGCAATTATTATGTGGACTTAATGGTGCGATAGGATTGCTGGGATACTTTACTAATAAATAATTATAATCAAAACAGTTTATTAAACCTAAATTAAAAGCGATTATACGGCTGTATTTTACTACGAAACAATAGATAATAATCCCCTAGCACTTATTGTCATGATAATGTGGGAAATTAATTTAATTATGTTTAGATAGATTTATTTTAGATTATAAATGAGACAAAGAAACTGACTGATTCTGTTGGACTAAGCTCATAACATAATTTATTTTTTTACTTAAGAATAAAAATCCTACATATGTTCGAGACCAATCTTTTTATACCGATTCTGACGCTACACAATACAAATATATTGTCAGAATTATTTTTTTCCACAGTGGGGTTTTTAGAGTCCAGACAGGCAATTGACGGGCACGTAAAAGAATCTATAACAGAAAATAATAACATCGTCCATTGTAAACAAGTACGCATGCTCGTTTGAGATGTGAGAATTATGGTGATGTGCCCATTTATGCGATTCACATTGAATAAATCCAAAAATCGCGGCAATGGAACCAGGCTCTGTTATAGTTTTCTCACAGGTGTAACTTGCATTGGTAAATGGTGGTAATGTACCTTTGTTTATAGCACTGGTAGGTTTGAAAACACATACACGATTTATACTGTTGAAGGACCCACATATGTTGATGAATATTATTTAACTTAGAGTTTCTATTTATTTTGTATGAAACTATTTTAATTCCAATATTTTTATAGATTTAATTTAGCAATGACATTATTTTACAAGTAAAGAAATAAATTGATCCAAAGATTACCAAAGATTCTGACGGTAGTGAAGTAACAATGTTGGTTCCTATACACCCAGATCACAAACATTTGTAAAATTAATGCGCCAACTGTCATAATAAGGTTAGCAAACATTGGCACAAACAAAACCTCATTTTCCTCTATCCATCAAGTCTGTATCAAGTACTCCACATAAACCATTTTACAAGGAAAACGTCGACGTCTCGCTCACGTCTCCATTGTTACTAGACCTGAGGAGAGTCCAGAGGTTCTGAGAAGCTATTCCCTGTGGACTTGCTTTATTGGTATGCTGAGCCCGTCTGACAACGCTTGTATAGGCTCATGCAAATAGATTGATGGATTTGCTCTATATAGTTGTTATCTGTTTTATTTTGCTGGTAAATGTAGTAATATCATTTTTTTTTAAAGCTATGAATTACAATACGAGCTTACAATTTGCCTGATGGTAAGCGATACGATTTCCTATGGACAGTAGCAAAACTAAAAAACACTGAGACATAAGATGTAAGGTCTCAATATGTCCACGCTAGCTACAAGTTGTGTTTAGATCTACCTGTAACTTCAAACTGCTTTCTAATTACCAAAAATTTTGCCCACAGACCCGAGGTACGACTATGTCCTATATCTTGGGTATATTATCAAATACGTTTTGGTTGATCTCACAAAATCCAGATTTAAAATAAATGCTTATGGATTTTGCAATATTTTTCATGTCGACACACTCGTAGAACAAGGTAACATGTGATAAAAACACGAAACCTCTTTTTTTGTATATTATTATCTAGAAAAACATTCTTTATCGACACAGCTGAAAAAAAAATATATATTATGAATACTTTCGGAGATCTTCGATTGAACAATGTAGTATTTGAATATTATTTCTAGCGACAACGCCATTATTGCATGTACGTACTTGTCACCGACACGCCGCGAGCATGTCCGCGTTGGCAAATCCCTGCGCAACGTTAGTTCCTTAATTGTTCAATGGATGACGCACGCGCTGAGTTAAAATTCGACGCGTTCGCGTATTTAACATAAATAATATTTATTAAATGTTTGTTTAGTGAAATACTAATTAATAATATAATTAATTATGTCAAGATCGAAACAAATACTAAAACTAGTGTTAAATAATGAAGATAAATGCAACAAGCCAACGGACGACTCTGGTGTTTTTGAAAATTTCCATCAAAATACGAATAAGAACTGTGAGTATTTATTTTATACTATATCTCTGTTGTTATTTTAGTTATAAAAATGTTTACAATATTATGTTTTGTCGTCAATGTTAGATTTATTTACGTATATATGTAATTACACGACGTATGATTAGATACGGCATTGTATTATGGAATTTTAAATAATATTTGAATCTTAGTATTGAGTAATATATTCTACCCTGATGATAACATTTTATGTATTTAGACATTTTAAATGACTTAATAAACGTTGTAAAAATTACCGTCGTATTTGTATTTTGCCACGTTTTTGCTTGAAGTTTCTGTAAATTATTTATGTCGTTGGTTTACATACATCGTTGTACTCCGAGAATTCGATGGTTTTTTTCAGTCGTATTATAACTTACTTCATTGTACTATGTAAAAAAATAATATGATACTTTGTTCAGGATTTTGAAGTGCTGTTTCTATTATTTATATGAGAGTTATGTTATACAAACTAGTGCAGTTTAGTAGTTCAAGTAATTAACTTTAACTTTACATCAATGAATATTTTCTTATGCTGCAGATTCTGATGTTGGTGGAGGTACATCACCTCTACCGCCGGGAGCTGAAACCATCTCTATTCAACTGGCAGATGTCTGGAATGAAGTAATAGCCGATCATAATTTTGAAAACTATGATGTGAATAAGGAAAATGAGTATACTCATCAGTCACCTGTACCTACTCCTTTTAACATAGAACATGAGAATTCTAGCTTTGAAAATACTCCGCTCGTTGTTATTCCAGAATTTGAAGACAGTAGAAATATGTTTACACCCAAAGAATCACCATTAACTATTCCAACGCCAATGCCTTCCCCAATCAATAGACATGGTCAGTGCAATGATTTATTTTGTGCAATGCATGATAGTTGGTTTAACTCGGTACCATCTCCCAGTACAAGTATTATCTCTAGTAGTTTATATGAATCAGATTTCAGTCCTTTAGCATCTCCAACTCGGAAAAAACGCAAAAAATGTAAATATTCATGGTCAGATGTGAGAAGGAAATGTTTGACTAATCTCGGCAAAAAATATATCTCAAAGAGAGGAAAGGTAGTAGATGAAAAAATTATGGGCGAACCGTGTACGTGCCGTTATAAATGTAGAGACAAAGTTAATCAAAACCAAAGATTAGATTTTTTTCATCGATATTGGAGCCTTGGTAGCAAAGAAAAGCAATGGGCATTTATTATAAAATATACACGTAAGCAAAAAAAATTTCGATGTCTAAATCAGGATCATCCAAATAGGCGCCAATTTACTTACAAATATTGTTTACCCATTCTTTCTGATTCAAACTCTGATACAACTACAGTTGATGTTTGCAAAAACATGTTCCTCAAAACGCTAGCTATTGGTGAAAGGGTAATACAAACAGCTCACAACAAATATGATGGTGTCTCTGATGTGGAGATAGATAAAAGGGGTCGACATTCCAATCATAAAGTTATTATCAATGCCGAGATGAAACAAAGTGTCTGTGATCATGTCCATTCATTTGTCCCAATAGAATCACATTATATACGACAAAGATCAAGTAAGCTCTATTTAGATGGTAATCTTAGCATTTCACGTATGTTTAAGTTATATAAAGAATGGGTTGATGTCTCAAAATACAATAATATCGCGAAAACTGAGCGTCAATACAGGGACATAGTTTGCAAGAACTTTAATTTAGGCTTTTTTATTCCGAAGAAAGATCAATGCGACGAATGTCACGTGTACCGAAATAAAAATAATCCCACGGAAGAAGAAAGCACATCATATAGAAAACACATTTTGAATAAAAAAACTGCTCGTAAATTAAAGAATGAGGATAAAAATGCAGCAGTTAATTCCACTGGCAAAATAATTACAGCTGTATTTGATTTTGAAAAAGTGCTTTCTTGTCCTCAGGGTCAAATCAGTGTGTTTTACTATAAGTGAAAATTGGCAGTATTTAACTTTACTGTTTATGATATGTGCAATAAACAGGCTACTTGCTATTTATGGGATGAGACTGTGTCAAAGCGGGGTTCGAATGAAGTAAGCAGTTGTTTATTAGATTTTATTAAACAAAAAGCCGAACAAGGCGTCGAAGAATTTAGATTTTGGTCTGATAATTGCGGGGGCCAAAATCGAAACAGAATTGTTTATAATTTTTACTTGTATGCCGCTGCAAAGTTTAATGTTTCAATTTTTCATAAATTCCTTGAAAAAGGGCATACACAGAATGAGGGCGACAGTGTCCATGCCCTTATTGAGCGTGTAGCTAAAACTAAGATTATATATACCCCAGACGAGTGGCGCACCCTTGTAAGATGGGCCAAAACAGATTCGAATCCTTATTTGGTAAAAAATATGCAACAACAAGACTTTTATGATTTTAAGTCTAAGATTAATAATAAGATTTGGTCGAAAAATACCAGTAATGAAAAAATTTCTTGGAACAAAATAAAAGAAGTGCATATTGATAAAAATGATCCTAATAAATTGTTTTATAAATATGACTTAACTGAAACTAACTATTATTGCCTGATTATTCGTAACTCCACTAGAAGTTCACATTCTTTGCCAACTTTAAATAACATTCATAGTTCATTATTAAAAATTTCAAAGAGCAAATACGACGACCTTATGCATTTGTGTAATGCAGGCGTTATTGTTTCTGAGCACGTACATTTTTATAAATCATTACCATTTGAAAACACTTTGTGCCCTGTTAATGAAAATATTGATTCAGAAATTAATGATTGAAAATGGTGCATTTTGCTTTTTTCTGTATTTTTTTTATATTAAAGATTTGTTGGACGTAATTTCGGTTCCACTAAAATATTATGTTCCTAATATTATAAGTAATCATTTTTTTTATATCTGCAATTTGTTAAACTTTTATAGATTTTCTATATTTTCTATAAATCTGTGATTCATAATATTGTGATCTCTTTTTGTGATTTTTGTGATAATTAATAATTAGTTAGAAGTTAAAGGGGTGATGCCCTTAAAACTACATTATAATGATAACAGATATAACAAAGTAAAAAATATTTATGTCTACTGTGTTATTTAAGTCTAAGTAGAAGTCTCAGTACCAATAATTAATGTAACTGAAGCACTTAAAATGACAATTTATAACTGATTAATTAGTAATAATATATTTAAAACTGTTACTTTTTTTTGATATTATGTAACTACTTAATTTGGAAATTAAAGACTGTTGATTATTAAGTGTGGTTATTTATTACTTATTTTTCCTAAAATAAAAATAAACATACAACATGATTTTTATTTTGGTATTCCGGAGAATAAATTGGTTTGTTCACATAGGTAAGCATTATTTTCATAGAACAATGTTGTAAGATCACAAGCAGCGTTCATATGTGCGGAGAACAACATGGAATGTTCCCATAAAATGCCTATTTTTTTAAATAATCCTTAAATTTTCTTTATATTTATTTATAATAATGCTTGGAAATGTAGTATAAACCTTTGGTAAGTTATGTTTAACTGGTACTTATAGGAAAAAAATAAATCGACAAAAAGTGTTTCTAAAACTTTAAACAGCTCTCCTGTAAAGTAGACATTTTGCAGATACAACTTTGTTCTATGACAGTGTCGATGTCTCATCTTGTAGATCAAATCCTGCAGCTCCCGTTTCACAGTCGGAATCCTAACCAACTGCACCATAGAGGATATAAAAATTGTCTAATTCCTTAATAAATGTAATGAGCTATTATAGACCATTGCGGCCTTACTAAAAATGACATCAATTTAGCAGTCGGCAAATTTAATGAGTTAAAGTCACACGTTATGGTCTTCAAAATAATAGCGCTATCTGTTTTTATCGAAGTATCTGCACGGGACCAATAAAATTAATTAAGTGCATTCAAATTTCGGTCAAACCACCGTTAGATTCTAATCAAGCTAAATTTACATATACAAAAGTCATATAATCGCTTCCTCATACCAAAAGCAGTAAAACAAACACTGGAATACCGAATTATTTTGACAAGATATAAGAAAAACTGAAGGTTTCTGTCTAGTAAAGCAACCACCCACACGAGTAATTTATGGTTGCGCATCTTTTTCTGCAACCCACATCACTTATCAAATCGTTAATAAATTAAAATTATGCATAATCATGACCTTTCGGCAACAATGAAGATGTTACTGATATTGTTGCTTGGTAAATTATTTGTTAGGATATCAACAACTTATTGAACATACGTCTCTAAATAGAAGTAATAAAGTTAAAACTTCGAACTAAATGTCAGGTAATTGGATTTTGTGATGCGATCGATAGTAAGTATAGTAGCAACTAGCAGGCAAGTAAGTTAGTACTTGCTAGTGCAAGCAAATTTCCCAGTTTTGCGAAACCTTCTTTTACAATGGTTTTGACCAACCACCTGATGGTAAACTGTAATTTACACCCATAATCGTGGGCAATGGTATACTGGCATACTTTTCTTGCATTTCATTTCGAAAAGATTATGCACCAGCTTAAGAGTTTCAGAACTTGCAGATTGTCGACTTGATAATAATTGCACCGAACCACTTGTAATGTTATGCAAGGTACAATAGGATTAGCATTTTACACTTGATCAATAACTAGTTGTCAGTTCCCAACCTGTATATCAAATGCAACGGTTGCATAATCCCAACCAAAGAAAGAGTTGTTCAAATTATTATCAAAAAGATTACTACATAATTGCGTCGGTACTTCTGTTTGAGATTAAGCCGATCTTCTCGTAAATTTTAATTTCATGCCCGACGATTTTAAGCCTAGATTAAGATTGCGACAGATCCCGGCGTTTGAATGTCGAAACGCAGGTAGTTATTAAAGTTATAATTTAAAAACTGATGGCCTTAGTGGCCGTGAGACGGAAGCAAAGAAAGGGATCGTCGCTAATTGCAGTTTCTTCAGAAAGACAATGAAAAAATAGCTAAGCTTGATTATATAGATACTCCTGTGGTCCTATATTTACAATACATCTAATGCATATTCGAGGATGATCGAAACTTCTAAAGAAATGATGTACCAAAGTCTTACCAAGCAAATGGACGAGGAATAAAATTATTACCACTATATCACGTAAGGTTATCTAAAATGATATATTTTTTTACCCCTAATCTACAACATTTTACACAAACATTTTTCTTCCACTCTTGAGTAACACCAAAATAAACCAATTGCAGGCCAGTATTTTCCAGACAAGTCTAGAAAATCTAGGCTCGAAGACCCAAAGCTATCAATGGATAACTAAAACATTCCTTAGCACCTGCCAACATGGCGGTGATCTAAGCAAATAGTTATCTATTGAGTTTGTGACTTTGAACGTGCGATATCGGACAACTGGGATAGCTTCGTGCCTATGCTGGCATCAAGATTAGATCTATTCGGTACATTCGAATTATTAAATGATCTGTGCTGTGAGACTGTAAAGATGGTGTTTAAAGCGGGCTTGTATCATATTGTCCCTTATTACAATGAAAGTTTTAGGTGGAAAGGTAAATAAAATTGCAAATCATGAACACAATAATTAAAATATTCTCTGATGACTTGATATTTTAATTTTCTGTATTGGTTGCTACTAATTTGAATTTTAATTGTTTAATTAGAATCTTTCAAATAGTTTTCCCTAATCGATCTTCAGATGATTTTAAGGCACTTATACTTCGCAAACAGTATTTACGAAATTCTTTCAAGTTAAGGTATCAAAACGTACATGTGTTTGACTCTAAATACCACATAAGACAGCCATTCGCACTTACAAGAATACTGATAGAGCTAGAATTTATTACCAGAGCGCCGCATAGCATAGACATCGCGGTTGAAAATAGGCAAGAAATAGAGCCAAGGGTAATTGCGACAATGTGTCGTGATGACCAGTAATGTAACAGCCCTCATTGCATAGTCTGATATCGATTGAAGACGATTAAGTAATGTAAGGCGCATACATATCTTGATCAATTGATCAACTGTACTACTGTACTGTACTTAATTGTAATATGCTCAAGTCCAAATAAGTAAAATTATTCGCATAAAACTCACGATTGGTAGTTATAAATCTATGTAGTTATACCCAACAAAAATCTTCGTCGCCTAAAAAATATTTTCTGGTTAGTCTAAATCTAAACAAATCTTCATTATTCTTCTTAAGAATTTTCGTAATATTACAGAAATAAAAAACATCGCGCAAGTGTCTAAAAATTTGGTTCATTCACCTTTGTTACAACTCAAAGAAATAAAGCAACCTAGAAAACCTCTTGATAGTAGAGTCATAATTGTTAATAAAAACATAACGAAATGTTAATATAAATATGACTACTTATTGACTCAATTATGAAATTTTCTTTTCAGGTATCAGAAGACCTATTTATTCCATCACTGAAGAGTGAAGCAAACTGCATAGGAGTTGTAACATTATTAAGATATCTATTACCAATTTTAGAATAACACGATTAAAATGGAAAAAAGGTCACGTATGTATATTAGAACATACACAATGTTTCATTGTAGATGATAATATATAGAACATATGAAGCACAAAATGGGTGTGGAACCATGTGATAAGATTGTGGGTAAGATTAAGGAACTAAATTCGAACTTAGAGTACACAACAATTGAATAACCTGGCTTAGTTTTAGGCTTAGATACATTCATGTGTTACATTTTGGGTACAGTTATAAATAACACTAAAGTACTTGGTGCTAATCAGGTTTTATATGTAAATTACCATTATGACTTTATCGCAACAAAAAAACGGAAGTCCACCAATCTACATTATATAACCTAACAAACCAAGACATAAGACCAATAATAAAAATATAGGCCCATATTTGAATTACGATAGTTTAACATATAGACATATTTCGAGAAACCAAACTATTAGGCTACTTCGACTTATTCAGTACGCATGTATCTTAAACATCCAATACAGTAGGTCACAAGGTCTAAGGAGATAAGTAAGCAACTAGAGCCGCAGTGAAAGCGATCCAGTTCCTGAGTTCAGTGGAACGTAAGTACTAAGTAACTAGGGTAAAGACGATTGCAAATTCATCTCACACTGGTCTCGGCAATGACCATGCCGACCCACCGATGTATGATACTCCGAAGGTAATCTTTACGCGTGAGTGAACAGCATGTGTGGTATCAGATAATATTTATTGTTGTTATTTTATGTAATAATGTTCTTCATATTGTAATGAAATTTAGAAATCCTTTTAGATAGTATAAGTTAGGAGATTTTATCTGCCTGTCCCCATGAGATGCAGGCGTGTCGTTTATGAATGTTTACAATGAGGATACAAGTGCACTTTACGCATCTAACACCACTCATATTATCTGCCTATCCCCATGGGATCCAGGCGTGACGATTATGTATCTACATGTATAATAAACAAGTATATTTTGTGCAACTAACATAAACTTTAAAATATTTATACAACAACATTGGTTGTAAACAATTTTTTGCAGTAACAAGATTGCAAATCTGAAATAGTATAAACCATCTTATTAGTTTGTTCATTCGGGGCGTGTTTGCGCGTCGTTCTGACGGCTCCAACCCACAGCGCTTACAATTGCTGGTTTTGGTAACCTTTAGCTCGCAGAAACGCCCAACTACCAATGCTATTCATTTTGCAATGTACAATTATATTTTATTCTATTTTTGTAATGCCTTGTCAAAACATCAGCCCAAGTAGTCCTGAAATAAGATTTCTATTAAAATGGAACAGTATAATGATTCTAAAATTATTTTTCTTCCAAAAAGAAAAGACTTAAAGTCCTATCTACAGGATGCATGAGAAACTTAATTGCGCGGATTCTACATAACACCTGGCAGCTAAAATAGATTTTTTCATAATATTTTTTGCCTAATAATAGAACAATTCCAAATATTTGTATGAAATTTGAATGTTAAAATTACATATTATTACATTTCCCTCCCTCTCTCTCACTTCAGCCACAGAAGGTCTACTGCTAAACATAGGCCTCCCAAGGATTTCCACATCGACCTATTGGAAGCGGCCTGCATCCAGAGACTTCCTGCAACCTTAACCTGATCGTCCGTCCACCTTGTACATTTAAAGAAAACAAAAAAAATATTAAAATGAGAAATGTTCGATGCCACATACGTACTTATTAACTGAATATGCAAACAACCGACTTCAATACCATCTTCATGACACATAAATTGGGGGTCAGCAGTGATTTATGAAAATGAGTAACTACAGTTGACAAAGGAAACGCGTGGTCGTCCAACCGACATTTCCTGCAATTTAAATACTTAAATATGGTTTTGATGTTATTATTAGATGCAATTATGGTCGCATGATGGACTGACTTGATGCCCTGAAGGTCGTTGACTGTAGGTTGATTTTTATGATTTTTGAGAAGAACATACGTGACTTTGACAGCCTCCGTGGCGCAGTTGATTAAACGCCGTCATTGAAACGTGAGGCCGCGGGTTCGATCCCCGCACTCAAACACATATTTGTATGATCCACAAAGATTTTGTTTCGGGTCTGGGTGTTTGTGGAACCGAAAAGTCTCCCATAGTTTCTGATACCCACGACACAAGAGTCAATCTTTGTGTTAGATCAGGGTTGTTGTTGGGCTGTTGGTTGCATTTTATTTTACTTTGTTTACAACTGCCAATTTTGCTGCAGAATAGTAATTTATATTTATCTTTTACATACACCAAACCATAAAGATAATAATACGTTATTTTACAAAATCTTTATTCCAGTTCATGTCCGTGATGTTGCCGATAAACTTCAAAAATGCTGCTTGAACTGGATTAGACGAGTTTTGGAGATCACATCAATTCATCTAATGTGTGTGCCTGGGCTTCGACATAGCAAGGCCAAGGTCTCAAGGTCAAGAAGAGAGCTGTTGAAATTATATCATGGATAATAACAATAAGAATCAGAACTAAAGGTAATAGCTTTGAAAACTATAGGCGTCCAAACACGTTATCATGTTAATGCCAAAATAAATAAATAAAAATGAATAAATAAATGCCTCGATGGCTCGATAGTTGTACTGCGGTACGGATACAAAGCTGAGGTCTCGGGTTCGAATCCCAAGTCGGGCAAAGTGATATTTATCTTGGCGTTGTTGTACTTCGGTACGAATAGGTACAAAGCTGAAGTTACGTGTTCGAATCCCAAGTCAGGCAAAGGGATATTTGATTTTTCTATTCATTATCAGCCCGGAATCAGGAATTTTTACGCGATATGGTGGTAGGCTCGCCTCTTATCACATCCTGAGACGGAACATACAAAGCGAAATGTGGATGTCCTGGTAGCACTTCTGCCTACCCATTCTGGAAAAGGCGTTAGTGTATGTATGTATGATCTCAATATATTAGGAACACTTTTTCTCCCTTCATATTTTATTATACTGGGCATGATTATGTTACAAAAAAATATCAATCAATGCGTTAAATAGATAATTTATATTTTGTAGTTTCAAATTTTTGTATGTATGTTGTATGTAATTATATGTATGTCTTACTTTTATTTAGTGTTTTTAATATGTTTATTTGTTTGTATATAATTTTGTCATTATACACCCTAGACTGCTCTCTCTCTGTCCTGTCTCTTATCTCCATCCAAAGGTTGTCTGGAAGAGATTGCCTAGTGCAAAAAGGCCGCCAATTGTACTTATTTTAAATATATTTATATTGTTTTAATTTCTGTTATTTTATTTTTCTAGTGTACAATAAAGTTAATAAATGAATAAATAATAAATTAATTTCCCCATACGCCAATTTTAAATGAATTATAAAAGACTTTTCAAAATAAAATAATGCCTTTCAGTGAAATGTACGTGTACTTAAATCAATGTCATATTGTTTACATCACACTCATTCATTATAATTGCCTGCGTAACTATTAAATAAAAAAATAATTATAGCCATACCGAAATTACAACTGCCCTTGATATCATACCAAAATACTAAGCTATTTCTAAAATTCCAACAATCAAGTTATGTCGCAACAATATCACAGCCAAAAATAACAAACAAATTTACTTTAAAATCAGACTTTACAATTGAAAATTAGGCAAAAAATTTAAATTTCCCAACCACATCCTCCACTAACATTTGAAAGTAGTTCTTTGACCATAATGAATCTAATAAGTAACACGTACTTACATGCACAATTATATTTATTTTGTCGGACTATAATTTAGTCTCGGGTTAGGAAACTTACCGCTTAGTATAGAGTCAGTATCTCAAGGCAAACAATTATTCGCGGCTATATCACACATAATTTTATTAATAATAACTTTTTGTAAATTAACGTTTATATTTTAATTAAATTAGATGGAAATGTTGATTCATATTTTAAATTACTTATCTTTGGTAACTTGAACTTTATACCTATCACAGTACGGCTGATCTATCATAGTATGAAAGAGAACATTACAGTAGAATCATCTCCTTCATATTGTTATGGCATATCTACATATTGAAATAAAACTATTATTTACGGATTTTATCGCGGATTTGGTTTAGTTTTTCCATTTTATAACTTCCGATAAAATCCGTAAATAATTGTTTTTTATAGTTTGTTATAGTATTTTTTATTTCAATGTGTAACATTCGCGTAAATCTAAGAAACCATTCTATCTACATATGTAACTTCAAAATTACCGTTAATAATAAAAGTCTTAGCAGCACTTTTATTCAAACTCAGGGCACATTGTCATTATAAAACTACAAATTCACGCCCAGTTACTAAAATTCAAAGCCCTAGAATCTAACCCACTTCAATCGACCTCCCGACTCCTCGTATAACTAGGCTATGCCTGTATTGCATACAAATAACACGTACATAACATCTAAATCTCTACTATACCGCATATTTGTTTTATTTTTACATCACATCTAAATGTCGCTCGACATTTTCCTCAACGTAAAGTTTAATAGCTGCTGCTCGATTTAGTACTGCGATTAGTCCTGTTTCGCCATACATCACGTGAGATTGGTCGTGGATTGCATACAAATGATCATCACTATGCTTTATAGTAATATTATAAGGGGTTAATACAAATATAAAATCCTAAACCGATGTAATAAAAAAAGAAGGCCAGAATTTTCCAATAAGTGTTAGTTAAGGAAGACCGACATTAAGTAAATATTTTAAAGTCATAAAGGTTTATTCGAAATAGGTATAAGAACAAACACATAGACATTTAAATAGCAGTATGTCTTTAGAATGTCGCAGAAATATCAAGGAAAATTAAACTGGCAACTCGCAACTAAATTAACTGCAAAGAAACATTATGTAACGTAGGTGGTAGAGAAAATATGCAAATAATTACTTCCCGTCTAAAGTAAAGCCAGGTAAGAATGTAATAAATTCTATGAAATTATACCTCCTTGCAAGATAAAACAAAATTATTAAGACCATCAACATTCGATACTATTCACTGCTGATTATAAGCCTCTCATAATCTTTCTAATCAACTGATTAAAAGAGATCTTTGCTTTTCAACGAGCGACCTCCGTTGTACTGATTAAATTGATATGCTCGTTATAATTAAACATTACAATACCAAAATCACTAATTAAATTAAAACTTATTAATAATCAAATATAATTATAACGCAATTAAATCGCATACGAAACAATAACGCATGCGTATAACACAAAAGGAGGCTAACCTTGCAGTACTAGAGTTGGACTGAACAAAGAACATCGCCAGTCGACTGTGATTTGCATACTAGTACGTACAGTGGAACGAATTAATGGATTAACTTGGTCAAGTACAAACCCTACTGTGTTCTATTGTTAAATATATGTGACTTTGTGTATGTGAATTGAAGATAATGTGCTTGATCTTTAAGACGTCAATACATTGAATCATATCAACCTGAGTTGAAGGAAAGTCGAGCTTGTAACTCAGTCATATGATTATGTCGGCATGAGTATAATATCTAAATTAAATAAAAATATTGAATTGAATAATACAAATATTATGGATAGATATTGTAGAAACTTATGATGGCGTTGGCATATGAAATACCCCCAAAAATATTTAGGTTAAAAAAACAAGAAGGTGTTTATCAGTTTTAAATTTGACAATAATACTAAACTGTTTACTACCGTCCTCCTATTTATGACGAAATTCTTCCAAATTCATACTCCATCCTAACTTAAATACCTTTGAGTAGTCGGTGATTGTCTTCAATTTTGAGGACTGTAACACTTACAGTTATTCAATCTAATTACCGTACAATCAAATTGAATGAATGTAAGTGTATTACCGTAATACCTGAATATTACCTTAATTTCTGCCTTAATTAACTTAATTATTGCCGTTATTTAATAGATACAACAGTACGACCTAAGCGTTTATATTTTAATAGTAACTTATCCACGTCTGAAACCTTGTTTTTGCCAACAAAAGCCCTTGATTGAACACTATAACATACCTCTCACAGCAATCAGGGCACCATACCAGACATCAAAAACCGCCAAGGCAACGTCAAACTCAACATTGATATGTAAATCATAAGACTCAACCTTCAAGCAATGGTCCGTGTAGACCAGTTCTACTACGCGACCCACATTGGAGGGATCAGTTGCATGTCCATCTCGTTTGACAGCTTCCATGCAATTCGTTCCCACATTAATCTTGTGTAGGTAGATCTGACTGTATCAATTATTGTAAAGTTGTGTTTACAAATTAGCAAGTATAGCATTTCGATTGTTAACGCTGTTGCGAAATACGGTTGCTATTCCACTAAATATAATACACCTTAAAGCGCCATTTACCCGGGGATAGTGTCTCACCTTATAGATAAAATTATCGTAAGGACATAAAAAAGTTGGTAGTGTAAACATTTGTCAGAACACGATTATCTTATAGTGGATATGACATGCGATAGTATCACTGGTGGTAGGTTTCTCATATGTGAGAGGCTATCTGGGTGGGTTCCACCGCAGTGTCTATTTGTCCCGTCAAACAGCAGTGTAAACGAACTGTTGTATTTCGGATTGAAGGGCATTGTAGCCAGAGCAAATACTGGACATATTGAGACTTAACATCTTATGTCTTAGGATGGCGAGCGCAGTGGACTGCCAAAACTTGCTTTGTAATTCAAGGTGTTGTTTGGTTTTGCTACTGTTCATGAGCGGTCGTATCGCTTACCATCAGGCGAACGGCATGCTCGTCTCGCCATTCATAGCAATACAAAAAAAAATATCATACTATTTTCGCCCGGAGAAGCTATCTCCTTATAAATGGGGTTTTATGGTTCTTATATGCTGGCTTAATACTTTAAGGTTGTCTGGATGCATCAAAATGAACTGAATAATTTTAATAAATGAAGCAGTTCCTAAAACAGAATCTTACAAAGACTTTACATTTGCTTCAATAGTTTATATCTTTACATTATGTTTATATCAAGTTTGGAATCTAAATATACCGCTTTATAAGTAGTTCGAGTAATGACACGAAGAGTCGACACTCGACAGCGTTGAAGACATAATTATTAGATCAGTAATAATTCCTGACCTCTGCATATTATCCGCAACTCCATAATAGAACATACATGAGAACAAACTTTAATTTATTTACATAATATAGCTCACAATGAGATTACTTCGATATATTTTGATGATGAAATTATTAATTAATGTTCATGAGCCTTTTCAGATGCGATGGTATTAAAAGTCCTTGATATCTACTGTATTTAATAAACTATACAGGGTATCCAGACTGCTACCGACAGCGAAGCCGTGTGGTAGTTTTAGTGACTAGACACAATGCAACTAAAAATTTCTAAAAATAATAATTGGTACCCTTACGCACTAAGTAGTCGTTAAAAATAATAATTTACACCCTTAAATTATTATTGCAAAAATGTTGCATTTACCATTCAAATATGTCAAAAAAAATTACAAAATGAAAGTTTTAGCAATTTTTTTTATTGCAGTGTTTCTGAAGTCACTAAAACTACCCCCTACATTTTTACCGTACATAAATTATAAAACCAATAAATTTAATTAATTTATTAAATGTATCCAATATCACCCACTTACAACACAACCAGTTGCTGATCAATATGAAATCATATGTCACGATTGTACCGAACTGATACAATACCAATATTAGCATTTTTAATGTCAGCAAGTGCTTTGGCTTGGAATGTAGCTTCCATTTATGTATTATATTGATACGATCATGTTTTTGTTTTTTATATTATTTTTAGTACGAACTTGTTATCGCTTCATTAATTCATAGTTCCTTAACAATGTTTTTAATGTATGTACTAGTATTCACTATTAAGTGAATCATTCATTCATTTATTAAGTTTGTGAAATGTTAGATTAATTAGAATGTTGTGTAGAGTTCTATTATAATGATTTATTTCCACAGGGTATTTACTAATCATTCAAAAAAAGTTACTTATAAAAAAGGAATATATGGTTAGTTGTATTCGTTAATTCCCTTTTAATTTCTGTACTTTTTTTAAGCAGGTGTAACATTATCACACGGTGATAACATTCCTTAAAATAAAAAGAAATAAAGAGAAGACAACATCTGCAGCTCCGACCATTCATCAATCATTTTTTCTTTTTATTCAACCATTATATTAAGAATTTATTTTATTTTATAGATGGGGACACACACTTATCTACGTAAGCAACAACTTGATATAAATCTTGATTACCGATGTGCTAACGAATGCAATTTGATGTCACAACATTAATTAATCGGCTGACATAGATATCGACTACCGAGGACTGCGAATGAATCATCGGAACAAAGGTGAACAGCCTTATATGGGTCTATTTGTTTTACAACAAATATACTGGCGCCACAGACGAATAATATGCAATATGTATTTGCATAACTACAATTTAATTCATTAATAAACATTCTAAAGTGCTACTACTTTTTACCTTAAATAGAGATATCAGTCGCGATACGTTAGTATGGAGGATTGTGAACACACCCACCCATTAATATCTTTAAACCTGGGCGATAAAGTGATTGGTTTTAAGAATGAAGTATTACACATTGAAAAAGCAGAAGAACGGAAAAAACTAGAACTTTATAGGAGGGTTTCTTAAGTACTGCAAATGGCAAAAGTTATCAGATGTGTCTGCTGGGTATTACCAGCAATACTTTACTGGGTAAATACCAAATAAAGTGTATTATTTACTCAATTTAAATCAATCAACAAATAACAGTTCAGCGGTCTAAAAATGTACCAACTAAAAATAAACATAAAAACGATCGCAGTGGGAACATGACATGCACACGACAGGACTACGCAACGACACGCAGTCAATAGCTTGATTTATATGATCAGGCACCGGCGCCTATCCGTGGCAGGCTTCCAACTATATGTCGATTAACCAAATATAGTGCAGGACTTCGTGGAAAAAGTTATTCTAGTCTAATGAGGAAAATCACGTCGTTTTTTACATTTACGTTCCCTCTTTCCAGCGGTTCTTGGAATGTTTATGTGCTGTGTGGATTTGAGGCACGTTTTGCAATTATTGTTTCAGATCGTGATGGATGGTTTGGACGTGTGTATTTTTAATAACATGCCCCGTCATTTCCATGAATAGCTTTTTTTCTACATGTTAAGTTGCGTAATGACGAATTATTCGTTGAATAATAACTATTGGTAGTATTTATGGGATTAGCCATACAGTTGGATATACCGCGTACTATGTAAAACTAATGTTATTAAAAATAACGTACGTATTAGTGAACTCATATTTAAACGCCCAGTGATGGAAACTGAAGGAAGATCGCTAGAAAACGACAAATGAAAATCACTTTCAATACTTCTTTTCAGAAGAATTTAGAAAGGGCTAAGTTCAGCAGAATGCATCACATGGCTAATGATGGTCACAAGTTTTAATTTTAAAATATGTTATACATGGGATACCAATTATGGCAAAGAATATGCAGCTTCACTGTATTCAAAAGTTACTATTATGATGGTATTTATCAAGCACCCAAAACTTCATATTGGGAAATCCCCTTACTGCTAATGTTACCATAATGACAAAATTGCAACTAACAACAATCCACAGTCCGTGTACATCAAATAAGCATGCCCAATTTCATGATCTAAATAAAAATATGGACATAATGGAACCGGACGTGACGCACGGATGAGTACAAGCCATTCAGTATACTCATGTGCATGAACGTTTCCGTCAACTATTGAATGTGGGAGTGCCAAATGATTTATTTAATGGTTGATGTACAGTTACAAATGAGGAAGTGGTCCACTTGATTAGGAAACGTCACCATATTTCAGCAATATTCTGGGGGCAATAAGCAGTGGCCGTTTTATTACAATCGTTACCCTGGACGAGATATCTATAGCTGTACTTATATATTCCTCATTCAAAGTTATGCCAACTCAAAGTTGGTTCCTCAAATGGTCACCCAACAGCCATATTTCTTCGCGTTGTTATTAAGGATATGTGCAACATCTTTGGCAATTACTCAAAAATGCAAAAATAATAGGTAATGGTTGAAAAGTTTCTGGTAATCTCAGAATCCAAAAATCAGACAAATTCGCTACAACAAAGTCAATTATATATTTCGTTACAATAGTTCTACTAATACACTATCTATCTCTAAAGAAAGTAATATAAATAGGAATGCAAATTATTTATTTAAATATTAGTATGCATACTACAGTAAAATGACAAGGTTTCGGATATCGGTTGGGCAATGTTTGATATTTGATCGGTATAAGCGCGTATGACTAGTGATCCAATTCCTGCTTGGCCGAGTGTACAAGTTGATATATTAATAAACAAGTGTGAAATTTACTTAAATTTTTTGTTACTGTACACGGTATAAACTTGTTGATATTACCAAAAATAGTTTGAGAAACTGTAACCTTGAATAAACAATCAAATGGTAAGAAATGCCGATCGACGTCTTCTTCAGTATTTAATTATGTTAGGCATTCTTGGGCTAAACTGGCTTGACTTTTTTCCTATTAGATAATAATGTTAAAACCAAACCTCATCACATCATGCATAGTCAAATATCTGTATAACAATCCTTAAATGTCTACATTTCGACTGTTATTTTCATTGGTATGAATAGCGAGACGAGCGTGCCATTCGCCTGATGGAAAGCGATACGACCGCTCCTGAACAGTAGCTAAACCAAACAACACCTTGAATTACAAAACAATGCTTGGCATTCCACTGCGCTCGCCATCCTGAGACATAAGATGTTATGTCTCAATAAGTCCAGAAGTTACACTGGCTACAATGTCCTTCGAACAGAAACACAACAGTGCAATATACCGTGACTTATTTTAAACAATCCGGTCCAAAAGCATAAACGACAGAATTCCAAAGGCCTATATTCTTTGTTATGCATACATTTGTCTGGGAAGACAATGTTGCGGGAAACTTTCACTGGTAGGTTTGCGTAATACGATTGTTTTGTGTCCACTCCACGAGAATCATGCTTTGTTACTTTTACCTGTCTACGCATTTACAGGCGTATGACGCCAGTCTATTGACGTATGGAGAAGATAATATTATACAACAACTTCACAATAATTTCTAAAATATGAATTGGTCACAGATGAATTATCACAAAACTTTACATTAAAGTAATTATTGTGAAATCGAAAGCCAAAGAAGTTGAAACCAGAGAAATTGTTATCATGACACTAATCTCATATAATATATGGAATAGGTAATGATAAAACAACTATTACTATAATAACTTCTGAAAGAATGGTGGTAAAGTCAGGAAGAATCATAATAGAATAGACCTCAAATAGCAAATTAATAGACTAAATTGCCCTATATAAAGAAATAGTACCTATCAACACCATATCTCTAACTCGGAATTAAATCGACTTGTAACCTATACACATAATGTATTCACACATATCAAAAGGTTTTAGTCACGTTACCTTTACAAGGAATATATCATTTCCTGATTCTCTACAGCAGCTCGATATATTTTCAAAGCTCTTACCTGAAAAGAAAAAACAAATGTTACAATTTGAGCACACATAAAATTACGCTTAAGTTTAATTTCAAGGCAATCTTATTCAGCCTTGAAAAATGCAATAATATTGATAGAAACAACAGATTTACTTGAGCTAGACAAGAATTTGACATTTCAAAACCTATTATTATTAAATTAAAAGTAATTACAAACACACTTAACAAACCAACAATAATTCATAAAGTTGTTTACGATGACTAACTAATTGAATAGGAGTACCAAGGATTATATAATCTAGGCTAATTGATTTTAAATTTTAATGGATACCTAATAATGATTAATGATGCAAAATCTTCTTTATTCGGACATACAATAAATATTGAACGAACTATTGATGCACAATACAGCTAATAACGTTTCTACAAATTATATTGGTTCCAATGCAATAAGTGAAGGTAGTAAATTCAATGTCGGCAGAACCGCAAAATAATTTACATTTATTCTTCACAATTCATTTCCGAATAAGACTTTGTACGTTTTTACCAGTACATGGCGATAATTACTATGCATGGCCCTTAACACATTATGGATTTATTTCAAAATCTTAGAGGTCAACGTAGGTCAAACGTATTTATCTTCCCAAGTGTTTCAATTGAAAACTTTATTACTATATCACGAAACGAAAGTATAAACATTAAATTGAAGATTTTATGAAACTGGCGAGACGAAGGTTATCTTCCGTTTATTCGTTTCAGCTACAAGAAGTCCACTGCTGAACATAAGCCTCCCACAATGATCTCCATATCGACCTGTTGGAAGCGGCCTGCATCCAGCGACTTCCTGCAACCTTAGCCAGGTTATCCGTCCACTGGCTAAGGTTATAATGCCACCAAATTACCATCAAGTTCCAAAATAAGGGTTAAATGTAACAAACCCGATTCAAATACGTCACTTGCGTAGTGCCAACTTACGGCCGGTCCCTATATTCTATCTATCTTTAACTAGCGGTTACAATAGCTATCAATACTATGTCGATACCTTCGATCAAATATACACTAGATACACAGTTCCCTGTAAAAGTTCTGTTAAAAAGTGGCACCGATACATGACATAAAAAAAGTAAACCAAAAAGATCACATATTCCAAATATATTAACACAAATTTCACCTTATTCCTGGAGCTTAAAGTAGCTTTTCACATTATATTGTTTAAAGTTATGCGACGTTTTAGAAGCAACGGTCGGTGCGTGACTGAAGGCGAAAGAGTACTTAAAGCACTCTTTTTTGGTGCCATTTTCTAAGCGCTCATGTTGTATCTAGTGTATATTTGATCGAAGGTCGATACACTTCTATGTTTCAATAAACAAAGATATTTATATACATTCATGTTGCCTAGCTATATATAAATATATGTACCATATCTATATCTCTTCATATTTATTGACTAAAACATAAAATGCATAGAAATATCTAATGACATCTCTAGTTAAAGACAGATAGATTATAGAAACCGGTCATTAATTGCAAAGAGCTATAACAAGTTATCATCATTGATCAATGCAGAAGAACATACAGCCGAAGTCTAAATATAATACCATGATACTCATGTCGATTGAATGTAAATAGTTTAGGAACAATGCGTGACGCCACAACTGCGGCGACTGGCAACGCACCAGTGACGCAATGTGCGGGCGCATACAAATTATGTATACGACTTACGCGCATGCGCGATCGTAACGCTGATTAGTTGACTACTAATATAAATAATGAGGTGAATTCACAAGGCTTTATGATGCGACAGATTTATTGCTAAAGTGATGTGTAAGTAGAGCTCGGGATTGTACAAGCAAGTGATTGTGGCACGCATGAAATATTTCATTTTTGTGAGATGTTTCTTAAACATAATAATGTGTTTATGAAGGATATAAAAAAAATATATAAAAAAATAAATACGTCAAACGTACGGAAGTCACATACATAGTCTTGACCCTACATTAAGAACATAAGGTCTTGTGTCGTGGATATCAAAAACTACGACAGACTTATTGGCCTTATTTGACCCTCGCTCTAATTGGCAACCTCATACCATTGTGCAAACCTTCCACATTCTATATCTAACCCCATACCAAACTTCGACGTCCCGCGCATTCCACCAATGACTTACCATACAATGGCGATGCCATCACGTCACCGAGTTTGCAACATTAACGCTTGTTACCACAGAGCAGTCACACTGCATGCTAACTACTCCTCAAAACTATTACGGCTGAGACAGATTGCGCAATGTATAGTTATCCTTGCAAAGTTGCCACACGTATAATGCGTATGAAATCATAACGCATTTCAAATCGGCGAGTTAAGTTGTTATCGTGACCGTAATGGGAATCATCAAAGTTGACAGACCCTATGGCGCATTTGGTTAGGCCAGCTGCGATAAAAAAGACTAGGATTCGTTCTCCGGACTGAAAGAAATGATTGTATATGACGAAGTATTTTTTTTAAATATGTACTTATTATTTTCATTTCATATTTATTATTTTTTAAAACTGCCTCGGTGGCGTAGTTGTACTACGGTACGGTTACATAGCTGAGGTGTCGGGTTCGAATCCCGGATCGGGCATAGTGATGATGAAGTGAGCCAAGAATTTGTGCGCGATATGACATTAGGCGCGCTCCCTATCATATCGTGAGACGGAACATACATGGCGTAATGTGGGTGTCCGTATACCTCTGCCTACCCCTTCTAGAAAAAAAAGCGTGAGTTTACGTATGTATGCACTTTTTAAAAATATAACATCATGGGACGGTGACGACTTAATGGAACTAACGAAGCGAAGCGTGAAAAATCATTGAGCGGAACGGTATTACTCTGTGGAATGCTGAGAGATGCTTATTTGTCGCTAGTTGATACTTACTTGGACAATGCTACGCTTACCAAGCAATACAACTTTTCCTTTTTTACCCTGGCTCAGCAATGCATTTGAAGATAAGAGCGACGATGTGCCGCACCAAAAAAAAAACTTTAATTCTAAAACCCACAATATCTTTAAAATCAACAATTGCAAGAGAATGCTTTAAAACGAAATATGCCTTGAAGTTGATGAAAATTAGATAATTGTTATAACCATCGTGTTGTGGCAATGGCAGAAAGACCATGACTCCAAAGGTTCACGTATCACTAAACGACGCTAACGCGGTCTCTCATTCCCTGCATCGTGCTAAAACATCAAATCAAAAGTAATTTGGGGTCAAAAGTTATGAAATTCTTACCAATATTATACAATAAACGTAAGACACTGTGAGGTCTCGGAGCTAGATATGTTTATGCTTTCGACATCGTAAAGGACCTTGGCTTTTTAGTGTGAAAATTGCGGTAACGCTGACGAAATGGAATTGTTATAACTGATTAACTAACTTAAATTACATACAGTATTACAAGACTTCTTATTGAGTAAACTATATAATTAATATGATTTACAGGTTCCGTAATTTTTCAATATTTTATATTTTATTCAATAGCTCAAGAACGCAATCAATTTTTTTTTCCGATTTCCATACGGTAGTGTTAAATTTCAATTTATTTTATCTGCTGGCGTAAGCAAGAATGTATGAATATTATTTGCTACAAAAACAGCAGAATTGAAATAAATCCCAAAACCTCGAAGTATTTTAGCAACCCCCAACTGCACCCATACAAACAACAAAACCCAACCTACACTCCACCATACAAAAACATCCCGATCACGAACACAGCATAATGTCCAACTGCAAGCCAACAGGCGTGTGATTTCTCACGAGACTGATATAACAGTCGCGAAGGTGCGCGGCGAGGCCGAGCCAATGTTATTTATCGCCTGATAACATAACGGTGGTAAAAACAAAACAAAAGAACAATCCACTGCTACTCATTATAGTTTTTTATTTAACAAACAATGCCGTGAATTATTATGGCCGATCAGGCTTGAGTCGATGCCCTAACATAGATAATACGAGTGCAGTGTAAAAAATATTACTTAAATGATTCGGTATAGTTTTAGAGCAAGCATATGATGTAATAAATAGATCTGATTCAAAACCGTAGCACGATTTTTTTGTGTCTATATATAATTGAAAATTCATTACAACTCAAAGGCTCCTCAGAGCAAAATTATTACTGTACTGTACTGTACTGTACTGTATCAGCCCATATACGTCCCACTGCAGGGCACGGGCCTCCTCTACAATCGAGAGTACGATTGAGAGTGGTTAGGCCATATAGTCCACCACGCTGGCCTAGTGCGGGTTGGCGGACTTACATACCATAGAAATTCTTATAAATCGCTATGGTATGCAGGTTTCCTCACGATGTTTTCCTTCACCGTTTTTAGTGCGTGGTGATTGACTATCAATACACACATGACTCCGAAAAGTCAGAGGTGTGCCCTGGGATTTGAACCCGTGACCACCGTGAACAGTGGCAGCCGCATCCGGTCCGTTTACCAACAGGCCACCACGCAAAATAATTATTACACTTGCAGAAAATAATACAAAGTTGCTTACTACACAACAAATTGATACATAGGAATACTTAATAAAATATGCGTTCAAATAATTGTATTGCAAATTGTAATCGTCATAGATGCAAATCCATAAATGAATGTCCTCAACAAACAGTCAAATATTTCAATAACCAGACATATCCACAATCTATGGTAAATAAATGCTAATATAAGGTATTGTAATCCGGCGCAGACAACAAGGCACCGAATTGTGTCCACGTTGAGCAACTGAATATCCAACGATACACGTAATCGGGCAGATACCAGGTACTTCGAATTATACGGTACCACTGCGTTCTTTGAAATCCGACAACTTGATACGGGCGAACACATTATACAACTCAAGCGAAAGAAACAATCTTTTTTTAATTATAACATTACGTGTTTTACCATAATCAATATATTTATACTAAATGTATCCTTTAGAAATCTATCCACTTTGAAAATATAGTGGCAATTAGTTTGTTATGCAAACCGTGCACGCGCAATCCAGATCAAAATCCAAATCCATTAGCCAGGGTGGTAGACTATACGGCCTACCCCTATGAAACGTACTTGGACTCTAGAGGAGGGCCGTGCCCTGCCTACGGACGTATATGGGCTGATACAGACAGACGCCATTTAATGAAAGAATTTAATTACGCAAAAATTTCAGACTCCTTTGTCCATTCAAAATCTATAAGCCAAAACTTGTACAAATATTTGGATCAAGGCGTCTGAAAGAATGCGTATTGACGTACAAAATTAATTAAACTGAAACTAAATTAATCGAACGATTTCTCAACGCGAGAGGCGTGCCGCGAATACCTCGCGTGATCACCCACCGCACACCCACTGTATAACAGTTGTAACGTTTCGTGCTAATGTTACTGGCATCGCTGTTCCGTCATTGTTCGATAATTTATTAGGTAAGAAAAAAATATTAATGGCCATTTCCCCCGTAAGGGTTTATTCTTTTCCGCTACTGTTACTGTTATGAGAGCGGAAACTGTCGTGTGTGATGGTTGTATCATTATTTCTAGCTATGCTCTCGTGTATACGAATATGTGGCTTTATATACTCTTCATATAATCTTCTAACTGCCGTTTTATTTTATGACTTTGATTTGACATAAAACAAATAAAGCTGAACTGATGTTAACTTAAAATTATTTCCATCCATTACCACTGACATCACAAGACGAATCATGGAAAAAAATCTGAAGATCAATAGACGAGCTAATCAAAGCATGGCAAAATGGCACTTCACAAAACGTTATTTATTATTTACTTTTCAGTTAACATAGATCTAAATCAACAGCCTCCGTGGCGCAGTTGGTTATTCACCTTCTGTAAACAAGAGGCAGCGGGTTTGATCCCCGCCCTGAAAAAAATGTTGAGATCCTCAGGCATTTGCATTGTGTCAGGGTGTTTGTGAGGCCAAAAGCCTCTTGTAGTTTTTAATACCCACAACACAAGGCTCGATCTTATTGTAATGTCAGGATTTTGTATGTGATTGATGGTGCATTTATTTATTATTTATTTATAAATTGCTGGTTGATGACGGACAGCAGCATCAACAGCGCGTGTCGCTACGGCCTGCGCTCGCCAACCCGCCAGCCAAGCGTGGTAAGTATTGGCAACAACAAAAATCTTCCTTGGGGAAGGTCTATGTTTATCATTAGACTTTTTCCACCCAAGGTTTCTCAGACAAATACAAATAGTAACGTTTATGATAGAAATTCGTTCTTGAATTGTAATCGTATTATTTTTTTTCAATTGGAGCGGCTAACTAGCAAACATGTCACCTAATGCTAATTGATCATGGTCACTTAAATGAACCATTCCAAAAGGAGTTGTCGGCCTATAAAATCGGGACGGAAAAAGATGCAAAGAGGAATGGGCTATAGGGCATCCGGCAGTACACTGCATAACTCGGATAGATTTCAATAATCCCTTTCAACTTATGAATGATAAATGGCTAGTCAACGCCGGGCGTGCCTCAGATTAAGTCAATGCTAATTTATACGAGCAGGTTCGATAGTTGTGACCATGTGTGACCTCGGTTGAGTGTCCTTTCTACTTAGAACCGGTGGACACAGCGTGTACTTAGTGTATTAATTTGTTCCTGGATCGTATTAGTTCTTATGAATTGAACATTAATCATTGGATTGCTGTGTAAATGATGTTTTGACGTGTGTATTCTGTGAGCATTGCAAAAAATGTAGTGGAATCGGATATCCTAAACAATGTTTACAAATATTTATAAGAACACGCCTTTACTGTCCATGCCAATTTGATCTTATAATAAATTCGCCGATGAGATATTATCATCAGTGAATATCTACATTAAATTGTATTCTTACATGGAATACCCAGTTATTACTACACCTTACATAGGCGGCAGTTCTTAAAACCACTTAGTTCTTTGCCCTAGACCTCTAGAAAACAATTCAAACCCCAAGCAATCGATAGCATCCGATCACAGAAAGCTCATTTCACCTTCAAACAATTAACGAGTATCGCCGTGACACGATTAAAACAATGAACGCTCCTAATTAGCGTGGCAATTGTTCGCTGATGATATAATCTTGCGGACAAATATTTACGAATTGGCCTATAAAGCATATTGTGGCTGTGAGAGCCTGCGCGGACCTTCGCGAGTTTTGCATGTTTGAGGTAACTGTATAGGACCTGTGGTTCTGCAGACTGAATGTATGTAAAAATACTTTTGATTTCAACTACTTGGAGACAATTTGAATAAAATGATTTAGTTATAGAAATATTTAAAAAGTGTGTGGTGGCCTGTTGGTAAAAGGACCAGACGCGGCTACCAACATGTTTACTGTGGTTGTGGGTTCGAATCCCAGGGCACACCTCTAACTTTTCTGGTTCTGGAGTCACGCATGTTCTGATAATACCACGCACTATAACGGTGAAGGAAAACATCGTGAGGAAACCTGCATACTATTGCGATTTATAAGAAGTTCTATGGTATGTAAAGTCCACTAACCCGCACTAGCCCAGCGTAGTGGACTATATGGCCTAACCACTCTCAATCGTACTGTCGATTGTGGAGTAGGCCCGTGCCCTGCTGTGGGACGTATATAGGCTGATACATCATCACCTGTGCCCTACAGTGGGAAGTATATGGGCTGATACAGACATTTTTATAAAAAAAATTGCTCAAAAAAATGTTGTTTCTTTAACTGTCAATCTTCAAATAGACATGGTGAGTTTTAGCGATATCGATTACATGATTAAGTTCATGTAATAAATATGTCATAAAATATAAACAATAACCTATTTATTATTAAACTAAACCACAGTCTATAACTTATGATTCCAAAATCTCTGAATTCATGATTTATAAATTAATTTCAATCTTTCAACGGTCTATTGGATAATGTAAAGTAATTAAAAGATAAATTACGAATTATCAACACAATACGCTTATTAACAATTATAAACAAAGACAATAGCATAGATTTTCACGCTACGGTAAATTAAAATAAAATTCACAAGATCCTTGGCCGGGCGCCTACGAGTTGGCGTCGGGTTGAAAGGCGTCGGCCTTTGTATCAAACACTATTCATTTTCCATTCCTTAATGAAACGGGAAGCACGTAACGTTGTTAGCTATATTTACGATTATTACATCATAATGATAGAATTATATGTTGTAGCCTAGTTATATGAGCTATAATTTGAATGCAACAAGCTTGAATGTAACAGTTAAAATTATACCTTTAATACTTTATAGTGTTCAAGAATTTTTTTATCATACACAAAGAAAGATCGAAAAATAATTATGGAAATAAATCAAATGGAATATTGATTTAGCTATTTTTTCTGTCTCTTCGTTATCTTTAGCATTATAACGTATAATATAGTATATATTATATAACTATTATTTACCTTTCATTATGTATATTTAAAACTGCACTCTCTCTCTTCTTTCTTTTAAATGGTTTTCTGTAAGACATTGTTTTAAGCGTTAAGATTGCCGTTTTTGCTTTTTTTATTATTATTGTTTCTGTTTATCGTCTTTGTTAATATAATGTGTACAATAAATAAATAAATATAACAGAACCTCATAAATCTGAATCTACATACTTCAAGATATTGCCAATGTTAACTACTTAAATATTTTGCATTACAACAGCCCTTTACTGGTATAACCAGTTTACATTACATTCTTATATTTAAATTTACCCCGTACAGTGCACATGTGTCAGATAACAGGTCTTAACACGGGGCGTGGTTTATGAAATCTAGATCAATTGCACCTAAAGGTTGCATGCATTCGGTATCGCCGGCAAATTTGCATTCGCTTTAAAAATGGATTATATCAAGACCTTTTTATAGTTTCAAAGGTTCTGTATTGATTAATAAATATTATAAAGAAAATAGTCCAGGATTTAAGCGTGGAACTATTATTTCCATATCGGATGCGTACTTAGGTTCGTTAATGTAGTGTAGAGGATGTGAGTGAGTGGTCGCCAAATATTTATTGCGGATCAATTTGTTGTAAAGTATGATCCTAAACAAATCTATTTCTCCTGCCAAACAGCAGTGTAAATGCACTGTTGGGTTTCGGTTTGAAGAATATCGTAGCCAGAGTAACTACTGGACATATTGAGATATATCTTATGTCTCAGGATGGCGAGCGCAATGGAATCCCGAGCACTACTTTGTAATTCAAGATGTTCTTTGGTTTTGCTACTGTTCATGAACAGTCGTATCGCTTAGTGCTTACCATCAGGTGAACGGCTAACTCGTCTCGCCATTCATTACAATAAAAAAGTACTACTGTAGTTTCGGGACTTATTATATTATTACTTAATATAGTTGTATATGTTTATTTATTTTCCTCTATTTTTCACACAGTCACAGAAATAGTAAACAAAATACTAATAAAATCCTAATTACATCTGTTTGTGTAAGTACGGAACTCCGGTACAAACGACATTACTCGACACAACCCGCTCTCAACATGAAGGTTGACAATAACAGCTACACTTTAATTTGTTTATAACAAATCAACGGAACCTTTATCCCTTTATTACCTCTTAGACCGATCATAAATTAAGTTCTTTTAAATGGTTTGTTGTAAAACATGGGCCATTAAATTGGATTTAGACTTATTTCCGTGTGATTTTTGAGAATAACCTGCCTGCATGAAAAGATAAATTATTTTAGGACCTATTTTAGATCAATTCAGCGCTATTTGGCCTCTACTTATTCAAACAAAACAAATGGGTGTGTGTTTATTATGAATCGACGAAATATCTTATAATAAAAAAATAATCGGTATCCACCCTACTAGCGATCACCGTACAAAAGTTATAAATCCTGCTTAAGTGACAAGATACATTCAGTTCCTAGATATACATTCAGATACATTTTTTTTCACCCAATAGTCACATGGCCCACACTAAGATCGAAACTTGTGTCGTGGGTATCAGGAACTATGACAGACTTTTCAGTCTTAGAAACTACCAGGACCCGCGGCTTCACGTATCACAGCACGCGTCAAACAAACTTGGCCACGAAGGCTGTTAAATTCATCCTAAAATACATTTGGTTGTGTAGTCAATGTACTAACTATATTTCAGGAGCGGTACAAAAAAGACATCTAAAAAGTCTTCAACACATTCCTTCGTAAACATAAACCGTAAAAGCCGTTGACACGTAATAGTGCGCTATCATGGCGTGAGTGCACGATTTTATTTGCCAACTGAAAATGTGACGGATAGTGAAAAAACGCGAGCGGGTTGAACGCTTGATATGAACCGAGCAAAAACCGCCGCCGCAGCACGCACAGTTCTACGACCTTAAACTACAGTTACGTCGGTTATGTGCAACCTGGGTTGGGGATTTTCTCCGTAGTGACTCGTGTAAGTTAGAATTTTGAAGGCACATTGATAAACCCGCTTGGAATAAATCGGACCAAATCAGCGTTAAGTTCTCCAAACCATAAATAGTAATTATTTTTATTTACCATTTTTACAAAATAATCACATTAGTACAACGCGGTGGACTAAAAACTGAGACTTGGGTTTAAAGAAAGCCCTGACCGACAACTAGTGTCTCTCCTTGTCGACCTTTTCATACCATACATGTCCAAACACCGGCTATATATCTACATTTCCCATTTCACACAGGTGTCTAAATACGTTAGTAATATTTATTACATAACAGCCTCCGTGCTAAAGGGAAGCCGAAGCTAGAGAGCACGGGTTCGATCCCCACACCGAAACAAATATTTGTGTGATCCCCAAGTATTTGTTTCAGGTCTGGGTGTCCGTGAGACCGAAAAGTATCTCGTAATTTCTGATACCCACGACATAAGACTCAATCTTAGTGTGGGGTTAGGACTATGTATGTGCTTTGTCGGTTCTTAGTCCTTTGATGATGTCCACAAACACATCAAAGCTGAAACCTTCCGCTTCCTCACCAAATACCATTACTAGTTTCTCAGTACTTTATTACAAGCAATATTACAAATTAACAAACAAACAGACGGAAACTAATTAAATCCATAACATTATGAGCTTCCTGACGGCTGATATGATCGTCATTAGACGCGTAATTGGAATTATGTACAGCTAATAGTGTAATCAGAAAACACTGGTTATTTAACGTTACATAAACGAATAAACTGCAAATTAATTGATGTTCGCTTCAGTTTCTCCAGTAATATCGTTGCAGTAATCGAATATAGCACGACTGTTCCGATGTGTGTAAAAGCTGCTTTATGAATGAAATGAGGCTGACTAACCTAACTGCTTAAGGGCCTAATCCCACTCAATCGTACTCTCAATTGTAAAAGAGGTATGTGCCATGTAGTGGAACGTCTGTGGCTGTACATAGAGATACTTATTCATTCTTTAAGATGCATCAATATATGCAAATTTATTAAGCTTCAGACGCATTTAAATACAAGTCACAACTCTGGCTTTTAAGAGTAATGTATGTTATGTTAGCCAATAACCACATACTTAAACGATGAATGAAAACATTGCGATGAAATCTGCATACAATAGAGATCTTTACAATAATTGCTTAAGTAGTTAAAGTCTTCCAAAAAGCCAGTGTGGTACATAGAGCAGAAATCACAAATTGTTTACGTCATACGTCATTTGACACTTCGATATTGACAATGACCGAATTTCACATTGAGGTGGCAGATTGTCATTACACATTTTACCTCACACTTAGCGAGTAACAAAGGCCTTCTGGCAAATAAACGGCATTGTAATTGATCATATAAGGATTACATTATATGACTGTTGTTATTTCTTTGTCATGGGCTTTGGAATAAACTAAAAGGTATTGGTCATAACCGCCCACGCATTGTTGGTTTTAAAATTACGGGTTATTAAATAATATTGTACCTAACGGCTTCCTCGAATTTGTACCCACTCTTAACAAATATTGACACTGAAATTAGTATTAAATTATTAAATCCCTTGATGTACCAACCAGGACCGCATGAACCGAGTAGTGTAAGTGACAAGATAGTATGCCAACTTAAAAGTGAAAGAAACAAAAGCGAAAATAACAATACGTGTACCGCGTCTCTTTTGTTACACACTTTTTGTGCAGTATATCTTCTAGTAATACTAATCTCAATTGATTTAATATTTCTCTTAGTTCATATTCTTGTGTATAATTCTGTCTTGTCCATAATTTGCTCACAAGTAGCCCTATAATTTAAAACAAAACGATAACAATGGACAATGCCTTCACAACTGCGGTGCGAGTGAAAGTATATGAAATATCTCTGCCCCATACCGCTTGCTTTCTTTGTGGTTTACGGTTGGAAATTAAATCGTTTGCTTGTCTCTTATTGTTTTTTAGCTTAGCCCTTCTAGTTTCGAGAAATTCACTTTGTCTTTATTGTCAGGAGAAATAGATAAGTGAGTGATTGTTATGGCTTTCTAAGTCTTTAACGGACTTTCCAATATCGATTCATCTGTAATAGGCGAAAAGACATCAGAAAATTATTTTAAATGCATTCGGGTGTACGATCGGATTTTCCCTTGAGCAACCACTAGTTTCTATAGGACAACATTCTACCTCTAAAACTCGTCTTTGAAAATGTATTTTTAAGTCTTAGCTTAATGCTGTGGTGTCCCGCTTCTAGACCATAAAGTTTAGGCTGTACATTGTATGTTACTCAAACGAGCTAAGGGACATATTTATCAAATATATTTGACATGTCAACCAGAATAACTACTGGTCATAGTGAGACTTAACATCTGATGTCTCAGGATGGCAATCGCAGTAGTATGTAAAGTACTTTGTAATTCATGGTGTTGTTTAGTTTTGCTTCTCTCCGTGAGCGGGCGTATCACTTACTGTAAGACGAATGGCATGCTAGTCTCGCCATTCAACGAAATAAAAAAATGTTATAATGAAGGCTCATTATAGCTATACACCTACGTTCCTTAAAATGCCTAAAGAAATAATTTTGTCAACCCCCATAGGTATATAATGTCATCTATGTACAGATACATAATTAGAATCCTTCGGACTTCATAGATAAAACGCCTAATTAATATGTAAATAAATAACGCCTTTGATATTTTTTATACCAGTAATTTAAGCTCCCTGTTTAAAGTTACGAAATATTTACATTTACTTGACACACTCAAGAGAGATTACTGTTCTTAAAATCCTCGTCTCACCTTTTAAAACTCACATTTACATGTTACACATACCTTTAAGTGATTAACGAGAATTACTCTAAAACGTCTCGGTTCAATAAGTACACAATGACACGCGATTATAACACCTACTCCCCTCGCATAAGTGTTATAATACTTTGCATATTTAGTGGTTTGTGAGAACACCCGACGGTTTAGAAAGTGGTCGTCCTTGGCGGTAAAAGTGATCGAGGCCGGGAAGGGAAAGTGGTTTCATGGTACCCACACCATATTTAGGTTTTAATGTCTGGGATACTCTGGTGCGTCAGCCGTGTTTGGACAACGGACGTAAAGATATATGCATTGAATTAGCTGATAGAGAATTATGAAGCACGTACGACTTGTAAAATGCCCTGTCATGATAAATCTACAGAAAGTTAAAAGACAATTCCTTCACTACGTATAATATCTCTGCATTATGGGCATGTTTGGCAGATAAGTAGTTAGTGTATGATCTTCAATTGATATACAATCAAACACGTTTTTAAAACACTTACTATCAGAACGAATTATATGATGCAGCTTTAATAAATTGAATAATCTGCTCAAATAAATAATGTGGTTCTGCAATACTTGATCCTGAGAACTTTAACTCACACATTACACATGCATTACATTGAACCCATCTACCAGACAAAAGTCTTTGTTCACGAAACCTAAAATACCATATTTACAAATTCAGTTTTTTCATCACATCGCTTAATATGTTTAAGGAAGCTACACACATCCGCTGACCACGCCGCGTTGGATCCGAAACAATAAAAACATTCCGGATTTTTTACAGTGCTAGAAATTCTATGCAATTAACAATTAAGTTTCATACGTAGTCATCATAGACCCTTTGTTTATAAAAATAGGAAGTATATTTACTTTTGTTTATGGATCTTAAAGTTCTCATCAATGGTAATTATTGTTTAATTCGAGGGTTTAAAATTTACATTACCTTTTGTGTGGGCTTAGATGGGTTAATTAGCTAAAAAGTTCACATCTTCAGGAGAAAAGGGGGATATTATTCCTACAAATTCACTTTTGTGAAAATGTACTTTTTTGTTTTGTGTAAATGTTCTTTTGTGTTTCAGTTTGAAGGACATTGTGGCCAGAGTAACTACTAGACGTATTGAAATTGAACATCTTATGTCTCAGGATGGTGAGCGCAGTGGAATGCCAAGCATTGCTTTGTTATTCAATGTTTTGTTTGGTATTGCTACTGTTCATGAGCGGTCGTATCGCTTACCATCAGGCAAAAGACATGCTCGTCTCGCCATTCCAAGAAATAAAAAAACACAGTTTCTCCTCCTGTCCTATTATTTACTTTCCTTACTGCTCTCACTCTGAAAAGGCGACGTGAGTATAATATAAATAATAATAATATAATATAAACCCGATAGATAATATCAAAAGCAAATACCTCAAAATGCTCCTGAACGATTATTCAATAGGCTTCCGCAACACATTTATCAGGAACACGCTAAACAATATAAGTGTATTCCTAACTTCCGATATTACTTCCTCTGTTATTGCACATCGTATGTGTAACTGTTTAACACATTTTTATATACGAGATATCACTAATATATTCTGTCGATCCGCTTATTCTTTGTACACAAATTCAAGGATGTTATTATTATAACTTATTTAATTTTTATTCAATTTAAAAACAACAAGCGCTTCGATAGGACTTTCGAGCTCAAAATACTTAATTTCGAAGTTATTTGTTCATAGGACTTTATTATCGAATCCTTCAACCGTGAAAGAAATCATCATGAAGAAACCTGCGTAACTAGGATTTCTCTAAAGAATTTTGTAAGTAATAGAAAGTTTAACAAACGGTATTACATCGGTTCAGTGGACTAATTCCGGAATCTCTCTTAGCATATAAAAACCATGCCCAGCGCTGGGATCTATGTGGGCTGATAAATACCAAGAGCAAACTATATCAGAATATCAGTTCAACATCACAAGAGAAGTTGCCTATAAGAACTTAATCACAATAAACATTTCCTTAAAATTATCGCCTTTAAAGATTTCTCACGTGCAAAAAACGACCTAGCCAATCAGAACTTCCTAGTAGTATTTTCCTAAAATATTCCGGCAGTGCGTTCTGAAGTGGTATCAAAAATAAATATTTATTAAACGTTGTGTACAAGGAAGAATCGCCAACAAGCCTACTAGTATGACCTAGACGAGCACATATTGAGTTGTGAATTAAAGATTTCAGTGCTAATTGTACACCCAATACTGTAATTTCGGCTTGTCGTATGCCTATTGAAAATAACTATACAATTTAACTGTGTAAAGTGACTGTAGAACCGTATCCCTAACATTTTGAGCCAAAGTTCAGCACATTAACAAATTGGCACACGCGGCTTACAATACATGTGGCTAGAATAGACCAGCCTTATCCCACAATTTACATAATACAGTAGTAACAGTCAATTTGCAAGCTATGAATGTAACATAATGAATAAAGAGGTTCTTGAGCTAAGTAATTATCAAAATATCTGTAGTACCATTTTTTGTGAACTTTATTTTATTATAAGCAAATTTTATTCATATGTGATTACATAACATGTCGTGATTGACAGAATTTAAGTATCTTAACGATGATTGGTAAAAAAGAGAAGCTTCTCGAAAAGCATCTGACGCAATTTGGCTCGGATAAACAAAGTCAAAACAATAATTACTTATGGATTTATAAATAAATAAATAACTAATAAATAACACCCAACAGTCACATACATAGTCCTGACCCCACACTAAGATCGAGTCTTGTGTCAGGTATCAGGAGCTACGAGAGACTTTTCGGTCTCACAAACACCCAGACTCGGAAGAAATATTTGTGGGCCGCACAAACATTTCTCTCGGTGCGTGGATCGAACCCGCGGCATCTCGTTTCACAGGCGGCGTCTAACCAACTGCGCTACGGAGGCTGTCCTAAAAACCCTTTATGCGATATAATGAGCAATATTTTGATGGATATATCCAAATTGGTTATAGATCTCCTCATTATAAAATAAAATATGCATTATATAAAAATAAATACAATTAACCTTAAATGTTCAACTCTGAAAATTATTGTAAATGATAATTCAATGCTTTCAGTTTTTATTTGCAAATTATTTCAGAACGATTTCATCTTATAATATGTATTAACGTGTTTTTACTCATTCTCCTAAATTTGATTGACGCAAAAGATGTTTTGCCAGACACCACAAAAAATAAGCTTATGATTATGACTCGCCAAGTGATTGACGGTAAACCTAACAGGAACTTAACAGAAAATGTTTAGGTGTTGAATAACTGACTTTCCGATATAAAATCAACATGCAGGTACAACGTATTTCTGGTTGCAAAAATCACTATTGTGCAATCCACAGAAACTGTAGCTCCAGTTTAAATTTAGATTCCCGAAATAAATGTTCTTTAGCTAGCAAATTCTCACAGAAAAACCTGGCCAAGTCCTTCGCAATATCATTAAATTTGTCAGCAGTACAAACACTGATTTGTAATAACGTTTTCCGCTAGCAATCGCTGCATCCTGGTTCGTTTTCATATCCTCTTACAATTTTATTTACCTTAATAGCCACAGTTTCATATTTCGAATGCGATGACTCAATATGAAAGCAGGAAAATAATAAACTTCTTTGTTGATTGGAAGAAAGCAAAAAGGTTTTAATGTGTTTCTTGTACTTGCGAATTATTATACTTCATGCAGTGATTGAGATCTGACTTTCAATTTTTGCTCATATTTAATGGTAGAAAGTAGTTGTATGACTGGTGAACTTCAAACTTCGGAGTCCTGTGTGGTCAAAAAAGTCCCATGAATTTAAAAATTCTACGACGTAACCTTTCGAACAGTTCTTTCACAATTTAATGTTCATTAAACTTTGTTTCTCAACTTCCTTTAGTCCAAATGACGGTAAACTGTATAGGATTAGTATGTCGTCATCTTCAGTCTTAATGCGACGGTATATCGTGCGATCGACCTTAAAAAAACATGGTCCACCTACATCGGCACTTAACGATGTGTTCATAAAACTTATCGAACGAATCACAAGTCATCGCACTGACCCAAAAAGACCAAAAAGTAAGCATAAAAAGTAATATTGCATAATTGTTATCTTCTTAATAAAAATCACAATTTGGTAAATAAGCTTTGAAATAGGCCGGTGTACGTGCTTATCTAGCGAGACCCAATGTAATTGGCTGCCTGCCTACAAAAGGTTATGGGTTAATGACATTTGCAATCTTGTACGTTATGGAGTGAAAGTTTGTGTAATAAAGAGCATTCTTAGATACGTAATAATTCTTACAAAGCACGAGAGATTATCGGTATGACTAATGATACTTAATTTTTAGTTGGCGAATTTCAAAATTTTGGTGACCAAATATCCTGTTCAACTTTATTTCGTGTATTCTAAATTATTAATGGTAGAGCAAATTATTATGTTACACTTTCTATGTAAGCAATAAACCGTACAGCTGAAAATAGCAATGTTTGCCCTAATGAAATCCCATAATTGCTTTAGAGATACTATATCTAAATGGATCATACTTTATTGAGATATTGTACCATACTTCAACTGCTATTCATGGTACTCCTTTACAACAGCCAATATTGATCCAGTGATCGTTCACACACACACACATTATCATAGTAATGATAGAGCAAATTATTATGTGACACTTTCTATACATGCGCTGCATACAGCTGAAAATAGTAATGTTTGGACCAACAAAATCCCATAACTGCTCTAGAGATACCCTCATCTAGACTAATCACACTTTATAGAGATTTTGTACTATACCGTTTCATAATCGGTCACTTCTTAGCATAGTACTCATCTACAACAGCCAACATTGGCCAAGTGTTTTCGAAGTTCTCATACCATAAAATCTTTTTCACACAAATCATCATTGCAACATACATTCGATGTAACAACTATAAAATTACATTCACCGTCTTCCGTAATACGAGATCAATCTCAAAGACTATTATAACAGTTGCATATGGTATTTATTATAAATATGATGTAAGTGCGATTGCGTCTACCGCGGTTTTGCTTGCCAACGCAAACTTAATGCGGCGGCAAATGAGTATGCTCTTTGTATCACGAAACATATAAACATATAGGTAGCCTTTAACAACAGTATAGACTTCTTGTGTAGTAATACGAAGATAATTTGAAAATGGTCTAGGATTTATTAAAGCATAGGTCCAACTAACAAAGGACTACTCATTGATCATTGCCGCCTATCTGTATCAACTTATATATGTCTGAATGTCCTAATTTATGGATCTATTTTATATATTAGACAATTAATGTATACCTTTCTGTACCACAGAAGTCTTAGTGCAGGGCACAGGCCTCCTGTACAATCGTGACTACGATTAAGAGTGGTTAGGCCATATAGACTGCCAAGAAACAGCAATAAAACTACAGAATAGCATGCATTGTTATGCAGACGATAGTACGAGTGACGCGCGGTACATCGGCCATCGGAGCCACTCTCGGGATTCCACTATGGAAAGACGGTTTCAACTTGTGTCTGAAGTTGAGAGCTCTCTGGGGCGGGCCTCAGAATGGGGTGAATTGAACCTAGTTCAATTTAACCCTTCGAAGACACAAGTTTGCGTGTTCACTGCGAAGAAGGATCCGAGAGTATTGGAATCCTTGGCATCGAAATATCAAGCAAGGTCGAGTTTAGGAGTCATTTGGAGGACAAAGCCAAACTGGCGAGCAAGAAGTTGGGAATCCTGAACAGAGCCAAGCGGTACTTCACGTCGGGTCATAGATTGACGCTTTACAAAGCGCAAATCCGGCCCCATGTGGAGTACTGCTCTCACCTCTGGGCAGGTGCCCCAAAATACCAGCTCGACCCACTTGACTCCTTGCAGCGACGGGCTTGTCGAATAGTCAATGATCCCGATCTCACGGACAAATTGGAACCGTTAAGACTGCGGAGAAACTTCGGATCTCTCTGTGTGTTCTATCGTTTGTTTCATGGGGAGTGCTCCGAAGAGTTGTTTGAGATGGTACCACCGTCGCCTATGTACCATCGCACCACACGTCTCCGCAGTAGAGTTCATTCCCACCACCTGGAGGCGTACCGTTCCCAAACGGTACGTTTCCAGCGTTCTTTCCTACCACGTACGTGCAAGCTCTGGAATGAACTCCCTGCATCGGTGTTTCCTAAGCGCTATGACCTGTCCTTCTTCAAACGAGGTTTAAAGAGAGTAATGTCCTCGAGGTAGGCAGCGACTTTGTTGTGCTGGCCCCCTGGCATTACGGAGGTCCATGAGCAGCGGTAACCGCTTACAATAAGGCGGGCCGCTAGCTCGTCTGCCTACAAGGCAATAAAAAAAAAAAAAAAAAAGCATAAATGGCCTTTGAAGGTAAAGAGAAGACTAAGAGAAAATATTGCTGTCCCGCAATTTCATTGAAACCTGGAAACATTTCAGAAAAGCAATCACTAGTTGTTGAAGTATTCATATGAACCTTTTTTAAACTGGTTTGAAAGTCTTGATCCAAACATTATTCCCAGTAAATCAATTTGCATATAAAACAAAACTGGGCCAACCACGTCATGTCTGCATCAATATACAGCATCAACATTAAGGTAACGTTGTAATGTGGTAATTACACAGCCAAAATATAAAAGCAGTTAAGTGTTTCCGTTGATTACCGTCAACCAATCATCGATCGGTAAAGGGCTGAAATGCCAGAATCGTGCGCAGGCGCAGCGACCGAGAAAAACGGCATGGCGTGTTGATATATTGTACAAATTCCACACAAGTACTGCCTGTTTATTGACATTGATTAATGTTTTTGTAATTTATGTGCATGAAGGAATATGTTTTTGTTCTCTACACCTAAAATTCTCTTATTTTGGATTATAAATTGCAAATACTAAAGCTACAAAGACTTATTAAATTTAAATTACCATGACTACGATTATTGTTGATTAAAATTCGATAATCGATTTAAATTTTTCAATAAAAAATGTATTATTAAATCAAGATCGAAGAACTAGGTCTTACAATAAACAAGTCACCAGTGGCACAGCAGTAAATATCCTTAAGTTACAACATGAATCTGTAGCACATTTACAACTTCAGAAGGCCTTATCACAGGCTATATTTTTAAGACCAACTTATCAGTACTTCCTGGTTCACGTCGCGTACCGAGTCAGACATCGCTGTAAACCTTACATCCGTGCCTTCATCAATTTTCCTTCTATCTGTTGTTCACGTTGTTTCTTTGATATCCTTAATCTCTGAATTTATAGCACACTTACACTAAATATATGAGCTTCGACTGTAATTTTCTATACATTAAAGCGGATGTATTTGCAATCTAAACAAGTCCCATATCCTGTAATTTGTAACCGTGTATCTATGAAGTGCTCTTTATGATCCTGTTTGAAAGTTTTTATGTTGTCCTTCAAATATCAAGTTTTCTAATAGTAGGTTTGTTTAGTGATGGTAATATCCAGTTTTGTTATCTCTAGATGCAACTTGGTCTGGTACTTGACAACGATACATCCACAAAATAATACTTAAGTGATACCGTATGTTGAAATTGGAGAACCGAAAGGATTATTACAGCATCGAGCTCATAGCATACACGTCTTGACTTTCGAAATAATCTTGTCTTTCCAAATAATAAGTACATTTGTAATGAATCGCCTCTCATAAATTAATGAAGGAAAATAACATGAAACACTTGCGTATCTAAAGTTCGCCACAAGTGATCCAAGAATACTTATAATTCATCAAATTAGAATAGTGAAACGGTCTCAGTATTGCCCCAGTCTCAGTATATCTCAATCTTATAGGACGGTCGTTCCACCCAGTAGAATGCATGGGGTGTTGTTTTTATTTGACTGTATAGTTTTAAAAGGAACAGGCCAATTTCCGTTTGCCTACACGTTTTAGGTGTGGTTTCCGAGTTATTATCCTTAATCAGGTAAACACTCCAATATAACATGCAAGCAAAAAGTATACATTTAATGCAAGACGGAGATCTGTATCGGAAACAATAAAAACCTCAAGCCGGCAAAAAAAATGTGACAAATGTCAGAATCATTAACGTTTGTTATGTTGTGATTGTGTTTCCTTTATCAATAAATAAATACTAATATGAGTCATACAAAGAAAACATATTTCTTTAGGTTGTTGGAAAAGGTTCAATGTTATGCTCTAGTGATAATTATAACGCCTGGCTTCTTTATATTCGAAATGTCAGTTGTGAGGCCGAAAATTGTCGAGATATACCAAATGGGACAAGTAAAGCATACGATGCATATAGTACTGTCTAGTTTCTGCTTCATCAATGTCGTTGGAAATATGTTTATGAGTATCTTTGTGGATAACTTCACGAGAAAATCGGTTAAAGAAGGAACACATTGTGTAAGTTGCAACATCAATCGTCCTGAGCAAGCCTGGCACTGCAAATCTTGTGATGTTTGCGTTCTGAAGAGAGATCATCATTGCTTCTTCTTCGCCAAATGCATCGGCCTCCGCAACAAGAGATATTACCTCCTCTACTTGATCTACGTCACCATATCTTTGTTCTATAGTACCTATTATAATTATTTGTACGTCTATTCGAAGTATGAAGACAGTGATATGTTGATAGCAGTGCTGAGAATAATCAACCCGTTGATACGTTACCTAGTACCAGAACCTTTGGGAATGAAAGACTTGTACCTTCTATTTCTACTCATTAACATAGGTTTGGTGATATGGGCAGCATTACTGACATGGTTTCATATAAAAAATGCTGTGAGAGGGGTGACGGCTCGTGATTATCAAAGCAAGGAATTGTTCAAGACTTCCAAATGGAGGGAAAATTTGTTGAAAATTCTTGGTTTGAAATGGTATTTCGCTGTTATATGGCCGTTTGCAGATAGTCCTTTATTGGAAGTGGATGTGCATTGACTAGTAGTTTTGTTGGTGACTCAAATAAATATATGGGTCATAATTACATGTTATTATAATGGTTATATAATTGTAGTATATTTCAAGGACATCAACAATAAATTGGAATTATGCATCATAGTTTTGTATGTAACTAATCTTATCCTCTTACAGTTTTTAGTATCCTTATTGGAAGTGTTTATTAACAAGAATTAATATTGGTGACTCAAATAAAACAATATGAGACATAATAGTTTGTATATTCTAAGGCCATCGAAAATATATTGAAATTATGCATTACGGTTTTATATGTATTAATCTTACTTTTTTTATGATCAATAATCTTTTTTTTGCAATGATTCAATTGTGTAATCTTTATTAAATATTCACGTATATTTTACATCAGTTTACCTACATTGCCTGTTATGCACGCCTTCTTAAACCATACAACATTCTCAGTATCAGTAATCTATGCTTCACTGATCTATTTGAATAGGAATTCCAACATACCATTAAGGGCTAGGAACACCTAGAAATGCTGCACTTACTTAACTTTAACGGAGTTCTAACTACTAATTCCTAGAGTCTTACGCAATGGATTCTAAGAATTGGTGCTCTACAGATTCTCAGGAAATTTGCGATTAAATATTTTGATGACGTTTTATTATTTCAAGCCATTATGTTTTTCGTGCTTCCAGTTCTAGTCTAACTACACTTTCCAGGTATTTTGCTTTTCATGAACCGAGTCAGAATACTGAATAGCTTCTATTAGCTGTTACGTAATTACTATACACCTACTCAAAACTAGACCAGTTTATCCCAGAATGCGAAACACTCTGGTAATTACAATTAATTTCCACCTCTTGAAAACGGGACACACTTAGATAATTACCACGGATTTTATACCTCGTCCTTATCCAGATGGATACAAATATCCTGCCTGACTGCCTTGCCGGCACAATTGTACTACGGTAGAATTACATAGCAGAGGTCTCAGATTCGAATCCTGGGATGGGCAAAGTGATATTAGTTTTTCTATAAATTATCAGTCAGAAATTTGCGTTAAATGTTGGGTTATGCTCGCATCGTGAGTCGGATAATACAATACGAAATGTGGATGTCCTGGTTTCATCTCCACCTACCCGTCTAGAAAAAAGACGTGACTTTATATACACACAAATATCCCACCATCACTGCTTGCTTTTATGCTACAATATAATAATGACACCAACATTTTGGGCGCGACCTGGTCAGTCATAAGGACGTGTAACGGTTACATAAGCGATAAAACAGCCGCGGCCGCGCGAGGCATGTTAATAGCCCGAAGGAAGTCCTGGTACGCGTCTACTATGTAATAATTAATGTTTGGAATGCATAAATATTGCGTCGTCGTTCGACGCCTATGTTTGTTGGCCACCATGGATTGGGAAATTAGTGCCAGTAGCATATACGTAAACTGATTGTATTTCAATGTTTGGTGAGTTGCCTGATTATGTAGAATAAGGAAATTTGATAAAATATGTAAAGCTAAAGTTATCCCCGACTCATGTGAGATCAGTATAAGATGACTATGCATGATGTCTAGGCTTCGGAATAATTTTGTTTACATTATTACGAATGATCATAAATTTGACAGCTACACTTTATCGTATCAAAGGCTATGCCATGCCTTCTATTCATTCTATGACTCCCATAAAAAAGCAGACACCACGACTTGGAAACAGACTCGGGGACAACAAACTCAATGAGTCTTCGTGTTTTTAGACAGCAAATTTATTCTGATGTTTAAATAACCATTTCAATCATTGTTTTCTCGTCTAATAAACTGAGAGGTTAATTGATTGAGAAGTCAAACATTATTAAGTGTGAATATAATAATGAATTCGTATTCTTCAAATCCTTATACAAGCTACATAACATTACGCAACGCTTACAACGCATACAACTCGCGCACTTTATGCGCACGCGCACGCCACGTCCAAAATGGACACCGTTACGTATGTTCAACCCGTTAGAGCCGTTCCGTTGCACTCTGATAACATTCGTGGATATCGCCGCGGCCTCATTCCGACAACCAGACTTATTGGCACCTAAACTAACAAAGGCAGTAGGGACCGATGAAACCGCTTAAGTATCTCTTGTAATGAATACACCCAAGACTCATATATACATAGTCCTGATCCATTATTATTACGGTAGGTTAGCCTTTTGTGACAAATACTCAGGCAGAATGAAACATTTGTAGATATTGATTTTTGTAGAAGCTGTGTTTTAGGGATCGAAAAGGCTTCATCATTTCTGTAGGCATGTTTTTTTTTTTTTTTTTTTTATTTCCGTGAATGGCGAGACGAGCATGCCGTTCGCCTGATGGTAAGCGATACGACCGCTCATGAACAGTAGCAAAACCAAACAACACCTTGAATTACAAAGCAATGCTTGGCACTCCTCTGCGCTCGCCATCCTGAGACATAAGATGTTAAGTCTCAATATGTCCAGTAGTTACTCTGGCTACAATGCCCTTCAACCCGAAACACAACAGTGCGTTTACACTGCTGTTTGACGGGAGAAATAGACACTGCGGTGGTACCCACCCAGATGGCCTCTCACATATGAGAGACCTACCACCAGTGACCATGTTTGACTCAGATACGTACCTAAAATGCGTTTATTTTAATTGGAGCATAAAAATGAAACAAATATTTAACACTGAATTTAAAATATCGACGTTTACCATTCATTTAGACTTCAAAACCTTTATCGCAGGGAAATACCATCGACCACAAGGATAATTCAACATAATAACTGACAAGATTTTTTCCATCAATTAAGCAATAAACAGACCATCTATTTATTATTAGAACATACGGTATATTTATTTATTTTATACAGACAATTAAACATAATTCCATTAATGATTTGACGTCATCACACGTCAAGATTGTTGGAATTTAATCGCACATACAAGTATATGTTTATCGATTATTTACTGTGTCGTGATCTGTAGTAACACAGCTGGACGAAGGCATTTCAAGCACTTGTAGGATGATAAAATGCATACAAATGTAAGACACATTATAAAAAAACATTATAACATATCAACATTGTTATTGAACTATTGTTATTGTAATTTGCTCAGCTAGCTTGTTTTAAGGATCACAGAGCGTGTATAAATGATAAGACTGTTCTACATACGAATCAACATTTTAATAAAATAAACTATAATAAATATTAATATAAACGAACTAAACGAAGGGTCCGACAAATATGTGATGAGTCGCGGTCAGCCGGCGGTCTGGATCAGCGAAAGATGGCAATATTCGCGGCGCTTCCTGATACCGCGTGAAAGGGGCTGAAGGGATACGTTCTGGAATATGCTGGAACTATAGTTTGATTTCACTATTTCTTTACTGGTCATGGGTCTAATTGAAAACCTAAACAAACATGTGTTTAGTTTCACAAATAAGTTCCCTGAGAAGCTATTATAATGTATGTTATTATATTTTTCCACTGCGTGCACCTAATGGTACGGTGAGCAGTATTCCGCATAATTTCTGATATGCATAAGACCGACCTATCTAGCTGTTGAGACGTAATCATTTCTTACAGTTGATGGGTTTATAATAATGACATTCTGATACTATCAACACTTCGTTACTGGACAAGTATCTACACTTAAAAAACTATATGAGACAGTATATGTCAGTTTTTCCAGTGTTGGACAAATACAAAAGTTTCCCATAAATCGCAATATTTGTCAATAGCACACGATCACGATACGGAATGTCTCACACACCGAATCACCGCAATATCTATTTTTCCCGTCAAACATCAGTGTAAATGCACTGTTATGTTTCGGATTGAAGGGCATTGTAGCCAGAGTAACTACTGGACATATTGAGACTTAACATCCTAAGTCTCAGGATGGCGACCGCAGTGGAAAGCCAAGCATTGCTTTGTAATTCAAGGTGTTGTTTGGTTTTGCTACTGTTTATGAGCGGTCGTATCGCTTAACATCAGGCAAACGGCATGTTCGTCTCGCCAAGCATTGTAATAAAAATAAAAATAAAAACGGAAGACACGGAGGAAGAAAGTCCCGCAAATAATAATAAACAAATCAAACATACCATGACTGAGCATCCAAGATATCTTATACTCCTGAGAACTAAGAGAAATGCAGACACACACCGTCGCTCAAGTAACACGACAAGCGGGGAAAATAGAAAATGTGTGGTATCGATACCCATCTGGCGTAACCTTAGACAATCGCCAAAGAATATCTATCGTCTAGACAGACAAGACCTCGTCTTGTGTTACTGGGTTTCTATTCGTAGACACATTTAAGACCAACACTCAGCTAACATATGAGATCAGATTAACCAACCTTTACCACAAAATGTAAGTGAAGGGCACTGACCAATCTACTGTTAGGGCACGCAGTATGTACAAGCTATTAGTCGCACATTGTGTTAATAACTTCTAACACATACGTTTAATTCACATCTAACAGAAAAAAGCACCTCAAAGTATAATTAATGCTGTATAGGACTATATCGTATAGAAATCCTATATTCAACAGTGGACTTTCTCTGACTGATTATGACAGTGAATATTTTACATACTGCTTCTTCAATATTATCATCTACCATAAGGCCCCTATCCCACTGGCGTTTTTCGAGCGTTGGTATTTCCCAAACCTCTCCGCACAATCGAGGCTGCCCCATTGTTATGGAATATGTCAATACGAAAATAAGTTTATATGAAATGATATTCGAATGATTTCGAACCAGCTAAGGCAACAGTAGTGTTTCCCGTCACAATTCCCGTAGACAACAGCGACATCAACATCGCGCCACAGCTTCAACACTGTGTTGACGCTGCGCTGACATTTGAAAAACGCCAACCGTCATAAAACACCACTGGAATAGGGGCGTAATATTCCATTCAAGCTGGATTTGTAGTTCTAAATTCAAAATTGACTCCAATTGTGTCCGTTTCTTCATAAATTATGAAGTTGTTAAAATAATAAACGTAAGTAATGACAGAAAGGCACGCTTGTATAAGTTATATTAGCGATTGCAAACAAACAGGCCGAGTCGTGCCCATCCAAATGTCGCTGAAGCGTCGTGCACACACTATAAACATGATCGATAGCCGGTGGAACAACTCTAATGGTATCGCCCGTGCTCTATGAGTTTTGCAATTTAAAAGCATCGCTGGTGGCAAATTGCGCATCAACTTTCGATTTTGAGCTATTACTTCATTTTGTTTACTAGTCAGACAGCCTATATTTATTCATTTCATATACTGATAGATTGGCTGCAATTAATTTTATTGCAATAGAGGCCAGAATATTGACCGAAGGCGGCACCATCATGTGAGCCTAATTATAATCTGGTTTACACATGTGAAACTCAAGATGAGACTGTATGGGACCCTATTACGGATTCTTAATCGCTGTGTACGTTAGTCGCTTTTAGCAAATACGAATACCATACCACCAAAACCTCTCATATTCGTAGTCTTCAGTCATGGATTTTAGAAACAATGAAGGAATTTTCAATCTCACGGCGCGGCGCCGAGACTTAATACAAATATTTTTGATGATCACATCAAATATTTGAATTGTACCGCTGCTTTGAATTTCTCACACTTCATCAAACATTTCCTATAAACACTGACCAAGGGGTAAAAAATAATTCCATAATTTTGCTTAAAAGTCTCACCATCGTTTTTTAAATTTTACATTGCAATTTTTCACATAAGTTTCCTACAAACAATGCTTAGTTACTAATGCAAAATCGCAAGTCGGGTCTACGCAAAGCGGATTATATTCATTGATAACGCAGGATAGAAATCGCGGAAACGAACAATAAACTACTAGAAGCGTATAACAAGCGATATTACGTTGCATTATGCGATGGACTTTCGCTCCACAACATATAAATTACATGCATGCGTTGGATTTTATCACACACAAGCCTATGGTAGGTTAATATCTAGGCTCTATAAAGTGTGCCGCTCTCATTGTTCTTATGCCGCGTACTATCTGATGAATTCATATAGGATATTGTAGTTGTCTAGGTATTAAATGACACATTGAACCAGTATCTTCAATGACATTATGTCGATTATACGAATATTGTGATATTCTGAATCAGTCTGTCGTATCATTCTTTGTCTGGTCTATGCTTCCCGTATAGACTTTCCAAGAAAAATGCTGTCTAACGATTCCCTCAAATCATCAGCTTCATCAGACATAGATCTTTCTCAAAGTACGCCACAGAGCCCGGTCTGGTACGTTATGCATCCAGTCGCTGACGGCCTCTTGTGCAAGTCGTCCAAAGATAAGATTTTCGGTAAAATGGGCTCCTAGTCTGATGGTTACGAATAATCTCCCATCAGGTTATAATTATCCCTTCAATATTAATACCTTGACGTAGGACTCCGTCAAATTATGTTTACTTATATCATTATATTTCGAGAGTCGGTCACACTGTACAGAATTATAGTTATATGCGTGTTGTCTATTAAGGTCCTCCACCCCAACGCTTTCTCTACAGGCCAAACTACTTGGAATGCGGTCATACATCCGAGCTTTGACTCGAAGAATTGTTTTGAAGCTGAGAAACACGCGAGACGCCCATTTGGCATCTGTGGGCACATCAATCAGTGACAAACTAAGCCACGACTGACCGACATATGAAGAGGTCAAATGTCTGACCCTATAGATTTTTAGAGTTTTTAAATTACAATCAAGCCGTTCTTATTGATGCAATCTTAATATTACAATCACTTTCACACAATCCTAATCATCTCAAACATTTTGTCTCTCAAAACAAAAACATACAGTTAATTAAGTAATAAACTTACTTAAGCGTTATATATTAATTAAAATTTTACGTAAAAAGGAAAAGAAATAACTGGAATTTAGTAGAAAAGTGGCATATCGCACAGCCGGTCACAGCTGACCTATTTACTATGACGCGGCTTATCCAATACCATGCATATTCATTTTCACGCTCTCACTAACACATAATCACCTAAAATACAGTATAAATTATTTATTATGCAATATTTGTATTTGATTTTGGAGCAATTATGTAAGAAAACCTACGCGATGACTTCATTATGAATTCATTATTGAGACGTAAATCTTCACGAATGTTTTTTTTTTGTTAAGTCGTATATATGAATGTATGTATGTAATTGCCCTCTACTCTAGTATCACGATGTTCACTCGAGTCTAGAAACTTCTGAATTCTGATAAGTTTCGTTAAATACGACAAACGATAGGCGAGACGAATTTGATGCCTATTGGATGGATTGGTAATATAAATTGACTAATGATTTAATTAATTTATAATTATTTATTTAATTTATTTATAATTAATCATATAAATTGTCCCTTGGCCGAGATGCATGGAAGGCGGAAAGAGAACCCTTTGCCCTGCAGTGGGACACTACAGGCTTGTAATAATAAAATCAGTTAAATGCACCAAATACCAGCCATCTGATATCTAAGAGTTACCATAAACTAATATGCGAACTATTCGAGGTTCCCACCATCAAATAAGACTATTATTCATGTTTTTGTCATTAACAATAATTTAGGTTCATTATACATTATTCGTCTAAAAATATGAATTTAAATAGTAATTACTTCGTCAGTTCTCAAGAAAACAGATGCTGCTTAAAATATTTTGAACTAAAGCTTCGGTTATATTTGAGGCGACCCGGCTTTATAATGTAACTAGTAATAAAGTTTGTAACCATTACAGCAAATATTAACTTATGTACTGATACTAAAAATAAAATAATATGTACAATTAGCCCCAAATTCTCAAAATAACAATGACGAAAAAATATCTCTGTCTAATGCGTATTTTTTAAATTAAAAAAGTAATATGTAATACGATAAGTCATATTTAATGAAAACGTATAAACAGATTTTTCAAAAAATATATGAAAATCGTTATACCTCTCATATTATAATTAATAATGTATGAATTGTTAACGATTTTAACAATATCATCAAAAATAAAATAAAAGTCGTTGACCGTCGCGTCGTCTACCACATAAATTCTAGAACCAATACACCCAAACCTTACAGTCAAAGTTCGGTATCGGCACGAGATAGGTCGCAAAGGTCAGCATTTAACTGGAAATGAACATCATTACGTAGGTGCATCGTGTTTTTGTACCATTTCCATTAGTCTTAAGTTCGTTGTCATATGCCACACTCAAGGACTCTATCAAGTTGGAGAAATAGACGTAATATACCCTATCATTATGTTTTTTGGTGTTCATTACACGAAAATTGCTTATCGTCGAACAAAATTGTAATAACCAAAATATTTGACTCTTTCCACTACACTTTGAAGGCTGATAATGACGATGATGAGAGGAGTAAATTGGAATCGATTCGTTTTGCTACCTTGCCTTTTGTAATACCACTTATTTGCGTCAATTTTCCCATCGTCAAAATTGGTATTGAATTTTTTTATCGTAAACGTGACTCTTCAGTATCTAATCAAAGTTTTAGCCATTACTTAAATGACGACTGAACTGTTTGGAGTTTCGAAATATTTCGTGTACAGTAAGGCAAGTTGCTTCTGGTGATTTATTAATCGTTTTAAACATCTGTTTGAGATTTGTCAATTGTTTAATTCTAGATTATCGTTATCTAGAATCATTTATTTACGATGTATTGTATCCCATTCGCCCGTATTTATTTAAGGCCTCTAAATAAAATTGCAACATTTTTACTTTTAAACTTTATTTCTCACACAAAAAAAAAATGCTTTTAAAGATTATCATTTTGAAATGTATTTTGTGCCTCAGTATTTAAAAAACCTTGCCACCAAAATATCATCGTTCTTTCCGCGTAACTCGACACAAAAGAATAAAAAGCAGAAACAAAAATATTCCACGTCAATATAACTCGACAGCATTTCACTCAAGTTACGATCTGACATATCGATATCATAAAATTGAGAACACGGCTCGAACATCCTCTGATAGTTATCATTCGATTGAAACCGTTATGAAACATCAATTCCGATTGACAATCGAAAAAGGTTATGTCACGGCTGAGATGGGCTCGAGGCATCGACAAATTGGCCATCAAAACACGGTACAACTGTTACGTGAAAACAATTATAAACGCGTACAAAAAGAACTATGTCAGTGATGAAAGAGTTGAAATTGTCGGTAATTTATATTCAGTAAAGATCCATGTACAATAGGTATTAGGTATGATTATTTTAATAGTATTGCAACAACGTAATAGGCGACGTTTGTAAACCTGGATGAGACCGTAGAAATATTTCTGATAATTTAGAAGCATTTTCATAATATAGTACATACACATATGCATAAACTTAACTTACGATTAAAGCTTATAAATTATGTTTTCTACAAGAACTGTTAATATAATAGAAGATATAAATTATGAGCCACTGTAACTATACTCTCGAATTTGAAGACAATGTCGCCAACGGATTATATAATAACAAAAATTTAAAAATATTTTATACATTTATTATCTTACCAAAAATAAATTAACCAACTTCCGAACGAAGTAACTGAAAAAATCGCATAATTTTATGTCGCCATAAACAAAAACCGTAATAATTACCAAGTAAACATTGCATTGTCTGGGGAAACGGCCGCCATTTTGGTGAAAGGTTTTTTATCAGGTGCGTATCACAATTTCAATAATCTTCCGAATTTCGTAAACATTTCGAACTGCGATTCAGATTTACGACAACAAATAATGAATCTTTTGTAATTAAGAACTTAAGTTGGTGTTGCCGTAATTGGCACTTCGTTTATATAATTCGCTGGTAATAGGTTTATTCCACTTACATTTATTTAAAAAACTGTAGTGGATTTGCTTACCTGAAACAAAAAAATAATAACATTGTTATTATGTTTAAACAGACGAACAATACTAAAATTACCAATAATACATATTACCTTTATACCAAAGAGAAACCCAGTCTCAACAGTGGATCAATACAATAACATTAAAATGATTGTTCCATATTGGTCACAAAAGTAAAAATAAAATAAATAACACCCTACAGTCACATACAATATACCTACATAGTCCTGACTCCTGACCCCACACTAAGATCTAGTCTTGAGTCGTGGGTATCAGGAACTACGAGATTTTTCTCAGTATATATAATGTACTCTGTGCTTTTCAGCGTCACAGACACCCTTATCTTATAGAAATATATTCATATTTCGTTACGCTGAATTAACACCGAGCACCGGAACCAGTAATCTATCCAGTATTATTATAATATAATTAATCATTTAATAATTCAGTCATGTCAATGACTGATTACTACTAGCCCATAAATTTTACTGACCCAATTACACTTATCAATATTCACTAGAAAACTTATGATTATATTCAATTACGCAATATCTACCTTTGATTATAATCTTAATAAAATGCTGATTAATTTGATTGGAACTAAGAACCAGTACCGATTTAATACGAATTAATTGAAAACCCGCTGATGGTTCACGGTTACATAAAAGCATATTTAATTGAAAATAATGTTATGCTTCTCACCAGTTGACAGCGCTTTCACTTTCGTCAAGTACCAGCAACATCTGGTGGTGGAGGGAGAATATTTTTTTAATATTCAAAAACTCTTTTTGGAATTCCCAGAGACCTCTTCCCTCTTTATGATTACTTTCTACATACATTACTCTACCATGCTGGTCTGAATGGAGATTGTCCTGCCCTCACACCCACCACTGTAACTCCTGTAAGCTGGAATCAACAGTGACACGCAATGTGATGACACCGAACATTGAAGCTCAGCGAGTCTGCGGGAATGTCTAACTTGTCTTGTTGTACGTTGGGCTGAATGCTGGGACAAAGGAATTTTACTAGTGTCACTAATAAACATTTGGAAACACAAATTGCACTACCGATAACTGCTATTACGCAATGCCATTCATTAATCCCGACAAAAGAGGCATTCTCCAACGCATGATGGAACTTCATACTTGTGCTCTCACATTTGAATTCTCCGCTCTTGAATTGTAATCTACGACAATTAACCACTACCCCTATTGCAATTCCAATACTTGGTTATGCCACGGAACAGATTTCAAGGCGTTTTTTTCTTCACTCTCTGTTATGCCGTTAAAATCAATTAGTAACACAAACAAACTTATCAAATCGGCCAATCTGTCTTACTAACGATTTCATTTGTTTGTTGGACAAGCTGGTAAGTATGATTGACTAATGAACATGTCTAGATCAAATATTTAAATAATTACTATTAGTGGGCAAAATAAATATCGTGTAATTAAAGAACTTTTTGTTCCAAGACATAAAACTTATAATTAATCAATTTTATCAATAAACTCAAATTGGCGAAGGATTAACTCTACCACCAAGGCTTTAGAATTGACTCGATTATTTTGTTCATTCTTTTTACTTTTAAAATCATTGGGTTGCCATATCAAGATTGTGATGTTAGGCTTTGGCCTAACTGCACTTTGGTGCATCCGTGTCCATAAAAAGTCGTGAATTCCTCGCTATTCAAAATAATCCAGTCAATTTTAAAGCCTTGGGCTAAAGTTAATGCCTTTGCATCCGAGTCTATTAATAAGACTCCTGGAGTTCATCAATATATTCAAGAATGAATGCCTTCAGGGTAAATGGATTTAGAAGATCTATTTATACAGATCAAACTAAGTGACCGGGTTTTAACGAAAAGTCTCTATAACCGCATTCAATAATATCTAATTATGTCCATATCAATCGATAAACTACAAGACCAATGATGACAGGAGTTTAGAAAATAATAACAACTGTGTGACAACCTCAGATCAGGGATTTGAACTCAAATTTGGTAATTGACCAAAAAAATGTATATTGATTAACCAGACAAAAAAGCTGAACGTTTCTATTGTCGTTTTCAAACGGCACATTGGCAACCTGGCGATGGCAGCGATCGACGGCAGAGCAGTTTAATTTACCATGAACGGAGTTGGCAAAACCAGCTTCACGCAACTAATGGATCACGAATCTCTTTCGTCGCGGACTTGTTGAAACAGAAATGTTTCCGTGTAGAACGATTACATGCAATGATTAAAGAAATCTGTATGTTTGTAACTCATCGACATTACGAAACGTCCTCGTTTGCCTGCTGGACCGTTAAGAATTTAATCTTGACCATTAAGATACTTGGACTACAATTTTATTAGTTCGAAGCAATTAAAACCATTACTCTTTGATTATTCATTACAAAATTAATGGAGCCACTTAGATGACTACTGTTTCCAGTCTTCGATAATAAAGTTTTAACCGTTATGTATATGAAAATCACTGTGGAACTTCATCACTTAATTTTGTACGTCATAATATTATTGGCTATTTTGTCCCCCAACCATAAAAGTCCTCTGAAGTCGCTACATCGAACATTTAATGACAAACCCAAGATAAACAATTAATTTTGTTTCTGTCTTAATCATGTTGAGTGTATAAGTACTTTGTGACGATACTTAAATTACTCAATTTCATTTAATTCTGAAGCTCAGTATTCAAATATGGGTTAATTAATTAATTAAAATAAATAAATCCTCTGGTATATAAATGCCCCTTAAATAGCAAAGAGCAACACCTTTAAAATAATTTGTGACCAAATTGCAATAATTTTCGATTCGTGATATGAGACTCCTACTAATCGAAAATGGAATAAGACTATCATCTCACATCACAAGTCTCTTTAACAACACTATTCACAGCAATTATCTACTCAGTTGATGTACACGCCCAGCCATCAATCACGGTAAAAACGAGCTCTTAACAAATTAATTATAAAACATTAAGTGAAAGCTACGTCTTCAATGAATACCCGTGATTAACATTACGTCACTCTAATTTGGATATTATCTATGCGAATTAGTCACCTGCTGTGTCTTGAAAGGGATTACATAATCTGTAATCCTAGAGCGATTAGTCTTTGCAATTTCTATATTTTACAATACAACACGATTCGAAAAGACAAACATGACAAAAAAACGTTTCACAATAGTAACTCAAAAAACCTGTCTGCCTGTCAATCTGTTGTAAACATTTTCGTAATTTCATAGACGAGGTGACAATTATTTGTATGAAAAATATGATTTCCTATCAACCACAGTACAAAGTCTTTTGGTAGTTACATTATACATACATACTTACATACATAATTTTACGCCTTTTTCCCAGAACGGATATGCAGCGGTTCCTCTAGTATCAACCAGGGTACCCACGTTACATCATACGATTGATAAATTACTAATGCAACAGATCCTTATTAAATGTACTAGGGATTACCTTAATGAATCTAGGAATGCATTCATATTATTCATCAGTAAAATTGCCACCATTTATCTGATAAATAAAATCACTATCATATTTTAATCTTTACGGTCTATTCCTATTGCTAACGAGTAGCCTCACGTATATTCGAAATTGAAGATGCCATTTAGAATTCATCCAAACAATCTTTGAAGATATATTTCTAAACTATCAGCATTACTATTGAATAATAAATGCATACACCAACACACGAACTCATAACATTCATCGAATAATTTACGTCATCGCCTTCCGAAATATAACAATTGATGGTAAGTGGGTCTCCACACGCGAGTGGCGGTCAACAAACCGTGAATGGACGCGGCTATGTGGCCGTGCCACGCGACCCCGCAACTGGCTAGTTCAACATGCATTGTAAAGACAAATTGTTTAAATGTTCAATCATCTGATAGATTTAATTAAAGAGTAGCAAAGAGCAATCCGATGATCGGATTCGATGGCATATCAGATAGGCCAATGTCCAATAATGAACTCCCATGAGCTGATGATGCTGTTAAGGCAGGAAAGTTCATTAGATGGAATAACTTAATTCACACCAATTGTAGCATCTATTGATGATGTAGTAGACAAACACACTTGGCTCCAGTTACGGAAAACACAAGCTAAAACCTATTTGGGACTACCATTTCATATTTTCTAGCGAACTTTTCCTAATGTTCAATCATAGGATACTGCTGATCATAGTGCTCTCCTCCCCAACTTTAGCAGGCATATTGCCAGTACCCGCCACACTTGGTAGGCAGGTGAGTGAACAGGAGGTAATTTCCCACGTGGATGACGCTGCTCCCTATCTATCATCATCCTGTCATTGGACTCCGTGATTTATGTGATAGCTATTCCCCTATTGATTAGTTGAAGCTTCGTTCGTTGGCTAGCTGGGTACACTGCAAGCAGGTAAAGTAGGCTTAGACCTCGTAATTTGTACGTTGGAGCGATGTTCACGTTTTCCTGGCGCAACATAAACTGATAAACTTCTAGTTAGTAGTTTAAGTCAAATAAAAGTTTGAATGATATTACCAATAATATCACTCAAACTTTTATTTGAACCTTAAACCTAACACATATCTAGATACATCTACGCGCTATTACTACCAGACTAGATCCCTACCAAAATCGAAGATTTTTCGACGGCATACCGACTAAAACCTCTCGGTGATCCTCACGCGTTAACGCGACGATCATAGAATTTAATTCTTTCCGATCTGTTTAACATAATCGGTATGCAAAATACGGTTTAGAAAAGACTAGATACAGCGGAGTAATCACCGCCCCTCTGATATATCGCGTATTAGTCCGTGTGAACTATTGTCGATCAGCAGTCACGACGGATCGGTCACGACACTTCCGCGTTGTATAACGCTTACACATCGCACCGTGTCGCTTGGCCTGTGGGCGAAATGTCTGCGCTAATCTAGCTCCATCTTAGTTAATTCTACAAAATGTATTGCATTTCAATTGTATTGCTATTTAATTACAAAGCCTTTTAATTGTTTATTTTCAATTATTTAGGCTTCATCATCGTTCTTAGCTATAAGAAACACAAAACATAGGCCTTACTCAGAGATTTCAACTATATTTTGACTGAGTTCAAAGAAGACTTCAGGTCCTATATTAATATCGATATCAGCATTAGAAAAATCTCAATCTTCATACATACATAAAGTTACGCCTTTTTCCCAGACGGAGTAGGCAAAGGTGCTACCGCAACAACTACGTTTCGCCTTGAGTGATCCGTCCCACGATATGATACCTAAATGGGGGGTATATAATATGGGGGTAATATGGAGGTGAGCCTATCGCCATATCAGGGACAAACTGACTCCGGGTAGATAATGAATAAAAAAATCCGGTATCACTTTGCCCGACCCAGGATTCAAACCCGAGACCTCAGCTTTGAAATTATACCGTAATACAACTGCGCCACCGAGGTACATCTGTCAATCTATTATCTCAAAATGCATCGTTAACTATAAAACTAGTACAAATGACGTCATTATCACCTTTAGTAGACAAGTAAACGTTGATGTCATTAAGATAAATACTGCAAGGATGTATTTAACATGCAAACTTCCTGTAGGTACGTACACGAAATAATTAAGAATAGACGTATTCAGATTCTAAATATAAATTGACGGTAATCATGGGGCAATTATTTCCCTTTCCAGCTTTTAAACGAGAACCCGCTGGTTCCATACGCGCTCCGGGAAAAAAGTTTGTGTAATCTTTAGATAATGTTTCGAGGATAGTATACTGTAAAAACTAAAAGTCTGGTGTTTTTTTTATATCATCAGTGTAAGACATGTATCTCAATATAGGGGCAGGGCCATGCACGTAATGAAAGGAGTTTAAAGAAACTTAACGTCGGAAAAATCATATTTCTCTAAAGATCTAAAGATCATTATAAGACTTCAGCAACATGAAGCGAAGTGCTGAACATGGGCATACTTTCTGCAAACTTCATCACGTCTCTCTCTATGCTAACCATGTGAGATATCTATATCTCTACCAGCCCATAGACGTCCCACTACAGGGCACGGACCTCCTCTACAATCGAGAGCACGATTGAGAGTGGTTAGGCAATATAGTCCACCACGCTGGCCTAGTGCGGGAGAGATAATACAGCGAAACGAGAACCATAATTAATAATTCAGGGCCATTATCAGCATATTACTTTCAAGCCAGTTGATTGTAACGCCGTATCAAAACATACAAAAAACACACTCGACGATACAGGGCATCATCGCGTTAAGATACACATAGCAATCATGTACACAAATGAATGTAAAAACAGAACGATACAAAAACTATTTTAATGGCGCACTCATCATTAGATCGCACGGAACAAAAACTATGCTGGGATTGTTTCTAAGAAATGTTTTTTACTTATAAAAAGATTGCGTAGAAAATATTGATATTGAAATTGGCAATACCAAAGACGATGAGACGTTAGGTCATCGTAATTTTAAACAGAAGGAGGGTCTATAGCAGCAAAAACTATTTAAAAAATAAAATAAAAATTCAATATCATGTGTTGTGCTAATGATATGTACATCCAAAACAACAATCTGTGAAGTCTTCACAATAGTTTTCAGTACATACATAGTTACATGAACTCAGGCCTTTTTTTCCTGATGGGATTCGAACTTGAGCCCTAAGCTTTGTAATCATACCGTAGTACAACTACGCCATCAATGCAGTCGAACTTTTCAGTATATAGTAGAAATATTTAAAATGGGCTTATGTGTGAGTGGACTCCCGGTGGCTCAGGACGATGATTGAGATAGTCCTTCAAATAACAAACTACCACAAGGGATAATTTGAAAAAATGTTAGTAATTCTAGTGACAATAATTCCAGTAACACAAGTAACTCGAGTTGAATTCGACTATGATTTAATATCACGTGCCATTTCACACCAGCACTGTTTACGATTGCTCGATAATATTGTATTATCGTGGCTTACTTTCTCACAAAGAAATAATGTTACCGTATAATAGATTTTATTTCACGTTTCCATAAGAACACACTGCAATGGAGTGGAGCATGTATTTTGTATGTTGTTTACTCAGCCACATTTTAAGAACATGAGATCAGGAAATTATTTCTAAATGAAGCATTTTTTTAACTATCATCATCGTCATAATTAGCGATATTAAGTACATTCAAAGTAGTCCTGCCTCATACATTTTTTATATATTTAATGTTAACTAACTGTAAAAATCTTGGCCAATATTTTCGATTTAAACTTTTCTCCCAAATTCACTACCTAAACAATATTCAGTTGCACAATACTCGTGAATCCTGTATGATAATTGCATCAAAACAAGACATTTGAGAAATAAAATATCAAATCATAATGATCTCGCATATCTCGCAGGTAGGAACGGTCAGATTTGAAGCTCGTTTTGGTGCCAAAAAAACAAGCAAGAATTTTGGAAGGAAAGCTCAAGGTTATTCATGTGGTTTCATGTATCGGACCGTGATAATTTTAACTTGGAAACGACACTGACTTGAATATGAGATCTGTCGTCAGAAAATATACCTTAATTTATATTCATTAATGTTGTGGTTATGCCTTTATCTGTTTTTCAAGCAGAGGAACGAAGTTTGTTACAGGCTTTATGGCGAAGGTTAAGACGAAAAGTGAACCCAGGCACCGACCAGAAAACTTAAGATAGAAAGAAGAACACGTTCTGTAACTGCTGTTCCTTATTCTAAATAACCTCTTATAACCTTTGATTTACGAAGCAAATACTGGCTGGTCAGGAAATTACAAAATTATCTACCAACTCAGCACGGCTAAAAATAGAATGATTTAACCCGTAAATACTTATAGAATGTATGTGCATGGCGATGCACGGTGACCTATAAGGCCCTGGAGCTAATATAAAGAATTTCCTTTATGACAAACACGTACTTACCTCTAAGCGAACGACCTACGGACAGAGGCCGAGTTTTCATTGACTTTATTTACTTAGACAATCAAATACCGTGGGAATATTCCAACAATACAATACAAGCACCATTAGTTTTCGGAAGGCTATTTGCTGATTTAATGAGCAAATATTTCTGCAATAATCTCTAAATTGTAGTTGGAATTGAGTTGACAGTCAAATTGATCCAAATTTCATTGTTTGAGAGAATCATATCTACAATAATGCATAATCCAGCTCATATATTATGTACGTTCCTGCAGGGCAATCGGGAATTCAATGGACCATGAGCTAACCCAATACCATAATACATACATCAAAATTTATTAGTCTTGATGGCACAATTAGTTCCAAGTTAACACTACCAAAGAAAATAAAAAAGAGATTAAACAGTTTTATTTATTGAAAAAATATTTCTATCCATATGCATCTGAGTGTCTTCATTCTTTGAATACGTGTTTAAATTGATGACGTTGAAATATCGACCCGAATATTTGTAAATGGATCTAGCTAACTTTACATGAACAAATCATGAATTAATTGTTGAACTTTTGAGGCTAATTTATACACAGAATGACGAAACTTACAAGAAATATCACATATTGAAATGAAATAGAAACCTGTACCCATTCGTTGATTATCAATTTCTTAAGTGAATGTGGTTGAGTATATACCTACATTCTGTTAAAGAATGCAAACTATAAATTGAAGCTGGCCGTTACTTAGAATGTTATTATTTTTATACTTAGAATATTGTATTGACAGATTGTTTGGTTTTGGTTTGCTATGTGTTGTTTCGATATCTTTGACTAATAAAGTAACATGATATGTTTTATATTTTCAATTAAAATAACCACTGTGTGCTGTTGATCTGCTACAATGGTTACGGGCCCAGGCTAACATTTTTGCCCAGACCAATATTAAAAGAGCTGCGACGATGAATTCAACGATGAAGTTCGAGCCGCTGGCGAAAGAAAATTTTGAGAGTTGGCGAATGCAAATGCAAGCCTTTTTAATAAAAGACGGAGTTTGGAGGTATGTCAACGGAAAGTGTCAAAGACCTGATGAGCAACACGAGGCAGAGAAATGGGAAGCAGAAGACGAAAAGGCCAAAGCTGATATCATTCTTTCGATCAGTGCAAGTGAGTTGCGGCATGTAAGAGGGTCCACAACTTCACGAGATGTATGGTTGAAATTAGAGTCTGTTTATGCTTCGAAAGGTCCTGCAAAGAAAGCCACATTATTAAAAAGACTCATGTTGCACAAAATGAAAGAACCTGAAAATGTTCGAGATCACATGGATGCATTTTTCGATGCTGTAGATAAATTGACAGACATGGATGTAGTAATACATGATGACCTATTATCGGTTATGCTGTTGTATAGTCTACCAGGCAGTTTCGAGAATTTCAGATGTGCTATCGAATCTAGAGATGAGTTGCCCAAGCCGGAGATTTTAAAAATTAAAATTATAGAGGAGTGCGAGTCAAGAGGGCATGACGAAGCACGAGAAGGAACTACAGAAAAAGTATTATTTACTAATCGGAAAGGCAATCCACCAATTCGGACTGAAACTGCAAGAAAGAGATTTCAGTTTAAGTGCTTTAAATGTCATCAAATTGGACACAAGTCTTCAGAGTGTACAAGAAAATTTAAGAATAAAGCACATTACGTAGATGTTGATGAAACTGTAATGAATCTTAATGTTTCAGGTGCTGACACCAATACATGTCTAATAACAAACATTCAAAAGGATGATTGGGTTATCGACAGTGGGTGTACGTCACATTTAAGTAATGATGCGAGCAAATTCGGGAACATTTAGTGAAGACAAATTGTAAATTAAATTTGGCTACAAATACAACTGCAATTGTAACAGGTAAGAGTACCGTAACATTATCAGCATATAACGATCATACAAAAAGCGTAATGGAATTCCGTAATGCGTTATTGGTACCGGAATTGCGAACTAACCTTATTTCAGTTTCTAAGATTACCGATAGCGGCTATGACGTCATTTTTACCCGGGATGCTGCTAAAATTATTGATAAAAACGGGGAAGTTAAGATGACAGCTTATCGCAAAGGTAATTTGTATTGTGTGCAAAAATGTGAATCTGCATATGCTATAAGTTCGGACATTGGCTTACGCGTTTGGCATGATCGATTAGGGCATCTAAATGGAAAAGATGTAGTTAAACTTCTGAACAAGTTAGGTGCGAATATAGATATGAAAGAGGTACGACAGTTACAAGATTGCGATATTTGTGCTGAAGGCAAGATGACTGCACTTCCATTTTCAAATTGTTATGAATCCTGTAAGGAAAAATTGAGAATTGTTTATTCCGATATAGTAGGCCCTATGAAATGTCAATCAAGAGAGGGTGCAAAATATTTTATTACTTTTATAGATGATTGCACAAGATGGTGCGAAGTTTTTTTTTTGTCATCAAAAAGTAAAGCTTTGGATGCATTTAAAATATATAAAAGTAATGTTGAGAAATTACAAGATCTTAAAATCAAATTTTTCCAGAGTGATAATGGCGGTGAATACTGCAACAGAGAATTCGATGAGTTTTTGCGTCAAGAAGGAATTTCAAGGAGGTTAACAGTTGCTTATACACCGCAGCAAAATGGAATTGCCGAAAGAATGAATAGAACGCTGGTGGAGATGGCCAGATGCATGTTATTGAACTCTGAACTTTCAAATTGTTTTTGGGCAGATGCAGTGGATACAGCTTGTTATATTAGGAACCGATGTCCAAATAGTAAACTGGGAGGTAACATTCCTTATGAGAAATGGTTTGAAAAACAACTATCTATTGAACATCTCAGAAGATTCGGATGCAGAGTGCACGTTCTCGACAAAAATCCGAATAAAGATAAATTTGTTGCTAGAGCTAGACCAGGCATATTTATTGGTTATCCAAAAATGAATAAAGGATATCGTGTTTGGATACCAGCGGAAAATAAGTCTGTAATTACAAGAGATATAAAGTTTTATGAAGAATGGCAGCCTAACACTAAGGTTCAAGAAGAGAGTGGTTCGTTAAGCAAGAATAATAATAAAGAATTTATTGAAGTTATTTTATCCAAAGAAAAGGAGCTTGAAGAAACATATGACGAAGAAGAGATGCAAGAAGTTTGTTTAGATAATAATAGAGAAAACACGAATATAGATAACCGTAGAGAAAATTTAGACACAGGGGATTCCACAGAGAGAACACGTTTAAATAGTGTTGATTCACATGAACTACCCTCAACATCACAGAGAGCCCGTGGTCGTCCAAAATTATTACGCACTGGAAATGTCGGTCGTCCCAAAAAGGTCTTCAAGACGGTTGAAGTAAAAGAACCGCAACATTTCGAAGTGAATCAAGAGGAACGGGACGTTAATTTTGAAAATTCTGACGATTCTTTTGAAGATTGTAATAATTTTATAGGAGTAGCCGAAATTACTCTGAAAGAAGCATTAAACAGTGAAGAAAAAGATCAGTGGGAAAATGCAATATTATCAGAGATACGGAGCTTGATACAGAAAGGCACATGGGAACTAGTGAAAAGGCCGGAGTATAGAAATGTCATAGGTTGTCGATACATTTTAACTAACAAACTTCAGGTTGATAGAACGATGAAGAAAAAGGCAAGATTAGTAGCACAAGGATTTAGTCAACGATTTGGCGTTGATTATGACAAAACTTTTGCACCAGTCGCAAGACTACAAACCATTAGATTGATGGCTGCTTTAGCTGTTGAATTAGGAATGGAAATACACCAAGTAGATATAAATACGGCGTATTTGAATGGTTCACTAGATGAGGAAATATACATGGAGATTCCAAAACTACTAAAGGAATGCTTAATCAAAATTACTATAACCAAAGGAGAGGATGCATTGACTGTAAGTCGAGCGAATGAAATGTTAGAAAGACTTAAAAACGGTTGTGATACGTGTATGCTTAGAAAATCATTATATGGATTAAAACAGGCTGGTCGTCAATGGAACATTAGATTAGATGTAAAACTCAAAGAAATGGGATTGAAGCAGAGCCTAAATGAACCATGTCTCTATTTTAAGCAAAGAGATGGAAAGCATTTGTACGTATTAGTTTACGTTGATGATATTCTCATTGCATCGGAAGAGAAAGAATGGATATCGAAATTTAAAAAGGATTTATCCAATGAGTTTAGTCTAAAAGATTACGGACCGGCAAAATATATTTTAGGGATTGATTTTACTCGACTTGACAATGACAATGTCATTATTTTATCTCAAGAAAAATATATTAATAGTATTTTAGAACGTTTTAATATGCTTTCGTGTTCCCCATGCAAAACTCCAATGGAGATTAATAGTAAAAAAATTGATACCAAGAAAAAGACGGACAGTAATGTGATTCAGAAAAAATGGCCGTTCAGAGAATTGATTGGTTCGTTGATGTACTTAAGTGTTGGGACCCGGCCAGATATAGCAAATTCGGTTACTAAACTGTCGCAATTTGTTACTTGTCCTGAAGAGTCTCACTGGAAGGCAGCAAAACGCATCTTGCGTTATCTGAAAAGTACTGTAAAGTATGGACTCGTATTTAAGAAAACAAATAAAAACGTACAAGGATTCTCAGACGCAGACTGGGGAAATTGTTTAATTGATCGTCGTTCATATTCGGGATATGCCTTCATTTTAGGAGGTGCTTGTATTTCTTGGCAATCGCGTAAGCAACGTACAGTAGCTACTTCAAGTTGTGAAGCTGAGTACGTAAGTCTGTCAGAGAGTATGAAGGAAGCTGTTTATTTGAATAGTTTGCTAAACGAAATAGGACTTTCAAGGTACAGTAAAATTATGTTATATGCTGATAATCAGGGCGCGATATATTTGGCACAGGATCCCTTATTTCATGCTCGTAGTAAGCACATTGACATTAAACATCATTTTATAAGGGATGTGTTGAAAAATAATTCAGATATTGACTTGTGTCATATACCTACTGTCGATATGGTGGCTGATATATTGACCAAACCCTTATCTCAGGTCAAACACGCTCAGTGTGTCAGTGCCTTAGGCATTAAGGGTCAATAATAGGTATTTCGGTGTATTTAACTACCTAGCTTCAATTTAAAGGGGCGTGTTAAAGAATGCAAACTATAAATTGAAGCTGGCCGTTACTTAGAATGTTATTATTTTTATACTTAGAATATTGTATTGACAGATTGTTTGGTTTTGGTTTGCTATGTGTTGTTTCGATATCTTTGACTAATAAAGTAACATGATATGTTTTATATTTTCAATTAAAATAACCACTGTGTGCTGTTGATCTGCTACACATTCGTTGTTTTAATTTTATTCGTGGCGTAATATCAAACTTTAATTCCAATTCTCATTTAAATGCAGACTGGATCTTCATTACTTACTGCATTTCGAAATTAAATTTCGGAGATCAATATAAAAATTACTCAACTATTCTATTTGCAAATGCTCAGCAACTACTTGCTAATTAAATTATAGTATTTTTTTAAAAATGGATTAATTTCAAATAACATAACTTATCACAATTTTATTAGTAATTTTACCGTTTCTTAATATTACATTATTATTTTCAATGTATGAAAATACAGAAACATCACTTTTATATCTTACATTCCGTTTTATTATACAGTTATCTACGAACACATAAATTGGCTAATTTAGCATGTAAAATTTAATAAAATAATTTTATTTCAAAGTGCAACATTCGCGTAAACATAAATTTAATAGGTCAAATCATACAATGCACAAAGAGTGAGGCCAATAAAATATGCAAAGTTCTAATATTATTATTGGTAGCCAGAAATAATATGAGAAATACGACCAATTCGGTGACATTTCTCATTTCAATACCGAATCAGAAGGCACTTCAAAGAACACACAAAAGCAATTCCAAACTGAAAACCAAACGTTTTTTTTTCAAGCCTGCCAATAATCCATTGCAAAAACATTTTAACATTTGTAGTAATAACACTGAAGCGAAGCCATTAAGAGTCACAGCACCGATTGTTGCTTCATCACAAACACAGCTGCTGCTGGCCGCTCCTTAACAGTACAAATAACTCAAACGGTTGATTGAATCTACTCCTCTCCTTTGGCACGCCAAGGTCATTAGATCTGGTGTGCCAACCAAGTTTACCACACAGGGCACGTTTCAGTAAGCATACAAAGCAGAAAATTTATCGATGCACGTCGGAACTACAACATCTTGCTTTCAAAACCTTGACTTATGTATAATATTACTGGAGCTACTGATCTTTACTTAGAATAAAACCTCAGTTGATAATATAGTTTTATTGCGTATGCAGCAATTCATGGTTATATAATACGATATTGTGTTACTACATGTGATATAAGGTGTTAAAGCATTTGTTTGAAATAATCTGAATTAGTTTTACACAAATGTTTCGATATGAGAGGGAGAGTCATTTGATAATAAACAACACAGCCTATGTGTATATACCATTTTTTTAAGTTTTATTTAACCTTTTTTATGTGCCTAGTTTTACAACATAGCCCTTTTGATACTGGATATTAAATGACGTATTTGATATAATTTTATTTCAGAACAATACCAATAACACTAACTGACATATTCGACAAAACCAATATTCCGCAGTAAATAAATAATAAGATATAACATACAAACGCAATACGTAGGGGAAGGCCGGGCAAAGTGGATACCTTAAGGTTTGTAAGGTTATAGCAGAAAAGGTATATAATACAAAATCAAAATAATTATCAGAAACCAGTCTTTATTTATTGCTCGTACAAATACGGACATCAGTTACCATTAATATTTAAGCAATAATCAACTACAATTAAAATTTAAAAAAGTACGAAAGTATTCGCTTTGCCCGGTACCCCGGGTAAAGCGGATACAGTACTTGGGCAAAGTGAATACCCATATTAAATCTCTGATAACATAAAAATAACTTTGATAAACTGAAAAAAAAAAAACTTTATTTATACAAGGTTTGCCTATACAAGGTTGCATAAGCCAAACCATACTTTTTAGCTGTGCTTTTTATTGATTTTCCAATTCTGCATAAATCAATAGCCGTTTGCATAGCATTTTCATCCCACGTCCCTTGCTAAGATTTTTTTATATTTATTCACCATCTGAAACAAATAAAATACATGTTTAGATAATAAGTCACCAATGAGAAATGGCAGTCAAAGTAAATAGGGCAAAGTGGACCATATCCACTTTGCCCTATTCACTTTGCCCGACTAGGTAAGTTTTGAGGTTAACACTATTTATACAGAAACTAATAATTCTGCCTTTCTGTATAAATATACCATAAAAAACTACTTTGATATGCTACCAAATCAAGACATTCCTATAAATCAAAAACTAGTAATAAAGGAGAATTGATCAATGTACTTACTGCGTAAAATCAATCTTTTATTTACGAAAACACAAATCTCCACTCTGCGGATGGGACGCGACGCGGACCCTCGCTTCTATGTTTGCCGCGTATTAAACCAAGATGGCCAAACGTAACAGTGGTGGCGTGTTGAATGAAAAAATAATAATTTAGGAATAGTGGGGAGTATTCGCTTTGCCTGGGGTATTCACTTTACCCGGCCTTCCCCTAATTAATATGAAATCGGCAAAAAGCGACGTTCGAAGCCCAAGGTCGGTTTTATTTGTATCTGAATACGTTACGAAGACGACACTGGAATGCTAATGTTGTTTGCTGTAAAAATGTGGTTTATGCGTTCAAATGGGCCGGTAGGGTGTTCCAGAGCTACTGACCTGTTTATTTTAATGTACGACGTGCAATGTCCATCTGAGTGGATCGCGATTATCGTGATGTTGCAATGACATTATCTTTAAACTTATTGCTGATTGTTGCGGGAATTTTAATAGGCTTTTGGAGATATATTTACGCATTGGTAACACATGCATAGATCATTTTGCAGATATGTTTTCATTGTAATTATCATAATCTGTCGACTGGGGAATCCAATTTGTATTTATGAATTTGAAAGTTAGCGTTAGAGTGTTTTTTTATTCTGGTACCTGATGGTAAACGGAATGCCGTCCAGATACAGCATCGAATGGCATCAGACGGCGGTCCTATTCTATACAATTACAATACAATATGCATATTACATTTATGCCATGATGATACAATGACACATGATAAAATTATGCCGGCCTACAAAACTGATTCACCACGCTACGGCGTAAGAACCCAGAAATATAGGAACGAAGGAACACGTGACACGGCAAAAACCACAATTTGACGGTGCAGCACAAAAAGAATTAGCAAAACCGACTGTTGGAAGGAAAATTGTGAGTGAAATCTTTATGTATTACAATGATATTATGCAATGCCTTAGATACTTTAAATTTAGACCAGAATTTGTAATTGAATAGCGTACAATTAGCAAAGAGAATAGCTAATTTCTACCAAAGATTGCAGTCTAGGTATTTCCTAAACTACATACTAATTGGATCCTAAATAAATGCCCCGATTGCGCATTAATGTGGAAATACTACTGTGGAAAAAATTTACCACATATTTTTTTTAAATCCACTGTATACAATATTAAATACGCGGTATGGCTTACAAAATTTAATTCATCGTATTATGGCTGCACGTATAATACAAGGTATTACGGCTGCTGTTTAATCTCTATAAATTATTAAATAAATATCGGTGACATTGGAAAATTTCGTAGTAGCTAATGCTTTTGTCAAATGCTCATTGTTTTGCTCCGCTTATTCTACCTTGAGCATTCATATTCCTTCATAAAACGTCAACAGACCATTGCATATGAAACAAAAAGCAACTTATCTTTTCAAATAACACGACAAAAACAGTTCCACAATTTATTTCTAGGTCTTTACTAACTGTTTAGGAAGTTCCGATTCATCCAAGGCTGCGACAACTGTAATTTTCAGTTAACTTATACTAAAATGAGAAGCTGAAGAATTTGTTTGATCGTACTAATCTCAAGAATTACTGGTTCAAATTTAAAAAAAAACATTTTAATGTCAAATAGTCCGTGTATAGATGAATACTATAGGGTGATTTGTACTGTATCAGCCCATATACGTCCCACTGCAGGGCACAGGCCTCTTCTACAATAGAGAGTACGATTAAGAGTGGTTAGGCCATACAGTACAACACGCTGACCTCATGCGGGTTGGAGGACTTTATATACCATAGAAATTCTTATAAATCTGAATTATTATTATTGAGGGGTATTTATAAACGGGAAAATATATAGCGGATTTTTATCCTGGATCACACTTTTTCATGCGAGCGAACCTGCAAGCAATACTAGTTAATAGTTATACATAAAGGCTCGTGACTAACTACCCCGCAGTTTCACCGTGAAATCTCCTTATAAAGCCAATATAATGAGCGATATTTCAAAAATGCAATACCATTTTTCATTTTCGAGCACAACTAATGGTGGCCATTGTGTTGACAATTTATTTGCAAATGCTTGTTCATGCATTTGACTAGACTATTGTCAAAATTTGAAATTCCTTCAAGCTACTCATTTCAGTTAACGGGTATGGCTCTTTGGTAATATGGAGGCTATTACCTACTATATAACCTATTGGACATTAGCTGGCACTTAAAAAATCCATCATGAAACTGACATTTAATACAATAATATATTTTGAGGGAACTCCACTACTAAGCCTATCATTTGTAAGATTTATGAAACGGTTTTAAAACGTCAGTTATTGCCAAATTTTACTTATGCGAGCTGATGTCTTATCGCCTTCTTTGAAGCATACCGAGATTCAAAAATGTTATCAACAATCTATATGTAGACTGACAAACATCATCCTAAATTCTAACTGCATTACGAAAATGGGTTCTTAATGATAATAATAAGAGTAATGGACGATCTATTGTTTTAACGACCAACCTGCCTTACTATGTAAGCTTAAGTTATAATATTTTATTTGAGATTATGTGTATTATGAAATTGCTTTTTACTAATAGTGTTGTTGGTTCAAGTACATAGGATAATTTTGAATTCCATTTTGTTACCAGATTAAGAATGGACGGATACTTTAAAGCCAGCCAATGAAAATACCTAAAGGTCATTTACATTGACCCCAGGGGCGTGCGCTCCTCGTAGGCAGAAATGCAGTGCTTTACTTGCCATTTACAGATATTTTATTATAACGTACGTACTTCTTAATGACTTTAATTAACAGTAAATAAATGAATAAACAAAATATAATAACTTAATAACGCCTAATATTTTATAAATAGCACCTATTTGCAAGCGCACAAACATTATGTTTGCCACTCGAAAAGCAAAAGGCGCTGCAAAGCAAAATAATGTACCTAATCAACCAAGTAATGCCGCCGCGTCCCGCATGACATTTGTTTGCATGTGTGTAGTAATTTTGGTGTCCGTGCATAGTCGCAAACGCACACACGCATGAATATTGAAAGCCGCGACTCCTGCGGCAGGCCTCGGAAGCTCGGCAGTTGTCGGGAGTAATCGGAAATGTTCGTTGCCTATAATCCGAGTAAAAATAATAGACAGAAATCTAATAAACTGCGCAAAATGCACATTATGCATTTTTGTTTGGTAAGGTTTTATTTCTTTAAATAGCACAATTTTTTTGTGTTTCGCGGGGGCCATTTTGCTTTTTTCATGTGATAAGCATTGTTTATTATTTTGTTTGCGTCAGTTTAATTATAGTTTTCTTATAATATTTTACATTTTAATATTTGAAAGTGTGTACATTTAACAGTTTATTTCTGAGTTTCTATAATAATTGTAGTGATTTGCTTTTACTAGTACGTTTGTTGATTTTTTAAAATGTTATTTGATTGTGAGGTTTGTGTTGAAAGTGTGTGTTTATTAAAAATTAAAAATAACAAGTTCTCACAATTGTCATTCAGTGAAAAGATTCAAATTTTGTCTAAAGGTAGGTGTGTACCCGAGTTACAACAATTAAATCAACAAAAAGGGAATGTAACTCGAAAGTTTCATGTTAAAAGTTATGAAACGTATAACTGGCTGTGTGGTTGTGTACACACGATTAAATTATATTGTTTTCCTTGCATATTGTTTAGTAATTCTAGTACAGTGTGGACTGATTCAGGATATTCAGATTTAAATAATTTCTATGCCGCGGCAAAGAAGCATGACCATACAGAAAAACATCTGGAGGCCTGCTTAAAATTAAATACTTTTGGTAAATCTCGTATTGAAATGAGTATCAACAGCCAGTTACGATTAGATATTGAGAGGCATAATGCTAAAGTTGATCGCAATAGAAACATTTTTCAAAGGCTGATCGATGTTGTTTGCTTTCTGGGAAAACAAGAATTAGCTTTTCGCGGTCACGATGAGTCAGTATCGTCGTTGAATAGAGGTAATTATTTAGAAATAGTAGATTTATTAGCCAAGTATGATGGAATTTTAGAAACCCATTTACAGAGTGCAAGTACCTCATTCACGGGCATGTCGAACCGTACGCAGAATGATTTGATCTCGAGCGTTGCATCTGTGATGATCGATCGCGTTAAAGCCGAAATTAAACGGTCCGATTTTGTCGCCGTCATGGTAGATGAGACTCCTGATGTTAGCGGCCGTGAACAATTAGTATTAGTTTTGAGATATTTTCGTGATTTTGAAGTAGTAGATCGATTTATCAAATATGTTGATGTCAGCGCGGATCGGACCGCTGTAACCTTGAGTTCTATTATTTTGGAAATTTTAGAAGAGTTCGATTGTGTATCCAAATTAGTTGCACAAACTTACGACGGGGCAGCAGTTTTATCCTCACAAATTAATGGCGTGCAGGCTTTGGTGAGACAAAAATGTCCACAAGCTATGTACGTTTGGTGTTCAGCACATATATTAAATTTAGTTTTATCGAAATCGTTCGAACGAGTTGCTGAAACAAAACGCTTTTTTAGTATTATAAAATCAATCGCGGCTTTTTTTCACACCAGTACAAAGCGAATGGCCCATTACAACAACTTTGCCGATATGAAAAAGCTGCCTCGTGTCGCGGAAACAAGGTGGACATATCATTCGCGCACGGTTAATATTATTAATAATGCGTCCACCCACCTCCTAGAATTGTTTGAAAATATGAACGAAAATACACAAGACTGGGATGGTGAAACACTGACACAAGTCAGTTCATTTTTATATATTATGAAAGAATTTGAATTTAATTTTCTTTTAAAATTTTTCGCTGATATTTTTGCAGAAACGGATATTCTGTACGATATTTTGCAAAAAAAAACTAGTGACATCGCGTATTGTGTAACAAAGATAAAAGAGTTAGAGTCATTTTTAGAACGTTTTAGAGAGAAGTTCGAGATCTATTATGATGCCGCCGTTCACATTACCGGACCACCTAAAAGAAAGCGCAATGTCGATGATGTAAAAATACATTATCGGCGAATTTTTGTTGAAATAATTGATAATGTAGTCAGTGAATTAAGAAATCGTTATAAAAACATTAAAGATTTAAAGTTTATTGAGCTACTTTCTTGTGAGAATTTTAAAAAATATAGTGAACGTTTCCCTGAAAATGAAATCAGAGAGTTCACCAATAATTATCAGGCACATTTTAATTTTGATAAATTGAAAAATGAATTGCGCTGTATTTATAGATCACCTCAATTTGCAAATAGTTGTGTATTTAGTATTATTCAAAATTTGTATAAGGACAATTTAAATAAAGTTTTTTCTGAAGTGTTACGATTAGCGAAATTCATTGTGACTATCCCAGCAAGCAGCGCATCGGCAGAGCGTTCATTTTCGTGTTTAAAACGTATCCACACATATTTGAGAAACACACAAAATCAACAACGACTCACAGAGCTTTCCATGATTTCTATAGAAAAGGCATTAATGATAGAATTAAAACGCAATCCAACTTTCTATGACGATATCCTAAAATCATATTTAAAAAAGGATAGGCGCATAGATTTAATCTATAAATGAATGAGTAGTTTTTTTTTACTAACCCGTAATTTTATTATTAAGTTTATTTATATATTTTGCGAATCACATGAAAATCGGTCTTTTTAAAGGCCACATCGGATATCTTGCAAGGGACGTGTTCTATAACCATCACTCACTTGGATAAGATATTTGAGGTGGTCGTTTATTTACATCGGGCTATAGTAATCTCAATTAACCGGAACCTTGAATATGTGAAAATTGAAGCTGACTCGGTGAGTAGTTATAATATTTTAGTTTATTAATCATTTACTTATTAGACTTTCTTCGGCCACGACAATCGATCGCTGGTTTTTCTGCGTTCCGTAGATGTATATGAATAGTAGTACATCTAAGACTTGTTCTGTTGGCATGGTTTCCGACTTAGAGATCCGTCGCGTGGCTGTGGCTATGCTAAACATCTATAAAAGAAAAGTTTTTGTGCCGAGTACTTCGCCGCATACCCAGTATCATAATCCTGTGCACGCCACTGATTGACCCAACACTACGGTTAGTGACTAGTGCCATGGGTAATATAAATTATTGTTTACAAAAATAAACCGAAACAAATTTGTGTTTCGGGATCTAAGCTACGGACTCTAGTTTATAACCCTTTTTGTGTCTGGATGTTGTGAGACCAAAAGGCCTATCGTTATTTTCTTACTGTGAAATAAGTCTCCACGTCAACTTCTCCACCGATCCAGTTTATTTTAATTATCTATACTCAGATAAAAATCTGAAGAGCTTGTTTGTTTGTTACCTGTTATCTCAGGAATTACTGGTTCGAAAAAATATTTTTATGTTGGATAGGTTCGAGAAATGCTGATATTGTTTATATATCATCACGCTATGATCTATAGGAGGGAAACAGCAGTGAAAATCTAGCAACGAAGAAATATTATTAGTTTTTCGTGGTCCGATTGGTCTATATTCTAAATTTATGGTCGAAATTGAACATTTTGGCCGCCATTTTGAAAAGTGTTTATGCACCCGGACGGAACCGGGCCGGACCGTTGTTATAAAAACACAAGAATCATAATATTTGTTTAAATGTTCAAAATATTAGATACAATCATAAAACATTTATCAAAAAGGAAGTTTCAAAACCTGCACCGTCACACGTGTAGATTATTAAATTAATATCCACGGAAAAAAACAATAGAAAAACGTAATCATGTGTAACTCGCACAAAAAGGATTAATGGATCTTCTTTTTATTAATAAAACAGAAATATAGTGAATTCTAAAAAACCTTACGCACGAACATCGTGACCCGGTACTTGTAAGTATGAGATGATATTTAATGAGTTCTCGGATATCTAATTAGTATATCCACTTATTAAAATAGTAATTACTGAGTACAACGCACAACCTTTATCGGTGGAAAAATATGCAATATTAATTTCCTGAGGTGAATAAAATAAAAAATACTTTTCATGTCCGAGTGCTGTGTTGGGCTGTTTTAAAACCATTTAAAGGCGTTTTTATATATTTTTAGAAGGTAATTTAAGAGTATATTGGGCATACATTGGGTATATGAACAGGAGCAAAGGCAAGTCGAGGGATGCCGTAGATCAGCTAGCTTAAGCTAGGTCGTGTCTCGACCAAGTGGCACTACTGTCTATGTTATAGAAAACCGATGTAAAGCCACAAACACATTTTTTCTATTGAATTTGTTCCCCCTAGGTTACTGGAGATCATATTTACCGGTCATACCATCAAGCGGTCCGCTAGCTTATCTCTCATAATGATTTTCGTTACAAAAGGATCAGGGGTACTGCGGAGGCCGTGTACCCTCATTAAATGTGATTCCGAGACAGACGACAGATCGCGTACCTCGCATCTATCGCGGACGCCCATACAACTTCAACAGAGCAACTTTGTTCCTCTATGAGAGAGAACAGTCTGCATCCTGGTTCTGCGCCGGGCTATCAGGGAAGCAATCGGCGCGTTTCTCGCCCTGAGATATCACCGTGGGGTTTTAGTCAGTATGCTGGCGTAGGTTTTTATTAGGGACCCGACTCAGTCGTAAAGGACGCAAGTAGGGCAAAAAATTCTATTGTTATTTTTAGTATTTATTTTAAGAACGTGAAAAACTCACACGAATCACATACGTTAATGCGAGTTGTAAATTTGTTGTCTGACCCTAAAACGGTTTCGTGCAAACATAATAACACACACGCACGATTGTTTCCACGAAACACGTCTATCTCGACCCGGCCTTCCCATTGCATGAACTCTGTCCTTGTTTGGAACAAGTATAGTGAAATAGTATAGTGAAGTATAGTGAAAGGAATAAGTGTATTTTAAGTTTTATGGCAATCTCTCCGTAATTTAATTTTGTTTTTGGACTACTTTTACATTGATTGGAGATTATCCTCTTATAATTAAAGTATATATCATTTGGTTTATCCGACAGAAAGTATAATATTATTTCTATTATATGTATACCATCGGACTAGGGCACTATAGAGTTCCTCGCATTATGGTACAAGAACTATGGCTCCTTATACATCTAAAATACGAAGGCTATTTACGCCTCCAATAGAGAGAACAAAATTTAAACATGTTTTCTTTTAAAGTGTTAAGCACTCTATATTTTACCATCTATAAGTACTAATTAGACCAGCATTCGAGGTCCTATTTTTAAATCGTTAAAGTTGACTATTACAGGTGCATTAATAAAACGAATCAAATTCTGAATGCACTTATTAAAACATGTATTGAGGTCTAAAAAATTACGTTACTTTGAATAGATTTGATAATATCTATAGCCTTATCTATAAATTATTAATAAATCTGAGGAGAAGACAATAATTTGTGTAATGTTTTCCAAAAAATATATTTTTCGCCAGCAGCCTGTCACTTGTTTCAAGTACAATTCGTGTCGTGATTACATTCATACCTGCCCATGCAAAGTCAAAGGACATAGGTATATTAAGTATTCAAATTACTATGTATAAAGATCCTTCGACACTACTAAACCTTCAATCACGATTAAATTCCACACGTCCGTAAAATTCCGAAAAACATTTAAATAACCAAATATTTTTAGGAAAAACAATCAGATTTACATATTTTAACAATCGATACATTCGGATTTGTTGTCGGAATAATAATTTTATTTCATTGTTTCAAACACTATCGACTAATCTTGCATATAACAAGGGTGACGTTCTCAGCGATTTTACCGATAAATCGATGACGGCCTTCATGGCACAGTTAGACACTCGCTGTGAAATAAATCAGTATATATTTTTCCCACCAAACAGCGGTGTAAATGCACTGTTATGTTCCGAGTTGAAGGTCATTGTAGCTAGAGTAGCTACTGGTCATATTTATACTTAACATGTTATGTCTCAGGATAACGAGGGCAGTAAAATGCCTGGTTTTGCCACTGTTCATGAGCGGTCGTATCTCTTACCATCAAGCGTATGGCATGCTCGGCTTGCTATTCACAGCTATTAAAAAGTAACCCGAAGGTCCTATCACCGCATCTAGACAAATGTTTGTGTGACATCAAATATTTGTCTCGGGAGTCTGTGTATGATACTAAAAGGTTCTCGTAGTTTCTAATACCCACAACGAAAAACTTGCGTCATATTACGGAATCAGATCTATCTATGTGACTAACATGTATTTATTTAATAATCACGCACAATATAAAATTGCTTTGTTAACACTATTCATCTACATTTTCGTAAACAAAACATGCGTGGATAATCTATTTTGCCACGTTTGGAACGTAAACAATACTCAGTGTTAGGACAGGCACGTACGATAGTTGGCCTCAAATAGGCTTCCTCATGCCATTTAATCCCAAGTTCCATAGACACGCAAAAATTACATTATTCATACGCGGGCTTGTTTTGACCTAAGACGAACGTGATTGCGTCTATCTATAGGGAAGATCGAAGCATAATTTCTCTTAAGGTTGTCATGGATTCTGCCTTGGTTTTATTTATAGAATCGTGACGTTTCAGTAGAATTTCGTGCATTGTTTATGCTACACTATAAATATAATGTACAATAATAAATAATTTTATATCAAATGTTTTGCTAATGAATATTAAGTACTATGAAGTACGTGGTGGCCTGTTGGTAAACGAACTAGAAGCGGCTGCCAACATGTTCACGGTGGTCGCGGGTTTGAATCCCAGGGCACACCTCTGACTTTTCAGAGTCATGTGTGTATTGATAGTCAATCACCACGCACGATAACGGTGAAGGAAAACATCGTGAGAAAACCTGCACACTATAGCGCTTTGTAAGAATTTCTATGGTATGTAAAGTTTGCCAAGACGCGTTAGGCCAGTGTCATGGATTATATGGCCTTGCCACTTTTAGTCGTACTCTCGATTGTAGAGCAGGCTTGTGCCCTGTAGTGGGACGTAAATAGGCTGATACATTACAGTAGGTACAGTACTATATATGTGTATTAACTTGACATAAGAGCTATTTCTTACAAATAAACGAGTTTCATTTCATAATGTACGTTAGGAATATAATCGCCTTTCGATACCATTGATTTCAACTAATAAATTAAAAATAAAATAATCGCTATACACATTCTCATTGTAATGACTAACGTTACCCCACGAGTTGGTACGTAAAATGGCCTGATAAGAAAAAAAAATGTGCAACAGATTTCGTCAACTCTCAACTCAATAGACTTATCAATTATCTACCACCGCAAATAACCATATCGGGATATATTAGTCCTCCTTACCAATATTTTATTCACAAACACATCTATATACAAAATAAATATTTAAAATCTTTGAAGAAGGAACTGCAATTATCTCGTGAGAAAAACACGTGCACAAACTTATTAAATTGATAATTACTGTTTACCGGATGTATGAACAAAACACGATATTCTTGACCTCATAAATTAAACCTGGAACATCTGCATTATACTAGCACGACTGCCTGCATGTAAGGAAACGCCAAAAGTTCAAGGTTTGACACAGAAATAGCGAAAACACATACAGATATACGTCCCACTGCAGGGCAAGTAAATAATAAATAAATAACACCCAACAGTCACATACATAGTCTTGACCCCACACTAAGATCGAGTCTTGTGTCGTGGGCATCAGGAACTACGAGAGACTTTTCGTTCTCACAACACCCAGACCCGAAAGAAATATTTGTGTGTCAAACAAACATTTCTCTCGGTGCAGGGATCGATCCCGCGGCCTCTCGTTCTACGTTCGGCGTCTAACAAACTGCGCCACGATGACTGTCGAAAGTGCCTCTCTAAAATTAATCACCGTACTCAGAGACATTTAGTACCAATTAAACCATTTTGAAATAAAACTATTACATATTTACAGGTTTTATCGCAGGTTTGGGTTAATTTTTACATTCAATGTCGATCATTCGCGTAAATCTAAGAAACCATTAATTAAATCATTACTTATTGTAGATTTTACGAAGAGAATCTATACCAAGGATCGACTTAATAATATTAAGCGTCTCTGAGTGCGGCAGTTAAAGCAGTAAGTTTTATCCATGACGCTAGCCTAGTGGGTGTTGACAAACTTCACATAGAAATTCTTGTAAACTTTAGTATAGGCACTGGTTTCCTTGCGATGTTTTCATTTGCCATTAAATAGTGCGGTAGATAAAAGACTACCAATAAAAAAGACTTCATAAAACCAGAGTAGTTAATGCCTTAGCATTCGAAACTGCCATCATTTTAGCCCCCCTGGCGCAGTTGGTAAGACGCCAGCTGTGAAATGAGAGGCTGCGGGTTCGATCCACGCACCGAGACAAATTACATTTGTGTGATCCACAGGTATTTGTTGCGGGTCTGGGAGTTTATAAGATCGAAAAGTCTCTAATAGTTTCTAATACTTACAATACAAGTCTCGATCTTAGTGTGGGGTCAGAACTATGAGTCTGTAAGTTGTGTTTATTTATTTTATTTATTTCGGTAGCCCCGTCCGGGCTTTTACCAACAGACCGCAACGCACTCATTATCCCAGCACGACTGCAATATCTCACATGCAAGGAAGCGACCGAGGTTCAAGGTTCGACACAGAAATAAATTAACCAACACCAATTATAGCAAATTGACGTCACGCATTGTTTCGACACGATCTCCGAGCTTCCTCGTGCTTAATTACTCTTCAAAATTGTAATAATTGTTTTTTTATAAATACACAAACATCTTCACATCCTGATTGAGGCAAAAAAACAAAATATAATTATTTGGAAATAATCTAATAATTAGCCGGCAAGCTTCACAGTTCATTCAAATACATGAAAATATGCAAAAAATAGTTATTATGTGGATGGTCGGTTAAGGTGGCTAGTAGTTAATTTGAAAACAATTAGGCCCAAGGTTTATATATTTTTTTAAATATATTTTTCCACTTACATGTATTCACAGAATAATGGTGAATTTGCTTACCTGAAACAAAAAAATATAATTGCTATTATGTTTGACCATACATATTAGAATGACTTACAAACTACCGATTTTTTTAGATCAATGTCTGACCAGACGACCATGCAATTCGCCTATTGGTATGAGATACGACTCCTCATAAACAGTAGCGAAACCAAACAATACCATAAATTACAAAGCAATCCTTAGCATTCCACTGCATTCGCATCATGAGACGTAAGATTTTTAGGTCTCAATATATCCAGTAGTTACTCAGGCTACAATATCCTTCAAACCGGAATACAACAACGCATTTACACTGCTGTTTGGTGGGAGAAATACACATTGCGTTGGCACCGACCCAGGCTGTCCCATATGACATATGACAGACCTACCACCAAAGAAATCCCTCGGATAGATAATTAATTCCAGTAAATTAACTGCATCTAAAGATATCGATTGGAGAAGTACACTACCTGTCACCTGTTTGAAGATCATTATTTGGCTTTATAAAATGGTAAAAAACAATTATTGGGTTCTTGTTCACAATAAAACATTTACATCAACTCTGTCATGTAGATGGTTAGTAGATTGGCACCGTAAATAATATTATCTAAACTCCAATCAGAATCTGACCACCCCGTACATGACCGAAAAATAAATCCATTGAATGTACTCGTATTTACATACAATAGAAGGGGAAGGACGCGACGAACCGACGTGGGCTGTGCGTAGATCTAAAGATTCGATGTCAGGTGAAGATACCATATATTATTCAGATATCTTGGGTAATGCATGAAATAATATTACACTTCTTGTTTCTGAAATTATGTTGTGAACTTTATTTCCAAAAACAAGATTGATATAAATCTTATGACAGCTACTGATGCTCTGGATGAACATTCTCCGTCAGTATCTGGCTCTATAAGTAAGTATCAATATAAATGACTATTTTTCCATTGCAGTAATGACAAATATGTATGATAGAAATATAAACTATGTTGAGCCCTGTGGTTGAGCCTATTAACAACATCAATTTGTTTTTGAAAACAATATGAATTGCATTCAAAGATTTTTAAATAATCCCATGTCTGAAGTGGAAATCGAATCCACCGTGTGGGAAATAATAACACCCATCATTTTAAGATACCAATCAAAAGGATTTCTCCATATAACATTGCATCTCAAATAAAAGTGTGTGAAGCTAAAGCAAATGATCTGAATAAACCGTTAATACATCTCGTGCGTTAACCGAAAGTGTGTTTCAAAGCCGGCGGCAAATACTACAAATTAGGTATGTAAGCGTAACAGTAGAGCACTTTCCAATCAGCAGATTGAGTTCACCCGGTCTTCGTATGTGGATCTGCATGTACACACAATATTTATCTCTGGCTTTCATTTACTAACTAGCCTTTCCTGTGTCTTTTGAGACGGGGGACAGTTAAACAACTTTGAAACGATATGCTGCGGATTTGATCCCCGCTCTGTGAGTAATGTTTGTATATCAAGTGTTTTTCGGGTGTTTGTGAATCTGAGAAGTTTGTCGTAGTCTATAGATTGTACAGACAGTGTAAAATGTCAAACATTATGATCATGTTTAAAACAAGTTATTAATCTGTTTTTAGGCAATAAAGTAATAATTCAAAAATAAGACTCAAAACCTGATCCAAATTATATTATTTTGTATCATTAAAGCAGGAGGAGTTAAGTACTTAAAAATCTGAATATGACGAAGCTGTTGCCCACAAAATAATAAGCCACGTATTTGAGTAACATGCATAACAACCGAGTCGCGTCGACCCCAGCAGTAACCGCAGAAGATGACATAATCTAACGCTCAAAACTACACTGGGCCTTAGAAGTAAATAACAAGGTAACAACTTATATATTTTGTTTATTGGTTAAATTATTATAGCAAATAAGCGCTCCTACCGAGCATCGTATGGATGCAATTAAGACTGCCCAGTTCACATTTATTGACACCGAGGATTGACAAATTACTTCTCATATAATTCACTTATTAAATCAGCCCGCTTTCTTAATGAATTCTTAGATTTGCTTGAATGTTAAAATTTGAAATTAGACATTTTTACGGATTATATTTATTTTTTATTTCATTCATCCACCTTTTTGACTAAAACTATAAGAAAGATTACACATATATGTAGTTCAGTTTTAAAAGTATGCGACGTGCATTAAATAAGGCCCAGGCTGCAATTACTCTGCGCAAAATTTAATAATTATTCAGCAGACTATCACAACAAAATATAACGCTTATATAAGCTTTCTAAAGCTTCTTTCCCATTCATAATTATCACTGAGGAACAATATTTTTTCAGAGATCAAAAACTGCAGCATCAAATATTCCTTTCTTTACCTATTACAAAATGTATGCAAATTGAAATTACATTATTACATACATACTACTCACGTCGTTTATCACAGAGGGTTTAAGAAGAGATGCCACCTACATTTCGCCTTGTATGTTCCGTCCCATAATGTAATAGGGGCCGAGCCTAGCGCCATCTCGGGCACAAGTTCTTGACTTCGAATTGATAATTTATAGAAATTACCAATATCACTTGTCCCGACCCGGGATTCGAATCCGAGACCACAGCTTTATAACCATACCGTAGTACAACGACGCCACTGAGGCAGGCAATTTACAACATAAGTTACGATTATAGATACGTTTCTCGCACCTTACCGATATGACCTTACATTTTGCTACAAATAGCTAGTTTCTGAGCTCCTATTTTATACAAACGTGACTTGAAGGTGTGAGGCATTTCAAATCCAGTTGTATATGTATAGCGCGAAATGTTCGAGTCAGGTTTATTGAAACTGCATGATTATGTCGTTATCGACGAATAAGAGTTACACTCATTTACCGGTTTGAGATATTTAGAATATCATTTGAATTTAGCAGGTATTTGTAATCGTTGAGGTTTTTGCAATCTTGTTGGTGAAATCGAATATTATTTGTGTTCCTAATAATTATAGAAAAGGAAAAATAACTTCTTATATTTAGTCACTCTTGCGATGGTAATGAGATCTTGAGATGGTAAAGTGAAAAGAAACTACTACAACACAGTTATTTTTAATATGAGTAGATGTATTTAAAAATCCAGTTTGTTTTAATGCAAAATAGTGTTACGATTTTTTTTCGTAGGTTCCTGAGCTTTTATAGGACTTATGCATGTCGTATATACAATATTATATATATATAGATTGTGACGTAATTGCGTAGTGACAAATCACGAAGTGCGTATGCTGCGGGCAGGTAGCGGCGACCCAAATATAGAGTAACACCGAACACGTCGACCTCGCGACCGCGCCGGCAAACCACTTTCATCTTTACCCGATTCCTTGTCAATCTACATGTTTGTGTTAGATTCTTAATTACGTTGATTCGAATCGAGATTAAAATCAGAATCGGAATCAAATGTAGGTGATATGTGTGACGCGTGTTATGTATATTTTTTTGTCTGGTTGGTTTTCCAATTAGTATATGAAATATATGTAATTATAAAATGGGAACATGTTTGTGTCCTGGCAGGCGTATTTACTTGAGTCACGTCAACGCATATAGGTATAGTTGAACTCATTAAATTCTTAGATCTACCGACCCTTTGAGCTGTAATAAAATAAGCTTCTTTTAACTGACTTATTACATTACATCATTATTTACATCCTACAGTGAATATTGATGGATAGACGAATGGATTCATTCATTATATTATTGAGTAATAAATTCTAGTGAACAACAATAAATAGAAGAACATCTTCACTTGTAAATTATAATATTTGTACCGGATCCAACTACGCCGCACGTCTTTACATTATTGATATTTTATAACCAAGTGTTCGTAATGATGTATTAACAATTACCACGTTGTGTTAAACGTGATGAACAAAAGGAAAACACCTGGTCTTCCATCAGTATCACGACAACACACTCGTGTCAATAGAACACTTATGTCTTTTCTATTTTTTCTTTTATAAAAAGTATAGCACATACAATTTGAATACTTAAATGAAATTGTTAACAACATAAAAAATCGATAATTGTATAACATGATTATAGTCACATTTGACACTGTTTTATTGTTAATTCACCACACCACTAGGTAATGCTATTCAAATTAGATTAATTGTTATTTCGAACATCAATCCCGCACTTTTAACATTACTTATAATATCACCTTTCTAATAAATAAATAAATAAATAAATAACACCCAACAGTCACGTACGTAGTCCTGACCCAACACTAAAATTGAGTATTATGTAGATGTATGTGACTGTTGGATCTATTAATTTATTTGGGTGTATTTACTTTGCAACAGAACGTAATAGGTACAAAAACTTTCATCATAAAAATTTAAAACCACCTGATACATATTAGTTGATGAAAAACCAAATACGCCATTTAAAAAACTAATACCTACTTTCATTCTCACCTACATTATATAAGCAACACGGGCACTGGGCAGCTTGTAATGTCGAATTTTCTCAAAAAGCCAATGTTTGTATGGCTCTACATTTTGTCACGATTCGTCGGCCTCCATAAAATACGTCGCATAAAGAACTTCAGTCTCCCCAAAAGGAATTGCAGACGACCCCGAACACAAATAAATGAAGAAATTCGTATTATATTCATCCTTTACAAAAGTGCGTTGACTTTAGGACAAAAATATTTGGAAGGCCACGAACTTACATTACTACCATTAATACTTTTCGAAGTTATCAAAGAGTATGATATTATTACTGATTAAACATTTCTTCAGCTGTATTTTTGAACTAAACACCTTATTTTTATCACCTACCTACTATTTTATTGTCCATCACAACATTCATTTTCTATAAATAAATTATCGAAATATCTTGTTCTCCACACTGTATCATAGTTTTCATTGTAAAGTTTTAATATTCCTTCTTAACAACACTAATGCATTTTACATTAATGAAAATAATTCGAGTATATAAATTTATTTTCTTTAAGAGCACTGACGCAGTGACTCTTTATTAAGCGTAATAGAACGAATAAGTATCGCAGTTGACCGTATATGAGACAAACATACTCAATTAGATCTTTCCTTAAAAGAGAATAGGTAAAGGGCGCAAAAATGCCATCAATGTTAATTAATATATTACATAATTGTAGCTATATCAACTTATGTCTACCTGGTAGATGTTTGCCATATTGGTCAAGTGGTAACGTGTATGAGCTGTCAATGGTGAGATCCCTAGGTTTCAATTCCACGTTGAGCTTTTTGTCAATAATTTGTAAGAGTTTGGGAACCGGCTAATAATATAATTCTAAATATCTATGAACCACTAATTAGAGATAACAGACAAGATTTTAGGATTACATCTATCGTCATTTATATCCTTTATCTACCTTTATATGACACATAAGAGAATGCAGAAACATGATTTATGTTTGTTTAATTGTATGTCATCTTAGTAATAGTCGCAAGGCACACTAATTATATCAGCAAGCAATTATATCACAAATCAATATATGAAACTTACTAAAAACTACTCTAAACAAAAATGGTCGATCTCAAAGGCCTCAATGTGGCGAGAATCCAATGAACCGAGCCAGAAACTGTAAAAAGTAATTTATAGGTTCCAATACATTCGATAAACGGTATTAATAAATAAATCAAATTAACCAGGCCGACACTTTAATAACTTTAATTGTAATAGACAACATCAATTAATATTCAATCAAAACCTAATGTGATATTTAATTAATGACATATAAATCTTCCGTTACAATAAAATAACTGTCTTTGTAATCCTTTACACTATTTATTAATTAAGTTTTATTGTTATGTAAAAGATTAATTATAAACAGGAAATGAAATGACAATGGCTTAATTGAAATTCTTTTACTAATATCTAAAACTAATTCTAGTCTAGAATTCACGATTCCAAAATTACCGGTACTGAAAGAACAGTTTTAATATGTTAGTTTGTTCTATACTGATTATGCAGTTTTCATTGAATGTGACAATGAAATTCTTTACTAACTTTTTAATTTTATTTTTTATTGCGTGTACTGGCAAGAAGAGCATACCATTCGCCGGTAACCGATACGGCCGCTCATGAACAGTAGCAAAACCAAACAACACCATGAATTCCAAAGCAATGCTTGGCATCTATCTGCCTTTGTTTAACTATCACTTACCCTCTCCTAAATATTTTAATAAGTTATCAATGTTATTTATGGAAGTTAAATAATTGTACACAAAAATCATTTCGAACTACTGCCTGAACAAATATAGATGTGAAATTATACTTGATTCATTTTGAAAAACCAACCTTACTATCCGTCATTATTATAAAACATCTTTAGTTTGTATAGTGGTCTACGGCTATAAACAAGTAATGAAATTCGGCTATAGGTTGTAACAAAAGCCGACCCAGTAGTTACTCCTGAATTATGACAACGTTAAAACAAGCGTCAAACCAGGAATATATCGTCCTTATTTCTTTTAAAATGCATAAAATTGGAGAGGATTTTATTCAGCAATATACTGCCATGACTTGAGGTTATATTTAGCTCCATTCTGTCGCCAAAATCTCGTTCATCGCGTGTATAATGAGAGGCGGGCACGTTTTTTAAGGTCGTCGACAGCAAGGCGCAGTTACACCGAGCCGTCCGCTTTCTCTCCGAAAGTAAAAGTGGTCCGACGACGTATTATTGTTTACCTTTCTGTTCGCTTCCACAGACGTTGTGCTAAGTGGATTTGATAACTTTATTGTGCTGTAATATGTTTTTTATATAAATTGTGTAAATAGTTTGTACTGCAAATTGAAAAACAACCGATTATTTGCTATGAAAGTCAGACAGTAGTTGTAAAACGAAAAGCAATATTGAAACTAAGAGTACATAAAAACATTTTATTAGTGTGATTAGAAATGAAACAACGTGCGAAATTAAAGATCTTTGGTTGTCGACATAATTATTATATTTATTTTTTTCCTAAATATTACTTTTATTTTTTTCCTAAATATTCCGAATTAGAAAACAAAAATAAATCCTAGTTATACTTACGATTTATTTTATAGTACAACTGAACACAAAAGACCATTGGTTGTCGACATAGTATATTTATTGGATAAAAATTAATATTTTTTCCCTAAAATATTAAAAATTAGAAAATAAAAAGTATTAACGAATAAAATAATTAATCTTAGTTGTACTTACGGTATATTTTTATCCACTACAGTTCAACTGAACACGTCAGACGTCATATATGTATATATTACAAAGAAAAAGATTCCTTGCTTGAATTAATAACATGCAAAACAATATATAATTATGTTTTGTTCCTTTACAAATGTAAAGACATACACCGCTTTGTAAAGGCTCCTAAATGTCAACAACATTCAACAACTACGTGTGACCTCCGCTAGGTCATTGGACTATCTAATTTAACATCTGGATCTTAAATATGTGAATAGAAATTATTTACATCTCTAGTAATTAAGAATGGAATATGCATCCAGGAATTTATGACTTAGTTCAAAGGAAAACCTTTGGACCTTAGTCAACCTTTCCCCGCTGTTCCTTCTACGAGTATGCTTCATTGATAATTAACCGCGATGATAAACGGAAAAAACCACAGTAGAACTCCTACCTTCCTTCTTTCTAGATCATGTATTGTTGAATTTGGATGAAACCTACCCATCAGTGTAGAAACAGCTGTACTCATCAGAAAGATAGAGGCAAAAAATAAAATAAAAAGAAAATAAATCCTACGAATATTATGAATGCGAAAGTTTGTGTGTTTGTTACCTCTTCACGCTCAAACCACTGGACAATTTTTTATGAAATTTGGTATGGAAGTAGCTGACACCCCGGATCGACTACTTTCTATCCTGACAAAATACCTATAGTGTTTATAGTGCTCCCGATGAATGTGCACGAAATCGAAATATACCCGAGACTCATACAAACTCAAAGGAATTAGATGAGTAGTTTAGAGTACGGTAGTAACGTTGAATATACTATTAGTATATTAGAAGTATTTTTAAACAGTTATCACGTGAAATATTTCCTATGTTTCTATAGTGGACTGGACTAAAAAAGTATCTGCACCCGGGCGAAGCAGGGCCAGACCGCTAGTAATCAATAATTTCATCAATTCAATAAGTATAAATACGGCGGTTCATTGTCACTGCTCAATACAATCAACAAAGGACACTCGATTCGGAATGTCATTGCGAACAGGTCCGGCAGTGGTTTTGATGGAAAATACGACACCCGGCAGTAGGATCACGACCCTCGATTGTAAAACTCGTTTCTTATAAATTTTTATAAACTTTTACGAGTATTCTAGACTTGTTTCTTGTCACGTAATAATTATACTTACTAACGAAGGTGCGCGCATTTTTATTAGTGTTTTCGTCACATTTTATTCTGTTATTAATAACATATTTGTCAACACATTCATTTTTATTCATGCTTATAATCTCTTGCAAGCCTCTGGAGGAATCCATATCCCAACTTCAGTCAGTGTGGGTGTAAATAATACACGTACGTAATCAACTTGTAAATTATATAAATTATATGAACTATAATATTCCAACTATTATAATATCAACTGATCACTCGCCCTTATATATAATTATAAATTAAACTCGCGGCCATTCGTCACAAATGTGGTGTGCGCTGGAGTTGTTGCCGCTGACAAGAGCTCCGCCAGAGTGGAGTGTACTACCACTTTAGTAATTTTTCTTAGCTGACTACTACTTTAGTAATTTTTCTTAGCGCCGTCAAACTTATTTATGGTAATCAGAATTGACTTGATGAACAGTATCATTAACGCATCATGTACTTTCTTCGTGCCAATCTAGATTTAATCTATAACTTTCTCAAAGAACGTAAGCGGAATATTGTGATGTAAATTAGCAATATTTGTATTAAAGTTATTGATCACTGCTACGCATAAACTCCATTGATATATGAAAAGAATAAGAATATCGAAGGCCTTTCTAAAAACCTACTTATGCTATTTATTGAAATATACGAAATGTTATCAATCATAGTTAATGAGAAAACTATACAGCAATTTGTGGACTGCTAAGAAGCTTCTTTATTAACTAAAAATACGTCACCTTAGATTGCCTTCTCATTTTTCCTTTTTTTTTAATCCATCAAAAGATTGCTAGATAGAAATTGCCTAGTATTATAAAGACAGCCTCTTGTACTATTATAAACATATCATTTCTTTACTCTAATTGTTTCTATGTGCACTGAAAATACAGATAAATAAAAGAAAGAAAATGTTATTTTTTACCATAAAGGGTTTAATAATTCAATAAAAAAACGATATCTAATGAAAGTGAAAGCTAAATATTATGACGACGCAGATATACATTGTATAGATTTTCAGTATAATTAAGTATACAACTCTGTTGACCAACAATCATGAACTTTCCCAAGCAGTTTACACGAATTGTAAATGAAGTCCGCGATGTTTTTAAATCAAACATGCAAATCCATTGATCGTGCGATGTAATCAGCATAACGATTGCAATTACGATCACGGCAAGCACGACTCAACCGATCAAACGTTATTAAATTATTTTTTTGTTTGAAACGCCTACATTGATTTAATCGATGATTTAAGATGTTATTACAAGGATATAACATGGTATTTTTAAACAACCGTTTTATGGGTAATTGATGTAATAACTGTTGTTTTAACGTCTATGTTAAATATTCGTTTACGATTTGAATAATTACTTCGATGCAATAAGTATCATCGTCTTCTTTGGCTATAGAATATCCATTGTTGATATCTTCTCCAAAAATTTTCAGACGTTAACGGGAATGACTGAGAAATAAACATTTCTATCTACACACTCCTAATAATTTAACTTTACGTTTGATTTTGTTGCGAGTTAAAAACAAGTAAGACGTTACCGGAGACTCCCAAAACTTCAATGTTTGGTATCATTAAAATGACTGCCATTGTTGATCCTGGCATACAGGATTTGCTATGGCGTATGAAGGGCGGGCACCCTCAAAAAGAACTGAAGGCTTAAGAGCACACAATTTTTACTCAGCATATTACGATATAATACTGAAAGTGGTTTTACAACCAGCTGCCATCGAAACTCCGCTGTTTCTCGTTTCATTGGTACTACGGTTTAGTTTAATCAGAAGCCTGGCCTCAGGCGAATATTAGAAAGGCCTAGATAAAACATAAACATATGAATTACAAAGTATTTGGAGTGGCCACCGACGCGGCACACAACCAGATAGTGGCAAGTTTCATATTTCTACCGTCACGCACGGGCCGCTCTTTAGAAAGCAGAGCCGGTAAAAGCGCCGGCGCACGTAGGAATAAATACGTACTTTTATACATAGAATCACTGTTGATTAAAAACATACCCTAGTGAATATATTTTAAAGTTCGTTTTCGAATATCTGTAAGTGTATCAATTCTATGATGTTCAACTAGGATGATGTTTTTATATATCGTCAAGACAAACAATACTTCGAAATTTAAATCACCATTGTATCAGGAGGAACAAAAAACCTCTACTATATAATTTTAAACCAATACCATGGTAGAAGCAAAAAAACCTTTCTTGTTTAATAATATTTAATTCTATTTTGAATATTATTCAAATTAGTTATGATGTAATACCTGTGTTGGTTCACTAAACCCCAGGTTTATGGCCACTGCCACCATAACTAGAAGCTCTGACAAAAAAATGGCCAGATTGAATCTCATCTAACCTATGTAATCGTGATAGAATTCTACTAAATCGGTTTCAACGGCTAGCAAATTTCGATTCTATTGTTCAAAAATAAACTTCAAAATGCAATGGCATAATTAAAATCATCCAATATTAATAATCATTAACAATAATTTGTTTCATATGTGCTCGATATAATTTATATCTGTAACTGAACCAATGAGGAGGAATAATTAAAACAAATGAACTCTAGATAAATGACGAATTGTCTCTCCATCAATAACCCTTTAGAAATCTAGTGGCTTTCAACATATTCGCCGTTAGAGCGTGGCGTATAAATCAAAATTTCGAAAGACTAATTGATACGAGGCGAGATTCGGATCCACATCCTTTCACTGCGCAGGCAGAAGCTTATCAGCAAGGCTGTCAGGGTATTAATAGACGAATATTACTTTGTTATACACTTTTGATGTATGATGATTACTGAAAATATTTCGCAAAAGAATTGTAAGATCTAAGATACTTCATTGTACTGTACTATATCTGTGAAGTGCGTGGTGGCCTGTTCGTAAACGGACCAAATCCTATTGCCAATTTTTATGGCAGTCGCGGGTTCAAATCGCAGGGCACACCTCTGTCTTTTTAGGAGTCATATGTGTATTGATAATCAATTATTACGCACATTAATAGTGAAGGGAAATATCGTGAAGAATCCTGTATAACAAAGCGATTTATAAGAATTTGTGTGGTTTGTAAAGTCCACCAACCCGCACTAGACCAGCGTGGTGGACTATATGGCCTAATCTCTCTCAATCATACTCTCAGTAGGACTATAGGCTGATATAGTACAGTAAGGCTCTGGTTGATTCTGATGATTAAATTTATATAGTAACAATAAAAGAATAAGACAAACTACAATTAATCAAACTTCAGGTGCCACAAAAATAATTCGAAGATCAGGCCCAAAAAAAGAAGTTTCAACTCATACATAAATCAAATTAATAAAGTGACGCCTTTCAAGTGTAACCAAAAGAGAAATAAGAAAAATAAAATAAAACTTTTAAGAAAAGAAACGAATTAAACGTTCGTGTGTCATTAATTAAAGGACCCATGTCTGATACCATGTGTCAGCTTAAAACATTGTATTGGCTTTTAATCCTATGTGAAACGACATCAAAAGTACCTTTATCTTTTTTTAAATGAAGGTATAGCTAAATCCATCATGACGAAAAAACAAATGGAAATAATCCAATCAATTTTTTTGTTTTGTTCTTTGAACATTTGATCCTTACCTAAAACACCATGATATCTCTGTTCAAAAATGAAGTTGTCAATGTTTTTTATACACAGTCATGTTATTTTTTATGATTTCTATAATGCCACATAACATTAAGGTAAACTGTTTGTACATATAATAAGCCTAACAGACAAACAGGGTTTGATTAGTCATTTAAACCAATACATTAACCCTGCGTATCCAACACAATAATTTGATTTTCGCCCACTAAACGACGTAGGCTGACTAGACTAAAACCTAAAATCTGATGAAATGGTTTACTAGTTTAAAGACAATTATGTTTAAATTGATGATATGGACAATAAATAGTGTTATGTGATAGATCGAGTCTGTTGATAAGAAAGAATAAAGATTATTAGATCTATAAGGAATATTAGATCTACTTACGTTGTCATCCAATTAGGAAATTCATATATGCAAGACTAAAATTACCATTACTTTACACATAAACATAATACAATAATTAGCATGCATATTTCTAATTAGAACCAGTTTTGTTTTCCGGATTAATCCTGATGCGAGAACCTTAACCTTCGATTATGTTAAAACTCATTGTCAAACGTCTTCAGGTTTAAGTATTTCCACCTACCAACAACTAAATTAAACCGTTTATACATACGGAATCACCTATTCATCTCCTGGGAAAACACTGAAACCACACGAATCTAAAATTATAATTCACTTAGACAATAACCTGCCACTTAAACTGCCGCTCAACGGAGCCGAATGAAGACCCAGCTCCATCTTTCCCATCGCAAATAAAAATAATCTTTGTTACGTTGGCAATAACGATTACTCTTGTTGACACCACTGGAGGAAGGTTGCAAATTTATTTTAAAAGCTGGCCAATCAGAAATCATCTCTATGGTTTTACCAATAAAGATCATAGTTACCGCATATTTGTGTTTGTTTTAGAAAGATACTATCAACGAGGTTGTAAAGCGGAAAACCTCAGTTGCAACCGAGCGATGTTTACCGTTTATCATGTTGTTCTTTATGTAAAGCTTGATATGACTTTTTGTCCATAACATAGGTCTACTGTAAGCAAATTAAGTTGTATGTTGTGTTACATCCTGATAATATAATCAATATTTATTTTTTGTGCTGTTCAATCTATCATAATTTGTCGTGATCAACTTAAAATACTGGGTTCAAATGATATTTTTTTGTCTTTACGATATATTTCGTGACATTTGTTTATCCTGGTTGGAATTATAATAATGAAATAACATCAACATGTGATTATTTTTCAAGGCTGATTTAGTCGTTAAAGAGATCTTTGCAAAATTAATCATACTATAGGATCAGAACTTTGTGTTTAACAGTTGTCTATTTATTATTTTCTTATCCAACATTTATACATTAGTAACAATAGATCCAAAGGCTAAATATTACCTGTCAGTCTTAATCTCTAACAAGGACTAGTTTAGTAAAACCAGGATTATGAGATTAGTACAATTACTTAAGACTGTAGTTAAAAGTTTTAAATAACAGCAATGTTTTCTAAGGTCGTACTAATCGACCTCAATTAGTAAACGTTGTCAATGTCCAACCATAATGACGTAATTAATTGAACGGCATAAGATTTATGAAAAGACTTGGAACTGTATATAGTTCTTATGCATAACTTGTGTTGGCCAGGCGAAGAGGTCCGGCTTTATTTGACCGTTATTCCAAAGCCTAACAAGCTGGTTGCGCTGTATTTTACTGGCTCTAGCGAACCTATTGCTCCTTATGTTTCACCAACCACTAAATGCCAAATGACTGGTTGCCAATGGACACGCTGCTACCGAATGTAATCAGGGCGATTAGCTACACCCGGTGCAAGTAGTGACAAACTTGCTGCATTAAGAATAATTAAATTCTCCTTTAATTCCTCCCCAAATACTCTGCTGGAATGGAATGGAATGGGGACCAAGAATCGACCTGGTCCACGCAGTGGGAAGAAGCTGGTTGAGGACTGCTCTGGACAACCAGATATGTATAACAAAAAGCCTACACTCAGCATATATAGGCTGAAGAAAATTATAAAAGAAATCCTCTCCAACCTAATAAAAAGCAATGAAGTGTTGTCAATTAAGCTACTAATGAGGCCGTCATGGTTCAATTATCTACCGCCTTTGAGTCTCCATAATGACACAATTAATTGTACGGAATAATATCAAATGAACACAATTAAAAAGCGATAAGTATTTCAAGAATCGGTTTATAATTGTTTTAAATTAGTACCACTTGAGTTAAATCAGGAATCTGCTTTTATCAGAATTCAGAATCCTAATGGGCTAGATGTTGTGAGCTTCGTAATGTAGAAATAATAGGCGCCACGAAGAAAATTTCCATCATAAATTGAGCTATTAAATTGTTAAATTATTTTATTAGATAATTCATAATTGTTCTTTTATTATGCTTGATATAAATTAATTTATTACGTGACGCACAACAATTTGTGTAATAAAATAATTAAATCAAATAACACATGAGAGAAGCATTGTTTGCAGATCAAGTTATTAATATATTTTATTTAATTATATGAGCATAATATGCTTATTAAAAATAAACGTTAAATTAAGAATATCAATTTTCCCGTGAATGTTTTTCCCATTGGATTTTTTTAAAAGATCATTTTGACATCACCCTTTTGAAAAAAAAAACCGCTAGTAATTTAAAACAATAACAGTGCATTTACAGTAGTGTAAATACACTGATATGTTTCGAATTGAAGGACATTGTAGCCAAAATAGCTACTGGACATATTGGGACTTAACATCTTATGTCTCGGGATGGCAAGCGCAATTGAAATGTTGTTTGGTTTTGCTACTGTTCATGAGCAGTCGTATAATTTACCATCAGGCCAAATGCATGATAATCTAGCCATTCATAGCATTAAAAAATATGTCTCCAACTTTAACAGGACAGCCTAGCTCAATAATTTACCGATAGAAACATCAGAAGCCGGCATACCTACGAATGCGGTTTCCTTACGGTACTCTTTAACTAACCAGTAACGCAGGCCGCATTTCCCAACAAGCTCGGACGAACTGGAACGAGGTACACGCGGTGTTCCATGAACGCAGTTTTTGCGAACATCGCCTTATGTAACAACTCATGTAAAACACTTCAAATTCTTCTGCCAGCAATTAGCCAATATGGTTACGTTAATTGCGCATTTGGAATCGTGGAATAATTTGAAATTAGGTCTGTTTTTCTTGAGACATCCTTGATGAATTAATGTAGTAGATGATTTTATGTCGCCTAAACATAACCTCAATAGATGTAGCGAATTCAATAATTTTACAAGTGAGGTCAAACGTTCGTTAAAATTCTTAATGGTCACGCACTTCAAAAAGAACAAAAGATAAAATATTGGAAGAGTCATCGTATCGTTACATCGAACTTATATATCCAGAAACCAATCAAAAGTGGTAGATATTGACAAACTTCTGTCGTCAAATTACTCATAGTATTAGTACACATTTCATACAACATTTATACAAGCGTCCGCAATTCCCTCGTTTCTAATAGAACCTAACGTATTACAAGGATGAATTCAAGTAGGTCCTTATTTTATTCTTAACGCATACTCATGGTCTGCGTGAACGTGTATGTTATTAAACTCTGCCCACGAATAATAGTAACCAGCGTCTACAATGACTACAATGTAGTGATCTCAGCGTGGAATTCCAAACAATCTGCGTGATCTCGAAGACGCTGCATTGTTTCTGATTCTGTTGCAACAATACGCCCTACATACGATGGGTGTAAAGGGCATAGTTTAAGTTAATGAATGTTAAATAAATGTTCGTTGAATCGTTGTTTTAGGACTATTGAGTGTATAATTAAGCACTTGGAAACTTGTATTGATGAACTAATTTCAATTTTAACCATGGGATACAAAAGTAGTTGATAAGAATTTTTCCACTTTTGAATGATCTATGTAGACCTTTTTAATAATCGACAAAACCATCCTGTATAGAACCAACATGCCCTTCCTATAGTATTATTCATATATTTGAATAAGATTTAGTAATGAGTCCGTAAAAATATATAAATTAATGCATTTTCATATATTTTTCAAACGTTTGTTGATAAGGAATAATCTTAAAAAAATCAAAATTCAACCAAAAAAAATACATGGAGTAACAACCCTATCCAGCTACCAACTAATATGTCACATTAAAATAACGCATGCAATCCACAGTTCTCCTTATTTGCCTCCATATGACTTCTCAAGAACGTCATTCTTCGCGGAATTTGTATCGAAAATAAACACTATGCGGCGGCGAACCAAACCGGTTTTACGAAATTTTCTAACAAACTTGCCGTTTTGGGGCTCTGTGTTTACGATAACAACGGTATTGCGCAGTCTGAACTGATGGTCACTCCGAAATTTGGTGATTTAGAAAAACATATTTTTTAACACGTAAACATGTTGTCAGATAATATTTGAAAAATAATAATATATTCTTGTGAAATACATAGAAACACTAAGGAATGTTAAATAAAAGGAAGTGATAGCTGAGTGGTTTCATTAATCTTCAATACGAAGTTCGAATGCATACATTCGACATCCACGAATATGATATAAGTTTTCCACTTCTAAAAATCAATACTATTATCTATGAAACTTATCATTCACTTGGAACTTAGTCTAAGGTTAAGTGCGATAAAGTTTAGCATTCACATACACCCCTATTAAATATAATTTGCAAAACGTGTGGAGTGGTCAAAAATAAGGATTTTGAGGAGAAGAAGGCTTTCACGGCAGCAGAACTATTACATGCCATAGATACAATCAATTTCGTCACTATTATCATCGTATTGCGCAATTAAACACAGGTAATTCATAACAAAAAGAACCAATTCCGGACAAATTCATATTAAACTGTCCAAAATATCGAATTATAGTATACTTATATACCAAATTGAGGACTTCGGTTTTATCAACTCGTTTATATCGCCTTTTAGTACCTGTAACAATAAAACATTTATTATTAGCAGTAGAAGAACATACAGTGTAGACTATGGCTTAAGCAGTCTAGATCGAACTCTTGGATTTAAATAAGTCCCGTTTTGTGAACAGGAGGTCACGGGTTCAATCCGGGGATTGAACCCGTTCGGTGCGGGCACCGAAACAAATCTTTGTGTGATCCACAGGTATTTGTTTCGAGTCTGGGTGTTTATGAGACCGAAAAGTGTCTCGTAGTTTTTGATACGAACGACACAAGACTCGATCTTAGTGTGAGGTCAGGACTATGTATGTGAGTGTTGGTTATATTGACTAATATTTAATTGATTATCGAAGGTAACCAAAATATAGGAAATAAGATTAAGCAACATTCTACAAAACCCACGGTGTTTTGTCTGTCATAATGAAATTGCTTCAGAACTACAGTGTCTCAGGATATAGAGGTTTAGTCACCAAACGTAGGCGATACCTGTCTAAGTTTTGAACCAACTAGGCCTAATAACACGCAGCCAGTATATTAGCTACTGGACTTGAATGTATATCTATGTTTTTTTTTTATTGCAATGAAAGGCGAGACGAGCATGCCGTTTGTCTGATGGTAAGCGATACGACTGCTCATGAACAGTAGCAAAACCAAACAGCACCTTGAATTACAAAGTAAGGTTGGCATTCCACTGCGTTCGCCAGCCTGAGACATAAAATGTTAAATCTCAATATGTCCAGTAATTACTCTGGCTACAATATCCTATAAACATAACAGTGCATTTACACTGCTGTTTAACAGGAGAAGTAGACATTGTGGTGTTACTTACCCAGGCGGCTTCTCTCATATGAGAGACCTACCATCAGTTTATTTTTATACATGTACCAAATAATATTACAGGATTCAAATCGCAGAGAAAATAGAGACAGGCATACTTCCTATCACATCTTGTATTGCAAAGAAATTGGAGTTGCTATCAACACTAATTACCATTCACAAAATCACTGTTAAATGCATTTCTACGTCTGCCTACCCATGTGTTAGCTTAATTTTTACTTTCATTTTATTTTAATATTATATATGTATAATATAATTGTAGATTAGTTACCGATTGATGATACATTAACATGAGAACGCGTGCAAACTGCTTTCGTGAGAATATGCGAAACTCAAAGATAAATTTTCCGCTTTAGAAATCACAACATGCTTTCATGTTATTATGTAAGTGTTTTATTTATTTACATTACCGAAAAACAAATCTATATATTATTTTAAATAAGAAATTACATATACAGAGCTAGGAAGCAGTAAATAAACTTAACTGTCGCAAACATTAGCCCAATACTTTGAGTCCTACAAATAAGTAAATAAGTTTTAAGTCGTCGGTATAAGAAACTTTTAAATGTGGTAGGTTTCTCATATGTAAAAGGCCGCCCGGGTAGTTACTACCGCAATGTTTATTTCATGTGCCAAGCAGTGTAAACACACTGTTGTGTTTCGGATTGAAGGACATTTTAGCTAGAGTAACTACCGGACATTATGAGAATAGACATCTTATGTCTCAGGATGGCGAGAGCAGCGGATTACCAAGCCTTACTTTATAATTCATAGTGTTGTTTTGGTCTTGCTACTGTCAATGAGCGGCCGTATCGCTTACCATCAGGCAAATGGCATGCTCGTCTCGACATTCGTCGCAATAAAAGCAACATACAGTCGAATTGAGAACCTCCTCCATTATCATTATCACCACTCCATTATCACCACTACCATTATCAGTTACACAACTACCAAACTTACGCAAATGTTTGGTGATAAAGCAAACATTTGACGCGGTGACCAACGGGCACTTATTTCTCAATTAGATATAGACTGAAGTAAACAACGACCGTAGACGACCAAGTTCGTAGAACTCGCCAAATATAAATATTAAATATCTCGTGAGAATATTTCTTTTTATAAAAAACTACTTTTGTTCAAACATAATTTGAAAGAATACTAATAAATATACGATTTTTACTCCTCAACCAACAAAAACGTTAACACCTAACGTCTTTTGTTGCGAACTTGGCTCTTTTTATATTATATATTTTTGTTAGGACATCTTAAGCAAAAACAACTCACAAATTACTAACTTAATCCCAAACAAACGTTTATGGTTACGTTTGCTGAGCAAAACATTCCAGTCATGAATTGTAAGAGCAATAAGTCACCTTTTAAAATCATGTATCAAGCTCCAAAGTCGTCAGTGTCAATATTCGCTAACACATGCAAAAAACGTGTATGTGAATTTATGTACGCGCGTAATAACTTATACTTATTTACAGCCGCTGCCAATAAACAATCCCAATCCAAAATTTGCCGTTTGAGATTGAAAGCTCAATCTTTCTGATACTATATTGCCAATAATCAATCTCAGTAGTGAATAAACTATGGCAACATGGTAAATGACAAGTCGAAAAGTAGAAAACAATCCAGATTTACTTCAATTTAATTTTTTCGATTGATTATTGGCATCGGCCGTTAAATGATAAAAGTTGCTTTTATGACGAATTCTTACAATGAACTCATTTAACACCATATATCATTTAAATCACATACACACATGTATATTTATGAATAAACATATTTCTTTATCTTCACTTATATAAAACACGTGTTATACATTTATGTATTAGCAAATTATAACACGGGCGATAACTGAGTAAGTAAAACTTTATTAAATCACTATTAACTCTATGACAATATTTCGTGAGGAGTAAGTTTACAGTACGAAGTCCGACAAAGTAAAGAATCCCGGTCGACTGCGCGGTCACTTATTTAACTCGCCACAGTAGCGCCCTCTTTTTCCTAAATCGTCACCGTTGTATTTTTGACTTCCGGCTCGATGCAGTGGCGCCATCTTTTTCAATTTTTCGAAGTCGACAGCCGCCGGATATCACGATTGCCAACACGGCCATTCTGCGCGGTGCCTGTCCCAGGCGCCTCCCGAGTCTAGATTAAATGCTGAAACATAAGTATATATTAGACTGCGACACTTAATAAAGGTGTAAGATAATGCGGTCATGTTGTTGCTAATATCACACATAAATAATTGTTTCCACATTCGTTTATGTGTTAGAAAACTACTTGCACTTAAAGGGACTCTGCCGCACTTAAGAGACCAAGTTAGTCTTCCACCCTGCACAATAGAGCCACTTGCACTCAAAGGGATATATACCACACTTGAACGTACCAAGTTCACTCAAAATTGTGCCTATGTATGTAACTTCCAATATATTTACAACAATTCTTAATGTGTGACATAAATATAAGTTAAAGCATTTTATCTTGACTCGCATACCTTACGTATATATTTCTTTTTTTTTTTTTTATATTACTTTAATAAACTTAATTATTATACCTGATGATATATTTTACTTGTACACATAATTATATTTAAATGATGTAAATAAATGATTTATGATGCACAATTTGTTTTATTTATTTGTACTATTTTAATAAATTATTAATTAGGTAAGATAGAAAAATAGTATATTACCTTGCCAACACGCATATCTATTATATACATATAATCACGTAATTATTCAGAATCATTCCAGTTATCTATTTTTATCCACGGCTTCATATTCTCAGCCGCTATCACGCCAGTATACTTTTTAAAGGATCTTTCACTGCCTTTAAGGTCCGTTACCTCATATCTGTCATTTCCCATGAGTTTTTGACTTTGAATGGACCTTTGAAGACCGGTAACAGTTTGCGACTTTTACCATCATTGCTCTGACTTTGAATTTTGATAAGTACCAAGTCTCCCTCGGCATAAGTACGTGCATTTATTCGACCCCTATCAAATCTTTCTTTCTGTATCTTGGCATTGGCTTTTAAGTTAGCGTCTACTCTCTCTCGCAAGCTAGTCACATCGAAAATGTTCTCATCATCAAGTTGAGGAGCTAAACTATCACTGTCTGTGCGTAATCGGTATCCAAAAAATACCTCACTAGGGACGGCTTTTGTAGTTTTATGAATTGTACTATTTAAACCTTGCTGTAACACCTTTATATACTGATCCCAGCCGTCTTCAGTTGTGTTAGCCCCAATAGCTTTTAAGGATTCTAAAATTGTCTTATTGAAACGCTCGACCTGACCATTGGAGCGAGGCATACCCGTGGCCACAGTATGCAAGCGAATGTTTTTGTCTTTGCAATAACGAATAAACTGATCGGAGGTAAACCCAGTTCCTGCGTCTGTGATAAGCCTTTTAGGGTTTCCGAATATTTTTGTAATATTTTCTAATTGTTTTATAATGCAAGAACTTTTAGTTGTTCGTACAGCAGAGACAAACACAAATTTTGTAAAGGCATCTACAGTTACCAACAAATATTTATTTTTGTCTTTAGTTTCAATAAAAGGGCCTAAATGATCAAGATGAAGTGTATGGAATGGTTGTGCATACTTTGGCAAGGGGTACAGCCCACCTTCTTTAGGACCGCTTTTGTTCTTATAATAGATGCAGTTAAGGCAGTTCTTTATGTACTTTTTTATAACGTGACGCATTTTAGGAAACCAATACTGATGACCTATTCGTTCAATGGTTTTATCTACTGAAAAATGACCTAAGTCGTCGTGGTTACATCTTATAACTTGCCAAATACATTTTTTTGGGACCACCCAACGTCGACCACGTGATGTCCTTCTATAAATTTTACTACCTAGCAGTTCATACTTGTCAAAAATATCTTTGTTATCATCAATATCTCCTGATTCTAAAATATATTTAATTTTTTGTATTTTAGGGTCCTGTAGTTGAACCGTTAGCAACCAGTCTGCTTCAGTTATTGACAATATGATCTCACTTTCGGATTTTTCTCCGGATGGCACGGGGTTTCTGCTTAGCGCGTCCACGTGCTGCATTCGAGACCCTTCGCGATGAACAATATCATATGAGAATTCTTGAGTAGATAATACCCACCGTGCTACCCGGGGAATAATCTCCTTTTTTGTCAACGCGTACCGAACTGCATTACAGTCAGTAATTATTTTGAAAGGTGATCCTAACAGGTATAGCCTAAACTTTTGCAGGGAACAGACAATGGCCAATAATTCTAGTTCAAAAGAATGATACTTTTTTTCGTCTTCTGTTGTCTGCCTGCTATAATAATGCACAGGTTTCTCTCCTTCGTCTGTTACTTGCACAAGTATTCCGGCAATACCATCCCTACTGGCATCCGTATATAAAATATTTTCCTTGCTCGGATCAAAAATTGACAAAACACTATCCGAAGTCAACTTGCCTTTTAGTGATTGGAAAGCTTGTTCTTCGGCAGTGCCCCAAACCCATTCAGTGTCTTTTTTTAATAATTTTGTCAAAGGCGCAGAAATCATGGCGCAATTTTTAATAAACTTTCTAAAATAACTGGTCAAGCCTAGAAATTGGCGGAGTTGGTGCACTGTCTTAGGAGTTGGAAAATTTTTCACAGCGTCTAATTTGGTTTCGTTTGGCATAACACAATCCTGTTTTATTTTATATCCCAAAAACTCTATTTCTGTTTTGAAAAAATGGCATTTCTTTATATTAAGTGTTAACCCGTTGTTTTTGAAAATTTGCAATACCTTTTCTAATAATTTTATATTCTCTTCGACCGTTTTTGTAACTAAATAAACGTCATCCAAATACAAAATAACGTTCTCGAATCTTAAATTGCCCAAAACCTTATTCATCATTTGTTGAAAACAGGATGGTGCATTTGCCAAACCAAACGGAAGCCTCAAAAACTCATAATGCCCGTCCTCAGTAATAAACGCAGTTTTTTCGATAGATTGTTCTTTTTCGCTCATCATAATTTGGTAGTAGCCACTTTTTAAATCCAAGCAAGTAAAATATTTACAGCCCTGCAACCTATCAACCAAATCCTCGATGCGTGGCATCGGGTACTTATCCTTAACAGTAATTTTATTTAGCTGCCGATAATCAATGCAGAGCCTTTTCTCACCATTTTTTTTGCTGACAAGCAACGCAGGACTAGCATACGGAGAATGGCTTTCTCTTATGATATTATTCTCTAGCAGCTCATTTACCATTTCGTGTATGACTTTCCTATCCGAATGTGAGGCTCTATAGGGTCTGCATTGAATCGGTTGAGAAGTAGTCAAATTAATTACCATTTCATGGTCACGAATTCTGCCTAACTCTTTTACGTTCGTTGCAATGCAATCACTATATTTATGGAGAAGACTCATTAACTCATTTTGATAATTATTGCAATCGAATTCAAGGTCGGTTAAAAAGTTACAAAATTCAGTAAATGTTTTTGCATAATCAAATTTAAGAACATTCCCTATACGCGAGTACATTAGGTCAGGCCATTCGGTCACATTCCTCCCTATGAGAATCTCACAATCCACTAAATCATCAATAATATAAAGGTCCACATTTTCCAAAGAAACAGAATCGATTTTTAAATTAATAGTTACCTTGTGACAAACTGATTTTACATTCTGTTTTGAAAATCCTTGCAAATGAACGGGGGAGGGTAATTTTATGTACTGTAAAGATTTTGTTTTTGCTAAGGAATCCGATATTAAAGAACAACTACTACCCGTATCAATAAAAGCTTCGTAATTGAAGTCGTTAATGCACACAGTTTTAACAAACTTGTTTCGTGAGTTTGACATTGACACGGCCTTAGTTTCTTGTTTTTCCGATTTTAATGCGTTTTGTTTATGATAACACACAGCTTCTAAATGACCGCGTTTGCCACAATATGCACATTTATTAGATTCACATTGATTCCTTTTATGATTACCACCACACAAATAACATTTAATGGGTTTACGATACTGTGTTTGGCTAGAATCATGTTTACTGGGTACATTTTGGTTTGAAATCGTCGCGGAAGGTAGTGTAGACGTTGAAAGGGTGGGTATTTGTGTCACGGGCAAGTTAGTTGGTTTATTTATATTATTATCTCGCATATTTATATTGGTTTGCTTTAATACTTTTGATTTGTAAATACGGCCATGTAAAAAGCTAGCTAAGCTATCGCAAGTGACAAAATTGCTCGTTTCGACTGACGCGCCTAAACTGCTATCACCTAGATTCCCAATAATTATAGAAATTATATCTTGTTCCGAGAATCCTAATGAGAGGCGATCGATTTTGCATTTCTGGTCAAAGTAAAACTCATATAACGACTGATTTTCAGATGGTTTTTTATCTATTATTTCTTTTAGTAATTCGAACATGTTACGACGAATTTGAAAACTTGATGCTAATTTATTTTTCCAATCTCCCCATAGCCAAGAAGGCCATTGATTTTCAGTACGTAATAATGAATCATACCAGACTTTTGCCGACCCTTTCAATTTATTTAGAGCTTGATATCGAATCATTTCGTCCGACCATGCAAACGTTTGAGAGTAAGACTGGATAATACTTAGCCATGCATTTATATCATCTTTAAGGGGGTCAAATTCGGGAATTATATTATTCAAAGTGAAATTGTTATTTGAGCTCACAGTTGGGGTATCAGCCTTACGTGATACCCTCTTCCTTTGTTTTGGTGGCGGTGACGGAGTCCTGGCACTGCTCGTAGTACTAGAACTCGAAGTAGAGCGTGCCCTTTTCCTAGACTGCCGCCTTTTCTGCTTACTTCGCCTTCCCATGATGCGCAGGTCACATCCCAGTTCTGATATTAGCAAATTATAACACGGGCGATAACTGAGTAAGTAAAACTTTATTAAATCACTATTAACTCTATGACAATATTTCGTGAGGAGTAAGTTTACAGTACGAAGTCCGACAAAGTAAAGAATCCCGGTCGACTGCGCGGTCACTTATTTAACTCGCCACAGTAGCGCCCTCTTTTTCCTAAATCGTCACCGTTGTATTTTTGACTTCCGGCTCGATGCAGTGGCGCCATCTTTTTCAATTTTTCGAAGTCGACAGCCGCCGGATATCACGATTGCCAACATATGAATATTAAGAAACTAGTTTGAATACAGTTATTAGTTGTCACAGGACAGGCAGTTAACAGCTAACTTCATCATGTCGCTTTATGCACAGAGTACATTACTATATATGCTTTATGGCTGTCAGTATACGAGCACAAAATGTTACTCGTATATTTTTTTTCATACCCACCAAAAGAAGTATCACTAGTCAACGTATAATTCAGTTTTTTGTTTGTTGTATGGCATCATTGTATTGTTGGACTTTGCTGTGTCTACAAAAATGTGAAGCTCGTTTATCATTGCATATTATTTGGAATTAGTCTTGTGTAAGATCATACATTAATAATATACCGACATACGTAATTGATTATTTTTTTTATTCTGATCAATTGTTTGTTTTTTTTGGTTTTAGTATGTACTCAATCATTGTTCCACAGTGAAAATTCGGTTAGTATTAATAATGGTCCTTCGTATCGAAGGTAAGTAACCTAATAAACATCGCTTCTTTAATAAGCTAGTGGTTAATATTTATCGTGTTGAGCAAATAAAGGAATCCCGAACTCATCATCAGTTCCCAAGCTAGCAGTAAAACAAATAGCGGTTAAAAGAAACTTTTCTATTTTTCCCGTTCTTACTTGTTCACCTGATCGACTTCGCAACTTACTCTATTTCGACACTGCTTCTGGGTTAAGTCAGATAACATAATATACTCACACCCCATTTGGCAGCCTCATACCCATCTAAAGCTATCAAACCCGGCAGTACAACAAATAATGCCAAAATCTATCAAAACTCAGTGTCCACACATCCGCTACAGTGACGTCTACGCAGCGGAGCTACTACAAAAAAACGATACGACTTCGAATGTTTGGACGCCGTACGTAAAACTTCACTAATGTGCCTAGATACTCCACCAAATGTTGGAATCCTCCTGGTACGTCGCGTCGTAACCATAGACTAAGTTCGGAGAAAATAATAAGCATAATAAAGAATAGTATTGGTTTTTAGGAGTGGAAAACTTATATATCTTACTGCGGACGTCAAACGTCCCAAAATTTGAAGTTCGTATCGTTTAGAGTAACACCCAGATGCGTGATTGAATACAAAGCGCGGCGGTTCCAAGTTCACCGCCCACCGCCCGCACTCCGCAATCAAAATTAAACATACACCAAGTTCGCATTACTTATGTGTGGGACGTGTCTCTGAATATTGCTTTAGGTCCTATACATACGGTATGGTAAAACGAATTGTTCTGTTCCTTAATTAATTTATTTGTAAAGATTCACTTGTTGAAAAAGTTATTGTTGCTTTAAGACTATATGCAAAGATTTCTAAATTACTTCACAAAATTATCGAAGTAGGTACCAAATTATAAAAAACACCATTAATTTGTCGCATCGTGTTTAGTGGTAGCATATATGGGCTTTGAATCATAAGATACTAAGTTCAATTTTCAGGTTAAACTAGGCTAGCATTATATCAGGCTCGTACAGGACATTTTGTGACGGAAATCCTATGTATAAACGCTATATTGTAACAAAAAATCAACATACAACAAATTACTCTGTAAAATTTCAAACTAATCTACACCTCATTAGTGCTCGGACACACTGACGGCTCAACAAAGATTGTTATCTAAACAATCGCAACAGCTCACATTTCCGACTGTGTAAACACCGCCGCGCCGGTACGAGAAACGGATGGGCGTATCGGAATGCGTTTGAATGGGCCCGTGATTTCATACAATAATGAATTCATCACAACGCACGTTCAAATGAAACCCGATGTATGATGTGCTGGCGTATGACTTGCGGAATATCGTTGAGCTACCACGTGTGTACTGTTGCCGATCATGATGATTTTTTATACAGAAGTGGCATCATGTATACGGCCTTTTCATGACGTTATTATGGAACGTTTTCTTGGGTTGGATAGGTAATTTATCGAGGAATGCTATAGGCTATATACCATCACACTATGACCTAAAGGAGGGAAGCAATAGTGAAAAATCTAGCAAATACGAGGAACTTTTCTTCGTTTTTGGTGGTCCGACTGGTCAATATTCTAAAGTAGTAATCGGAATTGAAAATTTTGGCCGCCATTTTGAAAAGTGTATCTGCACCCCAGCGGATCCGGTCCGGACCGCTAGTTACAAAATATTACAATAGTGTATCACTACACTAAATCGATAACAGAGCTACACAAAACCCCTATCATAAAACTAATGCACGTCCAACAAATAGCCATATAAGTAAGCAAATATAAATCAAACGGTCACTACATTCATAACCACCTGCGATGATAGGCTAACATTCAACCAACAATATAATAAATACACATAGAACATCCGCAAATGTTTGAAATAACGCTCGTGTCATCTACAACGCAGCGGCAGAGAGAGGGCCTAACCTTGAGTTCACTTGATTGTAGTATTCATAAATGCTACGTACATTCTTTGTGCAGAATTAATTTAAACGCGGATTTATGCAGATATACTGTGAATATAAATACAAGTTGATTTAATAAGGTATTGATGATGATAAAAAAAATGGAGTCGAAAGTGGTATAGCTGTCTAAATCAGAGCTTGTATTTTCTTAATGCAACATGTTTCCAATATAATAGATTTTCAATAGTACCGTACTGCTTTTTTAATAATATTTTGAGGGTTATCCGGTAATTGTTTTTTTTATTGAATTTCATTGCGCTTCGAACAAGCTATTCGCCTGTTGATAACCGATACGACCGCTCATGGAAAGTAGCAAAACAAAACAAAATAAATCACAAATCAGTCCATTCCATCGCGTTCGCTATCCTGAGACATAAGATGTCAAGTCCCAATATTCCAGTACATGCTCAGGATACAATGCCCTTTTACCAAATGAACCATTATGGGCCGACTTCATTTTTACACTGGAAAAGCACTCTACTGAAATAGAAAAGGAAATAATATAAGAACTTAAGATGCAAAGCGGGCAGTATCGGACGAGAAAATATCAATGAAATTATCAAGCTCCTGAATTTAATCTGGTCATTTATTGAGGTTACCAATTAAATTACAGTTAAATACTAAAGAAAATGTTAAAATTCATATCGCGAAACCCAAGACAGTATGCTTCGTTGAGTCGCGTACAAGGCATTGGTGAAGGACAATTTGCATAAAACCATATAAATGTGAATGGCAGAAACAGAGGATTTGGCAATCGTAATATTTTAGAATAATTTTTAATCACAGGAAGTCCATTCATGAAAATAGACCTTAATCAGAAATCTATTTGACGGTTGTAAATAATATTCGCATGGCAGGGTAGAGAATGCAAGGCGAAGTATTTCGTATTGATGTCAGTCCCATTTGTGTTCTGTTGTGTTCGCCTCAGCGCTGATATTAGGTAAAATGCATAATATACTTACAATGTTAACTGAAAAATAAATTTGTAGGAAATTAGCAATACAAATAGATAGGTATTAGACTACAGGCCCGTGGCAAAAAGTGATGGGTCATATGAACCACCAGGAGACCTATATAGTAAGATACAGGGGCATTAAATAATAATATTTAGCACTATGCCGTCACTTGTAAGCTGTCCATTTGAGTGCAGGTGAGAGTTCAAAAGTACACGAAGTGGGGTACATTTTTGCTTATATATTTTTATACGGCATTCCTACCATCGATAGATTCATGAAAAATTATAAGAAAACACGTAGTGCCGTACAAAAATAGTGCGCCACAAAATCAGAAGAACGTTAGATTTTCCGGCAATTTTCTCGGTAAATTTGGTCATTTGATTTTATACGGCATTGGTTCCATACAATTTCAATACCTCTTCTCATCCATTATTCCGCAACGCCGTACAAAAACCATGCGACAAGAGAGAAAAATCGGCGGTTGCAACCCACTCTCCTTCAGTGGTCCAGGGGGTGATTTGACGCAACATGAGATTAATTTATTTTGAAAGTGTTTTAGGCATAGGTAACGTTTTTTCACATGCCGTAAATTTTTTTTGGTCCAAATGTCTGTATGACGGAAAAAACTGTCATAACATAACATAACATAACATAATCATTTATATCTATTTACTGTAATTATGCAAAATGGTATACTGACATTGCCTAGCCAGTTTTACCTCCTAAAATACTCCCAAAATATATCATTAATATTGGGTCGCGTATTGTCTTGTTATTAAACTAAATTTTAGATTGTGTCAGCACATAACAGTTTAATTAATTATTTAGGAGTAAATGTATTAGGTAATGTCACAGACATGAGATCATGACTTTGTCTGATTTTGAATTTTTTTTCGAAAACTATATTTACAAACAAAAATTGTGTAAAATAATTAAAATTTATAACATTCGTTGGGTTTTTTTACGATTATATGTGTAAATACCATGAAAATCGATCGTATAATTAACTTTATTTTACGTTAAAGTACATAAATATCAAAATCCAGGCAAAGGTAGGGCAGTTGATGGTACCTTTATTTTTCATTTTTGTATATATGTATCATTAAACATATTTAATCACACAATTTAAAAAATATATGTCCACGTTTAAAGTATATTACATCGAAAATTATTCAAAAATCTTAATACTGAGATAGATAGTTTTTAATTTTTGGATGAAATAAACACTCAGTTTCACTTTATATAGACGGCATAACGATTTATAGATATTAGCACTTGTTCTCTTCAAAAACATGTTAATGCCGTACGGTATCAGATGACCATAAAGTACCCCTGAAATGGTAGTGTCATTTTAATCAGCAATAAGTTATGATCTGCATTAAATGTACGGCATCATTTTTTCTCCATTCATTTACCTGGGTTCTTTTTAAAACAACAATAATATTCAGAAAGTTGCTGTATTTCATTAATCTACGATACTTTAAACTTTAGAAATAATTTGAAAAAAGTCATATTTTGTTTTCCTCCCAATTTTTTACAGAACATTTTTTATCGAACGGCTATATTATATAGCAATAGTATATAGCAATATCTTATTAAAAAATAAGTAGCCGTACAGGATCAAATGACCTTACAGCTTTCAAGATCAAATTTGTGATAAATTTAGATATAATTGATATTATACATTCCAATGAACAGTAATTTTTTGACGGCATGTTTTTAATTAGTACTTTTCAGTGCTACATAATGTTATGGAACCGATGCCGTACTTTTTCACATCACACCCTGGACCACTAAAGGGGAATGGGTTGCAACCACCGATTTTTCTCCCTTGACGCATGGTTTTTGTACGGCGTTGCGGAATAATGGATTAGAAGAGGTATTGAAATTGTATGGAACCAATGCCGTATAAAATCAAATGACCAAATTTACCGAGAAAATTGCCAGAAAATCTAACGTTCTTCTGATTTTGTGGCCCACTATTTTTGTACGGCACTACGTATTTTCTTATTATTTTTCATTGATCTATCGATGGTAGGAATGCCGTATAAAAATATATGACCAAAATGTACCCCCCTCCGTATGCTTTTGAACTCTCACCTGCACTCAGATGGACAGCTTACAAGTGACGGCATAGTGCTAAATATAATTATTTAATGCCCCTGTATCTTACTATATAGGTCTCCTGGTGGTTCATATGACCCATCACTTTTTGCCACGGGCCTGTAGTCTATATCCCCTCAATGTCTGTTTCTCGCGCCAAATAACAGTGTAAACTGACCGTCGTGTTCCGGTTCGAAAGCCACTGTAGCCAAAGTAACTACAGGACATAATGTGACTTAACATCTTATGTCTAAGGACGACGATCAATAGCGGTGGAATGCCAAGCATTGTTTTTTTATAATTCATGGCGTTTTTTTGATGTTGCTACTGTAAAAAAAAATACAAAACCTACAACATAGTAAATAGTAATTCTATATAATGGTGCTATAAGCATTGATTGTCTAGCACGTGACAGATATTGAGATCCACTGGCTAGATAAATAAATACGTTTCTAATTGACAACATAATTATGTTTATTTATAAGGCAACATATTTAAGTAAACACACAGGTTCCTACGGAAAATAGTAAACATTATTAATATGCACTATTGTATCGATGTTGAATAGATTGGTTGACCTTATTAAACAAAAACAATGTAAAAAAAAATAAAATAGAGTCCTGCGTAATAAAATGATATACAAGTTGTTGATTAGCAATAACAACATTTTGCAATATATTATATACTAACGGCCCAGCCCCACTTCACCCGGATCCTCATAAGACACATAGAATTTCTCGTATTAACTGTTTATATTTAAACTCAACGTGACTGCCTCCCTTTATCCTACTTTTCTCGTCCCGTCCCGTTACATCCCGTCCTGAACCGTCTCAATCTGTTCTATGACTCTTATATGTCATTTCATTTGTCTTATATTGTATCCTAATCTATCTCTATGAATTTAAAAGATCAAATATAACTTAAAATATGTAGGTATATGCCTTGCTCCTCCCACGGGAAAAACTACACTGTTGTGGAATAAAAAATAGCCTATAAATTGATTCCAAGTATCAGCTACCTCTATGCAAAATTTCAACAAAATCGGTCCAGCCCTTTGAGCGGGAAGACTCCTTGATGATTCCACGGAAACACTGAATTTTTTCGGGATTTCGAAAATATATTTCTTATAGAGTACGTTCATGTCCTTAACCATTTGCTGGTGAAATATCATTTTGAATTTTTAAAAGGTTTACAAAATTAATTTTTAGCACCAACCCTAGCAAATCATCAAGATTTGACCGCCGATGACCGCCTGATTTCTAAGTACTGATGATTTCAGACACAAACTTCATATGGTTGTGGCAAATATTGTCCAAGCAAATACTACGGGGACTTTTTGTCAAAATACGACTACTTGTTAGTTTAAATCAAATATTTTGCACGTGAAAATTAATATTACATACACATCATGATTTTAACAACTTTATACGCTATCCAAATTATGTACAATTCCTAAACAGGTTATCAATTTATGTGCTTAAACTAAGAAATATTATTTCTAGCGCCATTTTTTCACGCTTACGTGGCTTTGGACGTATTGCATTTGATATAAATAAAAATACAGAATATCTTAACTAAAAATTATCCAATTGCCATACCCTTCTATATCATTTACATTCACAATATAATGCTGCATGTACATGTCCTCGCGCTGATCTTCACCGTCAAAGCAAAAATCAATAAAGACCAGTAACAGCAAAAAATAAATTGATAATTAATTATTATTAGATAATTGATGACAAAAAGGTGAAGCGTGTTCAATTGATTCATTGGCTTGTATAAAGATTCAATATTTACAAGACGTGATTACGAACAGGTTTGTCTTGACAAGAAGGCTCGATGGTTGAGGACATTATTTCTGTATGATTAGCGAGATCACTGCTTATTAATATGTCCCCGCGTTTTCCTCTAAGGTATGCGTGTTTTATGGCAATATATTGTCGTTAGTATTTTTATACGGCCTTTTCATATATTTCTGAGACCGTTTTCCATTGTAGTTTCTACCCATACCAAAATCTTTGTATCTTAGCGTGGGTATAGGGCTACTGCGTGTAATAATTTATAGATTTTTCGTTTGTTGAATCCTGTATTCAATATTTAAGTTGCTGTTACTCGCCTTCCTAAGTGGTATTTGAAGGATCACTATGACGGGTTTCCACCATTGTGAAAGCCAACATAGCTCTGAAAGGCTCCGTCGCGCAGGCGGTTAGACGCCGCCTGTGAAACCAGTGGTCGCAGGTTCGATCCGCGCACCGAAAGAAATGTTTGTGTGACCCACAAATAATTATTTCGGGTCTGGGTGTTTATGAGACCGAGAAGTCTCTCGTAGTTCCTGATACCCATGACACAAGACTCGATCTTAGTGTGTGGTCAGGACTATGTATGTGACTGTTGGGCGTTATTTATTTATTTATCGTGTACGCTGATCTTTATCCGGATACGTAGACCCTATCACCAGAAGATAAAATGAACAAGAAGTCACGAACTAAATGAACCAAACGCAGGCAAGAACAAAATGACACGTGAATTGCAATGCGAATTTGATTCCATCATGCGTCGTTTCATAACAAACGAACGTAACCGCCTTTAATGTCATCTGTTTGGAAATATTCCTGATGTTTCTGAGTAAAAGTGCTGTTTGTATTGTTTTTAATGTCAGCAAAAATTGCAGTTCTTGAAAAGTGTGATATTGCTGAATGTTGACTTTTAAAACTATGGTTGTGTACACACATACATACAGCGATAATAGAGAAATTACATAAGAATAATTTCGATAAGAAAGTAAAGAAATTGAATAGGATAAAGCAAGTAGTTTTTGTATTCCTTGCTCAGAGAGGAATCGGCATTAAATGATTTTAATGTATGTTACAGTTTTTTTCCATTCAGGATCCTAACAGAAGCAGCTTTTTCGAAGACGTTCGGATAAATTTCGGCAATCAACTTTTAAAAAATCTATGCAACGAACTCATGACCTCACGTCTCACAAATAACGGGACAAATAATCTGTCGTCAGAGCTTATAAATAAATATTATACCACAAAGTTTCCAACTAGATCCATATTATTATGATAATCGGGCGCGTCCAAATTCCTTTCACGAACAAACCGCAGTCCACGCGTGCATTAATCATCATTACATTGTTAATTAGCCACTGACGCTGCTACTCACCTGGACGCATGAAAAGGATATTACAAAATACAAATATAAAGCGTTTGTAATTGAAACTGTTCGGCTAATTGCGATACCTCGCACATATTACGTGTGTAGCCAAAATATCAGTTCATTATCAAACTATTTTCAACCCTTTCCCATTAACTTAAAGTCTAGCTTTATGCTCAGTTACTATTCAAGTTGAAATTAAGTAAATTGTTACCGTAATACTGAGTGTTAAGGTTCAAAAAGGATTGCGTGAAAATGTTTTGCGCAATGTGTGTTTAAAAAACATAAGAAGTGTGCGCATGCGCCGGAACATAGCATATGAATTCCAGGCTCTATACCTTTAGATCTTATCACGTGCACATAAGGTTCACAATCCAACATGCTTGCAGTTAAAAAAGAGATAGTTGTATCAATTAGAAAATCTCGTAACGCCAGTGTGCGTTATAAAGTTTTGTTACATAACATTGTTTGATTTATACTTGGATTTGTTTGTTTAATAGCTGCAGTGACCATTTAAAATGAGTAGTCACTTTCTTGTTAGAAACTGAGAGTTCCATGACCTTATCGATACAAAAATTGACTAATATCTATATTACACATTTTTCGTATTTATGCAAATGAGATGGCTATCTCTCCTAGATGGGTACTTAATTTGGCTTGCAATAATTTTATCATATCATTACAAAAATATATCGACATGCTTAGTCAATATTACCATCTGTGACAACAGCAAGACTACCTCAATAATCCTTGCATATCCTATTATTCTAATTAATTTTGGATTAAAGGGAATTATTATGCTTTTGATTTCTAGTTTTGAGATAATTCTCAGTGCCAAGGATTTGCTGACCTCAATTATTATGAACCTAATGTAATTACATGGTCGAATATAGAACTCCGGAACATAAGCTTCGGTCTCTGAACTAGTTATTCATATGTCGCGGTATGGAGGTCAGTTCATGATTGATTAATACAAAGTCGGCCATGTTTGGTCTACTGCGGATCTTCCGGCAGGTAACTTGTTTAGTTCGACAATAGAACATAATTCATATTTTGCTCTACATTTTATTTATATGTCTTCACTGATACTGATAGACTGCCTCGGTGGCGTAGTTACTACGGTACAAAGCTGAGGTCTTGGGTTCGAATCCAGGGTCGGGCAAAGTGATATTGGATTTTTCTATTTATTAACAGCCCGAAGTCAGGAATTTGTGCAAGATTTGGCGTATGTCCTAAACATTAAAAAAAAACTTAAAATTTCAAAAATAAAAAGGAAAGTAAATATACAGGCACTAGTAGACAGAAATGAAGCAGCGTTTACATGATTAAATGTGCTTTGGTATAAAAATAACTTGAAATCTATTACAAATATATTGGCATGTTTCTAAACGCAGTCTTTACCTTGGCTAACAATAGGAGTATGTGTGTTTATTCAGGGTTGCTATTGCAAAAAAAACGATTATAGTTTACGATTAAGAATTAAACAAATACTTGAAAACTTCGTTATACTAAAGTTGTTTTACTTTGTTAATTACAATATTTAGAAATCCTTTTTTTGTTAAATACTTCAGTTGCGTTGTTCTTTCCTCTGTATAGCGTATGCTGTAATAATTCATTCACAATAATAGTTTGAACTTTATCCCAATTGCTTCACACTGTTGATACACAGAAATATTAATCTTAATTTGCTATATTGGCAAATATTTTGTTAATACAATATGTTGAGTAAAAGTAGCACATCTCTTTAGCAATATATTTTGTTTGTACTACACAACGAGTGACATACCTACCAAATAATTGTATCAATGCCATCAATCTTAGAACGATATATTAACACGTTCAAAACATGTCTGAAGAATGACGTTTGCCTTCACTACTCGGTACCGTTTTGGGCGCAAACAGCTGTAAGCTATACTAAGTCACAAACTTGTCATTGCCAAGTAAAAGCATAACTTAAAGCTGAAACTCCTTTCTTTAGGACAAAACTAAAATCTTTGTACCCAAGTAATCTTCATCTTGGCACCTCTTACTTATGTACGATCGTGGCTTTAACTACTCAACGATGATCTATTATATATTAGTCAGTTATCACACAGGGCTCAATCGAATGACGGGATCAAGACAACACCATCATCATGTTCTCATGATCTCTCCCGCAACGCGTTGCGTTGGGCGACCCACATTATCAACACCCCACGTCATCTCCTTAATTAAAAGAGGCCAATATCCAATAGGATACATTTTCGCACCTACAAGCATAACTTTCACTGGCGGTAAGTCTCTCATATGTAACAGGCCGCCTAGGTAGGTACCACCGCAATGTCTATTTGACCCGCCAAACAACAGTATGAATACACTGTTGTGTTTCGGTTTGAAGGACATTATAGGTAGAGTAACTACTGGACATATTGAGGATACTCAGCATGGTGAGCGCAGCGGAATACCAAGCAATGCTTTGTAATTAAAGGGGTTGTTTAGTTTTGCTACGGTTCATGAGCGGTTGTATTGCATACCATCAGGTGAACGGTATGCTCGTCTCGCCATTCATTACAATAAAAAAATAATACATATTTGTCACTCTCATGGGGAATTCTTCAGTGCGTAGGTTTCCTTTCCTAAACTGTTAGTAATGATATATACTTTATTTTTGAAAGACAGATAAACTGATAATATTTATTTACCCATTTCTCAGATATTTTATGTGCGTAAACTGGCAACCCCGTTGCAGGAACACAAAGGCCAGTGAAAACGCTCCCATGCGCCAGCGCTCGGTATTGTTTCGCGAAGGAAATTCCGTTTCCATTGTATTCTCGAATGCATTCGAATAGCAATAGGCGTAACATGGCTCTTATGGTCACTATAAAGTACCTAGGCTAGAGAATTATATTGTATTGTCTTAATTATATCGAGTTCTAGCTTGTTAAGGTTTCGATGTGATTGAAACAAATTTTCCTAGTAATATAAATAAATAAATACCAAACAGTCACATACATAGTTCTGACACCACATTAAGATCAACTAAGTCTTGTGTCGTGGGTATCAGAAACTACGAGAGACTTTGCGGTCTCACAAACACCCAGACCCGACACAAATATTTGTGGGCCACACAAGCATTTGTGTCGGTGCGGGGATAGAACGCGCAACCTCTTGTTAACATCTAACTAACTGCGCCACGGAGACTGTCAAACATATTATTAGCTTACTTAACAGAAAAAAATTATGCTACATTACGTACAAAAAAATAATATTTATTTGGCCATGCAAGATACGTCATAAAACATACAAACTTAAACTCACGCCTTTTCCAGAAGAGGTAGGCGGAGGTACCAGAACACCCATTATCTTCTTGTGTATTCCGTCCCACGATATGATAAGGGGCGAGTCAATCGCTATATCGGACGAAAATTCCAAACTCCAGACTAAATATAATGAATTGAAAAATCCAATATCGTTTTGCCCGACCCGCCATGTGAGTATTCACCACAATAATAAACAAATCATTGCGCAATCACAAAGAAAAAAACAAACGTAATGAAATATAGTTCTAATGATTCAGTTCGTACTATTTCCACTGCGTCCAATAAAAATAAACAATACTCAATTTGCAATATTTAAATGTAAACTATAAAACGGAATTTTTATGCAAACGACATCGTAAAATGGAAACGTAACGTACATTACATAGAAAGATTGCTATTGGAAAGGAAATGAAACCTTGGAATTATGTATTGTGCTGTAGAACGCCACTTCTTTAAACCCATTTACACAGATTGCATTTTATTATTAAAGAAATAGTTATTTTAAAACAAGTATCTCAAGACATGACTCAGCAAGTGGCTTGAAAAGTGAGAAATATTTGTCATATTTTATTTTCATGATGTGGTACGGAAAAGATAAAAATTATACTTATGGTTATCTATCGTGAGCTACTGTTTGATAGTTTGGCTAATAAATAGCTATGATTTTATTTTATTTTTAGCATTCATGAGCAGCGTCCTCACATGGATTTTAACAACGCAAATCAGAGATGAGAGTAATATATCGTCATTTATTTTCCTGTATTTGACACACATATATTAAATATAAATCTACCGATTTTTATTTCAGTGTTGCCAATCCAAAATTACCGAAAAGAAAAACTAGCTGGAATATTTTTTTAAACAATACTATTCTGGCTTCTACTAACAAAACTATTTAAAAATGTCGTTTCATATCAAGCCTCATCTAAATAAAATATAGACTGAATAAAACTAGATTCTAATATTCACCAAATAAGGGAAAAGGAATGTATGCTAGTTTTACCAGCTTCTAAGATGTTTGACCTCTACATTTCGTAAGTGGCGAAAGATTAATTATGACATAAATTCTTTAGTATAATCAGGCATACGTGCATCTATAATGGCGGTGTCAAAATAACAAAACACTGACAAGGTCTCCATATTTTTTTAAACCATACAAAATTTGTCGATTGCGAAAAAAGTATTTACTTATTAACCGGCCAAGATCAATGGCGTTTGATATTGTGAAAAACGTTAACAAATGAATGCAATAGAATAGACACGACTTTTTGACGCATGGAGGCCACTTTTCCTATCAATGGTTATCAATAGTCACTGATTGGGTGATGAAACGTTATTGTTGAACTGAAGAATCACAGGCGTGATGATTGAAAGGGACAATAAAGTACAAGGATTTGTATAATATTGTACTAAGTTTCGACAATACTTGACGTGGGATCGCCTGACCTTACACCGTGGCCAAATTGTACTCATAAAACACAATCTATGGTGCAAGCGAAATATGATAGATTGAAGACCAAAACGAAATAAATATTTTTGTATCTTCGAAACCATTTGTTACATCCAAATGGATTTTCATTCAATGATTTTGTGATTGGTAAATAAGGATAAATATAATTTAAATGCCCATGATGTTTACTTATTACAAATATATATCTATGTATATCGTCTGTAATTTAATACGTTATTATGTTGTGTATAACAAAATTCTAGAGATTTGCATTTTGTTTAAATAAATAATAGAACACTTTACAAAATGTAATAATCTGACTAAAATGCGAGCCAACAAGGAAAATCAAAAGGATTTTGATAAATTCTCGAAACATATTCTGGCGTTGAAAGACGAATATTTTTTATTATTTTCTTATGAACTCCCGCTGAATCAAAAATAAATGTCGGTAAAAATTACAGACATATCGCACTTTTTTTAAATACCAACAGTAACATGAAATCAGCTGGATATGTACTACTTACCTACTGTAGAACCCGGACACATTGGTCGGTAAAGGAAAATATTTACCAATACCTACTACCCATGTTACCTATGGTAGCAATCTATATTTTATAGACTTAGGAAGCGAACTTCTCAAAATCTTGCAAAAAGGAGGAGGCCATTGACGCAAATATTTACGTATATTATTATAGATAATAAAATAATATTTTACTATAAGTTATATTTTTAAAACGTAATCCATTATTAGCCGTAAGTTTGCACACCACTTGTATTATATTAGTATTAAGGACTGTGGATTTTTAATAAATAAATAAATACATTTTCTACATCGACATTAAATCCAAAATACAAAAGTCAGTTTATTAATAGCAATGGCTTGATGACAGAGCAGGGGCATGACAATCTTTCCGTACAGGCAACCTTAATAACTCATAAGTCATAATAGGTCTTACAAATCGGTGTTTCGTCAATGCTGTCACTACAAAATGTGTGTAAGGGCACCAGCGGTTTTGCTTGAAAGGGACATCAGCAATGAGTACTTGCTAAGCACTTTTGAAGATTACAGAACGTGGGTAATGTGCGTTACGGTGCTTTGCAATGTAAATCTCAATGGAGTCGCAATGCTTGCGCAAAGCGACACGTAATACGGTGTGTCGTACTCAGCTGTGTTCATTACACAGTTGAAACCTTTCTTTATGGGATACTGGGAACTGTTTACTGTACTGTATCAACCCATTTATATATGTCCCACTGCAGGGTAGAGGCCTCCTCTAAAATCGAGAGTACGATTGAGAGTGGTTAGGCCATATGGCCTATGGACTATATAGTCCACTGCGTGGCCTAGTGCGGATTGGCGGATTTTACATACCATAGGAATTCTAAGAATGTTGTATGCAGGTTTCCTCACGATGTTTTCCTTCATCGTTATAGTGCGTGTTGATTGACTATCAACATACATGACTCCTAAAAAATAGTGGTGTGCCCTAGAATTCGAACCCGCGACCACCTTGAGCATGTTGATCGCGTCTTCTCCGCGACCAACAAGCCACCACGCACTATTGGGAAAGTTAAATATCCTTATTCATAATTGTAATATTTTTTTACGTGCGTTGTATTAATACGGCAATTTTCGTTGGGTCAGTGAGTCTGTGCAAATAGAAACGAATACCACCACTACGCAAGTTTCCTAAAATACTGACGTCCTGCTACAAATATTGTTAGTTTTATCTCTCAAAAAATGCCACTATAATGCACAAGAAACACTGTTCACGGCAATGCAAAAACAATCATAGCATTTCAGGACAAAATAATAAAAAACCGTACAAAAAACGCGAAGTAAATAAAACATAAATTAAAATCTATCTAACACATAATTGAATAACAAGTTAAATAGATAAATTCCCAGGCTAACTGTAGCGATCGCAACTCTCGAATTAATGAATACCAGTTCTTAATGATCTATTGAGTATCGCGCCGAATATTGGAAACAATCGGAAGTTCGTTGACTCATTGTAACGGTACATTACAAATGTTTTAGTAATTACATTATACTGTTATGAAACTAATAGATAAATTATGCAATTTCCTTACACATTACTTCAATTACTTTAATAATTAAAATTGGATGGATGCAGACCAGTTCCAGTGTCAATGTGGAGATTCTTGGGGGAGGCCTATGTTTACCAGTGAACTTCATGTGGCTGAAGAGAGAGAGAGAATTAATAAAATTAAATTTCTATAGTAGTTAGTGATGTCCGCTAACAGGCACTAGGTCAGCACGATGATCTTATACACTGAATCCTTTTAACCCAAACTCCAACCAATTACAGAGGAGGCCGGTACTCTGCAATGGGACTTATCACTTATATATACGGGCTATATTATAACTAGTATAATAGTTTCGGGTTGAAGGGCATTGTAGCCAGAGTAACTACTGGACATATTGAGACTTAACATCTTATGTGTCAGGATGGCGAGCGCAGTGGAATGCCAAACATTGCTTTGTAATTCAAGGTGTTGTTTGGTTTTGCTACTGTTTATGAGCGGTCGTATCGCTTACCATCAGGCGAACGGCATGCTCGTCTCGCCATTCATAGCAATAAAAAAAAAAATCGTGTAAAACCCCCTAGCTTCGAAAAAAACAATATGAGCACATTTGTTTTTTTCTCTTATTGTTATCACATTTTGATAGCCCACATACATAAATGCAGCAAATTATGTATTTAAATTAAATTATAGTAATTACCTAAACGACTGCAATATCCAAGCCATCAAATTTAATGGTCTAAGGTACGTAATCATTTTATATGACTTCCAGTAATCAAGAGCAATTCGTATTTGTAATACGACTTGTACTTATCCTTTTAGTCCCTTTAATTCCACTCTTAATCTATTTTACAACTCTAAATTCTGGTCTTTTCGCAATTTAAATCGCATTTTCTGGAAAAGACAATTGTAGATTGTGATATTGCTTCCAAAATTAATCTAATTAATTAATGATACTATTTTACCATACTTTCAGAGTCTAGAAGAAAAATCTTGAGCAGAATGGCAAAGCCACATCTTATCAAGTTATGCATTTTTTTGAATTATTTTTCTATTAAGTAACCTGCGAGTCGCGTAGGTTAAATTAGTATGCCAATATTTATTGATCATGTTATATAAAAATAATATACAGTTCTTCAAGAAATATAAAAATGTCATAACGTATTTTACATACTATTGGTAATAAAATACAAATATTTGCATGCACTCAAACGTAGGTCGACGATGTACACAGGTGCGTTCTTAAATAAATAGATATTGCACTTGTTTTGATCCCTCCTTTCTAGTGATAATCGTACATATATAATATAATAATGTTACTAGAATTTTTTTAAGTCACAAATATGACTGAATATATAGTGGTAGAAAGGACAAAAGAACATTTAATATATGCGTGCAATCTGTTTGAAATTAACCTTACTTAAATGAAGTTTCTAAAGATAATACCATTTCAGCCCTAAGGCTTAGCACCCACTGCGATTAAATGCTCGCGTTTAACCGCATGTCTGAAACCGCAAAAAAATGTAACACATAGCTTTCTATACAAGCGCACGCATTAGTGACTTTTTTCAGTAACTAATTTTAAAAACGCAACTTGTTACGTTTTTACCGCGGTTTAAAATAATAATAATAATTTACCAAAAGTGCCAATCGACATTCTGTAGTAATAAAAAAAACTTATCGGGATGTTGACGCACGTTGTTGTGCATTTTGCAAAAGTATCCTTTCAAATGTCTTTTATCAGTTAGTGGATGTACCCAGTACCTATGGCAGCAGCGTTGTTTACGTTTTCTATTTTTTTATTTCAATATCAAAGCTACAACACATGCTGATCGCCAGAAATCCATGGTGAAATGAAATAAATTTAAGCTAAACGCTAGCCGCAGTGGGTGTTGATGCGCGTTTTTGTGTTTTCAGCTATTCCTAAACCGCGCGTGTTTAATCGCAGTGCGTGCTAAGCCTTACATTTAAATAACATTAGAGGAAAATTTTAGATGCGTTTTTTATAACAGCTTCCGTGGCGCGGTTGGTTAGACGCTGGCTATTGATAACCATTGATAGGCGTTGGTTCGAGGTCGTGGGTTCGATCCCCGCACCGAGACAAATATTTGTGTGAACCATAGCTATTTGTTACATTTGTCCAGTGGCGTAACTACCTCATCGGGGGCCCGTGGCAAAATTCATCAAATGGGGCCCTTTGTAAATGTAAAAAAAAATTACATTATAGTTTCGTTTTTATGAGTATATTTTAAAGTGCGTGGTGGCCTGTTGGACCAGGCGCAGCCGCCAACATGTTCACGGTGGTCGCGGGTTTGAATCCCAGGGCACACCTTTGACTTTTCGGAATTATGTGTGTATGGATCGTCAATCACCATGCACTATGACGGTGATGGAAAGCATCGTGAGGAAACCGGAGCCAGTACTTTGGATCGTAGGAGAGGCCCGTGCCCTGCAATGGCACTTATATGGGATTATACAGAAGAGCACAGAATCTTTTAATGACATGGCTTCATATTTGTCATTGGATTATTATCTAATATAACTGCATAAAATCTAAAAAGGTTTCTCTAATAATGATTAAAGAGTGTTTTAACCGACTTCAAAAAAAGGAGGAGGTTCTCAATTCGACTGTATGTTGCTTTTTGTAACTCCATTTTCATTTCTTTCTGTCACATAGTACCGATAAACTTCACATAATTGGTCTGTTTTAGAAAAATCTTGAGTAGGTATCAAATATAATGGAGTTTTTGGGCCCAAAACAGCAATTAGCTCTTTTTTGAATTTTCGGACTTAAGTATTTTATCTGGCCCTTGGACTTATTTAACCATTCCTCTAAATTAGTATCACATTATGCTAGTAACTGCTTTATTACGGCTATCTGCGCTTTCTCTATGGCCACGAAAATGTATTTTTTTTAATTAAGTGAACTTTCGATGTTTCGTATCTCTTTAGCGCATTTAAAATTTATTTCTAGTCGTCATAACCCTCAACTCAAACATTTATCATCAGCCTTTTGCTGTCCACTGCTGGACATAGGCCTCCTTCAAATTTTTTTCACCCTGTCATCAGCTTGTCCCATCCAGCATGTGGTAGCGATCTTTTGCAAATCTTCACTCCACTTAAGTGGCGGGCGTCCTACACTATGTTAGCCAAGACGCGGTTTCTACTCAAGAACATAAGACAAGATATGGCCAGCACACTACCACTACAGATTGCTAAGTCAGTGTGCTATAACTTTGGTTCTCTGTCCGATCAGCTCATTACGGATCTTATTTTCCAAAGAGACACCGCGCATAGCACGCTCCATAGCTCGCTGAGCGACCATAAGCCATTGGACCAGCCGTGCTGTGAGAGCTCAGCACCGTAGGTACCGTAGGCTCTGGTAGGCACTTGTTGAAAACTATCGTTTTCAAGCTTTTGGGAAAAAAGTGTTAGCTGACGAGAAGACTCGTAGCCTCTTTCTCAAAGTTTTTTCTACCTAGTTAAAGGGTATGCCCCAGTTAAGTATATTTGGGAACAACAACGAGCTGGTGGCCACATAACGCGAAAGGTTGGATCAAGGTGAGGGTGGATCACCTTGATCCAACCAATCTTGATCCAATGATTGTGGTGGTGGTGGAGACTTTGGTTTTGTCGCAGTAAATTTTTAGACCTATTCGCTTTGAGACTGAATCCAGACCGTCCAACATTTTTGCAGCTCCTCCAGCGATTCCGCCATCAAGATTATATCGTCACCGAAACGTAGGGGCGTTTGTTTATTATTTTATTCATTTATTTTTTAATTATTGGCGCTGTCTCTTGTTAACCCAATGGTCTCTGGGTTTACAGTGAACTTTTCTCAATCACAAATCATTTCACTTCATTATATTTGTTAGACTATAATGAAACAAAAATATAACATTTAAATCAAATACATGATGAAGAAATGTTTGTTATGTTTAAAATGTAGTCAATTGTTTATTATTAATAATTTCGTTATAAATGTTATATTCTTATCTGTTTACACCCTGTCGGGCTTGAACCTGAGGCCGTATCAAGCCAGGGATCTGTCGGGCCTGAGACCCTGTCAGACCAGGGCCTTCCCGGTCCGGGGGCCCCCTTAGGCCGGGGGCCCGTGGCATTTTGCGCACTTTGCCACCCTATTGTTACGCCACTGCATTTGTCTGTGATTATTACTTATGTTGCTATAATTCTTTAAGATTGTTTTGTGTTTATTGTAGCCATGCTACATACTAATAAGCAATAGCCCAAAAATATAAGATAGAAGAAGAATAGAAGACTAAAACCGACTCTAAGGTAATTAGTAAATATATAAACATCGAACATATAGAAATAAAAAATATAAAAGAATATCTCATACATCGCGGGAGAAGATATTAAACGGTCAGCCCACGTTTATTTCGCTTGCGACACCGTGTTTTGATAGCACCCAACGCAGTCTGACAAAATCGAGAGGCACACGAAACCGGTCGCCAACATCAACACATCGTTATATCTTCTTTTCGCAATTTCACTCGTAACTCTTATACTCAATATTATGAGTTGGGGTGATATGAGTACTTTTTTACGTATTGGATAAACCTTATCGTGATTATTTAGGATCACAATTCTTAATATGTTCCTAATATCTTATATATGTGTATCTAATGAAGTAAAATTGCTGTCACACTTATTATTCACAGCCTCCGTGGCGCAGTTGGTTAGATGCCGTCTGTGAAACGAGAGGCCGCGGGTTCGATCCCCGCACCGAGAGAAATGTTTGTGCTGCCCACAAATATTTCTCCCGGGTCTGGGTGTTTGTGAGACCGAAAAGTCTCTCGTAGTGTGGGGTCAGGACTATGTATGTGACTGTTGGGTGTTATTTATTTATTACCATCAATCTGTCACTGAATCTAATTTGTTAAAAATTAAACATTTCAATAACTCATAACAAAATACACAAAATATTATTCATGCAGTGATTTTTTATTTCACGATCGTAAAATCAAAAGTTACAAAAAATGATAAATATCAGATAAATCATTTTCAAACTCAACACTGAAAGTAAATACCGCAACCATATAAACGAACACAATCCTACATACTTCACCAAACATCACAAGTACATACTACGTCTTATAAATCGGTTATTTCACTCGTAACAATATAATTAAATTTTATTGCACATAATTAATGCTTTCTCCAATTATTTCTATAGGTGTTGATGTATTGTTACTTTATGTTCAATTTCACTAAATGTCTTGAACGCTTTCTTTACTTATTATTGATGTTATGTGTGGATAATATCCGAAGTATCAATAGTTAATGGCTTAGTAAAAAACCTTGGGAGAATTTCGAAATTTTAAAGCTAATTTAGACTTTTTCCGGATAAAAAAAATTTAAAACCCACACCAAAACACAGGATTTAAAAGAGTACATCTTAAGAAAATTTTCTCCCTTATTGTAAATCAAAAGATAAGTCTTTACATTTTTTATGATTTTGTCTTGCTTTTCTAATGCAATTTCAGTGTAACAAAATCCTTTTGCGTTATTTTGTTCATATTTATTGTCTCTGTATGATTTACTAAAGGCTTCCATTTCTCACAATTCATTCCTATTACACCGTAAAATATGATGGCTACTAAATTACAAAATAAATATATAGATTTTTATCACAAATGTAACCTGAAAGACCAATAAGGGACAGGCTGCATGGACGCAAGGAATGGTCCTTGCAAAACCAGTGATAGTTACTGTAAATTACCAGAATGTTGCCTAACGCTCTCAATCTAGATCGGTCTAATACAACTCTAAAACAGGATTGTAAGAATGCATTGAAATGTTCCTTTTATAGCGTCGATGTATACGTAACCTTATAGCAGTTTTTATAGCTACAAAAAACTAGAAACCGTAATCTTGAATTCCGCATGCATTTGTGTGGGTTGTACATTTTTGTTGTTATAAATTAGGATTGCGAATTCCAAGATGGTACGATTAGGATTTTACTTTAATTATAATTATAATTTAATTATATTGATACTTTTCTTAAAACCCACTTGTTTTGCCACTGAATACCTTGTTGCCAAAAACCATGTGAAACTTGCAGAGAACATATAGATATTTTTTAGTAGTAAGCATGAGTAGTCCGCCATTTCATATGCGGTTTGTTTAATTTCTTTTTTTGCACATGCAAGAAATGTGAAAATAAAATTAACAGTTATTTCGAAGGAAATCTTAAAACGACAAGTACTTATTATGATTTTACGCATTGATCAGTCAATTTTTATTGATATCAGTATATGCGATAAATGTGTCAGCATGGAAAATGACGGTATCTGACTAAATAAAAGTAGTATCTTAGGCGCCGTATAACCTTTGTCAAGCCCAAAAGTATTTGCGTGTTTTTATGTGCTTTTTCAAGGAATTACTTACATTATTTCTAAAAAAAAAAAAATAAGGCATCCAAAAATGATGCAGCACCTGCTATAGCTGTAAACATATTATTTAAATATATATTTGTAAGATCATTTCTCATGAGAGGTTATTAAAACCATTATTGTGTGACGTGTTAAGATCGCCCACGATTACACAAACTTTATATTGGTACCTGACGTGATAAATATTACTGAGAACTAATTTAAATCGTACCTACCTTATTTTTTACACAAATGAGGTATTTATTTTATCCAAGATGAAACCTTGGTTATAAATTATTTGATTCTAACATAACCACGTGCCATCATTCCGAGAGTGTATAGTCTAAGCAAACTGATTTCATATGGGTATATTGAGACTTAACATCTTAAGTCCCAGGGTGGTGAGGGCAGTGAAATGCCAAGCATTGCTTTGTAATTCAAATGTTTGTTTGGTTTTGCTACTATTCATGAGCAGTCGTAACGCTTACGAGCGTGAGTGATGAGCGGCATGCTTGCTCCCCATTCATTGCAATATAAAAAATAGCCCAGCAGTAGAACGCACATACATGTATTGAAATAAATTATAAAACAAATTTAGCATAGATACAAGACATGCATCATGACTATCATTAACTATGAGATTCCTTTCAGAAAATACCCAGGTCAGAAACAAATGTGAATGCATCATTTTTTCTCTTTCTAAAAATCGAACCAGCGGATTATCATTTGACAGCTGGTGTGTTAACCAAATGTGCTATAGAGGCTAGCTCAACGATCGGAAAATTACACAAGAAATTCAAGAGCATATTTTTGTTCACGGTCCAGGTGAGGCGAAAGCGAATGTTTCAGATGCAACCGAATACCACTTGAAATATTGACCGAGAACATATCTACTAACTACGTACTGATTATGAAATTATTTTTAGCAAATTTATTCAAAAATAGAACATGGTGTATCAAAATGCCGTTGGCAAAACGGTCAGGATAAGATTTAGAGGAAAAGGCAAGAACCCTTCATTTTTAAAATTTCAGGATACCGTTTAATTTAAAGGAAACAGGTCAACTTCGATTAATTATTATAACGGAATAACATTAATGGTAACAATTTAACATTTTACCCAAAATCATTAAGTCGCTATCGGCGGGAAGACAACTAGAAATTTCATTATCTACAATGTTATATTTAAATAATAAATATCTATAGTCTATATCTATAGTCACATACATCCATCCTGACTCCACATTAAGATCAATTTAGTCTTTTGTCGTGGGTATCAGAAACTATGAGATACTTTTTAGCCTCACAAAGGCTTAAAGAGGCTGTCATTTTTTCTACATTATATTATTTTTTGTATCTATATGGAGGTTTTCATAGTGTCTAATACCCAAAGAAACAAAATTTCAATCTGAATCTGGATCAGAACATATGTGTAACTTAAAATGTGTGTAGTACCTAACATATCTCTAGTAAAAGACTTAAACGGGATAGTAACACAAAGACGTATTACTAATAAGTCAATTATTTCCTGTAACATAAAATTGCAGTTGCCTTTCATTACTGTATCAGCTCGTATACCTCCCACTGCAGTGCACGAGCCTCCTCTATAATCCAGAGTATGATTGAAAGTGATTAGGCCATATAGTCCACCACACTTGGCTAGTGCGAGTTGGCGGACTTCAAAACAGAAATTCATACAAATCGCTATGGTATGCAGGTTTCATCACGATTTTTTCCTTCACCGTTATAGTTCGTGGTGATTGACTATCAATACACACACGACTCCTGAAAAGTCAGAAATGTGCCCTGGGATTTGAACCCGCGATCACCGTAAACAAGCCGGCAGCCGCGTTTGATCTGTTGCCAATAGGCCACTTCTTATTTTTCAACATACTAAATTAAATAAAGAAAGGAAATGCCACCGATCGTGCTGAAAAATAAAAGTATAAAATTCATGCGAAAAGTGTGGTTTAAAAGCAAATACCCCATTTTCCTATTAGAATTCCGAGTACATCGGCTCGGCAAACATTTCAAGATTTTTTCCTGCAACTTATTTACCTTAGGCCTGATGCTATCGGCCACAAGGCTGTTCATTGTTAAGCACTCGATGCAACCCTGACCTACGTATCAGTAAATATTTGTCTTGTAAGATGAATGTGCATCTTATTATTTTTGGATATCATTATATACTTTTACGAGAATGCGTGGAGAAGTTGGTGATGCTAGAAGATGCAATAGTGGTATGTCAAATTCAAGCCAATTTGGGATCCATAGTCTCTGCCTACCCCTATAGGATACAGGCGTGACATTTATCCATGTATGTATTATGTACTTTACATCTCTCTAGATCGTGAATGAATGCTAATTCTAATAACGATAGATATAAGTAATCAAACTATTAATGTAGGTAATAAAACTGCAATAAAAAAGCAATGTACATACATTAATAAATATAAAATTGCATGTCTACAAACGTGACATATGAGAAGACTATTCCTTTATTCAATACATGTGTAGGTAGGCAGGCAAGGTAGGTAGGCAAGAAATGCCAACCCGCATAAGGTCAACGTGGTTCTCAGCCTAACCCTTTGCAATCGAACTTTCGGTTGCAAAAGCGTCACCTTCTTAGCAATGGGCGATTATTATATATCATATATTCATAAAGTTGAGGAAAGAAGCTAAAAATATGTTTGAAAACTCATCCTTTTACACATTTAAGAGGGTAAATTAAAATTTATAGACATTCGCTATTTTTAAAATAACACTATCTATAATCAGAATTACATCTTCTGAAAATTCGTCAATGATAAATATCATAGTTCTAGTTGTAAACTCTCGTTATTAAAGTTTCTTTGTAAATAAAATATGAGTAACTTAGTTATATGAATATGAACACACAACACCCGAGGCAAACATCCATAAAAGTGGAAATTAATGCTGCATTACTCGATGTTTTATTGCAACGTATTGTTCATACGTGACCATTTTGCTCATATGAATATAAGCATTTCACATTAACTGGCATCTTCTTATCAACAATATTCTTATGGCTTCATGAACTATCTCCATAATTATATCTAGAAAAATTAACTTACCTGGTAGAAGACTACTTTTGGCATCTTTCCTCTGCTCGACCTGATCCTCAGTCCTCACCGCAGCGTCTTCCAACCCTTCAGACACGACATCCTCCCCTCTCCCCTCCCGCACCGCCAAAACAAATGCGCACACACACACAAACGTGATCCTTATCAACTCGCGCATTTTCATGTTTTCTCTATACGTCTCACTTCAAATCGTTAATAGCCATTTTTCAATACGAGAAAAACACGATGAGGCAGTCACATTTTCACTTGTTGGTACTATACTTTACTCAATGACATTTATATGCACACCGCTTAAACAAACACAAACAAATTGCACATTGTTGGCACACAGGAATTAAATAGGATAATCGTAGAAAAATCGATTATAGTGTATGAAGATCGATTGTTTTCTTTTTTTAAATTCAAATTCGGAACGTGGACACGCGCGCCGCTCACGATTGGTAGCGAAGGTACTGAGTCCATTGGTGGGAGCGCGCCCCCACCAGGTAGCAGCGCGCGCGCTTCATTCAATCGAAGCTATGACGACCGCTAATAAGATTTTTTATAGAGTGATAAGTTATCAGTGAAAATTGTGGTGAATCGTAATGACTTTACGATTGCTTCGTATGATGTTCATTAGTATGTTTATTTTTCTATAAGTTCGCAAGCATTCGCTTGAGACTTGGTGAATGTGTACAAAAATAGGAAATAATATGATGTCGGTTGCGTAATGTGAGCATCATTAATGCACTCATAATAACGGTCAGAGAGAAAGGAGCAAAGTTCTCGCGGACGTCTTTCACTTCCTTGATAATTATAATTAACATCAGTTTCCGTAACTTTGTAAATCCAAACATAACATACTGAGATAATTTTACCTACATGAAACTACAAATAAGAAAAAGTTTCCACAAATTTAATACCTCAATTGATTTTTATTTCCTTTTTTTTGGTCATTAAACTTACAATATGCAAGTCCTTTGGCTACATCTTGTACCCTTTTCGTGAAGAAATTAAATTTAGAATAATTTGAAGGTAGAATCTTCTTCTTCGTTCCCTCACCGCTGAGGGTCGCGAACACGTACGATTTTTCTCAAATGGGCGCGGTCATGTGCAGCGGAGACCGCACGGTGCAAGCTGTCACCGACTATCTTTGCTACTATCAGGAAGGTGACCTTCCCCGAGCACTAAGAACTTACCCAAGAAGGTAAAATATTATTATATTATACCCATATCTTGTGACGGTGACTAATGGCTTTGTCAGACATATTTTTATATTTCAATTACCTACGTTGCCGTGATGATGGTTCGAAATCATAATTAAATTATTCTAAATTTTATCCCAACAAAATAATTCCACTGTTTTTGCAATTAATGGCGAGACGAGCATACCGTTCGCCTGATGGTAAGCGATATCACCGCTTATGAACAGTGGTAAAACCAAGCGCCTTGAAATGCTTGGGATTCCACTGCGCTCGTCATCCTGAGACATAAAATGTTAAGTCTCAATATGTATAGTTGTTACTCTGGCTACAATGTCCTTTATACCGAAACTCAACAGTGCATTTACACTACCGTTTAGCTGGAGAAATAGACATTGCGGTGGTGCCTACCCAGGCGGCCTCTGTATGAGAGATCTACCAACAGTACACCATATAATTAGCCCACCAAACATATGGCTTTGATACCGTTACAGAGTCAACATTATCATCAGTTACTTTATGCGACCGAGCCTTAGGGACTGGAAACACCAATTTATCTATGTTTGTATGTATCAGTCTATATACGTCCAACTGCAAGGCATGAGCCTCCTGCACAATCGAGAGCACGATTGAGGCAGGTTAGGCTATTAGTTCACTACGCTGGAGTTTCTCCGTGCGTTTAACAAAATTCCAACACATATGATGATACAGGGTATGATAAAGACTGACCGAGAAACATCAGTTTCACCATAATTCGGTGTTCGATTGTATGAAATATGGGTTTGTAAGCCATGATAAAATCTGTACCAATACTAAAGTGGAGCAATGTTTGATAAACAAAAATAAATACCTAGTCTTGCCATAAATATTGTAATAAAGAAAAAAGAAAATTGTTAACTGCAAATAACATTTATTACTTTTACAGTGTGTCAGTTTAATACATAAATATAAAACAATTAAAAATATAAAAAGCTTATTCGAAGTGGTCTCCATTGGCTGCAATACAGTCCTTTAAACGATGAGGCCAGTTATCAATAGAAGCACGCACTCTTTCCATGGGAAAATTCTTCACTGCCAATCGTATAGATTGTTTTAGGGACTCCAAATTATCATGGCGTTTAGAGCAAGCTGTACTCTCTAAAACTGACCACAAATCATAATCCAGCGGATTAAGATCGGGACTAGACGACGGCCAGTCTTCAGCTCTGATGAAGTCCGAAACGTTCGATTCCAACCAAGACTGCGTGGACCGAGCTTTATGACCCGGCGCCGAGTCTTGCTGGAAGGACCATACTTGGTTATTGAACATGGTGATGTTAAGGGGCTTAACTACCTTCTCAAGAATGGTATCTTGATACACTTGTGCCGATGTTTTGATACCTTTTTCACAAAAATATGGCTCAGTCACTCCTTCATAGCTAACACCCCACCAAACCATCACTGAAGTCGGATAATGTCCACGTTGCACTCTGTCGACTAATTGGGAAGCTTCCTTAGAGCTTTGAGCATAAATACGGTCATTTTGTTTGTTAAAATGTTGCTCAATTGTAAAAATTTTCTCATCCGTAAACAAAATTTTTCTGTGACCTCCCTTTGCGTACCGCTTCAGTAGTTGTTTCGATTTTACCACCCTATTCTTCTTTAAATTATCAGTTAAGAAATGGCCAGTGCGTCTCTTATAGGCTGCAAGTCCTAAGTCATCTTTTAAAATACGCGACATGGTTCTAGGTGCTATCTTCATTTCCCGAGATAAAATCTTTTGCTTTCGGACAGGATTTCTTCGAATTCTTTCCCTTACTGCTTTGACCACCTTTTTCGTACGAACACTACGTGGACGGCCAGATCTTTTTCTGTCACAAACAGAGGAGGTCTCATTGTACCTATTAATAGCCCGGTACACAAACATTTTACTAATACCAAGTGTATGGAGAGTTTTAAAAATTGCATTTGGCTCCATACCTACTTTGTGTAATGCTATCACAGCGATTCGGTTCTCTTTATCACCCCACACCATTTTAATATCGCAAAATATTTTACAATGTATTGGCGCCAAAATGAGAAAACACAATGAACAATCGTATAAAAATGACAGATTCGAAATTCAAATGTAATATTTTTTTATAATTAAGTGTAACAGTATTTATGGCCAGACTAAGTATATCACGCTTTACACCCAATGTACTTTACCGATAGACCAACGACCAATAGTGTTACCTAATATATTCATATATATAATATAATCAGCAGCTTATTAGTATGCAATGAAATAATAAAATATCGTCGAAAAAATATAACATGCATGTACACAATAATATTTTTATTTCTAACCGTTAAGTGACTATTGCAATAAAGACATGAAGTCTAATCAATCTCGCTGGATTTGAATACAACAGTTTCATAAATTACTGGAACGAATATCATAAAAACACCCAAAATTCGCTGGTTAGACGCTGGCTGTGAAATGAGAGACTGCAGGTTCGATCCCGCAACGAGACAAATGTTTGTTTGCTACACAAGTATTTATTTTTGGTCTAGATGTTTGTGAAACTAAAAAGTCTCTCGTAGTTTCTGATATCGACGACATAAGACTTAATTGATCTTAATGTACGGTCAGGACTATGTAACTTTTGGGTAATTTTATTATAATACATAATAGGCACCGTGAGGCAGTTGGTTAGATGCCGGCTGTGTAAGAAGAGGCCGCGAGATCGATCCCCGAACAGAGTAGTACTACTTGGTCTGTGGCACAGAGAAAAAATCTACAGGTTTTGATTCGGGTATGGGTGATACCTACGACACAACACTCGATCTTAGTGTGATACTGTGGTGTCAGGACTATATATGTGACCATTGGGTGTTATTTATTAATTATTTACATAAGTGTTTCGCGTTTTAGATTTCTACTGTTACATTCGAATAAAAACAAACCAATATTATTGTGGCGACGTCAAGAGACGGCCATCTCGCGTCGTTGAATACTCATGCATACGCATTAGAGCCATTTCATCAGACCTGCATAAAAGGAGGTAATATGTGCCTTGATATATCGTTGAGTTATGTGAACCAAATGAAGTACTAAATCTATAACAGCTAGGGACAAGGTGGGCGAGACATAGGGCTCTAATCGCAGTGACATTTAAAGCAACTAGCACAAGGGCAATGCTTTGCGATATGCACTTAGTTCCGACTCAGACCAATATTAAGGAAACATTAAAAACGTTGACTGATTACTGTTTCGATGTTTGATTTAGTACTAATGGTTTAGCTCATGACCGTTAGGCCCTAGGTTCGATATATAAGCCATTCCGATAAACCTCTAAACTCGTAAAAAAAAATACAAATTAAATTATTACCAAAAACCGTCTAGAAAGTTAGAACACATTGTAAATCATTTACTTCACGTTTAACATTCATCTAAAAACTTGTAAAAAATTAAAGAAACATTGTGATAAAATCTTTAGAGTTTTTGCAACACTTTCCAAGGCTGTGAAATTCTTCGATCCACATGAGGACGTTGTCGTACTTGCACACCCCCTGTCAAGAATTTCCATAACAATTATTTATTGGTTACTTAAGCAATTGTTCGATGTATATCGTACCCCTGACCAATTATTTCTCAGCCTGCTCCGCGCCCACTGCACCACGCACGACGTCATTATTTTATGTATATGAATTTTTCATGCGACTTCATAATAAAAACATTATTTAAATGAAACAATGGAACATTTGCATAGAGTGTACGTAAAGTACTATTCAAGTACACGCAGCAAGTACGTTTACTATTATAATTAATTCTTTGACCTCACTCGGTATATGTTATTAATTGGGTAAATATTTTTGCATTCACTTTCACATGTTTACGATGGAGTATAAAAATTAAAAATGCACAAATATAAAAAATGATAAATATACTGATTACTTACTGTAATGTTGTTGTAGAGGTATGTAAGATAAATAAATACACCCAACAGTCACACACATAGTAAGATCGAGTCTTGTGTCGTGGGTATCTGAAACTGCGAGACTTTTCGGTCTTACAAACACCCAAACCCGAAATAAATACCTGTGGATCACAGTTCACACATACATTTGTTTCGATGTGGTGACTAATCCGTTGCCTCTCGTTTCACAGTCTGCCTCTAACAAACATTGGCGCCACAGAGGCTGTTAATTTATGTCAGCTCATTATAGCATATTCTAGGCCTATTCATAGGCCATGGTCTACTTAACTGCACAGTTAAACTACCTATCTCTATTACAAAGTTCCATAATTTTAGATTTTAAATATCAACGCCATCTATTGAGACAAATTTGAAAACAGGTTTAATAGTACCTTTAGGATTGCATTAGTTTCTTGTAAACTGTACCAATATCTATCAATTCTTTAAATAACATTCTAATGGTGCATTTACACGCTTGGCCAACCTCGGCCAGCTTCCACCAAGGCAAGGGTGTAAACGAGGTGTTTGACTGGGCTGGCCTTTTCTTGTCTTCTTTGATAGCTTGAAGTTGGTAGATATCGGCCTAGCCCCAACAAACGTGTAAATGCACGATAATAATCCATACATATTTTAAGAGTATAATAATACAAATAATAGGTGGCGCTACTGTATACTAATTTGAATTTTCATGTTCCACCTTCAAACTTTGAAAATAGTGTGTTGGGGTAATAATTCATATTGAAATAAAATTAATAACTCGAATAGTTTATTATTTGTAAGTAAGAAGCTTAGATAGTAATTATAAATAAGCAGTCTTAGGATTGTCACAAATAACTTTGAAAGGATCAAAGTAAACAATTTACAAAACATTAGTATTCTTTATATTAAAAAGAACACATTTCAGGATTTCTTCGTGTTCATGGTTTCCTTTTATTATTCCAATATAAAAATAACTCAATTATTTATGATAAAATTGAAAATAAATATATGTAATAAATTCTTCTCTTCAATTCAGCCAATCAATAAAATCCCCACATAATTATACTATATTTAAATATCCAAAGAATAATGTAAATAAAGATGGACATGGTAACATAAATAGAGTAACAGTAACACCCATTTCATGCATATTGTATTCAGATCAACCATTTTCTGCATCATACTTTTTAATTGTAATCAAATGTTTGATCAAACATTTCATCCTGTCCAATTTCCTTTTCATCCTCTCTTTACTTTGCCATGCCAAGTGAAGCCTTCTCTTTCTGTTCTCGGCAATCACCTCCAATCTCCTCACTTTATGCTTCAACTGGATTACTTCTTCCGAATCTGTTGGTTTGATATCTATTGGTTGGAGCATTGTGAGGGTCGGCTCTGGTTCTTGACAAGGCTGGAATAAATAATATCACAGTTAAATATAATACCTTTTTATAATTATAAATTGCCAACCCGCACTAGGCCAGCGTGGTGGACTATATAGCCTAACCACTCTCAATCGTACTCTCGATTGTAGAGTAGGCCCGTGCCCTGCAGTGGAACGTATATAGGGGCTGATACAGAATGATAAATTGATATCAGAATAATCTAAGCCAAACCTTTGCTTCTATGCTCAAATTGAATGATTTGTAATAAAGTGCCTGAATGGATAACAATAGTTTTGTAGTTAGACACAAGAAACAATTTGCTACAAGGAATTTGATAGTTAATTAAGAATAGGTGACACAATATATTTTCATAACGGAGTAAGTTAATAATTTGAATTTCTTTAAGGAAATTAAGTAACAATACATACACTTAATATACTCACAGAAATATTAATAGTCGGAATTGCTGCAATGGAGAGTCTCCGCAGCCCACTCTCAGTCAAGTAAAAGTCAGCGGCTACAAAATGCTCCGAGCAGACTGCACTTGACAATGTGGACACCCAATCTGCCTCCCTATTGACTGCCACTTCCCACTGCTTACGGCGGTCTTTGTCTTGTGGGAATCTAAAAAAATATTTTGTTTAATACTAGCTTTGTTACCAACCAGTAACACAATTCTAGGATGTATGATAGACTAAGGTGAGGTAATATAATAGATTTTTTAAATCTAATTGTGTTATTGGTAATGGTATTTTATTAGTAAAAGCATTTAAACTTAGTTTTTAAATTCATTTAGATATCTACAATTTCCATTGTGTGCCTAAAAGGAATACTTTACCGCGAAGTGATCTACGTAAAAAGCATTCATAACTTATAATATCCGAGGCTTTCAATAAAAAAGCTACAAAATTACATGCTAAACAAAATAAATGATTTTACCCTACGATGATTTTACCTGTGAAATGTTATACCGTCTTTGATTTTCGATATTTTTGCAGACGAATTCTTACAGCTTGGCACGACACAATTAACCATTTTGAAGCTTGAGTATGTTACATTTTTAGTTTGTTTATATATATTTGTAGAAAACGTAATCCACGTTTTAATAAACACCTTGTTTGTAAATAATAAAATACGATATAGTTTTTCCTTTTCTGATTTTAAGCATGGCCTTTTACCACCATTGCACATGCCATTCCATCACTTACTATCACAGGGGTAGCCACCGTGTAACCTAGTATGAGATAGCGATATTTGTGGGAGTGTGGCCAGGTTGACACGTTTTTCCTAAGGTATCGGGAAACTTTGACCGCTCTTTAAAAAAATATAATTGCTAAGATATCGATATTTTAACTTTGAGTCGAACTACAGTGCACATACATGCCTGAGTCACCAGCCATCACCCAGAACTAATAAAAACACTGTATAACATAAACATAATTTAAGTAAATAGCTAGTTCTAAAAATAAAAACTATTGTAATAAAAGCTAATAACAAAATAATATCTAGTCCGCCCCGTGACCACGAACTTTGTAAAGGAATCTAAACGTCGCGTGGAGAAATTAAAAAAAACAAAACTTAAACCAAATCCGCGATAAAATCCGTAAATAATAGCTTTATTTAAAAAACAATATCTACTGCGCAACCATATACAGTTCAATACATATAAGGAAAAAGTTTAAAAAATAAAAGATAATTAATGAGGTTTGTTTTTTAATATGTAATTTAAATCTTTAATATCTTTTGTTTTAGGGAATATCAACCGTCGAACCGCTGGCCACCCCAAATAATGTAAATATTTGCCTCCAAAACGTCAAATTTCCTGGAGTCAAGCGGTTACGCCGATAAGGACAGGCTACAAAAGCTTGCATCTCTTTCTTACATGAACGTTATGCATAAATCTCTTTCGTTTTGTGTAAAAGGGATAGAACATGTGACTCCGTCTATTAGTTTCTCCGTCTACGCTTACTATCTTTATCCTTTGCTCAAAGAGTAAAAGAGATAGCCATATCCTATTCCTATGCGAAGACTATCGAAAATGTTGGTTTTATGCACATCTTTTAGTAATTGTTCTGAGGTTTTCTCCTTTTCTCTTTTACTCTTAAAGAAAGAGAATATTCAATAGAGATCAGATATCAAGGAACCGAATATGTAACTGCAATTTAGAAACCTCAGTCCACCTAAAGACGATAAATTAAGATGGCGGTAACAAAGCAAGAGGGATATTTTAAAAATCATTATTATTATGCCACTGTTATGCAACTTTACAAATAACAAAAAATCCCATAATGTTTTGATTCAAGTAGCTTACTGCTCCAAACAAGCTTAAATAAATAGCACAAAAAAGGACTTTTGCTACACAAGCGCCATTCTGGCCAATTTTTGAACTATTGACTAGCATTCTCAAGTGTACATATTCCATAATCTTCAGAATACCTCTTATTCTTTTTCATAACTTAACTTCCGTTTCCACATGGTTTCCACACAAATAATCATTTTAGTTCCTTGAAGTATTGTTTGTGAAAACACTAAATGAAAATAATAAAACTACTGCAAATAGAATTTCCAACTTCACTAGAATATCGGAAAATTGTCTTAAAAATAGATATATATATATTATTTATCGTGATTATAATTAATTTGGTCTTTCAGAATTAAAACTTGTAAAAACATACGTCTATAATATCAATGATAAATTATGTGAGCATATTATTAGGTATATTGTTTATTAATATTTAAGCAAAAAATGTTAAACGACATTTTCAAATATTCCATGCTATAATTTTGTGCTGTCTTATTCAAAAAGTAATTGCACGTTAGCGCGGCCCGTACAAATGTGATGGCTTCATTATTTTTTCATAATGGGGAGCGACGGACACCGCCCGATCCGCCCACATTTAACGGCTATAACACAGACATCTAAATTGAGGGTTTCACATATAACGTAATGAGGCATTTCAAGTGATATCGCGGCTTTAGTGATGTATACATTTTAAGGAATTATCGATAGTTGTGGTAGTAGAACAAATGGCTCATAAAATTTAATATAATAGAAATGCATTTTCGCATTTCTTTTACCTGCTCATGATTTTCTGTTCTATGAAGAGACCCGCACATAAATCATTGATAATTTAAACTTACCATATGAAATATAGAATAAAGTTATGTTTCCAGTGTATGCCTATTAAGGTACATAGTTAAAAGACTTTAACGGAAAAAAATACATATTTACGAAAATCCATACTCAATTTCCCTAATTCCCAACCCAATTATCAAAACACAAAAATTATACGATAATTAGTTTGAGCCTTATTATTAAACTACGCTATGCAGTTTTTTACCTATAAATAATAAATAATTTTTTTTAGTATTTTTTTAAAGTTTTAATAAGGTATTACTAAGGTTGTATAAAAACTTCGAATAGAATACGCAATGGATGGAGGCCATTTCAAACAGGTAAATGTGGAGATCCTTGCGGGAGGCATATGTTCAGCAATAGATTTCCTGTAACTGAAGAGAGACATAGCTCTGAAAGTTAGTAGGTTGAAGTGGCAATGGGCTGGCCACATATGTCGCAGAACGGATAACCGCTGGAGTAAGCGTGTTCTGGAGTGGAGACCGCGTCTTGCTAAACGTAGCGTGGGACGTCCTCTGGCCAGATGGCGGGATGACTTGCAGAAGAGGGCCGGCAGGGACTGGATGCATAAAGCTGCAGACCGGGCTCTGTGGTGTACCTTGGGAGAGGCCTATGTCCAGCAGTGGACTGCAACGGGCTGATGATGATGAAGAGAGACATAGAGAATGGAATACAAATATACTTCTTATGTAAACGAAATAGAAATTAAAATATGATTACGATCTATTATATCCACCGTAAAATTCTTAGTAAAATTATTAAATTAAGCTTGATGATTCTATCTTAATTGTCATGAAATATCTGTTAACTAATTTAAAGTATGTAATATAATCCACTTTGTATTCGTTTCTTTTATTGTCCAAAAATATAGCTTCTTTTTAATATTATGTTCTGAATAAAATAAATCTTTAGGGAAGGACAAACGTCTTGACATTATCCACTAAAAAATACGCCCACATGTCACTAGACACTGATTTTCCAGTATAGGGGTTGAATCGTAAAGCGGGGTGGGATTAGTATAAAGTCGCGTGAAATTTTTTTGTCGTCATTTTCAATTAAATTTCAAAGGTTCAACATGTTGTCATTCCTGAAAAAATTAGAAGACAGCGAAAGGCCACTTCTAGGGCCTAACTATTGGATTCTCAAGAAAATGGGTCTACTGCTGCCCAAAAACAAGTTAACCAAAATTATCTACATTATAATCCACGAAATTGTTACACTGTTTGTCGTCACCCAGTACATGGAGCTGTATGTAATAAGATCAGACTTGGATCTCGTATTGACCAACCTGAAGATTTCAATGCTGAGCGTCGTTTGTATGGTGAAAGTGAACACTTTCGTATTCTGGCAAAAGAGTTGGAGAGAAGTCCTTGAATACGTCACTGAAGCTGACAAATTTGAGAGGATCAGTAAAGATGAGCCTAAACAAAATATAATTAACACTTACACCAGATATTGTAGGCGGTTGACACACTTCTACTGGGGATTAGTTTTCACTACTTTCTTGACTACTACCAACTCACCGTTTCTGAGATACCTATCTTCGCCGACTTTCAGGGAGAACTTTCACAATGGCACTGAAATGTTTCCTCACATCTTCAGCTCTTGGATGCCGTTTGACAAGAACCACTCTCCTGGATGCTGGATAACTGTACTTTGGCACGTACTCCTGTGTGCTTACGGTGCTGCTATTATGGCAGCTTATGATTCCAGCATTGTAGTCATCATGGTATTTTTTGGAGGTAAACTGGACTTGTTACGAGAAAGATGTAGTAATTTATTCGAGGATTCGCATAACATGACAGAAAATACTGTGAAGCAATTACATGGAATACACATTCAACTTATTAAGTAAGTAGTTTTTGCGTTTGCAGTCATAAATTAGCTGGCAAAGGGATTCCTAATGCACTTCAACTGTCTGAGATATCAGTGTGCTAAAGAGACTTGTTATTCTCTGATAAAATTAGATATTAACTTAAAGCGTTAGAATCCTATTATCGTAATATTTTCTAACTTTAAGACTCTTGGTTTACTTTGGCGTTATTACATTATCTTCTCTAGGTTCTAGGAATATTCCAAGTTACGGAACGAACTATGTATGTAGGTACAAGCGTAAATAGGTTTCACATTTTAGAGTTGCATGATGTCGTCAGTAATGTTTCTATCCTAAATAAACCAGTTGAATTCAATTCATTCATCCAATTCAAGTTCCAACTATTCAATGAAATATTATGTTCTCAAAGAATTGGAACAACATTTCTACATATATTTCATATTTAATTTAATTTTGTCTACCTACATATAAAACGACTGAGGAAGGACTCGCCATCAACATTTTAAGCGTGGAGAAGAGTAGCCCGAGGAAGTCGGTAGGGATAAGGCGGCGTCACTAGCTTTCAAACTCATCCCGATTGCGGATATTACGCCTAGTCTGGTCCCCAAGCAGTTCTATCCCAGCAATGTAACTAAAGCCCCTCGGTGGCCGTCGCACGCATTATTGATAGTACTGGATAACCGAGTGCGGAAAGCGCACTGTAAGCATCTCTGCGATTACTCGCGGCAGAACGATTATTAGTGCCTCCAATTGTACACAATAGATGATTCGCCATCAACTTAGACTTTGAGAACCAATTGGGTTCTAGGATAGATTTACTACTACTACTACCTTAAATACTTACCTTAAATAATACTGTTTATTATTTTAAACCTTAATTAATAAACAGCAGGAACTTTAATTTTAGCGTAGAATATGTCGTTTTAGCAATTTCTGTGTGTAAAATGTTCAGTACGTTGTATGTTGTTTTCTAAAATGCAAACAAGTAAGTACGTAAAATGTGATTGTCTTACATGTTATAAATAATTTACTTTCTTTTTAAATTCTCATTGATATCCAATAATTCAATAGAAATGAAACAAGTATAAACCATAAACCTCTTTTACATAGAAAAACTACATTTTTTTCTATAAAAACATAACCATGGCAGTTCTAATACAACAAAATATTCCGTAAAAATATTTAGATTTATCATCGTTGCCTTAATTTTATATTCCGATGCGTGAACTGATGCATGAATCATTACAAATAGCAAAATGCGTCAATAGTCACCCGGAATTATAAGACTAAATAATAATCAAATACATTAATTAAAGAAGAAGGTGATCCATCAACTGAAAAGCGGCGTGTAAGATTTACTTGATGTGCACAATAAGAACTTTGTAGTAGTTTAAAAAATGGTTCTTAATGATGGAATAAAAACTTTTGACATTCTGAACAAGTAAATTAACGTAGTGTTTTAAATTCTCTTTGAAGTAAATTCCTGAATTCCGCCTTCAATGTGCTACGCATATATTTGTTGGCTAGTTAAGTCAATAAGCACATTAATCAACGTGTACAAGTACAATGAAATAAGTATTATATTTTGCTTAGCAGTGGTATGTATTTTTATTATTATTTTTTACTTTTTATTCCATTTATAACGGTCATCGTCTGAAATATTATGCTTATAAATAGAATATAATTATGTTTCGAATCAATACATTATGTTTCACAATGTATTATTTCGTTGATCACAGTAGTTCTATAATTCTTATTGCTCCCGTTTCCAATGCAACCATACTAATACGTCGTTTATTCTTCGTACACATATAAAATTCATTTTATTACATTTTGTTCATTAAATATCATAGTACACACATGACCATATGTACATAAACTCACGCCTTTTTAATACGCTTTTATTTCCAGAAACGGTAGGCAGTGGTGCCAGGACACTGGACATACTTCGCCTCATATGTTCTGTCCCATGATGTGTTAGGGGCGAGCCTATCGCTCTATCGGGCACGAATTATTGACTCCGGGCTGATAATATGAATAGAAAAATTCAATATCACGACCCGGAATTCGAACCCGAGACGGGCGAGGCCTCAAGTTGCATATGTTAAAATAATTAATAAGCGTATAATTGGAATAATCCAGTATTATCAAAATTATAAAAAGAATGATGGGTGTTATTCATTTAATACATTTACCTGTGTATGAAAACAATTAACTAACAGAATAGTAACAAAATAAATAGTTCGAAAGTACACTAGTCTGTATAAATATATCGACACAATATTACTACATTCTCAAACACTAGAGCCGCGCGCTACAACAGGATACAAGTGGCGCTTCCTTGTAATTATCAAATAAAAGCAATAATTATGTAATGCAATTAAAATAGACAGCCTCCGTAGCGCAGTTGGTTAGACGCCGCCTGTGAAACGAGACTTCGCGGGTTCGATCCCCGCACCGAAAGAAATGTTTGTGCGTCCCACAAATAATGTGCCCACAATGTTTGTGAGACCGAAAAGTCTCTCGTATTTCCTGATACCCACGACACAAGATTCGATCTTAGTGTGGGGTCACGACTATGTATGTGACTATTGGGTGTTATTTATTTATTATTTATATAAATAGTTATAATTAATAAATAAGACGACTACCAAAAACTAAAACTAAATAAATAATATAACCAATTATTTTGTAAATATAGAAAAAGTACTATGTATTGACATGACATAAGAGCTATTTAATTGCCTACATGATCAATAAACCAATTTCATTTCATTTCATTTCAAAAAGTGGCACATATGAAAATACCTACTAAAGCGATGTTTTAAGCCCACGTGCTCAATGTGATACAACTAAAAAGTTTTGTTTAGAAATCATAATAAAATAATATAAAGTCGAATTGAGAACCTCCTCCTTATTTTTGAAGTTGGTTAGAAATAGTTAATAATGCATTTCTTATTTTTGTTACAGATATTCGAGATTATTTAATTCCCTATTATCACCTGTGATGTTCTTCTACATAGTGATTTGCTCGCTGATGTTATGTGCAAGTGCCTATCAACTGACTGTCAGTAACTGTTCTAATTTTAAATTTACTATCATCATTTAGAAATTATTAGGAATGCTTTACTATGTTTTTGTTAGTTGGAACTTCGGAGAACGGGAGCTCATGATTAAATATTTTATTTTTCAGTCAGCTACGAACGCAGCACAGAAACTTCTGATGGCAGAATATTTAGTATTTGGCATTGCCCAATTATTTGTATTTTGCTGGCATAGTAATGATGTCCTGGTTAAAGTTAGTACCCACCTATAATCAAAACACCTTATCATTATCATTTATCAGCCTACATGACAACCACATACTTAATAAAACAATAATTAAAAATATTATTCGTAATAAGTGGATCCCCTAGAGCAGAAATGGGCAATCCTTGGAAAATCCACAACGAGTCAATATGAGTAGGTAATGAAGAATGGCAAAAATAGTTAAATACTCTTTGTTCATCTAGCGTTCTGCATGATCCAAGGAGTATTACTTTGATTCGCTTGTAATTTTAAATTAACTCGGACCGGAAAAAGGCTTCGTAATCATGAGACGGCCCATATCAATGTCTTAGGGCCTTGCTTCTATAAATTATTAGTAATTCGTAAAAATTGAGTGTTTTAAACTTCTCTGTGGAAATATAATATTCTCCCAAAATAAAATATAGACTCGGTATTAGAAACGTACACGATGACTTTCACATAACTTTAATAATTAAACAGTTTAAAAAAACAGCCACAAAAAATACTTTAATGGTGTATATTAGCAAGTAGTAATACCAGAATTGTTGTCTTACAGAACGAAAACATCCCACTGGGTCCTTACGAAAGCAATTGGTGGTCCGCGAATGTTCAGGATAAGAAAAACGTCCTGATACTCTCTGGACAACTTCGCATAAGCAACAAATTCAGTGCTGGACCTTTCGCTAACCTTACTTTGGCCACTTTTATCACGGTACTTATATAACACAGAATTAACATGTCTGATGTCATGCAATAGGCGTTGCTTGATGTATTGACGTGATAAAATATAGTCTAGATTGAAAGTGTCAAGCTGAAATTGGATGTCGATATAATGGACGTAATATTTCTTCTTTGTTTCAGATTATAAAAGGCGCCTATAGTTATTACACTTTACTTAGAAAGTAGGGTCAAGATACATTGCTTTTATCGCTTATAAAACGAATACTAAAGCACTAAATTATAGTTCTATATTATTATATTGTGTTTATTTTATGGAATAAACGTATAATTACCCAAGAAAGTGTTTTTTTTTTATATTTAATTTATATTTTATATTTAAGTACATGTATTTTTATAGTAACGCAAATAGGCCGCCTATATGCCTATTTTACGTCGGCTGTGAAACGAGAAGCTGCGGGTTCGATCCCCGCACCGAGAAAAATGTTTGTGGGGCACACCATTTACGTCGCGTCTGAACACTTTATGCGCTTTCTGCCGTGTCCATATATTTATGTTAATTGAAAAACTAGACCTCGGGTGTCCTCGGGACTCGGGTACCCCTGGCTGCTGTTTCATATAGTATTATTCTACTCTTTGGGCTGCTGGTACCACAACGCGGCATAGCGTAATTTTTAAATACGGAAAATAACTTGTGCATTGGACGAACCTCTATATAAGCCAAGCGAGACCTATGTATGTTTGATATTTTATAATATCTGCAAAACTAAATGTAATAGCAAGTATAAAGTCATAGGTTTAAATCTATACTAATATTATAAAACTGCAGAGTTTATTTGTTTGTTTGAACGTGCTAATCTCTGGAACTACTGGTCCGATTTGAATGATTCTTTCAGTGTTGGGTAGTCCAATTATTGAGGAAGGCTATAGGCTATATATCATCACGCTATGACCTATAGGAGGAAAGCAGTAGTGATATTTCTAGCAAATGCGAGGAAATTTTGTTCGTTTTTCGTGGTCCGATTGGTCGATATTCTAAACTGATAGTCATTATTAAACATTTTGACCGCATTTTTAAAACGTGTATGCACCCGGGCGGAGCAGGGCCCGACCGCTAATCATGTAGAAATTGTTATTTCTTCCGCTTGTGAATTGTGACTACAGCTAGGTGTAGGTATGCCATCTATCGAGTTAAGCCAACAACAAATACAACTGTCAAAGGCGTTGAAGAACTGGAAGGCTGAACAGCCATAAACCTCGGTTTTTATGTTTATAATTTTAACACTTAAAAGTTATGAAATAAATAAAATATATATTTAAAAAATATTAAATTTATTAAGTGCGCAATATATTTTTTTGAAGAATTTTCTTGTGCCCGGCTCCATTACGCCCGCGAAACTAAAAAAAGTAAAGCTTTCTTTCTCTTTCGCGGAAGCTTTTTCTTTTGATTTCTTTCTTTACACTTTGAGCTTTGTGTTATCATAGATATTTACTGTAGGAGCTTATTTGAAATTAACATAGACTTAAATAAAATAGCCTATTGAGTGATAGCGTACAGTGCAAAAGTGTGCGGGTCGATTCGACGCGGCTAGAGTTCAATAAACTTAGATGTCGGATAGGCTTTGGAAATGTCAGACGTCGGTTTTTATTGTGAATTGCCGTAAATAACTGTGAGACTCGTGTGTTGAGAGTGTTGATATGGAAAATCAGAATCCTCAGGACAGAAGTTTGCCGGTGCAGTATGTCCGCAGCTCGAGAGCGTTTCGACAATTCAAGAACCCACCCCAACCTCATATGTGTATACAGGACACAGTGAAAGATACATCTGAAAAACTGTATATAAACGTGCTGGGATGGCAGAAGATCGCCAATCCGAAGCAGTACTCCGACCCAATACCTTTGTATGGTGGAATGCAGGTGACCTACCTACATTTACTTTTTCGTATGTAACTTCTACTATTGACGAATGTAAAAATCTACGAAAATGCTTTGCTATTACATGTATGATGTACAGCGATCGTATAATTAACGAGGAACATTAAAAACAATACAATTTGAAAATACAATATAAATCTTCTAAACATTAACATCATGTAGTTTCTTTCACCAATTGCAGATTCTTATTGGAAGAAACAGGTATTAATTTCTTTGTCAACCGAAACAAAATAAACACCAAACACCTGTAGATTCTAATTCAGAGGTGTCAAAGAGAAAGTCAGTGTGGATCAGACTGTATAGAACTGAAAATAAATTAGAGACTAAAATATTCAAGCAATGTGTATTAATTTCATTGTTAACAATACACTATACAGATATTTTTTAATAACATGTAATGTCTTTGTTCTCATTGATGGATTTGAAATGGATATAAATATTTAGCTTCAAAATACTATACAAAACCAATAAATCCATTTTTGGCCACAAATAGAAGAAACTAAGTAGGTGTGTGACACTGATTAAACCTTGTTTTATTTTAAGATGCTAAGCAACTTACATTTCTATAAAGTTGGGATACAAATAATTCAATATAATATATTTATTCTTATTCATGACACTATTGGACACTCGTTAAATCTCTTCAACTTAGAAATAGAGTATTCCACTCTTTATTGAAAAGAATCTTTTGTTGTTTCTTAGGTATAAAACAAACAAGTAGATAATTATTAACTTTCTATTGAGTTGGTAAATACCCATAAAAATCCTATGTAATTAAGCATTTTAAACTAAAAAAGCTAGATGCTGTATTTTAAGTGATTTCATCACTACCTCGTAGCCTAACCCATATAAACCACAACTATATACTTTGTACTAAAATGTGAATTATTGCAGTAAACATGAGTTAATCTCTTGTGATGTTTTATTTTAAAAATAATGCAATTGATGATTAGAAGTTCTTTGTTAATGCACAAGATTTAATATTTGCAACCAGAAAGACAACATATTGCCTTCAATCATTGCTTATATGTTTCGCTTATTTGTATAATGTTAAAATTGTTTATCAGAATTAAAATGTATAATGTAGATTTTAAAAATGTCTTCTTTGATATTGTAAATTGAAATTAACACATTATTGGCTAATGCGATTATAGCGTGCATCTTTTTTTAGATTTTTCTCTTCACAGTAAGATACTTTATAGTGTGTGGCCCACAAATAAATGTTTTTTTAACCTACTTGTTACATACATTTTATTTAGGGAGTGCAAAGCACCGAATTTATTAGCCTTTAATGTTTATACTTATATGTATTTAATATTTAAAGGTCCCGCAGAACTGCGGCCCAAATAGCAACAAGCCTCCAATGCTTGTTTTTGCTGTAATGGTCAATCCAGATATATTGAAGGCCAATGGAAAAAATGCCAGCAGCCCAACTGTAAGTCTTTTTATGAAAATACTATGATTGTTCTTTAATCTTAAGTCCTTTATGAGAAAAATGAAGTAGCGACCAATACACTTGTATGTATGTTGGTAACCCTGCCAGTGCAACAGGGTTGAATATTGAGAGGTTCTTGAAATAATCATTAGTACTGTACTGTATCAGTCAATATAAATCCCACTGCAGGGCACGGGCCACCTCTACAATTGAGAGTAGATAAGCCATATAGTCCACCATGCCAGCTTTGTGCGGGTTGGCAGATTTTACATACCATATACTTTTTTACAAATTGCTATGGTATACAGGTTTCCTCTCAATGTTTTCCTTTATAGTTACATCAGTGTAACCTGATAATTTGTGACATGATAAATAAAGATTTGACTGAAAATTAAAAGAATTGCATATCAGATGTAATACTTTGTCATAAAATTCCAGGATAGAGAGGCGCTAGTCAGTCTTCTCTGTGATTTCGTAGAGGCTATGAATCCTGGGCTGGTGTTAGCAAGGAACCCCGTCATACTAAAAGACCGGGATCTGGCCGGTGAGTTGAAAGATGTCTGGCTCGCTGTACAGAACAAACGGGAAAGAGAAAAGGGGATGAATCAGGATGTTATGTACAAGGTGAGGAATTTAAAATATATGGGCATGGAGTGAGCAGAATGGTATTTCTGTGCGTGTGCACATTATAATTGTTGTATTAAGTAGTTGTAAGATATTAAACCATTATTTTTTATATAACTTCAGTTATGGTTGAATACTTAATTCATTCTTGAATATATCATTTGAGATCTGTTCCTACTTAATTCATATATTTTATGAAATGCTATGTAAAAACAAAACATTTATGAGTGTAAAATATTTATTTGCAGGTCTACGATATTGACGGTATAGGCGGCGACGATATAAATGAAGACGAGAAACTGAACAATAGAAACTGTAAGACTGATTCTTCGAACAGAGCAGGCGACAAGAAGAATCCAGTGAAATCCTCCAAACAAATTCTGCTTAATGCTGGTCAAAAGTCAGAATTTGATTCTGGCATGAACAACTGCCAATTGAACCAGACGACAAGGGACAACAGATGCGGTAGCAGCGCTGACACCACGTACTGCACGCCAGTGTACGGACAGATAGTGTCTACTAGAGAAAATCACAATCAAATTAACGATATCCAACAGAAATTCTCGTCAAATGAGACCAAACCGTCAAGTTCGTTTAGAAAAGACTGGAACGCGGTGCACGGAAAAACAACGGAAGGTTGGGACGAGTACTCAAAACGTAACATATCTTCATTGAAAGACGAAAAGAAAAGATGTGTGAAAGACAAGAGCCGGATTAGCAATGGTAAATCTCATTACGATTTTTTCCCATTCTTTGACAATAAATCATCTGTAAGCGACGCGACCACACCAGACGGCGTGAACAAGGTAATAAATGACGACAGTTCTAAAATTATTGTAGAACCAATGCAGAAATTAGTTCTGCACGCGACTGATAATAAGATATGTGATAATAACGCAAGTGCTCTCAACACTATAAGCTCATAATTGTATAGCATTTACAAATTTTTGTACGACGCGTTTGTTGAACATTTGCTTACAACGTTCTCGGTATATAATTAGGAAAGTTAGCAATTTACAATAGGAAATGTTGAAAATGAACACTAAATAGCTTAAGTAAATGAAAATACTCAACCAATGTCTATGCTACCATTCATATATAAATGTAAATTAATACATGTGCAATACAATATCAATCAAAATAGATTTTACAATAAATAATTGTTATTAAAAAATGTGAAAAGATTGAGAAACCTGCAATTATAATAAATTGAGTTTGAAGAGAGTAGTGTGAACGAACCTAGAATAAATCTAGTGTGATTGGGCTAGCGGTTCACACATTCCAATTAAAATATTAATTCGTAAATTCTAAGTTTGTACAAGTAGTTAATTATTGACTCTACAAAACCAGTTATTGGCAATGTTACAAGCAGTATTTTAATTTAGGCGCATACGTATCCCCTGCCGCTCTAAAGTCAGTAATCTCGAAACCCTTCTTCCAAATAATTATAGACAAAATCTGTCTTTTCTCAATTTTCCTTTATGATTATATTAAATATGTTTTGTTTAGCGACTGAGGTTGACTGAAAAATATTACGACAAACAAAACTAACACATTTATTTTTAAAGTTTTAATGTTACAGAATATAATATAACAATTTATTATTGTAGTTCTTTCATGTTGTGATTTTTTACCTAACATAAAATAAGTAATGTTTAAATATTGCCAAATCCTATTGTGGATATTTGATTTATAGATATTATGATTTATATTTTTAACACCTCAGATAATTACTTGTAAAATAATTTTGCATTTTAACCTAGAGCAGCTATGAATTTTAATATTATTTTTTTCATTGCTTATATCACATTGTTTATACGTTTTAGTATTCCATGTCAATCTTGTAAACATTGAGTGAATTCCGGGAACATTTATTTATGTATCTAAAGAACAGTCTGCGTGCAACTGCGATTCACCTGTGGCATATGCAGGTATAATATAAGCTACCAGAGAGCATAAAATCGACAGAAAACGCACAATTCCTGTCATTTAGCGTGTTTTAGCATAAAATCTAAATAATATACAATGTTTTACAAAAACCCTATGTCCGCATTCCAAGACTGGGTTTCATGGACATTTTTAACCTGCATATTTTTCATATCCCAAGGTAAAAAATATTTTGGTTTTAAAAGAACTGTTTCCAGGTTTTGGTCCGCCGTAATTTTATTAAAGCCATTTTTATCTACACATGCATTATTTTGTTACATACACATATTTGTTTACACCTTCATTCTACCAAAAATGATGGATGGCTACATGAAGATAAGATTAGTAGATAACAACACCTTTGTTGCCAAGGATTTGTGGAAAAATCATAAATTTATCTGTTATAACTGGCATAGTCAGACTATAATTGATAAAAAGTTTTTAAATAACAAGCTATAAAAGACAACAGAACCTTAAACATTATAAAGTACATAACCTGTTTAAAGTTATAACAATCGTAATAAATACTGCACTGTGCCGATTAATAAAATTAAACCAAACCATCAACAGCGACACTGAATCAAGTCAAGGGAGACACATTAGAGTCACGTGTAATTAGAATTTTTTGAAGGATGAGGCCAAAAGCTAATTAAGCTAATAGCCAAAAAGATGTGGAATAACAATAATGTACTAGGTATATTTAAAGACACGAATGTAATATTAATGGAAAATGACATTAGTTATTAAATTGTGATAATGAACTGTTTTCGTCGTAGATATAAATGTTGAGATATATTTGGGGAAAATATTTAGTTATCCATTCATAGTCAAATTACCAGTGGATTCAGAATTTTACAAAAACGGTGTTAAAAATTCAACACGATGTACTCTTCAAAGGCAGCCACAGGTATTCCACAGATCTCCCTCGTAGAGACTTTCATAGGCTTGTCTTCAGACTGTTCTGTAATTTTCATTTTATGTCCCAAGTGGCTGTGTACTCTTTAACGAGAATGTTGAAATTGTTTTCATTTACCATAAGTATATTATTAAAGTAATTCAGACGCAAGATCTATAGTCTCCTAACAGAACTGTAGGGCGATTCACGTAATTAAATAAGTTCAGTTGCGGCGCAGTTGCAGTTACGTTTCGATCAAAACAGCCCTTTTCGTATTCTCGTAATACGCTCGCGTCAAGTTCGCGTCACGCGAGCGCTTTGGTGTATTCTACTGCTGCGCGTATGCGTGAATGTCAAACAAATTTCATACGTCTGACGTACAGTTGACGCGCAGCTCACGCGCAGCTAAACATTTACAAGAATACCATTTTGTACCAAAACGTAAACTTAATTGTAACCGCACCGCAACTTGATCGGCGCGTCAAGAAATTACGTGAATCGCCCTACTGATCATTATACGGTTTGCTAAGAACAGTATATCTTAACAATTATATCTATGAACTCGATGGTGATCTGATGTTCTCATGTTCGCGAGTATTTCGAATGTTGTTTATCTTTCGTTGTGTGGTGCATGAATGATTATTACGGTTGTGTACGATATGATGCTAGTATAATATTGCCAATATGATATTGTGAACAATGTGACATTTTTGCTATAACTTTTTCATTGTTGTCAAATTAATGTAAATTTTTATCCAGAGCTTGTTGAATTGGTTAACGCATGAATGGTAAATATTTTACGCGGCACTGTGTGTGATTGGATCCAATGTTAATATTTGACGCAATAGTTATTGTGCGTCAATTTTATTAATAAAATGTGTTTGCACTAATATTTTTAAGTATGAAAATGTAAAAAAGATTCAAAATTCTTGATAACGTTTTAATCAATTTATCTTTGTCGATATCATTCCTTCCATTGAAAATTACTCAACTAAATAATCTCATGGGAAGTTCAACCATTGGATCCAAAAATATAAGTACTATTTAATTGGCCTGATTCATATGAATATACCAATAATATTAAAGTTAGGAGTGGCAGCATTTTCAATGTTAATTATATGAATATTTGCGAACAAAGATAGCATTTAAAATGCCATACCACGATAGTTTATAAAAATAATTAATTCATTCAATAAAATTTTTGCTCATTGTAAATTAATTTTAAATTTGATCAAAATTTAATTTACTTGAAGTGTGTAAACCAGGTTGGAATTTGATAATCATCGTGATCTCTTCAAATACATTAATAGCGTACCAAACACTGCCATTGACGCTTGCGGGGGCGTAGGATAAAAGCTACATATTGGTAAATATATAAATAACGCTAAAATTTGAAGAATAAAATGGATAAACAAACATGATATTGGAATATACAAATAGGGAGTATCGAAAATGGTTAAATAAAGTAATTAGAATTCCACAAAACGGGTAAATGTTTTAAATAGGGTATTTTACTATAAGTGAGAAAAAACAATAAACCTATATAAATCAAGATATGATATTTCAATTGAAACAAATCATACATTTTATAATTCGTTTTAATATTTCAATTTTTTAATCTGTCATACTAATATGTGAATTGTGCAACGGTAGCCGCTATTATGGATAGCGAAATAACGTAACGGATTTACGTTATTTGCTTTATTAAAAAATAAATATTCCGAGTTAACAAAGTTTGAAACTATTCTCCCCATTAATTATTTTCTAATTAAAGTATTGCAAGGAGTATATCATGTTTATTGCAAAAAATCAGCGTCGTTTACAGGTTATGTTCACTAGCGCAGTGACGTAATCACCCGAAACATGGCGTCTAACATTTTCTTAAATTGACGCTCGAAGTTTGAAAAGCTAATTTATTATGGAGTTTAAAGGGACTTACAGAACGATAAACATATAAATATAAAAAAAATAGTAATCTTTTGTACCTTAGGAGCCACTAAAGTTACTTTTAAAAAAAGAGTGGAATACCCTACTATACAACAAATATATATATAAATAAAAACAAAAAGTTAAGGCTAATTAAAACCATTTTTATTTGAATTAATCATACCACAATAGAGCGTATATAATAGTCTTTATATATTTATTTCTAAAATTGGTTATTATTAAATGTAATTTTGTTAAAAAATAGTATGGGATCATATAAATCATGTTGCTTTTATCTTACTCCCTAATTTATTTTAGAATAACCACAACATTGTTCCATCTCCGAGATAATATTAGATTAATAATGCTATATGTAGATTTTATAATGGTTGTATCGTGTTTTGTAAAGCCAGTCTTAGTAGGACTACGTTCGTGTGCAATTCCCTGGTTCTTTTATAGTTTTATAGTATTAATATTATCTTTTACACTGGTTATGCCTTTGACTGTTTTCGACCATTTGTAGAGATCTCAGTTTCATATAATTCTTGCATATTTTATTTTTATTACTTTCGTATCACATGTAGTTTTGACGGTTTCGGATTTTCTTGTGTTTTCTTGGAGGCTGGCAATTGCGCCAAAAGTTGATTGTAAATAAATGTTGCCAGGATTGTGCCAAGCAATTGTTGATACGGTGAACTTTGTAATATGATGTTTTTTGCAAAAAAAGTACAATTCATTGGTAGCATATTATATTTTAAATTATTCGTAATGAGAGGATTACAAAATTTATTAAGAATTATAATTTCTAGTATTTAGTATTTTACAATATTTAATTTCAAGCTACAATTTATTTTTAAGGACGAAAATAAATAAAGAAATTAAATATTTTTTGCCAGCTTAAAAAAACACAAGAAAATCAATTTGCATTTAATTGAATGTGTATATTTTTTGAAGTGCTACATTAAATTTAATTTTTATAATTTTATCAAAAGTATTCCTTTTATTGTAATTGTAAGTAAATGTATGGAGTGATTTTTTTAGAAGGTTATTTCTTTAAATGCTGTAAAATTGAACTCATATTTAATATTTTAGTTGTAAATATTGTATGTACTTAGGTACTTGTATATGACAGGACCAATATAAAATATGTGGGAGATTATATTATGTTAAAATATGATTGTACATAAATAATTTGTAAATGATTTATTTAAATGTGTCAAAATTTAAAATTGTGCCTTGAGGGTTATCAATAAATACTTAAATTACAAACATTAACATTTTAAACACACTAATATACTCATGTGATGTTTATATAGTAATGTTTTGAGGTATGAGAAACTTTGCATCCAAGAATATTAAATTAACTTTCTTGAAGATCGCTCTGTATGTTTAATTATTTTTTATAGTGATTTGCTGTGCACTAGGTACAGGATTTCTGTACCCAAATATGTTCCTTTTATATAAGATTTATTTTAATAATTTGTATGATATAATTGTGTCGCTTATTGGAGTTTTTAAAACTATTTTAATTGTAATACATATTTACACTTAAATTTTATTATAATATGAAATGGTTTACGATAAAACGACTGTAACTACGTGCAATATAAAAAAAAAACTATACAATGTACCTAGAACTACTTACTGATACAGCTGAGTTGTAAACTGTAAAGCTTAGTTGATTTTAACACAAAGGAGGTGACATAAAAATCTTTTAATAGTCATTTAAGTGAACAACATTTGTTTATGACTGTTGATATCACAATTATAATTCATAAACCCTACTTGTCTTGACTGTCCTGTGTCTATAACACCAGAATTTCCACCGAGCATGTGTTAAAACAATTAAGGCTTTCATGATCCTGTTCAACAAAAATCTATACATCAAAAACCAGTCTTCAGCTGCTTCACAATATTTTACATCCCATTATATAGTTATATTCGGTTTAATCGTCAACCATTTTTGAACTCTTGTGTTGTTATGATGTAAAATAAATGTATGTACCTAGTTTATAAAATATCCGTTCTATTCAAAATTCATTGTTACAAAACATCGAAAGTAATCTCTAGTGTTTTTTTAATGTGAATACAAATAAATGTTTCCCCAGTGTACGTCGTACCTACCTAATATAATGGAATTTAATAACAGATCTCTTGTTTACAGTATTGAAAATTACATGTCATTTACAAGACTGGTTTGAGTGGTTTTATTTTCAACTACTTTTTGACCTACTTTAATGGCTTTCGTTTTAGGTATTGAATGAATCATACATTTAAGTTGGTATGACACTGGATACTTTCTCTTCTGTAAGTGTATCAGTCCATATACGTCCCACTGCAGGGCACGAGTCTCCTCTACAATCGAAAGTGGTGGTACTGGTGGTAGGTCTCTCATATGTGAGAGGCCACCGGGGTGGGTACCACCGCAGTGTCTATTTCTCCCGTCAAACAGCAGTGTAAATGCACTGTTGTGTTTCGGATTGAAGGGCATTATAGCCAGAGTAACTACTGGACATATTGAGACTTAATATCTTATGTCTCAGGATGGCGAGCGCAGTGGAATGCCAAGCATTGCTTTGTGATTCAAGGTGTTGTTTGGTTTTGCTACTCTTTATGAGCGGTCGTATTGCTACCATCTGGCGAACTGCATGTTCGTCTCGCCATTCACTGCAATAAAAAAAAGTATTTTAAAGGGGGGGGGTTTGAACCGCAAAGCTATATAGTCCACCACGCTGGCCTAATGCGGGTTGGCGGACTTTATATCATCATCATCATCTCAGCCACAGGAAGACCAGTGCTGAACATAGGCCTTCCCCAAGGATCTCCACATCGACCTGTTGGAAGCGGTCTGCATCCTACAACTTTATCCAGGTCGTCCGTCCACCTTGTAGGCGGGTGTCCGACATTTCGCTTGCCTGTACGTGGCCTCCACTCTACAACCTTTCGGTCCCAACGGCCATTGGTTCTACGCGCCATGGGTCCGGCTCACTGCCATTTCAAATTGCTGGTGTAGTGTTTGTATACTTGTCTCGGGGGCACGGGCAGCGGGGGAAACAGTCACGTGTGAGCCGTGAGTGAGAGCGGGTGGTTAACCCTAGCTGCTGGTGACTTAACGAGCCAAATACATACCCCCTGTGTTAGGAAGTACACAACAAGTGGCGACGAGGTAAAAGGTGGGTGCATGTTATAATGTATGTACATTAAAATGGAATAAGATACTGCTTCGAACATGGTAAATCTCTTCTAAAGTTAATTAAATGGGGTAGTGGAGGGAAATGTATGTTTTTCCCTACAAAACCGTTCGAAAGGACTTGTTCCTAGTTCTTAAGTTTTCAATTAGTTATACTTTTATTGTGTTTCTAGAAATTGTTCATGTTCGTTATAAGTTACGTAAATAAACAAACAGTATTTAATAGGGGGCATTCCACGCGAAGCGGACAGGTAAAAAATCGCGATGTTTCTGATTTCAGAAATATTTGAGTATGTTCTACCTATATATGTCCTTGATTCGTGTATCAAATATTTTTCTAATATAGTGACTGGTTAAAGAATTAAGGAACTTTGAAATTTTGGCCAACTGGTGGGCATACAGTACTTCAAAGGCGATTATCTAGTCAGAAAATTATTGATTAAAATAATTAAACCAATGGATTTAAAACTTCATTTAATGAGCTTTTTAATTGCATTTTTGGATATTGAAATAAATTATTTTTTTCCAATTTTTTTTTATTTTTTATTTTTTAACTTCGATTTTCACAAACTTAGACCATTTCGATTTTTTTAATTTTTTTTATTAAAATAGCTAGTATTGTATAGAACATCCTTGCCAAGTTTTATAATGGGCGTGGAAGTGGTTTACGAGCTATGCTGGGAATACTGCCGAAGCGCGGCGTCCTGCGCGAGTTACGTGAAACTATCAATAAAATAAAATCACTTCCGACCGAATAGTTTGCATATTTAAAACGATATAAATACATTTTAAACACTTTTTAGATACCGTAAAATCATACAACTATAGTCCTGTAATACAAATATGGTCCATTACCATACTTTGACATTTTGTATTATTAATGGGTTCCATTCAGCGATTTTTTTGACAACATTTGACTAGAATGGATGTAGGCGTTGAAATTAATAGTAAATGCGATAGCTGGCAAGTATGTGAAATCAACAGCGAGCGGTGCGGAATTAATCAGTTATTGCGTGTTTTCAAAACTCCCCTAACTTTTATTTAAAAAAATAAGCATATGTAGTTGCCCAGTCCTACAATTTATTTTTTTAAAAGGTAATATGTTTGTATTTATTATATTATAGCTGTTTTTTATATCAGTTAATTATTTTAATACTTAGGCAAGTTTATTCTAATTTTCATACTTTGGTTAAAACAATAGTCCAACGGTTTTCTTGGATAATAATTAAAAACCAATTAAAACAAATTTAGAATTACATCAGGGATTTGAAAACAATGTCAAGGAAGAAGCCTGGAGCCAGATCATATAAATATTATTCAAATCGACAAATGGAATTATGTCTTTCTGATATTAAAAACAGAAGACTGACTCAGCAGAAAGCATCCCATAAATACACAACCAAACAAACAGGGATATACAATTGCAAATTCAGCCTCCTTAAACACGCAACACTATAAGAGCGCTTTTTTTTCAAGTTGCTGAACTGGAGAGTAGGGGGTCAAATGCAAAAAAAAATAGCAATTGTACCCGGTGACTTTTTAAATTAAATTGTTGTACTCATGGACTACTGATTTAATATAAAAATATGTTACGTAAATGTAATATCATAAGTAAAAAGTGATTTATTAATCCATAAAAGACATAAAGGAACGAACAAAATGTCAAAGTATGGTAATGGACCATATTTGTATTACAGGACTATAGTTGTATGATTTTACGGTATCTAAAAAGTGTTTAAAATGTATTTATATCGTTTTAAATATGCAAACTATTCGGTCGGAAGTGATTTTATTTTATTGATAGTTTCACGTAACTCGCGCAGGACGCCGCGCTTCGGCAGTATTCCCAGCATAGCTCGTAAACCACTTCCACGCCCATTATAAAACTTGGCAAGGATGTTCTATACAATACTAGCTATTTTAATAAAAAAAATAAAAAAAATCGAAATGGTCTAAGTTTGTGAAAATCGAAGTTAAAAAATAAAAAATAAAAAAAATTGGAAAAAAATAATTTATTTCAATATCCAAAAATGCAATTAAAAAGCTCATTAAATGAAGTTTTAAATCCATTGGTTTAATTATTTTAATCAATAATTTTCTGACTAGATAATCGCCTTTGAAGTACTGTATGCCCACCAGTTGGCCAAAATTTCAAAGTTCCTTAATTCTTTAACCAGTCACTATATTAGAAAAATATTTGATACACGAATCAAGGACGTATATAGGTAGAACATACTCAAATATTTCTGAAATCAGAAACATCGCGATTTTTTACCTGTCCGCTTCGCGTGGAATGCCCCATAGGCATGATAACTGATTTTGAAATTTACTTCAGATTGTTCGTATACATTAATATTACTTAAAATAAATATTATTTTGAAAAAATAAAGTTTTGCAAGAAAAATTACATTTTAAACATCACGATTAAATGTTACTCAAAAACACAATAATAGTAATGGCTCCGGGTGTGCAATATTTACGTGTTTGTGTGATATGATATTAAATATACATTGTATTGTTTTGAATATTAATGATAGGCGATGATGTGTAGTTCCTCAATGTAATAATACATCGATACAAACTCCAAGCTAATTGCTTGATAATGTTTCAATGACATTTTTTTAAATAAAATGGAAATGCGAGATCCAGCATTTGTGTCTTGGATACGATGATTAATTTAAGACTTTTTAGCGGAAGTATCAATAATATCGTAATTAAAATATATAAAGAAAACAATGTCGATCAATTTAAGGCTACGTTCAAATTAAACAGTGATATAGAATATTGCATATTTCCAAAATGTTGAGCTATTTGCTGAATCATCGTTCTGTGACTAATATTCCCTTTTGGTAGCACAAAACTTATTGTATAGAAATAATAATATAGAATAAATAATATAGAAATGACCAAAACTAACTAACGAGTTTGCGTTAGGACAAAGAATGGTACTTGGTATGAACACTTAATATTTCAAGTAGTACCGGATATAAGTAAATTGCAAAAAAAAAAAAAAAAGGTGCTAAGTTATGAAAACGCAATAATTACATTTTAATGTTTGCGCAGTATCTTAGTCACGTATTGTCGATTAAGATTTAACTGTTTGAAACATAAAATTTAGAGCATTATGGGCAGTATGGGCCCTCAAATAAATGAGAACCGTACGTATTTGTGTTACAGGCAGTATGGGCCATCATATTTATGAAAACCATGCGTAACTGTAATTAGGCAGTATGGGCCTTCATATTTAGGAAAACCATGCGTAACTGTAATTAGGCAGTATGGGCCTTCATATTTAGGAAAACCATGCGTAACTGTAATTAGGCAGTATGGGCCTTCATATTTAGGAAAACCATGCGTAACTGTAATTAGGCAGTATGGGCCTTCATATTTAGGAAAACCATGCGTAACTGTGTTTAGGCAGTACGGGCCCTCAAATAAATGAAAATCGTACGTAATTCTGTGCAGGCAGTATGGGCCTTTATAGAATTGAGAACCATGCGTTACCGAGTTGTACATAATGTATCAAAATGCAGTATGGGCATTCCCGTCTGAAGGTAAACCATACATACCTACCCGAAGGTTGTCCATAGAAAAGACCTTTTGGTTTCAGGTCGCCCCAAGAACACTCAGAATGTCGAATCTACTTCCTCCTCCTGATAAACTTGAACTCGAAGGTGATAATGCTACGATCGCTTTACGTTGGGAAAAATGGAAACGATCTCTCAATATTTATCTAGATGCAACAGAAATTAAAGGACCGGAAAAGAAAAGGGCCACTTTGTTACTCCTAGGTGGATCTGAACTCCAAGAAATTATTTACAACCTACCTGGAGCATATGTAGATGCTACAGAAGGAGTCGACGTATTTAACATTGCAATCGAAAAACTTGATGGATATTTCTTTCCTAAGCAAAATAAAATTTATGAACGACATATTTTTCGACAAATCAGACAAGAAGAAGGTGAAAAATTTGAAAAGTTTGTGGTTAGACTCCGGGAACAGGCAAGGAAGTGTACATTTAGTAGTCCCGAGGAGAACCTAATCGATCAGATCGTGGAGAAATGTGCGTCACCAGAACTTCGTAAGAAAATACTAACTGTAGGAGACAATGTAACACTGGATAAAATCATCATAGAAGCTAATACACTGGAAGCTGTAGGATATCAGTTACAAGGATATGGACAAAACAAAATAACAAATTCAAATAACGCTGATATTAATGCAATCAGAAATCGTTCGACTAGACCAGGATTTAATAAATCAGGAAATGACAAATGCAGAAGATGTGGACATATTACACACACCTTACCAAATCAAGAATGTCCCGCAAGGAAGAAAATATGTCACGCATGTGGTAAAATAGGTCACTTCAGTGCATGGTGTAGAACAATACCACGGAAAAGGAAGTTTGAAAATAAACCAAATGAAAACAAAAAATATAAAAGAAATAAACAAGAGAAAGAAGTTAATTCGATTGATGAAGAGAATGCTGAAGAATACGTTTTTAATATGAACGGAGACGATAATGCTACGATTGAGTGTATTATGGGAGGTGTTAATTTATTTATGCTAATAGATTCTGGTTGTAAGCTGAACCTCATAACTGAAAAAGCTTGGGAATTGTTAAAAAAGAAAGGAGTAAAAGTATGCAATCAAATCAAAGGTTCAGAAAATAAATTATATCCTTATGGCAGTAAGACGGCTTTAGATGTAAAAGGAACTTTCAATGCCATTATTAAGGCAAATTGACGATCTGTACAAACAAAGATTTATGTAATTAATGGTGGATCCAGAAATCTATTAGGGAAAGAAACTGCAGTCAGCCTGGGTGTTTTAAAATTAGGCATTGGAGTAAATGAAGTCACAGATTTACACCAACCTTTTCCAAAGTTCAAAGATGTATTGGTCGAAATTCCTATTGACGAAACTTACAAACCAGTATCACAGCCTTACAGAAGAATTCCAATTCCTATTGAAAAAAAAGTAGAAAACAAAATAGAGGAACTGCTTGCTTTGGACATAATAGAAGAAGTAAAGGGACCTTCCAAATGGATTTCACCTGTAGTTCCTATACTAAAAGATGACAATGATTTACGGTTATGTATCGATATGAGGCGGGCCAATATGGCAGTGATGAGAGAAAATCATCCACTGCCTTGTATGGATAACCTATTGCCAAAAATTAAAAAAGCCCAATACTTTTCCAAACTAGACATCAAAAATGCATTCCACCAGGTGGAAATCCATCCCAATTCCAGACATTTAACGACATTTATAACATCTAAAGGACTATACAGATATAAGCGATTGATGTTTGGCATCACCTGTGCACCAGAGTTATTTCAAAAAATACTAGAGAGAATTTTAACGGGATTAGATGGTGTTATAAATTTTATTGACGATATTTTGGTCTATGGCGAAAATGAGCAACAGCATGATATGAGATTAACAAAAATTATGGAGACCTTGAAAGAAAATAATGTTTTACTTAACGAATCTAAATGCGTATACAAAGTACAGAAGATAAATTTTCTTGGGCATGAATTGACACCAGACGGAGCGAAACCACTTAAAAAATATATAACCAGCATTGCAGAGTTTCGTATCCCTAAGACCATTGAAGAACTTCAGAGCTTCTTGGGACTGGTTAATTACATTAATAAGTGGTTACCCAATCTTGCCACTATGACTGAGCCATTAAAGACGTTGTTGAGACAAAAGAGAGGAAAAAAGGCAAACATTGAAGACCTGTGGAAGGATGAACAATACAAAGCATTCGATCAGTTGAAGGAAGCATTATCAACTGTCAAGTCTTTGGGATACTATGACGCTAATGATGATACACAAGTTATTGCAGATGCTAGTCCGGTCGGCTTGGGAGCAGTATTAATTCAGAACGATGGTCGTGGTCCCAGAATAATTGCTTATGGCAATCGAACATTGACTGACTTGGAACGTAAATACAGCTAAACTGAAAAAGAAGCGCTTGCTTTGGTTTGGGCTGTCGAACATTTTTGTATATTTTTGTTTGGCAAAAAATTCACCCTTATTACAGACCATAAGCCTCTGGAGTTTTTATTTGGGCCTAAATCGAAGCCTTGTGCAAGAGTGGAGCGCTGGGTGTTACGTTTACAGACTTATCGTTTTGATATTAAATACAAGCCCGGAAAAGCAAACATCGCAGATCCCTTGTCTCGACTTTGTAATTATTCAAAGGTACCATCGGGAACCATTGAAGATTATGTTCAACACATTGTAGAGCAAGCTCGTCCTTGTGCAATTCCTATGCGAGACATCATTAAGAGCTCTGAAAACGATACAGAAATAAAAAATGTTAAAAGAGGTATTTATAATAATAATTGGGACGACTCCGTGAAAGAATATAAAATTTTTGAATCAGAACTTTGTTTCTATGATAAAATCTTACTAAGAGGTAATCGAATTGTTATACCAAAAGAATTAAGGAAAACTGTTTTAGAAGCAGCCCATGAAGGCCACCCAGGTATAGTTGCCATGAAAAGTCGTCTAAGGTCGAAGGTTTGGTGGCCACGCATTGACAAAGATGCGGAAATAATTGTTAAACAATGTAAAGGATGCACAGTTGTTGGTTTGCCTACTCCCCCGGTACCCATGAAACGACGAGAACTCCCTGTAGCCCCATGGCAAGACATTGCGATGGATCTACTTGGACCATTGCCCAATAATGACTACTTATTAGTTGTTATTGATTATTACAGTAGGTATAAGGAAATAAAATTTACCAAAATAATAACGAGCACGCAAATTATAAAATTATTAAAAGAAATATTCAGTCGTCTTGGTTACCCCACGTCTATTACAGCAGACAATGGTCGTCAGTTTATAAGCGAAGAATTTAAAGAATATTGCAGACAGTGTAATATAAGAATATTTAACACCATCCCCTACTGGCCCCAAATGAATGGTGAAGTGGAAAGGCAAAACAGAGATATTTTAAAAAGGTTAAAAATTTGTCAAGTACAAAAAACAAGTGACTTAAAAGAAGCTGTATGGGAATATTTAATGATGTACAATTCAACACCACACACTGTAACGGGCAAAACACCAGCTGAATTATTTTTCAGAAGAGTAAATAAAGACAAAATTCCTTCATTGTTATATAATGAACATAATATGGACGATTCAGAAGTTAGAGACAAAGATGCAACACATAAAGAAAGAGGAAAAGAGTACGGAGATAGAAAGCGAAAAGCTCAAGAAACGATAATTTCAGAAGGTGACAAAGTATATGTAAAGGACATGGAAAAAAGAAATAAGTTGTCAGCAAATTTTAAATTAACTCCACATGTCGTGGAAAGAACAGAGGGAGGAGATGTGCTATTAAGAAACGAAGAAACTGGTCAAACATTCAGACGCAATGTTATACATTTGAAAAAAATCGAAGGTGAGTGGAAAGTTCAAAACAAAGAGGGAAAAGAAATTGAAGAAGAAAAGGAAAAGGAAGGAAATGAACGGAATCCGAGTGAAGAAAACATTAGTAAACAAATATAAAAATGTAACAATAATATCTGGGAATAATTATTCAGTCATTCTTTATAATATAAGGGGTATCATTTTATTTGAGAATCTGTAATGCAAATTCTAATAACTGGATGATTATGGACACAGTGACAAATGTTGAGGATTGTTATAAAAAACTGATTTGTTAAATTTACTAAACAATTTAGTTTTCAATAAATATATTAAGGGAGGGATGTAGTGTTTGTATACTTGTCTCGGGGGCACGGGCAGCGGGGGAAACAGTCACGTGTGAGCCGTGAGTGAGAGCGGGTGGTTAACCCTAGCTGCTGGTGACTTAACGAGCCAAATACATACCCCCTGTGTTAGGAAGTACACAACAGCTGGGTATGCAATTCTATGGGCTATGTTGGTAATCTTTGTGCTCCTTCGAATCTCCTCATTTCTGATTCGATCTTGTAGGGAATTAGATGTTGTACTCAGACCGTCATGGTGGCGTTTTTGTACAAATACTTCGATATACCGATAGTCTATGTGGCACCGCCGAAGAGACTGCAGCACAGCCCAAGTGTCTATCGAATCGAAGTCTTTCTCATAATCCACAAACGTTAAACAAGCTGGCAAGATAATACTCCTCGGATTTTTGTATAACTTGCCGGAGCGTATGAATGTTGTCTATGGTACTGTAGCCTTTTTGGAAACCAGGTTGTTCGGGAGGCTGGAAGTCATCAAATCTGTGTTCCAAACGATTTGTGATAACTCTTGAAAACAGTTTATAGATATTGCTCAGGAGTGATATGGGCCTGTAATTCTTCAAAAAGGTATTATCACCCTTTATGAAGAAGCCAGCTCACCCTGGCTCCATGCCTCTAGCGTTGTGCCCTCAAGCAGGACGGAATTAAAGATATGGTCAGTTGGATTAAATAATTATTGTTTATTCTAAACTTCAGCTTAGTTCTTTTCTTAGCATATTGAATAGTCGTGTAACGTATCCGAACGTAAACATTCGGATACGTTCGGTCCGTTGACGGTTTGAGTGAGGATTTGACAGTTCACACTGACTTGTGTTTTGCCGCGCTTTTGAACATCAATTGTCAGTTTACGCGAGCATTCAAAAGATTTTTTGCACAGTTGTTTATTAAATATTTATACAGTTTTCAAAAGATATATTTGATAAAAATTCTAATTAACTGTTTTGTGCACACTTCAATTTCATAATGCCGAAAACCAAAGGTGAGTTGTTTTAACGTTATGTCTAGTTTACAAAATACAAATGCAATTACAAATTTGTTCTCATTTCGTAGCTATTACGAGCCCGAGTAGCGTTAAAGTGAGGTCCAAAGCGAAGTCTCGGAGTGCTCGATCAGGTTTAACTTTCCCGGTAGCCAGAATTCATAGAATTCTGCGACAAGGGAACTTCGCCCCGCGTGTAGGCACGGGAGCTGCAGTGTACCTTACTGCAGTTCTAGAGTATTTATCTGTAGAGATTTTGGAATTGGCAGCAAAAGCTGCAGATGACAATCAAAGAAACAGGTAACAACTATGGTTCACTATTTTAATAAACTTGTGTACATTTTGGAGGTAGTTAAGCATAATATTAAAGTGCTTTATATTTCTTTGATATTTAATTAATCATGGCTTTGTTTATACTGACCAATGGTCATAGTCAGTGAGGTTTTATAACTCAGTTTTAGTATCTTATCAATTCATTTTTTTTCGAATGCTAAGGCCAAAACAATGCATGTGTTTAACATTGATTTAAGTTTCAGACAATATTATTTTTAAGAAGTAATTTATGTTGACACAAGCATGTATAGTTTTAGGTTTTTGTTCTGGAATTCCTAGGACTAAATAATGTTTTAAAATATATTTAACATTAGGACCAATATTATTGGTATTGCAGTCAACAATTCAACAGCTTAGATGATTAAATAGTTCAATATTTTTACCTCCTATTTTTCAGAATATCTCCACGCCACTTACTACTAGCCATTCGCAATGATGATGAGATTAACAGAATGCTTGATGGAGTCACCATTTCACAGGGTGGTGTCATGCCTCGCATTCTCCCACAACTCTTACCTAAAAAGACAGCCATCAAGAACACTACCAAAAATAATGTTTCTTCACAGGAGTATTGAGATCTGTTTAAATAGAAGAATTAAGTACCTGAAATAGTTACTATAGAATTTTAAATTTACAATTTATGAGGGTAGTCAAGAACAATCAGGCTTATGTGTTAGATGTGCTTAGAAGGTGGTCATGAATGTTTTATTAGATCTTATTTTATATTAAATAAGCAGAATCAAAAAATCTCCAAAGTACTAAACTGACTTGAAGCTCAGATTTTGACACATTTTTGTCTTATAGGCTCTGTGATTTTCTAAAATTAAGCCTTTTTTATTTATTTCCTTGAAACTTTTTTCTTTTATAAAGTAAGGTAAATGAATAATATTGTTAGTTAAATAATAAAACAGTGCCCCTAGTGGGTCAGTGACAGTCTACATTAACTATTCATATATTTATAAGTGGACTCAAAGATGAGGAAACTTTCTTTTAATCTCTCTTGCTACTAAAATGATTTAATAATAATATAGTTATTCCTTTCTAATATTTAATCTACCAATAAGACATTGCAAAATTGATTTATTTTATGAATTTGTCCTTTTTGTGTATGTTTTGAATGTTTAAATTAATATGTTTAAGAAATTGTTTTTCATCTGTATTTGTATTTTTTTAATCTATGAAAAATTATGTTGTATGTTGCAAGGATTTGTTGAAAAATCTTTTGTTATTTGAAAAATTTCAAAAACATTTAATATAGTTTATGTAATGGTATGATTGTAATATTATAGTTAATATTCTTGCTTAATATTTGTTTTTTTTTTATTATCTCTGAACAAACTAACACAATGGACTTTCATAAATTCAGCAGATATCATTGATGTTTCTCAGAGTGCTGTTAAATATAAAATAAATATTGTGAAAGTAATCTATTTAAAAAAAATCGAATTTCACGCATTGTTTGAGATGTACATATCTTTTAAAAAAACAATAAGAATGAATGATCGTAATCTAATAATATTAAAATGTCCAATTAAATATAATGTGAAGAGTTGGTGAAGAGTGAAAAATTGTTCCTAATTTGACAACAACGCAGTTGGGACTTGACGGCAAAACAACGTAGACGATCTTTATAGTATGATGTAAAACTTAAAAGTTAGCACAAAAATAACTTATCTGGTATAAACTTTTAAAATATTGCTGCAATCGGGAGCCCTCTACACCTACCGACTACTATTTCAACTTCATAGTTAACTGCTGACCACGCTGATGATATTAGGTCAATTATGGACAAAGTTACCTCGTTCGATATTACCGATTTAACAAACAAAAAAACTATAGAATATTATACTGACAAAATTATATTATCAATTTATTCCAATTGGCTTTAATTAATGCTAAAAAATAATTTTGATTATATATTATTCGATCGATGCAATTCCCACATACAATGCATATCACAGAGTTGTGTTTCATTTTGGTTTCATTTCTTACAAATCGCTGAATTCTATAATCTGTGATCTAACAAATTCATAATATGTCAAAACATCTAATAAAATGCGGTTTATAAATTTATAAACTTTAAAGTATTTTAATTGTAATAATTAATAAAGCACATACAAATAGACTTAGGCAAATTTTATTGTAGGTATTGTAGATTTGTAGCAAGGTTTTAGTTTAGACCGATCTGTAAACGTGTAATTGGCAATTAGGGTTAGGTGTAATAGAAATGAATATGGATTGGAATTGGAATTTTAGAGGAAATGGGAACCGCGGAGGTCCTTTCAGAGGTGGATTTAGGCGTGACCGTAGGGGACGAGATGGTCCTAGAAAGCCATTTGGATATCGAAATAATATGTATCACAATCAAGGTGGTGGTGGTAACCCGCGGGAAAACAGACCCAAGAGGGATAACATTCCTTTATTGAGGTTAATGGAGGCTGATATTGGAGTGACAGAGTTCGTTTCAGACCACAAAGGTTTCAATGGAATTATCAAGTCAAGGTAAGTTATGTCTGTTCCCAATCCAGTGCAAAAATCGCTTCTGCTGTCATTTTAATGTTTTGGTATGAAGTAGACTAGATAGTGCTCCTAGCGTAGTTATTTTCCTCATATCGCTTTATACTACGTAGTATTCACAACTACTGGAAAGAAAAGTACAAAAGCCATAGGTCATGAATATGTACAATAGAGCAGTAAACAAGACAATAGTAGTAGATATGATATACACCAGCATCTAGACATCATTCATTGAATTATTGCATATTAATAAATTAAATTTAGAAAAATTGCATAGACATACACATACTCACTTTATGTGAATGAAATAATATGAAACAAGTAGTGTATTTGTACTACTACTTGTGCTGAACTACTATAATGTATAAATTTTTATATATTCCCTTAACAGATATTCAGATTTCCAAGTTTCTGAAATAAATGAGAATGGTGAAGTGGCTGTATTGAATGATTTGACACCGCCTCAGCTCCCTGCTGAAGAAAAAGTTGATGAGGATGAGGACCTATTGATAACTAAATACAATTTGGAGATATTACCGATGGAGACATGGGATAAGATAAACTCTCTATCTGTGTCACCGCATAATACCAATGATGTTGTTGAGGTTAGTACCATAATTAACTTCATACTAGATTGTGATCTGCTAATAGAAAGTTTCTATACTGTTTTGATACATTTATTTGTAATTGTAATATATATTTTATATTGTTTCGTAAAATTCACTTGTATATTTTATTGTATGAGCCTATATACATCCCACTGTATAGCACGGGTCTCATCTACAATTGAGTGTACAATTGAGAATGGTTAGGCCATATAGTCCACAATGCTTGCCTAATACGGGTTAGTGGAACTTAGATGCCATAGAAATTCTTACAATTTACAATAGTATGTAGGTTGCCTCAAGATGTTTTCTTTCACTGTTATAGTGTGTGGTCACTGACTATCAATAGACACATGACTCCAAAAAGTCAGAGGTCTGCCCTGGGATCCAAACCTGCAACCACCGTGAACATAAAATTTAAATGATAATAAATAACTGTACATTTTTTTGCAATGAATAGCGAGACGAACATGCCATTTGCCTGATGTTAAGCGATACGGCTGCTTATATACAGAAGCAAAACCAAATAACACCTTGAATTACAAAGCAATGCTTAGCATTCCACTGCGCTCACCAACCTGAGACATAAGGTGTTAAGTCTCATTATGTCCAGTAGTTACTCTGGCTACAATGCCTTTCAATCCGAAACACACCAGTGCATTTATACTGCTGTTTGACGGGAGAAATAGACATTGCGGTGGTACCTACCTAGATGGCCTCTCACACATGAGAGACCTACCACCACTAAATAGTCACATTTCAGAGTTCTAGTCTCACTACTCATAACTGGCTTTTTAATTTCTCTTGATATCTTCCAACCATGTGAAATTTGTCAGTATAGGAATTATTGTATTCTATGACTTTTAATTTTAGATTGACATGACTGGAGCCAGCAAAGAACAAAGGACGAAAATCCATGACGCAGTGAAAAAGGCATTTGGAGCCAAAATTATTGGCACTACAGTCAATATTGAGGACAAGAAATTTGTAAGGTTCACTAAATACCGCAAAGGAGGTATGTTTATGTTTTATTTATATAAATATATGTTTAATTGATACCATATATTGAATTCAGTTGATAAACTAATAAGTGTAGCTGTAAACCATCCGTTATTCATAGGTGTACTGCAAACTGTAAGAGAATTATGTTCTGATGTCAGTATACAGCTCTTGGACTTATCAGTTCCCACCAGATTGTATTCTCACAAATAAAATGAGAAAGGAAGAATGTTCTGCAAGTATTTTTTTGTTTTGCAGTGCGTGTTGATAACAGGATAAAATGGCTGTGGCCTGGAGAGTATGTGCGTTTTATAGTGCATAAAGAAAATTGCGACACTCTGGAAGCCGCAGCAAGGATATCTGAGGCACTAAAATTGAAGTGAGTACAAGACCAACAAAACATGCAATAATTTTCAAACATTTTACTGACATAAAATTATGTACACTGCATAAGAACTATACAAAGTTGATGTGACCTATGGGCATAAAATTACACTACGTATACTATACGTTCTTAGTATTTATTTGACACGGCATAAAACTTTATAATACCAAAAATGAGATTTTGTTTGTTTCAAACAAACTAAATAGCTTACAAATAAGAGTAAAACGTAACCACCCTGTGTAAGTACATTTCACTGACCTGTAGATCCGAATTATAAAAAAACAAATTGGCAACGTCGCGCGCGGCTTGTGTTATTGTCGCGCCGCGCCGTCAAGGCCACGCCGCAGCGTGGCTGTGTGCACCGCGCGTAGTTAGGTACTTTTGAAGTACGCGCACAACATACTTTATTTAGGTACACTAGATTTTTAAATTTTCGATATGTCCTCCATTTACATTAAGTAAAAGTTATAGCGACGGACAATATTATTATTGTTTAAATTGTTATTAAATTTTTCAAATGATTAATAACCCTATTTCTAGTTCTTTAATAAGCCTCGCAAAAAGAAATCCAAGGGATTAGGTCCGGGGATCGCGGCCACCGTACAGGTCCTAATCGACCAATTCATTGTTGGCTGACAGTCAATAACACAGATACACTAACACTAAATAATAATTATCCGAAGTTACATGTCCTGTCACAATAAAAAAAAAAATAATGTCTTAAACTTATTTACGAGTAGTGTCAATAACAAGACAAAATTAAAATTATCGGCGTGAGATCGGCAAGATCAAAGCGGCGCGGCGGCGCAGGAGCTTCCGTGTTACATGCGTTCTGAAAGGATACCGGCGGCAGACTAAAAACTATTTTTTAGAGGTCAATTGCGTACTTGTCACACACACACATACTGACCTATTTCTATTTCTTTTACGCACAGAATGTTTTGCTATGTCGCTCTCGTAATGAAAGTGTAAGTGTGTGTGTATTTATTGCTTTCTTATTTGCATCGCCAACTTTTAAAGTAATTTAGTTGTACTTATTTATGTGACTTGTGTCAGAGCGGCAACAGCGCATAGATTTTAGTAAGATTTGTCGCTTTAAGGTGAATGACCTATGCGTTGGACGTAATCAGCTGTTCGAAAAGCAACAGCGTGTTCAAAGAGAGCAAAAACTTAAAAAATAATTTATGACTAAACTATTGTTCCTATTTAATTGATTTTTAGTACAGAGCTTGAAAATGGTGCCTAGTATATGCAGTTTAAAGAAAAGTCGCTCGGTTGTATCAATGTTGTATAATAGGTTATCATGTGATGCCTATGTCAGAGTTATGCGCACACAAACTTTCAGCTTTTACAAAATAACGGAAGTTTGGCGGCCATGGGCTCTCGCTCTATTACAATTTTACCGACCAGTTGCCAGACGTCAATCCTTTCGGGCGTAGGGATTTAAGCCCATCTAGAGTTTAAGCAAATGTTTGTATATTTCAGTGGCAGGCCCTCAATGCTCGGCTACGCGGGTACAAAGGACCGTCGCGCCAAGACTTCGCAGTGGTTCAGTCTGCGCAAGGTGGACCCGCGTAAGATCGCCACCTCGTGTAGCAACCTACCCAACATTTATATTGGCAACTATAGCTTTAGCAAGTCACATTTGAAACTCGGCATGTTGAAAGGCAACAGGTTAGTGGAGTTTTTTTATAACTAACTTTTTGTATCAGGCCATATACGCCCCTCTGCAGGGCACGGGCCTCCTCTACTATCAAGAGTACGATTGAGAGTGGTTAGGTCATATTAGTAGGAGCAAGCTGAAAATTTGCCCTATACCTCCTAAAATACCTCAACTGGGAGCTGCAGAACTGGCTGGTGAGTAGCCGGGCTAAATCTTTAGGGGTAGTTTTAAAAATGTTATTCTATTTTTTCCAAAATATTTTATTCTCATAAATCTATAACATATCAAACTTGCATATTGCTTTTTAAACATATTTTTGGGGAAAACAATTATAGCATACAAAACTCATAACATTTGACTCGAATATATAGACAGTGTTTTTATTTATAGCTTAATGCAAAAAGCATGATCAGTGATATGTATTGAGAGATAAGTGACTTGGACAACGGACAATTAACCATTGACCAATTCGCACTTGTGAAAGTTAATTTATCGTTTTGTTTCATACGATAATATTATCTTATTAGTCTTACTCACACGCTTACCCAGTCTTACTCATATTTCAGATTCCGCATAGTACTACGCCACATAGAGGAATCGGACGAGGATGTGAACAAAGCGTGTGAGAACCTGCGCACTCGCGGCTTTCTCAATTACTACGGCTTGCAGAGGTTCGGTGCGAGCATCGATATACCCACGTATGAAGTCGGCAAACACTTACTGCAAGGGAATCTTAAAAAGGTGCTTGAATATAATATAGTGTTTTATTTTTATTTGTTCATACGGGGATTTTTATATACAGGGTATGTCAAGACAAATAAAATGTTCGCAAAGAAAAACGACATTTTTTTTTTGGGTTTTTAAGTATCGTCGTGTTTGAGTGGTAAATCCATAGACTTTTCTAAAATAATATCATAGCATCTTTAAAAATAAAAGGGTGTACACTATTTTTTTAAATAAAAACGATGTCTTTACCACCCAAATACGGGAACAGGAACAAAAGTCGCTTTTCATTGCAACATTTTTAGTTGCATTGTGTTTTTAGTAACTAAAATTACCACCCGGCTTCGTTTATGTGCACCCTGTATAGGCCTGTTTATGATTAAAAGGCTTGTTATTTTTTATCGACCTGATATTTATAAATAATGGAATTACATAGTTTTATTTGCGGCTAAGAAGACACCTTTGTATTGAAATGAAACTACTTTAATGAAGGATTTTAATTGTGGATTTAGTTTGATTTGAATTTATTTAACTTTCCGACGCGACGTATCGATTACTTTACAGCATTCTTGGTCACGAATTTAGAAATATAAGTTACCTTGATAGTTGTGTTCAGTACCTAATCTACCAAAATGATACAGAATGTGTGCCATATGTATTTATTAAGCTTAGAGTATATAATATAGAGGGAGCGCTAGTACTTCAAAAACTCTTAGGCTGATTTTAGAGTCACGCTGAATGCGCGCTGACTGTCGGCGCTGACAGCTTAGCGCTTAGCTTACGGACGGGGGTCAGCGCTGAAAACTTCGCGTTATTCTAAATCGCTCTTTAGAAGCTCATACATTTTAACTGTCAGCGTTGACGGTCAGCGCGCGGTCAGCGTGACTTTAAAATGAGCCTTAAAGTGCCAGGTATTAATGTAGTGTGTGTGTGTGTTTGTGTGTGTGTGCAGGCGGTGGAGAGCGTGATGAGCGCGCAGGGCTACGGGTCGCGCGGCGCGCACCGCCACTCGCGCATGTCGCGCGCGCTCTCGCGCCGCCCCAACGACCTCGCCGGCGCGCTCAGCGTCGTGAGTACACCTACATTATAATATACGGGTGTATGGTCTACGAAGGCCGTGAACCATCCGACCTGCATCAATGACAAGCATTGCTTTTTAATTCATTGTGTTGATCGGTTTTGTAACTGTTCATGAGCGGTCATATCCATCACTATCAGGTGAATGGCACGCTCGTCTTTCCATTTATAACAAAAAAACCTAATTGGACCTCCAACATCGATTCACGAACTCGCACATAATAAGTGTGAACAAAACTACGTAATTATTCTGGAACATGTCCCTGTTTGTGCGTAATTCCTTTGCTTTCTCAAGTGGGGCATGCGCAAAATACCGGCTGCGAAATGTGCAGGTGTGTGTCTTGTGCCATTAGTATCAGAAAATGTAAGGAATTGCTCGGTCTTATAGTACTTCACCTTATATTAAATCTTAAAAACTATATCTGCATTACGATTTCTGGAAATAATAAGAATTATATGTTTATGTGTATTTTGATCATACATATGTTATGATTTACGTGGCAGATCCCGCGCAACGTGACGTTGCTGTATCTACATTCGTACCAATCGCTGATTTGGAACAAAGTCGTTTCGATGCGTATTCATCGGTTTGGCCTTAAACCTGCTGTCGGAGATCTGGTGCCTCTCGTCGCCGGACAGTATGAAGGTATGGCTTTATTACAAAGAATATTTATCTATTACCTAATTTTGAGGAGCCTTTAATATCTCTCAGTAATCGTTCTTCATTTTATTGTATACAAAAAACCATTCTAACTATGTTTAATCAAAATACTGTTTCGGCTATGATACGAAGGTGTTTAGCCGTTTGGGTTCAACCTATGAATATCCACTTGCGACCAGACCAACATAGTTGTATAGACTAGCGAGAGAAAACTTGTTTTATACTGACACGGCACAGTGACTATTACACCTGGTGGTAAGTGCAAATGCCGTCTAGATTGAATATTGAATGGTATCAGACGGCGGTCGCATGCCATTCGATACAATCATGTCGGGCCGCTAAAACACATCTTTGCATTACGGCGGTAAGACCCAGGATTATAGGAAGGTGGAAACACGTGTGATAGCAAACCGTTCCACTGCTATCTTTGGCCGGTCGATACAATATTTTCATTGCATTATACTCTTACCATCAGATGCACTATAGTCAGTTTGTATTGATACAATAAATAATAAAATAAGATTTACTATTCCTTCCTTTCAGACGACTCTTGTGAAGACGCTGCGGTTGATTTTGATGACGATCAGAATGACTCAGCATTACAAGACATTGAAGATGGCGGCGATGCGCCAGACGATCCGGAGAAACAAGATGGCGAAGAAAACAAAGATAGCACCGAAAACAAAGATGGCGGAAGTAATAAAGATGGCGATAGCACACAAAAGAACGCAGATGAAGAGGGCGCGAAATGGGAATCAAAAACGAAGTTTCCAGTGAAAGTATTAACACAGGAGGATATAGACAGTTCGCGTTACACGATATTCGACGTGGTAATGCCTCTCCCTGGATATAATATAGAATATCCGCCGAATATGGTGGATTATTATGAAGAGTTAATGAAGAAAGATAATCTTGATTTGGAATTGAGACATAAGATTAAGTGAGTACAATAATCATAATATGAAGTACGTCTTAATAGCGCGAATGTTTTTAAATTGACACGTAAATTGTGGGTAAATTGTTATCAGATGTCCGTTGGTGGACTTACGCCCGAATACTGGAACGCCATTCAGATAATAAGTTGCTCTTAATAGCGCACGGCCCACTTAGCCAGTACATTTAAACGGGATTAACGTAGTTAAGCGCAATTTACATTTAAGTTGCGTTCCAGTATTTGGGCGATAGGGTCTCCCCTACGAATTTCTGAGCCGGACTTCCCGAGCTTTAATGCTCGTTATCTTTAAAATGCGTGCCACTGTTGATCTTGGCTTATACATAGAAGTTGCAGTGACGGGTGTGAGGGCGGTATAGTCAAATACGCAGTCTCCATTCCAGAACATGCTTACTCCAGCGGCTATCTGTTTTGCGACGTATGGCCAGCGCATTGCCACTTCAACTTACTGACTTTAAGAGCTAAATTGGTCACTTTGGCCCTCTGTCGAAGCACTTCGTTCCGGATCGTTCGTTCTTCAGAACGACTTCGATCATAGTTCTTCCCATAGCACGTTGAGCGACTTTAAATTTATACATTAGCCTTACAATGAGTGTTCACATATCGGCTCCGTATGTCGATACAGGGAAGACGTATTGTTTAAACACTAGTCTTAAGGTTCTGTGGTATATCCATAATGCTGCCTAGTCAAACTGAATCCTCTATCGGCTTCCTTTTCGAAGTTGTATCTATCTAATAGCATTAGTTGCCCAAAGTGGACATTTTTCTTGACAACTTCAAGAGGCGTGCAATCTATGATAACTAGTTCTGGAGCGACGAGGTCACTAGGCATAACTCGTCTTGTCTAAGGTCATCCGGAGACTAATTCGTTTGGAGGCTTCATTAAGACTATGTAGCATTTCTTGAGAGTGGTTAGGCCATATAGTCCACCACGCTGGCCTAGTGCGGGTTGGCGGACTTACATACCATAGAAATTCTTATGAACCGCTATGGTATGCAGGTTTCCTCACGATGTTTTCCTTCACCGTTTTAGTGCGTGGTGATTGACCATCAATACACACATGACTCCGAAAAGTCAGAGGTGTGCCCTGGGATTTGAACCCGCGACCACCGTGAACATGTTGGCAGCCGCGTCTGGTCCGTTTACCAACAGGCCACCACGCACTTCAACCACCACCACCACACCACCACCACCACTCTCAATTGTACATTCGATTGTAGAGTAGGCCCGTGCCCTGCAGTGGCACGTATATGGGCTGATACAGATACAGATACAGACAGCATTTCTTGAACTTCGTGCAGCGATTTTGCTATGACTACGACATCATCGGCAAACCATAAGTGCGAGATACCAGTTGGCGATGGTATGCTTATATCGCCTTTATTGGCAATAAAAAAATGTTTCGTGACCGATCTGCAGACCAGCCGCTGCGGCGTCTGTATTTGTGCGTCTTTCTTGAACTTCCTATTCCAATAGAACTAACGACTTCCAATTATCTACTGTCAATTTTTAACTCGATCTCAATAAACAGGAACAAACGTGATTTTTAGGGTTTCGTTTATAGATAATGGTACGGAACCCTTCGTGCGTGAGTCCATTTCGCACTTGACCGGTTTTATGTAATTGACGGTTGCCTTTAGTAGTACATGTTGTTGCAGGAACTACAGCATGTCGGGCGCGTACCGGCGCGTGTGCTCGCTGCCGCAGCAGCTGTCGTGGCGCGGCGCGCGCTACAGCGACCCGCGCGCCGACCTGCTGCTCTCCGACATCGACGCCGTGCGCGGCCGCACCGACACCGCCGAGCAAGCCGGTACGCACGCACCTTGGGCTGATTTTACAGTCACGCTGACCGTCAGCCCTGACAGTTGAAATATATGAGCTTCTAAGGAGCCTTTTTGGAACGACGCGTAGTTTTCAGCGCTGACCTCGTCCGTAAGCTACGCGCTGAGCAGTCAGCGCTGACAGTCAGCGCTGAGCAGTCAGCGCTGACAGTCAGCGCTGACAGTCAGCGCGCGGTCAGTGTGACTCTAAAATCAGCCTTACACTATTTAATCTAACGTCCCGACCTCTTTAGAGACTTCGGACCTTTATAATTAAACTGACCTAATCCAAAAAAATAAATATTGGCTTTTAATAATATATTGGCCCAAAATGACTATCTTCATCGACCTTTAAAGAATGACCTATAGAAGCGTGAAAGACAGAAAGATACTTCGGTCTTCTCGATGTACAATATTTCTTATGTTACAAATCTTTAATGAATGTTTCCCAAAAATATGATTTTTTAGTTAGGTCTCATTAATTCTAAAGGTGTTTTAACATTAGTTAATAAAAATATGGTATATTTAAAAAAAATACATTTGGCCGTTGGAGGAGGACGTGCAAGTAATTATAATTTAGATGGAGCGTTGGTACTTAAAAAACGTAGATAAAAATAGTGGTGCCAGGTGGCCTTTTTCTGCCCTCCTATTTGATAGTTGACAGGTTGTCCAAAAAAATAAAGGTTCTCTTAAGCGAGAAGAAATCAACTGCTCCATATAGGCCACCCCCAAAGATTCTGGGCCGTTTTCAGCATTACGGTACATAAAAGAAGGTCTAGGCTTTCCAGTTCGATTCTCCCCCTAGCAGGTTATGCTAAGCCATGATACTACCATACCCAATACTATGGTAAAACACGCACCAAGAATTTTAATAATGTTTTTAATTATTTAGGTTCTAAATTAGGGTGTCCAGTGACTTTTTTAAATTACATCAAGAGCAGTTATTATTCAGATTTGAGCAAATATGTGTAAAGATGGATTTATTGACTCAGCCATGCTTAGCTTGTTATATCTTTATTATAGGATAAAAATAAAACAACACATTTCCGCAAAAATTTATTCATTCATATTCATTATTTTCAGACGGTAAATACAAAGCGTTGATACTGACGATGGTGTTGCCGCCGAGCTGCTACGCCACAATGGCACTCCGGGAGTTGTTGAAGATGGACACGTCTTCAGCGACGCATGCGCAGAAGGACCAACAGCAGAAGAGGAAGGCAGACATGGAAATGAGACAGGCGAAGAAAGCAAAAATGCAGGCGGAGAAACCCCTGCAACAGAAAGAGACGGAAGGAGATCAACCAACTGACGAAACTGATGAAACTGCGGTTAAGATGGAAACGGATGTTGATGTCAAAACAGAAACAGTGGAAGGAGAAAAGGCTAAAGAAGAGACTAAAGATGCAGAGGATACGGATACTAAGACGGATGGATAGCAAATGTTATAATAATTTTGTATTGAAGTCGGGTTCCCGACCTGGAAAAAATAAATAGATATTTTGTTCCTAGTGCGTATGATATATTTTCTATTTACAATTTAAGTTCTGACTATTTCTATGCATATTTCCTATAGTTTTCCTCTATTACTCCAGTGTGTTTGACTTCATTTGAATAGTTTATTTTGTTTAAGTTATTAACTTGGTATCGACACAGCATTTCTGGAAGCGAAGTTTAGTGTTAAGTGAATTTGGTTGATTCACGCGAAAACGTGTCTCATAGGGTACCTACTTACTATAAAATGCGTATGTAATAAAAGTAATACATAATAATAATATACATTTTTAAATATACGCATTTATTATTTACAACGAAATTTTTAATTAAACCAAATGCCTATCGTTAATTAAATTAATGGGTACACATAGCACAGTATCCTGATTACTCTACGAAGGTACTGGACAGGATGTTCTTATAAGAAAACTGGGTTTTGGGTACTTCGGGTTCAACACTTACACCAGAATCAAGTTACAGTTTATTTTAATTTTCTCCAGTAAGGGGATCGAATCCGGGGTTTAATGGCTATCGTATCAGATTGGAGGTGCTTTAAAAAAATATCCCATAACAATCTGGCCTACTAAGTAACGTACTACGTACCAATAAATTTAGCATGAAACGCCATTTACACGGGAGAGTTTCTCGCGAGAATCGTATGCCGTTATCGTAAGACATAACTGCCATAAGATTATATATCGTGTTTGACAAAAACGCACAACACACCGAAACCGCCGATCCGCCGGCTTATTATGTCGACAACTTTTTGTTGGCCGACAGGTCGGCGCAAGAAGAGTATAAGCTTCTTGCGTTGGCGGTTAGACATGACATTAAGAAACGAAACTGCATAAATTACATACATATATGAAAAGTCTAAATATGCAACTGGGACCAATATTTTTTTTCTTGTTAAAGATTGATCTGGGACCAATACCATTCTCATCCTTACCAAAGTCAATGTGGTGGGTACACCTGAGGCGTGGTGCGTTGCCTAACGTGCGGCCAGTGAGGAGCATGCCCGGACACATGCGCTCGCAGTTCACCAGGAGTAGGAAACGATCGGGGGCACCACGAACATTTATGTGGTTTGTTCTGAAATTTTCAGAATTAAGAGATTTAGGTGTGCGGCGAGTTTTGGAGAGTGGAGTGAGTGGCAGAGTGCAGAGGACAGTAATGCCCCTCCATATATTTAATTTAAATATTATAATGTGGCGTGAAGAAGAGACAGAGGTAAGGAAAGAAAGGCTGGTGTAGATTGTCTTAGATTTAATAAAAGATGACCTGAATAATGACACCACTGTGGAGACCACCGTAGTAATATTTAAATGTGGTAATATAATATGATGTAATAAATAAAATATAGATGCAAGAGGAAGGTTTTAAGTTACCTTTGTGTGAGTCATTCGATGATAGTACAAGTTAGAGCTCGCGGTAAAGCACTTGCCACATTCACGGCATTTGTGTGGTTTTTCACCTGAAAAATAAATCGGTTTATATTTTTTTATTCCATAAGACCGAAAAACGGGCTAACAACTCACTTAAAAACATGCCAACGCAGTTCCTACGGATCTTTTGGTATCGTATGATTAATTTTATTTAGATGTAGAGAGATACGTAATAAAAATATTTATTATACCTGTGTGTATTCTTCTGTGAGTATTTAAAGAACTGGATGTGCTGAAGCCTTTGTTACACACGTTGCATATGTGAGGTTTCTCACCTGAAAAAAGAAAAGATATCAATGCTGATGGATAAGCCACACGGAAATAATTCCAATATACCTACAAGAAACGCGACTCATTGGCGCGAGTAGGCAACTATGTTCTATGACGGGGTTTCCACCAGAGTGTTTGATGCATGCTTTCTGGGTGAATACAAATATTCTTCGACTATCTGAAACGTCCCAGGCTATCTCACCCACATCACGAAAATCTGTTACTTCACGACGGTTTTCCACGACATTGTGGTACTACCAAGTTTACTGGTGGTAGGTCTTTCATATGAGAGGCCATCTGGGTAGGCACCACCGCAACTATTTCTTCCGCTAAACAGCAGTGTAAACGCGCTGTTGTGTTCCGGTTTGAAGGACATTGTAGCCAGAAAATTACTGGACATATTGAGACTTGACATCTTATGTCTCAGAATGGGGAGCGCAGTGGAATGCCAAGCATTGCTACTGTCCATGAGCGGTCGTATCGCTTACTATCAGACGAATGGCATGCTAGTATCGCCATTCGTAGCAAAAAAAAAATGGGTACTGCAGCTTTAGTAAGCAGCAAGGCTTTATTACCACAATCTTTAAGGAATCCAGTTACCAGTATGGGTCCTCATATGCCTCTTCAGCAAAGATGGCCTGTCGAACGTCTTCAAGCAGACTTGACAAGGAAGTATGTTCTTCATGCCTGATCTCGAAGATGCGCAAATCCCTTCCTTGTACACCAAATTAGTTCGCTCGTATAACTTTACTAAGTGACTGTTCAGACCGGCTAGAAATTTTAAGTCGATTATGTTTAGTATTGCGCTGGGTTTTTTGGTTTTAGTTGATAAATCTAACGGTTCTGTTTGTAGTTCCATTTTTTAAAATACGTTTGTTATTTAGATCTTTTATTTCAGTAAGTTAAGTATTTATTTTTGTAATAGGAACATTTTATTTCCTTGATAAAATGTATTTGATTTTAAAATGGCCAATTAAGATTTGTTTGATGTGAGATTTGCCACTCTTTAAACTTAGGTTTTTACTATTACTGTTATTAATTAAAATATTTTGGTTTTTAATTCAAATTATGATTTCCACCCGAATTTCCATCACAAACTGCCGTGACATCTTCATCGCACCCTCTTAAATAGCCGAGGGTTGATATCGGTAATGGAGTGGCGTGTTACAGTATTGTTGTTTGTTGGATTGTGTAACGGTGGAGATGGGCCGATATTGTGGCGGCGACAGTGTGTTTTGTCAAGCATCGGCCACTAATCGACGTGATTTGACGATTTTTTCGGGGGTTTTTCATGGAGTTGAGAAAATTGGACGCGGCATATCTTGCAGAAGCTAATATTTTTGTGCTTGTCTCTTAGAGCATATATTGCTAATAGAAGCTACAAGTTTATGCTTGACTCGTAGGTAAATTGATAACACCAATTCTACATGAGGCTGATATTTGTGTACGATAGCTGGTTATTACCATGGTGGTTAAACGTTAGCATTTGTAAGGGTAACGATATAGTCAATTTATGTGGTGGCCTGTTGGTAAGGGATCAGACGCGGCTGCTAACATGCTTACGGTGATCGCGGGTTTAAATCCTAGGGCACACCTCCCACTTTTTGAGATGTTTGTGTATTGAAAGTCAATTATCAAGGAAAACGTCGTGAGATAACCTGTATACCATAGTGATTTGTAATATTTTTTATGGTATGTATGTAAAAGCCGCAAACCCGCATTAGGCTAGCCTGGTGAACTATATTGGCCTAACCTCGCTATATCATTCTCTCGCTTGTAAAGAATGTCCGTGCATCCTGCAGTGAAACATATGTATATGGGTTGATACATGGTTTATTCTCCAGAAACGGAGTAAACTTTGTCATAGTGGTCGGTAAGGTCAAGTTGCAGGTTCACACATCTCTAGTTATTCAGTACTTTACTCTAAACAATGTGCTTTAGTTATAGTTCTGAGAGACTTTAATGTAATAAGGGCAAAATAATACTTGTCATACTTTCTAAATTAAATTATATAATTGCCTCGAATTTAGATGGTTGGCAGCTTGCAACGGTGTTTCCTATTCATTTGCCTTCTAAAAAGTAGTGGAATAATATTACCACCTTCGAATAATATTACTAAATCGTGAATATTGTATTGAAGAAAACGTAATCGCCTATAAAGGTGACTGTGCATAACGTTTGAATTTCCACTCATTGTGCGACACCGGGCGTCGCGACACCCGACGGCGACACAAAACGCGTGGAAAACCACTATCACGGTATTTGTATACCCGGGTATTATGAGCGTACGCATTAGCGACGCGATTGTTTGACGACGAACATTTTATTGAGTTGTATATTTTGATAAATTTATTTCAAACTTGCATTTTTGTTAATTAGCGATTTATTTATTAACGATGTGAAATGATAACCAACTACTATCATTATTGTGGTCTAAACGCCTAATATTCTAGCTGTTTTGTCATTTTCTTGTTAATTAAATATATTTTTGACCGCAACCCCTTCTTTGTCCTATTGGTGTATTTTGTAGACTGCTTACCGCGAATGTCGGCTTTAAAACCCAGGTCAGGCAATAAATTTTCTGTTAGTTTTTCATACTCGTATTACAAAACGTCATATTTGTTGCTTGTTAATCCCATAAGAGATTCAGTATTAGATTGAAGTAAGTTTCGCGAAGACAAGGTAAATACTGGGTGGAATCGCTTATCGTCCGGAAAATTTAATAGTGTATTGTGTATGTGACATTAACGTTATATACGAGATTTATCATTAAAAACTATAAACTATCCCATAAACAACATCAGTACAAGATGTCCCCAAAACACATATTATCTAAATCACCCTACACTTAAAAGTGCAACGACATGTCAATACTCAGGCGCGCGAGTGTCTGGGTCACGCCACACAACAGCTGACTGTCGCGCATCGACCTTGAACTTACTTTGCGCCTATTTATCGGTATTATTACTCTAAATGTTACCATATAACATTTTGATTTATTTAGAATTTTAGTGTGTTAGGATCATTTAAGTAAATGTAGTTGTTGCTAAGTTGTTAAGATTTACATTATTATTTTCATAACGTACCTACTACCTTAGAAAAAGCTGCATATGTTTTTATTTAAACGTTTTAATAAAGTCGAGAATGGACGACTTCGCTGTCGAAGGTTCGGATTCTTGCATGATTAGGAAGTCTGAACTTACCATTATCGAGTAGCCCCGGATAAGTCGTTAAAATAGTTCTTGTGTTGGGAACTCGTGGATTCATCATTCATGATACCATTCCTACGCAAAGGCTGCAGATGTTCTGGATCTGCATACATCCTTCTTGCATGACCCAAGTTTTCATTGGATCGAACATAGCATGTCATTATTGTCACATACTCACTGTTCGTGTAATCACTCATTTTGACCGCAAGAAACTAACCAATAACCAAAATAATTTCATACAACGTCACTCGGTACCGAATTTCGCACGACTGAGGAAGTGCTTGAAGGTGTCGGCGGTGCGGGAGCGGGCGGCGCGGCGCGGCGGCACGCTTTGTACTTGCGCTTGCGGCGGCGCAGCGGTGAGGGCGGCGCGATCAAAGGATTTTATTACTTAGATTTAGAAGTTTCTACTCGAATTAATATTGTATAAAGTAGGGTAACAATAATGTGTATTTATGAAGATTTTTTTCATTTATGTCATCTTTCTCTAAACAACGTTGTTTTATGAATAACTTATTCTAAATTAGTAACTAATAGTGGTAAATTAATTTTACACTACATAAACAAAAACATAAAAAAATTAAAATAAGTATGCCAAAGTGTTCTAAATCATGTACTTGCCATGCACAATTTTTTTCGTGACGATAAGCGATTCCACCCAGTATGTATATTGGCACCTCTGCCTATTCTTTTCGTAATTTATGTACCTACACTCACGTGTTATTTTTGGCCAGCGTTAGTCACTTAAGCTTTCCTACTTGGTGAGTAATATCTCGTTTGTAGGACTTTACTCAAGATTGGTGCCATTTTATACCCTTGCAGATAATTCTATCATACTAACGTGTTGGAGAATATATTTTTGAGCTTCAAGAAATAAATAACAAATACAGTTATAAAATAAATTACTAGTTATTCCTTTATACGGTGTAAAGAATTAAATATGATAATTATACCTACTGGATGTAACAAGTCAATCGGCTGGTAAAAGTTTACATTATCGTTTATTGTGGATCACCAATATTCAAGCCCAATAAGGTTGAATACAGTATTATACAAATACAGGAATTAATCTGCCTAATGGAGGCTTTTACTTTGTACAGTTGACGGTGCAAATAGTCTATCATTCAAATTGCCTTATTTTTGTACGATCTATACACAGTATAAAACAAAGTCACCTACCGGCTGTCCCTATGAAAGCTACGATTATTTAAACTACGTAACGGATTGTAATTCAGTTTTTATCAATAGATAGAGTGATTGAAAAGAAGGCTTTAGACTTAGGCACCTACAGAGCCGTAACTAGAGTCGAATTTGACGTAGGGCAGCATTGGTTACAGGTAGGGCGGATGTAAAAGGATATCATAATAGATCTGCCCTCGAAGCAAGGGCTTCTAAATCAATCACCACGTATACTGATATAGATGGTTGAACTTCCAAATTTGGATGTAGAGATCCATGTATGAGTGAGAGTTAGGTAATAATTAATTGTTGGGTGGTTGGTTGGGTTAATTATAATAATGTATCTTAGTTTTCGGTATTTTTAAGATAGGGCATTGTGATTTCTAGGTAGGGCATTGCCCCACAATGCCCCCCCCCCCCCCTACCCCCCAGCTACGGCCGTGGGCGCCTACAATAATTTTTGTCATAGGTTTATGACGTGTAGTGTAGTAAGACAAAATATCTACACACGTGTGAAACTAGGTGGGCTAGGCTGTTTTTAACTATAATGATGTTACGCTAATCTTTTATTACATGGAATAGGTATAGTTTTGACTGATTTTGACTTGTAAATTCTTCTCCATAGAATTACTCCCCAGTAGTAAGCTATGTTAGTCCGTGTTCCATAAACTAATTTAGTCCTAACCGACAATCTGTATCAGCCCATATACGTCCCACTGCAGGGCACGGGCCTACTCTACAATCGACAATACGATTGAGAGTGGTTAGGCCATATAGTCCACCACGCTGGCCTAGTGCGGGTTGGCGGACTTACATACCATAGAAATTCTTATAAATCGCTATGGTATGTGGGTTTCGATTTCGAGGTTTACGATGTTTTCCTTCACCGTTTTTAGTGCGTGGTGATTGACTATCAATACACACATGACTCCGAAAAGTCAGAGGTGTGCCCTGGGATTCGAACCCGCGACCACCGTGAACATGTTGGCAGCCGCATCCGGTCCGTTTACCAACAGGCCACCACGCACTTGTAACCTACCGCACCTAACCGACAATGATGGTATCAAATACTGAAGTCTCGTCCCCTCGCTGAACGGTTTGGTCCCTTACCAAACTGCAAAATTCTATTTTTGGTGTGAGTGTGTGAATAAGAGGTGGTGCCAATAAAATATGTGTGTGTGGGTGTATATCGGTGCATAATTATGACCGACAAGAGATTGCCATCCCTCGACTGTAAGTGGTCTATTTAAATTGCACTGCAGTTACTGAAGCACTGGAATCATTTTGTCATGCCATTTTGGAAAAAATGTTGCAACGTGGTTTTAAAGCGAAAGTGCGAAAAAGCCGAAATCCTAAATTAACTGTTTTAAATAGTTTTAACACCGAAGGTAACCTAACCTTGACACTAGAAACTAGAAAGTATTGTTATAAGGAAAGAAAAATGATTTATTAGTCACAGACGTAACGTACAGAACATGGGTCAAATAAAAAAAAAATAGTATCTACTATTACTTAAACCTAGCTTTTGTTCATTATCACAGAATATTTTATATAACACCAAAGGAATAAATATAATAAGGGTATACGTGTTGTAGAGGGAGCGGAGTTGGAGTGCTTTCTATCGACTTATTCAAATGTTCTCGCAAATCGGATTTGCCGTGCAACTTGTTAAGAAAACTCCGTTTTACTTTACCTTTGTCTTTCTTTACATTTTTTACCTTTGGAAGTTTAAATTGTGTTTTAAAATGGCTTTGTGAGAGTACAACGAGGAGTCTTAATGTGGGTGGTGGAAATATGTATTTTTATGTATTTAGTCCGTGGTTCTTAACCGGTGGCCCACGGATCACTGGTTGTCCCTGGAAGCATCGAAAATGGACATTCTAAGGCCATACATAAAATAATTAAATGCCTGTTTTATTTGTGTACAGAGATAAATTATTTTTTCCCTTTATTAATTTGCATTTCGATTACTACTACATTAATATACATGCAAATTGCAAACCATTCATTCAACTCGATAGTCAATGGCTAAACAATAATTTGCCAAATGGTCCCCCATGACTAAAAGGTTAAACCACTGATGTAGATTGTATAGACTTCCTCGGTAGCGTAGTTGTACCCCGGTACGGTTACAAAGCTGAGGTCTCGGGTTCGAATCCCAAGTCCGGCAAAGTGATATTGGATTTTTCTATTCATTATCAGCCTGGAGTCAGGAATGTGTACGCAGCAACAGCCTCGGTAATACAGTATGATTCCGAATAGGCTATCACTACAACCCCACTTACACGGAGAGAGTATCTCGCTTCGAAGACACGACTATCGAACGGATATAAAAAAAAGTTTTATGGTGTTAACGTTTTAGAATACGATAATATTATAATAATTACTACATGCGACAATAGAAAACGATTCTCGCCTAAAATCAGGCAAAAAGTTCTGCATGTAAATGAGGCTTTACATACTAAAAAAGTGGGTCAAAATCGCGTCTTAAGGAGTCGGTTACAAACATACAAACAAACATACAAGTGAAGCTAATATAAAGCGTGTAGAAATAAAAAATATAAAGAGTTTGAGTTTTCGGTTTGCAAACGTATGAGTCATCCAGGACTGTATTCAACATAGCAACATAGACTCCCCCACTGGCACATCTTGAGGTGAAATTAAGCTGGGCAATCTGCGAACTTTATTGGCCATACCGACTTTTGCTAATCCATCTAGAATTTGATAGGTGTAAATTTAATAATTAAAAAACTTACTAGCTTTAAGGTTTATGTTTTTTTTGGATAAAACATGGAAAAAGTAAGTTAATTAATCTAGAGTTTTAATGGAACACAAAGTCCTCGTTATTAAATAACTTAAAAAGTGGAGGTTATTAATTCCACTGCTTTTTTTTAACATTACCTCAAGTGCATGTTCAGTTGGAATTAGGCCTGTTCGGTATCAACCCGTATACGTTCCACTGCAGGACATAGGCTTTCTCTATCGAGAGTACGGTTGAGGTAGGTTAGGCCATATAGCCCACAGTCTTTATATATCATATAAATTCTTCCTTTGGTTTGCTATGATTTGTTATTGGTTTCTTCGCTATGGTCTGCACCCTTACTATGTTTTCTTTCACCGTATATTTATATGTATGCATGTAGTACGTCAATCACGACTATCAACATACACAACACTCCAAAAAGTCTGAGCTGTGTTTTGGGATTTGAACCTGCGAGCACCGTGAACGTGTTGTGTATGTGTCTATTTATTAATTGAACTACTTATAAATTATAAGTAATTGCTACACGAAGATAACAATGTTCTTGCCCGTATGTCCCTTTAAATAAATACATACCAGACTCAAAAACAACAGCAGGTGATACGTTATTCTTTCTTCGGAGAGCGTACACCAAACTCGATGGAATATTCAGCAAAATTACGTAAGTATGTTGAGTTTTGGGTTCAGCCTATGTATATTCGGTTTCGACCAGATTGTTGAAATTATATCGATTTGACACACAATAATGTTGTTGGATGTTTATTGATTTCACTGAAGTCTGCACTTACAATCAAGGGCAATGTAATAAGTAATGAAATATTATAATATTAGGGTATATTCACACTGCGACCAAAAACTAGTGATTTCAGACACAATGCAACTAAAACTTTTGCAAAAAAACGACTTTTAAATATTTTTTCTTAACGTCGTATTTGGGTGGTAAATACATCGTTTTCCTACTTTTAAAGACGCTATGGTGTGCAAGGGTTTAAATTATTATTTTATCAAAAATCATGGATTTACTATTGAATTGGATTAGATATGCCATATACAAAGAAAAATTCGCGTTGTTTTACGAAAATGTTAGTGTCACTAAAACTAACACCCGGCTCATTTTTGATCGCGGTCTGGATATACCTTGTGTAGTAAATAGCATGACTGTACATGAAATACATAGCAAACATGAGATGTAATGTTAACATTCATTGATGAATCAGGAATTTAAAGGAAATATTTATGGTTTGCAGCCTACAATATTACACCAACAAGGCGACGCTAAAGCCGTAAGAGAAAATCTACGACGTATTAAAGAAACTTGCAACAAATAAATGTGGTTTTCTCACAATATTTTGTGTGAAATTACGCGTTGTATCGATCGTCCCCCCGGCCTGTTGCATAAATGCATTAACCTGAAGGCAGCCACCTCGCGAAAATATTGTCTAACTTACAAGCATTAGCGAGATAACCATCTCGCTCTGGTCGACACTTTGTCTAAATTGCGTTGTACTAATACGATGTGGTCACTTTCTCTTGTTTTTTTTAAGTCGTGGCAAGTGTATGTCATATAATGCAAATATGTTTAGTACATTTAAGAAATTCAGGAGTTTTTTGAATTGAGAATTAAATCTAATTTTATAACCCTTAACGTCCAATGGCACATACTCGTAGAAAGTGCGGCTTGACCGACACCAAAGATTGATACAGCGATATAATTAAAAATTATACATTAGGTTTCTTGATGTTTGCAAGTTGTAACATACAGCCAGTTTACACAGGTAGTCTTAACACTAAAATTATTTTGTGCGTGAATTTTTCTGGTCTCACTTCTAAAATTCGGAACTGAAATTTTGACTGAATTATTTTTCTTCACACAGACCGAGCTTCTTCTCTTAGAATATGAAAAATATCAAACTAAAATCTAGAAAAGTCAAAAAAATATTTTTTGCTTTAACATCCCACCGCTCTCAACTTGTAGCAAGCCGCGACCGCCTCCGTCCGCCCTAAATTTATTCTTAATAAAGCGCGGAGGCCGGCCGTTGTATTTTTTTATATCTCGCTTTGTCGATGAAAGCTACCGATCTTGTGTTTCCTTTTGGGGCCTCGCGATCACGTCCCGCGCATCGATAGCCAATTGTTCCTGCGAGGATCGACTGACCCTAAGTAATTTTTTAGTGTTCGTTTTGAGGGATAATATTCGATGACCGAGTGTTTGGTGAATTTTAAGTTTGGTTTTTGTTTTGGATTAGATTGTTTTGTAAAGGATGTGGTGATTGTGTTATTATTTAAGGACTTGTAAATTGTCTAGAGATTATAATTGTAATCATGGTAGAGAAACCATTGTTGGGGTATTAGATATGAACGAATATAAGCTGATACAGTACAATAGACATTATATGATTTACTTATTTTAATTCTTATACTCACGAAACAACGAAGCGATAACAATTTGTAAAATAAACAATCCAATCTTCCCTCTTTATAATAATTGTATAGAAATACACCAAATATACGTTATCTATCTACATTAAAACTGATTTGGTCTGGTAGATTTTTAGGAAGTATTAGGGACAGTTTTGAGTCTTTCATAACCCAGGTGAAAATAGTAGTTTTTATTAGAGTGCCGTTGAATTTGACGATTAATTTGATGTGTTCATTTAGATTCTATGTCATATGAGTTATACTGGAGAGCGTATTAGTATAATAGTACCTTCTTTGATTATAACACTTGCGTTATTTTTGTTTGACGATGTAGGTAAAGTAGATTAATATATTTTATTCATTTATACTTTATTGTACACACATAAAGAAACAACAACATCGATTTCTACCAGAGAAGGAAATAGAATATATTTCTTATCTTCTTCTACCAGACTTTCTACCACCTAGTACCTTAATATACTTTCTTGCTTAGTATTATTAATTACGTACGATTTTTTACATTTCTAATCGTGAACAAAATAGATAAAATTCATGTCTAAAATATATTTACTCCAGACAAGACAGAACAGACAGAAATCTAAAAGCATGGACGTCATCAAACTGCCACGCCCGATGTAAATTACGTTCTTTCAGAAATGGCAGAGTGTGAAATAACTTCAGACACTGATATTCTAAAGCTTTAAAGATAGTTTTCCATAAAGGTACGTTTTAATTCCTTCCATCCCGGCAATCCATTATCCATTTTAAGTAATTCCAGACCAACAAAGAGAATTAAATTTAGCGGAAAACTAATTCCAGTGCCCGCCAAACTAATATCTTTGCCAAGTGGCCATAAAAAGCGGACAGAGAAGGTGGGCGTGCCTGTCAGTGGGCGTGGCGTGGGCGTGGCCTGAAAGTGTGTCACACGCCCCCTTATCTAAGATGGATTTATTTTCCTTGATAGCACTTAAGGAGCAAGTCTGTAATGGACTTTATTGTACCAGGTTTAGTTGGGTAGATTATTTTTGTATAATGTTTTTACTGTAGGGTTTTATAGGATTTTTATTACGTGCTATTTTATGGGGTTATCTGGAATTATTCTGCGTTCCAGATTTGGGACTTAATTTTCTTATACTTAGTTTTATGCTACGCTTATGTGTGTTAAGAGAAACCATGATTTTATTATACGCAAACTTTTGGCATTCAAACAACCCGGTTGAATTACTCTTTTGAGATGCACAAGTCAGCGAAAATAATCCGCATCATAGTAGATTGCCATACCTAAGATAACAATCTTGGCTCTTATATATCAAATTTTATGTGGATTGCTGTTACAACTAAGTAATAAATAGATAACGCAAATATTTATCACATTTCATGTTTAGTTATTGTCTATTCGGTAGGACTAAAGGTATTTTGTATTCGCACCATCTTGATTAATATCAAATACTATTTGAGAAATATCAAGGGCACTTCTTCACACACACATAAATCATATTTCACATACTTTATTGATAAATATACAATTTACATGTCTCCTCAGTGTTTTTGAAAAATCACTAACATCATTTTTTTATTGCGACGATTGGCGTGACTATCAAGCCATTCGCCTAATGGTAAGCTAAACTAACTAAGCGATACTACCGCTCATGGACAGTAAAAAAACTAAGCAACACCATGAATTTCAAAGCAATGCTTGGCATTTCACTGCACTCACCATCCTGAGACATACGATGTTAAATTTCAATATGTCATGTTCTTCAAACCGGAATACAACAGTGCATTTACACTACTGATTCGTGGGGAAATAGACATTGCGGTTGTACCTACCCCTAAGTTTAACTTATGTCTTGGAAATCTGCCATACAAACTTTTGCTTTGTAGTATGTATAATATGTTTACAAGGTGGTAGAACCCATTTGTAGTTTCATAAACTTAATACTATTGAATTTTATTTGAAATACGAGAAACTTTACTCCAAAAACCCTTAAGAATTTTGTTTTGGTTTAGATAAAGTAAGACGGGAACGCTATCTATATTGAGTTACAAATCGGATTGACAAAATAAACATGGAAGCTAAAAAAGCTATAGCGCTGCAGTGCATTCTAGCTGTATTGCAGCTGAAAGCTGAATGGTGAGCTTTGTTATTTGACGTCTCATTTTTTTTTTGTAAAAAATAAACACTAAGGCTGAGTTGCACAAACTAACTATGCCAATACATTTTCCCTTGAAAATGTCAATCACATACATTAGCAAGGTCAAATACGTCTAAAATGTATGGCGATGACATTTTCAAAAGCAAAGGTATCCCTAAAGTAAGTTTGTGCAACTGAGCCTAAGTAGTGTAGCTAAATATAAGCATACATTAATATCATTTAAATTATTTATAATATACAGTCTTGTTGTCATTATACTTTATTTTATTTTGCACTTTAGTGATTAAAATTGACATCGCAAAGAAACCTGTATATTTAAAAATTCTTCGCTACAATTATCATGGTGGTTTATCGGCCTGTCTCTATAATCCATCTATCTGTAACAAGAGATTTCATTAGATATTTTAATTTATTTTTTGTTTCAGCTAACAAAGCTAGTAACACAGATCACGCCCAAGATCTGTGAGTACAAAGTTCATTGTTAATATGTTTATATTTTGTGACCAATTACAGTTTGGTATATCAGTTAGATATTGCATGAATAGAATAGTATTTCAAATGTTTGGTTTGTTTCACATCTGTCCTTGTAGCTTCCTAATGTCAGTGGTACACATTTTTATGACCTACGGGATAAACATAGCGAGTCTTTGGGGACGCCAATATAAAACATTATTTATCAAACAGTACATGCGTAGGATTTTTAAGTCAATTATCTTTATATCCCAACGTAATAACATGGAAAACATAAATATTAATTAGACAGGTAATGTTTTTTTTATCAGCCTGTACTGTCCCACTGCAGGGCAAAGGCCTCCCTTTCCTTTTTCCACCCGTCTCTATCCAAGGCTTTTATTCGCCAGTTGTTATGAAAATGGTCTAAGTCATCTTTCCACAATATTTTTTTAATGATGAAATTATTTATGGTAAATATTTAATTAAATACAACACTCTTTAAAGCATCGGTCACCCTGAAAACTTCCATATCGCACGTCCCTACAAAAAACACATATAATTCAGTGAAATAAAGGTGGCGTGTTATTTTCTTAGTAATTCTTTCAATTTGATCATGTACATGTAAATGAGGTTTGTATAACAGAGTGCTGGGGGGCGCGGGAGGGGTGGGGTAGCAACGAGTGCCCCGCTTTAATATCTACGGGAACATTCTTATTATCTTGTCGGAGGTGCGTTCCCGTTGAACTGCGATTTCACTTGCGGGTTTTTTGACGTGTCTCTGAGGTTTGGTTACTGTTCACAATACGGTAAAAGTGATGTTTCAATGTGTATTTTATTATAGTACATATTAATGTTAATAAATAAATAAAACTTAGGCTAAATTGCTCAAAATTTACCTTAGGTTATACGTTCTAAGTCTTAAATATTACTGGTTTTATGGGTGAACATTAAAAAACTATATTACAAAATTAATAACAACATCAGCCCCAGAAAGATCACTGTTTCAGGTCAAGAATTTCGTCACTGCCTGGTTTCAGTGGCGTCTTTCAGTCTTTATCTTTATTTTTCTTACTTAATTTTGTCCTTTATTGTTCACCAAAAAAACTTAACCATTAAACATTATACTACAAAGTAGTACAAAAATAAGTCGTATCGCTCGAGGCAATCTCTTAGCCACTACCTTGGATAGAAATAAGAAAAGGAGAAAGACTGGGCAGTCAATATTGTAATAATACCTTTAGGGTATGTCTTACATATAAAAACATATTTATTAACTTATATACTTTATTGTAAATTAAATAAACTTTACAATAAAATATTATATTACATAGCAGTATAAAAGGCGGCTGATCACTCGAGGCAATCTCTTACTGACTACCTTGGGATGGATATAATTATCATATAGACGTTTAATCATCGTACCAGACATAACTTTTATACCGATGTCTATTGTTTTATTCTAATGATTCTAATGGTGACATAAATGTCCGACATGGATATCTGTACTGTTTACATTTGGACACAACGTGTTCACATAGCGAATGATGCGATACTCATTATCGTGTCACAATAAATTTGCAATCAGACATTCGTGCTCATACAGAGACACTTCGATGTATACACTTACAGCCACTGCCAATAAATAATCCTAATCCAAAATTTGCCGTTTGAGATTAACAGCTCAATCTTTTTTCTGATACTATATTGTCAATAATCAATCTCAGTAGTGAAAAAACTATGGCAACATGGTAAATAACAAATCGAAAATTAGAAAACAATCCAGATTGACTTCAATCTAATTTTTTCGATTGATTATTGGCATCGGCCGTAAGTGTACTGTGTAAGTTTCATAGTCTAAACGTACCTTACTGCACCTTTATTCACTTGTTAACTTGTCTAACACACGTCATGTGCAATGGAGACAGTGTCGTGCGAGTGTCGCTCGCTACATTTTTCCAATTTATCCGTCGGCGACGTGTCGTGAAAAATCCTCTTTTGATTTATTTTTTAATTCGCCATCTCATTTCAATTTATGAACGCGCTGTAGCTTTGTAGGCATTTGTTACTTGTCCAACATTGTATACATGCTAATGTGTTGAATTAATCGATTTGGGAAACTTGAAAAATGTACCTCAATATTTGCTTTTCAACATTCAAAGTTTGTTGAGGTTACGTTTTGAATGTATATTGAGCTGATTTTAATATGAGGGAAAGCATAACCATACACATAATATACACCTATAGTTAATATTATAATATACATATTATAATATTATGTATATGTTAATATTATAATATACATATACATAGCATACACCTATAGTTAATATTAAATGCTTTCATATGTGATTTTATATTAATATTAATTTGCAAGGACTATATTATAAACATAGATATTCTGTTGAAGTTGTTTTTTATGTATAAGTAAAACATGCAGAATATATTCGTTGACCAACTTCAGTGATGTTATTGAAAAATCATTTTTATCGTATCGTCATGGTCGCCATTTCATATTTTAAAAGAAAGCGTAGCCTCACCCTGTATTAGATTGACCACTATTAAAATACATGAACGATTACCAAAACATTTGACGCTCAACCCTGCACAAGAAGTGTAAAACAGTCCATTATAATAATATCAAAATAGTTTTATGATAAAGTGCGGATGTATCCGGGACAATATCGGAGGGAGCCGTCGGTCACAAGATGGCGCGGCAAAAAGCTCGCAAAGTAACAGATGATCTTCATTTAAATATTTTGGAGGGACGCCGGGCGTCGGGCCGCCCGGGAGGGAACAACGGATCACACGGGTGGAAGATTTTGTTTCTAGTTTTGTTGAAATTGATCTTTAATTAGAGTGATTTACAGGAATTTCTATGGTATGCAAAGTCCGCCAACCCGCATTAGGTCAGCGTGGTTGCTAACCACACTCATTCTCACTCACCAACTATGTGGCCTAAACACTCTCAATCGTACTCTCGATTATAGAGGAGGCCCGTGGCCTGCAGTGGGACTTAAATGGTACAGTACAGTATAGTAGTACAGTAGAGATAACTTCCAAAATATAGTCATTGAAAGAAATCGGAGAACTTCTGTATAAGATCTATGTGGAAGATAAATCCTCAAAACCCCGTAGGTACTTGAAATATTTATAGGACAGGTAAGTGGTTATAACACTATTATAATGATCGAATGAAAAAGTATTCCGGCGAAAATGCAATATTAGAACTTCGGTTGTTTATAATGTCATTTTCAAGTCTAGGTTGTATAGCTTTGAAAAGATCTAATGCTATGTTATATCCCATACCAAGAATAAACTTGATTTATTGTGGTGTTAGTTGGGTTTAACTCTCAATCTATTCTATTAATGACATTTTGTCAGATTTTGTTAATACGAGTAATTTCTATTGTTTCTGGATGACATCTGACTACAAAGACAATCATTATTTTAAAATAAATATTTATAAAAAATATATTGTAAACATCGGGTAGTGTGTCCAGTGCAAATGAGATGCAGGCCTGAGTCAATATCGCGGGATCAAAGCCGAGCGTCGAGCGCCACTTAGCGACAATATTAGTGCTGCTGCTTGCAAACGGTTGTTTACTCTACGGAAATCACGTCACAACCTTTAGCCTTTACACTAAAAAACAGGAGGGACAGCAGCGCTCAATCGATGTAGAATGATTACTTTCTCTGTGAATCGATGGACAAGGCATGGGTCTTGACGTCTTAAATGATTAACCTTCATTTTACTCGTATGTTTTATAATTCGCAATGAATTCAAAAAGTCTGTACCGATGCAGCAGTTTCGCAGACGTTTCATACCATTTGATAGGTATATTGTATTCGAATATTCTACTATTCATCTAGGCAAGAAGAATGTACAACATCATACCTTAATATCAAATGTACAAAATTTAACTCTATGGGTCGGTACATACTTGAGGGAAAATGATCTGATGGAATCTGACCGATAATACGCGACGTATTTTCCATCATATTTATATCGACTCTTAGTATAATATTGTACTTGACATTAAGGTACGAAGTTGTATATTATTCTGTCGAATACAATATACCTAGCAACTGGTATGACGTCTGTGGAATAGCTGCATCGATAAAGGTAGTTTTTAATTAATTAAGAATTATAAGTAAAACGAAGGTTATTAATTTAAATTCGTTTGATTACCTGAATGCCATGTTTGTATTGAGACATGAAGACCAACAAATCGTCAATATGTCCATAAAATCGCGGGTGAAAATCGCGTAAATCGATGATTTTCTAGATAAAGTCTAAACAGTATAAGATGGACGGAAATAAAAGGCAGAGTAAGTACTGTGAAATATTAAGATCTAAAGTTCTGGTCATAATAATGTACCGGAACGTAGGGTTGAGTTTGAGTATAACTATTCACGTGGTATAATGTTCTATGTGAATAGAAGTTGTACTGTTACTACGAGATTTGTATGTTATGTGTCACTTGGTTTTAGATAGTACTCGTACGGACATTCCAGAAAAAAAGCAAATAATTATTTGAATGTATTCAACGTTATAGTGTATTTAAGTGTACTAATGTTGGTGAGAAAGTATTTGCAAGATATGTGTTTGTGTTAAATGAAAGGAAATATAATAAGGATCAAAAGAATAAAAACAACCAGTAAGTAATAAACAGTGTAATGAAAAAGAAAAAAAATAAAGTGAAAAAAAATATATGAAAACTTGATGTGCACCTTCTATAACAACAAAACACTCCCAAACGTCTTCTATAAAATTACATAAATCATACACGGAGGAAAAAAAATTAGCTTCGCTCTTAACTAGAATTGCTGACTGTTGTGAATGAAAAACAAATAACAAAAGCAAAAAACTTAATCTAACACAATTAACTTGAGAATTTCAATTTATTACCGCGGCTATGCGTGTTCACTTATTTACCTAAGACTAATCCCACAACAAAAATACCTTATATACAATATGCCTGAAGTAACGGAAAAGTGGACCTAATGCTACACGTGACACAAAAATATCCTATTGTTAACGATTGATGTGATCAATGGTCAAGAGACGGCGCCGGAGGTCCCAGGGTGTGACCAGCGCTGGCACCTCCGCGCAGTCGGGTTGTGCTCGCTGCTGAGACAACGAATGCTCACTGTATCTCCAGCGTAAGTCATCGTTGTACAATTGTGTATATATTATGCTACCTTGTCAGTTTAAGTAATCCCATTTTTTTAAAACCTAAATATATCTGAAACAAAAAAGAAAACATAATTGTTAATAATGCCATAAACCTGCTTAAGCAGTTATTTCGGTTACTGGAGGCAGTTGCTTAGCGGCATGCATATAATATTTTTGCCAGTAATTTCCGCACCGAGAACTGCAACTAGTACAGGGTTGGTCTTTGGGTATCATGTTCATGAGCATCGGTATAACATCGGTATAAGTACCTATCAGGATGTCAGTACTAGAAACTGAGAGAGACTTGACATGTGAAATCTAGGTACAGGGATCAGAACCATGGCTTCTTGATTCACAATCGTCTAACAAATTCACACAGGGCACAGAAAATACTAAGATTTAATTTGATTCAACACGTGTCGCGTTGGGGTCGGGTGTTGTGGCGTTTCAGTAGCATGTTTCCGCCTTAACTCGCACAACACACACCTATGCCTAAGTAGAAGTTAAAATGCTTTAGACACTAACACAAGAGAGAGAGAGGCTAGAAATTAAAAGCTGATAAGAATACTCACATAAAGAAAGAGTAGAAAGGCGCTTAGTACCATGGTCACGGCTCGCGTGGAGCCGCGGCATGCAGCGCGGGCCAGCCGCGCGGCCGGGCGACGTCAGCGTGACGCCGGCGGCCGCCGCACCGGGCGCGCCGTGCCCTGCCGCCGCCGGCAGCCACACATGCGACTGCCGACCTGCACACACAACACAATATTATAGACACACTATAAACATGGTCCGAGCTTCAACACTTGCAGGAGCAGCACCGAACTGAGAAGGACACACAGACCAGAAAATGACACATAATAGACATATTCCAAGCTTCAAGTCTTGCAGGAACAGCACCAAACCGAGAAGGACCTCACACAGACTAGAAAATTATGGTTGATAGATAAATAAGATGTTTGATGTATATAACCGCACTACAGACATGTTCAAACTTAACACTTGTAGGAGAAGCACAAAATTGTTGATAAGTCAATAGGATAATTGATTAAACACGTGGCTATGTTTCATAGTTGCATTCACGCTGATTACACCACGCTAGAAGTTTTAAATGACTGGTTAACTTAACAGAAAAGTCTTTTATGTACGAAAAATATTTACTGATCTCCAATTCGCAAACACCTTAATAAATTTCTATTTCCAACCTAATAAAGTAATTAGTTAACCTCAGCTTCCAGCTACTGCATCTTAAATAAGTGAGGGTAGATGCACATCTGAATACAGTTATACACTAGAAACGAAATTCAAGTCTTCGTAGTTCAGTTGACAGAATGCTGTTATTGATATCACGGATGTAACAAGGCCAGACAAGTTTGACTAATACAATAAAATGAAAGACTCTAAAACCTCTTACTGCGTGTTAAAACAAAATGGCGACTTACCATACCGGCGCAGGCCACGCTTTTGGCAGGTCCCTGGCTCACTGTTGAAAGAAAAAAATAAATTATCCTATACAATTTTACTAATGTGGGGTAATTTTTTTAGAAATTTCTAGAGCTTGCAATTATATTTGCACATGATCACAACTAAATTAGTACTTTCAAAATATGTAGAAACTTCAAGTCATATAGTTTTGGTAAGAAATTATGAAATTCAATTAATTTTACAAAATATCACAAAACTAGGATATTATTTTTAAAAGTTTATAATCCGCTAAAAACTATGTTAATATGACACGTAGAACACGTTACAAAAATGCATTCCATGTCTTACTCCAATTTAGAATACAGGACACAAAAAAAAGGAATACTATCACGTGGTTGAACAAACCAAGCGTCAGTCAAATGATACACAGAGACAAATGGCATACAAAAATAGGAGATTTCATAAAAATAATGAAATAAAATATATTCAAATGTACTCACGTCCTGCTGCGTCGCCCGAGTGCAAGATTAGCGTATGCGTAGCCCCTTAAATACTATACGCAGTGACACTACGTGTATGCATATTGACGTAAGTGTAAAATCATTAGAAACATATATTTAATATTTTTTCAGTTTTAACAAATGTAAATAAATATGAAAATACAAATTCTTCTGTATGCCTTTGCCGATCCCATGATATCATGATACACCTAGAAATAGCTTATAATTTAAGTCCAGTTACAAGCATCGCATAAACTCTTTTGTTGTAAGTCTGTTAGTCTAAAACGCTAGCTGTTGGTAAACTTCACATAGCTCTGTTTGTTTTGGAGATTTTTTAGCATACAAGAATCTTACTGTTTTTCTACATTTTGATCTCAATGAATTATTTTATTTTATACTAGCTGTACCCGCGGATTAGCGACTTCGTCCGCGTGGAATTTAACAAAAACTTTATTTTTCTAAAATAAAAGATTTTTTCTAAAATTAATGTAGCCTAAGTTACTCCTTATTATATCAGTTACCTGACAATAAAAGTCCCGTCAAAATCGGTCCAATCATTTCAGAGATTAGCCGGAACAAACAGGCAGACCGACAGACATACAGACAGATAGACAAAAAAATATAAGGTCATTTTCGTTATAAGTATCGTGTATATAACGATATGTATTTTTTTTATTTTCACTTTACAGACACTTCAATTTTATTTATATGTATAGGTTTCTATGTATTAAGCTAAAATCAAGGAAGAACAATGAAAAGGTAAGTTATAGCAGAAAATCAACAAAGATTGCTACTTCCTATTTTCATATCTAAAAACAAAAAACAAAATTTTAATCCAATAAGGTTCAAAAATGTTTATTTCAGGGCTTATTGAAAATTGTTTGTTATTTTTGATATTACCTAATGCAGGTATAGTAAGATCTAAAAGGCTAAAGTACATGTATTGTTCAACGAAAGAAATATTGTTTTTATTTGCATTGATACAACCAACCCATGACACTGTTACAACCAACGTTAGAGCTAGGGATAATTGTAACCAATTCCACGCTTTTTATGCGTATTTTTTCTCAAAATTCGTATTATCTGTTGCAAACAAATTGGTGGTAATAGGAAGCTGAAAGACCAATTTATCATGTGTCGTAATTAGTATTTTTGACCTAATAAGGTTTGTGAGAGATATTACGAGAAAATTAAAAATCGTTACGTTTATCTCTGGTCTCACCTACATTTCTTCTTTATTCCTGAGTTTACGTGAAATAATCTTCTGGTGGTTATCGCCAAATCAGTGTTTAATGCTTACTGCTCATCAGAAATATTAATTTCATTTTTTTTAATGGTAAGCTATATGACCGCTCTTAAACAGTAGCTAAACCAAACAACACCTTGAATAACAAAGCAATGCTTGATATTCCATTGCGCTCACCATCCTGAGACATAAGATGTTAAGTCTCAATATGTCCAGTAGTTAATCTGGCTACAATGTCCTTCAATCCGACACAAATCAGTGCGTTTACACTGGTGTTTGGTGGGATAAATCAATGACTACCACCAGTATCAATTTATGAGAAACACTACATTCTGCGTACCATTTCATAGATTTCGTTCTTATTATCATAACAATTTATTTTTCTAGTTATTTTCAAGATATTACAAAATTCAATCATTCGAACAATAAACTTTGTCGTTAAATTATATTGGGAGAAGACGAAATACGCAATTTTTACTTACGTCGTTTTTACCGACGGCTGACGTATCTTAATAAAATTTTCCAGACTACCCACTTTTTACAGTTATACATACATGATAATTGAGACTTTTAAATTAATAAAATTATCACATTATCTTATAAGTTTGGATTGTAGTTTAATAATTGTACCAGCAACATAAAAAGTAATAATTACTTAAATGTTAGGCAGAAATATTACTACAACACGAAGTATTCCATAATTTTAGTCAGATATGATAGGAAATCGCTATGATTGTCTGGTCAAATTAAGTCCTAGTTCACTATGGCTGATTCGCCAAAGGGATAATTATTTATCATTTAGATATTAATGAAAAATAACGAGGACGAAATTGGTTTAGGTGAGTTCCAAGTCATTTGAAATTTGAACGATTTTTTTTTAACATGGTTTTATTCTAACTTTTGTATATAACCATAAAGTATTCATCCATTTAACAATTACTTAATAAATAGTAGAACTATCAGTAAGAAATTAGGGACAATAAAAACTGTTAGGTTAAATTCTTTTACATATTCTGAAAAACAAGGTATTTGTAAGCATCTTGTACATAGTTTTGTTTCGTAACTACCCTCGCTTAAAAATTTGAACCGCATCGTTCAAGTTTGAGTGTGTTGAGTAACTAAACTTTTTTATTGTCCTACTTATTCAATTTTATTGATTAATTACAACTCGTGGTGGACTATTATTAATATTAATATTTGCAGTTATTATGATTTAAAATATTTGTGAAAACGTTCAACTATGCGAGATACATTAATTGTGCAAATATTTAGATTATACTATTAGAATATGTCAAAGTTTTTATTGAAACAAAAAAGGCTCTCAATTTCTATTTTCATATATAGTAATGTACTCTGTGATTTCTATGTTATTGTAGAATAGTAGAACAATGGTAAGATGGCAGTGTCTCACTGTGGTCTCACTAATCTATATTTTTTTCTTGGTATTGGCGGATTGCATTGTATGTTTTAAGCGCACCTAATATCACTGCGAAAGTAGGTATATTAATTTATCTTTATACCACGTCTTATATAATATGTATAACATATTTACAGTTACAAACCCAATAAGTTTTATTCTAACTAAAATATGTCTTCATAAATATACTTGACAAAAACAACTATTATTTGGGTTTGTACGAACTATGAAAGTAATAGAACTCAAAACATTTATTAATCAATTATTAGCATTTTTGTATGTTTTTCTGTGCGGTTGTGCGCATATAGAATGTATTCTGTGGTGCGCATTAATTTCTGAATCGGCTTACCACATTTCGAGTAAATGTGAATGTAACGAAAAACGTGGTATGGAGGTATTGATACCCCGAATGAACACAAAGGCTACTTTTTATTCCGAAAAATGTAATGTTTCCTTGGGATAAGCAAGAATTTTTAATATATTTATTACTTTTTTATACTTAAAAGGATGGGACGAAATAGAGGAGGACAGGATTACATGTCTTGAGTCATGGGACAAAATGAGCCGGAACAGGGTGGGATATATCGGGACGGGACGGGAAAAGCAGTACAGAGCAAGGCAAGTCACATTGAGTTACAATATAAATAAAAGAGTATTTTTGCGAAATAGAAATGTTTCGGATGTGGACTAGACTTGTAAACTATTTGCACTCGGGCGAAGCCGGGCCAGTCCCTTCTATAAAATAAGATAATATTTCATTTAAAACTAAGTGTCAGACAGTGATAGTGATAACAGATTTCAACAATTTATGAATAATAAAGGCAATAATATTGTACATAGAACATAATGTTTATAGCTGTGGTTTTTTATATAATTAAGGTGTTTGTTCCATGAAACAGGTGTATGACATCTATGACAATAATTCATCTTGCCCACAGGGTGAGGGCACAATATTATTTTTTACGTTTTTGCTTCGTGGGATCTTTCGGATTTTATATTTAGTACCATTTATTATAAATTTTACATTTTTCAACTCTGATAAATTTCCTTTCAAAACTGATAACATAAAATGTTGAAATAAAAGCGTTATTTGTGGATTTTATCGCGGTTTTGGATATTTTTTTTAATTTTTTAACTTCCCGATGTTTCGATTACGCTTTCGTGGTCACGGGGCGGACTGAAAACATAAAATTATTTCACCGCGTATTGTCTTTTTTGCATCATAAAGCTAAGTTTTCCTCAGCCTTTGTGATACTAGTAAGCTTAAAATCGCACGTTGTTGTTTATTGCTAAATACATTACCAAAGGCGTCATTGACCAGTCATCACCGGGCCTGAATTTTGTTTTCTTGTCGGACTTTTGTTTCAAAAAAGGATGAGAAAGCCTTTTTCAAGTATGTAAGTAACTATTTGTCGTGCATACTTCGCTTCTTTTTTTTAATTGATATGAATGGGGAGTCGAGCATACCATTCGCTTGATGGTAAACGATACCTATGACCGTTCATGGACAGTGGCAAAAATCAAACAAAACCATGAATTATAAAGCAATGTTTGGCATTTCACTACGCTCGCCATCCTTAGATATAAGAAGTTAAGTCTCAATATGTCCAGCAGTTACTCTGGCTACAATGTCGTTCAAACCGGAAAAAAACAGTGTATTTACACTGCTATTTGGCGGGAGAAATAGACATTGCAGCCAGGCAGCCTTTGCTATAAGAGAGAAATAGCTTCTATCGTATATGAGCTATAGCTTCGAACTATCCTATGAACATTTTTTGCAACGCTATCGGATAGTTATGAATGTTAATGTATTTCGTAAAATGCAGGTACAAGACATGAAATTGACAATTACCTACCAATCTCCAGACTCATCAGAACAGTATTAAAACACCAGAATCTGAACTAAAACATTTTCAATTTCTCAAAGAAAACCGCTCCTTTACATAACAGTACATAGCAGCCATTTTCCAGGGTGGGTAATTTAATAATGCCCACTTTCAAAGACAAATGTCCACCCGCCACCCCTGGGAAAATATTACGTAACGAAAATACAAGGAAAAAGGCTAGTGGGCGGGGCGACAGACCACGCCCACTGCGCAATGGGCGGGGCGTGAGAGATGAGTTTCTGTAGCTATATTGATGGCAGCAATTTAGCTTTGTCCGAGACTATGTACTGAAGCGAAATGATTTTCTCTAAGTGGTTTTAGTTGTAAGTTGGATGTGATTTTCTTGCCACGCGAAAATGAACTTTATGTAAAATAGATTAATAAAAACACTCAATCTTCACAAAACTAGTCTAGAATTCATACAAATATGTGTATCTCACGTCTTGTAAATACTTTAGTCCCACAAACCCAAGTACCGATATAAACAACCGGTAATTACACCATTATGTTTCGGTGCGAGTATTGAACTCGCGGACCTGGTTTCACAGCTAGCTATTCGTTCTTTGCACCTCTGAGGTTGTTACACGAAAACTTGTATTCGAAAGCATTGTAAAAAATGTACATATTTCAAATATGTTTTTGTTGTCAATACTGAAGTTACTCTTCGAAATTTCTAACCACATGGTCTAGCCAGGTAAATTGAAAAGTATTTTGCTGAAAAAGTTGATATCACATGGGAAGTTAGTCGGAAACCGAAATATAAAATTTAAAATTAAATTATTCGTATCGAACTGTGGATTGAATCACAATTCAAAGCATCTGCACGCTGCTACTGCAAGAGTGAGACCGTTACCGTGTTTAAATAAACTACCCATTTTAATTTGAATGTAATTGATGTGATTTGAGTAATCAGCAATCCAAACCATCGGCGTATCCTCTTCTGAAATTACACAGTCAATCAACCACAGCGAATTTATCTTTCCCCGGAGTCATAACCTCAGTAAATTAACTCTTGAATATGGAATCTTCGACCGACGTCTAAAATCTTAAAATAAAAGTTATCAGAATGTGTTTTTATCGCAAACACTGCATCTTCATTAATATGATTTCATGCATTTAGCAGTGACTCTTTAGTGAAACCAAACACACACCAACAAAATATTTATCAAGATGCAATACGAGCATTTTTATCAGAGTCGTGATATTATTGATCATCACGAGAATCGACGTCAAGTTTTTTAAGCTGTTGACAACGGTGGGAGAGGATGTTGATGAAATATTATGTCACTATTTCATTGTAAATGTTAATAAAGAATGTGATTGATTCAACATACTGGGTTAAGTCCTGACCTATAATAAACTATAATAATAACACCCAACAGTCACATACATAGTCCTGACCCCACACTAAGATCGAGTCTTGTGTCGATTGAGTCTTGTGCCGTGGGTATCAGGAACACCGAGAGACTCTTCAGTCTTACAAACATCCAGACCGGAAACAAATACTTGTCGCTCACGAAATTATTTATCTCGGTGGGGGATCAAACCCGCTGTCTCTGGGTTCACAGCCGGCGTCTAACCAATGACGCCACAGAGGCCGTATTACGTATGATTAGCATAATTTATTAAAATGAAGGCTTAAACTATTTTAATTATTTTTACGACATGACATGTAGTTTAAGAAAATCATTTTCATTTGATTATTATCTAAACAAAGAGTCATGAATCATATTGAATTATGAAAATAAAACCGTGTACCCTATTAAATGTAACATGAGATGAGATGAGATACTGCCGATCTCAGAAGAACTCGATTCTTCTATATGCAGGTTTTGATAAAGAATAATCTGTCAAATCTTAATGAAATACAAGCAATAATAGAAATCTAAGTAAAATACAAGTAAGTAACAAGAGAAGGAGGAGATCTATGTTGGCGGGCGACGACGGTGATGTAAAAAGATAAAAGTATAGATTAATATGTTGACTATTGTGGCTGCCTGCACTGTTATTCTTATGTGAAACTTGTTATGTAATTAGGATAAAGGTTTACATCAGAAGCTGATAGTATGACAAAGATTTAAATTAGTAAAGCTCCCAAAACATTGTGATCAATTTGCGATATTTAGGTAGGCCAACAATGTTTGCTATTTTTATCAAATAGGTCCGCATTAAAAAGCAGCACTTAACAGCCAAGTTTAAGTAGAAAAGGAGCTCTTTATTTTAACAAAATTACTGTACTCTAAAGCAGAACAAAAAAGCTAACAAATTAACGAGTTCCGAGCGAGTTTTCCGTGCAGTGGGGACCACACAAATGCTAATTTCTTAACAACTAAACATTTTTTGGCCTTTGTTTCAAATTAGAAGAGTACAGTTGTGGCAACAATATTGTCTGGCGAGGTAGTTTAAAATACACTGACATAAGTCATCAGTTAAGACATTGCCATTCAGTCATTCATTCTGCTTAGGCGTGGTCCCGGCCGGTGCCAGGGTCCGCTTTCCGGCTGAGTCTTTTTTTATTGCAGTAAATGGCGAGAAAAGCATGCATTTCGCCTGATAGTAAGCGATACGACCACTCATGAACAGTAGCAAAATCAAACAACACCTTGAATTACAAAGCAATGCTTGGCGTTCCACTGCGCTCGCCATCCTGAGATATACGACGTGAAGCCTCAATATGTCCAGTAGTTATTGTGACTACAATGTCCTTTAGTCCGAAACACGAGTCTTCTCCATTTCACCCGATCTTCGGCTCCGCAATAGTAAGGTTGTTTAAGACATTGTCAAGTAATTATATTCATCTAAAATGATTTCTGAGGACTAAGTACAAGCAACGATGTCGCAGTCGGACACCCGGATCATTTGATTAAGGTTACAGGAAGTCGTTGGATGCAGGCAACTTCTAACAGACCGATCTGGAGATCCTTAGGGGAGGCCTATGTTCAGTAATGGACTTTCTGTGGCTCAAGAGAAAGAGAGAAAATGATTAATTGAAATTGTTTTTCAAAAGTGCAATAATATTTAACGAAATTATTTTTGTCTTAAAGAATTATTGTAGTATTTAGAATTATTTTAAAACATGAATTATTGTATACGAGTATTAACATATTCTTGGTAATTTTAAACTAAACTTGAGTAACTTAATGACAATTACAGCTGTAGTCAACTATTGAAATACCTCCCAATAAATTGAAATGGAACATCAATCCAAAAAAGGACATCAAACATCCCTTTTGCAAAAACATAAAAACTGTTTACAAAATTTCACATCAAAGTCCGAGTTCCATTTAAAGTTGCCCGGGCGTGTACGTTCGCGGACCCAAACAGCTGACGCTTACGAATTAAAAAAAAAAAACGCATAAAGGACAAAAACACGTAGGAAACCGGGGAAAAGGTCCATCTCCACCCAATTCCTGTTCTTTGTTTTAGATATACACATATTTTATTTACTAAGTGGCTGCTTTGAATAAAAATGCGGTTTCCTTAACCGCGGGACCGTTAAAAAGTACAAAATGTTTCTCTCCGTAGATTTATGTGTTTTTACGACATTACGCTGGGAGATAGTACAATAGAAAATAATATGGCGTCGCATTTGTTACGTCTTCATTTGTACTGATATTAAAATAAAGCGGAGGCCGATTTATTTGGTCGCATTTGCATAATTTTGATTAAGTGTGGTTGAGTTTACTTTGAAATGTTCGAAGGGTTGCAAGCGGAGTGTTATGAAGCATTATTCGATTATAATATTATAATTTTTAATATTAGGCTTATTTTTGATCGTTGTATTTGGATATTGTAGGCACGTCTTGATCTTTATTCCACGTTTTGGTATTTTCCAAGATTTACCATAGCCTAGTAATTTTGCATTATAGATTTAACATAAAGCTTATAATTTCTCTACCATATTTTCATTTATTGAATATTGAATAAAAGATATACATATTTATTTACTTTATTTTGTGGTTATTATTTCCTAGACGTAGACATATGTACCACACAGGTATGCTCCTCAATATTTTAGTTATTGTGAGAGTAACAATTTGTACGCGATGTGGCGATAAATCACACATCGTGAGAGGAAACATACAAAATACACCTAGTGTATGAAAGAGTGTGCCAATCTGTATCTTTAAAATAATAAAAGTAAATTATTTTCCTTTAATAAATTAAAATGATTTTGATCACAATGACTGTGCATTTTGCACCACAGTGCAAATGGTTAACAGCAGGTTCGGTGGAGATGGGCGTCCGCTCGTGATCTACCGATCGCTACTCGATAATCGCGCGCACTGTGCAAACAGTCGCGGGATGTGCACGAGGTAAACAAATCATGCTTATACAGCGTGCGTTTTATTTCTCCTATACTTATAATTTATCTTTTATAGGTACTCCTTATTATATTGTACAGCGGTAAAAAGCGGCAGTAAATAGCTCATTATCATTACATGAATGCACGAGGAACGCGGCAATTAGAGAGAAGTGGCGGCGTGTTGTGATGTGAAGCTTGTAATAAACACCTGAAGCAATGACCACGACAAGTCAAGAGTGGTACCGGCAAAGAAGAAGAAGATTATATTGTATCATCACCATCATCATTATTATCTCAGCCACAGGAAGTCCACTGCTGAACATAGGCCTCGCCCAAGGATCTCCACATCGTCCTGTTGGAAGTGGCCTGCATCCAGCGACTTCCTGCAATATTATATTGTATTATGTTCTACAATACAGGTAGGCTAATGATGCTACAATACATTTTATGATATATGACGTATATGTATTGCCTTCCTGAAACAATATATATATTATAAGGATTGAAAGAAAGAAGAATGAAAACGATTTTTCTGTCATTCGACATGAATATGCTGGCCTATTCAATTGCTTCTTTCCATTTCATTTCTACTGTACAAAATTTAATGGTTTCTTACTTTTCATCTTATTAACGGAACACAAAGTAGATAATAATAAATATTTTTCGACCGGTGGATCGGTGGTTGTAATTCTATAACAAGAAGCCTTATAACATGTATCGTGTCCAATAATACTGTCTTCTTGATCTGAACAGATAACAGAATACTGTATGATCAGAACCGGTGCACAATTTCAGCTGATGATGATCATGTGGTAACAGGTTATAATTCGTTAATATAGTAGAATGAGTAGGTTGGTTGGACCAGGGTGCTGATATTGTATGTTCGAAACCTAAGTAGAGTAGAAGTACAGCCTTCTTATAGCTTGTTACATCTGAAGAAAGCATGGCTCAATAGCCGCAGCGCATTTTTGCGTTTCAAAAATGTTCAAATCACGACAATTCTAACGTAGTTTCAATTTATTTATTTATTTCATGGCACGAAGGTCGCTTACCATCCTCAGAAACGAGGTTAGCATAGAGATCCTAAAAAGATTGTTTATAGAATGTAAAGTTTACCAGCTCGCACTAGGCCAACTTGAACTACAACCTAAACCCTCTTAATCGAACTCTCGGGTATGAAGGACTCACACGTCAACAGCGGGTAATTATTGGTTCATACAATTACAAAAAATACATACTTATATTGGTAACATTACTTGTAGGGATAATGTGATAGCCTCCATGGAGCAGGTGGTTAGACGCCGGCTATAAGACGAGAGAAAGTTTGTGCAGCCTACAAATATTTATCGTAGGTCTGGGTATGTGTGAGACCGAAAATTATCCCGTAGTTTCTGATACCTAAGACATAATTGATCTTAATGTGGGATCAGGACTATTTATTAAATGTTAGGTGGATCTATTATTATTCAAGATAATGTAGCAGCCTATAAGTAAACGAGCGTGGGAGAAAGGCCCGCGTGGCGAGGCGGCGATCAAACGCCTTCGGCGTAGCGCACCGCAACCCGGTATTACGCGGAGTGCAGACCGACGCTCTGACCTCACAAGCACCTTGGGAATGCTACTTTCCTCTTATGAAGTTGTTATACTACTATAGAAACTCTTCACAAGACGTTGGAGGTATGAGAAGTTTGATTAGGCCGGTGAAGTGCTTAACAAAAGAAATTTTCGTAAATTTCGTAGGGGTGATGTCATTTACACGACTGTTGATTTAGTCACAAGCCGATTCATTTTACATCTTCTATTTTAAACTTAGTTGCCCAATCACGGATTGTTAGGAGATTTGTACGGTTAAGTCGCTTTAATGCACATAAAATACTAATAAAGTATATGCTATGTGATAATATCGCTCCTTTTAATAGTCATTTGTAAAGGCCTAATCGTAGTAACGGATAAATTTGTATTCATTTGTCAGACGCGTTTTAGATCTGATCAGATATTTCTTCGCGCACAATCACGGGTATCGGTTAGAAAGCTTATTTTAACATAAACCCGTTGGTTTTGAGCATGCATAGCCAATCGTCCGGGTGACATATCTGTGCCTATAGTTTTCGTCATTCATCATGGTGGCACTTCACATGGCTGTTTGTATTTGCTATTGGGTATTTGTCGTATTTGGCAAAATAAGTGACGTTAAAAGCAAACATGCAAATAGAGGCAAATATGACCATCTATACTATCGTATTTGTTATTCGCCTCTCTTGTCAAATAGGCAAATAAGGCCACACTTTCTCAATTAAACTGACCACACATGGTAATTGTTTGCCAAATACGCCAAATACACAAATACAAATAGCCATGTGAAGTGCCAGCATTAGACTTAAACACCTGTGTTGTTTCTGTTAAACATCACTGTCAGGCAATTATGAGTAATACGGTATTACTCGGCAGTATTACTACTTGTAATACCGCGTGTGTTATGTTGGTTAATTTCTTCTTCACATTCCTCTTTAAGGCATTACATTTCTTAGATAGAAAGGCACATGAAGCTGAATATTGTTCACTAAGTTATATCACAGCGCAGCGATACGAAACAGCGAAATTTTAAATTTGCGGTGTGGTTGTAGTTATAATGGTACTGTGGTAAGTTACCATGCAGGGTTCAATCAAGAAAAGGAAAAGGTGTGGCACGTGACATGATGATAAGGTTAAATTATCTGCATATGACCATTTTTTTATTGCTATGAATGGCGAGACCAGCTTGCCGTTCACGTGATGGTAAGCGACCGTTTATGGACTGTGGAAAAACCAAACAGCACCTTGAATTACAAACTAATGTTTGGCGTTCCACAGCACCCGTCATCCTGAGATATGATACATAAGATGTTAAGTCCCAATATGTCCAGTATCTACTCTGGCTACAATATCCTTCACACCGAAACACAACAGTGTATTTACACTGCTGTTTTGCGAGAGAAATAGACATTGCGGTGGTATCTACCCAGACGGCCTCTCACATATGAGAGACCTAGCACCAGTTAAATATAATAAACCTTAAAACCTATCCCGAGACCACAGTACTTCAGCAATCTACATTCATCGAAATTTCAATACGAAAATCGCATCAACTAAAACCAATTTACATTTGCTGTCACGCTCTCTTCGCTCGCGTGTTAAAACTCCAAATTCAGGTGCAAATAGACCGTGTTCCCACATATTCCGACGTGACATATCCAAGGTCGTTGGTGCAGAAAATGACGTGTCAACTGCACGCCGAGCTGACGTGACAAGGTTCGCACCTCGACGCGTCGCCGGCGGTGTGCAAAAATTTGCTTATCACTTCAAATATTTTGGGATGAATTTAATGGGATATTATGACGTGTACTATAACGTATGGTGTACATGGCTACGCTTAGATATTTCGAGAATATTAGGCCGTCAAGGTATATTGGTTATGCATAAATATATCAGTGGAGTTGTACGATGAAGTGTTATAATTGAAGCATTAATTTAATTGACTAGAATTTCCGATCGAAAAATAAACTGATATAAGTAGTCCCTGTTATCTTGGCAGTTGGTAGTGTTAGTTATCCTCGTGTAGTGCGTGAAAACTCAGCTGAAAAACAAGAACCGGTTCGATCCTAACATAAAGACTTAAAATGTTTCCATTATCATTATTTAATTGTTTTAAGCTTGGATGTCGTGGAGCTAAAATGCTTTCGAAATGTCCCAATAGGGTATTTATAAAATATAATAATTTGATGCGCCTTGTCGTAATGTGGTATGTTAATCCGTCTTTAGATTTGGTAATGAAACAAACTAACCAATTCTTACTAATTTTCCATGTAGCTGAGCCGCCAATTTAGATCATTCAGAGGGCTAGTAACCGTCCTGATAATTATTTTTGTAATTATCAAATAGTGATTTCATCAGTTGGACGGTGGAGTACTAATTAATAATGTAATAGTCTTAACTAATGTCCAAAATATATTGACAAATAGGTACAAAGGACCATTGACTATTGATTGAACGACACATACACTGTTTGTAGTTTGTCGCATCAATACATTACATGGAATGCAAACCCGCGAGCTTTATTGCCAGGTCGATTTTATTGCCAGGTTGAGAAGTCAATTTGGTATAAGTTTCGTATTTGATACATATTTTACGAATTAAATTTGTGCTTACTTCATCTATTGTTTCTTATTGATCATCGATTTTCTTATTGATCATTGACATGGGACTCTATATCGTAAGTTAAAAAATAAAATCCATAAATGATACCACCAAATTAGCTCATCGTATAGTAAAAAGTACGACTTGATTTACTACTAACATAAGGGGATGAAGTGAGGCGGAGAGGGGGAGGGGTATAGCAATAACTAGGTATATGTTTGTAAACATTCAACTATCTCCAAACATCAACGCTTATAAAAATAATGTCCCACCGATGGGCACGGACCCTTTGAAGTATAAGAACCATTAGCACAACATCTTGCATTTGGATAACGTCTTTAGGAAAGAACATGTGTCCGTAATGTTAATATTACATATTAAGAATACACTGGATTTGTTTTTATTACTTGAAACTAGTACAGAAATTTAAAAACTTTATCATTATAAACCCTTACAAAATTAATCATTGTATTTGAAAAAATATTGAGTAAGGTGATGGAAATTTATGATTGCTATTGTTATTTACAAGTAATTCAAAATTTACGACGGCTATGTGTATATAAATCAAAAAACTAAAAGAAAACGTTTTATGACTTGTCTGTATTTGAGTTAGTACTTTATTCGAACAAGTATTCCCAGGACCAAATATATAAACACGTCAAATTCAATAAGAACAAAACATACGAAAAGTAGCATGAGAATTATTCAGTAACAAAATAGTAGCTTATAAAAGTATTGAAGGCAACAATTTGTGTAGATCCAATGCAAAAATATTCAAAACGAACTGTGTTTAGGCGGCCATATTATTGTTGGTGCGACACGCACGCCGCCTGGCGGGCTTACTCACACGAGTCCGGCGCCGTGACACCGCGCGCAAGATGGCGGACACCTCGCGCCATCGCGTCGACGCCGCTCCTTCGCACCAATTGCGGCCAGCATCGCGACAAAACCGCAGCACACTCACTACTCTTAAGCCTCATTTGCATAAATAACCACTTTGACCGCAACGTGCACTGTCAACCGCGAACCGCACTCGCGGTGCACCAGACACTCACAACTCAAAACACAACTACTGACAATCAAGAAGCAATGTCAAGCGTCAATGTGACGTCACTAATTACGGCGGAGCTATGTCGTGGCCGACAGCGAGCCGTCGAATGAAAACCTCCACCATGTTGTTACTGAATTTTATACTCCATCCCAGTCAGCAGAGCCTCCAAGTTTGCCTCCTTCAAATTCGTTATGCATACAGCACCAAGGGCTGTTGAATACCGTTCGCGTTTATTTATGAACAGGCAAACTTCTGGTGGCTGGTGGGACGTAATACGCGGCTGGCAGCGGCTCGCACCCCGCGCGTGCTTCGACGCCGCCCGGCGCCGGCGACAATGCATACGATCGCTGAAAAAGGGCTTTTTATGTATTCAACTTCACAACTCTGTAGCTCATCTGCAAGTCGTATTATGGACCTAATTAACAAGTTAATATGGGCTATCCGCCGCGCCGCGTCTGCGCACAAATGGACGACCGGCCGCGGTGCACCGCTCGGCGCTCTCGCACGGCCAACAACTCGTTCCTCCGTATTAACATGTACCTGACGCGTGGAAAGTTGCTTGTATTTCGGCGGGTGCGTCGCGAACGATTGCGACTTTGCAATGGTAAGGAGCGTTCAGAAATTCCGCCCCGCCCGACACCCCCATCACAAAGTATAATGATATCGTCGCCGACGTTATTATGGGAGTCGTCATAAATATTTCATAGAGCGGGGGCAATAATGACCGAGTGACCGGCGAGCTGCCGGCCGCCGGTACATTAAAGCTCCCGCTGCGTTTACCCCAAAACTATCGGTTTCTGTATCTCTTGACTATTGTTTGATATCGCCCCCGTCATTGAAACTCCATCATACGTCATGACTGTCTTCTTTAAGTGATCTCGTGTCCGCAGCTCACGATACCACTAATGCACTTGCTTAGCAATGTTTCTCTATCTGATTACTTCTGTCAGATTTATTTATGAGATGTAAGTATTCAACTTCGGACAATCATTTTCATTATGATATTTCAGCATACTGTAGATGACTTAGGAAAATTTGAAATCAATTTCGGGAGGGCATTAATCTAAATAATCAAATATTCAAGTATAAATCTTCTTCGGATGTACTCTGCTCTCATTAATTTTTAATAGTGTTTCGAAGGAAATTATCTATCAGTTTATAGACCTTAGTTTTTCAATGCCAAATGAATGTAGTGGACAATAAATATGCAACTATAAACATGCGAAATGTGATAAATAATATGTGGACTAGAATCACCTTCATCATTAGTCACGGTTCTTCTCTGTTTGGATAAGGCCTCTTCCAAATTATTTAATTTTGTTTTTTATAATCTTAAACGGAGATAACACAGTACATTAATGTTAAAGTACATAATAATGTATCATTCTACATGCATCTTCAATAACAGGAGAGTACAGCATATAATAAAATGAGATATAAAACACCAAAGGTAAAAGAAAGGAGAGTGGTGTGTGTTACAGAGGTTAGAGTGGTGTATTATGTTTAGATGATCAAAGTAGAGTGAATACTAGAAGCTTTGTTCTTCTTTGTGTGCTTCTTTCAAGTTTTCAACGTACTATACTTAAAGCACCTTATACCGCATTGGCGCGTTTTTGTCAAAGGCTTCACGATATAACTTCACTTCTAATTTTGAAAAGGAAGATCTCAATTTACTTTCGTAGGGATATTTTATGGTCTAACAACCGTAGCGTTTTAATCGTCTTTCCTACAAAATAATTATATCACCTATTTTATAGGATCTTGGCATTTCAGAAAATTACCATTAAAAATCTGTGTAAATTACTCCCAAGAATTTCCAAAGTTACTTATTAAAGCTTAATATAATCCGGGGCGGTGGGGGGTTGACCCCCGTCCTCGGGCGAGCGTGAAGGTTGCTAATTACCAGGACCTGGCTCTGCCGGACACTGGCGGCGTCCTTTGAGCACATCGCTTTGATTGGCCGTCGACGCCGACTACACGCTGACACTGCAGCAAAAGGGACATTCAGGGTTTGGAGTTTTCATTCAATATAAAAAAGAATATAAATAATGTCTGTTACATTTAATTTGAAAAACTCACAAAACATCATTCCTTGAACTAAGTTGGTAAACAAGATATTTCTTTAAATTATTTGAGATTTCAAATACTCTTGAAATTGATTTTTCTCTACTTTCTTACCTGGGCATCAGTATAAGCCCTTACTAAAGTCCTTTCTATTAAGGCCACAATTCTGTCAATGTGGTTTCCATAAGTATGCAGTTCCTATACAGTTATTTTTCTTATAAACCACGTCATTTAACATCAAAACCCATCTTAGTATATCTCTAAGTATGTATGTATCATAGTATCTCTCTAATATATTGATATTACAGATCTTATAATATCGCAGTTTAAATAATCGTCATTACATGCTCAATATTCCTATTTGAAATATTTTACAAACGTCCGCTTCTCGCCGTAGTGTCCCGGCCACCGCCTTCCGCCGATCTCCTTTGACTGAAAACTTGTTAGAGGTCCGTATTAAAATTCAAAAACGACGCACGAAACTCCGTCTGATTCCTGAAAACATTATTCACCAGATTTGAATAATGATTTTGTTTCAGTGCTTGAAGCCCGCTCGCACCTCAGTAATGTATGCGCGAAGATTGTCACAAAGTACTTTGACGTACATTTTTGGTGGACTTAAATGGTTTCCAAACTTAATTTTCGCGGCCATTTTGGTGTATGAGGTATTATTTTCGTGTGCTTTGAATAATTAAGTTTGCGTGGGTTTTGTGTGAAATTTATTTTGGGAAAGTTCCAACGGTGTTTACATGGAGAGTTCTTGCTGACGTAGATAATTTTGGTCTGAGGATTGATATAGGTAAAAGTACATAAGATTACAGTTGCTCATAAGTGGCTTTATTGCTGTAAGATATAAAGCATCCATGGTGCTGTAATCATAATGAATTAAAGTAACCTTAAATGCAATTAATTAATCAAACGCCCATGCTGATGCTCTTATCATTGCTTTGAATGTTATGGCTGTCTTGTCATTACATGGTACTAGAAATAATATTTTTAAAACTTTAGAAATATAATGATTTAAAGATTATATGTACATTAACATTTTTTTGTATTAATGTAGAAAAGGGCTTTGTCGCTAATGCCATTATGTCGCCCATATTAAAATTAATAGCGAAACCAAAATTTGAATTTGGAACATTCGATTTTTAAAAACGGCCCCTTAACTATTTAGCTGACAATTGCACTGGCCATTGCAAGACACTCAATATAAAAAAATAACTATACGTGTTCAGTCAAGTGTGACTGATCGCAAGATATCCACCACAAGCGATTTGTCGGAAAAGCGGCCCTCCCGCAACATTGCGAGACAGTTGGTTTTATTCTTCCTACTGATAAGTCCTGGTGAAGTAATAAAAATGTTAACGCAGATACACTGCGTCTAATGTATGCGAGGGGGTCGGGAATTAATCGGGAAATCTCTTCACTCGCGTTTACTTTGTTCTTCCGTAGTTACTGCAAATTGAATTGGTTGGAACAATTGATTTGTGTATGCAAATGGTTAAATTACATAGGTTTCAACTTACGTGTCTGGTTCCAAAGAATTTCGTTATATGGAAGTGTAGCTAATTAGCGGCAACAAATTTAACTCAAATTAATTTGTGTATTTCTTGTTTTTTAATTTTACTCGATAAAAGTATTAAATATTTATATAGAAACGAGTAAAATGTTATTTTGTATATAATATGTACATATGTATTTACGTTGTAAAGCATGTTATTGTTTTATTTAACACTGACACACTTTACAATGGAAATACATACACTAATTTTTCATGTTCTGGGCTGTGGCCGATAAAGACCATCAATTCGAAAACATTCCTTTCCACTAAATTTACTATGAGACGAAAGAACTGCAACAAAACAACGTAGTACGAATATACCCAGGGATGGTAGATTGATTTCCATAAGAATAATATATAACGTGATAACAAAACATACTTATAAGCATTACCTGCATTATCCTCCTGAATACGATTACTTTCGCGGTAGACTCAACGCATTTCTCCAAACCCTTGTTTATCGCGCAAAAATGATCGATGTTTGAGGAAAATATTGTTGGGAAATCAACTGGAAGGTACCCTTAATACACCATCAATTTGCGGCCAAGGAAGTTCGAATTATGCCGGAATTTATAAGGTAGAAAGATGTTGGCTGTATATTTTTGTTGCCTTTGCATTTTATGCAGGGTGAAATAAAAAGTCGATTTGGGTGCTTTGGCGGGAAAATTGATACAGCGATAAGGTGTCTATTTTAGTGCAAAAATACATAACTGAAAATGGCAGTAAATGCATCTTTACTCAGGTAAATACCGACCAATTCGAGTAGATATTCTCTCTCTCTCTTTCTTCAGCCAAAGAAAGTCTACTGATGAACATAGTCCTCCCCCATGGATCGCCACATAGACTTGTTGGACGTAGGTATTGCTTTTATCTGCAATTTGACAAATTCCTTATACAGGTACGAATTCCATTCGTCTATTCACTAATAAATAAATCAGTGAAATAAATGAAAGCTCAAAAAGGTTGTATAGGTATTTTATTCCGAAACGTGGCGGCCATATTGATTTTTGAAGACCACAGAATATTTGGAATTTAAATTTCGAATGACCGCCAGCTGACGTCTGTTATTGCTCCGCGCGATTTTAATTTATTTCACGACTGAAAGCCACGCTAAATGTTTGACGATTTGTTTTGCGTCCATTCAACTGGTTTTGTTTACTAGTGGGGAGAGATCTCTTACAACTCTACAATGGTATGACGATTAACTCCCTATTAACAGATATATTTTAGAGTAACTATTGGACATATTGAGACTTAACATCTTATATCTCTTTACAGACTACCTAAAATTTTCGAAAGATCTTTGGACATGCATACATACAATATACATTAACTCAAGCCTGTTTTCCAGAATGGGAGGCAGAGGTGTAACCAGGGCGACGGCGCGGCGTTTCGCCTTATGCGTTCCATCCTACGATATGGTATTGCTATATTCTTGCTAAATCCAATATTACTTTGCCCGACCTGGGATTCGAACCCTAGGCTTTAGCTTTACAATCATATCGTAGTGCAACTTTGCCACCGAGGTAGTCAAGCTTTAAGCATATTACATTTTTTTAAAACGTCGTACAGTCATTTGAAAATCTTTACGATAGTCAAAGAAAAAAACAGTGTAAGAGTCTATTGACTAGTGCCTTCTTTAACGTGTTTTAATAATTATTATAGTATTGTTTAATATCTTTGTTTAAGAATAGAGAAAGATGCAGTTAATGCTTTGATTACATCCAAACCCAAAATCACATGCATTAGCATACGCATTTATCTATAACAAATAGTTATTTTGTATTGAGATGCATCGATTCTGATTTTCACATGTTTCTGTATCTTCATAAACAATTTTTATTTTCAATACTCGTATATGAAAAATCCAAATAAAGCTAACTTAATATATAATTCAGGCGACAGCGACATTTTCCAATTTTCATAGAAAGCACCGACGACTAACAAATCCGCATTACTTTATTTAGATAAAACCTTCTTCGAGTTACCGAAAGCATTCAATTATATTTGCGTATATTTTTTGTAATAACTTAATAGCTTGTATCCGCAGAGGTATACAGAGCGAGGAAATGATGGATTTCCTCGCGAAAACACTGTGAAATTATTCAAATTAATGCGCCGCGGAGCTAAGTGCACCGTCCTGTTTTGTTTTTCTTGTTTCGTTTACTTTTTGCCACTAGCGTCTGCCGCTGACTTCGTTCGCTGATACTGTTACTAGAGTTGTGTTAGCAAATAACATACTATTATAGAAATACTACGAAAAATTCACGAAAGTAGCTTAGGAGAAATGGTAAGCTAAGTAATGAGGGCGGTCGGATTTATACAGCCATAAAAAAAATGAGTGCATTTCAGTCACAAACATGTGCTGACCCCAAATTAAGATCAATTAACTCTTGCGTCGTGGGTATTAGAAACTACAAGAGACTTTGCGGTCTTACAAACAACCAGACCCGACGCAATTAAATATGCTCTGAAACGACAGGACCGATTTCTTTCACCATTAGAATCCTACACATATGGAATAGACTATAGTATATTTTCGAAAAAAGTGTATCTGCACCCGGACGAAGCCTGGCCTGGCCGCTAGTCACCAAAAAAATAAATCAGAGTACCCGGCCTGTGAGTGTTCTTCCATATTTTCCACTTGAATAACTGGTCCCGTAGTGTCGTACATTAAACAACATCGTTATCTGGCATCATTAAGCTGCGTCTGAGAGGGCGCGAGGGCCTCCGATACATTTACATACTGGGGTGTAAGGAAACAAACATTTTTCTGTCTTTTTCTCAACGTTTGTGTTGTAGGTTTTTGCTAGTTTCAAAGTAAAGGACGGGAAATAAGTAAAGTATTTGAAATAGTAAGATCGCCGCTTCGTCACTTTATCCTTTTTTTCCTTAGCGGGAAATGTAAGATATTTGGCATAGTGTGATCACAGCTTTGAAAGATTATATAATTCTTACTATTTCTTTCTTAGCAAGATCGAAATATGCCTTTTAAACTATGTACTTGTGTTTTCATTCATTAATTGAAACCTTTTATCCATAGATATTTTTAATTTCAAGCTAATCGGATATTAGTTAAGAAAATAGCTACTGTTTATAATTATATAGTAAATGAATGAAATGTATTTTTTTCTAGATTTCATGTAATCGGAATTAGCGAATATATGATACTCTTTAAAAGTAAAATAGCTTATAGTAAAAATATCCTTTTACTTAGTCATTGAAACGTCGTTGCACACACTTAAAAAGACAATGCTTACTTAATATTTTTTTGTTTTTATCACCTACAGTCTAAGTATACGCTTGTGCGAGTTGTAACTGAGGGGAGGTAAAAAATAAGTTGAACCAACATCTGCGCGACACAATTTCAGTTCATTTAGCCACCAAAATGTGTATAAAAAGTTAAGGCTCTTCCCTCTGTGAGTGTTCTTAAGACGTACTTTGAATAAAGCCTGCTATTCATTGTGCAACTGTCTAACATTAAACATAGTCAATGTGAGTTTTCTCCGTTCGACTTTAGAAGTAAAGCGTTGATTTTGATTTTGGAAATTGAGCTTTAATATATGTATTTGCGTCAATTATTTTATATGTAGAGTTGCTGCCTAACATCGATTTGGTCGCCATTTAAAATAAAATATCCTGAAGTTTGTAACAACAAAAATAGTGATAACTGCGCCTATCATATTTAATTGTTGCATATTTTCATTAATTAGTTCACAAAATATCACCTTTCAGGAAAATAGAATACATTTATTATGTACCCTATTATTTAGACTATATGCGCTACATAAAAAAAATATAAAATATTTTGTTCTTTGATTCTTCTTTTTTTTTTCTTCTTCATTTTGTACAGTATTTTAACTTCGCTTACTTTTGACAACTAGCAATATCCATGTGGTAGATAATCCTTGCGATTTTTAGTCGCACCCCTCAGTCTCCACTTTAAAGAGTTTTTGTTGAATAATGCGAGTGTTATGGGCCGAAATATGGTTCATTTGGCGCGAGGCAACTTCGCTAAAGTGCGTGAGGAAATCATATTCATATTTTTTACGCTTCAACTGTTGACGACGTTGGATTTGAATATTTTCCGACTGTATCCCTCCCGCCGGCCGTGTTCATAATTGTATTTTTTTATTACACACTTTAATCGTTGCTACAGGAATTTAAGTTGTTTACAAATGTTTTGTAAATAATTAGAAAAATATTTCATTTTAGTTTTTATCGTGTCTGTGTGACTGAGGGTTTATAAATTGCGCACCTTTAATCCGATGTAAAATATTCTTTATTTATGTAGAAATGTTATGGAGCGCAAGGTGTATAACCAAGTCAAGTATGTTGCACAGAAATCGGCCGAACTAAAGTAGGATTGGGCGGAATTGGAAAAGATGGGCAAAGATTGCCACTCAATGATAGATAAGTGCAAGGAGTCGAGGGCGACCTTTGCCCAGCAGTGGGATAAAATAGAGTAAAAAATATACGAAGAAATGTGGTTTAAAGCTAGGTTTTGGTATGTACCACGTAGATATATTATGTAGTCCGAGGTTAAGGAAAAAAGGCAAGCCAGTAAACGCTCTTTCTCTTTTATTTAATTGGAGTGAAATCAATCATGCTACTCACTCCACAATAATTTAGTAATGAAACGTACCCTACACTAGCAATATGAAAAATCCCAATAACACTGCAATAAGCTAAAAACAGCATCCAAACTTCAAAACTAAAATGCACTAAATTCTAGAAAGCTCCACGGCATCTTAATTCAGCCGCGGCCACGAAGAAAACTCACCTCAAAATTAATATTTCTTTCATTAAAATGTTGTAATATTTTCGTCTGCTGAATGCATAAGTAATTTTCATGAATAAGGAGCGCGCAAAAATTTCTCCCCTCCCCTGATTGAGCCGGGGATATTGTTTTTACTGGCGACGGTTTAAGATCTGTTTGTTAGACGAGTTTTATTTGATTTTGTGATCATTGTTAACGTTTCGGATGGGCCTGTAGTTTTATACGTTTTGACTTTGATTCGTTTTATGAAGGCTGGCTAAATATAACTCAATTTTTGGTAGAATTTGTAATTTAATAAAGTATGAATTTTAATTAAAATTGGTATTTTGCGTAAAACAAAACTATCTTTTAGTTATTTGCAAAACACACTGTCGAGCTAGGAGTTATGGACATAGACCAGACCAGAGAGATGAAAAAGGAATAATTGAGATTTCCACGATAACGCTCCGATCAATTTCAAAAGTTATAAAAGTAGCATTCCATGCAATTTTATGTGGGGAAAACCAAAAAAAGTCTTATAAGACTCCATTTTATAAACACGATAGTAGGAAATTGATTGGTCGGTTTAATTTATTTGACTAGCAGGTGAAGGGTTGCCCTGTTGCCCATCCATCAACTGATGTAGGGGTTCCACATTTTTAAATAACGGGTTGAATTGAGTTAGAGGTTTTTGCCGAAGATATTTTATAGACAGTATAGCAATAATAAATGAATAGGTGTTTCACATTGATGATATTGATAGCTATTTATAAGAACACCTGCAAAGTCTAAAAGGCATGTATTAGAAAAAAGAAAACAGCAAAAATAGCGATGCAATTGAATAATAACTATTTAATAGGTATTTTACTTTCAATAAAATGAAATATTAATAATTGTAATTATCTATCAGAGTCAGAATTAATGTTATTTAAATGAAATAAAAACAAAAAAACTACCACGGCTTTTTCACTAATCGAACAAAACCCGACGGCATAAGCGGGACTTTGCGTCGGTATCTGTGTTTTCTACATTTATTTGGCTACACCGATATTCTATCACGTCCTTCTGGGGTTCAATAGGTTAAAGTTAAACTTTGGAAATGTGGTTCGAGATATTAAGTTCACATGTCACGAAATTGTGTTATATTCTTGGGTCATACTCATAACGTACATGAGCTGACTATTCAACGTGTTAACATTGTGAGGAATGATATAAGAGCCAACAAGATACAGTCAAAGATGATAAAATTGACAAAATTAATGATAAGTTTATCCTTGCACAAGCTGAGATAGCGGTGACTAGAAAAGACGAGGTTCTACCACTTCAACTGTTATATAAATTGTTAATAAAATATCTAACAAGTATCCAACTTCTTGAAAATGGAAATTAAAATAATTAATTGAATCCATTAAAATGTTCAACATTATTTAGATTTAGTCATTTTGTTGATCTATCAACGGGTTCAGGAAGCGCTTTTAGAGAAGAACGGGCAAGAAACCCTAGCTAGTTTTGCTGTTTTCGAAACCAGTCAATGTAGTGATTATCACTAAAGTTACAAGTTGGTTTAAATCTTTGTACCAGTACTGCGGCATTTTCCACGCATGTGCTATTTATAACCCGGTCTAGTTTCAGTGCTAATGCATTGCGACGCGCGAGACAGGGTCGACATATCTTGTTATGCATTACGCGATGCGTCACTTCCACGCGAAGCCTTAGTAAATCCTACGGATATGTAGTGATCGATTACGTATATTACTGTTCGAAGAAATACTTTTTATTTGTTTTATGTTAGTGGATATTCTAGAATATGGTGTGCTTGATGTAGGATGCCTTACTATTCTTCTGTCAGTTTTGAACTTTGAGCAATATTTCACATTATTGCACAGTATTAGTTCGTAATAGCTATCAGATAAACACCGCGCTTTTTCGCTAATGAGAATTCAATATATTTCAATATCACTATTTTATAACCAGCGTATTAAAGAGGCGGCGAGATAATAAATCATACTAGATATTATAATGTAACAAGCTTTATATAGATACCTATCTTTATATTTGCAGTCAGAAGTACTTTACTAACTTTAAATAGAAGAAAATAAGATGAGGACAAGGTTAAGTTTAATGGTATTCTCACAATTAAATGTGATTATTAACAATAGTTTTTGTTAGGCAATTGTATAAGTCAAGCCGGTCCATCCGTGTTGTATTCAAAATTTGTTCGTTCATTTTCAAAAGCATTTAGACTATTTTATTAGTAAAACAGTCCTACAGTATCAGGGAGTGTATAATCTATTTGTGCGGACTACTTCCTGTGTAGAACAGTCATGTATAATATAGCATTACTCACCGTACATACACTATCAATAGATCATATCTATTTGTGCGGTATGTAGGCACGTGTAAATAGTGGTTATGTAGATCATTGGCGAGTATACAATCAAGCGCGGTGCTCCACTCAGCGAGCTTCTGCTCGTGACGTCGCCGCACTTTCTTTGCCTTTCAACGTCACAGCATAATGGTAGGCAGTAGTCTGATGAAATATTACGTTTATCCAGTACCAATACTTTATTTAATATTGTCTAGTTAAATGACTGATTCGAAGGGCAGTTTGAGATGGTTATGTTGTTGCTTAACCTTAACTCTTAAGACCAGATGTTGCATTATATTTCATTCACTTGAAACATCCCGATGTTTTGAATTAGTTCATATATTTTTTAACGGCTTGTCACAGGCAGACAATCATGCGGGTCGCCTGATGGTAAGCGATTACTATAGCTCATGGATATTCGCAGTGCCAGGGGTCTAGCATAACCAGGTCGCTGAATCCTTTTTTAAGACATGATAGGCTGCAGCTTGACTGTTCTTTTGGCATCATAATGTATCAGCCCATATACGTCCCATTGCAGGGCACGGGCTTCCGCCACAATCGAGGTTACGACTAAGAGGGGTCAGGCTGTATAGCCAGCACGCTGGCCTAGAACGGCTTGGCGGATTTAAGGTATTATAGAAATTTTCCGAAATCGCTGTAGCATGCAGGTTTCCTCACGGTTATAGTGCATGGCGATAGCCTTCCAGAGCATCCACGACACCGAAAAGTTAGGGGTGTGCCCTGGGAGTTAAACCCGCGACCTATCAATATACACATGACAATTATTTATTATTTGAGTGTTACTGGTGTTCTCACTTTTGCCTATCCAATGTGCTAATTTTTACCACACGATTGAACTAAACCGATTGGATTGGAGAAAGATTTGGTAGAAATACGAGTAAAAGACATCTAATATTTTTCACTATCGTGAAGACCTCTACCACTACATCTTCACCAACTATGTTCACAAGTGTTGCCATATTTTTCACGCCGGCCGCGTCTCGCGTGTGACGAAGTGCCCTCGCGTCGTAAGCTATGTGCATAAATTTGGTGAAGAGCCGCGCGGCGACAACCGAGCCACCTTTGTGCCACCGTCGAGGGCTTTCGTCTTGCCTTGTATCGCTCCTCTGTGATTTATCACGCTGCTCCAGATTAGTTCTAATTCTCAGTAATTTTCTGGATTATTGTTCGGATCCGGCTGTAATATATTCGAGGCTAAGAAAAGCAAAATAGAGATTTGGAAATAAATACAAGAGTTGAAAGGTGTCGCTGAAACTAAGCTGCGTAAAACGGTTTGCGTTTGAAACCTTTTGGAGGATTTTGTTTAGCGATGGACATTACGTTGCTATTAATGATGTTGCATCACAATAGTTTCGCGTAACTATATAAATTATATTTACACTGTATTAAAAACTTTATGAGTACAAGAGGGTTGTTTTATGTAAGAGTTTTCTTATATTGCCTCTATTTCAATCAAGCTAACATTTGCTGAAGTATCAGACCTACCAATATATTCAGCAAACTTTTACCATCTAAATATTTAAAATTTCCTCCGCTCCAATGCTATATTTATAACAAATTCGTTCCGCAGCAAAACGTCGCGTCGGGCGCAGCTCGTTAAGCGTCTTTCAACACGTCTACCACTCGCGTTTCCGTTGTTAGTCGCTCTAAAAGTTGTCATTGCCAAAAAATGCCAAAAAAGAAACAAAAATCCACCGCGCCGAACGTTCCAATCGAATAAATCGAATTCAATTTCAAAACCCAATTACGAGTCAGTTCTGGTTTCTTGTAACAAAACTTGCGGACTTGGCATTCTTTATTCCGACTTGATCGAAGGCTTCTCGATTTCGCATTCGGAAAAAAAAACTCCATGTCACATTTCGGCCAGCATTCTTTTTGAATTCATCTCGCGAATAAATGAGGTTTTGTGTCACCTTGTTTCTTGTCAAATGGGATGGCCACAGAGTATAAAAGGTGCGAAATGGAATATCGATAAAGTAAGCTCATTACAAACAAAGCGTTGTCCTTTATTTTTCTTCGCGAGTGATGTTTAAATTCTATTGTAATTTATATTATCTTTATACAACTATTATCAGAACTTGAACTGTTGCTGAAACTAAAAATATTCAATTAAATTATTAAATGATAAAAAAAAATTTAAGAAATAATAATTGCTCTAATTAGTTCATGTATAATGCAGGATTTATAAGATAGTGCAATTCTGTATCAGCCCATATACGTCCCACTGCAGGGCACGGGCCTACTCTACAATCGACAGTACGATTGAGAGTGGTTAGGCCATATAGTCCACCACGATGGCCTAGTGCGGGTTGGCGGACTTACATACCATAGAAATTCTTATAAACCGCTATGGTATGCAGGTTTCCTCACGATGTTTTCCTTCACCGTTTTAGTGCGTGGTGATTGACTATCAATACACACATGACTTCGAAAAGTCAGAGGTATGCCCTGGGATTTGAACCCGCGACCACCGTGAACATGTTGGCAGCCGCGTCTGGTCCGTTTACCAACAGGCCACCACGCACTTAGATAGTGCAATGCAAACAATTACATTCAGCCAAAATTCTTGTAAAATATTTTCCTTTACATCCAAAGCATCTAAAAATTCAGAATGAATATTACAGGCGACATTTTAAATCACATAAACGGAAACCCATCTAGCATGATAAAATATATTTTTTTTCGTAATATTCTGTTAGGAGTCGCATAAAAGGGTTTTAGTGCAGTGAAATATTACTTTTGTTATAGCCGTGAGAAAAAAGGGGCAGGTACGCTTTAAGGGCGATATTAAAATGTTTCATGTAAATTCAAGCGGTTCGCGCCGCTGTATTTCAGAGTTCTATGTCTTTGAGAATTTGGTATTCATGGAGCGCTTTTAGTTTTAATATCGAGGTTAAGGTGCCTCTTTCCTCTTATATAGATTTTATTTACTGTCTGTCTTTATACATTTGTACTATAACAGTTTGTTATGTGCTTCGCCATAAGTATACGTATTGTCGGCGACCACGAGAGGCTGTGCCATCGCACCAAAATATTTGTATAATTCCTATTATACTAAATAAATATCTCAAAAAGGCTATTTTAAAATTTAATTAATTCTTCAAAGAAGATATTTACACCATATTTGATAAATAAGGAGTGGCGAAGAGAAACGAGTTCAGTATGCTAATAAGTTTACAGTTGAGATTAATAGGTGAGGTTTTTAATAAAATTCAGCGGTTAATGAAAGACTCAAGGGTCGTGGCCAGGACGAGCAACAGGGGCGGAACTGAAAGAAAAGAAAATATCTATATTATTATCAACAAAATAAAATTTTAAATATGTATCTCTCATTGACTAAGTGACTGATATGCGATCTTATATAATCAGAGTAGGACAGTTTCTTCCTATTCCAATGGTTCATAGGCGTCGGCAGCGTCACGTCACGGCACGACAGCTTGAATGTTCGAGATCAATGAATCAATATTTCCAAGGATCAAACTGTAATAATTCGATTCGAGCCACATTTTTCTGATATGGTCGTAATCATGTCTAAATAATTGATCCAGTATCAGTGTATATAGTATGTGAACAGAGATTTCCTGGATTCCATTTATATGTCACGAAAATGAATACGTGGGTGGGAGTGAAAAAACAATTGTGTTGTGAGTTTTATTAATAGATTTGACGTCATGCGGCCAGGTGTAATGTATAAGCGACATACATCTGCAATATGTATGACAACTTGTTGAAGGACAGAGGCCATGAAATTTAAAAATAGTGATGATGATCATCATCATATCAGCCCACATTAATCCACTGCTGGACATAGGCCTCTTCTTAATTACACCACTTCTCCCGGTCCTGTGCTTGTCTCATCCACGGTTTCCCTTGAAACCTAACAATGTCATCCATCCATCTGGCGGGTGGTCTGCCTACCTTTCTCTTGGCCCCTAAAAATAATGATAGTTAAAAGAAATCTCGTATCGTTTAACCTGACCTTATTTCAGTATGTGCTCTACATACCTACCGAATATTATATCGAAATTTTTCATATCTGGGTAGCGTATGCTATTTTTGCCAACTCACGCAAGCGGCGCCGTGGCTTAGTTGGTTAAAGCGCCTGTCTAGTAAACAGGAGATCGCGAGTTCGAATCTCGCCGGGGCCTGCAAAAAAATATGGTTTTTTTTTTAATTTTAATTTTAATGTTGTATTATAATTATTATTATTACAGCGGATTCTAAATCGCTTCATTGTATTTGATTTGATTTTAGGAGTATTTGTAAATCGATTTTTAAAAAATCATTTGTTCTTTCACCAACCTGGCCTATAAACACATACAAACGCTCGCAAATGTAAAATCTTCAATATTTAGCAACCCGCTGTATAGTAAAGTATGCTAGTGTCTGATATGACAAGAAAACATAAAAATACGTTATATCACATTATCTACAAAAGACCACTGCTGACGAAATCTTTTACATATAACTAAGTATTTAAAAATATATTTATCTATTAAAATTATATTCTAAATCCGGTCCCGTGTGTTATAAGCCGTCTAGCGGGCCGCTGTTTGTTTTGATTGTATTAATTAAAACTCGAATCCCTCAAAGTTTTATTAAGATTAACACCTCTGTACTTTTCTTTTATGAACATCTTCCATATTCATGTCTGCGGCTTCTACCGCTGGACTGCTTTACATTTATTTACATACCCTGCCAACCCTTGGACAGTCTCGGATTAATTGGTTCACGTGTATAGGTTAGTGTTATGTTTACAGAGTTTTTTATTCACTGACGTAACATGTTGGTAGCCAGTACGTTTGAGTCAAATTCTAAATTTGAATTTAAATATAGAATCCGCTTACAAATCTAATTTCACACATTGGTTTTACCAGTATTTTAAGTCACAACTAATTACACTCTTATTTTGTTTTTTTTTTTTAATTCAAATGTTATTAACGAATGTATGTATTTTGTAGCTAGAGTAACCACTGGACATATTAACACTTATCTTATTATGTCCCATGATGGCGAGTGCAGTGGAATGCCAAGCATGGCTTTGTTATTCACGGTATTGTTACTGTCTATGAGTGGTCATATCGCTTGGCATCAGACGAATGGCATGCTTGTCTAGAATTTTAGAAGGTTCATTTACCACATGTTTAGTTAATTTGGCTCACTCTATCAGATCGGGAAAATATCAGAAGCAAATCTTCATACCTGTTTGAGGTGTGCAGAATTTTCATATCTGCATCACCTCAATTTTTTACACAGAAATTATGTTGCTTTGCGTACTCCTCCTGGGACGTCTGAGGTAGCATTAAGTTTTATGATTTATCTATCTGCTTGGCTTTGCAGAATATCGTGTTTATATATTGAAAAACCATTATCTAAAATGTATGTTTATTATGTCAATCCTTTAATACGATTACAGGCTGCTATATTATGTTTATCTCTTCTTACATAGCAATTCGCACGCTTATCTGCAGTATAAAATAGCCTTTACCGAGGTGTAATGTGCAGATGAAGTTATAAACGGTTCGCGAGCTGCCGTAAAACCTTATTAACCATCTTTTGTATACAATTAAATTGAATACGGGTGTAGTCGCGGGGAACGCACGTGCGGGCCCTACGTTATGGTTAGTAACACCATGATTTTGGCTGTCTATAAGATATTAATTACAAAAGTCTTCTTAAATGTCACACTGTGGACATCCTAAAGACCTATAGGTCTTTTCCATGTTTGAGAGAGAGCTAGGCCGTGGTGGATTGTTGGTTGTTGTTTATAATTTATTTGAAAGATCATCATGTATTCATGTATTTTATTGACATCGATTCGCTGATTTAGCGATGATTGAAAAACGTATTCTACCCATGTAGCTCCTATTTATTAATTATAAGTAAATCCAATCAGTAAATATTATTAAAAAAGAAAAAAAATATCAATCCGATAAAATTCCTCTACTGCATTCTGGTGCCCATCAACGTTACCGTTCTCCATCTCTGCAGTCGTCTTCCAAACCCAACGACCATCAACGCAAGTGCTCAAGTTCTAAGAGTATTCGTGGGCGGCAGTCGTAACTTTCTTCGTCTTGTCCTATCGCAATGTATTGTAATGCATTCTACCAGTCCAAATTATTTCATCGGCCTTACTAAGTTTAATTTAGTGCAGCAAATAATAACAAATTTCATCAGTAAAGTATCCTACAAACAAATAATAAAGCCAAATCAAAATTTGGACTCATCGGTCGAATTAAATTATACCATTAGAGTTTGTTTTCCAAAACGAGTTCATGTACAATCCCCTATTTTTATAGCAATTAATGGCAAGACGAGCATGCCATTCACCTACCTTCAGCAAAACCAAACAAAACCATGAATTACAAAGTAATACTTGGCATTCCACTGTACTCAACATCCTGAGACATGATATGTTAGGTCCTAATATGTCCAGTAGTTTCATTGGTAATGTAATTTCATAGGCTTTATTATCAATAGATATTTTTTTAGCATTTTGTTTATAAATTCACACAGTCGTATAATCTTAACACGGGAATATCCCACTCTTACAAAAAGTGTGGTACCCCGCGTATGGTAATTTTACAGTACACAATATCATTTGGATTTCATTGAGTAAAATGATTGGCTGCGTTATATCGCCTCGAGTGCGCCGCGATTATTGTATTGTCCGCTGAATTATGTATGGATGCAACGGTCACTTTGAAATCTGGACGTTTTAACTGAATTAAACAAATATTGTCTACAGTAGTCGATATAATCGGTAATTCTAGCCCATTGTTTTACGGCAGGATGGATTTAATTAAAGCAATGGACTTTTTAGTGTCTGAATTTCCAAATTATGAAAGGGTTATCTGTCGCAAATATTTTGAAGAACTTTTTGCAACTAATTGCGTTGTAGATGTAGGAGAATATATAGAACAAGCGAAAACATTTGCCCAGTATTTTTAAACGAAAATATACAAAGTTCTTTTCGCAATCAAAAGTTTCATCAAAGACCCTTCCAGTATATTAATTTATTCCTGCCACTTGAAGACTAAAATATCAAACCTATCGAAATTCGCGTTTCCTTCAGACTAGACGTAAATATTTGGATATTTCTACAAAGTATTTTTAATCTTCAAGTACCATTTTCCACATTAATATACGACTGCCCACCAGCATCTTCACATCAAAACATTTCCACAGAAACCTAACTAATCACAACATCTGTCCCTCACATAAAGCGGCACTAAAAGATATCAAAGAAAATAAAAAGGTAACACTCCACCGAATACAGTCCGCGGTATATTTTTCAAAGAGCTACCCCTCGCCGTTTTTATCCTACTTGACTCCTAATGTGGTGAATACATACATGAACAATTGCGATCTGGAGTGTTCTCTGAAGCCGTGGAGGGGAAGGGGGGAAGAGGGGGGGGGGGGGGTTAAGGGGGGTGTACAAGGAGGGCGTATTTTCCTTCTTTCGTAACACTCGAGGGAGGTGTCCGCGGCACCACCCTTCGTTATATTGTCTTAAGGCTGCGCTGTTATTTCAAGTCTCTCGTGTAGGTACTGCTTTATTTTCAAGTTTAATTGAGTTGTGACGTTTGAAAAAATGTATTCTGAGAATGGTTTGACTTAGGAGTTTTCGTGTATTTATCTTAGGAACGTTTTTCCACCGTTAGATAAAATATTTCTAGAGACTAAAATATATAATGAGTAAATTAAAAAATGTTTGACTGTCATACTATTAAAATTGTCTGTACAAGAGTGATATTCATATTATTAAATCGGGTGTACAAATTTGTTTCATGGATTTTTTCTACGATTAAAAATCGGGGCTAAAGCGCTATTATTTATACAGGGCGAGTTATTCGCGGCGAGAATCGTATGCCATTATTACATGACATAGTCGCCGTAAGATTATCGTGTTTGTTTACACGTTACATCCTTTTATATCCTTACGATAATCGCATTTGAGAAGCGAGACACTCTCCCCGTGTAAATGGGGCTTTAGTAATGTAGAAACCATTTATAATTCTAATGCGAGTACTTTTAAAGAGGTACATTATCTACTTCTATAATCGTGTCAAGGAATGGTAAATAATATAATCACTTGCTACCTATGTTCCATTAACAGCGCAATTTGGTGGCAAACAGGTGTCTGTGGTGTTTTAAAAAATATATTGAACTTATGATAAATTCGCCTTCTTCTCTTAAGCTTAGTGATCATACCACCGCACTGCACCGGTTCAGGAAGTAGGCATTGGATAAAGTATGGTTATTTATCTATTTAATTTTTTAAGGAATTTTTGTCGCTATTTTATCTAGAAAATAATAGTATTATTATTCAAGTACCTATAATATTATATTTGTCAAGTTTTTGTTTGTGCATGTTAACTAATGAAACGCGTCTAGAATTATTCATTAACACCTAACTCCTTGGAAGAAGTAGATGGCTTGCCTGCCTTTGATGATAGAAGATCAAAGGATTTATCAAGTTTTAAGAACTGTTTTTTCTTCCTTGTGGAAGAGGCGAAAGATAGACGGCTTATGAAACGTAGTTATTGGGCGAATTGAGATCGAATTTAGCTGGAAGAGAGCGTGTAGGTGGTGAAAGTGATGTAATAAGACACGAATAAGACATAATTTTTAGGCATTAGGTTATATCGGGCTAACTATTGCCTTTAAACTAAAATCAGTCACAAAGTAAAGTGTATTGCTGCTAAATACAACTCTCGGAATCAGAACAGTATTGCTAAAAGCTGCTATTATCACCACTTCCAAATATAACATTCTAATTCAAAGCCTTACGAATGTGCTGAATAATATATTTTTAACTTAACCTAAGTAAGTAAATAGTGAGTCCATTCTTCCAACCCATTTATCACGCGCAATGGCTATATGAAACCAACACCTTCGCTTCATCTTTTAAAAAGATCCGTAATGTCAGTCCGTTCCATTCCGCGCAGAATATAAAGTTGTGGACGCTTAGTGAAGCGGCGGCACAGAACACATAACCGCAGAGCGGCGGACAGAGAGCTCCTCTAATGAAACGGTGCGGTTTTTTCATGATTATTCATGCCACTTAGACGCCTTCAGCTTACAGAGGCGACTTGAAAGCGCGGTTTGTTTTCGCTCAAAATGTCCATGCTGTGTGGGAAAACGCAGTATGTGGACTGTAGCGGCGGCAGGAGTCAGTGAGGGTTAATGTGTTTCAGGGGGAAATCTAACTTCCCAATATGCATACGTATTATACAATTATTTCTTTAAGTTGGTTTATTGTGTTTGGCGATTCCAACAATTACAAGGAACTTTTATATTTTATGCCTTCTCTGCCGTGATATAGTTGGCATGTTTATACACATAGATTAACATCATTATGGAACTATTAATAATGAAGAGTTTACAAATAGCTTTGTTTAAGATGCAAGGGCGAATAGAAGAAAATAGAAGAGACTTTCATAATATTAAATCTATGCACGTTAAATAAAGACTTAATATTTTTGTTGTGTTCTAATTTTATCCTTGAATATGACAAATATGTGCAAATAATTTTTATTTTACCAATGGTATAGTAGGTACACAATGTTTTATCTATCCAGTCAGATGCCAAGTTCCACACAGTCGCGTATGCTAGGTCGGGCACTCATTGGAATACTTTGACCTCTCGGAAATCAGTGTCTCCACCCACATTATCATTCCACTTTTATATCGGATCCACTCGGCTCGCGTTTAATGTAATTGCCCACAGTTATTTCCCCACAAGTGGGCCGCGCCCCCCCTCTAATTAATTACGTGACATACGTACACATTTGTTTTTATTGCACTCTGTGGGTGATTTTTGTTTATTTGTTTGTTTTAATTTAGTTTTGTGGTTATATTCAGTATCGAATAGAAAGAAATTTCTTCAGCATTTTCATGAGCTACTTCATAAATAGATCGCAATTATTGGGTAGCGAAATTCAAACAATAGAATGATTTTTACTGGTTGAATGAATAGATTTTTCCGCGCTGTTTTTTATGTGAGTTTAAGCAATCTGTAAATAATTACGAATAAACATGTAACTTTGATAAGTCATAGTGACATTATATGTATCGAAAAAACTTCGAAAAGCTTCAAAAAGGCGCTTTTTTGCTACTAGTTACTATTGACTGCTTACAACTGCAAAAAAAGCCGAATAAAAAAATCCCTCCCAACTAGCAAATAAACAAAATTATTTACCTTAAAATACATCACCGATTTGCTTCGTAAGTGCTTTTCTAAGCCCCATACATCAATCCGAACAACTTTGAAAGTAGGACGCGTAGTCAACGTCAGTGGGTTTAGTTCAAACACCGGCGGAAAATTCAAATTCTACGGAATAAGGGATAAAAGTAGCAAAAACCGGGTGCCCTCTGTCTCATTACCATAGTCTGTGAACGCGAGGGATGTTGGAAAACTATCGCGTTGGATGAGACATTACGATGCTGTATTTAATTAGATTTTGTAATTGCTTTTACTTTTATTTGTTTAAAGGTTATACGAGCGAGCAAGTAATTTATCTAATGGATTGTGGTCATTGTCGCTCATGAAAACAGTATTGCGGCAATCGTAGGAATGGGGAGAAATCATTTTTTTAATTCCAGTGAATGACTAGACGAACATGACGTTCACATGATGGTAAGCGAAATGACCGTCATCGCCATCCTGAGACATGTCCTAAAATGTCCAGTAGTTACTCTGTCTGAATGTCCTTCAAACCTAAACGTAACAGTGCATTTACACTAACATTTTGCGGGAATAGACATTGCGGTGGTACCTACCCAGGCAGTCTCTCACATATGAGAAATCTAGCACCAGTCGAAATCAATTTGAAGGAGCTTTTTTGTTTTAATTTATATGGAATACATTTTCCTTTAATTGAGTTTTAAAGTTTAATTAATACGTGAAAGAAAGTTATAAGTGCATTGATGGCATTTGCGGACGGAGAAAGGAAAGAATATAATTCGGTAACTCTTGATTGATTCCAAAAATTATAAATGCGCCTAAAGCCATGCCAGGTCTTTTCAGTTAAATTGATCGATAAGACAAATTCCCTGCTTAATCCTAAGAAAATTCTCCAAAATTCTCAGTCTTATCCACTATTCGTAGTGATATAGCGTAGGTGTGCAGTAAAAAGCATCTTCTCCCGTCTGCACAGGACAGGCCACTTGTCATAAGTTACTCGTGATAAATCGACGACGCCGATGTCTTTCCCTGTTACTGTTCCCCTATATACAAACATGCTGCGGAACGGCTTGAGGAAGTGGGGGTCAGGACCTCACGAATGAGAGAATGTAAAGGATGTTTTAATGCAGTATGAAAATCATGTAAAGGACGGTAAAGCATTGAAAAAAATCTAGTTAGTCTGTACCTAAGATTAACACTAATTAATTTAAAGTTGTTTATTTATCGTGTCCCAATAATATTTATTTCAGTACACCTCGGTAGGGTAGTTGTATTACGGTACGGTTACAAACCTAGGGTCTTGGGTTCGAATCCCGAGTCGGGCTAAGTGATATTGTATTTTTCTGTTGAGCCTGGAGTCAGGAATATGAGCCCGATACGGCGATAGGCCCGCCCTCTATAACATCAGACGGAACATACAAAGTGAAATTACCCACATTTCACGTATTCCTAGTTGCTCCTCTGTCTACCTCTTCAGTGAAAAAGGCGTGAGTTTATGTGTGTTATGTACGCACATATATTATTTCAGTATTTTCTAACATAATGTACTGTACTGTAACATAATGCTAAAAAGAAAAGATATGTTGTAAATTCTGATTATGGAGCTTCAACATAACTGTTATACTATTGAGTTCGCCTTATGGACTTTGACAATTTTCTTATATGCTGTGATCATTGATTATCATAGTCCTCCTGTACCATTACGTTAACAGTTACACAAAATTATAGACAGCATATTAACCTCCCTAAAAATTCCTTAATACATCCCATGACTGAATTAAGTTAATTTGCCCCTACATTCACTGCATTTTCACCCTCTCTACCCTCACTATAAAGCCTATAATACCGGAGCAGTGCATACAAAATCTTAGTTATAACAAGATGTAATTAATGCCGTCTGTAATGGAGTTTTGGGTTTAATTGTTGTACTTGTCTGTTAAGAGCTACTTGTTAAGTAATTATTGAAATAAAGACGCTTAGTAACAGACTCATTTGGTAGCATTTCGCTTTAGTGTTTGGTGTTACATTGGGGGCGTTGTTTTATTAAAGTTGCAGGTTATGGTTAGGTTGTAGGTTTGATGCTCCGGTCAGGTTATTTTATGGTTTAGTGTGCTGAAGAAATTTGATTTTTTTGGGATTTTATTACATTATGATGGAATCTTGTTACGTCATTTTCATGCAGGTGAAAATATTTTTGGCAAACTGAGGAGTTGCATGGTATAATATTTTGCTAAAAGGTCGTAGTAAAAATAAAGGTCTGATAATTTATTTCAATAAAACAAAAATATATTCTACCATGATTATCTTACTAATAAAAGCCCTCAAATAATATAACATGGGACAATGTATCAAATAAAATATAACTTACTAATATTATTCCAATAATACAAAACGAAAAACAATATCTTAAATCAACTAGCCAGCCATTCGTCACAGCGCGGGGCAATCCATCTCTACCGTAATTTAGTTCCGCAGTTCTCCGCTAGGCGGCGCTATCTCATTCATTATGCATACTTATGACCCGCCGTAATGAGTGCGGTTCATTTTCGGGCTTTTCTTAAGGTTTGCCAAAATGTTTCCGAGATACGAGCGGAAAAATTACTTTATATAAACTTGGTAGTTTTTCGTATATTGTCTTTTAAAAATATTCAACATATTTTTAAGATTATATATTCGTACTTTACTATTTGTCACTCTCATCATGATCATCTATAGTTCTTGGTAATTAACTGCTAATCATAAGCTTTTTTCAGATAAATCCACAGCGGCATATTAGAAGATGGTTGCATCTAGCGGCTTTCCTCAATCCAGAAGATCATCCAGGTATTTTCCGTTTTGCATGATTTTTTAAATTTCGTGTTCAAAATTGTTTGCAGTAAGCACTAAAAGAGGTAATATACTGATTAATAGGTACTCCAAATAGGATTGTAGAAATGGTCAAAGGAATATATTAAGTGATAAGGTGACAGAAGTGCTAGAACCGAAAAAGTTAATTTCAAGTGGTTTTTGAATAAATTAAACAGTAGTAATCTCGAAGTATAATACGATTGGGGTGGACTTATGTTCAGCTATAGACTTTTATGATTCAAGATGATTGTGAAAATTAAAGTTCCTAATATTCTTGATGTTCTTTATAGCGAAGATAGCGAGATTGGAAGAAATGTATAAACAATTGACAATAGGTACATTAACCACTCCTTAGATGTAAATGGAAACCATACCACTTACAATCACACTTTATGAAAATATTTTATTACCAATATCCTCAATTCTCCTATTTATTCATCCACGCCACAAATATCATTAACAAAACAAACGCACTCGCAAACCGAAAATACCAATAAAAACAAACGACCTGCAATTTTTATCAATAGTACGGGAAATATTGATAAAATAAAGGGATAATAACAATAAAACATAACTGAAGTGGGAGCCGGGTCCCGGACTATAAATTCCCTTTTATTTGGCGAACTGGCCACCGTCCAGCCAGGGTGAATATAAAACAGCGGGCCACTTCTAATTCGGGAAGATGGATTGTTTACTTTAGTAATTTATCATGTATTGACTTGCGTTTTGTTTGTGTTGTTAAATAACAAGTTGAGTACAGGTATAAGCAATAATCACAGTATTAACTTTGTAATAGCTTATGAAATGAGGTATTTTTTGCAAGTAAACTACATAGGCATGCCCAAATTATTATTTTTTAAGACGCTGCTGTCCATTTTGATATAAATATTGAAAGTGTTCAACAACCTAGAAATCAAAAGACCGTTGTGGGAAATTGTTGTGTTGGGTTCAAATGGGAAACGACTTTCGGCTATTCCACTAATCCACCAATGAAAACGAAATAAAAAAATCCAACTGTGTTTTCTGTCCAGATGGTACCTGCTGTGCAATCCACAGTGCTCTACTAATCTTTTTAACGACTATTTTCCCTAAACTTTGTACTACTATATGTGTCACTGACTACATTCTAAGGAGTGCATAATGAAGTGAAGGATATTTATTACAAAATTCTCAGTTATCCAACTGAGTTTCTAAGAGTAAACAAGAAAGAATGCTATTAGTGGTAACAGGCAGATTCTCCATTATCCGACCAATTAACATACTGGCTCCGATTGCCACCCCACCCCTCCCCTCACCCCCCACAATAAGTGGCTTAATCCTGTTCTTATCTTTTACGCGCTAATGTCTTTGAATTTGCATTCCGTTACTTACAAAAAGCTCGCGAAATTTTAACTCAGTTTGGTGTTGCCAAGTTGTTCCAAGAAATTGCCTGAATTTTTTACCCAGTTGGCAAAGAAAATGTATTTAAGCTAAAAGTGTCGCATTATAATCAAAGGCTAAAAACTGCACCCGAAGTTCATCAGTCTTATCAGAACTGCCAATCAGAAAAACAAGTTTGCCAAAATCTGCATTATTATCTGGATATTATAAAGTGATTTATACGTATTTCATTTTAAAATTCTACTAAGTATTTAGTTAGATTTAGAGTGACCAATTTAGAGTACGCAGTGGTAATTAATTAGTGGTAATTAATATAAAAATTGTGCATAAAACCAATTGCCTTCACTTGGCATATTTTTTACGGTAAATATGAATTATTGTTGCTATTTAAATTGCAAAATATCAGAAAATCTTGTTTAGAAATCTCATGGAAGAAAACTAATAAGTATTTTGTAATAATAGTTTACTACAACAACAACGTTTTCTTAACTAGCAACACAGTCCGGAATTAAGAGGGTTTAGCAAAAAAGCAGCGTGGTGAATCAAAGGCGATGCTAATTGCTCAGTTGATATGGTAATCAGCGACCTCTGTCGCAACTCAGACGAACCAGCGCGGAGATTTGTTTAGACTGCCAGCTTTATTATGTTTTGCTAATTTATAGGAATGTTACAATTTGTTAAAGTATCTATAATATTATGTTCTAAAATTAATTAATGCCATATTTTCGTTGTTTCAAATCCTAGGTTGAATCAAATATTTATGGTTCTCATTTTGCAGTTTCTCAAAACTTTTTTTAGTAATTGTCATATGTAATTTTCAAATTCATAATTGATAGTAGCATTATTTTGATAATCGTTCTGTTATTCTGTTTTGCCGTGACAAAAGTCGTCTGACGTCGTGAAAATTCGTAGTGGACTATGGCTGAAATCTTTACGGGTTCAGCCCATGTTTGTTCGATATCAAGCAGGTTCACATGACGATATACAGCTGCTGCCAATAAACAATCCCAATCCAAAATTTGAGATTGACAGCTCAATCTTTTTTCTGATACTAAACTGCCAATAATCAATCTCAGTAGTGAATAAACTTTGGCAACATGGTAAGTGACAAATCGAAAAGTAGAAAACAATCCAGATTGACTTTAATCTAATTTTTTCGATTGATATTGGCATCGGCCGATAATCGATCGATGGGACATTACCATTCATTCACCGCCGGTTGATACTATCTCAAATAATTATCACATAATATGAATGTGAGATGTCGCAATGTCTATTTCTCCCGCCAAACAGCAGTGTAAATGCACTACTGTATTTCGGTATAAAGGCCATTGTAGCCAGATTACGTACTAGATATATTGAGACTTAACATCTTGTCTCACGATAGCGACCGCAGTGGAATGCCAATTCCATTGTAATTCATGGTGTTGCTTGGTTTTGCTACTGTCAATGAGTGGTATCGTTTACCTTCATGCGAGTGATATGCTCAAATTGCCATTCATTGCAATAAGAAAATAATGAACTACATATTACTACATGCACTAACCACATACGTGTGCCAACAAAATAATCAACTGTTCGTGCCCATTAGTTACCCACATATTAACATACTTTTAGTAAATTTATAAGTGTCTGAATACATTTTTATATCAATATATCAGTATATTTCCACTCTCCGAAACTTTTGTGTACGTTTCGTTAAAAAAATATCATTTAAACTTCTCAAATTGACTGTCGGACACGCGTCGCGCGGCGGCGTATTTTAATTTTGAATATATCAAGGTGATATTTTTCAAAGTTTCCATTTCCCTGTCTCGTTGTTTTTTAAATTTCCATTAATATTATCTGGTAATATATTCCGACGCGTCTGTTAAGTTTCCGATGGAAAAGTTTGCGAGCCTGTAAGTTGAATTGTTGATTTTGAAGATACTGTTGAGTCTTTTTTATTTTGATGAATTGGTTGCTTACTAATGAAACTGATTTTTTTGAGTCACAATTTGGTATTAACAAATAATTCACGTTTTGAAAATTGAATCCAAGTGTCACATACCGGGTATCTCAAGACTGCTACCGACAATGAAGCCGGGTGGTAGTTTTAGTGACTACAAACATAATGCAACTAAAAATTTTGCTGAGAAACGCAACAATTTTTTTTTAATCATTTTTTGAATATCGTCATTTTTGGGTGCTAAATCCACTGTTTTTGCTAAAATAATAATTTAAACTCTTTTATACCTTAGAGTCTTTATAAATTCACTATTATTTTACGAAAAAATGTATTTACCACCGAAATACGACCATTTAAAAAAAATTGACGCTTTTTTTTTTCCAATATTTTCTGTTGCATTGTGTCTGAAGTCGCTTAAACTACCACCTGGCTTCGTTTTCGGTAGCAGTCTTGATATACACTGTATACATCTTCATATTATGTCGAAAATACATACATTCAATTGAATTTCAGTGTCTCTCGTTGTGTTTAAGTTTTAGAAGTGGTTTAGATGGTGAAGATTTTTATATCTCTGATTCAAATATCATCACAATTGGTTGTGCATAGAGGCCCGCGATGAGTCTCAAAATTCTTTCTGCAACTTGCACTTAAGAACTTTCTTTCTCTGTATCAGCGCATATATGTACATCCCACTGCAGGACACGGGCCTATTCTACAATCGAGAGTACGATTGAGAGTGGTAGGCCACCTTGTCCATCACGCTGGCCTAGTGCGGGTTGGCTAGAGCTTACGCCCTTTTTTATTTATGTAAATACTTGTTATTAATAAAATACGCTTGGCAAAGTGAGCTTCCAAGTAATCTTTGAACCAAATCCGACATTGCCTAGTGCCTTCACACCGCTGTCATTCTCAAGTCAACAACCTTAGTTTCTATTGACAGCATGATGTAATCAGTGACAATAAAACAGCCCATCAAGCCCTTAAACAAAACAGGCCAGTAAAACATTCATCAACTTAGAAGTATCGAGGGCAGATCACGGAAAGCGGTCACAACAGTCGGCAATAAACAAGAAGGCTTAATTGTCCAGTAAACGTCGCTTGCCTTTATCCACGTTTATGTACGTCGTGTGTATGTCTGACGCGTCCATCGCATACAAAACAGCTGATTTCAGAACGTCCGTTATTAAGAAGTCACGACTGAGTTTGAATGTCTTTATTCTTGTTGCTAGCCTGGTGTTGGGTGAAAGTGATGGGTAAAATGTAAAGAAGGAAAAAAATTGCATAAAAATTAAATGAAATTAAAACTTTAAAAAAATTATGACGTAATAAACAGATTACAAAAAGAGAAATATAAAAACGTATTTTATACTACGTGCATCTAGATAGCATGTCGTGGCCGTGACATGTAGGTGACCATTCAGCATAATGTTGAGCTGTGGCGTGAAACCCCAACCCAACGCTGATTTTCAGTCGTCTCCTCTGGCTACATTCGGACGCCATAAGCTATTTATGGTAAGTATGGACATAAACCATTGTAATTTTGAATGGCTATAAAAAAGAAGACAGTTGGTGTTGCTGAGGGAGTTTCTTGCCCCGTGTTTTCTTCACAGCTTAAACTCGTTCCGAGCGGTGGTAGCAGAAATTAACGATTCAAAAGATCTTGTGAAAGACTATTGGAATAAAGAATATTTTTATTTTGATTTATATACTGAAGAGTGTAAGAGACCCATTGCTAAATAAAATCTGCCTGACTGTATGGCCGCGCCATACAGGGTGACGTTAGATTTCACGTAGTTGCAAAATTCTTATATTAAACTTCAAATATATGGTTCACAAATTTATTTAACGGCTATAGCAACGATATTAAATTACTAAAAATATACTACCAATTCGGTAAAGTCACATGAATTTGCCCTGGAGTAGAATTTTAAGCAGCTATACCAGCACGGAATGGTCTTATCCATTGTTAATTATTTACCGGCAATATTATATTTTCCATTGTAATCAGAAATTTTATGTTCTTCGAGTATATTAAACCCAAAAACGCAGCTTTTAGTACTTTACGAGTATTTATGTATGTATTTTCAGTATGTCTTATTAAAAAACATTAACACAAAAGTATCTTCAAACAGCCATGTCCTTTCGTTATTCGCACATTAGAATATGATTTAAACTGTCAGGCTCAAAATAATACGTCTGCCTTCTCATTATTCTTGGTCATTCCATGGTAAAAGTAAGAGGCAATTATGTACGCCGACATTACTGAGTCGAAGGACAGGAGATCTTTCGCCAGAATAAACTCTATCTGGACCCCATAAATCTTACAATTAGATTCGCTTTAATTTTGTTACCATAAAGAATAAAAAATCATATTTCATTCATTTTCAGAGTAAAAATCATTCTAAAACCTCCAGCAGAGTGCGTGAGTGGCGCCACACGCGGCTCAGCGCGACAACACGCGTGCATTTGCATATGAACCATAACCGACCAGCAGAATTAACACACACACAGCCGCCGTTATGCCTATTTTTTTGTTTTCATTTAGATTCCTGATACACAGTGAGGCGTAGTGCAGCTGAATGAAAATAGGAGCGAATTCCATATTTTTTTATTGCTATAAATGGCGAGACGAGCATGCCGTTTTCCTGATGGTAAGCCATTTGACCACTCATGGACAGTAGGAAGACCAAAAAACACCATGAATTACATAGCAATGCTTGGCGTTTCTTTGCGCTCGCTATCCTACATACATAAGATCTTAAGTCTCTATATTTCCAGTAGTTATTCTGGCTACAATTTCCTTTAAACCGGAACTCAATAGTGCGTTTACACTACTGTGTGGCAGGAGCAATAAACTGTGTTGTCACCTGATGGTAAATGATCACTGCCGCCCATCCACAACGCTTGAATCATAGATGTGCTGCCAGGTCTTAAAATCGAGAGGGAAGTGGGCAGGAAAATGGATGGGAAGAGGAAAGGGTTATTGGGCAGCTGCCAATCTCACTCACCAAGCGAATTGCCACCGCAAAGCTGTCTCTTCACGTTGATTTTCTGTGAGGCGGTGTACCACCCCAGACGCCATTCATGCTGAGTTATGACTGACAACAGCGTGGGTCTTTCACATTTAAATGGCTCTACGGAAACAGGCGTGCCTCCACTGATTGTGAATTTTGTGTTTTAGCAAATACTAGTTTAAGCTTCGTCTATCCAGGGTTCCCTGGTAAAGCAGATAGTTAACAATAATATGATAGATGCGATGTCCCTAATAAAAGAGATGAAAAACAGGTACAAAACCTTTGTGCGACCATACAGTGTCTCGTATGTTCTAAAATCTACGATAGAAGTTTAAATTTCAAAGAATACGCCGGTTGTGTAATTTCCTCTCTTCTTTTCCAACATTATGAACGTTAACACAAGGCTCTCTACAAGATATAATTCTTATATTTCAATAGTTATAATGTTTGTTCACGGCGTAATATTATTCCGACCCGACCATCCTTCACATCAGCCGTTGACTACCCCGTTCTGTATTCAAACTTTTATTCTATTCCTCATCATTCTGCCAGCACCATCGTCGTACCAGAATTAGTTGTTTTAGTCATAAAAATCACCCGATACACAAATATTGATAATTAGTATTGAGACTGTTTGTGGCAATTACCAATCACTATAACGGCGAAGGTAAACATTATGATGAATGATTCATTGATTTGGAACCACAATGATTTGGAAGTATTTCTATGATGTGTAAAGTCCACCAACACGCACTAGGCCAGCGTGGTGGACTATAAAACCTAACCCCTGTCAATCGTACTATTTGTTGTAGAGGAGGCCCGTACTCTGTAGTGGACGTATGTGGGCAGTACATTACTATGATATGTATGTGTGTTCCTTGACGTTCCTGATAAGTACTCACCATACTAAACACGATAGATAATCAAGTCGTCAAGTTAAAATCGAATCAGTCCTACTATTGTTCATGTGAGTTGTACCAATTTATATAACCACTATCGATTATATAAATAACTCGTAATGTGTTTCCTATTCAAATCTTTAGAATAATTTGCGCCATGACGGCAACGACGCAAAATTTAGAAACATTAAGACACTGTCAGGATTTTAGCATGAAAGTGTGGGTTGGTAAGCCTAAGCTTTAAAAGATGCGACGGGTAATAAAATTCTTATAAACACACTTATTTACGGTAATTATTTTTGTTTAATATCCCTGGCATTCTTTGTCCGAAAAGAGTAATGTACTTTATCGTCAGATGCAGCATGTATCTAATGGGTGTGTTTCTTATATTTTACACGCTTTATATTAGCTTCACTTCTATATTTGTATGTTTGTTTGTATGTAGTGTATTTGCTATATAAAATAGTTAATTACTTTGATAGTAAATAATATTTATTTTTTAACAAAGGGAACAAATTATTTTATTTAACTGTATGTATGCAGTATCAGATTTTATATGTAATTGAACTATTATTTTGAAGAAGAATTTGAAAAATTTAATTACTATTACGGGCAATGTTCAGAGAATGATGCTTGATGTCAGGCCGACGGCCGGGAGTAAAATAAATGGCAAAAACTGCGTATAAAATGCTCGATTTGTTGTAAATAGCGACCACAACCGTATAAGTTAAAAGTAGATTAGATTGAATAGTAATATCATCCTTGGTGTGGTTGGATAACTAACTGGTAAAAAGGTAAAGAGTTATGTGAGATATTGGTATACACACATTTGGCTTCGTGAGGAAGAAGTTAGCTGTGCGATAAGAAGCTGCGAGTTCAATTCCCGCATTCTGATTTTATATTTAAATACTTGAACATAACAAGATGTTCCATGTATATTTATCCCGTCAAACAGCAGTGTAAATGCACTGTTGTATTCCGGTTCGAAGGACATTGTAGTCAGACCAACTACTGGACATAATGAATCTTGACATCTTATGTCTCTGGATGGCGAGCGCAGTGGAATGCCTAGCGTTGCTTTATAATTCATGGTGTTGTTTGCTTTTGGTATTATCTATGAGCGGTCGTATCGCTTACCATCAGTTGAATGGCATGCTCATTTCGCAATAAAAAGTTAATTTTATAATAAGAACAAGGTATTAAACAGTCTGAGTGGATAAGTTCTATTTAATGTTGAAAGTTCTGTTCTTAATACGGACTTATATTAGTACTGAACCGAGACTATAGGTGTATCCTTTGGCTTTATTTCTTCATAATTTTATATTATGCTAATGTATACAAACTATAAATTTAATATTCAAGCTTATAAATTTTATTGATCTTAATTAACGATATGTTGATTTAATTATTAATTATTAAATGTGAAATATTGTTTCTAGTGAAGTGTTAAGGCCTTTTCGTTGCAAAATATCTTGCTAATGTGTGAACTATTGTATAAATTTAGAAAATTTAGAACGACCTTAATCGTATTGCACAAATATTATGTTGCACCAATGAATAATAGGTAAAATATTGACTATTCATATTAGTATTTGATTTATGATAATGATGATTAAATAAATTAAAACGATAACGTACCAAAAGGGGGCGTATTCAAATCTATGACACAAACCACATTTCTTATATAGTTATATGATTTAACGGCGAAGAAAATCATAGTGAGGAACAAGAATCTCGTATGTATGTGAAATTTACAAACATTACACTTAATACCGAAGGAGTTCATGCTAGGCAAGCAACCGGTAATAAAATTATAAGTCAAATTATTCTGCGAGATAGTTAAAATTATAGCATGTAAGTGTAGCATAGAAGTAAGCAGAATAGAAATAGATTAACATTAAATTACTCCCTTCATTGATTTTATGAGATGAAATGTTAATGCTTACATAGTATCCCAGAAGTACTGATAATAAGATCAACTGCATAGTTTTTTTAATAAAGAATAAAATTTTAGCAATCTATTGCCATTTCTGATGCATAAATACGGCTAAGTATACATTGGATTTAAATAATTAATGATTGTTAAATGCTAAACACTCATAACAGCTGGAATTATAAACACTTTGACAGCTTTTTACTACGGGATATCGAGAATGGGATAAGGTGTTCGCCGTCGGACATTTTTACCACGAGTATAAGAAAAGAAAGAATTGTGAAAATGCTTTTTTTAAACTAAAAAGATACTAGTTGTAATGACTTTTTTGTCGTAAGCAAGAGTTCTTAAGTAACGTGTTCATAGCAGAAGCTTCAATAGTCACAGTTTACTAATATTTTTACAATTATTTGTTAAAAAATATTTTTAATACCTATCTTAATATTATCGAAACAAATAGAAGTAATTTTTGAAAGAAAATAATATTTAATTTTTCGCCAACCCGCATTAGGCCAGCGTGGGGGACTATATGGCCTAACCACTCTCAATCGTATTTTCGATTATAGAGGAGGCCCGTGCTCTGCAGTGGGACATATATGAGCTGATACATACAAGCAATGATAGGCCGTTGATCTTACTTACTGATAGGTAGTCAGAATGCTAAAAACATCACAGTATAGGTCGGTAGGACATAGGTAGAAGAATTAAATACGATTTTACTAGGTTGCGTACAACTTTACCAAAATTGTTTTTTTTGTAATAAACTAAAAGTATTGTTAGTATATTCTATAAGTAAATAATGGTAAATTATAAATGTTTTATGTGTTTTGCTTATTTTTCATGTTTTCTAATGTGTTAAATATTTTTGTTAATAATTTTACTCAGTCACTTATGGATTTAATTTTACTGAATGAGTCTTTTATTAAATAAAATAATAAATACACACATTTTGACGTAAAATGTTCCAGTTTTAAAACCGATGTGTTTATTATCATTTAATTTGGTAAGCGTTCAACATACCTTTTAGTTTAATATAGTATACACAAAATGGTATCATAATTTTACAACCTTATATTTTCTGTTATAATTATTTGAAATATAAACTTTATTTTTATATCATCATCATCATCACCATCAGCCTATTCGCGTCCACTGCTGGACATTTTTATATGCCCAGCAACAATGTTGATATAGGTTAATATTTATTTTAATACAATATATATTTAATATAAAAATTATAACTATTAGCTATAGTTTTGTGTTCATAACTTTTATTTAAAACATTGAAATTAATTTAAATTGTTACATACTTAGTAGCAAGTTCAGCTATCCGACAATAGATGGCGTTGTGCACTCACCCGAAGCTTTTACTACTTGAATGCTAAAATTGCCATTATAAAGTCAATGAGATGTTTATACACCAAATTTGAATTGTGTTTAAACAGAATTAACTTAATATGTTGAATTATTAATACTGGCACAATATTTACTTTTTTTATATTAATGCATAATTTGTTCATTCGAAAAAAGTATTACTTGTTTTTATTGAAACCATAATCGAGTTTTCCTAAGTACTTAATTTCTCTCCGAGGTATCAAGGCATCGATTGTGAAGACAGTGGCATATATTGACAGTTGATGGACTCCATACACAATACAAAATCTTGTACTTAAAGATTACTTATACGTTAGTGTCTAAATAAATCGTCACGTAATGACAATAAGTCCGTGTCGCTATGCAGGCTATTATACTTACTATGTACAGGGTATATCAAGACTGCTACCGAAAACGAAGCCGGGTGGTAGTCTTAGAGACCTAATGCAATTAACAATGTTGAAAAAAAAGCAATGATTTTTTTATTTTTTTCCTAACTTCGTATTTGGGTTGTAAATACATAGTTTTTTTTCTGAAACAAAGTGTACACCCTTTTATTTATGAAGATGCTATTTTACGCAAGGGTTTAAATTATTATTTTAGCAAAAACTATGGACTTGCCACCCCAAAACGACGATATTTAAAAATTCACAAAAGAAATCGTGTTTCTAAGCGAAATTTTAAATTGCTTTGTGTTAGTAGTCACTAAATCTACCACCTTCGTTTTCGGTAGCAGTCTTGATATACCCTGTATAATACGTATCACCGGGCTTTATGTTGAGAATGATAGGTTTGAATCACAAATGTGAAAATATGGTAGTATGTTTTTCATATCATATGGAATTGATAACAGAAAAATATCAGAAAAGGAAGTTATGTAATTGTTTCGTTTGAAAATATTATCCTGACACTCATTGGTTGTATGAGATACATTCTGACAGCCTCCGTGACGCAGTTGGTTAGACGCCAACTGAGGAACGAGAGGTCGAGGGTTCGATCCCCGCACTGACACAAATGCATTAAAATTGCTAAATATATTGTGTCTGAAGTCATTAAACCAACCACCTGGCTTCGTTTTCGGTCGCAGTTTGTATATACCCTGTATAACAAAAATTAGCGAAAAATCAAACAGTATTATAAAAGTATTGTTTAGTATTCCTTGCTTTGTTATTCATACCGTTATCATTTAAGCTAAATACATACGTGCATAAACTCACGCCTTTTTCCCAGAAGGCAGAGGTGCCAGGACACTCACATTTCGCCTTGTATGTTCCGTCCTACGATGTGATAGGTGGCGAGCCTATCGCCATATCAGGCACAAATTCCTGACTCTGGGCTGATAATGAATAGAAAAATCCATTATCACTTCGCCCAACCCGGGATTCGAACCCGAGACCTTAGCTTTGTAACCGTACCCTAGTACAACTACGCCACCGAGGCAGTAAGCTAAATAAGTTTGAAAAAACTTAAACGTGTCTGCATTTTAATGTCCTCGACACGTCAATCCCATGTTACTTATCATAACAACTTGAAATATGAGAAGACGGATACATTTTATTAGAACAGAAGTAGTTAATATCATATGATTGGTCTAGTGGCAGGTTTGCCTGTTATCCGTGAGTTTTAATGGTTCATTCTGTGTGTTTTTTAAGAATAAAATTTGCATGGATATGTATAGGTCTCCGGAAAGGTCTAATATTAGATGGGTAGAAGGTTGTCTTAATCGCCATTTGCACATCTTATAAAAATGTCATAACTCATTAAAGTATATGTTCAGATAAAATCACACCCAGTTTAAATTGAAAAATTGTCTTCATTGTCAATTATTTACAAAGTATTGTTAAAATAGCGTTATGCTTCTGGCATTAAAAAAAATAAATAAATAAATACACCCAACAGTCAAATACATAATCCTGACCCCATACTAAGATCGAGTCTTATGTCGTGGATATCAGGCACTATAAGAGACTTCGGTCTCACAAACACCCAGACCCGCAACAAATACCTGTGATTCAAACAAATATTTGAAAAAAAAATGGACTTATCACTGCATAGTATAAAACAAAGTCGCTTTCTCTGTCCCTATGTCCCTTTGTATGCTTAAATCTTTAAAACTACGCAACCGATTTTGATGCGGTTTTTTTAGTAGATAGAGTGATTCAAGAGGAAGGTTTATATGTATAATACGTACATATTATTATACAGAAATCTAGTTGTACGCGGGCGAAGCTGGGCCGGGCCGCTAGTTGATTTATATGATAAGTATATTTGTAATTGGACATGACATATATTCGCTATTTTTATTTATTTTAGGTACAATAATTTTTGTGTTTCATTTGATTGCAGAATAAAGAGGTCAGGTAAGCCTTTCAGGATAATCACATAATATTATAATGTTAATAGCAAAAAAAAACTATTCTCACTGTTTAGTATCGTTTGTCTACGATTGAGAGGGTTTTCAGCAAGTTTTTAAATAAGAAGATAAAATAAATTAAATTTAAGAAAAATAACCTAATTTTTTATGTCATTTTATAAAGTAATTTGTACTTGAATATTAATGTTATTTATTATAATTAGTAGCCATGTTTTAAATCACACTAACAATCAATTATGATTATCTTTAGTTTTTCATTATTCTTAAGTAATAAAATATCGCATACGGATATTGTTTTTGATATCAATTAAGGATATACCAACGCACGAAAACCTGAGTATTACTTCGCACTGATTCTGTTGAGTGTTGCTACGCTCCGTTTTGAGGTAATGAGCAATAAGTAATGCAACATGAAAACCGAAAGACGGCGGGCTTAAGTCACCAATCATGGAACAAAAAAGTGTTTGTACACACATTTTAGCACTTACCAAACGGTTAATAGAAGCAAATTTATTCGACATAGTACACCACGGTGCATGAATAATTAATACTGTGAAATTCTTGCGGCGCTCGCTATGCGTACGAGCTTCGTTTGTTCGTCTGTTCGTGGCAATGAACTTGAAGCTAGTTTGACTCGGTGTGATTTTCCTATATTCACACGCTTTTTCCCACGAGAGGCCGTTGGTGTGACGTCGGAACATAATTTTGGTATCGGTATCACATTTCTTGGGTAATTTATTTTAAAATAAGATAGCCTTGTTGCCATGTCAACAGTTTGTGAAATACACCATGAGAATTATTTGGTGTTAAATTACGTTTATGTTTTTCTTTTACTACGAGGCGTATTTTGTACATCTATATATTGATGATGATAGATAAGTAGTAAGATATTTACTTTTCTCCCATAATCATTACATATATAATCTTCATACTACCATAGATCTGGCTTGTCATACATAGAATATTCCGAACCTAACAATAAATTCCCTAATAATAAACCAGGTATGTTATATTGCAAAACATATAAAGCATACAGAAAAGTGCGCCTTGAAATGGGGATGAGGAGAAACTGATTTGACTGACTGCACTTTGTGGGTCTTAAATCGATCATGAAATAATGATAACTGATATCCTATGACACAGGATATATTCCAGTTAAGAAATCAACTACCTAAGTGTGTCATATATTTTATAAATAATGAATTAAATATTATTTAACAGACTTTCATAAATCTCTACGAACTCTCATACATTCAGAATACTTCTACTGTGGTTTTATAGTGTATTTATAGTCTTAGCTTACATAGTTATCGCGCCGAGGAACATTCCTGTACGAAGAATGTTCTTTATATTCTAATTCAAAAACATAGCTGCTCTTGCGACACAGTTAACTCATTTGCCGAAGCATTTAGAACCTTACAATTATTATATTGTTGTATTTTATGTTATTTTGGCTAAATTATAGATAATTTATAATTTTACACGTCAATATAACTAATTTTGTCTACTTTCCAGTTGTACTGCTGGGGTGATACTGTTGATGCATAGACCTGAAAGTTTAGTTGTTGTTTATCATGTGCTAGAGGCATTGCGGAAAATCTAAGACTTTTTAAAATACAGTAACGTATCTAAGATACATTTTCCAGCCTTAGATGTTGTTCCACATCTGAGATAAATGCCACTTTCCTTATATGCTAGTCGTCATAATTAAAATAGTGTATTTAGTTTACCGATATATATTACTATGCCATTGAGAATTGGAAAATAAAATGTAACCAGTCTTTGTGATGCGACAGCATGGCAACTAAGCTTGTACGATTGGTAAATCCAAATATTTGTCGTATTGGTATTTTCCATGCGGTCAGTGTCCAGCTAAAGACAAACAAAAGCCTTCTATGACCTATTCATGAAAAAATATACAGTAATTTTAAATCTTCTACGGTCTTTTGGCGTCCTTATGTTGTCATTTTGTTAAATAGAGAAAAAATATTAGGACCAGTTTTTCTCTATTTAACGCAATGTTTTAGATATGATGTTTTCTTACTAGAAATAACAAGCATTTAAACTCGTAATCTAATAGTATTAACATGTCTAATATAATAAAATGTGAAAAGAGAAAAACGGTTCCTAATATTTTGACAACAATATGACAACCACGCATTCGCACGCCAAAAACTGTAGATATATATTACTTCTTGTATTGTGTATAAGCCACTCACTGCCTTCTTTCTTCAACGATACAAAGTCCACTGTTTAACACTGGCTTCCTCCAAAAAAATCCTTATCTTGTGGAGGCGGATAAAAATAAATATCTACAAAAATAAATACAAGTACGAACGAACATTCAAATTCCTAGTTGTAAAGATTATGCATATTAGATATGTAGATGCAACGTGTGCATTATAGTCATATAATCGGGGCTTGTCAATTTTTTCCAGTAACTATTCAAGCGGAATTGTATGCGTAAGTAGAATGCGTAAGTGTTGCGTACAAACGCACTGACGTCTGCCGCCTTTATGTATATTGACTATTGACGCGAAAATCCTGTTATAGGCTTAATATCCTTACGCCTTTATCCTTTTCCTATTGTAGTTTGCACCTATGATTTATTGGTGTAATTTGTGTTTCTGAGCGGAGTTGATTGTATTTATCAGTTGGGTTTGGTTTTGACTTAGCGTGTTATAAAATTAAACAAATAGACCCAAAAGTTACATGTTCGTGATCTCTTAGTGTAACTTTTTTGTCATTGAAACAAAAGTACTAAATATTAACGTAAAATCTCGCTTGGAGGCTGTCCCGCCCTCACACCCGCCACTGTAACTCCTGTAAGCCAGGATTAACAGTGGCACGCACTGTTATGACACCGAGCGTTGAAGCTCGGCGAGTCTCCGGGAATGTCTAACTTGTCTTTAACCCGCAACGAAATTAATCAGAAAGTGTTATTAATAGAAGGAGTTGGAAATAAAATATTGTCCACTTCCCTCCGTGCAAAGTGGATGACAAAACAATGAACTAAAGAACTAAAAAAAAACTCGCTTATTATTGCTGATTTTTTTGGTATCTATTATAGGTACACTTCAAACAGCAAAGATTTGAAAGTTAATTTATTCATGGATATTTTTCTCATTACCACGCTAGACTGATTAAGATATACTCGCAATAAGCTTTAACGTTTGATTCTTGAATGATATTCAGTCTAATGGTTTCTTAGATTTACAAGAATGTTACACATTGAAATAAAACTAATATTTACGCATTTTATCGGAGATTTGGTAAAATTTTTACATTTCGAATTATTATGTTATTATTTAGTTTAGTTTCGTTTAAATTTCGCAAATATAGCATATTATATTTCATCGGACGTGGCATACCTTGAGAAAGGCGTATTTCTAGCAGTAGACTGCAAGGGGCTGATGATGATAATGATATTATATCCAAACGTGAATAATTTCCCAAAATAATTTGACGCGAGGTACACACATAACCATGTAGCTCCAACTCTAACTAATTATCACCCAATGTTCCAGTCTCTATTAAACATGAGTCTTTGTTTGACTTTGTCGACAGGATTTCCCGATTGTGGTCAGACGTTAGCCAAACAACACTGGGTTTCTCCATTCCATAATTTATTCTATTTAGCTGTCAAAAATTACTAAAATGCGATTAACCGAAGATAGGGTAAAATGGCGTACATTGGTGAGGGTTATGTCCAACAAAAGACAGTATATGCTGATGATTATGAAATAATCGCGAAAAAAATGAGTTACTGTAACCAAGTACAAAAAGACCTTAAAATTATATATTCTCATAACATAACTTTCGACAGCGGTCAGACGTTAGCCAAACAAACAAATGATTTACTAGATTTAGCGACTAAAACATAAAACTTCTGGCGGTTGCCACGAAATTACCCGGCGTACCCCGACCAATTTGGAAGATTACACAATCAAGATAAAACGGCGTGACGTTGCCGCCAAGAAAAATGCGGTGAACAACTAGCGGCCGGCATATGGGCATTACGTTTGCTCATGAATATTTATCGAACCTGCGACCCCTCGACTGTGGCCGAGTAACGAACGCACAGAACGTACGATAGATGGTTATCGATACGTCCGTTAGCTGGATTTGTGATTGGACTCCACTATTTGGTGTTTTGACGAGCTGGGAAATGGCGCGGATTTGGGCGGGCGAGTGGGACTTGTGGAACGCGGGTTTTTGACAAAGCTTATTTGTTTGGTAAGTAAGTATTGATGTAGTACAAGAGAACTTAATGCCAATAATTTCTCACGATCGCTCATAAATAGTAGCTAAACGAAACAACACCTTGAATTACAAAGCAATGCTTGGCATTCCACTGCGCTCAGCATCCTAAGACATAATATGTTAAGTCCCAATATGTCCAGTAGTTACTCTCGCGACAATTTTCTTCAATCCGAAACACAACCAGTCATATACTCGTAGTCATCTGTCATATTTCCTCATTACTAGGTTTCCTTTCGCTGGATAAAGGGTATTGCTCATAATTCAATACCTAGTGTTAATATGTTCGTATGCGACCTGACAACGATTACATTTTGCATTAATCCACTGCAAAATGAATCCGTGATAACAATAAAACGTATATTTAGCCTCCCGTGGTGTAGTTGAATAGATGCCAGCTGCAAAACGAGAGGTCGCGGGTTCGATCTTCGCACCGAAACAATTACTTGTGTGAACAACAGGCATTTGTTTCGGATCTGGCTGTTTGTGAGATCGAAAACTCTCTCTCGTAGTTTCTGATATGACTGTTGGGTGTATTTATTTATTTCAAAATAATATTGCCCCCTTTAAATTTTCTCTAATTCCCTTCCCTGGTAGAAACGGACCAAACATGCAGTGTTTATTCGTACTAAAGACTGTCGGACAGGCACCGTACTAAGACTTAACTGACTGAGCAGTGCTGTATACAGGGAGCCGTGCACTCCATTTTATTGACATTTTCGGCTATAGCATGCATTTATTGAGGCGGATAAGGAACGCACTGTACCCTGTTCCTTTGTACTACTGTGATTGTTGTTGGAAATATGAAAATAAGTCAGGTTCGTCAGCAATATGGAAATGTTGCGATGGTTCCTTGAAAGGTAGAAAAGACATAGTGGATTAGTCATTTGGAACCAGTGATAGACATATATTTATTAAGTTTTTTGTTATATGTTAAAAAATTATTGAATAGTGTAATAGATTTTTAATAATCGTACTATTCAAATAAATAAATAGCTTAGAGGACTATTAGGAGCGAAAGTATCTTGAGTAGAAGACTTGTCATTGTGGAAGATTGTAAGGTTGCAGAAAGTCCCTTGATACAGCCTGCTTGCATTAGTCGATATAGTTCATGCCAAAATTATGCTTTCTCGTTTAACCCTTATGGTAGATGAGATAGAAGAAAGGTTTCTCCAACGTAAGGAAGACTCTAAATACAGTGTAGATAAAGCAACTAACTATGAGGATGGTCTTATACACCCAACAATGGTTTTTTACGGGTTAGCTGCTAGCCTCGTAACACAAACCTGAAACAATACTTCACTTCCCTTGGGTAAAAGCATTTTAAACTCCGCGGTAACACCAAAAGCTTGTAAAACATTTTCTTTCGACATTTCCCAACAATGCAAGTAATTTCGTTGGCACAAGTCGGTTATTATACGCCATTCGCGTACGACGGGGGTGTGTCCAAATACTAGCTTTGTGTGTTTTTGTATTTCATATTTTTTAATTACAGCTTGCGTAGTCCTTTATAAAGGAAACTGTTATGGTGGATTTGATGGCATGCAGGTATTATTTTAATGGGAAATTGGTAACATTTTACCGTTCGGGTAGGTGTTGAGGATATTTTGGTATGTGATACACGATGTGTGGAATGCCACAGTCTCATGTCCAGCCTTCGATCAAATATACACTAGATACACAGTTCCCTGTAAAAGTTCTGTTAAAAAGTGGCACCGATGCATGACATTAAAAAAAGTAAACAAAAAGATCACATATTCCAAATATATTAACACAAATTCCACCTTATTCCTGGAGCTTAAAGTAGCTTTTCAAATAATATTGTCTAAAGTTTTACGACGTTTTAGATGCAACGGTCGGTGCGTGACTGAAGGCGAAAGAGTGCTTAAGCACTCTTTTTTGGTGCCATTTTCTAAGCGCTCATGTTGTATCTAGTGTATATTTGATCGAAGTGTCCAGCACTTAAATAAAAAATAAGACAAAAAATTAGACTACTCGTTTATTAAATCGTCGTAGTTCTAGGTACATTCTTTGGGTATTCTGTACAATTGAGGTATAGTTTTAGTCAAGACCACTAAGAGTAAGGAGTATGTCGAAGATGGGTTTGTTTGCTTACGTAACTTTACAAAGCTATAAATAAATACATAAAAATAAATATACACCCAACAGTCACATACATAATCCCCCACATTAAGATCGAGTCTTGTGTCATGGGTATCAGGAACTACAAGAGACTTTTTGGTCTCACAGACACCCAGACCTGAAACAAAATGCTTGTGGTTCAGATAAATATTTGTTTCGATGCGGGGATCGAACCCGCGACCACTCGTTTCACAACAGGCGTCTAACTAACTGCGCTGCGGAGGCTGTCAATAGATTAGCTAGGCGCTAGGTTACCAATGATTTCACAACATTCCATAGCTTTCTCTAAGGCAGCAGTACCACTCCTGTCAATCCCATTCATATCCCATTCAAGTTTTCAAGCAGCACTAATTTCAGTTACTCCGGTACCAGCATATTATTTACCAGTACCCACATAGGTTTTTTCCCACAGATAAAGTACACGATTACGTTTCGCGACGTTGGCTTCGCGAGCGGCGCTTACGCATAATTACCAGCGGAAGGAAGTGCGCCCCCCGATCTGCTCGCGATACATGTATTAGCATACGATTTACATACAGCAACGGCCGGCCGGCTCGGGGTGACGATTTTGAACCGGTGTGACGGAAATTTTTAACGGTAGCTGGTAATTTTTAGGTAGACTTCTAAAATTTTACGGTGGCCAGTAGGTAGAACGGTAGGTAAGTTGTAGACTTCTAGTTTTGGAAAGGTTAAATCAATTTTTTCAGCAGTAAGTAGTCCAATGATGAAGCTTTCGAATTGTATGGAAGTCACATTTTGGATGACGATTTGAAGGGTGATTTACATAAAATTGTCTGTGGAAAAAGATATGTTTTGTTTTCACATCTTAGTAAATGTTTGTGCAATTAACAAATATTTGTTTCTAGCCTAGGTTATGTAGGGTCAACATGTTTCTTGTAGATGCCATAATAACCATACCAGGACTAAAGTATGGATTACTTACTGAAATCCGAACTATGCGTAATGGTATTTGTTTATTTATTAGGAATTTCTTACCATCATCTTTAGCTATACGCAAATCTTCTGTTGGTTAGAATTCTCTACAATAATATTTCCTTTTTTTTTCAAATCATCGAGATATCTTGCTAATTAATACAAACTATAAAAGTGAAATTCCTAATCTAAGATATTTTATTATATTCTTAATTATTTTATATGCGCTAATACTATGCAAAATATAACTGGAATGTAATTGTACGTGTAATAGATTGCCATGTTTATGTGTTATAATTGCTGAGAAATATGTTCTTTGTTCTGTGTTACTTTTATTGCGGAAATATAGAGATTTTACAAAATATCAGATCTTGGTCGAATATGTAAAAAAAAAGCACTCAAAAATAATTTTCGTATATAATATTATGTATTAAAACTATTGTTCCATTTAATGCGAATTTGTAGACGGTTACATTTATTAAATTAGTGGTCAGTGTTGTGGCAGAATTGTTGAAGATTGTAGCTGCTGTCATTGAGATAGGAGGAAAGATAGACTTCCTGCAATCTTACTGCCACACAGCAGCAAAGCCGTTTCACGTGGGTTTTCTGTGAGATAGTGGTGCCATCTCAGTCACACCCATACAAAATTTGACAACTACTGTGGTCGCTCTACCTCTTTCTTCCACTTCGTCCAACAAGCCGCACTGTTTTTTGAGACGAGCATGCTGTTCGTCTGATGCTAAGCGATTAGAACTCATGAATAGTAGCTAAACCAAACAACACCTTGAATTACAAAGCAATGCTTAGCATTCCACTGCGTTCGCCATCCTGAGACATGAAATGCACTTAACGGAATCATATTCAAATGGAAGTACTAATATATCTAGGCTTTTTATACAAAGTCGATATAGAATTGCGAGTAACACAAGTTTTTCCAATCAGAATAATATGTGAAGGAGGTAATTTCTCCTCACGCGTCCGCGCCGCCACGCGTGACGTTTACGCTTTTCCATTACATATTCCATACTTGTCTGGGTGTTTGTTTGTGTTCAGCTTTCGCCTGTTACTTCTAGTAGCTTGTGTCGGTCATTCTATAGGTAGCAAATAAACATGCTCAATGGCTATAAATATAATGGTGGGTATAAAATACCGCGAGAGACTTTTCGATAATGCGATACTTACATCCGATCAAAACATTTGTATGTCTCATCTTGTCCCAGTGCGGGAATTGAATCCGCGACATCCATTGTGTTTCACATCCGCCGTGTTATTTTAGTGCGCCATTGAGGTAGCAAATATTTGTGGAAAATAAATCTTTTATTAAATTAAATTATAAAATGTACGTCCATGACAGCCTCCATGTATGACAGCCTCCGTGGCGCTGGTGGTTAGACGCTGCCTGTGAAACGAGAGGCCGCGGGTTCGATCCCCGCACCGAGAGAAATGTTTGTGTGGCCCACAAATATTTCTTTCGGGTCTGGGTGTTTGTGAGACCAAAAAGTCTCTCGTAGTTCCTGATATCCACGACACAAGACTCGATCTTAGTGTGGGGTCAGGACTATGTATGTGACTGTTGAGTGTTATTTATTTATTTATTTATATTACAGAGAAAATGATGAATGGCACTCTTAAAATGATAATTGAAATAAATAACTATAACCTATAGAATGGCGCCCTGTTTTGTCAATGTTAGAACCTATAAAGGATTTTTCGGTTTGCTAATTCAAAAACACAAACTTAATAGTTATTTACTAAGTACATCTCTTTGCTAGGTACGAATCGATGCCATTCACTGAAAAGTCGTAAAAATTGCCAAATTAATTAATTTCCGTCCATTAAACACTATTATCATAATCAAAAACTGTCAGCGTTAATGACATAATCAGCCCCTGTGACAGTGACAGGATTCGCGGTCGGCAACCCCGGCCAATCAGAACGCACCCTTCCACTGGCCCGGAAGTGTCGGGGTAGGACGATATGCTCCGGTGGTCACTGTGGTTAGTTATGTATGTGGTACTGATATGGACATAAAACGTTAGAAAATAGGACATAAAATATTTAGTCCAAATTATGTATTTATTATTTTGAACGGAAGAGGAATTCATATTTATAGAATCATGTGAGACACATTTAATGTCAATTAAAAGGTTAATTAATTTATACTCATATTGTACAAAGATAAACTATACTAAGGAAACATTTTATTGACATTAAACATCTCTAAGACCGGCCGTAAGACTGTCATGTTTGTCATAGTGATATTTTGTTTCTGGTTTTAAAAATCTGTCTTCAATGTTTTCAGGAAATTATTCAATCTCAGGTTAGTCCCGTCTTTGTTATTATACCACTACTATGCGGCTTGGAAATAAAGCCAGGATTCCACAATAGGAAATGTTTTACACTACATCAATAAGACTAAGGCTTACCATTCCAGAACATGTAAATTTGATACACCTAAATATTAATTCGTTATTGTTTTATTGCAATGAATGGCGAGATGAGAATGTCATTCGCCTGATGGCAAGCGATACGACCGCTTATAAATAGTAGCAAAACCATACAACAGCATTAATAATTACAAAGCAATTGGCTTTTCACATTGCTCGCCATCCTGAGACATAAGATGCTAAGTGTCAATATTTCCAGAAGTTGCTCTAACTACGATGTCCACCAAACCGGAACACAACAGTGCATTTATACTGCTCTTTGGTGGGATAAATAAACATAGCAGTGGAGAGATATGCATTTCTCGCAATGAATTACCTCACGCACACGGAAGATTCAAAATAACATGCATCAGAGTCCAAACAGAGATTTGAATAAAAATAATCTGTAGGTGGTAGATGGTAGGTAGTAGGTACGTTTGAAACAATAGTGCGGCTGTGTGCCTGTGGATGTAGTCGGGGTCGCGTGCTATCAGTCCGTTGTTATTTCACATCGCAGCCGCCCTGTGCAAATATTCAACTACCCACAATCGTACCTACCACGTATAGAGTTGGATCGTACTCGTAGATGGGACGTTCCATTTAGATTCATTATTTTCAGAATATTTTATTTTCATTTATACTTCGGGAATTATTTGAACATATTCTGTAAACTATTCTGTAGATTGACAAATGTAACAACGACGCAGTTAGGTAAGATGTAGCGAAGATCTTCTAAAAAGAGAATTATAGACACTTTTTTTGGAAAAAGACAGTGAAATAATGAAAGTAAAAACCCTACAACCGTATTGCAGTAACCTTGGACTACTGAAGGAGTTAGCTAGTTCAACCGAGTTGGTATCACTGTCTCATAGAAAATCACTTTATTGTTTTTTGATGACTGACTTTGACTTTGACAACTGTTCTTTCAATTTTGGAAGCGGAAAGCACATTAACAATTCAAGTTTTGTAGACGATAATGAGCAATGGTAATTAATACCATCAGGTGATCTGTATCGGCCCATATACGTTCCACTGCAGGGCACGGGTCTCCTCTACAATCGACAGTACGATTAAGAGTGGTTAGGCCATATTTTCATTTCATTCATTTTTAGATTCAGGTTGGTGAATTTATATACCATAAAAATTAAGGCATTACGTACCATCAGGTGCATTATATATCATTTGCTTATCTTCCCAATCTGTGCAATTAAAACATGTCAAGATGTATCTTGTATACAAACGCATTTTCTTACAGATTTTTACACATTTTCTTTTCAATTTAAATAATAACCAACTGTATCTTTTGTCGATTCTGCAGACAACACAAGTGATCTTTGAGCGCAGTGAGCGCAGGTTGGTTCGCTATGATTCGGAAGGTTTCATGCGATTATCGTACACCTGTCGCCTTTCCCATGGAATTTATAATTCGGCCGGGCTCACGGGCGGATTGTCCGGATCGTTTTAATTGTATTCGCAGAACACCCGGATTTATTACCAGCCGGCTACACCTACGTATATAACTAACGGATTTAAATAATGGAAACAGTTTTATACACTGGATTGTTAATATAAATTTTGTATTGGGATTTTCGGGTAGGTATATTACTGTGATGGATTTCGTGAGGAAAGTTGTTTATCCTAGAGGTAATTGGAATTTATATGGTGTGTGAAGTCCGAAAACCTGTAAAATACTGTGGCTTAAAGTCTTACTCGAACTCTCGATTGTAGAGGAGACCTGTGCTTAGTAGTTGTATATTGACTTGACGCAATTTGTGAAAAAATAAGCCACGGGGCCTATACCCACAAATAATTATTATTTGTATCGATTCTGAATATTATAAGATCGAAAAGTCTGTCGTAGTTTCTGATACCCACGTTATAAGACCTGTATTTTAGTGCGGGCTTAGACTATGTGTGTGAATCATAGAAATATTTCTTTTCACAAAACATATGATGGCTTTCTTAGTATAAAATCTTATTCTTATTACAGCTCAGTTTTGGTGGTAACAACGCCACGTCACGCTGGTAATTTCACGCTCGGTCCCACCAGAAAACGACGTTAATTATGTGCCATAAACATCAAACTGTAGTCGACGACAAAACCATTTTCATTTATGTTTAACTAAATAAAGTTTGTGATGGAGCTTTTGTTAGTTATATTTACTTTTTTGTTATTATTGAAGGACGAATAAAAGAAAAAATATATGTTAAGTATTTATTAATTAACAAAAGCATAGCGCTATAGAAAGACCCTTTCCTCATAATATTGTTGTATAATAATTTGAATTCTCGTAAAAGTAAGGATTAAATACCTAGAATAATATTTTATAAAAATTTTTTTAAAAGCACATTTTACGAACATAGTAAAACCGTTAATTTTTTTTAAATAATGAATATTAAAGAATATTTTAGAATTTTTATTTTTTTGGTTACACGCTGTAATTAGCATGTTGTGTTTTATTGTAAATGTTTATATATTTTTATTTACTGTAATTATAGCCCAAGTACAGAGGCGGCTCCTGTTATCACTAATAGTATATAGGGGGACAAAACCACCCATGCGTGTCACATACAGCCAGGTGCGTATGTACGTACTGGTAGGTTATTTTTGTTAATTTCACGCATCGTGCCGCACGCAAATCGACGTGAGTAATGTACTATTCAGACCTAACCAGCTATTATGCTTGGTGTATATACTATATGTGTGGAGTGGACTTGGGAGATAGTTTTAAGGCTTATGGACCCGGCTTGTATACCTGCCATAAAAAGTCAGAAGATATAAAAAGAAAAACATTTGGTTGGTATTAGCGAAACATTTTTTCGATTTTAGCATGCTGTTGAAACGTAATTACCTACTTAGGTTGTATTAGGTTCATAATATTTTTTCAAATAATTTTCCCGACGGAAATTCTTCCAAGATAGTTTTTAAGGCAGCAAAATTCATCATAAAACCATTAAAAAACACGTTTATAATACATATTAATGTTCGCACGAAAACCTTACATCCGGTGAGACGGGCGAAGTTTTACTCGAGTGAAATAAGTAACCTAACTTGTATTTAAGTAAGGATTTATGGAGACGAGATCGGTTACTTGTCTCACGGAATTTATAGAGCATTCCACGTGTGAGCAAGTATCGATGTATTATTTATGGTAATGAAAGTAATCAATATTGTACGCCAGAATTTAATTTTTATCGTGTAGATTGTTGGTAATATTTGGTTCTTATACCATTTTATCTATTATCTAATCTTTGGTTCAAAGGTATGATAAGTTTGCAAACGCGTATGGGAACAGTGAGGAAGCATTAAAGGCCAAATCTTGGATATATCGATGTCAGAAAAAAAAAATTACAATGTTGTTGAATAGTAATTATGAACGGATCCTTTTTTTAGATACTAAAGTTTTTTATCGTCTAAAGTGTCTGGCTTTTTAGGAATGGGAATGTTTTCATTTTAAATAACATTGAAAAAATATTTACCGATTTTTATTGAACTGTATTGAAACTCGAAAACAACGAAATGGTGTAATCACCATTTCCGACTTTTCCGTGCTTTCCAAAACACATTTACTGATGCAGTAGACAAAGAGAAGTTAAATTCTTAAGTAAAAAAATAACTTGGGGAATCGAATTTTCCTTTTTTTAACTTGTAAGTTGATAAAGTAAAACATAAAATAAGCGAGCCAACAGACAAGCCGGGCAAGATCAAGTAGATATCATATAAAGATGTATGAAACTAACGTGCACAACATATTCTAGTGAAATAATATAATTTATCTTTACGAGTGCAATATAATAAATTAATCTGTCAAAATGTATTTAAACAATGCACGGATGCCATTACGATATTAGTACACATTGTCCCGAATTAGATATTTATATTTGGCGTATAAATTGTTTTATATATTGTGAACTTGAATTCTTATCACGAATCCTATATCCTGTCTTCTGCAAAATGGTAACTGCCATATTTATTATCTGGATGTGACTTGATTGCTTGTCAATATTGCAGTCATTAATTTGCAAATCACTGTACGTGATTTTTCCGACTTCGCCAGTTACGGTTTAGCGCCACCTATCGGCTATAGACGTTAACGTGGAGAAAGAAATTTCTTATAATTCTTAGGAGTTTATTTGAACTTACCTATAGTATTACATGCATTGTATTAGTAAATAATTATGTTAAGTAAATTTTACATTGTTATAAAACAACAATTGATTGGATTAATAAGACTATCGGTTTTTTTTTCGAGTTTTTCTTTAACTAACTTAAATCGGTGTATAAGTAACTATTATAATATTACTCACAACGCAGAATATTTCAGGTTTTGTCAATTGTAACATTTATAATTGAATACAGCTTATGTTATGAAATTTATTTTCACGTTTTTCTCAATAAAATTCAAATAAAAGAAAAAGCGTGACAATATAAGTCGATACTAAAATATATATAAAATAAACGGAAATTTAAGTACTAAAACGTTTCGTAGTGCGTTAAAAAAGCTGTTCAAATCGGTCGGCGGCGGCTCATGTATTATTTATGCTCCGCTGTATTAATGAACCAAGGTCGTTTGAATAAATTTCCTTTTGTTACACAATGTGTACTTTCACACGGATTCTTGCGTAATTGTTGTGTTGCTTATTATTTGTGATGATGTTCTTTTTTAGTAATATTTGTTATTTAGTTATTGGAGTGCGTTGTTCCGCTACTCCGTAATAGATGGCGCTGTGTGTTGTGATTTATTGCGTCGGTGGTGTTTTAGGAATTGTAGCGTGTGTTCTTCGGGTGTTTTATATATTCCTGAACAATGTTCTAAATAATATTAAATGCATTTTTAAAACAATGACTTGACCGACAGTAAAATAGTAATTGGTTTGTATGGTGTTAGAAACATCATTTTTCGGTCTCACAACACTCGTACTAAAAGTAATCATTTGTCATAGTGAGGGAATCGAACCCGCGGACTTCCGTTTCACAAACAGGACATTAAGCAATAGCTCCACAGACGTTATCCAGCTCTCGTGTTAGTGTTTTACGAAAATGTGATTTCTTTTTTCGTCCTTGTCGCTAATAGTGGGTTGCTATTGTTCAGAAGATATTACAATTTATACAATTTAATACGGAGAAAGTTCTATTTTGCGTCGGTTCACTTGTCTAATTCCAGCTAGAATGGACTGAAAATTGTGTAGCCCTTGGTAAAATACCCAGGTCACATTGCTGATATTTTGATTCCGAAAACATTTTATCGGGACGATATAGCTCCCCAAAATTACCATCAGAAATGATTTCGCTCATAAATTAAAATCCAAATTAGTTTGTAATTTGTAATATTTATAAAATTATTATGAACTTCCACCCCGTGTGAGTAAAATACAAGTGATAGAAGAAGAAAAATGTGTCTTTCAATTAAAATCTGTAAATATTCGTGTTCTTAAAGCGATATCAATAGTTCTATATACTTCGCTCAATATTTACTTTCATGTGTTTAGGTAAAGTTATAATTCTAGTTTATTGTAATTTTGAAAGTAAAGAATTATTTATTGAATAAAATTAATGCGTTTTGTTATTATGAATACAAATTTATACAAAAAATCGCTTTCTGAATTATTTTATAGCCAAGCTTCGATTTTGTATTCGTCTTTGCAGTTCATTAAGCTTAAACTGAATATGAATGTCTATTTTCAAAATGGTATTGATAATATTTAAGATATAATTAGTTTGATACAGAGAAAAATATTTTAATACGAATAGGGAAATAAAACAACAACATATATATTTCATATTTATAATTTATTAGACGTAATTTGAGTGCCTATTTGAATTTATACATTTTATTGTTAAATACATTTTACATACGTTCCCGTGTTGTATTTATAAAATACGCGCCCTCCGTTATCCTCAAACTGAAAAACGAATCATTTAAAGTCTTCTAAAATATATGCAACATTATATTTTGATCTAATAAGGTATATTTTAAAACTAGTCTAGTATAAAAACAATTGAACGCTGCAACTTTGATCTATTTAATTCTATTAAACAATTATATTGATATAAGAAGTTCAAATAACCGAAGATCACAGAAAGTTACTTTTAAAATCTAATCAAACATATTACGCATAAAATACAAGAAGAAATCAAAGATATACCTATATTCAGCAGTATAATCATAAATAATAAAATTGTATTCGTAAACATAAGTAAAAACTTTGAATGAACACAGTAAGGTTCTCTAAACCAAAGCTTTTTCGTCCACAATGTTTACAACTCCAAAAAGTAGTACAAACATTGGAATACAAATACCTTTGTACCCGTCTAATCGCTTAAAATTACCTACGCATCTATAATTTCGCACACATCCCCGCAATGTGTACGGCATTACGCATCCTATCTGCGGATGTGTGCGTATATATCTATCTCCCTTTGATAAATACGCGCGTCCCGCTCGCACCCACCGTTCGGCTACCCGTCTATTATAGATAGTTGTTACCTTGTAATGTATATTTAACAATATTTACTTTTTGTGTTTGATTTCGATTTGTTTTTGTGGGTTAATCTGTTTTGGTGTGTTTTTGTGGTGATTTTGTTGGACTAGGAGATGTGCGATTCTTCGTGTGTTTTCAAAACTGTTTATTGATGTATTTTAACTAATATAAGTGAATATTCAATATTCATTAATAAAGATCATAAAATGATTGAGTTAAGTTCATGATGTAAGTAGTAGAAAATGATTAACTAGAAACTACAAAAGAAAGAAAATGGATTCACATTCAACATTTGACTGTGACGTATAAAAATAAACTATTTAAGAAAGCTTTCTAACTAGTGGCGGAATCCCCACAAATTAACGATAACAACTTTTTCCTAAAATCATCCCCAAACCGCAACCATCAACACACAAATACCGCTAACGTAGCATCTGTAATTAAAGATTGCAATTAAAAATCGCGCAATCTGTATAGAGCGGGTATCGAGTGACCAATGATACAGGGTCTGCGTCCACACACGCTAGCTCTGGTCTAGATGGGGGGGTGGGGGGATGTGCAGGGGGGAGGAGGGGGGCGGTAGGCGGCGCCGCGCATGCGTGCCGTTGCCAAGACGACGGCACGTACGCGCGCAAGTGTGCGTGCGCTCAGTAAAGCACGCACGACTGGGAACGGTGCGGGAATTACGAGATATTTTTACGTATTGTTTTTATTTTTGTATTGGGAATTAATAATTTTTATATTGAGTATTATAGATACATTCTTCGTTAGTTTTGTAGATTATGGAGACTTCGATCATTTCGGTTCTGTGTCTCTGATACGACTAGATCGACAGCTGATTACCTGAAAGAAGAAAGTAACGCAATTAGTATCTACTTAAATAATGCCAATATTTTACAGGGAGATTTATTATTCATACCTGTTTTCAAGAACATTATTTTAACAATTAAAAAGCTTTTAAGGTCGCTCAATATTATAAGGTTGATTTCTGTGCAGGGTATTAAGGTCACGTCGTTGCTGTATGACATCTAGGCCTGAACGACATCCCGCATTATAGCAACGTTGTTTATTAAAAATCCCTACACTTTTATATCCTGATTCTGAAAGAGTGAGATAAAAGATAATATTTCACTCTACAAACATCTTCCAAAAACACACACAAAACTTAATCTAGTTTCCATTCACACTTTAACTGCTAAAAAGCCAGTCAATAACCCAGCGGTGACGTCACACAACACATTAACATCGCGAATCGACTGCATCGCTCCTGTGTACCGCATTCCACCCACACACATACAACCACACACAAACACATACACACACACAGCGTGGTGTGCCAGTCACGTCCACACAGCGCCCACTACGCCCATAGTTGCCGTACTATCTATGTTTTGTATTATGTACATTTGAGTTACAAGGGTATTTTTGAAAGCAAACCTTTTTGAAAACACTTTTAACGGGTATCGATGGCTCAACTCTTTGAGTGCACGGCTGCGAGTGATGTTTATTGCGTTGCTGAAATCTATTTTTAGTTGAGCTATCTATAGTAGTTTTGTTGGCTTTGAATTCATTTTCGCATGTTCTGTGATAGTGTTATGCTAATAGTTTACTAGACACCTTCGATTGTTTGTTTTAGGTTATGTCCTCTGACTAGATCTTCTATATGCTTATTTAAAATCAATTGAACTAGTAATAGCTCCTTAGAAATCTTCAAACTTCATTCCGTCATCATGCTTAATATTTCAGTACATAATCAAATCATTCAAACCTAGTGGAAATGTTGAACCCATCACCGACTATTTCAAAAGCATCTACACCTAGGATCAGTTCCAAAAGCCAATCGATACATCCTGACCTGACCTTCAAGTATAACATTACGTTTCTTGCTATCCCATCCTGGTATCTTTACAGAAGACAGCGAGCCTCGACCAGGCGGATCCAAACCGCGATTATGAAGTGTCCAATAAAAAAAAACCAACTTCCTTGAAAAAAATCGATAGAGGAGCGGAATAAGAGGCATTGCGAAGGTCATGGCCCCATCGATCCAACGTAGAAAGTGAGACCGACTGCCACTACTAACACCGTCCCGCTGGCTATGCAGGCTGAATTAATCGCGCATACATTTGAATATATTTCAAACGCGCTGTTCGGGCGCCGGTGTCGTCGCACCCTTAAGTTTTAAACATTTTGTTGCCGGCTCGCGTTTGTTTTTGTGGTTTCGAGGAGAGAGGTTTGGTGCTTTAGATGGCATTGGAAAGGCAGGTGTGCTTTGCTAGGTTTGCGTATAGTCTAGGTGTTGGTAATGACTGGTAAGACATGAATCCAAAGGATATACATGAAATAATTTATGGGTTATAAATGAGGAATTGAGGCTATTGATGGGATTGGAAGGACAGGTGTGCTTGCTAGGTTTCCGTCAAGTCTAGGTTAGGACTAGTAAGAAATAACTTCAAAGGATACACATGAAATAATTGTTGGTTTATAAATGAGGAATTGACGCTATAGATGGGATTGGAAAGGCAGGTGTGCTTTGCTAGGTTTGTCCAATCTAGGTGTTGATAAGGACTGGTAATACATGACTTCAAGGAATACACAGGAAATAATTGATGGTTTATAAATGAGGAAATTGTATTGATGATGTTTTAGAATGGTTGTACTGAGATGGATGCTATGGAAGTCGACAGACGATTACTGTAAGCACGTTACTTTCAAACGAAATTCTAATGAAGCGGATACGTTATTGACGGTAGTATATATACTGCAGCTAATTTTTTTATTTTTCAATTCCTTAAGTGACCATGGTCATTATTATTACTATTGATTTATAATGATGAATAAAAATCAGTGCCATCATTATTGTAATCAGTTGTGACGATGATAGTCTATCTTTCATTGTATAAAGCAGTTAAGCCGGACATCTTACAAAGACCTAGTGTTGTAATTGACAAGCGAGGCTACTAATACGCTGATAATTGCGGCATAACACATGAAACATAACTGTGTCTCAAAAAAGAATAGGCGATGCAAACATCCTTATTCGCTAAATTAATAATAGAGTCTACGAGATAATCTATAGGAAATAATGTAACAAATCCAATCCTAAATGTGTTTAGTTGAAATAAATAATTGCTTTACTACGTAACAACATAAACTAAGACATAGTCACATGTTGTCATCTCTGTTATTTGAGCAACGTACAAGTTTCGTTCAGCAATATTGTTGAGCAAATATAAAGCAAAAAATAGTTTTACAGCAGATATTACGGCCGTCAAGTGGAACACACGTAGCGTGATGACAAGCTGAAAACAAAACGGGCCCGTTTTAATAAAAACCAAAGAGAATTGACGTTTAGTTCGTGTCCAGTGCGGCGCGGCGGGAACTGTTCGTTGCGCCCCACGTGCCTGGAGAGATGCTAGCTGGCGATAAAACTTGTGAAAGGTGTTTTATGATAATTTACATATAATAATTTATTTTAATTTAATAACATTGGAAAATTATTTTATTATTTGCCTTTCTAGGAAGAGGTTGCGGAACATCGCATTAAGAGCGGATGTATTGTTGCCCATCGCCAAGAGTGAAGTCGTGCCACAGTTTTTAGTGAAAAATAGTTAATAATAAACTAGTACTGTTTTAGGTCTATTCTTTTGACAATACCTATTTCGATTTTATTGAAAACCGTAAAACAATATTAAATGTATGTTAATGATAGGGTAGAATGTAAAGTTAGCGCAACTAGATTTTACGTTTGACCGCCTGTCTATTATTTTACTATAGCTAAATCATCAGTCATGTATTTCAGTGTCATAAAATAGAAAACTTAATTTCGAACATTATTATACAACTAAATTAATAGGTAACGTTTGACATTTCATACTTTTCAACTTTGTACAGACGGAAGTCACACATTTTCAACAACATTTTCCGTACAACCACTGAATTTTGACTGTAAGAAGTTGTTTCGAATTAAAAGTATGAAACGTCAAACGGTACCTATTAGTTTATTGGACCGTAGATCTCACATCTTCCAGCCTATGCCATCAGCGTGTGGGGAATGAAACCGTTTTGTTCTGTTCGTATTTTAAGTTATTCTTTATTTGAGTAAACCTCGTCGGCAGGCACACTCAACAAGCGCATGATATTATGGCATAGCATCCACTACCCAGGTGGGACAGTCGAAAGCTTCCGACATCGTCCGAATACATAACGAGTGAGTATGGAAAGTCGAGCGTTTGTCACCGGATCTATCGCTATTCAGCTCGCGTCAACACGCAGATGTCTCCGCACGCATTACTATGTGAGCCTCCACACTTCTGGACTCAAATAGGTTACTGTTGCTTCAAGTATAAAGATGATGAGAAGAGTTTGGATTGGTAATGAATTTTGTGTATTAGACTGTACCAGCCAATATACATCTCACTGCAGGGCACGGGCCTCCCCTACGATCGAGAGTACGCTTGAAAGTGGTTAGGCCATATAGTGCAACACGCTGGCCTAGTGCGGCATTTCATTGCGACTCTACATACCATAGAAATTCGCTATAGGATGCAGGTTTCCTTATGATGCTTTCAATACACACATGACTCCGAAAAGTCAGAGGTTTGCTCTGGGATTCGTTCCGCTACCGCCGTGAAAATGTTTGGAAGACGCCTATGGTCCGTTTACCGACAGGCACATTTTTATTAGACTTCATTTGATAGTAATAATTATATCTCTTAGGCTTAGTATTACCCAGTATCACAACCAATGGTGTATTGTGTCAGACCCGCAAAACTCAGCTACATTTGAAAATTATACAATATTTGTTTCTTTGCAGAGGATGAGGCTATAGTCACTTGTTGTACAGCCGATCTTGTGATTGCGTTATAAGTAGGTGTTGCATATTCGTTTTCTCCATCACTATAAATACGATCCAATACAAGAAGCCGCCAAATAGACAATTTGTACGTTGTTCTATCATACCTTGGAAAATATAGAGAAAAATTTAGAGCTTTAGGAGTCCTGAGAAGTGCTTAAAATAATGGTAAGAGTTATTATTTGTTACCTTTACTACATATGGTATATAAACTCTTATCGCTATTGGCTTAAGTAGACAGTGAATTGAAGATTGTAATGTGTGAACTACAATGCCCTCTGGTGTTACAGATGTTCATAGTCGGCGGTGATCACTTACCATCATGTGGACCGTATGCTTGTTTGTCTCTTATAAAATATACGTAAATTAAGATGATATTTTAAGAGCTATCAAGAGTTCAGGAATACTTCAACTGCATTGACTATTCAGGATCTCATAGACTTGTCAACGTCACAGATTTGACAGACAGTTTGCACAGGTTGGTAACGCCTCGCTTTTTCTTGCATTGTTTGTTTCCCAGCTAAACCTGTAAACAAAAAACCATCATTATTATAATTTTAAAGAACAGGAAGTCTACTGCTAAATATTTGTAATTCCTTAATTAAGTGGCCTGCATCTTGAAATTATCATGGTGAAGTAACAATGCAGAAAAGTTACAACGGCCATGAAAGAGTGTTTGGGATTTCATTTTTGTACTACAAGTATTGGTCATATTTTATTTGAGAACGGTTGGAGACACTCCGATGTGGGACTCTCCGCTTAATTTTTTTATATTGGTGTAAATATATGAAAACACTGCACTTAATGGTAAGTGCATCGCCGTCCAGATAGCGTTCCGATTTGAAAACATGTCCTGCATCAGACATCGAACCCCGATCTCTCATATCGCAAACATCTCTCAGCACCTGCCCATCACTTAGCATGCATAATTTCTCCACGCACTGTCAATGACTGACTGATTCGCCGAAAACTTTCTCCGAAACTCCAACAATGGGCGTGATCAAACTGGCATTGTCCGAAAATCTTGGCGAAATTTTGACACCCACGTCTGCCAGAAGTTTGCTGAAGACTTTAATTTGGCGTTTACCAGATGTTCGCAGTGTTGTGTCTGAAGGTGAGGACAATGCGTCCCGGCGGGAGGGGGGAGGAACCCCCCCGGGTCTCCCCCCCGCCCACCTCAGGCCCCGCGGGCGTCCCTCAGGGCGACGACCTTCCTATTGCGATGCGCGACACGCGCTATACTTTTGCCGCTTTCAGAATAAGGTCATGCCCATTCAGTTTCCAAGATATAGGTTGCGTGTGATGTAACATCCACGTTTTTAATTTGCATTTCCCTTATTTTACTAGCAAATAGTGGACGGAAATTGATAGGATTGGTTCGGTAAAAATTGTTCGGAAGCAAAGTTTTTTTTTTGTGGTTCCAAAGGTATTTTTCATACAATACGGAAGAAAATAGTTAGAATATTGAAGATTCCGCTTGTTAGTTCTTGTTCCGATAATAAATAGTTACAATCCATTGAGGTACATTTTCTAGGAAATCCAATTGTTACAGTTGGATTTGGTTTCTAAGAATCATTTTCGAGATGACGGGGAAACTTTGCTATGTCGAGCTGTGACTTTTAATTTTATATCCTCTAATATTATTGAAGATCGCAGTCCATTTAAGAAGTGAAATCATACTACACATAACAACACAACAAAAGAAAACTTCTCAAACAGCCACCGCAACAAATTTAAATATTTTTCAAGGCGTGCATCATTCGCAGATGACGTCACTCGAAGATTTCAGCCCAAGTTTCACGGCCAAGCAAAAATGGCTTTCACCGAACACTGCGTACCGAGACAGTCCGGGACGCAACCCGTGGCGTACGCAAGCTGTCTTATGCATTAACCATGAGGACGCTGTGCCTTCGACTCCCCCCTCTCCCCCTCGCTGTACCTCCCCCTACCCCGCAGCACACACACACGCGCGGCGGTGAAACAAAAACACCCACACATAGCTAATTAGTTGTTTGTAAACACGTGTCCGGCGCAGATGTGTGTGTCTCGATGCGGGTAAGGCCGCGGACATAAATTATGTGGGCTTTTTGTAAAAAATTCGAGGCGTGATGACTGTTAACTGAAAAAATGATTGAATTTTGAAAAGGTGGTAAAATTATTAAAGCCTCTCTATTCGTTTGATGGTCGTTCACACCAACGTAGCAACGGATAGGCAAAAGTTGTATGATAAAGGAAGGGTATTTGCGAGACGAAGAGTGGCGAAAAAATAGGCTTAGTGTGATATACACGTAAATACTATAAAAACGGGTTATAAAATAAAATGTCATTGTATCTGCAATTTTCTTGACCACGTAATACGTACTTATTAAAAAGCAATATAATTTGGGCTTTTTTTAATGTACTGTCATTAAAGTATATTTTATTGTTTTTAAATAACATAAAATATTGTAAAATCCGTCTTTTGTTCACATCTCCAACATCGGCATAATATATGTCCCGTCCCTAAGCAACCGGTATTGTTTCTGAGTATAATGAAGTCTTGAAGCGGTCGTGTCAAGGGCCCGCGGATCGCGTTTTGCATACATTTTTGTTTGGGTGTTGAGTGGAGTGTTCATTAACATTTTGGCACCGCTGTGATGCGCCAAGTGCTTCGTTTGTACGAGTGGCCGGTAATGGCGTTCCGGGCTTTTATTTCTAGATTCAATTCTAGGAAGGGTGCGAGGTGTCTGACCTAATTGTTTGTTTTGTTTAAGTTTGAGTCCGCTGTAATATTTGTTTGAAGAAGTTTTTTGTTGTGGGTTTATTCTGGTTGTATTTAGGAAAGTACAAGGGTGTTGAAAGGTGAAGTTTTTCAGGTTCACCCAGTTCGAAAATGTTGTAGCTAATGTTGAATAGTTTCATGAAATTTTGTATGTTCGGTACATCGTAGTGTATTATTAGTTCTCGTGTAATATAAATGTAAATATTTTGTATCAATTCCTCAAAGCTCATAGCTTAAGGAAGATACGAGTGGCGATTTTCACAGAAATATGATTCGTTTCCACAACACCCACACACGAAATAAATTTATATATTTTGATCAAACAATAGTATAAATATAGTACAAAGAGCAATCTCCTAGTTATAATATGACAATCTTCTCTTTAAGAATTTCTATGGTACGTATGTAAATCCGCCACCCCGCACTAGGCCAGCGTGGTGGAAAATATGGCTTAACCACTCTCAATCGTACTCTCGATTGCAGATGAGGCATGTGCCTTCAGTGGGACTTATATGGGCTGTTACATATATCTTCTGTGTTTGCTTCGGGCCCCGTAGAGCCTGTCAAATTCACACCAAATATTAGGGCTCTTCAGTAACTTTCTGCCGCAATTGCGTAAAATCAATTGAGACAAAATGAGGGGTTTGACGGACGCCTGAGGGGTGGAGGGGTGGAGGGTAGGGGAGGGGGTAGGTACGTCGGTTAATGAACCTGCCGAGATGCACGCCGTCGGACGTTCCGCAATAATATTAGTTCAACGTTGAAATGAAAGCTACGGTGCTTCGAGCAGACTGATAGTATGTTCGAGATGGTATTTTAATGTTATTATTATCAATAACTGGTGAAATGATTGTTCTGCACCAGACAAAGAGTGCTGTGCAGACAATGTGCATTGGTGGTGAAAATTGAGTTAATAATAATCCTTGATTATGCCGATGTCAGCTATCTAGATCTCACCGAAGACCAACTAAATAAACTTGAGCGTCTTCAAAATTTCTGCATAAGATTCATATTTGGTCTTCGCAAATATGACCATGTTTCTGAGTTTCGTGCTAAGCTCAAGTGGTTACCTATACGGCTTCGTCGGAATACTCACATTCTCTGTCTTCTTTACAATATTTTGTTCAATCCTCTCACCCCATCTTATCTTAAAGAACGATTTATTTTTCTTCATGACTCACATTTGAGGTCCTTGAGGTCGTCCGAGAATCTTAGGCTGAGAATGCCTGTGCACACCACGACATTTATGGACAAGTCTTTTACTGTCAAAGCAGTTCGATTGTGGAACGCGCTTCCTGTTGTGGTGAGACAGGCGCAATCGCTGTCTTCATTCAAGAGGCAAATCAAAGAACATTACCTCTCTCTCTAAATAAACCGATTTTAGTAGATAATATTATTTCCTACTTCTAATTAATTTTAAATTTGTATTTATTATATATTTATATATGTACTAGCTGTCGGGCCCGGCTTCGCCCGGGTGCAGATAGTTTTTGAGTCCAATCCACATCAAGAACATATATAACTATATTTCCCGCGTGCCGTCGACTATATTTCCCTTCCGTAGGAGAGGACATCCCGTGCCAACAATTTGAATTTGAAAGAGTAGAAAATATGTATATTTGGTTTCCTGACTCATCCCACGGGAAACACTACATTTTTCGGGATAAAAAGTAGCCTATGTGTTAATCCAGGGTGTCAGCTATCACTATACCAAATTTGAAAGAGTAGAAAATATGTATATTTGGTTTCCTGACTCATCCCACGGGAACACTACATTTTTCGGGATAAAAAGTAGCCTATGTGTTAATCCAGGGTGTCAGCTATCACTATACCAAATTTGAAAGAGTAGAAAATATGTATATTTGGTTTCCTGACTCATCCCACGGGAACACTACATTTTTCGGGATAAAAAGTAGCCTATGTGTTAATCCAGGGTGTCAGCTATCACTATACCAAATTTCATCAAAATCTGATGAGCCGTTTTTTCATGAAAGAGTAACAAACATCCATACATCCATACTTACAAACTTTCACCTTTATAATATAGTAAGGATATGTTTGTAGTATTATATATGTATGTATTTATGCTTTTTATTATGTATGTATGTATGTTATTTTGGTGTATTTTTATGTTTAGATTATATATATAGATAGTATGAGTTTTATCTAGTTTCCTCACTTTTAATTATTTATTTTACACTGCCCTCTCTTTTTCCTTCTTTTATATCCATCCCATGGTTGTCTGTAAGACATTGCTTTAAGCGATAAGACCGCCATTTGTACTTTTTATATTTTTTTTTGTTTCTATATGTTGTATTTTTCTTTTTTATGTGTACAATAAAGATTTAAATAAATAAATAAATAAATAAATAGATCAATGGTGACGGATGATTTCATAATTTGACTCAGTGATATCAGTCTTAACATTTATACAATTTATACATTTAAAAATAGTGTATGGATTATCAGGGTTTATTGTAGAGTCACTTTTGAGGTTTTTTGTAGGCATTAGAAGTTATTTGAATCCCGTTGAGTATCCATAAATTATAGACAATCATGTTTTACAACAATAAGCCTGTTTGTTCAAAGCATGTAATTTGTCATGCGTTACTCTTACATGAGTCATTGGAATGGGTTTTTAATTATAGATTTAACTAGTAGTAGCACGGTGGCCGCTACCCAAGCGGGTGGGAATATCCAACTTCCAAGACTGTTAAGACGACCTTGCACAAGGAAACTAATGAAATAGATGTGTTTATCGGATATATCATATAAAGAAGCAAAACTGAAAATTGTTACTTGCAGTCGATTCTCTCCCATCACTTTAACAAGGGCATTTATGGTCCAATTGGAGTTATAACGACAAATTTACTTAAAAGTGTAAGCATTATTATCTTTCGAATGTCTGTGTCTCTCTCTTTTCAGCCGCAGAAAGTCGACTGTTGAACATTGGCCTCTCCCAAGGATTCCCACATTGACCTGTTGGAAGCAGCCTGCATCCAGCGACTATCTATAACCTTTAAAATATAGTAGTGCTGTTTAGATTTACGTCGGTATTGGTGAGTAACTGCTAAGTTTGATTTCTTATGATTGGAGTTGTCTCAACTTCATCTTTACTTCTATATTAATATTATAAAGAGAAAAGATTCGATTGTGGGCTTTGAATAGGCCCTGGCCTAACTACTGGACCAATTAGAAAAATTATTTCACCATTGGAATCCTACATTATCCCTGAAAAACAAAGGCGACAGAATATTTTCAAAAAAGAGTATCTGCATCATGGCGGAGCCAGGCCGGGCCGCTAGTCCGAAAATAATATTATTTAACATATTAAAACTAGCTCATCAAAAATCTTTTAATTAACCTGCAAACAACTCAGCTAAGGATATCTAAAGAAATTCCAAAGATGAAAATATATTGAGCATGCAAAAAGTATGGGCACTGCTATGCTTGAGACTAGTTCCCATAAAATTACCCCATAGTCGATACTAACTCGTCGATTTATGCCTCACGTCACGTGTAGACATAATAGATAATTAGCCTAGGTATAAAATACAATAAACATAGAGCTAACTCAATAAAATCTCTCCTAAATTCCAATATACCTTGTAAATGTTCGTAACCAATATGGGTGGCTGGAATGTGGTGACGCGGTACGAAAATAGTGGCATTTACAACTTCTAGCATTTTTTTTATATTATTGTACCTGGATTTATGCATTAGTACATAAGGTTACAATTAATGATCTTATCACAATATTATCAAAAAATAATTTTATATTATTTATTTATTAATACTTTGCATACCACACAATAAAGTTTACTAGTGACTGAAAAATAAAATATGTGTAAAAATTGGCGGTTTTATCGCCAAACAGCGATGTCTTCCAGGCAGCCTTTAGATGAATTAGAGTAACTATAGGTAATACGGAATAATAATCTATAATTTCTGGGTGTATCAAATTGACTGCTGGTTAAGAAATGTTCATAGGACTTTATAGTTCAAATGCCATGTATGGTGTCAATAAGTCGGTGATACGAATAAAATAATGTACAATGTTTTTGAATACACATCTTGTCCTCTGTATCCTATGACTTCATTTATTAAGTGACATCGTTTTTTTATAAATAGATAAATTGTAATTACGGAGTCGAAACTAATTTTTAATTCTTTTTTTGTGACAGATAGGTGTATTATTGTCTGACTAATTACCTACATGTTCAAACTTATACCACTCATTCAATAGTTGTGGAGTTGATCTATCATTCCTAAATTTGCGTACCAGGCAGCCCGGCTGGGCCAGAAAGCGCGTTCGGAATGTTAATCGTCATTAATCAGGCATTGTGTGAAGGTATCGGGCTTCGGTTCCCGTCGCCGCACGTCCTCCGCTAATCGCTTGGCAGGACGCGCGAGACTCAATACAAATAGCTCATTGTTGCAAAAAACAAATCTATTTTTAACATTTGATGAATGTGATTTTTGGCAGTTGAAAATATTGTCGTGTAAATTGTATCAGGATGTATTTATTAATACCAGGAAATCAAGTTTATGTACTAAAAATGGCATTAAAGTGTTAACATTAATGCACATAGATTGAAAAAATACTTGAGAATTAAGATAGAAAATGGAGAACTTCGGTAGTTTGACCACATTGAAGAAATGAATGTAAGGAGGCTGACCAAAGAGATTTATCTTGGGAAAATGAGTGCGTGTGGTCGAGGATAGTACTATAAAACTTAATTACGCTTATAAAAGGTCTAATAAGATATATTTGCAACAGATATATGAAGACTTTAATGAGACTTCATAAATCTAAATGAAGAATCGCGCGGCTGGTAAAGGTCTCAGAGTGTTTTCAATGAGTTGCTGTGACATGCCTGGGAGAAGTTCAACATGTTTGAAGATCACGAATATGATTCAGTATGTGACTACTTATAATAGTGCTATATCAGCGAGCAATGTCATCAGACCTTAAACGCCTATGAACACCATAAATATTATATAAATTCTAGTAAAGCTCTTTATGGTATGCAAATTTCTGCAAGATTTTTGTTTTCACTATCAACGTGAGTAGTTATTGATAATCAATATTGATGACTGAAGAGTCGGAGAGGTTTTTTGGAATTTCCAGCCGCGATTATCATCTCGGTAGATCACGATCAGTTCTTTACCAACGAACCATCACGCTCATCAAACCACCTCTACTACATCTATGAATTCAAACTCTCGACCATAAAAATCCGAAATAAAATCCTCAAATAAAATTTATAACAGACAAATCGAGTAATGTGAAAATATCGTTGCAAAAATTGCGTGCACACGTATGGTTTGCATCGCGCGCGGACCGCACAATGCTGCCCCGATGACGTTTGAATGGAGTCTCCTTGTGGAAATTTGTATTGGTAGTCGAGTGAGTCGGCGTTCGGCCTTTTTGTCAGTCCTGTCCACCCTTGTAGCTTTTAATCAGTAATTCAAACGTACCGCCGTTGACGAGTAATTGCGCCTATTGATATGTTATTCCAATGAGTTCTGATAGGTTAATAATGGAATGCTTGAAGATTTTGGTGTTTGGTGTAATTTGTGCTTGTTGATTTGATTAGTTCGTGACCGTTTTGTATGTTTTAGGTGATACTATTTTAATTGGAAACATAAATGGGAGAGACTATAGACTTAGTCGACCGAAAACCAAGGTCTTGACTTCAGACCTGCTCAACGTCTGCTTTACCAGTTTCCATTTTACTAGAATTGACAAACTGTATAGTAAATGGAAAGCGTTTAGGTCATAGAATATCGAACTGAAATAAACAAGTTTCCAATTTCAATCCATAAGTGCAGAATGTAAGTCAGAAAAATAACTTTAATTTGTGAAATGTGACAATAGAATAAGCAAAATGATTACAAGTTTTCACGACGTCCTAATCAACACAATCAAAGCAGCAAAACATCTAGCGACGGGTAATTAAAATCGAAAATAATATCAGGAACCTGTCGAACAATAACGAAGCTAACCATTAAAATAAGAGCTGAATAATAAATGAAGCCCGGTCGAAATTAAAAAAAGGGAAATTGGTGAGCGCTTTGGGGACAGCTGAGGAGAGTTCTGTAGGATTTTTCAATGTGATTTTAGATTCAAAGGCTTTATATTTATTGTTAATCGTATCTTGTAACATGTGTTTTTAAGACTAGTGGCTCTAAAATACTAGTAGATGCTATGAATACGCTTGCTTGAGAGGTTCTTTAGTCTCTTTTACTAATACATTTTGTAAACCCGAAAAAAGGTAGTGATGAAATGTCTGATAATATTGAAGATCAACTGATCATTGCAAGTATTTGTGACAGTACTTTTATGACAACATTCTAAGTTTAGTTTGCCTCTATGAAAACGCAAGACTGAATTTATTAAAACTCATAGATAATAAAGGGAATATACAAGTACCTTGATTTTTATATCATCTCCTACATATACTTAATTACTGCAGATTAATTTAATTTCATGAAAGTCTTGTGCTCTACAGGTTTCATCAAATTTATTACGGAACACTAAAATAAAAAGAGAAAAAAACATGGTCGCGACGGATGCATAGAAATATGGCGTCTACCGGGGACCAATCAAAATTCTTCGTCAATTAAGTGAGTGGAGATCGCGGCAAAAGGAAAATTGTAGGAAAAACTGAGGGTGGCATCGGACGGTAGTAGTGTCGCGCGACGCACAATATGTGTCGATGATATTTTACTTTCGGTTTTCAGAAGTAGCCGTGTGTCGGGAGCGTAAGTTAGTGCTAGTGCTTTTTTTGCTAAATAAAATGTAAATGTAAGGCTAAATAAAATGAAAATATAAAGGAAAATTATTTATATGTAACAAGTAGCAATATAACTAGAATATTTTAACATAGCTACTAAAAGATATAGTAAGGAATTAGACGGATGTCGTGGATTCGACATTGGTTCTTATGAACGTAACATGTATGTGAAATGTTTAATTACAGTCTGCTTAGCTGTGATGGAAAATCTAACTTACGTAGTTACGAGCTTCCTGAAGAATCTGAAAAGTATATACATGAGGGTGAATATACATGAGGACAGCTTGGGAAACTGAGACTTTTTGCCTTTTTTAATTAAATAAATAGTTCAAGTATGACAGACGGACAGATAGATAGACAATATATATACATGGCAGTATAATATATATTTCAAATTGCAAAATAACAGAGAACATTGTAAATCGAAAAAATATTGCAATTTTCAAAGGTTTGACGTCGAGCAAACAGCTGTTTGTTACATCATAACTCAAGCACATTTCGTAGCACACATACAAATATAATTTATGTTACACGCAATATGGTTTAGGGCAGGTGCTTCAAAATACAATAATCCTATCATAGTCATAATGATATAAAAATATCCACAGAAACTTAAAAATCACTATCTCAATAAGAAAAACGATCAAGGGTATTCTAGCGGTTAGAAATAGTCCTTATTATAATAATCACATACAAATAACTATAGTAAATGTTATTCAGTGAAGCCCCCCATTTAAACGGGGAAAGAAAGTTTTTCATGGCGAGAATCGTATGTCATTATCACATGACATAACTGCCATAGATTATCGTATTGTGATAAATATTTACGTGATGCAACTTTTTTATATCTTTACGATGATCACATATTTGAGGCGATAAACTCTCCCGTGTAAATATGGCTTAAATAAATATAAAAATGCAATTAATTTAAGAATTTACAGAGACTTCGATAACCTCTCGACATCCCTACGCGATCCCCAAGCTCTCCAGATATGAAAGCTATGGAAATAAAGTTGGTGCGTCCCGCATTGTGCCGCCTTCGTCGCAAATGGATTTTTGCACTACCCACGTAAATGTTCCCCCTTATACCGACGTAACAGCGGCATGTTAAGTCGAGTTACTGTGTTTTCATCACGATAAATACCTTCATAAATTCACTGTGTGCCATTTTGTAAGTTATTGCCCGGTGTGGTTTGTATGAAGCGAATCTGGTGGGAAGATCTGAAGATTCAACTGTAGCATACTGGGCGTTTATTCATATTTTCACCTATTGTTTACAATGATCCGTTTTTATATAAACGTGGGTTATCACGAATGCATGTGTGCAATAATAACAGGAATAAACAAACAATCTAAGAATAACATCCAATTGACTACAAATTAGTTACAAAACGTTCCTTAATTTAATCAGTGGCCTCTTTTGATGTCACATAACATGTAGTTATTTCGCAATTAGTTTTAAGATACATAAATAAAATATGTTCTAAATATACCGGTGTGTAGAAAAAGTATCTAAAGGTCATTCCGCTGTAAGCTATTTCACTAACTCAACCTCTCATGTAAGTATGTAATGGTTTCTTAGATTTTCTTTTTTTATCTCATCGACCTTGTGTGATTCTTCAAAACTAGGCTGTTAAAATACACACATTAATCCATTAATAAGTAATACAATCCCAAGTGCAATGAGATTTCATACCCCATAAGACACTTTATACCCAACCCGTACACTAACCCGTCTTCATTCGTTATTAATAGAAGATATCGGAGACACGGAAGGGTCAATGGGGTATCAGATACAGCGTTTAAGCTAAATGAGCCGTAGGGTATTTCACGCGTAATTTCGCATGCTGGCCTTCTGCTGGTCGTAAAGACCCATCCGGTATTGGGGTCTAAAAGGCCCAAATTTTATGCCTTCGATGTGTTGTCAGGAAGGGTTGATAACTGTCTATCAAGGCTGATTGTACAATGACTTGAGAATTAATTGATTTTAGGGAATATAAAAAGAAGTTGTGACTTATTAGCAGCGTTGTTAGGTTGTGATGGTCGATGTAGAAGAATTTTATGTTTCAAGAATTATTTTTTTTCGGAATAACATCTTTTTCCGGAAGAGTTCAGCGGTATCTTATATTATTTAAATGTATATTAAAAGTAAAAAATAATATAAATAAAAGTAAGTAACGCGTTTTCAAACAAAACATCCACATAGATTAAGCTCGAATCAGAACAAATATCTATCGATTGTACAAAATGTTTATACGAAGGCTAAACTTATCATTTTCAGTCGTCTTTGACTTTTTTATTTATACATAGCTCATTGTTGCCTATCTCAAAGTAGATAATTCATTACACGGCTGAAAACTTCTTAATTCACGATCAGCGCATCCAGATATAATATGTAAATTGGCAAAACATTTTATTTTTATTCAAAATTATTTTTTTATCACACAAAGGTCATCAAACCAAAAGACTTCAACTCAAATAGAGATATTAAAATCGCAGTGCCAACAAGGATTTGCGAAAGTAAAAGTCGAATCCGTAAGAAAACAACGTGACAAAATTTTCCTTTAGTTTGAATGTAATTTACATATTTTACTTTGTGTCAAAACGAGCGGAGAGCGCGACCGCACGTAAGGTTACAGCGGAATCTCTTTACTGTAAACCTGTTTCAATTCAGTCGACCCTCTAGGTGGAAAAGTGTGAAGATGTATCCCTATATTATGGTGATATAAAATATTATCCTTGAGGACCCAAACATCTCTAGTTTATTGTTTACACATAGTCAGACGGCATCAAAATAGTACTCAAAATCGGCTTAAAAAAGCACCTGTCTCGACTCCGTGACCTGACCACCTTAAATTTAGGCTGCAGCGTTGCAGGTCTAACAACCTCATACTAAAACAGAATATCGATTACTTTCGCTACTATAATGTAATCCCCCGCCCACTAGTCGTTTTTTAACTCGGGATGATAATATAGTGGTCTCTGTCTGTCGTTCTGGCGTCCCGGCCGTCGCGGCGCCTTCCGCAGCCGTCCCGCTCGCTCCTCCGACCCGTATGTAAATTATACTCTCGGTTGTGTGCCACCCTCGACACCCCGGCACATGCCGACGTTTGAGCTTTACCCTGACAGCTCTCGTTTTAAACGCATCCTCATACTGGACATCGAACGTCATATTTTTTCACGAATTGTCCAAGTAAACAATACACGGCGGGTATGTTGGCCCAATTGTTGTTCGTTCGTTTGTTGTTCGCCGCGGTGGGGTGTGTTCGTGGCGCGGTGACGTCACGGGAACGTAAACGACATATTTACGAGCAATAATTTACATTATATCGGTGTTAAGGCTTGCGGGCCACGCGATTGATTTTATGTCGGGCGCATCTCACATTTTCGTTGGGGTAAATCGAATCAGTTGGTACGAGAGCGAGTTATTATATAATGTTAGGTTCGCGTGCGCTTTTATCTTTCCTTTTCTTTACGTTTATTTGTTTTTTGTAATCGTTCGTGGATTTGAAAATTGCACTTACGTTCTTGCTGAAATACTAATGACTTTTACGAGGAAATATAGTCATGGTATTATTTTGTAGCTTAGTCGTTTCATCGATAACTTGGAAAATCCAATTGCAATTCCGGGGAATGCAAATTGACACATAAAAGACGTCGTCGAATGAATATTATCGACGCGCAAAATTATTTGTGTAATAGATTGTAAACATCATAAATTAGTCATTTATGCATATCATTATTTCATTGTATCGTCATAAAAACACGTGTCCTAGCTAGACCTGCTCGAAACAACTGGTATTATTAGTACGTGCCATTAGATGGCGTTCCAACGCAGTTGTAAGCCATTGACAGTATATATTTATATTTAATAATATATTACTAGTATATTATAAAAAAGAAACATGTATCAAAGAGCTTTTTGACTTCTAAACGTATTAAAAATATCAGAAAATCGAACGAAAATATCCAGCATTCACCTGCAGCTTGCATTGTAGGAGCACATATAATGTTTCCTTTGATTTTGGCTCCTTCCGTCAACTACCATGCACATTAATTGTGAATTGTTTCCAAATTTTGTGCCTAAATGTATGTCTAAAGGCTAAAGGCGAAGGAAAACATAGTGAGGACATATGGATGCTATAGAGACAATAACAATAAAAAACTCTATATATGTAAAGTTCGCCCGACCTAGTGTTGTGAACCATGGCTTATGTAGCCTTAATGGACCCCTTGATTGTGGAGATTCTATATGTGTAGATGACTGGTGATTACGGGTTATAGTTCAGACTTTACAGCCGTGTAAATGCACTTTCGTGGTCCGGTTTGAAGGACATTATAGTGAGAGTAACTACCTATACATATTGAGACTTATCGTATGTCTCTGAATGGCGAGCGTAGTGAAATGCCAAGCATTGCTTTATAATTGCATTAAACTGACCATATATCATAACCATTTTCACATCTAAAATTAGACACACAAAATTGACTGTTCAGTTTCTTTTTAAAATAGGTTCAATAAAATAAACTCACGCCTTTTTAGATTATACGAGATCGTATAAAATTTTAGTCGATCGGTGTTGTAAATCACAATCGCAAATCGCTAAATTTAGCTTATTTATATAACTTGTGAAATGTTATTATCGACTTCACTTGCTATTTGCGATTACTATTGCTATTAATTCTAGCACTACCTATTACGATGTTTCTAACAGTAGTAATTAAAAGTGCGGCAGTCCCAATTAAACGAAGCGGGTGCAGGCAGACAGCACAAATCACACAAACAGTGAAGTTAGATAGCGCATCGTCAGCCGCGAGACTTACTGAGCTCCGCCAGATATGAGCTACCTGCGCCTGTGCAAATCTACGCTACGTACATACGACGACGGAAGTGCTTCGAATGTTCATTATTTATAGAAAACGACTATTTTTGTTACTGGTTCATATTTCAATTTATAAGTTTAAAATTATGAGTGTTAAGAATAATATTAAGCTCATTTTATGTAAAAGTGTTGGCAGATTATGCTGTAAGTTTGCACTGTAAATTTTATGAATAAATATTTAATACTTAAATTAAAGCTTGATAAGTACCCCTGCAGTTATCAAGGGGGGTTACTCTGTATTCCGATACGACGACGAATAGTCATCGCACGTAAAACTGTACGAATATGCCCGAATACTTTACAAAATGTTCGAATCCTGTATCGTTCGTCGTAATCTTAGACTAAGTTAGAAATGAATGATAAGTTTCATAGAGAATAATATTGATTTTTAGAAGTGGAAAACTTATATCTTAGATGGTGATCTTCTACGTATGAACATTCGAACTTCGTGTCGGAGTATGGAGTAACTAATTCCCATAATATTTATTCTATTTTTTTATTTTTTATCTTATTTTTTATTTAGTATATTTGGAACACCAACAGCACAGTACACATAATATTCTTAAGGAAATTGAACAATTGGTCTAATACAGGTACACGTGCCAGTAACAGGCGAACACAACATTCGTTTAGACATTTATAAAAACTCTACAAACATAAACTCTATTCTACTCTCTATTAATAATTCTCTATTAATATTTTTAACTTTATGAAGCTGCGTGTGTGTTATTTCTTGATAGTTTGTACTGGTACGACTAAAGTCATTGCGTCTAGAGTGCACCTCCATTGATTTATTAACTGGCACTGGGAGATTTTTGATATCTGTTGGAATTCGAATTCAAATCATCCAGAACATCCAAATGTTTTCAATAACACTTTAGCCTACTAAGACAGCATGTTTCAACGAAGCGTTTTATCTCTAATTCCTCATTCTCAGTCTTGAAAAAGTGTATTTGCAAATTCAATATTACTAAAATATGACGTAGAGCACAAGCATTTCCGTACCGAAGCGTACACACATCGGTTGATTTATCATATTCCACGGGCACAGGTTGACGCGACAATTGTAATGTAAAACCAGGGCCGGATTCGGAGCTCGGGCACGCCGCTCCCTGGACAACCTAAAATAATTACACCCCAAGCTTTATTGATTTAGGGGGATAAGCTTTGTAAATTATTGCGTGTGAGATGCGGCTGCGGTTCAGGATTTTGTTGTATTTCATAGTAATCAATGGTAGTAAAGAGTAACTAACAAGTGTTAGATGAATGGTGGGTCCACAATATAGTTTCCCTCTACTGCTATAAGAATTAGTCGGCTTGACTGGAGTAATGTGAAGTGTCACTGACAAACAGAATAGTAGCATCAATCAACGGGTTTGCCGTCGTGTTCCGATCGGCAGGTTAGATTGTCGGAGGTCTAATATTTCTTTCCTTCTCTTTACCTATCGAGTGGCTGGCAATGCATCTACGATTATATTGTTGTAAATAAGTATGGAGGGCAGGCAGGTAGCCAGGCAGGCGCTAATTATCAGCTTACCGAACCTATGCAATATTTTTATTTTATTATAGTACATACATACATACATAAACTCACGCCTTTTTCCCAGAAGGGGTAGGCAGAGGTGCCTGGAAATCCATATTTCGCCAGTATATTCCGTCCCACGATATGATAGGTGGCGAGCCTATTGCCATATCGGGAACAAATTCCTGACTCCGGGCTGATAATGAATAGAAAAATCCAATATCGCTTTGCCCGACTCGGGATTCGAACCCGAGACCTCACCTTTGCAAGCGTACCTTAGTACAACTACGCCACCGAGGCAGTCGAGAGCAGTTTATTATAGCAACTATAATATTATTGATTTTTTCACGTGACAGGAAACAAGTAGACATGTCTCATAGCGAGATAGTACCTTAGGAGGCTGTCCAGCCCTCACACCCGCCACTGCAACTCTTGTAAGCTAGGATCAGCAGTGGCACGCATTTTAATAACACCGAGCATTGAAGCTCGGCGAGTCTCCGGGAATGTCTAACTTATCTTGGTTTGAAATATTAGTTTAGCTGGTGGTAAGACAATCGTTACCACCCGGATAGCGACCACTATACAAGAAGGTAACCGCATCAAAGATGCATCTATACGTATAACCCGTTATATACAAGCATCTGTATGACTAGGTTTTAGCGTAGCTTCGATGACAACTATGATAAATACAAGGAAAATGCATCAATGTGACTCATTCTCGAGCTCGAATTGGCTAGCGGACTGCGAGCATTCCATGTGTGCTTTGGGATCGAATGCGATACCGCCGTGTGCCTTTAGTATAACTACTTCATTATTTTATGTATGTTATGATCCCTGGCTTCAGTTACAGAAATTCCGAATGTATTTATTTTATTGCAATGAATGGTGAGACGAGCATGCTGTTTGCCTGGTGGTAAGCATCATGACTGCTCATGAACAATAGCATAACAAAACAACACCTTGAATTACAAAGTAATGCTTGGCATTCCATTAAGTGCGTGGTGGCCTGTTGGTAAACGGACAAGACGCGACTGTCTACACGTTCACGGTGGTCGCGGGTTCGAATCCCAGGGCACACCTCTGACTTTTCGGAGTCATGTGTGTATTGATAGTCAATCACCACGCACTAAAACGGTGAAGGAAAACATCGTGAGGAAACCTGCATACCATAGCGATTAACAAAAATTTCTATGGTATGTAAGTCTGCCAACCCGCACTAGGCCAGCGTGGTGGACTATATGGCCTAACCACTCTCAATCTTGTCGTCGATTGTAGAGGAGGCCCGTGCCCTGCAGTGGGACATATATGTGCTGATACAGACAGCCAGCTTGGCATTCCACTGCGCTCAAAATCCTGAGACATAAGATGTTAAGTCTTAATAAGTCCAGTAGTTCCTTTGGCTATAATCTCCTTTAAACCGAAACACAATGGTTCATTTACACTGCTGTTTGGACGGAGAAATAGTCAGTGCGGTGGTACCTACCCAGGAGGCCTTTTATACAAGAAAGATCTACCACCAATAAAATACCACCAGTATAAAAGTTAAAGCTACGGTCAAAGATGCAATTACAACCAAATATCCAACGAAACTGGAGACAATACATCAATGAAATGCTAAACCAGTATTTCAGTCATAAGTGAAAGTTGCTAGACGAGGGATGAAGACTTGATGCAATAGAGCCTCAACGTCAAATGCACCCGAAGGTAACACATCAATTAAATCCTAAAAATGTATTTCTCAGAGGGGGAGGGTGTGAGGTGGAGGGGTGGAGAGGAGAGGAGGGGGTATGACTGCGAGGTGGGCGCACGAGTCGCGTCGTGTCGTTACACGCGGCTCGCATGCGAGTATCGCGGCCGATGATGCGCCACGACCAGTCCCATAGCCGACGTTTTTTTAACCACAGCCTTCTTGCTTTGCGGGTGTGTGATAGTTTGGATGTGGTATTTATTGGAGGCGAATAATTGGCCTATGTAGATGATTTAGTTAAATTGGTATAAGAAATTACACCCAATATTCGTTTAGATAATACAAAACTAATAGGTATTTGTGTCGTGGGTACCAGAAAATAAAATAACACACTCGTCACCACAATCATTAGATCTAAACATCTCGTGCGAGGTTTCTATTGCGCCATCATCATTGGCTATTATCTATTTTGTTGTAGTTGTGTATTAACCACCTAGAATATTTTGACAAAGATCATAAATTTTCCATACCACCAACAGCCGAATTTACAAAACAGTTCTTTTCACACAGAAATCACGTGACCACCTGCCATCCCCAAAACCACATTCAAAGGAAATCTCTATAAGGCGTCAACATATTTGCAATGGCCATGAAAAATTAGCCACACATTGTCCCCGGAATGGCGTTAAGGCGTACTGAATGGCGCGGATTTTGCTTGTGCATGACAATGAGGCGCCAAAACAGGCCAAGGCGCTGACGCTGCCAGCACATCTCTATAAACGAATGATTTATTGACAGCCTAAATCAATTATGATCGGATGTCGCACCGGTACTGAGTTTGTCTAGATGACTAATAAGTGCAAATTATGAATTGGAATTGAATTTATTGAGAGGATGTGATGAGTCTTTTAATTCATTGTTAAGTTTACGACTCTGTATTGTGAGGTTCAAATCAGATTATTTTTGGCATATAAAGTGCTTACGAATTTAATGGAATCGAAGATGTTTTGCCAAACTTTTACAATTCACTACTTAGACAAATTCTTTTGCACATTTTAAATATGGACTTTAATCCCGCATAACCTTTATCCTTTAAAGCAATATAAATTTCTAACATACGGATTGCAGGCTGTATTTAGAAAATTGAATGAACAATATTCATACCATCTGTCCATACCATATTTTCCATGGTGACCATCTTTTTCCCTAGCAACAAGCCTTTAAATATGACGGCGTCCATACTCCATAGTCGATACATCGTGCACATAAATATGCCTCATCCACCCCAACATAGTCCTCGCATTTGGAAGACAATGAGCGCGGCCCACCGCGTCACTTAAACCTTTTCGCCTTATTTCGCTAGCGTTTCTTTTGTTTCGAGGGCATTTCTTTATTTTGTTGTGCGATCTTATTATTTAGCTACCGTTGGCCGGTTCAGTCCGTTCGTTTAGTTTTTGTTCGGATTGTCGATGGCTCGCCGTGGCTTCGTGAAGAATGAAGTAATACTGCCCGCGAACGCGACCTATTGTGTATTTGCTTCTGTTTTTATTTACAATGTGTTCAAGTTATATTCGAATATTGTGGGGTGTTCTATTCATTACTTGTTGATAGGTTTTCTCATTGACAATTCTTTAGACACTCAAATATTTGAGTTTTAAAGAACGGCAGTAATGCACGAGATTCAATAACTATATTTTAATTTTATTGCTATGAATGGTGAGATGAGCATGTTATTTGTCTAATGGTAAGCGACACGGAAGCTTGTGGACAGTAACAAAACCAAACAACACCTTGATTTACAAAGCAATGTTCTGCAATACACTGTGCTCCCAATACTGAGACATAACGTGTTAAGTCTGAATATGTCCAGTAATAACTCTGGCTATAATGTCCCTTAAATCGTAACAGAGCAGTACATTTACACCGCTGTTCTGCAGATTTAACTACTGAAAAATTTATTGAATTGAAAAATGAAATTAAGTGAAATAATTAGCGTTTGATTCTGAGTATTTCATCAATGTACCATGCCTAGTCTGATCAAGCGTCGACCTGCGAATATCAGCTGTCAATAACTGAATGAGTCTTGAGCTGAATACCTCTTAAAGTAGCCTACATCCACTACTGTACTGAAGTTAGCCGATATACACAAGACATTATAGAAAAGAAGAATTTTTAATACGTTCAAATGTTGACATGACTTTATTGACAAATAGGCAAATATAAATTACTTATTGAAATTTAATTTATAATATTTTAATCCAATTTGAAGATAAATTTGACACCTGTTTTTTTACTCACTATTATGATTTACATAGATGACCTGTGCATTATCCTATTAAAATTATTATACCTGAATTATACCTATCTTGCCACAACTTACAGCGAAATCACTTTTTATTACATCATAAAATAATAATCGCCCCACCCATTTCGCAGATACATCAGCAGAACTCGCAGCTAACATATCAAGTTTTTGTCGGGCAGTCACATATACTGAGTGCGTGGGTTATGTAACATACGATATGTATGTAATTATCTTTATGATTATGTCGCGGTATGGCGGGAACGACGGATGTTCGAGGTTTCAGTAAAAAAATCATATTTTAACAGAATTGCTGTGAATTTGCGAGTTTTTCTTATTCAAAATGTCAATAAATTGCGTGAACCATCGATGTATCACATAAAACAGACTATATATGTCCCACTGATGAGTATTGGCTCTTCCTACCATTTAAAGGGACTTTGGTTTTAGTCCAAGAAGCTGACTTAGTGTAGGTCAGCGGACTTTACAAACTTTTGATACTTTGTTGGAGATCTGTATGGGAGCTCGTTTCACGTTTTTTGCTTCACAATTTTGCTTCACCGTCAAAGTGAGATATCATTATCAGCGAAAATTACCGCATTTATACCGTAAGTTTAGAATGTTTTATCCCAAAACCAGAAGTCATGTGTTTTCAGATCTCGGTTTTAGCGAGTGTTGTTCTGTCGTATTGACGTTTATATTCTGTCGTAAGTATTGCTTTATGTCTTGTTTAATATTACTAATCATACATAAATATATTATAGAGCCCCAAGTGTATTTTATTTCGCTAGTATTAAGCAGAAACAAAATTAATTATAAGCGAAAAGTTGAAGTTGTATTCGTGCATTGTTTCACCAACGTCTTACCGTCAATGGTTCATTTTCATTTCTCGCACAAACTATCAGTTATAAATTGATATGGTTGCAATTGGATATCTTGACTCAATTACTCACACCAGGATTTAGTAGTTCCACACACGCTGACATTTATGATCAATAGGGAAAACGGCTTATAAACTATTTAAATATATCTGTCCTAATTTAAAAACGGAATCACAAAATAAATATATAACTGCAACGAGATTTTAGCAGAAAATAAGTTTTTCTTTTTACACCACTGCAATGTTGTACCACACTTTCCCTCCCTTGCTTCAAATGTAAACATTCCCAAAATAAAAACATGGATTACAAACACAATGTAAGGTAAAGCGGCCTTTTATGGGCCGGCGCGGTGTGAACTGCCCATGTCTGTGGGCTAATTAAGTGAAACATGCGCAGGCGCACGCGTTAATCACGGCACAACGTGGCCACGGACCCCCGCGACCCCCCACCGACCCCCCACCCCGCACGGTACACAGAGATGCTTTTAGCCGATGTTGTCCACCAACATTCCTATTAATTATATTATTTTCGTTAATGAGAACTTATAAGGCTTAGGATTTTGGTTCGGTTTAATGCGGATGTTTATTTTCTTATATTTAGAGGATGTTAAAATAAAGGTTTTTTATTAGAAATAGTATAGATAGAAAGTCCTGCTAAAATATATTTTATTTTTCTCAAAAACAACTATCATGATAATTATTATAAGAGAGCTGGAACTACGGGTAGCCTGTACAGGTCTTAGTGATCAGGAGACATGTTAATAAACGCCGTAATTTTCAAAGATTTTATTTCTTACAACCCAGATGGCGCAACGAGGGAAGATCTAATGATACATGGAGGCATGGGTTCAAGATACGTATCTAAACAAATGTGTTTGAACCTATTGGGTGCAATGGAAAAGCTTATCATAGTTTCCGATACTCAAGCACATAGGAGAAATTATTCCAAATAGGAAGTGTCAATGTCTGATGTAAAAATAAGCATTATAATATATTCACCACATTAAATAAATTTTAGCTTCGAATCCAGCACGATAAGAACCTTCGTATCGAGCGTCATGCGTGCCTTAATGGCCTTTTATATTCGGTTTGATTCGTCACGAAAAAGCTCAATCTAATTTAGGATGACAGTCAATAAGTTAACAATGCGAAAAAAACCTTAGCAGCGCACTGGGATCGAGACAATGTGTCCACATTTTTTCATCGGCCCTGAGTCTTCGAACAATCGACTGAGGGTTAGGAATTTATTGAGCCGTATTGCAAATAAATATAAAATGCACTCGCGTGCGAAACGTACTGGGTTAATTGAGTTCCGTATATATTTCATTCGTCAAGCTGTGACTACAAGAAGCTGTTAGGGCCTGCATTGCTGAGAAGCTGATGCAGTTTCGTACGGACAGATTATGAAAATCATAATTATGTATGAAGGTAGGACCACTTATAGCACGTACACTCACTAAGATTAATGGGCCTAAAACAATGAACTATAAATATGAATTAGAAAATATAATCGTAGACAAAAACATGATTTAAATATAAATAATAATATTGCACAGATTCACCTGATGTTCGCTCTTTTAGTGTTGAGGAGAACCCAATGTAATAAAGGCATCTAGCTTTTGGTTATCAGGGATACGCTGAAATAATGATTGGGCTATCGACTAATCGTAAGATTATAGTATTTCAAATAAAATAACAAGTAAATGAGAGCTTATATCAAACAAGTAGCAAATAAATTGTGTAACGTTAATAAATACACCCAACAGTCACATACGTAGTCCTGACCCCACACTAAGTTCGAGTCTTGTGTTGTGGGTATCAGGAACTACGAGAGACTTTTCTGTGTCACAAACACCTAGACCGGAAACAAATACCTGTCGTTCACATAAATATTTGTTTTGGTGTGGGGATAGAACCTGTGGCCTCTCGTTTCACAGCCGGCGTTTAACCAACTGCGCCACGAAGGCTGTCAGTTGTGAAAATGATGATCTGACATGACGGCTGAATAAATATATTTGCAAATAATTATTATTAATTTGCTTATGGTAAACTAGAGTACACGGAACCCTGCGAAGCTGGATGTATTGCTATACCGGTAGGACGACACGAACCCGTCGCGCCGGTAGCCCAGGATTGATCTTAGACATCAGCTGTCTGTCCGTACGTCTCGCCATCTCTACAGCATGTTGTTTTGTATGTTTGTTTATTCGTTTATGGTGATCTGCTATGTCAGGGACGTGGCTCAGTGTTCCGTTATGTGGGTTTTTTAAGATTCATCAGTGTCATTTTGTTTTCCTTGTTGGGATGGTTTAATTTATGATTTATTTTAGTACCTTTCACCAATTGTAGGATGTTTTAGGAAGATTTGTAAACTACAGTGAAATTAGTTGGGTTGAATTATTATTTTACCTATAGGTGTATTATACTCGCCTTATAGTTCATTTGTTTATAATAATATCAACGGCATTTAGCTTAACGTAATAACGTAACATTTCTGTTAAATTTCGTTAAATTTCTGTCATCATCACACAGCCAACATAAGAATCAACAGTATCTATTTGCAAATAGATCAATGAAGAATATCAAACTCCACTATTACCGTAAAAAACTCTACCCTCAAAGGAAAAAAGCACCCAGTTTATTGGTCGATAAATCAGCTGTTTACGGGATCATCCTGTATGGGCACGCGAGAGCACGCGAACTCGCTTAATGGCATCGCGGACTTATAACTAACACATCCTGTCGCGGCGTGTCGACCGCTGCCAGCCGACCTCGTCACGTCAACCGCTTTATACAACTTAGCACAATTAGATATACTTTCTTGTAACTGGATGCTAAGACTTGAGTGTGAGGTAATAACTAGCAGGAATGATAGAGGGCAATAAAACATAGATTATGGTATGGTCTCTATACCATGCATTATTTCGGCTTATGTTTCGTGGTAGAGACCCGCAGTAGTAATCTTGGACTGAAGTAGTATTGTGCTGGATCAACCAGGTGCTATCACCTCTGTGTCACTGACAACTGATGTAAAGCGAAAGATTTACTGTCGAGTTTCGTTAGCTAGTGGGGTTGTGGGAGGCCCAATACTCCTCAGCGCTCTCCCATTTGAAAACCTTGGCTACATATTATGTACAATCAAATACAATCTAACAGGTCTATGTGGAGATCCTTGGGGGAGGCCTATGTTAAGTAGTTGTTTTATTGTAGCTGGAGAGAGAGATAGAGACGTGACCACTGACCCCACGATGAACTGAACCCGATGATAATATTAAGCTTTAACGCTTAATATTCAGATGAAATATAATGAAATTAATATAAAACTGGACTATATGGCCTAACTTCTTTTAATAGAATTTTCGGTTGTAAAGCAGGCCGGTGCCCTGCAGTGGGACGTGTATGGGCTGATATAGTTATAGATATGTAACTGTGTAGATTAAAAACCCACATATTGTATCAGCCCATATACGTCCCACTGCAGGGCACGGGCCTACTCTACAATCAAGTAAAAACCACATAATAACTATGATTTTTTAAACTAGATATTTAAGGGTCAAAAACATGTTTTTACTAAGAAACTCTATTTCGTAAAGCTCAAATTTACAACACACAGTCCTTCAAAAACTATTTTCTCAAACCCGATCCATATCGTCCACATAACGCTACGTAGAGGATACTCCCCGAAGGCGATTGCTAAGGTCAATTGGCTATCGGCTTTCCCAAAGCAATCAGCCGTCTCACGCCGACGTATTTATCTAATGACCGGCCACGTCTGCAACGCTGGCTGTGCCGAGCTCAGCGCTTGATAATTGTCTTTTAGACGATAGTAGGAGGTTTGAGATATGTTTTTGGATTTTGTACATATTATGTTAATATAAAAGGCAGAATGTTAAGTTTGTTTGCTTTGGGTTAACGAAGTCTGAAGATTTTATTTAGAGCTAGCACTGAAGTCCAGATTCGCCTAATTACAGAAATGATTTGATTCTACCCCACAACATATGAAAAAAATAATTTTTAATAGAGGGTAGTTATTCAAATTGTCATGTGTCTTCGCTGGACTAATAGAACAGTTTCTCGTGAACGCTTACAAAAGTATGGCGCGTGGTCCGTTTTAAGAGTTCTTGTCTAATTTAAATTGCTTTGAGGAAAATTTTGTGCAAGTGATGTTGAGTGCAACAAAAATCACTGTTTTTGTCGACGTCATCCAGCCAACTTCAGAAGCGAGATTCAGGTGAGTGATGAAATTATAGTTTATTATACTTTATTAAAATTATTATCATCTATCGTTTGTTACTGTATCTGTTGTTCTGTGCTCTATTTCAGTAGTAGATTGTATGGAGGCGCGTCATTAATATTTCAACAAAAAGATTTAATTTTAATGTATTTAATCAGAATAAAATAAAGTCAATAATTAATGTGCATCTAATTATAAATGATGCAAGAGCAGGTCAGTATTTGTTTTCGCCTAGCTGCGAGTGCGTCTTGACTACACACCACATAGGAAAAATCTTATTGCCTGTTCAAACTTTTGTATTCCTTAACTCGAAACTATTATGACCCAAGATTTATTAGATCTTAATATAGGAACAGAACGACATTTATGGTTGATGGCTGTTAGTTATTTAGTTTTATCTGTCAAACAGCAAACTATTTGTTCCTAACAGTAGTTTCTAACCTTTTAGTTTGAAAAAAAAAAATCTGCCTAGCCATTTATAACGCAGTTGGTTCCTTAGCTTGGTCGTATGTTAATACAGTAACGAAATGTAAATAAATAATGGATCTTTCTATTTAAATTTAATTTCGATTTTCGATTTTCAATACAACGTGCTAAAAATATTTTAATGATTGCGTTACGATTGCTCCGCGGACCACTTGTGGTGCTTCCAGGGACTATCAGTGCTCCATGGACCACTGGATAAGAACATCCGCTGCAAACGTTAATTTTTTTGAGCTCCTTCAGATTTCTTTGCACGTGCGATTAATAGGCTTCAGTCTAAATATTATTATGACGTCACAAAAGCCCTACAATCGAAACAAACGCTAATTAACATTCATCTGAAACATCTTCACCCCATATCCCGAATGAAATTGGCAGTTAGTGGTGTTAAGGGGCCGACACGCCTAGACGCCGGACGAAAGGTCACCGGCGGGTAATTACGATTCCCTCAAGCAATCACAGACGGAGCGCCTTGTGATTGGCTGATGACAGATCAAAAGACGATGTCACTTGTCAAATGGAATATTTAAGTTGGATGTTGATAAGGTTTTTGGTGACGTCGCCTTAAGAGTAGGATTTTTTTCTTGGTGGTTCGAAAATGTAGTTTTGTATTGGGTTTTTTAGTTTTAAAATTGTGCTATTACAATTTTGGACGCGCTATTGGCATTGCTGTTTTAAGCGATCATGCATGCAATAATCAGTACTCTACATGTGCGCCAAAGTACAAGAATAAGCAACGGCGAAGTGCTTCTAAATCAACAGTAGCTGTGTATCAATGCATTCAAACAAATATATCCATTCGATTTGGTAATCATATATTTATGTACACGCTAATCCTTACAAAAAGAAGAAAATACATTATTCATAAAAGATAGATACATCTTTGAATATTCTTTACAATCTTGTCCAGCATTCACTCTCCCATAAAAACAAAACAGTACATCCACTGCAGATACAAAGAGATGTATTTTATTTTTCAGACGTATACGAAGGTCGACAAGATGTCTCGGGTGTAAACAACCCTTTAAAGTAGTGCGCCATTATCAGGGTGTTGCGGGGGGGTGGCGGAGGACAGGGGCACGGGAGGGCCCGGCTAAATATCTTTTAGTATCTGCAAAACGTCTAATTTAGTAGCGAGGCTTTGATGTTGTTTCTACGATTTCAGAAGCTGTGGAGTCGTGTTTGGTTGTGTGATTCTGTTTTTTTTTGCTTGTCAAGTTTAATAAATGCTGAAACTTTCAGTGTACACAGATATAAAAAAAAAAGTGAAAAAATACAATGCATATAATTGACGGCTTTTAATCATTTGATTTTTAAAAGCTGTGTCCGACAAGTTTGTTTTCAAATGAAAAATCGGGAGTCTAGTTATCGCACTAGGGCAAACAAGATTACACATTTCAGGTGTAATAACTGGACCTTTTCAGTCTGACAACAGACTGACGAATAAAAAGCCGTTTACAACAATTTATTGATGTTACTATTATTTTACACTTGACCACTCTCTGCTTTGCTTTAAAAAATACAATATACAGTATTGAGTGACCCTTTTCCTGAGAGTGAAAATGGAAAATTCTCGAAAAAATATACTAAGGTGACTCCATAGTTTCCGTCGTCTAGCCGGTTGCGTAAAGTCGTTCCCGGGGGAGCGTCCTCTCGCTTACTTATCCATCTCTATCTGATCAACATCCTCGACGGGAGATTTCGATGCCTCTTTATGTACAACCTACACATGTGTATGTGCGTATGTATAGTACTGGTTTATGTTTAGAAGTACTGGTGAAAAGTTAATTATTGTGTATTTTGTTCGTATTCGCTCTGATGTATTTTGGTGATACTATAGTATTTTATGTATAGTTTTGTATGATCATGAATATTACTATACCATTTTGACTCCGTATTAATTCTTTATATCTTATATTTAAGGAGAACAGGTATATGAGTTATTATGACAAAAAAAACATCGCATTCCGATGAACATTTTGTTAAGTCGTCATCACCGTGAAACCAACTGTATGTAGGATCCAATAGAATATTGACTTCAAATCTTCAAAAAACAGACACAATCTTCCTCTACCAATGCAAAAACTAATGTTTATCTTCTACGGTGATCTAGAACCTGCTGGTAGATTTCACACTTCATTGATGCTATAGTACAGAAAAGCGCTATATACAAAGTATATGGTACAAATTATAATGAAAATTATATATAGCCTGAACCCATGGCTACCAGGTAGTATTAGGCCACTCAATTCCAAATATGTCATTAATTATTTTATTTACTTATGAATTATTTTTTGAACACGTACATATATTAATAACAAGAGTAATAAAATAAGAAAATTCGTTTAAATAACGGTGAGAATCGGCGGTCTTATTGCTTACCGCGATTTTTTATAGACGACCTTAGATGGACTGGATTGAAATAAGCTAGGAAGAAAGGGACATTTTCAGGCATTTTCCATTCATCACCAACATTACCTACTTAATTCAAATGAATAGACACAATCTATTACCCAGCATCAAACAATTTGCACCTCAACCGCCGCGTGCAATATTTACGACTGTTCCAAACTTGTCTCAACTGTTGAAGAATTAAAATTATGAGTTGTAGAACAAACGCGACCCGGCCACTCCGAAGATTAAGAATTATTGCTTCTTATCTCCGGTAAGAGACAACTCGTCGGCTTCTCGCCCTACGTCATTCTCGATATCTCGCCCGAATTATTTCGGCGAAGTTCGTCTGCGGCCCGCTGACGGTTATGTGGCGTGGCGTTTTTGACAGTTCATCTCGTGGAGGTTATTGTGTTATAAATATTGTAATTTGTATTTTTATTTAAAAGTGTTTTTTTTGTATTTGGTTAATAGAGCTGTTTGTGTATTTTTATTGGATGAATATTTTGGCGGCAGTGTTATTACATGGATGATTATTTTAGCATTTCCTTAAGTATACAGTTCCAGTCGAAGCCTTAAATAATACAAATGAGTTTATTACAAAATGATCATGTAAAAATCACAGCTCAGTAAGGAATTCAATGAGTTACATAATTCCAAGTATAAATACAAACTTAGTGTTAATTAATTACAATAAACAAATAACCTCGACCTCTTGATGATCTGTCAAAACCACTGTCTTACAGCGACGCGAGTATAACACTGAAAATACTTAAATCATGACATGCAAAAATCAACTTTACGCCAAATTATTTAAGCTAAAAATCAAACTCCCAACGAAAATGGCATTTAAGCCACGTGATTAACGAAAAGCGTGGAAACTGGGAAATCATTTGCGAACAACATGATAAGGACAGGTAGTGATATTATGGAAAATTGTCATGAGTGCGAGTGAGACAGGAATACCGGGAGGTTCAAAGAATGAAATTCGCGGATGAAACGATTTATAACAAAAGCGTTGAATGCTTGAAATTAATTACACAAGTTTTGCTTTCATTTCGTACCATTGTGCGTGAGCGAAGATTTTCCAAGTATCGGTGGTTTATTTGGGGATTTGCTCGTCCTTGTTTATTGCGTTTGTATGTTTTTTTTGTGTATTTTTTGCGCGAAATATTCGCTGGATGTGTTACGCTTTTTGTTTATCTATTGTACGTGATTAGTTTTCTTTTTAGTGATACAGTTTTTTGTTTTGTTTCTCGTTGTATAGAGTACATCTTATAGTCGATTTGCCTAATATTTTATGATACTGTATTTTATGATTATTTTGTATTGAAGTGAAAGTAACAAAAAATCTTTATATGCTTTTATGGTTCAATTATTTAGATTAAAGACGAAAATAATAGCTGCTAAAATTTTTCATATCTTTTTATTAACTCTGATTATACATTTTTGATGAATTGAGATTGATTAAAAAATTTGGCCGTTACTTAACTAAAACTACTGGTGGTAGGTCTCTCATATGTGACAGGTCGTCTGGGTAGGTTTTTCTCCCGCCAAACAGCAGTTTAAATACACTGTTGTGTTTCTGATTGAGTGACATTGTAGCCAGATTAACTACTGGACATATTGAGACTTTATATCTTGTTGTCTTAGGATGGCGAGTGCAGTTGAATGCCAAGTATTGCTTTGTAATTCAAGGTGTTGCTTTGTTTTACTCTGTTCATGAGCGGTAGTATCGATTACCATCAGGCGAATGACATCGTCGTCTCGCCATTCATTGCAATAAAAAAAACCTGCAATAGTTTTGACATCCCCTAATTCAGTATATTTAGTTAAGAACACTTCCTAAATCATCATCATTGGTCATTCACCTCGGGCAAGACGATATCGCACATTGCGGCGACATCCTGTTCCGGCGGGCGGCGCCACTGTCCGCTTCCGGCGTCCACCGCTGTGACGTCACCGCCGGGGACCGTGTGACGCACTTCCGACAACGAACCCTGTAAATAATAGGTTTTCTTTCAGTTTCTATTTAAAATAATATTAAGTGTAAATACTATATTTGAAACTAGGTACTTCATTCTTTAGTAGGATATGAAGCAAATGTTATATCTTTTCATTTAATACATTCTAATTTAAGCTACTTTTGTAGCTCTTTATCAACCTTCAATTAACGAATGGGTATTAAAATTCAAATGTATATTTACAACGATATTTTTAAAATAAATCATTTTCATTGCATTGACACCATTTGCATTCAAAAATAATGATGAATCATATTCAGAAATATGGTTAATAATGAGATTCGAGAGAGGAAAGAACCGTTCAACCGTTCCTTCAAACGAATGCTAATTAATTGTACATTAATATGTATACTGATTTTCTGCGACACCGTAAAATGCACCTTTTCATGAGGTACTCAAGATCGGCTAAAGCGTCGCTCTAAAAAGTATAAGCATTCTTCATAGTTTCAAAACGAAGGCTTCCACATTACAGCAACTCCCTTTGATAAACTCTTATAGTTCCGATACAAGCGGTGATTCATATCCGTAAAACTGTCACAATTAATCACGAAAATCCGGGAAATACAAATCATTTTCAGTTATAAAGCAAGACAATCAACTGAGTTCCGAACGCAACGCACAAATAACGTCGAACGGTGGAGAAAGTACGGGGGGTTGGTTGCACCACATGAATATGTATGAGGGAGGTCGGGGGCCGGGGGCTGGGGGTCCGGGCCACGCGGGGGCCGAGGGGGCCGCGTGTAAATGGAAATTTCAAATAAAAATACCACAAATATTAACATGAGCCCGATTCGTGTTTTTCCGAGTTTTTCACTGGTCGCGCTCCGAACATGTGATAACAGTGTACGTTTTTCAGCGCAGATTTTCAGTTTTTTACGTTTCGTATTGGAGTAATGAGTTTGAGTGACGTTGTTGGGGAGTTGGACTGGTTTAGCTCGCTGTATTAATCTCTGTGACTTTATTTCACGAGAGATATATTTTACGAATAAATTTAAGTGTTTTGTTTGTTTTAATTGTGTAATTGTAGATAATATTTATTTATCATATTAGTTATTACTGTTAAAAGAAAAGTTGCTATAGAAGTTGCGATGTAACACTTGTCGGCAAAATTAATTTTATTGATTTTATGGCAAGGTAGAATACTTGTCTGTTGGGGACAATGGTGGTAGGTCTCCAATATGTGATAGGCCGCCAGGGTAGGAAAACCGCAATATCTATTTCACTCGTCAAAGAGCAAATGCACTATTGTGTTCCGGTTTGGAGGTTATAATAGCTACAGCAACTACGTGATATAATGAGACTAAACATCTTATATCTCAGGGTGACGAGCGTTGTGGAATGCCAAGCATCGCTTTGTAATTCATGATGTTGCTTGGTCTTTCTGCTGTTCGTGAGTGGTCGTATAGCTTACCATCAGACGAATGGCATGCTCGTCACGTCATTCAGAGAAATAAAAAAAGCTATATTTTTTGGCGAAAATGCCATACTACCAGGTGCGATAAAGTGATTTTGCTGAATCGGGATAAAAAAGGAGGATCTGAAATTGCGGTGGGGATCAGGCTGGACTTATTTGCTATTCACAAGGCACATTTATTTGTGTGACAAATATGTAGTGTAGGAAACAGAAGATATGATTAGTGGTGCTCCTAAATTATTATATACTTTCCAATGAACTTCTTAGCAGTCTATAACACTGTTAGATTATTTATTCATGATCATATACAAAATGTAGACAAGTTTTTTTAAATATATATCACTTTTCAGGCAAAGTAAGTTTCATTCATCTAAAATAATTGTCGAATGTTGCTCAGAGTCACCAAAATATAAATAGGTAATTAAGTATGAAATATATTCGTGATATTAGCCGACAAGCGTTTAATGTTGATGTTGTTAACAATATCAGATTGTTGTTTCTACGTGATTATTACACTTGATCACGTGACTTACGTATATTTACCCATGATATTTACTAAATGTAATGTACGCAGTTATGTTCGGAAACGAGTACAATTGTTTTGGTATTTAGGTAATGTTTTTTATTGTTAGTAGAGTGAAAAGTTTGTGTATAAATATGCGAAGTATAGTACAAATATTATACAGAGTATATCCAGTCTGGGACCTAAGCCAGGTGGTAGTTTTAGACTCCAAACACAATGCAACTTAAAAATATGAGCATGTCGTTCGCCTGATGGTAAGCGATACGATTGCTCATGGACAGTAGCAAAACCAAACAACACCACAAATTACAAAGTAATACTTGGCATTCCACTGCGTTCCCCATCCTGAGACATAAGATATTAAGTCTCAATATGTCCCGTAGTTACTCTGGCTACAATGTCCTTCAATCCGAAACACAACAGTGCATTTAACCTGCTGTTTGGCGGTAGAAATAAACCTTGCGGTGGTACCTACCCAGGCGGCCTCTCACATATGAGAGACCTACCACCAGTATAATGTCCAAAGAATGAAATGAAATAATTTCTAGTTTATCAATACTAGATAAATAAGTGTAGTAGACGAATCCACAACTATCGTTCCTATATACAACCAACCCTAACACCATCACGAACACTAGATGGTGCATTTTTTAGCACGCTGTCTGTGTTTTATTGCCGTAACAAATTTCAAGTGCGCCTGCAAGATATCGGCTCTCGTATCAAGGGCACTTCTATATGTTCTTTGGATGTGGCGTTTTTTTGTAACGTTCGAGTGTCTTTGAGGGCCCTCGGTCGCGGTTCTGAACTGTAGGTATTGATGATGCTGAATTTGAATGGGATTTTAGTAGTATGGGTAATAAGAAATGCGGTGTATTTCGATAGTGTATGTGCGTAGGAAACTGGTTGCGACATTATAAGCTGTTATTTGAAACCTATTATATGGTTGTTACTTCATTTGTATGATCAACAGTTGTATTTTTGGTGCCAATATTTTTAGATGAGTTAGAGACTTTGGCAATAATTGGGAAAGGATTAAACCACTACCTCCCAATTTAGAAGCCAAACAAATAGACGCAAAGCTTATATATGAACGACTGCTATTTCTTCATTATTTTGATATTTCTGATTGGAATTTATTTTTATTTGTGGCAAACTTTGTGTATGGCCCGGGACTGGAACTAATGCCTGACGAGGCAAAACGCTCACTGGTATCACACAATATCGAAAATAAGCTCAAAAAACGGTGGGTGTGATAATGACACCTCTGCCTATCCCTTCGATGCAGGACTGAGCTTATACACGATTTGAACTCACACACCATTTTCCTCACCAACTAACCTACAGCTGAATAAATCAATAAGACGTGTCAAAGATAAAAGTGTTCAACGCTACTTCGTCTTTATAAAGTGTCGAGCGTCGAGTTTTTCACTTTCAGCCAATAAGAATGATAAATTACGTTCCTTGACCCGCGTCGAGCCCCAGTTTTTGACAAAGGAATATGTTTATGAGGTATGTACGCCTATCGTGTCCTTTAGTTTATTCATGTCTTTATATTGTAGCTTCTGAAGATTGTGTGATGTATGTTTGAAATGGAAAAAGTGGACATATAATTAGGCTTGTAAGAGTTTTATGCAGGTTTAAACAGTCGTGCAAAATTGTTAATGAAATGTTTCATCGTGTAGCTTCTATGGTTGATGTTTATGGTATTATTATTGTACATGATGTTGTTTGCTGATCTTCTCAAGACAGGATTCCTCTAAGAAGTGCAAACTTCTATGCAAGCTTTCTTTGTCCAAATATTTATTCAACCTTACAAATGAAATTATTAATATATATGTCCAACTAATATGTGCAAGATTTCACTCATCTAAAACCATTGACTTATGTTTTTCAGTCACTCGGTTCCACTTGTCGTTCGTTTTTGACTCTTCATCTCTGTTGGCATTATGACATTGCCGTAATAACTAAAATGTCGGTAAACCCACGACCTTAACTTAATCCTATGAATGTTTAACCTTGAATTGAAATAAAATTATTTTCTACTATTTTAGAGTCCGTGGACTCTCCGCGCTGTGAAGTCAAAAACTGTAAAGTAATCGAAAAGTCGGGAAGTAAAAAAGTGTAAAAATTAAACCATATTCACGATAAAATCCGTAAAAATTGTTTTATTTCGTTGTGTAACATTCGCGTAAATCTAAGAAACCATTATGTTAACCTATGAACTTAAATTTCGACATGATTTATTCTAGACTGATCTCACTGATTCTGACGCTAATCAATCAATTTATCAATCAGTGTAGGCTAATTCCAAAGTCCTATAGGTATCATACGATATAAAAAAGCCATAGAATCCCAACACTTTTATTCCTAACATAAAAATATGAATAACGAACCGTCTGTCTGAACGAGTCACAACCCCCGCGGGACGTGTCGAGACAAATTGTAAAATTAAAACTCCCATGACTATATCTTCACGACTGCCTCGTGTGGGGTGTCCATAGTGATTTACATATAGTGGGTGAGTGTGTTACCACCTATGTGTTAGCGTCAGTCACAATTCAATATTGTAGAGGCTATGGAGGTTTTGAGTTCTGTAACATTGCTGCAATGAGAATTTCATTAAGTAAATAAGGGCATTCTATACGAAGTATGTGTAGGCAAAATACTTATCATTTGTTAGATTATTATCTTATATTATCTTTTGTTGTACACTCAATTATGTTGGCTTACGCAAAACTAAGGGATGCATATTGGTTTCAAAACTGATGGGCAGATGATGTTTATAAAAAAATGAAAAGTTACACTAATTTATTTCTTTTTTTAAATATTTATTCACCTAACCACTACTTTTAAAGGGTGGTTTCATAATACAGTAGTGTTCACTATCCTATTTTATTCTCTAATGTTCTAAGATTTAAAATAACAAATGGTATGTAATGATAATGGATGAACAATGACACCTTTCTAAATTCACTCAGCTTGCAGAAAAAATATCAATGGCGTCGGCAACTTGGTTAAGGTTCACATTAGGTTGATCACAGTATGCAAACACTCGAAGACTTTACTACTACTTTTGTGCTTCATGTTCTCACTTACTTACCGGCTTATCAAGATATTTTTAAGCTGCTAATAATACACAAACCGCCTCTTTTGAGTCTTTCCACAACAGCGCTCACAATAAATGCAATCAATATTTAATCCGGCGTCCCTCGTGTTATCTTTTTATCTACAATTAGGATTTCGTCACCTCCCGCTCTCGCCGGGGGACGGCGCGGCATCAAAGGCCGTCCTCTCATTATACCACGTTATTGAGTTATCAAACGTCGACTGGGGAGATTAGTCCATACTTCCATACACAAATCCTATCACACAAGCTGACGCCTCTCGCTAAACCAAGCTTCATTTCGGTACACCGCAAAAATACCTCGTCATACAAAATGAACCCTGCTCTCGCGACATTGGGTCCTTTTTGACCCGCACGTGTTGTCACCCTAAGAAAGTTGTCCCGTTGTCAATACGCGGGTGTAATTTGGTTCCAGGGTTTAAATGCGATAATGATATGCATATTTGATTATGTTTTCGTTTTGTGACACGTGGGTAGTGGAGTTGTTAATGCGTCTTGTGTCGCCGCAATGAAGTTTTTGGATCGGTTTGGTGTGGGTTAATAATCTCATCTTTGTGTGGCATGTTATTTTTTGGGTATATTTATTCATATAGGTTAGTTTTCTATTTTAAAAATACTGTCATTGGACGTATACGAGAATCAATATCAGCATAACATTGATTTAATTGATGATGTTATTTCAAAAAGTCATATTGATATTATTATAATGTTTGAAAGTTTTTTGATGTAGTAGTGAAAAGAGCAATAAAAGGATTTATGTACATGCGTGCATTCTATGTAGAAATATTGAATACCGGGACCTCCTCATGATTTTAGTTTGTAAGTCTGTGTTTTATATTTTGAGCTCTACACAAGCTTACAAATGATGATTACTTACACATCCCACCTCTCATTAGCACAGTCACAAATAAACCCGAAATAATGAAAACAAACGAATAAATCAGTCAGGAACATTCCGAAAATATCTAAATGAAAGATGAATCACATCGCAATGCGACAACAAGAAAGTAATTAACACTCAAACGCGGCCCCCGCCCGCGTTCGGATTGGGCGCGCTCGGTCCCGCAGACCCCAGACGCGCAAATTTCAAATTGGGATCTCGTGCATATCTCGTCGGTAAATACTCGGTACGTTAATAGTACCTGCCTGCTGTAGGTATCTAGTCGACGGGTAAACACAGAGAGGGCGAGCGAATCATTCGTTAGGAGTCACTCAAGCGTTCATTCGTGAACGGGGTCGGGGGCTATGTGCCTACCTGTTATGTGCTGTGATAGTAAATATTTGCATACATATCAAAGTTGAAGTGTTCGGGGGCAAATACATCGGGGATTTTAAAGATGACGTTGCTTCCCGTGATGTTTGTCTGTACTTTTTTGATGAGTCCGTCAGAGTGGCTAGGGTTGCTGAGTTGAGATTTGGCGTGCTGAGCGCGATATCTCGCACTCTCCCCATACGTCGGACCCTAGTGAAATCCGATCCGCGAAGTCTCTTGGTAATTAACTACCGATTTCATTTCTTGATGCATTTTTAAAAGCGTCCGACGGCTTTTTAATGGTTATTTTATGGTGACGGATCGCTTATTAAGTTTTTATGGCGGCGCGAGCAGTGACAGATGGGATGTAGTTTGACACCAGATTTGAGGGTTTGCCGGCGTGTCGCGCGGGGGACAAATAACGGTGGTTATTTTTGTGTTGCGAAATTACTTTGATATTTTAATGCGAGGGTGGTCAGCGGTGTTGTGAGCCAATCGCTACAAATGACGTGCGTGGCTATTGTGTATTATGCTGTTTCTGTGTATGTTTGTACGTAATAAAATGCAACGATGCATTTGTTAGTATTTTTATTGGAAATGATAAAAAGCGATTGATTTTATACTAGCATTGTTTAGTCAGTCATTGGAAAAAACTTAAAGTAAATAGTCATATTATTACATTTGAACGACAATGGTATCATGACTGCATATTAGGAGTGTACCTTGAGGTTGTAGATAGACAGATTTTCAAGTCAGATAGTAAGTAGGCGTGAGGCTTATTCATTAAAAAATTAAGGTATTCATATTTTTTTCTAAAATAATATCTTTTAGAAAGCAGCTAGTATTATTTTTGGAACTTTCTAAAATTTCTATGGATGTAAAAGTTCGCCAACTCGTATTAGGCCAGCGAGGTGGACTATATGGCCTAGCTATTCTCAATCGAATCATCGATTGTAGAGTATATGGACTGTTACAATACAAAAACTTTACTACTCGTAAATAGCATTATCCCATATTTTTATAATACGTATTTTTATTGCTATCAGTGGCGAGTCGAGAATACCATTTGCCTGATGGTAAGCGATACGACTGCTCATGAACAGTAGCAAAACCAAACAGCACCTTGAGTTACAAATCAATGCTTGGCATTCCACTGCACTCGCCATCCGGAGACATAAGATGTTAAGTCTCAATATGTCCAGTAGTTACTCTGGCTACAATATTCTTCAAACCGAATTTTTTTTATGACATTGTGTATTACTAGTAAATATTGATTAAAGTTCTAACTTATAAACAAACCTAAGCGTTATCATTAAATATAGCCATTCCAGCATATTACCGTAACAATAGCCAACAATAATATCAATCACACACGCACGGCCCAGCGATCCCCAAGGGCGGGAGAAAATTAAAACAGATCATCTGCACTCGCCGCCGCGTAATTAAAAAGATAAGGAATATTTTCCTTTCGCAAGGTATAGAGAAAAACCCCTTCCGTGGGGAGTCCGGGGACCGGTTAACCGGTTAGAGCCAGTTCGAGCCAGTTAGAGCCCCCCAGAGACCGCACGCAGAATCGGCTGTTCCACTGCTGATTAAGTAAACTAAGATAACATTGGCAATATAGTGAAACGTCAAAAGTCAACAGGGGCGCGGCGAATGAAACGCTAAGTTGATTTGGTCGTATCCTCAAGGGTTGTGAGTATTGTTATCTCGGATAGTTACTGTTTGAGATGATTGGATTGGCTTCCGAGCGCTTCATTGTTTGCCTCGGTTGTGATGACGTCGGGTTATGGCGCTTTAATAGCTAATGGGTTTCTATGGATCGCTTCGTCTTTATGATTTTCATTAACTCAATTTTACCTTCTTCATCTGTAATAATCGTCTTATCTGTTTTTAATTGAAACTTTATAATGGCAGATTTTTTGATTTACCTAATATTTCTTTTAAAAATGGCTATATGACGTCATTCAGTCTTGATCGGACGTATTTAATGTTTAGACCTCAAGGAGGATAAGATGAAAACATTATTTCAAAGTTTCTCTCACATCACTTCTGAAAATTGTCTGGTTACTTGTTACTAATGACGTAACATTGATATATTATCCTCTACAATGCGTCCAGTAAACAGAACCTTCAGCAAAGCGACACAGCCTTGGAAACATCCAAATTAATCACATAAATATAACATCAGAATTGATCGGTTGCAAGCGGCAGACGCAGCAGGTACCTGGTCTACTTAGTATTCGGTGCGAGTGCGGCCGCGTATTGATTGGCGCACTCCGCCCGCCGCGGCCCTCGGTCCTCCAGGGCGGCCTTTTTCAAAACAATACCAGGAAGTAATGATTTTGATAATTTTTTGCTATTTTTTTATTGTAGGATGTGTTTTTCTGTGTTTGGGAGATTTTGAGGTTGATGGCGGAGTTTAAAATTTTATAGCTTGATATTTTTAATGATGTAATTTAATTTCTTGGGAATTTGGTATGGTTTTATATGATAGAGATGGTAAACAGAGAATGTTCCAGAAATTGAAACAGATGGTAGTGCTTGTGTCTGAAACGAACTCACTAAAATATCTAGGAGAAAAAAAACAATCGCATATCTCTGGATTATGTTAGGATACGTATGCAGATGCAGTTATGTTTAATTATATCCATCCAAGCGTACATTAACTGTTAACAAACGAGCAGGACGGTTGAGACTTATCTCAAGCGATACACGCATTAAAACCAAGATCTAGTTAAGATACGGGGCAATTCTATTCCCCGTGACCCTGTGTCAGTCTTATACGTAGATATTTCAATCCAATGACATTTTCATCTCGTAAAATACTCGTGTCACACTATCTAAAGTCGCTGTAACGCGTTTCTCAAGGACTTTAGACGATCTGATATAGTCGAGGAGGGGCCGTTTTGACCCGCGGCGCCGATTCAAGGGTTATCCCCCGTATAGTGTAGTGCTAATGTACTACGTGACCGTATCTTTTGCCAACACGGCAAACGGGATACTAAGAGTATAAGTTGAGAATTTAAGTTTTGTAATACGATTTTGTATCGATAGGTGTGAAGATGGGTGTGGAATGAATTAGTGAAAATTTCTATATATTCTTTTTGATATCATGAATATACGAGACTACGCGTGCACCAAACGACGTACATGAATATAAATGATAATAGAAAAAATGTACAAATATGTCTCTTAAACATTATAACTGGACTTGAACTGACATAATCTATGAAAAATATAAAATTAAACTCTCTTTGTGTTGTTTATAATAATTATTTCGGTACTGGTTCTTGTGAGACAGACCTAACTCTTTGATACCCATGTCTCAAGACTAGCATCTTGTGAGTTCAAAATACATTATTATGGTTTTAGTTACATTAGTTTATTTATTTTGCCTCGGTGGCGCAGTTGTACTACGGCAAAACTGTGGTCTCGGGTTCGAATCACAGGTCGGGCAAAGTGAGTATTGGATTTTTCTATTAACGATCAGCTCAGTCAGGAATTTGTGTCTAATGTGGCGATGGGCTCGCCCCCTATCACGCAGACTGAAAATACAAGTCAAAACGTAGGTGTCTTAGTTGCACTACTGCCTACCCCTTCTGGGCAAAAGGTGTTTATGTATGTATGTGTGTATATTTATTTAATAAACTGCTAATATAATTGCGATAGACTTCTCTCGTTCTGTCCAACGCAGCTCGGCCGGCAGTCGGCAGTAACGCGCTACGTGACTCGGCTCGTGCCAAAACTGCGCCGCGGTAAAAGATAACTCCAGATATGAAATTAAAGCAGCCGCCATTGCCAAATACTGATCAATTCAATTACACACAAATTGTATTGAATTTGTCTGCATACTATGTACCTTTATCAGCCCATATACGTCCCACTGCAGGGCTTGGGCCTCCTCTACAATTGACAGTACGATTGAGAGTGGTTAGGCTATATAGTCCAACTCTATGGCCTAGTGGCGAACTTTACATATCATAGAAACTCTTGTAAGTCGCTACGGTATGCAGGTTTCCTAAAGATATTTTCCTTCATCGTTTTTAGTGCGTGGTAGTTGACTATCAATATACACAAGATTCCAAAAAGTCAGAGGTGTGTCCTGGGATTCGAACCCACGACCAGCGTGAACATGTTGGCAGCCGCCCCTATTCCGTTTACCAACAGGCTACCACGCACTTCTGCATAGCCTTGTTTTGTAGTTAACTTTTGGTAGGTCTCTCATGTGTTCTCCTGGGTAGTTACCTCAAGGAGTGTGTCGCAGACACAATACTGGTTAGCAAAGATAAAGATATTTACTTTGTAAAACATAAGTGACACTAAGTTTGTACAAGATTTTCAGTGAAAGATAGTAATTTCATGTTTTGCCTTTTATGACATACATAAATTATATTTAGCGCATAGGCGCATAGCTTATGGAAATAAAAATAGTAACTGTTTCTAAAAAAGATTCCGGCCACCTGGGTAGGTAACACCGCAATGTCTATTAATTCCGCCAAACAACAGTGTGCACTGTTGTGTTTCGGTTTGAAAGGTATTGCAGCCAGAGTAACTACTGGACATATTGAGACTTAACATCTTATGTCTCAGGATGTCGAGCGCAGAGCAATGTTAAGGATTGATTTTTAATTAATGCTGTTGTTTGGCCTTGCTACTGTCCATGAGCGGTCGTATCGTTTACCATAAGAACGGCTCAACGGCTGAAACATTTGATGTTAAAGTCTCAATACGTCCAGTAGTTACTCTGGCTACAATGTCCTTTAAACCCAAACACAATAGTGCATTTACACTGCCGTTTGGCGGGAGAATCAGACATTGCGATGGTACCTATTCTGGTGACCTCTCAAATACAGGTGTATATAAAAACTGCGACTAAAAATGAAGCCAAGGGGTAATTTTAGTGACTACAAACACACTGAAAATAAAAAATTTGACAGTTTTTCGACCAGTAAATGATGTGTGGATGGGTGTCAATAAAATCAAATATCGTTGTCATATGATTATACCACATTTTAGTATGCTATGTTATTCTTAATGCGCACATGTAGTCAACATAATCTACAATCATAGAACTAATAGACACAGCATAAATCATCGCTTATTGTTTTCCATTTATTGTGTAGAATGAAATAACAATAACATTAAAATATTGTGGGAATTATCTGAGGCTACAAACTGGCCGCTCGTAAACGCCTCGGTAACAAATATGCGCCCACGCGCGTGCTAGAGACGTCCCTTGAACTTTGTCGATGTTGAAGGCTACATGTGCTGTTTTATCGTTAATTGTATATACTGGTATGAAAACTAATGGCTCGGTGGCGCAGTTGTACAAAGGTACAATTGCAACGCTGAGGTTGAGGCTTCGAATCCCGGGTCAGCCAATAATTTTGGATTTTTCTGTTCATTATCAGATTGGAGTTAGGTATTAGGGCGCAATATGAGGATAGATTGAGAGTGGTCAGGCCATATAGTCCGCCACGCTGGCCTAGTGCGGGTTGGCGGACTTACATACCATAGAAATTCTTGTAAACCGCTATGGTATGCAGGTTTCCTCACGATGTTTTCCTTCACCGTTTTAGTGCGTCGTACCACTCTCAATCGTACTGTCGATTGTAGAGTAGGCCTTGTGCCCTGCAGTGGGACGTATATGGGCTGATACAGATGAGGATAGGCTCTATCACATCGTGGGACGAAATACACAAGGCGAAGGTTGGTTGTCCAGGTAACTCCTTCTGAGAAAAAGACGTGGTTTTAAGTGTGGCATGATAAAGCAAGAACAATGGGGTTTTTTTTTTGGGTTTATAGTGAATTCTCTAATGTGTCGAATTACTCCTTAGTAGACAAAACTAAGATAGACATAGGTTGAAACCAAAACGCGACTGTGTATGACGGGTTTAAACACCATCGTCTACGATGGTCGTTATTTAAGCATATAAGTATATTCTACAAATAATTGTAAGTTCTCAGGGTTTATTTCTGTTCTATGGCACGGTAGAGTCTATGGTAGAGTCATAAAAAAATCACGTCATGATATCCAATCTGGAAATCGCACCTAAGGTTGACAGATAATACACGCTGATAATCCAAAAATCTATGGATGTTGTCACAAGATCATTATCGGTACTAATCTTAGAAAGTAAATCAAAAGCCAATACTGCACAAAAAATTACCACAAATTACCTCAACTTTCTTATTAAAATTGGAATTATGCAGTAGGCTTTAACCCTGAAGGCAGTTTGTACCCGGGTCATAGATCAGCGATAGGCTTAGGATTAAGCACAAATATGTACCGTAGATGTAAAACAACTTTCATAAATTTCCATCGTTAAAGTTATAGTAGTCAGTGAACTCATAATACTAAATAATATTGCAAAACTTAACTGATACCTTCTACCAGACTATGGTTAGAGTATTATTGGTTATTATTAGTTTGACTTTGGTTACGATCTACTATTTATATCTCTAATTTAGCTGTATAATAAAGGTGCAAACACCTTTACCAAAGCTGTAATCATTGAGAATCTGCTATCTCCAAAAACACCGTCACAGGTAGAGACGTAAGAAGTTCGCAATGAAAATACGTGTATACCAGACAGCCTCCGTGACGCAAATAGTTAGATGCTGGCTTTGAAACAAAAACAAGCGGATTCGAGCCCCGAAAACAATGATTGTGAGAGACCTGGGTGTTTATGAGACCTTCAAGTCTCTTGTAGTTACTGATAACCACGACACAAGATTAGAAGTGTGGCTAGAAGGAATTATTTGTGTGCCTTTTGGGTTTCTTTATTTATTTTACTTTAGCAGAATTATAAATGGTTTATACATAATTGTTTTTTATTATAACTACATTTTTTGTGTTTACAAATACTAAACAATTCTCATTACCATGTTGATTGTTTTGCGTCACAAACTCATTTATCAAACGACGTTTGTATCTGTTCCAGCAACTTTTAGCACAACTAACAGATACAATACAAAATCCATGCCATAAAAAAATCGATGTGAACACAATAGAAAGACGAGATTATCGTTCCTTATCCCCAATTTTATCTAAATACAGGCTATAATCCGGCGGGGCACAATGTGACAGAAATAATAAATACTGCGCGACGCCGCCCACCGATGTGTGCACACCGGCCGTAATGAGGGCATGTGGCGAACTAACGCGACATTGATACTATGGGGTGGACTGTCGGGAAACGAAAATGTATTTCTCTTTAATTTTGGTCTAGCAGGTATGGCTGTGGTCCCTGTTCTCTCGATAGGAAGGTTTCACTTTCTGGGAGGTTTTTGAAAAATCGCATATGAGCGCACAACATTGATACTGTGCGTTAGACGGATTGGAAATGATATTATATTTCAGCTTATTTTATTTTAGTCTAGCAGGATGGCACAGTGATCACCGATGGTTCGATTGCTAAGTCCATTTTGTTTCATTTAGTGGGAGTTTTGCGAAAATCATGAGTACCCGACGTTGCTACCATTAAGACGGTTGAGAAAATGAAAATATATTTCTCATTAATTTTGATCTAGCTGATCATTCTGTTTCTTGATACCACGATTCCCATCATACATTTTGTGGGAGTTTATACAAAAATCATGAGTATACGACATTAATGCCGTGGAGATTAGAAATGAAAACATATTTCTCATTAATTCGCCTTAGACTGGTAGGTAGGGGTTGGCCTGTAAGGTCCTATATTGGTTTAGCTGGGTAGTATGAATATTTCGCTATGAAATTATTTTCGTTGCTTGGGCTGGAATTTATGGCTGTTGATAGTTTTGCTTACTGCATGTTGTGATGGATGCAAGTTTAGCCGTACATTTATGTATTCTGCTTAATCCTTTTTGCGTACAGGGAGCACTTTATTTGTGTTACTATGTAAAAGTAGGATACTACAGACTTTATGGAGGAGAGTAACGAAGTTATTTTATTCAAGATCTATTTTTTTAAATTACTTGAATATTTCTGCGAACGCCCGACATTAAACTATTCGTAGAAATTCTAGATATTCAAGTCTTAAAAATGACAGATTTCCATTAAGCTCATAAAATAGATGGATACTACTTAGTCGCTTGGAAATAAGTTGCGGTCGCCGTCTCTGTATAATAATAATGCAATTATTTTCGACAATTTATTACTAAAATTATTCACTTTTGTCAAATACTACTTAGAGCAATAAAAATAACCGAGAAATCTTTGAATTACTAGTGTCTGGACTGATATCTTCAACTTATCAATTCTGCTTACTGTCACAACCAAACTCATGCACAGAAGCACATAATCCACAAGATCAACGTCCCATTGTGGGAACAATCAAACAAAACAGTTCCACCCAGAAGCATGTCTGGTGTAAAACAAAAAAAACAGAGGCGTGACGCGTGAATCGTCGGCCAACGCTTAATCTCCTAACAAAGCGGTGTTGGAACATTTCGCTGGGGGTATAATGAAGGGCACGTGCCAGGGATGGGCCAGGACGCGGGCCCCGGGCACAAAGGCCACGTGGCGATCGCTATCGACTCTAACTTGCCGACGAAACAAAAAGCCATTTCACACGGCGACAACGCACGCTGGCCCTGATGGAGATCGCGATGTTTTATTGTGGGATTTGATTATTTTTTTAGATATGTATTTTAATTATAATTATAATTATTTTTCTGTGACCTGCGGTTCTCCAGGTTTGAATTGGCGGTAGTGGTCACTTTCTAACAGGTGAGGTAATATTTCGCGCGGAGTTGATATACTGTTGTAAGAACGTCGTAAATGAAGAAATAATATCATCCTCAGTTACGTGGGGTTCCTTCGACGTAGTTTTTGTGTTCTAGTAACAAAAAATAATTATGACTTATCCTATTTGATCTAGAGCCGTGGAGAATTTTTGAGATCAAGGAGGCTCTGAGATCAAGAATCCTCATTTATATATTATTGCATAAGCTCATGGCATATCTAGGACCTCAAATCTCAGTACCCATCTAGGAGCATTTAAATATTTACAAATAAACACTCACAAGAAATTAGGTACAAGGAAAGTTGTGACGTCATAGTCTCCAAGGGGACAGCTAATAAAATGTTTTAAGTAAAATTAATCCCAACAATTAATCAACGCCCAAATGTTAACTAACAGCCATACATCAAAGCATACAGACGCGTCGTGCGTACGAATTTTTTTACTAACAATAAAATAATTATACTCGTGTGACTTATTAACTTTATACATTAAAGCTTTGGCGTTTACAAACATTGTATGCCCCAGGTGTTTATCAAATGAAATCATACTCTACCACACACGAATAAAGTTGAATTTCAAGTAGGCATTTGTGGCAGTTAGATCGTTTAGTGGGATGAAAAGGGAGTAGGAAAGAAATAAAATGAGCTAGTGTGAATGTCGTATCATTTGTCGAATGCAAGTTGTTCCGCCATTATTTTATGAACGATGCTAAATGTGCGGGGGTCCAGTGTTTTGTTATGGGAATATTAGTAGCGAATGGGTCGCGACTATTGTATTTAGTATGAATGCATTATTGTTTACGGGTTTTGGAGCGAAAGTTGTGTTGGGTGACTTGCGTAATATTGTATTGCCATAGAAGTCGGAACGGTGTATCGACATTTGTTAAGGATGTAATTAGTGCAAAATACTGGCCTATTCGTCTAAATAAAACGACATTTGAAGATAGTAACAAATATAAAACAATTTTATTAAGATAGACATGGAGGCGAATTTCTGAAGTAAGAGAACAAACACTGTGTAAATGCTTTCTTATTACATCATTATTGGAATATGCGAGTATAGGTAGAGCAAAGATACTTTTACATTTTATTTCTACCTTATAATAATCAAGTCTAGAACAACACGATTATCCTATACATGCTGTCAGGTCGAAAATATGGCTTTAATCAAATCCAAATTACATCATGAAATATGCAATCGGCAATAATAAACAGTAAAAAATACACAAAGTCATCAACAGTTCATTAATGACACACGACAAGGGCTCGTAAAACAATCGCCAAAATTACCGAAATAACTAATTTTAATGGGGCAACACTGACGCGTCGCGCGACACGAGTCCGGCTGGATTTTTATTATCTGTGCTTACTTAAAAAACAAAATTCGTCACATGTAACTGTCATAGGAATTTGTACTTTGAAAGTACATTATAAGGTTTATTTTTGCGTAACTTGTGTAGTCACTTAAGGCGGTATACCCCTATATGTTTGTCATGCAGCTAACGACACCTTAATGCGAAGTGTTTAGTCAAAGCAAGTACGGTTCTATTGTGAGTGCGTAATGTATCGAAAACTTTTAATTTTGCTTTATGAATCGTTATGCACCCTTTTTCTGTGTTCGCTGTGTGACTTTTAGAGTCAATTTGTCAGAGGGATCGATTGTGGACCAGTTATTTTAAGTTTAGAACTAGGATGAAGATAAGGATACGTTTTGTTATTCAATTAATTTGAAAAAGTAAATAAAGTAGTATAGTGGCCCGTATTTTTTGGTAAAGAGTAATGTTAAGAAAGTTTTTGTATTAAAAGTGCGTAGATGGGGAAGATGTTTTGTAGAATTTTTAGGGTTGTTACAAGGATAAATAGAATCGCTTATTTGTTCGTATTCAACTCTTTTCAAAGTTTTTCTGCATCGAACTTAATGAATTCCAATTAAATGTTTTTCTAATAACTAACCTTTTTAACCAAAACCCAGGAGAAAATATTCCAAGCTGGCATCATTATTTATGCATGTCAATACTAATTACGCCAGAAAGCGCACAATTTTTTCCCTTCCATCTAAAACCAAACTTTTATTTTAGAAAATTTGTATATTCACTAGAACAGTGTCTGCAACTCCTCAATAAATATGGACTTACGGATAATTCAATAACGTACAGAATTCCCATGTAAGACGATTACCGTCGTCTAATGAGCTTTCACAAAAAAGCAATAAAATCAACACCCTTGGTGCTGGATTAACTGTCCGTAGTTGAGGACATAGGAGCACCGCGGGGTGTCTTTGTGCCATTTTATTGGACTCTGTGGGTCCCTGCCGCGTATTGTTCCAACGATCAGTGTGATCGGTGGGACACGGACCCCTGACACCGGTGGGGCAGGGCCGGAGTTAGTGGTAACTGTATAGTATGTATTGCGTGTAAAGTGATTTAGGTTATTTTCAAAGAAAACATGTAGAAGGTTACTTTAAGATGGGTCATTCGCTAAATAGGTATTAATTTACACATTAAAAAGTAAACAAAATAAATGATATAATAAGTATATACTCGTATAATTCATTTCATAATATGAAAATATAAACAAAATAAAATACTTTCCTTTGCATTTTGCTTCGGAAATTCTATTTGTTCGCTATTTGAAAGTTAGTAATACAAGTCTATAAAACTGGTCTAATCTTTTTATATTCTAGGCTTTTTATGGTCCTGTCCCAGGCCTGTGTTCCTAATCCCTCCCTGTTTACTTATGACGAAAATGATACACCATATTTGCTAATTCCTTTCATGGCTATATCATTTGTTGGTAATAACCACCGTCGGTTGTGGGGTGCGCGTGCAACCATTGTGTTACTCTAATAAAGAATTTTGCCAAATACACCCGAACTTTACGTGCATTTATTTCTGGTCATACTTCGTATATATAAATTGATGACTGAAGACAGATGTTTATAAGCAAAATGCATTTGACAGTAAGCTGTAGAGTCTTGGTGTAGCCTTTTCGTATCTCGGCTGTGGTATTATCAATGTAATAATAGCAATCCGACTTGAAGGATCGGCATGGTTGTGGCGTGTCGTTGGATGAGTGAGATATTTCGAAAACCAAAAGATAGTCAAGATTGGAGGCAAATATATCGGTCTACTTTAAGCTTTATATGTTTATATAAGTTAATATCTGTCTGTCTATATCAACCCATATACGTCCCACTGCAGAGCACGGGCCTACTCTACAATCGAGAATATGATTGAGATTGGTTAGGCCATATAGTCCACCACGCTGGCCTGGTGCGGGTTGGCGGACTTTACATACCATAGAAATCGCTATGGTATACAGGTTTTCTCACGATGTTTTCCTTCACCGTTATAGTGCGTATTGATAGTCAAGTTAATATATAATTTTAAAATATTTATATTTTTACAGCTATAGATGCTGAACTCGGGAGTCCTTATGACGAATTTTGTAATACATATCTTGACAGCAACCGTGGCGCAGTTGTCTGAACGCCGTCTGTCGCCGAGGTCACGAGTTCGATCCTCGCACCGAGACAAATATTTGTGTGATACACAGTTATTTTCGGGTCTGGGTGTTTGTGAGAACTATGTCTGTCTCTCGTAGTTTCTGAAACCCACAAAATAGGACTCGATATTAATGTAGGGTCAGGATTATGTAGGTACTTGATTGTTGAGCTTATTTGTTATTTAAATAGGTCACTATGACTTCTACTATCCTCGTTGGGCAAATGTCCTATCCCCAGTTTGTAAAAACTTTTTAATTATTATTATTTGGAGCCTCTAGTAACTACGCTCAATTGGCTAAATTAGATAGCAACACGGCTAGTTTGTGTCGGTTCTGTTTATAATGCTGCCACCACTCCGGTCTTATCGACCGATTATTTCCAAGCCTAAAGTAGGTACAGCAATACTCTACCCATTGTTGGCGAGTAATACAAATCAGTATCTGTATCAATAAATAATAATAAATGATTACATCTGCATACATAGTCCTGATTCCACATCAAAATCAATTAAGACTGTGTAGCGGGTATCAGATACTACAAGAGTCTATTCGGTCTCACAAACATCCAGACCCGAAACAAGTACTCGTGTGCTACATAAATATTTGTTTCGGTGCAGGAATCAAACCCACGGTCTTTAGTTTCACAGCCGGGGTCTAACCAACAGCGCTACGGAGGCTGTTAATAGAACAAAAAAGTTTGGTGTTATATATATTTACACTATAATTTGACTACAAAGACCCAGTGATGCCTGCTGTGCAATATATTGTATTGTACATTCTATATTGTATATTCTATACAATTATATTGTATAGAATATCCGGGCGAGAGAGCTTATGACTTGCAGGTTTATATAATTATGTAAGTAATTATACCAGACCATATCCTGAAATACTATTTTTGGGTAAATTGTTTTACTCTACCACACTGGTGGTAGGTCTCTCATACGTGAGAGTTCGCCTTGGCATGTACCACCGCAATGTCTATTTCTGCCATCAAACAGCAGTGTAAATGCATCGTTGTGTTTCGGATTGAAGGACATTGTAGCTAGAGGTTACTCATACTGTCTCTTACTGGACATATTGAGACATAACATCTTATGTTTCAGGATGGCGAGCGGAGTGGAATGCCAAGCATTGCTTTGTAATTCAAGGTGTTTGGTTTTGCTACTGTTCATGAGCGGTGGTATCGCTTACCATCAGGCGAATGGTAGGCTTGTCTCGCCATCCATTACAATAAAAAAAAAACGTAGGCAGTGAATTTAGGCATCTACATTGCTCAGTCGATGCTCTCAGCTCTGGTATCAATGATAAGCCCAATCTGTACACATAGCACACCTTTCATCTACATTGTTCAACAAAATTCAGCAATATTCATAACATAACCAAGCTTTTTACGATAATCCGTTCCCCTATTTATTTTTAAAGTCACTAACCATCACGCTTTGCCCTCAGGGGGTGGGTAGAGAGCCACTTGTGCCGTTAAAGTTAACTCGGTCGTAAAGTAAAGTGGCCTCGGGCTACCGATGCCGGGCACTCTTTAAAACTTGAATTGTATTAAAATATTTCACTTATTGTTTTGAAGTGGTTTTAAAACATTTGTGAGAAGTTTTGTGTTGAAGTGGAAAGGGTGGAAATATGTCCTCATAATTTGACTTTTTTGATAAGTAGGTCTCGAAAGTAGTGTGAATACTGACTGTTTAAACAATTTAATAATGTCAATAGGTAAACTTTTTTAAAATTATGTATCAAAATTCAATTACAAAGTACGTTTTTTTTAAAGTGCTGTCAAAATGTCACGTACTCTACATTTTGCTTACAAATGTTTTTTGTTCCTATAGTGTAAAAATAAATTATGTTAATTCAAAAAAGTCTCAAAAATTTATATAAAATAAAAAAGCTGGTTTTATTGAAATTTATTGATAGCTATTAGTTGAGTAATTGTTATTGTCAATATGGTGTAATTAAACTATGACATCATAAAATTCAGCTTATAGTGATTTATAATCACGTAAGCGTGAACTTTGAACAATGTGCAACACCTAAATACATGGATGACGCAGCATTTATCTATTTTTAAATTCTAAACACTTATTAGAACGTAGTGCATAATTTCGACAACTCGCACAAGAAGCAGAGTGGCGCAGTGGAAGCGTGCTGGGCCCATAACCCAGAGGTCCGTGGATCGAAACCACGCTCTGCTAACCTCTTTTTGTTTTTTCTCCCGACTTATAAATTAATAAGCAATTCTCTTTTTGCTTTTATCCGACGGCAAACGAGTTGCGTCGAGTGGAAAATTACAGAGTTATGTCTGAAAACAAGAGCGGCGAGTGTGCAAGCCCGTTAGGTTTATTTTATCATGGGATATTGGTAATTTCCAGCACGTGCAAGTCTCCTGCCAATGTTTTTTTGGTCCCGCGGCGCTGATGTTGCTATTTTATTTTTATAAACAAGGAAAATTGTTTTTTGTTGGCGTGTCTGTAGTTGTAGTTTGTTTGGTTTGTTGTGGAAACTTGGTTTCTTGTGTATTGAGTACAGCGCCATCTATGTGTTGGTGTAGGGAATTAAGTAAACATTGATTTGTATTAGTGACATGTAATTTTCCTGTAAATTATTTTTAGTGTAGTTGCGTAAAATGTTGCTTTTTCATCATCATGCGATTATTAATTTATAAAATTAACCACCTTTGTAGGTCATTAATTATGATTTTACTGTGCTTTGTTGGATTTGGTATTGCTAAATATTTTACATTAAAAATATATTTTCTATGATTATATTTTTATACACATAGTAAGCAATATTTTAGTTTATCTGATTTGATTTCAAAGAAGATTTTCTTTGTGATAGAGGCATGTGGTCAACCAGAAAAAAATAGTATAGGTTTTATTGTTTCTTTTGTTGCTCTCCACAATTATTTTAAAATAGGTTTTACAAATTTAAAAAGTACATAATCGTGGACGCTGCAGGATACGGCAACGTTAGAATAGCAGGAAAAACTTTTCCCATAGGATATTAAATCGAAAAATTTAGTAATCGAATTAATTTGTATTTTTTTTTATATAATTGATTGTATGGGTTCGATTACATAACCAGACAAAATTTTAATATTTTATAGTGAGTTCAAAATAATTAATTATTACTTCCTGTTCTTGTATCATCACGTGGCAAATAAACTTCATATTTCTATTAAAAATGGCACTATTCACCAACTGCACTCATCAATAGAGTTAAAATCTAATTCCGACGTACATTCGCGGCCGAAAATTTCGTGCACACTAGACGAGTGACGATCCCCACTCACCCTCGCGAATTATTATGTAAATTACAATTTAAAACCACTTGTTATCTAGTTAGCGACGAAAAATACCTAAATGCAGTCCCCTAAATTAGCCGGCGGCTGCTCGGTGCGCTGTAAATAATCGATAGCAATTGACAAACGAAGCGTTCGGCTGTCAAATTCTAGTTTTGGAAGTAACAAAAGACGGCCAATTTTACTTATGCCACTGGTGAAGTAGTGTTTGTATTGGCATGGGGAAGGTTGGGGTGTTTTTGACACGCAATAATATGTTTGTAATGTTGCAGCCGTAGGCACGTAATGGGGGTCTTGTTATGGTAATCCATAGCCTCGAGCTGGTAGGGTCCCAATGCATGCGAGATTCGATTGGAGTGGCCATCGGTCGGCGTAACGAATGGTCTAATCGAGTAATGTTCGCGGCCTGAAGTGTATCTTAAGTGAATTCAATTTGCAGGAAATAGAAAACGTGTGAAATAATTGTTGAAGGAGTAACCGTTTAATTTGACCTGGTGGTGTAATTCGATTGAAGATGGTGTAAGAATTTTATGTGTAGTAGCTCGAAGTATATTTACGTCAGCTTTAAATATAATGTATCATCAGACTAAACTGTTTCGTTAAGTTTCAATATTTTAATCACTGAAAAAAGTGGTATTTTTAAAGCGCCATCTGTCCGAGAATATAGCAGGTATGCTTATCTTAAGATTGATAACTTTTTATCGTGCGTTGACCTGGTAAACTTGTGAAACATTTTGGCAATTTAGCCGAATAAAATCTGCAGTTGAGTTCAAGATAATTGCTGAGTCATTAAAACATTCAGTTTCATTTTGGTTGTTGCTTGATCTTGCCTAGATGTCTCCTAAGATTTTCATTAAGGCATCTCTTAGGATATCTTGAATTCTGTTACTTCATTTGACGAGCCGTTTAACGTTGATTAGTTTTATTAACCAAAGAAAAATCTATCTGGTATTACATAAATGTTCTATAGAAATGACGTAAGAGTCAGGTAGAGAATAGCTCTACCACTATGAAAATAAAGTAGCCAAGGAGTAGAGACGGTTATTAGAAAAACTATACTTTACACAAGCATCTTAAAGCTATACTATATAGCACTATTTCTAAACTATCTTCACATTAATATGTAAATAAATACATAAAGAATATAAAATTAAAATGCAATAAAAATTTCCTCTTCATCGCTGCATTACCACCCTTCAGCGAGGGTGGAACTAGGAATGACGCCTGCAACCCTCAGCTAACCCTTTTCATTAACTAGACGTGTCTGCCGCAACTTTATTACTTTGGTCACAGTTTAAAGTTTGAATTAGCGAAGAAATTATGTTTTTACTGCATTCTGATTAATTTGCTTTTAGACTGTATTCGACTTTCGTTATCGGGTTAATATTTTGGAGAGCAAAGTTTTGAATTATCATGGAACTAATTGCTGCTTTCCCTTTTTATGAACGATAGTCTATATTACGTATATATTACAACCACCTAAATAGTCATCAGCAGGGTCACACATCGAACAAAACACAATGACAAAACTACACTGTTCGTTTCGGTCCTTCTACGGAGATAAGTTTTAATCTAACCAAACTAATTTCAGATTATAGTAGTAGGTATCTGGAAAGGTATTTATAATATGTACTTGATACCTAGGACACCAGGCACTCTCTTACCACAGACTAAGCCTCTACCTATGCCCGTATTAGGTATATTTACTGCTAAAATTATAAACCGCAATACGATCGAACTTAAAGCTTCACGCAAACAGATTACGATATCAGGATACAATAAAATAGATGTGTACACGATAAGTAGGACAAAGCCAGCACGGCATGTCACGTACAGTGACGCATACCAAATGCCATTCTCGACGCGGTGAGGTCACCCACTATGAGTTATGGCCTATTTCTAAACATACTCTGATATATTAAACAGGGAGGAAGGGCTTGTAGGTAATCAGGATAGGTAATGGTATTAGAACGTGTGAGAGGCTAGGTGAGAACGGATTGGCTAAGCGTGACATTCGGACCAACTGGACTGTTCTTTCTGAAGTATATTGTTCTGAACTTTGAGTGTTGTTATCGGTAAATACTGCTTCTTTAGGTGTTAAAAAATTGTGAGGCATCAGGCAAGAAGTTTTCATAATTAATTGAGAACGTGTGTGGAGTTTGTCAATATGTTGTATACGAGTATGGTTTATTAAAGCGTAACCTCTGTCATTCGTAGAGACGGTTAGTGTCCAAAAGTGGAATTTCATAGGGCTGATAGAGAGGAACAGATTCTTAAATAACCGGTTATAGTTATTGAAAGAATCCTTCGATCAAATATACACTAGATACACAGTTCCCTGTAAAAGTTCTCTTAAAAAGTGGCACCGATGCATGACATTAAAAAAAGTAAACAAAAAGATCACATATTCCAAATACATTAACACAAATTCCACCTTATTCCTGGAGCTTAAAGTAGCTTTTCACATAATATTGTCTAAATTGTTGCGACGTTTTAGAAGCAACGGTCGGTGCGTGACTGAAGGCGAAAGAGTGCTTAAGCACTCTTTTTTGGTGCCATTTTCTAAGCGCTCATGTTGTATCTAGTGTATATTTGATCGAAGAAAGAATCATTAAACACACATTTAACCTTTTTGTGTCCCTGCGCCTACATAAATTACGTAGTAAATATCTACATCACCGCTCCGCAATTAATGCTAAAGCATACAGACAAAAGCGTAGGACAGAAGAAAAAAAAAAACAAAAATAAAAGAAAGCATTTATTCAAGTCTTCTGATTTGAAATTGTAAATACATCATGCTTTTGTGACATCAAAAGTATCGCTTATCTAAAGAACAAAAGAATCAGGCACTTGTTTACTTACGGCACGGAGGCCGGGCACGCGATCGCGCCGTCCCGCTCGCACGCGTCTCCTGTCTCTTTCGCATTTTGACAGCTCGTGACGTATCACACGTTATCGTCTTCCGTCACAACAAAGAGAACCTTGGCAGCACTTTGACGTTTGCGATCGGAAAAACTTGACAAAAATATATTTTAATGTTTATTGTAAAATAAATTCGCGGTCCCACAGCAGTGGGTTGGCTGAAAGACGTGGCCGCACTGAATCGGGCGTACTCTCGCCTCGTCCGACTAAATTTTCAATTCAACAGGGTCTTTATAAGGGTAGTGACGTTGTGCAAAATTTACATATCGACGTAATACACCAGCCGGGTGTTTGATTTGAATTCCGAGACGGTGAATGTGGATTCTGTTTTAGAAATTTTATAATTAACGCAAACGATGAAAGATATCTCTCGATAATTATTAGATTAAGCACCATCGATAATTAGTGATTGATAGATAAGTTGTAATTAAATTGGATTTAAATAATTATTTATGGTGTTTCAATTAACTATGAATGAATAAGTTATTAGGTTATTATCCTCGTTGCATATTCTGATTTGTAATTGTAATAAAAAGTTAGTCTTCGTACTTTACTATATTCACTTTTTATAGATCCAATTGAATATAATATAGGTATAATGATTACAGGCGTCACGATTGTCCATGTAACGTATCATGAGTATGATAATATTTTATATCAGGAATAGAATCTACAACAGTACAGTTAATTTCAATAAACCATTTGCGAGATTTCCTATAAAATATTTGTATCATATACAGCCATTTAACCAAAATTATTCAAATAATATGTAACAAAATACATAAATACTTCAAGTATTTGCAAAGTACAAAAAATTAAAATTCTAAATTTAAGTTTAAGTCGATTTTCTATTCGTCATAGAATTCTGCACTCTATGTAATTTTTTCAACATTTTTTTAAATGTATTACGACGTTCCAGTTCATAATTTAATAATTAAAGGTAATTAATGTCTTATCCTTTTTAGTTATGAACGCTACAACACCCAAATATTCCAAACAACCACATATCATTTTGCGAAATCGGTCATTATGCGAAAATCCCGAAAGATAATAACAACAAAATATTATAATGAAGTGTAGTGTTTCTCTGTTTATTCATACACTCAATAACGTCTTGATTAATGGTACAGTGAGTGTGTTACATGTTTATGCAAAACGTCAAGTTAGCCGATGATTAGCGGTCATTACGCATAATTACCGGACACAACGTACAATTAATGTATCGCTCAATTATTCAGTGTTCGATCGTTTTGATTGTGAATAGATAAGTTTTTTTATTGTAATCGCGATATTATAACTTTCCATGGACTGAGTGAGATATTGTTTGGCTTGGAGCGGATTGAACAACTAAGGAGGTCGTGGGTTTGAGTTTGAGTCCCGTTTGAGTCCACGTTTTATAAAAAGTTTTATACCGATTGAAATAATTTGGAGTACCTCAGTTACTCGACTGCCTCGGTGGCGTAGTTGTACCATGGTACGGTTAAAAGCCGAGTTCTCAGGTTCGAATCCCGGGTCGGGTAAATTATGTTGAATTTAGCCCGGAGTCAAGAATTTGTGCCCGATATGGCAATAGGCTCGCCGCCTATCACATCGTGGGCGGAACATACAAGGTGAAATGTGGGTGCCCTGGTTATGTATCTATGTATGTATTACTTTGGATCCTATAAGCTTATGTCATACATTGCATTAATTAGACGTATGTTACATGTCACACGTCTTTGGTTAGTTCGATGTGATGATTAATAACTAAGGCGAAGTTATACTGCTGTTATGTTTTTCAAGTTTTACCACACCGAAACAGATATTAATCAAGCCTATATGTAAAAAACAAAATAATTGTACGATGAAACGACACGAAATTCTATTTATTGAATGAAAAAAATATGCATTAATTAAGATCATAGTAAATTGAATGTTAATGTTTCTTTCGATTGTATCTTGTTTGTTATGAGCGTGTGGATTTATAGTTTTAATTGTTTGGTATATTACAAGGTCTGTCGGTGCGGAAGGCTATAAAATGCCTTGTTATCATAAGTTGGTGGAAAATAATTATAACTTCCGTTTGATTGTTTTAACAAGCGTGTAGGAAAGAAAAAAATAATTGTTTAGTGTTTGGGAACCTCCTTTTCTTAAATGTTCAAAATTAATTAATTTTAAAGTGTAATACGAATATGCTGGTTTATATAACTCTCACTTAGGTATATCGATTTTGGTTAATCGTGATAAATTATTGAAAAGAAAAAATATTTACGTTAACAATTAATTTCAAAAATGGAACACGTCGCTCGAAATTCAAAATTTAAATTGAGACACAAGAATTACCGAAGACAAGCGTACGATGATCGGAGGCCTGCCGTTCGTGGCCACTATCGATTTTTCCGTCCGCCCCCAACTTTGTTGACAAAGGCTGGTTCTTAAGCCAAATGAGATGCACCCCAAAGAATATTATGGGCAGACATCGTTCCACTATCTCTAGCTATATTTTTGTACGCGTAGATATCTGCACGAACTCATATCGGCTCTTTATTGATCTTTTAACCGTGCCGTCGCCGCTACGGTGGCTTTATTAAAACGTTTGTGTTTGTAGCTGATTGTAATTTGGAAGAATTAGGGTGAATGGCGGCGACACGACGCTGTCTGATCTCGCCAATTCTGAATGCTGAAACTTTGGCACTGCTGAAGCTTTGGTAAGTGTTGTTAATTTGAGTTATTTATTCCTTTAGGATTTTTCATTATGGTCTGTTGTTTTGTACTTTGTTGACTTTGAGTGATTTATCTAACTTCGTCATAGTATTATTGTTTCATGAAGTCAGATAATTCCATATAAAATATCTTAGTTATGGTTTTTAAAGCGCAAGTATCGTAATGAATGTGCCAAAATAGAACCTTGCTGAAAATTAACTGTAATATATCTGCTATTTCTCCATTAATATAAAAAAATTGCCTGATGTTATTCCATACATATTCGGCAACGTAAAAATCGTCGAAACCCATTCCAGGTCCCTCAACGTTGTTTATTTATTTACGTGTTAGCGAATACATTGGTATAATGCATCTCTTTGATCCGTTCGTGTGCCAACCGTTCCCAGTGTCCCTTCATGCAAATTCGCGCAGTACAAAAACAAGGGTGTGCGTAATGCCCTTAATGCCTGAAACGCCATTAATATTTCAAAATAAACTAGATAAAAATATATTCAAATCAGAGTGCTGCGATAATCCGTAGAGAAGGTGTGGGAACGCGCGCCATCAATGGCTGTGTATTGCACTAATGTTATTGTTGAGCTATTTTTAACCGACTTCAAAAAACAAAGAGGTTCTCAATTCGTTGGAATATTTTTTTATTGTGTTCGTATTGGAAGTTTTCATGGTGTAGTGAGTTTTTGTAATGGACCAATAATAAATAACACCCAATAGTCAATTTCCACGACAAGAGATAGGTAAGTTAATGTGACCATCATATTTTGTCAGGCATGAGTACTGTGACCAAAACAAACTTTTCAGTTTTATAAATCCATGACACGAAAATATTAATAAGCTTAATAAGCAAATAAGTTAATTTGCTGAAACGATGTCAGTTTTTTTTTCATTAAGATGTATTTATCGTTATTTTGCATTGAAATCATTTACCTCGAAGTAAAACACACGCAGACTATTTATATTTCTCTAATCGCTGAGCACAAACACGTAAGCTTTAGTAAGTAATGCAACCACAATAGCCCTGTAAACATGTCAAATAATGTCTTCAAAATGGAAGCGTGAAATAATTAAATGAGAGACGCAAGTCGCGCTGTCACTGTCCGCGACCGATTAAAATCTATTAGTGGTCTCCAACAAAGGGGAGAGCGCATTAAAATTCACATCACGCAGTATACGTATACGCAAACGTGTAATCTTTTTATCGACGAGCGTGGCCGTCTCGCGAGCGTGCGTTGGACAATGCCGAAATATCGATAGTCGATAAAGCGTTGCGCGCGTCACTATAAGCGCTGTTCGGACGCATTAGTGACATGTTTTCACCTTGGATTATCGTCATGTTGACACTTTTTGTATTCAGTTTACGTTGCAGTTGAATCGGGAAATAACTTCCTGATGATGTAAGATGTAGTCAGTGTCTATGAAAGAAAGTTTGATCGCCGCTCATAAACACGATAGACTTTTATGCGTGGAGATACTGGTATCCGCCCAGATGTTAGATAAGTATTCACAATGGTCGAAAATTTACACAGTGATCGATGAATGCGATTTATGTTTCGGTTACGGTTTGTGTATAGTATTGACGAGTAAAAATTATCTATCATTCTTGGATGTTCCTCTTGGACTCTCGGCGTTTTGGACTCTTTTGTAGTAGTTGCAAAATAAGCCTTTTTGATGGCATAGTTGCTAATTATTTGAAATGCCTTGAACGGCAAAGAGTTGGAGATAAAAATAACTGAATCTCATAGAGTCTAATACAAAATAAATAGGATCATACCATAGGCTTTTTCCATCAACTACACATTGCTTTTCACGGCATACGAAAGTCAGTGACCTCTTGTTTCTCAACTTTGGCACTTCAACATTTTAACACCTTATTCGCCATAATATTTAATATTATCTATCTACTTCAGCTTTTCTAAGAACAAAGCCGTGATAGAAAACGTCCTTGGCAAGTTTATCTGTAGGAAATCCGTGTGCGATCCCGGCTTACCCGTTAATTCTTGTACCTAAAACATATATTTATGTATGTATATGCTATTTTACACCGAGTTTGGTAGACGAGCGTTTACACTATATGAACACGTTAGTTTTACACCTTCCGATACGACTGTATCGGATGAAAAAATAAATTATTAATATTATTGAAGAGACTTCGATATAATTATGGAATTGAAATAACGAAGTGGATAGAAATAAATAATATATTTAATAAATAAAATGGAAATAGATATATGCGTATGACAATGCTTTAGCCCTCTGAATAAAAATACACGTTAAACTTGAATATTTTTTTGGAAACTGAAAGACGATTAGGAAATTGTTAATCTGATATTGTATTGTGAAAGTGTGTGTAAAATACGACCAAAATAAAAATACAGTCAAATTCCACGAAAGTTGCAAAGAATTCGTTCCCAATCTATTTTATACACATTATCTTACATTTGATTTTATTAACATACTTGTACCAGTAATTATGTCCTAAAAGGATTTATAGCCATATCAGCTGATAGCCATGTCCGTATACTTTTAGATGTGTTGTGATTACGACAAAATCGGAAGGTATAAATGGCGGCCAAAGTTGTCGCGAACAGCTTCAAATAGAATAACTCAGAACTGCAAACTCGATTAGTTTCACGAACTCCGCGCGTGTTTATACCTACGTACCAACACACATACAACTCAAGGTGTGGGCACAGGAAAATTAATAAATCCTTCTTTACTTTGCAAGTTGTTATGTACTAAGAAGTAATTATTAATTAAATATGGTTTTCTAATCATCATTACATTTGCAAAAACTTCTCGAATGGAGGCTATGTAGTGGAAAGCGCAGCTTAGGACGTCCACACACAAGATGGTCAGACGCCCTGGTAAAGGACGCGGGACGTCGCTGGATGCAGGCTGCCTCCAACATTGAGGGAGGCCTATGTTCAGCAGTGGACTTTCTTTGGTTGATGGATGGATCATCATTTCAAATTCAACTGATTTGCATAATATTTTATTCCATCTGCTTTGATTTGATATATGACATCTGGTTTTGCTGGAATTAACAAAGTAACTATTATCATTTGTTACAATCACTTTTCCGTGTCTAGATTTTGATATGACTTTTGTTTTGCTGAAATATTAGGTGCGATAAATTAATAGCAGCATTGCCGCGCATTTTCTGTTATCCTCTAACACTTTCAATAGATTTAAAAATCCCAAACTGTATTTTCCCACATATGTACTAATTACAGTGGGAATGTGGCAATACATAAATCGTGAGGGGAAGGAAGGGCTAACCGCGGCCGCCGTTTCCGCCGGACAACCGGGCCCGCCCCACTCCGTGGTCCCACCTCCCCCGTTATACCCCGATTGGAATGTCCGATTCTAGTACTATGATGTATGAATTGGCATTTTAAGAACGTGTAAGTGACCTGACGGAGTCGTGTTGTTAAATTAAAGATATCGTATAGCGTGTGGTTACTGTTTAATGATTTATTTTATTACAAGGAGGGTTAGGTTAGGTTGGCCAAAGGTTTTTAGTAGTTCTCATTGCTCAGAACAATGTTAGTAATGATAAGGGTCTTGCATTGAAGCAACTTCCCATTGCCGCATTATTCTTATTGAACATACTATATTACTATATATTCTAAGGAAACATACTATAGAACGAATAAGAACATACTATATATTCTAAGGATGTAAAATGATTGACTACAATTAACATGATATTTATTCACATTGTGCACGATGGCGCAAACCCCTTTATAGTGATCCATGCTAAAGTGTCACGTTTCGAGATCAACCTGTGTATATCTAGTATCGGCAGGCAAATTTTGTAATTGTTTCTCATCGAGCGTTGCTCTATTGGGATTGCACTGTACTTACCATGACGCATTTCAGTTGCATTGGCGCGCTCATATTACTCGTATATTAAATAATTTGACAGCCTCCGTGGCGCAGTTGATTTGATGCCGCCTGTAAAACAAAAGGCCTCGGGTTCGATTCCCGCCTCAAACAAATATTTGTGAGAACCACAGGTATTTGTTTCGGGTCTGGGTGTTTGTGAGACAGAAAAGTCTCTCGTAGTTCATGATACCCACGACACAAGACTCGATCTTACTGTGGGGTCAGGACTATGTATGTAACTGTTTGGTGTATTTGTATAAACAAATACACACATAAATAATTATATCCTTAACATCAGCAAATAAAACACTCTAGCACTTAACAAAAAACAAACGCTTTTATCTTAAGTAGGAAGACCTTCGCATAAAATAATTAAGAGTTATTTATTATATTACCAAAACAATTATTTTTTGTATTTGTATAATACATTTATTTTTCGATGGCAAAACCCTCTGTGTTATGGTCAATGAATTTTAATTGCTTTATAGTTATATATTAATGTAATTACCATCGTCTGGTACAAATACATCGGCTCGTTAACTCTCTGACCCAAGGTTTCGTTGTTTGAATACCTCCATAAGTTTATTTAGTATATCAACTTGAGGTACAGCATTTATACAAAGAAAAGGTTAAGATTATTGTGATAAAAATATATTATTGGTGCCTCTGAAGTCAAACTAGGATAATACCTGTATTTTTTTGTGGTTGCAATGAATGGCAAAACGAGTATGCCGTTCGCCTGAGGTAAGCGATACGAAAGCTTATACACAGTAGCACAACTAAACAACACTTAGAATTACATACAAAGCATTGCTTGGCATTCCACTGCGCTCGCCATCCTGACATATAAGATGTTAAGTCTCAATATGTCCAGTAGGTACTCTGGCTACAATGTCCTTCAAACCGAAACACAACAGTGCATTTACACTTCTGTTTGGCGGGAGAAATAGCAATTGCGGTGGTATCTACCCGGATGGCCTCTCACATATGAGAGCACCTACCACCAGTGAATCGGCTTGCAATGCCTTTCCCAGAGAATAATTTGACTTATACAAGGAGCAATAAGGGTGTCATAATCAGTACAGCCATACCAAGTATGTATATGCAAAAGGATTAGCGTAAACAATACATCTACTACATCTGAACTTAAAAACGAAGTGGCAGAGGACCTTTGAGTGTGTTACGTGTGTTGTTTATGCTATTCAATTATTGCTGTTTATTTATGATAGAAACTGCATGTCAGGTTATATAGGTATGTTTATTAAGTTTTCAGTTTCTTTATATGTGAGTTTTAAATTAGTTGATAATATTAATTTTGCATTTAGTTGTAGTTAACGGGTAAACGGGTAAAATCACATGCTGGGTACTCAATATTTGAATTGGATTGCTTTTGCCATCTGATATCATTTACCATCAAGTTTTCAATACAATATTGTCACTATGTCACATCAGTATGAAAGTACTTTAAAGACATAAAAATAGATGGTCATACATGCCCATACCCAAGATAATAATATACCATCAACCATTCAACAACCTTCGAAAAAGTCAACTACATTCGCGATATGCCAATCTTTCGATTGTCTCATCAAAGCCTTATGAACCGCACAAAGCACAGGGAAGGAAACTAGCAGACATATCAAAGATCAGTAACAAGTAATAATCTCTCGAGCCAACAACTTGAGCGTCCCCTTGACACGAGGGAGTGGCGGTCACTTCCAAACTGCCCTATAGATTGATTATCGATACTTATTGACATCAGTTCTAGTAATAGAGGCTGAATTTTCTCAAGGATTTTAACGTTTTGTTTTTCTTCCTATTTTTTATACAAAAGGTCTGGCAAACGAACAAATAGGTCACCTGATAGTGAGTGATCACTGACGTCCGTGAACATCCACAACGCTTGAAACATAGATATGTTGCAGCAAAGTTGGCGTTTCACGTCGATTTCTTGTGATACAGTCGTATCGCCCCGGACGAGCCTACCCATTCATGACTGCCAACAGCATAGCTCTGACACTTCGATATGTCTGTTCTTATTGCTGTCTTATGGACGTAGAAGCATGAGTTGTGAGCTTTGAGATTTTGAGTCCGAGTTTTAAATTAGCCAGTTAACTTTGAGCGCTAAGAAATTTAATATCCATGGTTTGCACATCTTCGATATGGGATTCGACACTGATTATGTTGAACAACCGAGATTCAAATTCTTAGTATTTCTTTTTCAAACGTACTGGCACTTACCGCATAAATAAAATAAAAAAAAAAGAAATAAAATTACTGGCAGGTACAACTTTTAAAATTCATTTGTTAAATAAAATAAAAACTCAAACTCTACTCATATTTTTGTTCACACGGTCTTCCAACAATATCAATTCCCACCGATATCAGAGAATCAAAAGAAGTGTGCCCTCGCGAGAGTTAAGTAGTGTTTAGCCCCGCACGCTATCTGTTGACACATCGGCTCGCCGGGGCTGCAGTTTTCCTCTATTTACTGCCACTTAACCGCCACCTTCACCCCATTGGCTAACTTGGACAATTTCGTCAGATTGAGTAGAGTTAGGAAGGTTGATAGTCACCTTATTTATTGTTGATTTAAAGTGTGCTGTTGGCAAGAGAATATTTAAGGACTTCAGATGATTTGTGATAACTTTTAGCGGAATACTTTGCGAGTGATCTAAGTTTGGCTGTAGACTAGTAAGGTTTTTTTTATACTAGTACGAGAAAATTACTATAATACATCTAACGGTAAAAGAAATGAATTTCTTGTCTGTCGACACAATCATACTGATTTATAGGAAACTCAATGTACACAGGCTGGATCCAACCCTACGAATATCCTTGTACAAAAAAAATCAACATAAAACCATGGTGTGTCATGACTAATTATTCTTAAGTCTACGTGTCTAATGAGTTTTCGATATCCAGCGGGAAAGTTGAAGGACCTCGGTGGATTTTTCAGCTTGGCTAAACGTGGTATACGATAGCTACACTAGGTTTATCTCATACAAATATGGGCAAAAGTTATGAAAGTATTATGGATTCTATTCTTTGATTCTATAAGAATATTCAGAGTTAGATTAATTGTATAAATAAATATTTAGATATGCACCTAACACTTGCACACATAGTTTTATACTTTCCAATAAAACACGACCGAAATAATGTTACTTTTCAACTTATTGGCTCTTACAATACCTGCACTTTCATAACTAAATGGAAAACTATTTTTACAAATTCCATATTAAAAAAGTGCGAACTTCCAATCGGACGTACGATTATATTCATATTTTCGAATATCGAAGCAATGTCCTAACACATAAAATGAACTCCCAACTTTCCGTTTCCGAACCAGCTACTCATTGGCCAGTTTGTTTATGACTGCTAATCTGTTATCAGTCATCGCGATGCCGAACAAAACTCGGCCACATACGACATTAAAAAAGTAACTCATTAACGTGCGTAAAAGTGGCAACAGGAGGGGACGAACTCAGGTATAGCTTCTCGGGGTACATTAAAGACGCTTAGACTGGGATGTAGCTATGCTGTTAATAAATATATTGTTTTTCTCTTTTTTGTCAAAACTGTGGGAAAAGATAAAGTTTCGTTTGGCTAGGCGATTATTTCACTCTCAAATCTCACCTGTTTGTTCCTTTAAACTTTGCATGGAAAGAAAGAAAGAAAAGAGAGAACGAATTTTGTTTTAGTTTTATTTTTGTTACTTACATACAGAGAGATGAATCAATCACTTCTTAATGTCAGTAAGTAAGTTAAAAGTTATACATAGTGTATTTTATGAATTCTCAGAGTTATAGGGTCAGACCTCCCACAATCATTTCAAATACACACCTGTATATGGTTCACGGTCCGCCGTCCCCAAATTGGGCCGGAGTAATTACGTTTCACGGTGATAAAAAAAATAATTTTCTAATAGAGGAAGTCGTTGGCAGGGTGATTGTGGATTTTGACCCGCGGGTCATGTGTGGCTATTTTAATTTATATAATTACGATACAGTGAACTTGTCACGCTCCTTGAATTATTTGTTTCGGATTATGAGTTGCAATTTTTATTCATATTTATTTTAATATAATTCAAAATGTATTATTATTCATTTTGGTTTCAACAGCAGTGTAAATGCACTGTTGTGTTTCGGTTCGAAGGACATTCTAGTCAGAGTAACTACTTGATCTACTGAGATATGACATAATTATTATGGTCTTATTGCTTACCATCAGGCGACTAGCATGCTCGTCCCTCTATTCATTGTTAGACGTACAAAGATAAGGTGAAAGGCTCTCTTATAAAGATGTTCTTATCGTAGAAGATCAAAGTTCTTAGAAATCCGCATCTATAAGTATTTATGTGGTCTATCTAATAGTCACATGTATGGTCCTGAACCCGTGAGAAACGGGCACGCACCACCCAGACTCCAACTTACATTTGTCTCGATGCGAAGACCGAATCCGCGGCCATTCGATTCACAGCCGGCGTCTAACCGACTGCGTAATGGAGGGCAACGTTAATTATATTTTTCAAAGTCTATCTATAGACGTATAGTATATGCATGCATCTTTACCCTATTATTCGAGTACACAGTTTGGTTCTTGTACCCAGGCGCGCCTGAAACTTACAAATTTCGCAACACAACTATTCAAGCGGCCTCAAGTGTATGCAACCTTCACGCGTACACTGCGGGCACATTAAACAGAACAATCGCTTGTCGCTCACAGAGACGCCGACTTATAAAACCATACACGAGGGGCCAACAAAAAAGGCCCACTTTTGTTTCCCTTTACTCGGCACATTTTGTCATTATTCGTGGCACGTGGACTCGAATATATAATGTTTTATTATTAGAGGTTACGACTTCACGCCTTTAGCGGCACCGACTGATAATACTTTCATTTGTTCCGAGAAGCAGTTATCTGTGCCTGTACGCCCGGCCGCGAGTGTACGTCGTCTGTTTGGATTTGCTGAAAAGTTTTATCTACATTGCTGGCTGAAAACTACACCTTGGAAAATACGTAGGTTATTTGTAGACGTGTATGTTGAAATTTGGTGTAAAAACCAACAACCTACCCACAAATAATAAACATCGGCATTTCTAACTTTGCTGATAACAGCTGGCTAGTTCGCAATGGAATATGTTTTAAGTATTTTAGGCTAGGTTGCATCAAGTACCTTTGAGGATAACGCCATATCAGCTGTCAAATGTATGGCTTGGTTATCGTCAAATTTCAAGTTAATTGAACCCTTTGTCTACCATTATTCTCTTCCCCAAATTTAGACCCAAATAGCAATAACCACACGCAATTACAAACCGAACCGAAAAAATCTCACACCTTTTCCCCAATTTAAAATTCCATTAAATGCTCATTTGTACAAAAAATAACTGGCGCACTTTGAATCGCTGAATAAAATAATTAAACGTTAGCATGATGGTGACCATTATGAGCGCGATGGTAGATTAGGTCGTTGTCGGTGGCAAGCGGAGCGCGGCGTAAATCATAGTCTTTGGCGCGTCACACTGACACATGCATCCCGCTGTTCGCGCCCCGACACTCACGTGTGGAGATGGTGAGGTAGGTATGAATTGTGTCTCTCAGAGGATTGTGATATGAGTTGTTTGTTGGGAAGATATTTAAACTGCAACGATACTTATATTCAGTTGCATATAAATATTTTCAGTTACATATTTTGTGATTATGTGAACTGATGCTTTTTTCCCAGGTGTATTTGGAGGTGCTACTATGGCGTCTATGTTTTGCCTTGTTTGTTCCGCCATATCGAGCACAAATTTCTGACTGTTAATGAATAGAAAAATCCGATATTACTTTGCCCAACTTGGGTTCGAACACGAGACCTCAACTTTGTAATTGTACCGTAGTACAATTGCGCCACCGAAGCAGTTTCCACTGAAACCTAATAAGATAATAAATTCCTCACCAAGTTCATATCTGGGGTTACGAGCCTGCCGAAAATTTATATGACGGATGGATGTTACCTTAGCTGTTATATATTGATGTAGTACGGTTTGGCAAACATCCATAACAACCATTATATTTTTATGAATCTAGTAGAAATATTTGTAAAGCAAATATTCTATAGTTTGATGCATTTATTTGCGCATAGTTGTAGTAAAACTTGAATATGGATCGACTAAACTTCCATATTTTCTTGTTACATGTTTCCAAGTAGTAAAGGTTGGCATTCAGCATACTACCACAAATAACTACTAAAAAATAAAAAAATATATAAAGTGTCGACTCTACAATTTCATAGTGTTTGCGAGTTGCGCGTGCGCAAGTCACGTAACGTGGCGGGAGACGCGTGGACAATGCACAGGAAGTGCACTGTAAATCGAATCACAGCGAACGTTTCGACAAATTTCATATTATAACTATTGTTTCGCCTGATGACTTGTTTCTTTGTTTGTTCGTTTTTGTTCGATTGTGTTGGTCTCGATACGAATGTGATTTGTTTGCTTTTGATGTTTGCTGGTTTTGTATGTTGGAAGATGTATAGTATTTATATTTATGTTTAATCAATGTTGTATATAAAAGGGTTGATTAGGAGCTGCGAATAGCAAGTATTGGTTGTCTTAACAGATAGAAACGGATCATATTCGTGAGTGCAATTGGGACCGTTTTTTATTATTTTAAGACAGTTTATAATATTTTTAAGGTAATGCCTTTTTAAATTAAAATCTCGCTGTTACATAGCTATCACTTAAAGAGATGACGATTAATAAGAAGCATTTGTCGTTACTATTTAGTCGACTTATTTATTTGTGCTGCAGCACTATAAATTAACCAATACACATTGTATCTTAGATTTCTTACACCAAACTTCAACCTAAAATAAGTCCTCAAATAAAACAAACCCCAACTGGCACTATCGCAAAGATATAAAAACACAATAAAATAGCATCTCGCAATTGTTTACACCTTCGCAAATCTAAAACACGGAGCATCGCGAAGCAATTCAAGTTGGAAACGAATGGCACACAATGCGCCAACAGCAATAGACCGTTCTGGGAAGACAGCGGGCGCGGTCTTATCGCGGCTGTAAATCAATATATGATTACAAATTTAATGCTACTGTTGGACTATAAATCAGCGATTTTAAATTACGACCTACAAGCCACGTATCACTACGCGTGAGGCCCCCTAGTGCTGTGCCGTGTTCCGTCGACACTCGATAAATCCGCGCTCGCGTGTTGCCTTTGTAGATAATTGTTTAAAATTAATAAATCATGTGTCGATGTTTTGTTTGGTACAGGTGTTTAACGGTTTCGCTTGAGCTTTTTGTCGATTTTTGTTGAGGTGTCTATTTTAATTGGTTTGTTGGCGCTCGTACTGTATGAACATGGTACTGACTGACCGGTACAAATGCAATATTGAAGATGTTTTCTGAAGGCTGATGTTGTTTTAATGTTTATTATATTTACTTTATATTTTAGTATAGCTGAACTTTTGGTCAGATGTTATGAAACTACGGAAATACGTTCCACGAAAGAATCAAATGTTATTATCAGGTTTACATTAAAATTTCAAAGCATCCACTGAATATATACTACTACAACAATATGTCAACAGCCATGGCCTGATGAAGTTCAAAGGAAGTCGCTGTGTACTGATTCTTGTGAAAAGCTGTGGAAGTCGCCTCCATTAATAATAGGTATTATTTTACTCTAATTTAAAGATCAAAGTATTGAAGCATTTAAAATTAGTTTTATCATTAACGATAAAAACGTGTTAAGCTTTAATGAAAAGCTACAAATCAGAATATATTCGACAATAAGGGACTCTATATCGTGCTTCTGCTTAACTGTACAATATGACTAAGAATCATCGATATCGACAATTCTGAATTAGTGACGTCCCTCGATACTATTTCTGTCAGCACTATTGGCGAGTGGCGGATGATGGAGTGCGCACAATATCCGAGCCTCGCGCGCCGTTTGATGGCGGTTTATGTCGATGGATCGACGCGAGACTCTTTGCAAATTGTCCCTTTTATATCATTTTTCTTTGGACATCACTACCTTAAATGGATATATTTTATTTTTAGTATTTTATTGATAGACAACGTTAAGGTGGATGTAGCTTGGTATGTAGAGATAAGCAGAAGGACATATCCTCTGTCGTCAGTGTACTGTTTTTTTTATTTCGGCGCGGCACGTTAACTGCATTGGTAAGTGTAAAGCCGTCCAGATGGAGAATAGAAAGGCATCAGACAGCGGTCTCATGCCATTCGATACAATCATGCTGGCTCGCTAAGATGCCTCTTTCCGCTACGGCGCGGCGGAAGGACTCAGGATGGTAGGAAGGAGGGAACACGTGTGATGGTAAACTGTTCCACAGCTTGACGTTACGGCAGAGAATAGAATGCCACTAAACCACAAGGGATGCCTCTAAACATACCACCAAGTTTAATTTGTACTAATAGAAACCCGGTGAGGTAAATTAAAAGACTCAACAGCGCAATTTTAAGTCAATTTGGATGTTTTGTTGGATTTTTAATCCTGTTTGTGATAAACAACTAAACGATTTTATTGAATCGGTACCTTTAGTTCCTAGTGGTATGTTTATAGTTATTGATACATCAAGTATCATAACTATGCTAATAAAATATGTTTTTGGATCCAGGTTGTTCCACTAACTCGAAACGATTGGCCGCGGATACTAGAAGTTATTTTTGATAAATATTTTAAAATTTGGTGTTATGTCATTGGGAAGAAAATATATTGCCATGCCACCGGTCTGTATTATGTGTCTCTATTTTGTGTACTTATTTTTTTTTGTTCACTATAAAGTGCAAGGATTTTGCCACTAATGTTGTTCCCATCCCATATGAATAATAGATAAATAACACCCAACATTCACATACATAGTTCTACCCCACACTACGAAATAGTCTTGTGTCATGGGTATCAGGAACTAGAAGCAAGTCAACTATAGCCATCATTAGCCGTAGTAACCCAACTACGAGCAAGGAGATAGTCTTTGTGTTTTTTTTTATTGTTTAAAATCGTATGTTATATCGTTTGTTTTAATCTTTTCACCAAATCATTAAAGCAACACGTAAGATCTGTCTTTTCATGCGTATAATATTTAACGTATTTATTTATGAACATGCCCGAGCGATAAGTTTTATTTCGTTTTGTCCGGTATCGCGCTTGTCATCGGCTCGAGTCTTGTCACTGGCTTCTGGAAATATTTCGTTTTGTAAATATTAATAACTTTGCACCTGGCCCTTGAATTCGTATTAACAATTAATGAACGCTTAAGATTGAGTTTGTTTTGGAAATATTTTGCTAGTATTCAGAGATACTAACAGTATAGTTGCTTATATATTTTGATTGTAAAATCAGCGTTGAGGAATTATTAAATTGATACTGTATCTAAGTTGGTAGTAAGAGGAATAAGAGTTATTTTTATAAGTTAAAACTCCTGCGAAATGGATTCATAATGAGTAAGTTTGGAATCCATATGGAGGTACATTATCATCCTACTCACCATTGCTTCATTTAAAGCCGAATTTAATTAGTGAACCCTATAGCCAAGTATCACTTACTTATTTGTTTTTTTTTTTTTTTTTTTTTTTTATGTTATAGGGGGCAAACGAGCACGCGGTTCACCTGATGGTAAGTGAATACCGCTGCCCATGGACATCTGCAACACCAAAGGGCATGGAGATGCGTTGCCGGCCTTTGAGGTGGGAATACGCTCGTTTTTTGAAGGTCGCCAAGTCGTATCTGTCCGGGAATGATCCCGCTGGCAACTGGTTCCACAGATTTGTAGTACGTGGGAGAAAGTGCCGGGAAAAACGTACTGTGGTGGATTTCCAACCTCCAAGGTGATGTGGGTGGTATTTGGAGGTTTGACGTGTAGTACGGTAGCGGAACTCAGCAGCAGGGACAAGTCCGAACAATTCACGAGAACACTCCCCGTGGTAAATGCGAAAATTGTATGTACTGACTTTTATTATAGCTCTGAAAAATAAAGTAAAAGTGTTCTTTTTTGACAAAAAATGTGACGTTACTAGTAGTAGTATCCATATGAAGTAACAATATCATGATGTCATCATGAACTAAATGTATCTGTAATTAAACACAACAGTTTAATAGCTTCAAGGGTATTGTGTACAATTATTCAGAATAATGTCGCCATGAACCGAAAATGCATTTTATCAACCATTAAATATAATGGAGAAGAAAGATGCGTTTAAATCACGGCAACGAATGCGCCGCGGGCGGTGACAATTTGTTACCATCTCAACGTTTTCGTATGAATATATTTCTTACAAACTCGATAGAAATCGATCATTGAATCATTGACATTTCCTTCGATGACCGTGGTGGTAACAATGTGTTATTGGCAATTTGTAATTCCAACACTTCTTTATGTAGGTATACATGAGTGAATTTTGAACACGGTAATCGCGTGTTTTGCTTCTTTCATTATTGCTAGGATTTATTGTTTCGACTAAATAAATACACTCAACAATCACATACATAGCCCTCATCCCACATTAAGTTCAATTAAGTCTTATGTTTTTATTTTTTATTTTATTTTTAAGTCTTATGTGGTAGGTATCAGAAACTACGACACATATACTTGTGGGACTGGTAGCCAACTGCATCATGGAGTATTCATTATTACTCATTTTACTTCAAACGAAGATATTTTAGAAGTAAACTTAAATTTATGTATATCCTTCGACGTCACCCACAAATTTAGGTTCCAAGGATCTGTATTATTTATTTCGTCGATGCAGAGCTTAGCTGTCAAATTTTTCGTCATTATTCAGTTTAATTACCTCTAATTGCTGTAGTTAGGAGATGGTGTGGTACCAGCAATAATGGTCCTTTAAATATTATTTACCTATATCCATCATTATTTTTTAAGCGATAGCTTTTGATAGTCAATCAGCACGCACTATAACGGTGAAGAAAAAAATCGTGAGGAAACCTGCATACCGTAGCGAATTTGTATAAATTTCCATAGTATAGTCCGCCAAACCGCACTAGGCCAACGTGGTGGACTATATGGCCTTACCAGTCTCTATCGTATTCGTGATTGTAGGGGAGGCCCGTGTCCCACAATGGTACATATAAGCATATGGGCTGATACAGAAAATAGCCGTGATAGCTTATCTTTGGTTTAGTAAATAACTTAGATCCAATAACCAGTACATTATTTTAATTGAACGTCATTAGGTCCTCGCATTGAAAATCAGCGCTGCGATACTGCTTATGCATTGAGGAAGAATTTAGCTGAATGCGAGGTCCCTTACTGGCGCAGTAATAATTATATTAAATGTTTGTGTTTTACATGCGTTACCTTCTTTGTTTGTATATCTTTGTCAACAATAAATTCTTGACAATAAATTCATTCTTTCTTTTCTTTATTATTTATTTATATTCATTAATGTGAGCATCAATAAAAAACCGTATAAAACCGCAGCACACACTATCATTGACACATTAATTATCGCGAAGACAACACTGTAGTTATTTTGGATAACCAAAAACCTAAAGGTTACCATGGAATTACAGTTGATTTATATCGTCCAATTTCACTGCCTGGTCGCGTACACACGAATTTTAACTTGAATTATTGGTTGCCATTTAAAAATCATCACAAGATTTATTGATAGCTTGCGTTTCTCTTGTGAATTTATCTGGGTAAGGTCCAGTGTTAGCCTCAGGCCACTTCGCATGTTGGCGAATAGCTTACTTACTGGTAATTGGTGTACTGAACAAATAATCATGCGAAGACTGATTAGAGAATGAATTAATTTGTACTGATGCCATGTCATAGAACGATATTCGCCAGAAATCTAGTAATTCTTCAGTTACTTGCTTCTAAACTCTTGATTTCAAGATATTAGCTATGCACCTACTTTTTAGCATTGGAAATGCTTATGTGCTGTATTCATAATTTACCATTAATTAGCTGCTCAGTCGACTAAGAGTATTATGCTGTTAAAACTCTTTCTGTCTTGTTAATAAATAATAAAATCTAATTTTTATTTACGTCCCACAACTGGGAACGAGTTTCTTCTGTAATCGAAAATATGATTGAGAGAAGTTAATGTTATATACGTCACGCTAATTTTAAATATTATCTACCAAAGGATCATTTTGGCATATCTTAGATATGTTTTACATTTGTATCTATATGTCAATGTAAAGTATTCATATCGAGATGCGGGAGCTTTTATTGTATAATTCATTCTTAGGTGTGAATAATCACGCCAATTCAGAAAAACTATAGTTTAATTTCTTGACTGTAGAACAAACGCATTTCTAAATCTTATTGTTAAACCTTAATATTTTGATTTTAGGATCGATATTGAGCGATTGATATAACGAAAAACTCTCATTGAATACTTTTTTGCCTCATCTACTTTGGTTTGGCTATAGCTAAATTGTCTATTTAGTCACTATTCTAAACCACTCAAAATGACGGGATGCAGTATTCGTATATTCATGTTAAACTGTATGATGATTTTCGTGTTGTCATCTAACAAGCCTTCTAACCTATATCTCATAAAGCACAACAGCAAGCTGTCACTGCAACAATAACATTTAAGGACTCTCGGCGCGCGCACTAATGACTTGGCGAAACCGCGCTCCGAAAATTAAACAACGTAAAAAACGAACCATCGATCACCGGCGGGCGCAGACAAAACACTCGAAAAAAACACACACAACGTGAAAGGATGTATGTAAGGAACAAATTAAATGCTCAGCGTGAGCCAGCCCTCACTTCTCCCAAGTATTAAAGCTGTCAGTTTTGTGTTATCCCGACGCTCGTTTTCGTCTTATAACTTATGTTATTGAATATTTTCGGCGCCCCGCGTGAACTGCCATCAGTAATGAGCTCCGAGCAAACAAATTTAATAGAAAATTGAAATAATATTTGATACAATCAGTGTCTTTTATTGCCGTCTATTACCCGGATAAATATGTGGCGGCGGTGTGGATGTCGCGGCGCGGTGCGGCGCGGCGCTCCGTGCTCGCAGCGCCGGCCCCGGTCCGGCCGAGCGGCGCAATAAAAATGCCATCGGAACGAGCTGCCATATTCTAAAATACCAACGTACGATAAAAACAGTCGATGCGCTCAATAAAAAGCCGGAGATTATTGCCGATGCATCGACAACTCCATTACTAGACGCGACGCTAATAACGCGCGGTCATTTCGCCAAATTGAAAGCAATTATGCACATGGAATTTTTTAAACGGCCAAAGATAGCGTCAGGTGGGCGCTTGGCACTCGATACCACTTTTTTCAATACAAAGGTAATAAAATATGGCAAGTCACGCACTAAATGCCCCCACGGCTGGGCCGCGAGCAAAAGAAACAAACAGTGCTCAGGAAACGCGCACTCATCCTCCCGTCTCTATTTTCCCTTTGTAACATGTGTCAGGTTTCAATTTTACCAAAGTTGAAATTAGCTGTGGGCGTTAACAGATTATCTATATTGTTGAATTGTAAAAAAACTTAATCGATGATCGCGCGCGCCGCTCGTATTGTGATCCAGAAAAACATCTATTGTTAGATGCTTCACTTTTTTCACGATCCAAATGAAACGAGCTCACGAGTTTGACAAAAAATCTCGGACTTCATCAATCAGGGATGGTTTTATTGGCTACAATGGCGTTTCTCGCGATCGCCACGTGTTAACTTCTTGGAAATTTGTACAATTTTCGAGTTTTTTTTTTATAAATGGCATCGAATTAGATGACTGTCAATTTTGCGCAAATGGCTGATTTTATCGATTTTAAGGTAAATGAGTAGCAATTAACTTGAAGGTTTAAGAATGAACGTTAATAAAAAGAATATTTTTAAGGACAGTTTTATTTTTAATTATACATCTGCGAAATAGACTGCCATGCTTAGAATAAATATTGCGACTTTAACTCTGCTAAACGTGTTTGGATAACATCGTATCTAAGTACATCTTTCTTAGTACATCTTTGATAGAGCAATATCTTAATTAATAATTAAGTTTTAATTGGCGAATGACGGGAGCACCTGTTTACTGCATTAATCTTGTTTATTCATCAATATTTTTATCAGAACATAATATTAACGATTAATTAATGGAACGAAACATAAACGTAAATTATCTATTGGAATAAGAGATACGCTAAGTAACCATAACTATTTAATATAGTCTCAATGAACATTGTAAAAATATTGCAATTGTTAGACACAATTATATGGGTTGGCAGCGGCGGTATTTCCGAACAAATATGACCTAGCGACCTTCAAAAAACAAGCGTGTTCCCACCTTAAAGGCCGGCAACACATCTCCATGCGTTATGGTGCTGCAGATGTCATGGGCGGCAGTGATCACTTACCACCAAGTGAACCGTATGCTCGTTTGCACCAAAATGTAAAAAACAAAAAACAATATGACCATTTTTCTGAAAGGGTAGGTCTGTGGGAGGCTTTTGGAGTTTCCCTTAGATTATTGAAAATAAAAACATGGACAAGCGAAAATATAAAATATATACAAAAGTATGTGTATTTCTAATTTGAGTATATCTTAAATCTACAACGTCGAGATTTATCTTAAAATTTAATTCGTGGTTTAAAACTAAGCGACACTCATATGTCTGAATCCAATGGCTGTTAGATAAAAAGACGAACAAACTTACAAGAATTTATCAGTATTTATTAACAATTAAAAATTGTGTGCCAAGATAACTGAGATGAACGCTAACGGTTTACTGGTACAAAGTTATAAATTTTAATTCAATGCCTTGTTTGTTATGATTAATTGAAACAGTACAGATAAAGTACGAGGTTCCATCCCATGAACCCAAATATTTTGTTGTTTATTCGTTTATAAGTTTGGTTTTGCCTGCAGGTCTGAATATTTTTAGACTTTTATTTTTATTTGCAACTTTTTTATTTTATTTATAAATACGTTTTTGTACACCACAAAAATTAACAGAAATAATAATACAAAGCGCTTAAATAAGTGTAATAACCGGTGGATTTATCGCTGTTGAAACTGTACTGTATTAGCCCATATACATCCGTCCTGCTGCATAGCAAATTTCTCATTTATAATCGAGAGCACCATCACACAAAATAAAACCGAATTGTTTTCGTAATATTATATTTTAAAAAATATTTTCATTCCATTTTGCAAAAACTAAAATTAATTAAAGTTGTGTTGTACGTGTTGTACACATACGGACATGCTGTAAAAATCATAGTATAGAAATACTAATAGAAATATGTACGTAAAATTATTTGCTGGTTTTAATACTCTAACGAATTATGTGCTGAAATTACATTTGAAAATTGTTTGATCACCAACAATGCTCTATTAAAACTAAAATGAAACTGCAAATCTTTTTTCACCACATTTAGTCCCTTCTGTAACTAATCACAGGTTACCCGCCTATCACCACTTACCAACTCAAATTAGAACGACATTTCCAACTAACTTTCATTCATTGCTGGTTTCCAGGGTACTTGGTTCAATATTGTCGTATTAGAGCGGCAATGTACAGGAAATACGGGATTGGAAGAATAGTGGTCCCGAGGGTCGATGTTGAAAGGACCTTAATACGAGGGCTCGCGGTCGCAAGGGGTAATTACGGCAAATGCCCCATGTTTCTGTTGACAATGGCAACTGTTATACAATGAGGTAACAATTCATTGTTCTGAAAATGTGGACGAATTATTTTAACATGGAATAATCTCTGAATTACTCGAGTTGATCATCTAGTGGAAGAAACTCTTACTCGATCTTCAATTTATTAAAAATGCTTTCCCATAAAAAAAAAAAAACTTTTTGAAATAGTCGTCTTGAGGCCTGCACCATAAATAGAGTTTAACAAAAATATCGTAATATAATGTATACAATATGGATTCGGGTTGGTTTAAACCGCGATGATTTGGATCAACTTGGTGATGCCTATCTCTTACAGTCTAAGAAATGTAGAATATATTATTATTTCGCTTTAAAAAAATAGAGGAATATAGAAATAGTTTATTGAATTTACATTTTAAAAGACACACATTTGTAGAATACTCTTGTCCATCACCCCATATACTTATTAAATCAATAATGTGGTGTCATGCTTGCATCAACTTCATATTTAGATTCATAACCCTCTTAACATCAAAAAACATTACCCAACAACCTCTTTCGATCATCACAAGACATCTCAGCTAATTATTATAACTCCATGGCATTTCCATTTCATGGTTGCCCACGTGCTGCATCGTGGCACTCATTGACGGTTTTTTGTCTGTAAACCCACTCACAGGATGTGCGCCTACGTGCGGAGACAAAGCCTGGAGCATTAGCATAACTCGCGGAGGGTGGGGCGGGGTGTGGCGGTATTAATCATATCCCCAGGCCTGCGCGTGCGCTGCCTCCAAGCTGAATGTTTTTGTAGATGTGGCAGCCGATGGTGAAATAGTTGCAGGAATATTGTCTCTTAGAGGGCTTACTATGAGGACGTTTTGGTCACATAATACAAGGCTTTAAAAAACTGAATTAGAATGACGAGTGGAGGTCTTATATTAGTGGTGGAATATTCGAAATGAAAGCTATAAAACATTTGTTACAGCTAATTCTATTGCTAGAAAAATAAATAAGGTTCATTCTTTCACATATTATCCGAAAAGAAAAATTGATGTGCCTAGGTTTTCCAAGGGCTTTCACAGTCGGATAAATAATATTTAATCTTTGCACAACAATATATCCAAGTTATTCAATATATAATTCAGTTAAGACACAACATGGCATATGGAACATCAATCTTTACCTACAGAGCTGTCCCAGACGTAATATTTATTACGTGCAGCTTCGCGACAAAATTTCCTTGACGTGTGCCATCCATTGCATTTACATAGCCAGCCTATGTTATGTAATGTCGTTGCAGGATGGGATGCCTTACTACGAAGTAGGATGGGTCATAGTTCATAACGGCCCAGAGGCGGGCTGCTCAATGCTTGATTTGAATTAAAGCTGAAGAGATGTATTTTGTAATAGAGGAGTTTTAAGTGAACTGAATACTAAGTTTATTTATAAAAAAATAGTATCATTCATTTTTAACCCAACTATTTCCTTTTCAAAATTGGAAGGCTCATTTCTTGAAACTGAAATTCTTCTTATTCAGTTGTCAAATTAAAAAAAAAAACTTACTTTCATTAATATTGAAAATATACGCGATATTCCATCATTTTATCTATTTATTACAAGCCTTCACTTTAAGATCTAGAGATACCTTACAAATCTATCAATAGATGTAGCTTTGAAAGAAACTTTTTCAATAAATCCCAAAAGATGTATTGACGGGCTCTGATAGATTGAAATCATACGAAACTATAATCACATAATTCCAAATAGATTTTATTGTAACAGACGCCGTGTCTTATCGGACAGCATCTCCGTCGCTCGCAGCGTGCTCTGATGACTTGTCATTTGGATTAACCTTTTTTGTTTCAACTGCATTCACATTATCAACTTTGTCTGTAGATTTTTAGAGTTCATTTTACATTGATATAACTTTATTTTCAGTGTCTGAGTTCTTGTTAGCATTATTCACAGCTTTAACTTGAGAGCCGTTTAGTTGATACAAGACATTGCCTTCTTGTATAAGATGGCGTGGGTTCAAATCTTATACGAAAAAGTTTTTTGAAACTTAAATATTTATCTTACAATATCTTAAGATTTAACAGTCGAGAAGAATATTTGTGTAGCTATTTGTCTATTTGGCTAGTGAACATTAAATTGCGTCATTGAGATGACCTACTCACTCAACTCAACTACCTATTTAGGTTATTATATAAAAATATAATAAAATGCATAATGCAAAATGTTGGTTGTGGCGTCGTATCACTTGGGAGCGCTCTGACTGATTTAAATATGAGATTGAATTTGGTCAATGCGCATTCGGTAATATTTACCTAATTTATGAAAAATATACGCCCACAGTTCTTTTTTTCCGCTGAATTCTTTTATTTGCCATTTACGAACTTTGTAGCTAACAAATATATTTTTATGCTGAATTGTAAAAATTACTGTAATAACCTGGGATTTCATTTTGTCGCCTGTCAAACGTCGAACGCACGCCTACTAATTCTTTGACCAATTTTGTTGTATCATCTTCCATAGATCGGTAATTATGTTCACCGATCATGTAGCCTATTGTGAGTTTCATTCAAACATCATTCAGTTGATCGTTGAATGAACTTGAATGACTGATCTCATTCATAAAACTGAACACAGTGTTGTGATATAAAAGTGTTAGAGGTTGCGTCTGTTATTTTATTTGGGATTGTGTTTTTGTTATTCAATTTGGTGCTTGATGGTAATATGATTTTATAATAGGTTCTATGTTTTTTCTTTTGAGTTGGACTTATTTCAAAATGAGAATGTGCAAAATCATGTTCCGAATATAAGACGTGGAACTTAATTCCAAACAATAGTCACAGGAGTGCAATCAATTTTGGCGTCTCTAAACAAGATAGAAATTTGTAAATTATAGTTTGGTAGCACCAAGTTAAAAGTTAAGTAGATGAGAAAATATATCAGTACAAAGCTGCAAAAACAACTCACAATTCCGCTAACAACAACGTTAACAAACCAAGTGGAGTCACGGACTGAAGCGAGTCGCCGATAATTTATCAATGGGCGTTAACTAGTAAAATTATTGATCGCTGTATCGGAGTACAGACGTGAGGCACACGAGGCGAGAGGAGTGAGGAACAATGCGCCGGCGACTTGTGAGGGCCGTGCTTTTTGTCTTCGTGCTATGGTGTTTTGTTTGAACTCAGGGTTACGGATTTGTACTAGATCGAGAGGTTTGAGCTTTAATTACTACGGAAAGTGTTAACAATATGTGTGAACTGAGACTTTTTTTTGACCTAAAAAATTTAGAAGTATAAAGAATAAATAACTATTAATAATAATTATAATAATTGTACGTATGCCAAAGTGGAGTCTTTTTATGCACTGGTAGTTTTTTAAATTATTGCTATGAATGACGAGACGAGCATGCTATTCGCCTAACGGTAGGCAATACGGCTGCACATGGACAGTAATGCAATGCCTTGCATTTCAGTGAGCTCGCCATCCTGAGACATAAGATATTGAGTCTTAATATGTCTAGTAGTTAATCTGGCTATAATGTCCTTCAAACCGGAACACAACAGTGCGCTTATGCTGCTGTTCAGCGGGGGAAATAGACAATGCGGTGGTCCCTACCCTGGTGGCCTCTCTCATATGTGAGACCTACATACAACTCCTTAAAGCTGAGGCTATGAAACCACATTATTACTTACTGCCTCAATTCTAATACCTACGTATTAATTGAAGCGTTTCCTAGAGTAGTGTTTCGCAAACAAGTTGATTTGAACTGATTTGGTTTACTCTTGATCATACAATTTAATTTTACGATTGACTATATTTTTATCATTCAAGTTTTAAAGGTAAGAATTCATACTGTTAATAGCATAAATGTGACGTGGATTACTAAAAACCGATTCTTTACCGTTTGGTCTGATATTTCGAACATCGAGAATGAAGATACACGAATATTCGTCGATGCATTTTTGAGTCTGGGAGGGCATATTTTGTGAGGTCGGGAGGGCGCGTTGTCGCCGTCGTCGAACAAAGACGTTTAATTGTCGGTTATCCGGCCATAAATCCACGCAACCTCTCATTACTGGCTTTATCGAAACGTTGTTAATTGAAACTTTGAGCATTTTATAATGTATTATTAGGTACTACTCACGCCCCTATTGTGAGATATGATGCGGCACAGGAAATCATTTGAGCAAAGAAATCGTCATTGTTGTCAATATTACGGTTTGGCTGTTCAACAGCTGTTTAATGTACGCTTTGTAATTTGTGGTAAATCATTTATAGGTGATGTGATCAAATTATTTTATCAATCTATACTCGTATATTGCTTGGTCTGTGTTTAAAATTTTGTAAATAGTATAGATTATAATTAGCTTGCGCGTGCTAGAAAACGTGAAGTTTTGAGATCCATTATCAGCAAAACAGCATTTAAGAAATAATTGTAACGTTTAAAAAATATGCAAATCTTGGATTCAACAATTTCCCCAAAACGGTTATATTATCGGAGATTTAACAGGTAATTTCAAACAATCACTATGTATTATTTATCTTTAAAAAAACCAGGCAGCAATAAAACATGCCAATCAAAACACAGTAGCAAAACATACTTTACATTAAAAACCTCGATTGTTTACCGTCGATATCCTCCAGATAATCGCACCGACTCGATATAAACAAAAAATAGCACGGATGCGTCCGTATCTCACCTCGGCGGAATCGGACATTGATTTATAGATGGTTTATTTGATTCGATTGTATCATCAGAAAGTCATAAATCGACCTCCCCTCTTACGCACGGGTATGAAGCTGTGTAAGTTGGGTTAGTGCATTTTTAAGATTATTGTGGATATTTTCTGATGATATTTTTATGTATCTCTTTATTATTTGCAATGTGTGTGCAGTATTTACAAAGTATGCGTAAAGTTTCCGTAATTACTATTATGAAATCGTACCTAACGATTTAAATTAGCCATGAATTTTAAAATATAATAAGGTAATATAAAAATCTGTTTTTATTGTACAAATATAATCTATATTCTTTAGATTGATTCATTACGATACGATATTCGCGAAATTACGACTTCAAAAATGTTGTCTCATTTTAACATATTTTCGTCTTACACTACTCTGTCACTTGGTCCTCAGCTACATTCCATCCCCCAGCGTCAACACAGGATATATTTCGTCGGAATGTCTTGAGTTTTTCCTCATATTATGTCCATAGGTGATAACCGAGTCTCGAGGCTGTGGACTCGACGCGTATTAGCGGGATCCGAGACAGATTCGCTTTTGTTTTATTTCGTTATGAGTATCCGTGTTTTATGTAGGGGTAATTCAATTGTTTGACGAGTAGTCTCAAGTTCTGATGGGTGTGGGTTTCTTGTTTGAGCAGTCGATGATTTTTTGAGTGGATGTGTCAGCGTTTTGCGGTAATGGTGAAGGGTAAATTATCTGTACATACCCAGTTGCATTTCTATTCTATATTTTCTTATTGTATCCTATTTAGTAAAAAAAAAAAAAACGTTCATTGTTAAGTGAATACCAGCACCAAAATAATCAAAACATAATATGAGCAATTCATACCGGTGTTTAGAGATAGAAATTGGAAGATTAAGTTGTTACGTAAGAATAAATTGAGCAGGCCAAGTCTATTGCGTTGTGCATCTCTAGAGTTCATTGTAAAAAAGGCTACAAACATCCGAAATATTTTCTCCCTTTATACCCTTAAGCCGTCGATACATCTTCTCCTAATCATTGCATATTAGTGCAATGATGATATTAATCAAGGGCAGAAACTTAAATAGCGATTTTCAAAAAACGAGCGTATATCTTAAAGGCTGGAAACGCATCTCCATGCCCTATAGTGATGCGATGTTCATGACTTACCATCAGTTGAACCGCATGCTCCTTTACCCCTACAACAGTAAAAAAAAAAAACAATTCATCAGTTCAGTCAAGTTCAAGTCGATTCTGTACTACAGCTGACCGTCAGTCGGTAAACTTCACGTAACCAATCAGTCAAGTCCTCAATAAACTACCCCAATATTGCAACTTCTCTATGGGGCAACATTTTTTCCTGTCCAAATAAATTAATACAGCCGTCCGGGGACCGCTGCGTACACTTGTCAAATTAATTTCGCCTCTCAAGACAATTTGTCTGGCGGGAGCCGAAAAAACTTAGACGATATCGATTGTTTGGCCATTTGTCAGCGATCTTGCTGTGCGATGTTGGATCTTGGCAAGTAGTTTGTGTTGGGGTCTATGTTGAAAATGGATGGTTTAGATGTTCAGACATCGCCGTTTTATGTTTCTTTTTGTTTTAATGCAGGTGTATGATAATAGAGTTGGCTGAAGGATGCACGAAGTAGTTCAGATATTTGATTGGTGAGATAAAGTTGTGTTTATGACAAGTTTTTTATTTATTCTGTATCAGACCATATATGTCACACTATAGGGCACAGGCCTCCTCTTTAATCGAGTGGTTAGACCATATAGTCCACTACGCTGGCCTAGTGCGGGTTGGCGGACTTTATATACCATAGAAATTTTTACAAATCGCTATGGTATGCAGGTTCCCCAAGATGTTTTCCTCCACCTTCATAATGCGTGGTGATTGACTATCAATACACACGTGACTCCCTAAAGTCAAAGGTGCACATGTTGGTATACGTATCTAGTCTGTTTACCTACAGGTCACCACGCATTTCATTTATTAGTGAAATATAATTTACATGGAGACTATGCCGATTTGCTCATCTGCTATTACCTTATGTAAAAGAACTACTATTCGATATGTCTGTTTATTTGTCTCCAAATATACGAATATCAAATTAAGAAATCTAGCTAATTAATTCACCAGGAAAACTATGACAAAAACAATTCCATGAAATAGCAATTTCTACATTCGTAATAGACTAGACATAGATGAGACGTAACAAAAACTGTTTTATAGCTAATAAAATAAATAGGCGGGCGTCACGCACGGCTGCTCTCCGCCGTTGCCGTCCGAAATTAAAGCGCGCTTTTTTGAAAGCACCAATCCGCCGGTCACACTCGATAAAACAGCTTCGTGCCGATTGCGGTCTTCCCGGGTTACGTGCGAGGTGGTGCTGGCGGGGTGCACGCGTGGCGTTGAAACGCTGGGATCGGCGTTTTTTTGTAGACGTCAATGCGTGGTTAAAATATATGCACTAGGGGGACATTTTTTAAATTGCTTTTATTGTTAAATGTTTACTATATATTTTGTAATCCTATTATTGGGTAATATTTGGAGGTCTAAATTTCTATATATTAAGTTTGATTTGAAAACAATGATATATTTTTTTAATGTATTTAGCATTTTTAGACATAATTTCTTCCTTGATAGTAATTATTTTGAAAAGTAGATCGAAATCAAAGTTTTATGCGGTTTTTCAACTATCTTGCACTAAGAATTTGTAAATTACTACGTCATATGTTACGTTTGATAGCGTTAAATGGCAAACAGAGTATTTCTTTATTTTACATTCAAAACGCTACGTCTGTACCGCGCCTTACTCCGATATTGGTATTGCTGGGGCTCGGCGCTTCTCCCGAGGTTCACAATTAGCCTCGCTAATGTCTCAAAGAGTTATCCCTTCAAACTATACGTCGTGCCAACCAAATAATACCTTTCGGGAGGAAAATGCGACAATATTTGTTCCTACAGTTATTTGAATAATTTATGGTAATATTGGTAGTATTGTCGCCTCATTGGCTCTCACAATAGAACTATTGGTTAAAGAGAATCTCTTGTTCAAAACTGGCTATTATGGGTGGATACAGATATAGATGCAGACTGGTCTAATAATTGCGTTTATATGTTGTGTAGTGAAATTATTGATAAGATTTACTTTGTTAGAGTAATTAGTTTCTTAAGTTATCTTAGTAATCTGCAATTGCGAAATGATAGTCGCTCATTTACAAGTTTTTAAATATCGCGTAAGTTTGTCTTTAATACTTGATCTACAAAGAGTAATAGTATGATAAACTATGGAGGAAAGAAATTGTGTTTTGTTGTGTGGTGTTACTTTGAATCGCGCTCCCCATTCTGAAACACGCGATGTTGAAATCTCAATATGCCCAATAGTTACACTGGCTACAATGTCTTTGAAACTGGAACACAAAAGTGTGTTTACACTGCTGTCTGGCGGGAGAAATAGACATTGGGGTGGTATCCAGGCGGCCCCTCACATATAAGAGACCTACCAGTAAAACTGCCTGCAACTTGCAAGTTGGACTGCTTTACTGAGTACTGTCAGCTGCAATTACCATTGCGAAACGATATTTTTTAGAAATATAAATCGGTAGTCTTTTTGCAGGACAATTATGGAGGTAATTGGCATTATTGCTCATATTCAATGGGCACCATTTTGGTATAATTACTGAAGAATTTTGAATAAAATCTGTCCACCCTTATCAGGCAGTCCCGTATTGATAAAAATTAAAGAGATAATAGTGTGACTACGTAGGACATAGAATAAAAATATATGTTGCTATTGTGCCGCACTTTTTGCTACAAGCATTTTGTTCGCTGTAGCCTCTATATACTTTAATGAGCTGACACCATGCATTCTTTGTACTTACATTACTCTGCTGTATATGCAGAGATTGCATGTCTTTAGATTGAAACAGTATAATTCCCAGGGATGTGTCAATTATTATGTTATTTTCTGGCTAATTTATTAGCATAATTATCATGATTAATGTTTTACGCATGAATAAATATTAAATAAATACATCTAACAGTTACACGCATAGTAATATATGTGTTTTTAATTGTCACAGCTTGTTTTCCTAACGTGATGTTGCTTGTTTATTTAAATTGTTTGTCATTAGATAATGGCACATTTATTCCGCTGGCTCAGCTACCTCCTATAAATATGTTTTTCCTGCACCAACTACTGCCAAATACTGAATGGAAGTTAGCACAGGTCACTTTCCGCTATATCACTCCAGCGATATCTGGCCAATGCACCGGTTGGTGACCCATTGGTCGGCCTAAGTTTTTCCCTTTTACACTATGAGCGTCTCCGTTTATCCCGAGGTGCCAGCGTTGAACGTGAGCCCTTATTTCGACGATAATGTTGGACTGTACCACATATTTCAGAATTTTCCGTATTCGCCACGTACCATCTTCTCACTTGACTGACTGGTCCTAAGATGAAGATAATTGCGTAATTTAGTTATTTGTTTTCCTCGTCATTGAATTTGTAGGTACTCCTAATGAAACAACTCACGTAAACCATTGGTTAAAATACTGTCTGTGGAACGAGAAGCTGTAGTTGCGATTCAACAGCGAGACAAATATTTGTATTATTTCCAAATATCTGTTTAGGTTTTGGTTGTTGTGAGATTGAAAATTCTCTCGTGGTTCCTGATGCTGTCCATATAAGACTTTTATCTTCAGAGTTGCTCAGTAGCTGTTAGTGAATCTTAAGTAAACATTACTATTGATATAATTATTCTAACGCTGACTCCTGACGCTCAATTCCAAACTTTTCTTGTTTCTTTTCATGTAAGTTTCGCGACGCCGTTTATCATATTGACCGTATCGTTTATCATTTGAACATTTATATTGCATAAATAAAATTTTATAAAACTGTTTTGTCCCTATTAGTCCGGCATAATGACATCAAAACATTAGAATTAAGACGAAAAATCCTAGCAGTATAATCTTGAAAATCATTAGATTTTTCGACAGCTTCTATTTTCTCATATATTACGTCAATATACAACATACGTACTCATCTTATAAAAGGATTTGTATCTGTATCAGCCCATATACGTCCCACTGCAGAGCACGGGCCTACTCTACAATCGACAATACGATTGAGAGTGGTTAGGCCAATATAATCACGCTATTACATATGGGAGGGAAATAGTAGTGAAACATTTAGCAAATACGACATTTTATTCATTTTTTGTGGTCCGGTTGCTCTTAAAATCGGTATTCTTTGCTCCGATCAATTAATCATAAAATAAATTGAATATTTTGGCTGCCATTTTGAAAAGTGTCCCGTGTGGAGCCGGGCCAGACCACTAGTATTAAATAAATAATAATACACTCGTAAATAAATCAGATGTGATGTTGTTTAAGCGTTCAGCTCCCGTCAGTTGCAGATGACAGCCGCGTGTCTGTCGCGGCGTGATAATCGCCCTTGTTTTGTCGACGTCACATTAGTCGTAAAAAAATTGCCCGATAGTAAAAGCGTGTTTGTTCTATTCGGGCTTTTTATTCTAAGAAGGGATATTAGACATTAATAATTAAAAGTACATTCCACTAAAATTGACATTCTAAGAGTATTTTACTAAGTATGTTTTATGTATATTTAATTTGAGATTTTCAAACACCAACAATTCATCTCAGCCCTGTCGTCACCATGTTTTTCCCTCTCTTTCTGTGTGTTTAGCCGCAGGAAGTCCACCGTTGAATTTTTTATCTTGGAATTTGCATAGCCATCTGTTAAAACTGTTTAATGACAAACCTCTTCATAGTTTTAATGTTCCCTCTTTTCTTTTAGAATCCAGTCTTGTATAATAATTCATTTATAGTTTCTTTAGAAAAGTGCTTCGACAAAGTTCGTAGCTAAAACACAAATTAACGTCACCGTTGAAGAATGACACTCTTTTTATTAACAAATCAAATTTCATTTTCAATATCCAACCCAATTTAAAATCACAGAATCCTACATACAACCGTTTTGAAATTACAACACGCAAAACAAAACCATAGGCCATAACGCGATGTAAACCCCCGGCGCTGTACGCGGCTGCGACTGCTGCTCACATGTGTTGTTTGGGGTAAAACTTCGCCGATGTGCCCGTGGTTTTAGAATTGTTCTAATTCATGTTCAACGTTTGTGGTATTTTTGCGTGGATTGGGGTCTGCTCTGGTGATTATTGTTTGATAATAATTTACTCAATTTTGTTTATTAAGGTTGTGTAATCCAAAATGTAACGTAATGATAATTATGTTAATTTATTCAGCGTGAAGCAAGCTTGGAACATTTAAAATCGAACACAAAAAATGCCTCGTCGTTATTTTTGCTAAATGCGATACGAAATTCACGAAAGAGTTGGCGAGATATTCCCACTCCCATTATTATTATAAAATATGAATATCTGCGACATTATAATAGTATTAAATATGTGTTTTGGCAGAATCGTTTTGTTTCGCTAGTCGCAAAATGATCAAACATTGGCAAATGGTCTATTTTATTGAAAGTGCGTGAATGATCTATTGTATAATCGTTTTGTTTTGAGGTAAATTGGCACGTACGCATGTTTGGTTGGATCCACACAACCGCTGGAATAACTGGCTCGGTTTCAGAACCATCGTTATTAATGTGCAGTGTTAACTGTTTCGCTGGATTATCGAGGTTTAATGAGATCCAGTGTTTATATTCTCTCTATTTATGAAGGATCCATTTATTTATGGGCATTATATAAAGATCATAAATAGAAGATACACCACGCGTGCTGGCATGCGAAGTGCTATTCCGATGTTCGAAACCATCTCGGTACGAACCAAAAGATTCGCCAATTCTTTTTTGTGCCGCACCATCAAGCTGTGGAATGGGTTGCCATCATATTTGTGTATCGTATCCCTTCTACCCTATAATCCTGGATTTTTGCAGGTCGGCATAATTGTATCGCATGACATGGGAACATCGTCTTATACCATTCGATATTCTGTCTAGACATTACCCTTACCATCTGGTGTAGTGCAGTCACTATGCCGTGCCAGAATATAAAATATATGTATAAGAATATGAAAGGAAAGAATATAAGGTGCATTTAGGTAAGTGCTCCTTCAATTTTACAGAATCACAGCATAAGCAGTATCATTGAGTTTTGGTTTTATGTGTGGAATTATTAAAACTAAACTAAACTAACAAAAAAGTTAACGTTTAATTGGTAAATTAAAATAATAAAAAATATTTTACATTCCAGAGATAATGATTTCTATAATAATATTTATTAAAATAAATTTTATTTTCCAAATGTTGAAATTTATCTTAAAAATACATCATTTCTGTTATTAAAGTAGCAGATATATTTTGATGTGAGTAAGAATTTCGAGTGCAATTTTCCCCTCTAGTAATTCCAAAAGGTGCTCCGTTCACGCATGAGTTAATACAAAAATAAAAGAGAACTTGAACTATCGAAATCTTTTCATTTGCTAAAATAGCTGTTATAATTTATTTAAGAGTGAGCTAGTCCTTTAGAGCACGCTGTATAATAATATTTAATTATTTTATTCAGGCACACACAAGGTAAAACCCGCAACGTGCCAACCCGCACTAGGCCAGCGTGGTGGACTATATGGCCTAACCACTCTCAATCGTACTCTCGATTGTAGAGTAGGCCCGTGCCCTGCAGTGAAACGTATATGGGCTGATACAATTACACACAAGGCAAAATATGGGTGTCCTGGTTGTTACCAGGACAAACTCTTCCTACTCCTTCTGAGAAAAGGTCGCGAGTTTATGAATGTATTTTATTCAGTAGTAGAAATGGTTTACTAGGTTTAAATAAGCCTGATGTTTTATACAAGGTCCACAATGTGATTGTACTGTAGCTGAAAATTAAATTGAAAGCAGTTTAGATATAACGTCGATAAAAAAGATTTACTGCTAAAATTCGACACAAATATTTCACACTATGGTACCATGTCGTACTGATAGAGCATCACCTAGGAATCGATTGGGAATTCGACTCATTTTTGCCGTCCCATATAACTGCTTCTTCACACTAATATTCAACGATTATTTCATTTTAACCTTGAATCCGACACATGAGATTTTCTCCACATCTCGATTCCTACAAATATTATCGGCATTGACGATATATCATTACTTCCTACATTAGCTCTCGGTGCCCCAACCCGGAACATTCCACATTGGAGCACGTAGTATTATCATCCATCACTCAGATCATCAGAGACCCTCGGTGTCTCCCCTTATTTATAATTTGATTTCAACAAGCTGTCGTGTAACCTCGGGTATTCATTGTGGTCATTCTTATCCGTAGGTGGCTTTTAAAGTTGGCAAAATATGCATTGTACATTAATTTCGAAGGGTTTTTATCCAATCATTTACCATACTATGTGTTATTGTTACAATAAATTAATATTGTATGTGGTTGGCACTAGTGGCACCTGTCTACTCCTTTGAGGGCACAGGTATACAATTACCTATGTATGTATCAATATATTGTACTCAAAAAGTATTGTTTGTCCTACTGATACAGTAAAGGAAATTAAAAATAAAAACAAATAGTATCGTATTTACATAAATTATTACAAAAAATAATGAAGGAAAGATATAACAATAATAATAACTTACAAAATTCAAATAAACAATCGAAATTTATTTTCATCTATTAATACCCGGTTTTCAATACAAAATATCGAGTCGAGGGCGGCCTTTAAATTTCCATATTCATAACTTACGTGAAGTGGTGTTACAGAGTCCATATCTCGGGAAATTTCGATACAAATGTTACTTGAGATATTTTAATGTGTCTTGTTTCTTGTAAAATTACCTATATCTGAATGTATTACGGAATTTATTACACGTGCTATTAACCTACAAAGATTGTCGCGCGGTTAGAAGGTTTAGGCCATGATCATTGTGTGTCAGTCGATATTATTAGTAAAGATAATTATAGCTTCATGAAATTTAATAAAAATCTAGCATATCAAAATTTATCTTGTAAATAAATCAATGTCTCAAGAACTACTCAATCAGAACTAGACTTCTTATGTCAAAATATCTACAACCGAAATATTTGCGAAAGTGTTTCCAGTACCTACATATAAACTTTTGCAGCGGTATGAAAATCGTGACGTGACGTCTCATTTCACAGCTGGAATCTTGATCAAATACTCTTTGACAGCGTGTGGCTATCATAATTAATTTAAATTTTTGCATAGTTTTCAACAAGAATCCATTAAGAAAATACATAAAAGTAAAACCAAAATCTTTTCTCTCCCGTATTTTTATTAAAACTTCGACAAACCAACAGTCTGGATTCGTGCAATCAGGGCTGCCCTTAAACGAGAGTAAATTAATTATCCGGAGCGAATCAAGGAAACAATAACCGCAAACAGAAGGGTTGGCCGCAGCATTTGTGTCAACATCCCTTATATTGTCGACTGTGTGGCCGGGACGCCTTATTGTGTTACAGATAGTACGCTCGGCTTGTCTCTTAGTTATAAGTTTAAATACTGGAATGTGGTTACTCATCTCTATTACAATTGCGATAGAAATTGGTATGCCATCAGCTCTGGTGAAATTAGGAGCTAGTTAGGAATGTCCTTGCGTTAATGCAATTTTGGAGAGTAAGGTTAGGTGAAAACGAGTTCGATTAATTTTTAGATAGAAGATGAGCTTATACGCAGAATATAACCGGAACTGATTTTACGCTTAGCGCTGCAACTCAATACTTAATAACTTCCAAAGGTAAGCTATATCCATAGTATATTCTATCCAGAGTAACTATTGGACATAATGATACTTAACATCATTATTCTCAGGATGGCGATCGCAATGGCATGCCAAGCATTGCTTTGTAATTCATGGTGTTATTTGATTTTCCTACAGTCTATGAGCAGTCGTATCATTTACCATCAGATGAATATTATGCTCATCTCACCATTCATAGCAATATAAAAGGTTATATTTTATGAGTTTTTACATAAACGAGTAAACTGTCATGGCTGGGAGGATTGTTAAAAAGGAACTTATTTCCATTGACCTGAATTGTCTAGCAAGTTGGTATAATTGTATAAAATGACGAGACATAATCGTTTGGCCTCAGTAGATATAATATTTGGCCAGCGTAACAAATAAAATTATATCTATACATATTTTTGATGATAGTACTTTCCTTAATGTTCAGTGGCCATTTGCAGCTCAATATGTTCGAGTCTATACCCTCAGCGAGATTTTGTAAAATGTGTTTCCATTATGGTTAGGATTAGAGTTAATTCGGCGCGTCGAGTCCCACCCAACTGGATATTGAACACATATGGCGTTGTTACTTACCCTCCAACTCGTGCTATTGTAAAATTATTGCAGGATTAATTATAAATCGTATTGGGGATAAATCAAGTTATATTACGTTCTGTACGGTGTTGCGATTAAGATCTTCGTAAGGAGATGATTTAAGTGGTTGAGCTGTGGCGCAACCGAAGGGTACGGGCGCTGTCGGGCTAGCTGCTGGAAATTGATTTGTAAGTAATATTTGCATTTCTTTTGGACGTTGGATTGTCGAAGGCCTAAAGATCCTCGTTCAAATTTAAATAGTTGTAGAAAAAAAAACTGAAAAAAGTATTACTGATCATTCAGATTTCTCCATAGCTATAACATAATAATATAGTAAATTACATATTTATTAGTAGTAATATTAATTAAAAGTTATGATATTTGGTATGGCGTCATGAGTAAAGAATATTTTAATCTGATGTAACGCAGCTGTTTATTTCACTAATGAATTTGATTAACACTAGTTTTTGTCTTAGCTTCCTTCACCAAACAAAAAAAGAACAACCAGTTTTGATCTTTAGAAACAGGAAGCACTCTCAGCATTATCATGTTAAATAATATTATAATTTAATTTTAATAAAATTATAAAAACAAACTGTTGTTTGCCTTCGTACACCAACAAATATTGAAACTACAATGTATCCGTTTGTTTACACTTCAAACTAGTTATGCACGTCCATTGTTGATAAAAAATAGTATTTTTAAAGGGTAACATGAAGGGGTAATAGCGCCCTTAAAGTCAGTAAAAAGTATGGATGAAACTGTTGAAATAATTCCGTGGGTTAGTATGGGAGTTTGTGCTAGGTGTGCCGGTGTGTAGGGACAAGCGTGACGAAATTGTGTGTTGGGGTAGTGATGCAACCCTTCCGTAGCCGCGCCGCGATCCGCGGACTCGGGGGATGTTGCATACTAGGATGAGGTGGTCTTGATAGTTTAGATACGTAGTTGGGATTGATAGATTTAAGTCAAATTTATTTATACTTTTAATGCTTAATGATCGTTGTAAATAAGTATTTTTTACGTGGCGATAAGTAAGTGGTTATAGCAATTATAATTGACTAGTTTGATATTTAGTTTTGTCTACGATTTTCTTATTAATTAAAGAATATTATTTTTCTTTTTACTTATGTTATCTTGCTTTTGCAAGTGTTCTCTTTTTACTTAATCTTTATGCCATATAATTTTTGACATCTTTAGTTAGAGCTTACTTTTCTTTGGCAATTTCTCGGTAGAGAAACGACTAAAAAAATTATGTCAGGTTATCCACTACTAACCAGAGTCCTCCCAAGTAGACGCCAGAATGTCTTAGCAAGAATTTAGGAGTTTATGTTAAGAACTGAAATAATATTTGCAACTAAAGTATCAAGAAATTTGTCTGTAGTATGTGGCTCCCTCCGGTGCAAGCGTGAAATTCGCACAATAAATGCCTTTGTATTGCGGCGGGCGGTGTTGACTTTTGGACGAGACCAAACCGCGCGCCTCAAACAATTGCAACATATACTGTGTGCTCAACATATTTTTGTATCAACCGGCTCCACTGCACGGGTTAGATTTCATATTTGTGTTTGAAACATATCTTCGTTTGACACTATTGCGAACTTACATCGGTTTTATGTATTATTATTTTTGTGTGAAAGATTTAGTTTAAAATTTGATCGCTGACCATCAGCCGATACTCAATCTTTTGGAAATCATGTATTTTCCAATCTTAAAAACTGTGCAAAGAAAGCATCTGCATTTATGATCCTGTAAAATCATTTATTATTTTCACCTTTTTTACTAAGCGGGTTCAGATTGGACGTTTATGAATGTGTCTGTAACCGATTTCCTCAGTTTAATTATGCTTTATCAATAAATCTCATTGTATACTATAAACTCATTAGTATTGTAATATAGCATAGAAGAGGGTATGTGCGCACACGTTGCAATCTATAGAGACTATTCTCTACCTACTCAAATGGAACAAAATGTATTTGAAATATTGCAAAAACAATTTCATTTTGACATCTTTCGTGGCCCAGTTGGTTATGCGCCAGCTGAGAAACGTGTGGCTGCGGGTTCGATCCCCACACAGAGACAAATATTTGTGTCATCCACAGGTATTCGTTTCGGGTCTGGATGTTTGTGGGACTGAAAAATCTCTAGTAGTTCCTGATATCCACGATACAAGAATCGATCGTAATATGGGGTCAGGACTATGTATGTGACTGTTGGTTGTATTATTTAATTATTTAAAAATATTTTAAAGATATATTTTGCAAAACTATACAGATCGGCTGGAAATCACTCTTCCCAGTTAATACCTATTCTGGTAATCTACCGACTACGTAAGCAATGACGTGGATTACACAAGCCATCATAATTCTTAACTGATAATAACAATACATTAAGATAATTATCGTATCTCGCACATTACGAGATCACGAGTCTCTGCCGGAGGCATAAATCTACGGCTCCTGTTAATAAGGAAACAGTGAGTCGCTCACAATAAGGCTTGATTTACAAACACGACTAGTGGATTATGATAATGTGTCGTACTGTTTATTACATTACATTTGTAGCATTTGTTTGATTGTTAATTGATAGTCGATGTTTTTTAAATCATCCGTTTTCTTTACTTACAACTTACATAGTAAGAGAAAACGGTAACGCAGTTTTGGTAGTGTTGATGTTTTGAGAGGCGAACATTATTTGCCAGATGAGCCGATTCCTTGTTTGTAAGACTTTGTTTGTAGTATGGTAAACAAATTGTATGTTAAGAAATCTAGCGTTAAGCCAGACGTAACAGTATCCATGTTGTAGTATAAAACAAAAAAAGGAGAGTCCACGAGTTCTGGAGCTAAATGAAATGTTAGTGTGATTCACAAATATTCGATTCGTATCTGGGTATTGTGAGACTGAATTCTTCTGTAAATTTGATAACCACAAGACAAGTGTTGTATCCAATATGCTTGAAAGACTGTACGTGCGATTTATTGTATTTATTATAACTAGAGGTCGCCCAATGGTCGAAATTCGACCACTCAATATACATTATTAAAATATAATATTTAAACATTATTAAGGTTCTACTGTCGAAAACTAAACTACTATAACCACAGATTTGACCAAGACTGTTATTGGCCAATTTCTTTTTTGAACGAATTATATGAAATTAAAAAGACGTAAAATAAAGAATACTTATTTAAAAAAATAGCGGCCCGACCCAGCTTCGCCTGAGTGCATATATTTTTTGATTCCACTCCACACCAAATACATGTTATTTTTCGTATAAACTCTTGTATACTTAGACTTGACGTAGCTATCCTATTGTCCGACTCAATCCCGTCTCATCCGTCTGTTCAGTCTCTTCCCGATCCGTCCCGTCCTTTCTCTTTATCATCCATACCGTCTTATAACGTGCGTTTACATTTCGTCCTATCAAATCTTTCAGCTACCCCAGCCTTCTCCCGTAACTTCCACTCTATTACCAATATCCCGTCTCTCCATATACAAAAAGATTGCCTTATGAATTTTTGACATTAAAAACTTTAGCGATTGTCCATCAAATATTCTTTGCCTTATTTCAACCCCACAATGCTTTTTGTTAGTAATTGAGTTAAAATATAAATTTTCATAGAAATAAATTCAGTGGTTTCGATTTTCTTTGACATAATATTTCAACCCTTTTTCACTCCCTTTAGGTATAATATAACCTATCCCATTCCGATACGATATACATTTCTATCAGTGAATTATAGCGAAGGAAAGGCCACTGTAAAAATTCGTGAAATAATTACATTCGATCTTGAAAAGGAGTTAGCATAACTTCTTGCGTGTGAACATTATTTATTTCATTGTCTATATTTAAGTAGCTTGATATATTCTCCTTAGTTTACACCACAGTTTACACAAAATAAATTTCTGAACGCATGCATAAATATTTGACAACCAATTTAAATGACAATCACTTTTCATTACTGTCATTAATTTACATCTTTAAAATTTAAAATACGCCATTAATCTAATATTGCGGATATATGTTGTCGATTCGAACCCTTTATTTAAATACGTTATTTAATTTGAGGGATGAGTTTACCGTATCAACGGTATGAACATTAAATGTTTGACAAACACAATAGAAACAATTTGACCACAGAGTATGTGTGTGTGAAATGCATGGTAGTGTGTGTAATGTTTTATTTTTTGATTTAATGTACTTTATAAGCATTATTATTGAAAAATATTAGCATTCTCCACTTCTCCTACACATAAACTATAAGTGTGCCAAATTTTATGCTCCTGCGTCCACGCAATTTTCGTAAAAAGGGATCCAAAGTTTTTGCATCACGTATTAATATATAGATAAATAACCTTTGGACTTTCAACTGACAGCGTACAAAGCCGCTTACAGCTCCTTTACCAATTACAGCATCATTTATTGTATTCGATCGTCTAACCAGCTTTGTGCTTGATTTGCTGTATCGTAATTTTGCCAGCAATTCGCTTAGCTTATCGCGGCTGCTATCACCGAACACACAAGTTGTCTGCGTAATATTCCACAATTAGGTGGCGTGTAATTATAACATCGGGTGAAGGCGTCAATAAATTGTGTGTAGAATTGTGGGCCGGCGCGGTGCGCGGGCGGCTGTTATGGACTGATCGGCCGTACTACTGGGGTTGTAGACGGACTGGTGAAAAAACGCTTCCAAATTTTATTTTATGCGATACCTAGTTGCGCATAATCCGAGGAAGTTGCTGAATAACTGTTGGGTTTAGTAGGCCGCGGTAAAAATCTTTAGCATAGACGCCTACAACAGTTTCATTGGCTATTAAAGTTAAGCTCATCTAGATGGTACCGCAATAGAATACGGTGAAGCCTCATATTATACAACTGCGATTTCAAAATGTATTCACCATCTATAGATTTTCTTACTTAAGTGGCCATTACATATAAAAAATAAACAACGCACCATACCATATTTTTATCATTGACATTCCATAGTCAATTTACTTCCACAAACACCCATACGCTAAACAAATATAATTCCAGCAATCGCTGGAATTTAAAGAACTTGTTATTGCATTGTCTTCCTCTTTTCACTTTCTATTTCCTCCACCTATTTGAAAAGGCAACAAAGCCTATGAATAAACTTTACATTTTATGTGTTCTAAGTAAAGGCGGTCATTTCCTACCTAATAGCGCTCTCAATTATGAGCGTTTTTAAACCTGCCGCGTTTAAACGCCCGTATACAAAAACTAGGTGAACAAGCACAACATCAGCTAATCCCACAATCCAGGGCCAGTGGTGTTGCCAAACATCCACTGGTAATTAGTATCGAGTTGATGTAGATAGTGCGCCCGCGTCGCGGCAGGTGCAGGGTTCGATGCACGCGCTGCGCCGGTTCAAAGGGTTCGTCGATTGTTGATGTTTTTAATAGATTTTTTGAGGTGATATTAAATGGAGTTTTGAATTATATCTGATTCTAAATTTAGAGTTTACGTATTTAATTGTATTATTTATTTATCAGTAATTTAAATGAAAACCTTTTCGTGACAAAACTATTCGATAAGTGTTGTCAAAAGCATTGTCGGCTTTTGACTATAAAATTATTGTTGAAAGAAATAATTGAACCAGTAAAATAAAACGTGAATTTTAAGCTCTTTCCATCTTTATCGTTACTAGATTTAATAAGTCGTGAACTAACAACCGTAATTTTTTTTTCGACGTTACATGTTATGTCGTCAGGTATTTAAAATACCATAATAATTTGTACAGTAATTCCTTTTGAGTCTCTGAGTTATTCCGAATCCGGTAGAGTCGGAGTCTCGAGATTTTTCTTAAAATTCGACAATTTCAACGTAGAATTAGCATTCCATAATTTGTACAGTAAGCCTCCTCGCGAGTCCCGGATTCTTGAGTCCGAGTCCCAGACTCCGAACCCCGGGGTAGAGTCGGCTATTAATCAGCGCTGGCAACACTTCATCGCGCGATTATAAGCTTTTAAATATAGAGGGGGTTGCAGCTCAGCTCAATATAAATTAGCTGGCGATGAAAACCCCCGGCCAGTGATGGGATGGTTGTCGATATCGATGTTTTCGCCGATACATGAGATATTAAAATATTAATTATTTTAATTTGGATTATAACTTACAAACTACGTGAAATAAAGATATTTGCGTGTTACCCTGACACCGCCTAGCACAATTCTATTTTGCTTCGTTTAAAATAGGTAAAATTATAAACCACGTGAAATAAAGATTTTTATGTGTAAAAGACACTGGCTCCACCTGAGTGTATAGAAATGTATTAAGTGCGTCTTCCTTTTGTTAGTGGCCTAAATTGACTAGAAATATTGTAGTTTGGATTTTGTCCCCACTTCTGATGAGCCAATTTTAGTGACGCATAGCATTAAATTGTCGCTTTTAGAATGAATTTTTGAATCTAAGGTAGAGTTATTTCATAATAACAATATTATTAATAAATAAATAATTACACCCATTAATCACATACATAGTCATAGTCATAGTTGACCACACATTAAGATATAGTCTCATGTCGTGGGTATCAGGAACTAAAAGAGACTTTGGGGTCTCACACACACCCAGACCAGAAACAAATAACTGCACACAAACATTAATCTTTCACGAGGGGATCGAATCCGCGGACTCACATTTCATAGCGCCACGGAGGCTGTCAATATTAATGTACTTATTAATATTATCGACAAATCCATCGGTACGTGATTGCGTCACTACTTAACCCTTCCCCAGTCACCGGGGCTGCATAGCCCGGGGCGCAGCGAAACAGTTAACTAAATTAAAGTGAGTGTGAAGTGTACAGGGCGAACTATTCCATTTCGTTTATTGCACACAATTCGCGGCCCTACGGCTTAATAAAGATATAGAGGCCTATTAACAAACGCTGTACTTTTAAATAGGCACCACTTAGCGCCGTGTAGGGTTGACTTGAGTAGAGTTCACAGGATCTTGTTGATTAGAAAGTTTGACAGTTCGATTCATAGATCATCTATGATAGAAACTTGTCAAGTTTTCTGCCGTATTTGTCAGGCCGAGTGAGTCCGCAATCAATTATATTGCGCTTATTATGTTTAATTTGATGGGAATTATACAGACTGTTTCTAACCCTCAATATATTAGCGTCATGAATGTTTTTCTAGATTTATGTCTGCTTCTGAGAAATTGTAATACACAGCCTCTTTTTTACGCCGGCATACCAGCTAAGTATTTCAATTAAATTGTCGATTATGATTTGAAATGCATATATTTTCTATTTTTGCTTCTAGCCATTTCAAAGCGTCCTTCCATCAGCATAATCTGAATATTTATGTACACGGGAATTTACTCACATTTTACTTCAGCTATTGGAAGTCTATGAAATTGACGTAAATCAGAAATAGTTCGATTTCAGGCGCATGTTTTATGGAAACGACTGATGACAGTTCATCGGGGTTAATGAAGCATACTGAAATAGCGCCACGTGATAATACAATGTTGCTTATATCACGGGGCCTAGTAGTTCTAAAGGTGTTGTTTAACAGAAGGTTTGTTGTATAGGATTCTAACAACTGTGGAAATCTTGTGGGCGTGTATGTTAAAAAAAGGACCATCTAGTACTAACAGTGACTACCTTAAAGTCGATTTTATGTTGTTTGGTTTGGTTGTTTATTGTTGAGTTGTTACACAGTGTGAATAATTGCAAGATAAGCATTGCCAACATAATAGTAATTCCAAGATAAAACCAAACGTTGGTGTTCTGGTTGTACCTCGACCTAGCCCTTCTGGACAATAGGCGTAAATTAATACTGTGAGTGATATAAGCAGTGCCAAAAATACACCAATCAAGTTTATGCTTCATACACTAATATCTCAGACCCAGAAGCTTGTGAATGAAGATACTCTGTGTATGCCAAAAGGATGTAGGATATACCATTATACGAAGTGTCAATAATATTTTAACTAATTACGGCATTATTTTAGGATTCAATTGATATTTTTAAACATAGTGTACAAAATACGTGTTATGGCGTCACGTAACTTCAGTATGCTCGTATGACATATCTTTACCACGTGTCAGTCGTTTTTGCCGTTTGTTTGAGCGTGATGCGAGCTGCGTATCGGCATTATTGGCGCGACAGCCGGTAATGGGTATTGTTTTGCGATCGGTCAAAAGATATTTACATAAATACATAAAACAACACGTCCGATGCGAATCCATTTGTGTGATTTGATGCGTTTTGACGGGTTAGTTTATTCTGGCGGGGTTATTTTTGCATGTATTTTGATTATATCGACAAACGGACTGATGGACTCAAGCCTTCTCCTTACATTTTATTAGGGGGCTTAGACACATTTATCTTGCTTCTTCAAGTATGGAAGCAATCAAAATTATAATGAAATAGCAAACTTGCTAATTACCACACGGTATTTGAACTTAAATATTATAATTGTAACAATTTCTGTAACACGAAACAATGTTTTATCAAAACGAATGATTACATAACTATATGAAGAAATACTACAGTATCACTCGTAAATTTATCAATAAATTAGTTAAAAAGAACAAATGTGTAAAAAGACTTTGATGTCCAGGATAGGGGGCGAGAAAAAAACACTAAAGTTTCGTAGTTTTTCCTTATGTTGGATATATTTATTTATTTACGCAACAATTGTGCCACACGTTTCTTTGTCTTGACCCTCCATAAAGAGTTGAACAAAGTGCACAGGTCAGGCATTTTTCAAACACAGCTTTCCATTCATAGTCTGCTTCGACTAAGTGTACATAACAGTACATTACCTATTTACCTAAATAAACGGCTGGAGTTAAGTGCGATCGGTCGTAAACTCGAGAAAGGGGTATACTGTACCTACGGAATTCTATAAAATTTTATCGACAGCGACGGTTGAGGGTTAAGTGTCTTGCCAGAGCTGATAATGCAGCCTACGATGTTTTGAAGCCTCTTTAAGCTGTATTATGTTTGGTTTATTGCCATTTCTATGGTGTCAATCTGAGTGTTTGTTTTTATGTCGCATTATGGATTTATAGTTATTGTAGATTTTTTTAAGACTATCTTACACAAGTATGTGCGAAATATATATTAGAGAGGATCGCAGATCGTTACGATTTCTAGATATTATTAAACCTGTTACGGAACAAAAAAATAAATGTATATACAATTATACCTGTACCTAATTATTTTGTAAGTGGTTGTCATGTGGTGGTCACGTTTTTGACACCCATGGCTCAGTATGAATGAACAGGTTCTTCCGAGGCAATACCACTATTTCATAGGAAACTGACGAGAAGCGACAGCTTTGTTGCCGCGTTTCGTTCGGGAAGTGAAATTGCCATATTTCCAATACTTCCCGTTCTCTTGCCGAATTGACGGGCCGGCAACAAATCTATGATTCAAACAGTTTGGATTTTTATGGGCGGCAGTGATCACTTACCATTAGGTGACCAGTTTGCTCGTTATCTATCCAGAACGAAGCTATCCCAAACTGTGAGGGACTTTTTGGTCCTGCGATACTTTCACCCAAAACAATGTTATAAGTCACAAAAACATTTGCCTCAATAAGGCTATCAAACCCATAGCCTCTCTTCCCACGATAACTCACATATTTTATCTACACAAGCATTAGCTAATAACTGGACTAACCATAACCCTGTGCAGTAAAACTGGTGTAATATACCTGTTTATATTACTTTCTCTTCAGGACTAGCAAGGGTACCGCTCGAGTAATCGATAAACACTTTAGAACCACATTCTATTCCTTTAAATGTCGTCAGAGGCGTGTAAACGGCAGCTTCTGGTCGCCGAAGGTCGCGATCCGAACATGATCACCTTACGCACCTATTAAAAGCTATTCGTAATTACGAAGACCAGTTTGCTATACGAGGTTAGATTTGGCCTGACAGGCGATTTTCTTGTGCGCTACTGTGGATATACTTCATCTGTTTTCTATTGGCGTGTGGTGGATTTTGGAACTACAAATGGACTTGAAAAAATCTATTTAAATATTCTTTGAGATATGTTTCATGTTATTATGAACAAGCATTTATATTTCTGATCTAATATAGTATTAACATTGGACATGCTAATACTATAATTATTATAATGTGAAGAGAGAAAAACTGTTCCTAATATTTTGATATCATCATGACAAAAATGCATTCGGATGCCTAAAGTTTGTAGACAATCTATATTAATAATGTTTGCTATGTCATGCATAGGTCCATGACGGTATTCATAGACCCTGAATAAAAGTTTTATTGGTAAGTAATAGGTCGAGGATTCGAAGTGGTAAAGCCTTTACTACAATAGTATTAGGCCGATTTCCAGGATGATGCCACTGTCACAGAGACGCCATCATCGTAACACGTGCATGTGGGTTGCTTCTCGAGAACAGCCAGTTTACATAGTAATTTCAATCAACCATCGAACGGTCTATGAATACTCTGTCTGGGATGATCTAAAGGTCTTATAAGGTGAAAGAGCAGAGCCGATCAACCGCCCTTGTTTACATTACTCTGCTAAATCGACTAGTCAACATAAATATCCTGCCGATGATAATAAATATATTTAAAAAAATACAGAAATTGGTTAAATAAAGATAAATTAGATGAAGTTTAAGCAAAAGGCTTTTATTTTCGTAGACATGGATACAAATAAATATGGCGCGTAAAAGAAAAACACAATTTACAATTTTTTTACATTGCTATAAAATTTGTCCTATACGTCGATAAGCAAGTTTCACTCCAAAACTAAGTGCCGTATCCAAAATTCCCACTCCACGCCCACGCCAGGAACTGACGTGCGTCAGGTTTTTCTGCTCACACCAAAGGTTAATAGAAAGTAGTAAAACAATACCACACGTAACGGTAGACGTACAATGGCTATTGTGTTTTGTCAACTGACACATTGCATGTCCTAGATTTAATTCCGAGCTGGAAATTACTTAACTTTTCATTCTGCTAACTAATATTTGTTTTATGTATTTTTTCTACTTTCTATTTTGTATGGATAATTTTACATGTATGTTTTACAATACACACATGACACTGAAAAGTCAGAGATGTGCCCGGGGATTTAAAACTGCGACTACCATGAAAATCTTCGAAGTCGTGTCTGATCAGTTACCAACAGGCCACCACTTAAAGACTATAGATAAAAATGCAAAAAATCTACACTTCTCATACAATTTCCGGCACAGTACTCAACAAAAAATCAACACTTGTTTCACATACATTACTTTTTGCCATTCGATCATTCACAATTTATGTATGATAATTCGATAATGACAGGTGTATTATTCATTATTTAAGCTGCAATTTAAATAATTGCCTGAAACTAGTTATCTATTTATAGACACAATTATATATTTTTCCTTAGACCTAGTGTGGGTATAAATAATTGTAATTAGCTATTGCAATCTCGTTTGATGGTGGATAAAAACAAGTTTTATTTGTCCGTGCATTTATGATTCATTAGAGTTTTTAGTATTGTGCATTAGTTTTTAGAAATACTTGATATGATCTATCTTTTCTCTGTGTCGCTTTGGATTAAAGTTATGTTTACAATTTCTTCAGCTATGCCTTTTTTATTCATTAATATTATACGTCCCACTGCAGGCCGCGGGTCTCCTCTGCAATCGAGAGTGGTAAGGCCATATAGTTAACTACGTTGTCCTAGAACGGTTTGGCGGACTTTACAGCACCATAGAAATTTTAAAAATCGCTACGGTATGCAGGTTTTCTCAAGATGTTTTCGGACACATAGCTCCGATAAGTCAGAAGTGTGCCTTAGGATTTGACCCCACGACCAATGAACAATGTTGGCAATCGCGTCTGGTCCGTTACCAATAGGCACTCAAGGTTCAATTAATTCACTTTAATTTACAACTTCCTACGTTTATTAAATCCAGCAGTCTAGACCAGCTTTATCCAAATAATATTTCAGCATGTTTCGTCATACTTTATTCACATATTTTTCTTTTTATTTAGGTCATAAGGGTCATAGCGTTATTCAGCCTTCCTTAAGAACCAGGCTATCAAATACAAAAACATTTTTAATTTAACTGCTATTTCTAGAAGCACGAAACAAGCACTACCTATATTATTTAAACGCTCGAATTAGCAATCTTGCACAATTCCCTACACCAGACAGTTAAATAAATTCTGCGGTGTCACAACATGAAATATACTTTAGAAGTAATAAAGTCCAATTACAAGTGTTCATTAGGTGGCGAGCGGTGTAGCGATGCGCGCTCCGTCAATCATACTCGTCGGTTTTTGTCCATTCATGATCCCGATGCTACTGGACACGCCACAGTAAATTGATTACAGTATATTAAAAATGGTTGCAGTGTTTTAATAATGGATTTTTAGTTGAATCAGTGAATGGTCGAGTTTAGTGGGATAATTAGTTCGTTTGAGTTTGTTTTTTGTTGGTGGTAGGCGATATTTGTGAAAGGATGGTTGGTTGGAAATATAATGAAACGATAATTACAGATGTGACAGTATCTTTTGGAGAATTAAAATAACATTGAACCTAATGCTTAGGCGAAAATGTATCGAAAATAACTGTAGGTATAAGCGGATTAATTTTATAAAATATTTCGTCTCTGGATTTATTTATTTATTTATTTTTGCTTTATATACAATATTGTATAAAGGCGAACTTAATGCCTGAGGCATTCTTTACCAGACTATCTTTGAATGGAGCAGAAAGAAAAAGTAGGCGCATAAATTAACAAAATATAGTTATGTTATGATGATTATAGTTTTATAAACGAATACATAATTTATACATACAGACACATATATGCAAAAGGATTTATACTTACGTCATTCTCACTCTCTTACGCAATTAAACTAAATCATTTACTAACTGAGCTTACTAACCACCAGTGCATTATCAAAAAACAATTTTTCAAGGACAACAACCTACACAGTATAAACTCGGCTTATCAGCCAAAGTCTTCGATCAAATATACACTAGATACAACATGAGCGCTTAGAAAGTGGCATCAAAAAAGAGTGCTTTAAGCACTCTTTCGCCTTCAGTCACGCACCGACCGTTGCTTCCAAAACGTCGCAGAACTTAAGGCAATATTATGTGAAAAGCTACTTTAAGCTCCAGGAATAAGGTGGAATTTGCGTTAATATATTTGGAATATGTGATCTTTTTGGTTTACTCTTTTTAATGTCATGCATCGGTGCCACTTTTTAACAGAACTTTTATAGGGAACTGTGTATCTAGTGTATATTTGATCGAAGGCCAAAGTATTTGATCAACAACCAATTCTACTCTTAAGTCAAAAATAATATAAAATTGCACAGCATTGACCTACTGCACACACTATCACTTCAATCGCTATCTATTGTGGCAGAAGCAAAAAAGCTAATATACAGACACAGCAGGGGCAAGCGATATGTTTTGAATACAAACAATTATGATGCGCGCCGGCATTTGTTAGAGATAGCACAATTGTATCGATTGGCAATTAGGCTGTAACGTTGCTTTGTTGGATTGTAATTGAGTTGGTACAATGCAATTCTGTAATTCCTTTGATTTGCGGTATCTTAGTTGAAACTTATCTGAGATTGTTTGTCTATAAAGAGTAGGTACGTAAAGTCATTAGTCTTAGATTTAAGATTTGCATATTATAGAATATATAGATAATATTTATTATTTTGAAGATGCATTCACATCAATTTTCATTTAAACAAATCTGATATAAGTAATAACTATTTTTAAGTAAAATGCAATGAAATTACTTATAGTGATATTTATTTGAGAATGATTACATGACCTAAGAATACGATCTAGGATACTAGTAAAGAAACAGAAGCCATTATTTTTATCCTAATATTTAAACCCTAAGCCCTAAAAAATATTTTCAAATCAGAGACACAAAACCATCTTTCAAATTCACATTAGTATCAAATGATGTTACATCGGAAAATATCTTTTCTATAGGAAACCGATCGTTTTCTATAGAGTAATTGTTTCCCACCGCGGCCCGGAGCGGACACCTAAATCACGGATAAATCGGATAAGACAAATAAAAGGCCCAGCTGACCGTTCAGCCGACGACTGAGTGTGGTGAGGAGAACCGCGATATTTATAAGCGGTTCAAAGATTTCCCACAAAGCTTCTTGGTATAGGCAGAATCGTGTCGAATTGCGAGTATATATTTTTTAATCTCCAGTTACAGGAAGTATATTGCTTAACACATGCCCTAAGGATGACAACGGCGAGTGGCTTGGACAGTATTTTTTGATAGCGATCGAATAGTAGTGGTGATGTCTATTTCTCCCGCCAAACTGTAGTGTAAATGCACTGATGTGTTTCGTTTTGAATGACATTGTAGACAGATTAATTAATGGACATATTGAGACTTAACATCGTATCTCTGAGGATGGCGAGCGCAGTGGAATGCCAATTATTGCTTTGTAATCCATGGTGTTTTTTGGTTTTGATACTTTACATGAGCGTCGTATCTCTTACCATCAGGCGAGTAGCATGCCCGTCTCGCAATAAAATACAAATAAGTGTATTTTTCGCAGATTCTGGACCCCATTTTACGTTTCTATTTATTATTTGGATACTAATGGAATGGGTCCCGACATCTCGAAATGTCTATTTTCATGGCCCGCATTGACCAGAAATCCGCCTTCTGGTCAGCAGACGTCAAGTAAGACATTTGTAGATCTTTATTACAAGGCTATAGGGTAGATGCTTGTATAGAAGCAAATTTTCTACTCATATATACATATTAATAAAATGCGTCTCTACACATAATTATACGAAACTCAGGCAAAGATAACAACGGCTTCAAACCATACATAAAAATATTTTGCCAAGTTAGTCTTAAGATAGTCGGGTAATAACAGTAAATATGGTGTGACAAATAATACTCATATTGAAAGGAAAGGTCTTGACATAGCGTAATATAAAAACAACTGGAAGAGTGTAGAGCCAACTGGCTTGCAGGAGAACGACCGTTGCTTATATCCTCTGATATTAAAGCTAAATATCAAGCATGGAGGTAATATGAACAAATTACGATTTTTAAAGATTATAAAACATTTTTGTACTATAAATTAAGAAAAGAAAAAGAAAAGATAGAAGTATGTAACATGCGAGTGACATTTGAAATCAACTACCTACTACAAGTAACAAAAAGGTACAATAATAACAACTTAAAATTAAAATAAAACGAAATGCAAATTAAAATTAAAACATAACAAGAAACTAAAAATAATAGTAACACAAACAAAAAATCATAAAGTTAAAATATGTAAAAAATAATAATAATACAGTATAAACAACATAAAAAAAAAGAGAATTATAAAATGCAGTAGGAAGTAATAGCAAATGTGCAATGTCGTGGCTGTGACAGGTAGGTAGCCGCTGAGCATTAAAATGTTGTGTAGACATTGTGTGTTAAACAAAAAATATGTTTTGGTATCTATTAAGTATATAGTTACTTATTCAAGGATTTTTTTTCATACACAAATCACTGCAATATAACAATCAATAAGTGATCGGTCTCACAGCGCCCTGGGCCGGTCAAAGCGTAAATCTCCTAGGCGGCGGAATTTTGCCGGCCACCGCTTTTTGTGGACTCTGTTATTGAATCCTCCCCGTCCTCCGGGAACGTATCTACTATCGATATTTATGGCCTTTTTCCTATTGACCAATGCTTTCTTCAGACAAGAAAATGTTTTCTTTGAAACGACGTGACACTACTGATATTTTTTCCGTTCTTATACGTTTGACTGTTGGTCGAATTGGAAGTTCTATAGAATCATCATCATCATCATCATAATCTCAGCCACAGGAAGCCCACTGCTGAACATAGGCCTCCCTCAAGGATCTGCACATCGAACTATATAATGCGGCCTGCATCCAGCGACTTTCTTGCAACCTTAGAATACATAGAATAGAATAGGGTAGAATGATATAGAATGAACCAATGTAATGTGGGCCACCGGCGACTGGATGCAATAAAAAATATAGCCGGGCTCAGTGGCGTACCTTGGAACAGGCCTATGTCCAGCAGTGGACTGCAATGGTCTGATAATGATGACAGAATGAATAGTTTGACTTATTTTCAGTATTTTATTTCATAAAATGTATCTGTTTAATGATGTTTTATTTGGTTGTAATAATATCTTATACAGAGGCCCATACGTATCTGGGTACAGGCAAGGAATATGATTTGCAGATCATTTTTTTTTATAATTTCATCTTCATTGAATCTATAAATAGAAATTAGTAATAATATGCAAATAAAAATCTGACAATAATTTTACCATATTAAGTTTATGCATATTTCTCTTTAGCTGCCTTAGCTAGTAACTAAGTTAAGCTTTTCCGTCCAATGATTTGATAGCAGGCGATTCTATCGGCATGATATCGTAACCCCGAGCACCTCATTCGAGATTTTGAAACCATCAAAGTTACACAGACTTACAAATTCTATCTACATGTAATCTATACATATAAATAAAATTGAAGTGTCTGTTTGTAAAGTGAAAATAAAAAAAAAATGACCAACTACATATCGTTATATACACGATACCTATAACGAAAATGACCTTAGATTTTTTTTGTCTGTCTGTCTGTCTGTTTGTTCCGGCTAATCTCGGAAATGGCTGGACCGATTTTGACGGGACTTTTATTGTCAGGTAGCTAATATAATAAAGAGTAACTTAGGTTACATTTATTTTAGAAAAAATCTTTAATTTTAGAAAAATAATGTTATGTGTAAAATTCCACGCAGACGAAGTCGCGGGTCCAGCTAGTATAAAATAAATTGATTAAGACAGCCACAAACTGTACCCCTAACCTACCCTTCACTGTCAAACAAAACTTCAATTTCCGCCACCAAACGCCTAAGTAAAAAAAACTAAATGAATCAATTACCGGAGCGTGGCGGAACAAAAACCGCCCGCGACCGCCCGACCGCTAATGTGGGCGAATGAGGCTAATTCCGCCCATTTGTCGGAGCTTCGGCTGCGGTTACTGGGAAAAAACGCTGTGGTTGCTACATGCGGTGTGAGGCTTTTAATGTACACATTCGAATACAGACATTGGTTGATGGCTAGTTGTTGTGTTGGTTCTGTCGATCATTGAGGCGGCCTGAAGAAGTAATCTAACATGAAAATCTTGACTTAGAAAATAGATAAGAAAATCCTAGTGTATACAATACACTTATAAACACATATATATTTGACTGACATCCTAAGTGGCGCAGTTATTTAGACGCCGACTGTGAAACGAGAGGCGGCGAGTTCGTTTCCGCATCGAGGCAAACATGTTGTGAGGTTCACAAATGTTTGTCTTGGGTCTGGGTGTTTGTGAGACCGAAAAGTCTCTCGTAGTTTTTGATATCGACGATACAAGACTTCATTGATCTACATGGATCAGGATGGATCTGGACTATGTACGTGACTTTTGGGTTTATTTATATTTGATGTAGTTCCTAAAATATTAAATGTATAATTCCCTATTGACTTCAATGCGATCCACATATTATTTTGACAGTCTCACATTGGCCTTTCTCTAAAACATGTCAAGGCTCATTCTATGCTATAGGTCTTACAAATATCCCCATATTTACACCAGCACATACTATTGCATATTTATTCTATCAGTGACATTAAATAAGTATCAAAAGTCAACATAAAAACATAACATAAACCCAACAAAAACTTCTCGAAACTTACCATGCCTATAAATGTTTACACAAACAGTACCTAGAAGTTCCAGCGATAAATCATTCTGCATAAACCCGAAGGAAAATACGAGTTCCGGGGAGTGCGCTCCATATGTCATCTCGGTCAAGCCGAACTTATTTGTCTTGCAAAAATTCGGAAGAACATCTTAGGAATGTCGACGTCCCCTCTTGAACGGAATGCATGTTGGATAGTTAGGAATTTGGGGGTTAGTGACTTACGCGTGTTGAAGGGTTGAAGTGGCCTGGTCGATGGAGTGTCGGCCTTTGTAGAACTCAGGTTGTTGTTTGACAAATCAAGTATTTTTTGGTATTAAAAAATAAAAGCTTAGCTGAAAATATTGAAATTAGTGAATTTGTTATGGTACTTGGTATTCGATTGTATTTTATGAAATATCCACCTGATGCCAAAAAATAATTAGTCAAAACACTTTTTTTTTATTCAACTATAATTTATATATCATGACTTGCAAATTAAGACACAAATTGAGTCATTTGTCACTTTAATAACTTATTTATGACGGCGCGGCGTAGTTTTATTTTTTATTCAATATGTATCACCAATTATAACTTGGTACGTGATTACCAGCTGTCTGTTGACCTGGCTTTAAAAATCTTTTTTATTTAAAAAACCAAACTATATTTATGTAAATGCATTAAAATAAAACAATGCCATCCCGCAAATGAACAGAAAACGTATAAAGCCAAACAATGATTTGCATTATTACGTTACAACTTTTTACAGAATGCAGGGAAAACTGGCGCGAGGTTTGAGTACACAAATCAGCGTCTTGGGCAATAAACAAATCCGATGTTGGACAACATTGCCCCCCCCCCTCACTCCCCCTCCACTTCCCCCTTCCCCCCCTTCACCGCCGTAGCCATCCTGATTGAGCGCGTTCAGCAAACAGAAACTCTCGTGCTAAACATGTTTATGAAGGAACATTTTCCTATGAAAATCTTTGATAAAAGATATATTTATCGATGGATGTTGCGATAGTGGAATTTATATGGGGATAAAGTGCTAGCTTTTAATACGTCTCTTTGAAATCTGTGTCGAAGATGTCTATTCTGTGAATTTCTTATGGTTGAAGATGTTGATTATGCTGATTTAAGGAAGGTCCATGATTTTTATACGTCCATAGCTTACCTCTTTTTTATAATAATGAATACGTATATATTAAATAAGTGAATAGATTTTACTGTTAAAACTATAATTGGGCTGACATAGGCTAGGAGTGATACAATATTGTGTGTAAATATATTTTTTCTTCTTCTCCCACCTATATTTTTAATTGACCAAAGCTATATTTTTCTTGTTTCGACCCCTATGGAATAAATTAGTAAATAGGGGTTTTTAACGACCTCAAATCATTACCGCAAACCCATATTATGCAGCACATGTATAATTTTCTCTAACTCGAAAGAATAAGAAACCTCAAAGACATAAATAGGGGTACTTAAAACCCACAAACCGCAAAAGCTCAAACATTCAATTCTTGAACTAGAACCTCGCCAAACCACAAGCAGACTTATAATTTCCAGTTCTAACCCTCAAGAAGCAGCTCCGAAGTGTAAAACAAATGGGGGTCTAAATGACCGCAGATCGTCACCGCAGAGGCTCGGGCCAACAAATGAGCCGTAAACGGCAGTCGGTGCTCTGCGGTCGCGTCCACTGAACACACGACGTGTTAACCACTTCCTCTGTTTCACATTTTTGTATTCAAACACTGGTTTCAGGGTTAAGTAGAATAGTATTAGCATTTAGGGTTAACCAGTTTACATTGTAATTGTCACTGACAATAAAAAGGGGGTCAAAATATTTTCGTTTCTTGTTTTTCTTTCTTTCTATATGTGGTCTTAGGTCGTGTAGTTGTGAAGGATAATTTCTTAATTTCTTCGGTCTAGGAGAGGAGGATAAAAGTTCGAGTAAACTCATTGATTGACTGAATAGCAATTTATAATTATTTCACGACGTTTTTTAGGCTCTTTAGTAACCTATTCTTGCCTCATTGCCATCGCAACTGATCATAATCATGTAGTGTAACTTCACCATTTATAAATGTAATGACAACAAACATAAAGTTGGTAACCCTCTTTTCATATCTTTATTCGATATTCTAAATCTACCTTAGAAACACCTAAACAAATAAAAGACTATCGTCCCCTGTCCCAATAATAAGAGATTAGCAATTTGAAAGTAGGTGTCTTGGTGCGCCGTGTCGGACACAATCCGATTGTATTTACGTAAGCTGACCGACGGCCAATCCGCATAGGATTATTGATGAGCCGGGCCGGACCAGCGAGACGGTTATTAAGATGCTGGACACAAGTGACAAGCGAATGTCGGGTTAGACTTAAGGTACGTTTAGACTATGACACATACAGTACTGTATCAGCCCATATACGTCCCACTGCAGGGCACAAGCTCCCCTACAATAGTACAATAGTTCGCCACACTGACCTAGTGCGGGTTGGCGGACTTACTTATACACAGTACACTTAGTGTATACATCGAAGTGTCTCAGTATGAATACGAGTGTCTCTGATGCATAACATAGCATTGTATGCTTATAATTTTTCGTGTAGATAAATATAAGTAGTAATAATACATTACTGGATTATTAAAATGGCGTCCTTTATAATTGGAAAGAGATTAGGCTTCCATCCACCTTACTGATCGATCGCGTAATGGCTATACAAAATTTTGAAATACTATTCAAGAGTTCGTATTACATATGTTAGTTTTCTTTTACTATTTTGATCCTATTCACTTATCGTTAAAACGTCAAAGACATCGATCAGCCACTGAATAGTTTTCACTTCAGTCAGCCCTACACAAGTCCATAGCTCGAATTAAATATTCAAACTCCATTTAAGTAATTTAAGTTCACGATACCTACGACACAAGACTCGATCTTATTGTGGGGTCAGGACTATGTATGTGACTGTTGGGTGTATTTATTTATTTTATTGTATAAATCGCTGTATCTCCCATCTCAAGCCACTCGGCCAAGACGTCTGATGTCCGGTGCTAGGGTCACGCTGGCACGTCAATTTGCTTCGTCCCACCTTACCACGAATAACGTTCCATTACAATACACCCCCAACCCTTGTTATTTATGTTTTACACAAGCTTCCCCTGTCCTGCATCAATTTGCATACAAAAAGAATTCAGATTGAAACCGTTTAGTTTTTAAACTATATTTTCCGCAAAAAAGTAAAAATAATACAATTACGGAACAACGAATTTTTTAAGAAGAATATAAATCTATAAATATAAATAAAATTGAAGTGTCTGTTTGTAAAGTGAAAATAAAAAAAAAATTCCAACTACATATCGTTATATACACGATACCTAGAACGAAAATGACCTTAGAATTTTTTTGTCTGTCTGTCTGTCTGTTTGTTCCGGCTAATCTCTAAAATGGCTGGACCGATTTTGACGGGACTTTTATTGTCAGATTTTTTTTTAGAAAATTTCTTTTATTTTAGAAAATTAAAGTTTTTGTTAAATTCCACGCGGACGAAGTCGCGGGTACAGCTAGTAAATAAAACAAAGAAAAAAGTAACTTTGCACTTGACGCGCGAAGTGTAATACAAAGCCACATCCGAATAAGCAGGTGGTCTTAAATTAATAAGTCATATACACGTAGTTATGAGACATGTATTTAAAATATCATGTTTCGACTTAAAGTAAATGTGATGATAGATAAAAGAAGACGATGGCCATTTATTTTATGTATTGTATTATATCAGCCCATGTACGTCCCACTGCAGAGCACGGGCCTCGTGTACAATCAAGATTACGATTGAGAGTGGTTAGGCCATATGGTAATATTAACAGATATTTTTATCGTAAACGCCAAAATAACCTTAGATTATGAAAGAAAAAATAATGTAAGCGACATAAAAGACATAAATACTTAATATTTTTCGCTTTAAATAAATACATATATATATATATATATATATATATATATGCATAAAAATAATTAATGTATCTAGAATTTCAATTTACTAGCACAATTAGTTTTAAAAATATTCAATTAAATCCTTCTCCTGTAAAATTTGTTTTTTGTCGGTTGCGCTAAAACGGCGGTAAAGGCTCGATATAGTCCACCACGCTGGCCTAGTGCGGTTTGGCGGACTTCCATACCATAGAAATTCTTATAATTCGCTATGGTATGCAGGTTTCCTCACGATGTTTTTCTTCACCGTTTTATTTTATGTATACGTTATATAAATTGATACCAGACGAAAAATAGTTCGCCACAATAGAATACAAAAGCTTGGTCATGAGCCATCGTCTCTTCTTTCTTCGTGGCCAAATACCAGTGCCTGTTGTGGACCAGACGTTATCATATTCTGTGTCCTTGTTAATCATAAGTTGCATATTTATTTTTCGGCTGCCTCAGTGGCACAGATGTACTACGCTACGATATCAATCTGAGGTCTCGGATTCGAATCCTGGGTCCTGCAGTGATTATCTATTCCTTATCAGTCCGGAGTCAGAAAATAGTTTCTAATATGGTGCTATCATATCGTGGGATGAAACACACAAAGCGAAACGCGCTTGTCCTGGTAGCAACATTGCCCACTGGGAAAAGGCATGAGTTTATGTATGTGAGCAGATTCAATCCGATATTTTTATCTAATCGTCATGGTAACACATTAATGAGAGCCAAGAATGTTTGCCTAAATACCGCGACATGAATACCATACAGTGTTTAATACACGACTTCCAGACATCGGCCACTCCCTGATTGAAATTCGGATCGACTAAGCAACCGTGCCACAAGCTCTTAATTGTCAATTTTCGAACTTAATATTATTCGTCTATATTAAGAAATCATAGAACACGTTTAAATGACCGCTGTTAACTTAGTTTTGTTAATAGTCAAAGTAATCGAGAATAAGCTTTGCATTAAATGTAGGTATCCTAGATTAACTAACTACTTTTATCACCGAATATTAAATGCATTTTGGAATTTGGTCACAATTTTCGTATATCGCAATTGGCACAAGGTAAAGAACATAAATTGCACGAATTTGTATGAAAATTGACTTAGTTAAAAGTAGACTCGTAACTCGCTTAGTCGTCAGGCTAACATTAGAATACATACATAAATGATCCCACCTGTATCTTTATGAGGGTAGACAGTACTCCCACTAGTAGCACCCATGTTTGAGCAAGGTTATTTCGTTCTTAGGTTGTGATAAAGTTTTGGCATATCCACTTGTGATATACTAGACATAATTTTAGTAATGGGCAAAATTTACATGATATTTTATCTACTGACCACAAACGTAGCATCCAATAGTCACTGATATGCCTTGTGTTTGAAACTCCAATTTCTAGTTCGACTATCCGGTCTTTACCCAGTTAAGCTACCGCACGCTTATATTCCCGCTTAAATCCTTTATAAATTACCTTTAAAGTCATCGATCTGATAATTCGTCTTGCAATTAATACTCGGAAAAGCAAGCCGAATTACTAAGAAAAAACGTGTATTACATTAGTTACATTAGTTTGTAAAGTGACAAACTCTCCGGCCCCTTCTCGAAGGGACACGCCTGTGTAATGATGTTCGACCAACTCTTTCGAAGAAATGTGTTCCGTGGGGCGATATTTATATAGAGCTGTAAAATAATGAAAAATAAAATATGTTAATTGTATTTTATATAATTTATGGTTGATTATCTGTGGTTTTAAAATTTGAAAATGAACTAAAGAATAATTAATTATCAGAGATTCAGAAAACTTATTAAGAATCTAATGGAAGGAATAAAAAGTGTTTAGTTTAACAATAAAAATAAATAAGTGGACGTTGCTATCATGATAATAGAAATTAGAAGGAATGCTAGCTCTAATTTCAGTCACATACACATTGGCTTACTTTTCTACTTTGTCAAGTAAAACTAGCACAAAGACTTGACAGGTCCATACTGCTCATAAATTTTACTTATACAAACTTAAACACCTTTCATTATAAATGTCTAAAGTTTACAACATCAATAAATTAAGCTATTGGCAGCTGTAGGCGTCAGGTTGTTAACTTAGGGATTGGTATAAACACCTCTATAGATTTATATCGGGAAACTATTTTTTCGAAAAAGAAATGGCCTTTAGAGTAAGTGTAGGCCGTGACATTTCACCCTGGGGCCTTTTATGGCGACCGTTGGTATCTGATGACCGGGCCTATATGACCCGAGTGGGGAGCTCAGCTTATCTTAAAATTTAGCACTTACTGTACCAGGGCTTTCTGTCACTGAGGGTCGAAGTGATCTGTTGATGCCTTAGTAAGGTTATTTAAAGCGTATCTGTTTAGCGCCTTTTCTCTAAACTACTCGGCTTTTGAAAAAGTGGAAGTTGTATTTTTTATGCCGAAGTTTTGAAAGAAGGAACAAGGATTTTTTTTACTCTCTGCTATCTAATAGCAATTGACACTTATCAAAAACATGTGGAACACATCGAGATCCGTTTGAATGTAGCATGAAACATAGGTCTCAGAAACTATAAAATATTTTTACTCTCATAACATTTCGAGCATGGATTGAACGCACAGCTTTATATTTCACATCTAATTCCACCACCAAGGCTGTCAAAATTTAAAGCCATAATTTTTAATAATGAGGCGCCCATATCGCCACCGAATAAAAATATCGATAAATTTATTTCCTGTCGAACATAGTCGCTTAGTTTCGTAGAGGCACTAAGGAAGACATATTTTTAAACAATTTAAACGGGTTGTATATCATTTTTGCTGAAGACAGAACACGCGCACCATTAGCATGTGGGATATTTATGTTCCATTCGCCGACAATGTATCCACTAATATGCACATTAATCAATAAGTAAGAAATAAATTCAGTTCGCTCTGTTCTTCGTTTTCTACGTAATAACATTTGCAATTTCTTAGGTTGGTGAGAAGAAACACCGTGAAATTGCATGTTTTATTGCAATGAATGGCAAGACGATCATGCCATTCGCCTGATAGTAGCAAAACTATAAAATAACATGAATTACAAAGCAATGCTTTGCATTCCGCTGCGCTCGCCATCCTGAGACGTAAGATGATAACTCTCAATATGTCCAATAGCTACTCTGGCTATAATGTTCTTTAAATCGGAACACAACAGTGCATTTACATCACTGTTTGGTGGGAGAAATTGACATTTATTGGCTATAGACAAAAAGTAACATCAATGCTGTTCAATAAAATATCACGCTGGAATTAAGTTTCAGACAGGTGAATATTTGAAATGTCGACAAAATAACAAAATGTACTTAATTTTCGATTATCTGGTGAAATGAAAAGCAACTAAACGTTCGTGCTACTTAACGAGAGTGTAATGGCGAATGTGCGTTTAATAACTGGCTGGTTATTTAATAGAACTGAAGTATTGACAGAAGCGTACGTCTCTAGTAAGAAAGACTGTTGTGATGCAACCTGCGAGCGGGGTACAAGCTTACGACTGATAGTCCACTGTGAGAATAAATAATATAAAATTAATTGAAATGAATATGGCGAAAGTAATAGAAAACCATATTTTATGTTTTTCTGTATAAAGTTCTTTAAACCTATGATGAATTTGGCGATAGGCTCGCCGTCTATGACAACGAGGGACGGAACATATGCGTAAAGTGGGTGTGCTGGTTCCACCTTTGCTTACCCTTTCTGGTAAAAAATCGTGATTATGTATGTATGTATGCATAATTAACATATTAACACTGTATCTTTACTGTAGGTGCGTTTAATAGTGGTCGTTTTAATTGGATCAATCATCAAAGAAACATAGCATAGTAAAGACGGTGAAGCCTATTCTATTTTTGTTCCACTCTACTTTTGAAAATATTGCGGAGAACTCTTAAGTATTACTTTACTGGTGGTAGGTTTCTCATATGTGAAAGGCCGCCTAGGTAGGCACCACCGCAATGTCTATTTCTCCCGTCGAACAGCTGTGTAAATGCACTGTTATGTGCCTGTTTAAAAAACGTCCTGTTAGTCTCGTAATAATAAAAATAGCAAGTAAGGAACTTGCAAGAAATTTCCTTAAGCAAATGATACAATTGACTATTAATAAATCTGGTTTTCTAAACGCTAGAGATAAAGTCTCTAAGATCGACACACCTAAACACTTGCCGACTTTATCAACCCATTCAAAATGTCTGCAGTGCGCGGGCAACCTTAATTGAATATTGCACCTTGCAACAAACTAGTTTGAATTGTAACTCGATGTGCGATTACCTTATAATAGTGGTTCTATACATTGACAATCAACGCTTGGCGGTTAAGGAAGCTATGCGTGTGGTCCCAGGTTTCGTGCTCGGAAAGGTCAGGTGTTTCAACTATTGTATGATAGGGTGCAATTACATTATTTTTATATTACTCAATGAAATTAAATCGACTCACTTAAGTTTGTTTACTACCGCAATAAACATGGGGTTGAGTTGAGACCGTGCCAAATAACTTTTCTAGTACAAGTTGTAGTTATTTTTGCTATAATTGCGATCGTAAACATATTTATATGTCACAACATAATATTGTTTTAACTACCTTTGTAATGGTTATGTTTGACTATTGGATCTAATGGCATTGTTATACGTACTGTCTTTATAAATAAACACTGACCTTAATGCTAAGTATATTTACCATATGAAGCGTCTACTACTGTTCAACAATATTTCGACTCATTTTAATATGTCGACCAATTAGTCTTTAGCTGATTCTTTTTCTAAATAAGTTATTATTGAGCCTTACAGTTTAGTATCAGTAATAATTGGTTGTATACAACTGTTTTAACGGGAACAGTATAGGTAATCAACAATGAATAAATAAACCCATGGTTATCAGGAAGAAAGGTATCAGGAATTACGGAAGACTTTTTGGTCTCAAACACCCAGACACGAAACAAATACTTGTAGGTCAAAACATTTGTCTCGGTGCGGGGATCGGACCCATGGCCTTTCGTTTCACAGCCAGTGTCTAAGCAACTGCGCCTCAAAGGCTGTCAATATTAAGTGATCTGTCTTACAAAACACAAATTTCACGGGGATATTAATAAAAAAACATGTCAGCTGCGATATCTTAATCAGTACAATAGAGAAACCAACAGTGCGACGTATCAAATAATAAGTTAATACGATGCTAATAAGAACTTTCAATTTCGAATAGAGGGGTTCGGTGTTTATCATAGAATCTCTGTTAAGGTCCAGTTCACAGTAAAATAGTTTGGGGTAGTGGGTTATTTTATGCAAATTATTTTATGTATTTTTATGTTGGGAAATAATTTATTAATTTAAGTAAAAATAATAAAGAAAAGTATGAAAAGTTGATAAAATAATTAAGAAGTTTTTTTTATTTGATTCGTAATTTAGATTTAGTTTTTTTTTTATAATTTGGGTATTATTATTAATTTAGTTTATCGAAGCTTCTGGGTTTGTTTTAAATTATTAACCTGCATAGGCATAGGTAATAAAAAAATGTGTGATATATTGGATGGATGACACAACAACACTATCAAGACAGCACTATCCCCATGTGGACACACACTTAGAACCTAATTTCGGCGGAACCGCTAATAATTCCGAAAGACAACCGTGTCCACTAATATAGGACAATAAAAAACTACTCGCTTTATACTTAGCTAAATAACCTTAATCTACTGGCAGGGTGTAACATCTTTCCGCCTGGTTTCCTCGCTACCTTTTGACTGTAAATACAACCCTACATTTCCAACACAGAGTTCATTTTTGTTTGTGTTTTAAGTGGTAGTTATGTCGTTAAGGATCGCGTATGTTGGTATCTTTGTACATCAGTACGTTATACCGGCAAGGTGGACGCAAGGTGTTCGGCGACCGTTGGCGCACCTTCCGTCGCTGGTAAGTAATGGCCGTTCCCCGCCCGTGACACAGCCGTGTAAACTGATTAACTTGAACTGTGACAGTTTCGTACAACCACTTGTTTATTATTAATTAACTGGCATGCTTTTTGTGGGCTGTCAATTTTTTGTATGGGTTTTTTGAATTTTTGTATGTTTTGTGTGAACCGTGACGTATTTAGTTTTGTTCCAAGGTTGAGAAATCTGTGTGTGAAATTTGTAGCTTGAAAAGTCTTATGTTGACCGAAATTTGTATCCAAGCTGGTCAACGGCTGTCCGTCTACCAAATTTGAGATTGAAAAAAGATCGCCAAACATTAGTAGCATTTCTTCCTTCGGGAATACGTGGTAAGAAATGCTTCTAATAACTCACTGATTGGCGAACTTTGTATAGGTGTATTTACGAAAGTTTTACTAAGATTTTAATTACTGACATTTTTTTGTGACGTATTTTATATCATCCAATAATACCGTTTACATTAAAGTTAAGCCTGGGGCAGGGTAGATCCATTGCAAGCCCGCTGTATCGATGACCTAAGAATTAAAAGTCAGTTGACTTAAGACTGCGGGAAACAGCTTAACGCAAAATAAGGAATCATCGATATAGTGTACCCAATAATTAATTATTGTTTTAATACAATACGTCTGGTAAACAAGTAAACAGATCACCTGATGGTAAGTGATCAATGCCTCTTGAACATTCACAGCGGTTGGTCATATATGTGTCGCCAGCTCTTAAAATCAGGAGGGGAGCGGTAAGAAATAAGTATGGTTTCCCATACTTGTAAAAAGGGGTTCTAGAAGAAATCCTACTCCTCTCTAATCCTACTGTGTGGTCAGAACACTATGTGTGAAAACACATAGTATCCTGACCACACTGTAACATAACCTAGTGTTGTGAGTATCAGAAACTATGAGAGGCTTCTGGTATCAGAACTCTTAAGACTTGGAGTAAACATTTATCACGCTGCTGGAATTATATCCACGGCCTATAATTTTACATCCATCATGCAACCAACTTTACAAAAAACATCTACTACAACCCACCTCAATTTACCAAACAATTTCACACATTTACCACATGTAATTTCAGCACCTCTTGACGCCAAATTATTCCGTTGAATACGGGTAATATACAAGAGTGCTAATCAAAAGTATTGAACTATAATAACTATTAATTGTTACCAAGAAGAAACACTGGAAAATACTTAGCAAATTGAGCGTGATATTACCGCCTGCGTAATTATACGTTCACGCAATTATTCCGACGCACTTGTGTTGCAAACATTGCAAGTCTGACTGGTAAGACAGTGGCTCTCAATATTTTACCTACTTAATATAGATTATATTATTATTTGCCGGTAGCGTAGTTGTAATACGGTATCTATAGGTACAAAGCTGAGGTCTCGGGTTCGAATCCCGGGACGGACGAAGTAATAGGAGATTTTTCAATTAATTATCAGTGAGTTTATGTTTATGTTAATATTTTTTTGTATTCGCTTAACTTGTCTTTAATAATAATAATATAATAACGTTGGTACTATGTGCAAGACAATTAGTGTAGACTATTTATCAGCTAGTGGTGGTTATTTGTCGTTACGCGATATATTTAAGCCGGCCTGGTCGATATTTGCGATACACTGGCTGAACCCGAAACTCGTAATCTAACGTTTAATAATATAACATTTTGGGAATTATAAAATTCTAAAAAGTCTCTCGTAGTATTCAAACTCATCAGGGGTTATAATTCGAACCAACACTAGTTAAGTTTGGGATTCACTGGAATGATAGCATAACCATTAATCAGTATTAGGGCTGATAGATGCCTCTGTTTAAATCAAATACCTAAATGGCAGTGTTTTTTGCACTAAATTACGACTATACTTTAAATTCGATTTGGACAACGGATAGATGTTAAAAATATGTCGTATCAGAAAATATATTGGCTAGGATTCATTAAATAGAAAATACACCTACATCGAATGTATTGAATGGCATGAGGTCGCCGTCTGATGCCATTCGATACTCTGTCTGGACGATATTTGCACTTAACAGGTGGAATGCAGTCACAGTGCCGTACCAGAAAAAACATAAGATTATAAAAATAAAAATCTCTCACCAAAAACTGACGGGAAGTGGCAGCATTCTTTGGATTCAAGTAACGAAATTGCCATAGACCTACGCACTTTCTTTCCTTTTCATCCTTAATTAATTGACAAAATGGAACCGATTACTCAAGAGGTTTTCTTAACCATTCATCAATGGGCTCACTTGGTCAACTATCGCTCGAAGCTCACAAAACTCATTTAGAAATGAATTTAGCTGAGTTTTTGGATACAGTCATAAAAATTAACACTTCCTGACACTGTTACTTGTAATAGTTCAAAATGAAACGCTTCCCAAATATAATTCTGAAAACAATTTTTAATTAAACTAAATAGTAAGGAAAAAATCGTCCATAAATTCCCATTATGTAGCATTAGTTGTACGAGAGCGGTGAGTGTAAATCGAGCGTGTCCAAAGCGTCGCGACCCCACAAATGTCAGTGGCCAGCGCATGACATTTATTAAACGCTGGAAGGGTTCTCCAGGAATTCTTGAGACACCGTTCTTTACCCATCGATTGAAAAAAACGTGTTATTGGACGCGCTTGACGATGCGCCGTTTCTCCTTTTGTTGGGATTGTCCTGTCTAGTTACAGCTTGCAGTTTTGCTTCTTTGTATTTTGATAGTTAAAGAGCCCAGCTGCAGCTTAGTCTAATTTGGCCTACTGAAACGAAGGTACAATCGTCTCACAGAAAGCATCATGCCTTGTAAAGCATATCCCCTATCTTCTTATAAAGTATATTCACTGGCCACCCGAGTCAGAGTCAGTAAAGAAATAGCAGACGCTTATCTAGTCTTTGAAGATTGGCGATCAGGATAATATTGTGTGCTTATAGCACGCGTAGTTACAGTGGTAATGTAAGCCCACTGAGTTTGTTTCGCCGGGTCTTCTCAGGCAGGGCCGCGTTGAATCCGGTGGTAACATTAAATCGCTGCACGTTGTTTTAGTAATACTCATACTCCACTAAAAATTGATTAACATCAATAATCTATTTCCTTGAATAGCATTTTAATTACTATAAATAATAAATAAGACGACTGCCAAAAACTAAAACTAAATAAATTTTATTTATATAATAATATAATCAATTATTTTGTAAATATCGAATAAGTACCATGTATTTACTTGTCATAAGAGCTGTTTAATTGCCTACATGATCAATAAAAGAATTTCATTTCATTTCATTTATTTTTCGCGTTTATTTATATTCAAGTAGCTTGTAATCACTGCCTATCCAGCTTTATATTGACTATTGTCAAGCTTCTTCTTCTGGCGTTATTCCGGCCGGTGCCAGAGTCCGCCTTTCGGCTATTTTTCTCCATTTTGCCCGATCTTCTATATTCGCAATAGTAAGGTCAGAAGACCCTCATATCTTCTTCGACGACATCTAATGATGAAATCAGCATCGCCGTCACCAACCAACAATCACCGTCGTATGATATAGCTGCACATTTAAAACTAAATAGAAACTAATGAACCCAGTTATTTACCTCATTGCATTCAAAACGTATCCATTAATATTATTTAACGGTCCATAAAAACTTGCGGGCACAAATCATTTGAACAACAATGTTTAAACAGCAGTTAGTGGCATGGAAGTTATCATAACTCATAAACTAACTGTATACAAAGTTTTGTCAATGGTACGCGCATAGTTCATATCGCGAAGTTTTATCAAGAACAGGCTGATGGATATATATATCTCTCTCTTTTATGGAAGATGGTGCAAGTGCGGGGAGAGGAGAGAGGGGACGTGTCAGCTATATGATACTCATCATCATTACCATCAGACAAAGGATGACCAATTTTGGATATAGGTCTTCTTCAAAGACAACTAGACCGCATTGTTCGAATGATAAAAAAGATTCCGACGAATTGAGAACTTATTCCATTATTTTTAAGTTGATTTACAATAAATTAACTGTGCTTGGACGCTAAGCTTAAACGTTCGTGTACGGTGCATTAAAGTAATATTTTAGTACAAACATATTATACTCAGGGTATATAAGAAATCCTACCAACATTTTTATTTCAAATCCAATTTAAATCTAATAATGATTCCTAAATCAGAAGTGAATGCTGTTGATTAATATGGGAAACAAACCAATAACTTCACGGTTCACATTCCACGTAAGTGCCAAGACCATCGATACAAACACTAATTCAAATAAAAGCCAAAGCAAAAAATATTGTTTTTACTGAGTGATAAGGTACCAATGATGGATACAGTCCACTGGGCAAGAAAGTCTGAAGTAGTATAAAAAAATAAGCCAATTTGGCAGATAACAAATTTATGAAAATTAAATAGAAAACGCAGTAAAAAACTAAGTATTACAAGTGCAAACTTGCTAATTCATATACTTTAGTAAGAAAAGCCATCATTAATTCAATACTTTTTGTTAAATTTGCCTTTTCGTTGACTATCAAAGCGTTTAGTGAATGCATATTCATATGGTTTTTCGAAGGCATATTTCGTTTAAAAACATATTGACTGCACAAGATCGGACTGCGAACATCACGAAACAGAACGAGCCGTCATTATTTTCACAACAGTTAGATAAAAACATGCGATTAAAATAGTATTATGTAAGCAAAAAAGGTAAATCAGCCATCAATCTTGTCTTGTAGAAAAAAAACAATTAAACCGACTTTCCGATATAATTACACAGTGTATTATCCGCTCTATACCGCGGGCGGGTAATGTTTTAGAACATCCAGGTTTGGTTGTAGTTGATGTTAAACACAGTAGCGTAACTGCAAACTGATTTGAGAAATTATAGTTGAAAATTGAATCAAGTGAGAACTAGGTCACTGAAATGGCATTGCTAAAAACTCACTTATCTTGGACGGCATTTCAATAACCTAACTGAAAGGTGCCGACGCGTAAGACTTGAGGATGTTCCTCTTTTATTAACAAAAAAAAACTGAAGCAACAGTAAAAATTAAAATATTTAAATAAAAGTTCTGTATATCTGCTTTTATTTATACTGTGGGCTTTCGAGCACAGTCAGAATGATTTCTTGTCGATCTAGGCGCCTCCACGGATCATTAGGCTGTGGTTCATATGAGAGACTAGTGATAAAAACTCATAATACCAAATGCGTCCGTTTACTTACCGTTTATAATAATATTCACAATCGTATTAGGATCATGGTGGTACAATGAGTGATTCCAGCAAAAGGTTAGAATTATAATGTAGATTTTGCAGTATTGTAACTTTACTTACAGTAGTATTATGATACATAATCTTACGAGTATATATTGCATTGTTGAGCAGTGGTTTTTCTAGTAGTTTATACCTTTGACCAGTGTTTATGAATCTTTTCCCTTTTCAGGCTAAAAGTTCTGGCGACCCCCTTTGGGCTAGAAGTAGACTAAAAGTTTATAAATTAGAAGATTACGTTTAATATTTTCATCATTTGCTACCTATATGTATTATTAAAACTTATACTCTGTAAGAAAGGAGAACCCTTGAGTAAGGCTTCGCGACCCTCAAGGTCCGAAAAGACCCACGAAAAAAATACTGTTGCCCCAGTGTGGTTTAATCAAACTTTACATAACTTCAAATACCATGGAAGAATTGTCTTGTATGCAGTTTTCATCACGTTGTTTTATCTTTGGTAATTTTTGTACAAGTCACACAAAACACAAAAGGGTTGCATAGAGTTGTTGGATGCTGGTTGATTCTAAAAGTTTGCTGTAGATTTTCTGGAAGGAGGCTTATATTTAACAGTGAAATAAAATAAAGCCTAGATTTAGACAATAATGGTATTGATGATGTAAGTACATCTTCATCCTTCGGTCTTTTAGCGTATTGTTCAATTCATTCAAAATATTAGGAACAGTTTTTCTCTTTCCACATTTTGCTATAAAATACATGTTAATTCTATTAGATAACGAGTATAAATGCCTATTGTTTTTATTAAGAAAATATATCTCAAACACCCGTTAACGATCTATATAATAAATTTCAGACATTATAGCTTTGATATTTGGTACCATGGACTACTGTCTTACCCACCACTACTTAAGGTAAATGTCCTTTAAACTAAACAATGCGGTTACTAGGGTGTTGTTATTTTACTCGCATATATCCTTTCACACATACAACCTTAATTATGCCTGATTATCCAATAATTGTACGTTTTTTTGCGCTGGTAATTTCACGCTCTGCTCGTTTCTTTGTAACAACCGTAGTTGGAATGAAAAAATATACTATTAAAGCCCCAATAACGGTTTTCTATATTTGCTGACATTTGGATTGGTGTTGCCAGTGCAATGGATAGAAAACTAAAAAATATTTTTCTGATAACTAGAAATCGATAACAATTAAATTCTGGATTTAATTGGATTACTGGTACTTACTAATACTTATTAGTCTTTAGATGTGACTTAAGATTTTGACTTTACCATCCTAATTTTAAATTACCTATTAGCTATTTTTTTTCCAAACAAAATGTTTTGCTGAAACACAGATAGTTGTTTCATAATGAATTATAGTATAAATTTCCATTGACAAACGCAAGGCGTGTAACCAAAACATTGGCATAATACAAAGCAATATTTAGAATCTGGTAACACCGCGCACCCTTTACGCTCGCCGGTGTAAATTACCCGCGAGTGATCGCCTTTATTCGAGCCAAGCTGCCCCATTGTCCACCACCAGCCCACTTTGGGGTGACTTAAATCCGAAATTGGGTATTTCGAAAAATGTGCATGTGTCATTTATCACAACCCCCGCGGGTGGAAAAAAGTAACCCTATTTAAAAAACTAACCCCCGCGTAGTACAGCTCCGCGTAATCCGCGCCGCACCGAACCGGCGCACGCATAAAGAATTAAATATTTCTACTCTTAATACAATGGTGAATAAATATTGGCAGTTGATAATCCTTATTATGCGAAATCGAATGTGTGAGAAATCTGTTTAATGTTTAATTAACATACGATGTCCGTCGCTGAGTTATGTTTAATTGACGTTTCCTGTGGTCTCGTTAAGTAGCAAAAAGTTTCGCTTACATTGTTTAACAAAAAAGTAGTTGTGCAAATGTTGAGTTCATATGCCAATCAGTTGTGTTTAGTGCAGTGTTTCATTATTTCAATTTCAACAATACTTTTTACGACGTGCGCGGTTTCCTGTTGGAAAGGGAAAGAATGTGTCCTGCCGTGATGGAGCGAATCCGAGGCTCTCACTTTCCGAAATCATGTGTATATTTTTAGTCAAAAACCATGGACTTTACCCGTTAAGGAAAACGTAGTAATGGAACCAGCGCACTAAGCTGTTGTTGGTGTTTACATTAATTTCTATGGTACGTCAATGCAGTAAATTCATGCTAGAGCAACGTGCTCGACTATGGCACGAACCTTTATACTGGAACTTATGACTGTAAAGGACTATCGTGTTTACCAGTGGACGTATATGGGCTGTTGTTTATTTATGAAGGTTCATATACAAAAGTATATAAGGCGGTCTTAATGCCAGTAGCGTTATCTCTTAGTTGATCTTTAGGTAATTCAGAGATGAGAAGAAGTAGGCGGTGAAACGAGAGGCCATGGGCTCGATCCCTGCAACGAGACAAATGTTTGTGTGACCGAAAATTAGTATCCGAAGGGCTTGGGTGATTGTGAGACCGAAAATTCTCTCGTAGTCCCTGATATCCATGACACAAGACTTGATCTTAGTGTGGGGTCAGGATTATGTGCGTATATGACAGTTGGGTGGATTTATTTTTTAATTAGTACTTTTTTATCTATCCATTTTTTAATACACCATTTTAATATACTGTCACCACTTAACCATTTCAAGGGACCTACATTAACTATTTTACAATTTTCCATCCCAAAAACAACCAGTTTTAAATTAGCCAACTAACCAAGTTTCTCATCAATTCTTTAGTCGCATTGAATCATCCAATAAGCACCCTTAATTAGACAACAATAACCCCAATTCGGGAGGAATGAAGACGGTCACGTGTGCAAAGCCGTTTTCAATGACGAGTCAGTCACAATAGCGGTTAAAATTTTCAATATTTTGGTTGGGCCCCACGGCAACACGTGCGGTCGCGTGCCCCGCGTTAGACCCCCGCGGCCGTCACACTAAATTGTATTTTTTACTGTCTTTGTGGTGGTGGAAGTTTGCTGTTTGTTTGTCTGTGGCGGCGCGGTGAACAGTTTTGTTATCAGTGGGATAAATGTATATTTTTTTAAAATAAATGTTGTCCCGATAATTTCTATGAATCGGGTTTTTGATAAAATGAATAGATATAAAATAATATATTCCTGTATAGTTATGTAATTTTGCGTATATTTAAACTTTAGAATTTGGCTTCTAAAACAAATTACTAATTAACAGAAAATTATAAAATATTAGGATCTAAATTACAATATTTAAATTACAAAATTAAATATTGGACAATTTATTGTCCCTCTCACAAATAATCACAACCAAACCCGGGTCTAAAAACTATCAAAATCACAAACCAAAACCGCTAAGGCGTTTCGCACGGTTAACCCATAATGGCGGGAGCGGGCTTACGGCAAGCACCTCTTGGACCACTTTTATGCATCGTTCATACCCTGGGCCACTTTATCAAACGGTTCTGAGGGGTTACAATGACTTGGATAATAATTTTGCTCTCGTGGCTTATTCTGTTATGGCTTATTGTGTTTTTTGGCGGGGCTTAAGCCGCGTTTCATAAAAAGCCTCTGTCTAAACATTTGGCAGGACACCACTAATCCCCGCCATTGCGCTGAGCCTTATTGAAAGCGATATGGCTTTATGTGTACAGCGTAAATGGATTTCTTGGACGAACCGATTTATTTTTAGTGATCTGGAATATTGGTGATAAAGGCAAATGCTTTCTATGAATAGATGCTTTTATATTTATGAGGTTTTTCAAATAAATGTCTCCTTGTAGGACCAAGTTTTATTGTCTAGTTACCAAGTTGCCTTATATGCTAGTTTGAGTTACAGCTAGAGCTTACAGTTACAGCTAGACCTAGGACTCTAATTAAATATATCCATTTGTCATCAACCTAGATTCATTAAGAACTATGAATGAGTGATAAATAGGGTTTATCAAGACTGCCACCGAAAATGAAGCCGGGTGTTTGTTTTAGTGACTTCAGACAGAATGCAACTAAAAAATCACAAAAATTATAAACGACTTTTTTTTTTCAAATTGCTGTTTTTGCATCTTAAGTACATTGTATTTTCTGAATTAATAGTGTACACCCGTTTGATTTTCAATACGCTATGTTACGCAATAGTTTAAATTATGATTTTGGCAAAGACTACGAATTTATCACCCAAACACGATGATATTTAAAAATCATAAAGAATAATTGTCGCATTTCTTTACGAAATGTAAAGTTGATTTGTGTTCGCAGTCACTGAGACTACTATCCGGCTTGATTTTTGGTCGCAGTCTTGATAAACCATGTATACATGCTAACCAAGAAGAAAAATATGAATGACCAAACCTTGCAACCAAGAAACTACACCAACATTACTGACAAGAAACTACTAAAGCAATAAAAACTATAAAAAATACATAAAATTAAATCACCCGATCAAATTAAATATCCAAAATTTAATTAAAAACAAAGCAATCGAACCCCGTGCCAACTAATCTGCAACGTCTATTAAACCGACTTCTATGAGCACCTTGTAATAGGGCGCAAGAAATATCGCGCATATTGGAGTCAGAATCTAAGTGGAATTTTTAGTGCGCCGTGCCACGGGAGTGTTATCCAAATTGCCGTAACAGTAGGGACCCGTGTTCCTTGGGGAGACTTTTTTTATTTTACAGTAATTTACCATTACATTTTACGTGAACAGCCATCTTGTGGGGTAGAGTTTTTTTAGCTTCTTTAACTGCTCCCGTGTTTTTATGAGTGCAATTGTTTCTCGTGTTTTGTTTAAGTGAGTCTCTTTTGTTGTTTAGAGTTTTCTTTCTTCAGGAAAAACGGAATGAATGAAGACTGTCGTGAGTATTTTTATATCCACAATGTTTATTAGGAATCAATATTTCGTATTAAACAAGATATTTATTGTATAGTAATCATTACCTATTCTCTAGGTATATTTTAAAAGTCAGTATATGAGAAATATATTTCACTGCGTTTGAATCTAGAAAACATTTTTGTAATTGAAAAATTAAAACTAGATTCCACTACCCGAGAATTGAACTCCACGGTTTACAATCCAACTGTTCTGCAAAAAAACTACTGACATACGTCTGTTTTCAATAAGGCATTATAAATAATAAATATCAAAGCGTAGGTGTGCGTTGGAATCCATCTTTATTAGACCACGTCATATTAAAATTTCCTTCGGAACGTAATCCTTTAAGCGAGGCAATTAACTTTTTAATTTCGTCGTATCATAAACCGCCTATCTAAAGGATCTACAGCGTGAGGATAAAATTAATAAAAACCCTTTATTAAGATAGTGGACGCTCAAAGGCTACTGTTGAAGCGTAATCTTATGATGTAGATCCGAAGATTAAGGATAAGATTTTTATAAAAATTCTCACGAGGACTTAAACTCAATGAAAGAATAATTACTTCTTATCCAATCATCAAATATTTCTGATCAGTTATTAGTATTGTGGCACCAAAAAATTCTGTAGCTTTTTATATCTTCCACACAAAATATGCTACTCACTGTGAAGTTCTGGTGATGTGTGTGACTATATTTATATATGAAGTTAATAGTTAATTCAGATTAAGTTGTCCTATGATATGACTTTTCAAGCCAAACTGTCAGTTCCTCTCGCAAGAAAACACAAGAGGAAGTATTAAAGTCATACAAGTTAACCCCACGGATGCCGCGGCATGACACCCCACGCTTTAAATACATCCGATAAAAAACCCACCCCTCAGTACAACCCTCATACCGGCAAATGGAAACGTACACAGGAAAATTTATACTCAAATTAATTTGTTGCAGGAAATAAAATTAAAAGATAGACTTTTATTTGAAATAGTTTTTTTGTGCTGTTTTTTTATTCGCAATATAAATTCAGTATTGAAATCCGTCGGTTTAAATTTCTAGTCACTTGAAGAAATTGTAATAAAAAATTTCAAGTGAATAACACCCTATGTGGGAGCTCGCAGGTTCTTGATCTGGTCATACACAGGTGAATATTCTAAGCTAGATGTGAATTCGTTCGAATTGACAATTAAATAAATTATTACTAAGAATCCTGTATACTTTGAAGGATTCCATAAGAATATTGAATGCTTGTAAATGTCATAATAAAACAGTAGGATAAAGTAAGGACTCTAAAATGAAAATGTCACGAATGGGACGAAAGAGAACTTACACCAAAACGTGTCTTTAAAAAACCGAATATAATTAAATTAACACAGTGAAAAAATTAAGCCCGTCAAATAATTTCACACACAATCAAATGATTTATCGCAGGCAGAGGCTTAATAGCAAAATAAGTACCAAACTTCACAACACCATATTTCACCCATCTTACGATCACTTAAAAGGTACATTAAATTGAATTTTCCCACTGAGATCCAATAACATATGTGTTACCGTTTGACCTTCGATGCGTGTTCGTAAACCCTAAATTTGGGAAAATTGGACAGTTAATATATTGTCACGTTAATTATGACGGCTTTAACGAAACTGTGCTGTGGGAACTGTGTGACGAAATCTAAGACATTTTTTCGTTTAGTACGAGTATCTCTCGCTCGCGTGCCGGTGATGGAAGGCGGGGAGCCGCACACTTTGGGAGAGATCCATATTATATTTATTTTTGGTTCAAAAAAATCTATTATGGTTATACTGGATAAGTATTTGATGCCTAGGCATAAGTATTAACGATTTTGTTATTCTTTTTTTATTTACAGCTAGGATTTTTAAAGCACGCTTCGATAAAGATTTTTTACCAAATAGCGGATGCGAATGAATCGATAGTTATTTTAGCTTTCAGTTAAACCGGTGTTTCAACCAAATATAATCTTTATGTTATGTCAATCAGAGCGCTAGAAATATGAAAAAAAAAGATACTTAAAAAGGCCCAATATAAAGATTTGTTCAATCCAATATAAAGTCTCTGTAGTGCGTTTATATTGCAACAAAATAAATTCTAACACCAGTTCATAATAAACCTTTAAATATCTCGAACATTTGCCTACAAATGCCAATCATTCAACCATAAATTTAATTTCTCTCAAGATTAAAAGTAGGCCTTATTATAAAATAAACCTACTTATTCAAATTTAGAACAAGAATGCAAATTGTCCATCATTGGCGACTTGACACCCACACTAATTGTCTCCACCAGCGGGTGACGGGACGGCCACGCGACGTTGGCGCGACGATGCCGTGCGATATGTTTTATATCAACTAACGTGTTACTTACGACTCGTCAATATCCCTTCAGCATCGCGGCGCCATCCAGTCCCGCCCGTTGCTTGGCGAGACGTTGAAGACGACGAAGTGTGCGGCTGTCGTACCACGCAGTGCCGCGTGATTTATTACGTATAAACTGGCATTAGATTTTTATGTCCACGTCTTGTACGCTGTAAATAATGGCGGTTCAACTCCCCGTGCTTTATTGAATTATTTATCTGAAACCCATGATGGATAACATTCACTCAAAGCTAACTTAGGGAAACGAAATTTGCCGTAGGTACTTGGTACAAATTTGGTGAAATTAATATTTTTTTTTGTTTTCGTCTAATTTTGCTACAATATATAAGTTTATATCCGGAAGACATCATACATATATATAGTTCTGACTCCAAATTTAGATGAATTAAGTACTGTGTCGTTGATATTAGAAACTATGACAGACTCCGGGCTCACTAACAACTAGACCCGAAAGATGCGAAGATCGAACCTGTTGCCTCTCGTTTTACAGTCGGTCTAACTAACTGCGTCGCTGAGGTTGTGAAAAATGTGAGTAAATTTGCTACAAACGGCGTATAAATGAAATAAAATCCATATGTAGATGAAGGGATGTGGAAATCCTATCAGCTGGCACGCAACTTCAATAAGTCTCAGTGTACTCCGCTGTTTATTTATAGGGGTTATCAAGATGCTGCCATCAATTAAATTTAATTAAAAAATAACGTAATAGGCAATCCAATCAACGTAAATCAATGTAACAACATGCCAATAATGTTTATTGAATGCACTTCATTAATTTATTAACTACGGACGGTACGAATTGTTTTGTTTACCAGATGTTTCATTATCCCGTGCCACAAATCCTTCTTGCCCAACTTATTTTAGCCACTTATCCATCCCTCCACATTAGTCACCAGGGCCGATAAAAAAACTAATTTAATTCTCTGCTATAATTGGCTAATCTTTTCATTTCAAATAGGTGGCCCTTAATCTTGCTCTCCCTCGCGGTCTCAGCGAGCTAACCGCCCTTGAAATGGTTATTTTTTAAAGTTACAAGGGCCAAGTGGAGCGGAATTAAAGAGGGAAGTCAGATTTAGGACCGATATTAAACTGCTGTATTGATTGTAACGTCTTGCTTGCGACGGTTCGTTTGATACTCAAATGAGCTTTTCTGTCTCCCTGTTTGGGTTTGAAGGAATGTTTATACGTGCATAGATCAATTTCTGCAATTTAGGTTATTATTCTTTTCATCGTCCTGTTCGATAATTTTCGAATGTATCAATGGGAATTATGAATGAAAGACAAGTAATTATCTAGACAAGAGCGCTGCTAGTGGCCAGGATCTTTGTGGTTAGTATTGTTGTCTTGCTATGGAAAGCATGTGACGGTACATTATATTATTCTAGAAGTAGACATTCCGCCAAGGATTGTTTTTTTTTTTATGCAATAGTTTCGGCAAATGAGCAAATAGGTCGCCTGATAGTAACATCCTCAACGTTTGGATTATAGATGTGTTGCCAGCTCTTTAACTCTCGGGAGGGGAGTGGGAAGGAAAAAGGATGGGAATAGGAAAGTGATGTGGGGCATCCGGCAATCTCACTCATCGAACAAAACGCACCAGCAAAGTTGTCAATTTACGTCGGTCTCCTGTGAGACAGTAGTACCACCCCGGATGATTCTACCCATTCAAGCTGAGTCATGACTGACAATAACGAGGCTCTACTACATAGCGTGCATGTTTTGCATCTTTTTCAGTTCAAGTAGAGAAATGATCTTCGTAGTACTGCTGGGCCCAAATGAATAACAAAAGCAGAGGCCTGAGTTCCGTGATTTGCAATCGGAGAGGCCCACGTCCAGCAATGGACTCCTAAATACTGATGTTTATATGACCTTGGTCATGTGTCACTTTCTCAAAAATCGAATTCCTAAAGGGACAGTGCAGTCTGCCAAGCCCATCCACATAACTAGGTTAATGAAGTTCAGTAGCTTATAATCGTTAGTGCGTATTAGCATATTTGATGATTGGAAACTTAACGGTGCAATATAACGAGAAATAATCTCGTGGATAAGGCGAGAGATTTATATGTGTATCATCCGGTCTGTGACTTATGTGTGCACCTGCTTGGGTTGGTGACCGTTGGTTCGTAGATACTATGTTAAAGATAAATAAGTTTTATATATGTTTAAGCCTTTTCGATCTACAGTAGGCTTGTGGTTAATAGTGGGGCATAGGCTGATGTAATTTATTCTAATTTCTATCCGTGCTAGGTCTATCTTGATGCTACTGAAATATTAATGGTTTAAGTTTGCATTCCTTATATTTTGTATATAATATATTATTTTCTTTTCTGATTACTAGTATTTTTTTTGACATTATTTTGACCACCCTTTACTAGGAACAAAAGTGAGGGAACTTTTTTCAATCCAGTCCATCATTTTCCATGTCCATGGTTGTCTGGAAGAACTCGCGGTAGGCGATATACGTCTAATTGGCATCTTTATTTAAATGAGTTGTCTTATTTACTTACTTTATTATTGTATGTGGTATTCAATAAAGAAAGTATAAATAAATATTACAATGTATTAAAAACATTCTTCATTCGCCCAGTCAAGGTTCAGTTTTCTTTCTTGAGCCTATTAACACTTTGAGCGCCACGTCAGTCATCGGTGGCTGATACTAGACTTTTCGTTTATGCCGCGTCAGCCATCGGTGTCTGACAAGAAGCTTGTGACTGACACTAGACTTTCCTTTAGGCAGCGGCAGCCATCGGTGGCTGACAGAGCCAAGAACTGTAATGAACTGATTTGGCGCGTAACGTGTTGAATGAATGCCTATAGGTATCACTTTTCAAACGTAAACTATCTTCTACTGCGATCGGAAACACCGGCCCTACAGTACCAGCGCGTAGAAGCGGCGCGCGTGGCCTGAACGGTTTTGTCTCAGCAATGGTGTTGTTCAAGAATACAACTCATATTTAATCTTATAGATTCCAAGACAACCACAACAACATTACAACGCTTTGAAATAAGCATTACCGAGTGAGTGGCGAGACCCTTTAGTATGATCAATTTCCTACCTATACTAAATCCAATCTATAATTCCCCTGTATGTTTTATTTTAAATGCCAATTAATGTCCAGAAGTTGTTATAATATTCTCCTACCTTGGTTACTATCAAGTAACGAGTGCCAACAGACTGAACCACGATCAGGTTCATATCAAATTGACATATAATTAACGGCTTTTCATTTGTAGGTTAATTGAAACGAAGCCTGTCATTACGTCGATACGTTTGCCCACACGCCTTAATCATATTATTTGTATCGCAGAAAAAAAACGACCCACATAAAAAAAATACGACCTTGGCCGAGTTAGAAGGTAATAAAAAAATTGCCCATAGACAAATATTAACATAGTAATCATGTATTACTTGTCTAATTACAATTAAATCTTGTCAAGGAACTTGCGGTAATTGTAATATGGGTTTGGTTACGTGTGGAGGAATTTATATTGCGAGATTGTCGGAATTTATGTTTAGTTTGGATTTCCAATCCTTTTCTTAATTGGCAGTATCTGTCGGGTTCGAAATGTGCTTAGAGGCAGGTAGGTGCGTTTGCGTTTGCTTCTAAAAGGCAAAACAGCTTTGGGAAAAACTGATAGTGGCTACGAAATAAAGTATGGATATCACTTTTTACTTAAAGCTATTAATTAAGGCGTCCTGGATAAAATGTGGGAATGATAAAAAAAACTGGCGACATACTCAAAAATTCCACAACACTATGCACCACATAGAGCTATCGAAAAAGGCCGACAAAGTATCGAATGAAGCAGGCCACATTCAAAAGAATAAAGAATGTACCTACAATCATATTAAGTAATAATAGTTTGCTAAAGCTTCCTGTATTTGATATCTCCGTAAATCTTATATTTTATAGATTAAATGATAATGTATTTAATTCTAAATATTGACTATTAAGAACACGAATTTTCATTTTATCTAGAGCTAGAGAAGTAATAAAATGCAATAATTTATTGAGTGTAAATAACAGTGCAGGTTTGACAGATCTGGCTAAATTTGGAATTAGAAGTTATGTTTAGAGGTTTGCCTTGGTTTGTTGTTAGTTACCAAAACAAATAGACATATTGTATTCTGTGTATATCTTGTAAGGCGTTATGTGAAACATAAAAAATTACGATATTTTTTAATTATACTCTTTATTATACACCATAACTGGATTAACAGGATTGTTAAAATGGTATCAATGTATCAAATGTTATGCAATATTAGCTGTATTCTAATCTAAGCTAAATTACTAGAAATGTTGTTACTCATGTTGCGACTCTGTCAAAAGGTCCTATTTAATCGATTTTTATGCTTCCGGTAAAATACATAAAAAAATAAACAAATGCTCAATATTCCACAGCCTAATTGTACAACTAAGGCATCAATTTGCGATTATTATAAAGCCTCAATTAAAGTAACCACAACAAACACTGTAGAAATCCGTCTAATCGCATATTTGCGGCGCGTAAATAGGAGCATAACTATGATATTGTGAGTTTTAAGATAAATTAATATTAGTCGTTTTTTGCCTCAATTATACCAAAATAATGCGAGCTATAAATATATATTTTTTGTAATGAGTGGCGAGACAAGCATACCATTTGCCTGATGGTAAGCCATACAACCGCTCATCAACAATAGCAAAACCAAACAAGACCATGAATTACTAGCATGCATTAATTAGCCATGCTTAGCAATCCCCTGCGCTTGCTATCCTGAGACATAAGATGTGAAGTCACAATATGTCCAGTAGTCTTTATCTTTAAAGGTCACTAATCCCTAGTATATTTTCTTATAATACTACACAACAAGAAGTATGTCATTTATTTATTTATTCAACACACGCAGTCATTTGAGGCGTATATCCAATTCGAAAATACCCAATAATACCCGTTGTCACAACCTCATGGTTCCCGAATAATGTAACAGTAAGGCGTTCATACCCTCAAAGGCCACACCAATACCATAGCTTTGCATTACCTGCTGCAATCACCAATCATGCACATTTTCTATAAATAATGTTACATAATATGATGTATTAAGACTACGTTCCCGACTGTACAGCCAGTCGCGAGGTTGGCAGCGCGTTGCATACCAACGGCCTACATTCCAAGCTGACGCGTGGTGAGGAAGTGGGCGACACAACTGCCTGGCACCGACGCCACATACAAGCCAGTGGGTACGGGTTCACTCGTAGTTAGATTTGTTATTCATTTATTTTAGTTTAATAATAATCGTCATTAATTTTAGTTTAATAATTGTTTAAATGTGTTAAGGGGCATCTTCAATCGAAAGGCTGATAAGAGCTTAGTCTAGCACGGTTGGTAGATGCTTGACTTCACCGATAAACTTTAAATATGCAACTTAGTACACCAGCTATTTTCTTTACATTTTCGTGTAATTACAAATTCAAATACAAATAGTCTCAATAGTCTCAGTGACATACATAGTCCTGACGCCACACTAAAATCGAGTCTTGTCTCTTAGGTATCAGAAACTACGAGAGACTTTACGGTCTCACAAACACCCAGACCCGAACCAATACCTGTGGCTCACACAAACATTTGTTTTGGTACGATGATCGAACCCGCGGTCACTCGTTTCACAGCTGGCGTCCAACGAACTGCGCCACGGCGGCTGTCTTAAGATTTTAAAAGGCTGACAAAGCATGTACGATTGGAGTTAATAAAATTGGGAAGAAAAGTAAAACTAATCATCTAAGACACAAAATAATGAAGTGTAATTGCGACTAATTTATGTAGCATGTGCGTATGATTTTTTATGGCTCAAGCATAAAAATCCTTTTTTTATCACTTTACTAATGCTAACCTACACAATCTTTCATATACCATATTTTTTGCTTAGCAAACTTTACATACAAACGTTTTTTTATTATAATCAATAACAAAGTAGCGGGTTGGCGTTGTGTTCTTGACTAATAAGTCAGTCGGTTGTAAACTATGTTTCCACCTGCTGCGCGATGTCGATAGCCCACACCTTTTAGCTTAAATTTGTGTTCCATCATTTGCGAGGGATACTGTCATGTTTATTTGCTTATGGATATCATTGAGTTTTTATTTTATTTATTTAGTTTCATGCCTAAACATATTAGAGTATTCAAAATTACTTATATATGAGGTGCACTTAAGTTAATGATAAAGTCGATATTCACAAAAAATGAACTAAAATTATAAAATAAAATATAAATAAAAATATTCGGAAGTATAATATGGTGTACTGAACCGAGGAAAATGTACATGACGGAATAAGTTCTAGCCTCTTCTTGATTGAATAGGTCTATGTCCAGATGTAGAGCGTGTAATATGAAAATAAGAATATATTTCGTTTCAATAGGAAAAAATAAAAAAAAAACTCTGTTGTAATACTGTTGTTATAGGTTTCTAGAAGTGGAACGATCACAAAGATAATATCTGAATTCTGGCTATTAAGATCTGGGCTAATTTACGAATTAAACCTAGTTATATTAGGATCAAATCAATTGGTAATGTACGGACTAAATTGTGTGTTTAAGATCAAACATGTAATAAGGCATAAAAGGTAGGTATTGCTACCAAAGTATCGATCGTAAGTTAGCTTAAGTACACTGGTTTCCTAATTTATAGCCTCTATGTTTATTAACTTGCCTCTAAGTATCTGGAATGTTGTATCGCTAATAAGTAATGAAATGAGCATTTGCACTTTAAAGAGACGTTTACGAGTTGTTGTATGTTGGTATTATGTAAAAATAAGTTATGAAGAAAGCAATGAAATAATTTTTGAAACAAATAATAAATACACCTAACAGTCACACACAATGTCCTGATCCCAGACTAAGATCGAGTCTACCAGAAACTACGAGAGACTTTTCAATCTCACAAACATCGAGAACTGAAAAAAATACTCGTATCTGTGGATTATACTAACATTTGTCAAAAAAACCTTTGCTTTTTAAAAATCTCTACCCACTACAGCGCACCATACCGTGAATTCGCTAGGAATGTCTGGAACAAAAAACTTTGTATGAAGTAATAAGTGGGTAGAGGTATATTATATTTTAAGCGCCTGTGTTATATTTGACTGTATCTTCGAGGTTTTGTCAATTTTTAATAAGGTGCAATACTTTACCATCGACCTCACAACCGTACTCTCATTTGGTAGATAAGGCCCATGTCCTACACTAGGACGTATATGAACTGATGCAGAAATAGATACCGTTACTTCTCCCTAAAATGTAGGCGTCATGAGCATTGATAATTGATTGCTTTCCAATCACCAAAACTACCTCTGAAATATACTTTTAAAAATACCAATTTTCAATTTACAACCAACAAAAAAGTAGTTGGCAATAAGTCAATAGCTCGGAGGAGCAAGTACCAATTTGCTCACCTACCTCGCAAATAATGTAATAAGATTTGTGTGGCAGGCAGTGTCCGGCCGTCCAGCCGTCCGGGCGTCCGGCTGTGGGCGTACATTATGCGTCGTCTCGTTACACGCTCTTTATTGTTTATCGACAGTTCATGTGGAATTGATATTTTGTGGAATGGTTTGGACTGGGTTAGGCGTGATGATATTATTTTTAGTTTAAAATTGGGTGGAAATACTCAATGTTACAGGTATTGCAAATACAATAAAATTTATATTTTACGAGAAAAGCCATGGAAATAAACGAGAACTTAGCATTCATAATCCATCTATTTCGATCATTACAAACATGTTCTAAATTAGGTTTGTGTAAACATTGCAGATCTATTTAGATTTTGAAAATAAGTGTACACTTCAATCCTCATAGGATTTTTTTTTCTCGGGTTTGTATAAAAAAAACGGATAATTTTCGGTACTTTTTGAGTATACTCTAAAGAGCCTGAAAATAACATTTATTTGTGTTGAAACATTGTTTCGTTTCACATCATTCTCAACCACATCGATTAACACAAATTCAATTGGTCTATCTAACCGCACTCCTGTTCTAGCACAAATGTCCCAGCGTATACAACCAGTGTCTACGTAGGTGTCCGTCAGCAAGCCAGGTGCGGCTGTATTTATTACGCAGTGGGCCCCAGATTTATTCCGACCTTTGTAATTAGACCAGACTAAGATCTCGCATTCCTGCTAACGCAGAACATTAATACGGAATTTAATTATTGTTTCACAAAACAGGTTTGATACCGTTTCTTCTATTGTTGCCCTAGTAAAATTGTTGCTATTGCGGAATTTATATCTATTAATTATCGAATTGTGGTGTTAAGTTTACGATAATGTTGTAATTGCGGTTTGTTAAATGTTTCAATATTTTCACTCAAATTGATATCGTGAAGGTGTGTTAGAATTAATTATTTAAAATATTTTAATCCTATTATTCTGTTAGTACTCCAATTCAGCAGTCACTTTTAACGAGGCGAAAATGTGTCAACCCGTCATTGTATCCCATCCTTATACTTACCGTGGTGTAAAAGCTTTACACTTGCGTTTTGTTGAGTAGTGAGTACTCAAAGCAAAATACTCAATAATATGGGTGTTGCGAATACATCACTTAGTACTTCCTATAACTTGTTATCGAAAATTATCTCAGGATACCGTATTACTGCACCAGCTGAATCAATTTTTCAAGTGTTATGCTTTAGAAATCAGCTAATCTTCTTCTTCATCTATTATTTTCTTCCAAGTAGCTAATCTACCGTACCTACCTCCTCTCATCTCTGCATCAGCTTAGGTTCGACTGTTAGAAAATGCCTCAGGCATTAGTCCTATACAATAAGTTATGTATGAAGTGTAAAATAAATAAATAAAATCTACGATGTAGAACTAACCCAGCACCCTGTCTCCTAGCCTACCCATCCCATCTCATTACAAACGAGTCGTATTTACACGGAGCTATTTGCTCGGGGAGGTGTCGTGCGATATATAGCGTGCATTGTTTATAAACTGCCCGCCAGCTTATTATTATATGACTTATTGAAATTGTTTATCCGTGGCTGGTTGAGAGGACAGTGGGAGTTGTTTGTGTCGCTGTTTGTTGCGTATTTGTTGTAAATATTTTGCTGGAAACTCGTTTGCGTCCGAGGAATTAGATACAGTTTTGTACTTTACATGTTTGTGTACGTAAAGGAAATACACTGCGAAGAAAATTATGAAATAAACAACGTAATTAAAAGTCTATTATGAATCGAACGCTTACTGTATCTACGTGGTTTTTCATCGTTATTGATTGCATTAATATATTAACAATACCTAAAACTTAATATTCTGTATCAACGACTTTTGGCAACAAGTGTTTTTGAATCGAAAAACGCGAGTTTTGAATAAAGGAATATAGCCCTTAAATGACTCAATCATCAGCATACAATACTACAAAGTTTATTTAAAAATGTTACTCATGATACGACTCATAACAGGACTCTACTTCATTCTATGGTCATCAACTGAATTCGACAAACACAAACAATACACTGGTCATTCCATCCACACCACTCCAAATACAAACCCTTTTATTTTTAACAAACTTGTTGCTTACCCCACTTCATTAATTTCCTCCAATGATATTAGGTATGAACCGAACACAGCTAGGATTAAATCGCCCCGGTCTTTGACACCCCCGCTCGTTAAGAAAGGGTTGGACTGGGACTTACCGACCCCCGCTGCACTTGCAGTATTTCAAACAGCATTAACTGGAGAGTTAGTCGGTGAATTATTAAGTATTTTCATAAGGATGATTTTGATGTTTCCAGAAGATTAACTTGAGTGGAAGCTATATTACGAATGGTTGTGATTATTGGGTTTTAGGTATTGACTTCATTATTTGATTTATATTATTATTTTTTAATAGTGTGCTATTAATGTAAATCGGTTGACATAAAACTTAATTTATGTAAAACATCATAATGATGATTATACTGGTCAAACAAATATTTTTTCCATAGAGGTTAAACGTCAATTTAAGACTGGAAACTGAAGCCAATGTCTTCTAACTGTACAAGCTCAACATAGTAACAGCCTTTTTGTTCCTAATATAGCTCCGAGCTAATCAATTATTACTTATGGTTTTCAAACAAATTGGATTTACTTATACCAACAAACCAAAGATAAATTCGACAGATACGTCGCCTCGCGATTGAATTTATGCCTAACTCTGTCAGTGCTTTTGAATTTATTGAAACTTGTTAACTCTTGGTCACGAAGCCGTTAAAAGCCTATGGAAATTATTATTTATATGTTATGTTTGGCTTAGTAATGCTAGGTTATAGGAAGCTCAATATTGATATTTCTATCCTTCGGTTTAGTATATTTTCCTATTAGGTTCAAAGGATACAATGTTTCACGTTCTCATCTACAGCCATTTTATTGTGCGGATTCATGTTAGAATGGAAATTGTTATTGATTGTCACCTCGTAGACCCTAGGGCACGCAAGAGTAAACTTTTTATGTTACAAAGGTTCTCATTGAAGTAGGCAATACTCTGGTCTAGATATCTTATTCATAATGTAAAATTACTAACCGCAACTAAATTGTACATAAAACGTTTGCTTACAGCTTTATAATTGAATAGTATCTTCTCATACATTTTTGAACTCAGTTTAAATATTGTGACATTTACCAATTAGTAACAACTTTTTACATAGTAATAGTCTGTATTCAAACATTTTACTAAACTACAACGCAAATACAACTTTTGACCCATCTGCGCTTCCCAACTCTATGCGTGCAAGCTTGTCTGAGCGCCGCGAGCGACAGTCGTCAATCGGCCGGCCGGGCTCCAATAATTTAATTAGTGTCGGACGTCGGACGGGCGACGAGCCGACTCAGGTGCGCCGCGTCGCGAAACGCAGTCGCCCGTCTGTTTCACGTCGGTATTCTGTGCTCAATGGCCACTGCACGTCTCCACTTTAATGAAGATTGAAATAAACAGGAATTAAATACCGCATGGGCAATATGACTAACTGCTGCTTGATATTGTCGTGGAGTAATTCGATTTACTTAATATTTGGAGTAGTAAACTTGTGAAGAGAGATTTACGCATTATGCTACGGATTTTTTTAAAGGTAGTGTTGAAATTAAAACGGTGAAGGAAAACATCGTGAGGAAACCTGCATACCATAGCGGTTCATGAGAATTTCTATGGTATGTAAGTCCGCCAACCCGCACTAGGCCAGCGTGGTGGACTATATGGCCTAACCACTCTCAATCGTACTTTCGATTGAGGAGTAGGCCCGTGCCCTGCAGTAGGACGTATATGGGCTGATACAGACAGACAGTGTTGAAATATTCATTAACGAGTATTTTTTGACATTTAAAGAAAATTAAGAGACCAGGTTGAGCGGCGATATTTGTAGGATGGCTGGTAGCGGTTGGAGACGATAGGCTGAAGATTGAAGCCAGTGGCGTGCCATAGGAGAGGCCTATGTTCAGCAGTGGATGCGGACGGACTGATTTTGATAAAAGATAAGTGATAAAGATAGTGTGATAAAGATTGTGCATTGCTAGCCTTTAAAAGTGCACTAGGAAAATAGTAAGCATTGAAAGTAGTACAGTAAGACACATTTTAAACCAAAGAGAGAGAAGAAGGACGTACTCACAGGACAGCCCCCGTGGCGCATTCGGTTAGGCGCCGCCTTTGAAACGAGAGGCCGCAGGTTCAATCCCTGTACCGAGGGATTTTTACGGCATACAATTAATTTCTCTTTCGTATCTGAGTGTTTTTGAGACCGAAAAGTCTCTCGTAGTTTCTGATATCCATGACACAAAACTCGATCTTAGTGTGGGGTCTGGACTATATACGTATATGTGACTGTTGGGTGTTATTTATTATTTATTTACTCAAGTATTATGTATATTTCACGCACCCATACATTTTAAGCCCAATCATGTTTTCCAAGGTTATTAAAATACCTGACGTGGGAATTCAACCCGGGACCTCACGGTTCACAGTCAATTTATGCCATTAATAGACCAATGCGGTAATAATGTCTCAACCTATACTCATTACATTAAATCATTTGGTAATAGTTAAGAGCCAGTTAGCTTGAATAACATAGCAGAACATCGATAAAAATCTATAGCAATGATAATAAAACATTAGATATAGCTAACAGAACGAATACAAATAAATTATGGTTAAGCTGTGATGTACTACGGTATTCTTTTGGGGTAAGTTTAGAGCTAAGAATATTTAGACAGGCCATCGTTATTATTTTGAAGATTAAATGGCTTGAACCCAGTGGCCATCTATTTCATATACTTTTTATTGTCTATTTAGATGTATGTAAACTATTGGTTTTCTAATAAATATAAATAAATAAATTAGTTTCAAGGATGCTGAATACTGTAGGGTGGCAATTATTGTAAAATTGTATTGTATGTCATGAGGTAATTTCTCAATCAATTATTCGGTCTCCTTCGGACACCAACGTGAGAATACACGTTGTACGTATTTACTTTTCATCCATGCGAAAATATTTACGAAGCCATCTAAAGTACAAATTTAAAATTGTAGATCTTCTTCCAATGTTGGGTTTTACAAATGCAATATATGTGTATTTATTAATATTATTTAAATTCTTAATACATTTCTGATATGTTCCTTGCAGGAAGTAAGATTTACGGAATTCCAAAATTCCTTATCTGTTATTTTGGATAATTCATTCTAATACGAGTATATCATGCCGGTAATGCCTAATTGTTTCTTATTTGAAATGTTTGGCTATGTCGTATCTATAACATTCATATGCCAATATATTGCATACATTTTACGGAGGTGCAACCATAGTATTGCCAGAGAGTTCCAGATTACCGTTCCTATGAGTTACATTATTGCCACTTACCCATAATGACAACCAAACATTCGCTTTTATTGCTGTCTCCGCATTCACTGAGTCTTTGGGACTATGGGTGTGTTTAGATTCGAAAATTGATTGTGCTATTTAGTTTAGTTTTATTTGTTTATTGTTGAAAATATAATGAAATGGTGGTGAATATTTCGCGTAAATCGTTATAGTCTTGGTGACGTAGTTGTACTGCGGTACGATTTCAAAGCAAGGCGAAATTTGGATGTCCTGGAGACAACTCTGCCCAAGCCTTCTGGGAAAAAGACGTGAGTTGATGTATGTAATCGTTATTCAACAGTGTAAGTTGAAATGAGAATAAATGGTATTAAATTAAATTCTTACAGAGGTATTCCTATGAGAATGCTGGAAAATTGGATCAATAAAATGGTGTTTTGGTAGACATACAGTTTTTCTCTTCAGGAAAGATAACTATTATAACCTTTAAAAATGATAAGTTTATCTTTAGATGCAATGTGAAATTGTAGAATAATCTAGAATAACCATTATATTATACTCTCTTATATGCAAGAGATAAGTGGTAAAATTATATGAAAAGTATTTAAGATCATTGTGAGACCTATGCATTAAGCAGAAGACGTTGATAATCTCAGAGAAAAATACATACAAAATACAATAATAAAAAATGTCCACATAACCCACAATAGACCAATCCACTAGAGAGGCGCCATCATCGACAAATCATTACTCCATATGTGGCGGCACCAATAACCGCACAAACACACATTATTATGCGCGCCGGCGTGCGTACAGCAGAAATCACCAGTTTATCGACACTCCACACAATTCTACGAATAGATTCCTGACGATATTTTTAGAGTACGGCGTGCGCTGCCAAAAACCATATACGGTGCACTACTCCTAGACTTCCATGTAGAATGTAGCTGATGCTCGGCATTCGAAGATGTCACGGAGATAAAATATCTCTTAATTAATAAAACTTTACTGGGAGTTGCATGGCGTGTTTTAAATGGATAAGGATTATTTGGTATTGAGTTATGTCAGCAACAGTGCTGGTGATTTTGTCTAAATTCTGTTTGAGTTCGTTCGGTTTGGTTTTATGGTAAGTCTGACAACTGTTAAAAGATCTATTGACATATAAAAGCACACAAACTGTTTATAATTGTGTTGGGCAACAAGAGATAGATCAACAAAATCCTTCGCCTAGTCCTTCTATAGGCTGCTTTTTATTCAACACAGGATCGAGTTTGTTGTCATTTTGTCGAACACACAAAAGTACTACGGAACCCAACAAATTTTTCTTATAACAACATGTCTTATTTTTTACCGTAAGTGCGTAAAATGTATTAGACACATAAAAAACGCCTAGTAAAGTAGGCATCATAAATATACGAGTACTAGTAGGTATAGTACGCGGAAGGCACTCTATAATTCAAGAAATGAGAAGCCGATCGCTCTTTCTACAAGTATGGATTCCGCATAGACAGTATTCGTGACTTCTAGTTACAAGTGTTGCTAAGGGGCGGTTGTAGAAAAACTGTAGGTATATTATAATGTAGGCAATGGCCTTCAGGATTTCGTTAGGTTCTCTCTCTATGTAAATATACTTCTAAGAAGGGTTTTCTCTGCCTAAGAGTGAAACTCCGTCTTGATTAATAACAATATTATTCTCCAATTAAATAAAAATAAATAAATAAATAACACCCAACAGTACATACATACATAGTCCTGACCCCACACTAAGATCGAGTCTTGTGTCGTGGGTATCAGGAACTACGGGAGACTTTTCGGTCTCACAAACACCCAGACCCGGAAGAAATATTTGTGGGCCACACAAACATTTCTCTCGGTGCGGGGATCGAACCCGCGGCCTCTCGTTTCACAGGCGGCGTCTAACCAACTGCGCCACGGAGGCTGTCAAACATTAAATTACATTAAATTCAAAACATAGTCACACCAACCACACGCCATCAATCAAAAGACTACACTTTTAATTCCCTGTTCCATTTTCCACATATTAAATCTTTTCTTTTTAAAACACGCAAGTCGAATCGTTAGATCTGAATAGTTTGAAAGAGTATTTTTTGCTACAAAAACATATTAATTTAGAGAAACTAGTGGATAAAGTGTTTAGTACTAAAATGCATTCTGACCATTATGTTGTATAGTAAAATGATAACAATATACTTACTTTACTTATGTATTTAGTCCGATTCAATTATAGTGTCATTATGTTAGTGGCAACGTGTAAAAGCGGTGAGCCGGGGGGAATAATTTCGATACCCAAGACTCTAGTTTTTGTGAATTTTTGGTGTGAAAATTCATATATCATTATATAATAACATCTGGTCGGACCTATGTGAGTACATTCCCTCAGAGTACGATTGGGAGTGGTTAGGCCGTATAGTCCACCACGCTAGCCTTGAACGAACTTCATACCTTAGTAATTCTTCCAAATCACTACGGTATGCTGGTATCCTCATAATGTTTTCCCTCACCGTTATAGTGCGTGGTGATTGACAGCTATCAATACACACTACTTAGAAAAATTAAGAGGTGTACCCTACCATATAATTATGGAAGCGAAATATTTTCGATCTTTCTTCATTTTGTTATATTTCGCCTTTTATTTTTTTTTTATGTCATTTTACAATACTTTCTAGAAAGGGACGGAAGATAAGGAGTCGTCACGCTCGTGAGGCGGGAGGGCTGTCAGAAAAATTACGTTTCACATTTAAAAAGATATACTATGCGATCGTACGTGAGCGGAGGGTCGCGCTGTCGGTTTGTTTGGATTTGTTTATACGGTAGCTTTGTAATTATTGCTTGGGTTTTATTCAAATAAATTGTTTTGGAGAAAAGTAGAAATTCTCTGGATCTAAGAGACTCGAATTTTGGTGATAGTTGGTATGTTAGAAGCTCTGTGATTCATAATGGTCAGCATGATTATAAGTATTCAAGTCTATATTATTCATATTTAGTGTAAGTGCATAGAAATAAGGCTATTATTAGAAATGCATAAAGAAAATTTGAGAATTCTCACAGTTTCAGAACTGGAAAAATTCACCCAGATGATGACCTACCATCTGGTATCCGGCATCTTGTAATTCAGTTCAAAAATAGTTGCTAATAAAAAAAAGACTAATGCTCCTATTTTACTGCATCAAGAACTTACCGTCAATCCATGATATTACAGTAACCGAACACACATACCTGGCCAAATAGAACACGAATGACAAATCAGCAAGCACAAACATATCACTTAGATTAAAATCATTTTGAACCGAGCCGAAAGAGAAAAATACATCTGGACCATTCAATTTTGCGTCGGCGACAATAAAGCGTGATTGTCACGCACGTATACGTTGCATAAAGTGGCATTAGGGGGTGGCGAGGGTGCCTCCCGGGGGGTAACGCACGGAGGGGTTTTTTCAAAATATTTTTTTCACTCCACCGAACCCTGTGGCAGACAGTAGGTCGAGTTTTCATTAAATTTATCAATAGTTGGAACAATAATGTAAAGCTTATAGTTCCTTGGTAGACGTTTCATCGATGAACCTAAATTCGGTTATGAGGCATCGGGATTGAAAATAAATTTAGGGGTACGAAAATCATTATAATGATGACCACAGGATTAGTAATGTTTATTAAAGAGGTCTTCCAGTTAAATCCAGCCGGATGGCAACTACTATACCTATGAAGATAATTATCAAAGAAGCAGATTGTTAATTTAAAGAAAATCTTTGAATACCATCGTAAGTTATTAGGTGACTATTCAAAGAAAATTGCAAGACTAACCTGGTATACTTTACTTTCCTTCGAGAAAACAGGAGTCAACGACATGTTCTAGTTAATCGATGTATACCCTCAGGTCTTAATTGTTTTTTGCGTCATACCTATACTTATTGCTATGCAGCATCAACCACTCCCCATATCACGTTTTATACCTAGTTACATTTATAATTTTCTGGGTGACTGACATGAAGTACAGTCGATATATCGACACAAAAACTGATTAGATTTTAGAATTTATTTTGTATCCAAATCTAGATCGTGTGTCACGTTTTATGTTCAATTTAATGGTTTAAGCACTGTAGCGAATCTAACCGCTGGACGCTTCCTAGACATGAACACACTTCAATTATTATAAATGGTACTTGCGGTATAATACAAATAAATATCTATGTGGAAAAAAATAAAATGATTGATGAAATCATATTTACTTTGTTTTTTCTACATTTTTATGTGACTGCAACTCACTGATTTTAAGTATAACATATTGTCCAGTGAACCAATCATAATATATTTTTCAACATTATGATTTTTATTATACACTCTTTAATTTTGACTGCTGGGCAAAGGCCTTCCTCCTTTTTTTTCGTTTGTCGCGGTCAGATGCTTATTGGCACTAGTTCGGAAGATATGACCATTATGATACTTGATAGAATTCTAGTGCTAACGAATAACTGAAAATTATTTTTATCCTACTTAGCCCATTTTCCTAGACCCGCTCACCCAATTTCCTAAATAATATTTTCTGGTTTAGCTCAGTCCGGGACACAGACTGAGTATCGCCCCGGGAGAGGCATCGATTGACCGAATCCGGGGCGATCCAGCGGGATCGACGCGTAATTCCTCCGCTGCGTACGTGGCCCGCATGCGTAACCGCTTGCAATCGCTCACCCCATTACGCTGTGATACCGTGCTGCGAGCACAAGTTGTAGGCTGAGGCGGTTTCATGAGCGGAGCGGGTAGAACAGCTGGAGTGTTTTGTTGAACTATTCGCTTTCGAGTTTTCAAATTCGTCAATAAAATTTTGCGGGAGCTATGAATTAATGCAATTGTATAATGTATTCGAAAAAGGAACTATACAGATAACAGAATTTCTTAGAAAAGACGTGAGATAATTGGTATAAAGTTGCAGCATTAGTCGAATCTATAGTCATCTATAGTCAACTCGAATTAGTCTCGAGACTTGACTTAAAATAAAATCGCTCCCGCTCCTCATTTGCACCATTACTCAGTTGGATCTGGAATCGAACTGAAGGCAATCAGGCGAGTTTCTTGCAGCTAAAAAATTGTTATTTAGCCTGTATTGTTTCAGCATAAGGCTTGCCCGCACCCTCCATATCAACGGATCGTCCGCATTTTTCTTACGTCATATCGCTTTATACGGATAATTTAAGATGAGCTGAGATTGTTTGCTTGTTTCGTAGCTTGGGAGCTTAATTTATCATGGACCCTTCTACGACTTTATTTGAAGTTTTAAAAAATATACTAATAGGTACCTAATGGTAATTTTTGACGGGTAATATAAGTACGCAAATAAATACATTCAGCTACTAATTGTTAGTTGCAAACATATGTGTATTGCTACAGAATATTTCTGCGCCCTAATATTTGGTATGTTTATAGCTAAATTCTTTGTTAAAAATATAATTTAAAAATGTTCTGCTCTAGAAATGTTTGCTATAATATCATAGAATGACCATATATCTGTTCGAGATCATTCTTTAAGTTTCGAAATCAAATCGCCTACCATAACGACTGTCATAAAAACCCCAAACAAAAAGTGTTCCACTTTTAAATTCAACCACATCTAATATACGTTTAAACGATATGTCTATCATTTGAAATGATATGTCCATTTTATATATTTTTTGCATTCCAGTATAATTATCGAGTTGTGTCGATGTTGCAAAAAACGCGCAGAAAAACGGCCGGTGGCGTTAAAACGTGTATTTTATGGTTTTGTTTGTCGATTGGTGCGCAGGAGTCGCTGGGAAGTGTGCGCGGCCTTGATCGCTGCGCGCATTGCATCAGACACATAGTAAATAATAGACAGTAGTGTAAGTCAGCACAAACTGTCATTTAACTTCATCTTTATTAGAAACAATTAGTCCACAGTGAACATATGCCTCTCTAAAAAAATTACACTGTGGTCTGTTGGAAGCAGCCTGCTACCTTCAAAAGGTCTTTCTCATAAGCCTTACGAAACACGAAAGTAAACCGTCGCTTCACCACAGTGTGAGACAGTTTTACCATACCAGACGAGCTCATCTATTCCTTCAGCAGCGGCAAAATATTATATAATTGAATCATAAAAAAATAGTTCTCAAAAGGACTTGGCATCAATTTCATAAAAATAAGTTTTTTTTTTTTATTGCCTTGTAGGCAGACGAGCTAGTGGCCCGCCTGATGGTAAGCGGTTACCGCTGCTCATGGACCTCCGTAGTGCCAGGGGACTAGCACAACAAAGTCGCTGCCTACCTAGAGGACATTACTCTCTTTAAGCCTCGTTTGAAGAAGGACAGGTCATAGCGCTGAGGAAACACCGATGCAGGGAGTTCATTCCAGAGCTTGCACGTACGTGGTAGGAAAGAACGCTGGAAACGTACCGTTCGGGAACGGTACGCCTCCAGGTGGTGGGAATGAACTCTACTGCGGAGACGTGTGGTGCGATGGTACATAGGCGACGGTGGTACCATCTCAAACAACTCTTCGGAACACTCCCCATGAAACAAACGATAGAACACACAGAGAGATCCGAAGTCTCTCCGCAGTCCTAACGGTTCCAATTTGTCCGTGAGATCGGCATCATTGACTATTCGACAAGCCCGTCGCTGCAAGGAGTCAAGTGGGTCGAGCTGGTATTTTGGGGCACCTGCCCAGAGGTGAGAGCAGTACTCCACGTGTATGTACGTATGAAGAAAATGATAAGAAAAATATATGTGCATAGCTCATGTGACAGAATTGTTTTAAATGCATTGCTATTAATCTTATTTCTTGGACGTCCACAAAATGAGGAGCCTACGTCATGTCTTATTGCAGGATAAAGGCCGTTTAAGACCTATGAGGTCTATGTTCAACAGTTGACATTCAATAGCAAATAATGTGGTCCTCTTCAGCCTATATCATATTTTGTGTAATACGAAACTTATTAAAAACTGTAATGGAGCTAATTAATTTCCTATTACTACAAGTATTCTGAAAACCCAAGGAGTTGCCCCACTGCTCACACCTCAACTGTGCTGTTAACATAGTAACTATTGCGCATTACGTAGCGACAGATAAGCTACACACGTCGATATACCTAGCACTATTCAATTAATACGTAAACGGTTTATCGCAGACAATCTTAATTACATCCATAAATCTCAAAGCACTCGTGTCATATTTCCCCGTGAGTCAATACTTGGCAGTCTCCATGATGGCATCTGCGGTTTTACTCGAAACTGCTAGACTCTGCTATAAAATATGATATTACCATCGTGCTAATACTATAAAATATCTAAAGTGTAAAATATATAAGTAGTTTAACAAACATTATACATGTATTTCTTTTCAACACAAATTTACCGATACAGATTGTCAAAATGAGATTATCAAATTTGATTTATTGCCATGTGCTATCTTATACAACTGTGGAAATCATGATAATAGAATATGATGATGTTTGGTAAATCATATCATGATGAATTCTTAGTTGTTTTCGCCAACGACGATTGTTCGACTGGACAGGCGCATAGGATGAAAGTTTGCGAGGACAAAGTTTGATTCACGATGTTATGTACTGCAGGAAGAAAACTGAAATTACAAGTTTATAATTGACTTAAATGATAATTAATGAAAAAAAAAACGTAACCATATACGTATAAGTCATCAACATTATTACCGGAACCAATTTAATTTCAAGTGACAGCTTCCTAATAAATAACCACACTACACACATAGTCTTGATTTTGCAGTAAGTTGAGCTAAGCCTTGTGTGTAGGCATCAGAAACAACGAGAAACTTTTTACGCTCACAGCACTCAGATTTAAAACAAATACTTGTAGACGACACAATATTTTTTCTTGATGCGGGGATCGAATCCATGGCCTTTCATTTCACAGCGAACTCTGAACTATATACGTGGAGTATAGTGGAGGGTATCAAAATCATCTTGAAGTTATAAATCTTGTAAACAACAAAAATACTTATGTAAATGACGTAGCTATCACCAATCAAAATTTCGATACGAATAAATGTAAAACAATGTTTATTTAACACGAAACAAACAATTTGAATAATTGATAAATAGACCGTGTCATTTTTACTGACAAATTATGAATACGTTTAAATATTAAATCGATTCAGAAGTCGTCGGTAATGCGTTGTTAAATGCTCTTTTATTGTAATGTGCAATTAATTGCTCAATTACACGACTGTTGGAATTGTTAAAATATATCGGTCTTTGGTAAGTTTACTGTTTCGTTTTATTTTGTGATGTTTGTTAATACAATATCGTTCCGTAAACATATAGTAATTTCTTAGACTTGCTTTGCTGGCTTGACTGTGTTTCTGGTATTGTCGACGTCATTCGTGGATGTGGTGTTTACTCGTTCTAAGGTTGTTGTAGTGCCGTTCGGATAGAGTATCCATAGGGGGATGTGGTTGTTTTGCGACAACATGCACAGCCCTGCATTTTCGATACTGGAAATATACAGGTGTCCCAGAACAAGGCGATGAACTAATAACAGGAGATAGGCCAAACTATAACGAAATAGCAAAATTTCTATGACGGGTTTTTCACAATTTTGTAAGATGTGGCTACCTGGGCTATACGAGTACCTATTTCACCTAAGGCTATTCAGATTTATGACAGGCTACGCTGATTGATACATATATTGAGTCTAAATGCCTTAGAAGGTATATTAAGTTGGCAGCTCCTTTATTAATTATAATTATGTAAGATGATACAATACGATGTGACGAATTAAAAAAAAAAAAGTTTTGCAAAGTCGTTCAAAAAGCAAAACAATAAGTTTGAAGCAAAAAAACGTAGTCGGGACTAGACACGAGGAAGTCGGCAGCTATTAAACAATTACCGATCAGTCGAAATACCATCATCGCAGGCTGGCTGGTCGTGACACACGGAAGAGATTGGCATCGCTCGCCATTAATCAATGCGGCGTGAGCTACCGGGACGCGTCGTGTGAGCCGAGCCTTATTTAGACTCGGAGCTGTGACACCGCGGCTATTTTTATTAACTATTATTATTATTGTCAACGTGTCATGTTTTCCTGGTACCTGGTTTATAAAATATATTTTTTGTGGAGAATTTAAAGTATTTTTTACATCTGGTGTAGTCGCTGTTTACTGGTGGTAGGTCGGTCATATGTGAGAGGCCACCTGGGTGGGTACCACCGCAGTGTCTATTTCTCCCGTCAAACAGCAGTGTAAACGCACTGGTGTGTTTCGGGTTGAAGGGCATTGTAGCCAGAGTAACTACTGGACATATTGAGACTTAACATCTTATGTCTCAGGATGGCGAGCGCAGTGGAATGCCAAGCATTGCTTTGTAATTCAAGGTGTTGTTTGGTTTTGCTACTGTTCATGAGCGGTCGTATCGCTTACCATCAGGCGAACGGCATGCTCGTCTCGCCATTCATAGCAATAAAAAAAAAATGCTTTATTACTTTTTTATTTTATATATAAAATTCTTTTAAGATACTTTTTAATACATTCTTGAAGAAATAATGGTACTTGCAATGCAGTATGTACAGCAAACGATATATTCCAAAAATAGTTATAATATACAGGCGAGCATTTATATAATTTAAATGACTGTTCATATAGAAAAAATCTTAAAGAATTCCCTGCAATACCCCACATCCACATCTACCAAGTAAATCATAGCACACGACGTGCGATTTGAATACCGTCCAACTGATTCCCTTGTAAACAATATTTATGGAATCGTATACATGTCTGTCATCGGTGAGGGAACAAACCGTAAAGATACGAGCAACAATGATGGACCGATGAAGGACCACGATACAGTAGACAGATTATCAGGCCGTCTTCCTGCCATTGTGTGGATAGGAAAAAATCCACCGTCTCATATTTGTGTCTAGTTTACTTTGTTTTGCCTACGAATTGATATATTCCTATTGTCAGTTCTGAATAATTGTAGGGCGATGTAGCGTTATTTGCGATGTTTTTTTATGTTATCTATTTTTCTTTCCTTACGCTTATACCTGATTTTACATTCGTTTTTATTTCACATTTATTTAATGATAAAGATGACAACATTCCGGGAAAATAGGTGCTGAATATACAACCCTAATATCAATTCACATACAAGTTTTTTTTTGCAACCCCTGCCCTGGCTGCCATCAATTTTGACGAAAATTGTTCCATGTTTCAGAATGGCGAACATAGTGAAATTTCAAGCACGGCTTTGTAATCGATGGTGTTGAGCGGTCATGTCGCTTCCCATTAGGTGAATGGCCAGCTCGTCTCATCATTCACTGCATGTAAAAAAAAACTAAATAATATATTATTTTCCAGGAATAATATCAAAGCTGAGTAAAAGTGAATTTTTATGGTATGTAAAGTCTGCCAACCCGCATTAGGCCAGCTAGGTGGACTTTATAGCCTAACCACTCTCAATCGTACTCTTGATCATGAAGGAGACCCGTGCGCTGCAGTGTGACGTATATGGGCTGACACAGATATAAAAAAAATCGTCTTACATTATACTGATGAAATAGATGCTATCACGAAACTAACAGTACCACCATAATTATCTAGAAGTGTCAGAACGCGTAGCAAGGTTTTCACTATAATCAATTATTATCTTTAGGATCGGGATCAAAATTACCAATCCGAAAAGGTAATAGCTAATTCTTACGCATAAGTGTTACCCCGGAGCTCGTCTCGCGGACCGATCGCCCGGGGACTCCATTACGAATTCTTTACAACCATTTGCGAGATAATCTGCGTGTTTGTGTGCATGCAACCACTTTCCAGCCTGATTGCTATTTCAATTACAGTAATTGTTGATAGGTTTAACAAATATGTTATTTATTGCGTTGCGTTCATCTGCGCAGAGGTCAGCGTTAAGTGGTGATTTTTATCGTAATGTTTTGCCCGCGGCTTTGGGTGCGTTCTCGTAGTTTATAATGAGGAAGCAGTTATCGAGTTGTGAAGTGTTTTTGAAATAACAGGTAGGTTTTTGGTCCTATCTTGAACCAATTAAGATATGTTATGCTTATATGTCTGATTTAGCCAGATAAGCGACTGCACCAAGCAGTCATGATTGTTCCGCCAATAGATACTCTAACATAACATTTAGCTTTCCGCCCGTTCATCATTATTCTGATCAAATGGCGTCTATTTCTAAATACATTCTGCATGATATGGTGCATATTCATTGTTGAACCTATCCACAGTAACATATTTAAAACAGCTTACAAGCAGAAACATCAGAGATCTTCAACAGGTCTTATATCCCCATTCTTAGATACCTTATGGAAACTATTGCCGAGCAGGGGACTCTCAGATATGTATCACTATATTCCATACATCCCAGTTTAACTTTTTCACTATAATTTTAAGTATAAATAGAAAACGTTCTTTAATAACTATCCATAACTTTGTTTTAATTAATATATCTGCAGTGTATACAGAATTTGAAATTTCTTACCATGTACCTATGTATGAAGTGCAAGTTGATATTATAAAAGTACCTACTGTTACGTATTGGTGCTATTGTTAACTCTCATTAGTTCTAGTATAAACCTTTATGGTTTGTGGGCAGTTATATTGGAAATTATGGATTTCTGCTTTAAAAAATCTCACAATATGAATTTTACATCAACTTTTGGCAATACATCACTATTTTCAGTGCGTGCGCATATGCGCGTGCGAGTTTGCGTGGTGCGCCCTCGTAACGCACGCGCGGGCCGCGGGCGAGCGTGCGCACTTAGCTAATGTGAGGTTTATTTAGCGCTCCTCTGATTACAGGCCTCAAACTGAGACATGGAGAAAATTATTATGTTAACCCGAGGAGAAATTGCGCTGAAACTGGAGCTGTAGTTATATTTTTACTGGAGTAGTAAACTGTGTACTGTCTACTTAAGAAAACACCTGTCGCTCATTCAGACACAATAATTCCGGCCCAGTTAAAAATCAAAGAAAGACTGGCAAATCCACGAATATTATATTTAATAAAACTACTTGATGGCGGTTGCAATCAGATTAATTCATTCTAGAACATTTTACACGTATCCCAAACAGTAGGTACTATACCGAAAAATAATAAAGTTTAACAATTTGTATCAACAGATGGCGCTATTACTTATTTTGTTACAATTTTTAACAATATTAACGGTAGAACTGTTTTCCGTGCTGAAACATATATAATTCCACCATTAATGCATTAACTGTTCTGATTCACAAAATCCTACAATCTACTAAAACCACAAAAACAAATCTTAGTAAAGATCGTATCGACCGTATTAGAGCTCAATTATTTAAATAACAAACAAAATGTTAGTCTAAATCTGCAACAAGAGAAATATAAAAATTCCGAGATTGTTAAGATAGGCGAGCGGGCGACCTCAGGTGGATGTTAAGAAACCGTTGGATGCTCTCCCGCGATCAATTAGTGAGGATTCACAACCTTCGGCATTTCATCTGATACCGTAGTGAAGCTGTTAACCTCACGTAACCCCAGTATACGAAGGCGCAGTACGGCAACTTTAAAAATAGAAAAAATATATCGGCTTAGTGTGTTTTGTGAGTAAATTACAGTTCCTAACCATTAAACTTGATTATCTGAATGTTAGGAGTAAGATACAAGGCCGTATTTTTTTACATTGAACATTTTTTCACTGCTTTTGATGCGTATTTTTTATTTTTGTTAGAAATCTAAATCGGGTGAATAAATCAATGATATGTTTTAATGATACTATATAATTTGATGAGATGTATGCCTATTAGTCAATCCATCACGCTTGTACTTTCTTGATTTTGAGATATCTATTTCCCTTTAGCCTCATTCTTTAACCTTCTCATGCATTCTCATTGATCCAGGCTACTCGCCAAAGCCTTGTTCGGTCTTATCTAGTCACTTGAAGTCGCATCAATGAACACGTGGCCACCTGAGTCCCCAGTGTCACACTGCGCATTTTCAACACGTTGAAGTTTTACATACCGAGCTTGACCAGGGCTATAAAATATAGTTTCGTAATACTAATCACATTATGTGAGGAAAAAAACTCGGCGTATCTAGCTGCATGACGTCCGTTGATTTATGGCGGTGGCTGCTTGCAGGCTTGCTTAATTGCACCGGTTAAGTGTTTTATGACGTACTGAACGTTTCATATATATGCACATGTTTAATCGATGCGTAATGCATACTGAATTATGTTCGAATTTGTCGGTACATTGTAAATTGCATTGGAATAGGCAAATTGACGGACATCATAAATCTTTATTACATAGCAACAGAGTCGCTAATGTATTGGAACCAATTGTAACATTGAAAGAGTCTCCCACATTCGGGAAATAGCTCCAATAAACTGAAAAAAAATGGGAGGTGCCCATGAACATTTCGGACTTGCGCAGTTAATTTTTGTAATTTGATCATTTAAGCAATTCATGTCTGAATTCGATATAAATCTGCGTTAAATAACCAGCGCACTAATAAAACGACCCACTACCTACATATCTTTACTCTATCGTATCCTAAAGTAATAACAGTTCAAAATCCTTGCGCCAATGCTGACCGATTATCGATTAGCAACGATCGAAATCAATCTCTTGTAATTGTTGCTAACTGTGTCATGGCGGCGCGGGCGGAAACAGATGTTTTGCACTGATGTAGTTATATACAACACTAACATCGTGTCTTCGTCTGTATATTAATTATTATATTCTCTATAAATAATAATAATAATTACACCCAACAATCACATACGTCTACATAGTCTTAACCCCAAGTTAAGATCAAGACAAAATTCTGTCGTGGGTACCAGAAGCCACGAGAGACTTTTCGGTCTGACAAACACCCAGACCCGAGGAAAACACTTGTGAGCCTCCCAAATATTTATCTCAGTGTGGAGATTGAACCCGCAGCTTCCATTTCAAGCGGCGTCTATTCAATTGCACTACGGAGGCTGGCTATATGGCTCCTATATCATCTTATATATATTGTATTTTTATACAGCCTCAAGCTGGCAACACTAACACTACTGTATTTTGCTATAGTATTCTGTTCTCTGCAAAGGACGGTATCATCCTAAGTCTTCTTTTTCACTGCTGAGCCCAAAGTTTTCTACAGAGAATTTTGGAAGCGACTTCCATCCAGCGACTTTCTGTAACCTTAATTAGATCTTACCTATTCATAAAATTATGTAGTCATGTGGAGTTATTATCTTATAGATATTTTATCATAAGGTAAATCTGAACTCTTTTATTGATTATTTTTTAGTTTAATTCGAAGTAAGAAATAAATTCACGCTAAATTATCGGCGGTATATACGTAACACGTAAAAAACAAATATAACAGCTAATTACTAGTGCTTAGCCTGGTTCCTGAGGTGATCACAAGAATTATCTCAGAAAGTGTCACGAAATGTGGTCACGCCGTATTTTATTGCTTTTTTTTGTTATGTGTTCTTAGGTCCATAACGTTCCTGCTGATTTAAAAAAATACCAGAGATAGATCTATTGACCAACTAAGACTAATTTGCCATTCGAAATAATTAATTAAATATTTTCTATTAAAAATAAGCCGTTTCCAAATAATAATTCACAAAATAAAAACCTGACCAGTAATAATCGTGTGCATTTCTTCGATTTGGCAAGTTGATTTATGCAGAATTAAATCGGCCAGAGACGCTTCCGAATGTTAGCAACAGTTCCACAACTGGTTCCCAACTGGGTCACGCTATTTCGTATTATTACTAGACTATCATCTGCCGAATATTGCCTCATCCGTGTTCTATGACATTTGTAGAAAATGTCTTACTTCATGGTATTTGAAAATATATATTTAATGGGAAATACATCATTTCTTATCTCTATTCCGCATCTCACGAAATTACATTAATATTACTTAACTTAAATTTGTAATCATTAAAAAAAATAACTTTAAAAATATTTTATAACGTGCAGTCTCGATATAATTCTGTGGTGCAGAGTTTTATCGAAATTGGTCCAACGAGATTTCACGACGAAGCCACAGATTTGCAACACCCATGGATAATTGTAGCAGAATGCTATTTGATATTACGTTTAGTCTCCATTAAACCACTGTGCCCATAAAAAATAATTGTTATTACAAATGCCACACTTCCCTAGAACTATAAAACAATTAAAATATATTTTATTAATAAATCGTTTACGTGTGGTGGATATCAGTTTGAGTATAACGGGGTTATGAGTTGCACGTCTCTATGAAGATGTGATAAAGTAATGGAGATCCATATTAGAGCACTAGAGACAATGTCTAAGGGAATATCATCTTGATCATTATTCTTATCCGTAAGGATTTTCACAGTTAAAAAGCCTGCATCCACTTTTTCCCAAGACTTTTTAATTGAGGCGTTACTACTTTTTTAATTTTGTGTGGCCTGTAGGAGAAAAAATATAGACAGCATTATATTTTTGTAAATGTTCGACATTAAGGCCAAAGCTTTTTTATACAACATGTTTGGCAAAGCCTTAGTTTTTTATTAACAAACAAAATGTTATGTCATCATCATCTCATCCACAATACATTAAATTAGATTCGATTTAGGTATTGTGACAGATATTTTTCTTTTATGGTCTGCTCGTAACATAACACATATGTATTTATGGAAGTGTAGGTAGTGGAGCAAACAATACACCTACATTTTGTCAACAGGACATTTGTTTGAGTTGTGTAACAAAACGCATAGTCATATCTGGTGGAGGCGTTCCGTCGTGGGGAGCTACCGGCCCTTAGAGAAGTCGAGGCCGTTCGGGCCTCCTTCCGCACGGCTGCAGTGGAGGAGTGGCGCACCAGACTGAACAATCCCAGTGCTGGTGTTTGGACCATCGCGGCAGTGCGTCCTGTCCTAGACCAGTGGCTGGGCAGGCGCCACGGCGAGATGACGTTCCGCCTGACACAGGTTCTGTCGGGGCATGGCTGTTTCGGCAGATACCTGTGGCGGGTGGCAAGAAGGGAAGAATCCGCCGTGTGTCACCATTGTGACAACTGCCCGGAGGACACAGCCCAGCACACTCTCTCGGAGTGTCCAGCTTGGGAAGAGGAGCGTGCAGCTCTCCGAGCAGCCATCGGAGAGGACCTCTCACTCTCAGCCGTGATTCCTTCCATGGTTGAGAGTAGGAGGTCATGGCAGGCCATGCTCACCTTCTGTGAGATCATCGTCTCGCAGAAGGAGAGTGCGGGGCGGGATCGTGAGCGGAACGATCCCACCCGCCGCCGCCAACCGAGAAGGAGGCGCCGGGTGAATGACAATGGCTGACCCGGCGCCCCGCCCAGTGGTCAAGGGGCGCCAGAATTCCACCACGGTATCCCCTGCCTGTCGTAAGAGGCGACTAAAAAAAGGGGTCATCGGGGTCGCTAAGCACACAGCGGGGGCTGTGTGCTCATGTCGGGAGTGACCCCGAGATGGGCGGCAGAACGTGTGGCCTCGTGTCTGTCGCGGACGCCCATCTCACCATGGGCGTCCGAAGTAGGGAAAGTGAGGGCATCTGCGCCCTCCCAACCTGTGAGGAGCCATATTTGGCAGTGCGCCGGGTGACACGGCGAGTTAAATGGGCGCCATATGCCTGTCCACATCGCCTGTCACCCATAACGCGCGTGATGGCCACCGAGAGGTTTTAGTCGGTATGCCGGCAAAAGATCTTTTTAGATCTCGGTAGGGACCCAGCCTGATAACAGGCTGGAAGGCCGGAGACCCCGACATGCCCCTTCCGATCTCCCCCGAGTGTCGGAAGGAAGGCTAAAGGAGCTTTACTCTCGTTAAAAAAAAAAAAAAAAAATAGTCATATCTGGTGACTGTATCTCGGGTCGACGATGTTTCTTTGTTGAACTAAAATGTAATCAAAAATGCACTCAGGTTGAGAACCGTACCAGTGTTTTATTAACCTGCCTATTATTATATCGTCGTGAAATTCATAACGTTTGAAATTATGAAATTAAATTAATCATTTATTATGCAATAAATGAAAATATTCGATTTTTTTTTGTATTGCCTAGGTCCAGCATTCGAGCAAACAGGTCACCTGATGGTAAGTGATCATTGCCGCCTATTGACATCCATAACGTTGCGATTATAGATGTGTGGCCAGCCCATCAAATCAGGACGAGGCAGGACGGAAAAAGCATGGGTAAAGGGAAGGATTGGACATCCAGCAATCTCGTTCAGCGGACGAAATGCGAAAACGAAGCTGTCGCTTCATGTCGATCTATTGTGAGACAGTAGTACTACAGCACGACCCAGCCCATTAATACTGAGTCATGACTAACGACAGCCACTTCCAGAAATCATACATTCTACCACCAGTAGATCCATTATATCCGATACGTCAATAAAAATCGTCTCTCAGGAGTGAAGTGATTTCGCCACAGCTCATGCGACACGGTTACTTGGCCATTAAACGGAATATTGCATTGTTTTGTCGAGCGCCTTTCGTAAGGCACATGCTTGCACGTTTGGAAAACGCTCGGCACGTGTGTTGACCGAAAGAAAGTTGATCATAAATGTCCTTAATGCAATGCCAGGTGAACTGCCGCAGAAGATTAAATTTATCTTTGACATTTGTATGAGCTAATACGTGTGCTACTGTTGTCCACAGGTTTCTATTGCAATCGAAAGGGACTGTGGTTTAGTTGTTCAATTTGAATCTTACAAAGGCGGCTAATATATGTTTGTTAATGTGACGTAATTAATTTTGTGATCATTGTCCGGCCCTTGAATTCACCTAATCCAAATTGTTAAATTTTCTGTATCTTTTATCTAAATATATCAATGTATATATTGAGAAATGGTTAATGTCATAAGTAACAATAATGTCATGTATCAATATAACATTATAATGTCAATTATATTACAATAAAAAAATTAAAAAAAATGACCAAATTATTCTCAAGCAGTTTTGACTTCCGTATCTTCTTTAATATGCCTTTTACATAAATTAGTTTTAGAAAACATCTTTTTATTACAAAACCGCTAGCTAAGCTTGACAAAATAATTTACACACTACATTAATGGCGAAAATCACTTAGTGAACATCCAACGTTTATGACACGGTGCATCCGCGTATCTGTGGTTTGACGGAATAAATTCGGTGTAAAGTAACGGATCGGCCGGTTGGCAGATAGCACCGTCGGCCACTTTATAGACGGTGTAAAACTTTGAGTCCCCGCGGTGAACTATGTTTTGTATGGACAGCAAATAAGATACGCTATTGTTTTATATTTAAAATGATTTTAATTTTGTGAGAATAAGAAGAAGAGCTTGTAAATTTTGGAGGGTAAGCAGGGGTGTCACGAATGTCATCCAGAACGAAAACCTTAATTCTATACTAAGATGAGATAGGGGGTAAGGAAATTACCATAAACTGTTCATATTATACTGTTTATTTTGTGGCAATACAACATGAAAAGTAACGAATATTGACAGTATATTTTATGTCATTACTATTTTGGTATACCTTTGAACATGGTGAAAGAAGATGTAGGGTTAAATAATTTTACTGTGCCTTAGGATAATTTAAAATAAATATATTAACTGACCAATTTAAAAATAAATCTAACATACCACATACAACTAAAATATGAATAAACTTCACACGACGACTGTACTTACGTTTCGTAAAGAGGACAATAAATTGAAGGTTATTTAGTTATTACGTATATTGTAGCAGGTCGGTGATAAAACGTTATCACGGCGCATAACTCACAGCACAATAACTTCATATTTCACACGTTTGAGGCTGCGGCCGTGTTGAATAATACCCGGCTAATTTATATGGCCCACTGGATTTATCGTTGCGTGCGACTGTACTCCTGTATGGCGGTTATTTGAAATTTGATGTTGCATTCGATTTATTTTTTGCTTTATAATGTGTTGTTGGGATTTTCAACTCTACTTATTTGATGAGAACATAATTGATCAGTTCGAAGTATTCGATTTTAATGCCATTACTTTCCATTATTATATTATAACACAAACATATATAAAATATAACCATTTTATAACAAAAGGAATAAATAAATGTAACAAAAGAAAATGATAGTGATAAATAGGAAAAAAAAGATGTCTAATGATTGCGATTAATAGAATTGAATATCATTATTATTGTAGTTTAACGATGGATCTCACAAATTAAATCTTTTTTTTAATTATAATGGCGTGCTTTCCATATTGACTTCAAATCCTAATCAAGAACATAAATTGTGAACAAGAATAATAAATAAAATATTTTTTAAACATTAATTTTAATATGTCTATAAATCACAGAGTGGGCCAAATAGTTTCGAAGTGTTTTATTAATCGAGGAAACATTGGTTTTTTCGTATTAATAAAATTAAATGCGAATGAAACCCGATCTGTAAAGCTGACAGTATACATTAATGTAAGTCTTGATAGCTTAAGTACTGAAAATATAAATTCGTGGCAATATTGTTGACGACGGTTTAATTTCATTCCACTTTTTGTACTGGTAATATGGGTCAGACAAATGAGTCACTAGTACTTAATAGTAAATGGTTATCGCTGCTTAATTTTAATAGTATAATAATCTATACTAATATTATAAAGAGGAAAGATTTGATTTTGGTTTGAAAGTTTGTTTGCATTCAATAGGTCTGAAACTGCCGTACCGATTTAAAGTATTCTTTTACCATTGGAATCCTACGTCATCCCAGATGAACGTTGGCGATAGAATATTGTCAAGAAAGTGTATCTGTACTGGAGGGACCGGGCTGGGCCGCTAGAAAAAAATATATACTTGTATGATTATGTCAGTACATGCATCTAATGGTACGCACAGTGGAATCGGTATAGAGTTTATTTAAAGCGAAAAGTTAAAGCAAATATGTCCTATTATTTTGCTTTTATCTAAGACTTTAGTACCACCTTGTTCGAGTTAGTGATTATTTCATACTCAAGTCAAGTTTGACGACAGCATTGGTAGCACTCTCAATTTTATTATTGTCCAGATAGAGTAAGCAATTTCTGTTTGTTGTCTAATCTGTTGCCTAGAAGAGATCGCTCATAACGATAAGACCGCCAATTGTTCACTGATTTGTAGGGTTTTTATGTCTTATTTTTCTGTAATTTGTGGTGATCAATAAAGTGTTGTGTATCCGCAATGGTGAAATTTCTATCCACATGCTTTTCAGTGTTATTAGTCGAAATCAGTTCCGCCTTTCTTTGTCTACAAAAAATAAACAACAGTTAATGCGTTTTATTTCAACATATCTCTAGGAGAAAGCCACTAACTTCACGCTCTATTCCCGAGGTCTGACACACGCGAACGTCTTGATAAAATTTAGCACCTATTTGTTATTACGGGCGTGGAAAAGTGATATGCAAATGGGAATTATTGAAAACACTTTTTCATCGGGCATACGTCTCACTGCCTAATAAACATGTCGTTTGCGTGCCTTTCATTATTAATTATTCATTATTACGTATTTACACACGCAATTAAAGACATTTTTACGATGGCCAACATCTCGAGCTGGTTCAGTGGGTGGGACGTATCCAGGTGCTTTTCTGGGAGGTTAAATAATGATGTCAGTAAGTTGTAAATGAAAATGAAAAAAATAAAGTTCCTTGCATGATTTTGTTTTATGTAACAAAAAATGATAAGGAATGCGTTTTTTTGGTTAATATGCATTTGGTTAATAAATATACATCAAGCCGTATGATTTTTTCTGTCTTGACATAGTCTAAATAAAAGTTTTTCTTTTTATTTTTTTACACTAAAAAACAGCTGGTCCTATAGTAATGGATACTTATAACATATTTTTATACAACTATCAAATAACTTTATCTGACCGAGGTATAAAGGGCGATCAAGTCCCCTTAAAAATTAGTAAGATCCGTGCCTGACAAATAGTTACTAATGAATGTATCCGTAATTATTGTCATCGTAAAATATTTGTAGGTTTATTGTATGCGATTACCTATCGTATTGGCTACCAACTTGTGTAATTAGGGTTTCTCTAAAAAGAGATACATTTTTATTGCTTGTTGTCATTAGTCTAGAGAAAATTTAGGGCGGTCAGTACTAGATGCTGTTGATGAATTACTACCCATACTGAGAGTTTAGTCATGCTTTTGCATTATGTTGGATTGTTTTAGAACACGGAAAAATGACTGTTCTACGTTTTATGATGGTGAATTCAGTTGTATTCAGAGTTCAATATAGCTATGCCAGATGCCCGGTATCCTTTTCTTCTTCCCATCCTTATATCTTCACGCTCACCTCCCGATTTGGTGGGCCGACAACACATCCATGACCCAAGCAGCAAGCTTTGATGTTCATGAGTTGCAGTGATAACTTACCATCAGGTGACTTGCTTGATCGTTAGCCTGACCGAATGTATAAGAAAAACCCACCCTATTCATAACCCAACACAGATGACCCAGGTAAAATGCGTTGATCACTGCAGTGGTTTTAATATTTAGCAATTTAATACCTTGGATAGCTTTCTTTATATATTCAAATAAATTATAGCAATAACATTTTGCTATTATTTTTAGCTACAATTATACTATACTGTATCAGCCTATATACATCCCAAGCAGGGCACGGGCCTCCTCTACAACAGAAAATACGATTGAGAGCGCTACAACACAGGTCCAATAAACTAGCAAATGCGAAACGATACATCTGATTACTTCATGACAACCACCACCGATGAGAATCTACAATGCTGCAACTGTAGATCAATTACTGGCTTTTCAAAATGGAATGGAAAAAGAACGAGAGGAGAATCAAGATACAGGGTGTCCATTTTTATGATTTTTGATACCTTCTATCGCCTTTTCGCCTCGCCTATCGTATCAGGATGTTCCCTAGTGTGGCAATGCCTGGGCGAGTTTCGCAAGCACCGGCCGCTCTATTAGTCGCCATTCCGAGTGACCTGTCGCCAAGGAAGGTCGCCCGGCTGACTCCTGCCACCGACCACTTATCTGTACCGGATTGTTGGATTAGTGTGGATGTTACTTTACTGTCGTTTTATTATTGTTTTTTTTGTTAGCATTGATTTTAGTTCCTTTGCTTTATACTTAAATAAATACTTGTGGAGCAGATGCTTACAATAACTGTATTTTAAGTGTAATTTTAAAGCATTTGTTAGATTAGCAACCAAAATAAAAAACATACTTATTTTTCTGTAATAATTAGGTTGGTTATCCGAGCATAGAGATATTTAGTTGAGTCGAAATACATTCAAGTGGCTTACTTAAAATTAGTTAAAATATAAACGTGTTAGCTCTTTGAAATCAGTTAATTTAACCACCCATTATTTCTGCGACTTATTTGATGAGCAGATAATTATCCTACTTGTATAAAAAACAACTGATTAAATTACCAACATATAAAAAAAATACCAGTCATATCCACACTAACAGAACGCACGCGTAGTATCGCGCGTCTAGCTATCTCTATCTAAAACGTAAACAATCTGGTCGGTGGATTTCAACAGCCGCGGCGGTATGTCCACACCGGCTGGTAACATTACTGTTAACTCGCCTAAAATATCGCCGCTTCAGGCCCGGCACATACCGTCCAATTTTATCACGCGTATCGGCTTGATGTGTCAGTTTATATATGTTTTTAAATATTTTTTATTATTTTAAAATTTGGAATTATTATGTTATATAAAAGTATCACTTTGCTGTGTCATTGTTATTATCATCTACGGATTATCCACAGTCATAAGGCTTCGTCAGATTTCTAAAGACTAGTTAGATAGTGATAGACCCGTGTCTACTTTTTCCTATGAGATAATCTCCCTGATTTTTGTTTATTAAACCTGTATAGTATTTGTATTGACGGTGAACTTTTATTATTGATTGCATAAAACCAGAAATATGATACTTTAAGCTGTGCTGGCACAATACTAACTTAATGGTTTTAAAAAAGTCACCATCACACTCTATAAGTTGCTTGGGAGGAAATAATAGATAATGTTTCTCCTTTTTGACTGCCTCGGTGGCGTAGTTGTACTAAGACACGCTTGCAAAGCTGAGGTCTCGGGTTCGAATCCCGAGTCGGCCAAAGTGATATTGAATTTTTCTATTCATTATTAGCCCGGAGTTAGGAATTTGTGCCCGATATGGCGATAGGCTCGCTACCTATCACAACGTGGGATGGAACATACAAGACGAAACGTGGGTGTATAGGCACCTCTGCCTACCCCTTCTGGGAAAAAGGCGTGAATTTATGTATGTATGTATGTATGTATGTTTCCCCTTTTTTTAGACTTAATGGGAAATTAAGAAAGCAAGTAACCAAAGCAGGTACCCTTATAAGCCGGATAAGCAAAAAATCGCAAAGATTGATAGTACACAAACCGCCTAAATAGTATTTGGTGCGACCTCGGCCCGCCTTATCATCAATAGCGATTTGCGAGATAGTTTATCCTTCTACAACATATCGGGTGTCGATTTAAAATCATTCTCAAGGTACCGCCACCTAAAGCATTTTGTAACTATTTCTTTATGTCTATATGTGATATATTTAATGGATTTCTGAGAAGTTTACGTTTGACGGGTCGTAAACTCAGCTAACTCGTTTGGTGGATTTACCCATTTTTTTTTTCTTTTTATTCGCATAAAATATTTCGAGTTAGACACATTAGTAAAGTCGCAATCAAATTTTACGACGTGAAAGCCTCGTAATGCCGTCAAATTGTCGAGATTATGTTAGAATAAATTTCTAAAATATAACACAAACACAATAATTGAATGATAAAAAAAAGATAATAAAACGATATCTAATGTAACAATCCTTAGGATTTGAATAATGCAAACAAGCACTTACAAAGTGAGAGATTACTTACTTCACGCTTTTTTAATTTCAATTTTACATATTAATGTACGAGACGAGCCATTATGCATAAATCATTTGTTTTATAATGGTAGCATTTTTCATTTCCAATTAGTTCACCTAAGCGGCCGCTATCAATCATTACACGGGCGGTTATCCGAACGCGTTCCGCGATCGTATGATATAAAATGTTATTTATCCGCTTTATTTACGTACTTGAGCGTCGGGGAACGTAATTGCACTTAAATAATACACGTCTTGTACCGTACTACGCTTATAAGGAGATAGCTGACCGATTACACCGATTAGACTTATTAACTACTTAAATGAATTGCCAAGCCGATATTTTTTTCTCTAATAGCTCGCATTCCGTTATTACAACATGAAAGTATAAAAAAACTTTAATTCTCACCTAACTGAACATATGTGGTTTTTTTTCGGACTATTAAAAAGTATGTATGTCTAATTCCAAGAACTCAACAGAAGAAAACGGATTGCGTTGAAGTCTTTTGTTTTGAAGTAAAATATTTTTTTTTGTTCGCACCAGTTAATAATTTAACGAAATTATGGATTGTTACCTTTATTTATTATTTCCAAACAAAATTGTTTATCGAAGTGTTTCTGATGATGTTGCCTAATATTTAATAATTTGGTGGCAATTTTGCAAAAACTGGTTTCATAAAAACTAATGGTCAATTTTGAGTACGAACTAATAATGATACGTTTGCCAACTTAGTGTGAAGTTACCAATAAATCTCTTTTAATTGATTAATAAAAAATAAACGTTTTATGAAAAATAAAAATAAACTTAACCCACTATGTTACGTTTAGTCATCGAAGACACTTTTATTCAAATGCACTTGAATGATGACATTAAGCAGCGACCTCCCAAGCCGCTACAATGTAAAGCTAGTTACACACAATCGCCAACAAAGCCCATTGACGAAACAAAAATCAATATATATTTGTTACAACATTTTCAATATGATTTAATAACAAAAAATCAATCACGACTCAACTGAAACCCTGTCAGTCAATGGCGCGGGTACATCGGCCATTCATCATACATTAATCGAAAACATCCACCCATCTTGTATGAACCTCGGGATTGTTGAATGAAAGGAAAGAGATGGAGCATGTTCGCTCATAAGTAAGAAAGAGTCGGCGATAGCATTACAAAAGCATTTCGATTTCTGTCCAACGTCGATACACGATAAATCTTCGATTCCTCTTTTTTGTGACGCGATAAGCAGTTCTCTGTACGAGACAGCTCGCGGCTACTGGGTTTCGGATACGATTCTGTTTGTTCGTTTTCGTTTTATGGACAATTTTATGTCGATTGCTTTCAATGAATTGTATTAATATCGTGCCTTTTTGTTTTGTGGTTGATTTAAAGGTTTATCGCGGGGTTTACGACGTGTTTCGATCGGAAAATGATGGCTGAATAATTTGCTTTATAAAGTGTTTACATGTTATAGGATACGATGGCTTTATGTGTGGTTTTTATGCTGGTTGGAACGGTGGTGTTTTGATGGTAATGCGGTTTGACTTGCTCATACTTTTGTGATGGAAGTCAGCACGTGCTAAGGATATTTTTAACATCGTATTTTTTATAGCGGTGAAGGAAATCATCGTGTGAAAACCTACATACTAAATTGATTTGTGAGAATTCCTATGGTATCTAAAGTCCGCCAACTCACACTAGACCAGCGAGGTGGACTATATGGCCTTATCACTCTCTAACGTACTCTCGATTGTAGAGGGGGCCCGTGTCCTGCAGTGGGACGTATATGGGTTGATATAGATAATGTTTTATACCATAATGCGGTATCAATTAATAATCAATTGCAATACTGTTAAATATAATAAATATCGACAATAAGTCAGTTCCAAACCGTATAAGTTACGATTGCCTTTACCTAAATAAAACCAGTTAGGTAATTAGTAACTTAAAGACAATTAAAATTTATAGAATTTCTTATTCCATAGCACCTATCATATTAAATATAACGAATGAACATTTCAACTGCTTAATATACAATTTTCCATTCAATTAGCATTACGAACATTTAAAAATGCCATATAATCGTGTATATAAATCATCGATTGACATTTACTTCACATAAATTGCGGATAATCTGTAATCATATGAATATATACACATAAAATAATAATTTGTTTGGATATGTGAAAATTAACTAAAGTAATCAACACAGTAGCTCGTGCTCTCTAATTTTCATTAGAGGGGATAACATTTAATTCCTAAGATGGGACCCGTGACCCCCATACGGTTTACTAATTCCTTGTTCACACAGAGTGAATAAATATTTTATTTCTATATGTGACATTTTACTCTTCTCCCTCTCTTTTTTTAGTCATAGGAAGTTCATAGACCTTCAAGGATTTCCACATTGAGCTGGAAGCGGCTTGCATCCAACAACTTACTGCAATCTCAACCAGGGAGGACGTCCACCTTGTAGGCAGGCGTCTACTACTACGCTTGCCTGTAATTACACTTACTGAAACTTAAAATACAACATTCTTATTAATAGACTTGTGAACATAAATTAAAAAATGAATAGTATGACTTTTCCAAGCACATGTGCCTCCCGATATTAGACCTTCAATACGACTCTGTAAAATCATGCGTATTTTTACATAATCATTGATAATAAATATGGAATTATGTCATCTTTATGTCATATTAATTTGATTCAAACTCAGATTATTAATATGTATCTCGTTTAATAACATGTTACAGTTGTTTGTGCTGATAAAATTTGAGTAAATTTTGGAGTGCTCCTAGCTTTTATACTTAGATATTTATTTATATATTCGTACATATTTGTTCTTTTATGGCCCTCTATTGGTAATCTCTTCTCAACACTTTAAAAGGGCTACAAGTATAGTATATTGTAGTTCTAGTTTTTGAAAACTTTGACGGTATTATATATGTGGACATACACTTTGGATCTGTCTTAAATATTGTGTTGTACAGATTAAAAAACTTGTAGGTTTGTACATCAAATATGTTAATTAAATATAAGTGTTCTAGCCACCCTCACCATTATTACACTGACAGACGTCAGCCGGAGTGGACGGGTCTCAGACACTGGAATTCAACCACTCTATTTCATCATCTATTTCTATACCTTTAGGTATAGACACCAGAAAAAAAAAACAAATATATTTCCATATATCACAATGCCAGTCACAAATCTTCATCAACATTTAACAGATGATACTGCGTCATGAGTCTTGTGTCAGTATTGTCAGTGCAATCACGCAGGCTTCCACTTAACAGCTGGTGCTACTATACTAGACATTTCCATCAAGAAAATATTTTTATCGCGACAAACACACGTCTTGCTAATTACTGAGTGGACGTGATCGAGAATTAAACTGATCGCTGTGAAATTTATTATGAACGTTCAAATTATGAGTTTAATTGGAGACGTCCGCCATTTACGCGCGTGATTGATCACTCGCTTTCTCAAAGAAAAGCACTTGATTGAGGTGAAATTTCATATTTTTCACACAAAATAAGGAAAAAGGCTGAGGCTCAATTATGGATGAAAGTGTTTTATTTTTATTCATGTAGTCCAACCAGGAAGGTTAAGGCCAAAACAGAGATGAGTGGATTTAAGGTTATAGGAACTCGTCAGATATCGAACATTTCCTACAGGACGCTGTGTGATATAATTAGCCTACTTAGGATGCCTTATATGTTTTATAGAACAGTTTTTTGGCTGAAAACAACGCTGATAATAACCATTCAAGACTAAAACGATTTAATATAAATTAAACGCTATCCATCTATTGTTTTTCCATCAATAGATTATATTTAAAAAAAATGCTTGGGATTAAGACACCAAAATTACACTTATCCAAAACCAGTCTACTTGAAATTCATGCATCCAAAGTTCTTCTATATGTAGCAGGTACAAAAAAAATGTTTATTATTCCCTGAGATAACAGTCATTCTATAGCCAAAAATGACTATAAACAGACTATCAACAAGAAAATAATGTGTAATAAGAATAACATTCTGCCATGACCTATTCAAAAGTAGATTATAAGTTGATTGCGTGTCTGTTCCCGTAAACTAAATTTACCATCCTTCCATCAAATGGGTGTGTAATAGTATTTAATTTGCGTAACACATAACTGCGCTGTGACCGCTTACGATCGCACCACGGCATGTTTGTCTGTGCGTTTGTATATTTTTATTATCTGTATCAGCTCATATATATCCCACTACAGGGCACGGGCCTCATCTGCCATTGAGTATGACTGAGAATGGTCAAGCCATATAGTCCACTATGCTGGCCTGGTGCGAGTTGGCGGACTTTAAATACCATAGAAATTCTTACAAATTGCTATGGTTTCCTCACAGTTCACCGCTACATTGCGTGGTGATTGACTATCAATACACACATGACTCCGAAGTCAAAGGTGTGCTCTGAATTTCGAACCCATGTCTACCGTGAACATGTTGGCAGCCGCGTATGGTCCGGTAAACGGCCGCCACGCAATTGTTACATTCTTTATTAACAAAAATATCTTATTTTTTTTTTTGTCTTCATTCATTGTGAATTTAATCAGCTTAATTTAATAAGTGAGATTATCAATCGTCTTTATTTACCTATAATTTAAAAGGCACTTAAAAATCGAAATGAAAATGTTCTTTTTTCATTTCCTGCTTTGTTGTGTAATATGTTAAAAAATAAAGATACCACGCAATTTCCCTAGGAATTATCAATAAGCAAAGTCATATACCACAGATAGTCTCCCATCGCAGCCGCAACATCCTGGTCAACCCAACCCGGATGTGGCGCTTTTTTCGGCAATTTCTCGCATGTTACCGATAAACGTGTTAGCAGCGTTAAATTTTGTTAAGCGGACTTTATTGTGCGGCGCGTGTTGTATACTGTTTTTACGTACGATTTACAATATAGACCATTTTATTATTTTTTACGATTTCTTTTTCTCCTGTGAATATTTTAATTTTACAGTCATTAAGAGAAATATTTTTTTCCGAACGAAACTTGGTTTGAACTAACATTGTTAGATTTGCAAGACACACTCTTTGAAGTGTATTTTTTTCGTGTTATTGTTACAAACATCACTGTTTCATTTAATCGTTAAGTAAGAGAATATTTTCCAAAAACGAAAAACCTTCGTGCGAACCAGCATTATCAGATTATGTAGACGCAGTATCTGAAGTATATATTATATTTTTTCGTTTTATTGATAGGACCCTCATAGAAAACATATTAGCAGTTGCAGGAGTAAGGTAGTTTCGATAGGACTCTATAGAAAACCTTGGGAAAAGGCTATAGTCCGTATATTTCCTGAAAATGCAATTATTATATTTTTAATAAAATTCAACTATACAAAAAAGTCACAAGTCCATCCAATTGCACAAATGATTAATAATAAACGCATACGTGTACCGATTAATATTGGATGCAAAGTGCGCGGTCCGGTAATAACAGCCGGGGAAGATTATTTATTGTTACTGAGCCCGGGGCGGTGCCGCGTGGCTACTGGGCACTAGGCTCTGTAGTTATACGTAAGGTAAAATCTAGAATAATTCTAGATATTACCTCCGTTTTTGTTGGTTGCTTTAATAAAACCATTTAGGTGTAGTGAGGTTATTTTTTTTTGTTTTACTGGCACTACAATATGTCAATGCATCGAATTGTAATTGATATCCAAGTATCTGTCTAATAGTGTAATCTACTTCAGTATGATTTTAATGCTGAGGTTTTGGGTTCGATTGCTGGGTTGGGTTTAATACAAAAATAGAGTATCTGTGGCGATAGTAATGTATTTCCGCTTGGCTGTTAAGCCAGCTTGATCGAAACCTTATACTATAAAAGCTTATACGAAGGCAAAATCCGAAACACGAAGCACTATTACGGATTTCACAATATCGAGTAACATTATTATAAGTTTATTATGTAACTTAAACAAACACTTCGTTTGTTTTATTACTTCATTAATGTCATGATATCAATTATTAATATACTCAAAATTAATACACTTTTTCTGAGTTAAAACCACAACCCTACACATTTTTAATACATTTGTAGCAGTTTGCATGCGTTGTTTAAAGCTTTTGTTCACTCTTCCATAGAAAATCGTGAATTGCAGTTTTCGATGGAAGTTCCGATGAATACATTTTTGTTATAAAATTACCAAACGTCATTCAGCGTTCGAAACAATGAAGGGGTATATTTTGAGGTATTTCCGCCATATAGAACTAAAACCATCAGTATAGAGACAGATTTATGACGTCATCATAATTAATGATAAGCTAGGCAGGCTTATTTGACATACATACAATAAACAGCGAGCTTGCACGTAATATATAAAAACTATGGACATAACCAATAGCAAGAATATATAAATAAATAAACACCCAACAGTCACATACACAGTGCTGAACCCACACTAAGATCGAGTCTTGTGTCGTGAGTATCAGGAACTACGAGAGACTTTTCGGTCTCACAAACACCCAGACCCGAAACAAATACCCGTGGATTACATAAATATTTGTCTCGGTGCAGAAATTGAACCAGTGGCCTCACTTTTCTCAGCTGGCGTCCCACCAACTGCGCCACGGAGGCTGTAAATTTTTATTGTAAGCCATTAATTAATTTAATATGTATGTATATAGTGCCTTGGGAATCTTCTTCATCACATGAAACATGACATTTCCGTCGATTTTCTATAAGACACTGTAATTATTACTGTAATCCAAGGCAATTATAATAAAATAGCTCTGCTGCCTTAACAGTGACAAACACAGAGAACGCATAAGTTTAGCTACACGCATACTAGATGCGACAGAACACAACTTTCTCGAAGTTTGAAAACTGGCATGCCGACTACGCGTCCAAGTGACTGTTGTCGCGTAAGTAGATTTGCAACCAGCCGGATAATTATATCACCATATTTTACATAACGCATAAATCATAACTTGACCATTATGCCATCACACCGGTAATAAACAAGTGCAGACACAAAAAATATATTACTATACTCTCTGTGGTGATGACGATGCTGTAATTTTACCAATTTTGTTTTACTCTTGACGCGTAGTTTTTTAGAAAAATGAAAGCATAATGATGATAAAAGGAAAGTTATGCAGTTTTACCGCTATGCCTACTTGGAGACTAGCCGATTTAACAGTTTTTTTTTTAATATGTTGGCAAGTTGAACCTCAAGAAAAGCCAAAAGATGTCTGACGATACCACCGTCTTGTCGTTTCAGGCCCCAACCTTAAAAATACTATAAATAGTAAGGCTAACCTAGGATTCTCCTTTTGGAGATGGGGTTTACCCTATGATGATAAATTCCAAGATATCCAACTTATTTCTTAAATTTTAATTACTAATCTTTTGTTTTATTTTGTTAAAGGTATTCGATAGAATTATTATGAACAAAAGAAATACAAAATAAACATCAAAACGAAGCCCAGGCTTGTTTGCAACGGTAAACGGGCAGTACGAGTACCAGGCGAGCAGCACCGCACAGAAGTCCGTAAACCGATTTGATAATACATTTTATACAGGCCGTATCATAACTTGATTGTGACACAAGCCCGTCATCGCATGAACAGCAACATAAACAGACGGGAACAAAAACAACAGTCGAGTAGTTGATACGAGTGGTGGCCGAGCACCAGGCGAGCAGCGCAGCGCGGAGGTGGCCCGCGACCGGTCTGATAATGATACCACTGCCTTTTACGGACGGTTATGATGCGCGCACTTACTGTGGATACGACTGTGAAGGACATATTGTATTTATTGCGAAATGGTATTAAACGTTCTTCCTCATAAAAACGTATTATTTTTAGAGAATGGATTAAGTTACAGACTCTAATTAATTATAAGTATAAATTTCTGAATTGTATTCACATATTATAAAAAGGTAATCTTTCATATGTTACATAAACTGTAGTACTACAATAGCTAGTTAAGAGACTATTTGAACCCCATGGTGATACTTATATTAAAATTAAATAATCTAGTCTCGAATACTGGCGCAAGAATGAAAATTATCAAGCACAAAATTAATATTGTTGAGTGAGAACGATTGTTATATCAATAAATATTATCAGTTTAATATCAAACCGTCTCATCCACACTGCGTGAACGCGGAGGCCCTTCGCCGTCCAGTTTGTCCACTCTCATTAAGATCGCGAGTACGAGTGCGTTTTTCCACTGTTGACAGTTAGAAGCTCCTCGCTTCCATGCGATCCTGGTAGCTCGTCTGTGTCTAGGATATAGCTATGATCGTAGATAACGTGCATACGCTTGGTGCATGTACAAATATAGTTCTATACTAAGATATAGATAGATAGGTAGGATTTGTTTACCTAAGTGTATTCATTAGATCTAAACATTGCGCCATAACTCAGATTTCTGAAGAAAAATAATTGAATAATTTCTTCAAAATAACTACTTTTCTATTGTTTTGTTTTAATGCGAAACGCATGTATCTAGATAATATATTATATTTTTATTTGTCTAGCTGTACTAGTAGAACTTAACATGATGGTTCGCAGTCGATATAAGGGTTAGCAATTTATCTAAGATTTTTATTTCCGAGGCCCACCCATATCACGGTTGGCCATTTTCTTTTTCAATAATTCCTTTTTTTAGAGTATGAGCTATTAACGAATGCAAAATACATTGAAAATTTAATACGATACTTTTATGCATTTACGATATGTATAAAGTTACGTTGACGGCACACAACAGGAGAATCAAAACAACTAGGACAATTGCATACATATTCGGAAATATTATGAGTCAATGTTTTATAACCAATTAACTTTTGTTTAATTGGTATTAATTAATAATCAATTTTATTTTATCAGCTTATTATGCAATCAAACAAATAAATAACAGGCACTAAAATTTTATTTTACATTTTTTAAGATTCTATTAGTCACCAAATAGAACCAAACCTTAGTGAGAATGTTTTTAACATTTCAAACGATTTTATGAGACAGGCCTTCTTATATGGAACGCTCGGTGTAATGTCATCGATGGACGTTTGAGGCTTGTTAGGCCTTATCTAAAGTTGTTTCTTATGAGGTTTTATAATGTGCCAGTATTTTTTTATGTTTAGTATCGAGAGACGATCTTCGCAGGCAGATGGGCTTTAGTTTCTAAGCAATTGGCTTTAGTGGACTGCTATAGAAGTGGGAAATATAGCAGTGTCGGCAGTTCTTACACTGAGTCTCTCATGTAAGGGCTATCTGACTATCACTATATTCCTCCCGCCATACAGCAGTGTAAATGCATTGTTGTGTTTTCATAAATAGGTAGAGACATTCAAGAGGAAGAAATAATTTACAGTACAAAGCTAAGTCGTTGCCCGCTGTCACTACGAATGCTAAGATCATTTGCGCTTAAGAATTGATTTTAACGCGCTGTTCATAAATAGATGTTACTATGTTTATTTTTATAAGGATTATTAAGTCATCAGGTCAGCGAGGTTGACAGTCTTTCCCCATAATAAATATAAATAAATAAATACACCCAACAGACAAATACATAGTCCTGACCCCAGACTAAGACGGAATTTTGTGCCGCGATTATCAGAAACTACGAGAGACTTTTCGGTCTCACAAACACACACCCGAAAAAACTACCTTTGGTTCACACATATATTTGTTTCGGAGCGGGGATCGAAACCGCGGCCTCTCGTTTCACAGGCGGCGTCTAACCAACTGCCCCACGGAGGCTGTCAATAATGGCTGAAAAGTCATATTACATTATCCAGACTCCACACAACCCCAGTGTTTGTTGATGATTATTCCAGAGGTGTAATTTTGAGCAAAAATGAGTAGAACACAGCGCGGAAAATAAAATTGTGAATAATCTTTCTTATTGCTTTGTTATGTTTTGGGTTCAGCTTTTACATGTTAATCAATTTCGATCATGCCTGATATTTTCTTCCACGTACTACAAATTTCTGGAACCAATTGCCAACAACATTATTTCCGGACAAATACAACCTGGCAATTTTCAAAAAAAGAACTTATTCCCACCTTAATGCCGACTACGCAACTCTATGCCCTATGGTGCTACATATGTTCATAGGCGGCGGTGGTCATTTACCATCAGGTGAACCATATGCTCGTTTACCTCCTATAATATAAAAATGCTGACATAACCACGAGATAACCGTAGCTATTGGCTTTGCACTCACTATTGAAGCCATTTTTCAGAGTCTGGATGGAAACAGTCTATTTCCTATTCAGTAGGATTGAATGAAAAGATTTAACTATTGACAGTGACAAAAACCTTCATAGATTTTGGTACCAATTCGATGTGTGACCCTAGATGGTTATCAGAAACCAATAGCTACCACATTTAGAGAAATCCAAACGCGTCTCCTGAATTAGGTGTTGGTAGTAAAATCTAATTAAGCTTAAAATTCATTACGTTGAAATAGTTGAGCACTTTGGGACGCACGCATTACGACCACCTGTTTATCTCGCTATCTGCCGTGTGGGTGTGGATGCGGTCGGGAATCGAACCCGCTATCAGCGACACGCGGCTACCGGCCGGTCCAAATGCATTTCTCTTGTTAGTGTTAATAAGAGAGGCGCGGCCACTACCACGTGTTCTCGAACGGTAGTTAACTTTAGTTGTTATGGTTATTCGTTCGGTAAGAGGTTATCATTAATTACTATCGACGGGTGACAAATTCAATACTTTAAAATGTAAGTGGAATTTAAATCTAACGGTAGACAAATATTCAATATAAAAAAGTAAGCGACAAAACGAAATTAGGTAATAATTTAGTTATATTAGACTGCGTTGAGGTAGTCGATTAAAATGACTATTTGGAGAAATAACTAAATCACTATGCAATCTATGTGACTATAGCATGAAAGTGGACAAAAAGTAGTATTTATAATTGAGACTCAAATTAGAATCGAGACTATTTAAAAGTTAAGTCAGTGTAAATACAGCGTAAATAAGAATTTACTAAAGAATCTGTAAATCAATGCCACGTTGAAAACTGATCGGTAATTAATAATTAACTGCACAAAATAAAGAAATAATTTATCTTCGACGATTAAAAATAATTGTGATTTGCTTTTAATCACAAAATGCAACTGCAGTTAATATCTTTGGTTAATTACATCGTGGCAATTTAAGCGCTTATTATACGATAATGATCTGTGTTTATCGATTATTATCTTAAAAATAGTTTTTTACTTAATACCTTATTAAGATAAGAAAACTTAACATGTTCACGTTTTTTCCAACAGTAATGTATTTATTTATTTAATTATTTTTTGCACTCTACAGCGAAACAACAAAGAAATAACATAATAATAATAGTACAAGTGGCGGCCTTATAACACTAGATAATTTCTTACAGGCAACCATAGAATGGGTATTTAAATAGGAGAAAGAAAGGGCAGTCTAGAGCATAAATGAAATAATAGTAATCTACAAAGAATAATATACTACACTATTTAAGTACCTATAATATAAATACACATATACATATATAAATACATACAAAACATACACATATAATTATACAAATACTGTAATTACCAGTGGCTCGGAATCTATTATTAAAATAAAATAAAATTACATATAATTTTCTGTCAAATAAATGAAAACGAATTCGATTGAAGCTGGCATATTAGTGTGGACTAGCGAATGACGATCATCTCTCTTTGGTGTGTCCAAGTCTCTATTGAAATCACTTTGCAAATATGAAAGGGCTAAGAACTGATAACTTTTAAACAGCTTAACGATTATGCATGAAAAACAATCGAATACAAATAGTAAGGGCGATCACCTTGAATCAACTTTAGTTTGACTGTATATGGGAATTGGAATTCCTATTGGATTTATCGAATACTCGATAGAAATCAAGTTTTCAACACATATACGTTTTAAAATTCTGTTATACGGTGTACCCATGAGACAATATTGTAACCCTACATATTAGGTAATTATGAAATTAGAAGCACCATATAAAGCTTAAAATTTGAAAACAATCTTATGCCTCAAATCACAACGGTTTTTGCATTTTGAGTATCTCTTCGATCTTTTAATAAAAATACATAAGCATATGTATGGATTCCAACTAGATAGCGGCGCATAAAACATTGCCACGATCCACCTACCATCGCGTGGTTCATCCTTCAAATCAGAAACCAACCAAGATTTTTTATCAAATTTTATCGAATCAAGATTCAATCGATTCTTAGCGTTCACGAGAACTCTAGTTGGAGAAAAATCGATACTGTATACAAATATCGATTCGCAGAGTTAATGTTTAGTGCATGACGGCTGGGTGTGTTATTTTCTAATATTGTACGTATGAATCACGTTCGATCGACTGGAACGAGTTTAATGTTCTAATGATAATAATTACATAGAACTGCGCACGCATTGTTGCCTTCGTTTAGTTGTTTATTTGATGCTGTATAGGTATTTGCAATATTAAATACACCCAGTCTTGATCTTACAGTAAGATATCAAGTCTTGTGTCGTGGGTAGAAACTTAGACAGACTTCTGTTATAAGATTGGGATTTGATATCGATATTAATAATAGGTGTAACAAATGTTTGTCTCAGTGTTAGGATTCAATCAATGGACACGTGTTTTACATACGTCTTTTAAACCAAGGCTGTCGTTCTTTAATCACAATGAATTATAGTCACGTAGTCTCGTATCTAAAATTAAAAACGATTAAACCTTAATAAAAATCTTGAATTGCATCTGTATGATTCTGACAGTCGCAGTCTTCGATCAAATATAATCTAGATATAAGTAACGGCCTAAAAGACCGCCAAGAGAAATAAGCGTGTGCTCTTATTTGATTTTAGTATGGTCCAAAAACATAATAAATCTTAATTTAAAGAAATAAGGTTTATTGTGACCTAAAGTTGATTATAATTTAAGACTTTTTGCTACATCTCGTAGTTCGAAACTCAAATGTGCGGCCGCTTTTGGCGTGTGATTTTGTTCCGGACCTTGTATCTAGTATATATTTTATCGAAGGTCGCAGTACTATGTGAAGCTGTAAGTCCTAAACTTCATTAACCCAAAATATTTTATTTTATCTCTTTCCAAGTACCTTAGTAACAAAAACAGTAGATATTTTTTGTTGTAATTCGAAAAACGTGCATCTAAAATCAGTGCAGGCGTCGCACACGAGAGCCTGGGTTGGTGGTGCTGGGTCACGATTGCCCTCTATAGAGACATTGGGGTTTTGTTCGTTTTGCTGGTAATTAGTAAGTGAGGTGCGCAGGCGCCGCCGGACGCGATCCAACCGATACCGCTGAGAAATTCTTGTCGCCGCTGAAACATTTTTGTGACTATTTTTTTGGTGTTTGTTTGTTGTGGGAATTGTGTAGTGGCGATATGAAGATAGTTTCAGGTGGCGAAAATTGGAATTTAATGTTTTTGAATTTCAGTTATTAATTTATTGCTCACATCATGATTTTTTAAATCAAACCATAAATACCTAAAGCTCACCTAAATTAAAATAACATGAGTAATAGAAAAAAGAAATAATCAAGAACCAATTACCGACCAACCAATATAGACCACTCAATATCTATAAGTAATTTGGATAAGCCTCAAAAAATCTTAGGACGTCTCCATTTAATCCAGTTGGAATTTTAGTAGGGCGCTAATGAGCTTAGAGGATAAATAATATCACACTAATGATTTCTCACACATGATGAGTATTGGACTTTAAAGCTTTCCGGCTCTGTATTTATGTGCCTGAGAACCGTAAAAGAACGGTAGCTGTGATTACTCGTATTACAATATAAAGCAATTCTTTTTCCTTTTTGAAAATACAAAATGCTAAAAATGCTAAAAAAAATGCTAAAAAAGCTGTGGCGGAATTGTGTTGTTGTTCCAAATTCAAATATTCAAACCTTATAAGATTTCGATCTTATGCTTGGTTTATGTGGCTATAATTGTTAATATCTGGACAGCTCCTATGGCACAGTTGACTAAGAGGCTGGTTGTGACCCGAGGGGTGAATGTTTGGATCCCCGCACTGACAAAACATCTGTAAGCACAAATATATGGTTTGAGACTCGGTGTTATTAGAACTCCATGGTGAAGGTGATAAGATGCTGGCTGTGAAAGTAGAGGCCGCGGGTTTGATCCTTGCACCGACAGAATTTTTTGTGCGGCCCACAAAATATTACTCTCGGGTCTGGGTGTTTGTGAGACAGAAAAGTCTCTCGTAGTTCCTGATACCCACGACACTAGACTCGATCTTAATATGGGATCAGGACTATGTATGTGACTGTTGGGTGTATTTTATTTATTCATTGAACAATATAGAATTTAATCTCAATGATTTCCATTTAATACCCTTTACTAGGCAGCTATAAGAGACCCGTTGTCGTTTCTAAAAATCTCTAAGTACTCTAAATCCATTACCGATCACAAGTTTTTTTAACAACACTTTCTTATAACAAAAACAAGGTAATTAATATCCCACCGTCCGAAAGTGATAATACCTCGGAATCGACGTCATAATCACTGGGTCGGGTGCGCGATAGCGGTCCCTTTGCCGGTAAGTGGGTAAGCGTATTCATGCGTCTTTTTTTCTCTGTCGGCACTCCGCTCCGAGACACGGAATGAATTAAGCTACCGAATGATACGCGTACAGTAGTTAGATTTTGATTGCGGCTGTGTTTTGTCCCCTGTTTATCGGATGGGGATTTGTTTGGCCTTTTTTTTGTTGATTTATTAAAGGCGGGTGTCGCGTGATGGCATTCCGGATTGATATGTTGTTATCACTAATATTGTATTCAACATCATTATTTCTGTGTCGGTGTGCGAATGATATTTTGTATTTTTTCTTCTGTTGCATATTCGTCATCCTTATGGCATTATGCATGTTTGTATGAACGGTTATATATTTTTATTTTGAAGGCTGAATTTATGTGTAAAAAGTACCTATTTTTTTATTACTTTTCGTATTTTTAATACATATTGTTTTATACTAGTTTCATATTAGACACCTTCATTCCCATCAAATATTGTATTTCTTTTTTCAATTTTCCTTTAGTAAAATTTATCTTCCATATGTAATTTTCCATGTCCTTATGTGACGTTATAGATATTTTTTCAACAACTTACATCTTGTGTATACAACTATACTCATAGGGACTAACTTATTTATAATGACAAATATCAGCCGCACCCTCAACCTTATTGCGGCTGAAATTGATATATTTCATTGCGGGCTGAATGAATTCACAAAGATAGGAACACTCATAATATGTTATTATATGAATAATAAAAAAATGTGTTTAACATAGTTCTAAGATTTTAATATAGTTATAAGTAACAAATTAAATAAAATATTGAAATAAACACCCACTGAGCAGCTAAAAGCATTCAAAAATAAATTTCAATATTCTGTGTCGTTTTTTCAGCGGCCGGGGCGTGTGGCGTGTGCCGTGATAGCACTATCGGCAGATAAGGCGGCCACGATGCAGACTTATGTGCGACTCCACCCAATTAACATGTTCATTAGGACTGCGCCACTTGTCCCCGGAGAGGCGGGTGATGATAACGAATCATTTTTCCAGTATTAATAACTACAAAATTAATGATGAAGCATTTTGAGAGTCACGAGAGAACGCAAAAACATGTTACCTTTTTTATTTTATTAATTGTGGATTAAGGGTAGTTAAATTGTAAAAGTCACTGGATAGATGACTAATACCTCAGTCCGCCCCGTGATCATGAAAACTGTAAAGTAATCGAAACGTAGGGAAGTTAAAAAATGAAAAAATTAAACCAAATCCGCGATAAAATCCGTAAATAATAATTTTATTTCTGTATGTAGCATTTGCGTGAATCTCTGAAACCATTAATCACAGATTTGGCTATGGGTTACTGAATATGCTTTTTTAACTAATGATTTATTTTATTTATATTTGCCGTTGTGCTGTTATGTGCAATATTTCTAAAACTAGGAAAATGTTCACGTCTTTTAGTCTGAGACCTTTGATTACCATATCTATTGGAAATTACGACTTAAAGTACCCGCTTCTTTCCGACTTGGAAAGATAAGCGGTGAACAGCTCTTTCGGTATTAAAAGTGATTCAAAAGTACACCACTATGATAAAAAAAGTAGGAAGTGTGCGTTTTAGAAAATACATACAGGCTGAATCCACAACTTCCTTGTTTAAGCCGGATAAAACAGTGTATGACTACAATAAATTCATCACAAATTTAATTTACTGAAAACTCCGCAATAAACACTCGCGAGCAATACATAAAATTACTCTTATCTTGAATGTTATTGTAAAAAGGCAAGATTTTGGAACGTATTCCGTGTTGTTCCACATTTGGCCGAGTGGAAAGAAATCACGAGGTAATGGAGTTTAGTTCTAATTAGATTACTATCAACACAATATATCGTTTCCCTTCCGACGTAATTGGGAGGGCAATGAAAATTTCACGCTACGATGTGATTAATGCTGTATATAGTGATGGAACAGTATGGCAAGTGAGCTGTGTTTTTTTGATAGGAAAATAGATCGCAAAGACGCAATAGTTTGATGTCTATATCTTCTTTCTATACCATGTATACAAAAAAAAATTACATTTGAAAAGAAATTGGTGAGAATTGAATTATAGAGAACATAAATTAGAATTAAATAAGCGCAATCAGTAAATTTTGCTGCATATCGTACACGTAATCAGTTTCAATCGGCATAGTAGTAATTAACTGCGTACAATAAGTGGTAACACGTGTAAACTACTGACAGACAATTAGTCATGTGTGATCGCAGGAACAGTGCACAATACACATAATCATATGCTCATTATATTCTTATATGCCGATAACTGCAATTATTTCTCACATGTTACCCATAATATAGGTGGCACAATACTTAATAGTGACAACTAATAGCAATTTATGTGTCACAGACTTTTTACTGTTGGAAGGATTTGCATCGTGACAACTACCATACACATTTTCTGCAATTGCCATAATAGAGTTATTTTACCGTAACACTTTTTTTATATCATAGGTGTCAAACGAGCATATGATTCACCTGATGGTAAGTGATCACCGCCACCCATGAACATCTGCAACACCATAGATCATGGAAATGTGTTGCCAGCCTTTAGGGTTTACGCTCGTTTTTTGAAGGTCGTATTAGTCCAGAAATGCCACCGCTGGAAATTAGTTCCATAGATTTATAATACGTGGAAGAAAGTGTCCGGGAAACTAACTGTGGTGGGTTTGCAACCTTCAAGGTAATATGAGTATTTGGAAATTGAGAGTGAGTTTATATGAAATTATAGTTCTAATTACAAAAATCCATTTGGAATTCAGCTTCAAAATTTTGATACCATATTGTAATGCCATTTAACCTAGCAAGAAAAAACTCAACTTACTGTCCCAATAATAACTCGATACCTCCCATTCAAACTTACCATACTGAACCATTACTACACGCAGCGAGTATCGAAGGGCCGGCTCGCGCGGACCCGCGGAGGCGATCGAAATAATTTTATTGACGGAAGCCGATACTCATTAACGAGGCTACCGGGCGCGTCGCTCGCCGCTCACATAAACTGCGGCTATCTACGTGCGTTGGCCGAGCTACAGGCTGATGTCAGAACGGTAATGTTCTTGTTGGAGTTTTGAGATTTGCGGAAAATCGCTGGATTCAGATCGCTTTGAAGAAGGAAATACTTGTTGAAGGCCTGGGTTTAGCAGTAGACCTCCTGTGGCTGAGAAAAAAGAGTTCTTTGTTTTTACACAAAAGCTTTTCTGATGAGAATTTATAATTTCTGCGATATATTTTCCATGTTCAATTTTAATTCTAACTACTAAGTTGACTTATGTTTAATCCAGATTCTTATAAGAAACGAGTAAACCAAGAGATTATTATTATAAAGGTACTTAAAAATTATATAGATATATTTATTCTTATTAAAAATTATAAGCAAATAAATCAAAAGCGGTTGAATTCTAGCCACGGCCAACCAGGTCCCTTTAACGTAGATTTATTCTAAGGATTTCCTTAGAAGAGATCTATGTTCAGGTGTGAATTTTTGGTGGCTGAAGTTAACAGTTTTTCTTTTTAATATTATTAGTAATTTATTGTTCCTTCATAATAATAATATAAACACTATTCAATTTCATGATCAGAAACGAAAATACAGAAGTCACAATTACACAAAGAGCAACACGCTGTATACAAGCTGGCAGGTCGGCGCGGCGCATACGCATCGGATTCAGTTAAATGCTTCTTATCTCGGGCCCTAATGGCCTCGGTAACATGTCAATTCATCACATAAGAACATCTCACACGCACACACTTTTCTAAATCAACCTTTTTTCGACTGCCCACATACTTTTTGTGCGCCGCCGCTCCGGACATCGGTCACGATTCCAATTGAAATATCCTTTGATAACGTTGTGACAATAAGGCCTGTTGTAGGGCCAGTAGCGGAGAGCGGGAGGAAATAAATGAAAAAACTTTAAAAAATATTGCAAGGCTTTCAGTAGTAACACTAAATTAAACAAAAATATATTTTTTCGTTGCAATAGCAAAATATATTGCAATACGTCTTAAGGTGAATTTCACTTAAACAGAAAATATATCTGCCAGATTGGACCTCGTGGGACGAAACACACAAGGCGAAATGCGGGTGCCTTGGTAGCACCTCAGCCTACCCCTTCTGGGAAAAAGTCGTCAGTTTATTATCTGAAGTATGTAACTACTAATTTTCAATTATTACTTAGTATCTATTAAATCTAGTTTTCTTTTAATTCACTATTGCAGCGTCATTTAACTGAAGAATCTAAACGCAGTAATCGAACCAATTGACCTCCGATGTACCAACTGACGTTGAATAATATAAATGCGTATTTAATTCCCACTTATTTGTGTATATGTACATAATATCTGAATATTCGTGAATCAAGAAATTAAATTATACATGATTAAGTTCAATTTCCTTCAATTATTCATAATTTGTTCACTTAATTTTTCGTCATTTTCGAATACGCGTTAATTAGTTACAAATAATTGAGAAGGATTTTTCATAGTATAACAGCGGATAATCAGTAAGGATAAAAATAAGTTCTCTTGAACAAAGATTACAGGCGATAAATAGGGAATACCGAGCATACAATACCTACTTACTAACAGATAGAAATAAGACAGCAAATGCGACATAATATTGTTCCCATTTTTGGGGAAGGCAAGGAAGGAGAGTAAAAATAATCCAGTCAGAATTACTGGTGGATCGCGAAGGGTCAGCAGAGATGACATCATAACGTCTGTTTTTCAAAACATAACATACGTAACCTTTTTACCACAAGGTGCTTCTAGAACACTCACGTTTCGCTCGGTGTGTTCCATCCCACGATGTAATAGGGGGCGAACCTATTGCCATTTCGGGCACAAATTTCTGACTCCAGATTGATAATGAATAGAAACATTCAATATCACTTTGTCCGACCCAGGATTCGAACTCGAGACCACAAAGTTGCTGTCGTACGGTTGTACAAGTACGCCACCGAGACAGGCGTGTTTTTTTTTCACTCTATATATGACCTTTATTAACAAATCTTATACGAAAAATAATCTTAATAAAACTTAACTATCGCGCCTCTCCCCACTGTGGCAGCAGCCTCATTTGATTTGTATGTAATTCGCACATATAAAATTTAAATTATAACATCTTAAACAAAACGAATGATCCTGTAAAATGATCATGAGGTGTTTACTGAGTTTTTATATCAACATAAAACGTGTGGGAAAAAGAAATATTTCGAGAGGTTTGTTAAAAACGATATTGATGCTTGCCGCTCTTTTTATCTTCATGTAAATCATTTAAGAGTGAAGATGTTACGATTTTAAGATCGATATTTTTGTGGTAATTAATAATGATCAGCTTTAATTGTTAAGATAAATTATTATAAGTTTGGGTATATTCAGGCATTCTTTAAATATAATAATTAGAATTTGTAAAATTAAGATTAAGCTATGCAAAAGTCTATCGATCTCATGAAAAATAAGTAGCCATACAAGTTAGATTCGATACTTGGGAAAAGCAAGTGAATTTATGTGAGTTTTCGAATAATTTAATGAACATTAATTTTCCCATATTGAATTCAATAATTAAAGTTACAATTTGACATTGTCGTGTAACTCAATATTTTTCTTGTATTACAACGTAGCCCAAAATGTGTGATTCACAGTCGTGAGTCACTAAGATTGGTGTAAGTCTTCCAAATAAAGTAAGCAGTCGTTTTGAGTTCCATGCCATACATTACGACTTCTACAGAATTTATTTAATATTGATTAAATTTATTGTATGCAGATATTTCACAAGAAAACTTAGGACATCACATACATACATATATTCGATTTGAATAATAATTTAAAAAAGAATGCTGGTTATCTAATATGATAGTTTTTTAGAGTATAAGAAAGTGTTATGTTAATTTATTTTCAGGAAAGGGGTAATTAATAATGATAATAATAATTTAAAGTGCTGACTGTTTTATAGATCGCTAATAGGGGATGCTTCTGACAGGTTAGTGTGAAAATATTCACAGGAGATCTATGTTCCTTATTAGATGTTCATAGAAATAATGACGGTGTTATATTTCGTATTAGCCAAGCAGTATTTTTTATTAATATAGCACATATAGAATAATCTTATTAGACTTAAAGAAACACGTAGCATTCCACCAACATAACGGTCCACAAATCCTTTAATTAATATATTTAAAACATAAAATACGACAAAGATTTAAAAATCAAAAGATACCGAGATAAAGTCAACGCTGCCTGTTTCGAGAAATCGGCACCGACTATTCGCCGGACAAAAAAAGGCAACGGGCCGAACGATAACAACACTCGAGAATCGATTTCGTGAGTAACCATTTAATTATTATATCGATAATCTTGCATCAAGCGCAGGGGAAAATAAAATGAGTCGGTGTAATCGTCGCTTAGCGGCCGGTAGCTGCCGGCGATGTGATATTATCAACACACACAATATTTGGTCGGCGCGTCCGTTTGTTTATGGGCGGACATTTTTAACAATTCTAATTTAAATAGACAATTTCATTAATAATTCATACGTAATAGTTTTCTTTACTAAACAGGATCAATAAATTAAGTGTGTCTTATGCAAAATTTGTTAATATATCGTTAGGTGCAATCTCGTATTTTCCCAAAAATGAATGTTAATGTGCCTATATTGGAATTACCATACATATTTTTTGTCGATGGACCGTTAAATGTATCGCTTTCTATTCAAATAATTAACATAAAAACGCTAAAACAATTTAAATTAATTTAAAAATAGTTTTAGATATTTTTTGTTGAATATTTATTAATACCATTCTAAAAAGAAAGCCACTTCATATTTTATTGGGAAAGGTCAGGAAAGCGGAATTTTCTATATCGTCATCTACTAGAACAAGTCCACTGCAGAATCTAAGCACACAAAAATACAAAAACTTTATTGATTAAATTATTTTATTATATCAATTGCTTGATAATAATTACAATATAATTACAAAACACATTATTTATTTTTGGTATATTTGTAACATTTATTGTTGCCGAGTTAACCATGGTCCCATACTAAGCGCTACGTCTCCCTAACGGCCGTTCTCTATAATGTGCCTATATTGGAATAGGGAATATGCATGTCATTTTTTTATATTTTAAATCGATTCTGTATGTTATAACATTACCGTAAAAAAATATAAATTTAAAAAGTACAAAAAAATAATCAAAACTGCTATCAGTTTCGAAGCATTTAAACGCCATTTTGGCGCAAACCTCGCTGTGACGTCACAGGTCACGATATGAACAACGTAGTATTTGGATTAAGTTTCTTTCATTAATTGCTACAGAACTGTTTTTCGTGACAAAATAATCAATTTCATTTAATAATATAAAGAAAACACGAAATAACTCATCAACAAACGTAAAACAATACACTCAACAAGCTAAAACATTATAAGATCGTGACCAATGTCGTCACTTGCCTTTTCAAACATTTCGATAAAATTACGCGGCAAATATGAAATGTCATTTTTTAAGTATTTATTATTGCGATTTAGAGTTGATGAATTTAAAAAAATATCTTTAAGGTATATTTCTATATCAGTAAAGATTACAAAAAAAAAATGGATTGTTTTGGAGTTTCGTGCATATTCCCTATTACCACCATACATATTTTTGTCGATGGACCGTTAAATGTATCGCTTTCTATATAAATAATTAAGATAAAAATGCTAAAACAATTTAAATTGATTTAAAAACAGTTTTAGATATTTTTTGTTGAATATGTATTAATGCCATTCTAAATAGAAAGCCACTTCATATTTTATTGGGAAAGGTCAGGAAAGCGGATTTTTCTATATCGCCGTCTACTAGAACAAGTCTACTGCAGAATCCAAATACAAAAAATACAATATCTTTATTGATCAAATTATTTTCTTTTATCAATTGCTCGATAATTACAAAACATATTATTATCTATTTTTGGTATATTTGTAACATTTAGGCTGAGTTGCACAAACTAACTTTGCAAATACCTTTGCCTTTGGAACTGTCATCGCCATACATTTGAGACGTATTTGACCTTGCTAATGTATAGGATTGACATTTTCAAGGTCAAAGGTATTGGCAAAGTTAGTTCGTGCAATTGAGCCATATTGTTGCTGAGTTAACCATAGTCCCATACTAAACGCTAGGTCTCTCTAAAGGGCGTTCTCTATATTGTACCTATATTGGAATTACCACCATACATATTTTTGTCGATGGAACATTAAGTGTATCGCTTTCTATATAAATAATTAAGATAAAAATGCAAAAACAATTTAAATTGATTTAAAAACAGTTTTAGATATTTTTTGTTGAATATTTATTAAAACCATTCTAAATAGAAAGCCACTTCATATTTTATTGGGAAAGGTCAGGAAAGCGGATTTTTCTATGTCGTCATCTACTAGAACAAGTCTACTGCAGAATCCAAATACAAAAAATACAATATATTTATTGATCAAATTATTTTCTTTTATCAATTGCTCGATAATTACAAAACATATTATCTATTTTTGGTATATTTGTAACATTTAGGCTGAGTTGCACAAACTAACTTTGCAAATACCTTTGCCTTTGGAACTGTCATCGCCATACATTTGAGACGTATTTGACCTTGCTAATGTATGGGATTGACATTTTCAAGGTCAAAGGTATTGGCAAAGTTAGTTTGTGCAATTGAGCCTTTTTGTTGCTGAGTTAACCATAGTCCCATACTAAGCGCTAGGTCTCTCTAACGGGCGTTCTCTATATTGTGCCTATATTGGAATTACCACCACACATATTTTTGTCGATGGACCGTTAAGTGTATCGCTTTCTATTCAAATAATTAACATAAAAATGCAATAACAACTTAAATTGATTTCAAAATAATTTTAGATATTTTTTGTTGAATATGTATTTTTCTATTTACCATTCTAAATAGAAAACCAATATTTTATTGGGAAAGGTCAGGAAAGCGGATGTTTCTATATCGTCATCTACCATAACAAGTCCACTGCGAAATTTAAACACAAAACTTATAAAATCTTTAGTGTTTAAATGAATTTCTTATATCAATTGCTCGATAATTACAATATTATTACAAAACGTATAATATTATCTATTTTAGGTATATTTGTAACTTTTATTTTTGTTGATTTAACCATGGCCCCATACTATATAAAGTATATGGGCAGCCAGTGTCCAGTGACCTCCCAAGTAAATAAAAAAACAACTAACCCGATGTAAACGGAAAAAATCCAATAAGACTTAAAGCGCATCCAAATGTGTATAAAATAATACGCCAAGTGACTCCAGAGGTGCACAGCTAGTGTTTTCATAACACAGTCGATTTATAAGCGAAGATTACACATATCGGGCCTCGGATACGCTCGCGGTCATTCCACGTGTTTTTTCGCCTTGCACTCTAAATAATAATCTGAATGTACGAGAATATTAATAGGTATTGCTTTTTTATAATAACTGCGTAATTATGGAACGAGGCTTGGGTTGAACTAAGTATCTAAGATGTTGGATGTCATTGAAATTGTGTGTTTATGTTGTTATTTTTAGAAAAAAAATATAATTACTTTAATAACAAATTAAAGTTTTTTTGTCCTTTTTTACAGCGCTTATTGGAAGGAATATTACCAGCAGGTATCTCATTGTAGGAAACGGGCCTCCTCTATTATTGAGAGAAGTTTAGGCCACTTTTACCTATTCAGAAATGGATTTAACATGCCTTTAAAATGCTGACATATAGTTAGTTATTATTGCACACGAAAACATTTTTAACGAAAAATATTTTCTAAAACTACATACACATAATCGTATCGGACTCGTCTATTTAAACCTAGCAGAATTTACCTCTTGTAATTCTTATAAGTACATCTTTATATGTAATTCAACTTATTTTGCGAATATTTCTTTTACCATTATAGAGGACGATAAATACCACAAAGACGCATGCATTTTTCATGCAAACTTGCGATCCTTAGCTTTTCAGTAGTCTAATGTCAACGTATAGGCATTCGACTGATGCCTTTAATTGGCTCAAATTATAATATTTTGAGCAGGACATTTTTTATACTACCTAGTATTTTTTACAGCACAGCTACTGCTTAATTGGTTCAAAATTCTTAGTATTGTATTATTTTGAAAGAAAGTTTTTATATATCTACCCCGTATTTTTTCAACGAACCACAGCCATACTTTGTTGTCTAGAGCTGTAGGGACGAAATGTCAGGTCCACAATTATCGAAGACTCGTTAGCACCCGCTAGTGTTACTGGGAAATGCCTGAGTTCTTAAGGCGCTGCTTGCTACTGGAATTTAATAAGAATTCTAATTGGATAATTGTGTAGATTTGTATTTGATATTATTTTAAATGGTTTATAAATAGATTTTTTTATATATTAAAGGAAAATTCCCATTTTACTATGAATCCATAAAAATGCTTTAATGAATTTTAAACAACATCGGTATCGGGATCAACGATATTTTCAGCGATACTATATTTTCCTTTACTTAAAAACATTTTTTTAAACGACCAAAAAAAAAATGCGGAGGCAGTGAATCGCAATTTTTTTTTCTCAAAGATCGTTCTCGTGTAATACCACAGGTTAGAAACAATTTGCGAGAGGTAATTTAAAAAAAAAACTAATAACATCCTCCTACAAATCCGAAAACACGCGATACCAAAATAAAAATTAAAAAAGCATTTCTTGGTAAATTAAATGGCATGACGGAAGCGTCCTCTTAACAGGAGAACCGAGACATATCAACAAGGTATTTAACGCAGGTTTCAATTAAAATTGGACAGGTATATGGTACGCAGCCCGCTGGATTATCACGCGGTGTCGCCGCGCAATTTGTATGGATTTTTATTGATCAGCTGGATTGTAAGCGGCTCAATTGTGGAAAAAGTATTTAAGGAATGAGAGGATTAAATTAGTTAGTATTTTAAGTATTCAGAATTGTAGTGACGTAGAATGTATGAAAGAAGCAGATTTTATTTTTGAGCGTTCGTTACAATTATATCTATTACTATCCATCTAAACTAAAATAGCGAAAAAAAAACAAAATCGATTCATGCGCCCACGAGTAATCGGTGTTCATTCATAAAAAATAAATTATAAAAACAAAGATTCCGACGAATTGAGAACCTCCTTTTTGAAGTCGGTTAAAAATAGTATTTCATAATAATATAGGTATCCGTCACCGATAGATGGAGTTGAGCGAAGTAAATTGACATATAATCAAATTGCGTAAAACTGATTTACAAGTACATCAATATACATATTTTGTTATTTCTTGAAAATATTGTTATTTTAATATTATGCTTAGTTTAGCGATGTTAAAAACTGATTTGACTTGCTCTCCTTATACATCTATATTACACTAGCTTAACGTGAACCGATTCAGAAAATGTGACAAAATGCAATATATTAATTAAATTATACAAATTATTACTATGGATATAAACACCACAAGTACTATTTAGGAATCGATATCAGGATATAACATCAACATAGGAAATTAACTTAAAGTCATTTTCATCCGTTTTTTTTATTGCAATGAATGGCAAGACGAGCATGCCGTTCACTTGATGGTAAGCGATGCGATCACCCATGAACAGTATCAACAAACAAAACCTTGAATTACAAAGCAATGCTTGGCATTCCACTGCGTCCGCCATACTGAGATGTTAAGTCAGTCATAAGATGTTAAGTCTCGACATGTCCATTAGTTTGTCATGTCTATTACCTACCGCTTTTAAGTCTCAATCAGTCGCGCCTATACTTCAACCTAGACAATACCACTACTACAAAGCACGGTCCGATTGTCCCGCAGTTACAGTTATTGTACACAACCAGACAGTTTTACATCACCCTGGTTATTAAACAATTTGCATAACTTAACCCTACAATGGTGACGGTGTCGACCGGGCCCGCTCCTGTTTTATTAGAGCAAAAAACGCGGAAAGCATTAAAAGCGTTTGCTGGTTCCACGATGTGCGGTGAAAGGCGGACTTGTGAAAAAATTAGAACGCAAACAGTGTGATCACAAAATGTAGAAATTAAAAATGTTACGTTTGACATTATGTTAATGGTACCGGTCGCGCAACAACCAATATAGGCACTAATTTACTATTTTTTGGAAATGTAACTGTTTTAAGATGTTTTAATTATAATGATTGTCTGTATTTTATTTTATTTCTAATTCTATAAATATATTCTATAAATATTTATCTGTTACATTTATAAAACATTTACATTTACATGTTAAAAAATATTATTTTATATTTAAAGAAAGCAGTTAGATATCATGTCATATCAGTTATGTAAGTAGGTCTTTGTATTGTATATTAAATAGTAAAGACGGATTTAGTAAAAACTGTTTTTAGATGCCTAATTAGACACATTTTAGAGAATCTGAATCAGCCCAAATATGTTTCCGTGCAGGGCATAGGCCTCCTCTGCAATTGGGAGTGATTCAGAGATTAGGTGGTATAGTCCACCATGCTGGCCTCGGGTTGGTGGAGTTTTAAATACCATAGAAATTGTAAACTATTTACTATTGATAAAATTTAATGAAGATAACAACTATCATATTTATATTTTCTAATCTTAAATTTCAACCAGTTTTAATCAGAATTAAGTAATTAAGCATATATAGATTGCATGCTGACAACATTTCAACCAACAATAGTGTCCAATATAACAATACCCTCACAATCTGTCTCACCTGCCGCAAGATCTATAATCATATTGTCGTTTTTAAATAAACAGAGGCAACTACTGTAATTTATACGCATTATTTCAGTGTCACAGTTAATAGCATACAATCACACGACAGTTGTAATTGGGTATCGAAGTTACGCCGAGTTTTGTATATATTGATATTTTAAAGGTAATTATTCGACTCGTTAAGCTGTGATTTCGGTAATTTATGCCCAGATGTCTCCTGTTAATATTTTTATTACTGTGCTTGTGTTTATATCCGATGGGACGAAAAAAAATATTTATTTAACATTAGCGGCTTTTACCTCATCCCACACTTTCGTGAAGGTGCAACTAAATAATGAGATAAGTAATAATTATTTTATGCCCAGCTACATGTACCATGACTGATGTCAAAGCCTTGTGGCTTTAATGTGAAATAAAATACTTTTCGGTTGTTGAAAGTCAAAACTTAAGTAATAGTATATTACCACTCATGGAAGCTAAAACTTCACGATACAACCTATGTGCTCTACAGCTAGACTGGGTACAGTTCATATAGTATTCAGAAACTAATCTCAAAAAAAATAATATTTCTGGTCATTTGGAATACACCGTTGAAATATTTAAGTAATAAAAGTACTAAAATACCAATATTTTACTACCTATCCAATAAGCGATAGTGCGTTACAAAATCAATAGAAGTACAAATTAGTAACATCCTGTACCGTACCATTGCTTGGCGCAATTAGACTTTACAACGCATGTTTTTGCCAACTCTTTCCTTTTGTCCGTCCGTCTGTTGCGTCACAGCTCCTTAAATGACGTCCGACGGTACAGTTTGTTTGTTTTGCCACAAAAAACGGGCAAAAACTGGAGCAAACTGTGTCCTTCCAAAAAAAAATACCGGCAGGGTAATTTTGACCAATTGATAAAAAAGGGTTAATGTTTTAATATGTTTGCGTAGGAGAAGTATCTGGATGTAATTGTTGCTTTAATTTTTTGTATTCTTTTTCAGTGTAATAAAAATATTAAATTGGAGTAATATAACTATTTTTTTTCAAGGCAATACGTTGTTTGAGGCTCACAGATGTTCTTGAGAGATAAAATGTTACAGTGAATTAACATCATAATTATCTGAATTATACAACATTATCCACAATTTACCCGTGCCGTAACTGGCGTTTATACGAAAAGTATTTGTTTTATTATTCTCCTTATGATTGTTTATAGATCACTAAAATGAAGACGAGCGTATATAAAAACAGTTGAGGCATAAAAAACCGTCGTAAAACATTTTGAGCGGACAGTAGTCGATGGTCGTTCCACTAACGGTACACATTTTAACGATCACTTTTTAGTCAACCCTTTATTGAGAAATTCCGTTATAGCCAAACAAAGGCAACCTATAGATTATGCAGAAAAGGTAGAGCTCTTCCTATTCAATGTATCAATTCCCATGCGTGCATAAAAGGAATCCAACGTCGATCGATATTCAAGCAGATGACACCTTGTTTGAATATTCACATTTCCCAGGGTTCCGATACTAAAGGGTTGCTTAGGGTGGATCACTATAGGCAAATTCGATTATCTCACCGTATTCTCACGCACATCCCGAACGACGACAATAAATCTTTGCATACGATAAAAAACGCTATTAAAAAAAAGGAATTTATCTGTTGGCGGCCCCCTGCGGAATAATATGCATAAGAAAGAAATAGTACCCACCCAAATTATACGCCGAGGTGACAAGTGCTGTATCCATCAAGTACCACAATAAAATCAACCCCTTCCTTTAACAATAAACCCGGTGCTTTCTGCGCGCGTCGCCTTGCAGTTTTTTTCTAAGGATCTTTCGTACCTGTGACCCTCGAACTAACGTGGGGACAGTTTATTTGCATTTTTTCATATTATTCCCATTCAAATAGTATCTTAACCCCATTCAGTAATGTCAGGGGTTAGGTTGCACTTAATATTCAAAAAGGGCAGGTACATTTCTCTTAATATTCTCGCATAAATTACAGTCAGGTACATTTTGTTGCGCATTGTGCATCGCGAAGGGTGCACCTAACAAAAGGGTGTAAACACAATTTCGCGATTGTGCGATTTTATTTATTATTCCAATAATATAAAGCACATATTCCCGATTTATTTTATTGGGAATTTGATTTTTATATCGCGACCGCGACGGATCTACGACGTTTCACTTCCTGAACGATTTAACCCGTTTCCTTTGTATGAATTTATGCAAAAAAGTGTACCCATCCTATTTTTTTATTGAATAAAAAATTTAGGGGCCATGCACGTTATGCAAATGCGCGCATAAATTTTAATACGATTCGAGGGGAGAGTTTTATGCATTTTGTGTTTTGTGTTGTGCATGTAGGGCATATTTTTGTTTGAATAATTTTATTAGTTTTAAGGATTATTAGTAAGTACGCGATTTTTTTCCGTGTCGTGGAAGGTAAAGAAACGCGGTTCTTGATGATTTTTTTTCTCAGGCCCGTCGAAGAAAGAGTCCTACCGTTACAAGGAGGTCGAATGTGTGTTACCTTTTTTTATTGTGTAGGGAGTGACATATGAACCGGGACCCTGGATTTGGATTAGAATATGTAATTACTTCCTTTACGATTTTCGGAAACGGTTGTTCGAGGCCGTTATTTAGTGGTGCCACCTTTGGCCGCGGGCTGCGGTTAGCTTGTTACATTTGTTTTGTTACTTTTTTATGAATACGATTTACTTCTTGCTCGTGGGGGCATTTCAATTATATTTTAATTTGCAACATTTCACGTTTTAGTTTGGCTGTCAAGTGTTGTATCGAGTTACACATTTAGTTGTTGAATTTTATTTAGAAAACAGGAAAAAAAAAGCATGTACGTATTTTGATATTCCTGTTATATAGCATTTTTTATTATGTAGTATTTATAGAATACTACTGATATTTAATAGAAATTAACATGAAGTTCGAATTGTTGGTCTTCAAGTTATCGCCGTCACCTTAACCATTAACGATGGGCGCATTTAAGTTATTATGCCTACGTGAAAATTTGACAGCATGCAGCCTGCTTGGCGTCATCTTTTATAGAAAACTAGCTGTCGGGCCCGGCTTCGCCCGGGTGCAGATAGTTTTTGAGTCCAATCCACATCAAGAACATATTATTTCGCGTGTCTACTAACTATATTTCCCGCGTGCCGTCGACTATATTTCCCTTCCGTAGGAGAGGACATCCCGTGCCAACAATTTGAATTTGAAAGAGTAGAAAATATGTATATTTGGTTTCCTGACTCATCCCACGGGAACACTACATTTTTCGGGATAAAAAGTAGCCTATGTGTTAATCCAGGGTGTCAGCTATCACTATACCAAATTTCATCAAAATCTGATGAGCCGTTTTTTCATGAAAGAGTAACAAACATCCATACATCCATACTTACAAACTTTCACCTTTATAATATAGTAAGGATATTACGATTGTGAAGATCTAATATTTTTCACACTAAATAAACCATAATAACTAAATGACATTAAACGTATGTATTTGATTTTCGACATTTAAAAATAGCTTGACTTAATACATTATTGTACTTAACTAATAGAGTGAAATGTTAATTTCTTTTGAGTAAATCTTATTTGACTGCCTCGGTGGCGTAGTTGTACTTCGGTACGGTCACAAAGCTGAGGTCTCGGGTTCGAATCCCGGGTTGGGCAAAGTGATATTAGATTTTTCTATTCATTATCAGCCCAGAGTCAGGAATTTGTGCCCGATAAGGCGATAGGCTCGCCACCTATCACATTGTGGGACGGAACATACAAGGCGAAATGTGGGTGTCTTGGCACCTCTGCCTACCCCTTCTGGGAAAAAGGCGTGAGTTTATGTATGTATGTATGTAAATCTTATTAGTAATCTTTAACCACAAAAATTACATCTCGATTACCTTCTATATATTCTGTTACTATATTAAAAATGAAATCGATTAGCGAACCTTTATTACCTCACAACAAAATCCTTCAGTGAAGGCAAGTGCAAAGCGTATTACATTGCGGCAAGCTTCCTTGTGCGTCAACCGCACGTATTTACCACATAAAAACTCATTACCAACAACACCGGCCGACAAAACAAACAAACCTCGAGACCGTTATTGAAAAAAATACTTGAATAGGGCGGTGCACTGATTGTTGACTAAAGGAGCGCTTTTGCAAAAAAACACAAATTTTTTTTTCGTTAAAAAATACTTGGCCCCTTTTTGCGCCCGGGCCCATTGTCTTGGGCCTATTGTCTTTGGATTTGAAATATTTTTATGCTTTCCGGATGACGATAATGTTTTTGACTTATTTTTCTATAACTATTATTTAGCGAATTTATTGATGCATCGAGGTTTTTTCCGAAGGACGGTAGATAGTATCGTTTAAGTAGACGATTTGTACACGGATGGGACGAGGGCCGTTCATAAAATCGTCTAATCGCGTTCCCGTTTGACAGTTGCGATTGTGCATTTGTCTTGATTTGTGAGATAGTGAGCCGCTTATTAAATATTTGTAACGGTGCTTCGCATTTGGAAGAAATATGGATGTACACGTAGAGATCGAGGAGATTATGTTACTGAGCGACAACGAAAATATTATGTGAAAAATATTTTTTCTACAGAAACGTGTATTTGTGTAATCAAATTCGTGTTACGACAGAGCTCGCTACTAAAGAATAAGTTGGAAATAAATACATTTATGGTGTAGATGTAAATATAATATCAATAACATAAAAACATTGAAAATTGTGAAATCTGGGTTCTATCCTGACTGATTAAAATCTCCGTATTTGTCATTCCAAGAATTCCAATACTACAAACTTCTGATACTTGACCAACAGTCACTAAAAAAGCTTCCTTGACATTTTTTATAATAACAAAATCTTAATTTTGGTCGGTATTTTGAATATTTCTTTTATTATTTAAAGATTGCAGATTCTTCAAATATTCAATGAACATCGAACATTATGTATTTTATATCATAGTGCTTAAGTTGATTGCTTAATCAACAGGTTGTATTTCATAAAAATAAACAAGAAACTTTTAAGCCATGATCAGCTGTTGGGTCAACGACCGGACGCCGCGTGCCCACCGACCTGTCCAAAATACTCGAGACTCGATATATGAATATATCGATGTAATATACGTGTAGATAAATGCATTTTAATTGGTATTAAGGTGTATAGTTGAAAATAATTTCCGCTTAATTCATTTATATTTAAACGTACAATGATTTGTTGGCCAAAACTTCCTGTGTTGGTAAAATGCAATATGTATACAGGTTCCATGATAGCCTTTCATTTTGCGATCAATTTTAATCGTGTGTTTTCTTTGCACCAAATCAAGCGGGGTAAAGACAGATGAAACGTAAGTAAGAATAGACAAAATTATTCCTCATATAATATTCATTATCAACCCAGTCAGGAATTGGTACTTGCTATGGCGATTAGGTCGCCCCCTATCACATCGTGGGACGGAACATACAAGGTGAAATGTGAGTGTCCTGGTACCTCTGCCTACCCATTCTGAGGAAAAGTCGTGAGTGTATTAGTTGAGTATATTTCAATATGTTCTTTGGAGTTACTTCTAATATATAACCTATATTATAGTGATGTACCCTAGTCCAAACACTGGGTATTAAAACAGTTTGTTCATAATGGTTCCATTAAACATACATTCCGACTTAAGAGTTCTGTCTTTTACTAAATGCGCAGGTTATAAATAAATACACCCAAGAGTCACATATGGTCCTGATCCCACACTAAAATCGAGTCTTGTACTCAGAACGTACCAGAAACTACGCGAGACTTTTCGGTCGCCCAGAGCCGACACAAATACTCAAGGTTCACACAAACTCTTGGTACGGGGTGCGAAGCCGCGGCTTCTCATTACACAGCCGGCGTCTAACTTACTGCGCCACAGATGTCGTTAAAAAGATTATACATATATAAGGCACTATGTCAATTCTACACAAGCGTCATAAATGCAAAAACAAATAATAATATTTAATATGTATGTTAATCAACCCGTGATCGTAAGCACGTGGAATATATCTAATACTACAATGATCGTGCAAGTATTGATTTATTGGAAAATTATTCAAACAACAAACCCATTGATTTCGATCAATGAGTTTTTGCCCGATATTCGTGAATTTGCATCATAATAGCGGGTCTTGCATATGCTAATATGATATGTTTGTTTAGCAGCATCTGCTTTGTGGTATATGATTTTTTTCGGATAATCTACCTAAGCTTAAAGTATATAATTTTAATGTAGGTACATTCTCATAATGTTTATAAGGATTTTAAATTTGTCCTTTTTAGCTTAAAGGATAAGGATATGAACAGCTGTAATAATAATGTAATTTCATAAATAGCACTTGATACCTTTTCAGGTTCATCCTTTGAGGAATCAGAATGATGTTTTTTTTAATAGAAGTTGGTAGGTATTGGAGAATTTTGAAAGTGGAATGTTATCAATCTTTCTTCAATTCCATCAGTAAGTAGCTAAAACAAAAGACTGATCGAATGTAAATTAGCTTAGCATGATTTGATTACAATGTCAAAAAAGTCTGGTATTCTCTCCCTCTTTCTCTCTCCAGCAGGGTAAGGTTGCAGAAAGATTTTGTTTTTTTTTGTCTAGCCTAATCTGTCATTAATATGTTACAAAGATATTTTTTACAAAAGAATAAAATAAAAACAAGTGCTTATTTAAATATGGAAAATCATATTCAAATTTTCTTAATCTATCATTTTATGGCGACGTAATAAACGTGGCAATATCTCGTATATTATTAGTATTTTATCACTATGTTGATTAATTCATTACTTTTATCATTTCCAATTGATATGTAAAGCATTTTGTGTGTGGTCCGTATTGAATAATACATAAACACAATTAAAAATTATGTTTACATTTTTTTTAATATTCATATCTCATCAACTTATTACGGCAGTTTTTTACACATTTTTGCTTCTTTATGACTTTTTTGGGTGTTATTTTGTAATATGATATTTATGCTTTGAATCATATAAAACTTTATTGGCGATTTAGTGTTTCTAAGCAAATTGATTTTATCTATGCATAATTTTCACATGACAGTCTCCGTGGCGCAGTTGGATACACGCTGGCAGTGAAGTTAGAGGCCGTGAGTTTCGGTCCTCGCACCGAGGCAAATGTTTATGTGGCCTACAAATATTTGACTCGGGTCTGGGTGTTTGTGAGATCACAAAGTCTCTCGTAGTTTATGATACCGACGGCACAAGATTCTATCTCAGTCTCAGGACTATGTATGTCAGTACTAGGTGTATTTATTTGTATGTAATCATGGAAAAAAATCGGTATTTTTTTCGCAGAGGAATCACTGCTCAATCTTTTGGTTACCGATTGTCCATTATCATTTTATTACCACGGATAAATATAATACGCACACATTAATTTATAAAAAGAAACTATTTCGATTTCGCATAAATATATTTTATACAATAAATCAATTAATCATATAAATGCTACCTCCTTATTCGAAAATATCAAATAATACAAACTAATTTTTGAATATGTTTCTAAACACACACATGTAACTAAAATTCTTAAACTTTGAAGCGACGAATCGATGCTTGCATTCAAAATTATTTGAACCCTTGCATATTTGGCACACCTTTCCACCATCTGCTAATTTAAGTGAAAAAATATGCAAATATTTTCAGCCATAAATAAAATCTATTTATTACCGATATTGAGAATCACTTGTTATTTATATGTTAATGACGTTAACCCCTACTAGGGGTTAGCGTATCGACCGTCGATTTATTTGTGACATTGAAGGAATTCAAAATAATTTGCATTGCAAAGTAGCAGCGTTTCCGTTCGCCGTGTTATTGACAATCGACGATTAAACGAATTATTTTTTTCCATTTATTTCTGCTTCGTAACAGGGCAGATGGTCACGGTTTGACAAATGCTTATCGGAAAACGATTGAGTTTTGTTAGAGCGGCGATAGATGGCGTTGATTGTGTTGATGTTTGATTTTAAGTTGTAGCTGCTTGTTACAAATTTTATATATTTTTGCGATTTTGCAAAGTATTCATCCTTTTTAGCGTGGTAAAGTCATATCATACCAATAGTGTGAAAGGAATATCATGATGAAGAAGTTGGCTGGTGGTGTAAATCAGATTATCTATTACGGATTTTGATATTATTATTTTAAGAAACATACATGCATAGTTACAATTGTTACCAAAATTGTAACATATATTAAAGTATTTATAATATAGAAGGAGCGCTGGTACTTCAAAACTGTAGATAAAATGTTTATACCGGGCCATTTTTTCTACCTTCCTGGCTGACATTTGATAAGTTATCAAATATGCAAGAAATATTTGAAAATAAAAAAAAAAACTAATTTAGAGCTTTTGAATTCCACTCAAACTAGTTTTAGACGGATCATAGCTAAATAAACTTTCGATTACCAACGGAATTTAAATCAATTTGTTAGTATATTTAATTCAATGTTCACTAACATGGTAGTCCTTGAATCATTACGAACCAAAAATATTTACGTTTTTGAAGACGCAAGAGTAGACAGCGCTTCCGCTATATTATTGTAAATTCTAAGTAACACATTTTCTAGCATAATTTCCTAGGTAAAAACACTGACGAAAATAAAATACCTGAATTGTTTTATTACTATATACAATATACAATTAATCAAATAGTATTTATTTTAAAAATAATATATTTTTCTTCATATAAATCTATCAAAAATGATGACAAAAAAAAGGAACAATTAATGTTTAGTTATTCTAAAATATTTTTCGACGTTCATAAAATTAAGTCTTAAATAAAATTTGCCTGATTATGACAACCTCCGTGGTGCAGTTGGTAAGACGCCGGCTGCGGAACGAAAGGCCGGGGGTTCGATTCCTGCATCGAGGTAAATATTTGTGAGGCTCACAAATACCTAATTGTTTCGGGGAGTTTGTGAGACCGAAAATTCACTCGTAGTTTCCGATACCCACGACACAAGACTTAATTGATCTTTATGTGGTGTCAAGGTTTGTAACTGTTGGGTATATTTATTACAGTTAATAATATGTGAATAACAATATCTATATATCTATCTATTTTCCTGTGCTCGATGAGTAAAATAGTTTGTACTGCGCAATACAAAATTTACCATTGATCAGGCGTGACCACATATATGTACATAGCTTTTAATCTGTTACCTAATACTAAAGAAGCACTTGCAAAATGTTCTTTGTGTAAAACAATGGACAGTTTTTATGAAATTTGAAGAACATTGTAGCCAGAGTAACTATTGAGACTTAATATCTTATGTATCAAGATGGTGAGGGCATTGGAATGCCAAGCATTGCTTTGTAATTCATGGTGTTGTTTTTATAAGATTAATGATTAGGCAGAGGATGGTTTTATTGGACATATTTTATCTTTTAAAGTTCCTCGTGGGATCCCGAAGTCCCTTATTTGTGCTAAAGGGTTTTTAGACGGTAGAAATCCAGCTTACACTCTTTACCAACCCCAAGGTAAACAGGGACCCAACAGAATTTTCACTATAAAAAGAAAATTTTGATTTTGTATCTGGATTTTACACTTACCATCAAATAAATTATAGAATCTATAGTTTTAGTAAACGCATACCAGCCTTTTTGTAACTGCATATACACTATTTGAAGCCGAAACGCGAAGCACTTCAATATATCAAGTTTTTCTTTAGATACAACGGTCTCTGCCTAGGCGAATATGAAAATAACACTACGTTATCATCACAAATACGTTAAAACCGCCACAACGCGAAGTCGAATATAAAAAATAGTAAAGTAGGCTTAACGCCTACTGTATAGATAAGTCGACATAATTATATCATCCGATTGATCAAGTGGTGACTGGTGACACCTACATCGAACCACCAGTACCCCGTATCCCACGTAACATCATCGGAATTTGTGTTTCTTTAATAATGCAATAAATGTTTTATGTTTTTTTTATTCGTCTGTTTCACAATACAGCATCATTATATGACAGTAACTTACAGTAATGCGGTCTAATGGGTAATAATCTGCGCATACAAAACATTTTATTTCATTTATTTTATTCTAGCAGATACTTGTTCTAGTCTGGGTGATCTCTGATTATAGTAGAATTCATGTATCTTGGCGGATGCTTACTAATATTTTGAAAGCCACCATGGCGCAGTTGGTTAGACGCACCGACACAAATGTTTGTGTGGCTTACAAATATTTGTGTCGGGTCTGGGTGTTTGTGTAACCGAAGAGTCTCTCATAGTTCCTGATATTCACGGCACAAGACTTAATTGATCTTAGTGTGGGGTCAGAGGCATTTATTGTGAGTTTATTTTAAAAGCTTATACTTAACTACAAAGAAAAAAGTAAAAAAATATCCATGTTTATTGCTTAGTTAGTAGTACTCCTAAAACCTCGAATGTACATGAAAAAATGATGAAAACAAAGTGAAAGTAATGCGTCAGGAGCGAGCAATAAAATTCTCAGGGGTCCCAGCCTACTCCTATAGGACACAAGCTTGTTTTTTATAGTATATAGACCAAGTAAATAAATAATAGTTTCTACAAGTATATATAGAGTTTACATTCTCGCCGCTGACGCAGTGCGTAGGAGTCCAAGTAACGTGTTATTTTTGTCACATTGTCATTACAAGACGGTTCCGGGCAAATTGCAACGCAGCGATGCCACCATGCATATTCATCGCTGTTATTGTCTCACTCCTTATTGTGTCCCACCTGAGTCCTATACCAGTGTATTTAGACCCACGAGAACGCTCATCATGTCCCCTTTGAATCCTAAATCAATATAGCTCACGAGAGGTGCGGTGGGTCAAGTTTTACTGGAAGGTTAACACAAAAGAACGTTCATAAAATGTCAAGCGAGCGCCGTCTCTGAAAGAGTGAACGCTAAAATAAATCCGTACGTGTAAAGTTAATCGTAATGTTTTGTATTTTATGTGGTGATGAGTGGAGCATAAATTGGGGAACAAAGTAAGGACCGGTTGGTTTTTATGGTTCAAAAAATTATAAGATGTCTTTTTCGTGTACTGAGTATCTAGTAAGATTAGTGTTGCTTACGAGTAAACTTGTAAAATTCATTCATTATTTTAATTTTGTTCTTATAATTTGCCCGTATTTTTTCTGCAGTAACCAGTTTTTAATACGCTATCAACACATTATTTCTTCAAAGATTACCTAAACCGTATGAACTCGCGATGACTGTTACATAACACGAGAAATCCACAAAAATATAAACTTTCATATTAATTATTTAACTTTGATTAAAACTGTCTATTTCTTTGTATTTTTACAATACGAGTAAATTTGAATTATGATTATAGTTTGTACTGTGAATTGATTTACAGCGCCTATATTTTTTCCTTGTTCACCATTAAGACGCCAATAAAAAATATTAAGCTGTCACACATCGGTATATAAATAATAGTTTTATTGATGGCCGTATACTCTCTCGTGCTTTCGCAAAAATGTTATTAATTTTATTGATGCCGATAGGCCTGGGCCTCCCAGTGACCTTTGCTCCGGTCGGGAACGCGGTTTCATAATGGACGATACGATTAATCGTGTGCCATTGAGTATACCTTAATAATGTGTCTTAAACTTGAATAATATTTATGTTTTTAAAAAGTGTTTGTGTACAAAATATTGTATTTTCTTTACAAACGTTGCAGTTTACTGGATGTAGTTACCAAAATGCTTTGGTTTAAATATGGTAGAACACTGATTTTTTAAGTTATTAAAACATTAAACCTGGGGAAGACACCTATAATAAAAAATACATTAAAGTTATAAATCTGCGAAGGAACGTGATTTATGTATGCTTTAACTATTAATTGAGGATGTAACTGTAAAGTATCTTGCATAACTGCTTATGTCCTGGTTTGCAAAAACACAGCCATAACTATTTTGTGTTAAGAACGGTAAAATGACAATCCTATAATCCTCTTAAGTAAGTCAGTAGCGAATGTTCAAACCGCAACGTTTTTTAATCTCTTCCTTTACAGATTAAAATACAGCGAAACTATAAAAAAATCTACCTGTGTTTACCGTTTGTAGCTGTAATGTGTTGCGATCTGCCAATAAAAAGAAAAAAAATCCCCGTTCCGCTACAATAGCATTCTTAGATTAGAACTTGATTCATTTTTCAAATGATAATTTTCATTGCATTATCATACTAGCATGAAGCTCAATAGTTAGACCGTTTTCAAGTTTGAAATGAAATGTATTTATTGGTCAAGTAGGCAATTAAAGAGCTCTTATGACAATTCAATACCAATAGATTTCCTTCTAGATTAAAATTATATTAGGTTTAATCCAGCTGTAGGACCAAGTGACTTGAAAACTATATGACATTTTACATGCGATTCAGGTTTGGGTGATTTTGAAATAACAATAACAACTAATAGGCAAACCGCAACAGAGACCGTGTGGTTGACGCGGAAATTTTGATACTAGATTGGGCACTACTCTTAAAAAGACCTAAATCTCCATCTACCCACATAGGTGATTTCAATAAAGTTAAAATTCTAGATAGAATAAAAGTTCGGCGTAATTAGGTAGGTAGCCCGATCTATAGTAGCCCATGCCCAACAATACTATTTGCATGGACTGTTGTATAACATAATAATAGAGAAAGACGTCGTACTCTATAAATGGACTCGTTCTATAAGCCCATGTCAACATTATATTGAATTAAATGATATTTATTATAACGTGAATGAGGTTTTATATCAAATGACCGTGTCAGTGTCCGTATGTGTATCCATGTATTCTGGCATCATCATTCCCAGCGATAGATCTAAATTCATTACGCAGGAATCTATACTTTATAGCCTACATATTGAGTAGTAGTTAGAGTTGTTTATCGCCTGGCTGGGTGTAGAAAGTTAGTTAAGACATCAACGGAACAAATGATTTGACTCATTGGAAAATAATGTTGAATAATTGTAGGCTTGTAACGAAATACATTTTTTTGTGCCTTGGCTTGTTGTTAGATTAATTTTGTATTATTAATGTACGTTTATAGCCAAGGTAGTGCTACATCTATATCATTTTGATAGTATAACGAAATATAAATTGATTTCATTGTTTTGTTCATTTGTTCAGTATGAATTAAGCATAATGGAGAGGTAGTTTCAAGTTATTCTTACAAACAAAGGATCGATTTTACGGTATGAAGCGTTGAAGCAAATTAACCCTTACATCGCTTTTATAGACACCTCAGCACAGTTTCGACAACATAATCGAATGTTACAATCGACCAACAATTTAAAGATTACAATCAAAACCCTCCAAAAAATCGATAATGCAGTTAAAATCATTTATCAAATTTAGCACGCAGTGTAATTAATAACAAAGTCAGCGTAAAATATGGGAGGGCTGTTGTTCCACGAACGGTTGGTCTAATTGCACTCGGCGGTGCCGGGACACCGTGCCGTAACGGTGTGTTGCAAGATGTTCAGATAACACGTCATATTTCGTCAAGATATGCTTGTGTATGTACGTATATGTCCATTCAGTATTGTATTTGAAAATTTAGAGGTCTGCAAAATACTCCTTCATCTAGGTAATATTTGATGTACAAGGTATATCAAGTCTGCGACCGAAAACGAAGCTGGGTGGTAGTTTATGTACTTTAGACACAAGGCAACTAATTTGCTTGCAAAAAAAGCGAAGAATTTGTAATATTTTCTTTTTTTTTATATTTCGTCTGCCAGATAGAAATTTTAATACCCCTTAGAAAATTTACGAGCACATATCTGCCTATTTAGAACTTGTGGAACCGAGTTTTCTATTTTATCTGACAAATTAATGCCAGATATACTATCAAGAACTTTACAACAACGCGTGAAACTAGGTCTAAGTATTCTAGCTTAGAAGTATAACTATGGAGCCGGCATAGTCACAAAGAGACTAAGGCCCTAAAAAAAATAAAGATAATAAAAAAATTAAAAAAAGTATAACTGTGTAAACTATCGTTTAATTTGATAACTGACCCATGCCACTTATATTCCTTTTTTTATTGTCAAAGTATTGACTTGCTAACTCAATATTCTCCTACCAATACCACCACTTACACACAAAACCAAACCAGTCCCAATTTTCGTCACCACCGTAAAAAGCCGTTCCGCACCACCAACCCCACCAATGGACAGGCGTCACGCCGCCCCCTGTCGGTCTCGTATCACCAAGACCGCGTAAAAAACCGTCACGGTACAATGCGCTGCGGTTTTACCTCCTCGCGGTTTTTATTCTGTTATTACAGTTATTATGTGATTACTTTGGTAAATTGGAAATGTGTGACAGAAGTAGATAAAGTTCTACCTGGAAGAGAAGGATTAAATGTGTTTTTAAGTATGAAAATAATGTTGTTTATTCAATCCCGCCGTAGCCACACTCAAAAGAGTGGATTCCTTCGGATTTAACTTTCAATATCTAATTTTGATGTAGCCGGTATAATTGTATCGATACTGTGGTAGTTAAACATTATCGATTATAAAGCAGCTACATCAGGAACTTATCAGTCAATGTATAGTGTTAGTAAAAAATATGCCCTTTTTTAAAATTTGTCTGTTATGTCTTTTTGGAATTATATCAAATGGCATGAGACCACTGTCTTATGCCATTCAATACTCTGTCTGGACGCCATTTGCACTTACCATCAGGAGCAATGCAGTCAATGCGCCGTGTCAAAATAAAAACATGTACAGTATACTGCTACTGGTGGTGGGTCTCTCATATGTGAGAAGTCGCCTGGATAATTACCACCGCAATATCTATTTCTCCCGCTAAATAGCAGTGTAAATGCACTGTTGAGTTTTGGTTTGAACGACATTATAGTCAGACAAACTACTGGACATACTGAGACTTTGTAATTCAGGATGTTGTTTGGTTTTGCTATTGTCTTTGAGCGGTCGTATCGGTCATCATCTGGCGAATGCATGTCATTCGCCAGATGATGAGCTTGAGCCAGATGATTCACTCGTCTTGCCGTTCATTGCAATAAAAAATATGTCTAAAGTGACGCCATGAAATTTCGCTATAGTTTTCGCAGAGGTGTAGTCACCGGCTAAAATTATAATAATTACTCTCCATTACTGAAAAGGCAGTGAACATTATAGTCTCTTACACTTTCATACAACGCAATTAGCAGCTTTATGTTCGTAACTATTGCTGTTAGACTACTATGAGTCATTGACACAAACTAATATAGTACTTCTATGATACATATGGGTATTCCACCGAAAAACCGTCATTGTTATTATACCTCGCGAAAAACACAATTTTATTAATCTCATTAAATAATTGGTATAATGTCATATCTCCCTGACGTCTTCACTTTCGACAGAAAGTCATACATTTTTCATCATCATTTATGACAAAGTCATTGCACGCCGACTATCTAGCTCCAGTTCAGACCAGCCTAAAAATACTATAGATTCTACCAACTGCATTTCACCCAGAAATGACGCAACCATTTCCAACCGATTGGAAAGCATGGCAACCGAATGTCCTTTTCGATTGGAAAACCGAACGTGGCGCGTTCACGCATCACGTTCTTGCCGTCAATCACCGATGGCCGGTGTGAACGACCGAGCGCCTCGTGCCATACGTCCTGGCAACAATGGCAACAATGCCAGGTGACGTCACCGTGAGAATTGGCTGGAGGACATGAGACAATCGATGGCTTATGGTGTCATGGTATCGTAGCTATGGCGTGTTAAAATTGTTATGGTAGAAATCAAGGAAAAAATATTTGAATGGACGATGATGATGGCATTTCAAAATTAATTTTATAACCACTGATTATGCCAGAACACGTCATAGCTTATGCCTACTTGATTACTCTGGAAGATTCCAATACATTATTGTTATTTATTTTGTAAATATTATTAATCGTCTCCATATCCAGCAAGTTGGATAGCACAAGATCATATTTTATCAAACCAAAGATATTTCAAGACAATGATTCAAGAACCTCGAAATACAAAAGATTGTACGGTGATACACATTTTTATTTTAAAAGGAAAAGACGTGATTTTAATTCGTCGGTGTAAACAAAGAAACATGTTTCAAAAAGTCATTGTAATATCTGTATCTGTATCAGCCCATATGCGTCCCACTGCAGGGCTAGGGCCGCCACTACAATCGATGCTCCGATTGAGAGGTGGTAGGCCATTGTATTTAATTAATTTATTTTGAAATATATATTCGCACTAAAATGGTGAAGGAAAACATCGTAAGAAAACCTGCATACCATAGCGGTTTATAAGAATTTCTATGATATGTAAGTCCGCCAACCCGCACTAGGCCAGCGTGGTGGACTATATGGCCTAACCACTCTCAATCGTACTGTCGATTGTAGAGTAGGTCCGTGCCCTGCAGTGGGACGTATATGGAAAGATACAGATACAGATACAGATTCGCATAGTTTTTTCTAATACCGGTACTCAACTTTACATGTTTAAAAAATACTATTCAATTTTAATTATGTTGAACATTTAAATAACAAATAAAAATAATACCACAGGTTTGAAACCATCCTACCGTACCGTACAATACATGGATGTAAATCAAACAACAACGCGTAAAATGTGACCTTCTTCACTTTCCCTGTTAATTATCAAGCGACAGGCTACCTTCATGCCCATCGAGAAGTAACAAAACATTACCATCATTAATTTTTACTATGTAAATTATTACCAACCCAATGTAAATAAAAAAGTTCACTAATTAAATTTCGATGATAACTGTATTAAAAATCACATAAATATTAAATAGCTGTAGACAGATGGATACAGAGCATTTCACTAAACTCGACATCTTGAAATTTAAACGTGCAATTTAATTTGAATATATCTTAATTATATGTAAAATGGTTGAAAATAAAAATATATATGAACTTGTGTGTGGTACCAGGGTGCAGTAAAGTGGGGTACAGTAAGTCAAGTTGGGGTTGAATTTTAAATTCACTAGTTGATGTCGCTATTGTAGTTTTTAAAAGGGGACTTGACTCTTCAAGTGTAACTTTTTTGAGCATGCTATTGTATTATTATAATGTTATCGCGTGTCTTGGTTAATTTACGTCACCAGTGACGACTTTCGATTGATATTACGCAAGACGATGCTGCGTTTTTTTCACACTATATGTACATATTTTCTTTTCTTTTTTTATTGTAATGAATGGCAAAACGAGCATACCATTCGCCTGATGATAAGCGATAAAACCCCTCATGGAGTGAGATATAAGATTTTAAGGTTAAATAAGTCCAGTAGTTGCTCTGGCTACAATATCCTTCAAACCCTGTTTGTGTCTGAGTACTACTTTACCGCCACTGAAATGAACATGCCCAAAACGATGAATACCTGTTGCTAGTCTGGGTGTCTTGGTACAGCAAATTTATTCCAAATTTTTAGGCTCTGGCAATGATGTGTGGGGTTAGAACTGTGTGACTTGAATCAGATATAGTATTGAGATACTGCTATAAAATTAACTGCGGCATAGTTTGCGCCACGACCCGAATACTCGCCTGCAGAACATCTACAACTTTTTACACGGCACGTGCTTCCAACACCGCCGTTTTAATTACACGAAAACGCTCCATATTTCGGCCCGTAACGGTCAACTATCGCTTTACAGTTTTAATTATAGCTTAGTGCAGATAACGCATCACAACGATATAAATTAAGATAGCAGAGTCTTTAATGGTCGCGTCCAAATTCCAGAAAATAAAAATGAACACCGGACGTTTCAATTTCGTGTAAGTAATTTGTGATATACTGCTAAGTTTTTGGCGAAATTTAATGTTTGAAAATTTACGGCGTGGAATAAAATAATTATGCACTTTAAAAGTAACTGTAACCATTATTATTTTCAGTGCGTATCTCCCCACTGCCCAGGGTTCTTTATGTTTATCCTCTTGCTTTATCATCATCATCATAAGCCCGTTGCAGTCCACTGCTGGATATAGTCCTCTCCCAAGGTACTAGATGTGGCGTGCGACAGAGCCCGGTCTGCTACTTTATGCATCCAGTCGCTGTCCAGAGGGCGACACCCCTTATGTCTGCAAAGAAGCGGTCTTTGCTCCAGCACACGATTCGTCCTCTTCCTTCAATCTTGGCTAACTTGCATGCATTTTTTATGCACTTTTCTTTAAATGTCCTGATACTGTGACTGTAATCACTCAACCAAAACTATCAACATGTGATTTCACTTTAACTAATTGCAAAAATAGGTTTTTATACGTCAATGATTTGCATCATCAGGTCAGCGACAGGAAGTCCACTGCTGAACATATGCCTCCCCCAAACAATAAATAAATTTATATTAACTAGAAAATGTTGCAATGTCCAGTTACGTAGATCGTGGTCAAAATCAGTCTTCAATGTTAATGGAACTAAAATAATCAGTTCATACTAATATCATGGACTACTTAACCGCAAATCTTAAATATGTCGACATTCTACTATAAAAAACCGGCCATAGATACATAAAAAACAACAAATATTCCAAATTGGTAGGTGTATTATGCCAACCTTCTTTACTTCTAGTTTATTTTCAATTATAGTAATTATTACGAGGACGAAGATCACAAAAACAAAGCAAAGGAAATCACAAAAAAAATAATGTAACAAGGCTACAGCATTTTTGAAACATCTTCCACAAAAAATGCCCACTTGTGTAACCAGCCTGATACTACAACAAATAGTTATCTCGATCGAAGCAATTATCTCTAATCTGTCGTTAATGTATTCCATACATTACCGGCTGGATATGGCAAATGATTGGCCACCAGGCGGCATACGCAACAATGTAAAACTATTGGCACTCGACGCGAATAAATCGAGCTGCTTGCACGTGTTGCTGTTAGGGTACCGTACGATACTTGAAATGTTTTAGAGAATCTTTCCGAAGTGTTTATTATAAGTAAACTACAATCCTTGGTTTACAGTGTACTGACTTTATTATTTTAAACTTTATTACACAAAAAATAGTTACTATTTTTGTTTCTGAAAACTTAAATGTACCACCACAAATAACTACGCTGGCTACTATCAAATAATTTCACTAACAATTAATAAAAACAGGTTAGTCAGCAGAAATTTACGAAAATTTTAAGTCGGTACATGAAGAGGCCACTAAGTTGGAATTTAAATAAACGAAAAAATTCTTTCACTGTCACTTTAATTATATTGTTGAGAGCCGAAATAGCACCGAAGAATAAGTCTCTCTCCCACTCGTACCTTAGGAGGCAACGCATCTAAAATCTCCTGTAGTTATAGGTCTGCTTTGGCTAAAAACTATACTTTAACTTTATAGGCGGAGTATCTAAATAACTTACTTCTTCGTATCTATATCAGCTCATACACGTTCCACTGTAGGGAACGGTCATCTTCTACAATTGATAGTACGATTGTGAGGGGTAAGGCCATATTATAGTCTACCACACTGGCCTATTGCGGTGTGCCAGACTACATACCATATAAATTCATACAAATCTCTATGGTATGCAGGTTTCCTCATTCATTTGTATAATCTACAATAATAAATGATAATAGCATGCATAATGTACAGAACCTTTATTTATTAGTACGGCTCACGCACAAATCATTTACATTAATTAAATGCTGTTGGATCGTCATTATCACATTAGACAAGCGCTGCCGTTAATTGATACTTTTTATATGAATTATTTATTTTTACTGTTCTGATTATGTTTTTAATATTCAATGTAGTTTAGTTTATTTTGGGAAGATTTTATGAGGTGATAATTGATAGGCTCCAATGGCATTTAAATTAAGTGTTTATGTGTACACTCCTTTTGATTCTTGATCAGTTGGCTTCTGTTTTATTGCATAGGTCGGACAAACGAGCTACCAGGTCACCTGATGTTAAGTGGTAATTGTTGCGTCTGAACGTCCACAACGCTTGGATGATGGTTCGGCCTATCAAACACGGAGGAGTATGGGAAGGAAGAGAATGGGTAGAGGAAAGGGGTATTGTGTATCCGGATATCTCACTCACCGAACAAAACGCGACAGCAAAGTTGTCGGCTCACATCTATTTACTGTGAGACAGTGTTACCGCCCCAGACGAGCCTGCCCATTCATGTTGACTCATAACTGTCGATAGCGTGGCTCTACGTCTTCTAAAGAGACCAAGGCTTATAGTCTCACGAGATTGCAGCAAGGCATTATTCTAGGACGTTACTTTGCCAGTTGGTAGATTAATAGTGGTATTTGCACAGGCTTAGCACTAAGGATGACGATGATGAATAAACTGTTTGTTTGTTGTATAGCAGGTGAAGATTTTAAATATTTTTTTGGCAAAGGGACCCCACTGTATCTGGAATACACTGGATTGACCAGATAAAATCAGAACCGAATATATCACGGTGTTCAAACCAACTAAAATAGTCTACATGTAACGTTAAAGTTTTAGATTTATCCGTGTGTCTATAAGTCGAGGTTGGGTGACAGAGCAGCGTGAACGTATTTCCATGGTTTTATCTGAAACAAAAACTCAGCTATAAGCTCCACTCAATCGTAGGCAAGATGAAAACGGAGACTTATACTAATGACAAACACATTGTTATAATACTTCTATGTCATATCCCATACCAAACTATCCCTTACAATACAAGTTCAAATATAGCTAGTATTTCTGAATTAATGTCTAGATATGTCTATATCTATGAGATCGAGTGACAGCGGCGCGGACATAGCCACTTTCTATTCATGCAAGACTGGACCTAAGAATCCAGTCTCTCTGTCCTCTTCTCTCAATTTAGGCAAGGTCCGCCTGCAACCAAGCTTGAGAAGTATGGTGATATGAAACGTCTCATACCTACTTTTGGGACATTTCCCTAAAGTATAAGTTTAATACACCCGGTATTTCTGAGTAAATATCTAGATATGTCTGTATCTGTGAAGTTAAGTGATAGAGGTGCGGACATAACCACGTCTATCACTATATTTGCGTAGAAGACTGAGACTAAGGATCCACTCTCCCTCTCCTTTTTTCTCAATTTAGGTAAGTATTGCCTGCACCCATTGAGAATAATAGTGATATGAAACGTCTTACACCTACTTATGGGACATTTCCTTATAGTATAAGCTCGAATATAGCTAGTATTTCTGAGTTAATGTCTAGATATGTCTGTATCTGTGAGATCGAGTGAGAGCAGCATCAATAAAGCTACGTCTATCACTATATATGCGTGAAAGACTGATCCTCAGGATCCGATCTCACTCCTCTCCTCTCAATTTGGGCAAGGTCTACCTGCCCCACCATTGAAAACTATGCTGATTATTATGATACATATGAACGTCTCAAACCTACTTCTGGAATATTTCCTTTTCGTATAAGTTCGAATATAGTCAGTATTTCTGAGTAAATGTCTAGATATATCCGTGTGCGGGGTCGGGTGACAGCGGCGCGGTCACGTCGCCGCTGCGCGTGCGCCGCGCCCGGACGGACGTTTATCACTAGGTCTGCGTGCGCACGCTGCCCTATGCGCTCCGTAGACCTAGGAACACGTTAATGGTAAAATATACGTGAGGGAGGTAGGGTAGGAGATGGTACATTTTGTATTGGAGACCGATTTTTATTTGTAGCTTTATAGATCATTCAAGCACGTTACTTTGCGTGAGTATTGTTTGACTGAAAATTCTTATGTGTATTGCTCAGTAATAGAAATTGACAAGTGTGTATCAACAGGATGTCTAAGGCGTGACGATATGTATATGCTTATTTATTTGTAGATTTATTGGAAATTGTATATAAACTGATCGACCAAGAGATAGTTCTTTGCTGGCGGTATGAAAATAAAAATGTGTGTTATTTTATATAATTAAAAAATCCTTTAACCTTAAATATCATAGAAATTAAATTTATTCACAGTCACTTCCAACTTTGCTTAAAGTATTAGCTCTACCAAACTATAAGCTTATTGACAATTTTATTAAATCACCAACGCAATTAAATCATAAACAAACAAACCACAGCTAAATAAATCTCGGCAACCGTCTCTACATATACGTAGAGCTATGCGAGAATGCCTTGAAGCGGTCGCGATATATCACCCGATGAAGTTTCAATGCTAACAGGCGAGCTACAGCCGCGCTACCGCACTGCGCGCTACATGCCACCTCAACACTATCTCTACTTGCTCGCCGCTAACTCTACATGTTTTTTGAATGGTTTGATGTATCAACTATGTTATTTTGAATTGTGTTTTGAGATTTTTTATTAATTATTGCTGGGGGTAGCTTAAAGGATGGGGTGCTGGGTTTCGATCATTTTTGATAAATCAAACGTGCCAGCGTCCAGCGTGGTGGACTATATGGCCTAACCACTCTCAATCGTACTGTCGACTGTAGAGTAGGCCAGTGCCCTGCAGTGGGACGTATATGGGCTGATACAGATACAGAAACATATAGCACGAACTAAATAAATAAGAATAAATACACCCAAGAGTCATATACGAGTACATACTTACATACAGTCCATTACACTAAGATTGGGTCTAGTGTTGTGGGTATCCCTCATATTACGGACCCGTAAACTTTACTTGTGGTTCACAAAAATATTTGTTTTGGTTTGGGGATCAATCCCGCGGCCTCTCGTTTTACAGCTGGCGTCGAACCAACTGCGCCACGGAGGCTATTGCAATTATATTACAGATAAAAATATTACTTATGAAGATATGTTCATAATTTATCAATTATACAAACATATACGTATATACCTCGTGGAAATTAAGACCAGTCTTTGTTTCTACTCTGTCCACTGCGCTTGGCGTTCAACATTGCATACCGACATTCGCATTGTAGTCAATTTGCCGTATAAGTAAAAAATGTTTTGTCAAATGCATGCATAATAACATAGGGAAGAAAAAACTGACATTGGAATAACAATTTCTAATGTTGCCATGTTTCCGACAGGTACATTTGCCAACTGTCGTGTGTCGTTCCTGAATAAATTATTTCTAATGGACAGGTACATTTTATTACCATAAATTAGAGGAACATTATAAAAATATTAGACAGTCTCCATGGCGTTGTTGGTGAGACGCCGGCTGTGAAACGAGAGGCCGGGAGTTTGATCCCCGCACTGGTTGTTTGTGAGATCGAAAAGTCTCTAGTAGTTCCTGATACCCACAACACAAGCCTCGATCTTAGTGTGGGGTCAAAATTATGAATATATGTGCAAACGAATATTACGAGCCTCTTATTAAGGCGCAATGCTAGAGAAGGAAGTCCTATACGATCGAAGGTTCGATTGCGATGGCTTGGCAATCTTATTGTCAAATAGTGAACTACCATTATCTTGGTCTTTAACGGGTTGATTGACATCACACACTGTATGAATTGTTAAAATGTTATTGGTATGCAAGATTCTTCACGATTTTTTTTTTCATCTATATATCACATGTTGATTTGTTATTAATACACAAATTAATGCGGAGGTAGAGATATGTCCTGGGATTCGAATCTACGAACAACATCTCGGAAACTCGTCTGGTTTGTACCAGTAACGCACCGCGCATTTCAAAGGAATAGTACACAGGTTAAAAAGCTGGCTTCAACTAAAGGTTACTAGTTTGAACTCCGCTCGAATAAATGTTTGTATTACTTATATCGTATGTATACATATGTGCATTGTAAATGGACGAACATCTAGTGGTCGGTCTCTCATATTTGAGATGCCGCCTGAGTAGGTACCACCGCAATGTCTATTTCTTCCACAAACAGCAGTGTAAATGCAATGTTTTGTTTCGGATTGAAGGACATTGTAGCCAGAGTAACTACTATACAAATTGAGACTTAGTATTTTATGTCTCAGGATGCCGAGCGCAGTGGAGTACCAAGCATTGCTTTGTAATTCAAGGTGTTTGATTTTGCTACTGTTCATGAGCGGTCGTATCGCTTACCCTCAGGCAAACGGCATGCCCGTCTCGCCATTTATAGCAATTAAAAAAAATATCGCATAAGCTACATACAGTACCAACGGATCGACTTAGTTAGTACCACTATGTTATAGATAATTGACTTGAGCTAACAGTATTATTGTTGCTTTTCCTTCGTTGAATGCGATTGGTATACCCTATAACTGAGGCTGGAAATTTGCTTCAACCCAATTTGCAACCATAGTACTTAATGGTAACCTAAAAAAGTCCACCTTGTTTCTGTTTGGACTTGTTTATTTAGGGGTTTATATTATTAATGACAAAAACATTTCGACGTGAGGTGCGGGCGCGACAACTCTTATATCATAACTATCTTAACATGTACACTTGAGACGTTCTAAAAATAACAATACACGTATTGTAATGGAAAGAACCCATTCAATTATGCCTGCTCTGGATAATAACGTCGTGATGCTGTACAATTATACACAATGAATAAATAATCAACGAGATTTATAGACTCGATTCCGAACCAACATTCCACCGTGGAAATACCAACGGGTTTAGTATATAGATTAGATATACCGGTGTACTAACAGCGACCACAATTATCCAGTTATGGTAGGGTCATTCAAAACCAATAAATCAGTAGTAGATTGCAAACGCGTCGAAGGAGGTTTTAATTTCGATTCGATTTAGCTTTTAATCGCTGAGCTAAAATTGTCAGGTTGAGGTAATTTGCTAGATCTTAAATCACTATTTCATTAGCAGCTATTTCCTATGCACAATGTTACTCATAATGTGCCGACTTATTAGTCATTGAACATAGAGTAATTTAAGAATTCTACTGTTGTGTTTAATAAGATATAGTAAAAATCCCAGCGTAGGGACCAATGCATATATTTGATTTCCTGTTAAGCTTATGTAAACCCGCTCCTGGGCAAGTCTAACTCAAGCATATCTGTGTCGACTAGCGAGATATAGCTACCTCTTAGCAGTGCAGTCCTCTTTTTTTATAGATTGCATTACATTTAGCATAAAAATATAATTCACTAGAGGCCGGACCCGGCTTCGCCTGGGTGCATACACTTTTTGAGTCCATTCCACAGCAATAACTAATTATTTCACGTATTAGCTGTTTTATATTTGAAATCAATGTAACTGCCGTCCATATCACTAGTTTTCCCGTTCCATTCCGTTATATCCCATTCTGTGGCGTTTCATCCTGTATTATTATACAAGTCATGCAATCTTGTCCGCTCATGTCCCGTGCCATTCTTTTAAATGATAAAAAGTAGCAAATAAGTATATAAAAATTATTTGCTCATCGCACAAGAACAGTACATTTTTCGGGATAAAAAGTGGCGTATTAATCCAAGCTAACTCTAAACCAAATTTAATTAAAATCTATTCCAAAGTTTTTGCGTGAAAGAGTAACGCGCATGTAACATCCATACATACAAACTAAAAATTGTCATCAGCCTCCATACCAGTACAAAAAATATGAAGAAAATGCCATGAAAAGTCGATAATCTCCATCACAGCACCTACAACTTAACCGATAATTACATCGCACAGAATCGCCGCGTGCAATTTCCATGCTGTGACAAGCCTTTTGACGTCATCGCAATATTTTATCAGTGACAGTAAGTACTGGTGTGTGTTGTTTGTCACCGATTGTTGTTTGTGAATCATCGAATTGCGCATGCGCTAATACCTATGTTGTCATTAATGCATCACCAACATTCTGGTTCAGGTCACAAGGCCTGTGGGGCTTCGTTTGTGGGTTGACTGATTTCGTAATTAACAGCTTTAAATAATGGGATATGTCATATCACTTAGCATGCTTGAAATGTTTATAAACTTGAGTCATGTACTCAGACGCTGTTTTTAGCGGCAAATGTGTGAATAGTCAAGGCTTAAGTTCCACGTCAAAATGTGAGAATATTTACCTGTGATTGTTATTATTATTCAAACCATCAACAATCGATACACGTCAAGTAAATAAACCTAACAAACGCATAGTTCACTAGCACTGCAGTAAATAACAAGTATGATCTTACTGGTATCATATATTTCGAGAGATTTTTCAGTCTCATAACATCCAACTTTTTGGAGCTGTGAATGTATTGATAGTCAAACACCACACATTATAAGGGCGAAGGAAAACATCGTTGAGAAACCTGGCTACCATAGCGATTTGTAAAATTTTCTATGGTATGTAAAGTCCGCCAACACACTCTTGGCCAGCATGTTGGACTATATGGCCTAAGTCCCTCTTCTCTTACTCTCGATTGTAGAGGACTCGTGCCTTGCAGTGGAGCGTATATGGGCTACAGTACAATGTGGTTCAATACCAAGTCCCGGAAGAGATACTTAGAACTCACACAAACAAAAATTGTTTTAACGAAGGGTTCGAACTCGCGGTATCTAATTGACAGGCGTTATTCTACCCAACTGCGCTGGATACTTTTTAACTTGACCCATTTACTCTGAGAGATTGTTGTCTTGGTTATTCCATTTTACGAGAATTTGAGATATGACGTCTGATATAATCGGCTGATAGGAAAAATTATGGCCTAAATTATTTCTGTATAATGTTTTATCACAAATAAGATTGCAATAATAACAGCTTTGTATATCAAGTCTTTTTCTGCAAAAAAAAATGTAAGTTAACAAAGTAAGGATGCAATATATTTTTAGCCATCAATTATAGCAACATTTTTATCTCAATAACCACTCATGCCACAATCGCCAACCACCATAATTCACTCGTTCATAATTGGGTTAAGTCGTCGTCAAGGAGGGTGACAAGTGGGCTCACCTGTGTTGCAGGCTGTCCGCGACCCGTTCTGATATCGCTGCGATCTGTCACTCGACCATGCCATCGCCAAGGCCACCGCTTTAGAAAGGCTCGCTCTCTTTGCACGACCATTACATTTCTATATATAATTGTTTAATTCGTTAAATTTGTTAGTTTGATTGTTGATTTCACAAAAGCAATTAGTTGAAATTGTTCAGATTACATCAATTGGTTTTTGATTGTATCGCGGTATAACGAAATTTTGCGGATCACCTCGCGTTGATTGCGAGGCTAATTCTTGTGGGAGACTTGTGTTGTGTGCTGATAGCCTACATGCCTCGCCAAATTGCACTATTACATGTTTATTTTCCTTTAACAGTTTTCTGAAGATTAATAGCAGGCTCATATAATCGACCGTTTGTTTTGAAACAATTATTTGCAACATTATTGACTCATCATCGTGCTGCGAAAAGAACATGGCTAATTTATTATCTGATTCAACTACTTTCTACATTGCACCACTTGATACTACACAATGTAGCTCTACAAGTTGATTCTTCAATTAAATTCTTTTGTACCCATAAAATGATTCTCAGACACCACCAAATTTAGTTTGATACCTCGGTGCCCACCATTCAAACAGGGCACCATAAACAAGTCAGTGCAAGTGACGCGATAAGGCTCGCGTGACCGTCTCGCCGGACGGTCGGACGGTCGGTCGGACACCTGCGATATATCATGCACTTGTCACATTATCAACTAGAGAAAGTGGGCTGTTTTGGGACTCAAACACGGTTTGGTTGTGTAATGGCTGGGGTTTAATTAGGTATTTATGGGATGGTTGGGAATGAACATGAGTTTGTGGTTTTGTCTGTTTATGTAGTAGAAAGTAAAAGATTATATTACCTTATGGTAAATGACAATGCGAATGGTGCGAAGCATTGTGAGCACAAATGCAATGTTGTTATCTGATATATTTTATTTCGCCAGCAGCCATTACGTGTAAAACGCAAAAGCAGTGCAATTCTAAAAAGGTTTTTTACTGTAGAAAACTTGAGCTCAGCCTCTACTTCATATTTTTTTATATTACATCAAAAGTCACTCACTCAACTTCCTTAAATCAATACCTCCATTTGCTTCAATGGAGCAAGGATCAACCCTAACTCCCACTAATATAGTGCGTATATGCAGCCAGTAGGGTTACTAAGAGTTCCTTTTTCTAATACAGTGGCAGTAGGGTTACTAGCAGTACAAAGGTGGTAGGGTTGTCAACTGTGGGTGCAATTCATCAGGCCGCTGATCGATCACTGTTATGACGCGTCGGCTCACGCGCATAACGCTTGTCTGCATTGTTACGGGCTTAGGGTCGCTGTGTTAGAAGACGAGATGTTAGAAGGAATAGATGTGGCATATATTAGATGACTATTTCGACATTATTTCAGTGTCCACAATCTTTGTCATTTGGCCCATCTTTTGGCATCCTCGAGCTAACTATTAATTTTACATAAGATATTGTGATACAAATAGTAGGTTTTTATTCGGTGACCGTTAGTGCTATAAATGGAGGATACAAAAATTGTATGAAAACAGGGTTATTTTAAGGGTAGGTGATATAATAAATGATCTTCCCAATTTAGGTAGCAACATTAATATTGAATTTAACATAAAAGAAAGTTATCAATCATCAATAAGATTATTAAAATTAAATCGAAAAATTAAAATTCCAACAAGGATTATAGGATTAACAGTAATCCCAAAACTAAAAAACTGCACATTTTGTAATACACGAAGATTATCCGCAGAAAATCCCCTGACATATGCAAATCAGGAATTAACAAACTAACAACCTGTGTTGCTAGAACCAAGCCTGTAGGTCAAACGATTTCTCGTTTAAGTCAATAATTGTGAGTCATAAACATTGACTCATCTATCGCGTAATCAGCTTTAAATGATTTACAACTGTGCCAATAAAAAACCATTTACGTTACAAATTAGAGGAGATTATGATGGGCCGCGCCCAAATCTCTCTGCTTTAATCGGACAGTGATAGCTGGACAATCGTAAAAGTTTTATCTTGTGCTATAAACACATCTGACGTGGCCTTCCACTGTGAAGGTTGTCGCGACGTTATCAGCACTGGACAATGTAAATTATTACGCTCGCTCTGATGGCAATTTGTCAGTTAAATATCAAATGCTTGAAGATTTTACAAATATTACAGAATTGTTTTGCAAAAGTTTATGTTTTGGTTTTGTAGAAAGTAACTGGAATACTTACTATAACTAGTTTGAAAGGACAAACTATATTACACAATTTCCTTGGGACACAAATTCATGGATCAAGACGACTAAGTTTCCATTATTCAGAATAATAATAACATCCTGTCACTACTATATGTCAGGCATTAATAAAGTCCATCAGCCAATTTATGTTCACACAGGGAAAAATACTAGAAGCCATCGCAATACCACATCCATCCGATACAGAATCCGAACGAAAGTATTGTACAGTAGGGTAAAGCGCCGAAGAGGGTAATACTATTGTGAGAGGACAGATCCGCGGACGATTGATGGCCGGACGGATTACTGATAACGCCTTATTTAATTCTGATAGCATTTGCGGGGGTGAGGGGTGAAAGGGTGCGTGAAATGACCATTATGGAGACGTAAGGAGCTTACGTCTCTTATGTCACTAGAAAATAAAGCCCAGACAAGCTAATGTGATTCTAATTTACCGGTTTAAAGTTTTCCAAATCTGCTGTTAAGCCACTAGTTTTAGTGAAAATTCATAATTTTAATAGTTCCAATGCTACGTATCAGTTTTTGCTTGAAATGATATGTACATAACTACATGGACTAATACATCGCTTTAAGTAGACAAATGACTTGCTTGCGTGATACATCATTTCACGTATTCATTTTTTACACCATAATGTTGAAGTTTCAAATGCGATAAAACTTTACACAATCTTTCAATCTGTTACAGGAAGTGTACTGTGTTGAACATAGACCTTCTTTGATCATTGCCATAGACCTGTTGGAAGCGGCTTGCATCCAGCGACTAAATAGCTTCCATCGTGTGTTCGATTTTCAAATTTACAACATATTCAAATGTATGAAAGTGTCAATCGATGATGTATCAACTTCTCTTTACTTGTTAACCTTTTTCTTATGGTCTTATTTACCACCATCAAGTAAAGCGCCAATAAGGTTGGTCATCAGTTAAAATCACCCGTAACATCACAATTTCTTGACGCTCAAGTAACACTAATCCTATGATTACACCAATACTACCTTACTGGCCACACCATCTGCTAATTAGCGTATTCACTTGATGGTTAAAATAGAGTTAAAATCTCAAGCTAATATTATATTTTTTAAGGAAGAAATACATTTACTTTTCAGCAAAAGCCAGGGCAAAGGACATTTGACGAATGATTCGTTAAATTTCTCATGTCATTCACTTTACCAGCTCGTTGTTACATGCAATACTACATTTTACTTGTTAAATAGACGGAAGATACTCGGCACTTTACCTGCCAATTAACGTTAATCAAAAAGCAACTAATCAATAGTTTCCTCGAAGATGGTGAATGAGGCCCTTAATCTCTTTATTTTTCTATCCATCTAAGTACTTTACTAGCTGCTCATTACATATTTATCTACAAGTTTAAATATTTTGTAAAATCTAACATGGTTGTATGAATAAAGTAGAGTGATCACGCGAGCTGCCCATTTACTTCACACGGATGTTTTAAAGGTGAAATAGCATTTTGTATCGAATTAAACTAATTACGTTGGCACACACGTCGTAAATATTATGCGCCCGGTTAATTATATTGTCACACTGTATACGAGTATTAGTAGCTTAATGTTTTCTAGTCTCAATTTGTGTGTGCTGCGGTGCAAGGTTTATGATTGACTTGCCTGGTAAGTGACGCGAGACCCGAAGGTTCTGGATTGTTTGCTATATTTGAGAATCGATTTTGTGTGAGTTATGAATCTATTTTTCCAGAATTATATAAGTTCAGTTGCAATTTGACAAGTTTATACCGGTGGTTTACTTACTTTTCTGGCATACTTCATTGCTTCTTCGTTTGTGGGAAATCCTATTTTAAGAATAAAATAGCTCGTATTTCTTACCGCCGTATTTCATATTACCGTACAAAGAGGTCACGTGACGTTTTAATTTAATTATTAAACTTCCACGCATATAATAAATGCCCTTGTATCCCGAAGCTCGTTTAATAAATAACAAAACGAAAACAATAGAACATAAATTCACAAATCTAACAGGCTTAACAGAAAAACTGCACGAGAATAAGAATATTATAAACAATTATAATTAAATAAAATATTAAAAATTTAATAGATAGCAGAAAAACTTCAAGTACGTGTATTTTTTGTTGTTCGCGTAATGAACGCTACTTTTTTCGTTTAGACGTCAAAATGTTATCAGGGCGCCGCGCCGGAAACATAAAGAATCGCATGGTTTCCACCTTTGAAGTAAAAAATAATATATATTATATATATTTTCGCAAATTGAAAACGTTTTTTTAAACTGTGGGATCAAAATATAATACGAGTTTTTGTACTGAAAATACTAAGAGCGATAATTATGTTAATATTAATCACACTACAATGTAAAGTACTTTATTTGTACTCCATTATTTAATGAATAGATCGTTAGCGAAATTTTCTTTTAGGAGTTAGACCTATAATTCTCAATTTAGTTTTTTTTTTGTCTCCTTATTATGTCTACTTTTCGTCAGGAAATAAAAAACCCTTGTACATAGTCAGCGAACACATTTTACTCACATGGATTCGCTAAATGTGAGATAAATAACATTTTATTTATTATTTTTTTTGGATGGATCTGCTGTTCTGGGCTGCTAAAGATCGGGATGGTTGACGTTTGATTGGGGAGAACTACGCCCAGCAGTGGGCGACCATTGGTTCAATATATATGTACTCTTCTGGTAGCAAGCATAGAATGTGAATTTTGGGACGAAAATTATTGGCTTGATCCATTAACAAGAACATAAAGTATATTTTTTTACACGCTTTGTAATTATCTCCACCTTCGATCAAATATACACTAGATACACAGTTCCCTGTAAAAGTTCTGTTAAAAAGTGGCACCGATGCATGACATGAAAAAAAGTAAACAAAAAGATCACATATTCCAAATATATTAACACAAATTCCACCTTATTCCTGAAGCTTAAAGTAGCTTTTCACATAATATTGTCTAAAGTTATGCGACGTTTCAGAAGCAACGGTCGGTGCGTGACTGAAGGCGAAAGAGTGCTTAAAGCACTCTTTTTTGGTGCCATTTTCTAAGCGCTCATGTTGTATCTAGTGTATATTTAATCGAAGATCTCCACTTATAAGTTGTATGTTTTTTCTAAACTAGCCTTAATCACTCCAACAAGCCAAGCCTTCTTCCACAAAAAAACAATTTCTATAATCCCACAAAAGGGTGTCACCTGACGCAATCAACATCAACTAAAATTATAGACAATATCGGTGCTAAACACATAAATCGATATTTATTGAAGTTTTCGATTAATTGTGGCGTGCGGGTCGGAGGTCGCAATAACAGCATTCCGGTTTCCGAGAGGTTAACTTTCAAGAAAATTGGCCGTGTGTTCAATTCCGCAGACATACTTCCTTGTGATTAAACTGTTATTCCGAGTTTTGTTTTTATGTGTGTCATGTCTTATGATTTATAGATATTTGTTTTTTTTTTACACTGACACGGCAGTGAGTCTGCATTGCAACTAATGGTAAGAGCAAATGATGTCCAGGCAGAGTATTGAATGGCATCAGACGGCATTCGCATGTCATTGGATAAAATTATGCCGGCCTGCTAAGATGCTTCTTCATGTGGATGTGAGATTTTTGCTGTGATTTTCAATACAAAATCATAGCCATAGAGAATATGGGTTAAAAAGGAGTTTATTGTACTCTTTGTAGCATAAAACCATATGGAAAAAAATTCAAGCTAAATAGGCCGCATGCATGCGCAAACCTTTTGCTAAATTTAATGGTGTAATTTATTTCATGTGTAATTCGAAAATTGAAAATAGAACATTGAATATCACAACAGAATCCATACCTACTTGAACATCCACCTACCGACGGACTAAATGTTATTTTTTAAAATATAGCCTATTTTTATTGACATTAAGGCTGTCATTATATTGACATTGACAAGCCTCTAAAAAGGCCGGAATGTTACAATACATACATACAGTCGCTATAACTCGTAGTTATCTGACCAAGAAAAACATTATCCTGCATCTAACAGCAAATCTATTATTACGCAGTTATCAGTTGCTCAGTCTTTAAGCGATAATTACACGATTATTAATCACTAAGAAAAGTATGTATAAAACAATTAAGCAGAACCAATCGATCATGTGGGCTCGCTCGATGCATCATCAGTACATCAGAACTTAATGAACGTTAGAGCAGCGATAACAACAATACATTGTGTACCCGATGGTACAACAGTCGCGGTCAAAAGTCTTATCTTGTGTATCGATTATCGAGTAATTGTATCGTGAAGAAACTGGCATACCATAGAGGTGTGTAAGAATTTCTATGGTATGTAAAGTCTGCCAACCCGGACTGGGGCAGCGTGGTGGACTATATGGCCTAATCCCTCTCAATCGCACTTTCGGTTTGTAGAGAAGGTCCGTATGGGCTGTTACACACACAGTATCATGTGGACTAATAAATACTTGCTTTACTGGTTGTAGCTCTCTCATATGTTAGTAGCCGCCTAGGTAGGTACAAACAGCGGCGTGAATGCACTGTTGTATTTCGGATTGAAAGAGACTGTAGCCAGAGTAACTATTGGACATATTAAGACTTAACAACTTATGTGTCAGGATGGGGAGCGCAGTGGAATTCCAAATAATTCGAGGTGTTGTTTGATGTTGCTACTGTTCATAAACGATCGTATCGCTTACCATCTTCTTCATTGCAATAAAAAAACAACAATCTAGTTGAAGTTCTCATACGTTTAAACGTTAAGTCAATAAAAATATCGCACATATAAATATTTATATATTATATTGTCATTAAATTGTGTTGTTGGTTGGTGTTCCTATTGCTATGAAATTGCTTCCTGACATTACAGTGATTCCTGTATGATCAGTGTGTTTACGTTCACTAGTATGTCACGCTTAAACGCTAAGATTCGAAGAAATATTAAATTCATAAAAATCTTGTGGTAAATAAAGGCTCTCCCAAAATTCTTTCAAAGACCTTTCGGAAGCCGCTTAAACAAGACTTAAATTCAACTAATAATTTCAAACTCCAGTCAATCCATCTCATTCTTATGTGCTAGATTAATTGGATTTGATATATATTGGTTAGGCTGCATAATAAAGCCTTTACTGACCGTGAAGACATCGCTATCACTTATCAGTAATCTGGACGTAGCGCGCGTCCTTGCGCCGGCAGAGCGGCCGCGTCAAGGCGTTTCCTCAATACGCCACAACAAAGGAAATCGTCGAGATACGCTGATACCGCGCTTCCGTGTACTGGTTTTGAGTTTTTTTCTAATGGTCACTTCCTTAATGGGTAAAAGTCTCGTGCATAGTATTCCCTTTTTTTTTTTTATTGTATTGAGTCGTTAGTTTTGAAGTGAATGTAAACGATAGAGCGGGTTTGATTCAGGACAGGTAATTTATTTTGTGAGGTTTTCGATTTGATAAGGTATTATATTTACAGGACTATAATTTGTGAACAATGAGGCAATGGGTTCAACTCTTGTAGCATCTTCATCATCATCAGCCCGATGCAGTTCACTGCTGGACATAGGCCTCTCCCAAGGTACACCACAAAGCCCGGTTTGCTGCTTTATGCAAACAGTCGCTGCCAACTCTTGTGCAAGTCGTCCCGCCATCTGGCCAGAGGGCATACCACGGTACGTTTGCCAAGACACGGTCTCCAATACAAAATACGCTTATTCCAGTGGTTATACGTTCTGCGATATATGTGGCCAGCCCATTGCCACTTCAACCTACTAACCTTCAGAGCCATATCGGTCACCTTGGTTCTCTGATGATGATCCATTCGTTTCGGATTTTGTCCTTTAGAGAGACTCCGAGCATAGCTCTTTCCATAGTACGTTGAGCGACTTTTAACTTATGGATTAGCCCCACAGTCTGTGTCCACGTAGCATGTGGCATCTTGGCATGAAATAATCTCCGTGTATCGAACGTGGCGTATTAACTCATAGAAAAGGTTCTTAATGACTAATGCTAAGAGATTCATTAACTTAATTTGTATTTTTATTCGTTACTATTAGTATAAGCCCATATACGTCCCAATGCAGGGCGAGGGTCTACTCTACAATCGAGACAACAAATCGAGAGTTCGATTGAGAGTGGTTAGACCATATAGCCATAAGTTAACTTAAACTTCAGTGGCAACTATATTAAGAGGATTGCGGGATAAGGCCTATTTCAACAGGTCGCTTTAAATATATAAGTATTAAGTACTCCTCATTCTTCTGATGATGATGACAAATATTAGCTCCAACTTTCTACAAATAAACTTTGTAACATATCTTATCACAATCAAAAGCTTCAGTTTAAAAACATTTTATCCACAATCTATTTATCTAATCTATCAGATACATATAAATTGAGACTGATAAAATGTGTGTAGATAAAGCCAGATTAGGATAGTATAAAAAAGCAATAAAAAAGATTCATACGATTACAGTTTTTCAACCCGGTAAAATGAATAATTATTGTAAAATAATAATAAAATTTGAATTAATTTCAAATCAATTATAATTCTGATTATTAATTTTATGTGAACATTAATTATCATTTAGTTTAGATACTCGTATTGACAGTTTATCTCATCTTTAAAGGCTTTAAAAAAATTAATTACTATATTACCATAAAATACAAGATCCTGTTTAGTGTTTGCGCAGTTTTAATAAATTCTTTAGTAATAGACTGCTCGTAAATTTGGTGTGCTGTGTGCATTCAGATATGATATATATTATATTGCCTAATAAAAGTAATAAGTAAATTAAACATACAGAGAAACTATAAAACAATTTTTGTCAAACTTTTGTCATTTATCATGTTTATTAAGCTTGACTATAATAAAAAACCTGCACAGATAATTTAAAAATCTAATTTATTAATTAAAATAATATGTATTACTGTTTCATCGTCTCGAGAAAAAAATATATATTTCAAATAAACTATAAATGTTGCAAGAATACTTGTGAAGTCTCAGCTACTGACCACGTCGTTGATACAACACGTAGGAAAACAAAAGTATTCTTTGAACATGACCTACTTGATGGCCAGATACAAAAACACCCATATAGGGCTTCATCTGACAATTGAGGTAAAGTGAGACGTAGTATGGCGAGCAATAACTTAATAGGCTTTAAGTGTGTCAGGAAATCATTAATGTGAAGAAGAGAATATGAATTTCCAAATATCATGGTGGTAAATTTCAATACAATGCATACTCTCTTATAGATTACATCTCATAAATAGCTATTTAAAAAAATACTTAATATATATAGCTAAAAATATCAAAGTTTGGTTTATTTATTTAATTATTTTTTGTACTCTACAGCGAAACAAGAAAGAAATCACATAATAATAAAAATAGTACATGTGGCGGCCTTATCACACTAGTTAATTTCTTACAGACAACCATGGGATGGATTTTTTAAATAGGAGAAAGAAAGGGCAGTCTAGAGTCAGTTGTAAACCTTTACCATTTTAATTTTAATATTCTGCATTTGAAATTAAATTTGTAGAGTTTATACGTACTGTCACAATATCCGCATATAAAAACCCTGCATCTCAAATATTTACTTTGGTATTCAATTCTCTAACGATTATGGTATCGCTCTGGATACCAATTAGTGTTTTTTAACCTTGTTATGGAAAGTAGAGTTCCTACACAAACGATGTTGACTTAACCTTAGATGTACAGTCGTTTGTATAGAGACAATATAACGATAGTTTTTAATATAAAATGCTTGATTTTTTTGGCGACTTCACTCATGTTATAGTAGATTTTGTCGGTCAATTAAATTTTTCGGTCGAAATAGCAAGCATTATTAAAAACAAAAAGGTATTTTTCATCCCCCAGGAATTATATTATTTATTAAGATAAAAAGTACACTATATTACGCGTAACGGCATCTCTGATAACATACCACATGTAAAACAGAATTGTTTTTAGAAGTGAAAAACTGTTATGTTATACATGAACTTTCTAACATAAGATTTTCGTGTCAGAAGATAGAGTGACCCCCTGACTAAGATCGAGTCGTGGGTATCAGAAACTACAACAGTTTTTGGTCTCACTTTCATCCAGACCTGAGACAAATACTTATGGGCCTCGCAAACATTTGTCTTGGTGGGAGATCGAACCAGCTGCCTCTCGTTTCACAGCCGGCGTCTAACCAACTGCGCCACTGCGGCTGTCATGGTTGACAGCCCAGTATCAAGATATTTGTATCTGAATCGTCTATTGTTTCGATGTTCTCACGTGTGTTCCGTAGTATTGACCTCGTGGACAATGCTTTGATAGTGGGAGGAGCAGAGAATTTTGAGGGTTAATATGTGTCATAAATTCGGGCTGGTAATTAGTAAGTAATAATCGAGCAATTGCGTCGTAATTAGAAAGAAAGCATTTATTTGTCACAAGCAATGTTGTACAGTTATACTCATATTTAAATTAACTTAAGTATGTATATAGTATTGCTTGTCACAAAGTTTGTTTCGATTTGTGATGTTTTCTCCCATAACTTAAATCAGCATTATTTAAATTGAATAATATGAAGATATATTTCAACATGCATAGCAAAACGCATTGTTAACAATATGGGTAAGTAATAAGATATTTTCTGTCGTGTGCTATTTTTTTTTATTGCCATGTAGGCAGGCGAGCTAGCGACCCGGCTGATGGTAAGCGGCTACCACTGCTCATGGACCTCCGTAGTGCCAGGGGACCAGCACAACAAAGTCGCTGCCTACCTCGAGGAGAGTAAAAATTTATGTGTGCTATTTAATTTAAATAAACGTTACTATCAGACATTGTATTAGTCACTTACAAACCTCACTAACCATTTAACGTAACAAACCAATTTCATTCCATTAAACAGGAAGTGAACGTACGATTACCAAAACAGTGCAGACGCTATCGTCGATCGGCGCGTCTCTACGCAGAGCCACTGTTACCGCGAGTTAAACTTTTAATTGCCACAATTATATAAGTGGATTTATAGTGTGGCCTAAGAAAAGGCATTGTACGTCACTTCCCACGGTTTGGGACACGTATCACAGGCTGTTTATCAAGATTTTTGACTGCAACGACCTTGCGTTCGGGCATGACCTTTGTGAGGTCTCCGTGAGACTTCCGATGTGTAGGTGTCAGTTTACACGCTAAATATAACAAATAACCCTGTGCCTTCAGATTTCATATTAATCAACATCAGATAATCTCGGTGGGTATAAAATTCTTCTAAATGAAATGAAATAATATTTTTTGGAAATCGCTTCAGAAAGATTTAAGAGTTATGAGCATAACAATTGTATACCTTACCGTAACTGAATCGTCTCAGACAGACTGGTACTACTTTATCATGAAATTCTGATATGAAGTAACAGTCAGTAGAAATCGCAACGTTCAAAGTAAGACTTTACAAACCATCGGAAAACAACCTAACCTCCAGCCTAACACTCCCGCTGAGACATAAACACCCGAAAATATTGAAGGTCCAAACTCGCACACTTCAACGGAACAAATCAAAAATCTATCTATCAGGTCTGGAAAAGTGTCTTATAAAACTATACGACAATTTAACCAAAATCATTTGACTTGAGTACAAAATGCGCTTACGGTAAAAGAATTGACAAGGAAACAACAGGTCATTAACATAGCGAATTCCGATGCACGCTACTGTATCTGAGTCAGCTAGGGCAATTCAAATAAAACGATGCATAGTATGATCTCGAGAATTTTACTTCAGTTAAACAGCAACAACAGTTTTCCATCAAACAGCAGTGTAAATGCACTGTTGTATTTCGGATTGAATGACATTGTAGCCGGAGTAACTACTAGACATATTGAGACTTAACATCTTATGTCTCAGGATGGTGAGCTCAGTGAAATGTCAAGCATAGTACATAGTCTTTGTAATTCAAGGTGTTACTTGGGTTTGCTACAATTCATGAGCGGTTGTATCACTTACCATAGGCGTACGGCATGCTGGTCTCGCCATTCATAGCAATTAAACAAAATTATAAATAATATGCAGTGGTGAATTTATGATAAGACTTATCATGAGGAACTGCTCTGAATAAACCAAGCTACGGGTCCTATATAATCACTGTATTGAAAACTTTTTTAAATAATAAGGCTAGAGTTTCTTGCCCGTTCTTCTCTAGCATAAACAGTTAAATAAAGCTGTGACTCTAATAATAATAATATTGCAAACAGTTTTTTCAAAGAGCAATGCTAGAGTGTCATGACCGTTTTTTTTTTAGCAAAAACAACCTTTTTGACCGGGTGGTAGAGAAAATATAGCATATAATATTTCCAATAAAACATAAAACATTACGCCATTTCTGTGATTTTCATTCGACCATCGAAAAGTAAACACAGTTTCACTGCGAGCAAGTTGGACTCATGATTTTAGTTAAATTCCATCAGTAAAATTAAATTGTATGTCGCATTCAGAATGCGGTAGGACGAATAATCACAGATAGACGATCAGCAAACTGCTATATGACCTAACAATTCATATAACAACAGATAAAAATAACACTGACATAACACAAATTTAAATAGGTCAGGAACTCCCATTCACTATTCGCATTGTGTGTTCTGTACCGAACTTCTGAGAATATGAACTCCGACCGTCGCACCTCGATCAGATCTCATCTCTCCATTCATAAACCACTGTATTTAAGGAACACTGCCGTCATTGATCCAAGACCCGATAACTTCTTACTATTGTCGACGAATCAGCTTCAAAAGTTATCACATCTAACCTAATCGGATCTCTGGGAGGACCATTATATCAAGGCTTACGTGTAAACGATATTGAACCTTATTCTGTAACTGATAGAGTTGTAAATACTCGCAAAGTGGATGTTGTACTGACGTGTGTGACAGAAGGATTTGTAGCCAACGTTTAGAAAACGAGATGTTGATTTTGTCTTGTAACCAAAGGTTTAAGATTTCTGTTTGTCATGTTTGGATTATTGTCTTATTCGTTTTTGCTAGTCTGAACAAGGCGATAACAATCTGAGGTGCGTACAGTACATTACATGTTTTTAATTAGAGAGAAGGAAACAATATGAAATTAATTGATTAAAAAAATATCGGTATCAGGTGCTGTGTTTTTTATTATAAAAAATGCGGAAATGTGTTTTGTTTTACTTTTGTTTTGTTTTTAATTTGTTCTAATTGTTTTCTATACAGCTGTGATAATAATTAACGTTGGTTTCAAACATGAAATTCAAAGGTAAGCAATTTTATCTAGTTTATTACGATTTATCTAGCTAGTTTAATAGCTTTCTCTCCTACTCTCCATTGTAAAGTCGACCCGCATTAGGCCAGCGTGGTGGACTATATGGCCAACTACTCTCAATTGTAGAGGAGATCCGTACCCTGCAGTGGGACGCATATGGGCTGATACAGATACAAATACAGATTTTAAACAAAAATAAACATACAGTCGAATTGAGAACCTCCTCTTTTTCGGTTAGTAGTCGTAAATCGGTTAAAAAACTTATACGAATGCATTGCTAAAATTAAATAAATGAAAAAGCGAATCCAATCCAAGACCATACAGTTGAAACATAACATTGGCAATACAGCAATATCTTTATACTCTCCAATGCTTTCAACGAACAGTTCACACCTCAACCACACCCCAAAATACAGCTAAAAAAAACAAAATTAATACTAAAACTGTATATCAATCTACGTGATATTTTTTTGTGAACAGTCTGTACACGCTGCGCGCCCGGCGTCGCTCCTAATACGGCGGCGTATAAAAACTACTGGATAATATCATCAGGCGCATTGTGAGGCACGTACGCACATCCGTCCTATTGTCGCGCGCCGGAGGGACCGCGCAACCCTTTCTACATATTGTGGCATTTTTGTATGATTTATACAATGTTCATATCGGCGTCTTATTTATATTTCAGTGTGAGGACTGATAAGATGACCCGATAGGTAGTTGGTTTTCTTTATTGCAATCAATGGCAGGACGAGCATGCTGTTCGCCTGATGGTAAGCAATACGACTGCTCACGACCAGTAGCAAAACCAAACACGAACTACAAAACAATGCTTGGCACTGCACTCCACTGCGCTCGCCATCCTGAGACATAAGAGGTTAAGCCTCAATATGTCCAGTAGTTACTTTGACTACAATGTCCTTTAATCTGAAACACAACAGTGCATTTAAACTGATGTTTGCCGGGAAAAATAGACATTGCGGTAGTACCCACCCAGGCCACCTCTCACATATTAGAGACCAGTGAAAATAATGTGTTGTTGAATGCCGAAGTTTATTATCTCCCTCATAGGCAGACGAGCATGTGGCCTGCCTGATGGTAAGCGGTCACCACTGCTCTTGAACCTTAGCAGTGCCAGAAGTCTATCACAACCAGATTCCTGCTTCCGAAAATGCAATAAATTGCAACAGAGCGCTATAAATTTGGTTGAGGTCTATGTTCGTCAGTGGACGAATTGAGTAGATTATTATGATATTTTGACGATTGTAACAAATGGCAAACAATCCATTTTTGATGATTAATGTAATTTAAACAAATAAAAAAAGTTTACAAAATTATGTCAGCAAGCTCAAACTGGGTATACCTACATAATATGATGATTATATTATTGAAAATGACGTATTCTTAAAGGCTGGAATAAGGTTCCTTAAATCCCACTGTGTCTGAATATGTATAAAAATAATTTCATGCTTGAAATCTTATGCTAATTGTATCTTTATCATTAACAATGCATAAAAATGATTTATGTAACTGTTTATGCTACTGAACTTATCTTTATTTGGTAGTTTACCCACATAAAGGGTTAATTTATGCACGTAAAGGATATCAAGCTGAAATATTCAAAAAGTAATAATTAATATTTTTGATTAAAGTTAACCTAATTACACGGTTAAGATTTTTAATTGCTTGCTTACTTGCCAATGTTTTTGAATATTTCTGTTTACAGAAAATAATCCATAATGTAAAATGTTTCTATGCCTACCTTTTTGCACATTTACCTCACACAAACTAAAAATATTAAACAAATCTCAAATTGAGCTATAGCTCAATTTAGGAATTTAACTTCTGTATCACATATTCTGCAATCGACAGTTAATTGAGAGTGGTTAGGCCATATAATAAAATTTAACTTAATACGTGGCAACTCCCTGGTTATAAACTGTATTGAAAGAGCACTACAACGCCATACGCAAATACGAGTAAGACTTAATACACCAAAAAGTATTTCATTAACATGAAGCAATAAACAAATGAAGATATTCGCAAAGAATTAAATGCATTACAAAAAATATGGTCGACCTTGCGAAGAATTTGAAACATTCGGGACAGCACACTGAATATGCAAACGATCACCTTCAAATATAAACATTTAAATATTTCAAATTGCTAAGAATATGTAAATTACATGCAACAATAAAATCAACATCCTTTAACATTTATCTTCACAACGTTTGGGTAAGATTGTGGTTATTATAGTCCTGTAGAGGTCTTAAACCGATGAATGGGCAGTACGATTTTTTATGCCTGAATTGATGTCTATATAAAGCCCTAAGCTGTACAAAATGCTCGATTTAAAGATTTGTATTTGTTATATTTGACAATGTTTTGGAATTTCAGCTTGTGAGATTGTTACTTCGTGATCGATGAGTTCATATGCATACAAGGTTAGTCATAAAAGGTATGTCATAAAAGGTATATAAACCCGAAAAGGTGAATCTACACACATCTTAATGAACAACTTTTACCATGGGGCTAACCCTGAAACCGTGAAAAAAAAAACAGCTGTTCCGTACAAAAGCATAGTATTACAACATACGTCATTCCATTCTTTTTCCTTCATACGCCCCTTCCGATTTGATTGACCAGCAACACTTCAATGATCCAAGCGATGTGGATGTTCATTGGCAGTAACCACTTAGCATCAGTTGACCTGTTGCCGGACTTATACAATAATAAATGAGGTCTTATCCAGTGGTTCTTTACTCATCTTCCAGAAACAAAACTGTCCATTTTATACAAACATACTGTATAACATTCACACCTATATCATAAAAGTGTAGACAGAGGTTATATATATTCAGTTTACTCGATCCTGACATACCACTTTCACATCCACTTTCATAAATCATTTTTTTCGTAAAACAATTAATTACCGCACAAAACTGCACAAAACAAATCAATCAAAGTAAAAACAAAAACGATAAGCTAATTGCAAACAAGTATAAACAAATTGAGATGGAATCTTCACAGTTCACACCCGCTAACGAGCGGTATCAAAGATCTATTCAAATGGGCAGTGCGCCTATAAATATTAATATGCCACATTGAGCCGGCCATTACGTATGCACGAATTTGTTTAATGGAAACAACCGATTGTTATGTAGTTTTTATTGTCAGAAGTGTTCTCCGTTGATCTCGCTTCGGGTCGTGTGAACTGCGATACACAGGCTGATCTTATTTGTGCATTTAATTTTGTATTTGATTGTAATTGTAAATTACTAGGTTTATTGTTACTGGTTGAAGTAAGGAATGTTGGATGATTTTTTCTTTAGTGTTGTAGCTTTGTGGAATGATTGATTGAAATTATAATATTGTTTACGTTGATCATTGTTTTTAAATCGATATTGTTTTTTACAATTTATCATTGAATAGATGAAGTTCTATGTAATTTATAAGACATTTACGATTCAATACGAATTGGAAATTGAGTTATAGTTGTTATATATTAGCTAGTTTTTACAAGCCCATAGACTAGGTCTCGTCAGTATTTTCAACAATGGGCTGAGTAAAGTAAGAGAAATGTAACTAAGGATGTCGTACTCAGTGATATGTGGAAGATGCATAGGTCCAGTACTGATCTGAGTTTCTAATAATGATCACAAAACACATCATCAGCTCTTAAAATGATGTGACGTCAAACCTTTAATCGAATATTAATTATTAATAAATTTATAAGAACTATGTATGTCTTGAAAGCTGCGCTACCTCTACACAAAAACATTAATTTTGAGTCGGATGATATTTTCGATGGTGTCGTTTACTTATCAGTCTCTTACGACTATTTGTCGTAATGTTAAAACAACTACAATACAATTATATATTTTTTTCTTTAACTCTATTTATATATTGACAGAATCCTTACTTAAAATAAAAGGCGCACTATGTGTTAACTAAAATGTCATCTATAATAACAGGATAACTACACTTTGCGCATAATATTTAATTGATGCCAATCATAAAATATTTTTCTCACACTTACATTACATTCAATTTCTAGGTGGAAAGAATTCCTGAGTTACATCGTGTATCGTAGAATGTTACCTCCAATAAGCACAAAATGTAATTTGGCATCATGACAAACTTTTGTATCAATGAAAGGATTATAATTCTATTTCTAGACGAAATCATTACGCAATGTTCCATATTCAAATTCAAAAAATAAGTGATAAAAACAGAATCTAACTGCCATTTTAAATTTCGAAGAATGATTTAACTAAAACGTGAGAAATTTAAAGAATACTCATAAATAATTATCTTCCGTGTCTTTATAGCGTTTTAAAATAGTAGTTCTTGCAACACGAAGCGTAGGAACGAACTCGCAGGCAAAAGCTAGTATCAAATAAAACTGTCAACCACAAGGCTGTTGGTCGGGTAAGTTAGACACCAGGCGTATAACTTTCGAAATGTCAATGCCGACGAGTCAGCGGTGCGTTGTGTGCGCGCGCGCGTGTTTTTATGTGTGTGCGTTTGTGTGTGTGTGCTCAAGGAAACAACGTGCCGAAATAGAGATGTTAGGTGTCAACGATTACGTAATGCGATACCAATGGGTAGATAGCAAGCATTGTTCTGTTGGTATCCCAGATAGCAAGGATTGCGTGGTTGACGCGAACTTGCGTATGGATACCATGCTTGACAGATTTTCAAAGACTTTTCCATAAGTTGGCGATGTAAAAATTTTGAGATAAAAACATTTTTATGTTCTAAGGATTTTTTTAATAACATTACTTCTATTTATAGCCTATCTAATAATAAAGCAAAATAAACTGTAATATATATCTACGATTTTGATGAAACCCAGTTCTTTGCAATACTTGGGAAATGTAGGGAATGAACAAAAAAAACTTAAGACCGAGATAGCCCCGCTACAAATAATTTGAATCAAAACAAAATTGAACCAACATTTTCTCTACTTAAACTATAATTTAAATTAATTACTGCACTTCAAACACGTATAATTTATTCAAACATTACACTTAAGTTGTTAACTCGATAAAAACGATTTAATATTTTTTATGTCGTCAGGCGAGCATGGTGACAGTAGCGCGGGACGTGCGTGGGCGCGCAGCCCGCGAGCCCGCCTGCGACAACCCCGCTCACCTTGAACGTTTTATTTAACACTAAAACTACTAGCAGACCAAGTAAAAATCTCACTTCGCAATCACTATCAATAATCACTGAGATATTGTAGAGTGGACAGCGCAAATAATATTTATAACAGCGGTACCGCAATTTGTGTTTTGTCTTTGTCACTCCTATGCGGTTAGCTTCCCTTTCACTCCACTGATTTCCGCATAGTAGTGCGCACAGATTTTGTTCGCTCTGTCTACTCTAGTAATACTCAATGACGATCGTATGGCCGCTGCAGAATGCATCCGCAGTGCACTGCCCTGTACCCACTGGCCGCCGAAACCGAATCAGCCTGTATTACTACGCCTTACGAGTATTTGTTTTAGTAATGAACATACCGAGTTTTAAATAATAAAATTTATTCATAAGCCGGCACTTACCATATTCGAGTGTGCGAACGTCCATATGTATGAGTGGTTAAGATATTCTTATTTATGGGTCTATGTCACGGTCGCCGGCGGTGTTTAACCGCGGTATCATCGCTTTGCATAATATCAAATTATTTATTCGCTCCGCGCTAAAACTGTCTGGTGTACGTTCAATTTGTAATTCAAATAAATTCTTAGCATTATTCTCGGCCGGTAGCTGTCATAATCGAGTGCGAGATGTTTGGTGTGTGTTTTTATTTCACTTGTTTGGATAGCGCGCGGGGAGTGGGGTCAGGGGGGCCGGGGAGCGGGGGAGCGGGGGCTCGATCAATTAGCGTCTCGAATGTTTTAATTGTGGCAAATGGCGAAGGATGCGAGGTGAAGGACCGAGCTTTGTTTCCATTATTTTGCATATTGCGGTAGGTCGAGTTTTTCGAATAATTTATGGGTTGTTAATCGGGTGAATGAGATCGCGCGATCTTTCGCCGTATGCCGCCGTATTGAAACTAACCGGCGGACTTATTACTTATTAATGAGAGCGCAGTCGCGTGCCGCTCTCAGCCGCACTGAGTTAATTCGGTGTAATGAATATGTCAAATGGACGTCATTAACTTGTAGTGTAGTGAGACACGTGGGCTCGCGGTCAATTTTGTACTTGTATTTAGCATATTTTTACTTTCCATATGTTATGAATTCATTTAATTATAATTGCAATTAATTAGTTCTTTTACTTCCATAAAAATATTCAGAGTGGTTGTATTTTTTATCAGTCTCTTAGTATGGATTTTGATAGATACATAGGTGTAGATTCTGTAATTAATTCTTGCGTGTATTGCGCAATACGAATAAAAAAATGTACTGACCACCCACTATTATAGGCTTGCAGTAGATGCTATTTAAATATTTATTTAATTCAAACTGTGCGTTCGGTAATGTCGCAACACAGAAGATTTAGAGCAATATATCCGTCGCAATTTAGCCATCAGTATTCTCAGATAAGGCACAGTGCACCGGCTAGACTAGTCGAAATCGTTGAAGCGTGCTTCCTTGAGCCAATTAAAACAAGTCCGATCCCCCCTCGCGCCCGCCGCTCGCCTCACCCCCGCGCCGGCCCGCCGCCGAACAACGCAAAAACACTGATAACACTCCATACTACCTGTTACACTAGTTGCGGAGGTCTGTCACTGACTCCCAAGATGTTGAATGCGGTCGAAGTATTTTCAGAATTTATTTTAGTTCACATAGTCTTGAATGGACTTTGAGAGAACAAATACGATTTGCAATCAAAAGCAATATTTATAGGTCATTTTTGAGCGTCATGAAGAATTTGTACTTGAAATTAACATAAAATATATTCATACATATTTTATGTTCACCCGCTGAGTAGTAAAAGATATAAATTAGCGCTGGGTATTCATAAATTAATAAAAATTAAACTAAACATTTCACAAGAATATTATAATTATACACGTGAATTTTGGCAAAAAATCTTAACACATACAATTTAATTTGATTTAATGCCGTCATTTTTGTTTTAATTAATATAAGAACACAAAAAGAAACAGATATTCTTCAAACACCAAATCGTCAAAGCAAAAGACTTCAACGAACCACCTACAACTCTACATGTATCAGTGAAGAAGATTTTTGAATCAAGATAAACGTACTACGTACTTACGTCTACGTAACTACCAAGTTACACGTGGGAACAATAATGCTCGCAACATAGTGAAACTCTTAACCCCATTATCGGTAACCAATATTACATAAATTAGCTTAGAAAAACTCATGACGCTGGTTCAACTTAATTCGTTTCGACATGCTGTTTAGTGCATTATGGTGTGCAGTTTTGTACATTAATACTTGAAGAGTTTTATTTCTTATGATAACTTTGATATATATGTCAGTAAGCTCTTTAGATGTTTTACTTGTAAGATTTAATTTGTGCCTTATTATTTGGATACATAAATTCCGTCTTTTTTGACATCCAAATATTTTTATTACAAAAACACAGCGTCAACTAACAACTAAATTCAAATGTCAATTTTAACTTACACAACAACGTAGATTTATTCTACTATATCCTCTTCATTTTTAATAAACCCAATTGTCTCTACACACGAATCATCGACGGAAATAGACCCCTGTATTTTTCCAACCAAAATTGAACTAACTTATGACACACTAATTATAATTAAAGAAGCAGATGCGACTCCAATATCCATACAGAAGCAGCACAATTTAATAAACAATATTCCCGTGTATTTTTATAAAGCCGAGTTGTTGAAATACGTATCTGTTTTTATTTTATAGACAAGAGCCGGCGCGGTGCAGCCATCAACATTTTAGGTTTATCTGCGTAACAGCGGCGTAAAGATGCGATGTTCATTTGACTCCATGCACTGTAGTAATTATGTGCGGGTGGGGAGTACACGGGCGTTTTTATTGAACGTTTTTTTTTACCGCTTACATTAAGTAATAATATTTATATGGATACAACTAACAATATTTGTGTCGATTCGAGAATTGAGTCAGCGGCCTCTCGATTTAGAAGTGTAACCTAATGGATATATATATATATATAATACTTCAATGGATTCATAGGTATTTTAATTAAGTGATGTGGAGTATCTGATTTATTTTTATAGTAATTCTTAATACGTGATGCATTTTACATAAATATTTTGAGCTAAACTAATTAATAAAGTGGTTGTTAAAGGAAATGTCAACGTTACAAATAAAAATAAAATTAAGTTATTTTTTGTTGCGTCTATTTTTTTACAATGAGATACTTCCTCATTCGCCAATTTAGTGATTGCACAAGTATTCTGATACACAAGTGTATTATTATTCAGAAGGAGGAATTGGGTGACGTGCAATTTGACAGCAGTACATTTCTATGGATAAGTATTATAGTACATGTTTTAGCTGTATTTATCACGCGCGATACTGTGTTATCATTGACCGTAGGAACATATAAAAAATAATTACTCTCGTTTCATATTAATGGCAATGAGGTTGCCTCAAAGTTCTATCAACAGCAGTGTATTTTCAAAAAAAAACGCAGCGTTTAAACGCCCGTCCACATCAAACCCGATACCGTACAACGTTCATCCAACGTAGGATCGTTGCGATATCAAAGACGTGTTTATTGATAGCGTTCTATAAAATAAACTTATGTATACATCTACCCACATCGGTACAAAAATTGTGAAATACTTTATAGCGGGTTAAGTTGAAACTGGTCGGGCGGGCGAGTTGTACTTATCTGAAACGACGTCGTGGGTCGCTTTTAGTGTCTAATGGCACAAGGTTTCGACCAAAAATGTTGGCTAAAATTACGTTTGGGAAACACGTCGTTTTCTAGTTTGGTTTGTTCACGCTGATGTAAGTATCTCTTTAGGATCCGGGATGGTCGATAATTTATGGTGGTATAAATGTCAGATTGTGTTTATTGTGTGTAAACATAATGTTTTATTTGTTAGAACTGATTTGAAGGTGGTAGAGCAACGCTACAGTCCGTTTTCGCCCACGGTATTTCACTAATACTTGAATATGGATATCTGTCTGTAAAATACAAACATTCGATAACCATTTCTCACCACTGAGTACTTTGCTTGAGTGGATTGCACTATACTTACTTCTTCTTCAGATATTACGACTAAGGTCACCTAGCATAAAAAAGTATGAATACGCTGATTCGAATTATTGGTCGTTTTTCATTTCACTCTCCTAAATACTGACATTTCATCGGATCAGTGGTGACGAAGACTACCGAAGATCCGACGACCTTTAACACCTGTTACACTTTCTCCAACAAATGTCTATAATGTAAATGGAAATGAATACAAGCACAAACATCTAATACTGCATTGGGCATTCTAAATTCTGCGCTTTTAAACTATTCATCACACAGCATCAAAAACATTTATTTCATACATTCAAGCAAACAAAACTTCATATTATGAGTACTAAGCGGTACTAGTCCTTCATTTGTTATTAACGTATTCCTCAATCACACCGCATTACATGGATTTCATATCCAACCGATCATTAACGCCTTACCGCACCAATTGCTGTATTTGACCGTTGGAGTCAACAATTAGCATAAAAATGTATTTGTAGCTTAACGCTATCACACCTTATCTGCTATGCATCGTTTAAATATTCATCATATCATGAGCTCGCGTGTGCGTCGCTTCACATCGGCGTAGTTTACCGTTTTTGTACCCCGCCGAGTGCGAATGTGTAACGAAACCCGGTAATGAATTTGCATGTTGTACGGTCTACGGGATGGGCGGTGGCGGGTGGCTTGGTTCATGCATTGTGATGTGATTTTTATATGTAGTCGTAGTCACTATCACTGTTATATTTGAGTACAAGAAGCAAATGAGTTGTATTTTAAAGCATTTTTTCTATCCAATCAGTACTAGACATATTTGCAATTTGGAAGACAAAACAATGTTAATACTCAGGATTGTCAGATTTCCGATATTTAAAAAGTGATTAAACTTTTGGCTTTAAGGTTAAAAAAATAGGCATTGTGGGCAATTACGATCAGGTGACCTTATTGCTCGTTCGCCGGACCTATGCAGTAAAAAATGCGTTCTTAATAGTAAATCGATAATAATAACAAAAGTAAATAAAAATTGGAAGTAAATTACCGACTTTAAAATAATTAAAGTATAAATAGGCTAAGGTAATAGGGTCAAATATTCAACTTTATTCAATCGCTGTAATCTTTTAACTTAACCGGCCTGTACAGTACTTTATTACTGTGATCGGAACACAACAAAAACAATCGATATTCATATTTGGATTAATATGGAAAATCTTATTAACCCTCCTCGCATACATAGTAATGACTCTAAGACGGTACCATAATTTATAGCAATGGTTTTATTGAAGAAAAATAACTCGGGTGCCTGCTTGATGATGCGTCCAGTGCCGACAATAATTTGTTACTTTTTTTTAATAATACCGTTATAACTGGCTGGATACAAAAATAAAATACTTATTTTTTTACTTTAGTGGGGTCAGCGTCTCACGATTTTTTGTGCTTAGATATATTTTCTATACAACATTTTCTATGTAAGGTCAAACCATTGCAAACAAGTCTCGGCCAAATCATATTTTGCTATGCCTTAGATTTCTACCTAATGTCGTACACTTTTCAACCTACGCTATCACTGAACTACATATCCGACAATGTGTGCCACAACATAGCTGTCATAATTTCCAAATAAAAAAGCCGCGAAAACAAATCATGTATTAACGTAGCATACTAATATACAATAATTATAGTCATTACGCCGACACATCGGCGCAACTATAATTTGAAGAGTGATAATTATATATTAATTCCGGAACTTTCTGTGTCAACACGTTTGTAACTTCATAGTAATAACTCGTTTATGGATAAAAAAGGTTCTTCCGCCGTCGCTCATATTTAATGTTTTAGGAAACCCTCTATACTATGTTGTGCAATGCTATGACAGACTGAATGATATCATACATATTTTTCTTCAAACCGCAAAAATTGTGTCAAATTTTAAAAATATTTAACCAAGGAAAATTACTGAGCATAAAAGTGGGACTTGGGAAATAGCCGGAGTAGGGCTAATATGAACTAATAAATGGCCTACATCAGACTACACTATATATTATTACGATACAAGATTTGTAAAAAAACTCGCAAAATTGCTTATCATGGTTGTGACCACGGCACATTAAGACGCTATAACCATTCGCATGGTTGAAGTAATGTTCTTCAAAACGAATGATACAACTCTAAATCATCAGTATTAACGTCCATATGAAGTCCAGGGCTGGGAAAAGACCTCCTTCGAATATATCCACCTATCTATGGAAAGTGAAAGTGCGACAAAAATATTAATCATTTGGAATTATTCTTTATGTTCACGGTGGTCGCGGGTTCGAATACCAAAGCACACCTCTGACTTTCCGGAGACATGTGTGTATTGATAATCACCAAGCAGTGTAACGGTGAAAGAAACGATGGTGAGGAAACTTTTTTATGTTTTAATATATCGTAAGAGGAGAATCTGAATAAACGTTTTAACTCAAAGAAAATAAACTGTAAACTGAAAAAAAAGGTGCCTACCTTTGAAACTTATGCGACCTTGGATAAATATTTTACTGGTAGTAGGTCTATCATATGTGAGAGGACGCCTGGATAGGTACCACCACAATGTGTATTTCTCCCGCCAAACAGCAGTGTAAATGCACTGCTGTACTCCAGTTTAAAGGACATTGTAGCCAGAGTAACTACTGGACATATTGAGCCTGAACATGAGTATGGCGAATGCAGTGGAATACCAGGCATTGTTTTGTAAATCATGGTGTTATTTGGTTTTGCTACTGTGTCGGTCGTATTGCTTACCATCAGGCAAATGGCATGCTCGTCTCGCATTAATAGCAATAAAAAAGATTCACACGGTAAAAAAAAAAACACAATTAAATGACAACGTATTAATCGCAACCATCCATCTAGGACTAAAACCGTTACACTAACCTTAGGTCACCAACCCATGTCCATACAAGTCGAAACGAAGGGTGCCACAATAGCACCAGTTATTAATGTACGACATTTTCTCAAGAGTTTCCCAACGTTTCGCAGCACCGGGCCGGAACGTGCAAAAACATCACCCATCACGGTCAAATGAAGATATGTAATTAGATGGTTTTTCTTTAAACCGATCGAGGTGTTTTTTTCGTCGTGCGGTGTCAATGCCCGTTTACCTTGGCTGATCTTCGAAATAGCAACTGTGGAAAAAATATCTCGATGTAAGGGGTGGACAGCCGTTTGTTAGAGACAGGCGGGAAGTTATTTAAACGGTCCATTTAATGCAACTATGTACGCAGTACTGAGTGGAATTGATTGCCTTGTGTTAATCAATATCTAGTGAGAAATTTAACTTATTACCGACAGTGAAATGTTGAAGGATGACGTTCTTGTGTCAAAGCCTGTTTTGGATTGATCTGACTTCTTGAAAGCCTTTTCTATAATTGGTCTAATTTTTCTAGAATAAATGTTAAAAAGATGGGTCAATGTAAATTTCAAATACCGTAATAATTTTAGAACACAACAACGTATGCAAGATACTGTTACATTATATTTCACCAAAGAATTTAACTTCACTCACTACCTCGCTCACAATATTTTGTATAATTACTTTAGCCGGCCGTTCAATTTCACGTTCTATAAATGGCATTCGGTGTACCGGTGCCGATATTCTCGCAGAAATTAAACGTCGTCATTATATTATAAAACAAAATTCCAATTTTCCTTCAAATCGGCAATAAATTACTTAGCCCGAGGTGCGCCCGCGCCGCCGAGCGAGACGCGCCGTGTTAATGGCGGACGCGGCAAAAAAACTAACGTTGTTAAATGAAAATGGCCCAACAATTATTATATAAGCTGGTTGTACCTTTAGGGACCCCCGCGGCGACCCGCCGCCGTCACCCGCCACGTCCTCCGCGAAATTATTTATAAAATATTAGTTTTTGTGACTAATCGACGAGGTTCTGCATGTGAACTGTGCTAGGTAGTCTTTTAATATTTCAATATCTATTGGGTAGTGACTATGGCTTAATAGCTAACCGCTATAGAATTTATAAAAACGTCAAAAAAACCTTTTTTTAAGTTGATAGATAGAGTCGCTGAAATAATGATACATAAATTTGTAAATAAGGACGTAGTCTAACAATACTCAGCACCCTATCATGTCAGTCAAAGATACCAATAATTGTCCTAATGTTGTCTTAGATCTTGTACACTTCATCAAACGTCTATGTCATCACTCCCCGAACAACGTACCTGAACATCCAAAGCACAAATAACTTTAAAAATATCTTCGATCCATAACTCGAAGATTTACACCATTACATTGAAACAAAAACACACAGAACGAGGAACAATCATTAAACAGGTTGCTGTTAAACGTAATGGTTTCCTTATTGTGGCGCGGATCGCCAATAAAACGCGGTGGTGACGTCACGTGCGCGGGCGCATCTCGACAGCCTGCCGTGGACATCGACGGCTATTACAAGTAATGATATCTTAGAATATCCTCTGAGTATAGACTAACGTCTGTATCTGGCTTTGCTTTGTAAGGAAAAAATGCTAACCGTAACATAAAAAAATGTAAGATTAAAAAACAACTAAACAAAGAAAAAAAGTGTTAAGGACTAACAATATCATAACGTATGTAATAACAGCCCGGTTTTTTTAAATAACTAAAATATAGGCGTATTATTTTAGCTCCATTTAAGATAAATGTATATATTTTTAATATTATTGAAACGTGGAAGAAAACAATTCCATGAATGTCCATCATAACTTCAGATCAAATTCTTCTGGTTCATTGATACCCAATATGATTGGCTGGACTGCCCCGAAGGATACATACTCGAGACAATGTATGTATAAGTAGTCGATACCAGCGAAAAAGTGAATGAGACATCACGATGTTGGATCAAATTTTCATAGGAAATACATTTTAGCTTCTTAAACTTTTCAAAATCTACAAATTAGCACTAGAATATTCACGTGGTTGAAATGCAATAAAAGTTTGGGTATCTCTGAACCAGGTCCTCATATGGACAGACAAACTTATCAGCAAGTTTGTTACCGATCCAACTACAAGCTAAGTGGGAAAACAAGAAACTTCAATGAAGGTCTTTAGATTGGCGTCGTCGACATAAATGATATACGGGCATGAAACTGTCGCGGCAAAATTACTTTTTGTATCTATGCAATTTCATATCGATTGATATGATGGGGAAAGCTGTGTGTTAGCGGTTGACATTGCTCTAGTTAAAGCAGAATGTATTGGGATGGCTTAAGACTTAAGTGGATACAGAGTATAGATTGACCGATAGTTGAAAATCTTATTGATTGAACATTAATTTCTAAAGTAGTGGAAAGTGGGTGCATATGGTTTTGCATCATAGGAGCTGAACGTTTAAGAAAAAGCCAATAATCCTTAATTGCATCAAATAACTTGCCTGATGTGGAGTGATGATTTGCGAAAGGTCGCTAGCAGATTTTGGATGCGACAAGGCGAGGACAGGGTGTAATGGCGTAATTTGGAGGAAGCCCTTGTCCAGCAATGAACAACAGTATGGGCCGATGATGATGATAGTGAATTTACCTTAAAACAAATTGTATTTTATTGTCTAGGGTAGTGCGCAATTGCACAGTCGCAACGATCATGTGGTGGCTGTTTTAAATGACAAGTCTAAGATTTGAATACCGTTAGAAGTTCAATGTCTGTGCTATTTTTAATATTAGTCACTATTATGTTAGATTGTTGTGGAGCAAAAAATGTGTCTTTGACAGTCAAACTCACTAGACACCTCCATTATTTTTAAGAAAGAACTATATATATGTACATGTTCAAAGTAATAGTTATAATCTGACTAGTTGTATAACACTTCCTTAACACATGCCGCACTCGTCACTCTTCCTGGAAACATATTTCCCTCTCACTCCAACCTTAAGGTCATAGTGCAAAGATAACACGACTAGATTAGTTTTAATATCGATATTAATTGGCGCAATATAGGTAGGGCTGCGCATGCGCACACCGCAATAAACCGCAGCACTGGTGTTAAATAATTACCTACATTAAATAAACGGTTGACACATAAACAAGATTTACTTAATTATTTGCGTAATTAACATTGTAATGTCCGAGACTGGATGTGCTGGTAGACAGATGAGAAATACCTTTCACAATTTATGTCTTGAACATCTTCGAAGTACAATAATTTGTACATGTCATTATGAATATAGGCTATAGTTTCTTTATTCTTTCTTTCGCAATATATTTTTGGGTATTTTAGATCTAAAAGGAAAAATAGCATTAGGCCTTTAGTAAAGCGAAATTATCTTCCGCAATAAGATCTTATCAAATGAGTATAAAGGACAGCAAATAATCCTAATTTCTTATCTGGATCTTTTTTTCCTATTACTCCAATTCTGTTACTGCCATCATTTTCCGCTCAATCTACTATATTATGCTACTTATATTCTAATAAAAATATCTTATCAAACTAACTTATAAAAAGCGCAACTAGGACTCGTCAACCTTCCTTCTAGTTCCTACCAGTCGCATTTTGCATGTAACTAAGGTGATAATAACATACACTTTCAATATTTGTGCCTATTCCACATACAATGTTGTCCAGCGGAATGTTGTAGCTAGTGTTTTTTCATGCATAATTTGTGATTCAAGTCGAGACACTGATTTTATCTTGTTTGTAAACAGTTGATGTTAAAAATATTTAGCGTTGTTGGGTGTATATTATTATATTATCGTAATAGTTAGCAATTTACTTTAAAATATTATATATTCATAATATTGAATTAAAGCTTGCTTTATAAATCAATAAACTAGCAGTTATTGTATATCCCGTGGTGCTTAAAACATCTGGTTTCTCCAGTTGTATATCCTTATATCAGAGGATAATACTTCTGAACTAAATATTTTTGTCACCCACTTTGCTGCGGAGCGAAGTGGACAATTATTTATTTCCAACTCCTCCTATTTGTTTTTGTTTCTGATTGATTTGGATGCAGGTTAAAGACAAGCTAGTGTCCTTGAGAGACTCGCCGAGCTCCGGAGCTTGGTGTCAATTCTTTGTGTGCCACTGTTGATCCTGGCTGACAGAGTTGCAGTGGTTTGAGGGCGCGAAAGTCTTAATCAAACTAGCAATTAAATTATTTCTACCAATAACGGATGTACTTAAGCGTGAAAACAAATTAAAAAGCGAAAGAATTCACTATAATTCCACTTTCACTGATACATGTGGTATTAAACTTGTCCCATGCCGTATACGTAAAATACCATGAATATAAATTTAATGGGCTATTAAACCGGCGGTAAAAGATGCGTAACACAATCCTTCATAACCCCGCCTCCGAGGGATATCTCCTAACAAGTACAAGACAACGGGATCTGGAACTGCCCCTGCGCAGCGTTGCGGGATTGTAGAAATATAGACTTTAGTGATAAAATCTAGCTTATTGATCTATATATATTTTACAAGGTATTTTAGATTTAAGAGACACATTACATATTTTAACACACAAGGCACTTGGGTGTTCTGGTAGCACCTCTGCCTACCACTTCTGGGAAAAGGCGTGAGTTGATGTATATATGCTTCAGATTTAAACTATGTTGCAACAATTGGAAGTCGCTTCCAACGGTTCGTCATCAGAATTTTGTGTGGGAGGTGTATGTAAGTTAATATGAGACTAGTGTCTGTTACTGTAGAATTTATTTTATGCTAATATTCCTAGATGGATACGCATGATTTTAAATTACTGAATGCTGAATAGGTCTTTACGAGCTTAGTCGGTTTGTTTCCGAGCATTGGTTACTAACTTATTTATTCTTAAAAATAAATATTCCAAAATAAAAAAGAAATATTAAAAAAACAAAACAAAATTATTGAAAGGTTGTCTCAACGGTCGTTGTTAGTAAAAACAAATTCGCATACAACGCTACAACAGATTATAAATAATATAGTCTGGAACGAAGTGGAAATTGCTCGAAGTGGTCCCATTACTGTACGTAACTCGGGAGCTGGCAAGCGCTATTAGCATAGGCCTGCGGAACCTGCCTTTACCACAGACCTCTTTATTTGCAACGAATTACTTGCGAGTTCATATCGAGATTGCTAAAAACAGGCATTATTTATATATATAATAATATAGTCTTTTTGATGCGAGTTTTACTACCTATCAACAAACATGAAGAGAGTACTTTTCTTAAGGTAGGCAGCGTATTTATTGAGCTGGTCCCCTGGCACTGCGTCTATGGGCAACGGTAGCCATTTCCATCAGGCGGACCGCTAGCTCGTGTGCCTATAACAGCAAAACTTTTACCTTTACACCAGTAAAATAAATAATACTTATATGATCATATTCGTCGGCCACAATAAGTCCACTGCTAATTAAAGACCTCATACAAAGAATTCCTTAGCGATCTATTAGAACTAGCTAGCATAGAACAACCATCATTACTTTGTCTGACCACTTGAAATCATAAGTGCTTTCATAATATTCATACGTGTAGATAGTGTAGTTTGATTATAATTGGACATACTCGTATATCGAACATCACTGACGTAAAAACTCCCGATATTCAACCTTTGACCTCAGGCTGAGATCCATTTTGTGAACAAAGAATAATACACACACCGTAATCAAAAGCACGAGTAAGAACTGACGAAATTTATCTCAATATTATTCCCACAACAACCCGAAGTAATTCCTAATCTTTCGAATTAAGATTTTGAAGTAATTACAGAAGGGACGGCCGATGTGTTTAATGTAAGAGATTTCTTATCGTGTACTTTATACTGAATGCGGGTTACGTAAAATGGCGAATTAATGAACCCGTGCGACCGGTCTGGCAGACCAACTACCCTTCATTTTAACTTCACTCGTTGTCATGTTAGAAAGCCGTTTGGACCTGATGTATGGATCTTCGATCGCTGACAATTACTGATATGTATTGTTGGATCTTGAACTCTGAAACTATAAGGGTAAATTTACACGAGCCTTTTCAAAAACACCTTAAAGAATGTTGTCTCCTAAAATTACGAATTTAGTTTTAAGCATGATATCAGTATTGTAATCTGTGTTTGAATAGAAAAATATCTCGTTTTCAACTGTCAATGAAGACAAATATTCCTTGTTAAGAAATGACTGACTTCAAGAAATAATGTTTTTTTATATCCTTGTAATTTAGACTGCTTGCTGAGAATGCATTTCCAAGAGTTTTATTAACTAACTAACTAAACATTTAATAAGGTATAGTTAGGCAAATAAAAGTAAGTTCTGCAATCTAGATAGCTCTTACAAGTTACTCTTGTATATTATAAATAACTGTTATCTGTTGAATCCGTTGAATTTTAATTTTCTTTATGATTCTAATTGCAGGCTACAGGGGACCAATTTAAGTTGATAGAATATCATTATCGTAGAATACCTCTGATCTTTCCTTTTCACCTGACAAACCCGCTTCGAGCAACCTGATCGCTTGTAAGAACAGAAATAAGGTTATCTGTCAATCACACATACTTGAAAGATTAGCGAGAACTATTAATAGATAATACACAATTATTCAAATTGATCACCAGCTGGCCACGTGTAGGCCAAGCCAGTTCGCAGTTGCGTAGGAGAGAGTTGACAAAAAAAATTGAGCCCCGTCAGTGCAGTTTTGCTTGCGACCAGTCAATTAATCAGTCAAGTCTAAACCCGATGGCTTAGCGATTGCTGTCATGTGGAAATGTCAAGAATCTTGCTTGAATTTTTTTGTGCTGGCGCGTTTTGGACACTCCGAATTATTGACAAGGACGGACTCGACAAGTTTTTTTTTATTAATTTGTCCTAATGAGATAAGTGAGATTTAAGTAGGTTATTTTACAACTAGGACAAACTAAATATGATTCACGTATGCGGTTTGGAAAATATTTTTTGATGTTAGTAGTTGGTTGCTATTCTTCAATAATTACCAGAAATGGTTTCATCATTACCAGAAATGAAATCATAGTGTTTAGAAACACTCGGTTGTTTATGTTCAATAGGTATTACATAATTTAAGCCAAGATAAAAAGGAAATTAAAAAAACACAACGCTATCCTTATTTTACATAACGTTATCAGTATAGCATAGTGTCATTAGTGGATTATCTATTGTATTAATAACCTAATAGTTCCTTCTACCTGGCAATTATCTTTTAAACGAGCATAATTTACATTAAACACAAATAAATTAATGGCCGACATTAGAATACTAAGTAAAACAGATGGTGAAGATGTCAACGGGAAAATTGCAAGCAAATTAACTACAAACCGCATCGATTATCATGTATATTGTTATGTAAATTATAATTATGGAAATACTTACATCGCATTTTAAATGTTATGTATGCGTGGTGCATAGAAACAATCCGAAACCGCAAGAAGGATCATAATAATCTATCCATCAAAGAAATCATTTATGATGAGTCACTGAACTATATCGTTGCTATATTGTCTCTGATTATTACCAATCTCCGTCTATTTGTAATCCACACCAAGACTTCAAACAGGTAATATTTCTTCAAAGGGCAGAAGCTTACAGAACTGCTTATAACAATTATTACCGTACAGCATTATAACCAAAAGCTCTACTAATATCTTTGTTGTACACAAAACGCTTTCCGGTAAATTTGGTTATGCTCACACCTATCATTGTAACTCCTGTAAGTCAGGGCCAACTGATACTCTTAGTCCTGAATGTTTCTAGTTATGAAAAAAGTCTATTTGCCCTGTGGTCCGGGGGTGCAGGAATTCCGCCACTGTCTCCCTTACCGACGAGGCGGCCTAGAGGTGTCGTCGGGGTCACTGTGAATATTTCGGAGGCGGTACGCCCTCATGCACGACGACTCTGAGGGGTACGACAGAGCCTCGCCTATGTCATGGACGCCCATAAAACCTAAAAGGGCGTTAAAAATTGTTGTAACTTGGGGTCATCCGGACTCTCGATAATGGAAGAATCAGCACGGGCCGGTTATGTAAACGTAAATCGGGGTGGTTTTCACCCTGAGATGTCCAATACCGCCCAAAATGCGTGTGACAGACATCGAGGGGTTTTTAGTGAGTATGCTGGTGTAGGTATTGTTAGAGACCCAGGTCGGCCACAACATCCGCATTGTACCGAGCTGGAATGCCAGTGACCCTGACATACCCCTTTCGGTATCCCCCGGCGTACTGATAGGAGATAACTCTTGAACAAAAAAATAAGTCAAATATCTATGCAACAAGTATTCCAAATATCAGTTTTAATCTATTTCTAAACATCATAATTATCATCATAATCAACTACTTCAACCAGCCATAAGTACGATCATTACAACATACAGAATGACAGCTAAGAACTAAAGCGCAGCTATCGCATCTATCGAGAACAACATCCATAACAGGTAGTAGGGCCCGCGCGATCAGGTCTTGATAATAAATATCATAATCGATCATAGATCCCGCTTCGACGCCCCGTACAGCACGCAGCAGAACCTCTAAATAAACAGCTGTGTAATTACTTGCAGTTGAGCAGTTGCTTTATTGCTCAAACGTTTTGTGAGTTATGCGCTATGACAGATTTAATAGTTCTATTGGGTTGAGTTTCATTAATAATTTTAATGCGTAAATTGGTTTGTTTACTAAGGTAGAATTTTGTCGGTTATACGGTTAAGTGAATGTCATGATCAACCAAAAAAAAGATTATTTTTTTTAATTTGAGTTGTTTGGTATAATATGACAGACTAACAGCTGTTTTAATCGTTTATACTGTTAGTAATATATTAAGTAATACTTTACTCCAGTAAATCAAGCCTTAATACATCTGCATTATTTTAACTTTTACAGTACCATCGAGTCAAAGACAAATCCGATAATTTTTAGAGCCTAGCATTAAGACATTTATCCCAAGAATCTGTGCCAAAAACCTTAGTAGAATTCACACCTTTCTAGCAACTCAGATATTTATAACATCAATCCAGTATTTATAGGTTACTTGTTGCTTAACTAAATATAGGCCCAGTTACTTTATGTGATCGGCATTCGATTTCAAGGCAGAGTGGAGGAAGCTGAATACCTATAGATGTTCGGATGTCGTTGTCCTAGAATGCTCGCTAGGTGTGGTCTACCAGTAATAATATCAACACTAATATATAATACAAGTCGCCGACACAATGTGTATAATTATCGACATGCAAACAAATAATTTAAAATGCATAAGGGAATCCAAAGAATAAAATACTTAATTAAAAATACAGCTAAGTAGTTTTGACAATGATACAGTGCTGCCAATTATCCCAATAACATGAATATGTAGTATTTATCATGATACTTCTCGTATTTCCTCCAAATCTTATAATCTATACAGATAATAATTACAAAGCTTCAACAGAATAAAAATTCAATCACCAAACAAAAATATTCATGTACAAAAAACAGCAATCAAAATATAATCCATTCTTGCATCCTCCAAAGAATATGTTTAACTGATTAACGTCACAAATGCACGTCGTGTTTAATATGTTAATGCGACAGCGGTTAAATATTTTCGTTGTCATCTGGAGAGTGAATGAAGCGCACGCGCACCACGCGATACGCTTATTGTAATTTGTAAAACCCCTGTTGACTTACTAAATAATTATAATTAATATTCACTTATGCGAACTCATGAACTATTCACGACTCAGTGTACATTTGACAGCCAGCGTATATTTTATACTGATTAGCGTAACGAAAGGTAGATTCTCTTTAAAACATGGTGACTTCGATCTTCGGAGATATAAACATAGGTATTATGTTCAAATTATATTTTCTAGGTATGACTGTTTTTATATAAACTTTTGCTCGTAACCATATTCATGAACCAAATAAATCATAGTGTGAAATTTTTAAGAATGATATGTTATAACATTAAAGTAATACAGACTAAACCTCGAGCTATCCTGACAATTCCTATTAAGCATAAAAAGAAGTTAAACATATCAACTATTTCATCGTGATCCTCTGCAAAATATCCGCAATTGAACACATTTTTCTACAAAAACAATTCGCAACATTATGCTCACAAACACAAACAATATAAAAAGCATAGTCATTTAAAAAATACTATTAGTTTGAAATTAGCGCCCTTTCGCGTGCTGCGCGTGCGCATGTTGGTAATGTATGCAGATTTTTGTACCGCGCCTCTCGACGGCGCATTTAGGGCGACCGCGCATTACCGGAGTATTATGATAATTGAGATGAGGTGTGGTGCGATAATAAGGAAAGGGGTTCCGTTGGTGCTAATGTATTTTTGGATTTTGTTGTTAAATTTTTGGATATTAAATTTGTAATTAGGTTACTATGTAATTAGGTTTTTATATCAGGTGCAATGCCGCCACTATGCCGGGCCATTATAAAAAAAATAATATATATATAAAATTAAAAAATAAAAGTCTAACATTAAATTTTTTTGTTGCGTCACAAAAATATGATGAATATTTTTTAAACATACAAGATATGATTGGTTGGTTAAAAAAACAATTAAATTACTTAAATGACAATTTTGGCTAAGCTATTCACTATTTCACTTAATAATGTTACAAAGTTATATTAGAATGCAACACGAAAAAAAAGTGAAAAACATTTGTGTAACTAAAGGCCAGCAAGACCAAGAACGATCTGCCATATTCTGCTATTTATTTTTGACAAGAATTATGATAAATGCGATTTCACAAAGAACATAAATAAAGCCGCCAAAAAGTTGAAAATAGTCGCCATTTATCAGTATATTCACAGATATTAGACGGCGGACTAATGGAATGCGGAATGTGTCGTGGGATTATTTTACCGTTAGTACTTATGTCACACTTTATGTGGAACCAACCATCGACTATGTTTTGAACTGTATATGTAACTCACAGCTACACAGATAATCCTTCTCCATAAAAATCATACTATATATATGTATATAAGAAATAAATATGTACGAGCTAGGATTGTGTCGTGGGTATCAACATTGATATAAAATGAAAATACTTTATTGAATCTTTAAACACTATTTAAATTCAGTAATATATTTTTCTTTACCAAGTATGTCTTTACCAGAAAAGAACCGACAAGAAAATCTAGCGTTGCTCTTTTCAAAACAACTTTACAATACAGAAATTATACATGAGTCTCAGCTTATTTTAATTAAGAGCAATGCACAAATTATATTTATGATATTCAAATCAATAACAATAATATTGGTTAAATTAATCATTTTTTCATAAGACCCAACTGAAAAACGATATTAATTGATGATACGAACACATTTTAAAATGAAATTTAAATCGATAGTATTTGGATAAATCTAAGTGATCGCATAACTATTATATAGGTAGAAGACTTGCTTTGTAGATATATTGAGATGCAACACAAAATGGTAAATACGAATCTTAATAAAGCAAACTACACCTTCTTGTCCAATGCACTGATCTTTGTAATGGTATGCTACTTTCCATCTTCCACACAAAAATACGATTTAACCCGCTCAGTTGATAAATTTACGTAAAATACGCAAACTATAACGATGTCTCAGGATGGCCAGCGCAGTGAAATGCCAAGCATTGTTTTGTAATATTTTGTTTAGTTTTGCCCCTTTTCATAAGACGTATCGCTTACCATCAGGCGAATGACATGCTCGACTCGCCATTAATTGCAATAAAAAAACACATAAAAATTAGAAGGTTTGCAAGCCGAAGGATCTCTAAAAAGTGAAAATATTCATGACATGTTAATTCCTGGTTTGTAAGTGTTAACTCGGTATAATTGGTATCGTTTGGCACGCGCACTCAGAGCAGTTGATCGAACGTATGGTCTCGAGTTGTACGGGTGTTTAGCGAAATTATACCCGCTTTACATATTTATGACACGGCAGTGTCTTATGGATTCGTTTTGGGCAGGGGTCGGCAAACTGCGGCTCGCGAGCCATATGTGATTCTTAAGGTGTGAAGCTGCGGCTCTTAAATTCTATACGATTTATTAAAAAATAAAACAAAATCATTTTGAATCGATTAATGGGGATTAGGCGCCATTTCTATCTCTCAGCTATTTATCCTCGATTCTTACCGCACCCTTTCTTCGTGACGGGCGTCGTAACAGCCGTCAGAAAAAAATGGGGCTCTCCAAAAGCTTAAAAATGTTGTAAATTGTAATTTTTAGCTTCTCCTACTCAAAAGGTTGCGGACCCCTGGTTTAGGGCATTCTTGTTAGAAAAGGTGATGGATATCTATTGAGGTTTGTGGTAGTTACTTCGATTCATAAAATAACTAGCGGCTGCAGATAGTTTTGGAATCCAATCCACATCAACAACATAGTATAGTTTCCGAAGCGCACGCGATGTAAAGAATATATTAGGTAATTTTTTTAACACATTGTTGAGTTTTAATAATGAACCCTATTTTCTTGGAAATATAAGATATAATATAATATATGTTGACCAGTTTTTTTATATATTGAGAATAAATACACTAATGAGAACCCCTGTACTCGGTACTTGCAATCTATGGCAATCTATGAAAACAGTGTCAATTGTACGTACCTTGCTATACTAGACGATTATTACGTGGTATAATAAAACTATATTTCAATATTGATCAGCGTTTTTCTATTTGGACAGCACTTCTGCGTAAAAATTACAATTCTGAATGTCACCTGTCATTGCCCTCACCTTTTATAACATTTTTACTATTCTTACCGGAAAACGTAAACTATCAATACATTATTAAACAAGAACTTCCAAGACATTGAAAATTATGTAAATATGTTGATAAATCAGGAGATATTACATAATGAATTATCAATTATATTCGTACAAGGATTATCATATTAAATATTAATAGTTTCAAAGGAAGTTCTGTCCTGAAGTTGATATTACTATTTTAAAGGAGTTAATCAATAGTCCAAAAAAATATAATTCACAATAAGGCAAAATAAACACTAAATGGTCATAATAGGATTTTGGTGATATTATTATCTTGTGAAATAATTAATTGTATTTATCCATGCAGCTCCAGTGTTTGTTATTCTTTAACACTCGGCCATCCTGCGTTTGCCGTGTACCACCACGGCGCGGCGCGTCGGCGCGGCGCTCAGGCTCGTCGATTGTTGCCACCATGTTTGCCATCAGCAGGCTGTAAAAACAAAAATAACCAAGAGTATTTGCTCATAATAATTAAAGACAACATAACAGCTCCTCTGACGATTTGTACATAAGTAGGTCAATAATATTTCACAATCGATTTTACTTTGCTGCAGAAATTTTCTTTTGTCACACAGACTTTATTGCTTTTGTCACACAGACTATTTATTCTGTTGTCACATAGACTATAATTTAATATAATTTACGTAGACAATTATTTTGTCACATAGACTATTTATTGAGTTGTCACATAGACTATTTAATCAGTTGTCACATAGACTGTTTATTATTTTATCATAAAGTATCACTGACAGTTTGTCAGAACTTTTGTCACACAGACTGTATAAACCCTTTTTTGGTACATTTATCGGAGTTACAGTTTTTGTCACATAGACTCCTTTATTATTTGTTTCATGTATAAATATGTCACACAGACTGATTTTGTAATTTGTATGTTTGGCAGACCTTAATACCGCTTCCACGACATTGTCTATACTATGAAATAACTAAAGGTAGTTACAATAGAAGAAACTTTATTAAATGAATATTGTATGTACATTTGACAACTACATATAATAAAGTACAATACCACCTACATTTATCTCCTAAAGAACATTAGGTACAATAAAATACTTAAGTAGATAACCAATATTATACAATTTTTTAACTTTCTAATAAATCAATTAAATCATCTCTGTCTATTTCCTCATTGCTAGATGAGCTGTCTGTATTTGCAACAACTGATTTATATGGTCTTAATGTTTCGCTAGAAACTACTGCCGTAAATCTTTTATATCCTTTCATACCTTTCACAGCACAAATGGTATACAGATCTATATCGGATGATGCTTTGCAAATTTTGTACGGACCCGTATAAAGACTTTTAAGCTTTTGAGTTACTTTGACATTGGCATCTTTGGTAGTACCCCCTTTCCAGAGAACGAGATCACCCACTGAATACTTAATACACTTTTTATGTTTACGATCAAATCTTTCTTTCATGATTGTCATGTTTCTATCAATGCGCAACTTTGCAGTATTCCTCCTATCAGAAAGTGCTTGTTGTTGTAGATCGTGGTGTTGTAATTCTCCCGTAGGAAAAGCTGGTAACCGAGTATTATCATGGCTAAACATGAGTTTAAATGGTGGAAAGGAAGTAGTAGAATTTGGAGTATTATTTATTCCCCAAACCACATCGAGTAATTTGTCATCCCATACATTTTCACTCTCCGACATAGTATTCAATCCGTTCAGAATAGTGCGATTTACCCGTTCAACTTGACCATTCGATCTCGGGCTAGCAATTGCATTAAAAACATGTTTGAATTGGCACTCTTCAGCAAACTGTTTGAAATAACGACTTGTGAAGGCTTTACCTCTATCTGTTATTATGCGAACTGGATTACCAAATTGAGATATAATTTCTTTAAGATGTTTAATTGTTTCTATGGAACTACAATTTTTAACCGCTCTGGCAAACACAAATTTTGTAAATGAATCTATTATGACTAATACATAGATATTTCCCCTTCTAGTTTTAACAAATGGCCCTAAATGGTCAGCGTGAAGAGTATGCATAGGTATTGGAATTTTTTTGATGGGATGTAATTCACCCTGTGTTTTGCCATAATTCCCCTTACCGTAAGCACATTGCAAACAAGATTTAATATATTTCCGAATGAATTTCGTCATTTTAGGGAACCAAAATTGCGCTTTGATAGCTGCCTCGCATCTTTCAAAACCCGGGTGTCCTATCTGGTCGTGGTATTTTTGCATTAACCCATATTTTGCTAATTTCGGTATCACAAAGCGATCACCATGTAACGTCTTTCTGAAAAGTTGATTGTCCTTAATTATATAATTGTTTTTAATATCGGGATTGTCCGTTTGGCCTAGCAACTGCGAAATAATATTTTGTAAATTATCATCCTGTAATTGTAGTGTAACGAGCCAATCAGATTCCTCAATCATGCAAATATTACTATTGACCGGATTTCGACTCAGAGCATCTATGTGTTTCATTTTATCCCCTGGGCGGTATTCTATGTGTAAATCGTAATCTTGTATGGTTAACCACCAGCGTGCTATGCGGGGAACGAGATCTTTTTTACTCAGAGTTGTACGTAGTGCGGCGCAGTCAGTAACTACTTTTACCGGAATTCCTATTAAATAAATACGAAAGCGCTTTAACGATTCAACAACAGCTAAGGTTTCCAATTCATAACTATGATAAAACTGCTCCTCTTTAGATGTGATTCTACTAAAGTATGCAATAGGTTTTAAAGAATTGTCAAATTGTTTTTGCATTAGGATCCCGCCTAAACCATATTTACTAGCGTCGGTATGTAATTCCGTTTCCGCGTTATTATCATAAATTCCTAGAACTGGCCTATCGACTAACTTTTTCTTTAAGCATTGAAATGCATTTTCTTGTTCCATTCCCCATATCCAGGCTGAATCTTTTTTTGTAAGTTTGGTTAAGGGTAACGCTATTTCGGCAAAACCTCGAATAAATTTCCTAAAATAAGAAGTAAGTCCTATGAATTGTCTTATTTCGTGGACATTTCGCGGGCGTTTATATTCAGAAACACAATTAATTTTAGCTAAACCCGGCCTAATAGTTCCTGCTTCAATCTCGTGTCCTAAATAGTTCACACTTGTTTTCAGAAAAGCACATTTTTTTAAGTTCAATTTTAAATGGGCTTTTTGCAAAAGTACCAAGACTTGTTCTAATAATTTGAGTCCCTTTTCTACGGTTACTGTGGGTAACATGACGTCATCTAAATAACACGCTATATCATTAGCGACGTCATTAAGAGCTATGCGTATTAACCTGGAAAATACAGCTGGTGCATTGGCCAAGCCGAAAGGCATTTTTAAGAACTCAAATTGACCTGCAGAGGTGACGAACGCTGTTTTAGAAATTGAATCTTCAGATAGCCTTAACTGATAATAACCTTGGGCAAGGTCAAGGGTAGTAAAATAAACCTTTCCTGATAGTTTTGATACTTGATCATCAATATGTGGTAGTGGGTAACGATCTTTTACTGTTTGTGAATTTAAAGCTCGATAATCAATGCACAATCTGTAATCTCCCCCCTTCTTCTTCACTAATATGACGGGACTAGCGTATTCGGATACGGACTCACGAATAATGCCGGCTTCTAAAAGATCTCTAACTTTCTCATTAATTATTGTATTTTCTTTGAAAGACATTCTATATGGTTTATAATAGACAGGTTTATCGGTAGTAGTTTTAATACTCATTTCTATTAAATCAGTACATCCTAAGTCTTTAGTATTTTTAGCAAATACATGGCTGAATCTAACCAAAAGTCTCATAAGTCTGCTTGTATCTGAACTGTCCAATTCCCCCATGTCAACTGTACCCAGACCCACTAGCTCTTTGTCGGTAGCAATATAATGATCAGAGGAAGGATTAACTTGTAACACGTCATTATAAGTAGTATCATATGATAATGTATCTACAAGCTCAGCTCGAGCTATTAATTTATGAGCTGGCCAAAAAATATCATGATGACTCAAATTTATAACTTTTAAACGACTCTCGATACAGACAATTCCTCCAGGAATTATATAACATATTTTACCCAGTTGTACATAAACCGAATTTACAAGAAAAGATATATCGTTATTTGACTCAATATCTACAAATATATCTACAAAACAGGAACATAGCGAAGGTAAAATTGTTTCCTGCTTCAAATAAACATTGTACTTAATTTTATCGCTAGAACAATCCATGTGTGCGAACTCAAAATAATCTACAACATCGTCAGTTTTAATAAAAGTAGCAGAATTCGATGTTATAATTAAGTTAATTCCTGGCTGATTTATCATAGACTGACCAATAATCAAATCCACATCACTTAGAATATGCTGCGCTATTTCAAGATAACCTTTAAGACATACGCTATCTATTTGTATATTATTTAAGATCACTTTTCCTAGCGATTTTGTTTGAGCTCCACCAAATCCTTTCATGATCATATTAGACGGTTCTCTCTTAAGTCTTAGTCGGTTTACAACTTCCAAAGTTATTATATTGATTTTGCTACCCGTATCTATAAATGCGATAAGTTTTACAGTCCCAACATTCACAAGGCGCTGGTAGATGCTCAAGTCATAATCGCTTACCGTATAAAAAACGTTACGTACCTGTTGTATTTGAGTTCGCTGCTGTGACTGTGAAGTACTCGGCATAGTCGCAAACCAGCAAGATGCCGTAGTGTGACCCATACGTTGACACGTTTCACATCGCTGTTGCATCCTACATTCCCGAGCTTCATGTCCGATTCTTCGGCAAACGTAACAGCGTTTTGTATTATATGACTGCGCTACCGTTGTTGCAGATTTTTCGTCATTTGTTCCTCGGCGCCAACTTGATTTCCGAGTTGAAATGGGAGCTTCGATTTTCCTGTAGTTTTCCAACGATGAGAGATACCCGTAGTAAAATTCTTCAGGTTCCTTACACTGGAATGCTTTTGCGTTAGCTTGTAGTTCTCCAGGCAAACCACGAATGATACAAGATATTGCGCGTTCTCCCTGGATATCACATTTTTTAAGAAGAGAGACCTTGTCATGGAAATATTTCGTCATTGTTTCACTCTCGGTCTTAGTTCTTGTAAGCATCCGTTCAAGGCGATCAACAAAATCTACGGATCTCGGAAAAGCCGATTGCAAAGAATTCTTCCATGCCTCCCATGTAAGGTTGTAATCGTCTAAATCGTCGTACCAACGCCTTGCAGAACCACGTAATCGTAGTTGCATTATAAATTGACGGTCAGTATTATTCCATCCATATATATCGCCAAGCTGGTCAATTTTATGTAGCCACGTGGTCACATTGCAAGCATTATCTTCTGGATCAAATTTTGGAATAACTTCAGCGTCAACGTGTGTTACGTGTGTCCTGCGCCGCTTTGTAACGGGCTCCGTGGGCGTATCCAAAGAAAAAAAATTATTTTCTTCCTCGTCGGATGATAATGGCGTCGAAGATCGACGCTTTTGTTTTCCGAGACCGGCAGCGTAAGGGCCCGACATTACGAAAATATCCCACTTCTGAGATATTACGTGGTATAATAAAACTATATTTCAATATTGATCAGCGTTTTTCTATTTGGACAGCACTTCTGCGTAAAAATTACAATTCTGCATGTCACCTGTCATTGCCCTCACCTTTTATAACATTTTTACTATTCTTACCGGAAAACGTAAACTATCAATACATTATTAAACAAGAACTTCCAAGACATTGAAAATTATGTAAATATGTTGATAAATCAGGAGATATTACATAATGAATTATCAATTATATTCGTACAAGGATTATCATATTAAATATTAATAGTTTCAAAGGAAGTTCTGTCCTGAAGTTGATATTACTATTTTAAAGGAGTTAATCAATAGTCCAAAAAAATATAATTCACAATAAGGCAAAATAAACACTAAATGGTCATAATAGGATTTTGGTGATATTATTATCTTGTGAAATAATTAATTGTATTTATCCATGCAGCTCCAGTGTTTGTTATTCTTTAACACGATGTTTATTTTAAAATTGTTTATTTCCCGAGTTTTCCTTGCAACCTACTGTCGCATATTTGTAGCTACAACTTCACATAATTGTATAAGTAATAAAGGAGAAATGAGTCACCTAATAGTATACCTATAAATTACCTATGCAACATTTAAGGAAAAACAAATATACAATTCACGATTATACAATTAATTAATAGTCAATAAGTCTAGCGTGTGAAAGGAATTTTACCTAATTTTCCGATCAGTCGTATAAAATTGGCATGTATTGGTATAATCGTAAATTTTAATGAGCCCATAACGCTATCGAATTCCGCGAGATCATCCTGTTGAGTCGACGGTATGGCACTTAAACAACCATCTGATACTATAGTTACCTACGGAAATACTCACGTGATCTATTTCATTAGTTGGTTGAAAATGAAAATGAAAATAATTTATTGAATCCATTAAAATGTTCAACATCAATTAGATTGTCATTTTTTATCTACCACTCGGTTCGGAAAGCTGTTTTCACTAGCGAAGAACGGGCAAGAAACTCTAGTGTTGCTCTTCTGTTCTACCTAGGGTTAACAATTGGTGCTACAGACCAATTTCATATTTGAAACTCGCCATTTCGTACTGTTCAGTGCTCTGCATAAGATTATTGACAGTAAAATTTTTCTTGACCAGAATATTTCAGTAAACCTACTCTTATTTTCAGTAATACGACATTGCAGATTTACCACTGTTCTGACTTGCTCCAAAACTTCCATAGCCACCTGTTTGAAGCGGTCTGCATTCAGCAACTCAACTCCGAACTATACTGGAACTCTTGAAGCAGTTCGCCTTTTTGTCAAATTAAAAAAAGAACAATAAGGAGCCTATACGCCCCAAGATATTCCTAAACCGACAATCCAACACAGTAATATAGTAGATTATCAATAATTGCGAACGCTCACGTCGTTTCCTCGTGGGTGTGGACAGCGGGCGTCCTTGGCCGAGCCACGCGCGTACTGTCAATATTGATACTGTAAGCTAATAACATTACACAGGTAGCTAGATATAGACATTTAAACATGTTTGCAATAGGCACTGGACCTAGTGCTAACAATTTTGCACCATCAGGTACTGATAGTCTAACTTGTAGTATTTTTTGTTCGCTCAATACAATAATCCTCAATATAATATTTAATATAGTTAGTTCTATAGGGACTAAAATTTATCTGGCATGGCATGTTATTTCTATGGTATGAGAAGTCCACCAACGTAGTGGACTATATGGCCTAACCACTCTCAATCGAACTCTTGATTATAGAGCCGGTGCCTTGCAGTCAGACTTATATAGGCTGATACAGATACAAATAGATACAGAAATTATATGCCGATTGTAGTCTGTTATATACTCAGGTGATTGTAGTGAAATATCATGGTGTAGGCTTTGCAGAAAAACTTATTTTTTTTCTGTAGCTAACTGACCTATTCGGAAATAACTTTATAGCGACTTTTCCCAGTAAATGCGCGGTTACCTATTAGTAACAGGCCAGACAGAAAATGCTGAGTCGGTGTCAATGGATTTAAATCTCAGGGAGGATACTTATCGCCGCTACTCGTTACATATCTATACTTAGTCAATAATAGGTATGAATTTTAATTCTAAAAGAAAACATTGTGAGGAAGATGAAATTTGTCCACCAATATGGCCTCATCACTCCCAATAATAAACGAGGCCCGTACAATGAGACATAAGAAGACAATTATTATTACTATGTAACAGAATTTTTTAAATTGCAATAAATGATGAGACGAGTATGCCATCTATCTGATACGCAATACGATTTCATGGACAGTAGCAAAACCAAACAGCACCATGAATTGCAAAGCAATGCTTGACATTCCACTACACTCGCCATCCTCAGACATAAGATGTTAAGACTCAATATGTCCAGTAGTTACTCTGGCTACAATGTCCTTCAAACCAGAACACAATACTCCACAAATAGTTCACGCCTCCAACCTCAAACACAATTAATTTAAAGCCGTAACAAAGTTTCCATGTAAATAAGTCACGTGCCTTTGACCGACATATTAATGTTTAGGAATAATTTTAATATTAACAACGACGTTCATTTACATTTATTATTAATATTTGTTTTATTTTTTACAATAATTATTTTATATTGACGACCTAATGTCTCTTGATTGGGATTCCGGATTCCGCGGTGTATCTATCGGAATGTTTTTTTTTTTTTATTATTATATTCAGTGCCATTGACGTAATTATTTCGTAACCTCTAAGTGTAATTAAGAAATGTGTCAGTTTTTATGTTACATGGTAATTTAGTTTAATACAACGGCAGCTTAACAATACTAATTGGAATTGGAAGGAATTACTGGTGGTAGATCTCTCGTATGTGAGAGGCCTCCGGGTAAGTACCACCGCAATGACCAATTTTCCCGCTAAACAGCAGTGGTAGTGCAATTTTCTGTTTCAGTTTGGAGGACATTGTGGCCAGAATAACTATAGGATATATTGTGAGAAAAAACTTAGATCAAAGATTAAATAGCTTTAAAATCAAGGCTTTTTCCTTGCTACCAAAGCAAAGGTCTCTTTAGGCCTTAGTCACAACTCTACTACATCAGCCTATCAAGCCCCGTGTGAATATGCTGTAAAAGTACATGAATAAAATAAATTATGAAAACAAATAATAATGTTATTAATAACTTAATCTGCCACAAGTGACGGATGATGTAGCATTAGAAAATATTCCATCGTAATAGTCTATGATAATTCCATAAAGTTATGTAAATGGCGAAGTGAACAATATGCCACGTGTTACACATAATCTTATTTCACTACGCATTAACAAGTTCACTTTAATATTTATAAGTTTATCGTTGTTTACATTTAGTAATAAATTGTAAATGTAGTATAATTTTTATGGGAGCCGATTTGAGCCCAGCATTGGGATCGTAATTTCATAATCGTCATCATCAGCCCGGTGCAATCCACCGCTGGACATAGGGCTCTCCCAAGGTACGCCACGGAGCCCAGTCTAATGTTTTATTCGTCCAGTCTTTTTGTTTATGGAACGTTATTAATTCTGGGAAATCTGACTTCGAAAAGGAATTGATGCTGTAACATCCATACTTGAGAGTAATATGTATTTTTGTATGTAACAAAAAATTATTTCCATGTAAGAAACAATTTTGTATCGCCTTATTATAGTCGACTTATTATCTACGATAAGAAGACTGAAAAATCTAGTAAAGTTTATTTGGCATTCAGTAGTTAAATGGTGCTAATAACAAGCTAGCTTATCATATATATTTTGCATCCAAATGTAATGTTTAAATAAATTAAAACTTAGTAATTATAAATTAAACACATCTGCATTCAGTAATTGCGAAAATTACTGCAAAAAATATGTTACAATTTAAACTATTAGAGCATTAATTCATCTGTTTAGCATTGCATTTTTAGAAATTTAAGATTACGAGAAACATAAGTTGCAATTATATCTGGTTTTGCAAAATATTTCACTCTTTTGCGAAATATGTTCTTAAAACAAGATTATATGTTTGAAATATGCTAATTAAAGAAGCAAAAATATATTAAATTAAGTACACGTTTACAAGCGAAAATGTTCTGCCTGTAGTGGATAGATGACTTAGTAAAGCTTGTAGGAAGTCACTAAATGCATGTGCTTTCTAAATATTGGTCGGTGACAATCTTGGCTGATGTGGCTGATAATATAACGATCAATACAAAAAATTTCAAAACGACGAACTGCATGGACAATCATTAACCTCGGTTGATTTGTTATTTTAGTGATTTTTATCAAATCAAAGTATAATTAATTTAATCCATATGATACGTGAAAATGTCTTACTTATCTGCAGTGAAAATATAAAAAATATTTGGTTTTACTACCTTCGTAACATCATTCAAGATGCCTTCGCTTAAAGTGAAAGCCGGTCGCATGTTGATGCTGAACCTACAAATACTTGAAACCCATAGTTTAAATCTGGTAAACATTGTTCCTTCTTCCGTCGGTTTCTACAGCAAGTGTCAAATTCACTACGTCACAACTACTGGCGAACAAACAAGAGTGTTCATTGAGAGACAGCCGGCCTGTCTTGAGCTCATTGACACTTCTATGTGAACTCCGCCGCTGAGCAAATAAGTGGCATCGGCTGCATACGTAATAAGAAGTAAGGAAGGTTAATGTCGCGCTGGGACCTTGAAATCAATGGTTTAAAATAATTTCTGAGATACGGGTAAATCTAAAAGCATAGATACTGAAGTCGGAGCAATAGATTCGCCAGATATGTACCAATAAGCAAAAGAATAATTTGCTAGTCAACATGTCCCTCCTATAATCTTCGGTAACCTTGCGGAGCGTGAAGAAGCAATTGAAAAAGCTTGTATCGTCATTTTATCTAAAGAGAGTCTATTTAAACAGCACTCCACTTTCCATTTAAGTATGTGCAAATGAGCTCTGCTAATATTTTAAAGGTATAATCGCAATTTTGGACTGTGTAGGTAAGTGCTTCTTTAACAAACCTGTCCTGATAGCGAAACATATCAAACTGCGTAAAATTGTCGACTGAAAATAACGTGACTCATCCTCTTTTAGTTTATTTATAGCAAAATTAATGTCTAAATGAAAATGTGAACGAATTACTTTTGGCTTTCAATGTATTGTGTGATGGTGTCAATGCAAATTAATTTACTTATACACTGTGTTTCACTGTCAAGTTGTGCTTCCGCAAAAGTACTGGTTACAATTGACATAAAAAAATTTAATTTAATAATTTTTCATAGCTGATACAACCAACCAAACCAAAACTAATGAGGGCTTAGAAATACGTGCAATAACGTAACATTTATTACAGATAATTAGTAGAACAAAACCGCACGTAAAAGTTAGCTGACGTTTTTGTGTGGTTATTTATTGTTATGTGTGTATAGTTAAGAATCTGGTTTCCGAACGTTTGGACCGCGCCGGGCCGAGTGAACCCACGGCTTGTTACTCGCTAATTATAAACATAGCCGTTACGCCAATTAATTTCTCAAAGTCAAAAGTTTCGTGGATGTTTTCCAACAACGCAGTCAGACACACACTGTGTCCATGGTAGAAATTAACAAACTTACAAACGCACATAAAATAAGGAACAAACTTCTTAACGAATTTGATAAAACCTATGTTTGTACAGTTATGAAGAATGCAAATGTTAATTTAGCTGTTCCGAAATCATACAAAAGTTTATCTGAAGTAGACTCAGAGATACACTGTGTTTTAAAAGACGATATAAAGTGTAAGTTTTGGAGACTCGATACGGTCAAGAGACTTTATTACCGCTGTTGAGAGGCGACCGGCAATAATTACGGAGCGTCCAGTAGAGGCCAACAGACGTCGAATGGCAGTTTCACTCGTGTATCTCAATTACGGTTTAATTACAAAAACACTAATGCCGATGCAATTGCTAGTGGAAATTTCACTTGAACTTTAAAAATTGTTAAATTAGGAGCAAGTTAGACAGGTTTGCTGCGATGGCTGACACCTGCGTTGCGCTGTATAGGATTTTGGACACTGACATACGATGTTTTTACCACGTGACTAATAGCAAAAAATAATTTTAAAATGTTTATAGCATTTTATTTCATTATTAACAATAAAATTGCGTTTGCCATTTAACTGCGCTGTATATGGTGTAAAGTGACAGGCTTTAGACTCTGCAATAGACCAAGATAAATTATTTTTATAAAGGTCACTACAGCTTTCCGTATGGCTTGCAAAATGTTGTAACCGAATGGCGAGCACTATTCCATTAGTAGTGACATGAAAGTGGGAGAAAGCAACTTTTTACAAGCCATTATTATTTATTGGAGTTTTGATCCGTTTGGACTTTTTATGTAGTAACTTGAGGCAATTGTCTCTTTTCTATCCTAATGGCAACTTACTGACTGTGGACTGTAAACTATCAGGTCCTGCATTCAATTCTCAGGATACGACATTCATTTTTAGAGACTTCGTCGAATGGAAAAAATATATGATTGTAATTTATGCCCGATGATTGGCTTACCTCCTAACACATCTTGGGTTGAAAATAATCTAAACTGTGGGTGGCATCATTGCCACTTCGGCCTTAACCTTAAGAGATACTAGCTTGTGTTAACAAGTAACTTGTGATTGTAATTGTTTTTTAATAATAATTTTATATTGGACTATACTACGATATGACACGAATTAACAGCCTCCGTAGCGCTATTGGTTAAACGCCGGCCGTAAAACGTGAGGCGGTTCGATCCCCGAACTGAGGCAAATGATTGTATGATCCACAGATATTTGTTTCGGGTCTGAGTGTCTGTGAGACCGGAAAGTTTCTCATAGTTTTTGACACCTACAACACAAGACTGGATTTTATTTTTCGGTCAGGACTATGTATGTGACTGATGGGTGTATTTATTATTTATTTACTTGTACAACATTATGAATGTCATTAAATCAAGTTCATATCAATTGACCAGAGAACCCAATTTTGTTAATTACATCAATATCGCTTAACCAAGCATAGCAATATAAATACACGGTGCGCAGTATAACTTCATACATTTCTAAAAGTAGCTCCTTTAAATCGCCATGGTCCACGGTTGCCGGTCGCGTCACCGTCCTTAATATATGTTATGAGTTTAGCTGCCAGTGCCTGTGCGTGATACTGCTAATTAATTCCGCCCGAGGCATTCGTTAAGGCGATGATCGCTCGTGTACCACTCCTATAAATGTCAGGATTTCATAAGGACGTTGGCTGAGGTGCGCCGGCGGCTGGGCAATGGGAAATTAAAAGCTTTCTAGGTTGTTTGACATTTGAACCAAGTGTTAAGAAGTTACTACTTAGTAGTAAAGATTAATGTCCAGATAATGCTTGTTTATAAGATAAATATTTGTATGTTTGGGTAACTAGATGGGAAAATAAGGATAGATTAATGATACAAAGGAATAAAATCAAATCTCTGGTTTCTAAAGTACCTAAATATTTGAGTTATTAGGGGCCTTACACCCTCAAATGAATATCTATGTCATCATCACCAGACCGTAGCAGTCGACTGCTGGACATACAAATTTTCTATTCCACGCTATCGATCGCCATCGATCCCATTCACGGTTTCTCCAATCCATCCGAACGTATACTCGTATGTGACACCTAACAGTTATAAATCACGATTCCGTATATTTTCCTCGTACATGACGTGCTATTGTCAACATAATTACATCAAAAAACTACTGAGAGATTAAGTCTAAATTCTTTAAAAAATTGCAATAAATTCTAACAAAAAAACAGATACTTTAATAACATTACCAGCACGGCATGGCTTAATTTCACAATAATTAAACGGTTTAAGTTGGTTAAAGGTACACGCACCGTGGCACGTTTTTTTTTCAAGTCTACCGCAAATGTAGTTTCTATATTTAGCCGTCTGAATTTCCGGTCTCACTACAGCCTTGTTCGTCAGCTTTTTTGTCGTCGCCATGCAGTTTGTTTTTTTTTATTGCCGAGTGTGTGAAATAAAATTGTATCGTGATTTAGTCAATTGACAACGCAAGTAGCAGACCGATAAGTATTAGAATATTTTTTTTTGTGATTAGCCAATGTCCAGCAACACGCAGCAATAGGTTGTTAATTACTACGAAATAAAGTATGATCAAGAAAATGAGTGTTGTGCAATGAACAAATTACCTATTCAACACTGAATTTAAAATCCTCGAAATAGCTGCAATATTTTTGATTAATTGATGACGATGACATGATTAACTACTCTTATGCAATTTGCAAGAAATAAAAATGCAAATTTTACTTAATCATGTCGTTTTTTCACAAATTTGAATTAAATTTTGAATGCTTTTAGACTAAAATGGATCCAAACTCCTAAGCTGCTATTGCAGATCTTAAATTAAAAACCAATCTTCCAGCAGTTTTAATGCATCCTACGGAACTTTCTAGCCCTTAACACACCTGAGAAACAGTGATATCTCATCCCAATACTTGTGTATAAATCGTTGGTGCGGACGGCGCCGGTATACGCTACTGCGCTGCGCGGCGCCCGCACCGTCGCCACCTGACATACTGCACCGCAGTTTGTTTATTCTTAACGGTTTGGCTCATGCAAGGCCTTGTGATGCCAGTAGTATCTCATGATGTAACTTTTTGGACCCTGGGATAGAATTGTGTATGCATTTGTGGTAACATAGTAGAAGTAATATCTGAGAAGAAAATAATTTGACCAATATAAAAGGATTCGCTGAAATATAGTATAGTATAATATAGTATATGAAAACATATATCTCACAATAAATAATTCACTGGTAGGTCTCAAATATATGTGAGAAGCCGCCTGGGTAGGTACCACTGCAATGTCTATTTCTCCCGTCAAACAGCAGTGTAACTACACTGTTGAGTTTCGGATTGAAGGGCGTTGTATACAGAGTAACTACTGGACATATTGAGACTTAACATCTTATGTCCCAAGATGGCGAGCGCAGTGGAATGCCAAGAATTGCTTTTTAATTCAGGGTGTTGTTTGGTTTTGCTACTGTTTATGAGCGGTCGTATCGCTTACCATCAGGTGAACGGTATGCTCGTCTCGCTAATCATTGCGATAAAAAATTACAGTATATGAACTAAGCAATCCTAGTGGTAGTATGTTTGATAATTAAATAAATTTAAAAAATGTTCATACAGTGCACTTTTATGTGGTCATAATTTTTCGCTCATATTTCTTTGTGTTGACGGTTAAGCGTGAAGATGCCAAATAAATGCTTGCTTTCTTGTGGCAAAAAACTGAAAGTTGTAATAAAAAAATTATGGCTCAATTAAACCGGCGAGCAACAGGTTTAACACAAGATAGTATCCTATTAAACTTCATAATTGTATGTTCCAAAGCAATGATTTGTTTCATTGTTGTTTTTTGTCTGGTTTATTGACTTCATCCAGCATTTTTTGCGCTTACATCTGACAGATGACTACTGTGAGTCAAACGTTTGCTACCGTGCTAAGTTGGAATCGTGAGACTACCGCATCAGGCTACCTGACTAGTAAAATAATATATATGGACAAAACCTTGGAACCAATTTTAGGATCTTAAACACTAGACCTAGGCTTTACAAAAAAGGTGACATCCTTAATTTTTTTATTTTTTTTTATTTAAGATGAATGGTCCTAAATTGAATCTCAATAAAATATAATGATCATTCGAACTTTTAGACTACTAAAGAACTAATCAAATAATTAGTACTAGAATTATATATAGAACTAAGAATTAGTCGATGCTTTGTTGAATACGATCATCCAGATATACATCGACTGTCCTATGTCATGACTACTGCCCCACCCACTAGTTCCAAGTTCCTGATTTCTGAATTTATGAACGACAGCCGAAGTAATTGCCGTCACCTATCACGACAGCTTTTTTTAAATTAATTCAATATCAATCCTCGAGTATAAGTACCGTTTAAGGAATGTTCCACAAGCAATTTTGCAATTACAGGTGAAATTATTGATGTAGAAAGGCCGACGGATAGACAAGCCGTCCAGATGTCTACCTCTCTATTTTAGAAAAAGTTAAGTTTCATCAGCCTCATCATACCATAACGCTACGCCACAGAGCGGAGATAACAAGTGCAATTTATAAGATTTATACGGCAATTGACGAATTCTTTTACAGTCAGTTTAGCATTTGTTATAATTTTAGTGAGCGGTGTTGCATCGCCACTCTCCGTTCCAGTGTGCGCGCAACCCTTCTGTGGGAAATCTTGGGCTTTTTGTTTTTATCATCAATTGAAATATTTCCTGCCAGTCAAGTTATTTTGATATAAATATATTTTTTTTTTTTATTTCAATGCACTGATGTTAAGTTGAGTTCTATCATGAGAATGCATTCCCGTGGTACTCACATTCATATTTTAGACAGTAAATTGTACTAAATATGTAAAAGTCAGAGAACCCGCACTAGGCTCAACTTTACGGTGTAACCATTGTAAGACCGTCCGTGCCCCGCAGTGGGACGTATATTATGGGCTGATACATATAGATTCTGCTGTAATGCAAATGCAATATAAACATTACTTTTTTATTGTAAAGTAATATTTTGTTCTCTAATTTAATCAATGAGGTGTTCGTGAAAGTGGAGATTAGTCAACATTTATGTCGAATTTGTCACAATTTTACTAGAATGCCCTTCGACATGTAGAACCGGCTGTTGGGTGAAATTGAAGAATTCGTGTTCCACTCGAGTGTCGGGCGTAGAGTCGGGGTCGGCGGCCGCGCACAGTCGCCCAAACTTGTGCCGTGTTCATGTAATGACAGTAATAGAAGTTCGTACAAAAAAGCTATAGGGTAAAAGTGAAAAATGTAAGAATAAACATTGATATAGTATGATGGTGTCTTTTTGTCGTTATTAAATTTTGATAACAGCTTTAAAAAATCTGCATTTTGATTATTTCACGATTTGTAGCGTAAGTATAACAAAAAACTGTCCATGCTTTCTTTTCATTACATATTAATTAGCAGTTAACCTAAATATGTTCTGCAAAAACATTCCTCGCTTATTCGAAACCCTTCAATAACATAGTGACAGTCCCAGAATTTTCAAAACCAAATTGACCTACTGTTTCAGGTCAACTACAGTTGGGACGCGTACGCGCATGTTTAGATCGAGATATAAGCCGTTAATTACGATTTCGCCTGTCACGGCGGGTGCCTTGCTTAATGTTCGGATTAACTTTATTATTATAAAAATTATCGAGACTTCACCAACGCCGACACGGCCCGCGCACTTCGCCCCGACACTCGACACTCGCTCATTTTATAAAAATAACTCGTCTGTTTTGACGCAGTTTCAAACTTACTATTTTAGTTGTTTTTTTCTAACATAGTGCAGCCAACTTCAGTAGAGCATTACTGTTAAAGAAATGGCGTAACGGTCAACTTAACTCATACTGCATTGTTGTATTGTACAATTTCTGACATAGTTAATCGAGGTGCAGTAGGTACATAAGCTTTCTTTATTTATTTATACTTTACTACACACACATAGGAAAAAAATCTAGATATAATAATTACAAAAAGTACATAATAAGATGTAAGATGGTGGTCTTATCGCTCTAGGCGATTTCTTATCTGTAAGAAATCTAGGGATGTAGAAAAAAGGAAAAGAGCATGGGGCAACTAATCTTGTATCGAATTGTATCGAAAGTAGATGCTTGCCTTCTGCCAATTTACTTTCGATCTGGTCGGCTTTGGCTTACCATCGTGTGTAGATCGCTTTGCCAAGCCATATAAAATACCTATGAAGTGTCATTGAACTCATAAATGTACAATTTGTGATGTAAACTAATCAACCGAATCAGAACATGCGACGCAGATAACACGTGAAACCCACACTCATTCCGTACGTTATCTCAGCGACGACAGTCGAGTAAAGTTCAACAGTTTACGGCGATCGACCATCTGAACTGACAGTTTAGTTGGATGTCCAAATCAAAGTAAGTAGTCTTTAAAAATTGTTACAGACTAGTTAGGACTACAGAGATGAGATTGAAGTACCAGACCGAGATGAGAAATACAGCTGTGATTTTCTGAGTGATGTGTGTTGTCTTATTTTACTAGTCCCTCCGTTTAATGTAAAAAAATAGTTGTGAGGATAGATATATACCTTATAGTTTCCCATGAGAATAGTACTAATCAGCTTTAAGCCAACATGGTGGACTAAGAAGTAAGAACAGATTCCAAATGCTTTGACGTCAAGACAGCCAACGATTTTATTAGCGAAATAAAGCTGCAATCACAAATCGAAGCCCTTGATACTTAAACATGGAGCTATATCATACTAGACTACAGGCCCGTGGCAAAAAGTGATGGGTCATATGAACCACCAGGAGACCTATATAGTAAGATACAGGGGCATTAAATAATAATATTTAGCACTATGCCGTCACTTGTAAGCTGTCCATTTGAGTGCAGGTGAGAGTTCAAAAGTACACGAAGTGGAGTACATTTTTGGTCATATATTTTTGTACGGCATTCCTACCATCGATAGATCCATGAAAAATAATAAGAAATAACGTAGTGCCGTACAAAAATAGTGGGCCACAAAATCAGAAGAACGTTAGATTTTCTGGCAATTTTCTTAGTAAATTTAGTCATTTGATTTTATACGGCATTGGTTCCATACAATTTCAATACCTCTTCTAATCCATTATTCCGCAACGCCGTACAAAATCCATGCGACAAGAGAGAAAAATCGGTGGTTGCAACCCACTCCCCTTCAGTGGTCCAGGGTGTGATGTGAAAAAGTACGGCATCGGTTTCATAACATTATGTAGCACTCAAAAGTACTATTTAAAAACATGTCGTCAAAAAATAATTGTTCATTTGAATGTATAATATCAATTATACCTAAATTTATCACAAATTTGATCTTGGAAGCTGTAAGGTCATTTGATCCTGTACGGCTACTTATTTTTTAATAAGATATTGCTAAATACTATTGTAATATAATATAGCCGTTCAATAAAAAATGTTCTGTTAAAAATTGGGAGGAAAACAAAAGATGACTTTTTTCAAATTATTTCTTAAGTTTAAATTATCGTAGATGAATGAAATACAGCAACTTTCTGAATATTATTGTTGTTTTAAAAAGAACTCAGGTTAATGAATGGAGAAAAAATGATGCCGTACATTTTAATGCAGATCATAACTTATTGCTGATTAAAATGACACTACCATTTCAGGGGTACTTTATGGTCATCTGATACCGTACGGCATTAACATGTTTTTGAAGAGAACAAGTGTTAATATCTATAAATCGTTATGCCGTCTATATAAAGTGAAACTGCGTGTTTATTTCATCCAAAAATAAAAAAACTATCTATCTCAGTATTAAGATTTTTGAATACTTTTCGATGTAATATACTTTAAACGTGGACATATTTTTTTAAATTGTGTGATTAAATAGGTTTAATGATACATATATACAAAAATGAAAAATAAAGGTATCATCAACTGCCCTACCTTTACCTAAATTTTGATATTTACGCACTTTAACGTAAAATAAAGTTAAATATACGATCGATTTTCATGGTATTTACACATATTATCGTAAAAAAACCCAATGAATGTTATAATTTTTAATTATTTTACACAATTTTTGTTTGTAAATATAGTTTTGGAAAAAAAATTCAAAATCAGACAAAGTCATGATCTCATGTCTGTGACATTACCTAATACATTTACTCCTAAATAATTAATTAAATTGTTATGTGCTGACACAATCTAAAATTTAGTTTAATAACAAGACAATGCGCGACCCAATATTAATGATATATTTTGGGAGTATTTTAGGAGGTAAAACTGGCTAGGCAATGTCAGTATACCATTTTGCACAATTTCAGTAAATAGCCATAAATGATTAGGATCCTTAGTGACATAAAAAATGAAAACAAATTTTGTAACATCTTATTATTATAAATCATTACCAAAGTATGTATAATAAATAGTAAAAATAGCAACTAATGCAGTAGGGACGTAGGAAGTTACAAATAAAATAATCTTAAAATTAAAGTAATAGTACGAGTGCCAACACGCACTAGGCCAGCATAGTGGACTATATGGCCTAATCACTCTCATTCGTACTCTCGATTGTAGAATAGACTCGTGCCCTGCAGAGGGACGTACTCATATATTGGCTGATACGGAGTACGAGTTTAATAACTTTTCATTAACCTTATCATCATAAATAGCGACAACTTAATAATATATTCAACATCACAACATTTTATCAATATGAACATTGAGATTTGTACGGCATTGATTTTTTATAGGCGATTGCATTTAAAACAAATAAAGTATATAAATGCCGTACAAAAAATATAATACCAAATATAAAACTAAAGTATATTTCGTTACATAGATTTTTCGACAGTTTTTTTCCGTCCTACAGACATTTGGACCAAAAAAAATTTACGGCATGTGAAAAAACGTTATCTATGCCTAAAACACTTTCAAAATAAATTAATCTTATGTTGCGTCAAATCACCCCCTGGACCACTGAAGGGGAGTAGGTTGCAACCACCGATTTTTCTCTCTTGTCGCATGGATTTTGTACGGCGTTGCGGAATAATGGATTAGAAGAGGTATTGAAATTGTATGGAACCGATGCCGTATAAAATCAAATTACCAAATTTACCGAGAAAATTTCCGAAAAATCTAACGTTCTTCTGATTTTGTGGCGCACTATTTTTGTACGGCACTACGTGTTTTCTTATTATTTTTCATGGATCTATCGATGGTAGGAATGCCGTACAAAAATATATGACCAAAAATGTACCCCACTTCGTGTACTTTTGAACTCTCACCTGCACTCAAATGGACAGCTTACAAGTGACGGCATAGTGCTAAATATTATTATTTAATGCCCCTGTATCTTACTATATAGGTCTCCTGGTGGTTCATATGACCCATCACTTTTTGCCACGGGCCTGTAGTCTATACATATTTAGTTGATATAATAGCCTCAAAATAAGTGTTTCCCTCAATAATATACCAATGACATACAACGCAAGAAAAACGAGTCAAAAGACTAATTCCCACCTGACGCCTCACTACAAACTTATCGGCGCTACAATCTGATTTTCGCAAGTCAATAACTGTTATATAGTTCAAAGTCCTGCAGTTACATCTCGCAACAAGTATCGGATCTAGTCGAGATGTGTCGCGATACCGGGCCCCTACCACGGACCCACTCATTAACGGCTACCGTTCGATAAACTCCGCAGATAATATCAATTATTACCAGCTGATCCAGAACGGACGGGTTGTCAGCGACGCACCTTGCTTTCGTGTTTTGACTCGCTTCACTCACCGACACAACTGTATTGATACATCCTGATTTCTGTGTAGGTATTTATACTCAAACTAAATCAAGTACTTAATCTGCATAATGGTTTCTTAGATTTACGCGAATGTTACACATTGAAATTTAACTATTGTTTACGGATTTATTTTGTAGTTACAGGGCCGTCACGCACACGGTCCACGTCGAGACGTTAAAAACTGAAATAATAAACCAAACCAAATAGTCATATTTCAAAGTACTTAATCTGTTAAAAAAAAACGATAAGATTTGTGTATATATACACAAGGCTATGGCAGGGGGCTATTAGTATCACCAAAATTTTCCCAAGTTTACATATTTCCATCTAGAGATGTGATTACAGTGAGTCTCTCACTATGTCGGGCACATTTTTTTCTTTGGTATCTGATATAAGATAATCAACCCAAATAAAACTATTCAAACTTAGAATTAGAACTTAGGCCTCGCGGTTCACAAGCTTATTATACGTCCGATCCAAACAAGGACCAAAAATACATATATATGTAAACACACCTTTTTACTGAAAAGGGTAGGCAGGTATTCCCATGGTAGCAACCAGGACACCCTCGTTTTGCCTGGACTTAACATCCCACGATGAGATAGAGTACGAGCCTATCACCATATTTGGCACAAATAACTAAAACCGGGCTGACAATATATTGAAAAATCCAATATCACCTTGCCTGACTCAGGATTCGAGCCCGAACCCTTGACTATGTAATCGTACTGTAGTACAACTGCGCCACGGAGGCAGTAACATTTAATATTGTTCATATAAATATTTCGGCCCTTAGGGTTCGAACTTAATTCTCATAAGAACCATTTACACATCGCTAAGCTTTAGTCTAGTTTCCACCAAATATTTTCACGATAGGTTCAGGAGTTTTCTTGTAAAAATGTGACTTACAAACACAATTACTGTGACATTTAATGTAAGGATTTCCTATGTAACTCATGATTTTATTCATAAGCGTGCCGATGGTATCGAGTCCTGACGCCTCATTTATAGCACTTTACATTCACTTCATAAAAATGCTTGATTGATAATTATTGTTAACTACTTAGAAAAAAATATTGTATGGCAAAGACAAGCGCGATGACAACGTGTGTTTTGTATTCAAAAAGCGTTTTGTGACTTCACATAATTATCTGTAGATCAATAATTATATTATACTAGGTATGCGGGCAAACAAATAAAACTTGTATATTATTAAGGATAAACACTATAGATAAGACATTCATTTTTCACAGAATCTATACGTTCTATCATATAAAATTTATACAATTTAAAAGGAAACTAATTATAACATGTTCGAACTTGTATACACAAATGTTTGCCAGGAATCCCATCAAAAATTCGCAGAGCTTATTTTCGTCTCAACATGAGACATATTATGTGCAAATTCAGATATCTAACAAATCATAGGACATTTTGGGGACTACGAAACTCGCATTTGCCTGCCCTGAATATCAAACACAGGATATCTTGATCCACAGCCTATACACGTTGCAACTAGAATAATTACTCGTAGGACCCAGATTCGGAAGAAATATTTGCAGATTTTTCTCCCAATGCATGTTACTTGCTTTTTATTGTTTCAAAGGTTTAAGTTTTGTTTTGTTATAGAAACAAAGGAATTGTCAAGCGGAATAAACCTTAAATAATCTTAAAAAAATAAAATTTAAATTTGCTCTCCTAAATGTTGCCTATTTGCACCACCACAGCAAAAACGACATTAAACCATATTTTTTTATTTAACAACCTCCGTAGTGCAGTCGGTTAGATGCCGGTTGTGAAACATGAGGCCTCGGGTTCGACCCCGCACCGAGACAAATCTTTTTGTGATCCACAGGTTTTTATTTCGAATCTGGATCTGCCGCGCCACAAGACTCGATCTAAGTGTGATGTCAGGGCTATGTACGTGATTGTTAGGAGTACCTTTTTTTTTATTTAGATTGAATTTCAGTCTATTAATAACCAACTCAGACCCTATAACGGTGTACCGCCAGCCTTATCACTCACGTGTCCAAATCAAACACGTTTAATTTTATGCGTGACACAAACACGGGAGGGAAAAAATACAAACCTGTAGCGATTTCGTCACACCGGTCTTGTCAACCGACATGCCGCATAGCTCCGTAACAAGCCAGCATCCGAATAATTAGCCTCGTAAATATGTAGTCGCAGATACGGGCGTGACGTCAACTGCATAGTTAACACACGTGGTAGTGGTGCGTGATATATTTTTATTTCATGTTTAATTACTTTTTAAATTATTTAACTTGCTATTTCATTGGGCAGGGCATCTTGCTTTGCGTAACATCTAAGTGTAATCTAAGGCGCGATGAGCATGCCACTCGCCTGATGGAAAGCGATACGACTGCTCATGAACAGTAATAAAACCAAACAGCACCTAGAATTACAAAGCTTGCCATTCCACTGCGCCCGCCATCCTGAGACGTAAGATGTTAACGTCTCAATATGTCCAGTAGTACTCTGGCTACAATATCCTTCAAACCGAAACACAACAGTTTATTTACACTGCTGTTTGACGGGAGAAATGGAGAAATAGACATGGAAAAATAGACAGACGTGGCGTGGATGGTCGTGCGATCATCGTCAATCAGACGTCTATATCCGCAGACACCTACATACCCCTTTCAACCTCCCACAGGGTATCGTTAAAGACGCTACTGGTATTTTTCTCTCACTAAAATAATGATAATCTATCGAGAAAGAGTCAAACTACCTGCCTGATGGCAATTTGCCGTGGAATGTAGCAGGAAGACTGTACATTCGCTTGGCACAGAATAGAAAAATATAGCGTGTAAATGAAAAAGTCTATACCCAGCAAGGTTTGATATGGGCTGATACACATATATTTGATTGATTAAATAATAATAATAATAACTCTTTATTACTCGTATATTTACACATAACAGAATTAAAAGTAAAATAATAAAATGAGGGAAACAAAAATAAAATAAAAGTCTTATCTTTTAAGCTTTAAGCGAAATATTCCAGAAAACCGAAGAAGAATACATCTCAGTTTTGTTTACGCCCGCGTTTAATAAATTATTATTGATTTGTGATGTTTATTAGATTAAAAATCTAATATAAACAGTTATACCTAGCATAGTCAAACTGGCTTAGAAGTTTCCAAAATTAAGTAAAGAAAAAATAACTGATCATTTTTGGTTTAAAGAGAACTTATTAGTAATACATATTTGGTATTTTAAGGATTGCAATAGTGGCATTTTTAAATTTAAGATTAGCATCCTTTTATAGTCACATTTCCAAATTTAAGAAAACGAATTCTTAAAAGAATAAAATTAATGCCTAGTGTTAGTACGAAAAATATTCAGCAATAAAATGACATTTAAAAAAATAAAAAATAAATTTTATCTTACAATATGTCGCAACAAATTGCGAGGAGTTCGCATATTTTTGTTTTAATTATTGCGCAACCATGAACTTCGCCATCGAATTTATTGAAACTATAACTATTTGATGACATTTTAGCGTTAAAAATGCAAATGTTAATCTAGCTCCAATATGATTTCAACAAGGGTACATCACAACCTGTTTTGTTTTATTACGAATAATATGTGGGGCATCTCGATAAATTTGCATACCGTATATTTATCGACGCAATAAATTAAAACGTTTTTTTCTGTAATGTGATACGTAAATCTTTACAAAACTAGATTTTCACAAGTTTTAGTTTTATTTCATCATTTGGAAATTTACTTCTTTTTCTTTTCCTATTAAGTAAATAACTCCGAAAAAAATGGAATTAACTAAAAACACGCAAAAGAATAAATTAATAACAAAACCAACAGTCCAAAAATTAAACCAATACATTATATAATTTACAACGCAATAAAATCTAAAATCTATACAACTCGACTGTCGGGTCGTAAAAAAATCCAGTTATTGTTTTACGACCGTAATGGAGACATCTAAATAATTTCAAATAGATATGTTGTTTTTATTTAAATAACGCCAGGTGATCAGTTCCGGCATCAATTCCATGCTCACTGTCGCCCACGACAATGCGCATTACAGAAATGGAGCATCAACTTACAACCTGGTACTGGTGGTAAGTCTCTCATATGTGAGAGGCCGCCTGGGTAGGTACCACCGAAATGTCTATTTCTTCCGCCAAACAGCAGTGTGAATGCACTGTTGTGTTTCGGTGTGAAGGACATTGTAGTCAGTGTTACTACTGGACATATTGAAACTTAACAAATTATGTCTCAGCATGGCGAGCGCAATGGAATAGTCATGAGGTCTAGGGTTAGATTTTGAAGACAAATTTACTTAAGTCTATTTTATTTTATTTTATTTTATTTAATAAGCATACCAACTACATTACGCATACAGTAACTTAGACTAAGAGTAATTAAAAAATGACACATTACACAGCATAACGTATTTTATAGGCATGCATAACATTATAAAGTATTGATTAGACAAATAGAACCGTAGAAAAGACACAAAACATACATATTAACTAGAGACTACAACTTAAAATTAATAAATACCTAATAAAAAAATATTTAACACATTATAAATTACTAAAAGAAAACAAATGCTGATATAAAACTCGTTTAAATGCACCAAATTTCATTATATGTGAAATTTTCGGCAAAAAATCACAGTGGCGCAGTTGGTTAGACGCCGTCTATAAAACGAGTGGCCGCGGGTTCAATCTCCGCACCGAAACAAATATTTGTTTGATTCACAAGTATTATTTTTTTTCGGAACATGGTGGATGTGGGGCCGAAAAGTCTATCGTAGTTCTTGAGGCCCACGTTACAAGACTCGATCTTAGTGTGGGATAAGTACTATAATCTACTAACGGGGCTCCATGCTTTATCAGTTCCTTGTCAGTGATATTTAAAAAGTTTACAAAAAACTATTGTTCCAAATTGTATCACAAATCCCGTTGATTTAAAGTATAATATTGCAATTTCTCGGTCGCTAATTCAATATTATTATAATATTACCTTGAATAATATTCATACCGACATAAAATCTTTTAACACCGTGTTATGGTAATTTGAATGCTTATTTAAATTATAAGTGTATTAAATTGAATGCGATAGAAAAGACACGTTTTATGGTCGTCGGCCAGACAATATGTGATCAGAAGAGGAACCAGTCCATTTGCACGCGTACAACTTTCGTATGACGTCATGATAAAAAAATATCCTACAACTTTGAGACAATTTCAATTTGTATGACGCTTTTCTATTACCACTTTTTGTGGTACTGACCTATACAATTTTTAAATAATAGCGACGTGTGTTTGGCTTTCTTTTACGACGTCACGACTGCATGATGAAAGACTTGAGCAAATTTCTTCTTGGCTACTTTATTGCGATAGGAATTCCCGTATATTACATGAGAAACCTGGACCAAAGCATCAAACCGAAACACAACAGTATAGTTACACTGCTGTTGGATGGGAGAAATAGACATTGCTAACTGAAACTTGCTAATTGATAACTGCTATTGCTAATTAGTAACAACTAGGGCTAACATAACCATGTGTTTTTCCATTCAGAGAGGGATGGGAAACTTTCAGCCACCAAGCCTCATCGATTCAAACAACATCTTATTAATAATTTATCGATAACAGGTGCCATTAATTCGCCAAATACCAGCGCAGTATCGTAAAATTTTATATCTCATGTCACGGACGAGGCCGCGATATTTAACTATGCAGTGATTTATTTTACTGTCCGCCTAATGGGCATACGGACGTTTTTCTTAAATGTATAATTGGCTGATATTTTCTATGATAAGGTGTTTATATCGATTGCGCCATCGGTAATCGATTAGAATTGTCGATTTAATCGTTTCGAAATATGCTCTGTTGACAATGTTAGACTAGCCACAAAAATGTGGACCCAATTTAATAAAAAAAATAAAATATTGGTTAATGCAAATGATTTATTATAATTTTGAACTTTATATATATTTTTGCAAAATATTTGTCGAGATAATTAAATTATTTTAATATATGGCCATGTTAACTGTTTCACGATTTATTGGTAAAATATATTTCGGTACCAAAAAAGACTTATAAATTATACTCTTCGCTGATTCCAAATATTTTTTATTTTTGTCTACATCTCTCCAAGATCCTTGATGACATATATCATAATTCGTAACGTTTGTGTTCGACATCTGTCATTAAAAATGATGTCGATGGCAGTTCATCAGGCTTAAATTATAAATTTCTAACCCTGTGTTACACAACCTGATCTGTGAGTTATGCAATAGGCCTTTTCGCTTAAGTTGACGAATATTCACGGAAGTGACCATTATTATTTTTTGTTTCACAAAATTTATGATGATAATTATTTTAAGCTGTGATTTGGACGATTATGGAAATTTACGGAATATTAATTTAGTCGCCAAACGCTTGACAATAACTTAACAACGACTGATTAAATATCATCATGAAATAATATATTGCTAGAACAAAGTTTAGCGCAGTAGGAAGAGAATATTTACAAGTTATAGATGCCTATCTTTCTGTATCACTTAACCCAATGTACATACCTAGGTTGAACTTAAAACGCACACTTGCAAGGGCCTGTCGCGAGTTTTTCATCATCGTATACTGTGGAACATATCGGGTAAACAAAAATTTCCTTCCGTAATCCTGATGATGAAAGAATAATTAGGTGCAGAATCGCTAAATATCATTTTTTTTTTTTACTTTGTGAAAAACGCAACTCAGTTGTACCCCCCTACAGCAATTTCAATTTCCCAAAGTAACGTTAAACCTAAGATGAAGTCTTCTTATGATCATATTATTATGCTATTAAATGAAAATGATTTATTTCTCACAGTCTAGTCGCAACGAACACCAACATGCATTATAAACAAAATAGAATTTTGAAAAATGAGCTTCGTACTCAAAATAACAATAAACTTCTGTACAACTCACTGATATTTTGATATTGTTTTTTTTATATAATATTATCCGTGTGGGTAATGAGCCCGTACCTGCGGCGCAGATACAACTGGATGCAGCTTTTGACCCACTGCGCCATTCTGTCTCCGTATCAACAAGGAAAATACATTAACAAGAAATCACCCACAGTATCAAACAAACCGATTATCCACAAAACTTGTTTTATAAAACGAAACAAACATGTTGACATATGCTACAAATTTAAAAGTTGTCCAGTCAGTACTGCGACTTTACTATAAAACAATATTTCCGTAGTTTCGACATTGTTATGTCAACAATGTTTATTTATGTTTTCACAATACGATTATTATTAAGGAAGCTGTGAAGAAAAAAAAGTGTAGACTGAGAAGATGATAATTCAAGTTAGAGACGATTAAGTTAATTAGTTAAATTTTTAAAAGAAAACGACTGACTGTGTTTTTGGGACCAACTGAGGTTGGTGATTCAAGACCAGTATTTGTGTGACAACACAGTGTCTTAAAATAAAGTAGAAGTGATTTTTGTTTCTTCAATAATACATTCAAACCAAAAGATATGATCAAGTGTAAAAATCTTACTGGAGGTTCTTAAAGCTAAATCACAAATCCGAGGTATATCTATATATAAGCGTGGTGAACTATATGGCCTAACCACTCTCAATCGTACTGTTGATTGTAGAGTAGGCCCGTGCCCTGCAGTGGGACGTATATGGGCTGATACAGATACAGATCTATATATTGTCTTACAGAAAGGTAAGATGAAATAGCTCTGCTTTTTCATTTCATGAATGAGATTGCAGCAATATCAAAACCCACAGATACGAAATTGTTACCTGCCCAAATAGTAACTCCTCACAGTCCCATCAAAGTGATCCATGCCAAAGTATCCACTAGGTCGCGCCAAAACAAAAGTAAAACAAGGCAAAGATGACACAACATTAAACCGACTGTCATTTTATGACTGATTTCCTACAAAACATACATAAATGTGGCATCAGTCACGACGAGCGTCGCGAGCCGCGTGGGCGAAACAATCAACATTTTGTCTCTGGGGCCGGGCGTGAGCTTCATCGACCGACACGATCCACGGTGACACTGCACTGTTTTACAATCGATAATTTCATTTATTTGTATGTTTGTGTTAATGCGGTTATTTCGTTTAAGCTTTTTATATCATCAATTGTTTTATTTGAAGACGCTATCACCGTAAGTTATCACAGTAGATACTTGAAGAGATGCGTTATATTCTGTTAGTAGTGAATGTCAGAAGGGATGGAAAGGATAAAAATCAATGAATTTTCGAAATCATTTAGGAGTTAGGTCACTTGAATTTTGATTAGTGTCGGCAACATCTAAATGGTGAATTTACGAAGTTCTAAACAAACGTAGTAAAAGAAACTCATTAAATTGTAGAACAACACATCCATAAAAACAATAATGTAGCTAACCCGTTAATATTATATCATAAACATCGTACATTATTGAACTCAACAAGCTAAAACATACCACAAAAATTACGACTGCAATATAAAACTTAACATTCTATTAAATTAGTCGCACAAGACGTAAGATATGACAATTTAAATCCGCGATCACTATCTGATTCGTAACCTGATGCGAATCAGCAGATAAAGATAAAAAAATATTAAAATTGGATGAGATAAGGTTGGTAAGCTTTCCGACCTCTTCGGGATATCGGAAGGGCTGCTCAAGGCGCTTTCCTCTAGCTAAAAAAAAACGAAAACAAAAGTTGGCAAGTAGGATACGGCAAATGGAATGTACTGAGTGGTCGGTAAGTGGGTAAAAGGCGAGGCTCTTGTTATCTATTTGCCCCGACCTTGCGGCACTCGGCAGTCGGCGCCCACCGGCCACCGGCCCGGCCACTTCATGCCGTATCAATATTTGCGCGTACGCACGTCCGTAATGCGCCGTACACAGTTGTGGAACGACAGTACGGTCAATGATATTTTGTGAGATGTTGTTAATAAATTACATTAATTTTAATGAATATGGATGTTGCTACTTAAAGATAAGTGAACAATTTTATTTTAATATGCTTGCGGCAATGCTTTAATTAAATACTTATGTGCAGTGAATAATTTAAGTGTCAATATTTTTGTTTGCAATGGCTGACCTGATGAGGTGATCATAAACATTCATGATGCCTGAGAATCCCATAATCAATTTAGGCTTTTAAAAGTGAATGTGTAAATAAGGCAGAAGGCAAAGTAGGGGTGGAATTTATTAGGTCTCAACTATGCTCATTGTACTGCTAAAAGTAAGCAATGGTATCAGATTTTTGCGGAACTGTGGTAATGTCTGAATCAAGCCAGCCCATTTGTAAAGTAAATCAAACTTTTTAATGCTTACAGATGCATACTGCTACTTATATATTCACTGTGAGATGTCTGCAGCGGCCGCACCATTACGCATAACCACACAAACACATGGTAGGTGCAATGAACCAACATCCGCCATTTTGCTAGAATATCAACAATATTAGCCATCGGTGACACGTCATGTTCGGTATCATCTTTACTAAACCTAATTTTATTTTTTGTAACCTAATCTAAGGTAATTGAGATAAAGCCTAAACCTTTTCGATCGGGAAGGTAGCCCGTGTTTTTTTTTTTTAAATATCTAAGGTAATTGAGATAAAGCCTAAACATTTTCTATTGCAAAGGTAATCCGTACTAAGAGATTCGGTTAAGTAAAGTTTGAAATCAAAAGACCGTGGTAAAGATATGAAAGAAATAATACTAAAGTTATTGAGACTTTTTCGGTTGGATTGAAACAATAATCAAAAAACACACAGAAAACGAAGTCAGGAGGTAATTTTAATGACTACAGAAAAAATGCAACAAAAAAATCTCAAAGAATAGCGAAGATTTATTTGTAATTTTTATTTATCGTTAAATACATATTTTTTCACCTAAAATAATAATGTACACCTTTTTATTTTTAAATACTATAATAATATAATATATTAGCAAAAACGATGTCTTTACCACCCACTGCTTAAAAAAATACAAAAAGGAGTCGTTGCTTTTTCGCGCCATTTTAGTTGCATTGTGTTTTTGTTTTCGATCACAGTCTCGATACATCGTATATACTCACATGTGTTGGAACCCAATACAATATAATTATCAATAGTGATTTGCCGTCATTAATTAAGTTACAGCTCTCTTGGTATATGGCATCTAAATACTTCATTGCTAAATGTTAAGCGTAGGTAATAAGCTTCATGTGGCCAGAGGTGAATTACGTTTTCCAAAATGTCAGCTGGGTCTAACTTTATTGAGTCTATCAGAATTAAACTACCGCTTTTACAGTCGGTGAAGTCTTTCAATAAAAGGATAGAAATATATAGAAATACAAGTTTCAATTCCCTTTACATATTTTGATCGCTCTAGTATGGCATGTATTTTTCGAAACTAAATTTTGACTCATGTCGGTAGTTTGATAATGCTTCTACTTTCTCAGATATTATACAGCCCTACATCCCCTTAATACACTGAAGTAGATTAGGATAATTCTAAGCTACTGCAATGCTGTTGAAGTAGATTGCTTCGGCTATTGTATTTAAATATAAACACAATTCACGTTTCACCATGAAAGATCGCAAGCATGAAAGATTAGCTTCTACAGCACAAATTCCAAATGAAACACATGTTTTAGATGTCAACAAAAAGCTCCCTAGCTGTCTGTTTACGATCATTGTTATGCTTCAAACAAGTCTTTTTGTCAAACAAACGGTATCTTCACAAACAGACATATTGTACCAACTGATTCACATCACATTGGTACTTTAACAACCGATTCTTTCGGTGTTCGTATCATCATGGTCGGTTTGTCGACGTGATTAGCGCCTGCCATTTGCTCACCGATATTTGTCGGCCACAAGTGAACCGATATTACGTCATACGCCAACGTAAACTTTACTTTTAGTTTAGAATTTTCAACTGTATTGGAAGCTTCTTAGGATTGAAAATGTTTTGGTAAGTTTTAGGTAAATACAAGAACCGCGCCCGCGCCGACATCTCGCACCAAATAGAGTTCATTCTTTGAGCTGCCGTAGTTAACATCATAGATTATGAATTCCAATTATTACTGATTAGGCATAATACTATGTGTAGGCCTAATCCGAGTAATGTCTGCGTTGGATATAATCTGGAAATAGTACATTGCAATAATATTGCGGGCTTTAAATTCATTTTGAATTGATTTGAAAATAACGTAGTTATTTTGTTATAATGTATGTAGCTTAATTATGGCAGGGGTTCTAAAACGTACAGTAAATAGATTCCGCATATTTTTTGCGCATACAACTTAATCACTCCACCGCGAGCTGGGGTTCCAGAGAATACATTCGACTTTTAAATCATATGTATTAATGATAACCATGCACTTTAACATTGAGAAAACATGGTTATCCTACGACCCATACAGATTTTTACAATAAATGATAATATAGTGTATGAAGTTCACTAACACGCAACAAGCCAGCGTATACCCTAAACCCTCTCAATCTAACTCACCAATGTCATGTTATCCCAGGCCCAGCTTATTACAAACGACAGTAAATCCTAATAGCCTCAATACCAAAGTGTAGTCTGCATGTATCTACTCTATCGGTGGACAGTTCACATGCAGAGACAAAGAATGTTTAATTAGTTCTGTGTACACTCGCGTGTTGACTCTTGCGCCTACCGCCGCCGCGCGCGACCCTTTCTAAGAATACTTGCAGCATTACTTTCGACAGATACAATGTGGGAATGTTAACACTATAAACTCGAGTATGTAAGAAGCTAATGTATTGAAAAAATTTAGTTATTGGAGATTGACGATTGTATTTGGCAGTATGCAACTGATCTCCAATTGTCGATTGTCGTGAGCTGATGTTACAAAAATATAAGTTTACAATTGATTAATAACATTTTTGTATCCCGGAATCAGAAAATTGTGCATTATGTGGCGAAAGACCCGCCCTCTTTCACATGGTGGAACGGAAAACAGAAGGTTAAATGTCAGTGTCTTGGTAGCACAAGTCTTTAATGCCTAGCAATTAATAACTCTACTGTAGTGGTTGCATACCATTGCTTTGTGGCAGAAACAAGGTGACAATGCTTACACAGGCCGATTATTACATACTTAGGAACCACCCCCAAGATAATTATTACGTATTAGTTATAAGCTAATACACATATAAAAAATGATATATTAAGTGTATTTACTTAACAATTCTTGCTTAACTCCTCAAGAAATTACGGTTGAAAGTAACCCGATCCAATGACCCCTGCGACTGGTCAATCTTTTGTTATCGAAAGGTTTTACAATAATTTTAATCCAATAACTCTTTTTCAACGACCGAGACATTCAACTACAAAATAATACCCTTACATACGCATTCAACTTGTCACAATCGTATTTATTGCTTCCGCGTCGTCGACACAACAATTTGTAATTGAGAGATCACAAGACAGAAAACTATCGAATTACATCCAACCCTATGTTCATTCATGTACTAGACAATTCGCCTTAACACCCTTCTCTTTCTCACCTAAAGGATTATCTGTAGTAAAAAAGAGATGGGGGATTGTTTGTAATTTAAAAAGCAGGTGTATAGGTGACCAGCGGTCAGTACTATCATATTACCCGAGCCGATGTGAAATTTATGAGAGTGTGGAAGGAGTAACGTGGTGATGGCTCGGGTGTCGTGTGAACGGTTCATTTGTAATGGTAATGGCCGATTGATTTAGCAGCGTAAGGTCGACAGGCGGTCAGCCATTGTGTTGCTCTTCCTGGGTGCTGGCGCCAGTGGTCACTCAGATTGACACAATGGCTGCATACATTGAAAACAATAGCAAAGCCAACGGTCTATACCAAAATGATTTTGAATCGGTTTTTGGCGTTCCCATATGTAATCCATTTTGCATTGACGTTACAATTACTATTACATTTAATATCAAAAATAGAATGTCACAGTAGCAAAATCAGTTTAAAAAATTACCTTCCACTAAGCGGTGGTGTATAAATCTCTCTCGTAAATACATTGCAAACAAATTGCCCATAAAGCTAGCCATACATTACCTAATGTCATAGAAGTAAAAACACAAGCACATGAATTATCGAGCGTGGTAATGGAGACGAGTGTCGCAAGCCCGACCGAGGCCAATTGGGCTCGGACGCGGCCATAAATTTAGCGGCGCGTCGTGGCCCGGCCGCGGCCCAGCGTGGGGCCGGTGCCCAGACTCTAGTTTAATTGACCCGCTCTGATATTTATATTTAGGATGTTTTATATTAGTCACAGATGAAAAACTACATCGAGACGAACGGGATCACGAACGGCGACCGTTACATTCCGACGAGAGACATTACCAAAAAACCCAACGTAAGTTATTGGATGTGTTTATGGTCAATTCTGCTATTCTTTTATTTATATTTCGAGTTGTATCAAAAGTTTTTGATATTTTTTTAAACCAATCTGAAACAAATATAAGTTTTTGAAATATCCAATTATAATACAAACGTTCGAAATATGTTTTGCATGCTGTAGCATGCTGTGTCTACTCATAAATCTTCGTTTCTTCAATAACTTTTAAAAATTAAAGGGACCCCTTAAATTAATCAGCAAAAAGCAATTGATACTCTAACTACACAACATTGATTTAACTATGAAGTGTAATGAAGTTAGTACAACCCAACATCTGTACCTATCTGTCTATGTAGGACACAGGCTTCTACAATCGAGAATACGATTGGGAGTAGTTAGGCCATATAGTCCACCACGCTGGCCTAGTGTAGACTATACATACCATAGAAATTCTCACAAATCGCTATGGTATTAATACCAACACCCATCATACCAGGATTTAAATGTCTGATATATCAACTACAAGTACAAACAATTGAAATTCCGACACTAATCAAGTTCACAATTAACAGAACAGTATTTGAAAGTATAAATGTTCTCGGAAACAACGCGTTGACATACGACGCCGGCCCAGCTCCTGATTAGAATATCATTTAATCAAATACTAATCAATATAATCAGGAGAGTGTGAATGTGAGGGGACTATAAGTAGGTAATGCAGGATGGACATTTTATAATTGCTCAAGAGCTTTGAGAGGAACAGAAAAATGTAAGACATTTTTTCTACCTATCCATTCGAGGAGATAGGATCGGTGTGAAATAATAAATAAATACACCCAACAGTCACATACATAGTCCTGACCCCACACCAAGATCAAATCTTGTGTCGTGGGTATCAGGAACTACGAGAGATTTTTCGGTCTCACAAACACCCAGACCCGGAAGAAATATTTGTGGGCCGCACAAATATTTCTCTCAGTGCGGAGATCGAACCTGCGACCTCACGTTTCACATCCGGCTTCTAACCAACTGTATCATGCAGGCTATCAATGTTTTTTTTAACTCTGAAATGAAAATGGTAATGCGGCAACACAATAATTATTTCAGTAGATAGTAGACCCAGAGGACTAGCTCTAGGTTATCCTGATGTTAATCAGTAAAATTTTAAAACCTTTTGAATTCTCCTGGAAACCTCGATGCACGTGACTTGACCTACATAGGTATTTAACTTCGAAGGGAAATGTGTCGTAAGTTCTAAACCGAGCATTGCACTTTTAATTAACCTATAGCCAACCCAGTATTTAGTCAATAACATTGAAATACCTCTACTTAGGTACTATAGTTTCATTCTTTCAGTGCTAAACAGGTCAAGATCGCCATCAAAACAATCGAATCAGCCGAGTGAAGGGAATTCACTTAAATGCATCGTAAATTATCGATTAAAATCTGTTCGCGTCCGCGTTAGACAAAATTATGATCTCGCCGGGGCCCGTTTATCAACTCGCGCCGCCGTGTAGGCAGCCGAGTCAATAATGTAATCATAAGAAATATTACAATATTAAATAGACATTTGTTTAGCACTGAGCAGATGCTTGATTAGTGCAGTGAATGAGTGAAACAATGCTTTGACGCTGTCTCTTTTTTCCTAAGAAAGAGAAACAGAGATAAAACTAGTTTATTTACAAGTAATCAGTATTTCAGACCTGGAATTATAGATGCGCTCAACATCCCAGCCAAAACATATTTTGACCACACATTGTCACAGAGAGGCACCAAACCAACACTCGTTTATTTCCCAACCCGCTTTCCGTCCACTGCACCGTAAAGACAGTCAATCAATAACTTAATAGTATTGGACATTATTCAGTACGCTATCCTAATACGAATTATAAGAACAGATTGTTAAATAAGCAGCTAATCGATCAAAATTTTCAACCATAAGACTTTGCTCATAATATTTCTAAGATACATTGACTCCTAATCTAGTATTTCTAAATAGACATTTGTTATCAAAAATATTGTCATGCGGTCGGCCAGCCCCCCAGCGCGACTTTCATAAATCGAAAACACGCAAATCACGCACCGTACAGCTTAATACACGATTTCATATGTATACGGTATAAAAACATCGATTTACCGGACAGGTAGGCACAAACGATCAATAATTTAGAATCAACACTAACAGTAGCCAAATAACTGGGTCTAATCCGAGTCGAATCGTTGGATATTCAATAACACTGGAATAGTAAGGCGGGATCGGTTTGTCAGGTTTTTTTTTTACTTTTTTTATTCTTTTCTGTATGGGAAACGTTTTTCAATCAAACGCAACCTTTTTACGGTGGTTCGACTGGCCGATAAATATCGGAGCTTATGGCAGCGGTCAACTTTGAAGTGCATTTTATCCAGATTGGTACGTTTTGGGAGACGCGTGGGCACCGCTCGCTAAAATGTTTCACGGCTCTCGATTATGTCGTAATTTTTAAGGCATTTGGGTGAATTTCGTGAAGTGAATAATTTTGTGTCGAATATTTATGGTAATACAGTTTGTTCATGACAAACAGTAAATTAAATGGCCATTTAGATCGTAAATCCTAATTCATTTCACGTTGAATGAATTCACCCGAAAGGATTCATCAAAGTATGTCTCTCGAAAGAATGTATAACACTAATAATAAACGTTATCGAAATAGCATGCATAGGAAAAAAGATTGTGACCAAATAATTTATGGTTGGAACAACACTCATTAGAAAACTTAAATTTTTTAGCTCTTAATATCTTCGAACCAAAACAAACATCATATTGTGGTTATTAATTTACTATTCAAAATATCCAAAAATATTTCAATTTCATAATTCCCACTTCCATACATGGATGAATCCATCCGCGCATTAACTGAAGGAGCATTAATTAGTGGAGGCGCCTCTCTTTCCGGGTCGGCGGGTGCTTGCGTAAACCACGTCGCGTGGAGTTAGCCTCCCTGCTCACTGGAGCTTTATATCCACTAATTGATGAGACAACGTGTGTCCCACTACTGGCCCACGCAGTGTAATGTTTGGATAAGTTTAATCTAGATGAGGTGCAGGTTGGAGCAGAAGATATGTTTGATATTTGATAATTCAATTTTAGTTTTTATAGGTAAAATGCTGAAGGTAAAAGACGTTTTCAAATACGTAAATCTAATCAGTAATTAGGTTTTATTTAATTCTTTGTGCTAGTGGTAAAAAATTATAGATAGCCAATATTCTTTGGATAATAACAAATTCAAATGTAGACGCAGAAAATAATTGCACATACTTTCTCTCTCATCTGAGATGATTCTCATCTGAGATACCTGGAAATTCTATAGCACTGTCAAAATGCTTGTTGTATGGTGATTACTCGATCACGTGCGTCGCGCCTCCGACCAGCAGCACGCGCACGCGACGTAGCCGACGCAAGCTAGGCCCCGCCACGATACACCGATGACTTTTGACTTCGCGCGGTTAAACTTCGTAATATAATTGTGAACAAAATCCAGGTATTACCATACAATGGACTCAGCCAGTTCCGTCGAGCCGGGTCGTCGGGGCAAAAAAATAACGCCACTCGCCTACCACTGCTGTCCGAAACGTCACAACTGCAGACGGACTTCAAACCGATGTAAACTTAATTACAAAAGAGTAGGGTGTTGATTTGAGTAAGCCTATGGTTACTGAAGACATTGTAGTAGTTGATGGGAGGTTGGCAGGCGTCCATCGAAAGCGGCCCATCATGAGCGACGACTCTCTGACGAGTGACAAGTCTAAAAAACGTCAATGTAACTTACCTACTGGTCCGGCCATGCTATGTTTTGAGTTATTGCGGAGACTGGAGGTTTTTACGCGGTCTCCGGTCTCGGCGCGGTCCCGCGGCCACGGTCCTGCAACTCTGTGTATTCACTATATTCTGCTCCTGCCGTACTTTCAATACAAAGCGTTGGGATGCCGTTGCTGTTGTTTTTCCCATTGTTGTGGAAATGTTTTACGGTTTATTTGGAATTAAGGCTTTGCTGAATCTGAAAGTCTGTATCGAGCATGTGGACGCTTTTTATGATGACCACACGGAATAAGGTGACATTTTTATGCTCAGTAACTTAAAAAAAGTTTACCTCGAGTATATTCTGACATGCTTCGTAGACCAGGGATTGAAATTGTAGCTACGCAACAAGTGCATGCCGATTCAATCCCAGCACCGAAACAAATATTCATAATCAAAAACTGTTACATGTTGCAATACTTACAACAAGAGCAGCAAAAGTCCTAGCCGCTGAAGAATATAATAGTTACCATGATATTACTCTGCATTGCCACCACGTAAGTAGATTTTAGGTACATTATGTTTACTGAAAACCACATAAAATCAAAATGTCGTGTATGTATTTATTACGCTATATTTGAATCAATCGTCATAAACAATTTCGATACAGTTACTTTCTATTACAAAATGGTTTTTCCTCAGATGTCAGCCTAGATATTCTAATATCTGCGTGGGTTTTATACATTGATGCAACATAAATTGCACCCAGTAGAAAGCCGCGTAAAACTATTTTAATAAATTTGAACACAGAAAGAAGATTTTTTTTCACATTTGATATATTGTCATCATTAGTAAGGCACAGTTTGCATATTTCAAACATTTTGTTAGATTTATATCGAGACTCATTTCGTATCGTCGCGTGGCACACATTCGAGATTTCTCCCGTTGATTGTTCGACATTATGGCGACCACATCTGTAGATAAATTTAAAAGGTGCTTGTTTTCTATTAATTTATTAAAGCTTTCTTTAAATTTTTTGGTGCGGTTTTTCGAGTTTTCTTTGTGTTTCTATGTGGGATGTTTAGTATTGAGATCGTTTCATTGGGTAAAAGAATTTAACTACCATCATAATTTATGAATCTATATAATTACACTGTTATTATTTGTCAGCCTCCGTGGAGCAGTTGGTTAGACGCCGCCTGTGAAACGAGAGGCCTCGGGTTCGATCCCCGCACCGAGAGAAATATTTATGTAGCCCACCAATATTTCTTCCGGGTCTGGGTGCTTGTGAGGCCGAAATGTCGCTCGTAGTTCCTGATACCCACGACACAAGACTCGATCTTAGTGTGGGGTCAGAACTACGTATGTGACTATTGGGTGTTATTTATTATTTATTTATTATTAGAAAGTCATTAGATGGAAACCGGCTAGCAGTCTGTCACACTAGAAATCCTTCGTGGACACGTATTATCATAGTAGACTTCCTGTTAGATTAACAATTAATGCCAATATTGCCCTCCTTAAACGCAAACATTATAAAAATATCTACTAATATGCACAGAGACATCAAAAAATATCTGCCAATATGAACAGAGGGAGAGAGAGACAATATGGTGTACTAAGGCCCTTGACAGAGGAAACCGGGGCAAACCGTATCTAAAAATATTTTATTAAACAATAGGCCTATTCCTGGTACACCATAATTATGTGTTTAAAACTCAATGTGTAGTTTCTCAAGACATGTCCGGGTGAGGTGAGTTGAGGCAGAAGCACGTGGTCGCCGCGTCGTGAATACAAACGAGCGACCAAGTGTTTCAACTGCTGCCTACAAAGCTGTGTGGATTGACCGTAGTATGATTTTGAAGAGAAATGTGTGAAGTTTTTTAGATTTAGAAGCTCAAATGTTGGAGGTAATAATTCGTGAATTACCTATAACGCTTAACAAAATCATAGTGTGGTGATTGACTATAGTGAATTTGATAGTTCGTTGAGGAAAGTTGATACATATTAGGCATTGCACTTATCCATTGTAATGCGAGAGTTAATTATTATTATGGTCCCTTTTTTTAATTAGCGGTAGTGCCCCAAATAATTCAGCTCTTTCATATTGTAACGAATATAGGTAACAAGTCTCAAGTTTTCATAGCAGATATCAATATCTAGGAACAAATACAATTTACTGCACGAAATAAAAATATTAACTGTAACACAGACAATTGTTTGGAATGAAAATATAATTTGTAATTCAAATGTGTCTCATACCAAAACCCACTAAAGTTGGACACAACATAAAAATAAATAAAAGAAGTTGTATTGAGGAAGTGTGACGCAATTAGTTTTGACTGACTGATTGATGGACTGATCAAATGGACTGACAACTGGGCAATAAATCCATCCGCTGGCTTGACGTGTAATGTGTCATGACTAACACCTTATAGGTGATATCATTTATTTACAATATAATGGTGGAAGGTAGGTCTCTTACACGTAAGGAGTCACCTGAGTGGATACCACTACAATGTCTATTTTTCCCTCCAAACAGCAGCTTAAATACACTGTTCTGTTCTGAAAGACATCTTAGCCATAGTATCTACTGGACATATTGAGACTTAACGTCTTGTCTCAGGATGGCGAGCGAAGTTGTATGCCAAACATTGCTTCATAATTCATGTTGGTGTTTAGTTTTGCTATCCATGTGTGGCCGGGCCGCATCGCTTACCATCCGGCGAATGGCACGCTCGTATCGCCATTCATACAAAAAAAACTTGATAAAATGAACCGACATATTATAATACTTTATACATGGAACCAGAAACGATAATTCCAAATCAAAGAACACCTTTGTGTTTCTTAGTCTTAGTCCTTTTCCTAATCCTTTAGTTAAAAGGTAAAGCTATGTAATATTTCGTTACAAGTTACTACAACAATTATTCTATGGTATTGTTCCATATTGGCTACGAGTTTGATGAAAAACACCCCACATTTTAATTTATGACTGAAATCTACCTGTTGTATTTTTCCTTACAGGATAATTGAATGTCCTCACACAATAATAGTGGTATGATATTAAGTTTATAAATTATCTAATTCCAGCTTTGATTATGCCTTAAGATGGCGAGTCCAGTATTATACATGTGGTAATTCCAAGTATTCCATTGTAATTCATGTTGTTTGGTTTTGCTACCGCCCATGAGCGTATTGCTTGCCATAAGGCCATAATAAAAAAGCATGCTTAGACTATGAAGTCCATCCTTGCTGACAAGCATCCAGGCCGTTGCGTAGGCAGCGACAATAAACAAACATCGTGTAGCGTGTGGAGCGGGTCCGGCAGTCGTGATTACTGCGACGGCGACGGCGTCGACGTGAGCTGGCTGCAGATCAGTCTCCGGCCCGACACTACAAAAAATGTGGGAAAATCGATATTAATGCCATAAATATCTTGGTAGACATAGTGGATGTGCGAGCCGAGCTGTGAGGTCTTGGTTGAGACGTCTACGAAACGTTGTCCACGTGGAATTTTGGCAGGTTTACCGGTGGTCTCTCATATGTGAGTGGCCGCCTAGGTAGGTACCACCGCAAAGTCTATTTCCCCCGTCAAACAGGAGTGTAAATGCACAGTTGTGTTTCGGTTTTAGAATATTGTAACCAGATTAACTACTGGACATATCGAGACTTAAAATCTTATATCTCAGGATGGCGAGCGCAGTGAAATACCAATAGCCTTGCTTTGTAATTCAAGGTGTTGATTGGTTTTGCTACTGTTTATGAGCAGTCGTATTACTTACCAGGCGAACGGCAGGCTCGTCTCGCTATTCATTGAAATAAAAAATAAGGTAGGTGGCTCTTTCAACCTATTGTACCCGGAGCAATGTAAGCTTTCTCCTGAAATACTAGGATGTTTCATTTGCATAAGCGTGTGGGCTTTGCGAATAATTACAAATTGATGGGAATTAGATTATATTTCAAAAATCTTGGTCAAAAACGTAATGGTCCAAATATTTTTTTTGTAAATATAGGAAGTAAATAACCAACTATTATGTTATAGAATTATTAGATACCTAATACAAAGAAAATTCTATAGCTGTTTATAGAAGAAAACCCCGCGTAAAACTTAACTGAAGAACACCAGATGATTGATACAAAAAACTGAAGACGTTAAGTCATAAAATAAATTAAAAATATTTCCCACGTTACACATCAAATGTAAAATCCACAAAATCCAAGATACTTACGCAAATTGAATATCGCAAGTCCTGATTAATGTCGATCATTAGCGTAATAACATTATGTTAATGCAGATATTTGATGTACACTCGATACAGATACGAAGATCACAATCTGTCGAAACAACGCATGAAGGCCGACATTTACATTTTTTAAGTTTATTTTGTATAAATAGATATTTAGCAAGAATTATGGTAAAAATGTGTGTCACTACAGGGCTTTTAGTACATGTATTTGCATGCTTCATTTTGTTACTAACCACCGGACATCCATCCATAAGAGAAACAGTGCGACCTAATAAAGATTGCAGAAAGTTGCTGGTTGCAAATGGCTTCCAATAGATTGTCATATACTTGGAGGTGCTCTATGTTTATTTGTAGACTTCCTATTGCTCAAAATGATAGTGGTTGATATTATCTAACTGGCAATGCCACCGCAGCATAATGTTAAACTTCTTAAAGATTTTCTATTGAACATTAGCAATCTACTGAAGAAGTCACTCAAAGACAAATAAACATATAAGTTTTCTAACAGAACGTCACAAAGTGCATTGCATAGTTGCTGATAAATTCGTTGCCACTACCAAAGGTGACGCCTCAAACTTTTCCAAACAACTTTGCTTACTCGCAAAACTATTCAAAATAACTCGACCAACACCCCAAAACACGGCTCTTAGGATTTCTTATATCGATTGGCGAGTATTAGTATTCAGTCGGCGCGCGAGTACGCTGCGCAAGTGGCTCTATTTGGCGGCGGCCCATGTACGGCGCCGGACGCACTGACGATACCCGATATACTCGTCTACGTGAGCTGATGCATCCCAGCCACTTGCCCTTATCTGTTGACAATTGTATCCGCTTCGACCTAACTGGGTTAACGTGTATATTTCGAATGGTCTGGGAATGTATAGCGCGCTGTATCGATAATATCGGCGTTCCAATGTGGTTTGTGCTGTATTTGTGTTAGGTAATTAAAGTAGTTTGTGCTGTTTTGTCATGCAATTTAATGCCTTGTAATTTTATTACAAATATATTTTTGGGCTGTCTGATTTTAATAATCATATCTCCTTAACAATACAGCGTATTTAACTAAGGAATTATTTAAAGATTATAACACATTATATTTCATACAAAAAAATCAAGGGGCTCAAAAAAATATTCAAAGTAGAGCAACGTCCCGAGTGTAGCCACAAACAGGAGAAAAGCATTTCCCTGACACGGTTTCCCGCAAGGTCGACGGCCGCGCCACGGTCGCGTCAGGATACAGCCCACTACTGTTCAATATCACCCACATATTGTCATGCATTGTACTGACTGCTGTTTCACCCACATGCCACTGTGCTTTGTGTACCTGTATAGAAGTAGTAGGTTATTTGACATGTACAGTTTTATTTGGAATCATATTATATGATTTATTAGTGGTGTAAGAAATGCCACATTATAATCTAATCCGACATCGCTACAAATTGACAGTTACCATCAGTATGGTAGGGAGTAATCCAATTTTGAAACGAAAATTCCCAAGTAATGAATTTTCCTGGGAATCAAAAGTTGAAACTCACAGTACTGACTACACAGCCAATACACGGTGACGTTAACCAATAAACCGTTCTAACACTTAATGGCACAACATTAAAAATGCAATATAATGCCAAATGCCTCGGTGGCGTAATTTTACGGTACGTTTACAAGAGCTGAGGTCTCGGGTAATCCTGGGTCAGCCAAAGTGACATTGGAATTTTCTAATCATTATCAGCGCGAAGTCAGGAATTCGTGACCGTAATGGCGATAGTTTCGCACCGTATCACATCATAGGACGATACACACCAGGCGAAACATGGGTGTCTTGATAGCGCCTCTGCCTACCCCTTCAGGGAAAAGGCGTGAGTATGTATGTATAAAAAATGACTACACCATAGCAAATTATAAAAAATAGGTTCACAATGTAGCCGTAATCTAACCAGGAATGCAGCAGTTGTGATATATAATTGTACGTCGGCATGTGTGTCGCAACCGCCCGCATCACTCGGAAATATTTACAACATACACTGAGGGCTATTTATATTTACTAGCATTGCACAAAGTTCAGTAAAAATAGGCTTAAAATTAACCGTAGGCTGATATCAACTACTCTCTGTAGATAGCCAATTGATTCTAAATTGTAGAATCCGAGGAGTAATTGGTCCAAGAAGCTTATTGTTATACATAGACCAATATTGGGACAAATATTTGTTTTATTTCCGGATTTGTGAAACCGAAAAGTAACTGGTAGTTTTTATTATCTTCAAAACACGGCTGGTGTCTTACTGTCAGATCAAGAGTAATGTTTGTATTAATGGTGGAATTTATTTACCTAATTTTAAACACCATAGCTGCCTTCGAAAAATGTTATTGTCAAAATTGAAAAAAAAGAAACAATGTATACCGTATTTTTAGCATTTCTAGTCTCGTATTTATCGCTATTCTAATATTCGACTTTTAACCTTAAATTTCGTTTTACTCCCCAAGTCGTGAGGCCCCGTGCTCTTAAACAAACAAATTTTATCATTCAACTAATTGATTTTTAACCCATAATTTATTCATAATGAGGTCAATATTCAAATGTGACAGTCCAGTAGTGTTGCCTCGTGTTGATTTGTTAAGGTCTCATTAGCAAAACTTTCAAACGAGCAAAATGTTTCTATATAGTTTTGTAGCAAAACTTATTAACCAAACAGCCTTCGAAATCACGTGAACGAATTAATTAACCATTTAATATTTTTACGATTTGACTATAATCATTAATTCAGTGGATTAGTGGCATGGCGACAATGTAAATAGCAAATATGGATAAATAAATAAATTTCCATAATTCTAAATATACATATGATAATTCATATGTATACAGCCTAATGGCTGTAGTACCTTATTTATCTATATTTAGTTTCTATAAGGTTAATTTTAAATATACGCAAATAATGTTGCTGCCCGTATCGCAACGTTTTATTTTCTTATATGTAGCATTTGAAAAGGTAATACATAATATTTACGATTTAAATAAAATTCGCCAGATTGCAAGTTAACAACACCATGAATTACAAAATAATACCTGACATTCAAAATTCAAAAAATGCGTGATGGCCTGTTGGTAAACGGATCAGATGCAACTCATGTTCACGGTAGTCGCGGGTTCGAATCCCAGGACACACCTCTGACTTTTCGGAGTCACGTGTGTATTGATATTCAATCACCACGCACTGTAACGGTGAAGGAAAACATTGTGAGGAAACCTGCATATCTACTTCATAGCGATTTATAAGAATTTCTAGGGTATGTAAAGGCCACCAACCCGCATTAGGCCAGCATGGTGGACTATATGGCCTAACCACTCTCAATCGTACTCGCGATTGTAGAGGAAGCCCGTGCCATGCAATGGGAAGTATATGGGCTGATACAGCTTAACATTCGAATGTGGTCGCCTTCTTGAAAGATAATATGTTAAGTCTCAATATGGCCAGTAGCTACTGTGGCTACAATGTCCTTCAAACCGGAACACAACCGTGCATTTACACTACTGTTTAGCAGGATAAATAGACATCTCGCTGGTACCTGCCCAGGCGGCCTCTCGCATATGAGAGACCTACTACCAGGGAATCTACCAATTTTGTTCGCTTTTGAGCAATAATAATTACATCGAGCATCCTAGGTATACCATCAACTAATGATTACCCATTGGAGTGGCTTTATTGCTAGTATAAAAAGTTTCACATACATTTCGTAACACTGACCGTGCAGTTTGGACCGGCGCTGTGCGGCGCTGTCAATATAAATAACAATATTGATAGTAAGCTCGCTATATTCAGCTAACAAGCGTGCTCAGTAAAAAAAGCAATATCCGTATATCACAGTCTCATCCGCATTTTGGACACAGCGCGTTCAATGAAAACTTTTAAATGTTCACGGGGAGAGGAGTGGAGTCGATTCGTTTTACATAATTTTGGTTTGAATATTTAATTTTAATTAAGTTGTAGAATCTATGATAAAGTACAGTCTATTATGGCCCAAATTTATTACACTTAATAATAGGTCAGTCGTAAGTGCGTCACAAGTTCATATGATGGATTAAAAAATAGCAATATTTCTGATGTTTGTCCTATTATATACTCGACCGAATTTGCTTTAACTCTGCTTACACCCGCCATATTTCTCCAGTCAACCCAAAGACAGTGAATCAGAACCAATGTTAAAATATGTGCAGGCGCATCACCCCATTGAAATATCACTAACAAATTGCAAAAACGAAGTACTTATTATATTTTCTCCGCCGTTTTCCCGCCGGCCGCCGCGCCATATACGGCGACGAGCTTGTGCACTATAGGAACGCGCTTTTTTCGCTCCACATAAGGAATTGTGAGCAAAAATATCTATAACTGCGAACACAATCGAGCGAATCGTCACGTACCAATAGACACGGCCATTATTTTGTCTTGCACGTTTACTTTACGAGTCGTGTTTACCATCCCCGTTCCTCTATTGAGCCTGGTGCACATTTGTGATTTGTTTATTTATTTACATGGCGCACGAATAAAGCATAGACATACATCATCATATTAAAATACTAACTTAATATAAAAACGTGAAAGGAGAAAAAATCCTTTATATTATAATTTTTAAAACAAAAAATCTTCTCATGGAAATTAAATTAATTATTACGCATTTTATCGCGAATCTAAGTAACCATTATAAAAAATCTATTCCTTTTTATAAAACACACGTTTTAAAAGAAAATTTTGATAACTACACGATATCAGGTTTCAAAAGTTAAAAGTTTGCTTTGTAATTTTGAAATGAATTTCAAGCTGTTCTACCATTACCATATTCAAAATTCCTTAAACACATGTAATTTTCAGAAGCCAGTGTATTTTATTTTACTTTCAATGTAATACCAGCAGATTAGCATCATACAATGTACAATGCACAGTGTGCAACATGCTTATTTGAATATTTTTTTCCAATCGCACAACTCCACCGCCAGCCGTAACCCACAAAAACGTGTTCCACTCATTATGAAACACGAAACTATGATATTTCCAGTCGCCTGTCCCCCCTCTCCCCCGCACAGCGACCTCAGCGTTGCGCAGTCCACCTCAAATAAATATACACTTTACTGTTATCTATATACGCCGCTCAGATTAAGCAGACCGGTATTGAAGCGAAACTATCCTAATAAAAAAAACTAAAACCAGTCCAAATTAAAGATAAGATGGAAAATGTTGTTTTATAGGGCGCTGAGTGGAGCTCGGCGCGTAGGATGTACCGTGGCATTGTACAATAAATATCGGAGTGTATGGGACATCTGCGGTGCCTGTGGAACGGCCTGTGACACTTGAGCGGTAATCTTGTAATCTACTATAAAGTTGTTCGAGTCGATAGTGGTAATCGCTGTCTGTATACGCTTTGCTACGGAGTTCAAGTCTCGCCTTTGATAGGAAAATGCATAACGTAAAGTTCGCATTGTGATGGGTTAATGGGATATAAATTCTGTGAAATCAATCCAATTTTAGTTTTAATTTTACTTTATTTTAATTTTTTTGTCAACTATGTTTACAGATAAAGGCTTATTTCATGAAGTGGTTGTTAAAGTATTTTCGAAACTATATTATTCAAATTGATATCTCATTTCCTTCGAACTACAGATCACCAAAGACACCTGCATTGTTATACATAATGTACATAATATATATTCGCTCATTATTTACCAACAAAAGTGTAGGGAAACGGGTGGTACAGAGGAATTGAGTCGAAATTTGAGAGGCATAATATTTCACCTTCGAATACTTTATGCCATATATTGCATAAAGATTACGTATGCTAATAAATATTTAGATATTTTTAGAACAGCAACATCTTTAGTTCTAAGAAATGTACATTCACTAATTTAATTGCAAATTACATTAAGAAATCAAAGTGTAATTGAATACACTCGTAAATTTTCTACTTTCTATGTTTTATGTTGTGTTGATATCAAGACCGGTGCTTAATGTCGGCTTCAATTGATTTCACTATTTAATCTAGTCATTAATTGTCCAAGTTGTGCCTATTTTGGCGATAATTAAGCCTTAAATTAGTTTATTTGAAGTATTTAGTGGTAGAAGCATCTCACATATGAGGGCTTATGTGAGATGCTACCTGGGTAGGTACCACCGCAATGTCTATTTCTCCCGCCAAACAGCAGTGTAAATTCACTGTTTTAAATGCATTGGTTTTGCCACTGTTCATGAGCGGTTGTATCGCTTACCACCAGGCGAACGGCATGCTCGTATAGCCACACATCGCGCTAAAAAAAGATTGTGAAACGCGGTGATAGAACGCATGTTTTGCGATACCATCCTAATGTCATGAATTGAACGAAGGCATGGAGTTACTCGTTTGATGGCAAACAATTCTATTACTTGCTTTTTGTTCCTTGGAAATATATAAAAACCACGATTGTTGGATCATTGTAGCAATCAATAAGTTAAACAAAAGATTTTAAGCAACACGAAACCACGATCGCGGGACTAAATGCCAATTATCCAATCTGCTACATCCTAAAATTTTCCGACAATTAGTGGCTTTAATCTTAAATTATATCCACCTACTAATATTTCGCGGAAAGCCTTTTCAACCAACTGAAGGTGATTAATATTGTTAAAGTTTTTCCAATTGAAAAACAGTAAACGATGCTTAGAAATCTATTACAGTTTTTACGAGACATCTAAACGATCAACTGTTTGAGATGCATTTTAATAACAAAATACGTATTCAAACATAATTTTATGTTAATTTTGTATGCTAATATTTTGACTCATTCACTTTCAATTTTTAATATAGTTGAGTAATGTTCTCGGGTTTTTGTTCTATCCTAAAATTAATTATACCAAAATGATTATCATTATTAAAGATCGGTGCTTAGCATGGCCTGCCAAGGAATTCAAGCGATGTGTTCCAAGCATCCTGCTTCTATCGACTTCCTGCATCTTCCTTACGTCGTCTGTGTACTACGTTTGATACTGCGATTGTTAATATGTAGTCTCAAGCCCCAGTGTCGGCAACTTTTTGGACGCATTCTTTATCAATTCTCCGCAATATGTAGAAGTTTTGGGGTTTGTCGATGTGGACATCCTTAGGAGAGGCTTATGTTCAGCAGATTTCCTATGGCTTAAGAGCGAGAGAGATACTTAAAATAGACCTGAGGCGCGACACACTTACATGGTACACTATGACGGATCTTCAACCACTTTACAGTCCGGTGCCCGCTATCGATATTTACACAATTAATATACATCTGACAAATACAGAGAAGCACCATACATTTAAATACAAACCGGATAGTAGAGAGTACTAAATATAATCCAATTTATCGCAGCGATGGGTTTTTGTGCGTCCATCGATATCGCTAGACAATGGTCGCGGCGTGTGAAACTATCGCTTAACACCCACTGACAGCCGCCATTACCCGCGTGATGTATCGCTCGCTACCTCATGAGCGATGTATAATGCGCTCTGCACTTTCACTGAGGTCCCCTGTATGTTTATTCAATACATTAATATATAATACTAGGTTTAATAAAAGATTATTCTCAAAAAGGTTTTGTAAGATCTAAAAACTTTAAATTTATTTGTATAGCGTACGCTGTTGCAGGTTACAAAGTTAGCTATGTCACTCTCGAATCTATATGGTGTCTTTATCAAATCGAACTTTTAACGTATGTATTTATCACGCATTTCAAAATGGCATTGGAAAATCAAAAATGTGTGTCCTGTAATTTGAACCCCGATCCACGTCATTCTTGACTCTCAAAACTTTGCGCCCGCTTCATTACCAACAGCTCAGCCTGGCCTAGTGCGGCCAGCATAGTGGACTATATGGCCTAACCACTCTCAATCGTACTCTCGATTGTAGGGAGGTCCATTCCTTACAGTGGTACGTATATGGGCTGATACAGTAACAGTATTTGCTTTCCTAGAATTCTGCAGTATCAAACTTAAACGAAAAGCAACTTACGTTCACTTTCCCACCAAATCCACTTAACTAATACCGGTCATTTACAAAAATAATAAAAAAATAACTGTCCACACTATTTTACCATTAAGTAAACATCTTCAAATTTGAGATAACAAGATAATAAATATAGAGAGGCTGGTTGCAACACCAATGCCGGGCTTAGATTACGCTTAAAAATGTTTTTTTCAAATATAGAATCCGTCGAGATTTTTATCGGTTGCCTCATCTCTAACGGTCTCTAGACTTTTACGAAATATACTAAAATATTTTATGTGAATGTAACAATTTGTTTCTTAATATTCTAGGATTTTAGGTTTCTCTACTATTTTTTAGCACGCGATTGCCAATAGTGCAATAATGCTATAACAATAATGAGCAGCATTAACAGACTCCTAGTTAAGTTTATCTGACGCCCATGTCTACCCACTTTTATTTAAAAATAATTGAGACTATTCACTAATCAATAGTCCTAAATAACATGGCTTCCTCCACATACACAACCACGTTCACTCTTAAATTATCAAGGGGGTAAGCAGACGAACCATTATAAATAGTTATAAAAATATCAAAGTAGATTCGCCTACGGGTATGCCAGACACACTTTCCAGTCTGAGGCGATTTATATGAGATTTTAAAAACTCCATTTAAAGTGCCAGAGCAGGGAATCGAATTCAGGCCTAACGGTTTGCAGTCCATACAAACACCCGAATATGTTAATAAAGCGTCTGTCATATATTATAGTATTTTACGAGCACTATATAGAGTGGCTCTATCAAATAAACATTTTGAATATATTGAATTAGTTTTTTTGCATAAATAAATCAGTATAATGGATAGGAGTATCAAAATGATAGCGATAATTAACTAAGAAGAACCACAAAAGTCGCACATCAAAACACCCTTGGGCTCGAACTTTCTACTTTTGATTTATCAGTCCCTTCCGGTGGTAACTTCACTACCGCTAATTTTATTTAAAGCAACAACCATTATGTTAATTACTATAGAATCTGTATCAGCCCAAAGGTTCTTCTGCAGGGCAAAGGCTTCCCCTACAAGAGTACGATTGAGAGTGTTTAATTTAAGTGAATTACTACATTACTTCATCATTATCATCATCATAAAGCACAAGAAGTTTGGACCAACTAACAAACCAGCGGACCACGAAAGATTTATAAAACACCCTGTTGTAAGCGACCAGCGACTTACAGCAACTATCACGCTCACCCAACATTTAATAACAGTCCAAATCATAACTTGTGTGACTGTACCCCGTACGTACCGCAGTGTAACAGTTTTTAAAATTAAAAATTATTATTTACAGCAACTCATAAAAGTGCTGCAACGGTTTTTGTCGGCCGTCTAATTTCTACATTAGCCGCTGTTGTTGCTATAAATCGACGCCGCTACTGCCGCGCGCCATGTAACAACACTTTTTAACTTTAAAACACACTGTATGACTTGGCGAATGTAGGAGAAATATTGTTTATTTGCTTTTACAAACAATTTATAGTGATAGTTTGTATTTCAATGTTTGTCAGACAGACTATGTCTGAAGAGGAGAAAATTTTACGTCGACTTGAATGTGCTAATTTTCTGAATCAACTTAATCAATAAAACAAAATACTAGAATTAAATATAAATCTACTCAGTATTCTACATGCTACAGCTTCAGTATTACTACATGCTTCATAGGATCTATCCAACAAAAACATTCAACATTCACCACATTTTAAAGGCCATTTCCACATATTGCGTTGGTATTGCATTCCACCACACTTCAACCAACCAACTAATTATTTCAAACGACACACCTTGCACGATTTGGAAAGCAACTTAAAAAGCAATAAAAAATAAATCACAGCGTTCATTTTGTTTACGATATTTAAAAAAATCCAATTTAAGTTGAAAATAAGCGGTGCTATAAATTGACCGTTCGCCATAGAGATCCGCTCGGCTGGCCCACATGGTACTAATTAGCGACCGCCAAACGTTTAATGGGCTAACAACAATTTTAATAAACCACTAGTTTTCACCGACAAGCCGTCTTATACTGAATCGTGTAATTGCTTCCGGGAAAATTTTACAATGGAGTACCGTGGATTTTAAGTGATAGAAACACCTGACAGTTAGGGAAAGCATGAATTGTTAAAAACGGGTGAAGTGGAAATTTACGGCGAAAGGAAGCCGATCTTTTCAGCATATGCTAGACAGGAAGAAGGAAGAAATAGTCACCACTAAAGTCTGTAGCTGATGGTAGGATATTTACTTCATTATAATTATCCTCAGAACCTTTGTCATATCTCAGTGTCTACTCGGTGTTTAACAGATCGTCATATTTGTGTCAGCTCAATTTAGATTGCATGTACTTAAAATCACTTTATCACATCGGTGTAAAAAAATAAGTATATTGAATCGCGTGATTTTGCCTCTCAATAAATTTTAATACAAGCTTAGATCAACAAACATCCCACGGTAGAATATAGGAGTAAAGCATTTTTCCATTACACACATTAATGTAGACATGCCCTGCGCATATAACGTTTCTTTACCTAATAAGTATTAACACAAAAAATATATAAAAAACGGAATTCACACACCAACGCGTCGACACACACTTGGCAATTTCCACGGCGGTGTTTTTCTAAATTCCAGACTTAGTGCATACGACACGCTCCAAGGCTCCTCGATAACGTTAAAAATACCATTTAACTAGAAGGCTCTCGTAGATATGGGGCTTATTCCATTATCGGTGTTCACGCGGCAAAAAAAGAAAGGCCTCTTTCGATAACTGCGGCCCATACTTTAGTGGTGTCAACAAATATTTGCCAACGAACACATACCTGCAAAAACTAGTGTTCGAGCTGTCCTGAAGAACAGGTCTTGGTAATCGTCAAATTGCCTAAGTTGTTAGCGCTGATAATACCACAGAACCGGAAACCATTTGTGCCGAAATTGATAGAGGAAGAATTAAAAACCTATTGCACGATAACAGCAGTAGATATTTGCAAGTAGTTCCATCACGCTACATTTAGCAGGAACGTGTTGCTGGGCTACGGTGTAAGAATATTATTATTCTCGTACTGGTTGGTATCAGTTTTTTTTTTCGAAGATAAATAAAGTAAATTTGGAATGTAATTTCAGCCACCATCAAACTGATGTAAAATAAAAAAAATGTTAATTACTTGAAAAGAGGCCTAATTACTAAATAAGAAAAACTATCAATTAAGACCGGAATGTTTGGATATTTTTTTTATATTTCAAGGCCTCTAGTTACTTAGCTGCTTGTCACCACACTCCAATTCAAGTTTACAGCTGTCAACTAAAAACCCCACCCCAGCCTAGTAATTTTAATTACCAACTAGAAAGTTAAGTACATCTTTATCTTCCCGGGGGCCATTTAAAAATCGTTAAAATTAAACACTTCTTGTTGAAAGATAATATCCATCAATGACAACCCACTTGCAAATCAATCGATATCGATAAAAAAAAACGAGTTTTTATAAAATACTTAATGAGCCAGCAGTGGGGTTTAATGACTCGATTACCGAGCACTTACAACAGAGCATCGCGTTAGAATCACGAATGGTAAACAATCTATTAAATAACAATTAAACCGATCACGGAACGCGCTTCCCATCGCATGATACCACCCATTATCGACGATCACACTGCGGAATTTTATCAGCGCCGTGTGAAGGTTCTGTTATGAGAACTGTGTCTGCTCATATTTGAAGTTATTACTGAGGACAAGAAAATAATGAATGGGTGAGTCATGGTAAACGACGATTCGTAGTACATTGCACGCTACGTTGGTTGCTAGTCAACTTTGTTAGCATTTACTAATCATTAGTTGGAAATTAGTAGCAATTTGTTTTTTGTCCTTTCATTTGATAAACTATTGACTGGTCATCACCTGATCACACCCCTGTCCGTACTAAGTTCAATGAGAACTAGGCATTTGCGATAAGAAAGCTGCTAGCTCATCTATAATAAAGGTAATAAAAAACAATTAAAGGCCCTAACATTTTCAACAACAACGGTTAGCAGTGTCTTACGCACGCAAATCTTCGTAAAATCATAAAAGAAGTACTAGAACATACTACATGCCATGACAAGAAGACTTCTACCATTCCACCATCAATAAACCATACAATTCTAAAACGCAACACACCGCACAATGGTTACACGGCACGCACGGGAAAAACTATCATTTCGATATGTCGTAAATACAGATTAGAGAGGCGCTCGTCTCGTGCATCGATTTGCAACGGGCATCAAATATTGATATATGTCGAACCAGCGCGTTACGGCTCGCGAGGGATTCATAATTCCGCGGATTCCGCCGGTAGGGCCACGCACACTGTGTGCAGCTCACGCCACGCCACAAACTTTGATTTCTACTGTCTGTGTCTATATGGCTACAGTGTAAATTACCAACTGAAGAACTTAGAAGACGGACAGAATATGGTCAATGGGAAAGATAGAATTTAACGTATACAGTGTACATCCTGCTTCACGATTAATAAACGATCTGAAAGTAGCAACTACCAGATCTTATCAGTTGACGGGAATAGGCTGATTTATAGCTAAATAATGAAAAGTATAATTTCTACATTCCATTAAAATAATTTAAATAAATAAAAACGTCGGCACATTTTTCTGCATAATAAACAAGTGGCAATTTATCTAGTTTTTGTAAAAGCTATGTCGTGTAAAAACAAAACAAGTTTATCTATTGTATGCTGAATTAATTGGACTACCGGCTTTACGCTAATTCGCCACCTACGCCTCTACATTAAGCGATTGTAAACTTTTTATGTTATCTGTGGAATTTAAAGCATTCAAAATTACATTATTATTCTTTTGCCGAATGGTATTTTTATAACAGTTAACGAGCCAGTGCCTTGCTTGATAATTACCTTCGCCGCTCATAAACATACCTACCGTCAGAGGAAACGCAGAGACGTTGCCGATTCTTATAGAATACACTTTGTAGAGATTTCTAAGCAATATCTCCAATGATAATAAGAAAGATCCAAGATGATAATATTTGTTGAAACCAACCGCTATAGAATTCCTCTAGATTAAAATGTTAAAGTCGACGTCCTAGTATGTATGTAAGTATCCCTATAAGTGCGTTAACTGAACTTATCTTACAGTTCAGATATAATATTTTGCTTGCCGAAATCTTTTTTCAGAAATCTTTATCAGCAAAGCCATTTAATTAAGACTTATGCGATTTAGTATTTACTCCTCAATAATATTTAATTCTGAAATAGGTGTTTTTTTCCTCTGTAGCGCTTTCCCGTGACGTAGGCCCAGTGTACCGCCAGTTATAGTTTACGACAAGCCGCGCCCCGCCGTTCATAAACTATGAATTTACCCAATCGCAGTCAGGTGCTATGGGCCACGTTGACGATTTATTATCTATACACTTAGATTTCCCCTTTCCATGCGTTTTTATTTTGGACATATATCATTGAATTATTAAATGTTATACCGCAAATGTTGCGAAGGGTCGATGTTGTTAACGGGTGATGCATCGATCGTTTTGATATGTTTGTACATTTCTGCAACTTGTTTATGTTAGTAAAATACTTGTCGTTGGTTTCAGTTGAGTCAGGAATTTGTGCCCGATATGGCGATAGGCTTGCGGTCTAAACATCGTATGACGGAAAATATAAGGCGAAACGTAGATTCCCTGGTAACACCTCTGTCCTCCTTCTGGGAAAAAGAAGTGAATTAGTGATGATGACGAGACATTTACAAAAAACAGTTTTGAGCAATTGCTCACTTGACTTCCTTAAATTTAAGGAAGTCTTCGACGACATTATCAATGTTGTAAAGGAAGATATGAGAGTGAATAGCTATAATATTCAGGATGCCGAAGACTGGACGAAATGGAGAAGACTCAACTGGAAGGTGGACCCTGGTACCAGCCAGGAGAACACCTAAGCAGAATTAATGATTATTTTGCAAAAAAATCTAGAGTTCATCTATAAAGCTGTTAGATTCAATATTGAAGTATTAGTAAAAAATATACAACCTTATAAGTTGCACCACGGAATCCATTAAGGCAAAAAACATCAGAATTCATTTCGTATTCTATATCAGGTTTATCGAGAATGACAACCATTTTTTTATTAGACCCCTATTAAGACAATTTAAAAACGTTATCGACGCTCGTATATCTAATACATTTATTCATCCCAAAGGCCGTATCTATAATATAATGTAAATAGTCTAGCCTTCGTTTCCTAGTGGAAAGATTTAGGCATTCTGACGTACATCAAGATGTGTGACCTTATTTATAGATTCTGCGAGTGTTATATGAAGATCGATATTAATCATACATGTTCAGACTCCTGGTTCCGTGTACAAGTGATAAGACTCATTATTTTTATCACTGCATGGAGATCTTGTTTCATCATCAACGTTTTTGTCTCTCTCTCTCTCTCTCACTGCTGAACATAGGCTTCTCTCGATGATCTCCACCTTGCATCAACTTGTCGACCAGATATCAGTATCCATAGGTAGAAATCATCACTTTAACCATTAAGTGGAGTCTTTGGCATGCTAGTAAAAAAGGATTCACAAATAGCTCTTTATAATATGCCCGAAGTTCTATAACTACACTAAAACAAATTTATTTGTTATGTAACCCAAAACATCTTAATTTCACCACTCCGACCAGCTGTAATTAATAATACCATTATTATACCGTTCCAATTAATTATTGATCGATAAAAAATACTACACGGAATTATAATATTAAATCTAATACCAGTACGAAATTTTATGATAACACTCAAGGTCTCATTTAGATGAATCAGGATAATATAAATTTAAATAAAACATCGATATATTCAAATCTACTGACACAATTCGCGAATAAAATAAATCTTGGATGAAGTTTAATGGAGGTCTGCTAGTCCGAGTGTCAGAGGTCATCGAGCAGCCTCCAGCTTTCAGCCTTCCTACACCTAATATTAAATTAAATAATAAGCGTAGTGTCACAGTTTTAATTATTATTCTTAGCAGTTATACGTTGTTGTTGCAACATTTCTAGATCGTTAAATGTCTTAAACATATATGTCTCGTTTTGAAATGGTCTAAAATTCCAATTTATTTTTCGAAATCATCTTATCTTTGTTTTGTTGGAGTGACATGCGACGGTTCACGTACGAACGTTGTTTTTTTCCAAACAAATATGTATAACATTTGGTGCAAGTTTATACGGACTTTGAATTCCTTCCCTTCCTTTCCTTCTGTATGGCTATTAAGGAATTTTTGGGAATCAAACTATTGTGAGAATTGCTCATAATCATCATCTCGCCAGTGTATACTTTATTTAATTGCATTTATTCTGACGGCTGACAGAAAAAATATTATTCATAAAATTGATGCGATATTTTAAACACGCGTTATTCGTTGTAGGTCAATCAGCGCTACACGCCTCCACTCGCTTCATAAACTACGGCTGCCTTTTCCTATAATATACCTACACGAATTTCTAAAAAAATATCACCAACTGAGACGTTTCCTGATTACGCAGTTTAACTTAATTTCTTGCTTACATTTTATTTGCAAATCGGAGCGGAAAGCGGCCATTTAAGCCTAGAAAACGATCCCACAAAAAATCATCTAAAAATGACCGATAGACAAGTTCTTTGGATTTTAAGATTGGTATAATTAGTATTCCAAAATGTATTCGACAATTTTTAAATATTTCTCTCATATACAATTGATCCTACGTTTACTAAAGTCTAGAATATTATTTGGAATGTTGTGCAACCAATCGATCGGATAAAAAATAGTAAAAAAACGCACTACAATTTATATGTGAAAGTTTTAAAACTATGATTGATTTTTTTTGTCCCAAAAAATACAGCAAAATAATTTGTGTTAAATCGAAAATCTTTTTGCATGGCGAATGGTCCAACAAAAGAGAATTTTAATAAACTTACTACATAAAATGCAAAATGGAGATAAATGTTAGAAGCTACCTCGGCTACAAATTCTAGTTCCCAGGGATATCAGTTGGCTGTATTTATTGCTAAGCTACAAATTACGCCCACACCATGAAATTATTACAATGTTGTGCATTATTTGTCAGAATGATTCCCTTCACCAGATTACACAGATTTATTTGATTTTGTACATTGTGTTTATCCACAAGTATTGTTGAGTACTAAGACTCCTCCCTCTACGTCATCTTGAGTTAGCTTTTCTTGTTTGAAAAGCCTTTGTCTAATTGCCAGTATAGGCTTGTTAAGTAAGTGATTTCTCAAACTGACCAAAATTTACCTCATCCATTTTTTACAGTCTTATAATTTTCAATATTAATCCATATAATCATTGACTTAGGTATCTTTTTTCGTCGACGTTGGGCTAAATGTAAAATTTTTTATTTAATTTTTAGTTCTATTTAGATATAGTAAGTTTAGGCTAGTTAGTTAGCTAGCTATAGGTAGTTAAGGCTTTGTAAAACTTTTTGTAAATACTATATATTTTTTCTGCTTCCGGGCTTTTGGCCGTCGTGTTTAAATTAGTAAAAGTAGTCTATAAATTAGTGCTATTTAAATTTAAAACATTCAAAGCAATATGATCCAAGGACACCTAGAACTTGTACGAAATATTTCAAAACAAATATTTGGTCCAATACAGGACATTGCGATATTTCTTGACCAACATCACCAACGAAATCGGCTACCGAAACACAACAATGCCCACTCTAAAACATGTTGAGTCAAAATGTTATGAAGTTAATCAACTAGTGAGATCATCAAATCTCAATATTCACTCGTCACAATACATATTCATGGATATACATATTCATGTGATATGCTCGTATATTATGAAGATATGACAGCCGCGTCCGATCGTGATTTACTTATAATTTTATTTGTTTTCTTTATTCATTCGTCATTGATCCACGCGAGACTGGTTGGCATGTCTAGCGTATTTTATGAATCATTTTGGGATATTTCCTCAGTCTTGTTCGTTTTTTGAATTTAGTAACAGTGATTGGAGATGTGCAACTTTCATTAGATTGAATATGAAGGTCGCTGTGGAAATCATTGGGAAAGGTCTATGTTCAGTGGTAACCTTGATGTGGCTTAAGGCGATTGTAGATTAACAAGTCTATCTTCTGATGATACCTATATTGACCACTTCCGGATTGTGTTCGTCATGAAAAAAAAAACAGACAAATTATACTCTTTAAAATATAGGAACTGCTGACCAAGGGTTTATACTCGAGTTAATAACATGTGACATTCTAAATAATACAAGTAGATCCATATAACGCTTATTAATTGTATTACGCTTATAAATTGTTTTCCATTAGCTCAAATAAACGAAATCTGCCTTAAAAGGTGCTTGCAATTTGTTTCTACAAATACTATTTAGCCGTGCTGAGTGCAGTCAGCTCCCACGGCGCCCTTTAATAACCCCACTCGTAAATCGCGCACAACAACTGATTCCGAATTACGAGCGGCCAGTTGTTACGTTTTACGTTTCACTTTCCACGTTTTTTGCACGTCCACCTCCGTCGGCCATAGAGCTAATTACGATTCTTAGATTCGAGATAACAAAAAATCCACAGCGTATTAACCACAAACAATGCTTAATAATTGCTGTGAAATTAACGTTTTAACATCATGTGTCTATCGTTGGCGCGGAGTCGGAAAAAAAAAGTTGCGTTCGTCAAACATTTTCAGAATTTATTCGGCGTTTTTTCGTGCGGAAACCGCGTACAGAAAATAAATATGCGTAATTAAATATTAATTAAACAGATATTTTCAGCATGTACATGGATTCCAACTTAAATACAAATTTTATTTTTAAATTTTGGAACAAAATATACTAGAATTAATTTGATGTAGCGCTAAAATATTTTATTGCGTTTTTTATTTTCCAGTGTGCCAATTCTATACAAGTGTTGTCGCTACGAACTAAACCCTTTCGCGCGGTCTGAGCCAATAATGAAATCTGGGGTGTGAAATAAAAAGTAAAAACTCTCTTAATTAAATTTTCTTTTGGCGAAATTTAATAAACGCAGGGGTGTACCGACGGCCGGACGAGCATTCGCTACTACATGTATTTTTATAAACGGGTTATTGTTCATCTAATTAAGATCCATAAAAATGAAAAATGTTATTACCTCTGATAAGTACCTACGTCAAAATTTAAAGAATGCTATGAACGTAACTGTATCAAGATTGTGAAGCAGAGTGCATTACCCGTGCTGTCCAACATGTCAATAGCTTTATAGTCATTTCGCATCAAGGTTCAAAAATACCTCAAATATTGGATGATCACCATCCATGAAACTATAAAAATATTATAACTGAAAAGGCAGAAGATTGAAGGAAGTAAAATCAAGAAAAGGTGCAATTGGGGAATATGTGGAAAAGCGCCAGGTAGAAACAAACAAGGAGGTTTGGAAACTGCGTATATCAAAATAGTTAAAATAACATCAAAAGTTTAAGTAACTGTGCCCATAATTCTTAAAGAAGACCCAACAAATAAAATCTTCCCAAGATATCCAACAGAAGAATCTCCGACCTGATGAAGTCGATCAGAGCGAGTGTAACACAAAGTGATAGTAATAAACAATGCTACAGTGGAAATGCACCGCTCCACCAATATTTAAATAAACACTTAGCCGCGATAACCTTGCTCCAACCTCCGCTAGACACCGGCCCGCGCCGCGTGCTCACTGCTGCGCCATCCTGTACCGACAGCAGAATATATTACTATAAAAACTTGGTTCTTTCAAACCTCTTTTGAAAACCTTTCTTTAACAGTACAGTAGACCAGTCAATTATTTTATTTGTAAATCTTGGTCGCAAGTTTTATTGTAGAACCAATTTTTTTCTTTCATAAAAACAGTGGGGCTAGTAGAAGACATCAACCAGTTATCTTAAGTCTAAGTTTAAACTCGAAGCTATCAACAACTGTAGCAAAGCGAATCCTAGGTATTAAAAAAAATGTTTCTAATTGCTTGCTGCGTATAACAGTCCTATGTAGCTCTAGAGACAGTTCGAAAAAGAAATGGATGATAAAAAGTATTTTATCACTATCATCATCAACCTACATCACCATCTTCGTGGACATAGCCTTTCAACATACGCCACTAAGCTCAATGTTCCACTCTTTATATAAATTAATCACTGAATCAGTTACGATCGTACTAAACACAATATATCTGCTATGTAGGTCGCCTGTACCGTTACCGCTATATATAATCCCATCAGAGTAAACAGTCAGTTTTTGCTTTGGGTAGCGGGTTCGCGAATACCACTTCACGATATTAATTACTAATAGCTATATAATTGCACAAGCCATTCTTATCATTTAACGTGTCCGTCCGTTACGCCACAAATAGCAAGAAACAGCAATTTATTTGGATTCCTCTAAATTCTAACCACTTGTGTGATTTTAAGGAGAATAAAAATTATGATAAAATTACATGTTGTTGCGTCCTTGGTGTATATTTGCATAATCATGACCATCACTGTAAGTACTCAATATCTAAATCAAATGCTACAATGACTTCGAGTAGCAAAAGAAAATCCCTAGTAGATACTGTATGAATGACACTTTATTTGCCATCAGGCGAACGATGACATATTTTAGAATAGGTCCGGCAAACGAGCAAACAGGTCACCTGATGGTAAGTGATCACTGCCACCCATAAACACCCACAATGCATGGATCATGGATGTGGTGCCAACCCATTCGAACGGGAGGCGGGATGAAAAAAGGGTGTGAAGAGGAACGGGGTATTGGATTATGGATATCCGGCAATCCCACTCACCGAACGAAACGCACCAGCAAAACTGTCACTTCACGTCCATATCTTGTGAGACAGTGGTACCGCCCCAGACAAGCTTTCCCATTCAAGCTAACGTGACTGACCACAGCGTGGCTGTTCAAAAATGTTACTATTATGTATGTGTGTTTATAGATGGAAGTAGAAAATTAATTGCCCTACTGTTTATGGTATTAAATAGTTGCTAAATAGATTATGCAGGGGTATTGTCTAACAATAGGCTGTCTATTACAATAATTATGATAGTTGATATAAATTATGCAAAATGCAATATTTTTTATACTGTGCCTTTTAAGCTAAACGATAATTGTCGTCAAGCTTCAAACGTGATTTATGATGATGATGATTTATGATTTGAACTAGTTAATCGTTCTTATTAAATGGCCATAAAATCAATAATAGGTATCAAACTCTTTTTCAAAGATTTTTTTATTATTTGGAGCATACATTTTAGTGCACTCTTCGGCTAAAATAACTTATTACTAAAATTATGTTTCTAATAATGATTATTCACTGTAAAAATAACCAAAAAAACTAAAGAGGACCTAATCGTTAGATTGTTAAAGTATGGGCTAACAGCTTATAAATCATAACAGAAGGAACCCATTTACAAATCATCTGCTACTCTACCTGTGCAAAAGTCTATGACACGAAATCTGAAAAACTGTTAAAAATAAACTACCTCGGTGTCGTAGTGATACTAAGGTGGAGGTCTCGGGTTCGAGTCCCAGAGAAAGTGATATTGGATTTTTTTATGCACTGAGGTATTTATGTTCAATATGGCGATAGGCTGACCTCCTATCGCATCGTGGGACATAATACACAAGGTGAAAGTGGATGTCCTGGTAGCAAATATGCCTACCACTTCTAATCTTTATCTTTTCTTTTCAATTCTTAAAATATCGTCAAAATAAAACACTGTTTTGCCGACGGTACACGATGAACCTTACTCCACGTATCATACCCTCATGAATAATGTATGACGCTCCAAATAATATACGATTACAGTGGAGGAAAATGCACTTTCTTTGTCTTGTGTACGCGTAGCGCCGAATTCACGTAATGACCGGCCCACTACTATCGCGGTAATGTTTGTTGCGATTGTGATATTGTTGCAGTCATTTTGCTGCGGGGTGTATGACAGTATACAGAAGCTGTTATAAGAATAAACTGTATTTTCGTTCTAGAATTTTTGCTTTGGAATGGAAGCCCAGATTATACTTGGTTGGTCGAAGACGACGCTATACTTTTGCACTAAATGATCTCTCTCTATTTGGCAATAGCATTGGTTGCTATACCTCATTAGACACTATATGAATAGTTTCAAAATTCAATAGAAATAGATGGTACAATTGCAATAGGTGACAAACCCTAGGGTGGTAGTCCATTGGTAAAACGAACCGGACGCGCCAACATAATTACGGTGGTCGCGGGTTCAAATCCCAGGGCACACGTCTGACTTTACTGAGACATGTGTGTATTGAATCACCTGTATACCATAGCAATTTATGAGAATTTCTATGGTATGTAGAGTTCGCCAACACGCACTAGATAAGCGTGGTGGATTATATGGGTGGTGGGCTACATGGCCTAACCACTCTCAATCGTACTCTCGATTGTAGAGGAGGCTCGTACCCTGCAGTGAGATGTACATGGTACTGATACAGAGATGGCATAAGTTACCAAAAGCATATACTGACGCTTTTTGTATAAATTCCATGGATTCTTGACCCACTGATCACACGAGAAGATAAACATCAAAATCTAGATTTGTTCAACCATCATCTACATTCGTACAAACTATTTTCGGACCGCAAAACACACGTTCTAAAATTAATGTATTAATTACCACGCGATGTTTTCATTACATATTTATGTGCAAGTAAATTACACGTTATGATTGAATATTTATAAATGTTCATTAATTATATCATCACTTGCAGATTATTGTATACTGTTACATATTAAATTGTATTCATCACTCTTGCTATCACGCCGACTTAATGTCAGTGAATCTTTTCATTTTAACTGTGTGGAGTTTTTTTACAAGATCTAGTATACAATTATTTATGAATGCGCCAGTAGGAATTACTACTGTCCATCTTAATTATTAGGTATCGTATTATACTTTTCAAATCGAAAAAACTTTAAACTGGCGTAACTCCCATAATTTCAATAACAATTTCCGTAAAACCGCAATTACAATGTTGAAAAGTATGAAACGTCAAACGGTACCTATTAGTTGAGTTTGATGATAAATCCGAGCTTGCTCTTTCAAGGTAGCTCATGTTGCCACAGTATTGTACCTACATCGATAAGAATGTCATATCACTTGTGCTATGATCAGGTGTTTATATGTGGTATTCTAAATAAGACAGTGGTAGATTTCCAGTGTCTGAGACCCGTCTACTCGGTCTGACGTCTGTCAGTGTAATAATATGGTGATGGTGATGGCTCGCACACTTCTTATATTTAATTAACATATTTGATCTACATAATTTATACGTGGTGGCCTGTTGGTAACGGACCAGACACGGCTGCCTACATGGTCCCGAGTGTCACAGGTACAAATCCCAGGCAAATCTCTGACTTTTCGTACTTTTACAATTGAATAGGCTCTTAATTTACAAAATAGGCCGTATCGTGCCACAAAGCAGCAATAAACCAAACCCAGCGGCGACATCAATGAGCATCACCATTGAGACGTTTACGTCGATCGGTTTTTACGCGATCCGTGCCAGATGCCTGTCATTAACGTATTTGTTAATTGCGGCATTATCGGAGTGCGCTCGGGTCTGCACGACACCCATGCAGTCCATAGTATAACAGTAGACACATTGCTCTGTGTCTTAGGTCTTCATCTGGTCTAATTGGCAGATACATTCATACATGACCGTCATGCCTGCATACCAAAAGGGTAGACAGAGATTGTTGATCTCCACTTCACACAATTCACACTTTATTGCGTCGTTGGGCAAACGAGTAATCAGGTCACCTGATGGTTAGTGATCACCACAACGCTTATATCATCGATATGTTACATGCCCATCAAAACGGGAGTCGAGTGGGAAGGAAAAAAGGTGGAAAGAGGAAAAGGATATTGTTCATCCAGCAATCTCTTAATTAAGCTATCGTTTCACGTCGATCTCCTTTTCTACTAGTCCTACTTACGAAACGGTTATTTCCTGTATTTCTTGTAACTTAGGAAAGGTACGTAAACTAATTAGCAATTGCTTTTAGAAAAAATATAGCTTTATAACATACGATTTATATCTCTTACTATTTTTAATTTAAGTGATGATCGATTCTTATAAATAAAAATGCAAACTGTCCTTGCACCAGTCAAAAATCAAATCAGCAAGAATAACAGTATCTTGAAAACTAAAATCCCTGACCTTAGTAAGTTCACGTGCTATCTCTTCCCATCTCGTCACACTTTCACAGCATACAAACAACAGAGCTAAGTGGGAAGCCCCTACTGGAATACTAATTGTCTTTGGACACTTGTCGACGACCGTTTAGTCCAGGATTATTCTATGCAAAGATCGACCTCGGCGAACTGTCTGTAGTTGAGAGTAATCAGCTTTGCAATTAACTTTTTAAGTGGCATTTCTATCGGATTGCTTAATTGATTTTTTTGTATGTTAAAGGAAGGGGAATACATGACAATTATGTAGGATTTTGAAATAGTAAGGACTCAAGTCAGATCTGAATGTAATGTAATATATATGTTTTATGTAATGCCTAACTGAAAACGTGAGCAAAAATTTAGTACCCAACTCCCAAATCCCCAAAAAAAACCTATAATATTGTTTTTTTTTTTTGGATTGGGAATCAAACTCACAGTCAATATCCCAATTGATTTTTCATAGAAAAAAATCATGAATCTTTCCCACAAAAAAATTACAAAGCAAACTTGTCCTACTGCAGCAACCGCAACGCGAAAACAGAAGCCCCAATAACTCACTCGCGTGACCGATCGCCAAGGACTGAACGTGAGACACCGTTGTGTTTCTGGGAATCGCCCGTCATACCATTGTAGAGCCTGAACCTCGGCCTAGCACGCACCAGCGCCGTGAGACAGTTCCACGGACCACTAATTACTATCTTATCATTTTAATCGCCAATAAACAATACTGATTACATAATTTAACCGAAATGTAGTTATTACCACTGATAATGCAAAACCACTGAGTACAATACGAATGGTTATAATGCAATTAGTGATGGGTGCAGTGCAAATCAAACTCGACATTAAATTATAACAGAGGTACATTATGCAAGCCTGCAAGAAATTGCATGTACATAGGCTAATACAAAAACACTTTTGTGGGTCACTGATGTCCTTCATAAAGGTGTACATCATTCGGAACTGCCGCATATTCATTAACCAACTTTAGAGTTGGGTGTGGACACACCCTCATGTTGACAATCAGAAGTGTTACACTGTAGGAATAAAACACAGATAGTATACAAACTCTTACGTATTGTCTCTAACGCAGTTCAAGACGCGAATAATAATTCTAGCCCATACGACAAGGTGCATGGCAGGGTTAAAACATAGATGACACAAACTCTTACGCTTTTATTCCTAAGCAAAGCGCGTCGCTAAGAACTTCGTTCCGTACGACCCAATGTTACTGTGGAGCATTACAGGGTTAAAAGCAATTGAAGCACAAACTCATAAGAAGCAATTCGTATGACATCGAAAAGCATTTTGCATTCAACCCTACGCTATTGGTATGAAACATTGCATTGTATTGAGAATCTCTTCCTAGCCAAAACGTGTCTGCTATGGTCTATTCGACCCTAAGCTACGCATCGAGGTGTGGTGCGTAGGGTTAGAGAGTGCATGCAGGTCACGCGCGCCGCCGCCGCCGAGGCGTCGCCGACGTGGTAGCCGCGTGTGGGGGGGCGCGTGCTCGACTTTCATGACGCTCATCTTCACCAACCCGTCAACAGTAGTTGGGTCGTTGAACTGGAGGTATAGGCACTGGTTATGTTTAAGTGTTATTGTTTTATGTAGTCCTGGTAGTGATTGTGTTTGGTCTAAGGTTCAGAGAATATATGAACATTTTTTTAATTAAGGAAATACTCATATATCTTATCAAATGATAGGTCTGAAGTATCAGCCTCCGGTCTACAAGGTGGACCTATACTCTGGTTTAGATTGCAGGAAGTCATTAGATACAGGCCATTCCAACAGGACGACGTGGAGATCCTTGGGAGGCCTATGTTCAGAAATGGACTTCCCGTGGCTGAAGACAGAGAGAGCGTCAGCTTTAGACATACAGTGCGAGTAATATTTTGAAGAAAAAAAAAACTACTTTTATCACGTAACTTAATTGTATCTTAGTAGTCAAGTATAATATGATAAATAATGTTATCGAATCATAAATTACAGAAACTGTTTGAGAAGTTTCATTGTTATTGCATCATTATTGGACGTTTACACGGCTTCGAAATAATTATAAGATTATTGCGTTCTGACACGCTTGGGATTCGCACTATTTACAATAAAAAATACCGTGGGAAATATATTTAATCACAGTTTATAAATGCACAATTCTAATGTATTAATAATTTCTAATATTGTTGCACGGCGACGTTTATTAATCAAATCAAATCAATGTATTCAAATATGCTATGACAGGATCTCAATAATAGCGCACGTAATTTCAATTAAAAATTAAATATTATCAACTATGATAGGCCCTTAAGTAAATTTGGAGATTCAGAAAGACGACCGTGGATATCGCGCTAAAATAAATATTAAATTAGCGTAATCTAATCGATTTCTTCTTAACGGCGATGAGAATTGTTTATCTTTATTATTCAACTTTCTGTTATCATACAAGCAAGTATTTTCAAAATAGGTACAAGAGTCGACTAATGTCCGTACCGCTCCAATAGAGAAGCACTGGAGCGCGCGCACCACTCACATCGGAACAATTTACACGCTTTCGGTCCAGTCCATATATTTATGCCAATGTGTAAAACGTATTAATTTACTGCACCAAATCAAAACCGTATATTTCAAACCGTAATACATTTAAGCAAATCTTAACACCGAATTGATATACAAAACGCATGAATTAGAGTTATCGCGTTTCAAACCCATAAAAAACTAAAGAAAATATTTTCCAACGTTTTTTAGTGGGAAAATGTCATCCAATGTAAATAAATTGTTATATATGGTGGACTGTTAATGCGTGCTTATCATTGGATTTCTAAAGAAAATGGCCGCTTAATTAATGAGATACAGAAATTTACATCGGAACTGTGGAAACAGAGGCCATTAAACAGTGAATTTCTTTTTTGATAACCAAATACATGTCTCATGCGGAGTTAACGACTGCTGGTGACCATCTCATGACCACAACTGTATCGGAATATGCAGGGGGGAATAGATTATAAACGCCATATGGCGGAATGAATTTTACGACCAGTTTACCTAGTTATGGACACTTTGTTTTGGTGTAAATCAAAACTATTTACATTTACACATTCTTTGATTAATAATATGAAATACTTTCAACCTAATTTTGAACATATTTGTTAAATACTTGATGCAGGTTTGGTTCAAAGCATTTATCGAATCCTTACTCAACCATTGCCAAGAAATTATGCCGATTAGCAATATTCACTCAGTAGCTATCCTATTACTTTAGTTAGATAATTATATATATTAGATCACCTACATTGTTGAGTATTGTAATATATTGGCTGTGTTATGTGCATAAAGGAACGATGGGGTAGGCATATCTTTCTTGGATAAAAACCCCGAATTAAATAAAGAGAAACAACTCTGGATTGTATCAACTTAGATCTTTGTGTACCATTATAAGCAAAAAAGGTCTTCTGCTTTCCCTCGTCTACCTTAAAGGATTCACAAATCCTGCATTCGGCATAATTTTTCGATGACTTCCTTAACGGTTTACCTTTTAGATATGCGACTGTTAATGTTACGACTAAAAGTGTTAAAATCAGGTCCTATTAGAACTAATGTTGGGCATTCAGCTCATCTGAAGTTAATTTTATTTACTTACATAAAGCTGGCCTGTGGCAGATTAAATGTCTTCAAATAGAATGCATTTTTGCAAACATCGATATACAAGTCGCCTCAAGACATTTCCCTTTATCGCTTGATTGCATGATAAAATTTACTAAGAATAGAGCATTCCAAAAAATCTGAACCATACCTTCGAATAAGAGCTCTTGGTCACCGTCTCCGCGCTTTTTTGTTTTTATTGCCATGAATGGCAAGACGATCATGCCGTTCACCTGATGGTAAGCGATACGACAGCTCATGGACAGTAGGAAAATGAAACAACACCTTGAATTACAAAGCAATGCTTGGTATTCCATTGCGCCATCCTGAAACATAAGATGTTACTTCTCGATATGTTCAGTAGTTATTCTGGCTACAATGTACTTCCAACCGAAACAGAACAATGCATTTACACAGTACACTGCTATTTGACGGGAGAAATAGACATTTGAAAGAACTACCGCCAGTAAACTACACACTGAATCAATTACCAATAGGCTATCAAAAACATTAAGAGTGAATAGGCAACCTTCCTTTACCAAAAATCCAAAAAGTAAACTCTACGAAAAAACACGCATACATGTAAGCCACGTCTTAGTTTAAGCCCTTACCCTTGAAATAAAAGATGAGAAGCGAAAAGTGTATTAATATTCACTTCATCTCGGAGCACGGAGGAAGTTAAATAGCCGTGTATTTGTATTCATTAGCCTCAGTCAGAACTAACAGCTTATGTGTGAGACGAATAGTTTAGCCGATGTGACTGCGCGCCAACTATTCTCCATACACGGGTACGACACGATACGGATATGGAATAATTATTTACATATTAGAATTATATGGGAATTTTATAAAAGTAGTGTAGGATGGATTTGTAGGTGGAGCAATGATTTTTACAAAGCTAGATGGTTTAGGAGAAAAAAAAGTATGTAACATACAGTGAATTGCTATGGACTCATGAAGATTTTGAATAAAATCCAACGTCCTGATGTGCTCGAATCAATAGGTTTCGGTGAAATTCATGAATTGTACAAAGCCACGCTGTTTTCAACCCCACAATTTAAATCTTTCAACTTAATTTTGCATTTCACACTCGTCGTTGACAGTGTTAACTTACTTTTTAATTCCTTTTTCAAACCTCATGGCATCCGCGAGTGCAATGGAGCCAAACCCGTGTACGTACCAGTTTCGTGCATGCGGCTCATTGTACCCGTCTCCGGGTAGCATTAGTTCGAATTAGACACGGCCGCGCTACCACCGCCACCATTGTCCGCCCGCCGCACACCGCGAACCCACCGCATTGTCTGCTACCACGGCCAGCATGGGCGGAGAGACTGGGTCGAAAAGACCCACCTTTACTGATCCTTGAAGGTGGAGGGTTAAATAATTGACTTTTGATTACCATAAAAAATGTGTCACATTATCAATATTGTTTCCTGTTAAAAAAAAATTATTATCAGGATTAATAACCCTTGTAGTTGCGTATTTCTTAAACAGATGTTACACGAATGAATTCGGTACAAATACATAATTTTATATAAAATTTTACAGGCCCGACTAGGCCAGGATCAGGCGGACCCGCATAAACCCAACTTCCACATGAAAACAGTCACATGCTGCTCCACTTAGATCTCAAAATCATAAGTAAAATACATAAGTTACTTAAATATAAAATATTCCGATAACAATACTCATATTCCACAAACCGTAAGGAGCTATGTCATGTTTTCTTATTTTTTGAAAAACAATATTGCACAATTCATTTTGACTCGCCATTATCATGAAAGTAGTCATGGCAATAATAAAAAAAATACAATAACTTAACTTTTATTTCTACAAACTTTACGTATTATGAAAACTACATTGAGTTCTCCAATAAAGACAAAAAAACAAGTAGCTGTTTCTATTCGTAAACGTATCTAATGTGTTTTTAAACCGTGTATAATCTTACAAAAACATTCTAGTGTAGATTCTTCCGTAGAAACCAACATTTATTTATTAGCCATTCACTCAAAACCGGTGATGATTTCAACAAATAAGAAAAAACACATTTGCAATAACAGAACATAAAGATTCAAGGAAGTTTTGAAACCTCACAGCGTGGATGCTTTATTATATTTGGATATTATTACATTTAAAATTTCAAAAAAGTAAATTTTTAATATCAGGGGTTTTTCCATCAACCTGTTTGGTAATGGCATGAAAACGTGTCAGTACATGTACGAAATAAATTCTAGCACAAAAATGCCAGCAAAATATTGGAAAATCCAAAATTCGAAATTCGTACGTAAAACTGTACGAATGTGCCTACTCAACAAAATGTTGGAATCTTCTATGATATGTCGTAACCATAGAATGATAAGTATCATAGAGAATACTATTAATTTTTAGAAGTGAAAAACATATGTTACTTCGGACGCCGAATGTTCTAACACTCAAACTTAATTTCGGACGGTAAAATAACTTCCCTGAAGCTTGACTTATGTGACTGATATATTTTCTACTAAGGCAAACCCGAGCTCCACCTTCGTTGTTTATTTTCTACGTCTTTACTGTCTAGTTATAGTAGTATAGTTGTAAAACAATGTTTTCTTACCGATCAGAGCTTTTTAGCTACCACCAATACCTCAATCTTACTATATTAAAGCCCAAAGATATTTCTTGTAGACATAACATCTCAAAAAATCACGAGCTAACAATTTAAAGTCCGCTATAGTACAATAACTATAACAAAAAGCATAATCCTTGTCGAAACTAAATAGCCTATACTTAATCAATGCATAGAGCATTAAGTCCCCCACGAGACGCGACGTGTCCAATTGGAATGACGTCTCATTCGTTCAATTTATATCGGTTTACTGACGATCGAGGCCCATGGCCCACGATACATTCTCTAATAGTTTTACTACAAAACTGCAGTAGGGAAGTCAAATATTTGTATATTAATCTATCTGTGGCGAGAGCTCAGTTTTAAGAGACGTGACGCAACATTTTGCACGCCGTTCGATTCCCGGCAGGCGATAAATCACGGTCGGACAGCCGAACAAAGCCGAATAACGCACCGTGTCTTTGTGGATTTTGAGCGATTTCGGGTTTATAATCATTTTTCATCGGCGCGACGCCGGCAGCGGAAATTTTACGCTCATCATGAATATTGCGCGGCTTTGTACGGATTTTGTTCTTTCCACGTCATTATGTGATGCGGCGGTTTTGGACGACCGCGGGGGTCTGTTTTATATGCGCTTTGGATAATTTTAAATTACTATTTGCGAATTTTGGAATATGCGGGGGATATAGAAATCAATTTCAACGTGTTTATTACAAAGATTTTATATTATGCGTCATTGCTGCACGCCATTTATACGAATCGGAATTGTTATATCAGTTTGCCATAGTAGTTAGTACATAGAGCCCTCTAAAAATGTGAAAATATTAACACAAATTACTGGCAGTCCCCAGCCCTCTTACTCCTCCATCCTCAAATACCAGCAACACAACTAGAATTTTCAGAATTTATTAAATTGATAAAATAATAACAATAAAAAATGACGCCGATTGTCACCGTCGCTTCCCATCAACGTTATTGGTTTTTGTGTGGAATGATTCACTATAAATTTCCACCTAAACATCAGAAGCCTTATCAATCAAAGCGTCCGCGACTTTCCAGCATGCTATCATTTTCCCACAGTTTGCTTATACAGGCTGTGACTTTATAGAAGTGGCTTTTTGGAGGATAGTATTGGCTATACAAGTCTCAATTACATATTTATAAAACACATGAGCTACATACATGTCGGATCGGACTTATTATTATATAATTATTTTTTATTTCTTGGCCACACTTGGTATATTTTTATTAATTAGCAACATTAGAGTAATATGTCAGATGAGAATTAAAAAGAATTGTGTTAAAGTTTTTATCTCCATCCGACATACATATATGATCAAATAATTTATTAAATATTTCATTGGTACAACGCAATGTTAATTATCACGCGGTAAAACAGGTGATGGTCGTTGACCTAAGGAGGAAATTCCACCCCTTTTCCTATATAATGCATGCACCAGGTCTTAACTGTAGTATCTGCAGAAATATACCAACAAGTAAAGATCACTGACTTACGCAATGACGGAAATTAAATAGCTCCATACATGTATAAAAACAAAATTATCCACACATCATGAACCACCGCATAAATATTTTCCTGATTTTCTCTATACCGGGTATATCAAGACTGCTAGCAAAAACGAAGCCATGTGTTTAATGAGTTCAAACACAATACAACTAATAATATTGAAAAAGAAGCGACGAATTTAATTTGTTATTTTTTTGCTGTTAATCAATATATGGATGTAAAACTATGGATTTTCCACCCAAATACGATGATATTTAAAATCCCACAAAAAAATTGACGCATATCTTTGCGATTTTTTTTGAGTTACATTGTGTTTGTAGTCACTGGAACTACCACACGGCTTCATTTTGGGTAGCAGTCTTGATATAAGGTATAATTTGCGTATATTGTTATCCAAGAGTGAACTATTGCATATTAAAATATACCAACACACCTTGTACACTAAATGATTGCATTTCCACTGTCCAACCCGCAACTAAGTAGTCTATACAAGACGATAATTGAAATGGACATCGCGGTGTCGAGAACCACCTCCGCCATTACAAGTAATTGTCTCCATAAATTTGGTCGGTTTTTGCTGGTCTGCGAGGCACATGGCGTGCGCTCGGAGCCCTGACCCGCGGGCCGTCGGTTCGGTTCGCGTGATTGTAATGAGTAAAAACAATCAGCCAAGGTCCATATGAGATTAACCCGAATGACTGGGTGTGGCAGCGCCCTAATCGTCGAGTTTCTAAGATTTCAGTTCAAGGTGTTGTTTGGTACTGGCTAATTATGCTTTTTGTGATGCTGTTATTTATGAGTGGTCGTGATAAATTATGGAAATATTATTTAATTTTCATAAAAAAATGTTCACGTACCTCTACCTCGTGCTCACGTGTATTCATTGTCACTACAGATGTGAAAGATACTACTCGCATACTTGAAAGTTCTGAACAAGAATTTCAAAGGTATATGAAGGTACACCGACCCTCACAGAGTGTTGTCAACTCACAGACTTATTGTCAAAATAAATTATACTTATATTCCAACTTATACTCGTATTATAGTCTGCACGGAGTCAATCCAACTCCATATTTTTTTACCCTTATGATTTCTGTCATTGCCAAAGATCTCAACTATAATGGATGATCTGATTTACTCTTTTAAATCTAGGAGATCCGAAAATCGGGGGGCAGCTGAATCTTATCCACTTTGGGAGATAATTGGTGATGACCACCATGATAAATAATTGGTGAGAAAACACACAGTAAAGATCCATTAAGAAGGTCGTGGCCCGGATTCAGGGTAATCATCGGACATCGAGATTGCTTTGCAATTATTAAATAAATGGTTGTTATTTCATCACACGAGGAGAAAAAAATTGCTATCAATATGTTTTCTTCAATATGGATATGAATCCACGTCGCTACATTAAATAAATAAATAATAAATACCCCCAACAGTCACATACATAGTCCTGACCCAAAACTAAAATCGAGTCTTGTGTCGTGAGTACCATATACTACGAGAGACTTTTCGATCTCACAAACACCCAGACCCGATACAAGATACTTCAAGAAGAACTCCACAAGTATAAGATTACTAACATGAACTAATACTAATATTTGAACCTATGAAGGTTAAAATATTTAACACCCCATTTTAGAAAAAGTCTGTATCCAACAATACATATTAAATTCCGCTCATATCGACAACATTTGCGCAAAATCAGAACACAATACAATATAATAAGCAGCAAAAACTACACGGTAAATATCAGAGCAAAACGAAAACAAAAACATCTTCCTAAATGGTAACGTACATTCCGGGCTTGATTTAATAATATCACATTTTGTTATCTGCATTGTGCGACGTCCAACCCTTTTTGGACACCGCGGTACATTCGGCCAAGCGGTTACTGTTCACATTTTTATTTTTGTCCACTGCTGTTAAACGTATGATTTTGTTTCGTATTTACACAGTTTTGTAGGGTTGATATTGTGTTTTATATGAGTGGGTTTTGATGCAAATTATGCGGAATTTACATTTTCGATGGATCGTAGATTTCAAATTAGTAGTTGTGCTGTAAGCCGTAAAAATTGCAGTGCCAGGCTGCCCAGAGAACTGATGGAAAATATCATTCCGTATATACAATATCTGAGTATAAAAAACGGTTAATTTTTGTTTCATCATCAGCATACTAGTCCACGGCTGAACATAGACCGAATTAATTGCACGCTACTGACAAATATTCCAGCTTTTCTCATGATACTTATTTTCTAGTAATTAATCATATGCCTACATTTAGGCATAAAGGAAATACCAAGAAAAAAATGTTCAACTACCGCTAATTTAAAAGTCACATCCGATATTTTTTTAATTACCCAGTTCTTTTTTTTAATTCCGTTTTAGATTAGTATTTTTTATCCCCAATATTTTTTCTCACACTCCAACTCACACGGATCAAGCGACTTGTTTTTAAAAAAAACATCACTTAACTTGTTACTCTGTGATATGCAAATAAGATTTTTGTAAAGGGGAGCAAATCATAGTTAACGGATTTTTCTACGGAGATGAATGCATCGGCTAGAAAACTATTTTGTATACACTTGCGTCAAATAGATTGAGTGCGGGAATTTATTTAAATTAGTGTACTTGTGTGAAACCTGTTCTTGTATTTAGGGGTGGGTTCGACCCCCGGTCAGCATCCCGGTGCACGCGAACACCCGGCGCTAAACACGGCGTCACTATAAAAAAAAGTTTTTGTAAACTATCAAACGGATTTTATGAGCGCTAGTTTGGTGATATTTGTTTTTTATTTGATGTAAAGTATGGATATGCTTTAAGTGTTACCATTATATTAATATGTTTTATTAAGAAAAATGGCTCCTTATTAAGATTATTCCTATTCCATTAACATTTAATAGCATAAAATACGTACATTTACATTGACCGAGACATATATTTTTAATTTATAGAAAGAAAAAAATATAAAAAAATAGTTTTTATTATACATAGAAACTTACACGTATTTTTCACCAATTATTGTGCATACAATAAAGTACTCTTTGGGCTAATATGCCGCGGTATTACCTAAATAATACCGCAATGCTGGGTTTTATAGAGGCTACTAGATCTAACTCGCCAGCTTCAGAATAAAAAGGGCAACGTTTTAGCCACTGCGGTAATCAATGGTATAAAAAATAAAATCTAAAATAAAGGAACTATTTCCTCCCTCTACAACTTATGATTTTCTAGACAGCACACGCTTCTTACACGTCCATAGGCGCTGCGGGCGCTTACAAGCGACTAATACGACTTTTAATCAAATCAACCCCTTCATTTTGATAATTATTTAAAAAAAATCGAGTCACCCGATACAGATATATGAGATTGCCATCATAACAAAAAGCAACCGAAATGAGAACCACCTTCATTTGAAGTTGGCTAAAAAATAAGTCTTACACCTTACCTTTTGCTTTTAAAATTTGACAGAGGAAAACAAAAAAAAATACAAAACAAATTATTGTATTAATGAGTTCAACGATCTAAAATGCAGTAAATCATTCATTCAATACACATGACTACGACTGAAAACAAAACTTAGATATATTCGAGAATCAGTATCATTCCAAATAATTAATAATATAGATAAATGTTTACGACCAGTTTTATTTAACTGATATACCTGTGTCCGTGCGGCAATAAATTGGACACTACTTTCTAAGTATTTTGCATTTTTATTACCATTTTTGACACCGAACTGAACACATATATTCGTTGAAGTGGACCGAGACATGTTTCACATTTTATATCAGGCTTAAAAATCGTCCGGCACTATTTTTAGACAATTTTACGATCGCATATCTGTCGTAGATGAGACTTGATCGTATATAAAAAAATGTATTTCTAACTTAAATAAATTTAAATAATATCCAGCGGTGAAACAAGTAAAAAAGGCCGTGTATATGTTAAAATTATCGGTGACATAAATATGTCGATGTTGCGAAATTTGTCTCATAAAAAAATGTTTATAGGCTGCTGTTACTGTCTCATTAAAACTTCTATTTTATATTTTAGAAAACAAACATTCCAAAAACACTAACTAACTGATTATATCGAAGACGCTATTAGTTTATTAATTTCGCGAGCGGTATTCTGCAACGGTATTTGTAAAAAATTAATAACAATAAGGATGTGGATTCGACTTAAAAAACTACGACCACACAAATACATGATCGGAATCCACGATTGAGCCAATAGAAAAATAAAACAATATTATTAATATCAATAATTTACATTCTGCTACAAACGTATGCAAAAATCGTCCTTGGACCATTCGACATGTCGATGCGTAATTAATTTAAATGTATTCCGCGCGAGTTCACTTTCGGGCGGACTATTCAAATCATTTTTACAAAATCGTACGAGCGGAAATGAAACTGAACTGCGACGCGACGCGACCACTCCACGTTTTCCCCAAGCTGGGCTTGTCGATACATGCTGCTATGAAGAAAGTTTTCATCCATTTTTAATTGAGCAGTATATTCACTTACTTTTTAATAGTATTTTTGTAAAGTTAATTTAAATGAACCTAATCGCTAAGGTTCGTTACAAACATATGGGTGATTAGAAAAATGTTTATTCCAGGTGTATGATAAATTATATGTTAACATCGTGGAATTAAAACAGAAACTTGGGAAGAGAAGAGCACCTAACAGTGGGTGAATGTATATGATTCTAAGAGAACCTTTCATCAAAATGATTATTCAAAAACAATGGAAAGTGCTCCACACTGCCGTCAAGAACCGATAGCAATTACAAATTGAAATGCTCTAATCACTTTCACATGCGTACTGAGACAGTGATACGATAACCTAATTAATGTTTACGCGTCTTTGTGTCACAAGTGCTGCCTTATATGGCGCGCTTTCAGATGTCAATCCAACTGTAATCTTAACAATAGTTAATAGTTATATCAGTGTGCATATTCAACTTGATAAAATACCTTCTTCTTTTACTTACCTTCCTAATTTCAACAACTCTATATGTATGCGTGCTAAAGAGTGATCTGTTAAAATATAACAGCTGACTATTTATCAAACTTTAATTCTTTGAGTTTACCAGCCAAGCCCGAGCCATACACATATTTCCAATTGAAATATCACATTAGGCTGAGAATCGAACACGACCTCACGTTTTCAACCCACATACTTCGCTTCAATAATAATGAGGAATAAATACCATTTAACACATGCAAATTGTGTATTGATAAGCACTGGTATTATGATTTTATTGATGCATTGTTGGGTGTCGCTGACCGCCGTCCGCGCCGCCACTGTGTCACATTTGAATTTATAATTTGTATTTATTGTTTCGCGTCAAGTGCGTTCGCTAACACTACACTAGTCATTATGAGGTGTTTAATAGTTATTGATCAGTATCCAAGTACAATTAATGCACTTGAGTCGCACTTATAGATACTCCATAATTTTTAATTAGATTACCTTTGAAGATTATTTCTTTCTTTGGCCACGGGAGGTCTACGGTAAAAAACAGTCGTCCCATATCTGTGACCAAGTTTTGTATACTTATTATTTACTAAAAAACTTATAAATAAATAACACTTATAATATTATACATTTGTAATAAAAAAAATTGTGAGAGGCCGCAATGTCTATTTCTCCACAGCGGTACATTATAACCAGAGTAATTACTGGACATAATGAAACTTAACATCTTATGTGTCAGAATGGCGAGCGCAGTGGAATGCCGAGCATTGCTTTGTAATTACACACTATGAATTCATAGTGTTATTTGGTGCTGGAATGGTCCCTGAGCGGTCACATCGCTATATACTATCAGATTGACGGCAAGCTCGCCTCGCCATTCATTGCTGTTAAATAATATTATTTTTTTTACTCTAGAACAACAAATTTACTATTAAACCAATTATTGTCATTGTCGTGCCATAAAATAATAAGTAAAAACGTCCTTGCTAACCATGATCTTGCGCGTCGCAAAAATACTTTCTGCCAAAGACACAATTACACAGCTGTTTCAATTTGCTCAACAGCACGCAGGTGAAAATGGCCAATTATACCTTTACTGTCTCCATTCATTGCCAAATCTGTATAAACAATTTAATTAAATATAATAATGACCTTGGTCCGAGGCCAGAGCTAAGTCTTTGTCAGGAAAAAATGTTTAGTAAATAATTCTTATTCTTAATTATTATTGTTTTAAACTGGCCCGGCATAGTGACAAAATTGCGCCTGATGGTAAGCGCGAATGCTGTCCAGGCACAATATCGAATTGTTTCAGACACCAGTCCCAAGACATCCAACACAATTATGCCGGCCTGCTGAGATGCCTCTTCACACTACGGTGGAAGGACCTGGGATCATAGGAAGAAAGGAAACACGCGTGAAGGGAATCAATTCCACGGCTTGATAGTGCGGCACATAAAATAGTTTGCAAACATTTTGGTTCGTGCTGAGATGGTGGACCATCAAGCTATGGCTTCGCAAGCAAGCACGCGTGTTTCTGTTTAGGAATGGAGAGGAGGGGATTAAATTTATTTCTTATAAATTTATTTCTATACATGATTAACAATAAGTTTTGTTCAATACGGTCTATATTTTTGTATGGACGATAATATTTGTGTATAGAGACGGTAAGTCAACAGTACAGTATGTGGGCAGCGCTCCTCTTAATAACATTTAACCAGCGAATTAATCCGCTTCATTTTTATGATTTCAGTGTACTTTTTTTTACTTTTTTGTTTTTTTTTTCTGATATAGATGCGTTTCATAGCATGGTAAAGTCTACATATAAGTGCAAGATTCTAAATAATGTAAAAAAACTTGACTATGGCAAAATCAAAATGCTACAAGCCTAGCCTATAATTGCCCAGTTTTCAAGTAGACTGCCATATAGCCATTTTACACCAGCGTACCCTGTATTTGAAATACACTGTCCTTATTTTTCTTTATTAATTTAATGAGCTTGGTCACTGAGTGATCATGTAAATGCATTGTACTTGAAATTACTATCAGTTTATAAATCTAGTATAAAAAGGTGGGATATCATTTCCTCTTGCTCCATAGTACAAGCAAGCCACCAGTCAATCGAATCATCCACATTTAACGAAGTTTGTGTCGACCAGCCGTCACACAAAACGAGATATGTTCGCCAAATTGAATCAGGAACATCCAGTGCACTCGCGGGGGAGATTTGAAGAGATTTCGTGATGTATCGAGTTAGTATTAAGTTTTATTCTGTTTGTAGAAATTTTTCAAACTCCGGAATTACAAATAATATTTCACAAATAGTCTTCAGTTTTACAAGACTCATACGAACAAATATAAGACAAATAATTGGCAGATGTTTATATAGAAACTCGAGCCGCAGCCTTTCATTTGTAAGTCGTTTTTCACGGTGCTTTAAGTCTCCATTAGATCATGGTAAGAAACTTAAAAGAACACATTAATTTAAAGCTAAAACTCATCATCAGAACCTCAAGAGAAAATGTTAAAACGCACAATGCAATTTTAGCCCAAAACACTTGTGGTAATTGTAATCCGGGGACATAGGCACGTACTGAAGGTTTTTTGGCCCCCGCCGCAAAGAATAGCTCATCAACAGCGGTTACAAGTGACGGATTCGAGGCGCAAATCCGTGGGGCCGTAATGTGATTACGTGTGTAAGTGGATTTTTGCGCGGCGGCGGCTGTGGCGGGGACAGCAATGTGCTTTGTTACCGCGTTTGTTTTGTTTGCCGCTTTGATTTACTAATGTCGCTGTATTGTTTCATCGTAATATGGCATAATGCTCTAACCGTGACTGTTGTGGTGTTCTATGGGTATTTCCGTACTTGTATGTCAAAGTAGTGAGCACGGGTCTTACTTGATATCACATTAAGGAGTTCGAGCCTTAACAAAGGATAATATATATGAACAGTATTTTACCAGACCAGGGATCAACTTTTAAATCAAGTATATAGAGTTTAGGTACATATTTTGACAATACATGGCGTTGTTGGTTTTCCGATGCATGGAGGGCATTGAGAAACATGCAACTAAAAACAGCTTCAACTAGTGCAACAGAGACACTTTTTTATTAAGGTTTCCAGCAAAATAACAATTGCCTATTTGTTACAATGCAGTCAAATGAGAGGTCCTTCACGTGAGTGAGTCGCGGGGTCCCTTAATGAATTGATTTGATTAGAGCCACCACTACACCGCAGCAAAACCACATGCACTACAACAGCGCATTACTCAAAACTATGTATATGAAATCAGATGAGTGGTTCAGGACTCATACCTAACTAGTAATTAATTACGACTTGCGAGTATATATGTTTCATTACTATACTCCAGGCAGCCAGGATCCCGGCTACTTTTAGTTTCAAGATTTGTCAATGATTAAAGGAGCTGAGTTGAATTGATAGAGTAATAACATGGGGAGTAGTTACTATAGCAAATATGGGCCGACTGCTGTGTCGCAAAAAAAAAAGATTAAAAATATTTATAAGTTATAAATAACAAACTTACAAGATCGTTTACATATCTCTATCTTTCCAGTGATGCCAGCATCATAAAAGGAAGTCATTCAAATAGAATAAATCACATCATAATTTGTACCCTCACTTCGTCACAGTGTATGGACAAATATTTGCAATATTCCATCACATGTGTGATTACATTTACAATTTTTCTACTCGATAAAATCGCAAGGGACCGCAAGTTCAAGTGGGGGTTTATGAATTAGCATCCCTTCCGCGCCGCTGCACTAACGCTAAATCATTTCCGCAGCATCAACGGGGGATGCGGGCCCCGGTGACCGCTGTCTGAGTACGGCACTGTTTATAGCAATATCATCCGTCAGATCATTAGTAACTAATGGACATTTGGTTTTATTGGTTATTGTTGATGGCAAAGTGTATTACAGCTTTTCTGAAATTTTATGAGAATAAATTATAAAATTAATGTCATTATATACACTCTAAGATTACCTTTTGTTGGACAAAGCCAATCTATAGCGACTTTTATGTTCACAAAATTGTTATTGCGACCTAACTACTCGGAAGTTGTTTTAAAACCAAAAAACGTGTCAGTAGAGGTTCATAGATTGTTTTAAATTACTCCAATTTCTGTGCCTTTGATATAAACATTCAATTTCATAATAAAAGGTTAGCAGCTTGACATTTTCATCCATCGATACTCTTCCAAAAACATTTAAATATATAATACAATTTTAAACACATTTGATTTTAAATATCCCAGTCAATTTATCAATATTATTCAAATTCACAGCTACCCACTCCGAGAGCGGACGCATCATTAACTCAGTACAAATCATAAAATTTCGTAATAATAGTGACACAATTAGTAACGGACCATCCATGATGTCGAAATAGATTTAATTTCGTAAGCTAACATCCATTTTGTAATGTTATTAATGTGTCTGAATATCTCATCTAGTCTATTGGCTTAGACTTAGTAGCATGCTGTGAAACGTGAGTGTCTCAGTTCAATTCTTAGAAAACTAATTTGTGTCAGTGAACAACATTTTTCTATAGTTTTTTTATTTAGAATAAATACATCTTCTTTAATGTTATGATACACAGGTGAAATATATATAAAAAAAACCTAGATAATCTAGACTCTCTAAATACACCAGATAATCGTGAATGACGAACCTCAAGACCCAAGCTGCAATTGCTTAAGGATCTAAGGTGGCGAACATTCTCTTTATTATTATTTTATTCATATCTAGCCCTACTTAAAGAACGCAAGTACTGGCAACCGATCGCTATGCCAAAAGAAAATGAAAATAAAAATATATTACACTGGCATCTGCACAAACACGACCGTAAAGGACTTTCGATGACAATTTGTATAGATGTTGACTAATTTATTTGTGATGAAATATATACGTAATTAATTATTTATTCTTCAGAAACATATGTGTAACAGCTCGCTAGACATTATGTTCTTTTAAGGTAACACAGTAGTTGTGCCATAGTTAAAAATACTGGTATTTCATAATTTCCAAATTATTTAAGATTTCATTGGGACTGAAGACGTAACATTTCACTCCGAGCACAGCACTAATAGTGCCGATAAAATATTTGCAATAATTTTAATAAGATATTTGAACTGGCACAATTTCGGTAATGGTATATTTTATGAAGCTCTTATATCTAATTGCTTTTTTTTTCAGATCACAATGTGGTAGAGCCACATTGCCCCACTGCAAATGCTTGCCTCAGCCTCAACATTCCAGGACCTCGACCAAAGGATGCACTTAATATCATCAAGGAAGATATGATGCCAAAGACCGGGTAAAATGTAGGAGACTGAACCGGAAGACGAAATTAATGAATGAATGTGGTAGAGTTGGAGCTAAAATCATCTGTTAAGGAATCACCTGAATATTCTGACCTACGAGCTATAACTAGGATTTTCAAGTCTTGCTAGACCTCAAATCACGCCACGAAGTTTATTGTGACGGCACGGAGTCATTCTAAAGATGCTATACTATCCTCAATATTATTTTTTCAAAAGGATGAGAACGTGCAGGTCGCATAGCGGTGAGATGGTGAGTTGGCCTGCACTTGTGCAAACGTTACCACACCTGTGACGAACCTAATTACCGTTAATTAGGTATTTAGGAGCGCGACACTTAGACAAACAGCGCCGCGTGTCAAAATATGTACCTTCAGCGCACGTGACAGATGTGTCCCCAGGTATTGTAGTAATATGTTTGATGTATCTGCTGTAACCCTTTCCAGTTTGGTTCAGTGCTTATATCCAAAGGCGAAATTCAACTAAAAAGAGTTCATTATATTGTACATAAACTCATGCTTGTAAAGCAGAAGAGATAGGTAGAAATGCCACAAATGTTACTCACTATTTATTATTACTTATTTATTGTACGAAGACCAACATCATTAATAATAATAAAATCACACGGGTTTAAGTAACAAAAAGCCAAATAAAGGTCTCCACTGTTAAGTAACGAATTATTACTAAGTGTAAGTACAACAATAAACAGATTATTAAATTAAAAGCATCACGTTCACATTTGTTTCAGCATTAGTAAAGCTAGACATTTAAAGGTCACTAATGTCACTCAACTCATCATGCATTTATGAAAGAAATCACGACTCAGCACCCGCCGCGCCACACCGACTTTAGGCTGGCTTTATTTCCAACCTAATATTGAATTAGCTTGTCGAATTGCCAGCAAAAATATTCCAAATTCAAGTTACCTTAAGCCTATTTCTGTTGAGAAGAAACAGATTTTTTCTATAATTTATTATCCATATCATCTACTATTACGGCTGGATTGAATGCGAAAGTAGTGTGGTATTTAGGAGCGTATCGCAGACATCCGGACAGGTGGATCCGAGCGCTTTAGGCGTACAAGTTGCTGAATCAAGGGCTGCGCTGTCGTCCTGAGTTAGGCCAAGGTGAAGCTAACGGATGCACGCACTATCTACACCAATCTGGGATCTACTGATACAAAAATATATACTTGATTTGGTCAGTTTCAACCAGGTTTGTATTATAAGGCATGAGTTGATTCAAATGACTACTGTATCAAAACATATGAATAAGCATATCGAACAAATACTAGTCCTAACTGTAGAATCTAAACTATGTTTGCCGAATGGTAAGATTGGGATAGTAGCAAAACCAACCAATACTTTGAATTACAAAGCGATACTTAGCTTTCCACTGCGCTCGCCAGCGTGTCAAGATGTCAAATCTCAATATATGTGAGGCCTACCGAAACATAAGACTTAGGGTGGACTAATTATAGTGCCTTTAGTATCAGAAAATATTTTACATAATTACGGTTTTTGACGTACTAAACTCGCCTTAAGTACTAGTAGATCATATAAACATTGGTCATTACGAACGTGTTTAGACCGTGGCCTACAGGCAGCTCTGATTTGTTTTAAATTGCCGCATCGTAACAACACACTGAATCCCTAGAAAGTCTGTGACACCTATTCAAACACCATACCAGCCACAACCAACATGTAAAGATATTAAACAAAAATCATACTAAATTATATCAAACTTTCAGTAAAACAATCCACGGAATTTTTGCTTTATCAAAAGCCCGTGCTATACAATGGAGCCGTGATCACATTTGAAAGCTAATAATACAATTACATCTCGACAAGTCCCTTGCGTGGCGTGGGTTTAAATTACAAAATTAATTTAGCAACAGAAGCTAGCGGCGTGCCGCGGCGCCGCCCGTCATGCCGCTGTCAATAACATCCTCGCGTTTAATATCACTTTTATTAAACTATTTCGGTTTTGTAAAACTACCCACACAGCCGCGACGGACCTTGGGCCGCTTAGATGTGTGGAATGTTTCCCAATCCTAAACGTCTCTACCGACCAGTGAGTTCGTTGAAATTTCAACTGTGTAGGCCAGATAATAAAGTTTCAATTTGCGTGGCAGATATATTGTCATATGGCGATATAAGTTGAAAAACAATATTTTGGAGTGCGGTAACATCTGCCTTTATTTACGTTTTGGCTCAAAACAGCGGCACAATAGGCGCGGCGGATTGTACCGCGCACAATGGAAGGTGGTACCGCGGGGTCGGCCGCCGGTCCGCGGCGCCCTCGCAAATAACATTTTTTTGGCAAAATAGTTAAATGACCTTTGGTTCCGACGACTGTTGCAAAATTGTAGCGATGTATGTTATTTCGTAAGTTTCAAAAGTATCAATTATGAGTCTGTTGGCTAATGTAACCTTATTTAATATAAAACAAATATTTTTATAACATTCTTAAGTGCAAAATCTTGTTCTTTATTTGTGTCATAATCGTCATCAGTAGCCAAAAAAATATCCACTGCTAAACATATAAGTGTATCAAAGACGTTCAAAGCAATGTGTTGCAACCGCTTATGTTTTAGAATTGCGTAATATTTTTACCGAATACGGAAACACCGTTCACATACGAATTTTTCAAACACCCATATAGATCCTAAATGAAATATTGGCATCATATCTACTTTATGACGTAACTGCTTCTCTTCAAAATAATACTAAAGCATTTGACTGCAACATAATGGAACAATTAATACACGTGTACAAACCACAGTATACGGGGAGCAATAGGCGACATATGGCATCCCTAACCGCCCCGCGACCGACAAATTAGTGTTTAAAAGATTGCCATCATACAGTACAAAGTGTCCAATCCATTTGGAACAAATGGCGTTATTTAACGCACAGGAGACGACCGCGGGAGTAGGGCTGCCAGACTTGCAAGGGTCAATTCGGATTGATTTGGGATCTTGTGGGATTTATATACGCACCTTGTGGTGAGACCATGTCGATTAATCGAGAAATTATTTGCTATTATTGACTTGTCAGTGCTTATTTATTTCCTAGTCTACATGGCGTCTTTTACTAGCTTTATTTTAGAGATAGCGGAAAATGTGTGTGTGTGCCGCTTGCAGAGAAGGAAGCCTTTGTTCAGCAGTAGGCTTCCAGTGGCCGAAGAGAGGAACAGAGAGAAATGTGTATTTCACATAAATAGTTCATGATATTGTTAGTCGCGTGGGTAAAACTTATAGGTGATTCAACTTGATCTAGTAGAACGCATGTAAGATTACCTGAATAATTATAAACTAAGAGGGATCGCATTAGGTACTATATTTCAACTCCTACTATTGATTTAATAAAATACGTGAACATAAATCAGGTATTAGCAATACATTTCAAGACATTTTTGCAATGGCTTCAATTAAAAAACTACCTTGTATGCAACAGTCTTTATTGAATCAACTACAAGTAAGAGAAACCACGACATTAGTATTGAATCACAAGATAAATCACCGTATTAGCGAACCACGCGCAATCTAATTTCAGTACTTTTATAGTCAATATAATGATCAGTGTCACCGGAAACAAATTAGACATAAACATTTTAATTAAAATCCATAGCCGGAGGTCAGAGAGAAGTTTCGCGCAGCCCTCCGCTGAGTTATGTGCGGCCGGCGCGCTAATCGAAGATCATTATCTGGCGCGATTCAATCAGAAACACGATTAAAAACGGTTTAGTCGCTCGTATTTTACGCGATATGATGTGTAACACGTCGAACCTACTCGCTGCTGTACCGCGGGCTGAAAGGATCTTGATGTCCTAGGTTTTGTAATACTATGTCGAGTTTGACGTAAGCTTAAGTTAAGCTGTTTCTTTAAGACATTAAGATCTGTCCAATTGATAAATCCTTGCGGTTTTTTTTTTATTTATTGCTGAAGAATGCTTAGATACTAATTAACAAAAATATTATAATATATAGTATGACAGTAAGAAAATATGCTAATAACAAGCCTCTATATGTATATAGAACTGTATTATGTGCACTATTACAACTAAATTATATCCACAGCATTTACATATTTTAAAAGAGTGTCCATTAGTTTACTGCTAATGTTTAGCAGATCATTGGATACTTTATGTATCCTAATGCTGTATTAATTAAATTTTGGATAATATATTACACATGTTATAACATTTTATAGTAATTCATTAAAGTCGTTTAGATAAATAGATAAGAGTGATTTTCACCACAAGCGAGTGAACAGTCGTCGGTACAGATCGCTGGGCCCATCGCGATGGCAACCTCGTTACCAAACTCGTTCCGAAGCTGTCCATACCAACACATTTACAATCTAACACATATTTTTACAACTCCTACATTTTAGAATCATCGCGTTATGGAGGAAATAAAAGGCGGGTTGAAGGCGGCGCGGCGCGGCGAGGCGCGCATAAATCATCCAATTCAAATGTTTAACAAAACGCGATGTCAACCTCATAATGAATAGCATCTCGCGCGACACAACAGACTACAGACAACAGCACCACGGCCACACAACAGACACATATATGCTCCACGATTTGTACTAGATTATTGAAAAACTATAAATGGAAACGAATGAATGCCTCCTTAAGAACGATTCATTTTTTGTCTCTTGACTCTTTGTAAAAAACACAATCGCATTGTTCACCCAAAAGCGATAAGGGCCAACAGTGGCGGAACCCTTGCCGCGGGTGCGGGGGTGAAGGGGTCCGGGTGGGGGTGTCGGGGGTGCGTAGCGCGACTCGCGACTTTTACTTTTGCCGCGACTCAACTTTCACCTCGCGGTGATTTACATGTGTAGCGCGCACGTGCAGCGGCGCGTCACCCACTGGTGCGCGCTGCTCGTACGCCGCGTTGTGCGTTAGATGCGATCGCGCGCCGATGTGGTGCCGATTGCGCGGCACAATGCGCGACAATGCGCGTGGGCGCAGCGCATTGTCGCGCCGCTAAATGCGCACTCGAGGGCTCCTTTGTCCATTGTGTGTGCGCCCGGGGGTGGCACTGTGACACATTTATTTTAGGCGAGTTTTTTACGGCCCCCATTGTATTGGAAATTAGACATCGGGCGCGGAGTTCACGAAACACGATATTATCTGTTCCCTCTGTGTCGCGGCATCCTCCTTCGATTTCTCCTTCCATTGTGTGGCTGGTGCGGCGGATGTGCACCGCGCTCCTGCAGCCCCGTCTCGTACCTTATTGAAATCGAAAACTAGTCAGCTTTCCGTTTCTATGGGAGCTGGTCGAAAACGCGTTAGAAACAACTAGGGAGGCAGGACTAGATGTAGCCGTTGATCAAAAGTAGCCGTTAGCGGTCGCGTGAAGCGCGGCGAGTCTATCAGCTGATTATGTGAGCTCCTTTCATAAGCGCGAGATGAATGAGCAGCGGACAGCGTATCAAAGGGCGGTCAGCGCTAGAGATCACAAAAAGATGTGTAGGGGCTGGTTTTACAGCGTTTGTGACCGTTTTATCGATGACCGGGAGAGGCAGCATCCGGTTTTGTGCATTAATCTGGACAATGTGACTCTATGTAGTGTGTTCGGGCACAAACTAGTTTTGGTAACGTCTCTGGCCGTCCGCGTAACTGCTCTAACACACTCGCGGTGCATAGTAATCGAATTCCTTTCATTACAACTATTATTGAACGGTCACTGGTAGTGACAATGTGATATGACGAGATGTTTCTTTCCCACGACGTTCAAGATATCCGTTAAGAAATTATCTGACTAGATGTCCATAGTTCATGTCAGTTTTTGAGGTGTAATCTGCGAGATGTCACCGTGTCATGTCCGCTCATGTATCAATCACGAAACATTATTACACAGATTTGTAATGTTGTTGCTAATGCGTTTTTTATGACGATTATAAATTATACTTTCTATAATTCGGAGTGGATATGTTAAACGGAGATGCGCGCGCGTCGGAGCCGCGAACGCGTTGGCTATATATTTCGTTGGCCCATTCGAATGTAAACTAGAAGCTATGCCATAAACCAAACAATTTACATAAAACCACTAACGGATCTCACGAAAACCAGTTGTCGGAATATTAATGCGGTGTGATCTATTAGAAAATCGCCGAGATACCGGACGACACTCGCCTCGCTTTTTGTGACAGACCTTTTTTAATACAATTTCTTTTCTCATTAGATCGAAACTATTATGCCTAGAACACGTTCCATAACGTATTTCGCTTATTTGTATGTATACAATATAATATTGTAAGTAAATCCTTTCATAATGGTTTATATTTCTATGATGCCAACGGTCTTACTTTGGATTGCTTCATCTTCTTTTAAATATATAGAGATGTATGTATAGGTCATCTCATTAGCAATATCAACCTAGTCCAATTTGTCGCTCCTTTTTATAAACTATATAGAAACTATTTTTAAATTTCTGTCTTAACCTCATTAAATATTTGTATTTGTGAGACTAGGGTAGCTCTTTTAGTTACCAATACAAATAATACATATTTTGAATTACAGAAAAGCCAAATTAACTTTTAAAAAAAGGGCTTAATGATTTGCTAAATAAAAAGGTTAAAAAATACTTTACGTACTTTGCATATCGTATGAAATAGTATCGACGAAAAAATGATATCGAACTGTCGTGACATTTTAAACGTAGCAGAATACATTTACATAATTATACAACTCAACAGACTTTAGAAAACAAACAATATTTTTCTTTCGAACCATTGTATACGCTCTCAATAATTTCAAATACCATCATCCAATTATAAACTAAAAAGCTCAACAATTTTGACGTCCTCAAAAGTCCGTACAAAACATATCGCGTTACTAGCATTATGTTAGAACTGGCATTATCTGCGCGCATCCATTCCCAGGATTCCGTTAGAGATTCACATGGGCGCCGCATCCCTTTCGCTCGAGTCAAGTGATGAGCCGGGACAATGAGACCACAGCTGCCGACCTACACGGACCAGGTGACACTAGCTCCGACCCCACACAAACGAAAATGAATGCTAATAACGCAGTAAATAAGGTTGAGATTGTTATATCAATGATTGAAGAGGAAGATTCTCAAGAAAATTTAAAGATTGACAAATTTCAACCCAGTGTTAAAGCAATAAAGGTTGTTTCACATGTAAGGATTACTATCACTGAGATGATTACAGTAGATAACAATGTGCTCAGTGATCTGTAACTAGTTCGACAAATAATAATTGTACACTCCACTGTTCTGCTGTTTCTAAGATCAATTCACCAAATACTCATACACCAAAAGCGGAGGTTGAAGTTTTTCCAAATGCAAACGAAACGCAAATTACATCATCGACATGAACTATAATAATGTAAACGAGAGCGAAATCCTTCCGCCCGGCGACAATCGCAAAAATGTTAATTTATGCAAAGGGGAAGTGGAGGCAAAAAGTAAACAAAGATTATGCACCTGAGAGCCGCATGCGCCGGCTCGCAATAGAAGCTGCGCAGGTATCTTACGAATTAATTACACCGGGCACGCGCACACACAAAGGGACGCTTTCTGGCAGTTTTTTTTTTCTTTTACACGTATTTACATTCGTGTTTTTGCATCGTAAAACCGTTCGCAAACGGTACACCAATTACAAATCATGACTGGATCTCCGAGGGTGACAAAGTGTGGTTTTTTCCCGCAATTACTGTTCATCGACACATAAACACGTAACACCCTGTTTTGCAACTGAATGGAGCGCTCGATGGATTTTACACAAAAATAATGTATGAGGACAAAAGCTAATTATAGCTCCATAGAAGCGGGAGGTGTGGTGACAATGGCGCGGCGCTGCTACGCCACCTTGGACCGCTGAGCCGCCACTGGCTACGTGTTAATTAGCAGATTTTCTCACCTCGTGACAATCAGTATTTTTTGCTATATGACGCTTTTTGTTTAGTTTTTTGAGCATTTTTTGTATGATGTTATTTTTGATGGGTCGTTATTTTATGATATTACTAAGTAACGATTTTTGGGACCAGTTTTTGTTCGAGGTGCCATAGAGATATTAACGTTCATGTGGGTACACGTGGTATACAAGATCGAGTTCTGTACACGCCCAAATTTCCATCTAAGTCTTCTCTTCCGTTGGTGAATAGGTTGATAATAAAAGCATCGGAGTACATTATTTGTAGTACAACGATAATGTTTGTTTGATATTCTAGTATGCACAGTAGTTGGGTGTTTGATATTTGATCTTTACGTTGTTATAAAAGAAATAATGCCGAGTTTTTTCCGATTCTTTCATATAACAATCGATATCCCGTATCTACAGTATTTACATTATTAAGCGATCGAAAGCCAACTACTTCCACTACGTCATTGACTGATTCCAAAAGTACCATGAGTATATTATTAACACAAAATTATCATAATCACTACAAAAATAAAATTAGACTTCGAGTCTTAAAGGTTTGTAAGAAACATACGTTTGGAAATCTTATTGAAAACAAACTTTCCTGGCGCTAAAACTTATGAACAAATTATATTGGACTCTAGCTGTTGTAATTATTTTAGTTTTAGTGTATTTAATTAAACATATTTATATGGTATTTGTATTAATATCTAAGATAGTATGACATTGTTCAGTTGAAACCTGGTCGCTCAATTTTTTCTCCACAGATTTAGTTCTCTACTACGATGTAGTATTTGACAATTCATTTTTTTTATTTGCAATGAATGGCGAGACGAGCATGCCGTTCGCCTGATAAGCCGGTAAGCTACACGATCGCTCATAAACAGTAGCAAAACCAAAAAACACCTCCAATAACAAAGCAATGCTTGGCATTCCACTGCGCTCGCCATCCTGAGACATAAGATGTTAAGTCTCAATATGTCCAGTAATTACTCTGGGTACAACGCCCTTCAATCCGAAACACAGCAGTGCATTTACACTGCTATTTGACGGAAGAAATATGTTATATAAAACAATATAAACTACATATTTTGTAACATGGAATATTCTATTTAATTAAAATCCTTACCATATTCCTAATAATATCCAGACAAATTTCTAATTTTTTTTAATATTTTTCCATCCCAATACATCAGCTTGAGAAAGCATCACCCTTACAGAAGAAGATAAAGGGGCACCAAACGAGTAATACAAAAACCCGATATAATTAAGTAGGTACAAAGAAATGGGTCTTCACGTAAACAGTTTTTGTAGAACGTCCCCTGTTCATTGTCGGGGTCGAGGGGCAGAGGTCCCGCGGTCACATCCAGGTAGGCAACTTATTGAAGACACCTCAAGTCGAAGAAATTGGTAGAGGTGGAGTGTCATCGTCAATTTGTCAAATAGTAGGTATTATTCGATTGTTTCATTTGTTTGCATGAAAAAAATGTTTTTAAGAATTATAAAGAATTATTAAAAAAGGATAGATTAGTTTTATTTTACGTTTGAATTTACGATTTTTAAACTTATGTCCCAAAATGCGCAGATCGTTTTAAGTAAGATTGCAATTTTGTCATTTTTTTTCATCTGGGATTAGATTGCATCCCAAAAAGTAGACGTCATGCAGACATCCGTAAAATCATAAGCCGATTCTCATTTCGTTAGAACATAATTATGTTACCACAATCTTGCACAGCAGTAGGGTCAAGGAACATACAATATTTTCAAATAATTTTAATGACAGCAGAATAACGCAATTCTCGTAATAATAATTTTGCAAACTACCTTCTAAATTCATAGTCGTTCGACTCTAGACATAAAGTCATAAACCACCAATAATAATGTTCTTGAGTGTGTTTATTATTTAACTCGTAACGACATAGCTGTAGGTACATTCGTCCAGTCAATACATATGCATGGTGGCAGGAGGTGGCTCAAGACAATGGTCGGTGGCACAGCTGAGGTCGCGGCCGCCGCACACGTCACGCCCGCGTCGATGTGCTGGACAGTTTTACTACCAAGGGTATTACTTACTTGGCTATTATCCAAAATTTACTTCGTTGATTTATGTGAGCCACTAGAAGAACCAAAATATAATGAAAATCAAAAATAAATTATTGAATCCATCATAATGTTTAACATCAATTAGATTCGGTCATTTTTTATCTACCACCTAGTTTGGAAAGCGGTTTAGGTTAGGTTAGGTTTAGGTTTAGGAAGCTCAGAACTGATTATTGTGGTTTAATACATTTATGGCTCATGGATATCCAATGGTTTAGGATGATGAAGAAGTTACGTTACATTTTAACCAAATCTACCTCAGGTAGAGTCCTAGTTAGATTCAATTTGCGTTTGCGTATATCTGTAAAAAACATCTACTAGGGATGAAATACGTGATATTTGATCCTTATGCACCTATTTCAGCGTAATGTCTAACCTATGTCAAATGTCAAATGAATTGCATGTCTTGTTGTTAATAAGGCGACTGAGTGCTTGAACTTTGCTTACTTGTATTGTACGCGTTTTGCCTTGAGCAGGGTCCGCACAACGAGCTGTCCCCGATATTGGATTGACATTATTCTGTCCCCAAAATACTATTGACACGTCGACAATAGACGCGGAGGAGGCGCTCGCGGCCGTACAACACCAAACAAAAATTAAAAACCGGATTTCCAAAATCCCGTTCTGTCGCATCGGTAAGAAATTGTGTTTTCGATTTCTATCGGTTTGTTTGTTTGTTGTTTTTTGTACGGCGCGGCCCATTGTTGCGGCGGTCGCGGCTGCGACACTAGCGCACCTATTTTTGCACAGTTTATTCCATTGTATACGGGGTGACATGTGACGGACGGCGCTCGACGCGACGAGCCCTGACTGACGGCTCTTCACCTGGGGCCCTGCGCAAATCGTCAGCGACAAAAGGAATGATATCATCTCGTGAGCCTCTTACAAAGTTTGGGCGCGCAGGCACCCGAGGCAACGCAACGGGATTCCTGTTATCATATTGGATCCCGTGATCTAAATTACTTTTTGTGCTATGTAAAAGGAACGAGACGTTTCCGTCGGTCAAGCATCGCTCGAAGCAACACTCGACCGAGTTTTGTTTTAGGGTCCGCAGCCCTTTTCTTACCTGCACCATCGGGTGTCTTTTGTGTGGCAGCGCGGACGTCTGCCGCTCGTTGTTACTCTTTTTGGTGCATTGCATCATTCCATTCATCCTTTTCAACAATTGAATTGAATTTGTTGAGAATAAATGATAATTAGCGGTTTCACGCTTTGTCTCCTGCGGATTACTTTGCATTATGTTTCGTCGCCTTCCGTTTCCGTTAAAATTTAGATTCTAGATACCAGTAGCTTTTTAATGTAACACTAAGATAAGGAATAAAGATTTGCTCTTTGCTTTCTATAAACTGGATTTTTAAATGCTGCGCAACTTTGGTTTGGTGTGATCTTTATGTGCTAATTTTTGAGTGAAAGTGTGTTGATGAGAGATGCATCGTGTGTGACGTCTCGTAAGTTGCCCTGAGTCTGGGAGGCTACTGCGCAGTGCAGTCTGCACTCTGCACACGCAGTACAATGGTATTGAGAGCGCGTCGTGTCGTGCAAAAAGCGCGCGCGCTCCCGCTCGTCCGGCGCGCCAATTATGCGCCGCGCACGCGCCTCCAAAAAAACCACCAGCGGGCCATCCGAACCATTTTTTAAAAGCCCCCAACTTAAATAATAATGCAGTAACACGCGATAGCATTCGCAAAATGCGATCCGCGAATTTAGTTTCCAAATTCCTCGGGCCGGGTTTCGGTTTCATTTTTTGCCGCGACTATTGTCTGCTTGCCATCGGATCTGTGTTTCAGCGGTCCTCGAAGCTTTGGCGGCGCACCTTCGGTTCTCGTTTACAGTTTTGTGTTGTCTTATTGTTGTGGAGTTTAAATTAAAATGGAACCGTTTGGTTAATTGGCTCATGTGGAGGGCTCAGCTGCACTCACTGCAGGAATGCGGCGAGGTGCGAGGGCGGCGCGCAGTCCCGGTGACTCCGGACGTAGACGCGGACATAATGAAGTGGGCAAAGTTTTTTTTGTGGGCGCTGGTCGCTGGCGGCGCGGTCCGAGGTCGCGCCCGGCCCTATCATTACCGGAACGATCCTAATAATATAATAGTGCTGTCACAGACCTTTAAGGGAAAGAGTTTTTTGAACGACAATTTTCATAAGGACCACATAATAGGCGACGAAATTTAGCAGTCGTTTACAAAATTTGATAGTGTTCCTGTCGTTCTTTTTACGGCATTTAAGTTTTGATGGTCGGGCCATTTAATTTGTTGGGTTTTTACGATGAATTTAATAGCGGAAATTACATCCTTTAAACACTGCACACATTGCACATTACAGGCGGGGCGTTGCTGAACCCTCAACCACATGTAATCAAAATAATTAAACAATATTCGACTTAAAAACTAATGACGATTCTGTAACAGGGTTCTTAAATAATGCAGTTTGATGTTTGGTTTATATTTTCACAGCGACGTATCTAAAATATGCATCGGCCATGCAAATGCATTGAGTCTGATCCGAATCACTCCAGTTTTGGAATAGAAGCAAGTTCATTGACTATTTCTTGTTTACTAACAATTCTGTGAGGCTAGTCGCTCTAAATCAGTTTCTCAGGTTTGTACTGGTTAAAGACATGATCGTATCGACTCCTTCACATTACGAGACGTTGTTCAAACAAATCCTTCAGGTACAATTTCCGTTTGATAGTGTTTATTTATGGATGTTTTTCAATGAATAAATAATACACATTTTGTTTTTTTTTCCGAATTATTTTATTTCCCTAATATCGCTTGGCATCTAGATGAAACATTAACTTGTCACACTGGTCACTTTAACCAACTTTAAGGTCCTTCCCCAAAGCTTATCAGTAAATGTTATGTTATGTGGCATTGATTTCCGTGCAAGTGATGCATCCTTATTTAGGTGGCCACACCATCTTTAAAAAAAAACTACTCAACCTAATCACGACCAACCCACAATTCCTCCATAAAGTACGTACTCCTGGTTGAAAATGACTTCTACAATCAATAATACAAGCAAATGCATCAAAAAATGTATTAACCCTACGCGTGAAACAGGGCTGCGTGGGCCCATAACTCTTCGTCTGCGATGGGCAATAGATTGCGCGCAGGTTAGAGCGGCCGTCAGCGCGGCCGGCGGGACCAAATGGCACATTTATATTGTTCATTACTGGCCCGGAGGTGAGAGATGTTGGCGCTGTTGCCGCGGCGGGGGGTGTGCTAGGGCTGCCCTGCTGCATGCACCGTGAGCTGTGGAATAGTAACAAGGATTGGTAAATATTGTGCTTTTTATACAAATACATATTACTGATGAAGGTATCTCATATGTGAGAGGCCGCCTGGGTTACACCGATATGTCTATTTCTCCCGTCGAATAGCCGTGTAAATGCACTGTAATGTTTCGGTTTAAAAGACATTATAGCCAGAGTAACTACTGGACATATTGAGACCTAACATCTTATGTGTCAGGATGGCGTGCGCAGTGGAATGCCAAGAATTGCTTTGTAATTCAAGGTGCTATTTGTTTTACTACCGTTCATGAGTAGTCGTATCGCTTTCCATCAGGTGACTGGCATGCTCGCCTCGCCTTTCATAGCAATATTTATATATCTGTCTGTATCAGCCCATATACGCATCCCACTGCAGGGCACGGGCCTACTCTACAATCGAGAGTACGATTGAGAGTGGTTAGGCCATATAGTCCACCACGCTGGCCTAGTGCGGGTTGGCGGACTTACATACCGTAGAAATTCTTATGAATCGCTATGGTATGCAGGTTTCCTCACGATGTTTTCCTTCACCGTTTTAGTGCGTGGTGATTGACTATCAATACACACATGACTCCGAAAAGTCAGAGGTATGCCCTGGGATTTGAACCCGCGACCACCGTGAACAGTGGCAGCCGCATCCGGTCCGTTTACCAACAGGCCACCACGCACTTATATATCTAACAGTAGACCGTTCTGACTATACAGTATGATTCAAGTCTTAGGTCGTGGAACTTTAAGAGACATGTGAGACAAACAATTGTTTCGGTGCGGGGATCGGACCAGCAGGCCTCGTTATACTGCCAGCTTTCTAATGGATTTACGTTACTTTTTAAAGGTAAAGTAAAATAAACGTTGCTTTGTTGTTACTAGCTGTTTATTTGAGTGCTTTGTATTTTGTATTTTTTAACCTTACGCTAAAAACTTTTTTATAAGTGCCAATTAGTGCCCAAATTCCCTAATTAGCTGCCAACCTATTCTATAAATTGTCCTGCATTATCTCATTGGCAAAGGCCTTTGCGTCTTGCAAAGGCCTTGTTTGTAAACCGATCTTGTGATATTGTAAACTAATTGTCTCACAATTTCCTCTTCAGTCTGCCGTCGACGACTTACAGCTGTATCAAGATACTATAATGTAGTATTCTTTTACATCTATTTGAAGAGCGTCTTAGTTTTTAATCAGCTAGTAATATGTTAATTAAATATAAATAAATAAATAACACCCAACAGTCACATACATAGTGTCCTGATCCCACACTAAGATCGAGTCTTGTGTCGTGGGTATTAGGAACTACGAGAGACTTTTCGGTCTCACAAACACCCAGACCCGGAAGAAATATTTGTGGGCCGCACAAACATTTCTCTCGGTGCGGGGATCGAACCCGCGGCCTCTCGTTTCACAGGTGGCGTCTAACCAACTGCGCCACGGAGGCTGTCAAAATTATTGTAAAAATACAATTTATTAATAAATTTATGAAGAATCCAGTAGCTTATTTGCCATTATGACAGCTCTTAAAACCTATCTGACCAAAGCAATAAATTGGATTTATGATGCGTTTAAATTTTTGGCGAAACTAATTCATCATCAACACCTTCATTCATAGGCTTTCTGCTGAACATAGGCCTCTCTCAAGTTATTTTTACTAGAAAATCAATTGAGGAGTATCGTGGGCTTACCTTACAGCATGTCAGCCCTGGTGGTGCGCTGCCACCGGGGGTCCGTCGCGCGCACGTCCGAGCGCGTTGATTTGTGCGCGGACACCCGCCGACCGTATTTGTACAGGGCGCGTGGGCCGCCGCGCCACGCCACACCGCCACACGACACCCCACGACACCGCACGACACCACACGACACCGCACGACACCACACGACACCACGCCGCCACTCCACTGCCGCAGATACCAGCTGTACTCGCGCTCCATTTGTCATCCTATGTCATCTCGGAAAAATTGTAACACGGCACCAATGCGCGGATGTAGGCGCGCCGACACGACTCCTTACGTAACATTCTGGGCTGCCACCATATTTTTCAATTCTCTATGACTTGCATGAAACTAGTTTCTATCGTAAACTGCGCTCGAATAGTTCGTATTGTATTGGATAAGTTAAACCTACAAATTGGATGAGACATGTTGTGCTACGGTTTTAGTTATTGTGTGTAAAGTCATCGGAGTTACTGGAGTTCTTGTTACTAGCGTACAATATTGTTTACAAATATATTGTTCCATATCAGTTTGGGTAAATTCTGTTTCTAAGATTTATCTGCCTATTGAGAAAATGATAGTGCCAGCAAGCCATTGGACCGGTGCGCAATTTGTCGCAAACGCCTACTTTTATAATGGTAATCTGGAGAGTAAACGGTAGCGGCGACTCGTTGCCACTCTAATTGTGATCCGATCTGCGCTGTTTAGATGGTATCGGCCGCTAGCGCTGGCAGTAAATCACAACTAAATTCTGTGTCAGATACTAATCGATTCCGAGTCGACGCCATTACCGGGGCGACGTGTGGCCGCCGCCCGTGGGTAATTTCTACGCAAGCTCGAAAGTTTACGTTAAGTTAAACACTTTTCCCAGTGTATCGGAAGTGCGTCGGACACCGTAAAGTATTTAATTAATGAGTTGACAGCTCACGACAATGATCGGTAGGAATCTTAATGGCGGGCGAGCGACACGGGCGCGCGGCACCGGCCTCGGCGACACCGCACATACGTGAGTGAAAACGCCGCGCGATCTCACTCGGACGAAACTCGTCCGTTGTATCTACGACGACGTATTTTCCAATCTAAACGAGCCGAAATTAGAAGGCTGAGACAACTCAGGAACCGGTCAACATAAAATTGGAAACCAAGTGTAGTGCGGGTTGCGCAACGGAGAGTCGGCGAGCGGGCCCGGGCAGCGCGATGTATGGACGCTCGCCGCTCCGACCCGCTGTCAGTTTATTGCTGCGGATTAAGAGTCTCGTTGACATAAATTATTACGCGTACAGCACTTAAATATGAGCGGTTAGCGATACATTGAGCGCGGTGCGCAGTACTGGCGCCCTCGCTTGTATAGTACCGTTCCTCTTCTATCGGCGTCATATTTACTGTTTCAAAGCCTCTTTGCTAGTTGAACTGTGTTTATAAGCATACTTGTCTAAAGAATACTCAATGACCAATTCAGAATATTATAATTTGTTTTTCTAATTCTGCTAACTGCGTAATTATGAGAGCCTCCGTGGCGCAGTCAGTAAAACGCCGCCTATGAAACGAGAGGACGCGGGTTCGATCCCCGCACCGAGAGATATATTTATGCGGCCCACAAATATTTCCTTCGGGTCTGGGAGTTTGTGAGACCAAAAAGTCTCTCATAGTTCTTGAAACCCACGACACACATCGATATCAGAGTGGTGTCAAGACTATATATGTGACGGTTAAGTATTATTTATTCATTTATAAAATTAATTTACTTACTATTAATTTACAGTTTAGCAGACTGAACCTTATAATCGAATCGTTTGTCAGCAGAAATAAAAAAGTGCAGAAATCAAAACCATTTGCGCATTATCTGTGAAACTGGGCATAACGGTGATCACTTACCGGGGGTCGATTAGGGATTTAGAAACGAGTTTGTGTCAGCAATAGACTGTCCATCTAACGTTTAACGTCCCCTGCCTTAGAACTCAATTCCAAGTGGACTGCGTACCGGCCATAACTGTCCGCTAACTCAGGATTATCGACCATTCGAGATTTTTTCACTACTACCTTTCACTTAATGAGTGCTACCATTTTTGATACGCGTTTGATGCTACTTATAGCTCGGGGTCTATTATCGTAATGAGATCAGAGTGAAATTCGATTAGTATCGACCGGTGTGGTTTTCATGTAAAAGGCTTAAAAATAGACAAATGCAAGGGACAAATTTCTTTAGTTAGAAGTTCTTTTCTTAGAAAAGTAGTTTTTATATAACAGTATTATATCAGCTCATATACATCCTACTGTAGGGCACGGGCCTCGAGAGTATGATTGAGAATAGTTCGGCCATATAGTCCACCTCGCTGGCCTAATGCGGGTTGGTGGACTTTACATGTCATGGAAATTCTTTCAAATGCATTGGTATGCAGGTTTTGTGTGTGTGGTTACCGACTATTTTTTTATATACTTAATAAAGTATTAATTTAAACCCAATAACTTCCTATTTGTTATTCATACAACTTACCGTATTTTGCATGAACGATAGAATTCTTGATAGTGATTACTAAAACAACGACTATCTTATCCATATCAGTCACAGATTTCCTAAAAATTTCACCTCATTCACTATCCATAGGAACATACCGAATAACAGTAACATCCTGGCACTAGATTCTCATAGATGGTATCACTCTAATGTTTATTCCGTCGAGCAGATCGCGACAATCGCAGATCGTATCTATCGGTGAAATCGCGTGATAGTTTCGTGCACCGACTTTGTGACTCCAACTCGCGAGTCCGTGTCCCATGTCGAGTCAAGAGTCCCGAGTGTCGGGTCCAGCCGCAATTAACTTTTATATTTGAAGGCAAGGGTATTGATGGCTCGTATTTATCATAGACAATTTGGGAACACCTGCTGGCACGCCGTCCGGCTCTCCGACAAATTAATGCTATCCCGGCTTTTATAGTTTGTTGACTTTGACGCGTCTAATGTTGTATTTGTTCGTCCCGATTGATGATTTCGAAATGGTTTTTTAAATCACCCGTTGGTTTTGTGTTTTTCAAATCAATTTTGTTGTGATCCTTTTTTTTGTTAGTTAAATATTTTGGTGCGAATGATTTGAATATTTTGTTTATTTTATGTCAAGAATGCGTAGACTTTTAAACTTTGATGTTTTATTTGTAGGTTAATAGGACGAAAACAAGCTGATGGTTAGTAAAGATAATCCAAAAGACTTGTTTAAGAGATGTACTGATCCAGTCCAGAAAAATATTAAAATAAATAATAACCACAGATTGCCGTCAAATGAATGAGCAATTTATTTGGCGCCTACATTTTAACACACAAAGGCTATACATATATCAACACGTCAATTCTTGTTTTATTTTAATATAATTAATTCTGTAAATACTTGTCACGCGTATTTAATGTGAATAAAAAATGTTCTAAGCGTAATCCAATGCCAGTTGCCGACCTTGGATCAAACAGTTATTTTAGACTACAAAGACTTGATAACCTGTTATTAAGACAAGCTCAAACAATTCCAAATAAAAAAATGTTTTATCAGATCATTTTAAAAATTAATCTATATTTTATTATGGATAGTTTGTGTTTTTAACTCACTATTACAATATTAATGTGCGTTCTTGGGATCGCACCCACAACTTCACGGTTCTGTTTAATTATCATCGCTCATTAAAATCCCGAATATATTATCTGCTCTGATATCAATATTAGTAGGTATAAAGAATCACCAACTTAAACATTTTATCCATAGAATATTTTTTTTTATTGCTATGAATGGCGAGACGAGCATACCGTTGGCCTGATGATAAGCGATACGACCGCTCATTAACAGTAGCAAAACTAAACAATACCTTGAATTACAAAGAAATGCTTGGCATTCCACTGCACTCGCCATCCTGAGACATAAGATGTTAAGTCTCAATATGTCCAGTAGCTACTCTGGCTACAATGCCCTTCAACCCGAAACACAACATTGCGTTTACACTGCTGTTTGACGGGAGAAATAGACACTGCAGTGGTACCCACCCAGATGGCCTCTCACATATGAGAGACCTACCACCAGTAAAAATGTATGCCTAGAATAATCTTTAACATTACGCAAGCAGAGGTTCTTACACAAGCCATTTTACAATAAGACTTCATTCATTCAAACTTTACCATTTTCAAACTAAAGAAACTTCCGAGGCAAGTTGCGTTAGTATTATCCAATCGCCTTTTGGCAATAAGTCAACTATTTACCGAGTCGCTTATTGGCTGAAGTTTAATGTTTAATTTTCCGATACTACCATAAATTACTATCCGTTGATCCCTTGTCTACACTTAGAAAATATCGATACACAGTATTAGTACATTATTTTTATGAATAAATATATAAACACTAAGATCTAAAATCTTGTATCATGAGTATCCGAAATAATTATCTGTGAATCACATATTTGTCACGTTGCGGGGATGGAACCCGCGGCTTCTCTGTTTACAGGCGGCATCTAACCAAAGAGCCACGGAGTCTGTCATATCGAAAAATATAACATTACGCTTAAGTCGAGTAGGTGGGTGGCGGGGCCTCTATTAGCACCGGCATATCGCCGAGTCCACTGTCCTAAGATATGACAAGACGAATCGATCGCTATTTGAGGCATTTTCAGTCTCCTATGGATAGTTATGCCTCTCCCTAAGATGTCACAAGACGAACCTATCGCTATGCCGGGCATTTTCAGTCTTCTATACATATCTATGCCCCTCTACAAATTACATTTTTTAATTATTTACTTTGCTTTGACTTTCATTATTTAATCCCATACTAAAACTGCAAAAGGTCAAAAACATTCGAACTTAGTCCACGGATTAACTAGCCACTACATTAAATTCGGAACTTCCTAATAATATACAGACTTCTATCTACAAATTGCTTATTAATCACCAGACACCAAGTAAGTTTGTCCTCCTCCAATTTTAATCTAAAACTACATGGAACTCAAACGATTGAACCTATTATATCTAACATTGCGGATCCCAAAAGATTATAGATGTTTTTTCTACAATTATTAGTTCCCAGCCAACAAATGAGATTCTCCCTTTCGCTTATCTAATCCTTTTCTGAAGGTAATATAAAAAAATTCCTAACCCAAGACTCAAACCTGCCACATCGCATAACCCACTAGTGTCTAGACTCTATCCTTATCTATAGTTATAACTGCGCCGGCCGCGTCTCTGTCACCGCTCGTCATTGGGCGCTATAAATAGTGCGCGTGCGCAGACGTGCCCTCCCACTGCACTCCCTGCCCCTCGCTGTAACGGTACTCACACAACACTAAACATTGCTGACTATTCTGCAATTGTCAAGTTTTAACCGACTTTAAAACAAGAGGTGCTATGTTCGACACGTATATTCACCGGTTTTGGTAATACTTGTATGCGACAATATGGATCAAGTTAGTACTAGTTTATTTGCTATGATATTGGGTTAGCCGTGGCCGAACTCAGAGACGTTAAATGTCAATTAAATTGTTCCTTAGTAAGGATTTCTTCGCAAAATCTACACAAGTAATGATTTAATTAGTAATGATATGACATGTCTCTGAGTACGGCATTTAGTGGTGTTATTATGCTAAACAGGCGCACACATAACTAGAAACCAAATCTTGTGTCGTAGATATCAAAAACTAAGACATTCATTACCACATCCAGATTCAATGCGGAGATCGGACACGCAGCCCCACGTACCACAGGCAGCAAACTAGCATTTTTGTCCCTTTTTTACAGTTTGCTTAATAAAATTGAATTTACAAGAAGCCTGCCAATATAAACGAATAGAAAAAGTATATGAACAGGAAATGTATGCGACCCGCATTGTTTTAATAAGACACCCTTTTACGGTAAGCTTCGCCCCTACACCTTCAGCCACATTTAAATATTAACGTACCAGCAGACTGTACGTCCAAACACGTAACAGAAAATATACAAGGCCCTTGTTTTGCCAATGTCTTAACCAACTGCGTCAAAATCAAAGAGGTTAGACGAAAGTTTGTAAATTGTTCGACTTTAGGAAATTAATCGACTCCACCCCATAAAGATCTGTATATTCACGTAAATGATTGTGTAATATGCTTTATTGGTCTTTGATTGTGTAACACTAATATCTCACAAACTAATGAACAAATACGTAAAGCTACCTGGGATTCGAACCCATTTTTTTTGTCATAACCAATGACAAAACCACTGGCTAGAAATAAATAACTCTTTTTACAACATTATTGAGTAATCAGTATTATAGCATCAAAAACCAGCGAAACCTGACCCATAATAGCCATACCTTAAAATACCCCGCAAAAAAGCTTTCTAATTAATTAATGTATGATACAAGTATCAATTACGTAATAAATACCGTTTCCTTTGTGGTAACAGGAGCTAGCGACTGGCGACCGACGACCAGGCAAGCGGCGACCAGGCAGATGTGTCGGCAGGTGTCCAGCGACCATGGTTACGTCTCAACTAGCTATACTTTAAGTGTAGAGTGGCACACTTCTTGAATTAAATCGTGATATTTTTTGATACATAAAACAGCAGACTAAGTGTGGCGTACCTTGGGAGAGACCTATGTCTTGCAACGGGCTGATGATGATGACGACAAAATTTGAATTATATAATGGTTCCTTAATAAAATAAGAATAATTATACATATGTACAGTATTCAAAAAACCACGTGAGCCATATGAACATTTACTTTTTTTTTATCCTGACAATTCCCTGCGAATTCGTAGAGTGAAAAAATTATGAGCGAAAGACTGTGCAATAAGTATAAGACAATAATTTTGTATCCAGCTTATTGATATGCATCGGACACGAATAGTTTATTGTTAATTTTTGTTATGTCTTGTCATATGTGCCATTTAATTGCCTACATCGAAAAAACTAATTTCATTCACGACCCTCCAAGACAATTACAAAGTAATTTTCAGTTAATATTAAAGTAATTAAAAAGTAGCAGTATTCTTAATATACGAACTACTTTTAATTGTTTGTTTTTGGAATAAACTATTATTTATATCATGTTAGCGTAGTCGTAATCGATGGAGGTAAAATATTGTTGTTTTATCTAATTGACTACAGCAACTTTTTATATCATTAAAATACTGGAACAACAGAAATAGAAGAATTTATAGTTGTCGGGAGACTTCAATATCTAGTAATGGACATTTTCTAAATATTTAGAAATTTATAAATTACCTCGCTATAATTTACAACTCTTGATATACAAGTACTTAAAGTTACAAAATACTTTTTAACCTCAGACTACATTATATACAATATTTTTTAATACGTTTGATTCCCGCCGTCTCCCGTTTCTCACACGGCGTCTTAACTAAATATTTATACTGGCATATAATTAATGGTAGAGTAATTAATATAGTGAGAACTATATTCAACTAAAACTACATCATGAATGAGTCCAATTGAAAGGGTGGTATTCACACACTTGATATCTAAGATACGCATCTATTGTCAGGATCTTAGACCCTATTTCTGACTATTTATTTATAAGAGTAGCTATACGACAGTCACCAGTACCAAAAAGGGATTATGAATGTTGTGTGCTGTTGTGTTTCGGATTGAAGGACATTGCAGCCCGAGTAACTACTGGACATATTGAGCCTTAATATCTTATGTCTGAGGATGGCGAGCGCAGTGGAATGCATTGCTTTGTTTTGTTTTTGCTACTGTTCATGAGTGGTCGTATTGCTTACCATCAGGCGAATGGCATGCTCCTCTCGCCATTCATAGCAATAAAGAACAAAACGTATGGCAGTGATTCCTAAACATTACTAGATCTAGAATATAAAATAAAACAGCAAATATAACAAAATAAAATTTATTTCAGCCCTGTTACAATCTCCTGTGTCCATACGATGGTCGAACCAAATACCTTTATATTCCGCGTCGACTTCATCGGAACTGCACTATGCTGTCCTGTAGAAAATCAATTATTAATGCATTTTATATTATTTGACCTATTAGCTTAACAATCACAGACATCATCAGTGGCATGGCTCATTATTATAATTAGCAATACCTTGATATATTCAAACGAAATAAAATATATCATCCGAACTTTGTAAATTGGTAGAACTAGGCGGTAGGCCGGCCTGTATTTCGAAAAGCAAATTAAAAAAAAAATCTTCTCGAAAAATGCCTTACCATTACTCTAGGAAAACCTACATAAAGCCGTTTGTGTGATTGAGAGTGCAATTATAAAAAATCCTTGACACAGGCCTATATTCACAAATAGACCTATGCCCAAATATAACAACATTCCATTCATTTCAAATTAGGGTATTTTATACAAAAATCTAACACAGAATTATAAGAAAATTGCCGTAAAATGCCTCGATGGGTAAAATTCGCCAACACGCAAATGATACGTGTAGACATGCGTTTAAGACTTGTCCGGGGTCGAACCCGTTGCCCGGGGCGCGCGAGCCTGGTATTAGCCGCACGCACGCAGTACGAGACCGCAAAGCAAACAGTGTTGCGGTCTACTTGTGGTAATTCAATTTGTTGGAGCATGTTTTTTTATTATAATACTTACGTGGGTCACGCCTGTCTTCGAAGGTACTAGTGCTAGCTGTTCGCAGAGACATTTCCTGTCCCGGGATGTGATGGGAAACCTAGGATGAAGGTAAAAAGACTTAAAATATTTGAAAAAATTATATGAGGTGGATTTGGAATAGTATGCCATGATCATTTAATACACAAATTTAAATGTTATGGGTTCCAAAAAATGATTGAGTCGTAAACTGAGAATCGAACTCACGTCAAGTTTATGTTCAATAATTTACCAATAGTGCGATCATAAATACAGCAAACGTATCTATGCAACAATCAGTATTCACTACTTCACCATAACTCTATCCTACATCGCAATATTCGTGCAGAACTGATCAGCGACATCTATTGGCCACGGCACGTAAACTACAAACTGCGCAATCATACATTATATAAACTTGCTGAGATATACGTTTCTAATTTTCCCCTGATTGGACGATTCATTTCAGTTTCAGCGAACACGGGAGCGAGACAAACTTATCGGTTACATGGCGGCGCGAAGAAGACGGAACGATTTATGAGCTTTCGCCGGCGACTTTGTGACGCCACGTCTGACTGCTTCATATTTCAGCAATAAATTGGATTGTGGATGTAAACCCCCCGCAGCGTTCAGTTTTAAAACGTTTAGATGGCTAGAGCTGCCAAGCTTTGTGTTGCTAAACTACAAAATAAAATGCTTGTAACTTTACATGCACATAAGCTTATGCTGTGGACACATGTGTATTATATCCCCAAACATATACAGAAGTGAGACTAGGCAGCCATACAATTCATCGGACTTTTTTGATTTGACAGGAACAGATTCTAATCCCGTGCATGTTTTTCGATTTTTCTAACTGAAAGCTCAAAAAGTGAATCTCCCGAGCTGAGATTCGAACCCAGGACCTATTAGTATACAACTATGTATATGTTTTGATACATGAAGAAAATATTGTTTGAACAAGTTTACTAACATATCCTACTTTTAAATACCAGTATACTTACTTCATTAGCTGTATAACAGGATCTCTCGAGGAAGTACTGGCGGAAACGTTTGTTTTCTTTCCGCGACATAAATATGTTGTTATTAAAATATATTTTTATGGGTTTGAATATTACCCAGTTCACTTAAAGAAATAGAGAGAGATGCTATGACTCCACATGGGAATGAAATAATTTAACATTTGATAACGGTCTAAATTTTTTGGTCATCTATTTCTTTCAGAATAGCAGCGTCACTCTGAATAATAATAGAAAAGTTTCGAAAATAGTACCTATTATTGAGAGCTCACATTTGTATTTGAACCCGTACTCCGACGGACATAGGCCTCTTCTAATAAACCAATAAACTCACCTTGTAAATATGTGTCATTGATACACTTTTCTTGATGCAAGGTTTTCCCGATCATATTTTGCTATACATTGTAATTCCAATTTTAAAATTGACTTTTTTCTTTTTTTAAGTTGTTTTGTTCAAAAGACTGCCAACCTTCTTGTTTTGTGATTACATTACTATCACGTATAAACTATAAAGTATGTAACATTTAAATATTTTTAACAATGAATTTCTTTATGCCAGTAATAAATGCATATCTGAGTGTATTGGACAGAGTAATAAACTGTGCATTCCATTTTCAAACTTGTAATTTGACAGCCACAGTGGCGCAGTTGGTTAGACACCGGATATGGGACGAGAGGTCACGGGTTCGATTCCCGCATAAAAACAAATGTTTGCGTAAACCACAAACAGGCATTTATTTTGAGATTGGGTGTTTGTGTGACCGACAATTCTCTCGTAGTTCCCAATACCCATGACATGAGACTCGATCTTAATGTGGGGTTAGGACAATGTATGGTTGTTTGGTGTATTTGTCTATCGGTAAAATTGAGGATAGTTTTTCAATACATAGAACATTTACTTCCAAACATTACCATTTTTTCTCATACATTTTTTTAATTATTGACAAATATTTACGTGTTTAAATTAAAGACAGCGTGACGGCATATATTACTCTACAAGGCTTATCTTGCTGTCGCGTGCATATTACTATTTATTATCCATTTGTAAAGGAAGTGGGTAAATTTATTGACAAAAGGGTGGACCGGAACAACCACTATCGGCATTTAACAAATTGCCCGACAGTTGCTACGTAACGCTCGCGCACACGGGCGGGAAACGCAGCGTTAAAACGCTCGGACTCGAGTTTTGTGTGGACTGTCCAGCGACCTCGGCCAACAGGAAGACGGTTTCATTGACAGTTCCGAGTTACTTTGTTTTATGGTTGGTCCGTTGGAAAAAAACGTGAGGTCACTCACTGATTCTAATGCTAATTAATATGGCTAAAGTTTTCTATTTGGACCGGATTGCTGTTCATATACTTCGTGTAATAGAATTCTATAACTTTTTTGTGGTAAGATACACATTTGACGACAAGGAGTAATAAATACCTCACGTATCCAGATTGAGCAATGCACCTCTTTTTTAAACAAGCCACTGCAATGTTGCCTACTCACCAATTGGTGATAAGATAGGTTATCTGCAAACTACAGCCTGCATTTACCACCAGGTGTGGTAAAGTCACTTTGTCGGCACAAAAACAACATTATGCGTTTAGTATGCAAGAAATACCGACGCCTGATTACCAGAAGCACTATGAAGTGTTTGACACAATACAAGTAGATTATGTTAATTATCTCACAGGCGAAGACGAAGCCACAATTAAATGCGTATCGTTTACCTTGTATCACAAGCGCACCAACGCAATTACACGTCAAGCGTCAAACAAAACTAACAAACAATGAGCCAATTAATTTCCCATGTGTTTTTTGTTGACATACACCTTATCGTTCGACACACACTTAATTTTTCGCTTATCTAGCGGTGCCTACTTCCTCGTCGCGCGAACCGGCGGCGCTCTACAAGGGCATAAACAAATGTGTCGCCGTAAATAAAGGACGCGGATGTAAAAATTAAGAGCCGTGAAGGAAACGCGTTATCTTGGATCGCGGCAGTCGGCACGCGCGTCACGGCGCTCCACGCCGCGTGTGCACCTGCCCTAACTCCTGTAATGATGCATTGGACGGCTTTTTAATTTTATTTAATGCCTTTTAGTGTGTGATTCATAAATCATTTACAGGTGTGTGATAACTCGCCGTCTGTGGCCTGTGCACGCAAGTGATTATTACTCTTCTCTACCCATAACATATAATTTCATAATTAGTATCCTTGCTTAAGCCACCGTCTCTCAATATAAATAAAGTTTAAAAATTCACATATGAAGAAAGGTTTGAAACAAGACTATTTGGGGTCAATCCCGACGAAGTCAAGTATAAAACTTGTACGTAGAGTCAGGACTACGTGTATAGAGACTATTTATACATTGAAAAACGACGTTAAACTCTTACTGACCCATTTGTGTACATCAGATACGAACTACAATACATTCGCTGCAAAAAATGCTTATAAAATACAAAGAAATTACATATTAATGTTAGTTTCATGCGAAATGACCTCCGAACGGAATCGCGTCGTATAAATCAAGCTATGCACGCGGCACGTGGCTCTCACTTTATTCGCAAATGTTACCTGGACGACTCACTCCGCGCTGGGGCCTTTACACATCACGACTTTGTACTATATTTTATGTCATACATAGTCGGTTATTATTTATTGGACCTATTATTGGACCCAAATTTAGCAGCTTACACTATAGAACCCATGTAATTTGTTAATCCGTGGTGCTTAAGATTTGGCTTCTCCAGTTGTATATGTTTATATCGGAGGATAATACCTCTCAACTCAATATTTTGTCGCCCACTTTGCTGCAGAGGGAAAGGGACAATAATTTGTCTCCGACTCCTCCTATTTGTTTTCCTGTCTGATTGATTTCAATGCGGGTTAAAGACAAGCTAGTGTCCCTGAGAGACTCGCCAAGCACCGTAGCTCAGTGTCAATTCTTTGTGTACCAGTGGTAAACCTGGCTGACAGAAGTTGAAGCGGTGGGTGTGCGGGCGGAAAAGTCCCAGAAGCTGGGTATTATTTAAGAGTTTTATACAACAAAGTGCAATACAGCGGAGTACAGCGGGCTTTCTACCTACTTAAATAGGCACAGCATCACACCGTCCTCAAATAAATAAATAAATCAATCAATAAATACACCCAACAGTCACTTATTTTTGTCTTGATGCGGGGATCAAACCCGCAGCCTCACAATTCACAGACGCCTAAACAACAGCGCCACTGAAATCTAAACTGAAGAAACATATACTATGTGGTTCTCTATTATGTAGAATCATAAAGACTCTATTAGGAGTTACCAATATCTCTTTTTGTTAGTAAAGAGTAGGAGATAATAGAGCGATCCCAGAGTCACAAATTCCTAATTTGACTAATATAGATACTTACAATGACGTATATTAATTTCAAACACAATTTCCTAAATATAAAAACATGTGATCGAAATCGACTTACCATCAAGTCAAATCGTGTCATGGTATAATATTCAAGTGATAATAATATGCATAGAATTATTTCCTTTGAACGTGTCACAGTAGTGAACTAATGGACATAGGCTCCAATGTTTTATCAGGATTTATAATTTCTGAATTATTCTACGTAATCAAAACATTTTTTACAGTAAAATTATTTTGAAAAATGTCCATCAGGTTCCAATTAATAAATATATACATATTTTATTTTATCGTTTTTAGAATTAGATTCACATTTCCTCCACTAAAAGTATTTCTATCAACGGAGTCCATTAGGAAATGATTACATTTAACAGATAAATAACTATCATGTGTCCTCCGCAGAGACTTTGTGTCTGCTAGTTGACAGGACGTTGGCATTGAGGAAAAGGAAGTCACGAATCCTATTACGCTTCCTTACCATTCACCACTATCAATCACTGACAGACTCTGAGATATATAGCATGGTACAAACATCCTTACTCGCGTAGTGTTTCGACATAAGTTCTTTCAAGTTTATACTCACCAACTTACATCTAAATACTTACGTAGGTAGGTACCGATGTCGTGTCGCCGACGTGTCGCCAGCACGTCGCACGCTATAAATGGCCCCAAATAAATCGTCTTTCAAAAAACGCCACGTAGCAATTAATCGGCGTCATTATAACGTCATAACCGCGCATGCTAATTTAGTTTTGCCCGCGCGAGACCCATTTCTCTTCGTGTGTGTGCTGTTTCACTAATAACAGTACAAATGTAACCCATTTACGAGGTCGTCGTGTGTAAACTAACCTGCGATAACCCGGCCGACTTGTGGAGTCCGTTATGTGTTACCACCGTGTAAAATTTCAGGTGGCTTTTGTAAAAGTTCGGCTTGCATTTAAATAGGCTTCGAGCCGCGTTATCGTGAGAGGCGCATATAACACTGTTGCGATGTGCCATAACGTGTATTTTTAGACGAATTGTTTATGTAAATAAGTACTTAAATGTGTGTAATTAAGTCATATATTTGAGTGCATAATTAAGTCTTCAGAATATGTATTTTATAGCAGGGTTCCGTACGTAATGTGTTGTTTGGGTAAGTCATATTTTTATTAATACACTTAGTTTTTATGATCAATTCTTTTAAATTAATGATACTGTAATGATTTTAAAACGGTGAACAATTTGATGTTAAATAAACGTGAATTGATTTTGTAGATAAAATTGGACACTTCATTTCAAAATTGATACTTATACACGCAAAGTCTGTAAACAATAATTAGGAATAATATACTATTTCTTGAAGTTATGCGAAAGTATTCAAGACAGTGGCCCTTAATGACAGTCTTATAATAATACGACCAACAGTCACATACACACATACATCTTGAATATGAGAAACTACTCTCAGTCTCACAAACCCCCAGACCCGAAGCAAATACTTGTGGCTTACACAGATATTGGTCTCTGCAGAATCGAACCGGTGACCTCTCGTTTCACAGCCGTTGTCATGGGCCCAACCAATTGGACCACAAAGACTGCCAAAATGTATTAAAACATTAATTAAAGATATTCGATATAATGATATTCGCGGTCAATAATTTTCTTAACAATAATCTATTACCACCTTAAGCACTCTATCAAGTTAATAGATGAAATATACCATTGTAATAGCCGTGAGAAAACAATTACATAAAAATAATGTACAGTGTAGTTAATTATCGCTTGTAAAAAATATACTATGGACAAGTACTTGTAATGTACGGGGACGTAGGAGTATTGACGGACAATTCATTTTAATATAAAAACTCACTTGCCTACAATTCGAGTCGTGTGGATCATAATACTTGAAGATAAACAAGAAAAAATAAATTAATTTAATAGACAATAATACCCCAGTAATTCTTCACAGTAAGGATATAATTATATGTTTTATTTTGTTATTTAATAATATGTCGATACACGATTATCCTGTCAGGCCTATTTAGTTCGCTTTAAAGGTGAGCAAAACACTTGAAAAAATCTAAGGGATCGCCAATATAATTTCAAGTCAAACAAGGATATATCCACATTAGGCCAGCGCCGAATAAAGCCTAAATCTCTCTCATTGATAGAAGAGGTCCATGCCCAGCAGTGGGACTTATAAATACTGATATTTAATTTTTATTATTATAAATAGTATATATCATTTACGAGTATATTTATTGTGCATAGTACATTCGTAGCGTGACATGTCGCGGTGTCTTCCGAACTGGCGGAAACGGAAGCCTTGACCCGCTCAGGAACGGAACCTTGATACCGCGTGCGACAGCCCGCACAAGGACGACCATGCCTCTAATTAGCTGACAGCGTAATTTCAACAAACAACATTGTTTTTGTAGAAAACAACTAATTTGCGCCAATGTTTTTACAAAGATTAATGGACTCAACTTCTAGACGTAACTAGTTGTGATAATTCAAGATAAGGACGAATGTTTGGACATTCATCATAATAAGTTTTTTTTATTGCTATGAATAGCGAGATGAGCATGTCGTTTACCTGATGATAAGCGATACGAACGCTCACAAACAGTAGCAAAACCAAACAACACCTTGAATTACAAAGCAATGCTTGGCATTCCACTGCGCACGCTATCCTAAGACATAAGATGTTAAGTCCCAATATGTCCAGTAGTTACTCTGGCTACAATGCCTTTCAATCCGAAACACAACAGTCCATTTACACTGCTGCTTGACGGGAAAAATAGACACTGCGGTGGTACCCACCCAGATGGCCACTCACATATGAGAGAACTACCACCAGTAAATATTGGTAAGAGTATAAGGAATTGTCAGCTAGCCTCGTCACAATTCTATTAAATCCGGATGGGTAAGCTTGCTATGTTTCTCACACCACTGATCAGTTAAACTACTGCTAATAAATTACCCAACACTGAGATCCTAAGTGTATTGTGTTATTTGGAGTAAAAACTACCGAATATCTTCCATATTTTGACAATATACTCGTAAACCACAACCTATAATTTGAAAAAAAAACTGTATAATCATAATGAAAAGAGTAAGTAGTAATAATAACTATTAACAGGGTTACTAAAACATAATTCTCATATTGTAATGTAAATTGTAAACAAACTAAAACAAAACTCTGACTTAAATCAGGCGATATATATTTTTTTCCAGAAACAGTTTAGTTTATGCAAAAACAACGCGAATTTTCAAACAATCGCCAAACAATACTCAATAGATCCGGAAGTCACACGTATAGAAAATTTGGCATATAAATAATTTTAAATAAAACAGAAGCGATTCCAATGACCTGCACGTGACGAGTAAATCCAGCTTGAAAAAACGTACAAAAATACGCCAAGATATTTCGACATTGAGAGCCGCGTAGGAGTCAATTAACAGAACCGGTCGACTTCTTCCGCGTCCGCGATAACGTTCGACATGTGACGACTGACGAGCGCAAAGAGCTCTGCAGTTTGATGTATGCAAAGGAATTTTCGAACACTTGTACTTTATTTGTAGCCTATCTTATTTCTCAAAGATTCCTTTACTGCTATCTTAAGTATGGCGAGTTTATTTTATTCCAAAATGTGCATGTAAGCTATTCTTTCATCGGGCACATACCAGTGCCGAGTAAATAACAAGTTTTTTAAAACAGAAACACTCAAAAAGGAATTGAACTCTAGACTTCGTGGTTCACAGCACACATGCTGCCACTCCAACAATTTCATTAAAATATACCAACATTCACACGGAATTCAAACACAGTAATTGTATTTTAAACAGTTGTAGATTTTTCACAAAAAATATATTTTGAATAAAAATGTTGTATTAAATATTTGTATTTGGTTTTACTTGGATATTATCATTTGCACTTTATATCTGAGTTTAAATCTGACTAGTCCAGGAAACCGTTAAATTTTTATATCACGTTAGAATGAAATCAATACTTTCACTCCAATAAACTATGCACACATATGGCACATGAGTATATGCCAAAATATAATGTTCAAAACGGTTTTCAATTAATAATCTGAAAGTTGATATGTTATCAAAAAGTTAATTAATATATCACCAGGATACATACTGCAAAACAATTGGATCCAATAAAAGTTTTTTAAAGTCTCAAAAAAAATTAAAATGGAACCAAACTATAGGGTTCATATTTTTTCAATTTACCACGGTACCTAAAAATATGAAAATAATATTTATTTATTCTGGCATAATTGATTTCTAAAACACGCACTTCCAACGATAACATCGCCATATTGCAAACATACTGAAATATTTTTACGAAAGGTGCATTAGTATCGTATACGCCCTCACTATCGTTTTTCGTCTCGTGTCGTCACTTGTCGAAGAGAAGTGATTAATGCACGCGCCGACAGCTGATTTATACTATAATATATCATGAATAGTGAATTTATTAATAATTATGTTAATTCACAATATTTACATAGTGCTTTGCTACCGGCGGCTATTATTAAAACTCGTAGACATTACTATTGTCTTGTTCGACATTTGATGTACAATTAATAAATGTAAATAATATGTAGACTTGATCACGATTATAATTCCGATTGTTGTGTGAAGTATTTTGTTGTTGTTTATTTTTAGTGTACCAGTGTCGTAATAAACTATGTGTGAGGTGACTCACTATAATAATACATAAAAAATAATCACATACAAAATGTTACTCAAGAAATAATTATATTTAAAAATCATACATAAAATAATTGACCTCCACTCTTCTTAGAAACCTTATTTCATTTATTATTCTAGCATCAAAGTATGTCTGAGAATGCTGGGCATTCAATAACATCTAACCTACCTCAATCATGTAGTACCTTGAAGTTAATTGTGCCCACAGCTCAATAGATAATTACCAATTGATTGTTGAAAAATATCCTTATCACGAACAAGAATCCGGTAAAATTTCCTTTATCTGCGCTGCATCTTACTATCTCCATTGTTTTAACATTTTCCTATTTATTGTTCCTAATTGATTGTTTTCTTTGTTGACTAATCTGATGAAGGTACTACAAATGAAAGCTAATTGTGTTGATTGAAGTATCGGGTGACAAATAGCCGTGGTTGTTTCACGTGATTGTTGTTATTTGTGGTATATCTGCTTGCTTCACGAATTGGACGGTGTATAAAATCTCTAAGCTTACTTGGATTTCAAAGTAGAACTCAGTTCTTTATTTTTTTCCTAACTCCACACTATACTAAATGTATACTAGGAACCGTACCCGTATCTGACCCGTGCCAACAAGAAAAGTGATGTGATCCAACAGCAAAAGGCATGTGAGCAAATAACACAGGTAATGGGTATCATTATACGCCATAATTGTGAACACGGAAGGCGATACAGGTGTGAGGAAATATAAACTTCCTTGTGAATTGTCATAGCCTACGCTTCATCAATTTACATACGTGAACCAGATTTAATTACGTATTTTAATTATGGCTATCGAGTCGCTCTATGACGGCGTATGTACCATCTCTATCGAAAGCGGCGTCTAGTTTAATTTCACGACTCAAGTAAACCCAATGTTCCTTACAATCGATTGTCTCGAGAATCGATTTGACGATCCAATTATCTTATGTTCGGTCCCGTTACTCGGCACAATAAGAGCAAACATCGCCCCCTCCCGGCGCCCGACTCCCCCCCTCCCTCCTGCCTGGGCCGAGGAAGTTCGCCCATCGCATAATGCGACATAACTCGTTTATTTGCATCCACTAACAATGTCATTATGTAAATCATACCCGATGGCGACTCAACGGAGATCGAGAGTGACTGCTGTTCGATTCGCCGGCGTGGTAGCGTCGTGTCGTCTCACTACTCACATTCCGCTTATGACAGCTCATTACAAATATTAGGCTACGGTGACAAACGACTCGTAAATTGGGGGTTATGTAACAGTATTTATTTTTAGACTTAACTGTGCAACAAATGTTTACTTATGAAATGGTTGAAATGTATCATTACTCTAATACAGTAATTGACGTGAGTGACATAATAATGATTATGATTGATAGACATGATATCGCGGACTCCAGAATCGGTGCCTTGGTAGTCGATCGGATATTACGTGACGTTAAAATAATACGTGGTTATTAGAGGCGAGACGAGACGATATGTCCGGCGACGATAGTAATTGTACGGTGCGATTGTTAGCTCTAACGATAATTGAGTGCGAGCTGTGTTTATCTGTCTCGCAGCGACTACTGGGCTTGTAGTGTTCCACTCGAGAATTACATTTTATTTTTCAACTATAATGTTTACGTGTTACTTTGTAATATAAAATTAATTTGTTTTCGTAAGTTACCTCTTAGACTAAGCAACAATGTTAATAATTATGAAATCGAACGGCCTATACAAATATATAAACTACGCTAACGAACAACATCCAGTACTAAGGCTACAGCTTTTACTATTTTCAACCCCTACGCACATCTTCCTTCAAAGTTATTCCAATGAGTTTAAGCCTTATGTACTTGATCATAAGGGCGCTAATTCAGTGACAATTGTTCGATAGTAACCCTATATCACGGGTAGCGACAAACCTACGAGTTTTGCAAATATTAAATTTATTTTTGGTGCACATAAAGTATGAAATTGTGTCTAAATAACATGAACAATCGTGACTTGTGTGTCTTTACAAGTTTGTTAGTTCGCGGTACGGGTTTGCAGTAATCGCAACAATCAACCGACACAGTACTAAATTACTTCGTTATAGTAGACTTAACCATATTGTATTGTTTTCATTATAATTATAATATAGTTATTCATGAATTTAATTAAATAAATAAAATCGAATAGTTTTAATATTATGAATAAATAAATACAATAATAATAAATAAATAACACCTAACAGACACATACATATACGCTACGATCGAGTCTTGTGTCGTGGGTATCAGGAACTACAAGAGACTTTCCGGTGTCACAAACACCCAAACCCGAAAGAAGTATTTGCGAGTGGCACTAACATTTCTCTTGGATATCGAACCCACGGCATCTCGTTTCACAGGCGGCGTCTAACCGACTGCGCCACGGAGGCTGTCAAATCAAATGCAAAATATATTTATGTTGGAATGTATTTCTTTCAAGGACTATGAAGTAGATCAACATCTTTAGCATATTATCAATTTATGTACCGAAAATTATTTAGCACTAAGAAAAAACAAACAGTTATTAGATTGTTATGATAAAAATATTGTTTAAATCGACGTAAAGACTACCATTTAGGTCACAAAATATACTTATTCCTTTTCCTACGAGTACATTCTTGACAATAAAAAGAGCTTTATGTATAAGACATTCCACTAGTTTACCTAATAGTCAGCCAACATGAATTGCAGGTACTCACTTCAATATATGTAGATAACAAAAACAATAGGTACCTACCTATATTTTTTCTCACTACACATTCATTGTATACCTACATTTCGAAGCTACTTCCTAGAAGTGATTAAGCTTATCATATGCGTTTTAACACCTTTTGTTAACACCCTTTGGTGAAGAACACAATATTGTTCCACTCACAAAGGATTGTACAATACATGATTATTTGTAAGTGTAAAATTTCTTTTAAAGTAAACATGTTGTTTTTTATGAAACCAACTAAAAAATAAGTAGTATAAGTAAAAAGGAGTAAAAAATAACATCCCCCAATCGTGAATGACCTCGAAAATGTATTCAAAATATTCATGGTTAAACGAAATTCAGAGACTGCGATGCGGCTAAAACACTACACGAAATGATAAACTGGGTCTAGATTAAAAAAGTTAATATGTAAATGGATGATTATCATGTTTGTCTGATTAAAGCATAATAAATATGACTGAGACGCATTTAAAACAAAGGGATATTAAGTCCCCAATAGGGAAATCCAACAAGCTTATTTCTAACTTCTCTTCAATTCAAGCCCATCAAATCTGGAATGTCAGTCTAATCTATGAACTAATATTGAAACTGATGGCTTGAACTGATGGACTACTGACTAGTAAAATTGGAGGGTTGACTGACACGCTTGTCTGCTCTGTGTCTAGACAAGAGGAAATTGCAGGATGTCGCAAGAGAGGACAGGACGGGCGCGTCACTCGCAATCAACCCTATGATATAGTTACTAACCCGTCGCTAAACCGACGGCTGTTGCCATGCAGGATGACAGTATTCAAACTATTTTGCTTCTACTAATGCCTGAGAGATTTCGATATAGGGTTAAATAGATATCCGACATGCATGCGTAATCCTGAATATTTACTAAGACGCTGATAACCAAATGATGATAAAATTAATTATGTATTATGTACACCACCGAGGCAGTCGACAATCAAACTTCGCTATGGTTGGCCTCGGCAAGAAAACATTATATTCTATCCATATTATAGAACTTTATACAAATTAGTCGACCGTCTAAATTATCTCAATTTCTCTTCGAAATTTCTATACATTTACTAATCTGATCAAAGAGTACAGTATGAGTACTAAGCTTACCCATGATGCACTAAGGCCCAAAATTCTTTAACATAAAATTAATTAAGCCTAATAACGAAATAGCACTGAAAGCCTCTTTCTTCTACTGTTACTTTATTCCAGAAATCTAATCATAAGGCTTATGCTTACTATTAGTACTTAAAACTAAGCCGCATTGTCAATACTCGTGTTCGTAGTATTATCTCTTCAATATTCAATACTGGTGAATATATTTAATTATTAACATATTAAATGTTTATTTATCGAGTTTTGACATCAGGTTTTCTGAATTTATTAGTGGAATTGTGCGCAAAAAATCACTAATTCTAGGTATATAAACTTGTTTAAATAGTGATTGAGTGGTAAAAACAGTAGGTTAATTAGAAGGCCGACTGGACTGAGATGGGGAGGGGTATACAAAAAAATAAAAACTAGATTTGTTCGCAAAAAACATAGAATTATTTAATTAAAAGCTTCGGAAATATTTGTTTGATTATTTTAACTAGGCAATAGGCTCTGCTAAGAATATTTTAAGTGTTATATTTTGGATAATTTATTTTGATAATTGGATAACGTCTTACATTTAATTTTTTAACATGTGTTACTGAGACTATTGTTGTTATCTCAATGTAAATATTAACCCCCCTTGTGTTCCACAAATAAAAACCTAGAAATAATAATAATTTTGTATAATTATTAATAAAAATGTAATAGAATTTTTATCGTATGTGAAAGTTCGCAAAACGGCACTAGGCCAGCGTTGAGAACTATACGGCCTTGGGAGGGGCCCAATCATACTCTCGAAAGCAGAGGAAGCCCGTGCCCTGCTGTTCGATGTACATGAGCTGATACAAATATAGGCAAATTTATTGATAACAATACTTTGCTTCTGTACCAATTCAACCCCTGAAAAAATTAACCCTTGATATTTCAACTAATAGACTGTCAAAAGGTATAATCACTACAAGATCAACTCCACATACATGAAATGCCTTTATGTCCACGACATTCTTTTGTTATATCACGTTAGATTTCCGCGTACATTACCCGCGAAAGAAATTGAAAGTCCCCCAGCATAGAAACACGACAAGCATTCCACGAGCAGATTCAAGTAATACGCGCAATGTATCGCGATTACGCTCCGACCACTTAGATAAACGATATTTGCATAATCCTATTAGCATTTTTTCACCGCAGTGGGCACGAGCAGCGTCTCATGCTAATCGCTTTTTTTTGGACAACTCTTACTTCCGACTAGGCGAAATCTAGAATTCCGCACTGTGACAGGAATAAAAATAGAATAAGACAATTTAAATTATCATAATATTCTAAAAAAGAAATTGATAATTCGCTTGATTGATTAATTTTAATGCGTTCAGATATGCGTATGAAAGTATTTTTTATGCGTTGTAACACTCTCTACGTTACGCCGAAGCGGAGTGAGCTTTAACTAATAAAAAACGCATTTAATATTCATCACATGTCTTTAATTACTATTCATATATAATGAATAGCTATAAAATGGTGCTACTAGGAGTGTTTATGCTTTTTAAATTCCTTTAGTTTATGGTAATGTAGGGAAAGAGGGCTGTCATGGTGCCGTACTGTGACATCTAGCGGCGCGCGAGGAAAACTAACTTTTAGCCGGACTAATCAAACACATATTATTTCTCATACCATAAAGAAACTTATTTGCTTTATGATTATATTAAATGTATTCAGACTGTGAATGGTAAAATCAGATAGGCACAATAAGCGAATACTCCCGTCTGGCATAAAAATAGCCACGGCACATATTATTCAGGTAATAAGTATTTTAATTCCATCCTTGCCTAAAACTTGTATGTGATGCTTAAAACAACATTAGTCGTATTTTTTAACTTTTTTTTTAAACTAATTCGTACACGTAAATGGGTTACCAAACCTGTAAATATCATGTAAAGTAATTAGACATAATAAATGTGGTACAATTTAGTAAATACATTATGTTTAACTGTTTATTTAACTAATTCACTTGGGAATGTCAATTAAGTGGCCAGTCATAATATCAATAACTAAAACGCTTAATAATATTAAAATAATATGAATTTTAATGTCCCAAATGGTTAAATTGGCATCACCAATTAATTATTTAAAAAGTATTTAAAGATAAGAATGTATTTAAACCGCCAGTAGACTTTTGAATTTATTGCTGAATATAAAAAAATAGAACTAGGCGATGAAGTCACCAAGCTGTAAAATAAAGCGGCGCATATATTTCAAAACATAATTATTGATTTTTATTGCGATGGCCTTGTTGCGCACCACACCTTCCTCATTAAGCAACTCTAATACTATAAAATTTAGACTAAAACCGCATTATTTGAATACAATTTTTGTGACAATAATGACAATCAAAAATAATTATGATATTTTTTTCGAATTTCGAACTTTCCAATTTAAAATGTACAAAATGGAATTACTTTCAAATAAAAAATTTGAAAATAGAATTCTTAGTAAGTGTTTATGGACGGCGCATTAGATTGACCAGTTTTGTGTACTGTTTATTGCTCGAATTATTCCGTTTGATTTAATTGCGTTATATAATTAACCATAAAATGCAGCCAGTTATAAAACCCGATATTTTGTATACATTTCATATTAAAAAATATACATTCGGAATAACCGGTTTGGTTACTTACCTACAAGATCTTCAAGATCTACCTATTGCCACATAACTTTAATGGATAATAATTTGAAATAAAAATTTTGCAATATACTTTCTTCTAGATGTGAACAACTCGTAAAATCAACTAAACAAAAATATACACTCATAACTTCGCAACTCGGAACTTCGCCATTTACAATCCAAAATAAGTCTAGACTAACACCGACAATGTATGTTAATACAAAACAATAAAATATGAATGAACTAATAAACATAAAGGTTAATAAACGCAACATATATCAAATGTACAGAATAAATTTTCGTCCTAATTTAATTTCAATCGAACTCATTCATAATTTCACACCTTCATAAAATATTTACAAATCAATCGATTATGATCTATCAATGATCTTATCTGTACGTTTAACGAGTACACTTCACACCTAACGACATGTATGTAAAAGATTAAATTGATTAGCTGTAAATATCGTGACGTGTGAACCATACTTAATTTAATTGTGGAACTAGGTTTTTTTATGGTACGCAATGAGCAGACGTCGGCGGTTTGCGGCGAGGTCAAATGGAGTCCCAGTGGCCCGATCGGCCCTAATTACGTGCCAATTGACCCCGGCGCGGCAGACGGGACCTGTGAACCGGCCTGCACTGATTTACACTAACTCTTGTATAAGATTTATTATGTTAAGCAACAGATTTTCTTACAATACGAAAACATAATATGTAACCAATCTTCACATGATATGTTTATCTGTCTGTATATTTATTTAATTAGTCAAATAATACTAATGAATATAATATTAAAATTACTCCTGTTGTGGGAATTAGAAACATTTATAGCTGAGAAATATTTGTTGCTATGCCATGCATTATGCCGAAAAGAATATTTCTTGATCACGAAAACATTGACCCTGTGCGCAGATCAAATCTCAATTTATAAATGGCTCATTATCCATTGCATTAAACCATAAAAAATATTAACATATTTTATTCGCATTTGTGACTAATTACCTACTTCATTGCATATGTATTTCTCAACTATTTGTCGCTATTACGAATAGAACAATATTATGAAACAAGTACAAAGCAATCCTACTGAGTGTTGGTTATTTATTGGTTAATTTAGACATGTTAAACTACCACTGAAGCGCTGGGAAAATTTTAATTTTATACAAATCGATTAATAACCGATCAATTAAAATCGATTCACTTTTCATATTATGCAATATTATTAGTAAACAATTGGTACATAAACCAGTGTGTCAACCTAGTTACGAGTAAAATAATTGCAAATTACGCCCTTGCAAATTACATGTATTTATTATGAATTAATTATAACCACTTAAAACGGTGAAGAAAAACATTGTATTTTAATATACATTTCCAAGAGTTCTATTTATATATGTATATTATAGGAATGTGCGATTGTATGTAAAGCTTAATAATATAAATTAGAATATCATGGTGGTCGATGGATTACATCATACAAATTCGCTCTAAAGGATGGTATCCGAAAAACGACTTGCGGGTTCAAAAATCGAATCATCTACACCATCCCACTGCAGGACATGGCCCTCCTCTACAATCGAGAGTACGATTGAGCGTGGTAAGGCTATGTAGTCCACCACGCTATCCTAGTGCGAGTTGGCAGACTTTTACATACCACAGAATTTCGGACAAATTGCCATGGTATGCAGGTTTCCTCATGATGTTTCCTTCACCATTATAGTGCGTGGTGACCCCCAATAGAAAAAAATATATTCCAACCCCACATATGGATAGTAAAGAAATATAAAAACTATCTTTGGAATCGAATACGATTAATCGTGAGCCAATTCGATTAATCTGCATCGTTAGAATCATTCGCGACTAGTTTATTAGTGAAAATATATTGCTTCCGATAATTGACGTATGTTAGTTGCCGAAAAATTCAATTAACTAGTTTGAATTTTATCGATGCGGAGGCGTGCCGGCTGCACTCATTACTCTATTTTTTTCTCCAACTCAACAGAATCTCAAACCAGTTGGTATGTGACATTTAAATTTTTTTTTCGCTCTAATAGTGTGTCACTTTTTCCAGGTAGTAATTAGTGTATTAAAATAGCTTCAATTAAACCATGAGATTTTTACAAATAAATAGATAGATCGTCTTTTAAGAATGTTTCACATACAATATCATGAACGATGATTTGAACCCAGATTACAATTTAGTACTTCCAATCCACTACTCTTTCACTAAACCATTAGACTAACTCAAACATTAACAACCCACATAAGTGACTCATTAAAACTATGTAGGAATTGGAGCCCCACTCTCCCCTTCTACATAATATTGATTATGAACAAACACATACAAAAACAATACGTGGAGACCGCCCCCGCGTAGGGGCGGCGCGGGCCAAACTCATTGGTTACATAAGGCGACACTATACCGCTGATATGGGTCATAGGCATAACGCACACTAGCATTGGAGAAAATAATATTATTGGATGGCAATTATATTGTAGTATATTATGGTAAAGAAAAACAAAAATATTTGACTGCCTCAATGGGGAAGTTGTACTACGGTACAAACAAAGCTGAGCTGAGTTATCAGGTTCGAATCCCGGGTTGGACAAAGTGATATTGGACTTTTCTATTCATTATCAGCCCGAAGTCAGGAATTTTTGCCAGATATGACGATAAACCCCTATCACATCGTGACATCGTGGGACAAAACGTACAAGGCGAAATGTGGGTGTCCTAGTTGCACCTCTGCCTACCCCTTCTGAAAAAGGTGCGTTTATGTATATATGTAAAATATTTGAGGGCAAGCAATACTCTCGTTCAAGTGTATGCTGCGATACTTATGGCCTAAGTAAAACTTAATGAAGTCTGGGCCTCGGCTATGGTATGTTTTATTTGGATCTGACCCAGAAAGTGTTCAAACTTAAGTATGTGATGTCTAGTGCGGACCGCTGTGCTTTATTATGACGAACCAATTTCCGCACAACTAGGCTATCAGCCATCCATATCATTCTTATTACTCATAATATTTTTAAATCTTACACACTGACCACTTTGTTCAAGTTCAAATACCTAAAAACCAGAAGATAACAGAGTCACACTGCAAAAGGCTATTTTATTTTAGGCGTTTTTAATGTAATTGAAAAATCCTATTATTACAAGTTTTATTCATTATTAATATGTCTTCTGAATGGCCTTCCCCGAGGACTGTCGGAAGCGGTCTGCATCCAGCGACTTCCTGCAACCATTAATGGTTCGTCTGCCGCCATTTGGGGCAGATGGTGACGCTACGCTTGCCTATATATGGCCATCACACACGAACTATTTGATCATCATAGCCCTACACATATATACTAGAATTTGCACTACCCAGCAGACAATATACACCTAAAACTAAACAGCAGCATAGCAACAGACTTTGTTATCGTATAGAAACGAACAATACAAGCGTGAAAAAACCCACGTCAGAGGCAAGATAGTGTGTCGGGACCCACCAAACCAAAACCACACCACCATAAATTGAATGGCCGACCGCTGATAAAGCCGCTCGCCTCGTCGCACCTGCCGCGCTCGCTACCTTTTTAAATACATATTTTAAGGCGAAAACGCAGAAAAACTGACAGTCGGGTCGGCGAGGTGGGCGAGGGTGGAGGGGGGGACGCGGGGTGCGGACAACGTACTCCTGTTTTTGTTATCACACTACATTTGCGCGTTCTTTGTCAAATGTCAGTGTTTTGAAACAAACGTGAAATATTTGAGCTATTTTGCAAAGTTTAAAGTTATATACACATTCACGTGTATTCTCCAGGGGGTAGGCATAGGTGCCACAAGCGGAATATCCTCGCTGAACTTATTTTTAGCTCAAAATGTGATGCATGGCGAGACTGTCGCCATACCGGACGCAAACTCCCATCCAAGGCAACTGGCATAGCATTTCTTAAATCGAAAACTTATACAAAGTGGAATTAACAACCTGGGATATAAAGTAGGAACCTCATCGGTTCATAACTCAATCATAATACTATACGAACAAAATATAAGCAAGATTGAACGACAACCGCGCAACTCTACCATTGATAGAAAAAGGATTTGTTTAGTGACATACACACTTAGGACACTTATGATACTGAAATGTAACTTAGGAGACTTTGCCAAAACTTAATATTGACAGCCGCCGTAGAAAAGTAGCTGAATAACTGAAATTAAAACAAGTGATATAAATTTAATGGTCACACCAAAACTAATCTTCAATAAGTTTTCTATAGGACCTAAAATAAAATGAGCTAAAATTACCTAGTCTTATAGAATAAAATAATTCTCTAGGACCTAAAATTACCTCATTACTTCTATTACTTATCACAAAACAACTACTAACAATACACAATTCTTTAAACGTCCAATAACATTGCATATTTTAATTCATTAGTTAAACCGTTGAGTATAACAATTCATAACAACGTAACATCAGTCCCATCTGCCGAAGTATACCCAAAATATAGTTTCGAAATATCTAAGCACTGCAGTCAATACTGCTAACAGAGTGTTGACATCAGTTGGTGTTTGCGAATAGACAATATGTTGCGAGGCGGCCGCCCTCGCAGGATCACCGCTCGATTGTCATGCAAAACTGCCCGTTATTGTTTCACATTGCATGGACACGATTTCGACTAAAATCTAGCTTTGTTTACGAGTGAATATTTTTACGTGACGATATCTTTTTTAATTTTCGCAAAAACTTTAATTTTTTTGCGATTGAGTTGGGTACTATGATATACCAAAGATCAAACTGTTAACTTGATCATTTTATGTGAGGTACTTTACAATGAATTATGAATTGCGATACCGGTATGAAATGCGTTTAAAGTAGAGAAAAATTGCATAAGAAAATATATCAACTACACTACTATTTATGTGTACATAATATACAGGCAAAATATTGAGAAAACATACCAAAATCTTATAAAATTTTGCATAATTTACATTGAATATTTTGTATAGATAACTAAAAATCTACTTTGCTCGCTTATTTTGACCAAAGCCAAACATTTATACTGCCTCTGTTACACATAACCCTGACTCAACCACTAATCAGTACAAAAGATTATAATTTATGCTGTTCATTATTATTATCACAATGTCTATAAGAAATCCATTTATAGCAAAACTATCCAATGCAACATCACAGGTTAATATGATAAAACAATCCTTCCACTACTTCCACAATAAGGCATAATTTTTTATATGCTAAATCATAACAACTATATATCATGGATGCAAAATATCACATTTTCTCCTTTTGCATACCAACAGAACTACGCATCCACATAATAAAATATGTTATAGATGATTAGTGGGTCAAATTCATTATGATAATTTTTAAACTATCTGACAGGTTTGGAACAGAATTCTACGCAGAATATATCAATCAAACAGAAGTAATTAAAATTCCTACCTATTATCTACTACATCGAAACTGTAAGTGGTATTAATGGTACCTCTGTCTATCCCTTTGGAAACATTGTAATGAACATAAATGTGTCAGTTCCTACCTACTAGACAACATGGATTATATAGTACTGACATGAAAATGTGTAAGTAGTGGTATCTACTAGATAAACTTTTTTTCAATGTTACGAACTAAAATTCTCTTAAATCAATCTTAATTATGATAGCAATAATCTGCCCCGCGCATTCACCCATACAACCCCTTCCTAATACGTATAAATTATAATGCAGGAGTGATTAACTTATGTCATTGCATAAATCAGATCCTGCGTACCAATTAGGATGCATACAGGCGTATGTGTATGTATATTTTTCTCACATTGCCGATGTTTGAATATCTTAGTTTCACTGTCTCGGTGGCGTAGTTGTACTACAATATGATTACAAAACTGAGGTCTCGGGTTCGAATCCCGGGTCGAGCAAAGTGATAATGGATTTTTCTATTAATTATCATACCGCAGTCTGGAAATTGGCGAGGTGATATGCTCGCCCCCTGTCACATCGTGGGATGGAACATACAAGGCAGAAAGTGGGTGTACTGGAACATTTTAGGAAAAAAGCGTGATTATAAGTATGTGTGAATATCGTACGAAGATTAGCGATAAATGTCGTGTTGTACATTATAATTTTATAAGCCGTGGGTAGCGAAAGTGATACACGGATTTTTTGCGCTCCAAATATTTAATTATAATAATAGTAGATTTTGTTATTATTTTCGTACACATTTTTCTATGGTGTAATATCCAGTATAACCCACCTGCCAGTACAGTCCAAAACATAACAATAACCACATCATGACGGACACCGTTCAAGACACCATCACAACATTGAGGGAGGAGTTTCATTCGAGGATGGCATGCTTTGAGGATCAGCTGAAGAAAACTCCTATTGCTGCAGCACCGACTTTAACAGGTTTATCCTCAGAATTTGCCACTTTTAAATCCTTTGTTTTGAAGACGCTCGAACTTCTTCAAACTCAACTGGATACTCTCGCTCGCAATGCTGACAATGTTGAAATGAGGAGCCGACGAAAAATTCTACTTCTTCATGGCGTCAGCGAGGCAAGAGATGAGGTTGTTGAGCAGGCCGTGGTCAAGGTGATCCGGTCACAACTACATATAGACGACTTCACTGCTGACGACATCAAGCGCTGCCATCGAATGGGTCGACAGGGTAGTGATTTCAAGCCTAGACCTATCCTCTGCAAATTTGAGAGGATGTCTGTTCGGGATAAAGCATGGTCCTCGAAAACAAAATTAAAAGGATCGGGAGTCACACTCTCGGAATTCCTTACGAGGTCTCGTCATACAGTCTTCATGGCAGCGCGGCAAAAGTTCGGCATTTCCAAGTGTTGGACAAGGGACGGATTTATCTTCGTTGTTGGTCCCGACGGTGCGCGACATCGGATAACATCCCTTACGGAGGTCAACGGCTTCGATATTCATAGTCCGAAACCCTCTGCAAACACGGCGAAATGTGTGACGAGAAGTCGAAGAAATGTAGCTCCCAAAAAGTGAAGTTATATTTTTTTTCTTTTTATTAATAACTATTTTCACTTTCCGACAACAACTTTGACTGACACACATTTATTTACAAAAATGCATTTTTATTAATTTAAATGTAGGTAGCTACGTGATAAATAACGATCTTGTAACTTGTAAGTGTCAGTTCAATAACAACAATCAATTGCGTTCCATTACAAACTTTTTATGTTTTTTAGCTACGTGTTTGTATTATTTTTGTTTTACATGCTTATTATTTTTTTTACTTTTAATTAATATGATCATATTATTTGCCTTTTGTTTTAGTGCTTGTTTTCTATGTTAATTATTTTCATGACTTTAGTACTTAATGTTTCATTGTTTTAAATATTTACTTGGTTGTTTCAATTATTGTTATTATTATTTTATTTATTTTTTCTTACTGCTACAACTGGCCGGTGGACTAGTTATTGAAAAACTCGGATAAATTAATTTATATTGTGCATAATCATTTATTATATATTTATTTCTTTTATTTAAGTATTTTATATTATATTTAGTATGTTTGAAACCGACAGCGATAGCGATTGTAGTTTTGTCAGTGCTAATAGTGACGATAGTTTTAAAAGCATTCCTTCTCTGCCAAATGTTCTGAACAATATATTCTCCGATAGTCTTGGGAATTTCAATGTGGTACACATAAATGCCCAAAGTATTCCGGCCCATTTCCCAGATATGCTGGCAACTTTTGACTGTAAGAATATTCACGCAGTTCTTGTTTCTGAGTCATGGTTAAAACCCTGTCTCCCTTCCATTTCCTACACCTTACCAGGATTTAATCTTATCCGTAATGACCGTGCGGTCGGCGCTGGAGGTGGTGTTGCTATATATCTCCGTGACTATATAACATTTTCGGTGTTAGACATGTCACCTCAGCCACCGTTACCGAATGCAGGAGAGCACCTCTTTATTGAGGTCGAATTACACCACACAAAAATCCTGGTGGGTGTTTATTACTCCCCTTCTCTTCGCATTAATTATTTTCCCTCTTTTGAAAAACTTATTGAAAAATTAACTCCATCTTACAGTCATACAATTATCATGGGCGACTTTAACACATGCCTTCTTAAAAATGATTTGCGCACTAAATCACTTAATTCTGTCGTTGAATCTACGAATCTTTCCATTCTTCCTTTAAGCGCAACGCATCATTTTCCTAATTGCTCTCCATCTTTATTAGATCTCATTTTTGTTTCTTGTCGTGACCATATCAGTAAGTATGGGCAATGCTCCGCTGACTTGTTTTCTTTTCACGACTTAATTTACATCTCCTACAAAGCTCGCCCTCCCAAGGCAAAGTCGAAAATTGTCCTACAGCGCAATTTTGCTAGTATGAAATTAGAGGATCTTCGTGCGGCTGCTAGTAGCATTGACTGGGGTCCCGTTTTAAGTTGTTCATCTATTGACGACCAGATCAACCTATTCAACGCAGAACTCATAAGTCTCTATGACGTTTATGCACCTGTCCGTACGATAAGAATAAAGCATCTCCCTGCACCATGGCTTACGGATGATATCAAAAAACTAATCCATCAGAAAGCATCTGCAAAAGCTAGATTTAAATGTCGCCCTACAGATTCAAACAGAGAAAAATACATAAAAATACGGAATCACTGCAATAAGATGTGTAGGAACGCTCAACGCCACAATATTCACAAATGTGTTGAAAATGGAAATCCAACAAAAATTTGGAAATTTCTAAAATCTATAGGGGTTGGGAAATCAAACAAAGATCCTGTGCCAAAAAATTTAGATATAGAATCTCTTAATAATCATTTCTCATCTTCGTCCTACTGTAATAAATCAGCTAAGGCAAATACACTTAAATATCTTTCTTCTCTTCCAGCTCCTAACCATCCGCCATTTATCTTTAGTAAATTGTCGGCATGTGATGTTAAGAAGAGCATCCTGTCTATATCATCTGATGCGGTTGGTAGTGACTGTATTAGTCGTAAGATGATAATTCCTATCCTTGACGAAATCCTTTCCATCATTTGCCATATCCTCAACTATTCCCTATCCAGTGGTCACTTTCCATCTCCATGGAAAGCGGCTCAAATTATCCCTTTACCTAAAAAACCGAATCCTAAATCCTTTTCTGATTACCGACCCATATCCATTCTTCCTTTCCTCTCTAAAGTCCTTGAACGTCTCACCTACAACCAACTCAATTCCTTTCTCTGCAAAAACAGTCTCCTTAATCCCATGCAATCCGGGTTTCGTCAAGGTCATAGTACCGTTACTGCTTTGGTCAAAATTACGGATGATATTAGGACGGCTATGGAGAGTGGAAATCTCACAGTTCTGCTACTCCTGGATTTTAGCAATGCTTTTAATACTGTAGATTTTGACATTCTCCTTGGCATATTACGCTCTCTTAACATATCTCCATCGGCAATTGACTGGTTTCGTGGTTACCTGTCTGGTCGTCGACAACGAATAAGTATTGACAACACCTTATTTTCATCATGGTGTAATACAAGTGTCGGTGTACCGCAGGGTGGCGTTTTATCTCCATTGCTTTTTGCTATATTTATTAGTTCTATTTCTTTTAAACTTTCATCATCCTACCATCTTTATGCAGATGATCTCCAAATTTACTCTCATGGATCATTAATAAGGTTACCCGAAGTAGTCGCTACAATGAATAGGGACTTATGTCAAATTGAAGAGTGGAGCAAAGCGTATGGACTTAAGGTTAACCCCATAAAATCTCAGGCGATTGTTGTTGGCAGCCCCAGAATGATCTCGAAAGTACAGTGGAATCAGCTTCCTCAAGTTATTTTTGATGGATCCATAATACCGTTTGTCGAGAGTGTCAAAAACTTGGGGGTTATTATTGATAATACCCTCTCTTGGAATCCTCAGATAAACGCTGTCAGTCGCAAAATCTTTGCTTCAGCGGGGAGTTTGCGACGGTTACGCAACTTTTTACCGATTACTACCAAAATTGCGCTGGCGCAATCTCTTCTTCTGTCAGTTCTCGATTATGCCGATTCCAGCTATCTCGATCTCAGAGAAGACCAACTAGACAAGCTTGAGCGACTTCAAAATGTTTGTATAAGGTTCATATTTGGCCTGCGCAAATATGATCATGTCTCCGCTTTTCGTGTTAAGCTCAAGTGGTTACCAATTCGACTTCGCCGGAATGCTCACATACTTTCTTTGCTCTATAATATTTTGTTTGATCCATCTTCTCCTCGTTACCTTAAAGAACGCTTTGAGTTCCTCAGTGTATCGCATTCGGTGTCCCTGAGGTCGTCGGAGAATTTAAAGCTTCGTACTCCGAAGCATACTACTAACTTTCTGGACAAATCTTTTACGGTGCAAGCTGTTAGACTATGGAATGCCCTTCCCTTTCAAATAAGAAATGCACAAACTTTAGGTTCCTTTAAAAAATTGACAAAAAATCATTATCTGTCATTGTGTAGTTAATATACTATCGTTGTGTATATATGTATTATATACAAATTTATATATCTATATATCGTTATTTATCTATTACTATAGTATTATGTGTTTATAATATATGTACGTACTATGTATATATATATATATATAATGTTTATTGCATGTTTATGTAATGTGTTACATTTATTTATTACACAACTTTTTAATATCGTCGTATGCTTTTGCTGCACACTGAATAATCTACATATAACTCCTGTCCATCCAAAGGTTGCCTGGAAGAAATCGCTACTAGTGATAAGGCCGCCCATTGTACATAACCGTTATAGTGTGTGATCTTAAAACTGTATGTTGTCATTGTGTACAATAAAGCATATTATTATTATTATTATTATTATTAAGCCGATTTCATTTGATTAACGGTAATAAAGTACGTAGTTACCTGTAAGTAACGGACCAGACACGGCTATCAACATGTTCACGGTGGTCGCGGGTTTAAATCCCAGCGCACACATCTGACTTTTCGAAGCCTTGTGTTTCAATTGCCTCGTATTTTATTGATGGAGAGAAACCTGGTGAGCATACCATACTGATTTGTAAGAATTTCCGCGGAATGTAAAGCTACACTGGGCCAGCGTGGTGGACTATATGCCCTAAGCCTCTATCAAACTCTCGATTGTAGAGGAAAGCCGTACCCTGCAGAGGGACGTATATGCGATGATACAGTTAATTTTGAAAGGTGTAGGTACAAAGACAGCTAAAAAATAAGAGATGTGTTTAAGCCCTGTATACAAAGGTTCGTGCGATCATCAAATTATAATATTAATAAATACACCCAACAGTCACATACATAGTCCTGACCCCACACTAAGATAGAATCTTGTGTAGTGGGTATCAGGAACTACGAAAGACTTTTCGGTCTCACGAACACCCAAAACCGAAAGAAATACTTGATTGAAATATCAAACAAAAGAGTATTTTGCAACATGAATATTAATTTCTATAAATTCCTTTCGATTTCTGATCCTTTCGACAAAAATTAAGTATTACAATGAATTTCAATGTTTATTTATTATTTATTTACATTTATTTGTGTGTGTACCACGCACTAAAAACGGTGAAGGAAAACATTGTGAGGAAACCTGCATACCATAGCGATTTATAAAAAATTATATGGTATGTAAGTCCGCCAACCCGCACTAGGCCAGCGTGGTGGACTATATGGCCTAAGCACTCTCAATCGTACTCTCGATTATGGGACGTGTATGATTCAGGACGTATATGGACTGATACTGATACAGAATTTATTTATAACAGCTAAGCGCTGAATAGCTAAGGAAATTAATTTAAGACATTTAAGACGTCACCCTGACATATTTTTTGTCGAGCCCTATATTTTACTAGCAAAAATTAAATAATCAACAATACCATGAACAGACCAAGTTCAAGTATGAGGTACAACACCAAGACTTAGGAAATAACTTCTTTTAATTATTATTGATCATGTATGAAATAGAAATGATTGCATGGCCACAATCAAGTGAATTCTCTAATTTTAAAGTTTGTTGATAAATTACACTGACTACTAATTAAACAAATATTTGAAAATAATTCTGAACAGGTACACACTTCAAAAAATATGACAAAATTCTACACATTCTATTTTCAAATAAAAATACTGAAAAAATCAGATATTGATCTTCATTCAGTCGGAAAAAGCATAGTTGTAAATGTTAATTTAAGAAAAAATAAAGCAAATTCAATTTTCTAAAGCGTTCCGTGCGATATGACCGGTTATAAAGGTATATTATGTATGTGAAAAAGATATGTGATTAGTCAATATTAATCACATATCTTTTGCAATTGCAACTTCATGCTATTATTCAAAATATATGTAACTTATTTCACCTAAACTGCACAAAGTACTTAAAATGTATGGAATGAGCATACAAAGTCGAAGTAAAAGTGATTGTATCTTTTTACATACAAATACACGTATCTTTTAAATCATGTGTTATCTTTTTTGTGTTCATCACATTTATACCGCAAATAGGCTCAGTTAGAGCTTTATAAAACTCCTACCTTAAATCCTTAAGGTTAACCAATTAAATCTTAAATTTTTGTAATATTATTTAGCATCTCTAACAATTACTCAAGTAACTGATTTATTTAATTTTAAATGTGTATGTTATTTATTTAATTAAATGCGTATTTAATTAAATTTGTATTTAATTGTTAATCGCACATCAAATCAGCGTGTGTCTTGAGTTTAGGTAGATACTTGGACCTTGTACGCGAACCACCTTCGACCGTCGCGTCGCGTCGCTAATACTTTGTACTTGAAAATGTTTTTTCACAACTCTTTTGTTGAAGACATTGTACCTTCAGCATTGTTTTTTATTCTGACATTGAAAAATTGAAAAACATATATTTTGTTAAAACTCAAAAAAATGATAAGATTTTTATGCACGATTGTTGCAATAAAGTAAGCAATTTAAAAAGAAAACTTTTTAATGAAATTAATACTCAATAATTACGGTATTATGTCTGAGTTGATTATTTATTATAGCAAAGGTGAATGAATGAGTGAGTAATGAAATATATTATGCTCTTAAATGATTTTATTATAATGCCATTATTATTCACACATATTCCATAATCAAATAAGGAATTGCAATAAAAATTATGACATAACATATTTTGTGTGTTTATAAAAAAAATATAACCGATACACTTTAAAACAGTTTATTTATCTCATTATATACAATATTTACAGTTTCTAGCAAATGCTTTATACAAATGTAGAGTCATCACCCTATTTAGTCATTCTTGTCCCATTATGACAAATTTGGCACATGCCACTCACCCAGTATATATTATATTTATTTACACATATTGATATAACAATTTTTATCTCCCATAACATAGCCAATGCATGGAATCCCATAAATAAGCCGAACTTCGCCGAGATGAAAAGATTTTTTTCCATTCCCAGGTACGCAACGGCTGACAGTTCTTTATACGACATCCATTAATTGTTTTTATGATACACAAACAAAAACACAACAAACACATAACGTAATGGACACAAAAGAAATATTGGAACAATTTCAAACGTTATCGTTTTAAAAATTATAAAATAATGACAAAATAGTACAACTTGTTCACACATTCGACTTCACGTGACATTATATAAGAATATTTGAAAGAATTCGTATTGACGAGACTTAACGAATATTAGAACTCAATTTCGATATAAAAAAATATGACACGTGCAGACGACGAGGCGTTTTCAAATTAAATTAAAAATATTTTATAATCTTATATATCATCACCCTAAATTCTAATGCAGGTGGACAGATGCAAAAACGGATTTACGGAGTTTACTTGACGATAGTTATAAATTATACGAGCCTAAATGACCTAAATAAAACCTTTTTAATTCCTAATTTATGCAACGGCAAATAATAATAAAACTGGCTCTATGTTTGGCAAAAAATATATGGAATGTCTACGGGGTGCTACCAAGGGTCACTATTCGTTCTAAAAAAACTCGATAGTTTAATTCTATCAACTAATAAAAGTAAATTTGTAAAACTAAAATCAAGATATTTATAAAAGGGCAAGAAATACCTTTCTTGCTTATATTTATGAACCGAAATGTATAGTAATTCATTTACAACATTTTAAAAACCTACTATTGTTCTTTATAATGTTACGGTAAATTATTTCGTGTAGTGACCCGCGGTTATCGATTAATTTTAAAATATTAAATCTACGCAATTTCCACTATTAAAACAAATCTTTGGGGAGCCTGCTTTTGTTATCCGACGCATCCGAATTATACTAAATATTAAATCGAAAACATATCATAATATTAAGAAATTTATACATTATTTTAAAAAAATGAGGCAATTTCTAAGATTTTGTGTTGGTAGCATTATAATATATTTTAAGATCAGACGAATTATATTCGATGTATAGTAATGGTATTGCGCGTTCATTATCGGGATATCGAGGTTTGGTCCCGTGGATTTAATCCTGATCGACAATAGACGCGATTCGAGCGACGGCGGCGCGCGTAGGCGGAAAGTGACGCCACGTTTCACAAAGTTATACGTCGTTTGCGCTAACGTGAGAAAATTCAATCGCAAGAAAACCTTTCCGATGTCTCCATGAAATATTAAATGATTTACGCGCGGCGTTTTTTGTCAATTTTACTTAGTCGACGGCAAAGTTTTAAATGTTTTCAGAGCACACGTGTTCGCAGATTTATCGAGCTCGGTATGTAAACAAACAATTATGCTAATTATTCATATGCACGTAAAAAGTGTAGTGAGTGGCGGTGTGGCTTGTCCCGTCGTAAATCGAAGTGTTGGCGAGTGGTGCCGTGTGGTCGGGCAGGACGCTTCATTAGACTCGCGGAATGTCATTTTGTCCATGACGAGCGCGCGGCGGCGCACACGTGATGTTTTTGTCGCGAGTGCAGACGCCGCGCGCCGACTCCTATATTTTTTGTCACCGTAACTATTGACAGGAGAAAGTCGCGAAACGGACTCATTACAACAAAAAGCAACCGTAGCCCGAGACCCGGCCCGCGACGCAAATAAATCTTAATTCAATTATATTGGAAAAGTCGGTAATAATCGAAACGGTCCAATTACCAAAATACAAACAACGGAGCTATAATTTATATACTAGTCGCTAGTGACGGAGCGGCTCCGACGCCGACTTTATGCGCCGTTGCCTCGACTCTTTGCCGGAAATCGGTTTTACGCGAGTCAAAACCAAATAAAATTTAACATAACATATATAACGTACACATGAACAGCAACAAGTCATTAGATATATGTCAGAAAGTAGATAACTTAAAACGGCGTAGAAAATACACGGAATTTAGTATCGGAATGATGTATCGAATTGTTTTTAGTAAATATAGGTTTAAAGTTGCAAGTTGCACACAGAAACACAAAAGAAGCGACAATACAACACAATAACGGCACATGCTCAGCGCGACTCACGATAACACACTCGATCTTTGTGATCTACCAACGTGTCAGAAAAAAACATTATAAATTAGGAAAAAAATGTCTACAATAGGTGAAAAAAGTGCCCGCGTCCCCTTAGACATGTTAGTGATATTTATGATGGTTTTTGAAACACACACACGGATCGCGAGCGGGCTACCTGCCGCCGCGCCAGCTACGTGATGACCCACTGACCGGGGAATAATACTCGCCACTAAAATATTACTCTGGTTTATTTAAATAATTAGACGTTAATATAAAACATGATACCACTAATGTATATACTTATGGTCGCTAAGGCGCTCCGACCTGACTGCACATATTTACAAGTGTGTGGTTGACGGCCGTGCTACACGCATCGCTCAGGACGTCAACAATAAAAGGCGGTTCCATATTTCAATTTCTATAAAGAACTTTTTAATATATATCATCATATACGTCGTAGGTACATTATTATATATAGAAAAAATACCTATTTTTACAAAGTATTAAGTACCAAAGTTGGCCACGAATACATACAAACGAAAAAAACAACAAAACAAGTAAAAAACAGGAATAAAACCATTTTGGCATCGTGTCTGCGTCCTTTTAATATTCTTATATAATTTTCGTAATAAATAATGAGCGCGGGAGCTGGGCGTGGTGGCGGGCGGCGGCGCGAGCGCCGGGCCGGCTGGCGCGCTCGGCCGCTCGGCCCGCCGCCCGCCCGACAATACAACACTTAACATAAAAATTGCACCTATTGACTCACTCGTATTCCCTTACAAAACGAAGCTTCGACCCGATTCGTATTTTTTACTCTCGTCACGTCACTAATGGTTAATTTACAGTAGTAGCAACAATTTATATGTAATCCACACCACGATGCGTGTCCGCCGGCGGCGAGCGCGGGCGGCCACGTATGAACCTCGTTAATTTACAATATCTATAAATAAATTCGATGAAATCGTCCCGGGCCGGTGCGGTGCACTCGCGAGTGTCGTGTGTACGTGTGTACGGACGTCAGAGCGTACTTACCGCTCGGCGCGCGGCGCACGGGGGCCGGCTCGTCGGCGAACACTGGGAGCCGCGGCGCTCCGGCCGACTACAAACGATTACTGGCTTCGATCTTAACATTACGCACATAATTAATCAATGACTTCACTGAAATGATAAAGAACAACTTAAACTTATGGAACGGTGGTGTCCTGCGGCCGGGCCGCCGGCGCGAACTATGTACAAGGCGGCGGGCGCGGTCGGCGCGGTCACTGCGCTAGAGTCTGTGAGGGTGTGGTCCCGCGGGCGGGCGCGCTGCGGCTAGTGCGGCTCCGCGTAGTACGGCCGCGGCGGCGCCCACGGGGCGAACTGTTAGTGCGCCGCCAGCGTGTGCGCGCCCTGCGGCAGCGCGTGCTGCGGCGACAGGCCGGGCGGCGAGTGCGAGTGCGAGTGCTGCAGCGGCGAGCCGTGCACGTCGCCGTGCCCGTAGTGCGCGTGCCCCATGCTCTCCATCATCTCGCCGCCGAGCGTGTTGGGCGGCGTCATGCGCTTCTCCTTCTGTCGCCGGTTGCAGAACCACACGCGCACCACCTCCTTCTCCAGCTGCAGGCTGTCCGCCAGCGACGTGATCTCCTGCGCCGACGGCTTGGGCTGCTTGTGGAAGTGCTGCTCGAGCGCGCCCTTCACCGACACCTCTATGGAGGTGCGCTTCTTCCTCTTGCGCCCTTGCGCGGCGATCTTGTCGATGCTCGTGGGGCTGCCCGTCGTCGAGTCGGCCTCCTCGAGCCACTTCTGCAGCAGCGGTTTCAGTTTGCACATGTTCTTGAAGCTCAGCTGTAGCGCCTCGAACCGGCAGATGGTGGTCTGCGAGAACACGTTGCCGTAGAGCGTGCCGAGCGCGAGCCCCACGTCCGCCTGCGTGAAGCCCAGCTTGATGCGTCTCTGTTTGAACTGTTTGGCGAAGGCCTCGAGGTCGTCGCTGGTGGGCGTGTCCTCCTCGGGCTGGTCGCGCTCTAGCGCGTGATGGTGCAGCGGGTGCGGCGAGGGCTGGATGTCGCGCAGCATGTGGTGCTGGTGCACGGGCATGGGGTACCCGCCGTGCAGCGGCACCGGCGACGCGGCGCCGTAGTGCGGGCTGACGACGGGCGCGTGCCAGCCGTGCGCCGCGTGCGCCGCGTGCTGCAGGTGGCGGTGGTCGTGCGGCGCGGGCGGCGGCTTCACGTCCGGCTGGTGCGCGTGGTGCTGATGCATGGCCCACGGGTCGGCCGTGGGCAGCGTGGTCCAGGGGTTGCCTAGCACGGGCGCGCCCGGCGACGGCGAGCCGCCCGAGTGCAACGGGTGCTGGTACTTCATGTCCGCCGGCTCGGCGCTGCGCGGCGACGCAGCGTGATACCCGCCGATGTTGCCGAGGTCCATCTCGGCGGGCATGTACGTGGTCGCCGCCATGGCGCCGTACCTCAGATCCACGGTGGACGGCGTTTTGCCGGCTCGAAGGCTCTCGAGCCTTCAACTGGCTTGCTCTTTCGCGAAAACTGCGCGGGGATCGCGCGGCGCTGCGGCAGCGGCGGGGGCCACCTCACATCACCGAATACGACAACGAGCGACATGCGCGTGCGTGCGCGACGGCAGCACGGAGCGGACTGCGGGGCTCGGCGCCGCTGCGCGCGCCCGCCGCTCGGAGAGGGGCGGCCCCGCCCAGCGCCGCCGCCCGCTAATGACGATGTAATTGCTGCGCCCCGCCCGCTCCGCTCCCCGCCGCGCTCCCCGCCGCCGCGCTGCGTGCTCGCCTCGGCCCGGCGCCGCTACGAACTACGGACTCGCTACTAGCCGCCGCCGCGAGGAAAACTCAGCGCGCACCTGCCGCGACGCCGACGGCGCCCGCCGTACTCCACGCACAACACATTCTAACAGACACTAACTCTTTCAAATAAATATAGAGACAGTTTAAATAATTTGTAATTTACAACATCACTAAAAATAATATGGGACATGTATTTAATTTAATACAAAAATAAAATTAGTCAAATTAACTACTTTACTAACGCTACACTAGTAGCAAATTAAAATAAACAAAATATTATACTGATAAAAAGGTTGAATAAATTTGCTTAAAATTATGACGCTTTACGACCATTAACAGTGCATATGACACCTGTCCCGGGAGGGGCCGGGGCACATATTATGCATACACTGCACTTGCCGACTAATTAATAAAAAATGTAGCGCGTGTACATTGTCTGCAAAATTATACAACACCAGAAATCAGGGTCCGCGACAATGGATATGTCTGCTCACCCATGAATTATGCACAACTTGATGATAAAGAAACGAGATCTGAACAAAACGCTGTGTACAAACAGTTTTTGCTTCACCTGTAGAGCCACTCGGCGGCGCATTTACAACAGGAAATTGTTTCGGAATAAAATATTTATATTATAATGTATTTAAATTGCAATATTATTTTATATATGTAGTGTTAAACGCATCTATTATATTGTGCATGGGACCGCGTCTTTACTGACGTCACTTGGATCTGAATTTATTGTGGAGGACACGTAAAAAACAATACTACGTAAAATTGTATTCATATTTTGAAATACATTTATTGTATTTTTTTTTGAACTTTAATTGTGTTTCATTTTATTTTAACCGTCTTGATGTGTTTGTTTAATAGCGGCACTATTTCAAATAACATTGTATTTAATTTTAATTTCATTAATTGAGTTTATAAAAATTGAAATTATTTTTGACTTAAACTTTGAATTATTTACTCAGATAGTAGTAGTAAGTGTTAAAATTTAACTTTTCTTTCTTACGTTCTTATTTTTAAATATATCAATTAAATGACTTCAAAATTTAATGCAAATAAATTATGTCAGTTGCGTATTTTATGTCTATTGACAAATTTGCAATGGAATAATTTAACATTAAATAGATTTAGAAAAAAGGTCAATATTAAACAATCTTAAATCATCTACGCAAGTCTAGATTTTATAGCCTATTCGTATCAATTAGTATAATTTTAAATATTATTAATTTAATATACATTTACACTATTCCGACGCTGCAAGCCGCACATTATAAGTCCCCTTACTTTACTATTATATTACTGTTGGTATGTATTCTTCAGAAGTCTGTTATCCTGGTACACCTGAAGGAATACCTAGGGTTTTTTAATAATATCTCTCCAAAATAAAAGAAATAAAATTATACTATACCAATAATTCAAAATATAATACAATATGTTGTATCAGTGCTGGCAAAATACTCAACAAAATCTCTACTATTGGAACATTGATACAAAGCTGCAAAATATGTGTCAATGAAATCACAAAAAGTTCAATAAATACAGTGTTGTACTGAATACAATATGTAATGACAACTCTTACTGTTCGCATTATGATGATAATTATTTAAATGATGTAACTTGGCGCGCTCGGTAGAGCGGGTCCGCCACACGTAACTACTAGCGACATCTGTTATCGGATAGACGAACTAACTACAGAATGGAGTTCATTTGACTGTAATTGTTCAGTTTTATTGTAACAAAATAATACAAATGAATGATTGTTTACAATATATTTTTATATTTTGTTTTATGGATTTTGAGCTTTACGCGGGCGGGAATTAATTTATTAATTTTCTGAAGTGACATTTAAAATATTTAACGAATTATTGCCTTATTATAATTTCTTATAAATCGCAAAAATGAAATTTAAATAATGTAAATAAACACTTAAAACGAATAAATGTTTCTATTGTCTTACACATAAAAAAAATCAAATAAAAAAATATATTTATAATACTTATGACTGTCAGCGCACTCTATGATCGCATAGCGGTATTAAAAGCCACCCTTCCGAGAGGGTTGGTACTGCGTCCATCCCTCACCCAGCTAGCTCACCAAAAGTTTTACATTTGTAACACCTCAACAAAAATTTACAATCACTAAATTCCATCATCTTTTAAAATTTACACAAAAAATGGCATGCCATTTTATGATTTTTGAAATCTAAAATGTAATTTAAGTTTGCATTCTGTATATTTTAAATGATCTATATAGAATTGAAAAAATATTTTTCATACCATGCATATATCGAATATGTCAATGGTATGTAAGTCCGCCTACCCGCACTAGGCCAGCGTGGTGGAATATATGGCCTAACCACTCTCAATCGTACTGTCGATTGTAGAGAAGGCCCGTGCCCTGCAGTGAGACGTATATGGGCTGATACAGATACAGATATATCGAATCAAAATGTTGGAGTCTAGTCTTGAATGGAATCAGGTGACGTACTGAATAAGCTAATATTAATAAGACATATATTTGTATTTTAAGGGGTATTAAAAAGATCTTATACCAAGAAACATCTCTTACTGAACAACCTTAGTCTCGTCCTTGCAAATTTCTCTCAATAATAGGTCCATGATGTGCAATGGATCCTATATAGGCTAATATTATTTAATTGTATAGAATTATGTATAAATCAATTGTTTTTTGAGACGATTGATATGGCAAGACAAAATAATTTAATTTTTTTTGAGTTTAGTTTCTACTTAGTCTAATTTCTATTACGCTCAATTGGTATAAAAATTCTTCACAATATATTATTGAAGTTAATCGTATTTTTTCCATTGCGACGGCTATTGGACGGTATTGAGGCGAGAAGCTGCGAGTTCGATCTAATAACGGAGAAAATCATTGGATATTTTTGAAATAAGCTTTAGATAAAACAGTTAAAATACAGCAAAACACCGGTATCTTATTACCGAGTTCGAACCTGATGACTTTTAGATTGATGAGCAGGTTAATTACGCTTTAAGGATAATTAAATCCTGTTTGAAACTTTTACAGTTCTATTCTAATTGGATTTATTCGATATGATGTCGGTACGGTAAAAACTGGAAAGATGTAAAATATAAGTCTATATTATTCTGTAAATTATATAGATAATACTAACACTCGCCAGACCAAGAAGAGGAAAAACGGAGGGTAATTTAAAGATAAAATCAATAATTAAAAAAAAATAATTATAGGTTTATAGCTGTGAATATTTATTAATTCTCATTTTTTCTAAGCATTATTTAGTATTTAGATGTACATCTTAGATTTGAATATATGTAAGTGTCCTCTTATTCTCCTATTTATATGGTACCTAATTTTATGAACATGTTTTGTATTTTATCTCATTATAGTACACAATAAGATACAATAAGTATATACTTTAAAATATTTAAGGACTGAACATTGGAAGTATTAATAAATAATTGTGCTAGATTTCCTATTATATCCTCTTAGGGCGTTCTTACTTACTGTGTAAATTCCAATTAGATTTATGTGTGTGGCAAAGCAATTTTATTGAAAGTTGGTGGATGCAGGCTAATTCTAATTAGTCTCTACGAACATCCGTAGGTTTGGCTATGTCCGTCTACCTCCTGTGGCTATAAATGACTATAGAGGCAACACAAAATATTGAAAATCTATACTTTAATAAAATAAAATGAATACGCCCAACAATCACATGCATTATTCTGAATGAACACTAAGATTCAACTATTGTGATAAAGGTAACGACTAGTGATTTTTCTGTCTCACAGCACCCAAACTTTGTTTTGAGTCTTAGTTTTGATGCTTGTTTACCGCACAAACATGTTCGGTCTCGGTGCAGGTATCGCACCAGCGGTGTCTCTTTTACAACCGTCTTTTTTCTTTTACAACTGCCTTTTTATTTTTTTCTTATAACTGATATGCATGGCGAGATCGGTATGCCATTCAACTGCTGGTAAGCGATGCAACCACTCATAGACAGTAGCAAAACTAAACAGTACCATGAATTACAAATCAAAGCTTGGCATTCTACTGCGCTCATTATTCTGAGACATAAGATGTTAAGTTTCAATAATAGGCAGCATTATCCCACTGCTAGGATCCGCTTTCCGATTCCACCTTCGCCATTTCACCCTCTTTGTATATCCTTTAATTCTATGTAGACTACAACAAACTTTACAATTAACACATCATAATTCTTAAAAGCGATGGAGACTAATATAAAGCTTAAGATGAAAAATATATGAATTATTAAAAAAGGTGTGTCTGTATTATTTATACGACGAAATAATTTCGTGTATCTTATAAACCTAACTTTGAACAGGTGCTTCATAAAAAATAAAACCGTTTATTATTTTTTCTCTTCAATTTTACTTCCGCATTATATTGTAGTCGCTTTTAGTCGTAGTCGAAACCTTGTCATAATTTTTAGAGAAGGGAAGTCCACTGTCGAACGTAAGCCTCATCAAAGGATTTTTTATTTTTGGCAGAGTATGATTTAAATGAATTGTATTATTGGACTTTAAATTGACTTACATTCTTGACATTTTGACTTATAATTCTACAACCACATTGCATAATTTTGTTTACAATCCACCGGGCTGGTATTATGCCGTTTATTTACCAGTACATTTCACATAGGTACATTTAATATTTTCGTGCAAAACTTTTAGATGCGCAGATTTTTTCACGAAGTTTTCAATTTTCCTTAAAATTTACTCGTATATTAAACTAATAGATTTAAATCACACCCCCACATCAAAGTTGGTATTATGCTCATGGTATCAACTCGCCACCTTTACCCGCCCTCATAACATACCAAAAACAAACAAAATCTCCTATTATAACAATCAAATTAAAACGCCAAAGTATCAGTATAAAGGACATTATATATTCCGTATGAAGTGCGTCGGCCGAGCCCGCTCCACCGCTCCGCGCCGCCGTCGTCGAGGGCCCTCGCACCGTCGTCGACACGTTCCACCAAACACCATTAGCAAGCTCGTTAGCACCACTCGTGATCAAAGACTACACCTGCGCTAATGAATTCAATTTTTAAGCTTAATTAATCGGTGAAATACATGAAAATGTTGAATATTTTCAATAGTTTGCTAGTTTTATTTTGATTAGGCTATTTGAATCTGGAAAGTATTGTTTCAAAATCTGCTATAATAGACAATATTAGTTGGTTATACATTTTAACATCTTCAATGGTATTCTAAAACACCAACAACAGTAGCATGATGCTTACGGTTACTAACTCTTTCTACCCATAGTTTGGATTTTAACTTACGCTAGTAGAGGATGAATATTGAAAGAATGAAACTTTACGTTTTTATTTTAAAATGAAAATTACGGAATTAGAAACTCATTCCAATAAGTTTTATTAACGCATTTTAGTAAAAAAGTACATTACTAGCCATATTAATTTACAAAGTATTAAGCACAATTCTGTTGAAAGCCGACATGTGTTCTAATAACAGGTGTACTCATCATTTAAAATAGACAGAAAATACAAAAAATATAAAGACAAACAACCAAATCAAGAAAACTAAAAATGAACTTCAATTAAATTAACATCATCTTAAAATACAGCATCACGTATAATTATAATCAAAATATATGTATACCATACTAAAAGACAGAAAGGCAAAGAAACAGCAATATACGACAATATTATGTTAATATAAATTGAAAATTCATTGCTTTTTCTACACGTGCCAAATGTCTAACTAAATAAATAATATTTAAATCAATCCGAGAGCTTTTTGAGATTTACGCGTTCAACGACAGACTTCTACTGTTATATTTAATTTTATTATCTCTATGTTGACATTACGAACACATATTTTTTACTTGGCTATATATTGACAGTATAAATACATATTTCTTTTTTTGGAAAACCCAATCTCAATACATAATAATTAATTTTAATTCAATTCAACAACAATCATGACTGTAATTTAAATTCTAATTTATGTTACTGCAACGTAGTAGTTTTAAGAACTGTGTAGACCGCAAAAATGCGTATAACAAATGAACCGGGTAAGTTTCCTACAAGACGACATAATAGCAGTTACTAATAACAGATTTTACGGCACTAGAAGATTAACTATAATATATGATAATATTTAACAAGACATAGAGGGCTTGTTTAATATTATCACACCTAATACAGGGTGTACCCAGAGTGCGACCGTAAACGAAGTCAGGTGACAGGTGGTAGTTTAAGCGACGTCAGACACAATGCAACTAAAAATTTTACATGACCATTTTTCTAACGTCGTATTTGGTTGGGTAAATACATAGTTTTTCTTAAAATAATAATGTAAGCCCTAAAATAATAATGTATTTTTAAAAACTCCTCCGGACGTAACGGTTTAAATAATTATTTTAGCAACAAGTTTTCTACACAAACACTACGATATTTAAAACGTCATAAAAAACGATTTTTTCAAGTTGCATTGTATCTGTAGTTACTAAAAAACAGTCCGACTTCGTTGTCGATCGCATTCTGGGTATACACCGGCACGGTTTTCTCAATTAATTATCAGTTATACGTTACGAATGTTCTCTAACACTTATTTATAGGCCAAAATTATCAGTTCCTGTTACTGATTCTGTATTAATTGTACTACGTTAACATTTCTAAGTTGCGTGTATTAAATGTGCATTGGGGTCTGGTCTAACGGACCAAGCGGTTGGCAAAATGTTCACATCGGTCGCGGGTTCAAATCCCAGGGCACACATCTGACTTTTCGGAGTCATGTATGTATTGATACTGAATAGACACGCACTATAAGGATGCGATGATCGATGAGGGGTTCGAACCCGCAGCCTTTAGTTTCACAGCTGTCATAACCAACAGCGCCAAGTAAGTTGCCTACTATTTAGCTCCAGTTGTTTCTAATAAGAACAGGATACCTATATAAACGATTCTAGTTTTTTCTTGGTTAAACAACACGTCATATCATTGGTTTTCAGTCCATTCAATTCCTTATTTTAACATAATAAGCATGAAGTAGTCATAAGATGTAAAAAAATCCTGCACATTGTATGCATAACAATTGGATTTTTGAGGAAAAATTGTCTACATCGTCTGTCAAGCAGTAGACAGGAACGTCAGACTATTATTATTATTACATTTTATTGTACACGAAAATAATTGAATAATAAAAAACAAAAAACACATAACCTATATGTCTTATCGGCTTTTGCGACATCGATAGAATGGACATGCGAAGAAAGTAAAATAAGAAAAAAAACTAATGATCGTGTAATGTACTAACAAACAAAAAATAACATAATTTACTAGATGTACTACCTAACTTACTATAAATATATAATACCTATATATATATAAATATACTTTACATCAACAACAAGAAGTACAACGAGATGCAAATTATTCATGAATATAACGGACACAAATGTAAGTTTGTTTGATAATTTATAACAACTGTTAATTCAGTATTCTATTGCTGATAAATAAGTTTCGATAAAAAACCAGTATTTTCGTAAACATAAATTCACAAATTTACAAATTTATTTAATCACAATAATACACCGTTCATTTGATGTACGAGTCTTCAACTAAGCATGGAAGCTTGTAACTTAAGACTTGAACAGATCCTACAGATAACACTGTTTTTTTTAATAAGTTCCATTAAGACATTTTTTTCTATTTTATAACCAATAAGTAAGTAACAGTTTAACAACATATTCTGCCAACACACCCATGTGTTGCACCATACATATTGAATGTTGTAAAATCCCTCAGGTTGGGTTGTGCAAGCGGTATTCAATTTGGCGGCGCGCGGCGGATGGATTCGTTCCGGACTCGGCTCTGGCCAGCTAATAACATCGCACCCAGTGCAGACACTACTGCTAAGAGAAATACCGGCTGTGTTGTGACGTAATGTTTTTCATTTTTCTTTTAATTTAAACAAGGATTTTTGTAAATATTTCTATATATCTTGTTTTAATATTTCAGTAAAACTGCATAGCTTAGCAAGCCAAAAATATTTTAAAATTTTATAAGTTCTCTGTTCTAACATATACCAATCAAAACTAGGTGGAATGGGTTGTCCATTTTTTAAAATATTAATCTATAAAGCACTCCGATAAGTGTCCTGGTGGTTGCTGGAATCGGTGTATAGGTTTCTCAGGATTTCAATCCACACTCACGAAGATGTAAGTACATACATATATTGAGCAAAACTTAACTTATAACTAAAGCGGGTTAGGCCCCTTTGCAAAGATTGGTGCTAGTCAGTCGACCAATTTCACCATAAATCATTATCAATAAATCGCAACTTGTCTCATGATTTTGCAAGTGGTGAAACATTTGAGTTAACATATTATATAAAGCAAAAAATAATTGATAGAGAACAAAAAACTGGATCTCATCATTATCACTATTTCAGCTATAAATGTTGAATAACAATTAAATTAAACGGCGATTATCAGTGTCCATTACTGATTCTATTACTTCATACATTTTAATACAACACAAATAAGACATTTATCATTCAATCTCACAATACTTGTTAGTTTTTGTTTTTGTCTTCTAATTGGATAAGGAGTCACTTTGATAAGTCTAGAATCATATTTGACAGTGCTTATTTTTTGACATGGCAATGTTACTGCAATGTTTCTGATGAGCAATGGTATGTAATCAAAATTAGGTATTCACTGGTGTTCATAATGCCTCATTCATTACTTCATAAATGAAGTCTAAAAAACGAATGGTTGTTTTTTAAGATATCGATACTTGGAATTTTTGAAAATATTAAAATATTGTGTGGACATGTTCACACAATATTTCGTTCATCGTTCACATTCATATCGTGTGAAAGTACAAATGTGCCTAGTATGTACTTACATATATGCCCAATATATTATGAATTTCTGAACCTCATTTTTATCACGTGAAATACCTTAATATAGCATAAGTAAACGTTATTATTATTTATTTATAAATCAATTATTAAAGATTTTTTACCATGTCATTTGAGGATGTGTTTTTTCTCATTTGTATATGTCAATTGGTTACGAAACTTTAAAAAGATTGTACTGTTTTCTCTCGTTCTTCTTTCTTTTAATAGGATGTTCCAACAAACCCTTACAAGAGTAATTATTGTCATGTGCTTGATATTTACAGTACATAGAATGTATTAATAATTATGAGGACATTTCAATAGGTATAAATATAAGTAATGTAGTATATACAAATATAAATACTTAGGTGTTTAAGTGACAAATTATTTGCGAACACAGAATTGATTCACGACAGGCGTCCGCTAACTATTTATAAATGTGCGCGGAGGCGACGTGAGCGCCCTGTAAACAACTCCAAGCTATTTTGATAAATATTATAGTTTGTTTCATTGGTATAGTCTATCTTCAATAAACTTTATGTGCGTTTTTCTGTACAAGAAATCTCATATGATATAATCTCATGCTTTTAACTGGAATTTTTGCACGGCATTTCTCGTGTTTAAATGGAATTACCTGTCTGGCATTAATTTCATCACTTTACTAGATCAGGCGCAATAAAATTATATTTTAGATTGTATTATAATAAAACCATGCATTTCCACACGCATAGTTTAATATTTATTTAAAATCAAATAGTACTTTGGCAGCGGTGTTCATGTACCATCAGGTGAACCGCATGATCGTTTGCCCCTAGAATATAAAAAAAAAACTTTTGAACTTCGATGAAATACCAAAGGATGAACTGCATTCACCAAACTCTGTATGCCTTCTTTACAACAAGTCGACTTTTCAAAATACATTTTGTTATTAATGTGGACTATATGTGAAAATAATATTTATTAATTTTTTTATTAGTATTTCGTCTAAAGTATTGATTATTTACAACACTTGTGCTAAATTATAAAACCTCGGTTACAATACAAAAAGGGAAAATCAGCTCAATTCCTTAACAAATGTATCAATTGCTACCGAATTCAACGGGGAATTTATTACAATCTGCTATTTATCAATTGTTTTGCATACTATCGACACCGCATTGAGTTCTCGCCTGCATGCCTGACATTTAAGACTTTATCTGATCCGAACACCTTTATAGACAACCTGTGAGGCGTATTGACAAGACGGATGAGAAACGAGAGGGATTTAGTTCGATTCTTGTTTATAGACCACCTACAAGTCTTTAGGCGTCAAAACGTTCCAAGTTTTGCTCTTTTTCATTCTATTATATTGGACATATTAATACTATTAGATTAGGAGTATAAATGCTTGTTGTTGATATTAAGAAAACATATCTGAAACACTGCGGTAAATAGAGAAAAACTGTATCTATTATAATATTTTGAAAACAACATGACAACTACGACATGACATGATTTATAAAATAAAAATTATGCATAAACACCATATTTTGGAGGTGACGAAACAAAAAAAATACTCGTATGTGCCTATGGAATCAGAATTATGTGATTACTTTATTTGATAATATAATATTAAAATCCTCATTGCCTACAAACATTCATCAAGATATTAATGGGTAATGTATTTTTTATCTGTTTTATTGTTTCTTTTGTATCAATGTTGGTGTACAATAAAGTATATAAATAAATAATTCGACGAAGAAAAAATGGTACTTTTGGACCTGTGTCTCGCGGTTGTTGTTGATATTAATTTTAGTTGCTGTTAAGTTGTTAGTTCGAATCTTAGGAGACATCCGTGGTTTTTCAGTCACGTGAGGATCTGTGGAACCAGTTGCCAGCGGCAGCATTTCAGGACAAATACGACCTATTGACCTTCAAAACACGAGCGTATTCCCACCTTAAAAGCCGGCAACGCATCTCCATGCCCTATGATGTTGCAGATGTTTATGAGCGGCGGTGATCACTTACCATCAGGTGAACGGCATGCTCGTTTGCCCCCAATACAAGAGTGTGTATAGATGTACCTACACAGGCTTTATTTTTATTGTTATGTATGAGTAATTATTTATATTGAAAAGTTAGCTTTTGAGAATGAATGTGTAATACATTCGCCTCGGGCCAGAGCCGGGGTCAAGCCACGCGAAATCGTTTGGTCAAGGCAGACACCCGGGGCACTCGCCGCGCCTTGCCTTCATTGTTTTTATTCGCATTATATTATTTTACTAGACGCACCATGCGATGCCAAAGCCAGGAAGATTATGTAGATTCTCTTTTTAATATAGGAGTGCTATTACGTCATTAAGGAAAATATTTGTACTGATAGGTATGCGAGGCATGGGTAGGTACCACTGCAATGTCAATTTCTACCGCCAAACAGCAGTTTAAATGCACATGTTCCGGTTTGAAGGACATTGTAGCCAGAATAACTACTGGACATATTGAAACTTAACATCTTGTGTCTCTGGATGGCGATTGCAGAGGAATGCCAAGCTTTGCTTTATAATACATGATGCTGTTTAGTTTTGGTACGGTCCACGAGCGGCCGTTTCTTCAATTGATTGTAACTGTAATTTATTTTAAATAATGGTTAGAAACACAAAACCCTTGTGTAGTACACTATTGGGAATTTCCACTATGGTATAGGTTGTCATAATGCGAGCTGATAGACTATCCTGCCACCTGAAAACATTGCTAAATATAATTTCAGGCCATAAATACGAGTATATGTTTTTATATAATTATACTACTAGATTTTTTTATTTGATGATTCTAGTATTACTTAGCAGTTATTTGTTATTCAAGGCATGTTGTGACGTGTGCAAGCATGTTACCAAATTTTTAAGAAATAATGTAATTACCATTGGATATCCTTAAATAAACAATGTATGTATGTAATGTAGCATGACGTCCCCAATTTCTAGGAATGATCCCGCTCACTGTGTCTAGACAACGATTTAGCATCATTAGCTCAAAGTAACCAATGACACCTGAGACGTATACTCAAAGCAGACACGTCAATTATTATTTCCGTTTTGGTCAACAATAAATATTCCCTGAATGTTTTTATAGGATATTCCCGTACACGAAAAAAAATGTGGCTTTATGCTAATGCTATTCTTCATACTAACGGCCTAACTCGGCTTCGCCTGGTTGCTGAAACTTTTATACTACTTTTATCGTTACATCCTAGCCAGTTCGATCCCCGAGAGAAATATTTGTGCGGCCCACAAATATTTCTTCCGGGTCTGGGTGTTTCTGAGACCGAAAAGTCTCTCGTAGTTCCTGATACCCACGACACAAGACTGACTGTTGGGTGTTATTGTTATTATTTATCCTGGCCTGTTCTTTTCATTCACCGAATAATTTATCCCAAACTATACCTATGAGTTTCGACGAGTAGCAAATATATATTTTAATCCCTTGTTCATCCCACGGGACACAACATAATATTTTCGGGACAAAAAGTATCTTATATATTAATCCAGGGTATCAGCTACCTTCATACCAAATTTTATCAAAATTGGTCCAGCCGATTGAATTGAAAGCGTAAAGAAGTAACAAATTAGTAGGAAAAAATGTGCAGATGTTTTTAATTCCACTCCACACCAGATACGTGATAATTTTCTTAAAAACTGGGGCACGCTGTATTTGTATTATACGAATAAACTGTCCTTTATAATTATTAAAAAAACGCATCAAAATCCGTTGCGTAGTTGTAAATAACCAAGCATACATAGAGACAGACAGACGGGAAGCGAATTTATCTTATACTATGTAGTGAAGTTATTATTCTATTAATACAAGGTTTTAAGAACTGGCAAGAACTCGGCCCGTCCTGTAAAGGTACGGTGTAAAAAGTAACTGATTCATGCAACATTTTTGTCTTGGCATCGCCATGGGAGATGGGGACTTCAGACCTAAGGAGTTACTTACAACCGTTCTCTATAATCTATCTATCTTTAACTAGAAATTTCAATAGATATTTGGATGCATTTTATGTTTCAGTCAACAAAGATACAGAGGTATAGATATAGTGCATATGTTTATAAAAAAATAGGCAATATAAGTATATATGTCTATCTTTGATTAATAAAGCGTAGAATTGAACCGATGTCGGTTCAATTCTAGTAATGGTAGCTATTTTAACCTCTTGTTAAAGATAGATAGGATATAGAGAATGACCGTTAGTGATCTCGAATGTTCGAACATTCGTCACCCGAAGTTATAAAAATTCCACTTCTAAAAATCAATACTACTATATAAGATATTTATCTTCCACTCTGAACTTAGTCTGGTGGTAGGACTCTCATATGTGAGTGGCCACCTAGGTAGGTACTGCGGCAATGTCTTTTTATCCCACCTAGCAGCAGTGTAAATGCACTGTCGTGTTCTGGTTTAAAGTGTATTGTAGCCAGAGTAACTACTGGACATATTGAGACTTAGCGTTTTATGTCTCAGGAGTGCGAGCGCAGTGGAATGCCAAGCATTGTTATGTAATTCAAGGTGTTGTTTGGTTTTGTTCATGAGCAATCGTACCGCTTGCCATCAACGGTATGGTCGTCACGCCTTTCAAAGAAAAAAGCTTATGTTTACAGATTCGAACATTTTATGGAGTACCTAGGCACATTCGTACAGATTTGTATACAACCTTCGAACAATCAAGTTTCGTTTCGGATTATAGAGAAACCCCCCGTTATGTGTTTTGGTCAAATTTGTAACATCCTAGGTACCTTTCTCTCTCATTGTAAGGCTGTTTAATGGTCATAGCATTGTATTAAAAGTCAGGGGTAGCCTTTTTGCCTGCTAAAAGCACCAATAAGTTCCATGAGTTGACAGCCTTCATGGCGCATTTGGTGAAACGCCGACTGTAAAACGAGAGGACGACACGAGTGTTTGTGAAACAGCAAAGTGTCTCGTAGTTTCTGATACCCACGACTCAAGACTTTATTGATCTTAATGTGGGGTCAGGACTGTGTATGTGACTGTTGGGTGTATTTATTTATTTATGAGTTGTAAACTTCGATCAAATATATACTAGATACAGGGTCGGGAACAAAATCACCCACAAAAGTGAGCGAGGTTGCTTATACTTATAAATTTGAATTTCGAACTACGAGATGTAGCAAAGTCTTAAATTATAATCACGTTCAGGTAACAAGAAATCTTATCCTTTTAAATCCAAATTTATCATATTTTGGACCATATTAAAATCAAATAAGATCACACGCTTATTTATGCTCTTATTTGTCTTGTCGTTTTTTAGGCCGTTACTTATAATCTAGTGTATATTTGATCGAAGGTTGTAAAATAGATTAGGTATGACACATTTTTGTGTTAATAGGCAACTGCCGTATTTGGTATTAACTTAGAAATTCTTACAAAGATAAAATAAATATGATATTATTGAAAATAAATACCTAGCTATAACCTTTCCGCGTGCCAACCACATCGTGAGCGGGTCGTGCGACCTATTTCCCGTATACGAGAAAAAATTCAGAATGCTTTATACATTATAGCATTTTGATAGAGCAGTGTTTTTCAATCTTTTGAACGCGACCCCTTTTTATGTTGAAAACTTCTGGCGATACCCCTTGGGCCATAGATAGACAAAAAGTTAGTAATTTTGATTTTCTCATTTTTATATTGGTATCTATTATTACGACCTCTGTAAATAATAAACACATTGGGTAAGGCATCGTGACTGGGGGTCCTGGGGGGTCATGACTCACAGTTTGGAAAACAATGTGATAGAGAATCAATCATTATTGCCTGCTAATAAACGTTGCATCTATCCTTAAACCAGGGCAACTCCACTCGAAGTTTGAGGTTCCCACTTCGCCAGATCTGCTTTAGCTTGTCAACGGAGATAAACAATGAATTTATTTTTAACATTTGATTAACCATGATTCATTCTGTTTCACATAGTATTTCTGAATTATGTAATTTGTTCACGTTGTATTTAGTTTTACCTCAGACACCTGTAGAAATATTTAAATAATTGATGTATTTCATATAACTGATACCTGTAATGGCTTGATTGATACTTGTAATTTACATGCCCAGTCAGGCTTTTTATCTACAGATCAGATATTCATACATACATAAACTCACGCCTTTTTCCCAGAAGGGGTAGGCAGAGGTGCCTGGACACCCACATTTCGCCAGTATGTTCCGTCCCATGATGTGATAGGTGGCGAGCCTATCGCTATATCGGGCACAAATTCCTGACTCCGGGCTGATAATGAATAGAAAAATCCAATATCACTTTGCCCGACTCGCGATTCGAACCCGAGACCTCAGCTTTGCAAGCGTACCTTAGTACAACTACGCCACCGAGGCAGATCAGATATTCAATCTGTAAAAATTCCCGAAACCTGTATAAAACAAATAAAAAAAAATGAATTGATTTGATTTGTCTTTTGATTTTTTGAGAGAGGGACCTACCATCTAGTATTATCAGTATTAATTTATTATCATCATCAGCCATCAATGTCGATGGACATATTGAGACTTAACATATTACGAGTTTGTCTAAGGATGGCAATCGTAACGGAATGCCAGCCTTCCTACTGTCCAGGAGCAGTCGCATTTAATATCAGGCGAGAGACATGCTCGTCTCACCGTACATAGAAAAAAATGTCGACATATGAGAATAAGATCTACCACCTATTCAGAAAGTACAGCTGACTAGATACAGCGCATGAGACTCCTTCAGCTATACGAACTGGGTTTATTATTTCTTTTGTTTCACTATGGCTTGTATTTTAGTTAGTACTACCCGTTTAAGGCGACTTGCATACAATATCCTCCAACGAATTCATCAATGTTATATAGCAAGTTTTACTATATTATAATGAGAGGTTGCAAAAAACAGAACCTCCTTTTTTGAAGTCGGTTAATAAAAATGTAAACGCCGGCACAGTAGTGTACCGCCCATATGATCACTAAACGTGGCCACCGAGCTGCGCACCATTACGCTTATTTGATCGATAGATCATAATTACCTCTCACACACACACACATACACACACATACACACACATACACGCACAGACACACATATCCATACATACACACACAAGGCAAAAAGCAGGTGGACGTCATTGGCTATGAGCATCATTGGAACTAGTTGTGCATGATATGCGACCGGCCCACAGATTCATAACACATAGCAAAAACATCACACACGTCACTCATATGGAGTTGTGTTGATGGAAGTTTTTGTGGTCTTTCCGGCCAATTTCGGCTTTAATAAGTTATTTAAATAAAAATGCTTCATTATGGTTTCGTTGGTTTCCCGGGGTACCGAAAGGGAAGCTTAATAGCTTTTCCTCTTGAAAAAAAAAAGAAAAAAAAAGCGTTTCGTTGGTTTGCCATCTGATAAACTCTGTGGTGACTGACTATTATATTATGTATTTAGCTAGTTGTAGGAGTTCCGCGTGGGTGGTTGAGGGTTCAAATCCCAGGCCACACATCGGACTATTTAGTAGGGTATTTAGAAATGTAATGTTAGAAAATCACCACGCATCATAACAGTGAAAGAAAACATTGTGAGGAAACCTGCAAACCATAGCCATGCGGAAGAATTTGTATGGTATGTAAAAGTCTGCCAACCCGCACTAAGCCCGCGTCATAAACGATAGTGGGACGTATATATGTACATATATGGGATGATACAGTAGGATTTTTGTATGTCATACAAAGAGCACTATACACAATGATGGAATACTCGTCATTAGCACCGCAGCATAATCTATAATTAGATGAATTGACAGCCTAAAAACGAACATAAGCTCGGTCTTATAATATAAGCATCAACGCATACTTGAAAAATTCATCTATATAATTTAGATTGATCTAAATACAAGACGGTAACATAACATGCCGTATTTTACGTCCCTGACCTCGTTGACTACTCACAACTCTTCCCTGATAGAAACCGATCGCAAAATGAGGTTTGGAAATAACATATTGATTGTACAAGTCCGTCGACGTCGGAGCGGCCGAGGATTTATGTGGGGCGGCCGGCACCCGCGCTACAACCGCCGTTTGATTGCACCACACCCACTAATTACGCTCTTATGAAATAAACTCCGCTTTTAACTCACACACATCTTCATCACCAAACGTCACAACTCTACCCTCCCAACAAACTAATATAAATTCTATTTTAAAGAACTAAGATAGAGGTTCGTGTGCGCCACAAAGAAGAGGTTTAAATGGAACAGTAGCCGAACATGGCAAGGATGAATTCCAGCGAAATGTTGTCCTGTTGGTAATAGGAGGACGGGTTTCACGATAAATACAATAAAGTTATATATCGTGTTATTATGGAGTAATGGAAAATAATTTAACACTGGTCTGTAAATTCAACCTTTAATAGAACGCGATGACAAACTAATCACTTTGGATTTAAATAAATGGTTGAGCAATAAGAGATAGGGCATATTTAGAACCATATGCATTTTTTAGTTTTATCTTCTAGGGAACAATTATATTGGGTTTTTCTATTCATTATCAGCCCGGAGTCAGAAATTTGTGTCCGATGTGGCTATATACTCGCCCGCTATCATATCGTAAGACGGAACACACAAGAGGATATGTGGGTGTTATGTTAGCACCTCTGCCTACACTTTCTGGGAAAGAGGCGTGAATTTATAGGTGTATGATTCTTGGCCTTTTTTCCGGCAAAACATAATTATGCTGGGTAACTAAAACTTTGATACTTAGATGTTCTCATGGTGAATACCATCCTCAATGCATCTGCCTGGGTCACCACAGACAAAACATGACAGTTTTACCTCCATCTTATACGAGCGGATTCAAATACCACTCCACAAGCAGTGTTTTTATGAGACGCGATTTCTTAAACTATTTTCTAAGACTAGTTATCTCATCGAAGTTGAAAAACAAAGACGGTAGTTTCCTCCTGAATCTCAACAGAGAAGTAAACATTGCATTCAAATTAAACATAAGTTACGCATGCTCTATTTTCTCAACACAAAAAGTATATTTTTTTATAAATAACTTATAATTCACTACAAGTTTGTCTCGAGGCTCGAGCAGGTGCCTCATATATTCGGCGACGTATTAGTCAAAGTCAAGGACTGCATAAAAAGTTTAGCCGAGGTGTGAGACCGGGCCCAGTCGCCGACACTGCGAAATCGACTCGCATTAATCGTCGCATGCGCCGATACCTGTATTAATGCACCAATATGTGTTATATTAGCCACTCCATCTGATAACACAGGAATGATACACTGAGGCACCGCGTCAGACTCAGAAATACACACACGTAAGATTAATAAGAGATTTTTTGTTCACAACATACAGCTGGAAAGCGCAGAGTGTCGTTCGATCATTGTCCCAACTCCTCCTCTTTACGCGATGACAATCAAGGAGGTGGACAGGGGAGATAATTGTCCACACTTGCAATTTATTGACTGGTCAGAAACATAATTTTTTTATTGACACGGTGGCGTTTTTAACTAATTTCGTGTCAAATATTTATATTTTGGCTGTCCAAATAAAGTTATTTATCGTGTTACTTTTTCTTACATTTATGACTTACAATTGCTTGTTTAGATCCTCCGTTATTGTAACAATGTATCGAAACTGTGAAGACTAACTAAGATTATATTATACACTTAATATAGCATGTCAGTCTGGATTAATTTCCCATGCTGCAATTCGCTTTTTTTGCTCTAAACAAACTATTCTAATAATTATCAATAGTTCGTTGGCTTCCTACAGTTGCATGTGGAGATCCTTGGGGGAGGCCTATATTCAGTAGTGGACTTCCTGAGGATAAAGAGAGCGAGAGAGTAAGAAAGAAAGAGTATTGAATCTCGGGACTATATTACGTATGCCCACTTCTCTACCAAATCAGTTTTCTAAACCTTTGATCTCTGTCATATTTCTTTACAAATCGAGTTCCAAGTACCACAAAGCATTTCACAACACGAAAATTGTGAATTCAATAGCCACCAGCAATAAACGTTAGAAATAATATCTAAAACGTGTGCCGTTTTCCTTAGACTTTCATTAGTTTGTGAGGTTCGTCGCGCAGGGCACGTCGAGCCACTAATATTAACAGTCGCATCGCCACCATCGGTATTACCATTCCGAGCGCCTGCGCACCTGTCATTACACATTCCGATGGAAATAGCTTAATTGGCCACTGCGGCCTTGGTTATTAAAAGTTCGCTTTTCTCGCGCGTCTGATATCAATACTTATGTACTAAATCATCATCATCATCATCATCTCAGCCACAGGAAGTCCACTGCTGAATATAGACCTCCCCCTAAGATATACACATCGACCTGTTGAAAGCCACTTACCCATTTGATTATTTTGTCATATAAATTATGACAGAAGAAATTATATTTTTCCGTTTGTCCGCCTAACCCTCAAGCGTGGTAGACTAAGTGGCCTAACTACTGTCAATCGTGCTATAGATTGTAGAGAAGAGAAAGAAATTATGGTTTTTATCATACCATTTGATATTAATGTCTAAATCCCTAGCTTTCATATCACGATAAGGAACTTCATAGTCGGATAAAACCCATCATCAAACCCGATGCTTCAAGACTAAGACTAAACCATGAGAAAAATTGTATCCCTGGATCCTCTACAACAGGTTAGAAGCGGGTTATTTGAAGGGTCCGATCACATAATGATGATGATTAAAGAGGCTGCGCAGAGACGCAATTACAGCGGCGGCACGCACGCGCTTAATGCGGCTAAATCATAGTGCGCGTAGCCCGGTAGCTCGCGTCGTTTAGCGCGACATGCCGGTATCAAATGCTATTACTGGGCCGAGATGCCTGTAGTTGTGTCGGGTATTTTATTCTAAGGAATGTTAGTAAGGACTCAAAACCATCTGCAGTCATGAAGAATGTCTACAATAGAAGCTAAGTTACAGGAAATTAATATTTTATGAAACTCAAGACCTAATCAAAAAACATTGTGTTCGAAGTTATGTGAAGGGTGGGTGGTTTTTCTTCAAATTAATTTTGTATAATAAAACATGTCATTATGGATCATGCGAAAGGCATCTTTGTCTTTTCGTAAATAGGACCATAAGTTCGTGTATGTATGAGTATTAATGAGCAACTCCATAACACGAGTAATAGACGTCACAATTTCCAACCGACGTCTTAATTCGGCGAACCACGTTCTAAATTCACACGCAGTCTCGCGAATCTAGACAGAACCAAATATTACAAAACAGGCACAATTCACAGGCGCGGATAAGGCGATTGCTCGAGTCGAACGCCATTCACATTCTTACCGCGAAGTATGTGTGTCTCTATAAAGTTATAAAATTTCCTGATTAAAAGTTAATGCGGTGCAATTCCTCGCATTCTGTGAGGCTGTTGCGCAACATGCTGGGCTGTGAGCTGGCTAATTGGTCGCGAATGTTGACAAATATTGGAGCAGCACCGCCGCGACCGCCTGGCATGCGACCACCCGCGCACTACGCTGCAAACCTATCTTAGATTTATTGCGTGCTTTGAAATATAATTTTTGTTTTTTATAGAATTAATTAAGTGGTGGTCTGTTGGTGAGAAACTGAGTGTAAGCTGCTGAGGTGGTGGTTGCAGGTTCGAATTCCAAGGCACATCTCGAAATTTTCGCAGTCGTAATATAGACGAGTTCAGTGCCCAGCAGTGGGCATGTACAAGCTAAAATATACGGCAAATGAGACATAATTGATAATTATTTTTCAAACATGTTTAAAATATATTTTCACGCTATCTCATACCTACATGAGACACCCATAGAAACATTTATAAACCATATTGAAATATATGCAAATCACACGAATATTTGTCTATTTGCATGAATCGAACCTGAAACCTCTCACAGCCCTACCTGCCTGCTGGATTCCTGATTGCCATGCCACTAAAACTGTCAATGTTAATATTTTCATTATTCAACATACAAATCGATTCTAATAAATGTGTGAATAACCCAAATTATGAATATGGATTATTTAACACGGTACATAGTACGCACTAAAATTATTCAACTCTACATTAAAACATTCGTCAAATTAATATTAATTATAAATATTTTATTTATTTGACGAATTGTATTAATCGATTTCCGTTGGTTGGGTACATTTCCTATATGCATTTATTATTGATTAAAAATATGAAATTGCTAGAGGTATGCACAGCGGGCGCTAGCTACCCAAATATGGACTACATTTGAAATTATTATTTTTAAATTCTACTCTAAATCATCGGTTCCCAGGCATAATTCAGAAAGCAAGGAAATGATTAATACATAAATAAATAGATTTGTATGATTAAAACAAACTTTTTAAGGTTATTACTTTGATGTGATGCGGTTTTGACCACATGAAAATTTCTTTAAATTCGTAACACCTGTAGTATCAGGATCTTAAAGCTATATATAATGTATTTCGGTGATCCCTAACTTAATGCAACCTTCAAGGTAGTAAAGAGTTAAATCTTGCAAATTAACATGCTCTATCCTATACTGGTGGTAGGTCTCTCATATGTGAGAAACCGCCTAGATGGGTATCAGCGCAATCGCTTTTTCTTCCGCCCAAACAGCAATGTAAATGCACTTGTATTCCGGTTTGAAGGACATTGTAGTTAGAGTAACTATTGGACATAATCCATAGTGATGTTTGGTTTTGCTACTGTCCATGAGCGGTCGTATCACTTAACATTCGGCGAATGCTATCATTTGATCATCTCTCCATTCATAGCCATAAAAAAAATCGGTCTAGATTCTAAATTATAACATCTCCAGCGAATTGATCTCACCAAATTACTTTCCCATCACTGAGCCACAATCTACCACGGTTTTACAAAAACAATCCGCACCTAAGAACAAATTTGTTGATTATAAATATACATACGAAATAACCAATAACTTTTCATAATATACATAGTTTTATATTCGAAGAAAGCTATATTTTATGTACCATCCCAAATACTATTTGTTCTGGAGACCTGTGGAAGTAATAACTAAATAATTCTGTTTTAAATTTACGTTTCATTATCATTCGTTTCACTTACATCATAAACTATGTAAAATAATTTACCATTTTATTTTCAAGTTCAAATGAATAAAAAATTATGGATAAATATTTAGTGGATTGAAAGTTATACGACAATATATTATATCGACGCTGATATACATATCGGTGTAAAAATATCACAATGGGGGAACAAACGTCCTGGCCGTTTCCTATCATTTGAATTCCAGATTTTTAAAAAAGTCGTTTGATAGATTTCGCTCGATTTATTCCCAAAATGTTTGCCTAGAATGTAAAAAACTTTATTCGAAATTTAAAAATGGAACTCCCGCTAGCCATTGTGTTATAGTTTTTTATTTTTTATTTGCAGTCTGCCGATTAATTCAGCCAGACCTTACATCGTTATAGGATTAAGAATACAATTAATTATTTTAAGTTTTAATTATATTTGATGCTGAACTTTAGTAGAAATAGATAATGAATTATGTATTTTTTACAGTGAGTTAAAGGTGGATTGATAAACATCAAGAGATGCCGATAGGGATAAGACTGCCATGTGTATTAGTGTTTTACTTTACTTATTCCTACAGTAGATCGCATTGAAAAACTTTTTTAAATTTGATACGGTGAAATGAGTTCGCTGCACTAACTGGTAACGTAGGCAGCATTGTGCGATATTACATTGTGAGAATGTAATAAGGTACGAATTTCTCTTAGCCATATATCAATGAATATCCTTTCTGTGACAAAAGATGGTGTCAATGATGATGAAATGTTTAAATCCATTCAATTCCAAACATCCTAATTCCCACATTTTTTGTCGGGTGCTAAAAATGTAAAATTTATTTAGCCGCCCAAAAATCCCGTGCGTAAGTTATTCAATGTTTTTAGTAGACCATAAAAAGTGTCCGAGTTGTATTGTTCTCCGTGGGACTCGGCCGCGTTAATAGCGCCACCGTGGATTTGACTCGAATGCAAAGTGACAATATTATCGCCTTACACAGTACTTGATGGTAGAAGTAGGCGGATAGATCCGCGGGCAGTTTGTTAAAATACACTCACGCCTACACCGCTGAAGGGGTTCGCAGAGGCGGCTCTAATGCCACCCACCGTTTACCAAGCTAAAATGTGAGCTAGTCTGACATTTTTTTCTTAACTTCTGAGATATCGTTTTTTCCGAAAACTCACATAATATTGCTTTGGTCACCAATTTAGATATACATACATACTTAAACTCACGCCTTTTTCCCAGAAGGATTAGACAGAGGTGCAACCAGGACACACATTTCGCCATGTGCTCCATCACACTACGTGATAGGCGGGCCTATTGCCATTTCGTGCACAAATTCCTGACTCCGGGTTGATAATGAATAGAAAAATCCAATATCACTTTTCCCGACCCGGGATACGAAACCGAGACCCGGCTTTGTAACCGTACAACTACGCCACAGAGGCAGTCGGCAATTTAGACTGTAGTAACAAATACATTAATCTATTTTCTACGAGTATAACTTATTAAAAGACTCTAGTGGAGTTACCATCGCTAAATTCTGCCCCCATTCTGGAATAATGACATAGATAATACGTTTCATACACTAAAACCATCAATAAGAAACTCCTCAATAAGGAGAAATTAATTGGACTAATGTCACAATAAAGTGTATTAATTAGTTAATTAATTACTCGCTGAAGGAATATCATATTAAAACTGTGGAACACCTGAGCATATGATGCGTACCGTAATTAAAAATTGCTAACGAATACTTTGTTGAAGTTTTCAGATGTTTAAGTACATTTTTTAGAATATGTAGGTATTGACGGTCCTTCATATACGGGGCGAACGTATACAATTTATTAACGTTAGAAAGGAAGTTAAGTGTTCATCCAACACGCAAAGTAATCAGAATTGCAAGCTTTTTTTATCTTTGAAATCAATTAAAAAACCGCCCATCCCAACCTCTAAAAAATTAAACCAATTCAGCGGTAACATCCGTAAATAATAGTTTTATTTCTATGTGTAACATTCGCGTCAATCTAAGATAATTCAGGATTTTGTGTCATTAGATCGAATTTGCAACATCCATTTCGACAACTCGTTCGTTACCAACTGTGCTATCTCTCACTTATTTAATTAATTTATATTATAACCGTTAACCAACAATAACATTCATCCATAAATATTATAATTTATGCACAGTTCACAATACTAACATCTGTTAGGCAATAAAATGGTTTCTCAGACCACCCACATAGTGACCAATAACCACCCCATAAGAAGGGATTTCGGGTGCTGGTCGAACGGTTACCATAATCGACCATCGATTACTCATCTCACCGCATTTTGTACTCTACAAATTATGCTCTCATTGTTGTTTTTGACCTGTAAATTTAAATTCTAAATTGCTCCGTCAGCTGTATAAATTTTTGGGAGAAATTTGCCGAAATCCTTCATCGGTTTCTGCTAGACTTGCGGATATATTTTTTTCTATAATATTAGCTATAATCGCCCACAGCTGCAGCTGAGAGAAGTTTATCACACAATACTGTTAAAGGACATTCTTGTGCCATTTGCGCAGACCTTAAAAAAAAACTAGCGGCCCGGCCCGGCTCCGCCCGGGTGCAATTATTTTTTTGAAAAAAATCTATCGCCTATGTTCATTAGGAATGCTATAGGATTAGAATAGAGATTGGTATAAACAGTGAACAATAGTAAAAGTAATTTTCGAATTAATCCAGTAGTCAGCAGTATCCAGCCTTTCAATGCAAAAAAACAATCAAATCTTTCCTCTTTATACCTAATATTAGTTTAGATCAATACGCTGAATAGTAAAACACATAGTCTTGACGTCAATTTAAGACCAAGTCTTATTTCGTGGGTATCTATGGGCGATTTTTCGATCTCACAAACACAAGTAATGATGATTGTGTCTAACAAATAGTCCTGATCCCACATCGAGTTCAGAGGGTTCGAGAGTGTCACAAATTGCGAGAGACTTTTCGGTCTCACAAACATTACTAATAATAGATAATTATGATTGTCACTACACACCGCGAAGTATGTGTGTCTCTATAAAGTTATAAAATTTCCTGATTAAAAGTTAATGCGGTGCAATTCCTCGCATTCTGTGAGGCTGTTGCGCAACATGCTGGGCTGTGAGCTGGCTAATTGGTCGCGAATGTTGACAAATATTGGAGCAGCACCGCCGCGACCGCCTGGCATGCGACCACCCGCGCACTACGCTGCAAACCTATCTTAGATTTATTGCGTGCTTTGAAATATAATTTTTGTTTTTTATAGAATTAATTAAGTGGTGGTCTGTTGGTGAGAAACTGAGTGTAAGCTGCTGAGGTGGTGGTTGCAGGTTCGAATTCCAAGGCACATCTCGAAATTTTCGCAGTCGTAATATAGACGAGTTCAGTGCCCAGCAGTGGGCATGTACAAGCTAAAATATACGGCAAATGAGACATAATTGATAATTATTTTTCAAACATGTTTAAAATATATTTTCACGCTATCTCATACCTACATGAGACACCCATAGAAACATTTATAAACCATATTGAAATATATGCAAATCACACGAATATTTGTCTATTTGCATGAATCGAACCTGAAACCTCTCACAGCCCTACCTGCCTGCTGGATTCCTGATTGCCATGCCACTAAAACTGTCAATGTTAATATTTTCATTATTCAACATACAAATCGATTCTAATAAATGTGTGAATAACCCAAATTATGAATATGGATTATTTAACACGGTACATAGTACGCACTAAAATTATTCAACTCTACATTAAAACATTCGTCAAATTAATATTAATTATAAATATTTTATTTATTTGACGAATTGTATTAATCGATTTCCGTTGGTTGGGTACATTTCCTATATGCATTTATTATTGATTAAAAATATGAAATTGCTAGAGGTATGCACAGCGGGCGCTAGCTACCCAAATATGGACTACATTTGAAATTATTATTTTTAAATTCTACTCTAAATCATCGGTTCCCAGGCATAATTCAGAAAGCAAGGAAATGATTAATACATAAATAAATAGATTTGTATGATTAAAACAAACTTTTTAAGGTTATTACTTTGATGTGATGCGGTTTTGACCACATGAAAATTTCTTTAAATTCGTAACACCTGTAGTATCAGGATCTTAAAGCTATATATAATGTATTTCGGTGATCCCTAACTTAATGCAACCTTCAAGGTAGTAAAGAGTTAAATCTTGCAAATTAACATGCTCTATCCTATACTGGTGGTAGGTCTCTCATATGTGAGAAACCGCCTAGATGGGTATCAGCGCAATCGCTTTTTCTTCCGCCCAAACAGCAATGTAAATGCACTTGTATTCCGGTTTGAAGGACATTGTAGTTAGAGTAACTATTGGACATAATCCATAGTGATGTTTGGTTTTGCTACTGTCCATGAGCGGTCGTATCACTTAACATTCGGCGAATGCTATCATTTGATCATCTCTCCATTCATAGCCATAAAAAAAATCGGTCTAGATTCTAAATTATAACATCTCCAGCGAATTGATCTCACCAAATTACTTTCCCATCACTGAGCCACAATCTACCACGGTTTTACAAAAACAATCCGCACCTAAGAACAAATTTGTTGATTATAAATATACATACGAAATAACCAATAACTTTTCATAATATACATAGTTTTATATTCGAAGAAAGCTATATTTTATGTACCATCCCAAATACTATTTGTTCTGGAGACCTGTGGAAGTAATAACTAAATAATTCTGTTTTAAATTTACGTTTCATTATCATTCGTTTCACTTACATCATAAACTATGTAAAATAATTTACCATTTTATTTTCAAGTTCAAATGAATAAAAAATTATGGATAAATATTTAGTGGATTGAAAGTTATACGACAATATATTATATCGACGCTGATATACATATCGGTGTAAAAATATCACAATGGGGGAACAAACGTCCTGGCCGTTTCCTATCATTTGAATTCCAGATTTTTAAAAAAGTCGTTTGATAGATTTCGCTCGATTTATTCCCAAAATGTTTGCCTAGAATGTAAAAAACTTTATTCGAAATTTAAAAATGGAACTCCCGCTAGCCATTGTGTTATAGTTTTTTATTTTTTATTTGCAGTCTGCCGATTAATTCAGCCAGACCTTACATCGTTATAGGATTAAGAATACAATTAATTATTTTAAGTTTTAATTATATTTGATGCTGAACTTTAGTAGAAATAGATAATGAATTATGTATTTTTTACAGTGAGTTAAAGGTGGATTGATAAACATCAAGAGATGCCGATAGGGATAAGACTGCCATGTGTATTAGTGTTTTACTTTACTTATTCCTACAGTAGATCGCATTGAAAAACTTTTTTAAATTTGATACGGTGAAATGAGTTCGCTGCACTAACTGGTAACGTAGGCAGCATTGTGCGATATTACATTGTGAGAATGTAATAAGGTACGAATTTCTCTTAGCCATATATCAATGAATATCCTTTCTGTGACAAAAGATGGTGTCAATGATGATGAAATGTTTAAATCCATTCAATTCCAAACATCCTAATTCCCACATTTTTTGTCGGGTGCTAAAAATGTAAAATTTATTTAGCCGCCCAAAAATCCCGTGCGTAAGTTATTCAATGTTTTTAGTAGACCATAAAAAGTGTCCGAGTTGTATTGTTCTCCGTGGGACTCGGCCGCGTTAATAGCGCCACCGTGGATTTGACTCGAATGCAAAGTGACAATATTATCGCCTTACACAGTACTTGATGGTAGAAGTAGGCGGATAGATCCGCGGGCAGTTTGTTAAAATACACTCACGCCTACACCGCTGAAGGGGTTCGCAGAGGCGGCTCTAATGCCACCCACCGTTTACCAAGCTAAAATGTGAGCTAGTCTGACATTTTTTTCTTAACTTCTGAGATATCGTTTTTTCCGAAAACTCACATAATATTGCTTTGGTCACCAATTTAGATATACATACATACTTAAACTCACGCCTTTTTCCCAGAAGGATTAGACAGAGGTGCAACCAGGACACACATTTCGCCATGTGCTCCATCACACTACGTGATAGGCGGGCCTATTGCCATTTCGTGCACAAATTCCTGACTCCGGGTTGATAATGAATAGAAAAATCCAATATCACTTTTCCCGACCCGGGATACGAAACCGAGACCCGGCTTTGTAACCGTACAACTACGCCACAGAGGCAGTCGGCAATTTAGACTGTAGTAACAAATACATTAATCTATTTTCTACGAGTATAACTTATTAAAAGACTCTAGTGGAGTTACCATCGCTAAATTCTGCCCCCATTCTGGAATAATGACATAGATAATACGTTTCATACACTAAAACCATCAATAAGAAACTCCTCAATAAGGAGAAATTAATTGGACTAATGTCACAATAAAGTGTATTAATTAGTTAATTAATTACTCGCTGAAGGAATATCATATTAAAACTGTGGAACACCTGAGCATATGATGCGTACCGTAATTAAAAATTGCTAACGAATACTTTGTTGAAGTTTTCAGATGTTTAAGTACATTTTTTAGAATATGTAGGTATTGACGGTCCTTCATATACGGGGCGAACGTATACAATTTATTAACGTTAGAAAGGAAGTTAAGTGTTCATCCAACACGCAAAGTAATCAGAATTGCAAGCTTTTTTATCTTTGAAATCAATTAAAAAACCGCCCATCCCAACCTCTAAAAAATTAAACCAATTCAGCGGTAACATCCGTAAATAATAGTTTTATTTCTATGTGTAACATTCGCGTCAATCTAAGATAATTCAGGATTTTGTGTCATTAGATCGAATTTGCAACATCCATTTCGACAACTCGTTCGTTACCAACTGTGCTATCTCTCACTTATTTAATTAATTTATATTATAACCGTTAACCAACAATAACATTCATCCATAAATATTATAATTTATGCACAGTTCACAATACTAACATCTGTTAGGCAATAAAATGGTTTCTCAGACCACCCACATAGTGACCAATAACCACCCCATAAGAAGGGATTTCGGGTGCTGGTCGAACGGTTACCATAATCGACCATCGATTACTCATCTCACCGCATTTTGTACTCTACAAATTATGCTCTCATTGTTGTTTTTGACCTGTAAATTTAAATTCTAAATTGCTCCGTCAGCTGTATAAATTTTTGGGAGAAATTTGCCGAAATCCTTCATCGGTTTCTGCTAGACTTGCGGATATATTTTTTTCTATAATATTAGCTATAATCGCCCACAGCTGCAGCTGAGAGAAGTTTATCACACAATACTGTTAAAGGACATTCTTGTGCCATTTGCGCAGACCTTAAAAAAAAACTAGCGGCCCGGCCCGGCTCCGCCCGGGTGCAATTATTTTTTTGAAAAAAATCTATCGCCTATGTTCATTAGGAATGCTATAGGATTAGAATAGAGATTGGTATAAACAGTGAACAATAGTAAAAGTAATTTTCGAATTAATCCAGTAGTCAGCAGTATCCAGCCTTTCAATGCAAAAAAACAATCAAATCTTTCCTCTTTATACCTAATATTAGTTTAGATCAATACGCTGAATAGTAAAACACATAGTCTTGACGTCAATTTAAGACCAAGTCTTATTTCGTGGGTATCTATGGGCGATTTTTCGATCTCACAAACACAAGTAATGATGATTGTGTCTAACAAATAGTCCTGATCCCACATCGAGTTCAGAGGGTTCGAGAGTGTCACAAATTGCGAGAGACTTTTCGGTCTCACAAACATTACTAATAATAGATAATTATGATTGTCACTACACACCTTAGAAGCCTTTAGTGTAACCTTCACTTACATAAAAAAACTCCCCAATCAACAGTTTTAATGGGTGTTTATAGCTACAGGCTAGCTCAATTTGTCTCGTAACATTTTAGGTTATTTTTTCGGCGTTTGATGGCCGAAAATTCGCAGTAAACGCCGATGACTGGACAGTTATTATATCTATAATTTTATTGGTTGTTGTCCCGCCCCGGGCGAGCAGTTCGATCATACCGCGGCTAATATTAAATTGGACGGATAATTGTACTACGTTTAACGAAAATTTCAGATTTGTAAGGTTTTGTTGGTATACTGGAGGGTTAATTGTATCTTGTGCTTGCGTATTGCATGATAATAATAGGCCAAACATAATTCTTCAAATAAATTGTTTGGGTCATTTTTATCACTAGTTTCGAGATTCCACATCATAGCAACAAATACATTAATTATTCAATAATACTCATTATTATTAATTATGTGTCCGTAGTTTCGACTTCATAGTAATTGTGCATTGGCCCAATTTGAATTTCAAATAAAATCCTAAATAACATTTTCCTTTACAACATTCGGCCGCCAAAATAACGTTGACGATCTGTACATGTGACCTTTCAAAGATAAAGTAATTGTCGTAAAGTTTTTAATAAGACATCAAATACACATTAATCATAAAAAGGTTTGTTCGTAGCTTTAATCAAAATTATTATCGGAATAACAAAGAAACGAGCCAAAAAAATCGATATTTTTTTCTGTATAAAGTAATTATATTACAAATAAAATTATCGTTCATAAAGTGACTATATACGTCACCATATTTTATTATTGTACCACATACAAATATGAAATGAACCGATCTAAACAATATAGGTGGCGTACAAGCCGCGTCGCCGCCGGCGCGGTCTCTCCGCAGCCCGCAACGGTCATTACGTTATTAAAAATACACTCTTTGTTTTGTAGCATTCACTCTTGTTTTTTATTTATAATTTATGCGCTTAATTAGCGGTCTACACCAGCCGACGACACCCGACGGCGACCCGAGCTAGCACGACAATGCTGTCTTTATTGACTTAAATGCAATTATGATTAGGGTATATGAGGACTAACAGAGTGCAGAATGTTCTTAAAATTCAAAATAATCCTAGCAACATTATGAGGGATTATGACAGTACTCAAAATCGTAAACACTGAAAGTTACACTTTTGCCCAAGTCGCTGTGGTGGGTTTTAAACATTAACGCCCGAATACTGGAACGCCATTCAATTAATAAGTTGCTCTTAATAGCGCACGGCCCACTTACCCAGTACATTTAAGCGGGATTAACGTAGTTAAGCGTTATTTATATTTAAGTTGCTTTCCAGTATTTGGGCGTAAGTCAGCTTGCTCTCTATCTAGACGGAAAGTACACTTTTAGCTGAAGTTTTTATTTATAGCCAATAGCCACAGTTCCATTACACCTGTACAGTAATAAGTCTCACTTCCATAATATCTATATATCTATACATATATCTGATATGTAATTTATATGTAATAAATTATTTAACAAAATATCAAACAAGTGCATTAACCTATTGTGGTAGACTAAAAGAGTATAATGACGCAGAAAGCATATAAAATAATATTCTACCATTACCAAAATTAATCCTTATATTCAATAGCGTATCCATTCCGACCACAATATCATCACAGATGAAAATTCTTTACCTCACTTGCAAAGTCTAGTCGCCTCTAACTGTCCATCGTGGATTTATTGTCCACCAAATCTGATAAATGTGTCTTCACACCGCATGCAATGAACATTCCAATTTATTTAACACATTAACGAATCAGAGTATTGTTCTAGTTGTATCGTCACTGGCGTGTACCGCATGCTAATTACTGCAAGAAAGTTTGAGAATCAATATTCTGTGTATCTACATTCTGCTAAGCGCCACCCCTTCGATTTTATTTTGGCGCGATTAAGAGACTGCAAATAAGTATGTGTGGCCTGTTGGTACCAAACCGAGTGCAATTTACTAAGACGCCAGAATTTCTATGGCACGTAAAGTGCATCCGTAAGACTGCCTCAGTGGGGCAGTTGTAGCAACGTAGAATTACGCCGCTCAGGTCTCGGGTTCAAATCCCAGGAATGCAAAGTGGTTTTGGTTTTTTTTTCTAAGGTGCCAAAATTTCTATGGCACGTGAAGTCCGCCCGTAAGACTGCCTCATTGACGCAGTTGTACCACGCAGTACGCAGTTGGATTACGACGCTCAGGTCTCCGGTTCGAATCCAAGGGAATCAGTCTGGAGTCAATTTCAATCAGGAATTTGTACCCAATATGTCGTTAGACTTCCTTCCCATCACAGCATAAGACAGAACACGCAAGGCGAAGAGTAAGTGACCTGGAAGCACCCAACTCTCATTTGTGAAGAAGCCACGTTATTAGCTGGGAGTGGACATATTTCCTCATGGGCTATTGGAAATAATTGCTAAAACGAGACCTTAATTTAACCTTACACTTTCCTTAATATCAGGCATCATACTCAGGCACCCAAAATACAAGCATTGCGCTTAGTTTTTGGCCACATTCTGTTAGTAAAGGTACTTATAGTGTTTAGTTATATTTGATAATTATTGTTCTGATTAGTTATTAAGGCAAAATTAGTAACGCAATTTTAAATAAATTTGTAACATTAATATTATTATTATCCGACTCACAGAAAATATCCTCCACGATTCGAAAGCTAACATTGCGTACTATTAATTTAAAAAAATACCCTCATTATTTTGGTTACTAAAAACTAACCTGGCTAGCACATTTCACATGCATATATTTTCGACGTAATGAGACGGAATTTTGTATACCTACCAAATACGAGCACGGCATCAGCATAGTTAAATGATGCTTTTTTATGTAACATTTGCCAGCCAAGGCTTATTTTATACAAAATTTTATTTTGTTTTCTTACTTTATTTACCTGTTCTTATATTTTACTGGCGTGTTTACTAGCTAGTAATTTAGGGTGTTTATTGCATTGCATTTTTTTAAATTGAGACGTGTCCGTGGCGCATTTGGTTAGACACCAGCTGTGAAACGAAAAGTCTCTCGTAGTTTCTGATTCTCACGACACAATCTTAGTGTGGGGTCAGAACTATGTATGTGATTGTTGCGGGTATTAATGGACCTAGAAATGTCTGGATGTATCTGAGTTTCTGTCGAGTACCTACATCTTACTGGTTAAAAGCAAATATAACATATCAAATGACGGCAAAGTCGTTACAGCAGTAGACATCAAGCAACAAATGGAGATTGATTGTCAGCGGGAATGATACTTCAATACATAAACCACAACAATGCTACTGTTTGCGCACCGCGACGCCGCGCCGTGACTCCGGCAGACCAAGTCGCGTAGACGTGCAAATATGTTAATGTCTCACTAGACACACTCACATACACACATTCACATACATACAAACACACACGTTCCCAGCACATACAACAAAAACCTTATTATACATACTAACTCGCATATCTCCCAGTTCACAAAGCAATAACATTTTTATGATGCTTTTAAAATAATATATGGAGTCAGTTAGTGCTGTGTGAGCAGCGATTTATACGTGGAGTATTCTAATAACGTTTATGTTAGGAGGCAACGTTTACATTCTCGCAGATAATAAGCAATCAAAGCATGAAAATCATAACCGTTGCGGCGGAGCGCTCGGACGCAGCAGTTGCAGCGCGCCGCCGCCCGCGCCGGCCAAAACGAACCGACCGACCAAATTATACGCGATACATATCGAACATGCTACCGGCCTTCTCAAATTACACGCAGCGCGCCGCACAAACGGCCCAACAGCCGCCGCAGACGCCGCCACATACGCCGTTTCGCGAGCCAGCCCCGCGCATATAATTCGAGCGCGGCGGGCTAATCTGGCGGGATCACCGAGAATGCGCCCGCGCAGTTTATTGTTTGTTGCACCAATTTAAAAAGCAATATTGTATGGCGACGCGAGCTATCTGACCCGCCTCGCGGCGCGGCCTGACCTCTGTCGACTACGCGCACCAAACGCGGACAAGTTTGTTGGAATTTGGCGAAAAAACATTTGTACGTAGGACATGTCGGCTAAATCAGATCGCTCGTTAGTCTGCGAGTGAGTGACGAGTGTTGCGCGCAAGTGGAACACGTCGCATACATACCTGTCGCGCATGTACTATTGTGCATACTACATAGAGCACGCTCGAGATATACATCTAATGTGGAATCCGTGCAGCTGAAATGACGTTGATGCATTCCTTCAGAACGTTTAAAAGTTGATTTAATTCCTGCTATCATTTGAAGACTATTAATGCCAACATTTGGCAATATAATGTTATAATTGTGATCAAACTTAATGATCCTAATAAATTTGGCAGCAGATCGCGTCATGCGCGGCAACTCAAAGCCCAAAAGCCAGCTGAAAGTACAGCACTATGAAGCCACAGTCGGTCGTTGTACGTGCGGCTCGCTCGGTACTAGCAGGCGATTAGCATGAGCTGGTGGCGCCGCCCGATGCGCGATAACCCGCGACGTGAGCGCCGGCCGATCCGCCTCCACTCCACTGCCACATCACGACTGGTACACAGTTAGGAAAGGTATAGAATCATCGTAACGTTGAGTGTATGTTCCCAAATTGGTTGATAAGATCTTTAATTTTGTTAGTTATAGTTAACGAATGTTTTCAGTTTAAATTGTTTACAAAATCCTCACGGAACCAGAGGCTTTCAATTGACATGTTTAAAGACAGTGTCTGTTTATGAATTGACTCAAGCTTTCAGAGGTAGAACATTAGGTAGTAGGATCAACAGTTTTTTTAAAATTACTATGAGAAAATCTGTCACATATGTTATTAAGCCTAGCTATATCGATTAATAGTTGGAACCCCTGAGCCATTGCACTTTTTGTTGAGGATCTATAGAAATAAAAAAATCACCTCGATTACCTATTGTTGAATTAGTCGGAGTGGTGTAAGATGAATGGATAACTATTGTAACACGCGCGTACGCAGTTCAAATCCAGGCACGTAACGATAATTTTGTCGGCATGCATGTGTTTGAGTATGTTTGGTGTGTGCCGAGTGCTGCCAGAGAAAAACAACGCAAGGGCACCGCACGCCGCGGGAATTCTAATTATTGTATTGCCAACGGAGCTATGTTTCTACCACAGAAGAACCTACAGTCTCATTGTTATAAAGTAATACGAAAACAGACTAGCAGAATAGGGGGACTGTCCGGCACTCACACCCACCACTGCAACACCTGTAAGCCAGAAATAGCAGAGGCACCCATTTTAATGATCGAGCCACCGAGCATTGAAGCTTTGCGAGTCTCCGAGAATGTCTAACTTGTCTTTAACCTGCAACAAAATTAATCATTAAGTTAAATAAAATACGAGGAATTGGAAAAGAACAGGTATGACCTGGTAATCAACATGAGGGCACTAGCACCGAAAGTTGAAGTACAATAAATCTCAATCAGCAATAGTAATTTGGTTATGAAGAGCAATGATTTACAATGATAATGATCACATTTAGCAATTCTATGACTGCAATAAAATTGATATACATACGTTTATTCAAATGTTATACGATGGTAATGATAAACTACAACAAATAAGTCTTTAGTGTCCGATAATCCTGAATATCGATTGCTGATTTTATGGGCTTCCAATCTATAAAACTGATCGATAACTTGTACGAAAGATTTATACATATCACTTATATTGTAGAAGTATGTTCCCATAGAATGAAATGATACATAGCGGTCAACAATACTTGCGTAGTGTCCACGCAGCCAGTGAGTGGAGCACGTGCAGAAGAGAGCTTGGAATTCCAGCGCACACGCACCAGCGAGCAGTTCTCACGTGCTGCTTGTCGTCAAGCGCTGAGTGGCGCAGCAGTGTGGCGCAGCGGCGTGGCGAGTGGCGCAGACATCGCGGTTGGAGCTCGCGCGCCGAATCACAATCGACACTCGCGGTCATAACTCGTCCAGCTCGCCCGCGCGGAATCACAAGTAGCTGCTCCTCGCGATATTGCTGATACCGCCGACACCGCCTGCCCATCATAGCCTGCCACCACTCCGTGCCGACGCGAAGGTCGCCGCTGCCAGTGACGCACGCGCCGCTTGCCTCCGCATACGGCATTTGTTTATGCCTTAAAGGGAACACGGTCACCGACCATGGACGCACTCCCAACCATTAATGGACTTCAGGTAATTTCACGCTGTTTTGTGAAATCTTCCCTTTCTTGGAAGTAATATTTATATAATTTTCCTATTTTATTAACACACAACAAAATCCACAAGAGACAGGAATGCGATTAAATGTCATTCGTCAATCATATCAAGAGTCAGACGACGGTGGAGCGGCGACGGGCGCGCTGGGCCGCGAATGATTCGCAGAAATCGATAGTGACGCGACAATTACAATAATAATAAAGGTGTGCGGGGGCGTGCAGTAAATAACAACACAATCTGATGGTAATGCATGCGAGGGCGCGGGAAGGCGTCAATCAGTTGGCGCGGGAGCAGGCGCGGAGCCGGCGCGCGTCGCTAGTGCCGCGCTGGTTAATAGCTCCATAGTAATGAGGCGGCCGCTGACGGACACTCCGCATGTATTTATTTAAATTTATGGCAATCGGTATTGAAATAAGATCGTGTTCACAATCTGACACTAAATCTGTGTCGTTTACCAAAACACTTTTTTGCTTAAAAAATGATTTTTCTATAAGATCCGTGTGTCATTGGGTCGTTTGTGAAGCGGCAGGGGCGCGCATTATATCGGACGTAATCGGTGAACTGTCTTCGGCAATACATTTACATGTTTTAATGTGTTTTTTGTTTGAGGACATGTTATATTCATGTGAACCTACGGGATGTTAATTCTGACAGATCAACACGGACACCTTCGCCTACGTAACGCCTATGCATATGGATTGGGTCACGACAGATGCCTACAAAAAACAAACTGATCCCGATTCCCTAATAATATTATTGACATGAAAGTGTGTTTGTTTGTTAAACTTTTAGGCTGTTAAAACTATGGGGTGGTTAATATTAAGTTAACATTTCATAAAAGAACTCTAATTTATTATATTATAATTTATATTTATTCATATCAATATTTGTTCATTAAAACAATATACATTTACTTCGAGAAACAATTATCGTCAAATCATATTGAAACTACTCATTCCACTACCTCGATAGGGTAGACCCAACATGAGTTCATTTTAACAGGTTTCAAAAAAGTTGGCTTATACGAGTAATATGGTACCTACGTACTTACAACCGTTATACGCCTGTCGTCAGTTCTTTCACAAATAGACATTTCAATGCTTACATTAAATACACTACGACTTTTAGAAAAGTTAATTTTTGTTCAGAACTCTCAAGATTACGATGGAACCCTTCACCGATCATCATTATCCTAGTATCCCATATTTACCAACTGTTGGGCAAAGGTATATTCTCTAACACAACAATTTTCCCCGTCCTGCGTCCTATCCTTTTTTCCTATTGCATAGGTAAAATCGACATTGGATACCTGACTCATGATCAGTGGTTTAACCTTTTAGTCACGAGGGACCATTTGACCAAGTTTTTATTTAGCCATTGACCAACCGGTCGATTGACAGAGTTTGGTTTTATCTCCTTAACGAGTAACAAAATGTAAAGAAATAAAGGTAACTATCTATTTATAAATAAAACATGCCAACACTATTTTAACGATGGCCTTAGGATGGCTCCACAGACCACTGGGGATGCTTCCAGACGCTACCAGTGGTCCGCGAATCACCGGTTAAGAACCACTGATCTGAACAGACCGGGCATGCAGGTCTCTTACCGACTAAAACCCCATGTCTCCATCTGCACTTTGGGACCCCGATACGAACACGCCAAAGTGCCTCCAGCGCTCGACATAAAAGCTCTCACCGGCAGAAAACTCTACAACGGCACTACGCAGAAGAAACTGGACGATTATTTCCACCACCGTTGCGTCTCCTTCTCCGACCGGGATCGGTTCTTTCTCGATCACGTTCCGCAGCCTCTTTATGAAGCATTACGCCCTTACCACATTTTGCCTTGAAACTTTTATAATGAAACATGAAAACAATTTGAGCTTTGTTTGAGGCTCAAATCAGCAATTTTCGACCTGTCAGTAATCGCTCCGTGTTAATCTATTGCGTAATTCGCCAGATCATTGCAATTTGCATAAAAACCCTACATTGATACACAGTTATGTGACAATAAACAAAGATATTATTCTATAACAGAAAAACTGCGTGTTTACCAAAGGAAAGTACCCATGCATTTATGTAATTATGTTAAGTTATGTTCACAGTATGAATGACAATATAACGCGTGCGTATTACAACCATGTCATTATGCTCTATCGGTTGCCATTAGATTTTTTATAATCTACACTTCACTCGCACTCCCGACTTCGCATACAATGTCTGTTTGAATAAATATGGAGTTAAAAGAATTACATATTTTAGCCCATATACGTCCCATAACTGAGCAAAGGTCTCAATTTTAAGAGGGGTAAGTCCAGTTTAAGATTTAACGCGGGTAGGTGGACTTCATTTTCTCATATTGATTTATTTCACCGTTTTACTATCCAACTAAACTAAAAGGTACTGTTTGACGTTTCCTACACTTCAAACTTAAACAATTTTGTACAGGCGTAACTCACACAATTTCAACAATATTTTTCGTACCAAGTTAAAAATTATGAATCTTCAAACGCTACATATTACTTTAGTTGGCTTATAGTGAGCAATACCTACTATTAATATTAAAAACTAGGTAACATGGAACAGTTTCTATTTTTTTATTATTTATGTTCCTTAAGTAAAAAAAACATTAACAAAACCTACCTTCATACTAGGATTAACTTCCTGAATCGTAGGTACATACATTTTAATAGTAAATACCCGGACTTTTATTAACAGAATGTAATTTTGTATCACTTTTCTATTAAATCAAGACGCTGTTTATTTGTGAAGGTGTGTAGTAGACAAGTGTTATTCTTTGCATAAAGTAACTTTGACTTTTCCTTCAACTCCGTACATTTCAAATAGCAAATGACACGATACACCTGACACCATCAAAGCCTATGTTATTGTAAGCAACCTAATTTTAGATTACCAAAATATTATTAAAGGATTAATACAGCTATTTCGAAGTATGGCAATAATAAAAATATTAATTCATTTATATGGCATCACAGTTTGCACAATCGGGAAATAGAACTTTTGGCGGGAATTCTCTTTCTCGGTCCGGCTACAGACGGCAAAGGTGGTCTTGAATTGCACACATTAATAGAATAAGTGTGTGACTGTATCCTTAAAGAATAAAATATACCGATTTTAAACGTTAAATACAGTTTACAATTACAAGAGTAGATACTATTTTTAACACAATCTTGTCATAATACATTTAATACGGTAGTAACAGTGGAGTAATAATAAGAGTGGTGCAGCCCACTGCAGCTGAACCGAGGGCCGAGGGTCTAGTCGCCAGGAAACCACGTCGCTCTACGTGTCGCCCGCGACTGCACTCCACTGCGAACGAACAGTCTTGATACTTGTACTAACAATTATATTTTTTATCTTTATGCCTTACATTTGACATGGTCAAAGTCAAAATTACGAGATGTAAGAGGCTTAGTATTGTTTAATACGATGTTAAAGTGGAGTAATCATAAATATAGGTTAAGCAACTTAAAAGTAACAAGGCGCCGGACAAGGACGGATTATACAGAGGTTGGAATATGATACTGGTAGTTCTTTGGAGACTTTTTAGTTTCATTCTGCTCGATAAACCAACGCCAAAGGCGGGGAGCAACAGTGAAGGGGTAATGTTCTTCAAAAAGGGTGATAACACCTTATTGAATAATTACAGGACCATTTCACTGATGGGTCGGATCTAAAACTATGTTCAAGGGTTATCACAAATATAGAATATATCACTGGGGCATAGATTTGATGACTTCCAGCGCCCGAACAAGTCGGCTTCCGAAAGGCTGCAATACCTATGGATTACATACATACGCTCGAGCAAACTATACAATAATCTGAGGATTACTTGCCACTTAGCTTAGCCTTTGTGGACGATGAGAAAGCCGTCAATTAATAGAGTCTTTGGACTGTGCTACAATCTCTTCATCGGTTCTATATTAATTATCATCACATCGAAGTGTTTATAGAATAACGCCAGTATGTCTAAATACAAAATCAGAGCCCGAGGGAATTCCAATAAAAAGAGTAGTGAGACAGGGAGGTATATCTTCGAAACTGTTTACTGTTGCCTTAGAAAATGCCTTCAAACTCTTGAAGTGGAAAGAATTTGGCATCAACATAAAAGGCGAGTTTATCAGTCTTGTATACCTTTAATTTTCTGACAACTTAGTAGTCGTGTAAAAATCTCTGCAGAACCTACGCCTTATCCTAGACCTCAGTAGAGTTTCTCAACAGGTGGGCCCTTAAATGAACATGGGCAAAAACAACACCACTGCTATGTAAAGGCTTTCCCTGCTGAGGATTGTGGACTTTGTAAATAAATATAAAAACAAAGTTTGCAAGTATCAAGAGTGTTGGGTGCGGCGCGAGTGTGAACACGTCGCGGCAGTCGCACGGTGCATCATCACTGACGAACTGCGCCGGCTTAATGATATGACACTCACATGCGTCTCTATATGCCTGCACATGCGCACATACTCACTGCACATACTTTAAGTACATACACTTGTACATAAAGATACTGCGAGTATATTTGTTAGTCAGCCTTCGACATTTAAAAAAATACATAAATTTCAACTTCTTTTAATAATATTTCAATCGAGTCATAGACGAGTATAGTGTTTTTTTTTTTTCAAACTTTTACAAAAAACCTAATGGGCGACCTATGGAGATTGCAAAAAATGCTGAGTACTGGCTGCTTCCATTATGTCATTATCATCTTTGAATGAGACATAATATCTAGGTTCCGCAATAGACTTCATGCGTTTGAAGTTGATGATGATGATGGTACAATTAAAATTAAAACACAATTTACTTGTTCCAAAAACGATCCATAGCAAATGTAACTGTTAAAACAAGCGTTGCCTACCGCAGTAAAATAAGTTGTTTGCAGGCGTCAAATCATTAAAGAAAAGTTTCGATATGCCCTTATTTATGCAGATATATATATTTATATGCAGAATTCGCCATTGTTCTTTCAGGATAATTGCAATTTCAGCCAGGATTTTCCAACCAGAAAAATCTTGTTTACGAAAAGAAAAATACCGCCTTTGAATTAGAGCCTTCTAATTCAAAGGACTTTTCTGTACACAATCCATACTTGCTGGCACTATACCAATTAAGGTATACAGGGTATATCTAGGCTGCTACCGAAAACGAAGCCGTATGGTAGTTTTAGTGACTTGAAACATAAGGCAACATTTTTTGTAATGCAACATCCTTTAATTTTTAAAGACGCTATGATACGCAGAAATTACGAGTATTATTTTAACAAAAACAATGAATTTACCAACCAAACACTATGATATTTAAAAAATCAGAAAATAAAAATGTTGTCCCGATTATTTGCGAAAATTTTAGTTGCATTGTGTTTGCAGTCACTAAAATTACCACCCGGCTTCCTTTAGCAGTCTTGATATACCCTATATATTTATATGTACCAAAAACACAGTAAGTGGGCAGGGCCTTAACATTTCCCTCGCGTGTATGTAAATAAGCCGTGTTATTGGGCATCAGCGAGTGTCCGTCACTCTTATAAGGAGCTCAAATAACTCCATCTGTCCACTTGTTCGTTACTTTTAAGGTACATTTCAGCGACAAGAATCTTTTAATATATGTCCATGTGCACCGTGTAACCTTTATAATTTTGTGTCGTTTTTGGAAAGGCTTCTGGCAGTGGACCTAATGATCCCTGATGCAGGGTGATAAATAGTGTTGCTTCGGTGCGTGCACTTTAAGAAAAGAATTAACAACACTATAATTTATTCCTAACTCTAGTAGGTTTTTTTAAGGAATATGAAAAACTTGTGTTGTTTTTGGAAAACCTGCCGGCAGTGGACCTACTGATCCATGATAATGCAAGATGATAAATAGTGTTGCTTCGTTGCGTGGAATTTAAGAAAATAATAAACAGTAGTATATATTTCTAACTCTAGTAAGTTTATTTCATGAATATGAAAAACTGCGACGCATCTTTTATATTACAACGTTGAATTAATGTGTGAGTTGTACAAACGTTTGTCCCGCTGTAAAAATCGAACTCGTATTCAGTCGTTTTATAGTTGTAAAGGACTATCAATAAGGCTCTAGTTCAATACTGCACCGATTAATGTATCCATAGCCAAATTAATAATGCGTTATATATTGCGTTTCCTGTTGATAGAGGCGGTAGTAAATACACCGCGGATCGTAGCATCTTGTGTCTGATTATAATTTGGATGCCTCAAATCATAATGTGCGATATTTTAGATTCCATTTTATATTTGTTTACCTTGTGGCATATAATCATCATCCCTAAACTCAGATGCAGGGCGTCCTCTTATGTTTAATTATTGGTAATATAAACCAACTTCGTTCAATATATTTTGATACATGGTAACCGATGTCCACCAATTATTTCCACCACTAGCGATTTGTCTTTCTTACTTTACCACTCTCATTTTTAGTACTGTAAAACTACAACACGGAGTTAAATATTCGACTACGCTGTACCTTGAAGTATTAAGGCAATAAGAGTGTCGAGTCCTGTGACCTGACAGGCAGTTCCCATGGCAGCCGCGAGGACACAGTCAGGGTCGTGTGTCGAGCGAGCGGCGACGCACGTCGGTCACGCGCACGCGCACCGCACGTCCCACAAGACGTAAAAATCACATTTCCGGTGCCGGCAGCTACGGCGGGAACCAGATAACGTGAGCCGGCCTCTCTCCACTCACACACAAACTCACACACACGCACACAAAAACAGACACAAAGTCACAAACACGCACAGCTCACTTCCTGGCGACATATCACAGGATAGTGACGTGCGCGCAGGGTCACGTCGCATCTAACACATTTATCAAACATATTAGTCGATCATTTTGAACAGGAAAAGGATACTCAGATCATCTTTACCTCATTAGGTGTGTTTGTTCACGTATGAGGCGCCAGGATGGTTTGTCGTATTTGATGAATGAATATTCGAACTTCATAACATATACCAATGGTAGAGTCATTCTTTAATATTGAGTAAAACAAATCATCCTGATTGGATACTTATATTACAGAATACGACAAGTGACATACTTAGTCACAGAACCCATAATCTTTCTTAACTGAATTACTAAGGACCAGCAACAAGTTTTGGGTACTCCAGGTGTTATGGATGCCGATTGTATTTACGTTCTGTCACAACATCTAACTATTTCTAAATCGAAAACATAAGAGCAATCGGTTCGTCTGATAGTGATTAAGCATCGCCATAAACAACTTTTGGGCTGTGTCCGGAAGGCCTATGATAGGCCTTCAACCTTGGCTTTTATGGCTTTTAAGGGATGAGACGCGTCACAAGGGAGACTGATTCTGATTGAGTAAACAATGCATAGCGGCGGTTTTGATTATGATAGTTCTGTACTGGACTGTATCAGTCCAAAGCGTCTCAATGAAAGGCACGGGCCCGCTCTACAATCGGTAAATCGATTGGCGGACTTTACATAACATAGACATACTTATAAAGTCGCTTCAGTCTGCAAGGTTTCCTCAAAATGGCTTCCTTCACCGTTAAAGTGCGTGGTGTATCAATGCAGACATGGCTCCGAAAAGTCAGAGGTGTGCCCTGGTATTTGAACCCGCTACCACAGTGAGCATGTTGGCAGATGCGTCTAGTCCGTTTACCAACAGGCCAGCACGACAGTCTTCAACAATGCTTCATTCGCTACTCTGTACAGGGTGACAACTACTAATGATGCAACAAATCTAAATTCGGGTCTCGTCTATAATTAGTTTTATAATTGATTCAATATAATAATATAGTGAACTGTACCATATTTGACTCGTATTTAACTCTCATACGACCCATGATAAGCTCCGACAATAATATTATAAAGAGGAAAGATTTCATTGTTTGTTTGCATTGAATAGACTCTAAAACTACTGGACCGATTTGAACAATTCTTTCACCATTAGAATCCTACATTAGCTCTGATGAACTTAGATGATATAACATCTTCAAAGTTGTGTATCTGCGCCCAGGTGGAGCAAAGCCATGTCAAGCTAGTCTCTAATTAAAACAAAGCAAGAAAAATTCAACCTCAATGTTTTTAAATCAATTATTTTTTGCTTACTTTATTACTTGTACCACCGGATATAACTTATGTTTCAGAATGGGATCAGGAAGGTAACTTGCTATTGAATTGTAACGCATGGAATATGTGACATTGGGGAGTTTTGAATATAAGGCGTACCTACTTCGTAATGCATACGTAGGGTTTTTACTAAGTTTTTATTGGTTACAGCATTCTTTAATAAGAGACAATTGTAATAATATGTTCTCCCAATTAGCATCACGCATCGTTAAAGAAATATGTTAAGTCAGTTTATCGCGTTATGTAGGTGGCGCCGCCTTTCGTGGACATTGCTCAATAAAAAAGTTTATTTTAACTTTACAGCAAATTATATATTATTATACATTAGTTTAATAATGCAATGACATTTGGAAACGACTTACTCCCTTCAAAATAGGCTAGTAAAAACTCAACAAATGTATTAAAGAAACCCGCTTGTAGCCGCGCCGCCCAAAGCCGCTGCCAAGTGAAAAGCAAAAACTGCAGACACCGTTGCACGCGCGGCTGATGGTACCATTACGAGCAATGTGCATAAACTCCGCGGAGGCACCAAAAAACCTCCCCCAGTACAAGATAATCAACGAGGCGTTTATGGCGCGCGCACTACTTCGAACCAACTGCGATACAATTCAATTGCATAGAACACCTTTGCCCACCCTCAATATGTTTATAAGCCATTGTGCGACCACGCCAAGAAAACATAGTTGCGTTACCGTACTCTGCCATAAAAGAGAAGGCAAGAGGGGCAGGCAGCCGCGCACGTCGCCACGTAAAAATAGCACCTGCGATACATGAACACAAAAAAATTGAGTCGCCGAGCCACTGCAGCCGTCAGCCGGCCATCCATCAGCTCGCCCACCACATACGTATGGGCTCATAAGCGGTGGCGAGCGGCCCGGCGCATTACCATACCGCTCCTCCGGCACCGCAACACCGCACTAATTACACAATTTGCGTATCAACGCGTTCAAATTTGCTTCTCGCGAGTGTCGCCACCCGCGCCCTGGAAACTCGCCGCCAGTGCCTCGTCTTAAGGCGCACTATCGCCAAACATCTTACCGCCGGCCACTAAGACATCGGCAGAATTGCTGATCACCATTGTAATGTATGCTAAGCGGACACACCGCGCCAATTAGACTAGTAAACGCGCTGGGCTCGGCCGTCGTGCCGCCGCCGTCACGCGTCACGCCGCAATTAGCGCTCGTCGGCGTATCGTTGACTTGTTTATTGACTCACGACCGCATCTGATATGCTCGGGACGCGGCCCAGTCGCCGGCATCGCGCGAATCCTAACCCGGAGAAAGGGGAAGAGGCCGGCGAGGCGTCAACGAAGGCACGTTTATGCACCAGCGCAGCGAGTCGACGACGCCTGTCCGCCATGCTGACGGCGGCGCGGGAGATGCGGTGCGAGGTTGCGTGGGCGACGCGGAGGATGTGCCCGGTGGCGCCGCACGGGGAATTTCCCATGCAGACCACGTTATTAATAAGGAGAGAGGTCGCGCGGCTCGTGAGCTCCTACGCGCCCGCCACCGACACGAACAAAATAGTCGAAAAAGGCGGCGGCGCGCGCTCGTGACGGGAATGTCGCTGATGTTATGTATTTCAGCGCGCACTCATTGTATTATAAACCGCTATTGTTTCGTAGTTCGCGCCTGGTCGGGCGCGCCGCCCCTCCCCGGCCCGGCGTGGAGACGTGACCTTGGCCCGGGTGGTGCAAAGTAGCGGCAGGGCTGGTGGCGCGGCGTGGTGGCGGCGCGCGGGTGCACGTGCGTGGGCGCTCTCTCCCACGGTCGCCGATTGATTAACGGTGCATTTCGCGCGAGCGGCTGGACGTGAGAACGCCCTACGAGCTGATATGCGACATTCGCGCCGTGTCGCCGCCGCGTGACAGAATTGCAAGCGAGCGCGAGAGCCGCCGCCGCGCCGCCACCTCGCCACGCCACGCCATAGATACGGCGCGACGTGACCGGGGTGCCGACGCACGCCATGTCATCACATGTCACCAAAACTAATCCTAGATTTGAAGATTGCGCGGTGCTCGCTCGCCGTACGCTCTATATTTGATTGCCTCTACTTAAGCATAAACTATGTCGTCATCCTCTTGATACTCTGTTCACGTTCAACACAAAGAAGAGAGAAAATCTATTCATTGTGCTGTAGAGACTTTAAATAAGTTTGTCTTTTCTCGAATCAGTCAAATTAACCATGATCTCTTCTTCATTGACAATTTTGCGTACCTAAACATGGCAATAATATTGTCAATCATTATAAAGGGCTAGTTTATTACTTATTGGTCCTAATCTCCCGGCAAATGTAGAGCTTTACGATTAGAAAGGTTTTATTGGATCTCTAAGAAACTGATCTTTAGTGCACAGGTCCACCACTGTACACAACTAATCATCACAAAATCACAATTCAGCATGCGTTGCCACCGACATTTTCTACCTAGGGAACTCCGCCTTTGGTACAGTTCTTATTTTAGTACCTATTTCCGAAAATGTATTAGTTATGACATCATTCAGAAAGCCTTAAAACGCAACTTCAGCATAAATAATATGGCAAAACAACTCAAGTCTCACAGAAAATTAAGAAAAGGCCATTTTAATCCGCTAGGGATGTACAAAATCCCGCAAGCTTTCAATTTACAGCCTGTATTCAGCTTTACCACTAAGGCGAGAATAAACAACATTAACACGTTGAGATAACTTAATAGCGATCTTAATACTTGCCAGGCGCGACATTTATCTCGCCACATAGTTTAACAATCAGGTAATGTTGTTAACGATATCACCAACACCAAGACCTCTCATTCTTAACATTAACTACTAAAGTATAGTTCAACTTATCCTGGTATTCGTATCTATGCGCAGCCATCAGGCAATTACTCGCGATTAACATAACATTTAGTAAGTAAACCGAGCGGCTCGCCATCGCTCCACGTGGGTTCGATTACTGAGAATAGCATGCAATTGTACAATACATTGTTTTGAACCATGGCGCAGAGTGCCATATGAACTGTGAAGTAGTAATAGTATGTGGACCTGTGAGCTTGATTCAGAACAAAATCTATGAACAAATAAGATCGGTATTGATAGGCAACGGTTAGACTGTAACCCTTGCTAAACCCCTTAACAATTTAAGAACCAAATCTTGTAGCTCTGATACTTTGAAACAATGCAACCTTAATTTTTTTTTCTCAGCAATATTTCAAACATACAATAGCAAAGTGAAGTGAAGTGGAAGTTGGCTGGTCACATTTGTCGGATAACCGACAACCGTCGGGGTAAACGTGTTCTCGTGTGGAGACCACGCCTGGGCAAGCGTAGCGTACAACGCCCTCTAACCAGGTGGAGTGACGATATTCAAAAGATGGGAGCGGTTGGAGTCGATGGGCTGAAGATCGTGCCCAGTGGTGTGCCATAGGAGAGGCCTATGTCCAGCAGTGGTCGCGAATAGGCTGATCATGATGATGATGATTATGAATGGCAAAGGCTATCTGAACAGACCATCAATTGTATATTTTCCTACTTAACTACAGTCTATCCATAATACTATCAGCCCATATAAAATCTCAATAATTGGATTGGGAATCCAACCTGTAGGGCTTAGGTCTTAGTAACCCACGTTGTATTAGTATCGGTTGATTATAAATTTGACAGCCTCCGTAGCGCAGTTGGTTAGACGCCGCCTGTGAAACGAGAGGCCGCGGGTTCGATCCCCGTACCGAGAGAAATGTTTGTGCGGCCCACAAATATTTCTTCCGGGTCTGGGTGTTTGTGAGACCGAAAAGTCTCTCGTAGTTCTTGATACCCACGACACAAGACTCGATCTTAGTGTGGGGTCTGGACTATGTATGTGACTGTTGGGTGTTATTTATTTATTTATTTATTATAAATATGTGTCAAATATTATTTATGAAATTCTTATAAACTCTTAGGAAAGTGGTGTGCACCTTCTAATTGCACTAAAGCTTCTATATTGTAAGGGAGATACTCGGGTATAAATAGGCCGATATTATGTTCATAAAAACTATCAATTTGCAAGTCGGGCTTATGCAAATTCAAAAATATCTATTTGCATCTCTAAACGATAGAGAGATAACTTTTCTATTATCCGCTGCCTGGGCTGCTGCGCAATGTACAGCGTCCAACACAGAGGGTACATTTTGAGAGCAGGACCCTAATTGGTTGAGCATATAATCAATCCTAGGACATAACAGTATTTATTTTGGCTACCAACAAGTTATCATAATCATGCAGAATTTAAAAACGACTCCCATATCGGAATCACATGGAAATCACCTGTCTTTTACGGCGCCTTGCTAAAACTTGTCCCTGATATCCGTTGTCTAGGCTATGTGCAGTATAGGCTGTGTATAGAGAGAGTATTTTTTGTGAGCGACACGTGAAAGCGGCGGTGTGGCGGTGTCGTGATGAGCGCTGATGAGGGAAAGCACCGGCAGTGCGCCTGCGCATAGCAAACAGCTTTCCAACACGCCCCGCCACTGACATCCTAATTCAACACACCCCGGTACCGACAATGGGCGGGGAACAATAATAAAAAGGAGATATTAAATTAAGTAATAAAGATGCAAGTCGCTAGATGCAGGCGGCTGCGGGAACCTTAAGAAAGGACTATGATGAATGATCATATGTGTAAATTGCGCTGTTGTGTTTCGAATTAAAGGACATTATACTTAGGTACTCTACTGGACAGATTGACTTAACATCTTATGTCTCAGGATGGCGAGCGCAGTGGAATGCCAAACATGACTTTGTAATTCATAGTATTGTTTGGTTTTACCACTGTTTATAAGCAGTCGTATCGGCACCCTAGCCCCGAAAATCATTGCAATAAAAAAAATCAGCAACGAACTTCTCGTGTCTGAAAATCATGTGATTAACACTAAAACGTAACAAAGGTTTATACCCATGTGGAAACACGTGCCACCCAGAATTCACGAGTTTATTAAATTCCCAAGATATGATAGGCGAGCCTATTGTCATGGAAAAAACAGTACTTTAAATGGCAACGATCTATCAATATACACATAAACCCGAAACGCTAGAAGTGTATCCCAGAATTTGAACCATTCTTCCTTAGCAACAAGCCAACACTTGCAAATAATATCTGCTAAGGTATGTGCTATGAATTACGTGATGACGTCAGTGGCGCCAAAATAGCAGTCGCGCTCCATAAAAGTAACGGTGCGTCGCGCGCCCTCGCGATCCGACCTGCCCACGAGTCACGCCATCATGCAACTAGATATAGTTAAATGAGCTTGGAGACTTTACCCCCCTTCTAATTTGATATTATTTATTTATAAAAGAAATGAAAATTAATTATTATATATAAATATAAGAGTATATTGGCTTCTTAAATTTACGCAATACACATTGAAATAAAACTATTTACGGATTTTATAGCGAATTTGGTTTAATTTTTACGTTTTTTAACGTCCCGACGTTTCGATTACTTTACAGCTTCCGTGATAAAATTCGTAAATAATCGTTTTATTTCAATATAAGAGTATATGTCATGATTTATGACGTTTTCTAATTTGTATTTGACACATAGACGCTTCTATTGATAATCACTTTGAAGTCTCAAGTGTATAAATATGTATAACCAAATGTTTTTTTTCGAATTACAGGTAAATATACCTGTTTTTCAAATCCAAGTCCTGACTGCCATCATGTACTTGGCAACTATAATCATAGTTTTGCCCACTAACCGTACTAAGAATGAGTTGGCAACCTGTTGATATTTTGACGTCAACTATCAAGAATAGAATTCCTCGAAATTCAGGGTATGTATAGGAATTGTTTTGTTAGATTAGGTAAGTATATTTACCTTACAAAGTTTGCAGAAACGCTTAGATATTGTAGAGCCGAAAAGTCTGTCGTACTTTTTTATATTGCAAAACAGACAGTTATGAGTAGGTACATAAATATATTCAGAGCTGCGTGTGTATTTCATATGTAAGTGTGTATTATTCTTCTTCAACCATGAACTTCCATATAAGCTTGGGCCCGAAAAGTTTGCCATACTTTATGATATTAATGAATACATACATCTAACAGGCACACAGATAGTCCTGACCCCACACTAAAATTGAGTCTTGGTAAGGCTATATAGTCCACCATGCTGCCCTAGAGTGGGTAAGCGAACTTTTGCATTCTATAGTATTTTTTCCGAATATGCAGGTTTCCTCCCAATGTTTTCCTTCATCGTAATACTGCGTGGTGATTGACTATACTCACATGTCTCCGAATAGTTAGTTATTTTATGACTCAATAAATAAAGAAGTTGTCGTATAAGTTTTCGTTTATTTCTCAACGCATCAATATTACGGGCGTGTGTGAGGAAGTGGCTGCATTGTAGGCGCGCTCCACTTTTTGCTTCACTCCGGTATTGAGTGACTCATCTCTAGACCAGTCACTGATTTATACCTCTTATACAATAATATTGCTTGTTGGTGGTAGGATATTTCTATGGTATATAAAGGTTCGCCAGCGTGGCTATACGGCCTAACCCCTCTCAGTGGTACTTTCGATTTTAGAGGAGGCCCCTACAATGGGATGTATATGGGCTGAGACAGATACAGACAGGTAGGATATTTGTCTGCCAACCCTCATAGACAACGTTGGAAAATTCGTCATAGTGAAACGCAAGTATGTCCGATGTATAGGTATCTGGTTCAGTCAGGTCATTATGTTTGCTGTAGACTGCACTGTATTTACAATAATAGTATAGGTATTTTTATCACACGTGTTGTAATTATCCTATCATCACATTCCATAACGGGGCGTCAGATTGTTTTTTATAACTACAAATACAGACATTGTATGTATGAGGACTTAATGCCATAGGCATTCTTTGCCAATCTACGTTATACCCTTTTCTTTGTAATGCTATGAAAAAGAATTGAAATTGATTAAATAAATAACACCCAACAGTCACATACATAGCCCTGAGCCCACACTAAGATCGAGTCTTGTGTCGTGGGTATCAGGAACTACAAGAGACTTTTCGGTCTTACAAACACCCGAAAGAAATATTTATGGGCCCAAACATTTCTCTCAGTGCGGAGATCGAAGCCGCGGCCTCTCGTTTCACAGGCGGCGTCTAACCTTATCAATCGTGTAATTAACAGTATTAATCTAACCGTGTATTGATCTTTACATTACTTACTTACTTACTTATAATCAGTTGTCGCATTCATACATAGTCATATTTTGTAGCTGTGATTTGTACAATCATTGTAGAGTGGCTTATAAATCGAAAGCGACCAGCCGAAACGTTAGTCACAGGTCTAATCCTAAAAAAGATATAACCCGCAATAGTCTAGTGTGGTGGACTATAGACTATCCTAAACCTCACAATCAAACTCCCGATCTTATTGAATTTCCATGGTTAGCAATGGACCACATCATTTATAATATGAAATGAAAACAAAAATAATTTATTGAATCCATTAAAATGTTCTACATCATTTAGATTCAGTATGTTTTTTTATCTATCACCCGGTTCGAAAAGCGGTTTTCACTACAGAAAAATGGGCAAGAAACTATAGTGTTGCTCTTTTCAAAAACAGTTTACAACTTGGTGATTATTATGGCCTAACCACTTCAACAGTACTTTCGTTTGTAGAGGAGGCCTTGCCCTGCAGTGGGACGTATATGGGCTGATACAGTATTTATAACAGACTGCACTCACCATCAGTTGAAGCATAGTCCATGCCGTCCATATAAAAAATGATATTGTTCTAGTACAGTGTGCCGTGACGAATCGTCGGCAGCGCGCGGCGTGGCTCACTCGGTGTCTATACAACAGCCTTTGTGTCTTTGTTACAGTAGCCGTTGTCAGACAACTGTTCTACAAACTGTCTAGTATTTACTACTAACAGCCGTTCTCTATACTCTACCTATCTTTAACACAAGATTTCATTAGATATTTTTATGTTTCAGTTAACAAAAATGGAGAGGTATAGATATGGTGCAAATATTTATAGATAGCTTAATTAGAAAAATATATGCGTCTTTTTTGTTTAATGACGCGTAAAATTGTAACGATATATGGCCGTTCTCTATATCCTATCTATCTTTAACTAGATGTTAAACTGGCTACCATTATTGTGTCGATTCAATGCTACAATTTATTAAACAAAGATAGACATATATATTTATCACGCCTAGCTATCTACAAACATATGTCGTATAAACATATATCTATAGTTTTGTATCTTTGCTAACTGAAACGTAAAATGCATCGAAATATCTAATGAAATCCCTAGTTAAAGACAGATCGATTATTGAGAACGGCTGTAAGTCATAGTAGCTATTTTAACCCCTTATTAAAGATAGGATATAGAGAATGACTGTAAGAATACTGAATCATAAACTACCGAGCTATATTAATATACAAAACAGGCACACAATTAAACCTTAACTCTCAATAAAGTTAATCAAGTTATGTGTGATGGATATTAGAAGAAGGGTGTTGGGTCTCACAAAAGCAAAGGGCCAACCCAATATTTATAGATTAGACTAAATATGTGGGTCCTCTATGAGCAAAAGTTTATCGTCCATGAAATTGACGTAATGCAGGATGTTTGTCACTCACTCTTTCAACTCTTGTACAGAACTCTAAATTATGTAGGTTCCACACAATATTTTTCTTAATTATAAAGCAAACCATAGCAATACGTAACCATAAAGATACTAGTGCCATATAAATAGTAGTACACTAGATAGCTCACGATGTGAATTGACGAAAAGCTAAAATCCGCCTTATGAACAAAAACGAGACTCTACCACCTTAGCATTCCTCTCCCCCTAACTAAACTATCATTAAAAACTTTTGTCTATACCCTACTATTGTAACAATAACCTGTGATGTTATTTGAGTACCAACCGGCGCGGCGTAGCAAGTGACAACTGTTGTGTGTCGGCGCTTTGTGTCGCCGCAGCGGACTCAGCAAACACAGTGCTTCAATATTAGAACATAGTACACAACACACAGCTTCCTGGTAGACGCGGCACACTGGCAGCACCACACGTGGGCACACCTGTTGAATATTGAAAGAGGGTGGGTAAATAAATTAATGTGCCGGTAAGCAAAACGGTTGTCCGTCCAAATGCTGAAGGACGATGTGACAAAAGTTACAGAAAGTCGCGGAATAAAACTTTCTAAAAATTGCTATAGAAATTCTCGGAGGCCTCCGCTTAGTGGATTACCTTTGACGGAAATGTAAGGGAAGATATATTAGGTTTTAATATGAAAGGGGGTAAAGATGTTGGTATAGAAAGTAATATAATTCTGATTAGATTTATTTAAAACTTGCTGTTATTGTAGGAACTGTTAATTTCAAAGTGAGAGCATAAAGTAGGTTTTTCAATATAACGGCCAGAATTGAATTATTTAAAAACCCAATGGCATTCAGGAAATTTTATGTATCAAGCTACATTATCCGTGGAGGTGTCTAACGAAGTGTGATGAGGTGGCGTGTACACAGGCATCTGCTTGGATCAACACCTGTGTGACGAGTAGCGGAGCTGTGCCGGCTGCTACAAGACAAATCAATGCCAACCACCCCGCCGCCACTCGCCACTCGCTTCCAACACACATAATTACCTCCGCCGCTTCTATGGAAATACAACCTTTTTCTACCTCCAACGCATCCGTCCACCAACAATCTGTTCACACAGTAGTTAACAAAGTTAAAACGATACAGCTTTACATATTTTAAGATTCGAAAACAAAAGCGGACCGACAAAAAACTAACGGGAGCCGAGGCCCTTAACGCGTCCGACCGATCAGACTTTCGTCCGACAAATATAAATATCGAGTTTAATTTTTTTCAAACTCTGTCAACTAAACGACGTTCATATGTATGAGGGATGTCGTTACGTCTAAAGATGCTTTTAATGTAAAACGCTTTTCAAAAAATATTGTGCAGTGGCGACCGACTCGCGGTCCAAAAACAACGGGCCGGCCCCCCGCGCGCCGCGCCGAGCGCCTCCGCGCATCAATACGCTGATGGAACTTTTAGGGACGTATAAAATACGGAGTCATTGTCTTTTTTGCGCGTTCGGTTTGCGCGCGCGACGCGTCCCCGGAATACCAACGAGGCGCGCCGCCGCCGCGGAATGCGCCGCTGCCGCGCCACCGCAGCGCCCGCGACGCACACCGCGCCACACCACACGCGGCACTCGCGCGCCACGCCACGCAAACGCCACATGTCGCAGCACGGCGCCGCCACGCCACGCGACGCACACGGCCGCGACGCGCCTCGCGCACTCGGATTACCGTAGATAACCATCTTGATGTGAACAAAGCGGAATTGATTTCTTTATCAATGAATTTTTTGCTATTTGCGAGACAGTTTAAATGTTTAGCGCTCACGAGATGTTTATCGCGTCCATAATGAATTAGAGCGGGCCTGCGAGCCAGCGCCGCCGTGCGCGTCAATGGCGCTCGCAAAAACGCACCGTTTAACATTCACCGTGAATTGTAATGATTTATTAACGTCAATGAAAGCGGCCGATCTCCGGCGCGTACATAACGACATGTATGTATGCGCTGTAGGCACTCGCGTGTAATTTGTCGCGGCGCTTTACATCGCACAACGATCACAACTACTCACGTTATTTACATAGTCTGCGAGATGGCAGATACGGGCGCACTCGGCCCGGTCCGAGCGAAACACGTAGATTTTGCGGCAAAAAATAGTAAAGGAGCATTGTAGCGAGTGCGACGTGGTCGGTGGTGGCGCGGCGCGGGTCACGCGCTGAGCGCTGGTGCCGCGGCTTTGTGCGCGTATCAGCCGCCGCACATCTGCGCAGCCCCGGCTAATGATTATCATTACGGTAGCTCCCGCCGCCCACCATACTAATGTAATCAACACTGCCTCGCCAGCGCCATCCTCTCACCTAAAATGGCAGCCAGCTTCCACACATATTCTTCACGCTCGCCGCGCTTAGAACGGAAAAATACCAGTAATATTTGCAACAAAAAATTCATAACCAAATTCAAAGTGCAATACTTCGTAGTATTTTAAAACGTCACCAATTACCACTATAGTGTTCTACTATAAACTAAGTTCTAAGAAATTCTTACAACTTAACCCTACAATGGAAGACTTATCATCTGTCCCCTCTAGATAATATTCAATGTATTGAGAAAAGTTTACTGAGGGTGTGGTAAATTGCATCACTTATGTGATTATAGGCAGATGCTCATTGTTCTCTAGGAATTACCTGCGCGTGCGCACTTTCGCTATTCAGTTTTTATAAACAGAAAATTTATAAGACGGCACATTTTGTGGAATTACAGGTGTAAGAAGCCCTTAAATGTAAGATGTCCGAACGAGAGCTATTGGCTAAGTTTGTTATTTTACCTACAACTCACACCTTGAAGTTAAAGTGCACCTAGTTTTTAACAAAACCCTATAAAGATGTCAACAGTTATTTTATACCACTACGGACCTTGGTAACAGTTACATCAATGCATGATAAATTATTTAATATATTTATTTATTTTAAAAAAGTCTAGTAATACAAATTCAACCCATTGAAGCCTAGAACACAAACTATTAGTCGAACCAAAAGTTATAATTTCATCTTGACTATACGTTTTTATTGTTATAGTGCATATATTTCTCGTGTGTATGCATCTAATTTTTATTGGCAATTAACGCATTGGGTGTTTTCCAATGTCTTTTCATTCCAACTTCTTTCAGACTCAGAAAGAGGTGACATGCAATCTCGTAATTTCCAAAGACAATGTTCTCCCTCTGATTCTCCTCAACGTCAAGAAGTTTGCTGTTAAACTAAGGATTCTCCTGAGGATACAACACTATATTATATCAGATGGAAATTATTTGGCGATTTATTTTTCCATACAGAAATCTTACGGTCAATATAAAAAACAAAGGATTGAATAATACCCACACCGACGGCCATAACCAAAGGCCATCTACAAGTTTACACTTATAAGCATGCTTATAAGTACCTAAATTAACACATTTTATCTTTTCACATTTCTACAGAATAAAAATATCTGTAAATATTTTGACTTTGAAACGACTTCGCATATCTTTAGCATCAATCAGAAGAGGTACATACATTTATAAAATTACCTACATTGTAAAATGACTTCTAACCTAAATGGATTAGTAACTCACAGTTTTTGTACTACCAGAGCAAAAGACCTTCTTATACTGGAGATTAAAGAGAGAAATGAGATTAGCATAAGTTTAACCCAAAATATTTCGAGATTCGCTGTAACTTATTTTTCGTTGTTGGTCATATTTTTTTTTAATATTAACATCCGTAAATGCTCTAAAGTACATTAACAGCATTGCTAATTACAACAAAAATCTACTGAAAAGGTTAAGGTAAAACAATTACAAAGCTTAGAGTTATCAGCTCATTTGCGCAAACTTGTATTTGAGTGAATGTCTATTTAGCAATACGTCATGAGAAAACTAACATATTCTCCTGTAAATTTTACACAATTTCGAAAGTGTCACCTAAAATACTTACCAGCACTAGGCATTATTTTTTACTATGCTCCAAATCTCTTTCTCTAGTAGAGACTTTAGCGTTACCATAGGACACTATGTATCCACAATCTATATATGTACATCACTATTTCTACAGCCATGAAGGTAAAAGCAAAAATGATAAATATAATACTGGCTCCGCCTGACATTCACAGTTCTTCTAATTCAAACTTATGTCAGTCTCAATCACAGGATCTTTACCTACCGCCATACCAGGCACAAACTCGGCGGGCAACTCATACCAGATTAATATTTCCATCACCTCCAATTATTTATTTCATGATTAATTTCGTTGCGGGTTAAAGATAAGTTAGACGTTCCCGGAGACTCGGCGAGATTCAATGCTCAGTGTCATTAAAATGTGTGCCACTGCTGATCATGATTTACAGTGGCGGGTGTGAGAGCAGGACAGTCACTAACTCATACGAGATTTTCAAACAAGAATTTCATACAAATATCTCACCCTGGTACACAAACCCTGGACCTCACATCCTCAGCTACTAGTTATTAAAACAAAGTAACATTGTAGCACAGTTCGCCACGGTGTCACGGTATTATTACCCGTCGCTGCTCCGTCAAGAAATGCACGGCCTCATTACTCATTCCGCACTCGTCTATACAATATTTATGTCACTCCGGGCTGGTTTTTAGAGCTCACAAACACACACACGCACACATACACACACACACATACTCACACACACATACCGTTAGCGGGTGCCGGCTACAATACGGACAAAACATCTCTGCAGTGAAGTATTTTGGTGGATGTGTTGAATGTCAATGCGGCATGCAGTAAGTGTTCGGTTCCTGGGATCGTTATTGTTGGTTTGATGTGCAGTGTTTTGTTGCCGAGTGGAGGAAAATAATACTTTGATAGGTTAGTAGTGGTGATTTAATTTCCTAGGCGGAAAAAACTTTTAAGTGGATTTTTAAATAAGATTTGGGTTTTTTCTCTGAAGGAACTACTGAGACAGAAAAGTCTCACTACTTTAATAGAACTAGTTTATTTACACTATTCTTCCTTATTATAATTTATTTGTTATTTTTATCAACAAACACGCTGACGTCGAATTTGCTTAAAGGGTAGGTAGAGGTGGTACTAGTACCACCTGCAGTTCGCCGAACTTTTATTTCTATCCCAAACATGTGATAAGGGGTGAACCTATCGCCATACTGGGAACAAGTTACACTAGAAGACAAAGTTGCAATAGTTCAAGGAACTGTGGAAGGAATTACTGAGACTAAACCCGAATTTCAGTGGTAACCTAAAAGAATTACGCTAGACAGAAGACGGTTTCTGTAAAGATTTGTCACACCTAGTCCTGACCAGTATCTGTATCAGAACGACCTAGACGTGATACATCAAACAAATAAGTATTGAAGAAAAAAGAAAAGAAAGCAGTGCATTTACAAACATTTGTTTCACAGCCTCGCTTTGACAACCGGATTGTTAAAAGTGCCTCAGTATTTAGAGGTAATAATTAATATAAGTTAGAGCGGTGAAATAAATAGATTTGAACTCTTAACGAAATATGGGTGACCTGATTTTTTTTTTATACCATATATATACTATATACATACATACATACATAAACGCACTTTTTCCCAGAAGGGGTAGGCAGAGGTGCCAGGACACTCACATTTCGCCTTGTATGTTCCGTCCCACGATATGATAGTCGAGCCTATCGCCATATCGGGCACAAATTCCTGACTCTGGGCTGATAATGAATAGAAAAATCCAATGACACTGTCCAACCCGGGATTCGAACCCGAGACCTCAGCTTTGTAACCGTACCATAGTACAACTACGCCACCGAGGCAGTCAAAAAGTCAAAGTTATACAATATATTTTGTATTATAATAGGCATTTTACTTGTGATAGTTCTCTCATATGTGAGAGGCCGCCTAGGTAGGTACCACCGCAATGTTTATTTCTCCCGCCGAACAGCAGTGTAAATGCACTGTTGTATTTTGGATTGAAGGACATTGTAGCCAGAGTAACTACTGGACATATTAAGACTTAACTTCTTATGTCTCAGGATGACGAGCGCAGTGCAATGCCAAGCATTGCTTTGTAATTCAGCTGTCGCTTGGTTTTGCTGCTGGTTATGAGCGATCGTATCGATTACCATCAGGCGAACGGCATGCTCATCTCGCCATTACCAGCCAAGCAAGTATTACACAGAACAAAAATTTAATAACATTTCAGAAAGTCATGCGATACACCACGCATCTTACAGGTTGCTGTAGAATTCTCAGGGAAGACCTATGTATTTTCTTTTTAATATTTTTTTTTTCTTGAATTTGTACCTATACAATAAGTACTTGTGAAAGAACGGAGCGAGAGATAAGGAGTGCTCCAAAAATGCAACTAAATACTTTTTATTGTATTTCTATTCATTTATGTTAGTTCAGCAGTGAACTTCCTATACCTAGCTAAAGATGATGATATTGTAGTAAATCAATTGTTTGTCCACTTATCCTTATAAATAGCTAGAGGGTGGAGCCAAGTATTTGTCATGCGATGGAGCGGAAATTGGTATCTTTAGAGGTCGCGATGACGCTACTCACCACTACTAGACCTTGGAAAACCACAAGCTGTGACACAGAGCCTCGCCAAACATACTACACAATACTTCATGGGTATATAATGTTTTATGCCGACAGAAACTAACTACAACGCTGTTGATAAGGGCAGTTTCGCCGTTCAATACAATTTGGATAGCCTCCGTGGCGCATTTGGTTAGACGCCGGCTGTGATGTGCCGCGGTTTCGATCCCCGGACGAGACAAATATTTGTGTGATCCACAAATGTTGTTATGAAAATAATTAATTATATTACTTGAGTAACAATTCTTTGAATCCGGTGTGCACAAACGTTACAATTCAACAATAAAACAAATTAACATCGCACCGCCATATTGGTATACTTTTCTTTTTCTTTCTGTGAACATACACATTTTAGAATTAAAGTTAACCCTTCAGTACATTAGCACCACCGACGTCAAAGTAGGTCGGATGCGGGTGACCATCCAGGATGCCAGAAATAAGACGAAGACGCAACCCTAACATTTTTGCAAGAATTTTTATGACAGATTGGGGGCGTAGTCGCAACCTAGCAAACGCTTTTGTAGCAGTCTCACCAAGAGCGCTTTAGCAACGACATTCAAGACGCCAGTGACACTAACATAACCTCTGAGTACCAACCCTAAACAGCATTATACCTAAGCTAGATATTAATGGGTCCTAATAACCGCACCTCGACAAAATGTTATTGTCACACGCGCCGTCCGAGCTGTCCTGCGGAACAATTAGCCGCGGTTACACAATGGCCGCGCTGTGACACTGCGGGTAGAGAGTCGCGTGTAGCGGGATCGTGTATAGTGAGCGCTGCTAATGTTGCTGTTCTTGCAGTGACGTGTGCATGCATATAATTTAATAGGTCGTAGTGAAACTTATGACTACCTCCGTGGCGCTGGTGGTTAGACGCCAGCCGTGAAACAAGAGGTCGCGGGTTCGATCCCCGCACCGAAACAAATGTTTGTGTCATCCACTAGTATTTGTGGGTCTGGGTGTTTATGAGACAGAAAAATCTCTCGTAGTTTCTGATAACAAGACACAAGACTCGAATTTAGTGTGTGTCAGGATAATGTATGTGACTTTTGGGTGTATTTATTTATGTATTATTTATTGGTGTCATCTAATCAATAAAAAATTGCTCATTGAGTAAATATGAGTAAGCGACTCATTCCTAACAACCCTTCTCCATAATCTATCGTTCTTTAAAAATATATTTCATTAGATATTTCGATGCAATTTATGTTACATTTGACAAAGATAGGGAGGTATAGATATGGTGCACATATTTATAGATAGCTAGATTAGATAAATGTACTATATATGACTATTTTTGTTTAATAGAGCATAGAATTGTACCAACATAGTCATGGTAGCTATTTTAACTTTTTGTTAAAGAGAAATAAGATATAGAAAACGGCCGGAAGTGATTGCTACCGCCCATGATCATCTGCATTACTTGAATGGATGATGTGTCGCCCGTCTATTAAAATAGGATGGTGACACGAAAGAAAAAGAAGAGGTATACGACCTCCAGCATTTCAACATACCTAAAAAATGACTGCAAAGCCATTCGTTGTCTATAAGGCATGATACCACAGTTAATACGGTCCATACCTATAAATAACCAAGTTAAATACAATGTAGCTTACCCGTTTTGGCGATAAGACTTGTTTAAACCAAAAAGCTCTAAGTTGATTACCTATTTTGAAATGGAACCAAGCATTTTTTTTAGCATACGTCCGGTAAAAGAGCAAACAGGTATCCCAATTATTAAAATTTATAAAAGCTACCACTTACACATCGGTACACGATAATAAATTTTGCATATGTGGCTGTTATCGGCAATTAATATTTAAATATTTGCATCTGTAGGTTATTAGTCACTTTCCTAAAATTGTCAAATAAAATAAAATATGAATACCGTAGTATTGTACGTATTTCGTCGCGACATTTTATTGGTAGCGGTTGTGTCCCCGCGTCAGCAGTTGTCGGCGACCGCGCTGACCCGACTATCTCACTGTACCAGCTAATTGTACTTACAATTTACATACAAGCTTAGCACGATACGTAGGCAGCTGGCTATGAAACTAGAAGCAACGGGTTCGATCCCCACCTAGAACAAAAAGTATGTGATCAAGGATTTTTTTGAGGTCCGGGTGTTGTAAGATGAAATCGTCCTTTCTGCTAATAGTACTATATGTAATCATCTAGATTATATTTTTTTGTAATTACATGCTACAATTTAAGAGTTCATGTGAGGTTTTGTTAATACATCAGTGAAAATATAAGTGCTTTTTTGTATAGCAAAAGTTAGAAACAAAAATATAAAAATATGATTTTTATTATAAAAGAAACATATTACATAAGAGAAATGTAGGTATGATTTTGTAATAGAGTGGTCTTTATGTACTTACAAAATATTTTTCATCTTCATCTTCAATCCCAGCAATTTCTTTTATAAACATAAGTTATCTGAAAGGAATTTCACATCGACCTGCTGGAAGTGGTCCACATTTGGCCCGTGCAACCTTAATTACGTTGCCGATAATGATGATGCCGATACGTTGTCGAATGTACGATGCTTCGTTATCGGTCCCTGGCTATTCTAGGACTTTTCTGATATACAGGCAGTTCTTCCCTTAATACATTAATAAGAATATATTGCTAATTACATTTATTATCCCGATTTTCGTTTTCATTCGTGGGCTGATACCAAAGAGCCTCGACCAACATCTACAAATCATCAGTGATTTTGTAAAGAGCCAAGTTCAGAAGACCTATTACTGGACACGGCACGCATTATGAGGAGGTTCCTTCTCACTTTGGAGCCCTCACCACTCGTGGCTTGAATCTCGGGGTCTTCAACACTACACGAAAATATATTTTTAGTATTTAATATGTAGATATATGTAAAATTTCAAAACAAAAATATAATTTGACTAAATGACATAAATGATATGTTGCTTTATTTAAATTGTACTCATTGCAAAGATTTACGTAATATTTAGTTTTACTTAAAAGTAACGCAAAAGTAAAATTATTATTGACATCAATAATTTTCACTTTAATCATTCACAATTCATAAACACCATGGAAGTAGGAACTTTAAGTTTGCAGGAAGTTAAGCTAAGCTGGATTTAAGTTCTTCTCTAAATTACTATAATTAGTTATTCGGTCGAACCTTTTTCCCACAGCAAGTAATCTTTGTCACTATCTTATGATAATGATTAGATAAATTTTTATCCATCTAATGTAATAAAAAAATGACTAGTCCAACTTGTCGCTACATCGGCTTCTTAAAAAAGCCTCAACACAGCAAGAAATTTAATTAGACAGGTGGTATGTAATGCTAAAATATTGCCTTAAAATATTTATATTAATAATCGTTTGTTGCACTGTCACGCTACACATCTTTTTACTATTATCTATTATTTTATGGATACATAGTGAGTGGTCAAAGACTTAAATAAAAAAAATGAGCCAATAAACGCCCCAATGCTGCGCACGGGCTTCCTCTACTATAGGGAGGACTTAAATATAGTCGTCCAGTTAACCACGCTGATCTAGTGGTTGCTGCCGGACATCACATAAGAAGTCATATTAAGCAATGTGGTATAATTTGGCGGCGTAAGATAATATTGACCTATCATAATAAATAAAATAATTTATAAATCAACTAAATATATTAACGTGTAATTATTAGATACTTGTAAATGATTATGCTTTCCTACAAGTTCATCATCACAATGTAACAACAAATGGTCAAGCGACGGCATTGTTGGAGATATGCGCGGGCGCCGCCACCGCCACCTGTCGACCGCGCTCCGCAGCACGCACACACACCGGCGCGCCTGTGACGTCACCACACCACCTACGTGCCACAGATACAGCGCCGCCTCGCCCACACGATATTGACCTACCTCGTGTCCCGCGCATCTTACAAAGTACAAACTCCAGGGAGCGAATAAGTCATAGCTCGCGGTTCAACTCACTCTGGAAACTATACAATGAGCGTCGCCGAGTTGCCCGCGACCCGCGCGACCGAGTGCCATTGTTTTTCCCGGCGCACGTTTTTTCGCCTTATCCCAACGCGCTCAGCGATCACCGCGACCAATGGCGATCACGCGCGGCTCTGATTGGCGCATGAGGCGGGGGCGGGCCGCGTTCGGCGACGCTCGCGCGTTTCCGCCGCCGCTCGCCGCGAGCCTCAGCACCCGCGCCGCGACAACATGTTTGTTTTTAGAATACGTTCCATTTTCAAAATTGTCACCATGTGCAATTAAGATGGTGGCGGCGGGCTACGGAGCGGGGGCGGCAGGGCGTGCATCGCTGACGTCACCATACACTGTAACAACCGGAGGCGGGCGTGACGTCACCACTGACCACACCGCGCTAATTGGCGGAATACGCTGTAATTAGCGCCATAGTTTAAAACTGCGGCGAGGTACAAAAGAACGCAAGTATTTGTGTGAGATCGCCGCGGAATGTCAGTGTAGGAGGCAATGTTGTATGAAACAGTTTCGCGAACATAATCGACGTCGCGCGGTGACAAATAGCCTTATCGGAATTGCTAAAGAAATAAATAAAATATAATGTTTTTATTGCATGTATATCAAATTATTTAGCCAGACGTCGACATTCCGCCTGGTTTTTATACCACTGTATTTCTTTGTAAACTGACCAAAGATATACCTATACAAAAAACATTCCTAAAGTCTACATTTTACTTCATAACATTTTAATGCTTACATTTGTAATGGGGTGCAAGACAAAGACATTGAATAACATGGTTTTTTGCTTTGCACCTGATGACAAGCATCCAGACAGAATGTCCCACGGACGTAAGGGTCGCATTATTTCATACAATTTGGATTTAAGTAATGAGATTTAACATCTTATGTCTCAGGATGGCGAGTGCAGTGAAATGCCAAGCAATGCTTTTAATGTCATACTGTTATTTGGTTTTGCTACTGTCCATGAGTCGGTTACCATCAGGCAAATGTCATGCTCGTCTCGCCATTCATCGATATAAAATAAATACTCCTAATTTGGATGAAGGATTATTCAATTGCTCCTTCATGCTGTATTAAAAGGTGCTTGATAGTGCGGCAAGATATTTAACAATTTGATTTGGGCTGGGATCACAGAACAGTTGAATATGGTTAGAAAGGCAATAGCCGTCAAATTGAAGGAAAACCAGCGTCGTCGTTTTCGGAACACAAAACCTCAACAAATCCAATACATATAGCTTGCAATAGTCGATTTAAAGTATTGGTAAAATTATGGAAATATATCTTTGTTATAAGACCGGAATATATTTTATCGATATGCTTAATAGTTTTTCTGATGCAGTTATTTAATTAGTATTAAATTAATATTGGTATAAAATTCCTCCTCTATTGATATTTGATGCTGCAGTATTGGAACTGCAAGATAAAATAGCACTAATCTGCATTTTTACTCTATTTCGCCGGAGCACCTCTCTCCAAGGCATTTCGACAGCGACTAATTTGACAAGTCATCCGTTCCGCGGCAGTGATCATTTTTATGCACCACCTTGCGACGCGTTAAATGTTTTTATTTCCCTTTTAACTATATTCATATGTTCTGTGGCTGAGATAGTGTTGAACATTGAGGTGTTATAGACCGGACATCAGGAACAAAATCTCTGCGCATTGTGCTGGTATAAGATTCCCGTGAAGCGAGAGCGAAGATAATGTTACTGCATAAGCGTGACAGAGACAGAAACAGAAGTCGTACGGTACCGTTCATTTTTGTTTGCAGTATCCACTCTATTATAATATCTCAATGGTGATGACGCCTTAATTATGACGTAAGTAAGAACGCGTGGTTCGATTGAAGAAAGAATACTAACGATAGGATTAAACAGTTCCCAGAATAATTATGATATAGATGGTAGAGCACGGTTGAATAGGCGACATGCCAAGTTTTAGACACTTCAAGTTGCTCTATAATATGTATCATTCGGATGGCGGACGGCTTCAAGTTCTTAAATAACCTAAATGTTGAAATAAAAATAGAAAGGTTTTAAAGAAAACAATAATAGAATAATATTTGTTTATTATGAGCCCGGAGTCAATAAGTTGTGCCCGATATAATAATAGAAGAACCTATCAAATCGTGGGACGGGACATATATATGTACAAGGCGAAATGTGGATGTGCTGTTAGCCACTCTGCCTAACCTTTCTGAGAAAAATTACTGGTAGCAAGTTTGTCATTATGAGAGGCCGCCTGGGTAGATACCAACGCAATGTCTATTTGTCCCGCCAAACAGCAGAGTATAAGTAAGAACGTATGTGTCTTCAGATACCTATGCTCCAAAAATGTTCTCACGATGTAGTGCAGGAACTAGTATCCCAAGACGCATACTACGCGGGTGGCGGCATTGGTCGTGATCGAGGTGTCGCCCTGCGTGGGTGTTCCACGCCTGCACGCGATGTCAGACATCAATCGCGCGACACTCACGCCGCTCTTGTGGGAACTAAGATTATCCCTACCCATAACTGGCTAGTTATATTGCTTGTTTCCTTGATTTTAAGAGTGATCAAATGATTTTAACAATTTTTTTAACTGTATAAGATAGGGAAGTGCTAGCTGTCCACCTGATGTCGAGAAGTCACACGGTATACTAGAGGCATAATCGGAGCGATGTTGATGTTTAAGACAATGTTTAGGGTCTTTTCATAAAATTTCGCAGTGATATGAATCCGAAAATGCCACTGGCGAAATGTTATCGAGAGTTATAAGTAAATCAAAAAATAATATGAGCGAACCATATAATATCAATGACTAACAAGTAAAACTACAGAAACGAACATACGAGTATGTATGTAAAACTTTGTGTAAAGTTTAAAAAAAATAAAGCGAATGTCACTACCAAACAAATAATCAAACTAAAATATCTCGTCTACTTAACAACTAGACAAATGAGTAGATACTCGTAGAAACGACTTCCAACGGAAAAAATAAATGTAAATTAATTCTGGCGTAGTCAAACAATATTTCAGAACTGCAAAAATTCGGGAGGACCCTGCATACACTCACAGTGTTTCATTTGAGGAGGGATGAGATCGCACGGCGCTATCTTCAACCAACGTGGAGTGCCGAGTTCGAAGGCGCTGAGTGTCGCTCTCGTGGCGACTGGCGACAGCAGGGATGGCTCTCACCGACACCCGGCGCAAATTAACGAGCGACGCCAGGACAAGTGTCGTGTATATACAGATACACCCGCTCTGCTCTTGCCCGATGTATATATAATATGTATGATGCGTGTAGGACCAACACAATGGGTGGATAAAAAAATCCTACTATATCATCTCATACACATACATACGTCGCGCTGTAGGACAAGGGCCTCCTCTACAATCGAGTATACTATTAAATACATTAAATAAATAAATACATCCAACATACATAGTCCCGACCTCACACTAAGGTCAAATCTTATGTCGTGGGTATCAGAAACTACTGGTACTTTTCGTTTCACAAGCAGTTGCTTGTGGTTCACACAAACATTTATCTCGGTGCGGGGATCGAACCCACGGCCTCTCGTTTCACAAGCGGCGTCTAACCAACTGCTATCACATATCAACTAATTCATTAAAGGATTGAAAATTGTTTGCTATGACACGGGCGATGAGAGATGAAGACAGTTTCCTTGACGCAATCTAAACAGACGAACATCGAGTAAGGTTTGACGCATCTCCATCAACACTGTTCTGAAACGGTCGTCGATTTTCCATGACAACGGTATGGTTCATATCGAGTATACCGCAGTCCGCAGGCAAGTTCAAGTATAACATCTCGATATCTCCTAGTCTTTGAAGTGCGTCCCTAATAGTCATTAAAACAAAACGCCAGGCGGCAGGCGGATCAAGACCCCCAAGACTTTAGTTTAATATATTATGTGTATTAGATGAGCCAAAACTGAAAAAAACATTAAATCCATAGATTATATACTACTCCTATGACACATTGAAAGCACATCGAGAGTGAAACACAATTAGACAAAACTGAAAAATGGGAAGCCACATTGGGTACTATTTGTGTTATATTAATTATGATTGTACACAATGATAATAAAATTTGGACTAGTTTCAATTCAAAGGTCTCTCATCACCGTGGTATATAGGTATACAATCACGAAACTCGTAACCAGCCTTTGAAAATGGACGTGTAAAAAAAAATAATAACAATCCCTCCCCCAACTTGTCTCTTACTTGTTCAAGTACATAAGGATAGCAGACCCAACGCCACTAAATAACAATAAAAAAACTCAAGAGGCCTGAATAATTCGCGTGCACCCTCACCGCGACAAATTCGTCGCGTGCCCGTCATAATCGTGTTTGGGTGTAAATAAACAATCGTCAATTAGTGAGGCTGAGTGGAGTGGAGTGAAGGCGAGGCGCGAGACACGAGGCAGAGTCACGAGGCAGAGACAGAAGCCTCGAGTCTCGTTTGTGATGCTAATGTGGCCCTCGCGCCGCCGCGCTCTCCGTATAATCGCGAGCCACCTCTCCACAACACAAACCTTTGCCACACGTAATCACTCGCCTATTTATATCCCTGAGGAATATTTATGTCTGGCGAAATATTGAACACTTGGCAACTCATCAGCCTTGACTCGATACTTAGTACTCGTTTTGATCATGAAACTCCTTTGATGCTAAAAGGGATGCAAAGGCGTCCAAGAGTGTTTATAAGTGGTAGGACGCAGACGAAGGTTGTGTTTGAATTGACTGCATTTCCAATGATAGGGCATAAATAACAAATGCAAAACATCAGTGCTGTCACGTTACACGTCTTAATAATGACTACTCTTAGCCCTACTTTTCTCTCCTTTTGTTCAGATAGTTTGGCTATGCACCTAAAACGTCCCTGAGACTATCGGCGTATAAGCTTATATTCTCTAATAGAACTCAAAATATTATGATTCTTGAAACTATTACTCACATTTGCTTTTATTTGTGATGTTGTCAAGTTATAGCTCTTATGACAAATCAATACTTAGTACTTAATCTCTACATATTACAAAAATAACCGTTTTCGGTAATCTTTTTATTATTGTTTATAACTATTTTAGAACGAAAGCAAAGTTTTATTCAAGGTAATATTTACTATAATCAAAAATGCGCCAGCCCGAACCAAACATTATATTATGTTACTCGATATATGTACCTACATTTTATTATGCACTAGTCAAAACTATACCGAGTATAATTGAACCACTAAACGACATTATTTCACACAGCTATCATGCAATAAGTCGGCATTAACAAACAATTAATCGCAAACAATACACAAATATAAATCGACGTTTGACATGTTCCGTTCACGGACCAAAGGGTACAAAAGGCCGGCACGCGGGGGTCGTGTGCAAAAAACTATTGATTGATTCCTGAATGGGACGGTTGTACAATAGTGCAAATATTTAGAGGCCGTGGGATACGCGTAGTAATGAACACCCGCCCTGTATAGTAAGCGGTGTGATATAACCCGTCAATGCGTAGAAGCTGGCCTGCACGCGTCAATATGTCTTGGATCTGAATGGCCCCGCGGGAGGGCCGCCGCGGCCACTAATGAACCAGCACTAAGCCCTGGCGATTGTTGTGCCCACAAACTGTTGAGGGTTTGTTCCGTTGAAAGAGGTAAGGGTTAAACGTCCATCTAATTGATGTTTACATAACAATGAATTGTTAGAAAATTGAGATGACTAAAACATGTTTTAATCATCAATAATTATTGCAAATTAATCATGATATCCCTTCATATTATACAATCTTTTCCTCTGCACTTGCCTAGATCCTTACTATATTATAAAGGTGAAAGTTTGTAAGTATGGATGTATGGATGTTTGTTACTCTTTCATGAAAAAACGGCTCATCAGATTTTGATGAAATTTGGTATAGTGATAGCTGACACCCTGGATTAACACATAGGCTACTTTTTATCCCGAAAAATGTAGTGTTCCCGTGGGATGAGTCAGGAAACCAAATATACATATTTTCTACTCTTTCAAATTTGGTATAGTGATAGCTGACACCCTGGATTAACACATAGGCTACTTTTTATCCCGAAAAATGTAGTGTTCCCGTGGGATGAGTCAGGAAACCAAATATACATATTTTCTACTCTTTCAAATTTGGTATAGTGATAGCTGACACCCTGGATTAACACATAGGCTACTTTTTATCCCGAAAAATGTAGTGTTCCCGTGGGATGAGTCAGGAAACCAAATATACATATTTTCTACTCTTTCAAATTCAAATTGTTGGCACGGGATGTCCTCTCCTACGGAAGGGAAATATAGTCGACGGCACGCGGGAAATATAGTTAGTAGACACGCGAAATAATATGTTCTTGATGTGGATTGGACTCAAAAACTATCTGCACCCGGGCGAAGCCGGGCCCGACAGCTAGTCTTACATAAACGTAGATTCGGTGCAAAAATACGTTTTTATCTGAAATAATATTATGTATATGATGCAGAATAATTTTGTTTTTGTAAAGCTCATAATATTTCCTTTCACAGTTCTGATAAACCTGTCAAATATGAATGAATTAAATAATAGATATTTTTTATATACAAAACTCTGATACGTACTCAGGTCACACGAACGGCACTCAGGTCGGATCCATGTCACTGCAACAACATGGTCAATGACAAGCAACACTCAAACGCGCAAAAATAAACAACGGTACCAGATCGAGCAGGGAGATACGATAAACAGATTTTATTATATTCATTTGCTCCTGAACACACATTTATAAGGTTTCATTTTTTTGATTTTCAACATTTCAATTACTTTTACTGGACGAGCCCTACTTAGATACCTACGAGTACATACACAAATACCACGCGTTTTTCCTAGAAAGGGCAGACAGATGTGCAATCAGACACTCACTTTACACTTTGTGTATTCCATCCCATGATGATGATAGGGGGACGAGCCTATCATTGCATCGGGCAGAAGTTCCTAAGTACATCTAAAAACCGAACAACAAATAATGAGGCCTCCTCAATAAAGGCCTCCCTCCTTTCCTTCTATTTGTCGAGGTCAGATAATTGCCACCAGTTCGGAAGATATAAATTGAGTCAGTCACGCCATGTTCTTCTAGATCTACCGCGTAGTCGGTAAAAATATTTACCTGTATTCTTTAACTTTATACAATCATCTTAATTTGTGTTCAAACTAATTTTATATTTAAAATAAAACCTTGCCTTTTGGTAAAATAAATCAAATTATTTTTCCAAACTTCAATAAAAATACAAATCCGTTTTCTTAAATCTGAAGATTCACAACTCATATACAGGGTATATCAAGACTGCTACGGAAAACGAAGTCATGTCGTAGTTTTAGTCCTACAAACACAACGCCATTATTTTTTTTTTAAAAAGAAGCGTTGATTTCCTTTCGTGACGTTTTAAATATCATCGTGTTTAGGTGGTAAAATCATAGTTTTAGTAAAAATAATATTTTAAACCCTTTCGTACCATAGCGTCTTCTAAAATAAAGGGATGTTCATTATTGTTTTAGGAAAAACTATGTATTTACCACCCAAATACGAAGATACAAAAAAAGACATCGCATTTTTTTGCAAAAACTTGTTACATTGTGCCTGACGCCATTAAAATGAACACCTGGCTTCGCTTTCGTTAACTGTCTTGATGTACCCTGTATACCGCAACACTACTCTACCGATCGTTATTCTTATACTAAACATTTACAACAAAAAACAGACTAGCTGGCTTTGCAATAATAAACTCAGTACAACTTATTTACTTTAACCCGGGACGCGTCGATGCGTCTAATCGCCTTAGTTTTTAATTTGGTCCGGGTCGGCGTGATCCGGGATCAGCTGCCCTAATGAAAACTGTCGGCTCGTGTCGCCGCTAAATTAAACTATCGCGAATATATTAGCCCGGGCGGGTTCGGGACAGGTCCGGGATTGATCGGGATACCCCGGGACAAGACCTCGCATTGTCTCCGCGTGTATGTTGTTCAATGTAACGGGTTTTATATCATGATTGATCATTATTCGAAGAATGTATAGATAAAAAATCGCCTGTAGCGAGGTATGACGTCTATTCGCTGTTGTACCTACATTTGTGTGATTTTTCGGTTTAAATATTTTCATGTCACAGTATTTGTTCTAGATTTTGTGACTGGGATGGAGAGAGGTGGTACGATGAAAAATAAGTTTGGCACCTCGGCCCAACCTTCGAGGATTCAGAGATATGCTTACGTATATGCATGCAAATATTACTTTTTAAAGCATAAGGGTGACAAACAAATCAACTCATTCTATGTTACATTATTTGTACGCCTGAAGCTGCCTCAACTTCGTTTTTTCTTGTATATCCACCCCATGACTGTGTGGCAAAAATGGACTTAAGCAATTTTTGCCAGACAATCCGCCAATTGTATTTTTTTTTGTCATCATGTCTACCTTTAATATATTTAGAGTAGGTACAAGAATGTGTTAAATAAAATAAATAATGACAACGAACATATACTGATTTTTGACAGTAAAGAAGAGGTCGCTACTGCTGAAAACGAGACTCTTCTACACCCGAGAGATTAATTAGAAGACTTACGCCATAATACATCACGCTGACATAGGTACTGCGGTAATTTTAAATCGACATAAACAACGATGAATAGACAACGATGAACGTGTTAATTAATAACTCTTTTAAAACACTTTAATTATCACCCTAACGAAGACATAATCATAACAAACACCGCGGATAATTGAGAGACAACTGCGTTCTCAGTACTCACGTTATTCGCGACTGCCGCTCATAAACCAGTTCACATAGACCCGCGAGTGCTACAATACTGGTTGTATAAGGGTGTCAGTATAAACTGGAGGTTGGTAATTAAAATGCGGCGATGCGAAAGCTCGCGAGTGCCCTCGACGTCAGCGGCAGCATCGTAGCTGACGGGTGACTACCGTACTTGCACAATGGCTCGTGCTGACGGATGGCGACCGTACATTGCACTACGTGTTGTGTCAATATTAGAATAGGACACGTGCCAAATATATGAACACGGAAGCAATAAACTGTTTGAGATGTAAAAACAAACTTCACGGTTGGTGGTGAGTGGTTGTTTTAAAGCTAAACTTTGTGCAAGATTTTATTGGACTTTAAATGTTTGTAAATTGTGTGTTCCTTTCCAGTGTTGTTCTGACATTTACTTGTATCCAATTGATTTGATACAGGATTGACTCTACAAAAAAAAACGGTACTCTACAAATGAACGGTGTATGCGTATCAAATGACGATGAAAATGATCCATTCTTGGACCGTTCTTCTCTCTTCCATTCTTACTCGGTAATTAAATATTCCTTTTATTGCTAATCCCGGGCCTTCTCTACGATTTTGACGGATTTAGTCTTAGTCCAAGTGCACAGTCATCAATCATCGTAGACATTCAAAAATGAGTTCAAAGAATTAAATGTGTGAACTCTGAACTCGAACCTACAAACTTTAGGTTATCAATCCGATCCACACCCAACTATCGCTGACCTCGTAAAATACATAAATCCAAAAACGACATAAAATCATCAAACACGTCCCAATCTCCACTTCCATAGCAACAATCCACATAAAATATCACATGTTTAAATAACAGATATACATAGGTATGAGCCTTTAATATTTAATATATTTATATTTGGTTGTTTTCAAGTTCAAGAGCACGGTGTATTAGTTTGCATGCGAGGAAAGTTGACACAACTCATTACTGGCGGCCAAAGTATATGATTTGATAGCGAGAAAAACACTAGCCGTGTGGGGACGGATTAGCCTCGCAGGCCACTGCACGCCGGGAGAGTACTGGCGCTAGCTACTGGCACGACTTCGGAGGGTGAATCGACAATAGGGCACTTCCAATTCGTAGCAATGTAGTATGCAATTTTTAACTTTGTAATAACATATAATATAGTAAATATTTTTAACAGTTTAAGTGGCAAACTTATTGCTCCACATCTAACTTTGTGTCCCAACTCGCTGAGCTTCAACGCTTTGTGTAATTTGCATGCGTGGATGATAATGTCTCCTAAAACCACATCTAAGTGGCGTACGTTTTTTTTTATTGCAAGAACAGGCGAGATGTGTATGATATTCGTCTGATCGTAAGCGATACGACCGCTCATGGACAGTAGCAAAACCAAACACCACAAATTACAAAGCAATACTTGGCAATCTACTGCGTTCGTCATCCTGAGAAATAAGATGTTTAGTCTCAATATGTCCAGTATTCTGACTACAATTACCTTTAAACCGGAACTTTAAACCATTTACACTGTTGAGTGGTAAGAGAAAAAGACATTGTAGTGCTGGCAAGATGGCCTCTCACATATGATACCTACCACCAGTGGGCGAAATAATCACTTACTATAATACCTAAAACAACCATTCTTAAACTGTGCAGCGAGCCTAACCCCAGAGTAACGGTGGTGCGGGACTTTTCGAGAACTCATCAATATTTGATCTGGATTTGAGTTGCAGATGCGCGGACGCAGCCACCCCGCGCCCCTCCCGCCTGCCCGCGTCCCGGGGACACCTTCCAAACTCATTGTTATTCTTGTTTGTCAAATCAATCAGTTGCTAGAAGCTACCGCGACAGCCCAGAGCCCGGCGTGCGGGACGAGGGGCGTGACGGGAGAGGGGCGGGGGGAGAGGATTTCTTGCGTCATCAGTTTGTTTTAGAGCAAGCATGAAATATTCATAGCGGTGGTTTAATTTTTTAAAACAATAACACTATACAGGCTGAGTGATGATTACACACCGATAACCGTGAGGTAAGCTGTATTGAATTGTAGTGGTGTGTTGTTCGTTTAAAAAAGAGCAGGGCCATTAACGCGTTCAGTGCGTTAGGAGATCTAAAGGGTATCTAATGACATAATATAATTCCCGCCGGTGCCGCGTGTAAAATATAAGACATTACGGATACGTATACGATACGGAACCGTCCTAGGTTACGAGACCTAGTAGGTGTTTAATGCACTGTCTGAAAGCCTTCTACAAATGGTGCCGTAGCTAACGTGTTAACAAAGTATTTCTTGATTCACTCAAACACGAAACTTTTGCACGGGTCATTATAGCAACTTTTTTAACCTCATGTACGATGGTGGCTACGCATACGGATATAAACAACCTTCTTTTACGAGAGTAAATTGCCTCGAGCTCCTCTTCCGGTGTTTTGGCGAAGATCGCTAGGCCATGTCAGGGCCTCCATCCTCCCAGTCTGGCGCACGGGAACTTCTGTACACACCGTGTAGTTGTTTCAACAGGGATCGGCCTTAACCAAAACCTAATGCCGGCATACCGACTAAAACCTCTCACTGAACACAAGGGAAGCCTACGATATGGACGGTCGAGAGGCGCCCAGAATAGCTCACCATACCCCGCGACGTACAACCTACCAGAAACCCTAAGAAAATCTTAACACGACTAAGCATTTTACAGTCCGCCCCGTGACGATGAAAGCTGTAAAGTGATCGAAACGTCAATCGTCAACCGTCGTAAAATCCGTAAATAATAGTTTTATTTCAATGTGTCACAATCGCGTAAATCTAAGAAACCATAATGTTAGTGTGGCTTAGTAGTTGGTATCTGGTAGTAAGCGCACCCTTTGCACCTGGTTCATACATATTGTATCTGTGTCGCTGCGTCACGCCTCCCGTTTCCTACGCAAATCAACACTAACTGCGCTTCACTCGTAAACAACATTGTAATAGGTTTATCCTTGTGTTGTAAATCTGTTATGAAATACTGTTTGTTGGTGCGTTTGTACTTAGACGCATCGATGAATTAATGCATAGAAATATTTGTGAAAGTTGATAAGCCATAATAGACACAGGACAATTTATTCTAGAGAATTGCAAAGCTTCTTGCTGAATATGATCATCGAGCCTTTCTAATCTAAGACATTAGTAGCTTTCTTACGTTACAATAATATTATTATCATCTTTGCCATTAGCTGAGATTTTACACTTCAAAACATAGATCTCTCTTCGAAACATAGAAAGTTGAAGAAGAAATGATTGCAATGTTTTTTACACTATCAAAATAAAGTGTCTACAGAGCACTTGTACTTACTTACTTCTACTGCATTACAGTATATGTAACGCAATTCAAATATAACAACCTATCGCCCTACCCCAGTGGTATCAAATAGCTTTAACACTTCAGCAGAAGTCTACCACCCCAAAATCTTATCAGTCGTTTTTAATCAGATGCGTATCTACCTTAAAAATATTGTAACTATTATAACTCGGAGGTATCACGATAAAATCTTCTGCCTCTCAGCGGATGTCATCACAATTGCAAATATGCGACCAGCGTTTTCACAAATCAACATCTCATAATGTTAGCAATGACGCGACGTCCCACGTACACGAGACAAATGGCGCGCATTAGCGAGACTGATGGCGATGCGCACCTTCGGGGAACGCAACACCCGACCCGCGCGCAAAAAACCCCGCCGGTAGCAACCACAGGTACGTGACAAGGCACTGGGCTACGTGCCTGAGACTTACTAATAATAAAAATAAATAAACTTGATTGAAAAATCTACTTTCTTTGTATTTTTTATTTAAACGCTAGAATTAGACAGCCTCCCTAGCGCAGTCGGTTGAATGCCAGCTATAAAACATAAGGCCGCGGGTTCGATCCCCGCGCCGAGACAAATATTATTTATTTATTTATTACACTTTATTGTACAACACAAAATGAAAAAAAAATACACAATTAAAAATAACTTAGCCTATATTTACAGTACAATTGGTGGTCTTATCGCACTCGGCGATATCTTCCATATTTGTGTGATCCACAGGTATTTGTCTCGAGTCAAGGTGTTTGGGAGACCGAAAAGTCTCTCGTGGTTTCCAATACCCACGATACAAGACTCGATCTTTGTGTAGGGTTAGGATTATGTGTGTGAATGTTGGATGTATTTATTTATTATTTATAACTATGTAGTAAATACTTTTACAACCATATACAAAAAACCTTGATCCGTACGTTTGTAAACTATACCAATAATAGAATACCTGCTGAGAATAAGTTGTGTCCATATACGTTATAATAATAATTAATTTGTATTTACATTGCACTAGTTTTTGAACCAGTGTAAACTAATATCAATGTATCTGTACGGATATCATACATGCAATACACGCATTGAAAATCAAATCGCCAGCTTCTGCGACATTCGGTCACCAAATTCCAGAAGAAAAAAATACTTGTCTGCAGTATTTACATAAAAAAGTAACAATTATGTAAGTACTACCTACTACAGTATTTAAAATATCTAAAGCGGTAGAGCCGCGAAGTAATTACTTTCAAAGTTTAAACTAGTAAAAATGCTGCTCGACTGAATCTGCACATGTAATACAATCATTCAGGCAACGTCTTTTCAAAAACCCAAAAAATAATTTACATTTTCAATGGTTGGGAATGCACCTGTAAATCTTAAGGTTCATGAGCAAATAACTAGCAACAGATAACTCAATTATAGAGTATACCCATGAGGCAGTAAATGTATTGTCGTATTATCCAGCAAACCCAGTTATTTGATTTGTAAAATAGTTTTTAATTATCACTTATCCAATCATTAAGATTGGTATTATTTGATATATTGACGATAAATAGACCTTAAAAACTTAGAAGAATCTGTAAGCCCTTAGTAGAAAATAGTTGTATAACATCAGCCTTCACAACATCAGAGTCCACCCAGCCATGCAAGACGCTGTGTCGCCACGCACGCGCGAATAAATCACCCCTCACGTCCGCGCTACTTTTAGGAAACAATTCAATAAAACCCTCTAAAAACGCGAGGGTCTATCTTCTCCGAAGCGCGCCAAAAAACAAGTCCCGCTACCTGGTAACTACCGCCTGTTATTTATGCTCCGTATCCCGTCATATGTTAGTTGTCGCGAGGTATTTGTCACGTCGCATCTACTATCTGATGTTGCGCTACTGTCCGCTAGTTCACGCTGATTGTTGTTATACAGTATCTTAATGCTGTTGCAATCTTCTTTAACTTTTTGCCTTCGTCTCCTGCTTATGTAGAGTTCGGCAAAAGATGCTTTTCATGCAGTTTTGTTTGACAGCCCATGCATGCTTAGAACTATGAACTATGGATATAGAGGCTGTTGAAATGTATATTAATTTAGTAGGCATTTTGTAGAATTGAAATGCTGTGAATATTTTCAGTAAGATCGCACATGTTAGCTTCAAACAATTTTTATCATCATCAACACGCGTCATTACGGGATACCGTAATTGCTATCGAGTGATAACTCGATACCAGGGGCGTGCGCTCCTTGTAGGCAGAAATGCAGTGCTTTACTTGCCATTTACAGATATTTTATTATAACGTACGTACTTCTTAATGACTTTAATTAACAGTAAATAAATGAATAAACAAAATATAATAACTTAATAACGCCTAATATTTTATAAATAGCACCTATTTGCAAGCGCACAAACATTATGTTTGCCACTCGAAAAGCAAAAGGCGCTGCAAAGCAAAATAATGTACCTAATCAACCAAGTAATGCCGCCGCGTCCCGCATGACATTTGTTTGCATGTGTGTAGTAATTTTGGTGTCCGTGCATAGTCGCAAACGCACACACGCATGAATATTGAAAGCCGCGACTCCTGCGGCAGGCCTCGGAAGCTCGGCAGTTGTCGGGAGTAATCGGAAATGTTCGTTGCCTATAATCCGAGTAAAAATAATAGACAGAAATCTAATAAACTGCGCAAAATGCACATTATGCATTTTTGTTTGGTAAGGTTTTATTTCTTTAAATAGCACAATTTTTTTGTGTTTCGCGGGGGCCATTTTGCTTTTTTCATGTGATAAGCATTGTTTATTATTTTGTTTGCGTCAGTTTAATTATAGTTTTCTTATAATATTTTACATTTTAATATTTGAAAGTGTGTACATTTAACAGTTTATTTCTGAGTTTCTATAATAATTGTAGTGATTTGCTTTTACTAGTACGTTTGTTGATTTTTTAAAATGTTATTTGATTGTGAGGTTTGTGTTGAAAGTGTGTGTTTATTAAAAATTAAAAATAACAAGTTCTCACAATTGTCATTCAGTGAAAAGATTCAAATTTTGTCTAAAGGTAGGTGTGTACCCGAGTTACAACAATTAAATCAACAAAAAGGGAATGTAACTCGAAAGTTTCATGTTAAAAGTTATGAAACGTATAACTGGCTGTGTGGTTGTGTACACACGATTAAATTATATTGTTTTCCTTGCATATTGTTTAGTAATTCTAGTACAGTGTGGACTGATTCAGGATATTCAGATTTAAATAATTTCTATGCCGCGGCAAAGAAGCATGACCATACAGAAAAACATCTGGAGGCCTGCTTAAAATTAAATACTTTTGGTAAATCTCGTATTGAAATGAGTATCAACAGCCAGTTACGATTAGATATTGAGAGGCATAATGCTAAAGTTGATCGCAATAGAAACATTTTTCAAAGGCTGATCGATGTTGTTTGCTTTCTGGGAAAACAAGAATTAGCTTTTCGCGGTCACGATGAGTCAGTATCGTCGTTGAATAGAGGTAATTATTTAGAAATAGTAGATTTATTAGCCAAGTATGATGGAATTTTAGAAACCCATTTACAGAGTGCAAGTACCTCATTCACGGGCATGTCGAACCGTACGCAGAATGATTTGATCTCGAGCGTTGCATCTGTGATGATCGATCGCGTTAAAGCCGAAATTAAACAGTCCGATTTTGTCGCCGTCATGGTAGATGAGACTCCTGATGTTAGCGGCCGTGAACAATTAGTATTAGTTTTGAGATATTTTCGTGATTTTGAAGTAGTAGATCGATTTATCAAATATGTTGATGTCAGCGCGGATCGGACCGCTGTAACCTTGAGTTCTATTATTTTGGAAATTTTAGAAGAGTTCGATTGTGTATCCAAATTAGTTGCACAAACTTACGACGGGGCAGCAGTTTTATCCTCACAAATTAATGGCGTGCAGGCTTTGGTGAGACAAAAATGTCCACAAGCTATGTACGTTTGGTGTTCAGCACATATATTAAATTTAGTTTTATCGAAATCGTTCGAACGAGTTGCTGAAACAAAACGCTTTTTTAGTATTACAAAATCAATCGCGGCTTTTTTTCACACCAGTACAAAGCGAATGGCCCATTACAACAACTTTGCCGATATGAAAAAGCTGCCTCGTGTCGCGGAAACAAGGTGGACATATCATTCGCGCACGGTTAATATTATTAATAATGCGTCCACCCACCTCCTAGAATTGTTTGAAAATATGAACGAAAATACACAAGACTGGGATGGTGAAACACTGACACAAGTCAGTTCATTTTTATATATTATGAAAGAATTTGAATTTAATTTTCTTTTAAAATTTTTCGCTGATATTTTTGCAGAAACGGATATTCTGTACGATATTTTGCAAAAAAAAACTAGTGACATCGCGTATTGTGTAACAAAGATAAAAGAGTTAGAGTCATTTTTAGAACGTTTTAGAGAGAAGTTCGAGATCTATTATGATGCCGCCGTTCACATTACCGGACCACCTAAAAGAAAGCGCAATGTCGATGATGTAAAAATACATTATCGGCGAATTTTTGTTGAAATAATTGATAATGTAGTCAGTGAATTAAGAAATCGTTATAAAAACATTAAAGATTTAAAGTTTATTGAGCTACTTTCTTGTGAGAATTTTAAAAAATATAGTGAACGTTTCCCTGAAAATGAAATCAGAGGGTTCACCAATAATTATCAGGCACATTTTAATTTTGATAAATTGAAAAATGAATTGCGCTGTATTTATAGATCACCTCAATTTGCAAATAGTTGTGTATTTAGTATTATTCAAAATTTGTATAAGGACAATTTAAATAAAGTTTTTTCTGAAGTGTTACGATTAGCGAAATTCATTGTGACAATCCCAGCAAGCAGCGCATCGGCAGAGCGTTCATTTTCGTGTTTAAAACGTATCCACACATATTTGAGAAACACACAAAATCAACAACGACTCACAGAGCTTTCCATGATTTCTATAGAAAAGGCATTAATGATAGAATTAAAACGCAATCCAACTTTCTATGACGATATCCTAAAATCATATTTAAAAAAGGATAGGCGCATAGATTTAATCTATAAATGAATGAGTAGTTTTTTTTTACTAACCCGTAATTTTATTATTAAGTTTATTTATATATTTTGCGAATCACATGAAAATCGGTCTTTTTAAAGGCCACATCGGATATCTTGCAAGGGACGTGTTCTATAACCATCACTCACTTGGATAAGATATTTGAGGTGGTCGTTTATTTACATCGGGCTATAGTAATCTCAATTAACCGGAACCTTGAATATGTGAAAATTGAAGCTGACTCGGTGAGTAGTTATAATATTTTAGTTTATTAATCATTTACTTATTAGACTTTCTTCGGCCACGACAATCGATCGCTGGTTTTTCTGCGTTCCGTAGATGTATATGAATAGTAGTACATCTAAGACTTGTTCTGTTGGCATGGTTTCCGACTTAGAGATCCGTCGCGTGGCTGTGGCTATGCTAAACATCTATAAAAGAAAAGTTTTTGTGCCGAGTACTTCGCCGCATACCCAGTATCATAATCCTGTGCACGCCACTGCTCGATACTAATTGTAAAACAAATTATTCAGTTCTAAATTGACCACGTTCTAGCTCTAGAACTTCCACATTAGCATCAAACTAAAAATTATGAGACATAACAAATGGCTCATTGTAAAACGGCCTACCTGTGCCGCGGCTAGTTTATAATACTTGTCATGTGTTTAATGCGAACACAAAGGCTATCAGGCGGTTCCCACAAAGCCACGCGAACAATACCGGCCGCGACCACCCCCCGCACCCTTCACCCCGCGAGTATACCGCGACCCTGGAAACAAAAGCAAACGGTTAGTTAAAAAAAGCAATAGCTTCTTGACGGTGCAGCGGCATAATGCTCTGATGTTATGATTTATTTCCAACACCTGACCCAGAAAGCAAGGCAGCTTGGGTCATTGTGTGTACATTCATGACATCACACCGCCTTTAACGCAGCTCTTGAATGATAAACATAAACAGCTACACAAAATTTATGATAAAACCTCGTCCAGTTCTTGAAAGACTAACTAATTCGCAACTAATAACTATGTTATATTGTTTGAAAATAAGTATGAATTGAAAAAAAAATATTGATCACTTCCCTACGCAGTATAGGAGGAGTCAATTGTTCGACATAATGATAAATGACGAATGGAGAAGTTCCAAAGATTTTGTTCTAAATTGTTCAATTAGAAAGGCCTGTCGACAGTAGTGGACAGCCAAAGCCGGTTGAGTATCAAGCAAAAACCGAACTATTTGTCATGACCGGTAATCTGATACCATATGTTCTTGGTCTTGGATTTCCTAGCAGATAAAAATAGACAAGAAATTATAATTCTGGTCTTTAAAATGTACCATCGTGTTGTTCTTTTGTAATAAACTTTTTTAGCCCTTATACAGTGGACCCCCGGTAATCCGGCCCCTGTCTAATCCGGCACCCCCTATAATCCGACATGATCTATTATTTATTATTGAATATTAATTTTTGATAATATTCGCTAATACATGACTGAACAAGTTACAACTTGTACGCATCATCATTATTGTGCTCGACGCGTTTTGATTCTGATTGCTTAGGTTGGAATTGACTACATGCGAGAGGATAGCGGTGCTACATTTACTAAATTTGATATATATAATGAAGCATGATTTGTACTTCAGAGTACATATATATAATACATATAAAGAATCTTATCAGAGAGTCTGTAATTAGTCGGATTACAAGGTACACTTTTGTAAAAAAAATCGGACTATAGGGGGTCTTAGGCAGTACTCTATAATCCGACAAATTCGATAGTCCGACATTGCCCTGCAAAATTTTTGTCGGACTACCGGGGGTCCACTGTACGTCCCCCTGCAGGGCACGGGCCACCGCTACGATTGACAGTGGTTGGGGCATATAGTCCACCACACTGGCCTAGTACAGGTTCTTGTGTAATGAAATTGATAAAACTGGATAAGCTAGATGTAAGCTAGTTTTTTTATTGCTATGTTAGGCGAGATGAGCCTGCTGTTCGCCTGATGGTAAGCGATACGACTGCTCATGAACAGTAGCAACACCAAACAACACCTTGAATTACAAAGCAATAGCATTCCACTGCGCTCGCCATCCTGAGATGTTAAGTCTCAACATGTCCAAACTCTGGCTACAATTTCCTTCAATCCGAAACACAACAGTGCATTTACACTGCTGTTTGGTGAGAGGAATAGACATTGCGGTGGCACCTGCCCAGGCGGCCTCTCACGTATGAAAGACCTTCCACCAGTGTACTACACTATTAAGTACATGTAATAGTCTGGTTATATTGCGCTGGGTTTGTCCAGTGCTGCGGCGCGACCGAGCGTGTGACGTAAATCAGCGCCACGCGTGCACCTCCGACTAACTGATTACGACGCGGACACTACTAAAGCTGAAAACCAGCTTGAATAACAGCTTATTTATTTAATTGGTCTGGAATACGAGCAAACAGATCATTTGATGGTAAGTAATCACTGCCGCTCTCAAACATCCACCACGGATCATAAATGTAATGCCGGTCCATCAAATCGGGAACAGAGCGGGAAATAAAAAGGACGGGAAAAAGACAGGGGTATAGGGCATCCGGAAAGCACACTCACCGAACGAAACTTAAAGGCAAAACTGTCTGCTGCACGTCCATTTCCTATGAAACAGTGGTACCGCTCCGGACGTGCCTGCCCATTTATGCTGAGCCATGTCTGAAAACTTAGTGGCACTCCCATTCCACTAGAACTCCGTTGTGACCTTCTAACTCAGTCCTAAACGATTTTCAAAAGCAAACCATATATTCGGACAAAAAATAGTACAATTTTAATACCAAAAGAAATAAAATCACGACAACCTTATCATTTTATGTATTAGACATTTTCACTTACGATTACCAAGGTCCGTAAAATATGATACTTCTTCTCATAGCCAAACAATCCGAAGCACAAATATAATCAGCTCAATATAATTCCACAAAGGATCAGTGGCAGGTCGGTCGCTCGGTGCTCCTCAGCAAACTGCCTAACTAACTATAAATTACACACCGGCTAATTAAGATAACGCGCACCGCAACATGCAAACATACAAACACACAGGCACATACACATGTCGTAAATCATAAGTACAGGAGCTAGATGTTCCTGGAATTAGATGGAATTAAGGTGTTATTCTGAAACAACAATGTAATTTTCTATAATATGGTATTTTAGATAAGATCAGGCCGTAATTATCTATGGCTCTTTCTTAAAATGCATTCTAAGCTTATTTCAATCATGAAATTTAAAAATGTAGCTAAAGCATGAGTTGAGCACTTTTTTTTTGACTTATCTCGACTCCTCTCCACCGCCTTACTTCGACAAAAACTTGAAGAGGTCTTCCAAAACCCGCCATATTCCATCTTTTGTAAAGGATTACTCTCAGAAAAATTGTAATCAAGGATATTCTACGGGATTATGAATGTTTATATTGAATATTGTCATTCTGGCTCATTCGCACTTTTTATGCCCGTTTGGCAATTGAAATACATCTTGCGGTGTTTGAAGATGTATTTCAATTGCTTGATTTATCAAAAAACATTACATGCTTTTGTCATTCTTATTTATAGTACTATTTAATATTTATGGGTCGGAATGCGGCATAACCAAGTTCAATTACAAACCCTCATCCACGTATGACTCATAAGCAAAATATGTTGATCTCCATACCGAAATCGACAATAAGCGGCAGATGAAAACAATACGCGTAGTTTGAGTGGCGAGCCCATAAGTTACCGGGTGGAGCGGTGCAGCGCAGTCGTTAGGGGCGCGGGTGCACGCGGGTGCAGACGGGTGTAAGCGGGTGCACAATGGCGCACCGCGGTAGCGCACATTTGCATATCGCGCGCATCCTCCGCCGACCCGCCGACACGGCAGGGCTGCCGCTCTGCTCTCCTCCCATTCACCTGAGTAATATTAGTCAATTTTATTTGAAGAACTAGCAGACTTAGAAGGGAAATGAGTATTTTATGTGCAACCCTGCCGCTATCACAGTTTCATAGAAGAATTACGTAAAATTACCCCCTCGATTCGTCCTCTGTGACAACATCACATTGCACTACTGTTTGTCCCTGCAACTAACAATAGATGTTATACTTCAACAATCCTACCGCTAACTCCTACTTAATCTCATTATTGCGAACGTAATCCATAAAGCTAAATCTAAGCTAAGCTACAAGAAAAAAATGCACTCCATTTTTATTGAACTTAGTAAATAATTAATTTGTAATCTTATATTTAAAATCCTATCTCATGTATCCTGGGCATCGTACTTGTTCCCAAATATTTAGATTGAAAAATTATTCATCACAGTCAATAAATAAAATAAAATGATAAATATACCCAAAATTCACATAAATAGTTCTGATTCTACACTAAGATCGAGTCTTGTGTCGTGGGTATCAGAAACTACAAGTCTTTTCAGTCTCACAAAGACCCGGACCCGAAACAAATATCACACAAATATTTGCCTCGGTGTAGGGATCGAAGCCGCAATGAAATACAAACAATGTTTGAATTGCTTTGCCTTCTTACTGCAAAACGAAAAACACGTGAATTATCCAGACATCCATGATTTATTAATTTAACACATTATGACCTAAGTGTCACATTGATGCGGCGCACACTCCTACTTTTTTTCTTCTCAGTACAATATGAGGTTATTTTCGTATGTTAATTTATGTTGTGTGAGCATGTGCATTCTATTGTTGTGGAAATTAAATCTGTTTTTCTTTCTTCTTCCTTTTTCTAATTTTTAGAGACTTGTAAATTTGTGGAATAAAACTATGTTAGAATACCTCTCCAGGTAAAATTATGGGTAGGAAAAGTGATGGTGTTTTAGTAGCGACATCCTTGGTGATGCCGCGGCGGCGGCCGGCGACTGGCGGCGCGCGACACCAACACAATTGTTGTTTATTGTCGCGCACGAGATATTCTCACTAGCTTTTGTTCTCTAAGGGGAAATTTGTATTAGCTCGCTGTTTGTTTTTTAACCTCTTACCGCGCCGCTTATGTGATATTATATTATGATACGCTCGCACATACTGTCTTCAAATTTTCCCACATTCATGTATATCAAGTGGTAATCTATCACCATCCTTTTGTATCACTTTGAGTAACACAGCCGGGATGTTGGCATTTAGAAATGTCAGCAGTCGTTACCCGTTAAGCTGCCTCAGAAATACTTACGCGAGCCGTAGTCAACTATACTTTTTAAGGGGAAAGCTTTTTATGGCTCTCTTCCGGTCCTATGAGAGAGAATCGGAAGGGTGCCTCATTGTCACCGGCCTCTCATTTTTTATTGCATCGATCCGGCCATCGAGCAAACGCCACGTCAAATGTAATTTATTGTTTCCACCAGTTCCCATTAATACAGTACTCAGATCGTAGATGCTTTAGCGACGTCACAAACACTGACGTCTGCTGAACTTTCCGTGTACCATTATTCTAATACTGCTGTGTAAATATAATCTGTACCTAGCGGAAGTATAGTGCACGAAAATTTCTAAAAGGCAAATCTCTTTATCAGGTTCATCTGAAACTAATATGTTCTGTTTTGTACGGCACATGAATGGTACTTGAGCTAAACTGGATCAAGCTAGTAAAAGTATATAAAAACCTTTTCTGAATAACATAAAATCAGTGCGGTACAGGAGTGGCGGGGGCGGCTGGTGAAGGGGGCAGCTCACGTGCATCCGCGTGACATATTACCATCCATTTGAATTGACTGACAGCTCGCTCACGGATTTTCCACTAACATTCGCAACCAAAGCCATCTGCATATTTTTTAAATATTTTATAGGCAACTGTTTGCTTCGGATGCTTACCTACTTACACATCCAATCCCAGCTCTAAAAGTCCCCTGATTTGGAGTCCCAGAACCTTATTAGTAGTCGTACGAAGCACTATAATCAATAGGGACTAATTTTACACTTTTCAACTTTTTTGTCTCCCAATTAAATGGATAGGTCCTAAAAAGGAAGAGAGCCTAATGATCTACACCACAGGTTAAAACCTATAGCAGACACGAGCTTCTGCCAAAATATGACATCAAGTCAAGATAATTATAAGGCAACTTGTGTTCCTATGATCTTTATGAGGTGAAATAAAGTTTATTATTAACATTATTTCTTACACAAAACGATTACAATTGGGCTTAGGATATGCGCATGTCAATCTAACTAAACTAATCTCAACCAGAAATCAAATCCACTAGGTACCTCTTACTGACAATCAACTTTTCAGCGAGTGTCACAGATATCAATCATTCAAAAAGCCTGAAAAGTTAAGGGTTAAGGTCGATAATCAGCTTAGTAATTCGGCTAAGTAACAAGACGGAGGGTCGCAGGCGGCGCGTTTTTGCCGCGTCTTGTCTGTGTCGCGCCCAAATCGGCCTCGCCGCTGATGTATAATTCAATTGATTTCATTAAGCAGCGGTTTTTCAGCCCCGCCCGACCCGCACACAATACATATGGATGCTGCCTAATGTCCAGATCACCAGACACAACTAAACTATTGTTTAGAGGCAAACTACTTGAGTACCAGGTAGGAAGTAAGTGTAGCGGGTTCTATCATAAATTGGGTTTTTTTTTTTGAGAATGAGTATTATTTATAGACATAAAAGATTCTGATCTGTATCAGCCCGTATTCGTCCCATTACAGGGCACGGGCCTCCTCTACAATCGAGAGTACGGTTGAGAATTGTTAGGCCATATAGTCCACCATGCAGGCCTTAAGCCAGACGTTACATACCATAGAAATTCTTACAAATCGCTATGGTATGTAACTTTCTTAATGACGTTTTTCTTCACTGTTATAGTGCGTAGTAATCGACTATCAATACACACACTGGGATTCGGACCGGCGACCACCGTGAACATGTCCGCGTCTGGTCTGTTTACCAAGAGGCCACCACGCACAGATTTTGATGGATTGTAGTAATTCATATTTGTACAACATCATTACGAAAATGTTTATGGTAGTGGTACTTTAAGTAGGTATTTGCGTGAAAAGCGTTTTATTCACATTTTGAAGTAAAAAAGTCTTGTCACAATGTTTCAACGCTGACACTAATAGGTACTCACCGATATTTAAAAGGCGGTTCTTAACCATCCTCCTGGAAAATTTATATAGATGTCTTCATTACATCTATAGGCGGAAGGTTTTAGCGAGCGTCGTCGGTTTACGGCGCGCACGCGGCGGCATTGTGCAGCCCGTGGCATCTGTAGCGTGGTGCCGGCTCCAGCCATAAACAACATAAAAAGCAGCCGACTAATAACAAACATTAGCCCGCGCCGGAACACCGGCATCTCCGCCACGCGACCCGCCGACTTTTTTACAACAAAACACTGCGGAAGCTATGTTTCAGCGACATTACGCACAGATCATTAAACTGAACTCCTCCGGCGACTCAAACACTGGTTTTATTTATTGCTGCACGCTTCAGAAATCAATTACAGTAGTTTCGGCTGTAAGTCTGAGTAATAAAGGCGAGGGTAGCGTGCAAATATGTTGGGTTTTGTCGCATCGAAGGGAAGCAACTCATAGAAGCGATATTGTGATTATTTTATGACGTCTTCATCGAGAGCGCATCGGTCACGGCGCTCGCTCCGGCGACGGGGAAATGTGTAAATTCACAAACCTGCATTAGATACAGAGGGTGACATAGAGTTATTGCCGCATATAATACTCATCCAGTCAAATCACGTTTGTTCTCGGATAAATTGACCTAGAATTTTACTATAATGCAGAATTTCATCTTTACACACAATTGGAATTTATCAATACCTTTAAACAAAACATTTCCTTCAATCTTTAGTAAAAGATGGAGCTGATTACCCTTAACTTTAAACTATGATTTTGGCGGATTATGTTAGTTCCTACTCCTTCCTGTCAATCTAGTTCCTATATTTTATATCCGTTTAGAGTTGTATCTTCTATCACATGATGTCTGATGAGTGTCTAAAAATTTAGGTAACTACAAAACTAAACTAGGTAACTAAACTACTATTATATTTTCGTTCTCTGTTCACTCACCGGAAGTCCACTGCAAAACATATTTATTTATTTAATCCTTTTTTGCACTGTACAAAAATACTAAAAAGATATTACACAATAAAAATATTATATACAAGTGGCGGCCTTATCACACTAGGTAATTTCTTACAGGCAACCATGGGATGGATATATTAATAGTAATAACATAGACCTCCGCCAAGGATTTATTCAGAGCCTCTAGCGAATATTATTCAACGTTAGCCTTTTAAATTCTTAGTAAATTGAAAATATTAATTAAAAAAATCAGGAATTTATTAATAATGGGTACACTAATTAATAATGATTAAAATGCACACATCATTATCCACAGTTAATCGAGGTACCCACAATACTTTATTGCAATTTAATATAATATTTGAATATTAATATTCATAAACATATACTTGTATCGTACAAATAAAATTTTGAACTAACAGATAATTTTGTTTTATTATTGCAACTTGACTGCCTCGGTGGCGTAGTTGTACTACAGTACGCTTACAAAGCTGAGGTCTCGGGTTCGAATCCCGGGTTGGGCAAAGTGATATTGGATTTTTCTACTCATTATCAGCCCAGAGTCAGGAATTTGTGCCCGATATGGCGATAGGCTCGCCACCTATCACATTGTGGGACGGAACATACTGGCGAAATGTGGGTGCCTTGGCACCTCTGCCTACCCCTTCTGGGAAAAAGGCGTGAGTGTATGTATGTATTTTAGAATGCTGTGTTCACTATTTTAGGACATGCATTTGTAATGTAATAATAGTATGAGTGTAACTAGTAAGTAAGTGCGTAAACTGTATTGTCCGATTTGTGAACCAAATAAAAAAAAAAAAAAAATATTGCAAGCACTGACAATTTCTTATGATAAACAAATAAATTAAATCATATTCGATTCACATACGATACACTATATTTCATGACAATAACGTTCAGCATCGTTAAATGTCCATGGTTCGTTACATTTTGTCTTCTCGACATGGATTTATATTTTTTTACTATCTCCCAAAGCGACAAATATCGGATGCTCTCCTGCTAATGTAAAATGTACTCTGTGTTTCTATCTAACATTTAGTTCAACTTTTCGTTATAGGTGGCGCTGTTATTATTTAAGCGTTCCAACTCATGTGTTAAAATGTAGAGTTGTACTAGTCATTTTTTCTCTCTACGAATTTTAGAAGCAGAGCCTATTTTTTCATAATTATATGTATTACAAGCACGTCACTAATTAGTTTATACTGATATTACATATTTAAAAAATATTACATAGAATTACATGTTTACTTGATACATTGATGAGTAAATCGGAAACCTTTCGTGAAATTCGTCGATTTTCTAAATAATTGTATATAGCGCCATCTAGCGACCTCTACTCAAACTATTTGGTAAACCTGTAATGTACTTTGAACACGCATCCAAGTTTAATAGTACAACCTGGACTCATAATGTTTGTAAATAAATGTAGATGACACTATAACTTATTTAATTCAACATTTTTGTAATTATACATTTATTTGATTTAGATGATTATAATGATTCTTGCACACAAGTATTACAATTTCTACAAAATAGATCTACGGTCAATATTTAAATTACTAAACTAGGTTATATATTTTTTTAAATGTGTTCAATATTATATTCACTGGTTAAAATAATGATAAATCACTTTCAAATTTCACATTAAACAAAGCGGCTTATCCTTCATAGATCGTACCAGAACATAAAATAAATCTAGTTTCCTCTAATTATAAAACTAAATTCTTCTAAATAGTAAATACCAAAATGGTCAAGCCACGTGTTTTGACTAAGACATAGAGTTTGTGATATCAGACCCTGCAGTGTTAGGCCTTGAAGAGTCAGAAGCTTAGTTCTACACGAAATCTCATCATTTTTAACAGTGTGAATCATATTGTCTTGTCTTGCAACATTTTACATGAAAAGGTTTTTCGTAGGATCACAATTTCCTTCCACGGAACTCGCTTAAAGTATATGATCAGTGGACTATAATTATCGATTATATGTTGGCATGTCTGTTTGCAATCACAATTAATTGTTATTTGTGGCTAGTTTAATTACTAGTCTATCATAATGATTAAGATCTATCGCATTGATTGGGTCGGATCGCTGTGAGCTGGTGAAGTTTGTTTTTTAACCGACTTTAAAAAGTAGGTAGCCACGCTGTTGTCAGTCATGACTCAGTAGGATTGGGCAGGCTTGTCCAGGATATTACGACTGTCTCACAGGAGATAGTCGTGAAGCGTCAGCTTTGCTGTCCCATGTCGTGTGATCACTTACCATCAGGCGACCTGTTTACTCGTTTGGCAGTCCTATTGTATAAAGAAGTAGGTAGGTTCTTATTCGACCCGTATCTGCAAGTACGTCTGTCTGTATGTCTGCAATTTTCTCAAAAAATACTCATTCGATTTGGATCGTATTTCTTAATTGAACTGTATTCATGTCAGAGTAGGTTTTATTAAATAACTTATAATAGTCCTTAGATTGTATTTAAAATATTTATAGCAATAGCTTCTGTTACAAACTTACGCTGCTAAAAAAAAAAAGTTTCAAGGTCAAGGTCGTTGCCATAACATCACATTCAACAAGATGATGGGCGGGAGCTGAAGTGAAAGTATTGTCATGACAACGCCCGCTCGTTATTATACGCCTTAATTCAGTCTAGCTTTAGCTTCCCGAATGTGTTTCAGACGCAGTGTACATTACGGTGTAAATTGATAGTAAATTATAATCGGTGTGGAATGACAACGGTGTGATCGCGTGCCATCGCGTGTAACCTCCACTAATGACTTCCAGCCAGTTTGTATTGACAGTGGTTTGATATTGGAACGTGTGTCGTGTGGGCAGCAGTGGGCAGATGTCAGGTGAAGTGAGCGCGGTGCTGTCGGCGCGGGGCGATGTGCTGCTTGCTGCTGGCGGCGGCGGAGGAGTGCTACCTGGCGGTGTGGCGTGTGCTGCGTCGCTGCGGCTATGAGCGTGTCGGTGCGCTCCGTGCTGGTGGAGGGACCGCAGCCACAGCGGCAGCGGGGCCCGTACACGTATGCTAGCGCGCCACGAGCGCTCTACAACAATACCAAACTCAAGAGGGAGCCGTCATGGTAAGTCGAATCAGTTTTTTACGTTTTATGGGCGATTAAATTTGGTAAAGATGTAATCTAAACACATTTTGGGTAATAACGGGGAAAATTAGACTTGTATTTAACTGGTTATTAGGAAAAAAGGTTGCGATGTTTTATAACCATGTGCTCCTAAAAAGGCCAAGGATTTGTAGTTTACAGTTGTATTATAATTTTTTCGTTTGTTAGTCATTCCCTCGTGGATTGCAAAAAGCCAATATTATATTCTTATTCATATCCTTACTAAAATCTAACTGATGGTGATGCAAATGACCAAAAGTAATATAACAGTGGAAAATCCGCGACTGTGACCGTCGCAAGTGCGTCCGGAATTAGCTGTTGAAGCCCGGTTTCGAGCACACAAGCATAACTGAGTTTAAAAAAAATCACTTACTATCATACGTTTTTACTATTGCGTCGCTCCTACATTCGGTCCTATTTATGTCTCCTACTCCGATTTACTCCAGGAGCCTGATTTAGGCGCCAGCTGTGACACGAGAAGCCGCGGGTTCGAGCCCAGCACCGGGACAAATATTTGTGTGATCACAGGTATTTGTTTCGGGTCTGGGTGTTTATGAGACCGGAAAGTCTGTCGTAGTTCCTGATATCCACGACACAAGACTCGGCCTTTAGTGTGGTATCGGGACTATGTATGTGACTGTTGAGTGTATTTAATTATTTATTTATCCCCGCACCGCAATAAATGTTTGTGAGACCCACAAATATTTGTCTCAGGTCTGGGTGTTGGGGAACCGAAAAATCACTCGTAGTTTCTGATACACACGACACAATATCTCATTGATCTTAATGTGGGGTTCAGGACTAATTATGTGACTGGCTAATTATTTAAACTTTCTTTTATAAAATATCTATCAGAAATTAACAAACCCATGAATCACAGTACAACAGGGTTGTTGCACACTTCAATGCCGCCTGCACAAACAGCTCGCGTGCCGCACCGACCCTCGCCATCAGTCTGCTTAGCTCGGAGTCGACGAACCGACTAACTCTTATCCAGATCTAATCTTAACCCTTGGCTTGAGGATGTTTATACTACTGTACAACTTTTACAAGTCTAGAGTTTAGCTTATCTGTGATTTAGTTTTGGGGTTTTATTTGATCAACAGTTGTGGTGGCTTTTTATTCAATCATTACCATAATATTTATATTAAACTAGCGGTCAGGGCCGACTTCGCCTATGCAAGGGTACTTTTTGAATCCAATCCACTTTAGAAGTAAGAGCTATTTCGTGTGATAACTATTTATTTATTTATTTACTTAATTCTTTTTTGCACTGTACAGAGAAACAACAACGAAATCACAAGATAATAATAATAGTACAAGTGGCGGCCTTATCACACTAGGTAATTTCTTACAGGCAACCATGGGATGGATATTTAAATAGGAGATAGGAAGGGCAGTCAAGGGCATAAATGAAATAATGATAATCTACAATGAATAATATACTACATTATTTAAATACCTATAATATAAATACACATATACATATACATATATATACATACACAAACATACACATATACATCCTTATACAATTACCAATAGATCGGAACGCGCAAAAATATTCCGCACCTAAGTTCCTAGTGAGAAAGAAAATAGTCCTTAATCATTTTTTTATATGACATCAGTGTTCGTGTCCGTCTTACCTCAACTGGAAGTGCATTCCACAGTCGGACAGCTTGGACTGTAAAAGATTTGTCCATAAATACTGTGGAATGCTCAGGCATCCTTAATTTTAGGTTCTCCGACGACCTCAAGGATCTTGTATGTGAGTCATGGAGAAATAAGAATCGATCTTTTAGATAAGAAGGCGTGAGAGGATTGAACAAAGTATTGTAAAGGAGAGAGAGAATATGAGTATTCCGACGAAGTCGTATAGGTAACCAATTGAGCTTAGCACGAAACTCAGAGATGTGATCATACTTGCGTAGACCAAATATGAATCTAATGCAGAAATTTTGAAGCCGCTCAAGTTTATTAAGTTGGTCTTCGGTGAGATCTAGATAGCTGACATCGGCATAATCAAGGATGGGAAGAAGGAGCGTTTGCGCAAGCGAAATTTTAGTGGCAATGGGTAGAAAATTGCTTAATCTTCGCAAGGACCTAGCCAAAGCAAACAACTTTCGACTAAGCTCACGAACCTGCGGACCCCAAGTGAGTGACCTGTCGAAAATTATGCCTAAATTCTTGACCGTATCACTGTATGGAATAATGGTACCATTACAGGAGATGGATGGCAGTAGGTCCCAATTTATTTTTGAAACCATCCTGGGGCTGCCGACAACAATAGTCTGGGTTTTGGATGGATTAACCGATAATCCATGGGTCTTACTCCAATCACAAATCTGTTGAATATCAGAGTTAATTATTACGATGGCGTCAACCAACTTGTCTATGGGCGCCCGCGACTAAATTTGGAGATCATCAGCATAGATGTGGTAGGAGGAGCAAAGATGATTAGTTATGGAATTTATAAAGATTGCGAACAGTAAAGGAGATAACACGCCGCCCTGTGGGACGCCAGCAGATACGGGACTCCAGGAGGAGAAACTATTCTCAACACAGATGCGTTGCCGGCGTCCAAACAGGTATAAAAAGCGTGGGGTGCTTTTTAAGATATTATCAAAATGATAATCCTTCTACTTATATCTGTCGATAAAATAATTATATCTATTGAAAACATGCACCCCACGCTTTTTTTACAATAAAAAATATTTTTTTGTTATATACAATATTCTTAATTCAAATTTTTAAAAATTTATTTTCTATTTTTTAGTTGGGTTTTCTATATAATTAAATTTACATATCTAATAAATGCACTTACTTGACGTCACAGTAAAATACTAGAATGCATCAAAAACTACAAGATATATTTTTGTAGCACCAAAGTGATTACTCTTCCATCGTGGACGCTTTTGTCATAGAAATTTTCCTTTATTCAGGCCAGGGGTTCCCAAAGTGTGCGCCACGGTACCCTGGTACGCCGAAGAAAGTGAAGGAGGACGTCGTAAAGCAATCCTCTCTATCTCAATTAGAATCTACCTAACTAGTATCATTATACCTATATATTTCAACTTGTTTGGTAGGTTAGGGCGCCGAGACAAAATAATGAACATGTATCTGAGCTGCGGACAAAAAAAAAAAGATTGAGAACCCCTAATTTAGCCTATCGCCTGGCCACTACTACTACTCAAGGTAGTCTTAAAAATAAACACCGTTATAAAGATACAGTGCTAAGTTCTTTTCTGTTTATCTTCAGTTTTATAGGCGCGAGGTCGGCGGTCGCACGCGAGCGATGCTATCTAAAAGGGGAGAGGGGTGCGGGCCGAGGGGGGAAGGGGGGGGGGGGGGGCTCATTGGTCAACTCGCAACCGATCGTGCAGAGCTTTAGCTTTTTCATTGTTTTCACTATCACCTTGAAATAAGACGGCACGCCAACACGACCCAACGATCGGATCAGCGTCTACACGAGGATTTGATTTGTTGGTTGTCGGTTGGCGACGATTAGCCCCTTATATTGTTAACGTCTTGGTGGGCGACTGATAATAAAATGAACCAACTTGTAACTGGTCATTTAGACCAATTTACAGGAAATCAGATATTCTCTTGTATGATAAATCTGTATCCAGTAAAGATCTACATCTACTTAACAGCATACAATTTCATTTTAATATTTTAGCTATTAGCTCATGTTGCGAAGGTCCTTGAGTGGCGTAAGGTCTGGTCGTTAACCGCACCTCTGGCGTCATGTTAGCATTAAAATCAAAGGCTTTCATTAGCATGTCGAGGAGCAACAACCTTCACCTTGAGTGACCCGTGGGCAGGACGCGGCGGGGTGCGGCGCAGAGGGCGGGGGTGGCGGTCGCCATGGCAACCATACGCTCAACTTCCGGACAATATTTTTATTAAAGGAAAGATTTGGCTATAACTGTTTTAATTACTAACACGTACTTCGTAACAAAGAAATGTACAAAACAGATTAGGTATTCAAATATGAATAATTATTATGTAATGGTAAAGTATATTTTAGTGTTTAGTGCAGGGTTTCACCAGTTTATGAGTTGGTATGACTGACGATCGATATGTACGTGCTGGGGATATGTTATCAGAACATCGGGGCGCGCACTCATTCATAGCGTGCTACTACACTACACTACTAGAGCGCACAGGCAGTCAGGATGTATCACGTGGACTCAATCTGCACATGCCTGCCAAATCTTTGAGCTTGTACATGTAATATCGTACCAGTATTTTATTTTTATTTATTCGGAAAACACCCAACAGTCACATACATAGTCCTTACCCCACGCTAAGATCGGGTCTTGTGTCGTGGGCATCAGGAACTACAAGAGACTTTTCGGTCTCACAAACACCCAGACCCGAAAGAAATATTTGTTGTCCGCACAAACATTTCGCTCGGTGCGGGGATCGACCCCGAGGCCTCTCGTTTCACAGGCGGCGTCTAACCGACTACGCCACGATGGCTGTCAAACTTACAGCAAACTTATAGTAAATCAAGATAATACAGGTATACATAAAAAGCCATTTACAGGTTTTCACAAATATGTTAGTACATAAATAGCGTAAGGGTTAGTCAGGTCTTAACTTAATGAGATACACAGTAAAATATAAAGAACAACAGTATCTGTATTTAAAAATGTACCTAGTGCTCCTACTTGTCAATTTAATTAGAATATCTACAAAAGTCTAACGTCTACATGGCCTAACCACTCTCAATCGTACTGTCGTTTGTAGAGTAGGCCCGTGCCCTGCAGTGGGACGTATATGGGCTGATACAGATACAGGTCTACAAACGTCGGTTCTCCAATTCTATAATTTCTATACAAACAACAATTCTGAAATGTCTCATTAATTATAATTCAAATCAAAATACCATAAAAAACAGTTTCTACACCTACACAGATAGACTAACTATAAAAATATATTTCACTGAAAATAATGTTAAAAATATATCAAAATTGTATCAGCACCTTAAGTAAGGAAACAATTTTCCGAGGTCGAATTGTCCACAGAACCCTATTGTTACCATGCTATTATTACAGTTCTGACTAGTTCTATATTTATGGTGTAAAACATCCCCCCTGTAATTATGTATATGGACACGGATGGCTTCGTCATTCGACTGATATAATATTAGTTTATGGATATTAAATTGAACAACTATACCACTACGGGGAATCTGACTGTCTAAAAAGTACTACACACTAAAGACATAAATAACACCAACGTGTGAGTCTGATTTAGTTAATGTATTTAAGAATATTAAACTTAGCAGAAGCAATTGAACCAAAAAATATGTCAAATTTGTTAGACATGCCGTTATCGGTAGAGCACATGCGATAAAGGGGTGAGTGTTGACCAAGATTGGTTGTATATAGAGGTAGAGCAAAAGTTTTACGGTTTTGTAAGCTTGTTTTGTTTTGAGGCGAGTGAGCGATCGGGTCGCCTGATATAGCATGAAAAGCACCACAAATGACCACTCAAAGTCGTGTAAGTGCGTGGTTGTCTGTTGTTTATGGATTAAAAGATTGCGAATTTGCTTATCTAGGTTTCAAATCCCAGGGCGAAGGTCTGTCTTTTTGGTATAATGTACTTTCTTGTTAAACCACTACCAACCTGAACGGTGAAGGAAACCCCGCCTGAGAAAACCTACGTACCATAGACATCTTTAAGAAATTCTGTAGTATGTAAAATCCGCCAACCTGCATTAGGCCAGCGTGGATTAAAGGCTAACCGCTGTTAGTGGAGTATTTCAGCACGACCAGATATCCCACACAGTCGAAGACCCGTGACATTGACCCACCTTAGAGCCAGTGTCCAGATAAAATAGACACGAAATGATAATTTCTCGCCAATCGACGCTCTGTGGGTGCACGTGGATCTAGGTTCCCTGAGCCGCATCTACGTGTGCCTTTACAGGTCTCACAACGGGGATGATGAGACGACTCGGCTGTTCAGGTATCTTAGCCAGGCGGCTGATGACGCGCAGGCGCAGTTCCCGTCGGCCGAAATGGTGGTCTTGGGGGATTTCAATACTCATCACGAACTGTGGCTGGGCTCCTCCAAGACTGATCATGCTGGCAGAGCTGCCCATGCATTCGCTCTGACTCATGACTTGACACAACTGGTGAACCAGCCCACCAGGATCCCAGATGTGGCGAGTCATGCGCCTTCTCTGCTGGACCTTCTGCTGGCGAGTCACCCAGCCGGGTATCATGTGACCGTTAGTGCGCCTCTGGGCACTTCCGATCACTGCCTGGTTGGGTCGTCAGTACCGTTCGCATCTCCTCCACGTCCCGTGCAGGTTAGGCGGAAGGTCTGGCATTACTCGTCGGCAGATTGGGATGGTATGCGGGAATATTTCGCATCCATCTCTTGGGGGCCACGCTGCTTTGAGGGTAAAGATCCCTCAGCGAGTGCCAACGCTATTGCTGACGAGATCAGACTTGGAATGGAATATTACATTCCTTCCTCTGAGATCGCCAGTAAGGGCCGTGGACGCTCCTGGTTCAATCGTGCTTGCGCAGATGCTGTCGGTGACAAACAGGCGGCGTATCGCGCTTGGATCAGGGGTCGCGCCATGAAGGATCCGAATGTCAGTTCCCTCAAAAAAGCCTACAACCGTGCCACCAAGGCCTGCAAGAAGGCGTACGTTAGGGCGGATGCCCAGCGCGTTAGCAGGATTGGGCGTGCGTTGGCCGATCACCCAACTAGCAGCCGTGCTTATTGGAGGTTGGCCAGGGCCGTCCTTCGTCCGTACTTCTGCCGCCCAGCGTTGCCACCACTGAGGTACCCAGAAGGGTCGCTGGCCCACAAGCCGCAGGAGAAGGCTGCCTTACTGGCAAATCTCTTTGCGGCTAATTCCCGCCTCGAAGACCGTGGTTCCCAGACGCTGCCCACACTGCCTGATTGCGGTTTCTCAATGGCGGATATTCGCATCAGGCAGTGTGATGTGCGGCGTGAGTTACGGTCTCTCGATGTGCGGAAAGCCAGTGGCCCGGATGGGATACCAGCGGTGGTTTTAAGGGCTTGTGCAGCCGAGTTGTCTCCTGTACTGACTCGCCTCTACCGAGCGTCCTACCGCACAGGTGTTGTGCCGGAATCTTGGAGGGAGGCCAATGTGCAACCAATCCCTAAAAAGGGTGATCGGTCGGACCCTACCAATTACCGCCCTATCGCTATCACCTCAGTGATGTGTAAGGTCATGGAGCGGATCATAAACGCTCAATTGGTCCGCTACCTGGAGGATCACTCGTTGATCAGTGACCGACAATACGGATTCCGTCAAAATCGATCAACGGGTGATCTTCTAGCGTTTGTCCTGCATCGCTGGGGTGAGGCGATTGACCGGCGTGGCGAGGCTCTTGCTGTGAGCCTCGACATTGCCAAGGCGTTTGATAGGGTCTGGCACCGAGGTCTTCTGTCCAAGCTTCCGGCATACGGTCTGCCCGGCAACCTGTGTTCGTGGATTTCCGGCTTTCTGCATGGGCGTAGAATGCGTGTAGTCGTTGACGGACACGCTTCGGCGCTCATGTCGGTAAATGCCGGAGTTCCTCAGGGCTCGGTGCTGTCGCCCACCTTGTTTATTCTGTTTATCAATGACATGTTGTCGCTTGGCAACATTCATTGCTATGCAGATGACAGCACGGTTCATGGGCGATACCACTGCGGGCCTCCAGGTTGCCGAGTCGAAACTGTGAAGGGACGCGAAGATCTTGTCATTGAGCTCAACCGGACCTTGGATCTCATTTCTACATGGGGTTCCAGGAATATGGTTGAGTTCAATGCCAAGAAAACCCAGGTGTGTGCGTTCACGTGCAAAAAATCCCCGTTCTCTCCCCTCCCCATTCTTCAGGGTGCTCCCCTCTCAATGCGGAATGACCTAAGTATCCTTGGTGTGGATATCCGCTGTGATCTCAATCCAAGGGACCACATCGACGGCGTAATAACTGCCACATCGCGCAGGGTTGGAGTCCTGAACAGGGTGCGTCGGTTTTTCACGCCCGGTCAGCTTTGTCGCTTATATAAAGCGCAGGTCCGGCCGGGTATGGAGTACTGCTCGCACCTCTGGGATGGATCCGCCCAGTACCTGCTCGATGCCTTGGATGGATTGCAGCGGCGGGCCATCCGCATTGTCAATGATGCAGACGTTACGAGCAACTTAGAGTCGCTACAACTCCGGAGGGATGTCGCCTCTCTAAGCGTGTTCTACCGCCTGTATCACGGGGAATGCTCTGAGGAATTGTATAACTTGATCCCCTCCTCTCCATTCCTTACCAGAACCACGCGGGCTGGCTTGCGAAGCCATAGCTTGTCGGTCCAAACCATCCCGGCGCGAACCAAACGGTTCTATAATTCTTTTTTGTGCCGCACCGTCAGGCTGTGGAATTGTTTGCCATCTCACGTGTTCCCTCCTTCCTACAATCCTGGGTCCTTCCGCCGTGGTGTGAAGAGGCACCTTAGCAGGCCGGCATAATTGTTTCCATTGGCATGGGACTGCCGTCCGATGCCAATGGATACTCTGCCTGGGCGGCATTTGCGCTTACCATCAGGTGCAATGCCGAAAAAAAAAAAATATAATGCCGACCTGATTGTAACCCCGAAACACAACGTGGGTCACTAGACGCGTATTTAACCACTCTGTGCAGAGTTTCGCTACCCTGATAGATCCTTCTGCCAATTTAAAGGCATTACATATTTCTTTGTATTTTTCTTAAGCAGCAACTGTTATCGAGAGTGTGAACAAAGTTGCGTGCCATTGCCTCACGCTGGCGATCGATGCACGGCCACCCTCGCTTTGCCGCTCACCACGCACTAGTTGCGTGCTGCTAATTATACAAACACTTCATAATGTTGCCCGGTATAAGTGGTAATACTGGCCATGCGTGGCTTTTTAAGGAAACCTTAATCTCGGACTTAACTTGTGGTAGGAACTTCAGATGAAATAAAAATCCATTTAGAGACTATTATGTTAAGGAGGTGCTGTTGTTCTGCTCTGGGCTACTAATGATGATGATGATATACTAAAACTTGCATCAAAATAGATTGTCATTGATGTAAATGATCTTGGAGAAATATAGACGATGGCTTGCTGGGAATGAATGAGAAAAGCCGAGGACTGTGCTGAGTGGATATCAATTAAAGCCGCTTAAATCCATCCACTACTGTACGTTATGCATACTCAGTGCTGTAAATATGGCGGTGCGAGCGGTACCCACGCACAAGACGCCCCATATGGGGGCAGAATTGACCTATGAAGGATTTGGTTGATAAGGGGCGTATTTATAGAACCTCGCACCGGGCGCATAAAAGACTACGCTACTGCATACTGCCTATAAATAGACTGACTTTAATATAAAACATGGCTCAGAAACTTCAAAGCTTTAAACACAGTTTGGACAATACACACTGCTAAGACTGGACTACATTCAGGGTGAAGTTTTCAAGTGGGCGTGGATGGCCAAATCCGAAAGAATGAGAAATAGCGAAAAATTCTGAAAGGAGTCACAAGCTGGATTTTGGTGAAAATAATAATACTGCATACTTGGATTTTGAAAACACCAATATACCAATATTCGATAATGTTGCTAATATTGATCAAAATTTTGGAAGTAGAAGCATACGGCGAACCTAAGGAAAGAGGTAATTTTTTACAAATGTAATTTTTTGTCTTGTACAGGATATGGGATCTATCATTCAAACAAAAGTCACATCTTGTATATCCTACCTTATTCCTTAGATCATTCTCGTGTTGAGAACACGTGAGCAAATCAGAGAAATGACGCGGTGCAAGGTGGAGGTGGACTCATAACGCATAACAAACGACTGCAAATAAGATTAGACGAAAGCCGAGCGATTGTATTGTCACACGTATGCCGCTTACTGCAAAGGCTTATGAATGCGCGCGAGAACGATATTCATAATTAAATAAAATATATTAAAACAACGCATTGTCTGAGCAAATAATTCTATCTATATATTGATAAAACATTGTATATATTACGTACGTACGTAAACTCACGCCTTTATCCCAGAAGGGATAGGCAAAGGTTACCCTGGTAGCAACCAGGTCATCCACGTTTCGCCTGGTGCGTTCCGTCCCACTATGTGGCAGGGCGCGATCCTATCGCCATACCGGGCACAAATTCCTGACTCCAGAATGATAATGAATAAAAAAATACTATCCATGCAGGCGTTCCAGTGCTTCAGAGTACTTGCGCGTGCTGAACCCAAAACCTCAGCTTTATAATCTTACCATAGTACAACTGAAGTAAATACATACAACAAGCACATACATAATCCAGACCCCACACAGTAAGATCGAGTCATGTGTCGTGGCCCGTGGGTATCCGGAACTACGAAAGACTTTTCGATCTTACAAACACCCAGACCCGAAACAAATGCCTGTAATCCCACAAATATTGGTTTTGCGAGCGGAGATCGAACCCGCAGCCTCACGATTGATAGCTGACGTCTAAACAACTGCACAACGGATGCTGCATATGTACTGTAACAACCCATAATAGTCCGCAGCTGAGCACGAATCTCCAACTAAACCGAAAGTCCGATTGAGAAGGATAAGGCCTTAAAGTCCACCACGCTGGCCTAGGGCGGGTTGCTTCATATACTATTAAACTTTACACTGTAACAGCTCATACACGTCTCAAGGCAGGGTACGGGCCTCCTCTACAATCAAGGGGACATGCAGTGCTTAGGCCGTATAGTCCACCACGCTGGCCTAGTGCGGGTTGGCGGACTTTACGTACCATCGAAATTCTTACAAATTCGCTATAGTATGCAAGGTTTCCTCACGATATTTTTCTTCACCATTAACCTTTACACTACACAGTATCAAATAATACAAATCTTCCTGGCGGTTATTTTTAGGCCTTGTATATTATTTCGAGCAACATGTTCTATTAATTCAACTTAATTTATTTTATTATAGCCTGACAACTTAAAATAAAAAAGAAAAAACAAAGAATTAAAAAAAAATGTAAGTTTTGTTGATTTATTTAATTTAAAAAGCAATTATAAAGTCCAGACCAATAACTTACCGGTCGCCTAATTTTAATCAAGCCAAGGTTAAATTTCACATGAAAAATAATTAAACAGGTCTTAAACAATTTTATTACTTGAAATAGTTGCTTATCCGTTTTTACGAACCCTTACAAACACCCATTTTTATAAAACTTTTGTGTTTGTCCTCACACAATAACATTTTATCGTTGCCAGCGAAACCATTGATATGAGTAATCATATTTAACATCAATTCACATCATTTCTTAAATATATACATTTAATATGTCATTCTTGAAATCCAATTAACTAAATTGATTCCTTAACGTAGCTAAATACTAATTTTACAGTAGCTACATTATTTCGCTGATCGCTACATGTTTATAAAGTCATGGCGTAGCGATCCACCTACGAGAAGCTACGCCGTAGTATTCGTGCATTATGTTTGAGTCACTGCGATGACACCATACTATAGAAAGCTGCGAAGTAAAAGTGACTCAGATAACGCAATTGAGTTTTTCAACTTTGAATGTTAAATGTTGCTGAGTAACACGGTACTCAAACAAGCACTTGTACGGTGCATGATGTGCAGCCGGCGCAGTAATCCAATTGATGCGCCGTGAAGTGCGTGTGTACGTGTGTATGGGGATGTGTGTGTACGACATAACCTTAACAGATAGCGCGAGGTCAGTGAGTGAGCGTCTCGGACGGCGTGGCGTGGTGCGGCGCAGCACGTGGCGGCTCACACGCACACCACCACACCCGCCCCGGCCGCCACTGTCCACTACCAATACCGCGCTGCACTCGTCGATATGACCCCCGGCGCGGTGGCTCGCTTTAAATAACCAACATTACATTATCAAACTATTTCTGACAAGTTACTTTCCAACGGCACAGGTGGTGCAGGTGGGCGCTTGCGCGACTATGTGTGCCGCATCGGAAAGCCACAGTGCCAAAACGTAGTATGCGTCGAGCCGGGTCCGGCGGTTACGACTTTATAATGAATGATTGCACGCGACGGCCGCCCACTGACCGGCGGCCGGCGGCTCGCGGCTCAGTGACCCCCGCGCCGCGCCGCACGCGCGCCACGACAAACAACGCCGCCACCTCGACACGGACACACGCGTGCAGCCTCGCCGCGCCGCCCGGGACCGCCATGTGACGCGCGCCATGCCCGCCATGCACACCGCCGGCGACGGCGGCGGCGCCTTCACCGTCATTAACCATGAGGGCAAGCAGCGAGAGCGAGCGGCCGCCGCCGAGCCGCCGCTGCCGCGCAACGTGAACGTGGTGAAGCCGCTGCGGCGCGCCGACGAGCAGCGCGAGCACTACAACAGCGCCAGCACGCGCCCGCCGCCCGCGCCGGAGCCCGCGCCCCCAGCGCCGCCCGCGCCCACGCACTCCCGCACCATCCTCGATCCCAAGTTTTCGCGCGCTCTCGACTTTAAGTTGCGCAGACTCAAGGAAAAGGAGATCCTCCAAGCGAATCTCCGCCGGCCGACGCGCTACAAACCGCGCAACGGCCTCGCCGCCTCCTCTATCCCCAACATCAGTTGTAAGGAGCGCGTCCACGAGGAGTGTCTGAGTCGCTCGCACCCGCAGATCGACGTCATACCGCCCCTCGACGACACCTCGCCCAAAATGGACAAGAGCCCGTCGCCCGGGCGCCGGACTCACGGCCTGACCGCCGCGCGGAGCGTCGACAGCGACAAGCCCCGCTTCGTGACGACGGTAAAAAAGGGTCAATTTCTGTTGCCGCCGCCGGAGGTGGCCACCCTTCTCGGTCTGGAGACACTATACCCACCCCAAGAGAGGGAAAAGATCGTATACTCGTACGCTAGCAAACCTAAGGCTTTAGCATCACGCTCGAAGCGATCTCCGCCCGAGAGCAAAAAGGAGATGGTGCCCAACGGCGTGGTGCAGTCGGGTGCAGGTCCAGCGCGGCGGGTGCAGGCGAGCGGCGTGGGCGGCGCGCTGGGCGGCGTGCGCGCGCTGCTGGCCGGCGTGGTAGGGCTGCGGCACCTGCACCACCACCACTCCACGGACCCCCAGCCTCGCAGGTACACTGCGATGAGTACACGCGCTTATCACTGGATCGATCTCACACACTACCTCACACACTACTCACAACCGTACGCCACTATCGCGATAGTTGCCCTTATCAGCCGATTGACAGAGTGGGGCCTCGCGTCCGCTAGACGCGACACAGTCATTTGTCAACAACCTCGAGGCCTAATTCAGCTGAACCGTACGAGTAATATATTCCTAAGTAAGTCACTATAATGAATCTATTAATCTAGAACTATGTTTCGACCATGCATTAATTTGTGATATAAATAGGGGAGGAACTACATCCATTAATATACACATACTTGCAGCGTGTGTATATCTCTACTATTGAATTTATTACTATATTGATAAATTCAAGTTAATTTGTGATATGGAACACTTCCTGATAGCTTGTAATAGTTGTTTCGATTTGTCGACCTAGTTGTAATACACATCGTCAAATGATGCCACATGTTATTATTTATTTAATTATTAAATGTGTTTATACATAACTTGTATAAAGGTGGACTTAATGCTAACAACGATTACATGGTTTTGATAAACAACATACATACATCACGCCTTTTTCCCAGAAGGGGTAGGCAGAGGTGCCTGGACGCCCACATTTCGCCAGTATGTTTCGTCCCACTATGTGATACGTGGCGAGCCTATCGCCATATCGGGCACAAATTTGATAAACAAATTGAAAATAAATCGCATTATATCCAGGGTTTTTGCGATTAAAACTGCATAAAAACTTTCAGGGTTTTTATCTCAATCATGATAATATCTCTGAATACGTTTTAATTTCAATGATAACATGCTTGCATCGACAGTATGTTTGAAATACAGGGTACATCAAACCGAAAGCTATGTGGTAGTTTTTGTGACTTCAGACACAATTCGCTAAGAATTTCGCTAAAAAAGCGATGATTTTTTTACAATTAATTACAATAGTATTTGGGTGGTAAATACATAGTCTTTGCAAAAATAATAATTTAATTCCTTGCATTGCATTGCGTTTTTTAAAATAAAAGGGTGAGTTATTTTAGGAAAAACTACGCAACCCGCCCAAGTAGAAAGGAAAACAAAAAAAAAAGTCGTAGTCTGGATATACCAAAATGTTTATACATTGTCTACATCAACTGCAATGTTTTTAATATAAATTTATATGGGAATGTAGAGAATTCGTTCCAAATGTTTGTCGGTATTTGGATCACGAATATTGATCGGCGAGGGTCGAAGCACCGTGAAGCAGTTGACTTCACTGATTCGTCAACACAAGCTAATTTAGGATATACTATTTGCAGCCTCATTATTAATCTATGCTTATATAAAGCTGAAGAGTTTGTTTGTTACCTCCAATCTCAGGAACTACTGGTTCGAATTAAAAAAATATTATTGTGTTGGATAGGTCATTTTTCGAGGAATACTATAGGTATGCTATATACCATCACAAAGGTCGTAGACCTTTAAGAGAGATGCAGTAGTGAAAAATCTAGTAAATACGAGGAAATTTTATTCGTTTCTCGTGGTCAAGGCTGGACCGCTATAAAATATATTTGTATAATATTATTTAGTCATTATAACCGTATTTACGAGAACGAGGAGGTCGAATCAATTTTGTCACGGAAATATATTCTGTACTAGGGGTGGGCCCGGCTCCGCTGGGGGCAGATATTTTTTGAGTCCAGTCCACATCCTCAACATATTAATATTGTTTCCCGTACCATTTTATTTATGTTCCAAGTCACTGACTTCCTTTATTCTGCTTTTCTCAGCCCTTCCCGTTTCGTTATATATCCCGCCCTGCCCCTTCTAATACTCACTCAAAGCATCCAATCTTTCCCTTCCCATCCCTTTATAGATTAAAAAAATAACTAATATATTTGAATTCCTTGCTCATCCCACAGAACACCACATTTTTCTGGATAGAAATAGTTTATGTGTTAATCCAGGGTGTCAGCTACCTCCATACGAAATTTAAGCGATATTGGTTCAGCCTTCTCTGAGATTAGAGTGAGCTAAGGCACAGAAAAAAAAATACAATAATGTCTTTGGCTTGTATTACGTTAATACAGTCCCCCCATATTAGTTATTCTTATTTATCTTCCGCGTACAGACATCGATCGGTTACAAAATTATAGGTATAGATAAACGAGTAGATTATTAGGTGACTAAGTATGAATTTGCACATTTCAGGATACTTAGCGACTAAATTATTTATGCAAATGACTCAACTAAAACAATTTATATGTATATTTTCAGCTAAGTAACAGAAACTTATGGCTTTACGCTTTAAACAATTGAGAGCAATGACCCGGCCTTGATTTCGCCATGTTGTACTAATAATAAAAATAATTAGACATTTGAGTCGGTATTAAAGAATGGCATAAATATTATAAGCAGCCTAATAAAATGTATAAGCTACTAATATTTATTAGACGAGCATGGTGCAATAACACTGAGCCCCCTCACACACACTCACAAAATATGGCGCAGAACCGTGACAACGGAATTAGTAATATACCAACAATATTACAAAACTCCAAATAATACGACGGTTGTGTAGATATATTTCCTGTATTATTTTACTACAACATAATGACTCGAGGCCTAAAAAGTTTACTCTTGAACAATCACAGCGTAATGATCTCGCAACTCAACCATCCTTTTCATCAGTCGTTGAAAACTCCGTTCTGTATTCAAATCATCATTCTCTTTTTCTTAATATATGTACCAGCACCATCGTCATATAACAATAGGTTGCTAAACGCATCGCCCATAAGAACAACGGTTACAATATAAACAAACAATAATGAGATGAGTTTCAGAGCAAGAATCAAATCCGTGACCTTTCTTTCCATAAACATTTTACTGGTGGTAGGTCTCTCATATGTGATCGCCTGGGTACCACCGCAATGTCTATTTCTCCCGTTAAACAGCAGTGTAAACGCACTGTTGTGTTTCGGGTTGAAGGGTATTGTAGCCAGAGTAACTACTGGACATATTGAGACTTAACATCTTATGTCTCTGGATGGCGAGCGCAGAGGAATGCCAAGCATTGCCTTGTAACTCAAGGTGTTGTTTGGTTTTGATACTGTTCATGAGCGATCGTATCGCTTACCATCAGGCGAACGGCATGCTCGTCTCGCCATTCATTGCAACAAAAAATAATCCGCTTGAAGTCTATTACGCCAAGAAGGCTGTCAAAAAGTGTAAGTTAGCTGGTCAACCTTATTTTTTATTAATGATTTGAAGTCACACCCTCGACGCATGCATCAAGCCTAACGACAGTTTGTAGCCTAGTTGGAAAGTTTGAAGGCTGATTGGCTTAGGTGCTAATCCGTAGAGTTACTGGGCTGAAGGTTGTGGATTGAACTCCTGGTCGAGTTGATATTTTCATAGCTTAGTCCAGGTGTTTGTATTTGTAAACGTAACCAATATAGTCAAACTTTACGTTAACATATCTTCCATGCTCCCATTATAATCGAAGATAAAAAAAAAGCAATTTCGTTGACAAACATAATGATGAAATATTGCATACCACGAATTAAAAGTGGCTGTGGAATGCAGTTGGTATAAAAAACAACCACTCGTTGAAAGTACGACATTCTTTAATTATGGGACCTGAAATAGGTCCATCCAGTTCTGTTGCGTCACAGGATACTGACGTGAAGTAAATATTCCACTAGCCGGTCAGTACCTAAACCCAACTACGTAATACGAATAGTATTACGTAGTTGGGTTTAGGTACAGGCTCACAATTTTTTTTTTCATTTATTTTTAAGGAGCAACAAACAATTACACTTTGCTAAGAACTATACTTAAGTGTCTAAAAAAATAATTAAAGTGCAACCAACCCCGTTGCCCACGAATTAAACATCACAGACAGATAGGGCCAGCGAGGACACAGAGGAATGCAGCTCCTATGTCCTCCCTCGCCTCAACTGCCTCATGATGCATTACAATAACAAATTTCGGGCAATAGGAAGTATAATCCTACCGACAAGTTAATATACAATAGTTAAAATGTACTTAAATAAGGTCACAAGAAACAGATAACACGTCTAATTATACAGGCACAGTTAGGTAATTCAAACAGGCTTGACATACAGAAAAAAAGGTAAAATATTTCTTTAGGTTTGGGTGTTTGTGAGACCGAAAAGGCTCTAGTAGTTCCTGATACACACGTCTCAAGACTCGATCTTAGTGTGGGGTCAGGACTATGTATGTGACTGTTGGGTGTTATTTATCATTGATGACCCAATCAAGCTCACTATTTTATAGACCTTATCTGTAGAGACGTACGCGTAACCTGATTTCTTTACAAGGGCAAATCTTTTCGATTTCATTATTGGTGATTTAACATGGAAAAGACTTGATGATATATTTTTATTGCAGTGGCAGCGTGACTACCACGGCTCCGTACTCGAACGTGATGCACGACCGGCGCGTGGTGCGCGGCGCCACCTTCGCCTCGCACCCGCAACACGCTGCGGCCGTGAGTACTTCATCTTACAACAAACTTTAACCACCTTCTTGATACGGATGATAGCAAATTTGTGTTGGAGGCTTTTTACAGTAGCGCGGTAGGGGGAGGGGAAGGGGCGAAGCTAATATATACAAATCAAAAAAATACTGGAAGCCTTTAATTGTCCATTCGATGTCCGAACGATCCAAACGATGGCGCAAGACAATGTTGAAGTGTAATTCTATTTTATATTACTATTCGGAAGTCGAATTCGGAAAGTTTGTAAAATTAATGGTTACTACTTTCCATCGAGTTATTTAGTCATTTAGTACAATTATAAGTTTAAAGCATTTTTCTTGTCGTAAATAGTATATAGTTAAATAACAACTGCATGTTGCAGTGATAATAAACTAAAATATGAATAACTAGCGGCCCGAACCGGCTTTGCCCAGGAAGTGCACACTTACACTTTTTTGAAAATATTCTACCGTCTATGTTCCAAGGATAATATATTCTAATGGTCAAATCGGTCCTGTAGTTATAGAGCCTTTTCAATGCAAACAAACAATCGAATCTATCTTCTTTATAATATTAGTTTTCTTTGTAATGAATTATCTAATGAACTGTTTTATGCTGTGTGTAACTGACCCAATTCTCTGATTAATGATTTATTTGAAAACACAAATGCATTTGTAATGCGGTCTAATGACACATTGGAAACAGTGGCGTCACCCACTTGGACGGCGCACATTGCATTTTTAACTGGAAGTGGGCCTGTAATGACCGCTATTATGCTATTAATGGAACGTGAACTAAACACTCGCCTCTGGCCTAACTAGCTGCCATCACGTGTCTTGTTGAACACAAACTAATTTATTTAACTGCAGTCTGCACCGGATTATCTGTTGAAGGTCTCTTGAGCCGTGTTATCGAAAGGCACTATTGCGGATTGACAAAGTTTAGAAATCTCATGATATAGGCTGGATTTTATAACAAGAATTATTGTACTATAATATACAGTCCAGGAGGTCATAAAGCTCATAAATATTATATGAACTTAGTTGCTTGCCAAAGATGACCTATATCGCTTACATATCGCTTAAGATATCAATTTATTTCGGTATCCCGATATAAAAATATTTGTAATAATATCAATCCCATACATTGGCAATGTCAAATACGTCTCAAATGTATGGGATTGACATTTTCAAAGCCAAGTTATTGGCAAAGTTAGTTTGTGTAACTCAGCCTTACATTATTTGTGTTTCATTAGGGTGACGGCGGAGAGAGTGCGGCGGCGCGGGCGGCGCGCACGCGGCGGCGGGCGGCGGCTCGTCGCGCGGCGGCGCGCATGCGCCCCGGCACGCCGCCTCCCGCGCCCGGCCGCAGGCACCATCCCATACAGACGGAGTATTATCTGGAGGAGGTACACTACTACATACTTCACTGTATATGTATATCTGTTAAAAAGAGTATGTTTCAATTACTATAATACTTTTTTTTCAATTTTTTTTTTTTCAATTCATTTTTCTCTTCTTACACTGATATACATCTGACTATTTTCTTTCCCAAGTTGTCAACGTTAAATGATGAAGTTCAATTCAAAAAAAGCTCTTTATTGTATACTAAAACGAAACTATGAATTCCATACCAATGTTTCGGACAAGGTACACAATTTATACAACCCCAGCGCTACGTGGTGAATGAGACCAACACCTCTACCAAACCATATTGGTAGTAAATATTCTAGAATGGGAAGTCAAGTAGCAGATATCATAATAATAACTGTATTATGTACTTGTAGCAAGTTTTATTCGAGTTCATATTAACTTGCGGATTCCATGTTGTGTTGAGCAGCTGTTCGACAAAGGCGAGGAAATGGAGGTGGGCGTGCAGACGGACCTGTTCGTGGACCGTCCCGCCACGCCCGTGTACGTGCCCGCCAAGACCGGCGCTGACGTCGCCACGCAGATATACCCTGGGGACGTAAGTACTAAACCAATTACACCCACCCGGTTACCACGAAACTATTTGCCTACCTGACAGAATGCCTCTTCGAAACAAATCCTACCAGACAAAGTATATTTTCAAATTTAAACATTCGCCATAGTTCATAATACTTTGATTGCTACAAGACTGGTGCTTCGACCACTTAACAACTCGCCAATATTGTTGTATGCGCAGTTGTTTGACTTCGACGTGGAGGTGCAGCCGATCTTGGAGGTGCTGGTGGGCAAGACGACAGAGCAGGCGCTGGCCGAGGTGGCGCAGGAGGAGGAGCTGGCCACGCTGCGCGAGCAGCAGCGCCGCTACTGCGAGCTGCGCGACGCCGAGCGCGCCGAGCGACAGCGCCTCGCCGCGCAGCACGCCAGGCTACACAACGAGAAGGTACTGCACTTGTAATGTAATCGGTAGTTCGGTTCACCGGGTGGTAATTGAACCGCCGAACATGAACAGAACTTGGATTCAAGGTTTAGTGTCAATTGGCAACCACCGTGGTACAGTTGTTTAGGCGCCGCCTGTGCAACAAGAGGCTCCGGATTCGATTCCAACACCGAAACAATTTTTTATGAGATCCAATGGTATTTTTTTTCGGATCTACGGGTTTGCGAGACCGAAAAGTTTCGCGTAGTTTCTGATACTCACGATACAAGAGTCCACGTTAGTGTGGGGTAGGACTATGTATATGACTGTTGAGTGTGTTTATTATATTTTATTTACCGGTTGAATTATAAGAAGAATAGAAAACTAAAAGAGAGGAAAATATGAATAGCAGTTGGGTATCCAGCAATCTCAATTACCAAATGAAACAACGCAAAATCTTCAATTTAGGGTTCTATTCGAAGACCTACAATCCAGATGATCAACGCGTTAGACTATATACGCTTAGGTTTTCTTAATAGAACACTTGGTTGTAGAATAGAGCCGTGCTCAATAGCATACAATTACGGGATAATATAAGTGATGCATTAATGTGTGTTGTGTGCAGGAGCGTCGTGTGGCGGAGGCGCGCGCGGCGGCGGTGTCTGCGGATGAGGCGCGCGGGCGCGCGGCGGCGGCGGCGCTGGTGCAGGGCTACGTGGCCGAGCTGCTGCCCTCCGCGCTCGCCGGCCTGCGCGACCAGGGATACCTCGTCGAACGCATACAGAGAGGTACGCACACACATATAGCACCTTGAGAATTAAAGTGACTTAAAAAAATAGATTTTGGCTTTTAATCACAGTATATTAAACAAGAATCTATTGACGCGTGAAATACAAAATTTCTTATGTTACGAATCTTTAATGAACGTTTCCCAAAAAATAAGATATTTAGCTAGGTCTCTATAATTCTAAAGGTGCGATAACCATAACCACACAAATGTATCCTTGAACGAGCCTGTAGAGCTACCACTAGTTCTAAATATGTGTACAAATAGATTATATCCGTTCTGAGTTACTAGGTACCAGGTTCTAGAGACCTACGACAAGATTGGTTGTAACCTCAATCGAGGTGCAAATGACAGCCTCCGTGGTGCAGTTGGTTGTATGCCGGCTGCGAACCGAGAGGCCGCGGATTCGATTCCCGGACCAAAACAAATATTTGTGTGAACCACAGGTATTTGTTTCGGGTCTGGGTGTTCGTGAGACTGAAGTGTCTCTCGTAGTTCCTGATACCCACGACAGAAAACTCGATCTTAGTGTGGGGTCAGGACTATGTATGTGACTGTTGGGTGTATTTATTTATTTATTTTATGCACGTACCCAACTTAGGCGGTAGGCCATAAATTTTAGTTTGACCATGTCAACGCCATAAAGTGACATATTTGACATAGCTAAAGTGTGGGATGGAAATTTTCAAAGTTAAAGTTAAGGGCAAAGTTAGTTTTTGCAATTGGCCCTTAGACTGCAACCTAAACGCTAAACTACCAAGGTGGTACATTCATGATCCTGTCCAGAAGTCATATAGAGAGCATAATGAAACAATGCAATACATGTTTACTGTCGGCCCTAATTTTTAACACGATGATTTATACTTTTCCTAACTCAAGCATTCTGCTGGTTGGTTGAACCACTTTAATATTACATGAATCAAGGCTTATTGATTTTATTTTTTTTTTATTTTAGTTACCTATTAGAATATGCAACAAATAATGCACATTATAGCATACATTTTAAACACTGTGCTTCTTGTTAATAAAAGGAGGAGGATATATTCAACAATGGACTTATTGTGGTTGACAATGATGATTATAATTACTGTTGTGTTGTTATCAGGCGTGGACGAGGAGTTTCTGCCGTGGTTGGTGCATGAGGTGTCGCGCGAGATCGAGTCCATCATCACCAGTCGTGATGTCATCACAGGTACGTCAACATTCATAAAGGAGGATCACCACGTTTCACAAAATACCAGTGATTTATTGAACTTCAAAATCATTTGAACAATATCGTATTGCGTCGACTTCGACCTAGGCCTGAAACGCTAATTGGGATGAAGCATCGATGCGTTGCTTCACTAACAGTCAGGAATACCAGAGCTGCGAGCTCCTCAGCGATTCCGTAGACCAGAAATTTATTTTATATTATTTCTTCCCGAAATCTTGATAATTGGGGATACAGGCGTGACGATTATGTATGTTTGTGCAGAGATCGTGCGTGAGGTGGTGGAGTGTCGCGGCGAGCTGTACCGCGGCGCGGCGGAGAGCGCCGAGCTCGCGTCGCCGCCGCTCGAGTCCATCACGCCGCCCTCCGTGCCCGACCCGGAGGGACAAGGTTCTGTTCACACTATATATTAAATGTGTTAATAATCATCATCGACACAACCGAAAGATTCATTGAGGGAGCAGGAAATTTACACTACGAGTATATTTTTTTCAATTTCTTGCAGGCTTATGTCACATGCCCATAATATATGATTAGGCGAGTATTTACTTATAATAAAAGGAATAGCCTTAAAATACAAAAACAGATTTACACTAAAAATGAATTTCTAATTATATTATTCGTACATATGATTTTGTTGCCTTTTAAATAATTTAATTGAGGGCATAATTACTCGTAATATCTTTCTAGATAATATATTTCATGAAAATAGTATATTTCCACCCGCCTACAATGTGGACGGACGACCAGTTAAAGATTGCCAGAATGGATTCATGCAAGCCGCTTCCAAGAGGTCGATGTGGAGATCTTTGGGGGAGGCCTAAGTTCAGCAGTAGACTTCCTGTGGCTGAAGAGAGAGAGTATATTTCTAAAGCTTTGTTATAAAGGCACAATAGGTAGTGCAGTGCAATCCAAATAGATTATCCACCTTTGTTCCCATCCCTACCTGCCTCGTCGGTTGATAAATAATACCAGTCTGGTCTTAACCAGTTATACTTGGACTCCACTTGCAACGCATTAGGCAACGCATCAATCTGATAGCTGAACACAAAAGCAGTGGAACCATTCTAAACGCAAAGATGAAATTGGTAGACGGATGGTTTATAATTGGACTTCTGGCCAATCTATCATCAATTTATAATCCAACTGTATGGTTTTAGAAGAAAGTGTATAACATGGCAACGACCTGAATAGGTAAACGAAACTTCTCATCGAGACAAGAGAGATGATGTGTACGGACTAAAGAGTGGCGACTCATGATTTCAGCCGCGTAACGATACCTAGATATGTGGTTTTCTATCCCAAATCATAATTCTCAACTCCCTCCGTTTTAAACATCGTAACCTCATGCAAAATATGAAAATCCTCAACCAACCCGTCCACCACCCACTATATCAACCGCAGAACATACTCGGTTCGAGATCAGCGCACGTGCTGACCAAACCGTAGCAATCTGTCGGGCGTCACATGCGCAAGTGTCGCCGGCACCTGCCGCCACCATTGTCATGCAAACCTCCCGCCACCCTCGCCGATACACCATGCTCCGTACACTGCACGATTCGCAACACCGCGCCACGTGCTCGCCCCCACCCCCACCCCCACCCCGCGCCGCACATGAATGGTCTCATTACGTCGCCATGCCATTCGCATTAACATCGCAACCCTAAAATAACAGCTTTATGACGTTCCGCGTACGGCTGAGTTTGTCTGACACGCTCCCCGCTGCGCCGTACCACGCGACATTGGACTCTATTTCAAAAGTATTAAGACGGTTTTAGATTAGTGTGATGGAATAGTTCGCTAGTGTAACTAATGCGATGGGGATCGGTATAATGCGTTTAGTATCGCGGTCGCGAACAATTAAGATTGATCCGGCGTGATGACGTTATAATGCAGTTTTGATACGGGGCGCGGTGCGGTGTTGTCGCTAATAGTTTAAACGCAGCACTTGTCGCTCGAGAGCGCACGTGCCGAGTAAACTTTGACATACTTCCATAATAATAACTGTTTTGTTGCGACATAATGAGCTGTGAATTGAGCACTAATAATGAAGTATGAATAGGAGTTTTGAAGTGACGATAAGTAATAAAAATTTAATCAGAGGTCGTATGAACCTCCAAAAAAAGCTTAGATTGCTATGACTTTAACTAGGTGACGTCGATTAGATAGTATAACGACGGCACTCACAGACTTTTAAATGGTCCCTTAGTATCTATTCATTTCGTAAAATCTACTCTAAGTAATTGGACGGACGATATGACTAAGGTTGCAGGAAGTCGCTGGATGCAGGCCGCTTCCAACAGGTCATTGTGGAGATCCTTGGGGGAGGCCTATGTTCAGCAGTGGACTTCCTATGGCTGATATGATGATGATGATGATGATGACTCTAAGTAATGATTTAATTGACATTGTATGTCTCTGAGAACGGCATTTACTATGCGATAAAATTAAAGACTTAAAGAAAAAAATGAACAATGTATACAATTATGTCAGCAAAATCACGCATATTTATCGTGTTCATTGTCTCATCAGCTCTATCTTTAAAAACCTAATATTTGCTTCATTGTATACAAATATACACTATAATTTCCAACTACTACACTGTCACGTTACACTTCCCCTAACAAACTCTGTCAGTTTCAATCAATACCGAACATAAACACAACTTTTCAGTATCAGCAATACATTTAAAAGCCATGCTCAATTTTATAAGAATTAACGCAATGAATATGCACGTGTGAGATCCCGCGATACAACGCTGCACTTCACTGCGCCACTGGACGCCAGATAATAATTGAATGAGAGCTGATAACACTAGCACACGTGCTCTACCCCCAGCGCAAAGATTGCAATCACAACATTACATTAATCAACATTTGGAAGTAAATAAATAAATACACCCAATAGTCACATACATAGTCCTGACCCCATACTAAGATCGAGTCTTGTGTCGCGGGTATCAGGAATTACGAGACTTTTCGGTCTCACCAACACCCATACCTGGTACGGGGATCGAACCCGCGTTCTCTCGTTTCACAACCGGCGTCTAGCCACCTGCGCCACGGAGACTGTCAAATTTTGAACATTCGATTATAATAATTTTGTAACCGGCCGTTGTTTATAAGAAAATTGTAATTGAATGAACTGCTCTCGGAACCTAGGAAAAATCTCCCTAAGAAAATCCCTAGGGAAAGAAATCAAGTTCATAGTCAATTTGACGTTAAGTACTATAAAACAGTTCAAACAAGTCCATATAATACCTACGTATTACCAATGTGTAATTATCGTATTTAGTCACTTTAGAACTGTAGATACCATATATATTTTTTACCTAACTTTTAATTCCGCGTAAAATAATTTATTATTAGGTACCGCATAACCATAATTACTCTCCCATTTATGAATAACACAATTTTCTATAGGTAATTTAAAATCCATTAACGATTGAAAATATCCTCGATTCATTTAATAAAGAATATTAGAAAAAATAATACATAATTCTGTTAAATATGAAACATAAATATTCATCACTAAACAATCCTTTCCTTCTCAATCGGTCTATAGACGAATGATAACCTCCTCCTTTTTTTGAAGTCGGTTAATAAAAGACAGAGCAGATCACCAGGCCCGGAGTGTGTTGGTAGCGCGTGGTCCGCGGGCCCAGCACTTGTTTGTGCAGCTGCGCCGCCCCTGCTATGTGCACTAATACTTTTTACATCGCCTCTCGCCCCGCACAATACAATAATAATGTAAAGAGCTTAAATGTTACAATTTGAACCACTTAATGAAACTGCAATACGCTGCGATTGTACCGCGACTGCGTCGTTTTGATATTGTAATTGTTGAATAAGGTGGCAATATTTTTTTTATTATTCTTATGAGTGATATAATGGCACAATATTAACCAGTAATTTTTATACGGAATGATTGACAAGAAAAAAGTTGTTTAATAAGCTACATCATAAATGTCTCAGTTTAAAGAAATAAACATATATTGCAATTTATTTATCAAATATTATTAGTATATATTGAAATTCAAATAACAACAATATTTTTTAAACAACACTTGTTTCTAAAAAATAATATGAAATAAATTATGTATTCTAAATAAAACTTTGGAACTTACTTAAATAATTATGTTGAAATTTTATTTCGAAATAAAAAAGTATCACAATTGAAATGCTAAATCCAAAATATCAACTCCACATGTCGTATACATTAAGCGGGTCGGTGCGTTTTGTTTTCGGTACAAATTCAAGCCCGCCCCAGAAATCGCGCCGCGCAAATCTGTATATCGGTTGAACAAACAAAACGCACACTACGCGCTCCAGCACAGGCTACACTCGTCCGGATTATGTCAAGTGTAATGGACGAATTATGTCGGCACACTTGTCAACAGTATATCGACCTACCAATGCACCTGCTGAGTCCCAGCAATTGAGCCAGCAAAATACACTTTGTTGCTGAAACAGTTTCTTGGATACTGGATAGCGCAGCTCCGTTTGTTCTAAAAATAACGGAATTTGACTATGTATTATTTCTTATTGGATTTTTTTGTAGGGTGGCAATAAAAAATCCATTTAATTTTTCATAAACCTACAGTGCAGACATGTTTAATGAACCAAGTCCTTAGTCTGCACTCTGCACTATGTATGCAGAAGCCTTTACATGACCGGTGGTCCGTGGAAAACTTATCCACAATTTAAACATAGAATCTTTGATATTTAAGCTTCAAGGATGAAAAATATTTTAAGACACTCGGCTTGTAATTAAATAAAATACAAATGCATTCCAATTACTGCAAACTTTAACATTCATTATTTGTTTCAGACTTGGAGGAGTAACGTGTTCGCAAGTCCGCGTGTGATCCTCAGTGTTCCGTTCACTTGTATAGACATTAGACATGGCAGCGTGTTGTTGTGGTCTGCCACTTTGTAGGATATTTACTAGTTGTATATTTCGTTATTGTATTTACATGAACGTTATCGTTAATTTATGTCGATCAATACTAAATGACACGTAGATACTCGGGTGTGCCGCACCATCTTCTCATCTTAAGTCTATAACTAGCTTTGTCCATGATTCACATAACCGTGCCTTGTCAAAATTTAAATAAAATGTTCACGCTTGCCGTGACTATCTCGGAGGCACTGCATCAACTGCCCAAGACTCACCAATTAACAGGGGCATCCTCAGCATTGAGGAGACGATTAAAGAGAGAGATACAATTTTAAAAAATAACCAAAATAATTCCTGTGTAGAATATTCAATGATATAAAGAGCTTATAAAACGACCTAGATTTCAAATTAAGTTTGATTACAAAATAACTCTATTATTTTTTTATTTACACAACAAATTGTATCGAATGTATACATTTAATTTTATATTTACAAAATAAAGAGCCCCGCCTTACTCTGCGCTTACTGCAGGACGTAACTAGCATCGACTGAAGAATTAAAGAGTAAGGAATTAAGGAAGCGTCATTTCAGTAAAGAAATGGTGTGGCACTAGAAGACCGCATTGTAAGTGGTGGCTCGGTCGCACGATGTCCGCAACAAGCGACGAGCCGCGACACTGTCGACAACTTGTTACTTAATATTTATAATAAATTCTCATGTGAACTAATACTGGTTTTATTGATCTTCTTCTCTTGTTTATTTGCTTTAAGCATGAAAGTGCTGGCAATGCATTCTGTTAATTGTGAAAAACTGCTATGAATTGCAATACGTCGTCGCAAAGCCAACTTTTTTTATTTGTTTATTCATTTCATCAACTTGAATAGCAGCTTTAAAACAAAAGGTCGTAAGACTAATGTGACACAAATTATATTTTGGGCGCCTCTGAAGCCGAACTAGGTGAAAGTGAATACCTGTATTTCGGCTTGCAGTGCCATTAGAAACAGACTCTTACGCCCAAATACTGGAACGCCATTCAAATAATAAGTTGCTCTTAACCGCGCACGGCCCACTTAGCCAGTACATTTAAGCGGGATTAACGTAGTTAAGCGCAATTTATATTTAAGTTGCGTTCCAGTATTTGGGCGTTAAATGCAAGTATGTTTCTCGTTTCTATTGTTGAGAATTCTACCAAAAAATAAGTTAACAATAAGTGAAAAGTTTACAAACTACACACTAGCGTACTACGCGCTACATACTACGAGAGTCTACGCTACGCTACGGCTACGCGCTTAACAAAACTACTTGCTGAACCTTACTACGTAGATTGCTTGTTCAAGTGTCTGAACAAAATTAAATAACAAAGTCTACGGTTATTTACTCGTCGTGCAATAAAGTATCTGTATAAGCTGGTATCAGCCCATATACGTCCCGCTGTAGGGCACCGGCCTCTATACAATTGAGAGTGCGATTGAGAGTGGTTAGACCATAATTATAGTACACCACGCTGGCCTAGTGCCGGTTGGCAATAATGAATTCCGACTAAATACTCAACAATATTTATAACTGTACACACAAAATATTTTGAATTAAATAAAAACATTTAATTTAACTGCTGACACTACACAATATGTTCTCCATTTATATAATAACAAATACAATTTATATAATTAAAAAACCCTAAAAAAACATTTTGGTTAATATCAATGTACCGCACAGTATCCAATAACAATGAGTTAATCACCAGTTGATTGGAGGGTGCGCGCCCTCCGCCCTCCGTTCGGTATATATGGCGGCGCATCCCTCTCGGAGTGGTTGTAGTGAGGAGTGCGCGCACGCAGCATGTCGCGAGTGCTCTCCCGCGTCGGTTTGAGTCCGGGCAGGGTATCGCGCGCCTTCACACCTGCTGACATCATCGACGCACTTGCTGATGTTAAGGACGATTGTGTGAGTACCTCTTTATACTGTTAGCTATTTCTTTATGCGATTTGGTGTGTTAAGATATGGAGAGAATTTAGTGACTTTCCCGCCCTTACACCGACCAGTGCAACTCGTGTCAGCCAGTGGCACCGACCTCCGGAGCTCGGCGAGTCTCTCAGGGACATTATAGATAAGTGTTAAAATAGGGAGTCCAAGACCGTCCGAAGTGCAAGAGGTCAATACATTCTTGGCTAGAAAAAATTCGGAATACCAGGCTTATGGTAGGAAGTGAGAACCAAACAAAATGGCTAAATAGAATGATCATTAGAGAAATAATGATTTTATTAAAGTGCAAAAATTATCATACGTATGCTACTACCCCCTTTAAGGTACAAACCTGGTGTTTTTTTTACATGATGTATGAACCTGCCAGAAAGTAGATTTACTATCCAATTAAACTAATCGTTTTAAATACTTTTTAAGTACCAATAAAATTCCAATTCCATGATTTTAGGGAAAATCTTAATGAAATTGTGTAAATTACGCCTGTACAAAGTCGAAAACTATAAAACATCAAACGGTGCCTGTTAAAATAAAATTATCTTTTTCATTTTATAACTTTCGATTACTTTACAGTTTTCATGGTCACGGGCCGGACTCGGCCCGCGATAAAATCCGTAAATAATAGTTTTATTTCAATATGTAACATTCGCGTAAATCTAAGAAAACATTACGGTACCCATTAGTTTAGTTGGATTAAAATGTTTATGTAATTTTTTTAATATTTCTTTTTTTTTTCATTCTTTTTTTAACTAGAAAACGATAAAATAGTTGGTCGCCTTCGGTTGTCGATATAAATCCTAGCGTTTTCTACGGTAGGCACTATGTCTTAGTTCTGAATTACTATAGTTTCTTTGATTATTTCTTTGATTTTTTCATATTCCGGTTGCTTAAGTTTGGCGGCCTCCATGGGGTAGTTGGTTGAGATACTAGGTTCAAAACAAGTATATCTATATATGTGCGACCCACACATATTTGTTTCAAGGCTATTAACTACTTATGAAGTGGCAGTGGGCTGGTCACATTTGTCGGAGAACCGACAACCGTTGGGGTAGACGTGACGAGTGGAGACCGCGCCTCGGCAAGCGTAGTGTAGGACGCCCTCCAACGAGGTGGAGTGATGATATCCGAAAAATGGCTGGTAGCGGTTGGAGACGTTGGGCTGAAGATCGAGCCCAGTGGCGTGCCATAGGAGAGGCCTATGTCCAGCAGTGGACGCGAATAGGCTGATGATGATGATGATGATGGTGATGATGATGATGATGATGATGATGAACTACTACACTACTTAGTGTCTTATTGTAGTCTTGACTATGAGTGTAACAGTTGAGTGTCCTCATTACTTGCTTTTACTGTTAAATATGGAGGGCGAATGCTGACACCCTACCGGTGTCAGCTATAGACTGCATAGTTCACGACTAGCTCAAATTTGATGTCCTCAATTGTTAGAACATTGACTCCTATAATACATATTATGTCCCATAGCAAGCCAGCGTTCTTTTTTGGGCGATCTGGAGTTCGAGATTTCATTATCTTGAGAGTCAGATACATACAGGGTTATATCAAGACTACTACCGAAAACGAAGTCGGGTGGTAGTTTTTAGTGACTACGAGTACAAACACAATGCAACTGAAAATTTCGCACAGAAACGCGTCAATTTCTTTGTGATTTTTTAAATATCGTCGTGTTTGTGTGAGAAATCCAGATGTTGCTAAAATTATAATTAAAGTCCTTACGTACCATAGCGTCTTTAATAATAACGGCTGTAAAGTATTATTTTAGAAAAAACTAAGTACAAATGTACCACCCATATACGACGAGACAAAACGATACGTAAAATTGTCGCTTTTTTGCAACAATTTTAGTTGCTTTGGTCTGAAGTCACTAAAACTACCAATCGGCTTCATTTTCGGTAGCAGTCCTGATATTCCTGTTTGTACTATCTTGGGTATGAAAATTGGCAATATACTTTAATGGTCGTTTTAATACGTGACATAATTGTCCGTTGACCGCCAAAGTATTACTTGCATATTGTTTCATGAGTATATAACACACATGCAGGTGTACGTGGAGATGGACGCGGCGGGCTGGGTAGTATGCGCAGGCGCGGCGCGGCGCGCGGGCAGCAGCGCGGGCGCGGGCGACGTTGCGGTGCGCGCGCGCCTGGCGCTCGACGTACATGCAAGCAATGCTCTAGTAACACGCTGTACTGACGCAGAGCTCGGCCGAGGCTGCGAAGCTCTACAGCTGCGAGTGGAGGCTGAGGTGCCGCCGCTTCACGAGCTGCTTGTGTGGCTCGATGATGAGATACTCGCGCTCGCTGGCGTGCCGTTCCTCAGCCCGTTCAATATACACGGTAATTGCTTGAGTCAACAGTAATGTTCATCTTAAAAGTAATATGGTCGCCAAATATAGATAATTGCAAGGGTGACATTTTTATTGTACACTCAATCTTAGTATTTTTTATTCAAAATGATATAAGGTACACTGACAGTTCACTTAAATCGTAGCTACAACTCGCTTTCAGTTACGTAGACTGACGAAAAACAACCTTCGGTATTTCCATAAAAATATTTGTTTGGAAATACATTATCTTAAGAAAGGATTATGCTAAAGGCCCTACTCGTGTAGTGAAGCCTTGCGCACCCAGACCCGTTACACCCCTACCAGAGTCTATTTTTTGAATATGACTCCATTACGCACAGTTTTTCTAAACTTAAGTAACTGAAGAAGCAGGAGTCTCAGTGGAATGTAACAACGTTGTGCTTCCGGCCAAGCGCTCATGGCACCAATGACACCAATCAGTAATTAGAATTAAGAAATAGAAATCCGTAACGTTTTTGTTTATTGTTGTAGGCAAGAAAGAATATTCCTGTCATGAATGCGGGGCGCGGTTTGAACAACCCAACTCCTTGAAGGTGCACTTGTATTTATCATGCGGCCCAGTGGAGCCCCAGCGGTTCTGGCGGCTGGTGGGCGAGCGGCTGCGAGTGTCCGCCGCCCCCGCGCCCCTGCTGCCCCCCGCGCTCGCACTCAGCGCCGCCGAACTCGAGGCGCTCGCCACCGAGTGGGGCCGCGCACGCGGCGGACACATGTGCATCTACTGCGGGAAGGCCTACTCGCGGAAATACGGCCTCAAAATACACATCCGCACGCACACCGGCTACCGACCACTCCGCTGCCGGTACTGTGCGCGAGCCTTCGGCGACCCCAGCAACCTCAACAAGCACATGCGGCTGCACGGCGCCAGCGGCGGTGGCGGCGCGGGCGCGGCTCGCCACGCGTGCTCCGTGTGCGGCCGCATGCTCGCGCGCCGCAGAGACCTTGAGCGACATCAACGCGCACACGCTCTAGCAAGCTGAGACCAGGACTCTCGCGCAGGCTCGGACCTTTGCACACCCCGTGCACATGCAATGCCCGCTCCGGACAGGAAATGAAAGCCAAGAGGAGATTTTAAAGTTTTTTTTTATTAATACGAAGTCATCCCTTAAGCTACTGTCCGGCGACCTTCGCGGCGATACGCTTGTCGCGCTCCTCTGCGATGGTGAGCCGCACTCCCTTGCCGCGCGGCAGCGAGATGTAGGCCTTGGTGCCCTTGCCAATGATGAATACGTTGTTCAACCTGCAAAGAATAAACCGATCAATTTCATGTCTAAAAATATCGCTAATATATTTCGGCAGACTGATGGAAATTCAAGGGAACCCGACAAACATATTAAATGATAATAAAACTGTTTTAAAGTACATTTTCTTTTATTTATTGAATCATTAGCAGTAATCAAAAGTATGTAAAAATACCTATGCATGTATGTAGTATTCATGTGAGTACCGACCTGGTGGCGAAGGTGTGTCCAGTGGCGTCGCGCACGTGCACGATGTCGAAGGAACCGGGATGTCTCTCGCGCGACACCAGGGTGCCGACACGACCCAAATTCCTACCTCCGGTGATCATGCACAGGTTACCTGTAGACAAACAAATAGTATTCAGAATTAACATTAACCAACACACGCTTACTTTATGGGAATTTAAAAATACATTTTTTGTGAGATGAGGATGCTATTGCTTTGTCAGGCATCAATTCTAGAGGGAGTCCTATCAATTTATTTTGTAATAGTTTGTACAACTACAATACCTGACTATTAATATTATTATTAAATATTTTTGTATTTTATTGCGAGCTTTCCATTCACGTTCACATAATGCAACACTCTTGCCCTATCACTTGCCATAGCTTTGTGGTCATTAACTAATACACTAACATAACTGAACACTTTTTTAGCATATTTACATTCTGATGAATATGATAAATATCAAGCATTGATTGTGCAATTTGCATAAACTCAACTTGAAATTAACTGCAAACAATGATTTGAGAACTATGAGAAATCATCATTTATCATGAGTCTCATAATAAACCTTTAGTACTCTAGAGTCTAGACTGCCATGGTAATCAACAGGGTAGTAAGATAAATGCGCGCACTTTTATAAACTTACTCATTTAGAAAGCATGCTTTCTTTCTTTTTAGATTTTACCAAGCTATGTAAATTACAAGTGAATTTTCCTGTTTGAAATGTTGTGTTTTTTTATTATGTACATTACGTGCTTACTAAGCCTTCTCAATTACCACAACAGTGTAATCCAGATGCTATACATGACGTTTTCGACACTTTTCAGTCCACGTAAAAAAATTATAACTATCTTAATATGATTTTTATTTCTAGAAACTTGAAAAATGACGTTGTATGCATTTATAATAGCTACAATTATATTTCTTTAACAATGTTTTTAATTTAGTGGCAATAATATATTCATAGTTTTCTCAAAACTATGGTTGCCATAAGGATGGAACGCAAATTACTAGTTCTGTCAATGTATAATTTTTATTAAGTTACTTACAATTATTTAGTAATTATCATCAAAAGCTACAATAAAAATCTACCATAGGGACAAAATAGCAATTACATTTATTACATTGCTTGAATCACAATTTTCTCATAATATTCCCACAACAAAAACATTTTAGAATGCAGTTGAAATGTCTTACAATATGTATAGTAATAGTTGGTAAATTATGTTTTAGTGTTAAATCAAAACTTTTTCCTGAATTTTCTGCCTTTTCAGATATTCTCTTTTCAGTCTTTCTAGATATAGTAGTTTCAATTGTGCATTTTATTTTTTTTATTTGAAAAACGAATTGATAAGAAAATAATTATTTCATTGATTAATAATCAAGACTTTGTTATTTAATGAATGTAAATAAATTCTGTAAAATAATTGGTTTTATTTTAAACCAATAATTTGTTAAACATCTTTTTCTATTTCTAATAAATGTCACTAAGGCATCCTCAGATTGTAACTGTATAATAATGTTGGACATTGTTTAGAACCATTAAATTATTTCACTTACACATGCATTACTTTATTGCACTGTAACAAAACTTACCTGATTCAAACTTAATGAAGTCCATGATCTTGGTGGTGGCGATGTCAAGCTGGATGGAGTCATTCACCTTGATGAGTGGGTCTGGGTAACGGATGGTGCGGCCGTCGTGAGTTACTAGGTAAGGCACATTCTTGGGGCCTGTCGCCACACGCTTTACCTTGCACAGCTTGTACTGCAAAACATCAAGTTAAATTTTAATATGTTTTGCCTAAATGCAACAAAAATGCACTAAGGAAGTTGTCATGCAAATTACCTACTTTTTTGCAGTTGGTCAAAAAATAGAGGTAATAAATTTAAATAATTTTTTTATGTTTTAGGCAGGCTTCATTCTTTGGACACTTGAAAAACAAGGGAATCAAAGTAGTTCTCATAATAATTTACTATATATTGCAATTTCTAGTCAAAGAGCAAATATTGTTATTTTAGAGAGAATCATTTGTGTTTTTTAACTAGAAAACATTCCTGGAAGGTTAACCATCAGCCAAACAGTAGTAGTAGTTTGAGTAGAAACTTGCTCTCTATTTTCCTGGGCAGTTCAATCTCCATAATCTGATGATATTGCATTTTCCCCAATTTACATTAGATTTGGAATTACTATCAAGACTTGTCAAGACTACTGCTAGAATTATAGTTTATAAGAAATTATTATTTATTCTAGATAATTTTAAAAGCTGATGACACTAAATTCACTACCCTCACTACTATAATATTTATACATTTAGTTCAACATTTAACAAGTTCACTGTGGCTTACCCTGTCACCCATGTGGCATATTTGTTCAATACATTATAAACACAAGCCATAGTAAAAGTAAGTATACACACCTTGGCCTCTTCAGGGGTGATTCGGTGGATTGTGAAACGACCCTTGACATCATAGATGAGACGGAACAACTCATTTGTCTTCTCAATGGATACAACATCTGAAATATTTTAAATACAGTGTTATTACAGTTGTTACTTAATAGTAATGGAGTTGTATTTATCATAAATAGACACACATAAATTGTATAGAAGCTTAATGAGGAATATATCCATGTGCTGTCACATACATCTTCCTCATTTGGAAAGTGTAAGCTGACCACAAGCATTCTAAAACTCCATAATTGTTTAAATTAATGTTTGTATAATTGAATACATGAATCAAGCAGTGAGAGAAATAATATGTTCTAGATTCTCAAACTATATATTTTATGTAAACATAAAACAATTTCTGCATACCCATGAATCCAGCTGGGTAGGTGGGGTCAGTCCTCACTTTCCCGTCCACCTTGATGAGACGCTGTTTCACGATCTTCAGCACTTCATTGCCGGTCAGCGCGTACTTCAGCCGGTTGCGGAGGAATATCACCAAAGGCAGGCACTCACGCAATTTGTGGGGGCCAGTGGATGGGCGAGGCGCGTACACGCCGCCCAACTTGTCCAACATCCATGCTTTCGGAGCGTTTAAACGCTTCAAGTGCTTCTTAGGTCCGCGCGCCTAAATACAAAATATATCACAATATAACCTCCAAACAAGTGCCACAAACGAATCATCACGGAATAGATTGGCATATATTCACGTATTGATCTAATAAACTGAATCATTTATTCCACCGAAAGCAAACAACTAAAAATTTTGAAAACAATCCAAATTCCACTACTTCAACTTACAGCCGTCAAATTTCACTAACTATACTCAAAACGACAAAAATATACGAAAAAATAAACATTATCATAAATGAATTTGAATATCGACAATACCACATTTCAAAAATATTTAACCACTGCACGATTTTCATAGATTTATTCAATAAAATATACACGAACTCACCATGTTGGACAAGAATTTTTACAAGAAAGAAACGTCAAACTCGATGTAATCAAATGTCAAAATAGAACAATGTCGTTACTTTTTTAAACTTGCACGATAGATCTTTTGCACCTTTGTCTATGATTTGAAAATACTGTCAAGTGAGGTAACTTTGTTCTTCATTACATTTGTTTGTTTTATTTATGAATAGTATTTCAGTATCGGAGATTATAAATACACAAATAATTAACTCCCCCACAGAACTCACATGTACGTAGTCCTGATCCAGGGGCGGACCGTGAAGTAATGGGGTCGAGCTAATACGACTCAAATGCCTACTAATAGGCGAGACGACAATATCAAAATATCAAATATTTTATGACGTTAGGGGGAAATACATATAAGAAGGGTTTAAAACGATGTTCTAGGTTTAATCCAGAATTGGAGATTAACTAGATTTTCAATAAAATAAAAGTACAAAATATAGCAATCGGCCATTTTGACAAAAACGCTAATCACGACGCATGACGTCACGCCTATGTAAATCTGCCATAAACATTACCAATTTCTTTAGTTTGGAATGTGAACTTTACCGGGGCCATTTATAGACTTTAGAATTCATTTTTATCAAACCAAATATGTTTTGTTTCGTTAACTTTCTTCGCTGCGCATAGACACAATGACATGTTTACCTAGTAGTGACGTTATAACGGACGCCATGACACCTATTAGCTTTTTCTGTGCACTATTGAAAGATTATTAGAAAAATGGCTTAAAACTGTGTTAAACCTTTTTTAATTCTTGAAATATAGTTTATTTCGTATATAATAAATATGGATACACATATAATAGAACATGATTTTAAAATAATTCGTCATGCCTATTATTCAACTAATTGTTATTGCGTCACAAAACTGTTTTTCAGAGTGACATAGGCTTACCATAAAAGAAAAAATAGGACAATAAAACGTGTTATTTATTTTAATATTTACCCATTTATTCCTTATGATAAAGCGCTGTTTTTAACCGTCTACAAAAACAGGAGATTCTCAATTCGACTGCACTTTTTTACATGTTCTTTCAAAAAATCTTTTCTGGACCAGACAAAAAGTTTGTTGATTAATCTGGGCCTTACAAACAGCCAAAGTTGGTTAAAGCTACATCAGTGCTAAGCGGAAAAATCTTAAAACTTTTCACCGCGTCTTTTGAATTTTGATTTTGAAATTAAAAAAAAACAGTTCTGTCAAATGATACGTCATTTGGGTACGTCAAATCATCAAAATACGCGAAAATATGGTATTTTTAAGGTTACATTTAGGTTATTTGGTATTTTCAAGAGTATTGTAGAAGATTTGTCTTTCGCTGTATGAAAAGTGATATTTAGTGAATGGCTAGTTCATCTGACGAAAGTTTTGCGTGGACAGACGCGTCTAATAGCTCCGAAAGCAGTATAGAAAACCAGAAAATGTAAGTACTCTAAGTGTAGCATAACAACTCGACATGATATCAATTCTGGGAAAGTTTCGTTTTGATTAGATTAATTATTAATAATAAAAATCGTGTTATGAAATTGCCCAAGTTGTGTCGGACAGAAGTAAAGTTATATTATATTTAAAAAATGATTTGATATAATGCCAATTCACAATATGTATCAATGTAGGTAGTATTATCGAAGTCTTTGTAGAAAGCGCATATAATTAAGAAAATACAAATGTTTTAATTTGTCATAAATATTGTGAGTGGCCTATTTATAAGGAATACACTTGTTGAAGGTTATGACATACTAAACTCTGTCAAATGGTTATGTTCCCAACTGCAGTGTTTTGTGAGGCTGAATAGAATGTTAAATTTTCATATATTGATGTCACAAACAACTTGTTGAATTACTGGATCACCATTGTAACTTGTATTCTTATTTTGCAGGACAAAACACAATGGGACTGTAAATGGGCTGAATGATGATTCTGATTCTGAAACCAGTTACAAAAAGAAACTGCATAAGAAATTGCTCATCAATAATGATGGCAATGACACAACTCAAGAACCAGTAAGAGAGAAAAAAGTAAAACGTAAAAGAATGGATGACAATAGCATAGACAGTCTAAAAACAAAGAAAATAAAATTAGAACCAAGTAGTGATGCTGATACACCGAAAAAAAAGAAAAAGAAATCTCTAAATAATTCACAATCTAATGAAACTTATGATGAGTCTCATGAAGATATGTCCCAAGATCACAGTAATTTGAACACAACGGTGAAGCAAGAACCAGGGCTAGAATCACCTTCACATAAGTCTAATAAAAGAAGAAAAAGTGAAGTAAACATAAGTACACATTCAAACAATGACTTAAATGAAACTAGTATGATCACTGAAAACTATGATGAAAATTGCACTGCGGATAATAATGGAAGCTGTTCTTCAAAAAAAAAGAAAAAGAAATCTAAAAAAGAAAGATCCTCACAAATTGATGACAATGATGTGAGTGCAGAAGTCAAAATCAATAAAGATACTGATTCAGAACAAGTAGAAGACAGTAAACATTCAATTGTTAAAAATGAAGCAGTCATGCCCAAATCGGAAGTCCCTAGTGTGGATGACAACAGTACTGACAATAAGTCCGAGTTATCAGATGAAGATGACCCATCCAACTTAAGCAATACTAAGATAAAATCAAACAAGTCAATAACTAGTATAAATAGGCCCCCTGAAAAACATAACAAAAGGGTTTCATTTATATCAGACAGAATCAAGTATGAAGATGTAGATCATTCTCAAATGGACCACAGTATAAACAATGAAGTTGAAAAAACAAATTCACGCAAGTTAAACAAGTTTCTTAAAATTAATGAAACTCTGAAACCAGTTTCAACAAGGCAACAAGGTGACTGGGTGGTAAGTCCCGATGATGAAGTTTGGGCAATCAAGTGCCCACACAACATTGATACTAATGCCTTTCTTGGTGTAAATATTAAATTAGATAAAAAATGCAAAATTAAAATTGAAGGCCAAACCTATGAAGGCACCATGAATAATGAAACAGACTCTATTACTGTGTTGACTTTACAAAATAGTAATTATATAATAAAGAAATTACCACTTAATGGTACATTACAGCTACGTAAACGAATTCCCAAGGTGCATATTCTAGAAAATAATGACAACCAACCTGATAACCAACTTGACTTTGTACCTCTGCCTGTTACGAAGAAAAGACATCCACTGTTTGGCTCTGATTATAAAAAAGCCATGAAAGTGCCAAGTGCAATAGCACAGAGATTGAAGGATCCATACAGTGACACAACTTGTGAGAATGACAGCAAAAAAAGTAAGAAGAAGAAACATAAAAGTAAATTAATGGATATTGACAATACACAGCTTGAAGAATCACAAGAGATTGTTCCAGAAAATGATGAAACTCCAGTCAAAATAAAGAAGAAAAACAGAAAACGGAAACATGAGGCAGACAGTGAGCATACCAATACAAAACGTGCAAAACATGCAGACTCAACGGCTGTGTGGGAGTCTGAACAAGCAATAGAAGAGAATTTGTTTAACTTTTAACTTAAGTAAATATTACCAAATGATTGGTAAACATATGTGTACTTTATGTACAAGAAGTTAAAAAGAAATCATTCATTTTTTACTTAAAATAAATGAACCACCAAAATACTTATTTATACAAAATGAATTTTATTTATAACTTTGTAATTATAGTTATATACAATATCAAATTTAAAACTCCATTTTTTGTTGGTTGTTTATCCAATTAAATGAATTCCAAGGTGAATGTGATCTTATCAATTTGGATGACATATTTATCATGGAATAAACATACATTTAGACCTGTCTTACAAGCCTAAGGTGAACTTTTCTGTAACCTATATATTATAAATTGTTTGCAAAAATAAATATCCTATGCAGCTGTACAGCAGCCCATATAATGCAGAATATGAGCCTTCTCTGCAATGGAGAAAATGATTGGGAGTGTGGATTATGGCAGTGTGGAATAGTGGGCACTAGTTTGCGTGGCTGGCTTCTGCCTACAATACAGCTATTTATTGCTTATTCTAATTGATTATGTACAGACCTAAAAATCGGATCAAATTGTACATTACATACGCACATTTTACTTGTGATAACTGGTAGTTCTCTAATGTCGGAGGCCGCCTGGTTAGATATCTATTTCACCCGCCAAATAGCAGTGCAAATGCACTTTTATGTTCCGGTTTGAAGGACATTGTAGCCAGAAAAACTACTGGACATATTGAGACTTAACATCTTATGTCTCAGGATGGCGTACGCAGTGGAATGGCAAGCATTGCTTTGTAATTCTCGGCATTTGGTTTTGCTACTGTCCATGAGCTGTCGTATCACTTACCATCAGGCAAAGGGCATGCAATAATAAAAAATGTGTTTAATCGCTACTTTGAATATACGTATCGTAATCGTATGTGCGATTGACTTGGTAATTGTGATATAGGTGGGCCACAAATCTATTAAAATATTTCCTAAGCGGTGAGCCCTAATTATAAAGATCCGATGTGTCGCAATTATTGTGGCCTTAAACTCGTGTAAAAGCCTAGTTTTTAGTTAACCACATACTGTATGTATGAATGTAAACTATCTTTTCCAAGAAAGGATGGTAAACAATCAATCCGACCGTCCGACCCACGATGTGATCGAGGACGAGCCTATCGCCATATCGAGCATAATTTTCTGACTTCGAGCTGTTTAAAATAGAAAAATCCAATATCACGTCCCAGGTTTCGAACCCGAGACCTCAGCGTTGTAATCGTACCGTAGTACAACTGCGCCATCTAGGCAGTCAACTACGTGTTAAAAAAATTACTTGTGTGTATATCATTACTATATTAAAAGGAATAATAGGTAAATAGGTAAAAAAATATTAGATATATTAAATAAAAAAAACTCTATTTATCAACACTTTTATTCAAATCCCTCTTAATATAGTTTCTTATTACATCGACAAAACTGGAGTCTGTTACGAACCCAAGACTTAGCGCACGAGTGCAGTCAAACTTACTAGGGAAAGAAGCAACCATACGGCTAATGAGTTCATCCGGCTCGTAACAAACCAACGCTGCGACCTCGTCTCCAGCCACAGCGCGCAGCGCCGCCACCATATCGCGTACAGCAACGCATATTCCTGGCAGATTTACACAGCGCCACGGCCCTAGTGCCACTCCTGGAATTGTTGCTGCGTACACTATGTTGCGTACAGCACTCTCGGGGCTCATAAGCCACAGCTCCTGCTCCGGTGGCACTGGACAGATAGCTCGTTCCCCATTGAGAGGCTCGCGAATGACGCCACTAGCAAATGACGTAACTGCCCTATTTGCAGTTCCAGCGCGCACGCTTATAGTCGGCAATCGCACTACCCGTCCGTCAATGTATCCCCGCCGAGAGTAGTCATTAATGATAAGTTCACTCATCGCTTTTGCCACTCCATAGGAATTTTGTGGTGTGGTTGCAGTAAAATCATCGACGACCGGTGGCAGTGGTCCCCCAAATACTCCTACAGTGCTTGTGAAAACGAACCGTAGGTTGGGCGAATATCGCCGCGCAGCCTCTAAAAGTTCTCGTGTCGCATCGAAATTGATTCTTAGTCCGAGGTCGAAATCAGCTTCAGCATGACCGCTAACTATTGCAGCAAGGTGGAAAAGAACATCCGCGCCATCAGCCAAAAGCTGTTCAGCAACTCCAACAGTTCCTAAGTCAAGTGCACGTTTTTCTACACGGTCATCGTTGCAACTCTTCGGTTCGTTCGCATCTACTAGCACTAATTTTGTGACTTTCAGTGGAGAATCTGGACTGAGTAAAAAGTCTGCCACTCGAGATCCTAGGAACCCTGCTGCACCCGTTACTATGATCTTCATATTTGTATTAATTAAAATAATTACTGCCTCTGAATTAAACGACTGAACAGTATCTTAATGTCAGGTCGAATAATTGTTTACGAGAAACGTTAGCGCACTACTTATATTTTAAGTTATTATAATGATAACGATAACCTTGAATGGTTACATAAGGACATACACTTTGGTATATAGTTGTGAGTGAATATGAGTTGTCTTACTTTACATTAATAAGACGTCGTATTTATTACTGATGTGTTGGAAGCCTGTCGCCCTATTATTGATTTTTGCTTTCTACTTTGTTAATCGTTTAATACCCAGCTTGGCTTGAATATTTTGTCGGGGTTTCTCAGTTTTATTAATCACAAGTAGATTGTGTAGGATCGGTATTGGCGTGCCAGATATGGGGATGGGGTCATTGCATATCACATAATGGTGCATAACTGTGGCGGGTAATAAAGACGCTGATCTCTCATCTGCCATTGACAAAGATCTAATGGAGCTTTACTGAAAGTAGTTGCCGCTCACGACGATTTTGACCATACATGCTTTATTATGAAAGAATGTTCAGAAAAAGAAAACGAGTAATTCTAAAGGTATTTATGGTAAGGTAATTGTTATAATTATAAAGGGTTTTGTGTGTTTTGGGTAGATATTTTGCAAATCAATGGGATACACAATAATATGACTGTAAGTTAAGAGCAAGAGTGGTTAGTTGAATTGAAACATGTTTACATATGAACGAGTATCAGTCTAGATTTTTTATCGGTTGGCCGTGCACGGTGACAAGCCCGACAAGACTAACTGAAAAAATCAGGCGCCTGATAGGAAAGTGAGAACAGCTCCATATGAAATGTTCAACTGCCATTACATCCGGATTTTTATCGGGCCTAATTATCATCTGGTCATCATCGGTTTATCATCTGGATCTAATAAATGGAAATAAGCGCTTACACGTTTTATGGAACTTTTGTGTATTCATACTTGTCAGTTGTCGCGTGTCGGGCCCGAAAGGGCGACGACCGGCGCGCGTATCTTTCTCGGTAGGTACTAGCACAATTTATTCCGCTACTGGCAATTAGCAGGTCACGCACGCACTATTTTACTTATATCATTGCGTGTATTATGAGTATACTTCACTACATAGTATAAAACAAAGTCGCTTTCTCTGTCCCTATGTCCCTTATGTGGTCCCTTAGTACGCTTAAATCTTTAAAACTACGCAACGGATTTTGATGCGGTTTTTTGTTGATACGGAATTGTGTTGATACGAACATATTATTGTACAGAAATCTATTTGTACCCTAGCGAAGCTGGGCCGATCCGCTAGTAATTTATAAAACGTAAATTCAAAAGGTAGAGCTCGCTATAGAAGTAGTCGCGAGATTGTTTCGCACAAAAGGCTTAAAAATTGGAAGGGTACGATATTAAGTTACAGACATAGTAAATCGCTTAATCGGTAAATCCAGACCCTTGTCCCTTAAACAGAGAGGCAAATTATTTATGTACATGCTTACATGCGTTGGCCACCGCCATGCTCCGTAAAAGTACCATGCATTCAAAATTAAATTTATAATGACTTTTATACTCGTCATGATCGAATGGCCCCCATGCTGAGTGTGAGAGATTTCTATTTACAGATACCTTTCAGTCCATACGTGGCCTTTTTTTAACCACGAGTAAAAGCTGTTAAGCTCCCTGTGTTGTAGGGAGGTCGAAAGTGGTACGTCAGTATTACTGGCCTTCCAGACCGGCACACTACAGGTTGTGGCCGAGCCGGATCCCTAACAAAGCTTACGCCAGCATAGGTAGGTACTGACTAAAAACCCTAGGTGACCGATACATGCTTTACGGGCGGCACCGGACATCCCAGGGCAACAACCGCCCCAATTTACGTCCACGTAATAGCCCGGCACAAAACTATTACTGGTCCTTCCATTATTGAGGACCTGAATTCTCCCCACTTACCTCCACCACTCCTACCCTACTTACGTCCACGACAGAGACTTGGCCATGCGTCTTATTGTATATCTCGTAGTCGTTATAGGTGAGGGCGCGCACCACCCCCACAGTGTGCCCAGCAACCTCTACGACCTCTTTTAGTCGCCTCTTACGACATGCAGAGGACATCATAGCGGAATTCTTACACCCCAGAATCACGGGCCACATGTATGGTAAGGAAATCGTCTAAATTAAAGAATAATTAAGACCTGAGGTGTATTCGAAGGTCTAAATTATCAAACGCCTTCCTTTTGTCATTTCATTTTGGCTACAATCCATCTACAATCTCATTCAAACCGGAACACAACGGAGCATATAACCTGCTGTTTGGCGGGAGAAATATTATATAATAATTGAGTAGTACCACGTGAACGTACCACTTTGCTGAAGAATTACAGGCCCATCTCGCTCCTGAGCCATGTCTACAAGTTGTTTTCGAGGGTCATCACAAATCGTCTCGAACGCAGGTTTGATGACTTCCAGCCTCCCGACAAGCCGGTTTCCGAAAATGCTTTAGTACCATAGACCACATCCATACGCTTCGGCAAGTTATACAAAAAACCGAGGAATATAACTTGCCGCTTTGTTTAGCGTTTGTGGACTATGAGAAAGCCTTTGATTCGATCGAGACTTGGGCTGTGCTACAGTCTCTCCAGCGGTGCCATATCGACTATCGGTACATCGAAGTGTTGAAGTGTATATACAACAACGCCACCATGTCGGTCCGAGTACAAGATCAGAGTACGAAGGCTATTCCACTACAGAGAGGCGTAAGACAGGGAGATGTCATATCTCCGAAACTGTTCACTGCGGCGCTGGAAAATGCCTTCAAGCTCTTGCAATGGAAAGGATTAGGCATCAACATCAACGGCGAGTATATCACGCACCTTTGGTTTGCCGACGATATTGTAGTCTTGGCAGAATCGCTGGAAGACCTTAGCACTATGCTCGAAGACCTCAATCGAGTCTCCCAACAGGTGGGTCTTAAAATGAATATGGACAAAACGAAGATCATGTCGAATGTCCATGTTGTGCCCACCCCCATCGGTGTTGGGGGCTCGAATCTTGAAGTTGTTGACGAATATGTCTATTTAGGACAAGTGGTCCGGTTAGGCAGGTCCAACTTCGAGAGAGAGGTCAATCGTCGAATCCAACTCGGTTGGGCAGCGTTCGGGAAACTACGCGACGTCTTCTCGTCCAAAATACCTCAGTGCCTTAAATCGAAAGTCTTCGATAGTTGTGTGTTACCAGTGATGACTTACGGCACTGAGACGTGGCCTCTCACTATGGGCCTTATTAGGAAGCTCAAAGTCACTCAACGAGCTATGGAGAGGGCTATGCTCGGGGTTTCCCTACGAGATCGAATCAGAAATGAGGAGATTCGTAGGAGAACTAAAATAACCGACATAGCCCACCGGATTAGCAAGTTGAAGTGGCAATGGGCAGGGCACATAGCGCGGAGATCTGATGACCGATGGGGTCGGAAAGTGCTCGAATGGAGGCCGCGTAGCGGAAAGCGCAGCGTGGGACGTCCACCCACAAGATGGTCCGACGACCTGGTAAAGGTCGCGGGACGTCGCTGGATGTAGGCTGCCTCCAACAGGTCTCTGTGGAAATCATTGGGGGAGGCCTATGTTCAGCAGTGGACTTCCTTTGGCTGATGGATGGATGATGGTACCACGTGAGAGACATATCACCACTTCCAGTTTACTTGTACCATGGACTTATTATTAAACTTATAACGTCCATGACTTGTACTTTATTCAGAATGCTTTTTTTTATAATCATAATGTTACTAGCAAGAAAGTCCGATTACTCGCCTAATCATATGATCGACTAAAGTACAACACTTGTGAAGGTTACTTGTAGGAGAAAAGTGTCAAAAGTCAACAAAGATTCAAAAACACAAAACTAGTAAATTGCTAAATATTGTAAAGTTATAAAAATAATAAATAAAAACGACTTAATCATTATCACCATTTTTGGTGTTAGTATCATAAGCTCGGTATTTCAGCAAATGCTTCAGTCACAAAGCGTGTAAAAAAAGAAATAGGTGAGATTACTTTATCAATAGTGATTAAAACGCCGCATTTTACTCTCAACTGTGTACAATCAATGAAATCATTCATATTAATCTGATGACTTGATGAGCTAGGTAAGTGGGGTCAATTATTACTTTCGCTTTCCGTATCAACAGAAATTTATATTAATTAAATACCTTATCTACAGATTGAAACTTTATGATAACTGAATAATTATTCTCATGACAGACATAATTTATATTCACACTGATTCTAATTGAAATACACTACTTTATATGCATGCCTCACATCCATGAATAGTTGTAATAAGAATAAAATAAGTTTTGCTCTGAATTCAAACAACGGTGGATTAAATTTTTAAATCTGTTGGTGTTTGTTTTTGTATTTGTCTGCTTTGTATAGTATCTCTTGATTTTTTGCTTCTATTTAGTTTAAATTCAAACAAAGTTTTTATGTTATTAATATAGAAAATACAATGTTTTATCACAAAATTAAACAATTAGAAAGTTAAAAATATTGGTATAATTGTATAATTATTTTTAAATTACTTTATAATGGACATAGGAAGAATGTTGAGTATATTATACATAATTATGGAATAATTGCTTAATCACCTCATCTGCTTCTTTCATCTATAATTATTCAGCAAATCTCTATCCAAGTAAGCCATAAAAAAAATGTGAAGCTTCATAAATATTTCTAATTAATTTAAATTAAATGAATTTCTTGGACACATAGGCAATTTAATAGCTTAATACAAAAAATATATTTATATTTACTAAGAGTATTTACGATATAGAGGGAGTGCAGGTATACAATCTCATCTTGAAAAATTTAGCTATTTTCTTGTTCGTAATGTGGGTACCATTCATATTAGTGAAAATTGAATTAATTTGTTAGCAAAAATTGCTATAAATTCCTTTGATAACCAAAATTATGAAACAATTTTGAGTGGAATTAAATAGCCCTAAACTATAAGTGACAAGGTAACATTGCTAAACAGGATGTATATCCAGTGCTGTAAAAAAAACATAGACTCGTCATCTTAGTCAAATTTAGGTAAGTATATGGGAATTTGAGATACCCATCTTTAAACTTGTATTTTGACATCCTAATGTCTCAAAACTTACATATGGTAGGGTGTAGGTGATTACAAAAACCTCAAGTTAAAGATAAAAAAAACGATTTATTGCTTTTGTTGCAAATATCTCGTTTCCTATGGCTTTTTCGCTATTCATATTAAATATAAATATTGTAGAGCATTAACTTCCATACAACAATTGGTTCACTTTTTTATTCTTCGAATCGTTTTCGAAATAGAGGTCGAAAAGCACATGGTTAAAGCATCATTTAAGGAGTTATATACAGTTAGAAGGCCGAATAAAAGCAAATTTTCCAGATTTTTTTTATAAGAAAACTTTCAAAGTTATTGATCTAAAAATTTGTACACATATTATGGTATCCTTAAACTGTATTTTAAGACTTAATATTAGTAAAAATATTTATTTGGTAAGGAGCTGCAGGTGATTTCCGGGAGCTCCTCTCAAAAAATACGTTTTGCGGTGACCACTATAGCTCTGAAATGGGTCCTCTGAAATTAAAAAACCAATATATCGATGTATATGTTTATATTACATAATATGAGTATTCATGATTTTTATTACTTGTAATTTAATTAAATTATTTTAATTAGTAATTGCATATTTTTTTCTATCCTTTACACTTTAGACTGCTTTCTGTTTATCCTTTTCTCAAATTAATCCCATGGTTGTTTGTAAGACATTGCCATTGCGCGATAAGACCGCCAATTGTATTTTTATATATGTGTTTTCTCTCTGTAATTGTTCTCTTTTTGTGCCATAAAGTGTAAATAAATAAAACAATAAATACATAATAGGGATGTTAACAAAGTTTTGGAAACGTAGATAGTCCTATATAAATACGAAAAGAATAATTTACCTGAATATAGAACAAATTTTAATAAAAGAAATACGTGAAAAATAATAGTTTTCAAAATTCCCGCTAAAACGCTTCTATCACGTGGCTATAATCCACGTCAACAATCGGTAACATAATCTCGCGTTCTATCAAAATTAACTGAGTTTGTCCATCTTGCCACCCGTTCAGTGACGTCAGCGCGCTCCGATCGCTGCTAGCAGTCACGTGATAATGGGTATGCAATAAAAAATATTTTTTAATTTATTTTTTAATATTTTTAATTAGGTTCTCAAAATATTATATTAGGTTTTAAAATTCTGTTTTTAATAGGGTCCAAAATAAATTTATGCGAGTTTGTGATAAGAGTCAACCTAGTATAAATAATTTGAATTTTTTATTAACTATTTCATTATAATAAATATTTTGTCATTAAATAAATATCTATCTATACGATCGTTCGTGATTTTTTTTTTCAAAATCATCAGCTTCGATTTCTAGCTAGGCAAATTGATTTAAAAAAATATACGTATGCAGGTTTAGTTTTTATGAAAATTCTTTCAGGATTTTTCGATCTTCCTAGTTACAGATTTAGCCATACACGCTAATTTAAAACATGCCCTGTATAGTACGAGCCTAACCATTAAACGAGATATCATAACGGGTCTACAATTGAATGGCAGGAAATAGAGCCAAGAGTCTGTGCATTTTATTAATTAAGGACCAATTGACTAGGTACATGCCGAGCGGATGCAATATGAACATTTTTGTAATTGGATTTAGTATTCCAAATGATAGTAAATTGCAGTTAATATTCCATTATTTATTGTGGATGAACAATGATAACAATAATACAATATTAAGCAGAATGCTTTTTTAAACTGACTATGAGTTTTCGCATTTATTCCAATGTGATTACGAATGTATGGTACATTTACATATTATGTACATAAGATATAGGTGTGTATCCTTTAATAGATGGTCATCAGTACCACTTAAGGATAGCCTAACTTGTGTCGCTGGATGTAATAAGCGGCAAACTTATTACCATATCGCCTTATTTCAATCTCATGCATACCTAGGCGATTAACGCGATTATTACCTTGTAATAGTAACAATTCTTGGATGTTTACATATTCTTCATTATATAAAAAAATATTGAACATTCATAGTGAAACTAACCCTTAAATCGAACATGGACATTTTCGTTGAACTACATTTTAAAGATAGTAATATGTATTACACACATAAGCATGTAATATTACCTACTTGTTTCATCTAGCATCAGCCAGTTGCCTGTTTCGCAGACAGGACAAAGGCCTTTTCAACATAACGCGGTTTAGCGTAAATCAAAAAAAAAAACTAAAAGGTCATACACGTTGGGCAGCGAATATGACTAAATACATTACAAAATGTTCGAATCTGTATCGTCGTAATCTTAGACTAAGTTGGATGTGAATGATTAGTTTCATCGAGAATAGTAGGTATTGATTTTTAGACGAGGAAAACTTTTATCTTGTATGTTGACGTTCATCGTCCGAACATTCGAATTTCGTGTCGGAGTATAATGTAGCCCCCCAGGTCGGTGTTCGCTGAATTGGTACCCTTATCACTGGTGGCGATGAGGCTCACTAGTCACTACTTATTCCTTCAATTCGTGACAGGTTCACCAACCTTTGTAAACAATCTTTTAAATAATATTACACATGAAAAGCGGTAGGTAGTAACAACAGGTTACCGAGACCTGAAGATCTAGCTCAATAGGAGAAACATAGGTCTAGAAATCGGGTGAAATAAAATTATTGTTTGCATTAAATTCATAACTAATCGTATTTTTGCGTTGTGAGTTTGTTGGCGTTTGTTTGTCGTGGAATAACATTCAAGTATTTATAAATATAATCATAATAAAGATTGCAACCCAAATTCCTACTCTCTTTTCATGACCCAAAAAGTATTTTTGATAACTGGAATAATATTATAGTCGCATGAGTCGTTGGACGGTTTTAACCGCTTAATAATAAGTTATTCATTTGTCCCACCACTTTTGAAATATTCGCCAAAATTATAAATAAATAAATAACACCCAACAGTCACATACATAGTCCTGACCGAACACTAAGATCAAGTCTTGTGTCGTGGGTATCAGGAACTACGAGAGACTTTTCGGTCTCACAAACACCCAGACCCGAATGAAATATTTTTTGGGTCGCACAAACATTTCTCTCGGTGCGGGGATTGAGCCCGCGGCCTCTCGTTTCACAGGCGGCATCTAACCGACTGCACCACGGAGGCTGTCAATTAGTCGTATTAACCATGAACCACCGGCCCATGATGATGATCCTTTAGTCGCGTTAGCTAATTTGGATTCATTTATGCATTAGATGAAGATGATTAGTCCGGTTTTGTATTCGTAAGCGACATGCCAATAATATACTTTTGTGTCATATCGCAGGACGAAAATAGCTTTGGCGTGATGTGAGAAAATATTGCGCATCTGTGAGGATTTAGCAATGATGACATTGTGTCATAAACACGACGAATATTAGTAAAGAAATATTTTGTAGAGGTTTAAATTCCCTGCACTGCTACATCTTGTCATTACCTCTTGACGAACTAAAAACGTTTGTCTTGATTTTTGATGACGTTGCTCAAAAAATTATGATATATTTATTTGAAGAATGTTACAAATATTGGATAAAGAATCCCTAATGGTTTAATGTGGTGTTTTAAAATAAATATTAAGAACATTTCCCCCGGCCATTTGCGGCTGGGAGGCTATTGTATAGGTAATTTACATATAAGTTTACAGAGATTTCATTTAACCGCAAATCTGATTTATGTGGAGCATATTGTGCAAGACTGAGAGTACTGATCGACATATCAACTGATATTTTTGAAACCTTTAGTGCGATGTACAATTTTCGATTGACGACCATAAGATACAATTTATCCTCAAGGATGGTTCTTCTGGCACCGTTTTCTCGTGTCCTGTAATCATTTATATCTATGTCACATTTCCACGAACTTTAAGTTGTAATAGATTTTTTTTCTCCTTCGTTTTATAGTGTTTGGAATGGGTTTTGTGTCGCTGTCTAGAAATCTGAATTTATATGTGGGGTGACTTATTTTATGTTATCGCCAATGGAAGAGGGTTTCGCCATTTGATAGGACAACCCTCTGTTGTAATTGATTTAGATTATCTTGGCGCGCTTACATCGACGCTGATGACGTCATTCCTGACTTCAATTGTTTACTGCCACACATTTCACGTTAATGATCTTCGGAGATTAAATTTCTCTTGGACTGTAACGAGTCTATAATGGTCCGATATCACTATCAAATCAGCGAGTTGTGCCTTTGAGTTCAGACATGGTATATTAAATGATTCCTGTGTATATCAATAATATGTTCTGTTGTTTATCGAGATTTGGTTTGTGGCGTTTGGAGGTATTTATATACATCTATTGATATACAAAGTTATATGCAGGTGTTGAATAATTGCCCTCAAGATATTGATATCTGGTTAAGCGAATGCCTAAATTCAGTAGTAGGCGTCTTGTAGGAGATAAGAATGATGATAATCAAATCTCAGTTTCATCTCAAGCTCTAGAATATGTATTGTTCATCGTAGGCCTCTGTTAAATATCTATTGCGGGCTCTATCATATTTGCCGAATTCGTGAGTTTTGTTGCATTATTCCACGAATTGATCTAATGTAAGAAGTGTCAGACTTGATTTTTTATTGAATGGGAGTATTGGTAAGCGAGAGTCTTAATGTTATGATTCGTGGTTTCCGCGAGTATTGCATATCGCGAAACATTAATGTAAGATGATCATTACTTTCTATTGTATTCATACTCGTATTCCTTTTAGTCTTTACTCGTTACTTTTAAAGTTATATTAGGTGCTTATATTTTCACGCGGATATTAAAAACGAAACTAACACGTTTTGTGTGTGTCTAACTCTTACAAGGTATAACTACAAAAACTTCTGCATTCAAATTCGGAATTTTATTGAACTACATCTATTTAGCTTTCTTATTTTAAGGAGAATGCCCATTCATAGTATCGGTAAAAAATATCGTTGATTCCGATACCGATACTGTTTAAAATTCATTATAGCATTTTTATGGTTTTCCTTAAACGTTTTCTTGGTTTATCCCGGGCGACGTATTTTTATAAAATAAAGTAATTATCACATCTTACATTTTGATCATAGAGACAAATAAAAAAAAACCATTTATATTAAATTTCAAGTTCATTTCTCCAAGAACTCCGGGCCTGGGGCCCTACTATATTCATCGAAGTTCGAAACTTCGGATAATCGCAGTTTATATACGATACGAATGTACCTACATATACTTATGGTCGTAATTGACTTATGGTTACGATGTAGGTTATACAACTTCGAACTTTTACAGAGTAGATACATTCGTATCGTATATAAACTTCGATCGTCCGAAGTATCGAACTTCGTTCGTTCGTTCGTTCGGATGAATATAGTAGGACCCAACTTCGTTCGTTCGTTCGTTCGGATGGATATAGTAGGGCCCCTGGTTCGCAATTATGTTTATATTTATTGAAAATATAAATTTTTCCCTACACAAAAAGTAGGTTTCATAGAGGGACAACAATCTTCGCACCGATACAAAGTTTCATAGTAAAATGGGTATTCTCCTTTATAACAAAATATATTTTAAAATAAAGATTGCCCAACCCATGCACTTTAGAATTTTAGAATGATACCGGTCAAAAATACGTCAATAAGCAGTACTACTGTATATGTCACTAGTAATGTAAACGAAGAAGAATTTTGTCAAGCACACAATTCTGGTATATAGAATTTTAGATTGGTCTTATTATCATGGTTTACAAATTCCGAAATTATTCCATAGTCATCTATTTTTACTACCAACATAGCCATGAAATTGTAAACAACAAATTCGTCAACGTTTCATAATCATAAATCAAATTATTTGTTAAAATAATGCTACTTGTGATCTTATAAGACCGTTGACTGACTAAAACCTACAATGCGCGACAACCTTTACCGAGCAATGTGAGCTAGTTTATATAGGTTCTGTTCTACGCGCCACAGGCGACATGCCGTAGTGGATTCAGTGTACACCATCTCAGCGAGTGATGCTGTGCCAATGGACACAGGTGGATTCGCACCCTATTGTGTTCATAACGGGTCGGGCTGAGACAAAGGCGAGGAAACCTAATACGAGGCGCAAACGGCGTCACGCTCCTTGCCCGTCACGTTTATATAAGAGGGCGGCGCGTCGCGTGGGGCTCACACTGAATGCGCTGTTTCATGGGTACTCGTCACCGGTGACCGCTCGACATGCCGAAAATGGTGACTCGCGAAAAAAGCGACTATGGGAGAAAGGTGCAGGAGAAAGCTGTCATCGAAAAGGTGTCCTGCTGAACCGGCGCGGACGCTCACGCGCGATGGAGCCGAGGGCGGTGGAAATGTTGTTGGGCAAACTCTTCGGTTACATTATCTCCATAGCGGTATCTAAACGTTCCAGCCAGCCCCGTGCCAGTCGCGAGCGAGCGTCGGACGCGATCACGCACCTGTCTAGGCGGAGGCGTGCGCTCACCACCGCCATACGTGCTGTTGCAGAGGCAGATGGCGATCGAGCGCTGCGCAGCCGCCGCGGCCGCCGCCGAGCCCGCGCGCCCGCCCGCGCCCTCCGCCGCGCCGCTGCCGCCCACCGCGCCCGCCCGCGTCGTCACGCTCGAACACGGGGAACATCTCGACTCCACGCTTTACAGGTGCATTCTGCTTATCATCTAACCGATTCTACTAAAAACCTTCGTTTTTACATTCTCACTTAATGCTATTTGTCATTTTGCCAGATTCGAGAAAGGCTGCTACTTACAATTTTGTCCAGGGCCCAGCTTACTGGGCCGCAAGGTGTTTCTCTACACGAACTATGTGATTACTGATAATGACCGTGAGTACTGTCGACATCAAGTGGCACACATGTACCACTATGCCTGATAATGCGTATTTTGACGAGCTTGCTTGGGTTTGTGCAGAGGATGAGCAAGCGGAATTCATCCGCAACCAGTACTACGGGTTGGAGTGGCGCGGCGTGGGCCCGGACGGCGAGCCCGCCGAGCCGCTGGGCGCCGGCCCACTGCTCACCGACACCGATGTATGCTGCGAACTGCGCCTCTCGCGCGCCGGTTCCTTCCACTACTATTTCGTCTATGACAATGCGTAAGTGTGATTTATGATGGATCTAAAGAATTGTGGCATATATTGCTTTATTCTGGATGTCGAGCAATGTGTTGGTTGCAGCGAGTCTCCGATTGGGCCTCAAGGCTCGGGCTGGTTCCACGTGGCGCCGACGCTGCGCGTGGGCCCGGCCGGGCGCGACACGGTGCCGCTGGACGGCGTCATGTGCCAGACCGTGCTGGCCAAGTGCCTGGGCCCGCTGCCGCGCTGGGAGGCGGCGCTGCGCGTCGCTAAGGAGTCCGGATACAACATGATCCACTTCACACCGGTGCAGGTGACGAATCTTAATTATTTTCCATTTTGCAATACGAAACATATTTATTGGGTATATATTTTAGTTCTAATTTCTAATCAAGGTATATTTTCTTATTTCATTCTGTCGTTTACAGGAGCTGGGTGCGTCTAATTCTAGCTACAGTATAGCCAATCAGCTGCGCCTAAATCCACAGTTCAGTGCGGACAGCGGGCGCGACGCCACATTCGCCGACGTCGAAAACCTCGTCGCTAAGATGCGAACAGAGTGGAAGGTGAGTCTATTACAGAACCATGCGCATACACGTATGAAGAAATTGGAGTAATGAGGATGTTCGCATAAACAGATGCTATCGATATGCGACGTGGTGCTGAACCACACGGCGAACGAGACGCCGTGGCTGAGCGAGCACCCGGAGGCGACGTACAACTGCGTGAACTGTCCGCACCTGCGTCCGGCGGCGCTGCTGGACGCGCTGCTGGCGCGGCTGACGGCGGACGTGGCGCGCGGCGAGCACGAGGCGCGGGGGGTGCCCCGCCGCGTCACGCACCACGACCACATCGAGGCCGTGCGCGCGCTGCTCGCCACGCAGCTGCTGCCCGAGGCGCGCCTGCACGAGATGTACACCTGCAACGTCTCCGAGATAGTGCAGGAGTTCTACTTCATGGCGCGGAACAAGTCAGTACCCACTACCCGTGGCCCGCCTACACCATAATCAATCATATTCATATCTTATAATAGAGAGAACACTATTTCTATTTCTGTCACTCTTACAAAGAAACACGATCTTTCCTCTCGCTCTGATTTCCTGCGTGATACGCACGAACTCATTTTTCCCACACCATCCGCTTCAATATACCCTTAAGTACAGTGATATCAGTATTCGAATTCACATAATTATGACTCATTATATTTACACACACCTCACTCCTAACTACATTACCCAGGGCACTGATGAGGGGCGGATGGAAGGATTGTTATGCGTAAGTCATGTCCCTCCGAAAGATCCCCCTACACAGAATCGCCAAAAGTAGGGTTGTATCAAATAGCGAAACCCCCTGCCATTGCCGGTAAAAAAACATGTGATGACATCCATTGTCGTATCCGACAACAGCGACTCCCTTCAACAAATGCCTGTCTCTCTTCTTTGGTGGGAGCGGATATGGCTAGCAAATCCAAACTTGGACTTAAACATGCGATTGCACGAGGCACAGTAGAGCTGGCCGGTAGAATTATACGTATAAATATAGGAGGGCTTGGGCCTGGTTTTACGGAATTGGCGTTCTGTATCCAGGTCGGGAAGCCGCTTCTCCTCAAATAGATCAACGCCTTTATTTATAGTATTGCGCCACTCCGGTCGCTGCGAGGCCAGCCTTTCGGCTTTCCCATTGGGCAGGTGCAATGCCGCATTGCTTTAAATTGCGTTTAAGCACATCCTTATATCGGAGATATTGCCCGCCACGTTTTCTTTTCCCGGCTGAAAGTTCCGAGTAGAAAACCGCCTTCGGCAGTCTCCCATCAGTCATACGCTCGACGTGCCCACTCCATCTCAGCTGTCTCTTCATAATAAGCGCTTCAATGCCCGGCACGCCAGTGCGACGCAGCACTTCAGTGTTCGGAACGCGGTCTTGCCATTTGATGCGAAGGATAGAACGTAGACAACGAAGGTGAAAAATGTCTAGACTTTTTATGTCCTTTTTGTAACAGCACCAAGTTTCGCTAGCATAAAGAAGTGTAGGAATAACTATAGCCTTATAGACTGCCACCTTAGTTTTAAGTAGTGTTGCCCAAATTCAGTCTTGGTCTTGCAGTCTTGGTCTTGTTCTTGCGTTTTTGCAAGACCAAGACCAAGAACAAGACCGCGTATTTTTAGCAAGACCAAGACCAAGACTGACCGTGCAAGACTTGAGCAAGAACAAGACATAGCCTGCAAGACTCTTGCGTCTTGCAGCTAGGACTTAGCGCTATTTCACTGAGTAGTTAGGTGTAACAGTTCGGTGTATAGGTAGGTACGCTTAGGAATTCTATGAGACGCAAAAAACTGTATCAAAGAATATGAAAAACTGGACCTATGCGCATTACGACTAATACCATAAACATAGCGAATAAAAAAATATCTATTAAAATCAAACTGAGTGCATGCATAGTTATGTTTTAACCATCGGCACTTTGATAATGCGGCATCAAAGGTTTTGTACTTACTTCTCAAAGAAATTTGCCGCTTTTCGGAAGTACATGGTTATGATACACGCGCCGGCGGCTTCTTTTGAAATCTAAAACAATCGTTGTCGCCACGCCGAAATCATAACATTTGACACTATTTGATTGCCGCCATAGGGCGTAGGTATACTCATGCAAAATAATTTCGAATTTTAAGAGTACCTACAGGTGTTCCAAAGAATAAATAAGTTTCAGAGTGCTTAGAATGAAAATGAATACATTATACTGATCACGCAAGTAGTATTATGATTGGGATAAAATGGTAAGGATAGGTAGTAGATGTCATATTAATTCATTCTAGTAAGTATATATTATAATATTGATTACTTATATGGTTTTAAACTAATTACTTAGGTACTATTATTGTACATTTAGTCATTATATTTCTTAAGTTTTTACAAGAAAAAATAGCAAAAAAGTGTTCAAATATCACCCCGCACCCGTTTAATAAATATTGTAGCCACTTTTAAATATACTTGAAACGTGTAAAAAAATTCTACAAAACTAATAAAATAATATAAAAAGCGTAGGTACTTACCTACTAATAAAATAAAAAGCCTGCGATAAGAGTTTTGTATTACTTACCAGCCCGAATATCTCTGAGAGAGATGATGAGAGTAAGTATTTACTAGCTGTGCCCGCGACTTCGTCCACGAGGAATAGTAACTTTGGAGGTATAGTGACGTTCAGGACTTATTTATTTATTTTAAAACTTCTGTCATCAAACATACAAACGAACTCTTCAGCTTTATAATATTAGTATAGATGTACGCCAAAACATTCACTGTTTTAGTAAATGTAAGCTTATAAATCATAAATGTTTATTAAGAAACAGTTACTTCCATGGAAAACGACATATAGGTCAGTTGATTTTTCGAATTTCTTATCAAATCTTCAGTTATTTATTAATCTGCTTGATCTTTACTATGGCTATGTTAATTCAAGCTTACAATGTTCCAATTCTAATACGTTTTTCTAAGATTTAAAGTAAACTTTAATAAATAGTAATAGACTAATAGGTAATTGCAAGACTTGCAAGACTCTTGCTGCAAGACCAAGACCAAGACCAAGACTGGGAGCGCAAGACCAAGACCAAGACCAAGATCAGGTGTATTGGCGCAAGACCAAGACCAAGACTGGCTAAGTCTCGTCTTGTTCTTGCATTTGGGCAACACTAGTTTTAAGTCTGAGGTCATGGGAATTCCACACACGCGCGCTCAACTTGCCGAACGCTGCGGCTGCAAGGGCTATGCGGGTTGGGATCTCTGATGCCAAGGTGTTGTCAGGCCTAACCACACTCCCTAGGTACTTAAATTGAGGTACATTTTCCAGCACTTTATTATCCAGTGTGATACTGGAGTGATCTGTGATACATCCTCTAGGGCAGGGACCGAAAACGGTAACGAAAATACCGGTATTTTTTGGTATCAACCGAAAAAATAAATACCGGTATTTTTAAAGGTAACCCCTATACGCCAATTTTATTAGATTCCTAGAATTTAACCGGTATCATACCGGTAACCGAAATAAGGATTACCTCTATGTTTCAAGCGTTGTCGGCAAAAGTCAAAGCGTCGCTGCGCCGTGCGTCGACCAAACACGACCTCAAGGCCGTCGCCCCGGTTGGTGCATGTTGTAACTTGCACTGATTCGACGCAGACCATACGCAGACGATTTTGAATTTTGAATTTTGAGACTCTTAATTGATATTTCATTCAGTACGCACGTCGCACGGGAGTGTTGAATTATTTGTTTGGTTTGGAATCGGATTACCTATATACTTTGAAAATGGGACGAAAGTGAAAAAATCATGTTTATGCATATTTTACCTACCAAAAAGAAATAAATGTAATGTACAAGGGTGTAATAAAGTTGACACTAATAACGAAAAAGTAATAGTAATCACCACAAATCCATATCTATTTTAAAATACGATGTCTGTGCCTTGTGGTAATCACATTGTTAATATTTATTATTGTCTGCCCTGAGGAACTCCGGCATTTACCGACATGAGCGCCGAAGCGTGTCCGTCGACGACTACACGTATTGTACGCCCATGCAGAAAGCCGGAAATCCACGAACACAGGTTGCCGGGCAGATCGTATGCCGGAAGTTTAGAAAGAAGACCACGGCGCCAGACTCTATCAAACGACTTGGCTATGTCGAGGCTCACAGCAAGAGCCTCGCCACGCCGGTCAATCGCCTCACTCCAGTGATGCAGGACAAACGCTAGAAGATCACCCGTCGATCGATATTGACGGAATCCGTATTGTCGGTCACTGATCAACGAGTGATCTTCCAGGTGCCTGGGCGGCATTGGCACTTTCCATCAGGTGCAATGCCGCCACTATGCCAGGCCAGGTTAAAAAAAAAAAAAATAGGTAGCGGACCAATTGAGCGTTTATGATCCGCTCCATGACCTTACACATCACTGAGGTGATAGCGATAGGGCGGTAATTGGTAGGGTCCGACCGATCACCCTTTTTTGGGATCGGCTGCACATTGGCCTCCCTCCAAGATTCCGGCACACCTGTGCGGTAGGACGCTCGGTAGAGGCAAGTCAGTGCAGGAGACAACTTGGCTGCACAAGCTCTTAAAACCACGGCTGGTATCCCATCCCATCCAGACCACTGGCTTCCGCACATCGAGAGACCGTAACTCACGCTGCACATCACACTGCCTGATGCGAATATCCGCCATTGAGAAACCGCAATCAGGCAGTGTGGGCAGCTTCTGGGAACCACGGTCTTCGACGCGGGAATTAGCCGCAAAGAGATTTGCCAGCAAGGCAGCCTTATCTTGCGGCTTGTGGGCCAGCGACCCTTCTGGGTACCTCAGCAGTGGCAACGCTGGACGGCAGAAGTTAGATTGAACGGCCCCGGCCAAACTCCAATAAGCACGACTGCTAGTTGGGTGATTGGCCAACGCACGCCCAATCCTGCTAACGCGCTGGGCATCCACCCTAACGTAGGCCTTCTTGCAAGCCTTGGCTGTAGGCTTATTTGAGGGAACTGATATTGGGATCCATAAAGGCACGACTCCTGATCCAAGCGCGGTACGCCGCTAGGCAGTTATCGGAAGTGCCTAGAGGCGCACTAACGGTCACACGATATCCGGCTGGGTGACTCGCCAGCAGAAGGTCCAGCAGAGAAGGCGCATGACTCGCCACATCCGGGATCCTGGTGGGCTAGTTCACCAGTTGTGTCAAGTCATGAGTCAGAGCGAATGCATAGGCAGCTCTGCCAGCATGATCAGTCCTAGCCACAGTTCGTGATGAGCATTAAAATCCTCCAAGACCACCATTTCGGGCGACGGGAACTGCGCCTGCGCGTCATCAGCCGCCTGGCTAAGATACCTGAACAGCCGAGTCGCCTCATCGTCCCCGTGGTGAGAGCTGTAAAGGCACACGTAGATAAGGCTCAGGGAATCTAGATCCACTTGCACCCACAGAGCGGAGAAGAAGGGGTCCTCCATGCAGTGCAAATGGCGACAGCAGATGTCCGACCGAACACACAAACATACCCCGGCTTTAGGCTTGAAGTTTACTTCAAGCGAATAACCGGGATACAACAGGTAAGAATCATCGGCCGGACAACGAATCTGCATCTCCGTTAGGAAGAGCAAAGCAGGCCGGGCCGTCTCGAGATGGACGGTATTGAGGTTCGTATGGGATCCGCGGATATTAGTGAACTCCATAGTGAACGCGGTGGTGGTGTTATGCACCGCTGAAGGACCTGCTCTGTTTAATTGCACTGTCATGGTTGAAAGGATGGGATTGGTAAAGAGGCAACGAATGGCTTAAGTTCGGGCACTAAGAAGGCCGAATGGGCACCGGTACGAAAGGATCGGACGGAAGGGTCCCCGTACCCTCCCGAGATGGGCCGCCGGGACCCCACTTCCGGTCACCAACCGGCACGACGGACCCACCCAAGATTATGCGCGGCATGGTTAGGCAGCCTCTCGAGGTGGTTAGCCCCTGTACTATACCGCGGGCGGCCAGCGGACAACCGTTTCTACGGGTCTCCCTGGCCGGCGGATCAACATTCCTCCCTTCGACAAACGACCGAAAATACCCACACGGTACAACCTCATGCCTGGACTCAAGCCCCTCGAAAAAACCGGAAAACCATGGGCTGATCCCGGAACGCGATCCCCTTATGGAGATCACTATGGCAGCCTTTACGCCTCGTGGACGGTGGTCGCTACCCGGGCGGACACTTAAGTCCTACCACCACGAACTGTGTCACTCATTTGGCACTACCCAGGGGTCAAGTGTAGGGAATCTAGAGTCAAAGCCTACGGACGCGGGTGACGTTAACCCCCTCGAATGAACTCTACTGCGGTAAAGTGTGGTGCGATGGTAAAAAAAGCGTAGACTTGTGGACAGAAGTCGGACGTACACACCAAAACCCTTTGATCCGTCCTACAAAAACCGACAACAATCGGATTCGAGGCGGACGCATCTGTGGACGTTAAATACATACAACAGACGCACAAATCACCTCCTTTATACATCGGCGGACGCAACCGAATACGACGTCGTGTATAGAAGGCGTAAATGCTCAAGGTCATTTGCTCGGGACGTGGTTTATCTTATTTTAATGTTTTATAATTTAAAAATATAGGGTTTTTGTACTAAATAATATTATTTATATGAATTTAGGTATCTATCTATTTATTTATTAAATTAAATATACTGAGATATAAAAATGTCTTTACAGTATCCCATTACACCAAATTCTTGCCTTTACTCATTTCCTTTTCTTTTCAACACAATTACATCGCAAGTAAAATGAAACGATTCCAGGGATATTGCGTAAACAACACGCCAAGTATAATATATTTTATTTGGTATGCAATATGGAAATGAGTAACTATTCTCCAATGAGCTCTATTTTACCGTCAAGGTCTTTTTTAGGTTACCGGTATTAAATCGGTTACCGTATATAAGGGTAACCTTTATAATTTGCATTGGTTACCGTCATAAGGGTTACCTAAATCTTAGAGGTAACCGAAATTGGTCGATACCGGTACCGTTATGTACAACCGGTTTCGGTCCCTGCTCTAGGGGGCTGTTTCATGACTTGCGTTTTATGAATGCTGATCACCAACCCAAATTTATGGCATGCCGCATGCAAGGAGTCTACATAAGCCTGAAGTGATTCCATAGAATCGGCCATTAAACATATGTCATCTGCATACAGAATATCCACTAATGAGACTTTGGTGACTTTAGACTTGGCTCTGAAACGCGAGAGGTCGAATACGCTTTTGTCAGCTCTTGAGTCAAGTTGTATGCCTCCTCCACAGGACTTCAGCGCGTCACTCATTACGGCAGCAAAATACAGCGCGAAAAGTGTCGGTGCTAAGATGCAACCCTGTTTCACGCCACACGTGACGGGAAATTGGTCAGAGAGAACATCTTCATGTCGAACTGATGCCATCATGTTCTCGTGAAACTGGCGTACTAAGTTTATAAACTTCTCAGGGCAACCCGATTTCTTCAACACAATCCAGAGAGCGTCCCGCGGTACGCGATCAAAGGCCTTTTCCAAGTCAACGAAGCACATATATAGAGGGCGGTATTGTTCCAGACATTTTTCTTGGACTTGTCTAATAACGAAAATTGCATCAACCGTACCTCTAACAGGTCGAAACCCGCATTGAGACTCTGGTAAAATTTCTTCCGCAAGGCGGGAAAGTCTAGTGTTAAGTATGTGGGTTAGTATTTTTCCAGCTGAAGAGAGAAGTGCGATGCCCCGGTATGAGCTACAATTAGTGATGTTCCCTTTGCCCTTGTACAACTTGCAAATAGAAGCGTCTTTCCAGTCTTGGGGAACTTCCTCTCGCGCCCATGCCCTCAGAATAATTTGGAATAAACCCTGCTTTATTCCCGCTTCACTATACTTAAACAGCTCAGATGGTAACGAGTCTTTACCAGGAGATTTGGCGTTTTTTAGCCGACTAATTGCTGCTTCGTATTCTTCAAATGATGGGGGCTCGTCCATATCTTTAATTAGCGGCATACCTTCAAGTGCCTCCACATACTGCATGTCAGTGGTCTGGTTGACGGGATTCAAAACCTCGCCGAAATATTCAGCCCAGCGGGCCAGGACATCAGAGTGCTCTGTTAATTTACGACTTGCACCTTTGTTATAGATGGGAGCCACTTTTTTGATTTTTGGTCCAAAAACAGTAGATAGACATTCAAAAAATTTGCCGGTTTGATTCGTGTTTTGCAATTGCATTTCAGTAGCCTTACGCAACCACCATTTGTTCTTCAAATCCCTCACTTTTACTTTCAAGTCATGATGAGCTTTATTACGGATTGAACTCTTAGAACACTGAAGAGAGCGTCGAAAATCCTCTATAAGTTGTTAAAAAAACATGTAAAGTGTCAATAATACTAACACTCATGTGTTATTGGTCAGGGTGCCCGCGGTGAAGGCTGGCGAGGAGGAGCGCGGGGAGCTGCGGCTGGTGCCGGACCCGCAGTACCGCCGCCTGCGCGCCACCGTCGACCTCGACCTCGCGCTGCAGCTCTACAACGTATACAGGCGAGTAACCCATCACAACCTCCATGATTCCTTACGTCTAGATTCATTCTACTTATCAAATTTCATGTATATTTATTTTCGATCAATTATACACTAAATTATAAGTAATGGCGTAAAAAAACGGCGAGAGAAATAAGAACACAGCGTGTGCTCTTATTTGATTTTAGTGTGGTCCAAAACATAATAAATCTTAATTTAAAGGAATAATTTTATTGTTATCTGAATTTGATTATAATTTAAGACTTTTTGTTACATCTCGTAGTTCGAAATTCAAATGTATAAGTCTTCGATCAAATATACACTAGATACAACATGAGCGCTTAGAAAATGGCACCAAAAAAGAGTGCTTTAAGCACTCTTTTGCCGTCAGTCACGCGCCGACCGTTGCTTCTAAAATGTCGCATAACTTTAGACAATATTATGTGAAAAGCTACTTTAAGCTCCAGGAATAAGGTGGAATTTGTGTTATTATATTTGGAATATGTGATCTTTTTGGTTTACTTTTTTTCATGTCATGCATAGGTGCCACTTTTTAACAGAACTTTTACAGGGAACTGTGTATCTAGTGTATATTTGATCGAAGGTATAAGTATTAGCAACCTCGGCTATTTTTAACGTGTGATTTTGTTCCGGAGCCTGTATCTAGTATATATTTGAGTGAAGATGTTTATTGATACGTCTAGTTGAATAAAGTGTGATGTGTTGCAGGGCGGACTGCTACGACGAGGAGTCTCGTCTGAAGCGGTGTTGCGAGGAGCTGCAGCGGCGCCTGGAGCGGCTCAACGACGCGGCCGCCGACGAGCTGCGCGCGCACCTGCGCGCCGCCATCGACAACGTCGTCGCCGGCATGAGGTGCATCCTCATACTATATGCTGTACGCTTAGAGTATTTATAATATAGAGGGAACGCTGTCATACATGTACGTCTTGAAAAACGTAGATATTTTCATGTTCATAATGTTGGTAACGCTCCTAAATTATTGAAATTTGAATTAATTATTTAGCAATGAATTGCTATAAATTCCTTTGATAACCAAAAGCATCTTTAGCTATAATCCTTTAAAACGAGTTTGAATGGAATTAAATAGTCAACTCGTGCATGTTGGACCACTTGTTAAATTTCAGCCAATTGGAGGGCAGAAAAAGGTGACTCGGCACTACCATTTTTATCCACGATTTTGAAGTACCGGCGCTCCCGCTATATTATAAATATTCTAAGGCTATACGCAATGCATTCAAAACACATATCCAACCATTTGTCGGTATGCTCTTGTTGTAGATATTTCCGCCTGCAGTCCGACGGACCTAAAATAGAGGAAGTGAGCGCTGAACATCCGCTGGTACCGAGGTGAGTTTTTGTATTAGCTTTAAGGTAATGTAGGTACAAATAATCTGTATCAGCCCATATACGTCCCACTGCAGGGCACGGGCCTACTCTACAATCGACAGTACGATTGAGAGTGGTGGTACAAATAATGGTGCGTTTATAACTTTCTAGATTCTATGTAATCTTAATCATATAACTAGAATTATGATCACCGCCCTCCAGCAAGGAATTGCTACTAAAAGTGCATTTTATTTTTCTAGGTCGTTCCTAATGCTTTATTAAAATTCGTAGATTTGCGCGAATGTTACACATTGCAATAAAACTATTATTTTATCGTTGTGGTCCGTGAGAAAAACCATAAATAATATTTTTATTTCAATGTTTAAAAACTCATCAAGGAACATGCATTAAATCATCATTAAAAGCACGTAACTGGTGGTAAGATATTCTCGTGTGTCGACTACGGCAGGTACTTCACGTGGGCGTGCGCCGTGGAGACGGCGTCGCTGGCGGACGTGGAGGCGGCGCTGTACGGCGAGGCGGGCGCGCACTGCATGGCGCACAACGGCTGGGTGATGGACGCCGACCCGCTGCAGGACTTCGCCGCGCGCTCCGCCGCCGCGCGCGTCTACCTGCGCAGGGAGCTCATCGCCTGGGGGGACTCTGTTAAACTCAGGTGCGTATAGTAGACATTTCATTACTTCTCTTTCTCTCTATATTCTATCTCTCTCGCCCTAACGTCAGGGGAAGTCGCTGCTGAACATATGCTGTCTCAATTTACTCTATAGTGACTAGTTCGAAGCGGTCTGTGTTGTGTCTTGTGAAAAAAAATCGCTTTACGTTGCTAGATATTTTTTATGTTTAGACTTTTTATATGTTGTGGAATGAACAATGCAGTCTTGATATTACAAAACTCCTCTTCTTCTTCTTTGCTCTTTTCCATTTTATGTGGGGTCGGCCCTCCTTATACGTCCGCATCAAGCTGTTTTGGGTTGTCGGCTCAAGCATATTATTTTTGTCGAAATGTTTGCTCATTTTATTTATCTCATATGTATAGCTGAAGTGATGAATTCCTTTTTTACTCTATACGTCCTATGTGGGACTCTGTATCCATAACTTCATAAAATTTGCTTAAAGTGCTGTTAGGAGTGATTTCTAATTATCCTGTAACTTACTAAAGCTCCATCAAACTAAGCATTATAGGAAACGCTCCGCACCTTGATCCTTAATATAAAATATGTTACAAGTCCTGTTGGTTGCAGATACGGCGACAAGCCCGAGGACAGTCCGTTCCTGTGGGCGCACATGCGCGAGTACGTGGAGCTCACGGCGGAGGTGTTCGACGGCTTGCGTCTCGACAACTGCCACTCCACGCCGCTGCATGTACGTATTATCTGTGGAATTGTATGTCGACACGCATGTTCCCTCCTTCCCATGATCCGCCGTAGTGTGAAGAGACCTCTTAGGCCGGCATAATTTTATCGAATGGCAAGGGACTACCGTCTGTTGCCAATTGATACTCTGCCTGGTCGGCTTTTGCGCTTACCATCAGGCGCAGTGTAGTCATTATGATGGGCCAGTATAATATAAAATAAAAAAAATATCCCATTTCTGTTCATTGGCAAGCAATATTGCTGCTCCGGCAAGGAAGCAATGCTGTACTTCAGAGACAATAAACTTATCAAGCAAAAAATATAATTGGAGAAACTTCAATGCCGGCATCTTTGGGACAATATAAATTCACAAATGTAAAATGTCTGGTTCTGGAACAAGGCATACTTGCGAGTGCTATTATGTTTTACCTTGCGTTTGATTATCGCCATCTGGGGGAATCAGCAGGAGAAAGATACGTTGAGTAATAGTAAATGTTTCTGTGTCTAGGTGGCAGAGTACATGTTGGATTGCGCACGGAACGTGAAGCCAGATCTGTACGTGGTCGCGGAACTGTTCACCAACTCCGACCACGTCGACAATATATTCGTCAACCGACTCGGTATTACTTCGCTCATTCGCGGTGAGTACAAAATAGAAATTGTTGATAAGTATTTTAAAATTTAATTTATCAAGCTAATGTAGCACAAAAAATATATAACTTGGCAAAAAAAAATACGATGCAGTGACACTTGGCATTAAAGAGAAGCAAATATGGCAACACTATTAAAAATGTCATTCTTTATGTTGAATAATTTTAAATGTAGATTTCTATACATTTTCGTACGGTTTTTGTATGTTTTGTGATTTAAAATATAAATAATAAAATATTTTAAAAGAGACCATTAACAACAATTTATAATAAGTATCTAAACATTTTCGGTCGTAGTATATCGGGTTGCCATATTAACACTAAATTCGATCTTAGCGCTCTCATTAAAAACAGACTCTTTTTTTGCCAAGCTATAATATTATTTTTTATAATGAATTAAGTATTTCAAACAAATATTGCGGTTCTGTTTGATTTACTGTCAGTAATGAAATCGAACCTTTAAAATTGTAGTGACCTAACTAAAAAAAAATTTTTTTGGGAATCGTTCATTAAAGATTGGTAACATCAGAAATTTTGTACTTATGGAATACATCGAGAAGACCGAAGTATACATATTTCTGTCTTTCTCGCGTCAATAGGTCCTTCTTTAAGGGTCGATGGAGATAGTCATCTTGAGCCAATATATGAACAAAAGCCAAAATTATTTTTTTTGCATTAGGTCACTTTAATTCTGAAGGTGCGAAATAATGTCAGATGTTGATATTGACGTGTGTGCGTGTGTGTGCGCGTGCGCAGAGGCGATGAGCGCGTGGGACTCGCACGAGCAGGGGCGGCTGGTGCACCGGTTCGGCGGGCGCGCGGTGGGCGCGTTCTTCCGCGAGCCGCGCCGCGCCGCGCAGCCCCGCGTCGCGCACGCGCTGCTGCTCGACCTCACGCACGACAACCCCTCGCCCGTCGACAAGAGGTAACACCCCTCCCAACCGCACTACCCCCCTAACTCCTTGCTCGCTTCATACTTTATTCTATACTTCTTCGTTCTTCGTAGTCGTATATAATCGAACAGTAAAAGAAACAGCAGCAAGGAAGAGTGATATTGCTTTTTGTAGTTCAGGAAATATTAAAAAAAAGGCTTACTATCCATGTCACACATACTTTTCCTTGCGATCCTTCCTACGATGCTTATCTAACCCGTCTGGAATACTAAACAGGTCGGTGTTCGACATGTTGCCGTCGGCGGCGCTAGTGGCGATGGCGTGTTGCGCCACCGGCAGCACGCGCGGATACGATGAACTAGTGCCCCACCATGTAAGTATCGCTTTTCAGATCATCATTTTCCTCAACTTCAGATTGCTGGACATAGATGGATAGACGAATGGATTTATTGAAGTTTAATGACCGTCTGATTACTACTGATGTAACAAATGATTTTACTTTGAAATAAAACTATTTTTTACAGATTTTATAGAAGATTGGGTTTAATTTTAAATTGTTTAACTTTTCCAACGTTTCGAATACTTTTTTTCTAAAACTAAAAAATCCGTAAGAAGTTGTTTTATTTTTATGTATAATATTCGCGTAAATCTAAGAAACCATTAAATTTTTCTATTTGCAACTGGTAGATCCACGTGGTGGACGAGACGCGTCTGTACGCGGAGTGGGCGGACAACACGGGCAAGTCGGCGGAGGGTCCCAGCGAGGGCCGCGTGTACCGCGACACCGGCATCATGGCCGCAAAGCGCGCGCTCAACGAGCTGCACTTCGAACTCGCGCTGGCCGGGTACACCGAGGTACTTACGGTTTATTTTACAACATTATTCTGTGTACATTTACAAAATATGTAGAAATAAAATTTAATGAAGAATTAGCACGTAAAAGCTTCATGTGACGACCGGCAGGTGTACGTCGACCAAATGGACGCTGACGTCGTGGCGGTGACCCGACACGAGCCGCGCTCCCGCCGCTCTGTTATTTTAGTCGCGTTTACTGCATTTTCTACACCGGACCCCGCTGCCACACCGCGACATGTCAAACCGTTGCGTTTCGAGGGACAACTCGATGAAATAATTTTGGAAGCCGAGCTCCATCGCGTCGAACGCAGGTGAGTCCACTCGGCAAAACGTCCGGCCGCCACTCGCCACCGCGGTGAACTCATACGTTTAGGCGTTTCAGGGCCGAAGGACGCCCGCCGACGTTCGCCCGACATCCGCGCTACATCAACGGACTGGAAGAATTCGAAGCCACGCTGCGCCGTAATCTGCCGCTCGCACAGTCGGGCGTGTTCGTGAACGAGCGCTCCGAGGGCGTGCACACCGTGCTGGAGTTCCGTCCGCTGGCGCCGGGCACGGTGGTGGCGCTGCGCGTGTCCCCGCGGCCCGCGCACGTGGCGGCGCTCACCTCGCTGCAGCGCGCCGTGGACGCGCTGTGCGCGCCGCCCGCCGCCGACCCGCTGGCGCTGGCGCCCGCGCTCGCCGACCTCGACCTCGCCGACTTCAACACGCTGCTGTACCGCTGCGACGCCGAGGAGCGCGAGGCGGGCGGCGGCGGCGTGTACGACGTGCCGGGCTGGGGGCCGCTGCCCTACGCGGGCCTGCAGGGCGTCGCCTCGCTCCTCGCAGAGGTCACGCCCAGCGACGACCTGGGCCACCCGCTGTGCGACAACCTCCGCGCCGGCGACTGGCTCGCGGAATACCAATGGCGCCGATTGGAGCGCGAGCCTCGCCTGGCGGCCGTGGCGGCGCGCTACCGCGAGGCGCTACGGCCGCTGGCGACGCTGCCGCGCTTCTTGGTGCCCGCTTACTTCGCGGCGGCGGCCAACGCGCTGTACCGCGGCGTGGCGCGCGCGGCGCTGTCGCGGCTGACGTCGTGGTCGCGCGCGGGCGCGTTCTCGCGTGCGCTGGCGCTGACGAGCGTGCAGCTGGCGGCGGCGCTGCCGTCGGCCCCGCTGCCGCCGCCGTCGCCGGCGCTGGCCCCGCCGCGCCCCACGCGCTCGGTCACGCTGTCGGCGGGGCTGCCGCACTTCGCCGTCGGGTACATGCGTTGTTGGGGCCGCGACACTTTTATCGCTTTACGCGGTCTGTTTCTGCTAACCGGAAGATACCAGGTACGGAAGTTATTATTTTACATGGTTCTGTCAAATTTTAAAACCCTTACATTTGGTTACTATAACTTCCATGTTGTTTGAGTACAGGATGCCCGATACCACATTTTGGGCTTCGCGGCGTGTCTGCGACACGGACTGATACCGAACTTGCTGGACGGCGGGCGCAACGCACGTTACAATTGTCGGGATGCAGTCTGGTGGTGGCTGCAGAGTATTAAACAGGTGAATGCCGGGCGATTGAAACAATTGTTTTTTGGTCTTTAATCATATTAAACTTTTCTATCCGTTGTATCAACTAAATAGTGAAAATTGCAAAATGTGAGAAAGAAAGAAAAAAGAAAAGAAAATGTATTCTTGCATGACCAAAAAAAAAACAATAAATAACAAACGAGTATTCGTAATATTTAAATTGTTGTGTCACAGTACTGCACAGAAGCACCCCAAGGGCATGCTCTATTGACGGAGCCAGTGTCGCGACTGTTCCCAAAGGACGACAGCGAGCCCGCACCGCCCGGCGCCGCCGACCAGCCGCTGCACGACATCATGCAAGAAGCGCTCGACGTGCACTTCCAGGTGACCACCGATTTACACCTTTTCTCTCTCTCTCTCTTCTCATTTACAGACTGTTAAGTTTTGTTACTGATGGGCATGCTATCCGCAGGGACTGGTGTTCCGCGAAAGGAACGCGGGCCGAGCCATCGACGCGCACATGTCCGACAAGGGTTTCAACGTTCAGATCGGTGTCGATCCAGAAACCGGCTTTCCGTTCGGAGGCAACGACGCCAACTGCGGCACGTGGATGGACAAGATGGGATCTTCGGAGACGGCCGGCACGCGCGGCAAGCCCGCCACGCCGCGGGACGGCAGCGCCGTGGAGCTGGTGGGGCTCGCCTACAGCACCGTGGCGTGGCTCGCCGCGCAGAACCGCGCCGGCCGCTACCCCTACCCCGGCGTCGTGCGCCGCCACCGCGACGGAAGCCTCACCTCCTGGACCTACGCGCAGTGGGCCGAGCGCATTCGCCACTCCTTCGAGCGACACTTCTGGATCCCTCCGGCGCCGTCCGCCGCGGACGCGCGACCCGATCTCGTGCACCGTCGCGGCATATACAAAGACAGCCACGGCGCGTCGCGGCCGTGGGCCGATTATCAACTGCGGTGCAACTTCCCTATCGCCATGGCGGTGGCGCCGGAACTGTTCGACGCGCGTCACGCGTGGCACGCGCTCGACCAGGTCGAGAAGCTTTTGCTCGGTCCGCTCGGTGTGAAAACGCTCGATCCCGCTGACTGGGCGTACCGCGGAGACTACGACAATTCCAACGACAGTGACGATCCCAGCGTCGCCCACGGCTTCAACTACCACCAGGGCCCCGAGTGGGTGTGGCCGATCGGATTCTACTTGCGGGCGCGGCTCGCTTTCGCCCACGAATGCGGGCGGCACGCGCGCACCGTCGCCGCCGCGTACGCCGCTCTCGCGCCGCTGCTTGCCGAAATTCGCACGTCGCCTTGGCGCGGCCTCCCCGAACTGACCAATGCCGGGGGCACCTACTGCGCCGACTCCTGCCGCACGCAGGCCTGGAGCTCCGCCGCCGCACTCGAGGTACTGCACGAGCTCGAGCTGGCTCGCCGAGCTCGGCCGCTCTCTGCGGACTGACGTGTCCGCCCGCGTCGCGTGCGGCACGCGCGTCGCGCCGCGTCTCCCCGCCGCCTCTACGCGCAGCCCTACGAGCCGGCGCCCGCGCCGCGCGCCCTCGCGGCCCTGCGCCGCCTCGCCCGCCGCGCGCGCCCCGCAGATCGTTTATCTCGCACCGTGTACAACCTGCTGCGAGGCGCGCGCGGATCCGGCCTGGCCACCGTAGTCTATAGCGACCGCCATTTCCGCTACGGACTGCCGTTGCGCGCGCGACACGCGCCCGCGCGACGCCTCGTGGCGGACGAACTCGGTGCGCGCCCGCCGGCCGAACGTCGCCTGCCGCGCTTGACGCGCCCGCGATTTGCGCACCTCATGCCGCTGCACGCGCCCGTGCCGCGACTCGCGCCCCGAGCGGGCCTGTTGCTCATGGAGCGAGCGTCGCACCCGCCGCCGCGCCCGGCGCCACTGAGGTCGCGTCTCTCGGCACTTCGGTTGCTACACGTGGCAGAAGACGCACGTTTCGAAGAGGTGCCACCGCTGGAAGCGCCACCGCCGCGTCGGCCCCTCGCCTACAGGCAGACCTCGGCGGGAGTGCCGCCGCGACGACCGCCGTCGGCCGCGATGCGAGCGCGCATTTCGGTTCCACCGCCGGCGGTCGAGCGCGAAGAGGCACCGCGCCCGCGATTCGCGTTGCCGGACGACGCGTCCACCGCCGACGACGAGGCCAGCGACGCCGAAACCGTGGAGCTCGCGTACGAGGCGCTCGCCAAGGAATCCCCGAGGGTGAGCGCCGCGAACGTGGCGCGGGACGACGCCGACAAAGCGGGCGCCGTGGCTTTTGAGCGAAAAGTGCTGAACACGGAGCGGTACAACAACGGCGCGCGTGCGCCGCTGGTGGGTGCGCGGGGCGCGCGGGGGCTGCGCGGCGTGCGGGGCGCGCGCTCGCTGCGCCGGGCCACGGTGCGCGCGCTGCTGGCGTGCTCGGGCCTGCTGTACGCGGTGGCGTTCCTCGCGTTTTATTTCCTCAGCCTGCCGTGAGCGAGCGTGCCGTTGTAATTCGTCACATGTGCCATTTTGTTATACCTGCCGTTCCGAAGCGTCGACTCGACTCGAGTGGACGACGAGTGAGCTCGTCCATGCGGGAAGAGTTGAATGTCTCGATTGCTTTATATAATTTATAAGAGGGATTAAAAGAGAATTATATTTTGTTTAAATATTTACACCAGTATCGCCAAACTTCCACGCAGATTTATACGCTATACGTTTGCGTTGATAAGTCGTCTATGAGACGAAATACTCAATAGCAAATGATCTCCTGGGTCCACCACGTGTGAGCGAGTCGGTGGTGCACCACTCTGTTGATAGATGTTAATGATATATATTTTTTATGAAATTATGTGATTTTCAACTAAAGGAATACTCAGTTTGTTGGTGTATAGTTTATATGTTACGAGTTAAGCGTTGGTCACTAAATATTGTAGTAGAGTAGTTACTCTATTGTGTTTGAACGATCGTCGTCGTTAATAAATATTTGCAAATTTAATTTTGTTTCATTTCGTTTGTATTGTTTTGACCGAATTGTTTTACTATGACCGAAAAGTCTTCCGTAAAGTACCCACCACAGAAAACTCTGTCTTTATATGCCGTCAGGAATATATATGTGACTAGGGTGTATTAATTAATAAATGATTTACTGCCTCGGTGTACTACGGTAAGGTTATAAAGCTGAGGTCTCGGGTTCGAATTCCAAGTCAGTCAAAGTGATATTGGATTTTTCTACAAATTATCAGTCCAAAGTCAGGAATTTGTGCCCGATATGACAATAGGCGGGCCCCCAATTTGTTAACAAGTTCCTTCAAATTTTTCTCGCAAGTAGACTTACCGGGCGTGCTGTCTAGTATTTATCTGCTACTGCTGCTGAATCAACCCATATACGTCCTACTTCAGGGCATGGGGCCCTCTACAATCGGGAGTATGATTGAGACTGAGAGTGGTTAGGCCATTTGTGCACTACGCTGGCCTGTGCAGCTTGGCGGACTTTAGGTACAATTTACATACCATACAGGGTACCTACATCAACACTGCTCCTCAAACGAACCCGGTTGGTAGCTTTAGTGACTACAAATACAAAGCAACAAAAAACTTCGCATTTATTTTTAAATATCTTCGTTTTAGGGGGGGTAAGTCCATAGTTTCTGCTAAAATAATAATTTAAGCCCTTGCGTACAAAACCGTCTGTATAAATAAAAGGGTGTATTACTAAGGGGTGTACCTACACTATTAATTTAAAACAAATGTCCTAAGTATTTACTACCCAAATAACGAAAAAAAATCGCATTGTCTCTGAAGTCACTAAAACTATCAACCGGGTTCGTTTTTGGTGGCAGTCCTTGTAGAAATTTTTACAAATCTCTATAGTATACAAATTTTCTCACAATGTTTTCCTTCACTGTTTAAGACGGTGGTGATTGAGTATCACTACACACATGACTACGAAAAGTTACAGATGTGTCCTGGGATTCGAACCCGTGACCACCGTAAACATGTTGGCACTCACTCACTACTAGTCATGGCTATCGCACTTGCCAACCAGTTTTTATCTAGTTACATATTATTAAATCAATTTTTTGAAAATGTTTTAAGTCATGATATTAAACTGTGCCCATGACTGTGCCCTAAAATTTTTTTTCTTCGTTTGCCCTAAATTGTTTTATGTAAAATCGACTAAAACTTAGGGCTCGATAAGACCATGGACCATAGACTTCTTTACTTTCATAAACGTGTGTTCACTTCACTTTTTATTTATCTATGGTCCACTTGGTGTTCTGTTCCACATGACGATCACGGTCATTGTGGTGGCTTAGAAAACGTAAATAATGATATCACGACGACGACATTCGCTTGAACGACACTCACGACCTTTGCTCACGACGACCCATGTTATGAGGTGGGTCGTGTCGCGCGTTGAGAATTTCGCGGGTATTTTGAAATGTAAAATAAAAAAATGCGATTGTAGAAATTATATTTAAAGATATAGAAAAATATTTTGGTAGAAGTGAATATTTCTACAACGCATGCTCAACGTGCAGCCATCTTACATGCTAACTGAATGAATTACTACTTTCTGGAGCATTTTTGCGAGCGACACGACGTGACGTAACGCATCATTAAACGAGAATAACCACAGACCAAGAAGTACGAGAATGACCATTCATAGTATCGGTAAAAATATCGTTGAGCTCGCTGCCAATACCGCTTCAAATTCATTGTAGTATTTTTTACGGTTTGTTCTTAAACATTTTTATAAAATAAAATAACTATCACTACATGTTATATTTTGTTGTGTACGTAAATTGATTAAATAATCCACTAAAATGCTATATAAAAAAATCTATCTAAATGATGTTGACCGATATTTAATTATTAAGGTATTTCCACACTTGATTAAGTTTATACCTTAGAGTATCTATATTATAAAGAGAGCGCTGGTACTTTAAAATCGTAGACAAAACTAGTGGTGCCGGGCCATCTTTTTCTGTCCTCCTATTGGCTGATTTTTGACAGGATGTCCAACATACATGAATTACTTGGAAACGAAAAGTACAAATAAATAGGGCTATTGAATTCCACTAAAACTCGTTTTGAAAAGATAACAGCTATATGTAATTTCAGTTCTCAGAGGAATTTATGGCAATTTATTGCTAACTAATAAATTCAATAGGGAACATGCATCAGACTTTAAACTAAGTCAAAATATTTTTTTTGTAATCTTTATTAATATAGAATTATACCTTAAAGATATTTTTTTAATTTATCAACTCTAAATCGGTAAAATAAATACTTAAAAAATGACATTTCAAATTTGCCGCGCATTTTTTCCGAAACGCGATCTATTGCTTGAAAAGGAAAGTGACGACAATGGTTGCGTTCTTATGAAGTTTTAGCTTGTTGTTTTACGTTTGTTTATGAGTTATTTTGTGCTTTCTTTATACTATTAAATAAAATGGATTATTTTGTCGGGAAATACAGTTCTGTAGCAATTCATGAAAGAAACTTAATCCAAATACTACGTTGTTCATAACGCAACCTCTGTCGTCACAGCGAGTTCGCGCCAACATGGCGTTTGAATGCTTCGAAACTGATAGCAGTTTTGATTATTTTTTTGTACTCTTTTGATTAATATTTTCAAAGACTTATATTTTTTTCCGATAATATAATAACATACAGAATTGATTAAAAATATAAAAAAATGACATGCATATTCCCTATTTTCACTAATATAGGAGCGCTATTAACATTACAAACAAGAAAATATCGACGTTTTTCGAGACGCGAAGGTATAAATGCGCTCCTTCGATCAAATATAGTTCTAAATTCAGCTTCACATAATAACACTGTCCAAAAAAATGAGAAGTACTGTAAAACTGAAACTGATATGTACATAACGAAAGATACTCCTTCTAAAACCATACAATACCGGTGGTTATTTTCACCGTTTTTAAAAGAACACTGAGGCAATTGAACACGTTCGCTCGTTAGCTATGGTTGGACCATACTAAAATCAAATAAGACCACACGCTTATTTGTGCTTTTATTTCTCTTACCGTTTTTTAGGCCGTTACTTATTAAAATCTAGCGTATATTTGATCGAAGCAGCGCTCCTTCTATGTTATAAAAACTCTAAAGTTTATTCTTACCTCTTTAAAGCTTTCGTTTTTTTTCTATATAGCCATTCCCTATAAACCTTGGTTGGTGGTTACACTTGGGTTTGGGATCGCAAATCGCAATGCTCACGACTCTCTCGGGTTGCTCACGGGTAAGTAGAACGGTAAAATTCGCGGTTGTAAGCGTGGTTGTTGTGATCGTCAAGTGGAACGTCCGGCATGAACGGTGAATCAAGTGACAAGTTGACAATTTCTAGTTGGTCTGTGGTTGACAACGTGCAAAATATGTCAGTGTCAAAATAGGCGGCATTCTAATCAGTGAAATAATTATTGATAAACTAGTGGTCTCAGTGTGGTGCAGTGGAATGTAAAACGATCGCAAAATGTCCACTAAGTTCTATGTTTACGGTGGTGGTAGGTGGCGAGAGCTCGATCTTAATACGGGTCGCGTGAGCGGATGGGCATCAAACGCTCGGTTGTTGGTGGCGCGTCGGGGACGCTTGGAGTGCGCCCGCGCAGCACCCGTGCTCCGCGCTCTTCGGGCCCTGGCCGCTGGCGAGCCTAGCCGCGCACGTGATGGTCCACGCTTGCCTCACTTCAGGTTGTCACTCGTTACCATGTCAATGGCGGGAAAAAAAATGTTTACAAAGAATTTGAATTTGGCATTTGTCTTCAGAAATAGCCGCCATTTAAAACCTGATGATTTATACGCAATGATCAGGTGATAAAAAAATGCAACTTGGAAAAATCATCTAGGAGCTGGTTTGGCAGTTGAAAGATTCTAAATTTAAGTTTTATTACGAGAAGAACGAGATTTCATTATTTATTGTACTCTAGAGTGTTACTAACAACAATAACGAGTACAAAAAATAAAGAATATTAATTTTCCTAACAGCTGTTTGTGTAAAGGCCAACAAAATAGCTTGGGTTATGGGTGTCAATGTTGTTTGTTTTATATGCTGTGTGTTGTTAGAGCTTTGTGTTGTGTGATCAGGTGGGATGATGAGGAGCGCAGGTCGCACCAGATCAATCACATCAGTCCTTGTCACCATTGCTGCCAGCACAGGTGAGGTCATATGCATGCTATGTTTATTGTCTCCATCAACATCATAATCCAAAATATCCATATATAAAATTGTATGAATGTACCTAGGTACTACATAAATGTTTAGATCCTCTGTCATTGTAACCATGGACCAAGTTTGGAGTTAATTAAAATGTCATAGAGAATTGCATTGTATTTTAAAGAGGAAAACTTAACTTTGAATGTTGAACATTCAAATTAAATTTCAGATCATAGAATAATGCCCATATTTTTTTTTATTGCAATCAATGGTGAGATGAGCATGCCTTTCACCTGATGGTAAGCGATATGACCGCTCATAAACAGTAGCAAAATCAAACAACACATTGAATTACAAAGCAATGCTTGGGATTCCACTGCACTCGCCATCCTGAGACATAAGATGTTAAGTCTCAATATGTCCAGTAGTTACTGTGGTTACAATGCCCTTAAATCCGAAACACAACAGCGCATTTACACTGTTGTTTGATGCGAGAAATAGACATTGCGGTGGTACCTACCCAGATGGCCTCTCACATATGAGAGACCTACCACCATTTATATTATGTTAAACTGCACTATTAAAACCCATGAAACATATTTTTAAATAATCAAACCATACTTTAATTAGTAATATTAATATATGCTCTAAATTATGTCATTACCCACCAATTACTATCTTGAGATGATTGACTGATGTGTATTCAAAATGCAGTAGAGATGCGGTACAAGTTGTTGGTTTAAAATAAAACCAATATCTCTTCTAAAATCAATTTATACCTAGAACAAAAAAAGTCCTATTAAAATAGTTTCTAATAAAAACATTATTTCTGTTTGAATCCATCAACATACAGTTAAAAACACTATGCCTAGAAAGGTGAAAGAGATAACAGGGCACCAAAACAGCAGGAAAATGGTTTTAATTCAGAAATTTAACACACTTTTCCAATCTATCAATAAACCTACTGAATTAAACATTTATTTTAAAATTTCTGAAATCTTTTCAATGCTACTTTGTAAAAGGTATGTCTAACCAATGTTTTTGTTGAAGTGGTATTATTTAAATATTTCAGAAACAATGTAGCTGTAGAAAATAGTTGTGGGCACGCAGTTACAGTTGCCTCAGCACTGCCGCCGCCTGCACCCTTGGCCGCTCCCCCCGCCCCCGCGTCCCTGCCCGCGCCGCCCGCGCCCGCTCAACTCTCCACGCGGACACCTAAAGAAATTAATGATATTTTTGATAAGTTAAAGAATGACACCCTGCAAAAACCTGATCCCATTTCAAGTCGCGGAACTACACACTCGCCGCATAAACGAGCTATAAAGAAGCGTCAGCGCTCCACCAGTTCCAGTTCCGTAGAGTTCTTGACGGTCAACGATAAATATTCGAACAACTTAAGAGACAAACAGAAGAAAGAATATGTACGCACAATACGTTATAAAGGTAGGGGTAGACCGGTGCGGCGAAACTCCGGAAACGTGCTCGGCATTGTCACGCTAGCTACCCCAAAGACAGGGTTGAATGCCAACACACAAGTAAAAATCGCCACTCCGAAGAAGGCTAGCACATCAACAAGAAAAACGACGACAGAAGCCCGCCACAATGATGAAGTCACACGCAATGTAGAAAATTTAACTAATGTTATAAAACAGAAAATTGAGTCTAGTGCAAGGAACGATGGTAAACAACGTGGCCCCAACATCACACGCGGCAATAAAAGCGATGATGAAGGCGAAGACAGTAGTGATATAGAAGACAATGAATCAATCGCTGATGCAAAAAAAATATTCGCTCACGCACTACATAATGGAGGGTGTGCTACTATGTACAAACGGACGCGTTGGGGAATGCCGGATGGTAACACAGAAGTGAGCAAGGAGCTGGTGATAGACGAAGATGACGTGGCCGCACTGCGCGCATTTTTAGAGCGGCATGCACCAGACGTTTCTCTGCACCAATTCGACTATGACGACGACTACAAGCGCGCCATTTTCTACCGTCTGAACCCACTCGTGCTGTTGGAGAGAAATGCAGAGATGCGGCAAATGCTTGGCGCCGACGAATTAAGCTTGCGTGACTTCGCTTCGCAGCTTGGTTTGCGTTCTGTATCCGATGAGCCTATACACCGTCGGAAACAACTTAATGGCGCTGCTATAAAGTCCGGCCGTAAGCGGAACCAGCCTGATAGATACTCAGTTTTGACATCTACGAGTCACAAATCGCCAAAAAAAAAGGATATTGTAGTCCCACCCACTGCATCCACACAGTCAAGTTCTAATATGAAAAACTCAAAGAAAGCAGTGGCACAAAACAATAATGAGACGGCGCCTAAATCTAGGCCAATTTCACCACCACCCGCTCCACCGCCGCGCTCTCCATCACCAGCGCGCGCTCAGCCGCCACCTCAACCGGAACTACGTCCTAGACAACAAGCAGCTAAACCAGCACGTGGCAAGTTAGTAACCTCTTCAGATTGACGATAATAATCTAACATTAATTACATTGCAAAAAATTAAACCTACATATTTAACCTACAAGACATTGCATTACCAACAGGGGTGGAGGAGTCAAGGAGTACAGCCGCGCGGAGGACGCGGCCATCGTGACCTGGATTAGCAGCGAGGGTCGCGCGCTGTTCGTTAACGGAAACCGTATCTGGCACGAACTGCAAGACCAGTTCCAACATCTAACTGGAAACGGTCAGACCTCTGCTCCTCATATTAGCTTATATTGTTCTCTTATTGGCAACGAATAACGGGTGTGTATGTGCAGGGCGCACGTGGCAGTCACTGCGCAACCGTTACCTCCGCTACATCCTGCCGTCGCTGTCGTCGCTGGAGGTGCCGCCGGCCCGAGCCGCGCGCCTTCGAGCCGATGCCGCCACAGGTAAATATCCACTGCGGATGACTTGATATCTAAACTAGGCGACTCATTACTAAATTAGCCTCTGCGAATTTGAGGAACATGGATGCTCCTAGGCAGAGTCATATAAGTCAACTAGCAGGCGCCATACGACATTGTGTAAACAGGAAAGAATACCAATAAAAATTCAGGGTCAACGTTTTTGGCGTTCTCAAGCAAATGCTGACTTTCTTTTATATAGGTATAATTAATTTCGAAATTAAGAGCGTATACGATACAACGTCTGATTGACTTCATTAAAGATGTGGCGAGTGCAGATTTAAGTGTTTTATCGGTCGTTCGGCAGGTGAGATCAAACGTAAGCGTTGGCCGGCGCGGCGCAACTCGATATTCGCGACGCCGGGCGTGCGCGGCGCGTGGAGCCGCCGCCCGCGGTCGCCGCTGCGCACGCCCGCCGCGCCCGCGCCGCTCCTCGACAAAGGTACCACACAACACTAACTATTACATTAATACCACGCAACTTTATTATTTTTAAGTGCGTGGTGACTTGTTGATAAACGGACTAGACACGGCTGCCAACTTGTTCACGGTGGTCGCGGGTTCGAATCCCAGGGCACACCTCTGACTTTTCGGAGTCATGTGTGTATTGATGGTCAATCATCACGCACTAAAACGGCGAAGGAAAACATCGTGAGGAAACCTGCATACCATAGGGATTGATAAGAATTTCTATGGTATGTAAGTCCACGAACCCGCACTAGGCGAGCGTGGTGGACTATGTGGCTTAACGGCTCTCAATCATACTCTCGATCGTAAAGGAGGTCCGTGCCCTGCAGTGGGCGTATATGGGCTGATAAAAAAACACTTATATTATTTTTGCCTATGATTTAAACATTAATTCGACTTTACTCAGAACTTCACTAATTTATGCGTGCAATAAGTTAATTAACTCTGTGTATAATTTGAAGATGCTGGAAACTCGTCTTCCGAAGATAACGCGCGAGCGCGACGTTCCCCCTCAACTGAAAAGCTAACACAGGCGCGGCGGTCATCATCTGACATACCGAGGCGAGCAACACGTACATCATCTGGAAAACAAATGCGGGCGCGACGTTCATCATCTTCCGAGCCACCACAGCCACCTACACATTCATCAGTGGGAAAACTAAAACGTGCAAGGCGGTCATCATCTTCTGAGCCGCAACCTCGCCCTAAGCGTTCATTAGTGGATAAATTACCGCAAGCAACTTCTTCTGTAACACCAGTAAGGCCAACGCGTTCGTCAATGGCAAAATTAACGGCAGTGCAACGGTCACCAAGAACCGCGACACCAACTCGACCGACACATACTTCACCCGTTAAACCAATCCAGCCACGACGTTCATCATCTTCCGAGCCACAAATCCGACCTACGCGTTCATCAACGGCAAAATTAAAGGGGGCGCAACCACCTGGAAAACCAAAACAGGCACGGCGGTCATCATCTTTAGAGCCAGAAACTCGATCGACGCGGTTATCAATCGGAAAATCAAAGCAAGCCCGACGATCATTATCTTCCGAACCAGAAACTCGACCGACGCGTTTATTAACCGGAAAATCAAAGCAAGCCCGACGATCATTATCTTCCGAACCAGAAACTCGACCGACGCGTTTATCAACCGGAAAATCAAAGCAAGCCCGACGGTCATTATCTTCCGAACCAGAAACTCGACCGACGCGTTTATCAACCGGAAAGTCAAAGCAGGCTCGACGGTCATTATCTTCCGAACCAGAAACTCGACCGACGCGTTTATCAACCGTAAAATCAAAGCAAGCCCGACGGTCATTATCGTCCGAACCAGAAACTCGACCGACGCGTTTATCAACCGGAAAGTCAAAGCAGGCTCGACGGTCATTATCTTCCGAACCAGAAACTCGACCGACGCGTTCATCCACCGGAAAGTCAAAGCAGGCCCAACGGTCATTATCTTCCGAACCAGAAACTCGACCGACGCGTTTATCAACCGGAAAATCAAAGCAGGCTCGACGGTCATTATCTTCCGAACCAGAGACTCGACCGACGCGTTCATCCACCGGAAAATCAAAGCAGGTCCGACGGTCATCATCTTCCGAACCGGAGGCTCGACCGAAGCGTTTATCAACCGGAAAATCAAAGCAGGCAAGCCGGTCATCATCTTCCGAACCAGAGACTCGGCCGACGCGTTCATCCACCGGAAAATTTAAGCAGGCCCGACGGTCATCATCTTCCGAACCAGAGACTCGGCCGACGCGTTCATCAGCGAATTTAAATGGGGCGCGACGTACTTCGAATTCCAAAAAACCAAAGCGGGCGCGGTCATCAAGTTCTGATATGTCAATAGAGTTGATACATTCATCAAATTCTTCATCCTCAGTTTCTTCGCGTCAGATAAGAGGGCCAAATCTTCGATATTCTGATGTAACACGGCGGTTCGCTCGGAAGCAAAACGCGCGTCATAAAGAGGAGTCCACATCTTCATCCAGTGCTCCTTCCCCACCTCCAGCTGCTAAAGGACCACGCTCTAGACGACTGTACAACCCTAAAGCCGCATTATGAGAGCAAGTGCACACATTACGAACACGCTGACTCGGGGACACATTGGAGACATGTCTACTGATTAGAAGCTCCGTGGTAAAAGTGACAGTGCCGTCTGGCAGCAGATAAATATGGATGCGATTAGCATTGGTAAGGAACAATGTAAGTTACAATGACATAACAGATTGTAAGATGCGGGAACACATTTATTTATTTTAAATAAATATGTTCTTATATATGGCGAAATAATGAGTGTGTGAATAGGAAAAATAATTGTGTGTGCAGTACTCTCTGTAATAAAAAATACGAGAGAATTCCTTGCATAGACTGCAAGATAAATTGACTGTATTTGAATGAACTATTTTTTAATAAAAATATATTATATCGTGTACAGTTGCGCCTTATTAAAAAGTAAATGATTTGCATTAACATGAGTTTACCACTTACCACATTGTCGTAACAGTTCACCTTAATTATTATCAAACTCATTATCCTGGGTCGGCGAAGTGATAGTATTGTACTTGATCGATAGTATCTGTATGCTATAAGATATTTATATACAACGAACATTAATATACGCCTTTTTCTGACAAGCATAGGCATAGGTAAGATAGATGCTGCCAGGAAAAGTTTCGTCGCACCGCCAAGTGGGACACTACCACGTTTCGTTTAACTCGATGGATCTTCAAGATGTCCTCTCGTTTCAACTTCAGAACAGACAAGTAATTATAATATGATTACTGTAATTATAATTGAAGAGTCACCATTACAGCAATATTTCTTAGCAATTAATTATTATTGAGACACAGATTTTATGTGGTTGTGCAGCGTATTTCATGCATGTGAACCGGAAATTTAAATTATTGTCATGAGCCAACTACATCCTAAGTGAATTGCCCAGTCAACTTGCCTCTAGAACTATGTATGACTTATATGCAGCAACTTGTAGTAAATGGCTAAATGCTTGATATATTATTTAAAGTGAATTAATCATTGTAGTGATATCCTCTGGTTTTTAATTGTATAAAACACCTGTAAAAAACCCACCTCATATACTGAAAAAAAAAAAAAACATTTTAAAATAAAACTGCTTATGTTGGAGTGGGGGTCACTTTACTGGGTATACACCGACGACATCACAAGACACCGGACTAACACGGACCACAAACTACCATGGCGGCGCACCACTTGCAATAACAAAAAAAAAAATACCATAATTTCAACATTTTAGAAATCCAAGTCAAAAATGTGTCTTGTTTTAAGTATCAAATTGGAAGTATTGTCAGAGAAAAATTTACAAGACCACGGACTTAACATGCGTTATTAGCCATGCGCTGCCATGTGTGGACATCTTAATACGCAGACTACCGCAGGCACCATTATTCCAGCTTATAGCTAGAGTTCTCTAACGTGGTGTAAGTTCCACAGTTTGTTCTACCTTATAACATACACTATACACGAGCTACACACGGGAGGCGCTTCACATTACAACACTGAGACAGTACACTAATGGTTCCGTAATGTGTTTTGTGAGAACACTTTGAATGTCACATCGCAGCAGGTTTATGTAAGTCGTCGCAAGCGACAGTGGGGACGCTTTCAGCAGGCGGGCCAGGCGCGGGCGAGCGCGTCACACGAGCTCCAGCACCTTGATGGTGCCCTGGCTGTTGGCGGCCAGCAGCACGGGCCGGTCCGGCGAGCGCCGCCAACACACCGCCGACACGAACTCCGACGCCTCCTCGTCCCGCCGCTCGCGCTCCAGGAACCCGCGGACCGCATCGAACCGGTACGCGAGCAACGGCCGTGACAGTCCCATGTAATACACGTATAACGCGTTGTTCTCTGAACCGCACGCGATGTACTTGCCGTCTGTAGCCAGTCCCACGAAGTTTTTTTCGTTGGCGTGGCCGGTGAAGGAGCGCACGCATCGTGGGGATTCTACGCGCCAAAGTTTCAACTGCGAGTCGGTGGAAGCTGACACGAGCGTGCGCGCGTCCAGGAACTTGACGTACGAGACCGCTTTTCGATGGTCCCGAAACACGGCGAGCGGCTGCCTCGGCGCGCGCAGGTCGTAATAGTGCACGCAGTGGTCGGCCGAACCGAACGCCAGGTGGCACGACGAGCGCGGGTTAAAGCGCACACAACACACATTGAACTTGGCTTCCAGCGTCGCCACTGAGCGATCGGCGTTCAGCGCCCACAGCTTGACGCGCGCGTCGTCCGAGCCGGACGCCAGTAGGCGGACGTCAGCGCGATTAAAATGCACCGACCAGCATCGCTTGTCGTGCTCTTGAAGTGCACGCGTGCGTTGCCCGGTGGCGGCGTCCCACACCGACACCGTACCCTCGTAGTCGGACGACGCGAGTACATTTTTGTGGTAGGCGTTCCACGACACGCACGAAATCTTGTGCGAGCACTGCATCTCGGCGCAGGGGTAATGCACGTCCACCGCGTCGCGCACCACACTCTCCAAATCGAACACTTTAATCCGTTTCGTGACGCCCGCAATCGCGAAGAACTCTTCGTCCTTGTCGAACTCGATGGTGGACACAATAGTGGAGTAGTTGATAGCGTCGCTACAGTAAGACAGCGTGGCGAGGGGACGCAGAGCTCGGTATGCAGTGAAAGCGACCAAGTCATCGCGGAACGCGTCGAGGCCGCGCGAGTGCTTATGAGCCGACCGCAGTCGACTGTCGTCCATAGTTTCGCTGGTGTCCGCACATTGCTCGGGTGCGCGCTGGTCGCCGCCGGCCGCGCTCTGTGCGCGGGAATCGCCCGGGCCCTGCGGCACGTGGTCAGCTTCCGAGCCCACAGGCGTGCTGCCGGCCGTGGCGGGCGGCACGGGCTGGGCAGTGGGCGTCGCGCTGGACGGCGCCGCCAGCCCCGGCGTGATGCCCTCGGCTGTGTGCGAGGGCGGTGCCGGTGTAGCCGCACCTGACGCCGGGAAGTACAGCTCGTCCGCCCGGTGCGCAAAGTAGCACTGTAATATGGCCAAAATATTTTGGTCAGCTCGTATGATTTATAATATGTATTATATATATGGTCTTTGAATAGCATCCTAATTAAATCTTACATTGTGTAAAATAAGAATCACTCACTTGAACAAAGTCGTCAAAATGCGCAGTGAGACGTCGCCAGCGTGCCGCAAGCGCCTCCCCACCACCTCCCGCGCAACCTGCACCCCCGGCAAAACTCTCTTCCTCCGAGCCACCCGTTTGACTACCTGTAACAATAACATATGAAGGGTTCATTGCAATAATAATGGATGTTCTATGTTCTTAGTTTTGAGATGAATGGGTTTTAAGTTTATAAACAGCGAAAAAAAATTTGTATCTAAAGATAAGATAAGAAAATAAGATTTATTTTATTTAAAGAACATATATGTTTACATTCTAAAAAAATGTATGTCATGGTAAAATTGATAGAATCATTTTAAATTATTGTATTGGCATGGGTCCTTGATAAGTACGAAAAATCAAACCAGTACTACGTTTTGAGTTATAATAAGTGGGTTAATAGACAATCTTTGGGCTCACCATCGACGTTGCCGGCGGTGTCAGCAAGGTTACCGGCGATATCAGCGATCTCACGCCGCAGGGCACGCACTGCGTCCCCGCCAGCACTGCCCGCGGCCGACGTGCCTTCATCCTCGCTGCCGATGCGAGCCAGCCCCGCCGCACCCGCGTGTAACTCCTTCAGAACCCCCGCCACGTGCTCCATATCCTGTGCAAATTAACCTTTGTATTAACCTGTTATAACACAAAACGTATAAAGGTTATAATAGGTTTAAGCTACTAATTAATAAGTACCTTTTGAACGAGACTAGCTTCACGTGCCAACTGCTCAAGCTGATGCTGACGATGACGATGCAAATGTGCAAGAAATTCGTAGAGCAGGCGATGATGTGCCGCCGCGCATTCCGCTTCCAGCAACCGTTTGCGTCGTGTTAAAAGTTCTAACATGGAATCAACTTCAGGTAGTGCCAGATGGCGGGACTCGGCGGCCAGTAGTGACCGTAATCGGGCGCCTTCACTGCCCGGCGCTGCGGGCGCTGGCCTCGCCGTCCGGAGTCTTCGTTTGGCCACCAACTCATTTAGTAAAAAGTTTGGGAAAATGTGGTCGCGAGAGGCGAGCGCAGCGCCGCATTTTGGGCATCGGCGATGTAATTCCACTGACTTGCTGATACACGCATAGCAAAATGAGTGACCGCATCGCGTCACATACGCCTCCTCTATCAGCTCGAAGCACACAGGGCATAACAAGTCACAGTCCTGCAACAATATTTCAATAGCATTTTGTTTAAACAATGTGCCAGAAGCACTAATTTAATTAAAATAAGAGATCCTTTTTCTCAGTTTTTACGGAATGCTAAGTGTTACTAATATTAGTATGTTTAATACCTTGTCTTCGAGTGAGCCGCCTAGACCGCCGAGTGTGGTAGCAGTAGGTATCGCGCCACCACCTGCAGCTGCATTGCTCGCCGCCGCACCCGACATGGCGCTCCTACAACACAAATAAACAAGATACCATTATAATTTGTGGATATCACTTACATTAGCTTAAAGTTATCTGTACATTATTATGCAATAAAATTCACCTAAAAATCAAATTGAAGCCTCTCTCTCTCTCTCTCTAATTTGTAACATCCCATGATATAAGTCCTTTACACCAACATAACATGGGTTTTATATTATCCACACATATTTATGTTAGTTCATTTTAGTTGTCCTGTGCCATAATTATGTTGGGCTAATTAAATGTATTATAAAAAAGTGTTGATGATCACCATACGACATGTGTTCCATAGTACTTGGGAACACAATTATGCTGTAAATTGTAAAAGGTCTATGTGCATGTGAGACACAAATATGTCCCTAGATCCATACAATTTAAATAGGTTTACAGACTATTATAACTGTTCTAAGGGCCCCACAAAATCAAGGATTTGTCCTACCAAAATGTACACAATGTCTATGATTATGATGTCTTTAGAATTATACCATATTTTTAGAAAACTGCATAGTTGCCATTAAAAAACCTTGGAAACTAAGCCACTACACTACACTACCCTAATAGTCAATTCAGAAATTAATGCCAAGCTCCATCCATACTTTATTGCTGGCACCAATGAGTGTTTATTAACATAGTTTTATTCCTATGAATAGATACATGTAATATTACCTTTTTTGTATAAATATTTCAGACTTTGTAGTGCACCAACAAAGTTAATTATTCAATTTTTATTTAAAATTAGTATGTGATAGTAAACAAACAATGGATGAGGTTGGCATGTGAGTTAAAAATATAGCATGATTGAGAGAAAGCCTAATATCCATATCCCAATTCCCAGCAGTGGGTGGATAAGAGTACATTACATAGATGTATAGAAAATATGTTAGATATTAAACATATCAATATATACAAATCATTAACACATTTTGAAATTAATGAAATTATGGATCATAAAGTAAATTCAATTTCAATAAAAAAAATACAAAAAATATTATAAAACTTGAGTTTAAAATTCAACTACACTTTTACCATAGAAGAAGAGAAAGAGATAAATTAAGTCAAAAAAATATATCTAAATATACTGAGCAGTATTAATTTTCTTCATCTTATATTATTAACTCGCTACACTGTGAATGCACCGATTAGATGGTCAAGTGAATATTCAGGCCGCGCTTTAGGTATTTTTACTCATGATCAATAAACATTCACACTGACACGACGGTAGAAATGTATTTCTCTATTGTATTATTCTGTTAGAGAAATGATTCAAGTTCTGCGCGAGTACTCACGAGATTAGCGAGCACCACCGAGATGATCACCGGCGCAGCATGCTGCAACTCCTTAACACCGAGCGCACGCCTTCAGTCTATCATCGGCATAAACTACTGGCATTAGTAACTACTTTATCGGGATACAGACGTAACTGGGCACAAACTAAAGTAAATTTTGCTGCGGGTATAACATAAATTAAGGTTTTCTGAGCCTTAACCCATAGTTTGATGGAAAGCTGATGTATTCAATTCACATTTCACACAAGTCGAACGCCCGCACAACTGACATTTTGAAGTTAGAGTTGCTAAAGTCAAAAATAAAATTGGGTCAATAGAGGGTCAAGGCCGTTAATGTCGAATTATCAGTCAATTAATTAATCTAGCAGAAAATTAATCATAAAGAGCGCAAAACAATAATAACCAAGAATTTATTAAAGAAAGAAATAACGCAGATTTTTATTGTAGTTAGAAATAAAAAAAAGTGGAATACTAATGCTGCCATCTATCGATACTTCAAAGTACTACAACAGTAACGTCTTGATCGACATCACAGACGACTAAAAATACAGACGGCCAACTCCATACAAATGTTTTAACACGTTATGCAAACTCACACAACTACATGTGTTTATACATTCTACATATAGAATTCCATAGAATTCATTCAAATGTTCATCGGACCTTTCTTTCTTTTCATTCATAATTTTACCACTGACCAATAGTATTCAAGATTATTGTTCCGCGTATTTGAGCCATCTTTTTCGCGCGTTATACGTATATATATTTCGACACGTTTCGAACCAGAGCTGGAAATCGGTACTTTACCGAAATTGCCGATTTTCCAATGTTTAGGGATGTACTACATATTTTAGGCAATCCGATTTTCATTACCGAAAATTTACCGGTTTTAAATTTGGGTATCATTCGTATGCATGTCGAAATTACTCAATTTCATACGAAAATAAAAAAATAAAACCAAGTTATAATTCAAAACCTTTACTCAACAACATTATACATGTATTTTATTTCATATTTTTACATTATTTTTAACATTTTTATCATAATTTAATATTACAACCTAAAATACTTTTTATACATTTTCAAATTGATTTAAACATTTTTAATTTGTAAATATTAATTCTGTTAATTTTAGGATTATTAAAACAATGCCAAATCAAAGAATATGATCACTGCACTAACAAATAAAAGTATAAATGGAAACATTCAGTGCACAATATATTTTCCAATACCATGAAACGGCACAATATTGCTATATTTGTAAAGTGTAAATTAAATATGGGAAGCCATTCGTGTAAATTAATGATAAAATACACGCCATTTAACAAACATTTGAAACAGAGCAAAATTAATAACATATGCTTACATATCTGAAGTATATAATAACAAATTATTATTTCAAGTAGGACGTAATGAAAAATATAATTGGGAAAGTCATAATATCATATTTACAATAAGAAAATATACACAAAAATGTATATCAAGTGATATGATATTACGATACATTAAAAAATAGGCAATAATGTTATGTGTGTAAAGTGTAATGAAAAATAATGATAGTAAATTGTTTACATTGACATATTGAAGAATAAGCAATATTGTTAATTAATGTGTTGGCTTCAAATCATAGAACACATTAAATGCATAATACCAACATACTAAAACATTTGAGATTAACTATTATATAACAACATATTAAAGAAATAGGCAAAAAATATGTTTATAATAAGGTAATTTTGAAGAATGCTTTTATGCTATTACAGTACATAATATAGGTTGGTAGGCATTCCTGTTATATGCATACTGTATTCAATATTATTAATTTCATTCTTAACTTCAAAACACTACTGCATTGCATTTTATTTTAATAACATATGACCAAAAAGCTTTAACAAATGCCTTTTCTGAACATCTTAATTATATCAAATAGTATCAATATTATAAACAAATTATGAATGAACATAATTACTTATGCTGTGAATTAACCTTTGTAAATATTAACATATAAACCTACAGAGTAGAGATCCTTCAGACACAGAGGTGAAACTTTCTTTATACTTCCAACGATGAACACATTTGCCTGCTAAATACTTGGACTGCAAATTTAACCCGAGTCTTGCCTGGAATTTATAAAATAATTAATTAATAACAAAATAAATATGAAAAAGACACAATCAGTTGTTTCCACTTTCATTCTTAACTTCAATACACTACTGCATTGCATTTCATTTTAATAACATATGACCAAAAAGCTTTAACAAATGCCTTTTCTGAACATCTTAATTATATGAAATATTATCAATATTATAAACAGATTATTAATGAACATAATTACTTATGCTGTGAATTAACCTTTGTAAATATTAACATATAAACCTACAGAGAAGAGATCCTTCAGACACCGAGGTGAGACTTTCTTTATGCTTCCAACGATGAACCCATTTGCCTGCTAAATACTTGGACTGCAAATTTAACCCGAGTATTGCCTGGAAATTATAAAACAATTAATTAAGAACAAAATACATATGAAAAAGACACAATCAGTTGTTTCCACTGCTTGCCTGACGTTATATAATAATTATAAAACATTAAATAATTATTAAATTAAGCTGTGATGAACTTGCGGGTACCTATACCAATAAAAAGCTCTAATATTGAATTGTACTGTACTAGATCGGTCTTTATTGTCCAACTGCAGAGCACGAGCATCCTCTACAACCGAGAGTATCAATGAAAGGTGTATGGCTACATAATTCGTCACGATGGACTCATACAAAAAGCTAACCTTTTCACATGAGATCCAAAACATCTGTATTTTATAATGTATTTGAACGTATTGTTATTTCTTATATTCCGGCAACAATTTAAAACTAGGAATAGTATCACAACATGGTCACAGCGGAATAAAATATTATATTTACCTTGTTTCTGTCATATGAGGTTAGAATGATGTTTTTCAATAATTTGATGCTCCATGCTCCGCCAACATAGCTCTGTCCATTGAGTACATTGTTTTTATACTTTGTTTGGGAAGGACACACAACACTTTCTTGAATACTTTATTTGATTTGTGGTAAATTCACTCGGGAACAAAACACGTGACCAACATTTATAATTATCATGAAAATCACAAGTTTATTGATACCATTTGCACAAAACAAACTATATAACGTTCGCACTGCTAAATATTTACGTTACTGATTACAAAATAGATGAAATAACATAAAAAATATAAATAAAATCAGCCGAAACAAACTAACAAACAGCGATTGACTGTTGACAAAAATGGCGGCAAGTGCACCCGGCACACGCACACATTTACAAAAATAGCGTAAGTGAAAAAGATGGGGCGAAAACGGCATATGAGAAAGCGAGATAAAAAAATGGGTCACTTTTTAGGCCCAAGTTAAACGGGCCTGATCGACATTATCTGAAGGTGGACTGTTTTGTCAGCAGAACATACGCCATTTTGCCATTATTCAGAAGGTTGCATTATCTGTTCGTCAACAATGTAAAGTGAAATGTTTTTGAGGTTTTTACAGTGAATGTGATGTGTGAGTGCAGTTTCAGGGGTTGTAAAAAAATCTAGGAGTATGGAGGAGACCAACGATGAGCACAATGTAGTTCCCGGTAAGCGGTTCGTTTAGAAATTAATACATAAAGTTGTTGCTGTCGGACGTACAAGGTCTTGTAATGGTAGCTTTTCGTTTTCAGAACTCTACTTTCTGATAGCCAAATTTCTATGCGGCGGGCCCCTGAAGGAGACTGCAAAGGTAAATTCGATAGAGAAATTGTTAAATTTTACGTTAGTGCACTGGAAATTATTACATGAGACAATTTTATTTGCAGACTTTGTTGAAAGAGCTCGAGTCAGTGGAGGTACGTTTGAGCTTTTCCTAGTGCCGGGTTCGGACTGTAGTTTGTTTTGGTCGTAGCGCACGTGGATCGTGCTGTCAAACTGTCTGAAACTTTACTGAAATGTTTCGCTACATACTCGCTCGTTGTAGGTGCTGCCCCGACGACTCGACTGGGAAGGCGCTGAGCACGCTCAGTCATACCGAGAATTAGTAAGTTTTCTTCATATTTATTGTTGGAAATTGTGTTTTCGTATGTTTTATCACAAAATATAGGCTCGAAAACGGTTAAATTGTGCAAAAATGACTGAAAAAGTTAAAATGAGTTGAATACGAAAATGTGCATAAAGTTACGGTGGAAACAGTAAAAAAATGTTTTTGATGCATTTCTGTCATAATTTTGGTGATTTCCACAAAATTGATGGAAATTTGTTATATCATGCAGTAGTGAGATTTAGTGGTGTTGTAATTGCACACATTCTGTCCCTCTCTGTCTCATAGGATCGTCATAAAGTCGCATTACGGGTCTCGCTCTCTCCGACGATGTTTTGGTCGAGTACCGCGATTGGCCAATCCCGACGCGAACGAATACGAAAACTTCCGAAGATAGTGTTAGTCGTATCGCGCCAAAATTTAAAATTTTCGTAGCATTTTTTTATGTACCTATCCATGAATCACATAAATCATTATTATATCATGTTATATTTTAAACTGTAGAATGATGTATTTGCTTGTCATTTAATAATAATGAGCTTTATAATTTCGCAAAAGAAACAAAAGTACGACAAAAATAGAAATCATTCATTAACAATCAGGGATCCTCAAACTAGATCATACATCTTGGAGTACCTAAAAGAGAGAATTAAATAAATAGCCGAAATTCCTTAAAATAAAGTTAACATTTCAACAATAAAAAAAAGTATTAAAAAAACAAGTATAAGATATTGATACATATTTAGATTAAAATGTATTAGAGATTACGAACATTTCTACTGTACTTGAAATTGCCATCTATGCTAATTCAGTGTTGGGACTGGACTTTTTTTACAAGTGGGAAAGATTGAAGTACCTGGGATAGGCCCTAGTGTTTATTCCTTAATGAGTTAGGACATAGTGTATTTCACATGCTTTTGAAATTCTTGTATAGGCTTAAGTATGTGGGTTACATCATAGTGTTTTTAATCTTAAAGGAATAGTATATGAGAATAATGTATTAACGAACCCCGATGCAAAATAGTTTGTCTAGTGTGAATTTTTTTCTGTGAAATTTTTTCTAACTTCATTATTTTTGTATATCTATATAATATGTTAAGCTGTTCTACTATCACATGTCGCGTTACTTATGCAACTTTTTAATTATGAACCAATAAACTATTTTAGCTTTTTATATTTATACATGTCCTGTTTTAAATTCGAAGAAGTTATAAGCAAAATATGTAGCTCGTCTAATTGATAATAGATGCAAAAGAGTTCGTCTATCGGTGAGTTAAATAAGATTATTCCTTCTTTGTACAATTATGTTGCATAATTTAAATTTGTAAAAGTAATTTTGTGTCATTTGTCAAGTGAGACAGTATACATTCTGAAAATTTCAGTTTTTTTCATTCGTTTTCAAATAACAATGGGTCGTGGCACCCGTGTGTACAGAGCTTCGAAAGCGAATAGTTTGTGGGGTCGATGCTGGCAAATCAAGTTACCAAATATCTAAAGACTTTCAGCACTATAAAAAGAATAGAACAACTTCTTGTTTGAAGAAAACTGGTCGACCATGCATCACAAGTGCAGTAGGAAACAGAATCCTGAAGAAAATTATCAAAAACAATCGCCGTGCTCGAGCTGGAGAACTCACGGTGCAATGGAAGGACATGATTCACAAAGACGTCTCAGTTGGTACTAGCAAAAGAGTCCTAAAAATAATGGGTTACAGATTTTGCACCACTAAGGAGAAACCACTGTTGACTGCTGTACAAAAGAAAAAGAGGTTGAAATTTTCTCGTGATCATTTAAATTTGACTTCCGATCAGTGGCGTAGTAGAAAGGAAAAAAGTGATTTGGAACAAAAATGAGGCATTTCATACTGATTGTCTCAGACGCAAAGTGAAGTTTCCGGCGTCTCTTATGGTATGGGGCTGCATGTCTGTACAAGGTGTTGGTGGTATGCAGTTTATGGATGGTTCTGTTAATGCTGCATGGTATCCTAACTTTTTGGAAGATAATTAAAGCATCAAGATTTCTTCATTTTTTAACAGGATGGTGCTTCCTGTTATACTGCAAGGACAACAAAGACGTGGCTACTGGCGAAAAGCATCCGTACAATCGAATGACCATCTAACAGCCCGGATTTGTCACCGATCCAAACCCTATGGTGGAAAAGGAAAAAAGTTCTCCGTAAAAATCCATCAAGATCGAAAAGCGACTTAAAGGCTAAGATCTTGGCTGTCTGGGAGTCAATTACGCCTGAGGAGTGTGCTGCGTTGGTTGCAACCATGCCTCTTTGCATTAAAGCTGTCATTGAGAGCAAAGGCGACACAACTAAGGGGTAGACGAAGTATTTGCGTCAGTGACAAGGGTAGACGAAAACATTTGCGTTATGTTTTTTAGAATATTTTTCATTTTTTTTAATGTTATGTAAAGTCATGAAAAAATTTCAGTTATGTTAAAATAAACTTTAAAATGTTCCTCAAATTGTGGTTTACTTTAATTAAACTTTCTTAATTATTTTACCAATATTTACTTTCTATATTTTGCGCTTTGCACTACTTTCCATACTAGACGAACTATTTTGCATTGGGGCTCGTAGCAAGCTTCTATGAGCTTCTCCTGAATAGACGTAACAGAAGCCTTGAAATAGATTTTCGAGCACTTCCAGACATTTAATTAATTTGAAATACAATAATTTATAAATATTTTACATTATCTTTACCAGGATCTTATAACTGAAAATAAATAAATATATATTATTTTATTATTTAATGCATTTTAATGATGTCGTGTTTTTTCTAGGCATCTCAGTATACGGATATATCATGGCAGCGTTTGGCGACTGTGTGCGAACGTGCACTGCGGTTGGCGCGTATCGCCCCGAGTGTGGCACAGGGTGTGGAAGTTCAAAACGCCTCCTTATCGGCCGAACAGAGCCGCCTGACGGCACGCCTGTCGTTGCTAAGTGAAACCCTCGTTAGACCGAAGCCAAAATATGCATCTTTCAAGCAGGATCATTCTCTTGGTTTGTCTCTAGAATATTATTTTTAAGCATTTCTCATAAAATGCCAAAATATCAGTTTGCATTAGGTATATTTAAAATAGTTGTGTAAAGAAAATACTTATCTGTAGCAGAAATCCATTTATTATATTGGGTCTTTATTTATGACTTCTTATTCTACTATCTTCCATATTTTATTGTTAAAATAGTCTAAAAAAACAAAATAAGGGGATGACTGATAAAAAATATGTTTAATTTTATGTTGCAGTTCGTCGGTTACTTCATCGTGAATTAGGTTTAGGCGGCGCTGCGGTTGTCGGTGGCCGAGGTGGAGAGGCGACGTTCCCCGCACGCTTGTTAGGCGGACTACAGTTGCAGCGGCGCACGCTGGGCCACTTGTCATCCGTATACTGCGTGGTGTTCGACTGCACGGGCCGCTACGTGGTGACGGGCGCCGACGACCTGCTAGTGAAGGTGTGGGTGGCGCGCGACGGGCGGCTGGCGGCCACGCTGCGCGGCTGCAGCGCCGAAGTGACCGACGTGTGCGTGTCGCGGGACGGCGCGCTGCTGGCCGTGGGCTCGGTGGAGCGCCTCGTGCGCGTGTGGTGCCTCGCCTCGGGAGCGCCGCGCGCCGTACTGCACGCGCATGCGGGCACCATCACCTCCGTAAGTCTCAATCGGTCTCGTTCTGTAAACTGATACGTTAAATAGATGGATTCATACGAGGGAGTTTTTACATGCAGGTGCACTGGTCGCCGGCGACACGCGGGGAAGTGAGATGGCTGGCGTCGACTTCGACTGACGGTTCTGTGGCTTTTTGGAGTAGTTCGGCGGACGGACAGTTTCTGTCCCAACCGGTGCAATATGTAGAGCGTATGCGGCCCGGCGCGTGCCACATGATCTGTGCCGCGTGGTCGGCGGGCGGCGCGTTCCTGGCGGCCGGCAGTGCGGACATGCACGTGCGCGTGTATGCGCTACACCACGCCGCGCCCGCGCCTCGCCGCGTGCTCGAGGTGGCGGTGCACGGTGACGCGGTGGACAGCATAGCCTGGGCGCACCGTGGACTGCGCTTCGTGTCCGGCAGCAAGGACGGCAGCGCGGCGTTGTGGACGCTGCACGCGACGCAGTGGCGGCACTCGATGCTCGTGCCCGCGGACAAGCAGCGCGCCGCTGACGGCAAGCGACTCAAGGTCACCATGGTGTGCTGGGACTGCAGCGACGCGTACGTGGTCACGGCCGTTTCCGACAATACGGTTCGAGTGTGGTGCTCGCGCACATGCATGCAGGTGCGTTGTCTCAGTGGGCACCGCGACGAGGCGTATGTATTAGAAGCTCATCCCTTTCTGCCGGCCGTTCTGCTCTCCGCCGGCCATGACGGACAGCTGTTCGTGTGGGACGCTGCGGCCGGCGAAGTGCTCGCACAGTTCCACAACCGCATCGAAGGCCAAGGTGACGGCGCGATCTTCGACGCTAAATGGGGGAGCGGTGCGACTATTGCCGCCACCGACTCGCACGGACACCTGTTGCTGCTGGGGCTCGGGCGCGGGCACAGACTGCTCTCCGAGTTACCAACTGAGCTCTTTTTTCACACTGATTACAGACCTCTAGGTGTGTATTTATTTTGCTGATCTCTCTACATATCTATCGTTTGATTACAGATAATTGCAAATTTACGATGCATTTGTATGTACAGTGAGGGACGCGCTCGGCGGCGCATTGGACGAGCAAACGGAGACACCGCCACACTTGATGCCGCCGCCATTTCTAGTAGACGTAGAGGGAGCGCCACACGCACCACGATTTCAGCGACTGGTACCGGGTCGGGAAAATCTCGCGCTCAGCCAACTCATCCCCGTCGCCGACGCGCCTCGATCGCGCATCGACGCCATGATCGCCGAGCTGGCGGGCGGCGGCGGCGCGGGCGGCATGCTGGGCGGCGGCGAGGCGCGCGGCGTGTGGCGCGGCGAGGGCGTGCGCCACACGGCCGGCTCGTGGCAGCGCGGCGACCCGCTGCTCGTGCCGCACAGCACGCGCCCCATCGTGCCGCCGCTGGCGCCGGCCGCGCGCCGCGCGCTCGAACAGGCCAGGTGAGCACCACAACACTACACGCTACAACCAGCCTGCACCGTGCTGTTATATACACTGTTAACTAATGGATTTAAATATCACAGTGCAGAGCTGAATGCCCTGGAGATGAATTGGTACCGGCGTGAGATGCGGCGGCGGCCCGTGATGATCAGCACGGCGACGGAGAGCGCCGGCGGGCGGCGGCGGCCGGGCCCGCGTGCGAGGGCGCCACGCGCCGCGCGGCCGCCGCCCGTGCGGGTGCAGCCGGTGCGCGTGGAGGAGGAGCCGCCCGAGAGCGCCTCGCACTCGGACACTTCAGATGAGTCAGTACGGTTGTCGGGCTCGGCGCACTCGTCGCGCGATCGCTCTTCCTTCGTCTCCAGTTTGGACCTCACCGATTCCTCCACCAGGTGATTAAAACTGTCCCACTCAAATATACCCAATTATATTCTAATTAATTATCATTTACCGGTACTAATAAATGTCTCTTCACCATAGCTCGCACTCTGGAAGTAAAAACGACAAGTGAGTCTCACTGAGATTGATTTTTATGCAGAGAATATGACTGTGAAAATTATGTCAAGCAAGTCTCGCTCGTCTATGTTATTTTAAATTATACGCCTGAGTTTTAATATTTTGATTCAATTTACGCGTAACAAACTCGATATAAGTCAAATGCACTGTGGTGTTAAAATAAGTGAAATGCCTATTATGAGTGTTGAACGTGTTCGCAGTTCGGACTCATCGGAGTATTCAGATTGGGAGACGGGCGCGGCGCTGGCCCCACCTGCGCGCGCTCGCCGGAAGCCGCTGCCTGCTCGAAGGTACCATTTATCACCTCTAATTTGATTTTAAACTTTTTGTGTCAGTAAAATAGGCTGACATATAGTATTTAATTTAAACCACATGTTTCCAACCACTCAAGGTAAAATTATACCAAATTCGTTAAAAAAATGCAGTTTTGTCAAAAAGTTTTAGTTTTCAAGGCTTTAAATCTTTCTATCTCTTGTATAAGTTGAGAAAATGAAATCTTACTCCAAAATGAATACACCACAGGTACAGTCCGAGCACTTCGACGAACAAGCGTGTGGAGCGAGCGGGCACGAGTGCGGCGGCGAGCGCGAGCGGCTCGGCGGCGGGCGCGTCGTCGTCGGGCGCGGGGGCGGGGGCGGAGGCGGCGGGAGAGGGCGCGTCCACGTCGGCGGCCGGGCCCAGCGCGCCCGCGGACGACCTGCCCGACGTGTACCGCCCCGGCGAGTGGCTCACCGCAGTGGCGCCGCGGAAGGCGCCCTACCATCCGCAGATGGGCGATATGTGCCTCTATTTTCGACTGGTAAGATTGCCTTTTGCGTGTTACGCACCTAATACTTTGCCTAATGGAATCATGCTGTACCTGTATCCGACCATATACGTTCCATTGAAGAGCACAGGCTTCTACCATAGAGAGTACGATTGAGAGGAGTTAGGCCACATAGTCCACCGCGCTGGCCTTAATGCGCGTTGGCAAAACCACACAACCATACAAAAAACTTTTTCAACAATGTTCAATTTGACATGCATATGGATCTATAACTTTTTTCATGTATCAAACAATACAATGAAAATTATTTTTGTACAGGGACACCAAAGATACTTTGAAGCTGTTGCAGAGAAAGACTTATACAAAATTAATCCGCGCGACAAGCCTTGGGAGAGAACGCAAGTGCATGTGAGTATAATACAATCAGCTTGTAACTTGCTTTTGTGAGATATGGCAGAGGAGTGACGTTTGATCAACCTCCACAGGAGTGCGAGTTAGTGAAGGTGGTGGGGGTGCGATACGAGATCAAGCCGCCGCGCGTGGCGTCGGTGCGGTTCGCGTGCGCGCTGGACGCGGGGCGGGCGCGCTCGCTCACAGTGCGGTACCACGACATGCCCGACGTCATCGACTTCCTCGTGCTGCGCCAGCAGTACGACACGGCCGTGGCGCGGCGCTGGGGGCCCGGCGACCGCTTCCGCTGCATGATCGACGACTCGTGGTGGAGCGGCGTGGTGCTGGAGCGCTGCCCCGCCGCGCCGCGCGACGGAGACTCCGACACTCGCGCCTCCGCCGCGGACACGGCAGCTGAGCGATTTTCGCGCGAAGCCGCCTCGCATTTTTTGTCATTGCGTGTGCGCTGGGATAACGGCGAGGTGGAGCGTCTGTCACCCTGGGATTTGGAGCCAGTAGATCCCGCGCGTGAGCCCACGGAGCCGGGAGGTTCCGTGGCCGTGCTGCCTCGCGAGCTGGACGCCGCACTGTATCGCGCCGAAGCGCACGAGTGGCCGCCGCGGGGGGACCGTGCCGCCGCCTGTCACGCCATCGCCAATCACATTGGCCAGGTGATGTCGCTTTCGGTGGCCGAGCCGTTCGTCGCTCCGGTCGATCTGCAGCTGTACCCATCCTACGCTCGTGTCGTGCCATACCCGATTGACCTGGCTACCATCAAAGCGCGGTTCGAAAACTTGGTAAGTGACCACAGCTTACGTGATCTTGGTTGTAATTATAAACAGATGCGTGACTCACCCGATTACAGTTCTACAGGCGAACGGCGGCAGCGCAGTTCGACGTTCGTTACTTGGCGACGAATGCGGAACTATTCAACGAGGCTCGTTCACCGATAGTGCGACAAGCCCGATTGCTCACCGACTTATTGCTGCACATCATTAGCCATTGGCACGAAGTGGACGTGGTGAGCAAGTACCACGAACTTGCCGCGTCATACCAGTCGTCGGACGAAGAGCCGCTGGTATCCCCCCGCAAGAGCCGGCGAAGCGCGCGGCACCGCAGCGGCGGGGCTGACAGCGGCGCAGACCGGTCGGCGGACAAGTGGCGCGACGCGTGCGGCGTGGTGATGCGCTCGCTGCTGGCGTCGGCGGACGCGGAGCCCTTCCTGGCGCCCGTGTCGGCCGAGCAGGCGCCGGACTACGCGCGCGTGGTGGCGCGGCCCATGGACCTGGGCACGGTGGGCGCGCGCCTGGCGGCCGGCCGCTACGCCACGCGCGAACATTTCGCCGCCGACGTGCGCCAGGTGTTCGCCAACAGCCGCCTCTACAACACCAACAAGCGCAGCCGGGTGAGTACTCGCACACAAAATCAGCAACACACTGCCACGATATAAAACCACAACACACTAAATACGATTACTTGCTTTAGTTTGATTTCTAATTTATCTACTGGGTGAACTAATTCCCCATACTATTTAAAAAATTGGAGGTAGTCAACAATAGACTATCTTGGGTAAAATGCTAGCAGTAATGGCCAGATAAGAGTCCCAAATTTCAACCTGAACTTCTCTTTCACCCCAGACATAGTTTATGGTTATGACGTAAGATAGAGGATTTGAAAATTTTGTGGAGTTTCTAGGCACATTCGTACAGTTTCATGTATGGCATCCGAACATTCGAACTTTGTTTCGCATCATATAGTGAGTAGATTGAAAGAGTGCCAGGCCCATGTATTTTGCATACTATAAAAAAAAGCAACATACAGTCGAATTGAGAACCTCCTCCTTTTTTTTGAAGTCGGTTGAAAAATCTTACAAATCTTTATGGTACGCAGGTTTAACTACCCTCAGTAAATTTAATATAAAAACATTGCTATTTTACATGATGTTATGACACGACACAATACCGTTGCGAATGATTTGTATGTATATACAACATAGTTGAGAGCGTGTGTGTTTGTCTGTTTGCACGGCGCGCACCACGTTACAGGACACGGCTCAGGTAACCACCGCGCCCGGCGCAGCCTCGCCTCAAGTCCCTTGTACCTCTGTACTGTGTACTGTACTCTAGTAGCGTAGCATGTTCGCACTGCACGTTCTCTTTCATTTTAGGGGTGTATGGGGACCACTGTTCGTGTCAAATTCGGACAATACAGTACAGTAGTACAGTTCATAAAGGAAAAAAAAAATTGTGTTTTTTCATAGTGCAACGTTTATATTTTACTTTCAAAATATCATTTTCAACGTCACCGTGTCAATATAATAAAAATCAATTGAAGTATCGATTCGAATAATCACAAAGTTCAATAAAAAAAATGGTTGCCTGTAAAGTCGGTTTTACGGGCGAAGATTTTACGTGACAACGTCTTTTTCTCGGTAGAATATTTATTGATATGAATATAATTAAATTAATCACTCAACTATAATTAGATCATAGTTGAGTGGGAGAGAGACGCAAGGCATTCGGCGGGCCTCTCTCTCGTTCGGTGACTCATCGTAACGTTACCGGGCGTTACACTTTTTCATAAGTGACTCCCAGCCGCAACCTAATTTAAGACGTTGTCACGTCAATAATGGTGATATGGAAAATTTAGTATGTATAATATATAGACTTCATCATAGCACTTTTTAAATTTAAAGAAGATACAGTATGTTATGCCGAAATATATTGTATGATAAATTAAGGAACAACTTGTCAGTTACAACTTTAATCACTTGTAAAATTTTATTTTTATGGAATGGTAGAGTTTGGCCACACTAGCAACCCTAGTGGAATTTCGCTCCTATGAAACTTACCAGATTTTATTTGGATGTTTTACTAGGATTTCTTACATAGTTACTGGTCCTAGGTTTATTTACAATAGTATTTTGGTCCTTCTAAACACATTTTTTTTTGCCGTCCACATAGTGTACATAGCCGCCCAGTCCCTCTTATGTTCTTTATATTCGTTCGATTTTATTTTTGTACTATTAGAAAGTATTAGTTAACTTTATAGTGTATTGCATTTTGTACTAGTTTGTATAATGTTATGCTTTATTTACTCGTTAGTAAGTTGAGCTGATTGGATATTAGTGCAAGTGTAGAGTCCCGCTGGTAGCGCGCTGTGACGTTGGTGTTCCATGAATAGACGTACTAACTGGTGGAGTATTGTGCTTGGCAGATCTATTCGATGACGGTGCGTCTGTCGTCGCTGTTCGAGGCGCTGTGGGCGCGCGTGCCAGCCGGGGGCGCGCGCCGCGGCCGCGTGTCCCCGCGCCGCACGCGCCGCCGCACGCACCGCACGCACCGCACGCGCCGCGCCGCCGCCGCCGCCGCCGCCGCCGAGCGCGCCAACGGCCACGACTCGGCCAGCTCCGACTCGGAGACGCTGGCGGCCACGTCGCGCCGCGTGCACCGCGCGCATGCCAACGACGCGCCCGCGCTCGACGACTCGCTCGACAGCGACGCGCCGCTAGACGCACACAGGAAAGGTAAACCATATTTTCATCCCTCCATGTTTCCATCTTTGAAGTAGAAAACGATCCCAGTCTGGGTATATACTTATCGGCGGCAAAAACCACTATTCAACTGCTTAAATACTTGCTGATTTAAATATACTACCGAACAATACTTTATTCTACTTCAGGCAGACAATTTTGATATATGTATATGTTTATGAAATGTGACGTCGCCTTTAATTTAATGGTGTGCTGTGTATCCGTAGGTAAAGGCGTAGGTAAGAAGAGCAAGAGCAGCAGCGCCAGTGCTGAGCCCGCACCGAGCACGAGCCGAGCGCATGACTCCGGTGCGTACTTCCATGCAAATAATAAAATTATAAGAATCATTTCCACGGTAAAAACAGTATCAGTAATGTTGAAACGTATTTCTTGTGTCTGAAAACGCACAAACAATATAGAATGATGTGTGGGTTGTTTCGCAGAGCCGTACGTTCCGGTTCCGAGCCGCGCGTGCACGGTGGTGGGCGGCGCGCGTGCGGGCGGCGGCTCGTGGTCCGAGTCCAGCGCATACTCCAACATCGAGGTGGTGGAGGAGGAGCTCGCCGAGGACGAGGTGGAACTCACTTACGACGAGCACTCGGACGGACCACACCGCTCGGTAATATTGCATGAGGCTCCGATATTTAAAATGTTTTAACTATTTGCACTAACATCACTGAAAAGTAACTGGGATAAAAAAATACATCAACTCGTTTTTTTCGTGTTACAGAGAATAATTAGAATTTTAACATAACATCTTAATTGAATGGGAATCATTCAATTGTCACCTATCCTGATGCATAATTAGAACGTTGGTTATTGTATTTCAGTCGGCGGGGCGGAGTAGACGAAAACGCGCGCGCATCACATCAGGCAGCAGCGACGCCGCCGATGGACGTTCGCATCGATCTGATACGGCGCCGCTCAAGAGGTAACTTAGTCCCAGCGTCCTTGTATGATTTTTTTAACCAATCCACGTGTAATACACGAAAATATACACTCGTACTTCAGCAGTTTTGCTCATAGTCTGTAAAAGTAACTTGTGAAGTATATTAACTGAAGGATGTGTTGTTACAGGATGCGTGAGAGGTTTACAGCGGGTACGACGACTTCAGGCTCATCTTCCGGCTCAGATCTGGACGGAGATCGCGCGCGTCGTTACGAGTCGGACCACTCGTACCGGCCGCGCTACTCCACGGACGACGACGCGCCGCTCAACCTGTACCGGCAGCGACAGAGCGGCGCCTCCTCCGCCGCCGCCGCCGCCGACGAGCCCGGCACCTCCGGCACGCGCCGCGAACACAACGGACACACGCGCGTCAGCGGACGTAACACTCAAGTCAGCTTATATTATTTTATTTTTTAATATTTAATATTATAGATTACTAAAAAAAGTACCTTGTGTGACAGTTTCCTTTAGTTTTAGTAAATTATCATCGATCTCAAAACTAATTAATAATAGGGAATATGCATGCCATTTTTTTATATTTTTAATCGATTCTGTATGTTATTACATTACCAGAAAAAAATATAAGGCTTTATAAATATAAATCAAAAAAGTACAAAAAAATAATAAAAACTGCTATCAGTTTCGAAGCATTTAAACGCCATTATGGCGCGACCTCGCTGTGACGTCAGAGTCTACTATGTCAGCAACGTAGTATTTGGATTAAGCTTCTTTTATTAATTGCTACATAACTGTATTTCGTCACAAAATAATCCATTTTTTTTATAATACAACGAAAACACAAATTAACTCTTAAACAAACATAAAACAATACACCCAACAAACTAAAACTTCATAAGATAGTGTACTCTGTCGTCACTTTCCTTTTCAAACGTTTCGAAAAAATTGCGCGGTAATTTTGAAATGTCATTTTTTAAGTATTTTATTTACCGATTTAGAGTTGATGAATTTAAAAAAATATCTTATTGATATATTTCTATATCAATAAAGATTACAACAAAAAATATTTGACTTATTTTGGAGTCTCGTGCATATTCCCTATTCAACGAGATGACGTGAATTAACTTTTACTGCTTAGTACTTGTTGACCGTGTGCCGCCGCGTGATGTGCGCAATGTCTATGTGTAAAATAGTCGATTTTGCTTTTATTTGTGTTTTGTATGCATGGGTATAGATTCTGATAAAGCACCTATTAACTATAATGTATAGAAGAGGATAATATAGGGTTTTTCTTAATTTATTGAACACGTGCAGTGTGGCGGCGTGTCGCTGCGGGCGCGCTCTCCGGTGCGCTACAACGAGGACAGCGAGGAGGACTCGGCGGCCGCCATCAGCAAGCGCGCGCAGCGGCCGCACCGCGCGCACCGCCTGCCCGCACAGGTACACGCCCCTCCCTCACTGCTCTTTCACCGAGTACATTCATGTGCAATGCGAGTTGTAGATTTAGTTGTATTGTAAACTAAAATAAAATTATTACATATGAAAAGCCGGCAAAAATATCACTAATTATAGCGTCATCCAAGTGAACTATCTACAGGATGATATTGAGATATGGTATTGAATTTAAACCACATGTTCCTAACCACCCCACGTAACATTGTACCAAGTTTGAAAAAAACTGCCTGGTGGTTTTGGAAAAAAATCACGATTTTAGGTTTAAGTTTTTTCGGCTCAGGTAAGTTCCCGAACCGAACTGTAGTTCAGCTAAGCGGTAAAAATAAAAATCGTGAAAACTAAAACCATAATTTTTGACAAAAAATATCATCTCAATCATGATCTCAATATTGTTATTTTTTATCATTTATTATGTCACCTGGAGTAATGAGAAATATGTGGGTTAAATTAAGTACCATGTTACAATATCACCCTGTATATGCTCCATAGTAAGTTTGTATCAGCCATGGAATGGTAATTTTTTATACACGACTAGCTGTGCCCGCGACTTCGTCCGCGTGGAATTTAATAAAAAAGGTAATTAGTTTATTTTGTGTTGTGTTTTTGGTTTCTGCATTTTTATTTTAATTATTGATTCGTTGGTGGGAGAAGTGGTGGGAGGCGCCCGACGTGACGGCCCAGTGGTGGCATGCGCGTGAGCTGCGCGCGGTACTGGACCATACTTGGGCATTGCAAAATTACTTTATTTTTATAAAATAAATGTAGCCTAAGTTACTCCTTATGATATCAGCTACCTGACAATAAAAGTCCCGTCAAAATCGGTCCAGCCATTTCAGAGATTAGCCGGAACAAACAGACAGACAGACAAACATTTTTTAAAGGCATCATTTTCGGCACAGGTATCGTGTATATAACGATATGTAGTTGGACAGTTTTTTTTATTTTCGCTTTTAAAACAGACACTTCAATTTTATTTATCTATATATTAATACGTGATGCAAAAACTTTGGATCCCTTTTTACGAAAATTGCGTGGACGCAGGAGCATAAAATTTGGCACACTTATAGTTTATGTGTAGGAGAAGTGGAGAATGCTAATATTTTTCAATAATAATGCTTATAAAGTACATTAAATCAAAAAATAAAACATTACACACACTACCATGCATTTCACACACACATACTCTGTGGTCAAATTGTTTCTATTGTGTTTGTCAAACATTTAATGTTCATACCGTTGATACGGTAAACTCATCCCTCAAATTAAATAACGTATTTAAATAAAGGGTTCGAATCGACAACATATATCCGCAATATTAGATTAATGGCGTATTTTAAATTTTAAAGATGTAAATTAATGACAGTAATGAAAAGTGATTGTCATTTAAATTGGTTGTCAAATATTTATGCATGCGTTCAGAAATTTATTTTGTGTAAACTGTGGTGTAAACTAAGGAGAATATACCAAGCTACTTAAATATATACAATGAAATAAATAATGTTCACACGCAAGAAGTTATGCTTACTCCTTTTCAAGATCGAATGTAATTATTTCGCGAATTTTTACAGTGGCCTTTCCTTCGCTATAATTCACTGATAGAAATGTATATCGTATCGGAATGGGATAGGTTATATTATACCTAAAGGGAGTGAAAAAGGGTTGAAATATTATGTCAAAGAAAATCGAAACCACTGAATTTATTTCTATGAAAATTTATATTTTAACTCAATAACTAACAAAAAGCATTGTGGGGTTGAAATAAGGCAAAGAATATTTGATGGACAATCTAAATCGCTAAAGTTTTTAATGTCAAAAATTCATAAGGCAATCTTTTTGTATATGGAGAGACGGGATATAGGTAATAGAGTGGAAGTTACGGGAGAAGGCTGGTATAGCTGAAAGATTTGATAGGACGAAATGTAAACGCACGTTATAAGACGGTATGGATGATAAAGAGAAAGGACGGGACGGATCGGGAAGAGACTGAACAGACGGATGAGACGGGATTGAGTCGGACAATAGGATAGCTACGTCAAGTTTAAGTATACAAGAGTTTATACGAAAAATAACATGTATTTGGTGTGGAGTGGAATCAAAAAATATATGCACTCAGGCGAAGCTGGGTCGGGCCGCTATTTGTTTAAATAAGTATTCTTTATTTTACGTCTTTTTAATTTCATATAATTCGTTCAAAAAAGAAATTGGCAAATAACAGTCTTGGTCACATCTGTGGTTATAGTAGTTTAGTTTTCGACAGTAGAACCTTAATAATGTTTAAATATTATATTTTAATAATGTATATTGAGTGGTCGAATTTCGACCATTGGGCGACCTCTAGTATGTATAGATACTTACGACAACTGCACGTTATTTACCTATGATCATTGCAAAGCGAAATCATTGCCTAAATATTATATATAGTGTTCGCGCACGAACAAAATAAGAAGAGACTTTGTAACTTTAAATTTATATTTGAATAAGGTACAAAATTGAATGTAAACTAAAAATAGTGCGCATGTGGAGCGCTTGCGTTGCTTGAAGTGAAGAAGGTTCTCGCTTGCGTGGCAGGCGCACACCGCGAAGGCCCTCGATTCGCCGCTAATATTCTGGCGCGCGCCGATTGGTCGGACGCGTGATGACGCGATGCAGCGCCCACCGGATTGGATAAAATACGCGGCGCTCGCGCACCGCCGATCACAGATAACGTTGAATACAGTCGCAGACATCGTCCCCCCGTTGAAAGCTCGAACTTTCAAACGCTGTCTGGATTAGGGAGGGGGTAAAGTCGATTTATTGCTCTTCGAATTATTCCCTGGGCTGTTTTTAGATCTGCGACTCGAGGAATTTGGTCCTTTACAGGAAATATCTTGTAGACCCGTCCAAGACGCCAGCACAAGGGAGGGACGTTATCTTCCTTGATTAAAACCATGTCATCCAAGTGGAGGTCTCTGGACCTCTGTCGCCACTTTGTCCTCTGTTGAAGCTCGCAGACGTACTCTGCTGCCCATCTTTGCCAAAAATGCTGCTTCACCTTCTCCAGCCGTTCATATCTCTTTAACCGATTCTCGTTGATGTCTGTGTAGCTCCTTGCGGGCAGTGACGTTAATGGTCTTCCGATCAGAAAGTGAGCGGGAGTAAGGGGTTAAAGGTCATTGGGAGATGAACTAAGAGGACATAGGGGTCGGCTGTTAAGGATAGCTTCAACTTGTGCAAATAGAGACGCGAGCTCCTCAAAGGTTAAATGTGAATTGCCCAAAATGCGTTTAATATGAAATTTTGCTGACTTTACTCCTGCCTCAGCTAACCCGTTAAAGTGAGGAGCGTACACGGGAGAAAATTTAAACTCTATGCCTTGAAGAGCAGCATAATCACAAATATAAAATATATAATTTCTTGTGTTATGTTAGCCAAACCTATGATTATATTTCGCCGTCGTTTGTTCTAAGTTAAACCACCGTGGGTATACAATCCTAAGCTCTGATGTGATTGAATTTTATTAAGATACAAAATGCCAAAGATGTGTTACATAAATGCTGAATTTCAGTTTTAAATTGATATTACATATTTTGGACTGATGTTAAATCACATGGAGGCGAGAGCCGAGAGGTAAGTATTGTGTAACTAATCACGTGTTGATGTGTCATCGCAGAGTGGCGTGGGAGGTCTTGCTGGCATGGGCAGCGTGAGCGGCGTGGCGGCGTCGCACAACGACGACCACAACTACTTCAACGGCCACGCAGCGCCCCACCACCACCGACCCACTGGTAACGGTCACAGCCTGTCTGAATACTAACACATTTATCACTTGCAAATGTAGCCAATAATGATCATGTTCATTCAGTATTAACATTCACTATAAAAAAAATGATGTATGAACACGCTGTGACTTTGCAGTAGGTCCGCGGTCTACGGGCGCTCGGTCGGGCGGCGAGGGCAGCAGCGGCGGCGCCGTGCCCGTGTCCATCTCGTCGCGCGGCCGCGTGCGCAAGCTCACGGCCAAGGCGCGCGGCCTGCTGCGGGACTGAGACCACGCACTCTCGCTCTCCACCGCCTCGTCGTCCACCTGACGGCCGCCGCCTGTTCACGCTACATTACCCAGCATCCCGAGCTGGTGGCATCACGTAATAACGCCATCTAGTGAGTGGCGCGCATACTTTCTGAAAAGTCTATACAGACGAGTGGTGGCAATTTCCTGGTGGATAGATGACCGAGCTATAGACTTGTTAATAGTTTAATATCGACGGGACACTCGTCGAGTGCTGTGTTCATATCGATACAGTTTACACGCGAATTATCCGTGAAAAATGATCTAGTAGAGTTATCTGTAAGTATGTTACAAAATATACCAAGCAGGGTCAGTAATCAAATAATAATAAAATTCTATTGTTTAATTGAGTTAATTCTACACTTTTGTACCCTTAGTTATGAATGTGTAATTTAATGTATTTGTGTTATGTACCTTCACAGATAATTTGCATGTGAATTGAATACAGTTGATATAATGAGATAAGCTCAAACTTTGTAGAGTTTCAGGCCCTTTTAATATAGGAGCAAAAATAATCTCGTTTTCCCAATTGTATTTTAAAGAGACGAAGAGTCTACAAGCGACATGTGATACTACATTGTAGCCTAAGAGTGTGGGTAGATGTGTGAGTGCATTTGTACATACTTTATGTTGTAAAATCATTTTGGATAGTTTTACGTGTATGTGAGGGGCATTTAAACTGATTGTTAAAGAAGTTTTGTGTTTCCAGGGTACACAGTATTTGAACAACTAACTTTCTTCAGTACTCTTATTATCTCAGCAATACATATGACAATTAAAATTGATATTTAAGTGGGTTACGAAGACTATTTGGTTTAGTGAATGCGTGGATTTGTTTATAAGTTGAATTGGATACAGGTAAGAATGAACCAATATGAAATGTTCTCACATCTAAGATATTTTTACAAAGCCCTGGAATACAGACAAATAGGTCCGATCTCCACTTATACAATTATGTACAGATACTACTGTTTAGATCAATTGTAATGTTAATTTAGATGTAAGTGATGAACGAATTATTGTATTAATTGAATAATGTGTACTATTTGTATGTAATGTGTACTTAATATGATTGGTGACTGGTTTTGAAAATATTTATTAACATACCAAATGGTTGTGGAATGTGTCACTGGGAATTATCGACTCAGATTATATGATGTGTTTTGTGGCAATATTTCATTTTTGGTTAGGCTGGGCAATATACTAACACATTAACTCAAAGAAGATTTATGTCAGCCAAACGTCTGCTGCGAATGTGCTATGTACCATGCATATGTATGTTGCAGCAGTGAAACGTAACAGTGTTTATTACCATTTGAAATGAATTCATCCATTGTTTATTTGCGCAGATGTGAAGCGTACCAATTATATACCGATCAATGACTTTATGACTATAATATTGTTTATATATCCTATGACATTGATATGAAATCATATTGTATTTTTTATTCAATTATTTATATTTTATTCTCTACTATTTATTATTTATCAGAATAATATAAAGTTATTACCATTGACTCAATCGAAAGATAATATAACAATGTGATCTCGTATTATTATTTTAATACACGCAGACGGTTCTATATTATGCAACGACAATGATACAATATGTGCAATTTGATTAAAGGAGTAGCACTAGTCAAATAGTATTTGGGACTAAAATTATGCCACTGGAAAAAGCGAACATTTTTCTGTATCAGCCCATATACGTCCCACTGCAAGGCACGGGCCTCTTCTACAATCGAGAGTACGATTGAGAGTTGTCTAATATCTTTAAACATCCGAAACTTATAATATGTGAATACTTAACATTTTTTGTAAATAAATTGTATGTATGAGTTAATGGCCAGTTGTATGTATGAATCGTGAGGGTTGTGACGTGTTGTGCAACCTCGAATAGCTTTGTGTGTCGCGGCCGGGCCGGGCTTGTGCTGTCAGTAATTGATAGATACTTCTGTCGATGCTCAAACAAAATACACCTCGAATGTTGGTTTATTTTATAAGATTCATATTTCTTTTGACTTTCGAATGTCCTGATCTTGTATTTTCACTGTGGATATGGAGTTATTGTTAAATAGATAGAGTACTTATATTCGAATGTCAAAAGATGCTTGTAAGAGTTGTAAGCGACGTATTTCGTCCAGCATAAACTACTTGTGTACAAATTATTATTAAAGTAGCATATATCGCACAACTCCCGGTGGGATGCCATCCCAGCGTGTCGACTGCTATTTGTATCAAATTGTTTGTATATAGTTACATCGGTAGATCTATTGGGCCCACGCGACTATGCCACTTATCTAACCAGCACCTAAACCTGGTTACTTGATTAGTAACTTAGTAGAATGTTTACGTAATTAACATGGGTAGTTTTAATTTGACTTTCTATTAGTATTGGGATGTTTTGTCCCGACCCCATATATTACACAGAATAGGGTCGGGAAATTAAGTTCTGTGGTACATTAATCTTCTGTAAGTCTAAACTGTGAGTCGCGTGTGCCTTACTTTGAATATTTTTATGTATTTGTATATATATATAAAAGTGTGTGTGAGCGTATGTACAGATAAGACGCAGGTGTGTTTGAACCAAACAAATAAAATATTTTGTAATTCTATGTTTGTTTTATTATTAAACATAAACTTCATACACTTAACCCTATTAACAACTCTTTAAAATCATATTGTAGTTGTCAAACCAATATCTGCTGCCTACATCTGCTACAATGCACTTTTAAAAGCTATCAACATTTTTATTATTATGACTTGTTTGTTTTGTTAATGATATATGAACTGTTATGTGATTTTAATCATTAACGACGAACTATAAGCGTGAAAAAAACATCTATCTATGTAAATATTTTACATTACAATGTTTTTACTGATGGTAGGTCTCTTATATGTGAGGGCACATAGCTGATATTAGTTTCACAACGATGACTTATGGAACATAAGACCAGGATTTATTCTATTGTATATTCTGGGAACATTCGATAGAAAATAACAAAGTATAAACTCAGATAAAACATGTAAAATGCATGCATAGCCTGCCTGGACCAATAAAATGCTATCTATAAAGAACTGCATTAATTAAGCATATTATGCTGCATTTACACGCTTGGCAACCATAGCCAGCCTCCACCAACGCCAGCGCGTAAATGATGTGTTTGGCTCGGCTGGCCTTAAGTTTTACATAGTTAATAGCTTGGAGTTGGTAGACGTTGGCCCAGCCTCAGCCAATATGTAAATTCACCATTACAATATAATGCATATTCTGGGTAATGGAGGTATACTTTGAAGTTAGATTTTTCAAAATGTTCAGAAAGGCATTTCCGTATTCTTATTATTGTTATAAGGCATTTAAATATAAATTAAAAAATTGTACAGATGAGAATATACCTTCTTGAAAGACAAAGTTTAATCAAATCAATTAACGTACATTAAACGTATCGATAATTTACTTGACATCCCTAATGTCATAGCCCACGTCAACTTTACTTCTGTCAACATTTCTATGATAAATTCTAGAAAATAAATAAACTTCGAAGCGGTACTTATTCCACTGTGTAATGCACATATATTTACTTTAAACTACTCGTTTAAACAATTGCTTTGATAATTCATATTTTATATGCATTTGCAATAGTTAAGTGATAGTGGTTTCTGTAGTGGGCGGCGGAAATAAGCTAGATTACACTTGGTTTTGTGTTTTGTTGAAGGTTAAACTAAAAGGCAACGATGGAGACAGTTGTCGACAAACAACAGACTATTAGCGAAATGCTGTTCAGCCCTGTGACCATGGGTAAGACAATATTTTTATTTAAATGGCACTATTGATTATAGCCTGGCTATACCAAGTACCAACTATCACTAATTATGGATGAACTGGCCGTGAATACTATATCTCCTCTTAGCACATCGGTATTGTAATTTTCCTCAAATTTATAATTAGGTATTGGAAATACTCCTAATATAGGACTTATTACCAAAAAGAATTTTTTATGCATATTGCACAACAATTGACTTGATGGCAGTTTAAAAAAAATATGACATGATTAATATTTTTGAGCCCAGATTCTGTGTACTGTACTAAACATATTTTAGAACAATGAAGTAATAGAGTAGTAATAAATTGTTTGTTAAGACAAATACCTCTCAATAAAATATGCTTAATAATGGGTGATTATAGGCTAATGCAACACAGTCATAAACAGTTTGTACTACTCATTGTTCCAGTTCTTCAATTCCTAGCATCCTATGGTTGGTATGTAATTGGTGGTACTGCAGCAACACTCTTCCTGATCAGCAAGCTGAAACAGAAATATGCAGCATACCGTGAGGCTAAAGAAGATGCAGAGTACCATAAAGGTTATCATATTGACATAATTCAATTATCTTATCTTTCTTAAAAGAATCCAATTATATTTTATTATCAGAACAATTAATCATTTAGGTATTGTTTATATGAATACAAATATACCAAAATAGCAAAATGTATACTGATATTTGTTCTCAATGCAATTGTTGATGCTATATTCAGAGTAATCAACAGATTCCAGCGGTATACCAATTTGAAATGTATGTGTAGTCTTTGTTACATTTTATATTTAGTGCTTGGTTATTGTTTAGGCATGTTAATTTGTTTTTATGGTGTTGCACAACTTGTTAGTTAGGGTAGTGTAATTCAAATGTAATTCAAATCGCAATGCCTAAATAATGCTACAATAGTTAACCATAAGGTGGCTATGCTATGAAATATTATTTACTGGTTTTCGTATATTTGTTATTTTTAGGATATTTACACAAATTTTTATAATAAGTTATTATGTTAGTGTAGAATTTTGCGTTACATAGATCCAGATAAGGCCCTGGCACGGATGGAGGCAATTCAGCGTGCACGTGAGAAGCAACAAGCTATGCTCCTAGAAGCGTCCATACGAGCACGCGAGGCGCAGGAGGAGGTAATATCAACCAGACTTCCCATTTACAAAATTAGCCTAGTTGAAGTGAAACACAGTGGACACAGTAATGGTGTGAAACTTACAGAACTGACGAACACCCCTCTGATAAGTTGAAGTTGTTTTTGTTCGAAATATTAAAATTGTTTTTTTTTTTCAAAAGGTGAAAAATATTCCAGCAAAATATATAGTCAACTGAGGTTAAAAGGTACCTTTCAATTGTCATACACCTGATGGCACAGTTTTCTTCCTATTGTTTTAAAACTTGTTATTAGCAATTTAAATTTGTGTACAGCAAGCAACAAGTCATGTAAAACACAATACATAAGAGTTTATTAAAAAAGGATAATGTTGAGTTGAGTTGTTGTTTTTTTACAAATTCAACAATATTAATGAGATTGAATTAATATCTTCAATAAATCCTAAAAGCTTAAGCTAGTCTGAAATTGACCAAAGTCTAGATACTTATTACATGCTATAATGGTTTGCTAGCATAGGAATGAAAAATTAATAAATACACATTATTTCAGTGATGATTTGTAACCTTATATTGTCAGCGTTTTCTTTTTAAGATGTAAGTGTTAATTCATAACATTATGTATTGTATTTAATTTGTAATTTAACCTGTGTATTGTTTTTATGTAGTTGGCTGCGCGCAAGCGTGAGGAGAACTTGGAACGTCTGCAGAAGTACGGCACCGCGGCCGGCGGCCGGAGACTGGGCGGCGCTGACGATGGTAATACTTTCTAATATATTACTTTATACTCATGTACGCTTTAATTAAATACTTCATTACTCATACTAGTTTATGTCGTTGTGAATTACTAAAAATAATTTAATTTATAGCGTCATGAAATCCAAAAAAAGTTGTTCTCTGTGAATAATATGACACGATGTCAAATATTAAGAACATGAAATGGCGAAGTTTTTTGATTTAGTTGTGGTAATTAGTTCCTCTATTGAAGCAAAGCGGAATTAGCTCGAAACTTTTCATAAAAATGTGCCTGTGAGTTTGAAATTGTATAGTGATGTTTGTCTCAGATGCGAGCTACTTGCCTTTGAGCGGCGGGGCATCTACGTCAACATATCGCGCGCCGAAGAAGAAGTGCCCGGGCGGAGGCTGCGGCCGTTAGAACAAGCGCTATTAATTTTGCAGCGCCCTCTACAACACAACACTGTCGGTAGATGGCGCCACCAGTCCCTAATTTTCGTTCCACAGATTTATTTTCTCTGGTGATACTTTATTTGTGATGGTTTAGAATATTTTTAAAGTATGTTATGTAAGCTAAAAATTTAATCTGAGTTCCATATTGAAAATATTTGCCGTATTTATGAAGATAAATATATAATAACGTTAGTAACTGCTTGGAGGCTACAAATTAATTGTCTTAACTGTAAAGCGGTTGAAATAAAATAATACTATCTTGTAAAAAAATCGTTATCATACTCATGATTTATATGTAACGTAGATTTGATGGGTAGTTAAAGTTCGACTTAGAAAATGCTTATTAATGTTACAGCCTGTATCTTTGATGTGAGTACAGTAGTATAAGCTAATAAATTAATTAAAAGTATTGACTGTCGTGTAGAGACCTTGTCCGGCAAGTAAACTGTTTTCCATGACAAAGGAAAGCTCATATTTTTATATACAAAAAAATCTCATTGTATTGGGAATTTATTGATTCGTAAATGTAAAAATTTTAATAAAGTTACTAATTAACTAATTTGTTTTATTTTATATGGTTTTACTATTTGCCAATACAGTTAGATTATAATAACATAAGTTGTGCATCGCTCAGTAATATAGCAATGTCTATCGTAGACATGGCTACATGGCATGATACTGGTGTATTTATTATTACAATTAATAAGAATAAATTGCACTGGTGGTAGGTCTCTCATATGTGAGAGGCCATCTGGGTAGGTACCACCGCAATGTCAATTTCTCCCGTCAAACAGCAGTGTAAATGCACTGTTGTGTTTCGGGTTGAAGGGCATTGTAGCCAGAGTAACTACTGGACATATTAGGACTTAATATCTCATGTCTCAGGATGGCGAGCGCAGTGGAATGCCAAGCATTGCTTTGTAATTCAAGGTCTTGTTTGGTTTTGCTACTGTTTACGAGCATTAAACATGAACGGCATGCTGGTCTCGTTTTTCATTGCAATTAAAAAAAACCCACATTCTAAGATCGAGTGTTTTGTCGTGGGTATCAGAAACTACGGGAGACTTTTCGATCTCAGTCAGACCCGAGACAAATATTTGTGTGTCAACATTTGTCTCGGTGCGGGGATCGAACCTGCGGGCTCTAGTTTCTCAGCCGGCGTACTGCACCATGAATACTGATAGATATTAATTTGTATGTGTATGTCATACATATGTATTTTCTCTATATTCCAGAAATATTACGTGCATAAAATATCAAAGTTAGTATAATGTTAAACAAGACGACCACTTTAGACACTTCATCAGCGTGCGTTCCTATTTACCATTTGAAGGAAAAGTTAAAGAGATCAGTGACGAATCATAATGACGCGTTGATTGTAGTAATCGAATTGTATTATAGAATGGTTTTGATTGCATTATAAGGATTATTGTTCATGACTTTGGTTTCTCAACCACAGCCCTTTCGATCAAGAAATTTAGTACAAAGTTGTCCGCAATACAAAGTCACATTGAGGTTTTATGTCCTTTTTGCGATGAATTTATTTAAGCCACGTTCGAGTAGCGTGCAATAGTCCGGGTGCATGTAACTCGTCCGTGTCTTCCCCGTGGGGCGCTATCCATTCATTAGCAAATGATATAACGCGATCGGTTTTCCGTCGGTTGCGCAATCAGCCGCGACTTTCTAATTCTTTCAGCGTTCATTGAGGCGCCTTCGTGTGCCGTGTCGGTGTTTTTTGTCACCTTTATTACAATACCTTAAAAAAGTCGGCGACCCGGGCTGCACACTGTCGAAGCGACGAGAAATTATAAAGAAATCGTTGCGATCGATAACGTAAAAACTGTTTTTCGCAACTTACTTCTGCTCCAGTTTAAAGTCTAAACTGAGCAATGACCTCTTCAAAAAATACTTATTATCCATGATTTGACATTGCCTGTAGCTATATATCGTATACACACCATGATTTTTGTAATTTATTCGCTCTCATGCCCACTGACCGCCACCCTTTAACTGCTCATAATTTATATCACACACATGCATAAAATCCCTACAAAGTTGCATTTGCCATCCCTTCATCGAGGGTTGGAAGACCCCTAAAAAGACGATTGTGTTTGCACACGCTCATACACATCCGCGGAAGCCATGAAAAAAATCTATTTTCATCAACAGATGTCGCTTGTAAACTCGCTAGTCGCTGGATTGACCAGCGCTTTTTCTCTCACAGATAGACACGAAAAATAATTAGTTGTACGTTGTACGCATAGCAACTTACCAAGTGGTCTGTGTATGTACTCATTACTCAATATTTTAGAATACACGGAGCCACTCGCACTACGTACTAAGTTGTTATCATTAGGAACCTCCGAGTACCTACCTCAATAAATTGGTATTTTACTTAGTAATCGTGTTATGAGGTGAATGAACAATGAAATGAATATTGTCATGTATTTATTATCTTTGTGTTATCCCGCAGTATTGGCTGGGATTGAAACAACGCAATTATAGGTCTACGTACGCATGGCATACAGTTTTGGTTGCATGGATCGCGACAGGCGTCGGCGTGTCTGCTCGTAAAAGAAAGATATTCTTTCTTTTACGGAGATTTGTTCATTCGTATTAATCTTATGTAAGGCGAATAAAGCAAAAAAGATATTCTTAATCAAGGCTTAAATGACGCTGGTAGTAACAAGTTTCTAAAAGCCTATTGTGTAATGGCGAGTGGCTAGTATGCATCCGGTTTCTTAACCGGATACACACTTATTTTCCGGGGAGTCTAGAATTGAAATATTGGTATTTTTCAGGGAACAGTTAGTATGGTATAGTCGGGTATGAAAGGCAAACAGCAGGATGGATCTCTGCACCACGCTACCACCGTTGTCTGGCAGAAATCACTATAACCGATAAGTCCGCCAATTTTTAATAATGTAATTTGGTTTGCAATAAAGAATTATTCTATTGTATTGTGTGTTTGTTTTGGGTCTGGGTGATAAGACACTGTAAGACACCAATCATTTTTAGTACGTTTTGTGATGCACTCCACTAGACTTTGTTATTAGTATCTTACTGCGTAATCACTGATGTGTATTTCTTAAATCATTCCAATTCAATTGCACTGTATTTTACAGACAACCTATGTCAGTCCGTATACCTCCCACTGCATTATGTATCAGCCCATATACCTTTACTGCAGGGCAAGGGCTTCCCCTCCAATCAGAAGTACGATTGAGAGGGGTTAGGCTGTGTAGTTCACTGGCCTAGTCAGGAATGGTGGAGTTTTAAATAAGTCACTTACTTGAGCTTTTATTATAAAAATGAATTTACTATATAAAAATTAAAGTTATCAGTTGCAATTGCTGTGTTGGCATACAAAGTAGACAGATTCCGAAACATGATTCACAATCGAGTCATTACGACAGGTGTTGACCGTGTTGGTAGAGTGCAGATGATGCTCGCTCGAAATTCCTTCGATACAGAGAAGAAACGTAACTTTAAGTAGGTATAAGTATGTACAGCAGATAGTGTGATAGATCCAAAAAATATATCAATGTTTATTCATTCACATGTGAATTATTTTGCCGAACTATTGCGTATTTTGATGAACACCATAATTATCTAAAAGTTTTGTTTTTACAGCACAAGTAGGTCAGAGGGTGGACAGGAAATAGTCGCAGGAAGTCACTCAATGCAGGCCGCCGCGCTGTGGTAGTGTTTATGAGGCCTATGCTTAACAGTAAACTTCGCATTCTTGAGGATGTGATGATAAGCAGTTATATGCAGACATTAGATTAAGCCATAATTAAATCCACAGATTAAATTTTAAGCCCTTCTTTTTTTCTTTTTATATCAAAAACATGTTTAGTATGTAACAAATGACTTAGGAGACTGTCCCGCCCTCACACCCACCACTGCAACTCCTGTAAGCCAGGATCAACAGTGGCACGCAATGTAATGACACCGAGCATTGAAGCTCGGCGAGTCTCCGGGAATGTCTAACTTGTCTTTAACCCGCAACGAAATTAATCAGAAAGTTAAATTAATAGGAGGAGTTGGAAATAAATTATTGTCCACTTCCCTCCGTGCAAAGCGGGTGACAAAACAATGAACTAAAGAGGCAAATAACCTCGCAAAAAGACTTTTACGGCCGGAGAAGCCAGCCGTAAAGCACCACGGATTAAATTATTGTTACCTTAAAATGGGACCTATTTATGTGAGCTTTTATACTTGATTCCAGTAATATGTATGGCAAAAACGCCGGAAAGCACGGAAGTTCTTCCTAGTCTCTACAAGGTCCATGTAGTATACAACTCCAGATGTTATTTGCATACTATCCAGCATGGTTTTACGCTCATCCTGCCAAAGACTACACTCCCAAAGTATATGATGCGCGGATTGTTCATATTCGCAATTAGATGTTGAACACGGGCACGCAGGCGATTCGACAAGCTTAAAAGAATGTAGTTTAGACTTAAAGTTACCATGGCCCGTGAGGAACTGTGATACGCAATAATCGACATCTAGCCAAGTCTTTGTCAAACGATCACGCACGCAAGGAAAAAATTGGTATAAATGCCGTCCCTTCAAAGATATTTCCCATCTATTTTGCCATTCATCTAATAGTTCGCTATATACCACTGAAAGCGGTTTAAATAATCTTTCAACTTTTAAAAGTTCACGTGCGGTTAAAAATCTTTTATCCATATTCTCCCTAGTAGAGTAATACATGGCGGCGCGACGTTGCACCTCCAGGTCGACTGGAAGTACACCCGCCAGGACAGGCAAAGCTTCCGTACTAACAGTTCTATATGCCTTACACAAGAATATCAACGCCAAACGTTGGCTCTGGAGCAGTTTTCTTCGCACAGCACCGATAGTAGCCCTATCAGCCCATACGGGAGATCCATAACAAATACATCCTAAGTAAGTTGCTCCATAGATGGTTTTTAGTGTATTGAATGATAGCCCCCACGTTGATTTTGATATTCTTGTCAAAGCAAAAAAGTTCCTTTTCGACTTTTCCCCGACGTTTTTAATATGTTCAAGAAAGGAAAAATTCCTTTCCAAAATTAATCCAAGATAACAAACCGAATCTTTTTTCTTAACAGTGATATTATTAAATTTAATTCGCGGCGATGATTTTAAACTTCCTTTTAAAAGCAATTGGAACGTTTTATGTGGTGCAAAATTTAAGCGATTTCGATGGCCCCAATCACTTATTAATTTTAAACTCGCATCTGCCATATTTTCCAGTCCCGATCTACTGTTTGACTCTATTAGCAAGAGGCCATCGTCCGCATATCCGGTCAAAGAACACCCTGACGGTAAGGGAATCGCAAGAAAATCGTCGAAGCCTAAATTCCACAAATAAGGACCCAGGACCGAGCCTTGTGGACAACCCATCGTCAGTGGTTTCGACACGGCATAGTGTCCAAGTTTAAGTTTGGTTGTTCCGTGCGAGAAATACGAGTAAATAAGTGAATATATATTTTTAAAGCAGCCTCGTAATTTCAACTTAAGAAGTAGCATTGGCCACCAAGCGTTGTCAAAAGCACCGGAGATGTCCAGGAAAATACCGAGTACATATTTGCGCGACGATGTACTTACAGCTCTTCTAACCGAAATTGCCGCATCGATAGTTGACTTACCCGTAGTAAATCCGAACTGATTTTCGTGAAATTTTGGTCCACCCGGTAGCAATCGGGGGACGATAAGACGTTCTAAAAGTTTACCTAGTGACGGCAAGAGTGTAATAGGTCTATACGACTTAGGATCATGTGGAGATTTATCGCCACTCTTGGGTATTATCCGAATGAAACCGGTACGCCATATTCGCGGGAATACCCCTTCAGCAATGCATCTATTAAAAACAGTAAGTAATGCATCGCCGGCCGATATACACGCTTCTTTGATCATTTTATTGGATATTTTATCGTCACCGGAAGCCTTGTTTAAGGGCAAAGATCGTACGATGTTACTAAATTCATCAAATGACGAGAGATTCGAATCAGAAGAGTTCGGCAGTTCTACGGCCCACGTCCTAATCTGCTTGTGGTATTCTGTGTCATTTTCAACACTATCATCCGGAATTAACGAGTGTAACAGAGCTTCCGTTGTCTCCTCAATACCAGTGGTGAAGTTGTTGTCAATTTTTAGATTCTCAATATAAGCCAAATTGATTGACCTATTTGCTTTGAACTCATGGTATAAAGGAGACCACGGACCTTCACTATCTAACCGAGCCACAATTTTTCGTAACAAATTTCCTTTCGATTTTTGGACAGCCGCTTTATAATGCGATCTGGCAACTCTCAGTTTATTAAAAGCAGATGTTATTGCTTCCCCTGTGACGCAACGTCTTTTAAGTCCGTTATAACGCCTACGCGCTCTGCGAAAAGTCCGACGTAGCTGAACAAGTAAGTCATTCCACCAATCACACCTCCGAGTGTGTGTAATGGAACCTCGACCGATGGTAACGTCTGCGCAATATGTAAATGTGTCCGACATAATCTCGGCACAGGATTCAGCGGATAAATCATTGCGAGTGAAGTCCCCGGCATGTCGAGCAAATAGCGATCTAAATAAATCCCAGTTGGCGCCTCTGGATTTATATCTAAAATTAAAATTATGTACCGGACCCTGTGTCAATCTAGGCAAGAACTCGTACACAATCAGGCGATGGTCACTACACGACGCGTCCGGTAGGACGCGCCACCTATCAATACAGACGTCTCCACTAGAAAGTGTGACGTCAATAGAAGATTCGCCCATAGGGCTACTGTAAGTAGGTGGTGCATCGGGGGTGTTATGTATTTCGAGATTCATCTCTGCAATGAAATCTTCTACAGCGCAACGTCGCTCGGTATCGGTGGAGCGATATTTGCCATACCAAAGGACAGATGACGCATTAACGTCAGCACCTATAATAATTTTATGCCCAGCGAGGGACCGCAAGACATAACGGAGGTGATGCAGATGAGGACCCACAGGATCTGAGTATTGAAAATAACAGCTCACAACATAAACCTTACAAATCGGACTAGACACCTCAGCGACAGCACAGTGTGACGTCATAAGATTACGCACTGAGGTGATGGTAAGATTAGAACCCGACACAAAAATACCTGCTCGTGAGTTGTTATCGAGTTGTACTACCTTACTACGTAATCGCGCATGTTGGTATTGCTCTTGAACTAGAACGATATTTAATTTATAATCGTGAATTAACGTGTCTAATTCTGACGTCGCTACCCTATCGTTATGAAGGTTTAACTGACCGATTGTAAACTTATCCATAATTGTTTAGTATTGTGTCGACAGAAGTAATTGCTCGATTTTGTTTTTATAAGTTGGGCACTCTTGAGACCCACAACGATGGTCATGTGGTTTTTTAAATCTTTTACAAGGCGCACATATTGGCTTAAATTCCGGGTTCGATTTTTGCGGGCACGCCTTAGTTTCGTGAGACTCAGCACAGATGGCGCACGTTGGTGTTTTAACTGTGCAAAACTTTTGTACGTGCCCGTAATATTGACAATTTAAGCAACGTACTACTTCTATGTCATCAATAAAACGGCAGGTGGCCCAATCAATAAAAAGTTTGTCTTTCGTATTCATTAAATGTTTGCGAACTTCCGAGTCTAATTCTAAGCCTATCCATTTACGACCGTTATCTAAAAGGCGTCTGCGAGTTATTTTAACGGACTTTGCAAAGTCATCCTCCTTTATGGGCAATTCGTCCTTGATGTTTTGACGATATAATGCTGTTAAGAAAGCGCGGTCTTCCATGGAGGATGGCACGTCTTTAACTAAAATACGGGGGCGGCGACCCTTCGGTTTTTCGAGACGCAGCCCCGCCGATTTTATCGCGTCGACAGATTCCAATTTTTTTATTTGTCTGTCATTTGCAAGACGCAGAGCAACACCAGATTTAGCGGTTTTTTTAACCCCAACGATTTGGAACCCATCGTCACTAGGATTAATTGCTTTAAAAAGCGCCTGTTTAGTCGCGGATGACGTCTGTATATCAGCTGACCGTTCGCTCGTCGGGTAAGCTATTACGCACGGGGCAGGGGCGCGCGGCTTCACTACCGGAGCGGGTTTCGCTAAACGCAATTTTAAATTATCTGAATATGTACTAGTGGACACGTTAACACGTTTGCATTGATCCAACTCGCGTTGCATATTAGCTAACTTGGTTTCATTGCACGATGATTTTAGAGCCAGTAAGGAAACAATCGAAGTTACGCGTTGCGTAATATCTAAAACGGCCGACCTATTTGCAATATTCATGCGCGAGCCCTGGTCATTAACGAGGTCGTTTATCTTAGACAAATAACTCGATACTTCCAACACCATATCGCAATAGTCCGCGCGGCTCGCGTCGCTGCCGTTATCTACAGATGAAGTATTCGCCGATTCAGACAATTGAAGACGTTTGGATTGAACGGGAGAAACCGATGTTGGTGAATTTACATCGCTGAATAGCCGTTTCGCCGAGCTGGGTGACCGAGGCGTGAGTCTACTTTGACCGAAAGGATTTGGGCCCCGATCGGGCGGATCGTCATTGTGAGCCGACATTTACTTATCAGAAATGAAATGCAATTAATTTACTATATATATTGGCACTAACACGAAATAATTAATGTGAAACAAATCAGCTGACTGACCGGCCGGGCGATTTTTATTTCGCAGTACCCACTGTAGAAAAATAAAAGTACTTACCGAGAATAAATTTGAGTAAATCCACTTATAAACGATATAAAACTTTAAAAAAACTTACGAATCGCTGCTGATAATACGATACCATACAACAATAAACAACTCACGAACCGATAATTGCCGTTAAAACACACAAAACACAATTATTAATGACGAGCACGTAAACACGTCACTACACTGTGCACCCGCGGGAGGGGAAGTGAAGTAACAAATGACTTGTCACACTGTTCATATGTTTATTTATTTTTATCCGTGTAGGTTCAAGAAAGTAATAAATGTTTATAGTAGGTATACCTGATTGCAACCGCAGTACAGTGAAGAACACAAAAAGGTTGACTGTGCAGATAGGGCATCCATCGACGTGAATTGTTTATATCTCTCTGGCAAATACATTTATGCCAGCTTTATTGTAACTTAAGCGTCGTACAGCACCGGGTCCCTATAGGAGTGGATACGAATATCTTACGAACAAAAGATTTGTGTAAGTTTAAGGTAGGGTAATTGAAGTGTACGTTCCATCGTGACTCAGTACAAGATTCGAAGTTCCCCCACTCGACATCGCCAGCCGTTCTGCCGCTGTGCCGCTCTGCCGCCATTGTTTGCGCCACACATGAATAGTCAGGTAAGACGAGTTTGTTCAAAGCACCGTGACATGTGACAACATTGCACTAGATTTTAACTAGTGCAGCGTGACGTAAACTAGTTTTATGTCACGTTGAGGGGTAAACAAGTAGGTAAACAAACAGGAGACGTGCGCGCGGTGCGCCTAACTCGCTTGTTTTTATTCGTGACTAGCGCCCGGTTTAGTGTCAGTATTTTTAAGGCATCTCAAAGGTTTGTTTTGATACTTAACCTGCTTTGTCTTTAGAGTTTTACGAGGAAATTTTAAGTCGTTATACTAGTAGAAGACTGGTGACATTTTTTGTAATTAAAACTCTGAAGAACACAACTTTAATGTACCTATACCTGTATAATTTTGATTTTAATAATGAATTGCATATTTTGTAATACACATTTAGTTCCTTAAGAAGTTATTGGTGAACTTTGTATGAGAAATATCCAAAATTTGTTAAAAAAATGGTGAGAGATTTGTGAATAAATGGCATGTTAATGTTTCATGTTGTGTCCTATTTCCTTAAATTTTAGGTGGCGATAATATTACTCGGTGTCAAAAGATATAAATGTTTGGGATATGACACTGTAATTTATACTTGCAGTTATCCAGTACTCAATGAAACCCCATAAAAAGGTGTTTCAACTATATCTGCTCTTTTGACTCTTCCAGGTAGAGCTCTTAACTTAACTTGGCCAATACAGCTTAAAAATGCCTTAAAAGCTAAGCAATATTGCATTAGAGGTGATAAATGTCACGATTGCAAGTGCGAAGTATGGAACTCATTGCGCGGTGGAGGCGACGCAAGCGCTCAGTCATCGCGCGGGCATAATTAGAAAGCGCATCGATAGTCAGCGGCGATTATCTGTGACCGCCCTTGCAACACTGCGCTTGCACCGGCCGCTGCTACCACCGCTACCACTGACGTCACTACCACTTCTGGTAGACAATAACGTGGTTATCAGCTCTTACGAGGCAGATTGCATGGAAGAGCAAAAATATGATCATACGGTTTTCAATATGTGCCTCAGTGTTTCCATCCGTTATTCTTTAATTTAGGCTTTCTGTCATTATGGGATAATTCGATAATATAATCATGATTTAATTGGAAGTAATACATCAAATTTTATTACGTTAAAAGAAAATTTAAGGAATAGTCCAAATGGAAGTGGCTGATCAACTAATTGCAGCTTATATGCACCTAACGAATTTTGAACTAACTGTTATTTACCTTCTAATCAACAACTGTATCGAAACAGAAAAACAAATTTAATTGAAATAACCTTCTTGTTGACTCTCCAAATCTATAATCGAACCCTATCGAAAATTTTGATTAAGTCCAGTCACAAATTACATTGAAAATTAAGTAATTAGCAGCAATTTATTAATTAAGCAAAGGTGAAAAAAAAAACATTGGAGTTGAAACAGTCATTTCCCAATACAAACAGTGCGAAGTTGATACGTAAAGAATGTTATACAAACACAGCATAATTTACTTTTTATTACAAGGTACATACGTATGTTATTTATTGTTAAATACCTAATTATTTTATTTTACTCATATTACTATATTATTTACTCATTCATTAAACTTTAGATCTTATACCATCTATTCGTCGGTAACCCTAGGTTAACCCTATACATTTGGCTAGTCTTATGAATAAAGGCTCATTCGCACAAGGATATGTGACAAGTAGACAGGTTGATAATAATAAAACAATCATTTAGGTCACAATACCAGTCCCCAAAATAGTACCAGTATATTGTTCATACTCTAAGAACATAAGGGCGAGCGGGGGCTTCGAAGATAAAATCACTTCCATTTTCCGCGGCGTGACAATGTGTGACGTCACGGCAGTGCCTCGTGGAACAATCATCATGGGAACGGCGAACAGCGTGTAGGTACCATATAATGTGTACTGTATCGGTATCAATGACACGTGACACGCGACACCAACTGTTTTTGTTCGCCTACAGTATGAGGGTTAATTAGGAAAACGAGAATGCGCAGTAGTCAAATAGACTTCATTACGGACTTGCAGAAAAAATGTTAAACAGATGACTATAGGACATTAAACGTATTGTAGAGGTTTGTTAGTGTTTGCTTTGTAATTTATTTATTTACAACTTTGTTGTAAACCTGTAACTTACAATAAAGAAATTAGAGAAATAAAAAAAACGTACGTAAGGCGGTCTTACAAACAACCAACCATGGGATGCATAAGAGGGAACGAAAGTTTTGGGGTACCATGAGGTGTACGAAATGTTAAATACGACAATAGACATATATCTATAAGTATATATATAAATAATTGTATACACACATACATACACCTAAATATATATATAAATATTAATTTGCTTAACTTACTAGCATTACTCTCTCTCTCGGGTCCCATACATAAATACATACAAAAACTCACGCCTTTTTTCCCATTTAGGGTAGGTAGAGGCGGCAAGACACCCATTTCGCCTTGTATGTTCCGTCCCATGATGTGATAGAGGGTGAGCCTGCTGCTATATCAGGTACAAATTCCTGACTGATGAATATGAAAGATAATGAATAGAAATATTCAATATCACTTTGCCCGACCCGGGATTCGAACCCGAGATGTGAGCTTTTTTAACCGTACCGTTGTTGTCTTAAAAACTATGTTCAAAGTTATAATTCATTACGGTGTTGTTTTATTTTTAGTTAATATTCCAAATTTAAATTTACAGTAAATAATATTTTTAAAATGGGGCTATTTTTGCATACAGATTGTGATTTATATGTGTACGCCTTTGAGATGTATATTAAGGCTTTGTGTACGTCCGAAATAGATAAGGCTTCTAGGGTTAAAGTTTAAAGAAATAAGCAAAACCAAATTAACAAAGTAAGAGGATGTCATCCTAATACATGTATTAAAGTTTAGAGATCATGAAGTAGGGATAACTTTGAAAGAAGTTATCGATGTGGTCACCAATTCTTTCGAATAATGTAGAGTTCTTTTTTGCAATAGCATCAGAAAATGAATGTGCCACACTTGTGGATAAGTAAATTATTATTAGAGTATCTATTGGTGGAAGATGAATCCGTCTAACCGCAATCCGGAAGTAGACTGGCTGAACCCGAAACGCGATACTCGTATGGGGATCACTATGACGGGTTTTAAACAATGTGTTAGATGCTTGATATCCCAGGGGATGTCTTTGTTTAGAGACTTTCCCGCCCTCACTGCACCTTCTGTCAGCCAGGATCAACAATGGCATACAAAGAATTGCCACCGATCCCGGAGCTCGGCGAATCTCTCAGGGACAAGGGGATGTGTATGTATATCCTACTATTATTAAACTCCTTGAATAAAGTAGTAACGCTGCATATCTTTATTTTGAAATGTTCGCTTTCTGCAATATCAACAGCTGATAGATCGACAGAGCTCTACCAACTAACATTACTTTTTTAACTATAGTTAGTTAGCTATAGTGACTTTCAATTGATTTGCTTGTATCAATTAAATTACTGAACCTTCTACTTATGTCATGTGTGCAAGTCCATACATCTATCCTGACCTATTGTAATTCATAACATATATTTTTTGTTTATACTCGTATATTCTTTGCTTGTTTGGACCTAAAGATTCTTATTCCACCCTGCTGTTAAGGTAGAAACTAGAAGGGGATCAGGCAGTGAAGTTAATATTTTTAAACTACATATTATTATAAAATAACTGACATATTCTTATTTCCATTGATGGCAGGTCTCTCGTGTGTGAAAGGCAGCCTGGTTCTATTTCTATCGCCAAAAATAGTGTAAATGTACTGTTGTGTTTCGGGTTGAAGGACATTGTAGCAAGAGTAACCACTGGATATATTGAGACTTCACATCATATGTCTCAAGATGGCGAGCGTAGTGGAATGCCAAGTAATGCTTTGTAATTAATGGTGTTGTATGGCTTTGCTGTCCATGAGTGGTAGTGATGCTTACCATCAGGCTAATAGCATGCTCATCTCGACTTTTTATAACAATGAATTGCGAGACGAGCATGTTCGTTCGTTCGCCTGATGGTAAGTGATAAGACCACTCATGAATAGTAGCAAAACCAAGCGACACCTTAAATTACTGCGCTCGCTGTCCTGAGACATAAGATGTTACGTCTCAATGTGTCCAGTAGCTACTCTGGCTACAGTGTCCTTCAATCCGAAATACAACAGTGCATTTTCACTACTGTTTGGCGGAAGAAATAGACATTGTGGCGGTACCTACCCAGGGGGGCTCTCATATATGAGAGAGTCACCAACAGTAATTTGTCTTTTTGTTTTTTGATCTCAAGTTTGTACGGAGAATCAACCTGCCGGTTTTCTGACATATCTTAACTTTCCTTTATTCTTCCTTGATTCTGGTTACTAATAAATACTTAGATAAATTAAACAAAAAATCCTCTGAGATATCATGAACATAATTTTATGGAGGGATGAAAGTAAGAAGTTACTTTCGTCCCTACATTAAAATTTTCCAGATTTTGCCAAACATATGACCAGACCCTAAAAATCATTAGATTGTTAACATCGCTACACGCTTATGCTTTTGCAGAACCGATTCGCTGCCAATCCTGATGGCACAGCGTTGTGAGCGCAACTTAGGTAGGAGGGAGGAGGGCGGGTTTAGCGTTGATTTAAGTTCGTCATACAACATATCTGTGTCATGTTTCATCTCGCGTTACTTTATTCCTGTTCTCCCCAGTTGTTTTTCTGTAGTCAATTTATCGAATTATGTTTTTTGTAATATATTAAAAGAGATTCGATCACAACTGACTTACTTGTCAGGTGTGGTAATGTTGAAACGTCAGGGACGTCGCGCTTACAATGATTTGGTTGAGATAGTAAATCGCAACAAACACGTGGAAATCATCGACGTACGGCGACGCACCCTAACACACGGGTGGTGGTGGCCAGACGCCACCTCGTTACGTAACTATGTATATCAAGTACGCGCCTACATCCTAGTGGCTATACGTATTGTAATAGCTATCTGTTGCGTCTGTCTGCGGTGTTACTGTAACTCGAGCCGTGCTGCGCACCGCGCGGGGCTGGTGCACAAGTCGCGGCTAGGTCTCGTCGCGAACACATAATATGCTGACAAACACAACTCTATTATAATCGTGATTCTGCCTAGTTTAAAGGTTAAAAGGTAAAGCTAACGAAGGAAGTGAAGTTCGACAGAGCGACGGCGTCCGGCGCGAGGAATTCCGCCTCAGCGGTCAGCGCTCGCTCGAGCAAAAACATTGGAGGACTTGTTGATACTGTACGTAGAGCGGGACGAGTCTCGGGTCGAGGAGCCTGTGGTACGGTGGCTTCACGACTCGAGCTATTAATACCAAGCAGAGGTCAAATAATATAACAAACGAGTCGACGGGCGGCGGACTACATACAGCCACGCTCGCGCGAAGCCCTACCGGAGGGGCTCGACTCGACGGCTTCCATCCAGCTCTAACGCGCGAGTGCGAACGGCACCGCGGCGTGAAGCCTGGCGTGACGTCACGGGGCGAGGGGTACCGCGGCACGAGGGGGGGTGGCACGCAGCGCAGCGCCGCGCGACTGCCAGTGCACGGCCGGACGCCGAACCGCGCGGGAAGGTCCAACATGTGCGCGCGGTGAAACAAATAAATCGCGATGTTGTTCGAAAGCCCCAACGCTAAATTGTTCCCGGCCTTCAACATACCTCCTCCGGTGCGGCTCAGGTGAGACCCCGGCCCTGCGGGGCGCGGAGACGCGGCGGAGCGGCCGGCCGCCGCCGCCGGGCGACGCGGCCGCTCGAGATCGCTCGAGACGTCGATACAACAGCGCGCCTCTTAGTTTTTTCAGTCATACTCGGATGCGATGTGATTTAGATCGTTCGATCTGTGCGAGTGAGCCATGTCGTTGTGTCGCGTCTCCGTGGCCCGGACATGTCGTGTCGTATCGTGTCGTGCGCCGTGTGTCGCAGCCGGCCACCATTACGGAAGCCCCACGCACGTTACAACCGTTTGTGATGGAAACAATCGATTTGCGAGCGCTATACCGCTTGACACCGCTAGACAGCATCTACGTAGCTTATTGTGAACGAATATCGATTTAGCAAGTTACAACAGTCCCTGACACTGACTGGAGACCGGGCGTCTGGCAGCGTCGAGATATCGACAGCTCGCCACTCAGGCTCCATATCATTCTAAGTATCTACTCAACGAGCTGAGTTCTGAATGGACCTTATGTAATGGCTGCGACCCTCGTTTAATAATAACAGCTGTGCGGTGTGCATGGGGCTCGGTAGTTGCAACGGTACGCAAGTGGCGCCGGCGGACGCCCTGTAGCCGCCAGTATCGTCAGTCATGTTACTAACAATGTGTTGTGGCACATTGCTTAAATAAATCGAATTAATTATTGCAACATCTATTCTCTACGTATTAACTCATAGAACAGTCTCTTCTTTGTCATTCATTCATAGTAAACATTTTTCAATGAAATGTCAAAGCTTACGTAGTACGTGGTAACGATTACAAATTGTTTACCTTTTTGCCTTTGTATTTGGATAACATCCCTTACATTTCACATTGAAACTATTCTAGGCATTCAGAAAAAACATACTTCAAGATATAAACACCGGCTTAAAATGACGTCACTTGTGTTGTGAAATAGTTCATCAACGCTTTGTCCGTAATAAAAACCAAAGCAGCATGTTTAATTACTAAAATGGACAATATGGTCAACATCAGACCATTCTTCATATGAAATTCTATTCATAGATACCTATGCCATCTAAGTCTCATGTAACACTGAATTTACATATTGACTATTAAAAGCAATGAAGAAAACGCTCTAAGACATTGGACTGGACATTTTAACCATTTACAGATAAAATATTGTCACTAAAAATATACTTCTTTTGTGTTGATAGTCTGACTGTATGAAGGGTGCAGGATACATTCATTTCGTTAACAATCAGGAATATCCAGAACGAAACTTCAAATATCATGTACGGTACATTTTGAGTCAAACAAAATCTATAAAGAATAAAGATGTTTTTACACCAATACAAAACCCAAGGTGACACAAATCCAGCTCATGTTTTATTCCGAAAGGACCGAGTTTACGATGAATTTTCATCATTCAACAGTCTTTGTGGAGCTGTAATAAAGAAGGTTGCGATTTTTTGAAACATTTTTGTTTATCTTATAATATACCATAATAGCATACCGTGATGCAATTTGCATGGTAAATACATTTGGCGCAATTATTGTAAACATTATGAAAGATTTGTATCTCACAGGCTTGTTTCTGACTATTGTCAATGACAATCATTTTATGAAAGAATTTTCTTAAAAGAGCATTTTACAAATTCAACATTCACGTTTTTAAGTGTCAAATTACTTATGTTTTCGATTCAAATGTTTCTAGCAGCATGTCATCCTTTCTTTGTTTCCCCAACTATCGCTTTTATGGTATGAATATAGCATACTAATAAAACACTTAGCCCTTGATATTGTATAGCCAATAATAAATAGAATGTCATGGTATAGCCCAAATCCTGAAACATTGAAAAAGCCTGAAGGTCAAATCGAAATAGTATTATGTTTATTAGTAATTGAATATACTGCCCAAGCTTTGGCTATACTTCTTGGTTGATTATATCTCGCATATATGAAAGCTGTCAGTTTTCGAAACAAATAAAATATGACCAACGTAACTGATCCAGCAACCTACGTCATCGTCACTATCTTTAACGAGTCTTATTTCACTGGTGCTATGTCTGATAAACAGGTACTTAGATTCAGACAGTAAAATAAAGTTATAAAAGAAATAAAAGAGCTACGATTTGGAACAACAGTAGCAAGTAAAAGTAGTTTCGAGACACTTACCGGTAAACCAATAAGTTGCCACTAGATTCTCAGTTGGAATAGAAACTAGGAAAATTTCAAGACGGGTTTGAAATAACGTAGCACCACAGTTTTTATTCTTTAGATAATTTTGTGAACAAAACTGTACATTTTTACTAAATCACAAGTATAAAACGAGGAAAACTTTAAAGGTCGGAAATATTTAGGTTTTTACGAATCAGTGAGTTCGTGGAAATATTTATTTTTTTGGTTAAATCTTTATTTAATGTACGGGCTTACAAAAATACCACCCTCGGAGCTAAAAATATGTCTTGGAGTTCTAATTAAAATTGAGCTTTGAAACTGAAATGTATGAAAAGAAAAATTCTTGCGTAAAATGAGAATATTATTATAGTTCGTTCTGGTACTATAGACAATGAAGCAATCCGTGTTGTGCTACTTGTTTGAATAAAGCAAAAGAGCAATAAAGCCTGTTCGAAATGAATATTGACGACGTCTCTGGCGGTTGAGTGATTCGGTCGTTGGGAAACGATGAGAATTCACTCTTTTTCCGCAGCTTATAGAATGTTTGGGTTAAGTGAATATATAACGCGTCTGTTCGTACCATTTAGCAATTTAAACCACATACAGAATAATTTCGCGGATATAATTTTCCTCAATATAGGAAAAATCCGAGTAAAGCGAGTCATAATTCTACTAAACACATTATTTTTGTGGTTTTCTATACGATGTTCTAAAGTTGCCCACAGATATTACTAAAGGTTTTGGTGAGAACTTGTCTGGAGACATTGATAATATAAAGAACGTTGCAGAACGGGCGCATTATGTACAGTCCCTAGGGAAGTGAGAATTATGTTATAAAATGTTACAATGTTTGTATAAATAAATTACCGTCTAGATAGTTTTTTGAATTACTGCCAAAATTCACAGAAAAGTGTCGTTGCCTCCTTATATCTTTGGTGTTAACTCAAACAGTATTTAAAATCCATTTGTTCGTTTCCAACAAGATACATTTCGAGTATATTATTTAATGTACCTAATTAAGAAATTATCGTTTTTTATTTTCGTCCTCGAAGACATTTTATTTTGATGTCAAATTGCATTTCACTCTTAATTAAACATCTATAAACATGAATTGTGGACAAAAACGATAGCGGTCCACATTTATTCGCATTCCATTAATTTAGGCTGACAAAAATGAAACGAAAATATGTAAAAACTGCCGTTATGTTATTATGAAAGTGATATTCTGGTTGTATGGGGCGCTCAAACAATGCTCCCCTCACAATATCCACGAAATATTTGGTATGCTTTTGTAACAATATGCTTTCGAAAATTTTAAAATATGTCCGAATACGGGCTTTGAAATGCAATTAGAACAAAGTTGTATTGTATTTGACTCGTAATCACATCCTTTATCCGTCCTCATGTAATAGGGATTTAACAATTTGGCTAAAGGATACATTTTCAACCCGACTTCAACACTTCTTTGAAATGCTTGATGGTCTTTACAATCAAAGAATTGATATAGGAAATAGAATGGCTCACTGCACCTTTTAAGTCCTTCATATGATTTGTTACTTACGATGTTATATCTTTTCATTTAGTTAATATAAAGTTAATTTACTATTAAGCAGTGGACAATAATAATCACACAATAACCTAATCATAAGGTTCAAGTTTAGTATGAACATAATATTGTCTGGTAACAGAATCAACGGCTAATTGTAATGAAGATGTATGAAGTACATAGTGTATGGATATTTCTAGATCTGCGGAAAAAGACATACAGATATTCAGGCAAATGTCTGTGATAATAAATATGAGGGTATCAATTCATACATTAAATAATGAGTTGAGTATGGGCCACGATAGAATTATTAAACAAATATATTTTGCTGCGACTGAGCATACAGACTATTTAAATATTGATTTATAAGTCATTGGTGGATCAGGATCAAATAATAGCTCATACACATGAATAGATTCTATTTCAGTTGCAAACAATTAAGTGTAAAGAGAAAATTTTCGATTCGGTTTCATGTTCATTACTGATGTAATCTCATGAAGCCTTAATTTAGATAGCTATAATAACGTCATTACTAACAATATACTTGCAATTCATTCCTTTAAGCATAGACATGGTAAAGAATAAGAGAATCATAAAAATCTCTTTGTATAGCTTTAATCATAATAGAATTTCGACAATAAAGCCATATAGTAATCCATTTCTAGCTTACAATAGCTCACTACAACAAACCCATTACTGAAGCGGAGATGTATATCACCTGCGTTGGTTAGGGCACCGGACACGCCATGTGTGCTGGGTATGGAGTTGGCTGGAAACCAGTAAACATTTGCTTTGTACGAGACATTAGGTCAGTGCCGGTTGTTGTCCAACAGACTTTGATGCTACTGGATTCACTAAATTTGTACTAGAGGATGCGTTGCGAGCTTCCATACTACTTAATAAATTATTGGCAGTGAGTTCAGCGCCCACTGCGCATTCTATCACTTTGCTATGAAACTCTCTATAATTTTATAAATATTATATTATTTTAATTTACCCCAGTATAAACTTTATAACGCTGAAAAAATATTACTAAAATCCTATTTATTATATGAGCTTCATATACCTAGGATCTAGAAGTAGATAAGAAACGAATTCATTTTTTTTTCTTTAGTTGCAACCAATACAAGCATGTTTATTACTTCTTGTAAAATCTGAGTGTATTGGATTTTTCTATTCATTATCAACCCAGAGTCAGGAACTTGTGCCCGATATGGCGATAGACTCGCCACCTATCACATTGTGGGACGGAACATACAAGGCGAAATGTGGGTGCCCTGGCACCTCTGCCTACCCCTTCTGGGAAAAAGGCGTGAGTTTATGTATGTATGTAAAATCTAAGATTTCTCAGTGTAACATATCTAACAGCAAGTAAGAAGATTCACATTGCAGAATCATAAATATCCAGAATAGATTTTTGTTTTCATTAATCAGTAGCTTAGAATGGTGTTATTATATCAGATGTCATCATCCCACATTTAAATAAAACATCCATTTAGCGGTCGATGAGTTAATTTAATTTAAATAATCGGCTATTAATGATATCCATAGGTAGAAAGCCAACAAGTAAATGGAAATGTGTCAAATATTAACGTAGGTCAGTTACTACTATTATGCATACTCGTATATTTATTCACAGTCGTAACTAACACGATTGTCATGTTCTGTGTATTCAGTAGTAATCAACTAGTTTTGAGAAGAAATGAAGATCGTCAGTGTCACGAATTCTTGGGAATCTGCTTATACATAAACATCACGCCTTTTCCCAGAAGGGGTAGGTAGAAGTGCTACCAAGACACTCAACTACCCACTATCTTACGTCTTGCCCCCCATTTTATATAAAGCATGATTTTTTGCATTTTTGTACTGCAAGGAGGTCCAACTTTATATACGCGTTGATATATAACAAACTATTTCAGATTTAGACGTGCAGCATACATTTCGATATACACCTGCATTCAGCCGCTGATATTTTAAAACTAAGGTGCATTATATCTCCATGCGCCATCAGGAAGTGGAGAAAAAAATACGAATCACCTGCGCCGCGTGTTCGAGGGTGAAGGAAGCGGGCACGTGGTACAAAAAATACTACTCGGGAAATCAATCGCGTTAGGGTAAATTTATTCAAATAGTTTATTTTACTATATTATTAGCAACATAATACTAAAAACGATTATTATTATAGTGTATAGGACTGTAGTTGGTGCCCGGCCTGGGGTGTCACATTTGGGGACGGAAATAAATCGTGGAAATGTTCGGGCCGTAAGTGACAGACTCTATCTACACCTTTAGGGAAAACGTGTGAAATTATTTGTGAATGTATTAGTGTTCTTCACACCGATGAGTTTTTTTTTGTTCATTTACGGTGTCCCATTTCTACAGAGGAACCAGCTAGATAATAGTATAAATTAATATATTTTTTTACTAATGTCCTGTTGGGGATACGGTTTCTTTAATTCATGTATTATATAACCTTTAGTCATGACCATTTGACAAAATTTCTGTTCTAGCCATTGACCACACAGTTGGTGGACTGTTGTCTGATTAATAAAGGGTTTTTTATCTATCCATAAATAACATTTGACAGCCTCAGTGGCGCATATGATGAGTGCCGGCTGTGAAACGAGAGGTCGCGGGTACGATCCTCGTGCCGAAACAAATATTTGTGTGAACCACACGTATTTGTTTCAGGCCCTGGGTGTTTGTGAGACCGAAAAGTCTCTCGTACTTCCTGATACCTACGACACAAGATTCGATCTTAGTGTAGAGTCAGGACTTTGTATTTGACTGTTAGGCGTATTAATTTATTTATAAAACATGCATTAAATTATTTTAGGAAGGCCTTAGAATGCTCCGGGAACCACCACCATCGTGGACGGTGGACCACCGGTAAAGAACCGCTGGTCACACTTTAAGATTCTATTTACCACAATATCATCTGATCAACGGAGTTAATTGCTTTTATCCAACAGTAGAACTCGGTCCAGTATTATATAAAAGATTAATACTTTCTGTATAGATTAAAAAATAGGACACTCGAAATGGCTGATCCGTCCTGGGAGTAATCTCTTGCCGCGCTGATTTGCCGCGTCGATTCAGATGACGCTCGGGATTTGCGTCGCGAGGACATGATCAATTGGACTTTTAAAAACCTGACGATGTGACATTATTTATTAATGTAAAATACATTACTATGTTACTTTTAAAGCTGATATATTATTATAAGTAAATAAATTTTTAATATCAGTCGGGTCAGGTATTGATACTCCATTATTATAGATTCATACTTAATGTTGTATAATTACTAGGTTATTGTTCATGAACTCTACAAAGCTTCCACTATGTTAGCTTGATCAATAATCAAGTTAAGTTAATGAGTGTCCTGATGGATTCATAATAAATGTTGTGAAAAAACTGCATGTACTCGTATGGAGGGACATTGTACACTCTACATTTTCCTTTCACCATATTAAAACGTGCCCTTTTAGGACTCTTTGCAAAGGATAAAATTCTAAAGCCATATTTTTTTATAAATATATACTAAAAGTATCTTGTTGTGTTGTGTATGTATCTATCTAAAAGTATCTTCTTGTTGTTGTTGAGTTGTGTTGTGTGTGTGAACCACAGGTATTTGTATCGGGTCTGGGTGTTTATGAGACCGGAAAGTCTCTTGTAGTTCCTCACGACACAAGACTCGAATATAGTGTAGGGTCAGGACTATGTATGTGCTTGTTGGGTGTATATTTTTATGTCAAAGTCTTTAAGAAAATCTTTCTCTGGTCTCTACAATTCCGGTTGAGACGTCATAGTTTCCTGATATCAATAGAACAGCATGTTATCATAATAAACCTCACCGTACGTTGATATTAAAATAAATATAGAAGTCCCAATGCCTCCAGATACAACAATGTGATACGCGATAGCTTGAGGCGCGTTTCTGGGAAGCTCGCGCGGCGGCGCGGCGCGGCTCGGAGCGGCGCCGACTGTAAACAACCACTGCGTTTCCTGCACACTGCACACACTGACACGACCACCGACCACGATTTTATACCATTGTATACATATGCACGTAGCTTAGCACCGCGTTATCACTGCACAGCGGCGCACATTCAAAATCTGAGAGTTTCAAAAAGTGATCATCCCGTGTTATTAATGCACATTCAAAATTTTACAGAGCTTCAAATATTCATCATCATATTCCAAATTTAAATATGAATCGGTAATCAATAGAAGCCCCTAAAACCACTTCTTTGATATTATAGTAAATCTTGTATCAGACATGTCCCAAAGGGGATATGGACGTCCCACATTATTTAATATGTTTGGGTCTTAGTTCTTAGTTCGCCGGCTCAATGCGGCTTCGTGGTTATAGGAGTTTTATTAGACTAGTCAGTTTTGTTTCAGAAAATCTCTGTTCGGTTATCCTACCTAATCACTGAGCTATCGGATTAAAATGTTCTGACAGTCTATTACCGCGCATTTTAACGTTTAAGGAAAACTTGTTAATAATATGTTAATAAAAATTTCTTTCTTGTTCCGTATCCGTACCAAACCAGTGCAATGTAATGAACTTTGACCTAAGTCATCTTCATGCAACTCTGGGTTGTAGAGCAGTCCCGAGCTCAGTAGTGGAAGATTATTTGCTGATACAGTACAATAAAATGAATAAAACTAATGAAATACAATACAGTATAATTTATTCCATTTCAACGCTATTGCCAGCGTTCATTGCTGGTATAGTTACATCGCGCGACGTGCTACTGACGGCTGGCAACATTCCTCGCGGGACTCGAATCGATACTCCGCCGTAAATCAATCAGCTTCACAAACCATTCCTAGTTCAATTACCGACGTTTTGTAATAACTAACTTCGACACTCATTGCATTTGTGTTGTTTATTATATCAGTATTTTATGTTAATGCTGTCTAAATTAGTATATGGTTCACTACTGGCCCTTTGAACGTTCAAATACAGTATTAAAAGTATATCGTCCATGCATACATCGCCACACATTATATTGCAACAAAATTATGCGTTAGTCTGTTGAAAAAGTATCGTCTCATCATATTGTTTAGTTCTGCGTTGATATCTATACTATTGTCGGTCCAATTATAGCTATAGGTTTTCTAGAACACGTTTTTAAGAAATCAAAGAATCTTTTTTTTATCAATTCGTTGTGTGGACAAACACACAAATTATGAGTGACAAGAGATTCTTATTTACAGTACCCCAAAATCTTGGTCTATCACTATCTACACTACAACACATCTAGAATAAGTTAATTGGAAAATATAACAAGTACAAGAGAGCAAATTCAACGGTACAATAGGCTCACATTGTCCACTTTCGCCATCTCAGCCACATAATGCGCAGTTAGCGGTTAGGCGATAATTCGATACTTTCTAAACGAATCGATTTGCTAGCGATGGCCGATTTTAGGTAAATGTCTTGGCTATTGATAGCGATCAGAGGTTTAATACTTTTTACATTTCTACAAATAAAAAGCATTGCACACAGCGTGTTTCTCCACGAATAAGTAGATGGAAACGAGAATGAATGTGATAAGTGTTATTAATTCACAACTCTCCAGCCAGTGCCTTCATTGCTTCATCAATCCAAATGATGAAATCTTCTTTTAATATTTTGCCCAAGAAGAGTTAAATAATGTTTATAGGGTTACTATTTTCCAATGATAACTTGTGCTTTTGTTGTATTGAGCTGATAAGTAATTTCAGCTCTATCTCATTTCTTTCAAGAAAGTCAGATTTTTCTTAAGTTTTGTGTCACTGAAAAGAATCCGAAATTATTGCGGACACTACATATTATCATAAAACAATATAAAAACAAAAAGTTTTTAGTTACTCAGAGGCTTTTGTTGTCCGTCTCGGTGTCAGCGAATTTCCTCAGAAAACGCAGCCGACTCTAAAGGCGTCACTTTTTATCAACCATTTAAAAACGTACCAGAGAAAAGTTGAAGTTCGCAGATTTATCTTCGCGACAGTATTTATAGTTTACCTTATAAAGACTCCGCCGTCGTGTTCTACAGTTAGAGACGCCGGGTCAGTCACTCTACACGCCTACACTCGCGATACAATGCTTTTGTACCCACTCTGTTTTGACTATTCTATGCAATTAACAGGTGAAATTTAAATTACTTGCTTTACCACGCAAATAGCATAAACATAGAGGTAAAATATTGGAAGTGTCATATGGTACAAGTTTTTGCGGATATGCGGTTTATTCCACGGTTTTGTTACATTTAACATTTTTGTAATAGTTGTTTTACACGAATTGAAATTATTTATTTAATTTTATATTAACTATGCCGTTTCCAAACATTGTTCATTACTTTATTCAACTAGAGTTACCCCGACCGGTACCACTCAACATCAGGTGTCCGTACAGTCTACTGCATAAAAGATGTCATTAAAATACTAAAAGTAAAAAAAATACTACATTTCCCTATCACCTCCATATAGACATTTTTGATCACAGTATTTGCTGAACTTATTATGATGCTGTTAAAATACCGCAAGTTTTGTATTTTTACCAAATGCCAAGTGTTTAGCACCTCAAATAACATTATGTAAAAGGCCACGCGGCATAGATTCTTGTATTTGAATATGCTTTTAAGTTACATTTTAAGAGTAAGTAAATGAACAATTGTTAGTTCAGCCAACACCTACACGTCAGACAACTTAGTTTAATTAGTCCTTCACAAGATATTTCATTTTTGACGAAGTACTGTCATCTCTTTGGAACCCTTTATAGTTGTATTAGTTCAGGAATGTCATTCTTTTAGCGACGTAAAAAGTAGTATTTAAAATTAGTTTTAGAAGCATGTTTTAAACACAACCGCTTTGATTATATTTTTTTTTATGCCTTTTGGAATCACTACCTATTTTTGACTAAAATTATATAGCAAGCATTAGCTGATTAGTTCAAATATATATTAGAATATATACTAAGATTTAATAATCTTTGTATATTTTAAAGTTTATACGCACATTTAGCAGGATCGAACTTTTTCTTTCAAAGTCGTTCAGTTACTCTACAAGAAGGCTATATTGCCATGTCATGATTTTCATTCAAATTTATCGACACGCGAGTAATTCTCTCACAAGTGCGGTGAACAGATATAATTGCCAATTTGATGACAACGATACGAACGCGATTGTCGTAAAAAATAGAATTAATAGTCGACTGGGTATCATTAACATGAACACTATTATTCATTTGTAACCGTAGTTTTAAGCTTATTTAAATTATATTTATTACTCGTGGAGTAAATAATGTTGACAAGAACTATTTATAGCAAACCAAGGTCTAACGTTACAGCACCAAGCATTTTTGCATATCTGGCTAATGCCAAAAACGGACGCGATTAGTCAACAATGCAATGTTTTGATTACTCGTTGCTCGCTGGGTCAGACGCTGCCCGTTCTATAAATAATATGAACTGGTTAACTTTAAATCAATTATCATATGCCTAGGAATCACTTGTTTGGATAACTTCCCTTCTATTTATTTCTTGATTTTTTAAAAATTTAATTGTTAAATTTTCCTTCAATTTAGATTTATGCATTTCGCTTATCATGCTTAAAATATTTCTGCCCTTTGAGTTATTAAACAATGAATTATACGGCAAAACATTAAACCGTAGTTATTTTTATTTATAACTTTTACTGGCTTTTACTTATACCACTACAAGCACAATCGACCATACTCTTCAAAAAAGTTGAATTCCCGTATAAAACAGTTTGTGGAGCCTGCTTCTTAAATAAATGGGAGCTTGTTGCTATATCAATCGATGTCGGTACCTACTTTAAGTCACAAAAAACGAAGAAACTAGGAATGTCCTAGCAGTGCCAATGAACTCGAACACTGTAAAGAAATATATTTTTTATTTAGTCCCAAGTGCCCTGATTTATCGGTGCGAATTTAATAAAACAAGTAAAGTCTAAGAAACTCATCTGTTCCTACTTAGGAGGGACATAAAAATTCATAAGTTTATGATTGTTGTTTAGAAATTAATGTGTTCTCGGAGGTGCGGCGGTGTTCGAGATTCTTGTTTGCAAAGTGCTCTCCACTAGGGATTGGATCCCGTAATTGTATTGGAAAGTACACATTGTCAACTAAATATATGAGACTTCGGTGATCGTTGTTGATAATTTGCATATAGGAAGCATTCAGAATAAAGCGAGATTACACGGCTATACTCATTTATTTTTTAAGACTCAGATATTAGATGATTCCTCTCTCTTTCTCTCTCTTCAGCCACAGGAAGCTCACAGCTGAACATAAGTCTCCCCCAATATTCAGATGACTATGTCAGTATAAAGAGACAACGAACCCATACCCAACAATGTAACTCCTGTCATCCAAGATGAGTATTGGACCGCAAGAAACTATAATCAAATTGGAAGCTTGGGTATACTCTTACAAACATAAAGTTTTCAAACCCATGATAATAAAGAAGGATACAATAGTTAAAAATTAAACTGTCGTTGTTTTTTTTTTCTAATTTATTGTTTAGACACATAGGTGGGTGTAGTCATACTTCTGCTTCTTCTTCTGAACTTAGTAATGCCAGTGAGATAGGATTGAGCACGCTCCGGGCGGCGCGGCAGTGTGACGTTGACGTCGTTAGAGTAATGGCTGGGCTCACCTGAAATCCATTTAACTGGATCATATTAATGTTAACCGAATTCAAACTAAGTTACGCAGGCTGACATAGGGTTGGCGCTTTATAAATATGAATTAACATTCAGTGACATAAGATACATTTGACGAGTAACGAAAAATATTTAGATTACAGGGACTTGATAAGGCTAACACAAACAACAGTTTTGCTTGAGACTAAAATCTAAACCGACTTTAGAATAATGTAAAATGACATAATTCGCGTGCAGTGGTATCTGTATATTGCATTCTGTCATTAACCTAGCAGCCTCTAAATTTGAAAAAATTATAAGATACATAATAAACGCTTTTCCCATTAACTAGGTCACGCAAATCATTACCTACTTAAAATACTGAATTATTCAAATTTTGAAAATACAAAGGTTTCAGAAACGAGTCACAGTTCATAGCGGTACTAGATAGTCGACAACCCTGGGTTGACCCAAGCTAATTTAAGTTGACGCGAGCCGATATAACGCAACCTAAACACACATACAACTTAAACAACGTGTGATTTTGTTTATGGCAACGCAGTTCGTAATAAAGTTATGATTTCGGAGCCATATTGATCTTATTCATTACGTATTGAATCCACATCCAACGTATTATTAAATTATCAGGCATCGATACTAACTTTCTGAGATAGGACTAATAATTAAATAATAATCCAACATTGACACAAATAATTCTTCAGTATGTTACGTGCCTTGTTGCTAACTGTCAGGGCCATAGATAATACAGTATATAGGAAAGTCAGGGTGTTAAAAAATGACGAATTAGTTGGGTCCACAACGGTCGGTCCCGAATTATTTACCTCAGTACCGTGTGGAGATCAAATCTGGGATCCAGGAACCTAAGTGGCTAATATAAGTTATTATAGTTCCACTAAAATCAATAATAATTGGAATGTAGGTATGTGTAAAATATTTTAAGAGGGCTAAAAAGGCTTAAAAAGGGCTAGAGAAAGAGGGAAGCGGGTGCCATGGAAATATCGATTAGTTATCCACTCTCCGAATGGAACGCAATAGCAAAGTTGTTATTTCACGCCGACTTATATGGCTTATTATATGGCTGTAGTATGGATTTGTTTAAATACAGGTTATCACACGTATTATACGCCTAATGTTACGTCGTGACGAGCGTTTCGTTGTGTATGGCTTTAAAAGGGAGTGGATTCCCGAGTAACCTGTCTGGCGCTACCAAGGCTTATGAACTCGAGTGTTACACGTTGTCGGTGTGGGAACTCGACAGATCTTATTCAATGACGTTTAGTAGAGAATTCTTATATTAGTGGATTACTATACAGCATGGTATATGAACAGGGACAGTGTAAATGCACGTACATAGTAGCTTCAAATAATAAATATGCCTTCGATTTAATTAAGAACCAGTAGCAGTAACAGTAATTTTAGATGTCGTAACGTCAAGTCTATCTTTTTCGCTAATCTATATTTTTGATCGTAAGATATCTCGACGCAGAATTCAACGACCGCTGGGTTTTTTGCCGGCATTTCGGTTCGCAACACAATGGAAACTTTTATAGATATTTATACAAATCACGTTGTGTATATTATATAGTAGTTTATCCATTTAAAACTGCGTAGCAAATATAAATGACCAAATAGATTGAAGTGTTGGAAAATAAAAAATGTGTCTTAGCTCCATGGTATTTAATAGACTCCAACTTTCTTAAACCATTAGCGTACTTACTGTGTTACGTGGTGGCGGACGTTTCTATGTTATATCCGCCTATAAGTAATGATAGCATGACGATGGCGTGTCCGAAATATTCACTGTATATGGAGTAATCCCATAGGCTTTTCATTCATATTTTATAGGCTGTTAGGTCAGCCCACAGGTCAGCCATAACAAAACTATCTACGAAGTCAAATTCAAAACACTGTTTTGTTTGTAGGCAATATGAAATCAGATAGTGTTACTGTCTATATTTGTTCAAGATTTGATAAAAGATCCAAAAACCGTAAATATTTCACTGGAAACCTCCACGAGAAATCTGGAATGTAAATATAGATTGAAGGACTGTTATGATCATGGTCAAGGAAACGTACATAAGGAAAGAAACGTTGAAAAAAATGTTAAAAGCGATTAAATATTGTTCAACTGTAATTGTTAAACAAGCAATTAATCAATTGTCGTTGTACAACTCGATCACGATGGATTAATTGCTATCAAACATTAATTTTCTCAGGCAATAAATGTCAGATCGCTAAATAAAGATGTGAAGTTGAATCTTTGACATAGGGTTTATTAATTTAGTCATTACTGTTCCCAGTGCAACTGGTAAGTTTTAGTCAATTAAAATAATGGCAATAATGTTTCTCTAATGTAATAAGTATAGAGTACTTATGTCCAGCATTTTATAATAATTACGTGAGGAAGCTGCCGTCGTAAATCAATTAAAAGACTCGGATATTAACTTTTCTTTGTACATAGACATACGACTCCATAATCAGATTAAAACGGAGATGTGCATGAGGAGAAATGTGTTAAATCCCATGAGGGCAAAAATATTTTTATTCCTTTATTTCACGAATTTTATTTACCTATTTGGATTACATTCGAAACTCTCCATAAATCATAGTTAATGTATAGCCTGGCTTTACTATAGAAAACATTTAAATAAAGTTTTATTTAATAGATAAATTATTAAGTTGTTAACATATTCAAACCGTATAGACATAGTTGTTACTTTTTAGCTAATACTTTTTACTTGAAGCAAGGTTGCAAAAAACACATTGCAATAAAAATCTTAATATATAACACAATTGGCTTTATTAGAATTTATTTATTCATTTATTTAAATATGTATATTGAGGTTCTTTTCCATCATAATGGTGATGCAACATTAACCATACAAGTAAATATTCCTTGTTTCTATCCCGGTGACGCGAATACCGTGAGTAGGGGCGCCGGAGAGGCGTGCGCGCATCTGCCATTACGTGAGAAGCGGCAACGTCGCACCCGATCCTTTGTTATGTACACGTAGCTACACAGAATATCCTAAATCAATAACTATAGGGCTTGATCTTGATACTGTATAGTGCATTGAAGTTAGAAACTGTGGAAGTGTTTTACGTCCTTGAATTCGACATTGACAGCTTTAATCATAGATAGTTTTAAAAACTATTTTAGTTATCTGTACATATTGAATATAGATATTAGGATAGGTTTTACATTGTTGAAATTGGTGATTTATTATAGACTCTACCTCAAATTCTGAGCCCTTGAGGTGTGTTCATAGCGGATTTCTTACTTTATCTAACAGTATTTCATAAACCTGCTTGTAACAATGTTTCTTACATCAAGTAGTCATAATCTATTGTTTTAAATTTTATCTATTAATTTCAAAGAACGAGCAAAAACATATTTTGCATAACACTTAATAACATCGTTAAAACAACGTTTTTGTATGTAATAAATACGTAATCAAAGCTTCTCAAGAATCGCACTGCTGTATATGTATTACCCTCTTAAAGGAAGGCCCGGTTGGCCGCCTCACAAATCCCCTGGGAACAACCGGGAGCGTGTACAAAAGTGAGAAATTTCACCGCACGTCCTTTGTACAGGTAAAAGGTAAACAAAAGACTTTGTGCGGCCTCTACAGTGGGACAAATGCATTCACTTGCCTAATGAGCTCCAACAACAACATAAAATGTTTTGTATATGTTAATTTTTTATTTAAAGACAAATATATCTATGTAGATGGACTTGTGAAAAATATAGTGGCATATCAATAGCATGCGTTGAGGTAGCTGATAGTCTGTGTAGATAGAATTTAAATTCATTTAATTTTTATATTTAATTTAATTTTAAAATTTAGGGCGTTGTTTTCAATCAATTTGAATCTATAAGTTTTAAAAGATTTAAGAGAAGGGACATCACGCGCGTTCCATTTACATAATTGGATGATTTTAGACATCATTAGCCAAATGTATGTACAATCCAATGATCTCTACCGAGTCACATTAGGATACAAGTAACTATGTATAAGCTACGAGTTTGAGTTTAGAACATAAACCAAGTAAGAATTATATACGAGGGCGCGTAGTTTTTATTAACTTTGTACCATAAAAATTTGGAATTTTCTAAACTTATAGGGGCATCTACGGCTTCATTTAATACCAAAGTTTAATTCCAAGTCAACTACTCTAAATAAAAAATCGAAATAACACACAAATAAGAGATCTTAGCACACAATAGATGTGTGTTCACTCGCGTTAGCAAGTTGTGTTTGATGTAAAATACCGTTATTTACACTATTGGAATACTAATATTTACAAAATGATAATAAGCATAAAATTTCATGTTGCGCTGCCACACAATGGTTTCTTTTAATTTGCGGGATATCACGAGTGATTAATTCTTTTTTAATTATGTTAAGCATTGCACAACAAATCCTAATACATACAGCTTTGACAAACTATTTTTATCATACGCAAAATATACATAGAGGATTTTTTATTATTATGACCCTGTTTTGTTATAGTACCTATTTATATCTGTATCAGTCCATATTCATCCCACTGCAGGGCACTGACCTTCTCCACAATCGAGAGTACGATTGATAGTGGTTGGACCATATAATTGTTCCTCACTGGCCTAGGTAGGTAGTACCTACCTTAATGTATATTCAAATAAAATGCCTGTATAAACTATACGAATGATGACTCAATCACTACAGAAACGCCATAAAAGCTCCACTGTAAACAGATAAGCCACTTTGCCTGACAGTAACGAGTGTCGTAATAATAATTAAAAAACAACCCTTCCGAACTTCATAAAAGAAATTTAGGGTCCTTGATGGCGGCCAACAGGTGCTCCTTCTCGCACGCGTTAGATTTTAACGTAAAATCAAGTTAGAGTGAGACGGAGAATCAGAACAAAATGGCAGCCATTTTGACAGCTGTTATTTCTTTATTCATGGTGTTTGTAGGTTATTGGCGTAATCGAATGGTATCCCAACGGAGTTAAGGTTATTTTGGGATAAATAATGGGATCCCTGGGGAATTATGGGATGAGTTATGTGGTGAGTAACAGTATGAGAAAGGATTATTACGCAATTGTTTCAATTCGGTGCTGTAGGAGTAAAAGACATACTTGCATAAATCGCGACTTGAAATCTTTATAGTATCGACAATATGTATATTTTTTTGTAAATTGTTTTCTACATGGCTGTAGACAGTGGACAAAATCTAGCAACAAAAAATACAACTTAGTTAAAGAACGTTAGTTGGCTTACGTTCTTTTAAATTACTTTTAAACAGTTCCCGTAGTCAATTCGTTACAGCGCTTGTAACAATTGGAAATAACTATCTCTTGCTGGCGGTTACACTATTCGGATTGCTCTAGTTACTGTCAGAGGCATTGGTGTAGTTTTGTTCACGTATAGAAATAACTATCTTCCAATACGCCATCCTTCTATGAGTTTTATAGATTTGATAAAATCCTTTGAATATGAAACACACCGGTAGGATCTGAATGAATCTGTAGCACGCACCACGCTAATAGCACACGACGTTCGGTAATAATCGATCTATTGTGATGGCAGATAACACTGGTCTGCAACGAAATCCTCCTTTAAATAAAAATATGATAAATATAAAGAGCTTAACATACTGAATCTAAATCTGCTTCCTATTGTTTGCTATCACGTATATCTTTTTTAAAAAAAATAATCTTAAATATGTCGAAATTCTGTATTTTTTGTGAGTCATCTTTGCATTAACACTAATTTATTCAGTCTGTATCATATTTTTCCAAGCAAAAACGACTTAGGTTGATAGAAAGAGAGAGAACGATATCGACTGATGGTAGTATTGGAATAAATAGCAATAGCAATCACAAATAGCATGTGAAGTCGATAATAACATTTCACAAATTATATTAATACGGTAAATTTTGCGATGTGCTATTGTGATTCACTAAGCCGACCGGTTAATATTTTTCTACGATATTGCTGTGAAAGAATGAGTTTTTACGTTTGTTTTTTTTACGAACCCATTTAAAAATAATAACAGAATAGTCAATTGTGTGTGTTTAACTTTAGATGTGAAAAATGGTTATTATAATATAAGCTAAGGTTTATTGTTTACTTATTCTGTGGGGACAATTAGCAATAGCAGAAATATAGAGCATGCTAAGGCTTCAAAAATAACATGGTGGTGATGTTAATTTGAAATAGCAATAATTTTACATTACTAACTGATGGTATTTTGACACTAATGCATACGCTTGCGCAGTTCTCGCTATGACTGCATGGCGCTCAGTTCGATTTAAAGTTGTAAAGTGATTGTTACTGATTTTAACCTAGTATTTCGCCAACCAAAGAAGATGATTTGGTATTTTGTAATGATGCTAAAGGACTTCTACAAAAACTAGGTTTTCCTGAAGGCTCAGAGGAATGGCGACTTTTTATTGATTATGATTTTACGATTTTTGGTTGGTTGATTTGTCGCGAAACTCCATTAGAAAATATAAAAGAAAAAAAACTACTAAGTAAAATGATGGAAGCAATATGTAATTACATTGTCTTATGATTTTTAATGTTCTTAGTGTGATTATATGTAATATTTTGTCCTAATTATTAAAACGTTTATTGATTTTTCGAACAAAAAATTATTTTCTTTAAAATTCCCTCACAAAAAATATATACGTGATACAATTTTTTTAAAACCCAGTTTCTGTTGAGAATGATCACATCTATAATAATCGTGCACAATAATAAGAAGGAGTACAAAAAATTTTTTTTTTGCAGACCAGTGTAATTGGAATTGTAACGAGACACTCTGCGTCCATTATAATATACATTTCATCTGTAATATAGGTGGAAAAGATATATTTGCATGCAGTACTATTTAGAAAAAAAATATATTTTTAAAATTAGGTTAAATTAGATAGGTGTCACTAATAGGTAGTAGTTTACTATGCTGTCTTAGTGTGGCCCCACTCAGATATGTATATGCCTGTTAATATAAAATTTTGTGAAGAATTTATAGGTATTCAGTTTTCCAAAATATATTCCTTTGCGAGTAAAGCATTTGCGAAGTCAAATACGTGGATCTTGGAATCCAACAGTTACTTTCGTTTACATAGCGTAGTTGCTATATACTGTGGCGTAAAAATAGCAATATTATACGTATCATATTATCGCGTTGACGCAATATTATTTAATGGAAAATTATTGAAGTGTTTCCGTGTAGTTTACTTAACATTCAAATGAGCAAGATACCCCAAAATGGTTCAATAAACTATTAGTTCACCGCCATATCCGAAGCCCTAATACTTCGGTTGGCCTCCGGGCGAAACGAGTAGTACATTTAACCGAAACCTTTTTAATACACAAAATGATTCGGTTCACTGGTGTAAATTACAAAGAGGGGATATTGAAAACCGTTTTAATTGAATTAATCCAGTAGTTTAGAGGTGATGAATCGTCATTCGCCTACCCGTGGACGAGCAGAATTAATTAATTACCTATTTAAAGGAGTTAATAAAGATAGCTGATTAAACAAACTCTTAATTTACAATGGCAATTTCTGATTACAAACAGAAAATATTACAACATAATGAAAGCCCCTATTAATATCTTTCTTTCTTTGTTCAACATCCTGTGGTTTGCTTTTATAAAAAATACAAACAATCGAAACATGAACCCGGCTGTGAGTTGCAACCTGAATGCTATATCTGTCTCTTTCTATATTACAAACACTTTGTGTTTTGTCTCTTTTATCAACACCAAACGTTCAAAAGACTTCTACTGATACTCGGCGCCCAGGTACTTGTGGTGTCATCTAAAATTAATTGTATCAGTATAATAAATCTAAATTCTATTGGCGCGTGATGAAATTTGGGACATCAATTTAAAAAAAATGAAATGTATATTTAACACATTGGTCTCATGTTCTCATGTTATAAACAACAAGCATTTATATTCATTATCTAATAGTAATATAATGAAATGTAAAGAGAGAAAATTGTTCGTTATATTTTGACAACAGCATGACAACAACGCATACGGAAACCAAAAGATCGTAGTTAATCTATATTAAATCCAATATGGACATTTAAATGTATCCATTCATCAGCCAGTATCCGTTCGTTGCACGACAGGCCATTTCAAGATTACGTCCTTGACCCTTAACTAAAGACTTGCACATACCGCGCTGAGCAGGCGGGTTGGCGAACGCAGTGCCCACAACCGAAGCCATTTCACTACGTGCGATCTATTGGATTTTAGATTCGATTGGATACCGTTGCAGATCAGTTTTTAAGCTTAGTGTGCTCCCTGGTTAATGTCTTTTGTTAATACTATCATCTTCCTTGTCCTGGATAAGTCTGAGATGGTTGTTCTTCCACAAGGTACTAGTGGTAGGTCTCTCATATGTGAGATGCTGAATGAGTGGGTACTAATGCAATATCTATTTTTCACACCAAATAGCAGAGTAAATGCACTGTTGTGTTTCGCTTTGAGGGAGATTGTAGCCAGATTAACCATTGGATTGGATTAATAATTATCCAGTAGGACATACTGACATTTAACATCTTATGTATCAGGATGACGTAGCCAGTGAAATGCCAAGCATTGCTTTGTAATTTATGGTGTCGTTTGGTTGTTTGGTTTATGTTTGGGTCCAATGCCACTCGTATTGCTTACTATCAGGTGAATTGGTTCGTCTCTCCATTTATTCCATAAAAAAATGAATCTTGGCGACTCTATCAACTTTAGTTAAATTTATTTGAAGAGGACAAGACCGCCAATTATCTAACCAAATATATATTTTTGTTCATCTCTGTATTTCGTGTCATGTGGTGTAAAAGTAAAGTATTTTATTAATATTATTAATAATAATTACTAAACTTATACCTAAATACATTACGACGAAGTAAAGTGACGACTCTACCTGTTTTAAAAGTAATATAATGTAGTAATGTACATTGCAAAAAGCGATCGAAATCATTGACTACTGTGTAGTTGATTAGCGCCTACTATCTGCTGAATTTCATTTAATATTGAACATAATTCGGCTGATAAATTGACTATATGGGATTCCACTACTTTGTACATTATCGTCAAGACATATAAGGGCATCGCCTTTCACTAATGCATACCTTTTACTAATAATTCTATAGATTTATATACGTGCATAACTTAAAATGCATCAATGTTAGTAGTCAAAAGGAGCGTTTAGAAACAAAATAGGTTACACTCGTAACTCCCGTCATATTATTGCAGTTACGTAAACCGCCGGGCTGTTTAAAACAGAATTGGATGTAATGTGCACATAATCTCCAAAAACCGACTATAAAATCAAATTCTCGTTAACCAAATCCACTTAAAAACTCATGGAGGTTATAAAAACAAAATATAAATAGTGATTATAAACACACGTCCATCAGGCGCGGGCTCGATAGAACATGGCGGCGGCGGCGTAAACACCACGCGCGGCCACTGAATATTCTTTGCTTTATAAAAATATCGCTCCATTGTTTATTCTACATTACAGATTATGTTTATTTTATATTACGCTAGGCGGCTAGCTTCGACGATCGACTTCGCGCGGAATTCTTGAAAGTGTAAAACAGGAATGAACACAGGAAAGGGAGGAGGGGTTCCTCGTTGGATTATGGTGCACGTGTTATTTTATTACTTTCCTGAAGCTCGTTAGGCCTTTCGGGGCGTGGTGGGACGTCATTATTATTGAAACAATAATGAATAGTCCAATAACCTTAACTGCCCTTCTATATTTCTTGAAATTGTTTATCATTCATACATGGCACACTACATCTACTTTCCTTCCCATGTTGCTGTTGTACTGGCGGCGGTGATCAGTTTACTACAGGTGAACTGATTGCTCATTTCCTTACCCTATGTTTAAAAAATGAACACACCATATACAAATCTGTCTTTTTGCGGGGTTATTTACCTCTTTAGTTCATTGTTTTGTCACCTGCTTAATGCTTTGCACGGAGGGAAGTGAAAAATAATTTATTTCCAACTCCTATTAATTTAACTTTCTAATTAATTTCGTTGCGGGTAAAAGACAAATTAGACATTCCCGGAGACTCGCCGAGCTTCAATGCTCGGTGTGATTACATTGCATGCCACTATTGATCCTGGCTTTCAGGAGTTACAGTGGTGGGTGTGATGGTGGGACAGTCTCCGAAATAAAAAGCGTCACTGAGGCTGTCAAAATCTAATCCACGTGCGTTATTTAATCAGCATTCCATCCACGAAGTGTAACGGTGTAAAACTATGCATGAAATAAATATGAAGCTTGTCACTTTCATTAGAATAGTGTTGTGTGAGACCGCGCGGCGCTGCCGAGCCGCGACCGCTGAATTACACTCGACACTCGCACGGAAACTCTAATGTACAATTACCAAATAATTCCTATAAAACTAATAATAGACTGACCGAGATTTAATGGCATAATAATGTAATTTTATGCTTGAGCTCTGTTATTTCCAAAATAAAATGAATGGACGTTTATTGGCAAATGAAATCAGTACCTTAGTTGTCTAGCGGATAGTCAGTAATCAGTAGAGCATTAGGTAGTTCATAAAAGTTCATTTTTGGTAATTAATGAAATCTTTCTTTTTCAGGTAATTTCATATTCTGTTAACCCAAATTCTGCGATCAACAACAAGGCGGTAGTACAAAGTAAGTTCGTTCAAAGATATTATTTAAACAAAATCTGTACGGATTATCATCGTTTAAAAGCCTTCTAATACTTCATGGCATTATTTACAACCATGAATGAAATTCTAATTCGATTATTATAACTACGGAAAATCTCCAAAACATATTAAAATATTATAACTAAATTCCGACACTTTATCATGATAATTTATTTATATAAAGAAATAGTTGAGATAAATATATTATTTGTAGTCCATTGCAGGATTGACGAATTTTCCTTTTTCGTAATTTTTGTTTTATTTGCGCATAATTCGTGTATCATTAAGGACGCACAAAATATGGTATATATGTTAACAAATAGGCATTTAAATATCTGCCGTGTAAGCTGTATTGGCTATTGTTCGTTCTTATCAAAAGCCTATTGTCTAATTTAAAGGCAATACCTTTAAATTTGAATAGGGTCTAGAGTACTGCAAAATACAGATAAAGTGAAAACAAATATTTTCATGAAGCTTCTCTAAAACACTTATAGGGTCGATAAACTTATAAGTCTTTAAATAATATTTAATGAGAAGTAAAATTCCGACGTGAATAAAACCATTATCTGAATCTTAAGATTACAATTGCAAGTCGATTTGATCAAAACACCACTTGAACGAAACGTGCGGTGAAACTATTAAGTGAAATGTAGTCATATTGGCATATTGCGATGACGTAATGATGATTGTTTAGCCAAAAACTTGAGAGGTAAATTGTGGAATAAACAGAAAATTAAAAACTTTCTCACCAACATCACTTACAAGATATAAGCCGCAAATATCTTAAATTCATGTTACGTCACAATCGCATTAGAGCCGTCGTCTCTGCAGCTGGTTAAACTTGACCTTACACACATACCCGCACACACAGATATATAGACACACATACACAGACACGCACATAAGCACACACAGTTTTTATTAGTTTTTGTTGTTCATTGTTCTGAACAAGTGACGTGTGCTTCCTGAGACGAGCTTCACCCTAGTCACCTTAGATCAGCGTCATCCCACTCCACCTTTAATTGTTACGCTACCTACGTTTAATCTACTTGCATGGTTTTCAAAAACAGAATTAAATATGCAAAAAAAAAAACAGCGAATGCATTTTAAAATAGCCCAACTCTTGATAGTTTTTCCGTAAATCACCCAAACGTGATTAAACCCTGCATTTCGAATTTCGATTTTGAAAATCTCACATAAAGTGCCTGATCTGAAAATCAAACGCAGTTCATAGCCCTGAGTGTTGACTTGATGCCAATTAGCTGGAAAACACTTACCAGAATACCAATAAATTGGGAAACTGATTTCAATTAATACTTTCGATGAAGTTAAAGTTGCAGTTAAACACCACGATATTTTAGGAAAGCTGATATTCCCATGTTTTAATCATTACCCAATAGGACTCTTGTTATCGATATAATAAAAAATGATTTTGCTTTCTTTGTCTCACAGGACTAATAATCTATCGTCTTTTATTTCTCTTTTCTAATAGCTCTTTGAATCGCAGTTACTGTCACTAAAAACTGCCCTATCTAGTGTTTATACAAAATTACATTTTAAGCGTAGATAATTATGATGGACATAAGTATTTACTATTATTGCTTTTGCATAGTTTTATTTATAATCTAGTGATGATGTTTTATAGAAAAAAATTGTCATTGTAATGTACCCCAATTTTGGAGGAAAAGTATTCCCAACGCCCATTTCTCCAACTAAAGCATCGATTACGTTGAGTGGTTCATACAGATTGCCATAATGTATGTGTTTGTATACATTTCAATAAATTACCGAGAGACGAGTCAACGACTCGCCGCTCAGTTCTTCTTTTGTTTGTCAACCGCATGTATCTTGGCATGTTTTTACATCGACTTGACAAAACATAAATGACTGCAGCTTGTATGGTATGTATGTTGTTGTTCAATTGTTCAATGTGCGCAACATGAGAGAAACCTCATTAAGAAAAATAATTCATGACGAATTTTAAACCCCGACACGGTTTGCCATTATCATCGTTGAACATTTTGAGCCCGTCTCCACCTGCTGCGAGGCATAGGCCTCCATCGTGTTTATTTACTTGGATTAATTGCACTTAAGTATTTCATGTCTTTCTTCTGATGTCGTCAGTCTGTCTGGCGGAGTATCTGTTTATCAGTTTCTCGTTTATGGATCATATATCTTTATCATATACCTTTCATCCAAATTTTATTGATAATAAGTAAAGCAAGTTTAATATTCTATAGATTTCTAGATAATTACTAATAGAGTCGTCCGGATATCATAGCGCAAAAATAATCAAGTGGATTCACCCACTAATGTTATTGTTATAGTGATATTACCATTAAACTTGATATTCAAATACGTTACATCTCCATACCCGTTCAGGAAGTAGTGTTAGAGAGCAAAACGCGATGCGGCGCGTGTTGAGCGAGCGCCAAGAAGGCGTCGCGCGTGCCGCCCAACAAGACGAATAGCTCTTGTTGTTTGGACCTAACATACTCCAATAGTGTATCATTAAACTAAATTTAATTAAGCTATAGATCTTTTTTGTACCTGATAGTTTATATAAACTCTATGCATGACTTGTTGTAGATCAAGTAGATAAAAGATAACATCTTTATCCTGTTCGTTAAGTTTACATGTGATATTATCCTCATAATGAACTGCATTTGTACAATAGAACGAGTTTGATACCAGTGGAATAAGTCGTGTTAGGGTCTAGCAATATCATAGCCATCATCTCACGATTTAGTATGAATGGTCCTCAGCTGGGCCCGCAGCGACGAGGCTCCGACAGTTTTACGACGCCGCGTCGCGCGCGTCACCCGTTTCTATACATAGAAAACGCTAATTTATAGTTTATTTGATTTGCTTCTCATATTTAAATTTCTCTATGGGACGCGGCGGTTAGGGCTGCCAAGTCTGTTGATTTTACTTACGCAGATGGATCCACGTGGAAATTTTTATTAGCTCAATAATTTACTAAAGTCTATTATAAATTAGCAATCAGATGATTGAGAGGTGAAAATTAAGAACTGTCTATATTCTTTAATATTAGAATTATATATTTTTAATATAGACTGTATCTGAAAAGCGTTTAATCTAAGGAATGTAATTAGGTACTTATGGATACAGTAGTAGTTCCAATACCGTGTATCCACAACGCTCCCGGCATACGGAAGTTAGTTTTACTTAAAACGTTCTGTGTCCATACCGAGTTTTAATGGAATTTTAGAGTAGGAGGTTTGCAGGACAGAAATAAAAAAGTTATCTAACGTTTGGATGGAATTCTAACACCGCAGAAGATCGCGAACATATAGGAACTACAAATTGATGGGACAGGGAAAACACCTATGTCTAGTATGTCTATTACTAAGCCTCCATACGTGAATGTTCCCATAAAATCTATCTTAAATATACTGTTCAATATTAACTCAAAATCGCCAACTACTGAATACGGCACCTGTATTACATTACATACATACATACATACATACATACATACATACATACATACATAAGCTCACGCCTTTTTCCCAGAAGGGGTAGGCAGAGGTGCCAGGACACCCACATTTCGCCTTGTATGTTCCGTGTTCCGTGTTTGTGTACAGATGCCCATTACAATTTTGGTTGAAAAACCATATGACAAACTTCATGTACCATAGCGATTGTTTCCTTCACCGCAAAATATATCTGTTCCTTCAACGTTATTATAAATAGAATATCAGCAAAATATAAACTAATAACACAAATAAATATGTTTTGATTAGTAACGAGGCGACGCGCGGGCGTCTTAGTTTGACGTCAGGCGTGGTATTGGCGCAGTTAAATCATCCAGATCCGGGAGATATCGGGACTACTTCCGCTCGCTAAACACATCAGAGGCGCCGCAGACAACTATACTATTGTATGATGTATCGTAAAATATATATTAAAGCATATTTATGCTATTAAATAACAGAGGAGGAGAGTGCGTGCTACATGCACTAAAGCTGTTGTTATTAAACTGCCAATAAAAGCATCAAACGATTAATCGAGACTGTTATTCTAAAATTGCATAAAACGTAAAATATTGTTTTTAATTTAATTATATTAGGCGCTTGATAGCTCTTGAACTGGTTTTGTATCATATTAATATCATCAGTATTTTTCAACCCAACTTGACTTAAAAGTTTCTAACCCATATAAAAACAAACAATATCTTAAAATAGTTTCCCGATCTGTACCAGTGGCTAACTAGTCCACCGTTTAAGAATACCCCCGCTAATAGATTAAGAACAAAGTCCCGCGAGGGTGGCATTCTGTTGAACCTTATCGGGTACTATTGTGCGGCTCAGCTGAGCTCGCCCCCCCTCGTGCTCCACCTCTTCCCTGCGCCTTCTGTCAGAGCCCATCCGACCATGCAATTAAAAATCTGATTCAATTCCACACACTATTGTTCGATACCGTCTTCTGTTTCTGTATTATTTCTTCGGTTAATATTAGAACACTTGGATGATGGTTCGTGCTGATATTAGTAGGTGAGGATTTGGTTTTGTGTAGAGGTAGAGACAAAGAAGCAATGACATTATGTTAGTTGTAAAGTGATCTTCAGCACCCATGAACATTTTTTAATCTTGGGTAATCAGTAATTCATGGATTTTAAAACTAGAGGAAATTGGTGAAACTATGGGTGAGGGTACTCCGCAGGAGGCTGATACAGGTGCCGGTGTCACCGACTTTACAGTCTGGACGCTAGCGAACTTTGTGCTTGGCTGTATCGCAGACAAATTTTGCGTCGATGTACCGGCTAAAGCCTCTCAGTGATGCTTTAAGGAATGAGTAGTTTCTACAAGATCCCTAAGGAGTAACTCGGAAAAAAAAGTAAAGTTTTCTTTACTGCGAATCTACAAGGTAGTAGTAGCTTAGAAGAATATTCGATGCACACAGTGATTATATACATTAGTGTATACATATCTGTATTTTAAACCACTCGGTTGTATTCGTAAATAGCTTGAGGTTGAATTTTCACATTCTTAAATATTTGTGTCAGTTTAGATGAATAAATTTCGCCTGTTTCGGTGACAGTTGATGAATTTAATTGTGACCTAATTTTTAGTGGAATGTAGCAGAACTTCTATATATCTATACATCACGTATTAATCCTCCTACATTAAACTAAATAGATTTAACAAATGATATGTAGTTCACACCACATTTATAATTATTCATAATATATATTATTTTTGTAAACATTTGAAACCCTCGATGTAGTTTGATCAACATGATCAGTCTATTGTTTACGGATTTCCCATACGCGTGCCCTTGACCTCGCTGTTCGAACTTGACCCCGCGGCGCGTAATTTGGCGACCGTAGTGGTCGTTAAGTGGTCACCACTCGTCCCCGATCACAACGCACCTTCGTGTTATTACGTTGCTACAACGGCAACTATTTAAGCCAACATCATCGATCAAATAGACCAACATGTGGCTCAAGGCCTCCCTACTAATGAATATAAGGCTGAGGGCACAATGGGACTACTCATTTTAATTATTAGGATTCCACGGATAAGCCGGTTCGTGTTTTTGTGGAGGTTAGGATAGGTAAACTAAATTGGAGCACTGGAGTAGTAAAAGTTAAGGGTTATAATTAATGTAATTAGGGAATATTAGTGGAATGGCTAGCAAATGAGATTTTTGTGAGGAATGAGTTCATTAGTATGGCTTATCAACATATTAATAAAATGATGTGTTATTATGTAATCAGTAATAAAATAGCAATACTACAAGCTTTTCTTGTTTTTATGCTTCACGTGGCCGCGCGCCTTGTTTACTTTCGCTCGCGGCGCACGTGATGCGTTTTATATTATTACTCGGTTTCCTTTACTACTATCAAATGTACCTTAACCATCGCTTTGTACGGTTAGCAATAAAATGTAGAAAATGAGATATAATTATACGTGATCCACCATTGTGGTTTTTTGATTATGTACTTGGGCTATGTACTGTCATGTTAAAGGTTTAGCTATCAAACGAAAAATAAATTGTTTGTGTATGAGTATTCGAATACAAAATGATGCTTGAGATTTCATAATTTACTAAAAGAATTCCATACAAATAAATTGGTAATACATAAGTGATCGGATATTATAATTTATCGAATTTCGAGCAGCCTAATCTTTCATAACACAATAACAAGAGACGAAAATAGAATACTTATTATGTTGTGTTTTTCTGGCGTTCAAATTGAAGTGCAGAGTACAGATTCTTCATTCTACGCAGACAACGCGTCATTTAATTGAGCAAAACAGAATGAATCGGGTTGCGATGACGTCAAACTCCTCAACAATGCCTACATCGAGCGATCCATTTAATTGTGAGCTATATATACATATACACAAGTTATCCACCACGAAAGAGGTCGGCGCGACCTAATTATAACACTCTTACAGATGAATTTAATCCTTTCTGATTAGTTTCAGAGTCTTTGAGCCTCTTCCCTTGAGTCTTTTGTAGTGCTACAGGCGAACTTGTAGAGATAGCTACTGTTTGGCTAGGAATTATTTATTTCTTCCATTTAAGTCTTCTTCAGGAATGAATAAGGCTTAAAGAATTATTTGTATCGAGTACATGTTTACAATAATATAAGTGCACAAACAATAACCATTAATAACGTAAGTGAGCCGTGTCAATAAGTGTGATGACTTAATGGAATCGCATTTCAAAACATATTTTTTAAATATTTGTTGTTAGGTTCCATATAATATGTAGCGTAGGCTTTATAGCTGTTATGAAAATTAAATAATTCAATATCTAAATCTGTTGTAGGTCTCAAAAATCCATGCTCTCATTTCTATACCCAAATTATACGGACGGATGTAAGAACATCCACTTGGTTTTGTGAATATTTCTGAGGTCGGTGATTAGGTAAGTCGATGGTGTTAATGTTTTTCAAAATACATATTTAAAATGTGGTAAATCTATGCCGTTGATATGTGTCTCAAAAATACGGCTTGTCTCTAATACGTACGTAAAGTACTTGTGTTATTCAATTTTATTCTTCTGAACTAACTATTAGTTCGTTGTGATAAATTTAAAACTATAAAAAAAAAACATTTCTTTGAATTAATCACGTTTTTGTGCCCATTACAACGGGGCTAATGTCAATAAATTAAAACGTGTTTCCGCTAGAGTTTATTGTTGCATTTTTATTAGCGCCATCTCTTAGCCGTAAAGCATAAACATTGTTTAATGACGACCTGTCAAAATATTTATGATGTGGTTTTTAGATTTTTGTGTTAAGAAGCTTCTGCTATACCGTATTCTAAGAAACTATGTGCTCGCAATTGTTTTAGCATTCCTAGAAATTATAATTATTGTAACACGATATAAATTATATTTAATTCCATATTAAACAATATTACACCAATGCCAAATACTCCAATAATTAATATGATATTTTCTGGCTACTCCAGATTGGCATAGGTTTACTTACCGATTTGATTTTTCTGTTTGCTTTCAATGTCTTTATAGTTCTGCAGGATAGAGCGAGTGTTCTTGTTTTTCTAACAACCTTGGCAATGGAAATCTCTTATAAACGACGGATTATGAACAAGGCGGTGACCTCTACCCAACATAATCCCTTAAAATATCTATGGTATGAGTTGATAAGGATTATTAAACTCGTCAAGCAACAAAGAGTTTGAAGCTCCCAACTGCAACGTTGTGCAAAGAGAATGTCTCAAATATTTGATTGGAGAGCTTTTGGATTTCCAATAGTTCGACGGCCTGGAAAGCCTGGGTATAATAGATTCCTGTGCAAGCCACATCGTGGGTCGTTGTGTCGGGCTACCAGGCGCCCATAGCAGGCGGGAGCTCGGACCGGTCGGCCGTGAGCCGGGGTCGACGCACTGCGGGTAATGATCCGCGACCGCTCCACGTCACCGCCACACCGCCACACCGCCACTCTGCGACACTGTGCATGGATGATGGAACATGACAGACATTGCACACCCCATTTTGTTTACCCATGAGACACTGTGTCGCTGCTAGAAAACGCATGCATGGGTATTCTGAGGCCTAAATAAACCCATTATTAGAAATTGTTCGAGTGCTCGGCGAGTAGAACGCAACTGGCCAACTGACACTGTGCTCCCCATTTGTTTACTTTTGAGACACTGTGTGTCCTTGTTGAAAACGCTCATATGGGAGTTTTATGGCTTAGTCTTATAATATTGTTACTATGTATTATGAAATATGTTTTGCTCGCTAATGCATTTGAAACATTGTGATTTAGTTGACCATAACGTGCGGTTACTAGAATAGATTTTAAAATCTAAACTGGCATACCAAAAACTCTAGGTAAATTTAGTTTCTGTAGTATTTAGTCAAATGTATGTTATCATAAAATCAATATGATTTGTAAGAAAATGAATTACATTTTCAGTATTTTCTATCCGTAAACAGTATGAGTTCGTTAGCGAGTCTTACCGCTTGAAATTAATGTGCTCCATGAGCAACAAAGGAACGCGAGATTTCCGCCACTAAACGAGGTTAGGTTTCGACCCACGTTGCTTGATTTAGTTCGTTACCAACTGAGTAATGAATTCCGTATAACCATATGTTCTATCTTTGTGTCTTTGCTTGCATGTGACCGGGATACGAGCAAGCTTGGTGGTATTTGGTTTTACTTGGTGCTTGGTTGCACTACTCTCGGTAGCAGTAAACCGGAACTTTGGCAACACAGTGGATATCGTAGATTAGTTTTTGTCTATCGACAACCAATTACTTCACTGTACCTGCTTTGTTGATACTGCCTCGCATCAGCCAACCACTTCATGCGATACAATCAAGACCAACCGTATTGCTCTATTATTTTTAAAAGCTTGCCATTTTTTATAAAGAAAAAGAAGGCAGCATGAAAGTGGCAGTTGAAAACCACGCCATCTTATTTTTTTTACTTTTTTCCGTCGTAAAAAAACGTGTAATGGCCTGCCACAGAATGCCCAGTCTACAAAGTGCACACCAAGCCGCGTGCTGCGCTAGTAAAGCACATTTGCGTAGTGAGTAGAGTGGTGGGATAATTCGAGTTCGCGTCGAGGTCGCCGGTTCGATCTCAAGGCCAATGGGTTTTTATGTGTGGCTGGCATGTATGGCACAATCAGCTGATTTGTGAAACGGCCAGTTTAAGTCGACGTCTACCAGAAGAATAATTTGAAAATTAATTTGATACAAAAAGTTCGGAGTGAGTTAAAATGTTTATGGTTTAGGTTTCATAATTAATTTTTACAATGCAAAACATTTTTTTTTTGTCAGTCTTTGTACGTAACTGTTGTTTCTCTCGTGTCCTCCATTCCTACCCATGATAGTGTGTGCGTTCATGTCAATAATTGATGTGAGCAAAATCAATTATTCAATTAGTTACAGCCACGAAATAGAGATTAACTAGAAAGCTTTGATAATTACTTGTGTAATTAGTTGGAATATATTCTGTTTGTTTAACTTCAGTTGTACAGAAACTGTTTATTTAGACGCAATCAATCAATTCAGCCAATAATGGATTTGATACTAAGTTAGTCAATTTTAAATATATTTGGCAAAACAAACATTTCTGCATTCTATCTGCAACGTGTATAAAATATTATACGCCCCTTAATTATGATATAATAAATAACATACTTATAAATAAAGTGGAAGACATTCATTATTCTTATTTCCATTTGTAAATCAAGACGTGACTGCGGATTTAAAAACTCTTGCTTAGAGTGTAATAAAACGTCATTATTTGTCAAATAAGTGTTGAACTGAATAGAAATATTCGCATGTGTAAAGCTTATTATTTATAAATATTTATATATTATATCATGGATGTACCTAAAACCGATTTACCGCGGGAAATGTTAATAACGGAAATAAAAAGTGCTGCAGTGGGTCAGTAAAGGAAATAAAATCAGGGAGTAGATACGCAATATATGCTAAATACTTATAGTTTTAGAGCCCATGCCCCTTGGAAGAGGTTACAATTTTCAAGTAGTAAAGATTTAACGTGATCAAATGATAACCTAAAAATTAGAAATAATACCTTTAAAATATGACTCATTTAAGTTTCAAAATACGTCAGAGAAATGTTGCCTTAGGAGATGTTAATCAATAGAAACCCTACGCCTGAATCAAAACCGGTAATAGACCGACCACTAGTCACTATAAATTGGCGCGTAAATTTTTAGGTTAAGTCCAAACGTGTTTGTAGGTTATGAAATATAACTTGTTTGTGTTGTAACAAATTGGTACCGGTTCTCACGTTATATCATATTAAAATGAACACGGAGAGACAATGACACTTTTACCACCAACTCTATGCGCATTTTTAGCCTCCGCGGCGCAGTTGGTTAGACGCCGCGCCATCGGAGATATTACAGGTCGCGGGTTGGATTCCTGCACCGAGACAAATGTTTGTGAGGCCCTTAAGTATTTGTCTGTTTGAGAGACCGAAAAGTTTCTCGTAGCTTCTGATACCCACGACATAATACTTAATTGATCTTAGTGTGGGGTCGAGACTATGTCAGTTACAGTTTTAGTTATGTATTATTATTATTTATTAACCATTCCGAAATCAAATTAATGTGGAATATGCAATGTTTCAAATTCTTAAACCATCATTGCATAAATTATATCATAAGATAAGTTACCTCTAAGACCAATTGGTAATTACGAGATTCTCACATCTAATTTATAACCAGTCAGACTCATTGGCTATATTTGGATGGCCAATTAAGCGTAAAGTACTTTTATATGTATATGTAAAAATAATTGTAAATAAGATATACCACTAGCGTCTTTCGTTAAATCAACCATGATATTAACCCTAATAATACTAAAAAGAGAACTCTTACAGGACGTAGCCCGGATGCAATATCATAATTTTAAACCTATTTAAAATTCAGGATGGCTCCTAGTGACAGATCATCCTCCCAGATGATTTATCATCGTCTGAGATACCTGCAGCGATAAGTATCGGCAATGGTACACGGCTGGTTATTATCGGTGGTGAGATGAGTGGTGGGGCGGAGGCTGCGCGGCGCACGGTCGAGGCCGGTGTCGATGACCCCACCATTGTTCACACGGTACGCTCTGCTACATGGGACGCAGATCAGCCCGAGATCTTGCGCCTTGTCATGGCTACAATCAGCAAAACAAAAAACTAACCTCGAACGTAACCTCGCATATAATACTAAACTAGTTGAAAATATATGCTATAATTGGAATTTGAATATTCACAAATCTCTGACAAGAATTGCCGGTTTATTAATATTTATAAGGCTATGATCCAAACTCGAGATACCTTTGATCGCAGTGCTGTTTGGTGTTTTAAATATAGAATTTCTGTTACCTGATTGTGATGTTTCGGTTATTGCCACCATGTTGAATGGTGCCTAATGACAATAATATCATATAGTAATAACAACCTGAATAAAAGCTGACACAAAGCCCACTAGAGTTATGAAATCAAAGAGCTAATAGAGATTATTGAAGAGGACAAATGATCGTGGTCGTTGCAATTGCAATGACGTAAGATGCCAGGATTTTAACATTGATTAAAGCACCGTGGCAGATGAATGTATGTGCTATTATAATAAAATTCCTAGTATATATGAATATTGAAATAATCCAATTTAGGCAGAGGCAAGTTTTTACCCTAGTCCACTCTGGCTAGCCTAGAAGGAGTAATTGTAGACTTTTCAGTTTCCACACGTTAAAGAAACTCAAGTTTTCTCAATGTTCTTTTTTAAATTATTGCTATGCACGGCGAGACGAGCATGCCATTCTTCTGATGGTAAGCGATACGACCGCCCATGGACAGTAGCAATGATTGGCATTCCATTGCGTTCGCCATCCTAAGACACAAGATGTTAAGTCTCAACATATTCTGTAGTTACTTTGGCATTGGCATAAGGATATTGTACCTTCAAACCGGAACACACAGTGCGTTTACACTACTGTTTAGCGGGAGAAATAGACATTGTGGTAATACTTACCCAGCTGAGAGACTACCCTCTCATAGAGAGACTAGCAGAACTTCCTTCACTGGTAAAGCTGTGCTATTAAATTAATATTAATTATTTCTTTGTACATACCTAGATGCATAATCAGTCAAATGTTCTGCAACACGTTTGTCGGACACCGAACACGCGCTCAAACGAGTTATATCGCGGTGACTCACTGCGCAGATTGCCACGTGCGTGTGTGCAATCTATCACAGAAACACACACACACACACACAAATATCGCCGCACTGCACTTAGCCTTTCAATAACAGTCTAAATTACTTTGATAGCGTGTCCGGAATATTGTATACACTACATAAATAAAATGTTTGAAATAGCTGTTGTATTTATATCTAACTCACGTGGTTCTCGGAACCATTGCTCCACAAGGGTTTCTTATTGTATTGTTTACTTATCGTAAATATTACATAAACTATATTTAATTATCAAATAAAATTACAATTAATTAACCCTATGAATAATCATTCCACTTCGAAGTAGGAATATGGAATGCCTATTCTTACAAATAAAAATGGACATGAGCCTTCGATTGACGTCATAGCTGCATCAGCGATTTTATATATCAATAATTATTTGTTATAGTGTCGCTGCAACGTCAGCGATTGTCTTCTAGCCTCGCTACGTAACTCCTCCACCCTCAGAACGGCGACTATTTTAGCACGTTGAGTGAAAATGTTGCCGGCATGTGTTCAGGGTCTTCAATTGTCCTTGATGTTACAGTTGGAGGCTGCTGGTTGCCTTTACTTCTGCATAGTAGACGCCGGGTTATTAAGATGACAGCGAGAAGAATTCCACATAGTACTATCATATAGAACGGTATAGTGGTGTGGTACAAAAGATCTGTATGCACGTTGTCCACTTCAACAGGAGTCTGCATAACGACTTTATTCTGGATGCCGTGAAGTCCTTGAAGGTCGACGGAGTTCAAGTTAACGTGAAAAGCTGTTGCAGATTGCTTCTTCGCGTCGTAGGGTATTTTCATCAGCTTAAGGGGTTGACCTTTGATTTCATCGTAGTCATTCGCAATTATTAATTCTTTAGATTTCAGGCGGCATCCAATGGGGATGGTAACTAGAAAGCTCCCTTGACATGTTGTATAATCTTTTTGGTTACAGATGAGCTGCACTTTCGTTTCTTCAGGAAAGGACATTATGTAGTGCTGGTCATCAAGTTTCTCCATGGCTTCTTTCATCAGGGTGACTGTTGTGAATTGGCAGGATTCCTGCAGGACTTGATTATTGATTAGTTCTAGAATACAATCAGGTTGCGTCCGGAGTTGGTGGGTTTTCCCTTGTTCACAGAGATACCAGTTTTTCAACTTCGGGCATTCAGCCTCTATGTACATGAATGAATTCTCGTTAGTTGCAAGGAAGGGAAAGGATGGGATAAGAGCCTGTGAGTGCTTGTTAGGTACTACTGATAATTTATATAAGTCATAACTATCCTTAGAAAAAATTGGAAACTTAAACACAAAAACTATTTGCTTATCACTATAATATGAACCGGGTTTTATAATATCGTAATATTCTCTCAGTTCTAAATCTAAAATCTGTTCGTTCCCATAAGTACTTTTTAAATTTTTAACCATTGATTCTAAAGTCTCTATATCTATCATAGAATGGTGCATACTAGAAGAATGTATAAAAGCTAAACTATTTTCAATTCTAAATAACTCCTGAATCAAATCCTCTATGTTCTCGCTAATTATTTCGAGAAGCTGAGCAAGTTTGGCATATTTAATTAAACTATCATCCCTTAACGCGTCACTTTTAAGTATAAGTTCTAGGGTAGTATTAATTTTATTCTGGTTATCGACAATCTGTGCTAGCACGTTACTATGTTTAGTCATCCACTCTTTACTCAAACTTATGTGATTGTTGAATTCGGTAACTATTTTATTCTGATTAGTTTCTAGTGTTTTAATTGCTTGGTTATATTTTAATGCGTCTTCATGATCTAAATTTCCAGTTAAGCTTTTTATAATGGAACCTAATCCATCTACCAGACCTCTTTTGACTCTATTAGGCTCTAATGATTGTAATTGCTTTAAAACTATTTTTAGTTTGCTTTTGAGATAATTTAATTGGATTTCATATAATGAATAGGTACTATTAGTCATCAAATTTTGACAATTAACTAACTGAGTGTCCAATGAGCGAACGTTACTCTCGATGTTATCTAGTTGTACGTACTGTATAAAAGTATGATACAAGTCCCAGTCTATAGGGAAGGAGCCCTGGTCCATCATCGAGGCTCTCAAGTTTTATCTCTTGAGACCGCACCATTAGGAACATCACTATCGGTAACCTGTAACAAATTAGCTGCTTTGGGTACACTTTTAAGTCGCGACTTGGCTATAGGACCACGTTTCTTTGAGGTGTAAATATGTATCGGCAGGTCAGCTAAGACGGTATCCTGCGTAAAGCGTGGTGCTACCTTTTGTCGACTAGCAAGAGGATTCTTTACGAATATTTGCTGTTGAGGAGCATATTCTATCTCAGGTTCGCGAGTTTTATTCCTATTTTCAATTAATGCAGTGCGATTAGCAAGTGATGAAGAGTTGATAGTATCATAAACTTGCTTCATTCTATCCCTATGAACTTGCACATACTGTTGTAACAAGTGTTGTGTTATGTCGATATCACCGCAATCTCTAGGGTCATAGTGTCCGGTTAGTAAGTCAAACGGTCGACATCTCGTAAAACTGTGTATAGAGCTATTGTAGCCTATAATAGCATAGGGCATAAGGTTGACTATTGGTTCATCTTTATGCTGTAATTTTAGGATTCTAAGGTGTTCCAAAAGAGTTGAATGAAAACGTTCGATAATACCATTATCGTTAGGAGAATGGGCTAAGATTCTATGATGGTTAATTTTATGAAGCCGTGTAAATTCCATAAATAACTGGTTGGTAAATTCGGTTCCGTTATCAGTAATAATGGTCATAGGAATGCCATGATGGGTGCAATATTGCAAAAGTGCTTGTAAGATGGTAATAGCTGTTCCATCACGGAGGTGATATGCTTGCCCATATTTAGTAAAAACATCTACGAAAGTTATATACTTTTCAGACTGCACGGTAAATAAATCTAGGTGAACGATTTCAAACGGTTTTGTTGCTGGAGGCACAACATTAAACTGAGGTCTAACTGGATTCCTATCATACTTGGCTTGTCCGCAGATGGTACATTCACTTATAAATTTTGTTATTTGATCCTTCATTTTTGGCCAATAGTATTTGCGAGACAAAGCTAGATGACATTCGTTAATTCCACGATGGTTGGTCTTACCATCATGATAATGCCGAATAATATCTTGTTGACGTAAGTACTCTTTTACATTTTCCAATTCAATTTTGGTTAAGACAAGATTCATAGATGAACTCTTAAATTTATCCTGTAAGATGGGGATTATAGAATACATTGCTAGCGGGGGATTAATTAATAGGGCTGTTTTAACTTTGGGGTTTACGTACTCTTTAATTGCATTTACAACATCTTCCTCTAAATTAGATTCCGATAATTGTATGCTAATGCGTGTATGAGTATCAAAGGGTTTGGTAACTATAGGTCGTTTCTTCACATCATTAACAACAGTAAAATATATCTGCCTATTAAATTTATTAAGTGGTTCGTCGGTAATGGGAATTTCCAATATAGGATTCTCATTGCTAGTATGGACTGTTTCTGTCGAGGAATTTGCTTGGGGTACATTAATGGAACCTGATGGATTTGCCATTATAGAATCAGGAGGATCACCCATAGCAGATATTAATTCATCAATCTCTTCGAATAATGACTTAGCTTCCCCAGTGTGAATTTCTACACGAGAAAGGGCGTCAGCGTTTGTATTAATTTTACCCTTTTTATAGATGACTGTAAAATCATACTCGCTTAGTCTAAGACGCCATCTAGTGAGACGTGAATTTGGCTCTTTCAAATTCATCATCCACTGCAATGGTTTATGGTCAGTTAAGATCTTAAATTTTCGTCCGAATAAATAAGGCCTAAAGTATTTAGTAGCCCAGACTATGGCAAGAAGTTCTTTTTCGATGGTACTATAATTTATCTCGCTTTCGTTAAGTGTACGAGATGCATAGCAGACAGGTTTGTCTGAACCTATTGGGCCTTGAGATAAAATGGCTCCTATGGCTACATTCGAAGCATCTGTAGTTAAAATAAACTCCTTACTAAAATCAGGGTATTGCAAGATTGGATCGTTAGTTAAAAGGGTCTTGCATTTCTCAAAGCAGTTAATATATTCGGAGTCAATATTAATCTTTTTACCCTTTTTCAGGCATTGCGTAAGAGGTTTTGTAATACGCGCAAAGTCTGGAATGAATTTCCGATAATAACCGAGAAGTCCTAAGAATTGCTTAATGTCTTTGGGGGTTTTCGGAATGGGATATTTTTTAATGGCGGAGATCTTGTCAGGATTGGGCTTTATACCATCTTTACCAATTATATGGCCAAGGTACGCAGTCTCGAGTTTCAGAAACTCAGACTTGTCCAATTGGATCTTAAAATTGGACTCTCGAAGTCTCTGGAAGACCTTTTCGAGATTGATCATGTGTTCTTGAAGAGATGTACTGAACACTATGATATCATCGAGATAGACCAAACATACTTCATTCTGGAGACCTCTCAACACGTTATCCATAACGCGTTGGAATGTGGACGGAGAATTTTTTAGACCCATGGGCATTCGAAGGAACTCAAAATGGCCATGTTCGACATTGAAAGCGGTTTTCTCAACGTCCTGGGGGTCCATTTCAACTTGGTAGAAACCACTTGCCAAATCTAATGTTGTAAAATATTGGCACTTACCAAGTTTGTCGAGTACGTCGGTAATGTTCGGAATGGGGTATCTATCATCTAGTGTTTTTTCATTTAGTTTACGAAAATCCACTACGATACGCCATTTTTGTCTGCCTGAAGCATCGGCCTTCTTAGGCACTACCCAAATAGGGGAACTCCAAGCGGAAGCAGATGGTCGTATAATACCCTGTTCTAACATTTTTCCGATCTGGTCTCTGACTTCCTGGCGGTGTATGAACGGATAGCGATAACTCTTTGTGTGCACTGGCACTTCATCGGTAGTTCTAATCCGATGTTTGATTTTATTTGTGAAGGTTAGAGTTTCGCCTTCAACGTAAAAAACATCCGCATAACGAGAGCAGAGAGTAATAAGATTAGCCTTTTCCTCCTCATTTAAATGATCTACCCGTAAGCGTGAAATTATATCTTGCGCGCGTGCCGATGCTTGTTGAGTGCTCCTGCACTCAGTATTAAATAGCTCAGCATGCGCCGGCCGATCGAGTGAGAATATAATGTCATTTGGTGTTGGGTTTTCAACTTCCAAATAGCCACGATTATTAGTGACGGTGGTAATGCAATCATGAATTATACAATTGCACAAAATTTGCTCTCTGACGAAAGCATCACCATCTCTCGCATCTATAGGAATACGAATGACTTTAGAAGTTTCTGCGGGGATAATATCCTCATATAAGTTCACGTTACGCGAATTGTACATCATAATGGGATTTGTAGCGGTGCGAGTTAACAATTTACCTTCTCTCAAATCAATTCGGGCTTCCCAATCACTTAATAGATCTAAACCTATAAGTCCATCGAAATAATCATGAAATCGGTAAATGAATAGCTTCATATTACCACTGTCATTAAATTCCATAAAGCATGGCAACGTAATAGAATAATTATTTCTACTAGTCGCGTGTATGTTTGTCACTTCAAATGGATCGAAATGAAGGGGATAATCAGAAAAATATTTTTCAACGGCCTCGGGGCTTATGAACGATTGGTTAGCACCTGTGTCTATAAGAAACTTAAGTGGTGGGTTTGCAATTTGAATGTAAGGCAATTGTCTTTGCGTTTGGAGATTCAATTCTATGTTGGTTTTGGTGAATTCAAAACCTCCTGAAAATCCTGCTCTTCAACACTAGCTGTTGGTTGGTACACATCAGATGGTTGGCTATCGGTAATAAAATAATTATACGAATCACAGGCAAGACCGGGTGCGAAATCACTATCGTTATAATCGACATCGTAACAATACTCCGGTTGCTGGTAATCGTAATATGAGTCATTACACGCGGCGGACTCGTTCATATGCATTTCGCGAGTTTTAAAATAATTTGTCGGCGGCGGGTTTCCGTGCTTATTCCAATCATGGCCCATGATCATTTTTGTATGGGGCAATACCTTTGGAGTAAAGCGTTGTACTCCACTCATAGGCTGAGGGCCTTGAGACTGTGGTGGATTGTTACGGGGTGGCATACGGAAAACGTTACTACGGCGATTATAATTAGGTGGCTGTGCCGCGAACATGCGTTGCGTGTTCGTGGGCATACGGTACTGGTTCGATTCCGGTAACTTAAAAGGTTGAGGCGGAGGTCGCATGGGGCGTATGCCTACAGGTGTTGGCCAGGTAGGTGGCGGAACCTGGAAATTTTGAGTGCGCGGAGGTATAAACGGTACTAGAGACGATGTGGGGGTGACCTTAGGGGTCAACTGATTTTTAGGAGCTTCGTTTCGCGACTGCAAATAAATTATATTTAGTTCCTCCTGTACATACTCGAGTGCCTTTTCAATACTATCAGGGCGCATACATCGTATTCGGGAACCTAGTGGTTCTTTTAAACCCCTAACGTAAGCTTGCATAGTGACCTTCTTATACAATTCACGTTTTGCCTCAATAGTGGTTGCTACTGTTTCATGTAAAGTGACATAGGTCATTATTGTACTAAAGAGAGTCTGGCAATGGTCGTAAAATTCTTGTGGCGATTTATTTCCCTGTGTCGCTAAGGAAAGATCATTATAGAGCGCCGTCTCATCGCGCTGATCTGAAAAATTATTAATTAAGGCAGATCGAATGCCTAACCAACTCTCTGGAATTCCATTGGAATTAATAGTACATGCAGCGGTACCAGTGATTTTATTTAAAATACCGTTCAACAAACACAAGTTAGAAAATTCACTACCGGCTGCTGTGCTTAAATATTTCGCAGCTAAAGTATCACAAATTTTAATAAAACGTGTGAGCACATTTGGATTACCATCAAAATCCGGGACTAAGCGGAGGGCTTTGAAAATAGTGTCCGGGTCATGAGACATTTTTGGTTTAATTAATTCTACAATATCTCTATTAGTATCAACTACTTGTCGGCGAGCCTGACGAGATTCAGGCTCCCGTGAACTAGAGGCTCTAGGATGATAAATCTTGAAGTTTAAGATTTAAGGAGCAACACGAGAACAATTCAAGTGTACTTACATATAATACATTCTGGTTTCTCTTCGTGAGTCGATTTTCAGATTCTCCTTCCGGTCTGCAGCAGGCCCGTAGATTCAGGATACTCAGCAGCGCGACTTGATAGCCAGCTCGGGCGGCTCGCGAACGCGAATTCGAATTTTGAACCCTATTAATCGCGTACCGGCCCGCGAGTATCCTACCGACTGCGCCAATTACGTTTGCCACAGACGTAGGATTGAAAAAAAACCGAAATGATTTTATAAACTATATTTAATTATCAAATAAAATTACAATTAATTAACCCTATGAATAATCATTCCACTTCGAAGTAGGAATATGGAATGCCTATTCTTACAAATAAAAATGGACATGAGCCTTCGATTGACGTCATAGCTGCATCAGCGATTTTATATATCAATAATTATTTGTTATAGTGTCGCTGCAACGTCAGCGATTGTCTTCTAGCCTCGCTACGTAACTTACTCATGGAACAAATATTTATAGGGTGTAAAAATGTGTATATAAAGAAATACAGAAAGATTGTTGTTACTTTGCCGACAAGTCGTCAAATATTATATTAATTTGCAATACGTAAACATATCGTTCAGGGATACTTTTAGTATCGTTCTAGTGGCCCAATACCAGAATTTTTATAAATAATCATCTAAAAGCTCTCGATGCATCAATAATAATTTATGCAATTCATCATCATCATTTCAGCCACATGAAGTCCACTGCTGAACATTGGCTTCCCCCAAGGATCTCCAAACCGACCTATTGGAAATGTTATATTAAATTTGATTGCATTTTACCAATCCTGGACAGTTGACAAGAACTTCCAAGAAAATATGTCAGGAGATATCAGATAGGTAACAGGGCCAGAATGCCAAAAGGAAATCACAGTAGCACTTCCGGTAGATCATTATCAGAGTATTTTTAAAACTGCCTTCGTGCAGCAGTTGTACTACGGTACGACTATAATGCTGAGGTCTTGGGTTCAAATCTCGCGTCGGGCAAAGTGAAATTGGATTTTCTTTCATTAACACAGAATCAGGAATTCGAGCTTGATAAGGCGATAGACTCGCCCCTAGCACATCGTTGCATGGAACACACAAGGCGAGACGTGGGTGTCCTGGTAGCGACTTTTCCTACCGGCTAACCTTCTGGAAAAAAGGCGGGAGTTTATGTAGTTGTTTAGTATGTACTATGTATGTATTTTTAATAATAATTCTATTGTTCAATCTTTACATCGCTTAACTGTGTGTATTCCACATTTAATTGGACACAGATCACCTTTGTTTTTATGATGCGCACATTAAATAATGTTGTTATCTACTTGCAAACTTCTACTTCTTGATTAAAAATGTGATAATAAAAGGCATGCCTGGCCTGTATCCCTGACGGGATAGGTCTCTACATATCCCGGTGTAGAGGTACCGAATGTAATTCGCGGTAGAGTGCACTTATCGGATTACACCATCTTTTCTAGATTGTTGCTCTATCGCCTTGGCCGGCACAATTTATAATGTCTGACTTATATGAGATATTTTAAAATGAAAAACTCGGAAAAAATTAATACATACACTCAACAGTCACATACATAGTCCTAACCCCACACTAAGATCGAATCTTGGGTCCTGGGTGTCAGGAACTACAAGAGACTTTTCGGTCTCACAAACACCCAGACCTGAAACAAATACCTGTGGTTCACACAAATATTTGTTTCAGTGCGGGGTTCGAACCCGCGGCCTCCTGTTTCGCAACCAGCGTCTAACCAACTGCGCCACGGAGGATGTATAATTAAGATCGAACCTAATCTAACAATTCAAATCCCACATAAGTTGCGACGAGATACCAATAGCGCGATTTTACAAATAAAGCAATTTTATGTTTTTATATTTTTCTCAATGAGGTAATTATTATGATAAATATTATTACGATTTCCATACATCCCGGTGGTGAGTGGTGGTAGCACTGCGTGACGGTGACCATTCAACCGACGCCGAGCATCGTGGTCGCTCCCGTGCGACCACTTTCTATTTCACGCGACTGCGTCCGTGCGCCACAGTGCATTTGCATTAATAAACAGAATGCTTTTATTAATTTTACAACCGATTGATTATATATAGTGATTAGCTCATTATCAAGAGATTAATAGATATTTTGGGAATTTATGATAAATACATATTTTCTTGTTTTATTATTTTAACAGTCTCCGTGGCGCAGTTGGTTAGGTGCTGGCTGTGAAACGAGGGCCCGCGCGTTCGATCCTAGCATAGGCACAAATGTTTGCGAGACCCACAAGTATTTACCTCGGGTCTGAGTGTATGTGACACTGAATAGTCTCTCGTAGTTTCGGATACCACCGTCACAACATTTAATTGATCTTAATGAGGGGTCAGCACTATGTATGTGACTGTTAGTGTATTTATTTATTATACCCATATAATAAATTATGCAATTTGTCAGTCTCTGCGTATTCCATTGTAATCACCTAATGACTCTCACAGTGGCGGTAAACAACAAACCGGTTTAGTAACGAGAGGCCACAAGTTCTATCCTTGCGTCGATATAAATATATGCTAGCAACATTTTTTTAGGACTATAATATCTGATAAATATTTTATTTGTAAAATCGAAACGTTTCTCGTAGTTTTAAAATCCTGAACTAAACGACCTAAAACAAACAAACCAATCTGATTTTGTTGAAACCTTACTTTTTTAGATATTCCTTGAGTAGTTTAGACAACATCCAAGGCGCAGGTGGTTAGACTCCGACTTTGAAACGAGAGGGCGCGAGTTCGATCACACTTACACGTTTATTCGCCTCACAAATATAAGCATCTCATAATTTTTGATACCCACAAGTAACACTTAATTATGATCTTAATGTGGGGTCACAACTTTGTATGTGACTGTTAGGTGAACTTTTTTTTTAATACACCGTAAACACTAATGCTTTGCTATGTAACAGGTTTAATTGAGAAACACTTGCACTACTGCAACGCGCTGCACTGTCACGGTAGTACGCGCTCGAGTGCCCACCTCACTGGAGCGGAGAGTTACTCGCGCCAGTACTGGTTCCGTATTCCACTGGCTCATCACGTGTCACTATCCACTTAGCTGAAATACGTGTGAATAATAAGGTGTGAATACTAATAAGACAGCTATCTTCTGTCTAGTTAGAGAGTGTCAAAACAATTACAATGATATTTACTACGTTTTATCGCACCTAGGATCCTTTTGTGACAATTTATGTAGCTGAGTGAAAAAATGAGTTTTGAAAATATGGAATATCATCAACACGAGGGTGGTGTTAAAATAACTTATTCTAGAAATTATTTTATTGGATCTTTAGTCCTACAAACTTTGATTTTGATTTTTTTAAATAACATTGTGAATGCTTATACTGCGTAGATTTCAGAATAATCTGTAGAATGTAACTGTTACCATAAAATAGACCATAATTTTTCTACATACTTCCCAACCCTCTTGAAACCAATTCTCAGACAACATAAAAGGGACAATCTTACAACTCTCTAATTCTTTTACGTCCTCGCGACCCTCAATCCGTCCCTCCCCTTTTAATTCAGCGGCGACAAGGTCAGGGGGGTTAAGTGGTTGAGTAATGTGGCGACCAGGTCGGGATCACGGGACCTTGATTAAATGCATTGGTGTTGGGGACAGTTGTAATCAGAAGGCTGACACTGCAAAAGGGGAGGTGACAAGATCAAGCCTCTTAGGAAATATATAGAATCGGCTAAAATTGGAGAAGTGTGTTTGGTCGTAAGCTCTCAATTAAAAGGGGTTCCACCTTGCTCACTTAGAAACATTTTATATTATGCATATATTCTGCAATTTATATTCTTTTGTCATCGAACGTCGTATATAGTTGTTATTTAATTAGTAATGTAATTAGAAGAATATCCAGTAAAAATTGCACCTTACTGTTTTGATGTTCTTCCTCAAGAGATTCTATATATTTGAGACCAAATAATGTAACTTTTTGGCTGTTATTCCTATATATTATAAACTGCAACAATTGCATTCCGGAAGAAATAGTATGTATTCATAATATGTTTGTTTCAGTTCAATCTGAGTTTAATATAAGTCGCATACAAAAGCTTTTCCAATAGATCAAGTATTTTGAGTAGTCCATAGTTCTGCATCCCAATATAAAATACTGGACAAAGAAAACTTGGCATCGCAGTACATATGTGCCGGCTAGCCTAGTTTCGTTCCAAAGTCTAGGTTTCTAGGCTCGTACAGTGAAAGCACTAAGTCTTGTTAGACGGGCGAGTGCTTTGTGATAAGCGATAGCGGAAGCGAAATATTGACGATGATTCAGTAAATAGATTTTTTAAATATAATATGAATACTTAAAACAAATCATACTCATGAATACTAAACATATTGAGCAGTTTAACATTGGCTCCACTATTATTGGCTTCAATATTGCCGTCGTTTACTGTATTAAAGTATATTCTTGACACATATCTTATTACGAATAACGGACAATTCCATATAAAACCATGGACTGCCTCACCCGCTTCCTCTCACATCCATGTGTTGTGTATTTAAAACTCGAGTACAGAGTAGAACAGTTGGGTTTCCTCCCACACAGCCTATTGTACCCGAGGGATGCCGAGTTATAATAAACGTGCTTGCTAACCAGTTGGCGTGGTTTATATTGACTCGCCATTGTATTTTCTTCGATTGACTAGTATGGAAGAACAAGTCGCTATACACGAAATAGCTATCAAAAAGTGGTTGCGTAGGTCAGCAGGATGTAGAATGCGAATTACGTAAAATTCATGGCTGAATATTTGGGTGGAAAAATGCTTCCTCGGAAACAAAAATTTCAGATTTCTTTGTGTGTAGATACATGCCGAACAAAATTCTTGGGTAGTTATTTAGTAATAGCAATTCTCGTTTCTGAAACTCTATGCGAGGATTTTGAAATTGGAATTATTTGATATTTCATTCATCTACTGGATCGTCATAGTCCTGGTTACTGAGCCAAGACCTCAAATTCTTTCAATTAATAGGGCGTAATTGGCCTGTGGGCTGTGAGCAAACCATTCAATTGTTTCAGACTGGCATAGAAAGTGATTCCAAATTCAAAAATATTTTGAATTTCTTTTTCTATCCTCGTGCTATGTAGCCAGTATCAAATAAGTTATGTGTAATTATTATTTCCTTCAAAGATTCCTAAATAGGTAGATATTGATAGTGAAACCATGCAGCAGAGGCACCTGTATCTAACTTCAGTGTAGTTTCCGCCCCCGCTCGCGTCTAAGTTCCGCGTTATCTCTAAAATTGCAGACGTGCGGTTTCCTCTCGGACACAGCGCTCTTTTGTACAACAGTAGCCGTGGGCAGAATGCCTTACTAAATGGGCATTGTGTGCTCAAAGTAATAACTATGTCCTACTGTTATGTGCGATGTATGAAAGATACTAATCACCTCTTCACTCATTTCGAGATGGTAGATTAAGGACATGAAACCCTATTATACATAAAATATACAAAGGAGCTTCTAAAATCCCAATGGTTTTAAAACATACTGTATAGTAATTATGGTGAATTTGCTCCATATATAAATAGTTATTGATATAGAACCATTTGGTTGCCAGTTTGTATCAATGGGAAATGATATAACGCTCAACAGTCTACTTTACACTATCTCTACTATTTTAAATTATTAACTAATTTTCAATCTCTTTGCCTTTCCAGAACTATTTATATAAAGGTTCACTCATAAAAACGTAGTAACAGTTACTTTCTAATTTTTTATATTGAATATACATAATATGGTGCGCCCCATGCATTCTTAAAAATACAGTATTAGGTGTAAGACAGGTGTAAGAATAAGGAATTTGTCGTTATGATTTAATAGACAAGAAACAAATGACAAACATTATTTTTAGCTCGGTTAGAATATTTCTATAACGAACTAAATAAATCTCAGCCGTAATATCTACAATTTGACACGGAGATAGTGGCACCGGACGCGGCGGCTCACTTCCGCCGGAAACGGAAACCGCCCAGTTTTTCTACCCCGGACTCGGGAGCTGTCGGCGGTGCGGCGCGGCGCTCGTATTATTTCGTGCTCGTAGATACTGAGATAGAACTCGCTCGCTCCTTGTAGCTCACCGACTGTAAACACTGCTCTTATTTGCAAGTCAAATACAGGAAACTGTGTCTTGTAATGGCGTACATATTGTATTCCGAGGACTTACATATATTCCTACATAAACCCCGGACCGAATTATATTAAAAGATTTAAATTCAACAAACGACCAGTCGTAAGGCCGAAATGAAATACTTATAAAAACAGAAAAAAATGTTGGTTGAAATACTAAAGGTAACCATAATTTAGCCAGACGTTTTACAAAAATTGAAGCGCATAATTTTTAATGTTTAATTTTTTTATTTGAGCTCCGTGCTTAAAATCCGTCCGTAGAGTCCTGCTGGGCTCGGATTTTTGCATAATATTAAGTTATTAATGTTTATTTTAAATCTCATAAACTTTATCTAAAAAATATTATTTTTTGCAGGTACTTATCAATTTCTTTGGTCCAGGATGGTCCCGGTAATTATAGCTGTAAGCAATCTAGCACCATTTTCATTTATCGACGGGACGTTAGAGAATCGGCAAGTCCAATTTTAACCAATTCGAACTATATATATATGAGTTTTTTATGATGTAGGATACATATTTAAATGTAGCCCGGATGACATAAACATCGTCAAGCTTTTAGTTTTCCCTTTAATTATTTATTAAGAGATAACTTAAATAATATAAAAAACTCGACACATAATTGTATTCTAAATTAAAATTGAGTATTCTGACAATGCTTACAAATATCACTATCTATGGATAAATATTTCAGATTAAAAGAGTAAATTCACAAAGAAGTAATAGTTAAGTATGTATGTATTTAACAAAGCACTACAAATTCCAACTCGTCTGTAGCTTATGAACGCTATTGAAAACGCGACTATTTAAAAATCTTTACAATATGTTCACACGTGCGAGCGTGTAGTATTTCGATTTCCTTGAAGAACTTTGCATATTTCCGGGATGAAAAGAGCTCTCTGTGCTATCTGGGACGCAGGTTATCAAGCTACATGCGTTGAACTGTCATTCATAGCATTTTTTTCATGTTACTGAAGCACCGAATGAGGCAGCGACTTATTTGGTGGGAAATGGTCACCATAGTGTAAAAATATCCACAATTTCTGACGAATCTTTAATTATGTAGATGGCGGAGGAATTAAAATATAACTAATGACACTTTTTGAACAAAAGTAACAGCAAAGTTTTTCACGTACATTTTAATTAGAAAGTGGCATCATCACGGCCTAATAGGCTCATTCATGCCGTACGTAACGCTGACTAAAGCGTGGCTCTTCCACTCGTGGATTTGTATACTGACTATTTCTTACTTTATTAAAAACATTCACTCGTAGCGATTTTTCAAGGCATTTTAGTGGCCCACCAAACTAAAGGATGTTGGTAATCAGATAAAAGAGACATAAGCAAGGGGGTAAACATAGTACTTGTAATAAAAATCCGATTGAATTACTAGCTAACTTATTGTTTCCATGTTTAAATCTTCTTCCCGAGATAGCGTTTGCGTAGTCTAAATCGTAGTTTACAGCGGCCCACCGTGCTAGTGTCACCACCTGACCTGGTCATGAATTTTTAGTGGCCTTTCCTTTAGGAACTCTGCCTTTTCCCGGGATGAAAAGTAGCCCATTTCCGTGGAGAATGGGAGCGCCTCATATTCTCCTGTGTTGTTAATCTCGGCTAAGGAAAAGAATTTTGCAATGACTACTATAAAGCGTGTGGTGTCATGACTTATGAATAAATAAGGTTTTTAATGGAGTGAGTTAACATTTTTGTATCGTTTTTAAGTATTTATTTTTGTGAGCTGGTATACATGTGCTGGCAAATAGGTAGAAGCGTCCTATCTATCCGAACGACTGGCCGAACTGTCGCGATACGCCTTTGTATCCCTTAATCGAGTTTCGAAGCCCGAGGATTGTAAAATAACATTTAGTAAAACCTGCACAGCAATTTTCTGTGGCGACAATCTCGACTCTATCTTTACATACTGACATATTCTGGACATTTTATTTAAGGAAGAAAGATTTTAATTTTATTTCATAATGATAGTGTTTAAGGCTTTGTGATCAATGATTCAACAGTTAGGTTGAAAGGTCGGGATACTCGTAGTTTCTAATGCGCATTAGTAAAGCGAAAGCCTAATTTATTCGGATTGTAACGAGAAGGAACGTCGGCATATTAATGATTAATGGTTTTTTAGTTCATACTACAAATATTAATATTGTAAATTCAAATGTTTATAAGTCCGTATGTATGTTTGTTACTCTGTATTACTTCAGCAGATTTCAATAAAAAAACATATATTCTCAATTGAATGTCCATCAAAATGTAATCAACACGTATAAATATAGAGTAGGTACACCGTATGGATGATATATAGTTGCGAGAACATATAAGGTTGTAAACATATAAGGATAGTTGTATCAAAGTAGCAAGTACAGAACGCAGACGATGCCGAGTCGGGGCGGTAGCAATTCATAATTACGCGTTCTTAATTTTCAGCCCATTCGTACCTACATTAAACGCGGTTTTGGGGCACGTAATATTTTAGTTGTTTACAGTAAGTAAAATAGCGTGACCTTTAGTTTCTCATTTCGCAACAAAGCCGCGGCGCGGTCTCAGCTCGATGGGCATTCAGCTGGCGCCTTTGTTCGCGCACTCACGGGAAGTGCTCCGCGAGACTGCGAGCCACTTCGAGACCTATTGGAAATATGGAGGAAGCTTCTACGCTGTGCGAGCGAGCTTCATAACCCGGATAAGTGCGTATAGCTCTCGTAATCTTAGGGTTCCGTATCGATGTTGAAATATTGTTTAATCCTACTATTGCTATATATTAAACTATCTTGTTTTAGTAGTTGTAAATCTGAATAATAATTTGTTGTTTTGGTATTTTGAATGGCAGTACCAACTTTGAGCAGACGTGAGCGACTTAATCAGATGTCGTTTCGTAAATAATTACACCCGATTTCCTTTAAGTAAGATACCGTTTTTACCTCTGTTATATAACCCTTACAAAAAGGATAAGTTGAAAGATGTATTAGCCCTAAATAAATATTACAAGCCATATGTTATCCCCTTCAATTGTAGACATCCGCGACGTTATATTAACCAAAGATTTACATCATCGTAAAAAATATCAGCATGTCGTGATAAATGTGCGTGAATATAGGATATCAAAACAAGAAAAATATATTAAAATTGTGATGTTTGGAAATAGCCGCGCATGTCCGGATGGTGGACAGCATCGGCGGGTCATCTGGCGCAGCTGTCGCGGCGTCTGTGTGTGTTAATTAATGGGGTCGCCATTAAATCAAAATATTATTTGTAGATTATTGCGCAGGGCTGGTTCAGCAAGACAGGTTTATTGAGGATGTAGAAGGTTTGGTAGGAGATATTTGAAAGTAGCAAGGAAATTACGTTTTAGTAAATCAATAAGTAAAGCCCCCAGTCACATACATAGTCCTGATCCCACACTAAGATCGAGTCTTGTCTCGTGGGTATCAGGAACTACCAGAGATTTTTCGGTCTAACAAAGACCAAGACCCGAAATAAATACCTTTGGATCACACAAATATTGGTTTTGATACGGGGGCCAAACCCGCGGCCTCACGTTTTATAGCCGTCATCTAACCAACTGCGACACGGAGGCTGTCAAATGGTTAGCCGTAGAGATTGCGAATCGCAGGTCGTCGTTTGTTTTTAGAAAAGATGGAAAACGGATATGGTGTTTAGTTAGAAAATGAAGGGAAAGAATATTGGAACTTTTTGTATGTATGTCTTGTTGTATTATGTTAATATAATTTTAATATTAATATATGTGTTGTCTCCTCGGCTTACGCCCAACTCGTTCACATTCCACGCGTAGCAACTAGCACTTATGTTTTATTTTATTACTCAGTTGAGTGATTTCCTGTTATGAAATGATCTGCGTTTGTGTAATAAATTCATATTAAATGTCGGTTTCAGTAATAAAACAAAGATATTGATTTACGGCTCCCCAACAAAATTAACATTCAGGAAAAATTATGTCAATTCTGTTAATAAAAGAACTTGAAATAAGTCACAACTCTATAAAACAGCCGTAAAATCTTGTTTGATCCTGCCCAAGATAATGTCCGCAGAAATAATAATATTAAAAGGGAAAATTACATTAACAAGTCCTTGAGCGGATTCCATTTCATCTGTCAGCCACAGACTAATAAACAAGACAGACCGCCGACTCCATACTAATTTTTAAACACGTTAAGCAAACTCACACATCGAAAGCCCAAACATGTCTTTTATGTCTATATTATGTTATATAATTCATTCATAATTTATCGTCCATCTCTTTCTATTCAGTACACATTTTGACATCGGGTTCTTCTGTCCTTTTCTTTCAGTGGTTATGTACATGGGTAGCAGTGCTGACAATCGGTACTTTTCCGAAAATACCGATCTTTAAATAATTAGGGATGGCTTTAATTACCGGTTGACATCAATGACTCAAACTTACCGGTTTTCTTACCAGTTTTGGTAGTTATATATTTATTTATTATTGGTCATCAAAAATATAAATAAAAGAAACCTCAAAAAATAAATAACTTTATTTGTAAACAATGAGAATTAAATTTATTTGTTATTCTGAAAATAAAAATACCGTATAATCATGTTCTTGGAGATGTTGGATACTCTTTGTATAAACATGGAGTGATGTAACCACTTGCCGGCTAAAAACTTGGGCTGCAAGTTTTACCTGTAATGTATATGCATTGTCATTATTGTATAACAATAAACAATATAAAATCTATATTAATAAACACTTTTGCTGATCAGTGACTACTTCAAAACAGAATCTTGATAGAAATTGTATAGCTTAATTTACCTTTATTTTGTCATAAAAAGTTGGATTTATGTGTTTTTTTTTTTTTTTTTTTTATGTTATAGGGGGCAAACGAGCACGCGGTTCACCTGATGGTAAGTGAACACCGCTGCCCATGGACATCTGCAACACCAAAGGGCATGGAGATGCGTTGCCGGCCTTTGAGGTGGGAATACGCTCGTTTTTTGAAGGTCGCCAAGTCGTATCTGTCCGGGAATGATCCCGCTGGCAACTGGTTCCACAGATTTGTAGTACGTGGGAGAAAGTGCCGGGAAAAACGTACTGTGGTGGATTTCCAACCTCCAAGGTGATGTGGGTGGTATTTGGAGGTTTGACGTGTAGTACGGTAGCGGAACTCAGCAGCAGGGACAAGTCCGAACAATTCACGAGAACACTCCCCGTGGTAAATGCGGTAGAGAATGCAGAGCGAAGCTACATCTCTACGCAAAGCCAAAGGATCGAGCCGGTCGGAGAGAGCCTGGTCGTCAATGATTCGAGCAGCCCGACGTTGAATGCGGTCGAAAGGAAGAAGCTGGTACTGGGGTGCCCCAGCCCAAAGATGGGAGCAATATTCCACGTGGGGCCGGACTTGCGCCTTATACAGTTGCATCCGTTGACCCGACGTGAAATATCGCCTCGATCTGTTGAGCACACCGAGCTTCTTTGAGGCCAATTTGGCCTTACTTTCCAGGTGACCGCGGAATTGAACGTCACTCGATATCTTGACACCAAGAATTCCGATACTGGCTGTGGCAATTAGGGGAGTGCCCTGGAACTGAGGTGATACGACGAAAGGCGTTTTTTTAGCGGTAAACGCGCAAACTTGTGTTTTTGAGGCGTTAAATTCGACCAAGTTGTGTCGGCCCCAATCCGAGACTTTGGATAGAAAGGACTCGACTTCAGACACAAGTTTGTTTCGACACTCGTAGACGTTTTCCCGAGAAATATTGGCTCGGCCGGTATATAAGGCATCACCCGTACTGTCATCCGCATAGCAATGTATGCCGCTAATTTGCAGCATATCATTAATATGCAGAAGAAATAGCGTGGGAGATAGCACACAGCCTTGCGGGACACCAGCGTTCACGGACTTGAGATCCGAGCATGCACCGTCGACAGCGACCTTGATGCTCCGGTCCGCTAGAAAGCTGGCTAGCCATTTGCACAATTTCTCGGGAAGCCCGTAGGAAGGAAGCTTCGACAGAAGCGCTCTGTGCCAGACCCTATCAAAGGCCTTTCTTTGTAACTTTGGTGCTTCTTGCTCGGCCACAAAAGCCATCTCATTTGTATAGACTTTCTATACATTCCCACTTTGCTCTTTGATAACCAATGAGTAGAAGCTTTTTCTGAAAATTATTATGAGAACATTTTAACAAATGAGGTACATCATAGATTTAATATAATTGATTGGGGCCCATTTTGTAACAGATGTCATAAGTGCAATTATTACTATGTGAAAATTCAGCATTGAAATCTGATATTAATGACTTAATAGCAGCAACATTAGTAGAGCCTTGATCACTAATTGTAGCTCTAACTATAAAACCAGATTTAAAAACTGCTAAAACTATTTATTTTATTATATTCTTTAAAACAAAAGTTTTAACCCTATCTCGTGTAAATAAAATGCAATCGGAATTTTTCTATAATATGTTCGGCAAGAAAATGTTTATGACAAAAACGAATACGGCTGCGTTTAATAAAATGAATGTTTTGAACAAACCCCTAACCGCATTTCTTACCTTGATAACAACCCACAAAAATATTTATTAATCGGTCCTCGAGTGTTGCACCCGGGAACAATGCACTTATTTACCATAGTTATTACAAAAATAACAAGTATTTTAACACAAATTCAATAATATAAACTATTACTCGTTTGAGCCAGTAAACACTAAGGGCACTCAAGGCTATTAATTAATAAAAAGGAAAATACCGCCTTTAATTGCAAACTGTAGCACCAAAATCCGTGATTAGAATGTTATTAAATTCCAATTAAAAGATTCGTTGTACTAAGACGACCAAAACACAATAGAAAATGGCGGCAAACGAGATATGTTTCACAAACAGCAATTTCAAATTTAGTGACATAAGATACTACGCCACACACACACTAATATAAATATGGAGTGTAGAGAGAGAAAAATGAACGCAATCCATATAAAAAAAGTGAGATAGCTAGCATAGCTTAACGTGCAACTTTTTTTATTCTGAGTTGGACGGGCCTGCTGTCAGCCCTGCTGGATGACGGGTGCAGAGTAAATCACGCGGTAAATGACGAGCGGCCGACGCACGGACTGACAGGCGCGCGCGATCCAACCTGATTGCAGCTTTATTAGTTACGCATCTGTGTAAATTCTTCCTGCCAATAATACGCACTGGTTCCTGGATTAGAATAGCGCCCCATATCCTATCGGCTACCGCGGATGTCGTAAATCTACCTATCGGACGACGCGTGGCTGCGTTGAACTAAGGGTGCTGCTACACGATGCGCGCTGACGACTCTACCAACCATCTAGTAGTGCTTTCGATCGAAACGTATCTCCATAGGTTAGTTATGAAGCACATGAAGTAGAAGTAGATGTGAATGTGTGAAGTTTTAAAAATATCACGGGATAATAGTTAAGACAATACAAAAAATTACTATACTTTTTTGGTATTTCTCAATAGGTAGGTAAATAATTATATTACTCGTTTTTAATATTTTATGATTGTTTACGCACAATTTATTTGAGAAGTAGGCAGTTAGAATATCATGTGTCTTTTCCCGCGCCGGGCTTAGAAGTTCCTACGATTAGAAGTGTCTCTTATTTGTTTACAACTGTAACATAAGTCTCGGTTAACTCACTAATGAGACTGTTTATTTTTACATCAAACTCGATCTTTCGCACCAGTGCCGAATGTATTTAGTTTCCAAGGCCTTCGGTAAATGTTCATTGGGTAGACGTGTTACAAAGTAGAACTAAAACGGCTCACTTACTAAACAGTTATTATGTTACCGAGGGCCTTGACGACCAAATATAATAGGGAGAGTAGGGCATTGGTGTACGTTGTGATATATGAGCCCCGTCAGTTGGCATACGTAAACCCACCTTTTCACTGGCTCTTATACACCGAGTAGCCTGTGTCAGGGTCAGATGGGCGCAGAAATCGCTCAATACTCGCGCATCCAGAACAATAGTGGAGTCAGCCTGTTGTCGAGCCTCCCCCTGCAATTCTAACTAGTTTGCGCAAACTGCCGCTTCGGTATATTTTCTTTTTCTCTCATTATACGAATAGTTTTCATCGTCATTTTGTTTTCTATTCACCGTGAAACGTTATGTCCATTAAGGTGTAAGGAAATTGCTCCTAAGGCCGGCGCGTGGTCATATACGACCTTATCGTAAACGGAATATGGCAATTATTTATTTGATAAGCGCGCAATGTATAACACTCAGTAGGTGATCGTAGCGCGCGTGTTGCTGGCTGCTAGTTGTGGCCGCTAGTGTCAACTAATATTTTATTACGGATACATTACTGTATTTAAAAATATATACATATTACAAAATATAAATACAAATTGATGCGACGTGATTCGGTATAATTTTATTTTGATGTAAGATAATGTGGTCGTTTCTTGAAATTTTTACCATCTGTCTTTATGATTATGATCATGAATCATCATCATTATCATCTTCCCTTACTATGCCAGTATATTTCGGTAATACATGCCGACATGAAATGATTGAATCGTAAGTGTTATCTGAGCAAAGTACGCATATAAATAATGATTTCCGCGACAGCGAACCAAAGTCGAGATTTATCATCGAGGACGTGAGCTGAGATTACAGCTTCTAATTCATATTAATATTGCGACGAAGATTTTAATGAATAAAACTCTCGTTTGAAGAGAGACGCCGTCATGTTTGTAATGTAAATGTTGGCAGGCGGGTGGACTAATCAACCGACTATATCGGTCCATCCGTCTGACGTCTGATGTATTGCGATGTCCAGGGTTGAGCGACACATTCAAAAATCTCAACTCGTTTGATTTGTGAGGTCGACAGAGGCGCAATAGTCCTTAATCTCCTCATTCTCCTCTTCAGCCTGTCTCACATTCGCTATCCATTTTCAAAGGGATTTGCATTTTTTATGCATGTGCTATTCCTTGAAAGTGCGCATGTTTTCAAACAGCTTTGACCTTTGTCTGACGAAAAAATGATTTTAAAGGTATATGATAATATGATATCCATCAGCCCCAACCATTCCATCTACATAGACGGATCAACGGCTAATCTCTTTTAATCAAAGATGAGTCCCTTGCTACACAGTGGGACGTATGTAAGCTGATCAATGCCCTAGTTGTCTATAATTTTTTTATAAGTTTGGGTATTGTAATACAATGTGTCATCTGACAGTATTTACGTGTTGCTTTTCTGTGGCTACTTCAACCACATCATATGTAAGCGCCTTTAGTATCTTCGTTTTCCGTAAATTTAAGGAAATTCAGGCCAGCCTGTCCTACTACTTTATTATACACATTGTCATCTAAACAGTTGGCAGTACAGCTAGGTATATCGCTAACAGTTTGATTGAGTACCGATTTGACCCGGCCCCGACTAACTGTTTTATAATTAACAATTGTTCGAAACACCGGGTGAAAATAACGTACGGACTATTGTTTTAAATAATCTCTTTTATGTTTTTGCATTCACCACTTTTATGCCTTTGTTACATTTTATTTACCCGCGCGGAGTTTTATTTTTCCCGGAATAAAGATAATCCTACGGTTGTACAAGAACGCGAGTCTTTATAACTACTTCGGGGTGAAGTAGCAACAAACGAACCAACTTTTTTGTATACTAGGTTCATAAATTATGTAAATATAGGCCGGTTAATGATAAACGGGGTTTTTATACTTTGCGTCGCATTTAAAACCAAATTTAATTATTTGGATGAATGTGGTTGTTGTGCCATTATTTAGTATCCACATCGTTTGTATAAAAGTTGATGTAACAAAATTAGTGTGTTAGGACTTAGCACAGAGATCTCAGTTCATATAATACCTATACATAATTCGGTTTGAACTAGACTTTTGAGTTATGAAGGTATCAATCTTGCCTATTACTTATATTAAATATGGTTCGCGAAGATCTTGTATTCCTACGGTAAATAAAAAAGTACGTGCGTGGAACAAATGTCTGCAAAGTCTAACTGAATGTCTTTATATCAGCCATGATCATCTCTAACTCAAGGTTCGTTTCTCCACCATTTCGCTAATCACCTACACAAAAGATTTTTTTATTTCCCACTTCTGGCATGACGCGAAGTCAACAGATAGATGCGTTTATAATTGCATGCGTCGATAGCATCGCTGTCGGGCCCCGGTGACAGCGGCGTGATGAATCGCTCGACCATCGGCACCATGTGGCACACCCGCTGATTAATTACGAGTACACCAAGCTTTTTAATTTCGCGTTAAAATACTTTGTGATGGGCTCCTAAATAATTAATTTGTTTACTTTGTTGTGTTGAATAATTTCTGTACTGAGGTGTGGTTTAAGGATGGTTTTAATGTGTAATGAGTTAAGTACGGATGAATTAGAAGTACAAAACATCTTTAACTCCAACCACAATTAAGTGTTTCACGCAATGACACTCGATCGTTAAGGTTCGGTAATTTTTTGGCAACATTGACCTAGATACAAAAAAAATGTTTTTTCAATCTTCCTTATCTTATAAGAGTCACCACAATAGATATGACTTAAAAAAATTGGTACATTTTATTACGCTATCTCGCTGCGTGATATAATATGGCTGAATATATTGCTAACATTCGTTTTCCGTCAATAATTCAATATATTTGGCGACGAAGAAGCTCTGTATTTGCGTCGCCAAATGTGACCAATCTTGAGTTATGAATATATCACGTAAATGCATTAATAGCGCATCGTCAAAATATGAAATATATGTGGTCGGAATTGGGTATAGTTCAATAAATCTATGAAATATTTTAATATTATTCACTTATTTATGAAGTTTGAAACGTGTTGAATGTTAAACCTAGCTGATTGTAACTTGGGCTAATATAGGCATAAATAAACACTTAAAATGTATCAATTAATAAATTAATTTATTACTTTATTAAATTTTTTATTACTTTTATTAAGGACGCGCCACATTTGATTAAAAATCTTACTACGACATCTTCATCATTCATTTTTAAGACACTTACAAAAAGGAAGTAAGGTACCAGGTATTTTACCTTATAATGCAACAACCCCTCTATATTTTCATTACAATGAAATTGCGAGACAAAATTAGTGAGGAAATATGATCGCTCAGTTGCGGGTTCGTCCATATGGAGTATATTTTCTTAAGTATTTAATGAAAATGAAATACTGCACCGTTGCCGCGCGGGAACTCGGCTCATAACTTGAGTTACGACACTAGCGCCGCCTGCGGCACGTGACGGCAACTATGCACTAACATAAACTCTATGGTACTGGAGTGCTAACTGCAAACTTGGCGTAGAATACTTTACGAATAAAGTGATCATAAATATTTGGTACAGTGTCGTACCCAGTACCGATTTTATCGCCTCACATATTAAGGATTGTTGGAATTTTGGATAAACCACAATGCATAAGATAAACATTAGACCCTTTACGTTAGACTACTTTCACGCTGTTTGCACAAATAATAAGATAGTATGAGAAACGTATTTATCCTAAATATTTAATTATAATCTGTCAACAGGCACTAGTAGGTATAAACAAGATTTGGAAAATCTGTAATATTTGCGCGAAATGTTCATAAATTAACCTCTCATAGGTTTTACTCTTTGCCAACTGTTGCTAGGCTTTATGTGGTAACTACTGACAGCTTAACTTGCTCTACGAAGCGCAATACTGGAGATATTACCTATACACAGTCGTTCCTCATTAGGGATTTGAACCCGTGACACTTAGGCAATTCCTAACAACAGCACGAAGACATTACACTCGCTAAAATATGATATTAACACTTCATTAGATTATATGGGCCAGTTGAAGTACTACTTACTCGTAATTAACAACTGGCAGTTATTAGTAGGTAATTTGCGCCTTGTGAATTAAGAAGATTAACAACTTTTTTATTAGGCAGTTCAAATTGTTAGGGCTTCTTTAGTGTCAGGTCCCTCCATCGTATTAGAATTACAATTTATAAGTCACAGTGCATATTTCATAATACTGAAGTATGTACTGGTGGTAGGTCTTTCATATGTGAGAGGCTGCCTGGGTAGGTACCACCGTAATGTCTATTTCTCCCGCCAAACAGCAGTGTGAATGCACTGTTGTGATCGGATTGAAGGACATTGTAGTCAGAGTAACTACTGGACAAATAGAGACTGAACATCTTATGTCTCAGGATGGCGAGCGCAGTGGAATGCCAAACATTGTATTGTAATCCGAGGTGTTGTTATCGTATTGCTTGCCATCAGACGAACGACGTGCTCGTCTCGCCATTCATGGACCTAAAAAAATGAAATAAAACCGACTGAGCTTTAGAATCGCTCGTATCTTAAGGACATTAATCACTGCAAGTGGTTCAAAACCGTACTAAAGATATATTGATTTCCATTTTGCAGCTTAATAACTAATAAAAATTGCCAGCTGTTCATGAATACACATACTACGAGCTATATGGAATTTCATTTTAATATCCCACACACGTGCTCAAAATCACAGGCTATACTGTGTACAAATCAATTACAAACAAGTGCCCGTAAGAGATTGGCTCGGATCCAGCCGGCGTCGGCCTGACTTCGAGCCGGCACATGCTCGTAAACAACGCTCAGGCCCGGCCGCTGCAACTATTCCGTTACGATGACAAACGGGCCACTAAAACAGAGGGCGCTAGTTGTTGCATAGTTTTGTGCACTTATCGGCTTCTGGGGATGTAAAACGTACGTAGATTCTATCTTTGTTATCTATAGAACGATTTCTCAACAGTTAATAGTTTTGTAATTTCTGATTAATTTCGTTGCGGGTTAAAGACAAGTTAGACATTCCCGGAGACTCGCCGAGCTTCAATGCTCGGTGTCATTACATTGCGTGCCACTGTTGATCTTGGCTTACAGGAGTTGCAGTGGTGGGTGTGTAGGCGAGACAGTCTCTTAGTTAATAATTTTGTTTATCTTTTAAACTTTATGTTAGGCCAGAATACCTGCCCTTTAGTAAAATGATGGACGACCTTAGCTAATATTCCTCTTTTTTCGAGCCATGATTACTAACGAAACCTTACAGGTTCGCCTCCTTACTCTAAATGTGAACGACCTTATTCATATACAGTTTTAAACCAATTTTAACTATGGAATGTTTTGTCCCTTTCGAAACACTTTTGAACTTGAGCGAAGAAGACAAAATATGCGATATATAAAATATGTTTTAAAACTGTGTATGAATAATGCTCGAATTCTAAATAAACAAAAACATCTAAAAATAAGTTTAATTCCGAATATTATTTAAACTGAATTTCATATTTGGAGCATCGATGAGCGGCCGCATCTACGCAGCAATATTCAGCATTCATGCAAAAATAAGACTGAAATGATAGATAGCAATCAATTTAAATGGTTGGCACGAGAAATGTCGGCCAATCTCATAATTGGGTCACGCACTCATTGCACTGGCTACTGAAATTTTTAATACGAGCTATGAATCTTAGAAAAATACATTACTAGAAAAAGTTTTATGATTAACAAGTTAAATGATGAACGCAGATTAATATTTATCTTCTTGCGTTAGCAATTTATTAAGCAATAAATAGTAGATATACCAACCCAACAGTCACGCACATGATACTGATCTCGCACTAAGATAATGAGCCTTTTGGCGTATATTCAGCGAGACACCTTTCAGTCTCAAAAGACTTTAAAAAAATTGTATGTCCCCAATTATATGTATTTGTGCGTTAATAAACCTCGCGACCTCTGATTTCACAGCCCACGGTAGAGTCGACAAAACCATACCAAACTCCTCAAAACATAATACTATGCGCTTCAGATGTGCATTTGACGATGAATACGATCTTAAAATATTTCTCTCATAAGTCTAACAAAAAGGGCAGCGTTTTTAAAAATTTTACTAGAAATCTTACATAACTCTGACGTCATATTCACCAAAGAGATTTGTGATATAGGCTCACCACACAAGTATTTTTTATGAGCGTAACACGCAGAGTTGCCAAGTTCGTCCCAGTCCAAAAATAACGAGCTATCAAAAACCTTCATCAAAAACATTCATTTGCTGTATTCCTGCAGCAGAGTGCACTAGAGTATTTCAATGACTATCTGCCAGTTTGCGCCATGTTTTGTGTAGTTGGTAGAAAGAATAGAATTGAAAAATGGGTGTTGATTGTGAGACGAAGCGAGTGTATCCAAAATCTTTCAATGTAAGATCCTTAGAGTCTTCGTCGAAATCTGGTGGCGTAGGCTATTTCATTAAGAAGGTATTATCTGGATTTCTAGAAGAATCAGATTCATCGACCATGCCACAATAAACTACTATGACGGACTCATGTCTATAAATGCGATGCAACCTCTGTAACCAGCATGACTCAGTTTAATGTAGTAAACACTGGTCTACGTCTAGTTATAAATAAAACAGGCATCAGGAAGTGTTCAAAGGGAATCACCGAATGATTAATGAACAGGAATTCTAGTGCCATCTATCACATGAAATCATTTTCACTTTGAAAGAATTCGCCGTGCTGAAATATCTTGATTGCATAACAAAATTTCATAAAACAAAACGATAGTATCAAACGAGTTGTGTTTCAATTCAATCGTGAAACTGCCTGATAAGCGTCGTAAAAATAAATCGAATCACATTTAAGTTTAGAATTGTATACGTTAGTGGTGAGACCACGCACTAATAGAATCTTAGTAGATATTTTTTATAAACTAAGTGTTTTTAATTGCTTCTATGCTATATCGAAGTCACTTTACTTAAGTCAATTAAGTCACGGGGATTCCTGATATAGACGTAGAGTTCATGGTGCACATGTTTCGTTTTGGTCATGCGTACGTTACGCAGTCACCTTGCCACGACGTCCCTTGTTAAAATTTACTACATCCGGCGGAACATAGAGCAGTATTCTTATTCCCGGGAGCGGCAAGAACAGAAAACCGATACATTAACAGAAACAGGCAACTAGTAATAAATTTTGCTCGCGAACTCCCGTTTGTACCGCGCAGTGCGGCTGAAACAATTCAATCCATTTAAAAATAGTCCCATATCGGCGTGGTAAATAGATTTTATGAACCCGCTCAGATACATCACGCGCATAACCGGTGTTGCCACAGTATACCCTGCAATAAAATACTTTTTACGTTGTTTTCTCCTCACGCTTTCATACGAGAATTCTCTGGTCACGTACCTTTATGGAGTCGATACCTCAATATGTATAGGTAATATTTTTTCGGTTCGGTTTCGGTCTTCGGTTCGGCATAGTGATGTTTAGTGTGTTGCACCTGATGGTGCACCTGCGCAGTGTTGTCCAGAGTAATTAAGGTTATACATAAATTTTCTAGAGATGTCGGCTGTGGTGTATTGACTAAATACATGCTCTTCGCACTGATGAACCGATTTATCACTCGACATACTTATATCCATCAGTGGCGAATAATTATAATGTATAAATATAACCAACAGTCACATTTATAGTCCCCAATCTAAGATATAAGTCTTGTGTCTAGGGTATCAGACACTACGAGAGACTTTTCGGTCTCCCAATGAAGACTTTTTTATATACTTGGGAATATCCAAAACTGAGTCAGTATTAATGTCCTGGTTTTCCCTCTTTTAATGCAGATAATATTTTGGTATGGTATCCCCGAACCAAGCACCATCGGCTGCGGAATTATATTGTGTTGTGATGAATGGAACAAGAATTTGTTATTGCACGCATTCGCAATGAGGTAAGCACTTTGGACGCTTATTCGAATGTAAAAAATCTCAGCATTAAGATTGTTATATGGACGTGTTGGTAAGCAAATAGCAAGTAGACGTTTCGTGGTAAGAATACATATTTTTGGAGCAAATCATATTAGAAAGTTTTTATATGGAAGAGTTTAAGATAATGGCGATCCAAATGTGTTAATATTTATAAGATATTGTAAATATCAAAGATATACTCATCTCAATATTTTAGGTGCTATGATTTTGTACATAATACTCGTATATAAACGAAATTTCATGGGGTGATACAAAATAAACCTGTTTCGTTTCTTAAATTGTCTTTCACCATGGCGATCATGGCTATCTTCATCTTCTTCTTGTAGTGCCTCTTCAACTAATGAAGGTTGGCCGTCAGCTCAGCATACTGTTCCTTGTTTCGTGCGAAGCGAAATAGTTCTGCGGCGCTCGCAATCTCTGTCCACTCTCGGATGTTTCGCAACCATGGCTTTTTCCTCCGACTATCATAACTAAAATGGCTATTATAAATAAAAAAATATTTTCTGTTCATTGATATATCTTGAATGTCATTGGCTAACTCCGCTACGCACTTAAGCAGCGCAAAGCTATTCAGTCTTCAATAAGATCCAAACAATGAGGAGGTATTCCTTTCTTTAAATCTATTTAAATTTAGTGTCAAACGCATGGACCCTCACCTACCATCCGAAATCACAACAAAGACAATACTGTGCGTAGTTGAAAGCCATTAATTAATATAACGGGCGCGGCCGCATTGACTCGCGTGAGTTACGCCCCGGGATGGCCATAGATCGCGAAAGTATTTGCTAATGATGCATGTTTTGCATTGTTCCGAGGAATTTTCGGCGATTGCTTTGATTTATAACTCAATCGAGTTTATAAATTTCGCTGTAGGAAGCTTGGTATGGACATATCAATGGTAGGAGTCATAATGGAAAATTTAAAGCCAGTTGTCCTTGTTGTTGATTACAGTCGAAAATATTTTTTTAATTTTACACCGTTTAGATATTCACCCTGATTTACGTCACAGTTATATGAACTATGAACTAGTCTAAGACTTATACTCTTTGTGAGAGTCTTTATTTTCAAAAATATAGTCTTATATCCCATTGCATTAATGAAAACGTGTAAGAAAACGAAATGCATACGTTATGAAAAAGTCTATAATTTTTTTTACAATGTTCATATCTGACTACACCGCAATTTCTATCTACAGTTACCCTCTAAACTTTTGAATCACTTCTATTCATAGACAAGCACAAAGCGCGGATTGTCTCTGGCACACATCGGCAAGGATTTATAGGTAATATTCCAGAGGTAATGCAGGCTGGAATCACAGAGGGCGTTGTCGCGTAACAATGGCGACGCGATTTATTGCCGCGCAGTAATTTCGCGCCAATTTCAATGGCAAAGAATTTCTATGTTTGCATACTTTATCGGTGAAAGAGCGTATCTCAATTTGACTTGTTTAATTAAAGTTCTATTTTATTTCCATGGACGTTGTATGGATATGTAAGAATTGGGATGATTTTAAAAGGATGATATTTTTTTAATCATCATCCAAACATAGGATGTTAACTGCCACACGGTAGTCCTCCCTCAAATAATTACATAGCTACGCTTTGTTAGTGGCCGGCATTTATCGATTTACTAAGAACTTTATTGTGCCGTAATAAAATATTTTTTTATTATTAGGTCATTATTTTCTTGCAAATTGGATAATTTTGTGCCACTATTATAACATAAAACTTTAAATGAATTCAAGGAACAATAAAAAAGCTGGCCGTGCGGCTAGAATTCCCGCCAAAACTGTAAGTGCGACCCTCATGTTGTTCGAAGTAGTGTTGCCAGACCCAATTAAAAAAACAGTCAAGTGCAAGAAGGGCTCGTTTGCCGAGTTTCCCGTAATAAAGTTTATTTTATTCATGGTATTTATACAAATTATTACCAGTTTTATTAAAAAATTACCTAGTTGGTGTAATAGTTTTGTTGGCTTAAAACCGTTTAAGTGCGTCAGGATGTTGTTACCAATATTGACGTTTAGGTTGGCGATAAATATAAGCGATATTCATGTAAAAAGGTGGTTAGATTATTTTGTACAATCCGGCATTTGATACAAAATCAAGAGGTTTAGAATCTCCAACCATTTAGACACAGAACGTAACACTAACATAAACCCTCACTCTTCAAATCATATTATCTATTAATATCATCATTGTCTACATTAATTTTCCAGCATCTCACAATACAAGAAGAACATGTTACATCGTTTCCTTATCGACATTTAAATCTCTAGCCTGTACGGAGACCTTGATTCGCAGAGGAAGCTTTATGAATGCGCTGTGAATAAAATTCGTACGGTTTTATGAGCGACGGTGATCGATCGTGCGCTGTCGCGGCGTTGTAAATATAGATGGCACAGTTTACAATACAGTAACTCAAGTTAAATTCGGGTTATCTCCTACTTCGTGGCTCAACAGTCGTACTGTTTGTTCTTTGATAGCATTTTGGCACAAAGTGCTAGATCAGCACTATTAGAATCGACAGTGGAGAACAACCTCAATGTAATAAGTACTTACGAGTATACACGAATAATACCCGGTATGTCAGAGAAGGAGAATTAAATGTTATGCTGAGAGAGAGCTTGATAGATTTCTACATACTCAATGTAATATTTTTTGGAGTTCATTTCAGATCTGGAAACTAAAACAAAAATAGCGAAAATTGTTCACGGCCCTGTCCTACTGATATTCGCACTCTGTGTGTCGCAGATGTCTGTCTCAGCACATCTGTCCCGCCACATTGTTCATCATGTCACGACCCATTATGTATATATAGACTGTATTTGTTCAGCCTTACCACTGTTGTGTAAGACGAATTATTTAATTTATCATGAAAATACGCTAACTTTGAAACTGACAAACTTTTCTCAGAAAATGTTTATTTTGCATCATTAAAACCCGCCTAACAGTTAGGTCGTTGCCGGGCGTTCTTAAAAAATTTAATATTTATAGCACTACGCAGAATTGTGTGGTTAAAAAGGTCACTATAAGCGTAAACGTTGAATACATTTATTGTTTCATTATTTATTATGAAATATCTTAAGATAGGCCTATTTTCAGCAGTGACCTTCCCATGGCAGAAGATAATGATGCTAATGATTAATTATTTTTAAAATGAGAAGTCACTGTACTATTTTAGTGCCACGGAACGCATATGAACAAACCGTTCAACAGTCGCAAGGGATGGGCGATATTCGAAGTCATGTTTGAAAAACTATTCCGTTTAAAATTAAAACAATGTTTTGGAGTATGTAAACGAACGCTTTTCATATGATACCACTCGACCTAGTTGCTACACTTTAAAATTTGCATCTCTCATTTCGGACAACCTTTTGAATAAAAACAAGAACATTTCTTTCGCTTCAAATATAATACATGGGCCAGCGACTTTTATCAATGTTACTTTTAAATCAACAAATAAAATGCCTTTTATCCCAAAATGCGGCTGCATATTATTGTAGAAAAAACAAAATAAATATATAGTTCTAACACCATGTTGAAAAAGTTTTCTCAAAGTGAATGTAAACAATATCTTATAATTAAGACGTGCCTCGTTTTTTCTTTCGTCAAGGTACTAAACTAGTAAGCGCGTGGTGGCCTGTTGGTAAATGGACCAGATTGCGGCTGGCAACTGTTCATGGTGGTCGCGGATTTGAATCCAAGGGCACACCTCTGACTTTTCGGAGTCATTACTGTATTGATATTCAAACACGTCGTTCCTAATGAGGAAGTGTGAGATTTTCGCTATCAGTGCGTGGTGTCCGTCACCTCTTAATAAAATCACATTCTTGAATATTTAAAAACATTAGTATTAAAGATGAATTTGCGTTGTTCCAGGTACATGTTCTAAATAATTTCGCGGCGTTATGGAACGCGGTAATTGCATACAACTAATGCCACGGCGCATCAGGTGAGTAGCCACCTGAGAAATGAAACTGCGGATACCGCCGCACCAGATAAATGTTCAGCAATGTACCATTATACGTTGTGCGTATTGTTTTCATAAGCATCAACACAAAAGCATTTACATCATGCAAGTGGCTCCTAAAAGGTTATGGTGAAAATTCTCAGTAGAAGCTTACATTCAGTATTAGCAATTCCCGAGACTGTCCCGCCCTCACACCCGCCACTGCAACTCCTGTAAGCCAGGATCAACAGTGGCACGCAATGTAATGACACCGAGCATTGAAGCTCGGCGAGTCTCCGGGAATGTCTAACTTGTCTTTAACCCGCAACGAAATTAATCAGAAAGTTAAATGAATAGGAGGAGTTGGAAATAAATAATGTCCACTTCCCTCCGTGTAATGCGGATGACAAAACATTGAACTAAAGAGGTAAATAACCTCACAAAGAGACTTTTACAGCCGGAGAAGCCAGCTGTAAAGCACCACGGAATTCATTATTACATATAAATGGGACCTATTGTGTTAGCTGTTATACTTGATTCCAGTAATATGTATGGCAAAAACGCCGGAAAGCACGGAAATTCGTCCTAGTCTCCACTAGGTCCATGTAGTATACGACTCCGGATGATATCTGCATACTATCAAACATGATTTTACGCTCATTTTGCCAAATACTACACTCCCAAAGTATATGATGCGCGGACTGTTCATATTCGCGATTAGATGTTGAACATGGGCATGCAGGCGAATCAACGAGCTTAAAAGAGTACAATTTAGACTTAAAGTTACCATAGCCCGTAAGGAACTGTGATACGCAATAATCGACATCTAGCCAAGTCTTTGTCAAACGATCACGCACGCAAGGAAAAAATTGGTATAAATGACGTCCCTTCAAAGATACCTCCCATCTATTTTGCCATTCATCTAATAGTTCGCTATATACCACTGAAGGCGGTTTAAATAATCTGTCAACTTTTAAAATTTCACGTGGAGTTAAAAATCTTCTATCCATATTCTCCCTAGTAGAGTAATACATGGCGGCACGACGTTGCACCTCCAGATCGACTGGAAGTACACCCGCCAGAACAGGCAATGCTTCGGTACTAACAGTTCTATATGCCTTACACAAGAATATCAACGCCAAACGTTGGCTCTGGAGCAGTTTTCTTCGCACAGCACCGATAGTAGCCCTATCAGCCCATACGGGGGATCCATAACATATACACCCTAAGTAAGTTGCTCCATAGATGATTTTTAATGTATTAAAAGATAGTCCCCACGTTGATGTCGATATTCTTGTCAAAGCGAAAAAGTTCCTTTTCGATTTTTCCCCGACGTTCTTAATATGCTCAAGAAAAGAAAAATTCCTTTCCAAAAATAAGCCAAGATAGCAAAAAGATTCTTACATTCAGTAGTGAACTTTTTATAACTAAAGACGATCCTGATAAATAAGGCTTGGGCCAGTCTTAAAGTTTTAAAATAAAATTATTCTGCAATATCGATGGAAAAGCCATTGTTCCGACCTCACCTAAATGCGAAGTGTGTATGTAAATCTGCTTTATCCAATAATTATGGGTGTATTACATACGTAAGCCTTACGACATTCGCTTGTTTCAACTTGGCATAATGTTCGAAAGACCTGTAATACCATTGTAATACAGTTCTTAAATGAGAGGCATTAACTTCACCAAATGAGACAGCGTACCCTTAGAATTTTCATTACATGTTAAATACATTGAGTGATCTGGTAGGGTCGGGTAGGTGAACTCATTAATTGAGGCAGTAATCCATGACTTTTACCGGTAAAATTACATTATAGGCGTTTTTGTTGACGCAGTGAGACTTTTATGTAGTACAGATGTGACGCTTACAGAAATATTATTTGGCCATTTGACAAACTGTTAATATTTAAAGGGCTTTTTTACTTTTAAATCAACAATACCATTGATCTGTATCTGTATCTGTATCAGCCCATATACGTCCCACTGTAGGGCACGGGCCTACTCTACAATCGAGAGTACGATTGAGAGTGGTTAGGCCATATAGTCCACCACGCTGGCCATACCATTGATCACCGGTGTATAATAATATACAGTGTTTCAGTCCTTCCCATGCCATTCTGCGACGGTCAGAAGAAAGGTCAACCTTTACTACTCTACCTTTCTCTTTACATAACGAATTTGAAGACTTTCCAATTTATTAACTAAACATTTGCTAAACGCTAGATGTAGCGGCTATATATAGGTAGCGAGTTCGATTCTTGAGTGACGTTTTGGCTCGTGCTCACTCGCTATCATTAATTCTATTCATCACAATGTCATGTCAGATGCGTCGCCTATGTGTTTGTTATTAACTACACGCCGTTCGCACTTTTAAATAGAGTTTTTATAATGTGAGGAAATGGTATATATATTTTCATACATCGTGTTTGTTGGTACAAATTACAAATGCATTTCGCGTCTGCAGTGACATAAGTAATGGACAGCAGACCTTGACAGAACGACATCGCATTATTGCCAACGTTGTTTGTTATTTTGCGAATGACAAACGAACGATGATTTCTCCGATTATTATTTTAATGTTGAACAAACAAATGGTGTAGTATTTATTATTACAGAAATTGTTTGAAGTATTATGCAAACACGTTGTGACTGTATATTCTTATCAATAAGTGGCATAGTTGCTCTTATTTTTAACAATTATAATTAGGAATATTAAACGTTTTATACATACACAAAATAACGCTTTTTTCAGAGAAGGGATAGGCAGAGATGCTGCCAAGACGTTTCGCCTTGTGTGTTCCATATCATGATGTGATAGGGGACGAGTTTTTCGCCATATCTGACACAAATTCCCGACTTCGAGCTAATAATGAATAGAAAAATCCAATATCCCTTTGCCCGACACAGGATTTGAACCTGAGACCTCAGTGTTGTAATAAAATCGTATCTGCAGCACCAAGGCAGTCATCATTACAAAAAATAAATGAACTGACGGAAAACAATAAAATGAATCTGTATCTTAAAAAGCATCACCATCAAATACAAAGCTGTAAGTATTCCATTAAATTAAAAAGATATCTATTGTGGGTACATACAGGCATTTTCGTGTCGGCCATTAGCTAGAGTGGCGCGGATTCGATTACAGTAGCGATCGCGTGTGACGGCAAAAATATGGAGTCCCTCCGCGCTCCGTGCAGCTTGTTACGTTCCCGGACAGTTGTTCTTTATTGCCAATTAACAAACACTGCAGCCAGTTTGTAACTAACTCTACCGCTTGTCTAACAAAACCGTCCGAATCTTTGTAAATGTGGTGAACTGAGACCGAAGCTTATCAGGTTAATTTAGGTAACCGACACTACATAAATGTGGTGAACAAAGATGGAAGAAGAATCAAGTAATTATGTACCCTCCATTGCATATACCTGACAATATTATTTTAGGAAAAACTATTAATTTATCACCCAAAAACGAAGATAGGAAAAAACATCATTTTTCGCGACATTTTAAGTTGCTATGTCTGAAGACACTAAATCTACCACCTGGCTTCGTTTTCGGTCGCTGTTAGAATATATCCGGCATATCCTAAAGTATGATATATGATATACGTGGGTATCAAAAACACCAAGAGAATCTTCAGTAACAAATTCAAACCCTAATAAATACTTGTGAGTCATACAATAATTTGTCTTGTTATGAGATCCAAGTGATTATGAGATCTAAGAGAAGTGCGTGGTAGCCTGTTGGTAAACGGACGAGACGCGGCTGGCAACATGTTCACGGTGGTCGCGGGTTCAAATCCCAGGACACACCTCTGACTTTTCGGAGTCATGTGTGTATTGATAGTCAATCACCACGCACTAAAACGGTGAAGGAAAACATCAGGAAGAAACCTGCATACCATAGCGGTTTATAAGAATTTATATGGTATGTAAGCCCGCCAAACCGCACTATGCCAGCGTGGTGGACTATATGGCCTAACCACTCTCAATCGTACTCTCGATTGTAGAGAAGGCCCGTGCCCTGCAGTGGGACATATATGGGCTGATACAGATACAGATTTGATCCAAACCGCGTCTTCTCGTTTAATCGCTGGGTTCTTATCAATTGCACCCAACCGCTATAAAAACAGTGATGCAGATTAGTAAGAGTAATAATTATGCTCATGTTAACTTAAATAAAGGTTGTTACCATGAGAAGAATAGATGCTATCTCGTCTAGACGTGAAAGTCTTGAAACATTTTCCAACTAATTATCTCATTTTCGTCTAATACCGGTCTCTACACGTGAATTTCTTCTCCGTAATGTAAGCGTACTATAAAAACAATAAAACCGGCTCGTTCACTAATTGCATTCACATATGGGCTGTTATGAGGGGCGTAATGAAAGGGTTACTTTTTGTACGAGATCAAAGGGGCCTTTTATTGCAGTAGTTTTTGGCAGTTTATGAACTTCTCGCCTGTATGGATTATTTCTTGCTGGAATTAGTTTTAATATTTGACTAAGCGTGAATTTATTTCAAACGTCTTTCTTGAATTTTCTATAATTTTCTTCATATTAAAATGTCTGCTCAGACTTTAACGCTACAACAGAGACGTAAAGTTGCATTTATATGTTGCACTAGTACTTTAAAAATGCTATAGTTGGTGAGGCCTTAAACGCGGTCCATAATGTTTACTTTTAATACATTTATCATTAGCTACAGAAAGTCCATTACTGAACAACGACTCCCATTTACTTAGAACAAAGTAATCAAGCAACCCTGCACTGGCTCAATCGCTAGATTAAAGTTCTAACAATCTAAACCAGGTTACCTGGCTACCTGATGAGAAGTATATTAGTTTTCCTACCTGCGACCTTGCCGAGTCAACGTACTGTTGTAAATATGCCTAAAAAAAGATATTTAAAAAAAGAATTCACTCGGATTCTCATAAACTCGTCCGGAGTGACGTAGCATCGTTTATCTCACGGCGAAATGCGTCGACGCTGTTTAATTGAATACTTCAGCTGACGTGGCGGAATGTCGCTCACAGTTGCTTTGTGACTTCTTACCTAATTTACGAGCACAAGTATGCTATAGGATTGAGTACGGTTAAAAATTATGATGAATCAGAGAGCTGTGGGAGTTTCAGCTGCATTCAACTGCAAAATACAGCTAAGGAACGCTGTGCTTTTCTCTCCAATGCTCTGAGTCTGTACCATTTCAATGCAAGTGTGTGTGGTTGAGACAACCACTAATTTGTACTCTTAATTTTGTTACATAACATACAAAGCCAATAATAAAATTATAACCAATATTACGAAATACGTGGAATTTCCAAATATGGTTATTGATCGACAATATAAAAATGATCCTTCGAGCCAGATGTACACGCAATAACCGATAAACTGTCTTTTAAAATTTAAATTTATGCCCTGATCAGCAAAATCAGATATTCAAGCGATAAGAGGCGCCCCGTTATGTGCGAAGCTCTTAGCTCAGAGTGGGTACTGAAAGGGGAGGGGAGAGGTACTCATCCGTATTAGTCCGTGTTCTATCTTGTGTCGGACACTTGAGCCGTACTCATAATCGCTACTCGAACGGCGAGAGATAAAAAACTGCTGATCAAAATGTCCTTGTTATATTTGCTTAGAAAGGGTGAGGGTTTTGTTCCTCGCGCCTCGGAGAGGATTACAAAAATGTATACATGGGTACTTCCTGTAGGCGTCCTCTTCACGATCCAGGGCACAGATTTTTTACGATTATACTCGGGAAAAAATATTGTATGATCATCTACTTAGTATAAAAGCTATTGTTCCATACATTTGATTTCACGACGGATTTTTCATTTTTACTAGTGGACAATACATTTTTCGTCATCTGTTTTTATAATTTAATAGACAAATCAATAATAAGTATTCATAGATATATGATTCTAAAATCACTTTCCACTAATATGATCTAATTAATCCGAAAATCATGTACAGCTATTACTGCCACTTTCATGTGAGTGTAAAGTGTACATTTCCGTATAAAATTATCTTAAGATTGGTCGAAACTAACTAAACCGTTAAATGTCCAAGTTTAAAGTAGTAGCTCAGTGGACAAACACACAGAAATACACGAAGTATTATAATTCTATTAGTGAAGAGTCCTCTACCTGCTGACACTGCTCGTACGGCTTCGGGATTGCGTTGCTAAGGCTTCCATGACGTCATGAAGCTCTACTTGTATCTTACTTATACAGGCTGTTCTGTAATATATTGAAAATCTTTATTTTTTATAACGTTTTATTCAATAGTCATGTCATCATTTTAGCCATTCTATAGGCCGTTACTACCGAAGATATTGTGAGCAATTATCAAACGTGGTAATCAACTGAGCGCGCGTTTTTCAATTCGAAATATTTATTCCCAAAAAAAAGGTAGCCAGTCCGTTATAACATCATGAGTGAAATCTTTCATCAAGTAGTATAAACATGATGTTGTGTTAGTTACAAAATGGCAGGTGAAGTCGATAATATTTTATTGAAAGGTTTGTGTGAATATCGCAACTTATTACATAATACCCAGGTTTCTGTTGGCATCGAAATATGCTATCAAATAAGACTACAAAACGGATAGTGTAGCTGCAGACCTTACGTAAATTTAAACCGAAAAATTTACTACGTACAGTAAGAAATCGTGTTCAACGAATCCCACATGCTATCTAAAGCCGAAAGGAAGGTACTTCGTAATTGCGGTTTAACTAGCAGTCACCAGAAGTATTTTATCTGACCATCAAATACACAGATTCTAACCAAGTATCTTCACCTATGTATGTTCTATATCATGCTGTTATAGACGTAATAAATTGTAACCAGCACGGCGCTAAGTGTCGTAGCAGATGCGTAGACACGTCCGTAGTGCGTCTACGGTGCTACGCCGTAGCCATTATGGCGTCGCATGACGTCATAATTCGACGGCCATAGACTAATAAAATAGGGCATCAAATATAGATGTTTCGGCGTTGTAGTAAAATGCAAGAGTAGAAAAGCGCGATAACTGAATTTTCATGCAATTCTTTGAATCTTACATATACATAGATGCGTTTTTAAGGCAACATTATTGTAAGTAATTATTTCCATTACAGCTTTTACGTACTTTCTTGCTTAAATTTTGTTTTCAAATGATTTTAGAATAATATTAATCTATATACGTATCTAGTATACATTTATAATGATGGAATAATAATAGTATCACCTACCTTAGTTTTTAATATGCTGCATAAGCCTATCGAAATGAAACATAATTTTATTTGGTAATTATACAAATTATATTTTTGACAACTTTTACTTTTACAGAGCAAATAAGACTGATAATTACTACAGTTTGCAAGTTAAACAATAATATACAATTTGTCGTCCTATGAAAAAAATTATGAATTATTCACTTATAAATTAAGTAAAATAATTATTAATAAGTAGGTGATCTAGCAAGAATACGATGTATGTTCTGTTAATAACAAATGATTAAATGCCGTATTACATGTATTTAATCGTGCCTTAACGACAAAAAAAATTGTTTGCACGATTTATTCAGAGTAGAATAATATTGACATTGAAATGTTTACTCCATTCAAAATTAATTTCCACCCAATATTGGTTATATTAATGCAAACGCTCATTTAATTAAAAAAATAATGACATGACCTTATCGTAAACCTCAGTGTGTAATCAAATTAAAATTCAATGATAATCGCAGGACATTTTTCACGAGAAATATCGGAATAAAAACAAGAAGCGTTTGCATTCGTAACAATGCGCGTGTGTGGTAAGTACCAGGCTGGCAGACCTTGGCGGAGGTGTCGCGTGTCGTGCATTGTCGACCGCGCGGTGTTCGGTGTCCGGCGGACGTAACTCGACCGCCTTTGTACCTCTGTTGGCCTGGTACGAGCGCGTCAGTTGTGCAAGTACTTGGCTATTTTTAATTACGTATTAATAAACAAGATGTTCTTTGATGGTCACAAAATATTACAAAGTGATCAAACAATTCCTTCTTTTAGGGTTTTGTTTTCTACTTTATTAAGCACTCAAGAATGCATCTGACAGTAAGTATTTGGAACGGTATTATCATTTAAATAGAATATAAATTATGATGATCATTATCTCTTTCCGAACTTGAACAAGCATGACATCATTTTCATCTAATGTCAACCACTTGAACGGAATAAGAGGAGGAGGAAAATGTACAAAATCAGATTTTCATGAACTACTCAACTTACACGAATTATTCCTGCACATAAAAAATATAAAAATAATATAGAGCTCTCATTTACATTCAGCACATTATACTCCTTCAAGGGATATAGTCGTCTAGGACACGCTCGTCGTCTGTTCTGTACAACGTGACAATCTGTTAGTGCGTGACGTTGCGTTTGTCACTCCGCACGTGCCGGTGACGCGAGACGTGTATTAGCGTGACACTCGGCCGATTACTACACACTGTCACGTCGTCGAGAGCAGATTGAATCCTATACCGTAACAGGAGCTATGTTTTGCCTTTATTCATGATCTTTGCGTTCTCTGTTCTACTGGAATAAATATGTAAACAAACTTCGTGTTCAAAGATTACGGCAATGGAAAGACAGTGAAATGAATTCGTATATTTAAACAAACAAGGAAAGCAACTATGTAAGTTTCAACAATCGCTGCTTTATAAGTCCATTACCGTTTATTTCTTATACGATAGTAACGATACACGAGGAAGCTGCATATACGAGCGAAAGTCATCGCCAATGCCTATGAATACTTAAAGCAACTGGGAAATCGTGAGAAAATTCAGATTTTGAGGATATGAAGTAGGGGATTAGAAATTATTAATAAATCGTGACTGCAAAACTCTTATACCAGGTTTACTTATTTTGAGGCAAACTAAAACCCCGATCGTGCCAATTTTTTGTAAGACGGCTAATTAGTGGAATGAACGTCTAGTGAAATTCTCGATTTTTACTAACAGCTGCAAGTCAAATGGAGCGGAAAACTCAGCAGCTGTCTGTTGCCTTTATTCAATGATAACACTCATTATGTAACGTCAGTCAGTAATGCATCTTATTCTTTTCTTAATCCTAATCATTAGTACTGGTCACCGCCGAGTGAGTGCGACTGTGTGACATTGCTCAGAGCTTGCGCGACGTTTGTCACGGTGCACGTGCGTGCGACGGCGACACGTATTAGCCACGACGTGACCGATGACGACACGCGGCTTACACGACCAGTGTTTACGCTCATAACACGACAAATCTAATCGCTCACAGCCATTACTAACAATTTGTCATGCTGTGTATTAGTTTATCTGCTTCGGGGCCTTAACCGCAATGATTAATATTAGACTTTGTGGTGGAGGCTCTTTTTGTCTGTCTACCCTCGAGTTATAATGCCGTTGTTGCTCTTCTGCGGTTGACAGCGGCTATTAATGTGTTGGGCACGCCCCTCCCGTGTCCCGGGGTAGGAGGCGAGTGCCCGTGACAGCCGCGCTTGAGTAATTGATTCACGTTTAATATTCGGACTGATGCTAAGCGGAGGGCTTGCGGTTGAGACGCGTCGATTGTGGTCAGTGTACAGGCGGCTTCAATGACTTATGGCAGTTAACCTAAAGAAGCCAATGAAAGTAGTGACACGTAAGCGAATATCGTCCCTGCAATTTTTAAGGACACTCGCTGGAAATACAAAGCTTCTACAAAAGTAAACTAATAACGGAGTTTCTGTTGATTTGTAGAGCATTTAGCATCAGCATTTACTCTACATGATGTATTTGTAATCATGGTAAGCAAATCGGGTGGATTGGCCTCAATTTTAATTCATTAAAAAGAAGAAGCTTTTCACGGAACTTTTACTGGTGGTCTCTCATATGATGTGAGAGGTCGCGTAGGTAGGTCCCACCGCAATGTCTATTTCTCCCGCCAAACTCTAGTGTAAATGTACTATTATGTTCAATTTGAAAGGCATTGCAGCCAGAGCAACTACTGGACATATTGAGACTTAATATCTTATGTCTCAGGATGGCGAATGCAGAGAAATGCCAAGCATTGCTTTGGAATTCATGGTGTTATTTGATTTAATTACTGTCATGACCGGTCACATCCCTTATCATTAGGCGAATGACATGCTCATCTCACCATTCACTACAATAAACAAAACTTATGGTAACAAATTTTCTATTTAGCCATCTACAAAATTCCTCACTGAAAAAAACCTTTACATAATTAAGTTGTTACTGCCAGAAACTAAAGATTAACAAAAGACTGTAACTATAACAACGGACTATTGAATCAATAACAGTCTACAAGTTTTAGGTCAGGTTCAAGCAAGGTGAATTTCTTTGCAGCTAAATAACAGTATATTATCGAAATTTAATATAGAATGACTTAACGAGACAAAGTATATGTTTAAGTGATAAACCCCGTAGATAGGAATTTAGGCTGGAGTTACAGGTTTTGTTATTGCGAATAACACCTATATATTTCGAATAGGTGTTTACTATTCTGCACCCAAACATCCAGCGATTTCCTTCAAGTATTGTTTGGCAGTCTGTCCTACTTGCCGGTGAGGCCATACGCTGCGATTACTAGTAGGTACTACTTGCAATCTATTGGAGATATTTTCGGCCTCCTTGACCACCAATTTTCCGAACTATATCCCCTACCTTTTGCTACTTCAAATTGCTGATCGTCTAGATTTTATTAGTGACTTTACTTTTTGTAAGGATCTCATCATATTTTATCGGTCATCGTAGGGAAATACTGAGCATAGCTCATAGAAGACGTGGAGTCAGCTCAATTAGTAGTTCCCTTAGAGACCCACATTCAGTGATCTATCCTATCACTGGCAATACACAAAAACTAAAGACATTCACCCTTACTACTTAGATTTATGGTATGAGCAGGTGTAACATATTTTGACGTACGTTGCTGAGCCAAGATGAATACTAAGCGCTTATAAATCAGTTTGAATCCCTTAATATAGTAAGGTTCAGCTAAAAATATTTACAACTGAGCATCAAATATTACCATAAATGTCCAAATTTACCTTCCTGTCACGAAATTCTCGAAATAAATACGACGTATCCATTAGTGAGTGAAAACCGCCCGGCGAACCAGTTTTCGCCCTCGAATAGATCAAACTATTTCCGCCCCAACCGGCGCTGATATCGATCATAGCGCGGCGGCCACATTGCCGGTGAATCTAGCCTAATTCTGTTTCAGTCTACACCGAAATAAATCTGCTAAGGTCGAAAAGTCTGCAGTAGAATTTATGCTGAGGTTTTTAGAATGACTGTCAAGAGAATAGGGTTATACCATTCAGTTGGTTACGTCCCCAACTAAACATATTCTATCAAATTCGCAGTAACTTTAAATTTGTTTTTTAATAATCAATATTTGTCACTAAAATATAATATACAATAATATTGTGTTGATGACAATAGAATTAATTTCCTAGTGTTGGTTTATTCTCTTAGTTTAAAAAAGTTGGCTCACTCGATGATAAATCAAATACAAAAACAATTCCAGAGCGACGATGCTACGTTGACGAGTATTTAAACGTATCATATTTCCAGTAATATAAATTTAAAACAAATATCAAACATATTGTTCTATCACATACAGGTTAAAAGATATGTTGATTTTACGGAAAAGCTGATTCTAAATCCGTAACCACGTTTGGTTATTCTCATTATTTTTTCCTTTTTCCTGTACGGATTGTGCGAACATATCACCATACACCCAAATCCTTTTTTATGTTGATCGAATTTCCTTCGACCTCGGCAATTTATGCGATTTTATATTTTATTCGTGACATGTAAAGCTTACTTTTGGGTGGCACCTATACTGACATCTCAAGAATGATATAAAAATTTAGAGCAGCGACATCTCTTAAGGAAGGTGTAAAACACGCATTAGACAGTAATAATCCAATTTTTCCTTTTTGTATTATTTGTTTGTTACAATTTTCATTTGATTGTGTACAATGGATATAACTCGCGCACACTCACGTTTATCAAATGACATTGGTTCTCTATATCAACCCATATACGTCCCACTGCAGGGCACGGGCCTCGTCTACAATCGAGAGTACGATTGAGAGTGGTTAGGCCATATAGGCCACTGCGCTGGCTTAGTGCGGGTTGGCAGACTTTACATATCATCCCATGCCATAGTCAGAGGTGTGTCCTGGGATTCGAACCTGCGATCACCGTGAACGTATTGGGAACCGCGTCTGATCTGTTGACCAACAGACTGTCACGGACTACACAACACGCACTACACGACACTGGTTGCTTCTTCAGAATTGGTTGGAAGTGATAGAGCCACGCTGTTAAAAGCCATGAATCAGCAAGAATGGCTCGGCTCGTTCCGAACGGTACCGCTATCTCACAGGAAATCGACGTGAAGCGACAGCATTGCTGCTGCATTTCTCTTTGATGTGCTGGCAACATATCCATGTTCGAAGCATCGTGGATGTTCATCAGGTGACATGTTTGCACAGTAGCCGGACCTATGCAATGAAAAAAACGAGATAGATTGCTCGGAAATTTATTTAAAAACGAAACACTCATAAATTCGGATATAGAAAATTAACTCTTGTTTCTAATTTTGAATTGCGCAAGATGTCGATCAGCTAATTACTTTGCACTTAGCAGTCTTGCAAGTTGCTGACAGATGTCGCTATATTTAACTTTACATTAACGAATTTTGGTCGGCGTTGGACGTCTTCTGGTTTTTACAGAAATCAAATACTCCTTAATATACCATTAATTTGAAGGTTCTTTAAATTGCATTGAAAATTATTCAAAGGAAATTATCTTTTAATAGCAGGGTTGGTAATGATGTCGTAAAGACGTATTTATAATGTACCAGTTATTTATACGCTGAAAAGGATTGACGAAGTTATTGATTGTTGGTAATTTTAGATATTTAGCTATGGAAATCTTTAGGGGAAGTTTAAAATGCTATTTTTATAGACTTGTGATTAAAGATGATGATGTTGAGGGGATATTATTCTATTCATAATAAAATAATCATCTTTACAAAGCGACCTTGAGTCTCGATAAGAATGTCCTTGTTCTATCGTATAATTCATATATATTTTGATAGAAGGGACGAAAGACACGTATATCTAGACCACAATCCACTTCCCCCTACCCCATGTGGCTCATCCAATAATCCTTATCGTCTAAACATCGTCAATATTCAGTGGTACACCGTACAGCACAAACACGCAGATAGCGATGCATTCATAACTCACGCTGTCTCATTATGTAGATAGTGTTTGGATATGCTCAGTGTGCGTTACATACACTACCGAACAAGTATTGCCGTAAATCACCAATACATGTACGCATTGATTATTTTTAATTGGATTATTCTACTTAAGGAAAGTAAAACGTGATAATTTCAACTTGTACCGAGGCAGAACGACGCATTGATGCGTTTTTGTGCATGCAACAACATTTAATCTTTACTAAGGTTGTGTCGCGTGTCTTCGTGATCATTTAACGTTTCGTTTATTGAATTGTACAGCAAAGAAACTATCTGGCTTTTAACCACAGTTGTGTCTTTTACTATATTGGAAGAAATTGAGCCAGCCTTGGGCAACAGTGCATATCGGCTGCAAAACTTACAATACGCTATAAATCATTTCCATAAGATAGTGAATCAGGTTTTGGTTATTAAAATTGGGGTAGCAAATGAGTTGGGGTTCTGCCGCGGAGATCACGCGACGCGGCGACGTCTCCGCCATGCTGCCTATTGATTTTTTACTAATGCAGTTATTTAATTTATGAATTTACCAAACTTTGCCGCTGCGGACGTTGGGGTATGCTATGACGATACGCGATTAGCTGAATCTATAATTTATGTTTTATTTTGATTGTTCTAGGAATACATAGGATAGGAATAATTTTATAAAAATGGTTGTAGCGAAATCAACCCAAGACCAGACGTTTTTAATAGTGGTAGGATTCCATTACGTAAAACTTGAAAATATTTTATCAAATATAAAAGCGTTTACCTATATTATTTTGATACAAATTCAAGATCCTCATCGGAACTAAAAGAATTCTCTATACAAAAAGAAATATCTGAGAAAATATTTATACACGGCCTACTGTCCATTACTGGGGCCGGCGCCAGTCCGTCTGTCTGGCTATCGATCTTCTTGTTTACATCCCAAGCCCTCCCATTTGCTTTTACATCGTTATTGCCTACGACAGACATGGTGGAGCCTCTACCAGGAAGTATTTTACCATAAATAATATTCAGAAAATTAGCACCATACATATACGTCGCCCATGTAGGGATACTATCAACTCAGTCAAGTGGAGTATTTTATGGCCCTGACGGAATATAGCATAAAAATACGAATAAAAGAACAAAATTGATGTATACATCTAATTTGTAAGGTTCATACTAAACAGATTTTTTTAGTGATTGTTCTTTATTGTACATAGACAAGAAGAAGACAAAAATAGAACTATCAATACTAATATTATAAAGCTGCAGAGTTTGTTTGTTTGTTTGAACGCGCTAATCTCTGGAACTACTGGTCCGATTTGAATTATTCTTTCAGTGTTGGGTAGTCCATTTATCGAGGAAGGCTATAGGCTATATATCATCACGCTATGACCTATAGGAGGAAAGCAGTAGTGATATTTCTAGCAAATACGAGGAAATTTTGTTCGTTTTTCGTGGTCCGATTGGTCAATATTCTAAACTGATAGTCAGAATTAAACATTTTGACCGCCATTTACTGGTGGTAGGTCTCTCATATGTGAGAGGCCATCTGGGTGGGTACCACCGCAGTGTCTATTTCTCCCGTCAAACAGCAGTGTAAACGCACTGTTGTGTTTCGGGTTGAAGGGCATTGTAGCCAGAGTAACTACTGGACATATTGAGACTTAACATCTTATGTCTCAGGATGGCGAGCGCAGTGGAATGCCAAGCATTGCTTTGTAATTCAAGGTGTTGTTTGGTTTTGCTACTGTTCATGAGCGGTCGTATCGCTTACCATCAGGCGAACGGCATGCTCGTCTCGCCATTCACAGCAATAAAAAAAAAAAAAAAAAATAATAATTTTAAAACGTGTATGTACCCGGGCGGAGCCGGTCCCGATCTCTAGTATTTAATATTATGGCTTATTGCACTAGGCAGTCTCTTACAGGCAACGTTTTGCAAAACAGATTACGTGATAATATTGGTAGTCCGAATAATCCTATACACGTTCCTCCCGAATTTGGTTGTGGCAATCCTCACATATGGCCAAACTTTATATAATAACCGAACATTTTTCCAAATCACTTAACCCGGTCACGGGTCTAAATATCCCGACAGGTGCTTAAAATTGACCATAAACATTTGTGATGGATGGGGTGCACCGGTCTCGGCTGATTAGAATAAAAATCTCATAAATGCCCCACGTGGCGGTAATGGGGTAACTGAACAAATTGCCACGAGCAGGGGTAATGGGGTATTTAACGTTTTTAAGTATTTTCTAAGCCATATATTTTCGGTTTTGCATTAGGTGCCTTAGGGGCTGTGAACTGTGACGTTCTGCGTACGAAACTCAGACAAGACTCTATGTCAAACATGGTGATAGATTCGTCCTCTACCGCATTTAGTTCAAAATAGACTTGAAATGTTGGTGTCAATTAAGTCACCTCTGCGTGCCCTTGTTTAAGCTTTAACAATTATTAACGTAATAGAAAATAAGCTGTTTGTGTTGTCATTCAAAATTCGCTGTAGCCAAAAGGCTTTTGAATTAAAATCTTATTAGTTCTATAAACAAATTCTTAATTAGCGAACATTTTGACAGCCTCCGTGGCGCAGTTGATTAAACGCCTGTGAAACCAGAGGCCGCGGGTTCGATCCCCGCACCGAAAGAAATGATTGTGCGACCCACAAATATTTATTTCGGGTCTGGGTGTTTGTGAGAGCAAAAAGTCTCTCGTAGCGCTTGATACCCACGACACAAGACCCGATCGTAATGTGGGATCAGGACTATGTATGTGACTGTTGGGTTTTATTTATTTACAATTCAGTTTTGCTCCGCTTATTAATGAAATATTTTAAATCCATCTCAATATTGTACAATGAAATATTCCAAAAAAATAAATCAACGGTATAGTAATCCTCAATAAGAAGCATTCAAATCGGAGACACCATATAAAATGATATCAGTACGAAAGATCTGGCAAGTGGCGTAAGAAAGACGTGTTGTGAGTTAGTTCCGCAGCGGGACGAATGCTTAAGAAATCCGGAAAAAGTGGTTGCAACAAAACTTCATAGCTGTTAGCACAACCGACAGGAAGAACACCTCCTAATGTTTAAGCAAGGTTTTTTTACGTTGCACTGGCTAAAAATGTATTATATGTGAATTGTATGCACCTGTTTTTTTAAAGTTGACTCATTACAATTCCCACCCTATCCAATATGATTTAAATGTTGTACATTAAACTTTATTAAAGTTTCGGATATATGTTTATTCCGACATTTCATAATTTCAGTTCCACAGAGCTCCATAGAGTTCCTAATCAACCTAGAACATTATTACACTCAAACAAAAACGCTTAGAATGCTCTACTCTATTACGTATTACCCGCCACTAACAAAATTAGTCCAATAAAAGCCATGCCAAGAACAAATGCCTATCGGGTGTCTTTATTCAGCTCCCTACAATCATATCCTGTACACGGGTTATAAAACAACGAGAGCAAATAGCTGGAATGTTCATTATGCCGCCTTAGTGTGGTTAGTTACGGGCGCGCGTGTCTCGGCGAGCCTCGCCGCCAGGTTATTGCTTATTGGAACCCGTATACCATGCTCTCATGGGCTTTGCATACGATGCCAACTTTATGTACCCGTACCTTCGCCAGTTCACATCAATAGCACGCGACTTTTATGCTAATAGAACTGCGATTTCCACTTTTATTTTGGGCTGTAAACCCGCACGTTGATAGAGCTGTGATTCCTGTGATATTTATTTAAATATATTTTTGTTATTATACACAAAATATAAACAGAGGAATAGCATAAACAAGGGACATCGATCTAAATATCAGGACAAACGGTAGTCTTATTGCTCACGGCGATGTCTTCCGAGACAACCTTTAAATTATTGTATAAATTCAACATTTTATATATTTCTTCAAATATAACTGACGAGAAGCAACGAAGTGAAAGAAACAGGGTAGCGCAATTAATTATTTATTAATTAGTGTTGTATTTTACAAATCGAGATATTGGCTACGCTACACCAATTACTTGATTGGTAATAAATATAATTAGGTCTGCTATTTAATAACGTTCTCTGTTATTCATATAGATATTTTTTATTTCATTAATTACGATGAAACAGTTGCTGACAAGCCTATTAGGGATCGTGGCTGAGTTTACAGCATTTTCTGTGATTTATTACCAAACTATACAAGTTATGTAAAGAAGGTTACTGAAGCATTATAAGCTCTGAAAGAATACATTAATTTTTTCTTACACTTGTTTCAATATCTTACGGAGTACAGGTATTTTAACTTCGCTCATAAAACATCGAAAGTTGTGAGGTAATATAAACACTCATTGTACAATTAAGTCTCGTTGCCGATACGGTAATAATTTTGCGCCACAATGTATTTCCCCAGCAGGTAAATACTACTACTTATAGTAATAAGCAGAACGACTGCTAATTACTTCAGTTGTTCTAGTCGTTTGTCAGACGCATTAATATTGAAAAAATCTCTAGATATTCTATTTTTTATAATTTATGTCCAAAACTTTTTTAGGCTTTTCAATTTAATTGTGCTACATTAGCATAGCAGTAAATAACCATATATGCGCATAGGTATATAGACCATGACGATTGTCTTGGAACTTTCTTAATCCAATAAATATTACAATTTTATACAAAGAAAGATCATTAAAGGAGGAAGAAATTCCAAAAAATCTTTTTTTTTGTACCTATATGTACAACAAGTCATATCCGGACAGATAGGAACTGGTGACCATAAAAAAGAACGTATTACCTTAAGAGCCGACAACGCATCTCCATACCCCAGGGTGTTGTAGAAGTCCATGGGCGGCGGTGATCACTCACACTCACGTAAACATACGATTCAAGCTCATTTCCCCCTTATAACATAAAAACGGTTTATTCATTTTCTTAGATTTACGCGAATGTTACATCGATATAAAACTATTATATTATGGAAGCCATCCCAGTCCCTCTGTGACCACGAAAGTAAAAATTAAACCAAATCCGCGATAAAATCCGTAAATAATAGTTTTATTTTAATATTTTCAAACTTGTTTCCATCCCGTCGTATCGTAATAAAATACATAAAGTGCCCTCATTTTTTATTTTATGTACACGTATGTAACTGCCATTTATAACAAGTTATGAATGCCTTCTCACCTCTTTTTAAAAGCCTTCAGTGCTTAGGAAAAAATTATCTTCTCCTACTTGTCGAAACACCAGTATGGACAATGACTCTCACCACCATGCAACCTATGCCTTAACTAATTTAAGTATAATAATTACTTTAAAAAAATATTAAGTGATAACCAATTAAACGCGTGTATGTTTTTGGTATTGCCTCTTTAATGTCTGAATTAGTTTAGTCAATCGACAATAATATTTAATACTTCACCTACGAGACCTCAACATTTCATCCTATACCTCATAACACATTTGCTGCAGGCCTTCACGAGCTCCATTTACCGATCCTCTCATATAGTTGCTGACATTGTCCATGACCCTAGTATTATTAAAATGCTGAAATTTGCTTAATAACGTTCATGTTTCATAAAAATATCATGATTAAAATGTGAAAGCAAACACCGAGAAGAATAGCTGTAGAGCATTATTGAAAATGGAAAAATGGAGTCGCAATAATTGAATTCGCTGTAAATTTTACCCAGAGGCATGTAGAGATTGTGTTTCAAATAAAATCTTAGCCTATCCCTCTCGCACCCCGCGTCGCTGTTTTGTTGAAATCAATAACTCTATTTATGAAAGCGACACCTAGCGGGAAATACTGGTACCAAACTGTATAAATGTGAACGCGGAAGTTTGCGTTTTTCCTTTTAGCTATTTATAGATGGCGCTTTTTACATCTTTGTACAAGGTGTGATTGTTTTTTGTTTCAGGTAATTACGATTCGTGATTATTCAAATGTCGTTGATGTACGATGACGTACAAGTATTTAACAGCGACGTAAATATGATGGTCAACAATATTAGAAGCTCGATGAGCGCGCTTGAGACACTTGGAAAGTAAGTTGGTCATTATGTTTACTTACCTACTTATAATTATTTTAAAACTTAGATTCCAACATCAGTACCTAATATCATCCAGTCCAGTGATACAGCCATGCCAGAATTAATTGAAAAATAGATAATTAGGGTGTTCGAAAAGTTAATCCCATTGGAGTAATTTCTGCTTACTTCTTCAGGCATACATATTTGGGTTTAGGGATTCTAATAAATCTATAATTACATATTATTTTGTATTATTTAAGTACAATTTTTACTGGTGGTAGGTCTCTCATATGTGAGAGGCCATCTGGGTGGATATCACCGCAGTGTCTATTTCTCCCATCAAACAGCAGTGTAAATGCACTGTTGTGTTTCGGATTGAAGGACATTGTAGCCAGAGTAACTACTGGACATATTGAGACTTAACATCTTATGTCTCAGGATGGTGAGCGCAGTGGAATGCCAAGCATTGCTTTGTAATTCAAGGTATTATTTGGTTTTGCTACTGTTTATGAGCGGTCGTATCGCTTACATCAGGCGAACGGCATGCTCGTCTCGCTATTCATCGCAATAAAAAAAAACATGTTTAAACTGTCAATTTACCAAAAACTCAAAATAAATAACAAAACTTTAATCTTCATATGTTAATGAAAGTTTTCTCACATATTCAATTCAATATCAAAAGCATACAAGCAAGTACAAATAACAAATGGTCAAAGCAAAGGTTCTTACAAATTAATTATTTTGTCAAACACCCAATTATTATTATGTGGGTGCCTAGAGGAACTATGAAAGTGCTATATTTCACAGTGATTAAATCTCATTTTATTACCGAAACAGAAACCTGTAGGCCCCATTACGCGAATCGTAAATAACAGAAATTTATTCAAGCGGATCTCGTTTCGACAGGACCGCCATCTTGGCGTCATTTCGCGCCATTACAATTCCACCAGTAAATCTGTAGAAATTTTAACGAAGTGTAATTTTGTGGCTGTAAAAAAGTGATTTAACATTAATGTACATGCGGTTCGTGTTATTATTGAGGAAAACCGATAAATGGAATGTCTCAAGTCATTACAAACGTGTTTATGGTCGATCACACGGCCTTTTAAAAAATTAATTCTTTTAAAAATCATCATAGCATACCATGCACATGTTTCCCTTAGCTTTTAGTACTTTTTCTTAGATAAGTTATTATTTTTATCTGGTAAAACTATCTAAACAGAACCACACTTGCGTAATTATTGAACGCACTATTGAATATAAAGAGAAAATATTTCTAAGCCACTCATCGTACCTAACAAGCCGAAACTACAAACGCGAGTTACCTATTTACTTTTGTTTGTGTGCAGGGGTATATTTTCAAATGTGTGATTTATTTACTATAAACATTTTCCGTCCCTTCCAGAACATTAAACAAAACATCAAATGCAGAATTTTCACATGTGAGAGGGTAGGGTTGACTATAAAAAAAAATAAAAAAAAAAACAATATTCCTTTTGATCTTAAGAAACGGAAGTTTGGCTACACTATAGCCAAGCAGTTGATACACGATAAAGATTAACATAAAAATCCACCATTGCGAAACTTTGGCGCCTTCAATATCTATGACATTATCTAGAAGTTTTTACAGCTCGAGATAAATATAAATTATGATAATTTCGCTTCGTAGGAATTTATGGTGAATGTAAATTGGCACTCTGCCCATCAATCAATGTGACGCTGAAGAAGTTGGAAATACTTTGTGGCTTGTATTAATACGTTTCTTAAATCATATTCAATAAAGGAAAATTCTAATACGTCGCCAACCCTATTAAGGGGTAAATGATGACGTAGTGCGAACCTGTCATACTCCAAGAGCCATAAAACGCAGGTCCGAGCTGCCGCGACAAAAACGACCCCCATTGTCTAGGCGTGAACGTGACGTGTGAGTTACGAGCAGAGCCATTGTCTTGCCACTTTACTAATACTTGCTCACTTCCGAGATTTGCTGCGAAAAAATCTACGAGTTTTTTTATTTTGAATTTCTAGCCGCTACATCTAAATGCTTTGATCATTATTATGTATCTCTGCTTTAGTAGTATTACAAATTATTATACTATAAATCCTGTTTTGTATTTTATTAGATTGTAATGTTAGAGTTACATTGGAACGATTAAAGTGTCTATAACGTTTCAGTTAACCTATTAGAACATTTTATAACAGAATACCAAAACTCCATTCCAGATTTAACTACTACAAAAAATGCGCTATACCATCAGAAATTATAATATGTTTTCTTAGTAGCACCTACTTATGCGATCATAGAAATCTTTGGAGTCATTTGTCAACCCTACGTTGGATATTGGGGTAAATTATGGCATACCGAGACTATAAAACGCAGGGCCAAGAGACTGGGACAAAACGACCATTGTTTATAGATGTGTGAGTTATAGTCAGAAGCCATTGTCCTGATGGGGTGCTTGGTGACAGGGATTGCATTTACAGTAATTAAATTCCTTGCTTATCAACCATTAGGTAATATTTTGTGATTTTGGAATCCTGAGGGTATGATTAATAGTCATCCTATTTTAGACATACAAATGACTGAATCGACGACTGATTTTACCACTTGAAAATTAAAAATCAATTCATATAATAGGTATTTGTATGTTGGAGTCCGTACTGGCCTTTTGATAACCGACCAGACAAGGCTGGCAAAATGTTCATGGAGTTAACGAGTTCAAATCCCATGGCACACTTCTGACTTTTCAGTCATGTGTGTAGCCATAGTTAATTATGAAGGTAAACATCGTGAGGAAACTTGCATCCCATAGCGGTTTGTAAGATTATCTAGGCTATGTAAAGTTTGCCGACCGCACTAGGACTATATAGTCTAAACCCTCTCAATCGTACTCTCGATTGTAGGGAAGGCCCTTGCCCTGCATAAGAACGTATACGATACAAATACATTTTTACGCTAACTACTCTATAAGAGTTAATTAAGTCGCTCTTATAATGCTGACGTTTTAATAAAATGCCACTAGAAAGACAATTGCATAGTTGCACAGTGACCTGGCGGGGAATGAAATTGATTTACATCCAATCACCGCGGTCCGCAGAGCAATTTCATCCGACATCGACACTCTGACGCCAAATAGAAAAAATAAATACTTGTCATGTCGTGATACATAGAATTGTGTTGCTAGCTTCATATTTCACAATATAGTTTGTTTCGAATTTGTTAGTATAAGAAGAACTTAGATATTTTAGTACTCCATGACGTGTGAAGGAGAAAATATATCATATTTTTTCAGGACCAAAATTGTCGAAATAAGCACTCACTTTCCCCCGTACTAAATATTTATAGTAAAAAAACCGTCACTCGAGAGAGTCACGAAAATTTAAGGATCGCCATCTTGCACTTTCCAAAAAAGTAAATTTTCCTTCATCAATACGAACTCGGGTATGTTAAAAAACCTAAAGAAAGCGCTTACATCATCCATTAGAACAACTTTACTTTCCTGTGGCATTTTTTGCAGCTATCGTTGTCGACGTAAATTGAACCATAATCCGCCGTAATGAAGTTCGTAATATAAAGGCAGTCTAGTGGCAGTAGTTTCTCCGATACCCTAATGAAGCGGGGAAAATGTGACCAGCCTAAAAAGATAAAAAAACAGTGACGTCGCGGGAAAATGATGTCCATATATTTTATTAACGTGTTAGACAGAGACAAAAGATGTGGAGTTCAAAACGGCTAAGTCAGCCAGCATGTTTCGTGCAAAAAGGTTTGATTGGTTCATCTAATACATTTCTCCGAACAGGGTTTAGGCGCGTCGATATCTAACATTGATTAATTGCTTGCGACACGTAGCTGATTTGGCTGAAAGATCCTTTCAATAATGTTTGATGCAATGAACATTTTGTTATTCAGACTTTCGAGTACGTCGAATATACCCTAACGTTGACCTGAATAATTTCAGTAATAGAACTTCAAAGAATGCTTCAAATGATACATTAAAGCTTCTATTTTAATATCAAACGAAACTGTTCGAGTCTTTCTTATTATAGAGCAACTGAAGATATGCACATGGAAGTAATAAAATTCGCTCATCTTAACCGAACCTGCATTACAAGTTCCCTGCTCGGTGTCAAACCGACATTCTAATTGATTTGTCTAGGTTGAATTATACTCGTATAACCGAGGTATTAGTACAATATATTCGTGCAGGTACTAACACATTGTGATATTATGAAGTTTGTTAAGTAGGCTTTTAAATATTTTTGGTAAATCTTCTTCTTCTTCTACCTGGCGTTATCCCGGCTGGTGCCAGGGTCCGCCTTCTGGCTAATTCTCCTCCATTTTGCCCGATATCCCTTCTGTTATTATAATAGCTAATGAATACATTCTAATGAATTCTTAGATTTATGCGAATATTAAGTACACATTGAAATAAAACTATTATATGCGGATTTAAGCGCAGATTTGGTTTATTTAATGTTTACAATTTTTAACTTGGCTACGGGGCGGACTGGGCCATGAAAACTATAAAGTAATCGAAACGTCGGGAAGTCAGAAATGTAAAAATTAAACCAAATCCGCGATAAAATCCGTAAATATTCGTAATAGTTTTATTTCAGAATGCATACTAGTCAAGACCGGAATAGTTAGCGCTTACTCGGATATGCCTACGTAGAACGTAAGAGGTTGAGTATATAATAGTTACATTACAAATGGCACTCAAGATATCTTCTTAGATCTCAGACTAAAGGAGGCATTTAAAATGACTGAAGAAATTGACTACATTACTTGTCGTTTCTCAACTCAGGTACTATCTATCAGGCGCATATGAGAAGTCAGGTTTCTGAATAAAACACATGGTCTACGTCGGATTTTTATTTAGTTTATTTTTATTATCATTTATTGAACATCTTGACTTCCTTACATTTTGTTATCGTGTATAGGATTGTAAGTAAACTAATTGAAATAATGCACTATTAAAATTAAATAGGAATAATATTTTGATATGCAGAATAAATATTATCTTCATACAGATCTCTCAAAATTATTTTTATATTTTTTTAATCACATTAGTCGTCGAGTTTTCCCTATGAAAAATGTATGTATAAGGGAGTAAAACAAACTCGTTACAGAAAACCCTATGAATATAATTTAATTAAAAAAAATTCAACATCACATTAATTAGCGTATAGAAAAACATTACAAAAAAACTCTTCTTAACATTTCATTTTCTAAACTGCTGAAATTATACGCGTAGCTAAATGCTACGCAACGATGGCAGAGCAGCGACATCTTGCGGCGCGGGGCGGAATTTCTCACTCCGTACAAAGCTTTCTCGCGGAGAAAAGATGATTAAGTTTAAATGTATCCAAACATTTGTAAACTAAATGAGGTTGCAAAACCACTTAGTAGTAGGTAACGTATTATTGTACATTTTGGCGAAGAAGTGATATGAAGACGCCTAGTAATTACAATGTCATGTGACGAGTTTAAACCAGTTTTGGTAGCATTTATTTTAATTGTTTGTTTTTTAACACTAATAGAAAATATATAGAATAAAATCTTGTGTATAATTAACAAAAAAAATATTGGTTTCTATTATATAAATATGTAGAGTAGTAGCCGAGAAAATAGCACTTACATAAAGCTGCTTAGTAACAGCACAGATTTTTAGTTATTCCTACGTATTATAAAGCAAACAAAATCATGGAAAATTCAAGTACAAACTCGTCCTATGATCATATAAACGAGATAATGGTTTGAGGCTAGTTATTTTCTAGTGTACCTGGCTCCGTGGATACTAATTACGTGACGAATTAAAATCTAGTTTCTCCTTGATTTCGGTTGAGCGGTAATTAATTTGTTCTATTCATTTAATAATTACGCGACCTCTACGAAATAATTGTAAAATTAAATATAAGAATTAGTTTCGGCCTTATATTTTGTCGAAGCTCGCACCCCCATTGAGGTGGATACCGGTCGCCCTGCCTCGCGCATGCGGGCCGTACACCAGCCTTCATCTAACATGATTAGACCTCATGTTTATCTACTATCTACGAACTGAGCGCCGGTAAACTGACTACATTTTCTTAGGTTACAATGTTTAACCATGTTAAATATTTAATTCAACATTAATATTATTTTATATTGTAAATATTTATAAAAAATCGAATAGTAACGCCATAATGTAGAAATAATTGAATATAAACTATGAAGGTAAATAAATTAATCTCATTAATTGGACAAAACACTACACTACTATGGTAAACACACTTTAGATTCTTATTAGTAGTTATATGTTGCATCCGGAAAATTATTAATCTTCAAAGTGAAATTTATATTGAAATGTTTTAAAGCATACAGATTCATTACATTTATGTACGTCCATACGTTACCAGAATATCTAATTTTGACAAACAAAAGTAAATATGCTACATATTTTATTGCAAAAATAATACGTTGTCCACACGCAACAATTTCATTATGTGTAACGTAGCGATCTTTGATAAAACACATTTTCTGAATAAAATATATTATTGGAATCCTATGTTATCAATGTATTGATGTTACTTTAATCGATTGATAGCATGGTAGCAGGTATGTAGACATAGACCCCCATTTAGACGAACTTATTACCAGCAGGTCAGAAACTTTTGCTTGGAAAATTATTTTTTTAATTAATTAATTAAATTATCTTTTGCACTGTAAGAGAAACAACAAAGAAATCAAATAATAATGGTATAAGTGGCGTCCTTATCACACTAGGTAATTTATTACAGGCAACCATGGGATGGGTATTTAAATAAGAGAAAGAAAGGGCAGTCTAGGGCATAAAATAAATTAAAAAAAAATAAAGCTGCATTTAAATATACATGTAAACGTGGTCCAAATATATCATGTAATATTATTAGACATTAACTAGCGCAGATATAAATATAAAATATCCGTCCAAATACCCGAATGGGCGTGGTAGAGTACAGCCTAACTTCTCGTGTTTCGTTATTGAACTAATAAAAGCTAATAATTAAACAATAACTTATCTAATTGAAATATATATGTATCTAAAATATAGGCTCACTGACGCGCCCTCAAAAGGAAGACTAGATACTAAAGCACAACTGTCATGGTAATTGAAATATCGTGGCTCTTTGGGTGCGGTTCGGAAGTAAGCGTGCCATGAAATTTACTCTTTTATAGATTAAAACAATAATTTGAAATCTTTAAGGATTATTGGAATATTACGTGAAAGAACTTTCAATAACTTACTACTTTTATTCCATATGGGATAATAAAAATTAAAAATGGTTAGCGTTAATATCTATCTATGGTTTATGCTAATGTATTAGACTACGCCCAATATAATTAATTACACTAGATTGTTCTACAATTAGAAACTAATGGGAAAGTGTTTAAGGCCGTGAAATATATTGTAAAAGTGGCTACATCACAACGGGCAATATTAAAATGTGTTTTACTAGTCAAACTACATATATTAGTTTAAAACTAAAGGCGCCTCATGGCATTCAGTATATGTGAGACTATACAGCTAGTGTAAACCTACACATAAATATCCAAATAATAAAGGTTTTCTAATAACTACTACAGCATGCAGGTTAGGTTAATGTGCAGACTAAACTACAGCTATTTTTGCAATAATATGTGTTCTTCAGGCTGAAATAAACATTACTAACAATAAACACAGTGAATAAATCAATAAAAGTTGGTCGAAAGGGGTGGAAAAACATAAAATTATCCCCCAAAAGAAAATGGCCGTAAGTTCGGGTGCAGTGAAGATGGCGCGCGCATGCGTCCTACGCCGCTCGATACATGCACCCTCCGGCCTTAATCTCGGAGGAAAAAAACAGCATCTGACGTTTGCACAGATAATAAAATGAATCAAATAAAAAATAAAAATTCACAGAAAAAGTTAAATTGATACTGGCCGGTATGAATGAAATCAAAAAAGAAGTTAACAGGGTATAAAAGCACTGTCACTGTGAACACACAACACTTGCTGGATCTGTGGACAGAGAGTAGCACGGGATTGGCGATGGTGATGGTTTCGGTGGTAGTGCAACGCCACGACCGCTTGTCCCGGCGCAGCAGTAACCTGGCAGTACTGCTGTGACAGGACAATATGGTCGGGGCGCGCTGGCGGCTGACGGGCGTGTGACGCGGCGTGGTCGAGCCTGTGTTCCGCGCCCCTGCCCCGCCGCCGCCCCCGCACCACACCGCACCCCCGGACACCCCGCGCCTGCGCGACACAACACCACACCCACACACCCTCAATGAAGCACCCCTCAATCAACTATCGATTTTTGTGTACGATTTTTTTTAATTCATATGATTTGAGGTTCCCCTGTTTAAAATAATGCGAATATCTGTATCTTATTGAGAAGAAAAATAATAGTCATAATCTTGGTATTTTCATTTTCCTACATTTTCAGACCCAAGCATTTTTGAGAATAGAGAAACTATTAGATTTCAATTTTTGATACTCTGTATCATCTCTTTCATTCTGCTATTATAAGAAAAGTATTATGATTTTATAGTATGCATGATGAAGAGCTTTCGTTCAGATCTAATATTTACCACAGTCATTTTCGAAACGTTGACTTGTCGTTACTCCTATAGGTTTTTGGCTACTTTATCTCAATGATTTAAATTATATTTCAGATTTGTAAAATAAGAAATAAACTCGAAAGAAGAACCTTCCTCGTATCGATTATAACTTCTGCAAACTTTTCATCTTTTAGTCGGTCTTCCCTGTCCGATGGCAAACTTACTTTAGGATTCATTTTAGTCGTTTTAACGAGACAATACAAAAATATCTGTATCATAAGGGGGCGGAACCTGAGTGAAGAAACTACTTTAGAAAGTTGTTTGCAACATTGGACGCACGATATATAGGGGGCGGCGTATTGGCGGCACCTCACACCTCCGCAGCCTGGGTTCCGCCTATTTAGCCCATACAGACTCTACTGACATCATTTTCAATTCTTAAGAATTGATGTCGCATCACCATTCGTATATGCGTTTTCTGCTAGCCTAGTATACAAACATTTCAGATTCAAAACAAATATGAGTTTTCAAATGTTTCTAAAAATCCAACGATAACTGCTAGAATTTTCGGCTCGATTAACTTTGGTTAGTTCACCTTAAAAGGAATATTACTTATAAGTATTTATCATAATATTCACGATAAATAAAGGTAGCTCCTGTAAAATCTCACGGGGATGTTTCAAACTACTTTCTTAATAATGTATATACCAGTACCTAATCTGGACAAATTATAAAATAGGTATTATATTATTCAAGTAGAATATTCATTCTGACACACTAGAGAAATATTGATTGAACAAATCCTCGCCACATCATCGTAACAACGAACATTTTGCAAAATGCAGCATCTCTTTCGGAAATGAATAGCTTGTCACTCTCTCTCTCTGAGCCATACCTCACGATATTGAACTGAAATTGCGGAATACTACCTCGCAAACTCGAAATATCTACAGCTGAATGTCCGAGTTTTAGGTTCGATATAGCAAGTCTTTCGAGATTCTCGCCCTTATTTAATGATAGCAGCCCTACAGACGCGCCTCGTGCCGAGCATTGGGGTGGAAGCCACCCTTGCCGGTCACTGACCCCTAACCTATATAGCGAGCGGGAGGTTTTATTTGACAGTTATGTTGCTAATGTTGACTACGATGATGTCATGGCGCAAAATAAAGATTAATGTGATAATAATAAATTATAGATACATATCCTAAATAATGAAATGAATAGGAAAAAGAAAAATTATTTTCAGTTCATTGTACGATCTCGCATTGTCGCGACAGGAGCAGGGTTCGCTACCCTATTGAATTTTCGTTATTTCGCCCAGCGTTTAGCATCCCCGATTGTAAGACCATTCCGGCGCTCATAGCTAAGATGTCGAAAATGAGCCTGAGCTTTTTGACCGACATTTCTGCTGTTTAATCACTAGCACACTACCGCGTATGTTCTCTTCGGCTAAAATACCTATCTAAGATGAATTATTTAATGGAAAAATTCAGAAACTTGACAATATTACTCTATATATATATACTATACTCTGCCTGGGCGGCATTTCCGCTTACCATCAGGTACAATGCCGCCACTATGCCGGGCCATTATAAAAAAAATAATATAGTAATTATCAATATTACTCACATTCATCTTTTTCATATCTAATCAAGCATAATTCTTATTTAAATACCGTTGTTTTCAAATTTTCCGTAATTATTCTAAAGTTATACCCGAGTTAAGTTCAAGTTAAGTTCCAGTTAACTGAAACGTCTGGGCCTTAAATCTGAGAATTGAAGAAATTGTTTTTAAAATTACTTAGCTATATAATTTTGTCCAATGGTGGTCCAAGTAGCATTGTACGTTGGACACCCACTTTAAACCTATGTGGCAATAGACAACGGCCAGGTTTTAAATAAAGATATAGGTACAACAAATGTAGGTAGGTAGGATCTAGCAAAGAAGTAGGTACAGCATTCTGCCAGCTTCATTTTCTGAAGGTAGTTCCTACAGGCTGATGTAATGTCTATATTTAGCAGCCAATATTTGCGAGTGGCGACCGGCTCCACCCTGGCAGTGAAATGGCGGCTGACGTCACCGACCATCCCATGGCAACTCGGCCCACTCTCGCGGTGATAATCGTTTGGCCACTTAATGATCTGATGTGCGAGTTTATGACGTTAATATAGCTATAATCGATATTTAATTATTTATTATTTGGTGTAGAATTTGATATGTCCAATGTCCTATTCCACATTCAGTGGCTCCAATTATTTGTTCCACGAATTATTGGCACAAAATACATGTATTGGATTATGTACGTAAATTCCTAACGATGTCAGTTGATATAATTATTAATAATTTCATAACAATTTTCAAATATATGCGGTTGCATTCAGGAAACAATGTAGATCCATTTACAATCAAATGACACAAATTGTTCAATATGATTACCGATGATGTGATCTGGTGATCATTTCCACGTGTACTCAACAATATGTCATTTTCGTCTGAATTTTGTGTTAAAAATGTTTATTATGAATACTGCCAAAATTGCAAAACGACTTTCAATACAAGATTTCGGAATGATAAGAATTCTTATTCCCGTATACTTACACAAAGTTACTGAGAATGGCGTAGTTTTTGATGAAAAATGACGCTACGTACCCGGACGTAAGGACGTACATTGAAATCGCAGCCTGATAAATGACGGAACGCGTGACACCGGTGACTCCTTTCGGCTTCAATGAAACTATTTCTGTGGGTGACGCTTTGATCAATTGTTGGGAAAAGATTCTTGTAGCTTCCCAAATTATAGTGTCAGATTTAATTATATTGAAATAAAACTATTATATACGGTTTTTTATCGCGGATTTGGTTAAATTTAACTAACTTAGTTAAACTTAACCAAACTTAGACTTAGACACTGAGCGGATGACTAATACCTCAGTCCGCCCCGTGACCATGAAAACTGTAAAGTGATAGAATCGTCGGGAAGTCAAAAATTTAAAAATTTAACCAAATCCGCGATAAAATCCGTAAATAATAGTTTTATTTCAATATGTAACATTCGCGTATTTTTCTTTTTTTTTTATTGCTATGAATGGCGAGACGAGCATGCCGTTCGCCTGATGGTAAGAGATACGACTGCTCATGAACAGTAGCAAAACCAAACAACACCTTGAACCACAAAGCAATGCTTGGCATTCCACTGCGCTCGCCATCCTGAGACATAAGATGTTAAGTCTCAATATGTCCAGTAGTTACTCTGGCTACAATGCCCTTCAACCTGAAACACAACAGTGCGTTTACACTGCTGTTTGACGGGAGAAATAGACACTGCGGTGGTACCCACCCAGATGACCTCTCACATATGAGAGACCTACCACCAGTAAATCGTATATCTAAGAAACCATTATAGATTTAGTATAATTCCAAGATTTTGTTAGTATATTTCCTAAAGTATTGAAAATCGTGACTGGAATCAATATTGATGACACAATCACGAACAATAAATTGCAAAACAATTGAAAAGCAACAATATAGTACAAATCCGAAATTTCTGAACGTTTGAATTCAGGTAGGTGTCTTTTAACAAGCATTCGACTTCAGTCTCAACTCTCAACTTACAATTAATTCGTATTTTATGTCCAACAGCATCATAATTTTATGGATATAGGTTATTACCTATATCCATAAAATACGAATTAATTGTAAGTTGAGAGTTGAGATTGAAGTCGAATGCTTGTTAAAAGACACCTACCTGAATTCAAACGAACTTGAACTTCACAGTTCACTATTGTGAACTGTGAAGTTCTATATTCGAGTCCTACTGTCCTAAGTGCGATTTGCCACTTTTCTCCGAAGTGGTAGAGCCACGCTGTCATCATTCATGACTCGTCCAAGGCGGTACCATTGCTTCACAGGAGATCGACGTGAAGCAATAGCTTCGCTGTTGCGTTTTCGTTCGATGAGTGAGATTGCTGGATGCCCAATACAAGAGGGATTCCTCCTCCTATCTATAATTTAAGCATTGTCGGTGTTCATGGGTGGCATCGATCATCTACCAACAGGTGACCTGTTTGCTCGTTTGCCAGACCTTTAGTATGTAAAAAAAATACTTTTTGTGAGTTTTCGGTTTCTCGTAAGTTACCCGGGTCTTAAATATTTTGCCTCTCGCCATCAATTGGGACGCAAATAAACTCTATAAAATGTAGCTGATACAAATATGGCAGCCCTACCTTGCTGATATAGACACGAGCTTATCGAAGTAAGTAGTAAAAAATATACCTCATGTGTGTAGAGACTCTTTGCAAGATACTATAATGAATCTTTATATTAAAGATGCTGATGAAATACTGATAGTATTGCAGCAGTAATTTAACATAACCCTTTCATCCCTGTGTGTCATAATAGTTCATAAAAATACATAATTCCTAAATATGAAAAATTATCATAAAATACATTTCGCAAACGCAATTCATGAAAATGTTAACATAAACCTCAAAACCGTAGGTCGTTATTATAAAAGACGCTCTAAATCGAAATGGTTGCGCACAATCAAAGTGCCGCCTTCACATTACGCTCAGAAAAAAAGATTTACGGACGTTCTCAATGATTTATTGCGACTGTTGAAATTTTTCTTCAAGAATAAGCTCCTTTCATGCTCGGGCATTTATCAGAGTCTTAGAAAGATTTGGATAAACATTTTGAACGCAAATTATTCTTGGTATATTAGCAGGATAAGTTATCAGGTGTTTGATAATTAAATAAGCTTTTGCCCTAAATTAGACGTTAAATTTTAATTTATTTGTATATATTAAGTAGCTTAATTGGATTTTGGACCTGGTTCGATATTTATTTAAAATAAACCAGTTGATTCCTTTTTGAAAGTGACGCTATTTATATTCCCCATGATATATGTAGGTACGTATTCAAATTTGCACAACAGCTGCTTGCCACTGATGAGGTGAAAATCAATTCTGAAAATTAATATCACGAACTCAAGTGTAAGTTAAATTTTTGGCATACCATTTAAATTGTAACTTTATCGCTTTTCTGTTATCGTCGTTGGAGAAAGAGTAGATGCAAGATAGGAGGGAAAGTAGGGATTGTTAGGCCTCCGGCTATCTCATTGATCGAAGTAAGCTGGACGGCAAAGAACAACTGTTATGTAAGTTTACCGTCTTGTCAGTTTTCCAAGATAATAGGTCGATAGATATTAGACGTCTACAGAATACAGAAAGGATTTAATACATCGTCAAATCAATTAAACCACATAAAAAAGTTGTATTGTACCGATAAATTGTGTCATATTAATTGTCTTCCTTAAAAATATTATTTGTATATTAATTTAAAGAAAGCTGATTAAAGCGATAACAAAAAAGTAGAAAATATTAGATTTTAACAATTGCAAAACGTTGTATAGATGCTATACATAAACCGAGTACCAGCTATAACATAACATGGCCTATGTGAATAATTTCCACATTATTTCCTAAAGGTTGCAATTGATCTAAGTATTTACGGGATGAAGTAAAGAAAATCCATACCGCCGGATTTTTAGTTACATTAGAATAATTGTTTTTCAATATCTTATAGCAATGACGGAATAATATGTCACAGCGGTATACACAGATCAATTAAATAATTAATAACGTATTTAAATTGATTTTCCTCGAATTTGGCTTTCATTCACCTTCAACTACGCGCTAGTACTAGGGAACTAGAACATCAGAAGAGTACCGCCCTTACCACCCCCCACACACATAAAGGATAACAATACAAAGAAGCCATACGTGCGAGCGAGAAAAAACATTTATTGCAGTGAAAGAGTTGGCGATATACAAAATCAATGTGTGCGAGTGATAGCGATAGTTGAAATGCGCAGCCCGGGGGATAATTTCTTGGAAGCAGCTGGGACATGCCGGAATAAGTTCATTTTCAATAAAATAAAAGCTTTTCCGGATGCGAGCCGTATCACATTGGCGTTGGACGGAAAATTCTTACAACATAATTTTCTACGAAAAATGCATTTTTATTTGAATATAACTTTTATCACAGTTTTCTAAACAATTACAAACTTTAGTAATTGGATAGAGCATTAAGAGAGTAGGACATTCAATTTGAAAACAAATAAGATATAGGTATACTACATACTTATAATGTTTGGCGATATGACGATAGACTCGCCCCCAATCACATCGTGAGACGGAAAATAAAAGGCGAAACGTGGGTGTCTTGGTTTCACCTCTGCCTACTACTTCTTGGAAAACGGCCTGTGTTTCTGTATATTTATGTCAATTTTTGAGTAGACACTTATGTACTATAGGAAATCGAGATTTTTTCTTATGATTTTAATTTATTATATAATATCGGCTCTTATATTATTTAATCACATATCAACAACATATTCCTCTAAATAACATCTTGAATTACGGTTAATGTTGATATTTGAATCTTATGTATTGCAAATAAATCTGAGTCATACTACAGATTAATACATGCGATTTCTGCACGTTGCAAACATAAACACGTTTACATGTTTAATCCTACTAATATTATAAAGGTGAAAGTTTGTATGTATGTTTGTTACTCTTTCATGAAAAAACGGCTCAACAGATTTTGATGAAATTTGGTATAGTGATAGCTGACACCCTGGATTAACACATAGGCTACTTTTTATCCCGAAAAATGTAGTGTTCCCGTGGGATGAGTCAGGAAATAGAAGACGGGACGAACCTGAAGTCCACGCGAACGAAGTCGCGGGCAAAAGCTAGTATTAATATAATGTTAACATTAATTGTAGAAAATACTTTGAGGTATTTGGTCTCCATCATTTATATCTTATTAAGTATATAGTAGTAAATACTAAGCGACAAAAACGGTTAAAACTTAACTTAAATGTACGTTTTTATATTCAAATCTCGTAAGGTTAGTTTCGAATGACATCTACCTAGCTTTATAGGCAAATCACGTCAATTGTAAACAAACAACACTGAACACATTCAAGGTTATTTTAAACTTTTGAATATATAATATTTCGCAATGAGAATGAGTCACTTCTTTAAAAATAGATAGAACTCACTGCTATATTGCCTGCATATAATAATTATCTTCATTTAAAAAAAAAACACATTTTTAGGTGTCCAAACCAAACTTTTTATTTGTTGGGTGTACATATTTATTATTATTTATTTAATATTTTATCAGCTAATATACGTACCACTGCTGGACACGGTCCTCCTATAAAATTGACAATACGACTAAGAAAGGCTAGGCCATATTATAGTCCACAACGCTCGCCTAATGCGGTTTGACAGACCTTACATGCTATACAAATCCTTACAATTTGCTTTATGAAGCAGGTTTTCTCGCCGTTATGGTGCGTGTTGATTGACTGTCAATACACACATAACTCCGGAAAGTCAGGTGTGCCCTGGTATGTGTACGTGTTGGCAGTCCCGTCTAGTCCGTTACCAAAAGGCCACCCCACACTTACCTACATATGTATGTACCTAATATTTTTCAATTATATACACGATATAGCAGTGTCTATTTCTCCCGTCAAACAGCAGTGTAAACGCACTGTTGTGTTTCGGGTTGAAGGGCATTGTAGCCAGAGTAACTACTGGACATATTGAGACTTAACATCTTATGTCTCAGGATGGCGAGCGCAGTGGAATGCCAAGCATTGCTTTGTAATTCAAGGTGTTGTTTGGTTTTGCTATTGTTCATGAGCGGTCGTATCGCTTACCATCAGGCGAACGGCATGCTCGTCTCGCCATTCATAGCAATAAAAAAAAAAAAAAAAAGAAATGTAACATCAGTGGGATTGACCGCTTCGGTTAGATACAAATTACGACCGTTCTCTATATCCTATCTATCTTTAAAATAGCTACCATCACTGTATCAGTATATACGTAATTATACGCTTTATAAAACAATGATAGACATATATATATTTATCTTACCTAGCTTTCTATAAATATATGAACCACATACCTTTACCTTTACCTATACCTTTTTTAACAAAACATAAATTGCATCGAAATATCTAATGAAATATCTTGTTAAAGATAGATAGATTATAGAGAACGACTGTTAGTTAATAGGGGCCGCGATAAATCAAACTGCAAACTTCACAACACCCAGTTGGTCGAAATAAATTAAGAAATTATAAAACATGGTTTTTATGAACAACGTCGTTATATTGTTCAAATTAAATTTTGTTCAGTTAGTTCTTTATTAATTACAAAGACCACGTGAAATCAATAGATCGCTAACTAATAAATTTTAACTTTATTACGAGTCTTATTTATAGGTGCGAGTTCTGTTTACTCATCGACATATGAAAGTTTATTATTTCATCCGGTTCGCGTTAATTTATCGACGGGATGCCACATCAATGGCTCAGCACTCCTCCGTTGAATTAACACAGCACGCCTCTATGAGGTGAAATTATAGAGAATATAACGCGAAAACATAAAATTAAAGTCTGTTTGTCGAACTTAAATAAACCAATGGCATTTCTTAAACACTAATAATTAATTATTTCAGTACTAAATATAGTAAAAACTTGAACGTAATAACAACACAGAGACTCACAAGTAGTCGTGAAAAAATGAATATCCGCCTATGTATTCGCTTTTTACCAGAGCGAATATTTTTTTTTATAGCAGGTATCAAAAAATCTGCAACAAATGAATGGGCGGTATTATAGTGTATGAAATTAAAAATGGATACAAACAATAAATAGCCTAGTATTACAATCATCGACAAACAGCAAAAAGGGGTCATTTTTCTCTTATGTAGGATCAAATTGCCATTGCATTTTTATATTGTAATGTTTGGCGAGACGAGCATACCGTTCACTCGAAACCAAACAGCACCCTGAATTACAAAGCAATGCTTGGCATTCCACGGCACTCGCCATCCTGAGACATAAGATGTTAGGTATGTCTTAATATGTCCCATAGTTATGCTGTCTACAATGTTAAACCGAAACACAACAGCGCATTTATTCTATTTGGCGGGAGAAATAGACATTAATAATTAACAGTACCTAAACAACAAAACAAAGTAAACTACACTGAGCAGACGGCGCTGTACAGCATAAGGGCTTCAATATTGCGTTTAATTATTGCATTATGCAACGTAATTGATAAATATTTTATTACGTTCTATCGCAATTTTGCACCTGTCAACAGAAGTGTCACATTATTTGACAACTATTTCTTTTTGAAAAGCAACGAGCAAAACAAACAAAGCTAAACTTTTCAATGGCTACCTTCAACGATTGTTTACTATCTCAAACCGGTGAAATGATTGCCTTTTTTGACATGTAATTATGTTACTTTATGTTATTATTTAAAAAAATTAAAACTTTGTAATTCATAATTGTATGTTTAGTATTAGTACTGGCTGGATAGGATTAAAAATAAATGTGGTAGTGTTTTGTTTTTAATCGCGTCGGCGTTTTACCGCCATAATCGTTTTCCGTTTTCAACTATTGCTATAGAAAAGTGGTAAAGATGATGGGACTATATTCCAGCGGTGCGCTGGGTGGTGTGGAGGTACTGGACGGTGGTCTGGTAGGCGGTGAGTTGACGGCGCACGTGTTGAGCGCGCAGGCAGCCGCACACGCCGCCGCCACCGCCGCCGCGGCTGCTCACCAGCAGCATCAACAGCAACAGATGGCTGTTCAACAGATAAGTAAGTGCCTTAAGATCCTGTTACACCTAACATCTTGTCAAGAGTTTTTCTACTGTAAATCGTAATTAGGTATTATTTTATTTAAAAAAAAATACATTATAAATCAATGTTTAAGCATGAGTAAGTACCTAAGACCGTGGCTTTTCCTAGGGACCTACATGTAAAAAAAATTTACTTGGGAGTTGTGTGTACACTTAATTGTGATGATAACATTGAAAAAGTAAACAAAACTTTAACTGAAGGCAGGCTTTTTATATACTGATATAAATGTATGACAACACATAAAAAGACTTTGTTATTACATAAATTCATAATACTAATAAAATATGCATAATTTTTTATATTTGTCATCTAGCCACTATCAAATGCAAATATATTAGTAATATTCCTTCAATGTAATTTATCTGACTGTTAAACAAAGAGCAATAAAATGTAGTGTCATATGTTCTGTTCTTGTTAAAAATAAAATATTCATAAATTAAATAATTTCATATGGTTAAAAATTAAAATGTAAAACATATGAAATACACCAGTATTCACAAACCTAATAGTTTAATGTTGTAATTGAAAAAATCTAAATTCCACTATTATTGATATCAATAACATTATTTCATTACATAAAAGCTTCATGTTTCTAAAATCAATAATAGGGTAGAAGCTAAATATCAGTAGATTGAAATTTCTTTTAGTATGTTTTGGTGCCTGCCATAGGCTTTAAGCAGTTGCAAGACTGGGCAGATGTTTAAGGTGACGTTTGACTTAAAGTTGCCACATCTTTCATATATTTATAATTCATGATAATGGATAGCTTTTTTTTACTCAGTACACTTGTGCAGAGTAAACAAGTAATAATTGTGCCATCTAGTGACAAATTATCGAATTATGTAATAAATTATCTTAGTCATAACAGAGTAACACTTGTACTTGTTTATTAATTATTTTGGGAATTTAATGTGACAATATTATTATGGTTTACCTACCCAGTACACACTAATCTAAAGTCTATTCAGCATCATTATTTCTGCCAGCTACTATGTGTCTGTAGCTAAACACAGCCCGAGCCGAAACAGATTTTGGATGGGTCTAATTAATTATTTAGACTCTGAACAATTGCTCTATTACTGGCGTGATGACTTGGCCTTGTACTTTAATAAATGTTTATTTGAATGTTGAATCTTTTTGAGTTGAAACTTTTTCATTAATTGAATGGTACTAGTTCTGTTTTTCGAGGACCGTCATGACCACAACAACCCTCTGTATGACTGCTCTTGTTTTGAAATTGGAAATCCCCTTCAAATACCACCTTGTTTACAGAAACGTCACCATCATCAGGGCGCTCGACGCCGGTGACCACAGCTTCACAGACTCCAGCTGTGACGGGCACCACGTCGCCCTCGCCGAGCAAGCTGTTTGTCGGCGGCCTCAGCTGGCAGACGAGCTCAGAGAAGTTGCGCGAGTATTTCGCCATGTTTGGAGCGGTCACAGACGTGCTCATCATGAAGGACCCTGTCACACAGGTGAGATGATGACAATGCTCAGGGTGAACTTGATTCGGAGACTGAAATTACCTTTGTGAAGATGGAATCATTATTGAGTATCATTCGTATTGATAATGTAAAATTAAACCAGTTTGACATATCTCAAAAAAAGAAAAATGTTACATTTAAATAATGTAGTAGTGAAGCCATCTTCTCTAATATTTGAATTGTCTGACTGAAATATTAGCAATATGGCTTAAGATCATTTTGGTCCAAGGCTGTATTGTATAACTGTTATAATACAAAAAAAATATGATCAAAAAATATGTAATGAAATGACACATAAATTACCTAACAAAGATATTTTAGTTCTAAACATTTTATAAAAACATGTTATACAATTAAAAATTAAAATCTATTATTATTAAGGATGTTTAGGCAGACAGATGTAATTAGTTCTTTATAATGTAGATTGTAAAATATTATATTGATCTTGGAGTTGTGAAGAAAATATGTTTAATTAATGTTAGTAATATGGGCTTAGGGAAGATAATTGATGACTGATCACAAACATATTATGAATTTATTTTAAATTTAACTTGTAAATCTTCACTTATTACCAACTTTGTAACCAATCGTTAGTATTAATTTTGTAACATAATATACTTATAAAATAAGAAAAATCAAATGAAAATAGATGACTGTAAACAATATTACACTATTTATTTTTTATACAAACAGTTCACAGTAACTTTGGCGGCGTAATACCCTTTCGACTTTACTTCCCTCGCCCACAACTAACGAATGACAACAAAAGTAACAAGAAATGCAATAATAATTTTATTCCCGAGACAGCGTGTAGCGATGTGTGAAGAAGGATTATGAGCCGGTCAGTTACAAGACACATTTGTTAGGGTTTGAAACTAAACGTAGTTTCCAGTAGGTGTCGTGTGTGCAGACGGCTACTTTGTGTGGATCATAGATTAAAATATTTGCTCATTTCTTTAGTTTTATCCTCAAAAAATGTAATCAAAGAAATAAATATTATAATAATCATAACATTATTTTTCCTGGTTATTGATCACCATACATGCGGTGCAATATTCATAGTAGTGATTTGCGCGTCGTATTTGGGTTGCAGCCAAAAATCGACAATTGCTTAACTATTAGTAGAATTTTGACCAGTTACTATTAATATCTTAAGCTATACTTGTCTCAATTTACAAATTGTGATTAGATACACTGTTTGTTAAGCTTATTGTTACGGACATGAACATTGTGCATTTGTAAGTTTGGTGTTCTTATGTATTGTTGTCAATCTCTGTATCCTATTTTACTAGCTTGTTTATTTCCGATTATAATTTTATTTAGCTTAATTTGCAATAGGCCTATTTTTAACTCTGATCTAAATATGTATTCATTCATGCTAATTATTCTTAAACCCTGTACAAGAATCCCAAACTCCCTGTTTACTCGTTTTTGGAATACTTGTGGCCATACATCCCTTCTTCTGTATATTATCTAGAACTCTTGTACACAAATTTGGCTGATTGATTCCTAATTCTTCTTACTATCATACTTGTGCATATTTAGTCTATGGTACGCCGAGCTGTCTGCACACAAATAGTTGGGCTATGGTTGAATAAACAAGTAATTAGGTACCTTAAACACTAATTAATCATTACTATTAACCATAGATAAGGCATGCTAGAGTCACTAACATTATAGAATGTGTTAGGTCATAGACATGATATTACTTTGAATATATTATCTGCTCCCTCTATTTGATTCTTCTAAGCGGTAGTTCCCCTACTTTGTTGGTGTTGCCATATAAAGAAAATTCTACCATTTTAGGATGAGTTTTTCCTTTGTATGTAGACCTAAAATGTAGAAATTTTTAGCTAGCTTCAGAGTTTGCGGTACTATTGATAATAGTAATGTTGCAACACTGACTGTGATTTTTTGAGATATTTACCTACAAAAACCGTACTTAGTTGGTCTAAACACGATAGACAAATTACATTTTGGTAGAAAAGTATTATTTAGTATTTCTCACTGAGGTAATCGAGGCGAGTTGAGACGGAATACAGTAGATTTATGGGAACACTATAGGAGTAACATTGCTCGGTTAGAATATGAAAGTGCTATTATATTATTGAAATAGAATTAACCATCGGTACCTGTAATTATTGTATCAAAATGACCATTTCATAGATGTTTTAAGTCTCACCATAGTGGGAAATAGAAACATATTTTTAAAATAAGTTTCTTTCAAAGCGATCTTTTATTTGTACTTGTTAAGGTAATATCCATTAAAATATCAGTCTATAATTTTACTTCTGTAAAATGGTCATACATTTTATTGCCTCCCATAATAATTTACTGAATATCTGCAATGAAAACAAAAAGAAATCGCTTAGTACCTTAAGTTATTAAGTCGTCGTCCTATAATGACACGAAACTATCTTATTGAAATAATATAACAGACGTATATACAACACTTATTACGCCCATAATAAAGGCAAATATCCCACACCTGACGATAATATTTACTATCAGTAAGGTAGCCTAACTTTGTAATATCAACGCATAACTGCAGATATTATTTCGCTATTATAAGGATAAAAAACTTTGCTTCGCACGTCAGCAGAACAAATCTCAATATGCGATAGTAGAATATTCAATATAAATAATATACCTATGTGATAATTATGTCAATGATCCATATCTCCTCCTTTTGTTTTTCTTTCTGATTAATTTCGATGCGGGTTAAAGACAAGCTAGTGTCCCTGAGAGACTCGTCGAGCTCCGGAGCTCGGTGTCAAATCTTTGTGTGCCTCTGTTGAAACTGGCTGACGGGAGTTGCAGTGGCGGGTGTGAGGGCGGGAAAGTCTCTAAGTATGTCAATCATCCACCGATCCTAACTATTCTAGTGCGATAGGAACAGTATATTTTTTGCAAATTGGTCTGTCTAGTATTACTAATGGTTTTATTTAGGTCAGTTCGCCGATCAGGCTTTCAACCGCGCATCTGCGAAATGATAAATTAGGCTACCTAAAAATAGTTAGGGTGTAGAATGTCGACTGTCGTATTTCAAAGATGTTATTTTATTGATGTGGGCAAATGTCCAATATACCGGAAATCCATACAATGATGGAATGTAGGAAATATCAGTCAATTCACTCTAAAATCTTTCAAATAATGCGAATATACTATATAATTTAAACTAAAATCTTTATTTTATTTATTTCTATTCATTCGTATAGAAATAAACTGCACTACATTGTATTTGATCATAATTGTATAATTATAATTCATGACAACTAGCTCATATGAATTAAATTAATTAGGTGGTTATTCCGATTATATTCAATAAATTATGGCATAGGTTTTTTAATTGTGTATCATTACTACGATAAAAGCAATGAAAATAATTCATTTAATTATACCAAATATACCATAATCATGAGCTTGTTACATTAGCATTAGACGGTGCAAAATAAAACTTGTCGCCTAGAATATTGAAATCACTTCCACTGAGTTGATCCTACATAGAATAGGAAGCATACTGAATACGAGATATCTAATCAACGGGAATATAACAAAAATAACTATACTGGTGGTAGGTCTCTCATGTGAGAGGCCATCTGGGTGGGTACCACCGCAGTGTCTATTTCTCCCGTCAAACAGCAGTGTAAACGCACTGTTGTGTTTCGGGTTGAAGGGCATTCTAGCCAGAGTAACTACTGGACATATGGAGACTTAACATCTTATGTCTCAGGATGGCGAGCGCAGTGGAATGCCAAGCATTGCTTTGTAATTAAAGGTGTTGTTTAGTTTTGCTACTGTTCATGAGCGGTCGTATCGCTTACCATCAGGCGAACGGCATGCTCGTCTCACCATTCATAGCAATAAAAAAATCTAGAATCCGCCCCAACATCTCTTGTGGTAAAAATTAAAACATGCTAAGCGATTTCTTTTATTGGAATATTTGCGGTATCAGTAATAAATCGGGACTGAACACGTCAATGATATTTAAGAAGCTACCTGTAAATGGAACAGACAATATAAATAACTTCTACATTATTTAGTCGCTTATATTTTTTAGACAAATTATTCTGCTACGCATATGAATAACTGAATCACGTTTCGCTGGGCCTGGAATGGAGTTAGGATTGATGGAAAAATAGATTTTCAGTTTGAAACCATAATTTCTCAGTAACTTTAAGTATCTTTAAGATAAATATATTTTACGAATTTCCATCTGAATTAAAAACTTTAAAACAGAAAACTGTTTTTAAGCAAATCTTTCCTCATTGAAAGCAGTGACTTTGGATTCATTTTATATTCCTTATTTTGCTTACCATTCATTTCGAAATTCAGTATAATATTATCCTATACCTACTTTTACTACATTTAATTGAATGGTATTTAGCAAGTATACATATATAAGCACTTTTCCAATGCCAGGTGGCTTCTTACAATTTTGTATGCAAGTAAACAATATTTGTAAAACTAAAGCATGGAGCCAAAACAAGTTGAGTGAGCGTAGGTCATACCGAGGGTGACTTAGTGTATACATGTAAAGTATCTTATAGTGTGACAACTTTGACGATTTTTAAATACTCGTGTACTATTTTTGAGGTACTGGTGAAAATGGGTATATTTCAAGATTCTACATTCATACCCAGTAGTAATTCTAGAAAATCTTGTTCAAGGACTAGGAGAGTTAAAATGCGTTTACCTACTTTTCACTAGTGCCACAAATATACACCTGTGGCTAATTTAGTTTTATATTTATTACTCAGTAATTTGATTATGTTAAAACATTTTATATTTTCGCTACTTTTGCGTAATACCCTGAAAATCGATTACTTCAGAATAATAATAAAACTAAATCTAGTTGCAGGTGTCATACTGAATTAACCAATAAAAACTATTTGAATATATGCGCCACCGTTTATTACTGGGCGATGCCTTCTTGATATATTTTGTGTGTAATAATATTGCAAGTAACGTATCACGAAGGCAAATTTTCCAGACGGACCCGGTGTTGTATGGAGATGGAGACATGCGCCTTATCCACTACGCTGTATTGGACATATGACATTTGATGGAGAAATATCGCTTTGTTGAAATACTATGAAGTGTTACAGGTGGCAGTAGCTCAACGACCGATGAGCTTGCTTGTCTATTTGATATAAGAAGTAGTCAGTAGCGGATTTACTATACTTTGTATTAGAATATTATATGACACAAATTCTTGTGCGATAATTATTATATAGTAGACTTTACCATTTAGCGTATTTATTATTATGGATGAAAACATATTGCCTTGGACTAAATCTGTGGTATCCTGTGCTGGCTGAGATATTGCCATTTATAATCGCTAAGTAATTAGTATTCGTATTTTTCTTTTACAAAAATTTACGTTAAACTGATTTTAAGAAACACCACTACAACCACATAGGCGTTAGTGACATTATAAATAGTTATGTTTATACCTATTGCCTTTTTCGCGGTATAGAATAAAAAACTAAGCTCAGTTCATTTTTTCCAAAACCTGTTGCATCGATCCATAACCTACTTCGCCTAGTGGTAAATCTGCTACTGTATTTAGTGGGCAACTTATCAGTATTCATCTAACAGTAGAGAACAGCAATAGAGAGCGAACATACACAACTCCTTATATACTAACATAATTTAGACTAGTTTAGAATGAGTACAGAGTGTTAGTTGACGTGTACAGTAGCTCAGGGCATGTTTCTCGTCCCCGTCCGCACCGGTCCCGCGTCCCTCCCACGCGACTCACCGCCGGCCGCGCGCAGAGGTCGCGCGGCTTCGGCTTCATTACCTTCCAGGAAGCCTCCTCCGTGGACAAGGTGCTCGCCGTGCCCGTGCACACGCTGGACGGCAAGCGCATCGACCCCAAGCACGCCACGCCCAAGTCGGCCCCGCGCCCCGCCAAAACCAAGAAGATATTCGTGGGCGGCGTCGGCCAGGACACTTCCGCCGAAGAGGTCAGAGCCTATTTCTCGCAATTCGGCGTCGTCGAAGACGCCGTGATGCTCATGGACCAGCAGACGAAGCGGCATCGCGGCTTCGGCTTCGTCACCTTCCACTCGGAGGAAGCGGTGGAGCGCGTGTGCGACATACACTTCCACACCATAAAGAACAAGAAGGTGGAGTGCAAGCGCGCGCAGCCCAAGGAGGCGGTGGCGGCGGCGCCGCTGGCGCTGGGCAAGCGGCTGGTGCTGCGGCCGGGGCGCGGGCTGGTGTACACGAGCGGCGTGAGCGGCGTGGGCACGGTGCCGGCGGTGGGCGCGCACGCGTACCGGTACGCGCCGTACGCGCTGCCCGCGGCCACGGCGGCCACGGCGCTGGTGGCGCCGCCCGCGCCCGCGCCGGCGCCCGCGCTGCCGCAGTTCGGCGCGGCCTACTCGCTGGCCGGCGTGGACATGTCTTCGTTCCAGGGCGTGGACTGGAGCGCGATGTACGGCCTGCCGATGTACATCTAAGCACCCACCCGCCTACCGGAGGTTAGGTCAGCTCGGCTATATTATTTTTATTTTTCTTACAATAGAGTTCCTACGTACTTTCGTTTGTAATGTTTGTCTTGCCGCGTTCTCGGAGTGGCCACAGAGGGAATGATCAGTATTCGAACGTAGTTAAGGTATTCGGCTCATTAGTATTAGTGTAAGACGATTTAATGTGACAAGCAATATTTTGCCCGCTACGGGTGTCAAAGATAACGCATTTCATTTTTTTTATTAAAAAACGTTAGTGGTAAGCGATTCCCATTGGGTACGCCGCGATGGGGACATATTTATCGTGACTTATACAATGTGATGTACTTATTTTCATATCTACTTAAAATTGCATATTCAGGCATTTGAAACGCTACCAATAATGCTCTATTTGAACCGACAGGTATAGGAATTTTCCCAGTATAGCGTAACCGATGGGAATGTGAATCTAAAATTAAATGTTAAGGCGAAGATCTCAAATAATAATTTAGTTGCGTCATTTGAAGTGGTGAAAAAAGGATACTAATTTTTCGTTTTATTTTTCATGTGTTTTTGAATTTTGTAATTAGTAGAAGTAGTGCACGCTGTATGGCAAACGTAATGTTACGGTGTTTATTGAGAAGACTTGTATTTTGTTTTTTTTTTGTATTTTGAAGAATCTCGTGTTTCGCAGAGCTGTGTATATTTACGTTTATTTTTGTTTTTATTTTATATACATAATATATATAATGGAATACGTACTTACGCGTAACTAGTAACTTCGTGTGACTGGACCGACATCATATTTGTTTATGTTTAGTTTTTTATTCATTGAAGGTAAGGTTTGTAGCCTGGTTTTGCATTTTAGTCGAGGTATGTAAAATACATCAGTTATCGTGGAACTCCTTTTAAAACATTCGTAAAAAGTGCTTTCGAATTTTTGTTCTGCTAACGATAAGATGTCTAAAATGTATGGCTGAAGTAAAATATATTTTTGTGCCATTTATATAAATGTGCCAAAATAGTGTCGTATGCCAGAATAGAAAAAAATAGGTTCAACATCTGTTTATAGTTTAGAAAGTTGGCCAGCTATTATTAAGATCGTATGGCTTTTTCATTCAATCTTATTTAAAGATTTCCGTATGATATATTGGCCTGTCAGCCACTCTGTCGTTAAGCCATCCATCGAGCTGAAGTGCTACTTGTAATATTTGTAACATGCTCGTGCTGGTAGTAGAGCGAGTGTCAGTAGCTTCTCCAACACAACATATCGCTTCAGGGAGAACAATGCAGTCGTCACTCACTAGCTCGAGATTAACCCATACAATGCCATCATAGAATTCTAACGGCCGAGATCCGTTCTCGAAACGAGCAAGAGTGAATGACAGTAGTAACACCATATTTTGATGTATTGCTCTGATCCCCGCATCAGTATGAAGCTTCATTCCGACACAGGCCCGCACTGAGACTGGATTGTATTAGAGTGGCTCACCTGAAAACAATGCTGCGTCCAGTCGCACGATGTTGCGTCGCGCATCGCGCCCTCACAATACTCTTAATCATACATATCTAACTGCGAAAGCAATCTCATACACATGTATTTTGTATTATTCGTAGTGTATAGATGCGTTGGGGAGTGGGCGTTGTGCTGATTGCGAGCTTTGCATAAGGACCCGATTCGCTTGAGTGGTGTCTTAACCGACATATTAAGGATTATAATTATGTTTAAAAGTATAATATGTATTTATAAGCATGACAGGAAACGGCGTTGAGGATTTTTGATTTCTTGGAATATGCCTAGTGGTCGCTTTACTCGAAAGTGTATATTGCGCGCGTTGGTTATCTTTATTTCTACGTAGACTTATTCGCAAACATATTTCCAATGAAGTCTCATTTATTTGGAATATACTTTTAATCTCCTACAAGTATCGCTGTTTACCATGGTAGTTAAAACCAGAATTTTGTCTGAATGCAATATTTCAACTGCTTAGGTTATACGAAGAATGAATGTGGTTAAATAAAGCGTAACAGCACACAGCCCACGCCCGGTACACGATCAGTGCGTATTAATATTATATTAGTGGATGCGCAACTAACACCAGTGTGTCGAGTGACAATAAGTTAGCGTAATACCGCCGTAGTGACGTGAGATCACCGCCCCGCGGCACGCTTCGTCTGTCCGTGTGTCGTCCCAGTACACGTAGTATTATGTCTATATTATGTCGTCGCAATGTAACATACACTTCACAAAACACCCGATAAGTCTTAGACATTCTCTTGTCTTCAACAATCACCCTAGCTGATGCACCGCAATATGATTGGCGCTCTTCGCTCACACATTACCGCAGAATATTCATTTCCAACTAACCACCGGCCCACTGTACTACTCAGAATCCAGAATACTAATACCATCCAATTCTGTGAACCGTATGTTTGCAATTTAATGAATACAAAACTGCTTTGATTTTGAATGTCTAGCATTTATCAGCCCATTTGTGAATTCATATGTTATACTGTGATACGTTGTATTTGTGTACGTTAGTCGAAATTTGTTATTGGTTAATGTGATTACTATAACAGATATACTTAATTACTGACATAAGGAAAATTGTGTTTGTGCTGCATTCGCGTTAAACAATGCTTGAGTTTTTAGAAGTATGATCAGGTAGGAAAAGCCTCAACCCATTATTCCTTTATAGCCCATTGGATCTGGAAACGGGTTGAATTACAGGCCTATAGGTATATAATCTAAAGTCATTACACGGTAATGCATTGTATACATGAATAATATTTGATTCGTAACACGCTTTGAAGTGTGCATATTTTATAAAGGTATTGCGTCGGTGCCAAATATTGAAAAAAGGGATTCTTTTTCGTGTTTATTTTCTAAGTAAATGTTTGACTCCAGTATTGTTTTAAATTACCTGAATTGACCATTTAAAGATTCACGGATAAAATAAAACAGGCGGTAACTAAAAAGTTCGTATATAAATCACAAACAAATATCACTCGGTTAAGTTCTGAGAGTTATCCATTATTATGTTTTGCTATAGTTAATATTCTGATGCAAGCCGTAACTGAAACAGAAATACAGATAAATATCTAGAAAATTAAGTCTCGGAATGGTCGTTTTTTTATATATTTTTTTAGGACAGGCATCAGAAGTCTCCTTAATGATTCCTTAATATACTCAAAAACTACCTAGTACTTAATTTTAAAACGTACCTATAGTTTTAATAATTGAAAGCAATATATAACGCCCTGTGATTAGCGAGTATTAGAAAAGACAATTAATGGTTGTGTTTGTGCAATTCGTAGGCTTAAGACTGTTTCGGACTTGGTCCTGTTTAGGCCCTACTTTCGTAATTTTAGTCCTCGGCTCCCCTTTCGGACGTATTTTAGGCTTATAAAACTGTCTTCAATCAATACATATATTAGGGTTGGGTTATGCCCCTGTAAAAATCGTTTGCTAGGCATCTATGAAAAAATCACCAATTATGAGCTCTCAATTTAAATGGGAAAGTTCTCCGCATTACAGTTTTAAAATTCTCCATTCCCATAGAAAAAAAATACAAAAAAGCTAATCTTATGTTCTATATAACTAAGCATTTCAAATATATTCATCATCAAACTTTAATGAGTGTTGATATTAACAATTATTCACAAACATCAGCAAATTTCAATTCAATTTATGATTTCCGAGGAAATTTATACAAATAGCATATTTTAAATAATGGGGTTTAGAAAAAAATACAAGATACTGCTTTGTAGAACGGTAAATTTTCTATAAAATTGTATCTGACGATTTTCTGTACGATTAATTAATAATCAGAAATACTTTTATCTTTCATGGGACTACGGATATAATTAAAAAGTGTAATGCGGAGAACTTTCCCATAGAAATTAAGAGCTCATATTTGGTGAACATTTTCCAAAAATACCTAACAACCGATGCCCACTCACTGCCATTCGTTTTTTTTTTGTACCACTCTAATGTAATATATAAATATATCCATATACTCGTATATGGGTGAAATGTGATGCAATATTCAATCTAAATTTCAACACATAAAAAACAAACTTCCGAAAATGCAATAATTATAGCGGCGACAGTGACCGCTGCAAATAAATACAACATCCTAAAGTATCCGTTTTCTTCTAAGAACCATTTATAGTGGGATTTTCGTTACGTATTTAATGAGTGTGAAATTATAAGGTTCGTAATTATTTATTCACTCGACAGTCAAGGAAACTTTCTCTCTACATAACATCTTTACGTCGTTAAGTCTGAAAGGGTTTATCCATTTCCTCATTCTTTATCATCTAATGTTTGAAATTAACTAGGACCGTTAACAATCCATTTCATATTCTGTAAATACGGTCAAATTAATATTTGCAGAATTGAAAATGTTCAATCCACTCAAACACAATATGTTTCTGTTTAGTTTTACATTATTTACTAGGAAAAATAACTCGGTTTTTTTTTTATATGTTTGAAAAACGTCTCGGTCAAAATAAATGATGCACAATAAAAAAGAATAATTGAAGTAATTCATTACATATAAGTTTTTCAAACCCAAATTATTAGTTAAGATGAGAAATTGTTCTCATGGTTTTGGACTCGAGTGACAAATATACATACATCGTGATAATTGACAGTTTAAATATCAGTTTAAGTGGCTGGCGATGTGGATCATCGTGAATGTTTTAAAGTAATTTTCGTGTTCAACGCTAAACAGAGCTTGTAAAGTACTTAATCTGTAGCTGGTAGTTTGGTACGGGACGACGGCGACACGGGCGAAGTCACGCGGCGCACAGTAGTACAGAGTGCATGCGGTAGCTTAGTCGGCAACATTCCCCCCGCCTGCCGGCTGTTTAATGTAACCTTGATGAGTGGAAACTGCATTAACTTTTTTTTCCATTAAGGTGATCCTTTTTCATTACACATTCAAGAAGCTAATTTGATGATTACAAAATTCTTATTTTGTTTAAACATAATTAACTTCCAAACCACCTGCCACGATTATTCACTCAAGTTCAGTTGAACCGTTTTCCACACATCACGGCTACCGAATGCTATTGTTATACATGTACACATACCTACTCCTTACTATATATAGCAGTATTGTTAGTTAAGGTAGAATTAGACACCTCCTGAGATTAATCGTTGTGGGGCGTTTGACGCGATTTTCTATACACAAAAAACTGACTTTGTTTAAATACTTACGAGTTTTATTTGATATCATAATTGCACCATACGAGAAAAGACGTCGCATTTCAGACTTCAAAAACTTTATTAATACCAGCACCAATAACATAATTTTTTTCTCATAAGAATATAAAAAAAACATCAATAAACTTGGTACAGATTACAATAAAAAGCGTGCATTATAAATGCAGCAATTTACGTCACTCGTTTTTATTTTATTCACGTGTTCGAAACTTCTATTTGTTTTCCTATACGACAGTCTTGTCCTTGTAATAGTTTATTTGTATTCCAAATAGTCACAGAAATTAGAAAAATGCGACACACGCTCCACGTCCATAAAAAAACACTTTTGTATATTTGATATTTTTTCCTCGAAAATTTTTCAGTATTAGTTGGTTGACTATAATATTGTGATTTGAGTAACCCCTCCGCCCGGCGGCCGCTTGTCTTGCCAAACCTGTCTTACAGCTGAGCGGTGGCCTTAGTACTTAATTTTATTTTATACCTTTCAGAATCACTGCGGGCCATTGATTCTTTTTTGTCTCTTTAATTTTAATGTAAATGGTCTCGCTGTGTAGTGATTTCGAAAGGTTCTATTTTCCAGATCACTCTGTATTAGTTACAGTCGATAACTGGTTTTGAGCCGCGGCAGGGTCACAGCTTGACCCTGACCGCGGTCGCGTAGGTTAGTGTCCGTAGAATATAGTTAGTATTTCCGTATGTATGGAGCACCTTAGCATACCAGATGTGTCATTACATGGTTACAATTAGAAAATGTGTGTTTTATTTAGAAAAATGAAAACTCTGAAGCGTGGGCAATAGATCCTCTTGGGTTTGGTTTTTCAATAGTTGCACGTTGAGTTGCGTAGATAGTGACGGCACCAAGTTGGGCGCCATTAATGTGAGTCGAGTTCATCGCACCTCTTAGGTGGGACGCGTACATGGTAAGTCAATGGTCGAGGCATGCAGAAACATATTTATTCATTTATCATAGTGTAGTATAATTTGTGACTAACTTGAACTTTCCCTCACGGTCGGTAGACTTAAAGAGTGGTGCCGGGAATTGCGCGACTGGGCGAGACTGGCGGGCTCAGGGCTTTGAGGGACGTAACTGTGTTGTGTGCCACGTTAGCGAAGCCTCTTTGTCGATTAGTCTCAAATCTAGTTGTGTAGTTTCCGTCCACGCTCCTAGGCATGGTTGGCATGGACTTATACGTAATAAAACGAATATCTTCCATTAAAAATTCACTGTCAATTTTCTAAGGCATATGCCACACGTTGGTTGTGATACGTGCTATCGAATATTTCTTTTAAAAGTGTCCTATGTGTGACTTTTAAAAGAAATGTTGTAAACGTAGACACGTAGTGTAGACCTTGTAGTGACGCTTCGCTTGAGGCCTACGGTCTTCCCGGGGAACGTTTTTTTGCCAAATAATCAGGCCAAAAGTTAGCCAAAAGGTAATCTTGCTCAATAATGGAACGGTCGCAGCTGTAAAAATATAAAATACTTCGGATAAACAAGTGAAACTTAAAAATGTGATCCGCATATTGAGATTTGACGTCGATCAAAGTGGAAGTTGCTTGGAATGAAAGATATATAGCGGTGTTCAAACTTGCGACAAGATATTTGAAGAAAACATAGCCAAAACCGCTCTATTATGCCTCTAGCTTAAGAATGTGACAATAATACGAAGGGACTTCGCCAACTGAAGCTATTTACGAGGGACGATCTTTTAATTGGCTCTATCGCCGCTAGTGGTGCCACTGCGTATATATTGAGCTTAGTTTCGCATTACAAACACAGTGGCGCCACTGAGTGCAGGCATTATATCGCCCCTCAGCAACCGATACATTCCTTTCTAGTCATTTTTATTAAGGTATTCTCTTTTAATTCGGCGAGAAAACAGTCTAAATCTTGCTCAATACTTGTTCTTGCCTAGTTGTAGTGTTTCATTGTGTTTTATTATCGATATATCGATGAAGCTTGACGCCGTAGTGATGTGCCATACATGCAATAGCACCGCGTACTAGCGCTTCGCTCCAGGTAACACTGGACCAATGTAATACATTAATAATTAAAAAATATATTATATATATATTTAAAAAGTATATTCATAAGTTTATAAGATATACACGTTTTTGGATCGGTATAAATAATGTTATGATACAGACATCAACAAAAAATGTGTGTTTTTAATCGTAACGGCGATGCTAGAGTAGTGATGTAGTGTAGTGGATTTTGAAGTTTTACATACATACTTAAGTATGACTAACCGAAAGCAATAACGTTATTATACATATATATTTAAAGAAAAGCGCACGCGCGCGCCGCAGCTACACCTCGCAAAAGGAGAAATCGGCAAAGTGTGGGTTGTGGCTGGGGCATAATATGACACTAAATTAAATGTACCTGTACAGACATTCCCCATTATGGTATGCTATATGTACATCTGATATAGTAATCGGCCTACATAAAGTTGTTGCGCTATCTTCGAGTTCAATAAATCTTCAACTTATACGTGCTAATATTTAAAAACTTCAATCAAATATACACTAGATACAACATGAGCGCTTAGAAAATGGCACCAAAAAAGAGTGCTTTAAGCACTCTTTCGCCTTCAGTCACGCACCGACCGTTGCTTCTAAAACGTCACATAACTTAAGACAATATCATGTGAAAAGCTACTTTATGCTCCAGGAATAAGGTGGAATTTGTGTTCATATTTTTGGAATATGTGATCTTTTTGTTTACTTTTTTACATGTCATGCATCGGTGCCACTTTTTAAGAGAACTTTTACAGGGAACTGTGTATCTAGTGTATATTTGATCGAAGTTTAAAAACTATGATGAAAATTACTATCAATAAAAAGTTAAAGCACTGGCTCTACCGACAATATGATCTCAAAGAATACAATCATTTAACTTTATAAAAAATAACCTCTAGTTGTAAGCTATTTCAAAATATACTTATTATAACCCCGTATGCCATCGATCTAAAGTTGAAGAAGACTGTAAAGAACCCCTATAGGCTGTACTATTTAGAATTGTTACTTTTTTTGGTTACATTTGCAATGTGCAATAACAGTCAGTGGATTCTAATAACGTGACTCATAAGGCTGTCGATAATTTTGTTCTCGAAAATATTAAAAGAATAACACAACACACGATGATACTCTGGATATTGTGTAAATTTTATAAACTTAAAGGAAGGTGGTTGCTATTATGCGAAGAATAATATAAATACTGTAACCGGGGGTTTTTATCCAAGGGCTTCATAAACCCTCTGAATAGTATTTAAAAAAGCTAATAAATCCCATCATGCGTAATTGACGGATTATGCGCGTAAGGTGTAAAATGTAGATAGACAATATTGAAAGGCACTACTCGAGTTAGACTACGAAAGTGAAAATGGAAACTTACCCCAGCTACACTCTACACAGCGGCTCGTTACTACTAAGTGCACATTAGAGAGTTTGATACAACAGGGCACAGCGGCGCGCGCTCGATTCATGTTTAGAGTTATTATTATACACACATTCATACAATATAAAATATTTTTGTATAATAGGCATCGGTGTACTCTGTAGCGAGTTGGTAGTGCCCGACTGCGATGCGCGTCATAGTCATTTTAAAGGAAAGGAAGTGTCTACATATTGAATTATAAAAGTACTAAAAGCTACTTAGTATAATATTTTGTTATACAATAATCGTAACACCCAGACTATCTCAATTCGGAGCAGGATAAGTTCCAAATATGAACGAATATATGGAAAAATTGGCTATATATACCCATCGCAGTCGGACCATAAAGTTATTATACGTGATAAATAACACTTGTTGATAAGTGAGATTGTGATTATCTCGTTTATTCATGTAGGGCGTGTACGCGCCGTCGCTTGAAGGCGTGCGGCCATGTTTCTTACGCCATGTTGTTTTTGTTTAGCGACCCGGTACGGGTGGCGTTGGCAATCCCTTACGGAATTCAATATCAACATTCAATATAGAATGTTATACTATTCCATCGTACCATTAGTTTTACCACATGCTATTATATATAATTTTAAAAAGCTTGAAATAATGTTCTACGCTACCCGTACCTTTATTTACATGAAACTTGGCGGCACTTGAGTGATTTTTCTGAAGAAAAATTCCATTTTTAAATAACCCTCGCTAATTCACATTTCAACATTCCTTTTTTATATAAAAATTGTTTATTGTAGTTTGATAGTTGATAATAGTCGAAATAGAGGGCTGTTTTTGTTTACACACAAGTTTTGCTCCGATGTTGCAATTGTAATCTACATGTATTTTGTTTTGAGGTGTCCCGTAGATTGGGAGCGGGTTTGTAGTCTGTAGATGAACTTAATTTCTTAAATAAACATGGTATGATATCCCAAAACATGGACTAAGTATTAAGAGATTATTTCATTTAGAGCCATGACTTATCTATTTCTAATAGCGATCTTATTAAATCGAGTTTGTGTTTGGGATATGCTTTTTACGCAGAATTACTGAATGTTTTGTAAAACTATTGTAGATTTTTGTACTTCTACGTTCCTTCTGGATATATACTTCAGTCGGAATGTATAGATAATATGCAATAATCGGGCAGTAGTGCCCTAGCTAGAAGACGCTGTAGCGCCGGCCGCGCGCCTCCCCGCATTACCAAGTATATAACGTTCATCATCACTTAGTTAATTAGACAAATAAAATGGTAAACAACACAGCTGTTCTTTCATTTCTGGCTTTTACCTTTTTAGAGTATAAAAACATTTTTGATCGAGTAGTGGTCGGCTTTTGTCCGTCATCGGACGCGATTATACCTCGTTTTTAGTAGACTAGTCATCAGGAGAACTGTGAACATAGATGCATGACAACAGGAGACTCGTAGCGGTGGAGTGTGCATGACTGAGAAGACTACGGGATGAAGAGGAGCAATAATATCGGTGAGGTAATACTGTAAATGCAATCTTTTGTCAAGAGTATTCAATATAGACTCTGGAACGGGTAGACATAATGGCCACGGGTACATAAAATTGATGCTCCAAATTAAATATTTTCTAATTAACTTAAATATTGTTGAGTTACTAAAGTATAAAAAGTTTTTATTACTTTTTGAAGTGCCGAGAATCTTTGAATCCTACAAAGGATGTGGTGATACTTTTCATTTTTCAATGCATGAACATAATCAATATACCAATAAGACCTTGACAAGAGATTGTTAGCTTATAAAAGCATGGTTTAAAAATAGTTCGACAATGTAAGATTTAACGGTGAGATGAGAATTTCCGTATAGTCGTTCTTGAAGAACAAACGCTGTTCTATTGATGGCTTATAGTAATGTACTGTTAAATGACGCATGCTTTGACGCTATTAGCCTCCCAATTTCCAATATGGATATTCAATTACTTTTATTGTCTGCAGAAATTGACATAGTTATCACTTACGAATAATTGATACTTTACATAAGTGAACAGTCTTATTTTACTACAAGACTTTAATAATCGGTTGTGTATCGCAAACTAACAAGCCAAATACCATGCGTCATTTAATACATTTTTTTCGTACCCATTCCAGTAAAGTGCATCCCAGTATTTATAGTTAAGTAGTAAATAGATATGGTTTTGGGTGCTGGGTTTTTGTTCCATAAAACGTAGCTATAGTGTATGGTCGAGTCGATTTTCTAGGTATCTAGTTAAAATTTAAAGAAGGTCGTGAAATGTGATTAAACTCCGTGGGAGGTTGCTTAATTTTTTCTATCTCGTGTAGTCAGTAGAAAAGCTTGAATAAATTGAGATAAAATGATAAGCATATCAGCCGAAAGACCCCACTGCAGACACAGTCTTGTGCCTTAAGAATTAGTTTTTTTATTTGTTTATTGAATAAAAAAATCGGTAGATTTTGTCATTAGACGTAGATTACGGACCAAAGTTCTAGTTTGGAAAAAGATAAAAATATTTTTTGTATGATCAATTTTTTTCGTTAATATTTAATAAATGATGCGAATTTCATAACGAATTAGCTGTTTTCACATACGTGTAGTATGTATTTTAGTGAAAAATGTAATCGAAAATGTACAATGAAATAGTAGAAACCTATCCCGTTTTTGTAGAAGTACAAAATGTATTAAGTATTTTGTAACGAGTATCTGGTCGTTCCGTAAACGTCTTAGATGGCGTATTTATTTATTACGTGCACAAAAATATTTGAATAAGAAAAAAAAAGAAAAATGCATTTAAGCAATTTGTTTCAATAAATATTTTTGTGTACAGTAGCGCCATCTTAAGGAACGTATAGCAGAAAATCAGTTTCGTCTTCCCGAAAAATAGACTGATATATAATTATTATCCGAAACTTATTTTACTTATTTCGATATCCCGAGCCCGTTTGCTGGGATGCACTAGTTTTCAAGACGAATGTAAAATGGCACTTATTTAGATCTGTTCGTTTTCCCTGCCTCTCTTAACAGCTAAGAATAAGTTTACAAAATACGGATGCCGTATTCAGCCTTAATACAAGGGTCTGAAAAAGTGCTTTTTCGAAAAATAAAATTAATACTAGTCATCACATTGTAGTTTACGAGTGTTCAGTAGATTTAATACCCCAGTACAATGAGTAAAATGTACGGAGAGTGCCTAAAAGTGTGACAATATCTTGTGCGCATTTCATTTGTTAGTATTTTTTTTCGGTCGTTGCTCACGTGATCAGACAGTAAAATCTTGTCACGTGTTAACTTAGAATATCTTATTTAAGAGAAAGTCACATTTGTGAAAATGAAACCAAAACATTTTACAAATGTCATCACTTTTTCTAAATAAGATTTTGACCGAGTTTTATAATTAATTATTTACCCTGTTAGTTATTTATTTCCCAAAAATATAGTCTAGTCAAACGAATTGTTGAAATTCTTAAATTAAATCCTTAGTTTTTATTCTATTCAGGTTTTTTGATGCGCTTTTAGTAAATACAAATTGATAACGAATCAAAAAATCTGGATACAAATAGTTGATTTTCATACGATTGTAAATAACTAGTTGTAAGAATTGTTAAACATTAATGTGTGGTGTATCATGTATTGTTCTTGTACTAATGTTACGTATATAGGGATCGATTTATAGAGTTTTTAGGCATTAAAACTTACCTCTTAACTCATTTTCGTATTTGACGTTTCTCTATTTGGATGTAGAATTATTGGTCTTATATCTATTTAACTGTTCTGTTATTAGTGAACGGTTGAATTAATCAGACAAAACAAGGCAAATTAATGAGCCTTAAGAAACATGAAAAATTTGTATATTATCCTTTTTACCCAAGTATCGCAGTATACTTAAGCAATTTCAACTAAAATATTGCTCATTATGGCTGGTGTTTTATCGTTAATAAACTACCCACGTTTTGACCTAAAATGAGATTAATTAATATTTAATAATTATCTATGTGTAACTGTTCACTAATAACAATGTTACCTAGTTGTTTGAAACTAAAAAACAAAGTGCCCCACGAATTTAACCGTAAGCTCATTGAATAATCTGATACAAAACATCATATTTATATATATACGAATATAGCTGTAGACTTGTGATCTGTAATTTTATCCTTTGACGGTAATGTATAGATTTTTTACCATTTATCTTGAATTTGAAATACAGTATGGAAACACGTAGGCTATGATTATTGTGGTCATTTTGGTGAATCACATTCTTTAATATTATACCAAAATATAATGTCTAAACTACATCTAAAACTGAAGATTGCATAAATTCTATCATTTAAATATTGGGTTTATTATTTGTGAATTCAATTTGACACTCTTACAGCTTTATGAATGTTATCATCAAAATGGCCGGCCTCGGTAACGGTACTAGATATTCGTAGTTTTTGTCAACAAATTATATTTAAACGTATAATGAGAGATTTTAAACTTGGCTTTTGATATATCTGATGCATGCATGGAAATAGGGACCCGCCATGTTGGATAGACGCGTGGGTTTCTGTTTCCGAAGCCATCGGGTATAAACGCCTTACGCCACCAACCGGGGGCGTTGACGTCGCTACAATTAAACATTGGTTTTAAATAAATGGTTTACATTCATGTGTGTTTTATTATTTATTGCTACTGTAGTATTGGATATTAAAAAACGAATCTAGCCATAAAATCGCGAAAGGTACGAACTAAGCTGTCTGCCCACGAATTAACAAGGAACATTTTACTTCTTTTAGGTAGGTTAGATACATTGTGTTAACGGTTTAAATATTTAACAACATTGTGAATTATGTTCATTATTCAAAACTCTGAAAACAAAGTGTATTTTATGTTACATCCACACCGCAGTCACTTTTTCTTGCGTAACGTTTCTAAATGTTATTCAGCAACATAACGTCACAATCAACCGTTAACGTTGACTAACATGTAACAATCTATAACAATGTTGCCCCACAAGAGGTAACAGCGATTCGGATGTACCGTTTGGTGATCTTAATGCTTTTCGTAAATATGTTTATGGGCACGACCATAATAGCATCACCATCAAATAATGTGGTCGGTAAGATATTATTTGCAGACATACATCACACCAAATCTGTAGTGGCAGTTCAGATACCTACAATCAATGAAACATCATTGCCTACAATCATAAGTAGGTACTTCTAGCAACCTGATTCTATCAGAAGTGTACTTATATGGATAGAATTATAAAATTATCCTAGCCAAATTGAGGAGGCAGCTAAGATCCAACGCTCACGAAAATCGTTCCACTAACAGAACTTTATTTTATCAATTAATGAATAACTTCATAAATAAACACATTACGTCTATCGACTGAAAGCTACTCATTATTCTCCACTTCTTACTTTGCTCTGTGAGCTACAATCGGCGGTTCTCTATAACCTATCTGTCTTTAACAAGAGGTTAAAATAGTGACCATTACTATGTCGGTACAATTCTACGCTTCATTAAACAGAGATAGACATATATATTTATCTTACCTAGTTGCCTATAAACATATGTACCATGTCCATACATCTCTATCATTGTTAACTTAAACATAAAATGCATCGAAACATCTAATGAAATCTCTTGTTAAAGATAGATAGATTATAGAGAACGGCTGTAAATCTACCGTTACCTATCTATCTTAAAATAAACTTCTTCCATTGTTAAATACACTTTATTGCAATTGTAACGTTTAATATCCTGAATTATTTATATTAACTTGATGAGAAATCACATATTCAAAAATAAAAAGTATCTAGTAGAAATGGTCAGGAATTTCTATTAGATTAGATAGTACATAAGGAGATACATAAAATATAATAATATATTATATACTATATATTTAAAACGCCATAAAATAAGAACTAAATTGTTTTACTTAATCACAAAAAACTGACCTAGGTGGAGAGGTACTACTACTTTGTTACCCTCACTTGAATTATCTTACTGAGACATAGCAGTGCTACGAGAGCAGTCCTAGAAATACCTGACCTGACGAAGAAATCAATTAAAAATCATTGAATTAAAATATACTACGTAGGTATCTACATATGATGTCTATGTATAATATTAAGATGTTTTTAGCCACCGGCTAATAAGATACCTTCTATCGTCTGTATTTCTGTATCAGCCCATATACGTCCCACTGTAGGGTACGGGCCTCATCTACAATAGAGAATACGATTGAGAGTGGTTAAGCCATTTAGTCTACCACGCTGCCCTAGTGCTGGTTGGCAGATCGAAAGCCATTTATATATAGGTATGTAGTATGCTATTATGAGATATTTTGAGAAAAATGACATAATAAAAACAGTGAATTTTTTTACAATCATCCCGACCTCTACCAAAACCATGTATCATAGCAATACGGTCGAAACTGTATAAAATCGTTAGATTATATGATTCTGAACCCGACTAGGTAGGTAGTAACGGTCAAAAGTGTAGCAATTGCATGTGAGGCTATTTCTGCTGTGTCCAAAAAAAAGGCAATCGGTATCATAGCAATACGTCTGATATTGAAAATGTACATAGATTTTATAATTTTAAAACGAATAAGTTGGTTTTCAGACATTTTGCGCGTAGTATATAGCTGAAGCGAATTTTTGAAAATGTCAACAAATTTAGCCGACCTGTATTATAGCAATCCGAATGAATTTTTTTTCAACCGTTCGTATATTTGGCAGGATTACAAAAAAATTGTTTTCAAATTAAATAATTTTTTATGTCGCATGTACTCCCAAAAGAGAAAAGAACGTTTTGGAGGCGCTAGGCCGATGCCTGAACGCTTCTTTCGCTCCTGCTGCGGTGGGAATGGTTTCTTGCATGTTACGCTCCTGCCGCTCTCTTAGTAGTCACTCACCAGCTGTCCTAACCGTTGAAATGACGCACACTTAGGTGACAACAAACTATAAGTTGCTTAGACGAAGGTGGGTGTGTCGCTGGTTGTCCGAGGGTTCGCAGACGTTTTTTTCTTCCAATCCCAATGACAAGGCACGGTTTGCTCATCTGCCATTGACGAAGTTTTTAGGGATGGAAGAGTGGGTTTTTAGGAATTCAAAATAATCAATTATAATAGACTATATTTTGGCAAGACAAAAGCAAGGTAATTGCCCGACTTGCAATCAGTCACGCTTCAACACGGTCGTTATCGAAAAGTTGTCTGATAAAGGAGGTGCAACACTGAATTCTTGATAATTTTTTTTATATCTGGATAATTTATTTCATCATGTTCAACAATTTTCAGAAATATTGCTATGATACCGATCGGTAAAATTCCTTAACATATTTAGAATGGTCTCAAAATTTGATGTATCCAAATTTCCTTCTGAAAATATTTTTTTCCTATTAACTAATCATAATTTACCCGTATCGAACATTTTTTTTGTCTCATTTTTAATTTTTCTAAATGATTTTTGGGTTCGCGATACACTACTAATTTCTGAAAAATATGTTTTCGGTATCTTAGAGCTATTATATAGATTGCTATGATGCAGCCTGGTAAAATTTGTTGACATTTTTGAAAATTCAGTTCGTTCAAACGCTACGCGAAAAATGTCTGAAATTGGTATTTTTGAGTTTGAAATAATCAAATCTATCAATTTGATTTGGTTGTGGCCGTATTGCAATGAGACAAAAATTTTGGTTGTCATCTCTCGTATTACTTGAGTTGCTTGTAACATTGTAAATAAATTACTTTCATTTAACAATATGTTTATTTTTTTTATCAAACATGGCCCGTAATATAACCTTAGCATCACAAAAATAAACACAATTGAATAAAACGAAAAATAATAATTCTCTGGGGTATTTTTGCATGGGCTGCGAGCGAAACGTTAGTAATGCACGGTAATACATTACCGTGATAAAGGAGGGATTCGAAATTATTAAAGTCCGTCACATAACATATCAGTATAGGTAATAAAAAAAATTCACAAATACATTTTACACAACTTTGACTAGCTAGTTTTGTTTTCAATAGATAAATGCACTTGTTTAAAAGCCAAATACCTACTTGCAGATTATAAAGAAAACCTGGAAATATCTTCGACTTCGCTCTTAAATATATGTAGTATAACCAGTTATGAGTTACTACCTAATAAAAATAAAGATAGGTAGGTACGTAACTCTGATACGTTGGTATGAAATACTAATGAGCTATGAACTAGGTACCCATGGGGTAGCGACTTCGTACATGAAAAATATTGAAATCAATCATTTCGATTCTAGCGCCACGCTCTGGCGAGAACGAGAAATTATCGTGTAAGTTGTTAAAATGGAATTGTTAAATGGAGGTTATGTGCCACTAAATTAAGAAATATATATTGTAAGTTATATTTTAACTAATGTCTACTTGATATTGGTAAAATAGAGGAGGTTATAAAAGAAACAAATTGGAAATTTCGCGCATTTAACCTAACCTAACGCGCCCTCTGATGGCGAAATCACGTCGAAAAATAAAAAAATGTAGAGTTGCGAATCTCTCTCTGTATATTATACTAATCTATGTAGGTACCTACTTAAACTTACTAAACCAACTAATGAATAGGTTCTCTAGGTCTCTATCTGTGTAATAAAGTTGACTAAGTTACTTAGCTTGTAGCTAAATAAACCGAATTTTGTGATCATTTTGTTTTAAAAAGCTAGTAATAAAAATAAGGAAAACAAGTGCCACCTAATTTGTGACAATATTTTCTTTGAGTAGAGGCCGTTCTAGCATCGCAATTTCAAGCACCCCTTGAAACAGGAGGGAAAACGGGGTTGAAACTAAGGCAGTTCTCGGCACCGAAAAATATCTAGATCAAATGGTCACCTAGTTTTACTTTTAAAAAACTGCAACTTTGTGTTTTGTAGCTCCCAAAAAACAGGTATACAGGTGATTGACAATCAATTATCAATATACACATGACTCCGAAAACTCAAAGGTGTGCCCTGGGATTTGAACCTCCGGCCACTGTTAAAAATTATTTACTTAGTATAAAACAAGTAAAAGTAAAACAATGGTATTCCTACATTAACAGCTGCCTACCTGTAAAGGCACAGACGACAGGTACAGTCGGACTGGGAACCCACATTACTATTCATTCGAGATTTTTTTTGATAGATTTGATACTTCATACTAATACTTACCACTAAAGTAATTTACACTAAGCTTATTTAGAAGGTACACTGAACAGTGCACTGTTACTGAACTTTATGACTTACGAAAAAAATCTAGGTATAAAAATTTCGTTTGGAGACTAAAGACAACACACCTACCGGCAAGTGCAGCGACGGATGACCAGCCAGCAGCCACATGATGCACACACAATGAAGAAAATCTCTGCAGGATTCGCTTTTATTCAACAGTTGACTTCCTGTGAATGAAGACAAAATAGATAAAAAATATCAATCCTAATAGGTACCCAACAACATATGAGAAAATAATATTTTTTGTATATCTGACTATAAAGTAAAAGTTCTCGAATGGAGGCCACGTAGCAGGAAACGCAGCATAGGACGTCATTGTGGTCAGACGACCTGGTAAAGGTCGCGGGACGTCACTGGATACAGGCTGCCTTCAACAGGCCACTGTGGAAATCATTGGTAGAGGCCTATATTCAGCTGTGGACTTCCTTTGGATAGATGGTTGGATCTGACCTTCAATTAAGATACATATAGATACCAAAATATATGATGAGTATCGGGCACTATAAGAGACTTCTAGATCTCACCCAGACCTGAATAAAATATTGATACATTACACAAATGCATATTTTTCTCAGTCCGACTTGCGAGTAAAAACTGCCGTAACTTGTTTCAACATTCGCCGCTCAATTGATGTTTATAATACTTATATTAGTATTATCGATTTCAGTCCACCACTCTGACCGATTACGAATTGTTTGACTTCACATAGATAGATACTATTATATACTTACCATATAAGTAAATAATATAATGCTAGTTACCTCGCGATGTATGTACACGCCTCCGAAAAGTCAACAAAAGTACTCTTAAGTTCTGATATCTTAACCTACTCTTGAGTTCTGATCCCAATGCCACCATATCGGCAGATTGCGTCCCGTTCATTTCCCAGAAGCCACCACGCCCAATGAAATATGTTTTAAAATGATACTAAATAAAAAAACAAGTACTAGAACGCACACATTACAAAGCTTTGAACAATTTGGTAAACACATCACGGCATGCGAACGACGCAGCGCATTAAATCTGTTTGTGCTTTTTCTAAACAATGGGGGAGAGTGCGGCGGTGCGGGGGAGCGGTAATTGCTGTCGGAACTCGCGGGACGGTTTCATGCTTAATGTTAGAGTGTATCCATTAAATTGTTACGTACGACACTACTTTCTACGAGATACGGACTCAATATTTATCCTTCAAATTGAAAAAGCTACATAATAGATACAGAAATATGCTTGAAAATGGTGGAAGTGTGATGATCGCTTCATGATTTCATCCTCCGTGGCACAGTTGGTTAGACGCCGGCTCTTAATCAAAAAGCCGCGAGATCAATCCCAGCACATAATTGAATGATTTGAATAAATGTCAATCACAAGTATTTATTTTGGATTTAGTCTGTGCCAGTCCGAAGTCTCTTGTAGTTATTGAATCTTGATACCTATGATGCAAGACTCGATCTTGGTGTGGAATTAGGACTTTGAGTGTGTTAATTTATTTTGTTTTTTTATGACGGTGTGTATCCGGTTTTGTGTCATAATGGTGTTAGCCGGCCAGAAATATCCACCAACATCGTGCACAGAAGATATTCAATGATTGCAGTTTGTGAACCTGTATTTTCACTTATCCGAATAATTTCGAGTGTGTAAAAACAATGGAAACACTCTCGCTCACGGCACGGGGACACGTATTAAAAAACCACGTCTTATTTTGGCGGACACCGCACGAATTAATAACCACCGTGTGCCGATCTGAAACATGCGCACAACAACGACGCAACCGCTTTTATTTTTTATGTAAATGAAAATGGAAATACTTTTTGATGCCTTCATCTACATGCGGAAATAAAATTGAAATGTTTTTCACAACATGAATACCATGAATTTGACGGCAAGAGCAGTATAATAAAAAAAAACGATGAGCAAAGCTAGATGAGAAACTTTAATAAAAATAGTCGAGTGACTTTAAAACACAACATGCATCATATTTTGTGAGTGATGTTTGCAGGGTCAACAATTTTGTGGTCCGCTTTATTAAAATTTTTAAATTCACAAACATTAATTTAAAGCGAAACTCCCGCTATTTGACTAATGTTAAATCAATGTATATAGTACATACCTGTACATACTGTTCATGCCGAATAACATATCAATTGATGAAAACATTTAGCAGAACAAAATCGGTTGCAACCATGGACGTTGCAACTTGCAAGTGACATTTGATATTACACGGTTGGTACCACTAATTTATTTCGAGTGGAAAAAATTGTGCAAATGTCAATGTCAGGCAGGGGGGCCGGGCACCCGTGCGTTGAAACTCATACCCAGTTTGTGTATCTACCATTTTTGCAGCAAGAATACTGAATTGCGTAGACTCCCCATTTTTCCCTAGTTGGAATGAACTTCAATGAAGCTGACAATGAGTCCATTACTCACTATATGTATTATGTCTTTGTCAATCACTTCTTCTTACGCTTTGTGATTTATAAAACGTAAGAAACATAACAATATGTGCATAGATATCAATGTTACATTTAAGTCACTGCAAATATGTTATACAATAATATGTATCTATTATTCGGTATAGTACCTATTAAAAATAAAACTTTTGTGAAATTAAAGATTTATGTGGTTAATTTGTTATGCTCAGTAATTCCGTTAATTTTTCTTCTTCCTCGCGTCTTAATCTTCGTGAATAATTTGTTGAACAACGTCAACATGGACACTACCGCAAGCGTACTCAGCTATAACATAAGAGAGTGTAACTTATAACTTAACCTTTATTAATTATTTTACGTAACTTAATTGAGGTTATTCAGGGCTCGTAAAGCAATATCCTAGATTAAGCACAAATACAAAATATTTTAATTTTCCTATTTTGTTTCATGTACATTGTAAGTTCAAGCGATTTTATTTTTATTTTTTATTTTATTTTTATATTTATTTGGGAAACATACATAACTATAAAACATATATAGCGAGACACAGTGAGTAACAAATGATCCAGTGACGCTTCTATACTCAAGTTACACATAAACAAAGAGTACAAAGCAAAACTAAAATTAAAAACAAACGAAAATTTAGGGTTTACTTTTAAGTAAGTGCATTGAGAAGGTAAGTTATTGTAAAATTAAAACATCTAGATAAGAAAATAGTTAATAGCATCGTATAAATCAATATTTCGCAATCATATCCGTACATCACCAACGGGTCATCTATGAGGGACAAAGATCTCCAAAATTTAATCTGAGTCCTTCCCTGGCGAAAACCATAGACAAATGTAGAGATTAAGGCCAGGTGCGTCCCAGGTGGGCTGTCCGTCGCTGGTTTAACGTATCAACATTAATTATTCGCGGCATCATACAGAGCGTGTGATGAATAGCCTGCACGGAGATTAAGGCTGTAAACTTGTATCGCCTTCACGCTTACTATTTTACATTTCGCCGTTAATTCTATTCACAAACTTAGTTTAAAAAAGTACATTATTTTATAGATTTATGACACAGCCCTAGAGTATTAATAATATAGAGGGAGCGCTGGTACTTCAAAAACGTGGATAAAATGGTGATGCCGAGCAACCTTTTTCTGACCTCCTTTTGGCTGACATTTGACAGGTAGTCCAACATGCACTAATTAATAAATAAATAAATAAATAACACCCAACAGTCACATACATAGTCCTGACCCCACACTAAGATCGAGTCTTGTGTCGTGGGTATCAGGAACTACGAGAGACTTTTCGGTCTCACAAACACCCAGACCCGGAAGAAATATTTGTGGGCCACACAAACATTTCTCTCGGTGCGGGGATCGAACCCGCGGCCTCTCGTTTCACAGGCGGCGTCTAACCAACTGCGCCACGGAGGCTGTCTAAATTACATGGAAAATAAAAAATAGTTTAGGACTATTTAATCTCACACAAAATTGTTTTAAAAGGATTATAGCTAAATATACATTTTAAATAACAAACACTCAATTGGCTACATCGCTATCGACTTCCAGTAGACCAATTGACCAATGCTGCGCCGCCGCGCCGTTCCCGATCGCACTTCAAAGGCAATGTGCGGATGCCTACCGAAAACCTTATGAAACGTCACACCAGTGCGTGCCAGATTGACATCCCGACACGCTACCGAGAATAATTATTACGCATATTATTGTACTTCTGTATAGTTTAGTTAGCCGGACATTTATTAATAAACTTTTTAGCACATAACAAAAGTTTCTGCAAAAGTGGCGCCCAACGTGGGGCGCGGCATTGGTCATTTAGTCTATCGGAAGTCGATGGCGATGATGATGATGAGTCAATTGAGTGTTTGTTATCCCTACAGTTATCAAAGGAATTTATAGCAATTTGTTGTTAAATAATTTGTTCAATTTTCACTAATAAAGAAGCGCTACCAACATCACGAACAAATGTATGAAAGCGCCCCCTTTATATTATAAAGACTAAAGACAAAGTACATAAATAATTAGATTATTAGAATAAAGCTAACTTGCAATTGAGACGGACGGACGGATTCAGTTTCAATGGCCCTAAATCATAATATGTAGGTATTGATTATTAAAATATTTTGCATCACACAATCTCTTTTTTGTGATTTCCTGATTTCACCAGAAAAAGTTCGTTTAAACAAATAGCGGCACTCAACTACGTTTGCGTTGGTATAAAATGTTATGTGCTTAGAAAATCTCTAGTTATTCTTCCTCTACGTCTTATGGACTTTGACACAGCCTACCTACTTAAGTAGATACTAAAATCCACTCGTTCACCCAAAGGTATTAAAACATTAATGTGAAGCTCATGCGAAGCAGTGCCACGTATAAAAGCTAATCTAGTCTTATCTTCACGGCTACCTTATTATGTAGCACACAATAATACCGACGCCCTCCTAGCTACAGTTGCATACTAAAATCGCGGGAGTTCACGTCGAAATCAGCGCTTCCGCTTGACAGCACAGTCGTTTAATATTATGACTAATGATTTTCCTCACTAAAAAACAGATCCCCTCAGCTGCGCATAAACCCGTGCGATGTCAGAGTTCATCACACAATAAAGGGCTATAATTATCCGGTTTTTGTCCTTTCCCGCCGTTTTCCATTAGCGTGGACATTTTGCGGCGCGCGACAAAATGGCCGTGCGTTAAATGACCTGTGAACGTGATAACGGAACGGCTGGGATTTAGTTAGAAAGACGGGCGAGTGAAAATAACCACCAAATTATGTGCGCAAAATTGACTTTAATGTAAGAAAGCAGTTTCAATAAAAAACCTCTTATTCAATGGTTCCGCAGTTCAATGTCCTCCTGTTTTCTTGACGTCTATGTTAGGTAATAGCACAGAGTAATAGGTACGATATATTTAAGTTCAAATAAACCAAATTAATGTAAAACAAAACAGCGATACTTACTGTTGTCCTCAAGCTAAAATGCCGTTAAGTATCTACTAAAACCACTTTTTGAGTTATGCACAAAAAAGCGATTTTTTTTAAATGTAGTACTTAATAACAAGAGGTCATCTTTAAGACCTTGATGTACTGAATATTAGATCGCTGGAGGCAGTTTCAAATAGCGAAACTTTCAATTTAGAACTGTAATATCGCTTTTTTATGTACAACTCAAAAAGTGGTTCTTGTACTTAACGGCATTTTAGCTTGAGGACGGCAGCATAGAAATGTTACATTCTACAGCAGATACCACTTCTTCTATCAACACATCTTCTATCTACATATTATATAGCAACCCGCAGCATAAAAAAATTCTAAACAACCTATTGTTATGGCAATCAGATATGGAAGAAATAGGTACGAGCAGCATATCGATGTTAAAGCCAAGCATATAAAGACATTTTGCATTTGTGCTGATAATTTGAGTTATGGTTTGGAGAATGATAAATACAAAACGCAATTTCACGATCGTTGAGAAATGAGGAAATTACTTAAACAGAGTGCTCTTGGTGTCGTCTCTTGTGTTTCGATATGTAAATTGTAAAATATTGAAAATATGCGTATTGCTACAGAAGCGACAAATAACTAAAAGGTTCGAAATTGCGGCCAAAATGTTCAATTTTGACTATCAATTTAGAATATCAGACGATCAGTTCCTTCAGAAGTATTTGAGAACAATCGGACAATACCAAACTAGATTTTTTAGCAGAAATTAAATATTAGAAAACGTTTGATTTTGTATTGTTCTGTATGTAATTAGTGGTAACATGCCCAACAATACGCAAGTCAATATTTAATGCATTAACTGTTTTCTACACTACTGCGTCGGTGGCGTAGTTATACTACGGTACGATCACTGAGGTCTCGGGTTCGAATCCTGGCTTAGGCAAAGTGATATCGGATTTTTCTATTCATTGTCAGCCCAGAGTCAGGAAGTCGTTTCTATCCGATATGGCGATAGGCTCGCCACCTACCACATTGTGGCACGATACATACAAGGCGAAATGTGGGTGTCCTGGCACCTCTGTCTACCCCTTCTGGGAAAAAGGCGTGAATTTATCTATGTATGTGTGTAACTGTTTTCTACAATAATTATTTCTAGAACGGAAAGCAATTGTGCAATCTGCGATACTTCTCACTTTCTGAACTTTAGCCTCTCACACTTCTCGTCAATTCTGCTTAAGATTTCGATAAAAATCCATAACCCATTGCCCTATTATTAGATGCTTCGATCAACAATCCCTGATCGAAAATTAATATGGGCACTGACCGGTGTTACAAATCGTAATGTAACATGTTACAAAGAGAACATTCGCGCAGTCAGTACGCAGAAATGAACTCGAAAATAGTTTTTTTTTATTAACCTATAATGTCGACTGCTGAGCAAAGGTCTCCCTCAACTATTAATATCAACTATAAAAATAGTATTACATACGAATTTAGCATGAATTTAGCACACGCCGTAAGATAAATCCTCGTTGCGAATGTTACATTTCACCGCGTAACACCGGTCAGTTCCTAGATTGTCATAAATATTAAATAATCCTGACAACACAACCCGCTTCCGCTACCTGGCAACACTCTAACCGCAGCCTAACAGTGCTAACGGAGATGAGCAAGTCAGTGGTTCCGCAGCTATCTGGTGGGATACACCATTTGTTTCGCCACTGACGCGCCGCGAGCGCTTACATCGCGCTTACCAGACCAATGGTGTATGAACGGTTAATGTCACGATATTTCACTAACTGCGGAAATATTATTTATTATCTAATAAGTATATACAAGGTGTCCCTTAAAAATGTTTGATTATTTGACACACTTTTTAAGGTGGACGGATGGTAGTAACTTCAATATAAAACGCATTAACATTTTAAGCTAGATAGGACTAGGTTCAAAAACATGCGAAAACTGTACGATCTTATGAATAGGTATTATCAAGCACCTCACGATAATAGCTTATATACAGACCTTACATAGTAACAACTGAGGTAAAACCGATTAGCAAAGAATTTCGAGATTTCTTTTGTTGTTTCTCTATATCTCTCTACCAGTAGCGATTATAGCATAAACGACGCTCTGGGCGAGATTTCTACGGCGCCCTGTAAGATCTATCCAAATTCAAGCGACAGACAGTAAACCAAAGATAATAATACACTATAGGTTACAGTAAATCCCGGCATTTGGCGCTCTTTCCGCACTGGCGCCTTAGGGCCGTCGCCCAACCGCGTCTTACCCTAATGCTGGCTCTGCTCTCTACCCCTTGACTTAGATTGACTTAAACACTATATGATATACTTTGAGTTAAATAATTATTACTTTAGAAATTTTAACAATAAAGCCCCATTTCCACTGGTAGAGTTTGTCGCCTCAAATATACAATAATAGGGAATATGCATGCCATTTTTTTATAATTTAAATCGATTCTGTATGTCATTACATTACCAGAAAAAAATATAAGGCTTTAAAAATATCAATCAAAAAAGTACAAAAAAATAATAAAAACTGCTATCAGTTTCGAAGCATTTAAACGCCATTATGGCGCGTCCTCGCTGTGACGTCAGAGTCTACTATGTCAGCAACGTAGTATTTGGATGAAGCTTCTTTTATTAATTGCTACATAACTGTATTTCGTCACAAAATAATCATTTTTTTTAATAATACAACGAAAACACAAAATAACTCTTAAACAAACGTAAAACAATACACCCAACAAGCTAAAAATTCATAAGATAGTGTACTTTGTCGTCACATCCCTTTTCAAACGTTTCGAAAAAATTGCGCGGCAATTTTGAAATGTCATTTTTTAAGTATTTTTTTTACGGATTTAGAGTTGATGAATTTAAAAAAATATCTTATTGATATATTTCTATATCAATAAAGATTACAACAAAAAATATTTGACTTATTGTGGAGTCTCGTGCATATTCCCTATTACTGTAAGGATACAAAAAAGTTGCATCGTATACACATTTGCCAGAATACGTTAATCCTAGAAATAACAATTAGTAGTATTTGACAATAATATTAAAATATCGTCTGAAAATTGGCGAGAAACTCTCCGTGTAATTGGGACTTAGTGCAAACGGCAAGACAGCCCCCCCTATAGTAAATATCTGGTTGTAGGATTTTTACCGCATCGACGGAGGTGAAAATCTCAAGCCATTTGATAATATTTCTAGGCAGTAGGTACTGCTTACCTTCAGGCACATTGCACTCACTTTGTCAAATACCCAAACCTAACCTAACCTAAAAATACCTGTCGGTACGATGTGGTGCTTAAGGAAACGACTAGTCATTGTTAATTATTTTTTTACTTTCTCCATTGTGGTAAAATGCGCAAAATACAAAATAAAATAAAAATCATAAATTTAAAAAACTGTTGATTTAAAATCTTAATATGTCTTAACTTATGCGTAGGTAATGGACAAAACAGAGACAAGTATCAGGTATCCTTACGGCCATACATTATTAATGCCTGCATTTTATTTTGTAGATTACAATACATTAACTAAACAAGCTATTGACATCAAGAGCCATTGTTGATGGTAGTAACTAGTGTTAGCTTTTATAATTATTTATATTTATTTTGTCCTAGTTTTACTCGTATAAGAAAATGTGCTTAGAATATCCTTTTATATCTCATAATGTGCGTGTTCGCATATCTAATGTGGTATTGATCCATCCGTCATTCACTCGAGTGATTAGTCATACTCGCTCTTCACTCTGACATTCATTCATTCGTTCTGTTATATTGTCGGACTTGCGACACTTTTTAAAAAAAAAGAATACTTGAGATACAAAATTTATATTTAGGACTTTTACACTTTGACTTTAAAAATAAGATTTACAAAGGATAACTGAATTAGTAACTAGTGCTCGCGACGACGGTAGGGAAGTGTCTCGTAACTAGTGCTCGCGACGACGATAGGGAAGTGTCTGACTCGGTTCTGATTCTCCCAAGCCATGGGTACTGTGGCTTGGTAAACAGTAAACAACTCCAAGAAAGCTTATCTAAATTGCGATTCTTTCGAGAAACGCCGGATGGCGGTTCTCGCCTTTCATTTATGTTTTATTTTGAAATTACAAACAAAGGCATATTATAACAACCCCCCCTTTAAGAGGAAACTTACGCTTTTGGAAAAGCGAAGTTTACGAAAAAGTGAAATTAATTAGTCCTCAATCTTGGTTGAGGGATAGATTGGATTTGGTTCAAATTTTCTAATTCGAATTCTCTATTATTTTCAGATTCATGATTTGGAAAATATTTAAGACGTAAAGTCGGACACTTCTCTTTACAATAATTGAATGAAATAAAAATTACAATCAGGATTACAAAAACATATAAAGTTATAGAGTGGCTATCTGGCAAGTCCAGATTTTCTTTAATATTAGAATTTCGTATTTCATTTATAACATCTTTGGATTTCTCATATAAGATACTTAAATTATTCGTGTTTAGATTTACAATTTTTTCGGAATTGGATTCTATCTTCTTGAAATTATCAATGGAACAACATGAATCATTAACTAAATTAAAGTCTGAATGGATATAACGCAATGTTAATTCTTTAATAATTTTAGGAGTAAATTTCCTATTCTTGCAATAAGCTACACAATTTGGCTTTAGAGTGATTATTCCTGTATTTACTATAGTATACTCTAAATTTTTCTTTTCACATTCGACATTAAGCTTAGTAGGTATTGACTGAGTAAATAGCCACTTATTATTATTTAACAATTGCCAAAGATCTATATTACCATGCATGAATTTAGTTTTACATTGATTTGGAAGTGACGTTACAATTTTAGTCATTATTTCTGTTTCACAAATAGGGTCATCTTGAATACTAAGTTCAGTTATGGAATCACAAATATAAGTTTTACTGGGTATTTCTTTACAATTAATAAGTTCTTTTAGCATTAAATATGAAGATCGACTCAGAGCTATATATGTTGAACTTGGTAAGATTACAGCATATGATTTCAATTCATAATTCTCATGTGGTACAGGAACTGGAATTATTTTATATAAATCATATTGACTCATTGACACTAAAGGGATTTTGATAGTAAATATTAATTTATTTTCCAAAATATAAGTAACGATCTTAGATAATTCTATAATTATATGAATATTTTCTAATTCTAAATTGATAGGAAAATCTACATTTTTAGGTAAATGCTTAACATTATTAACGAGGTCTTGATACAAATCTTTAGGAACTGCGACAAAAGGATGTAAAGTATTAGAATTAGCAAACAAAATGGAATTTACAATATCTTCTAATTTATATGAGAGACTTAGCATGATTGATTGTAATACATTTATCGACTCGCTTATTACCGATTTGAATGCTAAACCGTTCATGATAGCCGACATGTTATTAGAGAAATACGTGAGACGTTCCACAACTCGGTTTAGGGAATCCTCATTTTTACTAAGCTCTATAATGGATGCATTGAAATTGTAAATGGCAGATTGAGATATGAGGATATTTTCTTCTACTAATTTGAATAATTTCTTATCATTTTCTTGTAAGGATTTGATCGCTTTACTATATTTGACGGCATCATTTTCATCCATAGTCCCGATAATATGTTTCAGGATAGTACCGACACCAGGTATCCACGCGGAACGTTTAGATTTAGTGGACATAAGGTGAGAAATGGAATAATAGTCTCTCGTTATATCGTCATTCATTGAAAGTAACGGTTGGAACATATTTAGGCATTTAACATTATCAATTTCATTGCCTTTGGAACATAGAAAACGCGTTGAGTGCAATACGGATTGAACCTTTTCTAAATGAGGTTTAAGATAATCTATTTCTATAGGGATTAGGACATGTAAATAATCTTTAATTATTCTAACTGAACCTGAAGGGTCGAAATAGATGCCAGGACTCTTTGTTATTTGTTCAACGGGATTGACATCTTGAGCTTGCAAAGCGCTAAAGCAGAGAGTCGCCAAGCTGTAAGAATATAAGGAGATATAAACATGAGAGATATGGATATGTATATATATAAGTACGTTTACTATTTTTCTTTTACGCTATAATTATACGCTTAATATTAGATTATAGGATTCTTAATTAACTAGGACCTAGGAGGAGATTCGTTAGCTAATTTTACTTCATCATAGTGATGTTTAACGTGACGGCGGTTTATGAGTAGCGATAATGTATGATTGCCGTGGATTTTGACTACTTTATAAGGTCCTTTCCATTTCGGGGATAAGGCTTTTCGGAGCCTGAGATGGCTTTTTAAATAAACTAGATCGCCGACTTTGTAACTAATTGGACGAGTATTTTGATCATAATAATTCTTTGAATTTTCTTTGGATTTAGCGATATTTTCTAATGCTTTATTTTGGGATAATCTCAAACGATGATTTAACATTTTGATATATTCGAAGTAGGTATTTGTTGATTCAGGTTCATAGATAGAGTCTGGGAGATACGGTTTATGTCCGAATAATAATTCATACGGGGTAAATTTAGTAGTTGTATGGATATTCGTATTATACGCGAGAATTGCTGTGTAAATATATTTATGCCAATCAGTCTGGTCTGCATTGACGTAGGATCTAAGATATTCTTTGAGAGTGGAATGGCTTCTTTCCAACGCGCCTTGAGTTTGGGGATGATACGGCGTTGACCATAATTGCTTTATTTTCAGAAATTGGCAAGTTTTCTTAAATAATTCGGCAGTGAAGTTTGTGCCTTGGTCTGTTAAAATTGATTTAGGCACTCCGAACAAGGATATAAATTGGATAAGACATTCACAGCATTCTTCGGCTGTTGCGTTAGGAATAGGATATGCAAGGGAGAATTTAGTTAAGTCATCTTGTAAGGTAAGTAGATATTTGAATTTTAAATTTCCAGCTTCTGGTAATGGACCTACGATATCTAGGCTTAATCGCTCAAAGGGGGCAGTGGACTGTGAGGTAATTTGCATAGGCGCTTTATTAGTTTTACGGAGGGCTTTATTTATTTGACATTCCGAACAATTTTTCACATAATTTTCAATATCTGATTTCATATTTTTCCAATAATATTTTTCTTTAATTCTGTTGTACATTCTGGATATGCCTACGTGACCAGCTATTGGTGAATCATGATTTCCTTTTAGGATTTTAGGGATTTCGCTTGGGGTTGGATATATTATAGTATTTCTATATATTTTAATTACAATACCCGTATTATGAAATAAATAGGACAACATATTATAGATTTTAGTATATGACAATTTGACAAATGGATCTTTGAAGTCGGATATGCTGATTTCTTTGGACGTTTGTTCACATTTTGTAATTATTTCATTTCGAAGATTTTTAAGGGCATTGAATAAGTTAGGATATTCGATATTGTCAAAATGATATACTTTGGTAAATAGGAAATAGTAATATTTGTTTTTTACTTCGACATTTTGAAAAGAATACAGTGTTCTTTCTTTATTCAAGAAATCTTTATTATCATCATTAAAGTTTGCTATAATATCTTCAACATAAGGATTGGATTCGTCCATGTCGATGGACGTGGGAACAATAATTATATTAGAATCAGAGGATAACAAGGGATTAGTATATTCATGTATTATAGTATCATAAGTTATTTTATTATTATTAATTGATTTTAGGAATTCTGAATATGAAGTATCGTGGACATTTGGGCGCGGAGTTTGAATGGAAGTTTCATTGTCAATTGGATCATTGGATTCAGAGATATCTACGTCTGGTAAAGATGCTGGTTGAGTAGGAGGACCAATAAGTTCTTCTAAACTAATCAAATCATTTAAAGGATCTGCGTCAGGGTCATTAGGATTCAGTGGCATATTATGATCAAGTGATTGCAGATCTTGGATAAGGTCAGTTAAGGGATCTTCTTTAGAGATATTAGGATTCAGTGGGGAATTGCATTCTAACGATTGTGGATTTTGATTGGACGGAATAGGATTTACAGGATTAAGTAATTGCGTTGGCGGATATCGTGATAAGGCATCAGCGGCATTATTAAGTTTACCCTTTCTATAAACTATTTCGTATTCATATTCTTCCAATTTTAATCTCCATCTTTGGAGTTTGCTACTGGGATCAGTGTGATTGAATAACCAACGTAGGGGACGGTGATCAGTGATTATTGTGAATTTCCTGCCATATAAATAAGGACGGAAGGTTTTGCAACCGAAAAGTATTGCGAGTAATTCTTTTTCTGTAGTGCTATAATTGCACTCACTTTTGTTAAGGGTTCTGGATGCGTAGGCTATAGGCCTATCTTTGCCAATATCGCCTTGTGAAAGGATGGAGCTAATCGCATAGTTGGATGCATCACATGTAAGTAGGAATGGTTGGGAAAAATCGGGATACGCTAGTAATGGAGCTGAGATTAGTTTATTTTTAAGAGTTTCGAAAGCTAACTGATGTTCATTAGACCAGACGAATTCTACATTCTTTTTTAATAGATTAGTTAAGGGTTTCGAGATATTTGAAAAATCTGGAATAAATCTGCGATAATAAGAAACGAAACCGAGGAACGATTTAATGTCTTTAGGAGTTTTGGGAATAGGAAAATCGTGTACCGCTTTTATTTTCTCGGGATTTGGCTTTACGCCTTTGTCCGTTATAATGTGCCCTAGATAACAAACTTCTTTACGGAGGAATTCACATTTATCTGGTTGTAGTTTTAGTTTGAATTGACGAAGCCTATTAAATACGTTGGATAGATTTTTAATATGAGAATTTAAGTCATATGAATGGATTACGATATCGTCTAAATATACAAAGCACTGGATACCTCGGAGTCCAGCCAAGGCCGAATTCATAAGTCTCTGGAAAGTGGAAGGAGCATTTTTAAGACCGAATGGCATGCGCGTAAACTCGTAATGTCCTGTTGGGACGGAAAATGCGGTTTTAGGGGAATCTTCAGGAGACATATTAATCTGGTGGAAGCCGGATGCTAAGTCGAGCGTACTGAAATATTTGCATTTACCTAACTGATCTAGGATTTCGGATATATTGGGTATAGGATAGGAGTCACCAATTGTGATGTCATTCAGTTTGCGGTAGTCAATCACTACTCGCCATTTTTTCTGTCCTGTAGCATCAGCTTTCTTTGGCACTACCCAAATTGGTGAGGACCAAGGAGAGGTGGACGGTTTTATTATTCCCTGTTCTAACATTTTGTCTATTTGAGATTCGACTTCTTTTTTGTGACATTCGGGGAATCTATATGTTTTGACATGGATAGGATTATCAGTGGTAGTTTTTATTCTATGTTGTATGGCATCCGTAGAAGTTAATAGGTCATTGGGTAAATGGAAAATGTCTGAGTACTGGGAACAGATGGAATAGAGGGCTTCGGACTCTTCAAAATTTAAATGGGATACACGTAAGGAACTTAGGACTTTGTCGGTGCGGTCAAGGATATTGGATTAGGTAATGATAGAATCGGCATGGATGAGTTTAATTGGAAAGGCTTTAATTTTAATTTTAGATCAGAATTAATTGTTACAGGGTTTTCAGAAATGTTGACGACAGATATATTTATACGGCCATTTTCTTTTACTTTAGTAATACAGTTTGCCACCAAAAGATGTTCGGATAAATGTTGGTCAATGATAAGACCCTCATCTATTCCAGGATTAATTACAGTGCATTCTATTACAGCTTCGCTTCTGGGTTTTATTGTATAAATCGGTTCGTTGAACTGTAATTTGAACTTAACATTTTCTAGACTTAATGTGTTCTGAATATAATTTATTTGGCCATTCTTTAGTGAGAATAGATCGCTACCAATAATACCATCATACGGCAGATTTAAATCATTAACGAGATTGAAACTATGGGTGATATGATCATCAGTGGCACGTGATTCGTCTTTAGAGAAAATAGATATTGGTATCTGGCCTGAAGTGAGTGTAAGATTGTCGTCATTTGAATTTATACCTTTAATTTTAAACTTTACGTTTCGATTTATTCTTGGCATATGATCAATAACCGATTCTTTGATTATGCTTATAGCTGCACCGGTATCGACAAGAAAGGATAAGTCGTTACTAGCGACTTGGGATTTGATTATAATATATGGTAAATATTTGCTTGATACATTGGATTGGAATTCATAAATTTTCGCTTCACCGAGATTTTGGGGCTGGTTACCCTGTTCGTGGGTGAACGACGCGGATACAGAGGGCTTGCGTGAACCACCGAGATTTTGGGGCTGGTTACCCTGTTCGTGGGCGGACGACGCGGATACAGTGGACTTGCGTGAACCACCGAGATTTTGGGGCTGGTTACCCTGTTCGTGGGTGGACGACGCGGATACAGAGGGCTTGCGTGAACCACCGAGATTTTGGGGCTGGTTACCCTGTTCGTGGGTGGACGACGCGGATACAGAGGGCTTGCGCGGCGCGGATACAGTGGTCGCTTTCGCGGATACAGTGGGTTTGCGCGGCGCGGATACAATGGTCGCTTTCGCGGATACAGTGGGTTTGCGTGACGCGGATACAGTGGTCGCTTTCGCGGATACAGTGGGTTTGCGTGACGCGGATACAGTGGTCGCTTTCGCGGATACAGTGGGTTTGCGTGACGCGGATACAGTGGTCGCTTTCGCGGATACAGTGGGTTTGCGTGACGCGGATACAGTGGGTGTCGCGGATACAGTGAATTTGCGTGACGCGGATACAGTGGGTGTCGCGGATACAGTGAATTTGCGTGATGCGGATACAGTGGGTGTCGCGGCTTTTTTAAGTGTATCGATTTTTGAAGGCACGAGGCCGGCACGATACTGGACGGCCTCGCCTATTCGTTTAAATTTTCGTCGTCTCGTTCCTTGGCAATGAGATTATTAATATTTTGCCTTCTGGCCATAAATGAGGGACGATTATTATTCTGCTGTTGGTACTTCCCGAAATGGTTTTGAGGGTGCGGTTGAAACTGGGCGCGATGAGGATTCTCGAAACGTTTGTTATTGAATTCTCGTTTTTGGCAATTCTCAATTGTGTGTCCTACTCCTTTGCAATATCTACAGGTAGATCCAAACGTATTTGGGGCGTTAGGAATGTAGGGCCTGTACTGAGAATTTCGAATGGGTTTGGAATATTGGTTACTAAAGGATATTTTACGCGCCTGAATCAATTTTTCTTCTGAAACCGCGAAATTTATTGCCTCATTTAATGTTTCAGGGTCGCGACAGCGGACTATCATGGAGAGGTGTTCATTCAAACCGCTAATAAAAGTATACAGGGCTAAGTCCTCCATCGTGGCGACCCGGCCGGCCAGTTCACCTCTTTTCTTAGTGGGAATTGAAATATTAATTTCAGTTAATAATTTGGCAAGACAAGATTCGATTCTGAGGGCGAACTGATTGACCGTTTCGTTGTGCATTTGTTTACAATTCTGGAGATCGGCGAGTAGGGCCGCATAATGTTTACGTTCACCAAACTGTGATTTTAGAAAACTTTCTAGTTGGTCCCAATCGTCGAACTCCTTTATCGAGCAAGCGCTCTCAGCCCGACCCTGTAGTTGGCTTAAGATGTATTTTAATAAAATGTCTTTTTGATTTCCTGTTGCTAAGGATATTGCATTCCTGCAATTGTTTAGGAATGCCGTTAAGGATTCTCGACAACCGTCATATTTGTTGATGAATTTGACCAAAACATTTAAATCGACAAGGGTGGTTGCGCTGAGATCGCTTTTGCTCATGTTAGTAATGTGTTTTTGAAAGGGGTTAGAAATAGAATTTAATTACGATTATTTTAATTATAACTAACACTGAATTTGAATCACTGCAAAATGAAAAAGTTAACTGAACTGAACTTGAACTTTTGGAACACTGGCACTTTCACTGGACTTGAAACTTGAAATTGTGTGTGTGTGTGTGCTGGAACTTACAGCATTGCTGGAACAACAGGAACAACAGGAACAACAGGAACAGCTCGGAACATTTCTCGGACGACGATACGGAGATTTTTGCGCGACGGATACGGAGATTTTTGCGCGACGGATACGGAGATTATTGCGCGACGGATACGGAGATTATTGCGACGCACTAGTTTTGTAAAAGTCCTTTGCTGGTATGAGACACTTTTAGATATATTTTCTTCTCGTTTCGCAGAGGCGATTCCTGGATTTACTTTGAAATCCCACCGCTGCCACCAATGTTATATTGTCGGACTTGCGACACTTTTTTAAAAAAAAGAATACTTGAGATACAAAATTTATATTTAGGACTTTTACACTTTGACTTTAAAAATAAGATTTACAAAGGATAACTGAATTAGTAACTAGTGCTCGCGACGACGGTAGGGAAGTGTCTCGTAACTAGTGCTCGCGACGACGATAGGGAAGTGTCTGACTCGGTTCTGATTCTCCCAAGCCATGGGTACTGTGGCTTGGTAAACAGTAAACAACTCCAAGAAAGCTTATCTAAATTGCGATTCTTTCGAGAAACGCCGGATGGCGGTTCTCGCCTTTCATTTATGTTTTATTTTGAAATTACAAACAAAGGCATATTATAACAGTTCGTTCCCGGCAATTCCCGCGGTAGAACCTGGAAGATGCGAACACGCACCGTAGTGGTGATAGTCTGATACCGTAAACAACCAATTACTTAGTACAAATATTGTGAAGTAATTAATAAAAGTAATTATGGAAACCAGTGAACTATTATTTCTACCAGAAGAGCTAAAACTAGTAAGTAACCTCGGCAAGACAATCCAAAACAACAAAATATGTCCTACCTGGCTTTATCCCGACAGGTCTTTCAGAACTGCCTCCCTGTTTATTTTGGTGTGTTACTGATGCTTTTATCAGAAGTGGGGTCTGCTTCTCTGCTCGCTCGCTGGTCTGCTCTGAAATATATGAAAAGTTTTTTTTTTTTGGATTTTTCAATTCTGAATTTAAATAAGTGCACCCAGCAGTCACATACAATTTCGAACGAAACGGAAAATACTGACAAAAGGGATGAATCGAAAGTGAGGGGGAAACAGAAATAAACTGATCGTATTGTTATTATATTCTGTCTAATGAAAGCTGAGAGTGAATTTTTTTTTCTTATACTGGCAACAAATATGATTAGTTATTGTTTACATAACCTCTTCAATAGCAATTTGTGGACAATTTTGTAGTTTTCAGTATTAAACAATGCCTAAAGGAATAAAAAAGGATGTGAAAAAGGTGCTTTAAGACATGATTAATGATTACGAAGCAGTGAAACCTGAAAGAAATACCGTTTTCAAAGAAAAATCGCGATTGTTGTTAACTATTTCCGAAATAGCATGTAGGTGGTTCTAGAAATGTTGATACTTTTTATTGCATTCATCAAATAAAATTAATTGACTGCGATAATATTATATATGATATTTTTGTGACTATCGAGAGACGTATTACGTGTAATGTATCGTGCTAGATATTAATTAATTATCAATTAATCTAATAATGAAGACTACAGATTTATTTATTTATTTAACTCTTTTTTGCACTGTACAGAGAAACAACAACGAAATCACAAGATAATAATAATAGTACAAGTGGCGGCCTTATCACACTAGGTAATTTCTTACAGGCAACCATGGGATGGATATTTAAATAGGAGATAGAAAGGGCAGTCAAGGGCATAAATGAAATAATGATAATCTACAATGAATAATATTCTACATTATTTAAATACCTATAATATAAATACACATATACATATACATATATATATATATATATATATATATATACACACAAACATACACAGATACATACTTATTTAGTTTAGATATTTAGACTAGATTTAGTTGGAGACTGTTGGACTGATGGTGTGGAGTAGCTCGGTTTTATTTACGATGATCGATTTATTTTAAACAAATGTATTTATAAGCAGTTTATGTATCAACTATTAGGATTTCGTAGCAAATATGGAAAAAAAAATACCCTTATATCTGACAACTCTGTTGGCCATGATCTGTCTGTAGACATCCTGTAAGGTGTTTTCCGTTGACCTAGCATCGTAGAGTGGTTTCATAGTACATGTTTATATAAAAATCCAAAAATCCAAATGATGGCAATTATAATACCTTCCTGATTTTTTGTATATACTTAGTGAGTTTTTAGTTTCAAGTATATACCTTATCTAGATAAATTGAAAAATTCAAGTTTTACTTTTAGGGATTATCAGCGAAACGAAAAACTCGAAGATTAAGAATGAAAAAATACGCCAATTAAAAAATTAAATCATCAAGTATCGATTAGATATTTCTTAGTACACTCAGGGTTGTAAGCGCTAGATTTTTTAAATTTCCCGCTATTTTGCACTCTCAGCTTTCATTAGACAGAATATATATGTTTTTTTTAATCTTTGTGAAAAATAATGGTATGAGGCTCTTTTTTTCAAATGGCAGCCCGCCAACCCAATACGCAACTTTCTAATTAACCCCTTTCCATCGCCTCCTTTGTAGTAATACACTTATACTGAACCTAACGTAAAAATAATTATTGGTGTACTGTTCACTTTTGAGGAGTTCTGCCTTTTAGTTCCGAAGATATTCATCAAGTCTTTACAATAATTTATTTTTACTCAAACCTAACATATAATACTCTTTAACAAAAATTTATTTTTTGAATCGATTAAGTACTGCCGGAGATATTGAGTATTTACAATTGTACCTATTTTCTACCCCCCACCCCACCTTTTTCCCACCCTTTGTAATAATATGTTAATACTTAATCAATCGCAAAAAGATTTAATGCTGGACTGTTCAATTTTGAGGAGTTCTGGTCAGCAGATCCGAAGATATTCATCAGGATTTTAACAATTTTTTATGGGACCAACCCTGTATGTCCTGCTTTCCGACAAAAAAGATTTTTTTAAAATCGGTTCCTAATTGCCGGCGAAATCGCGTAACAAACATACAAAATAAAAACAGTCGAATTGTCTCCTCTTTTAAAGTCGGTCAAAAATATAAACATAATTGCGATCTAGGCCCCGGAGCTCTTGAAGAAATGAATTTGAAGCCCAATTATTTTGTCTGCGACTCTGAGAACAAATGTAAAATATTATGATATTGTTATAAAAGAATAAAATATATTAATTTTTAAAAACCTGTAACCCGGGATTAAACAAGAATACGTTTAAGGACAAACCATAAAAAATGCTACAAAGAACTTTTAGAATACTTTTAGAATATTTTTACCGATACTATGAATGGGCCTAGAGTGTGGGTTAACTGAGGATGTTGTGCATGTATTAAAGGAATGTGTTCGAAACGAAGCCGAAAGATTATCTTTTTATACAAAATTTGAGATAAATATAAAGGTAACAGGAATATTTAATTCGATACTGTCTGATCCCTTGTCGGATGAAGCTAAATCTTTATATAAATATGTTATGTTAGGTATTAAAAGACGCAGCGGTGATTAGTTGTATGTGACTTGCCCCAATGAGGGTGACATAAATATTTGTATTTAAAACCCCTCTTAAAAAAATAAAGAGAAAAAAATAATAATTATAATAATAATAAAAAAACTTTTATTCATTAACCAAGTTGTGCTACAATTTCTTAAAAACTAATTAAAAACAACATAATTTCTAAACTAGGTCCATGGGCTGTACAATATTACGATTACATGTAATTCTACTTTATTAGCAAGTTTACTCAGAATATAGAAGAACAAAATCGATTTTACTATTTAAAAGCTACAATAAAGTTAAAGAATAGAGAGTTTTCCATTATTTTTCCAACTTCAAATTGTCCTGAAATTCTTCCCAAAAAATTTTTTTTTCAGATTTGACAACACGAAATTTTCCAAGGCTGTAGGACGTTGATCTTTGGCTTTTGGTGGTATCGAAGAACAAAAAATAACGTCAAATTGACAATCAGCTGACTGCTATAACCTATAATTACTCGAATTACCAAACATTGGAAAAGAAAGTATTTTCTAACACAATGCGATGTTTATCACACATATTTCAACCTTTAATCACTATACCAAAGAATGCTAAAATCAAAAATACAGAAATAACTTGCAAAAGTCAAAAAGTAAGTATTTTCGCTATTTCTACTTTCAGGCCATATTTTTTCCCGAATTAACTCGATTTACATTGATAAAGACGTTGCAAAACTTAACTTACAGTAACCAGCGATATAAATTTACTATGTAAATGATTTTTCTTAATATAATTTATGATATATTGATCATTTAACTTTGCAGCTTCTTTTAGAATGTGGTCTCGTTCGTCCCACAAGCTCAGGGTTATTCACACTGCTGCCCCTAGCCAGAAGGGCACTCGACAAGCTAGAGACACTCATAAAGACATGCATAGATTCAACAGGCGCACAACGTATATCCCTGCCTGCGTTAACATCTGCAAACCTCTGGCATAAGACTGGCCGGTTGGCAGATATTGGCCCTGAATTGGTGACATTAGAAGATAGACATAGTAAACAGTATTTATTGGCTCCTGTAAGTATCATTTGTTTCAATAAAGCTTAATTTTAGAAGTGCAAAACTTAAAACCAAAGACAGATTTATAAAAGGATTTTATTTACATTGTTTACCTCCAAATATGAAGCTTTTATCATTAATTCATGTAAAAAAATGTATTTTCTTATTCACAAAAGCCATGAATCTCTCTACTTCTCAAAAAATCCTGTATAGTAAAAATAAAGTGATTGAAAATTTCAAACTCAAAGTTCTATTAGACTGAATATAGGACCAGTGTTACAATTTAAAATATTTTCAGACACATGAAGAAACAATAGCAGACTTGCTCGCTGATGTTGGACCATTATCTTACAAAAATCTGCCTTTGGTGTTGTACCAGGTAATGTATAAACTATATTTACCAATTCATTGTAATTCCAGTTATGTGTGAGATGTTCCATATTTTATTTTCATTTTTTCTTAAGAAGACAATAAACAGATGATGCAATTGTACTTCTGTGTAATTACTTCATTACAGAAAGTATTTGGTAAAACACAATTGTTATCCAAGCCATTCCAGGTTTATTTAAGCCAGAAGTGTTTGTGCATTTGCATGCGCAAAGATATGTATATATGTAATAAATAAAAAACTTCAAATATGCATTTCTTAGTGCATTGCCAAGAAGAGAAAAATAAATACTCATTTCTTTATACATTTTTTTATAAAAACCTAAATAATCTTATTATTAACAATGTAATGAAATGTTTCCACAAATAGAAGATGTGCGAATTGCTATTTAATTATGCATAGATTAGCAACAAGTACAGAGACGAGCAGAGACCGAAGCACGGATTGCTGCGCGCGCGCGAGTTCCTCATGCTGGACGCGTACGGAGCGCACGCTTCAATGGACTGCGCGCACCACACCTACCACCAGCTGACGTCCGCCTACCATCGCCTGTTTGATAAACTGCACTTGCCTGTTTATCAAGGTATGATCATGTCTGTTAAATAATTCTATTTTTGAAGTAATACTATTATTCACGGATTTTATCGCGAATTTGGTTTAATTTTTACATTTTTTAACTCTGTACCAAAGTATTAACCGCTTCGAAGAACACGTATCTACTGTCTTCATCCTCATAATATCTTATCAGTTAAGGCTCCTACCGGAGATATGGGTGGATCTCTCTCCCACGAGTGGCAACTACCGGCTGCATCAGGGGAAGACCAAATCCATGTTTGTCCATCCTGCTCACACGTAAGCCTCGCCAACGATGAGGGAACGGGATGCAGAGCATGTGCAGCACAAGTTAAGACTATGCACAGCATTGAGGTAATTTTCGTAATCGCTTCTCGATATTTGAAGACACGTGTACATTCATAGTAAATTATCTCTTGGTTTAATAGTTAAGGGAAACGCCATAAAAGGCCTGATACTTCTCCACAAGACTTTCAAAATTCTATGAACAAACCGCATTACGTATTATAAGAGTAAAAATATAACCGCACTTTGAGATAAGTACAGGAGCTGGCAGTTTTATGCTAGGTAGCACTGTGTACACAGTATAAGTACTTATTATGACTTGATCTTTATTCTCATTCAAACAACTAGAAAGTATAAGTTTAGTGAGTCATTTATTTACAGGTGGGACACACATTTATACTAGGCACGAAATACAGTGATCCTCTGGAAGCACACTACATACCTGCCACTGGACCGTCCCAGCCTCTCATCATGTCCTGTTATGGAATTGGGGTCACTAGGTAATAAGAATCCCTAGTTGATAAACCATTCATTATTTTAATGCACTACACGCTATTTCCTGCCACTCTTCAGTATTACTTAGATAGAACATTCCTTAACATAGCTATGTCTGATATTGGCACAGGTTGTTAGCAGCAAGTCTGGAGGCACTATCGACTGATAAAGCGCTGAGATGGCCTCGGGCGATTGCTCCCTACAGCCTCATCTTAATTGGTCCAAAGGTAAATGATATTTGTGACCCAAGTATTTAAATACTGTTTTACAAAGTTACATTTAGGAAGTAGCCATAATCTACCAACATTTAGTATTGTCTTCCCAATTTATGTCTTTCGTACAAGTTTCCAAACCAAACAAAAAAGTTGATGATAAAATTACTTATACTTCAGGAAGGGTCAAAAGAATGGTCATCTCTGGGTGCAGACCATGTTGAACGGCTTCATGACGCAGTCTGCCGCGTGCCGGGCATCGAGGATGACGTCATCGTCGACGACCGACATCAACTGACGATTGGCAAGAGACTCATGATGGCTGACCGGTGAGTGAATATTGCAAGTGTATTTTTTTTTTATTGCTATGAATGGCGAGACGAGCATGCCGTTCGCCTGATGGTAAGCGATACGACCGCTCATGAACAGTAGCAAAACCAAACAACACCTTGAATTACAAAGCAATGCTTGGCATTCCACTGCGCTCGCCATCCTGAGACATAAGATGTTAAGTCTCAATATGTCCAGTAGTTACTCTGGCTACAATGCCCTTCCACCCGAAACACAAAAGTGCGTTTACACTGCTGTTTGACGGGGGAAATAGACACTGCGGTGGTACCCACCCAGATGGCCTCTCACATATGAGAGATCTACCACCAGTAATCCATTGAGGAATGAGAACCATTTTATTAAATTAGGATACCTACGAATTACTACTGTATTTTTATGATTTAGGTATATTAATAAAACATGTAAATAAGTCCTCATAACAGATAGACATTCTAAGACATTTGCCACTCCAGGGTTACCAAAATCTCCAACGAGATTGCCGAAACATATGTATCTAATGGCAATTCTGGGATTCGGTCCCACGACCATCATAAACATGTTGGCAGCCGCGTCTTGTCCGTTACCACCGGCTGTCTATGTCCACCGCGTACCTAATACTTAATTTCCATTTTCTAGAATGGGTTACCCAACCATAGTAGTATGCGGTAAGGCGGCACTGGAGTCTCCGCCGCGGTACGAAGTGTACCACACTACTACCGACACCGACACCACCGTGAGAATGATGACGCTGGACGAGCTACTGGACTCGCTGGCCAACGGACACGATGAAATCGTGGCCGTTAATAAAGTGTAAAATTATATTATTCTTTTATTTTTCGGACTAACTTATATATAGCAACAACGCCCTGGGTGAGATATATTCAAATTCAAGCGAAAGCCAGTAAAGTCATACATTATAGGTTACAAGTACATCCCGGTATTCGGCGCCCTTTCGGCACTGGCGCCCTAGGGCCGTCGTCGTCGTTTAAAGCCCTATTTTAACTATCAAATGTTTTGTCTTCGATCGAACTGAATTCAAAAGACTTTCAAAACGGACAAAATATTCGATATTAAAATTGGTTTTATAATAAGGCCGATTGTTTTTAGGCAGGTAGGAAAGGTAGGTTCTTGTAAATTAATTTAAGGTACAGTCCTTGCAATACAGCTTGTCCGATGTGAAGTCGAGGCGTATTGCTACTAGGTGAACAAATCCTGGTTTGTGCGCCCAACCATGTACCAACTTCACACTGGAATATTTGTTTTGTTATTGTAAGATTATCTTGATTTGTGCGTCCTACATTTATCTATAATTACTAACTAGGTACTTTTGAATTCTGCTATCGGAAAAACATTTTTTTGGTTAACAAGTTGTGTAGAAAGAGAGGAAAATTGGGACAAAATATAGGGCAAATAAAACTCATTTTGTCAACAATAATATCTGTATAACTACCACCGCACAAACATACATTGCGATACAAAACATTAGGCTTGCAACGAATTCTCAACCTGCCACTTTGTCCGACAGTGAACTTTTGATCCAAATTAAAGCCAATCGATTAATATTGGATCAGATATATTTCAATGTCTCAATATGTTTCCTATAAACAAAAATTCATCCGTTAATGATGTATTTAAAATAAAAACGAATTTTAAAAAATACAATTTATTTGCATTTACTTCAATAATATCTGTTTGTAGCTATTTACACGAATACCGGACGAAATGGCGAGTCACGTCACAAGCCTAATACACAAATCATATAAAAAACATACCTACTCTCGCTCTCGGCTTGTGAACTAAACTATACAATATTGGAATTTTTACACAGCGGCGTGGAAACAATGAACAATGTCTCCCAAATATTATTGCTTTTCAATGAATAGGTATACTTAAATAAGTTACATCGGCAATCTTCGCACCCGCAGACACCAGTAAACCAACCAAATATAGACCTTAATACAATACGTATAGGATTTAAAATACTGCAACAACAGTGTTATTTTAGATTTCTCTACGTGTGAAGTTATCGACAAACAGCGATCGCCATACTGACAAGTACACAAAAATAGCTATCGAAGAATTTCCCGCGTAAATTACGCGCTTTGTGATCGCTAAATATATTCGTGCATTTAATAAATGCGTCTACGCAGATAAATCGTTGTAACTTATTAAAATGGCGCTGCATTAAATACCTTACTATTGTACATTGCTTTATGATAATAAAAGGTTCATAACTTAAATTCATAAATAATAAAGAAGAAATAATGTGGTTGGGAAAGATATTTCATTGTTTGCGAAGTCTCTTTACAAATCTAATGTTTATATAACAGACAACACACTTTATAACATGGAAGGGAGTAATAAATATTTCACCTATTATAGAACTAGTGTGCCATAAGTTTTCCACAATGGGACATGTTTGTGTGATCCACAAATATTTGTTCTAGCTTGCGGGATTTGTGGGATCCAATTTATTATAATCAAACATATATAGTACCAGTTTTTCTGTGTATATTAAATTATTTATTTTCTTTTATTTCCACCCCAGCATGGTGCACACACATTCAACAAACTTTGGGCCATTTAATACAACTACAAGTGCTTTTATTACATCCTCCGTGACTATTTTTGGCTTCAAACATTCAAGTCAAACTTATTGAACAATTATATTGCACACGACACCTTTCACTGGGCTACCCCCTCTCACCAATGGTCACCCAAGACGGCCCCTCAAAATATAAATATTTTGGGCCAGACCACGTTTGTGTAGTGTTTTGAATTATTATTCTATCGAATTGGAAAACTTCTTTTAAAAAGTCGTTTAAAAATAAAATTGTAATTGTGATAAGAGTTTATATCGACGCAGGAAAGCGAATTTGTCGTATGTCGAAAAATGCGAATATGACTTTTGCACATCATTCAATTCAGAAAAAAATATCGCATTTAATAGGCTCGTGTAAATGGAAGGTTTTATTTTAAAATGTTATTACTATAAACATAGTATTCCTGAGTCTTCTAGTTTAGAAGTTCTGTAACATCTTTAATTTGTTTTTGGCTCTGGCGTAAGTTGCATTTTTGGATGTACCACAAGATTGCTTTCTGCCGTCAATATGTTATTGTAGTTAGTAGGTGTTGTCCGCCAAAGTGTCGGTGGGTGTGGTCTGTGCGCGCTCACTTGGCCACGCCCACGAGCGCGGGGCGCACGCAGCGCTCGTGCAGCTTGTAGCCGAGCTTGCTCACCGCCACCACCGTGCCCGACTCCGCGCCCTCCACCTCCTGCAACAACCAGGGGTATCACTGGCGACTAGATACAACTCATTTTTATCCTAAGATACGATATATAGCAAGCTATTCGCCACAACGTACACAAATCCTGGGGTCCATATTACGATTGAAAATTAAAAATCTCATTTAAAGTCGAATGCTTCACCTATGGAATTATTCCAAAATAAGTCGCGATCTTATACAAAGCCGACTTTAGCCATTTAGACCACTTAAGTTATACTGGTAATAGCTATTATAGTCACAACACACACAAAAGTCAACTGAAAAATATAGTTGTTCTCGTGAGATAACCAACCTGTTGGAATAGAGCTTCGTGTAAGTTAGGGTCGAACTTTTCTCTAAGCGGCGACACCGCGACTAAACCGTGCCGCGCGAACACCTGAAAAACAAACAATTTTGAAATTAATTTACCGTCGACATACTCCCGACGTTCGGATTTAGATATATATCTGTATCAGTCCATTATATCCCACTGCAGGTCACGGGCCTCCTCTATATAGATAGTACGATTGAGAGGGTTTAGGCCATGCTGGCTGCTAGTGTCAGAATAAATATCAATATCACAAAGTGAAGTCGATAACTTTTTCAGTTATATAAATAAGCCAAATTTTGCGATTTACGATTGTGTTTAGGATAATATTTCTTAACGATCTCGTGTAATCTATGAAGGAGTGGGTTTTTGGGTTCTGGGTAAAAAGAAACTGAACAGTCAATTTTGTATGTGTAATTTTAGATGTGAAAAATGGTTTTAATATATGGTCAGGTTTTTTTGTTTACAATTCTTGAGGGAGGCAATTAGCAATAGCAGAAATATAGAGCATACTAATGTTTTAAAAACAACAAGGTGATGACGTTAATTTGAAATAGCAATAATTCCCGTTACTACTGGCTGCTATTGCGGGTTAGCGGGCTTAACATACCATAGAGATTCAATCATGGGTATACAATACACGTAAATATGTAAGGTACTAGTCGGTGTACCTGTGTGAGCTGCGCGCGCGTGAGCCGCACGCCGTCGTGCAGCGAGCGCAGCGCGGCCGCGGCGCCGCCCTCCGTGCCGCCGCCCTCCGACACCTCGCTCTCCGGCACGCTCTCCGCCGCCGCCGCCAGCGTGTCCGCCACCTGCAGGACACATCGTATTGCACTTCGTTTTATATCGTGTTTTAGCGAGATTATATAACTAACTGGCGATCGAGCCCGGGTGCAGATAGCTTTTGAGTCCAATCCTCATCAACAACCTATTATTACGCGTACTAACTATATTTCCCGCGCGCCGTCGACTATATTTCCCGTCTAGTTATATCCGGTTTATGTCTCGTCTCATTCAGTGCCATGACGAAAAGCATGCGATCCTGTACTCTCCTATTCCATGCCATCCATTCGAATGTGAAGAGTACCAAATAAGTAAGGATTAAGGCATCAAAATAATAAACCAATTTACTTTACACTAAGATCGTGTCTTGTGCCATGGGTAGCAGAAATTACGTGAGACTTTTCGGTCTCACAAACACACAGACCCGAAAAAAATTCCGTTGGATCACACAAATATTTGTTACGCTGCAGGAATCGAATCCGCGCCCTCTCGATTTACAGCCGACGTCTAACCAACTGCGCCACGCAGGCTGTTAATTTATTACAACCAACTTATAAAGTGTTTAAATAAAGATGTTATTCAATTCTACATCACCCTATAAAATTGGCAATTACAAGATTAGAAAGTCAATGATTAAGCCAATACAATAATGGGCATGTCAATACTCACATCAAGCAAGTCCTTGCAAAAGCTCTGTATGGCGAAGGACTTGGCATCTTCCACCTGTTTCATCATGCGGCGACGCACATTCTCACCGTCTGCTAGCGCTCGCCTATACTTATCCTGAAGGAGGAAAACGTTTACTTAGAAAAATGCTGCAATGGTTACGAAGGAGGGATCCAGGTGATTATTCAATGTTTTACATAATCCATCAATGATAAGATAAGAGATATAATTGTTAAAGTTTTACTCATTAATATTGTTTTCTTCAGTTTTGATCCAACAACTGAATTAATTTTAATAATAACTTACAAATATAAATACAGCGCCTATACGGAACATTAAAATCTTAACATAATTGTTTCATGTGCTACATTGTTTGACTTCACAGATAAAATCTTAAATTTTATCTTGAAATTAATATCATAAGTAAGGTTTTATATTTATCAATGTAGACCTTGTGTTTGCCATATTACCTTGCACAATTAAATGTGTGATTGTGAAGAGAATGTTTGACATTAGCATTTTGGCATTAGCTTTGTTTTACAGTGGCCCAACAATATGGTATGGCAGAAAGCAGCACATGATTAATGTGAGCTGGACAGGAATGGCAAAAGTGTCTTTATAAAGAGGAGATTTATACCCAGCTCCTGATGAATACTGACCAATAAGATAGTAGCATTACAAACACAATGCACCTCTCAGTGATGTCACAATTATGGTAGCCTTCTCAAAATCTGATAGTTGCTCAATCAAAACCATATTTTTTTACACTACAACGACTTCTGCACCACTGTACAATGGCTGCTTTCAGAACAAATTTGAAAATCCTACAAACTTAACAATCTGGTAATAGTTTTCATTGAAAAAAACTTACATCAAAATCTTTGACTTGCTGTTTTAGTGTGTTTACTTCATTGGTTAAGCTTTCAATCTGTTTGTGACACTCCTCTATAGTGCTTGGCAAGTTTTTGTCACCATTTGAATCTGTCTCCTTTGTTTTTTCCTCTGTGCTGTATGAGCGAACTGATGGTGAAGTTCTAAAATATAAACAATAAAAACATTATATTGCATAATATAACAAATATTTACAAGTACAGCAAGAAAATTGCTTAAATGAATGTTTCATAGCTTTGGGAAAGAAGAATGCATACAAGTATAGAATTCATTGATTTATTGCTTTAAATACTTATATCTATAAGGACACATCCATTTAAACATTATGTTTAGATTGGGACTACAAATTTAAAAACATTTATAAAAAAATATGCATTAATAAAATGGAACGAAGATAATTTTTGAATGAAAAATCTTGGCAAAATATAATTGTGTAAGCTATGCCTCATCAGGTTAGGCAAAAGGGCTAATAAAATTTTATATTTATATAACATAATAGAATGCTGCTGTCTTACAATAGTACTATTCCCACTTTCATATCAATGTTCAAACTGTAAAGGCTCATATATACATTCCCACAAATAGTGACTAATTTATAAGTATTGGATTATTTTCAGATTGTGATAGTGAATTTTTAAGACGGTTATCATATTAAAAAAATGTGGTTTTTAGTCACAATTAGTAAAATAAATATTTTCAAGAAAGTTATTTTAGGTTATACTTAAAAACCAAGTTGCGCAATAATTACCTGTAAACATTACACCGGAGAGTTCTTAATGATGAATCTACTGCATATTTGGCTAATCTGCCCACTGAATAAACTTTCAACGAAGCCATTACAATTAAAATAAATTATAATTCGGTCGAATTTACGAAACAAAATTTCATGAAAAGAGGTTATGTCAGAATCTTATCTGTCATTTTATGCAAGCAGTAAGCACTGAATTGATTATTGCATCATTATTTTGATACAATACAAATAATTGTGGCAATGCATAATAAGTTCAGTCAATTAAAATTCGTTGAATGGTTCTAATAATATTTCATTTTAAAAACATATTATATTTGTATTCTAATAAATATATAATAATTTCTAGACGAAAACCTTAATGTCAAATGACAAATATTGTTGACAGTTGACATTTACAGTCAGATGTTTCATGTCAGTCAAAACTTCGCAAAACCTTCCGCACAAAAAGCAATGCAAAAATTACGTCATGCCGAAAATTCCATTCTATTGCCGCGTGTACCACGCTGAAAATGACGTAATACTGAATGAACTTGAGATGGAACGCGTTAAAAAATTGTCAGTAAACTTACAAACGTAGGAGGGTGCGCGCGCATTTTGAAAGATGGCTTCCTTAGCTGTTTTTGATTTTGATCGTACTATAGTTGACGGTGATTCCGATGCTACAATAATAAATAGATTGAGAGAAAAGAAGCCACCACCTGAATGGGAAGCGAGTAACCACGACTGGACGCCTTATATGAGCGATGTAAGTTATTCCTTTTTGTTCTAAGTAGCTTGTTCTAAGCTTTTTGTCGTCTTTATCCTGAACTTGAAAAGTTTTAATAAACCTAACCTCGAATATGCACATCGCACTATGATACAATAGTCATTATGGGGGGAAACTATTTGAAAATGTATTACAACATTACTTAAATTATTTTTTTATATTTTATATTTTTCTTTAATGTAACCGTGATTTATTCCGTGCATTATAGCATTGACGTGCCGATACTAAAATATATTAAAAACATCTATGAAACTCTTATTAACATTTGATTTATATACCTACATAATTACAGGTAATATGGTATTTATACAAAATTCTGATTCTCAGTGACCTCAGTGAGTATCGTCATAAACTTCGATCGTCCGAAGAATCAAACTTCGTTTCGGATTTCAGAGTAGGGCCCCTGTGCTATAAAAAGTAATCTGTGAACTCTACAGAATTCGTTTAAATTATTCACCTACGTATGCACCAGTAGCTATCAATAGAACCATATTTATAACAACTTGCATTGGTAAAATAGAGCTTACAAACGTAACTTCTGATGAAAAATCATAGCCTCCCCTAATAAGAGGTTTGTTTGGGTTTTGGGCCCCGAATAAACCTTGCGGCATGAAATTTCTAAATATTGTTGATGTTTCTTATTAAAAATTATCTGACTGCATACAATCGGTTTTAGTCTATTCCTATCAGTTTCTTCCCGTTCTCGTTCTACTTAATCAGCAATAAGCGCCGTTAAACGCCAGCATTATTTTTCCAAATTTGTACAATAGCAGTAAATCCACAAAATGGATATTTAGAACATGTTTAAAACGAACTAGGTACTGTAATTGAAACTCCCATCGTATTATCTATTCCCGATAAGCTCAAGACCCAGCCAATGGGACGATCGAAAATATATTTATGACAATTGAATTATTTTTTTTTATTATCAATTAAAATTTGATAGTTTTGATAAACAGACTAATCTTCATCAATGCCTCTCACGGGCGCCGCATACTGTGACGGAACAAAGCGTTATTCTTGACTTACGAATTGTAATACACAAATTGCAAAATGGTGGTGGGTTATGCCAACGACCGGTCGTATCGCATACCATTAGGCGATTGGCATGCTCGTCTCACTCTCTTTTTGGGCGTTTCGTTTTATTTATCTCCATCAGTAAATTTTCATTCAATAAAACGTATTTGATAGTCACAATAGCACTTTAAATATTATAATCCATCGTTGAACCCTCGAGTCCCCACTAGTATATTATATTAACGACTAGCAATATTGTGGGGAAATTTCCGTGGTGTCATAATATGTTATAATGTCGGTTTAATTGTTTGTCGACTTATCCTTCACGGAAGAACTGGGCATTAATAATAAACTATATTTTATTTATTTCTATCAGAATACAGGACACAGTCTTACGCCTATTGCATTGTAATATAGACTAAGATTATCGTAATAAACTCTTGCTGATGCCCGTTTACAAAGTATTCGCACACCAGATAAATCTAAGAACGTGATTCATGTAATTAAGCAACAATGTTTTTAAGTGCCTCACGGCTATTCGCGGAATTGCTGACCAAAAAATAAATAGACCAAAACTTTTATTCAAAGATGACTGAAGAAAAGCAAGGAAAAGACTATACACCATTATACATATTGTTGGATCATTGATCAAAAGACGACGTCCTTTCGAGAGTAGAGGGATAGACTTTTAAAATTTTATTTTATCGTTTCCCTACACTAGGTACATACTAAAATTTTCTATGGACTAACCCAAAAATATGTGCTTTATAAGTCTTATAAATACTTATTGGTTCTGAAATGAAACAAGCAATCAGCGTCTTGTAGCGCACATATTCAAGGAAATTTTTGCACAGGCACGGCTATGTGAAATGGAAATACAAGAAACTATTGTAAATTCTGATAGTTAATGCCGTGCAGTGCTGATTTTCCACCTACGAAAGATGGTCTTGTGCGGATCATTGTAGTTAATTGTGGTATTCAGCTAAGTTGGTATTTAACTAAAGCTGGTATTCAGCTATAACAGCTTCTATGGCGCAGTTGTTTAGACGCCGACTGTGAAATGAGAAGCCGCGGGTTCGGTCCCCGCACTGAGATAAATAATTGTGAGAACCGCAGGGATTTGTTTCGTGTCTGGGTGTTTCTGAGACCGAAAACTGTCTCGTAGCTCCTGATACCCACAACACAAGACAGCATCTTAGTATGAGAGCAGAACTATTAATGTGACTACTGGGTGTATTTATTTTATTTAGCTTCTGGATACCCGATCCTTCACCGTCAATGTGACGGGTTTTCCATCGTTGTGTAAAGTGGCTGTCATCTGGGAAAATAGACCAACGTGTTACCCATAACAGTAATCGATAATACAAGATGTTGGCTAGACCTTGTTAATTTTTCAAATAATGATATGGAAATACTGGCAAAAGATGGATTTGTAACGAAACACATACGTACATTGACATTTGCATTTACCATTACATAGTGTCCTAAAGTTGTTACTTCCTTGTCCATTGCGCCATCATGCGAAAACAGTATGTTAAAAGTGTTTGCCCTTGGTTTAAAATTGGCTATTTACGGATTACTAAATGTATCACTGGGTCCTAAAAGAACCATCAGTCTCATAGGCGCATAGAAATAAACATACACTACTATGTAAAATAACAAAAAAATTATGTAAGTTTAAAGCTTAGGGGGTTTTTCTTTCTACAGGTTGCTGTGGAAATCATTATTCCCATGAACAGGCAATACAGAAGGGCAAGAAGTTAGCGGTTGGTCCATCGCCCGATCAGGCAAAAAAGAATGAGCGTCGCAGCAGGCCTAATTTTACTGTCTATACCTTAAGCTTCATTAGTAGACGCGGGACAGTTAAGAAATGCCGCCAGGTGTTTAATAACCCATACAATTACCAGGAATTGGTATTTTATAGCTTTAACAAGAAAACTGGTGATGCGTGCGTGTTTTAACAGCTATTATACTAAAGTGATAGTTAATCAGTGAAAACGGAATAACTCCTTTTCCATGGTTTTTCCTCATAAGTATGGAACACTGATGCCGGAGTGAGATTAGTGCCGGGTATTAAAAAACTATACTGATACCTCGGTGCTGCCTCGGTGGCATAGTTGTACTACGGTACAGTCACAAAGCTGAGGTCTCGGATTCGAATCCCGGGTTAGGCAAAGAGACATTGGATTTTTCTATTCATTATCAGCCTAGAGTCAGGAATTTGTGTCCGATATGGCGATAGGCTCGACACCTATCACATTGTGGGACGGAACATACAAGACGAAATGTGGGTGTCCTGGCACCTCTGCCTACCCCTTTTGGGAAAAAGGCGTGAGTACATATATGTATGTATGCTAATACCTTTTCATGAGTAAAGTAGCTTTATTCATCTAGCTCATTTGATCTGTAAAAATGCCCAATATTGGTGCCCAGCTGGTTGTTACCTTACGTTTGGAAGAATGAGTAAAAAAAATTAACGTGTCCAAGTTCCAACTGCAATAAATCTTTCTTATCAAATTCAATCGAATGTTTATCTCGATATCGTAATTTTATTACGCATTGTGTTGTATTCATTAATATGCAATAGCCGGCATCGTCAATCCCTGCACGTCAAAGATTTTACGATTCTGTAATATTTAAAACGAAGTGCCTACACTTCGTATTCGCTAAATACGCAAAAGCAATTGTCAAAAAGTGATAAATTAATATTTATCTTTTGATTTGATTTTGGCTATCTTTAATGATGATGTGTTCCTCAACCAGTGGAAAAGCGCTGTTAAACTCAGGCTCTATAACTTTTATTGGTACACGTTGGTATAGTTATAACTCTTGATTGCTTTAGAATCATTAGTGACAATAATGCTCTAAATATAATTTAGCTTAGTCGTCAGCCTAAAAATAAAACCCGTTTTTTTTTTCTGTATAAATTAATTATACCTGCTATCATTACATTTAAAACGATTCTTGCTAAAGACCCTCATAAGGCCCGCTAATAAGGTCACATTGAGAAGTCGAGTATAAAGTTGTCATGAGCTGGTGTGCTACAGTCGCGCAATGCAAATTAATTACTCTGGCATCCTTACAAGTGCTGTAATGAGGCTGGGTACTGACCTTCGATCGCGAGGTCAAGGACGAAATGAATCCGTAATCTTATGGATACGAATGGGATTAAATAAAGGAAAACTATTTGTTTGCCAAAAGTATACTTCACTATACACATTAAATCAAAGAATTTCATTTATAAGACAACATTCGTTGGGAAGTCCGGAATATAGGCGACTGCTTTGTGGACTTTTAAATAAGTTGTTATGCATGCTTCGATCAAATATAACAATAATCATCCAAAAATCCTAAAACAGCATGAATGGCTGCGAAAGGAAAAATTTAAGAGGTATTAAAAATTAATTTATTCGTACTTTCTTAGATGGGTCACCTCTATAAATAATAATATTTGGCACGGAATCAATGAACTGTCTCGCGGTCGTTGGCAATGACTTCTAAACACGATTTCAGAGAGTTTTATCGGTTTTACCTTAATTTATAATATTTATTTTGGCGCAGTGCAGTGGCGACTGAATACTCTTCAGTCGCCAAACATTGATAATCACACCAAAAAATATTAAAGCGATAACCTATAACTTAGCAGTAGATCTTCCTGGTAACTAACTACAGTCTTAACCACTAGTACTAGTAGCAATAAGCTTATTGTTGAAAAAACGAATCATATAGATTTTGCTATTCTAAATTTAATTTATGATCAACTCATATACGGAAATCTTATATAATTAAGATTTCTTAGGTCATATTCTTACCATAGTTGGCTACAAAATACCAACTTACTGATGAACTGTAGGGGATATAAGATATTATCCTCACTTTATTTATAATCACCACGCACTATAACGGTGAAGGAAAACATCGTGAGGAAACCTGCATGCCATAGCGATTTCTATGGTATGTAAAGTCCGCCAACCCGCACTAGGCCAGTGTGGTGGTTGCTTCGGCAGTACATATACTATACTATACTATACTATATGGCCTAACCACTCTCAATCGTATACTCGATTGTAGAGGAGGCCCTGCAGTGGGACGTATATGGGCTGATATAGATAGATAAGCTTTATAGAAAATAGCAGGTGTCAACATCTATCCCAAAAGACATATCTTCATGTCTGTGACCTTCGGCAGGTGTTCGAACACGCGTATTCCGCCGGGCTCAGTCCAGACGACATCCTGGCGAGCATAGCGTCCATGCGGCCAACACCGGGCCTGGAGCAGCTCATCAAGACCCTCGCCGCCGAGGGCTGGGACATCCTGGTGCTCACTGACGCCAACACTGTGTTCGTTAACCACTGGCTCAAGGTCCACGGGTTGCAGGTATGGTGTGATTGTCAGACAATTCCGTAAAATCAAAGTGCTTTTGTTTCCGTGGCATTTCAGCTTCTGTACCTAATTTACGTTCAGGATGAAACATAAACGCTTTATATAATTGTGTTTAAAACAAAATAAGGAGATTTTTTCGATTTTTTAAGAGAATAAAAAATAAATTACTGCCTCAGTGGGCAGTTGTACTACAGTATGATTGCAAGGTTCGAATCCCGGGTCGTGAAAAATGATATCGGATGTTTCTATTAATTATTATTAGCCCGGAGTCAGGAATTTGTGCCCTATATGGCGATAGGCTCGCCCATATCATATCGTGTCCCCTTCTGGGAATAAGGCGTCAATGTATGTATGTCTGTATGTAAGAGAATAAAAATAACACAAGCTGGTATTCGCAATATTTAAGTTTTTAAAAAAGAAACTTTTTAAAGTTCTCCCACCAGGTTATACACAGAACAACACGTATTCGTCATTTTCGTATTTGATAAGTTCGTTACGACCACATATTTGCAGTTCGTAGTAATGGACACTGTAATAACATCGTAAATGTATTGTTTGTTATTCTAAAATGTGTGCATAGAAAACAATCTAGAATTATTCTAAATAGTTCAGCACGCAACAATTCATTCAACCATTTAGAGCTATATAGTGACTTGGATTTACAAACACGTAATGAGCCATTTCATTTCAGTGGTTCATTTCAAAATATATGTATGTCGGAATAAATAGAAGCAAATACTTTTTATGTTTAAAAAAATATTCATTTTAGTTATTATGCGTGCAACCTTTTTTATTTTGATTAGATGACAAAAGTAGATTGTCAAGAGATTGTTTGATGATGGAAGACGAAAAGATTTTTGCTTTGTATGATTTTATCTTTAAAAATAGAGTATTTCGGAATAAAGTGCTTTTTCATGCTTTCGGCTGTTAATATCCCTACAACTTTTGGGGGCTCGTCCGGGATACTGGAAAAATCGTCTGGGATACTGGAAAAATCGTCCGGGATACTGAAAAAATCAGTCGAAAAGAAGAAACAGACATCTATTGAAGATTAGAAGAATGCAAGACAATTTGACAACTCTGCGCCGTTACGCCGCCATTGCTCAGTCGCGCAGTTAAAAATTTGGTACGAATATTGACATACGTCAGAAGCTGTTTTAACGATATTATGTCTGCTTTAACGACGTCACTATTAATAATGTTGCAAGCTGAAAAATAATTCTACTAAAATGATAGTTTTTATTTGGATTGAAGATTTGTTTTTGAAGACGGAAGACTAAATGAACCCAAATGAACCATCATTTTCTACGACGAGTGGAATAAGACGCACATTAAGAAGTAATTCTATTGTAAAGAGTAATACTAGTTCTGCAGCTACGATGCCACCAAAGAAGGATGATAAAGATGAAAGTGAAGGTGAAGAACAAAAGCATGACGTACAGATTTCATTCAAAGATTTAGAGAAGTCGATGAATACTTTTACCGGAGATGACACCTACCCTATAGAAACATTTATTGAAGAATTTGAAGATACTGCTCAGATTATGAAGTGGACTAAGGTTGAAAAACTTATCTATGCAAAAAGACTTTTAGACGGAACTGCGAAGCTGTTTCTACGGTCTTTGGGAAGAGTTAAGGATTATACGAGTTTGAAAGAGGCACTTAGAGAAGAATTTGGACCCAAGATTAATAGCGCAGTAGTACATAAGAAGCTTGCATCTCGTAAGATGAAGAATGATGAAACCTACCAACAGTACTTCCTCGCTATGAAAGAATTGGCGCTTCATGGCAAAGTTGAAGACGCTGCTCTGATGGAATACGTTATTGATGGTATTAGAGATTTGGAGACCAATAAAGCCATTCTCTACGGTGCTTCGGATATGAAAGAATTTCGAAAGAAGTTGGATATCTATAGTGAGTTTAGGAAGAAGATGTCTCCTAAAGCTGCACATCCTGTACAAGCCGGTGCGTCATTTGGCCAGACTTCATCTAGAAAGAAATTATGTGTGCACAGATGTTACAACTGCGGAGATTTAGACCATGTGTCATCGAACTGCCCAAAAGGAATAAAATGTTTCAAGTGCAATATCTTCGGTCACAAGTCTACTGAATGTACCAATAAGCCTACGAAGACGATGAATATTCAAAACAATGATGAAGAAGAGAAAGTTCCTTATAAAAGGTTGAAGATTAATGGCAAAGAAGTTGTAACCTTAATAGACACGGGAAGTAACGTCAACCTTATTACGAAGTCAGAATTCGAGAAAATTAGAGAAGATGTCAAAGACTACAAAACAAAATTAACATGTATTACCGGAATAGCGAAAAACGAAGTCTATACTGAAGGAACGTTTACAGCTAACGTACAAATTGATAACTACTACACAGAACTTAAGTTTCACGTCGTTAAAGATGATGATATACCTGTTACCGCAATAATTGGAAGTCCCATTTTGAAGGATTTTGAACTACGCTTCACTCCTGAAGGTATTTTCTTGGAAAAGATTATGCATCTTACACTTCTAAAGGAGGATAAACACAGTGAAGAAGATTATGATATAGGAGATTCTAAATACAAGGAACAGATTCATAAGATGTGTGAAGAGTATAGACCTAATGAAAAGAAGAAAGAGAGTAAAGTTGAATTGAAAATACTTTTAACCGATGAAAATCCTGTTTACCAAAATCCACCCCAACTGTCACCCTTAGAAATGACTGCTGCTAACACACAAATTAAAGAATGTTTGGACAAAGAAATTATGAAGCCTAGTAAATCTGATATTGTAAGCCCCGTAGCTCTGGCTAAAAATAAAGAATTACATCCAAGAGTTACTCTGCTTCTAAAAGAGTATGACTATAAGATAGAGCACCGACCAGGAGCTAGAATGAAACATGCTGACGCCCTGAGCAGATACCCTGTTTGTCTGATGATCACAGAGACTACCGCTCGTATAAGGAAAGCACAGAATGAAGACGACCACATAAGATTAATAAAGAAGGTTCTAGAAACCGAAGATTATCAAGACTACATTGTGGAGGACGAGATATTGTATAAAATAAAAGATGGAACTAAATTGATTGTTGAGCCGAAGAGGATGCAGTATGGGATAATCAGAAGAAACCATGAAAGAGGACATTTTGGAGTAATAAAAACAGAAGAATTAATCAAAAGAGAATACTATATTAATAATTTACCTGAGAAGATAAAGAAGGTCATAAACAATTGCGTCGAATGCATTTTGATATCACAGAAAAGAGGCAAAAGAGAAGGATTACTACATCCGATTGACAAAGGTGATGTTCCCCTATCGACTTACCACATTGATCACTTAGGTCCAATGACATCGACTCATAAAAACTACAAATACATCCTAACTATTGTCGATGCGTATACGAAGTTTACATGGATTTACCCTGTCAAGACTTTAACTACAAAAGAAACAATAGATAAGTTAAAACTACAACAGCAAACTTTTGGTGTACCAGAAAGGATTATTACTGATAGAAACGCTGCTTTTACTTCGAACGAGTTTCAAGAATATTGTAGAAGTGAAAATATCACGCTGTACACTATTACCACTGGACAACCAAGAGGAAACGGCCAGGTTGAACGTGTCCATCAAATTATAATAGCCGTGTTAAGTAAACTGAGTGTTGATGACCCAACCAAATGGTATCGCCATGTGTCAAAAGTACAAAGATGTCTGAATGGAACATACCAAAGAAGTATAAAAATGACACCATTTGAGTTGCTTTTTGGCACTAAAATGAGAGATCAAGACGATGAAATTCAGAAGCTCATAGAGGAAGAAAATATTCAAAAATTTATGGATAAAAGACAAGAACTAAGAGAGAAAGCTAAGGAATCTATAAAAAGAATACTGGAAGAGCATATCAGAGACTACAATAGGAAGCGAAAGAAAGCGACAATTTATAACGTTGGAGACTTAGTTGCTATCAAGAAGACACAATTTGCACAAGGAAGCAAATTACTTCCAAAATATCTAGGACCGTATGAAGTTGTAAAAGCCAACCGAAATGATCGCTACGCTGTAAGGAAAATTGGTAACAGCGAAGGCCCGATTAATACGAGTACATCAGCTGATTTAATGAAGCCATGGGTCTCACCAGAAGACGAATCATCTGGGGCAGATGATTGAGCAGGATGGCCGTGTCGGAATAAATAGAAGCAAATACTTTTTATGTTTAAAAAAATATTCATTTTAGTTATTATGCGTGCAACCTTTTTTATTTTGATTAGATGACAAAAGTAGATTGTCAAGAGATTGTTTGATGATGGAAGACGAAAAGATTTTTGCTTTGTATGATTTTATCTTTAAAAATAGAGTATTTCGGAATAAAGTGCTTTTTCATGCTTTCGGCTGTTAATATCCCTACATGTATACATAAGAATATATATACATAAGTAGATATGAGTCGTGTAACTGTTAATTTTACCAACCGCAGAATAACACGATACCATTACTGAAAATTCTCATACACACTTTAATTAACTTATAACGCATGAAGGATGCATTACTGGGAATTACATTTCGTCACTCACCTGATCATTTAATATGTAATAAGTAGTCGTAATTTATTGCAAAACGTACAGAATTAGCTCGCCGATAATCACACTTCTGTGACGCAAACTGTGGACAATAATTAACATAGTTGATTTTGGGTAATGGACTTTATTACAAATTCTGAACTAATCATACAATTTTCACTAATCAGATAAAAAAGAAATGAAAAAATTCAATTCACTGGGACGGCAATAGAAATGTCTGCGGTTGCCAACTTTAGGTGCTTAACATTGAGGACTGATCCGCCCAAGCACCCACTTCTTCCGCTACTACAACATCAATAGTGGCACTTAGACTATTCAGGAAGGTTAAGCCGCTCGTCAAAAAGAACCCAGACTATTTTGCATTGGCAAACATTTCGTGTTCACTAAATTAATAATTTTGTTAGACAGCGTTATGATATTTCAGCGTTGGGGATTTCGTCATTCTCTCTATATTAGGTACGTATTGCGTCTATTTTCAAGAATTTCCATTGATATCAAACAAAAGGTCTTATTGAAGTAAACAAATACGTATTATCTATTGTTAATCACTGTTGATTGTTGTCTATTATTTGTCGCTTCATTGGTCTAATGGTGGTAAATTATGGCGCTGAATAACCAAGTCCATGATGATGTTTCTTTCAACTGGTAATATTCCCTGTAATGGCTTATTACGTCATACCAGCGCCTTGCTATAAAATCAGAAGCCACACAATTCTTTAATCATGCAACAATAACAACCTGACATAAGTGTGGGATAAGTGCGATGGAGTATCGTAAACCGAAAAGCATGTTTATAAGTTTTTGTTCCCAATTATTTTATAAATTGTGTCAATGCCTTATATTTCATAAACTACCCAAGAAAATAACCGCAATTTATGTAACTGTACCTTATAAGTGACCTATTCTCTTTATCTTAGGCAATTAATTTATTAGTCACATTACTATGTCATGTCCAGGAAAATTTTCTTAGTCGAAAAAAACGAAGCCAGGTGGTAGTTTTGGGAACTACAGACACAATGCAACTATAAATTTCATTTTCATAGACCCTGTATATGTGGAATAGGTAGATATATATATGTGCAATACATAATATGTACATACTCCGTGCACACGCCGCGTGTTCGCAAATGGGTGGTAACTATAATTATCGCGTGGATGTCGTCGCGTTTAGCACTTGCGTGAATATTGTGCGACATCGCCGTGTCGCGTGATGCGCTACAGACTCACTTCCTCGCCACGTGTTGATATTGCGGCAGTGGACATTTCTGAAGGTCATCCATTGCTATCAGTGATAGATTCGCCTAGCTTTGGTATGTCTGTCTGGGCCATAGGTAGAACGACATAGGTATGGCGTATGACACACTTGAAGCTAATGGGGCATTCCACGCGAAGCGGACAGGTAAAAAATCGCGATGTTTCTGATTTCAGAAATATTTGAGTATGTTCTACCTATTTATGTCCTTGATTCGTGTATCAAATATTTTTTTAATATAGTGACTGGTTAAAGAATTAAGGAACTTTGAAATTTTGGCCAACTGGTGGGCATACAGTACTTCAAAGGCGATTATCTAGTCAGAAAATTATTGATTACAATAATTAAACCACTGGATTTAAAACTTCATTTAATGAGCTTTTTAATTGCATTTATGGATATGAAAATAAATTATTTTTTTTCACATTTTTTTTATTTTATTTTTTTTAACTTCGATTTTTACAAACTTAGACCATTTCGATTTTTTTATTTTTTGTATTAAAATAGCTAGTATTGTATAGAACATCCTTGCCAAGTTTTATAATGGGCGTGGAAGTGGTTTACGAGCTATGCTGGGAATACTGCCGAAGCGCGGCGTCCTGCGCGAGTTACGTGAAACTATCAATAAAATAAAATCACTTCCGACCGAATAGTTTGCATATTTAAAACGCTATAAATACATTTTAAACACTTTTAAATCATACAAATATAGTCCTGTAATACAACTATGGTCCATTACCATACTTTGACATTTTGTATTATTAATGGGTAAGTAGCTCCATTCAGCGATTTTTTGACAACATGTGACTAGAATGGATGTAGGCGTTGAAATTAAGAGCAAATGCGACAGCTGGCAAGTATGTGAAATCAACAGCGAGCGGTGCGGAATTAATCAGTTATTACGTGTTCTCAAAACTCCCCTAACTTTTATTTAAAAAAATAAGTATATGTAGTTGCCCAGTCCTGCAATTTGTTTTTTTTTTAAAGGTAATATGTTTGTATTTATTTTATTATAGCTGTTTTTTATATCAGTTAATATTTTAATACTTAGGCAAGTTTATTCTAATTTTCATACTCTGTTTAAAACAATAGTCCAACGGTTTTCTTGGATAATAATTAAAAACCAATTAAAACAAATTTAGAATTACATCAGGGATTTGAAAATAATGTCAAGGAAGAAGCCTGGAGCCAGATCATATAAATATTATTCAAATCGACAAATGGAATGATGTCTTTCTGATATTAAAAACAGAAGACTGACTGAGCAGAAAACATCCCAAAAATACACAACCAAACAAACAGGGATATACAATTGCAAATTCAGCCTCCTTAAACACGCAGCACTAAGAGAGCGCTTTTTCAAATTGCTGAACTGGAGAGTAGGGGGTCAAATGCAAAAAAAATAGCAATTGTACCTGGAGACTTTTTAAATTGCTGTACTCATGGACTACTGATTTAATATAAAAATATGTTACGCAAATGTAATATCATAAGTACAAAGTGATTTAATAATCCATAAAAGACATAAAGGAACGAACAAAATGTCAAAGTATGGTAATGGACCATATTTGTATTACAGGACTATAGTTTTATGATTTTACGGTATTTAAAAAGTGTTTAAAATGAATTTATATTTTAAATATGCAAACTATTCGGTCAGAAGTGATTTTGTTTTATTGATAGTTTCACTTAACTCGCGCAGGACGCCGCGCTTCGGCAATATTCCCAGCATAGCTCGTAAACCACTTCCACGCCCATTATAAAACTTGGCAAGGATGTTCTATACAATACTAGCTACTATTGTAATAAAAAAATTAAAAAAAAATCAAAATGTTCTAAGTTTGTGAAAATCGAAGTTAAAAAAAATAAAATAAAAAAAATGTGGAAAAAAATAATTTATTTTCATATCCATAAATGCAATTAAAAAGCTCATTAAATGAAGTTTTAAATTCAGTGGTTTAATTATTTTAATCAATAATTTTCTGACTAGATAATCGCCTTTGAAGTTCTGTATGCCCACCAGTTGGCCAAAATTTCAAAGTTCCTTAATTCTTTAACCAGTCACTATATTAAAAAAATACTTGATACACGAATCAAGGACATAAATAGGTAGAACATACTCAAATATTTCAGAAATCAGAAACATCGCGATTTTTTACCTGTCCGCTTCGCGTGGAATGCCCCTAATGGATGGATAGATCATGACAAAGCTTGTTTGTGGTTATACATCAATTATGTAAAACAAACAAGCTTTGCTTCTAAGTGGTGTTCGTTTAGGAAAATTACTCGAAATTGTGCGAAGCTTATAAATTCCCATTCTTTTCTAGAACTTAACAACGTGATGTTGCAAGTGGTCATAAACGTCGTTGAACACTTACTGCCATGTTAGTATCTCGGTCGCTTGATGGACTGACGGACGAATCAGTCACAGAAAGTCCAGCGCTGAACATACATAAATCTTCCCAGATGTTTTCTGTTAATGACCAGTTGGAAGCACTCTGCATCCAGCTGATTAAGATAGAAGCCACGTATCGATAAGCTTGGCGACTACCTAAATAATCAATTATAACGATTAATAATCTAATAGATACTTGTTTTCAGGAGCACATCACAGCTGTGGTGACAAACCGTGCTTTCTGGCAGAACGGCCGGCTGTTCATAGAGCCGTACATGCGGCAGACAGCGTGTCCGCGCTGTCCCACCAACTTGTGCAAGTCACTGGCGCTGGCGCAGTGGTGCTCCCAGCGACCGCCGCACACCAACGTATTCTACGCCGGCGACGGAAGGAATGACTTCTGCCCGGCTACCAACCTACCACCTCATGTAAGCTCTAAATCTACCTTTCTAAAGCTTAAGTGCTGGTCGTCGACCTCCTACCGCGATATGTATAAACGCTTGGATTTCGTATGTAAGCCTAATGCGGGCTGATTGAATGCTATTTGTAGATTAGTTAAGTCTATCACCTCATTGATGTAGTAACACGTGGGGGACGTCATAGAAACATGTTTTCTACCGAACAGGAATTTTCCCGAAAAGATTGACGTCAGACAGCCGTCAAGTCGTAAAATTATATAAGTGCGACATTGCAGTAAATTATAGTGCGTCTATTTCACGTTTGAAATAAGGTCAGGTAAAAAAGTAATCAATTCTTCCTGATATACTCAGAATGTGTTCAACAATATTATTAAATTCGCGAGTCAAGAGTGGGTGAGTTAAGAGTCGAGTGAAATAAATAATTGCATGTTGTTCCAGGCGACAGTATTCCCGCGCCGCGGCTATCCCCTCGACGACCTAATAAAGAAGACATTAGCGTCGCCCAGCCCACAAATCAAAGCCAAGGTGGTCCCCTGGGACGACTGCTACAGGATATTACAGGAACTCTTCCCCGGGAAAACTAAAAGTATAAGTTAATTTAATTATCGACAGTCAAAGGCTACGTTAAGTCTTTTAGTTATACCACCCGGATATCTAAATTCTAACATTAGATGTAATTACTTTGTCAGGTGAAAAACGGTGCAAATTGTAATCATAAATGCGTGGCTTAATCTTTGACTGTCAAATTAATAGTATAAGGTTTAGGGAACGTTTATATTATTGTTGTTGTTTGAATATTTATGTATTTATATTTTTGACATTTGATGTGAAATTTAGATGACGCTAAGCAAATAACAATGTGTATGTGATTTGTATTTAATGTAACGAACTGCAGTGAACGCTAGAAAATATTACGTGTACAAAAATAGTTGAACTTTATAAAACAAGTTCAAAGGTATTATTTCTCAAAATCGTTTGAAGAGAAACTGTCCATTATGAAATAAACATGTATTCACTACAACTGTTTTTTTTTGTTGTTGTAGAAATATACAATATACTACCACGACTACCTTACCACATTCACTTCACAACAAATAATACATCTCTGTAAAAAGTCCCCAACAATGTCAGAATTATTAAGCGATCTAAAATCCAAGAAATTGAATTAAATCTCCCACTTACTTCGAAAGTGACAATTAAATTAAACTCCAAGAACGTATTTTTTATTGTATCTACGTGGATTATATGTAATGTTAGTGATGATACAATGACTTAGTACCTGTTCGACTGAGGTAATCAAATGATAAGAAACAGATTAAATAATTAATTTGTTAATTCAGCTCATCCCTTTCGAATATTAAATTAATTCTATATGCATATTTTAAGGTTTTTATGTTGTATACAGGGTAATATTGACACATGGTACTTAATTCAACCCACATGTTTCTCGTTACTCCAAGTGACATTGTACATAATTTAAAATAAATATGAGTTTTTTTGTCGAAAATCGTTTTAGTTTTCATGATTTTTGGGCATCCTATATTGATACGAGTATTTTTACCGCTTAGCTGAACTTCAGTTCAGTTCGGGAACTTACCTGAGCTGAAAAAGACTCTGTATCTATATTATGGGTTGAACAAAAGCCTTGAAACCTAAAATCGCGATTTTGGACAAAGCTTTCAGGCAAGTTTTGTTCAAACTTGGTACAATGTTACCTGGAGTAGTTAGGAGGGGTGGTTTAAATTAAATATGTCAATATCACCCTGTATAATCCAGATCTACTAATAGTAATCTAACATGCATACGTCCCAGTGTAAGGAACGATCCTTCCCCTACAATCAAGTATTCAATTAAGAGGGGTTCGAGTTTCGACCATATTCCACCACGCTGACCTAATACGAGATGGCAAACAATTAAATTATTTAAATAAAATTATTGGTTGGGTGAAATAAGTCGTTGCATCCTTGTATAACAATCACCAATGCGCAAATAAAAAAACCAAATGCACATTCAATTTTTAATGATAATAAAGTGATATGGTTCTCACCAAATTAGCTGAAGCGCACACATTCGACTATAATAATCACGACTAATCTAATTATTTGAAATCGTTCGGAATTGACAACACTTCGCCTCTTTACCCTCACACGACATAAAATATATTTATAACCTAACATGGAAGTCGTAATCGGAAATCTACAAACGGTCGATAGTGTGCGCACGATACGATTCCAAACTTTTTGGCATTCAATTAACAGTCAATAAACAGAAAAAATCGTATGTATGCGCCTCAGCTGGCGGTACAATTCTGGTTCTGTTGTACTTTACTCCAAATCAGTAATGCAATTAGGTATCTAGTCTTCGGATACCATTTCCACCTGGTCCATTTCTGATTGATCTTGAGCGGATTCCACGACCTCCATTTGTTCGCTGGCAGTTGGATCGCTCGGCTGTGTTTCTTGGTCCGCGGACGGTCTTTCAGTTGGTTCCTCGATTGATTCAAGGGCCTCATCAATATAAGACCCGGAAGGCACAATTTCAAGTGAAACATTAGAAGTATAAGGTCTGTCAGACGAGTCTTCAAATATATTATCAGAATCATTACGAAGTATCTGTTGCAGAAGATCCAGAGACTCATCATTGTATGAAATGCCGTGTGTGATATCCATTAATTCTCCGTCGTCTTTATAAGACAGAGCTACCACTTCTAATGACTCAGTAGCATCATCGCTAACATTACTGGACATAACCTCAAATGGCGCATTATTAGAAGTTACAGACCTATAGGGTACCACCTCAACTGTTGCACTAGTACTTGGCTGGGGTATGCCAGGTATAACTTCAAATGTGTCCTTAACAATATACGGTCTAAAAGGCCCGATAGCAAATATTCCAGCAGCCGTGGGAGATGATCTGCAGGAGTTTGACTCAACTGTTTCACTTTCAGCTAGTAGAGTTCTAGAAGGAATGGATTCTGGGCCATCGCTAGCATCACTGTGACCACTTGTTTGAAGAATCTGTAGCGTCGCGTTATTACCTAGGTGAGGTGCAAGCTCAAATGTTTCTTTCACAGTGTATGAGCCACAGCTCCTGATCCTAATTATTTCACTGACGTCTGAGAAAGATATTGATGATAGCTGGTCAAATGATTCGGTCTCGTCTGAGTTAGTACGACAGGGAATAATATCTAAGGTATCGTTACCATCAGCATTAGGTGTCCAAGGAAACATTTCGAGTGATTCATTGGTATCGAGTGAAGGTGGGTCGGAGCTATCAAGCCCTTCTTCAGTATCAGGGTCGTTGCCACCCGTTATTTCGTCAATCAGAGCATATATATAATCAGCAGCTGTAGAAAACACTTGTTCGTCGTCAGCGTCAGGTCTATATGGTACGATATCTAGGGCAACAGTAGAATCCGTGGAAGGTGTCCAAGGTGTAATTTCAAATGTCGGAGCAGTACCGGTTGTGACCCCAAACGCTTCACCAGCATAACTATTACGAGCTGCGACCTTCAATAATTCACTAACATCAGCGAAAGATCTACGAGGCACGACATCAATTGGTTCGTCATCGTTAGAGGAAGGTCTATAAGGAACAAGCTCTAATGATTGACTTGGCTCATTATAGCCAGTATAGGCTGTATTATCAGTAGCTGCGTCGGTCGCACCATCATCAATACAAGGTCTGCACGGTAAGATCTCAAACATTGTGTTGGAGCCAAGATTTGACATGGAGGGCTCATATTCAAATAATTCCTCATCATCAGAGTAAGGTCCGTTTGTAATTTTAATAATTTTGTTGGCATCTTTATAAGATATACAAGACATTTTCTCAGGAGTATCAAGCACAGGTAATAATGGCACAATTTCAAGTATTGCGGGGGCATCAGGATTAGATCTGTTGGATGTGGTACCAAATATGTCACCAGAACTCGTGTAAGTAATGCAAGATATTGTCTCAAGTGGTTCATTGATGTCAGAATACGGACTACGAGGTATATCTTCAATAGATTCACTATCGCCAGGGAGAGGTGCGTTGTCTACTACCTCAATAGGTTCGCTGCCATTCGACTTTGGACTGGAAATGGGTTCGAGTGCTTTAAGGCAACGAGGGGAAGATCGAAGCGGTATGGTGTCGACTGTTTCATTGAGATTATGAGCAAGTTCGGACGATGTAGCCTCTAATGATTCATTGACGATCGACAGTGGCCCAAGTGGGATGGCCTCCGCTGGTTGATTGGCGCGATTTGGAGGTCCGAGCGGTATGGCTTCCTGAATATTACCGATGTCACTACGAAGTGAACAAACTATAAAATTAAACATTGCGCCGGCATCTAACCGACGCCTACGGGGTAAGCTTTCGAATTCCGAACTCTCTTCAGGTCGAGGCCTGTGGGGAATAGTATTACATCTGTAATTACTTTCATTATGAAGGCAGCGAGTTGGATGTTCTGAAAACTCTGTTTCATTATTTTTGCATGTGTTAGGCTTACTTGGAGAGTTTTCTGTAGTAGAAGCATGGGTTTGAAGTTCACTTGAATTCTGTCCCTCTGATGTAATTGTGTGGCAACATTTTTCTTGCGTCACTTCCTTTTCTTTCATGGTAGATGTATAGTAGTGATCTGTCAATACTCCATTAGAAGATGTTTCATCAAGTGAAATTTCTTCATCAGAAATATCATCTTGCGGTTTTTTAATAATGACATGAGGGCTGCTGGAAGACTCCTTAATAATTACGCTGCCGCGATCAGTGCTGCAACTTGCTACATGTAACGATCCCTCGTTCGCGCCAGACTCAGCTTGGCCCACCGAGTCAACTTCACTGGTACGAACCTCTTCCTCAGCCACTTCAGTCCTGCAGAACTCGGTCGCAATCTGTCAATCATCGATCAGACCAGACCGGTCGCTGTCTACATCGGTATCGTTATCCTGGAGCACGGTCACTGCGCTTTTTGACACAGTCTTGAATATTTCTTGTGTATTGGCCGATAGCGCCAGCGCGTGTTCCCACCCCGCCAGCGACTGGGAATGCAACGCGACCTGCCTCTCTGCCAATGACAATAGGAGTGATTTGACTTGCTCATTTGTCTTTGGCCTCCAGTCTGACAGTTCAGCACGTAAAGCTTCGGTTGCTTGCTCCACTCTGTGAATGAAAATAGGTAGTAAATATTTTGTACAGAAATCTCTATATTAATGGTAATCGTTTCTAACAGTATTTAATTATATCCTAAAGTAGTCGTTGCACAACGTTCTATGCTTTGGAATAATCAGGTTTTCTACATGCTATATATTGAAATGTACATAGATTTTTCTCCAATAGGTCAACCTAAGAAATGTAAATGTCAGTGAAAAATGTATAAATCGGATTGCGTGTAGGAAGATGGCGCATAGGCAAAGTAAATTAATTTCGAATCGAATAATACTCACGAAAAGCTGTATAATATGACTTACTTGTTGTGCAGCTCATCAGTGGAAGTGGTCCCCGACACATACGCCGCTATAACATGAATTCAAAAGTTGTAGCAATCAAGTAACACACGTATTCTTTAGTCAAGTTATTTGTGTTTAATTTAGTAGAAATATAACTGGTCGTAATTACAAACCAATATTAAATAAGAATATTGCCAGATAGCACATAAATTGAGGCGCCAGAATTGCCTCAGTAGAATACGTCGTTTGGCGTCGATGAGAAGCATGTAGAAGCTTAAGCTTGTATAATGACAATTACTAATGATCTCGCATACTACATTCACAATCAAGACGTGTATATTTGCTTCTATTTTTGACAGTAATTAATGTAATTTAGTCAATCATGAAATCGCATATCTAGATTTAAAGGGAATTGACACAAAATTTAAAAAAAAATTGCCTTTTTATTGGTCGATAGGCAGTGAAATAACGAATTCGATGATCTATTTATATCATTTTTTAAATTTTTGAGTAATTCTCTTTAATTGTGCGAAATATGGCGATAATACCAGGAGATGATAAACGGCGACATACCGTGCAGCGCGTCCCGCTGTCGTATCTTGTCGACGTGCGCGCCTGCGTAGGCTGCCAGCAGCGGCAGCAGCGCCTTGTGGTGCGCGGGCCGGCCCCCCCGCGCCGCCGCCGCCGCGCCCGCGCCCGCCGCCAGCGCGCCCGCCGCGCGCCCGCACCGCCCCCGCGCGCCCGCACTCCACGCGTCGCACGCACGCTTCATGCTGCACGCACAACACACGCACACATCACTCACAGTATCAAAAGGCATTTCTCGATGCCGCGACATCAATTTAAAACAATGGAATTTATGTCGTATCCCCTCCGGATACGCTTGAATATCCTTTGATAAAAAAACTAATTCCTTGCCATGCCGTCCGGGTCTGCGCTGGCCTTAAGGCTTGCGTCAAAAACTAAAAAAGACTTTTCGTAGTCAATACTCACTTCATGTACTCTGTGTTGAGTCCTGCCGTCCCCTTGTATAGTTTGGTAGTTAATGTGCATAATGTCGTCAGTTTCTGCTGCAATGACAGCAAATAGTCCATTGCTGCCGAAAATTCTGGGTCTTTTACTCTGGAGAAGAAATTCATGTTTAGGAAAGACATTCAGTCCAAAGACTTGGGTCTAAAATATTTTTTAGAGTCTCTATTAGTTCAAATGACAATAAAAGCAATAGTAAAGTCTCAATAACATACCTCGCACCGTTTGTAGCCTTTGATTCTCCACCGCCATATGACAAAGCATTACTGAGCCCCCAAAGGTTCATAGCACTGCTGTCACTTTTAAACACCTGAAAATTATCACAAAAACAATCATTTCAAAAACTGTCTTCTTATAGACCTTGTTTCTCTTGTATTGTTATTAAATCCTTACCTTATCGAGTTCATCATCAGGGGTTGTTAAAAAGATTCTGAAGTCATCACTGTGTGTGAGTATGGGATGTTTGGCCACACGATCTGAAGACATAAACATGCTACATGTAAGCGAATTCTGTCTAAAGTGATTCTTTACATAGGAAAACATAGGATACAAAAATGAAGCAAGATTTTTTTTTGTTTTTTTTGGTATCAATGATTGATGGATGCTATTCAGAAAGAGGCTTGTTATTTTTAGATTACCATCAATACTACTATGTAAAGCTGAAGAGTTTGTTTGTTTGTTACCTCTAATCTCAAGAATTACTGATTAGAATAGAAAAAACTTTTTGTGTTGAATAGGTCATTTATCGAGAAATGCTATAAGCGATATATCATCGCGCTATGACCTATTGGAGGGAAGCAGTAGTGCAAAATATAGCAAATACGAGGAACTTTTTTCGTTTTACTTGGTCCGATTGGTCGATATTCTAAATTGATAGTCAGAATTGAACATTTTGGCCGCCATTTTGAAAAGTGTACTGCTAGTAGTAAATAAGTGTTACCTAAGAACGCGTGCAGAGCCAGTGTTCGGATGGCGACGAAGGAGGGCGAGTATCTGTCGAGTTGTTGGCGCGCCGAGTGCAGCGGCGGCAGGGGCGGCGCCGCGATCAGCGGGTGCGCGGCCGACAGGCGCTTGTGGAGTAACTGCGAGTAAAGTGATAACAATGCTAGACTGCATGATGGCGGAAAAACATCTCTCAATAGGGGACACTCTTTCTAGAATGTTACTTATGTGCTAAATCTGGCTCAGAAATCTATATTTTCGTAAAAACTTTCTGTGAAAATCTTTAGTAAAATAATATCCATGACCCATAACATTTAATATCATTTGATTTTTTTTTTTGCTAAATGAGACCCTTTATGTGATTTTACTTAATGTTATATCATTTCCACTTTCATGTGGGGCCAATATAACATATTTATGTATCCAAAAATGTAGATATCCCACCACAATAAGGTTCCTACCTTAAAGTGATTGTATCTCCGTCGGACGAAGGGCGGCGCCGGCCACCGCGCGCACACGCAACGAACGCGGTATGTCACAAACGTCTCCAATGTCGACAGCTGCTTCATTGGCGCGTCCACCTACAAATTAACACCATCAGCAATATTTATACCAGTTAGTGAGTAGGTTTTTCAATATTTTTTAATAACTACTTTATGCTTACATTTATACATATATTTTTTGTTAAAAGAACAAGTATTGAACACATAATTTTTTTTATTCAAATTTATAAAACTTTTTGGTTAACACTGCATTTTTTTTATATCAAACTAATGTTAACAAATAGAACAATTGAAATCCATCAATGATGCACACAATGTTAGGACTTTTAATTTAGTTGCTATTAAAGACAAACCTTGACTGCAATGTCATAGCCGTGTTCCATGATGAGTGGCACACCCTCCTGCGCATCATCAGTGACACTCGCCGCCTCAGTGTCTTCCGTGTCGGCGTCATTCAGGTCTAAAACTGCTGAGCTGCTTTCACTTGTCATTTTGACTAGAACAACAAATATAGGATCCATATAGCTGCTTTTTGCATACATGACCTGTTATAGTGATGCACTCTAGTTTGATATTTCAAATTAAAACTGTGGATAGCATGTTTCAACATAATTGTTGTTCATAGTGGATTAATTTTGATAATAAATTTTTTTACTTGCCCATGTTTTGAATACTAGTCTCCACTGTGACCATAAAAGGTGTAAAATATCAGAAACATTGAGAAGAAATGAAATTTTCAAATTAAATCAAACATGCAATAAAATCCGTATTTGTAACATTTGCTCTAAATACAATAAATTAATTACACAGCATATTCCAATGTGTCTACATTTTGTTGATGTTTTTTAATGTAGTCTTTATCCATAGTAGTATTATAAGAATTTTAGCAATCAACTGGTTGACAATTTTAGTGATTAAAGGAACCAATTATGAACATAGTGTCAATTTCTTTTCAGGGTTAAATGAATAACATTATCACATAACACAATATTTAAAACATACCAATAGTGTTTTTTTGTTCCCTTGTTAATATTATTTCTTTGACCACCAACTATCTACTGATAGCGCGCGAGTTGAATGCAGAGCTTAGGAATGCGGTAGTGCGGTGATCTAATTATTGATGGCTATAGTGGGTATATCGATAATTTGTAACATTGTTTTAAGTTTGTCACTTATCACTAGATAAACATAATTTAAAAAATAAACAAGATAATAAATATCATACATTTTCAATAAGTAATTATTTTACACACCAAAATCAAATAAAACAAATTATTTATTCACAATTTTCGCTACTTCTCGTGCTTGACCACGAATAAAAACTCGTTATTTTCAACATAATTGATGGATGATTTGTCATAATGAATTAATAAAAAAAAAAATAATAACACTGGCTATAATATGTATTAACAAGTGTACGATGGTACGATAGCTGGGAATACACAGCACTAAGCTGCAGGCGTGGGAGGGGACATGTGCGGACAGCGGGGGGAGATGCTCCCGCTCTTCACCTCAGGCCCCGACTGCATTCAACTCGCGCGCTATCAGTATGTCAGATGACAGTCCCACACTATTCATGGTAATGAATATATTTGATCCATATTGATAACTGGCACATGAGTAATCATTATATATACGTGTACGCCCTCAAAACTGTTACGATCGGTTAGAGCGCCAATTTCGCAACTTGAATCGCCCCTTATCGAAAACAACAACATTCACAGATGTATGCACTCACAATTTGATAATTTTGCACTGTAAGCACAAGTAATACACATCTGAAACCATACAGAATGGATAGTTCGTATAAATGTAGAAAGTTATTAGTTACACAAAAAGACAAAAATATAGGACACAATTTTTAGTTAGCACTTTCAGAATTTGCTAATTACAAGATATGTGAATGGACTTATAAACTATTGTTCGCTTATCTTACGAAAAATAATGCACAGTCACGCTCGCACAAAGATAAAAGAGCTGATTTTTTACGGACACAGCCAAAACCTATGGCCTACATAAATGCATCGATCAATAATGCAACACAACAATGGCAATGCATTGCTATTCATATTTATTGGCATCAAAATGAGACAATTTGTTCCTGGTTAAATCTTTTTACCTTTTTTTGAAGTAAATAATGTGTATTCGATATTTTTACTGTAGATTTCACTCAAAACAAATTATTTTGCTATGACAGGAAAATGATCAAATTACGCTCCTTTCCAGTTTATGGCAGGTTTCAGATTTGTGGTGTGACATTTACTTTGCACTGTATGTTTACCATTGGACCAACGGTACTCTGCGTAAAATGGAAAGCCATTAATAGTGATGTTACAGTGACAGGTGGCAACTGTGGGTGGCAAAAAGACTAAGCAAAAATATGATGGCAAATGGCTTTTTCAATCAAATGGTTCTTAAAAGTTCCGGATAGTGTTATTCGCACACTTAATTGTCTAAAGCATAAAAAAATCCACCAAAAAGAATAATAAAATAATACGGTTCAAATCCCTTGTAACATCTATAGAATCTCTTGCCGTCGCTAGGTAAACTTTTAGAACGTCTTATCGTCCCCCGATTGCTACCGGGTGGACCAAAATTTCACGAAAATCAGTTCGGATTTACTACGGGTAAGTCAACTATCGATGCGGCAATTTCGGTTAGAAGAGCGGTAAGTACATCGTCGCGCAAATATGTACTCGGTATTTTCCTGGACATCTCCGGTGCTTTTGACAACGCTTGGTGGCCAATGCTGCTTCTTAAGTTGAAATTACGAGGCTGCTTTAAAAATATATATTCACTTATTTACTCGTATTTCTCGCACGGAACAACCAAACTTAAACTTGGACACTATGCCGTGTCGAAACCACTGACGATGGGTTGTCCACAAGGCTCGGTCCTAGGTCCTTATTTGTGGAATTTAGGCTTCGACGATTTTCTTGCGATTCCCTTACCGTCAGGGTGTTCTTTGACCGGATATGCGGACGATGGCCTCTTGCTAATAGAGTCAAACAGTAGATCGGGACTGGAAAATATGGCAGATGCGAGTTTAAAATTAATAAGTGATTGGGGCCATCGAAATCGCTTAAATTTTGCACCACATAAAACGTTCCAATTGCTTTTAAAAGGAAGTTTAAAATCATCGCCGCGAATTAAATTTAATAATATCACTGTTAAGAAAAAAGATTCGGTTTGTTATCTTGGATTAATTTTGGAAAGGAATTTTTCCTTTCTTGAACATATTAAAAACGTCGGGGAAAAGTCGAAAAGGAACTTTTTTGCTTTGACAAGAATATCAAAATCAACGTGGGGGCTATCATTCAATACACTAAAAACCATCTATGGAGCAACTTACTTAGGATGTATTTGTTATGGATCTCCCGTATGGGCTGATAGGGCTACTATCGGTGCTGTGCGAAGAAAACTGCTCCAGAGCCAACGTTTGGCGTTGATATTCTTGTGTAAGGCATATAGAACTGTTAGTACGGAAGCTTTGCCTGTCCTGGCGGGTGTACTTCCAGTCGACCTGGAGGTGCAACGTCGCGCCGCCATGTATTACTCTACTAGGGAGAATATGGATAAAAGATTTTTAACCGCACGTGAACTTTTAAAAGTTGAAAGATTATTTAAACCGCTTTCAGTGGTATATAGCGAACTATTAGATGAATGGCAAAATAGATGGGAAATATCTTTGAAGGGACGGCATTTATACCAATTTTTTCCTTGCGTGCGTGATCGTTTGACAAAGACTTGGCTAGATGTCGATTATTGCGTATCACAGTTCCTCACGGGCCATGGTAACTTTAAGTCTAAACTACATTCTTTTAAGCTTGTCGAATCGCCTACGTGCCCGTGTTCAACATCTAATTGCGAATATGAACAATCCGCGCATCATATACTTTGGGAGTGTAGTCTTTGGCAGGATGAGCGTAAAACCATGCTGGATAGTATGCAAATAACATCTGGAGTTGTATACTACATGGACCTTGTAGAGACTAGGAAGAACTTCCGTGCTTTCCGGCGTTTTTGCCATACATATTACTGGAATCAAGTATAAAAGCTCACATAAATAGGTCCCATTTTAAGGTAACAATAATTTGATCCGTGGTGCTTTACGGCTGGCTTCTCCGGCCGTAAAAGTCTTTTTGCGAGGTTATTTGCCTCTTTAGTTCATTGTTTTGTCACCCGCTTTGCACGGAGGGAAGTGGACAATAATTTATTTCCAACTCCTCCTATTAATTTAACTTTCTGATTAATTTCGTTGCGGGTTAAAGACAAGTTAGACATTCCCGGAGACTCGCCGAGCTTCAATGCTCGGTGTCATTACATTGCGTGCCACTGTTGATCCTGGCTTACAGGAGTTGCAGTGGTGGGTGTGAGGGCGGGACAGTCTCCTAACATCTATAGAAATCTAATTGACAACCATTATTGTTTTTATTAGTTATTGTAATAGTCTGCGCTGACAGCCTCGGTAGCGCAGTCGGTTTGAAACGAGCGGCCGCGGATTCGATCCCCGTACCGAAACAAATATTTGTGTGAATCACAGGAATTTGTTTCGGGTCTGGGTGTTTGTGAGACCGAAAAAATCTCGTAGTTCTTGATACCCACAAAACAAGAGTCAATCTTATTGTGGGTCAAGACAATGTATGTGACTGTTGAGTGTATTTATTTGTTACTATAAGAGCTATATACAATATATTCATTAGTAATGATCAGTAATTATATCGATTATCGACATCACTAATCAATCGTCTATTCACTATTGTTTTCTGTTGACATCACAGAGGTTGACATTTGTGTCTGTGATTTGTGTTTTACATCCACGACAAAGTGAGAAGTTTCTTTTTGATGAAAATTCGTGAAATAAAACACAATTTCTTACAAAAACGATTGACAAAATTTATTTTAGAAAGTTAATTAAAAATTCTTCAAAATTGCTTCCAAAATGCAAAGCGTGAGTGCTCCTCGTGAGCCCACGCAACAAGTTATAAGTACAACTTCCACCATCCTGAATATGAGGGAGAAGGAGAAATACATAGAAGACTTCGACTTCCCCTTCTGTGATGAGTCTTCTAAATATGAAAAAGTAGCCAAAATTGGCCAGGGAACTTTCGGCGAAGTTTTTAAAGCCCGCGCGCGGAACAGTAGCAAAAAATTTGTAGCTATGAAAAAAGTACTGATGGACAATGAAAAAGAAGGATTCCCGATCACTGCTCTGCGAGAAATTAAAATTTTGCAACTATTGAAACATGAAAACGTAGTGAATTTAATAGAAATCTGCAGAACCAAAGCGACATCGCATAATAAGTATAGATCCACATTTTACCTTGTCTTTGATTTCTGCGAGCACGATTTAGCTGGATTGCTATCAAACGTTAATGTAAAATTCAGTCTCGGCGAGATAAAAAAGGTTATGCAACAGTTACTAAATGGGCTCTACTACATACACAGCAATAAAATCCTTCACAGAGACATGAAGGCTGCAAATGTCTTGATTACTAAGAACGGAATCTTGAAACTTGCTGATTTTGGTTTAGCGCGTGCATTCAGTGTCGCCAAGTCGGGACAGGCTAATAAATACACCAACAGGGTAGTTACATTGTGGTATAGGCCTCCAGAACTGCTTTTAGGTAAGCAAATGATTATTATTAGAAATTAAAATATTGCAGTACAAATCAACTGTTTCTTGTGTAAATGTGGTCACCAAAAGTGTATTTTAACATATAGTGTTGTTTATTACACCTAGGGGATCGTAATTATGGTCCACCAGTGGACATGTGGGGTGCTGGATGCATCATGGCTGAGATGTGGACAAGATCTCCAATCATGCAAGCAAGTTCTTTTTACTTATTACTTATAATATGATGTGATGTTATAAAAATAAAAATTGGTAAGAATCTTTTGCAGTAGTGATGGGTTTTATATAACTTGTATTGAGTATTTTACTGCCTCAGTGGCGTAGTTGTACTACAGTATGCTTACAAAGCTGAGGTCTCGGGTTCGAATCCCGGGTTGGGCAAAGTGATATTAGATTTTTCCATTCATTATCAGCCCAGAGTCAGGAATTTGTGCCCGATATGGCGATAGGCTCGCCACCTATCACATAGTGGGACGGAACATACTGGCGAAATGTGGGTGCCCCTGGCACCTCTGCCTACCCCTTCTGGGAAAAAGGCGTGAGTTTATGTTTGTATGTATGAGTATTTTATTCAATTTATGCTCAAATGTGCATGTCAACCTATTTTAAAAAACACTTGTTTTATGTGTAGCTCATTTATTTGCATATTCCTGCAGTATGTCAAAGATATTATTGATACATACTACCATGATTACAAAATAAGCTTTATTCTTATAACTATATAAATAAATCTTTTGCAACATCAGGGCCCTACTGAGCAACAACAACTCATCTTGATATCACAGTTGTGTGGATCATGTACGCCAGATGTATGGCCAGGTGTAGAGAACCTTGATCTCTACAACAAGATGGAACTGCCCAAGGGTCAAAAGAGGAAGGTTAAGGTGAGATACTGCTGTATGGGAGTCATTATTTTACTCTGCTTTTTTCCTCTTCATATTCAGCTAGTTTGTCATAACATGGTGATTTTGATGTAAAATATGATGTTGCTCACTACCACTTATTTTCATAAAGTAACGAAATATGTTATAAAGTTTGTTTTCTAGGATACTTGAATAGAGATTTGAAGAACTTTACAATATATATTATATTATGCATTTCAGGAACGACTAAAGCCATATGTAAAGGACCCATATGGTTGTGATCTGTTGGATAAACTGCTTCAGTTGGACCCTGCTAAAAGGTATTAAACTGTGTAACATACTTATGCACTATTTCATTAAAAGCTCTTCCACATTTTTGGATGTGTACCAACAATATATACTCCTAAAATTATGACTTATAGTTTGCGTAAAATTACGCGATTGAGTTTAAGATCTATTTTTATAACATAAAAATCTTCATAAGATATGAAAAATTTAAATTTTTAATAATTGCTTCAGATATGACGCGGATACTGCTCTAAACCATGACTTCTTCTGGACTGACCCAATGCCCTGTGATTTAGCCAACATGTTGGCTCAGCACACGCAAAGTATGTTCGAATACTTGGCGCCACCGCGGAGGCCCGGTCACCTCCGCCACCACCACCACGTGGCGGGGGCGCAGGCCAAGCCCACCCAGCCTGTGCAGGACTCTGGGTATCAGGACCGAGTGTTCTAACACCGACACAGTCGCGTCAGGTATAGGATGTTGCCACGGTCGTCCGACAGTCGGCGCAAGCACCACTAATTCTTCAATGTTTAATAATAGTGACTGAAAATGATTTGATCAACACAATGAGAATAATGACAACAGCTTAGTTTTGCACTGGGTATGGCTATATTTTTATAATTATTAAGGCTCAGTTGCACAAACTAACTTTGCCCATAACTATAACTGAAAATGTAATTGCTATACATTTCAGACATATTTGACTTTGCTAATGTATGGGATTGACATTTTCAAAGTCGGAGTTTTGGCTAGTTAGTTTGTGCAATTGGGCCTTAGAATATCCTTGTTATCTGATTTGAAAAAGTAAAATCTGGTCAACAAATATTGACTGAACTTTTGATCTGCTCAAAATTTTATTTAGTTTTTTTTTTAACGTAGCAGCTGATCTCTGTTATTAGACAACTGTTTTCTGTTACAAACATACTTGATTACAAAGTGGTGTCAATCTTTGTTGAACTTTACTGTTGACATATTTATTGCCTGACTATATTGATGAGTTCTTATAGCGTGTGTCTTCATTTGATAGGATAAGAAATAACTTAAAGTTGTAACTGAATAATTCAAAGAACAATTGAAAGCTAATAAGACTTGTCCGAATATTTGTTGGCTAATTTGAAGGACCATTTTTTCTATTATAAAAATAAGACATGACTTTATTTAACAATGTTTAAAATATTGGAGGATTAGTGTCCAGAATTGGTTCGAATTTGTATTTAATGTACATAAACTCAATTCAATATTAGCTTACAATATTTTGACTTGCTCATATAATTTTCATATAACAATGACATACTTGTTTATAATATTATTAAAAATTTCCTAGCAGAAATAGTATAAAGTATATACATTATAAAGTTCATAAAAAATACTTATAACAATATGTCTTTGCCCGATATACTGTTATATTTTGGGCAAAGTACAATGCTAATCAGTTGTTTTAAAGTTAGCATAATATGTGGGTTAATTGTTCATACTTAGTTATTGTGTAAAAAAAGGAAAATGTATAGGTACCTACTAATTGGTTGATTAAATTATATAACACTGATTTTTGAGAATGGAGCATGAGGCAGTATAAAAAAAAATAAGAGATGTAAAATAAAAACTGTATACTATAGAAGTATAGACAATAGAAATTCCTTGAACATAAATCTCTTCCCGTATAAATAATTCCCGATATTATAGAAATATGTACAGTTTGCATAATAAATATATCTTTTCAAAAAAATGTCATGTATAAACTACCAATATATAGACTAGACTCGGATTCGATAATTTCTGCAATATGTGTAGTAAATTAGTATACTTTTTATTCTTCAAAAACAATATGGGGTTAGTGAACACCCAAAGGGTATTATTTAACTATAAGAGAAAAAAAACATTCATATGATATAGTACAGCATGAACCCATCAGAATGTGTTAATTTTAATTGTAATTTTATTTACTTTTTAATTTGTTATAAATATATATTTTTTAGTTTGTCAGAAAAATATGTAAAACGGTAGTCGCCATGATGGATAGAAAAATGTCGTAAATCATGCCTAAATCCGTGATTAAATAGTAATACTTCTTTGTCAACAAAGAAGTTCTGACACTATTCTAAAATATTATAAGTGAATAAGTCATGTGTAGCGCAAAAATTCATTCTTCGCTTAATACAGCGTCATTGTTAAACAGGTTGTGTACTAGCGGAGTACCTCTATGTAGCGGAGTGACGTAATCACAAGAAACATGGCGTCTAGCGTTTTCTTACATTACGCGCCGAAGTTTAAAATGTTAATTTCAAATCGATATTTGTGGGATTCACCAATAGACATTTAATATATTTGTTTACTAGTGTTGTATGTTTTTACCTTATGAACAACTTAAGATGTTTTCAAAAATTACTGGGATACCGTATTATAGTACTTACATACATAATGTTCTCTGAAGGCGGAGGAAAGTAAAATCAAATGTCAAACGGATATCACCGCGGAGGTTTAAAAATATCACCTTCTGTTATGCTAATGCGTGCCTTGGAAAGTTGTCTGTAGATGAGAAACCCGTTAAAAAGACTTATATAAAAATAAACTAGGCATTTCCATACCAAAAAAGTGTTAGAAGAAACGTTCGGACTTGCCAACCTAGTTTTTAGTATAGTTTCCTCGCGTTGTGCATTTAGCTTTATAATGAAAAAATACAATGGATTTAATACACAACATATTTGCAATTATGACTGCCCCTTAAATATAAGCGAGTATGATTAAAATGTGTTATTTACGGTGTAAATATAAAATAGTTAAAATTATTATTTGTTTTCTTTATATGATACAACCAAACTTTGTTATTAAATGCTTAGTTCGTTTATTATTATTAATTTTATTATAATGAAACTGTAGTAAATACGTAAAATAATGCATACTATTAAAACGTGTGTAGTGGCCTGTTGTAATTTGTAACGAATCGGACGCTGATACTGAAACCATGATCGCGGGTTTACATCTCACGACACCACCTTTGACTTTTCGGATTAGGAGGATAGAAGAATTCAAGTTTCCTCTCTGCGCAGTCTTTAAAATATTAATCAATCAGTAAAAATGTATAAAGGTACCTTTGAACACGTTTTAAAGCACGCACAAGGAATAATAACAAATTCACAGCAGTGAAGAAAACTCTCATGGACAACGAAAGAGAAGGAATCCCCATCACATATTTAGACCTAAAGCGACATTGCAGAATATGTATGAACCAACATTCTACTTCGTATCTGATTTGGATTAATATCGAATGTTAATGTAAAATTCAGTCTTCGAGAGAGTAAGAAGATTATGCAGCAGCTATACTACATACACAGCAATAAAATCCTGATAACAAAATATAATGGGATACATTGATTTAAAAACGAAGGATAAGCCCTTTTTTTATTGCAGTGAATGGCGAGACGAACATGCCGTTCGCCTGATGGTAAGCGATACGATCGCTCATAAACAGTAGCAAAACCAAACAAGACCTTGAATTACAAAGCAATGCTTGGCATTCCACTGCGCTCGCCATCCTGATACACAAGATGTTAAGTCTCAATATGTCCAGTAGTTACTCTGGCTACAATGCCCGTCAATCCGAAACACAACAGCACATTCACACTGCTGTTTGACGGGAGAAATAGACACTGCGGTGATACCCACCCAGATGGCCTCTCACATATCTATAAGAGGCCTACCACCAGTAAAACTATCTTTATTTCTATTAAACTATCTTCCATAATACAAGCAATCATTTTAAAAGACTGCGAGCGACGAATAATTTCAATAACGCTCCATTAGAGATGTACTGAAGCGCGCGCACTACTTTCGTCGGAACACTGTACGCCATTTCCGCCCTGTCCATATATTGGTCAATTGTAACAAATTTTGAAAATAGGACATCAATAATTTCTGTATTATTTTCTATAAAAATATTAAATTATGACATGAAATATCAAAATTGCACCCAGGTGACCACAATTATGGCCTAAAAATAGATATGTGGAAGGCAGGATACATCATGGCCGAATTGTAGGCAAGACTACGGGACAAGATATCCGATAATACAAGCAAATGCTTTTCATGTGTTATTTACCGGACTAAGTGGTGGTCGTGTATTTTGATATCTTATCAACATACCTACCAATAATTTGACACATTACAATGCTTTGTGAAAATAGATGACACAGATATTATTGCAAAGTAATTGAAAAAACTGAAATTCATTATTTACAGCATCCCTGTCACAGATCACACTAAATAATATTTTGAATTAGTTTGATATTTCAATTTTCATATTTATAGATCAATACATCAAATTATTGTTTAACATGTGTGTGCGTATTTTGTACGGAAATAACAAGCCATAAGTGCACGAGGCTCCGTCAACAGGTAAAAAAATATATTGAGATAATTTACATAATTATATTGATATATATATTTAGTATATATCTCTCTGCATTTAGGGTCAAACTGAGCAACAGCAGCGGATTCTGATTCCACAGTTTGGATCATGTGACATGAACATCAGATGTTTAGTATAAACGCGCCGTCGGCATAGTCTGTAGGAGGCATAAGACTTACAAGAGCTGTTATAACTAGTCTTTGGAAAAAAAGGCAAAATAAAATAAGGAGGGAATGAAACACAAAATACGTTGGTGTATAATCTTTATCATGATTTCCATGTCTCTTACTCATGTGCCGTCGAAGATCCGCAAGTCTTTTGGTCGCGTATGGACACGTGTCACACTTGTGCAGTTTTCCCATGCAATTCTTTAGATGCCTGGCAGCGTTCTTCTTCTCTACAAAAACTAAACCACATTTCTTGCACTCGTCACCATTCTTGCCATCATGTGACTTCAGATGATAGACCAGGCTCATGCTGTGCCGAGCTCTGTACTCACACAGGTGACATTTGAACCGCTTTTCGTCTTTGTGTTTCCGCTTGTGCCTCCAAAACTGAGGTTTACTGGACGTCGTGTACCCGCAAATTTGGCAAATATGGAGAACCGTTTCGTGGTTTTTCAGATGGCGCGTGTAATCGCCTTTGCTACTGGTGTTATACTTGCACTGTAGGCAATAGTATTCACACAACCCCCACATAATTTTTGCGATGTTGGCTGGGGGTCTGTAGTTGGATTTCTTCTTTGTTTTGGTCTTGACGAGTTTGACTAATGGCACGTCATCCTCGTCAGTGCCCGAGGAGACTTCCACGGTATCAATTTTTGGCTCTTGGATAATTACCTCGTCCTCGTCACTCGACGTCACAAGACTGATTGGATCGTCTTTTCTGAAATTTTAAATACATCACAAGAGGCTATTTGGGAGTATATTGTAATTATACATAAATAAAGAGCCGTAAACCAACTTCATACATACCCTTTCATTTCGATCCTTACATTCAGACACAGACGAACATATCTGACAAGTGAGTCATTCATCACTACATCCCACACTCATGTTTAGTATACTAATCATATTCTTCTGCACTCCACCTCAAAATACTGATAGTAAAAAATTTACATCCTATATTTACCTCTCGACTTCCTACCCTTCCGTACACCACCTCAAACCACTGATACCAGAAAATTAATATATATAATTTACCTCTGGACCTCCTGCACGTCGTCGTCGGAGTCGCTCTGCTCATCTCTGTCCGGCAGCATGAGCGCGGCGGGGTCCAGCTCCACCTGCACGCTCTCCAACACCATCAGGCAGTCCTGACTCCCGGAGCCAGGGTCCGACGTATTCGGGTCTGGAATAAATCATTTGATTTGGAATGAGAGGACTCATGCAGTTTTAATTTTCAATTGATCCCTATGCTGCGTGATTTTTATGTTTTTAAAACTACGCTTTTCAAGCCGGTTCTGAGCAAAATCCCCAGATTAATGGTTTCTAAGATTTATGGATTTACGCGGATTTGATTAATTTTTTTAACATTCCGAGGTTTCGATTACTTTACAGCTTTCGTGGTCACGGGGCGGACGGGCCTTGAACCAAATCCCCGATAAAATCCGTAAATAATAGTTTTATTTTAAAGTTCAATTTCAAACCTATATTCAACAGAGGATGTTGTTTGGCTGAAAGTGATGAGACAGATCAGTAAATAAGTTTCTACTAGTGTTGGTTGTTCTGTTATCTCACCTCGATCTACCGAGACTTCAATGAACACAGGTTCGGCTTCCTTAAATGGGTCCAGTTCGGCGGGATCATCGATTACGATCGGCTCCGGATCGTGCGGAGGACTCATCAGCTTATTGACAAGATTCTTATTCCTGATATGGTAGTTTGTTATTATGTCCTCTATGTCTTCTTTCGTTTCATCAGCGACATCTTGCCGGCTGTGGACATAAAATCCTGTCAAACGAGCAATGTTCGTACAATATGGGTATATTGTATTTGTTTAACCTACTAAGAGCGCTGATTCAGATAAGTCTGTTCCATCATTAATATTTGGATCTAGTTACCCCCGCGGTTTTACCCGCATAGTTCGTGGCGTCTTTTTTATTACTCTTTTTATTGTTTCTATTTATTTTTATATCATCGCTTTTTTGCGACTAGGCATTGTAAATGCGCTACCATCGAGGTTTAATAATGAGTTCATATCCCTAACGGTGTCTATTTAACGGAACCAACTTACCTAATGTTTTTGACAACATTTTCTTCAGTCCTACTACGCTTTTTGGAACTACATGTACTATTTGGACTATTGTTGTTCGCTTTGTCTATTTGTTCGTCCGGTCTACTCTTTGTTTTTCCTAGATCTTGTACGGCTTCTGAGAAGTTTGCTTGGAAAGATTTGAAGACTGCGCTGGCTACTGCGTTGACTTTTTCTGGTGGATCTTCTTCAGTGTGATCGGGTTTGTCGGGGGGTTTTTGTATTGGCTCATCTGGTGGTACTTCATCTGTTTCAACTTTGGAATCTTGGTGTACTTCGCTTGCCTTCTCCTGTGTTGTATCGCTTTTATTTTCATTTGTTTCATTGTTTGGTGTTGTTTGTACCTGCAAATGTAGAAAACAAAACGGATGATTTTTATCAAGACCTCATGGTATAGCCATGATATCTTTCTTGTCTATTGTAGCCCAAGATCTTCTTCTAAAAGAAAGAAAGAAAGGGCCGAATTGACCGACCGGTATCAATGGCTTACAAAATTGGCATGAAGCAACGGTTTTGAAATCGTGTTTCGTTCATTAAGTAAGATCGCTGAATAACCGGTATCCCTTTTCCTCATCCGGACTTTTCTTTCTTTTTCCCGTACGCTATTTTGACAAACGCACAACACAAGTAAGATCAGTAAAACTCACTTGCCGTTACGTGGATTGTTAGCTCATCTGCTTTATAAAAAGTACAAAAGTATAAAAAAGTTGAAGTCTCACCTCACTGCTCTTCAACAGCGACGGTACCACTTTCCGTTTCAGCCTGATCTTGCCCCTCACACTCTCATAGTCGTTTTCATCGAAGTGTTTGAAGCAGATAACAGCGTCCACCGTGACTTTACTCGTAATGTTCATGGCGTCGAGCCATTTCTTCCGATGCCCGCGACTTGTTGGGAATCTAGAGACAGATTGAAATATATAATATTAATTTCAGCTAGATAAATGTGCTTATGTAAGTATACAGATTGTGGGAGCACTCAGAGTGGTAAATGATAATTTCTTGCTGGTAGATACTATATATGGATTTACCACTTTGCTACACCAGTATACATACAGGTATGTACTATCTATTTTATTTATTTATATAATACTTTATAAATTGTACATAACTCAAATTATCAGAAATTAGAAATAAAACATAAAGCACATAAATATGTTTAACAATTGGTAGTCTCATTAATTGATGAGGCGTTATAAGGCCATTGCCTTAAGATGAACTGAATTAAACAGAAGCACGGAACAAATAACTTTGCCAGCATTAATAACTATTAGTGAAATGGATATAGTTTTAAATAAAGTGAGAGAATATATTTATATATAATTTGGCAGAGTTTAATCACACTCCAGTAGAATGCAATCTTTAAAAATCAATTGTTTATATTAACAAACTATCTGAAAAAGACAAATACTGACTCAAAGTATACAATTTCTTCGTCTTCAATGAGCTCACAACCAAGAATGCAGCGTGACTTCGTCATAATCTTGATAAGACTTATGCTAACATCTGAAACAAAATGGAAATAACAATTTAGTTATTTCTTGTATGTGATAAGTTATAATTTGAGTATCTCCCTTTATCTGCCGAACAAGAAAGATAACTATATTATAACCTATACATATCAATAAAATTTAAGTGTCTGTTTGTAAAGTGAAAATTAAAAAAATGACCAACTATATATCGTTATATACACAATACCTATAACGAAAATGACAGATTTTTTTTTGTCTGTCTGTCTCTTTGTTCCGGCTAATCTCTGAAATGGCATGACCGATTTTGACGGGACTTTTATTGTCAAGTAGCTGATATAATAAGGAGCAACTTAGGCTACATTTAATTAAAACAAATCTTTTAATTTAGAAAAATAATGTTTTTGTTAAATTCCATGCGGACAAAGTCGCGGCTGCAGCTAGTTCTACAATATATTAGCTAAAAGTCCATCCAATTATATTAAAATTATTACAACTATGAACTAATTGAGAACTTGCTCTGTTTTTGAAGTCAGTTAATTAGGTGTTTATTCCAAATTAAAAAAAAACATACCCGATGAATAAAGTAAAAAAGAACATAATTGATACTATAACAATATTATTTTTAAGAAATAATTAAGTAGGTATCCCATTGTGCAGTTAAGTAATTTTTGGTTAGCAAAATGCTGATGTGGTACCCTCGAACAAATATTAATAATTTTAACCAATCTTTACCACTTGATGTCATGCCAGAAATATAAGTTTTATAACTGATTTTCTTACCCATCTATGGTCCTTGCTTTGTCAGTATATTAAAGCAACAAAATAAAACCAATGTATCTTTTTATTTGTACCAAGACAAGACTAGATGAGAAAATACAATTACTTTTCTTGAATTAACTACTATTCATACCCTCATAAATCATATGTTTATTTCTTTTTTATCTATATCTTACAGGTGCTTGCTTCATATCCACATTATTTGTAGCCATTTATTTTTGTGATCTGATTGATATTACAATATCTCTTAAAATATTAATTAAAAATCAAATTAAACAATCTTTAAATACTTTTGATTAGATTCGAAGTAGGAAATACAACGCGTGTGTACCACCAGTACAACATTTGACCATTCGAAATTGAAAACCTGTCCCGCGTCTGTATTCTGTATCGCCTATATCGAAACAGCATCGAAACACATTCTAGACTCTATGCAACTAGTTAATAAGATCGTTTTTGCATTAAAGTGCGCAGCTCGTAACCCAACGCGATTTACAGAATAAGCCTCTTTAATAATTACACCGAAGCATATTTAAATCAATATTTCAAACGTCAGCTTTATCCTAATTGTTAAAATTAGTGTTTGTATACAAAGAACAACATTTTTACCCGCGAAAAAACGTAAAACATAATGATCAGTTTAAAAATGATTTCTTTCTACTTACCAATAAATTTAAAAGTAATAAATCTTCTGAATCACTTTTCAATCACAAATACAGAGAAAAATTGAACATTTTCACATATATTTACACAGAATTGTAAAATTATTTACTAATATAAAATAAATCTCGCTGGAAAAATATTTACTTGAGCTGAAAAGCTTTTGACAGCGTGTAGTGATGTGACATATCAGAATTCACAATTACTGTGGCAGTGTGGGCATCATCGATTATATTATACTTTATACGAGTATAAAATGAATAATAACAAATACAAAAAAATTAAAAGCAAAGTTTACAGATTAATAAGATATGTTCAATTAATAAGATAAATTATTTATAATGAATTAGTTAAAGTACATAATATCGTTTAGCTAAAAACACGACATTTAAGGTAAAAAATATATTCATTCATAATAAATTTAATCGACTATACCAAGCCATGCGTATCATCGTCTGTGATGCGTATAGATAGTGTTGCGCCAGTTCTTTGTTGTAGTTTGTACAATGCTAAAATTAACTAAAATTAATTCAATAAATGAGTGTCTAATTAGGATCGTGCAAACGTATCTAAAAATTTTGGGTTTACCTTTTCTGTTTACTCTTCATTACAAAACATTTTAATAGCAATTGCGTCGTTTTGTCCTGGTTATATCCATGGGTCATATCATATTATATTATATTATTGTTATTCTCAGCCGCGCTACCGCACTGATAAAATTGTTTTTGTTAGCAATTTGTAACACTTACTGCCACGCAGCGCCGCGCCGCGCCGCTCTCCTGTCCATCTCATTGAGTAATATTCCGCTTTTACTTCTTAGTCTGTGTATCCGCCTTGGCCCATGAGCCATCCTCAGTCCCAGGGCAGTTGCCAATTCAGAGACAACGCCCACAAGTTTAACTCATACAGAATTGAGGAAGGTATAATAACTGCAGTATTAAGGATCTGCATCATCAATTTATCCAGAGGCTAGAATAATATTACGAATATATGTAATATTCAATTCTGAACATATGTATGACATATGAGTTTATATTTCTTGGTAATATTTTTCATATAAATATACATAAAAGACTAGCGGCCCGACCCAGCTTCGCCTGGGTGCATATATTTTTTGATTTCACTCCACTCCAAATACATGTTGTTTTTCGTATAAACTCTTGTATGCCTAAACTTGACGTAGCTATCCTACTGTCCGGCTCAATCCCGTCTCATCCGCCTGTTCAGTCTCTTCCCAATCCGTCCCGTCCCTTCTCTTCATTATCCATTCCGTTTTATAACGTGCATTTAAATTTCGTCCTAACAAATCTGTGATCTATCCCAGCCCTCTCCCGTACCTTCGATTCTATTTTACTTTATGTCCCTTCTCTCCACAAACATCCATATATATCTTATACAACGGGCCGTGCAGCAGAAATCGTAATATTTTAATTTCACCACAACTTCAAAACCAAACGTCCAATTTTAATTATTCAAAGACCAAATATTATCAACATAAACTGTACTTATTGATGAAATAATTTATTTTGATAAGGATTAATAGGATGAGTAAAATAAACGCGTTTAAATGTAGTCCAAAAAAAAATTCAAGATTTTTAAATAAAAATGTGGTTGTTGTGCCTCACTCGACATAGATAGGTATAGTGCAAGTGTGTCGCGGACTTTTTTGTAGATATTTATCGGCCACGTATCCCTATGCCCTATGATGTTACAAATGTTGTACATTGGCGGCGATGATTACTTACTACTGTTATAGTAAAACTAATGCTCGATTGCCAAGTATAATTAAAACAAAATCCGTAAAAGGTCAACGATTGCATAACACCCGCGTATAATCTCCGTCGAGGGATGCCAGGACCTTCAAAGTTGAGAAACAGGCTAGACAATGCGCCTGGGGTGCCTTTGCTGGTCTTCATTAACACCATCAGCCTTTATGTGCGCCCCTGAAAGTAGCGCTCTCCGAGGCCAGTGAAAACGTATATCCTCAGATTTATGAAGGTCTACTTCGAGCCCCAGACGCTCCATACTACGTTGCCAGTACCCAATGCAGCTAAGGTGTAACATATAAGATAAGAAGTGCAACATTAATTTATTCTTTAGGAAATTAGACATATTTTTTTTAAGTTCAAACAATTATATGCATATATATTAGTATGCAAATACGAAAATACAAGGGTAGGTAGTTATTTATTGATATGTATATATAGAGGTAGATTTTGTGCGCTTTCTTTAACTATGAGTAAGGTATCGTTAGCAACCCTCTATGCTTGCCGCTTTGTATCCAGGGCGGACCGGCGCGCCCCCACGCCCACCCTCTATGGTGCCACTATGTGTCATGACTCACGTCACAGCCCACCGAGAAGATAAAACTCGGATGACACAGCTCATGGAGAACTAGGATAAGTCACAGCTCGGGTGACGCTTCTCATGGAGAAGACACAGGTCCGATGACATCACTTATGGAGAAGACACAGCTCGGGTGACTCTACTCAGAGAAAAGACATAGATATTTAAGCTAATATAAGGCATAGGTCCTACATGTTTGGTACTGGGCGGCCCGCCTTCAATATGTTACGCATATATTTTGATTTGCTGGCTAGTCAAGTCACAAATTAATCAACATGCACAAGTTGCATGAAATAAATATTATTTTTTTGCTTTGCAGAGGTACTTATTATTTTTTGGTTTTTTAGTGGTTTTGTTTTGAAGTCGGTTTTTATTTTTTTTCATCACTGCAAACCGTGAATCGGCTGTTCTTGATTCCAACCTTGTTATTTTGTGTAGTATTAAATTTTACTACACCTTAGTACTTACTTAGATTGTATCATATTGTATAATCTAACTCTAGTTATTTGTGTTGGATGCACTCGTCATCCAAGGAGGTCATAAGAGGAGCGTGAATATGGGCTATGCCTTTGTAATAAAATAAAATAAGTATCAAAATCTGTGTTTTTTAAACATTTATTTTATTGTTACGTAGAATCAATAAGTATGAACTAGGAGAGATATAGATAACCCTTTGATGTAAGGCGCTCGTCTAGCATACACCTTTTTGATTTGATCAAATATACCAGTATTACATACTTTACAGTTATAAACAATAAAACTACATAAAAATAAGTACTTAATTTATTATTTAAAATATTACAAAATTGTTTCTTAATAACTAAGTTCATTACAGATTTCTACCTTATTTATATCGAGTATATTTATTGTACTTGAAAAGTTTTTGCTGGGTTCAAAATTTTTGTACCTTTACCTCACTTGGACATGTTTAAAACCATTGATAATAATTTATCATTATGTCTTTCTAACAAACTTTTGATAATTATCTTTGCGTAGCTTTATTTTCAATAATGTTCACTATAGGTACTAACTGCCTTGATATCAGATAAAGAAACTGGCATAACACAAGAAAAAATTATCGCCAAAAGTAGATTGTCGTAGATCCTACTGACAGTCTCTTTATTTAAAAGTCCAGTATATTTTGTACCTGTGGGTAGTATAAAAAGAAAACCTCACAAACTGTGCATTTAAATGTGTTGCCTACCGTAGGAAACAGAAGGCATTATTTGTGCAATACAATCTTTAGTTTACATTAGAGCCCAACAGATAGCGCTGCTTAACAGACTGTAGGTTTGGTTGGCGAGACTCTGCACACGACTTGTTTAAGATTGTTGAACGCCTCGTCTTGTATAGCTTGGTCGAATTTCTGTGGGATAATAAAGTAAGTTATATTCAAATATGAGTTCGTTTGAACATCATTTGGTTCCTAAAAAGCGAATTGAGACTGAAAAAATAAAAAATTATTGCTGACAGACCAGAAAATTAAAAACAACGACCTTTTTTAAGAACCCATTTCGTTCCACTACTGGGCAAAGGTCTCCCTCAACTCTTTTCAACTTCTCTATTTCCTGATGTTGCCTTCCATACTCTACTGAAGTAGTCGAGGTCATCGCATCATCCTTTTCATTACATCCATGAGCGTACACCCATGTTAAAATATTCTCACCTCATTGATGATGATAGTAGGTACGAATCCGAGAGGCCTCATGACGTTGTCAGTCTTATCACCGTATGACGCGAGAAGGTTATCTCCTTGCTCACCAGACGCGCATCTCTTCAGTTTGGAAGACTCTGCTGACTTGCCTACCAGATTCAGACACTGAAAATAACGTACATTTTTAAATTACTTCGTTGATACTTTTTTATACAAAATGATGACAATGCACAATAGTATGAGTGGTGCAATCGAAATAGAGTTGTAGCTAGTTGATAAAATTATGACAGCGGAAATTGCAAATGATCTGCGGAACCTGAAACGGGATACTAGTATGGCTCAATATTAAAATCTCCATATAATTCTAAATAATGCAGAACATTTTAATGGATTTAATAAACTATTTTTCATTTCAACACCATTAAATTCTGTTATCAGCGGACCATGTTGGTCAGTTACTCAGCTTAAAACCAGTTTGATCTATGCCTTTAAAAGTCTAATAATATAATACGCACGGTATCAATAGATTTGTCGGGGCTCGCCTGGCTCATGAGACAGATGACGATTTCCATCTTATCCGTGTCTTGAAGGCTGCGGTCCTTCAGTACGCACGCTTGAATCTGTGAAAAAAAAATTAGAATAAAGTTATAATGAATAATTAAGTATGGTGGGCAAACCGAAAGTCCATAATACCCAATATTTAAACGTGTGTGACGTCCGCCAACACGTAATACGTCGATGTTTTGTCATGGTGCCTAATCCAATTGTAAAGAGACCCGTTCTCAACAATGGAAATTCTAGGGCTTTTAAACTACTTTATACATTTATCAACACATTTTTCAATAATCATTTATCATACTCTAATATTTTACTGTCACTAGGAAACCATTAGGTTTACAAGCGTTTTTAACTTTTAATTACCTTATTGCCGTAACATTCATCAGGCCCATGGTGGCAGGTGAATGTCCAGTTTCCGTTGACTTTATCGTGCTGAAAGAAAATAATTTATATAAATATATGGGTATTCCCTACATAATGTACTCTAGTAAGTTATTTGATAAGTAGGACAGTGCATTGATATCGATTGGATTCAATTGATATAATTGCACAATAATGCATTGCAAAAATCATCCTTAATCATTTTCATCTTGATATGTAGGTCATATGAGGTAATACAACAGTCGGTATAGTTAGTCGTTTTTTGACCGACTTCAAAAGAGGAGGTAATCAATTCGACTGAATTTTTTTTTTCTTCATGTGCAATGGTGAAGTAAAGGCTTACATATCTATCTTTTTCCTTTTCACTATTAACATATTAGCCCATATATTTAAAACGTTTTCTATTTAACCAGCTTGCGAAACGCAATATGGTCTGACTAGTTGTTATTGCAGTACTACGGCAATCTACATATCATCGGTATTGTTAATTAAAAGTTCTGAACACGTATTTAATCATCGAACAAGTGTAAACTTACAATGTTCGTTCTGATTTATGGTGTTCTGGTACTTTCAATATCATGACTCACTTGTTATCGACATAATTAAAACGCAGGTTGCTATTGTAATTTAAATATAAATGACCTACCGTGCTCTTTCCGTAAGGCACCATTTTGACCTTTACGAGTCCTCTGAAGTCTCTCCACACAGGGGCGAGCTGTGAGGTTATAAACTTCTTGCTATCTGGACATAGAGATTCGTAGTACACAGCTATTTTAACCTGTAAAATAAAATAAAAAATTCCAATAAGGAGATAATATATCCATTACTTTTAATTAATTGAACGTAAGAAAGTACAAGTCATATCTTATTTAATCATTTCTTTACTCTAATTGATTTCCCTTCCATCAAAAATGTGACCTTTTTCATTTCAATCTTTATTAAAAACACATAAATTACTTACTTTGTTGTCATCGGCCTTCTTGTTCTTAGCAAGCACACCGTAAGAGAACGCCAACAGGCACACGACCAGGAGAGTCTTCATTTTGTTCTGAAACAATAAAGAATAAACAAATTAGCATATTTTTCTTTCAGATACTAAAGTCGATAAACAAGAGGTACCTACAAATACACAACACAGCGTGCACCTAGGATGGAAACCTAATTCATCGTTAGAATGAAGGCAAAAACTCTGGTGTTGCGAGCGGCGACCTACAGCTAAATATTCAGCTCAATTAGTGACTTCATTAAAAATATTTAAAACAGTTTCTTTCGTGAGGTAAACACAGCCTTTATCGTCTTTAATTAATGAAACTCATATCACTTAACAAGCTGACCGTAATTGATTAATCGTACTTTGCAATCATGTTTCTGTTATCGTATAAAGAACCATTTCCCTAGTGGGTTAGTAGAAACTGCGGTTTACACTTAACAATAACATATGATCGCTTTCACGTGTCGCGGCGCGGCGACAGGTGAAACCAATGCGACTTCTCTGCAAGGTGGAAACGTTGTACGTTTTCTTTTTTATCCACTTGATCGAAGTTTCTCAGCTCAAACAGAAACAAGGAAATCGAAAAACATATCATTGTGATGGCGTGTAAAGTGCAATAGTTGAGTAGTGGTTGAGTAGGTACTTCGCTAGCATAATAAACTAAAACCAGTTTATGGATAACTATATTAACGTTTTAACAGTTTTCAATCAATATGTATTTGGAAATAGTAACATTATATTTAGAAAAATATACAACGACATGTTTTCGAGGGATGATCTATAAAGCACAGTTCAATTAGAATTTAAACCAACAAAATGTTTAATTTTAGCCTTATTCTACGGCCTTAAGAGTCTAGAGTCTACATTTAAATGTAAATCGATTTGTCGTGCTACAACTCATAACAATTCGTGCAATCGTCAGCGAGCTAGTAGAAAATTCTTAAGACAACAATAGAGTGGTACTTTCACAACGTGACGGTATAATCACTTGGCCGCGCCAGGTAAAAGATTTCAGCGGATGCATTAAAAGATCCGTGCGCTATCGTTATTTTGAATGCAGACGAGTAATTTAAATGATGGCATAAAATTTAAGGTTAAAATCTTTTCATAAACGCGTTAACATTTTTGGCAGTGTCGTCGTTGAGTTCCCAAAGACTCTTAGTTCAGACAAAAAAAAACTATAGAATCATACAAGATAAAAATGAGTGCTTTGTGCTCCAGGACGAGGGGTCCCCTGAGATATTTGAGAGAAAATATTAGCGAAAAGTAGATAAACTTGTTTATACCTGTTTAGTCTTATGGGAACCAATGTATAATTTTTTTTAAAAAATCATAGGTAACTCAAATTCATTGCGGTGGCTTTACTGTGTAAGGTAACGACGTTCAGACTTTATATGTAAAAAATGCGATTTGCAAGCCATAAAAGTACACGCTAACAAGTAAATTGCGACTCATGAGCTATAAGAGTTCCTTGGCTAATAAAAAATATATTAAAAAAACATTTTGAATGTATTATCATAGCCCGCTCCTTCTTGCACGATAGACCGCAAAGTTTCTTGCGGCCGCAGAAGAACTGTTTAGCTTCATGATAATTACGGTTTAGCCTCCGTACTTTCTAATCCACGCAGTTACTGTTAAACTACCTACAATCGTACTCATTTTCTAGTACATTAACATCGTTTATCCTTCAACTTGTTTCTCACATAGAAGACAGATGAAATGTTGCCTTTTATAGTGGTGTTTTAACAGTCGAGAAACATAATTTAAAAATCATTAAGAAATTATTTACAACTTTATTGAGATTGTGATTGAAAAAAATTGGAGAACAGCGTAGTGTTAACTGATTATGTCAATTAGAAACACGTTACCAAGGTTGAGTTTTTTGCCTGTATTTAATTATTAAACAAGTGAAAGCAAATACACTTATGTGTCGACAATTATTGGATTTGACGATTGGGTTTTACCGCAATGATTTAAAGTTATGTTTCTGAGAGTGTGCATACCTATGTACTTACTTACTTACTTATGTACTTTCTTAGAATTATTTACAGAAAAATGTAGTACATACTTGTTTTTAATTCTTACTAACTAAAGGGCTTTTTACTAAAGAACATGTCGCCGATGTGTAATGTTCTGGCGTTGAAAAGTTTTCTCTAATATATTTTCGGCCATATTAATTACATACGTCTCGGATTTATTCACATAAACTACCCATTACGCGTTTTTTAAATTATATTTTCCAAACAAAAAACTGAATGCATAACGAAAACGTGTACTGCGCTCGTAAAAGAAGCTAATTGTTTTCAGAAACGCTTTTTGCGATCATATTTCATATAAAAATGATTGACTTTTGGCATTTGTGATTTTTTAATACCTACACGAGTTAGTATGAATTGGACGAAGAATACGTAAATTAATTAATTAAATCAAAAATTAAACCACCCAGTCTTGAAGCCATAAATCGGTACTTAAATCTAGTATTGGCATCAGATCAACGATACATTTTAGATCCTATAATACCAGTAAAAAAATTGGTTATTCATCTTATGTAAACATTTATTTCGACATGGAATTGAGCCTCTAGTCTTTAGGGTCACATAGGTTCACTACCCTACACACCGAGACTTAGAAGTTCTGAAGTCTGAATTCTGTTAGTTCAAGGGTCAGTGAGCAAAGTGTTACAAAATGTATGATATTTTACTGAATTTAAAGAAGCTATACTTACCCAATATGTAACATTTATTGCAAAACAATGTAACAAGAGACGTAACAATATTGTGCATTGTGGCTTTGCGAGCGTTATCATGTTATTTTTAATGTTGACTCCGACGTACTTTGTACACTATATATACAACAAATATGAGATATTGTTTTAATTAAGCACATTGTTGATCCCGAATCAAGGCTCTAAAATTTGTCAAAAGGCATAAAAGAATTTGGCAAGTATTCCTGCAGGGAAACCGGTTCGAGGTACCTAACATGTTCAATCTGCGAATCATATAGTCGACAATTAATACTTATGTTATTTTAGAATTTATAATGGTTGATTTCATTACAATTTACAAAAAGCAAGTAAATCAGAATAGGTACTTAAATTAATTAATAATGGACTTGACAAAACCGTTGATTCGAACTTAGAAGTCAGCATTTTTTTGTTATTTATTCAAGGATTTTTTAGTGTTAAAATTATTTATATTTTATTATCAAAATATAATTCACAATCTATTGTTTTGAAATAATATTTTACATTGGTAGTAATTAAAGTCTTCGCGCATTGGTAACGAATACTTGAGGAATTAAAGCAAACAAAATTCATTCCAATTACCACTCATCTGCATAATTTTGGTGTATAAATAAGAATAAGATTATTCGTTTTGTAATTATTAATTATTATTTAATTGCCGGACATACAGCAAGCAAGAAAATAAGTAAAAAGGAGGTTATAATGCCACTCACCCTCCGTACAACACTTATAAATATTTTGTATAAACTTTTCATCACTCATCCATGAAGCGCGTCGCGACTCGGGCACAGCGCCACCGTCCGCCGCGCCGTAACAAGATACTGAGGACAGAGGACCCGACACCACCCGGCCTTATTCCAAAGGTTATCGACGTTTTTAAATCATTTGATTATTTTCAGACCGGCTGTTAACCTGATATTGATTATTGCGTTGAATTTGCTTTATTTTTTCAAATGCATTTGAGTAAATTGAATATCGGAATGTGTGTGGTAACTATTTTTTTAATCTTGTAAATATGAACTGATTTCAATATAATATGTTTTTGCCAAACAGCAGTGTAAATGCACTGCTGTATTCCGGTATGAAGGACATTGCAGCCAGAGTAACTACTGGACATACTGAGACTTAACTTATTTCATATGTCAGAAAGGATGGCGAGCGCAGTGGAATGCCAAGCATTACTTTGTAATTAATGGTGTTGTTTGGTTTTGCTACAGTCAATGAACGATCGTACCTTACCATCAGGCGAATGGCATGCTCGCCTCGACATTCATTGCAATAAAAAATAACAAAATAATATTTATGTCTGGCGATATATTTAATACTGGTAGACCACTTGTTATAAGTCCTGTGCAGCCCAGATAGAGTTATGAACCCTAGAAATCCTGATCACGACACTCTTCTGTAGGAGCCTTTGACGATATTACCCTACGGCCTACCACCAATAGGTAATACTATTCAACAAAACTGTTTTGTTGCTAAAAATATAATTCATTTTTATAGCGGTGTTTTATTTTTGATACAATAATACAATAGAGTTAAATATCGCAATTAAGTTGTTTAGTGATATTTATATCTATTACCTGCCTGTTAGGCTTTCACAATGTTCATGGAGAGAGTTATACCATATTTGATTGTATCACAGTTATATCTTTTTTAATTTTACTTATCTTAGTATGTTGTGTTCTACAATATCGCTCAGTAAGGCAATTGTGGGGATATTCAATTGTTCATTTAATTTAACTGAAACTATATCGGTCGGTTTATAGTTTTACTAATAGCGCTTTTATTGCTATTTTTTTTAAAGTTCCACGTTCAGTTCTGAAGTCCGACAATCCTTTTTTATACCACCATTTAATTCCTTAAAATTCGATGTGGTGAATTGAAAGGCTTAAATACTTTCTCTTTCGCAGCCTTAAATGAAATGGGAAAGTAAAAAAAAGGAAGTATAGAAAGGAACAGTGCAATACATGGGTCATATGTAAGACCCTAAATATCACAAGTCCGTGACCCGCTGAGGTGAGTGGAGTTTGTTAACCGAGCGGAATACGGTCATATGTATTAATGATATATCATTGGGCGGTGGTTATCAGCGCGCTGGCAGGTCGTGCACCTCAGCCAATCATTGTACTAGCTGGACATTGTAACGTGCACCGACAACATCGACCATCGGACGTTTTATAAAATGCCACGAATTTTTATCAGTACCTCAATGTTACCATAACTTCTACGGATTTGTATTTGCAGGAAAAACTACATTGCACCTTATTGTTAGTGCAGTACAGATATTGACAGCCAGTTTCAGTGCATTAGTTATTAGAATGAAAGTTAAACGTTATTAAGGTCCTACTGATATTGTGTTATTAAACTTAGTCTGATTTCATCAATACTTGTTATAACTGTATGTCCGGTTTTGAATTTAACTGAAACAGAAATAGGGTACATGTGACGTTATAAAATATTGTAAAAGATCACTCTCCATCCCAGGCGTTTTGCACTTCAGATGAATGTACATAATGACTGTGACATACAATACTATAGGGACACGCCAATTTGTCGATTGGGCTATAAATCCGACCTGTCGGTCAATCCTATAAAGCGGTTATTTGATCGCATTGAAGTTCATTTGATTTAGGGTTTAAAAATAGTCACAGCGCCAAGGGCACAGTAATAAAAGGAGGTTAGGTCATTCTTAGGGCGCCTAAATAACGTCCTGCGATTTGAAGAGATCGCACAGTGCAATTTTGTTTTGGAGCATTACTTGGCATTACTTTGCCGGGCTTAATTTCTGAAAGAGGATGATTAAATGGTTTGAAGCTCGTACTTATTATGGCCGAAATGTCCTTTTTGAAGAACATAATTGTAAAACCCGTTACAGCCTAAGTTGATTTTTTCACTTTAGTTTTAACCATTTGAAGTGAGACTTTCAGTGCTATGTTGTTGTAGTATTATTTACCTATCTTTTCAAACAAATACCAAACGGTAATACTTTTTTAATATGTATTTTAGAAAAGTCTTTGGGTGGTAATCAAAGCCGTGGCCCGAAAACGTTTGGGGGTTTATGATGAACTCGACTATGGGTATTTCAAAGGCACTTGGGCGCTAGGAGGTACTATTAAATCTTCTTTCTCCAAGTTTATAAATGTGACCCTTAACTAGATTAGAGCGCAGTGCAGTCATTTCACTTTGCATTTGTTATATTAAGAAATACAAAAGTGGAACCACGCGAGATGACAAACTTAATAGTTTAACGGTACTCCAGAAAACATTGGAAAGCCGCTTGGTTCGGATTACGGACTGAGCCGGACACTACTAAACTGTGATTCCGCAAGCCGGTACGCGTATATCAGATAATGAGTTAAAAGCGAAATGAGGGGATCATAATAAAACTATATTCTTATCAGAGCACTTTATTTTAATTTTTTTCTAATCACTTATTTGCTGCAGAATATAAATGATACATATTCCCAAAAAGAGTGTCTTAAAAATTTCAATGTGCTTCCCAACGTCATATCGATAAGTAAACAGTTAAAAATTTCAATACAAATGCTCTTTTGACCCATGCTTACGTTTCCATGTTGATAAATGTGTTTAACAACAAATTGTTATCACAATTAATTGTGTTTGACTGTCTAATTATAAATGGTTGGATCACAGAAATATATCGAGAGGTTGGATGTAGGCGCCATTGGCAACAAGAGGCGCCATATTATTAGCACGGAGAGTAGTTAATGTAACTAAAACAAACCGGATAATGAAAACAAGGTTCTTACCAACAATCGAATATATTCCATTAAATCGTTTGCATTTATTTTTATTGCCATTGTAAGGAGACCGGCTAGCAAGCCGCCTGGTGGTCAGCGGCTATCGTTGCTTTAACAATGCAAGGGGCAAGCAGCTGCATATCTTATCTTCTAAATACGGATTAGGAATAGGTCTAGTTGGGATGGTGCCATGTGATATCAGTGCCAGGTTTCCTCGAATTACGAACGTAGATTTATGAAACCTAGATGGGAAGAAAACTAGTTTAACGTGCATTTCAAATCAGTAACTCATAAAACCGCGAGTCTTTGACTTATTTCCCTTTCGATTACCATGCCAGAATTGTAGCTGGGTCCTAATTTTGATCCGTGAGCGATAACAGGCAGTAGGTGCTGCCAAGACAGAAGAAAGATAGATTTATGTCACTGGGGTGAAAACTCGCCCTAGAACTGCTTATACATATTGTGGTAACGATTTCAACATAAGTACTGAAGTAAATAAAGAGCTCCTACTTTGCTTTTCCCACAAATTGTTGACATTTTTGTCGATGACTCTTCAAACATGATTCCGTTAGACGTTTGCTATTTCCTATATATTGCTATCGAGGGAATGTATTACATTTACCAACTCATGTTCAATGTATTGGACATACCAGTATCTACACGTTTATGATAGAGCCATTGATGAAATAAGCCATTATGATCTGCAATTATTTTTCCATCACTGTTGCAATATAATGTTTTGATAAAGATTTCGACATCCTACGAATCATCGTGATGTATCAGGCGTCAGCATCACATAAATATAAAAGTGTAATCGGTATGTCCTTCTTCCACACTATGACTCACAAACAAATGGACATGATATTTCGCAGACGAGTAGGTTTTAGGTTGAACAGAGAAATAGGTTATTAGATTAAGAAAAATAAAAATATATCAAGGGATGAGTAGGACGGAACTCTCTGGACTTATTCTACGAGGATAAAGTCGTAAGTAAAGCTTTGAATTAGTAAAATAAAAGCCTAGCAATTCACAGAAGGATCTGCACTAGAAGGTGGTCTCATAAACATTAATTTTGGTACAGGAGTCGTTCGGGATCAGAAAATGTCTTGTTTCGAAGTTTTTGCCTACTACGTATAGTGGCAAACAACTATGAGTATATAAGATAGCTACTGGTCTATATTGTCATAAGATATTAGACGTCGCATCTAAGTACATTCACACGATGGGTTTCCCCTATTATTTACTGATTAGGATTATAAGTACTTCGGCACGACGCGGCGCAGGCGTTGGCCGATCGGTACACATTGGTTAACCATATACGCAAAAATTTACTAGAGAGATCTACCTTCTAGCATTTTGTTTGGGGAACAAACTTTTAATGTATGACGTCTCCAGGTGTCATCTGCTCTTCTTGCTCAAAACAATGGTTTAAAATAAAACGAGGATTTCTGTGATGATCCGACGCTTCAGTTGTAAAGCAACATTAATCAGTGCGAATGGCTGGCTGTTAACATTGAAATATTTTCGACCTCTAATCGTCCTAACTACTAATCAATAGGCACACACATTGAATTTTAAATATCAACAAAACAAAAATCCATTACGTTTAACTTAATTGCGACCTTCTAACTTTTTTTGTAGGTATCGATGATGCAATTTGGTAAAACCTTCTTCGTGCGTAGTGTATCGTTACAACTTACAATCATTTCTTAGCTAACATTAGAAATATACTAAAGCTACCTCTAGTTGTAGAACATTTTCTAGGAACCACTATTATAGAATGTCTGTATAGCCTTCTATGGATATGCACAAATTCTTTTAAGAAAGGACAAGTCTTTTACAAGCTAATCCGACTAGAACATCAAAATCGCAGGCATCTGAATTTATGGTAGGAACCTTCGATGTATATTTGATCGAAGGTAGGAACCATTAAGGTAATTAGGAATCACTAATTAGACCATCTTGAATCTGAAGTTAATAAATTAATGAACGGCAAAAATGTGTTTTTTAAAGACATAATTGCAGTCGCACATTTTCCTGTCGGTTATATCCTTGAGCGATGAATATATTAAACGGTGTTTGTTTATCCGCGGTATACACAAACTAAACAGTTCCACTGTTTAACACGACGTTTAAAAGGAGATTAAACCAGCCTTATTCATAGGCAGGATAGTTCAAAAGGGACAAAAAATAAATTAGGGTTAAAAAGTGTCTATGAAAAGGATAGTAAATATCATTATTATTTAAATCCAAAACGATTGCAATTCACAAATATTAAATCCAATTTTCCTAAATGTGTTTTTATTGCACGGATTGAACCACATTTCCAATATTGTTCTGCAAAAGGCTGAAGGTTCAAGGTATATAATACATACACTGTACAGCATTAAATATTGACAGCTCATATTATTAATTAACCAAGTGTTTGCGTCTTAATCTGTGACCAAGTGTTAAGGAGGATGTGAACCGTTACGTTGGCTTTGCAAAAACTAGACGGACACGTCTCTAAGCTGGGCTAACTGTAGATTGTATTTAACACACTTATCTATATCGAATATTAATTAAAAATTAGATTTAATTATCCACTGATTAAGGAAAATGTTCATGATTTTACGTCTGTGGCTTCAAATGTTTATAATTTGAATTTCCCCTTTTATCTTACATCTACTTATGATTTAAATTCTGATTTAGGATTATGTAATTTTGTCTTTTAAAATAAACTTAAAAGGCAACCCCTTGTGTGTTTTAACTGTAATCTAATATCCATGTTAAGTAAATAATTGTCATAAATGTTATATGCAGGTAATAAAAAATAAAGGTGATTAAGGTTTGTAAATAAAGGTTTTTTGATACGTCTCAATCGTGGTAATCACCGAGGTACCAATCAATTAAACAACCAGATACGGGAACATGTCAACGGAACACTCAATATCATTAACAGTAGCTTCTTGTTAACCACTGAGATGCTATAAATATTCAATAGATACGTGTTTAGTCGCAATTAACTTTCTATACATTTTAGATTGCTTCCTTTTGCACCTGTTTTAAAGATACTTTTTTAATAATCGCTATTAATTTGTAAGTCACTTCATTATAACCGTTCTGTTTTTTATGTTGTCCTAAATCAATTTAGTACATATTTATGAAATTCTCGGGCGACGTAATTATTACTTCAAAACAGTGCATAGGAATAATTCCCAAAATTTACCAGAATGTATTCAGTAGACGCTTAATTGGTTAATTACAACGGCACTAGAGCATTATTCTAAGTGTGAATGTATGTATGCGGCTGGGCAGACACCGTCCATGACCTAATGAGGGGTGACCTCTTCAAACTAACCTTAGCTAATGGGCCGTCCCGCCCATAGACAACTACATTAACAATGGCTTCACTAAGAAGTAAGTAGTAAGTATGCACGACAATACGCCGGAATTGTTAGCTAGAAGTCTTTTGTAGGGTTAGTCTCTCTCATGTCTGTTATTTTCTATATTGGATGAGTAAATTACCCTGAATATTATGATGATTGGTGCCGTCCAGATAAAGTGCAAAACATATAATAGTTACGTAATTAGTTCACTTGTTCTACAGTTACATACGTCTCATAATGAATAGGTACCTTTTCGATGTTGTTTTTCCTCAACAAGATTTGATGATGATGACATGATTTTCTGCCAAACTTTGTATGTAATTGTAGATATCTTACAAATTCATTACTTACAAAAATCACACTTATACTTGACCCAACACTAAGATACATAATATAATATAAGTCTTATGTGGTGAGAATCAGATCTAAAAGAGGCTCTTGGATCTCACAACACCCCGACCCGAGACAAAATTTATTGTAGCGATTCGGTGCGGGGGTTGAACCCGCGGTCTCTCGTTTCACAACCAATTTCCAACCTACTGTGCCACAGAGGCAGTCCACATTACTTATCAGTAAGTATAAACTTTCTTAATTAGATAACAAGGTTATAGAACGAATTCGATACCTATAATGAGAAAAACTAATTTGTGGCCATTTCTTGCTCGTTTCTTTAGCAAATGTTGATGGTTTTATATTAAAAAGCCTCAACAATGGATTTAGTCCTAAAAACTTTACCGCTACAGCAACGGCAGATCGTAAATTAGATATTCGCTATAATACGAGGTCGGCGCGCAACGAACAAAAGAGCTAAATAACTATTCCATACATTTTCATTTCATCCGCGAAGGAGTTAAAATAATTAATATTGCAACAGGCGTTTTTTATAATTTATTTAAACGATGTAAGTAGTGCTAACGTAAAATAGTTACATATATGTGATCAGCATTTCCGTAACTATTCCATTGAAAGGTTTATTGCTTTCCAATTATTGTAGTCTTTAAACAGTAACAACTGGTAGATAAAATAATACTGAGCCTCATCCGACAAAAACATAATTTCATAGACTATTGTTATTGTTAGAACAACAGCATAATATTCTAAATACAGAAACACATAAGGGGATAGTAGAATTAAGTTTTGTGCCATCTAGAGCTAGATATTAAGAGTTATTGTCCCTACTAAAATATTATAGAACTTTATTTTAAATAGGCTTTTCGCTTAATGAAAATACTAATATTATAACGTGCTCATATCGGAGTCAGATATACGCGAAAAAAGTTTACTTAAGATTTCTTAAGTACAATTTTATCATAACGTGATTATTTATATAATACAAATATTACGAAATTAGATTATCTCCTCATTCGACATGCCATGTAACCCTCGTGTCGAACTGATTCTTTGATGCGTGTGGAACAACATAAAATTATACAGAATAAAAGTTATGTTCACTATGTTCGCTCCTATTAACACGCAAAGCTATAATTGACATCTTTTTTTATATCTCGGTTTCCTGATGGAATTACTGAAATTACTGACAGTAACAGTCATTAATGCACCTATATAATATCAGTGCCAGATTGACCTGGCCATTGGCCTGGTCCATTCTATGTGTGGAAGGAATTGTTTTGATAAAGATTTTTAAGTTTCTACATCTGTATCAGCCCATATACGTCTCAATGCTGGGCACGGGCCTCCCCTACAATCAAGAGTTCGATTGCAAGTGGTTAGGCCACATAGTCCACCACGCTGGCCTAATATGTGTTGGCGGACTTTACATACCATAGAAATTCTTACAATCGCTATGGTATGCCGGTTTCCTCACAATTTTTTCATTCACCATTTGACGGCGAGCGGTTCTTAAGTTTATAGAGTAAATAAAAACAGCTTAAAATTTACGTGCTCAAGTGCACTGCTGGGTGTGAGGAGCTCTCCTTTTACGTCCGATGGTTATAGCATTATAAGTTCTGGTATTTATTATAAGTTATGATACTTTTGCTATGTAGCTGTCTCCACAGTATTATAGTAAGCGTAGCACTGCCCAGATAGAATATATCGGCTGGCAACAAATAGTTGTCATCAGGTATAATTTTATAGGTATAAGGAATTAAGTTGATGCATAGTTTCGTGCCTTCAGAAGCTGAATAAAAAATATCTCTTTTTTTACTGCTGATGACAAAATATTCCCTTTCATTTTATTAGTGCAAATACCCTACATTAATCACACTTTATAAATTCCTGCTATTAAAAAACTTTTCAACGTCTAGTAATTTTAAAAAAGCCTTTTTTATACATATAAATGAATTATCCATATTTTGTCGGATCAAATGCAGTATAGCAATTATTAACTATAGACCTACTATACATTCAACATAAGTTTCATTGTATCAAAAGGCCTACGATATTCATACAACTTTTAAAAAACGGCAAAAGGCGGAGTATCAGCAATGTATTTAATAGCAGACTATATTGCTAGTACATTTAAATTTAAACTGGAAACAACCCATTTTTTTGTTATTTTTTACGAAATGGACACTAACCTTGATACGTAGAGTGAAGTTTCTATAAGGTAACACACGCGCACTGGACAACGCAATGCCGACGACTGGTCGACCTGTTTTATTTCGAAGTCATACCCCGCCACGATTTTATAAAGCTTGATTCACAATCGCCTCCACGAATTTCCTCATTGTTTTTAGGTGTCTTTAATATGTGCTACGGTTAATGCAAATTGCCTCCATGGCAGCAGGTGCTTTTGATTGATTTGTGTCAGATTTGGGAGTAGCTAACTAACTTTTTGTGAATGAATAACCGATGGGCTTCGTGCAAAAATGAAATTATTACTAATCAGCTGTTTGAAAACATAATTTTCTCAGTTGGAGCTATTTAGGGTATTATTTAGGGTAGCGATCGATAAAGGAACTCCGATTTACCCTGGCCAAGGAACAATTTAGAATTTTACCTCTGTCCTACATACGGGTTCGATTCACGAAAGGAATGTTGGTATACGGGCGGAATCCCTATCTATTTGTTCTGGGTCTATCTCAAGATGTCCGTGCATTTGGGATTTGGTTTTCTAAACGTAGCAGAATTAAGACTTACAATGTACGATACAATACATCTTTTAGAGCAGTATTTTTTCTAATAAGTATATAAACTCATTTTATCTCATTGTGTTAGTTTTTGTCGACCGTGGTTATGTCTCGATCGCGGCCATTTCATATATCATGATCTATCTGACTGTGACTGGAATGTATATAGCTTTATAGGAAAATGGTCCTATATGCACTTGGCCTTACTCTAACTTAAAGTTATTATGCGGACAATTTCCGTTTACTTGCGATTAGTGCAGTAATAATTCAAGTTCTATTCGCCCACTTTGGCAGGATTGTACTTGATGTACAATGTGTACAATGCAATGTACTGACAGACGAGATTCAAGAGTACAATGTAAGTTCTATCTTATTTAAATGGTGCGAATAACAAATTAAATACTGTACATAAATAATTAATTGCATTTTCATTAACAAATACAATAGGTATATGAAGTTGTCGTAAATACCTATAAAATATACATACCTAGTATAATTTTACAGTTTTAACTGCCTATGAACACAAATGTACAATGAACAAACCTATTTATTTTTGTAGAACGTTATAAAAAAATATAATTAGGTACCTATCTACATTGACGACCGGCCAGCACCTGCGCAAAATCGAGAAAAAGAAAACAGAAAGAGCGGCTCTTTCCAATTTTTTTTCTTACTTTTATGGCCCGACTCGTAAGAAATCAGCAAGTGGGGCTTATTGCTAAGAAAACGGCAACAAGCAGTGAATTCAAATCTCCGACAGTGTCGAAATAGGTACCCGAGTTAAGACTTCAGTTGATATCCGATTAGATGTAAAAAAAATTGTCATAGATTTAAGTTTGTTAAGATGTTGTCGGGTATAAATTTTTGGGTCCCTGCTTATCTTTGCGGTGGTAGACAGGTTTGAGGATCTAACGGATTACTACCAGATGAAACTTCATGGTGATCACTTAGCAACTTAGTTCACATGCCGTATATGATATATCCCGCCGTAGATAAACACTGGGTTATATGTATGTCCCACCGACATTATTGAAGCGATTTAGTTAGAAAATCTTATAATTAGCAGGTTGGTATGCGACCATCTTGTGTAGAAATAACTTGAATGTTGTTTGTTTAAATCCTATGAGAATTTATGAGTAGTGGCAAGTGAGTACCTAAACGTAGTACCTATCAGATTGTTGATGCGCAGTGATGACAAATAATAATTGTACTATTATGCAGTGGGATTGATACATGTAGAACGCATGTCGTTTGCTCGCCTATGTGGGCCGTGTGTACTGAGTAATAACTTCACACTCGCTTATAGATCATAGTAATTGCGTATTTATTACAAAGATATGTGCAAGCTAGACAGGAAACTTGACGTCAGACAGTTGCAAAATAACATAAATATCTGCTAGGTACTCGGTACATGAATATAATACCGTTATGTTTTTAATTATCATTAAATAATCAACTATATAGGGTTGCTCGAAACTGGATGTAGACATGCAGTAGATAAAATATATGACTGCGTCGGTGACTATTTCTGCTGGTTAAATGTACATATTTATGAATCGTATCCCCGCCTCTCCGTCCCTTATTAGAACCGCACATACTCGATTAAGATGTTACAGTTTAGTACTTTAACGCCATATAGCTTCAAATCAAAACCAAACAATTTTTTGGCACGTGTTTATTAGAGGAATACTTCGCTGGCACCTTAGAATTTAATGCCATTTGTACATTTAAATATCGTAGATTTTACTGCATTTACTGACAGTGACATTGTTAATCATTTTACATTAGGCGTTACCAACTATAAATTGTTTTTAAATAGAATGAAATGTAATGTAATTAGTTACCTTTTAGGTACGGAATCTTTAAAAAGCAGCCGATATTTAATCTCTATCTTTCTAACCACTAGCTAGTCAACATTGACACTAGTTTAAATCATACCACTGTTATAGCAAAATTACGTGGTTTCAACATGCAAGCTCACGGTGATATACTACGATACAAGCTATGATACAAGCAGAGTTGACTAGTACCAAGTGCCATCCACTGTTATGGAACTTATTCCCGTAGCAAATGCAATCCCCATGGGTCAGCCGGTGACTATGCCAGGGAAAATTTACAGTACTGACTCCTGAGCAACTAACAACTGAAGTTTTGAATTCGAAAAGCATAAATGGATTGCCTGCCGTTACACAAACATCGACAAAATGTTTCAAGTGTAGATGTTGTAAATAGTGGATTGTTCGCATTTTGGAGACGCAAGCTGACCGTGAGCTGCTATATGATTATATACACTAGTTACTTCTAAACTACACTAGTCATATTCTTTTGACAGCTATGGTGATAGGATTGACGCAGGCTATGGAATAAGAGGCCGCAGGTTCGATCTCTGCACAGAGACCAGAGACATTTTTTTTTTCGTTTCATATTTGTTTTGGGTCTAGGCGTGTGTGTTCGACTCATGTTCGACTAGTCTCTGAATATGAAACACGACTGCTGTAAAGGTGAGTAAAGGTTAAAGCACGATCAACCTTATTCATAGTTGTAAAACCTATTTTAGTTGTCGAATGTCTCGTCCCATTCGAACGACTTTTGTATTCAGTGTGAGTGAAGCAGACTAAACATACAATAACTAAAATAGGTTTTTCAATTGCCTATGATTAAGACCGTAAATATGTAAGTCTTGGTTGTATTGTTTTTTCCAGAAGTGGTATAAAGTGCACAATGAAACAAGTACTGGCTTATATATAATTTATTGAGGCGGCAGGGTGGTGCAGCTAGAAGCCCTCCTGGTAGGCCTTGGAGTCGAGGCGCGCCTGCAGCAGCTCCAGCTGGCGCCGCGCCTCGCACTGCGGGAAGTTGTTCAGCTCGTAGTACTGCGGAGCGATCTTCAGCAGCCATTCCGCTGGAAACAGTGTGGCGTTAAAGGTTATTTGTGAACTATTTGTGGCGACGTTCATTTACTATTAATTGACACGATATCGCAAAAAAATACGATAGTTTCCAAATTAGTTTATGTCATTATCAGCCCTTATACGTCCTACTGCAGGGCACGGGCCTTCTCTACAATCGAGAGGAAGACAAAGTATACAAATATTTTTGATTATAATCAATTCTAAATATTGCTACGAGTTCTAGTGAAATTAAATGAAACATATAACGCTCTACGTGATGTATATATAAAACCATGAAAAAGATTAAAGTAAAAATCAATAAATTATAAAACTCGACTAGTTATGATTACAAAATATGATGGTATTAAAGCTGTTGGATGTTTGCAGTTGTAAAAGATATAGACTTACGTTTAATATCTGTGACAGTGCGTATGAAGTTCTTGGTGGTGAGTACAAACTCGTTGTAGATGACCCAGTCAGGCTTGTGGTCAAGGCATGTGGATGGGTGGAGCTGCACTATCTGGTTGTCTTTCACCGTTAGATAGTGTCCGGTGCGTTCTAAATGTGCCACCTGCGGAAAAGTAGTGTGTTAGATTCAAAACTACAACATATTTCTAACACAATGATATTTTACATCACAAGAATCTTTTCATTTTTTAATTATACAGGGTATATTAAGACTGCTACCGAAAACGAAGCCGAATAGTAGGTTAGTTATTGACTTCAGACGTAAAAGGCTCTACTGAAAATGCAGCAACCATTGAGATATATCACTATGTGTACATGTCTTATTCGATTTTGGTAAAAATTTAAACTAAATAGCTGCAACATGGAACTAATAATTAGACATCAAAGCGCCGTGAATTTGATGGCGCTGACGCGTTTTTGACTGATTTGTGTATGGTGTATACACCACATCTAGTGGGAAACATTTTTCACAAAGAACGTCTCATCTAGTGCAAAATTGATATTAATGGCAGCAACTCGTTTATTTTGTCAGTCATAAAATTTTAGAAATAAAGAGAATTTTACAAAAAAGTCAATTTAATTATAGTGTAGTCTTTGCCAAACTTATGTTAATCGAAAACATATCTTTTAAACAATTCGTAATTAATAAGCTAGTGAAATCACAATAATATTACCTGCATAAAGAATCCATTGACAAGTGCTTTCCTTATATTAATGTAGTAATCTTTACTCGTGAATTCTGTGCTAGTCCTCTTTAAGTTAAATCTGAAATTTAAGAAATTATAAATCAGTCAATTAATTCAATTATTTTTTAATGAAAACCTACCAAAATATATAACCTAAGTGATGTGTTTGTTATGTATTCATTCACGTACACTGACTAATATCTATAATACCTGTCCATAATTCTGCTAAGCTGTTGCCGAACGTTGTCGCCTGATTTCAGTGTTCTGTAGTTGATAAAGTTATCGTAGCACCAATGCGGATCTTCCATGTCTGGAAGCAAATACATCAAAATTTTAATTGCGTGAATTAAATTTTACCGAAAACTTTTTATTTCCCTCTTGATCTCATTGTGTAGTTTTCGCTATCATTAGACATTATGATACATTTATTAAAGCGATTTCCAAAAGATTGAATCTAATCAATATGCTATAATAATCCACAACGGGACGTAGACCTTGACTATTGAACACATATCAAATTAATATTTAAATCATCACGAGAATGCTTTATGTCCCATTTAGAATCACTGACCGTAAAGGCGAAATACTGTGATATGGCTCGCACAGGCAATATTTAAAAATAAATAGTGGTACTAGGTTGCTCACTCTGTTTGAATGCGTGATACACGTTGAGCAGCGTGAGGTGGTCGCCGTCGATGTGCGCGAAACGCATTTTAGCTTCGTCCGCCGCTTTCTTGGCCTCGTTTGGCCTCACGAAGCACTGTGGTACTGGAATAAGAACGAAATATGTCAATTTACGTAACGAAATATTCAATTGTAATTTCATTCATGTTATGTCATCATGTACTAATAATTATCTGGAGGATATTACTGATAGCTATCTTATCCACCATCCTACTTGACAGTTTCAAGTTTAGTCCTTCTCTTCATGTTTCTTTGTGTAAATAATAAAATAAATAATAATATCCAAATGTATTTTTCAATCGATAACTTAGCAGCCAGTGTCTCCGCAGCTTTGCTAACAAAGCAAATTGCTCTGATAAATTATCATTGCCTTGATTTGAATAGCCTTTTATAATTACTCAATCCGACTTATAAATCTATTCTCACAATTATACAAAAAATCTTCAACTTACCAGACAACATAGCAGTGATGGAGAGTATTTCGTTGGAGCAGTTGTGGTTGCAGCTCGCGATGAGCATCTTGGCGAGCTGCGGGTCCAGCGGGAACTCGGCCATCACGGCGCCCAGGTCCGTCAGGTTGCCGTCGTCGTCTGCAAACATACAGGTTAGGGGTCGCCCCGAGTGTTACTCAACATGACTGGATGTATGATACTTTATTTTTTAAATTATAAGCATATAAATGATGGATATGTGCGTGGTGGCCTGTTGGTAAACGGACCGGATGCGGCTGCCAATATGTTCACGGTGGTCGCGGGTTCGAATCCCAGGGCAAACCTCTGACTTCTCGGAGTCATGTGTGTATTGATAGTCAATCACCCCGCACTACAACGGTGAAGGAAAACATCGTGAGGAAACCTGCATACCATAGCAATTTCTATGGTATGTAAAGTACGCCAACCCGCACTAGGCCAGCGTGGTGGACTATATGGCCTAACCACTCTCAATCATATTCTCGATTGTAGAGTAGGCCCGTGCCCTGCAGTGGGCGTATATGGGCTGATACTGATACAGAGAAATGATGGATAGATGAAATGATAAGGTTGCATTTTTTTATTGCCCTGAATGGCAAGACGAGGATGCTGTTCGCCTAATGGTAAGCGATACGACGGCTAGTTACTCTGGCTACAATGCCCTTCAAACCGAAACACAACAGTTAATTTACACTGCTGTTTGGCGAGAGAAAGAGACATTGCGGTACCTACCCAAATGGCCTCTCATATACAAGGTATATCAAGACTGCTACCGAAAACGAAGCCGGGTGGTAGTTTAAGCCAAGGCTCGGAAACCGGTTAAATTTCTAAACCGGTTTCGGTCATCGACCCTAATAAAACTCTATTTCGGTTAAAGGTTAACAATATACCGGTTACTACGCAAAACCGGTTTTCACATATTTAGGTTTTGGGAGCGATAATTATCGTTCCCCAAAACCGTTCGTAACCGGTTAAATCCAAGTTCAGTAGCGAATACCTTCCGTCGCGTCTTTCCTTATTTTTGCGTTTGCTCAGCTGCGTTATATTTTATTGACCGACTTCCAAAGCGGAGGTAATCAATTCAACTGATTTTTTTTGTATGTTTGTTACGCGAGTTTTCCTGTAATTAGGAACCGATTTTGAAAATTTCTTTTTCGTCAGAAAGCATGGTATTCATGGTTGGTCCTATAAAAAATTGTTGATGACCTGATGAATATCTTCGGATTTGCCGACCAGTACTCCTCAAAATTAAGCAGTCCAGTCTTAATTCTTTTTGTGTTAGATTAACTTTATATGTGTAATTACAAAAGATGGTTGAAAACGGGAAATAGGTGGGGGTGGAGGGTAGAAATTAGGTACATTTGTAAATATTTAATATCTCCAGCAGTACTTAATCGATTAATAAAATAACTTTTTTGTCAAAGAGTATTATATGTTAGGTAGCACCAAAAAAATTTCGTGAAGACCTGGTGATTATCTTCGGACCTGAAGGGCAGAACTCTTGAAACTTTAACAGTACAGCAATAATTCGTATTACATTAGGGTTTAGTATAAGTGTAAAGCAACGGGGAAAGTGAAAAACGTGCGGGGGGGGGGGGGGGGGGGAATAGAAATATAAATACTTCATATCTCAGACAGTATGTAGAACTGATAAAAAAATCTTTTCTTGGGAACGAATGATATAATAGTGGCACTTTAAAGTCGGTCTTTTAATTAAAATTATTATTCAATATATAATATAGCAATAGCGTTGGCGCTCGCTGAAGGATCTTTACCGTCAAAGCAGAGCTGCCTCCAAGGAATGGATGAGAAATAATCTCGCATACTATCTCAATCTGCTGACTGCTGAGTAATGCCAGATCCTCCGCTTAAACTGCACGGGACGAGAAGGTGAAGCGAACGGTACTGACGATTCAACCAGGCAGTGATTGTAAATGCCCAGAGGCCAGAAGAACCAGCATGATCAGTTTTGAAGGAGCCCAGCCACAGTTCATGATGTGCATTGAAATCCCCCAAGACCACCATTTTGGCCGACGGGAACTGCGCCCTCTCGTCTTGAGCCGCCTGGCTAAGATACCTGAATAGCCGAGTCATCTCATCGACTCCGTTGTGAGACCAGTAAAAGCACACGTAGATGCGGCTCAGGGAACCAAGACCCACGAATTACGTTAGTCACAGCCGAAGGACTTAAAAATCCAAAAATTTTAATACTAATTTATTTAATACTAGTTACTTGTTCGATGCTAGATACAAGATTGATTCTATTTTACAATTACAACTTATAACCACGAATTTAGGTCGCGGAGTCAGCGTTTTTACGCGGCCTTGTGCCGGAGGACGTCAGCAATTTTGGTACACGCGTCGCATGTAACACACGTGTACACACAAAGCGGATAAGGAGGGGTCCTCCATGCAGCGCAAATGGCGAAAGCAGATTTCCGACCGAATACACAAGCATACCCCGGCTTTAAGCTTGAAGTTGTCTTCAAGCGAATAACCGGAGTTGCTGTACTCCGGAATAGTAGGAATTTTCAGCTGGACAACGAATCCGCGTATCCATCAAGAAAATCAAAGCAGGCCGGGCCGTCTCGAGAGGGTGGTGGACGGTACATAGAGGTTCGTATGGAGTCCGCAGATGTTGATGAACTCCATAGTGAACGCAGTGGTGGGGTTATGCACCGCTGAAGGATCTGCTCTGTTTAATTGCACTGTCACGAGGTTGTAGGTATGGGTTTGGTGATGGGCCGCCGGGACGCCACATCCGGTCATCAACCGGCACGACAGACCTATACAAGATTATACACGACATGGTGAGGCAGCCTCTCATGGTGGTTAGCCACGATTGGGCCCCTGTACTGTACCATGGGCGGCCACTCCTCTCTTCGACAGCGACCGAAAATAGACGGTACAACCCCATGTCCGAGCTCCCCTCGAAAATCCGGAATAACACAGGCTGATTCCGGAAAACGAGGATCACAATGGTGGTCTTTACACCTCGCCCCGTGGAAGGTGGTCGCTACTCGGACGGACACTTAAGTCCTACCACCACGAACTGTGTCACTCATTTGACATTTTTGGTCACGTGTAGTGAAACTAGAGTCAAAGCCTACGGACGCGAGTGACGTTAACCCTCAAAAATTAAGCTGCATACAAGTGAAGCTAATATAAAGCGTGTAAAATGCCTAACATGGTGGTAAAATAGCGTTCTCTCTCGAAGGCTTGAGCCTGGTTGCTACAAATGATGATTATGATAAAGATGAAAATATACGCAGGCGGGGGCGCCATTCTTCAGTTTTTGCCCCGCCTCAAAAAATATCAAGATCCGGCGCCTCGAAAGATATCAAGGAAAGCCAGCGGGCTATATTCTACGGATATATTCTATTTATTCTTTTTCTCCCCATCACAACAGGTAAGCAGCAACTAATTCACAACTTTAAATTGAACTATTTTAATTGCAGTCCGCACCGTGACCACGAAAGCTGTAAAGTAATCGAAACGTCGGGAAGTCAAAAATGTAAAAATTAAACCAAATTTCAATTTTAATTGACATTATTTGGGCCTCAAAACGGACTTGCGTTTTGCGCGTCCAGTTCTCTTGAATAATTCGAATACAATTATAGACGAGTAACGAGCCCGCACGCGGTATCTTGACATAAACACGTCTCAACACGAATCTACCCGAACCGCACAAGTTTGACCTTGGATCGTGCGTTGCAATAATATGCAACGGACGGTATTAACCGGTTAATTTGTTTTGGAATTAACCGTTTAATACCGGTACTAAACCGTTCATGCGTAAGTAACCGGTAACCTTTATCGTTTGGGTTAGTTAGAAACCGTTCATTATTTTAACCGGTAAACGTAGGAGCGATATAATTTACCGGTATTTTATCAGAATTAACCGCTCTGTTTAAACCGGTTCCGAGCCTTGGTTTAAGCGACTTCAGACACAATGCAACAGAAAAAGTTGCAAAAAGAAGTGACAATTTTTTTTTGTTATTTTTTTCCTATGACCCTATTTGGGTGGTGTTGCATTGGCAACACTAAATTAAGTTGTATTTTTAAATTATGATGGCAACTCTGTCTCTTCCGCCGCACGCTCTATTAAGTGAATACACGTTTTACTAATTTATGCTGTTTTTATTAAGTAGTGGTGACAGTCCAGCCCTATAAAACACAAAGAAACATTCTAACTCGCTACAGGTGGTAAATACATTTTTTCCTAAAAGAATAGTGTTTACCCTTTTATTTATAAATAATCTAGGGTGTAAAAGTGTTTAAATTATTATTTTAGCAAAAACTATGGATTTACCACCCAAAAATGACGATATTTAAAAAATCATAAAAAATAATTGTCGCGTTTCTTTGCGAAATTTTTAGTTACATTGTGTTTGTAGTCACTAAAACTACCACCTGGCTTCGTTTTCGGTAGCAGTCTTGAGATACCCGGTATGAGGACCTACCACCAGTAAAACATGCATGAAGTTGATGTCTACAGATCTTTATCAATAGCTCTTTGAAGAATCTTACATTCAGCAGTGCAGTTCATGTGGCTTAGATAGATGACGACAGAGTATAAGCCAGTATCTTTTATTTAGTTTCAGGAAATATTTAACAATGTAATCTAATGTGTGTTTTATTAGAGTGGGTGACTTCTCGCTAACCATCACCAAGCACTATCGATATTGAGTTATATGTATTCGATGGTATATAAGGAAATTAACAGACCATTTCAAGTACAGTTTAGTTGATTTCATGCTAGATGTCCAGGTTATTAGTGTATGTAAATATGACTCAAATGTTAAACTTATGCAAATATATATATTTGTCACTCACCAAGGGCTGCAAGGTAGTTAAGAAGTTCAAGGGCGCGCATGAGTGTCTCGGGCGCTGGCGGATCCATGAAGTCAAAGTGCACCAGGTCGTCGATACCCAGCTTTTTCAACTGCAAAACTACAGATCCTAAATTTGATCTGCAACGTCAATGCGGACCGTGCGTTAGATGCGTCCAGTCTAGGCATTAGCGACGAGGAGGGAAACCGACTACGCTACATCTTAATGTCTCATATACATGTAATAAATAGCCAAAATTGGCCAGATTTGAAAAATACTAATATTTTGAACAAATGAAATGCCGATTTAAATATCGTGTCATAAAACCGAACAAAGGGAAGTAAACTAAAAATATTGTGTGGTTCGATTTTTCGCAAACATTGTAACTGTGGAATAGGCAACTGAATTAATTGATTAAGGGTTTCGTTTAGGCCAATATAGATTAAGTTCAGTTTACAAAAAGATCTAGTGAAAAATAATCAATCAACATTTAACTGATGATGAAATTAATACATCAATGAGCTAATAGTGCCGCAAGACATATTAAAAGTGCTCAAGCTAATTGAAATCTTAATCCTAAAAAAATTAAAATAAAATTGATACACAGTCACCTCAAAATCTCCGGATACGTGTTGTCTTGCATCTCATTTTTGTATGCCTTTTCTGTGTAGAGCCTGAAACATTTACCGGGCCGCGTTCTTCCAGCGCGGCCGGCTCTCTGTTGCGCCGACGCTTTGCTTATAGGTGACACCAGCAGCGACTCCACTCTTATACGAGGATTGTACACCTTCTGCTTGGCAAACCCTGGGTCAATTACGAACACCACACCGTCTATAGTCAACGAAGTTTCTGCAATGTTCGTCGAGACCACTACTTTACGGCCTATGGCGCCGTTTGCTCTGTTCGGAGGCGCGGGCTCGAATATCCTCTGTTGCAAGTTCGGCGGCAGCGTGGAATACAACGGGATACACTTCAACTCTCCAGCATCTGATGCCAAATTGTCTATCTCGCGTTTGATCCTTTTACAAGCGTCTTCAATTTCCTCTTGTCCAGTGAGAAACAGCAAGATGTCTCCAGCAATCTCTTCACACATGTGTATTTGGACCACTGTACGTATTGCAGCTTCCAAGTAGTCGCGTTCGGGTTGCGGCGTATAGAATATTTCTACTGGATGCGTTCGTCCGGGAATGTTCATCAATGGAGCATTGTCGAAGTACTGCTGGAACTTTCCAGCGTCGAGTGTGGCAGACATAATAACGAGTTTCAAATCCGATCTTTGTTTTATAACTTCTTTGAGGACACCCATAAGTATATCCGTGGCTAAAGTCCTTTCGTGGGCTTCGTCAAGAAGAATTACTCTGTATTGCTCCAGCATAGGGTCTGACATAGCTTCGCGGAGCAACATACCGTCTGTCATATATTTGAGAACAGTTTGAGGACCAGAGCAGTCTTCGAAACGGATACTGTAACCAACTTGCTGTCCTAAAGCCACATCCATTTCTTCGGCGACACGCTGAGCTACGGACATTGCTGCCACTCTCCTGGGTTGTGTACACGCAACGCCTTTTGATCTACCAACCGTCACAGTGGCGAACTCGACTGACCATTGCGGTATTTGAGTAGTCTTTCCTGAACCTGTTTCACCCACCAGGACCACACACTGGTGGGTGTTTAGGAGTCTCATGAAGTCATTTTTATACTCCCATACAGGAAGGCCCAGACGGCGTCGAAGTAGTTCGTGGTATCGTTGTGAGAGGGGAAGGCCTGCGGAAAAATATTGCAATTAAAATTGCGAATACATAAAATACAATGATGTGGTGTTGGGCAGATTGTTGTTGTAAACTTTTTGGTTTAAAATAATTATATTGTTATAGTCAAATGTTATTGGCATACCTGTGAAAGGGTTTACGCCAGGCGTGCTAGTTGCCGTGGGCGGCATGCTGCTGCCCAGGGTTGCAACTGCTGTGTCAGAAGATTCCCCACTGCTGCTACCAGACTTGGCAGCGGCAGCCGCCTTTTCCTCCCTTGGGATAGAAAATTTATCAATTTAAGTTTCATGACATTGCTGCGAGACTCAAATATATAAAAAAAGTAAATATAACATAAAATCAATTGTAATTTGGACAAAAAAATATATAATATCTGACTAGTTTGAGGAATACAAAGAGCTTAAACGTTTTTTGCTATGTAGTACTTACAATGATCGAATAGAGAACACAAGGTGACTTTGTGTTATTCACAAATAAAGCAGTATGAGCATTTGAGATAAATGACCACAATAGTAACTCAATAACACAATGAGGGAGTTCCCCTGAACATAAATAGTGGAATATGAGATAATCAACCCGCACTAGGCCAGCGTGGTGGACTATATGGCCTAACCACTCTCAATCATAGTCTCGATTGTAGAGGAGGCCCGTGTCCTGCAGTTGGACGTAGATGGGCTGATACACACACACATGAGATAATCATTTTGAAATTAAAGCTTCTAGATAGTACTGGATTCCTTAGACCTAATGGCGATTGAGTAATATTTGTAAATCAGAGATCTTAATTTCAATAATTTTAACCAAGGGACACAAAATAAAATAGTATAAGTATTAAAAAAATATTAATACTAGACTAGACTGCCTCAGTGGCGTAGTTGTACTACGGTACGCTTATAAAGCTGAGGTCTCGGGTTCGAATCCCGGGTTGGGCAAAGTGATATTGGATTTTTCAATTCATTATCAGACCAGAGTCAGGAATTTGTGCCCGATATGGCGATAGGCTCGCCACCTATCACATTGTGGGACGGAACATACAAAGCGAAAAGTGGGTGCCCTGGCACCTCTGCCTACCCCTTCTGGGAAAAAGGCGTGAGTTTATGTATGTATGTAAAAAAATATTGCATAGCAGCAACAAAACTTGATGCAATAAAAGAAACTGGAAACTGCAATGTTGCACCATGTAAAGCAATTGGTATGCAATTGTGAATACAGGTTATATCAAGTAATAAAAAAAGAACAACTATTTGTTTGAGCCCATATATGTCTTACTGCAGGGCATGGGCCTCCTTTGCAATAGGGTATTTGACTGATCATTTTTTTCTTTTATTTTGCATCAAAACACAAATACCATTAAAATAATATATTTGACGGCGCAGGCAGTCCTGGCGCCATCTGTTGAGTTTGTAGGAACAAGATTGACAGTTGTCAGTCAAGCGGAGCGTCTAATCGATGGAGCGCTGTCATGTTTTGGAGAAGTGGAATATGGAGTTTTTGAAGAGCTGCGCACCACGTCTCAGACGAATCGCTATAGTTCCTCACAATATATTATTCTTATCGAATCAAAATGACTTGGTTTGTAATCTGGCTGTGAAATCATTCCAAATGCCCAAATGCCCACGCATGACGCTCTGGCCGATTCTGGTATAGGCGATGATCCGCCTATATATTTATGTCAAAACAGTCTTAAAGTAGATTGTAATATGAGGCAAATATAAGTATTTTAAATTAAAGAGTGGGAGTGTAGTGGGGACATCTTGCTATCTCTTTCATGTGCATACATTGTAATGCATGTTAAGATTAGTAACGTCACTAGTATTGTTTTTTCTTTTCTTTTACTTCAACTACAAGATTTAAAATGTTTCTAAGTTGTATAATTCTGAACGGTTTTACAAAATTCTTTGTTGGTTATATTCTGGATATGGATACCTTTTGATGAATACAATAAAAAATGGAGTCAAATACCCTATTGAGTATGGTTGAGAGAGATCAAGCTATATAGTTCACTACACTGGCCAAGGTAGGGCAGGTCGGCAGACTTTACATACCATACAAATTCTTACATATTGCTATGGTATAGGAGTTTTCTAATGTTGTTTTCCTTCATCTTTTTCTTGTGGATGGTGATTGGGTATCATTACACACATGACTCCCAAAAGCCAGAGTATTGCCCTGGGATTTAACCATCATGTACATGTTGAAAGCCATGTTGGGTCCATTACTGGACAGAACTTATACATTGAACAAAAAAAAAAACACTATCTGCCATACTCAGAGATATTTAATTTCAATTAATTTATTACTCAGTGTAGATTGTACGAAGATAATCTTTACCAAGGATCAATTAAATTAACATTATTTTTTATGTTATTTATTTTTGTATAAAATTTTTATATCTCATACAATGTCCTACACCGATGTGATGCATTTAAAACGTTTCATCATTTGTGTTCTTAAAAATACTTTTATTGGACTTACTAAATAAATCAATTGTTTACATAGACTGTATATTTTTTCATGGATGCATATCCAAAGTAGTCTTTGGAACACAGATATAATATTCATTTGTAAAGTGGGAATCTAAGAATTTAAATTATATGAGCAATAAATTAAACGTATTCTTTAATAAAATAAGCAATTATTTGAATAAACATTTTATTAGCCGTATTGTTCAAAGGGCTAAATTTTAATCCCGCGCTAGTAAAAACTATTTTGTAACCTACAAACACATGTTCCGGTATATCCCTTGAGACCACGTCGCCGCAGAACCATGGTATGATAAACCCCAGGGACTACACTACGAGCTTCATTTTTTTCTTAAAACTTTGTGTGAAACAAAAGTTTAAAAACGTAGAATGTAATTTTAGTACCAACTAGATTTGATTGTTTATAAATTTAAAATGATGGCAATGAAGATTATATTAGGAAATTACATCCCCGACACCTCAAATACGCAAATAGTAAAAAACTGCAGCAATAATTCTTCAATAGTTAAAATAGTCATCAGTAAATTGATTTAATATCCTCATTATATTGTTTCTCCCCGCAATCTTATGAATTTGTGTAAATAACAAAAAGGCAACAAATGTAGAGGCATGGCGTCCTAAACAAAATAAATCGTGTAACCAACCTTTTTCTTTTTATAAATGGGTCCATTACTTCAATTCTTCGCTTCGACATTGTGGTTCACAACTTAAAACTACAAGATAATTAAACTATAACAAATTACTTTAATTTTCCTATTAAAATTTAGACAACCGACAAGATGGCTGCTTCACAGTTTCACTCCAAAAAAAGTTTTATCAGTTCTATTGTCTATTGATTTGTGTCCACTTTTGTCAATGTCTATGGTGCGATGAAAAGTTTTGCTGAAAGGAGTTGACTGAAGATTTATTTTGTATTCTTATTTTATTTTAGAAGAGAATGTATTCTGAGTTCTGATCAATAGAATATTTTAAGATTAGAAACGATGAGAATTAAATAAGTAAATTAATAAAGATTATTTTTAAAAGAAAACTATACAATTTATGCTAAAAATAACACAAATAAACTTAATAAGAGTGGAACGAAACGTAACATTCCAATAAAATGTCAGTCTGCGAAAACTGCGTATTTTGACCGCGCGATATTTTTGTCGAAATTTTGTAAATTACTTTTGTAAATTTGTAAATAGCACGTGGTTATAATTATGTAAATATTACAGTGTGTTTACATTCGGAGAAATATTGCCTTTGGTTGTAAAGTGAATGTGGTATAGTGTTGTGTCGAACGACTGTCGAGAATTACTGATGTGAACCGACATTTACGCAAATATACAATTTCATTAAGTTTGATCTCTAGTTCCCACAGACGTGAGTAACATAAATATGTCTATAATATTATTTTTTGTGAATGTAAGCATGTTAAAGATTTCAGTACGCAGAATCCAAAATGGCGGATTCTATGTTCATACGTCTATTTTTGTTTACTTTCTCATTTTATTACATCGTAAACATGGAAGCCGTATCGTTGTTGTTTCTATAAATACTTTTGTAAAATATTAGTGAATTGCATGTGATATTGAATTGTTGCGGCAGACGACCGGTCATAGGTTAGTGAACCTGTTGTGACATGTTCCTATTTTTTTCTTACTTTGTCAGTAAAGAAACCTTAGTAGTCTTTGAAACCGAACTTTACCGTGAACTAAAAATCCTATTTTTATGTGGATTCAATTTTTTTGCAACACTTTTGCTTTTGAAGTAGGGTACTACCTTTTGTAAGTAGACTTTCAAAATTTATGGTGACGTTTTATTACCATAAAAGCATTTTATCAGAAATGAATGACTCCTCTTCAAAACAATAATAGCTAACGAAGGCATTTTATTTATAAATATTGTGTAAATGTATTAAACTTATTCATGGGAATTGATCCCTTTATTGTTATAATAATATCTGCTATCTTATTTCCGATGCACTGGTCGAATTAAATGATAGGGCCATTGACCCCTATTTTCAGATAATTTGCACCAGTAACTTTAGGAATAGGAAAATGAATAAATAAACCTTTCTGTGAGCCAATATGTTTCCCATTTTTTATAAAATGCATGTTGTTTATTGCTTTAGCTATATTCTATGCCACAGGCAAAAAACTTACGTTATATAAATGGGTCTAAATTCACTATAAATCAAATATTCTGTATTTCATATCTACTCATATATGGGGCATTCCACGCGAAGCGGACAGGTAAAAAATCGCGATGTTTCTGATTTCAGAAATATTTGAGTATGTTCTACCTATATATGTCCTTGATTCGTGTATCAAATATTTTTCTAATATAGTGACTGGTTAAAGAATTAAGGAACTTTGAAATTTTGGCCAACTGGTGGGCATACAGTACTTCAAAGGCGATTATCTAGTCAGAAAATTATTGATTAAAATAATTAAACCACTGGATTTAAAACTTCATTTAATGAGCTTTTTAATTGCATTTTTGGATATTAAAATAAATTATTTTGTTCCAATTTTTTTTTATTTTTTATTTTTTAACTTCGATTTTCACAAACTTAGACCATTTCGATTTTTTTTTTGAACATCCTTGCCAAGTTTTATAATGGGCGTGGAAGTGGTTTACGAGCTATGCTGGGAATACTGCCCAAGCGCGGCGTCCTGCGCGAGTTACGTGAAACTATCAATAAAATAAAATCACTTCCGACCGAATAGTTTGCATATTTAAAACGATATAAATACATTTTAAACACTTTTTAGATACCGTAAAATCATACAACTATAGTCCTGAAATACAAATATGGTCCATTACCATACTTTGACATTTTGTTCGTTCCTTTATGTCTTTTATGGATTAATAAATCACTTTTTACTTATGATATTACATTTACGTAACATATTTTTATATTAAATCAGTAGTCCATGAGTACAACAATTTAATTTAAAAAGTCACCGGGTACAATTGCTATTTTTTTGCATTTGACCCTCTCCAGTTCAGCAACTTGAAAAAGCGCTCTTTTAGTGCTGCGTGTTTAAGGAGGCTGAATTTGCAATTGTATATCCCTGTTTGTTTGGTTGTGTATTTATGGCATGCTTTCTGCTGAGTCAGTCTTCTGTTTTTAATATCAGAAAGACATAATTCCATTTGTCGATTTGAATAATATTTATATGATCTGGCTCCAGGCTTCTTCCTTGACATTGTTTTCAAATCCCTGATGTAATTCTAAATTTGTTTTAATTGGTTTTTAATTATTATCCAAGAAAACCGTTGGACTATTGTTTTAAACAAAGTATGAAAATTAGAATAAACTTGCCTAAGTATTAAAATAATTAACTGATATAAAAAAACAGCTATAATATAATAAATACAAACATATTACCTTTTAAAAAAATAAATTGTAGGACTGGGCAGCTACATATACTTATTTTTTTAAATAAAAGTTAGGGGAGTTTTGAAAACACGCAATAACTGATTAATTCCGCACCGCTCGCTGTTGATTTCACATACTAGCTATCGCAATTGCTCTTAATTTCAACGCCTACATCCATTCTAGTCAAATGTTGTCAAAAAAATCGCTGAATGGAACCCATTAATAATACAATATGTCAAAGTATGGTAATGGACCATATTTGTATTTTAGGACTATAGTTGTATGATTTTACGGTATCTAAAAAGTGTTTAAAATGTATTTATATCGTTTTAAATATGCAAACTATTCGGTCGGAAGTGATTTTATTTTATTGATAGTTTCACGTAACTCGCGCAGGACGCCGCGCTTGGGCAGTATTCCCAGCATAGCTCGTAAACCACTTCCACGCCCATTATAAAACTTGGCAAGGATGTTCTATACAATACTAGCTATTTTAATAAAAAAAATAAAAAAAATCGAAATGGTCTAAGTTTGTGAAAATCGAAGTTAAAAAATAAAAAATAAAAAAAAAATGGAACAAAATAATTTATTTTAATATCCAAAAATGCAATTAAAAAGCTCATTAAATGAAGTTTTAAATCCAGTGGTTTAATTATTTTAATTAATAATTTTCTGACTAGATAATCGCCTTTGAAGTACTGTATGCCCACCAGTTGGCCAAAATTTCAAAGTTCCTTAATTCTTTAACCAGTCACTATATTAGAAAAATATTTGATACACGAATCAAGGACATATATAGGTAGAACATACTCAAATATTTCTGAAATCAGAAACATCGCGATTTTTTACCTGTCCGCTTCGCGTGGAATGCCCCATATGATGATATGCCCAAGCAGCATTCAACATGTTTATGTTGTTAGCAATTAAAAAGTAATATCAAAATATTGTGATTAACATGTGAGGCAATAATCATTACCATTTTCCTGGTTGTTTGACATCAATTCCATTGACTCACCACACATAACAATTAGACTGCTCAGTTCTATTAATTGATGTTAATTAAGGCAATTGTCATCAATAATTGTGGTTGGCTAGGGTTTTTGCATTGGCTCAGTTTCAAAGAATTAACAATGGGATCACACTAATACTAGATTTTGAACACATTTTCCTTCAAATAAGTGATTAATTAATTAATCAAATGAGCAATTATTCTATTACATTACTAATAAATTACAAATATGTCACTATTCAATAAAACAAAATGTAGAATTTAACATTTTTTTCTTTTATTGTACTGAATGGTGAGGCAAGCATGTCATTCGTCTGATGATAAGCTATACAACTGCTCATGGATAGTTGCAAAACCAAAAAACACCTTGAATTACAAAGCAATGTGTGGCACTCCACCGCACTCTGCATCCTGAGACAAAAGATGTTATTTCTCAATATGTCCAGAAGTTACTCTAGCTACAATATCCTTCAAACCGAAACACAACAGTACATTTACACTGCTGTTTGGCGAGAGAAATAAACATGCATGCAACATGAAGTCAATCCAAGTTATTTTATAAATGTAAAAAATTCTTAGATTTATGCGAATGTTACACATTGAAACAAAACTATTATTTAAGGATTTTAATGTAGATTTGAGATTGATTTTTAGTTTCTGACGTTTCAAATACTTTACAGCTTTAATCAAAATAATACCATATTTATTATTTACAAATTTGTTAAAAGAAATACTGGTGCAGACAACTTGTTAAAAATAGTCACAGAAGTGTGAGGTACTTAATGTAATTGGTAGAATGCATTTGCATGACACAATTGTATTTTCTTGACATGAGGCTAATCTTGTATAATCATTACGAATTGCTATGCTAGGCAACTCTTTAGTAGGTCAGATTTGTGCACACTTAAAAGTTTTTAGATTGTCATCTTATGATGTACCTGTCTAAATATACATATATAAAAGCAATGCATTTAATATCATATTACCAACATTTTAGGAAGGAAACAAAATTGACAGATTTAAGTAATTACTGTTATATTCAATGAAACTACTCGAGTGTCAGACAACAACTGAAGAGAATTTATTCAAGTGTAGGCACTTTACAAAAGAGTATTATATATACAACATCTTCCCCTGTAATAAAAGTAACATATACAATTTAAAAGACAAAACTTAAACAAACAACTAAAAATATCGTTATCTAAACAAATACAAAACCAAATATCCTAACCTAACAATTAAAAAGTGAATATAATAAAATTTAATTATTTGATATACCAAAAACAATATATTCAAGACATTGCCATACAGAGATAGGTAGGTAAATAAGAATGAGTTTAATTAGAAGTTTGGCCAGTGATACGTTGTTCAGCAATTTTTTTCGCTCTGCGAGTAAGGGGCCCAGACGTGGGTATTTCTATTCTATTGCTTTTATTATCATAATTTAATTGTGCCTTTCTATGTTCAGTACTTTCATTCGCCCTAGCGCCGCTTACATCAGTGCTAGAACTGGTTTTCGATAAATTAGTTTTATTTTCACATTTAATTAAATGGCGACGATTTCGCCGGTATCTACTGCCAGTGTTATTTTGTACGATATATGATCTAGGGGTTGCCTGCTTCATAATTATTCCTCTATATTTAAGTTTCCCATCTAAACAAATAACTGGGTCACCTTGTTTTAGTTCCGGCAAAGTTTTAGAATTTTGGTCATAATACTTTTTTGCATAGTTTTGTTTCTTGATCATAATTAAATATTCAGATGGGTCGACCGGTTTTGGTTTAAGAATACAAGGGTTTACAGGTAGCTGACAACGAAGTCTCCGACTCATCAATAACTGTGCAGGCGAGCTCAAACCATCCCTGGGCGTGTTTCTAAAATTTAAAAGTGCGAGATAAAAATCACCCTTACTGTGTTCTGTTTTTTTAGCATATTTTTTACTGTCTGTACTGCACGCTCACTTTTACCATTTGACTGAGCATAACGTGGTGATGATGTAACATGATCAAATCCCCACGTTTGCGCAAAATTTTTGAATTCGCGACTAGAGTACTGAGTTCCGTTATCACTAATCAGCACACTCGGAATGCCATGACGCGAAAATATTTCTTTCATATTTTGAATGACCTCGTTAGACATCAAATTATTTAACTTACTAACTTCGATAAAATTCGAATAATAGTCTACCAAAATTAGATAGTACTTTCTTTTGTACTCGAAAATGTCTGAGCCTACAGTGTGCCATGGTAGTTCGGGAATTTTAATCGGTAGCATGGGTTCTTTACTGGGTGCATTTGAATGCTCCTGACAAGTGTGACACCTTTTTACAAAAAGTTCTATGTCATTTGACATACCAGGCCAGAAAATCACCTGTCTTGCGCGCCGCTTGCACCTATCTATACCTATATGGCCCTCATGAACTATTTTGAGCATACTCTCTCTTAAATTTTTTGGAATTATGACTAAATGATCTCTAAAAATTACATCATCGACAATGAACAATTCATCTTTGAATGACCAGTAAAACTTAACTTTATCATCGATATTATATTTATGGTTGGGCCATCCATCCATGATATATTTTTTTAATATTTGCATTTCTTGATCTGTTTTGCTTTCCCTCTTTATCATTGTTAACTTATCGTTCGATATGGGTATGTTTCCTACGATCATTCGAACTTGATGAATAATATTATTGCATATTTCTTCACTGTACAAGTCGGGAAGCGGCGCACGAGACAACATGTCGGCAATATACATATATTTCCCGGGAACATATGTAACAATAAGATCATAGCCTTGTATTCTTAGTAGCATGCGTTGCAAGCGTGCCGGGACCGACATCAAGGGTTTTTTAAAAATACTTTCTAGTGGTTTGTGGTCCGATTCGACTACAACCCCTTTTTGTCCATAGACATACTGGTGAAACCTTTCACACGCGAATACAATAGCTAGCATTTCTTTCTCCACTTGCGCATACCTTCTCTGCGCGTCAGTAAGTGTGCGCGATGCGTACTCGACCGGGCGGCCGGCCTGCAGCAACACAGCGCCCAGCGCGTCGCGCGACGCATCCACCGACAGAACCACAGGCTGAGCTGGGTCATAGAGCGCAAGCACCTCCGCACACGTAACCGCTTCTTTTAGTCTGTTAAATGCATCCTGCTCGCTATCTTCCCAACGCCATTCATTATTTTTCTTTAACAAGTTTGTCAAAGGGATCGCTATTTCGGAGTAATGAGGAATAAATTTTGCTAAGTAGTTTACCGCGCCTAAAAATCTCTCTAATTCCTTTCTGTTTTTTGGGGATTGCAGTTCTTTAATAGCTCTGATTTTTTCACTATCTGGCCTAATACCGTTCGCATCGAATACGTGGCCCAAATAAGTTACTTTTTCAACACCAAATCTACATTTTTCTTTGTTGAATTTTAAGTTATTTTCTCTAGACCTCTCTAATAGTGCCTTAAGACGCCTGTCATGTATTTGCTTAGTCTCACCCCAAACAATGACGTCATCGATATAATTTTCTACACCCTCTAAACCTTCTAACAGCTGGCGAAGTTTTCCGTGAAATACTTCTGAAGCGCAATTTATTCCGAATGGAAGGCGCATAAATTGATAGCGACCAAAGGGTGTACTGAATGTGCATAAGTCTGCGCTTTCATCATCTAACGCTATCGTCCAGAACCCCGAGTATGCGTCTAAGACAGAGAAAAATCGCGCGCCATGTAGGCGTGACGCCAGCTCGGAAACTGTCGGAAGCTGAAAATGTGCCCGCTGTACTGCTTTGTTTAACTCACGCGGATCTAAACATACACGTATGCCGTTGTCTTTTTTCGCCACAAGCACTAACGGGTGAACCCATCGCGTAGGATGTGTCACTTTCCTGATAACGCCTAAACGTTCCATTTTATTTAATTCTACTTGTAACCGGTCGCGTAACCCGTGAGGAATTTTTCTAGATGCACATATTGCAGGCGGCACAGTTTTATCCACGACTATGTGATATTTACCCGGTAAACATCCTAAACCTTGAAACAAATCGTTGTAGTTCGACAATTCAATCGATTGAATACGTTTCACCAGCCCTAAAAACTCGCATGATTTCTGTCCCAGCACACTACTACAATTCATATCGGCGATGACGAATTTTAATTTGTAAATAACATTTTTATAAGACCACGGTAAAATACAAATTCCTTTAGTGGGTATTACATCATGCGTATATGAAAATAACGGTATATTTCTTTTAATGATGAGGGATTTGTCAAACCCTAATTCACAAAATCTACGATAAGATAATACATTGCAATCGGCCCCCGTATCGAGCTTAAATTTTTCTACCCCGTTTGCACACGATAGTTCTTCCGACCAATTCTTTGAACCGCTATTTTCATTTCCCAACACAAGGGTTGAAATATAAAAAGAATCATTCCCCGATTCACTGTAATTATCATCGTCACATTTACCTTCGTATACCTGATTCACTCTATTCAGGCGATTATTACTGAAATAATTTAACTTACAATTGCGCGCAAAGTGTCCACGATTACCACATGTAAAGCAGGTCACTCGCCGAGCCGGGCACCCGACTCCGGTGTCGCATCGCGCGCCCCCACAGGCTGCGCACGGCGCAGCAGGCACCGCCTGAGCTCGCCAACCGCTTCCGCGATCGGCGCCACGCGTGCAAACCATGAGACCGCCGCCGCGCCCGCGTCCGCGCGCATCGCCAGCGCCGCCTGCGCCCTGCGCGCGCGGTTTCCGTGCCTGCGCAGGCCGGTTGTGCGCCATGTAGCCCACACTGTCCACATGCACAGCGCCCTCTTCGCCTCCGCCACTCGACATATGAATTTCACTCTCTCGCGACGCTTCCACTGCTTGACAAATCTTGATCGCCTTGTCGAGGTCGAGATCTTCGCATCTCAGTAACCGGTCTCTGACCGTGGCCTCACGAATCCCACACACGATTCGATCCTTGATCAGATCATCTTCTAATGACGAGAATTTGCAGTTTTTACTAAGAAGCCGTAACGAGGTTACATACTGCAAAATAGATTCCCCATCTTCTTGGTTTCGCGTAAAAAACTTGTATCTCAACAACGTGGTGTTAGATTTTGTTTCGAAATAACTATCGAACTTTTTCAATAGCACGTTGACGTCATCTCGTTCGAGTTCGTTCTCGAATGTAAATGTCTGATATATATCAAATCCATCTGGACCGATGAGATTCACCAATAAGCTGGCTTGTACACTCGAGGGTTCAGTTTGTACTCCTGATGCTTTCACAAACAAGAGGAATTGTTGCCTCCATTTCTTCCAAGCATCGGCGCGACCCACAGGCCCACCGGCGCCGTCCATATTAAGTTCTAATGGCGGACGTGCATGCTCCATTGTAAATCACTATTCGTGTTACTTTCACCGTAAATAGCAATTTTTTATATCTCCAACTGCGAGACAGATTTCCCTTTATTGAAATCACGCTATTTTATGACTTTAAACGTACAAATAATCACAAAACCGCTGCCACCATGTTATATTCAATGAAACTACTCGAGTGTCAGACAACAACTGAAGAGAATTTATTCAAGTGTAGGCACTTTACAAAAGAGTATTATATATACAACAATTACAAAGTAAAATAATCTATGACTGCGTCAGTGGCATAGTTGTACTACAGTATGGTTACAAAGCTGAGGTCTCGGGTTGGAATCCCGGGTTGGGCAAAGTGATATTGGATTTTTCTATTCATTATCAGCCCAGAGTCAGGAATTCGTACCCGATATGGCGATAGACTCGCCACCTATCACATCGTGGGATGGAACATACAAGGCAAAATGTGGGTGTCCTGGCACCTCTGCCTACCCCTTCTGGGCAAAAGGCGTGAGTTTATGTATCTATGTATGTAAAATAATCTATAAAATAGTAAAATATAGATTAAAAACAGGTTATTTTCTAAAGTAATTAAATTATTATTTCAGTGCATTGAATGTCAAACAATAAATCAATAACAATGTTACAATACAACATAATATTATGCTATAGGTTGGCAGGCATTAAAGTGTAATTTCATATGAACCTAATTTTTTGTATTTTTTTTTGAGCATTAATTGTGAAAAATTTCCTTTTATTACTGTTTTTCATTATTTTGCTACTTCATAAATACCCAATTTGTCTTTCTATTTCTATAAAATTATAAATAAAAGCATACACATTCTAACATAGCTTTTCTAACATGTAGAACAAAATAATTGCTAGTGATTGTATGCATAGATTGTGCAGAAGTAATTATCTTGACACTTGATAGTCATTGTTTTATTATCTGACTTTAATCTGACTCATCCATTACTCACAATTTGTCATTATTGTGTGTGTGTAAATCCAGAATATAATAGGAGGCCTAAATGTGAATCAGTTATTGCCTCATTAGTGTTTTGATGTATACTATAGGCATTGATTTTGAAAGTTGGGGTTTAATTCAGTGGTAGGTAAATTATAAACATGATTTATTTCATACTGGATGTTTTGAAATATTAACAATAGGCATGACAAATTATTTTAAAATCATGTTCTGTAATATGGATACACATTTATTATATACGAAATAATCTATATGTCAAGAATTAACAAAGGTTTAACACAGTTTTAAGTCATTTTTCTAATCATCTTTCAATAGTGCACAGAAAAAGCTAGTAGGTGTCATGACGTCCGTTATAACATCACCACTAGGTAAACATGTTATTGTGTATACGCGCAGCGAAGAAAGTTAACGAAACAAAAACATATTTCGTTTGATTAAAATGAATTCTATAGTCTATAATAATTCCACATTTCTAAAGAAATTGGTAATGTTTACGGCAGGTTTACATAGGCGTGACGTCATGCGTCGTGACTAGCGTTTCCGTCAAAATGGCCGATTGGAATATTTTGTACTTTTATTTTATTGAAAATCTTGTTATCTCCAATTCTGGATTAAAACTTAAACATCGTTTTAAACCCCTCTAATATGTATTTCCCCCTAACATCATAATATATTTCATATTTTAATACTGTCGTCACGCCTATTATGTTAAAAATATACTCTATTGAAAAATAAGAATATTATTGTATAGAACTGAGATTCTGTTAACTTCTCCAAATGTTCATTGTCAAATGTAAATAAATAAAAAAATAAATCTTAGATTTAAAAGCATACTCTAGCTCCTCGGTAAACAATCTGCTTCATCAATGTCCAAGAAACTAAGGTTATACTGCTCCATAATAAACCTGATCTGGATATATTATGGTATCCAACTGTGGTTGTCAGAAAGCAAATTCGACTTTGATGCCTTCAGAGAGCTCAAAACTGTATTCATCTCACCAGGGTCAATTTCCAAATTGCAAGCATATCCGGTGTGCTGTGTGTGAAGTGAAGTGAAGTGCATGAGTGCCTGGAAATCCCAACCATATTGGAAGAAGTTATATGTGACTCTGATAACTACAAGAATCAATTATCAATAAGTCCAAACCCATTCAAAAGACTCAAGAGAGCTGACTTGTTGTCTAACTAAGGGAAGATGGAGCAGTGTCTCTATCGCCAAACCCCCGCCTCATGCACCTACCTGATCCCTCATATAGCCTAGGCAACTGATCAAATATCAAGGGATCAATATTAAGGGTCAAATAGGAAAAAAAAAGACAATTGCATTGCTAATCATTCATGCCCGGTACTGGTGTCACATATCCTGTAAAAACCATAGGATACATATAAGTGACTCAATTATTAATTCTTGATGAAATGTTGTATTTTTGTGTAAAATATACAAAAACAATGAACATTTCCATAAATATGTAATGTTTTTCTTCCCAGATGGTAGTTCGCTGGGCGAACCTCTCATTGTGCCTGTAGTAAACACATCCAACACCATGGGACAACAGACTTCAAGGAAAAGTAAGTTTTATTTTATTTCATAGAAAGTACCATTTTATTTGGCATATCACATACGAGATAGCATCAGAGGATAATCAATAGCTGTCTTACCCTGCCCCTGCCCCATCATTTTGAATTTTTATAGTCAAAACCACACTGACCAATGAAGTATTTTTGTTTCATTTGTGTTTTTCCTATTTCTTACTGGTCGGTATCATTGCGCCAATGTTCTACCTAGACTGTAATGCTTCGATCATCAGTGCATTGTAATTGATATGACTACCATGTTATAATAATGTGGTAAATTATTTTTTCAAATAATATTTTTATTTTTTTCTGAGTAATTTCTTTCCGGTTTAAAGACAATCTAGTGCCCTTTATATACTTGCTTACTTGCTTGGTGTCAATTCGTAGCGTGCCGCTGATATTCCTGGCAGACAGAACTCAGTAGTGAATGCGTGGCCGACACAGTCTCACTGTTTACACGAATAATTTATCAATGTTGTGTGATGGTGTTGTAGGCGGAGAGTGCACGTGCGGCTGCGGCGCGTGGGAGAGGCGGAGATACGCGGAATCGCCCAGCAGCGTCCACAAATACGTCAGCGCGGTCACTGACAGGTACACATCTGTTATTTTCTTAATTTTACCGAGCCGAGCTTATAATCGAGTATACTGATATAGCTTGTCAATCTCCCCATATTCGATACCGACGTGGGATGGGCTACAAATATTTTTGATTTATGTTTCAGAATGATTTGGCTTTTCATTTGTTTTCTGGAAATTATCTTGGACACATATTGGTTTTTAAATAGAAAAAAATGCCTTCATTGTTCGTTCTGGAAATACTGGATCTCACGGTAAACAGGCCAGGCACTGAATCTGATTATTCCTGTGGTTATAGCCCTAATTTATGTAGCCTTCAAGTCGATATAATCCTAAAAAACACTGGAAATCTCGACACACGAATCAGCCTGTTAAAATCCAGATCACACCTATTCTTACAACTCCTGTAAGCCAAAATCACCGGCTGTGCTATTTAAACATCCCTGCAATAAGGTGTATTTTCGTTTGCAGATGGAGCAGGGAGTGCGCGTGCCGGCGGCGTCGCTGGCGGCGGCCCGCGTGCGTGTGCACGGCCTACAGGCGCGTCAGCGACGCTTGCAGGGATGACAGGTCCACTATATACAATAATTTACTATCAAAGTAGTGAATATCTTGAAGAAAAGATGTCTAACGCTTGGGAAATTATGAGATAACAAACAAAATGCAGTTTGAATTAGTGTTTGGCTATTTATTAGATATGGAATATACTCATTTGATTTAACTGAATATGTATAAATTTCTTTTTTGGTATTAAATTAAACAAGGTCCGCCTCAATCGTATTCTCTATTGTAGAGGAGGCCCGTGCTCTGCAGTGGGACGTACATGGGCTGATATAGAAACTAAACAAGAAAGTCATTGTCACTTAGTTGCAAACTCATATATCCTTAGATATTGTTTAGCAGTTGATAGTGAGTGTCATGACCTCTTTATTTATATTAGTGTTTGATTGTAGGTTAGCGGCTGTGTTGACACTGGGTGCGCGTGATCTACGCAGAGAGCTCGACGCCATCGTCATCAACGCAGGTTAATACATTCAACTATTTATCTAGGGGATTTAATGTAAATCAGCCTCCCCATGGTAGTAGTCACCCACTATGAAAATATAAGCTGTCTGAAATATTATTTACACCGGAAGGGTTTCTCGCCTCGAAAATTATCTGAAGGATATAAAAAAGTTGGATCAATTTGTCAAATTCGATAGTCTTATGGCGGTTATGTCATGCGATATTGGCATAGTATTCTCGAGAAACTGCTCATGTATATGGCGCCTGAATCTGCAATGACATATAAATATGGGTGAGATTGCAAATTTCGTTTCCAGTGTTACCTGTGTCCTGGTAGGGAATACCCCACCACTGACTAATAAGTCTTATTAAGTGGTTTTACACACATTAAATAGTTTGATATAAAAATTTAACACCAAGTTACAATTTTCAAGCCACTAAATAGCCTTGGTGATGTGGCCTTACAACTTCTGTCATTGCAAAATATTATCTCGGATCGTTGTTTAGCCACACAGTACTTAGAGATACTGACAACATTGTATTACATTCCTTACAAAGACATTGAATAATTGTGTGTGCTAATTTTGTTGCCAGTGGAATTGTGATGTTAATAATTCTATAGTGTATCTATTTGACCTGAGCTTCTTAAAATGCATGTTGATCACAGATTAGGTGTCCTAGAGTGGTGGTAATTTTTTTGCTTGAATTGTTATATAAGTAGTGCCAGTGATACCAATTTACTACAATCCAATACAAGTATTGGTAGATGATTGGGTGGATATTATGATGTATGTATCAAATTTACAATTTCCAGAAGCGGACACAAACAGGGAGAATGGAGAGCCCACGGCAGAGGTTTATGTCCTGTCTGTAGCACCTAGGAGGTAAAAATATATTACAATTTTTATGCTGATAGCCATTATTATTTTGTGTAATTTGATAACCCATTTCTGTTGCAATATTTTGTTATAGACATAATATAACTTGGTAAGGTATCTTGCGATGACAATGGCATTTGGCAAAACTATAAAAAATGTCATTGTGTTCATTGAATAATTTTATGACTAAGTATTTCTATACATTTCTGTATAGTTTTTGATTGATTCGTGATATAAAATAAATAAAGAGACTATTAACAACAATAAATAAAAACAAGAAGTATCAAGCAATTTCCGAAGTAGTATATCGGGCTGCCATATTAATACTAAAATCGATCTTAGCGACTTCAATAAAAACAGAATATTTTTGCCAATCTGTGTGTACGGCTGAAATTGTATCTTCATGAGTACTTTGATTTTGTTCCAGTGCTGAAGGAGAGAGTTCACAAGAAGGGCGAAGGAACGAGCTGTCGCAGCCAAACGATGGGTCTATAAGATTGCATCCACACTTCCAAGTGAGTTCATTAACAATGGTCTATAAATAAAATACGTTGGAAGTTTTTTAGATTAAACTATTTTTTAAGATGTGTGTAAGCATAAAAAAATATTTTTACTTTCAAATAATTCCGAACTAGATATAAAAAAAAAGTTTCTGTAGACACTCCCGAAGACTCGCCGAGCTTCAAATCCTGGTGTGATTTCATTGCGTGCCACTGTTGATCTTGGCTTACAAGAGTTGCAGTGGTGGGTGTGAGGGCGGGACAGTCTCCAAACATGGATATTTAGTCTGTATTGTTTAATGTGTGTTTTGAAGGCAGTATGTGTAACAGTTGCATGTTGTGTTGTTGCAGGTGGTGTGCGGCGGCGAGGTGCGCGCGGTGCTGGTGCGCGCGCCGCCGCTGCCCGCGCTGCCGCCGCCCGCGCGCGTGCACACGCAGGCACGTGCACGCTTACATCATTATTATCTTTATTTTATTGCAATGTATGGCGACAATCATGTATTTCGCCTGATGGTTAGCGATACGACCGCTCATGGACAGTGTCAAAACACAAACAACATTATGAATTAAAAAACAATGCTTGGCATTCCACCATACATATATGGTTATCTCATTATATCCATACAAATATTACTCTTTTTTCGTGGGAAGATGTGTTTATAATTATTTATTGAATTAGCAGCAATTTTAGCACTGAACTCGACTCCTATGGTGACCCTATCTAACACTTGTTGTGTTTGCTACGCCCTGTCTTCAACGTCATGAATAGTTACTAATTTTCTTTCTGATGTTTCAACTGTTGCATAAGTTTTACACATACGTATACATTAATTATACGTAAACATGTGTTAGGGCTACCACACCATTATAAATTTTACACTTTATTCTTTACAAGAATCACCATTGCATTATATTACCATTAAAAAAATATAAAATATCACCGCATTCATTCATAGGACTTTCGCATAGCTAGATTTAATTATATATAATGTGTAACTTTACTCTTAAAGGTGGATTACATACACTGCTTAGTGCCAGATCTACAGAAAATCACAGCCTGCTCCTTTTATTGGGGCAAAATGGACCGATACGAGGCCGAAAGGCTTTTAGAGAACAAACCTGAAGGTGATTATATTACTCACTTTATTTAATAAGAAGGTACTTATGTTTATCTAGATGTTAGTTTGAACCGCCGACGTCGATTGATACCGAATGTGAATTGACACAAGGTTTGGAATCAGCAATACAGTATTGTAACAAAGAATGTCACAAAAATAATGTATATCAATTGCATTAAGAGGGGTGACCTGTAATCGCGCGCCGATCGTGTTTTCGAAGTTAAACTATAACACCGTTGTGTTTCGAACACTCGATGGAACGAAAAAGCGGCACTAAATAGAGACCAATATATTTATAAATAAAATTAGAGAGAGAGAGAGAGCGATAGAGTAAAATTAGATATTGTTTCTTATAACTTTAGTCTCCTCTTTCGTTTGTTTTCCTTTATTCTTTATCCTAATGAAATTTTATATTTTGTATTGAACTATAAGATAATTGATAAGATTGGAAAAACAATTTATTCGTTCGATTTTTTTTATACTGACAAGTTGTATGACGTACGATTAATCACAGTTGAATAACGTGTGTCCGTGTGCGTGTGCAGGCACGTTCCTGCTACGCGACTTTGCGCAGGATTACTTTTTTATCTTCTAGTAGATGTTTTTACCCTGATTAGTCTCGGACTTACGATTAATCACAGTTCAATAATGTGTATGTGTGTGTATACAGGCACGTTCCTGCTGCGCGACAGTGCGCAGGAGGAGCACTTGTTCTCGGTGTCGTTCCGCAAGTACGGGCGCTCGCTGCACGCGCGCATCGAGCACTACCAGCACCGCTTCAGCTTCGACTCGCACGACCCCGCCGTGTTCGCCGCGCCCACCGTCACCGGACTCATTGAGCACTACAAGGTGACGCTTATAACACAAGTACTTGGGTGTATTGTACTAGTATGCAGATGTTCTGCTGAGTTCTTGCTTTATGGAAAATATTGGCATTAATGTAAATAATATTTCATATTAATTAATTTTAGGTTCAACAAAATTATTCAGTATACGGGGTAATATTGACATATTATGATATTTAATTTAACACACGTGTTAATCATCACCCCAGGTGAAATAGTAGAAAGTTTGAAAAAAACCGTTATTATTTCGTGTCAAAAAATCGTGATTTTAGTTTTCATTATTTTTAAGCCCACCCGTAAAGATACGAGTATTTTACCGCTTAGCTGAACCTCAGTTCGGTTCAGAAACTTCCCTGAGCCCTACAAAGACTAGAACTTACACGGGCTGATGAAAGCCTTTTTGACAAATTATATACCATATAATATCACCCTGTATTTAGTGCTCACAAATCAAGACGGATATTTTATTGTTAGACTTACTGATGAGAGAAATATATTAACTGTATTGATGGCGATGTAAGAAAGATGTATGTCCAGCAGTGGACGCGAATAGGCTGATGATGACGATGACTGACGGTATTTGTTTCTGCGTGCAGGACCCGGCGTGCGTGATGTTCTTCGAGCCGATGCTGACGGCGCCGCTGCCGCGCGCCGAGCCCTTCTCGCTGCAGCAGCTCGCGCGCGCCATCATCGTCTCGCACACCACATACGACGGTACCACATACAACACTTCTTACTCTATGCCTTAAGACGGAAATGTACTACTGAAACGTCACGCGACACGTGTTGAATCAAATCAAATCTTAGTATTTTCTATGACTAGAACCACACTGCGAACAAGCGATGCTACGTTGCGTGGCGTGTTTGTAGTGTGATTCTGGTCATAGAAAATTATACGATTTGAAAATACTATGTTTCAGTAGTATGTTTCTACCTTTACTCTTATACCAGTCCCGACTACACAATCTAAAATCTTAATAATTATTTATTATTTCCTAAAAGATAAGTTCTTATCATATATTTTTTTATGTAATGTAGATTTTGAATACACAAATATGAAGGATTAAATAAAAATATCCTTATATTTATCATTAAAATATATATTTTTTAATATACTTGTGCCAAGTTGATAGCCTGACATGACTTGGGCCATAACTGATTTGTACATACTTGGTCACTTCAAATAATATGTTTTAAACAAAACACAAGTAAAATATTCTACGACAAAAATAGTATTAGTTTGTATACATTTCTAACAACTTGAATATGAATTGAATCTGGCAGGTGTGGAACAGCTACCCATTCCAGCGCGTCTGAGGCTGTACCTGAAGGAGTACCACTACCGGCAGCGCGTGCGCGTGCGCCGCCTCGAGCCCGACCTGTACGACCAGCCGCACCACTGCTGAACACATCCACGCTATTGCACCTCCACGCTACAACATTCTAGCGACTCATGTGCTCCTGGTGTGTCTTGGAAATCACAGTAGTCCACAGTAAAACATCACAAACACTCTTGTGATATATGCGTTCCTGGTACTTTGAGTTCTAAAATTTATTCAGATAGCTTAGGTATTATAGAAAATTGGCTTGAATGTCCAGTTTTCTGTCATATGTTGGCTTTTTTATTTATCTAATATTTTTTACACTCAATGTCCAGTGTTAATGTAAAGTTTATGAGAGAATTGAGTATTTAATAAATACGCTGTGTGTAAACCGGAACTCAGTGGGTCCCAAGAACAAAATCATGTCTAAAATAATAGAGATATTTTCCTACTATTGTGCATATTTATTCTGAAAATAGATTCGTTGTTTCGTAAAGTTAAGATATAAAATAGGTAGTGCCATGTTTTCCACATGCAAATAAAAATAAATAATAAACTAAATATTTTAGTCTAATTTTCCATAAGATTTTGTTCTTGGGGGTGAACATTTCTCGAAGCAACTTTTGTGAAGTGGTTATCTAATATAAACGAGGTCAGTTTTCTCAGGCAGTTTGTTTTTATGGTAGTCTAGAATGTAACGTATACACTTAATTGAAATCACAATAATTATTATATTCGTTAGGGTGATGAAGTCATTACTTGAGAATAGTGATGGTCAATAAAAGGGACCGTGTGAGTATCTATACACTTAATATGCTTGATTGTATATTTCTTGTTTTTTTTTGGGAAGCATCTTAACAATTTTGAAGAGTGATTCAGGAAAGTATCATATTTGTTTAAAACATTGCTAAGAGATGGAAGAATTCCAAAGTTCCTGATCATCCAATTCTCCAGTAACTATGGATAGATGCGTGTTTTTTTTTTTAAATTAATAAATATAAAATAAAATAACAATCTAACTGAATAAACTTCTCAAAACAGCTATTTATTATGATTTGTACTCGTCCATGGCTACTTTTATTAAAATCACTATTTTTTAAAAGCAAAACTAATCATATGATCGCTGTAGACACTAAGCAGTTGCTTGGAAGCACATACAGATGTGTCGATGCGGGATGTCCTTTGCGTTTACCAGTCCTACATTTCTATTGCGTTATTTGGTTTGTCCATCATTTTTTCATTTTGATTGGTTATTTAATAATGAACATATTTTGTGATATCACAATAAAAGATAAGCTGGTAAGGTAAGGATCAATTTAATTCTAATGTACTCTCCATAATATTAATATAATTGTTAGCAAGTTGAATAATTCCAAAACAGCTTTTTATGTCCTATGCGATGATATGTTCAATTCTGCGAGTAATATGTAAAAATAAAACGATACATATATAAATATATGAATTTTGAAATGATTAATTTATAAGGTTGCCGAGTACATTTTGTAACAACTGTTGTTTGTCTATGTTACGATTTTGTAAGAATCGTCCACTGGTTGTCTACTTCATTATTTAAATTCTTAGCACTTATTACATATCGCGTTTGATACAATATGCGATGAACCTTTATTCTATATGTTTATACTTGAATTGTGGTGGAATGATTGTTTCTGAATATTCATAAATATCCGCACAACAATAGTAACCAGTGGTAGGTAATTGTTTTTAACAAACAACAAGGTTGTTACAGAAGGTATGGAGAAAAGTATTGTCATGTAAATATTGTTATAGATATAAATGTATTGTAAAGTTACACAAACGTCCAATGAATTAAAATCTTTGTATAGGAATATAACAATACCAATGAATATTATATTTAATGTAAACAAGGAATATGAGGGTCAGTTATAATATATTCCGTATTGGATTGATACTATTAGGAGGGTCAAGTTGTGTTTTTGGCCGGTTGAACATCACAGATATATCTAAGAATAACTTCTTTTCAATACATTTTTGAATAAGATCTCAGTATGGATTAATCTTAACCGCCTCTGCACCTTCTACTACAGGCGATTGAAATTTTACAAACTACTATAAGTATCTATAAAGACCAAGTCTGGAGGATATCACTCTACCTGTATACAAAGATTTTAAATTCCATAAGACTTGTTCGGAAACGAAAAACTATGAACTTAAGTTGAAACGGGCGACCATGCGTATTGTTAGTGTTTAGTAAAATAACTCTGAAGACACTGGATGCTATGTGTCGGGTTTTCTAAGTATGTTCCAATCATACATTTATTATTAAATGTAGTCTAAAGGAGCTGCTAATATGGAATACTTAAGTATAAAATGCTATGGTAATAACACCTCATTTCTTTTGCTTCCTATTTTCTGCCACTAGGCATCAACTACAATGTGTATTCTAAAGAAGTATTTTTGTACTATTTCCACAAGTTATAATTTTTAATAAGGCTTTCAGAACGGAAGGTCCCCCTTGGGTCGTAATATTTTTTAGCGTGCTAGCAATCAGCGTCTTCAGTATTATATTTACTTCTGAGGATCGTGAGAGTAATTATATCTAACACATCCAATCCGCTTGCGGCTACAAGCTCTCGTGTCCTTAACAAACTACTTATTGTAATAAATATTATGTATAATAAATTATGTTGGATATTGCTCCGAGTCGATTGCAAGGCGGCAGTTTTGTGCGTGATACACCCTGTCATTATTGTCAATGCGTTCGTCTATTATCGTCATTTTAACAAGCGGAATTTATAAGGCAAGGTACAGCGCTGTAGATATAGTTTTAGATTTTAAATATTTCAAGACTGATCGCCTTTCAATTGACTTGGCGATGAATGTATTATTTCATTTCGGAAACTATTGTACACAGTGTTGAACGTACAAATTTATTGAGAAAAATATATAATAAAAAGTATATTTTAATGATTTTGTGTCTATTATTAAATTGGAACTTCTTTAAAACCGATGAGATTTGAAAATTCGATGCACAAACACAAAATAGTAGTAAAGCAGCAGATAAAGGAGAAGGTTTCCACCTGTGTCATCAATAAATACGGAATATTTCCTAGACACAAAAAATGTCTGGGTTACTTATGTACGCACATAAAAAATATATATTTTTGTTATGCTATGTGTTATGCTTGTTATGTGTTATGCTAGAAGCATATAATATCATAATTCTCTTCTTCATTTTTATGTTGAATTTTTACAATTGTCTATCATTCACCGCTATATTAGATAGCATAATATAAAACTGTTAGTTTCTAGAACATTAACATAACGTAAGACTAATCGAGGCGTCGCGCTGCGCCGATTGGTCTTTCATAGAAAGTGGGCGTGGCTTGAACTGGTAGGCGCATCAAATGTAGCCAATAGGAAGTTAGCTTTTTATTATGAATATCTTCATGCGGTCTTAGGAATGTTATTAAAATTATTTGTTATTATTTGATATTTAGTCTTGACTAAATAACAAATAATTTGGTCATGTCGCTTTATGGGTATCGATCTGGGTGTATAGTAAAAACTAGCCCGGAGCACACCAAGTTCGCTGTGCGCTCCGGACCATGTCCGATCGTTTGTTGCGGGCTTAACATCAAAAATGCAAGTGGGACCAGCGACTTCGTTTTTTTCTAAAAGGTGTGTTAATTATCCTCTACATGCGTAAGAATTCACAGACGAAAAAATACAGCGCAACAAAGAATGCAGGAGGATTCTATAGTTAGAGAGTTTTATCCACAGTCAGATGTCTGGCCGCAATTATACATTTAAAAAATCGAAATTATACATTAAATCGGCTCGTATATTATTATTAATACCCGCAGTTATATACCCCTCAGTAACAATATTAAGTAATCAATTAGTCTATATAGTGGGTTTAAATAATAAAGACAAATATCTTCTAACATCATTTTTATTACATCAAATAAATTATAAAGTCCATAGGCAATATTTTTATTTATAATAAAAAAAGCGCATGCAATGCTTTACGGAGCATCTCTTTATTTGCAACACATCGACTATTCGCAGAATCGATTTTTAATTATTAATATCGATTCATATGTTACAACACTAAACTAAATAAAAAATGATTTTCAATATATCGCCGAGATTGAAAATCTCGCCAAGATTGATTTGAAAATCTCACATAAATTTTAGCTTAGGTACTTTTAAACTTAAAGCTTACTTATTTTACTTTTATCTTTAAATAAAAATCTACCAAAAAACCGTTTTATACAAATTAGTAGAAAAATTAAAAACTATGGCAACACTAGGACTTGCATGGCAGTGGGCTGGCGCTCTTTTGGTAGATTCTTACGTCTTTAATACTGACAATAAGTTAGGTCGTAAATGCGTTGTTTACAGTGTTACCATACTAAAGAAAATACTACCACAATGGTAGAAAAATAAATAGGGAATGCAATAATAATCTATATTATACCTATACATTTACACTTATTCTACTGATATACAAGCTTGAAGCGATTAGCAACAAAACTATAACAAATAATTAAGATGTTTTTACAATAAAAAATGATGGATCTAATACGATCCTATGTGAGTGAATGTCATGAGCAAGGGAGAGTAAAAATGTTATATGAACACATAGTCTTTGATGGAGCTTGATCAAAAGTATTTTTCACATAATATGTAATTTATTTTTATTAATTAGCTGTTTCAAATTAGGTAATTTAGGCAATCTAAATATGGGTATGCAACTTGTCTGAGGATTGGGATTGATATATTGGCAAGTCTCCCAACTCGTTTATTTTTTACGGTACACACTAAGGCGTCAATTATATTACATCTAAAAAAATACTTAAATTATCCTAAGTTAGTTATACAGTACAATATTTATTACATACTATCTAGGTTTTAAAGAATGGCTGATATTAAAAGGATATATTCAAGTTACATGTTCAATTCATTATTCTTGTGAATTATCAAAAGTCCCGTATTGATTTCTATTAAAACATTGTTCCTTTTAAATATAAACTAATTATAAAGCAAATATACCTACTTATGAATGCTTAAAGGATGTTTGTATTTGTATGGATGGTTAGTTGTGAAGACAAATATTGCGATAATAAGCAAATTAAAACAAGAGTATTATATTTTGTGAAAAAGTGGTGTCGAAGCTGGATTAATTTGGATTGGAAATTGCCAGTTTATTTTCAAAATAATCGCACTTAATAGGAATGAAAACTTTCAAGCTTGAGTTTCGATATCCAATACGAAGATATATATGTTTATATTCTATTCGGGTAAATCGGAATGTCGGAGAATCTCAATAGAATTCTTCTAAATAACACAGTGTATTTTGCTCCAATAACATCAATCTAACCACCATGCCAATCAGCTCACCCTCTTTGGTTGACCCAGATTCCTATTAAGAATCTGTGATAACAATTTAGTGGTTATCGTAATTCCTCGACATTCGGAATATCCGAATAGAGGGATAATTTGCCATTGTTGATTAAATCCGATTTCTAATATAGACGCACCAACATATCGCATATTTTAAAGTCATTACTGTAATTTATCAAAGAAATGTTGCAAAAAACAAATTTATAAAAAAGGTAAATATTAATAATTTGTACCCCTAAAAATAAAGGCAAGACATAACTTAAAAGTATAGTAAAATACAATAAATAAGTGAACACATTAACGAACCGTCGAATTTGTAAAATACATCTTGGTAAGTATCGCTTTTAAAGGCATACGTACTACCAGCACTTAGGAAATCGACCTGAGTCCAAATTAATAATTATAGAATTAAAAATAGTTGAATAGTTTTAGCAAGTAATAGCACGAACCGGATTTCTTAAATAATAACGAAATTAGTTCATTGTTTCGTTATTGATTAGTTAACACCCAAATCATGACTGCTTGTCCCTTTCGAACGAATTTGAATTCCATTTGAGCGAAAATGGCAAAACATTTACAATTTTAAATAATTATTAAACAACTGTCAATGAATAAGCATCATTAAATAATTCGACAGTATAGCCTCTGGATATTTTTTTATTTATAATAATAGGATATTCGACCATTGAGTTAGAAAAGAATTCATTTTGAATTTTCATGTGACATAAATTAAATAATTTTCTAGCATTTTGATTGCTTCGTAGTTCGTAGCAATTTTGCTGCTATAGTGTGCTGGAAACTGCATATGATTCTCGGTAAAAGTTAATCGACAGCTACATTTACAGTATTGGATATAATTATTTCTCATTACAAACTTTCACCTTTATAATATTAGTAAGGATTACAGAGATTAAAAACTATGAGAAGTTACAAAAGACTACTCTATAAAGTTGAGGTTACAGATTGGTAGTTAAGAAAGAGTTTGTGCCTACTCTTTCAATTTGATGTTAACGTGTTGAACGTTTTCATTTATGGCGTATCATTTGAAATTAATGGTATCTTTCTTAACTACAACCTCGGTAAGATATACTTGTTTAGGCCGCCACTACTTTCTTATTTTTCTATACACATGTAAATTCGTTATTTATTATATTAAGACTGTTGCAGTTCAAGCATATCATCAACATCTTGTGATTAAATGGTTCCTTTGCTATTAGCTTCCTTAAGGAAAAAAAAAACAGGTACCAAATCCATTGGAAACGCAGAGAGTATTTTTAGTCAATTTCATTAATATTAATTTGTTACTCGTCAACTTTTGCAGGATATAATTGCGACCATCAAAATAGCGTCAAATTGTCGATTTTGAACCATAAAAATCGTCTTGACATTTGATGTAAAACTGAATATAATTTTCTAATTGAATTTCGTGCACCTAACTCGGACCCTCATAAATTCCTTGCAACGTTATTGCGATGTGTTTTCTAAATCGATTGAATCGATAAACCGATCTAATCAATTTGAACTACACTCAATAAAATATCGATAATATGCTCCAACTACTAAGTTTCTTTCCTATCTGTATAGTCAGAGGTTCTCAACTTGTAAATTCTACGCAGAACCTCCTCTTGATATAATAAAAATGCAATTAATTCAGACCGCTTCTTTTTGCAACTATGTATGTATGAATATTTTTAATGCAAAGTTCGCCAACCCATACTAGGCCAGCATGGTGGAGTATGGCCTAACCCCTCTCAATCGAACTCTCGATTATAGAGGTGTCCCGCGCTCAGCAGTGGGGAGTTTCGGGCTTATTCAGTAAAGTATGAATATTTTAATTATAAAATATCAATCTTCGGTGTTAAGAAACATACATTTTTAAATAAATTTTCGTCAAATGTACCCTTAAATATATGAGAAGCAATGTAAAAATGCTATTTCCCACTATAGGGTATTCCTTATTGTCTACAGAACTGAGTATTAATATGATGGCGGTGGACGCGTGGGTCGGATTTAGAAATAAAATAGGGGGTTATTTTAGAGTTAAAAAGAAACCCTCATTCCGGTCAAGCGCCCTATTACAATTGTTTAGGTATAAATAGTCTTTAATTTAGTGTATCCATCAATTACATATTTGGGGCTGGCATTCTATTTCAATTTAAACACCAGTTTGTAAGATGAAAGTTTTCCTAAATTGGAGATAGAATTGTTTATTGTTAATAATTAAGTCCAAAATCGAGGGACTTTGCAGCTCGTGTTAACTGTACTATTCGACATAACAATATGAAGATGCATTACGTAAAAAAAATCTTGATTTTTTACATTATGACCCCCAAAATATCCTTCTAAATCCGCGTCTAGGATTTTTCTTGAGTAACGACATGATAATGCTATTTTAATTATTACATAAACATCTAATGATTAATTACACAATAGTCCGCTTATTACGATAGACGGATATAACGAAATCCGTTTGTTACGATATTATTTATGTTCCGTATTGGATTTTACAAACAAATATTGACTTAAAAGGAAAAAATATAATTAAAGCGGCTCATGGATAAGATTTTCTTGGGCAACATGCGAGTATATAATTTGCTAAAGTAGCATAACCTCATATTAAATTACATGGTAATGTTAGTCCTCTGGGAGTCAGCTACTCTCAATAAAAGTTCCTAAGGGATAATTAGTATTATTTCCTTTTAAGCCAGTATAATTGTAGTAATAAGAATCATTTTAAAGCAAGAAGCATTCGAAATAGTGACACAATTGATCCACAAAGTTAGTTAAGTACACGACATTTTGTACAAACTGTATTTTTGAAGACCAGTAAATGTTAAAAAATGTATTATATTATAAAATAAACACACAAAACTAATACTTGAAGAGTCTCTCAGACAAAAATAGTTATTAAATGTACCGTTTGACTGAATGCAGTAATTTGTTTTGCCAGGGTTGTGCAAATAACAATGAAAAGTCCCTACAGTTACGTCTTACATTTAAGGTTGCAGATATTTTTCCATTAGAACTATTGTGCAATATAAAAAAATGTTTTTGAAAATACACGTGATTCACGGCTTTTTTTCTCTAAAAAACATTTAAATACAAACATAACACTACTCGGCAGTCGGGTAAAAATTATAGCTTTATTATGTCACTATTTAGATACTTGTTTGTGTTTAGTGGAACGGGTTGTTCCGCGGACACTTCTTGCCACACGCGCATTTCCTTACGATCTCTATGTCTTTGGTGTATCGCGTGCCGTTTGAGCAGATGAGTCGGACCTGTAATGAAAATACACAATTTTATATTTGTACCTTATGTAGAGCATTGAAGACAAAGATAAGTTGTCACTAGTATATTGAGTCCACTTATGCATAAGCTAACAAATGTCGTGTTCCAAACCATTTCTTGTTTATTTTTTTTCTTATGGCATAGCCTAGGTGCTTTATTGAACGGCCAGTTTTTTTGCAATCAAATGTATTGTCTTCTTCGCTCAAACTGAATTCCAAAGCCGTTCGATAGGGCAAAGCATTCGACAGGTAAAATAGGTATTAAAACTGTCTATGGATAAGGCTACTATTTTTTTAAATATAATTTTACTCCTAGAACTGTAAATATAAAGGCGGAACGTTTACCTTTCTCTTCTTGGTCTTGCGCGGCGCGCAGCAGTGTCCTCGCGCGCACCCGCCCCCCGCACCGCCCACACCCCCCGCGCCGCCCGCGCCCCCCGCCTGCCGCTCGGCGCGGGACACGCACCTGGCGCCGCGGACAGCCCTGCGCGACTTGCACGGACCCTCGGTTATGAACTCCCTGGTCGGCTCCTGCAACAAAAAATAGTGACCACATTTCAGTTTAAAATTTATTGCTGAGATTTTTTATTCTAAAGATGGTGGGAATCCGCTGGTCGCTTAGAATTGGGCCGTCTTGGAAATCCTTCGAACGATTTATGCCTATGGATAAGAATGTAGTGTTTGTTGTTAGTTGGAATACGTACCTTCCTACAAGCTCCAGCAGGTGTAGTCGGAGACGCCGGCTCAGCTGGAAATTCTTGTTTGTATGCTGGGGCAGCTGCAAAATCATAAATTACAAAATGTCAAACTTCTTAGTATAAATAGCTGAGTTGCCAAAAAGTATATTCTTAGATTAATTCAAATGTTATATCATTGATTTACTTTCTTTTAAAGCATGCCGTTTAAAGTCCACAGGGACTGTGGGTTTTGTGTGAGTAAATAAAATACTAATAAATTGTACTGTTGGGTCGGTACTGAACACATTTCAACTCCCTTAAAACACCTAAACAAAAATAAAATGGTCTCTGATAAGGAATGTCTTAAATTAAAAGTTAAGTAATAAATTAAGGCTTTAAGGGTTGTCAACATACCGGGCGATGCCTGTACGTTGCTGAATCCTGGTTTTCTCGCAGAGCTCTTAGCTTGGGCGATGACGGGTGCTCCTCCTAGAAACGTAATAGAAAAATTAAATTCTAATTTAATAGTGAAGTATCCATAATGCGCACATAAATTTCCGAGGCGCTATCGTCTCGATCAAAATATATATGTGTGGTAATACATACCTATGGATGCGCGGAGCTCGCACTGTGCGCCGGCGGTGCCGGGCGGGCAGCGGCACGTGTAGTCCGACGCCGAGCCCTCCTCGCGCACGCAGCGCCCGCCGCGCGCGCACGGGTTCGGCACGCACGGGTCCTGCGCACGCGCACGCACACACGTCACTACTCGCTACTCGCTACTTACTTTAATACAATTCACAATATAGCTTCTGAAACTTTCATTGGTGCTTTTGGTATGAAATAATATAGAGCATCCTCCCACATTTGTAAATTATTCGTATTAGTACCAAGTGTGGTTACTAATTGTATCACAAAGCGGTAGGTCGAGCTTCCATTATTGCTACACCCGGTCTTCGGAATTTCAAACTATGATACTATCTTTCACAACTGAGCGTTGACACTCCCAAATTTTTTATGAGCGCTCTAATTCTTTTAAAAACGTCCAATGTGAAGAACGGGGCGTTACCATCCAGTTTGACAAACACTGTCGTATAAAAATGTGCACGTACAGACTTTCTTGTTAAAACTCGTTAGATACTAAAATTCTTGTTGTTTGGGTTATTGTAGTATTGAAAGCGATCATTGGTGAACAAGTTAAATCCTCAATTTATAATTGTCAGTTTCATCAAAGATGTAATATGAGTAATCTGCAGGTGTGTGACCTGGTTGTGTCGGCCGGCGTCCTCCTGCACGGCCGGGGCGCGCGCGGGCGGGGCGGGCGGGGCGGGCGGCTCGTCGTCGCCGCAGCCCGCCGCCGCGCGCTGCACCCGCGCCGCGTTCACGAAGTCCACGCGCTTGTGGTTGATCCACGCCTCCTTCAGACATCCTGGACATAAATATTCACATTTTTATAAAGGTTTTTTACATTTACGCTAACAGAAATGAAACTACTTTCGGATTTTATCGCGGATTTTTTTTAACAATACGACGTTTTGAACGTTGCGGCTTAAAATCTACTCTGCAGGATGGACTGATGAGTTAGACACCTATTCAATTATTGTTAGAAAAAATAGCTTCCTTTTATAAATATAAAAATTGAAAACTTGTTGTGTTCCGATGTACATAGAAGTAGGTATTTAGATGTTTATCTTTAATTAATTCTTCTTTAAAAATAATCATTTAAAACCGGTGATCTGCATTGAGTAAGTAACTTAATTGACCAAATGCCAGCTATACACGAGCCGTAAGCAGATCGATATTATTGTTTTGGCTGCTAAGTGAAAATAGCCTCTTGTGAGACAATTTTTTGTGTGGATGCCATACATGGCAACTTTCTAACATATAATGTAAATTAATATAAAATAAAAAAATGTCTTCTCTCTCTCTGTCTCTCTCTTCGGCTACGGGAAGCCCAACATAGGCCTGAAAATGTCCTCAATAATTATATCGTATATATAAAACAAATTTAAATCTTTCACCTGTAATATTAGAATATACATGGTTTCGCTCTAGCGAAACCATGTAACTGACTGGCAGTTTAAAACGACTAATTACCTTTAAAGCTGGTGATGTTTCTCAAATGCCACTTGCTGAAGGCCTCTTTGGCGACGTCCTCCGGCACTCCGCCGAGGTACATCGGCCTCTCCAACCGCAGATACTCTTTGCTGCCTGTGGGAAATAATATGTTGTATTCTAGACAAATTGTATAAACTCATGTAATAAATATGTTTTTGTTATTGTCATGAATGGCGAGACGAGCATGCCATTCGCTTGATGGTAAGCGATGTGATCGCTCATGCATAGTAACAAATCTTAGCACCACGAATTTCAAAACAATGCTTGTCATTCTACTGCGCTCGCCATCCTGAGATAGATATTCATAGACAGATTATAAACCTATTTTAGTCATCGAATGTTTTGTCCCTTTCGAACCACTTTTGAATTCAGTTTGTACGAAGGGGACTAAAACATTCGACAACTGAAATAGATTAATAAACTGTCTATGAATAAGGTCAGAAGAAGCTTCACTTGACTATCGTATCAAGTGAAGCTTCTTCTTTGCTAGTGACGTGCGTTATTAAGTATTTTGTTATTTGTAACGTGCGAGTAAATATGTATGTGACGACCCAATAAAATAATAACTATCTAATAAAAAAAAAATGAAAATCATTATCTTTTTAATATTAGATTTTTAGTCTACCGTGCCCAATGTAGTCAGTACAACAGCTTCTTTGTTTCGTTACTAAAATTAGTGTTTTCATTTACCTTCGTTAATGATGGAGCGCGCGGGACCGTCGTCGACTCTCAGCGTGAAGTTTTTCTTTATAGCGATCAGCTCCGCCTTGTGGTAGTTACCATCTGATACCATCTCGAAACTGGGAACAAAAGATACTTCATTTAAAAAAATATATTATCGGTATTTGTATTTATAATTTATTTATTTTTAATTTACTGGAAGTTAAATATTGTTTTTCAATTGATAGTCAATTATCTTTTCGGACTTTATGATATCATGTTAATTAAATTCTAATAAATATACAGGAAGGACTGCCACGGTGGCGTAGTTGAACTACAGTATAATTACAAAACTGAGGTTTCGGGTTCGAATACTGGGTCGTACAAAGTGATATTGGATTTTTCTATTCATTATCAGCCCGGAGTCAAGAGTTTGAGCCTGGTATGGCGATAGGCCAGCCTCCTATTACATCGTGAGACGAAACACACAAGACTAAACGTGTCCTGGCGGCTACCAGAAGAACCCCTGTCTATCTTTTCTACGAAATAGGCATGAGTTTATGTATGTATGTATGCAGGAAGTTAATGTTACCTGTACATGGTGGAGGTGGGGTGGTTGCCGACGTCGTAGCTGACGCGCACGCGGCCGTTGAACAGCTCCACCGCGAGGTGCTCGTTCTCGCCGAAGTACATCAGCACGCCGTGGTGCTGCTTCGTGCTGAACACTAGTTGTAACAACATTATTGAACATATCCTCATTCTTAGAACAACATACAGAAATACGCAAAGAATTAGTATACACTCTGTATGTCATGTTAGATAAGTATAAAACAAAGCCGAATGAAATATGATGCATATAAGGCACCTGTATACTACAGTTTGTATATAATTTACCAGCATTATAAATAGCATACCTAGTGTGACGTTAGCTTGTGGTACAGTCCTCAACGGTTCCAGTTCTACCAGCGAGTCGTTGTGACTGAACGTCAACGATGTCAGGTATTCGCACAGACGACCTGCAAGCATTAATGTAATCACATTCTACGGGTTCATAATGAATATGGTGTTAACAACAACAAGAACTAATTTTGGAAAAAAAAATTACTTATAAAGGCACAAACTTATAACAATATACCGTCAAGTATAGAAAAATGTAAACTCTTCCAATATATTTGAAGTAAAACTTGCTCAGTATGTTATATGTATAAACAAATACTGATTAATATTTTTTGTTTAATTTCTACCAATATAGTTCTATAAAACTGTATACTCATGTAAGTGACTCATTAGAAGAAGATCTTATTAGAGTGGATATAGACGATATAGTAGAGTGCATAAAAATATTACCTGAGTACCCCGGAGCGCACTTGCACAGGTAGTCGTTCGCTGGCGCAAGCAACGATCGTTCCATTATAATATCATCCTAAAAAAAAATTTCAAACATCATATTTAATGCAAATAGAAATATTGTCAGTCGAAAATAAAAAACAAATTTTTTGACGGTATTTGTGTCAGAATTTTAATGTTGTATATTCATCAAGAGAGGCGCCTTAAGGGTTATTTCACTTAGGCGCACTTATTACGAGTTTCTGTGATGTGTGGTACAATTTGGCCTCGTGTCTGTTGTGGACGCTCATATCATAACAAACATGTGATCAGGTGTAAATGGGAGGCATTTGCAGGCATTCCCAAATGGTGCGGTGCCAACTGTTCTCAGAACGGGGTCAAATGTTTTCAGTGCGGAGCCCTCTGTTTCCAGTGTGCCTGGTAATTGATGAGTTATAGTTGGCGTTTGTTGTCCATCCACTTATATTGCCGCCCTTATTGCGCGCGAGAGCTATTGGATTGGTTCTGCTGGCATGTCAGTGTGTAGCGTGGTGCAGTGTGTAGCGTGTGGTGCGGGACGGCAGGTACCTGCAGGCTGGCGGGCGGCAGGTAGCAGACGCCGTGCAGGCAGTCGTGGTGCGCGCAGGGCGAGGTGCCGAGCGCGGCGTGCGGCGCGGCCTCGCAGTAGCGCCCCGCGTACCCGCCCGCGCACGCGCACCGGTACTCCTCCAGCCCGTCCACGCACGTCGCGCCGTTCTGCACGCACGGACGGACGAACGTTTTATTATCACATATAATACGTACGCAGCAGAATATTAGACTGAACACGTTGACTGCGGCGCTACAAAAATGATTTATCCTACAGTCCGGCTCAAGGGTATTTTGTATGGAAATGCCACGCGTAATATGTTATAGTTGCTCCGAAAAAAGCGTAGTAATATAGGTACCGAATGTCGATTATATTCCAATTATACGATTGGAATTTTTTTCACAACCTCAAGAATAACATTTAGTTTTTTCCGACTAATTATTTACCTGACACATATTGTTGATGCAATCATCAGCGTTGACGGTGCAGTTCTGTCCGGAGTAACCCTTCGGGCACGCGCATGTGTAGTGGCTGTAGTGGTCGGTACAAACGGCCCCGTTGGCACAAGGGTTGAACTCTGCCGTGCAGAAGGGAATCTTCTTCTCGCAGAACTCGCCTAAATTGAAGAACAGAATTACGCAACAACACGCATATTTGTGTTCAAAATACTATTGCACATATTCTGGTGACAGATTATCACGAGGAAACTTGTGCATGGTATGTAAAGTCGAACAAACCGGCCGAGACCGATGGTTTAAGTCGTAATAAACTGTTAATTGTAGAGAAGATCTATGCAATAGATAAATTAAAAGATGGTAAAGAAAAATAATCGAAAAAAAAAAACTGTCCGCAACACCGCTAAGCCAAGCTGGAACTTATTGTAATATTTATATATAGCAGTGAAAATAGCTGTTTACATACCCATAAATCCAGGCGCGCACTTGCAAGAGTACCCCTCGAGATGGTCGACGCAGGTGGCGTTGTTCTGGCAGCGGTGGCCCGCGCAGTCGTCGATGTTCACCTCGCAGCGCACGCCCGTGTAGCCCGCCTGGCACGAACAACTAGTGGACCAAACAGTATTGTTAAGATTATTTAAAAATTCATAGGATCTTCTCATTTATTTTTCTGATGTTTGTACATGCAAGGATACAAAGTATTATATGGTAAGGCCGATACAAATAAGACTATCCAATGGCAAAAAGTAACTTTCACTCGTCCGTGAACTTGACAAGTCTTGTGTTATCGCAGATGAATTAGAAGCACGACAAACTCACGTAGGTCACTATGACCGGTGTTTAAATAGAATTGCATAGGATTGACAATAAAAGTAACTGAAATAGCAGTACATGCACCTCTTTATATTGTTACCGACATTGCACCTTTTTTTAAATTAAAATGACCTAATCCAAAAATATATTATAGATTTTGGCTTTTAATCATATATTGGCTGAAAACATGCTGAAAATGACTATCTCCATCGACCCGTCATTAAAGAAGGTTCTATTGACACGTAAAAGTGAGAAAGATATACTTCGACCTTTTAGATTTACCTTCCATAAGTACAAAATTTATAATCTTACTAATCTTTAATGAACGTTTCCCAAAAAATGAGTTTTTTAGTTAGGTCTCTATAATTCTAAAGACGCGGCATGTTATTGATGTTGTCCTTTCATGTGCAATATCAAAAGCTGTTATAAATGTAGCACATCAGATTATACACCATAAGTAGTTGCGATAAGGCGTGTAATCGCGTGTACTGACTGGAATCGTCCTTCCTCGAGCAGATGGCAGTGTCCGTGCGCGCAGGGCGAGCCGTAGCACGCGTCGATGTGGTGCTGGCAGCGCGCGCCGTGGTAGCCGCGCGCGCATGCGCACTCCGCGCCGCCGCCCGCGCCCGCGCGGCACGTGCCGCCGTGCTCGCACGGGTTGCTGTAGCACCGGTCGCACTTCGACATTATGTCCGCCGGCACCGGGTCTGAATAACGATGCAATGTTAGACAAGTTTACCTACATGTACATGTCTACCTGCAATCTTTAAAGAATTCTACCCGAAAATCGATATATACTGCATTTTTTAAAAGATCTACCCCCAATTAAATGTTTACCCGCATTTTTTAAAGAGTTCTACCCACATTTTTTTTTATTTTTCTTAATTGGGTAACAATATAATTGTTAATCATGAAATATTATTTTATATATTAATTGTAAACAGAAATCCTGAAGTGCCTTTGAGGAGTATTGCCTTTTAATTATAACTAACGATTTCCAATGAGAAATAGCTGAATGATTTCCTTATTTTCTGATTGCTGACCTTAACTACTTGTACAATGAAATGCAACTGTTTTGTCGTATGCCGTGTCTTTATGTCATAAAGTCGAATTTGCCATAACCAGTCCCCGTGGCTGAGCTTTATTATTGACTTTATGTTCCCGGTCTCACCAGTACAGACGAAGGCCTGCGAGGCGGTGCTGAGCAGCAGCTTGTCCTTCATGCGCGCGGGCTCGGTGCAGCGCGCGATGCCGGGCTCCACGTACTCGCCCGCGCTCTGCACCCACTCCGACAGCCAGCGCGCGTTGCAGTCGCAGTACAGCGGGTTCGAACCCAGCGCTCTGAATATATTAGTGTTCGCGTGAATGTCTGGTACACAGCTTAACGTATCAGATAACTTCTAGGCATGTAACGAATAAGTTTGTAACTCAGGTGTTATTCTTCTTTTTTACATGTTTTTTTTTTTATATTAAAGGCATAATTTGATAGTAAGTCAGATTTATTCTGCTCAAGAATGTAAAATCAAATCGGCTGAATTTTCAAAATTTGTTATTTTAAATGTTCAAAATAATGAGTATACTCACACATGAGAGATGGACTCTAGGTCTCTGAACACTCCGTCAGCGAGCATCGATATGTTGTTACCGTGGAGCGACAACACGCGCAGTTGTGTGAGGCCTTTCAAAGCGTCTCTCTATAAACAAAAACAAAAAATTTGTTCCTCATCTTCTGGCTATGCTTATATCACAAATACTATGTCTAATAATTTGGCTTAAAATTCTACAACTATCTACCTGAGACAAATATGTTTTTTGAGGGTTTTTGGCATCCACTATTTTCATAGTAAATTAAAGTGTAATCAGTATTTATCAAATATTTTTATCGATCGATTTTTTAACGTGATATAAGAAACCGGACACGAATATACATATTTTAAAGTCCCTATGAGAAATGTTAACTACCACCTACTTGTACGCATCTAAGTCTGTTGTAGCTGACGATGAGCGTGGAGAGTTTGGTGAGGCCCTCGAAGGTGTTGTTGCTGAGCACGGTGATCTGGTTGTTGGACAGGTCCAGCCGCGTCAGCTGCGTCAGGTGGCGGATCTGCTCCGGCAGGATGCTCGCGATTTCGTTCGATTCCAAGTATCTGCAAGTGCGTATGTTAAGAGTTTAGAACACGTTGGATACATACTTGGGACTCGATTTATATTATTTCGATTTACATCGTCGCTCCTCGAATGAACCGATTTTGATTAACAATTTCCAATTGGTTATTGTATTAGTTTTTACAGCTATATTGATGAGTTACAATATCATCGAGACCAAGGCAGGTCGGATTTGACTGTAGGTATTGGGTCTGATGTCGGTATTTAGTTCTTACTTATATTATCGTAACATCGTCTATTGTATTTACAAAGACGTACAGTCAGCAATGACCTATGTGAACTTTTGAATTTCAAAGTATTGTTGCGTTATGTCATTGAACCCCTACACATCCGTGCCAACTTCAGCGTGGACAAATTGATTTGCGATTATGACACTTATTGACTTACAGTTCGGTAGTCTGCTTGGGTATGTTGGGAGGCAGTAGCGTGAGGTGCGCGCGCGAGCAGCGCACCACCGTGCCAGTGCACGTGCACTGAGCCGGGCAGTACTCCGGCGCCAAGCAGCCTTTGTCTTCCGCTGCACGATACAAAACGAATAAACAATTACAATAAATAAAATAAATAAACACCAATTATTGAATAAACACCATGAGAGAAGTTCACAAAACGACTATACGGCAAGAAGAGGGTCCTAGGAAAAATTGTGACTTTGATTGGCAGTACAGAAGCAATGCCTTAGCTTTACAGAATACCGAGGCGCAGTATCAGTTTTGTATTATGTAGGTACATGGTTGGGACGAAAGAACGAGACATTGTAGCATGCAATGTTTGTGACGACGACGGCAAGTGAAGAAGAAATGTGAGAAACCAAGCGCCATGGCGGATTAACAGTACGAGAGGGAGAGGTGCTGGTAAATAAGTACTGACGGGATAATGTGAGAAAATCTAACCCTATCACTATGGGAGATTAATAGTAAGTGAGACAGAGGAAAGTGATAGTAAGTAAGTTGTTGTCCTCCACGACGCATTTGTCGACGGCGACACCTAGCTGTACTCTGGAGTGCGCTCGAATGTGACTGGCGAACCCGAATTTAGTTATAAAAGTGCGGTTACATAATAAGCTGTATAGTTAGCCCACTGCATTATGTATAGTTATAAGTCCGATTGGGTTGGGTATTTCTTAATTGGGGTTTGGTATCCAGACTTTGCAGACGCAGTGCTTCAAAATTGCGTACACCATCAGCGACAGATATAGGCTGGCGCCTAGAGGTTAGCAAGTAAGTACTGACGTGTGCACTTGAAGTCTGCGACCTCGAGATGGTGCAGGTTGGCGGCGGTGAGCGCGGGCGGCGAGGCGCACGCGGCGGCGGGCGCGAGGCGGCGCGCGCGCAGCCAGTTGGGCAGCCACGCGATGTGGCACGTGCACGCCAGCGGGTTGCCGTCTATGTTGCTGCACACGGATTTATGTCGTTTCTAACATTTAGTGCCAGTTTCACTAGTTCCTGATAAAGTCTTTTATATCTGTCAGATAAAATGAGAAATTCGGTTGCAAAAGTACTGCATTTTGCATTTTATCTGACTAATGAGTGCCAGATAGATCAGGGATTTTATCAGGAATTGGTGAAGTTGGCCCTTATTGTGATATTTATTTACTGCGAGATATAGAAGTAATAAAAAAATGACATTTCAGATAAAACGAGTTTTTTGCTGTCCATACACATTTGCTAAGAAGTCCGATGATGAATGTAGACCTCCGTCAAGGATTTTCTCCTTCAAATGATAGAAACGACTTCCTGTAATCTTTGTTATTGCTGTTGACTCGTAATCCAAATCTATCCTTCGTTAAAAAAATAGTCATAATAATTTCAATTGAAAAATTGCGTATAGACGTAAAGAGTAGTCGTTAGGATGGGAAAATTTATTTTATGAATGATGGAAAAACAGATTGTAATAAGTTAGAATTAAAATCCATCATTACTTACAGTGTGGAGAGCATTGCAAGATGATCGAATGCTCCCGGCGTGATGCACTTTATTTGGTTGTCGGTTAGAGACCTGGAAAAAAATATATTATTAAATCTAACTTATCATCTACAGCGATACCTACATGACTAAAATAAACTAAAGGCAGTAACAACAACGTTTTTTTATTCGAATGCTGAGTATCTTAGAGATTTGCCGTGTAAGTATTGCTTTGGCTTTAGATGGATCGTGCTAGTTGAATCTTTTTAGGTCATTGTAGCCAGAATAACAACTGGACATACTGAGACTTAAAATGTTATGTCTCAGGATGGCGAGCGCAGTGGAATACCAAGCATTGGTAAGTAATTCTGGGTGTTGTTGATTTTGCTTTTGTCCACGGGCGATCGTATTGCTTATCATCAGGCGAATGGCATGTTCGTTTCGCTATTAATAACAACAAAAAAAAAGTGTGGGAAATATTTGACCTAATCAAATTAAACCTGATATTTATCGTAATTTATTTTTTAGTTTTTTATACTAATTTACGCTAGGCCCTTAATGGCCCTAATTAGTTACTGATTCAATAAATGCAATACTTACAGTACACTCAAGCTGTGGAGTCCGTAAAACATCTTGTCAGTGACCGCCTCCAGCAGGTTGCCGTCCAAAATCAACTCCTGAATGTTGGCGGCGCCGTCAAACGCGTTGTCTTCTATCACTGCTATGCCTGAAAATTTTCAACTTATAAATACCCCATCGAGATTCAAATAGTATAGGTACTTGAAAATATCTGCCAAAACACAGCAAATAAATTATTATTTTACTAAGCATATTGTGTTAGTCAGTTATCTATACAAGGAATATATGAAATTAAGAATATTCCTATGATGTCAATGTGAAAGAAATCTGTGCTGATATTGGTATCGATATGTTTTGTAACATTGTATTTTTTATATGTGCCACATTAAAACTGCTTGCATGGCACGTTTGGAAACAAAGTTTTATTATTTTTCAATTATCCTTACCGTTATTCCGCAGATCCAGTTTGGTGAGATCAGGTAATCGTCCAAAGAGCCCGTCGGATTTTATCTGACCCAGGTTGTTGTCCGACATAATTCTGCAAATGAATGTTTAATAGTCTTGGGAATTTAAATGTTACATCAAACATTATCATACTAATCGTATTCAACTTAACCTTTCTATAGTTTTAGGTATTAATTTTTTTATAAAAAATCCAAAATATTTCAAAAATTGTTGTTATACTAAGTAATACCATATAATAAGAAATTGTGTTTGGGATATAAACGGCTGCTTCAAAAAAAAAAAGATTCAGACTAATTGACAATTAGTCTTTAATAAGATTTATTTGAAAAATAAATAGTATAGTACTGACAGCACGTCGGTGTTGAGCGGCAAGTCGCGCGGCACCTCTCGCAGCGCGGCGCGTGCGCACGTGACGGAAAGCGCGCGCGCCGCGCCCGCGCACTCGCAGTGCGACGGACACGCGCCGCCGCCCTCCCACGAGCCGCAGCCCGCGTACGCCGCGCGCTCCTCGCCCGCTACACACCAATATTAAGTCAAATTAATATATGTCGGGGGCTACCAGGTCAGTGGGTTAATTAATAGGATTCAGGTTTAAAGAAATTTATTCTCAAAAAAGACTACAGTCACTTACATGAGAATACAGTTTGCTTATAGTAGACAAAATATTCAGCGTTTTACGCACACAGATGCCCTTCCAACACATTAATAATTAATATGAGATGCAAAAAGATGGGTGACATAATTGGCGATCTTATCATTTCAAGCGATTGCGATCAGACAACCTGTGAGGTATTTTTACAAGGGGAAATTCAGGTCAGCGAAGTTAGTAGGTACCACTACTTCGTCTATTTTTACTGCCAAACTGCAGAGTTGAAACACTTGCCTTCAATTTTGAGAGCAATAGTGGCTAGTGATTATTACACTGGCACAAGAAACTTAACAATTAATGTTTTAGGTTCTGAGAACTGTTCCTCTCCATGACTAGGCGTAACGCTTACCACCAAACATTGTCAATAGACTTGTCCATATCGTAATTCATAGTACCTAATAAAAAAGGGTGATTCAACCTATGGATTCTATACCTAGTTGTTGCAGTTCACATCATCGGCTCAATGTAAGGTGCTCATTGAACGTAATTGAACCAATTACATTTATTTTCAGTACTCACGTTTACATTTAAAGTTCTCTTCTCGTAAAGCATCAATTCTCTTCTTACTCATCCTTTTTGGAGAGTCGCACTTGGCTCCGGAGGTTTCGATCGGGTTCTTCCGAAGATAAGCCGCGAGCCACCGCAAGGAACAATCGCACGCAAACGGATTTCGACCTAGATGCCTGAAAATAAGATCCATAATTAATTTGTTGGAATAAAAAACATTTTACGCTGACTTCTCTTCGTGGAAGGGACAGTGTGAAATAAGATCTCAGTTATTTAAAGATATGTAGTGTTACTTACAATGTTTGTATGCCTGTTAAAGCATCAAATGTTCCATTTGGTAAGGACCTTATATTGTTGTCATACAGAGATCTGAAACAATAGTCACATACATATTTTATATATGGAATAAATGCAGGGCTTTGATATTGATATTAGAGTAAATTGAGATGTTGGTAAACTTATATGGTTTGTACTCGTAGTATATTACAACAATTTGTTGTGATTCAAAAGTTATATTTTATTGTAATTTTATTTGAAAACAATCAGACTAGAAACAGAGAAACACAATGAGATTGAGGAATAAAATACTCACAGCAACTTGAGGTTTTCTAAATCTCGAAATGTGTCTTTCCTTACGCATGTTATTTCGTTTGAATTCAACAACCTGAAATAAAGATTAATTATGTAATATTTTGTTATTTCTTATTATTTATACAGTTAAATTAAAAAATACTCATTACAATCTCAACTCTCAACACCATACATATATGACCCATGGACGTAATATATAAACTACGTCCATGATATGACCTGAATATATTTCTAATCCAAGCTTTATATTTTTCTGTTTGAAAATTCCTATACTTTACTTACAATAACTGCAGGGAAACCAGTCCATGAAATATTCCTGAAGGTAGATCCTTAATTTTGTTTCCATACAAAACTCTGAAAAGAAATAAATGTCGTTTTTTACTCTCATTACATTTATAATCTTAGTTCTTTAATCATCGTAACATTCGCAATTTTTCATATCTACACAAAGCACACTTTGGCTTTTCAAATAATTGCACAGTTTATGCTTCGATCAAATATACCTACACTAGATTTTATAAGTAAGGGCCTAAAAACGGCAAGAGAAATAAAAGCACAAATAAGCGTCTGCTTTTATTTAATTTTAATATGGTCCAAAAATATAGTAAGTCTTAATTTAAAGGATATTATTACCTGAAGTTGATTTTAATTTAAGACATTTTGCTACATCTTTTAGTTCTAAATTCAAATGTATAAGTATGTAAGCAGTTGTTCCGGACCTTGAATCTAGTATATATTTGATCGAAGAGTTTATGATTAAAAACAATAAAACATGATTTGTCGATAGGGTTACCACTCATGTGCCTTGAAAACCTCTGTAGTTTATATTTTTTCTATGCAAGTACATCAGTGTATAAATGTTTATGAATAACAGCATCAACTCACAGTGACGTCAGATGCACAAGTCCAGTGAAGGCGTCGGCAGCCAGCTTGGTGATCTTGTTGTTGGACAGGTCGATGCGAGTCACTCGCTTCACCGCGGAGAACGCGGCGGGACCCACCTCCGATATCTCGTTCTGCTCCAGACGACTGTGAACGAATGTCACGTTTGCTATCTATCTTACTAAAGTTATCCTACCTGTTGTTGTGCTCTGAAAGTTATTAAGCTCCCCTTCTAGTACCTTAGAGGCTGGAAAGGGTATACCAGTGTTATCGGCCTTCCAACCTAGAATGTTTGCTGATATTGCTTCCGGGCCGTGTCATTTATTCGACAGCCTCCGTGGCGCAGGCGGTTTAACGCCGCCTGTGAAACGCGAGGCCGCGGGTTCGATCCCCGCACCGAAAGAAATGTTTGTGCGGCCCACAAATATTTCTTCCGGGTCTCGGTGTTTGTGAGACCGATAAGTCTCTCGTAGTTCCTGATACCCACGACACAAGACTCGATCTTAATGTGGGGTCAGGGCTATGTATGTGACTGTTAGGTGTTATTTATTTATTTATTTATCTTACTGCCTAGTCCATACAAATATTATAGTTGTAAAAATTTCTGAAAATAATTGTTTGGAGAAGAGAATTGAAAAACTGTCATTTAAGAGGAAGAGGCAATTAAGAAGAAGGTAAATATTTAAAATAAAATTTCTTTAGGTGCGGATGAAAGTCAGTGTAAAAGCGTTGCCCATGCAATTATTTTAATTAAAATATTTTATACACTCAGTACATTCAGTTTTCAAAACGACACTTTCAGATCAAATCATGACACTATTTTGCACCAGTTAGACCGAGGTACTTTATTTTTTAAATGTTTGAGAATAGCTAATTGATGGTTTTCTATTAAGTCTAGTATGCTCACATCTCAGTGGCCCTGTGAGGGATGGTAGGCGGCAGTTCAGAAAGCATCTTCTCCCGACAGTCCACGATTCCTTCAGGGGTGCACCTGCAAGGCGGAGGACAGCGGGGCTCCGCCGAGCATTCTCCCGTCGATGCCGTTGTCGGACCTGGGAACAATCACACACTTCAAATATAAGTTCAGGTACAGGGAAAGGAAAACATCGTGAGGAAATCTGTACACCAGACATTTAGAAAGAAATAAATAAAACATTTATTTGTTACAAGTAATGGTTTATAGCTTCAAGTAATTAGTATTAAAATAACAGTGATTGGCAACAAAATGGCTCATGCTCAGCATGTGCTGGTAATAAAACCAATCCTGGTCTTTCGCAGGGTTGGTAATTTAACCAAGATATTTTTTTATATTTCGACAGCCTCCGTGGCGCAGTTGGTTATACGCCGGCTGTGAAACGTGACGCCGCCGGTTGGATCCCTGCTCCGAGACAAATGTTTGTATATATTGATATGTGTTTCGGGTTTGGGTATTTGTGAGACCGAAAAGTCTCTCGTAGTTCCTGATACTCCAACACAAGACTCGATCTTAGTGTGGGGTCAATATTACTTAATGTGACTGTTGAATGTATTTATTTATGTATATAGTATATGTAGTACGCCAACCCGCACTAGGCCTGACTATAGCCTCAAGAGTAAAGCCTTATTTACACGGGGGGGATTTCGCGCCTCGAAGGTTCGATTATCGTAAGCAAATAAAAAGTTGCATCGTATAAAATTCGTCAAAATACAATAATCTATGACGGTTATGTCATGCCATAATAGCAAACGATTCTCGCCACGATAAACTCTTATGGGGCTTTATCTCTTCAATCGAAATCTCGGTTGTACAGGAGAACCCAACAATGGATGACTGCGGATTGATCAAAATCTCTAGGTTAAACATTTCGAAATTTGCAAGTACTAAGCTAAATATTATTTATGTCTGTGCAGTTTAAAATACAGAAAGATGGATTTGATTAATACACTCACCACTACATATTAATTCATGGACCTCAAGATCTGTGAGTAATGCTCCCCTCAAAGCGGCTGGAGCCTGGCATCTGAAAAATAATCAATTTTGAAGAACACTTGTAATTCTAACTAGGTATTGCCGGTGGGAGACTAATGATCAGTTATAGAAATATATTTTTTGATCGATTCAACTATGATTGAACCTTGTTACTTTTAATGCCGACATCAAGTATTGCGCCATCAAATTACTATAAATATTGACTTTCGCAATTATTCATAGTAGAACCAATTTACAAGCACTTTAATTTGCCATGAATAGTATGTCATCAGTATCTTCGTGGTGTTTTTATAGCTTTTTTAAGTATCATACATATTAGGTACACAATAATATTGTTATATTTGATTAAAATGTGACTATCTAACGACTGTGCCAACATGAAAAATCTTGCTTAGAATGTAACTGGAACAAATTCTTAAGTTATTTTGATGATACCTGGCTCCGACGCCCAGAATACCCGCCGCTCGTATAGCCGTCGCCAACCTGGCCACCCGGCAGTCGCACACCACTGGATTGTCGCTCAGACGAAGCGTGTTCAGTCGAGTCACTGCGGCCGGCTCCAGAGAAAGATAAGTCAGGTTGTTGTTGTTCAGAGTCCTGGAAGTAAACGCATCATTACTGTCACTTTCAGCTATAGAAACTAGTGAACATAGTTTCCATAGTCATCGGGTTAGTCTATGATCTCAAACGAAAGGAGAATGCCCGTTCATGGTATCGGTAAAAAAATTCGTTAATCCCGGTACCGATACCTAAAAAGTAAATATTCAGTATAGACTTAAAAAGTAAAAATTTAGTATAGCTCGACAAAATGTTCGAATCCTCCATGGTACGTATCATTGTCAGCAGTAGAAGACGACTAGTGATGATAGTTTCCATAGCCATCAGGTCACTTTATGATCCGAAACGTTTGAATGTTCGATCGTGGTGCGTAAAACTGCATGAATGAGCTTAGGTAGGTACTCGACAAAATGTTCGAATCCCCTATGTTACGTGCTAACCATACTAAGATCGGCGTGAATGATAAGTATCATAGGGAATAATATTTATTTTTATATGTGGAAAATTTATAGCTTAACGGACTTCGAAGATTCGAACATGCGAACTTCGTTATGGATTATACAGTAACACACACCAGGTGTGTGTTTTCTTTCATGGATTTCCACAGCGATTTGTTAGAAAACTTATTCATGAACTTGAAACCTGAACATGAAATATTCATTAGAGAATAGAGAATTAGTACTCGATTTGTGCCGATTATTTGTTAATGCAGTACAATTACACATTTGTTGATTGTATTCATTTTGTTGGTATAATGTTCCTGTTGATATCAGTGAAATACTCTTGAGTTTCAATTATAAATTCTCATTCAATAACATCTTATCTATCAAAAGCGCTTGATCGATCAATGTTGTTGTATCTATCAAACGAAAAGCGGTTTGTGCTATCTTTTATCTTATTTTCTGTTGCCTCGAAAACAAAACGGACTTACAAAACTTCCAAACTCTTCAAATTCTCGAGAGACTTCTCATCGATACACTTTAACTGGTTGCCGTCCAAGTGCAAGTTCTTGAGAGCCGTCAGTCCTCGAAACGTCCTTCTGCTTATGGCCGTCAGTTCATTTCTACTGAGGTCCCTGTAAAAGCGAATTATTAGCGAACAGTCCATGAAATTATATTAAATATTGTTTATTCAATTCCGAAAATATTTGATTAAGCTACTTGTTTTAGCAATTAATGGGTTTGTTTAATTATTTATTATACCAGGAAAATAAAAGCCTTCACCGTTGCGGATTTATTTTTAAATGACCAGCTCCGTATAATACCTATCATATCTCAAACTTCGACACATTTTTGTTATAGAAAATAAAATATGAAATATTTAGTTGCACAATATAATGAGTTGCTTTTATTTAAATAACATGGTTGTTAACGAACAATGTACATAATATAGGGGCTTATTCCGTCATGAAGCATTCAAATAAAGCGGTAAAGCGTCGCTGTAGGCGCTTTGTCTACAATATCAGCCGGCTCGACGGGATAGTGGCACTATTTCACAGAAAATCGACGGGAAGTAATAGCTTTGGTGTCGCGGTTCATTCGGTGGGAGAGATTGCCTGAGGCACGACTATCCTTATCCACCCCCCATACTCCCTCGCACCGGCATTGTCGAATACCGAGAATGTACCTAATTTTCCAGGTTAATAGATATTTATGAGCGGAGAATGGAGTTGATGACTTACAAGAGCACGTGTCGTTCGGATTTAGCGGTTTTATGCTTTTGAAGATACAGTGTATTTTATTCCAAAAAATATTTGATCATTTTCTGCTCAATAACTTCAAAAAAAGGGGCCTTCTTAAAAGAGGGTTTTCATTTTCCTGGTTCATACAAAATTATTAGGAATTTCAAGAGAATTGTTTCTATATTATCAATACACCTACATCCAAAAGCTGCTATATTATGGTAGTATTCCAAAATTTTTAAAGAAATTGAGGTATAGGATTTTAGAAATAGGTCCGAAATAATCTTTAGACATAAAAACGTGTTAAAGCAGTTTGACAATAGTTTCAGTAATAGAAAATGCCAGAGACAGTTTAGAAGGATTTTAATAAAAGGCAATGAGACACGAGAGACGACTAATATAATATGTGTGCGCAGCTATAAAAATATTTGAAAAAGTATTTTCGGTATTTTCACTGCGATTTCGGTAGTAGCATCGGCGGCATGTGGGGCTGAAGGGATAACTGTAGGTCCTGATCATAAATTACGGGCCAGACATCGCCGGGCCAGATTGCTGCAAATGAGTTTTTTCACCTCATGCTGAGGTCCTTTTTACCATGCGCTATACTATCAGAATTGGTTAAAATTTGTACAGAAACCAAAAATATATGTTAAAAGATGTTATCTATTAATTATAATTACGTCACTATATTGTCCCTTATTATTAACTAGCTTTTGCCCGCGACTTCGTTCGCGTGGACTTCAGGTTCGTCCCGTCTTCTATTTCCTGACTCATCCCACGGGAACACTACATTTTTCGGGATAAAAAGTAGCCTATGTGTTAATCCAGGGTGTCAGCTATCACTATACCAAATTTCATCAAAATCTGTTGAGCCGTTTTTTCATGAAAGAGTAACAAACATACATACAAACTTTCACCTTTATAATATTAGTAGGACTAGCAGTCCGGCCCGCCTTAGAACGGGTGCAGGTGCTTTTTGTGTCTATTTCACATCAGAAACATATTATTACGCGAACTAGCTGTTTTATATATATTCTCAACGTTACTGCCGTTCACTATACTGCTTTTCTCGTCGCGTCTCGTTACTTCCTATCTCATATCAAATATGCAATATGTTAAAATGTGAAGAAGTAACAAACACACTTTCGCCTTTATAATTTTAGTAGAGATTAATAATCCAACTAAAACATAGGTAGGTAAATCTGCTATGCGCTCTTTCATCAGGTCATGATTACAAACATTTTATAAAAGTTTCCAACTATAAAGGAACAAGAGAGGGAATTAAATCTTCCATGCCGCTAAATAAGGATTTCCTGAATGAAGAAAAATAGTAAAGCTCTTGTTTTGAGCGTAAAGGTAACGGTGGATTGGACAGGTCGCCTGATCAAAGACGATATTGATCAGCGTTGGCGCAATGTATGAGTTTCGGCGCAGTATCGAGCAAAGCGGTGTTATAAAGAAGAGGCCATTTCGTGTTCCATGTCCAGTTGTTAAATGTGAGCTTCTAAGTAAGTATTTAAGCAGTACAGAAGAAATAGTAATATTCCCGTCCAATCGCCCAAGTGCGCGTGTGGTTGACCGCGATCGCGCAGGTTGCATTTTATCACCTGAACACCGGTCCCTTTGAGGTTTGTTTACGACGAGAACAAGTGGTTCATTTTGCACCCCATTTCCAACTTATTAAATTTTAATCTTTAATGACTTTGAACCCCTATTTTCGATACTAAAGAATTATGTGGCACGTCTTGAAGATACAATTTTACGATCAGTTTTAAAGTGATAATCATAATGATAATTTGAGTAAAGAGAAAATACAGACCATCAGACATTAAATGCGTCGAATTGTACTGGATGGTAAACCAATCTCAAATTGCTTAGTTAAATCGATTTTAATTCAAATATCAATGCACAAATAGGTGAATGAATTATTATTAATATTAATAGTTTGTAACAACCCAGTGGGTATCATTTTAACATAATTACTTTTGTCATTCTCACCGCAACAACTTGTCCTAGTTATAAGTTATTTGCTATTAATAACTTTATTTACTAACTTAGTGGCCGTTTCGCGAGTTGCTAACGGAACAGCAAGCCCCTGTACTTTTTATTTTAATTTACGCAAACAATACTAATCCTCGTCCGTCTTTTTCACACCCCTTTGTAAATGTAAGGTTTCCTTTTGTCCAAGACTGTCGCATCCATATTACTCCTATCCCGTAGTGAATTGTGGAAAACGATCCATAAGCTTGCATAATGAATGTCCCTGCGGAGTGGAATGCATTCCTTCGCGTACCAGATGCTGTGTTTTGAACCGAGATGCTACTACTAATAATTTCTTGCGGGTTTGCCTGGACTTTAATTCAGTTTAAAACCGATCTCACAGTTACCAATGTGAGCTATGAAATTCTTAATTACATCTTTATGTTATTTGATATACTGTTTCTATGGACCAATCATTTGAAAATGCAAGAAAAATTAATGTAATAATACAGTTCCGTAGTCGAGTTCTTATTTCCTCTATCGATATTGGACTACTGAACTACGGCTTTCACTATTTAGAACAAATATTTGCAGATAAAACAAACATTTGTCTCTCGCAATGAGTCCCGTCCCAAGTACTCCATCCCAAGACTAAAGAAATACCGTTGAATAAACGCGCACTCGTCGGTCGAAAAATATTAGTTTTCGTTTTTGACCGTCGATCTAGCTTTTCTTAGGGCTTAGGTCATTGTAAGCCCTTTGTTTTTCCACTTTCGGCTCTCAGGCGTCCATTACCGGCGCCATGTTGTGGTTAAGAGTGCACCATTTTGTTTTTCAAGAGCGCGGGAAATCCGCCAAATGGCGGATTGGGGTTTAAAAGGCTTTCTGTTGCCGCAGGGCGTCGCAATAAGCGTATTTTTACTTATTCTAAGTAGATTTCAATTCATAATTTGTATGTAGTTGATTACTAAAATATCATTGCTTCAGAGAGACTGAAAGGTTTATAATTTAATTCAAAATTATTGTTTGAAATATTTCCTACAAAGTTTGATCATCAATATTTATCCGATTTCAGTCGTGGAAAATAGCTATTCCTATAATATAGCATATTTCCGAAAATAAACTGTGTAATTCTCAAGTAATATAACAGTATAGTTGAAGAAGACGCTATTTACTTATTCACTGAAATAGTGCTCTGGGCGAAATGGCCTTCTAACCATAACAGTTTCCGACATACATAACACTATAATAAATAGTCGAAATAAGTTCCGAGCTGAACTTAGGTACTTAAAGAACTTTATTAGTCCGTGTCACGGAAACGCCATCTTGGCAGCGGATGTTTCATTAAAATGGCGACGGAGGAGATGCGAAATCAATATGGCGGACACGGGCTTCCTGTCTCCAGTTATTGTTTTAGATATTATAATAATTTTGTGTTATTGAATGCTAATTTTCAACCTTGTGCTGTTCTTTGTAAGCGATGCCTACATGATTTTGAATTGAAGGTTATTTTACTGGCTTTACTGCAACGCCCAACACAAGGTTCTACTGAGTCATAAGTACTCGTAAGTACGTCATTATTTGACAGCCTCCGTGGCGCAGTTGGTTAGACGCCGCCTGTGAAATGAGAGGCCGCGGGTTCGATCCCCGCACCGAGAGAAATGTTTGTGCGGCCCACAAATATTTCTTCCGGGTCTGGGTGTTTGTGAGACCGAAAAGTCTCTCGTAGTTTCTGATACCCACGACACAAGACTCGATCTTAGTGTGGGGTCAGGACTATGTATGTGACTGTTGGGTGTTATTTATTTATTTATTTGTTTGTTATCGATTACCGATTTACGATTCATTATTGATCCTAGATGTGGAAAGCTTCGCCAATTTAATGCCTAATGACAAAAATCTTTAGGTCATCAGTATTAAAAAAAAAACATTTACAAATTTTTGATATATTATATATTATATTTTGATATATTTATATTTTCACACAGCAAATTATAAAATTAATATTATGGTAAATATGTGTAACAAATGTAAATTGTCCAAATATGGACACATTCAGCTGCTTTTTTTTTCTTTTTGGTAGTTACCCAAGGGAACGGAAACATTTCAGCGGGGTCACTGGTATTTTTTTCCGTGACCGTGTGTCCTTATGTTAGAATTGTTTCAACCTATATTGTTTCTATTACGGTCCATTTCACCCTTTCAACCTGAATACTGTTAGTGTTTTGCTAAAGAAAAAACGCATATCAACACGATTGGAAAATGCATCTCTAAATAGTCTGCATTTAAAGTGTTTAAAAATCATAGTAGTGTATAGTAGTTATTTTATAATACAACATTGTGAATACTTTGGAACTAGCATAGTCAACTCTGATTCAAAGTCTCCAAATTAATAAAGAGAAAAAGTAACAGTAATTTTCATGATATTTGTTTAAAGATCGGATGGAGCCGCTCGGAATATTCTGCTAGTTTAATAATGTCGATTGTAACTTACACGTCCCTTGGGTCCTCTTTACGCCGATCATATTAAGCAATAGCTTCCTACATCCAACTAAGAACATACACCCTTTCCAATTCCTTCCGATAGCGCTTTACCGTTGAAATAAACAATTCATTCCTGCCGTTTCCATAACAATGGCTTATAGGCGCAAACTTCCAAAATGTCGGGTATAAAAAGGAATGTTTGATAAGGGCGCGAATTCCCCGAGGTGTATTAAATGACGTACGGACGGAAAGACGACCGCTTTAGGGAGCGCGCTGAGGAAATGTGCCATATTTGTGCAACACAAAGTTTCGTGCGCGGGTTTATGAGAATCACGTTTCGCGTGACTGCCCTGATTGTCAGTGAGTCTCAATTGCAACTGATATTAACACTTGCTTCAAGATTTGCCGGAGTATCTATAGCAGTTAGTACAATGTATAGGCGAGTATAGGAAGTGTTTTACATCTATCTATTCTGTATTTCTTCATACACAGAAATTCTTTTGGTTTCTTCTGTTTTGTTTATTTTTGTGTATCTGTTAAGGGTACTTCAGGCGTTGTGCTATGTAGTGAGGCTTGTCCTAATTTTATAATTCAAATTGTATTTTATTCTAGTTGAAATTCAAAATATTATCCTTCAAAAGATAAAACCCCTGTACTTCTATGTCATTGACACCACAAAATACAAGTGTATACAGTCCCTTATTCAGAGCGTTTAATTTCCACCCCCGGGCGGGTTCGATCTATAGGGTTGATATGGGGGTAGTTTATATAATAACGTCTTATATTTCAATATCTATTTTAGCGTACATTGCGGATATTGAGGCCATACATATTGGGGGGTAAAAATGTTTATTTTTATTTAAATATACCAGCTAGTCTACTCTTGAAATTAATATCAATATCAATCCACGGCAATATCAGACCAATTGCGGAACCGATTTGTACAACATCGCTACTCTGGAAACACAAATCCTAAGCCTTGCATTGACATTGTTATTGTCTCAGGATCGGAATGTGATAAGGGCGTTATACGTGAAGTTGGCCGCGTGAGGCTTATAATAGTGATGTCTGTCAGAGATAAAAAATCGGTAAAATGTTCATAATCATTATTATTTGCTTTAAAATGTAACAATTAAACCTTGAATTAAACATTAAATAGATCGTTTATATTCCAAAAGATTATAAATACATATTTGTGTAATCTAATACGCATATATTATAAAATATTTATAACGCTTGGATCAAAAAGCTTTGTTTCCAGCCGAATAAAATAAACTACGACTGCTTTGAAGTTCGAGAGTCACACTTGTTTAGACAATTCATGTCAAATTAAATAAACAATTCAGTCATCGCGTACAGTGGTACGGTGGAGTCTGCGCATGTTCATAATATGATAAAGTATGCTTAAATATGTTTTAATTACGCTTGTTGATTTGGAAGATCCATATTACAATAATTGATTAAGTGTGTGACTGAAAAGAAATCTATTGAAAAATATTATGAAGGTACACCTACGTATTATTAAAACAATACGTACATTACATTACATGACTGAAACGACTGTCTTAGGTCCGTAGTACAAAATAATTTGGTTTTAAAATCACCATAACTTATGATTCTATAAGGCAATTCGATCAATAATTCTTTCAATACATAATAATGTCCGAATGAATCTGTAATAATGATTGAATGCACAAAATGTAAGTACAATAACAAGGCGTTAAAACAGAGTTCCTGTGTGTTTGCCGTGTATCGTGCAATGGTATTAATTTCGTATGCTTAAGAAAATAATCATCGTCTTTTCGGTACTAATAATAAGTCGTTCATTTTGTCAATCTTTTGATTTTACGTCCTAAATTGATACAATCATACTTATGTAATCACAAATAGACCATTTCATACACTTCTAACAAATTTAGAACATGATACAACTTAAAAAAGTCAAAGTCAATACCAAATAAGTTAACTTTTATCTATTGGAAATTATTAGATGGGAACACAATATGAAATACAATTTGAGCTGTCAAAATGGTTTCAAGAGTAGCGTTTGTATGCGAAACCGATTCCAACAACGAATATTTAGTAACTTTTAATACCGCTAGTGACATGGCGCCACAGTCGCATTACAAGAGCACTCGGGAGTACGAAAACGAACAAAATTGTTGTAAAATTGGTTCTACATCGGACTTGTATTTCAAGAGTAGACCCACTGGTCTTCTGATGTCAACCATGAACCTATATAGTACTTTTTTGAAAAAACGCAGGTGCGTTATCAACCTTTAAGTACTTAATTGTCATTCATATTTTCTAATGTAGTTATTGTAAAGTATGTAGATTGATAGATTGTACCTCACTAGTTGTAAGTCAATGTTGAGTAAGTGTGCGAATAAACGTATTTACGACAAGACGATTTATATCCCACAAATTGTGAATTATAATTCATCCATCCATTCCGCAGTCAAAGAAATTTCACTGCTGAACGTAGGCCTCCGCCAATTATTTCTGCAGTGACCTATTGGAGGCAGCCTGCATCCAACGACGTTCCGCGACCGACGTAATTTATAAAATTTATACTTTCGAAGTCGCCGGATGCAGGCCGCTAAGATATAGGATTCTCTTATGTTTAAAAGTGGTCATCCTGTGGCTAAAAACGAAAGAGAGAAAAAGAGAGAGAGAGAGAGAGAGAGGGGCAGAGGTTTATATTATTTTTTATGATAAATTATTTACCTACGACGACAATATAATGTATGAATATAGGTATCGGAATTACGGGTATCGGTATTGTGGATATAAACTGTGTTCTCAATTCTCATACGAATATGTTGCTAAATTAATGTAGGTACAAATAATTTTATTAGTATTACCGTCACCGTGGTGGATGATATGGGCCTCATCCCTCTTAATCATACTTTCGGTAGTAGAGGAGGCCCATGCCCTACAGAGGGACGTATACATATATATATACGCCGATACAGATACAAAAATAATTACATTAGTAAGTTCGTAGTGTAAATTGAGCTTCACATTCAATTCCACGGCGCGGGGTATAGCCAAACCGTTCGAAATATTGGAACGTGATTCAGAAAATGGGACGAAGTCAAGGATCGCCTCTATCTGTAAATTGAATTCGTCAGGGCTTATACAGAGAGCTTAGTCAGACGAGATGGGTATCGAAATACTGGATTATTGCGAGTTGAGTGTTTTTGTAGACTGATGTTGCAAATTGTGAAAGTAATACATACATAATCATAGACATAGTACTTTCGCTTCATCCACTTTCATCAATCTTTTCATGCATTCTCGTCGGTTCAGGGTCCTTTTGACCTGACCCTTGTTGAGGGTATCACCGATTTGGATGGTGTATGTTCGGTGAGGTCGACCCCTACCAACTCTATCTTTCTTCCTCTTCACTGTGAAAATAATACGTAACATATTGTTTACCAATGGGACTATGTAATTGCGATGAGTTTCATTGCAATGAAAGGCAAGACGAGCATGCCATTCGCCTGATGGTAAGCGACACAACCGCTCATGGACAGTAGCAAAACCTAAAAACACCATGAATTACAAAGCAATGCTTCGCAATTCACTGCGCTCGCCTTCCTCAGACAAAACATGTAAAGTCGCAATATATCTAGTGGTTACTCTGGCTACAATGACCTTCAAACCAGAAATAAACAGTGCATTTACACTGTTGTTGGGCGAGAGAAATAGACACTGCAGTGGCACCCAGGCGGTCTCTGACATACATATAGGTATAAGAGACCTGCCACTAGTAACTTGTGCAGTACAGTAGCATATGGTAGTAAGTGCAGTTCAGCCCGGATACGTTATGTTTACGTCTCGTCGGCTGACACCATTATGCTGGTCTTAGTCTGGTCCAAGCGTATGTATATCAAATTAAATATTAAATATATATCACTCAAATACTTTCACTACATCTTTCGAATCATTAGTATATCTAGCACCGCTTCGAAACTTATTGTAGTTGTGAAAAAGAGAAGGAACTCTCATATAAATAAATAAACCCAACTGTTTATAAATAAATGTGGGTTACATTAAGATGAATTAAGTCTTGTATCGTGGGTATCAGAAACTACGAGAGACAACACCCAGACCCGAAGATCGAACCCGCGGCCACTCGTTTCAAAGCCGGCGTCTTCCCTAACTGCGCCACGGAGGCGTATACATAGAATATGTATTAAGTTTTATTTCCATAAAATTGACTATTGTCTATTATGAGCCTGCGCGATAGTACTTTTATTGAAACTAGTCTGAGACGCCTCGATCGACGATGTCCGCCATTCGTGACGTCTAACACTTCCGCGTACTTCTGCGCTAATTTCCCCTTCGTAGTTGCATAAGCCGGCCGTTCACGCACGGCTTTACTCGACAAATCTCTCTGAGAGTCATGTTTGGCGAGAAAAACTAATGTGTAGAATGTAGAGTAGTCAGAAACACGCCTACCGGACGCCTGCTGTTGCCTGCGATAGAAACTAATAAATGGAAGTATCCAACTGTGCGAGTTTGCATACGACTATATACGGTAGCGGCTTTATTCATAGAAATAAAACAGTGTATGCTATCAAATGTATTGTCTTTTTCGCTCAAACTGAATGCAAAAGTTATTCGGAAGGGACAAATGATTAGATGACTTAAATAGGTTTGCCATGTGTTTACCGTCCCATGCCGATTGCCGTGATACAGGGCGAGACCATCGCCATATCGGGCACTATTCCTGACTCCGGGCTAATAATAATGAATAGAAAAATCCAATATCACTTTGCCCGACGCCGAATCCAACCCGAGACCACAGCTTTGCAATCATACCGTAGTACAACTGTGCTACCGAGGCAGTCTTAAAATCTTACACACTTTGATAATATAATAAGGATAAGAATAGAATGTGTGAATGTGCCGATAGTGTACAGGCCATATTCTGTCTATGTCTGTTTAGCCAGAGAGAAAAACCTAAGTTAACAATTCCGCCTCCGCTTACAATTTAAAAACATGTATTCTGACATCTGTCAACCCTCGACATCCGGGAGTTCCCGGAGGATCGTCCGGCCCTGCGGGAATCTATTAGCATGAGAATACGAGAAACGCTCAAACAAACGCGCGGAAGATGGGAATTTGAATAATTTAATAAAAAATATTCACCTACCCCCGGCAACCCTGGCTTTGTTCGAGTCCGCAATGTTCGTAGAAACATAAAAATAAATAAATTCGTATGTAGTTAACATTTGGATACTGTATTTCTTGTAGAATATTGTAGAAAAAATATTGAGGCACGAAAATACTTTAAACTACCTCGAACCAGTTTATCTTCAAATTTCGACAAATACACAACGACCTTTCTGATGTTATTATAGATGCATATGGGCGACTTAGTCGCTTTCAATATTTTCTCGCGCCCTTAATGATAAAAAATAAACTCTGTGTCTCATAATGAAACTTGATGTACCAAAAAATAACCCAACCGCAATCAACAGCGGAATTCTTGTCTGACTAACATAATGGCTAAGCTACCCCCAGCATGCGACGGTAAACCACCCCTATAAAGTTTTATTGTTTTCATGACAACGAAAAGCTTTTGTCTCGAGCCATTTAGTTGATATATAAACAAATGAGAATCGTATATATCTCAGACTCAAGCCACGACTTAAAGGATTCGCAGACTTTTCTTTAATTTTCTTGTCTAAACGCGAGTTTACTGAACTTTAAAATAAGTTCAGGCCAGTACGTGCTAATTAGCACATTACGAAGTTTTTAACAAAAGTCCGAGTACGAACATCCGTTATGGTGTCGTGGCGAGTTCCATTTTCAAATGTTAATATGAAAAGTATTAGTTGTTTTTACTCTCCGCCAGAGGCGCTGTGTGTTCCTAGAAAATTATTGAGTGCAGTTAGTAGTGCATTTTTGCTGAAAGTAGTACAACTTTTTGAAGATCAATGTATATATGTAGATTTATGCATTAATCATGAATGTATAGAACTACGTGCGAAAAAGGACTACGTATTTGTATTTCTCCTACATTTCCAGTCCACAATCTGAAAATGCGGTCCATATACAATAGACAAATATTTCTTTCGGGTCTGGGTGTTTCGTCTCTCGTAGTTCTTGATATCCACGACATAAGACTCGATCTTAATGTGGGGTCAGGAGTATGTATGTAATTTTTGGGTGTTATTTTTTGTTTATTTATTTATCTGTTTAAGTATATAGCTATAAAAAAATACACTTAGCAATTTAAATAAAATTCTACAAAGTTGAATAAATCAAAGTTGCTAAACACCTCAATCTTTTTAAAATCCATCCCAGATCAATAATTGCCGGGCAATTCTGCACTTCCAATCTCCTGTGCAGGACGGAGGACCCCACGAGTTGAGGCGAGTTATTTTTTAAGAAGCAATTAATATCAAAGGAGCTCATTAAGTTGAGATTAGTTCCGGGGCACGACGCGGCGGCGCTGGTTCCGGTAGCCGTCTCTGTATCTTCCGGGATGGTACGCTTGTCTATATAAAGTTGGGCTAATTTTATGTTGAGAGTGTAGCTAAGAGACGAATAATTGCACCGCGTCTTTAGCTGTGCCCCAAATGTTAACATGAATATAGGAATTTTCGGACTATAATAATGACAGGGGTGATTTTTAAATTTATCATCGCATATCCAATTGCTTGAATATCATTGAAGATTCAGATGTTGTCAAAAAACATAAATAAATCAATTAATTTCAGTCAAACACATCAGTGCTTACACATCAATCATATTTTTTAATAAACATTAGTTTTATAAATAATCATTTAAAATTTAAATACATATCGTAGCCGATACATGATTTATTCACTGTGGCTCTTGACAAATGGCATTCGCATACAGTTAGATACCTTGTAACTGGAAGCGCGCCGACTTTATATGCTCGGAACGAAGTAATTGACGACCGAACCGATGGACACACGTCACCTCTGAACTCGGACAGTACCGAAGGACCTTACCTGCATATCTCTAACGCCCGAATACTGGAACGCAACTTAAATATAAATTGCGCTTAACTACGTTAATCCCGCTTAAACGTACTGGCTAAGTGGGCCGTGCGCAGCTAAGAGCAACTTATTATTTGAATGGCGTTCCAGTATTCGGGCGTAAGAACCGTTAAAATAAATAAATACACTCAACAGTCACAGGTATTTTCTTGATTCCAAAATAAAACCCTATGTACACGGGGTGAGGTTGTCGCCTCGAAGATAATATTATCGTTAGGATATTTAATAGTTACACCGTTTAAACGTACAGTAGACTGTAGAACACAATAATCTATTTTGGTTACGTCATACGATAATGGTATACGATTCTCGCCGGGAGGAACATATCCGTGTAAATGGGGCTTAAGACACCAAGCCTTGTGTATCATGTGCTTGGCCTAACAAACATACGTGGACCTCTCATTTGGCACTTTTTGCACTACCGGCTCATAACCAACTGCGCCAAAGAGGCTGCCAATATAATAAAAGCCTATTAGCGAATGAGAGCCGATAACACCATAGAGATTTAAGAACAACATCTAATCTAAATGGATCAGTTGAACGCCACTTTGATCGCAATCGAATTTTACGACATCCGCGGCGAACTGTTCCGGTTATCGTTGATGGATGGGTTTAAATTAATGACAAAATGACAAATTCGTTGACACTACGGCCGGAAATAATGAAATAGCTCGAAAGAAATTGAGTTGTTTTTATTGAATCGCCCGTAAACGAATCGCTGACCGTATGTGAAACCGCCGCCCGTGACTGTTTATAAAGCTTAGAACGTAGATTCGTTGCAGGCCTCTCAAAGAGGAAGAGGAAAACCGATGGAAAAACTAATTGAAGTCGTCGCTTTTTTGTAATAAAGTAGTATCCAAATTGAGCCCATCATTCCTGTCGTCGAACGTACGTATCTATCGTCGTATCTAACGAATATGGCAATTTATTATAGTATTCGAACGCCGCAGGCGAGCATAGCGTGTACCTACGTATTACCCAACCTACAAGGTCTTGTCCCTAATATCATTTTACAATTAATTAACCTATGAGCACGCGACGTCACTTCCGTCCGCCATTTCGTGGCGCTCCGCAAGATGGCGCCGTTCCTGAGCAATTAGCGAGGGCACTGTCGACCTATTTCGTTAAATTAATTTGCTACATTGCCACTTAATATAAGGAGTAATGGGTAAAAGCCCAAATGTAGTGTATTGTGATGGAATAGCGCAACACGCAATATGAAGATATGAGCAAATGAAACGTACGTTAAGGCATGTTAAGGTCACCGTCGTATTGGGACAAAAATTTGAGTAAGTCGCAAATATTTGCTTCCAGACTCGTTGTAACACTAAAATAAAAACAAATTTATGTTCACAGCCGTATTTCTCTAGGTGGAGACAGAAGTGCTTCTAGTGCCGGCAATTTTTCCGAACTTTAATATTACATGAAGAGAACCCATCGCTATACCAAACCCGGGTCACTGATTAATAATCACACAAAGTACTTTGTCCAATCTATGAATCCAACCTAGGACTTCACGATTCACAGTCCATGCATGCATGATGCATGATGACCAGGTGACATAAATATTTCGCATAATAACTGTAATAGATTTGCATATACAGGTTGACAAGTGGACTTTAGTATACTACTTTCTGTGTAAAACAATTGCATTAGAATGCAGAGCTTTTACTTCGCAAATTAGAACAGGGTTTTGTACTGTACCTCCGTATGCCATCAAGTGTAATTGTGTGGAGGTCTCGCGTTTGGAAGCCGTGGCATGCGGGCCCGCGCCGAGCACGCATGAGCGCATCTCAAAGGAGTCTTTGTGATGCTGCACTTGCGGGCAAAATGTTTGTGCAACCCATTAATTCTATGTTTTACGAAATAGTATGCAAATGTTTCGTTTCAGGCTATTCAATGGATTAAAGTAAAAGTGTATATATTCTGTTTTGAGTAGAGTCATGTTAAATAGTTTTAAGGCGATTGATAAATGTATTGTATTGTTGTTTTAAGGCGTAAACAAAAGACGGGTAAGTAATACCCTGAAACATCCAGAGTGCATAAAGAGATTAATGAAATGGACGAAGCAAAAGTTATGTCAGGATCAAGAGTGAAATGGATTTGCTTTTAAAACTATACCATCCCTTATAGATCCATGTGTGACCTTACAACTGATTTGACTCATATTTCGAATCGGGAGAACATTGCCTATCTTTGAAAATAGAAAATAAAAAGTCAAATTCACATAACTGAGAATGAGTCTAGTATTATTTTCTTTTATTCAAAATTATGACGTACACACCCTGATAATAACAAATACCAGTTTAAAAATGCTTCAAAGGCAAAACTTAAAAACATGCAAGTAACTTGCTTCTTAGCTTCAAGTAAAAAACGAAGCCATCAATTCACAAATTAATCCACACTGATGCAGTTTTGTTTCCTAAGTGCCTAAATTCGTAAGTAATAAACATATGTACACTTTTCATGGCAGGTAGTGTAATCGCAAGGCTTTTATCCTCGACTTAAGAACGCGCGGTTGGATCTCAAAGTGTTAGTTTCAGCGAGACTGACTCGCGCTACAATTACGCGATATTTTCTTCAAATATTAACTTCCATACTCGACGTGATTACCTTGTGTGTTTTCGTTTGACTCTTATGCAGTATTTAAGATTATTTCTTATGTAAAACACCGTATAATTGACGAAGTTATTACTTTATGCTAAGCCAACGCATTTTAATTCCCGAGTTCTAATTCATTCTTATTAACCGAGATCTAGCATTTTCTGAAACCTGGTTTGTAAAAATTATGGAATGTGTTTTTTTATCTCCTTACTTTTTTCATCCACTTGTGGATTACCACATGTTTTTAAAGTTCTGAGTGTTAGTGAGACCGAAAAGTCCCTGAATTGATCCTAATGTACCCCATATTTGATCAATTCAGAGACTTGTGGCTGAAGACTATGTGTGTGACTGTTGGATGTATTTATTATTTTTGTCAATTCGAGTAGTTTGTGAGCTTGATGGAAATAATCACGCCCGTCGTAACATAAAGCTGTAACATCACTCTGAATTTATAAAATAATAACTTCCGCAGCAATTAGGTGCTTGTGACGGACAATTATTTTTCACCAAGCGACAGACCGTCCTATTTATTTTCTTGTTCACGCGCTGTTTAAAGTTCAGGCGGCGTGACGTGGGCCGGTGAACCGTTCCGCGTTTTGGTCTTGGCGCAAGTCCTAAGTTACGTCTCGGTTCGGGACTTAAAAGAAATACTGAAATAAATAATAATCCAATCCAAACACGTCCCACTGCAGATCCAGGTTCTCCTCAGCAATCGCAAGTTCGTTTTTGACAGGTAAGATTCATCCACCATATTGGCCTATTTGTTTGGCAGACTTCATATCATAGAATTTCTTAGCAATTAAAAATCATAATTCTGGAGGGTTCTCGATATTTTCTTTCGTTGTTGAAGTGCGTGGTAAATGGTAATTGATTATTAAAATACACACATGACTCAAACAAGTCAGAGATGTGTCCTGGGATTTCAACATGCTGGCAGTTCTTGGATCGGACTAACAACGAAACGATTAATGCTGAAAATACAATTTTGTATTAGCTGGACAGATGCAATGTGTACAATATTCATTCCCATAAATTAGGTCGCTGACACACAGGAACTAGTTCTTAAAAAATATTGCCGGTAGGGGCACAATACCTTAATCTAGTCTAGTCTCTGTCTCTAGTCTCTGCTAGTCTATAAATATGTATAATATCCTTTTTTAAATATTAATCATATAATATTTGAAAAACTTCTTGTAGTGAGGAGATTCCAAGCTATTTAAGGTCAGAGGTCTCCATATAGCGAGAGGATGCGTCACGTTGCGTAGCCATGTTCACATGGACATTAATCATGAGCTGTCATCTAGGTGCTAGGGCCAAGATTCGGCGCGCACGCATCTCGCAAGAGAGGGGACCCGCTACAAGGATCTTATCTTTATCGATAGTTTTTTAATATCAAGTCAGAGACTATATTAGAAAGAATAACATTGAATATTAATTAACACAAAACATATAGTCAGAAATAGTAGGTACATTAACTGAGCCCCACTAAATTCATTTTTCAACCGTATATCGCTTGTAACATCTTTATTTGTGCTCTTTATAGTAACTCAATACAAAGGAGATGATAAAAATAAGTAATAAATTACAAAAAGAGCAGCAGCCGTTTCATGTCCTTACTTTGATTCCTTCTAATCTTTATTTATTTAGATTCGAACATTGAAAACATCGTAGTACTTAAAGTAATGTGCAGCCAATACATCTGTTTTCTATTTGAATCACGATAACAACGCGTGAAATTTACAAAAATAAACCTTATTCCGTCAAAATAGGATTCAGGATTGTGTAAAAAATCAATCAATTGAATACAGTTTGAATGTTACATTTCCTCCTCACACAAGAGCGAACACAAACTAATCCCCAAACAGAAGTCACGCTCGCATCCTATCGACAATGGGCCATCGACAATAAAAGTATCGAGTAATCCGCGTCACTAGCCACAGAGGCACGTAGCGATGTATTGTGCTGTTAATACGATTATGAAATGTGGACATCCTGTTCGGGAAGAATTACGATACGACACGACGAGCCACACCGCGTGGCCTATACCAGACTCTGCTGTTTTAAAAAGGCAATGGAAAGTTTTACTTATCTTCTTTACAAATTGTGACCACTTAGTACTTATTTATTTTCATTTTCTCTGAATTTTATTTCTTATGGTTGACATCAAATATGCGGTCGGTAATATTATAAGTCATATATTTCGCAAAATTATGAAAAATAACTGGCTCTTAGAGACTGCAATGTATTTTTTTATTGTCATGTATGGCATGCCATACATTGTGCTGCAATGAGACGAGAATGCCATTCTTCTGATGATAAGCGCTACGACCGCTAATAGACAGTAGTAAAATCAAACAACACCAGAAATTACAAAGCCAAGCTTGGCATTCCTCTGCGCTCGGCCTCGGCTCGCCAAAAGAAAACACAACGAAGGTGCTAAAAGCAGATCTAACGTATTCTTCTTATATCATATCTTATACAGACGATTAGACAACGACTGTGGAGCAAGATGTCGCGGGTTCGATCCGAAATGTTTGTGCAGCCCACAAATATTTCTTTCGGATCTGGGTGTTTGTGAGACCGAAAAGTCTCTCGTAGTTCCTGATACCCACGACACGAGACTCGATCTTAGTGTGGGGTCAGGACTATGTATTTGACTGTTGGGTATTATTTATTTATTTATAACTTACATACTTAATTCCTTACCCGAGGCATAAGATGTGAATCTAAAAAGGGTTTGTTCAAATCCAAGTTAAAAATACTTTACAGAAGACTTGACTTAAGCTGACTAGAACTTTAATTAATATTTTGCGCACTTAATTAGTTTTGATTTAAATATTTATGTAGTTTTGTAGGAATTAATCTTGTAAGTACCATAAATTGTATTTCTAAAATTAAATAATAATAAAAAAAACCGTTTTATACGTCTCTTGTGGCACGAAGTGGCGTATTCTAAGTGTGACATTGTAAAAATATAATAAATGTAACGTTTAACTCGTGTTATTTGATTTAACATGCCGTATTTTTAGACAAATAAGTTTAAGTGCCCAGCAGACCTTGGCATGGACTCACAAAAATGTAAGGAAATAGGTAAATACATTATGCACATATATTGACTATTTCGTCGTGGCTACACAAATTGAACATTAATTGATCTATATTCTTTAATGGCCTTATTCATATAGTTTTAAAATCTATTTTAGCTATCGAATGTTTTGTCCTTTTCGCTCAAATTGAATTCAAAAGGCTTTTGTAAGAGACAAAAAGTTCGAATACTAAAATAGGTTTTACAACTCTTCATGATTACGGCCGTAAGAATCTTCAGTACTAGCGGGATAAAGAAAACCTAAGTCACATTCTCACCTATAACCTATTTCTAAGAAAAATGTATCGATCTTTTAGTTTGTTGCTATATCAATGAAAGGCAATTTAATAAACATATCTCATTTATATTCTTAGGTTAGATGAACACAAACGGTGTATTAAAACAAGACGAGAATAGAGAATCTTTTTGCAAACTCCAATAATGTTAGTAGAAACTACCTGCCCTATTTGAATGCAAAGCGAAAACTACACAACTAAAACTTCATAACATTGCACGATGTATGTAATGTATATGGATTTTATTATTTCTACTCGTATTTTTTGTTTTTATAGTAGAGTTAATTCAGGTTAGACGTAGATGCTATGCAATGTTTTTTTTATTACAATGAATGGCGAGACGAGCATGCCATTCATCTGATGGTAAGCGATATGACCGCTCATGGACGGTAGCAAAACCAAGCAACACCATGAATTATAAAACCAATGGTTGGTATTCCACTGCGCTCGCCATCCTAAGACGTAAGATTTTAAGTCTCAATATGTCCAGTAGTTACTGAGGCTACAATGTCCTTCAAACTGGAACACAACAGTGCATTATACTGCTGCTGGCGGGAAATAGACATAGACATTAATTTTGGTCTAATGTGGAAAAATGATTCGCATAACCCAACAGTCTTTTTGGAAAATCATTTCCAGGGAAGATAGGATTTCAAGAGAAAAAACAAAGATCATAGTTTAGACTTTAGAACTAACATGGAGATATTTGTTTTATATCACAATAAATGATGACAAGTTAAAAGGATATATATAAACGTTTAGACAAAAGTAAGAATAGGCAGACTTGGCCGAGGTACCACTATATAACTGGAAAAAATGGAGGCGAACTACGAATTTCTGGAATTTTGTTCGGTGGAAGAGAATAGTAAAATTTTAATTGAGCTTTTGTTAATTTTTTGTAATAAATCGACCGTTATTTTGTTTCGATATTTCCGCGGATGCTATATTTTACATCTCTTTATCATTAAGTAAGGCGTATCAAAAAATCAATACCTGAAAAAAAATTACAAAATATTTATCGCATAATTTTTGAATCGTCAGTCAAGGTTGACAAACAAACCTGACCTGTATAAAATATAAAAACCAATTTGACTTAAAATTACGATTGTACGGGGATAAAAACATATTATTTTGTAATAAAACAATACAGTCTACAAACTATAGGAAATCCTGCGTTTATGAATAAGAGATTGCCCTTAGCGTTTGTACAAAGCTGATTTCAAGGGTTTAGCAAGGGTCCATCTGGCCACACCAAAAAGCCCAAAATGGGAGTTCGAAAAAAGTAGGGTTAGGTATTTCTTGTATGACATCAGTTTGAGTTTTCATTGTGGAAATTAATGATTTTATTATCAATAAGTTATTTTTCCCAAATGAAAATATGTAAATTGAACATTTCAGTTAATGAGAAGTATACTCATTGAAACGATTATGTCGTTATTGAACTTTGTGTGTAAACATAAAGATGTTTGATTATGATATCATCCAAATTTAATTTCGACAGTAAAACAAAAACTGCGTCATATATTTTTTGATATATTTTAGGATATTACGTCGGAAAATTATAAAACAGATAACCATTTTTAGGCACATAAGCGGTCGTTTCGGGGTCTATTAGGATTTAACAGAAATATTTTAGAAGCAGAATATTAATTTCTGTCTACTACAATATTCCTGTGATATTGCGTATTTTGTGACGTCATAAGGATAGTGTTTTTATTTCCCAGAGCTATGCAGACGCTTAATACTGTCATTGATTCGGGACTTTATAAACTTTAGAGATTTACAGACATCTAATAATTATTCGTAATGAAAAAACTAGGAACTACGACTATAAAACAACAAAATGGTATTTTAAAACGCTACATATTATGAAAATAATATTGTCATCAAACATGACAAACGGGAAGAAACTGAGACGTTTTTTCCCTCACACTTTTATTTACAAAAAGTAATCCAATTATGATTTTTTAAATATGCATAGATACAAGGAGATGTCTTGAGAGGGAGGCGAGTTTGTATAATTTAATCTATTTAATAAAGTGGAGAGGGTGGGCGTGTAAAGGGGTTGGCAGTTTTGTTTGAAGTAGTCTTCTTTTATTTGGGAAGGTTTTATAGTTGAAGGAGATATTTTTCGTTGTATTTCATATCCACGAAGCAGTGTCTTATTGGAATATGTAAATTTAAATAGCAAAATGTATTATCAGAGGAAAAAGCTTTTCTAAGAAGGTTATAAAGGGACTTCTCGTAATAATTATAAACTCAGCGTTGAAAGATTTACAACAAATGACGTCACAAATACAAAACATCTAGCTCAGTTTGCATTAAGAAGCACCACCAAGAGGTACCGATTAGGGAGTTATACGCTGTGTTTCTTGTATATAGCTTCAAAACACAGCCAAGTAAGCCAGAGGGGTCAGTACGCGGGGACCACACCATTGGTTAGGGCTCGACCCCTTACCGACTACTCACAGTCTTTGTAGGTGCCTCAATCTGACAAAAAGACCGTCGGGCAAGTTTCCGAGGCGGTTATTGTTCAACTTCCTGTAAAAACAAAAATAAAAAAATACTCTCGGACGTCGATGCAAGGTCAGTTAATGTGTATTGTTTCAAAGATAGTGCTGTGATTGGTCAGTTAAGGATAGTGACGTCACAATATGCCCGACGGAATAACTTTGTTATGGAGTGCGTTACTTACAATCTTTCCAAGGCGTTTAGCTCCAAAAATGCATCCCTCTCAATTGTGTGTATTTGGTTTTCTGACAGTTGCCTGAAAAAGAATAGAAAATGTAATTTGCTATATTTAAAAATTATTCAAAAATAAAAAGTTGTTCATATGGTTCTTATTCAGTTTTTTCGGTATTACACATATAATAACATTATTTTTTTGCTCAATTCTACAGATATTCTCTAAATATTCGAATCAAAATTTTAAAATCAGGTTTTATCCTCTATACATCACTAAGCCATAAAGTAGTAAATATTACGAGCTATACGCCTCTTGGCGACTCGAAGGCTCTGGCACGTGCAATAACAAATAAATACATTTTTGTTTAGGGAATAAGATCGGAGAGGAGATAACAACTATTCTCAGTATTGTTTTAAAGAAAAATATTAGATGTGAACATTCCTTTAAAGTCTAAACTAAAAAATACAAAGAATTTGAATATACATGCTGATTTTTTTTAAAATTGCTATGACGTCTATTCACAACAACCAAAACTTATAATCTGTACAAATCGCTATCTAAGGAAATCCAAAATAAACGAACTAAAACACGACAAATACGGCCGCATCGATAAAGCTTTTGACCCAATTAGTCTATTTTCAGTATCGATAGTTAGATAGCCATCAATATCGATTATTAATTTCAGTCGTAACAGTTTACACAATTTATATTGAAGTTTACTTACAGAACTTTCAGTTCCTTCAAGCTCTGGAAATCGCTTTGAAATATTATGCTGATGTTGTTGCCTTGTAGATCCCTGGAACAAAGAAAAGAGTATTAAATAATATTTCATACTTGGAACACTATGATGAGGACCATGGATGTTCTTGTTGTATGGGATCACCATGGTCGCTCAGTTATTGTAAATATCGCCGTAAAATTGTAAATACCATTAGATTGTAATCAATCTCGCGAGATTGTGAACTGTCGAAAGATTGCGAACCTTAGGTTGAAGCAGTTTCACTTCGATAAATTATAATTTACCGAAAAATAATGCGATTAATTGTAAGCAGCTGTGGTAAGCAGTATGTTACGGTTTACAATTTTACGGTGACATAAATATTAGTCGCCTTATAAAGTCGTTCGAAAGAGACAAATCGTTACTGTCCGCGACAGCCTCGGCGACTGCGACGTGGCAGATAAACTCCAGGAATATCGCTCGAGATGGTATGGTCATGTTCTAAGATAGCCGCAGGAGTACGACAGCAATGTGTGCCTGAGCATCAAGATTTCAGGACCTCGACCGGGGAGTAGACCGAAGAAGCGCTGGACCTTAGATACTATTGAGGATACCAAAGACCGGGAAATTGAGGAGACTCAGTCGGAAAGGCAGAGCCCAGAGGTAAAAGAGCCCAGATTTGAACCCGCAACTACCGCGAACATGTTGGGGGTCCGCATCTGGTCCATTACCAAAATTTCACCACATAGGTATTTAAGATTAAAATATGCATAGTTAATATTTTTGGGGTATAAAATCTTATATATGTCCCTGTTATGGCAAAATGTATAATCACGATTCCAGATATAACCTTATTCGTCACCGCTGTGAAAGCGAAAGGTATCCTTTCCGTAGTCACACTGGCGCCACAATATCACTGCAATGCATCAAATGTACTAGCGCAGTGTAAATCCAAATAGACAGTTGAAATCATTTTACTGACTTCATCGATGTAAACGACATATATAAACATGATGGGTTGTCACAACCGTACGGTGGTGACTATTCGAGCGGATATCAAAATCCAACAAACTGATTCGACCTTCGATTGGTGCTCAATCGCGTATTGGTTGCGAATTGCAATTCACTTAGTTAATGCTTACACATTTTTATTACAATTACGAGTATATTCATATACATTCTCCATAACCCGTAATAAGATATTTCTTGTGTGATGCGTATGAAACGATGAGAGACTTCGGCCTCCCAGGACCCAGTACCCAAACAAAAAATTGTAGATCATCCCGGATTTTCAAATCTCAGAAAGGCTTCTTAACCCACAATTTCCTCAACTGTACCATCGTATGATCGCTCACTGCTTAGCTCAGGAATCTTCTACAACCGAAGTTCGATCGAAACGGCTTAGTTAGGACTATGGCGATGTTGGCACTGCGCACTCAATTATGAAAATATTTCAGGGTGCCCCTAAAGATGTTCTTGAAGAAGTTAGTAGGGCAGGAGTACAGCGGCTCATAAACCAAATGAATAATAAAACAGTACGACATAAAGTTAATGGAGCAATCGAAGCGGGGAAAGTGGGTCGAAGGTTACGAGCTGCCGTGGCGCCACCCGGGTTACTTCCTTACAAACTTCGAATTCTCGGACAATTAAATATCAATGGTAAACAATTTGTCGTCGATGAAACTAAATTCTGTGTCGAAATAATCTTATATGAATGAAAATTGTTTTTTTTAGTTTATAATTATCATCAGCCTATTATAGCATACGGTAGACGGAAGTATCTTCTAATGTGCGCCATTGACGTATTTTTAAGTATCAACCATAGTAATACTGGAGTTAAATACATAATTTTAAAGAATTATTTACGGAATTTTTAATTATATTCAATCCATACATGTATGATTAAGGTCCATCCACCTTAGGCAAATTACAAGCGCTTCCAATCTACATATTTATTTCTTAAACGCCTTGACGTAAGGGATGACGTTTGTACATTGTACAATGCCATTGGCTAACTCCCATACAAATGCTATCCAAGATTCAATTTGATTTGTCCAAACAAAACTTTATCGCTTACGTCAAGGCGTTAACGATTGTAGAAAGAAAATAGATTGGAAGTGTTTGTAACTTGGCTAAGGGGGAAGGTACTGCAGAACCCGGGCCGCACCTACATCGTTTAGTCTATTGCGGGTTGGCAGACTTGATGTAAGTTGCATAAAAACAATTAGGGAAAGTTCCAGTGGTTGCCACTACCACAATTTGCTGAGTTTATTTCCACCCCATAATGACGTGATAGGGGGCGATCTTATCACTATTACGGGCACCAATTACAACCCCGGTGGCCGGTTCACTCACATAAGAATTCACAAACGGAAAAATTCACACAAAGTGGACTCGTGATTCGCGCTATTGGAAGTGGGAACAAACACGCCGCATCCAAAATAACCATTGCATAATTAAAGATTTGCATGCATCTTTAAAACAGCGTCCACAAAATTCAGGTCTTTAAAAACAAACACAATCTCATAAATCAAATCAAAATTAAAGTACACGATAAGCATTAATGAATATCGATAATAAATTAAATACATAACATTAATATTAAAATGAAGGGGCTACAGAACAGGAATGTGTGCGATCTTGTGTGCGTTATTGGTTGTTCTACATAATCATATGTGCATTATACATCGGCTTCACACGAACTCAATTGCGCCAGTGATGGCCGGTTATCGAATTTCCGAGACTTAATTGACGTCTTTTAATTATTCGATTAACAAACATTGGTGCGTAGGGACGCGGCACTGTTGATCAATATCGATACTTTAATCGATTATCATAATTTGAATTTTAATGTGTTGTATCTTGTTTGTGGTATTGTGAAATATAACATCTGTTCACATATTTTTGGGATGCATGTCAATTTTATATTTACTTTGTATTGTATAATAATGCGTATTTAAAATGCATCATGATGCTTTGTCGAGTCTTGGTTTTATAGTCTCTTAAAATATCTATGTGAAGTAGGAGATTAGCTATCACGTTTCACGGATTCCGTATCACGGAAAGGCTTAAGTGAGATCGATAGACTCAAAAATCTACACCATCTCGGTTTTCTTCGATTTCATTAATCTGTGACACTGATTATTTACCATTAAACCACTAGTTTGCTTGCTTGCATGATTTATTTACATGAAAAAGAAAACAATTGGATATTGAAACACGTAAACACATTATATTGATGTAAGTTCGTAATAAAATGTTAATACGGTCGTCAACAGAATAATCGTATGAGGCCTGACTGTTGTGTACGTGCAAATAACGATGTTAGTATGCAGTTCATTATAATTAAAATATGCATTTCACAGGCCATGAATAATTACCGCGAAAATATGGGAGTTAGACGCCACTTCACTACAGCATTATAAAAGGGTTAGTTCATAGTTATAACTTATATGGTAGCTTAGATTATTTTATTGCAAGGCAAAATGACGGGATAGCACCTTATGGTCTGTGCAATATCATCTAGCTAGGAATACACATTTATCTCTTGCCAATCGACATTTTTATGCTGGTGAACTTAAAAGTAAATTTAAAATTGAATTGTACTTCCACGTTTTTCTCCTAACGAGTAAAATATAACGAAATTACCAAATACCAACTTATCGTATCTAGGGCATTACAGGAGCAAATTCATTAAAGTGAAAAGCGAGTGAAAATAAGTCCTTTGCGTTCTCGAAGGAAATTAAGAAACTTTCCGTCGGAATGCGCTGAATTAAATTCAATTGTCTACATTTGGCTTCGCTCCAGGATCACAGCGTTAAAGGAAGATTTATGTAGCTCTGCGATATATGTTCTGAGTAATGAATTTAACTTGCGCACAGCATTTGAATATTTTTATGATTGTAACTTGTAGGTAAAGGGTGTCTATGGGGCGCTTATATGCCGATTCAGATGTACTGATTTAAGGGAAGTCGGTAAAATCCAATTGATAGATTCGATTTTATTTATTAAAATTAAAATATTAAAAATAAAACAAAATTCACGACGCATTGCAGTCAGTTTGAAATTACGCTTTAAAATAAAACAGAACATCGCTGGATGAATATTTTAATTACAAATCGGTCACGTCCAATAACCCACCTTTTTTGCGCGTGATGTCCCACTGTATCAAAATCCGCGGCGGGCAATTACTATTACAGAGGGATAATGTTGTTTGAGTTGTTAAATATATATGGTGGCAATAATCTTCCACACTACACGCACAATCGTATAACGAGAATAAAAAAGTACGGTAAAAATCCATAATATTTAAAATATCACATATCGATAAATTTCAAACCATCCTACACACTCGCGTCCCTACCGTCGCGAATATTCACACGGCATGGCACTCGGACCAAATTGATATTTTACGATCATCGACGCGGATATTTCGCAGCACTACGCCACGTAATAAAAGACATCGTTTGATTCGGCTCTGGACGTTCTCCGTAATTGCTTTTCGTTGATATACATTTTGTTAATATATGTAGTTCGTATCTTCGAATGCATCGGAGGCGACGTAATATAAGACATTTACATTCGTTTTCATCAATAAATTAAGTGACGCATAATTAAGTTGGGCTACAGATACGGAATTTAACGGTTCGAACCTATGGTGCATTTTACTTTTCAAGACTAAGTATCAATTCATAATACTTATGTCACTCATTTTAAATATACAGAAAATAATCGCAAGGCAACTAGCATAGGTAAAGATTTCTACAAATATTTCGAAGATGTATAGTTTATTAATCACCAGTAGGTAAGGCTAATTAAGGGCTAATTTTCGGTAACATAGAGAGGTAACAACAATATTTGTAACACCTAAAAATACATATTTGCTTTGTGTGTGTTGTAAGCTTCGATTGAGAACCACGATCGAAGTATGTGAGAGCGCAATCTTGCGCAGTTTTGACACCCTTATCACAAGATTTGTGCCAAAGTGTAATGCGGTAAATAGAGAAAACCTGTTGCTAATATTTTGACTACAAGATGGCAACCACGCATACGCACGCCAAAATACCGTAGACGATTGATACTGTATCAGCCTACAACGGCTCACTGCTGAGCAAAGGATTTTTCTACATTATCAAAATAATCAGCCTATAGTTGCCCGCTGCTAGACATAGGCCTCCTCCAATTTGCGCTATTTCACCCCATATTCGACTTGTCGCATCTAGCATCTGCCAGCGACCTTTCCTAACTCATCACTCCACCTAGCTGGCATTTAACACCCGAGAGTTCAATCGAGAGGAACTTTTATCTTCAGAACTTTACCAAAATGACAAGCGCATACTTAATAATTTTCGCCACAAGGACGTATTGCATTATGCAGGGCGAAAATAAACATTGCGCAATCAATTGTAGCTCGCCATGTTTCAATTGACGGTCCTGCGCCACGCTGACATATTTTACTGCGCTCTTTACGCAAACCAACTCATTTGCTTCAATTACAAATCATTGTGTGAGATAACAAGCTTGTAGACCAATTATTATAACCCCAATAAGTGTTCTAGAAAATAATTTACGTACCTACACAGGTAGTTGATAGTTATCATAACAAAGACAAAATAATTGCGTTCGGATTCTTTGACAATTTTGTCTACACGTGATCGCAACTTTAATGGGAAGAGTCAAGGGCTAGAGACAACGCTTCATCCGTCCCATGATAGAGTATTGTGTCTGTGAACCATGAGGTCCTTAATTCCATGAAATCAGGAATCAAATCGTTAACTCTGTCTTAGTGTAGAATAGGAGCCAGTAAATAATAAGTAAAAAATAAAGAAATAAAGATCCGAATGATATTAAAAAAATCTATTAAAATATTCAACGCCATTGTGGTAGGTACACCCCGCTGCAAATATATTGTTATGAGACTTCCGTAGGCGTTATTTTAGGTTCGACTCCCGCGCAAAACCGCGTGTTGCTTGAATTTACTATCGATTGAATTCAAATGTACTAAAGAAGTAGACGACCTGTAGAGTAAACAAACAGAAATGTGAACTATTTTGCACAACCCAAATGCAAAGTACCTACTTGACTCCGAAACGTATTTTCGACGTTTTAACCGCTTTTGAACTTTTAAATTTATATTTTCGTTAAACATAATACCATCGAAATACAGTATTTAAATTATACTATCCACAATGCTTGCAAAGGTAATGGAAAAGATCGGAAAGGAGACAGTAGTAGTTAAAATGTAAAGGACGTTTTTTTGTCCCGGCCACGAGGGCACGAGGGTAAATATTAGATTTTCGACAATAACGTTCGAGGAATGAAATATGGCAACAAAGATGTCACTTTACACTGTTTCGTAAGACAGTGGCACAACCCTGGCTGAACCAACTGTCTCTTACAGTGCTCCAAGGTTTAGTTCAGCTCTACTATTTATAACCTGCCCTAAGCCTAATTATAATTTGGCTTATATTCCCACTATCAGTATCTTTATCAGCCCATTTATGTCGTATTGCAGCGCACCAGTCTTCTCTACTATCGGGAGCACGATTGAGAAGGCTTAGGCCATATAGTCCACCACGCTGGCTTAATGCAGTTTTGCGGACTTTATTTACGTTAGAGATTCTTTCGAATTGCTATTGTATGCAGCTTTTCTTGCTATCAGTAACTTCACTTTAATCCTTAGCGCTAAGTTTTTTAATTTCATAAATCCGGTAGTCTGCAGACTTAGTATTTGATGGTTTAATTCATTCTTCAGTACAAAGATTAAAAGCGAGGTGCGCCAGGATTACCGTCTGGAATCGAGCGACAGTCCGGCACAATAAATCTGTTTAGCCGGATGGGAAAATTTAAACCGGGGATAGTATGTGACGTCACCAAACTCAATACTGTACGCTTCACCAGCTTTTAAGCTTATTCGCTGTGACGTATTTCTTGATCAAAATTCACATTCACTGAAGTGCGACCTCGACGGACTGTAGTTTTCGGTGTAAAGTGATAGGAATAGCGCATTGACACAAAGAAATAGTATATTTTTTAAAGCAGCTTTTCTGATTGTTGGTATGTGTTTGTCAATAAATTCATACATACATACATACATAAACTCACGCCTTTTTCCCAGAAGGGGTAGGCAGAGGTGCCAGGGCACCCACATTTCGCCAGTATGTTCCGTCCCACAATGTGACAGGTGGCGAGCCTATCGCCATATCGGGCACAAATTCCTGACTCTGGGCTGATAATGAATAGAAAAATCCAATATCACTCTGCCCAACCCGGGATTCGAACCCGAGACCTCAGCTTTGTAAGCGTACCATAGTACAACTACGCCACCGAGGCAGTCAATAAATTCATAGTATTCAATATTTGGTCACTCTAGCATTATTGGCTTTTGTGCGGAATTTGAAGATGATGTTAATATATCTTGAGTCTTCACACACGTTTATAAGCACACTAACACTCATCCAAACATCAACTGCTATAATTATAGGATTCATTAATCCGCATCAGGAAACCTATTGAAGTTTAAAAATAATGTCGCTCGTGGTCGCTATAGTCATCAGTCTAGTAATTATATCGGCCTTATTCATAGACAGCTATTTTAGTTATCCAATGTTTTGTCCGAACGCCCATTTCGAACGACTTTTGAACTTAGAGTTCGACTTTTGAATTTGAGCGAAGAAGAAATACCATCTGTATCTGTATCAGCCCATATACGTCCCACTGCAGGGCACGGGCCTCCTCCACAATAGAGAGTACAGTTGAGAGTGGTTAACCCATATAGTGCGCCTAACATAACACTCGATAACATAAATGGGTTTTGAAATTGTCTACGGATAAAGCCGCATGCTTTACTAAACAGACCTCCAGAACCTTTTTTCTTTAGTTAAAACTATTTTTTGTAAAATACTTTTAAAACAGCCTGTACGAAATCCTTTCCCAGCTCTATTAACGTTCAATTTTGTAGTGATAGCAACCACTTCCCCGGGCTCTATTGAGGAGTTCCCAACTCGTTAAAACTTTCACCGCTGGCTTTGTGGAACGTACAGACGGATAGACAAGTGTTGTCAGATGGACTCGGAGCTACTACCTATTTGATAAGGTAAAGCGATTATTTTATCAACGTTTTAGAATGTTTGTGCTATTTTTGTGCTATCTTCTTCAAAAGTAAGTCTACTGCTGAACATAGGCATCCGGATTAGTATATTGTTACATTCTCATTCATTCTGTTTTATATTTCACGTAGTTTCTTTGAGGGTGCAAACAATTACATATTTTTTATTTGCTAAATTACAAGATAATTAAGGTATTATTATTTTTAACGGGTATTATACAACTTAGACTGTAATATTATTGATTGTTTTAATATCATTACCAGTGTACTGCGCTCGTCACCTCGGTAGGTTAGGTGTTAAGTTCCTTATTATCCAGTTATTTTACTAGCATCCGTGTCTTTCACACCGGAACACAATAGCGCTTACACACTGCTGCTTGGCAGCTTCAATTGTATTTTGTAAATTAATAAATCCACTCAAGTCACATTAACCAAATCAAAACCAAACACCCAGACCCAGAAAGTATTCCCTTAATACTGATTAGATTTTTTTAAGCAGTGGATTTCTTAAAAGTTTACTTCAACGACCCATAAGCTAGCAAGCAGCTTAAAATTAATAAGTTTTCATAAAGAAATAAATTACCGAGGTCATTAGGAAGCAATACAGCCAAGAACTTTATGCTAATGATATTTATTTGTATGATATATACGACTTTCTAATGCCGCCTGCCCTTTGACCTGTCGGGGTTATTTCTTTTTTTTATTATTCTCAATATACATGTTTGGTATTATACGATAGTTAAGCAAGCGAACGAGGCTGTCGAAAAGGAGGTACAGGTTTAAGCCGAAAGTACACATCGCTGACTTCTCATAAAATTATGTTCGTATTTGTGGTTCGTCATCAGTTTAACGAAGATAGTTCTGCACAAGATTTTCAAAAACAAAAGAAGTACGCCATACCACTTAACAACTTCGAAGTATTTAGAAGGTCCTTGTCAACGATGGGAAGAATATGTTATGCATTACCTAACACGTAACATTCGAAATCCTTGGAAAATGTGAATGTGCAGGAATGGACTTCAAAAACAGCGTGAAAAACATTATAATTGTCAAACGCTTCAGAATGCATCTTTGGATTTAACTAAGGTGTTAACAGTACAGACTATTCAAGATTACAAAGTCAGTTTGCTGGGGGTTATTTCTAACATTGCAACCTGGTAGGAAATAAAGTGAACCATGAAAGTAATTGTAAACATCGCTGCATTTAAACGTAGTCAAAACAAATCCCGCAGAGCATAACAAGTGCAATAAAAGGCTGCGTGGTCTGCAAGTTCACACTATTGTTTGTAAACATGTGTACAGAGTACTGAGCAAATAGCTGAGAAAGGCGAGATCTAACTTCCACGGCTTTCATGCTTTATACTTCGTAGTTGTACAGTAAAAATAAACCAGCTAAACCACGGGAGTTCGCTGTAGTTTTTTGTCTTGTTTTGAACTAGGGGTCGCACGTACTTTCGATCGCGTGCTGAAGTGTTTTTCTTAGATTTAAAGATTTTCATCCAAGATACCGCAGACCCTTCCTTCTATTATTTAGACGTTACTGTACTGTTCTGTATCAGCCTATATAGTATATACGTCCCATTTAGGCATTAAGTTTAGTTCATGTTGGTGGTCTGTGTTTTATGTAGGTCTACCAATCGGACCACTGTCTAAATGTTACTTTTATCCTTCGGGTGCAGTACTTATTTCTGGATAAAAAGTACTCTATTTCCTTTTCTGTACATCTGACAAAGTGTAAGCAAAATTACATGACGATTAGTTGAGTAGTTCAGATGTGAAAGCGATACAAAATAAATGAATGCTACTTGGCGTAAACAATTTGAAGTTCGCGAGGGCATTTACCCAGATGTTGTGAATGTCATAGTATCTTTTTAATTGTTGGCACAGTCTGCAATGTATATTTTTGGGAATACCTGGTATGAGAAAATATTTGTTTCTCATTTAACAATAAAACAAAAGGATTTCTGCATTTATTTCTTAGGATGATCTTATTGTTCTGCTGTCTTTTTCATTTACTTTGAAAACAATACAATCATGAGAACTAAATTGTCGCCGTTTTGAACACATTTTTTTACGATGGACACTAATTGTGAAAGCTTAACTGCTTACATACACTAACCTATGGATTAGTAAGTACTAAGCAGTAGTAATAATCGGTTTATGATAGGGCATAAAATTTGGGAAACTAACTGACTAGGGAGCATATTATACCTACAGTATGTATCGACGACCCCATAGAGGAAACGAGAAGGCCATTGAGTTTCAAATGCTTTTCAAGTTTCTACTGGTATTGTTGGTATTTCATAATTTGGGAAGGTATTAACTTAGTATTTTTAATTAAGTTAAATAATTAATTGCATACCATAGCGGTTTATAAGAATTTCTATGGTATGTAAGTCTGCCAACCCGCACTGGGCCAGCGTGGTGGACTGTATGGCCTAACCACTCTCAATCCTACTGTCAATTGTAGAGTAGGCCCGTGCCCTGCAGTGGGACGTATATGGGCTGATACAGATAAATAATTAATAGATAAAATCTATTACTTAAGTCAACTCCTTTGCCCCATAGTAAATCAAATTAGAAAAGGGCCTAACCAATCACAATTGTACTCTCGATTGTAGAGGAGGCCCGTGCCCTACAGTAGACCGTATATGGGCTGACACACATACAGACACAGAAATCAAATTGGAGTTATACCATTATGTATGAAAATATGAAATACACATCTCACCTTGTATTTTTTTTTAAGTTTTTCCCATAATACCCAGTTCTCTTTTATTTTTCAAATACTATTTGCCGCATCGCTGGCGCCAATTTCTGCCATCGATGGTACATTTCTAGACAGAAATTAATCAGCGGCGGTTGTGGCTAAGTTTTTAACTGAGCTTAAATAGTTGTCTACAACTAACCGCAAGAACTAACTACATAACAACTATAATGGAAAATCTAACTTCGCTCATTTCAGATTTCAATTAAAAATTATATTGTATTAGACTATGCATATTTTTATTGAAGCATTAAGATAGTAATTACAAGATTGTTCGTGGTGGCGGAGATATGACATTATATAAATTTTTCATTCAATTATGCAATAGGAGTTTTTTGCAAATATCATTAAATTTGTAGTGGTCTCATTGTAGTTTTCGTTTATTGTTACATCCAGACTTTATTTTGATATTACTTTGACGCTGGAGACACAAAGTTATGATTTAAAGAACCTTCTCCTTTTTTTGAAGTCGGTTAAAAATGGATGTATTTTACTAAATTTCGATCATAATTTCCAATACAAATAATTAATACAAACATGTACAATACGTGGAAAAATAGTGACATCTTTAGCGCCACTAGTCTACTTGATATTTCAAATGTATGTTAATGAAAATATTGTAATCGTCTATGAGTTTATCAGGGTTGTTATATAGTCCGTATCCGCAGTGTTTGTCCGTCTGTCACTGGTCGGGTGACGTATGCTGCAGTGCTGTGGCCTGGAACGTAGCCAAGCGCTCATTTCAGATTAATTTGGAAATTCTATTATTATATTCAAATTGTGGTTTTACTTGCACCGGCTGAAAATGATAATTAAATTAGCTAAAGTAATATACATTTCATGTTTGACCAAGATGGATGGGAGGGAAGTGAACAGTGATCATATGTCCCTCTAGTCCCCGTGTAGTTATTGTACCCATTAATAATATTTAAGTGCGTTCTTATTGTTAGCCAGTGTGTATAAGACAATGCCGTGTGATCTAATAATTATCTACATATTATATAAATAATATGCTAGCCTCGCTTGATTTAAAAACATCGTCTAGAATCACTAGACTTTAACTTCGATTAAAAAATAATCTAATTCGTTATAAAGGAAAACATTCAAATTTACAAAAAGTCTTAAATGTTAAAGGTGTTAGTATAGATCCTTTGAATTAGTTTCAAGCTCGAGAGATGTAATATCGAAAAGTCTCGCGCGATAACTGATATGACATTTTTCTGGGCAATTGATTTCTCAATCAATTTAAGCGTGAGTTCCAACAGGTCGACATATTAATATGATAATTTAGAAGAAAGTTTTACAAAACTATCTTTATGTCATAATTTGTAAATAGATGGATACATCGTAAGCGAATTATTCTTGTATAAAAAATTAATAGAAATTGACACACCTTAATGCAGGTTCAGGAATCAAGACTATATGACTGTTGGATGACTTCATTTACTATCTATTAAAAAGCCCGCTAAATCGTGATGTATGTGGCGTGTGTTTATAATAAACACTATTGCGTCTTGCCATTGTCCGTGCAAGCAAACTGTATGAAGACATATTGGCGGCGCGCCCCTGCAATATCATGCTAATATCAACCCCCAGTACAGGCGCGTGCAGCGGCCGAAGGGGATGATCCTTTGGTTTTTGTTTGGTCGATATAATTATGCCATGTTTTTAAATGGGGTCATATTGCTACGTAATACCCGTATAATTATATCGTGAAAATTAATTACTGCTTTATTACTCCGATATGGGGTGTGACTTGTGAGCAAAGGTCCTTCTCATCTTTAGGTATAAGAAAAAATACGAATTCCCTTTTTCCGACATTCAATTATGTATTATCATAGTTTGGGGCAGAGGTAACATTCAGCCTTGTTTCGGAACAATATTGAAACATCATATTGATTTTGATTCTTAATCATTACCGGCACACCACATTCTTATCCTTTTAATATCGTAAATAAATATTGTAAAACACGGTTTCCATCGTAGTTGTTAGTATTCTGTGGTAATTGGTTACATTACCGGCTGTCAAACAAGTGGTTCGTTTCCGAATATGTAAAGATCCTCTCAATAAGTAACTAACTGTGATACATACAAGCAACACACAGGAGTATGTGTGTGTGTTTCTTCGAATATTTATTTTCTTATTCAATACATTTGCACGCGCCTGTACCGAAATATTGTGATGTTTGGTGGTTGTGCCTTATTGCGGGACGCAGAATACACTGCTTCTCTCCCTTTATTGTAAGAAAATGTATAGACACGTGACAAGCGACGTAGAACAAATTAGTATGGGAGAACAAATACAACAATTTAAAGAGGAATATAAAAGTTTTACTCTTTTGGTATTCGACAGTTCAGTTGAGAAGATTTCGATTTTAGATCATAATGCACCTCGCTAATTCGGTGCGTGTTAATGGATTTCATATATCATAGAATTTCTTACAAATCTCTGTGATGCATTTACTCGCGAGGTTTAATGCGACGTACATCATAAACATTAAATACATTTAACACATTTTAAAATAACAAATATTCAGCAATCAGAATAACTACAACAAAATAGCTAGTTGCTACAAATTGGAACCTTTTCCAATATGTACAGAAAATATGAAGATGTTTGTGCCAATGTTGAATATCAATAAATTCTACTCGCAAAGATACGAGTTAGATGAGTTGAATTGAAACCGGCCACCATCCACCATCTTCACAATGTTTTGCATTTTTCATTGCGCTGCTGTTTGCACAACTTCGATTGCGACAAACGTGCAAGCGTATAAAATTGCACGACGCCGGAGGGCGTAAGTTTATAGTTCTGCATCGCAATTGCGACCTTCTTTCCAAGACTTGTAAGGCTTTAATCCCGTACAGTTTCCGACTTTCCTTTGTAACAAACATTTATTGGGCTGCGTTTGACCCCGGCTTTTCTTCCAATATAAGACTATTTGACTTGATAAGACCTTTATATAGGTTCTACTTCATCTTGATTGCGTTCTACATTTGCACGCTCAGTATCAGCAGTCACAGTGACTACTATCACCATCGAACCTAAATGTAATATTTATTTAATGATTTGTTGAGGCAAAAAAGGTGTTCTGAGTAGTTGAAGCGCACTGTAGTTAGGACTACTGTACTATATGATCCGAAAACAAAGTTCAAATGTTCAAATATTTGACATCCAAAGTAATTAATTTTCATTTTCATTTGATTTTTTTTTCAATTGCTATACGTGGCGAGACGAGCAAACTATTCGCCTTATACTTCGATCAAATATTTGATCGAAGGCCTTATAGTATGCGAGATGATTTCTTATGGACAGTAGCAAAACCAAACAACACCATGAATTACAAAGTAATGCTTGGGATTCCACTGCGCTCACCATTCCGAGACATAAGATGTTATGTCTCAATATGTCCAGTAGTTTTTTTGGCTACAATGTCTTTCAAAGCGGAATACCACAATGCGTGTACACTGCTGTTTGGTGTGAGAAATAGACTGCGGCAGTACCTAACCAGGCTGCTTCTCATGCACTACTTTATATTTTATACTTATTGACCCTAAACTTAGTCCATGGTTACGACATACAATAGATTATTCGAACATTGGAGCTTCGTTTTGGATATAGAGTAACCCCCAGGCTCGACCGAGGTGGAAGAAACTCACAGAAATTCTATGTGAAGGGAAATGTTTGCTTTCGTGTTTCCTTCTGTGTATGAGATTGCCAGAGGCTCAATAACCCTTTCCTTTTATCACGCTTTGTCCTATAACCCTGCCATTTAAAGAAGCCGGTAACGCATAATATCTTACCTTCGTAGATGTTCTTGAGGAGCGATAATAATTCTCATCAGATAAGTACTTCGCGTTTTACCTAATAAGATGCAATATGTTAGGTATTTTAAGTTGCATTTAATTTTTGCAAGAATCCCGCATAGATATTTCGAGAATATTTGTGTGTTGTCGACTGTGATATGGAACTCTTGTACCCTCTTAATAAAACTCTATCGCAGAGGATTTCTGTGCCAGTAGCTTGTTTGAGCTCCTACATTACTTTACCCATGGCAAGGTGTCCGCTGAACATGGTCCTCCCCAAATATTTTTTGTCAATACCTGTCACACTTGGCAGACGTTTGACGAACACAGCATGCAGCTTCTTGCGCTAAAGACGCTACCTGACTTCGAGACTAATTTTAGCGCAGCTAAAAATTATCCACGCAATTTTCCACATTGGCTGGGGTTAAGAGATTTTTATCCTCACACAACCACTAGGTACGGGATCTCTTGTCAGCCAGGATCAACAATGGCACGCAACGATCAACAAAAAGCACACATAGCTCCGGAGCTTGACCAGGCTTAGGGACATTAACTCTTCTTTATTCCATATCAAAAATAATCACAAAGAAAAAAAAATAAGATTAGTATATCGAAATATGTACTCACAGCCTATGCGAATCAGTAGGCAGCCGTTTGGGCACATGCAGCAGGCCGCGGTGCGCGCAGTCGGCCGCTTGCGCGCGGCACGAGCACGCCCAGGGGCAGGCGCCGCGCACGCCGCTCGCCGCGCACGCCAGCACGGCCGCCGCCAGCGCCGCGCGGACCCACGCGCGCGCTCCCATGCCTCGCGCCACAGCACGCACTCTGCGCGCCAGGACCAACGCCAACACCGCTATGGTGGAGTTAGGTCATCATACCTGCACACAAAAACCCTATTGAAATAATATAAAAAAAAAGATTTGTTAAAAACGCAGAGTTAGACCTAAGGGCTGAAACTGCGTTAAGCGGGCACTCGCGCGGTTTCATACAAAAGTGCTCCGTCGCGGGGATCGGCGCGGGAGTCCCGCACGGGGAGGCGCGTCCCGCAACCGCGCGGCGGGGCCCGCCTCCGTGCCTCGGAACCCGTCGCGGGGGCACGCGCCGTACAGCGCGCGGTGTCCGCCAGCGGTAACATGACGGTGATGACATACGGCACCGAAACGTGGCCTCTCACTTTGGGCCTCATTAGAAGGCTCAAAGTCACTCAACGGGCGATGGAGAGGGCTATGCTCGGTATTTCCCTACGAGATCGACTCAGAAATGAGGAGATCCGCAGGAGAACAAAGGTTACCGACATAGCCCAAAGGATTAGCAAGTTGAAGTGGCAGTGGGCCAAAAGGTTCTAGAGTGGAGGCCACGTACAGGCAAGCGAAATGTCGGACGCCCGCCTACAAGGTGGACGAACGACCTGGCTACATTTGCAGGAAGTCGCTGGATGCAGGCTGCTTCCAACAGGTCGATGCGGAGACCGTTGGGGGAGGCCGATGTTCAGCAGTGGACTTCCTGTGACTAAGATGATGATGATGATGAATATACTTGAGCAAAAATAAAGTTTTTTTACTTAGCGAAATGTTATTGCCAGCCTTTTCATTGGTGATATGACTGATACAGATTTTACCCTTAAATTGTTGACCTTTAAATATGGTTACAGTTTCGAAAATAATTCGTCATAGACCGGTATTGAAACTTTAAAATATTTGTAAAATGAGTTTTCATTTTCTCTTAATTTACTGAACTTTACAACAATTTCTCCGCCTAGCAACCTAGATTCAATAAACGGGCTTACTGACTGTCGTTTTTTTTTTTGCTAGTCGCGTTGCTATGTAATACTATATTAAGCTCTCCATCGACACAACTATACTTGCACACCTTTAAAAGTGAACCAGCGACACTGTGTAAATCCGGTCTCCGCGACGGGTACCCGCGACGGGGACCGTCGCGTTCTCACGGAGCCCGCCCGCGTGTCCACGCGAGGAGACGCGCGACGGTTGCCCGTCGCGGGCGCCCGCTTAACGCAGTTTCAGCCCTAATACTATATATGTATAAACACAGTTGAAATTAAATGAAAAAGTATATGTTAAAAATATAGGGTCATAGACTTAATACTATTTAAAAATAATTTAATAAACAACTATGAGGTCTTGACACAGTAGATAGGTCCTAGTATCCAGCGGTATCCAAACTAAGCATAGCCTCTATATTGTAGATATTGTGTATTAAATTTTATCTGTGTCCGACTTGAAAACTCCTGCATAATATGCTGGGGAAAATTATCGGTGGTTTTCTTGCTTTTAAATTCTGATACTGGTAATTGGTGTGCAGCGTATAAAAGTATCCAAACAGATGGTTATTTTTCGCTGATAGACATAAATAAGTCAGGTTTCAATACCAGGTAGTTCATTCAAAACGCTTTTTTCTATTCTGAGCTATTTCCAGTGAACCTTTGTATAATACATTCAGGTTATCTTGTCATCATTTTGCAGGTTGTCTCCAGGCTTCCTGCAATCTTGATCTAAATAAATATATTAATGTAACTTTCCGGTAAGGAATAATTTTATTTATTACATACATGTCCATTGACATAAATATATGGTCAGAGCGGAAAGCGCGTAGTGTTCCGACGTAATTGGTGCGGCGCTCCAGTGCATCACTAGTGAAGCGTTACTGAAATTAGTCGTCGCTCGCAACGATTTTGAAAATGTTCGTTTGCTTTATGACAGATTGCTTTATGACAGAAAGTTTAATAAAAATAAAGATAGTAATTCATATCACCGTTTTACGAAATCTTTGAAATTGAGTTAATTTAATATTTATTTTAGCGCGAATTTCACGGTCATCTTCTTGATACGCCAAATGTACTGAAGGGCCTATCCTTAGTTTTTAAATCACTGTACATGTCGGTACTCCGGGAAGCTACATATAAATCATCGTTGTGTTTGTACAATGAGGATATAAAAAACTCAATTGCGAGGCGCCGGAGGTCGCGTCGGTTCAATTGTTAGTCATTGGAATTGAATTTACGGGTTCGATGCCCGGTCGCGGTTAATTGGAGACGTGCATTGTCTTTGGTCGTACAGAATGCAAGATGGTGGGTTTGGCGATGCTGATAAAAATCACATTGCTTGTATTTTATCAACGACACTGTATCACGCATTTTGTCATTTCTTCAAATATATTCCAGCTATCGAATTTTTTGTCTTCTTCGCTCAAATTTAATTCAAAAGTCGATCGAAAGGGACAAAACATTCGATAAATAAAATAGGCTTTAAATGATCAATTTTGACAGCCTCCGTGACGCAGTTGGTTAGACGCCGCCTATGAAACGAGAGGCCGTGGGTTCGATCCCCGCACCGAGAGAAATGTTTGCGCGGCCCACAAATATTTCTTCCAGGTCTGGGTGTTTGTGAGACCGAAAAGTCTCTCGTAGTTCCTGATACCCACGACACAAGACCCGATCTTAGTGTGGGGTCAGGACTATGTATGTGACTGTTGGGTGTTATTTATTATTTATTTACAATGAATAAGGCCGCTTTTGTTTACTTGATACTGTATCTGTATCAGTCCATCCACGTCCCACTGCAGGGCACGGGCCCCCTCTACCGAGAGTTCAATTTATAGGGTTAGATTATTTTATTGCTATGAATGGCGGGACGAGCCGATTTAAGATCTTAAGTCTCAATAAGTCCAGTAATTACTCTGGCTCCAATGTTCCTCAATCAGAAACGCAACAGTGCATTTACACTGCTGTTTGGAGGGAGAAATAGACATTGCGGTGGTACCTACCTGCTACCTAGGCGGCGTCACATATCCATACACGTCCCATTGCAGGAAACAGGCCCTCTCTACAACTAAGAGTTGATAGAGTTATGTTACGCGAATATTTAAAGAAAATTCAAATACTTTTCGGATATTATCGCGATTTTAGTATAGTTTGAAGTCACTATACACACATTATGTGAGCGTTGATAAAACTGACGAATTAAATTGGATAACATCGTCAAACGGCCGGTTGTAATTAGCGAAATCATACTGCAACATGCATGAAAATAACATTGTTTTGACCTCACGCAAAAGCGAGATATTAATTTATTCAACCTATATACGTTCCATTGCAGGGCACGGGCCTACTCTACAATCGACAGTACGATTGAGAGTTGTTAGGCCATATAGTCCACTACGCTGGACTAATGCGGATTGGCGGACTTTAAATACCATAGAAATTGATAAAAATCGCTGCTAATTGACTAGAATACAAACATAATTCCGAAAACTGAGAGGTGTACTTACTCATATTTAAGCTTTCACCGTTTCAGATGTTCTACTCACATCGTTATCAACAGGCTATTGAGCACTTGGGTAAGAGTGGGATAAGTATGTCAAATATCACTTTCATAACACTTACATTAATAAATGAGGAAATCTATAAAACTATGACCCAAATGTTTCCATTAAAATGCCGTAGCAATATGCATCACCTATGCAGGAAGTTAATCTTCAAAGAAATGCAGGTCCAAGGCTAACGCAGCCAGGGTTAATAACACTAAATATAGAGCACATATGCGCGGCTAAAAGCATCGGTCCATTAGCGTTTGAGTGCGGGTTCGATTCCGCCTTATCTGTCTGTGAGTGCGCTTATCATCGTTAAACCGACGGACACGCATTAAAAGCGTATTAAAATATTTTAATGGTATATTATCTGCTTTTTTTTTATGAAAATAGGTCGCGGTGAATTCTTGAAAAGAAAATTTAAGATAGAGCCGACATAACAATTGCAACTGGCAATTGTCGTTCAGAAAACAATTCTTTGGTCACATCTTTAACGAGCTATTATAGGTCAGACGTGTTATCAATTTATTTCTATGATATTAATATGATGGGTCTGAATTGGGAGGTCGCGGGTTCAACTCTCGCGTCGCGTCGGTGATGTTTGAGTCATCCGCATATTTTAGTTCCGGAATGGCATGTGTTTGTTGTTTCTAAAATATTTTATACAAAGCCGTACTGGATATCCGAAATATTTGGAAAATAATTGTACCTTATACGACATAGCTTTCCAAATAACTTAAAATTACACAAATTTAATCGATGGACCGATTATTTTTCCTCCTGGCTCCTAACATTAAGTGACCAATTCTAATATTAATAAAATGGAAAGTTAAGACAGGACGAGGAAAGCAGTATTGGTCTTCCGGCAATCTTACTTACCTGTTCGAGTGATGCACTAAAGTCCTGATTTCCTGATTCTTATTTGAGTGGATGGTTAAAAAGTGAATACCATTTGTTGTAAATTGCGTGTCGCGAATTCCAAAAATTAAATTAAAATGGAGTGTATTGCAAAAAAAATGCGCCCTTTGTACTTGAGTACAATGCCACCTCAAGATGTTCGGCAGCAGGAAGAGGGGGAAGCAACTGCCTGTTGCCGAGGAACGAGGCGGCCTCTTAGCCTCCAACATACGCCGCAAATTAAGCGTCAGTGTGCAGGAATGGTCCCGGTACAAGCTGGAGCGCTCGTGCTTCAGGTTCCTAACGCTGTTCCAATTGCGCCAAAGAAGGCAACGCGAGATTTAGGTTGGTATTCCGTAAATCGATGAACATACTCGCCCAATATAATCGCTCCCCTTTACCCAGAGGTGGAGCGTTAGCGATAACCCGGATGTCCCGCGCCCACAAAATTGTATAAATTAAAGAATGTGGTGGCTTTGTCACTTCCCTCTTCTCTATCTCCGTGAATTTTCGTCCGAAGGGAAAAAGGATTTACCAACCCGCATTAAGCTAGTGAGGTGAACTAAGCCCAAAACCCTCTCAATTAGACAGAAAACCAGCACCTCGCAGTGGGATTCGTATGGGCATTTTGAAACGTATCTCAATATATAGGTAATTACATTCATACCTCTGCCAGCCTTTGCCGACACTACTCTTCACTATATACATATATTTTTCATATCATATACCGTTCAAATAATATTTTTCCTCACGCTCCTTTTAATGAATGATGGAATAATTAAGTCTTCATTATAATAAATCGTTCCAGGCCAGTATTTCATTGTTTTAATGTTCCCACGGGCTGCGGTTCCGCGCGAACGCGGTCGCGGGCCAAAGCTAATTAAATGTAAAACTTGACTCAATCATACGAAGCTGTCGCGAGTTCATAAATCATTGTGATGCCTCACAAAAACAACTCGCCGGGACGTTTGAAAGAAAAAAATATGAATTGAGCCGTCAAACGCTTTTGTGCCAGTTTCAAACTCGCGTTTACACCTAGCTTTGGTGATGGGACGTCGATAGGAGGTTTTATCGATAATTTCTCTTCAGTTTTAATTCTGTTGATTATACATTTTAAACAGTAATACGTAGACATAGATGTTAAAGTTGAGAATTTAGTTTTGCTGTTCTTTATTACTTCATGCGCTGTCTTGCAGCATGGTATGCTAAATATGTCTAATATAATAGTAACACTACAAATGACTTTACTTAATTAAATGGTTAAAAATGTGGTCATTACAGTAAGGAAAGTAAAGCACAGGTGTACGGCTTTAAGTTGCGATAAGATAAGATCAGAGATAAAGAATGCCGCTACAATAATTAAGGCTTCGTCATACATATTATTATATAAATGTATGCGGATACGAATATTCTCGATAGAAATTAATGCCACTACCTACAGGCTACAATAATAAGGTGATTAATAAGAAGTCAAGAATTTAATTGTAATTTTTAGTCAAAATATGTATTCCTTGATATTGACATACAATGTAGATATCGGTGCAATTATTATTATTTTGTTACACGTTTACATTAAAATGTGCACATGGGACGTACGTATTATATTCGGAGTTAGCAGACTAATATTCATACTCATTGCAAAAAATCGATATAAATACTATCGACATTAATAACATCCCTACAAGTTTTTTATACCCATTTCTGAGTTCTCTCCGGGGTTCCTTTGAATACAAATCCAAATTGAATTCTGTACAAAGCGTTTTGTCTGTCTGTTTGTTGGTCAAGGGTTGTAAACTTAGAAAGCTACTGGAAATGCTACAAGTGCAAAAAAATCTATTGAACAAACAGTCTTTATTGTCAATTGTGGTTGTTGCACGCCCACTGTGGCGGCTATAAATTATTTTGTTAATGTCTAATTGTGCCCCAGGGTTTAACTACTGTGTAATGTTTTTGTTTATTCCATTCAATACAAGTTTTTGTGTATTCTATTAGTATTATATGCGTTTTAGGTTTGGAAGTTATGAGCTGAAAAAAAGCCTCGTAGTTCTGATAGCCAAGATGTAGGACTTTTTAAGAGGAAATAGAATCACAGCGCTATCATTTAAACTACTATGAAAAAGCTGCATCGACCGGAATGGCTTATTAATTGAGCTTGCATTATTAAGGAATTCAAATCAATAAATATAAACTCCGTATTTATTTTGTTTGAACTAGTTTTTGCCACAAAAAATAAATACCGTAGAGCGTAATAATTGTTATTGACGTAGAGAGACCGGTTTATTAGATTCTATTTTATAATTGGTTTAGTTTTAATCGTTTTTATAACGATAGACCGATGATAGATACCATGTTGACTTGAGAATGAATTTGCCAGACTCACTAACATAAATACACTGAAGAGTATCAGCCGATAATCGCCCACTGTTTAGTAATCGGCTCCTCAGCAATCGACAGTTCGATTGAAAAGGCTTCGACCATAGACCACCACACTGGCTTAGTGCGGGTAGAAAATCGGTACCGGCACTAAGGCCGCACCCACGAATTCAGCAGGGCAGTAGCAGCAGCAAGCGGGGCAGCAGCGGCACTGCCGAGAGCTCCTCCTCATTCATTTCCCGAGGTATCGCTGTCGTACATTTGCGTCCTCAAAAACGTAGATATTGTCTTGTTTGTAATGTTGGTTGCGCTCCTTAGTGAAAATTGAACGAATGATTTATTGAACAACAAATTACTATAAACTCCTTTGATAACCAAAATTATATTTAGCTATGATTTTTTTCCTAAACGGTTTATTTTTCCTTAACAAATAATTCGTGCATGTTGGATAATATAGCAAATATCAGCCAATAGAAAAGCTGAAAAAGGTGGCGCGGCACCACCGTTTTTATGTACGTTTTTGAAGTACCAGCGCTCCCTGTACATTACAATATATACTCTAAGGTCGAGATTTATAGCGCTGAAGTTCTTTAATTTCATAAACCGAGCACTGTTGCCAAGTGCAGGAATCCGTAGCGACATACTGAGTTACCAAGCACTTCACACAATGCGCCCTCTAAATAACTACCCTCTTTGTCACCCTTCGATGACCTGTTGAGGACACTTAAAAAACAATTTATCGAGATTTAACACTACCGCCATTTTGTAAGCCGTTATTACTTCCATTGTAAGCAGCGAGAAGCGGTTACTTTAACGTGGGATTGTGCAGGATTCTACGTGAAGCTCTATAGGGGCTAATAATTACTGAAACTGTGCTGATAAACTTCAAAAATCCCACTACTCATTAAAAAGATAAGGAGTATGTGTATCTGTTGCTCTCGTATGCAAAAAGTAATGAATGGGTTTTCATGAAACTCTACAATGCTATAGCTTGTTCATTTGACTAACGCTTTATCCATAAAATTTAAATATATTAGTGATTTACAAAGTGTTACATTAATCACATTTAATATTGATGTGTTGGAAAAAGGCGGTGTTACACAGATTTGTTCGCGTAAGATGCGTTATTATTTTGTCGATTCGCAAAAAAGTAGAGACTATGTAATTAAATATATAATTTCCAAGTGAGCAATGTTGTTAAAGGGGAGTTTTGTACTGGTTAGGATCCATACGGCGCCTCTGATACTGACAATGTATGAAATATTATTTTTAATATGGAATACAAGGCGACTCTATTCGAAAGCTGAAAGTAGGACATTTATTACTATTTATAGTCGGTTTGGATCTGCGGTTTTGCGCACGGCTTGCGTATAAGGCTCTTCGTACACACTACCGAAATCTCCGATATCCGATTTTAGTGATAGCCTCCGTGGCGCAGTTGGTTAGACGCCGGTACCTCAATTGTATCGATTATGAGTGCTTCTGGTATCGAAAAGTATTTCGTAGTTTAGCACATACCCACGACACAGGATTGTGTGATGTATGTGACTCTTGCTATACAAAACTGAGCTTCGTTGATACACGGAAAAGTGTCGCTGGCATTGTTCATTCGTCGCCGAAATCGGTTACGCGCGACTTGTCGATAGAAATTGTCGATACAGGGGGGTTATTCTATATTCCGACACACCGACGAATATTCGAACGTCGTATGTAAAACTGTACGAATGTACCTAAATACTTTACAAAATTTTCGAATCCTCCATCGTACGTCCTAACCTTACACTAAGTTCGAAGTGAATGATAAGTTTCATAGAGAATAGTATTGATTTTTACAAGTGGAAAGCTTTGATCTTACACGTGGACATCGAACATTCGAACTTCGTGCCGGAGTATAGAGTAACCCGTCTGATGTCGCCGTGACTTTCAAGGTGACGAAACATTCATATTATTGACATTTGGAATAATATCTGACTTTAAAATTATGCGAAGAATTTCTTAACTTTAGCAACTCGCGACTCCGTGTAACATACAGGGACCGACCGGCGCCAAATTGTTTGCCGCGTGAATACAGAAAATTAGTATATAAAGGAGAATATCCATTCATAGTATCAGTAAAAAATGTCGTTGATCCCAATACCGATACTGCTTAAAGTTCATTATAGTATTTTTTTATATTTTGTCCTTTGACGTTTTCATGTTTTATCCCGGGCGATATATTTTTATAAAATGAAGTAGGTAATTAATATCACATTTTACATTTTGTTCACAAAGCCAAAAACAATATTTTTTATTGGGCTTCAAGTTTATTTCTCCAAGAACTCCGGGACTTTTTTTTATTCTGGTGTGTCATAGTGACCACACTGCACCTGTTGGTAAGCGCAAATGCCGTCCAGGCAGAGTATCGATTGGCATCAGACGGCAGTCCTATGCCAATCGATACAATTATGCCGATCTGCGAAACTGGGTCGCATATTTTATTAAAAAATATATATATTTTTCCCTACACGAAAAAGTAGGTTTCGAGCCACAAAAATGGACATTCTCCTTACGATAGCGTTGTGTAGGAAGGGCCTAAGCTATTGAGCGCAAACATCGCAGTTGTTGTAATTAGTTGTTTCGATACCACACAAGTAGTTGGTAATTGGGACGTCATTGAGTCTGCGAGATGGCCGTGACGGATATAAACCTCACATGTCGATCGGTACAGTCGCCGATACAAGCTGTTACGTGTATCATTTTTGTCTGTTTTTTTTCCAAATTAGTAAATCGATTCCATAGTAGTAAATTCTGTGCCTATCAGAATGAGCAAATAACTAAAGGCAAACACGACAAAAGAGCATAATATCTTAGCAGTCGACACAATTACGCCAGCCTACAAGTTATCGAGTGAAATTACAAGTTGAACTAGTTTTTTATTGCTATGAATGGCGAGACGAGCATGCCATTCGCCTGAAGGTAAGCGATACGACTGCTCATGAACAGTAGCAAAACCAAACAACACCTTGAATTACAAAGCAATGCTTGGCATTCCACTGCGCTCGCCATCCTGAGACATATGATGTTAAGTGTCAATATGTCCAGTAGTTACTCTGGCTACAAAATTTATGGTTCACACGGGATTAGAAAAAAGAACCGGGATTGAATCTCTTATCCAACTATATTAAGCTTGTTATTTGGAGAACGAATGAAACTTAATATTATTATATGGCATGATTATAATACATTGTTGAGCAATGGTGTGATTTTCGCCAACTTGATTAAAACCATTGAGCACTTAACTTGTCGAGTCAATGAAAATTATCAGAATCTAATAACTAGGAAGTGTTCAGTGGGCTTAGGCTGAGTGAGAGCGGTTTAGTTCTTTGTCAATTATAGTGTAGTGAGAACTATATTTGAATTTATATTTGAAAATCTTTGTCATATATTTAGTAATAGGTACATATTGATTCTCTACATTGTTTACCTCCCCTGTTATTGATAATGAACTCAATAGTCCCTTGTATTATACTGTGTCCTATATGAAGTACCAAAGCGGAGCGTAGTGCAGTGTACAATGTTACATACAAACGGAACTCAATTAGCCGCCGCGCTGTCAATCAGCGTCCGACGACAAATAGCATTACTGCGGACTGGCGGGCCCACAAGTCAATGCCACTCACACTTTGTGTTCGTGAAATACAAATTTGAATATCGAACACAAGAAAACGGCAAGTAGTTATTGTTTTTTTTTATTAAACTTTTTAAAGGAACAGACCAAGGAATTGGCATCCATACAGTCTTTTAAATAATTCTAAGTTTTTAAATACCATTACAAAGTGAAATCATTAGTCAAATTATGTTCTTCATTAAAATAGTAATACTTAATGCTAACGCTAGTTTGTTTTACTGAACACAGAAAAATGCTCAGATGGCATCTTGTTCGTAAGTTTCGAGTCGTGTAATGTAAGAGGTATTATAAAGGTAGGTTTTCAATTTAAACTTATTTTTTCTTGTATTCCATTCAACGTATTAATAAACCACTGTCTTACTTCCTCTTCCTTCAACAAGGTAAGGCCTAAGGAACACTAAAATCTTCATACGCAACAGATTCAACACCAGTTGTTTCGTTATCCGAAGACGTATTTCTCGATGTATTTTTTTCTTCATTTGACAGATCTATAGACAATGAATGAGATGTGATCTGGCCATTGTTTTGTGCAGGCGACGGTACGCGCGCGCGTGTCGGCTGTCCATCACAGTTAGCCACCCCACAGCGCCGCTCGCATACACCACCTACCACTTCCCATCGTGTTCTATTACCATTCATGACTTCAATGATACTAATGTCATTTTAAAATTTCCGTATGTTTCGGCGAAAACATCGGAAAAACACATCGTAAACCAATTTTGTGACGAAATGAACTTTTTCACTATGGTTATATTTATTGCAAAGATTTTTGAAATTAGAAAGATTGATATTTTGTATTATTTTATAAACCTACTGCCTAAGAAAACTGCCTCGGTGGCGTATTTGTACTAAGGTACGCTTGCAAAGCTGAGGTCTCGGGTTCGAATCCCGAGTCGGGCAAAGTGATATTGGATTTTTCTATTCATTATCAGCCCGGAGTCAGGAATTTCTGCCTGATATGGCGATAGGCTCGCCACCTATCACATTGTAGGACGGAACATACTGGCGAAATATGGGTGTCCGGGCACCTCTGCCTACCCCTTCTGGGAAAAAGGCGTGAGTTTATGTATGTATGTATGTATTTATTTTATAAACCATTACTTCTACTTGTTTTAGTTACGGGCTATCAGTTGTGAATGTTTTTATATTTCAATATTATTCAACCACTGACGAAATAGACATTATTCTTATTAAGTACTAACTCCCGCACACGAGCACAGGGAGATAGGGGTGACTGAAAACCAGCGCTGATCTAAACTCTAGTTTCGGTCAGCATATGCTGAGTCTATGAGATATTATTTGTTAATATTAAGGCAATAAATATTTTTTGTATTTTATATTTAAGTACCTTTATTATTAGCAACTTGTCTGTATACAAATAGAGTGCAGGGAGCCGTTTGAGCCTCGCACCAAGGCAAATACATTTTGTATGGCCAACTAATTGATGAGTGTCGAAGAACCGAAACGTCTCCACCCAAGAAACGAAATACATCGTATCCAAAATGAAAAATATATGTACGACTTTCAAACACCTTATGAAACAGTCGTATTGGTAAATGCAATAGGTCAAGCAGTAGGCAGCCGAACATCCGCTAACAAGGTACGCTACGGAAGCCACCTGAGAGCACACTGGAGTACAATGGACGAGCTCTTCCAAAGATCGTACACCTAATTAATAATAACAAGATTTTGCTGTACCCGGATGTAGCGATATAGGTTATTTTATTAATACAACTAGATTTAAACCATGGCTTTCTTTACGTGCTTATGATACCTCGGGAACACGTTACTGAGTTGATTGTCTGATAGATATTTTCCTGTTCGTCGGAAACAATTAGTATATTTTTCTCACGATGAAAAGTATCTTATGAAGCTTTTTCTGCCACTGATAACGTATGCATATATTTTAAACTGTGATAGCGTATATTTTAAAGTGTATATTAAAATGTGATACTGTAACAAGCCAACTCACTTTCCAATTCACAATATTAGTAAAAATAAAGAAAATTCCAATCCAAACTTCCGCATTAGGCTACAAACTATGTTATTCTGTGTCTGTATTATTTCCTAAGATATTTTACTAAACCAGCCTATAAGATAATTAAGGAATATCTCCACGCTCCCGATTCAAGATAACCGTATCTCTGGTCACAGGAACTGCGTCCTTACGACACAGCACATCAATCACCCGCCCGCTCCGCACCCCGCCCCGCGCAGCTCCCCCGCACAGATCCCATTACACTGATTATTATGACAAATCATCTCGCCCGCCTCACCAAATCTGTATAAATCAACACACGTCACATGGCGCTTAATGAACCAATTAAGTAACTGTCGCTACACTCTTAATGCCGCAGACTCGAATTGCTTATTCAACAAATACTGGACTGTACTGGGGGTTACTCTTTACTTCGACGAAAGTTCGAACATCGTAATACTGTGAGAATATGCCTACATACATTACAAAATGTCCGAACGCTCTATCGAACATAGTAACCTTAGACTAAGTTCGAAGTGAATGATAAGTTTCATAGAGAATAGTATAAAAACTTTTATCTTATGTGTTGACGTTTATCGTACGAACAGTCGAACTTCGTGTCGGCGTGTAGAGTAACCCCCCAGGCTCGCGGAAACCTAGCGGAGTCAGAGGATAGATAATGTTTTAATGTTAATGTTAGTGTTGGTTTTTAGAAGTGGTTTTTTTATCTTATACGTGGACGTCGAACATACGAACACTACAACTTCGTGTCGATAACTAAAATAGGTTTTAAAACTATATATGAATAAGGCCACTATACATACAACAGATACCTCGACTAAAAGGGGCTATGCCATAAAAATACATTATTTTTTCATCATTATTATCCTCGTCTTCAGCTATGATCCACTATTTTTATTTTAATATCATTTTAATACAACATATCCTTAGGACATCAAAGACTATAACTTCAGAGAGCTATAATTGATATTCTAAAAAAAGATACACGACTTACATTTAAGTTAATAAATCTGGGACGTAAAGTAAAAACATACGGTGAAATCAAATTTATCTTTATAATGACAACCAAAACAAAATATATACTATACTGTGTATAACTTAAAATTATGTTTCCTACACTTCCTCAGTAGCGCAGTTGTTGTACAGTATAATTGCAAATCTGAGACCTCAGGTTCGAATCCACGGTCGGGAAAAGTGATATTTGATTTTTCTTGTCATTATACGTCCGGAATCAGGAATTTGTGTTAGATATGGCGATAGGCTCGCCCCCTATTTCACATCGTGGGACGGAATACTCAAGGCGAAACGTGGGTAGCACGTTTGTCTAACCTTTCTGGGAAAGAGAAGTAAGTTTATGTATGTATGTATGTATGTTTTCTTATACGTGCGTTATTAACCCTTATTATTATAACCGCTGCATTATTACTATAGCGAACACTACCTAAGGGTCTAAGACTATTTCTAATCCCATCAAAAACATTCTGTAAAAAAATTCCAAGTCTCGCAGCTCAGTTTTTCTACCTCAAAAAGATGTGAGATCCATGTAATACCAAGTCTATTAATTTATTTAGTCCTTGCTTAAGGGACCTTCTGTATAAAGTTATTACGTAAGTTATTATAATATCAATATTAAAAATCTTTTACGTTTTAAATAAATAGATCGACTAGGCCAGTAGCATTATAACGATACATAATATCGTACAACTGGCCTAGTCGATATTATTTCTAGAAATAACGATTTTTCTTAAAGCTTCTGTCTTATGGTTTTTCTTATTTTTGTAGGTATCATATCAATTTATCACAAATATAGCGGATTCGATTTTTAGTGTTCTTTCTTTCATGGTAATTGATATTTTCGAGCTATTAACTGGTGGTAGGTCTCTCATATGTAGGAGGCCATCTGGGTGGGTACCACCGCAGTGTCTATTTCTCCCGTAAAACGGCAGTGTAAACGCACTGTTGTGTTTCGGGTTGAAGGGCATTGTAGCCAGAGTGACTACTGGACATATTGAGACTTAACATCTTATGTCTCAGGATGGCGAGCGCAGTGGAATGCCAAGCATTGCTTTGTAATTCAAGGTATTGTTTGGTTTTGCTACTGTTCATGAGCGGTCGTATCGCTTACCATCAGGCGAACGGCATGCTCGTCTCGCCGTTCATAGCAATAAAAAAAAAAAAATTAGTCTATTTATTTGCAAATTTTTCTTCGTCATGTTTTTCTAGAGTAATGTTGTACAGTTTCATGGGATGAATACACTATCTCTATACCTCCCTCCTGTTAAGCTTCATATATATGTAATACCTATCTACAACTATTATTCCATTATATACGGGTACAGCGAATCATTAACTGCAAATGTAACTTTGTAATCCTATACATTTATATGGGATTACAAAGTTATTCACGCAGTTGGTCTATCTAGAAAACTAGACACAAATTATGAAATGTTTGAATTTTCCCTTACTTTAGACACTAAACACTAATTATATTCTAAATTTGAAGGTTCTATGTCTGCTAGAAGTGCCTTAGACTTTTGATGATCGGTCAGTCAGTGAATGACAAAATTGAGAAAGTTTGACTAGTTACAATTCTTGAACTACTGGTTCAAATTGAATGAAATTTTAAATATACCGTGTTTACACAATGCCTGCTTAGTAACTGAAAATTCAGGCTTCATGCTTTAGCCACAACGAAGTTATAGGGGGTTGAAAATGGTCTGAATTGCTTCGAGAAAAGGATGTTACGGCCTTTAGCTCGACTTGGAGGGGGCTCGGCCGCGCTCCCAGATAATCCCTACCAGATACTATTAAAATATTGAATATACAAATCACGACATTATGCGTCGAAAGGTAAAGCCCGTCCTTAAAATTGGTTGCATTAGCTTATAATTTATCTTATTGTTTCACAATTATTGAGTAATATGCAACCTTTGTATTCTATGGTATTTATGCAACATTGTAAAAGGTGAGTTTGATGTATAATCATTTGAGATTGTGATATTATACTCCTACTTAAGTATTTTAAAAGTTTTGATTATTAGGTTGGTTGTATTTTAAAGTGCGCGGTGGTCTGTTGGTAAACGAACCAGACGCAGCAAGCCAACATATTCACGGTGACCGTAGGTTAAATCCCGGAGCACACCTCTGACTTTTCACAGTCATATGTGTATTGATAGCCAATCACCACGCACTATAACGGTGAAGGAAAACAACCTGAGGAAATCTACGTACCTGTAGCGATTTAAATAAATAAATAAATAACACCCAACAGTCACATACATAGTCCTGACCCCACACTAAGATCGAGTCTTGTGTCGTGGGTATCAGGAACTACAAGAGACTTTTCGGTCTCGCAAACACCCAGACCCGGAAGAAATGTTTGTTTTATAAGAATTTATTTTGTATGTAAAGTCCGCCAACCCGTATAGGCCAGCGTGGTGGACTAGTTGGCTTAACCACTGTCAATCCTACTCTCGATTACAGATGAGGCCCGTGCCATTCAGTGGGACGAATATGAGCTGATACAGTATGGATGATTAGGTTGTTAATTAAAGGTTACACGGATAGAAAGCTCATGACTGTAATTTTTATAGGAAGACGCCGGATGCACACTCTTTGGTGGACTCCCTAAGGCAATAAATGTAAATAATGATGACACCCGATTCGCTAAATTTCAATACTGTTACAGATTCCGTTCAAATACTGAATTAACAGTACTTTTGTTCCAGAATAGCTGCCTCGTCTTGCTACATCCGTTATACCTACAACGGTTAGTCGTGTTGCAATGTCCTGTATTTTGGGATTATTTTCTTATCGCAATGACACCGGTGTCCGGTTAGGAGATTTTGTGAGTATCTTTAGGCAACCAGGAAAGTCGTATTTCTATCGACGCGACGCTATCCCAGGTGATGCTAAAGTGTGTTTTCAATCGTCCTGTCTTTCTGGTACTTTACTAACTAGACCCAGCGTACGTCTTTCTAGCAATTATTTGCTAATTCGATTGGTCCCTTGTATAAGGTAGAAAGCGCAACTAACGTATTAAAAAATAGGATTTTATTTTACATATTTGGATTAAGACAGTAATACATACTGTATTTAATGGTTTGAGCCATATTTTTATACGATCATTTTTACACAGAAAATAAATTATATTTTATCTCTATAAGCATTATTTTGCATTTTTCAAATTTTGATGAATTTCTGTTATTCAGTACTTAATATTCAAATAGTGAAAACAAAACTTTATGTCTGTTGGCTTTTTAGACCCTTTTAGCAAAGCCCAGGCTGGACCCTGTAATAGTCTATTTTCAGTGCCATAAGGACCTGTGACGTGGTAATCCCCTGCAGCCAACATGCAGTATAAACGTGTTTACTGCCGAGCGGTCGAGATCTCGGGAGGCTAAACAGAGCTATCTGATCGACAGAAGGAAGGGGTCACTCACATTTGGTCTTTGTAATCGTAAATCGAGTGTAAGCAGAAAGGGCATGTAAATCACGGGTATAGTGGTAATATGAGGACGTGGGTTACTCAGAATCCAAAAAATATTAATATTTATTTATATATTGGAGCTGAATAGAGCGTCCATGGGCTTTGAATGCTAAGATCCTGGGTTCGAATTTCAGATCAGACAATCCAATCAATTATTTTTGGGCTAATATTTGTTAGATCTACAGATTTTTACTCCGAATCTGCATACCGATCGTATTCACCACAAGAATTGTATATAAAACAAAGCTGAAAAATATAGTCTTTTCTGAACATTTATTGCTACCGTGTCAGCGTACGCATAAAATTACGCTTAAAATCCATTCTATCGAACTTTTTATTAGAAGAAAAATTATCTCCATCTATTTGCAGGCTACAAACAGTCTAAACACTAAATAATATCAAACAATATAAAAATAGAACGCAAAGGAGACTCTTTTATAACCGATTCTAATGTGGTAATGTGTGCCGTTTGTAGTGACAGTGGGTAGCTACTATAAGATTTGTAATAATAAAAAAAACACCCAATACAATCCATAAGAGAGAAAGAGAGTTAGAGTTTAATAACTATCACAGGAGTGATCAAACAATATACAAATACGAGTACTAATAATATACAGTATACACAAACAGACGAATTTACAAAAGTTGAATAGATTATGAAGTTAGCACGAACAGCGAATGCAAGGATAATGTTCTACGCCACACTAATATTATAATACAAAACCGAAATTAACATGTCCGTTTGTCTATTACCTTTTCACGTCTCTACATCTGAACCGATTTCGATGTTTGGTATGGATACAAATAGCTATTTCTTAATCCCAATATTAGGCATTAAAGAAAAATAGGAGGCTACACAGTTTGCATGGGAAATAAATCACAAAAATTATAAAAAATTGTCAGATTTATTTCTTCCATCCATTTTATTACATACATATTTCGACGATTATTCAAAAATCCACCCCTAAGGGCAGAAAAGACAAGTGAAGCCGCGAACAAAAGCTAGTATTGATATATTTTTAAGTTTGAACCAATTGTTGCCAGGCCCGGTTGTAACCCGACCCGCGAGATAGCATCTTGTAAGGCGCAACTCAACAGTGTTACCTTTTATTCGTATATCAAATGAATTCTGTCATTATACGAGTAGACGGACCCTTGTGCTGTTATCTTCATAGATTATTTATCTAATTACCATTATAGCTCGAGGATGATTTGCAAGTGACATGTTATGCTTTAATGGTTATAAAATGTGGTGCATATTGTACAGGGCTATCCTATTGCCACATCTTAAGCCCAAACACTTTTGATTTAAGCAAAAATGTTCTTTGTTACCTGGGTTTTTTACTGGTGGTAGGTCTCCTATATATGAGAGTTCGCCTGTGTAGATACCACCGCAATGTCTATTTCTCCCGTCAAACACAAGTGTAAATGCACTGTTCAGTCTGAAGGATATTGTAGCCAGCAGGGGCGTGCGCTCCTTGTAGGCAGAAATGCAGTGCTTTACTTGCCATTTACAGATATTTTATTATAACGTACGTACTTCTTAATGACTTTAATTAACAGTAAATAAATGAATAAACAAAATATAATAACTTAATAACGCCTAATATTTTATAAATAGCACCTATTTGCAAGCGCACAAACATTATGTTTGCCACTCGAAAAGCAAAAGGCGCTGCAAAGCAAAATAATGTACCTAATCAACCAAGTAATGCCGCCGCGTCCCGCATGACATTTGTTTGCATGTGTGTAGTAATTTTGGTGTCCGTGCATAGTCGCAAACGCACACACGCATGAATATTGAAAGCCGCGACTCCTGCGGCAGGCCTCGGAAGCTCGGCAGTTGTCGGGAGTAATCGGAAATGTTCGTTGCCTATAATCCGAGTAAAAATAATAGACAGAAATCTAATAAACTGCGCAAAATGCACATTATGCATTTTTGTTTGGTAAGGTTTTATTTCTTTAAATAGCACAATTTTTTTGTGTTTCGCGGGGGCCATTTTGCTTTTTTCATGTGATAAGCATTGTTTATTATTTTGTTTGCGTCAGTTTAATTATAGTTTTCTTATAATATTTTACATTTTAATATTTGAAAGTGTGTACATTTAACAGTTTATTTCTGAGTTTCTATAATAATTGTAGTGATTTGCTTTTACTAGTACGTTTGTTGATTTTTTAAAATGTTATTTGATTGTGAGGTTTGTGTTGAAAGTGTGTGTTTATTAAAAATTAAAAATAACAAGTTCTCACAATTGTCATTCAGTGAAAAGATTCAAATTTTGTCTAAAGGTAGGTGTGTACCCGAGTTACAACAATTAAATCAACAAAAAGGGAATGTAACTCGAAAGTTTCATGTTAAAAGTTATGAAACGTATAACTGGCTGTGTGGTTGTGTACACACGATTAAATTATATTGTTTTCCTTGCATATTGTTTAGTAATTCTAGTACAGTGTGGACTGATTCAGGATATTCAGATTTAAATAATTTCTATGCCGCGGCAAAGAAGCATGACCATACAGAAAAACATCTGGAGGCCTGCTTAAAATTAAATACTTTTGGTAAATCTCGTATTGAAATGAGTATCAACAGCCAGTTACGATTAGATATTGAGAGGCATAATGCTAAAGTTGATCGCAATAGAAACATTTTTCAAAGGCTGATCGATGTTGTTTGCTTTCTGGGAAAACAAGAATTAGCTTTTCGCGGTCACGATGAGTCAGTATCGTCGTTGAATAGAGGTAATTATTTAGAAATAGTAGATTTATTAGCCAAGTATGATGGAATTTTAGAAACCCATTTACAGAGTGCAAGTACCTCATTCACGGGCATGTCGAACCGTACGCAGAATGATTTGATCTCGAGCGTTGCATCTGTGATGATCGATCGCGTTAAAGCCGAAATTAAACAGTCCGATTTTGTCGTCGTCATGGTAGATGAGACTCCTGATGTTAGCGGCCGTGAACAATTAGTATTAGTTTTGAGATATTTTCGTGATTTTGAAGTAGTAGATCGATTTATCAAATATGTTGATGTCAGCGCGGATCGGACCGCTGTAACCTTGAGTTCTATTATTTTGGAAATTTTAGAAGAGTTCGATTGTGTATCCAAATTAGTTGCACAAACTTACGACGGGGCAGCAGTTTTATCCTCACAAATTAATGGCGTGCAGGCTTTGGTGAGACAAAAATGTCCACAAGCTATGTACGTTTGGTGTTCAGCACATATATTAAATTTAGTTTTATCGAAATCGTTCGAACGAGTTGCTGAAACAAAACGCTTTTTTAGTATTATAAAATCAATCGCGGCTTTTTTTCACACCAGTACAAAGCGAATGGCCCATTACAACAACTTTGCCGATATGAAAAAGCTGCCTCGTGTCGCGGAAACAAGGTGGACATATCATTCGCGCACGGTTAATATTATTAATAATGCGTCCACCCACCTCCTAGAATTGTTTGAAAATATGAACGAAAATACACAAGATTGGGATGGTGAAACACTGACACAAGTCAGTTCATTTTTATATATTATGAAAGAATTTGAATTTAATTTTCTTTTAAAATTTTTCGCTGATATTTTTGCAGAAACGGATATTCTGTACGATATTTTGCAAAAAAAAACTAGTGACATCGCGTATTGTGTAACAAAGATAAAAGAGTTAGAGTCATTTTTAGAACGTTTTAGAGAGAAGTTCGAGATCTATTATGATGCCGCCGTTCACATTACCGGACCACCTAAAAGAAAGCGCAATGTCGATGATGTAAAAATACATTATCGGCGAATTTTTGTTGAAATAATTGATAATGTAGTCAGTGAATTAAGAAATCGTTATAAAAACATTAAAGATTTAAAGTTTATTGAGCTACTTTCTTGTGAGAATTTTAAAAAATATAGTGAACGTTTCCCTGAAAATGAAATCAGAGAGTTCACCAATAATTATCAGGCACATTTTAATTTTGATAAATTGAAAAATGAATTGCGCTGTATTTATAGATCACCTCAATTTGCAAATAGTTGTGTATTTAGTATTATTCAAAATTTGTATAAGGACAATTTAAATAAAGTTTTTTCTGAAGTGTTACGATTAGCGAAATTCATTGTGACTATCCCAGCAAGCAGCGCATCGGCAGAGCGTTCATTTTCGTGTTTAAAACGTATCCACACATATTTGAGAAACACACAAAATCAACAACGACTCACAGAGCTTTCCATGATTTCTATAGAAAAGGCATTAATGATAGAATTAAAACGCAATCCAACTTTCTATGACGATATCCTAAAATCATATTTAAAAAAGGATAGGCGCATAGATTTAATCTATAAATGAATGAGTAGTTTTTTTTTACTAACCCGTAATTTTATTATTAAGTTTATTTATATATTTTGCGAATCACATGAAAATCGGTCTTTTTAAAGGCCACATCGGATATCTTGCAAGGGACGTGTTCTATAACCATCACTCACTTGGATAAGATATTTGAGGTGGTCGTTTATTTACATCGGGCTATAGTAATCTCAATTAACCGGAACCTTGAATATGTGAAAATTGAAGCTGACTCGGTGAGTAGTTATAATATTTTAGTTTATTAATCATTTACTTATTAGACTTTCTTCGGCCACGACAATCGATCGCTGGTTTTTCTGCGTTCCGTAGATGTATATGAATAGTAGTACATCTAAGACTTGTTCTGTTGGCATGGTTTCCGACTTAGAGATCCGTCGCGTGGCTGTGGCTATGCTAAACATCTATAAAAGAAAAGTTTTTGTGCCGAGTACTTCGCCGCATACCCAGTATCATAATCCTGTGCACGCCACTGGTAGCCAGAGTAACCGCACCGTCAGGCTGTGGAATTGTTTGCCATCACACGTGTTCCCTCCTTCCTACAATCCTGGGTCCTTCCGCCGTGGTGTGAAGAGGCACCTTAGCAGGCCGGCATAATTGTTTCCATTGGCATGGGACTGCCATCCGATGCCAATGGATACTCTGCCTGGGCGGCATTTGCGCTTACCAGCAGGTGCAATGCCGCCACTATGTCGGGCCACAATAAAAAAAAAAAAAAAAAAAAAACTACTAGACATATTGAGACTTAACATCTTATGTCTCAGGATGGCGAGCGCAGAGAACTGCCAAGCATTGCTTTGTATTAAATCAAGGTGCTATTTGGTTCCAACGACCCAAGTAAGCTATTCCACTAATAAAAGTTAATACTATTCTCTATGATACTTATATTTTTTTTCGTACTTAGTCTATGGTTACTATGTATGATAGAGGATTCGACCATTTTGTGGCGTATCTAGGCAAATTCGTATAGTTTTAGGTACGCACATTCGAACTTCGTTTTGGATTATAGAGTACACCCCCCCCCCACTCCCTCCCCCCGAATATCTTCCGCTGGACATTGTAAGTAAATTATTTCGGTAAAAAGTATTTCACAAGGACACTCCCACGGTGTTATTACATTTCACAGCCTCATTGGTGCATAAGGTAAGTCAGTTATGTGATAAAAGGCTAATTTCAAACTCCGAAAGGAGATAAATATTTGATCCATATATTTATAGATTTTCGAAAGTTTAAGATGTTAATATCTATCTACACGAAAAGGAATCATGGATGTAAATATTTTAGCTACAAATCCTTTGCTCACGTGCTCTAACACTTGACTTATTCCTGGGAGGTTGCTATGAAATATGATATATAAAAAGTATTTCTACCATCGCATGCCTTCTCTTTCAAACATACGGAGTTGGAATAGGACGAGTGCATTGGTCCCAAGGGCTCTGGGCGCCTTTGATGGACGACATCCAACATTAAAAGGACGGGATAAATATTTTTTGTTTTGATTTTTTTTTAATTTGTGGTTTGTTTGTGGCGCTTCTACGAAATGACGATCTATAATATGAGAACTACATGTATCTTACAATCTTACAAAAAAAACACGTTTTGTTGATAACAAAATTACGTAGGATTTCTTCCAATTCTGTTCCAAGTTATATTCCAATATTGCAGACACATATACTAATATATCGATGGAATATGCGAAATTACGATAGTTAGATAGATAGATTTGAATCCAACTCACTCATCGATTGAAACAATAAATAATATCCGGATATAACGTCTGCAAACAAATATCCTTGGAGTGGGGTTATAACAGGTCCACAACAAAGATCACCTACAAAACAACCAACAAGGGAAATGTAAATTCATCCCGAGGAATGCCAGCGCACGCGCCGTCGATTGCAATCATATTATATTCATAGTGCAGGGATACTGTCGATGCAATTTCATCGATTTCCAGTGATGGTACTACAAACCTTTGACAGACCTTAAACAAATAAGCGGTCAAAAAACTAAAGATTGATCACGACAAAAAACTAATGCAGATTGCGTTAATTACCTAATTGTTTTTTGGGCGCTGAATATAATTTTAATTTAAGTATATAGAAATTCGGATAAATCTAAGAAATCATTATAATATATATGAACAGTTAAAACTTTGTAAGTTGTATCAGTGAGTCAGAATTTGCGTGCCACATTCTATTACCAAAGCGCTTATCCTATGGCAACAACTTTAATCGATATTGGTAGCAATATGTTGGAAAGGACAAATTGAGGGTCAATATTCCCTCCCCCTCTCCCCTCCCCGTCTCTCTTTATTCGGCACAATATTCTCCGCAGCGGCACGTGTGCGCGCACGCGTCTCCGCTCGCCGTAAATCAGTCAACATCGCCATTGATGTGAGAGCGGGCATGACGCTTTTATGATCTCTCGGATTTACCCGTATTTATCCCAAATGTTATTGTTTTTGTAAACCGGCAGATTTATACCGAAATATCAAATGCGTGGCGCCTCTGTCATCGCCCTGCGTTATGACGTACATGTCGGGTCTGTTGAATAATAGTTTTAGATGCGTTTCGAATAATTCGTAAAGGAAATCTCGAGTGTTCTTTTTTTGTTCATGGGAATAATCTTCATTGGATCCCTGACTATATTAGGTAATCCTACCGGCTAAAACTCGTATTGGGCTACATGTACACTTTATAATTTTAAGGCACTTGAGGACCTCGTGTAAAGACATAAGGCGAGCAGTGGACTTTCTGTGGCTGAATTAGAATATCTATATTAAGTGACGGACCGGTGCAATAAGGTTTCTGACGTGGCTTACAAATGCTGGTATTACCCAAAGTACGGAGGTCTGGTAGAGATCCCCTAGCGATAAAAACGCCCATTGTAGCACCACTGTTATGTGAATGTACAATGTAATGTGAATTCTTGTTTTGGTTACTATTATTGTTATTTTATGGTGTATAGAAGCGGTTCATCTGATAGAGAAATCATCCATACACAATAAACACATCTACAAGTTGTAGAGAATCTAGAAGTCATACTATTGGTTTATGTACCAATATGACTGCCTCGGTGGCGCAGTTGTCGGGCAAGGTGATATTGCATTTTCTATGTATCCTGAGGTCAGGTATTTGTACCCGGTATGGCAATAGACTCGACCCCTAACACATTGTGGGACGTAACAAACATGGGTAAACGTACCAATAATCGAAACCAACGAGTCGGCAAGCAGTCAAGTAGTCACTCTAAGTAGATTTTCTGTTTCACAATCCGTACATACTGTGGGCAAGTATTTTCTCTATTTCGGGACATATAACAATCGGTTTTACAAAAAAAATGTTGTTTTATCAGATCAAAAATAGGTAAATGTAAGGCCTGCTGTGGGACGTATATAGGCTGAAAGAATACAATAATTTATTGTTTCAGTTTACATATTTATTGTATATGTAGAGCACGGAAAAGGGATTTATGGAGAAAATTGCCGAAACTTCAAAAAGTCTTTTTGTAGGTCTACATGGGAGTAGACCTCAATCTGATAGCTCAGATTTGAAAATTAAACACATGCTTAGATGTACACATAATTACTAAGCGTGTCATCGAAACTTATCTAGCGTATAAGGTACATGGTTAACTTCATGTGTTATGTTTACCCAAAAAGACAAAAGAAGAACGTTTTTGGGACTGGGATGTTTTTGGGACAAATAGCATTAATTTCACCTTTAAATCGCCGTGTTACACTGTAGCAGAATGAATAGAACAAGGCCGGATCCCATGGGACACCCATTGTACGGACCCCATCCATCTGATTAAATTTATTAAAACGGGAGCAATGACCTCGCAATTGAGCTAACCGTATTAATAGAAATCCATTGCTTCTTTCAGTCGACAATGGGATCCAAATTCTCCCTTCGACAGCGCAATCAGGCGTGAAGAGGCAGTTTTTTTACACGGTTTGATGTATATAGTTTGGGTAGTCAGGCATATAATTATGATGTCACTGTTGAGCTTAGGCTAGTTATATGAGAATTCTAAAGTATGCATTGTATTAAATAAATTTTTATAAATACTAAACTCCATAATGTTTTATTCTCTGACGGCCTTATTCATAGACAGTTTTAAAAACTTGTTTAGCTATCGAATGTTTTGTCCCTTAGGCCTAGTGCGAGTTGACGGATTTTACAAACCAAAGAAATCGCTATGGTATGCAGGTTCCCTCACAATGTTTTCTTGCACCGTTGTAGCGTGTGGTGGATTGACTATCAATACACACTAACACATGAAAAGTTAGACGTGTGCCCTGGGATTCGAACCGCGATCACCTTGAACAGGTTAGCAGCCGCGTCTGGTCCGTTTCCCACCAGGCACTCAACCCGATATACATTATTACATATTATTGTAGAAATATTCATATATTCTATACACTTGTAAATTAACCGACACGTGCAAGGATTTAAAGCGTACCAATCAGCGCCCTACTCCGAAGGGTCGTAAGAGTCGAAGGGATTCCGCGGGGCATCTGTTTGGTTGTGACTGTGAAGCACCCGCAAACACCTGACATCTGCTGGCGAGCGCCCTGTCACCTCAATATTAAAGTATTTAAACAAGGTAGGGACCAAATACACTCAAATATTTATTACATATCGCATTTTAAACTACAAGATATTACAACGCTGAGGAAGCCTTTTATGCTTTGGCAAAAATATTAATTTCATAAAAAATACTTGTAATAAAGGGGGTATTTTGGGTGTTATTGTATTTTTTTTTATTATACCCATATCAGCCCATTTATGACCCACTATAGGGGACGGGTTTTCTCTGCAATCGAGAGAGTTCGATTGAGAGTGGTTAGGCAATAAATTCCACCACGCTGGCCTAGTACTGGTTGGTGGACTTTTACATACCATAGTAATTCTTTTGAGCCGCTACGGTATGCAAGTTTCCTCACGAAGTTTTCCTTTAACGTTATAGTGCGTGGTGATTAACTATCAATATAGACATATGGTATTTTCTTTGGTATTTTATTAAAACTACATATTCCTAACCACCCCAGGTAATTTTGCAACAAGTTTGAAAAAAAAATGTGTTTCATAAAAAGTCGTGATTTTAGTTTCCAAAGCTTTTCATAAATCTCAAGAGGTATGTGTCTTTTTCCGCGGCGGTAAAAAAATCAGGAATCTAAAACCTAAACGGGGTGGGCAAATATGATAAAATGTCATATCGGTTATTATTTTAATTTTGTACAATGTCACCTGGGTTAATGAGAAACATGTGGGTTAACTGCCATGAGTAAAATAATGAGTAGAATAAATGAGTACTTATATATGAACAAAATGTAGATACCTACTATAGAAACATACAAGAATTTCTATGGTATTTGAAGTTCACCGATCCTCACTAGACGGGCATGGCGGACTAAGGCTCAAAAATACCCTTGAATCGAACTCTCCATTTTCTATGAGGTTGGGATTTATATAAGCCGGTATACTATTATATATTTGTAAATCAATTTATGTTTTATTCTTTAAATCTATAGTTCAGAAAAGTACCTGTTTTATTTCCTGGGATGGAATCTCCCACAGATGTGGCATTTATCACATCTATGTGCTATCTAGGTCATCAAGAGTTACCTCTTGTCTATTGATATATTTTTTGATTTTTCATTAGTCTGCAATATTCTCAACAATTTAAATAACAATAGAGCGGACAGCACCGGGTGCATTCAATTTTGCACCCTTTATTTAACAACCCCTATAATAAGGGTCTGCAGGATGGCTATGATTTATTTTCTTAAAGAGAATGTTAAATTAAATAGTTTAAGCAGTCGCTTATTCTGGTACTATACTAAGTTACGACTCGTGTCGTGGGTATCATAAATTACAAAAGATTTTTCGCTCACACATATTCCCTGAATCGAAACATTTATCCCACAAATTTTTCGTTCAGTGCAGGGATCGAACCCGCGGCAGCTCGTTCACTGCCGGCGTCTTACCTTCTGAACAACGGAGACTGTCAAAAGTAAAATCGAATTACTCTCGTGAAACAAAACTATTATTTCGTTCACGGAAAGTCTATAATTATACCAATAATGGTCACCCTACAGACACGTGGAAAGTTTGCTTGCTCTAGAACGGGGGTGGCCAGCATTGTCCATCAACAGTGACGGAATTTGTGCAAAAAATTATATCCCACCCCTAACTAACATGTGCGTAAGTTCTCAAGCGTTCTTGATATGCCAATTTTAAATTTAAATGTTTCTTAAAACATTTCTAGAACCTCAATTATTGTTAAGACGAAATATTAGATTATATTAATTGAATACTTATTAGTTGTTACCAGTATACACCAGGGGTGAATAAGAACAGATATGGAGGCAGGACGGAAACGGTGGAAGACGTGATGTATAGCAAACGAGCCGATAAGTATTAATAATTGTATTCTAATACAATATTACACATATTGACCATAAATACTGACTATTACATGTTTGGTATACACCGATGACTCAATCGATAATAATCTTGCGGGGTCAACGCAAAACGACTTCAGCCATTTTCCTTGAAATTTGACAAAGTTTGCATAGTTCCTATGACAACTTTTCTAAAGTAGGCCTGCTGGATATAGGTTCCAAGGTACGCCAGAAAGCCCAGGCTGCTGATAATGATGAATGACTTTATGCTTTTGGTACCATACCATTTGGTACATACGATCGATTTTTAAAAAAATAACTACCGCATATGCTGATCAAATTTATGCAGACTAGATTTATGCAGATACAGTTTTTCTTCACAATTAATGCGAGTGATAAATATAAAAATAATACACAGGTAAGTTCGAAAAACTTGTGGTGTGGACCAGGGTTCAAATTAGCGACTTGCGGTCGTCGTCGTTCGTTGCCCCACAGAGTTATTGCTTAAGGAACTTTTATTTGTGTATTTTAATTTGCAAATCTAAGGCGTAACTACATTTGCGTCTCCGTTTAAGTATGTATAAAAATTTACTAAGCTCACCTAACATATGTTTTCGGAATCTCTGAATGTTATTTTAGATTTCATATCAAGAGTCTGCAACAGAAATCCAACGCCGAAAATCTGAGGCCGAAACTTCGGAGATTAGCTAAAGCACGTCGCGCCGTGGGGCAAGTCTTTACCGTAATGCAATTAGCGACCTAACCCTCTCCCTCCGAGGGCCGCTGCGACCCCCACCGAACATCAAACACTAACGGGGCTTGGGATTAAAGTGTTAACTGTTAGGTTGTACAGTATAACACATCCAGTTTTGTTCGCTTTTACACAAAACGTAATTTTGGACGTTACGGGTTAATTGCAGGGTATTGCGGACTGCAATGTTAAAGATTTTAGGGATTTTATAACAAAAAATGAAGTAGCTGTATGGGTGAAATTTAATTATTTATTCAAATTATTAAGATATAGATGTCTCGAGGATTGAAATAGTATGTGTAATGGAGCTAAATAGGAATCTACCAACGTAAAAATATAAATATACTCGTAGTAAGTACTACCGTTCGTATTTGCCAAGTCACTATATCAAATGTGTATTAGTTTTTTTTTTGTATTTAAAATGTTTTGTTGACCGGCTTCGAAAGGGAACTTCCGTTGTATTTCGGCAGATTTGTTATTGTTTTTGAAAAACAGTTCAACACTCTCAGTTCTGCCATTTCAAAATCCATTTGTAGTGGAAATGCGACACTAAAACCCAACAGATTAATTTCTGCCGCTTCGGACTTCTATCATGACCTCCCAAATTCTCAGCTGTTTGCGAAGATAACTAAATGAGACATGATTTCCCATGGGAACGTGCTCGTTTAGATTCGATAATTGAATTACCGTGTGCTAATCGAGTTAGAACCAAAATATAATCTACGGCTCGTCGAATTTATGCCAAGAAACTAACCATCTGTGGAACAACTACGCAATATCGTGTACAAAGTCTACAAAGGGCCAAGATTTGTGGCTATTATTTTATGTTTTTGAATCATTTAACATGATATTAAATTAGGTTTATGTATAGTAACTTTCTGGATTTTAAGTATCATCACCGTAAAAACACACCGCTATGACTCATTTGCAAGTCGTATTGTTTGTACAATGGATATTAGAATACATAAAAGTTTCTTAGATTTACGCGAATGTTACACATTGAAATAAAACTATTCTTTACACATTTTATCGCGGATTTGGTTTCATGTTTACATTTTTTAACTTCCCGACGGACTTTCGATACTGATCCGATCTACGCGGAACTGTGTCTTGAGGTCTGGCAGTCCGCAGTAGGTCACTCAAGGCACAGTGAGCTCCTTCTGCGTAGAACAGAACGCAAAAAATTATTTATTAAATTTAATATTTGTAAAATAAGGGTAGTTAAATTGTATAAGTCACTGACCGGATGAGTAATACCTCATTCCGCCCCGTTACCACGAAAGTTAGACTCGTAAATTAATCGAAACTTCGGGAAGTTTAAAAATGTAAAACCAAATTCGCGACAAAATGCGTAAATAATAGTTTTATTTCAATATTAGAATTCAATTACAGATTATTTTCTGTAACTTCATCTAAATTCTAAACTCTAAAGGCCTAATTCATAGATAGTTTTAAAACCTATTCTAGTTGCCAAATGTTTTGTCTTCTTCACTCAAAGTGATAATAGTAATCATAAAGTGATATTAAATAAGTTTTAAAAAGGTCTATGAAAAAGGCGTTATTGTCGGCATTCAGGAGTGAGAATGCGGTGAGTGATAGACATGTACTATATTATTATCATCTGGCTCTTGTTTGTTCTATGAGGAAACCTGCATACCATAGCGATTTAAAAAAAAAACTATGGTATGTAAAGTCCGCCAACCCGCACTAGGCTAGCGTAGTGGACTATATGGCCTAACCACTGTCTATCGTACTTACGAGGAGGCCCGTGCAGTGAGATGTATACTGGCCGATTCAGTACAATACAGTACAGTATCTTCTGTAACTGTGTCCGCCGTTTTCTATACCATTTTAAATAGCAGATTGTATCTAATTGAAACTTATATAATATGAATAAGGCGATAAATAGTAATCTCTATTAAACGATTTACTTGAAAATGAAATAAATATGATTATAGTTTTTAGAACTTTTATAATAGTTAGCGACTAGCACGGGCGGACCCACTTCCTTTTGTTTTTATGCATTGACTTTTTGTGTCATGATTATTTGTTTTGTAATTAATAAATAAACGGTTCTTTATTAATTTCTTCTTTACCTTCGAACGAGGCACAGCTTTTACTATGATGTTGTATGTTGTTAGTGAATGATTCAAAAGACCATATCTATTGAAATCAAGGGTATTTTGAATTTGGTTCAATAACTTATAAATTGAAGGATAATTGCAAATATCCGTTGCTTATATACGTGCGGCTCAAATTTTCCCAATTCCTCAAGAAAGGGAATCAAATTTCTCATAATCGTGCAGAGCCTACCTGCTCAAATCTCCTGTGAAATTCTATTACATACCATTCTGACACATTTAGGACACTTCCACAAAAAACAGTGACACTAATCTTTACACGTGACTTCGCTTAATTTAAAATTTTGACGTTGAAATGAATCTATTGAACAGATTTCAGAATTTTAACAAGTTGGTTAATTTTGCCGTTTTTGTATATAAAGGTTTTTTTATTGCTATGAATGCCGAGACGAGCATGCCATTCGCCTACAATATCCTTTAAACTGAAACACACAGTGCATTTATACTACTCTTGACGGGGGAAATAGACATTGCGGTGGTACCTGTGGTACCTACCCAGGCGGCCTCTTACAAATGAGAGACCTACCACCAGTAACTATTATTAAATACATAGGGCCAAGTCCGCATGGCACTGAAAGTATCCACAAACATGCTACTAAAAGTATCCACATTTATCAGACTTTATACCCGCCCCAAACTGCAGGGGCGTGCGCTCCTTGTAGGCAGAAATGCAGTGCTTTACTTGCCATTTACAGATATTTTATTATAACGTACGTACTTCTTAATGACTTTAATTAACAGTAAATAAATGAATAAACAAAATATAATAACTTAATAACGCCTAATATTTTATAAATAGCACCTATTTGCAAGCGCACAAACATTATGTTTGCCACTCGAAAAGCAAAAGGCGCTGCGAAGCAAAATAATGTACCTAATCCAAGGCTCGGAAACCGGTTAAATTTCTAAACCGGTTTCGGTCAGCGACCCTAATAAAACTCTATTTCGGTTAAAGGTTAACAATATACCGGTTACTACGCAAAACCGGTTTTCACATATTTAGGTTTTGGGAGCGATAATTATCGTTCCCCAAAACCGTTCGTAACCGGTTAAATCCAAGTTCAGTAGCGAATACCTTCCGTCGCGTCTTTCCTTATTTTAGCGTTTGCTCAGCTGCGTTATATTTTATTGACCGACTTCCAAAGCGGATGTAATGAGGTGAAAATAATTTATTGAATCCATTAAAATGTTCAACATCGTTTAGATTCAGTCATTTTTTTATCTACCACCCGGTTCGGAAAGCGGTTTTCACTAGAGAAGAACGGGCAAGAAACTCTAGTGTTGCTCTTTTCAAAACCAGTTTACAATGTAGTGATTATTACATAATATACATTTAAATCAGAGCAGTTTATTAATACTTTGTTGTAAATTTACAATAAATATTTTTAACACGAATATGTTTATGTTATAATAAATATGGCTGAGTGAAGCGAAGTCGCCCAAAACGAAGGATCAGTATGCTCTTTTTCGCTAAAGCAGTGAATAATTGCGTTATATACTCGATCAATCAATCCGTTACAATGTAAGCAGATTGGATAGACCAGTCTACGCAAGCAGCACCCGTTCACGAGTATGACGCATGTGCCAGCCATCGGCCTCCTCAACCATACTACAGGGAAGTGACCGACCCGGCACACGACGCCACCGCAAGCACAGACTTTTTAGCGAGCATGACATACCCAATCACTTACAAAGCAAAATAATAGCAAATGTGATAAGTTACTTAATTAAGATGATATTATACAGAGCACACTAAAACTTCCGCTCCGAGATACTACGCATTTATTTAATTTTATTCTATTCCCAAGCCTTGCTATCATCTAGATATTCCGAAATTTTATAATATGCTTTATTGCATAATTTTTGTTTGATAGTTGCTTTGAATTTTGTAATAGATAAGGCTTTAATGTGACTGGGAACTTTGTTATAAAAGTGTATACAGTAACCCTTAAAAGATTTGCTGATCTTGTGGAGTCTGGTCTTATGCGTTGCTAGATTATTCTTATTCCTAGTATTTTTGTTATGAATATCGCTAATCTTACGAAAACTTTCTTTATTTTTATGAACATAATTTTTTATGAACATAAGTATAAGTGTAAAGCAACGGGGAAAGTGAAAAACGTGCGGGGGGGGGGGGGGATAGAAATATAAATACTTCATATCTCAGACAGTATGTAGAACTGATAAAAAAAACTTTTCTTGGGAACGAATGATATAATAGTGGCACTTTAAAGTCGGTCTTTTAATTAAAATTATTATTCAGAAAGTTTTTAGTTTCCGTAGCTCACGCCGCACATCACACTTCCTAATGCGGATATCCGCCATTGAGAAAACTTTGCGTCTGGGAACCACGGTCTTGGAGGCGGGAATTAGCCGCAAAGAGATTTGTCAGGAAGGCAGCCTTCTCTTGCGGCTTGTGAGCCAGCGACCCTTCCGGATACTTCAGCGGTGGCAAAGCTGGACGGCAGAAGTTAGACTGAACGGCCCTGGCCAAACTCCAATAAACACGACTGCTAGTTGACTGATTGGCCAACGCAAGCCCTCATACGCGCTGGGCATCCGCTTTAACGTAGTCCTTCTTGCACGCCTTGGTTACTCTGTTGTAGGCTTCTATGAGGGAACTGAAATTGATCCTTCATGGGACGACCCCTGATCCAAGCGCGATATGCCGCCTTATTGTCGCCGATAGCATCGGCGCGGGCACGATTGAACCAGAAGCGTCCACGGCCCGTACTAGCTATATCAGAGGGTGGAATGTAGTATTTCATTCCAAGCCTGATCTCGTTAGCAATAGCGTTGGCGCTCGCTGAAGGATCTTTACCATTAAATTTAATTAAATTAAATTAAATTTAAGGATATTTATCCAAGGAATGGGTGAGAAATAATCTCGCATACCATCTCAAACTGCTGACTGCTGAGTAATGCCAGATCCTCCGCTTAAACTGCACGGGACGTGAAGGTGAAGCGAACGGTACTGACGATTCAACCAGGCAGTGATTGTAAATGCCCAGAGGCCAGAAGAACCAGCATGATCAGCTTTGAAGGAGCCCAGCCACAGTTCATGATGTGCATTGAAATCCCCCAAGACCACCATTTTGGCCGACGGGAACTGCGCCCTCTCGACTTGAGCCGCCTGGCTAAGATACCTGAATAGCCGAGTCGTCTCATCGACTCCGTTGTGAGACCAGTAAAAGCACACGTAGATGCGGCTCAGGGAACCAAGACCCACGAATTACGTTAGTCACAGCCGAAGGACTTAAAAATCTAATTTATTTAATACTAGTTACTTGTTCGATGCTAGATACAAGATTGATTCTATTTTACAATTACAACTTATAACCACGAATTTAGGTCGCGGAGTCAGCGTTTTTACGCGGCCTTGTGCCGGAGGACGTCAGCAATTTTGGTACACGCGTCGCATGTAACACACGTGTACACACAAAGCGGATAAGGAGGGGTCCTCCATGCAGCGCAAATGGCGACAGCAGATTTCCGACCGAATACACAAGCATACCCCGGCTTTAAGCTTGAAGTTGTCTTCAAGCGAATAACCGGAGTACAGCAGGTAGGAATTTTCGGCCGGATAACGAATCCGCGTATCCATCAAGAAAATCAAAGCAGGCCGGGCCGTCTCGAGATGGTGGTGGACGGCATAGAGGTTCGTATGGAGTCCGCAGGTGTTGATGAACTCCATAGTGAACGCAGTGGTGGGGTTATGCACCGCTGAATGATCTGCTCTGTTTAATTGCACTGTCACGAGGTTGTAGGTATGGGTTTGGTGATGGGCCGCCGGGACGCCACATCCGGTCATCAACCGGCACGACAGACCTATACAAGATTATACACGACATGGTGAGGCAGCCTCTCATGGTGGTTAGCCACGATTGGGCCCCTGTACTGTACCGTGGGCGGCCACTCCTCTCTTCGACAGCGACCGAAAATAGACGGTACAACCCCATGTCCGAGCTCCCCTCGAAAATCCGGAATAACACAGGCTGATTCCGGAAAACGAGGATCACAATGGTGGTCTTTACACCTCGCCCCGTGGACGGTGGTCGCTACTCGGACGGACACTTAAGTCCTACCACCACGAACTGTGTCACTCATTTGACATTTTTGGTCACGTGTAGTGAAACTAGAGTCAAAGCCTACGGACGCGAGTGACGTTAACCCTCAAAAATTAAGCTGCATACAAGTGAAGCTAATATAAAGCGTGTAAAATGCCTAACATGGTGGTAAAATAGCGTTCTCTCTCGAAGGCTTGAGCCTGGTTGCTACAAATGATGATTATGATAAAGATGAAAATATACGCAGGCGGGGGCGCCATTCTTCAGTTTTTGCCCCGCCTCAAATAATATCAAGACGCCTCGAATGCCAATGAGAGAAATGAGAAATGAGAATGAGGAAAGCCAGCGGGCTTTCCATGTCATATCTTAAGAACGGATATATTCTATTTATTCTTTTTCTCCCCATCACAACAGGTAAGCAGCAACTAATTCACAACTTTAAATTGAACTATTTTAATTGCAGTCCGCACCGTGACCACGAAAGCTGTAAAGTAATCGAAACGTCGGGAAGTCAAAAATGTAAAAATTAAACCAAATTTCAATTTTTACTGACATTATTTGGGCCTCAAAACGGACTTGCGTTTTGCGCGTCCAGTTCTCTTGAATAATTCGAATACAATTATAGACGAGTAACGAGCCCGCACGCGGTATCTCGACATAAACACGTCTCAACACGAATCTACCCGAACCGCACAAGTTTGACCTTGGATCGTGCGTTGCAATAATATGCAACGGACGGTATTAACCGGTTAATTTGTTTTGGAATTAACCGTTTAATACCGGTACTAAACCGTTCATGCGTAAGTAACCGGTAACCTTTATCGTTTGGGTTAGTTAGAAACCGTTCATTATTTTAACCGGTAAACGTAGGAGCGATATAATTTACCGGTATTTTATCAGAATTAACCGCTCTCTTTAAACCGGTTCCGAGCCTTGACCTAATCAACCAAGTAATGCCGCCGCGTCCCGCATGACATTTGTTTGCATGTGTGTAGTAATTTTGGTGTCCGTGCATAGTCGCAAACGCACACACGCATGAATATTGAAAGCCGCGACTCCTGCGGCAGGCCTCGGAAGCTCGGCAGTTGTCGGGAGTAATCGGAAATGTTCGTTGCCTATAATCCGAGTAAAAATAATAGACAGAAATCTAATAAACTGCGCAAAATGCACATTATGCATTTTTGTTTGGTAAGGTTTTATTTCTTTAAATAGCACAATTTTTTTGTGTTTCGCGGGGGCCATTTTGCTTTTTTCATGTGATAAGCATTGTTTATTATTTTGTTTGCGTCAGTTTAATTATAGTTTTCTTATAATATTTTACATTTTAATATTTGAAAGTGTGTACATTTAACAGTTTATTTCTGAGTTTCTATAATAATTGTAGTGATTTGCTTTTACTAGTACGTTTGTTGATTTTTTAAAATGTTATTTGATTGTGAGGTTTGTGTTGAAAGTGTGTGTTTATTAAAAATTAAAAATAACAAGTTCTCACAATTGTCATTCAGTGAAAAGATTCAAATTTTGTCTAAAGGTAGGTGTGTACCCGAGTTACAACAATTAAATCAACAAAAAGGGAATGTAACTCGAAAGTTTCATGTTAAAAGTTATGAAACGTATAACTGGCTGTGTGGTTGTGTACACACGATTAAATTATATTGTTTTCCTTGCATATTGTTTAGTAATTCTAGTACAGTGTGGACTGATTCAGGATATTCAGATTTAAATAATTTCTATGCCGCGGCAAAGAAGCATGACCATACAGAAAAACATCTGGAGGCCTGCTTAAAATTAAATACTTTTGGTAAATCTCGTATTGAAATGAGTATCAACAGCCAGTTACGATTAGATATTGAGAGGCATAATGCTAAAGTTGATCGCAATAGAAACATTTTTCAAAGGCTGATCGATGTTGTTTGCTTTCTGGGAAAACAAGAATTAGCTTTTCGCGGTCACGATGAGTCAGTATCGTCGTTGAATAGAGGTAATTATTTAGAAATAGTAGATTTATTAGCCAAGTATGATGGAATTTTAGAAACCCATTTACAGAGTGCAAGTACCTCATTCACGGGCATGTCGAACCGTACGCAGAATGATTTGATCTCGAGCGTTGCATCTGTGATGATCGATCGCGTTAAAGCCGAAATTAAACAGTCCGATTTTGTCGCCGTCATGGTAGATGAGACTCCTGATGTTAGCGGCCGTGAACAATTAGTATTAGTTTTGAGATATTTTCGTGATTTTGAAGTAGTAGATCGATTTATCAAATATGTTGATGTCAGCGCGGATCGGACCGCTGTAACCTTGAGTTCTATTATTTTGGAAATTTTAGAAGAGTTCGATTGTGTATCCAAATTAGTTGCACAAACTTACGACGGGGCAGCAGTTTTATCCTCACAAATTAATGGCGTGCAGGCTTTGGTGAGACAAAAATGTCCACAAGCTATGTACGTTTGGTGTTCAGCACATATATTAAATTTAGTTTTATCGAAATCGTTCGAACGAGTTGCTGAAACAAAACGCTTTTTTAGTATTATAAAATCAATCGCGGCTTTTTTTCACACCAGTACAAAGCGAATGGCCCATTACAACAACTTTGCCGATATGAAAAAGCTGCCTCGTGTCGCGGAAACAAGGTGGACATATCATTCGCGCACGGTTAATATTATTAATAATGCGTCCACCCACCTCCTAGAATTGTTTGAAAATATGAACGAAAATACACAAGACTGGGATGGTGAAACACTGACACAAGTCAGTTCATTTTTATATATTATGAAAGAATTTGAATTTAATTTTCTTTTAAAATTTTTCGCTGATATTTTTGCAGAAACGGATATTCTGTACGATATTTTGCAAAAAAAAAACTAGTGACATCGCGTATTGTGTAACAAAGATAAAAGAGTTAGAGTCATTTTTAGAACGTTTTAGAGAGAAGTTCGAGATCTATTATGATGCCGCCGTTCACATTACCGGACCACCTAAAAGAAAGCGCAATGTCGATGATGTAAAAATACATTATCGGCGAATTTTTGTTGAAATAATTGATAATGTAGTCAGTGAATTAAGAAATCGTTATAAAAACATTAAAGATTTAAAGTTTATTGAGCTACTTTCTTGTGAGAATTTTAAAAAATATAGTGAACGTTTCCCTGAAAATGAAATCAGAGAGTTCACCAATAATTATCAGGCACATTTTAATTTTGATAAATTGAAAAATGAATTGCGCTGTATTTATAGATCACCTCAATTTGCAAATAGTTGTGTATTTAGTATTATTCAAAATTTGTATAAGGACAATTTAAATAAAGTTTTTTCTGAAGTGTTACGATTAGCGAAATTCATTGTGACTATCCCAGCAAGCAGCGCATCGGCAGAGCGTTCATTTTCGTGTTTAAAACGTATCCACACATATTTGAGAAACACACAAAATCAACAACGACTCACAGAGCTTTCCATGATTTCTATAGAAAAGGCATTAATGATAGAATTAAAACGCAATCCAACTTTCTATGACGATATCCTAAAATCATATTTAAAAAAGGATAGGCGCATAGATTTAATCTATAAATGAATGAGTAGTTTTTTTTTACTAACCCGTAATTTTATTATTAAGTTTATTTATATATTTTGCGAATCACATGAAAATCGGTCTTTTTAAAGGCCACATCGGATATCTTGCAAGGGACGTGTTCTATAACCATCACTCACTTGGATAAGATATTTGAGGTGGTCGTTTATTTACATCGGGCTATAGTAATCTCAATTAACCGGAACCTTGAATATGTGAAAATTGAAGCTGACTCGGTGAGTAGTTATAATATTTTAGTTTATTAATCATTTACTTATTAGACTTTCTTCGGCCACGACAATCGATCGCTGGTTTTTCTGCGTTCCGTAGATGTATATGAATAGTAGTACATCTAAGACTTGTTCTGTTGGCATGGTTTCCGACTTAGAGATCCGTCGCGTGGCTGTGGCTATGCTAAACATCTATAAAAGAAAAGTTTTTGTGCCGAGTACTTCGCCGCATACCCAGTATCATAATCCTGTGCACGCCACTGCCAAACTGAGAGCCTCCGTGGTGCAGTTAGTTAAACACCGACTGCGAAACGAGAGGCGGCGGGTTCGATTGCTTCACCGAGTTTTTCTCGGTTGCTTGTGAGGCCCGCAAGTATATGTCTCGGGTCTAGGTATTTGTGGAACCGTAAAGTCTCTCGTAGTGATTGGTACCCACAACACAAGAGTAAATTGATCCTAATGTGGTGTCAGGACTATGTATGTGACTGTTAGGTGTATTTATTTATTTATTTAGATAGGGAATTAACCTACAGCATCTAAAAACCACAGAAGTTTCAACCTAGACTTCGGTGACTAAAAATATTTCTGACTAACACCCTGAGTGTTACTACTCCTACAATGTGACTGCTTCGGTGGCGTAGTTGTACTACGATATGATTGCAAAACTGTGATCTCGGGTTCGAATCCCGGGTCGGGCAAAGTGATATTGGAATTTTCTATTCATTATCAGCACGGAGTCAGGAATTTGTGCCCGATATGGCGATATGCTCGCACTCTATCACATCGTCAGACGGAAAAAACAAGACGAAGTATCCTGGTTGCACCTCTGCCTACCCCTTCTGGGAAAAAGGGGTGAGTTTATGTACGTATGTGTTACTACACCAAATCTGTCGGGATCTTATTCAGCTAAATACGGATCTATTTGAAACCGCTCAGTCGCCCTCCTAATGGATACGTTAAAAGAAATACAATATAAACAAATTTCTTGTGTCTATCATCACATACCGGAGGGAACACCTTTCTTGACTCCTTTATACATTAAAACAAAGCATCGGCCTATAGTGCATTGTGTCTAATACCACTAGGCTGATGTCAAACTTATTTAAACAAAGTCGGCATGTAATCAATTATGTAGGAGAAAATATAAAAAAAATACTTAAATAAAATCTGACGAAATATTGATTAAACAAGTTAAGAATACTCTACGTTATATACTACGTTCAATCAATTTACGATATAATATGCGTACATAATCTCTTTTTTCCTTCTCATTTATCCAAGAGATTGCCTCGAGCTATACGGCCGCCATTTGTATTCTTATTTTAAATATTCGTTGAGTTTAAGATTTATTTGATTTACAAAAAAGAATAAAATCTATACTAATATTATAAAGCTGCAGAGTTTGTTTGTTTGTTTGAAAGCGCTAATCTCTGGAACTACTGGTCCGATTTGAATGATTCTTTCAGTGTTGGGTAGTCCATTTATCGAGGAAGGCTATAGGCTATATCATCACGCTATGATTTATAGGAGGAAAGCAGTAGTGATATTTCTAGCAAATACGAGGAAATTTTGTTCGTTTTTCGTGGTCCGATTGGTTGATATTCTAAACTGATAGTCAGAATTAAACATTTTGACCGCCATTTTAAAACGTGTATGCACCCGGGCGGAGCCGGGCCCGACCGCTACTAAATAAATAATACATAATAGTTGTTGCGCGTAGTGCGTATAAATGTGGTAATAGGAATTATGCTTGGCCCTCCGTCTCGGTGCTTGCCATTGGACAATAGCAGTCGTTAAGTAGTAGAAGAAACTATTATGTACATCGTAAAATCACCGTGGATTGTATATGAACGCCCGAGAACAGCAAGAAGAACTTGTAGGGAACTCACACTTTTCAAATAGAAATGCCGATTGCGCGGTGAAAGCATTCCTATAGCTGAGCCTACTTCGCGTACACATAATATTTTAAATTAAGAACTTTAACTTGCCTTGAGTAAACTAAAAACACCATCTCTTTTTATTCCGTGCTACACATATTTTCCGTCTCATCCGTTATAATCTTCACAATCAATTTAGCGCTTTTATTAATTTATGTTGCCCTAGTACTTGATTGGTAAGCATTTACTCTCAGCCGTAGAATTAAAAGGGTGTGGACCAAGCAAAGGCATTCTAACTGGCTTATGATTTATGCCCGTTTTAAAGATCGTTATCTTAATTGAATGGGATGATTTATTTTATGAGGTACTATTTATTATTGTTAAAAGATAAAGTTATAGTGCGCCGAACACTGAACGGGAACATGAATGAGTCTTATGGTAAAAGATTATATTTAAATACCAGCGTATGAGTAAAATGTCGCGTCGTTCTCGATCTCTTTAAGAATTCATAACCACTAATGGGGGGAATAGAAACGCGGGGATTAAATAGAGGCTAAGTTCGTCGTCTTGTTTTAAGATTAAAGTGATCACGATTGATATTTAAACATTTTACCACATTTAGTCCCATTTACAAAGGTACAACACATCGGTGTTTCGTTTCGTTTCGCTCCGTAAGTCGGTACCACTTCAAAACGATGACGGCCGACGACAGTTACTGACCTCTTCAGCTGTCACGGATTGTGCTGCACTTATGATGAGTGTAGTAATTTTGAGCCATAAAAACACTAATAAGGAATGACAAAAAGTAGTTTTGTTGACAGATCTGTCTCGAAGGACCGATAGTCAATATTAGGGTAGTGACAGACACATGTCGATAAACATGCGATATCGATGTTTACATATCGATAAAGATGAAGGGCAATGTGACCGTTACCAAATATTGTTTATTTTACCCATTACTATTTTATTGGAGTACGGAATGTAACGCACAAGAGGGCCTACAGCCACTGGATGCATAAAACAGCAGACCGGGCTCTGTGGTGTATGTTGGGTGAGGCCTATGTCTAGCAGTGGACTGCAACGGCCTAATGATCTATACCATCACTTCTTTTGTTATGCGCCAGTTTCAATTTACTCGCATCTTTTCGACAGCCAACGTGGCGCAGGCGGTTAGACGCCGTCTTTGAAACGAGAGGTCGCGGGTTCGATCCCCGCACCGAGAGAAATAAACATTTCTCTCGGTGTCGCACAAACGTGCGGCCCACAAATATTTCTTTCGGGTCTGGGTGTTTGTGAGACCGAAAATTCTCTCGTAGTTCCTGATACCCACGACACAAGACTCGATCTTAGTGTGGGGTCAGGACTATGTATGACTGTTGGGTGTTATTTACCTATTTATTTTTGATTCAAAGAATAATGCGTCTATATCTGTAAGCTCAGTAAAACCCGCCACAGGGGCAAAAAATTGTAATGATTTGAGCATTTGATTGGAAAACCGATATTATTGTTTTATCTAGCGGTTAGGTCTTGTCAGTCGGTATTCAGTCTGGAGAGTACCATATTTGGTAACAAATGTAGTAGTGTATCAATTTGCGCTATAAAAAACCACGAAGAAAAAAATAAATTCAAGTTACCGTATTTTGTATTATACGTATAAACATGTATTGGCTACCTACGGCAACAAAAGCTAAATACGTCAGACTAAATTAGAAGTTACAATTTTTTTTACACTTTTTAATTTGTATAGTTAAGTAGTCCAGGCGCATTGAATGCCTAAGGGCATTTTCTCCCGGTCAACTTTAAGATAATGCAGAGAAACGAAAGCAGATGCTTATTCGTTATTTGGTAAATAAATATACATATATAATTTAAACTAATACTTTCACAATCAAATAAAATAGCAGGTTTGGCATTGTTGTCTATTTTACATATTAGACACAATTCTATTATGCAACTTATTCTTACTCAACATTCGCCGAAAGCTGCATTATTGATTTTAAGTCAACAAGCTCGTCTTGAAGTATTTAATTTCCACTTGGAAATGAACAAAGTCGTGGGTAAAAGCAAGTTAGTAATAAGAGAATGTGAAATAACAGTTCACACACAACCAAATTGTGAGTTTGTTGACGAAGCGCGAGTCCTCGCTCGATACGTCAATATTTACTGCTAGTGACGGGATCTTGTCGATGAAGATTTATCGATTCTTTTAACGCGGCAACGTGCACTGCGACTGTCTTTAAGTGCAGTGCCGTCTATATGGAGCATCGACTGACGAATGACGGATGTCTTTATTCGACAAATGTTAAATAATTTTATTGTTTCTTCGTGTTTCGCAAGAACTCAAGTATTAATTTTATTTTATGCTCCAATTTTGACTTCTCAACCGGTTACTAACCAAAATCCTTTGTGGACGCCTAAGTGTAACAATGGACTTCCTTTAGCTGAATATGATAACGATGATGATAAATAATTCGTGTAATATCGATTCAATGATATGCACAAACTTAGTAGACTATCTCCTAATATCATGTTTATTTATCGATAAGTGTGTGGTCTCGTCGCTATGTGAGAAGAGCCAACACTGTCCGTGACACACACATTAACACCGCGCGACAAGCGACGACCGACCCACACTCGGTTTTTTTTTAATTTTTGACTCTACCACGTTATTTATGTTAATTATTCTATGCTTAATTATGATTATCAGTTGGAACTGCTTTTAAAAGGTCTAAAATATTTGAGGGTTACTTTTTAGGGACCTTACTAGGAACCTTTGGTAAACTGTATATTTAAGATCTATATCACATACATATATTTGTCCAATGGATACCCCGCACATAATGGTGGGGATTTTAATTAAGGATCCTAAAAATAGTGGTTTACAAATGTATTGTCTGTCTGTCGACTGCCTCGGTGGCATAGTTGTACTACGGTACGCTTACAAAGCTGAGGTCTCGGGTTCGAATCCCGGGTTGGGCGAAGTGATATTGGATTTTTCTATTCATTATCAGCCCAGAGTCAGGAATTTGTGCCCGATATGGCGATAGGCTCGCCACCTATCACATTGTGGGACAGAACATACAAGGCGAAATGTGGGTGCCCTGGCACCTCTGCCTACCCCTTCTGGGAAAAAGGCGTGAGTTTATGTATGTATGTATGTACAAATGTATTAAGTTCTCTTTTATATTAATTTTTAATTCTGTTTAATATTCATTTGTAATTAAATTTAAAAGTAAATTTGTGATTTCCTAACAATTTTTAGATTTAAATTAACTGAGATAACTTAGTGTCAATTGTTTAAATTTCCTTTTATTGTTTGTAATTCCATATTTTATGTTTTGTTTTTGGCTTTGCTCGATTGTTTCCTATAATTTATCTAAGCTGAGTCCTCTTATAATTTAACATGCACACTGTTTATAATTTATTGTATGTAGTGAACTTGAGCGGGGCCTCTTCCCGTCACGCTGGAAGACCGGGAAGTTGGTCCTGCTTAGGAAAGATGGACGACCCGCAGAGTCACCATCCGCCTACCGGCCCATCATGCTGCTCGACGAGGTCGCAAAGCTCTTCATCGCATCATTCATGTGCGCCTCGTCGAGCACTTAGAGAGAGTCGATCCTGATCTGGCAGACTGCCAGTTCGGGTTCCGGAAAGGCCGATCCACCATCTCCGCGATTCTGCGGGTGAAAGCATTAGCGGAGGAGGCAGTGGCCCGGGGCAAATGCGTCGGGGCGGTGTCACTAGACATCGCCAACGCATTCAACACCTTGCCCTGGCCTTGCATTGAAGAGGCATTGCGGTACCACGTGGGTCCCCGTATCTTCGGCGCCTGGTGCACTCGTATCTGTCCGACAGATACGTAGTGTACCCGGGCGCGGGCGGGTGGCACCGTAGAGTCATGTCGTGCGGTGTTCCGCAGGGGTCAGTCCTCGGAACTCTCCTGTGGAATATCGGCTACGACTGGGTGCTCCGTGGTGCCAATCTCCGGGGTTTCGACGTCATCTGCTACGCTGATGACACGCTGGTCACCGCGTGTGGCGGAACCTTCAATGAGGCTGCCTTACTCGCCGCGTTGGGAACAAGCAACGTGGTGAGGAGGATAAGGTGACTGGGCCTGGCCGTGGCCCTCCATAAGTCCGAGGCCATCTGCTTCCACAGGCCTCGGAAAAGGCCACCGGCAGGGGCCCAATTGGCGATTGAGGGCGTGGCTATTTCCATCGGCTCCACGATGAAGTACTTGAGAGTCGTGCTGGACAGCCGGTGGAACTTCCGCGCCCACTTCACCCAGCTAAAGCCGAAGCTGGTTCGGGCGGCAGGCGCGTTGTCAAGCCTGCTGCCCAACCTCGAAGGTCCCGGCATCCCTTGCCGAAGATTGTACGCGGGAGTCGTGCGATCCATGGCTCTTTACGGTTGTGCCGTTTGGGCCGAGTCCCTGGACAGGCGCTGTGTTTTCCTCTTGCGTCCAGCGCAGCGAGCGGTGGCGCAGCGAATGGTCAGGGGCTATCGCACGATTTCCCATGAGGCGGCCTGCGTATTCGCTGGTTTCCTTCCCTGGGACATTGACGCCAGAGCCATCTCGTCAGCCCACCACTGGCGGGAGGAGGCGTCCCGTCGTGGGGAACTACCGGCCCTCAGAGAAGTCGAGGCTGTTCGGGCCTCCTTCCGCACGGCTGCAGTGGAGGAGTTGCGCACCAGGCTGAACAATCCCAGTGCTGGTGTTTGGACCATCGCGGCAGTGCGTCCTGTCCTAGACCAGTGGCTGGGCAGGCGCCACGGTGTGATGACGTTCCGCCTGACGCAGGTTCTGTCGGGGCATGGCTCTTTCGGCAGATACCTGTGGCGGGTGGCAAGAAGGGAAGAATCCGCCGTATGTCACCATTGTGACAACTGTCCGGAGGACACAGCCCAGCACACTCTCTCGGAGTGTCCAGCTTGGGAAGAGGAGCGTGCAGCTCTCCGCGCAGCCATCGGAGAGGACCTCTCACTCTCGGCCGTGATTCCTTCCATGGTTGAGAGTAGGAGGTCATGGCAGGCCATGCTCACCTTCTGTGAGATCATCATCTCGCAGAAGGAGAGCGCGGGGCGAGATCGTGAGCAGAACGACCCCACCCGCCGCCGCCAACCGAGAAGGAGGCGCCGGGCGAATGACAATGGCTGACCCGGCGCCCCGCCCAGTGGTCAAGGGGCGCCAGAATTCCACCACGGTATCCCCTGCCTGTCGTAAGAGGCGACTAATAGGGGTCATCGGGGTCGCTTCGCACACAGCGCGGGCTGTGTGCTCATGTCAGGAGTGACTCCGAGATGGGCGGCAGAACGTGTGGCCTCGTGTCTGTCGCGGACGCTCATCTCACCATGGGCGTCCGAAGTAGGGAAAGTGGGGGCATCTGCGCCCTCCCAACATGTGAGGAGCCATATTTGGCAGTGCGCCGGGTGACACGGCGAGTTAAATGGGCGCCATTCGCCCGTCCATATCGCCTGTCATCCATAAAGCGCGTGATAGCCACCGAGAGGTTTTAGTCGGTATGCCGGCAAAAGATCTTTTTAGATCTCGGTAGGGACCCAGACTGGATACAACATCTACGCAGTGGGGACTACTGTCCCCGCGTCCCAGGCTGGAAGGCCGGAGACCCCGACATGCCCCTTCCGATCTCCCCCGAGTGTCGGAAGCTAAAGGAGCTTTACTATCATTAAAAAAAAAATGTAGTGAACTAAATGTATGCCATATGTAGGTAATCTTAATTGGAGACAAATAAATAAAAAATTAAATTATTGGTATGGAATGTAAATCATTGCAATCTACTTTATGATGCCATGCTATATTTAAAATAAAGTCTAAATAATGTAAAACGCCCCGTATAAGTTCATGCAATATACTGCATATGTACAAGGAAATTCTCCACAAATTCATTTACTGACGTAAATGATCCTCAGTTTGACGTTTATTAGGAAATATGACCGAATTAAATATGGCGGACGCGTGCCACGTATTTGATAACTTGCAATTTCTATTTCAGAAGGTAAGTATATGTCATAATGATCTAATGACAGTATATTTGAGGAATAGACTTTGTATGTTTCTTGTTTAAATATAGTAGTAATTTGAGGTGAGGTAGCCGGAACTAGAATTAGTACACATTATATCTTGGAATAGCCTCGGTAATATGGGTGGCGCTAGTGGCCGGTCTCTCACTCGTTTAGAGATTTGAGCTTCTTTATCGATATGATATTAATGTAAACTGCCTATTGTGTGAGACTAGTTATTATTATTTGGTGCGATGTTAATGAAACTATTAGCAACTTACTATAATAAAAAAAAGAATATACAATCAAATTGAGAACCTCCTCCTTTGTTTGAAGTCGGTCAACAAAAGAAACGTTGTTACAGGTATTGCACAATTACTTGCAAGCATTTATTGATACCCGATACGTCCCAGAATATCTAGCATCAACCGTGAATGTAGAGCATAAGCATAAGCAACAAATCACTTCTGTTTTCAAAAGTTAATTATCCTATCTGTAGAGGATTTTCTTCCGGTACCCGTAACCATAATCTCCTTTAAACTATGACAAATATACTCGCCGTATCGTATCGTATTTATATGTAAATGGCGATCCAATGGAGAGGGGGCGTCATAAATCGATATGTAAATTGTATGCAAGCGCATCACTATTTGAACACGTTATCGGCGACTCGCAGCGGAATACATTTCGCAACATTATAGAGACGCGACGGAGCAAAATATATCGAATCCTAATATTTACTCAGCTATTTGTTTGGGGCTTCGGTGTTTGTGAGGCCAAAAAATCTCTTGTACCTTCTGATAGCTATAACACATGACTTGTATATGTGGGACTATGTGTCTGTTGGGTGTACTTTCTATATTGACTACTATATTGACCTCTGTTTTTATAAAAACACATAAAATATTGGATATTTTATTTAATTTGAACTTGTATCACCATAAAAAAGTAATGAGGTGTCATTAGTATCACCTACACCTCGCAGAAAGATGTGGCTGGGGATGAGCCTAATCCTTTTTTTTTTTTTTTTTTTTTTTTCTCGCGGGGAAAATCCCTTTACGGACCATCCCACCCCCGAAGGGGCGGGGGTGTGTCGGACTCACCGGTGCGCCTTCCGGCCCAGCGAGACGTGGAGCTGGGTCGGGTCCCTATCGTAGTCTGCGCACCGAAATACCGACTAAAAACCCCGCGTTGGCCACCATCGGTGCACTTTGGAGACGGCCCCGGGATACCGCTCAACGGACGCGCCAGGACCGCCTCCTTGTGCACTGCCGCTTAAAGCGACGCGGCTTTTAACGCGTTTGGCGTTACGTCTCGGGGGCCGCCACGATAGGGACGGCGACCCCATGTGGCCTCTGCGGCGCCGGGTTAGTTGTTGTCCCGGCGCCTCCTACGTCTCCTGTGGCGACGAGCGGGATCGGTCTGCTCCCGATCCCGCTCGGCGCTCTCCTTCTGCAACATGACGCGTTCGCAGAAGGAGAGCATAGCTCGCCACGAACTCCGGCTGCTGACCATGGCGGCGACCACGGCCGGCAGCGAAAGGTCGCTTCCAACGACCGCAATGAGAGCGCTGCGCTCCTCGTCCCAGGCTGGGCACTCCTCCAGCGTGTGCTGGGCCGTGTCCTCACGGCAGTTGCCACAATGGTGGCACACGGCGGACTCCTCCGCTCCGGCTATGCGACACAGGTACGCACCGAAGCAGCCGTGCCCGGTGAGCACCTGCGTCAGCCGGTATGTCGGCGCACCGTGGCGCCTGTCCACCCACTGTTCGAGGACAGGTCGCACCGCCGCGACGGTCCTCGTACCAGCACTAGGGTTCTCCAGCCTGGAACGCCACTCCTCCACAGCAGACCTGCGGAGGGAGGCCAGCATGGCCTCGACCTCTCGGGGGAATGAGCCTAATCCTAGCCTAAGTCTAATACGGCACACACCACACTTTACTTTTATATTGATTTCGACCTATTGATGCTAATGCGAAAATTTTATTGATTTAATAGAGAAATTCCAAACAATAGACTACCTGCTGCATGGTCGACTTATATTGACTAACTTTAGGGTTTTATCCGAAAACAAATATATTATTATAATAGCTACATTAAACAGGCCATTACGCTCAGCGGGAAAGAATCCAATCATTGTAAAGTGATTTTATGGGCGTCGCGGCCGTGTATCAAATGAGTTATATTGCAAAACATCTGGACATTAGCGCTGACGAATTTATTACCGACTAGTTAACCGCCGTGACTTTGTCTACATGGTCATTTGGTTTTATTTAGCCAGTAAGGAGGAATCCAAACTTAATAAAGTACTGATTATATGCCGTTTAATTAATAAAAAAAAGACGTCTGGCACTCGGAGACTGCCGCGGTAAAGCTATGGCATAGCATTTTTTATCAACTTATGTAATTATAATTAGGTATTTATTTATTTTATTTATGCAGTATTTTTTTCCTTTGTTTTTCTTTGATATTAATTGTATAGATATTCACTATTGTACGTGCGAGCTTCGTAGAGTCGTACCATAAAGTAAATACAAAGAGGAGGTGCCCTAACGCCGAAACTCTATGCAGGCATGAGTCACAAGATTGCGGGGCGAAAAGGGGGATTACACATGCGCAGTAACGCCGATACAAACAATGCCACCTAGAGGCGAGTTGCTGAACTAAAGAGACAAGCGTGATATTTCAAAAAGTTATTAAAAGTTCTGCTATTCATCAATAGATGGCAAAACTAAATATCGAAAGAGGTTAGATTGCAATTAATCACGCAATAGCTTTGCAATTCGCATTTAAAAGTACTGGCACATATTTGAATCAAAATAAAAATATAAAATTTCGGTCGGACTTTCAACGGAATTGAGGTTAATATTTTTTTTATTTTAGGTTGAGAAATATACAAGTGGTATTGGAATCCTCCTATAACTTTAGTGTGAAGCGTGATGGAACTATCTACTATTTTATTTATAGATATGACAAGTTTATCACAGTTTTATTGTTCAAATTGGCAGGCCATTGAGATGGGTTTGTCCCTGTCATTCGTTGTTTTTATTTGTTGTATTTATACGATCTGTTAGCGCTGGGGTTGCTGAAGGTTTGTACCCCACACTGATAAATATTTGTATGGTCTGCGATTATATTTCCGGGTCGTAATAAACTTGTGTTTCCATACGCAACCATGATATAAATGTAAATATTTCAGGGATTTATTAAAACAGATGCTGACGGATGTGATGATGAATGATGCGGACTGCTTCCACGCAGGCTGCTTAAGGCGGATCTAGCCCATTGACATCGCCTGCTGTCTAAAATATCCATCATGGCTACTGAGAAGATTATATCATTATAGGATTTTGATTAGGGCCCAGCTCAGTTGTGATATTTGCACCTTAACCCTGATATACATCTTCCGATCTTTCCCAATGCATTGATGAGGACCATAAGGTCTTCTCTGTGATAAAATAAGGCCGTTATTAATAATAATTTATTAAAGATAAAGGTGACGATGAAAGAAAAGCCATTTATTTGTCGCAGTCGCAACATACGAGGGGTGATCAAAAAGTAATGATAAACGGGTAATTCTAATAAAGATAAAAATTAAAAAAAAACACATTTCGCTTCTTCAGTCCTTCACCACTTCCCAGCTAAAAAATTGTATAAATAGGACGTCATTTGGAGGAGCTACATTCATTTGAATACCAGCAGTCGGAGCGACAACACGAAAATGGAGAAACACGAAGTGAGATGCGTCATCAAGTACCTCTGTTTGAAAAAAATGTCTACCAAAGAGGTACACGCCGATTTGGTGGAGACACTGGGGGACTCTGCTCCTCCATATTCTACGAAGGCACGGTGGTGCAAAGAGTTTAAGTTGGGTAGAACATCCACAGAAGATGAACATCGCGAGGGACGCCCAACCTCGTCCCTCACGGAGGAAAACGTGAAAAAAATCGAAGATATCGTGTTAGCAGACCGAAGAGTAACCATCAGACATTTAGCTGAGGTCACAGGGATCTCATATGGCAGCATCCAAAACATTTTGACCAGCAAAATGAATATGAAGAAGGTCTCCGCGCGTTGGGTCCCGAGAATGTTAACGGACGAACAAAAGAAAAAGCGAGTTGACATTTCAAGAGCCAATCTTGCAAAGTTCCAGGCTGACCAAGAATTATTTTTGTCACGATTTGTGACCATGGACGAAACATGGATCCATCATTTTGATCCGGAGACCAAACAACAATCGATGACTTGGAAAAGGCCATCCTCACCGACTCCTAAGAAGTTCAAAGTCTCGAGCTCGGCGGGCAAGGTTATGGCGTACGTTTTCTGGGATGCTCAGGGAATCATAATGGTTGATTACCTAGAAAAGGGAGCTACTATTACGGGCTCCTACTACGCTGATCAAATAAGACGACTGCGAGACGCCATAAAGGAAAAAAGACGGGGCAAACTCCGAGCGAAAGTCCTGTTTCATCAGGACAACGCTCCTGCACACAGAGCCGAAGTTGCGATCGCTGCCATTCGAGAAGCAGGCTTCGAACTGGTCGAACACCCGCCCTATTCTCCAAATTTAGCCCCCAGCGATTTTCATTTATTTCCTAGGCTCAAGGAACACCTCAGGGGCAAGAAATTTGAGGATGATAGCGAGGTGATGGATGCTGTAGAGGCATTTTGGGATAGTCAAGATACAGATTTTTTTTAAAGGGTATTTTAGGTTTGGAGAAACGTTGGACTAAATGTATCGACTTGTTAGGAGACTATGTAGAAAAATAAATTAAATTTAAACTACAATCGTTGTTTTTTTATACTTATTATCATTACTTTTTGATCGCCCCTCGTACATAAACGTGGTGCATTACATGTTAGCCGTAACACAAAATAGCTGAATTTAATATTTAACTGTGATTTATGGAAAATGTTGTCCTATATCGGTGTAATTTAAGGTAATAGTTACATGTTATTACATAACCATAAATTTAAATCTTTAAAAGTGTACTTTCTTTCATTTAGTTTTTAAATTGATTAATTAATTTTTAAAGATTTTTAAAATGTGCATGCGCAAACTGGTCGGTATGGCGTGTGGAAGCGAGACGAAGGCACTGTCCCTTTATTATTGTTTTTTAATTTAAATACTGCCTCCTACTAAATGTATCTACATTTAATTTTTTTCTTCCTTGTTTTTTTTATATTTTTAACATTTATTTTTGTTCGTATTTGTAAATGTTTTTAAATTAAGCTCAAGCTCAATACTTATTATGATATATAGTATGTTGGCCAGCGTTCGCATGTCACTCTAGGTGATCACTGAAAACCAGCGTAGCGCTGTGGCTCACGCCGCCGCAGTGCGACATTAAAATGAGTGGTCACCTAACTGTCACAGCGATGCGACACGCAAACTCACTTGCTTATTGTTTTCATTTTTATTTTATATATTTTTAGTGTTAAAGTATGTAATGTGAGTGTGTGTGTTGAAGTGTAGTAGCAAATAAATGTGTTTTCTTTCTCTTTCTTTCTTTCAAATTGCGGGCAGGCCAATTTAATACGTGTTACTGCCAAACAAGGTAAAAAACAAACACAACGATAATAATAGTATCGATAAATGACATCGACATTGACGCGTCACTAGCGTAGTTAGCGAGTGGATAATTAGGCGCTGTCTTGTAGAGCTGTATGTTTGTCTGTCCGTGTAATTTATGCATAACTATAGAGCTGTGGGAGAATGTCGTGAGCATACATTCTCCCGCCAGCTACTTATACACATATACACTACTAACAATTACATAATAAGTGCAACAAGCGAGCTTAATATTTTCGTTTATACTCATAGATTTTATGTTTTTGGGAATCGAAAACATTGTATAATAATCGAATTCGTTTCGTTAGCTACCAATCAACTAATATAACTGAAATTACATTATTTATTATAAAAGTTTCCTATCGATGCGTAAAGAAGGACGTAAACTGAAACCAAGCTTCAGCTTGAATAAACGTGATTTTTTATCCGTAGTCCTGGATTTCAATCCATTTACTATATTCACTAAGCTGCTATCTCAATACAAGAAAGCTCCCGCCAATCATATTATATGAGAAAAAAATTGATAAAGAAATCAATTTCCCGTCTAGACAGTTCACCTCATTGCAATCTCCCTTTTGCGTTAAATCATCTGATTTAGCAATTTTTCTTTGCAATCAAATGTTTTATGGGTCGGCAAATCGAATATGAGGGTTGTGTTTGAATTTGCGTATCAGAGAGTCTATACTTAATGCTTTATAGTAATGATCTAACCCCTCTCGGTTATTAAGAAGGCTTGTGACCTGCAGTTGTACGTTTATGGGCTAATAGAGAAGTAATAAGTTCAGATGGAGTATCAACTTATGACATATTCATATTGCAATTATGCCAGTCTGCATAAAAGCGACATTCAAGCGTGGGTGGCTATGTATGGTTTTATTATATTTATACAGTGTTAGTTCCCCGAGCGAATCCGAAAATTAATCCCGAAACGCGTCTCACTCGCGTGAGTTACTATCCTTCTAGCGCCCAGAGATATTTGGAGTGTGCAGTCATTATCGCCCAAAGGTCCTTTTTGAAACACATAAGTTTTTAAAATCCGTTACAGCCCAATATTCCAAGATGAATTCAAGGCAGTCTAAATTGTTGAAATTTAATATTTCCGAATGGGGTATTCCACCTTTTTTTGAAAAGTGTTTTATGGTGTTTTAAGTTGTTCCTAAGGTAACAGAAAACTATTTAAAAAATTATGAATTTTTATTCGATCGGCCAGACCCATAAAAATCCATTTGAAATTTATGCGCGCAAATGTAGGAAAACGCTGGTCGCCATGTGATACGTCACTCCGCGAGTAAAAAACCTTTCTTTATTTTCAATAGACATGAGTTAGTCTCATTAAAGTCTCCTTTAACGAAATCGTCGTTCATTATAATATGTTAAAAAAATATCGTAGGGAAGAATACTGTTACAACTCATCTGTTTACTTAATAGGTTAATAAGATTCTACCCGCGGAGTGACGTAATGACTCCATCAAGGCGGCTGCCGTTTCTATCTTTTTGGGACAGATAAAAAAAAATTGAAATTTTCAAAACGGGTTATAAAATTTATTCTTTAGAGTTATAAACTGAAATTAACTTAAACTCATTGCTTATTACTCTACTATATAGATTTATTGTTTTTAGATTGTTTCTTTCTTATAGTAAAATACCCCATTGTGTCAACCAATACAGGAAACCAATCTTCATTCTTTCGTCCACGAATGTAATCGAATCATTACATTGCCCCACGTAATTCATAAGAAGTTACAGATACTTTTTAAATATGTCTTTTCAAAAGATGCTTGGGCGGTAATCAAAGTCGCGTCCGGAAAACATTTGGGCGCATCTGATAAGCGATTAAGGGTACTTCAAAGACGCTTGGGCACTAGGAGGCTATATCATATCTGTCTTTTTTACGCTTCATTATACAATGATATACATACATATTTATCTTACCAAAGTATTTATAAATATATATAGGTACAATAACTATTTTTGTTAACTGAAACATAAAATGAATCGAAATATCTAATTAGAAAGAAAGAAAAGAAAGAAACATTTATTTGTTACAAGCAATGAAATATCTTGTTACAGATAGACATAGAGAACGGCTGTATGGCGCGTTATCCACCATTGTCTGGCATCTGATACGATATTGTACACCTTGTGGAAGTTGAGTGTCTATTTGTCTTAAAGCATGGCACGAACACGACTGTCACAGAATGTTTGTACTTGAGACTCTTTTGTAGTGTCACATGAGAGGCCGCGATATTGCCCTAAATTGGAATAGGGTGGATGTAAGAATAATTGGTAGGCAGGTGAGCGCAAGTACATACTCTTAGTTGAGCAGTCGCTCGGAATCCATTCTCGCTACACTCATGCAGAGGGTTTTATACATTCGTTTTCATACTGATAAAGTGACACCTGGTGTTAAGTGCTGTGCAATCCAATTAAATTATCCATTAGCGAGCTATAGGTATTCTGAATCTATATCAGCCCATATACGTCCCACTACAGAGCATGGGCCTCCTCTACAATCAAGAGTACGTTTTAGAGGGGTTAGACGGTATAGTCCACCAAGCTGACTTAATGCGGATTGGTGGACTTTTACATATAGTAATTGTTCCGAATTGCTACGGTAAGCAGGTCTCCTTATGATGTTTTCCATCACCCCTATGGAGGGTGGTGATTGACTATCAAATATAGTTATTGCCGTATAACAATAATATGCCGGTTTCGAATCAGGTTTAACAAAGTCTGAATCCTCAACACACTCGCTTCGGGAATAGTTGGTTTCCACCACGTTGGTCGCTATCCAAGCGTATAGCGATATCCCACCAGGGTTGCTTAACCACGACATCCAGAGCACGCCTTCAGGGACCTCGAAAATAAACGATATTGAAAACGTGGGAATGTAAATATTGAAATCAAACTTTTGGATAAATATGATATCGTTATCATCGGCTCAGCAGTTTGATTACATGCGTCAACATAGCCCGACAGTGACGCTCGTGTGACAAGTGCTAGTGTAATCAGTGCCGGACCAAACAAGGGCTACTGCAGGACACGCCATGATCGTTGAAGGGCCAGGGCTCTTCTTAACGTCCAAATTAGATTGAAAAATATTATTGCTGGATACTCAGGTGGTGGTAAATGGCCCGTCATATATAGAGACAAACATATATAATACCTACATAAATACAAAAATAAATATACCAAACAGGTGTACTTCTTTTCGGATCATAGAGTAACCCCCTAGATGATAAGTGTAATGCTTTTGAATAACTGCCGTATTCAAAGATATGTATAAAACCTTTTTTAGCCATCGTAATGTTTGGGTTTTCCGTTCAAACTGAATTCATAAATTGTTCGACAGGGATAAAACATTCGATAACTAAAATATGTTTTAAAATATTCTATGAATGAGGCCTTAAGAGTGTTGATTCGGAAAAAACTATGACCATATTATGTAGATACAACCGCAGGTATTATTCAGTTAAAGTGCTAATTATCTCACTATCACATGATAGTCTTTTTTGCATGCCGGTCGCCTCATGGTCAGCGATACGACAACTCATGAACAGTAGCAAACGCAAATGACATCTTGAATTTCAAAGCAATGCTTGGCTGTTTTACGGGTGCTGTTTGACGGATGAAATAGACATTTCGGTGGTACCCACCCAGATGGCCTCTCACATATGAGAGACCTACCACCAGTTGAAGTTAATTTGAAGTATCTGGTTATTTATCCAGCTGTAAAATAACTGGTCAAACGAAAAGAAATACCTGTGTTTCTCGCGAACACGTCCTTCAGCGCATAAGAGGATTATATTGCTTGGAATTATTTTTAAGCTTATTAGCCATGGCTACTTTCCGCGCGAGTATGTATAATCTAGCCCTCGGGTGACTGAGCTCCGGTTGGAATTAAAAGTATTTCTTGTATATGCCGCTAGATGTAGCTGTTATTAAAATAATAGCAGAAATAAGTAATAAAGAGAATAATTGTTAAAAAGAGAGGCAATACTTTGGGATCATGCGATATTCATTATCACCTTGTTATAGTGATTAAGTACGTGAAGTAACTACAATTTAGTAAATGATTTGGCAAGTTGTGCAAGAAATAAACAACAATTAAGTCGCAACATTAACTATTGATGCAAAAGAATGCGCGACAGACAATAGAAGGGAATAGTAAAATTGATTATTTGTTATGTGGATTCTTACGGCCTTATTCATAAAAAGTTATAATACCTGTTTTGGTTATCAATATTTTACCTTCTTCGCTCAAACTGAAGTCAAAAATCGTTTGAAAGGTACAAAATGTTCGTTGCGTAATCGGTTTTAAAACTGTCTATGACTAAAGTTCCATATGAGTAATTGATTTTAAGAACCTTAAGCTGCTTTGAAACCTGCATACCTGGGAATTGTAACTGTGTAATGTAAACACCACCAGTGGTAGACGACAATGCCTAATCTCAGTTTTAACGTCATGCAGGCGACCTGACATATCATTCTGCAACACGGATCGAAGTTTTCGCCGGACCCACGTACGCGAGGTAGGTATACTCGTAAACAGAGACAAATTAAGAAACAAAGCTATCGTAATTGATACAATTGGTGTGCGGTTTGTTGGAGAATTTTTCGAAACAAATAACGGTATTTTTCATCCGTGTTTCCTATGGACTAAATATCGTGATGGAGCCTATTTCTCTATGTGATTTAAAATGCATAGGGTTCCCATATTCAAATTTGAATCTGGTCAAAATTCTAGAATATTATATTTAACCCAAATAGCTTCTACTCCTGTGTATGTTAATATCTTACCCGATTTAGATATGAAAGTTCGTGTTTATTAGATGTGATTGAAGGGTTTACATCCAAGTTCACTCAAGTAGCACCCTAACCACTGGGGGATGGTGGATCTTTTATTCCATATTCCATATATTCTTGCGGACTTCTTTAAGTGATAATTACGTATATTCGATATTACGAGGTGTCTGATCTTCGGTTTCATAGTAAAGTCTGCTTCCAACTAGACTACTACACACTATTATACTTAGTCAGGTCATAAATTCTGTCACATGTTTAATATTAAATAATTGAAACAAGTTTATTCATTATGTAACCATTTATATACCAAAATGAACTTAACAAAACATAGATTCTTATGACACTAAAGTTTATTCAAAATGACCTCCGTGATTTTGAATACAGGCCTTCAATCTGCGCGGCCAGTTGTCTATCGCAGCACGAACGAGGTCCATGTCAATATCGGCGGCTGCCTTAATCAAGGATGTCTTGAGTGACTCCAAATTGGGATGAGGCTTTGAGCACGCCTTTTCCTCCAAGTGTTGCCATATCTTGTAATCTAACGGATTAAATCTAGACTGGAGGAGGGCCGGTCTTCGTGCCGGATGAAGTCGATTTCACGCGCCGCCAGCCAGTCTTGTGTGCTCTTCGCTCTATGAGCTGGCGCCGAATCTTGTTGGAATACCCAGTGCCTATTATTGAACATTCAACAACATTCATACAACATCTTATTCTTATTCTTCGTTTTTACACCTTTCTCACAAAAACGTACCTCTGTTAGCCCCAATAAGAAACTCCCAACCATACCATGAGCGAGGATGGAAAATGACCTCGTTGGACACGCGGAATACGGTTGCCCGCTTCTTCACTACTGTGTGCGTACACCTTATCATTTTGTTTGTTGTAGCTCTCTTCTACGGTAATTTTTTTTTCATCTGAAAAAAGAATTTCCCGATATTTTTTTCCCGCGTACCGCTTCAACAAAGCGCGGCATCTCTTGAGTCTCAGGTCCATTAGACGAGCATTCAAACGATGTCCTGTTTTTCTTCGATATGCCCGAAGCCCTAAGTCTTCATTTAACACCCTTTTCACCGTGGTTCTGCTTAACCCCATCTGAAGGGGCAACAGTTTCTGCTTACGTTTGGGATTTCTTTGAATTCGCGCCTTCACAGCTTTTATCACTGCTGGAGTCCTAACAGACCGAGGGCAAACACTTCTTGACCTGTCATCTACACTAGAGTCTTCATTGTATCGTTTGATGGTACGATAAACGAATCTTTTGGTTACATTCAAATTTTTCAGTATGTCAAAAATTTGAATTTATTTTCATGAACAATTCGAAATTCGAATTCAATAAACTTTTTTGTGGCCAGCATTCTAAAAGAAAAGTTTTTACTGTGTGACAATACTTATGACCTGACTGTTTAAAATAAAAATGGATATTTTTACAGATTCATAACACCATTCAGGCATTCAATTAAAAAAACTTTATAAAATTGCGCCCTTCAATGGCACCAATTGCAGCCTAAATATTAGATACTTAGTACATTCAGGATATTATACATCATTATTAATAAACCAAAATAATCAGTAATATGTTGTGACGTCTCCAAAGATATTCACGTTGTAATAATTAACTATATTAATAACTAAAGATTCATACTAAAGATAATATTTAGAAGAAAAATGTTTTGTCAGATCTGGTGTTTAGCCATTTTTTATATTATGTATATTCAAATCTTTTAGAAAAATAATAAAGAGACTCAAGAAGGTATATAATAAACAATAATATCATGTGTCGTAATTATTGGTCAAGAAGATAACTTGAATTGCAAGGGATTCATACCATTACAAGGTTACGAAATTATTCAAATAGGTACTTAGGTACATCAAATATTTTTTATCACGCATAAAAAATGAGTTTATACATGACCGCATTTCACATGAATTCATTTAAGTCTATGAAGAAAATGAGCTACATACACACAAAATGGATATTAATTAATATTTTTTGTAAACGGGACTGGAGAAAGAACTTTTAAATGAACTTATAAACACTGAATTGTTGTTTCCAATACAAGATTATTCCCAGAAATACGTGTTTACACATTAAAACATCGACGAAAACATAGAATTTTGTGTGGTCAACCATCAATACTCAATTGGCTTACAATAAACGAAAGGGTCTTATACGAGCTTTGAAATGCTTGGAGACGGTAAAACAACTTGAAATAGCTTACCCACGGCACAGAATCTTCAGAAAATCACAAGAATATCCTTGTTTATACACAAAACACTGTGAACAATACACAAAAATGGTTTTTTTGTACGTAAATTTTGGTATAGCACAATCACACGCGCGACAGACACACCCTCACACGGCAAAGGGAAAAGCGGGACTGGCCAAAGAATTTTGTTTTAAAGCTTGTTCGTTCCGACTCGGTGTTGCTGTATAATGAAATTTAGGTCCCGATAAATACCTCGCGTACTTTTTGAACTTTAAAGGCAAAAACAATGTAAAATATAAATGTTGTATATTAGTTTGTTATTTTAATCATATATATAGATAAATTCGCTTTTTATCACGTTTTTTTATTAATTTACATTCACATAATATATTAAATATATATTAAATTTTTAATTAAGTTCATTAATACTTTGTTTACATTTGTAAAAGGAAATTCATTTATATATTTTATGATCCTATAATATAATATTTTTTAATAACTGCCACTTTTTCGGGAGACTAATTTAAATTTATCCAACATCATTAATATTCTGTCATAGGAAGTTTGTAGCTGAACGCAGCATCTAATTTTCAACACTTAGCTATTTTAATAATCACGGAAAATTAATATTACTTACATGTTTATTAAAAATTACAAAAGCAGTCATAAAAATATGTCGAAGATATAAGCATTTAGAAATAAATATAATGGTTTTTGTATATTATTTGTGAAAATCAAATGTTCTAAAATAGAGACAATCTTGTTCACATTATATGTTTTCTCTACAAGCAAAATATAACATGAATAAATTATATCACATACTAATAAAAAAATAAGAAAAAGCTTAGACGAAAATTGATCTTAAAATCAAATAATAATCTTGGAACACGAACTGGTACAGATTTGCTATAACTAACAAATATAACGCACACAAAGTATGAAATAAATAAAAATATTTACTACAAAACTGGGCCGTCTTTCTCGCACCGGTATCCCTAAAAATGATACCTGTCCACACGCACACACGCGCAAAGCTTTCACAGGGAGTCTTGTTACACGCAAGGGTGACACACACCCACAGACTGTGTTAGACAGAGACAGAGCTATGCGGCACTAAGTTTTGCCCGTGGTTTTGTTTTTCGTATCAAATCTTACTACATATCACCTTCTCGTAGCTTGTGTTATTCGAGATTATTTACGGATAATGCCTCTAGAAATAAAGTTGAATTAAAAAAATCACCGCGTGACATATTATGTGCCTATCTGCTAAATAATTTGAAATATAGTACTTCGTTCTCCTGAAGGATTAGTAGAGGGTGAAAAGGCCATCCCGAAAGATCCTGCCTGATAATAAAAAACACGAAAGAACTTACCCATTTTGGTATCGGCATACCTACTCGTAGCGTTCACTTTACACACACTTACAGTGTCCTTGGCGCTGTTGGTAAGACGCCAGCTGTGAAACGACAGGCCGCGGGTTCGATTCCAGCACGGAAACAAGCAGGGGCGTCCCCAGGGGGGGAGCAGGTAGGGGCAGAACCCCCCCCCCCCCCTAGAGATTAAAAAAATTGCCAAATGTAAAGTAACCAAAATCTTCTACTTATCTTGCCTACGGTATATTTTTTGCATATCGCCGTAGATGTAAGACTCGCACTAAAAGTGAAAAGCTTCATGTGCTCTTGACTTTAACTACAATTCATACTTTTCTAATTCTCCATATTACTTGCCTCCCCCTGGGCCATCGGCTGGCGACGCCCCTGGAAACAAGTGTTGGAGTGTTCCACAATGAATTGTTTTGGGTCTGGGTATTTGTCACACTGAACAGTTTCTCGTAGTTTCGGATACACACGACACGATCCGTGTATCTTAGGGAGGGATCACGACTATCTACAAATCTATAGGTACATATAAATAAAATTGAAGTGTCTGTTTTAAGAGTGAAAATAAAAAAAAATTATCAACTACATATCGTTATATACACGATACCTGTGCCGAAAATGATCTTTAAAAATTTTTTGTCTGTCTGACTGTCTGTCCGTCTGTCTGTCTGTCTGTCTGTCTGTTTGTTCCGGCTAATCTCTGAAATGGCTGGACCGATTTTGACGGGACTTTCACTGAAAGATAGTTATTTTTTGCGGGAGTAACATAGGATACTTTAATTTTGAAAATTTTAAATAAAACAAATTAGGGTTCCGCAGAAAAAAAACCCTTGAATTTTGAGGTTGTTTTTTAAATATGGTATTATGACACGTGGGTGGATGAGCTCATTATCTTTCTTTGATTTATCTGGTCTAAAAATATTCTAAAAATGTAAGGTAGCTGATATAAAAGGGAATAACTTAGGCTACATTTATTTTAGAAAAATTCTTTTATTTTAGTAAAATAAAGTTTTTGTTAAATTCCACGCGGACGAAGTCACGGGCACAGCTAGTATTAACTAATATTATTTCACATCTTGAGCTGATATGAACTTCACATGCTTCGGGTGGTGCTCGTGATACCTCTGTCCTTCGACTTGACTTGTTTACGGAGATACTCATAAATAGCGCCACAGGATTCTTTGGCCGTAAAAGACCACGTAAGCGCATCATTAGCGCACACAAGGCTGTTAGGCATACCGCCAGCTGGTTGGCCCCAACTGATTGCATACCTATATACATACATAAACACACGCCTTTTTCCTAGCTAAGTAGGCAAGGGTACAACTAGAAGTAGGACTAGAAGAAGTTTCGCCATGTATTTTCGTCGCATGATGTGATAGGCAGAGAGCTTATCGCCATATCGGACACAAATTCTTCGCTGCTGATAATGAAAATAAATGCCAGTATAACTTTGTCCGATCCGGGATTCGAACACGAGAACACAGTTTTACAATCATGCCGTAGTACAACTGCGCCACCGAGGCAGTCAGTCCAACTGATTGCAACTGATTGTCATCAGAGACGTCAGATCTTGCAGTATCTTGTCTTTCGTGGACGTCCGTTACAACTTAAAAGGCGATTAAAATGAAGGACACCTGTGCCCCCAACTTGACCAAATTTATCGGAAGTCATAGGAACAAAACTTGGGTGCTTCTCGGCTCTCGCATTCTAAGGGTTTTAACTAGTTGGCTAGCGTTGGATTTATTTGAATGATATATCGGCGACAGTACCCTTAACGTGCCGGGGTAGAATGCTGGTGACTTCGGTGTACACGGAAGTTGTTTAAAACTCCATTCGGCATTACAATTTCGTCTCAAGCGAAAATGTCATTCAACTTCAAGGAATTAGGCGTGAGTTGACATATTATGTATGTATGTATGTATGTATGTATGATAGAAATAAGTGCTCCGTAACGGCATATTACTCTGAAACCAATGTATACCCAGTTTTGACACAGTTTGATGGTTGGATAATTTAGAAAAAAGTGATGTGAACATATTTTGTGAATGATAGAAGATATTGGATTGAAGAAAGAGTAAAGAAGCAAGATACATAAGTTAGAAGAAGATGAATAGACATCGCTAGTTACGTAACAATAAGTGCCGCACTGTTATTGGCCAAAGCGCGTGTGACGTAGCACCAAGCATGAAGTACGGGATGACGTGGCGAGAGCTGTCAAACGTCGCCATGAGAGTGAATTTATTAATTTTATTTAATAAAAAATTAAATTAGTGTGTACTTGCGCATTAAATAAAATATTTTTTTATTCCACAGTTTCAGAATCATTTGTACATTATTTTAAATCACTCTAATCTATATTTCCGCATTTGGTTTTGAAAATACAAATAGTCAGAGAAACGTGTATCCGCGACACTGGTTGAAGCGTGACTAATTGCAAGTGAGGCAATTACCTTCCAAACGTCTTGCTATTATAAAGCTCGGACAACGCATCTATGCTTTATAAACATCTTAGATTATGACCATCGAATATTTGACTCTATAGTTAAGAGCGCCCTTCACACTGCCGTTCTTCTACACAGAACCAAACGGAAAATGCTCCTTCTAGACAAAATTATAAATAAAGGCGGTCGCGACCCTCAATACTGAGGAATAGGATGCAGAAAGGAGGAGGAGGATTAGGAGTTATAATAATATTGTGATGTATGATAGTTCAGTGAGATAAATAATGTACGATATGGCGTATTTTACTCGTTAGATGTTATTGTTTGATATTGTTAAAGGCACATAAAGCAATAAGAAAGTATTGTCCGTTTCAGTTTTATTTGTCATCTTCATCAATTAATCATTAGAATATCATCTTAAATCAAATTCGGATGATTTATTGTGTTCTGTGTTGAATGAATATATTTTTTTTTTATTGCTATGAATGGCGAGACGAGCATGCCGTTCGCCTGACGATAAGCGATACGACCGCTCATGAACAGTGGCAAAACCAAACAACACCTTGAATTACAAAGCAATGCTTAGCATTCCACTGCGCTCGCCATCCTGAGACATAAGATGTTAAGTCTCAAAATGTCCAGTAGTTACACTGGCTACAATGCCCTTCAACCCGAAACACAACAGTGCGTTTACACTGCTGTTTGACGGGAGAAATAGAAACTGCGGTGGTACCCAGTACCCACCCAGATGGCCTCTCACATATGAGAGACCTACCACCAGTAATATACCGGGTATCTCAAGACTGCTACCGAAAACGAAGCCGGGTGGTAGTTTTAGTGACTACAAACACGATGCAATTAAAAATTTTGCTAAGAAATGCGACAATTTTTTTTTATCATTTTTTAAAAATCGTCATTTTTGGGTGGTAAATCCATAGTTTTTGCTAAAATAATAATTTAAACTCTTTTATACCTTAGAGTCTTAATAAATAAAAGGGTATACACTATTATTTTACGAAAAAATGTATTTACCACCCAAATACGACCATTTAAAAAAAAATAACAAAAAAAAAATGACGCCTTTTTTTCCAACATTTTCTATTGCATTGTGTCTGAAGTAGCTTAAACCACCACCCGGCTTCGTTTTCGGTAGCAGTCTTGATATACCCTGTATAATAAGTGATTATTACATGGCAACAGCAACCTGTAGTTCGTTTTACGACAAATAATTATTATAATCATTTTTAGTGGCTACTCTTCCAACCATAGAACTATCCAACACAGCTCACTGAGCGACAAATATTATTAATAGTTTTATAAATAAAAAACACCCGAAGCTCCAACTTTCGTTCTTTTCGTTTATCCATCCCATGGTTGTCTGGCAGAGATTGCTTCAAGCAATAAGACCGCCACTTGTGCATATATTTAATTTCATTTATTTTTGTCTTTATTATGTATATGGTATACAATAAAGTGTTAAATAAATAAATAAATAGTGGTTGGTTACTGCAATAAAACAAGAGCTTACGGAATCAGTTTGTAATTCGCTAAGCGTAATCATTAGATATATCATATTAAATACGAGGTATCGGTAATTAAATTAATTAAAATCTTGTGTAGCCACCTTCAGCATTTATAACATCTTGCAATCTTTCCCGCATTGACGAAATCATATTATAACATATATTACTGCCTCTAAAGCTATCCCACATCTCGTAGACATGTCTGACCAAGGCTTCTCTGGTTCTAGCGTGGTTGCTGTCCCACTCTTGGACCATCAGCCCCCACAAATTCTCGATTGGATTGAGGTCGGGGATTTTAGGCGGCCACGGCAACAAATTCACTAAATTTTGGTTGCGATTGAACCAGGTCTGCGTGTATCGAGAATTATGAACCTCTGAATTGTCCTGCACAAAATCAATAGGCGCTAATTCGGGAAAGTACACCTCCAGACTAGGCAGTAAAACTTCGTCTAAGTTAAGATATGTTTTATCATATTGTAAATACAGTTAATTACGCAGACAAAGTTGCGGGCAAAAGCTAGTTGTTTAAATAATTTTGAAATTGTAGGTACTGTATACATGTTTTTGAAATTCTTTTGGGTACATAATCATGTGACTAAAAGCTTAAATTATTTTGGTAATCTGTTGTCAACGAAAATTTGATAAAAATGTGTAGTTAATTTTGATACAATTTTACGTTTACATATTATTATTGGACAGTTAGCATTCTTATTTATGCGATTTAATGTTGCTACATAAATTTGAATTTTATGGGCGTTTTATGTTATTGCTCGTGACTGTACAGTGGGAATTAAAGGTGCAGAGACATGCTTACGCAATGTGGAACAGAGAATAAAAAGCTGTCTAACAGTAAGCAATTTACTATCCCGATATAGTTGTTCAGTTGGATATCTAAAAGGTTTACACAGCATTACCTTTAGTATTGCTCTCTGAGCCCTTTCCAGAGGGAGTAATAATGTTTTTGATGTCCCTCCCCACGCGATTATACAATATGATAATAAAGATTGACACAATGAGTAATATACAATTTTTAGAGACTCAGGGTCAGCTGAACTTCTAAGTAGTTTAAAAATGTATATTATTTTTCTTACTCTAGATATTAGTGAACTCACATTATGGTTACTCCAATTTAGTCTGCTATCTATTAGAACGCCCAAATATTTTATGTGGTTAGTTTGTTTAATACTAGGGCAAGAGCATGAGGAATTAGATCTAGTAGCGTTACAATAATGCAATTGAATTTTAAAGGGGTAGGTTGGTTGAGATTTTTTATTGATTGAGAAGGTAATGAAATTTGTTTTTTGTAGGTACGTTCAGAGTTAAAACGTTATCTACAAGCCATGTGGATACAGTTACGAGACAATCCTCAGCACATTGTCTTACTTCTTCCCAATTATAACCATGTATAATTAACGCCGTATCATCCGCATATGTAAAGATATTACAATTCCTAAGTGAAAGAGTACTGTATAATTGATCCACATATATCAGAAATAGTGTGGGGCCCAAAATACTGCCCTGGGGGACTCCGCACCTAAAGGGTTGGTCCCTACTTATCCAATCCTCTATTTGGACACACTGAGTCCTATTCGAGAGATAGCTTCCAAATAAATTCAAAGCATTACCACTAACTCCGACGTTTTCGAGTTTAGATAAGAGTTTAGGAACAGAGACAGTGTCAAACGCCTTAACCAGGTCCAAAAAGATTCCGAGGCACCTATGACCCTTATTAAGATTTTAAGCTACAATATTACTTAATGCCAGCACTGCATCCTCTGTGGATTTGCCAGATCTGAAACCAAATTGATTATTTGCTATTACCTTAAAAGTGTTCATATTTTTGACAAAGCAGAAAGCACAGAAATTGGTCTATAATTACACTGGTCTGCAACGAAATCCTCTTTAAATAAAAATATGATAAATATAAAGAGCTTAACATACTGAATCTAAATCTGCTTCCTATTGTTTGCTATCACGTATATCTATTAAAAAAAAAATCTTAAATATCTCGAAATTCTGTATTTTTTGTGAGTCATCTTTGCACTAACACTAATTTATTCAGTCTGTATCATATTTTTCCACACAAAAACGACTTAGGTTGATAGAAAGAGAGAGAACGATATCGACTGATGGTAGTATTGGAATAAATAGCAATAGCAATCACAAATAGCATGTGAAGTCGATAATAACATTTCACAATTTATATTAATACGGTAAATTTTGCGATGTGCTATTGTGATTCACTAAGCCGACCGGTTAATATTTTTCTACGATATTGCTGTGAAGGAATGAGTATTTACGTTTTTTTTTACGAATCCGTTTAAAAATAATAACAGAACAGTCAATTGTGTGTGTTTAACTTTAGATGTGAAAAATGGTTATTATAATATAAGCTAAAGTTTATTGTTTACAGCAATAGCAGAAATATAGAGCATGCTAAGGCTTCAAAAATAACAAGGTGGTGATGTTAATTTGAAATAGCAATAATTTCCATTACTAACTGATGGTATTTTGACACTAATGCATACGCTTGCGCAGTTCTCGCTGTGACTCCGTGGCGCTCAGTTCGATTTAAAGTTGTAAAGTGATTGTTACTGATTTTAACCTAGTATTTCGGTAAGTTTTATATAATATTGATACATGTAACGAAAAATTATGTGTAATTTCAACTTTTTATTATCTTAATTTTATAGCCAATTTTATTTTATTTTAGGTACAAAATGCTAAGGATTGGCAAAAACTCTCCTGACGTGTTTTGCTACATTTGTGGTGAATTTACCATAAAATCTCAATGGGACACATTGACTAGTCTGGTTAAAATCGCTTATGAGCGTTATTTTGGGATTCCGGTCGATGATAGAGACAAAAATTGGCTCCCGAAAATATGCTGCAATAGTTGTTTAAGGACGTTAAGAGGTTGACTCAAAGGAAGTCATAAAACCATGTCATTCTCAACGCCCATGATTTGGATGGAACCTCAAAACCATCAAAACGATTGTTATTTTTGTATGACTTCAACAAACGGATTTACGAAAAAAAAATAAACATAAAATTACATATCCGAACATTCCATCTGCACAAAGACCAGTACCTCGAAGCAGTAATACTGCACTTCCAGTGCGAAGTGAAAATACCTATCAGCAAGTTAGTCAATCGAGTACCTTCTCTGTTTCTTCAATTTTATCCACAGACTTATCAAAACCTCATCTTCTTACTCAATCTGATTTAAATGATCTCGTTCGGGATTTTGGACTCTCAAAATCGAAGGCTCAACTTCTCGGGTCAAGAAAAAAAAAATGGAATTTGTTAAATGAAAATACGAGGGTCTCGTATTTTCGTTATCGACAAGAAGACTTCATGAGTTACTTCACCAAAGAAGATGATTTGGTATTTTGTAATGATTCTAAAGGACTTCTACAAAAACTAGGTTTTCCTGAAGGCTCAGAGGAATGGCGACTTTTTATTGATTACGATTTTTGGTTGGTCGATTTGTCGCGAAACTCCATTAGAAAATATAAAAAGAAAAAAAACTACCAAGTAAAATGATAGAAACAATATGTAATTACATTGTCTTATGATTTTTAATGTTCTTAGTGTGGTTATATGTAATATGTTGTCCTAATTATTAAAACGTTTATTGATTTTTCGAACAAAAAATTATTTTCTTAAAAATTCCCTCACAAAAAATATATACGTGATACAATTTTTTTAAAACCCAGTTTCTTTTGAGAATGATCACATCTATATTAATCGTGCACAATAATAAGAAGGAGAGCAAAAAAAAAATTTTTTTGCAGACCAGTGTTATTGACACTGTCCCTGTCCCCCGATTTATATATTGGATGAACCAGTGCCTTTTTAAATGCGTCAGGAAAAATACCAGTTACGATTGACAGATTGAAAATGTGGGTTAGAATTGGAACCAAGACTTTACGTGAATCTTGAATAACTCTAGTTGGTATACCATCCCAGCCCGCGGCCGAAACTTTACGAAGACTCAAGATAGTCTTTTCAACTTCATCTTTATCTATTTCTAGTAAAGCGAAAGAGTTAAGTTGTGAGATGGTGGGGATATATCTGTTTGACGCAGGAAAATCTGCATGCGCAGGTCGAGCCAGCTTAATTTCATCTGCTAGTTTAGATCCTATACTTACAAAAAAATTATTGACTGTGTCTTCTGAGTCACTTGGGGTCTTATCAATTGAGAGAAGCTCTTTACATACAGAATTTGTTTTATTTAAGTGAGTAATATTCTTTATAATATTCCACGTTTCTTTGGAATTATTTTTGTGTTTAGCAAATTCTTTCTTATGGTATTAAATTTTGAGGCTACGTAGTAAGTTGTTACAAAAATTTCGATATCGTTTATATGTTACTTGAAGAGTGAGATTTTGAAATTTTGAGAGTGAGAAGTGAGATCTTGGGGATTTTTTAAGTTGAAGATTTATTCTGTCCCTGTTTTTAATAGAACGCATCAGATCAAGACAGGCATTTAACCTTATAGGCTCCGAGTAAGACGGTAATAGACCATGTAAAGATGTCATAGTAAGGTATTGATGTGAAAAATTATCTGTATTATGTTTCTTTATATCTACATTAAGACCTCCAAGCAAAGCTATTGTTTTATACTTAGACAATTTACTTAGAACAGTGTCTAAGCTATTAATAAATGCAAGTCAGAAGGTGGCCTATAAATACCGAGGGTAGCCATTGTATTGTCAATAACGCAAAGAACTCCACTGGCGTCATTTAGATTTGGATTCGACACCGTGCAATTAAGGCATTCTCGGGTGTAAATGACTATACCATAATTTTGATTAACTGGATTTATTGATTTATGTACTGTATACCTTGCAAAGAAGGGACAATTGTGAGTGATTGGAGCCAGCATTCTGAGAGCACAATGTCGTCACATTCAATATCTATAATTGTCAGAAAAACTGCAGTTCGTCAAATTTTTTTCTTAAACTTCTTATATTAAGATGATGAAGATATTCAAAGTTTTTTTAATGTCTTGGATCAGTGTTCTGCGTTGATTCGGCTGGCATATGTAAGTATTTGAGACTTGTAAGCAATCCAGGTTCTGTGCAATGTTAAAGTTAGCCATTATCATAGTCATAACACACCGATAATATTCCCAATAAACTGTCCTTTGAAAACTTGTTTTTATAAATCATATTATTGCTTTCAATAATACACAACTGGCAAGTATAATTAACGGTTAATAACCGGTTTTCCCAAACATAATATTCCGCCAATGTAAGATGGCATTGATGTATCATTCTGAGATTTATATGTACAGTAGAGCGTCGATTATCCGAACTAATTGGGGGACATGGGTGTTCGGAAAAATGGTTTGTTCGGATAAACGAACTGTATTGCCATTCATATTTATCCACAGGTGAATGAAAGCCATATTTACATACCTGCATATTATACCATTAATGACAAATAGGAATTAAACGAAAAGTGCAGTCTTTGCAACACAACATTTTCTAGGTAGGTACAATATTGACGAAAATGAAAAAAAAAAGCGTTAATTACTAATGCTTGAAAAATCTTCAATATTCATCTGCCGAAATAAGTCTAACCATTTACGAGCGGCTAGGTCACGTATTTGTTTTTAAGGCCAAATATTTGATACTGGTCACTCTCAGCTGGTGTTTCAAACCAACGCAAGACAGTACCTATCTGAGCAGTTAGCAGTTCGGATAAGCGGTCGTTCGGATGATCGACGTTCGGATAATCGACGTTCTACTGTATATCTAGGTATAATGTATTATAATGTAAAAAAATAAATTGTGTAGGATTTGTATAATTGAAGTAAATTTTTGATGCAAAGTAATAATATTGGAGAAATGTAAGATGACATTGATGCATGGTTTTGTATTTTCTATGTATATTTGTGTATAATGTATTATGATGCAAAATAATTAAATGTATAGGATTTATATTGTTAGAGTAAATTGTTGACATAACAAAACAATTACAGATACAAAGACACTTAATTCTAATAATAAAAAGGACAAAAAATGACAACAAATATGTGTACATACAGTAATACTCTCTAGGATTGTTATATAGTCATTTGCCTTGTACATTCAGATTGGTCAGACATTCTTCAGATCTGATTCGTACTGGTTTAGCTCCTTCTTCTTTACGTAGGTAAACATTACCGTTTGTAGTCCAGCAAAACTTGAAATTGTTTTCCTTTGCATATTCCCTGGCATGGTAGAATAACTTTTTCGCTGAAGGTGTAAGATATTCGGTAACGTATACCGGAGCACGATTTTTTGTAATTCCAATTGCTTTTGTGTTTAATTTGTCTTTTATCAATTTATCCTTATTGTATCGGCGAACCGACGCCAGATATTGCGATTTAGTGATAACTGAAGAGAATTCAGCAACAATCGGCCCCAATATCCCTGGTTCAATTGGAATCCAATATACATCCCTGACTTCAGTAGGCAGTATTTGCATACCGACTGTTTTGGCTATGGAGCTTGTTATATTGAATAGATCATTGGCGTTTTCTTTTTCTGAGTCAGGAATGTTCCGTATCTCTATCCTCGATGATCGTGAATTTAGCTCACAGTCATGGATCCTTTTTTCTAAAGCCATAATGTACTTTGATTGTTCCACTTTTTCTCTTTCCAGTATTTCCAGTTTTTCTTTCATATCTTCATACTTCTGGTTCATAAATCTCATTGACTTTTCAATGTCTTGGTTAACTTTTTGAATTTCACTATTTTGTTCTTTAAGTACTGTTGTATCTGCCACAATCCTTGATAATTGTATGTCTTGATCTTTTTTCCAGGCATGTAGTATTTCAAGAAATTCTTGTTTAAGTTCCTCAAATTCATTGTCTGGAGTCTGATTTTTCCTGAGACGATTAGCTCGAGTAGAACCACTCGAAAACAGTTTCTTCTTGGGACTGTTTGGGTTACCAATGTAGCTACGTCAGTAGCTACATTCGATTCAGAGAGTGTATGTGGTAATTTACTGTTAGGATCTTTAGGTGGAGACCTTTGTATTCTCGGCATATTGACTTTACAATGTGCGGAGGCAAAAGTAGTAAACAATCAACTTTGCTAATAATAGATCCACAGGGGCTCGACTTTAGTATTATGCCACAGCAAAAATAAAAATAAATGTGGGTATCACTATTATTTTAGCACTCGGTCTTGATCGATATTTTGGAATATTTCCACACAACACCTATGTTTCACCGTAAATATTAGTCTGAAAGTTCGTGTGAAAGTTCAGCACTACGTAAATTGTCATTTGATCACTGATAACCAGTGATTGATAACACAATTAATTACACCATAAACGTATTATAACTGGAACCAACAAAAACGTGTCTGACCTTTAAAGTGACTGATAATGATTCATAAATGTGAATTAGTAAAAATGAATCAAGACAAAAACGACTTTAATTGCTTTCTACACAATTAATAGAAGCTCGTAACGGATACTAAATATTTTTGTACGATAGGTACGTCGATTTAAAGCAGGTTGACAATTTGGGTTCATAAAATTGAAGAGTAAATAATGTTATTTAACTTTTCAGTACGTAACGGCGCGTGTGTAAATCATTGGTTTTCCATGCCAAAATGCCGGCACATATTCCGCACAGTTTTTCCGACGGCGCGATAATAAAATTTGAATAATACTGCGTGTAGGCGACTTTGATGTATTCCCACCACAACGGGGGGCTGTGTTGAGCAGCCAAATATATTGACATTATTAACAACTGACGCAAAATGCTTCGATAAATAAGCTGCTCGCTCATTTAAGCTTCCCATTATAAAAACTGATAGTCACCAAATACAGTGAAATTTGGTTCAGTGGGGCCGGGATAAGTGAGAAACCTGTTTATCTGGAACTCATGCTGAGGTCCCAAAACATGAGCACTGAATTACCTCTGCTAGTCGGACGAAGCAAACGTTTTGTTTATTTACTTACTCATTCTCATTCTTCCCGCAAATTCCAAACTCTCTGTAAATAATATAGTTATATACAGCTATTTGTATAACAGACAATCTAAAATATATTTTTTACTGTATTTCTTAGGGCATGAAAATTATTGCATAAATAAACCAAGCTAATTGATTAAATCGATAAAATAAACACACAATACAATACTAATAATCATTACTGGTGGTAGGTCTCTCATATGTGAGAGGCCATCTGGGTGGGTACCATCGCAGTGTCTATTTCTCCCATCAAACAGCAGTGTAGGTCTTGTTTGATTTTACTACGGTGCATAAGCGGTTGTGTCGCTTACCATCACGCGAATAGCATGCTCGTCTCGTCATTCATGACAATAAAATAAGCACACAGATTTTTTGATTGACGCCCGCAAATCATTACTATGCTGAATATTATAATACAGGCGTTTGAAATACGACATGGAATGGCCGGTGTTCCTTCAAAATAGCCCATGCGATGTCTGACTGTATTCAAAAAGCATTGGAGCGCGAAACTCATCTACAGTCGAGAGATCGACGGCGAAGCTTCAGTCCAACTCGGAAATCACATTGAGATTGCTTTATAATTCTGCCGGTTCTGAATATGATTTACTCACTATTTCTTTATTTATATATATCTATGCGTTCCACTGCAGTGCACGGGGGTCTTACGGATCGTGCTTGCGTATTACGTGTTGGCGAACTTCACATACCATAGGAATAGGCGAGACGACAATATCATAATATCAAATATTTTATGATGTTAGGGGGAAATACATATTAGAAGGGAAACTAAAACGATTTTTTAGTTTTAATCCAGAATTGAAGATTAACAAGATTTTCAATAAAATAAAAGTACAAAATATAGCAATCAGTCATTTTGACAAAAACGCTAGTCACGACGCATGACGTCACGCCTATGTAAACCTGCTATAAACTTTACCGGAACCACTTATAGACTTTAGAATTCATTTTTATCCAACGAAATATGTTTTGTTTCGTTAACTTTCTTCGCTGCGCATAGACACAATGACATGTTTACCTAGTGGTGACGTTATAACGTTATCTATGCGAAGATCTGTGGATTAATATAGAGGTATCTAATAATTTCAGCATTAATATATCGCACGCTTAATATTAAACTGACCGAATCCAAAAAAAATAGACAAGGTAGAATAGATCTTATGTTACAAATCTTTAAAGAACGTTTCCCAAAAAATGTTGTTTTTTAGTTAGGTCTCTTTAATACTAAGGGTGCGATATGTGCAGTATATATTCCTCCTCCCGTTAACCGTAATATTCTTGAGCATTTCATAGACAAGTTTAACAGCATCTCCGAGAATTTGAAAAATGTTTGTATCCTAGGTGATTTTAATATGAGTTGTATTGATTGGTCAATCACCAAGTCAAATAACAATGCTCAAAGTCGAGGACTATCACTAGGGCAATCATTTATTGATTTTATCCATCTTAATAATTTATCTCAATTCAATCGCAATTGTAATTACAAAAACAAAGTTCTTGACTTAGTTCTGTCTAACTTACCAAATACTAAAGTAGATGAATCACCTAATATATTGACCACAGTAGACCCATTACATATACCATTAGACATATCAATATCTGCCTCCTTTACTAATTATCTTTCAACCAATAACAGAACAGTAAAATACAATTTTTATAAAGCAGACTACGACCAAATAACTGAAGATATTATCAAAGTTGATTGGTCGGGAGAACTTAACGTATACAACAACATTGATGATATGGTAAATAAATTCTACATTATCTTGAACAAAATTATAGATAACCATGTGCCTAAAACAAAAATACGCAACGGTAGATATCCATGTTGGTATACTAAAGACTTAATTAATTTAATTAAAGAGAAAAACAAGTTGCTACATAAATATAGAATATATAAAAATCCTCTAGACAAAATATCATTAAATATTTTAAACAAACGTTGCAAAACCCTTACGACAGCTTGTTATAATGATTATATACAATATATAGAAGACATAATTAGTAAAAACCCTAAGCATTTTTGGTCATTCCTAAAACATAAGCAAAGTAATTCTGTTAATCAATATCCGCATAAAATGACCCACAATAACGTTACAGCTACAAAAGGTACAGATATATGTAATATGTTTGCTTCATACTTCTCCTCAACTTATAATGAATCTTCTAGCTTTACTTATACGAATTGTGTTCAAAACTATGTAAATACTTTAGAAACAATTTACATAACTCGTTCAAATATACTCAAAACATTAAAAAGACTCAATCCTAACAAAGGTCCGGGGCCAGATGGAATACCTTCTTATTTTGTAACAAAATGTTGTACCGCTTTAACCCTACCATTATCCCTAATATATAATAAATCTCTGGCTGAGGGAGTATTTCCTACAGCATGGAAGAGAGCAAAGGTGGTACCTATTCACAAAACTGGGGATCCTGAAAATGTATCGAACTACCGCCCTATATCTATATTGCCTATATTTTCCAAAGTGTTTGAAACTCTTGTATACCCGCATTTAAAATTCCACTTTAAACCACATCTCATTAATGAACAACATGGTTTCGTTGAATCCCGGTCAGTCATTACGAATTTAGTATCGTATACTAATTATTTAGTAGATGCTGTCGATTGTGGTCACCAAGTAGATTCAATATATACAGATTTTTCCAAAGCATTTGACCATGTTTGTCATAATTTATTAATCTTCAAGTTAGAAAACTATGGTATTTATGGTAAACTAGTAAATTGGTTTAAATCATACCTAAAACATCGAGAACAGTATGTAGTTGTTAAAGGTTTTGAGTCTACAAATTACATAGCCAGTTCAGGAGTTCCACAGGGGTCGCACTTGGGACCTTGGTTATTCAATTTACTTATAAATGACGTTGTCTCTAAAATAGAACACAGCAATGTTTACCTTTTTGCAGACGATCTTAAATTATGTAAGGTCATAAAAACGCCAGAAGATAGTTTACAACTTCAGAAAGACCTAAATAACCTTGCAAACTGGTGTTCTAGCAACAACCTAACACTAAATAAGACCAAATGTCATCACATAAAATTCGCACGTAGACACAACATATTCCCTACTGGTTATAGTATAGACGGTACACCCCTACAGGAATACGATAAAGTAAGAGACCTAGGAATTCTACTAGACACCAAACTCACTTTTTTACCTCATATTGACAATATCATAAGCAAAGCGTCTAAAATGCTTGGATTCGTAATCAGAAATGGCAAAGTATTTAAAAATCATAGAACTAAGATAATACTTTACAATTCATACGTTAGGTCAATTTTAGAATACTGCAGTATTATCTGGGCACCACATTATACAGTTCATCAACTACGCATAGAACGGATTCAAAAAAGATTTACTAGACACCTTGCCTTCTACAGTAAAGCCCAAAAGACATTAAATTCTTACTCTACACGTTTAAAACGCTTTAAAATGAACAGCCTGAGTGACAGAAGGAAACTCCTAGATATGAACTTTCTCTACAAAATTTTAAGAAATCAAGTAGATTGTCCACCATTGTTAGACTTAATAAAAATACGTGTTCCTAGTAGATTACCAAGAAAACCCATGGGGTTATTGTGTCCACCTTCATCGAGAACCAATCTGAAACAAAATTCTACAATAGCCAGGTTATGTCGATTTTACAACACTCTCGGCCAAAGCGTTGATGTGTTTAATGACTCACTGAGTACTTTCAAGACTGAAGTTATGAAACTAATAAGTGATAAGAAATTGTAGGCATATTAATTAATGTCATAGTATTTACTTATGTTGTTGTTATTTGTGACTCCTTTGTTATTTCTTTTGACTTCTAATTTTGTTAATATTTCACTTTGTTTAATTTTAATTTTAATTTTATGATTGTAGATTTCATTATGTTTTTTTTTTTTTTTTTTTAATTTGATTCCAGTATTACTTAGTAGTTATTTATTATTCAATGCATGTTGTGACGCCTGCAGGTAGTGCATTTAACATGTTACTAAATTATAAGTGTATTAGATATAAGAAACAATGTAATTACCATTGGATGTCCTTAAATAAATAAAAATAAAAATAAAATAACGGACGTCATGACACCTACTAGCTTTTTCTGTGCACTATTGAAAGATTATTAAAAAAATGGTTTAAAACTGTGTTAAATCTTTGTTAATTCTTGAAATATAGATTATTTCGTATATAATAAATGTGTATCCATATTATAGAACATGCTTTTAAAATAATTCGTCATGCCTATTCTTACAAATCGCTATAGTAGGTAGGTTTCCTCACGATGTTTTTGATGTTTTGTTATCGGAATTTAAATAAAGCCGAAATACCCAAATTAGATTTTGGTATGACACATCAGACAAAATGATGAGACAATAAACTTTGGTATGACACATCAGACAAAATGATGAGATAATAAACTTTTTTCTTCTCTGTTACGTGTGTGAGTGCGCATCACTCTCCGCAATATTTGTTCAAATAAATACAATATACGAACATTTGTTAAAGAGTAGTGCATAAATTCAGTGTATAGTGATACTACTTCACGGAAATCTAAAAGACATTCATATTCATTTGCTTTTAATAGAAAATAATCCTGTATAGTGCAACTCCTAACCTAAAAGTGAAGGCAATAGTTATAGCAACGAAACCATATCACAGTGGTAAAAATATATTAACATATGATTAATTGCTTTGGTGAACTGAGGTTTTTTCGGACAGTGATATAGTTCTCTGCGCTTTGTGTCATTAAATACAAATATACAAGAAATGGCACGTATCGATTTTTAATTAAAACAGCGACATCTAGAGATTCTTGCACGATCTGTTAGCATACTTGCATGCGGCGCTTTCACAAGCTTCACTACCTATCATAAAGAGGGCACTTATTTAAGCTTTACACAAATTCACAATAATTACTACACTCTCTTTCTCCAAGAGTGTAATTGCTTTGCATAAACATGGTTTGCGGTGTTTGCAATAAAGAAATCGATTCTCGTTTCGATTCCACTACTAGTGGATGCTCTGCATGTACTGCTAATTACCACTTACAATGCCTGAATCTTTCAAGAGATGAACTCCGCCAACTTCGAACGGGAAAGTACATTTGCCCAGAATGTAAAGCCAAGAAGCGAGACATAATTTCTGATTCAACTCCCATACTCGGAAACATTTCCAAGTCTTCAAGCATGCCGGGCGAAGGCGCACCAAACTGCAACGAAGACCTTCCTTACACAAATGAAAAAGATGCTGTCACCTCTTTTACTCGGACCCTAAAACAGCTGGAAACTGCTTTCTCCAGCATGCAGCGTGAAATGGGCAATTTCACAGCATCTCTGAATTCAACTACGGACGATATACTTCAATTTCGAAATGAGCTGTTGGAAGTCAAAACTCGTCTAAAGGAGCTAGACACGTACAAAATGGAGGTCGAAAACCTGCGCTCTGAAGTCACAGAGCTCCGACAAGAGCTAGCTTCCCTGAAACAAGAAAAATTCCTAAATGACGTGGAAATAACCGGAATAACAGAACACAAAGAAGAAAGTCTACCACAAGTGCTGTCGGTTCTGTCAGTTAAGCTAGGAGTTAAAGTAGACCCTCAAGATGTTGATACGGTGCGACGAGTTGGCATGCGCGGTGGAGGCCCCGGGACTCTGGAACGGCCGCGCCCTATTATCGTCACTATGACTCGCCGGGAGCCGCGGGATCGGTTGCTTCGTGCCGCACGCGTCCGTCGTGGCATCACCACTGACATGCTACAAATCCCCGGAAATCCACGCAAAGTTTTCATAAACGAGCATCTAACTAAAGAAAACAGAATTCTTTTCAGTAAAGCACGATCTGTTGGCAATGAACTCAAATTCAAATATGTGTGGACCTCAAACGGGAACATCTTTATGCGCAGGTCAGACACTAGTTCTGTTTTGAGAGTAATATCAGAAGCAACTCTTTGGAAATTGAAGAATCAATCCACTGACACTCCTAATTATGAGCAGCATTCCTAACTCTAGTACCTTTATTTATGTCCACCTTTCACTTGCTTTTCCCACAAAATGGCCCAAACATAAGATGTTTTCAATATTGAACTTAACAGGACTAAAAATAGTAATAATAGGTATAATTACCTTTGACAAGTCCGCTCTCTCTTTCGCAAAATTATATAAATATTCCGGTATACACTACTTACATTCTAGCGTAACTGACTTTCTGTTTTCTTTAATAACTCGTTGTTACAAAATGTATATTAAAGCGTACTTATGTGGTATTAATTGTGTAAATTGTAACTTTTATTCTTACATTGTAATTGTTTGTCATAATATGAAAACACATCACTTCTCAAACACACATTGCAGAAATACTCACTTCAAACACAATTCTCGCAATAAACACAAACCCCTACAATACACAACAACAAAACTCAGCGGATATCATCGTAAACAAAATGTTCTGCAGACCGTACCTATTATTACTTCACTATTTCTACTATATTATACCTTCACTACGATTACAGCTATTACTACTTCTTATTTTCAAACATTGAATACAACTAACAATACAAAACAATCACTGACATTGATAAAATATATGTGTATAACAACGAGCACTCGATACCAAAACTATGATCACCGCACAATAACCCTCTTTTATAAGCAAGTTCCTCAGATATATAATTCTATTTTATACTTTACTACCTTCACAAAATGGATAAGGTAAACCTTGCATCTGAAATAGACAACTCATTAAATATCTCATGCCGATTGGTTTCCCCTGAGAACTGCTCGAAGGTGATCACAAAAAAATACAATTTTAAAATACTCACTTTCAATATTAGAAGTATACACAAAAACTTTGACTCATTTATCATACTACTTAAAAGGTTAAACATTGATTTTGACGTAATGATTTTAACAGAATGCTGGCTTAACGAGTCTACAGTTATAGGTCATATAAACGGGTACTCTACCTACTCAACTTCGCGTAACATAAACCAAAACGGCGGAATAGTTGCTTATGTTAAAGAAACATGGAATGCAAGCCCCTCAGAACCACCTTTTTCCGAAGCCTGTTGCCTACAGATAGATATTCCTAAAGTTATAACTATTCTAGGACTTTACAGGTCGCCTTCCTTTAAGTGCATAGACCCTTTTTTAAGCTCTTTAGACATAACCCTCAGCAACTTACAGAATAAGTCGTCTCTAGCTCTCGTGGGCGATATTAACATCGATATTTTGCCATCTAACAAAACTAGTGCAGAACGTTCTAAATATCTTAATCTAACCAGTTATCATGGCCTTGTTCCAGCAATAACAACTACCACTAGAATAAACAGTTGCATCGATCATATCCTAATAAAAACCAAAGTATCCCTAATCGGCGCTGTCTGTGAAACAGATTCTACCGACCATTATGCTGCATTAGCCGGCCTCAAAACCTCTCCTCCTAAACAATATCAGAACTTACACAAAACCTCGATCGATTACAAAGCAATCCTAGAAGAACTTCAGGCATGCGACTGGAACAAAGTTTATAGTGAAGTAAATGTTGACTCCGCGGCTTCAGCTTTAACAACTATTATAACTACAGTTGTTGACAAACACACGCAAATTACTCGTACTAGCAGAAGTAAACTCGTTCTTAGTCCATGGATCACACCTGGACTCCTTCGCTGCATGCGACATCGTGATCATCTTTTTAGAACACACAAACAATTTCCCAACGACGAAATCTTAAAAATCACGTACAAACGATATAAAAATTTTTGCAATAATCTACTGCGCGAAGTTAAAATTAAATACGATAAAGAATTACTAGCACAAAACAAACACAACCCCAAACAACTATGGACCAATATAAAACACATTTGCCACATTACCTCTAAAAAAAGAAACACAGACGACCTACTCTCTTGTACCGACAATCCCGTCCAGTCTCTTAATTTATGTAACAAGTTTTTCTCAACTGTCGGTGAAAACCTTGCACACACCACACTCTTACAAATAAATGAATTAAAACAGACAGAAGTCCTAAAGCCTCCCTCTTCCTCTATCCTACCGACGAAGCCGAAATTGATAATTTAATAAAACACCTTAAACCTGATAGTGCTCCAGGCATGGATAACTTAAATAACAAACTGATAAAGATTGTAAGTGCACAAATTATCTCCCCCCTAACGTACATTTTTAACCTAAGCCTGTCCACTGGCTCCTTCCCCTCAAGCTGGAAAAATGCAATTGTAACTCCCATTCACAAAGACGGTCCAAAAAACATTCCCAGTAATTACCGTCCGATCTCTCTTCTTACTGTCTTCTCAAAGCTACTTGAAAAAATCATAAACAAGCGCTTAGTTTCCTTTCTCGAAAAAAACCAACTACTATCCGAAAGACAATTTGGCTTCCGTAGTCACAAATCCACTCAAGACGCCGTAACCCTTTTATGCAACCAAGTAGCATCTAGTTTAGATAACGGTGAAGTATGTATAGGAGTTTTCCTAGACTTAGCTAAAGCTTTTGACTGTGTCTCGACTCAACTACTTCTCCGTAAAATGGAACTCCTAGGCATCCGAGGTCTGGCACTGGAATGGTTTAGAAGTTATCTTACCAACCGCACACAAACAGTGAAAGTAAATGGTATCAACAGCAACACACTTCCAATAAATTATGGTGTCCCCCAAGGTAGCATTCTCGGGCCTACGCTGTTCATCATATATATGAATGATCTTCATGACCTGTACATAAAATCCTCCGATATCATTTGCTACGCGGACGACACAGCAATCTTATTTTACGGGAGTGACTGGAATCGCGCACTAAGTCTTGCCGAAGAAGGCATGAGTAAAATTAAAAACTGGCTACAACAAAACCTTCTTACTCTAAACACCAAAAAAAACAAATTTCTATGTTTCCACAAGACCTCCGCAACAAATTCCAAAACAATATCCGAACTTAAACTCCATTCATGTCCATCCACATCCAGCTCTGTAAACCGACCCTCTTGCCTCTGCGATAGCATCCAACGCACAAATATAATTAAATACCTTGGAATTCACCTGGACGAGAGATTAACTTTTGATACACACATAAACGATTTATCAAATAGAATTCGTAAGCTCTCTGGAATCATTACTAAACTTAGAAATAGTGCAGACATTGAAACCTTAAAACTAGTTTATTTTGCAATATGCCAGTCCCTAATTACCTACTGCATCACCATATGGGGCAGTTGCAGTAAAAGCATTCTTTTAAATCTCGAGAGAGCCCAACGTGCAATTCTAAAAAGAATGTTGAACAAGCCATTCAGGTATCCCACAGATCTTTTATATAGTGAAGCCAAAGTTCTCCGACTTCGCCAACTTTATATCTTATACGCAAGCCTTCAAACTCACAAAACCGTTTTACAATCTGATTCCTTCACAAACCTACGTAACAAACGTGTCTTTCGTTTGCCCTCCCATCCCGCCAAAACAAACTTCGCCAAAAGATTCCCATACATATCTCATCCTGTAGTATATAACTCGGTCAATGCACGCTGTGATATAAAAAATTGCACAGTCAAAAAAGCTAAACAAACAATTAACAGACTATTACTCCATCTGGACTACGACGAAACTGAAAATATTCTCTCCTCTTACATAAATCCTCATGAACTACCAGTCATTACTAATACTCACCTAAATTAAACCTTTCACATCGAATAAATATCTATCTACGTCCTAAGTATTCCACCACATTTACACATATTATGCTGTACCGGTAAATAACTATAAATATATTATACACTAGGTACTTATACATACATTATACACTAGGTACCTATTAATGCTCACTCGAACGCACACACATACAAACACACACACACACACACACACACACACACACACACACACACACACACACACACACACACACACACACATTGATACAAACTTTTCTCACACTCACACACTCAATAATTAAATAAATTACTTATTTAACTGGTTTCTCAAGACACAGGCAAAGCCTAATTTGAGAACCCCTGCAATATTCTTGTATGTAAAATTATTATTTTTAATAAAGATTTTCATTTTCAGATTTTCATTTTCAATAAAAAAATGAAACCTCACGCAATGACAGGCTACCACCACAGAATACTAACAGAAGTCAAGCTCCATACAAAGCGCGCGAAACCAACGCACACATAGACAGCGTTCACCGACACGATATTTGAAACCAGTCGAAACCACTGTGCGCGCGAGTGTCACTCGCTTCGGACACGCATTTAGTGATATTTGTTGTGCAAAGAATGAGCAAATGAATAAAAGTTATTACACTTGTATATAAAACTTCGGATTATAATAATTGAATATAAATTTCTTTAATAAAATACACGATATTCTACAAAAACGATAAAAAAAATCTTAGATTATGACATACACATTCTCAACGACTATGTAAATAAAATTAAAATTTATTTATTTTGTTATTGTTTTTTTTATATCGTATTTTAATTCTGACAGCCTCCGTGGCGCAGTTGGTTGGACGCCGCCTGTGAAACGAGAGGCCGCGGGTTCGATCCCCGCACCGAGAGAAATATTTGTGCGGCCCACAAATATTTCTTCCGGGTCTGGGTGTTTGTGAGACCGAAAAGTCTCTCGTAGTTCCTGATACCCACGACACAAGACTCGATCTTAGTGTGGGGTCAGGACTATGTATGTGACTGTTGGGTGTTATTTATTTATTTTTATTTATTTAATAATTAATCAAACGATGCGAGTGCTATTACCACGATACTTGTTTTCGCATAAGCCAGAGTTAACAGCCCTGGCGCGAACGCCGAGCGTAGTGTGAGTGTGGCAATAAAAGTGAAGAACATACACAAGCTTGACTTCTGTTAGTATTCTGTGCTACCACAAAATATCCTGACTCTTGAATGGTGCTTGGGATTCTTCGATTCTTCTTCATGACGTGTGTGCTTGTACTAGTCGGCTGTTGTTATAAGTTTTGGTGAGCGACTGCCAAGAGCCGGATTTTATTAATCAACAAGGTAGCCAGGTTGAAGAAATTTTAATATGTTTTTGGCGTAAAATATAACATACTAGCTTTTGCCCGCGACTTCGTTCGCGTGGACTTCAGGTTCGTCCCGTCTTCTATTTCCTGACTCATCCCACGGGAACACTACATTTTTCGGGATAAAAAGTAGCCTATGTGTTAATCCAGGGTGTCAGCTATCACTATACCAAATTTCATCAAAATCTGTTGAGCCGTTTTTTCATGAAAGAGTAACAAACATACATACAAACTTTCACCTTTATAATATTAGTAGGATGTTAAAAATTTGTGCAGTGGATTGTGCTACTGATTCCAAACAAACTACTTTCGGCTTTGTAGTATACAAAGAATAACCTTGTATATAGGTGCAAATCATGCTGTCATCATCAATCATCAATCATCATCTGTATATTTCAGCTACCTGTTGTATTAATTTGGATTAGTATTACTTTTCTTCTCTTTTTATTTCCATTTTGATATCAGATTATTTTTTTAATTATTTTTTAATTCTTAGTTTTGTCATGTATGTTTTAGTAATTAAAACTACTTAAGTGCTACCCAATTTTGTTAAGCAATTTTTTTTTTCTAGAGTAATACACACCTATCTCAGGGGTTCCTAAAATGTGCGCTGCGATGTAATTCGCCATCTTGAATTTACATTTTTGTGCTTATCTAGTATCTGCCATTTATAGTACTAAGTAACTACTATAATTTAAGATGTCTATTTCAACCACCTATAAAGGTTAGGACGCCGAGACGAAATAGCAAACATATACGTCTGGGTTTCTGTGAGATCGAAAAAGTATCTCGGAGTTGCGGATATCGACGACACAAGACTCGATTTGAGTGTGGGGTGAGGACTTGGTGTGGGACTGCTGGGTGTATTTATTTGTTTACTAGCGGCCCGGCCCGGCTTCGCCCGGCTCATCAATAACAAAAAAGTTCAAAATGGCGGCCTCAATTTCAATTCTGGCTCCGAATTTAGGTTATTCAGAGAAAGGGTAACTGAGAAATTTCCGATTCCGACTATGAATTTGGATTATTTACACAAAGAGTATCTCAGCTATCCATTTTGACACCTATTGGATCAATAACTAAAAAGTTCAATGTTTCATCCCTTATTTCACCCCCATGTGCCGTTTTTCCAAAATTGTTGCACGCCATTAATTTGCGTTTGTAATAAGGAGCTAAAATATAAATTTTCATAAATATACCTTCAATAATTTATATTTTCCATTTCCGTTTCAACCCTTATTTCAACCCCTTTAGGCAAATATATAGCCTATGTTTCACGTGGATAATGTAGCTTTAGAATGGTGAAAGAATTTTTAAAATCGGTCCAGTACTCTTTGAGTTTATTCGTTACATACAAAAATACAAATCTTTAGTCTTTATAATATTAGTTAAGATTAAGATTTATGTATGCGCACCGTGGCCTGAAAAAGGTTGGACACCCCTGCTCTATCCTTTCCTTGCTCATCACACGGGAACACTAGATTTTTCGGGAGAGAAAAGTAAATGAGTATGTGTTAATCCAAGGTGTCTGTCACCTGTAGACCTTCATTAAAATCCGTTCAGTAGTTTTCGCGTAAAATTGTAACAAGTATCCATACATACAAATTTAGGTATAGATGTGCGTGCGTGCGTGCGTGCGTGCGTGTGTGTGTGTGTTTTCAATGTAGGTTCTAGAAAAATAACAAATGAAACAAATAAAAACAAAGTACCAATAATAATATTTTGATTCCGCTTCAATTATAACATTACTTAGGTAGCCCTACAGTGAGTCCCAAACCTAAACTGTTGCGTAAATTGATGATTTGATAGTTAGATATTTATTTGACTAACAATTTTTTGTGTGAAAAAAGGTTGATAAAAACTTTTTTGAAACTTTTCTGGTTCTAAATGTTAATCTCTTTCCGTTTTCTTCTCTCCAGCCACAGGAAATTCACTCCTGAGCATAGGCGTTCGTATGCGGATCCTCCGTATCCTTCAATATTGGTCACTTTATAGACCAGCAATTTTCTGCAACTTTAACAAGGCCGTCCGTCCAGCTTGTGATTGACATTTCACTTGCTTGTACTTGGCCTCCACTCCAGACCCTTCCAGCACCAGCGGCCATCACTCTTTTTCTTAATTTGCGTATTTTTCAATATGACAATAGTTAGATCATGGATTTGATACAATGGATACGAAGTGAAATGGGCGCAAACTATTAGAATTTCGATGGTTCTAATCGAATGTTCTATACACAATTTTTTTAAAGCTCAATTTTTAGCTCTAGGTATAATTAAGAAACTGGTTACCTTTATTCCTAGATATATGCTCATCAGTTGACCTTATCGACCGGATGGCAAAATAAAAATGTTCTTTCTTCTTAATATTATATCAATCCGATCAGTCGCGTTTTACTTCCAAAGCAAACACTCGTATGTTCAAACGAAGTGAAAATTTTAATTGAATTAGAAGTCGTCTGTACCCCAGAACACATATTATTGTCTAGGTAGGTAAGTAAAAGTTAGTTGCTAGTAAATTAATTTATATCAACACTAATCTCACTAACCTTACCATCTTGGACTCCGTGCAATCCTTCGTAAAGGGCCCTCACCTATTAAATATATCTATACTTATAATATTATAAAGCTGCAGAGTTTGTTTGTTTGTTTATTTGTTTGAACGCGCTAATCTTTGGTACTACGGGTCCGATTTGAATGATTCTTTCAGTGTTGGGTAGTCCATTTATCGAGGAAGGCTATAGGCTATATATCATCACGCTATGACCTAAAGGTGGAAAGCAGTAGTGATATTTCTAGCAAATACGAGGAAATTTTGTTGTATTTTCGTGGTCCGATTGGTCGATAATCTAAACTGATACTCAGAATTAAACATTTTGTCCGCCATTTTAAAACGTGTATGCACCCGGGCGGAGCCGGGCCCGACCGCTAGTTAAATATATAGGTGTAGAAATGTGAAACTGGAGTTATTTTCATAAATATGAAACGTTTGAAAATGATTAACAAATTATTACAAATATGAAATTCAAGTAAGGTTTATAGATTTTTACACATTTTTTCCACCTTTTCGGCGCTTTATAAATACTAGTAGTCGCGCAGTGGCCGAAATTCGACCATAATTCAATCATTTTTAAGTTACAACTTTATTAGGGAACTTTAGCCAATGGCTTTATCTCTATAACAAAGGTTGAATTATGGTTACTCAGTTTACTCAGTTAATGTGCCATTTCCTTTTTTTATCTATACATCTATACATATAAATAAAATTGAAGTGTCTGTTTGTAAAGTGAAAATAAAAAAAAAAACCAACTACATAATATCGTTATATGCACGATACCTATAACGAAAATGACCTTAGATTTTTTTTGTCTGTCTGTCTGTCCGTCTGTCTGTCTGTCTGTTTGTTCTGGCTAATCTCTGAAATGGCTGGACTGATTTTGACGGGACTTTCACTGAAAGATAGCTATTTTTTGCGGGAGTAATATAGGCTACTTTAATTTTGAAAAACAAATTAGGGTTCCAAAGAAAAAAATAAACCCTTAAATTTTGAGATTGTTTTTTTATATATGGTATTATGACACGCGGGTGGATGAGCTTATTATGTTTCTTTGATTTATTTGGTCTAAAAATATTCTAAAAATGTCAGGTAGCTGATATAATAAAGAGTAACTTAGGCTACATTTATTTATGAAAAATTCTTTTATTTTAGTAAATTAAAGTTTTTGTTAAATTCCACGCGGGCGAAGGCGTGGGTACAGCTAGTTCTAAATAAAAAAGAAATCTATATTAAAATGAAGATGATTTTTTTTTATAGACCTGTGTAACATAACTTACTGGTGATAGGTCTCTCATATATAAGAGACCGCCTGGGTAGGTATCAGTGCAAATGCACTGTTGTGTTGCAGTTGAAGGATATTGTAGCTAGACTAACTACTGGAAATAATGAGACTTAACATCTTAGTCTCAGGATGGCGAGGGCAGTGGAATGCCAAGAATTGCTTTGTAATTGTTTTTGGTGTTGTTTGCTTTTGTTTTGTCCATGAACGGTCGTATCGCTTACCACCAAGCGAATGGCATGATCGTCTCGCTATTATCAAAATACACATAACACATAACAGAAGACTTAAAATATATATAACTATTGTCAGTGGCGTGCACAGGATTATGATACTGGGTATGCGGCGAAGTACTCGGCACAAAAACTTTTCTTTTATAGATGTTTAGCATAGCCACAGCCACGCGACGGATCTCTAAGTCGGAAACCATGCCAACAGAACAAGTCTTAGATGTACTACTATTCATATACATCTACGGAACGCAGAAAAACCAGCGATCGATTGTCGTGGCCGAAGAAAGTCTAATAAGTAAATGATTAATAAACTAAAATATTATAACTACTCACCGAGTCAGCTTCAATTTTCACATATTCAAGGTTCCGGTTAATTGAGATTACTATAGCCCGATGTAAATAAACGACCACCTCAAATATCTTATCCAAGTGAGTGATGGTTATAGAACACGTCCCTTGCAAGATATCCGATGTGGCCTTTAAAAAGACCGATTTTCATGTGATTCGCAAAATATATAAATAAACTTAATAATAAAATTACGGGTTAGTAAAAAAAAAACTACTCATTCATTTATAGATTAAATCTATGCGCCTATCCTTTTTTAAATATGATTTTAGGATATCGTCATAGAAAGTTGGATTGCGTTTTAATTCTATCATTAATGCCTTTTCTATAAAAATCATGGAAAGCTCTGTGAGTCGTTGTTGATTTTGTGTGTTTCTCAAATATGTGTGGATACGTTTTAAACACGAAAATGAACGCTCTGCCGATGCGCTGCTTGCTGGGATAGTCACAATGAATTTCGCTAATCGTAACACTTCAGAAAAAACTTTATTTAAATTGTCCTTATACAAATTTTGAATAATACTAAATACACAACTATTTGCAAATTGAGGTGATCTATAAATACAGCGCAATTCATTTTTCAATTTATCAAAATTAAAATGTGCCTGATAATTATTGGTGAACTCTCTGATTTCATTTTCAGGGAAACGTTCACTATATTTTTTAAAATTCTCACAAGAAAGTAGCTCAATAAACTTTAAATCTTTAATGTTTTTATAACGATTTCTTAATTCACTGACTACATTATCAATTATTTCAACAAAAATTCGCCGATAATGTATTTTTACATCATCGACATTGCGCTTTCTTTTAGGTGGTCCGGTAATGTGAACGGCGGCATCATAATAGATCTCGAACTTCTCTCTAAAACGTTCTAAAAATGACTCTAACTCTTTTATCTTTGTTACACAATACGCGATGTCACTAGTTTTTTTTTTGCAAAATATCGTACAGAATATCCGTTTCTGCAAAAATATCAGCGAAAAATTTTAAAAGAAAATTAAATTCAAATTCTTTCATAATATATAAAAATGAACTGACTTGTGTCAGTGTTTCACCATCCCAGTCTTGTGTATTTTCGTTCATATTTTCAAACAATTCTAGGAGGTGGGTGGACGCATTATTAATAATATTAACCGTGCGCGAATGATATGTCCACCTTGTTTCCGCGACACGAGGCAGCTTTTTCATATCGGCAAAGTTGTTGTAATGGGCCATTCGCTTTGTACTGGTGTGAAAAAAAGCCGCGATTGATTTTATAATACTAAAAAAGCGTTTTGTTTCAGCAACTCGTTCGAACGATTTCGATAAAACTAAATTTAATATATGTGCTGAACACCAAACGTACATAGCTTGTGGACATTTTTGTCTCACCAAAGCCTGCACGCCATTAATTTGTGAGGATAAAACTGCTGCCCCGTCGTAAGTTTGTGCAACTAATTTGGATACACAATCGAACTCTTCTAAAATTTCCAAAATAATAGAACTCAAGGTTACAGCGGTCCGATCCGCGCTGACATCAACATATTTGATAAATCGATCTACTACTTCAAAATCACGAAAATATCTCAAAACTAATACTAATTGTTCACGGCCGCTAACATCAGGAGTCTCATCTACCATGACGGCGACAAAATCGGACTGTTTAATTTCGGCTTTAACGCGATCGATCATCACAGATGCAACGCTCGAGATCAAATCATTCTGCGTACGGTTCGACATGCCCGTGAATGAGGTACTTGCACTCTGTAAATGGGTTTCTAAAATTCCATCATACTTGGCTAATAAATCTACTATTTCTAAATAATTACCTCTATTCAACGACGATACTGACTCATCGTGACCGCGAAAAGCTAATTCTTGTTTTCCCAGAAAGCAAACAACATCGATCAGCCTTTGAAAAATGTTTCTATTGCGATCAACTTTAGCATTATGCCTCTCAATATCTAATCGTAACTGGCTGTTGATACTCATTTCAATACGAGATTTACCAAAAGTATTTAATTTTAAGCAGGCCTCCAGATGTTTTTCTGTATGGTCATGCTTCTTTGCCGCGGCATAGAAATTATTTAAATCTGAATATCCTGAATCAGTCCACACTGTACTAGAATTACTAAACAATATGCAAGGAAAACAATATAATTTAATCGTGTGTACACAACCACACAGCCAGTTATACGTTTCATAACTTTTAACATGAAACTTTCGAGTTACATTCCCTTTTTGTTGATTTAATTGTTGTAACTCGGGTACACACCTACCTTTAGACAAAATTTGAATCTTTTCACTGAATGACAATTGTGAGAACTTGTTATTTTTAATTTTTAATAAACACACACTTTCAACACAAACCTCACAATCAAATAACATTTTAAAAAATCAACAAACGTACTAGTAAAAGCAAATCACTACAATTATTATAGAAACTCAGAAATAAACTGTTAAATGTACACACTTTCAAATATTAAAATGTAAAATATTATAAGAAAACTATAATTAAACTGACGCAAACAAAATAATAAACAATGCTTATCACATGAAAAAAGCAAAATGGCCCCCGCGAAACACAAAAAAATTGTGCTATTTAAAGAAATAAAACCTTACCAAACAAAAATGCATAATGTGCATTTTGCGCAGTTTATTAGATTTCTGTCTATTATTTTTACTCGGATTATAGGCAACGAACATTTCCGATTACTCCCGACAACTGCCGAGCTTCCGAGGCCTGCCGCAGGAGTCGCGGCTTTCAATATTCATGCGTGTGTGCGTTTGCGACTATGCACGGACACCAAAATTACTACACACATGCAAACAAATGTCATGCGGGACGCGGCGGCATTACTTGGTTGATTAGGTACATTATTTTGCTTTGCAGCGCCTTTTGCTTTTCGAGTGGCAAACATAATGTTTGTGCGCTTGCAAATAGGTGCTATTTATAAAATATTAGGCGTTATTAAGTTATTGTATTTTGTTTATTTATTTATTTACTGTTAATTAAAGTCATTAAGAAGTACGTACGTTATAATAAAATATCTGTAAATGGCAAGTAAAGCACTGCATTTCTGCCTACAAGGAGCGCACGCCCCTGACTATTGTATATTCGACAGCCTCCGTGGCGCAGTTGGTTAGACGCCGCCTGTGAAACGAGAGGCCGCGGGTTCGATCCCCGCACCGAGAGAAATATTTGTGTGGCCCACAAATATTTCTTCCGGGTCTGGGTGTTTGTGAGCCCTGATACCCACGACACAAGACTCGATCTTAGTGTGGGGTCAGGACTATGTATGTGACTGTTGGGTGTTATTTATTTATTAATATGGAATGTGAACGACATAGATTTGTAATATTTTTAATCATTCAAAATTTGTCTGTAGACAATATTTTTTGTAAAAACCCTTTCACAATTTGCTAAATGGCCTTGACCGTTACATTATGTACTATTCGGTATGTGAGTACCAATAAAACACATGAATTCACCAACGCTACTCGTCGTTCCCGTGTCCCGAAGGTGAGTGCGCGACCAACTGTTGCTCCCCGCTCCTCACCCCCGCACACGTCACAAGTGCGTGTATTTAATTATTATTGCTTATATGTTACATCTACCTTTTACAAAATTGAAGAACAATTATTGATTGCTTTTAAAACTAGTTAGAATATTATTTTAATCATTTAAACATTTTAAGGAATCCACAACAAACAATTTAGTTTATTGAATTATTAACTAAACTTATTTTGACCAGTACAATTAACTTATATATCAGCTAATCATTCGTTTCATTATTAGCATCAGTATGAGATGAGTCTCCCAAGCTTCCATCTCCACAAACCTTCCACTGTCCTTCGACACGTTTCAGGTGTACTACATTTCTCCGAAGTCGTTGTCCGTTGCTGTCATTTTCCAGTTCTACGTCGTTTCCTTCCTTACTGATTACTGTATGTGGTGCGTCAAGAAATGCAGAGGAAAGTTTATTTTCTTTTGTCATATTTTTCACATACACCTTTTCTCCCACCTCAATAATTGATTCTGCTGCTCGTCTCTTTCTGTCGGCGTACTCTTTGCCTTTCGCTTTCATCTCCCTATCTCTATCATTTGTTTCAGAATCTACCTGTTCATATTCGATATCTACAACTGAAGGTAACTTGTCCCTAAATTGACGTTTGTAAAAAAGTTCAGCAGGAGATTTTCCTGTAACGGAATGAGGGGTACTATTATACATAGTCAAGTATTTAAGCAAATCATCCTGCCAATTAGATTTTTGATTTTGACTAATTTGTAATCTTTTTAATATGCTCCTATTCTGTCTTTCGACCTCACCATTTTGTTGAGGCCAGTAGGGAATACTGTGGAATAAACGTATACCAAACTCATCACAAAAATGTGTAAATGCTGTACTCGTGAATTGTCGCCCATTGTCAGCCAAGATACTCACAGGGACTCCTAAGCGCGAAAATATTTCTTTAAGAGTGTTAATGGTATAAATAGAATCTATACTTTTAGTTATTTTTACTTCCTTGTATCGACTGAAATAGTCTATTATTACAAAGAGATAATGGCCACTCGGTAAAGGCCCGAGAAAATCAATAGCAACGTCAATCCATGGTTGAGCTGGTAATTGCCGCCTATGCATTGGATTGGGGGGATTAGGCGCGGAAACCAAAGTGCAACCCTTGCAAGCCCTAACGTAACGCTCGGCATCCGTATCAATTTTAGGCCACCAAACCTTTGTGCGTAGTCGCGATTTCATGGCCACGATTCCAGGATGACCTTCGTGAGCAGCTGCAAGTACTTTCGCTCTCAAAGCGGAGGGAATCACAATTTTATTACCCCGTAGAAGCAAATGATCTTGAAAGCAAAGCTCATTTTCAAAGATCTTGTAATTGTTGACGCTCTGATCCCAATTATGTAGGTAAACACCATTTTTAACTAACTCTAACTCACGGTCTTTTTCACAAGCCTGTTTGAGTTCGGGTAGTGGAATTGCAAAAGGGCGAGACTCGTCAACTACTAAGTTGATGTAATTTTCGTCATCAAATGCTTGCGGTGCTTGATTACTCGCACATAACCGTGATAACGAATCAGCTATATTTTTCTTCCCTGGACTGTATACGATTTTAAAGTTATACGACTGTAGGCGTAGTACCCATCGTTCAATCCGGGCACACGGTTTTGATTTCGGACTAAATATGACCTCTAGTGGTTTATGATCACTTACTAATTCAAAACTGTCTTTTCCGAATAAATACATATTAAAATGCTCAATTGCCCAAACTAACGCGAGAGCCTCTTTTTCTGTCTGACAATAACGTTTTTCACGATCTGTCAAACTCTTGTTGCCATACGCAATTACCCTAGGTCCTGTGTCGCCATGCTGGACAAGCACGGCTCCTAGCCCTACTGGACTGGCATCAGCAAAAACTTGCGTCCTGTCACTCGGGTCGTAATAGCCTAATGATCTAACCTGAGTCATAGCTTGTTTCAGACAGTTAAATGCTTCTTTTTGGCTGTGGTGCCAGTAAGAGCTAATATCCGCGGTCTTGCCTAACTTTAATTTCAACAACTCGCGCAAGGGCTCGGTATACGTTGCTAAATTGGGGATCCACTTGCCTACATAATTGACTAGCCCTAGAAAGCTCTGAACTTCTTCAATTATAGTAGGTTCTCTAAACGACTCGATGGTTTTCGCGTATTTATCAAGTGGCTTGACTCCCTCCGGTGTTAATTTATGCCCAAGAAATTCTATACATTTTACTCGATAGCAACATTTCGCATTATTAAGTAAGACATTATTGTCCCTTAAAACCTGGAGGACCTTTTTGAGCCTCGTCTCATGTTCAACCTCACTATTTCCAAACACAACAATGTCGTCAATAAAATTTACTACACCTTCACAAGGTAATAATAATCTTTCTAAGGTTTTTTGGAAACATTCGGGAGCGCAAGAAATTCCAAACATGAGGCGTTTGTACCTGAACAGGCCTTGACTACAAATAAAAGTTGTAATGTGTCTGCTATCTTCACTTAATTCCAACTGGTGAAAAGAATTTTCCAAATCTAATTTTGAAAATATTTTTGCATCGCGAAATTTAGGAATTAACTGTTCCATAGTAGGCAATGGGTGTTTTTCTCTAACAATAGCTTTGTTAGCTTGTCTCATGTCTACGCAAATTCTTACATCGCCATTGCCTTTCAAGACAGGCACTAAGGGAGATATCCAATTTGATGGGCCGTTCACAGGTTCTATAATATCTGTATCGATAAGTTCTCGAATTTTTTTGTCGATTTTGGTCTCTAACGGTATGGGGACTCTGCGATAAGGTTGAGATATTGGTTTAACGGACTCATTTATGGGAATATGAATTTGAACATCTTTAATTTTAGGAAACATACCTGTTATTGCGTTTACATCTAGACCCACTCTCAAGGCACCAAGTTTAATTGCGGTATCTTTTCCAAGCAAATTTCTGGTTCCATTTTTCACCACATAAAACGTCGCTTTGTCAAAAGTAGACCCATTGCCAACCGCTATAGAAGAATCAAAACTTCCTAAAACTACTAGTGGATGTTTACTTCCGTAGGCCATAAATTTTTTATCTGGATTCTTTACTTGATTTTCCACTTGGATACCCTTACTCTTCAGAATTGCCCAATTAGCATCTGTTACAATATTGCATCTGCTCCCTGAATCTATAAGCATTTCTATCTCAACTCCCCCGAGTAAACATGTAATGGAGTCACTACTATCCAAATGGAAAATATAATCTACTTCGTCAGACTTAGGTTGGGTTTTAATTTTTTTAACGGCTTTTCCGTTTTGAGTTTGAAAATCGCCTTTACGTTTGTGTACCCTAGTTCGGCAATATTTCCGAAAATGTCCAATAAAGCCACACTTAGTGCATTTTTTATCAATAGCCAGACAATTCTTGCTATTGCTAGCGTGGCCTCCACCACAACGAGAACATGCAGTATATTTCAATTCCTTTCGTACAGGTGCAATATGATTTACCGATGAATCTTTGTGGGGCCCAGAAGGATCAAAATTGTTAAGTTGCCGGTGAACAGTTTCCAAACTATTAGCTTCATATATAATTTTGTCTAATGTAACGTCATCTCCTAGAGTCAAAATTTTCTTTCGCAATTCCACTGATTCACACTTTTCAGTGATTTGGTCAATGAGATGTTCTTCAGGAGAGGTAAATTTGCACTTGGAACATTGGTGTCGAAGTCTGACAAGAAACTTGTCAAATCTCTCTCCAATCTCCTGTTTAACAAGCCTAAAGAGATGACGTTCAAAAACAAGGCTCTGTTTAGGGGAAAAGTATTTGTCTAATTTTTCGACAGCTGCACTGAACACGTTTTCGCCCTCAGCTGCTGTTTCTGGTATATTGTAATAAATTTCTTGCAAAGGTAATCCGCCCATATGTAAGAGCGTTGCTTTCTTTGCCTCCGGCACAGTCACGTTCGCTGCCGTGAGGTATAGCTCTAGACCTCTTTTCCACTTCTCCCACCGTAAGCCAATTGAAGCTGGCTCACCCTCACAGTCTAAGGGTTCCATTGGTGGTATTTGTGACATGGTTTGGGATTTTCTGTAACCAAACATTTGCGTTTCTAGGTGTTGTTCTAATATGCATAGAACCCCCTATGGACATACTATAGGTACTGTTCCGATTTTCATCGAACTACCTCTTGATCTTTATTTTGTTAGATTTTTATAAAGATCATTTAGGTACTGTTTGGCTAGCCAAACTACCTCTTAACATTAAGCATTAACCTGAATTGTTGCCAAATTAATAATTAAGCCGGACATCATATGTACATGGATCTTACATCAAAGGAAGCTAGTTAAAGAATAAAACATAAGGTAATCATCAGTTACATGCCACATTTCTATTCTTATATTTTTTTTTTATGTAATGAATATTCAATCGATTTTTTCCTCTTGAACATAAAACAGTCTGTAAGTATGATACCAATTAATGTAGGTACAATATACTCGTAAATCAAAATAAAAGAGTAAAAATAAATTGGTTTTAATGTTTGTATCTAACAATATTTATTCTAGCGAATGTAATAATTGACCTTCAGTAGGTCGATTCACGTATTAAAATAAAATTTAGTTGCAGTGCAGTTGCAATTAGGTAAGTTTCGATCAAACGGCCCTTTTCGTATTCCCTTAATGTTTACAATCGCTTTGAAATACGCTTAGCAAATTCTACTGCTGCGTGTTTTATGTGCGTAATTCAGATCGTAACTTGATCGGTTGGTACCTATTAGTAGGTGCCTATTCATTTGACGTCTCAAACGACGATTTAGTCCGATTAACAACGAGCAGCACATGCACTGGTTCGATTTTCGTAGTAAGAAAACATTCTACAAATCGTATCAATATATTTTAATGTCAAAAGTATTAAATACATACGACGTATAGTTGACGCGTAGCTAAATAATTACGAGAATACCATTCTGCACCAGAACAATAGCAACCGCATTGCAATAAATAAGCGAAAAAACAACCAATAGTTTGTGCATATTCATTTGGCAACAAATTGAGGTATTGCTAATGTTTTTTAACGTATGATCAACGTTACAAGATTTTTGGTAATAATCAACGTTCAAAGACCAGTTTTAATCTAAAGATCGTGCAATCTTATATTATTATCGTTATTAGGAGATATTCAATCTCATTAAATGAATAAAATAAAGTGAACCCTTATATTTTACTATATTTGAACCGATATAAGTACATAACAAAACAGGTCTTATACATTGATTTACCTCAAACTATACATTTGAGTATTGTTTAATTTATTGGTACAAACCTTTGTATTTTAGTCACTGGCAGGGTCGCCACTTGTACTATTCGGTATGTGAGTACCAATAAAACACATGAATTCACCAACGCTACTCGTCGTTCCCGTGTCCCGAAGGTGAGTGCGCGACCAACTGTTGCTCCCCGCTCCTCACCCCCGCACACGTCACAAGTGCGTGTATTTAATTATTATTGCTTATATGTTACACATTAGTTAATATAAAATCTCAAATCATCGAATGACCTAAGTCTACTTGCTGCAACGTATGATTGGCCATGTGTAAAAACTGGCTGCCTTAATAAAATTCAAATTTTTCGAAATGTTTGTCCTTGACATTTATTTATCGTCATCGCAAATGCAGGTATTATTGGAAATTGTATTCTTTGAAAGTCAAACGGTAAAATATTTCCATAATTTAAAAGAAATATGCATATAAATAATCTATATATATAAAAGAGGAACCTGACTGACTGACTGACTGACTGACTGACTGACTGACGTATCAACGTACAGCCGAAACTATTGGAGCTAGGAAAGTGAAATTTTCCACAGAGGTTTCTATTATGACGTAGGTGAGCACTAAGAAGGGATTTTTGGAAATTCAACCCCTAAGAGGGTGAAAAGGGTAAAAAACCGTTGTATGGAAAATCGAAACCGTTAAAGTTACAATTGTCAAACTTGGCACTTTAGTTAGTCATTTAAAAAGAAAACTAACTGCATACTTTGTTTGTCTAAAATAAGCCATAAAAGGGTTAAAATAAGGGTTGAAGTGTTGCGAGTCTAGGGTGATTTAATGACTGTCTAATCAACGCAAAGCTGAAACTACTGGAGCTAGAAACATGAATTTTTCCACAGAGGTTCCTATTGTGACGTAGGTGAGCACTAAGAAGGGATTTTTAAAAATTCAACCCCTAAGAGGGTGAAAAGGGTAAAAAACGTTTGTATGGAAAATCGAAACCGTTAAAGCCACAGTTGTCAAACTTTGCACTTTCATTAATCAATCAAAAACCAATATAACTGCATACTTTATTTTTTTTAAATTAACCCTGAAGTGGTTAAAATAAGGGTTGAAATTTTGTAGAACCGAACTGTCTAATCAACGCACAGCCGAAACTGCTGGAGCTAGAAACGTGAAATTTTACACAGAGATTCCTATTGTGACGTAGGGTAGCACTAAGAAGGGATTTTAAGATATTCCTCCCCCAAGGGGGTGAAAAGGGAAACAAACAGTTGTATGGAAAATCGAAACCGTTGAAGCCACAGTTAGCAAATTTTTCACTTTTGTAAATCTATCAAAAACAAACACAGCTGCATACTTAATTTTTCTAAAATTAACCCTAAAGTGGTAAGGGTTAAATTTTTGTCGAATCGAACTGTCGCATCAACGTACAACCGAAACTACTGAAGTTAGGAACTTGAAATTTTACATGGGGCATCCTATCATAATGTAGAGCAGCGCTAATGAAGGATTTACTGAAATTCAATCCCTAAAGGAGTGAAAAGGGTGAAATTGTGTTGTGTGGAAAAACGAACCCTGAAAGGTACAGATTTTAAACTTATCAGTTAAGGTAGTCAATTAAAAACAAAAATAATTTCTTCCTTTTTTTGTCTTAAATTAGCCTCAAAGGGATTAAAATAAGGGTTGTAATTTTGTATACAAAATCGAAACCGCTGTTATTGGTACGAAAATTCGTATTTCAGCTACCTATTATAAACACAAGAAATTGGCGTGCACTAATTTTGGAAAAATGGCACGAAGGGGATGAAATTTTATAAAAAGTATATAGGGTTCCGTGGGCACAAACTAACCCTTAAAAATTGAGCTTGATAGTATAATTCAAGAACTGGATAGGGAAAGCAATATTTTAATTTCAACTAATTTTGTACGTTGTTCATGAGTGTAAGAGTTTCACATTTACGGGAGGGGTCAGGGAAAAGGAAGGAATGGACGGAAGGTTGTGTTGGAATATCGGGCATAAGGAGCTTTCATTTTAAATATCTATAAATGGGTTTCGCGCAAATAATACTCATAAGTAAAATTGTGCGTAGCTCTGGGATTATAAATTTTAGAGGGAGGAATTTATTATGTTTAATAGTATTTAATTATTATAGATAAATAATGACCAATTGTAAGGTTTTGGATTTTTATGTTTTAAGTGGAGTTAAAGAGGGAAATCGTTGTTCATAAAGTAAGTCATAAATATAGCCAAATAATTTGCCCAACAGGATGCTCACTAATAAATAGTGACGTAATCCGGAGTTTATGAGGTATGATAGATATAAAGACTATGGTATAAGGACGTAATATAAAACATATTGTAAATAAAGTTATTAACGCAGACGAAGTTGCGGGCAAAAGCTAGTAAATATTTAAACATTCATACTGGCCTTACAGATGACATACGTAACACAACGAATTTAAAAATAAATCATTTTAAATACTCTGATTAGATAATCTCTGGATAAGGCATGAAAGCACAAAATTGTACTAAACATTTTTGGTTGCTGAAATCAAAACTGATGCTTATTTTGTAATTATCCCCTAGCGCATCACAAAATATCACGTCATAAAACAATTTCATTTATGAAAACTAACAATGATAATTACATTTCGTACACTATGAGCGGTTGTATCGCTTACCATCAGGCGAACGGCATGCTCGTCTCGCCATTCATTGCAATAAAATAAAAAGCGCGCAAATTATCCATCTTTATGTTTCAAAACCCACATTGTTATAAATATTTGTATAAATTGTATGAATGTTTAGCAATTAAGAAAATAAATAATGTATTTTATCAATCTAAAATAATTATATTGTAGATTGTGTGCTAAACAGCCTTGTCAGGCCGAGCGCCCTTGTCATTGCATTGTTCTGCCACCCTATATTTATGCTACTGAATATGCAGCTGATGTTTAATTAGATGCTATACTTAAGTAAGCAGCTATCCGGCATTACCAAGTATACAAGTATTTTCACGTACATTTTTTAGCATTGGCGCCACAGACGACATTTGCAGCGAAGTGTTTGCCTGCGCCATGCACGTGGGGGCGCCACCGCTGCTGCTGGTGGCCGGATTGGTCGCGCTGCAAGTCTGGGCAGATACCGTCTCCTACGAGGGTGAGGGGTGAAAGTTGTTCACGACTGTATATATATGAAAACACGCTACATAGTACATACGAGCATATTGATAGCCTCCGTAGCACAATTAGTTAAAAGCCGAGACGCCACGGGTTCAAATCATGAACCGAAATAATGGAGAATATTAACGGGTCCGAAAAATCACTTGAAACCGTGTATTCCATGTATTTAGAAATACACCTGATTTTTGTAATGATTGCATCTATAAAAGGATCAATCTCCAAATCGGGTGTATTCGTATGATTGCTCTGGTGCTTTTCAGGTATTGATTTTTAATGGTAATTATATATCCCATTAAAAAGAATGGTATTCAAATAGCAAATTTTTCCTATTGGCCTTCAATTTACACAAACAGTCATGGAAATATAATTCGCGACCAGAGCAATCATAATAGGCTAGTTGACTATCATCGATTTTTTGTTTTACTTTGCGTAAAAACACAAAAACAAAATAAAACATTTGAAATCCCACCAAAAAATTTTTATGCAAAATGTTGCATAATATGACTCGCACTGTCAAAAAGTTATCAGATGCCATGTTGAGTCATGTGTGATAAGGCCGCCATTTGTATACTCGTATTATATTTTTTATTGTGTAATTTCTAAATAGCATCTCTGTGTATTGCAAAAGAGGATTAAATAAAAAAATCGAGTCAATCTTTTCACTCTCCACGCGCTTTCTCTTCAAGGCCTAACTTCACAAAATCTATAACTTAGTCTAAACATGTGGCTAATAATGAAAAAAAAAACCAATATCATTTTGCCAGCACCGGGATTCTAATCACCTCACCTTTATAATCGTACCGTAGTACAAAACTGCCACCGATGCAGTCAATAATAATATGTAACGTATAAAATTGACTGCCTTGAATCCCAAGTAGGGAAAGTGATATTGAATTTTTCTATTCATTATCATCTCGGCGCGGCGTCAGGATTTTATGTCCGACATGGTGATAGGCTCGCCCCCTATCACATCATGGGTCGGACTCGGAACATACAAGGCGAAATGTGGGAGTCGTGATTGCACATCTGCCTACCCCTTCTGTAAAAAAGCGTGTGTTTATGTATGTATGTACGTATAAAATTGTACTGTAATTAAATAAAAAATCTATACATATAAATAAAATTGAAGTGTCTGTTTGTAAAGTGAAAATAAAAAAAAATGTCCGACTACATATCGTTATATATACGATACCTGTAGGCGTGCGGAGGTCGGGAACCCGGAGACGGGCACCGACGTTCCACCGCGACTTCACTGGGCGAGATCCGAGAGATGTTAACTCGGGCGCCGGAGCCCAGCGTATGCACCCCCTGGTGCGTGTTCGAGCACTCTATTTGACGTCTAGCCCCTAGGAAATGTCGCTCCGAAAGGTGCGGTTTGTATAGGACGGGCAACGTAATGAAACGCACGATATAGAATATACGCGGAATCGACCACGCCCCGCCCTATGGTAGCCCCGGAGTACTCGATCGTAGTGACGCCGGCAAGCAATGTCGCAGTCCGGATCGCTTCGTACTTCTCTTCAGGGGTTTTCCCAGGCTTCTTGATTCTTGAGGCTTCGAGTGTCTTCAGGTTTCTTCGTTTCTTCCTCGGAGAGCTCTTCTGGATCCAGTGATTTCTAATTTTTGCTTGCCAGCCTATGTACTCCGAGGCGTTACTATAGGGAGACCCCCGTAAAATGTTCCTAATTTTGGGACCATTTTTACTACGGGGCGCGGTCATTTTCCTTTTTATTTCCATAACTATCCTACGTATATTTATGTATTTAACACCGTAAGATAGGTCTCGTCACGCCCTTTAAAATGACATATCAATCATTAATGTGTGAGCGGTGGGTGCGAAGCTATTCAATAAAATAGGTTAAAAAACCATAAAAATGCACCCAATCCACCCACACATACTGCGATCGTGGCGTGACGAGACCTTACAAAACATGTTCCTATGTACTACGCGGGATGATGTGCGCGTGCGTCGTCAACAATACCTATAACGAAAATGACCTTAGATTTTTTTTTGTCTGTCTGTCTGTCCGTCTGTCTGTCCGTCTGTCTGTCTCTGTCTGTCTGTCTGTTTGTTCCGGCTAATCTCTGACATGGCTGGACCGATTTTGACGGGACTTTCACTGAAAGATAGCTATTTTTTGCGGGAGTAACATAGGCTACTTTAATTTTGAAAAACAAATTAGGATTCCGCAGAAAAAAATAAACCCTTAAATTTTGAGGTTGTTTTTTTAATTATGGTATTATGACACGCGGGTGGATGAGCTCATTATGTTTCTTTGATTTATTTGGTCTAAAATATTCTAAAAATGTCAGGTAGCTGATATAATAAAGAGTAACTTAGGCTACATTTACTTTAGAAAAATTATTTTATTTTAGAAAAATAAAGTTTTTGTTAAATTCCACGCGGATGAAGTCGCGGGCACAGCTAGTATAAACTAAAATTGAAGTGTCTGTTTGTAAAGTGATGTTAAAAAAAAATCCAACTACATATCGTTATATACACGATACCTATAACGAAAATGATATTAGATTTTTTTGTCTGTCCGTCTGTCTGTTTGTTCCGGCTAATCTCTGAAATTGCTGGACCGATTTTGACGGGACTTTTATTGTCAGTTAGCTGATATAATAAGGAGTAACTTAAGCTACATTTATTTTAGAAAAATAAAGTAATGTTGCAATGCCCAATTACTGTCCAGTACTGCGCGCAGCTCACGCGCATGCCACCACTGGGCCGTCTCTTCGGGCGCCTCCCATCACTTCTCCCACCAGCGAATCAATATCACAATTACAAAATATTGTATATAAATAAATTTTTCAATAAAGCTAATACAAAAAACTGAAAATAAATGATAATTAAAATAAAAAGGCAAAAACAAAAAAAATATATAAACTACTTAATTAACTTTTTTTAAAATTCCACGCGGACGAAGTCGCGGGTACAGCTAGTAATAAATAAAAAGCGATCGGGGTAGGAGGTGAGGCGCGGGGGAGGGGACGCCCCATACACCCGTGACCTGCACATCGCCCGCTTCATCCTAGTCGTAGTGCTGCGAGAGTCTGCTTCGACTGCGTTTATCGATTTCGATCCCGATCAAATTGTTATTGTATTGTTTTGTATTGAATTGACTGCGGTAGCTTTTAAAACAAGAGAAAAAAAAACATTATTAATTCTCATTCTTACGTTTTTATTGCGTTTATAGAATCTCTCAACATAGTTTTTGTCATATGTGGAAGACATATCGCAATTATGACAAATGACGATGTGCACACATCGATCAGTTACAAATTGTAGATAAAATATACATTTTATTACATTGTGTATAATAAACTTGACTAAATTATTTTTACGTTCATATCATTGCGTTGCAAAAAAAGATACCGATATAAACTACTTGGAACGTGATACTACATCACTAGGTCGGTAATTCTCTTCATTCGCGGAAATCGTGAATCCAAACGATTTAAAAATACTTTCCTTGTGAATATTCGAACAATTATTTTTTATATTACTCTTTAGGTCTCTTAATTTATTACTCTTATATTTTTTTAAGAGTAAAATACGTAATTACTGATGAAAAAATAAAAATATACCCGTATTATCACTACCCTCAGCGGTCCAAACCTTGGGTTGACCTAATAATTTTTAAATAACTTCTAAAAACAGTATTCATAAATTATGAAAAAAATATATTTAACTGAGAAGATAATATTTGAAGTATTTAAGTATAAATCATATACAATAGTCGTTTATTAGAAATTGCACCGATTTTTAAACTTTTACCAAAAAAATATCTCATTCTACTCAGCTGACTTTGTCAATGCGATTACTAAGTTCAGTTATTATTTAATTACACAGGTCTGCGAAAAAAAATTTTTTGTCAACTGCATGAGGTATTTTTACTGAATTATATGTTTTAAATTAGGCTGATTTCAAAAGTGATGACCATTTTTTCCTATCACATAAGGATTTTTTGCAAATTCAAACACAAAAAAATAGTTAAAACACTCCTTTATTTAAAGTTTTTAAACAATATCTATGACTTGTATTGTACGCTAGTGGCCGATTAGTTGTGCCGACACCGTTGGCGAAATCGGACGTAATTCTAATATCTGATGAATTATAAGCCAATATTACGCGAGTTTTTAAGATTACCACGCGCGGATGCTCTGTACCATCTATGTGATAAGCAGGTAAATATTGTACTAAGTTACTGCATTATTTGTTTAATTCATTTTTTATGTCTACATAAAGAACTTTATCAATATTAAGTAGACTTAATACTTATTGTTAATTAATTAAAAATAAAAATGGTGTCAATCCTCATTCCATTCTATCTCATTACCAGGAATTCCTCTCAGTTTTATTTCGGACGGTAATGAGAGTGTACGGAACGTAATGAGAAAAAATCAATACTTATTTGTTTTGAATTCATTTACTTTTGTTTTAATTTCTAACAATTATTTATATATATTTAGAGATTTCCGCATTATATAGAATTAATAAAATTGTTGTTTCATTAATATTTCAGCAATGGCAAAATCTAAAAAAGGGATCAACGACGAATAAAAAATGAAAAAGGCTAGACTACATAAAAGAAAAATATATGCAGAAATAAAAAGAGACCCTGAAAAATATGCTCAACAAAAAGAGAAGGATAGATTACGATATATGAAAAGAAAAGAATAAAAAAAATTAAATTAATTGAAGACATGACGCCACGCCAAAAGAGATCTCAATTCATATTGGTGCAATACATCATTGTATCATTAAAGCATTAAGTTATTCAAAGACTGTATTTTGGAATATCTCATATTATGATTAATAAAGTTGATATTTTTTATATATTGTATTATAGTAGGTACTAGCGGCCTGGCTCAGCTTCGCCCGGGTACAAATAGATTTCTGTTCAATAATATATATACGTATTATACATATAAACCTTCCTCTTGAATCACTCTATCTATTAAAAAACCGCATCAAAATCCGTTGCTTAGTTTTATAGATTTATAAGCATACAAAGGGACATAGGGACAGAGTAAGCGACTTTGTTTTAAACTATCTAGTGATACGTACTTAAAGTCTGATTTTATGTTCTTAATAGTTTATACACATATATATGCAAGTCAATGAAACTTTTGTTATTTTCAACATAATTTCATTTGTTGCTAAATTGTTCAATCATGTTATTGCATTGAGTACATTTTTTGTTATTTTTCAATTAATAAACACAATACTAGTCACTTAAGGTCTTTTATTATTATTTACTTCAGTTTTAAAAATGCAAATTATTAAATTTAATAAATAATCGGTTTTTTTTTATTGCATTGAATGGCGAGACGAGCATGCCGTTCGCCTGATGGTAAGCGATACGACCGCTCATGAACAGTAGCAAAATCAAACAACACCTTGAATTGTGTACTGTGAAAGGAATAAGCTCCACTTAAGTATTCCCAAATGTAACACCATAACCTTTACTAAAAATAGAAATGTAATTAATTTCACTTATACACTGAACGATGTTGACATTAATAAAGTTTCATCTCTGCGTGATCTTGGTGTGCAATTAGATTGTAAACTCCACCTTGATACACATATACGTGCAATCGTCAACAAGAGCTATCAGATGTTTGGTTTCGTTATGAGAGCCTGTAAGGACTTCAAAAGGTCTGCTACTTATCTAACCTTATATAAAAGCTTAATCAGGTCTCAGTTAGAATATGCTTGTTATGTTTGGAATCCACTATACTTAAAATATATTAAGGAAATTGAATCAGTCCAACATAAATTTTTACGTAGTGTGCATTATAAATGCCACCGCAGGCGCTTATCATATATTGATTTACTTGCCGAGTATAGGATGCCTACGCTTGAAGCTAGGCGTTATCAACTTGAAGCAATGTTCCTGTATAAAATTTGCCACGGAGATATAGATTGCATCGAAATTAGTAATAAATTATGCTATCTGGTACCGCGAACAGTATTTCGGCGTGAGGTTAGGACGCGCACGCTCTTTGCAACTGCTTCCTGCAGGACCAACGCTGGTGCGCGCTCCCCCCTGCGTCGACTTGTGGATGCCTACAATAATCTCTTTACAGATGTCGACATATTCTTTCTGTCAGCTCATACCTATAAGAGACAAATTACAAGTATACTAGCATCAAATAAGCCAATTTCGCTGAGTCGGTGTATTTTGTAACGATCTTTTTTCTTTTTTTTTCTTACCTTATTTTTCATACGTTTGTTTTTTGTTTATTTTCTCCTTTTTGTGTAATTATATAAATTTATTTAGTTTTTAACCGTTTTACTATATTAAGGAAATCTTTTATGACGTCAAACTGTTAAAACCCCTTTATTTTTTATTTATTTTTAGCCTTAATCAAATTAATTACACTGTAGTGTGCTTTTTCATTGTTTAATGTGTATTTGTTAATTCGTGGAAAATGTTGTGATTTGCCTATAATCCTATGTTAATCTACTACTATGTTTAAATTATAATGTACAATTGTTTATTTTCCCAAATAAATAAAAAAAAATAAAAAAAAATTACAAAGCAATGCTTGGCATTCCACTGCGCTCACCATCCTGAGACATAAGATGTTAAGTCTCAATATGTCCAGTAGTTACTCTGGCTACAATGCCCTTCAACCCGAAGCATAACATGGTTGCTCACTAATATTAATTAATAAAAATATTAAATTTAAAGAACGAAAGGATATAGTGAGCCTCTCTGTAGAACAAACAGTAGAAATATCATATATAGAGTCAGAGCAGTTTGTCATTGTCAGTGTATACAAACCACCTTCTTCATCATATGACAGTTTTGAATGTATAATTGAAGATGCATTGAGGAAGTTAAGCAAATCAAATAAGAGATTGCTGGTGTGTGGAGACTTTAATATTAATTTGTTAGAAAATAACTCAATGACTAAAAAGTTGAAAAATCTATTTTTGTCATTCGACTTAGTAAACCTTTTTTCAGAGCCAACTAGGATAACTAATATCAGTGCTACCTGCATAGACAATGTTTTCACTGATATAGTGCCTATATAGTTGTATTATTAACAAATTACACTCCGATCACTGTGGACAACCTTATCACATTTAGCAGTGAGGCACAAAAACAATACATTGAGAAACTTACTGTAGTTCCAGTAACTAAGGCTCGATTAGAAAAGTTAAGGAAAAATGTATCTGTCGCCCCAGTTCACGGACCAAATCCTTAGCCTCAGCGAACCACACCCCACTGACCTCAACCGCGAAGGCACCGAAAAAATAAGCACTCTTAAGTATGACATGTTTATGATGCTTAGGATAAATTTAGACATTTAGATTTAGATTTAATTTTTTGTTGTGTTTTATTTATTAAGACACAAAACGGAATATAGTCGAAGCATTGCCGAATGTGGACTGGATCGATAGGCAGTAGTTTCCATCTTCGCCTTGAAACTAATGTGTGACAAAAGTATTTGTTTCGTGTCTGGATGTCGCGCTTGTGCCGCCGAAAGTTTTTCGTAGTTTCTGATACCCTCGACACACGAGTTCTCTGGATATGTGTTTTTTTTTTTTTAAATAGGTCTGTCAAATGAGCAAACACGTCACCTGATGACAAATGATCATTGCTGCCCATTAACATCCATAGCCCTTGGATCATAGACATGTTACCGAGCCATCAAATTCGGAAGGAGACGGCAAGGAAAAAGGCAATACTGTGCATTTCACTGCGCTCGCCATCCTGAGAAAGATGTTAAGTTTCAATAAGTCCAGTAGTTACTCCTTCAACAATGTCGTTCAAACCGCAACACAACAGTGCATTTCATCTGCTGTTTTGCGGAAGAAATAGACATTGAAGTGCTATATACCCAGGCTACCTCTCATAATGATAGTAAAAGTGTATCAATTGCGCAAAACAGAGTATGAATTCATGTCAAGTCATGAAGAACCAACATGTGATTTGTCGTATTTGCGTAATATAAAAAATGGAGAAGGGGCATCCCAGCCTACCGGCCAATAACAACGAGCGATATATCAATGAAAAGGTCTTTTCAGATGCTACAACTTCTTCTATGGCAACAAAACCCACATCGCTGTATTTTAAGAAATACAGGTACTTGAAGACTGTACGAAAATCAGGTAATAGGGCCTCGGCATGGTGAGCAATAACAACAAGCGATACGTCATTGGAAAGGTCTTCTGAAATGCTAAAACTTCTTCTAAGGCGGCAAGAATGAAATCTGTGCGTGGAAAAAAATATCGCTGCGTAAAGGTAGCGCAAGGATGAAAATATGTATATGGACTCATAGCCTGTTGACCAATAACGACGAGCGATATATCATTCGAAAGCTCTCTTCATTTTCTACAACTTCTTCTTTGCTAAGAAATCCCGATTCGCTGTATGAAAAGAAGTATATCGACATAAAGATATCGCGAGGCTCATATGTATGGACTCAAGCCTATCGACCAATAACGACGAGCGATATGTCATTGAAGAGGTCTTTTTTGGGCTACAACTTCTTCTATGGCAGCAAAACTCAAATCGCTGTATTTTAAGAAATACAGCTACTTAAAGACTGCACGAAAATCAGGCGATAGGGCCTCGCCATAATGAGCAATAACAACAAGCGATACGTCATTGGAAAGGTCTTCTGAAATGCTACAACTTCTTCTAAGGCGGCAAGTATCAAATCTGTGCGCGGAAAAAAATATCGCTGCGTAAAGGTAGCGCAAGGATGAACATATGTATATGGACTCATAGCCTGATGACCAATAACGATGAGTGATATGTCATTCAAAAGCTCTCTTTATTTTCTACAACTTCTTCTTTGCTAAGAAATTCCGATTCGCTGTATGAAAAGAAGTATATCGACATAAAGATATCGCGAGGCTCATATGTATGGACTCAAGCCTATCGACCAATAACGACGAGCGATATGTCATTGAAAAGGTATTTTTTGTTGCTACAACTTCTTCTATGGCAACAAAACCCAAATCACTGTATTTTAAGAAATACAGCAACTTAAAGACTGCACCAAATTCAGGCGATAGGGCCTCGGCATAGTGGGCAATAACAACAAGCGATACGTCGTTGGAAAGGTCTTCTGAAATGCTAAAACTTCTTCTAAGGCGGCAAGAATGAAATCTGTGCGTGGAAAAAAATATCGCTGCGTAAAGGTAGCGCAAGGATGAAAATATGTATATGGACTCATAGCCTGTTGACCAATAACGACGAGCGATATATCATTCGAAAGCTCTCTTCATTTTCTACAACTTCTTCTTTGCTAAGAAATCCCGATTCACTGTATGAAAAGAAGTATATCGACATAAAGATATCGCGAGGCTCATATGTATGGACTCAAGCCTATCGACCAATAACGACGAGCGATATGTCATTGAAGAGGTCTTTTTTGGGCTACAATTTCTTCTATGGCAGCAAAACTCAAATCGCTGTATTTTAAGAAATACAGCAACTTAAAGACTGCACGAAAATCAGGCGATAGGGCCTCACCATAGTGAGCAATAACAACAAGCGATACGTCATTGGAAAGGTCTTCTGAAATGCTAAAACTTCTTCTAAGGCGGCAAGTATCAAATCTGTGCGTGGAAAAAAATATCGCTGCGTAAATGTAGCGCAAGGATGAAAATATGTATATGGACTCATAGCCTGTTGACCAATAACGACGAGCGATATATCATTCGAAAGCTCTCTTCATTTTCTACAACTTCTTCTTTGCTAAGAAATCCCGATTCGCTGTATGAAAAGAAGTATATCGACATAAAGATATCGCGAGGCTCATATGTATGGACTCAAGCCTATCGACCAATAACGACGAGCTACATGTCATTGAAAAGGTCTTTTCTGGTGCTACAACTTCTTCTATGGCAATAAAACCCAAATCGCTGTATTTTAAGAAATACAGCAACTTAAAGACTGCACGAAAATAATGCGAAAGGCTTCGGTATAGTGAGCAATAACAACAAGCGATGCGTTATTGGAAAGATCTTCTACGGTATGATTGCAAAGTTGACGTCTCTGGGTCAAATCCCGAGTGGAGTCCAAGTAATATTAGATTTTTCTATTCGTTATCAGTCCGGAGTAAGGAATTTGTGCCCGATATGGTGTTAGACTCGCCCCCCTCAGTCACATTGTGGGACGGAACACAAGGCGAAACGTGGGTGTTCTGGTAGCACCTCGGCTGAACCCTTGTGAGAAAAAGAACGTGAAGTTATGTATTTATGAACAATGGTATGTTATAGGTTTCATTATTTCTAAGCTAATATTGTAAATAATATTTATGTTCCTAGTTTGAGTAAGAACCATGTTAATGTATTTTATTTTGTAAAGAATATACTTTAAATGCAATATATTTAATACACAATTTAAAAGCATTAATTTTTTATCTATATTCTTTTTACACCGCAGTAATTTTAGATGTCTTGCTAAAGGAGAAGTTGTGGAAAATGAAGGGAGCTTTCGAATGATATATCACTCGTCGTTATTGGTCAACAGGCTATAAGTCCCTATACATATTTTAATCCTTGCACTACCTTTACGCAGCGATATTTTTTTCCACGCACAGATTTGATACTTGCCGGCTTAGAAGAAGTTTTAACATTTCAGAAGACCTTTCCAATGACGTATCGCTTGTTGTTATTGCCCACTATGCCGAGGCCCTATCGCCTGAATTTGGTGCAGTCTTTAAGTTGCTGTATTTCTTAAAATACAGCGATTTGGGTTTTATTGCCATAGAAGAAGTTGTAGCACCAGAAAAGACCTTTTCAATGACATGTAGCTCGTCGTTATTGGTCGATAGGCTTGAGTCCATACATATGAGCCTCGCGATATCTTTATGTCGATATACTTCTTTTCATACAGCGAATAGGGATTTCTTAGCAAAGAAGAAGTTGTAGAAAATGAAGAGAGCTTTCGAATGATATATCGCTCGTCGTTATTGGTCAACAGGCTATGAGTCCATATACATATTTTCATCCTTGCGCTACCTTTACGCAGCGATATTTTTTTCCACGCACAGATTTGATACTTGCCGCCTTAGAAGAAGTTTTAGCATTTCAGAAGACCTTTCCAATGACGTATCGCTTGTTGTTATTGCTCACTATGGTGAGGCCCTATCGCCTGATTTTCGTGCAGTCTTTAAGTTGCTGTATTTCTTAAAATACAGCGATTTGAGTTTTGCTGCCATAGAAGAAATTGTAGCCCAAAAAAGACCTCTTCAATGACATATCGCTCGTCGTTATTGGTCGATAGGCTTGAGTCCATACATATGAGCCTCGCGATATCTATGTCGATATACTTCTTTTCATACAGCGAATCGGGATTTCTTAGCAAAGAAGAAGTTGTAGAAAATGAAGAGAGCTTTCGAATGATATATCGCTCGTCGTTATTGGTCAACAGGCTATGAGTCCATATACATATTTTCATCCTTGCGCTACCTTTACGCAGCGATATTTTTTTCCACGCACAGATTTCATTCTTGCCGCCTTAGAAGAAGTTTTAGCATTTCAGAAGACCTTTCCAACGACGTATCGCTTGTTGTTATTGCTCACCATGCCGAGGCCCTATTACCTGATTTTCGTACAGTCTTCAAGTACCTGTATTTCTTAAAATACAGCGATTTGGGTTTTGTTGCCATAGAAGAAGTTGTAGCATCTGAAAAGACCTTTCTATTGACATATCGCTTGTCGTTATTGGTCGATAGGCTGGAGTCCATACATGTTTGCCCCTTCTCCTTTACTACAATTGTGAAGGGTAATGACCCTAATAAATTATATTACTTTGTATTTAACACATTTTGTAAAGAATTCAAGTCAATTTTTGCTTCCAGGTCTACTGAAAATGTTCAGTGACAAAAAGACATGTTTTAACAGTTGGGCTACTATTGGTATACATAGAAGTAGGGAAAAATTATATGAACTTTATCATTAAAGAACATATAACCATAGTGAGGATTTTAAAATATATGTAAACAATTATTCAAAAATATTTATACAAATCTGTCTTAAAGCTAAGCCAATGTATTTAAGCAATAAAATAAAAAACTCCAAAAATAAAATAAAAATGACTTGGAGTGTGATTAATAAAGAAACTGGTAGAGCTAAACCTCGGGACACAGAGTTTAGCTTAAATATTAATAATCAAATTATTACATCTAATGTTGAAGTAGCTAAAATTTTTGAGAAATTTTTCTCAGATGTACCAGTTTCTAAAACAAAAAGTGTAAACTCATCCCCTGCCATAGCCGAAAAGTTACTACAAGAAAATGTGAGCGGAAGCAGAGATTCATTTGAATTCCATTGCGTTGACAGTATGGGTATAATAAAAATATTTAAATGCATTAATATTAAAAACACATGTGACCTTTGGGGAATTTCAACAAAAATATTAAACTCTGTAATACCAGTCTTGGCTCCCCAGTTAACTGTAATTTTTAATGCTTGTATAAACAGTGATCTGTTTCCTGATAAAATGAAGTTGAGTAAAGTTATACCTCTTTTTAAATCTGGTAGTACAGATGACCCCTCTAATTATAGACCTATTTCAGTACTACCTTCATTAAGCAAAATTTTTGAAAAACTAATGCTCCTACAACTTCAATCTTATTTTTCCAAAAATAGAATACTTCATAATAAACAATTTGGTTTCACGCGGGGTCACTTCACAACTGACGCTGGTGTGGAGCTTACAGGTAACATATTTGATGCTTGGGAGAATTCACGCGATGCCTTAGGTGTATTCTGTGATCTATCCAAAGCGTTTGATTGTGTTCACCATAATATACTTATCAGAAAATTGAGCCACTACGGAATTAATGGTATTGCTCTTGAATTATGCAAATCATATTAATTGTGTAATAGGGTCCAAAGTGTTGATGTCAACGGAATAAGGTCTCCTGGGTCTGCTGTTACTATGGGAGTTCCGCAAGGCTCGATTCTTGGACCATTTCTATTTTTGATTTACATTAATGACTTCCCTTTTTATATAAGGGACAACTGTGAGGTAGTGTTATTTGCTGACGATAATTCATTAATATTTAAAGTAAATCGACATAATCTTAATATTGACGACGTAAACCACACCCTCTCAAAAATAGTACATTGGTCAATTTGTTATTAAATAGCCAAAAAACTAAATGTATACGATTTGTGACACCTAATGTCAAAAAAGTTAATGCTAACATTATTTTGAATGGAGATGAGTTGAGCCTTGTGGATACAACCTAAGATGTTTATAAAGCATAGATGCGTTGTCCGAGCTTTATAATGGCCAGACGTTTGGAAGGTAATTGCCTCACTTGCAATCAGTCACGCTTCAACCAGTGTCGCGGATACACGTTTCTCTGACTATTTGTATTCTCAAAACCAAATGCGGAAAAATAGATTAGAGTGATTTAAAATAACATACAAATTATTCTGAAACTGTGAAACAAAATAAATATTTTATTTAGTGCGCAAGTACACACTAATTTAATTTTTTATGAAATAAAATTATTAAATTCGCTCTCATCCCGTACTTGATGCTTGGTGCTACGTCACACGCGCTTTGGCCAATAACAGCGCGGCACTTATTGTAACGTAACTAGCGTAACGTAAAACGTCATTGGATACAACTAAGTTCTTGGGAATTACATTAGATCAATTTATTCGCTAGGGTCTAGATATTCTCTTAGAAAAAAATTAAAGAGATAAATATAATGACAGTAGCATCACAATATATTTTTGAAAATTTAGTTTATGTCTATAAAAATAAAGAAAGTTTTCGTAAGATTAGCGATATTCATAACAAAAATACTAGGAATAAGAATTGTTGGAGCACAACGCCATCTAGCGATCCGCGTAGGAACTGCGCGGACAGCTCACAGCGCAACGATTAGAAAATATTTTTAATTTTAATAGATCTTTTATAGATTATCTGGATTCAATTCATTCTCTAGTTTTTGTATCATTCGTTTCATTCGTTCTAACGTAAGTTTTATAATACGCATTCGTTTTAAAAAGAACAATGTACAATAATTAAGTATAATCATAAACGTTTTTTATGGAAAAGATAATTTCATTTAAACATCCTGCCGGCCAAGATTACAAAACATCATACACAAAACATTGGACCTTCGATACGGATTTAATACGTTGAGCAGCAAGAAACCAGTCATTGCCGCTAGCCGGAGAGGACGAAGCACTTGGAGAAGCCAGGCGTCAGCATCTGAGCATCAGCCAGCAACGGTCAGGTTATCCATCACTCCTCTATCTTTTCCTTATTCGTTCTGTGCTAATATCGTACTTATACGTTCCCAGAGGTTCGATCTGCGTACGTGCGTCGGCGCACAAGGTGACCCGACTTGTAAGTACCTGTGTCTTTATATACCACCAAAATGAGCGACGATGAGTGCAAATTTAATATCAGTGATCTTAAAAGACAACGCGGTGCGATAAAAGGTAGATTAACCCTTTTTGTAAATTTTGTTAACAAATTAGATAAGTCAGGTTTAGATTCCGTAACCAAAACTCAAGTTGAACTGCGAATGCAAGCGGCATCCATTTTCTTTCACGAGTTTAATCAAATTCAATCAAATATTGAATGTTGTGTAGACGAAGAAGATTTATTGTCTCAACTAGAATACAGGGATGCGTTTGAGTGTCAATACTATTTAAGTACCGCCGTTGCAAAATGTTTAATTAGCGAAGAACAAATTGAATCGAAAAACTCTCAGTGCACTTTTAGTAAACCTTTATGTGTTAAATTACCACAAATAAAGTTGCCTGCCTTCGACGGATCATACGATCAGTGGTTGGAGTTTAGGAACTCATATGTAACTATGATACATGACCGCCAAGATCTAGATTCAATTCAGAAATTCCACTATTTAAAATCGTCTCTCAGTGGATCTGCATTACAAGTGATTAGTGCATTAGAATTTACGGCCACTAATTACATACACGCTTGGGAGTTACTTGAGAATAGATTTCATAATAATAGATTATTAGTGCAAAATCATGTGAAGTCATTGTTTTCTGCCCAATCACTCAATAAAGAATCTGCGGCGCAAATCCGGAAATTGATAGATACCGTGTTACGCAATTTACGCGCACTTAATTCTCTGAAGGAACCCACCGATTCATGGGACACGTTGATAGTGTATTTAATTGTCACCAAGTTAGATACGGCCACTGAGCGGGAATGGGAAACCTATAAAGGTAGTCTATTTTCGGATTCGCGTAAAGATTCTAACTCTGTAAAACTAGACGATTTACTTACATTTTTAAGGAATAGGGCGGATATGTTAGATATGATAAAATCGAGTAATAGAAGTAACACTACTCATTTCCAAACCAAAAATGATTCAAGGGCATCATACGATTATAAAAAACATTCCAATGCACAACACACGAATAGTTATAAGTGTACAACATCAGGTATTCAAAAGAAACGTAACAATTATACATGTCGTTTATGCAATGGTAGTCATCCTCTCTATTCTTGTGCAAACTTCCTTAACATGCCTATAAAAGATAGGTTGCAGTTTGTGACATCGAACGGTATTTGCCAAAATTGTATACGTACAGGTAGCCACACAATACAGGAGTGTGTATTCGGTGCCTGTAAGTTATGTCGTCAAAAACATAACACATTGCTGCATGTTGATAATGACATCAATACAAATGTAGCGCCACAATCGTCAGTTAACAATTATACGTCGTCACAGTCATCTGTCTCGCACTGCGTAAGCGGAACAGCTGATCAGATTGTTAACCCCGAGTGTAATGCGTTCACCGGCGTAAATGCAAAAGCATTGCAGACAGTTTTGCTGTCAACTGCGTTAATTGAAGTAGCCGATTCGGATAATAACTACCACACAGTTCGTGCGTTGCTTGATAGTGGTAGTCAAAATTCTTTTGTGACGGAGAATTTATGTAAGCGTTTAAACATACCTATTATACAGTCCATGATACGTATTAGCGGCGTAGGAGAAACGATCTCACATGCCAATCAAACGTGTACAATTAATATGCGTTCAAAATTATGCGATTTTAAGACCGATTTACATTGTTTAGTAATGCCGAAAATCACTTCGCGTATGCCTGCGCTAAACGTCAATTATGATTCTATGTGCATACCTACTTATGTTACACTCGCCGATCCTTCGTTCAATATCTCGGCAGAGATCGACATATTGATAGGCGCGGACGTATTCTGGTTCTTATTAAATGAGAATAAAATGATTATGCTGGAGCGTGGTCCATGCCTACAAGATACTAAGCTGGGTTGGATTATATCCGGTCCTGTTTATGATAAACATATGCGTACCTTAAACACACCTAGAGTGCAATGTAATTTTACCCAGATTGATTCCCAATTACGTAAGTTTTGGGAAATCGAGGAAATAAATATTCCTCGTGTTTTCTCTTCAGAAGAAAAAATATGCGAGAAGTTGTTTAGTGAAACTACTCAACGCGATAAACAAGGTAGATTCTCGGTCAGAATGCCCTTGAAACAATCGCCTGACGTGTTGGGCGATTCATATAATAGTGCAAAAAATAGGTTTTTGTCATTAGAAAATAAATTGCAGCGTTCATCACAATACAAAAAACTTTATTGTGAATTTATGCAAGAATACGAACAGTTAGGGCACATGACACTTTTATCAGACAATATTGACGATGTACCTAAACCATATTACATAATGCCTCACCATGGTGTTTATAAGGAGAGTAGCGTGACCACAAAGTTACGCGTAGTCTTTGACGCTAGTGCAAATACGACTAGCAATAAATCACTAAATGATATTCAACACGTGGGGCCTACATTACAAAATGATATTTTCTCCATTTTACTCAGATTCCGACAATATCGATATGTCGCTTGTGCAGATGTCGAGAAAATGTACCGACAGATTACAATTCAACCTGATCAACGCAATTTACAGCTGATTTTGTGGCGGACACACAGTAGTAAGCCACTTCTCGTGTATCGGTTAAACACGTTGACCTACGGGACCGCGTCTGCTCCATTCCTTAGTATTCGGTGTTTAAAACAGCTGGCGAATGAATGTGGCGATGACGTCATTGCGCGCGTAATCAATGACGATTTCTATGTCGACGATCTGTTAACGGGCCATGACGAATTAAAGGTTTTATTAAATATTTGTAATAAAACATCTCAAGTATTACAAAGCGGTTGTTTACCTTTACGGAAATGGACTTTTAATTCTGTTGTTAACCCGGAAACCTGCAAGAATTTAAGTATAGGCGAGTTTTGCCAGTCTAAGACATTGGGTTTAGGTTGGTCTAATAAAGTCGATAAATTATATTTTACGTCTGATTTAAACACGTGTCAAAGCGATAAAATTATAACTAAACGAATTATTATTTCACAGATATATGATCCATTGGGATTAGTTGCGCCGGCTATTACTACGGCTAAGATATTATTACAGCAGCTGTGGCTGAGTAAAATTGATTGGGATGATGAGGTTCCAAGCAATATTGCGTCCATTTGGCATAAGTTTGTGGATACCATTAAATATTTGCCCGAGATAAGCATTCCCCGTTACGTATTACAAGAAAATGTTCAACGTAAAGAATTGCATATTGTTCCGACGCCTCGCAGGTGGCATACGGTGCGTGTGCATATATACGTTCATATAATGATAGTGATAACTCACCCGCTACGGTACGATTATTATGCGCCAAGGGTCAAGTCGCCCCTATAAAAACTGTTAGCATTCCACGCCTTGAACTATGTGGAGCATTAGTTGGAGCAAAATTATATAATAAAATAATTAATTCATTAAACTTAAAATTCGATAAAGTATATTTTTGGACTGACTCCACTATAGTGCAGGGCTGGCTTCGTATGTCACCACATCAATTGAAAACCTTTGTTCAAAATAGGGTTGTGCAAATAAACGATTTAACAAGTAATTTGATTTGGCGACATATTAAAGGCAAGGAGAATCCTGCTGATTTATTATCTCGCGGTGTTTATTTTGATGCGTTAAAGGACGACCACTTTAGCCTTTGGTGGTGCGGCCCTACTTTCTTACGCGACCCGACATCGAGCTGGTTGACAGCAGCGTATGATGAAAATACTTGTACTGATGTTGATTTACCGGATGTGAAACAGCATATTACGTTAAATTTGGCTTCTTTGGATGCGGATACGACTTTTACATTTGAGAGATTTTCGTGCTTTAATCGTTTACAAAGAAGTTATGCGTACGTGTGGCGGTTCATCGACAATGCACGCACTTCGCGCAGTGCACGCGAAACCGGCTCATTAACAGTCAGCGAGATAACAAAATCTGTGCCAGCGTTAACGCGATTGGTTCAAAAACAATCGTTTTACGATGAATATCATAACCTTATACTTAATTTACCCGTAAAGTATAAAAATGATAAGCGCATCAATAAAATCTCAGGCCTAAACATATTTTTAGATGAGAATAATATTATACGTGTAGGTGGTAAACTGTGCAATTCCCAGTTTAATTACGATAAAAGGCATCCTATGTTGTTGTCTGCAAAGCATCACTTTACATGGTTGTTGTGTGCATACGAACACAAAAGATTACTTCATGCTGGGCCTCAGCTTCTGGTTTCTACCATGCGTGATAAATGGTGGGTATTGGGAGCGCGGAATTTAGCTCGGCAAGTGGTTCATAAATGCGTTACTTGCACTCGCATGAGAGGAAAAACTTTAAATCCACTCATGGGTAATTTACCATCCGAGCGCCTCGAGTCAAATTTTCCATTTAATAAATGTGGGGTAGATTATGCGGGACCTGTGTTCGTTTTGAACCGTAGAGGAAGAGGCTCGACTTTAATTAAAGGTTACATTTGTTTATTTGTATGTTTCACTACCCGCGCAGTGCACTTAGAGTTGGTTGGTTCATTGTCTACGCAAGACTACTTATTGGCACTTAAACGCTTTATCTCACGGCGCGGTAAACCTTATCAAATATATTCTGATAACGGAAGAAATTTCGTGGGAGCAGAAAGAGAACTATCCGTTATTTTTGAGAATAGTAAAAATATATTAGAATTTGCTAGCAGTAATAATATTCGTTTTAACTACATTCCGCCTTATTCGCCTCATTTTGGTGGTTTATGGGAGGCAGGTGTAAAGTCATGTAAACACCATTTAAGACGGGTTGTAGGCGACGCAAAATTAACCTTTGAAGAGTTCAGTACGATATTGACACAGATTGAGGCTCTCTTGAACTCCCGTCCCATGTCTCCTCTTTCCGCTGATCCTATTGATTATTCCCCTCTCACGCCAGCTCATTTCCTTATCGGCCGGCCGTTGACTGCGCCTGTGTCCGAGGATCTGACCACTACGCCAACCACCCGCCTGGTACGATATGACCGGCTTGAACAACTGCGACAACACTTCTGGAAGCGCTGGTCCAAAGAATACGTGTCAGAACTTCAACGTCGAACCAAATGGATGACTAACCGAGATGACATCAACTACAACAGCCTGGTCTTAATAAAAGAAGACAATCTTCCGCCATTAAGATGGAGAATGGGCAGGATTATCCGTTTATTTCCCGGAAAGGATGGAATTTCGAGGGTTGCCGAAATTCGCACCGCAACAGGAATTATCAAGCGCGCCTGTTCCAAGATTTGCCCACTTCCTGTGTGTACCGAATGAAGATGGACGCCGATTTATGAAGTCTTCAGCGGTTGGAAGATGGTTCTTCCAAGGCGGCCGGCATGTTGGAGCACAACGCCATCTAGCGATCCGCGTAGGAACTGCGCGGACAGCTCACAGCGCAACGATTAGAAAATATTTTTAATTTTAATAGATCTTTTATAGATTATCTGGATTCAATTCATTCTCTAGTTTTTGTATCATTCGTTTCATTCGTTCTAACGTAAGTTTTCTAATACGCATTCGTTTTAAAAAGAACAATGTACAATAATTAAGTATAATCATAAACGTTTTTTATGGAAAAGATAATTTCATTTAAACATCCTGCCGGCCAAGATTACAAAACATCATACACAAAACAAGAATAATCTAGCAACGCAAAAGACCAGACTCCACAAGATCAGCAAATCTTTTAAGGGTTACTATATACACTTTTATAACAAAGTTCCCAGTCACATTAAAGCCTTATCTATTACAAAATTCAAAGCAACTATCAAACAAAAATTATGCAATAAAGCATAATATTATAAAATTTCAGAATATCTAGATGATAGCAAGGCTTGGGAATAGAATAAAATTAAATGAAATAAATGCGTAGTATCTCGGAGCGGAAGTTCTAGTTTGCTCTGTATAATATCATCTTAATTAAGTAACTTATCACATTTGCCATTGTTTTGCTTTGTAAGTGATTGGGTATGTCATGCTCGCTAAAAAGTCTGTGCTTGCGGTGGCGTCATGTGCCGCGTCGGTCACTTTCCTGTAGTATGGTTGAGGAGGCCGATGGCTGGCACATGCGTCATACTTGTGAAAGGGTGCTGCTTGCGTAGACTGGTCTATCCGATTTGCTTACATTGTAACGGATTAATTGATGGAGTATATAAGGCTTTCGCAATTATTCACTGCTTTAATAAAGAAAAAAAGTGTACTGATTCTTCGTTTTGGGCGACTTCGCTTCACTCAGCCATTTTTATTATAACATAAACATATTAGTATTAAAAATATTTATTGTAAATTAAAACAAATTATTAATAAACTGCTCTGATTTAAACCAACTTGTAAATTATGTAATAATCACTACATTGTAAACTGGTTTTGAAAAAAGCAACACTAGAGTTTCTTGCCCGTTCTTCTCTAGTGAAAACCGCTTTTTTCCGAACCGGGTGGTAGATAAAAAAAATGACTGAATCTAAACGATGTTGAACATTTTAATGGATTCAATAAATTATTTTCATTTTCATTAGAAAGTTGCCATATCGACATGCCGCGGGAAGTAACGTAGTTGTAAATGAATGAAGACTGAAATGATTACAGGGACTCCGTGCGTCGTAGATGGACACAATGGCACGTGCACCAATATGAACAAATGTTTCGTTGCCCTCCAATACTTGCAGGATAAGACGACCCAACCGGTGATTATACATAACTTAATGGTTTCTTAGATTTACGCGAATGTTACACATTGAAATAAAAGTATTATTTACGTGTAGTGTACTTGTGTGTAGTCCACAAGAGCTGCAAGGAGTGATGCGAGTGCTAACAACTCCGTACCTGCGACTAACTAACTTAACCTTGGCATTCGGAGATCAGTATTCGAACTTAATTATTTTTTTTTGGTGGTTAGGGCTTAACGAACTTTTTGAGTTGAAATCAAGTATTATTTACGGATTTTATCGCGGATTTGGTTAAATTTTTACATTTTTTTATTTCCCGACGTTTCAATCACTTAGTTTTCATGGTCATTAGTAGGTATTAGTCATCCGCTCAGTGACTTACAATTTAACTATCCTTATTTTACAATTATTAAATTAAAAAGTTGATTTAAAAAGTTTATTGTTTTTTTTGCGTTCCAATCTACGCAGAAGGAGCTCACGGTGTCTTGAGATCTGGCAGTTGGTCTTTTGGGTTCCGATTTAATTAAATGTAGAATTGGATCCCATGTACCAGCATGGTATGTAAGTCCACCAACCCACATTAGGCCAGCGTGGTGGATTATATGGCCTAACCACTCTAAATCGTGCTCTCCATTGTAGAGGAGGCGCGAGCCCTGCAGTAGGACGTATATGAGCTGTTACATAGCATATTACAGATAACAAATGACGGAATCATGCATCACTTACGATATGAACGACAATAGAATAATTGTATGTCGTTCTGATCACTTAGTTTTTTAGTTTGTCTTTAATTCAGTTCTTTTTCAATTCCAGCAAATCTGCGGTTATGAGGACAAGGACCCTATAATATGTTGTACTGACTGTCCTAAGGATTACGCTGTGAACATAAGGTATTTTAGACATTGAAATAAAATAAGTACACACCCTATATCAAGGTCAATTAAGTATTGTATCACAAAAAAAACTTGAGACTTTTCGGTCTCCCCAAAAGAAATACATGTGGGCCGCACAAACTTGTCGCTTAGTGTACAATTCGAATCCGCGGCCATTTGTTTAGAGGCAAAAGCCTTCAAATTAAATGCATAATTACACTGCATATAGGAAAGAGAACTTTTTGAAGCAAAACTTCTTTAACGCACGCTTGAGTTAGGGAGTAAGCTGATGAATGCTTGAAGAGAGCATTACGAAAAGACGTGACAGGGCTAGGCAAAAGGAAGTTGATTTGTTATCAGTCCGATTGCTCTCAAATTCAATATTTGAGGGACCATTCGCTCCGATAATTTCAATTGATGGTCAGAGTTGAACATTGCGGAAAATTTTGAATTTTTTGCCATCTGTCTTGTTGCTCTCACATTCGATAGTTGAGGGACCATTTGCCCCGATAATCTTAAATGATAATCAGATTTAAATAGTTTTGCCGTTATTTTGATCCTTTGAAGTAACCTTTTGAATATATCTTCCTGTGAGACAGTGGTAGGTACCGCCCCGGACGAATCTACCTATCCATGCTGAATCATGACCGACAACAGCGTAGCTCTACCACTTGTGCAACTACTATTACATTTCCGATTTTTAGTTATAATATATATTGATGCTCTTTCTTGATGTTTGTGTATGTTGTTACAAACAAACAAATCGTACAAATAAATCGCTTTTCTCTCTTTCTTTCTCTCGGCTTTGTGTTTTAGTAATGCCGTCTTCGATTACAACATCGGTCTTCTGTGGAAGAGAGGAATCACGGCTTGGGACAGTGAGTATTTATCAATGAATAGTACTTAATTTTCTCCTTGGCTTTGCTAATGTTGACTTAGAAAAAATACTGACTTTGAGGCAGGCACTTATTCTACGAAATATTATGTAACAGACATCAAGGCCGACCACACATTAGGTTGCTCCCCGCTAGACTAGCACGCCTGCATAATGGGAGGTTAGTTATGTCTTAAAAAATCGAATAGGAAACGAAGATGCGTGATGATGATAAAGTTTAACTCATGAACACACAAGTGAAAAGGCCGGAAAATATTCCCATAATCCTGCAACTGCAAAAATAAATTTATTTATAACACAAAAATTATAAAAAATATTTATTCACTAAATATCATCATTTTTGTATATTCATCCCCTCTCCTCTCCTCCCCACTGTCCAGACACCTCACCCCACCGCCTCTCTTCGCTGCACCACCACTCCTCGCCCTTCCACCAGACTGAACGTTACACATTATTACCGTGTGCAATGATATTGTTCCAGAATGCATCGATTATGTCAATACACTACCATATATAGCAAAATCACATATAACATCACATATCACAAAATATTGGCGGGAAGAATTGAAGTGCGAAGATTTGACAGTTGCGTTAATTTCGCCCTCAAACGGTGAAGACACGCGGAGAGGAGAATATCCATTCATGGTGAGATTTCTCTAACGATGTGACAGCACTTGCATTTGTACCCACACAAGTAAAAATAGAAGAAGAAGAATGCCGTCCTCTGTACTGTTTTTCCTGTCCCTTTCCTTTCCGTCCCATTATATCCCACCCTGTCCCGTCTCACTCACACTTTAGGCATACAATCCAGTCCCATCCCATTTCTTTGATCCTCTTCACAGGAACACTACTTTTCATTGTACTTTTTCGGGATAAAAAGTATCCTAAGTGTTAATCCAGGGTGTCAGCTATCTCCATACCAAATGTCATCGACATGCGTTAAGCCGTTTCTGAGTTCATCGCGGACAACGCCACAAACAAACAAACAAAAATTCCAACAATCATTGTTTTGAGTTCTATTACGTTAATACGGACTGTATTGCCCCATATCAGTTTTTCTCATTTATCTTCTACGTACAGACATCATATGTATATAGATATGGATTGTCAGAATTGCACCTTGCTTGGATATGACTACCATATACCAGCGTCTGAATACATCCGCCAAATTTCATAAATGTTTGTATGTTTGTCCACTATACTATATATAAAAAAATATAAGTTGAATTGCAAAAAAATATCTTCAAATGAAAATACTATACAATACTCTTTATTGTAAACCAAATACAATAACAAACACAAAATCAGACAAATTAAATATTAGACTTATGGTATTACAATGGGCGGCCTTATCGCTAAAAGCGATCTCATCCAGACAACCTTTATATGGATAGTATTAGAAGAAGGTGAAGGCATACAATAAAGAAAATCTAAACGATATTGCGGAAAGAATAAAATATATACTAATACACAAATACAAATAAATAAAATACAATACAAATAAAGAAGAATGTATGGATCTGGAATGAGTATTATGCAGAAATTGGAAACGGTTTTTGAGGTATTGAGGAGCGGCAGGATTTAAAAGTACACTGTGCAAGAGTGACAAGATGTGAATATTCCGGCGAAGACAGATAGGTAACTAATTCAGCTTTTTACCATATCCAAATACATGATCCAATTTGCGTAGACCGAAAATGAATCTCATACAGAAATTTTGTAAGCGTTCGAGTTTATTCAGCTGTTCTTCGGTTAGATCCAGATAGTCCAGAATGAGAAGCAAGCTCAATTTGGTGACGAAAGGCAGAAAATTACGCTGTCTCTTTAAGTAGTAAGCGGAAGAAGAAGCGAGAATTTCGCTTGCTCAATCCCTCCTTCTCCCCATCCTTGATTATGCGGATGCCAGTTATCTCGATCTCACTGAGGAGCAACTTAACAAACTTGAGCGCCTTCAAAACTTCTGTATTAGATTCATATTTGGATTACGCAAATATGATCACGTTTCCGAATTTCGTAAAAAGCTCAAGTGGTTACCCATACGGTTTCGCCGGAATACACATATTCTTTCTCTTCTTTACTCTATTCTTTTCAATCCTCTCTCTCCCCCGTACCTTAAAAACCGATTTCAATTTCTTCACGTTACACATTTAAGATCCCTGAGGTCATCAGAGAATTTAACACAGAAAATTCCAGCGCATTCCACAAACTTTTACGGCAAATCCTTCACTGTACAAGCTGCAAGGCTGTGGAATGCATTACCAGTCTCAGTGCGGCGAGCAAAGTCCCTACCCATTTTTAAAAGACTAGTAAAGCAGCATTATCTATCTATCGCTGAATAATTGAAGACAGTGCTTATATTTTATTTATATATATTTTCCTCTTTGTTTTTGATGTGGATACATATTTATGTTATTCATATGTATATGTATCTATTTCTTTTTTTTTTATTCATGTTGTATGAATGTGTTTTTTAGTTTATTTTATATCATTTTTATTACATATATTATGTATTTAGAGATATTATATTGTCCTTTGACATCACGTACACCTCACAATACCCCACAGTTGTCTCTATTTTATCCATCCTATGGTTGGTTGTCTGGAAGAGATCGCCTCGAGTGATAAGACCGCCATTGTACTCTTTTCTTACTTGTTAGATTATTGTTTTATTATTTGTGATTAAAGTTTTAAATAAATAAATAAATAGTAAGCGCAAGCATAAAGCTTACGGCTTATCTCAGCAAGGTGCGGCCTCCATGACAAATTCCTATCAAGAATAACCCCAAAATTTTTACAGACTCTCGATATTGGAATGGAAGTTCTGTTAAATAATATCTGAGAAAGGGTAAGCCAATCAATCTTTGAGGTCATTCTCGAGCTGCCAATCATAATTGTTTGCGTTTTTGCCGGATTAACTGTGAGACCATATGAATTACTCCAATCAGTAATTTTACACAAGTCGACATTGGTGCTTCGTATGGCCGCAGAGAGATACTCTAAGGATGTTTGTGGACATATATTTATAATTCATCTGCATAAAAATGGTAGGAATAAGTTAGTTGAAGAGAAGTAGAATTAATGAAAAGAAAAAAAAGAAAAGGAGATAAAACGCCGCCCTGTGGGACACTAGCTGTCGTAGAACACCAAGATGAGAAAGTATCATCAAAGCGAACACGCTGGCGGCGCCCATATAGGTAACTACGAAACCAGTCAATTACCGTTGAAGATATGTTAAGAGAATGCAATATATTTATTAGAATATCGAAGTCTACATTGTTAAACGCATTGCTGAAATCAAGCAATGTTAATATCGTCATATTAGTCATATTACCGTCAGCCATGCCATAACGGATGTCATCAGTAATTTTTACAAAAGCTGAGACAGTACTGTCACTGGGACGAAAGCCGGATTGTAGGGGATTTAATAAACCATTAGTGATGAGGAAGTTGGACAGTTGCTGATGAATGAGGCATTCTAAGAGTTTAGAAAGTATGGGGAGTATAGCGATAAGACGGAAATCAGAAAATAAGGCTGGATTTGACTTCTTAGGGAGAAGGAATATTAACGCGTCCTTCTAGACAGAAGGAAAGCAGCCCCAGGTAATGGAATAGTTCAGCATGTGTAGTATGATCGGTATGAAGTAACATTTTCCGACTTATACTATCACTGACAACTGCTTTTGAGGATATAGCTCCGACGTTTTTCTTAACATGACAATCGGTAAATGGATTGAATATGAATGGAAAGCGGTCAGGTTTTGGAATGAAGGACAAGTAGCGATTTTTATGGGACAGTCAAAATTGGTAGAGGAGGAGAAGTGCTGATTATTGATATCAATATCTTTTGGAGTATTATCATGACACGATTTTCCGACATCTAATGACCATAAAAATTTCCATATTTTGGAAGGTTCTTTGTTTTTTAAAGAATTGGGAATATGTCGGGGTTGTGCATCTCTACACACCTTATTGCAGGGATTACGACAATCTATATACCTAGCTTTGTTGGAGTCTGTAGGTTTAAGATTCACTGGTCGTTATGATCATCATACAATTTAATTATTGTGCTATTGAAACTTGCAACTTTATCTTCAATACTGAAAGCATTATACACATTAGACCAGTCAAGTTTAGGGAAATCCCTCCGTAAAATCTCTATGTCAATGCCGCCAAAATTACTTTAGGCTTAGCTTTGGGCGGACGTAGCTTGTATCAAAGAGGTAAATCGAATCATGATATGAAAAGGCATCCGCCGCACATTGACCGTGTTTAGTAACACTGAATAACTATGAGACAATAGGTCAATTAATACTGTGTTGTGCACCAGGCGCTGCTCGGCTACGATACCGAAGAGAACGCCACGCAGTGGCTGTGCGGCGGAGCACTCATCAGCGAGAGGTTTATACTGACAGCCGCACACTGCATCGCCAGCACATTGTAAAAGAAGAGACATTGCCTCACCTAGCGCGTACTACGGTAAAACTTCGTCATCTAAGTGATGGTGACTGCTCCTTAGGAATATTGAACTCTATACTAATGCTTTTCATTGTTTCTCTTTTCCTGAACAAAGCCACGTGTGTTACAATAATTTTATATTCTGTGGCCTGTCAATACTCCAGACATCATCCCGCGTTCAATCGACTTTTGCATCAGCAACAACAATTAATATCAGTAGATAGTAGTTTTGCCGAGAACAATGGAATGAACTTTCCATGTTTTCGATCCCGATTTTCAAAAATGGTTTTCAATTACGAACTCTTGTTGCTGCTTTCTTGACTAAAGAGCTTCTTTAATTCCACTCATGTGTGTATACAACACATATAGCACAAGTTATTAATGACGTAATGTTATGCGGATACATTAAGCAACCGTTTAACAAACTGGTTTGATCAATAGGCAAAACGAAGTATTTTCAAAACATGTTCTATAATATGGATACGCATTTATTATATACGAAATAATTAACAAAGGTCAAAAAATAATCAAGAATTAACAAAGGTTTAGGAATAGGGAAATATATTTATGTGGGAAAGGTTAAACATAAAGGAAATGACTGCGTGTTCACCAGTGGCGTAACTACCTCATCGGGGGCCCGTGGCAAAATTCATCAAATGGGGCCCTTTGTAAATGTAAAAAAAAATTACATTGTAGTTTCGTTTTTATGAGTATATTTTAAAGTGCGTGGTGGCCTGTTGAACCAGGCGCAGCCGCCAACATGTTCACGGTGGTCGCGGGTTTGAATCCCAGGGCACGACTTTGACTTTTCGGAATTATGTGTGTATGGATCGTCAATCACCATGCACTATGACGGTGATGGAAAGCATCGTGAGGAAACCGGAGCCATTTGCAAGTTTCTATGGTATGTAAAGTCCGCCAACCCCCACTGGGCTAGCGTGGTGGACTATAATTAATGGTTTAGCCAATCTCAATAGTACTTTGGATCGTAGGAGAGGCCCGTGCCCTGCAATGGCACTTATATGGGATTATACAGAAGAGCACAGATCTTTTAATGACATGGCTTCATATTTGTCATTGGATTATTATCTAATATCACTGCATAAAATCTAAAAAGGTTTCTCTAATAATGATTAAAGAGTGTTTTTAACCGACTTCAAAAAAAGGAGGAGGTTCTCAATTCGACTGTATGTTGCTTTTTGTAACTCCATTTTCATTTCTTTCTGTCACATAGTACCGATAAACTTCACATAATTGGTCTGTTTTAGAAAAATCTTGAGTAGGTATCAAATATAATGGAGTTTTTGGGCCCAAAACAGCAATTAGCTCTTTTTTGAATTTTCGGACTTAAGTATTTTATCTGGCCCTTGGACTTATTTAACCATTCCTCTAAATTAGTATCACATTATGCTAGTAACTGCTTTATTACGGCTATCTGCGCTTTCTCTATGGCCACGAAAAGGTATTTTTTTTAATTAAGTGAACTTTCGATGTTTCGTATCTCTTTAGCGCATTTAAAATTTATTTCTAGTCGAGACATTTATCATCAGCCTTTTGCTGTCCACTGCTGGACATAGGCCTCCTTCAAATTTTTTTCATCCTGTCATCAGCTTGTCCCATCCAGCATGTGGTAGCGATCTTTTGCAAATCGTCACTCCACTTAAGTGGCGGGCGTCCTACACTATGTTAGCCAAGACGCGGTTTCTACTCAAGAACATAAGACAAGATAGGGCCAGCACACTGCCACTTCAGATTGCTAAGTCTGTGTGCTATAACTTTGGTTCTCTGTCCGATCAGCTCATTACGGATCTTATTTTCCAAAGAGACACCGCGCATAGCACGCTCCATAGCTCGCTGAGCGACCATAAGCCATTGGACCAGCCGTGCTGTGAGAGCTCAGCACCGTAGGTACCGTAGGCTCTGGTAGGCACTTGTTGAAAACTATCGTTTTCAAGCTTTTGGGAAAAAAGTGTTAGCTGACGAGAAGACTCGTAGCCTCTTTCTCAAAGTTTTTTCTACCTATTTAAAGGGTATGCCCCAGTTAAGTATATTTGGGAACAGCAACGAGCTGATGGCCACATAACGCGAAAGGTTGGATCAAGGTGAGGGTGGATCACCTTGATCCAACCAATCTTGATCCAATGATTGTGGTGGTGGTGGAGACTTTGGTTTTGTCGCAGTAAATTTTTAGACCTATTCGCTTTGAGACTGAATCCAGACCGTCCAACATTTTTTGCAGCTCCTCCAGCGATTCCGCCATCAAGATTATATCGTCACCGAAACGTAGGGGCGTTTGTTTATTATTTTATTCATTTATTTTTTAATTATTGGCGCTGTCTCTTGTTAACCCAATGGTCTCTGGGTTTACAGTGAACTTTTCTCAATCACAAATCATTTCACTTCATCATATTTGTTAGACTATAATGAAACAAAAATATAACATTTAAATCAAATACATGATGAAGAAATGTTTGTTATGTTTAAAATGTAGTCAATTGTTTATTATTAATAATTTCGTTATAAATGTTATATTCTTATCTGTTTACACCCTGTCGGGCTTGAACCTGAGGCCCTATCAAGCCAGGGATCTTTCGGGCCTGAGACCCTGTCAGACCAGGGCCTTCCCGGTCCGGGGGCCCCCTTAGGCCGGGGGCCCGTGGCATTTTGCGCACTTTGCCACCCTATTGTTACGCCACTGGTGTTCACTCTAACTGTATTTATTCGCGACTGGTAGGTAAACTTAATCGGCGGGCGCAGCCGCCTCTAATTACTCAACGTTGACACACATACATATCCCTTACATGCATATATTCGTACATACAAAACTCAGTCATACTGTACCTACACCAACCCCCCTCTTAAAGAAAAACATGTTTTAAACACTAAGTACATAATATAACTTTAAAACAAATAATTAACACATGATAATAATAAAATGTAATTTACCGCAAAAATATTAATTATACCTATATTGCCGTGAATCAAAACAAAATTATTGCCTAATCATACGTGTGCCCAATAATAATTAAGTTGCACACGTCTTAAAATTAATGAAACCGTACGACAAAATTTTTGCATGAACAATTAAAATGTAATTTACACAAAAATGCAATGTAAAGTTAAAAGTTAATAAAATGTAATAAGGTGTATATTGGTGTATAATATATGAACTAAATTAAGTCGCAATAGCGTTAATCATAAATGATAAATCTTAATCAAAATTACTCAATACGGTTAAAATACAATAGGTTGCATACTATGCAAAACGTAAAGGTGTTTTTATAACGCGGCCACTTCGCGTTGTTTTATGATTTAAAACTTTGCTAGAAGTGTCCTCGTTATTATCGCTTTTAATATTAGTACTATTATCGTTAATACTATCATCTGTTATATCTAACCTAGAACTATCACTATCGACAACGTATGCAGGTTTAAGCCTATCAATGGATATACAAGTTTCCTTATCACCTATCTTAATAATAAATGTCTTTCCTTGTCGTTTTACGACAGTATATGGACCATCATATGGAGGCTGAAGTGACCTTCTCATTATGTCGTTCCTAACGAAAACACTTTTACACGTGTTAAGATCGCTAGAAACGAATAATGATCTCGAATTTCCATGACTCCTTGGTCGTGGTTTATATTTATTTATAGTATCCCTAAGCAACTGTAAATATTCCGAGTCCGACATACGAATTTTCGATTGGTCGTAAAAATCTCCCGGTAATCGAAACGGCTTACCGTAGGTTAATTCCGCTGCGCTCACCCCGCTATCACTTCTGATAGCTGCACGCAGACCTAACAATGCGATCGGAAGCTCGTCTACCCATGACTTGTTGCATTGCAAACGTGCCCTAAGAGCCACTTTTAGTGCTCTATGCCAACGTTCGATCATGCCGTTGCTTTGTGGATGATAAGGAGTTGTACGTAACTTGTGAATGCCTAAATATTTCATGAGGTTGTTAAATAAATCACTCTCAAACTGTCTACCCTGGTCGCTAGTAAGCTTCGAAGGGCATCCAAAGCGAGAAATCCAACACTCAAAAACTACTCTAGCAACGGTCTCCGCCGTGATATTTTGTACAGGAACAGCCTCGGGCCAACCCGTGGTACGGTCGATCATTGTCACGCAATATCTATATCCATCAGACGATATTGTCAAAGGTCCTACGATATCGATGTGTACATGTTGAAACCTATCAACCCTTTCAAAATTCCCTACTCCTGACACAGTATGTCTATTTATTTTAACTTTTTGACATAGGGGAAGGCCGGGTAAAGTGAATACCCCGGGCAAAGCGAATACTCCCCACTATTCCTAAATTATTATTTTTTCGTTCAACACGCCACCACTGTTACGTTTGGCCATCTTGGTATAATACGCGGCAAACATAGAAGCGAGAGTCCGCGTCGCGTCCAATCCGCGGAGTGGAGATTTGTGTTTTTGTAAATAAAAGATTGATTTTACGCGGTAAGTACATTGATCAATTCTCCTGTATTACTAGTTTTTGATTTATAGGAATGTCTTAATTTGGTAACATATCAAAGTATATTTTTATGGTATATTTAACAGAAAGGCAGAATTATTATTTTCTGTATAAATATTGTTAACCTCAAAACTTACCTAGTCGGGCAAAGTGAATAGGGCAAAGTGGATATGGTCCACTTTGCTCTATTTACTTTGACTGCCATTTCTCATTGGTGACTTATTATCTAAACATGTACTTTATTTGTTTCAGATGGTGAATAAATGTTAAAAAAATCTAAGCAAGGGACGTGGGATGAAAATGCTATGCAAACGGCTATTGATTTGTGCAGAGCTGGAGAATCAGTAAAAAGCACAGCTAAAAAGTATGGTTTGGCTTATGCGACCTTGTATAGGCAAACCTTGTATAGGTAAAGTATTTTCTTTTTCAGTTTATCAAAGTTATTTTTATGTTATCAGAGATTGAATATGGGTATTCACTTTGCCCAAGTACTGTATCCGCTTTACCCGGGGTACCGGGCAAAGTGAATACTTTCGTCCTTTTTTAAATTTTAATTGTAGTTGATTATTGCTTAAATATTAATGGTAACTGATGTCCGTATTTGTAGGAGCAATAAATAAAGACTGGTTTCTGATAATTATTTTGATTTTGTATTATATACCTTTTCTGCTATAACCTTAAATACCTTAAGGTATCCACTTTGCCCGGCCTTCCCCTACGGGACAGGCTCTGGCCCATCTGGTTATATCCCGGTCCATATCTGGCCAAAAGAACTTTTGTTTGATTAATTGTTTAGTACATTTAATTCCAGGATGGCTAAGGTCATGTACTGAACGAAAAGCTAATTGCCTAAAATCTTCCGTTAAGTACGGTCTAATATTATTGTGTGAGACTTCACAATAAACTTGCTTCTCACCATCAGGTATGTAAAATTGTTTAAACTGCAAGTTGCAATTAGACGCTTGTATCATTCGCTGTAAATATGCGTCACTCGATTGCTTTTCTGCTAGCGCTGCATAATCCAGTAACGTCGGACAATTTATTGTTGCTATGCGGGAAAGAGCATCGGCCACTACGTTTTGATTACCGTTTATATACCTAATATCTGTGCTAAACTCACTTATATAAGAAAGTTGACGGATTCGTCTAGGACTTTCTTTATCGCTGTTTATTTTTGTAAATGCGTATATAAGTGGTTTATGATCGGTAAAAATAGTTAATTTTCGTCCCTCTACTAAACTTTTGAAATGTTTGATGGCCATAAATATTGCTAACAATTCGCGATCATACGTAGAGTATTTGTTTTCCGTGAGCGTTAACTTCCTAGAAAAATATCCCAGCGGTTTCCAACAGTTGTTAACTTGTTGTTGTAGGACTGCACCTACACTAGTGTTTGAAGCGTCACACATTAAAGATAAATCAGCATCTGGCAATGGATAGGATAATGTAATGGCGCTTTTTAAGCTATCCTTACATTTCTCAAAAGCCTCAATAGCCTTATCAGTCCACTCAATTAATGTTTTATCGCGCTTTTTAGTGTTATGTAAATACGCATTTAATTCTGCCTGGCATTCGACTGCCCTAGGAATGTGAGAGCGGTAGAAATTAACCATACCGAGAAAACGACGCAATTGCTCGATATTTTCAGGCCTCGGAAAATTTACAATTGCTTCTACCTTATCGTCAAGCGGGCGAACACCATCCGCTGACACCTCATAACCTAAAAAATCTAATTTTGATACGCCAAATATACATTTAGATACGTTAATTGTAACACCAAATTCGTTAAACCTTGAGAAAACTGCCTTCAAATGCGCCTTATGGGCTTCTTCCGATTCGCTAGCTATACAAACGTCATCAATATAATTAAATACGAAATCGAAACCACGCAGCACTATCGTGTCCATGAATCTCTGAAACGATTGTGCAGCGTTGCGCAAACCGAACGTCATCCGCGGGAATTCGAAAAGTCCAAAAGGTGTAATGATTGCCGTTTTCTCAATGTCATCGGGTGCAACAGGAATAAAATGATACGCCCTATTCAAATCTAACTTACTAAAAATAATCTTTTTTCCTGCTAATAAGTATTTAAAATCGTTAATACGTGGTATAGGGTAACGATCGGGTTTTGTTATCGCGTTCAATCGCCTATAATCTCCACGTGGCCTAAGTTCTCCATTTTTCTTGGGCACCACATGTAACGGGCTTGCCCAAGGACTTTTGGAGGGCCTACAAATACCTAAGTCTAACATATCCTGAAATATCGCCTTAACCTTTTTATACCTATCCGGAGGTAGTGGTCTCGCCTTCGCATAGACAGGTGGTCCTGAAGTCTCTATGTGATGGCACACTGTATGCTTGGGAATATCTTTGTATGATACCGGACTGGTAATATCAGGATAATTAGATAAAATACCATGCCATACATTGTTATTAATCAACGTTTTAATAGATGATTCATAGACGCCGTGGCATAATATGACTGACGCAATAACATTCAAACGCGTAACCTGATCTACGAGTCGCCGTGCGCTTAGGTCAACTAACAATCTATAATGAGTTAAAAAATCTACTCCAATTATAGGTTGCTTAACAGCCGCCACAATGAAAGTGCATCGGAAAGATCTTCTTAAACTAAGGTCTAACACTAAAGTACGCACGCCATATGTCCTTATCTCGGTACCGTTAGCCGCATAAAGTTTATACTTATCACACGCGAAATCTTTCGATTTAGTAAACGAAACGGGTATAACCGACACATCCGCACCAGTGTCTATTAAAAAATTTAGTCCACTGTTTCTATCGAAAATACATAGGCGTTTTGACGCGTCGATACAAACCTCCGCCGCCGGTTGTATCGCCGCTAGTTTTCCGATGTGGCAACGTGTTTCGGCTCTTTCCAGTTGCACGGATCTACGCACTTGGTTGCTTTGGAACGATATTTGTAGTGGTAAAAGCACAACCATTCAGGATCCCTTCGGTGCCTACTCGCGTCCCTAGTGCGCGACCTCGACCTACGAGAATTACGTCTACGTGGACCACGATATGGTTGCCGCGCGCGACGTAGTTCCGAAACCTCGACACTCAGTTTATGTAACGCGGCGGCCAAGTCTGAAGATATGGCGGTGTCTTTTGGGATCGAGCTCGATGTCGCCACCGCCGATAACTCTGCTGGCCGGGTGGCCTCAATGACATTGTCGGCAATCACGGCCAAATTGTCCAATTCCTTGACCTCCGTGACTGCTGAAACCGCTTGCACCGCCGCTGGAAGGTGGCTATTCCACATAATTTGCAACGTTGGGTCTGGAATTTTCGAACGTGCCAAGTCCCGCATGCGCCGTAGTAGTTGGGAAGGCTTCTGGCTGCCTAGTTCCATCTCTCCCAGCAACTTTTGGAACTGCCGTGTCTCCGACTCCTCAAACACCTGTAGCAGCCGCTCCTTGAGTGCCTCATATCTGCGCTGCTCCGGTGGCATCAGCAGTAAGTCGCTAACCTGCTGGATGGCGCTCTTGGTCAGCTTCGTCACCACCAGGTTCTGCTTAGCAGCATCGCTGAGTTTCTGGGTAGCAACCACCGCCTCAAATTGGACGAACCACAGTCGCGGCTGGTCCGCCCAAAATTCCGCTATCCGCGACGATACCGTGATGCTTGCCAGCGCATCTTCCTGCCGCGACTCGAGTTTCTGCTCCGAGGCGCGCATGGTGGGTATATTCATACCTGGACTTGTCATCGTCGATTTCCGAATTATAATGTATGTACTAATTAATAAACACAGCTACAGGGGTCACCACTTTAGGAATAGGGAAATATATTTATGTGGGAAAGGTTAAACATAAAGGAAATGACTGCGTGTTCACTCTAACTGTATTTATTCGCGACTGGTAGGTAAACTTAATCGGCGGGCGCAGCCGCCTCTAATTACTCAACGTTGACACACATACATATCCCTTACATGCATATATTCGTACATACAAAACTCAGTCATACTGTACCTACAAAAGGTTTAACACAGTTTTAAACCATTTTTCTAATAATCTTTCAATAGTGCACAGAAAAAGCTAGTAGGTGTCATGGCGTCCGTTATAACATCACCACTAGGTAAACATGTCATTGTGTCTATGCGCAGCGAAGAAAGTTAACGAAACAAAACATATTTCGTTTGATAAAAATGAATTCTAAAGTCTATAAGTGGTTCCGGTAAACTTCACATTCCACATTTCTAAAAAATTGATAATGTTTACGGTAGGTTTACATAGGCGTGACATCATGCGTCGTGACTAGCGTTTTTGTCAAAATGGCTGATTGCTATATTTTGTACTTTTATTTTAGTGAAAATCTTGTTAATCTCCAATTTTGGATTAAACTAAAACGTCGTTTTAAGCCCTTCTAATATGTATTTCCCCCTAACATCATAAAATATTTGATATTTTGATATTTTCGTCTCGCCTATTACAACTACTAAGGTACAGTGTAATTTACTGTGTACATATATTACTTACTTGTTTATAAAATCAGAGGGCCGGTGAAGTACGCAGCTTTAGGTGTTTGGAAGCGTGATGAACCTGAGGAGATGTGGCAGAAACATAACATCGAGAAAATAATTCCTCATCCCGACTATCGGCCACGCAGCAAGTATCACGACATCGCTCTGCTACAGACTGAAAAACCGTGAGTGCCACTCAAATACTCTTTCGTACATGAGTAATAAGCAGAGAGATAATTCCCTCTTTCTTTCTACTAAGTTTTTCTTGGTCCGTTATCCTGTGGCAGGGCTCACTTTCCTGCACAACGCACGTAATTTCGTCCAGTCTTTAGCGTTTCCAACTGTAAGAGCTCGTAAACCCCTCTTTATCTTCATAGACAACACCAAACCAAAGATTTTCTGGCCAACCTTGCAACATTAGCTCAGAAATCGCCATCATGAACCTCTTTCTCCCGGTGATCCTCACCTAAAAGTCCGTTGATATCCTGACTCACCAAAAAGGCAAGTTATGAAGCTTCAACAGGAATCTTCTTCTTTCCATGACCTCAGAGAGCCCGTTTGTGGGGCGTAAGCACTAATGAATTTTTTTCCGAAGATCGGCCACCACAAGCATACAAATTCGAGAGTGGACTTGCAAACTTCTAGGGAAGGCACAACATGGCCATTTATTGTGATCTTCATTTTGTATTATTATTAGGAGTACAAATAAGTTTCCGCCGTTTTGATAGAAATGATATAGCACGAAGCTCACGTTAAATTTCGCAGATGATAACCAGCTTGAAAATTAGGTTGCTCATTCAAAAACAACACAACTCTATCAAATTATTAACTTTGTATTAGCATCATATATTTCTTTTGATCCAAAAATGACAAAATTTGACCCAAATAAGCGTCATTTGTGGGAACTTTTAATCTACTTCTTTAATTTAAAAATATCTGCATCTAAGGCGCATCGATTGCTCATAGAAGTATATAATGATGCTGCCTTGAGTGAGAGAACATGTTATGAGTGATACAGTCTTGTACAACTAAATCACCGATTTTAAACTGGTGGTGATAAGTGGATACATTATGATATTCGAAAAAGAAGATAATCATTGGGACTACCTGGCCACGCGTCAATATCTACATCAAAACCGAATACTCATAGAAAAACACTCATGCTGTGTATTTTGTGGGGTCAGTTGGGTGTGGTGGTGTATTACGAGTTATTTAATCCAACCGAAACATTCACTGGAACTCTACCGAGCTCCATTGATGAGATTGAGCCGTGCTCTGAATGAAAACGCCCTTAATACTACTTCAGACACAACAAAAATATTCTTCTTCATAAAAATGCTCATCCGCATCTAGCGGTTCCGGTGAAAAACTATTTGAAAACACTTGATTGGGAAGTACTACCCCACCCGCTGTATTCACCAGACATTGTGCTGTCCGTCTATCATCTGTTCCGGTCAATGGTACATGCTCTATCGAAACAGCGATTCACATCATATGACTATACCCAGAATTGGGTTGATTCGTGTTTAGCCTCAAAAGATAAGAAATTCTTCAGACGTGGAATCCGAACGCTGCCTGAAAGATGGGAAAAAGTAGTTGCTAGTGATGGACCATACTTCGATTAAATTAAAATTATCGTTCTTTCGTGATCAACATTATTACGTTGACAAAAAACGGCGGGAACTTATTTGTACACCTATTACTAAATTGTCTTAGCACCTCCTCCAATTTGAAAATGTATTGTGTAAAGTTTATCGAGCTGGTGGCTTGACATAATCATATTGTGAAATCATCGCTCAAATTAAGTTAAGGAACACAATATACCTAGTCAGGTTATAAATTCTGTCACATGTTTAATATAAAATAATTGAAACAAGTTTATTCATTATGTAACCATTTATATGCCAAAATGAACTTAACAAAACGTAGATTCTTATGACACTAAAGTTTATTCAAAATGACCTCCGTCATTTTGAATACAGGCCTTCAATCTGCGCGGCCAGTTGTCTATTGCAGCACGAACAAGGTCCATGTCAATATCGGCGGCTGCCTTAATCAAGGATGTCTTGAATGACTCCAAATTGGGATGAGGCTTTGAGCACGCCTTTTCCTCCATGTGTTGCCATATCTTGTAATTGAATCCGTTAGGGATTCAAATCTGGACTGGAGAAGGGCCAGTCTTCGTGCCAGATGAAGTCGATTTCACGCGCCGCCAGCCAGTCTTGTGTACTCTTCGCTCTATGAGCTGGCGCCGAATGTTGTTGGAATACCCAGTGCCTGTTATTCAACGTGGCATGAGAAACAGGTTCCACAAGGTTGTATATATTCAGGACTGTATTTTGATACACAACTGCATTCGTTTTTACACCTTTGTCACAAAAATGTACCTCTGTTAAGCTCCAATAAGAAACTCCCAACCATACCATGAGCGAGGATGGAAAATGACCTCGTTGGACACGCGGAATACGGTTGCTCGCTTCTTCATTACTGTGTGCGTACACCTTATCATTTTGTTTGTTGTAGCTCTCTTCTACGGTAAAATATTTTTTCATCTGAAAAAAGAATTTCCCGATATTTTTTTCCCGCGTACCGCTTCAACAAAGCGCGGCATCTCTTCAGTCACAGGTCCATTAGACGAGCATTCAAACGATGTCCTGTTTTTCTTCGATATGCCCGAAGCCCTAAGTCTTCATTTAACACCCTTTTCACGGTGGTTCTGCTTAACCCCATCTGAAGGGCCAACAGTTTCTGCTTACGTTTGGGATTTCTTCGAATTCGCGCCTTTACAGCTTTTATCACTGCTGGAGTCCTAACAGACCGAGGGCGAACACTTCTTGACCTGTCATCTACACTAGAGTCTTCATTGTATCGTTTGATGGTACGATAAATAGAATCTTTTGGTTATATTCAAATTTTTCAGTATGTCAAAAATTTGAATTGGCGCGTAACCGCAACGTTGCAACGCTATAACTGCAACACGGTCTTCTTTAAGCGTCCACTCCATATTTAAAAATGAGTAAAATTCTGAAAAGTATACATTTTTATTTTCATGAACAATGCGAAATTCGAATTCAATAAACTTTTTTGTGGCCAGCATTCTAAAAGAAAAGTTTTTACTGTGTGACAATACTTATGACCTGACTGTGTAGAATAGTACAATTATGTATCTGTTTGTTTCAGAGTGGAGTTTACTGAAGGTTCTCTACCAGCTTGTTTACATGTTGATGATGAAGGAACCTATGGTGCCCATTATCCCGGTCATTATGCTTTAGGATGGGGAGCTCTGGGTGACAGACAACCCGCAACTAACATTTTACAGAGGGTATGTAGAGCTCCAATCTTGTTATTGGAATGTGAACCGGAGCGCCGTAAATATCTTCCACGCGCGAACATAATGCAACGAAACAAAACACGGGTCACAGTGGTAAAGAAAATCAAAGAAAATCAGATTAAGTTCACAAAAATGTACATGTATGCATGTATTTTTTGTCGAGACTTGAGAGTAAAGTTCCAGTACCTCAGAGAAGGCCAGAACTGGTATGGCCATATCACTAGCTTTTTAGAACAGTACACTTACGGATATGGCGACCGAGCCGGTTACTAGCAAATCCTACGCCAGCGTACCAACTAAAACCTCTTGGTGGTCGTTGCACGCATTACGGACGACATTGAATATTCCAGAGCGACAAGTGCCCCTGTTTTCCTTACACGAGGAAATCTCTTTACAACTCCGTGTAGGTATGTCGGACTCACCGTTCTAACACAAAGTATAAGAACGTTATATCAACTAAAACCTCGTCTTATATTGCTATATCCTATTAAACAAGTGGCGTAGGGTAAGCGTGAGCATGCAGCTGCAACCCCCTAGAAGGTTCTTAAAGGACCTGTTATGTTTTGAGGTTTCATAACCTCTACCGACCTATTGCACCCTGTAATCGCCGAACCATTACTGGCAAAGTTGTTCCTTGCTTAAGTAGCAGTAACAGCAATCCCGTTTATGTTACAAAAATTTGCAATAAATTCCAACTCTCTCCACTCTCCAGGTGAATCTCAAAGAGTTTAGCGCAGAAGAGTGTAAGCAGCTTTACCCGGTACACCGTCATCTTAAAAGAGGATACGACCACGCCACGCAAATGTGCTACGGGGATAAAGAAAATCCAAGCGACACTTGCAAGGTGACTTAACACTATTGATTTATTACGACATCAAAAACAGAATCGCGCTTATCAGGCGTGTAAGGGGCCGTTCAAGTATTACGTAAGCACCATAGGGGGGCGGGGGAGTCTTTGCTTTGCTTATTTTGTATGACATGGGGGGTAAGGGGGTCTAGATGATGATTACGTCATCAAAACAATCTTAACAGGAAGATTCAAAACGCAGTTGCCCAGATAAACACAGGGATGTTATGAAAAGAAAGTTAGAAAATATAAGATATACAGGGTATATCAAGACTGCCACCGAAAACGAAGCCAGGTGGTAGTTTTAGTGAGTAGAAGAAACAATGCAACAAAAAAAAGTTTTTGTTATTTTATTTTTAGAATTATAACTTCTTCAGGAATCATTAAAAACTTTAAAGTATATTAATTCAAAAATGTTTACGTAAGCACGGGGGAGGGGGTAAGAGCTTTGCTTACTTTTGCTGACAAGGGGGATGGGGGGGTATATAATTGTAATAAATCTGCTTACGTAATACTTGAATGGCCCCTAAGAATTCAGTGGAGCGAGAGAAACGAAGGTGTGAGTGACAGAGACATCGACAGAAAATTGCGTTGGGCTCTATTTCGTTGCAATGGTTTTGATAACTAACAATAAATACTTACGGCTTTATTCATAGACAGTTTTGAAACGTATTTTAGCTTTCGAATATTTTGTCTTCTTCGCTCAAACTGAAATCAAAAGTTGTAAGAAAGAGACAAAACAATCGACAACTAACATCAGTTTTATAACTATCTATGAATAAGCCCGCAATTTAATGCATTTGAATCCTTACGTTAACCATAATAAACTGTTTAATTATATTAATTTACGTACATCTATACTAATATTATAAAGCTGCAGAGACTGTTTGTTTGTTTGTTTGTTTGTTTGAACACGCTAATCTCTGGAACTTCTGGTCCGATTTAAATGATTCTTTCAGTTTTGGGTAGTAGTGGTAGGTAGGAAGGCTATAGGCTATATATATCATCACGCTATGACCTATAGGAGGAAAGCAGTAGTGATGTTTCTAGCAAAAACGAGGAAATTTTATTCGTTTTTCGTGGTCCGATTGGTCGATATTCTAAACTGATAGTCAGAATAAAACATTTTGACCGCCATTTTAAAACGTGTATGTACCCGGGCGGAGCCGGGCCCGACCGCTAGTAATCACTAAATTGTAAACTGGTTTTGAAAAGGGCAGCACTAGAGTTTCTTGCCCGTTCTTCTCTAGTGAAATACTGAATCTAAATATGTAGAACTTCTTAATGGTTTTAATAAATTTCTTTCATTTTCATTTTCATTAATAGGGCGACAGCGGCGGGCCTCTCCTCTTATCTACAACTCTCAACTCGGTGGAGTTTTCGTTCATCATCACGGGCGTGACGTCGGCCGGCCTGCCTTGTGGGAAGGCGGGAAGGCCAGGGCTGTACACTCGCGTCTCCGCATACCGCTCCTGGATAGAAAACATCGTGTGGGGCTGACGACGGGCTGGCAATCATCTCAGAAACGGCGAACTCAAACATTGCTTTAGTCTTGATGGGATGTAAAAAGCTTATTTATCTATATATTTGTTATAGCCTGCCGTTTTATTTATTAAGAAGAAAAAATATTTGATATTCAATAAGTTGTCAGTACATCATTTTTTAAAATGTCGCCATAGCGTCCGGCCATTGTACAGACGCCCCATTGATTGTCAGCGCTTTTTTTTTTTGTTGGCGCGGGGAAACCGGTTTACCGCTAACGCCCCACCTCGGGGGAGGGTGGGGCGATTATGTTGGGTTCACCTATAGGCATACCAACCAAAACCCCGCGTTGCCCTCTTCAGCGCAATTGGAACAGCCCCGGGAACCCGAAGCAAGAGCGCTCCAGCTTCTACCGGGACCATCCCTGCACAATGCCGCTCAATTTGCGGCCCAACAGGCAATTGCTTCCTCCTCCTCCTGCTGCCAAACATCTCGAGGTCGCATTGTTCGTGAGTATAATGGGCGCAACAACAGCCCCCCACTGCGCGCCCGCGACCTTCACTTCCCCATTAGTCGCCTTCTACGACAGGCAGGGGATACCGTGGCGGGATTCTCGAAGCGCCCCCATACCACAGGGCGCATTGATTGTCAGCGCTGCAGTGCAGTCTAAGGCTGATTTTAGAGTCACGCTGATCGTCAGCGGCCAGCGCTGACAGTTGAAATGTATGAGCTTCTAAGGAGCGTTTTAGAACAACGCGTAGTTATCAGCGCTGAAAGTCAGCGCGCGTTCAGCGTGACTGTAAAATCAGCCGAACTTTTGCAGCACAAAGCTGAATAACCCCCGTTCAGATTATTACTGGCAATTTTTTTTTATAAGTAGCATTTAGACTTATTACAGAATATAATAGATATTGTTTATTCTTCTTTATGTGGGTCTATAATAAAACTATTCCTTTATTTTCTATTTGGTTTTAAAATAATGATTTGTTTTATTTTACAATAGCCCGATCTGCATTCGGTTCAAATTCGTAACTAATGAAATGCCGAACAATGTTCGATGACTATAGGCCTGCCAAAAATAGAAACTGGGATATGCCTACATAAGTTGAATCCATATCGCAACATGCGAGGATGACAATATAAAGAAGCTAAAGGGCATTGGAAAATATTAATTACACCAAGTAATTTGTTACAATAAGCTTTGTGATAAAACTTAACCATTGCAAGTTTAACTAAATCTAACAAAAAGTACTAACAGCAGTGTAAACTGTACAGCTTAATTGGTATCAAACAACTGTAACAGATTTACTAAGTTTTTAATGAGCCGGGCTTTGAGGGTTACTCTGTACTCCGACACCACGATGCGACGTATGTTCCAATATCGCTCGTAAAATGGTACGAATATGCCTAAATACTTTACAAAATGTTCGAATCCTGTATCGTACGTCGTAATGTTAGACTAAGTTCGAAGTGAATGATAAGTTTCATAAAGGATAGTATTGATTTTTAGAAGTGGAAAACTTTTATCTTTTATGTGACGTTTAATGCCCGAACATTCAAACTTCGTGTTGAAGTATAGAGTAACCTCCCTGAACCTATCGAGACATTAATTACTCAATAATTATTTGCCAATTATTAATAAAATTCGTTATGTAAAGGTTACGAGATGAAGAAATCGTTATGTCGAGGTCAATTATACTTTCTATCTATATGCTGAAATAACAAAAAAACGTTATAAAGAGGATTTCGGTACATGTATTCGTAATGAAAAGGTCGGTCTGCATACATTCATATGCATTAGCTCTAACGGGAAGGGGATTTAGAAAAGTTCGTTAAATAAAGGAATTCCACGCGTTGCTAGCCATGCATTTGCCAAGCATTGCTTTGTAATTCAAGGTGTTCTTTGGTTTTGCTACTCTTCATGAGTGGTCGTATCACTTACCATCAGACGAACGGCACGCTAGTTTCGCCATTAATAGCAGTAAAAAAATAATAATAGTTATTTATTGCCGTACTCAGAGACATTTAATATCGATTAAATCTTCGTGTAATATCAATTAAATTGTTGTTGAACAATTTCATTGACATTAAACTTCTTTGAGTGCGGCCCTTAATAAGTGACTTTTTTAAACGATGGGTAGATTAGAAGAAGTCATTTTTTAAATTACTGATTTGAAATCATTTTGAAATGTACACAATCGAAAAACAGAACATATCGAACAAGATAATACCCTTTAATTTATGTAGATTAACCTTGATAGGAAGAAAGCATGTTTAACGAACATTCCAAACAAGAAATTTAAAAGAATGCGCGCCTGAGACTTCTCGATAACCACGGCAGCATTCACACACAAGACGGACGTGAAGTGCGCTACATGTTTCATGACGGAGCAATTACCATACTATCATATATTTTCCTTGTGAAACAGGTTGCATTGGCTTTTGTATCGTAGTGAACAATACGGTAGCTTTTCTTAAACGGTTTTATTTAGCTCACCCCGTTTGTTTGGGTCAAATTTAGTAATTGAAATTTAACTCTCTTCCCGTTAACCAATTGATCTGAATTTTGGTATACGCCTTTCATTCTGGTGACAATATAATTATCCATATTCAATATTATTGTGAATCCAAGATGGCCGCCGCTACAAGATGGCGGACAACTTAGTTTTTTTCAATCCCATCAATATGGGTATCAATTAGGGATGAAACGGATATTGATTTGGCCGGATACCGGATACCGGATATTCGGCTAGCTACGAGGCCGGAGCGCCGGATATCCGGCTACCGGATATTCGGCCGCTTATAGCGTTACAATTTGATTTGAATATGCACGCGCGATTAAGATCGGAAATATTTTTCAAATTTGCTTTGTGTAAAATAATCCATTACTTATATTATAAACTAGCTGTACCCGCGACTTCGTTCGCGTGGAATTTAACAAAATCTTTATATTTCTAAAAAAAAAAACATTTTTTCTAAAATAGATGCAGCCTAAGTTACTCCTTATTATATCAGCTACCTGACAATAAAAGTCCCGTCAAAATCGGTCCAGCCATTTTAGAGATTAGCCGGAACAAACAGACAGACAAAAAAATCTAAGGTCATTTTCGTTATAGGTATCGTGTATATAACGATATGTAGTTGGTCATTTTTTTACAGACACTTAAATTTTATTTATATGTATTATACTGGGTATATCAAGACTGGTACCGAAAACGAAGCCGGGTGGTAGTGATAGTGACTACAAACACAATGCAATTAAAAAATTCGCAAAGGAACGCGACCATTTTTTTTTTTATTGCTATGAATGGCGAGACGAGCATGCCGTTCGCCTGATGGTAAGCGATACGACCGCTCATGAACAGTAGCAAAACCAAACAACACCTTGAATTACAAAGCAATGTTTGGCATTCCACTGCGCTCGCCATCCTGAGACATAAGATGTTAAGTCTCAATATGTCCAGTAGTTACTCTGGCTACAATGCCCTTCAACCCGAAACACAACAGTGCGTTTACACTGCTGTTTGACGGGAGAAATAGACACTGCGGTGGTACCCACCCAGATGGCCTCTCACATATGAGAGACCTACCACCAGTAAAAGTGTTTTTTTTAATGATTTTTTAAATATCGTCAATTTTGGGTGGTATATCCATAGTTTTTAATAAAATAATAATTAAACTCTTTTATACTTTAGAGTCTTTACAAATAAAAGGATATACACTATTATTTTAGCAAAAGCTATGGATTTACCACTCAAAAATTAAGAAATTAAAAAAATTGTCGCATTTCTTTGTGAAATTTTTAGTTGCGTTGTGTTTGTAGTCACTAAAACTACCACCCGGATTTATTTTCGGTAGCAGTCTTGAGATACCCTGTAGATTCGAAAGTAACTCTTTCTGTCTGTCAGTCTGCTACGCTTTCACGCCTAAACTACTGAACCGATTTTGATTAAATTTGATACAGAGATAGATTAGACAACGAGAAAGGATATAGGCATAAAGAAAAATTTGTATTCCCACGGAAAAGCGCGATAAAGACGACTTTAGAACGTAAAGAATTCAACATCTAGTGATATATATATTTAAATATATATAGATAGATATCCGGTATCCGGCCGGATAGTGAAATTAGGCCGGATAGGCCGGATACCGGATAGTTGCCGGATATCCGTTTTATCTCTAGTATCAATTATCAAATGAAAGGGCTTGTCGAGTAGAATTCAGTGCACTATACAAAATCAAAAACAAAGATGGCCACTGCTTCAAAATGGCGGATAATGTATTTTTCAATCCCATCAATATGGGTATCAAAATAAAGATATTTCAAGGAAGTCAGTAGGTAACGAGTTACTTTATTTTGAAAATATAACAATGTATACATATTGGTACCCATGACTGTATCTATGAAATTAAAAACTTAAAAATAAAAAAGTAAAAAAAAAATAAGTTAAACGGTTTTATATTGCAGATAAATGTACTAAAAGCTAAAAAATAATTTCATGATAAAAGATGTCATTTTTGAAATATACAAATATTAAACATATGCATTGATTAAACTAAAATAAAATCGTGGGGCATGTCCAATATCTACAATCGAAAGACATTAAAAAAAGTGATATTAAGTGATATTCGCAAATTATATTTTACCCTACTATACCAAACTCATAGTAACGTGCATTCTGTTTACTTATTTAATTCCTTATTGTACACAATAAAAAGAATAATCACTACATAGTATAAAACAAAGTCGCTTTCCACTGTCTGCCCATGTATATGCTTAGATACGCGATGGATCTTAATGCGGTTTTTTTTATTAAATAGAGTGATTTAAGAGCAAGGTTTATATGAATAGTACAGAAAAACCGAAAAAATCAAAAAAATCTTATTTATGTGCGCTTTAAGCTTGAGACTATCCTTTATATAATTTTATGCATATTTTATTTGTATATAGATCGCAAAACGTTCTATTTATTTAAACTTCAGTACTGTATTAATATACAACCAAACCAGTCAACCAACTGGGTGCTCAATGGCTCATGACAAAAATGTCAAGAGCTCTAAGGCAATTTCTGCCAGGTAACTATGGGATGTATTTAAGTACTTTTGAGAAGGAAAATAAATTATACTGGAATAAAACTTCTTTTTTTATTGCAATAAATAGCGAGACTAGATTGCCGTCCATCTGATAGATGACCTTATAAACAGTAGCAAAACCAAACAACACCTTGAACTACAAAGCAATGCTTGGCATTCCACTGCACTCGCCATCCTGAGTCATAAGATGTTAAGTCTCAATATGTCCAGTAGTTACTCTGTGTACAGTGCTCTTCAATCCGAAACACAACAAGCGTGTACACTGCTGTTTGACGGGAGAAATAGATATTGCGGTGGTACCTACCCAGATGGTCTCGCACATATAAGAGACCTAGTAGACCAGTAAAACTTTTAAACTCAAAAAGTGTTTCGTTAAGCCCTCACCACCAAAAAAATAATTTTAAATTCCAATACTGATCTCCGTGTGCCAAGGTTATCCTCAAACGAGATCACGAGTCACTAGACTCAGTGTTCGCGGGGCACTCACGCGGCGCAGGTATGGAGCTGTTGGCACTCGCATCACTCCTTGCAGCTGTTGTGGACTACACATATGAAGCTTATCTTGCCGAAGGTAAAACAAGTTTGAATTAATGTGTTTACAAAAAAAATCCCGTCATTTACTAACATACGAAGGACCTAAAATAATGGATTTATAAACACTAAGTCATAGATATCTAGTGTATAAAATGTATTCATACATTTCTAGTACAGTGTATTTATTTACAATCTATACGTGCCATGACTAAGAAATCGTAAGGTTTTATGTTTACGGGGTCAAAGTTCTGTCAGCTATGGATTGAAACCGAGTGTTGTAAATCTCATGGCCGGGCGGCGCGATGAACACGTTCAAAACATCAGTTTTAGACAAAGCTGACAGGGTTTTTAATTTATAACAAAACGTGAAGGTTCCGTCTGCATTTTATGACAAAGTAAAGCACATGTAGGCACCTTATTACCTTTATTATAAACGGCTTGCAAACATGACTACAGTTTGCCGTTGCACTAAAATATTCATCAATTTGGTAGCATACTATTTAATCATGATTAATAACAATTACCTACTCAAGTTACATCGTCTGTTTTGCTTGTTTATATTTTCCTAAACATCTTACATATACCTATTTCAAACATGTTTCCAAGTCACATAACACCAATAATGATTTTAAACTGTTTTGTAAACTACTAATTTTATACCTTCATTTTTTTAATTCTCACCATTAATTATTATTGTTTACTGTTCTTATTCTTTGTAGTTGATCGATTATTATGCATAAATTAACTTATTTGCCACAATCATTCCTGTCCAACTTCAAATCTTTAGCAAAAGGATTTTTAGGCCCATCGTGGCCGAATGCAGGAAAACTTCACCAAGTTACCGTACTTTAGTTAGGTACTTACTAAAAATTTAGTTAGGTATGCTAGTTTGTTCAGGAATTTTATCCTTTCCGCTTTTCCCTCACCGCTCAAGCAAATTACATGCAATATATTATCTTATATAGTCACAGATGTTATGGTGGTGATATTAGGCATCCAGTCGTTTCAGTTAGTAGCACTAATCAGTTATCTAAAAAGTAGTTTTTTTCAAATGTAGGTTCTCAATGCGACAGGGACGGCGTCGAGGGCACATGCATCAACATCTACCATTGCCAATCAGTTATATTAGACTTCAAGGACAAAAAGCCACCTACTGTAAGTACCAAAATGCCCAATAAATACAAACCAATAAATACATTCAACAGTTACATACAGTAGAGATTTTTTTAAAATTTGAAACTGAGTTTGAAAGCGTGGAATGGAGCCGGAGAAAAAAACGTAGTTCATTTTTAAACATTTATTCAATACTAGCCGTACCCGCGACTTCGTCCGCGTGGAATTTAACAAAAAAGTTAATTAGTTTATTTTGTTTTTTATTTTGGTTTTTGCATTTTTATTTTAATTATTGATTCGTTGGTGGGAGAAGTGGTGGGAGGTGCCCGACGTGACGGCCCAGTGGTGGCATGCGCGTGAGCTGCGCGCGGTACTGGACACTTGGACTTTATTTTTCTAAAATAAATGTAGACTAAGTTACTCCTTATTATATCAGCTACCTGACAAAAAAAGTCCCGTCAAAATCGGTCCAGTAATTTTAGAGATAAGCCGGAACAAACAGACAGACAGACAAAAAAAATTTAAAGATCATTTTCGGCACAGGTATCGTGTATATAACGATATGTAGTTGGACATTTTTAAATTTTCACTCTTAAAACAGACACTTCCATTTTATTTATATGTATAGATGATACAGTTAGTTTTTTTTTAATTGTCAAGTTGCGCATACCTCAAGGACTAAGGACATCTGGAACAGTCACAAGCCACGTTGTGGCCCAAATAGGACTTACAACTTTGACGTTTTATTTCCCAAAGTAATTTTGGTGATAATTTAAAATTGTACAAATGATTTATTATTATCCACAGCCGTGCGGATTCAAAGGTAATGATCCTCTGGTCTGCTGTACCGACTGTCCTGAAGATCGAGTGGCAAACATCAGGTATTTATTCTGTAGATGCGGTATTTCCTAGTAAACCTCTACAAATGGGGGAATTTGAACAGTACATCGATTTCATATATTGCCGATCATAAAAATTCTGAAATTGACACTAGAAGATTAGAGATGTTTTTTTATGAAGGACCCAACTTACGTACAATATAATTAGAAAATGAAGAGGAGATAAATTGCGGAAAATTGTAAAAGCATCATATTTAAAAAAAAGTTTAGTGATTAGTCAGACTTAACAAACTATATGATAAGGAAAAATAATTCTCAGTTGTACCATTGCAATATACCAAATACAATATATGTACATATAGTTTCGCAATGCAACGAAACATTATGAATCCATTAAATCTTCCACAGTGTAGTCCGAATTGTCCGTCACTTTCGGATTGATATAGGCGTACGGCGTGCCCACAGGCGTACCAGAATCTCATGACATTAAATTAAAAACAAACATAATGATTTTTATGTGGCAATACCAACGGTAAACAGCTGATTCAAAACTTGAGTTATGTCATTAGGGGCGCGTTCCATTAGGCGTTCACGGCGCCCAAAACACTGATTTCGCCGTTCCATTTGACGATCACGGTCGTCTTGGTCGCGGCGAAAACGTCATTGCTGACGTCATGACAAACGCTCACGCGACGCTCACGACGACCCACGTCAAGAGGTGGGTCGTGGTGAGATTTTTGAGAAAATTGGCGGGATTTTGAAACATCAAAAATGTCAACCGAGAAATTAACTTTAAACGATACGGAGAGGAATATTTTGGTGGAGGTGAACGTTTCTGCACAACGTACCGCCACAGGTAAATATAATATTGTAAAAAGTAATTGCAATTTATGAATAATAGGCAAATATACGTTTTTCTTCGATTGTCATTAATTAATAATTTATTTATTTAAAATTTTATTGTACACCTAAAACTAACAATACAGAAAAAAAAAATAATATACAAAAGGCGGTCTTATCGCTCGAGGCGATTTCTTACAGACAACCAACCATTGGATGGATTAGATGGAACGACGGTTTTGGGGTATCATGAGGTGTACGAAAGGTTAAATGGACATATATCTATAAGTATATAAACCGAATGAATATATAAATGAATATATATATACATAGACATACATATATAAATATAATAACTGAAATGCATCAACAATACACATACACCAACCACAATAACAAAAAAAATATATATATACATATGAATATATGTAAATATATACGCTATACAAGCAAATATTACATGCAATGTCTTCAGTTTAGTTGTGAAACGTAATGTTGTTTGACTAATCTTTTGAATATGGGCAGTGACTTAATTTAACCCAATTTTGTATATGAGAATGAAGTTAGCTGACATTTAATAGCAGTTATATTTTTTTTTATTTAAAAGTTAAGTATTTAATTATAAAGATGTAAAAAATATGGGTACTATGCCTGAGCATTTAATTGTTTGTGTAATAAAAAAAATTTTTATTATAGGTACAACATTTGCGACAGAAGTAATAATTTAATTAAAATCATTTAAACGGTGAAATATAATTTCAGGTTCAAATAAAACATCTATGATCGTATCTCTGTTAAGAAAACGAATGCAACAAAAAGAGGATAACGAGGGTAACAAAAATAAAAGACATAAAGAGAGAATGGAGATTGATAAAAAACTAGAAGTTTTGGAAAAAAATGCAAATAAATAAATAAAAACATTAAATTTTATTTTGTTGTTTTTTCTTACAAAATACCGACACGAAATATATAAGAAGCAAAAAACACTTTACACCGCTTTGACCGCTATGAATAAATAAATAGGTACACCCAACAGTTAAATCATAGTCCTGACCCCACACTAAGACCGAGTCTTGTTGTTGTCTTGTTGTCGAGGGTATCGAAAACTACGAGAGACTTTTCGGTCTCACATACACCCAGACGCGAGACAAATACTTGTGAGCCGTACAAATATTTGTCTCGGTGCCGGTATCGAACCCGCGGCCTCTTGTGTCACAGCAACCTCTACCCAACTGCGCCACGGAAGCTGTCAAGCTAAGTGCTGCCAGTTTTGTTGGTACTCTTGTTGTGTTATTATTTGTTGAATGTTACTAGTAACGTCTATGTAGCTTCCACCAAAGTAAAATGTACATTTTGCTTAGTATATAACGGAGCGAAGATTTTTGTGCCCCGATGAAATCTATTTTTTGTGTAGCGCAAAATATAAATTGTATGTATCAGCCCAGATACATCCCACTGCAGGGCACGGGCCTACTCTTCAATCGAGAGTACGATTGAGAGTGGTAAGGCCATATAGTACACCACGCTGGCCTATTTCGGGTTGGCGGACTTACATACCATAGAAATTCTTATGAATCGCTTTAGTATGCAGGTTTCCTCACGATGTGTTCCTTTACCGTTTTAGTGCGTGATGATTGACTATCAATAAATTGAAATATACATTATTAATAAATATTAACATAATAGCGACCTAGGCCCGGAGTTGTTGGAGAAATGAACTGGAAGACCAATAAAAAAAATGTAAACATTTCATATCAATAATGTAATAAGTGTATGGAAAATCATTAAATGACTTTTAAATTCGTCATCTAAGTAACTATTAATTACTGAATCGTAATCTTTAATACGTGGTCGAAGTTTTATTTTTTGGCGGTCACAATTTTGTAATATTGTATTCCATTCATCATCGGAACTGGGTGAACTATTACTATCTAAATCAATATTTCAACTCACAACTAAATATTGAAATGCCTCCGCAAAAGACATTTTGTTACTTCGAACGTAAATCAATTAATTGTTCCACTAAAATGCAGTAGGCATAAAATTGTGTTTTTTCAACATCAATCAATTTGTTTAATTTTATCATTGTTTATCACAGAATACAAGACGATAAAACTTTAACGTTTGTCAAGATTTACAAACTTTAACGCATAATGCAACCTAACCTTTTTATAGCTTTTTACACGCTTTATATTAGCTTCACTTGTATGTTTGTTTGTATGTTTGTATGTTTGTATGTTTGTATGTTTGTATGTTTGTATGTTTGTATGTTTGTATGTTTGTATGTTTGTATGTTTGTATGTTTGTATGTTTGTATGTTTGTATGTTTGTATGTTTGTATGTTTGTATGTTTGTATGTTTGTATGTTTGTATGTTTGTATGTTTGTATGTTTGTATGTTTGTATGTTTGTATGTTTGTATGTTTGTATGTTTGTATGTTTGTATGTTTGTATGTTTGTATGTTTGTATGTTTGTATGTTTGTATGTTTGTATGTTTGTATGTTTGTATGTTTGTATGTTTGTATGTTTGTATGTTTGTATGTTTGTATGTTTGTTTGTATGTTTGTAACCGACTCCTTAAGACGCGATTTTGACCCACTTTAAACGGACAGATTTCATTCAAATTTTGCACACCTGTCAAAGACCGATGAAAATACAATAATTCGATTAAAATATATGATTATCCTGATTTGATTCGCCAGGATTAATTATTTTTATAATTGATGACCATTGCTACTGACCACTAGATGGCGTGATAACGTCAATAATGAATGTTTGCACTATTCATCGCTAGATGGCGTTAACCCCTCAACCGCCGGCGAACCGCATTGCGGTTCGCCGAAAAAACATGACAGGTGCCGCGAACCGTCGCGAACCGCAATGCGGTATCCTGTGAATAAACAAATACCCTATTTAAATAAAATAAACCCTATTTCAATGATAGTAGGTTGCTTTTTGCTTGAAGCCGAGGAGACTCTTACGACATTTCGCAACTCGCGAACCGCAATGCGATTCCTGTCACATAAACCAATACCCTGTTTAAATAAAAATAAACCCTATTTCAATGACAGTAGGTTGCTTTTTGCTTGAAGAGCGAGGAGACTTACGACGGTCCGCGACCCTTCCGACAGTTCGCTGACATGACAGTTTTTTGACAGAAAGTCAATCGACGGTCGAGGGGTTAACCCCTCAACCGTCGGCGACCCGCATTGCGGTTCGCGCAAAAAACATGACAGGTGCCGCAAATCGTCGCGAACCGCAATGCGGTATCCTGTGTACACAGATCACTCCCACTAGATACCTCATGCAAGGCAGCGGTTGCGCCCAACACATATAAGCAATCAGAAAGATATAAACCGATGCCAAATGTCGCGTCATCAGTGTCGTCCAAGTAGTGGACCCGCACATGTCGTCGCACGTTAGCGAAAATTACATTTTGGGAACATAATATTACAGTTAAAAATGATTTGTTCAATAAAATGGCGTGCAAACAACTCAAAAAATAAAGTATCTAAAAAAACGCAATAAGTTTTCATCGATAACTAATATTCTTTAAATTTATTTGGTCCCGAGCGAGCTCAATTTATACTGGTTAATGTATCAATGTCAAACAGTCGAGTTCGGATGGAGAATCACCCGTCTCTTTTTCGCAGAGCAATAACCGTAATAAGCCATCTTTTTTTGGCGAAATCACGCGTTATTCTAGTGTTTGACGCATGTTTATAATATAATTCCAAGAAGTATCGATATTGTAAAACAATAATGTAAATTAATTTTATTAAATGACAATGCCACAAAATATATATTGATTGAAATAAAAATTGCAAATTAACATAATTACGTTATTTTATGTAATTTGAAATAGTTAAATTTGTTAACAAGGTACTTTTACAATATTTTTTTTATTTATTTTTATCTTTGGCGTAATTAAATTTCCTTTTTTCCCTCTGGTTGTATACGTTTTCAAATATAATGGGAGGGTATTTATCATAAGTTTTAGTATACTAAGCTTATTGAGAATCATTAGTACAAGCTATTGCACTAATTTTAACATACGTTGTATAAATCATGTCAAAAACATTCATAGTTCGTCAAGTGGGTTTCATCGTCAAATCAAATCAAATCAAAATATTCTTTATTCAAATAGTCTTTCACAACATCTTTTGAATCGTCCGTTTGTGTTACCACTGCTTCGGAACTTGTTGTAGCTGTGAAGAAGAAGCGGCGCAAGAAACTCCCTCAGCAACACGAACTGTCTTCTTTTTTTCTTTCTTTGTCGTCACTTGTCGATATTACATTTACTACAGGGCGTGAGGTTTAGTTATTTACTATTTCATATTTTTATCTGATCTTTTATATCAACACTTAATTTGGGTATTTCGCCATTTTGGTATACAAAAATACACGGTGAATAATAGAAATAAAACCGTTATATACTGAAGTATAAATCTTAATCTTATTTTATTCGTAGTTAGCAGTTGCCGGTTGGTATAATTTATCAGATCAGGCCGGTGAAAAAATATTATAAACATTTAACAAGTTGGTAATTATTAAGTTATAGAAGCGATCATAACACATGAACTTACTGGCAAATCGAACTATCGATACATTTTTTTTATTTATCGACTTATGCCTCATCTCTCCAGTGAAGTCCACGTGACCGCGCTGCAACCCGCCCACCCCCCGCGCAGTTCCCTTCGTTGGCGTTTTCGGTTCAAAACAAAACTATCGTAATGCGGTATCTATTGGGAGTGATCTGTGCCTGTGTATAAACAAATACCCTATTTAAATAAAATAAACCCTATTTCAATGATAGTAGGTTGCTTTTTGCTTGAAGCCGAGGAGACTCTTACGACATTTCGCAACTCGCGAACCGCAATGCGATTCCTGTCACATAAATCAATACCCTGTTTAAATAAAAATAAACCCTATTTCAATGACAGTAGGTTGCTTTTTGCTTGAAGAGCGAGGAGACTTACGACGGTCCGCGACCCTTCAAACAGTTCGCTGACATGACAGTTTTTTGACAGAAAGTCAATCGACAGTCGAGGGGTTATCATTGTTTTCTTCAAGTGTCAAATGCGAGTGTCAAAAAAGTGTCAAAAAAGCGTGGGGTGCTTTTTAAGATATTATCAAAATGATAATCCTTCTACGTATATCTGTCGATAAAATAATTATATCTATTGAAAACATGCACCCCACGCTTTTTTTACAATAAAAAATATATTTTTCTTATAGTATACAATATTCTTAATTCAAATTTTTTTAAATTTATTTTCTATTTTTAGTTGGGTTTTCTATATAAAGCGTGTTTTTTAGTTTTTTTTTTTGTATTCTCTACACGCTCAAAACAATGGAGTTAATAAGTTATAATACTAACTCTATGCTCAAAACGCCCCATAAACCGTTCCACTTGGGTTTGCGATCGTAACGCTCACGAGCAAGTGGAACGGTAAATATCGCGGTCGTGAGCGAGTTCGTTGTGAGCAGTGAGAGTCAAATGGAACGCACTGTAGATGTAAATATTTTAAGATTTCTATACTTCCTTAGCGAAAATATACAAATTAGTTCTACGATCACAAGTGCGCCATATTGTTTACAAGGTTTATCGCCAGATCCGTGAATAATTTGGTCAAATTTAAACAAAATCGTTGATTTTAAAATCGACGTCGTTTTAACAAATAAGTCGGGGTCATCGGGGTGAATAGTTTTGTTACTAAATTTTTTTTGGTTAGTGTTAGATTTTGATATAATTTTTTGGTACTAAACAGCAATGCATTAAATACCTATTTACAGGAGTTTCCAGAGATTTTAGATAATGGCCATCACATGAAAACATAATGTATCGTACAATTTATACATAATGCTACTGGCCAAGTCGATTTATTTATTTAAAACGTAAATAATTTTTAATATTCATATGATAATAACTTACGTAATAACTTTATACAGAACGTCCCTTAAGCAAGGACTAAATAAAATAATCGACTTGGTATTACATGGATCTCACAAATTTTTGAGGTAGAAAAACTGAGCTGCGAGACTTGGAATTTTTTTACAGGATGTTTTTGATGGTTATTATTATTCCTTTATCTTCGTAGTCTTAATCAAAAGATGTACTGGAAGAGTATTTAGAAGTAAGCTCTGACTAAAGTGTTAATGAAATAAAGAAGACTGAAAATATATTTTTTTTAGCCTGTACTGTCCCACTGCAGGGCAAAGGCCCTTTCCTTCCTCTACCCGTCCATATCCAAAGCTTTTATCCGCCAGTTGTTGTGAAAATGATCCAAGTCATTTTTCCACCTTCTGCGTGGCCTACCACGTGGTCTTTTCGTGTTTTGCGGACTCCATTCGGTAGCAATCCTAGCCCACAGCTCCTCTAACATACGACGGACGTGGCCTGCCCAGTCCCACTTTAATTTGGCTGTTTGTTGCCCAACGTCCACGAGATTTGTTCTGGTGCACAGATCTCTATTTCTTATACGGTCACATAATTTTACACCTAGGATACTGCGCTCCATAGCTCGCTGGCAAACCCCGAGATCGAACTTTTGCACTTTAGTCAAGGACCAGGTCTGAGAGCCATATGCAAGGATGGGGAGGAAAATAAAATTATACGTTTTTTATTTTACAATCTTGCATCTTTCGTATAACATTATTGGAATCTAATAATTATTTAAATAAAACCGACTCATAATCAAACTACTTACAATTTAGAAATTGAAAGTTGTTTGATAAAGTGAGAACTAACAAGAAAAGATAATTAAAACGAAACTGGTGGCTCGGTACCACCATTTTTATCTACGTTTTGGAAGTATCAACGCTCCCTCTATATCATAAACACTCGTAAGGCACGTATGTATATTATAATTTAAAACTGGAAAAAATCTTATTTACCTATTTTAATTGGCTATTAATCTAAAAGTACAATTTTGAAGTCATTTTAATGTTTAAATAACCTATATATTTATACTTAAAACATTATGTACTTTATTTACAAAGTTGTACTTAAAAAAAATATGTCTATTTGAAATAATAATTAGTTACAATAGGGAATATGCATGCCATTTTTTTATATTTTTAATCGATTCTGTATGTTATTACATTACCAGAAAAAAATATAAGGCTTTATAAATATCAATCAAAAAAGTACAAAAAAATAATAAAAACTGCTATCAGTTTCGAAGCATTTAAATGCTATTATGGCGCGACCTCGCTGTGACGTCAGAGTCTACTATGTCAGCAACGTAGTATTTGGATTAAGCTTCTTTTATTAATTGCTACATAACTGTATTTCGTCACAAAATAATCCATTTTTTATAATATAACGGAAACACTAAATAACTCTTAAACAAACGTAAAACAATACACCCAACAAGCTAAAACTTCATAAGATAGTGTACTCTGTCGTCACTTTCCTTTTCAAACGATTCGAAAAAATTGCGCGGCAATTTTGAAATGTAATTTTTTAAGTATTTTTTTTACCGATTTAGAGTTGATGAATTTAAAAAATATCTTATTGATATATTTCTATATCAATAAAGATTACAACAAAAAATATTTGACTTATTTTGGAGTCTCATGCATATTCCCTATTATTGAAAGTATCAAAATATGTTCATTCAATTACCCCAGTGTTGCAATGCGTAAATTCAAATTTCCCAAAATGCCATGAGATTCTGGTAGACCAATTTCCTCTTCTGTATAATTCTGATGCCATTTTAAAGCATTAGTCACTTCATTACGAATTCTTGTCTTTTAGAAGGTATACGATATTGGGACTTAAATGGTCTATCAGACAGGTCGATACTCGAAAATAATTTTAGTTTTGTTTCAGTTATGGCGTTATAAACAAACATGCAGGACTTTTGTGGAAGAACGGAAAGAAATCGTGGGATGGTAATGTTGATTAAACATTTTATGCAACGAAAACCTACTCGCAATACCTTTAACTATAAACATTTATTTACTGGTGGTAGTTCTCTCATATGTGAGAGGCCATCTGGGTGTCAAACAGCAGTGTAAATGCACTGTTGTGTTTCGTATTGAAGGGCATTGTAGCCAGAGTAACTACTGGACATATTGAGACTTAACATCTTATGTCTCAGGATGGCGGGCGCAGTGGAATGCCAAGCATTGCTTTGTAATTCAAGGTGTTGTTTGGTTTTGCTACTATTTATGAACGGTCGTATCGCTTACCATCAGGCGAACGGCATGTTCGTCTTGCCATTAACTGCAATAAAAAATATATATATATAATTATATACCTACTAAGTTATTGTCAACAAATTAAAACATTTACTCACAATTCGCCTGAACAGTGACCAAAATATGTACCTACTCCTCGTATGGTGTAAACTGATAAGTCCAATATTGAAAATCAGCATTACTATTCAGGCGGTATTTTAGTGTTTAGCTAGATAAAAGTAAAAATGTTGGTACACACAAAATATTTATTTTTAATAACCATGAATGCTCATCAATGGCAAGACTACCATGCCATTTGCACGATGGTAAGAGACACGACAGCTCATGGACAGTGGCAAAACCAAGCAATGCTTGGCATTTCGCTCGCCATCCTGAGACATAAGATGTTAATTCTCATATGGCTACAATTTCCTTCAGACCGGAACACAACAGTGCATTTACACTGCTGTTTGGCGGGAGAAATAATCATTGCGTTGGTACTTACCCAGGCGGTCTTTCACATGTGAGAGACCTACCAACATTGAATATTAATATAAAGTTGCTCCTGTCTAGTAATAATAAAAAAACACAGCTCTTTCTCTCTATGTATATATTTGATGTTTTATGTTTATTTTAATATCATGGTTTGTAAGTGCAGCGTGCGTGGACTACATCGACACTCTGCCATATGACTGCAAGAACCACGTGACGAACGATGTCAAAAAGGAATGGGATGAGAAGGCGAAGTGCCACCGCGTGGCGCAAATGCCACGCGCTCCCGTCGGAGGGGAGGACACTAAGAGGGGGGAGTTTCCCTTTATGGTAAGAAGTTTTTTGGTATCACAAAACCCACATTTAAAACAAATATCACTTATCTTAGTGCCGGAATCGCAAAGAAATAGCTCTAGTTTTAGCTTCAAATCCAAATCTATATATTAATAAAGGGTGTCTCAGAATGTTTTTCGTTTTTAGATGTTAAATAAAATAAAAACAATATCAATTAAAACTCGTTTTATTTATTGTTAAATTAAAGAGCAGTTCTTGAAGTTTATTTATGAAAAACAATCGTCTGCAAATGCGCTCCATTCGCTTCTTCACACTCATTTAACCTGGAGCTAAAATTTGCAATCACTCGTTGGAGCATCGCTCTTGGAATAGAGTTTATTTCTTCAGTGATTCTTTGCTTCAAACATTCAGGTTGGATGGCAATGGATTGTAAACTTTACTTTTTAGGTAGCCCTATAGGAAAAAATCAGCAGGCGTTAAATCAGGGCTCCTCGGTGGCCAGTTGATATCTCCTCGGTGGCTTATCACTCTTCCAGGGAATAAATCGTGAAGAGCATCTAATGAGTCATTTGTAACATGAGAAGTGGCTCCATTTTGCTGGAAAAAGGTGTTGCGGTTGTAGCCATTCTGGTTTTGCATTTCTGTAGCCAAAAAAGTCCGGATCGTATGGCAATATCGATCAGAATTAACGGTCTGAGTTCGACCTCGGTCATCCTCAAAAAAATAAGGACCGATAATTCCTTGACTTGATATGGCAGCCCAAACAATAACTTTTGGCGAGTGTAAGGGCTTCTGATGCAGTTCTAGCGGATTCTCAGAAGCCCAGTATCTGCAATGTTGTTTATTCACGTGACCGTTGATGTGAAAATTCGATTCATCGGAGAACCAGATGTTATTGAAACTCCTAAAACGGTTTTTCATTGTCCTGCAGAATTCGACTCGTTTATCAGTATCATCAGGCTTCATTTCTTGAACAATAACAATTTTATAGGGGTGAAAATGTAAGTCTTTCGAAATAATGCGATGAACCGTAGATTTGTTTAAATTAAGAGAAGCTGCGCGTAATCTCAACGACTGTCGTGGGTCGTCCATAACAGACTGGCGAACGCGGTCGACGTTCATGTTCGTTCTTGATGTCCTTTTGCGTCCAGACGATTTATCCGGCATTGTATTCCCAGTCCCTTCAAACTTGCACACCCAATGCTTTATTAAATTGGCACTTGGCACATGTTTTAAGCTTGTTAAATTAAAATGTATCCTGTAGAGACGACGAGCAACAGTGCAGGAATCGTTGTTTTTATAAAACGCTCGCACGCAAAACGCGCGCTGCGGTCCCGTGAAACGATTCATGGCTACTAAACTCAAAGAGAATTTAAATCACCACGTTAACTAAACTTAACAAGCCGGCCAAGCGACTGAGACCACTCCCCTCCCCCTGCTACCTGCGGTTGACGCGTAGTTGTCAATTCAAAAACGAAAAACATTCTGAGACGTAAGATCCTAAGATGTTTATAAAGCATAGATGCGTTGTCCGAGCTTTATATTGGCAAGACGTTTGGAAGGTAATTGCCTCACTTGCAATCAGTCACGCTTCAAACAGTGTCGCGGATACACGTTTCTCTGACTATTTGTATTCTCAAAACCAAATGCGGAAAAATAGATTAGTGTTGTCGCCGAAGTTTATAACACTATATTTGTGTTGCTATTATACATGATTTAGCGTGTTATGAATATTTGAATCCGGCAACATTGAAAAGAAGACAGTTGGCGGTTGTCAGAAGGAAACAAAAGGGAGAGTTCGAGAGATCTTCAGATTGCTGCACGGATTTCCATATTCACGAGGAGAACTATATTGATAAGTTCGGTAAAGTACATCTGGGTTTTGTGAGTAATTTGCTATGTTAAATGCTAACTTTGGTGTACGATGCTTGCTGATTAATAATTGAAATTGCTGTATCCATGGCAACATGTATCAATAAAGTTGGGAGTTTATATTATGTATGTTCTGATGACTAAAGTGTCCTAATTTATTTTATATTAGAGTGATTTAAAATAACGTACAAATTATTCTGAAACTGTGAAACAAAATAAATATTTTATTTAGTGCGCAAGTAATTTTTTATGAAATAAAATGATTAAATTCGTTCTCATGGCGACGTTTGACAACTCTCGCACGTTATCCCGTACTCGATGCTTGGTGCTACGTCACACGCGCTTGGGCCAATAACAGTGCGGCACTTATTGTTACGTAACTAGCGATGTCTATTCATCTTCTTCTAACTTATGTATCTTGCTTTTGGACTCATTCTTGGAACCAATTTGAAATTACTAATGAAATTACAATACGCATCGCGCCATTTTTTTGTGCCATTATGTTAGTGTATGACTAACGTGACCATTTATTTTTTGTGCCAGAGCGGGACATCTGTGGAATTAAGTAATAATAAAAAGTTTTTGGTGTTTTACAAGTTTTAAATAAAGAATATTGAATTACAAAAAATATCATAGCATTAAACACAAAATAGTGAGTTAGGCACGATTTATTAGCCCCAGTAGTGGCGTGACTTCCAGGTAGACATATAACGTGCTCAATAATTGTGGAAAAGTTATTTAAATCAAGATTGTTTTTTACGAAAATGTTGGAACAATTTGACCCAACCGTTTTCAGTAAAAGTTCGATAAAGCATTTCGAACGGGAATTATTTTTGATCATCGTTTGGTCTGTTTTCAAAAGCGGGACTATGTAGGCCTTGCTGGGGACATCGGGACAGACTTCCTGAAAGCGGAACTGTCCCGCCTAAATCGGGACGTATGGTCACGTTATGTATGACGTGTCTATTTGTAAAACGTCATTGTCTGAGGCACCCTTTACGTGATGCAAAAACTTTGGACCCCTTATTACGAAAATTGCGCGGACGCAGGAGCATAAAATTTGGCACACTTATAGTTTATGTGTAGGAGAAGTGCAGAACGCCAATATTTTTCAATAATAATGCTTATAAAGTACATTAAATCAATAAATAAAACATTACACACACTACCATGCATTTCACACACACATACATACACAAGTATTTGTACACGCATTGGTCAAATTGTTTCTTTTGTTTTTCATTTTGTCCATAGACATAGAGTACTGACATAGACATATCCAAAAAAAAGTTTTATTTGCCTCATTTAATATAAAAAAAGATTTTAATAATAATGCATAAAAAGTACATTAAATCAATAAATAAACCATTACACCTGTAGGGCGATTCACGTAATTTGTTGACGCGCCGATCAAGTTGCGGTGCGGTTGCGATTAAGTTTACGTTTTGGTGCAAAATGGTATTCTCGTAATTGTTTAGCTGCGCGTGAGCTGCGCGTCAACTGTACGTCATACGTATTTAGTATTTTTCTCATTAATATATGTATATTGATACGATTTGTAGGATGTTTCCTTACTATTAAAATCGAAACTGCACATGTGCTGCACGTTTTTAATCGGACTAAACCATCATTTGAGAGGTGAAATTAATAAGTAAATACCTAAGGATCAAGTTGCGATCTGTATCAACGCGCAGCAATAAAATACGTTAAAGCGCTCGCGTGACGCGAGCGTATTTGACAGCGGTTACGAGAATACGAAAAGGTCCGTTTTGATCGAAACTTAACCGCAACTGCACTGCAACCCCAGACTGCAACTGAACTTGTTTTAGTACGTGAATCGCCCTACTGAGCATTTCACAAACCAGCATGCATTTGACACACGCATACACGAGTATTTGTACACTTGTACACGTATACATACTCTGTGGTCAAATTGTTTTTTTTTTGTTTTTTAAGTACTCAAACGTCCCGACCCCCAATTTTGACAGATGACATTTGTCAAAGTCAATTTGACAGCCTAATCTTTAGCCCCTCGACCGTCGATTGACTTTCTGTCAAAAAACTGTCATGTCAGCGAACTGTCGGAAGGGTCGCGGACCGTCGTAAGTCTCCTCGCTCTTCAAGCAAAAAGCAACCTACTGTCATTGAAATAGGGTTTATTTTTATTTAAACAGGGTATTGGTTTATGTGACAGGAATCGCATTGCGGTTCGCGAGTTGCGAAATGTCGTAAGAGTCTCCTCGGCTTCAAGCAAAAAGCAACCTACTATCATTGAAATAGGGTTTATTTTATTTAAATAGGGTATTTGTTTATTCACAGGATACCGCATTGCGGTTCGCGACGATTTGCGGCACCTGTCATGTTTTTTCGGCGACCCGCAATGCTGTTCGCCGACGGTTGAGGGGATATAGAAATAGGGTATATTTTAAAAATTGGCATTGACGGGTGGACATGCAACTAGTTAGACATAGTTGAATGTCAAACAGAAAAGTTTGTTTACTGTGGTTTTATTGAATGTCAAACAGAAAAGTTTTATTTGACGAATACTACGTGTAATACTGAGCGCTTATACAAATTGTGTAGCAGTAAGATACATTTAAATGTACACGGACTATCATTATATGCATAAAGAAAGTTCTGTAGCAGCAATCTGCAATAACAACATTCAGGTACAAAAAAAATATAATTTGCTATTGCTGGTTCAAAGCAATTATTGTAGTTTACGATTTCAGTAATTGCATATATTTCAGGATAAATAAGCGATTTTGAGAGATACGTACATTTAAATGTGCACGAATTATCAGAATTAACAACATCATCATACAGGTATTTCATATAATTTGTTCAAAAAAGAAATTGGCAAATAACAGTCTTGGTCAAATCTGTGGTTATAGTAGTTTAGTTTTCGACAGTAGAACCTTAATAATGTTTGAATATTATATTTTAATAATGTATGAATTTCGACCACTGGGCGACCACTAGTACTAATAAATATGTTAATTATATTGCCTACGCAAATTATGGTGTAAAACAACGAAGTAGTTGCTTTCAGAATCACACACTTAACAAGAATTACAGATACTGCCAGTAAGGGCATACTGCAATACTTAAAGGGCGAGGATATTTAGTGGAATTTATGCTAAGATGTTTATAAAGCAAATGTTTGTAAAACGTCATTGAATTTATGCGCAGGCGCTGCTCGGCTACGGGCCCGACGTGAAGTCCTCGCAGTGGCTGTGCGCGGGCTCGCTCCTCAGCGACCGGTTCATACTCACCGCGGCACACTGCATCGCTAGCGACTCCCTGTGAGAAATACTATTTAAATAGCGCGCATACTCCATGCTACTACTCCCTTCCACATGGTTTCATTCCCCGTCCGCATTTGTGCAACTCCTGGGGGTTATTCTATACTCCGACACAAAGTTTGAATGTTCAAACATATACACATTTAAAAGGTACAAGTACTTTTACAAGGCTTCAATGACAATTGATGCTACTGCAGACAATAGGTACTATATATTTTAAAACAAGTGATGGCTTAATCTTAATAGATTTTTGGTTCATACTTCACAATGCAATACAATTTTCACATGGTGTAGAGGTCGGGTGCGGTTCGCGTCGCTGGGCGTGTGGAAGCGAGACGAGCCGACGGAGCTGTGGCAACAGCACGACATCTCCAATATCATCCCCCACCCCGACTACCGTGCGCCCAGCAAATACCACGATATCGCGCTCCTGCAGACACGGAAACCGTGAGTATCAGGGCCAGTTTGTAGCGTAGACAGAATTTGAATTGGCCACCACAGCCGCAACTTGTCATTTGCCGCAGTTCCAACTGTTGTAGGAACATATTACTTTAGCATATGCTTATACGCTCTCAATGCAAGGTACGGGCCTTCTCTACAGACTATAACCGAGTACGATTACGAAGGTTTAGAATTCAGACTGTTTATCACGCTGTTCCAGTTTAGCCTGGCGGACTTTACATATTATTGAAATCCTTGTAGAATCTATATGATATGCAGGTTTCCTTACTTTTACAGAAGATATATTTCATTATATCACTTTGTTAAAATTAATCAATGGTCCTAATATACCGTGTGCTCTCACTATTATCAGGGCTTGTTTATCATTTTACCTGTTTGTTCCAGGGTCCAATTTACCCTGGCATCTTTGCCAGCCTGCATACACACGAAGAATAAGAATCCATTTTTTGGACGAGGGTATGCTCTCGGTTGGGGCTACTTAGGACCCAGGAAGCCTCTAGCAAATGTTCTGCAAAAGGTATATTATTAACTAATATTATTTGAGAAAATACGAGACTCATCAAAGATATCAAATGAAAATTCCATTAAAAACCGAATGGTAAGTGCGGGACACTCCAGATAGAGAATCCAGCAATGAGAGAAAACCATCCCTCGCCGGTCGACAAAAGACTGACTTATTTATTGCTTCGTCACCAAAACAATTCCTAGCATTCTTTTTGTAGGTGGAGTTGAAAGAGTTTAGTGCCGCAGAATGCTCAAAATTGTATCGTGTTCATCGACACCTGAAGCAAGGCTATAACCATACCACGCAGATGTGCTTCGGTGATAAGGAGAATATCATCGACACATGTGAGGTAAGAACTCTATATCACTATATGCTTCGTCTATAAATCCTTCATCAAAAAGTGTCGCAAGTGGACCATTTTACCAAAATATATTGATTGATTTATCAATGTTCCTAAAAAGTATAAATCTACAGCCCATGACAGACGATCAAACATGCTGCGCCCGCACAGTGCGGTGCGCTCTACGCAATAGACAAGAGGAAAATAATTTGTAATTAGATACTAATGTCTTGGTGTGCGTCGAACCAGCCGCACAGACAATAATAACAATGTTTAGTGGACTGCCCTTCACACGATCGAATATGGTCCGGCGCGCACAAAGTTCGCGGTGCGCTCTGACTAAGTTCGGTGGTCGGTGGCGGGCTTTAGATTTATCAACAGTGGCCAAATATGCCACAGAACAGAGAATCACTGGAGTAAGCATATTCTGGAGTGGATACCGCTTGTTGGCAAGCATAGGATGAGAGTCCTATGTCCAGCAGTAGACTGCAACAAGCTGATGACGTTTTATGCATGAATATAAAACAGTACCAATAAACCCAATTGATTGCGCGATTTGACTGAATATTATTCAGGCCGCTAGCTGAACGGTCTAGTAACGAGGCTAGGCTGTTGATTGAACGGCTAGTTAAGCTAGTTGACTGCGACATACACAGTAAAGTGAGTCACCCAAGTGTAGTCAGTTTGCAACAAATTTGAGATAGACTGGTACGATTATATGATCCGAGCATACCTAACGGATCTCGGGATACTTAATGATTATAATGAGATATATTTATTCTCGACCAGGGCGACAGCGGTGGGCCTCTCAACATGCCTGGAGGGGAGGTATCGTACTGCGCTTTCACAGTGATGGGAGTGACCTCGTTTGGACTGCCGTGCGGGTATAAGGGCAGCGCGGGAATGTACACGCGAGTCTCATTCTATGTCGACTGGATTGAGAGCATTGTATGGCCTTGATCGAGCCTGGGGTATGAATTATATGTAGAAGACAAGCTGGCGAGGCGAAACAAATGCTTGGAGGATATAGCCAAATAAAAAATTCATTTATAAGAATAAGTGAAACACATGGATGGGAATATGAAAAAGCAAGCACATCCAGGTGTAAAACAAGAGATGTGGTTTGAATTACAGAAATAAAATGTTCGGTACTTTATTACATTAATTTCACAGTCATGCGCCGAGTCGATATTTGCATTGTTGACAATTTCAAATAAATATAGTTTTAATTCATTTGTTTTTCTTTTTTTGTATTGCAATAAATGGCAAGACGAGCATGCCGTGCGCCTGATGGTAAGCGTTACGACTGCTCATGGACAGTGCCAAAACACAACAACACAATTATTACAAAACAATGCTTGGTACTCGTCTGCGCTCGCCATCCTGAGACATAAAGTGTTAAGTCTCAATATGTCCAGTAGTTACTCTAGCTACAATGCCCTTCAAACCAAAACAACAGTGCATTTACCTACCCTATCCTAGTTGGTCTCTCACATATGAGAGATCTACCACCAGTAAATGCAAAGTAGCAATACATAATATATAGTGTAATGATTTCATTAATTTATTATGAATATTTTAGGATTATAGTGTGAGTAGTGGACATTTTGTTTACTAAATCATTATATTTTTATACGAATAACATTAAATACTCTTTCAAACTTAATGCTACAATTAAAGTGGCTTGTTTAAAAAGAAATTGATTTAAAATGTGAAAATGGAATGAGGTATTTTAAAAATGAAAAACAGTATCTTTTGATTGATGTCTTGTCGGTGTGTGGTCTGATCGTGTGATGTAGAAAAATGGATGTAAAACAATCAGAGAATAATATTGTTATCGAAAGAGACGGAGTTTCATTATTAGCCAAAGAAACCCTTCCTAGAACTTCAGTTATCCGGATACAAACAGAGAGGACCGTACGACAATCTGACGGCCATTCATAACAATAGTATAATATACTTAATGAGTTTGTATTCCCTTTACGCTGTGTATCCTATTAATTCTTTACAAATCGTTCGAAACTTTTATACCTTGACTTAGCGACTTCATGTATAGCCTGTCAATCTTGGAAATCCTGGGTTTTACTTCCAGGATAGTCACTCCATTTGTCGGCGAATTGTGCCATTGAACTTAATACTTATAATGTGAATTTATTCAATACTATACCATTTCTAATTCAAAAAGTTGCATTTGACATTTCATACTTTTATCATAAATAACTTTGTGCAGATGTAACTCACACAATTTCAATAAAACTTTCCGTAAAACCATGGAACTATGACGCTATTCTTATTTAATCACAGGATTTACAATCCATAATAACTAAATTTAAATTTAAATCCTTTAAATAAAGAAAAATAACAATTTTAACACTTTCGCGGACGGTCTCAGTTCAAGTTGTATTCTAATATGACACAATAAATTGCCATACAAATATATTTGGCGTGTAAATACGTTGTGTTCTATAATATTGAATATTAAAAGACAATATGACAAAAACGTTTTATCACGTTATCGTTTGCAAACGTCGTGAGATGTGATATGTATTATGATGGACACAACGTATAATAACGTATGGATACGTTGGACGTCATTATACGTTGTGTCGTATCAAAATCTCAAATCATGACGTACAATCACGTTGTATCCGCGAAAGTGTTAAACAACATACTTTTTTACTAGACGTCGGTACAAAGTCACGTCGTTAGGTCTTCCATGTGTAGAGTTGAGACTATGCAAACGGATTTGTATACGCATAATCGATAAAAATATAAAAATAATCGAGCAGTTTTAATCCAGTTGTTTTCTAATTTTAAATAGTACAAGTATCAGCTAATAACAAGCATACTATCAACGAACAACCATCAATAAATAATGTAATAATAATTTTAATAAAAGGCAATAATTTAACAATATTTTTGTGTATGTGGTGGCCTGTTGGTAAACGGACTGCTGAGACGCGGCTGCCCACATGTTCACGGTGGTCGCGGGTTCGAATCCCAGGGCAGACCTCTGACTTTTCGGAGTCATGTGTGTATTGATAGTCAATCACCATGTACTAAAACGGTGAAGGAAAACATCGTGAGGAAACCTGCATACCATAGCGGTTTATAAGAATTTCTATGGTGTGTAAGTCCGCCAACACGCACTAGGCCAGCGTGGTGGAATATATGGCCTAACCACTCTCAATCGTACTGTCGATTGTAGAGTAGGCCCGTGCCCTGCAGTGGGACGTATATGGGCTGATACAGATACAGAATAATAATTTATTACGTGGTATATTAAAACTTTATGATAATAAAAACACAATCAGTATATAACCAATCAGTGTTTATTTTTGAGCACACGTACGCCTCACTTTACAATTTGCATAATGACACTTCTCATTACCTTCCCATGACCTTCCCAGTTTTTCTACTATCCTACCGGAAATATAACCTATTAATAGATGAAACAAGAACTTCGAAGGCATTGACAATTATGTAAATATGTTGATAAATCAGGAGATATTATACAATGAATTATCAATTATATTCGTACAAGAATTATCATATTATATATTAATAGTTTTAACGGAAGTTCTGTGCTAAAGTTAATATTAATATTTTTAAAGTAGATACTCAATAGTCCAACAAAATATAATTCACAATATTTCAAAATAAACTCTAAATGGTCATAATAACTATCTGGTGACATTATTGTCTTATGAAATAATATTGCGTTAGTTAATTGTATTTATTCATGAAGTATTTTCTAGCAGTTGTTGTTATTTTCTAACACTCGGCCATCCTGCGTTTGCCGTGTACCACCACGGCGCGGCGCGGCGGTGCTCAGGCTCGTCGATTGCTGCCAACTTGTTTGCCATCAGCACTCTGTAAAATAAAAATAACCAAGAGTATTTGTTCATAATAATAAAAGACAACTTAACAGCTCCTCTCACGATTTGCACATAAGTAGATCAATAATATATATTTTTTTCCCAACCCATTTTACTTTGCCACCTATTGTTTCTGTTGTCACATAGACTATTATGTTGTCACACAGACTATTATGTTGTCACATAGACTATTGTGTTGTCACGCAGACTATTGTGTTGTCACATAGACTATTGTGTTGTCACATAGACTATTGTGTTGTCACATAGACTATTGTGTTGTCACATAGACTATTTTGTTGTCACATAGACTATTGTGGTGTCACATAGACTATTGTGTTGTCACACAGACTAATATGTTGTCACATAGACTATTATGAAGTCACATAGACTATAATGAAGTCACATAGACTATTTATTAGACTGACTGACTGCTGACCCACTCATTTTCCTATTTCAATATTCATTCATATCATCCAAAGGTAGCCGGGAAGAAATTACCTATTTTTTCTATATTTGTGCAATAAAGGATTAAGTAAATATTATATTATCAAGTAATTATGAAGTCACATAGGCTATTTATTTTAGTTGTCACATAGATTGTCTAATATTCAGTATCATAATAATATCACTGACAGTTTTTTATAACTTTTGTCACACCAACTATTTATATTTTTACTTTTGTCATATAAACCCTGTTTCTGGTACGTTTATCAGAATTCCATTTCCAATGTGTTTTTGTCACACAGACTATTATTTACTTTACATATAAATTTGTCACACATACAAATTTTGTTAATTGTATGTTTCCAGACCTAAATACCGGTTCCAAGACTTAGTCCATACTATAAAATAACTAAAGGTAGTATAATTGTTGTAACAATAAATGATTTTATTAAATGAATAACATGCTTTTGACAACTATATATTTAATAAAGTACAATACCACCTATATTTATGTCCTAAAGAATACTAACTATAATAAAATACTTAAGTAACAACCAATATTATACAAGTTTTTAACTTTCTAATAAATCAATTAAATCATCTCTGTCTAGTTCCTCATTGCTAGATGAGCTATCTGTATATGCAACAACTGATTTATATGGTCTTAATGTCTCGCTAGAAACTACTGCCGTAAATTTTTTATATCCTTTCATACCTTTCACAGCACAAATGGTATACCGATCTATATCAGATGATGCTTTGCAAATTTTGTACGGACCTGTATAGAGACTTTTAAGCTTTTGTGTTACTTTGATATTGGCATCTTTGGTAACACCCCCTTTCCAGAGAACGAGATCACCCACTGAATACTTAATACACTTTTTATGTTTACGATCAAATCGTTCTTTCATGATTGCCATGTTTCTGTCAATGCGCAACTTTGCAGTATTCCTCCTCAGAAAGTGCTTGTTGTTGTAAATCGTGGTGTTGTAATTCTTCCATAGGAAAAGCTGGTAACCGAGTATTGTCATGGCTAAACATGAGTTTAAATGGTGGGAAGGAAGTAGTAGAATTTGGAGTATTATTTATTCCCCAAACTACATCGAGTAATTTGTCATCCCATAAATTTTTATCCGTCAAGAATAGTGCGATTTACCCGTTCAACTTGACCATTAGATCTCGGACTAGCAATTGCGTTAAAAACATGTTTGAATTGGCACTCTTCAGCAAACTGTTTGAAATAACGACTTGTAAAAGCTTTACCTCTATCTGTAATTATGCGAACTGGATTACCAAATTGAGATATAATTTCTTTAAGATGTTTAATTGTTTCTATTAGTAGGGGAGCCCAAGAGGGGATTTGAAGAGTAACTCGAGCGCGTCAGAAAACTATATGAGGAGAAACCTTATTCCTTGTAATGTACTCCTACCATATATAAACCCTTTATATAGGGGCGTGCTCCGAGGACAGCCCGTTAGATTTGTAAAAAAAAATCAATCCTCAGAAAAACTCGAGCGCGTCAGATTAATGGCAGGTAAGTTAAATACATACAGAACAGAATATATTTCAATAATCTGATGATTTTAGCGTGGCATAAGGAAATGGGTGAGAGGCAAAATTGTAAGAAAAAAACGTCACTATGAAATACTCGAGCGCGATTAATTTTTTTTTATTTTTAAGGAAATCCTGTAAGAATTACAGAATAAAAATAATCTGACGATTTTCATGGGGCGATGTAGCTTAAACCATAAATAAAGTGTGGCGCGTACAGCTGCTGAGAACTGAATTGAAACTCCGCGCCTCTTGTTTCCTTTTCACTTTTTCTTTATATTTCACTCTCTCGCACTATCCCCAAACCAAATTAGAGCCGACTTAGTTTCTTGGTAGCCAACTTCCTGAAGCATACGAAGATATTGTCATAACACCTGACATATCAGGAGATACTTTTGATTCAGGTACGTTTTTTTAAATACTATAATACAAAAGAAAAAGGAAATTTAAAAGTTTATAACCCTTCCTTTTTACAGAAACATTCCTTTTTACAGAAACACAAAATGAAGAAGAAATTGACCAAGGACGAAGCAATTTTGAAGATGGATCCAGTGAGGATGAAGATTAAAAAATTGTTTTAATGTTTTTTAATCTATTTCATATTAATAAATAATAATAAAATTACACTTACATATATGCGTAATAATTTATTCCACTCAGAAATTGGAAAAATTATTATTTTCTTTGAAATTAAAAGATTAAGAATATTCCTTCATATATTTGTCAGATTATCATTTGGGACGACTAGAACATCAAGTTAAACAGTTTGTGTAAAAATCTGATGCGCTCGAGTATTTCAATGTCACGATTTTTTTTTACATTTTCAAAAATCTGCCATGACTTTTGACCACACCCAAATCGTCAGATATTTAAATAGGACACTTTTTTGAGTTTTCTAAATATTCCCTTCGAATATCTGACACGCTTGAATAACTTCTTTTATTTATTTTTTTCTACCCTTTTCTACAGCCATCCTCCCCTTATTACTCGTCAGAATAATATCTCTCGGTTGTTAAAAAAACAAAGCGGGTAAGCACCGTGAATATCTGATGCGCTCGAGTATTTTTATGTAAGTGAAATTTTTAACATTTTTGAAAATTAACACACCCTCTCCTCCCCACTAAAATGGCAAAGTGAACATACATTATTTTTCGTTTTAGGCCCAAATCTTCACAATCTAATCGGTCCCCATGACGCTTTAGTAACTGAAAATTTAGCGGTCCGGCCTCCCCTACTATATGGAACTACAATTCTTAACCGCTCTGGCAAACACAAATTTTGTAAATGAATCGATTGCGACTAACACATAGCTGTTTCCTCTTCTAGTTTTAACAAATGGTCCTAAATGGTCCACGTGAAGGGTATGCATAGGTATTGGAATTTTTTTAATTGGATGTAATTCGCCCTGTGTTTTGCCATAATTCCCCTTACCATAAGCACATTGCAAACAAGAATTAATATATTTCCGAATGAATTTCGTCATTTTGGGGAACCAAAACTGTGCTTTCACAGCTGCTTCGCATCTTTCGAAACCCGGGTGTCCTATCTGGTCGTGGTATTTTTGCATTAACCTATATTTTGCTAATTTCGGTATCACAAAGCGATCACCATGTAAGGTCTTTCTGAAATGTTGATTGTCCTTAATCATATAATTGTTTTTAATATCGGGATTGTCTGTTTGGCCTTGCAGCTGTGAAATAATGTTTTGTAAATTATCATCCTGTAATTGTAGTGTAATAAGCCAATCAGATTCCTCAATCATGCAAATATTACTATTGACCGGATTTCGACTCAGAGCATCTACGTGTTTCATTTTATCTCCTGAGCGGTATTCTATCTGTAAATCGTAATCTTGTATTGTTAACCACCAGCGTGCTATGCGTGGAATGAGATCTTTTTTACTCAAAGTTGTTCGTAGTGCAGCGCAGTCAGTAACGACTTTTACTGGAATTCCTATTAAATAAATTCGAAAGCGCTTTAACGAGTCAACAACAGCTAAGGTTTCCAATTCATAACTATGATAAAACTGCTCCTCTTTGAATGTTATTCTACTAAAGTACGCAATAGGTTTTAAAAAAATTGTCAAATTGTTTTTGCATTAGGATCCCGCCTAAGCCATATTTACTGGCATCGGTGTGTAATTCCGTTTCCGCGTTATTATCATAAATTCCTAGAACTGGTCTATCAACTAACTTTTTCTTAAGGCATTGGAATGCATTTTCTTGTTCCATTCCCAATATCCAAGTTGAATCTTTTTTTGTAAGTTTGGTTAACGGTAACGCTATTTCGGCAAAACCTCTAATAAATTTTCTAAAATAAGAAGTAAGTCCTATGAATTGTCTTATCTCATGGACATTTCGCGGGCGTTTATATTCAGAAACACAATTAATTTTAGCTAAACCCGGCCGAATGGTTTCTGCTTCAATTTCGTGTCCTAAATAGTTCACACTTGTTTTCAGAAAAGCACATTTTTTTAAGTTTAACTTTAAATGGGCTTTTTGCAAAAGTACCAAGACTTGCTCTAATAATTTCAGTCCTTTTTCTACGGTCACTGTGGGTAACATGACGTCATCTAAATAGCACGCTATATCATTAGTGACGTCATTAAGAGCTATGCGTATTAACCTGGAAAATACAGCTGGTGCATTGGCCAAGCCGAAAGGCATTTTTAAGAACTCAAATTGACCTGCTGGAGTGACGAACGCAGTTTTAGATATTGAATCTTCAGATAGCCTTAACTGATAATAACCTTGGGCAAGATCAAGGGTAGTAAAGTAAACCTTTCCTGATAGTTTTGATACTTGATCATCAATATGTGGTAGTGGGTAACGATCTTTTACTGTTTGTGAATTTAAAGCTCGATAGTCAATGCACAATCTGTAATCTCCCCCCTTCTTTTTCACTAATATGACGGGACTAGCATATTCGGATACGGACTCGCGAATAATGCCAGCTTCTAACAGATCTTTAACTTTCTCATTAATTATTGCATTTTCTTTAAAAGACATTCTATATGGTTTGTAATAGACAGGTTTATCGGTAGTAGTTTTAATACTCATTTCAATTAAATCAGTACATCCTAAATCTTTAGTATCTTTTGCAAATACATGACTCAATCTAACCAAAAGCCTCATCAGTTTGTTTGTATCTGAACCGTCTAAGTCCCCCATATCAACTGTACCCAGACCCACTAGCTCTTTGTCTGTAGTAATATTATGGTCAGAGGAAGTATCAACTTGTAACACGTCGTTATTAGTAGTATTATTTGATAATGTATCTACAAGCTCAGCTCGAGCTATTAATTTATGAGCTGGCCAAAAAATATCATGACGACTCAAATTTATAACTTTTAAACGACTTTCGATACAGACAATTCCTCCAGGAATTATATAACATATTTTACCCAGTTGTACATAAACCGAATTTACAAGAAAATTTAAATCGTTATTTGACTCAACATCTACAAATATATCTACAAAACAGGAACATAGCGAAGGTAAAATTGTTTCCTGCTTTAAACAAACATTGTACTTAATTTTATCGCTAAAACAATCTATGCGTGCGAACTCAAAATAATCTACAACATCGTCAGTTTTAATAAAAGTAGCAGAATTTGATGTTATAATTAAGTTAATTCCTGGCTGATTTATCATAGACTGGCCAATAATTAAATCTACATCACGTAGAATATGCTGCGCTATTTCGAGATAGCCTTTAAGACATACGTTATCTATGTATATGTTATTTAAAAACACTTTACCTAGCGATTTTGTTTGAGCTCCACCAAATCCTTTCATTATCATATTAGACGATTCTTTTTTAAGTCTTAGTCGTTTTACTATTTCCAAAGTTATAATATTTATTTTGCTACCTGTATCAATATATGCGATTAGTTTTAAAGTCCCAACATTCACAGGACGTTGGTAGATGCTCAATTCATAATCGCTTTCCGTATAGAACACGTTACGTACCTGTTGTATTTGAGTTCGCTGCTGTGACTGTAAATTACTCGGCGTTGTCGCAAACCAGCACGATGTTGTAGTGTGACCCATACGTTGACACGTTTCACATCGCTGCTGCATTCTACATTCCCGAGCTTCATGTCCGATTCTTCGGCAAACGTAACAGCGTTTTGTATTAAATGACTGCGCCACCGCTGTTGCAGATTTTTCGTCGTTTGTTCCTCGGCGCCAACTTGATTTTCGAGTTGAAATACGAGCTTCGATTTTCCTGTAATTTTCCAACGATGAGAGATACCCGTAGTAAAATTCTTCAGGTTCCTTACACTGGAATGCTTTTGCGTTAGCTTGTAGTTCTCCAGGCAGACCACGAATGATACAAGATATTGCGCGTTCTCCCTGAATATCACATTTCTTAAGAAGAGAGACCTTGTCATGGAAATATTTCGTCATCGTTTCACTCTCAGTCTTAGTTCTTGTAAGCATCCGTTCAAGGCGATCAACAAAATCTACAGTTCTTGGAAAAGCCGATTGTAAGGACTTCTTCCATAACTCCCATGTAAGATTATAGTCATCTAAATCGTCGTACCAACGCCTTGCGGAACCACGTAATCTTAGTTGCATTATAAACTGACGATAAGTATTATTCCATCCATATACATCGCCAAGCTGATCAATTTTATGTAGCCAGGTGGTTACGTTACAAGCATTATCTTCCGGATCAAATTTTGGAATAACTTCAGCGTCAACGTGTGTGACGTGTGTCCTATGCCGTTTTGTAGCAGGATTCGTAGGCGTATCCAAAGAAAAAAAAATATTTTCTACCTCGTCGGATGATATGGCGTCGAAGATCGACGCTTTTGTATTCCGAGACCGGCAGCGTAAGGGCCCGACATTACGAAAATATCCCACTTCTGAGATATTACGTGGTATATTAAAACTTTATGATAATAAAAACACAATCAGTATATAACCAATCAGTGTTTATTTTTGAGCACACGTACGCCTCACTTTACAATCTGCATAATGACACTTCTCATTACCTTCCCATGACCTTCCCAGTTTTTCTACTATCCTACCGGAAATATAACCTATTAATAGATGAAACAAGAACTTCGAAGGCATTGACAATTATGTAAATATGTTGATAAATCAGGAGATATTATACAATGAATTATCAATTATATTCGTACAAGAATTATCATATTATATATTAATAGTTTTAACGGAAGTTCTGTGCTAAAGTTAATATTAATATTTTTAAAGTAGATACTCAATAGTCCAACAAAATATAATTCACAATATTTCAAAATAAACTCTAAATGGTCATAATAACTATCTGGTGACATTATTGTCTTATGAAATAATATTGCGTTAGTTAATTGTATTTATTCATGAAGTATTTTCTAATAGTTGTTGTTATTTTCTAACAAATTACCAACACAACATAAACAAAAAACAACAACATGTATTACATGGATCTCACAACGATTCAACGATCCAAGTTGATTAATTTATTTAGTCCTTGCTTAAGGGACCTTCTGTATAAAGTTATTACGCAAGTTATTATCATATCAATATTAAAAATTCTTTACGTTTTAAATAAATAGATCGACTTGGCCAGTAGCATTATAACGATACATAATATCGTACAATTTATACATAATTACCAATTTTTCTTCGTCATGTTTTTCTAGAGTAATGTTGTACAGTTTCATGGACTGAATACACCCTTTCCCTCTCTATACCTCCCTCCTGTTATGCTTCATATATATATATAGCGGCCCGACCCAGCTTCGCCTGGGTGCATATATTTTTTGATTCCACTCCACACCAAATACATGTTATTTTTCGTATAAACTTTTGTATACTTAAACTTGACGTACCTATCCTACTATCCGGCTCAATCCCGTCTCATCCGTCTGTTCAGTCTCTTCCCGATCCGTCCCGTCCTTTCTCTTTATTATCCATCCCGTCTTATAACGTGCATCAATGACGTTTTACAAATAGACGCGTCATACACTAACATAATGGCACAAAAAAATGGCGCGATGCGATGAAACGCGATGAATAGACATCGCCAGTTACGTAACAATAAGTGCCGCACTGTTATTGGCTAAAGCGCGTGTGACGTAGCACCAAGCATCAAGTACGGGATGACGTGGCGAGAGTTGTCAAACGTCGCCATGAGAGCGAATTTAATAATTTTATTTCATAAAAAAATAAATTTGTGTGTACTTGCGCACTAAATAAAATATTTATTTTGTTTCACAGTTTCAGAATAATTTGTACGTTATTTTAAATCAGTCTAATCTATTTTTCCGCAATTTGTTTTGAGAATACAAATAGTCAGAGAAACGTGTATCCGCGCCACTGGTTGAAGCGTGACTAATTGCACGTGAGGCAATTACCTCCAAACGTCTTGCCATTATAAAGCTCGGACAACGCATCTATGCTTTATAAACATCTTAGACGTGCATTTACATTTCGTCCTATCAAATCTGTCAGCTATCCCAGCCCTCTCCCGTACCTTCTACTCTATTATATCCCGTCTCTCCATATCCATATACATATAAAGATTGCCTTATGAATTTTTGACATTAAAAACTTTAGCGTTTTTTATTGTCTATCCAATATTCCGTCCCTTATTTCAGCACCAAAATGCTGTTTTTCCAAAAAATATTGCACGCCATTAGTTTTTGTTAGTAATAAAGAGTTTGAGAGAGAGGTTTCGATTTTCTTTGACATAACATTTCAACCCTTTTTTCACCCCCTTTAGGAACGATACGATATATATTTATATCAGTGAGTTATAGCGAAGGAAAGGCCACTGTAAAAATTCGTGATAAAAATGACATTCGATCTTGAAAAGGAGTAAGCATAACTTCTTACGTGTGAACATTATTTATTTCATTGACCTATATTAATGTAGCTTGATATATTCTCCTTAGTTAATACAAAATAAATTTCTGAACGCATGCATAAATATTTGACAAACAAATTTAAATGAAAATCATTTTCATTCCTGTCATTAATTTACATCTTTACCAAAAATAAAATCTAAATTACGCCATTAATCTAATATTGCGGATATATTATGTTGTCGATTCGAAACCTTTATTTAAATACGTTATTTAATTTGAGGGAAGAGTTTACCATATCGACAGGGTGAACCATTTTGTATGGGAAAATGTTTTTTCTTTTATTTTACAATTTCGTCAATTAAATAGAGATAAAAACTATCCCATTTTCTAAGTTGGCACAAATAACACATATCTACAAAATTTCATTGTAATCAGTTAAGTAGTTTAGGAGTCCATCGCGGACAAACAACGTGACACGTGAATTATATATATTAAGATATATATAATACCTATCTACAACTATTATTCCATTATATACGGGTACAACGAATCACTAACTGCAAATGTAATCCTATACATTTATATGGGACTAGCGTTTGCCCGCGACTTCGTCTGCGTGTTTATTATGATAATATTCAATTCCGAATTTAATTTATATTTTTGAAATATGGTAATCAAAAATTTATAAATGTTTACTATTTCTCCTAATTCACAAAGTTAAATATATATGTTTGGAGTTATATCCCATCTTAATGATTTGAACCGCTTCCCGTTTGTTCCATAACGTATTAAGAAACTCCGTTTAAAAATATCAAGCCCTATTATTCCCTTTAGGTTCAAAAACAAAATACTCTGGAAACAATAGTTTAAATAATAAATGAAATTTTCATATACAATTTCATCCCTTATTTCAATCCCTTAGTGCTATGTTTCCAAAAGTAGTTCACGCCATTATTAACTTTTTAAATTTAGTAGCTGAAATACAAATTTTCATACGAATAACTTCAGCGGTTTCGTATTTACATACAACATTTCAACCCTTATTTTCACCCCTTTAGAGTTAAATATACAAAAAACTATGCAGTTACTCTTGTTTCTAGATGAGTAACTAAAGTGTCAAGTTTAATATCTGCAACTTCAACGGTTACGATTTTCCATACAACAGTTTTTAACCCTTTCACCCTCTTAGGGGTTGAATTTCCTAAAATCCTTCCTCAGTGCTACCCTTGTCGTAATAGGATCCCTTATGTAAAATTTCACGTTTCAAGCTTCATTAGTTTCGGCTGTGTGTTGTTCCGAGAGTTCGGTTCTACAAAACTTCAATCCTTATTTTAACCCCTTTAGGAATAATTTTAGATAAACAAAGTATGCAGTTAGTTTTTTTTTAAATGACTAACTAAAATGCAAAGTTTGACAGTTGTAGCTTTAACGGTTTCGATTTTCCATACAACAGTATTTTACCCTTTTCACCCCGTTAGGTGTTGAATTTCCAAAAATCCCTTCTCAATGCTACCTAACGTCATAATAAAAATCGTTGTGTACAATTTCACGTTTCTAGCCCCAGTAGTTTTGGCTGTGCGTTGATTAGACAGTCATTAAATCACCCTAGTCTCGCAACACTTCAACCATTATTTTAACCTCTTTAGGGTTGATTTTAGATAAACAAAGTATGAAGTTAGTTTTCTTTTTAAATGATTAACTGAACTGCCGAGTTTGACATTTGTAACTCTAAAGGTTTCGATTTTACATACAACAGATTTTAACCCTTTTCACCCCTTTAGGGGATGAATTTCCAAAAATCCCTTCTTAGTGCTACCCTACGTCACAATAGGAACCCCTGTGGAAAATTTCACGTTCTTAGCTCCAGTAGTTTCGGCTATGTGAAAATCAGGCTTCTTGATTTAACCACAACGAAGTTATGGGGGGTTGATAATGGTCTGAATTGCTTCGAGAAAAGGATGGTACGACTGTGCCGCTTTTTAGATCGACTTGGAGGGACTTGGACAGATCAAAGAACGTTCTATAGAACTATATGACACCGAATTTCGTTTGCAATAATTTTATACAGTTGAGTTTAGTTTTTTAATTTATGGCTTTTTCCTAAATACGACAATTCCGCCAATGTCAAGTATTGGAAAGCACAGATTATATAAAAAAGCGTATTAATTGTGAAAATTACAAACGCAACAAAAAAAGGAATTTTTGATGAAACTTAAACAATAATGCATTTAATCTACACTAATATTATAAAGAGGAAAACTTTGTTTGTTTGTTTGGTTGTAATGAATAGGCTCAAAAACTACTGGACCGATTTTAAAAATTCTTTCACCATTCGAAAGCTTTTTTTTTTTTTTAACGAGAGTAAAGCTCCTTTAGCCTTCCTTCCGACACTCGGGGGAGATCGGAAGGGGCGTGTCGGGGTCTCCGGCCTTCCAGCCTGTTATCAGGCTGGGTCCCTACCGAGATCTAAAAAGATCTTTTGCCGGCATACCGACTAAAACCTCTCGGTGGCCATCACGCGCGTTATGGGTGACAGGCGATGTGGACAGGCGAATGGCGCCCATTTAACTCGCCGTGTCACCCGGCGCACGGCCAAATATGGCTCCTCACATGTTGGGAGGGCGCAGATGCCCCCTCTTTCCCTACTTCGGACGCCCATGGTGAGATGGGCGTCCGCGACTGATACGAGGCCACACGTTCTGCCGCCCATCTTGGGGTCACTCCCGACGTGAGCACACAGCCCCCGCTGTGTGCTTAGCGACCCCGATGACCCCTTTTAGTCGCCTCTTACGACAGGCAGGGGATACCGTGGTGGAATTCTGGCGCCCCTTGACCACTGGGCGGGGCGCCGGGTCAGCCATTGTCATTCACCCGGCGCCTCCTTCTCGGTTGGCGACGGCGGGTGGGATCGTTCCGCTCACGATCCCGCCCCGCGCTCTCCTTCTGTGAGATGATGATCTCACAGAAGGTAAGCATGGCCTGCCATGACCTCCTACTCTCAACCATGGAAGGAATCACGGCTGAGAGTGAGAGGTCCTCTCCGATGGCTGCTCGGAGAGCTGCGCGCTCCTCTTCCCAAGCTGAACACTCCGAGAAAGTGTGCTGGGCTGTGTCTTCCGGGCAGTTGTCACAATGGTGACACACGGCGGACTCTTCCCTTCTTGCCACCCGCCACATGTATCTGCCGAAACAGCCATGCCCCGACAGAACCTGTGTCAGGCGGAACGTCATCTCGCCGTGGCGCCTGCCCAGCCACTGGTCTAGGACAGGACGCACTGCCGCGATGGTCCAAACACCAGCACTGGGATTGTTCAGCCTGGTGCGCCACTCCTCCACTGCAGCCGTGCGGAAGGAGGCCCGAACGGCCTCGACTTCTCTAAAGGCTGGTAGCTCCCCACGACGGGACGCCTCCTCCCGCCAGTGGTAGGCTGACGAGAGGGCTCTGGCGTCAATGTCCCAGGGCAGGAAACCAGCCAGTACGCAGGCCGCCTCATGGGAAATCGTGCGATAGCCCCTGACCATTCGCTGCGCCACCGCTCGCTGCGCTGGACGCAGGAGGAAAACACAGCGCCTGTCCAGGGACTCGGCCCAAACGGGGCAACCGTAAAGTGCCATGGATCGCACGACTCCCGCGTACAATCTTCGGCAAGGGATGCCGGGACCTTCGAGGTTGGGCAGCAGGCTTGACAACGCGCCTGCCGCCCGAACCAGCTTCGGCTTTAGCTGGGTGAAGTGGGCGCGGAAGTTACAAAAGATAGAACCATAAAATGTTATAATTAATTGTAGATCTTATATATATCTACAAAAAAGTCCGCGACACACTATACCTATCTATGTCGAGTGAGGCACAACAACCACATTTTTATTTAAAAATCTTGAATTTTTTTTTTGGACTACATTTAAACGCGTTTATTTTACTCATGCTATTAATCCTTATCAAAATAAATAATTTCATCAATAAGTACAGTTTATGTTGATAATATTTGGTCTTTGAATTATTAAAATTGGACGTTTGGTTTTGAAGTTGTGGTGAAATTAAAATATTACGATTTCTGCTGCACGGCCCGTTGTATAAGATATATATGGATGTTTGTGGAGAGAAGGGACATAAAGTAAAATAGAATCGAAGGTACGGGAGAGGGCTGGGATAGATCACAGATTTGTTAGGACGAAATTTAAATGCACGTTATAAAACGGGATGGATAATAAAGAGAAGGGACGGGACGGATTGGGAAGAGACTGAACAGGCGGATGAGACGGGATTGAGCCGGACAGTAGGATAGCTACGTCAAGTTTAGGCATACAAGAGTTTATAAGAAAAACAACATGTATTTTGTGTGGAGTGGAATCAAAAAATATATGCACTCAGGCGAAGCTGGGTCGGGCTGCTAGTTAAAAATATACAGCAAAATTAATCACTTTTACCGAACAAGTTACAAAATGAAAACTAAACCTTGGACTAAATACCATTACAACAAAAAATTAGAGTTAAATATTATTTACTTCAATAAATTTAACAAGAGTATAAATAAATGAAGTATTAGTGAGAGTTAGAAGGAAAGACATATTAACAGGCCTAGGGATATCAGAAAATAAAAATTTATATAAAGAAGAGCGGAGATTTATACAGCTATAAAAGATATTTATTTAAAGATATCTAGACCACATTCGCATAACGAATGATCCCGAACTCTTATTTTATTCAAAAATACCGGAGAGCAAACATGGCCCAGGCGCAATCGAATGACAATTAAAGTGGCTTTTTTGGAAAATACACGAAATTTTAAAAAAAAAACATGGCTTAATAGGAATGGAACGTTGTATATTATAATAATTATTTCCTTTTAAAAAAAAAAAAAACAGAAGATTTGACCCAAATGTCGTTCCATTGCCTCAACATCCGCGGTTTCGTCTCATTAGCAAGGTCACGACTATAACTGACCCGATAGGTATCAAGACCTAGGCTGACAGCCTCCCTAGTGTCAGCCATTTCGTTACCTGTTATGCCACAATGAGACGGAATCCAGGCCAGAACCACTTTTAAGCCATGTGATTCACATTTAGCTAACATTTCCCGAATTTTTAAAGTAATGCAAAAATTGTCCCTACTCCGAAAATGATTTTTTAAAAGGTCCTGAAGACAACTCAAAGAGTCCGAAAATATTATGCTTTTAGGAATACCGTGTGATTCAATGAAGCATATTGCCTCTAACAAAGCAAGAGCTTCGCCAGAAAATACGGATAAAGATGATGGACATTTAAACCTAAGAGTTATGCGAAATTTTGGAAGCCAAACAGTAGCCCCTACGTTGTTCATACCCTCCAACTTGGAAGCATCAGTGAAAACCTGAATACAGTCACTCCAATTAGCTTCTACAAGACTAATAAATATTTGATTTGCCCCAAGACAGCTTTTTGTAATTCCGAAGTTTAAAATTACTTTAGGCTGGAAGCTGGAATATAAGTGGGTCAAACGGCACACTAAAAATTGGGCTAACAGGCAGTTGAGAAATTTGTTGACCTGAACTTATAAAATTTTAATACCTTTTTAACAGACAAGGTTTTGTTTTATTTAACCAATATGGACTGAGATTATGCGTAGACAAGCGAATAACTTTGGAAAAGAATCAGTCAGAAAGAAACTGCCTACGTAAGAATAAAGGTGGCTCTAAATATTCTACCTGCAGAGCGTTGAGTGGGGAAGAACGCATAGCACCAGAAATCACCCTCAAACATTTAGACTGTATTTTGTCCAATTTACATAAAGCCAATTTGCTACAGGGCTCCAGATCAAAAGCTCCATAGTCAAAATGACTCCGAATAATAGCATTGTACAGTAATTTCTGACAATATGGATGTGATCCCCACCAAACACCTGGCAGGGAACAAAGAATATTTTTTTTTTCGCATTTTTCAGAAATATAATTTAAATGATGCATGCCAGATAATTTTGAATCAAGAATAACACCCAAAAATCTATACATATAAATAAAATTTAAGTGTCTGTAAAGTGAAAATAAAAAAATCCAACTATATATCGTTATATACGCGATACCTATAACGAAAATGACCTTAGATTTTTTTTGTCTGTCTGTCTGTTTGTTCCGGCTAAAATGGCCTCTCTGAAATGGCCGGACCGATTTTGACGGGACTTTTTTTTGTCAAGTAGCTGATATATTAAGGAGTAACTTAGGCTATACTTATTTTAGAAAAATTAAGTAATGTTGCAATGCCCAAGTACTGTTCAGTACCGCGCGCAGCTCACGCGCATGCCACCACTAGGCCGTCACGTCGGGCGCCTCCCACCAACGAATCAATAATTAAAATAAAAATGCAAAAACCAAAAAGAAAACAAAATAAACTAATTAACTTTTTTGTTAAATTTCACGCGGACGAAGTCGCGGGCACAGCTAGTCTATACATATAAATAAAATTGAAGTGTCTGTTTGTAAAGTGAAAATAAAAAGAAATGTCTAACTACATATCGTTATATACACGATACCTATAACGAAAATGACCTTAGATATTTTTGTCTGTCCGTCTGTTTGTTCCGGCTAATCTCTGAAATGGCTGAACCGATTTTGACGGGACTTTTATTGTCAGGTAGCTGATATAATAAGAAGTAACTTAGGCTACATTCATTTTAGAAAAATTCTATTATTTTAGAAATTCAAGTAATGTTGCAATGCCCAATCACTGTCCAGTACTGCGCGCAGCTCACGCGCATGCCAACACTGGGCCGTCACGTCGGGCGCCTCCCACCACTTCTCCCACCAACGATTCAATAATAAAAATAACAATGCAAAAACCAAAAAAAAAACTAATTCACTTTTTTGCTAAATTCCACGCGGACGAAGTCGCGGGTACAGCTAGTATTGAATAAATTCACATTATAAGTATTAAGTTCAATGGCACAATTCACCGACAAATTGAGTGACTATCCTAGAAGTAAAACCCAGGACTTCCAAGATTCCAACAACACGATTCGGAACAGCTTCACAAGAGTAAAAGCAATCTAATAAAACTATGGCAAGGTATAAGACAAATCTCGCACACCAACCAAACAAAGAAAATAAACCTCGACTTAACAAAGACTAAAAATAATATCTGCGATTGCCTTAATGACTGTAATGACTATTTTACAAAAATTGGACAGAATCTTGCTGAACACATTCTGACTGACTCAAACGAGACTCAAGAATCACTCGAAGCAAAAGTCAGAATACCGAATTCTTCGCTTCACTCATTGTTCCTCAATCTCACTGACGAAGTAGAAATAGAAGCCCTCATATTAAAACTAAAGTTAGATAGTGCCCCTGGTGCAGACGGAATCACAAACCGACTTATCAAAATGTTGAAACCATATATTATCCCTCCTCTGACTCACATATGTAACCTTAGCATCAGTAAAGGCATTTTCCCAGAAATTTGGAAGATCGCTATCGTAGCTCCTATGTATATGTATATGTGAGAAAAACTAGATTTCGCAACTGTAATGGATGTCAGATTGAAGCCTTGTTAAACATGACTCGACTCTTAGAGAAAATTGTATCACATCCTCGGAAGGCATTTGTTTACAATCTTGAAGATCAACTAGCAAATGTGTGGAATGTTTTTTCTCGCCAAAAGTTGACTTTAAAAACTGTTTTATTTCTGGCCAATGTTTAAATCGTTTTAAACAACAGGCTAGTTGAGCCTTGCCTTCGAGCTGAGACACAATATATTTACACAACACTTTTTGTTGCTCTGTAGTGGCTAACGAGATTGCATTTTCGCAATTTGTGAAAAACGCGGGTAATGTTTCGCGATCCCCGTTATAGACCAAGATCCCAGAGCGTTCTGACATAACTTATTTTCACATGGATGAAACCTTCACGACTTAGTAGCGTCTAGTATAATTTTAAATACCTGCCTACTTGTGTAGCTTGCCCTGTGACACCTGGGCAGTTACCAGGTGAGAAAGGTAGCTAAAAATATGAGTTATCTAACTTAAATTTGGATGGCTGATTTTTATATATATTTTGTGGAATATTATTCTAAACTAGAATAATAAAGTGTCAGACACTTTTCATGGACCAGAGCTTTCGTCAGACGCTTTAAAGCTCGACAAAAAATTAATGAACTTTATTTTTTTATGTCTGACTTTTGAATATGTTATTCAAGTAACTATGACAAAGTTATATTTCATCAGTCAGACAAATTCGAGTGACCAAACATCCCCTAAACACAAAATTATTCAGCCGGGAGTGCGAGCGCAAGAGCACATTGCGCATGCATCTCAGAGTAAAAAAATGAAATATATTGCAAATACTTACTAATTTCAATCCAAGATTTTTGCATCCATAATTCAATAAGACCCATTATTAAAAACAAAAAAATTGAATCCATGCAAAATATATATATATATCTATATATTTGTCAAGTTGAATCTTTTCAAATCTCTTTTTCTAATCAGGAATGAGCTTCAATATGAAGTTGTGAATTAATAAATATTAAAGCAAATTTATTTATTGCATTTATTTGGAATACTGAATATATGAGGAGCCATTTTGTGTTATAAGGAATTATTTTTATATTATTGTAAAAAATATACCAGTTAGAAAAATTATAATAAAAAATATTTTACCAAAAAATATACCGGGTTTATCAAGACTGCTAACGAAAACGAAGCTGGGTGGTAGTTTTAGTGACTACAGACACAATGTGACTAAACATTTCGCAAGACCGCGACACCTTTTTTAAATTATTTTATAAATATCGTCGAGTTTGGGTGGTAAATCCATAGTTTTTGCTAAAATAATAATTTAAAGCCTCGTGGACCATAGCGTCTGTACAAATAAAAGGGTGTACACTATTATTAAAGAAGAAACTATGTATTTGACTGCCTCGGTGGCGTAGTTGTATGAAGGTCACAAAGCTGAGGTCTCGGGTTCTTATCCCGGGTTGGGCAAAGTGATATTCGATTCTTCTAGTCATTATGAGCCCAGAGTCAGGAATTTGTGCCCGATATGGCGGTAGGCTCGCCACCTATCACATTGTGGGACGGAACATACAAGGCGAAATGTGGGTGTCCTGGCACCTCTGCCTACCCCTTCTGGGATATAGGCGTGAGTTTATGTATGTATGTAAACTATGTATTAACCACCCTAATTCGAAGATAGAAAAAAAAATCGCCGCAATTTTTTGCACAAAATTTAGTTGCATTGTGTCTAAAATCACTAAAACTACCACCCGGTTTCGTTTTCGGTAGCAATCTTAATATACCCTGTATTACTTTAATTAATTACAGCAAATATTTGTTAATCTTTTAATTATCGCAATTATCGACACAGTCATTAAAATTTTCATCGTTCATCCAGTCATGATATTGTCCATTCAAGTCATCCTCGTTGTCATGTCGCAGTTGTGTATCAAATACAGTCCTGACGAACCTTGTGGAACCTGTTTCTCATACCAAGTTCAATAATAGGCACTGGGTATTCCAACAAGATTCGGCGCCAGCTCATAGAGCGAAGAGTACACAAGACTGGCTGGCGGCGCGTGAAATCGACTTCATCCGGCACGAAGACCGGCCCTCCTCCAGTCCAGATTTGAATCCGTTAGATTACAAGATATGGCAACACTTGGAGGAAAAGGCGTGCTCAAAGCCTCATCCCAATTTGGAGTCATTCAAGACATCCTTGATTAAGGCAGCCGCCGATATTGACATGGACCTCGTTCGTGCTGCGATAGACAACTGGCCGCGCAGATTGAAGGCCTGTATTCAAAATCACGGAGGTCATTTTGAATAAACTTTAGTGTCATAAGAATCTATGTTTTGTTAAGTTCATTTAAGTATATAAATGGTTACATCATGAATAAACTTGTTTCAATTATTTTATATTAAACATGTGACAGAATTTATGACCTGACTAGGTATTTACGAATTTTATCACGGATTTGGTTTGATTTTAATTTTTTTAACTTCACGACGTTTCGATTACTTTAGAGCTTTCGTGGTCACGGGGCGGACCGAGGTATTAGTCATCCGTTACAATTTAACAACCCTTAATTTACAATAATAAAAATACAAAAATGCAATACAAAATACAAATTAACAAAAATTAAAAAGTTTTATTTCAATGTGTGACATTCACGTTAAGCTAAGGAACCATTATTTATTTTCTAGATAAATACAAAAAATCTCAGTGTATGAAGTCTTGGTAGTACTTATTATTCTGCTTTGCATTTTTGTAAAACTTGACAGTGTGGCATGAGAAGATTTTACGTTACACGAAGTGTAATAATTCAATGCCGCTGATCGTTATCGACTTCTTTCATTTTCAGTAGCTAAACAAATGAAGCTATCTCAAGACGAAAACGTTACAGAAACATAGAGACCGAATGTAGTATAACCTAAAATAAAACACTCATTTAAAAGCGCATTATTTGTATAATTTTACAAAAATATATTTGATTATTATGATTTTAATTCGGACCTCAGACTAAAAACTCTAGACGTAGCCATAATTGAAACGTCAAAGATAAGAGTGAGCCAGCAAGATAAAAATTAGTGTGCGAAAAAAGACAGAAAGCTTTATTTTATGTCCTTGTCACCGTGGTCGGTTTTTTGTTTGGCAAACAGCGCAGTTTGCCAAACAAATATACGTCATTCAGTTTTTCCGAGATTTTACTAGTTTTGAATAGTCTAAAGTAGCGATTTATATAAATATTAGTGACTATAGTGTATGTGCAATGGTGGATTGTGGTATTTTGGGCTGCAAAAGCCGTAGTGAACAAAATATTTGTAGAATAACATTTCACTCGTAAGTTACTCATTTATGTTACATTATAATTATTTTGTCGTTTATTGGTTAATAATGTTGTATTTTAATGTCAATTCAAGTTGTTTTACTTTGAGAAATATCGATTACATTTAGAATTTCTACAAATAATGTTATATAACCTTAATTTCTTAAAAGTTTAGTGTTACCTTGTTATGAAATTTTATTTACCCTAGATAATACTTGCATACGTAGCGTTATTCATACGTAAAAAAATAAAACTACTTTTTATTTTAGGTTTCCTGCTAACAGTGAAATTAGAATTAAATGAGTGGAAGCTACGCCAAAATTGGCACCCAACAAATAATTCTAAAATTTGTTCAATACATTTCGAGATAGATTCCTTTCATTATAAAAATAAGAATGTTATAGTAAAACCAAAAGCAGTATGTATGTATGTAACAGAATCTGTGAAGTCGATTTTCGAGCACTTCAAAACGTCGGATTGACTTGAAATTTTGCATACATATCCAGGACCGAGGACAACGTAATAATTTAAAAAGTATATGACATTATCTTATCCAGAATAATAAAAAAATATTATTTTTGAAGAAATATTAAAATAGGTAATTTGCGCGCAATTGTCTTTCTTTGATAAGACTGCCGTAGATATTTGTTTTTAGTGCAAGCAATTAAATTATAGTTTAAAAACTAAAAAAACAAGCTTCCATAAAAGATAAAAAATAATAATACGATATACGAATAAATACGATTTAGATCGTGCGGTTGGCAACGCTGATATTGGCCTGTGTTAGTACCCACCAAACACGGGAATTTTTCCCAACATGGTCACACTGAAGAATTATATATCTGTCTCTTGTGCGGCCACGGCATGGCTACGTCTAGAGAGTACTTAGTCTGAGATTCGGACGATGTTATCTTTGGAAATGTCATGTCAAAGTCAATTAACTTAACCAAATCACGAATAAGATTATTCAGCTTAGAGTAAGTCTAAATCCAGGGCTCCCAACCAGAGCGTGTGACTGCCAAGATCCGAGGGTCCGTACACTGGCGGAGGAGACAGGACACCTGGAATGTATTCGTGACCCAGTTAGTTCCAGCACTGACAGCGTAAAACATTGATCAATTATTCTGAAGTGGACATTGCAACCAAAACCTTGTGCCGTGTGTGTACCTGGAACATTACTCTGTACTCCGACACGACGACGAATGCTAGAACATCGCACGTTAAATTGTACGAATATGCCTTCATACTTTGCAAAATGTTCGAAATCTGTATCGCACTTCGTAATTTTAGACAAGTTCGAAGTGAATACTATTGATTTTTAGAAGTAGAAAACTTTTATCATATGTGTAAACGTTCATCGTCCGAACATTCGAGCTTCGTGTCGGAGTGTAGAGTGACCCCCCAGACTCGCGGAAACTTAACGAAGTAAGAGGATAGATAATGTTTTGAACAATAAATAACACCCAACATTCACATAAATAGTCCTGACTCCACACTAAGATCGAGTCTTGTGTCGTGGGTATCAGGAATGGGGTATTCCACCCTGTATTGAAAAGTGTTTTAAGTTGTTCCTAAGGTAACAGAAAACTATTTAAATATTATAAATTTTTTATTCGATCGGCAAGACCCATAAAAATCCATTTGAAATTTATATTTTTAATTTATGCGCGCAAATGTATGAAAACACAAGTCGCCATGTTCGATAAAATGATACCTCACTCCACAAGTAAACAACCTTTCTTTATATTCAATAGACATGAGTTAGTCTAATTAAACTCTCCTTTAACGAAACCGTCGTTCATTTTAATATGTTAAAAAAAAATATCGTAAGGAAGAATAGTGTTACAACTTCTCTGTTTACTTAATAGGTTAATATGTTTCTGGGTATTCTACCCGCGGAGTGGTGTAATGACTATCCATCATGGCGGCTGCCGTTACGCATCTTTTTGGAACAGATAAAAAAAAATTTCGAAACGGATTATAAAATTTATTCTTTAGAGTTTTAAACTAAAATTAACTTAAACTCATTGCTTATTGTTCTACTATATAGATTTATTATTTTTAGATTTTTCTTTGTTATAGTAAAATACCCCATTTTTGACTTTTTGGTCGCACAAACATTTATCTCGGTGCGGGGATCGAGCCCGCGGCCTCTCATTTCACAGGCGGCGTCTAACCAACTGCGCCACGGAGGCTGTCAGTATTATAAAATGTTTACGAGTAGTGGTACCTGTTCCTCGACGGAGTAATGTTCCTTAGAGTCATAGTCTTGGAACACGTGGTCGAGCAGCGCGTGGTGCTCGCGGCAGTGCCTGGCGCCTCTCTCCTGCAGCACCATCTTGGTCACGTGGTGCGGGAGGTACGCGCCTCGCAGCAACCCTTCAATGTACTGCAACTGAATAGTACATGCATAAACTAATTTTTTCCTGTAGAGGGTGCGGGGAGGTGGGAGGGTAGGTCGAGGTGTTACCAGGACATCCACGCCTTATGTGAATCGTAATACCACCGTAATATATAGCAAACTTTTTTTTTTCTTATCACCGGGTTCAAGGGCCCTTGTGTTGATAATTTATGACTCCATTTGACATCGCAAATGTATCACTTCTCGTACAGAATATTTTATTTGAAGCAACCTTACGCTATATATTATAATTCCTGTCTCATGGTAATATCTTTTTCCATGGTTAAAATGTGCAATAATTACACATGAATCTTCAAAAATGGTTGTGGTGCCAGATTTCGGGTCGACATTACCAACTCCATTTAGTCTTGTCAGTACCCAACTGGACTATAGCTCTCTCGTTCACTTCGTTGTTTATAATAGTTCATTTATCTACGTTATAAGTTATGAAAGAGACTGTTCCGCCCCCTTCCCCGCCACTGTAACTACTGCAAGCCAGGATCAACAGTGGCGCACATTTAATGACACCAAGCATTGAAGCCCAGCAAGTCTCCAGGAATGTCCAACTTGTCTTCAAACCACAACGAAGTCAATAAAGTTAAATGATATAAGAGTAAAAGTTGTTGAAAGTAGAACAAACTGTAAAAGATAACAAGTTACCTTTTTTGTGAATTCCTCTCCCATCCATCTGAATTCGTATTGAATGACTGCCAGGGCGATGTTGCAGTTGTCTCGCAAATTCGACAGCTGCTGTTGCAAGCGGCTCTCAAACACTGTAATATTTGTACATGCTTCTATAAATATTTCTGTTCTAATTACCACGATAAAAGGTTGCCCTGCTCTTTTTGAGAATATTACACATACAAACACCTAAGTATCCTATAGGAGTAGGAAGAGTTATATGCACAATCCTAATAAAATATGACTTGCTTTGTCCACTATCAGTAATGTCTCCTTCCTTAGTTATTATCATTGATGAGAATCGGGGGGAGGTGAGATCGAACATCATAACACGTTTTTTTTTTATTTAGTACAATGTCACTTGGGCTTATTTTGGCATATGCACGCACGTAAACATATAACGCGACGAATAGTTTCAGTGATGTTTTAAATATCATAGTATTTGGGTGTTCCATTCATAGTTTTTGCTAAAATAATATTTAAAGCCATTGCGTACCACATAGCCTCTCTAAAAATAAGAGGGTTACACTATTCTTTTAGAAAAAAATGTATTTAGATTTGGTTGTTTCGTTATAAGTTACTGTAATATATTATATAGGTTATAATTAGTATTTTTTTCGCCTGCAGGTTGCGCGTGCGTGGGTGCGTACGAGCGTGTGCGTGCGTGTGCGTGGTGGCGGTACCGGAGGCGTGCAGGAGCGCCTGCAGGTTGCGCGTGCGTGGGTGCGTACGAGCGTGTGCGTGCGTGTGCGTGGTGGCGGTACCGGAGGCGTGCAGGAGCGCCTGCAGGTTGCGCGTGCGTGGGTGCGTACGAGCGTGTGCGTGCGTGTGCGTGGTGGCGGTACCGGAGGCGTGCAGGAGCGCCTGCAGGTTGCGCGTGCGTGGGTGCGTACGAGCGTGTGCGTGCGTGTGCGTGGTGGCGGTACCGGAGGCGTGCAGGAGCGCCTGCAGGTTGCGCGTGCGTGGGTGCGTACGAGCGTGTGCGTGCGTGTGCGTGGTGGCGGTACCGGAGGCGTGCAGGAGCGCCTGCAGGTTGCGCGTGCGTGGGTGCGTACGAGCGTGTGCGTGCGTGTGCGTGGTGGCGGTACCGGAGGCGTGCAGGAGCGCCTGCAGGTTGCGCGTGCGTGGGTGCGTACGAGCGTGTGCGTGCGTGTGCGTGGTGGCGGTACCGGAGGCGTGCAGGAGCGCCTGCAGGTTGCGCGTGCGTGGGTGCGTACGAGCGTGTGCGTGCGTGTGCGTGGTGGCGGTACCGGAGGCGTGCAGGAGCGCCTGCAGGTTGCGCGTGCGTGGGTGCGTACGAGCGTGTGCGTGCGTGTGCGTGGTGGCGGTACCGGAGGCGTGCAGGAGCGCCTGCAGGTTGCGCGTGCGTGGGTGCGTACGAGCGTGTGCGTGCGTGTGCGTGGTGGCGGTACCGGAGGCGTGCAGGAGCGCCTGCAGGTTGCGCGTGCGTGGGTGCGTACGAGCGTGTGCGTGCGTGTGCGTGGTGGCGGTACCGGAGGCGTGCAGGAGCGCCTGCAGGTTGCGCGTGCGTGGGTGCGTACGAGCGTGTGCGTGCGTGTGCGTGGTGGCGGTACCGGAGGCGTGCAGGAGCGCCTGCAGGTTGCGCGTGCGTGGGTGCGTACGAGCGTGTGCGTGCGTGTGCGTGGTGGCGGTACCGGAGGCGTGCAGGAGCGCCTGCAGGTTGCGCGTGCGTGGGTGCGTACGAGCGTGTGCGTGCGTGTGCGTGGTGGCGGTACCGGAGGCGTGCAGGAGCGCCTGCAGGTTGCGCGTGCGTGGGTGCGTACGAGCGTGTGCGTGCGTGTGCGTGGTGGCGGTACCGGAGGCGTGCAGGAGCGCCTGCAGGTTGCGCGTGCGTGGGTGCGTACGAGCGTGTGCGTGCGTGTGCGTGGTGGCGGTACCGGAGGCGTGCAGGAGCGCCTGCAGGTTGCGCGTGCGTGGGTGCGTACGAGCGTGTGCGTGCGTGTGCGTGGTGGCGGTACCGGAGGCGTGCAGGAGCGCCTGCAGGTTGCGCGTGCGTGGGTGCGTACGAGCGTGTGCGTGCGTGTGCGTGGTGGCGGTACCGGAGGCGTGCAGGAGCGCCTGCAGGTTGCGCGTGCGTGGGTGCGTACGAGCGTGTGCGTGCGTGTGCGTGGTGGCGGTACCGGAGGCGTGCAGGAGCGCCTGCAGGTTGCGCGTGCGTGGGTGCGTACGAGCGTGTGCGTGCGTGTGCGTGGTGGCGGTACCGGAGGCGTGCAGGAGCGCCTGCAGGTTGCGCGTGCGTGGGTGCGTACGAGCGTGTGCGTGCGTGTGCGTGGTGGCGGTACCGGAGGCGTGCAGGAGCGCCTGCAGGTTGCGCGTGCGTGGGTGCGTACGAGCGTGTGCGTGCGTGTGCGTGGTGGCGGTACCGGAGGCGTGCAGGAGCGCCTGCAGGTTGCGCGTGCGTGGGTGCGTACGAGCGTGTGCGTGCGTGTGCGTGGTGGCGGTACCGGAGGCGTGCAGGAGCGCCTGCAGGTTGCGCGTGCGTGGGTGCGTACGAGCGTGTGCGTGCGTGTGCGTGGTGGCGGTACCGGAGGCGTGCAGGAGCGCCTGCAGGTTGCGCGTGCGTGGGTGCGTACGAGCGTGTGCGTGCGTGTGCGTGGTGGCGGTACCGGAGGCGTGCAGGAGCGCCTGCAGGTTGCGCGTGCGTGGGTGCGTACGAGCGTGTGCGTGCGTGTGCGTGGTGGCGGTACCGGAGGCGTGCAGGAGCGCCTGCAGGTTGCGCGTGCGTGGGTGCGTACGAGCGTGTGCGTGCGTGTGCGTGGTGGCGGTACCGGAGGCGTGCAGGAGCGCCTGCAGGTTGCGCGTGCGTGGGTGCGTACGAGCGTGTGCGTGCGTGTGCGTGGTGGCGGTACCGGAGGCGTGCAGGAGCGCCTGCAGGTTGCGCGTGCGTGGGTGCGTACGAGCGTGTGCGTGCGTGTGCGTGGTGGCGGTACCGGAGGCGTGCAGGAGCGCCTGCAGGTTGCGCGTGAGGCGCGCGGGCGGCAGCTCGGCGGCGCGGTGCAGGGCGCTGGCCCAGTCCACGCACACCACGCCGCGCGCGCCCCACAACAAGTTCTCCAGGTGACGGTCGCCCACGCCTGCACAACACACACTATTCTTATTTCATCCTTGATTCTTTATAACTTGCCAAAAAAGAGCACGATGCAGTGGCATTAAGGACAAACAATTATGGCGACACTATCATAAATGTCTTTATGTTCGTTGAATAATTTTATACTTAGGCATTTAAATACATTTTCGTACAATTCTTGTTTGTTTTGTGATTGAAAATAAACGAAGAGCCTAATATCAACAATAAATTAAAATAACAAGTGTCTAAACTTTTTCATCCTAGTATATCCGGTTGCGATATTAATATTAAATTCGTTCTTAGCGCCCTCATTTAAAAAATACTCTTTTTTGCCAAGCTATATCTTACAAGAGCTTGCCATCAAATGAACATTTTCATTATTCCATCCCCTCTTTTCTTTAACAGAACCTGGTGCTAGCGTACAAATCTACAGTTTAGTGGTCAACACTATATCGGTTCAAACCAAGAGGTTCCCTACTTTATTATTTTGGCTCCTAATTGAATCAGAGTAAACGAAAGTAGAGAAACCAATTGTATACAGGCTGAATTCGACACGCGACAACTTATTTGTATAGCAGAAGGAAGTTTTCCAACATTCTGTATACCTATTAGTAACTAACATTGAAGACGTATACGAATATCTTACCACCACTTTAAACGAGGCAACATGCGAGCTCATTAACTATGAATAAACACACCTCTTATTAGTACTGAAATAATTCAATTAAATAAGTAAATATTATACCCAGCAGCCAACAAAGTAAGGTCGTTGCAGCCAACGTCTCCAGAAATTCATTCTTCTTATTTACAAAGTCTTGTATACTGATACAGCGTTTCTCAATGGCAGTTCTGTAAGTAGATATGTTTACAGTGCTATGAAGATAAAATGCTCGCGTACCTACTATCATAATGCTACATCGTGGCGGTATGTCATACTAATGTTTTACATTATTCAACAGATTGTCATATTGACACGTTAAGCTAATGGCCGCCACACACGTTTAAGTGCACTGTGGCAAACTCAGTCTTGCATAATTATATAGCTACGTGTGTGAGGGTCATTAAGGCAAAGCTTTTAAAGTGTTGCAGTGGTACTGCATTAATGTTACAGTACTATGTTACTGGTCATGGTACTGTTAGTGCTTGGTGGCCTGTTGGTAACGGACCCAACGCAGCTACCAACATGTTCACGATGGTGGCAGGTTCGAATCCCAGGGCACATGGCTGACTTTTCGGAATTATATGTGATTTTAGTTTTATGAATTTCCATGACATGAAAAGTCCACCAAGCCCCACTAGGCCAGCATGGTGGACTACATGGCTTAACCATTCTCAATCGTATTCTCGATCATAGAGGAGGCCCGTGGCGTGCAGTGGGACGTATATGGGCTGATACAGATACCATGTTATTGTACTATGTTACAGTTATTTGCTACAATGCAGAAGTGTGGCATCTGGCCGTCTGTGTTGCATGTGGTAACTGATCTCTCATAAATGAGAGGCCGACTAGGTGGGTACCACCGCAATATCTATTTCTCGCGCCAAACAATAATTTAAATGCACTGTAGTGTTTCGGATTGAAGGTCATTGTAGCCAGAGTAACTACTGGACATATTGAAATCTTACTATCTTATGTCTCAGCGCAGTGGAATGCTAAGCATTGCTTTGTAATTCAGAGTGTTGTTTGGTTTTGCTATTGTTCATGAGGGGTCGTATCGCTTACCATCAGGCGAACGGCATGCTCGTCTCGCCATTCATGGAAATAAAAAAAAACCTTTACGTTACCTGAGCGCGTAGGGCGGTACTTTCTGGCAGTGCTGTTGGAAGGCGTGCAGCGCCGCCGCCGGCTGCTGCAGGATCAGCTCGTCGTCGGCCCGCGCCGCGCACACTAACCAACATAAATACGATCACATTCAAAAACTATATTTTATACGTATTTAATCGTGAATTTGGTTTAATTTTTCCAGTCGTCCGCTCCATAGCCACAAAAGCTGTAAAGTGATCGAAACGTGGATAAGTTAGAAAAATGTAAAACATAAATCAAATTCGCGATAAAATCCCTAAATAATAGTTTTTATTTTGTAACATTTGCATAATCTACAAGATAATTATAAGCACTATGACGTCATTAGAAAACCCTGACAATCCTGTCGAGTGGGCGATTATGGGCTTATACAAGAAAATATTATTAATGCATTATATATATATATTTTTTTTTTATTGCGGTGAATAGCGAGACGAGCATGCCGTTCGCCTGATGGTAAGCGATACGACTGGTCATGAATAGTAGCAAAACCAAACAATACCCTGAATTACAAAGCAACGCTTGGCATTCCACTGCGCTCACCATCCTGAGACATAAGATGTTAAGTCTCAATATGTCCAGTAGTTACTCTGGCTACAATGCCCTTCAATCCGAAACACAACAGTGCATTTACACTGCTGTTTGACAGGAGAAATAGACACTGCGGTGGTACCCACCCAGATGGCCTCTCACATATGAGAGACCTACCACCAGTGACCACCACCAGTATATTACAAATAGTAAAATCTTTCTGCAGCTAATTTAGTGTGAATGTGCCGATTCAATTGCCATACCTTTGAAAATTTTAATAAACAATTTTATATATTTCCTATACATTTGCTTAGTTGCACTTTACCGAATAAGGTAATCACACTAGTACATATTTAGTGAACAATTCTTATTTTCAACGTCGAGACAGGCCAGTATCTTTTAGATAGGAAAGCCTCAATGCTGAATGTAAATTTTGTGTATCCCACGATTGATCTTGGCTCATTGATATAGTGTGTATACTGTATAGCAAGGCAGTCTTAAATTGACTAGTACACTCACACTGGTCTAATGTCGCTTCACCGCACTGTTCGGCGATCAACGCGCGCAATCTGACGTGATCTTCAATGAATTCTATGAGACCGCTATCTTCACTCAACGGCTTTACCTGGACAATAGCGAGTCAATGAGTTATTTAAATTGTTAAAGTTATTTAAGCTGTTTAAGCCTATAATAAGCATATATATTTAAATACTCATATACATATATACTACATAATCTCAGAATAAGCCATTCAATGTACGTCAATTACTATGTTGGAATACGATATTTAAATTTAAATAAATAGTCACAGTAAGATAAAGTCCAAGAATTACGGTTGCGATGGTATGGTCACGTCCTAAGGAAACCACAGGAGTAAGTCGGCAATGTCTGCCTGAGCCTCAATATTCCTGGACCTCGATCAAAGCAACGCTGGCTAGATGTCGTCAAGGAAAACATGAGGGTCAATGACCTTACTATTTAGGATGCCGAAGATCGGGCGAAATGGAGAAGAATTTGCCGAAAGACGGAGCCCGGCACCGGCCGGGATAACGTCAGGTAGAAGAAGAAGACTAAATGGCAACGTAATACGAATTATTAATGTCAAATAATAAATACTCATATTCTCTCGATTCTGCAGTGCACGCAGCACGTCTCCGGTTATACATAACATAAACATTAACGATCTTATTAATAGCCAGTTTATAAACTTATTTTAATCCACGAATGTTTTGTCTTCTTCGTTCAAACTGAATTTAAAAGTCGTTCGAAAGGGACAGAACATGCGATACCTAAAATAGGTTTAGTTTAATCATTATGGTCGTTTGTATTTTAGTGAGACTGCCTCGGTGGCGTAGTTGTACTAAGGTCCGCTTGCAAAGCTGAGGTCTCGGGTTCAAATCCCAAGTCGGACAAAGTGATATTGAATTTTTCTATTCATTATCAGCCCGGAGTCAGGAATTTGTGCCCGATATGGCGATAGGCTCGCCATCTATCACATCGTGGGACGGAACATACAATGCGAAACGTGGGTGTCCTGGCACCTCTGCCTACCCCTTCTGGGAAAAAGGCGTGAGACTATGTATAATTATATTAAATTTATGTCAACTTGCAATTGCAAAAATGCCATAATTTCAGTTTCGATAGTATACGTAGGGATCGTGGTTTGATGATAACACAAGCACAAAGAAGCTCCGGCAACAGTGTAGGTAGGTACGTACGTAGTAAGTGTTGTGCGCGGGCAGCAGCGCGGCGGCGACGCGCAGCACGGCGGCGTCGAGCGCGGCGCGGTCGCCCAGCTTGTGCAGGTAGCGCCGCCGCGCCGCGCCGCGCACGCGCGCGCTCACCACGCACGGTCGCCGCGCGCTGTCCGCCAGCACCGACACCTGCACGCACGCACGTCTCACGTACGGTAAGGACATTCATCTGACGACGTTTTACAAATAGACACGTCATACACTAACATAATGGCATAAAATAAATAATAGTTTAAAAAAACTAAAAAACACGCTTTATATAGAAAACCCAACTAAAAAATAGAAAATAAATTTTTAAAAATTTGAATTAAGAATATTGTATACCTATAAGAAAAAATATTTTTTATTGTAAAAAAAGCGTGTCAATTTTCTTGTTTAACTCCATATTGATGGGTTTGCCAGTGCCCTTTTTGTCACTCGCTTGGTAATTGCGTTGCGAGAGACCGCCCTTCACGTGGCTTAGATGGTCAGCACGGACGTAGGGTTGGACTTTGAGGGGCTTATTATTATTATTATTATAATTGTATCAGCAGAGAGATTATAAACAAATAAAGTTACACAATATAATAACTCAAACTCAGCTTTCGTAGGTTGAAAATGATTAGAAAAGTGATATTATGTTGCACAATTATTTTTTAATTATTTATTAAATGGGAACACTAACCGGTTACATGCTAATAACAAACATGAAATAATATAACTATACGGGTTCACATACATATAACCCACGCCATTGGCCACAAATTAACACACAGTATAATATGACGCACGAAAATCCAAAAAAATGTTTCTAGTACGAGTGATATGTTTCAACAATGGAATTATTAACTTTGTAATTGGAGAGTACATAATTTCAGTTTTGACAATGAGCGAGTAAATACATCTGCATGGGCAAACTGTGAGTGTAATTGTATTAATGAATCTGAAGATGAGTAATAGTATAGCGTGCCTGTTTGTGGCCTAGCCTCAATAAAAGTGAGTAGTGTGAGTGGCAGAGAGTACAGTACCTGTTGATGAAAGCCGGCGACGCGCGCGGTGGGCGGCAGGCCGAGCAGGCGCGCCAGGCCGCGGCTGCGCGCGAGCTCGCGGGCCGTCAGCGCGCCGCACAGCTGCGCCAGCCGCAGTGACTGCTTCTTGGGACGCTCCAGCTTGCACAACACCTCCTCCAGCACGGAAAACTTGCGCGCCGCCTCCGTACCTGCCGATTACATTGTCATTCAAAATACATCATATTTCTCCCAATACTCTGCAATCGAGAATTCAGTTGAGAGGACCTAGGGCCTAGACTCTAGGCCATAAACTTAACATTCTAATAAATCCTACCTATACTACTGCAAAGAAATAATTTAGATTTAAATTGTAATTATTCCAATATAATTTACGTTTTTAGATTGTTTTAAACTTATACTATCAGATCTTCCTTCTTGGCAAATTTCTTTATCCTTGGTCAACAGGAATATATGTTGTATAAGATTTGTCGACAGATAAATAGACAACGAATGATTCTATATTCTAGCGTCGATATCTCACCATAGTCTCTGATGGCGTATAGCGCGTCTTTGTGTACATCTAACAGCTTGTAATCTGAGCCCCTGTAAGGATTCTCGAACAACTTCTCGCTCATCAACGTGAAGGTTTTCTCCCACTGCGCGGAATCTATTATATAAAAAATGGTATATTAGGTAAATTATGTTTAATCTGGATACTAAGGCTGTATGTAGTCTGTGTATGTATGAGTGTGTGTGACCGTGCGCTTGCAGTGCGCGGCGCAGTTCCGTGCAGTAGTACGCGAGCGCGTGGTGCGGGTCGCACACCAGCTGCAGCCGCCGCGACCACTCCGCCTCCTCCGCGCACTCCTCCTCCTGCGAACCACACATACCACTTTATCAAAACACAAATATTTTCACTAAACCAGTGTGGTGGACTTTGCCATTGTACAGTTCGTAAATGTTGTAAGATAATAATTAATGGTAGATTATTTATTGAATGAACATAAAAAAGTATAAGGTAAAGGTGCGAAGGAGCACTCGGTGATGACTGCTTAGGTCAACTAACGCAAAGCAATAACCTTAGTACGCTGACTAAGATGTAATGTGCGGTCCACCGTACAGCCCTAATCCCTCTAATTCGAATGGATGATAATTTATAATGCCTGATATACTTATGCCATGGAAGTTATTTTTATAAGTAAATTTGTAATTTTGTTACCCTTTGACATTGTTTTGTGGTTTCCAGACAATTTTTAGAATTTACCGAGATTTAACTTAGTTTCATATGTTTACATTTTATTTTATTGTTTGTAATTCCATATTTTATTTAAATGTTTTGTTTTTGTTCGTTTGTTTTCCATAATTTATGGAAGCTATGTCCTCTTATAATATAAGATTCACAATGTTTATAATTGTATGTATTGAACTAAATGGCATACATTGTTACATTGTTGCATATTGTACATTTACAATTGGAGGCCAACAAATAAAAAATAAAATTAAACATAATGAGACGTATATAGCCTGGATTTTATATGGCGTTTGAACCAAAAAGCCTCTATTGATTTTCAATACCCAGGCAACTTGATGACAGTGTGTAATGATGTATATATTATGTAGCAGTATAGAGCAGTGACCGTGTGCGGTGCGTGTAGGAGTGCGGCTAGCGCGGGGCGGCGAGCGAGCGCGTGGCGCAGCGCCGCGTCCCCCGCACCCGCCGCCACCCCCGCCAGCCCCGCCCCCAGCTCCTCCGCCAGCTGCACCGCGCGCACCATGCGCGAGTCTACACACTCTAAAATATACATACACATAGATAACATTTTATTTGGCATCAACACTTACAAAACTGCGTGGCTCTACTAATTTAGAAAATTTTAATAACATTGGTGTATTTTGATATCGAAGTATTCAAATTTTTCAAATATTTTCTTAAATATATTGATGTAACGCAAACTTTTAAACGTAATATTCTTTATATCAACTTAATATCAGTACATTTTATAACTGCCACGGATGTCACACTGGGCTGTAGCTAAAGTCGAATTTGAGGTAGGGCAATATTGGTTACAGGTAGGGCGGAAGTAAAAGAATATCATAATTGATCTGCCCTCGAAGCAAGGGCTTCTGAATCAATCACCACGTATACTGACATAGATGGTTGAACTTCCAGATTTGGTAGAGATCCACGTATGAGTAAAAGTTGGATAATAATTAATTGTTGGGTAGTTGGTTGGGTTAATTATAATAATATATCTTAGTTTTCGGTATTTTTAAGATAGGGCATTGTGATTTCAAGGTAGGGCATTGTCCCACAATGCCCTCCCCAGCTACGGCCGTGATGTCACAATTCACTTGCCGATTACTAAAAAAATATACAGTATGCAATACGCATACAGACAAAATGAAGTTTACCATCATTCTTCTCCAACATCTCGTAGAGGCAGGACATCGCTAACTGTAGTGTCTCTTGTACCGTCTTCTTGCCTCTAGCACACAAAGTGTCAGCGCTGCTGCAATGGCGCCGCGTCTTCTCCAACACTGCATCTACGTCGGCCATCGATACCGCTGGAAAAAAATAGTTGTTCATGTAAAACAACAAGTACCCAGCCATGCACACGTATTTAAAGTATACAGATGCTTTCAAAACGCACAAAAATAACAAGAAACGGCTGAGTGGTATGAAATTCACTATCGTAAGTAAGCCTAGCTTCCTTTGGACACTTGAAGGGTACAAGCTCACGTCATACAAAGGCGGTCTCGTAGATTCTGATACCCACGACATAAGTCTTTGTGTGGACTAAGGAGTGTGCGACTGTTGAGCGATTTTTTTTTATTGCTATGTATGGCGAAACGAGCATGCCGTTTGCCTAATGGTAAGCAATACGACCGCTCATAAACAGTAACAAAACCGAAAAACACCTCGAATTACGAAGCAATGCTTGAACATTCCAATGCGCTCGACATCCTGAGACATGAGATATTAAGTCTCAATATGTCCATCAGGTACTCTAGCTACAATATCCTTCAAACCGAAACACAACAATGAATTTACACAGCTGTTTATCGAGGGCAATAGACATTGCGATGGTGCCTACCCAGGCAGCCTCTCACATATGAGAGACCTACTACCAGTAAATTATTGCTAATTTGATCTCCAGCATTTCGTAAGTGGTGGTAGCTTTACAATCAGGGTAAGAGGGTAATGAGGGTGCTTACTGTGTAAATCGCGTCGCAACATCAGCAAGAGCAGGTTCATGTGCAGCAACACGTCCGCCGCACCGCTTGCTAACTGCACCGAGTACTTTTCTGGAACAAGTCAATAGCTTCGATAGTGCCAGGAATACACTTAGTTGCACATAAAAAATGAAAAAAATACAATCGGAAATAATTAAAAAATCTAATAGATGGCGCGATTTCATTTAATATTCCCAATATACTGAAGGGCCAATCATATTATGTTTTTAAAGCAATGAAAAAAACAAATATGTAACTTATATTACTTTTGGATATGCATCTGTAACTTTATATTGCATTTTAATAAACGGCACTCCAATATCAAAAGCATAGCTACTACCGTGCCGTGTATAACTTCGCGGACATAAATTATTATTAATACATTTATGTTATGGTTTGTGTTATACAATTGATACAATTTCTATTGAAGGGACGAACTAATTTATTTTAAATTTAAATAATTTAACAAATAATTAAATAATTAAATAATTTAACACAAAACTTGGCGTTTGATACACATTTATAAAACACGATTGTTTAATAATTAATAGATTTTTGATAACTTCTAATAAGAAGGGGAGCATGTAAAATTAAAGAACGTACCCAGTATATTAAATTGAGTTGACAACATTTCTCTTGTGATATACCTCGACTTTGAGAAATTCACAATCCCGGCATATTTTTCGCGCAAGTTTACTTTTAATTTAATTGAATAAATTTACCTTTTTAACGGCAACAAACACTTTCACCATCACTCAAATCACACACTTACACCATCACAGGAAGCAATAGTATTACATTTTAGTATCAAAAAGTTTAAAGAACATAAAAAAACTAAAAAATAACCTTAAATCTCAGCTATAAATAGAACTACTAATAACAATTAGAAAATGTCAAAACTCAAAATACATATGAAGTTAGCAGAAATTCATACACTATTGCCCAGTAAACGTAAAATATATATTACGACATTGTATTACATTTTATTAAAAAGTATATGAAAACTTCAAATAATTGTAGTAAAATAATGAAAAATGTTTTCAGATAGGAACCAACTTAATTTAATACCAATAAAAATAATTTACTGAAACATAATTAAAAATAATAACGTGACGACCATGAAACGTACGATGTTCACTCTAAAAAGCCGGGCATTTGGTGTAGTACAAAATTGCTATACAAAATATCCGTAGCTATACATTCGTAGTGCATATCACCCGTAAGCGCCCCATACAAACCTGAAGCTGCCAAAAGCTTCGTAAAAGCACACGAGAGAGAAAGAGATAGATATATTGTGCGATGTTGCGACTAAGGGAACGCGTGGAGCCAGAGGACTTCATATTTTAATGTCACCAACAATTGAATGAATTTCGCGTGGCGTTTCGGTGCGGCGCACCGTCGCAGACGCTTATAATAATATTAATTTGTATTTTGGCGCGCGGAAGAACGACGACCTCTATCGTTCCCGACAGGACGCGGTAAATTCAAAAATTGTTGATGTTTTCTTACAAAATCTGATTGTGTTGTATGGAATAAAATGGTTTGTGTTCAGTATCGATTATATACGTATTAAGTTGGGCAAGCCGGGCTTTTGGGCTTGTATGGAAGTACCGTCTCTAAAATACATGCATAAAAACATACATACATGCATACATATATAATTAATATCCAACACCAGTACCTGTATCTTTCAGCAACTTCGCCAACTCTGCCGTGTCGTTTCGGTTCAGGGCCAGAGCCCTTTGCGCGATGACTTTCTGCACGAACCACGGCAGGACATCCTCGCCGTTCAGGTACCTGGCCGCAACAATAGTGTACTTACTACTTTCACTATCGTCCATAAAATCAATCTACCTACTTCGTTTTAGTATACGAGCGACCATATGACGACGACCATATGATGACCATAAACAAACCGCTAATCAACCACATGTGTTTAATGTGTTTAATGAACCGGACATAGACTTGGCTATTACATATTTTTATGCAAAGCTGAATCATAATATTAATAAATACATTCCTTTAAAAAAACATAACTTGGGTCATTCCTACACATATCCATCATGGTATACATCTGAAATTATTAAAATGATTAAACATAAATATTATCACCATTTAAAATATAAGGCTGAAGGCAAGATTTATAATAGAGAATTATTTAGATATTACAGAAGTCATGTAAAATATTTGATTAAAATTGCTTACGAAGCACATATTAGAACGGTTGAAGATAGCATTACTCATAATCCATCAAAATTCTGGGAGTTTGTTAAGGAAAAAAGGACTGCTAAATACAAAATCACACAGTATGATTATAAGGATACAACAGTCATGGGACTGGAAGCTGCAAATGCATTTGCAGAATATTTCAGCTCCGTTTTTCATAAAAACATACCGAGCTTAGATTCTGACATGGCTCAACGTAATAGTAGTTGCAACTTTATAAATGATTCAGCCCGAGTAGTTATCAATAATGTTACCCCAGCGGATTTGCAATACGCAGTCCGGCGTCTTAAACCCCACTCCGCATCTGGTCCAGATGAAATTCCACCTTTCCTTGTAAAAGACTGTCTTTCAGTATTAGAGGAACCGCTTTTATACCTTTATAATTTATCTTTAAAAACCTCTAAGTATCCCAATCGTTGGAAGATATCTAGGGTAACACCGGTGCCCAAAGGTAAAGCAACTAAAAATGTCACCATGTACAGGCCAATAGCGGTACTTTCAGCATTTGGAAAAGTATTCGAATCCATCATTGACCGTAATTTAAGACATCAGATAAATGCCCAAATTTCGGAAAAACAACATGGATTCAGAGCACGTCGGTCTACGTCAACCAGTCACGTTAACTTCGTGGACTATGTGACACTTGAAATGGATGCGAGGAAACAGGTTGACGCTGCCTACTTCGATTTCCAAAAAGCGTTTGATATTGTAGATAATGACATTCTTCTGTCCAAAATGGCGTCAATGGGCTTTGAACCCAAACTTTTGAAGTTTTTTGCATCCTATCTTCAGAATCGAATGCAATACGTTCGATTATGTGGGTTTGAGTCCGACGACTATTATACGAGGTCAGGAGTAAGTCAGGGTAGCACCCTAGGGCCGACACAATTCATCATAATGATTAATGACCTGCCCAAGGTAGTGAAAACTACGCATTGTCTCTTGTTCGCAGATGATCTTAAATTGTATTCCTCGGTTACTGGACTCGATGATTGCATATCGATGCAAAATGACATCAATGCTGTTGTTGAGTGGAGTAAGAAAAACCGTCTATATTTTAACATAGCGAAATGTAAAATGATAACTTTTTCACGTATCCGCAAACCGGTACTATTCAGCTACCACATTGGCAATATTCCAATTGACCGTGTAGACCAATTAAAGGACCTTGGGCTTTTGATGGACTCGCGTCTAGACTTTAAGTCACATATAACAGCTACTTGCGAAAACGCTAATAAAATTCTAGGTTTTGTAATGAGGATTTGCTATACTTTTAAAAGTATTAACGTCGCACTGACCCTATACAAAGCGTATGTGCGGAGTAGGCTAGAGTATAATGCCATAGTTTGGGACCCATACCAAAGTACCTATGCATTACTTTTGGAAAGAGTACAAAGAAAATTTGCCCGATATGTTTACAAGAAAATGTATGGGTATTATCCATATCTATATCCGTCTATGTTCGTGATAGGTATGGTTGGTTTGGACACATTAGAGTACAGACGCAAGTTGCTACTATTAGTCCACTACTACCATCTCTTAACGAATAAAGTAGACAATCCGATTGCGTTGGGAATGGTAGGCATTGCGTGCGTACCATCTAGATTTTTGGTTGGAGGTGAGGGTGCGGAGGGTCCGCGACGGCGCCGCAAGCTGTTCGCATGTCCGCGAGGTGTGCGCACGCGACACGGTGCCGCTGCGCCCACCGCGCGAGCGACCGCGTTGCTTAATTCCATGATTACTCACCACTCAGATCCAGATTTGTTTCATGATAAGCCCAGCCAAATATATATTAAGATAAAGTTATTTTTAAATAGTTTTTAGTATTTAGTTTAAGCATGTAAATTCATGTTACTAGTTTTATAAGAAATTTGTGATTTTATTTAAATTTTATTCTCTTTAGCTTTAGTTATTAGAATTTAGAATGTAAGTATCTTGGATTAAGTCTGTAAACTTACATTTATTTAAATAAATAAATAAATAAATAAATAAATAAATAAATAAATAAATAAATTAGTTAAATCATGTTAAGAGGAGAAAAAACATTATTCATATGGTTTTTTTCTATATATTTTGACTAATATTGCCACTTCACAGACAAAAAAGTGTTTTCTTTAACTCGACAGTAATATCAAACGTCCAGCTGACAGACATCCAACATTTTTCTGCTTAAAATTTGCTTGAACAAGGGTCTCGGCCATTTTAAAGGATATGAGCTGTTAATTGAAAACTGCGTTAAGTCCTTATGAATAAGGGGGTAAGAACATAGTGGCGTTTAATGCCAGTCGATATGCAATAAAGTCGTAAGCTCCAAAGTGCAATAAAGATATTAGAAATATCGATATCATTCCAGAGCTTTTAAAAAGCTGTCTGCTCTCATGTCTTTTAACCGCAGCGAGTTAAAGCATCTCCTTTGCCGGCATCGACGCTCATTTGTCACAGACAATAGTCCTTGTAACAGGAGTGAATTATTTTCAATACCACACACCTTTCTCATTCCATGAAGCATGAATGTATGACAATTGAAGCTTGTTATCGAACCCATCATTTATTCCTTACAAAATCGACGCAATGCAACTCAGAATATTCCATTACCTGTAATTGCTGAGGCACTTACCGGTGGTTTCTAGACACGCAGAGCAGTACCTGCGCGTGTAGCCCCATCTCGTTCGCGCGCGTGCACCAGCTCAGCTCGTGCGAGCGAGACACACTGTGCGGTGAGTCCAGCTCCCGAGACATGAACGACGCCCTGAACAAAAAATATGGCATTTTTAACTTTAACTAACCTTACTCCTAACTACACTACCCAGGGGGCCGATGAGGGGCGGATGGAAGGATTATTATGCGGAAATCCTGCTCCTCCGGAAGATCTTCCTACACTCACACATAAAACCGACAAAGGGAGGGTTGTCGTATCAAATACCTAAACGACAGTTCAGTCATAAAATAGTCATCCCACATAGTATACACTTAGAACTTTAAACAGTGACACAAAACCACTCCAAAACATTATTAAACCAAAGGAGAAAAAAATATACTTATATCTGCATTGTATAATCAAATCTAAATATTCGAAACAGAATGTACACAAGCTTAAACAAAATCAACACAATATGACGGGAGTTCCGTCATTGTGTACGGTTTCCGCTGTGCGGACGGATACAAACTTCCTACTATCAGCTTAATAGCCTCCAGCATAGTTATTAATCGAACGAACCTCAATAGGAAAACTGTTACTTCATGTCGGCTTTCTGATTGAGTAGGAGGTATAGCCTCATTTTAGCTCGTTTAGAGTGAAGTATGAATAAACTGACGCCGGCATAGTGTCAGTCGCTGTTTATCTCATCGGTTATCAAGTCCGGCTAAGTATCGGGGGCCGTAGTGGCTATACATTTTACAAGAAATTGTTCATACTTATACGAAATCGACTTTAATGTTGTCTCCGCTAGGTGGAGTCGGGTACTTTTCTCTCACGTACGTCTAATCAATGAGTACCAGCATATAATATATGTGTATATGGCACAAACACATTGGACACACTTTACGTTACAATGTTTGTTGTGATGATGACCCGTCATAATAAAAACCTTAAACGCCTTATTCATAGAGTTTTATACATACATACATAAACTCACGCCTTTTTCCCAGAAGGGGTAGGCAGAGGTGCTTGGACACCCACATTTCGCCTTATATGTTCCGTCCCACAATGTGATAGGTGGCGAGCCTATCGCCATATCGGGCACAAATTCCTGACTCCGGGCTGATAATGAATAGAAAATCCAATATCACTTTGCCCGACTCGGGATTCGTACCCGAGACCTCAGCTTTGCAAGCGTACCTTAGTACAACTACGCCACCGAGGCAGAGTCTTATAACCTATTTTAATCCACGAATGTTTTGTCTTCTTCGCTCAAACTGAATTCAAGAGTCGTTCGAAAAGGACAAAACATTTTATTTATTTATTTATTTATTTAATCTTTATTGTACACAAACAAAGAATATAACAATATAAAGAAATAACATCTGTTAAAAGTACAAAAGACCGTCTTATCGCTAATAAGCGATCTCTACCAGACAACCTTTCAACATTCGATAACTAAAATTGTTTTTAAAATTGTTTTTGAATAAAGCCGGATAAAATTATTGATTAAAGCTCACTTTCAAATATGCTAATTTGTCAGAACCTGTCATAAATGATTACAACTCACCTGATCATGAGCCTGGCGGCCCACTCTGCCATGCAGTCTTCGGGCGCTATTTCACAGAACTTGGTATAAGGAGAAATCTGTTCGCTCTCGTACAACCACTGTATCGCTTCTGCCACCTGATACAAAGAATGGGTTTTATTGTGACACATAGGTTACTCAGTCACACCTTAACCTACTACTTATCCACTAGGAGCGAAGCCACAGGACGCGGTGACGGTGTGGTGCGGCGGCAGAGCAGTGCCGCTATAGCATCCTACATATAAATTGCTATAGCATGTGACACGACGCGTTTATTCACCGCGCGCCGCACTTGCGAGCTAAGAGACGAGGCGCGGCGGGGTGAAGTGATGTGCGAATTATGTTGCACTGTGGCGCCGCAGCGTCCGTGTGGCACCCTATACTCAGAATGTGTTACGTCACCGCGTCGTGTGGCTTCGTCCTAATACCGATTCACGCAAAAATTGTTTCATTAAAACACCTAAAGCTCTTTTTTTACAACTACATAGTCCCTTGGCAAAAACTCAAAATACGCGGTCAGCGGTTCAGGATCAAAGAAAACCCGTCTGAAGAACGAACAAGCTAAAGCTCAAACAAGCACTGACAGATCAATCCCTGAATTGACTCTTATTCAGTTTCGGCGTTAGACTGTCCAAGTCGAGCTCTTCTAAATTACACATCAATACATTAAATCTTTGTCACATAAAATACGTACTTACTGCTGCATCGAGGAACTGACATGTTGTTCTCTACGTTCCTAAGCGTTCTTGTCAAACGCGATCGAGGCTAGACTAGACCTGGCACCTTTTTACTATGAGACATACACTCCATTACAATGTATAATGTCGTAGTGAGCGCATCAGTAGGATGAGTTTGATGCAGGAGATCGTTAAGTGGTATTCCTACCATTTTAATGTATAATTGTGGTTTCCACGCCCTATTTCCACATAATTATAGATTAAGTACATATTTGAGTGTGTAACTCACAGCGGATATGTGGAAGTGTCTCCTGGGCCAGCGCTGCAGCTCGCGGTACCAGCGGATGGTGGCCATCTTGTGCGTGTCTCTGTACGACAACACCATCTTGTCGAACCAGCCACCGCCGTCTGCACATTCATAGATACTCGTTACATACCGCCATATTCGCATTATTAACCAGTACGCCAACTCACTGTCGAGACGCCCACTTTGCCGGCGGTTCTTATTGATTGACTTATCAATTCGGAAGAGTGGGTGGTTGATGGCGATAAAAAAATAAAAACTGTCATTTAAAAAACTATTTAAGGCCAGCGCCATACAATTAAACAATATTTAACTACATCTCTGATAATATCTATGCTAATACAGCTGAAGAGTCTGTTTGTCGGTATCCAATAATCTCAGGAACTACAGGCTCGAATTGAAAAAAAAAATGTTTTGTATTGTATAGGAAATTTATCGAGGAATGCTATAGGCTATATAAAATCACGATATGGCTAAAAGGAGCGGAGCGGTAGTGAAAAATGTTTCAAAAACGGAGATTTTTTTTTTCTTTTTGTGAGCTTCTGTTGCAAGTGCTGCGTGAACAGTTCAAGTTACGTTACAATCTTGTACGACGGGATTGCTCCTCTTAAAAAGGTTTAAAGGGAAAGGATAGAATGTGCAACCCATGCGAAGCCGGGTCGGGACGCTATTGTTATATATAGCATCAGTTGTTTTAGCAAAATATTTGGAATTAAAATTCAGGGTTTAAAATATACGCACGAGTGAGTGTCTAGTCTCAATACTCACTTGCGGGGTACTCTTCCAGTCGAGATCTGAATGTGTGATGGTCGGTCCAGAGAGGAGGCAGGCCGCCGCGCTCTATGCGACGCTTCTGCTGCAGGGTCAAGTCGTCCCACTTCGATAGAACACCGAATGACGACACCAGATCTGTTAAGAGTTGATGTCATATTATGATTCAGTAAGCTGCATCAGTATCTGGGTGGGTACCACCGCATATCTGGGTGGGTACCACCGCAATGTCTATTTCTCCCGTCAAATAGCAGTGATTTACACAGCATGACTTGCACTGTTGTGTTTCGGATTGAAGGACATTGTAGCCAGAGTAACTACTGGTACATATTGAGACTTAACATCTTATGTCTCAGGATGGCGAGCGCAGTGGAATGACAAGCATCGCTTTGTTATTCAAGGCGTTGTTTGGTTTTGCTACTGTTCATGAGCGGTCGTATCGCTTACCATCAGGTGAACAGCATGTTCGTCTCGTCATTCATTGCAATAAAAAAAAGCTATTGAGAGGTAGGAAGGAGAATTATATCTATTCTAGACATTTTTTTGAGAAGAAAACAAACGTAATTGTTGTTGTTGTTAAATATTATTGCGTTTCATTTGTCAAGGGAGGTTGCAAGAAGCCCAATTTGCTGGTGGTAGGAAATTCATACCCGCCCGAATGTCAATCTGCGTTCACAATTGTAAAGCCCGTCATTCTAACCCATGCAAGTGTAAGCTAATATTTATGAATCGAAGTTGTATTTGTGTGTGTACAATTACCTTGTATCGAAAATTTATTATCTCTGTCTTGCATTACCACATCGACTTCATCCTCTTTTGACCTGAAAAAACGTCACGTCTTTAACACGATGACTGCCGTGCACTTATTTGTTTAGGCCTCCTGGTCTAGATATTCGAACCGCATAAACCGATAGTTCATAGTTCATAGTGTTTCACCGCAGTCGACATCTTCAATATGCTTAATATTTGAGGGATAGAACATATGCTTATTGTAATGATTTTGCAAATGCAAAAATCCTGTTTGGATTTAAATATTAACATATAAATGCAGACATATAAATAAAACTGGATGCTTTCGAAAATCTAGTCACATCCCATGCATAAAATTGATTTTTTTCGACGTAATCAATAAACGATTTCAGTCGCCATCTAAAGTTCAATCCAGTTCGAAATTCAAAAATGTCTGGACACGACAAAATTTAAATTAATTAACTGTTTTAGTTTTCGGCATCGAATTTTAGATAGGAAGTAGAATCGATAAATTATTTCAGCCGAAAGCTCGAAGACGCTCACGACACTCGTACAACATACCCCAGGACGAAAAGCTCTGGTCCACAGGTCCTCAGCAGTATGTCCTCGTACAGTAAGTTGACGAGATTTTCGCTCTCAGTGCCCATAAGTTGCTTCCTCAAGCTGGCAACCGGTTCCTGGAAACTGATCAACGATTTAATATTTTTTACTCGTTTATACACTTAAAAAATCCTGTAGGGGTTGAAGAAATATTAAACCAAAACCAAAATCTAGAGAACTCCTGTGGTTTGAGATATTATACTCTATTACAAGGTGGAGCTAGAATTACGTAATGCTATAAAATATGACCAGTGCGACTGAATGTGCATGTTCGGGGTCGTCGGGCCCGGTTAGTAGTCATGTACTCATCCAACTGACTTGAGAGCATTTGTGTCCAATGATCGTCGCTGACGCCAACAGTTCCAGGCGTCCGAATGAAGGACTTGTGCGATTCCGCTGCGAAGTAGTGTACACTACATATCGCGGTCATTTTTAAATACATGAAAGTAACAAGGGTAACTGTAAATAGTAATTTATTGGCCGGCGTTCTCATGTCACTCTAGGTGAGCACTGAAAATCAGCGCTGTGGCTTCTGCCTCGGTGCAAAATGTGAGCTGAGTGGTCACCTACTTTGTCAAAGCGATGCACCGTGCATTCTCGTTTTATTGTTTTTGTTATGTATGTTCATTGTATGTGTATTTTTTTTAAGCGGGTATGTCCGTTGTCTTGTGTGACAAATAAATGTGCCTTTCTTTCTTTCAAGGGAAAGATTCTGAAAAGTGTACTAGTGTATGTAAATTGTATTCAGTATTAGGTATACTGAGGGCAGTGATCCTTACGTGGTTTACAAACAGCCTCCAAGGCAAATGCTGAAAAACTGGATCAGATACACTCAAATATATGCCATATATGCCGACATAAATTGTGTCGACCGATTGGATAATTTTTCGCCGGTCGATTCTCCAGTGGGAACTTACAACACTCACGGACAAGTGTCACTGCCGTACTATGTTAAAAATGTGGACCAATATATACACACAGTCGGGTCATAAGTATTGTCACACAGTAAAAACTTTTCTTTTAGAATGCTGGCCACAAAAAAGTTTATTGAATTCGAATTTCGAACTGTTCATTAAAATAAAAATGTATACTTTTTAGAATTTTACTCATTTTTAAATATGGAGTGGATTCTTTTTTCAGATGAAATAAATTTTACCCTAGAAGAGAGCTACAACAAACAAAATGATAAGGTGTACGCACACAGTAGTGAAGAAGCGAGCAACCGTATTCCGCGTGTCCAACGAGGTCATTTTCCATCGTCGCTCATGGTATGGTTGGGAGTTTCTTATTGGGGCTTAACAGAGGTACATTTTTGTGAGAAAGGTGTAAAAACGAATGCAGTTGTTTATCAAAATACAGTCCTGACGAACCTTGTGGAACCTGTTTCTCATACCATGTTCAATAACAGGCACTGGGTATTCCAACAAGATTCGGCGCCAGCTCATAGAGCGAAGAGCACACAAGACTGGCTGGCGGCGCGTGAAATCGACTCCAGTCGACCTCCAGTCCAGATTTGAATCCGTTAGATTACAAGATATGGCAACACTTGGAGGAAAAGGCGTGTTCAAAGCCTCATCCCAATTTGGAGTCACTCAAGACATCCTTGATTAAGGCAGCCGCCGATATTGACATGGACCTCGTTCGTGCTGCGATATACAATTGGCCGCGCAGATTGAAGGCCTGTATTCAAAATCACGGAGGTCATTTTGAATAAACTTTAGTGTCATAAGAATCTATGTTTTGTTAAGTTCATTTTGGTATATAAATGGTTACATAATGAATAAACTTGTTTCAATTAATTTATATTAAACATGTGACAGAATTGATGAGCTGAGTAGGTATAGTACTGGCGGTGGTCTCACTCGGTGGGCGCGTGGAGATGCGGCAGCAGCGCGCGGCACACGCGCAGCACGAGCGGCGTGAACGGCGAGCGCGCGGCGCGCCGGCCCGCCAGCGCAGTGGCCAGCGCGCCGCGCAGCAGCGCCGCCGCCCGCGCGCCCGCGCACGCGCACACGCACGCACACACGCTCTCCGCCGCGGGGACGCACGCCTGCCGACACATTACACATACTACAATATTATATTGCCTTCATATACGTAAGAAAACCTGCACACTTTAGGGATTCATAATAATTACAACATATTTTAACAAAATTAAGTCAAATTGATGGACTATTCGATCAAAACCCCTCGTACATTGAATACGGAATTAATAATATACCTATTATAACATATATGTTTTAAAAAGTTATCTTACCTTGGCGAATTTTATGAGGCTGGCTAGTACATCATCAACGGGCATTTGAACATCAACCGCTGGAGCGTTAGTATCTGCGAAAATGTGCATATAGTATGTTCCAGCCAGCTAGCATAGCACAAATTGGAATTATATTTATGTTGATCCAACTAAAATCATTTCTCCTAACAATTTAAATTGGGAATAAAAATAATTTCCACAATTTAATTAATTTAAGTGGATATTTTAGTATGTTTCGTCATTTGCATTACTTTTTTTATTGCATAAGTCCGGGAAACGAGCAAGCAGATCACCTGATATAGACACATAAACTATAACGCTTGGATCATGGATGTGATGGAGCGGGAAGACAAAAGAATGGGAAGAGGGAGGGGGTATTGGTCATCCGGGAATCTCACCGAATGAAACGCGACAGCGAAGCAGAGTACTCGCTCCGGACGGGCCTACCCATTTACTCCGATTCATTACTGACAACTGCGTGGCTCTACCACTTTTAACTTTGCTTGTTCTATTTGGATTTTTTTAAATGTGAACTTTATGTGCAACCAAAGCAGTGCGTACCTGTTGCGTACGTGCTCACGCCACTCAGGGCGCCGTGTTGAGCGTTCGCCGATGTATGTCCCGACAGCTCCGCGTCCGTACTGAAAACAAACACTCAATTACTGCGCTACTTTGCTCTAACAATATTTACAGCCAAAGCATACACCCAGTCTCATTTACATCAACATGTAATTAATTTTGACACAATATTCAATTCAATTGGGTTATGCTATTTCCCTAATATCCCCCATTTTATTGCGCCACAAAGGCTGTCTGTCATTAATTGCTACCAAATTACTTTTTACGAAAAGCATCGCACAAGTCTTGTTTATCATCAGCTACAGACAATTTGGGGGAGATTTAGTGTTGATGCGTCATCAGAAATTGTAATATATTTTAGAGAATACCAGGCACCACAGGCAAAAAAATATTATCACTTGAAGGTAATAACAATTACATTGACATGATCGAAACTTGAAATACATAGCCTTAGCTCAAACTGGTCTTGAAATGGCCTTAGCTCAATCTTCGTTTCGTTTGTCGTGAGTCTCTACGTCAGATTTGAGATTTGTGTACGTCAGCCACTATAGGGGTGAATAAGAAAATTACAATATAGTACGCTGACAATGGACGTACGTGTTGGGTCGCGGCTCGCTCCTCAGGCGCATGGTCTTGAAGGCGGGCTGGCTGCGCATGTTGCTGAACAGCAGCTGGAGGAACGCCGTCGCGCATGCGCACACGTCCACCGTCTCCGCCTCCTCCTGCACCCACGGCAGGTACACCGTCAAGTAGAAACTCTCTGCAAATCTGATACATCCATACTTCGTATTATAAAAACAAATCTGTTCAATATACTTTCACGCATTATCTATTCAACTTATTGTTATTACATTTGGCATACATATTATTCAGGCATAATTAACATCAGTAATATAAGTTTTTTTTATTGCAATGAATGACGAGAAGCTTGCCGAACGTCTAATGGTAAGCGATACGACTGCTCATGAACAGTAGCAAAACCAAACAACACCTTAAATTACAAAGCAATCCTTGGCATTTCACTGCACTCGGCCTGAGATATAACATATTAAATCTCTATATGTCCAGCAGTTACTCTCGTTATAATATCCTTCAAACTGAAACACGACAGTGCATTTACACTGGTGTTTGTCGGGAGAAATAGACATTGCGGTGGTGCCTACCCAGGCGGCCTCTCACATATAACAGACCTACCACAAGTACCTAGCAGTACCGAGAGTCACCACTAGAAGCTAACTAACCTGACGTACATGTGTTGTGAGAGCGTGTCCCCGATGTGGTGCGCGAGCGCGGGCCCGGCCGCGGCCAGCGCGCACAGCACGGCGCGGCGCGGCGCCTCCTGCGCGCTCTGCAGCACCACGCTGCCGCCCGACGAGGGCCATGCTGAACATCATTATACTAATTGCAAATGTTGTAATATGTGATAAATTTATAATTTACATAATAAAATTATATAATTATAGCGCCATCTATTGAGATATTTGAGTAACCGATGTACGTGTCAAATAACTGTCATGGCCTCCCTTGCAAATTCCCCGTGAACCATGAAGCACGTGTAAAATATAAAATATTGTTAATTTCCTATTATCATGTAAAATAAAGTCACTAATAAAACTACTGGGTATCTTTACTTGAAGACGCCACCAATCCAACATGGTAGCAGCGCCGTGGTTAAGCGGAAAGTGGTTGTGAGGAATTTAAGTGTAAGAAGGTAACAAGGCCACGTAAAATTAAAAGTGAAGAATAAGTAATAACAAAGTTTGTAATCATTAAAATGGCCAAACAAGCGAGGATCGAAGACATAATGATACCCATTTTTGATGGAATAAATTACGCAAATTGGAAATTGAGATTAGTGACGTTACTAGAATATAAAGAATGTGTGGAACCCGCCATTTCTAATATGCCTGAGACATACAAAAATCAAGAGGCGGACTGGAAGAAAATGGATCTCAAAGCAAGGACTATAATAATGAGCACCATATCAGATAAGCAACTAGAATATATCAGTGAATGTACAACAGCATATGCTATAATAAAAAAGTTTGATAGTATATATCTAACTCAGTCGACAGCGATGCAAATTATATGTAGAAGTAAAATGGAGGATATTAAATTGAATAATTATAACACTGTAGAAGAATTTTTTATTGATTTTAAGAAAGCTGTTAATAATTTCAAAGCTGCTGGTGGAAGTATAGATGAAACGGAGAAGATGAGATACTTGCTCAAAGCGTTACCTACAAGTTACAGTTACATTGGAGATTTTATAGACGTCATTCCAGAAGAACAAAGAACAGTAGATTATGTCAAGTCTAAGATTAAAGAGAAAAATATGACTGCAAGTGACCCAGCCAACAAAAGTAATATGAGTACATTTCTGACCAAATCAAAAGCACAATGTTTCATATGTGGAAAGACTGGCCATCTGAAAAAAGATTGTTGGCATCGCCAGAAAATGTATGAAGGAAACCAAGGATATAGAGGGAAACCTGCAACCAGTCAACGCCCGAGGGGATTACAAAGAGGATACCATAATGCTGAATTTTACAGAGGTCGTGGTCGAGGCAGAAGTCAAGTGCAACTAAGAGGTGAATCGTCAACTACTCAACAGGACAACTTCTCAGGAGAGTCATGGACGGCTTGGGTGTGTGATCCAGAGATGAAACAGGTAATGTGTAACGAGTTTGAATGTAATAATAATGAGAATGAAATAAATTGGTTACTAGATAGTGGGTGCACAGACCACATTATTAACAATGATACATTATTTCGTAATTATTTGGATTTAAAAGTTCCCATTAGTGTAAAACTGCCTGATGGCAATACATTGAAAGCAACCAAAGTAGGTTCTGTTAAAATCTATTTTAAGAATTATGATGGTGAAAAACATATTGATTTGAAAAATGTTTATTTTGTAAAAGGTATTAAGCAGAATTTGTTAAGTTTTTCAAAAATAACTAGAACATGTACAATTGTAGCAAGAAATGACAATGCAAAAATTTATAATAAGACAAGAGAATTGATAGTTGTTGCCAACAAAATAGACAATTTGTATTGTTTAAAAAGTTATATTTTAAAAGTTGATAATAATAGAATGTATGTAAACACAACAAAATTAACTAATAAAGAGAAATGGCATAGGGCACTTGGTCATGTGAATTTTCAATATTTAAATAAATTAATAAATAATAAATTAGTAGAAGGTTTGCCTGATAAGATAGAAAGCACTGACATGAAATGTTCAAACTGTATTGAAAGCAAAATGGCTAATGTACCTTTTGAAAATAATAGGACTAAGACTTCTGAAATTTTAGAATTAATTCATACTGATTTAAATGGTCCACATAATACAACTGGTTATGGTGGAGAAAAACATTTTTTGTCATTTATCGATGATTATAGTAAATGTACAAGAATTTTTTGTATTAAAAGCAAAGCAGAAGTTGCAAACTGTTTTATAGAGTTTGTTAATTTAGTAGAAAATAAATTTAATAAGAAAGTAAAGAAATTACAATGTGATAATGGGAAAGAGTATTTGAATCGAGATATTTATAATTTTATAAGATATAAGGGAATAGAGTTATTACCATGTCCACCTTATGTTCACGAATTAAATGGAGTAGCAGAGAGGTATAATAGATCGGCTATGGATATAGGTAGATGCTTAATGAGAGAAGCTAAAATTCACAGAAGGTATTGGCCTGAAGTTATAAAAACGGCAGCTTACTTAAAAAATCGAACAATTGCCAATACAGTAGAGAATAAAACTCCCTATGAAATATTTTTTGGAACTAAACCAAATGTACAGCATTTAAAGATATATGGAAGTAGAGTTTATGTCAGGGTCCCAGAAGTTTTAAGAAGAAGTAAATGGGATGACAAAGCCCAACTAGGAGTGTTAGTAGGATATAATGAAAATGGCTATAGAGTTTTATTAAATAATAAAATAGTAAATGCTAGACATGTACAGGTAGTGGAAGAAAATACTCAATTAATTTGTTTAGAAAAACTTGATGATGAAAAGGATAGGGATCTGAAAAATAAAATTTCTGATTTACAATATAAAGAATCTGAAACTGACATTAATGCAAATGAAAATACTTCTGATAGTGATGTGAAAGATCTTGTTAATGATTATAATGAAGAAAATAATAGGGAGAAACTTATAACAAAAAGTAAGTCAAAAAGAAAGATAACTCCAGTATCTAGATATGGTAATCCAGTATCACATTTTATTTATGTAAATTATATAGATGCAAATGTACCAAATACATTTGAGGAGGCGATGAACTCCCATGAGTATAAGCAATGGCAAATAGCTATGGACTCTGAAATAAATAGTTTATATAAAAATAATACATGGCAAATTGTTGAACGACCAAGAGATAAAAAAGTTTTAGATGTAAAGTGGTTGTATAAAAAGAAAAGCAGTAATGTTTATAAAGCTAGATTAGTTGTACGAGGATTTCAGCAAAAGGAATGCTTTGAAAATGTTTATTCACCGGTAGGAAAAATGCAAACATTAAAAATATTATTATCATATAGTTGTAAAAATAATTTAGTCGTAGACCAAATGGATGTTGAGACAGCATTTTTAAATGGTGAAGTAAAGTCGGAAGTGTTTGTGAATCAACCAAAAGGTTATGAAACTGGATGTAATAAAGTTTACAAATTGAAAAAGGCACTTTATGGTCTCAGAGAAAGCCCTAGAGTATGGTATGATTGTTTTAATGAGTTCATTGTAACACTGAATGTTGTTAGAAGTAACTATGATTACTGTTTATATGTAAATCGTACAAGCGAAGATCCAATATATATATTAATATTTGTTGATGATTTACTAATTTGTTGCAGAGATAAATATAAAATAAAAAAGGTGAAAACTAGTTTAATGGAAAAATTTGCTATCAAAGACTTGGGAAAAATTAAAAGTTATATTGGTATAGATATTGATTATAATGATGAAAGAAACAGAATGATGTTAAGTCAAACAAAGTATATTGAATCTTTGGCTATAAAATATAATCTAGAAAGTAGTAAGTTATATGATACTCCAATGGAAACAAATTTAAAACTAGAAGAAGCTAGTGTAATAGATGATAGTATAAAGTATAGAAATATAGTAGGAGAGTTATTATATATTAGTACAGGCACTAGGCCAGATATAGCTTACAGTGTTAATTACATAAGTAGATATCAAAATTTTTATGATCAAACACATTACAAGTATGCAATGAGAATATTAAAATATTTGTATAAAACTAAGGATTTAAAGTTAACTTATTATGATAATATACACACTGAAACATTAGATTGTATGGTAGATTCTGACTTTGCAGGGGATAATATAGATAGAAAATCTACAACAGGGTATATAATTAGGTTATATGGAAACTTAATTTTTTGGAAAACTCATAAACAAAGCACAGTAACTAAATGTTCAACTTTTGCAGAATATACTGCATTGTCTGAAGCAGTAACAGAAATACTTTTTATTAAAAACTTATTATGTGATTCATTTAATATAACATTTGATAAGCCAATAACATTTTATGAAGATAATTCAAGTGCAATTTTGATTGCTAAATATGGCAATTTTACCAAGAATTCGAAGCACATTGAAGTGCAGTATCATTATATAAATGAAAATTATGAAAAGGGTTTAATTGATATTGTAAAAATTGATTCAAAGTTTAACTTAGCAGACATATTAACTAAGAGTCTAGATAAGGCCAAATTTTTGAAGAACCGATTTGAGTTAAGATTAATTTAGTATCTTTAATATGTTATGTTTTTAAAGTATAGTTTTGTGATTAAATGCTGAAGAAGAGTTAAGATTATTATTATTATTTTTTAAATAAAAGAATAAGGTTGTATTTGTAAGAGAAAGTTTAATTATAGATTAAGATTAAATTATAAATTTAAGGAGGCGTGTTGTAATATGTGATAAATTTATAATTTACATAATAAAATTATATAATTATAGCGCCATCTATTGAGATATTTGAGTAACCGATGTACGTGTCAAATAACTGTCATGGCCTCCCTTGCAAATTCCCTGTGAACCATGAAGCACGTGTAAAATATAAAGTATTGTTAATTTCCTATTATCATGTAAAATAAAGTCACTAATAAAACTACTGGGTATCTTTACTTGAAGACGCCACCAATCCAACAGCAAACATACATTCTCGGTACGCCTGCATCCTATAGGGGCAGGCAGAGCCAACAATCTGGCCAAAATTAATAACTATCGTCATTTATATCCTATAATCGATCGCGAAATGAATTTAAATATGTATCGTCACACCCCAAAGGAGACGGGCGAAACTTCATAGAACCTTGGGCTTAGCCTTACAGAGTTGGTTTATGCTTTTTTTATAGGAGTGAGACCAGTATATCGAAATTAAAAATCAAAAGCTTTGCGCCTAATGGGAGTAAAGTGATAATTGGTATTTATTACAAAATAAATTTACCAAAACTGTCATTTCTTCATGTGCAACCTTTTTAAAGTATATCGATGGTGCCGACAGTAATTAATAATAAGAATAAAACATAATTGTCAAATGTCAACGGCTGATGACAAGAGTGACTGAGTCAAAATACAAATACAATTTTATGGTGCATTTACACGTTGGCTGAGGCTGGGCCAACGTCTACCAACTCCAAACTATCAACAATGAAAATATTAAGCGAGGCCAAACACACCGTTTACACGCTGGCGTTAGTGGAGGCTGGCCGAGGTTGGCCAAGCGTGTAAATGCAGCATAAAAATATGTTTATGTCAGTAATTAGAAGATGGCGTGATGAAAGGCCGCTATGAAAATCTATTAAATACTCAATGAATTATCAATTTAATTTTCCCATTGTAAAATATCTTATTATGTTTCGATGAGAAACAAAAAGAAATAAAAAAGAATATTAGTGAATCTTTCACAAGTGTACAGTCAAGCATGGGTCAAGCCCAATTTCACCCATCTCCTTTAAAATGAAATACTTCAAAAAACAATTACGTTCAGTTATACATTTCGGTCAGAAATACATTTTATAGTTTTTTTTACCCATAATTGACAGTTCTCAACTAAAATTATATTTTTTTATAATATGATTAGTAACTTACATTTATAACATCGTACGGTTGCTCACAGGTTGGGCGGACGACATAATAAAAGTGGCAAGAAGTCGCTGGATGCAGGAAGCTTCCCATAGATAAATATAATGGATGTTGAAGAGAGCTATATACTAAAGTACATAGTGACCTAGGTACTCATTGGTGAGTGCTCGCAGCGCGGCGGTGCGCACGGCGGCGCGCGCGTGGCGGCAGTGCGGCGCCGCGCTCGCCACCAGCCGCGCCCGCAGCTCCGGACGCATCGCGCGCAGCCCGCTACCCAACACCACCAGCGCGTTCTGACAATGTTACACACGGTTCAATTTGTTTCAACATCGCGGCGTAGGACACTCGCCTCCTCTAAAATACTGAGTAATTAGATAATATTTCGCCATGCTTACATAGTGAAGAACTTCACGTACTATAATAATTCTTATAAATCAATTGTAATATTTCCATACGATGATTTCCTTCGTGTCTGCAAATACACATATTATGCCTCCAAAAAGCCCGAGTCTAGCGCACATCCGATTATCAAATGCGACACACAAAAATAATTAGCGTAATGATCACGATGATGAGTCGTTGGTCTTGCAACTGAGTACGTTGATCCTGGTACTAGCCGGGAATACGGCAGGTAGAATAAAAACGACCTTAACCTGTTAACCGGGCAAGACGTATAAATGAGTCAAGCGCAAACAATATCGGGTACGGGTATGACGTATGAATACGTTCTTGTGACGTTGTGAGAATGTCACCTCTAATAGTTGCGGTCTATGGCTCAATAGTCGGTCTAAACGCTGATAATACTATTGACCTATTTCGTTCTATTTCTACGGAAAAGCAAGGCCTAGGCAGAACACATCTCATCACTCATCGCATTGATACTGGTAACTCACAACCAATGCGACAACGCTATTACAGACTTTCTCCCGAAAAACAACGCATGTTATGTAACGAGCTGGATGAAATGTTAGCACTCGGTGTTGTGGAACCTTGTGAAAGTCCTTGGTGTTCACCTGTCTTATTAACTCCTAAAAAAGATGGAACATTGAGATTTGTTTAGACAGTCGTAAACTTAGTTTCAGTTACTAAAAAATATGCTTACAAATTACCGTATATGTCAGAAATTTTGGACAATTGCTCTCCGTTGCGCTGATTGGTTGATTCAATTTCTGACATCTGTCAAACGTGACGTTCGAACTGTCATCGGCGCACGTATAAATACGCGTGTAACGTCGCTCGCGCCCTCTTTTCCTGCTTCTTAAATTATTGTAAGCCGCGTGCTACCACGCGCGTCTCTAAACCCGCTGGGGTTCTTCTCCTTCTTACCCGCACGGCACGGAGTGCTGACTCCGTGCGCTTGCTTGTTGCCGCTTTTGCTCCGCACCGCTTCCTGCCCCGTGCTGCAACCGAGCCTGCACCGCGCTCTGACCTGCGCACCGTCCCCGACCACGTGGCAGCCTACTTCGCCGCTAGCTGTCGCCGGGTTCCGCCACGTGCCGAAGGCCCAGATCAGTGTTCAACGAAGGCCAGTAACTCACGTTGCATACCACCAGCAACAGTGCCGAGTGTAATCAGTGATGCGAAATTATTAAAGCCCGAACCACGTAATTACCCTGAGTACTTATTTTCTTACCTACCTCTACCTGCGGGCGGCCTAACCCGCCGCATCCTCAAAAATTAATGTGCGCCTTGGAACGGACAGGAGTTTATTTGATGATATCTATTATATTATCGTCATCGATGCGTGTCTCGTTATGAATTGACATGTCCTAGCAAAACAATACGCGTCCGGTACATGTAACATAATTTGAACGGGAACTCCCCGGTTAACAGGTTAATCTAATTTTATTATTATAACATATATATAAAAATGAAACCCGTTTCGCGTTGTCACGGCATCACGTGTGAACGGCTGAACCGATTTCGATAATTCTTTTTTTAAAATGTTTGTGGAAGTCCAAGGATGGTTCTTACGGAAAAAAATATTAAGAAAATCTTTCAGAAATATTGGAAAATATACATTTAATTTTGCATATTTTAAAAAACGCGCGTAACGAATGTCAACGTCATTCACAGCCATAGACTATATTGAAAGAGCATCGTTTGTTCGGAAACGTGGTTACTTAATTAGGTTTGATCGGAAACGTGGTTACTTAATTAAATTCTATTGCACTAATTTATTAATTTTTGAAAATAACTCGCCACGGAATAGTAAACCTATACAAATTTCGTTACAAATAAATACATGCCAGCGAGGAATGGAGCGCAGTATGTAAAATATCAAGAAAATTCAAAAAATAAGACACAACAAAATACGGTCAAAAACAAAAGCAATAGATGCTCTCAAATACAGCCAAAAGTTAAAGTGGAAATGGGCCGGTCATGTGGTACGTCTTAAAGATCATAGATAGATCAAAACTGTTACTTCATGGAAAGGTCCACCGGGCAAAAGACATAGAGGAAGGCCGTTCACCAGATGGGAAGACGACATTAAAAAAAATGCTGGTACAAAATGGCAACAAACAGCCCAAGACCGAGAAAAATGGAAAGCTTTGGAGGAGGCCTTTACCTGAGAGGGGTTCCAGTACAGTAAAATACTACTGCCTACCTACTGAAAAAGTGATCTCATTCATATTAGTAAAAATTTGATAATTATATTAGGATAATTTTAAGGTACATAGATATTAATTTCTCTATATTTTTAATTTTTTTTTACTTATGAATATTATTACAGCCTCGGTGGCGCAGTTGTACTACGGTTTAATTTCAAATCTGACATCTCGTGACATTTAATTTTCTATTCATTATCAGCCCGGAGTCAGGAATTTGTACCCGATACGGCGATAAGCTCGCCACCTATCAAATCATGGGACGGAAAATACAAGGCGAAACGTGGGTGTCCTGATTGCACTTCTGCCCTTCTGGAAAAAACGCGTGAGTTCATGTATGTATGTATGTATATCTTTTAGTATATGGATCCTTACCTCTATAAGATCACTGTTCTGCATGAATTCTTCAAGGTTCACGGTTTCGAAGACATCGGCTGGGCAAGAAGCAGAATCAGGACCCGACAGGAATGATGCCATGATACGAAGACATTTATGTTTGTCTCTGACAGGAACTTTCGGAAGCAGACTTACAATTTTCCTGCAAAATAGATTTATGTAGATAGAACACTGATTAACTGCACAATTTCTAACTTATCAGAAAAAACACTTTGTGGTAGCTACCGAATTTTAGAGGCGTTAAGGTAGTCATTAATAGGGATGTTGACTCATTTTTGTAATTGCTTTTATTTTCTAGATAGACTCTGTGTATAAACGAGAAATTTTAATAAAAAAATACGCGAACAAAAATAGTTTGCTAAACCGCCCCAACCTACCACGAGACTATAATCTCTGTTAAGAGACTAGAATACCAACGCCCAACTTTGGATCGAAGATTTGTAGAGACAAGTTGGACGGTTGTATTCGAGGTGAACGTTAGTGCGGTGTAATACCAGCAACATTACATGCAACTCACTTGAATTGCTGGGTAGTGCAGGCGTGTCCCTCCTTGGCGACGTAGTAGAGCGTGTTGATGTAGTCGAGGTGTGGCGGCGCGCCCGGCGTCAGCGTCGCCAGGGCGGCGCGCGCGCCCGCGTCGCGCTCGCAGCCGCGCGCGTGCGCCACCATGCCCACCAGCGAGCTCAGCCGCCGCGCCTGCACACCATGCTACTGCACTTCACCACACGTGCGCACAGCCGTTATACGCACTGCACACCACGGATGTCAAAACCACCGGAGCGAGAGGGAAGAAGGTATCACTGCGTAGGAATGACGGAGATAAAAACAGAAATAACGGCACGGTACTAAACTACACGTACATAGCCTTTAAACGCACTGAACATCTATCTACCATGGATGTTGAAACAACCGGAGACAACCTGTACAGATTCAGACCTAGTTTCTTGCCCAAAATACATTCACTGTTCAACATAATACGCCTATCCCAAAAAAATATCTTAAGCGATTCTTCAAGCCAAAGATCTAAGCATTACAAATAGTCGTTATTTAAAACTATTTGAATGAGTTAGTGTTTTAGTAAAGATACAAGTGTGATATTTGAATTAATAAGATTATACAATAAAGTGTACTTACATTGTTATTTTCTATGATCCACTGAACCATGCCGGGAATGTAGACTTTATTCTTGGTCAGCGTCTGCAGTATCTTCAAACAACACTTGTACTTATTGTCCGTGTCATCTGTATAGGAAAAAATACGTTTCTTTGTTTGTCTTTATATGTACCTGAAGTATTTTTTTAATTATTAAAAGTTAATGATGCTTCCTACAAATATCCCTTAGTTTTCGCTGGTGATTAATATAGACATGTATACTATCAGACTCAGCCTTGAAACTAATCTTACCACAGAAATATCGCTCAAAGAGTGTCCATTCGAAGGTGACCATCGTTCCGTACACCTCGAGCAAGTCATTCAGGCAGCTCAATAGCAGCTTGCACGTGTACTGCTGATGTCTGTTGTTAATGATCGCCAACACTAGGCTCAGCACGGCAGAAGCCAAGTGTCCCCTATCCACACTATCGGCGTCTACGTCTCGCCAGCACGATAACGAAGTGAGCTGAAACATACAAGAAACATTACAACATATAGTTTATACAGGGGTTATGAGATATCACCACACTCGGATTGAGTCGCGGTATGGTTTGATTCACATGCAACTTTCAAGGTATTTATGTAAATTGAATATTATTGATACACGCAAGCATGTTAGTGGGATCAGCTTGAAAGTTTTATATGGATATATCAGTTTCTTATTACACGAAAATAACAATGTCCATGCGTACGGAATGTCGGTTAAACCCTGGTAAACAATAAATGATAACTCACGACGTCTAAATGGACTGAATTGAATGGGCGGTCTTCAGTGGTGTCCACGACGAACTTGAACAGCGGCGCTCGCAGGATACTGCTATGGGGAGCTAGTTCCGTTCTGCAGTCGCTAATAGCCTGCACAATACATCCACATCTATAATATTGTATCTAGGCCCGACGTTGCACATACAGGCTACGCGGTAGACTATTTGTTGTACAATAATTAAAGTAGTGAACTAACAGCATTTACTAATGGTTAAATTGAATATCGATGACTCGTTGCTTCGTTAATATATAACGCTAACACCAAACCACGTACGCTGCACCAGATGGTGAGAGTGGTGTCGTTCATATTAATACTAGGAAAAATTGATAACCATTTGGCCCACTGACAGCGGCTTGATCAATACAAGAGTTTTGTTGAGTGAATGAGGAGTGTATGTGTATATGTGTGTGGTGGAACCTGCGCGAGTACGAGCTTGGAGTTCCGATGTAGCGGCTGCAGCAGCGCGGCGGCGACGTCCCGCAGGCGCGCCGGCAGCGGCGCCGCGGCCGCGTGGCGCAGCAGCGCGCTGGCCGCGCCGTACGCACGCGTGCGCGACACGCTCGTCGCGCGCACCCGCACCCACGCGCTGCAAGACACCGCCTGCGCCGCCTGCGCCGCCTGCACAGGGCCGGCTGTAACTCACTCTCCCTCACTTCACCGCTATTTCAGTATTCCCACTACAGGGCACGGGCCTACTCTACAATCGAGAGTACGATTGAGAGTGGTTAGGCCATATAGTCCACCACGCTGGCCTAGTGCTGGTTGGCGGACTTACGTATCATAGAAATTCTTATGAATAACTACGGCATGAAGGTTTCCTCACGATGTTTTCCTTCACCGTTTAAGTGCGTGGTGATTGACTATCAATACACACATGAACACTCCGAAAAGTCAGAGGTGTGCCCTGGGATTTGAACCCGCGACCACTGTGAACATGTAGGCAGCAGCGTCTGGTCCGTTTACCAACAGGCTACCACGCACTTCACTGCCATTTACTTTCATTTTAATTAGCGATCCTTATTTTTAAACTATTTTATTTCATTTTTCTTATATTGCTATCATTTATTTTATATTCTCGTTTTCGATGTTTTCAATCTGTCAGACCTGCAAAATATTTATAACTAGCGGTCCAGCCCGACTTCGCCCGGGTGCAGATCTTTTTGACATCCAAATAAACAACACTTTATTTCTCGTACTAACTCTTTTAAATTTAAACTCTATGTGACCGCTATGACTATATTACTTTTCCCGTCACTACATTTAGCGGGATAAAAAGTATCCTATATGTTAATCCAGAGAGTCAGCTAGTTTCATGCTAAATTTCATCAAAATTGGTCCAGCCTTTTGAGCGGTAAGACGTAACAAACACACACACTTTCGCATTTATAATATTAGTAGAAAGTAGCATTAACGTTGTAGGCAGCAGTCGCACTCCCAGATAGTTTTACCGACCTGTCCCTGTGCGCTGAGCGAGTGCAAGTCGAAGTGCAGCGGGTCCTCCGAGAGTGTGCGCAGGAAGAGGCGCGAACGCGTGAGGCTGCGGGACAGAGTGCCGGCCGTGCCCGCGCCGCCGCCTCCCGCTAGCTCCTCGGCCGCCACAGTCTGACGCACCGTCGGACCGACCTGAACAAGCAGTGCGCACATTTTAATACTACTTCGAAGAGTTCAGGACACATGCACGTACTAATATTGAAATATGACCCGACCTAACGACGACGACATTACGTCTTCTATTTATGTATATTGGTATAACGGATAAATATCGTCTTAATAAATTAATAGAAAATGTAGTAACCCTTTGGGTGGGTAGTGGCAAGTCGTGTTCCTCGTCGGGGTCGACGAGCGTGTCCCACAGCGCGGGCTCGAACAGCGGCTTGTACAAGTTTTCAGCAGGCTGCCGCCGCCGCAGCGCCGCGCACGCGCAGTACAGCGCCGCACACCGCGCCGCTCTGCACCAGACATACTACTGCACTACATGCTACACACTACACACTACATGCTTAAGTAATTCATGATATACTATCATTCTTCTTTAGTAGTTAATTTATTAAGAAAATAATTGACTGTATCTGTATCAGCCCATATACGTCCCACTGCAGGGCAAGGCCTCCTCTACAATCGAGAGTGATTAGGCCGTATAGTCCACCACGCTGGTCTAATGCGAATTGGCGGACTTTACACACCATAGAAAAAAAATTACTGTATGATAAAATAAGCACAAAAATTCAACGGATAAGAACGTCACGTGCTGACGTGTCGAAAATAACAGTATTAGGCGAGGTGATAACCCGAATTAATTTCAAGTTGTATACCATAGCAGATGATTAGGAGTGCTAATGACCTGGTGGTGTCAGCGAGCAGTCTGTCGGCTCCGGGCGGGCAGGCGACGTGCTTGAGGAACTTGACGGCGAGCGTGACCACCTCGCGCAGCACGTGCCACGGCTGCAGCGCGCCGCGCAGCCTGTTGAGCCGCGACGTGCTCAGCTCCAGCGTCTGAGTGGATAGCAACTGTCGAAGAAACGGGTTATATTACTGCCGAGGACAGGTTTATACTACTGGAATACGTGTTATAGATGGACAACAGCTGCTGGAATAACAGTACATTACACTGTTCATTAGTCCTGACAACAACTGGCTTATACAACTGGAATATAATAAACTTTTCAGAGTCATGTGTATATTGATAGTCAATCACCACAAACTATAACGGTGAAGAAAAACATCGTGAGGAAACCTGCATGCATAATTTCCATAGTATATAAAGTCCGCCAACCCGCACTAGATCAGCATGGTGGACTATATGGCCTAAACACTCTCACTCGTATTCTTGATCGTAGATGAGACCTGTGCCTTGCAGTGGGACGTATAGGGGCTGATACAGATACAGAATTATTTTACAGACCGTCTTGACATGATAGACGGTTTCTCCGTTATCGAATGCGAGTTGTAGTATGGAAAATGCTACGGTAAAGTCTGTGAGTTGTATCAGGTACGCTTCTCCTGGCGCAGGTCTCAGCTGACGGCCGTCAAACTTTTTTAGAATATCCGCCACCACATCTGGTAAGTACTGCTCACAGAACGATGAGGTTGAATGTCTAAAATTATAAATTAAATTGCATATAATAATAATAATCGCCAAATATCCGATACTTGCGTATCTAGAATCGATTAAATGCATGAACTATACTAAATAAGAAATATATTTTTAAATATTTAAGGTGAAGAATAATTTTAATAACTAGATTTCGTGGAAGATGCTCGCGATAAAATACATAAGAACACTTCAATTCGTACTACACACATATATATAGTATACAGTTTGGATAGTTTACGTAGGTCGATATGATTGAATGGTGAGATGTAGTGACCTGAGCAGCGGCAGGTAGAGTCGCTCGCACACGCCGCGGGAGCGCGCGGCCCAGCAGCGCGAGTAGAGCCGCGCGTGCACCGCGCCGTCGCCGCGCCGCGCCGCGCTCGCCATGCAGCAGCGCAGCGCCTCCACCCACCAACCCTCTGACTCGTCGCCTACCATCACACCGTTATTCATATGAAAATTCAAATATTTATTTAATCCAATAACATGTTCTACGTCATTTAGATTCAGTCATTTTTTTTATCTGCCACTCGGTTCGAAAAGCGGTTTTCACTAGAGAAGAACGGGCAAGAAACTCTATTGTTGCTTTTTCAAAACCAATTTACAATTTAGGGATTATTACAAAAATATTTATATGTGCCGTGGAAAAACAATAATGTCTAATTTTTGAAATAAAGTTACTGATTTAATTATAGTAGTAACGGGTAAACGCGGTGACGTCATTTGTTGTTGAAATCACATGGACAGAGTCGTTTTGGAAAGTGGGAGACTGTGTAAAGAGCACTTTCGTTTAAGAAACCGACCAGCCCACACCTCCAAGGCGAAACTGTCGGTTCGACTACCTAGTACGTATACCTTATTGTAGTGGATTGTAATTTGCAGTAATAAATCTTTGGTTATACCTACACCAAGTTTATTTTTGATACCTACAATTTTGTGATGGATCCCGTACCACCGAACGTGGACAAAGAAAACTCTACCGCTCAGACTTCTCTGTCGCCGACATATGTATATATGTTGTAATTCATCAGCGGGCAATCCGCATTTTGAATGACTCCGGGTCATTCAAAATCGGATATCCCGTTATGAGCAACTTAGAGTCGCTACAACTGCGGAGGGATGTTGCCTCTCTCTTTAAGCATATTCTACCGTTTGTAGCACGGTGAATGCTCTGAAGAATTGTTCAATTTGATTTCCTCCTTTCAATTCCTAAATAGGACCGCGCGTGCTGGCTTGCGAAGCTATAGCTCGATGATCCAAACCATCTCAGCACAAATCAAAAGGTTCACATTTTTTATTTGTTTGAAGAAAATAGACAAGAGAGAATAGGCTTTATTGTGACTAGAGGTTGAAAGTAGGAAGCGTATGGAGCCTCGTACCCTCGGCGAGCGTGGCGATGATGTCGAGCAGCGAGGGTTGTACTGGTTGCGCGCGGTCCGCGACGTGCGCGTCGGGCACGCGGTCCAGCAGCGCGCGGAACACGGCGGTGTGCGCGCCGCGCAGCTCGCGCAGCCGCGTGGGCAACTGCGCCGCCACCACGCGGTAGCATGCGCTGTAAACAACAACATAAACTCCATACAGACATATAATTTAAACGCCACAACTTTTTACACCACTCGATTGCAAGATAAAATAAACTGTGTCGTATTTCACGTTCTACCATATGAAAGATGAAATAATTGCATTAACGAAAGATAACTATATTTTTGCCATCCAAAAGATGGTTATGTTTTTCAATGGTTGAAAATGAAAAATGAATTATGTTTTTTTTTTTGTCAAGTCTAAAAGGAGAATCCTTTTCGATTTGATCATAACTTACCGTACGATATCAATCTCAATCACATACGAGATAATATAAGTATCCGCACCTGTAAGCGTCTCCGGGGGGAAGCACGCCCATCACCTTGAGCATATCACTCAAGTTGCCGCTCTCCATCTGCTCCACAGCCCAGCGCATCGGCGACGACTCCGGTGGTAAGGTCTTTGGCAACCTCTGCATGTCCTGCAGTAGCGCCACCTTGCGAGTGAACGACGCCTGCCTTTCGTAAATCGGCCACAACTGAAAATAAAATATATTTCAATCACTAAGTAGTATAAAACAAAGTCGCTTCCCATTTATTGGTCCCATGTATGCTTAGATCTTTAATAATAAAGATAGATTCATTCAAGAGGAGGTTAATATGTATAATACATATACAGTTTGTAAGAAAAATAATATGAACCTGGTGTGGAGCGGAATCAAAAACAATCTGTACCCAGGTGAAGCTGGGACGGGCCGCTTGTAATTAAAAACAAATAATAAAGTGCACTAACTTAGAATCACGCAATACACGTGGATGAGCAGAAATTATGGATTACTTTGCGCGACCCTAACATATCAAATTCGCTTCATCAACTTTGAACATTTTGGTTGACGTACCTACCTAAGATTGATGTCGAATTCCCAAATTCCCGAATCTTCCATTTACATTCGCCTTTACACATTATGTTATAGTGCTGAAGCACGGTATATATTTTTGATACATTTAGCACTTACCTGGACGACGAGGTCCAGTACATCATCACAGAACTCCGGCGGACACTTTCTCTGCACGTACCAGTGCACTACATCATTCAGCAGGACACTGCACTGGCACATGTCGCGCTCCACCAACACGTACGGCTTACGCAACAAGTACTCGAACATCACACCCATGTGCGCACGACAGAATTTACACACGTTCTCGTCCCGAGCGTTGTCATCCAGCCTTTGAGCATTCACTATTAACTCCTTGATGCCAGCCGTAGTGAGACAACGTATGCCCACTTCGAGCAAAGCAGTTGGAAATTCCACACTTTTGTACCACATTTTCAAGAGCAGGTGTGGCCATTGTTTCATGTACTCCTTGTTTTCATCATCGAGTCCCCCTCCAATATAAGTGCACACGTTCAGAGCGATCACAAAGTCTTCGTATTCCGTGTTGAACTTTGCTTTCTCGAGGTCGCCAGTAATTTGCTCCAGCAACTCCTTCGACAACCAACTGCTTACGCTTGAGGTAATTTTTAGTGCCCCGCTCGTTTTCGTGTACACCTTTATACACGACACTAAAGATTTCTTTACACGTTTGATTATTTTCGGAGTCAGATTTGATATGACATCTGTTATGAGTTGAATTGTTCGCTGAAAAGAAAATGCCATATTTGTTTTTGGTTTTCACTCAACAAAGTATCTTAGAAAACTATATTATTATAGTTTAAACTTAGTTCACAGCGCTAACTGTAACGGCCCTATTGATAGGCATTTTTAAAACTTATTTTAGTTATCGAATGTTTTGTCCCATTCTTTAGCTTTTTAGGTTTAGCTGGAAGCATTTTTACATAAGACAATGATTAATTTTAAATTAAATATGATCCTAAATATTATTATTTATAATTATGTAAAGATATTACTTACATCAGCGTGATCTGCTAGTAAATAGTCAGCAAACTCTTCCAAGTACATTAAAAACACTTCCACCTGGAACCAGTCGTCCACATCTACTTTCCGAGTGAGCATCTCGTAAACCAACTTTTCACCGAGGCTCTTCACGCCCAGCCTACTCGCCTGCGCTGCCACGTACAGCCTCTTCACACTTACTCCGACGAAATCCGCTTCGGTCATACCCAGGCGATTTAATACATCCAAAACTTTGTTCACGGTTAATTTGTAAATTCTTTTCTCGTTAATGTTCGAAACTTTCCTTCCGTCGCCTGTTATGGCTTCCATTAAATCAGCACGGAGTTTGTTCAGTGTATTCTCGTCGAATAGTGCGATTTTATCGAAAAACGCTTTGGAAGCTGCGTCAAATGTAGCAACGGAGATGACATCGAACATGCTCGCTGTACTCGTTAGGATCTCGGGCAGGAATCTTTGCGACAGATCATTGTTATCGTCTAGTGTTCCAAGGAGCGACTCAATTAGATCCACTCCAGTACGTTTTGACATATCTGTAATTAAAATGTTTTTTTTTTATTTTATGAAACCATATTATTCGTTTAGAGACATATTCTATGTATTATAATATATGGGATACACCGTGGTAAATATATTGTTTTTTGTATGAAGATAATTTATTATGTTACATGTAATTTAAAAAGTTAAACACTTCTTCAAATAATATCTATTAAGCTTTTTCTAATTTATACATTCAATAAAGTCCGCCAACCCGCACTAGGCCAGCGTGGTGGACTATATGGCCTAACCACTCTCAATTTTACTCTCGATTGTAGAGGAGGCCTGTGTCCTGCAGTGGGGCGTATATGGGATAATACAGATACAGACATACAATAAAAATTACTCGTTACAATTTTCTGATTGAGATCTTTTCTTATCGAAAAGTGTGGCTCCTGCATCTGATCATACAATGTATAAAAATAAACACACAACAGTGTATTAAAAAAAATGGATACATAAAAGAAGCCCATACAGTCGGTGGATTGCGTGAGAGCGAGCGCGCGCTCGATCGCGGCGTCGAGCAGGTCGTCGTGTGTGGCGAGCGCGCGCGCCAGCCCGCCGCACAGCACGCGCCGCGCGCGCGCCCGCCGCTCCCACGCCGCGCACTGCGCAACACACGCCACATGCCACATACTCATCATACTATACACTGGATATATCATTCCAAATTACTTGTTATTTCAATCATAAATCTATACTAATATGTAAGCTGAAGAGTTTGTTTGTTTCCTCTAATCTTAGGAGCTACTGGTTCGAATATTTTTTTGTGTTGGTTAGGTTATTCATCGAGGAATGCTATAGGCTATGTAATATACAACATTGATACAACCGAGCGACTTTTCTTTAAACTACATATACTAGGCACCATTTTCAAGGTCTGTACTAAAAATCAATTAAATAGGAACAATAGTTTAGTCATAAATGATTTTTTAAGTTTTTGTCCTCTTTGAACACGCTGTGGCTTTTCTAACAGCTGATTACGTCCAACGCATAGGTCATTCACCTTAAAACGACAAATCTTACTAAAATCTATGCGCTGTTGCCGCTCTGACACAAGTCACATAAATAAGTACAACTAAATTACTTTAAGAGTTGGCGATGCAAATAAGAAAGCAATAAATACACACACACTTACACTTTCATTACGAGAGCGACATAGCAAAACATCCTGTGCGTAAAAAAAATAGAAATAGGTCAGTATGTGTGTGTGTGACACGTACGCAATTGACCTCTAAAAATAGTTTTTAGTCTGCCGCCGGTATCCTTTCAGAACACATGTAACACGGAAGCTCCTGCGCCGCCGCGCCGCGCCGCTTTGATCTTGCCGATCTCGCGCCGATAATTTTAATTTTGTCTTGTTATTGACACTACTCGTAAATAAGTTTAAGACATTATTAATTTTTTTATTGTGACAGGACACGTAACTTCAGATAATTATTATTTAGTGTTAGTGTTTCTGTGTTATTGACTGTTAGCCAACAATGAATCGGTCGATTAGGTTTGGCCACCGCGATCTCCGGACCTAATCCCTTGGATTTCTTTTTGCGGGGCTTATTAAAGAGCTAGAAATAGGGTTATTAAGCATTTGAAAAACTAAAGTGGCTAGTTTCGAACACTGACTTAATAACAATTTAAACAATAATAATATTGTCCGTCGCTATATCTTGTACGTTCATGTAAATTGTCATGTCGGTAAGAGATTGCCTTGAGCGATACGACTGCCATTTGTACTTTTTATGTTAAATATAAGTTTTAGTTTAAGTATTATTTAGTGTACAAAAAAGAATAAAATAAAATAAATAAATAAATAAATGGAGGACATTCCAAAATTTAAAAATCTAGTGCACCTAAGTAAAGTATGTTGTGCGCGTACTTCAAAAGTACCTAAATACGCGTGGTGACCGCGCCGGTGGTGACTGCGCCGGCGGCGCGGCGTGGCCTTGGCTGCGCGGCGCGCGCCACAATAACACATGTCGCGCGCGACGTTGCCAATTTGTTATCTATTCGGATCTACAGGTCAGTGAAATGTACTTACACAGGGTGGTTACGTTTTACTCTTATTTGTAAGCTATTTAGTTTGTTTGAAACAAACAAAATCTCAGTTTTGGTATTATTTTTTTTTTTGCCGTATCGAATAAATACCAAGGACGTATAGTATACGTAGTGTATTTTTATGCCCATAGGTCACATCAACTTTGTATATCATCACGCTATGACCTATGAAAGAGTTTTTTATTCGTTTTTCGTATTCCACTTGCTCGATGTTCTAAATTCATAGTCGGATTTGAACATTTTGATCGCCATTTTGAAAATTGTATCTGCACCTGGGCGGAGCCAGGCCGGATCACTAGTATTAAATAATTATATTTTTCACGTTATGTCTTAAGTGCAGGGGTGAGACGTGTATGTCACGAGTTCATTCACATCTCCTTATTTATACGGAATCAACATGGTGCAAAAAGAATTCAAACAACTTCTGGATATACGTTTTTCTCTAAGCATCTGTTATTTTATTGTAATGCATGATAACAGTGAACATATACATTACAAAGCGTCATTAGTTGAAACTTGAAGCCATGTTTATAGTGTGTAATGGGCAGTGTGTATATTATTGTGTACTAACCCGCACGACGTGTTCGAGCGCGCGGTGCGGCGCGGCGGCGGCGAGCGCGGCGCACGCCCGCAGCCCGCGCGCGTCCCGCGTCTCCGCCCACCACACCACCTCCGCCATCCACGACTCTGACAATACACAACACTTGTATGTGCAAGAGCCTGGCTCTTCAACTCAGTTGCATCAATCAGTCGGATAGAATAACTCGGCACCGTTGTAAAGCTAAAATCCCGCGTAAAGCTACAGCCACTATCTTGAGTCACATAGTCAAAAACAGAGTATCCGTTTCCCCTCCCAATTTAACACGCCAGCAACACATCTAGCTAAATGTTTGTTACGTTTATTACAATTATGCAATAACATAAAAAACAATGATAAAAAATAAAATCCAACTTAAACACTCCAAAGTAAATAATAGAACTATCACTGCAAAGCAAAAAATAATATTTATTTGTTATGTTGATTAATTTGCTTATTGGCTTGACTAGCCAACAACACAAAATATACATGTAACATATTGAAGGCCAAGCACCAAATATTGTAAAAATATAAATTAATATAAGGAATAATAATAATAACTGTAACATGTAACTTTTTTCACAAATACATATAAAAATTAAAAATATGTAAGTATTTTTTCCACAACGTTTTGTAATTTAATCCAGCAAATATTATAATTACAGTCTAGCCTGTCAGTTAAAATAACTAAAAGGTTAGTGTTTTTTCTTTTTTTTTTATTGCTATGAATGGCGAGACGAGCATGCCGTTCGCCTGATGATAAGCGATACGACCGCTCATGAACAGTAGCAAAACCAAACAACACTGAATTACAAAGCAATGCTTGGCATTCCACTGCGCTCGCCATCCTGAGACACAAGATGTTAAGTCTCAATATGTCCAGTAGTTACTCTGGCTACAATGCCCTTAAACCCGAAACACAACAGTGCGTTTACACTGCTGTTTGACGGGAGAAATAGACACTGCGGTGGTACCCACCCAGATGGCCTCTCACATATGAGAGACCTACCACCAGTAAAAAGTAGTGTACAGAAATCGCATGACCATGCGTACTTACTGTCGGCACACAAGACGGCCAGAATGCTACGCAGCGCATCCGGGTCCTCTTCAGCTGCGGCCAACTGGAGCGTCTCCCGCAAGTCGATCTGTCAACAAGAAAATCATTTCGTCAATCATTTACATAAAAAATATAATTTGTAAAAGAAAACGTAAATCTCATTACCGTAATAGACATATGTTATTTACTGATGGGTCTAAAAGCGATGTAGGCCAAGGAGCTTCGTATTTTGACTCAGGTAATAATGTTAGTAGTATGTATAAAATTGATTCCGAAGTCTCAATTATGACACTCGAGCTCATTGCCATTTCTGAGGCTTTAAATTCTATAAACATTTTAAATAGTCAAGCTGTGTGTGCATCGTTCCATATAGCTCGATGCGCCTCTGGGTCGAGAGGTGTTTCGGTAGCTTATGATATTTTGAATAAAATTCATAATCTGGCACTTATTGGTATCGACCTGAAGTTGCAGTGGGTTCCATCCCACATAGGCTTAAGAGGTAACGAGGTGGCTGACACACTAGCTAAATTGGCTTGTTTACAAGGATTAAATTATTGTTTAAAATCAAACTCCACTGAAAAATTATATAAGTGTAAAGAAATATGCTATGATGTATACAATGAATATTTTGACGTAAAGAGTAAGGAAAAAGGAATTTGGTATAAAACTTTAGTGTCAGCCTCCTCGCATACCTTGGTTCATTACTGGTATTCGTTCGTTCTAGCGCATATATTACGTTCTGGTCACTATCCATCCAGAAAATTTGGATTTCTTATGAAGAAAGTTGATTCACCGAATTGTGATGTGTGTGGAATTCTGGACGATGTCTATCATCTCTTGATGAATTGTACCAAATACAAGGATAAAAGATGTGATTTAATTCGGAAATTACAATTAAATATGCTTGACATGAGAGTTTTCGCCAACATTTCATCGAGGCCAGCTTCTGCAGAGGCTGGTTCGTTGTTTGAAATGTTTATACATCAATAGAATCTTGCTGATTGTTATGGTTTAGGGTACGATGGGACTGACGTACCTTGGTTGGGCAAAAGTCCCTAAATAAAGAAAGATAATAATAAAAAAAAATGTTTTGCCAAAAACTACCTCTTTTCTTTAGTTGGTTGTATGTCATTTTTCTGAAATGGATCCTTACTAGCCAAAATATCGAATGGCGTATTAAGAAAGCTTCTTCGCTAGTATTTTTCTTTTACTTTTCGTCTAAATTGGGCTCGTGACTCTTTTGAGAACATTCGCTATTCCTCATAGTTAAGCTCATATACAGCCTTCCTAAGACGCCGACTGTGAAACAAAAGGCCGCGGGTTCGACCCCCACACCCAGACAAACATTTGTGAGGCCCACAAGTATTTGTCTCGGGTCTGAGTGTTTGTTAGACCGAAAATTGTCTGGTAGTTTCTGATACCCACGACACAAGACTTAATTAATTTTAATGTGAGATTAGAATCAGGATTATATATCACATACATGTTGGATGTATTTATTTATTTTAGTTATAGTTTTGGCCATCCATTCCCACATGAATTTATCCTGTATACTTACACTGTAAGTGTTGCCATCGCTCGGATTCTGCAGGTTGAGCACGAGTGGTTCTTGAATGTCGACCACTTCTGAGCTAGTTAATTCATTTCTGATGTTCTCACCTTTCCCTGCAACGTGTGGTACGAGTTAGGATACAGTAGGTGCTGGTGGAATTAACGAAACAGTATACTATATATTATCTTGCTTCTATCATTTATAGTTTAGAAGCAGACTGTGAATTCGACTATAAGATACGCCACCGGCATTGGGGGGGGGGGGTTATTATATACTCCGACAAATAGGTCGAATGTTCGAACGTTTGACGTCAACAATTAGTGAAAACAAATTTATCTGCACCCGGGCGGAACTGGTCCAAAATCGATACAGTCTAGTAACATAACACATACATACTGGGTATATCAAGACTGCTACCGAAAACGAAACCGAGTGGTAGTTTTATTGACTACGAACACAATACAACTAAAATTTTCGCAAAGAAACGCGACAATTTTTTTTAAAGATTGTTTAAATATCGTAATTTTTGGGTGGTAAATCCATAGCTTTTGCTAAAAAAACTCGTTTATACCTTAGAGTCCTTATAAATAAAAGGGTATATACTATTATTTTAGAAAAAAAAATTATCATCCAAATACGACCACAGGAAAAAAATAAAAAAAATCGTCGCTTTTTTTGAAACATTTTCTTTTGAAATGTGTCTGAAGTCACTAAAACTACCACTCGGCTTCATTTTCGGTAGCAATCTTGAGATATCCTGTATAAATACATATTGGTGTTTATTCGCTTACCGAGGAACATAAACACCTCCCTGCTAAGTATTCTGTCCTCTTTGCTATTCGCCCCTCTCCTCGTGTGTAGCCTCTCTACTTGGCGCAACGTCTGCCGGTTTAAAACCGTATTCATTATTATTTCATAAAATAATCACTAAAAATAATCATAATTTATTTTTACATCTGGCACAGCATTTATTTATTGTTACATAATATATTGTTACACCATAAATTGTTATATTATCTATATCCTATAGTTTACCACTAGATAGATGGCGCTTTGAATATGCTACTACGTTCTTCGTCATAACAATACAAAATATATGTAAAATAACATATGGCACAATCGAACATAATTACACAGAGAGAATGGTTAAATAACTTTTTATGTTCTAGGAGCAGTGGGAAAAAGTAAAATACATATTGACCTGCGTCAAAACAGCTCGGTCCAACTCGTCCCTGTGGTTGGCCAGGAGCGCGTCCAGCTTGTGCAGCGCGCCGCACAGCACGCGCGCCTCCGCGTCGCGCCCGCACAGGCTCGTCTGCCAGCAGTTATACTAATATACACACACCCTTCGACCCCATATACAGGGTATATCAACACTGCTACCGAAAACGAAGCCGGGTTCTAGTTTGTGCTCTTATTTCTCTTGCCGTTTTTTAGGCTGTTATTTATAACCTAGTGTATATTTGATCGAAGCATACACGAAACATATGATTCGTTCAATTTCTTATGTCATTTACTTAACCAGCACTTAGTTACTTGATACATTGTTTAAACTTATGAAATCGACGAAAAACGCTCGGCACTATTACTAGTACGGAATGCAAATCTCGCAAGATTGGGGCGCAAGCGAGATCCCGCGAGTTTATGGATAACAATATTACGAGATCTCGCCAATTTCGAGATCTCGCGAGATAGTAGTTTAGTGTGTTTTTTTTTTGCAAATAATCACTATATTTGAATAAATTAAAAAAATGATAAACATGATAACTATTATAAGATAAACATTTCTTTTCACGATTTTTTTCAATAGACTTTTGTGCATCAAACATTGTTTGACGTATCTGTCTATAAATTTTTAATAAACTTCTAAGTAGTAAACTCTGACATACGTATCTATCAAATAACAAATGAAAGAAACAACCAGTCTTCTCTTCTAATATCAAACAAAAATCTTTTAGCAATAAAACAGTTCTTTTATAACAAACAAAACAACGACTAATCAATAAAAATGAAACTTATTATCTAAGTTGTGTTGACTATTAAACTGAGATATGATTACTTATATATTATTATTAGTCCGCGCTTCGAATAAGACGTTTTTATGCTCGAGTGCAATCTCGTTAAACTCGCGAGATCTCGCCTCTTCTTCGTCCGAGATCAATCTCGCTAAAAAAGACCGAGATCTCGCGAGAACGAGATTGTATTCCCTAATTACTAGACAATTACCGTTAATCAAAAAGTAACGAATCAACGGTTTACTTGAAGATGATGCAAGAAGCCCTAACAAATGCGTATCCTTGGCTTATTTAGATGACAATAAAATGACAAGAATATTATGCTAAGAACACGTATACTGATAACGAATAAGGGATGTAATGAGTAATGACTAGAAGACCAGCATTGTTTTAATTACCAACACTGAGAATGAGCCGTTTTGTGACAAGCACTGTTAAATTAATCTATACATATAAATAAAATTGAAGTGTCTATTTATAAAGTGAAAATAAAAAAAGACCAACTACATATCGTTATATACACGATACCTACAACGAAAATGACCTTAGAATTTTTTTTGTCTGTCTGTCTGTTTGTTCCGGCTAATCTCTGAAATGGCTGGACCAATTTTGAGGAACTTTTATTGTCAGGTAGCTGATATAATAAGGAGTAACTTGGGCTACATTTATTTTAGAAAAATTCTTTTACTTTAGAAAAATAAAGTTTTTGCTAAATTCCACGCGGACGAAGTCGCGGGTACAGCTAGTTTTAAATATGAATAAAGCTGTAATCATTGCTTGCAACAAATAAATATTTGTTTCGTTGTTTCTTTCGATGTTGGAAGTATAGTAGTACTGACGTGCACGGCCTTCAGCAGGTCTGCGACGCGGCCGCGCCCCGCCGGCGCCGCCACCAGCGCCGCGCACGCCGCGCACAACTCCTCCTCCTCCACGCACGCGTCCACCTCCACGCACTGGACACAATGCCACAATGCTACACAGTGACGACTGGCTCTTATACATCCAACACCGACACGATTACATTTTGAGAGCATGTTGCACGTTGCATGATGCACAACATCCTAATAATAACCTTTTTTTTATTGGTAACGAATAACCAATACAGATATTACTCTCAGTGCGGGGATTGAACCTGGGGCCACTCATTTCAAATCCGGCTCTCGATCAAAAACTCAAGCAGTATTGATGTTATAATATCAATCTGCATCTTTCTTACATGCGTGTCTAAATTGGGCGTGGAAAATATTGAATATTCTCATTCTGGAGTATTTCATTAATCAGACTAGTAACAAAGCGATATGTAAAGGCGTAATATTAAACATGTACACCAGCGGACCTGGTAGAAGGCCGCCTGTAGTGTATCGGGCGCGTGCTGCGCGAGCGCGCGTCCAGCTCGCAGCAGCGCATGCGCGGCGCGCTCCCCCCGCGCCTCACACAGCGGGAGCAGCGCCGCCAGCACGCGCGCGCAGCTCGCCCGCGCCGCGTCCGCCACGCCCTCGCCCGCCGCGCACACCACGTGCGCACACAGCTGCGCCGCCAGGCACAGCGACTCCGGCACGCACTGCAACTTGCAACACATCATGCCAAATATTTTATTATTTATTTATTTTATTATGTCAAGTGCGTGGTGGCCTGTTGGTAAACGGACCAGATGCGGCTGCCAACATGTTCACGGTGGTCGCGGATTTGAATCTCAGGGCACACCTCTGACTTTTCGGTGTCATGTGTGTATTGATAGTCAATCACCAAGCACTAAAAACGGTGAAGGAAAACAGCGTGAGGCAACCTGCACACCATAGAAATTTACAAGAATTTCTATGGTATGTAAGTCCACCAACCCGCACTAGGCCAGCGTGGTGGACTATATGGCCTAACCACTCTCAATCGTACTGCCGATTGTAGAATAGGCCTGTGCCCTACAGTGGAACGTATATGGGCTAATACAGATACAGATTTATTTAACTTATTTTCATGGAAGACTAACAACTTTTAAATAATTATTTAACACTTGTGTAGCAATTTGAAAGCCAATTACAAGTCTTCACGTATAGAATAGATAGCATTATGATGGAATAGGTAGCTCCTGTCGCACTATTACAATAATAATTACGCCTTTATCCTCAATACAGATCAATTAAACATCTACGACGTAATACATGTCACAAATGCCATTAAAATTTGTCAGAAAATATTAAAATTTATACATAGTATGATATCGTATTTGCATCGTTACCACAAAAACCCATACCTCATACTCTTCCTCCAAAAACATTTCGAGCATCATAGCCAAGTACTCCATGAAATCCTCGAATATCAGCCTAGAACCTTCGAGAATCTTAGAGTCTTCGCCACCGTTGGAGTCTAAGATCAAGGTCCAGAGGGGCTGGAAGCTCTCAAGAGAAGCGGCATCTTGGCACGATTCCGTTGTAAGGAAAATCACACAGGACTGCGGAAAAACAAATAAGCCATTAATTTAAATAATCCAGTATGAAATTTTAAACTCTTTTGTTAGCCAACTCCTGAAATAGGTAGTGAAATATATGTATAGTTTTACCTTTCTGATGTCCGCAGGTGCTGCGAGTAGGTTATAAACAATAACTTCTTTGCGCTTTGAGGCCGGCACGTTTGTAAAGAACATAATGGCTGTTTGAAGAAGTTTTTCACTGTCTTCTATGTTGCATTCCAGTTGCCAAGCAACCTGTAAGGATATATGTATTGGAAGCATCGAGACAAAACGACCCAATACGAGTTAAATTTATTACGTTAATCATTAGTTCAACCACAGGAAGTCCATTGCTGAACATACGCCTCCCCCAACGATCTCCAGATTGACCTGTTGGCAAATACTTTCTGCAACTTGTTTGATTTATAACCCTATCCAATTGGTAAAAAGCTGACTTAACTCAATGTAGACTACGACGCTAGTGTAGGATGTGATTGGACGACAGCCTTGGGCTTCAGAAGTAATGGGCCCCCGCAGGCTTAGTCATTATGTATCAATCTCGCCACGGACAGGCTCGTAATACAAACCAAAGCGGCCTAATAATTGCCTTAGAGCCCCAATAATACTTTTATGAATGTTGCTTGTTGTCAATCCGGGAGGCTTACTCTATAAAAACGATACGAACTTCGAATGTTCGGAAGCCGTACGTAAAACTTCACTAATGTGCTTAGATACTCCACAAAATGTTGGAATCCTCAGTTATACGACGTAACCATAGACTAAGTTCGGAGAAAATTATATGTATAGTAGAGAATAGTATCGATTTTTAGACGTGGAAATCTTACTTCTGACGTCGAATTTCCGAGCATTCGAAGTTTGAATAGTATTTATAGAGTAACCTTGGTTGTGCTTACGTCATCAGCCACGTCCCTGGTGAGTTCTCCGCGCCGCAGCTCGAACTCGAGCACGTGCATGTCGGCGGCCACGTGCGCGGGCCACGTGACGCCGCGCCGCCGCGCCAGCGACAACACGCGCAGCGCCGTGTGTCGAGCGCGACCGGACGCACTCAGCCGCGGTGCCACCTCCTCGTCTATTATTGTCTATTAAATAGATATATATATATATATATATATATATATATATATATATATATATTCATATAATAAAATACAATATATATATATATATATATATATATATATTGTATTTTATGATCATGTCCAACTCGTAAACGACCACATGTAAAATTTCAGCCCGTAATTAGTCAACACTATCAAAAGTAACATGACCATGTATGGTTAATCAGCAGTAAAATTAATGAAACGTCAAAGCAAAATTTTCCCTCCCTCTTTTTTCAGTGATAATTTATACACCAGCTTATACAAAGCCCACCCTAACCTACCCTACCCTTTATTAAAGGAGCACAAGGTTGCAAGTTAGTTTATTGGTAGACAATGGGGCTCAAACTTCAAAATGGGTCCACATAAATAAACCATGTCACCTGTACGGCTGACGTGGTCAGATCAGGCATATGGAATATAGCTCGGTAGATGGAGTGCAGCGCGTCGGCGGCGGCGGCGGCCAGCGCGCCCGCCAGCGAGCCCCACAGCGCGCGCCGCAGCCGCGCGTCCGCACGCAACTCCGCCGCGAACTGCGCGCCGAACCGCGACAATATCTGCAACACCACTGCCACGCACACATCGCACCTTTACAATTATACAGACCTAACTAAAAAATCTTATTTTTTTGGGAAACGTTCATTAAAGATTTGTAACATAAGAAATTTTGTACTTATGGAAGATGCATCGAGAAGACCGAAATATACATCTTTCTGTCTTTCACTCGTCAATGGGTTCTTCTTTAACAGGTGGATGGATATACAGCCGCTGCCAATAAACAATCCCAATACAAAATTTGTCGTTTGAGATTGACAGCTCAATCTTTTTTTCTGATACTATATTGCCAATAATCAATCTCAGTAGTGAAAAAACTGTGGCAACATGATAACAGGCCAATCGAAAAGTAGAAAACAATCCGGATTGACTTCAATCTAATTTTTTCGATTGATTATTGGCATCGGCCGATAGTCATTTCGAACCAATATATGATTAAAATCCAAAATCATTTTTTTTTGTCAACGTCACTTTAATTCTAAAGTTGCGATATACATATAAATGATATGCAACCGAGCTCACTACACCATTCACCACCACGGCTTTTAAATTGTGTATACATATTTTACAAATCATTCATATTCAAGTAAATCATCTACATAAAATCTTCTTTCACTGCTTAAGTGCTTCTTTTAAAATAATTGTAACCTGACAAATTGGCGATCTTCTTGGTTTAATTAAAAGTGATAGTAATCATGAATCACGAAGCTGTGGCTCCGTAATCCAGGATACGTAGTTCTCTTAGGCTAAGGCGGAAGTTCGGACAATATCTGCCACAACATTCATCTTAATATATGTCGGATGGTCGGTAATAAAACCTTGTGTTAATTAACCAGACCGGTGATAACGTCACCGGTCTGTATTCGTTTATTTATTAATTACTGCTATCACGACACGTTATAATTAACTGATTAACAATTTATCCGAGTATCTTCGACAACTTGTTACTTTTATAGTAAACACGCGTATGCCAATGTTTCACTGCCGACTGCTGGATCTTGAATGCCCTGACAACGGTCCAGAGGCGCTTTATATTGCAAACTGTCATGCTCCCACTCTTACTCTGACTGTGGGTAGTGAAATAGAACCATAACAGGGTTTCCTTTAATAAAATTACTTCTACAACTACCCGTAGATTCCTAAGGGCCGATTTACAACTATTTAACATATGGGCTTTACATAAGAACACCCCGACATATACAACAAATAAAAAAACAGATAGCTTGATTATGTTGATAACATGCGTTCTTACGATGCCACAGTATTTGTAAGTCACTCACCCTCCTCGCACTTGGGCTTGTCGAGACACTCCGTAGTGAGTTTGTTGTAGAACAGTCCGCGGACTTCTTGCGGCAGCTCGAAGTGCTTGAACATACCCATCAGGGCTTGCAGCACGCTACACTTCACGGTCGGCTGGAACATTACGAACAAAGTCATCGACTGATGTATGTGCACAAATATTGCAATTAGCCAAAACAGCTAGACCCAATTAGATTACGAGTCTTGACATCGACAATAAAACTAGATATGTCAATAAAAGCATGGTCGTTCGGACCACTACGACACTACTTCAACGAGGAGTAGTGACGCCACCAGTCACCTTACTGAATCTATTTTTAAAGGAAGGATCCAGATAAACACGAGCTTTTCAATACTAATCACAAGCTTATCGTCACCTGTAGACGGCGTGATGCGGGAATAGAAAAGACTCCACACTGTCGTCACTTACCGAATTATCACCAATCAAATTGTTGCTTAAATAGATCCGAAATATGATTTCAGCATGTTCTTCCATTTCGACAGGGTGGTACTCGCATAAAGTTCCTACAAAAAAATAATATCAATTAATTTATGTATTTATTATTTGGGCCCCCCGCGAAAAATTCACAGGTATTTTTTCGGGTTGGAGTGTTTGAGATCGATAAATCTTTCGTAGTATCTGAGACGCGGTCTTAAAATGCGGTGTGGGATTCTTGGGTGTTTATACATACATACATAAAGTTTTTATTTATATATACCCAATAATAGCTGTGAGCAACAGGTAGATTTATTTTTGTATTATAATTTGTTCGGTCTAATTTACCGAACACCTTAGTAAGCAATAAGTTTAATAACAAGATTGTGACGCATAACTATAATTATATAAAATTAACATTAGTGCATACTGAGCAATTGCGTCAACCGGGTGCATTCATTTAACATTTTAACATTTTCTTAACATAATTAACTTTAAGAACATTTTGTGAATCTGGACACTAAATAAGTGAACATTAACATTCTTATCATTCCAAACAGCTGCACCCTCGCTCTGTGCTCGTACATAATTATAATATTTCCGTCCGATCAGCATGATAACATGTAAATAAATTAGGACTAATGTGTGGTTTGTTCTAGCCAATATAGGGGCGTAACAAAACCATAAGCACATATATGTAAGGTTTCTAACTTCGTTAAAATTAAATGGATAAGAAAAATATATATTTTCATAAATTTTGTATCAAATAACCTTTCGTTAAACACCATTAAAAATATAAATTAAGAACATCATTCCGTTTTCCTGATGCCTTACCAACGAGCAATGCAAGCTTGGACTTATTGGTGGTGGTGCGCGCCAACTCGTCCACGTACTGCGCCGCGCCGCCCGCGCCCGCCGCCGAGCGCCGCGCCACACGCGTGAGGCACGCCAGCGCCTCGTTGCGCGTCTCCTTGTCGAACGACAGCTTGCACACCTACCGAACCATAGATTTAGTTGTTCTATACTACATCTATGTACCGAACAGATACCATTGACTACATCTATGTACCGAACAGATACCATTGCGATTTGCGAATACTGACGCCATTCTGCTACTGGAGAGTTAGTATACTCGATAAATCGTGCAATTTTAGGGTTCCGTAGCAAAAAGGCAAGAAACGGTACCCTTATGGATTCGTCTTGTCTGTCTGTCTGTCCATCGGTATGCCATATCCATTTTCTGAAACTATAAGAACTATACTGTTGAAACGTGGTAAGTAGATGTATTCTGTGAACCGCATGAAGGGTTCCCCACACTTAGAAATGAAACTAAAAAAAATATTCATCAAACCCATATGTGTGGGGTATCTATGGATAGATCTTCAAACATGATATTGATTAAACCTTCTGAAATAAACAAAGACTTATTGTTAACCCACATAGAGGTAACAGCCACAGATAGAAAATTCAATTACCTCAACTATGTCTACATAATGTGGTTCCATTGCATCTCCAAACTTGGACATAAGTTCAGAGAGGTGCTTAAAGGCATTTCTAATTGGTTTATGCCAAGCCTCATCTGCACGGTTGATAGATATTAATCGAAACAGGTTCACTGGTTCATTCAGCAATGTGTGTACCAGCCACTCTGAATGAGACAAATCAATATATTTCTAAGTACATCAAATCACACTTTTTTATGTTCTCCTTAGCTATTAACATAATCATCATCATCATCGCCATCATGGTCATCATCATCATCATCATCATCATAATTATCATCATCATCTTCAGTTATGAGAAACCCACACCTGAAAATAGACTCTCCCTTCCCTCCATTAAAGATATTCACAACCTGTTGGAACTTGGAAGTATCAATAACATTATGCAAGTTGTAATTAATAGTGACATCACTCCAAATTCTGTTATGCAATGATATAGTAGCAGAGCAGTTATCGGGTTGGGGATTTCCCAGAGTGTTAGCAGTTAGTTTATCATACACCATGGTGTTTTAGTCTGTTTTATTTGGCTGGCAATTGGTAAAATGACGAAGCAAATCTGCATTCTTTAATTATTTTTTTTTGCACAGAATGATGAGATGAGCATACTATTCCCCTAATGGTAAGCAATACAACCGCTCATGTACAGTAGCAAAAATAACAACACTATGAATTACAAAGCAATGCATGGCATTCCACTGCGCTCACCATACTGAGACACAAGATGTTAAGTCTCATGATGTCAAGTAGTTACTCTGGCTACAATGACCTTCAAACTGGAACACAACAGTGCATTTTCACTGCTGTTTGGCGGTAGAAATAGACATTGTGGTGTTACCAATGGCGGATCCAGGGGGTAGGTCTTGGGGGTCATGACCCCCCCCCCTGGGCTAGCTCCAGATTGATAGAATTTATTTATTATCTTGTTGATAACATTTATAATTACAGATAAATGTCGATAACTAAGTAAAAAGTGTGTGTGTGTTCACAAATCAAAACTGTAACAAACTTTAAAAAATCATGATTACCAATTTGAGCACTGAAATCATACCCAGTGTTCTGACAAGAACTATATGAACCTGACCTGGCTTGATGGATCCGCACTTGGGTGGTACCAACCCAGGCAGCCTCTCACTCTCATCTAACATATGAGACACCTATCAGCAGTCAAATTAGATTTTATATAGTTGGGTTATAAAGCAATTGATCTTAGACATGTACATACTCAGCTTATACATAAGCTTTGTGGAGTCATTAGACTTATTATTTGCCAACCATATGACCAATATTTAAGATACAGTATATTTCTGACATATAATTAAGTACCTGTTTCAAATGGTGCTAGGTCCTCTTTGACCACATGTTCAAGGATCTCCAAGGTCCTTGTAAAAGTCCTCTGATCCACAACACTTGGGTACTGGTGCACAAGTGATTCCCATTTCTCCATTTTAATCTGTTAACAGATATAATGATATGATATTACAATTTTTATAAATTAGTAACATACAACATCTTCCAAATGTGCCAACCCTACCCTATGTGATTGGCATATTTGCCAATACCCGGGGTGTAAGCGATGAAAATGCTCAGGTCTGATTATAAAGTTTTCACATGGGCTTAGATAGCAGACAGAGAGCCTATATGTCTCTCTAAGAATACTTAGTTCCAAAACCACTAATATGTGTGCAGATTGTGATAGCAATCCTGCAAACAATTATCAATCTTTAACAATTTCTTTTGTATGAGCCCCACAATGGCACTTATACTAATCATCAGATCAGGACTAGCAGTATTGTGCATAGCCTATATAACATGGTCAATGACATTCAGGATCAAACAAGCTTGAAGAACATCACAAGTGGTTGTGATCCTCAGCAGTGAAGGAAAAATGAGAAAGAATACTCTAGACTCCAGAATATTCAGAATTAGCACAAGACACAGACACTTTACTTACAATTGCCCAGTTCACTAATAACTGAGTGTCAGTCTTGTGATATTAAATGAGTCATTACGAAGATAACAATAACTCTAGTAAAATCTCATCCACAGTGTTTACAGTTTGTCCCGCACTGTGTCATATCTTCAAACAATTATTATCTATCAATGTGCATTCGAAACAGCACTAACTTGCACCATATGATATCTAAGCAACCATACTTTCCCTGTGTATGAAAATAATTGAAATACCCTTAACTGACACCAAAATATACAGACATTTATTTATGTCACGAATATATTATAAAATTAACCAGAAAAATTATTCGCTTTAATTTTAATGGACATCATAACTAAGAAATAAGGTTTTAGGCGTACATATCGAGTTCTTAAAATGGATACATTTTATGTTCATCAACTTACTATAATATAGTTCGTTTACTCAATTTTTTACAACTGATTATTGCTATCAATTACTAAACACGTTTATTCAATAATATTGTCTTCTAGTCCTACAGTGAGCACTTTATATCACTCAACTTTACCGCCTTCAGACAAATCAACTCACAAATCACTTACAAAGTTGGCAAAATACCATGCAAAATACACATAGAAATTGAAGAATGTCAAAATTGATATGTATTTTTGACTGACACTGAATTTCCCGCGATTTGATTTATTGTAAATTAACTACTGGCACGTCCACCTGTCAATGTCAAATTATTATTTTTTTAAATATACCCTATTTTATTATTTATATTAGGCTGTCAAGAAACAAGAAATACTTTTGACTTGGCAGCATGGTCTTTAAACCCTATTTCTATTTACATTAGGCTGTCAAATTGACTTTTTTTTTATTGCTATGAATGGCGAGACGAGCATGCCGTTCGCCTGATGGTAAGCGATACGACCGCTCATGAACAGTAGCAAAACCAAACAACACCTTGAATTACAAAGCAATGTTTGGCATTCCACTGCGCTCGCCATCCTGAGACATAAGATGTTAAGTCTCAATATGTCCAGTAGTTACTCTGGCTACAATGCCCTTCAACCCGAAACACAACAGTGCGTTTACACTGCTGTTTGACGGGAGAAATAGACACTGCGGTGATACCCACCCAGATGGCCTCTCACATATGAGAGACCTACCACCAGTAAAACGACAAACGACATTTGTCAAAATTGGGGTCGGGACGTTTTAGTACTTAAGGAACGAAAAGAACAAAAAAAAATTACATTGGGCCTAAGCATTAGGCTGTTATATTGACATTGTCAAGCCTCTAAAGAGGTCGGGACGTGGGAGTACTTAATACTAAGGGTGCGATATGATTAAATAATAAATATCAAAATTGGTCCTGCCGCCCTCACCGACTCGAAACTAGAAAGCATTGTCGAGTCACATTCACATTACACAAGCATCAAAGAAGATAGTTTTCTAAAGATAATTATTACAAATCGTCTCACGAGTACTTCAAAAGCATCCGAAGAATACAACTTTAAAGGGTATGCTGTCTCTTTCTATTGAAGTGTCCATATCAAGAAGCTTGTCTATACAAATGTAGTATACAATAGGACTTTTCAAATAAATTAAATTTTTCTGTCCAAATAATAGTTAGAACTTACATTTCTAGTTCTAATATGTTTTAAATTATCTTTGGCTTCTTGATGGTGCAGAACACAGGTGCAAAATTATTTTCTACTTTCAAGTTTCATCGTAATTTCAGAACGAAAACGTGTATAGCTCAAACAAGTTAAATAGAAGGCACGACTGACGAGACTCCCCTACAAATTCATAGCGATCAATACTTAGGTACCTACCTACATGATATAGCAATATTTTTTCTGCTATTTGTAATTTTTGTAACGTCAACGTCAATCGTCATAGAAAATACGATTGACAGTATCGAGTACTTGTTGTATTAATTAATTAGAGTAAAATTATAGTTTTCATTCAAGCTGGCATCAAAAAGGCTTTTGCTCGTGGGTTTCCGCAATTTTTCACCGACTCTGTCATATCGGCCCAACTACAATAGGTTAGAATTTTTGTACGTTGTTTTGCATTATTTTGATAACTAACATATTTATTTGTCCTTTATTGTGTTTTTTAGTGTTTATAAGTAGTGTCAAACATCTGTTTTTAACAAGTAATTTCATATTGGTGTACATTATAGGGATAAAAGGATAAAATCTCTGTAAAACTTGATCATTATTATACATATTATAACCAAAATGCACGTCATAAACAATTAATAAATCACTAAGACTTTATTGTTACTACCTTTTAAGTCGTAATTCCAATAACAGGATGAAAAAGTCTTCAAATCTGTCATCTTAGCAATATTAAATCCATAGAACACTATACCTACCTAATTTTAAAATATGTGATTTTGAAGACTGAATTGTAAGATTTTCATTTCATTTAGAATTTAATTCAACATAATACAATATAATCAAGTAAAGTTTATGTTTACCAAAACATTGAGATTGAAAACATTTTTATGAAAATGTAACAAAATATAACCCACTGCTTTAAACTTGATGTAATTGTAGCTCACAGTGTGTCAGTGGCTTTCACTTGAGTCTAAAATATGCAGTCAAAGAGGAAGTTTATTTAATTTGGGGAACACACCTGGCAATATATAGTACACTTAAAAAATGCATTAATTATTTTTGCATAGTGCAGGCTATAACTTAATTAGAAACATTTCCAATTCTTTATTAACTGTTGCTACGTAGTTCACCCATGGCATCTCTGTTGATGAGATATATAGTGAATCCACAAGACAAATACTAGTAACTTGTTAATGACTATGTAAATATGTCTGCCCCGTGACCATGAAAGCTGTAATCTAATCCAAATGGGAATTTAAAAATGCAAATATTCAACCAAATCTGTGATAAAATCCATAAATAATAGTTTTATTTCAATGGTTAATAACCATTACTTAATTGTTTTATTATTTTTATTTATTGTGAATTCATTGCCAGCCAATCTTGTTTAGGTACTTGTCATTTGAACAGCAGTATATCTTAAAACATTTGGTTTAAGATTTGTACCTGAAATGAAAATTTTATTATATTACATATTGACAATATACTCAAACAAACAACCATCCTATCATGTGGTTATTGTAGTTTTTTCCACATACATATATGACTATGGGTGTTTTTCCACTCAGTGGTTCAGAGATGTGTAGTTTATGAATAATATTAGTTCAACACAGCTATGACATGCATATATGCAATATAATTGGTTAAATCCTATTTTCTATTCATCCTCGCTCTGCTTCAAAAGAAAAACTGCTTGAAAAGGCCGAGTTTATATGAGTATATTGTCATTGCCCACCCAAATAAAATAGTTGTAATGATTTTTTGGTTTAAAATACTTCCAATTTAGCTTTTTTAAATACTAATAAGCATCTTTACTACCTTAAGTGACCAATTGAAATTATTCCCAGTAGTAATAAATATTTATAATATACAAAATTGATACAACCGAGCGGCTTTATTTTAAAGTGCATATACTAGGCACCATTTTCAAGCTCTGTACTAAAAATCAATTAAATAGGAATATTAGTTTAGTCATAAATGATTTTTTTAAGTTTATGCCCTCTTTGAAAACGCTGTATGCTGTGGCTTTTCTAACAGCTAATTACGTCCAACGCATAGGTCATAGTATATGTAGTGTAATTTAATGCCCATCGGTCACATCAACTTTGTATATATATTTATAAATATTTCCATATTGGATGTTGTAGTTGCGTGTATAGTCAACGCCGCAGCCACTCAGGGATGACGTCACCGCAGTTCTCCCCACGACACCCTCCGCCGCGAGGCGACCAGACCGGTCCGGGCGGCACGGTCGCCACCAGCGGTATCACCAAGCGTTATGATGACATCATCAAGTCACAGGAAGATAAACGGGAATACAGGTACTTCGTTTTACGCAACAAAAATTGCATTAAAATAATGCAATTTTCATCACCAAATAGAGTAACTTTATTGCACCGGTTTAGGGCGCCTTCAAATTTGCCGTGCGGTGGCACTTCGTCAGCAGCGCTGCTTTGTAACTCATATAAATAAATAAATGAAGAACTTGTACAAGTTTATTGTCATTCATGTCTCTTTAAAAAACCCGAAACACAGCGACGCTGCAATCGGGGGGTATTTATTTTTAAGTACTTACAAACCAGCGCGGCCGCAGCGCTGCAGATGCGCTGCCTCCGCACGGCTTTGGAGGCTTCCTTAGAGCATTGGCATATGAAACTATACATTCTAATATATGACAAATAAGTAGTATTCTGCTGAGGTGGCACTACAAACGCATTAATTGACTAGGTATTGAATATTTGTAACTGAGCAAACTTGGTCGGGCTGCTAGTGGTTTATAGGTACTTAAAAACATTGTCTAATACCTCCTCTATACGTCAACAGATGTATCTGCAGACATCGTCTTCGGATGGGTGAAAATCTATCAAATGACACAAACCGTGTGTTCCACTGGACCATTGCAACACCCATCCGAAGACGACGTCTGCAGATGCATCTGTTGACCTGTAGTGGAGGCATAACACGTATCTGTATATCACTCAAGGGGTCTGGTGTTATCGAACCGTCTGAAAGTGCTCTTGGTCAGCGATCCCACCACAGACAAGTCTGCGGCGGCGCTCGACGTCAACGTGGGTAAGGGTTGTGCATATTATATTACTTTTTTGTTAGCTATGATTAACTTCATTCTATTTTGCATTTCATATTAAGTATATTGTTTCTTTCGTTCTTATATACATACTGGTTCTGATACAATCGATACAACTCACTTTCATAACTGTACAGTGTTCAAGAAACATAAAGGTTGTGTTGGGAAAAGAACTTTTGTTTTTCACGTCGTGCTGGCTGCTAGTCGAAAACCCCATACAAAACACACATTAAACCAGCCGATGCTATATTATTCTATGACAGCTTGGGTTCTATTTGTATAATGATATAACTTCTACTTCAGATATCAAATAATCAAATATAATATCTTGCCCTAAAATTGACTTACCTAATATTCAGAATAGGCAATGAAATTGTGTCGTTTGTCAGTTTGGTGGTAAAGATATGACATTAACCACATGAAGGGCAGATGACCCGCCTGCGCCGCGTCGCCATCTCATCCTGGCATGGCGAAAGCATAAGACGTTTTTTCACCATTCTTTATATTGAAAGAGGCATAGAAAGACATGCATTTCAGCACGTCACATAAAGTACATTACTAGCCAAAAAAATAATACATATTGTATTCAGTTGAAGTATCAAACTATTACAATGTACTCCGTTGATCTATTAATTGTTTCTTGATTATGGACACTTGGTTGGTTTAAGGTTACCTGAGCGATCCAGATGAACTCCCTGGTCTTGCCCACTTTTGCGAACACATGTTGTTTTTGGGCACTGAGAAATATCCAGAGGTATGTGTATTTCAATACTATAATCACTTTTTTAAGGAATCTTTCTTTTTTTACATACATCATATTACTTATATACATATATTATCATGGTAACTTCTTTTACTGTGAACCAAACGAAAGAAATACGAAAGAATAACACACAAAAGACAACAACATTTGAATATGCTGAATACAATTGTGTTCTTAAACCGGGAAGCCTGTATAACCTCATCGACGATTTATCAGGAGAACGAGTACAACAAGTTTCTGTCGGAGCACGGCGGGTCGGCCAACGCGACCACGTCGTCCGACCACACCACCTTCTACTTCGACGTGTTGCCCGCACACCTCGCCAAGGCACTCGACATGTGAGTACAGCGCCACTAACCTTTACACTCCTACAACCAGTTCTAGTAGAAGTCGTCGTTAATGCTCAACCACATCAATCTGATCAGCAATAATTCGCATTTTACGTATCGACATTTTGACATATTAACAAATAAATAAATAGATACACCCAACAATCGCACGAGTCTTGTTTCGTGAGTATTATGAACTACGAGAAACTTTTCGGTCTCACAAAAACCGAAACAGGTACCAGTGAATCACATAATTTATCACGTAAGCATTTGTTTCCGTGCGGGGATTTGGACCTGTCGTTTCATAGCAGGCGTCTAACCAACTGCGCCACGGAGGCTGTCAATTGCTATTGACATGAGTGTGCCAACGCGGCCGGTAGTTCTTGTAACTTTATAATATGTATGTGTTTTAGTTTCGCACAGTTCTTCCTGTCGCCGCTGTTCACGGAGGGCGCCACGGAGCGTGAGCTGAGCGCCGTGAACTCGGAGCACGAGAAGAACGCCTCCTCCGACACGTGGCGCCTCGACCAGCTCAACAAGAGCACCGCCGACCCCACGCATCCCTACCACAAGTTCGGCACCGGTCAGTGCAGACACGTACACGCACAAACGCACACACGCGCACACGCACACGCACTTACGCACGCATACACGCACGTATATAGAATGATAGTGCATTTATTATATCAGTGGTTCTTAACCTTTTAGTCATAGGGGACCATTCGGCAAAATTTCTGTCTAGCCATTGATCGTCCAGTTGATTGATTGGTTTGGGTGTTTGTTAATATACCAACGAAATGCAAATTAGTTAAAAGCTTTCCTCTATCCGCAAATAAATCATGCATTCAATTATTTTATGGATGGTTTAAGATGACTCTGTAGACCACTTGGGATGTTTCTAGTGGCCAAAATAATATAAACTAAGCAGACCTTATTTAATATATTAAATTTTTATTCCGTTTCAGGTAATAAGGAGACGTTAGAAACGATACCAAAGTCGAAAGGTATCGATGTGAGGAAGGAACTGTTGAGTTTCCACAAGAAATGGTACTCGGCGAACATTATGACGCTGGTTGTGATGGGAAAAGGTACCTTTATTATTATACTTGGAAATGTTGAAACGACTTAGTTTCTTCCTATTTGTAATTGTTATTAAGATTAGGGTCGGAAAGTTATATAACGGCTACTTTGTTCCATAAACGTTCATAAGAAGTCCATAAGAAGTTCCATAGAAATTCTTACAAATCGCTATGGTAAGAAGGTTTCCTCACGATGTTATCCTTCACCGTTATAGCATGTGATAATCGACTATCAATACCCACATGATTCAGGTGTGCCCTGGGATTCGAATCCGCGGCCACCGTGAACATGTTGGCAGCGTCTGGTCCGTTTACCAACAGGCCACCACGCACTTACGCACGCAGATGCATTGTATTTTGCTTTATTTTTGCATTACCCATAGCACATATCAGAGAATACTTCTCGCATTTAGTACGTCTTTATACAGTCGAGCATAGGCAGCAATAACATAAACATGCATTAAAAAAAGGATAGGCATAGCTTCGTTGAAAGCACATTAATTTTGCAGAATCTCTGGACGAGTTGGAGGCGATGGTGGCGCCGCTGTTCTCTGCGGTGTCGGACCGCGCGGTGGCGGCGCCGGCGTGGGCGCAGCACCCCTTCCCGCCCGCGCTGCGCCGCAAGCGCGCCTACGCGGTGCCCGTGCGGGACCTGCGTTCGCTCTCCATCGAGTTCCCCATACCCGACACCAGGAAACACTACAAGAGCGGGGTACACTGTTACATTATTTATTGCATTATAATTTCTTTATTGAGTGCCGCATACAATAATAATACTAAATATAAATAAGATAACTCGTTTAAAAAAAGATGAAAATTGGCGGTCTTATCGCTTACCATAATATAATGACAAAAATATTGAAGAATAAAATAGCCGAGCCATAAAAAAAGTGGTAGGACATTTGAAGTTTTTGTTATATAATTGATTATACTTTTTTTATTATATTCCCTTTATTTTTTCGTGCACCCCGAATTGTTGTTCTGTCTTATGCATCGATGAATTGAAGTTGCCTGGAAGAAATGGCGTCGAGCGATATAGCTGCCATTGTACTTCTTTTTAGTATTTTTTATTATTATTTACTTTATGTTTACTGGTGTCCCATAAGTTTTTAAATAAATATCTTGCGTCGACAGCCAGGTCATTACATCTCCCATCTGCTGGGGCACGAGGGTCCTGGCAGTCTGCTGTCCGCTTTAAAGGCTAGGGGCTGGTGCAACAGGTAATTATCAACTGCACACATATTATATTATTATTTTTTGCAGGTTCACTGTATACTTTGGTGAAATATAATAGACATAGATAGTGACAGACCCCGTGGCGCAGTTGGTTTTAGAACGGCTGTGAAACGATAGGTCGCGGGTTCGATGTTCGATGTTTGTGATGGGTGTATGTGATACCGAAATGTGTCTCATAGTTCTTGATACCCACAACGACACAACATTCTATCTTAGTGTAGTCTTTGGACAATGTATGTAGTCACATGCATTAGTCACATACTGTTGGTATGTGACTAATGTAGGTACATGTGTTTATTTTAATTTTATTTATAATACATGCAGAAGCTCATACCTGTATCCCAGAAGTGATGGTGCTATCTACAACACACCCAGCTTATAACTGTCGGGCCACGTTACCAAGCACTTTTCTATACGAGGATTTGGTAGAAGGTGAGCCTGGCGCTAAGCTGGGAACAAATATCCAGTTTCGATCGATTCCTGAGATTTTAAAAACCAGAAATCTCACAAAGTGTTGATATTTGAAATTTTCTTAAAAATATATTTTGTGGTTTTCCTATCGTTTATGATTTTTTTGTACAAGTTTTTATATAAGCATCAACTGATACGTGTATATTAATGCTCAAGGTCAAAGTTATACCTTGTACCGGTTAATTTCCCGAAATGTTGAGGGGTTGAGGTTTGTTATATTATTGCAGTTTGGTGGGTGGCACGAGAATAGGAGGTCGTGGTTTTGGCTTCTTCGGAGTGCAGGTTGACTTAACTGAAGATGGCTTGAAGCATATCGATGACATCGTGTCCCTAGTATTCCAGGTAAGTAACTCCATACACAAACCTTCTCTTCTACTATTGAGTATAAGTGGTAGAATAACTTTCGTCTATTTTGATAGCTTGATGCTAGATTTATTTTTCAAGGACATTCAATAAAAATACTTTCACTAAAAAATCTATCTGTTAGAAGTGAGTATTTTATTCCTGAGACATAAGATGTATATATATATGTGTGTGTGTGTGCGTGCCCGCAGTACATCGGCATGGTGCGCGCGTCGGGCCCGCAGCGCTGGGTGTGGGAGGAGCAGCGCGACCTCATGGCGCTGGAGTTCCGCTTCAAGGACGCGCTCGACCCGCGCGCGCTCGTCACAGGGAACGTGCATCTCTTGCACGTACGTTACACTGTTCTATTTACCAAGTCTGACTTCATATATTGGGAATGTTCGGTTAATATGCTGTTGTGTTGTTAGTGCTGTGAAGAATACAAAAATCTTTCTTGATGGTACATAGGCTTTTTGATCTGAAAGCGGCGTGTTTTATCCTACGAAAAAAAAATTATGCGTGCAAAATAAACTCAAATCTTTGGTTTCATCAATTAATATAGAATGAGTATGAAATAAAAAAAAAAGACCAACGTTGTGAATTATGGCCTAAGAACTCAATCTAACTTCCGAATGTGTCAGTCGTCAGTGGCCAGCCGTGGCTGGCAGTAGTGGCCGGTTATGGGCAGAATATACAGTAATTTTAACAGTCTCAGATCTTAGTGTGGGGTCAGGACTATGTATGTGACTGTCGAGTGTTATTTATTTATATGTTTTAATATGTTTACAGGAGTTTCCGATGGAGGACGTGCTGAGCGCGTACTACCTAGTGACGGAGTGGCGGCCCGACCTCATCGAGGAGCTACTGGCGCTGCTCACGCCGGAGAACGTGCGCGTCGGGATTGTCGCCAAGTTAGCAACCTTGTACCGACACATCTTGCACACTCTGTCTCGTAACATTTACTTCCAATGTAAAAATTATGTCGAAAGGATTTACATTAACTTCACATGCTGTTTAATTCATACAATTGGGTTAAATTCTACATTACTTTCGCTGCTCTTACAACCTATTTCACTGCTTACAATAAGTTTCATTTTATTTTCATTTCATTTGACAGCCTCCGTGTTAGACGCCGCCTGTGAAACGAGAGGATTCGATCCGATATCCGCACCAAGAGAAATCTTTGTGCGGCCTACAAATATTTCTTTCGGGTCTGGGTGTTTGTTAGGCCTTAAGTTGGACCCAAAACAAGCCCACTGAGTCTTATTCGCTGGATATACTCAGGACTGGGTCGGGTCGCGTAGTTCCAGTGGAAGTGTAAGCCCACTGAGTTTTTTTTCGCCGGGTGTTCTCAGGAAGGGCCGCGTTGGATCCGGTGGTAACAATAAACCGCTACGCACCGTCGTGATAATATTCATGGTCCACTAATAATTTAATTTAATTTGACTAACGTAAATAATGTATTCTTTGAAAAATAAATAACCATAAAGTAATAACTAATACTTTAAATAAAATATGAATAAAAACTAAATAAATAAATAAAAGTAATCTATATATATGTATATAAAAATGAATGAATGAATGAATGAATGATGAATAATTCTTTTTTTAAAATGTTTGTGGAAGTCCAAGGATGGTTCTTACGGAAAAAATACTAAGAAAATCTTTCAGAAATATTGAAAAATATACATTTAATTTTGCATATTTTAAAAAACGCGCGTAACGAATGTCAACGTCATTCACAGCCATAGACTATATTGAAAGAGCATCGTTTGTTCGGAAACGTGGTTACTTAATTAAGTTTGTTCGGAAACGTGGTTACTTAATTAAATTCTATTGCACTAATTTATTAATTTTTGAAAATAACTCGCCACGGAATAGTAAACCTATAGAAATTTCGTTACAAATAAATACATGCCAGCGAGGAATGGAGCGCAGTATGTTAAATATCAAGAAAATTAAAAAAATAAGACACAACAAAATACGGTCAAAAACAAAAGCAATAGATGCTCTCAAATACAGCCAAAAGTTAAAGTGGAAATGGGCCGGTCATGTGGTACGTCTTAAAGATCATAGATGGACCAAAACTGGTACTTCATGGAAAGGTCCACCGGGCAAAAGACATAGAGGAAGGCCGTTCACCAGATGGGAAGACGACATTAACAAAATTGCTGGTACAAAATGGCAACAAACAGCCCAAGACCGAGAAAAATGGAAAGCTTTGGAGGAGGCCTTTACCTGAAAGGGGTTCCAGTACAGTAAAATACTACACTGCCTACCTACTTAAAAAGTGATCTCATTCATATTAGTAAATATTAGATAATTATATTAGAATAATTTTAAGGTACATAGATATTAATTTATCTATATTTTTTTTTTGTCTTTTGTTAGTAAGTATTGGTAGGAAACATCATCTGTAATTCTCTTTTTTTGTTAAACTGGAAATATAAGGCTTTTTTTATTTTTATTTATTACAAACGCAAATTAATGGCGTGCGATCCAATAGGTGTCAAAATCGATACCTGAGATACTCTTTGTGTAAATAATCCAAATTCATAGTCGGAATCGGAAATTTCGAAGTCACCCTTTTTCTGAATAACCTAAATTCGGAGTCAGAATTGAAATGGTGGCAGCCATTTTGAACTTTTTTGTTATTGATCCGATTGACCTCAAAATGAATATATTAACCACCCTTTGTCCGAATAACCTAAATTCGGAGTCAGAATTGAAATTGAGGCCGCCATTTTGAACTTTTTTGTTATTGATCCAATGGGTCTCGAAATTGGATAAGCATTATCGAGAGCGGCAGTCATGTTGAGTTTAGATAAAATATGAACTGGAATCGTATCTATACCCGGGTGAAGCCGGGCCGGGTTGCTAGTTATAAATAAAAATAAAATTAATTTAAAAATAAATAAATAAAAGCAAGAAATTAAAATAAGTAATACTAAGTATAGAACATATATTGTATATAGAGATTAAGTTCTATGTGTATTGACTTGTCATAAGAGATCATGATGTCTCCAGGAGGGAGTAGACACGAAAGAGGGTAAATAACTAGGTATTATTAATGTCCAGATGTTTTGCGGACAAGTGCACGCAGTCGGAGTTCTGGTATGGTACCAAGTACCTGCAGGAGGACATCGATGAAGCCAAGATCAAGGTGATCACTACACTAGTGTACAGTATACAAGTTGTTTTTCAATTCAAATAGTATATAGCCTACAAGGTCGTGTATAACTGCAACATAATTTTTAGACAGTCAAAGAACTTTAAAACTTTTATAAATCAAGTGTAACGGTTAAAGCCAAAAAATAATATTTTTAGACGAACTCATATGAAAATAATATATTGTAGAAGTTTTTCTAATAGGAACATCTACTGGCCATGTCATTGAATTCATTAGTTTTTTTCAGTACGGACTTCAGAAACATTAATTATGTCTCAACCATCCTGAATCAGAACAGCAGAAACCTCAGACCACCATTTTAGATTGGTAGCTGCATACATCAACAACAAATCCTTAATTGAAACATATTTTGTGACTGTGTGTGGTGTCAGGAGTGGAAGACAGTGCAGCCGGGCCCGGAGCTGCACATGCCGCCGCCCAACGAGTTCATCCCGGCGCGCCTCGAGCTCGAGACCAGCGACGACCCCACGGCTGAGGCCATCGCGCCCGCCATCATCAAGGTACATTCAATTCCTGCTGGTCCAAAAACATTGCCACAGGATAAATAAAATACACCCAACAGTCACATACATAGTCCCGAGCTCACCATAAGATCGAGTCTTGTGTCGTTTGTATCAGAAACTTTTTTGACTGCCTCCGTGGCGCAGTTGGTTAGACGTCGGCTGTGAAAGGAGAGGCCGCGGGTTCGATCCCCACACCGGAACAAATATTTGTGTGAGCCACAGGTATTTGTTTCGGGTCTGGGTGATTGTGAGACCAAAAAAGTATCTTGTAGTTCTTGGTACTCTCAACTCAAGACTCGATCTTAGTGTAGGGTCAGGACTACGTAGGTAACTGTTGGGTGTATTTAAAAAAAAATCTATTAGAGACTATTTGATCTCACAAACAACCAGGCCGGAAACAAATGTCTGTGGATCACACAAATTCTCATTTCGGTGAAGGGATCAGACCCGTGGCGTCACGTTAAACAGCGTCGAACTGTGCCACAGAAGCTGTCAATGTTTGATTCGATGTTAGATTCATAAAGTTCGATTAATTACTGCTCGAATGGTTTCAGGACACACCGTTAATGCGGCTGTGGTACAAGAGAGACAACGAGTTTCACCTGCCAAAGGCTGTCATGACTTTCGATCTTGTCAGGTGAGCTGAATACTTCTACTGGCCTAATAATATGGAAATACGCAATAGAATCCTTTATAAGTATATGAAATAATTGTATATACTTTGGTATGGCCAAAATGTTTAAGGTGATTTTGGGCATTCCCGTTTGGACTCCGCTTACATCTCGTTTCTATACGTATAAACAGTATTTATATGTGTGTCACATTTCAGTCCAATCTTTTTACTGGTTTGAGCATTGCGTTGACACGTCAGTTAGTGAATGACGCTTTCCATATATACACATAGATTAGTATAAAATAAATCCAGGTTGTATGTTTCCGTGCAGTCCGCTGGCGTACGCGGACCCGCTGAGCTGCAACCTGACGTCGGTGTGGGTGTTGTTGCTGCGCGACGCGCTGCAGCAGTGCGCCTACGCCGCCGAGCTCGCCGGCCTGCGCTGGAGCCTCTCCAACGCCAAGCACGGACTCAGCGTGAGTGCCACACCTACACACCTACATACATACATACAACACACCTACACATACAAACACGCACACGCACCTTTATAATCCCCATACAGACATACGTGCACGCATGCGTACGTCCGGACGCGCACACTCGCACGTACGCATAAGGTTGAGCATGTAATCGAAGTTGTTACAGAGATTGTACCGCCCTCATTGTAACTCAGGAATGTCAATAGCAACCATTTTTATGACACAGACCACTGAAACTTAAAACTTACAAATCATAGAAGATTGATTGTTTTAGGTACATCAGACATTAGTTAATTCACATTGTGAATGCTGATTTATGGGGACACAGTCAGCAAAATGCTTGTTACGAAATAGATCGTATCGCTGCTTACGTCTTTATTACTCCTATGCATAGGTACTATCATCTTTTTCGCAATACTAGCTAGCAACGATCCTAGTTGGCGTATCCGCACTGTTCATATGTTGTTCACAATGTCCGCGACAATTTAATCCGTTAATGGATTAGCCAGTTGTTAATAAAGCGGTCTGTCCTCAGATATCGATCGACGGCTACGACGACAAGCAACATGTGCTGCTGGAGAAGATTCTCAACGAGATGGTGGACTTCAAGGCGAACCCGCAGCGATTTGAAATCATGAAAGAGAACCACATGAGGGCCATCAAAAATTTCGAGGCGGAACAGCCTTATCAGGTATAGAAAAGTCATTGTACATATATTTAGCACCCATGTGCCTCGCTTCCTTTGTCACCTTTCTGAACGCCCTACCTTGTAACGTGGCATAAATAAATCAGCGTGATTCCAACTTGCTTGTTTTTTTATTGCAATGAATGGGGAGACCAACATGCCGTTCACCTGGTAAGCGATACGACCGCTCATGAACAGAATCAAAACCAAACAACACCATGAATTACAAAGCAATGCTTAGCATTCCACTGCGCTCGCCATCCTGAGACATATGATGTTACGTCTCAACAGTCCAGAAGTTTTAATTAAAACTAGATAATTTCATTAAATGTAAGTAAATATATTGTTATTGTTGCAGCACGCGGTGTTCCAACAAGCTCTATGTCTGTCCGATTCCGTGTGGACGCGCAGCCAACTGTTGGATGCAGCGAAGGGTAAATATTTGTACTTGCGTACATTATCTCATATATTCCACCTGAAGATCAAGCCAGATATATATTTTTAAATTAAAAATTAATGTTTTCAACACTTAAATGATGGTTAAATTTATTGAAATTTCCTTATGAAATAAATATAACTTACCTTTTTACAATATTTTTCAGTTTAAATCAACCAATCACAGGCCACTCGTGCTATGATTGGTTGTTTGTTAAAGTGTGACGTCACTTTATATGAACTAATACCTTACTACCTTCAATACCTTTCACTTTCAGTTCATACTAGAATCTAGAATGATTCATGAATTCCCACAGTTTGTATGTTGCTATCCTCCTGGTAATTGTACTGTTCTCTAGCAATCTTAACAGCTTATTAACGTACCCCATTTTGTTTAAGATATGACGGTGGAACAGTTAGACGATTTCGCACAGAGATTCATGAAGAAAGTTCACGTGGAATCACTGATGTTTGGAAATCTTACACGCGAACGGGCCACCAGCATCGCGGACAAGTTCGAGAACAAGTGAGAAAACTCTTAAAACTCTTGCCTACTAGGAATTATTTTTTGGTTGAGACCCGCTTGTATGCGATCTGTAGATGTCAGTGGGATCGTACGAGTAAAGAATTTCAGTATATAAATGTTGTATCTTATTCATATTATAGAATAAGATATTTTGTCACAGAGCAGTTTGTGGCACAAACATTCCCTTAATTTGATTTTGTTGCAGGATACCAAAAGACGCCACTCCGCTACTTGCACAGCAATTACTTCTACACCGTGAAATAGAGATGGAAAAAGGTACTTTGATTCTTAAAATTACGCTATTATGACTTCCTTATTTTTGTTGCATGTAATTTGGATAAATCACGTCAAAGTAAAACCAGGTCGGGCCCTGGCCACTCGACTATGCCTGCAAAGTCGAGTGGCTTTAGTCGGTAGTAGTGATTGTTACCTGGCGTAATATTTGGTACGGACTTGGTTAGATCGCATTATCAGCAAGCGTGTTCGGCTTCCCGTGCGGTATTGGAAGGGAGATTTAAACAGTTTTTACTTTGTAAACAAAATTATAACAGGGAAGTGGTATACAATAAATGTATGTTGCACAGGCACGTGGTACCTGCGCGAGACACAGAACAGCGTGCACCGGTCGTCGTGCGCGTGCGTGTACGTGGCGTGCGGCGCGCGCGCCTCCAGGCGCAACGCCGCGCTCGAGCTGCTCGCGCAGACACTCGCCGAGCCCTGCTTCAGCGTGCTGCGCACCAAGGTACTGTGTACTATAGTGTAGTGCAGGCGCGTGCTACTGCGCGAGACACAGAACAGCGTGCACCGGTCGTCGTGCGCGTGCGTGTACGTGGCGTGCGGCGCGCGCGCCTCCAGGCGCAACGCCGCGCTCGAGCTGCTCGCGCAGACACTCGCCGAGCCCTGCTTCAGCGTGCTGCGCACCAAGGTACTGTGTACTATAGTGTAGTGCAGGCGCGTGCTACTGCGCGAGACACAGAACAGCGTGCACCGGTCGTCGTGCGCGTGCGTGTACGTGGCGTGCGGCGCGCGCGCCTCCAGGCGCAACGCCGCGCTCGAGCTGCTCGCGCAGACACTCGCCGAGCCCTGCTTCAGCGTGCTGCGCACCAAGGTACTGTGTACTATAGTGTAGTGCAGGCGCGTGCTACTGCGCGAGACACAGAACAGCGTGCACCGGTCGTCGTGCGCGTGCGTGTACGTGGCGTGCGGCGCGCGCGCCTCCAGGCGCAACGCCGCGCTCGAGCTGCTCGCGCAGACACTCGCCGAGCCCTGCTTCAGCGTGCTGCGCACCAAGGTACTGTGTACTATAGTGTAGTGCAGGCGCGTGCTACTGCGCGAGACACAGAACAGCGTGCACCGGTCGTCGTGCGCGTGCGTGTACGTGGCGTGCGGCGCGCGCGCCTCCAGGCGCAACGCCGCGCTCGAGCTGCTCGCGCAGACACTCGCCGAGCCCTGCTTCAGCGTGCTGCGCACCAAGGTACTGTGTACTATAGTGTAGTGCAGGCGCGTGCTACTGCGCGAGACACAGAACAGCGTGCACCGGTCGTCGTGCGCGTGCGTGTACGTGGCGTGCGGCGCGCGCGCCTCCAGGCGCAACGCCGCGCTCGAGCTGCTCGCGCAGACACTCGCCGAGCCCTGCTTCAGCGTGCTGCGCACCAAGGTACTGTGTACTATAGTGTAGTGCAGGCGCGTGCTACTGCGCGAGACACAGAACAGCGTGCACCGGTCGTCGTGCGCGTGCGTGTACGTGGCGTGCGGCGCGCGCGCCTCCAGGCGCAACGCCGCGCTCGAGCTGCTCGCGCAGACACTCGCCGAGCCCTGCTTCAGCGTGCTGCGCACCAAGGTACTGTGTACTATAGTGTAGTGCAGGCGCGTGCTACTGCGCGAGACACAGAACAGCGTGCACCGGTCGTCGTGCGCGTGCGTGTACGTGGCGTGCGGCGCGCGCGCCTCCAGGCGCTATCCTAGATGGATTTGCAAAATTCTCGGTTTTTTACAATTTTTATATGTATCTTGTATACCTTTGGATGAAATCAATAAATAATACCCTATTAAGCTATTCTTATATATATGGTCTATTTCGCAGGAACAACTAGGTTACATAGTGTTCAGTGGAGTGCGGAGGTCCAACGGGGTGCAAGGACTGAGGATTATCGTCCAGAGCGACAGACACCCGGCCTACCTCGAGGAGAGGATAGAAGCTTTCATCGAAAACTCACTGGTACCTCCTTTTCGACCTATTAATATTGGATTGCGTCTATCTACATTTGTATCAGCGGCTAAGAAGTTGGCTAGCTACGAAAAAAAAACGTTATTGTACAACTGTCTTTTTTTAAAATTAATGTTTGCTTAATATACAAAATTGTTACAGGAATACCTAGAAAACATGAGTGAAGAGGAATTCTTGAAGCACCGAACGTCGCTGGCAGCGCAAAAGCTGGAGAAACCGAAACGCATGGCGAGCAAGGCGTCACAGCTGTGGTCGGAGATTACCGCGCAGGTTAGTCTCACGTACAATTTGAGTATAAATATCGAATACAGACTAGGTCATAAAAATCGTAAATAATAACTTTAAAATATATATTTAAAAATATAATATAACAAAATACGTCGAATAATCTTTGAATTAAAGCAAAGAAGTTCGATATTTTTTGTATACCGTGCTTCTCAACGTGCACAGAATTTATCGTTACGTTGTACATGGTGACATCGTCGTTAAATAGGAATGTATTTTAATTAATATTGATGCCCACAGGTATACAACTTCGACAGACCTCGCGTGGAAGTGGAACAGCTCAATACTATAGATAAGGAAGAACTCATTGAATTCTATAAGGTTGGTGTCAACGTCCAATGTTATTCGATAATCGATTAGAAAATAGCGATTCATATTCGATTAATCGGCACTTACATTCATCGATTTCTCTTTGTTTATAATGATACGACAAAACGACTGCAATTAACCTGATAAGTGCAGTGAAAATCCAAATTTAGGATTCTCTAGCTAGAGAAAACTGTCTACTGCCGGTTTACACAATCGTACTGGGTTGATGGAAACCAAATATTACTAGACGAAGCCGTAACTCAATATACTGACATATGTCTCTATAACGAGTTTTCTACATCTTGTATATAGGTCACTGCTCGAGTTGGCACACATATACTGTCACCAGCGTATTCGCGTTTTCAGAACGATCCGATAAGCGTACAGTATTTCTCAGCCACCACTACGGTCGACTCCAAAACACCAAGTTGTATCTATGTTGTGTCTATTTATATCGCAATTGGCTTGTTTTTTGTATTCAGTTCTTTATATATGTTTTCTTGTAATTGATAGCTGTAAACTACCCAAATAAAATAAATAAATATGTTTGTTACAGAAATACATCAGTCCATCGTCTGCGGAGAGAAGAAAGTTGTCGGTGCACGTGATCTCGATGGCCGAGGGCGGCGCCGGCAGAGAGTCGCAGACTGACGAGAGCGAAGACCAGCCCGACGCCAATCAACGAGAGGTACCACCAACATATTTTTTAATTATAAAATACACATATTAAAACTTTAATTTATTTGATAGCAAAGTCATCTTATTTTTAGTTTACTTTTTATTCACGTATGATGTGTAAATGTATAATAATATTCAGCGTTAATAATGTTGGTTATAATGAATATTTCTAAGCAATTGTAATACGCAACAAGTCGACGTGGTAATCGGGGCCAATGAGGTGATCCTGGGGGAGGGGACGCCCTGCATACCCGCCCATCGCTCGCGCCGTCTTTGTGTGTTAGTGCTGTACGAGTGCGGATTGACCGCGTTTATCGATTTCGATCCCGCTCACATTATTCTCTATTTATATGGTTGAATATTTAATTGACTGCGGTAGCTTTTAGGCTAAAACAAACAATAATTCGTTCTCGTCCTTACGGTTCTATTAAGTTCATACAGTCCCCCCAAAATAGATTTTTTAGATATCTTAAATGTGCAGACATCGATTAGTTACAAATTGTAAATACAATATTTTGTGATATTGCCTATAATAAATGTGACTTAATTATTTTTACTCTTACGTCATTTCATTGCAAAGATCGATATAAACAAGGAACGTGGTACTACATCATTAGAAAATTGCCATTGGAGACTGTCCCGCCCTCCTACTACTGTAACACATATAAGCCAGGATCAACAGTGGCACGCAATGTAATGACACCGAGCATTGAAGCTCGGCGAGTCTCCGGGAATGTCTAACTTGTTTTTAACCCGCAACGAAATTAATCAGAAAGTGTAATTAATAGCAGGAGTTGGAAATAAAATATTGTCCACTTCCCTCCGTGCAAAGCGGGTGACAAAACAATGAACTAAAGAGGTAAATAACCTCGTAAAAAGACTTTTTCGTAAGAAGGAAATTGCTATGTCGACCTATCACGTACTACTGTACTAACTTACTGATTAGTGGCAAAAATCCCTATACTCACCATTTGACTGGCAAACCATAACAATAGTGTTTGTTTCAGCCCGTGAAAATCACAGACTTAGTTGAATTTAAGGCCAGGAGACGCCTCTACCCTCAAGCGACGCCGTTCACCAACATCCCCAGGAAGGGAGCTCACTGCAAGCTGTAGAGAACTACTGAGGATACACCTCTCGGTCGTCTGCCTTTAAAGCTTTGGTCTCTCGATAAGAACGCACAACGCTATATGCCCAGGGCTGTGTTTTAAAAACGTCATAATCTAATACAGTACACAGCTGTTAGGGAGCTGCCATCGTGATTAAGTCATTGCGTCGCCTTTCGAGTTTTTCCCGTGTACATCCGGATACAATCACACGAAATGATTGTGTCAATCTGCGAAAAATACTCAATCTTGATTTCACTGACAGCTCTTATCATCAGTTGTATAATTGTAGTCACTTTGTCAATTCAGTATAAAAAACGTGTTTCGTTCTATGTGTATGCGTCGTCAATAAAAGGTATTTATGACGCTGCGTTGTGCGTTCACTCGACCAAAGTTTTAGGAATACTAGGCAGTTTAGGCCAAATATCCTTCAGCGAGATAGCATCTGAAAATCGACCTCATGACATGGTCGTCTAATTTATTCAAATATTTGACTAATATTCGTATTTATTATAAATCAATTGTGGGGTGCAATGTGGATAAACTGCTGTGCTAACCGAAGATGTCAAATATTTAAAATTTGATTGTATGAAATGTGAAAAAAGTTGGCTCCTAATAAGCAGGTTTCAATTGTATAATCGACTATGAAGTTAGAACACGCACGAAAGTTTAAAAAAGTTTGGTAACATGTTACAGTCTCCATCATAATAAGCATTTTGTTAAATTATCTGTCTGTTTTTAAGGTACCTTTAGTACCTACAGATATGCATTATATTTTTACAAAAATGGCATTTCACAAAAATGTGATTTTGGCATTTTTGTTACGTAGGTCATTTTAGCTTAGCGCAGCAGTTTGGTACTTTGCCCCGTAGAAATATATGTGTATATGTTGTTCTTGGACTTGCGTCGGTAGCACGCAGGCCGTGCTACACACGGAACTCCGGATGAGTAGCATCCAATGTAGTGGCTTGAATGGTCAAGTCTTCAGACAATGCCAGTCTATAGATCTCGGATTACATAAGACCGTTTAAGGCCTAATATAATAGTGTTTAACAAATCCCTGTTATTGCTTTTAATGACAGGCCCTAACGTAACAATATCAATCTCAAACGTGACAGCTGAGTGATGCAGGTGAATGACATGCTCGAACTGTATTTTTGTTAAATTCTGTATATTAAGAAATTATATTAACGGCGACAAGTCTTAGCCTCGTTCCACCAGCCTGCCTTAGGCCGGCGTGGTGCCTTACCCATTCTACCTTCCAAAAGTATTCAAGTTTTATATAAATAATCATATTTTGTTAATAGTTGATGTTGCCATGCAAATACATGTTTATTTTTTATTGTTCTATTATTAATGTGTAAGGATTTAAGAATAATAGCTGAATAAATTGATGGAAATCATTTTTGTTGTTTTCTTTATCTTACACACCTAATTCTTTCCAACTGCGTCGGTGGCGCAGTTGTACTATGGTATCATACAAAGCTGAGGTGTCGAGTTTGAATCTGTAGGGCGAAGCGATAGCGGATTTTTCAATTCATTATCAGATAGGAGTCAGGAATTTGTGACCGATTTCGCGATAGGCGTCCCTTATATTGTATGACGAAACACCAAAAGTGGGTGTAATGGTTGCTACAAGCACCTCTGCCTACCTTCTGGGAAAAAGGCGTGAGTTTATGTATGTATGTATGCACACCATTCCTCTTTAAAATATTACTGCATATAGAAACGAACTTTTTACCCACCTTTAAGTTAATTATTGTGGACTAGATTATCCTAGCCGCGTTAACGTGCTACGACTAGTTTTTATATATCAGAATTTCGGTCAACATAATAAAGATTATAACCTATTTCTGTTTTAGGCATCAAGTTGTTAGACAACCTTTTAATTGTCATTTTTCATATTTTTCGAGGACAGTTCTTTCCTGGATGTAACTTAGGTATGCATATTTTTTGTGTACCGCTAGAAATCAGTATGTATCTATATCAGCCCATATACGTTCCACTGCAGGGCACGGGCCTTTTCTAGAGTCGAGAATACGACTGAAAGTGGTTAGGCCATATAGTGCGGGTTGGCGGACTTATCATAGAAAGTCTTATGAATCGCTATGTTATGCAGGTAGGTACCCTCACGATGTTTTCCTTCACCGTTTTAGTGCAATGTTTTATAATTTTGAAATAATAATAAAGAGATTTAAATAACACTCTGCCTTTGTCTTCAAACACGTAGTCGGAGGTGGTACCAGTGCCTGAAGAATAAAAGGCGGGCAGGCAGGCGCTAGACCAAGCAACATAGGTTTATATATTTTTAAACAACTGGGAATCTAAACCAGCGCATCACAAGTCCACATCTCATAAACGCCGTTACTGGATCAGTGACGCTGTTTAAATACGGATAAGCAAAATCTCTGGGTGAGGTCTATGTGCAGCATTGGACGTTGAGTGGCGAAAGACGAATGTTAAGCAATTATAATACTGAAATAAATCAATAACATCCAACAGTCACATACATAGTCCTGACCCCACACTAAGATCGAGTCTTGTGTCGTGGGACTATCAGGAACTACGGGAGACTTTTCGGTCTAACAAACACTCAGAGCCGAAAGAAATATTTGAGAGCCGTACAAATATTTCTCTTAGTGCGGGGATCGAACTCCCGGCGTCTAACCGACTGCGCCACGGAGGCTGCGAAAACAAAAACAGTTTTTAGAATTTACCTCTTAGATACGGAACCCAACAAGCGATTAAACTGGCCCACGTCAACACTACTAATAGCTTACGGCTATAATGTAATAGCTAAGACCATTCAATAAATGATCGAGTAATGCGCGAACTGTGTTTACTCGCAAAACTCCATCGATAACCCTTTGATTTTATGACAAAATATACTTAGACGCCACACTTGCATGCTAGTCAATGTTAATCTACGCTTTAATGAAAGTAAACCAAAGTGCGAACTTGGCTACAATGTTCTTCGCATCTAAAGAATGCGTCATCTATAAAATTCGGTCGCCACGCCAGCTGTTAATATCGCATTTATTTATGTACCTACTTTAATCTACTTTTACAATAACAACCCAGGTCACTTATAAGATGATTTATATATTTAAAAAAAACATGGTATTTCTTAAACTAATCTATATTTCTTTATATTAAAAGGTGAAAGGTTTAAATGTCTTAATTTTGACATAATCTTGCAAATTAGTAATTAATTTCATCTTGGCGGAATTGTTGATGCTCTTTTTAGTTCCGATAATTGTTTCATAGCATGTACCGCAAGATGTGAACAGTAATTACCTGAAAAAATAATAAAATCATCAACCTTAAAAGTATTTTCACAGCGAAGGAATTGGATGGGCGCGCGTCTGTGGTCTATTCTTTGGCCCGCGTACTTCGTTCTGCGACATTCTGAATCCTTTATTGATTCATAAATGAGTAAATAAATACAACCAATATTATCACTGCCTTGGTGGCGTAGTTGTGCCTACTTTGTACGGTACGCTTACAAAACTGAGGTCTCGGGTTCGAATCCCGGGTTGGGCAAAGTGATATTGGATTTTTCAATTCATTATTTCAGCCCAGAGTCTGGAATTTGTACCCGATATGGCGATAGGCTCGCCACCTATCACATTGTGGGACGGAACATACAAGGCGAAATGTGGGTGCCATGGCACCTCTGCCTACCCCTTCTGGGAAAAAGGCGTGAGTTTATGTATGTATGTAATATTATCACTGGGGAGATCGAACTCGCGGCCTTTCAATTCAGAGCTCCACCGTACTACGATACGGAAGTCGGAATCTATGAGCTTTTAATGCAATGGTTTAAATATGTTAATACTTTTATAGTTACCATATTGGAAAATATCCATGCTCAGTCGTAATCTTTAGTAAACTGCGCATCAATCAGTGAAGATATAGATTTCTTTTCGATATACGGTTCCTTCAAACTTTCGTCATCTTGCTTTTCGAAAAGGATGAATTCGGAATCAGTCGAGTCTACATCCACAACCTGGAGGTGTTCTATAGTAACCTTGATATTGTTATTGATCTTATCGCGATCTGAAATTTAAATTAAATATCTTAATCGTTGACCTATAGAGTCGACAGAACATACCATAATTTTTGCAACATAAAAACAACCAGAATTGGCATAAAACCTGTTAGTTCCCGATCCTGAACATACTAGGAGTATTGAAACTAGAAAACGGCTTTTAAGAACCAATTTTACAATTACTCTAAACATTTAATTGTACTCTTTCTACATAACATATGGCAACGATCCCTTTTATTTTTAAATTTCCTCTAAAAACTGTATTATGAAATTCAATAATAGTGAAACTTAGAGGTGTACCTGGCAAGCAGTTTGTGGGACAAGGGCAGAAAGACGACACGTCTGGTGTAGTGATTCGAATATTGGCGTAGGAATGTTTGAGCACAACATTCTTATCATCACAACCGCACTTTCCGCAGGAGGACTTACGTTTTACCACTTCTTTGCCTGGTTTCTGTCCTAAAATCAAATTAAACATAGTAAGCTTAATTTTACCAACACGCATTAGGCCAGCGTGGTGAACTATATGGCCTAACCACTCTCAATCGTACTCTCGATTGTAGAGGAGGCCCGTGCCCTGCAGTTGGACGTATATGGGCTGATACAGAAGCTTAATTTAATTTAATACAGCCAACGGGCGTTACGTGCGTGGTGGCCTGTTGGTAACGTACCGGATACGGCTGCTAACATGTTCACGGTGGTCGCGGGTTCTAATCACAGAGCACACCTCTGACTTTTCGGGATTTATATGTGTATTGATAGTCAATCACCACGAAATACATAAAACATCGTGAAGAAATCTATGGTCTGTAAAATCAGCCAACCCGCACTAGGCTGGCGTGGTGAACAATATGGCCTAACCACTCTCAATCGTGTGCTATCGTTTATAGAGGAGGCCCGTGTCCTGCAGCGGGATGCATTTATAGGCTCACACAGATCCAATGGGTACATATATATTATTTGCTCTAAACTACGATACAAGTATTGTATCGTGGGTATCAAAAACTACGGGAGACTTTGGCCTCACAACACCCAGACCCGAAACAAATATATGTGGATCACAAACACATTAGTGTCAGTGCGAGGATCGAACCCGCAGTCTGTAGTTTCACAGACGTCCAACCAACTGCGTCACAGAGGCTATGAATGATGTAGCAGGGAGATAAAGATTTGTTTAAATAAAAACAGCCAGAGATGATAACACTCGGTAACGTAATTGCAAAGAAAATATCCCAATCTGTTGCATGAATTGAAATTATGCTCGACCAGCAATTTTGTTGAATATTTAAGGAAGTTGGAGTACGATATTTTTTTACGAGCGTGTTCCCACCTTAAAGGCCGGCAACGCATCTTCATGCCATGCGGCGTTGCAGATGTTCATGGGCGGTGGTGATCACTTACCATCAGGTGAGCCGCATGCTCGTTTGCCCCCTATAACAAAAAAATAAAATGGGAGATTCAATAACCATTAATAAAGCTGTGAAAAAGTGGCCGCATTGGAGAGTATTGCAATATGGTTCATAATATTATATTGAGGTGTCCGATCCTAGCCAAAACCACATAACTAGCTTTTTTAATTTTAGCATAAGGATTCATAAGAATAAGTAGAGTTCATCTTAGTGACATATGATGATATCATTTTAACATATTGTACCTCGGCCTGTTTTAACAAAAGAAGACAATGGTATCACAACGCTGTTCCCGTCGGTAACATTTTTTCTCCGCTTTCCCGGTTTTAAAGAAGAGAGAGCTCTTTTAATAGACGCCCTGATACCCTGATCTTCTCGCCTGGTTAGAAGGCCGCAAATGCATTTGTCGCTGGGCCCCGTCCCTTCTGTAAGTTGCTGTAGTGACTCTTCGTCTATTTTCTTTATTTGGTTGTAATCCATAGTATGTTTAATAATATACGAATAGGTTGCATTTTTTCTGTGTTTGTACTACATTTTGAATTTTATCTGCAAATAAAGTAAACTTTATAAGACGATATTCAGAATTTAATTCAATTTAAAATGACATGTAGACCTTTAAATACCAAGGCTGTACTTTCCTCATTGTGTTGTAGAGCCACGCTGTTGTCAGTTATGACTTAGAAAGACATGACAGGCTCTTCCGGGGTGGTCGCAGTTTTTCATAGAAGATCGGCGTGAAGTGACAGCTTTGCTGTAGCGTTTCGTCTGGTGAGTGAGATTGCCGGATCTCTGACACCCCTTTCCTCTTCCCATCCTTTTCCCTTCTCGCCTGCTTTCCGTTTTGATGGCCGGTAACATATGTATAACCCTAGGGTTGTGGGTGTCCATGGGCGGCAGTGATCACTTACCATCTTGTGACCTTTTAGGTAGTGCGTCATACTGACGATTTCTTGTGTGTTTTGAAGTAGATATTCATATAGTGCTCTCGCGATCAGATGGTATAACAGCCCATTTGGTTAAAATAAAATATAATATGTATGAGTGACGAATCAACACGACAACGACTCCTCTATATGAAAATTGGTGGTGGTAAAAGTTGTTCACTTCTCATTAAAACTCGCCAATATCAAAAACTGATAATGCAAAAATAGGTAAAGAAGTGCCTTACTTGAATAAATAAAATAAATGAAGCTATAGGCAAGTCCACCGCACGCACTATAATCCATGGTTGTTATTAAAATTATAAGATAAATTTTATTTACCTTCCAATATTGTTACATATGATTTTGATTAGTATCGTCATAGTGATGGCGTCTTTGTCAATTCATATTTTTTTTCATTATTTTAGTTTCATTTCTGGTAGTAGCCAAGTTCGTAACTTTGCACTCTTTTTTCGTTGGCAAAGTGAAAAGATCACACTGAATATGCAATCATTTTGTCCATTCGTATTTCCTAATATTAAGTGAGATTTCCGCATCTCTCGACATTGTTTTTATTTTCAAAACCCTATTTGAACTAGTTATAATATTTAATTGTAAAATACTAATAATATATAATTATAAAAGCCCCATTTTTACTGTAAACCTGCTCTTTGAAATATAATTCCACGTCAAGCAGTAGGTATTTTCTATCAAACGGTAAACATTTATAGATTCTTCGCAGCACTGTGTACTCAGTCGCCAGTCTTGAGCACTCTCTTATATAAAATTAAAATTACACTTTTTTATAATATTTTGCGGTCAGTGGACGGGACGTTGCCTGATTGGAAAATTTATTTTACAATTAAAAATGTTGGTTATGTTTCAATTGATATAATTTTAAGCCTTGTCAGCTGATTCAAATTGACAGTAGAAAGTAAGCACTTTAATTGCTAAATAAACTGCTGCCCCTGCCCTGTGCCTTTTATAATATACTTTGTTTTGTTCCTATTATATAGGCTTGGTAGCAGCAGGAACTTCCCGCTAAACTAAATGGTTCTTGTACTGTATAATACTTGTTGTAGGTACTAGGTAAACTGGGTTCAGTTGATGATTTTAGCGCAGGGCATATTTCATGCTAGATCATAGCAAAATAGTGATATTTTATGCCTAATACTGCAAATTGTATAAGGTATCTTAGGTTTGAATTATGTCATGATAACAGCATTCTAATTGATTTGAATATACCTACCATTATTTGAAATAAAATAAAGGGCTTAATGTTGTACATGAAATAATAAGCATTGCTCAGGAATAAAAACAAAAAAATAGCGCGTGATCCATCAAAATAAATTCACATCAGGAGCTAAACTGAAGGGAAAATTATCAGAATTTCAATATAAAAGTCAATTTTATGCCACATTGTATTATACGCGATGATACTATGATAAACGTCAATGATAACAAGTAGAAAAAATTGTGAAGAGTGGTTATGATATTTCATACATACATAAATAAACTCACGCCTTTTTCTTTTGGATAGGCAGAGGACTAGGGCTAGGACACCCACGTTTCGCATTGTGTGTTCTGTCCCATTATGTCATAGGAGGCGATCCTATCGACATATTGAGCACAAATTCCTGATACTGGGCTGATAATTAATAGAAAAATCCAATATCATTTTGCCGAACCCGGTATTCGAACCCGAGACTTCGGCTTTACAATCATACCGCGGTACAACTGCGCCACCGAGGCAGTCAATACATATTTCATTCACCATCATCATCATAACAGCTCGAATTTATCTATTGCTGGGCATGCGCCTCTTCTCTATCGCACCACTCTTCTCAGTCCTGCGCATGTCTCATAATTTGCCTTGACACTTAATGATGTTGACCATACATCAAGCGTGTGGTCTGTCTATTTCCTTTTGGCCTCTCTAGGTCACCATTCCGTTACCACTTTAGTCCACCTGTAGTCCGTTCGTCTAGCCAAGTGTCCTGCCCGCCTCCACTTGAGCCTAATAAAACCTACATGACCTACATCAAAACCCCCTTTTTGTTGCCAGATCTTCTCATTGTGGACTCGATCCCTGAGAGATATGCCAAAATAATAAATACTACGTATACTTGATGAAAACTCGGTACTCTGTTGTACAACAACTTGGCCGGGCTTTGTGCGTGGCATAATAAACGACTATGAGGCATCTATTCGATACGGTAGATAATCCCTTCGGTGCCCTAAGGCTATTGAAAACGTCCCTACAGTGTGCGGATTGTGGTTACTATCAATTAATCTGAAACTGCTCTTAATACCTTAATTTTTAAGAAAGATAAAAATAACACGAGAAAGGTCATTCGAATGAAGTCCAAGAACCTAAATATTTTCTAAAAAATATTTTAGAAATTCAATCCACAAATATTGGCTTACAGACGTTTCGTTGTTTCCCTTATTTTGTTGGTTTCGGTAAGTTTTGCGTTACTGCGCGTAACGGAACACTTTTTGTTGTAAAACGAAGCCTTAGAATGATTCGTTAGGATAAATTAAAACGAGTCTCGTAGAACAAACACGTCACGAGCCGAGACGCGACTCCTACTAATACGGTTGACATTTACGGCCAAAAAATACCCCTTTGATTAGGCTTCTTTACAAATTATAATAGCTAAAGGTATTTCTAAAATGACAAATAATGATAAGATGCATCGTTTTGTTATTTATGGTGTTCCTTTTTGTTACACTTCATGAGCGATCGTATCGCTTACCATCAGGCGAACGGTATGCTCGTCTGGGCATACATTGCAATAAAAAATAATAATTCAATGTACACCTTTTTTGTACTGACACGATAATTATATTCTACCACACTAGCAGGAGCAACATTGTAAAAAGGCGCAGTTTATCGCCAGCAATCAAGGCCCACCTTTGGTAGATTTTAGAGTGGCGTAGAACTGTCACCGTAGGCGTCGTAGCAATCTCGCCTAGGCCGACGTAGCATTATCGCTCAATGTGCCGTAGCAATATTGTCCAACACGCCGTAGCATTCGCGTCTACGGCCCCTTAGTGCTACAATTAGCACTGAATACTGATATTTGATGGTAGATTGGGTTTTCCGGATAGCCGACGTTAAACATAATACGGTATGGTAAGTAGGCAGAAAATATAATATACGAGTATTTACATAATTGTATAGGTATAACGCACGACGCACAGAAAGTTCTGTGCTAATTACTGCGCAGCCGTTATAATATAAGCCACGAATATCAAGAGAAAAACTTAAACCTCTGGTCACAAATATAACATAGCCACACATTGTTTTATACAAAATATCCTGGTAATGAGGAATTTAAACATGTAGCATTTATGTTACCTAAAAAGGCAATATTAAACTAGAATAAATTTATGGCAAAACTCCAACATACTGTGCGACAGATCAGGAGATCATGACTCCTCATCACTGTTTATAAAGCCCCATAATATTTGGAGTCTTTCGCTCTTAAAAATCGTTTGTACACTTGAATGTTTGGGACGGTGACACTAGTTTAATCGAGCTGGCCCACTGACAGCAAAATTCTAACTATAAAACTGAGCTTGGTTTTACATTACTATGTTATGATACGTTATTGTTCATACAAATATCACTCATTGTATGAGCTCTCAAACTGGCTTGACCAGGTTTTAACCCAATGATCTCGAATCAGATGGCGAAGTTAGGTCGTCCGAAGCTTATCAACAATCGATGCAACTAACTTTTATAGTTTTGTTTATTGCCGAACCCTTAGTCTGCAAGTTTGTGATCATGAGCGGTCTCTTATCTTTAACTTTTCACTCCAGCCATTTTGCTCCAACAACTCATCCAATGAAATTTAACTTAAGACTTTAAATCAATTTACTGTGAGTTAACTTTGTTTGCGTTGTAATGAATGCGTCAACTATTTATTTTATTTTTTTATAACTATTAAGTCATTAAAATATTGTACTGCTAAAAGCTGGCGAATCAGATATTACTTAAAAGGGTAGTGGCCGGCAAAACTACTTCAAAAACTTCCTGAATTATTTGAAAATTTGTTACTGTTACGCGCCATTTCAATAAAAATCAAATCATAATAAAACATCATACAAATAATTTTCACTAAAACTACAACGTTATCATCAATTATTGTAGGAAAGGTGTTGTATTTAGTATAAGGCATCAAGTGAAGTTGTCTTACCAAAATTACCCACACCGGAGGACGGAGGCTGACTTTCAAAGACTACCGTCAAGCAGCAAGATTTATCTAGGAAACGACTTCATCCGCCTTATACGATTTTTGTCTAATAAAATGGATGCCTCACTGCAGCTTTCAATATGTAACGAACTTCATTTTTGGACCAAAGTTCAGAGATATACAAGCTAAAGCCCAATTTCAACCAGCTTTAATGCTACTTTTATCCTAGGTATTCTTACAGCATAGGAAAAGAACATGTAGATTTCTCACTGTTGACTAAATTAACGAAATTTGGCGTACGAGCTGATGTGATCGTTGGCATGTTATGATGATTGGCTGAACGCTGCCTACATTACAGCGATGGGTCGTTGCATTAAATTAATATATTTAATAATAATAGGAGCGATATTCGACTGTTAGTATAGAAGGAGTGACGCCGTGTGAGCCCAGCGGGCGGTCCGGCTGCCACAGAACCGTGGAGTCGACTACTATTCAATATTTTTCAAGAGTTACATTATCCGAAATACTAGACACCGAAAATGTTTTTGTCTTAGTTAAGTCATGTCAAATGGCATGTAGGCTAACTCAAACCCCTTTAAGTTCGAAGCAAAACCTTTACTAGTACTAGGCTAGAATAGACGATATGTGTTTGCGATTGAAATAAATTGATTTCACTAACGTATTAAATTTATTTATCTCCAAATTATTTTATTCTAACTTTGTTCTAAAAATCAAGATTTTTACTTATAGGTATTAAACAATTCTAATGAACCACTTAGGCCTAGTAATGAAATATTTTTAGTACGCAAGTCGTCTCCAGGCATTCCCGCGTCCCGCGCGCCGCCCCTACGGCTCTCGTCGCTATATAAAGGTACAGTTTCCCGAAGGATTGCATTCACACAGCACCAGCTCCGGCTAACGGTAAGTACAACAACACTCAGTACTACTAACGCCATTGAAGAAATTCCAAATAATTTATTTTGTTTATATAAATTGGGTGTATTCAGGTATTAGTTTACAATTAGCCGCTTTGTTTCTAATTAGTTTCCTTTTTTGTAAAGTTTTGTAAATATTTATAAGTTTGGTCTTATTACGTATCTTAGAGTTTTGTTTCTGGTATGTATTTTTGAAAAAATCACACTGATCTAAAAAGTGCAGTTAATTTAATTTAAAGTATTTTTCATTTTAAACTATAAATATTTTTATTTGTTTCCGCTAGTTACCAGACCACGCAAAGTAAAAAAGTATAAAATGAAGTTTAAGGATTATTTTCATCATATTATATCGTTCCTTTTTAACATCCTCCGTCTCCAATCTAGATAATTCCCTTTTTTGTTCTTTTCATCGAAGTAGATTTGTAGCAACAAATTTTATATTTGGCAAGTTAGATTGAAAAGACAGACATTTTTAAATCTAATTAAAAACAAATCTCAATATTAAAACGAATAAAACTATAGGTACATCAGTACACTTATGATAACATAGGTTCCAAAAAATAATAATATTTGAATTTCTATTTGAAATAACAATCCAACCATTTATCCTTAATAAAATAACTTTCACGAATATTTCATGCCAACAAAATTCACTTCCAGTTTTGTTAGAACATTATCAAATCACCAATAAGTCTCACGCAGCATTTTTACCATTGGAAAACGTCCGTAAATAAGTCGAGACCAAAAAAGTTATCAGGTATTCTTTCTGGAATTGTCTTGACCAGTGCCAGAATCCACCTTTGTCATCAATCTCCTGTGCTTCGACTTTCTTCCATGTCCAATTTGTAATAACATTGACTCTGATAAGTAATATTATCTTTCCTGGCAATGACAAGTAATACTTGAACAGTGGTATTTAATATTATTCTTCTACCTGGCTTTATCCCGGCCGGTGCCAGTTTCCGCCTTCCGGCTAATTCTCTTTCATTCCCGATCTTCGGCAACCTTAATAGTAAGGCCATTGACCCTCATATCTTCCTTGAAGAGGTCTCAAAATTTTGAGGAAATCTGTATTTCAATGTTGAAAGTAGTGGCGATTACGGGTTCTTGCATTTGCTACAGCGCAGCATAAATTCTTGTATACCAATTACCATGCTATCCTTTTCAAACAAACTCAGCAAATTATGGAACAACTATGTAATAAGTTATAAAATGCCGTTTGTAGAACGTATAATGTTTTTAAAACTCGGGTAATTATTTTAACTGGTGTATTATGTTATAATTAATTGTAAACGTAAACAATATCACTCATCGATTTTGGTTTAGAGATAAATTATTGCCACTGTTTTTCAATTGTTAATATACCAATGGGAATACAAAATATAATCAACAGTTATGCATAATTAATACAGTTGCTAATAAATACCGTTTTATGTTATGCATAGTTGCAAATAAAATCAATTTAACCTTTTTTTAAATGCGCCATTACCTTTAAGTATCATAATTCGAGCCACTTAAAAACTCAGTTACAATTACAAGGAGACATTTCTCCCTCATTATACTCGCCGAAGAAAAGCACGCTTTAATGGAAAGTACACACTACGCGTTCTCCAAGGTCGTAGAATAAATAAAGGACGTATTTTTAAAACATTGTTTTCTCATGTAGATTCTAATTTTGCATATGTCTCTGCATGTTATTCCGAGACATTAGAGTTCTAATGTTCACTTTTTTAAAATTAAAATTTGTTATTTCAAATGCTTCCCGGTTATTTTCTTCTGATTGCATGCTCATTTATCACCCAAGTTGCGAATTAAATTGGTAACAAATACATACATAAACTCACGTTTTTCCCAGAAAGGGTAGGCAGAGGTTCCCAGAAAGGGTAACGCGGACACCTGCATTTCGCCTTATATTCTCCGTCTCACGATGTGACAGGGGACTAACTTATCGCCAAATTTCTGACTCCGGGCTGATAATAATTAATAGAATAATCCAATATCACTTTGCCAGACTCAGAATTCGAACCCGAGACCTCAGCTTTGTAATCGTACCGTAGTACAACTACGCCATTGAGGCCGTTGAATTGCTGATTTTATCACAATTGCATAACTGACATCAGCAGCCCTTTTGGCATTAAACTTTTCAATCCGCGGTGGCTGACTTCACAGATTTTTTAAATACTTATGCAGTGGGCATTCTCAGGGATACAGTTTGTTAGTCGTGTCTGTTCCCAATTCGCCTTAAACAAAAATGAATAGTTGTATTATTCCATAGATGTGTTTTCTTTTACCAGTATTGTTTAATGACAAGATTTCTAAGTTGCCTTCAGTAATACTTACACTACTATTTACTTCTGTTCCTCGTTACATTGAACATTTTCTTCAGCTACAGTAAAAAGGGCGTGGTGGTGGCCTTTTCGTAATTGGACTAGACGCGGCTCCCAACATGTTCACGGTGGTCGCTGGTTCGAATCCCAGGGCACACCTTTGACTTTTCGGAGTCATGTGTGTATTGATAATCAATCACCAAGCACATTAACGGTGAAGGATATTTTGCATACTATAACGTATCTCAATCGTACTTTCAATTGTGGAGGAGGCCCATGCCCTGCAGTGGGACGTATATGGGATGATACTCTACAATCTACAATTGACAGTACGATTGAGAGTGGTACAGTACAGTAAAATTATCAAGTACCTAGTGTTACAGTATTTAGTGCGTCAACACATCCCACATTGGAAAGCCCATCCAATTATGAACCCAGCCTACTTTGTACGGTCCCAGTACGACAAATTACTACGTTATGTCCCCTAATATAACATTATGACTGTTTCATTTGATCACACAATATACTGACGCCACAGTAAGCGAGTATATCTTTATGACAAATTCACTTTTTAATTTGCTTTCGTAGTAGGTACTTATGATCCATTGGTCTCTTAAGACACTGGAGAGTTTGATATCCAGCTTTCAGTAAGTTGTTTCTCCGCTCAGTCCATGCCTATTTGGTTTTTATGTGTGTTGTCCCATCTTGTAAATGAAACTGAATTCGGTAATTTTAAAATAGCTGCCTTTCATACAAGTAAATTAGGTATAACAACCTTTGATATTTAAGAGCACCCTTTTTCTTTTACTGGTTAATGTCTGGAGCACATAATAAAATTCTGACGGAACTACCAAAGATAGGTAAATAGACTACTTTACTAAAAATATATACTGGTGGTAGGTCTCTCATATGTGAGAGGCCATCTGGGTGGGTACCACCGCAGTGTCTATTTCTCTCGTCAAACAGCAGTGTAAACGCACTGTTGTGTTTCGGGTTGAAGGGCATTGTAGCCAGAGTAACTACTGGACATATTGAGACCTAACATCTTATGTCTCAGGATGGCGAGCGCAGTGGAATGCCAAGCATTGCTTTGTAATTCAAGGTGTTGTTTGGTTTTGCTACTGTTTATGAGCGGTCGTATCGCTTACCATCAGGCGAACGGCATGCTCGTCTCGCCATTCATAGCAATAAAAAAAAAAATATATAAAAGCTATTGTTTATTAGAAAATACATTAAATAAATTAAATAGATGATTTTAGGTCCATACCTACTTATAATAGGTAACAGAAAAACTTGATCAAACAGTCGAAGCCGTGGGCAACGAAATATTTCACAGGAAATTATCTTGTAGAAGTTCGAAAATATTCCTAAACTATGTATTTTACATTGTATGTATAAGCACAATATTACATACATATTTACAGAAAAATGCAATTCCTATTTTTGGTTAAGTCGGATCTCCCGCGATGAAAGTCGTCGAAAGTACAATTTAAAAATAAACAATCTTCACAGCGAGTTTATGGATGAATACAAGTACGTTTTAATAATAATCTTCCTGTCTCACCTCGCGATTGAATCAAATGAATTTCGGTTCCCGGTAAAACACTAAATAATAATGTAAATAATTCTGAATAGGCTCCTAGACAATTTTTGTTCACAAGAATTGTTACATACAAAAAACGTAATATATATGCAATTATATTACTGGTATTAAATAACTGGGTGTGTCCACATCACATCAGCATATTCTTAATTAATGTTACAGTCCACGTATAAATTGTTATACGTCCCTTTCATATGTAAACAGATTGTGTCTGATTTCAGATGGTCCCTATTTGTTGGCAATATAAATAAGAGTTGATACAACATAATTTTGTTGATGACAAATTAACTAAAAGCCCGTGTTATCAGCTACGTGTAGGACGTAAAGAAACCTAATTTACTGCTTAATTGAATGTCTTAATTATCAGTTGAAAACCTAAACTAACTTAGTGAACTTTAGTAACTTAACAACTTAGACATTTATTTGGGACAAGTTAAACTTTTTCATTCGATTCTCTTGTCTTTGTCTTGGACTATTGATACAGATGGTACTGAAATTACTCCGACTCAGTAGTAATTGATAATTGATCTTTGCGTCAGGACACAAATTCAATTCTTGTCCAGTTCATACATTTTTGTTTCTATATTTATTTTTCTTTGTACTTGATGATGTCCGTAGATGCAAGAATACACATGCTCTAATCTGCTTGCATTTACCTGTTTCTGGGGAATTAAAAAATCGTTATGATTGTGGCATTGGAATCGTTTTTTTTATTGCAATGAATGCCGAGAAAAGAATGCCGTACGCCTACTCTCAGGGATGCAGGTTTATAACTTCTATGCTTCTATCTATGTTTTGTTAGTCCTGTCCGTTCCCAATTCGTAATTCGCCTGATATTAGGCGATACGACCGCCAATGGAAAGTAGCAAAACCAAAAAAACCATGAATTACAAAGCTATGCTTAACATTCCACACCGTTCGCAATCCTGAGTCATACGATGTTAAATCTCAACTGAAACACAATGGTGTATTTACCCTGGTGTTTGGCCAACTTGGTAATATTCGTTGTGATATGTACCCTGGCATTACGCCTTAAATACTTAAACATTTCGTTCACTATAAATAAATTACGCATGAAGTGAAAATAGTCATTTTCCATATAAATCCAAAAAAAACAGCGACCGCCCCGAGCGCGCGGCGGGGCGTCGCGCAACTATCGACTGCTCAGTAACTGCAGCTATTTTACACTCCGTTGCTTATTAAATCTACAACAAGTTATATAGTACTGAATATAGAACAATTAATTTATAAATCAGAGTATTTTCGTATGTTACAAAGGTACTGGCAAATATATATAACCAGCGTATGTGTTGAATAAGTACCAACTGTTTTTTTTTCTGTTATTGCAATTGATGGCGTTACGAGCATGCCGTTCGCCAGTTGGTAAGCAATACGATCTTTGAAATGAACTGTGCTCGCCATCCTGAGACATAAGATGTAAAGTCTCAATATGTCCAGTAGTTACTCTGGCTACAATGTCCTTCAAACCGAAACGCAATAGTGCATTTACACTGCTCTTTGGCAGGAGAAATAAACATTGTAGTGGTACTTATTCAGGCGGCCTCTTACATTTGAGAGACCTACCACCAGTAACAATTGTGTGAATATTTCAGATATTACATATCCCAGTGAGAAGTAAAAGGAAGCCATGGCCGTGTCCCGCGTGTCGCTGCTGCTCCTCATCGCGCTGGTGTACCTGGACTGCTGCTACTCAGCTTCTGTAAGTTCAATGTTTAGATATAGCGCTATACCGAACATTTTATTTGGAAAAATGTTTTATAACTGTCCAATTTTCTGTCTGTCTCTCTCTCTCTCTTCAGCCACAGGAATACCACAGATGAACCGGCCACAGGCCTTCTCCAGGCAATTCCATTGCGATATCCAATTTATTAAGTTCAGACTCCTACTGTTTAGTTTCTTTCTGATAAATTTCGTTGCGCGTTGAAGACAAGCTAGCATATCTGAAGAAACTGACCGTGCTTGAGTGTTCGATGTCAAGACTTTGTATTGAAACTGCCACTGTTGATCCTAGCTAACACTTGAAAGGAGTCGCAGTAGTAAGTGGGTGGGCTGGAAAATATTGTTTTTTATAAGGTCAGTGTTTTCGCATATGGAGACGTAGTTCAAATTCACTCGTGGATAACACTCGATTAGTGGAGTCGGATTGAGCAGTGCACATTTATGTAACAATTGGATTCATTTATAACCGGAAAATGCACTTTACGAAATTATCATTTGCAAAATATCAAAGCCGTACAATATTACGGTCGTTTTTAATAGTGGTAGAGCCACGCTGATGTTAGCCGTGACTTGATTGACGATTGACGATATGGATGTTCATAGGGAGCAGAAATCACTTAACAACAGGTGACCTGTTTGCTCGTTTGCCGGGCCTATTGTATATACAATAGACGTTATAATCATAATATTACATAGAAATCAATATCAAGTTTCTGTGTAAGGTGAAAGGAGCGAATACACCATCCTGATATAACAATCCGACAACACATCCATCCAAGCATTATAGATGTTCATGGGCGGCAGGACTCAGTAGCCAGAATAATTTTCATGGCTTTCTCATCATGCCAGAGACATTGAAATTGATAACTTCCAAAGCCGCCTCGATCGAAACTTCATAATAGCTGTTTTCTTTATTGTAATGAATAGCGAGACGAGCATGCTGTTCACCTGATGGTTAGCGATACGACCGCTCATATACAGTAAGAAAACCAAACAACACCTTGAATTACAAAGCAATGCTTGGCATTCCACTGCGCTTGCCATCCTGAGACATAAGATGCTCAGTCTCAATATGTCCAGTAGTTACTCTGGCTACAACGCTCTTCAATGCGAAACATAACAGTGCATTTACACTACTGTTCGTGATGCCTATGTCAGAGGCATACATAGACAAACTTTCAGCTTTTATAAAATGACGACAGCAGACTGGCGGCCACGGGCTCTTGCTCTAGTAGGTTTGAACTATTCGTAAGAGACAACTAGAACAAATATTTTTAAACCTCTTGTAAACCATATCTACCATACAACCATATGCAGGTCTAATACTATCTGAGTATGGGAACTACACCAACTTAAAACTAAATTATAAAAAAAAAACATATAAAATAATACTTATTTCAGATCCCAAGAAATTTCGACCCCCGACTTAGTGAAGAAATTGTGATGGCACCGAAAAAGAGACCCTTCTGTAACGCGTTCACCGGTAAGTCCTAAATATAGTTGGTATAACTATTATTACATTTTCAACAATATCATTTTTTTAGATTATTTCATGAATATTTTAGGGACTGCCTCGGTGGCGTAGTTGTACTACGGTACGCTTACAAAGCTGAGGTCTCGGGTTCGAATCCCGGGTTGGGCAAAGTAATATTGGATTTTTCTATTCACTATCAGCCCAGAGTCAGGGATTTGTGCCCGATATGGCGATAGGCTCGCCACCTATCAAATTGTGGGACGGAACATACAAGGCGAAATGTAGGTGCCCTGGCACCTCTGCATAAACCCATCTGGGAAAAATGCGTGAGTTTATGTATGTATGTATGTATTTTAGGGAAGTGAGTTTAATTCAATATAAAATATTGTTATTTCTAGAGATTGTTCTTGCATTTTAGCAAACAATATTATAACAATAACTTTTAAAAATTTGTTTTAGGCAGTACTTATACGAAAAAATGCAGCGTAGCTCATTTTTACAATATCTTTACTCATAGATTATACGATCTTTACTTACTGTAGGTACCCAATAACGAAAGACTTTATCACTGAGTAACTTTAGAAATATTGCCTAAACCAAAACAATAAAGCTAATTCGATGATGATGATGCATGATGAAAATGAATTTAGAAAACAAAGAATTTCATATGAGATAACCATAATATTTATAAATGTTTAAATATGTCCAACAGGTTGTGGCCGTAAGCGTTCCCAGAGTCCCCCCGGAATGCCTGCTCAGGACCTCAGGACAAAACAGGTGAGACTCTTCGGCAATGCTGTACACTTCATCAATAATTTTCCTCTATATTCACAATGATTCGATCCAGGAAGAGATGTATATATCAATGGCGACTGGATCATGCGCATTTGCATATTTGTTGTTTATTAACCCCATTTTCAAAGATCATTGCATGATTTTCCTAAAATCAAATGATTATGCATATTTTCAATATATTTTCAGCCTTATTGGTAGATTTCCCACACGTTATCACTGACTTTTTTATAGTTGATAAGGTTGTTAAATTTTGAATGAATACGTACATACATATTTAATTTACTAGTTTACATATGTTCTTCTGATTTTGAAATAAATTAAAAATTCAGTTTCTCTTTTGCTTTCCTACAACTTAACATGTATGTTCCTAGTTTCACTAATTTCATGCATATTTGCAAGCATATTATATTGCATAATATAATAATATCCCTTTGTATAACTAATAATATTAGTTCAAAGTGCGAGCGTTTAAAATAGTTTTAGCTATGCTACATTATAATAATTATGGGAATAGTTAGGTAGCGTTCTTCATTAAATGATGTATACCATTATTTTTATATCAGTGTATCTATAAGTGATAACTTGTTATGAGCTCTATGTTATAAATAACAATAAAATACTGTGTCTAATCATTCTGTTATTTGCCGTAAGTTTTCCATGTCTTAAAATAAAATAAAATAATATTTTAGATATCATCAGATTCTTAAACATAACAATTCACGATAAGTATGAGATTAATAATATATCTAATTATTTTACATTACAGTACCTCGATGAAGAAGCCCTTGGGTCAATTCTGGACTCCGAATCAGCCATTGACGAGCTCTCCCGCCAAATCCTGTCTGAAGCCAAGCTCTGGGAAGCAATCCAGGAAGCTAGTGCCGAGATTGCGAGGCGAAAGCAGAAAGAAACCTACATTCAGTAAATCAATCGAATCGCGACTTAACCTAATGTATAGACCGTAGCGTATGTAGTCAAATGTATTTAGTTAGGACGCCATCTTGATTGGCGCCATATTGAAACATTTAAAACTATTTTTTACGGACGTATGTCGAACAAACTTAGACTTTTTAACTTTCGATATTAATACAGAATTCGGTGCTCAATTAATTTTATCTAATGGTGATTAACAACAGAAAGTAATAGTAAGTTTCAAAATGGCGACGTATCAACACTAACTAGTAATTTTTGTCTATGGTAATAATGGAAACAAATACGCTAAAGTATTGAACAAATCTAGTGTTTCGTTTAGGAGTATATTTCATAATATTAATATCTAGGAGGTGATTTTGTCAAAAAGCTACGCTTAGCGAATGAAGTATGTGTAATTTCAAATTTTCAGTAAATTCGCAAAATTCTCTTTAACGAAGGCTAATGGTTACTAAACTTAACAATGGTTTTAAGTTGAAAACTATTGAATGCTCACGGTAAATTTTTAAAAGGCTCAGCTTTACACAAAAATGTAATAATTTGATCGTAACACTTGTTATTTGAAAATGCACATACGAGCTTTGACTGACAAATTTCAGTGTAGCCTAATTGTTTGAAATAAAAAGATCTATCTGTATGAATTAGTTTTATTCACATTTTATTTTATTGGATTTCTTCTTATACCAGCCGTATAGACGAAAGCCCTTCACTTTTCGTACGCTTTCCACTTACATATGACTTGGCGAATTGACTGAGGGGGCGGTGAAACACGACACTTCCACACTATTTAGAATTTACAGCTTTGTTCTCTTTGCGTTACAATTCATCGTTTTCATCTTGCAAAAATCTTGTAGAAAAGATTTTCATTCCACAATAATCCAACAATTTAGTAATCCTTATAATATTTTAAACCAAAATAATTAGTAAGTAGTTGAAATATTAATGAAATAATTAAAATTTGGTCTTCAACGGGTTAAAGGCCACTTGTTAATTTCAAAGTCTGTGTCGTCGTGGTATTGCAGCGTGAAAAACTAGTTTAGAAGTCGTTGAGGAGTCTCATGTCGAAGGTGTCTTCGCTGGGGTAGTATCTGTACTGGTCGGCATCCACCATGTCTTGCGCCATGTTGTCCAAGTAGAAGGGCAGGTTGGCTCTCCTCATGCTGGCGATGGGGGACAGGTCCTGTGGAGTATAATTATTATTAGAAAAATAATCAACAATACAAGGCATAATATATTATTGTGAAATGCTCAATGTTTTTGTTCTCCATTCTAAGAAACAAAACATACCTAGCCTAAACCTGTTGACTCCGCTGGTTAAACGACGTGTAATTGTAGTACATTTAGTCATTTGATCAAATGTATTTTATCGAAGGTTTAATCTTTTAAAGTACTGAAGCTACTATCAAAAACAAATTTTAAAGATGTAGAATTTTGAAAATTTTATATTAAATAAGCAACTGACCAAAACATTGTGGAATTCTGATTTAGATAAATTTATATAAAGAATTATTTAAGTGTTTGTGAATACCGTGACGGCTTCAGGGGCGCGCTTCTTCCTCAGGTAGTTGAAGCAGCAGATCTTGAACTGCTTGGTGCCGCACGCTCGCCGGCATTCCTCGCCGCAGGAGATGCAGTTCATATTGTGATAGTCGGCGCAGATGAGTGTGCCTGAAGACAAACATTATTCTTTTCATACCGACTTGACATTTAGCACTAACTAATATAAGCCGTATAAATTACTTCAGCCATAGAAAGTCCACAGCTGAGCTGCTGATGCTGTGAATTCCTTGGCATTGGATTCTAGAACGATCTATTGTAATCCTACAAACTGGAACAATTGATCTGTTGAGCCAATAGTTATCGTTTTTGAAGATCACAAACTAATTTATTTATTTATTTAAAACTTCATTGTACACCTAAAACTAACAATACAGAGATAAACGACAAGAAAAAAAAAATGTACAAAAGGCGGTCTTATCGCTCGAGGCGATCTCTTACAGACAACCAACAAATAAAATATAATTTATAAAGTTTTAATGATGGCTATTAGCCGGCCTGGCCTTGGCAATACTGTTGAGGTTGCCGAAGGTCGGGCTAAATGGAGGAGAATTAGAAGGTGGACCCTGGCACCAGCCCGGATAGTAGATAGTAGAAGAAAAAGGTAATGACGGCTGTTAATATTTGTTTTTTTTTTATTATTGTAATGAATGGCGAGATGAGCATGCCGTTCGCGTGATGGTAAGCGATACGACGGTGGCAAATCTTTGGCGTTCCACTGCGCTTGAACTCCTGTGAAGTAATATATTGAGTCTCAATATGTCCAGTAGTTACTGTGGCCACAATATCCTTCACACCGAAACAAAACTGTGCATTTACACTGCTGTTTGGCGGGAGAAATAGACATTGCGGTGGTATGTACCACCAGGTGGTCTCTCACATATGGGAGACCTACCAGCAGTAAAATCGTATCGGACACATCCATTAGAGGCATACAATAGATTTTCATCGAGAGCTACGTACGCTATAATGATGGTTGATCACAGGATGTATGTATGTATGTATCAGCCCATATGCGTCCTACTGCAGGGCACGGGCCTACTCTACAATCGACAGTACAATTGAGAGTGGTTAGGCCATATAGTCCACCACGCTGGCCTAGTGCGGGTTGGCGGACTTACATACCATAGAATTTTTTTATAAACCGCTATGGTATGCAAGTTTCCTCACGATGTTTTCCTTCACCGTTTTAGTGCGTCGCGGGTTCAAATCCCAGGGCACACCTCTGACTTTTCGGAGTCATGTGTGTATTGATAGTCGATCATAGGATATTATTATTATTTATTATTTAATCTTTATTGTACACAAAGAAAATAACATAATATAAAGAAATAACATGTAAAAATACAAAAGGTGGTCTTATCGCTAATAAGCGATAACTACCAGACAACTTTGGGATGAATATGAAAGAGTAGTTATTTCTCAAATGGCTAGTGTACTAGGAGTCGGCATTTATGACCAAATCTAGGAAATTACTACTGATGTATATTGCCGTTTAATCATATAAGGCCCTACTAATAAATCAAATTACAACTCAAATTATTATCATGATTACAATGAAATATCTAATGATACTTTTATCGCGAAACGAATATAGAGATAGCTGACGAATACAGAGATATTCGTAGCTTTTTCTGAGTAGGTAAACTTCGAACTGTGCATGGAGTACCACTAGGACTTTCTTACCTAAGTTCCTATATTTTGAATTCGTACACTGTTTTTAACATTTTATGTAGTTACACACTGTACCCTCTAAAAAGTTTAAAAAGAACTTAAGCAAGTTTTGGACTGGCCGCAAGAATTTGTAAGAAACATAGCAGCCAAAACTAGTGACCAATTTCAGAATGTGAAATAGATATTTGAATGTCTAAATAAATCGTATTTCAACATTATTTAATAGTTATTATGAAGCAGATTAGAGCACTTACAATTAATACTTAAAAAAAAAGAATATTTGTATTAAACTCTTACCACCTTTTGGTATACAGTACAGAACATGTACTGGTAATTCTACCTATAGTTAATCATAAAATATGTAATTTTGTTTATACAAAGAATTTATTTTTTACTATTACCATTAAAAATTTATTTATTTATTTATAAACTTTATTGTACACCAGAGAAAAACAAATACAATAACAGAAATTAAAAATAATATTAAAAATAAGTACAATCGGCGGCCGTATTGCACTAGGCAATCTCTTCCAGGCTACCTTTGGATGGAGATAAGACACAGGAGAGAGAAAGAAAAAAAAAATCTTCGAATATGGAATATGGAACACGGAAGGATTTTTTCACGTATCACCAGAATACTGTAACACTCACCCAAGATGATGAGAGAGACGATGAAGGTAAGTTTGTACATTTTGTTATATTGTTTAATCGACTGTTCACTGGATGTCCTGATGTTGGAATGATAGACAGACACAGCGAACCCCTTTATATACTGACTCAATGTTTACTTTGCTGCGCGTAGGACGGTTCGCAAGTGAGATGAGTTACAATTTTCTACTCTCCTATTTTTAGATCAGTGAATTTCAGACGATCTTTCATTTATATTCTTAAAAAAATATTTTTTTTATTATATTAATAGTAAATATTATCGTATTAAACAAATCATATATATCACTATAGGATGCCGTCAGTCTTCATAAACATGACATGAAATATTTCTTGCGGTAACCATCTAATGTTTTAATTACTGTAGTCTGTAAAAAAATATTTTTTTTTAGCAATTCAAAACAATATTACTACTGTAATATATCATTTTTGTTTTTATATGAAGTCATGCAAATATGATATTTCATATTTAGCCTCCGCGGCATAGATGATCAGACCCCGCGGCTTCGATCCCCGCATCGAAACAAACGCGTGATCTAGTATTCGTTTTATGTCTGAGTGTTTGTCAGACCGAAACGTCTCGTATTTTCTAAGAAGCAAGACACCAGACTCGATCTTAGTGTGGGACAGGACTACGTATGTGTGGCTAGAAGGCAGTGCTCTAGGTGCGACTGTATTTCTGTATCAGCCCATATACGTCCCACTGCAGGGCACGGGCCTACTCTACAATCTACAGTACGATTGAGAGTGGTTAGGCCATATAGTCCACCACGCTGGAGGTGGAGGTGCGACTATTGATTGATATATTTTTATACCATACTCATTATAATTTTATGAATATTTCAGATATTACATATCCCAGTGAGAAGTAAAAGGAAGCCATGGCCGTGTCCCGCGTGTCGCTGTTGCTCCTCGTCGCGCTGGTGTACCTGGACTGCTGCTACTCAGCTTCTGTAAGTTCTTTGTTTAGATATAGCGCTATACCGAACCTTTTATTAGGAAAAATGTTTTATGACTGTCCAATTCTCCCTCTCTTTAGCCACAGGAAGTCCATAGTTGAACATAGGCCTACTCCAGGGATTTCTGTAGTGATGTCCAATTTGTTAATTTCAAACACCTCCTGTTTATTTCGTTGGGCGTTGAAGACAAGCTAGTTGTCAACCAGCTTGTCTTCAACGTGATGGCAACCCTTTATGTATTTACGATTTATAAACAAAAAAAATAAGGCCGTAGACGTGTCATCAAATAATTTTTATTTCTATATTATTAGAAAATAACAGCTATACTATAATAACAAACGAGCGCTGAATATACACAGGTATATAGGTATGTTTCTTTACTTATTTTAAGAAAATGTTATAAGTAGATGTTTTTATTTCTCAGTACATAATGAACTAAATGTTCGGTAACGTGTCCAAAATATAATGTCAGGTGTCGTCGATGGCACGCGTGCCCTTGGTTCACCATCCCTGACTGCTGGTGTTTCATAAGAGATGGACCGTTGTTGAGTGCTCGGTGTCAATTCTTTGTCTTGAAACTGCCACTATTGATACTAGTTTACAGAAGTCGCAGTAGTCAGCGGGTGGGCTAGACAAACAAGAGACGTAGTTAAAATTACCTCGTGGATATCACTCGATTAGTAAAATCGAATTGAGCGGTGCACGTTGATGTAACAACTGGATTCATTTATAACCGGTAAATACACTTTACGAAATTATCATTTGCATAATATTCAAGTCATACAATATTACGGTCGTTTTTAGTGGTAGAACCAAGCTGATGTTAGCCATGATGAGGAAGGCTCGTTTGGGGCGGTGCCACTGTCTCACAGCTTGGCTTTCACTTTTCTTTCGGTAAGTGAGATTGCTGGATTCCCAATACCCCTTCCCTCTTCCCATATTTTTTCCTTCCCGCTTCCCTCCCGATTTGACAGATCGGCAAAACATTATAGATGAATTGCATCCCAGCATTATGGAGGTTTATGATCACTTGCCATCAGGTGATGTGTTGGTTCGTTTGCCGGACCTGTTGTATATAAAAAAGGTAATTTATCATCATATAACATTACAGAAAAAATAGTATCTAGTCGTAGGTAGCTATGTTGTATCTCTACAAGGGAAAAGAAAATATTGTTGCACCGAACCCACGTTTGCGTAGGTTTCAACTAAGTAGGTCATAAAGGTAAGTAAGTATAAGTCATAAGAAACAACTTGTACCTACACCATCCAAATCCAATACCAGCTGAGGATGGAAACAACTCCAAGTTAAAACTAAATTTAAAATAATACATAATATATAAAATAATACTTATTATTTCAGATCCCATGGAATTTCAACCCCCGACTTATAATCGAGATGGCAGTCTAGGGTTGCCAGATAACTTATAAAATCCGGAACAATTCTAGGAAAACAATGTCGGGCCATGGCCATAGTAGAAAATATCTTGTATTTTTTATTTCAATGGATTCATATTTGTATTTGAGAAAAATGACATTTATTTTCAAATACATACTTTTATTAGATAGTTATATACTTAGTAGGTAATTAACACATTAACAAGATGAAGCATACATTTAATACTGCGCGAATTAAAACTATTGCACTCCCTCCCGCGCGTCCCCCGCACTCGCTCACCGGCAGACGACGGGCTAACCGTGTCAGTCGTTGCTGGTTTATTTTATAACAATATAGTAAGTTTTCAGAATCCGGGACAATAAGCTCTAATTACTGGAAATGGGACAAGAGGCAACATTCCGGGGCAATCCCGGATTTCCCGGTCTCTGGCAAGCCTGGACGGCACCGAGAAAGAGACGACACAAACAGACGTCACACCGTGACGCTTTCACAAAATACAGCGTAGCTCATTTTACAAGATTACTTACTGCAACCAATATGGAGAGGCTCTATCACTGAGTAACATTCGCATTATTACCTAAATCAAACCAGAAAAAGTAATCCGAATGATGAAAGAGCCCTTAATTTAGAAAAAAAAAGAAATTTCATATGAGATAACACGAATATTTATGAATTTTTCAATATGTCCAACAGGTTGCAGCTGTAAGCGTTCCCAGAGCTCGTTGCCCATTCCGGGGGGACTCTGGGAACGCGCTCTGCGCCTGCTCAGGACCTCGGGATAAACCAGGTGGGACTCTTTAGCAATACTATAACACTTCATCGATGATTTTTTTCTCTATATTCGCAATAATTTGATCCAGGAAGAGAAGTATATACCAATGGCGACCGGATCATACGCATTTGCATATTCCCATATGCAATGCCTATTTACCACATTTTCAAAGATCATTGCATGTTTTTCCTAAAATCAAATGAATATGCATATTTTCAACTAACGGCCCGGCCCGGCTTCGCCCGGGTACAGATACGATTCCAGTTCATATTTTATCTAAACTCAACATGACTGCCGCTCTCGATAATGCTTATCCAATTTCGAGACCAATTGGATCAATAACATAAAAGTTCAAAATGGCTAAAAAAATAGTGCGGCTGCTTGAGGCCCGGCCCCTGCGCTGCTACCGATGCCTCTATAAGGGGCATGTGAGGGTACAATGCACCGGCGAGTGCGACCGCAGCGGGCTCTGCTACCGCTGCGGTCAACCGGGACATAAGTCCCGGGAGTGCTCCGCGGACCCGCACTGCGCAATTTGCGCAGATGCTGGGAAACCCGCGGACCACCGGGTGGGCGGCAAGGCCTGCGCTGCCTCCTCGGTCCCGCACCGTACACAACGCGGTGTGGGAGCCGAGGTTTCGACGCGGCCGCAACCGTCCCGCCCTGAGGCGATGGAGATCGCCCATACATAAATGGATTTAAGTTTCCTCCAGGCGAACATCAACCACTGCCAAGGAGCACAGTACATGCTCGAACAGTCCCTGGCGCAGTGGTTGATTCACGTGGCTGTGGTCGCCGAGCCATACTCTGTCCCTGCCCGCGACGACTGGGCAGGGGACCTTGATGGCTTGGTGGCCGTCTTCACCCAGGGCGCCGCCGGCTCTCCGCCCTTCGAAAAAGTAGCGAAGGGTGCGGGATGCGTGGCGGTCCTGGTGGGAGGGGTGTGGATAGTGGGAGTCTATTTCTCTCCCAACAGGTCCCAGGCGGAATTCGAGAGTTTCCTCGCGCGCCTGGGGGCCCTGGTACAGCTGGACAGTCAGCCTCGCTCCGTGCTTGTAGCCGGTGACTTCAACGCCAAATCCTCGGCTTGGGGTTCGTCGGTGACCGACGCGCGGGGCGAGGCCCTGGAGGAATGGGCGATCTCCATCGGGTTGGTCGTCCTGAATCGGGGGTCGGAGAACACGTGCGTGCGGCACAACGGCGGTTCGGTGGTGGACGTCACGTTCGCCACCCCGGCCCTTGCCCGCCGTGTTCGGGACTGGAGGGTTTTGGTTGAGGAGGAGACGCTGTCCGATCATCTCTACATTCGGTTCAGCGTCTCATCCTCCCAGGTCTCCACCCGCCAGTCCGGTGGTGGTCCGACTGCCCGATTCACGGGCGGCCGACGTTGGGCCGCAAAGCGCCTCGATGTGGAGGCCGCGAAGGAAGCTGCCATTGTTCAGGCGTGGCTCCCCGTGCCGGACGGGCCGGTGCGGGTCGAGGAAGAGGCGGAATGGTTCGGGGTGGCGATGTCGCGAGTCTGTGACGCGGCCATGCCCCGGGTCACCCGCCTCCCAGCGAAGCGCCAGGTGTACTGGTGGTCGGCCGAGCTCACAGAGCTGCGCGCGGCTTGCCAGGTTGCGCGCCGCCGACTCGCCAGGCACCGTCGTCGTCGGACCCGTAGACCCGGCGACGATGAGCAGGAGCGGCTTCTTCTCGACCTCCACAGAGAGGCGAAGAGAGCGCTGCGGGTGGCCATCGCGCAAGCGAAGGCCGCGGCGAACGAGGAGTTCCGGAGGTCTCTGGACAGAGATCCGTGGGGGCGTCCGTACCGTGTAGCGATGCGGAAATTCCGCCCATGGGCGCCCCCTCTGACACAGAGTCTCCGGACCGAACTTTTAGAGGACGTCGTCGCGGCCTTGTTTCCGGCCACCGAGGAGTTCACTCCTCCACCGATGGCGCCACGTCCACCGGCGCCATCGTCGTTGGTTTCGGTAAGGAATATCCCGGAGGTTTCGCCGCAAGAGCTAGAGGCGGCAGTGCTTCGGCTGCGGAGCAAGAACTCGGCCCCGGGTCTCGACGGGGTGCCCGGTCGTGTCTGGGTGCTGGCCGTCGAGTCGCTGGGTACGAGGCTCCGCGGCCTTTTCTCCGCGTGCCTTGAGCGGGGCATCTTCCCGTCGCGGTGGAAGACGGGCAAGCTTGTCCTGCTCCGCAAGGAGGGGCGACCCGCAGATTCGCCCTCGGCCTACCGGCCGATCGTGTTGCTCGACGAGGTGTGCAAGCTCTTCGAGCGCGTAGTCCACGCGCGCCTCGTCGAGCATTTGGAGGGTACGGGCCCGGATTTGGCGGACTGCCAGTTCGGGTTCCGGCGGGGCCGGTCGACGGTCCACGCGATTCTGCGGGTGAAGGCACAAGCGGAGCGTGCAGTGTCCCGGGGTAGGGTCGTGGTGGCGGTGTCTCTCGACATCGCCAACGCGTTCAACACCATGCCCTGGGCCTGCATCGAAGAAGCACTGCGGTACCACGAAGTGCCGCCCTACCTTCGGCGTCTGGTGCACTCGTACCTTTCTGATAGGTACGTTGTGTATCCGGGCGCCGACGGGTGGCACCGTAGAGAAGTGTCGTGCGGTGTTCCGCAGGGCTCGGTTCTTGGGCCGCTCCTGTGGAACATCGGCTACGACTGGGTGTTGCGTGGTACCAACCTTCGGGGCGTCGCTGTCGTCTGCTATGCAGATGACACGTTGGTGACGGCGACGGCCAGGACGTTCCAGAGGTCCGCCCTGCTCGCCTCGTTCGGTACTGGACTGGTGGTGGGCAGGATTCGGCGACTGGGCCTCACGGTGGCCCTCAATAAGACCGAGGCCGTGTGTTTCCACGGTCCTCGGTGTGGGCCTCCGCCTGGGGCCCACATCACGGTGGAGAGCGTGCGGATTCCCGTCGGCTCGAGGATGAAATACCTCGGTCTTGTCCTCGACAGTCGATGGGATTTCCGCGCGCATTTTGCGGAGTTGTCGCCGAAGCTGGTGAGGGCGGCGGGCGCACTGGGGCGCCTGCTGCCCAACACTGATGGTCCTGGCATCCCTTGCCGAAATCTTTATGCTGGAGTCGTGCGGTCCATGGCCCTCTACGGGTGTCCCGTTTGGGCCGGGTCCCTGGGCGATCGTTGCGTCCGCCTGCTGCATCGTCCGCAGCGCATGGTGGCGCAGCGAATAATCAGGGGCTACCGCACGGTCTCGCACGAGGCGGCCTGCGTATTGGCGGGAACTCTGCCCTGGGTGCTGGACGCCAAGATCCTCTCGTCAGCTTTTTTCCAACGAGAGGAGGCGTCCGGGCGTGGGCAGAGGTTGGTCCCCAGGGAGGTTGAGGCCATGTTGGCCTCCCTCCGCAGGTCCGCTGTGGAGGAGTGGCGTTCCAGACTGGAGAGCCCTAGTGCTGGTACGAGGACCGTCGCGGCAGTGCGACCTGTCCTCGAGCAGTGGCTGGACAGGCGCCACGGCGCGCCAACTTTCCGGCTGACGCAGGTGCTCACCGGGCACGGCTGCTTCGGTGCGTACCTGTGTCGCATAGCCGGAGCGGAGGAGTCCGCCGTGTGCCACCATTGTGGCAACTGCCGTGAGGACACGGCCCAGCACACGCTGGAGGAGTGCCCAGCCTGGGACGAGGAGCGCAGCGCTCTCACTGCGGTCATTGGAAGCGACCTTTCGCTGCCGGCCGTGGTCGCCGCCATGGTCGGCAGCCGGAGTTCGTGGCGAGCCATGCTCTCCTTCTGCGAACGTGTCATGTCGCAGAAGGAGAGCGCTGAGCGGGATCGGGAGCAGACCGATCCCGCTCGTCGCCACAGGAGACGTAGGAGGCGCCGGGACAACAACTAACCCGGCGCCGCAGAGGCCACGCGGGGCCGCCGTCCCTATCTTGGCGGCCCCCGAGACGTGACGCAACACGCGTCCAAAGCTGCGTCGCTAAGCGGCAGTGCACAAGGAGGCGGTCCTGGCGCGTCCGTTGAGCGGTATCCCGGGGCCGTCTCCAAAGTGCACCGATGGTGGCCGACGCGGGGTTTTTAGTCGGTATTTCGGTGCGCAGAATACGATAGGGACCCGACCCAGCTCCACGTCTCGCTGGGCCGGAAGGCGCACCGGTGAGTCCGACACACCCCCGCCCCTTGGGGTGGGATGGTCCGTAAAGGGATTTTCCCCGCGAGAAAAAAAAAAAAAAAAAAAAAAAATGGAGGAGAATTAGAAGGTGGACCCTGGCACCAGCCCGGATAACGCCAGGTAGATGAAAAAGGTAATGACGGCTGTTAATATTCGTTTTTTTTTATTATTGTAATGAATGGCGAGATGAGCATGCCGTTCGCGTGATGGTAAGCGATACGACCGCTCACGAACGGTGGCAAATCTTTGGCGTTCCACTGCGCTTGAACTCCTGTGAAGTAATATATCGAGTCTCAATATGTCCAGTAGTTACTGTGGCTACAATATCCTTCACACGGAAATAAAACTGTACATTTACACTGCTGTTTGGCGGGAGAAATAGACATTGCGGCGGTATGTACCACCAGGTGGTCTCTCACAGCTGGGAGACCTACCAGCAGTAAAATCGTATCGGACACATCCATTACAATACATCCATTATAATTAGGCATACAATAGATTTTCATCGAGAGCTATGTACGCTATAATGATGGTTGATCACAGGATGTATCTATATATGTATCAGCCCATATACGTCCCACTGCAGGGCACGGGCCTACTCTACAATCGACAGTACGATTGAGAGTGGTTAGGCCATATGCGTCGCGGGTTCAAATCCCAGGGCACACCTCTGACTTTTCGGAGTCATGTGTGTATTGATAGTCGATCACAGGATATTATTATTATTTATTATTTAATCTTTATTGTACACAAAGAAAATAACATAATATAAAGAAATAAAATGTAAAAATACAAAAGGCGGTCTTATCGCTAATAAGCGATATCTACCAGACAACCTATGGATGAATATGAAAGGATAGTTATTTCTCAAATGCCTAGTGTACTAGGAGTCGGCATTTATGACCAAATCTAGGAAATTACTACTGATGTATATTGCCGTTTAATCATATAAGGCCTTACTAATAAATCAAATTACAACTCAAATTATTATCATGATTACAATGAAATATCTAATGATACTTTTATCGCTAAACGAATATAGAGATAGCTGACGAATACAGAGATATTCGTAGCTTTTTCTGAGTAGGTAAACTTCGAACTGTGCATGGAGTACCACTAGGACTTTAGTATCTAAGTTCCTATATTTTGAATTCGTACACTGTTTTTAATTTTATATATTGAACTTAGTCATTTGTAACAATTTATGTAGTTACACACTGTACTCTCTAAAAGGTTTAAAAAGAACTTAAGAAAGTTTTGGACTGGCCGCAAGAATTTGTAAGAAACATAGCAGCCAAAACTAGTGACCAATTTTAGAATGTGAAATAGATATTTGAATGTCTAAATAAATCGTATTTCAACATTAGTTAATAGTTATAATGAAGCAGATTAGAGCACTTAAAGATGTAAGATCAGAAATGGCAAGAGGCAAGATGCAACAATTCCTACTTAAAAAAAATGAATATTTGTATTAAAACTCTTACCACCTTTGGGTATACAGTACAGAACATGTACTCGTTATACTACCTATAGTTAATCATAAAATATTTAATTTTGTTTATACAAAGAATTTATTTTGTACTATATTCGAATATGGAATACGGAACACGGAAGGATTTTTTCACGTATCACCAGAGTACTGTAACACTCACCCAAGATGATGAAAGAGACGATGAAGGTAAGTTTGTACATTTTGTTATATTGTTTAATCGACTGTTCACTGGATGTCCTGATGTTGGAATGATAGACAGACACTTTGAACCCCTTTATATACTGACTCAATGTTTACTTTGCTGCGCGTAGGACGGTTCGCAAGTGAGATGAGTTACAATTTTCTACTCTCCTATTTTTAGGTCAGTGAATTTCAGACGATCATTCATTTATATTCTTAAAAAAATATTTTTTTTAATTTATATTTATAGTAAATATTATCGTATTAAACAAATCATATATATCACTATAGGATGTCGTCAGTCTTCATAAAACTGACATGAAATATTTCTTGCAGTAACCATCTAATGTTTTAATTACTGTAGTGTGTAAAAAATATATTTTTAGCAATTCAAAACATTATTACTACTATAATATATCATTTTTGTTTTTATATGAAGCCATGCAAATATGATATTTCATATTTAGCCTCCGCGGTATAGTTGATCAGACCCCGCGGCTTCGATCCCCGCATCGAAACAAACGCGTGATCTAGTTTTCGTTTTATGTCTGAGTGTTTGTCAGACCAAAACGTCTCGTATTTTCTAATAAGCAAGACACCAGACTCGATCTTAGTGTGGTACAGGACTACGTACGTGTGGCTAGAAGGCAGTGCTCTAGGTGCAACTATTGATTGATATATTTTTATACCATACTCATTATAATTTTATGAATATTTCAGATATTACATATCCCAGTGAGAAGTAAAAGGAAGCCATGGCCGTGTCCCGCGTGTCGCTGCTGCTCCTCATCGCGCTCGTGTACCTGGACTGCTGCTACTCAGCATCTGTAAGTTCTATGTTTAGATATAGCGCTATACCGAACATTTTATTAGGAAAAATGTTTTATGACTGTCCAATTCTCCCTCTCTTTAGCCACAGGAAGTCCATAGTTGAACATAGGCCTACTCCAGGGATTTCTGTAGTGATGTCCAATTTGTTAATTTCAAACACCTCCTGTTTATTTCGTTGGGCGTTGAAGACAAGCTAGTTGTCAACCAGCTTGTCTTCAACGTGATGGCAAACCTTTACGTATTTACGTTTTATAAACAAAAAAAATAAGGCGGTAGACGTGTCATCAAAGAATTTTTATTTCTATATTATTAGAAAATAACAGCTTTACTACAATAACAAACGAGCGCTGAATATACACAGGTATATAGGTATGTTTCTTTACTTGTTTTAAGAAAATGTTATAAGTAGATGTTTTTATTTCTCAGTACGTAATGAACTAAATGTTCGGTAACGTGTCCAAAATATAATGTCAGGTGTCGTCGATGGCACGCGTGCCCTTGGTTCACCATCCCTGACTGCTGGTGTTTCATAAGAGATGGACCGTTGTTGAGTGCTCGGTGTCAATTCTTTGTCTTGAAACTGCCACTATTGATACTAGTTTACAGAAGTTGCAGTAGTCAGCGGGTGGGCTAGACAAACAAGAGACGTAGTTAAAATTACCTCGTGGATATCACTCGATTAGTAAAATCGAATTGAGCGGTGCACGTTGATGTAACAACTGGATTCATTTATAACCGGGAAATACACTTTACGAAATTATCATTTGCAAAATATCAAAGTCGCTGATGTCAAAGTCAAACCAAGCTGATGTTAGCCATGATGAGGAAGGCTCGTTTGGGGCGGTGCCACTGTCTCACAGCTTGGCTTTCACTTTTCTTTCGGTAAGTGAGATTGCTGGATTCCCAATACCCCTTTCCTCTTCCCATATTTTTTCCTTCCCGCTTCCCTCCCGATTTGACAGATCGGCAAAACATTATAGATGAATTACATCCCAGCATTATGGAGGTTTATGATCACTTGCCATCAGGTAATCTGTTGGTTCGTTTGCCGGACCTGTTGTATATAAAAAAGGTAATTTATCATCATATAACATTACAGAAAAAACAGTATCTAGTCGTAGGCACCTATGTTGTATCTCTACAAGGGAAAAGAAAATATTGTTGCACCGAACTCACGTTTGCGTAGGTTTCAACTAAGTAGGTCATAAAGGTAAGTAAGTGTAAGTCATAAGAAACAACTTGTAAACCATCCAAATCCAATACCAGCTGAGGATGGAAACAACTCCAAGTTAAAACTAAATTTAAAATAATACATATATAAAATAATACTTATTTCAGATCCCATGAAATTTCGACCCCCGACTTATAATCGTGATGGCAGTCTAGGGTTGCCAGATAACTTATAAAATCCGGAACAATTCTAGGAAAACAATGTCGGGCCATGGCCATAGTAGAAAATATCTTGTATTTTTTTATTTCAATGGATTCATATTTGTATTTGAGAAAAATGACATTTATTTTTAAATACATACTTTTATTAGATAGTTAAACTTAGTAGGTAATTAACACCATTTTAAATTTTAAGATGAAGCATAAATTTAATACTGCGCGAAGTAAAACTATTGCACTCCCTCCCGTCAACCGTGTCAGTCGTTGCTGGTTTTGTTTTATAACAAAATAGTAAGTTTTCAGAATCCGGGACTATAAGATCTTATTACTGGAAATGGGACAAGAGGCAAAATTCCGGGGCAATCCCGGATTTCCCGGTCTCTGGCAAGCCTGGACGGCACCGAGAAAGAGACCCTTCTGTGACGCTTTCACCGGTAAGTTGCATATATCATTAGTATAACTTTTTTTATTGCAATGAATGGCGAGACGAGCATGCCGTTCGCCTGATGGTAAGTAGTACGACCGCTCATGTACAGTGGCAAAACCAAAGCTTTTTTATTACCACTGCGCTCGCCATCATGAAACATAAGATGTTAAGTCTCAATATTTCCAGTAGTTACTCTGGCTACAATGTCCTTCAATCCGAAACACAATAGTATGCACTATTGTGTAATTCTTACAGCAGTGTCTAGCGGGAGAAAGAGGCATTGCGGTGGTACCTACCCGGCGACCTCTTACATATGAGAGACCTACCACCAGTAAGAAGTAGTTTTTATATAACTGTATCTGTATCAGCCCATATACGTCCCACTGCAGGGCACGGGCCTACTCTACAATCGAGGGTACTATTAAGAGTGGTTAGGCCATATAGTCCACCACGCTGGCCCAGTGCGTGTTGGCGGACTTACATACCATAGAAATTCTTTTAAACCGCTATGGTATGCAGGTTTCCTCACGATTTTTTACTTCACTGTTTTAGTGCGTGGTGATTGACTATCAATACACACATGACCCCGAAAAGTCAGAGGTGTGCCTTGTGATTTGAACCCGCGACCACCGTGAACATATTGGCAGCTGCGTCTGGTCCGTTTACCAACAGGCCACCACGCACTTAACTATTATTATTTTTTGTATTTATAAGATTAATTTCAATGATGATAAGATTTTGTTTAGATTTATTGAATTTCTCATTAGATACTTGTATATTTATGTAAATATTTGCAGGTTATTATCTATTGTGGCTTTTCTAAAACTAGTAAATCCATTCTTGACTAAAAATATAACATTAGACATACATGAGCCCATACTTGTATTTCCGGCGGTGTAGGAGCTACAAATGACACACTAACTACTTACTGCAGTACTCGAGACATTTGATGTTGATCAAATTATTGCTTAGTTTAGAATATGGAACAATTTATTTGAAACTAAATATCTCTGAGTGCGGCCTTAAGTTCGTCGTAAGCTTGACGAAGCGATTTCAATTTAATATCTGTAAAATATTTAGACCTTTCTTGCATTTTAAAACAATATTTACTTTTAAAAAACAGCACCAGTGTACGAAAAAATAACAGCGTAGCTCATTTTACAAGATTAGTTACTGCAACCAATATGGAGAGGCTCTATCACTGATTAACATTCGCATTATTACCTAAATCAAACCAGAAAAAGTAATCCGAATGATGAAAAAGCCCTTAATTTAGAAAAAAAAAGAAATTTCATATGAGATAACACGAATATTTATGAATTTTTCAATATGTCCAACAGGTTGCGGCTGTAAGCGTTCCCAGAGCTCGTTGCCCATTCCGGAGGGACTCTGGGAACGCGCTCTGCGCCTGCTCAAGACCTCGGGATAAACCAGGTGAGACTCTTTAGCAATACTATAACACTTCATCGATGATTTTTTTCTCTATATTCGCAATAATTTGATCCAGGAAGAGAAGTATATACCAATGGCGACCGGATCATACGCATTTGCATATTCCCATATGTAATGCCTATTTACCACATTTTCAAAGATCATTGCATGTTTTTCCTAAAATCAAATGAATATGCATATTTTCAACTAACGGCCCAGCCCGGCTTCGCCCGGGTACAGATACGATTCCAGTTCATATTTTATCTAAACTCAACATGACTGCCACTCTCGATAATGCTTATCCAATTTCGAGACCAATCGGATCAATAACAAAAAAGTTCAAAATGGCTGTCACCATTTCAATTCTGACTCCGAATTAAGGTTATATATATAGAAAAAGGGTGGCTCCGTTCCGATTCCGACTATGAATTTGGATTATTTACACAAAGAGTATCTCAGGTATCGAACAATTCGAAATTCGAATTCAATAAACTTTTTTGTGGCCAGCATTGTAAAAGAAAAGTTTTTACTGTGTGACAATACTTATGACCTGACTGTGTACATACGTCTGAAGCTAATAAAAAGCGTATTAAAATACGTAAATTTGTTTACAAGATTGATATGTGGGGGTGGTCCACTACTGATTCCGTTTTACCATGGTTTTCAGGTAATTGACCAGAATGTTTAACTTCTGATTAAATTCTGTATCATGTAAATATACTGTACACAATAACATTTGAAGGGCAGTATTAATTAGAATGAACTATTTTATTTACTTTTACAATAAGTTAATATTATTTAATAGTTGACCAGCTTCATTGTAAGGTATGTTCAGTTACTAAAACCACTTTTCTATCTTATAGATGTCTGCGAAAAAGGGAGCATAGTTCTAGCTATGCTACATTATAATAATTATGTGAATAGTTAGGTAGCATTCTTCATTAAATGATATATACCATTGTATTAAATATATGACAACACACCATAAGTATTAGATTGATAATATACCTAACTATTTTACATTATAGTACATCGATGAAGAAGCTTTTGGCTCAATCCTGGACTCATTGACGAGCTCTTCCGCCAAACTCTGGGAAGCAATCCAGGAAGCTAGTGCCGACATTGCGAGGCGAAAGCAGAAAGAAACATACCTTCAGTAAATCAGACGAATCGCGACTTAACCTAATGTATAGACCGTAGCGTATGTAGCCAAATGTATTTAGTTAGGATGCCACCTTGATTGGCGCGATATTGAAACTTTTAAATCTATTTTTTACGGACGTATGTCGAAAAAACTTAGACTTTTTAACTTTCGATATTAATACAGAATTCGGTGCTCAATTAATTTTATCTAATGGTGATTAAACAACAGAGAGCAATAGTAAGTTTCAAAATGGCGTCGTGTCAACACTAACTAGTAATTTTTGTCTATGGTAATAATGGAAACAAATACGATAAAGTATTGAACAAATCAAGTGTTTCGGGCAGGACCATATTTCATTATAATATTTAATGCATAGGAGTTGATTTTGCCAAAAAGCTTGGCGAATGAAGTATGTGTAATTTCAAATTTTCAGTAAATTCGTAAAATTCTTTTTAATGAAGTTTAGGAGACCATGAGACCAAAAGAAAACTATTGAATACTCGGTCTAAACTTTTAAAAGGCATCTCTTTACACATTATAAAGAAATTTGATTGTACCACTTGTTATTTGAAAATGCACATACGAGCTTTAACTGACAAATTTCAATGTAGCTGAAGTAGTTTCAAATGAAAAGATCTATTTGTATGAATTAGTTTTATTCACAAATATTTTTTTATATAATAGATTTCGTCTAATACCAGCCGTATAGACGAAAGCCCTTCACTTTTCGTACGCTTTCCAACTAAATATGATGTGGCAAATTGACTGAGGGGGCGGTAAAACACGACACTTTCACACTATTTTTTCTTCTTCTACTTTATTACTTTTAGAAATGAGTTTCATTTGACGATTATTAAATAATTTACTAATACTTAAAATATTAGAAACAAAAATGAATTAGTAATTAATGGAAGTATTAATGAAATAATTAAAATATGGTAAATTAAACGGATTAAAGGCCACTTGTTAATTTCAAAGTCAGTAAAGTTAGTGAGAAGTGTCGTCGTGGTATTGCAGCGTGGATAAACTAGTTTAGAAGTCGTTGAGGAGTCTCATGTCGAAAGTGTCTTCGCTGGGGTAGTATCTGTACTGCTCGGCTTCCACCATGTCTTGCGCCATGTTGTCCAAGTAGAAGGGCAGGTTGGCTCTCCTCATGCTGGCTATGGGGGACAGGACCTGGGAAGTATAATTATTATTAGAAAAATAATCAACGGTAAAATACAAGGCATAAAATATTATTGTTAAATGGTCAATGTTTTTGTTCTCCGTTCTATGAAACCGAACATACCAAGCCTAAACCTGTTGACTCTGCTAGCCAAACGGCGTGGAAGTTTAGTACATTTAGTCATTTATCAATCCTTCGATCAAATATATTTTATCGAAGTTTTATCTTTTTAAAAGTACTGAAACTGCTATCAAAAACATATTTTAAAGATGTAGAATTTTGAAAATTCTTTCGTATATATGGGCGCTACCGGCGCATATCAGTATGTAATTATTATATTATCCTACTGGTGGCGTCACCTGTTGACGATTTATATAAACTTGTATGGAATTGTTTATTATAATAAGTGTAATTTGTGTAAAATAAATAATTTAGAGTTATGTTTCGAATACTGAAATATATTAATTTTAAGATTTATTATATAGTAATTAAAATGACTGGTTGTAAAGGAAACTGCGATTGCGGTAACCGTTGCTATGGAAATGATAATGTCAATCTGTTTGGAAAATAGTTCACTTTTGTCTTAGCATCCTTGTGAAAATAAACTATGTGATCTTCTGTGTGTATTTTCATTGAAATGGAGATTAAATATGTAAATCTGAGGATATCTCCGACAGCAGCGGTGGGATAATAGCCACAAAAGACCTCAGGATTTTTGGATAGCGTGACCTTCGCTATAAAACAAGTGATGGAGCTCTTGAATTGCATTGCGAAGACTGCTGCAGCAAGCGCTATGAAAGCAAGCTGTGATTTCTACCTACCACCGTTCAACCCTGATGAGAGATCGCATGATATCAGGGACTGGTGTGCTAATGTGGATGAAACTACACACACCACATAAAAATCCAATGAAGGTCATTCTGCAGTTGCGAGGGCGAGCCAAGGCATGGGCCGACACGCGCTAAATTCGTGGTTGCTACATTCAACCACGGTGGAGTAAATGGAGGAAGAGCTAATCCATTGGAAAATCATATCAATGAAATATGTTACTTAACTATTTGTTTTGTATAACTCACTTAATTGTTTTTGCTGGTCACTTGTATGTCCCATCAAAAGTGTAGCGCATTTACAAATTCTCATATGATACTAAAAAAACAAAATTGAATGTTATCTTGTACAAATACACTTGAGTGAAGTTTTTTGTGCTGCAGAAAACTCATATAGCGTGAGCTTTTATACAAATATTATTTTAATTTTAATAAAACATGTCCTGTTTTGTAGATATGTTTGCAATCGAGAAGCGGTATGTTGATGACTGTGTGACGTGTAGCAAAGACGCAGCTACACCAGGGATCAAGCGAGCACATACGCCGAATATGCTACGACGGCGTGGACGCTTTTCAAGAGAGTTTGACCGAAAGCTGCCGACACCGAGGTGGTAGAGGCACTGATCACAGGTTAACCTGAGTTTGTTCGATCTGAGTTGTTGCGAAATACCCTGTCTCACTCTCTAAATTAGTTTCGGTTCTTAAAACATTCCAGAGACGTAAAAAATACAAATAATGAGAGTAAATATAATGACAATATGAAACCTCGTGTTACAGAACCTTTAGAATATCAAGTTACATGATTTAATTGTAATATGCCGGGTCATATTTTGTTTCAAGACTGCAAAGAGAAATCCCTCTAAGCTTATCATTGTCTCGTCACAGTCAAATAGCAATTCCAGTTCTCTTGGCAATTGTAATAGTGTTAAAATTATTTGATGTTATCACTAACATCGTAAGAGTCATTTAGAGATAACTTGTTACCGCCGTCAAACTGACGAACGTAATGTTCCAAATAAAACTATTAACCTTTGTTCATCTATTAAACCCAGTATTATTGATGTTTTTATTCGGAATAAACAGTATAACTGGCTTTTTGATACTGATGCCGATTGTTCCTTAATTCGAGAGTCAAAAGATTATCTAAGCCTCAAGATCAAGCTGGCCATTTTAGGAAGTTTGTACCTAATTTCTCTAAAATCATGGCCTCTTTACAATTTAACAGAAACTAATATTAATTTTAATAGAACTGACAGACGACTTAGTAGAAGTCAGTTTTTCTTGCTAAACAATGGATGGACGAGCGGTCACTTAATGATAAAACACCTTTCGACAAGAGTAAAGCAACTATCTAATCCATCCTTGTAAAATCCGTGATTTTGCGTTAATGCGGCGCCATGAACGCCATACTACTAAGTTAGGTTCTAAATTTGAAGGCCTAAAGGAAATTGTAGAAGTATTACCGAATGATCGATACCAGCTTAGGCATGTTAACTTCGGTGGTTTTTCTGGAAAAAGTTACAATACCTTACGTTCCGCTCCTTACAGCTCAATCAGACCCTTTTAATGATTCCGACAACTCAGACGAATAGACCGTATGGGCAGTGGAATTATCAGATATCAATTTACATGGAGGTGCTTTTGTACTAATAATGTTGAAACTATGTAAAGGCATTGTGTTGAAACCTCTTGTAATGTTGAAAGTATGTAAAGGCTTTGTTTTAAAATAACTGATTTATTATATTAATTTTATAAATATTTATGAAAAGAAAAAAAAAAGAAAAAGAAAATTTATTTATTGATGACTTATTTGTGTTGTGTGTGTCTTAAATTTATTTATCTCCTTTACCCTATCCAATATCCTTCCTTAAACGCTGGCTGGCCACCATGCGTATCCTTGATCCTGGTCTGTTTGGCTAGATCCCAGGTGGGTGATGCCTTATTTTGGGCTAGATCCCAGGATGGGTGATGCCTTTTGTGTCCCAGGTGGGATGCTTGATTTGGGTTTTTTTTGGGTCCCAGGTGGGATGCTTGATTTGTTTTTTTGTTTTGGGTCCCAGGTGGGATGCCTTGTGGGTGTTTTGGGTCCCAGGTGGGATGCCTTATGTTGGGCTAGATCCCAGGATGGGTGATGCCTTTTGTTTGGTTTTACGGTATTATGATAATATGGTATGGTAATATGGTATATGGTATATGGTATATGGTAAATGGTAATATGGTATATGGAAATATGGTATATGGTAATATGGTATATGGAAATATGGTATATGGAAATATGGTATTTTGGTATTTTGGTGTCTTGGTATTTTGGCTAACTCGAAATGAGTGACGCCTTAGTTTTAAATATACCGTAATGTAAAACAGCGCAAGGGACGCGCTGGAGTCAGTATGGCCGTATGGGCGCTACCGGCGCATATCAGTATGTAATTATTATATTATCCTACTGGTGGCGTCACCTGTTGACGATTTATATAAACTTGTATGGAATTGTTTATTATAATAAGTGTAATTTGTGTAAAATAAATAATTTAGAGTTATGTTTCGAATACTGAAATATATTAATTTTAAGATTTATTATATAGTAATTAAAATGACTGGTTGTAAAGGAAACTGCGATTGCGGTAACCGTTGCTATGGAAATGATAATGTCAATCTGTTTGGAAAATAGTTCACTTTTGTCTTAGCATCCTTGTGAAAATAAACTATGTGATCTTCTGTGTGTATTTTCATTGAAATGGAGATTAAATATGTAAATCTGAGGATATCTCCGACATATATTAGATAAGCAAGAGTCTGACCAGAAGATTGTGGAACTCTGATTTAGATACATTGATACTAAGAATTATTTAAGTGTTTGTGAATACCGTGACGGCTTCAGGGGCGCGCTTTTTCCTCAGGTAGTTGAAGCAGCAGATCTTGAACTGCTTGGTACCGCACGCTCGCTGGCATTCTTCGCCGCAGGAGATGCAGTTCACATTGTGATGGTCGGCGCAGATGAGTGTGCCTGAAGACAAACATTATTCTTTTTTTACCGACTGGACAATAAGCACCAACTTATGTTAGCCATTAGGAATTACTTCAGCCATAGCAAGTCCACTGCTGATGCTGTGAATGCTTTGGGTGATCCAATGGATTTGAGAACGATCTATTGTAATCCTACAAACTGGATCTAGAAGAGATCTTCTACTGGAGTTATCAGAAGAAGGTAATGACGGCTGTTAATATTCGATTTTTTTTATTATAACAATGAATGGCGCGATAAGCATGACGTTCGCGTGATGGTAAGCGAAATGACTGCTCATGAACAGACGAATGTTTGGCATTCCACTGCGCTTGCCATCCTGTGAAATAAGTAGTTACTCTGGCTACAACTTCCTTGTGGCGAATGTTTGGCGAGAGAAATAGACATTGCGGTGGTACCTACCCAAGTGGTCTCTCACATATGAGAGACCTGCCAGCAATAAAATCATGTCGGACATATCCATTAGAGGCATATAATAGATTTTTCATCAAGAGCTATGTACGCTATAATGATGGTTGATCTTAGGATAGTTGTTTTTCAAATGGCTGGTGTAATAGGAGTCGGCATTTAAGACCAAATCTAGAAAATTACTACTGATGTATACTACCCTTCAATAAGATAAGGCTCCAAAATTTAATCAAATTACTACATAAATTATTATCATGATTACAATGAAATATCTAATAATATTTTTATCGCTAAACAAATATAGAGATAGCTAAGAATAAATTCGTAGCTTTTTTCTGTGTAGGTAAACTTCGATCGTGAGGAAACCTGCATACCATAGCGATTTATAAGAATTTATATGGTATGTAAGTCTGCCAACCCGCACTAGGCCAGCGTGGTGGACTATATGGCCTAACCACTCTCAATTGTACTCCCGATTGTAGAGTAGGCCCGTGCCCTGCAGTGGGACGTATATGAACTGATACAGAGAAACTTCGAGCTATGCATGGAGTACCACTAGGACTTTAGTACCTAAGTTCCTATATTTTGAATTCGTACACTGTTTTTTATTTTATATATTGACCTTAGTCATTTGTAAAATGTTAAGGTAGTTACACACTGTGCCCTCTAAAAGGTTTAAAAAGAACTTAAGAAAGTTTTAGACTGGCCGCAACAATTTGTATGAAACTTAGCAGCCAAAACTAAGTCGTGAAGAATTTTAGAATGTCTATTTCACATATTTGAATGACAAAATAATAATATAATTCGTATTGCAACAATTAGTTAATAGTTACAGTGAAGCAGATTAGAGCCCTTAAGGATGCAAGATCAAAAATGGCAAGAGGCAAGATGCAACAATGCTTGCTTAAAAAAAATATGCATATTTGCATTAAATTCTTACCACTTATATTATAATAATAGTGATATACAGTACAGAACATGTAATACCACTAGTTAATCATAAAATATGTATTTTTTTTTCTCAAAGAATTTATTTTGCACTACGAGTATTACCACAAAAAATCTTCGAACATGCAACGGAATGGAAATATCACCAGCCTTGTGTACACTCACCCAAGATGATGAGAGAGACGATGAAGGTAAGTTTGTACATTTTGTTATATTGTTTAATCGACTGTTCGCTGGATATCCTGATGTTGGAATGATAGACAGACACCGCGAACTCCTTTATATACTGACTCAAAGTTTACTTTTCTGCGCGTAGGACGGTTCATAAGTGAGATGAGCTACAATTTTTCTACTGTCCTATTTTTAGATCAGTGAATTTCAGACGATCTGCCATTTATATTCTTAAAAATATAATCAATTAATTTTTATTTATAGTAAATATTAGTGTATTAAACAGATCATATCACCAAGGATGCCGTCAGTCTTTATAAACCTGACACGAAATATTTTTTTGCGGTAACCATTAAATTATTATCATCATCATGCGGTAATCATCTATTTGGTTTTAAATATTCTAATCTGTAAAAAAATTACAACATACAACATTTTGGTTTCCTTTATGAGGTCATGCAAATATCGTATTGTATACTTAGCCTCCGCGGCATAGTTGGTCAGACACTGACTGTGAAACGAGAACCCGTGGGGTTGATCCCCGCACCGATACAAACGAGTGATAGTATTTGTTTCGTGACGGGGTGTTTGTGACACCGAAAAGTCTCTCGTATTTTCTGATACACATGAACAAGACTCGATCTTAGTGTGGGGTTAGGACTATGTATGTGAGTGGATGTGTACACTAGGAGGCAGTCCTCTTGATGCGACTACTGGTTGATATTTTTTTTATACCAGACTCATCATATATTTTTTGCAATGTTTGGCGAGACGACCATTCCGTTTGGGTAAGCGATACGACTGCTCAATAAAGCAGCAAAACCAAACAACACTTTGAATTACAATGAAATGCTTGGCAATCCACTGCGCTCGCCATCTTGAGACATAAGATGTTAAGTGTAAACCTGTCCAATAGTTACTCTGGCTACAATGTGCTTCAAACTGAAACACAGCAGTGCATTTACTGCCGTTTGGCGAGAGAAATAGATATTGGGGTAGGTACCAACCTACCCAGGCAGCCTCTCACATATGAGAGACCTACCAGTAACAATTTTATTAATATTGCAGGTATTACATATTCCAGTGACAAGTACAGTGACAAGCTGCTGCTCCTCATCGCGCTGGTGTACCTGGACTGCTGTTACTCAGCATCTGTAAGTTCTATGTTTAGAAATTGCGCTATTCCGACCTTTTATTAATAACGTTTTATGACTGTCCAATTCTCTCTCTCTCTCTCTCTCTTTCTTCAGCCACGGGAAGATTGAACATAGGCTTTCTACAGGGATTTCCATAACGATGCCCTATTTGTTAATTTCAGACTGTTTATTTTCTTTCTGATCAATTTCGTTCGGCGTTAAAGACAAGCTGGTTATTAACTCGTTTTTAATGCGATGGCGAACCTTTTTGTATCAACGTGACGTTTTTTATTAAAAAATAAATAATAATAACGTGCTTCTAATAATTTTCTTTACTAGTTTTGAGAAAATTTTATAAGTAGATGTTTTTATTTTTCAGTACATAATTATCTTTATGATCGGTAACATGCCTAAAATATAATGTCACATGCCGTCGATAGGACGTGTACCCTCGGTGCGCCATCCCTGATGTAGTTTATCATAAGAGATGGGCATTCTTAATACTAGTTTACAGGAATCGTGTTAACGTGGTCAGCGGGTGAGCTTGACAAATAAATAAATAACGCCCAACAGTCACATGCACAGTCCTGAACCCACACTAAGATAGAGTCTTGTATCGTGGGTATCAGGAACTACGGGAGCCATTTTGGTCTCACAAACATTGTATTTATCTCGGTGCGGGGATCGAACCCGCGGCCTCTCGTTTCACAGGGGGCGTGTAACCACCTGCCAATCTTTTAAAAATGTTATAAGACTGTTGTTTTGTATTTAGAGACGTAGTTAAAATTATTTGATGGATATAACTCGATTAGTGAAATAGGGTTGAGCTATGAATGTTGATGCAACAACTGCATTTACTTAGAGCCGGAAAATTTACATTTAAGAAATTATCGTTTACGAAATATTAATCCTACAAAATTAGGGTCGTTTTTATTAGTGGTAGAGCCACGCTGTTGTTAACTATGATTCAGCATGAATGGGAAGTCTCGTTTGGGACGGTATCACAATTTCACAGGAGATCGACGTGAAGCGACAGCTTAGCTTCCACTTTTCTATCTGTGGATGAGATTTCCGGATGCCAAATACCCCTTTCGTCTTCGCATCTTTTAACCTTCCCACTTCCCTGCAGATGTAAGAGACCAGCAACACATTATAGCTAGATTGTATCCCTACATTGTGGACAAGGGCGGATCCAGCTTCCAAACCAGAGGGGGTCATATAGTTCTTGTCAGAATACTGGGTACGATTTCAGTACTCAAATTCTTAATAATAATATTTTTTAAGTTTATTACAGTCGTGATTTGTGAACACACACACACACACTTTTTACTTTATTTATCGATATTGATCTGTACTTATAAATATCACCGAGATAATATATAAATTCTGTGAATTTGGTTGTGGCTGTTTATAGGCGGCAAAGATCACTTACCAACATGTGTCCTGTTTGCTCGTTTACCGGTATTGTATATTAAAAAAAATATAATCATAATATTACATAAAAACAATATTAAGTTCCTCTGTAAGGTGAAAGAAGCGATTAGACCAGGCGGCAGGGATTAGTACTCAGATACTTCCCATGGTTTTTCATTATGCCAGGGACATTGACAGATAATTTCGATCGGAACTTCACAATAGCTGATCGTGTGATGCCTATGTTAGAGGTATACAAAGACAAACTTTCAGCTTTTATAATATAACGACAGTCTAGCGGCCACGGGTTCTTGCTCTAGTAGATTTGAAATAGGCCAGGGATCGGCAACCTTTTGAGTCGGAAGAGCCAAAAATTAATGCCACAATGTTTTTCTGACGACTGTTATGACGCCTGTCACGGGGGATTGGGTTGGTCACAGGGGTGTGGTAAAAAGCGAGTACAAGTTGCCGAGAGATACTGTGACTGTATGTGGGGTGTGAGTATATTGTAGCGCACTGTTTGCGTATCACTTGTGTATGAAATAAAACTCTCGAGATCGGCACGTCCGTTTATTCGTCAGTCGTACGATACACTGAACTAACATCTAACATCTTATAGTAGGCACAGTACATCCCCCTTTATTAAAAAATCTAAATTACATACATTTTTATTATAACTATAGGTATAAATTTTTTATGAAACTAAACATAGAAACTCTGATTACATACACGTATACACTAAAATAATATTACGTGGTAGCTTTCTTATATTTAGCACTTACACTTGCACATATTTTTATTAGTTTTATGTCACATACATACACACTACAGTCTACACTATTACGCGCTGGGGCGAGCAGCTGTTTGAGCTTGGCTCAACTTTGCGCATCTCTCCTTGTTTATGTGCCTATGAATTGATTGTCCATGACTGACGAGTGAGAGAGTACAATATGAGTTACTTCTTTACGGAGCAAAGCGAACAGTAGGTTTTATTGTACGACCGAATCTTGACACCTTCGATTCCTCGTTTATATTAGCAGGAGCCGTATTCGGCATTGTTTTGCATTCTTTGCTCTCAAGTGTAAAGGCTGGTTTTAATCGGTCAATACTAACGATTTTTTCCGAACTTCCTTGCATTATTTTAAAATATTTGTCGGTCTTATCAATAACTTTGAATGGTCCCATGTATGGTTGTGTTAATGGTTTTGCAACTTTGTCGACTCGAACAAAAACATGTGTGCAGTCCTTTAAATCGGGATGGACAAATATTTTTCCTTGTCGTGTCTGTTTTCTTGGTACGGAAGCAAGATTAGAAATTTTTTTTCGCAGCTCTGACAAAAAAGATTCGCTATCGGAGGTTTCATGCTTTATCGGCTGGAAGAAATCTCCTGGTAATCGTATAGCTTCTCCATACACCATTTCTGCTGCACTGATTTCAGTATCGTCTCTTAAGCTAGTCCTTAATCCCAGTAACACTGATGGTAGCTCTGTAACCCAGTGTTGTGTTTCACCTCTGCACATAAGCGCGGCCTTGAGTGACCGATGCCACCTTTCTACAAGTCCATTAGATTGTGGGTGATAAGTAGTAGTTTTAAATTTCCTGATACCCATTCGTTTGGTCAAATGGCTGAATAAATGTGATAAAAATGTGGATCCTTGGTCTGTTGTTAATTTTAAAGGACATCCAAATCTTACGATCCAGCCTGAATATATAACATCCGCAACCGTTTCAGCAGTTATATCTTTAACTGGATATGCTTCTAGCCATCCAGTGTTCCGATCGACCATGGTTACGATATATCGATAGCCACTACAGTATGTTAAAGGTCCAACTATATCCATGTGTAGATGTTCGAATCTATCGCTATGCACAAAAATTCCATGAGGCGATACAGTGTGTCTATGTATTTTCGATTTCTGGCATTGTATACATTCTTTTGTCCACTTAGTGACATCTTTGTTCATGCCTTTCCAAATGTATCGTTGTTGCATCATCTTACGAGTTGTGCGTATGCCGGGATGACTAATCTCATGTAACGCGTTGAAAGCCGATACACGAAATTCTTTTGGCAAGTATGGACGGGCCTTCTCCAATGAAACGTCGCAGTAAATGGGCTTGATGCAATTAGGTATGTAGATTTGTTTCATTTTTAATGATTTGGATTGCGATATGAGATGTTTTAATTCGTCGTCGTCAGTTTGTGCTTGGGCCAACTTTTCGTAGTCTAGAGGCCACATTGATATGTCTATTGTTGATATACGGGAGAGACAATCGGCGACGATGTTGTTTGCTCCAGAAATATGTTTTATCTCAGTACAAAATTGCATGATAAAATCTAATTGACGAATTCTTCTTGGTGTATCGTTTTTACCAACGGTATTTTTCTGTAACGAATATACTATAGGCTTGTGGTCCGTATATATTTCGAGTGGTCGGCCTTCGATTAGCGGTCGAAAATGCTTGATGGCTAAATAAATAGCTAGCAATTCTCTGTCGTAAGTCGAATATCGCTGCTGTGTCTCGCTTAGCTTATTAGAGAAAAATCCTAAAGGCTTCCACGTGTCGCCTTCCCTCTGTTGCAATACTGCTCCTGCGCAGGAATTGGAGCAATCTGTCATCAGCGCTATGGGTGCATCCGTTGACGGGAATGCCAATGTCATTGCGCTTCGCAGGCTCTCTTTACTTTGATTGAAGGCTTCGAGGGCTTCATCGTTCCAGGGAATAAGGCTTTTATCCTTCTTCTTGGAGTTATGCAAGAAAACATTTAATTTTGCATGAATCTCAGCAGCTTTCGGAAGATGACGTCTGTAAAAATTTATTATGCCAAGGAAGCGGCGTAGTTCTTCTATAGTTTTTGGCCTCGGAAATTCTGTTATTAACTGGACCTGCTCGTCTAATGGTTTTATCCCATCTGTCGAAATATGATATCCTAAAAAGTTTAATTCCGTTTTGCCGAAATCGCATTTAGCCATATTAATTGTGATCCCATATTTGTTAAGTCGGTAAAGAACTTCTCTGACGTGTTGTTTATGTTCGTGCTCCGATGTCGAGGCGATAAGTACGTCGTCTATGTATATAAATATGTAATTTAAGCCTTGGAGTACTTCGTCATTCAGAAATCTCTGGAATGTTTGTGCGGCATTTTTTAATCCGAATGTCATTCTTGTAAATTCATATAAACCAAACGGAGTAATTATTGCGGTTTTTGGGATATCATGTTCGTGAATTGCGATGTTATGGTAAGCTCGCTGCATGTCTATTCGTGTAAATATAGTTTTACCATGTAATATGTAAGTACAGTCCTGTATTCGCGGTATCGGATATCGATCAGGCTTTGTTATTGCATTTAATTGCCGATAATCACCACAGGGCCGGATATCACTGTTCTTTTTCGTTACTATATGTAAAGGGCTTGCCCAATTACTTTTGGATGGTCGACAAATTCCCATCTCTTGCATTCGTTGAAATTCATTTTTCGCCATTTTATATTTGTCCGGTGGTAGAGGTCTCGGGCGCGAATAAACTGCTGGACCGGAAGTCTCTATGTGGTGTACTACAGAATGCGATGGAGTATCTTTAAAGCACATTGGCCTTGTAATATTCGGGAACTCTGCTAATATATCATTGTATTCATTTTTGAAGTCTATAGTTCTGAGTGTCGGATCTTCTTGCAGTGTTATAGTTGCAATGGTTTGTAGACTGGTAACCGAATCTATAAGTCGTCTTCTGCTTAGATCTACTAATAGTTTGTGGTGAGCCAAAAAGTCTGCACCGAGAATAGGCTGCTTCACATTGGCCAATACAAATGACCATCGATATGGTCGACGTAGCTTAAAATCCAAATTTAATGTCTTGGTGCCGGATGTCTTGATTTCGGTACCGTTTGTAGCATACAATTTAAAATCATCACATTTGGCGTGATACAAACGATTTTTTTCCATTGGTAATACCGAAATGTTTGCACCCGTATCAACTAAAAATTCTAGTCCACTATTATTGTCCATAATGCATAGGCGGCGGACCGGAGCTATGGTGCATATCTCCGCCTGTGATGGCACCATTTTTAGTTTTCCTGATTCTCTGGTTTTTTCCACGCACACGGCTCAATGCATTTCTTTGCTCTGTGCCGATATCGGTAATGATAAACACAAAGCCAATTTGGGTTACTAGATTTGTTTATGTTGCGACGGCTCATATAACGTCCTTGCGAAGCGGAACGTGATCGCGGACGAAATCTAGTGTTTCTGTTTTTGCGTTCCTCTTCTAAATCCCGAATTTTGAGGCTCAATTTAGCTATTTCAGCTAAAATGAAAGTGGTGTCCGTAGTACTGCTGGATGAATTTTGTACTTCGGCTATTTGTAAAGGTCTTGATGTCTCCATTACTTTATCTGCAATAGCTGATAAATGCTCCAAATCCTTTACCTCACTAACAGCTAGTACTCCACGCACCGATGGAGGCAGGTGACCTTGCCACATTATACTAAGAGTTTCGTCCGGAATTTTTTCGCGAGCCAAATCTCTCATGCGACGTAAGAGTTGAGATGGTTTTTGATCTCCTAACTCCATCTCACTTAGAAGTTTCTGGAACTGTCTTATTTCAGACTCTTCGTACACTTTTAATAAACGCTCTTTCAGCGTATCAAACTTATTTGTATCCGGTGGCTTAAGGAGAATATCACTGACTTGTTGTATGACGTCTTTTGTAAGTTTGGTGACAATCAGGTTATATCTGGCCTCGTCGCTCAATTTTTGCGATCCCAGGACGGCTTCACATTGGACAAACCAGAGGCGTGGTTGGTCGCACCAAAATTCTGGTATTCTTGATGACACCGTGACGACAGCTTCCTCTGATGTTTCACTTGATCCTGGTGCTGATGACGACTGTTGACTTTTCTGATGCACGTTCATTTTTCAACAATATACTCGCAAAGGTACGGAACGGTCGGCTCAGTCGGGGTCACTACTGTGACTGTATGTGGCGTGTGAGTATATTGTAGCGCACTGTTTGCGTATCACTTGTGTATGAAATAAAACTCTCGAGATCGGCACGTCCGTTTATTCGTCGGTCGTACGATACACTGAACTAACATCTAACATCTTATAGTAGGCACAATACAAATGGTGTCTAATCCTCATTGATAAATTTAAAATAATATTTTAATTTGTATTTTTGGAAATAAATTGTATTGGCGTATGCAATTAAAGAGCCGCAACTTCACATCCAAAGAGCCGCATTTGGCTCGCGAGCCGCAGGTTGCCGACCCCTGCACTAGACATAAGAGACAACTGGTACAATTATTTGTAATACCTATTGAAAACCATCAAGGTCTCTTATACTATCTGGAGATGGGAACAACTCCAAGTTAAGACTAATTTATAAGGAATACATATACAGTAATACTTATTTCAGATCCCAAGAAATTTCGACCCTCGACTTAGCGAAGAAATCGTGATGGCACCGAAAAAGAGATCCTTCTGTAATGCTTTCACCGGTAAGTCCTAAATATTGTTAGTATAACTATCATCAGTTTTTATCGCCGCTTATTACAACAATAAGATTATCTGTAGACTATTTCTTCAATATTTAAGAGAAGTGATTCAAATTCAATATAAAATATTGTTATTTTTAGAGATCGTTCTTGCATTTTATAAAACAATACTAACTTAAATGAAATTAGTTTTAGGCGGTATGAGTAATGACGTAACGTATGAATAATACGAAACAATGCAGCGTAGCTCATTTTACAAGATCCTTACTAACCGGCACGAAGAGACTATCACTGTATCCTTCGAAATATTACCCAAACCAAACCAATAAAGTTAATTCGAATGATGAAAAAGCCCATAATTTAGAAAAAAAAGTGATTTCATACGAGAGAACCATAATATTTATGAATGTTTAAATATTATGTCCAACAGGGTGCGGCGGTAAACGTTCCCAGAGTCCCCGCGAAAAGCCTGCTCAGGACCTCAGGACAAAACAGGTGAAACTCTTCGGCAATTATTTACACTTCATCGTTAATTTCCTCTGTATTCACAATAATTCGATTCTGGAAGAGAAGTATACAGGATCAATGGCGAAATGATTATACGCATTAGCATACTTCCATATGCAAATGCTTATTTACCCAATTTTCAAAGATCATTGCATGATTTTCCCAAAATTAAAGGGTTATGAATATTTTCAATATATTTACAACCTTATTGGTAGGTTTCCCGCACGTTATTATCGACTATTTTTATAGTCTATAAAGTTGTTAAATTTTGAATGAATACGTACATACTTCATTTACTGACTTCTGTTCTTCTGATTTTTAAATTAATTTAAAATTCAGTTTCCCTTGTCTTTTCCAAAAATCTTAACATTTTAAATGTGCCTAATTTCATGCATCATTCATTGGATGAAATCAATTTTAATTTCATAGAATATTTTACTTATTTTTCATCATTTGAAGCATATCTCGATGTTGCCTAATATAATTAGATCCCAATGAAAAACTACCAATATAAGGTCAAAAGTGCGAGGTTTTATAATAGTCCTTACTATGTTACATTAGATGTTAATAGTTAGGTAGCGTTCTTCATTAAATGATAAATACCATTGTATTATCAACACACCATAAGTATGAGATTTATAATATACCTAACCTAACTCTTTCACATTTCAGTACCCCGATGAAGAAGCCCTTGGCTCAATCCTGGACTCTGAATCAGCCATTGACGAGCTCTCCCGCCAAATCCTGTCTGAAGCAAGAAGCTAGTACCGAGACTGCGAACTTTCGCCGCTTTTCTGCTTTTGCTGAAGAAACCTACATTCAGTAAATCAGTCGAATCGCGACTTAACCTTATGTATAGACCGTAGCGTATGTAGCCAAATGTATTTAGCTAGGACGCCATCTTGATTGGCACCATATTGAAACTTTTAAAACTATTTTTTACGGACGTATGTCGAACGAACTTAGATTTTGCATTATTTTTTATTGCAATGAATGGCGAGACGAACATGCCGTTCGCCTGATGGTAAGCGATACGACTGCTCATAAATAGAAGCTCAGCCAAACAACACCTTGAATAACAAAGCAATGCTTGGCATTCCACTGCGCTCGCCATCCTGAGACATAAGATGTTAAGTCTCAATGTGTCCAGTAGTTACTCTGATTACAATGCCCTTCAATCCGAAACACAACACTGCATTTACACTGCTGTTTGACGGGAGAAATAGACATTGATTTTTTAACTTCCGATATTAATACAGAATTGAGAATTCGGAACTCAATTAATTTTGATCTAATGGTGAATAAACAACAGAAAGCAATAGTAAGTTTCAAAATGGTGACGTATCAACACTAACAAGTAATTTTTGTCTATGGTAATAATGGAAACAAATACGCTAAAGTATTGAACAAATCAATTGTTTCGGGTAGGACTATATTTCATTATAATATTTAATGCCTAGGAGTTGATTTTGCCAAAAAGTTACGCTTGGCGAATGAAGTATGTGTAATTTCAAATTTTCAGTAAATTCGTAAAATTCTTTTTAATGAAGTTTAGGAGACCATGAGACCAAAAGAAAACTATTGAATACTCGGTCTAAACTTTTGAAAGGCATCTCTTTACACATAATAAAGAAATTTGATTGTACCACTTGTTATTTGAAAATGCACATACGAGCTTTAACTGACAAATTTCAATGTAGCTGAAGTAAATGTTTCAAATAAAAAGATCTATTTGTATGAATTAGTTTTATTCACAAATATTTTTTTATATAATAGATTTCGTCTAATACCAGCCGTATAGACGAAAGCCCTTCTCTTTTCGTACGCTTTCCAACTAAATATGATGTGGCAAATTGACTGAGGGGGCGGTAAAACACGACACTTTCACACTATTTCCTCTTCTACTTTATTACTTTTATAAATTAGTTTCATTTGACAATTATTAAATAATTTACTAATACTTAAAATATTTGAAACAAAAAAGAATTAGTAATTAGTGTTAGTTTAGTAGTGGAAGTATTTAAGGAATTAATTAAAATATGGTAAATTAAACGGTTTAAAGGCCACTTGTTAATTTCAAAGTCAGTAAAGTTAGTGAGAAGTGTCGTCGTGGTATTGCAGCGTGGATAAACTAGTTTAGAAGTCGTTGAGGAGTCTCATGTCGAAGGTGTCTTCGCTGGGGTAGTATCTGTACTGGTCGGCATCCACCATGTCTTGCGCCATGTTGTCCAAGTAGAAGGGCAGGTTGGCTCTCCTCATGCTGGCGATAGGGGACAGGACCTGGGAAGTACATATTAATATCATAATAAAATATCTATAGCAAAACACTAGGCATAAAATATTATTGTTAAATGGCCAAAGGTTTTGTTCTTCTTTTTATGAAACTACACATACCCAGCTTTTGATGGCCCTTTGATTCCGCTCTAGTCTAATGGCATGAAACTTTAGTACATTTAGTCATGTCAATCCCTCGACAAATATATTTCATCAAAGTTTTAATCCTTTAAAGTAATGAAGATGCCATCAAAAACCTATTTTAAATATGTAGAATTTTGGAAATTCTATATTTAATAAGCAAGGGCCTGACCAAAACATTGTGGAATTCTAATTTGGATATATTAATAATAATATACTTAAGAATTATTTAAGTGTTTGTGAATACCATGACGGCTTCAGGGGCGCGCTTCTTCCTCAGATAGTTGTAGCAGCAGATCTTGAACTGTTTGGTGCCGCACGCTCGCCGGCATTCCTCGCCGCAGGAGTTGCAGTCCACATTGTGATAGTCGGCACAGATGAGTGTGCCTGAAGATAAATATTATTCTTTTCATACCAACGCGATGGGACAATTAGCATTAACTTATGTTCGCCGTATTAGGAATTACTTCCACCATAGGAAGTCCACTGCTGAGCTGCTGATGCTGTGGATTCTTTGGGTGATCCAAAGGATTCTAGAGTGACCTATTGTTATCCTACAAACTGGATCAATTGATCTGTTGAACCTAAAGTTATCGTTGTTGAAGATCACAAAGTAATTTATATCGACGGCTGTTAGCCGGCCTGGCCTTACTATTGAGGACGCCGAAGATCGGGCAAAATGGATGAGAATTAGCCGGAAGGTGGAGCCTAGCATAGGTAACGCCCAGTGGCGGCCAGGATAGGGCCAGGTAGAAGAAGAAGATAATGACAGCTATTAATATTCGTATCAGACACATCCCGATTACGAACCACCAGAGCGACAGTAATAGATATTTCATCAAGAGCCATGTTCGTTATAATGATGGTTGATCTTAGGATAGTTGATTCGAAAATGGCTGGTGCATTAGGAGGCTACATTTAAGGCAAAATCTAGGAAATTACCACTGATGTATATTGCCCTTTAATAAGATAAGGCTCCACTATTAAATCAAATTACAGCTTAAATTATTATTATGATAACAATGAAATATCTAATGATACTTTTATCGCTCAACGAATATATAGATAGCTACGAATATAACGATATTCGTAGCTTTAGGTGCAGCTAAACTTCGAACTGTGCATGGAGTACTACTAGGATTTTAGTATCAAAGTTCCTATATTTTGAATTCTTACACTGTCTTTATTTTTATGTATTGACCTTAGTCATTTGTAAAATCATCATTGATGATTTGTAAAATTGTATGTCGGTACACATTGTACCCTCGAAAAAGTTTAAAAAGAACATTAGAAAGTTTTAGATTGGCCGCAACAATTTGTAAGAAACCTAGCAGCCAAACATAGTGACGAATTTTAGAATATGAAATAAATGTTTAAATGTCTAAATATCTCGTTTTACAATAATAGTTATAATTAAGCAGATAAAAGCCCTTAAAGATGCAAGATTAGAAATGGCAAAGGGGAAGATGCAACAATTTCTACTTCAATAAAATTCATATTTGTATTAAACTATTACCACCTATATTGATATACAGTATAGAACATATAATAACAATAATAATAACACTAGTTAATTATAAAATATGTAGATAGGTATACTTTTCTTATGAAATGAATTTATGTTGTAATATTAACCACTAAAAATCTTCGAATATACAACGAAATGGAAACACTTTTTTTCGTGTATCACCAGAGTACTGTAACACTCACCCAAGATGATGAAAGAGACGATGAAGGTAAGTTTGTACATTTTGTTATATTGTTTAATCGACTGTTCACTGGATGTCCTGATGTTGGAATGATAGACAGACACTTCGAACCCCTTTATATACTGGCTCAAAGTTTACTTTGCTGCGCGTAGGACGGTTCGCAAGTGAGATGAGTTACAATTTTTCTATTATCTTATTTTTAGATCAGTGAATATCAGACGATATTCCATTTATATTCTTAAAAATATCATCAATTAATTTATATTTATAGTAAATATTAGCGTATTGAACAGATCATATTATATATCACCATAGGATGCCGTTAGTCTTCATAAACCGAACGCGAAATATTTTTTGCGGTAAACACAAGGTAAACATCATAATGTTTCAAATACTGTAGTCTGTAAAAACCAAGTTTCATTAATTCCAAACATTTTTACTACCTTCATACTAAGTTTTGGGTTTCATTTGCACATCTTCACGTGCGAATGATAGTCAATTTTAATAATATTAGTGGCAATGTGCGACTCTGTTAATATATGGACAAAGGGCATATATTATACTTAGTCCTAGTCATTATTGTTATTTTCATACACACCGTACTTTTATTTTTCGTATAATACATCGATACAGAAGTAATCGCCAGGCCAGCCCCGACGATTCCTGTTTAAAGCCCACTGCACGCGGCGTTTTTACATTTTTATAAGAAAACTTTGGCAAAGCAAATTAAAAATGTATAACTTAACGGCCCACCACACTATTGATGGCTGGGTTTATTTATATTTTTTCTATACGTTCATAAATGTGTAATTTAGTTCAAGTTGCTATCAGGCTCCCGGGATAATGTAATTATTCAATATAAAATGAGAGATAATATAAAGGCCCTGGTCCTACATTTGATTAAAAAAGGTAGTCATAAGGAACTTCAGGAAAACATAGTTACCATTACAATTTGTTAAATGTATATATATGCACTATATGGCCTAACCACTCTCAATCCAATAAAGGATCAATAAAGGAGGCCCGTGCCCTGCAGTGGAACGTATGTGGGCTGATACAGATATGTATATGTTTAATGGAAGTGTTAACAGCCATGATTCAGCAAAAACCTGCCCAAAGTTCATCTGCGGTACCATTGTCACACAGGAAATCGACGTGAAGCGACAGCTTTACTGTCGCATTTCCTTGGGTGAGTGAGATTTCAGGACGCTCAATACCTCTTTCCTCTTCACGACCCTTTTCCTTCCCGCTTTCCTCCCGACTTGATAGGCCAGCAATATTTCAATGATCCAAGGGTTGTCGATGTTCATGGGCGGCAGTAATCACTTACCATTAGGTGACTTGTTTGCTCGTTTGCCGGATCTATGCAATAAAAAAATTATATTTTTGATACTATGGAATACCTGAAAAAGTAGGTATGTTTCACTTACCTAAATAACACATATTGTGTACGTAATCATAACGTTATAGTTGTATCAATAAGATATTATTTTAAATCCGTACCTCCATATACGTCCCACTGCAGGGCATGGGTCTCCTCTACAAGAGTACGATTCAGAGTTGTTAGACCATATAGCCCACCACGCTGACCTAGTGCAGGTTGGCAGATATTACATATACATATTATAGAAATTCATACAAATCGATATGGTATGCAGGTTTTCCTTCACCGTTTTAGTGCGTGGTGATTGACTATGAATACACACATGATTCCGAAAAGTCAGAAGTGTGCCCTGGGAACCCGCGACCACTGTGAACATGTTGGCAGTCGCGTCTGGTCCGTTACCAACAGGCCACCACGCACTTTTAATACTAATTACATCTTATTATATTTTGAGGCATAAGGATGATTTCCTGTTTTGATTCCGTCGAAGATCTTTCCCTACCTCCCTTTGACTAGAAAATAGAGCAGCCGCCACCAGTGTCAACATAAACATGAAACACGATACTCAAGGAGATAAAATAAAAATCATGTTTTGTTAACAGTTTTTTTGCGAGTACTCTATTTAACTGTGCGACATGCTAAAAGTGTGTTGATACTAGCGAAAGTATGTGTCTAAACTATAGGAGAATTATACATAGTGTTTTTTTTATCATATTGAAATTAATCATATCGACTGTCTCGGTGGCGTAGTTGTACTATGGTACGGTTACAATGCTGAGGTTTCGGGTTCGAATCGCGGTTCGGGCAAAGTGACATTAGACTTTTCTATTTATTTTCAGAACGGAGTTAGGAATTGATACTCAACATGACAATAGACTCGCCTCCTAAAATGTATCCTGGTACCTCTACTACCTACCCCTACTGAGAAAAGGCGTGAGTTTATGTACGTATGTATGACATTAAATTTCATAAAATGCAACACTACATGGGACATTTGATATTATAGTTGAGAAACCATACATACATAACCTCATTATGAGTTATTCACGCTTTTTTCCCAGAAGGGGTAAGCGGAGGTGCTAAGACATCACCCACGTTTCACCTAGCATGTTCCGTCCCACTAAGATGTTATAACGATCGAGTCTATCTCCATATTCGGAAAAATTCCTGACTTCACGCTGATAATAAATAGAAAATCGAAATCACTTAATCCGACCCAGGATTCGAACCCACGATCTGAGCGTGATAATCGTAACGTAGCACAATGCGCCACCGAGACAGTCAGTAGAGAAACCATAGTGTTAAAATCCTTGATCAATTAATCAAGGATTCCAGGTCCAGGTTTCCACTTCCGTGAGAGACGCGCTGGGCTGAAATCATCCGCTCCAGATGCAACCCTGATGCTGACGATCTTCATGCATTATTTTTGACCACTTTTTCATATAAGCATAAAGATAAATGTGATTATTTATATTGTTTTTTTCGCCTGTGTTTTGTTTTGTTCTGTAAAGATAAAGATAAAGATGCTTTATTTGTATGAACATGAGTATACACACATAAGCGTGCAAGGTGTTACATAACAAAACATAGATTCAGTCATGTTTAGCCACAGAGGCGTACAAATATAAAATAATGGGTAACAAATTAAATCTATACAAACATTAACAATAAATTCTTCACTTACTTATCTCATTAAAACTTTCTTAAAAATATTTATAAAATTAACCTTATGGTATCTTACAAAACAATCAAACGAAATCAACAAAAACAAATAATATCATTATCTATGAAATATATATCAGCTTTCAATTTTATCATTAAAGAACTCATTAATATTATAGTATGCTTTGTTTATTAAAAATTGTTTTAAAGTATTTTTAAATCTTGTAGCACTTTGTTCTTTCCATGATACAGGTAGTTTATTAAATATTTTTGGTGCCAAGCAAAAAATACTATTGTTCATTAAGGTGGTTTTGGATTTATGTAAACAAAGTCTACTATTGTCGCGTCTATTGCGGGTGACTATATCTGCCATTCGTAGAAATTGGTGAGGGTTAGTCTTTACAAACATTGCACCTTCTAGTATATATATAGAGGGGACCGTTAAAATTTTATTTTTTATAAAATGTGATTTACAACTCTCAGTGGGTTTTAAACCAAACATAGCCCTTATACACCTTTTTTGTCCTTTGAAAATTAATTCTTTATTTGCTAAATTGCCCCAAAATATTATTCCATATCTTAAATTAGAAGAGACTAGACCATGGTATGCTGTTATAAGAGCATCAACGTTAAGAGTGGGAACCAGTTTGTGAATTGCGTATGATGAATTGCTAATTTTCTTAATTAATGCTTCTGTATGTGCTTTCCAATTAAGTTTCTTATCTATTGTTAAACCCAAAAATTTTGCATGGTCTACCTCATTGATCTTTTTATTGTTATAATGTGTATTTAAATTAGGCATGGTAGATCCTCTTTGTGTAAAATGCATTATATTTGTTTTATCAAGATTGATCTTTAAATTATTGTTTTCCAGCCATTTTATTATCGAGTCTAGAGCGTTATTAATATCAGAGTTGTAATTTTCTTTATTCATACATGGTATCGTTATGGTACTATCATCTGCAAATAATGTTATGTGCTGTTTTACACCTTTCGGTAAGTCATTAATATAAATAAGAAATAATAGAGGGCCCAGGACACTACCCCGGGGCACTCCATATTTAATTAAACGTACCATAGATTTGTATGTAATTTCATGTTTTGTGTCAGTGTCAATTGAAGTTATTTCTGTGTACTGTTTTCTATCACTCAAATAGGATTTTAATAACCTCCATACATTGCCGCGAAAACCATAAGCTTCTAACTTTTTCATTAAAATATCATGATTTACATAGTCAAATGTACAAAGAGTACATTTTATAGGGGTATTGATTGTGTCTCTGTTATATGTTGTGTTTGAGCATGTGAATTGTGAGGGCCTAATCTAACAAAGAAGAGGGGCCTATAGGGCCTAGGCTAACAAGTTCCCTCACGATGTTTTTCGTCACCTTTAAAGCAAACTATATGAATGTTACAATATGGAGGTAACTTGGAAAAGTCAACGCTGCGTCTTTGAGCCCGTAAGTTCTGTTTAGAAATCCCGTCCTCACCCAACTGGACTTACGCTCCCTGGGCTTAACAAAGTACCCTTTATACTCTAAACTATTAACAAATATTTAAATGACGAATATAACCCCCTAATTCACCAGCTGTTGTTTTAAATTAAACGAAGTGTAGTAGAGTCCTGCTTAACTGTAATTGTGAAAAAAATGTACAAAGCGAAAAAGTCATAGGGCGGGCATTTGCTTTCGTAAATACAGAACTAAACAAACTTTATTAAAATAAAACAACATTAAAAAATATTTCTACATTTTATTTTATCTCTTTTTTCAAAGTACGCTCTTTTATAATTTCCACAACAAAGACAGAATAAAAAGCTGATATTTTTTTTATTGTGTAATTTGTTTGTGGCCCATAATTTTATAATTGGGTACCATAGATCACTTTGGGTCAATACTATTTGGGTAGTCCATTTATCGAGGAAGGCTATATATCATCGCGGTATGACCTATAGGAGGAAAACAGTAGTGATATTTCTAGCAAATACGAGGAAATTTTGTTCGTTTTTCGTGGTCCGATTGGTCGATATTCTAAACTGATAGTCAGAATTAAACATTTTGACCGCCATTTTAAAACGTGTATGCACCCGGGCGGAGCTAGGCCCGACCGCTAGTAAGCAAATAAAATTCATGTAAAAGTTTATTTTACCACAAAATAAGCATTCTTTAGTGACACAGTATAAGAATCCACCACAAATGATAGCAAATACGTAGTTCCTGATACCCACGACACAAGACTCGATCTTAGTGTGGGGTCAGGACTATGTATGTGACTGTTGGGTGTTATTTATTTATTTAAATACATACAAAAACTTGCCTAAAACTCGAACATGCTTCCCTACGGATATCATGACAACGACGTATCCAGTCATGTCTTTGGCAGTAGTGCAAAAGAACGAGCGCAGCTCGTCAACCAGACATATTGAAGGCGAGCCGCCAAGTACCAAACATGTAGGACCTATATTAGTTTAAATATCTATATGTTTGGTACTGGGCGACCCGCCTTCAATATTTTACACATATACGAGTATTTTGATTTGTTGGCTAATCAAGTCATTAAACAAATTAATCAACATGCACAAGTTCCATGAAGTAAATATAATAGTTTTTATTTTGCAATGGTTAAGTACCACTTTATTTTATTATTTTTTGGTTTTTAGTAGTTTTGTTTTGAAGTCGGTTTTTATTATTTTAATGACTAATTTCTTTAGTCGATTAGGTATACAATGTAATATGAACGATAATAGACTCCATAAAACAAGATCGTTTAGAGGAGAATATTCCGTTATTTTTATGAATGCTATTGACTTGATTTAGCAGGCATCTTGCTTATTTATTTATTCGTATTTTGGTCATCATAGTCGAGGATGTTGAAGAGCAGGTGAAGATTGAGTAGAAAAGCGAACTCTGATAGAAAGATAGTTATGTTTATATATTTTGTTCAGTATTTAAGTAAAGTGCGAAGTAATTTTATCAGTCAGGTTGTGCCAGACTTATCGGGTTCGAATCCAGTTTATACACATCCGTCTATTCAGAGTAACATATTTCATAATAGCTATTTATCATTTTTCTTAAAAGGCATCACATTCTGAAGACATCTGCATACCGACAAGCTGTTCACAGCAATTGCAAAGATTTTTAGGTGAATTATTCCAGCTCGCATTGCGTCAGAGTGGCAGACACGTCTCCTATTATTTACATATTGTTAAACATTTTATTTAATACTTCTTATCCTGGGTCGATGTCGTCAAGGAAGATATGAGGGTCAATGGCCTTACTATTGAGGATGCCGAAGATCGGGCGAAATGGAGGAGAATTTGCCGGAAGGCGGACCCTGGCACCGGCCGGGATAACGCCAGGTAGAAGAAGAAGAAGAAGAAGACTTCTTATCCTGGGTCGGGCAAAGTGACATTGGATTTTTCTATTTATTATCAGCCCGGAGTCAGGAATCTATGGCGATTCGGTGATATGGTGATACGGCGATAGACTCGCTCCCTTTCTATCACAGCCTGGAATGGAACATACGAGGCGAAATGTGGGTGTCCTGGCGCCTCTGTCTACCTCTTCTGGGAAATAGGCATGAGTATATGACTTATGTATGTACATTTAATACTTAAACTTGATTAAGTAGGTAATCACAATGTTATCTAACCATGTTTCTAATTTCGTAAATACGTATTTTGTATATGACAATATAAAAAAACACGAATTCTCAATATGTAGTTTTATTAAATTGAGTTGTATTGGATGTTTTACAATAATCACAAAGTTGTTGCTTTCATTTGTATTTGTCATATGACTGTTACAAATAAGTTAAAATCCGACACTTCCAATGCTTCGTTAACTGATGATGATGATGTGATTATTATACATTAGCGTAACAAGTTCAAAACAGTAATAAAACTTGCAGATTGTAAATACATACTCGTTAAATTATAGTGAAATACATATGGAAACAATACATATTTAAATTATAATGAAAACTATGGGGAACAAAAAATAGGAAATAACGTTGTCAACGACGATTTAAGTAATATTTTCTGTTCATAAATAGTGTAAGGTACTCTTACGCTGAATTTTAATATTTTAGGAAGAATAAAATGTGCTAGAATGTTCAGATGAAGCGCATGGCTAGGTTGTCTTGGTATTGGTCGACGGCCTCCTCTAGCTGCTGCACCACGTTGTCCAAGGAGTACGGCACGTAGGGACGTCTCATGCCCGCTAGAGCAGCCAGGCCCTGAAAACAATTCAAATATATTTTTTATTTTTATTTTATTTATTATATACATTGTATACAGTCTACTATAACTGTCAAAGTTGCCTGGGAGTTAATATAGAAGCAATAACGTCGACCGTTCATTTTATATCGATACAATTATTAGTTAGTATTGTCAGCTGTTGTCTCGTGATTAAAAAATGTGCATAAGTCAGTCTTCACAAAATACTGTCGGTAATATTCACAGGTATTTCTTTGGGGTCGGGGTGTTTGTGAGACCTAAAAGTCTCTTGTAGTTCCTGATACCTACAATGCAGGACTCGATCTTAGTGTGGGGTCGGGACTGTGTTTGTAACAGTTGGGTGTATTTATTTACTAAGGTACTATAAATACATACGAAATGAGTAAACAAATTACTGATTTTCAGAGACAAAGAACTGCATCGTACGATATTACTGAAACCTGAGCTTCAAATTATAAGATGTATATCAACCTACATCTGCAGGTAAGTTATATCTCATGTTTTGTACATGGCTATAGCCAGCCATGGGCTCAGGGTGGGGCAGCAGTCTACAATAATATGCAACTAGCAAACTATAGCCGCGGTCTTACTCCGTTTGGGCTCTAGGCGTATGGCAGTTTGTTAATCAGTCAATAGAGGTGTATATCTACCTATAGATAGTACTTTATCTAGATAATTTATTTTTTGTAGGTTTGGTTGTACCTTACAGTTCAGAGCCAGGGTGGGGCAAGCGCCCCACTCTGCCCCACCCTGGCTACGCCCATGGTTTTGTATATAGAGATTAAGAACTATTTGTAATGAGCTGTCATAAGCTATTTATTTTTATAGCCATTTTCATGTCATGCAACATACTATAAGAGTCCTGAAAACACGCTTTTTGAATGATGGTAATAACTCTGTACTAGATGTCCGTGATAATAGCTTGAAGTTAATATAAAGTTATGTATACCAGGTCAACATCAGCCGAGCGCCTTCTCCTCATGTAGTTGTGACAGCAGAGCCTGAACTGCTTGGTGCCGCAGAACCTCTTGCACTCGTCCCCGCACGCGTCGCAGTCGTCCGACGGCTCGTCAGCCCACACGAATATACCTGTGATCATATGAGTAAATAAAAAAAAATACTATTAATATCCGCAGCATTTCCCCAGTGAAGAATTCCATAAGACATTATACTATGAAAATAGCTGAAATAGATAATTCTTGCCTCTGCCACATCCGTTAAACGCCTAATGGTTTTAACTGCATATGTCGCTGAACTTAATCTACCAGATAGTTTATTGATATGCGGCCCCCACTGGAGTTTAGCGTCGACCGTAATGCCCAGAAACGTAGTAGACGCAACAGGATCCAATTCTTCACCGTTCATTTGGACAGTGTTAGGCGAGAGGGGCGAGCCTATCGCCATATCAGGCACAAATTCCTGACTCCGGGCTGGTAATGAATAGAAAAATCCAATATCACTTTGCCCGACCCGGGATTTGAACCCGTGACCTCAGCTTTGTAATTGTATACCGTATACCGTACCGTATACTGCGTTCGCCATCCTGAGACATAGGGTTTCAAGTCTCAATGTAGTTACTCTAGCCACAATTTCCTTTAAACCGAAACACAACAGTGCATTGTGCACAACCTGCTGTTTGGTGGGAGAAATAGACATTGCTGTGGTGCCTACCCAGGCCACCTCTATCATGTAAGAGAACTACCACCAATATCTAAGTTTTGTATCTAAGTTACTTTACATGTATGTAAAAAACTTCTTACCCAAGATCATAAGGGACATGATGAAAGTAAGCTTGAACATTTTGTTGGTTGTGTGTTGGCGACTGTTCACTGGATGTCCGGGTGTGGGAATATCAGGCAGACACAACAAACCCCTTTATATACTAATTCTAAGTTTGCTTTGCTGCGCGTAGGACGGTCTGCAACCTAGTCTAGGTTCTATTTTGACACCAATCTATTTTTAGATCTATCAACATTTTTTTCTTACAATTTTTGAAAGGCTCTCCCGAAATGTACTCTTACTGGGTAAAACACTATTACCATAAACAGGGAGATAGACCTCTGGTAACAATTTTATCCTAACGAGGATACGGCCACTTCATAAGCCTTTGGATTTTTTATTTGCCTTCTCTAATTTGGAGCTGGAGATTGCATGTTCTTTGCATTGCATGGACTAAGTACATATTGTTCCCATATGATAAAAGTTTCATTCATAAATGCATATCACATGACAGCCTCCGTAGCGCAGATGTTTAGACGCCGGCTGTGAACCGAGAGACCGCGGGTTCGGTTCCCGCATCGATACAAATATTTGTGTGATTCATGGGTATTTGTTCCCGGGTCTGAGTATTTGTGAGACCGAAAATCTCTCTCATAGTTTCTGATACGACATAAAACTCGATCTTAGTGCCGGGTCAAGACTGTGTGACTATTGACAGGTGTACAGTACCTACAGTACATTATTCTTATACTTAGACGCACGACGGTGCTACAAAAATTATCATTTCCCACAGCGTGAAATTTTTCACACTACGTGGAAAAGCCACGTTGTTATTAGTCATAACTCAACCTGAAGGGGCAGACTCGTCCGGGGCGGTAGGCACGACTATCTCACAGGAAATCATGTCGAATTTGTTCAGTGAGTGGGATTTCCGGATATCCAATACCCCTTCCATCATTCCATACTATTTCCTTCTCCAGTGAGCCTGAGCCTGTTCTCTCTGACAAACTCAAAAAATATTTTTTTTTGGATCTTGCAATACTTTAGCTTGATACTGTAATTGAATCAAGAGCTTCTAGTTACATATTCAGCGCCACAAGACAGCTCAATATGGTGCTGTTAGCAATCTGTGGCCAGTGCCTTGATTAACCACTGGGTTTAGATATTGAGAAGGATTTCACTTTAATGTTTTTGTCGATGGTACACCGATCCTAATTTATTCATTTCCACGCAATCTCCAATATAAATAAAATCAGATGTTTATTATAATCGCAACGAATCGAAAATCAATATTGTATTTACCGTTGAATTCTTCAATGTAATATTTTTACTTTTATGCTTTATTATCTAAAAATATTCAATTTGTTATCCAGTCGTGTAATATTTTAGTTCCACGCTTGCTCGACTTAATAAATATGTTTCGCTAAAATATAGCGACATCTAGAAACAAACCTATACTAAGATTTTCATTAAATATTAATATTTTACTTACTACAACTAATATCTTTACTACAAAAAATATACAGTTGAATTGAGAACCTCCTCATTTTTTTGAAGTCGGTTATAAATAAGGACATTGCTGTCAAAATGGGATCAATCAAGAACAAGAAATTATATTTGGAATGCCTTTTATTCAAAAACAATAAAAATATTTACAAATACATAACACAGTATGTTAATAACAAAGTCCTGGCAGATTCTTCGAGTTTCGGGAAGAAAATTGATAAATCACATCTCATTATCAAAACACAATTATAAAATACAATGATTAGTATTTTAACATGTTACGAACAAACGTCTGCTTAGGCCAGCGACCTTATGACTGACAGAAATGTTCGCATAACACTTGAAATTTCATGTTTAGGAGACAAGAGGGCATAACCATTTACTACGATATCGCCATGTGATTAATTTTCAACTAATATCAAACGCACAATTATAAGTAGACTTGTTTTGTCAACATACAAGAATTAATTAGTGACGTCAATTTAAGGGAGGAAATGTGTTGAATAATACTAAGTATATACTTATTAGGTATATACTTATCTATATACCATCCAGTCTATAACAATAATGCATTTACTACGTACGTGATGTCAAAAACAACTGCACATTAACAATTTTTATTTTTTATCCAGATAAAATGTGCAATTATTTAATTTTTCTATGGTATGTAAGTCTGCCAACTCGCACTAGACCAGCGTGGTGGACTATACGGCCTAATCACTCTCAATCGTACTCTTGATTGTAGAGGCGGGCGAGACGTATATTGGGTATATACAGAATACAGAAAATGTGTAATTCAGCCATTATTACAGTATTGGTCCGGTGAATTTGTCTATACTATACCTAAACGATTCATAAATTAAATCGTATATTTTACCGAAATTATACAACTCAGATTGAATACAATTTTCCAAATTATAATATAAAAGTAACAAACAAATAGATTTTAAATATTTTTTTCTATTGTTCATATTTTATTCACATCATTTTGTAACAATGATTACATACACACTATGTTTCAAATTTATTTAAACACAATGATTATAAAAATAATATACACTGCGCCAAGCACAGCGCCAAGTATGTTCGTCTAGTCTTTCTGGATTTAGTTGCCATAGTCCATCCCACATTTTGTCAGACAAAATTCTTACAAGGGTTTCTCTACGCCATGCACTCCAATCTTATTACACGAAGTATGCTAACTAAAATATCCCTTTTCATATTTTCTGGATAGTAACTTTATAAATATCTCGCAAGATTATCAAGAAAAAGTTTTTTAATATCTTTTATAAACAATTATCGGCTAGGAATAATCGTCTGCGATTAAGTTGATAAATTATAACCGATTATGGAACTTTAAAAACAAATTAAATAAATAAAAAATGCAAAGAAATATTATTTGGAACAACCTGTATAATCACAAAGTATATTAATACTTAAATTATTATGTCACCTAATTCTTATATACATTATACAACCAAGTAGCTTAAGTACTTATTGGGCTTCTAAAGTTCATACTAGCAGCAACAAACCATAGTTTTACAAAATACAAAACGGCTCAGAAAATTCTGATAAAAATTGCATGTCATTTGCTATAGTCAGGCATAGTCATAGTCTCTTGTTAGTCTGTGCTACCATATCCTTCCTACAAACTATAAAATTTTCAGGTAGGCAGTTTATATTCGTGTATAACGTGTCCGCCCAAAAAAAGGTTTTCGTTGTGTACAAATGCACAACTCTGGAATTAAATTTTCAATCCCAACATAAACCATGAAAGTATAAACATATTTATTGCTGTATTATTAATTAATTGAGATATCTAAAAATAGTCCTTTTATAAGATAAATTGACGAAAATTCATTTTATTACGCTTGAAATAATTATTTTAAACACGGAACATGGGCTACATACAACACGCTCTGAATGTCCAGAGGAATATTTTGGATTTTACGATTATATTATTTTAATATGTTTTGGACAAACAATTTTAAATAATACAATATATAATTGATTGACTGCGTGTTGATGGCCGTTAGGGCCGAAAGGTTCTAGAGTGGAGTCCATGTACAGGCAAGCGAAATGTCGGACGTCCGCCTACAAGGTGGACGGATGACCTGGCTAAAGTTGCAGGAAGTCATTGGATACAGGCCGCTTGCAGGTCAGGTCAACAGATCGATGTGGAGATCCTTGGGGAGGCCTATGTTCAGCAGTGAACTTCCTGTGGCTGAGATTGAAATTAGTAATTTTAGGTTCCCAAAAGTCTTTACCGATATAAATTATTTGGATGGTGCACCTATGCACGAAAAATATGTAATGAGGCTTTAGGCGGCAAGAAAACTTGACTTTGGAATGAAATACAATTATAGGTATAGTTCTATTGCACCACTGATAGTCCCGTCTACAAATAAGTGGTTGACAATATTACAACAAACTGAAAGGTACAGTGCACACCACATAATCAATGGTTTTATTTAGGCACGTATAATGTCGCCTGCCTTCCATGGTGCCATGCGCCATAATTGGTTTCGACTATGCTCCTATCACCGACATATTCACACTAACCAACAACAAAACTAAAACTCAAAATACCCGAAACATGTATAATCTACTACTGCACTTTATTTACCTCGAAACCTTCGATCAAATATACACTAGATTTTAACGGCCTAAAAAACAGCAAGAGAAATAAGAGCACAAATAAGCGTGTGCTCTTATTTGATTTACGCGAATGTTACACATTGAAATAAAACGATTATTTACGGATTTTATCGCGGATTTGGTTTAATTTTTACATTTTTTAACTTCCCGACGTTTCGATCACTTTACAGCTTTCATGGTCACGGGACGGACCGCCGAAACGTCGGGAAATTAAAAAATGTCAAAATTAAACCAAATCCGCGATAAAATCTTTTATTTGATTTTAGTATGGTCGAAAACATAATACATCTTAATTTAAAGGAATAAGGTTACCTGAAGTTGATTATAATTTAAGACGTTTTGCTACATCTCGTAGTTCGAAATTCAAATGCATAAGTATGAGCCACCTCGGCCACTTTTGGCGTGTGATTTTGTTTCGGACTCTGTATCTAGTATATATTTGATCGAAGCTCTATACACGAAACTCCTGGGCTTATTACAATTAGAAAACCCAACATCCCCCTTGATAACTTTCCCCAAGACCAGGGGTCGGCAACCTACGGGTAGTGAGCCACAAGAGGCTCTTTGGATGTGAAGTTACAGCTCTTTAATTCCATACGCCAATATGATTTATATAACACTAAAAAATATTTTTAATTAATGAGGAATCGGCACCATTTCTATCTCTCAGCCACTTGTCCTCGCTTTTTACCACACCCATCCCCGTGATAGGGAGTCGTAACAGCCGTCAGAAACATATTGTGTCTCTTTAAAAACGTAGAAATGTTGTGAATTGAAATTGGCTCTTCCAACTCAAAAGGTTGCCGATCCCTGCCCAAGACGGATCCTGGGGTTTTGCATACAAACTTTAGACCAGTGAAAAAAATACTCAAACTCAGTCAGACTCCATGTCAACTAAATTCTTCATTTTTTTGTCCTTTTCATGTCTCTTTGAGTGCAGCATCAGCTTACTTCGAGTCATGAACCGTTTGTTGCAGACCAGACACACGTGAGCGCGGTCTCCAATGTGCATTTTCAGGTGCATCACTAGGTTATTCTTCTGGGAGAAGCTTTTCGAACATATTTCGCATGTATGAGGTTTTATACCGGAGTGCGTCTTTTCGTGACGGTCCAGATCTGCTTTTCTGTAGAAGGACATGCCGCATTCTGTACAGTGGTGGTTCTTGATGCCTGCGTGCATGAGCTGGTGGATGCTGAGGTGTCCGAGCTGTGTGTAGGTCTTCCCGCATGTTGTGCACATGTATGGTCTCTCACCGGTGTGGGTCCGACTGTGTTTCTTTAATTCATACTTTGTTGCAAACGTCTTGGTACAGTGTTCACATGGCAGGCGCTCAGAAGGCGCTACTGGCTTTTTAACCCTCCTGGAATTAGACATTTATGTCATCTTAATGAGATGTATAAGAGAAAACTAACAATTGGATAGTTCTTAAAGTGCATGATTTGTAAATGTAACATAAAAAGATCTTATCTGATATACTATTTGGTATTTATAGACATCTAGTTATTTTTTATTACCGAATTCAATATCTCATATATTTTGTCATACTCACTTTCTCTTGGGCTTGGGTTTATCATCATCATCAGATATCTCTATCACCTCTTGCTTAACAACCACCAGCTCTGAAACCATCTGCTCCATTGGTTCTGCAAGGTAACATTTTATGTAGATAAATGCAATTCAATATTGTTACATGTTCAATGTGGCTTACACACACATTGCGTTATTTAGGGCCTTATTTATGTATGGCTATTACACAAAAGGTAGTAGCTTAACACAATGATATGCTGCGGTTGTATTGTAGTATAGTCCAATACTTTAGCATCAATACATGTAGCCCAAAAGTGAATTTCGACAATTCACTTTTCAACACCATATAAAGTAGTAAATACCAAACAATGTATGTAATCCACAATTATTATCAACTAATTGTAATAATCCGCAGGTTAAGTGATACTATGCAGGTTGTTTTTGACCATAATTTAGGCATAATTACTTTTAAATTATTCATGTACCTGATATAAGAGTTTGGATTAGAAACCAAATAGGTTTATGTAGTAAGAAAAAAATGCCTCAAGATAGATGGAGATGAGATCTTTAACCTTAAAATCATTTGACTTCAGAATTTGTGTCCATTGTACCCTTTTAAAGAACTATGTGTTTTGTCTCTAAAAGATTACAGAATAGCAACTTATTATATAGTGTAAAGTAAGTCTATAACGCAGTTAATAAAAACAAAAACACAAATAAAGTGCAAAATTAACATACATTAATTTGTTTTTGTGTTTTAAGATTTTTCAATTAATATTATTACAATTATACCCTGACTTACCTTAAGAATTGTTAAAGAAGTAAATTAAGTAGTCCTGCTGCACTTATAGGTACTGAAGACGAAGATTTACACACTATTTACATATTAATGTTATGTTTCTGCATGTATATACTGCAGGTTATAATACTACCCAAATTTAAATTATTCGTTATGAAATATACATTAACACCTTTATATTTAATTTAAGATATAAACTATGTAATTTTAGTTTTATTATATTTTTATAATAATCAGTAACTTTCTTATAATTACAAAAAGTAATTTCATAATTTTTTTTATACAACTTTGTTTCGACTCCAGCTTTCATTGTTGACATAATTGCCCAAGAGAGATAGTACAATACATATCAGCTGATGTGGAACAGAGAAAAGCAATAAGTAATGTCAAAGAATTAAAAAAAATCCGACATGGATTTTTATTTTCCCGATGTCAGCTGTCACACGGGTTTTAATAGTGTTGATGTGTATAAAATAGAAAATATTACTACTTACTAATATTAATAATTACCACGGTTATTTCATTTTTTAATCACGTCTCTACAGACTGCTGACTATAAATCTATAGTTTTTTTTTGTGTTGCGAGGAAATCTGTTAAGGTACCATTCTCGCACCTTGATTGAGTATGCCTTTTTCACAGGCCTTTCAACGCACCACGCTTGGGGATATTGCAGCCCAACGGCGCCGGGTCCGTAACAAATCCTATGCCAGCATACTTCATAATTGGTATCAAAACCACTCGACAGTCGTTGCACGCACTGCTGGTCAGCTTATTGACCTGTTGTTTTGCCCCACTTCCAAATGAGTTCGAATGCCTACATTAAAGCATTATGGGCATCCACTGCAGGTACAACGCCACGCGCTCTGTTGCCCAGTTCAGAATCGCAGCTTACGCGAGAGCACGGCCCCCGCAGTTTGTTTAGCGAATCCAATGACCCCTTGATGACGACTCAAACCAAGCATTTTGCAATTTACCTTTTCCACTATCCTCATTCTTTCCTTTCGATAATCTTCAGTAGTTCACACAAAGTCTTAATTCACACTACACTTGTATTTAAACGGCTTTCTACTTATCAACAGTTGCTGTATGATATTACTGCCGTGATGGCTTCAATTATTTGACCAGCACATTAAATCCTTTACGAAGTTTTCCACTATGTTACTTTTTAGCTCAAACTCAAGATTTATAAGTAATATCGAAAAATTAAATAGTGTATCCATCGTAGTTACTTTTTTGATGATGTGTCATCTGTTAGTATATTAACCAACCTGCAGTGTAAATGCACGGTTGTATTTCGGTTTGAAGTAAATTGTAGCCAGAGTAACTACTGGAAATATTGAGACTTAATGTCTTATATCTCAGGATGGCGAACGCAGTGGAATTCCAAGCATTACTTGGTAATTCAAGGTGTAGTTTGGTTTTGCTACTGTTCATGAGCGGTCGTATCACTTACCACCAGGCGTACGACATGCTCGTCTCATCATTCCATGTAATAAGAAAAAATAATTACGTAATGTTGTCAAAAATATGTTAGCCCTTACAATTGGTCCACAAAAGGAATTTGCGGTGTCGATGCACCATAATACTAAGTTTCATACTGGGTGGAATCGCTTATCGTCCGGAAAATTTCATAGTGTATTGTGTATGTGAAATTAACGTTATATACAAGATTTATCGTTAAAAACTACAAACTATCCCATAAACAATATCAGTACAAGATATCCCCAAAACACATATTATCTAAATCACCCTACACTTAAAATTGCAACGACATGTCAATACACAGACGCGCGCGTGTATGAGTCACGCCACGCCACAGCTGACTATCAAGCAGCGACCTTGAACTTACTTTGCGCCTATTTATCGGTATTATTACTCTAAATATTTTAATATAACATTTTGATTTATTTAGAATTTTAATGTGTTAGGATCATTTAAGTGAATGTAGTTGTTGGTAAGTTGTTAAGATTTACATTTTAATTGAACATATTATTTTCATAACGTACCTACTATCTTAGAAAAAGCTGCATATGTTTTTATTTAAACCTTTTCATAAAGACGAGAAAAGACGACTTCGCTGTGGAAGGTCACGGATTCTTGCATGATTAGGAAGTCTGAACTTACCATGGTCGAGTAGCCTCGGATAAGTCTTTAAAATAGTTCTTGCGCTGGGAACTCGTGGATTCATCATTCAAGATACCATTCCTACGCAAAGACTACAGATGTTCTGGATCTGCATACATCCTTCTTGCATGATCCAACTTTTCATTGGATCGGACATAGCATGTCATCATTGCCACATACTCACTTTTCGTGTAATGTAATCACTCATTTTGACCGCAAGAAACTAACCAATAACCAAAATAATTTCGTACACCGTCACTCGGTACCGAATTTCGCACGACTGAGGAAGTAGCAACTTCCCTGGAAGGCGTCGGTGGCGCGGGAGCGGGCGGCGCGGCGCGGCGGCACGCTTTGTACTTGCGCTTGCGGCGGTGCGGCGGTGAGGGCGGCTTGATCAAAGGATTTTATTACCTAGATTTAAAAGTTTCTACTCGAATTCATATTGTATAAAGTAGGGTAACAATGATGTGTATTTATGAAGTTTTTTTTCATGTATATCATTTTTCTCTAAACAACGTTTTTTTTTTTTTTTTTAATTATGGCCCGGCATAGTGGCGGCATTGCACCTGATGGTAAGCGCAAATGCCACCCAGGCAGAGTATCCATTGGCATCGGACGGCAGTCCCATGCCAATGGAAACAATTATGCCGGCCTGCTAAGGTGCCTCTTCACACCACGGCGGAAGGACCCAGGATTGTAGGAAGGAGGGAACACGTGAGATGGCAAACAATTCCACAGCCTGACGGTGCGGCACAAAAAAGAATTATAGAACCGTTTGGTTCGCGCCGGGATGGTTTGGACCGACAAGCTATGGCTTCGCAAGCCAGCCCGCGTGGTTCTGGTAAGGAATGGAGAGGAGGGGATCAAGTTATACAATTCCTCAGAGCATTCCCCGTGATACAGGCGGTAGAACACGCTTAGAGAGGCGACATCCCTCCGGAGTTGTAGCGACTCTAAGTTGCTCGTAACGTCTGCATCATTGACAATGCGGATGGCCCGCCGCTGCAATCCATCCAAGGCATCGAGCAGGTACTGGGCGGATCCATCCCAGAGGTGCGAGCAGTACTCCATACCCGGCCGGACCTGCGCTTTATATAAGCGACAAAGCTGACCGGGCGTGAAAAACCGACGCACCCTGTTCAGGACTCCAACCCTGCGTGATGTGGTAGTTATTACGCCCTCGATGTGGTCCCTTGGATTGAGATCACAGCGGATATCCACACCAAGGATACTTAGGTCATTCCGCATTGAGAGGGGAGCACCCTGAAGAATGGGGAGGGGAGAGAACGGGGATTTTTTGCACGTGAACGCACACACCTGGGTTTTCTTGGCATTGAACTCAACCATATTCCTAGAACCCCATGTAGAAATGAGAGACAAGATCTTCGCGTCCCTTCACAGTTTCGACTCGGCAACCTGGAGGCCCGCAGTGGTATCGCCCATGAACCGTGCTGTCATCTGCATAGCAATGAATGTTGCCAAGCGACAACATGTCATTGATATGCAGAATAAACAAGGTGGGCGACAGCACCGAGCCCTTAGGAACTCCGGCATTTACCGACATGAGCGCCGAAGCGTGTCCGTCAACGACTACACGCATTCTACGCCCATGCAGAAAGCCGGAAATCCACGAACACAGGTTGCCGGGCAGACCGTATGCCGGAAGCTTGGACAGAAGACCTCGGTGCCAGACCCTATCAAACGCCTTGGCAATGTCGAGGCTCACAGCAAGAGCCTCGCCACGCCGGTCAATCGCCTCACCCCAGCGATGCAGGACAAACGCTAGAAGATCACCCGTTGATCGATTTTGACGGAATCCGTATTGTCGGTCACTGATCAACGAGTGATCCTCCAGGTAGCGGACCAATTGAGCGTTTATGATCCGCTCCATGACCTTACACATCACTGAGGTGATAGCGATAGGGCGGTAATTGGTAGGGTCCGACCGATCACCCTTTTTAGGGATTGGTTGCACATTGGCCTCCCTCCAAGATTCCGGCACAGCACCTGTGCGGTAGGACACTCGGTAGAGGCGAGTTCGTTTTACGAATAACTTATTCTAAATCAGTAACTAGTAGTGGCAAATTAATTTTACACTACATAAACGAAAACATAAAAAAATTAAAATAAGTATGCCAAAGGGTTCTAAGTCATGTACTTGCCATGCACAATTTTTTTCGTGACGCTAAGCGATTCCACCCAGTATAAATCTGACCTAAGGCTAATTCTGTGTCTAACAGATATTTAGCAACTTATTTCTGTTCTTAGGTAAGGAATTCCTAAAAAACGTCAATATTGCATAAATACTAGGCCAAAAAATAATTGCAAACAATAAAAGAAATCTGAACGCACCGCATGTTATTCTGCAAGCTTCGTTCACTTTTGTTGTATGAGTAGACATAAAAAGTAGTATATCATGAAAATTAGTACAACGGTGTAGTTGTAAAAGTAACAGAAAGGATAGGATAAACTGGATTGGTAAACATAAAACAACACAATATAATTCAAGGATTGTTTATTAACTTATTTAAATTTGTAACCAAACTATTATTGAACTGAAAACCTATTTCTCTGATCGATTAGTATTATGAATGGAAGCAAATCATAAGCTTCAAGTCCAAACGAATTAGAATTCCATTCTTCTGAATTAACTACCAATTCGTAGATTTATTCTTGAGTGGCAACATAATTGCGTTTTATTATTACATCCTTTAAGTACCAGATATTTTTTACGATTTTTGTATTTTTTACAAAAAAATAACTATTAAATTCCGAGCAGAAATATATTTTTCAATTTAATCTTCGCTTTCCCCCTTCATATGAATGTTATCATTTTAGTTATATTTAAATAATGCTGCTTCCATGTTTTACCACGCATAATGCTTTTATACCTACAAACAATAAAAGAAGGTAAACATAAAAAATATCTACACCTTAAATTTCCTTTGGCCTTCCTAATATACTCCGGAAAAATGTAAAAGTACGCCTTCAATGCACAACTTACTTGAATGTTTTGATGTACCCAACATAGTCAGGTTATAGATAATCGGGTCAGAATGATGTCATAGCGCAAACTATAATTTTAAAAGTGACGTAGCTATTTCCACATTAGTGGCAGGGTGTTAGGCGCGCTCTGTGGTATTACAGTGATATAATTGTAATTACTGTGTAATTTGTGTTTGAAAAATGTCGTATTATCAAGAAAGAGTAGCTGGTATGTAACTATGTACTGTTGTTATCTATGTAAATTATATTATCGGCTTTTATTCATATCTCATTGCTATTGGGTTTTATGTTAGAGTTAAAAATCATAATACTTACATATATAAAAAGTATTATTAATATAAAAAAACATCGGCACAATTTAATTATTAATCTCTTAAATAACAAATAAATTATTATCCTCTATGCCACTTATATTTGAATTTTATATATGTGGCTTGCCGTTAAAGTACCTATTTAATTGGTAAAAACAAATTAAATTGCACAAAATCAATACCTAGCATAAAAACAGCTGTTTAATGTATGATGTCATGTCACGTTTGGTTATTGCAACACAAGGGCACACGACTCGTTTCAATGCCTTTGCCATATTGTGGGGTCAGAGGAATAGGGTCGTATGAGCCATTAGAAGTACCTTTTTTAAAAATAAAACATTAGAAATGAAATCATTGAATCTTCAAACTAGTAACTACCCACGTTATTAACGCACTATCGTTATGTTAATGAATTGTTAACGGCTGTACACCCGCGGGACCAAAATACAATGGAATACGCAACTGATTCGATAGGTACATTAAATAAAAATCTAAGCATGAAACTACTAACCTTGTTTTGAATTATCATAATTTTCCGTTTCATAAACAATTGAAAAACAATAACTTTACTCGCCATTGTTTGCCGGTTTTAACTCAGATTTATTTGATTTTGATCGAGACCTATGACCGTTATTAATTTATTATGTTTATAAATGCGTTGTTTAAGTTAAGAACTGTGGTTACGGATCGCGTCATCATAGGTGGGTTCATATTTAAATTTTACCGCGACAGACGCGAATATCGATCAAGAGCGTGAAAGCGTAACCCCTGCGATCACCAAGTTTGATAAGTTCATATAACGAGTATTATGTTAATGCTGTAAATATTTATAAGAGATACTTATTTCGTATCGGCTTTAGGTATTATCCTTTTCAACTGCATAAGTAGTAGAATGCCTTAAATTCTGCTTGAAATTCAGTACCATAGGATGGCCTATATTATGAATGGAAAATAAATATCCTTACAATTAATATACTCCAAGGTTTTACTGGTGGTAGGTCTCATATGTGAGAGGCCGCCTGGGTGGGTACCTCCGCAATGTCTATTTCTCCCGCCAAACAGCGGTGTGGATGCACTGTTGTGTCTCGGTTTGAAGGATATTGTAGCCATAGTAACTACTGGACATATTGAGACTTAACATCTTATGTCTCAGGATGGCGAGCGCAGTGGAATGCCAAGAATTGCTTTGTAATTCGAGGTGTTGTTTGCTTCTGCTACTGTTGATGAGCGGTCGTATCGCTTACCATCAGGCAAATAGCATGCCTGTCTTACGATTCAGTGAAATAAAAAAATCGCGTCTTAAGGAGTCGGTTACAAACATACAAACAAACATACAAGTAAAGCTAATATAAAGCGTGTAAAAAAGGGAGACATACAACAGTGGAATAATTACTAAGGTCGGCCAATGCCGTTATCAATTGCCAAGTGCCAACACGATCACATTGACTGATGGAAAGCGCTTGAATATTTAAATACAAATTAAGGACTAAGCACGATAACCTAGTACCAACATACCTACTCGGTAATTCATTGGTGGTAAGTCTGTCATATATGAGAGGCGACATGGGTAGGTAGCACCGCAATATCTATTTCTCCCGCCAAACAGCAGAGTAAATGCATTGTTTTGTTCCGGTTTGAAGCACACTGTAGCCAGAGTAACTATTGGATATAAGGATACTTAACATTTTATGTATCAGGATGGCGAGCGCAGTGGAATACCAAGCAATGCTTTTTTAAATTGTTTGGTTTTGCTACTGTTCATGAGCAGCCGTATCGTTTACCATCAGTTGATTGATATGCTCGTCTCGAAATAAAAAAAATATTTTATTATATCTATATACTAACAGGATAAATTCATTCCACATGTACAATTTGAAAATAAACGAGGGTCTGTAGACATAAAAAATAGTTAAATAAAAATTGATCAGACTTGGTGCAGAATAAGTAATGCACATTAAATGTACCTTTGTGCATGTAAACGATGGTCTAATAATTCAAATAATTATTAAAGTCAGTAACAACACTAACAATAGGTACACGAAATGAGCTATCAATGATTGTAAATACACAGTAGATACACCATACAAATTCTCACAGAAGTAGAGTCGTACAATATGTAAGATAACCGAAATATTATTAAAAGATTAATTACACCTACTTCAAAATATCACAATAAAAAAAGTATATTAGTTCATTTATTATCTATGCCAACGCAGTTTGCACAGGCGGGAAGAAAAACTTTTGGCGGGAATCCGCGCGGGCAAAATCGGCGATAGACGTCAAAGGTGGTCTTATATTGCACATATTGCTGGAATTATATAATATAACTATATCCTTAAAGTATAAAATATATTGATGTTATTCGTTATAAACATGTTATCATTAAAAGAGTAGATATTATTTCTAACAGTCAGAAGTGACAAAGTATATCTACGTGCCCGGTGCTGCGGTCTCCTGAACACCGGATCTTTAAGGTCAGATCTTAAAGTGCTATTTGGCTTCTATATGGCCATATAACGATTCGCTGCCGCTTGTTTGGTGTCTAACCCAAATGACGAAGGATTTGCTGGCCATAAAGCGCAGTGGTGGCCTGCATGAGTGGGTTAATCTGTGCCCGCAAGCGACGAATTTATTGATGATTTAACTTGTTCCTGATTATCTCGTACGAGTGGTACGTGCCTGCCTGGCTAGGTGCGTTTGCGGCGTTGATCAACTGCACACGTTTTCCTGCTGGAAGTTGAGTGAAAGTGATTTATTATTTTTCTACTTGCATTAAGTATAATAATTATATCAGTGTCGGTGTCGATAATTTTTGAGTGAAAAATAATTGACTTGTTTGATTAACTTGTAGTTAATGATTTAATTTTAATTGTTATTTGATTATTGAATTTTGTTTTGTTTAAGTTTTTACTGTTAAGATTTAAACTACAGAGAATGTGAATATTTAGATATAATTCTCTATGGATTTAATGCTTTGATATTTACTGCAGGTGTTTATTATTTTCTTAAATGCATTTAAATATTCTGATAGATATTTTATATTGATTGTTATCGCACACATACTGCCACCGTGTATTTATTAAGTTTCTGTTTCTACTTTGAGTCATTTTCTCATTGCATCACTAGTAGCTAGATATAATGGGAAGATCTAAGCGGAAAAGGCGGGAATCAAGCGTAGATAGTACCTCTACGTCTATAACAAATTCTAGTGGTATTGATAGTGACAAATATGATCGTATGTCGAAATGTAGGAAGAAACGTAGTCGTCGCCATAAGCGTTCTCATCGTCATAAAAGACGCGTTGAAAAACGAACAGATTCTGAACGGGTCTATAGGTCTCACAATAGAAATGTTAGACGGGAATTTACCAAAACTCCCCCGTTGGCATCCCAGGTTCAGGCTAGTAGATTACATACACCTGACGTTGCTGATTTTCGAATTGATCCTGTATTGCAGAACAATAACAGTGTAACAAATAATGTTACTACATTAAATAGTCCCAGGAGCGATTCTGTGCCGCTTACTTCAAATTTTTGGGCTCAAAGCAATTTTCCAGTTGCATTTAGTGTAGTTCCAGAATTTGATCCTAGTGATAATCGTCAGACAATAGAAAATTGGATAAACAAAGTTAATGAATGTGCACAGATCTATTCTTGGAATGATCGTCAAGTTTGTCACTATGCTCTTCCTAAACTAAGTGGTTTAGCCAAAAAGTGGTATCAAGGATTGCCCTCAGTCCTGTATAATTGGGATCAATGGATACAAAAATTGAAGCTGGCTTTCCCGTCAAATGAAAATTACGGTGATTTATTAACAGCTATGTTAAAACTTAGGTGTAGGTTTGGACAACCTCTTGAACATTATTATTATGATAAAATTGCTCTTATAAATAAATGTGAAATAACCGGGAAGAAGGCAGTTGGTTGCCTCATTCATGGCATAGATGACAAGTTTGTACGAATGGGAGCAGGGGCTTGCATGTTTGATGAACCAGAACAGGTCCTCAATTACTTGCGCACGGTATCTCAACATGAAAATAACACACCATCTTACAACAATCGTAATCGAAATAGTAATCAAGTTAGACAATATAATAAGGTAGCAAATGAACAATCGAAAGGCATTAATAGCACAGACACAATTAGATGTTTCAATTGTAACGAGATAGGGCACATAAGTTTAAAATGTAGTAAACCAATAAAGAGGTGTAGTTTTTGTTTAAAGTTCGGCCATGAAACCAAAGATTGTCGTAAAAGAAATAGTGGCAAAACCGATGAAGTTAATCAAAATAATAGATTAACGGAGCAAACTAAAAGTATTATGTGTATTTCCAATAATATTTCTGATGATGCAAAATTTTACAAAGATGTTACAGTAGGTGATATTACTTTACAAGGATATGTTGATCTAGGTAGCAAATGTACTCTTATACGACAGTCTGACGCAAAACGTTTACATGATAGTTGGGACTCAGATAATTTACCTATATTACAGGGTTTTGGCAATTCCGCCGTAAAACCAATAGGTAGGTTAATGGTAACTTTACAAATAGGAACTGCTAAGGCCGAAACAGAAGTCCTCGTAGTAGAAGATTATTATTTAAAGACATCAATTTTGGTTGGGCAATCCTTTACAGAAAAACCTAACGTGATACTTTTAAAAACAAAGGATGAATTAGTTTTTATACCAACCCCAGATGTGAGTAATAATGATATAAAGATTAAAGTGTATGCAGAAAATGATTATGTTATTAAACCTAAAACTACTATGCCCATTGGTGTCACAACAAATAATAATTATTCGGGTGGACTATTTATTCAATACGATCTACGATGTTTACCTAATAACGAGTACATTGTTTTGTCAGGTCTCTTTCAGTTTGAAACAGGTAAAGGGTATTTAATGGTAACTAACTTATCAATTAAAGATTTAAAATTGATTAAAGGATCTTTGTTAGCTCGTGGTCAGCTATACCAAGAAGTAAATACTGAGTATGTAGGTATAACAACCGAAACAAAAGAGTATGACCCCTTACCTTTAGCGGATGTAAAGATTAGTGCGATAGTATCAGAAAAACAAAAACAAGAGTTATTTAATTTATTGCAAAAATATAGAGATTGTTTTGCAATGAATTTGAGCGAACTAGGTAAAACGAATCTGTCTGAAATGGAAATTACCCTAACTGATAATAGACCTGTAATATATAATCCATATAGAGTTTCCCAGAGTGAACGAGAACATTTGAATAAGATTATAGAGGATCTACTCTGTAATGGTATAATACGTGAAAGTTCTTCTGATTATTCAAGTCCTGTAATTTTAGTCAACAAGAAAAACGGTGATAAACGTCTATGTATTGATTATAGATCATTAAATAAGAAAACGCTTAAAGATAAATATCCATTGCCTCGTATTGAGGATCAATTAGATAGGTTAGGCGGTAATAAATATTTTACAAGCCTCGACTTAACTTCCGGGTACTATCAGGTGCCAATGAGTGAAACGAGTAAGCGGTATACTGCATTTGCGACTCCAGATGGCTTGTATGAGTTTGAAAGGATGCCATTTGGACTTGCTAATGCACCTAGTGTTTTTCAACGAACCATTAACTCAATGCTGAAAGGCAAACAAAATTTGGCATTAGCATATATGGATGATCTCTTAGTGACGTCACAAACAATAGAAAATGGCCTAGATAAACTGGAAAAAGTTTTCCAATTGTTAAGGTCAGCTCAACTTAAATTAAATTTAAAAAAGTGCGATTTCTTTCAGACTTGTATAAATTATTTGGGCTATGATATTAGTGCAAATGGTATTCGTCCTGGATTAGCTAAAATCCAGGCGGTAATCGATTTCCCCATACCTAAAAATGTCCATGAGATTCGACAATTTGTTGGTCTCACTAGTTATTTCAGACGCTTTATTCTTAATTTTTCAATGATAGCACAGCCTTTAACGAAGCTTACAAAAAAAAATGCGGTGTGGTGTTTTGATAAACCGCAACTAGATGCTTTTATGGAATTAAAAGCAAAATTAATGACTAGACCTGTTTTAGCTTTATATGATCCCCAGGCAGATATAGAAATCCATACTGACGCTAGTAAAATTGGTATTGGAGCAATATTGATGCAACAAATCAATTCAGAATCATTCCATCCTATAGCATATTACAGTAGACAGACGACTTCAGATGAGAGCAAACTACATTCATACGAATTAGAGACCTTGGCAGTAGTTTGTGCTTTAAACAGATTCAGAGTCTATGTTTTAGGAAAGACATTTAAAGTTGTAACTGACTGTGCGGCTATACGTAGTACGATGACTAAAAAGGATTTAATTCCGAGAGTAGCACGGTGGTACTTGACTATGCAAGAATATAATTTTACTGTAGAACATAGAGATGGGGCTAAAATGAGTCATGTTGATGCACTGTCACGCAACCCCGGTACCTCTGAGTCTAAAGAAGTTGTAGATGTTGTTGATATTTTGTCAATAGATGAGGATGCGTGGCTGGGTACAGTGCAGGAACAGGACTCAGAAATACAAAGAATAATGAGCATCTTAAATGATTCAGAGACGAAGGACATTATTGAGGTTCATAAGAACTATAAAATAAAAAATGGTCGTTTATATAGAATCGTAACGGATAAAAATAATCAAGTCAATTTAAAATGGGTAGTTCCAAAATCAGTGCGATGGCAAATTGTTCGAATGAACCACGACGATGTCGGTCACTTCGGGTTTGAAAAGACATACAGTAGAGTAAATCAAATTTATTGGTTTAAGAAAATGCGACGATTTATAAAAAAGTATTGTAACTCTTGTTTAAACTGTGCTCATAATAAAATACCTGCTGGGGCTAAAGAAGGTGAACTTCATCCTATACCCAAAATTAGTAAACCATTCGATACGCTCCATACAGACCATTGCGGTCCTTTTCCTTTAAGTAAAAAGAAAAATTGCCACATTTTAGTAATTATTGATTCATTTACAAAATTTATATATATAAAACCAGTTAAAAATGTAAAAAGTAGTACTACTATTCAAGTATTTACAGAATATTTCTCATTGTTTGGAGTACCGCGTCGCATAATATCCGACCGTGGTACAAGTTTCACGAGTAAAGAATTTTCGGATTTCATTAATGCTAGAGGTATCAAGCATATTTTAAACGCTGTTGCCTCTCCTAGGGCCAATGGCCAGGTTGAAAGATACAACCGAACTATAGTCGATGCAATCACTACCGCTAATCACGGAAAACCTGAAAATGAATGGGATTTGCGCTTACCACAAATACAATGGTCTATAAATAATACCATTAACAAAACCACTAATCGCACTCCATCTGAGATGTTGTTTGGTGTTCAAACAACAGGGGTTTCTGACGGTTTCATGAACTCCGTAGTCTCGGAATCACTTTGTCCATTAAATCGAGACGAGATTAGATCTGATGCAGGGGCGCGAATTCAAATTAATCAACAAGAACAGAAAGAGCGTTTTGATAGATCTCACAAAAAACCAACCCAATATAAATTAGGAGATTTAGTAAGAGTCGAAAAAGATATTCGTACAGACCCGGGTCAGAGTCGTAAATTATTACCTAAATGTGTAGGACCCTTTCGAATCTCAAAAATTATTGGTAATGATCGTTATGAGATAGAAGATACTCCCATTACTAGAAAGAAGGGTTGCAAACCGTATAGATCGGTTTTTGCTGTTGATAGGCTATATCCTTGGTTAGTGTTTAGTCACGATGTAGTGTCAAGTGACTCAGAGTAAAAAGAGAGGAACTTAAGTGCTAGTATTGTATATTTAAAATGAAGCGATGAATAATGTTAATAAATCTTTTACTAGCGTAAAATGTTATTAAAAGTAAACACTGATGTATGTAAACCAGGAAGACATAAATGATGACAATATGTTTTCTATAAGTTACAGTTAAATAAGAATGATTGTGAAGTGAATTGAAATAGTTTTATACTTCATATTGTATATTATAACATTGTAGTAACAGTATGAGTAAATGGTGTTATGAAAAGTTATATTAAATATACAGTTAAGACAAATAAATAGAGAAAACTCAGTGAAGTTTATGAATTAACTATAACATGATTATATAAATATTCTAAAGATGATAAAATGTATAGTCAAAATATAACCAAAGTGATGATTAATAATGAAAAATACCAGATTATTAACTATAATGTTGATAATAATAATTAGAGAGTTATAAAGAAGAGATATTTTATGTTACAGAGATTGACTGTTTTGTTGCAATGTATTTATTCAAATTCACAAATTACTTTATAATATTCAAATGTAAAAGAGAGATGTAACAAACTTAGGTTTCTGAGAGATGCTTGGTTAATAAAAGAGTGAGCCTCTATGGGTGAGAGTGCCCATAGTCGATGTTAGTTTTAAGAGTGAGTCGCTATGGGTGAGAGTGCCCATAGTCGATGTTAGTTTTAAGAGTGAGTCGCTATGGGTGAGAGTGCCCATAGTCGATGTTAGTTTTAAGAGTGAGTCGCTATGGGTGAGAGTGCCCATAGTCGATGTTAGTTTTAAGAGTGAGTCGCTATGGGTGAGAGTGCCCATAGTCGATGTTAGTTTTAAGAGTGAGTCGCTATGGGTGAGAGTGCCCATAGTCGATGTTAGTTTTAAGAGTGAGTCGCTATGGGTGAGAGTGCCCATAGTCGATGTTAGTTTTAAGAGTGAGTCACTATGGGTGAGAGTGCCCATAGTTGATATTAGTTTTAAGAGTGAGTCGATATGGGTGAGAGTGCCCATTTTCGATGTTAGTTTATAGAATTGATATTATTTTCAAGAGTCAAAGAGTGATTGTTTTTTTTTTTTTTATGTTCCATTTGGTGTTTATTTTTGTTTCTTTTCTTTCTGTATGATCTCTTATATTTTGTTAAACGCGAGGGCGCGTTTGACGTCAGGATTAGCCGAATGTAAGATAACCGAAATATTATTAAAAGATTAATTACACCTACTTCAAAATATCACAATAAAAAAAGTATATTAGTTCATTTATTATCTATGCCAACGCAGTTTGCACAGGCGGGAAGAAAAACTTTTGGCGGGAATCCGCGCGGGCAAAATCGGCGATAGACGTCAAAGGTGGTCTTATATTGCACATATTGCTGGAATTATATAATATAACTATATCCTTAAAGTATAAAATATATTGATGTTATTCGTTATAAACATGTTATCATTAAAAGAGTAGATATTATTTCTAACAAATAGTTTGTATGAATAAATATTAGGATTTAGTCCATCATCATGTTGTCGGTAGTATCTACTTAAACTTCATGCTTCAGACGTTAGTCACATAAGATGTGTTTTTATCAACGTAAACAAAGACGTTCCTATATTCACTTATCGGTGGTTGTTATAGTTTCAGAATATGAGGTTATGTTTAACTGCGATATCAACTGTCTTGCGGCTTTTTTCACCTAATGTACAAAAAAAACCGGATGATTATTTCGAATCCATTGACAATACTGTACAATTTTACATAAACACTGCTTGATTGTTTTATACCCAATTTGCATTTGGTTAATACATATTTTCTAAAATTATAATATAGTCAGGATATAAAATATTCATATGTGTTCTTAATGACTATGGAAGTTTAATGGTGGTAGGTCTCTCATATGTGAGAGGCCATCACGTAGTGTCTATTTCTCCCGTCAAACAGCAGTGTAAACGCACTGTTGTGTTTCGGGTTGAAGGGCATTGTAGCCAGAGTAACTACTGGACATATTGAGACTTAACATCTTATGTCTCAGGATGGCGAGCGCAGTGGAATGCCAAGTATTGCTTTGTAATTCAAGGTGTTATTTGGTTTTGCTACTGTTCATGAGCGGTCGTATCGCTTACCATCAGGCGAACGGCATGCTAGTCTCGCCATTCATAGCAATAAAAAAAAAAATATGTAAAATTATTATATTGTTTCAAACACCCCGACAATTATTTCTTCGCCATGTAGGTAAATTCTCACACATAATATGTAAAGATGTTTCTGCCACATGCAACAAACGATGTCGATCGTAAAGTTCATTACCCTGAATGTGTTACACAAAAAGGCAATTACAAGTCTTATCTTATACGGAAATTATATCTTTTGTGTTATATCGTATAGAGAACATACAACCTGGTGTAAAATTACAACCGCTAGACATCACAGCGAGACATAACTGACTCAACGTGATCGCGTGTTCATTGTTCCGTAGTTTCCGTACCATGTGAGAGTCAATACATAATATAAACTTAGACGTCGCATTGATCTGGGATTATTTTATTATCTACTTACAGCTTACGACTAAGTACTGTACGCTTTCTCGAATCTATTACTGAACTAATGGCGAATATCTATCACATGACTATTACTAGGACATCAAGGACTCTCAAGAACGTATTTCAACAGCGGACACTCGAAATTCAAATTTAGTATTACGAAAGAGGGAGACGCAATTCGCCTTCGGGAGATTGAAAGGGACAAAAAACTGTAGTACACCCGTTGTTCATACTAGTGATACATGTAGCCCTGGTATTTAACAAGGGCGTCGCCAAGGGGGAGCAGGTAGGAGCAGCTGCCCCCCCCCCCCCCCCCCCTAGAGATTAAAAAAAAATGCCAAATGTAAAGCAACAAAATCTTTGACTTGACTTGCCTACTTAGTATTTTTTTTGCATATCGCTGTAGATGTAAGGCTCGTACTTCAAGTGAAAAGCTTCATGTGCTCTTTACTTTACCTACAATTATACCAAATATACCAATTATGCCTTAGTATATTTGGTGCTAAATTCTCAAATGCCGATACTACTCTACCCACTCTGCGTTGTTGGGATTAAAAATATCTAACCGAATGCATATTGTGTGCTAATGGAACCGCACCTTGACCCGATATGTAAATGAATGTAAACACATTTCGCCATGTGTCTGGCAGTAGCAAGTAGACAGATAATGATTCAGTTCACCCACATTTAACTCAAAACTACCAATAATAGACTGTATTTTAACGCATTCTTATAAATGTTATTAATAATTGTAGTACCAAATGAGCTGTGAAATATTTTGTGTGTTTATTACAGTTTAATTTGAACAAAATTATAATTTCGAATTCTATATGTAACCATTGATACATACTTACTATTACATTAGACATATACTTAATTATAATGTTTTCAATACATCAGCATATAGCGTAGGGGTAAAAAGGAACTAAAAATAATAAAATATATTAATCAGTCTGGTTAAGAGCCTACATTTCGGCTATTCTATCTAACCTTATAAGCCTGGTCAATTCTGTATACAGCGTGACTACTGCATACTACTTCAAACATCGCGGAGAGAATTATAATAATGCATAGCAAAATATCTTTGTTCCAGGGGCTATTCCACCTCCGACACTCACAGATAAGTTAAGACTATACCATGTAGAAATGAACCCGTATGGTCACAGGGTCCTATTGATCCTCGAGGCCAAGAAAGCCAAGTACGAAGTATACAAACTCGACCCGTTGCGGCTGCCTGAATGGTTCAAATCGAAAAATCCTAGGTGTAAGTATTTATTTTTATAAGCTTCAGTAACTTCGTCTTACTGGCGTAGATGCTACAATATTTATGAACGAAAACGCAGGGTTGATTGCCTCAAAGAGTATATGATGGTTAATTACCTTGCACATAGCGAGAACATTAAAGATAGCATGAAGTGGCCGAAACTGGGAAAAATGTGAACTTAGAAAATTGGGAACTATATCCAATCTTTGGAAAATATATAAATATAAACTAATATTTTAAAGAGGACAGATTTGATTGCTTGCTTGCATTAAATAAACTCTGATACTACTGAACCCATTTGAAAAATGCTTTCACCATTAAAATTCTACATTATTCCTGATGATAAGCAACAGAATTTTTCAAAAAAAATTATGTGCACTCGGGCGAAGCCGCTATATCATATGTTTTCGGGAAGTGGGCGCAATATTACTTTTCCTACATCCAATATAATATAAATTTTCTTCCTTCCAGTAAAAATTCCGGTGCTAGAAATACCAACAGACCACGGAGACAGATATTTATTTGAAAGTGTTGTGATATGTGATTACCTGGACGAGAAGTACACGAGGAACCCTCTCCACTCCAGAGACCCGTATGTTAAGGCCCAGGATAGGCTTCTAATCGAAAGGTTTAATGAGGTAAGGTACTTACAAGAATATCTAACATTGTTTTATAATACCATTTGTGGAAATTTACTCTTGCAAAATATCTAGAAGATTGTGCTTCAGTGTATTCTTAATCCATGCGACAACAGCCAGTTTAAGTTATAGAGTAGTATGATCTTTTAAAAAATCCTAGGAGTTTTCATTCCAAAAATTGATCGTTTGTTTGGCCTGTAAAAACTACGTATTGCTTTAAGACTTTAAAGTATAAAGTAAAATTACCCAAGAGATCCCTCAAAATTTGTATCGTAAACCTATCATTATTTTCGTTTAAATTCATTAACAAAAACAAGGCCACAGTCATCATCAGCCAATGATTATCCTCGGCGGAATTTAAGCATTCTTCAAAGATTCCAAATAGATATATAAGCGTCTTGGATTCAGTATTCTCCAACGTCACCCATTATCATTATTAATTACTAGCTAGAAACGTTTTTATTGTAAATGTTTTACATAATGGCACTTTCAACAATTTGCGCGAGCAAAGACCTTGTGAAATGGCCAAGAAGGATTATATTGATAATTATTATATCACATAACTGTACGTGTTAAGACTCTATTAAGTCATATCTTATCTTTCATATCTACAATAAATAAATTAAAAAAATTAAAACATGGATGTGCAACAATGCACTTGTTGTACGAAGGTAATCGCAGACAACCTTGGGTTTTTTATGTAACTGAACATCTTAATAAAACTGCAACTGTAGATTCAGTGTAATTATATACTTTGTGGGGTTTTTTCTAATGAGTAATGAGTAGTCTAAATTATCGTCACGCTTGTGGTGGTTTGTCAGGAGATAGCAAATATAACCACATAAGACTTCAACTGAAAATAAAGGCATGCCTGATTAAGAATTAAAAGCTTAGCCCTATTATGAGGCTGTTCATTCATCGACATTCACGCCACCACTTGAGCAACGTGCGCCATGCACTTTAATATTGATAAGTGAGAAAAGACCACTAAAAAGACAAAGACACTTAAGTATACGAAATTCTTATATAATGTATCGTAGATAAAACTCACGTTATTGCAAGATATTGTTTGAACATGAAGTGACTTCATTATTTAATTGCTTTATTTAAAAGTTAAGTGTTGGATTCACCTGTGTAAATCGGACTACGTCCGCATGACTGTCTATCGGGACATTAATAAACTTACCATCAGAGTAGTGTTGCTCGGGTCAGAATAAAACAAATGAAATGAGAAATATACACACATACATAAACTCACGCCTTTTTCCCCGAAGGGGTAGGCAGAGGTGCCAGGACCCCTACATTTCGCCTTGTATGTTCCGGCCCACGATGTGACAGGGGGCGAGCCTATCGCCATATTGGGCACAAATTCCTGACTCCGGGCTAATAATGAATAGAAAAATCCAATATCACTTTGCCCGACCCGGGATTCTTAACGCGAGACCTTAAGCTTTATAACCGTACCGTAGGACAACTACGCCACCGAGGCAGTCAAAAAATGGGAAATATAACGATTAAAAAGTCACATATACTGATACTGTGGAAGTTTATAGACGGATTGTTTTTTTATTGCATAGGTTCGGCAAACGAGGAAACAAATCACCTGATCACTGTCACCTATGAACATCCACAACGCTTGGATCGGAGATGTTTTGCCAAGCCATCAAATTGGGTAGGGATCGGGAAAGAACAGGAAAAGGGTGTTGGGCATACAAGAATCTCACTCACCGAAGGGAACGCGACAGCAACACTGCCACTTCTCGACGATCTCCTGTGAGACAATGGTACCGACTCGGTCGAGCCAATTCATGCATGCATGAGTCATGACTGACAACGGCATGAATCTACCACGTAGCATAGTTCAAAAATACTCGTGTCAAATAATTCGTCTATATTATTTATTCGTCGGTGTCATTGCGTTGCGTGCTGCTGTTGATCCTGGCTTGCAGAAGTTGCAGTGGTGTGTGTGAGGGTGGAACAGTCTCCACAAGTCGTCTATATTATATTCCAATAGAACATTGTAATATAATAACACCTGTGAAACATTTGTGAAGTGTTCTTGTGAATGCATTCAGTGTGAAACAACCTCGTCCATATCCATATGAATAAATATTTCGACTTTGACCGTGACCGTTAGTCATGGATACGTCTGTACTGTATTGTAATTTTACGCCGGCTGTGGTATATTTACACGGGGTTACTAGACAGATCGCTTCGAGACAAATATTCCGGTCAATTCCAAACGCTAGTTACTTTTGCTTGATGGAAGCCCGCGACATACTTACGTGGTTTGCTATGGCATATCTTCCACCTTTTGACTTCATACATTCCCAATCGCTTTCACAAGTCCTGCCTAAAGAGCGGATTTACTGGCCACGTTTAGCTATTTAATCCTTGTATCCTAGCGGCTAATTGGATAGTTATCACCGCTTTGGCCTCCAAACAGCATTGTGTAAGTACCTACCTACTTAAATATACTGCGTGGTACCTACACGACAGTTTCAATATGTAGGACAGTGTTGCTAGTGCTTACGCCGATCTACGAGATTTAACATCCAGTGTCTCAGGTAGGTGTTTTTCACCGTATGTGTGGTGGTCACAATTCGAGCAGATACTTATTTCTTAAACTGAAATAGTTTCCCCATTAGTTTATATTTACCGAAATTTTATTAGTAGATAGTCGCTATTTCGCCTAGAACAATAACACCTTAGACCGCTCTGTGACCACGAAAGCTGTAGTCTTAAAAAGTCGGAAAGTTTATAAAAAAAACAAGATTAAAGATAAAATTCGTTTTATTTTATCTCAAAGTCTGTAAGCTTGTTAACATGTATTTGTATCTGTATCTGTATCAGCCCATATACGTCCCACTGCGGGGCATGGGCCTACTCTACAATCGACAGTAAGATTGAGAGTGGTTAAGCCATATAGTCCACCATGTTGACCCAGTGCGGGTTGGCGGACTTACATACCATAGAAATTCTTATAAACCGCTATGGTATGCAGGTTTCCTCACGATGTTTTCCTTCACCGTTTTAGTGCGTGGTGATTGACTATCAATACACACATGACTCCGAAAAGTCAGAGGTGTGCCCTGGGATTTGAACCCGCAACCACCGTGACCAAACATGTATTTGGTACTTAAATATTATTTGTTTGTTTCAGTTAATAAAAGGCAGTTTGGAATGCTTCGACACGAACTTTGCATTTGGCAGTGAACAAATTATGCAGACATTAGACATTTTCGAAAAAGAATTATCCACGAGAGGTGAGACTTTCTCATAATCCGTTTTAAAATTAATAACTTTATGTATCTATGTAACCCATTATGTTCATTATTTATTTTAATTCCATTTCGTTTAAACAAAATCGAAACAGTAAAGTAATCATTATAACCTCAGCTGGGAACCTCAGTCATTTTTAACATTCATATTGGCGTACAAAAAACTGCGATGTGACGTCGCGTCGCGTTGTAAAAATATACGAACTTCGACGTCGCATCGAATGATCTTGCGATTTGCGCATTCTTAACAATTTGGTTGTTTTTTTTTCTGTATTTCCTAAGCAATAAGCGTTCCCGATTGGTTATAAGACACGCCGTGCAAACCGAAATCTCATCGCAGCAATTCGTGTCGCAGTTTTTGCGTTGCGAATTTGCAGTTTTGTGTAGATATGAGCCCTAAAACATTGACGTAACGTATATTCGTCAGACACGACGTACTTCGGCGGCAGTCGGCCGGGCATGCTGGACTACATGATCTGGCCATGGGTAGAGCGGCTCTACCTGCTGCGATGCGTCAACGAGAGGAAATTTGACGAGAAGAAGAACCTCTTCCCTAACTTCGTGAGTAGAATTATATTATAAATCGTAGTTCATAGTCTTGCTTCCATGTTCTCTATCTCTCCCTACCTCTCTCTCTCTGTCTCTTCAGTCACTGGATGTTCACTGCTAATCATAGACCTCCCCAAAGGATTTCCTTTCCAAGTTTTACATTTAGGGAACATTTTAAATTATTGAATTCTCTATAGGAGATAGGTTGCTCGCATACAAGCAACTAGCTGGCTAGGTAGATACTACCTTTGACTATTTCAGAAGTATCGTGTGATATCATGATTTAACATTTTCTATTACCATTTATTCCAGGCAAACTGGGGTGACTACATGCAGTTAGACGACGTGGTGAAGAAACACTCCAATTCCCCGCGAGAGTACTTCGAGTACTACAAGAACGCGCGGGCCCATTCAATGGGCTATTATTTATAGGAACATTTGTATTTAAATACATAAACATTACCCTTGCCAAGAAGTGCACAATAATCTCAATGTTTACATCTTATGAATGTGTTATATTGGTACATGTTTTTGACATTGGTAAAAATAACGCGATTGTGTGACGAAGATTTCTAGTCAGGACTTCATAAAGGTAAGGCGACTGTATCGCTCTACATACAGATACAATTAGTGTTGCCAGGTGTCCCGCTTTACGCGGGACGTCCCGCTTTTCAGGGGTTTGGTGACGCGTCCCGATTGAACCTTCGGCGGGACGCCAAATGTCCCGCTTTTTGACCACCCCTCTCAGAACGAATAAAAAACTAAATATTACACACTTTTTTTATAATCCGTACTGTATTTCGCGTTTTCCTACAATTCTTAATCTACTTAGTATCTAATTCGATTCTAAAGTTGTTTCCATAGGCTGATTTCAAAAAAATTCAGGACTTTGAATAAGTTCTTGCGGTTTATTCACGAATTCCTAGCTTTCTTATTTTAGATGGTAACACATGTGCAAGGAAATACTGTTAGTGAACTTATATCTTCGTGAATATTAGCTAGCTCCAATGAAAATTCCTTCGTTACAATTTCAAGTTTCATACCGCTTAGAGAGTATTTCTGGCGAATTTTACTTTACGACATGTACATGTAGATGTAATTTAAAAGAAAAACGCATCTTAACTTCACTTAATTCTCTACGAGCATTATCACGAGCATAATTTGTCAGAATTCATATGCAAAGGCGTGTTGGAAAATATTAATTTTCATCTTGGAAATAAAGATCGTTCTGGTAAATCGAAAAAGTTATAGTCTGAGAATTTAAGGAATAACTCGATGAAGACCAAACGCGAAGGCAAACGCTAGAGGAAAATGCAATTTTTTTTTTTAATTTGGAGTAACTTAAGAAACCTGTGCTTATTCCTTCTGGAAAAAAGGCGTCAATTTATGTATGTATGCATGGTATGAAATCATAGCGCCTCATGAATTGAAGCCTCGAGAGATATGGTACTTAGTCTGGTGGAGCTGCGCTTCCATTATTATAATAATAACCAAAAACGGCTATTATCTTTGAGAGCCTCCAGAGACGCGACGGTTTTCGATGTGATAAATATATGCTGCTAGAAAGAGGGAGGAGTACTAATGTGTGAAAGCAAAAAAATATATAATTCCCTCTTCTTTAATAGGCGTCCCGCTGAAGAACTCATAATCCCGCTTATTTTAATGTCCTGTCCCGAATTTTTAAAAACTAAACCTGGCAACACTATATACAATATATCCAAAACGGTATATCTTTTGGAACCTCGTCACAAAAAGAACCATTAAAAAGTCTCCCTGAATTCCACAGCTGGGTGAACGTTAAACCAATTTTATACGTATACAAAAGTTTTGTATAACTATAATTTATCAGGGGTGATCGGAAAGTGCGCGTATTGGGAGGAAGGGAGGAAATTGCAACACGAATGATAAAAAAAAATAATTAATGCACTATTTTGGCAGGGTAACCGCAAAGGACAGTTATGTATTTAACTGCTCTGTGAGTCACAGTAACGCTGTTTTTAATAATGACGCAATCTAGATCCATAAACAACTACCTACTAATATCCTTAGTGAAACACAAACCACAAATAAATACGGTAATTAAAAATAAAACATAATGAATCTTATAAAGTTATTTACGCACTAAAATGACTACAATGATTCAATAATATATTTACGGAGTTTTAAATATTAATATTTTACAATTGTGTCATTATTAAAAAGCAAACACTGAAATATTGTGTTCGAAAAAAAAGGAATTTTTAAAAATGTATCTCAAAAAGGACCCAGTTTTTTTTTACAAAATGACACTTAGCATTTTTAATGTAAGATCAAGTTGGAAGGATTAAAATAGGGTGAGTGGGCTCAATTTCAAAATATTAACAAGAAGGTGAAGATACTGAACAAACTTGGTAAAATTATTTCAAAGATTTTGGGATTATTTCGTGAGTCCGACACAAAAAATGTGTCTGACCATTAGGGGCCGTCCATTAATCACATGAACTTTTGACGTGACAACGTCTTAAATTAGGTTGCGGCTGGGAGTCACTTATGAAAAAGTGTAACGCCCGGTAACGTTACGATGAGTCACCGAACGAGAGAGAGGCCCGCCGAATGCCTTGCGTCTCTCTCCCACTCAACTATGATCTAATTATAGTTGAGTGATTAATTTAATTATATTCATATCAATAAATATTCTACCGAGAAAAAGACGTTGTCACGTAAAATCTTCGCCCGTAATTATTTAGAATTTTTTTTATACCAGTGGTGTCTAATAGACCCCCTTCCTCGCTTGTGATATTACGTGGGTTTTGTCAACCCCTTTCAATCCTCACGTGATTAATGGACGGCCCTTATCGATATTTTTCCTGGGTCCCTATATTTCGATTATCTCGTTTAAGACACATACACAGAGTATGATCGCCGTTGGCGTTTAATTATAGAATAAATTGCAATTAGTAGTAAGCATATAAAATAGCGTTTTACTATTACAAGTATTATAATACATTGACACACGCACAAATTCATTGAAAACGTCTATCTGCAGAGAGAACTTTAGGATATTGCACAGAGTCACTCCAGGTAATATATGAACCATAGACATAAAGACAGGCCTTTCCAAATGTGGCCGTTAATAGACTTTGTTTTCCTAGAAATTGTCCATAGTCAACTTCTGAGATTTATTTTATTCCACCAAAAAGTTTATTTGTATCCTTTAAACTCTGTCTTTACTCTTTGGTGCATGTTCTCTCTGCATATTGCATCCATACATCATACACTAATAATATATGTATATTGACTACAACTTAATTTTAAGAGACAACACACACTTTTATGTGTGATTTTATACACACAATACATCTACTAGTTTGTATTGTGGGATGAAATAGGTTTTTTTTAATGAAGTATGTAGTCGCATGAAAAGAAATGTTGCTAAAAAGCTATAATATAAAATATATTAATATGTAGTAAAATTCACTAACAAGCAAACTTCACTACTAATTCGCGACAAATATTAAAGATGCAACTTTGAAAGGTTTATCACATTTTTTTACCACTTATGGTAAAAGTTGGTCGCCCAGCGTATAGTGGTTGCTTATCCAGAGAAAGAAAAGTGTTCTTTCGTTGTTGATAAGAAATTATTAGTATTCATCCCTTTCGACGTTATTACAAACACAAATAATATTTAAATACAAGGAACGGTGAAAATTTATTAAAAAATACTAAATATGACAGGATTTTTTCAGGGGCGGCAATCACGATACCCTTTACCCTATTGTTGGGAGTACATACACTAAAATACTAGGCGAGCCTTTAGGATTTATGTCGTAAATTATGTAATTTGCACTTAGTATAAGGTTGTGTACTATAGTCTAAGTACGTCGATCAAATTGTCGTATTTTATATTGTATTTATAAAATGTATTTCTCTTCAGTTTTTAAGAAATTTTCTTTACTTATATCGTATGTTGTCTTCATTACGTTTGCTCAACAATGTGCAGTTTCATAAAAAAGGAATAAGCTATATCACAGAGATTATATATATATGTACTATGTTATTGCCATGGAATTACTATGTACTGGAATGGCATACATGTCTGAAATGATTTCGAAGGACAAGATTAGGCGTCGCAGTATCCTTGTCCTTATATTGGGTAAATTGGCAAAAGTAACATTAGCTTTGCTGAGAGAGGAGCACCGCTACATACTAGTAAATCTTTTCGGAGACCGTTTATTGCTTACATCTTTTGGGGATGAAAAATGAACTTTATTCCCTAATTTTAAAGTTTGTTTTTGATGTCTTTATAAAACGATAAGCATTCCGGATGTACGATAGTATGTAAAAAATCTATGGTTACATATGCACAAAACTGAGTCAATTCAATCATCGGATGGCTTGTATGGCACAACATTGGCCACTAGTCTCACAACATCCATCCGACTTTGAAACAGATTTCTTACAGCTCAAAAATACTATGTTAATACAAAAACTATATTAATAAAAAAGTACCAAGCACATGTAGAAGACGCATTATTATATTTTTAGTCTGATTAAAAGTTCGGCATTTTATAGCATTTATGTCATTTTGAAATTTTCTTTGAAATTGTTTTATGTACTTAAAGCCTTGTAATGTTTACAAAATATATAAGCTGGTTGTGAAAGGACACGCAATCCAAAATTATAATATACATGCCAGTGTAAAATTACTTTTAAAAAGAGCCGCACTGGGTTTAAATTACCTTGTCAATTCTGGCTGAAAAAAAGCTTTTCACAATTTTAGATAACGTTTATTGTAATCGTGGATATCGATGTCCTTTCTAAAGATCTATTTTTGTTGTTTATTAAATAAGATCTGTAAAACATATGAATACTCTAAATTTGTAATAAATATGTTTTGGCGGCTTTTTCTCTAATCATTTAATTTTATATAATATTCGTAGTCCTGTACACAATTCTCATCATCCCCCTTAGCCACAGTCAACTGTTGCTAGTAATTGGCCTCATTCATCAATACGGGATTCAGTTGTAATAAAGTATCTGAATTATTATATTTTACGAATTAATAACGTACATAACGACAAAAAATATAAATCGAGCATTCTACACCTACAGCACAAACACTAAAAAGGAAAAACCATTATGGAGTAAAGATGAGACGTATTTACGAAACCAGGTTTTAATACCAAGTATTCACTTTGAAGTACGGCGCCCTGGTACGAGCAAAAAATACTTACAAGTATGAAAGTATTGCCAATACGTCGATGTTCAGAGAGCTCTGGAAACTGCACATGGAAATAGTTGCATAGGAAAACGATCCATAACTTAATATAAATAAGAACCACAATCGTATCTGTCAATAACAAATACTTTGAACTTCAAAGTACTTTTTTATTCATACTATTTTGTCCCTTATATATCATAGAATACGGGTTAAATTCCTATGCAAGTATTTTATAGTCGCCGCGCCGCGGCTGGGATGCGAAGGGTTGCTGACTCATACTAACAAAATACTTTAAATATTTTAAAATTATATTTTAAAATAATATTTTAAAACCTGGTTTTGAACCCTAGTATTTTTACGTACTCGTACTCACAGACGACTAAAATTGCTCGTACTTAGAAGCCCTGGTACTTATTTTTGCAAGTATATCTCATCCCCATTATGGAATGTAGGTACACGTCTGGGAAACTAGGTAATTACGGCTAGAAATCTGGTTAAGATCGACGATTCTGGGCACAAGTGTTAAGAAAATTACAATGAATAAATAAATAAAATATACCCAACAGTCACACAGTCCTGAGTCCCTACCCCATACTAAGATCGAGTTTTGTGCCGAGGGTATCGGAAACTACAAGACACTTTTCGGTCCCACAAACACCCAGACGCGAAACAAATACCTGTGGTTCACACAAATATTTGTTTCGGTGCGGGGATCGAACCTGCGGCCTCTCCTTTCACAGCCGGCGTGGCGTCTAACCAACTGCGCCTGCGAGGCTGTCAAAAGTATCATGTTTGTTACTACAACAAAAATTGCTTCATTCAACTTATTAGTATTCATCACAACTTTTGTTTACTAAATTAGAAAATTAGATTCTGTTTTTCCTAAAACTGATGGTCACCCAATTAGAACGTGACACAAGCCTCCACTCAACATGTCTCGCTCGGCTCGTTTTTCCGATCAGAGTGCGCAGTCCTGTTTATATAAATTACGTCCATCGTCTATGATATAACTTGATTCTACGAAATACACATAGAGTAAAGTGGAAATACAAATGAGTTAGCAGAATCGAAACGCAATCTGTTCAGATTTCAGAACGTAGACGGAGAAACTAATAGACGGAGTCACATGTTCCATCCCTTTTACACAAAACGAAAGAGATTTATACATAACGTTCATGTAAGAAAGAGATGCAAGCTTTTGTAGCCTGTCCTTATCGGCGTAACCGCTTGACTCCAGGAAATTTGACGTTTTGGAGGCAAATATTTACATTATTTGGGGTGGCCAGCGGCTCGACGGTTGATATTCCCTGAAATAAAAATATTAAAGATTTTAACTACATATTAAAAAAACAAACCTCATTAATTATCTTTTATTTTTGAAACATTTTCTTTATATGTATTAACTGTATATGGTTGCGCAGTAGATATTGTTTTTGAAATAAAACTATTATTTACGGATTTTATCGCGGATTTGGGGTAAGTTTTGCTTTTTTTAACTTCTCCACGCGACATTTCGATTACTTTACAAATTTCGTGGTCACGGGGCGGACTAGATATTATTTTGTTATTAGCTTTTATTACAATAGTTTTTATTTTCAGAACTAGCTATTTACTTAAATTATGTATATGTTATACAGTGTTTTTATTAGTTCTGGGTGATGGCTGGTGACCCAGGCATGTATGTGTACTGTAGTTCCACTCAAAGTTAAAAAATCGATATTTTAGCAATAATATTTTTTTAAAGAGCGGTCAAAGTTTCCCGATACCTTAGGAAAAACGTGTCAACCTGGCCACACTCCCACAAATATCGCTATCTCATACTAGGTTACACGGTGGCTACCCCTGTGTTTCAGAAACATGACGTTCAGAAACGAGACACGTTGACACATTGTCGTAGACGGAGAAACTAATAGACGGAGTCACATGTTCTATCCCTTTTACACAAAACGAAAGAGATTTATGCATAACGTTCATGTAAGAAAGAGATGCAAGCTTTTGTAGCCTGTCCTTATCGGCGTAACCGCTTGACTCCAGGAAATTTGACGTTTTGGAGGCAAATATTTACATTATTTGGGGTGGCCAGCGGTTCGACGGTTGATATTCCCTAAAACAAAAGATATTAAAGATTTAAATTACATATTAAAAAACAAACCTCATTAATTATCTTTTATTTTTTAAACTTTTTCCTTATATGTATTGAACTGTATATGGTTGCGCAGTAGATATTGTTTTTTAAATAAAGCTATTATTTACGGATTTTATCGCGGATTTGGTTTAAGTTTTGTTTTTTTTTAATTTCTCCACGCGACGTTTAGATTCCTTTACAAAGTTCGTGGTCACGGGGCGGACTAGATATTATTTTGTTATTAGCTTTTATTACAATAGTTTTTATTTTTAGAACTAGCTATTTACTTAAATTATATTTATGTTATACAGTGTTTTTATTAGTTCTGGGTGATGGCTGGTGACTCAGGCATGTATGTGCACTGTAGTTCGACTCAAAGTTAAAATATCGATATCTTAGCAATTATATTTTTTTAAAGAGCGGTCAAAGTTTCCCGATACCTTAGGAAAAACGTGTCAACCTGGCCACACTCCCACAAATATCGCTATCTCATACTAGGTTACACGGTGGCTACCCCTGTGCACATTGTTTTGAGTTCTGTAGGGCGATTCACGTATTAAAATAAGTTCAGCTGCAGTGCAGTTGCGGTTAAGTTTCGATCAAAACAGTCCTTTTCGTATTCACGTAATTTTGACAACCGCTGTCAAATACGCTCGCGTCAAGTTCGCGTCACGCAAACGTTTTAGCGTATTCTACTGCTGCGCGTATATGTCAATCTCAAACAAATTTCATACATCTGACGTACAGTTGACGCGCAGCTCACGCGCAGTTCACGCGCAGCTAAACACTTACAAGAATACCATTTTGTACCAAAGCGTAAACTTAATTGTAACCGCACCGCAACTTGATCGGCGCGTCAAAAAGTTACGTGAATCGCACTATTGATCACAAGTCGCAACTTCAAAACGGAAACGTCAAGCTCTGTTATCAAAATTATCAGTGGCGAGTTATAACAAAAACATTAATTAAAATATCACATTAAATTAGTTAGTGTGTCACAATGCCGTTAATTCGTTCAGCTAGTTTTAATTTATTTATTGAAATATTGGTTCGGATTGCCTTGGTATCCGCTTTTTGGTAAGTTCATGCCATATGTTTAAAATTTTAATTAATCGAATAAGCAGAAGGGAATATCATATAAATATTATATTATTTTATCATTTTCTGGAATTTCCTGTTTGCAGTTCACCGATATATTTCATTTAAATTAAAAAGAAGAGCAAAATAAATATAGGTACATCATATTTTTTATAATGAAAATAAATATAATGTACTAAATTGTATTTATGTGCGCAGGCAAATATTGTTACTAAAAATACTCGTTTCTGTAAAAAATAGTGCAATATGTTCTTTCTTTCATGTAAATGAATAAAATTATGTTTTAAATGATGTCAACTTAAAAAATAAGGACAAATAATTAATATTTCAGAACCTTAATGTCACGTTTTTTTTATGAATCTCGTTAGAAGCATAGTTTTTAAATAAGAAATTAAACAAATTATGTTTTCAATGTTAAGATTAAAATACCAATATTTTTTGCCCCCATGGTTTTAGCCACAATCCTGATTTTCTAAAGTTAGTGAGCCACATCTCCAGATTTCAAACAAATATGTGCAGAACTAATACTGTTTTTTTCCAAGTTGTTCCTTTAACAATAGACAAATAGCCTTTAACTTGCCGTGATATTGCACTTTTCACTATCAGAATTTAGAATACTGGCTGCTTCATTTTTTTGTGAGATAGAGAAATAAAAAGTAGAATTCAGAATCTGACATAAAATAAGCTATGCACTTACACCCGTAAAACAGGTGCTGGCTCTTCAATGTATGTAACAAAGTAACTGTTTAAACATGAACATATTATTAAATTAACAAAAATGAAATATATTCTTAAATTGCCCTCAAGTGTTGTATATTTTATTTATACTAAGTTGATTTTCATCATTTTTAGCAAAATTATATTTTTTGTTAAAAATATATTGTACATTTAATGTAAATAATTTGAAGGCAGCAAAAGTTTATTCATGACTTCTATAAAATAAATTTTAGGTTTGGAATTTGAATTAAAATAATTTGAAGGCAGCAAAAGTTTATTCATGACTTCTATAAAATAAATTTTAGGTTTGGAATTTGAATTAAGATTACATAAAAAGGATTTTGCAGAAATGGCAAGATAATTTACTCACTGCCTATCTACCTGCAAACATAATCGAATATATTGCCTGATGGTGAACCCGCACCATTACTTGTAGGCTTTTACAATGTCAGGGTGACAGTCAATCTGCTGGTTACCATCAATTACCTAGTGTTATGAATTATATCCTCCTAGAACCCAGAGGATTTTGGAGCTCATAGTCATTATGGCCCCAAGGTTCTTTTTGAAGAACATTATTTTAAAACCTGTTGCAGCCTTAGTTGATGTTTTTATGTTAGGGTTAAGCCATTTGAAGTGAGACTTTTAGTGCTATGGTGTGACAATCAATAGATACTTTTATAGTTAAAATAATTTAATTTCTTTTGTTCTTTAAAATGACTTTGGTTTCATAATGACTATTTTTCATTACAACCCAAAATATCAAATATGTTGAATATGTCTTTTCAAATATTCGTCTTTGGGCTTATTCAATGCCATGGCCTGAAAAATTTAGGCATTTATGATAAACTCGGTTATGAGTATTTCAAAGGTGCTTTAGCCCTAGGATTTTACCACAAATGATATTTCCTCCACAGTAACAAACTTTATTATTATTTATTAATTAATAGACAGTTGTAAGACCTATTTTGGTTATCAAATGTTTTGTCACCTTTGCTCTTATTTAATTCAGAAGTGGTCCGAAAGGGACAAAACTATGCGTTTGTGGTAACTGACTACCTAAAAATGCCTTGGTATTCGAACCAACAACCATCATTTCGACGGCCGCGTCAGTTCCGTCATCTGGTCCCTACACTTATTTAATATCACGTTTATTTAATGTTGTTTTATTATCCAGTTATATGGAGACGATGACGCCGTTCGTCCGGGTCATACACAAGGAGGATCTGGAGTCGGTGTACAAATACCCTCGGGTAGACTCATATGTGCCCGGCGGGGCTCTCTGGGCCATAGTGCTGTCGGTGCCCTGCGCCCTCTCACTCTTGGCGTGGGCCGGCTGCAGCGATTGCAACGACGCCTTCGAGGTAAGTAATTGATGTTTAACAGTAGCGCAACGTCGAATACGTACAAGATAGACAGATTCTCGTTCACTCGCATTCGAAAGCACTCGCACTCGAAGGCACTCGCAACTAGAAATATATGTAAAACACCACTATGTACTCACAGACAAACCAAGCAATTGATTTTGTGAGACTAATTGTATTTATTTGTTATTTTCTCTTAAATATAATAATAAAAGAAAAAAATGACGTAGTTAAGTTTGTAAGAAGTTACTAGATGCGAAGGCTTTCGATAGGACTTTGTACATTTTCTTGGGAGAGGCATATTTTCGATACTGGACTTCTAGTACAGTGGCGCGCGACGCTTCATTGCGAGCGGACGTTACGAGCGATTCACGTTATTGCGATGTCAATTGTTTTAGTTCTACCCCCAAAAACTTTTATTAATAAAAATGAGTAAATATGATGAAGATTTGAGTATATCGAGTTTAAATAGTGAAAGTCCAATGGAAACAGAGGAAGTGAGGGACGCAGTTATTTGTGAAGATTCTTATAATAAAAGTGTAGACGGTACGAATCAAATATCAACATCAGTGCCTGAGAAGAGAATGAGGCCCGATAGTGAAGAAAATACTGATGATGCTGAATTTACAACAGTGCGGAGAAAGTCAAAACGGCTACATCGTAGTTCCTCGGGAAACCATGATAGTAACCGTTCGGCACCAGCGGAACTTTCGGAAAATAATCATGATGTGTATATATCATCTAAGGAACCATTGCCTAAACAAATTAGTTTGGCAAAAATGTTGAGAACAGAAAATATAAAAGGAATAATTAAAATAACCTATAAAAATCCGTACAGAGTATGTGTGCGTTTTGAAAAACGAGAAGATGCAGAAAGATTACTAACGTCAATAAAAATGAAAGATCTAGAATATAGATGCCAATTAGCACAGGAAGTGAATTTGTCATATGGAATTGTTAAAAATATCGAATTAGAAATAAAAGAAGAAGAATTAAATACTTTATTTACATCTGATCATGAGATAATATCAGTTAAAAGATTAAAGCGCTTCACAGAAGAGGGCATATGGGACGAATGTGAAACTGTGCGCATTTGTTTTAAAGGATCAACTTTACCGTCGTGTGTTGAAGCATATGGTTGTAAGTTTAGAGTGGAACCTTACACTTTCCCCGTGACACAGTGTTCAAACTGTTGGCGCTACGGTCACTTACGACGACAATGTACCATTAGAAAAGTCGTATGTCCAAAATGTGGTGGGCCTCACGTTAATTGTGAAACAACAGTATTCCGGTGTATTAACTGTAAAGGAGCTCATATGTCTTTGAGTAAGACGTGTCCTACATTTATAAAAGAAAAAGAAATACGACTAATAATGTCTTCAACAAATTGCACATATAAGAAGGCTTTAAATGTTTACCTAGTAGAAAGAAACAAACAGTGTAACATGTTTTTCGAGGAAGATTTCCCAGAAGTAGGAGACAAATTTGATAATAATATGAATTGTTATGCACAGAAAGAACCATTATACAGAGATACATTAATTAAAAATCATGTAAGGGAAAAAAAAGTAGATGAATCAATAGAAAGAAGTAGAAATACAACAGTTGTTCAATATAAAAAGAAAAAGAGAAATAACAAAGATTCAGCAGAGTACTTAGAAACAGAAGAACAGAGCGTCGAAGAGGAAAACAGAGAAACGCATGTCCAAGATGAAGAAGTAAAGGAAAAAGGAACCAGAAAACAAAGTCGATCCTTTTGGGAATTTTTTAAACAAGCTCAGGTGATTTTGACTTCTGACAAAAATCTAAATCAAAAAATCACTGATATTATGATGTTAGTAATTGAAGCTATTAGATATTTTTTGAAGAAAACTATTAACAGTGGTGAATTATTAAAAACTCTATTTAATACTATTTATGGAGGATAGAAACTTACAAAAATCATCTATAAACATACTTCAGTGGAACTCTCAAAGCCTGAAACCTAAACTAAATGATTTTACATGTCTGTTACTGCAAGAAAAGATACATATAGCTATAATAAGTGAAACTTGGTTGAGACCAGGCGTGCATACTCGCATAAGTGGCTACAATGTTTATCGAAAGGACAGGCAAGACTCTTATGGTGGAGTAGCAATTATTATCCACAAATCCCTAAAGGCTCAAGTGATACCTTCCCAATTGAATAATAGTGGTATAGAGACTCTAAATGTTAGATTATTTAATTGTAGGTGTATTGAAAATATTATAAGTGTTTATTGCCCTTCAAATGTAAGAACCATGTTGTCTGACTGGGATACATTGCTTAACACGTACAATCATAAATCTATTGTTGCCGGAGATTTTAATGGCCACCATACCAACTGGTCGTATAAAAATTGTACTAGAGGTATACAGATAATGGATGCAGCTTTAGAACATAACTTTGTATCTTTAAACAATGGTCGATCTACAAGAATAAAATTAGTTAATGGAGTTGTGCAAAAATCCTCCCCGGACGTTACATTTGTATCCTCAGACATAGCACTCAATTTTAAATGGGATACCACTAATGAAACTCTAGGTAGTGACCATATAATTATTAAGTTTATATATCAATTATCAGATCGGTACCTAAATCAAGTTTCTGTTCTCAAACGTAATTTTAAAAAAGCGAATTGGGTTCTATATAAAAATACGATCAAAGAAATATTTGAAGATAGTTCCATAAGAGTCAATACTATTCAAGAAAGTTATGATTGGTTTACCAAACAGATTAATCTAGCCTCTGAAAAGAGTATCCCTTTGGTTAAATTTTGTAATGATTTTCTGACTAATTTCAAACCGAAGCCATATTGGAATACGGAACTTTCAAAATCGGTTGCTAAACGTAGATTAGCATTATCTACCTTCAGACGAAATCCTACACCCGAAAACCTAAATACTTTGGAAAAACATATCCATGATACTAAGAGATTACTGAAGCAAGCTAAGCTGCAAAGTTGGAGAGATTTTTGTAGTAGTATAAACGAAACCACGTCTGTAAAACAGATGTGGAAACGTATGCGGTGGTTTAAAGGACACAAAGATACGAATTCACATCCCTCCAGTTCACAAATTAAAGATCTATTGTGTAGCTTAGCACCCGATTCTGTTCCCCCTTGTATGCCAGTTATAAATTCTACCAATTCAACTTTGGAAAAACGTATTAGTCTCCACGAATTAGAAGCATGCCTGAAAAAGAAAGATACAGCGCCTGGAGACGACCAAATAACGTATTCAATGATATATTATCTTACAAAATCAGCTAAATTATACCTTTTAGAAATATATAACTTAGTTCTAGAAAAGGGAGATATTCCAACACAATGGCGTAATATACAAATAGTTCCGATACCCAAAAATAATAGTAATCCCGAATTACCACCAAAATTAAGACCTATCTCACTACTTTCCTGTTTATGCAAGATTTTCCACACAATTCTATGTAAACGTCTTGAGTGGTACGTAGAGAAAAACCTAATTTTATCCAGGAATACTGTTGGCTTTAGACGATCTCAGTCATGTTTAGACTGCCTTGCTCGCTTAGTTTGTCAGATTCAAATAGGTCAAACCAAGAATATTCCTACGTTAGCGTGCTTTCTAGATGTAGAAAATGCGTATAACGACGTTATGATCGATAAAAGTATTCAAATTCTTGATGAAATTAATGTGGGTAAAAGAATATGCAAATACCTGTGGGAATTTTTAAGAGAAAGACACCTTAAAACAAACATAGAGTATGGAGTGGGTAATCGGTTTTTCTCCAGATGGACCTTTAAAGGCCTCGCCCAAGGCGATCCCTTATCCCCTTTAATTTTTAATATAGTTACACACAAAATTTGTCAAAATATTGTGAATGTTACAGTATCACAGTATGCGGATGATTTTGTCCTATATATTAGTGGTCAGTCTCTTAGCGATAATACATCGAAAATGCAAACTGCCTTAAATACTATCTGTACATTACTAGAACAATTAGGCTTGGAATTATCTAGTCAAAAATCCAAAATTTGTTTATTTAGTAGAGGACATAGAAAACAACAAATAAATGTAACTATAAAAGGATTTCCTCTTAATCACGTGGAAAATATTAAATATCTTGGAATGTGGTTAGATAGAAGCTTACGCTGGGGAAAACATATAAATGAGACGTGGGCGAAAACACAAAGGTTTTTGAGTCTACTCAAAGTCTTGGGAGGAACAAGTTGGGGAATTCATCCAAATCACCTCCGAAAACTATATATATCTTTAATAAGGAGCAGAATAGATTACGGAAGCTTTCTATATGACAACAGTGCTCAATCTCACCTAGCTAAGTTGGATAAGGTGCAAAATCAAGCTTTGAGGATAATAGGAGGTTATATACGTACGACTGCAATCCATATCATGGAATGTGAAACTTGTATCTCGAACCTGATGTTTAGGAGAAAATATTTAGCTAGTAAATTCTGTTTGAAATCCCAATCATTTGAAAATAATCCGACAATTAACCTTTTAAATATCTTGTTAAATAATTTAGACAATAGCTACTGGAGAAAAAAAAGAAAACCTTTGTTAGTTCTAGTATATAAAGAAACAAAAGCAGAAACAATATCGTGTAGTTATCCATTAGAAATGTATAGGTTAAATACTTGGTTATCAGATATTGATGTTACAAATATCATTATAGAGCAATTGGATAGTGTTAAGTTAAAAAAGAATTCATACCACAATTCACTATTAAGAGTATCTGTGTTAGAAGAAATGTACCTTAAGTATGACGGTTGGTTAAAGATATATACAGATGGTTCAAAAACAGAAAATTATGTAGGGGCTGCCTTCTTTGATCCAAAAAATAGAGTTAGTGTTAGTTTTAAATTAAATAATTGTGACTTATGTATCATGACTGCGGAACTCGCTGCAATTTCAGAAGCACTAACTTACATCCAAAACCTGATATGTGATAATATTGTTATTTTAGTAGATAGCAGAAGTGCTCTACAGCATATTGCTCGTTGCGCCTCTGGCCACAGAGGCGTTTCGATAGCATATGCTATACTAAAACAAATTCATAGTCTCACATCTAATAATGTGCAACTTAAATTGCAGTGGGTTCCGTCACATGTTGGCCTAGCGGGAAATGAGGAGGTTGACAAATTAGCTAAACAATCCGTTACTGGAAGCAATACTCTAAATATTCACCCTAGTTATTTAGAAACACTGTCAAAATTTAAAATAAACTGTAATAAAGATTGGAAGGAATATTTTAATGTTAGATCTCTCGAAAAAGGTATTTGGTTTAAAACAATACAAAGTGAACCTCCTCACATTCCCTGGTATGCTCACTCTAAATTAAATAGACAATTAATAATAATAGGTAATAGACTTCGTTCCGGACACATTCCATCAAATAAGTTCCGATACCTCATGGGAAAAAGTGCTACTCCCAATTGTGCAGATTGTGGCACCATAGAAGATGTCCAACATTTGTTGATGGAATGTGTCAAGACGAAGACCATAAGGGATTCTCTGATAAATGCCTCCAAAGTTAATTTATTAGATGTTGGGATGTTTCAAACCATCCTATCAGAGCCTCTCTCTAAAGCAGCTATATCAATTTTCAAATTTTTGAAACATTTAGATTAAGATTTAAGATAATTTTAGGATATGATGGGGTTGACATGGTGTAAATGTCGCCAAAAGCCCCTAATCTAAACAAGAATAAAAAAAAAAAAAAAAAAAAAGACTTCTAGTAGTTGAAGAAGAAATGATGATTATACTTCGTGTTGGTCTCTAAGATATTTTAGCCGTTATTGCATAAAATTCGGGTGTAGGATTGGGCACCCAACTCGGCCGTAACATTCGCAAGCGAGCCGAGTTGAAATGCTGGGGGGTTACTCTATCTCTATCTCCGAAACGAAGTTCAAATGTTTGGACGTTGAGCGTCAGCATAATATAAGATAAAGTTTTCCACGTCTAAAAGTCTATGAAACTTATCATTCACTTGGAACTTAGTCTAAAATGACGACGTACGATACAGGATTCGAACATTTTGTAAAGTATTAAGGCATATTCGTCCAGTTGTACGTGCGATGCTCGAATATTCGAGGTCATGTCGGAGTACAGAGTAATCTCCCTAATTTCGCCATACACCTTTCGACTTCTTCAACAGCACAGTAACCCACAAAAAAAGTCTGGTTAAAAAATGAAAGTATGATGTAGTGGATATTTAACCAAGGTGTGAATGTGACAACAAATTGTAATTATAACAGGCACCTATCAGTATTGCCCTGCAATCAAATACTAAAACAAGATAAGATAAATTACCTTTGTTTCTCATGTATGACGACATCTGTAGTTTTTGACACCTAGCAAGTAACAATATTATGTCTAGTGCATCCACACCGCAGTCACATTTAGTTAAGCAATATTTCAAAAAGTTACTCAGTTACTCACTTATCTGATTACAAAATGTTATTTAATGTTAAGTGATTTTGCCTAAAGGAAAACAGTCAACATTTGGTAACAAAAGATACCTAACATTGTTGGAGAATATTGTTGCGCTTTGTTGAATTTTGAAGTTTTCTGTTATTGGAGGCATGGACGCGACAGGAAACATCCAACAAACAAAAACAAGTAGCAACATATAATTCATTGTAAACTAATATTATTGTGTTCGACAAAAAATAACAGCGGTGTGGATGCACCACAAACAGGTTTTTCTTCGCCTTTTACTTAATAAACGTCGCCCACGGAGATATCTTTACAAATCTTCTTATGACCACCGCTTATTAGTTTGTATCTTTACGGCTTCCTGCCATCATGTACCTACCTATTTAAATACTTAACGTACTACGTAGGCATCGCGCATCATTGTTATTCACGTATTGCACAATGACTTCACCATCATCGTCAGCTATGTCGAGAAATTAATTATATTTGTCGGTCCATGTGACAACTTTTATCACGACTCCTGATGGGAAGGGCACTGGCTACACAGGACACTCGCGTGAGGCTATTATACCGGGTATCTCAAGACTGCTACCGAAAACGAAGCCGGGTGGTAGTTTTAGTGACTAGAAACACAATGCAATTGAAAATATTGCAAAGAAACACGACAATTTTTTTTTATCATTTTTTAAATATTGTCATTTTTTGGTAGTAAATCCATAGATTTTGCTAAAATAATAATTTTAACTCTTTTATACCTTAGAGTCTTTATAAATAAAAGGGTATACACTATTATTTTAGGAAAAAATGTATTTACCACCCAAATATGACCCTATAAAAAAAATACCAAAAAAAATTTCTCGCTTTTTTTTCCAAAAATTTCTGTTGCATTGTGTCTGAAGTCGCCTAAACTACCACCCGGCTTCGTTTTCGGTAGCAGTCTTGAGATACCCTGTATACTATGCCGATTGCAGGCCTTACCAACTGTATATACCGTACACGGTGGCTTTTACGGTATACCGTATTGGTCCAGATATCGACGAATATGAATATCCTCATCAACTTCTTAATTAATTTTTTACATTTACTATAAGTTTGCTGTAAGTTTTCCGAATAGATGAAATAAAAATAAACTAAGTGCGGATTGGATTTTTATAATTCTAAAACTCCTTGGTATGCAGGTTTAATTTCATGGAAAGTGAATTAGATTGTAATAGGTACAATATTTGTCCATGGAACATGGTACGTTACTAGGGAAGCTATTGGACATAATGAGACTTAATATCGTATCTCTCAGGATGGCATGCAGTGGAAGGCCAAGAATAGTTTTCTTATTTATGGTGTTATTTGGCTCCGCTACAGTCCACGAGCAGTCGTATCGCCTACCATCAAGTGAATGGCTTGCTCGCTTCGTTATTCATCGCAATAAAAAATGAACAATTAGCTGCCCCTGTATCTATTAACATCAATATTTATATAAAGCGCATGTTACTCACATAACGAACGTAAATAACAAATACGTATGTCGTTACAGACAGAACGGAATTTTACAAATGAAATATATGAATCATGTGAAGCTTTAACAATATATTTCTCCTTATCTTATAATTAAGTATTCATACAGCAACTTCAGCTCATCTCTGCGTTACTTAAAGGTCAACTGGGAGATAATGCCACAAGCATTAGTTCCGCCTTGTATACGTAGTATATGTAGCTTAATAATTAAAATAAATACATTATAGTTTAATTATCTTCATCATCTGGAAGCCCACTGCTGAATATATGCCTTCTCAAGGATCTGTTAAATTCGATTGCCAATACTCATCACATTTGACAGTCGGTTAACGAGAGCAGGGCGTATATTTACATAGTTAATTAACTATTATTTTTTCAGATTCTACTGGCGTGGTCACTAGCTTTAGGAATTAACGGGGTACTGACAGACGGAGTTAAACTTATCGCCGGTAAGTAATTATTGATTACATTGAATTCCCAAAATGCAAGATTGACAGACGGCCGACTGAATGTGGTAGAACTGGATAGGTGCAGTCCGCTTTCCAGATATAATTGTGGAAGTCTTTGGCGCAAGGGTATGCACTAAGGGCCTTATTAAACTGGACTGAGAGATTAACTTTCGCCCAAGACTTTAGAATTGACTCGATTATTTTGTTCATTCTTTTTACTTCAAATCAGTGAGTCGCCATAACAGGATATTAATCAAGTCCTAAAGGAATGGGTTAAAGTAAATTTCAATGGTGACATAACCTGCCATCGTATTACTTTCTCTGCCCTAAGCTGACAAGTTTACATTCTCACCTATTATCTTCTCGAAAATATTTCTATGATTAATCTAAATGACCATTAATACTTGTTGCCGACAGGTCGTCCGCGACCCGATTTCTACTACAGATGCTTCCCCGACGGCGTGGAAGCACCCGACATGCAGTGCACCGGCGACCCCATGGTCGTCATGGAAGGAAGGAAGTCATTTCCAAGCGGACATAGTAGCTGTGAGTATTCCTTTTTTTTTATTGCTATGAATAGCGAGACTAGCATGCCGTTCGCCTGATGGTAAGTGTTACGACCGCTCATAAACAGTAGCAAAACCAAACAACACGTTGAATTACAAAGCAAGGCTAGCATTCCACTGCGCTCGCTATTCTGACACATAAGATGTTAATTCTCGATATGTCCAGTAGTTACTCTGGCTACAATGCCCTTCAATCCGCAACACAACAGTGCATTTACACTCCTGTTTGACCGGAAAAATAGACACTGCGATGGTACCCACCCAGATGGCCTCTCACATATGAGAGACCTACCACCAGTAAGTCTTTCCGTCTTCTCTATTGAACTTATAATTTAATTGTACCTATGTACCTGAAATCACGCCCTGTAAATGTCGACTTATTTACTACAATCCCACATTGTATGACGAACTTAGGCCGACTTTAAGCTCTCATTAGAATGTGTGCCCAGTACAATAAAATCTATAAAAACCTAATCATACTTAGATATGTTTGTTATTTATTAAGTTGGACCCAAAACAGACCCACTGAGTCTTATTCGCTGGATATACTCAGAACTGGGTCGCGTCGCGTAGTTTTCAATGGTAGTGTAAGCCCACTGAGTTTGTTTCGCCGATCAAACGTTAAATCCGGTAGTAATAATAAACAGCTACGCACCGTTTTAATACTATTGGTATTTTTGTGTGTCTCGGTCCAATTTAATGTTAGAATAGTACTAGGAGAAGATTTTCGCCAATGTCTGCCTGTACAGCCACGTGCGAATAAAACTGAGCTATTAGATCTTTCTATCAAGCTATGCCCCGTATGATACGTTTTTTCATCAGTTTGTAATTACTAATTAGTATTTAAATACAATTTTTAAAAAACATCTATACAAAAAAAAAACGAACTAAGCTCGGTCTTCCAGGTACTTAATTAATACTTAAAATAAAATACTTATAAGAAATTAAATACAACTATTTGTCTCGAGTCTGGGTGTTTGTGAAACCGAAAAGTCTCTCGTAGTTCCTGATACCCACGACACAAGATTTAATTGATGGTAATGTGGGGTCAGAAGTATGTATATGACTGTTGGGTGTATTTATTATCATTAATATTAAATTAAATTATATGTACACCTTTGATTGGGGCGGGGGATATGATTGATATCAGACTTGATCAACATTGTTACTTTAATTCTTTAATTATAAAAATTTAATATATAGCTTGGTTGGTAGACCTAATAGATAAATATTCTTCCGCTGCCTCCTGCATTCTAATTTTTCATTGCTGTGGAATAACTGCTGCCTTCTAATAGCTATTTCACCAAAGACTAATGAGTAAAGTACAGGTTTATGAGATTTTGCGTTGAATCAGGTTTTCTTTTTAAGGCTGCAAAGGCTTCTTTTTTAAACAGGTGCAAATTGTCCTGGGATGTGGAAAAGCCTTATTTTAGTATTTTTTTATAATATTATATTATTATTCTATTAACATTTTGTTATAATAATAGTACAAAGTTCAAACGAATTTAAGTAAAGATGCAGTGTAGTAAATAATGCGTGCTCTACTTATTTTTTTTTCATTGTAGATTTATCGACACCTTCTGTTTTGGCCCTTAAAACAATTCCAGGGTTTAAACTGAGAACAAATATTTCCTTATAATTTTGTGCCATTGTTTTATAAGCAGCGCATTCTTTTCGAAGATTAGTATTTTGTCGTTTTAGTTTCTTGCATCTCTCAACAAGTTTTTTCTTGGCTGCAGATTTCTTGCGTGATTTATTTTTAGGTACTATTTTTTTCGGAGTGTCGAAAATTGAATTTGTACTTCTTTCTGATTTAAACAACGGTTCTGATACTTCCTGTTCATCACATTTTGTTGGCTGAAATAGAGATATATTTATATAAGTCCGTTAAAAAACTAGCGTTACAATAGTAAAAGACCGTCATACGGTTTTGCCTCTCAAGTGCCGGAAATTTACAGAATACTACAAAAAAAAAAAACAGTTTTTCTAATCACAAAGTCAAAAAAATCTCACAAATGAAATAATATAATTACGTTTTCGCATGGTACTGCAGATTTCTGTAAGATCACTCTTCCCGTCTTTGTTGTACGTTTTTCGTCATCACTAAAATGCACGGAACATATGCTAGAATATTCTGACGGTAACCACGTCTCTTCGCTGCGATTCTTCTGAACAAATTGGATCCATGATTCTCTATTTCTACAACACGGCTCAGGAAACCTATTGATATGAATAATAATCAAAAATATTAGTTTACATTTTTATCCTATACTAGTATAGGATTGCCCTTTTGCCCGCATCGTCTGCTTGATTAACTGTACTTTATAATATGCTTTATATACATAAAAATCGATAGATACTACTACCCTAAAAACCTTATTACACCCCTATTTCTCCTCTCAGAAGGATTAATATTATTTTTCCACATAATATTTCAACCCTCATTTTATACCATATGGGTTCATTGTAAAAAACAAAGTATGCAGTTATTTTTATTTTTAACTGCGTAACGAAATTGCCAAGTTTGACATCTTTAACTTTAACCGTTTAAATCCCTTAATTCAACCCCTTCAAGTTTTATTTTTGCTACGAATGGTAACCTATGTCCGTATCCGTGATATCTGTATTTTAAATTACAACATTTATTAAGCGGTTTTAGCGTGGAAACGAAACAAACATACATACAACCTACATACACCCTTTTACATTTGTATATTAGTAGTTATTAATATTTTATTATCCTTAAGTAATTAATAAGGGCTAAGTGGAAGGAGTTGAGGGAGACCTTTGCCCAGCAGTGGGACAGAATAGGTTGAATATATATATGTATATATTATATTTAACATCCATATTATTGACTCTGTCCATACAAATATTCCATACTTTTTAATATTCGCTTAAAAATGACTGCCGCGTACCGCCGCTATAATGCGATGTCACATGTCAATAAATTGATTAAATTATATTATACATGTTTTCAAATGGTTTTCAACATATTATGATCAACTTACAGGTGAAATGTCACTCTTTGGTTTTTACTTGTATTTCTCCAATTATTCGAACAGTATCTCAATACACACGAAGGCATTTCAAAAATTAATTAATTCGTAATCAAACTAATTCGTGTGTTTTGTATTAACAAAACTTAGCACTCACACGTGTCTTGTTGCAGTAAGCGTTTGACATAGACAAACCTTACCATGTGAAAAATACCAAACTACCGTGTTTTCACAAAAAATACCGTGAATTAAATACTTCTATATCCCATTCAATATGTTACGCATATATTTTGATTTGTTGGCTAGTCAAGTCAATAAGCAAATTAATCAACATGCACGTACAATGACGTACGCACGTATTATTATTATTATTTTTTACTTTATAGTACTTTTTTGTTTTTAAGTCGCTTTTATGTCTCGACATTGAACGAATTTGTCACGGCAAAATCTTGCCGCCACAATGCCATGGGCACAGCTGTATATACACACTTGTTAATAAAATAAATTTTATATATAATATATCTTTATAAAGTCAACAGGCATATTGTGTAATTACACGTGTGGTTTACACGCGCATGTCAATGTCACAGTGTTTGCAGTGTTGAAATTCTATTGGTCGACTAAATAACGTGCCATTGTTACCGCTTATTATCATAGGAAGTACTAATATTTTTCTATAAATAAATCTCTATCAGCTGGTCCTAATTAGAACGAAAGACATTTATTGAAAGTGCAAATAATATAAATACAAATAACATGATAAAACATTGGCATGCAACAATACATATACCACTAAGTTTTATTATATATTGCACCGACCATGTTCCTCCCATTCAGCTTTATGCTGCAGTATGGCATAAACAACACTGCAGCGCTGATTGTCAATGGAGCCTTTGCTACCTACCTTACTACCCGTTTTAGGTGCCTGTACCATCATTTATAAGTTAAAACAGCTGTCATTAATTTCTGTATCAGCCCATATACGTCCCACTGCAGGGCACGGGCCTACTCCACAATCGAGAGTACGATTGAGAGTGATTAGTCCATATAGTCCACAACGCTGGCCTAGTGCGGGTTGGCGGTCTTACATACCATAGATTTTTTTTGAATCGTATGCAGGTTTCCTCACGATGTTTCATCAATACACACATGACTCCGAAAAGTCAGAGGTGTGCCCTGGGATTTGAACCCGCGACCACCGTGAACATGTTGGCAGCCGCGTCTGGTCCATATACCATTAAAATGCACTGTTTTAATGGTTTAATCAATAAAAATATATAAGGAAGCTGGTTTTACTTCTAGTGAAAGACAGACAGGATAAAGAGACTGGTTGTTTACGTGTTGTATCGCTGCGAGAATAACCACTGTAAAATCACAGAATACTAACAGAAGTCAAGCTTGTGTATGTACTTCACTTTTGTGCCTACACTCACACTACGCTCGGCGTTCGCGCTAAGGCTGTTAACTCTGGCTTATGCGAAAACAAGTATCGTGGTAATAGCACTCGCATCGTTTGATTGATTGTTAAAATACAATATAAAAAAATAATAACAAAATGAATAAATTGTAATTTTATTTATGTCGTCGTTGAGAATGTGTATGTCATAATCTAATATAATAATCATATTTTTTTTATAGTTTTGGTATAATATTGTTTTTTTTTTTGCGAAGTTTATATCTAATTATTATAATCTGAAATTTTATATACAAGTGTAATAACTTTTATTCATTTGCTTCATCTTTGCACAAAAATATCACTAGATGCGTGTCCGAAGCGAGTGACACTCGCGCTCACAGTGGTTTCGACTGGTCTCAAATATCGTATCGGTGAACGCCGTCTATGTGTGCGTTGGTTTAGCGCGCTTTGTATGGAGCTTGACTTCTGTTAGTATTCTGTGGTAAAATGATGGAATATCTGTATCTACAATGGTGGAGAACTTAATAGTAGGTTATAAAAGTGTGTCGTGATTTAAGCCAAGCCTGTGTATATCTGATTTCGGCATCGGGATATTTTTTCAAGAGATGTTTATCTTTATTCTTTCGTTAATGGAAACTGTTTGAAAACCTATTATCAACATGTTCATTGGTCATTGCAGTCACTGTGTCATGCCAATAAGTTCTAAAAATACATAACAGTTCACACGATACTGTATTATCGTGTCGCTCTGTAATTGGCTTTACCCTTGTTCAATTGGTACTGTAGTTTACAATACGTTAATAATAACAACGTTTATAGCAAGGACTTAACGTAAAGAATTATGGTTCCATATTATCATCATCAGCCCGTTGCAGTCCACTGCTGTTCATAGATATCTTCCAAATACGCCACAAAGCCCGGTGATCGAGGTGACCGACACAGCTTTGAATGCTAGTAGGTTGAAGTGGCAATAGGCTGGCCACATTTGTCACAGAACGAATAACCGCTGACGTTAGCGTATTCTGGAGTTGAGACCGCATCTTGGCAAACGTAGAGTAGTTCCATATAAATTAACATAAACAGTACAATCATAAGAACATGCCTGTATCGCCTGTATTCGTGAAGTGGGGAAGCAATACTGAAATTACCTTGGGCTAGGTACTACAGGATTGGGTCGACTTGGCTGACTTACGGTGTACCATTGTGTAAAAAAAAACTGATAGGAGTTACGACGGTTTTAAGTAAACTTGGGAGCCAATACCATTTTTCTATCACTCTTTTTCTGCTGTTTCTGACTTCTGTTCTTTTTCTTTTAAAGGCTGGCTAGGCAACTACGATTCATAAGCATCAGTAACCATCTATGATCTAGTATCAGGTGGGCTGATTGTTCCTGAATTACCGGCTCTTAGCAACGACAAGTCCCATAGGCCCTATGGCCATTTTTAGAGTTTATTTATATCTCGTGTTATATAGCATGCTTCAAGTAACAAGGTGTTGATGATAATTCGAAATAGCAATAATTCGCATTGCTATTGTGCAGTGTCGTTCTGCTCGCTGGGCGTGGCGGCGGCGTGGGCGTGCGGGCGGCTGCGCGCGCTGTCGCGGCGGCGCGGCAGCGGCGTGCGCGTGCTGTGCTGCCTGGCGCCGCTCGCGCTCGCCGCCGCCGTCGCGCTGTCCCGCACATGCGACTACCACCACCACTGGGAAGGTAACTATGAACTGCACTTCATGGTACCAATAGTATGAAACCCGGCTTGTATAAATTTAAATTACTAAATCAATAATTTACATAGTATCCAAAATCATGGGGTTACATCTCGAAGGTTGAATCACAACTATGATAATTTAATGTTTTATATACATGTTATGTGCACCTAACATATTATTATTTATAGAAAAAGTTTGCCTTCTCACCAGGTAAAACAGTTGATCAAGTACCATTTAAAAGATTGCTCCAAAAGAAATACAATTATATCACAAACATATAATAATGGATGCTTTAAAGTTATTAACACTGATGATCGATTTATTCCAGCTATGAACATATTTGTTCCATATATTAAATTCGTACACTCGCCCAAACCAATGTCACGAATATTTCAAGTATCACAATTCATGTTTTAATCTATTTATTCGCAGATATCCTAGTGGGCTCGCTGCTAGGGTTCACAACAGCTATATTCTGCTACCGCCAGTACTACAACCCGCTGTCGTCGGACCTCGCCGGAGTTCCGTACATCGTCTCTAACTACAACATAGCCAAGTACTTTAACGGGAAACCAGACGTAAGCCCCGTCAAAGACACAAAAGAAATTGAATCCACTCCACTCTTGAACGGGAGCAAAACCGACAAATGGATATAACACAAAACACTTACTTAGAAACTATGTCCTGGAGTATCAATTGTGACTGAAAAAATCGTCGATCGTTTCCCGTTTTTAGAATTTAAGTATTTTAATGATTTGTCGATAAAGAACTTGTCATAATAATGAAAGTACAAAGCTACTATTTTGGTAAGTTTCGCGTAGCACGGCAACACAAAGATTTTGTTGTGACAATTCAAACTTGGTTTGATAATTTAAGTTATTCCAGTTGTGATATTTTTTACGTTATGTAAATTCGAAAATTTAATTATAGATTTTAAAAAGTCGTAAATAAATGTACCTATTTACCAGTGTTGTAGTTTAGCAAAATATTTTTAGTTAATTAGCAATTCAAGCGCTCGCGTAACTCACTACTAAGTAGGATTTCAAGTAGATGTTTTATATTTTCATGGGGCAAATTTCTTGTAAAACTTACCTGGGTGCCGGACACCATCCAAATACATATAGGTATCAAGTTTGCTCCATATTGCAAATTAATAAACCCGAATACGAACGCAGGATAGGACATTTTCAAGTGATCGTTACGAGTCCCTTAAAAATATTAAGTACTTACTTTAAATGTATAAAGTATATAATACTTTGTTTATATATTTGATCGTATAAACAATATATTTACATATAACCACTGCTATTTAATTCAATGGAATAATATTCCAAGAGGATTTATTTTGACATCTTGTTTTTATTTTGACATTTTACAGGGTTGTCATATATGGCATTCAATAACTACCAAACGTGATTGTTAGTTCTTTATGTATTCAGTTTATATTATATTTTTGATTTATGTATAAATTTTGTAATTTATTTTGTGATAATGAAGCAAGAATGTAGTAGAAGAAATTCTGGCTAGATTAATTAATATTTAGTGATGTTGGCCATAACATTATTTTACATGATTAGGAAATTATTTACTTATTGTGGCTCCATACTTTTTAGTACAATAGATTGCAATACTCTGACATTATTTGTATCATAGAAGATATTTAATAGAACGTTCCCGAGTTAGCATAGTGTGAGTTAATATAAAATTAGTAGAATAATGTAACAGAATCATTCATACTATATACAATATACATGTGTATATATTGCATTTAACATTTATTTTGTACACAGACTAAAATTTTTTAATCTTAAATTATATTGAAAATTAATATTGACGGCCAGTTTGGGAGATAGGTGCGTACTGTACACGACAGGTCAACATGGCATTTTTCTAGTGATGTAGTATCACGTCCCAAGTAGTTTTATAGATATTTTTTTACAATTGTAAGACAAAATATTTTATTTACAATTTGTAAGTGATCAATGTCTGCACATGGAAGACATATGAGAAAAACTATTATTGAGGGACTTTATGAAAATATTTATAGAACCGTAATAAGAGATTGAGTTATTGTTTTTTCTTCAGCTTTAATAGCTACTGCAGTCATGCCAGTACACAACAATATAAAAATACAATGAGAGCGGGATCGCAATCAATAAACGTGGTTGATGCGAGCATGTGCTGAGCATGCACCTGTCGCGTACTATATATATTGATAATTACGTAAATTAGTGAGCATTTCCTAATGTTTGTGATAAATTGCAAGTTACCGATGTGAAGTTTATTCGCTACTTAATGTATGTGTTATCAAATGTCGCCCCGACGCCACGTAGATGTATAAGGTAGAATAGAAAAAAATGTTTTTGTGTGATACGAAAACGGTCCACGCCTTTTACGCAATGCAGCTATTCGACCCATACGATGGATAAACAAGTTTTTTTAGATTTCATTGGCTGACCATTAGTCTCGCTTAAATATGGATACATGTTGGTACATAAATTACGCATTTCTGTTAGGTGTGGACTGTAGTAGATTATAACATAGCATTTATGTTTCGTACTTAAGTGAAAATTTAATTTTCATAAGCACTCAATTTTTTTTAAAATGTGTGATTCATTTTCAAATGCTACTTTATTATATTTAAAAGTTTGCTGCATGATTTTGGCTTTCAAATAAATTATAATTTATTTTTAAACATCTGCAAAAATATGACCATTGCTGTAGAAAGTATTTTAAAATCAAATAAATGTTATGTTGTAATGTAATATGAAAACTCGATAGTTTGCTTGGTATTGTTATTTTCTTATTTTTTTTACACTCGTAACATTTTGTCGTTCTTTATATTCATGTGTCTCCAATGTATATAGGCAAATGCATTTTTGTCTATAATATTGTATAGATTTAATTGATAATTTAATTTAGAATTAAATATTATTTTGTAATTATTTATAATTTTGCATTCCATACACAACTTAAAAAGTTGTATTATATACAAAACTAAATATGTGGTAGGTATGTTTAGTTACCTGAATCATAAATGGGATGCATTTAGTCCCATAGATTTTTCTGGCACATTATTGCAAAACCTATAGTTGGAAAAAAAACTAGTTCTAGGCATGACGTGATGTTAATTAAACGGTTTAGTCGCATTTAGTCGTTTAAATTTTAATGCATTGACATTAAGTAGATAAGCAAATGTAAGCTAAAATAAAGTGAAAATATCTTTCTACCATCATTATGTAATAACTGGAATAGGTTTAAAATGATGCAGTTACAATTTATAAGATTTAATTCTTGAGACATCTATACTGTAAATTCAGTTATTTAGGTATATATAAATTCCTGTTTTAACTAAGTTGCGTCATTGAGTTACCGCTAAGCGGAAACTGGGTTATTTGCTAATTGAAGGATATAAATATAACAACACAAACATTATCAAAAACCTTCAGCAATGTCGGCCATTTAAAACTACGAATAAAATGTATCATTTCGAATAGTCTGGTTAGACAATGAGTTTAATGGTTTAAATGTTTGAAATTTTATATAAATATACTATTATTATATAAAATTTTGTTTGTTTTATTATTATATCGTAAGATTCCTTGGTATTTAGTTTGGCAAGTCGTTTTGGAAGAGGAAAATCAGGTCATTTAAAAAATATATTAATTAGTTGTATCATTACACATGTTTATTTTAAAAAGAAGAATTACATTATTAAAACTTACATTTGGTTTTAAATTGCCTATTTAATCTTACAACTAAATTAATTAATATTAACAGACAAGTTACTTTTGAGCTGGCACGATTTTATCAGTAATCCATCTTAAAAATAAACTATACTAATACCTATACCCAAAGGAAGGAGATTGGCCAGAGTCCACCTTATTGACCCAAAACGCGGTGGACGGAAACAAAAAATTCAATTTAATTAATTTTTTATATGACTCAATGACTAGCTACTGAGACTTAAATCCTTCGAGAACACATGTTTCTTTCTTAGTGTCTTCTTAGTTAAACACCATAAATAAGAAATTACTTTAGACTTTATTGGTAAAGATTTACTATCTACTAGACCACACCTTCTCAATCTTGTTTCGACCACCTTTGGTGATCCTGATCAATATTTAGCAAACACACCCCCAAAAACTTGCCCCACTTGAATTTAATGAAATTGAAATTGATGCCACTAAAACACCTCAGAAAATTGAAATCGAATATGGTCCAGAGCGCACCAAGTTCGCGGTGCGCTCTGGACCATGTTCGGTTGTCTGTTACGGGCTTTACATCTAGATTTAAGCCCAATTTACACGGGGAGAGTTTCTCGCCTCGACGGTACGATTATCGTAAGGATATAAAAAAGTTTCATCTTGCAAATATTTGTCAGAACTGGGGTCGTGATGCGATAATGGTAAATGGCATAGGATTCTCGAGAAACTATCCCCGTATAAATGGCGCTTTATTAGGCAAGCGCAGACCGGGACGGAATGGCAAGGGATCGAGAAATGCCTTTCGATGCCACGGCATAAATTTAAAACGTTGGAATTTATGTCGTATTCTCTCTATATAAGTGTGAATATCCTTTGCTAAAAAATTAAATCTCTTACCATGCCGTACTGGTCTCAGCCAGCCCTTACTAAATAATTAGATATTTATATTTTTCACAGGTAATTTGAATAGAAGTTGAAGTCTTACAATAAATGCAGGAAAGACTTTTCCTTATTCAACTTTCCTCTATAGTACTATCTACTGAACCTAAAGGATGAGGGCGCCAACATAAAGTCCCGAGAGAACTAGTTTATCATGCTTATAGCCCATACCTAATTAAAGTTGAATAAGATTATGACTGAAAAAATGTCTTAGTCTTATATCTATAAAATATAAATGTATGCTATATTCAATTACTGATTTAATGATGTGATGTCAATAAATTATTATTTATAAAAAGGCAGTTGATCATGTCTATGAATAAGTAAAAAAACATTTTCTGATTATACTCTAGGATGACTTAAAAACAGTCTTCAAATTCAAATAACCATTTAATATATTCACCATATTATTCTCTGTACCTCATAAAAATCATGCCAATATATTTCTTTGGTGAAAAATACATAGAATGTAGCAATGTTTATCAGCATGTACCATATAAACTCAAAAATAGCGATCTTGTATGATGGCCTCACAAAACGCAACCGCAAGACGATAAATGGGATCAGAAAATATCTTATTTCAAGCATTTTTTGCAATACCAGAACAACAGTTGCACAAATAGTGTATGACAGAAGGAATGATATACAATTCTGGTCTTTTAAATTATCATACAGACTAAAAAGTAAAAATACATAAACTGGAACTGTCACATATTTGGCAAATACATACTTTCCAAACCACCGATTCCATATATAAAATGTATAGTGACGATTATCTGCAAGCAAGTATGGATGTGCAATTGTATTATAATGCACAACAGCAAGACAGATTGCCATTATAAACACAACTTTTAATTTCTGACTGAAAATTAGTTTAAATGTTGTTACTAACTTTGCCAAAACATATGGTAAACCAAAGACTCCATAAAACAGAAGGAAGTAGAACAATTGGGGCAAGTGTAAACTCGCTTCATGTGCTGTTCTATCACCCAGAACTATGGACCCATTAATAAACACAAAGAGCAGGAAACCAGCAGCTAGCAGACAGTGGCTTATTATTAGTGCCACATCATTAAGAGTAAAGTACTTGAAAAATGTTGTGAGACATGTTTGGAGATGATACAAAATTGCATGTTTAAGGTCACGCCAATCATAATACCTCTTCAGTTTTGATGAATCTACATCACGTGATATCAAAGATGTTTTACTGAGTTTAATATTAGATATGTATGCATTACCAAACACCCTGGAACTTCTCAAAAATATTTCCAAGAGTTTATGACAAGGAACCAATGCCACCCACACAATATTAGTCTGTCTCATAAGTATGCTAAATCCACCGAAAATGAATATCAGAAACCGATAGTTGTTAGTCAGGCATAATCTTGAATAAGCCAGCAAAAATGTCAAAGACAATGTGTCTGTGTAGTAGACATGAGAGAAAAAATACAAAGGAGGTAATAATGTGAGATTGAGTGCCTGCAACACAATCTTATAATTATCACCAAAATATACATATTTCAATATTGACGAAAACAATAGTAAGTTGACACATGATGCTAATAAATTGAGATATCTTAAATTATACAAACTACAATCATAAAAGGGTGAGATTAATGCTGATGACACAATATACAGGCCGGGCAGGGTTGTAATCTTGGGATCCCAGTATGTAAAGTTCCTGCGGCAGTATGCTTCACCTTGAGGCATATGGAACAGCTCATCAATAATAACAGTGCCATCTTCATTGACTTTGTCAAAAATGTATTTGGACACCACATAATATATTGAGACCACTGTCAGCAGAGGGGTGTAGTAACCCATTCTGGCACCCGTAGAACTTCCTTTTGTTTACTGAAATTAAAAGAAAAAGAACAAATTAAAACTTCGCTTTTACAAAAATTATAAAAAATTGTAGTTTGGTATAAGTAAGAGTGGCTAACAAGTAAAAATTTAAAAATTAAACCATATCCAGGACAAATCTATAAAAATAGTTATATTTCATTTGTAACATGGTTATCTGTAAGACATTTCTTTAAGTGATAAGACCACCATTTTTACTTTTCTGTAAGTTGTATTTTTTTTTTAATGTGTACAGTAAAGATTTAAATAATAACATTTTCATAAGTTTAGGAAAGCATTAAGATAGAAAAGAGTTAGAGGATCACACCCAAAACCATATCTTTGAGTTATTATAAGAGAATTCATAAACTTAAATTTATACTATTATATGATGATAAATAAATGTCTGCACCAGCAGTATTCTTTTAATTATTTATAGTCAAAATATTACACAACTTTCAATAAATAGCTGTTAGCCCAACAGTAGTATATTCGGAATGACTACTGCTACCTAGTTTTCAATAAAATTAGGTTCAGTTATGTTAAAGAAGTCATATCAAACAAATTCATATGTAAATATGGAACATAAGATGTGTAAATTAACACAATAACCAAATACTTAAAGGATGTTTTTAAATTTCTGAGCAACCTTTCACTGGAAAAATAGTCATTGCATCTAGTAGTTTTTTTTGAACTTGTTACTATCGAAGTTTACGCATGGGTATGGTATGGGTACAGGTATGTATATGTTTCGTCTATCAACACGTATCGCCGGTACATATTCATATTATGATCTAAATATGGTACAATGAATGTAACCATACAGAATTTCAATAATTAGAAAAAATCCATTGAAATTAGGATTGCGTGACATTTAGGTAAACGCCTACAATTAACATTCGCCCACAATCCTACATTTATAATTTTACGCAAACAGTTATTCTTACACTTGCCTTCATGTAAGTATTCCCAGTATTCACTGTTAATTATGCCAATTATATTGCAAATATGATAATGTTTGCCTTTCTAGGGGAACTTTATGATTATTTTAAGTATTTATCGTAATTAAGCGAAAATGCGAGTTTACGAAAACAGCGATAACACGATAAAATAAATTCAGTAGGTATCGCTGGCTATGGCGGTATTTTAGACAGCTGTCACAGAAGTCAGAATCAGAAACGTCAGAATTCAAAATCCTATAGTGCAACGCCAGACACTTGCCAGTTACAGACAAATATTTGAACACCGACTTTGTCACATAATTCCACACATTTTTTTATGAACCTGCCGCATGGCACATATACTTTGCAAACAAATTCTCTGCCACTTCACAGTGTTCAAACCTTGGCTAGTGGTCGTTTCATTGATTCAAACAGACAACAAACATGATGGACCGCGATTTTGTGGTCGTGGTATTCTTGTATTATTTAAGTGTATGTAATTATTTATAACAATAGGGAATATGCACCAGACTTCAAAATAAGTCAAAATATTTTTTTTGTAATCTTTTTTAATATAGAAATATACCTTAAAGATATTTTTTAAATTTATCAACTCTAAATCGGTAAAATAAATACTTAAAAAATGACATTTCAAATTTGCCGCGCATTTTTTCCAAAACGCGATCTATTGCTTGAAAAGGAAAGTGACGACAATGGGCACGTTCTTATGAAGTTTTAGCTTGTTGTTTTACGTTTGTTTATGAGTTATTTTGTGCTTTCTTTATGCTATTAAATAAAATGGATTATTTTGTCACGAAATACAGTTCTGTAGCAATTCATTAAAGAAACTTAATCCAAATACTACGTTGCTCATAACGTGCCCTATGACGTCACAACGAGTTCGCGCCAACATGGCGTTCAAATGCTTCGAAACTGATAGCAGTTTTGATATTTTTTTTGTACTTTATTAATTGATATTTTCAAAGACTTATATTTTTTCCGATAATGTAATAACACACAGAATTGATTAAAAATATAAAAAAATGACATGCATATTCCCTATTAACATGTGCAAAACAATAAAGTAAAAACCCCGAAAATAATATCTTTATTTTAAACCGTAAATTTAAAGTTTTTTTAATGTTTGTTGATTTTTAAGCTATTGCATAGCTTCTATCGCGGGCCTTGAGCGTGGAGACCGAAACTAGAAATTCCGTAACGAAAATAACCTCCGACCGAAATTTAAATTTAATATTTTTAGCAGTACTTTTAAATGCAAATTGCAAAGCTATTGCGTGATTAATTGTAATCTAACCTCTTTCGATATTTAGTTTTGCCATCTATCGATGAATAGCAGAACTTTTAATGACTTTTTGAAATATCACGCTTGTCTCTTTAGTTCAGCAACTAGCCTCTAGGTGGCATTGGTTGTATCGGCGTTACCAAGAAACTTATACCCAAATGGAGATTGCATTCCGTATATAAAAGTGAAGCACAAAAATTTGACCTTGAATGAAGTCGCTGTTGCCTACTACCTTTTCTTTAGTGACAATGAATGAACAAAAAATCATGTTCATTGAGTAACTTCGGCAGCTATTAACTGGTTTTAGTGATTTATTTTTCATTGGAAAGAACGTATTGACAGGTTGTTTCCAGGAATACAACATGAAGATGTGATGTTTATCTTCAGACTTGGAGAGTAGAACTCTTCAAAATTGAGTAGGATTTCAATGGTTCTTTTGCATTCTTGGCGACCCGTTTTTTTGGTCAGTCAAGTCAATAAGCAAATTAATCAACATACACATACAAGTATAATGAAATAAATATTATTTTTTGTTTTGCAGTGCTTTTTTTATTATTTTATTTTTGTATTGTTTTGATAAATATAACACGTACTTCTATAATTCGTTTTTTTATATTCTTTGTACTACCCCATTAATTCTTTATTAAATTAATCTAATCCATCCATAGGTTGGAAGAAATCGCAGGTAGCGATAAGGCCGCCATTGTAACCATGTATTTAGCGTAAAATAAATTAATAAACTAGAAATAAAAAAAAGAGCCCTCTAAGGATTCTGATCCTGGCGTCATTGATCAAATTTAATTTTATGGCTTTTAATTTTACGTTTCTATTTACCCGGTTGTTTTTCAAGCAACTCAATAAATTCAGGAATGCTTTATTTGCTCCAGAACATCTAGCGAATAAACATAAACGTCTGTTCCGCTCAGTGATTGACAAACAACTGAACTTACAGTATATAAAATGCACTCTGTGAACTGAACTTTGCGCAAGTGTGGCAGGATACTCACTGTATTTTTTTATGTTTGTTAAATGCTTTGATGTGTGGTTGAAAACCGCCTGTTGCTATCACAAACTAAGAAGTAATGGTTACTGTGTGGCGTCGAATTATTGTACACTTGTTTGAACGTACGTTCCGTTTGGTTCCTCGGTTTTGTATATTTTTGTAATACAATTTTTACATTTTCATATAAATATTTATTTATATTTCCATGATAAAAGCTAAGAGAATGCACGTTATATTTAAAATAAAAAAATATATGTAAAAGTATTATGTATAGAAGGTAGAACACACCGTTATTCTTTCCCGATGATAAAAATAAAATGAAATTTCCAATCTCAATTAAACCCATGATTTAACCTGAGAAGTGGCATTTAAAACTTTATTTCGTAGAACGGAATGCAACGCAATATGTTCGTTCTTTATTACAAATTTATTTCTCCGCGAAAATCATATTCTGTGTTTTCATTGGTAGTTTCCCCTTAATTTTAGTTTCAAAGCGGCAACGAAAACAAATATCACATTCAAATATTGACATTTGATCATTATCAATCAACGGTCGCAACATTTTGAATGGTTTTAATTTAATATTAAAAAATACTATTTACGTGGACGATAATTTAGAGTTATATTGTGTTATGTGATAAATGACCGCCATAAACATGCAACCTGACGATTTCATTTTGAATATTAAAGCTAACGGATCAAAAACCGATGTTTACGATCTTGACCAAATCTACATTGATTACAAGAAAATTACGAACAAATTACGTGCCAAAGATTGTGGACTATTTTCATTGAATGTGTTGTGTATATTGTGCAGGTATTTGATAACTATTTTTTAAGCCAAAAAGCTATGTAGCTCTACTTTTAGAATATACCTTGCGTTACCAAAACTTTTCCAGTTTTGCGATGGGTTTTAAGTGAAAAGTATTAATATAAAATTATTTTACTGGTTATTATCGTTTAATATTGATTTAAAGATGCATCAAACCATGTTATTCTGTGTGGTTTTACAGGAATATAGACAAAATACCATCATGGCGCGACAAAGTAGATGTGAAAAATTTGTTGACGTTAAGTGTGGAGTGTTTACGAGAGACTCGGGTGCTGGACAGGCCAGAGCAAGTTAAGACATTGGCATGCATCTATCATATACATAGATATGCTGTGAGACAGGTATGTTGCATGCTATATAAAGTGAGAAACCCACAATGCAATAATAAAATCTTTTATTTAAATTTAATCGATTAACAGTATAGTGTATCTTAATTTATCTTTGAGTATAGAGTTTTTAACATTTCCCATCACATTATGATGATTTCTAGTCAGGTTTAGTTTAGGTTTATTTGCAATTTTTTGACTAGTGAATAACATTTTCAATATTTCTTTTCCATCTACTTATTTTGAGTCTAATATATTTGTTTCAGGATAAGTCAGCACCACCAGAATTGATAATTAAACTTGTCTACATGGCATTTGAACCTGAGACTTCTAAATTATTAAGTGAACATGCTAAAACCTACTGGCATATAGTGGCTGACCACATTACTTACTTAGAAAAACTCAAAGCCAAAGCATCTCTCACCAAATTGTTACCAAAAATGACAGAAATTGTGCTCAAAACTGTACAAGTGTTTGATACAGTACAATTTTGCCTGAATATACTAATGTTTCTAATGAAGAAACTGTATTTGTTATTTAGTGAAAAGAGTTATAGCGATATTAATAAATTGTATGGAGATATTCTCACTAATTTGTTAGGAAAGAATGACTTGAAAGGTTTCAGAAGATTAAAAGAAAAGGAATTGATGGATCTATTTACCAAATTTGTTGACTGCCTGTATGTTATTGCTGAAAACTCTTCAAAGAACAACTTCGAGGGTTCAGTAATGGAAACTGCTGTCCGTACTTGCACAACACTCCTGGGTCATCACGCTGGCTTGCAACATGTTTTACATACTTATTATTCCAATATAATCAATATAATGAAACCAAAACCCAACATGGCTTATGTTGAAACTGTTCTCAATAATATACTTGTAAATTTTGAAGATACAAATAAGATGGGTCATGAGAAAATCATGATTCTCACATATCCAAACATCAACCAGTTCTTGAAGTTATTTATAGAGAAATATGTAAAGGTGATGGACATTTCAGTGCATGAAACTTGCCTCAAAGTTATTTGTTACTTGACAAAACAAATGAAGTACACGGAACAATTATTAAAATGTGAGGGCTGTAAGGCTAGAACTGGCTTGCATGACGCCTTGCGACTGACATTCCTGGCAAAAAACTTGCTAACAACGGCAATTGACAATAATTTTGACGTGTCACCAGTATTGTCAATACATGTTGATATAGTATGTGAACAATACAATATATTGAAAGGTTTAAGATCATTGTCATGTTCTAACTATACCAAATACTTCAGAAGACTGCAGACTGATGTCCACAACACAGCAATTTTACTTAACAAAGCCCAGTACTATGAGCATTCTATAAAATTGTTTGATTTTTACATAAAGAAAGAATTGTCACATTTTAAATCAGAAGATGAACTTAAGAACATCAGCCGAGCACTATACAACAAGAGTATATGCGAGATGGATCACAAATTGTTTGAAATGGCTTTGCTGGATGCATTCCTAAGTCTTATTTTTGCAAGGGAAGAAGCATTAGGAAGTGAAAAATATATGAGTTTGGTGGTTGACATCAAAGCGAAAGCATTAAAAACTGATATTTCGGAAGAGTTCCAACTAATCTCTGTTCTAGATGCTTCTGATATTAGTATAGGAAAATCTGTGTATGGAAACCTGAAGCCATTTCTGCTTGATGTGAATATTGCGTGAGTAATTTATTCATTAAATTATCGAACATAAAAGTTTTATCATAATTATAGACAAATTAGTAAAAGGAGTCAGATCTGCTGTCAGAATGTTATAAACATTAAAAATTCTATCACATAAGAGGGATTTAATATTGTATTGTAAACAAGAAATATTGCTGTTTTTCTAGATCACTTTTGAAACACGAATACGACATGTATTCGAAGATGTGGCCGTCTGTAGTGGCAGTGGCTGGCGTATGGAGGGCGTTGGCCCGTCTCACTACACAGGAAAATAATGGTTAGTGAAAGCTGTCTAAACTATTGCAATGATTAACAAAAGAAGGCTGTACCATTTCTTGCTAACTAGCACACTATTAGATTGTAGTTATGATTAAAATGCAAATTAGGACTGTAAATTATATATTGTAATATATAATTTTTATTTATTCATATATTAATTTATCAAGTGTTTAATTGTATAAAATTAAACACTTGATAAATTAATATATGAATGATTAGGGAGTACGCGCGGCCCTTGATGGCTAATTGCGAACTGATTTAGTAACTAATTTTGGGCCGAGCGTATTGCGTCAAATTGCTGACTGGATAGTGTTTCGTGCTTCAACCACTTGTTATCTTGAAGCTACATCTTCTAAGGGTACCTTAGATTAGACCAAACCTGTCAAATGTACTCTTAAATATGAGAATGTAATAATATGTTACAAAGTAATAAATATAATTTCAGACGCAGTTTCTTCAGATGTAAATAAGATTTTGTATGAGGTGTTGCTGGGAACTCCAAAGGTAGTGAGGATAATGCACAATGACCACTTCAGCCAGGTCATCAATCAGTTAGTGGAACGACATGACGAGACGCAGGTAAGTTGCCTCACAAATGCGGTCTTTATATACATATGCTTACATATACAAAGTGTAAAAATGACTGTTTTAGTTAAACACCCGATATATCAGGAGAGTAATAGTCAATGATAAATGTCCTTCAAACTGTGAATTTACTCTGCTTTTTGGCGGGAGAAATTGATATTGCCGTGCTTCGATCAAATATACACTAGATACACCGTTCCCTGTAAAAGTTCTTTTAAAAAGTGGCACCGATGCATGACATGAAAAAAGTAAACAAAAAGATCACATATTCCAAATATGTTAACACAAATTCCACCTTATTCCTGGAGCTTAAAGTAGCTTTTCATATAATATTGTCTAAAGTTATGCGACGTTTTAGAAGCAACGGTCGGTGCGTGACTGAAGGCGAAAGAGTGCTTAAAGCGCTCTTTTTTGGTGCCATTTTCTATGCGCTCATGTTGTATCTAGTGTATATTTGATCGAAGTTGCCGTGTTACTGAGACTGTTCAAACATCATCCAGACCCGAAACATTTATTTGTACAAATAATAATATTCTTTATTTTTATTGTTTAAAGGAGAATGCCCCTTATACAATTAAACATAATTATGACCCAGGCCCGGAGTTCTCGGAGAAATGAACTCGAAGACCAATAAAAATATTATTTTGTCTTCGGCTCCGTGAATAAAATGTAAAATATGATGACAATTAGGTTTATTTTATAAAAATCTGTCGCCCGGGGTAAAGCAGGAAAATGTTTAAGGACAAACTATAAATAAAGCTATAATGAATTTTAGTAGTATAGGTATCGGGATCAGCGATATTGTTTACGGATACTACGAGTATGAATGGGCTTTCTCCTTTTCTTGTTGAGGGATAAAATGTAAATAAAGAATTATCTCGATGCTCAGGCTGTATGGAGATTGTGATAGAATATGTTTGGTAATCAGAGTTGCGGCGACGCTGGAGCGGTGTATGCGACGCTGTTGCTGCTGAAGACAGAGTGCGACCTGCACCACGCCAGCGAGAAGCATGGATGGAAACAAGCCGTCGCCGTCAGTATATCACATTTTAACTTATATTTGTAGAGTTGACAGCCTACTTGGCGAATTCGGTCAGGCACCGCCTGTGAAACGAGAGGCCGCGGGTTCGATACCCGCACCAAGATAATATGATTGATAAATCTACATTTTAATGGACAGGTACCTTAATTATAGCGAAAATCATAAGAATATAATGTTTGTGGCGCTGTGCTGTTTTGAAAAACCGGGTTGCAGCGCTACATCCCCACTGTATCTACTTATCAGTTTTTTGTATTTTTTTTATGGTTTTACAAAGCATTGACAGTCTCCGTTGCGCAGTAGGTTGGACACCGCCTGTGAAACGAGATGCCGCGGGTTCGATCTCCGCACCGAGAGAAATGTTTGTGCGGCCGACAAATATTTCTTTCGGATCTGTGTGTTTGTGAGATCGAAAAGTCTCTCGTAGTTCCTGATACCCACGACACAAGACTCGATTTTAGTTTGGGATCAGGACTATGTATGTGACTGTTGGGTGTTATTTATTATTATTTATTGACGCGCTGCCTCCGCGCGGCACTTTGAGGCAAAGAAGGTGCCCCAACAAAGTGTTTGTCCCGCAGAACTCAGATCCGGACCAGGTGTGTGCGGTGCGCACTCTACAACACGAATTCGAAGCGACGCGACCCGCGCTGCGAGCTGTCTCCTTGTGGACTCAACTGGCCAGAAATCTCTCCTCAGGTACTTATATCACTTTGTATCAGCATTTGTCACTGGGAAATGTAATTCGATGATTGCCTCTTAATATATCAAATGTCAATTTGCATTGCCTTTAACACATTATATTTGAAAACATTTTTTCTAGCGACCAACATACTGAATTTTTTACTAAATAATTATTTGACTGTGTATTTTTTTTATTATTTTGTTCAGAGTAGCATGAGATTGTCGACCAATGACAAATGGGTATCACTTATTTCTCCCCTGTAATCTATGTGCACTGTAATGCACTTACCCTTACGTTACATTACTAGTAGTAAACTAACAGAATTTTCAGAGTCGCACTTAGCATCGCCGAATTGTAGTCACTATACCAGTTTGAATAAGGCCCTTTTTCTAGTATCGGCATACTCAGAGTCGCACTTAGCATCGCCGCATTATAGTCACTATACCAATTGAGATATATTACTACATATAGAGAAGCTATCCCATATAAATGTATTGTTCGATTTTGGTAAAAGTTGATACTAAATCGCTGCAGTGTAGAACAAACAATTAGTCGTCTAACCAAACAGTATAACCATGCAGCGCTAGACCGCTTTCGGAGTGTAGTTTTCTCGCGACCAAAAGGTCGTAAGCGCCGTGAATTTTCGACAGATTCGTATGCAGTGCATGCACCGCACCTAGTGGGACACATTCTTCACAAAGAACGTCTTATCTAGTGTAACATTAATATCGATGACTATACGACTTTAAATAAGGTCTTTTTTCCAGTATCGGCATGGGTGGCGGCGGGGTCGCTGCCGGTGTTGCAGACGGCGGTGCAGCAGCTGCTGCAGCTGGGCCGCGACGCGCATGCGCTGCAACTCGCGCACGTCGCCTGTCTGCTCGCCGACCACGTGCACGACAAGTGAGATATAACTATACTTACGAATAGTGAAGAGTTGATGTCTTAATATCAACTCTTACTGTAACATACAGATTGTAACATAGTTGTAACGAGTAAACAAAAAACGAATATCAATATTTTATAAGAAAATACATTTGAAAGTATATATTATAATAGTTTAACAATCTGTAAATAAATGTTTTGTGACTACAAAATTACAACACATACAATGAACATTAAATATCTGTACAACTAAAATGTATGTTCTGAGCTTTGCAATATTTACAAAACTCAGCCCATTCAGAAGCCAATTATTATTCGACCAAATATATTTTATAACAAAGTTCTCTCTCATTTCAGCCATAGGAAGTCCACTACTGAACATAGCCCCCCAATAGATCAAACAACGAATAGCTAATATAAATGAATTTATATTGTTTCAGAGAGGCGTACATAGGCAGTGCGTCAGTGATCCTGCACCATATAGAGGAGAGTTGCTCCACAGTTGACACTATGGTGCACCGCGCCGCGCACTACTGCAGACAACTACCGCCGGGTCCTAACTCCGAAGACGTCACCGCTGTGTTCCTGGCTAATGCTGCTGTGAGATACATAAATACATCAGCCTATATTTGTCTCGGTGCATGGATCTCGGCGACATAACCTACCAAGGAGATTGTCATCATCATGATATTGTGTCCCTTGCAGATGTACTACAGACGCGCGGGCTCGGTGGGCGTGGCGGCGCGGCTGCTGCGACACGCGCAGGCGCGGGTACTAGCCGCCTCTACTCGATACCCGGAGGCTAATTGTGAGTACTCTACCTTATAGGCCCTCGCAATTTTGTCTCGTATATCCCTTATCTTGGTTTCATTCTTATTCATAGCCAGTTTTAAAACATAATGGTTTAAAACATAATAAAACATAATTAGATTTACGCAAATGTTGCACATTTAAATAAAACTATTATTAACGGATTTCATCGCGACTTGTTTTAATTTTTGCATTTTTATTCTTTTATTTTCGTAACCAAAAAGACCAACTACCAGACCTCAAGACACCGTGAGCTCCTGCTACGTAGATCGCAACGCAAAGAGCAATTAACTTTCTAATTAAATAATTGTAAAACAAGGGTAGTTAAATTGTAACAGTCACTGAGCGGATGGACTAATACCTCAGTCTGCTCCGTGTCCACGAAAACTATAAAGTGATCGAAACAGGTCAAAAAATTTAAAAATTAAACCAAATCCGCAATAAAATCCGTAAATAATAGATTTATGTCAGTTTTAAAACCTATTTTAACTATCGAATGTTTTGTCCTTTTCGAACGATTGTTGAATGCAGTTTAAATTTTTAATTGCATTGTGTCAGTAGTCACTAAAACTACTAGGCTTCGTTTTGGGTTCTTAGTCTTGATATATCATCACTTGGAAAAAATATCTTAATAAATTTGTATTTGTGTAGTGGACTTGGCGGTGGGAGCGGTGTTGGAGGCGCAGACGCTGGTGTGTAGCGTCGGGGACGCGCCCAGCCTCCTCACTGCTGTCAGTGTAACGCAGAGACACTACCTCGCCGCATCGCATACTTGTGAGTCATATATTTTTAAGTTGGTAACATTGGTATTGGAAATTATATTGATGATCGTTTGCAAATATTGGACTTAAGAATTACATTACACCTATGGGTGAAGGCAGGGATGCCAATTGCGAAACCTACATATATTTAGTCAAACTTGTTTCGTGATAGGGAAAGACTTTATTGGCATTTCTAGAACAATTTTCTTCTCATAATGGATATAAAAGTAGAGCATATATATTTTTTAAAGATAGATAGAGATTTCATTAAACAGATACTCGCCCGGGCGAATATAAATTTAATTTTTAAGGAGTTACCTTAATGTGCCGCAATAACTATATTTTGGCGTAAAAAATATTATACAGCTATTATTAGTATTTTTTTTCTAAATCAGCGTTTTGTAGAAATACATATCGCACATCTAGATCTAAAGGGAATTAATTCAAAAAATTAAAATTTTTAAATCTCTTTTATTGGTCGATAGGCAATGAAATAACGAATTCGTTGATCTGTTTATATCGATTTTTTAAATTTTTGGGTTAATTCCTTTTAGATATAGATGTGTAAATTATGTTTTTTGTCGATGTGCGTGCAGGCGGCAGCGCGGGCGCGTGGTGCGTGCGTCGCGTGCGCTCGCTGCGGGTGCGTGCGTGCGGGGCGCGCGCGGGCGCGGCGGCGGCGCGGGCGGGGCGGGCGCTGGCGCTGTGGAGACGCGCGCGGGCTGCCACCGCCGCCGCGCTGCCCGGCGCCGCCGCCACGCTGCACGCCACGCTCTTCACCACCATCACTGACCCGCATCAGCGACATCATGCCATGGTGACTACTAACTATATGTTACAACTTCATACATTCCCGGAGAGTCGCCGAGCTTCAATGTCATTGCGTGCCACTGTTGATCTTGGCTTACAAGAGTTGCAGTGGTGGATGTGCGGGCGGGACAGTCTCAGTCAAATGTTACAACTTATAACGTACTTGACCACTCTCATTTCTAACTCCCTTATTGATGACCGTTTGTAAATATTATTCTGTTTTTGCCTGAAACTAATATCGATCACAATGATAGATTTTCCATTCTAATGATACTCGGTATCAATATTCTCCCAATTATACCCTGTTCTCTTATAAATTATTATCCATTGGAGTTCTAAATATAATTGCAAAGGATAATTATATTAAAATGCCATAAATATGTTTACGACAGGTACGGATCGAGAACCGCCTGAAATACATCTTAGGCATCCAGTCATCCGGCAATGTGCCTACCTACAAACAGATCGAGAAAAAACAGCAAGTCGTTTCTGACCCCAGGCAAGAAGTGGAAGTAATGCTAGAGAAATTTGAAAGGAGAGGAACAGGAAGTCCGCGGGGGTGGTACACTTCCGCGCCAGAGTTCGAGATGCCGGAGTGGGTGAATCATGAGGAATCGTGCCTCTGTGCCGCCTGTCAAGTCCCGTCCTGCAATATCCTAGCTTGCATCACCTTTGGACTCGAAGCCGCGGTCTACTTCAGAGGCGGTGAGCGTCGCACTGCCGAAGATTATTTCGCTGGCGCGCTGGCCATGTGCAACCAATTTGAACGGAAACTCAAAAAGAACAATAATTTTGAAGATTACATAGCGAAATATGAACTGAAAATACATCGAAGACAACTAGTCGAGGCCGAGCTGGAGATTCTATTGGAACTGGCCTTCATGAAATTAGCAGAAGGAAGAAACGACGAGTGTGACGCTCATGTGGTCAGAATACATGAGATTCTGCAATCTGACGTGGATCCTTACTTAAGAAATGAAGTGATGAATCTGTTGACTGCTTGTGCGAGAGTCAGGCATGTTGTAACAACTCCTGTCGAACTGGAGTTAGAGATGGAGAATTTGAAGTTGACTGACGAATATCCTAAAACTCCTGTGAACAAGCCGGCCAACCCGCCGCCGATGACGCGGCTCATGGTCAAGCAGGAGGAGGTAATGAAGAGACGGAAGGTCATCAAGCTAAACCTGGACGAGGGGACTGACGAAGTGGAGCAGGAATCCAATCCGAAATTCAAAGTCCCTGAACCTATGACTTCGAAACCGATTTTGGAAAGCGCTACACCACGCGCCATTTTAATAACAAGACCTACTTTGGAAATGGAGGAAAGTACCCCAGAGAAGTGGGGTACTCCTATATCTACCATGGTGACTCCGTGTAAGGAGGATGTTACTCCTCAGAAGACCTCGTCTCGGTCGAGGGCGAAGGCCGGCGCTTTGCGGAGTCTTCGGCGCGCCACCAGCCCCGGCGCTCTGCCCAGGGACACCCGGCGCAGTAAACGTGTCCAGTGACATTCCGACATAATTTTTACGACTGCCTTATTCGACTATATTGTCTATGTAATTTAGTGTAATCGATTAGTACAATCGTTTTTTCATAATAAAGGAATGCATTTTAGTGTTTTTGTTGTTTTTTTCGTGTTTTTTTCTTTTCAGTTGTGAAGCCCGTAACCACCGTACGTACCGTACAGTGCGCTCTGCACAACAGATGAGAGAACAATTAGTGATTACTTATTTCATGTTCGAATTAGCCGTACAGATAATAATAATACTAATGTTCGGTGGACTTAGGTATTGTATGCTGTTTTTCTTGTCGTGGTGAATTTTACCAACTAGTACACGCATTGTGTGATTCATAAGTGAATTGTGAATGAGACAAACATGTACCTATATTGTGTGGTCAAAACAGTGTGACTGTTGAACATATTTATTTAAAACTTCTTTCATTATGTTACCTCGATACTAATCTATTGAGAATAAAGTTACTCTCTTTGAAGCCTTTCGGGCACACCTCTGACTATTTGGAATTATTGTGTATTGATATTCAATCACCATTAAAATGGCGAGGAAACATCGTGAGGAAACTTGCATACCATTGCGATTTGGATGAATATCCTATAGTATAGTATGTAAGTCCACCAACTCGCACTAGGCCGGTATGGTGGACTATACGGCCTAACAACTCTCAATCGTACTCTCGATAGTAGAGGAGATCCGTGCCCTGCAGTGGAACGACGATACTGATATGGTATTTTATTTGTTCTAAGCATAAGTCATCTAAAAGCCTTTAATGAAATTATTCAAATAGTAAATCTATCAGCCTGGAGGTGGCTGAACTTCAGGGCACAGGCCTACTCTACAATCGCAGATACGATTGAGAGTGGTTAGGCCATATAGTCCTATAATAATGAATAGTAAATGAATAGTAGTAAATGAAACGAGGCCTAACACCTTGTAGTGCACAAACGGTCAGTTGTTCCCTCACGTGGTGAGGTCAGCATGTTATCGAGGGGCGCGGGTTATCAACGAGACCCCACATGTCTGGTTCACTGCAAGTATCTAATTCAAACGAAAATTGTAAGTCTGTGTATTTTCTCTGACCGATTTGTAAAGTGCAGGAGTTGCAATAGAGCGTGAGGTTTTGTTGCCTGTGAGCAATTTACCGGATTATATCCAGCGAATAATGGGCAAAAAAAAAACCATGGAAAATACCATAAATAAGTATAGCTTAACAAAATATCAATAAATGTAATTAACAGCAACTACGAAGCATCTTATTGCAAGAATACATAGCATGCGCGACACATTGCTTTAAAAATAAAAGTTCCTAATTCGGGAAATTGAAATGTTCCCTGAAGCCGCCACGAGCACAGCGGCCAATAATAGACTGCGTCAGTATAATCTCTTTGTTTGAGCGGAGTTATATAGTAGATATCGTCCAACGCCCTACACTATTCCTTCCACATTTTTTCTTTATTTCTGATTATACTATTATTATTTATTTATTTAGCATTTACATAAAACACATGAGAAGGATACTTGTTTGTATATTTTTCACGAATATTATGTACTTGTCAAATACAAGTTTGGTAGTTTCATCAACTGCCATAAGAACACATGGACCTACTCAGAAGTGACGCGTATGTGCATTGATGTCTACTCAGAAAAAAACAGAAGAGGCTATCTGTTAATACTTACACATCACGCCAGTAATCAGCACTTACGTCATGAGGGTAGGCAGGCAAAGACCACGAAACGCCACTGTGGTGGATCAAAACATTACATTAGCTAAAAAAAGAAATAAGAAATAGGTAAGTACTACACTCATTGGACGTTATATTTTAAGACAATATTATATTTCATATTCGCAATGTACATACTGATTGACACAAATAGGTACTTTACGGATTCCTATGTAGGTAGTAGGCAAAAGTACTGACGTCAAGGTATCTTTTAAAAACAAATGTTTTTTGGCAAGGAATGCATTTACTCGTGTGCAAACTGATTTAGATGTGCTAAATATGTGTGGGGGGTAAATCTTATATTTATTAGGTGCAATTAAATTTGTGTCACGCCGCAGAGGTCAGAGACAATTAAATTCTTATTTTAAAACCATACAGGTTTAAATATTGTTCGTAAACAGAGTAGTTTTTAGTATTAGGTACCCGGGCCCTGACTGAGTTTGCTACGGCAAAAAAAAAACACATTTTTTTTTATTGCAATGAATTGCGAGACGAGCATGTCGTTCACCTGATGTTAAGCGATACGACCGCTCATGAACAGTAGCAAAATCAAACACCTTGAATAACCAAGCAATGCTTGGCATTCTACTGCGCTCACCATCCTGAGACATGAGATGTTAAATCTCAATATGTCCAGTAGTTACCCTGGCTACAATGCCCTTCAATCCGAAACACACCAGTGCATTTAAACAGCTGTTTGACGGGAGAAATAGATATTGCGGTGGTACCAAGGTGGTACCCACACAGATGGACTCTCACATATGGAGACCTACCATCAGTACATTACCTATGAATAAGTCTAACGCGGTTAGATACTATCCAGTGCCCGTACGTAAACTTGGGTACGTAAGTATCTATTATAGCTGCACTATTAATATTATTCCCGTGTATGAATAGTTAATCAAATAACATAAGTACTTATCTTAATTTACTTTCTAATGGTCGGTTTTCATATCTATTTTTAACAAGAAGTAAATATGGATGCCATTACTATGTCGATACAATAAGATACAAAGATAGACTTGTTTAGTTACCTTACCTAGCTAACTATAAATATATGCGCTATATCTACATATATCTCTAAACCTACTTTAATCAATTCAAACATAATATGAATCGACATATTTAATGAAATTACTCGTTAAAGGTAGATAGATTATAGAGCCCGACCGTAAAGGGTTCCGTAAGTAAGACCTGTCAATCTTCGGTCAGTTCTGCTAATTGTGCTCACATTGCAAAGTCAAGTCAAACCGTTCTCGTACATTAGTAGTGCGGAAAAGTTCAGGTGGCGTCTGCGTGATTGTAGGGTCGCAGGTCACGGGGGCTGTTTACTCCTGTTTATGTTAATTTGTTTCATATTTAGATTATGGAATTATTTGCAGTAGAATTTAATTACAGCCTACAGGCGTTTACTACGTTGTTTTGTAGTACATGTTACGTAGCGTTAGAGCAGTTAATTAGTGTTTATGATTCGCTCGATTATGCGTGAAATGGTTTTAAATGAGGAGCTTGTAATCAATGTTTCTGAGATAACTATTTCAATATAGTGAATTGATTGGTGGTAGGTCTCTCATATATGAGAGGCCACCTGGGTAGGTACCACCGCAATGTGTATTTTTTCCGGCCAAATAGTAGTGTAAATGCACTGTTGTGTTTTGATTTGAAGGAAAATGCCAAGCATTGCTTTGTAACTCAAGGTGTTTTTTGGTTTTGCTACTGTTCATGAGCGCGTTTATCGCTTATCAATAGGCTAACGACATACTCGTCTCGCCATTCCATGAAATAAAAAATAAATAAAATTATAATATCTATTGCCTATTGCCTGAGTATTTTATACTCTATCGCTCTTTGCTAAAGGTAAGAATTTTACATGAAAATGTATCTTGGAAAGCATTGTGTAAAGTGTAAATATCCAGTCATAAAAGTAAAAACATTTGAAATGTGGTGATGGGGTAGGTTATTAATTGACAAGTCACAAAAAACCTGCTTTATGTTGAATTGTAACATCATTGCATGTACAATGCTGCCTGCGTATAAGGCAGGCACCTAGTGTAATATTTAGATATTAGGTATTTCAGGTGGCAGAGATCTATTCTCATCAGACTAAACTCCAGATTCCATGTTGCCAGATAATAAACACGTGAGGTTTGGACTTATTGCGAACATCCTATGAAGGTATTTTAAAAAGCCATTTAAGAATCAATACAATGTAGGTATGTTCAATTTAGTAAGATACAAATTTCAATGAAGAATAAAAAAAAATAAAAAAAATAAGATTGAACTGTATGGTATCAATAAATAACCGAGAAGAATAGTTTCTCAAACGTCTATGATGTTTTATTTTACGGTTTTCACGAGTTGCAGTAACGTAGTTATTTAGTCATTGATTTGGTCAGTTCATAGCTATACATAGACTAAGACATCACACATGCAACATAGTAAGTGAAATAAACAGACAGCACTCGTTTTTCTTCGTAATTGATGGTCAATAAAACTGAATAAAACTCATTGAGAAGAATCACGCGCGTCGACATGACGTTATGATTGCTCAATATAACTCTTTCAAACAATATTTCTAACAATAAAGAATAACTTATCATGATAAAACATAAAATAAAATATTATCTTGGGAATATTTATGCTGTGTGTATATATGTGATATAAAATCACAGACAGACACATACTAAATAAATATCAATTAGGGTCTGCCAACATATTTAATTGAATAGTTTTATTTTGCTTTAATACTTTGTATTTATTAGTCAATTGTAATTGATGACTTGGGCGGGTGTCAAGATCTTCTTTCTAGCCTGCTGACTAATTTTCATGTCTCCTACAAGATTCACGTCGAGGTCGTGAACCATTGAGCACAATTATTAATTTACTGTAGACTACTGACTACTACAAGCAGTCTGCACCACCTCTTTAATAATAAGCTTTGTAGTACTTCTAAAATTATTCAAATCGTGTGATATTCTCAATATAGATTTTGTAATTTTGCCAGTAACCAACGTTGCATCACTTTTATTGAATTCCTTGCGTGCCTATTATTGGAATTCCAATTAAATATTTTTTGCGAAGTCTTTACAATAGAATGCAGCAGTGTTTTTAATCGAATATCCAGATATGCGGCTTAGAGAAAAGGGATTTATTGATGTGTAAATATAAAAAGCTAAAGCTGACCTTGTCTTTTTATTAAACTACTAGTATTCGAGATTGCCTTGTTTCGACTGCTTTAATGGTTGTTCATCCGTGTTATGATAAAGAAGACAATGAATGGAAAATAAAACAAAATTATTAATTAAACAATAATTATATTATAAAAAAATAATATATTGCCATCTGTCATAATTCACGTAGAAAAATTACATTATCTTAACAATCACATATAATCAGTTCTTTTATAAAACATTAATTGACGATCTGCAGGCAATAGCTTAGTATAAATCATAAAGAGATCTAAGCGATTGTCTTCACAATATTTTATAAATTATGCATTTATTTCGTGGCAATACTACAAGTTGCCATCATAACATAAATAATATAAGATGTACTAACTGTTAAAGCTTACTAAGGGTTGGTCCAATAAATGAGAAAAACAATTTTTCAAAAATACTTTGATCTAAAAACATTTAAACATGAAAGCGTTTTGAAATACTAAAAAAACACTTCATATATTTAATTTCCAGATAATGTCGTATTTTTTGAAAAATTGTTTTTGTTTTACATAGACAATATTACTTTATTTATAAGTGAAATAACAAGGAACTAATATCACAATCCCTTACAATTCCATCACATAAAATGACGCAGATATAAATATTTACACACAACAATATCGTGCATTCAGTGAAAATAAATTACATTAGGTACATATTACATGATTACATGAATTACTATAGGACAACTACAGATAAATATTTTTGATCGGAGAGAGCCACACGTCACTCATTTTCCTGACTTAATAAATGAATCAGATACACATCATACTTAGGGGTTGATGTAAGTATTTATAACTACGCGCGCAAACATATCAAAATGCCTTGTAACATCATTACCTTAGAGTATATATATATATAGAGGGAGCGCTGGTACCTCAAAAACGTAGATAAAAATGGTGGTGCCGGGGCCACCTTTTTCTTCCCTACATCCAGTATGAATTGTGACAGCGTGGAATATGCATGGATTTCGTGAAAAAGAAAAATCAAAAAATGTGGTTTAGCGTTATCGAATACCATCCAAATTTACTTTAGGGGTTAATTATTAACTGTGTATTCGTTTATCATCGACAATCAATCCAATTTCTTATTAATTAACGAGAAATAATTTAAATAATTTTACAGAAAAACATTCATATTTTTGAATTTTCGAACGCTTTTTTATTCAATGTTGCAAGTAATTAAATTGTTGAAATTCCGAAAAAGTTCCGGAATAATTTTTAGGTAAAAAATATAAAATATTTGAATTTGGAGCGAAATAAATTATAATAAGCCAAGGGTGAGTTTTATTTTTCATTTATTATTAATATTTTTTATTATGATAGCTAAAAACAATGTAACGTGAATATGTTAATTTCCATTAATTTATTTATTTATATATTTTTCGTGGAAAAGTCATTTATCGGTAACATTAATATAGCAGTGCTACCAACATTACGAACAAGAAAATATCTACGTTTTTGAAGATGCAAATGTATGACAGCGCTCCCTCTATATATAAATACTCTAAGATCATTACAATATAAAGACAAACTAGACCAACACTCTTAAAGTAAAACAGAACACATAAATTATGAACATAAATACATATAAAATCATGTTCGCAATAAATAACTCATTCTTTCACGTAAAACCTAGCTACCTTAATTAAATAAAAATCTTCGTAATTCGTTGAAGAGGTTCGTATCTTTCGAGACTTATCTGACTTCACTGTGACGAAGCAACTCGGACCATCCAGTAACACTGGTATCTATATTCCCCAATACAGGAGATAGATCTTACAAGCAAGGAGGTAAAAATAATAAGCATAGGCCTACATTTACACATAGGCCGTAAATGTAAATCCGTATTTCCCCAGAAGGTATTAGTAATACCTCGGAGCTCTAGTAAATATGATTCGCAACAGTCGAATGAATGTCATTCGACGTTGAGTTGTGTATAATCCTTAATGGTTTGCAGTTTTTGTACATGACCAAGATAGTTGTATGAAACTGTAGTTGGAGACTAAAACACTCGACACACGACCGCGACTCGAGTGTCGAGTCTCAAGGCTCCGACAGTTGAGATTTAATTAATTCTTTTGATATTATATTTACCTACGATGAATCAGGTAGTCAGTTCAACGTAGGCCAAAATGGGTAGTGTATCGGCAGTTATTAGTGAAGTCCATAAAACAATTGGACATAAAATGACAGGTCTCGAAACCTAACTTTCATGAATCACTGACGGGTTTTCACCCTGACTTTAGTGACCCACTGATATTTCATGACACATGTTGACTCTATTACTAACTGCAACACTAGTACTCCATACTAAATATTTAAATCATTAACAAAAACTGCTAGGCTATTTATATAAAAATGCACCTTCACAATTGAGCAAATTTCATAATCGGTATTCGGTATTGTACATGTGGTGGAGCCACACAGTACGTCACGTTCGAATTCGTAGAGCTACAAATAGAGCTTTATCTCAATAATAATGAACCGCCTAGCAACGCGTATTCGAACGCGCATTTAGGCGGGAAGCAATCACACCACCATATTTTATGACTACTATGAGGTCTTTGCGTCAAAGTCACGTGTTGCGGTGCGAGGTCTACCATTAACACATCTCATAACTATATGAATAATTTGACTATAAAGCCCTAGTAGTTATTAAAATAAAATTGCACCATTGATTGGACTAAACATGGAAGTTACACAGGTGGAAACTTGACATAATGTTTAAATTTATCAGTTTGATTTGAAAGTTCAAACAATGATTACAGATATTAACATAAACAAGTGTAACATACTTAAATTGATTGTTACAATTTCAATATAAAATATCATAAACAGATTACATAGATATGCGCGAAGTAAACATTAGAGCATTATTATTGGATATCATGTGCGTTAAATGCTGAAGTGTCCTGGTATTACCGGTTTGACAAGGAATAACTCTTTAAATGGTTTACTTCGCTATTAATTTTTAATGTTGTATCCATGATAAGATATAGGTAAATACCTATATTTTTTCTTTAATTACCTATATATATCATAATTGGCAAGACTTTTTCATGTTTCTAGGTGAAGAATTGTTAATTTGTTTTTTCTTATACTTTCATTAATAATTTGGTCTTTCCATGTTATGATTTTCTCCATTAACAGTAATGTATTCGGGGATAACCTTAATATCAATGCATGACAACCGCGTATAGCTATCTTTTACAAATTGATGAGTTGTTGTTCAGAAAAGTTCAATTAATGTGAAATAAAGATAAACAGTGTAAGGTTAAAACTATTACCGATAATGGACACTCAAATTAAACTTTTAGTTATTTGTGTAAGTGCAAATATTACTGATAGCAAAGCACCTAAATATACAGACGATACATTTCGATAATAATGTTATTTACGTCTGCCTGGAATTGATGATACCGTTTTTTTTAAATGACTTTAATCAGATGGCGTTATAGTGACATACACTATTAGGAACATACTTATTTTACTAATAATTCAAATAACGATTTACATTCCTAAACTTATAATTATAAAAGAATCCGTAAAATAATATATAAATGATCCTTTCAATAATTATAATGGTTGTTTTCACCTGCGAGCATTCGTTTGAGCAAATAGATGCCTTGTTGCGTTTTGGGATTCAGTGCAGATTTTGTGAAACGTGTATAGAATCCACAAGAGGCATGTAAGGTACACACACCTTTCACATCGGCACATACGACGGTACGCTGGTTCCATTTTAATGTTCGATGGCGCAAAGCTGCAATATGGGCGACAGCATTCTAAACGGTCGGTGGGAAGCTGTTACCCATTGTGCTTCTTTGAGGACCGTTTTCAATAGACTTTAGGAACAATTTCATGGTTACATTGAAGAATAATTCCTAAACAAGTACGCATTGAATTAAAAGGCCATCATTGATACTATTACGTAAATAAGTTGGTAAAAATAATTTGAGCCGCGAGTGCATCAATTTAAAAGTCGAATCACTTTGGTGGAGGAGAAGCAAAGGACATAGACATCGTTGTGCATAATATACGGCGCGAAAACAAACCGAGCATCCATGCAGTGCATGCGTACACAGATAATGATATAACCAGCGTATTTTTACATCCCATACCATGTCTAACGTTTTGTTTTCTTTTACGCTATGTTGACTCTTATATGCATAATAAATTATAAATAATGCTACTTTTGTACTTTACAGTCCACTTATAATTACATTTACATACAAATAGACAGTAATTTAAATATAAATAAGCGCACATACAATTTTCTGAAGGCGTCTACAGCTCAATGAACACTCGAGGCCGTACAACCCGTGACAACTTTGTCACTTCCAATTTGACAGATAACATTTATGACACTGTGTCAAATCTAAATGCTGTCAAATTACCAAAACAGTGTCCGAGACTCGTTCTGAGGTCTTGGCTGGTAATATAAAAAAATCTTCCACTTACTGGCACCAGTATCTTCTCGATCGAAGAAAAAGGCACATGGGTAATGGCACTTAACACAACATCACATAGTTTCACCAATACGGCGTATTCCCCGTAGCATCTGATCTGGCAGTCCAAGAGTTTCCGTATTTTATTCTGGCGCACGAAATTCCCGGACTGTTCCTGACTGATGATTTCTCTATTGTGTAGTTCAGGGATTTGTTATTGTCCCAATATTCGTTTCCTTTGCATCTGAAACAGACGCAGAAGTCTAATCTCCTCGAGTGGATGGGCAGTTGCAGTCTGAACCCAAAGGTGTCGTAGAGAGAAGTTCCGTTAGATCCTAGAGGTCCCGATTCCACGAACGCGCAGTATGTATCTTCACTGGTCGTCCAGCCATCAGACGATGCTCTCACGAATACTTCTTTTCCAAAATCCAGGTTTTTAACTTTCACTGTTCCGTCTACAGCACACTCATTTTGTTTAATAATTACATTTTCTAACGAGACGCAATCTTGTGTGATCCTGCGACGGAATTCCAAATAATCCGAAGCTGGTTGTGCGAACCTCGATTCCCACAAGTCCACGACAGGCGGAGGAGGCGGCTTTCTTTCCGGCGTTGGGCTGGCAACTACTTTCAGAGCCCAATACGGTGGTACGTGGGATGGTTCAGTCATAAACTTCACTTGCTCTAGAGCGAATCCTCGATCGTCTGCGAATACCACCTTCTTTTTCTTTTTTTCCGTCGGAATCCGTAAGCAGGACCTCGGCGCCGCCTTCAATGTAAGCTGTACAGGTTTCAGAGTTGCTAAGCATGGTGCCGAAAATCCTCTGGTAGTGATCTTGGTAGGTCTTCTGACCGGCACCGAGTAGTCGGTGAGGAAGCCGGCGGGCGGGCTGTGTCCGTAGAAGAGTTGCTCGGACGCGAGCATGTCGATCGCAGCGCACATTCTGAAATAACAATACGTGTTTACTCGACAACGCTCGTTGGCAAACTAAACGGATTTTATTGCAGCGACATGTTATATAGGCGCGCGTGCGACGGCCACGCGTTCGATACCAATTCGCAGTGTGACAATATTTAGACGTGGAAAATTCCGGACTTATCACAGTTTATTGACATTGTGATGTTATAGAGAAATGGGTCAGTGGCGCATATTAGCGAAGTATTGGACATCGTTATTCTGCTTGCTTTTCCTGTGCATTTCAGAAACACTAAAGTATTTTAGGAAGGAATATTTAGCACAAGGATTTTGATGGGCGTGTTCCAGAAAGCATTCCTTTTTATTAGAGTATAAATTCAGTGACTTTTATTGCATCACCAGAAAATACTGCGAATGAATTTGACATACTTATTATTCTTTAAATAACAAGGGATTCGTCACTTTTAGTTCGAGACTTTCGCTTGTAAGCAGTTGTCTGATTGGCATCGCTGCAATGCAAGCTTTGCCGAAAATCACTTAGAAATGACTCATGAATCTTTCAGGCGTGAAAAAAAGTTATGCAAAAAATCATATCGAAACTTTGCTTAGTGTCTTGTTGACCATTAGCAATCAGGATTGTTTTTTATATTAAAAAAAACATATTTTACTGCCACATGTGTAATCAAATAGCTCATTTATAGCTGATCGTGTTATCTGTCTTTATTTGTGTTATACACGTGACTGATAATGTTGTTTATTAATAAATGCAAGTAAGTATTTTGGTCCTTATCAAATGTAAACATTGAGAAAGTCAATTAGTCTATTTATCCTAAGCTGGTAGTGAGGACTCTTCGTATCTATTGACACATCCATTATATATTAATTATAAATGAAAAACAATTACAGGAGATGAAAATAATATTTTGTTTGTTATGATATATTTTTATGTTTGCAAAATATATCTTGGGTACGTCTTTTATAATGTTTGGTTTAAGATTAAAATATTTATGTTGTCCACATTAAATTATGGTTTTAATATATGAGTTTAATAAGCGTCGTAAAAAATCCTTAAATTACATTTGTTGCTCTTAAAAATTTCAAGCCTCGGTGGCGCAATTGTACTACGGTACGATCACAACGATGAGGTTTCTGGTTCGTATCCCGGATCGGGAAAAGTGATATTGGATTTTTCTTAATTTTCATTATCAGCCCAGAGTCCATAATGCATGCCTATTGGGCGATGGGCTCACCCGGTATCAAATTTTGTGACGAAATCGGAGAGGCGAAATGTGGGTATCCTGTCTGCTACAAACAGAACCTCTGGCTACCCCTTCTCGGAAAAATGCATGAGTTTATTTTTCTATGTAAGTAGAAATATATGTGTATATAGTAAGCTGGATATCCACTGCTCCACAAATTATTAGTTATTATGTAATGAAACAAATCTCATATAGGTGTTGTACGCATGTTATCGCGAGACTGTCCCGCTTATTTCGGACGCGTGGTGTCGGTAATATTACACGATGATAGCACATTGACGCGGCGGCGTCGGCGCGTGATCGCTAAGCCCGGCGCACATCGCGTTGCTACCGCGAACCTGTACTCCACATAGGTATAGGTCAATGTAATTTATTTTTAGTTTTATCTCGCCTAAATTAAGTTCTTTGATATTTTACGCAATAATAATTATCAAAGTTAATACATGTCGCCGTGAGAACAGTGTAGGGGATAATTGGTGCACATGTATGTATAGCTTATTATGCTGCAGCCTGGCCTAAATTTACGAGATACTTTCCGGTTACGCAAACACCCAGACCTGAAACAAATTCTAATGGCTCACACAAACATATGACTCGGTGCAAGGATCGAACCCGCGGCTTATCATTTCACAGCCCGCCATTAACTAATAACGCCACGGAGACTGTCAATAGTAATTATTATACAATACTGCTTTTTGATACATTTTATTCGCAGTGTGCCTTGAGTAAAATAATCTTAATTTCGAAAAGCGATGTGTACTACGTAGTGTGTGCGTCAAGCTTTATTAAGCCATTGTGGCGTTGAACGAGCTGCTTTTATTGGAAGCTAGAGCAATTTCAATCAATCCTTAGGCGGCTATTAAACCGCATTGTAACTCACCCCACGTAACTATTACACGTGTTTTGAAGAATCTAAGTACTTGTTTATACCGAACGGATTGCACACATGGAAATATAGGAATATCTAGAATCTAGATGTCCTATAAAGAATCGATTTAGATTCTGGATAGAGTATCTAGTTATTCGGTTGACAGCCTCCGAGCCAGTCAGTTAGGCGTCGGCTGTGAAACGAGCGACCGCTAGTTCGATCCCGCACTCGGACATATTATTTATGTGTGATCCACAGGTACTCGTTTCGGATTTGTGAGATACTCTCGTAGTTTCTGATGCCCACGAGACAAGACTCAATTTGAATGTGGGGTTACGACTATGTATTATTACTCTGTTTGATTTATTTATTTTTTATTTAAATAATTATGCCGGCCTGCTGAGAACAAGCTTACCCGGAATATAGGTTACTATGGTAGGTTTTTACTTTTCAACTATTATGCTGGTCGGTATCACGTGAGATACAAATGCACACCAGCTAATTATTTATAGAACTTAATTGTTGTACAGTCCCGACAAAGCTACTGAACTATACCTGATCCTAAGTATAGTGTGTGTTACATTGAGGTATTAATGTGGAGTGGACATCGGGAAAAAAAGTCTCTGCGCATTGTGCTGGTACAGGATTGCCCTGTGCAGGCACACACCAAACCGTAGCCTAGTGATGTGAGAGCGAAGATGATGACACTGCATAGGCCAGACAGAGACAGAAACAGAAGGAGTACGGTACCGTTCAATTTTGTTACATTTTATTTGCTGTGTCCTGTCTAGTATATCTCAATGGTGTGTTATGATATCTGATATTTAATAAAATGTAAATATTCCTATTTAAAGGAACCACAGAAACTATATTGGAGGAAGTAGCGACGAGGTGCATCATGTGACATGTATTACATTAGATGTTTTTTCTCATATTTGTGAAATGTGTCACTCCTCAACTATAATTCATTCATACATATAAACAACTCACGCAATTCATGACGAAATTACATTCAAAAGTTTTGTTTTATTTTTCCTCATATGTGTGGGTTTTTTCTTTGTCACTAACCTACCTAGCTAATATTACTAACAAATGATGACAAAAATCATTTTCGGGAGATTTATCTTTTACAATCATATTGAGTAAATAATTAAATGATTTTATTCATTAGTTTCATGAAGAAAATACAGAAAATCTCATAGACGAAGATGATTATAAAAATTATGAAAATAATCATAAAATCGTGGTGCATTTACCAAATCTAATAGTTTTTTAAAACTGGGAGTGCAGTGATATATAGAATGTTGTCTAACGACTGAAGAGAGATGTTTTCTTCTAAAATATAGTAACTATAATCTATGTTTATAAACAAGAAGTATATTCCTAAAACGGACAGCAATTTTTTAATCTAATTCCCAAAAAAAAAAATCGTAGCAAATTCTTGATTAAATTTCCAACTGCAATAAGACAATGTAATCCCTCGTGGTTCTCACGCACGTAAGCAGCATATCGTAAGTCTTATCAATTGATATTGCACGTTACGATGGCGGACTTTATCACACGAATGCATTACACAATGCAGTGTGTGGCTGCCCTGGCACTCGCAGTGATAATGCGGATACCGTCATCACAAAGGTGAACAAATACATGCAGGAGCACAAATATAAAGATATGGATATGTCTTTTGGTGTGGTTATCACATAATTACCATCCCACAGTATACGTGCGTGTCATTTAGATCAGTGTTTTCAATCTTATTGAATACGTGACGGGCTATCCCTTTACAAGTTGAAAACTTCTGGCGACCCTTTGGGCCATAAACAGACATAATGTTGGTAATTGAAACACTACGTATAATATGATTTTCTCCAATTTGGTACCTATATTTATTAAGAATAGTGATCCCATAGCCCATAATCAAGGTTCACAACCCCTCCGGGGGAAGAAACACACATATTGAAAAGTACTGATTTAGGGAATTTGAAATTATTAGATCCATATTAACATTTTTGAATATTGATTTTTATGCTAGTAGATTGGTCAAAATCCTCTTTCTCTCTCTTCTGCAACAGGAAGTTCGCTGCTGAACATAGAACTCCCCCAAAAATTTCTATAAGCGGTTGGAAACGGCTTGCATCTAGCGACTTCCTGCAATTTTTGTCAGGTAATCCGTCCACCTTGTAGGCGGAAAAATCTTTTACAAGTTTCTCTAAACTTTCTTTCCGTGGATAACCGTGTACCTGGTACTCAGGAGTTAACATATCTTATCCTACGTTAAATATAGTATATGTTCATGACTCAGGAAATCTGCACGGTGTATTTATAAAACGATATATTAAAAGTATATAAATAACTAATTGAAAGTTTTGTTTAAATTGCGTCATCTTGTTAACCCATCACGCACAATACTTGTGTTTGCGTTACAAAATTACCTTGGACATCTTTTTTTTGTCAAATATTGATAGATAGGTATTTATTTTATCACGAAACACATGAAAGTCACGGTCCAAGAGAGGATATATCTAAAAAATGATAATTGGTCAAAGTGATAATGATAATGAAATGATACCGACACTATCATGTAGTGGATGAAGAAGTGTAGGTAGATAAACATGTGAATAGATTTCATTCAGTTTTAAATAACTAAAGGTAGCTTTTAGAGTTCAAAGTTTCAAATAAGCCTACTGAGCTTTAGTTTAACGGACAGCACAAAATGAAATGTGTTATATGAAACAAACCAATTGTTTACTGCATTTCTGAAAATGTGTTTACTTAGCAATTAGTTTTTTAGTAAGTACAATTATTGCGAAAGCTAAATAACTAAAGCATGTTAAAGAAAGAAAGGATGAAATCGTAGAAGATAGTTTAGAAACGAGTGTGTAAAAACCTAAAGATGCGTCAGACAAAGGACATGATTTGGCATAAGTAACTTACTTCCGTGCCAAATGTACTAAAATAACATAACTTATTACAAGCACGAGGATAAATTATATCGTAACGTAATTTTAATTAATCTTAAACGTGTGGCGTTCATTGATGACACGGTTGTGTAATTTACATCAGCTCCGCCCTTATCTGTGGTAGGGGTCGGTATCATTATTATCTATCTGTAGTATTACTAGTGGGCGCCTCATTTTCCGTAAATAGTCACGAACTTTTACTATGGGATGTGAAATTTAAAGGCTATTGCGACTATATAAAATCCATGGGCTTTTATTGAATTCTTGACCGTACAGATCATGATGATTCTGAATCATCAAAGAATACTAAAAAGATGATCAAATTTGCGATATCCTATAAATTTGTTAAATCGTGTTGCTATATTATTTGAGAATTCACACTCTCGAGAAGAAACATTGATGTGTGAAGAGTGAAAACATAACTATTTTCACCATAAACGTTCGAACCTTAATGTGGCTGTGTTGATAAATGCATTGAAGAAATCAATATCCATTGATGACGTATTGACCGCAGAAGAGGAAACGATATGTAGCAATAAAATTTGAGGCGTGCATGCTTTAAATCACTCCAAACCGCCAATCCGGTTTGTTGCTTTTTGGCAGTAGCAACAGACATTGGGACGCGTCAGAAGACATTGGCTTTGAAATTCTGGCATTAGTATAGTTATTACTATAATAAAATCTATTCGTTTACGTAATAGCATTCCAGGTCCCACATTCCTGGCATAATATATGGACACCTGTCCCCAGTAGAGGGACATAATATGTAATACTAAATTCGACTCAATTAGTCAAGTCAAGGTACGGGTTCAATTTGTGATGATTTGTGCCTGGATCATTGGTGCCACAATTTGGACAATTTCCCAGGTGAATCAAGCAGCAGGTTATAATTTGTTTTTCTACAATTAAATGATTTTACATAAGTAATATGTATTTTACCTGCTATAACAAAAGGGTAATGCCGCTTTGACCGAGTTTTCAATAGAATTCTTATCACCCGGCGTTGCTCAGGGTTGCCTGCACTGTCGGGCCACGACGCTCCCGCGTGTAGTGCGGCCCAGACACTAATCTAATCTTGGACCGGAATTTTTTTATCAGTTCTCCTCTTTGTCTGCATGCAATAAATTAGGAGGTAATTTTAGTGTTATTGATAAAATATCGTCGTGTGGTTTTCTGCGTGTAACTTTTATCAGCACGTCATTTGTTATTTGACGTTTGTTATTTGTTAATGACGTTTTTCTTCGACGAAAGTCTTTGTTATCATAAACATGCATTTATGTGGGTTTTATTTTGTTTTGTGTGCTTGAAAATACATAAAAAGCCACCCATAATTAATATTTGAATCTGTTAAATCCATTTCCTGTTATTGGGGCATAAACATAAAAAAAAAAAAATTGCTAAGCTTTCATTAAAATGTAACGTCACGTATCATATACGCTGAGTTCAAGCTTTTGCTTTGGATGTGAACTTTTGGATTTCATGATTAAGTTGGGTAATAATTTCTATACTATTCACATGGAATTTGTGCCCTTAGTGATAGGCTCACCATTATCGGATATTGGGGCGGAAACAGTGCGATATGTGGGCGGCTCTGCCGACTTTAAGGGATGTGAACTATGTATGTATACTGTTCAGGATTCATTTAAAATACAGCAATTACTATTTGATTAATTTGTTGCGGGTTAATGACCAGTTAGATAAGCCGATAGATTCGCTGACTTTCAATCGTGTTATTCATGCCATTGGGTATTGTTTGCGGGAGTTGCAATGAGGGTGTGAGGTGGGATAGGCACAGTAGACACATATTGCTAAGCACATATTTATGTATTTATCCGACCGTATTCGGTCTCGCCGATTGTTTGTTACATTTTCTTCGAGTCATGCCTCGGATTTTTTCTCCGGTAACTGACATAACCAACCTTTGCCATAACCCCTGAATAAATAATGCATGTAAAGTATAACATGTATTAGGTAAAAGTTTCGCATAAATTCTATTGCAAAACCGATTTATAAATTGGGTATATTGAAGTTTACAAACAAATAAAATATAATAAATTATGTATGAGTTGAGGAAAAATTCCCGTCACTGATTACGTGAATGATAATAATGAATGTCACTCAAACTATTGTTTAGTATTTTTTTATTACTCATTATTGTTGGCAGTATTTACTAGGTACAAGAAAAACTATTGAGATAGACTATCACGTACTGGGGTGAGGAATATTTTGCGTGTATTTTATTGTAAAAATGAATAGCAATTTATATACGCCCGGTTTTAGCGGTACCCCTAAACTTATTATAGGACCGTTTATTGCTTGCAAACATGTCGGCTTCTTGGTCTAGTAGCGAGACGTATGGGCAATCAACCGTGGGGTCTTGGTTTCGAATCCCAAGTTGAGCAATTCATTTGTGTGGGTTTTACGGACGCAAATGTGTCATAGCACCTGATAGCGCAATTTGCGATAGCCGATACATTAGCAGATTCAAATTATATTTAATAATGACTACAAGTGCGTGGTGGCCTGTAGTGCTTGGTGGCCTGTTGGTAAATGGACCAGACGCGGCTGCCAACATGTTCACGGTGGTCGCGGGTTCAAATCCCAGGGCACACCTCTGACTTTTCGGAGTCAAGTGTGTATTGATAGTCAATCACCACGCACTAAAACGGTGAAGGAAAACATCGTGAGGAAACTTGCATAACATAGCGGTTTTTAAAAAGATTCTATGGTATACACTAGGCCAGCGTGGTGGACTATATGGCCTAACCACTCTCAATCGTACTGTCGATTGTAGAGTAGGCCCGTGCCCTGCAGTGGGACGTATATGGGCTGATACAGAATGACTACAAAGTAGCTGATTAAATTGTGCATTTCGGTACGGAAAGAGTAGGTACACGATCCGATGTGAGATGCCAGACAAGTATTTATTTTTTATTGCATTATTTACATTTCTGGCCGGTCGACACAATTATGTCGGCCTGGTGGTATCTGACTTGACTGTGTAGGTATGTAGCTGTTGAGTGTATTTATTTATTAGGTATGTATGCACTTGATAAGCCGTAAAAAACTTTCCAATATTACCCCAACAAACGTGAGCGATTACACAAAAATTACACAAATCTATAGATAAATTAAAAATATTCAATAACGTTTCACAATCACGCGTTATGATAAGATAGCCGCTGCCAATGAACTGTTATCTCGGGAATTTCAATGTCAAGGATGTATGATTCGTCTGTTTGTGTATAGTGATCTATTTTCGACGACCTAGCGGGAACGTGGTGGGTGAGAACGGTAAGGTCACTCCCTCCTTGGCAACTAGATTTATGGTAGTTTATAGTGCGCGATAGTTTTAGAGGCGGGATTCTGATAGGATTTGAGACCTACGGCCTTATAAAGACAGCTTATTAACCTATTTTACACATCTAATGTTTGGTCACTTTCGGACAACTTTTGAATTCAATTAGTGCGAAGAACACACAAGATTCGAGCACTTAAATAGGTTTATAAGATATTTTAGTGATTTGAATTTTTTGTCTTCTATTCTCAAACTGAATTCAAAAGTCGTTAGAAAGGGACGAAACATTCGATGAGTAAAATAGTTTTATAAACTGTCTATGAATACGACCGCTAATTTTTTATACCTGGAGTGTTTAGGATTAAAACTAAATAAGTTGGTACTATGTCATTAATATATTTCTGGATTTTGTGGTATACGATGGTGGAAAGTGGATGTGGTGGGTTCAGGCTGTATGTATCCGGTTTAGAACAAGCCGGCATATTTATGTCGGTTGGCAACAATCCGGTATTGAACAAGCCATTTATGTCGTTTGGCGGCAGATTACTATCTAAAAAAATCTTGATTAATACTACCTACCTAATCGCATTTACATTCTGATTATTAGCCTAATTTACCACGTGTTAGTTGTTCTCAAACAAAAAAAAAGATAAAAACACACTCGCATTTTTATGTAAGCGCAAAAATATCACGTGTTTATTATTATAGATGATTAAAAATAACTAACATAGGTTATCTTTGTGTGATGAGTTCATACAGTCGCGCGATATCGACGTGTAAACAATGGGGAAAGTCAACGTTGCACAACACTGCTTATACACATCACGACTTTTCCCTATGAGCGGTAGGCAGAGGCACTACAAGTCACACACGATTCGCCTCGTGTGTTCCTTCCCAAAATGTAATAGGGGCGAGCCTATTACCATATCGGGCACGAACTCCGGGCTAATCATAATGAATGGAAAATATTCAGTATCACTTTGCCTGATTCAGGATTTGAACTTGAGACCTCGACGTTGTAATCTTACCGTAGCACAACAGCGAAAACGAGGCATTTTTCCCTAAAAGGGTAGGCATAATTCCCCCCAATCCGCAAAATACCGTCCCCTAAATTGTGATAAAAGATTCTAAGCGAAATGTAGGACCAAAGTAAGCCACATCTCTGATTTTTATGTTACATATGTTCGAAGTATTACTTTTACTATTCGGATGAAAACATTGCAAGGAACAAGAAAATTCGAATACGGAATACCTGCAAGTTCGGGAACTTCTAAGGTATGTGAAGTCTTCTAAACCGCACTGAGCCAGCATGTGGTTGGGAACTAAAACCCGCATGTGTATAAAATCAATATATCAGTTATATATTGATTTTATATTATAAAACCATTAAGGTTTCTCTATCAAATATTTTAACATCATAAATTACGTCCAGGCCGCCATGTCATAGACGCATTCAGGGACTTGATGGTGGGCGATACCCCCCGTGTATCACGACAGCGTGTTTAGAACATGTCTCGCTTATACATTAAGTTTATGAGGAAGATTGTAATTATTTGCACGTAGTAGGGTCGCGTATGTTTATCGGGGGTCAAAGGCGCCAGATAACGTCTAACACATGCGCTTAGTCCGTGCTAAATACTAATTAATTGCTTACTTTACCTAAGGGTTGTAGCACTGATCCGAGGAACGGGTTTATCAGTGTATTGTTTTATCTTCCTGTTTGTTTCATTACTGCTGTGTATGTTTACATATTGGTATCTCCCCTCTGAATTGTCTGGTGTCCGTGGGATTCTAGGCCCCGTTTTTATAATTCCAGGGGAATTTAAGTAATTTCACAAAATTTTGGAAAACCTATAGTTACAATTAAATTAAATTCAATCTGATTAATTTTGAGATATCAAAGAGAATACAGTCAATTCCTTAGAAGAATTACCAGGCAGTTGTTTGTTATTATTTTAAACAATCAGCCAAATATGTACATATGTTAAGATCAGTGACCCCCACAATAAATGTTTAATTACACCCCTGTTTTATATTCCCATCTATATCACATTTAATTGACGTACAGCTTTCCTCAACTGACATCTAGATCGATGCGATAAAAAAAAATTACAACGTGCCTGTACTGGACTGAGACTTGGAGAAAGTCTAGGAAAATTACCACACACACGTTTCTAATATATTGGCATATCTATGTTCTTTAGCCTCGTTAGTGTAAAAGTATGGTGAGTATTGATTTTGGCACTACCGACCAAGTGTGTAAGATTTTTAGGGCGCCCTGGATACGAATGCTAAGGCACTCCGTTCATCTGCCATACAAATCCATGTAAATATTAAGAGAAATACCCATTAATAGTATCGGTAAAAATATCATATTAATCCCGATACCGATACTGCTTTAAATTAAATATAGCATTTTTGTGGTTTGTTCTCTAACGTTTGCCTGTTTTATTACGGGCGACATATTTTATAAAACAAAGTAATTATCATCACAATTTACTTTTACAGATACGAAGAAAAAAAATATTTCTTCAAAACTCCGGATCTGGGTCAAATATTTATATTTATTGAAAATAAATATTTTACCCTACACAAAAAAGTAGGTTTCATCTAGGCACAACAATATTCGCACCAATACTAAGTTTCATAGTAAAATGGGCATTCTCCTTTGCCAGTGATGTAAGTTCATTCCTGGCATCGCATTCATATTAGGTTGTCGCCTAAGTGCGCCCTAGGCACTACTCTAACGTCGCTATTGTTCATGGCTAATGAAGATAGTTAAGATCCAATTTTTTTTGTTTCCGGTCTAGGTGAGATTCAACATTTTATAAAAGGACTCATTACCGGCTTTAGTTTTACTATCCGGTAAAACTGCTAGTGTATTCCAGAAGGAATTGCTGAGGCCCTTTTGCCAAGATTGCTGCAGCGACACCCGTTCTTTGCGCTCTGGATTGCCCAATTTTAATGATATTGTTGAAACTTGCACTGCAGGGAAGTTACCAAAATCAAATTCAATATTTTTTTGTATTAAGTGTCCTATATATTATTTGCTACGTTCATGATTATCATCATCTTAAATTTCAGAAAATCCACTGCTCAAGAAAGGCGTACCTTTAAGTTTTCACATGTTTCAATTTTGTTTTCTTCATGCCATAGTAAACCGCTGTTATGTACAACATTTTAAATGTAATGTGACGTACACACAAGATCATGTAACAAATTGGTTTTCTCAATAGTTTCCGCAACGTATAAAATAGTGGGCGACCATGCATCGAGCCAATGAGATAATGACTGACTATTTTAGAATTTCTAGAAATTACTAGTGATAATGTGTTCGTTGCGCGTCTCCTTTGATAGTCACGCTTATGATGAATTGCCTGTAACTTCTGTTACTTTATTAAAGTTATTGTTTACCCATATGTAGGGATCAGTCAATTTGGAAAAAGAATTCCTAACAATGCGCACACAGATATACTTCAAATATGTTTTAAATGTGAACAAAAAACTAAAAATATGCAATTACTGAATGTTTTATTTGTTGCACATTAAAATTAGCTTATTACGTTGAGAAGAGGATGTGAGGCATGTGACTTTTTGGAATTCACATATTATTATGTTTAAAGAACGGGAAAGGCCACATAAAGATTACAAAATTTTTAAATAAAGTAAAAAATATATAAATGGTATAGTTACCTAAATTAACTGGTAAGATGGCTCGAATAACCTGAAACAAAAGAAATAAATTACACTTCAAAGTCGATACATAAATCTGGAGGGTTACTCTATACACCCATACGACAATCGACATTCGAATGTTAGAACGCCGTATGTAAAACTGCACGAGAGTACCTAGATGATGCTTTAAAAAAATTCAAATCCTCTATCGTACGTCGTAACTCGTAACCATAGACTAAGTTCGGAATTAATGATAAATAACAGAGAATATTATAAATTTTATAAATCGATAACTTATATGTGGACGTAGGAGTTCGAACTTCGTGTCAGAGCTTAGAGTAACCCCCCTGGCATTGGGTAATAGCGTAATGTTTCGATAGTAATCGAATTAAAACTTCTTTGCCTATCCCATTGTTAGCCCCTCTCAATTAAATTCTTGATGTTGTAAGCTTAGCAATGGGGCAAGTATGGACTGATCCATTACAGGACACTTCTTTTACAACGAAACAACCTATTTACACCTCCCCTTCTTATAATAGGGCACATAAGGGCAGGTAGATTAATATAAAAGTTATCGTTTGCAACTGGCGCCCGCGGTAAGACGGCCTTGTGACGAGCACAATAATATTATAATAGGAAACGTATCGAGTGTCGTGCGGTCTGTATGTCTGTGGCTGTGGTGGGTTGCTAAATCCCCGTATGTAGGTTACTAGTGGATATTAGCGGTAATCTCTATCAAGAATGATTTGCTTTAGTTCACTATTTTGTCTTCCGTTTTGCTATGGACAGTAACGGAAAGTAATGACAGCCTCCGAGGCGCATTTGGTTAGAGGTTGGCTGTGAAACGAGAGACCGCGGGTTCTGTAAAAGTCTCTCGTAGTTTTTTGATACCCACGACACAAGACTAGATTTTAGTGTGGGTCAAGACTATGCATGTTAATGTTGGGTGTATCATTATTTATTTATTTAGATCATGTTATTGTTGCATCTAAGACAGTAGGTTATAAAAATAATTTATAAGAAAATAATATGTTCTAAATAAGTAAGGAAACGTGAATGGTGGCCTGTTGATAAAAGACCAGACGCGGCTGCCAACATGTTCACGATGGTCGCGAATTAAATACCGGGGCACACCTCCAACTTTTGGGAGTCATGTGTGTATTGATAGTTAATCATGACGCTCTATACCGATAAAGGATAACATCGTGAGGAAACCTACAAACAAAGCGGTTTGTAAGCATTTATATGGTATGTAAAGTCCGTCAACCCGCAATAGGCCAGCGTGATGAACTATATTATGATTGAGCCCCTCTCCATCGAGTTTTCAACAGTAACACCAGAAACATATTACCGAAACGCCACGCAACGCAGCATCGCGAGTTCGTAGTGTGGTTCTGGTCATAAAAAATACTACGATTTGATGTGGTAGTAGTAATAGGAAGTCTGGTGCCATGGCGGGGCGTGGCGTTTTAAAAGTATGTTTCTGGCCTTAAGAAGTCCCGTGCCCTTAATTACGATATATGTATATAGACTGATACAGTAAGTAAAGCAAACATTACTTCATTTTGCTATGCGCCGATAGCGCTGTAGATGCGTGTATCTGTACTTTCAGCCATATTTATCTTAAACCCACCCGTTCGGAATAAGTCTCGTACATAATCATGCATTTCTTTCTTTCTCGTGCCTATCGTATCCCAATATTCCTAGCCAATGGCGATGTTATTAGGCCATCTAGCGGGTGGTCAGTCATCGCTGCTTTTCTTCTACTTCTACCACGCTATCCATACAGACCGAACTCTATTGTTGTTACAATTGAATGTTATAAGCCGACATTATTGTGATATGAATCATTGTAATTTTATACGGCGATAAAAAAAGGAGAAAATAAGACAGTTCGTGTTGCTGAAGAGTTTCTTGCGCCATTTCTTCTTCACAGCTACTCGTACAATACGTTTCGAAGCGGTGAAAGCAGAAATTAATGATTCAAAAGATCTTGTGAAAGACTATTTGAAATTTGAATAAAGAATATTTTGATTTGATTTGACTCCTATCTGTCACCGTATTTTGCAATACTTTATGCTACAGATAAAAAAGCAAATACATATGTACTCTTACAATGCATAAGAAATATATACTTATTTCGATACGATAACTTTCTTCGACCTCATTACGAGATAGCGCCGGTGACCCCTGGTTTGTTCAACATGCTTGCCATAACAGTGTTATCGAGTCGATAATGTCTATTTGGGATCAATAATGACTACGCGACTCAAGTCCTGTATTTTTTTACAAATGTCAATAGGTTATCAAATTAAACATATGTGTTTATTTCCAATTTCGCTATTTTGTTTTATTTCTGAATTTCTTTGAAGGTTACAGACAAGTTAGTGTTTTTAGACTCGCCAAGCTTGGGTTTTTGTAGTTAATTCTTTGCGTTTACGTACGTTTAAATGGCGTTTGAGGGCGTTCTAGTCAACTAGCATTTGAGGTGCAGTACTATATCTTATTTACTTCTATTTTTTTCCTTTTTAATATAGCAGCAGCATCAGAACAAACCCTTTACATCCATCTATACAAAATCAACACCACTTATGCAATAAGCGTCAGAGCTTTAGACAAACTTGTTGGACTATACAGAGAATGTTAATTTAGTACTTGATATACAAACATGAAATCACACCTATGCCCTGTATCACTGAAGAAGTAGGCAGAGGTAAATTATTCACCAATATTATTTTCGTTCCAAGACATGACGACCCTCTTACTACGTCCGGAAAAATCTACACAAAACGTATTACTTGACAGCCTTCGTGGTGCAGTTGGTTAGACGCTGGCTTTGGAACGTAAGGCCGCGAGTTCGATTCACGCACCGAGACAAATATTTGTGTGATCCATAGCTATTTGTTTAGGGTCTGAGTGTTTGTGAGATCGAGAAGTCTCTTGTAGTTCATTATACCCACTACACAAGACTCGATCGTAGTGTGGGGTCAAGAATTTGTAACTGTTGGGTGTGATCAGGACTATGTATGTGACTGTTGGGTGTTATTTATTTATTTACTTTATTAGAGGTATTTTTATAAAGATACCAACTGATATGTACTTCGAAATAAATTCAGGTAAGCGGTAGTTTTCAGTGTATTTCCATTATTATGTAAATATAAAAATGAGTCAAGGCGAGTGGAGAGCGCTGTAACAACATTATCTGATTTGAATATGTCTCTCAAACCATTTGGGTCAATGTTAGTATCATTTATTTTAAGAAATTCTTATATTAAACATAATACTTTAATATCACATTATTGCATACAGGTTATCCTTAATATTTGAAAGAAAGAAAGAAATATTTATTTGTGTTTATGACCTTTGCTCTTGAAGCAAAAATAGATCCTTTATTGAATAAGCATTTTTTGAGCATTTAACTCGGTGTTAAATTTAGATATAGGTATCTCAATCGTACTTTCGATTGTAGAGTGGGCCCGTGCCCTATAGTGGGACGTATATGGGCTCATACATCATAATATCTTATAGAGTGAAGTGTATAGATCATAGAGCACACAGAAAAGGCCGGGGGTGGAGCACTATTAGTCCATACATCACAAAATCTGTGCAAAAGGTTAACCAACAAAAATCCTTACAAAATATTAATAATAGATTTTTTTTAACGTAGAACAATTCCCAGTTCATTATAATTATAGAAACATAAAAGTGAGGTTGGCATTTACTATTTACTTTGAAATAGCAATCGGATTACATGCCTACGGCTTCTTCAAAGGATTTAAATACCTATTAACACACGACCAGTCGACTCGTGTGACCCCAATCAGATCAGAGGCATCATTGTCTTTGTAAGAAAATCACTTTGCCAGGGAAATCCTAGGAAGGGGTTTCTATGACAGCCGATATAAACACAAGCTACGAATGGATATCTCCATCTAATGCGAGATAACTAAGGAATTACTAGTTAAAACCAATTTGCCCAGAGGTGTAACTAATAGACAGTGCTTAATATTTTCTAGCCATTACAATGTACGTTTACCAAATTCAAGTGGCTACAGCGTTAAACGATGATTTAAAACGTTACCCTCGGACATCGATGTGAAAATATCTACTACATTCTTATCATAATAAGAGGGAATTCTAATCATTCGGTTTCGGCATTACGAATTGTAACTACGTGAAAATTAATTCTTTGATATAACAAGGACAAGGTTTTAACAAGGAAGTGAGTGTCATCCGTTTAAAACTAGTTTTGATGTAATATAGACATATTCCAAAACAAATTATCAAATGGAAAAATATTGGTAAATACTTTTATTTATTGTCAATCGACTAATATCATTCAAGTGACACATTTTACTTTTAAAGTGATAAAAAGAAATTCCTATGAACCCAGATAACGATAGCCGATTAATCAAACTATCACGATTTAGTCTAATGATCGGCTGCACGTGTCTTTCGTTATTTCTCTAATTTAGTCCGGAAATACAGCGCCAAAAATGGGCATTGGCAAAGGTAAGTACCTAAAGTCACGTGCTTTTCACTCTACGCCACGTTTGCCTTTTAGATCAAGGATAAATATAACTCCTGTTTCATTTATAGATTACTAAAAGCCAGGAGCCATTTCGCTCATAGCGCAAGAATATTGAGATTTTTATTTAGATTTTATAGCATTTAGCAGGCTTACAATAAGGATTCAATTGATGATTTCAAAATTGGACATTGCGTGTCCGAACTGCAAGCGGTCACGACCGATTCTTCATTTGAAAATGTACTTAGATGGATAACTCAAATAGAGTAAAGGAAAAACATTTTCTTTTCTGTTTAGTTTTTTGTATGACCATTTAAAAATATATGTTATCTAATCATGATTCATGAAACGCTATGAAAAACAATCAGGTAAGCGCAGTTAAAGTAAAGGCACTGCGTTGGAAAGCTGTATTCGCATAAAGCTAGTAAAGTTTTCATAGTAACCTTTTCTTTGCCTCAAGCCTAGCAATTTGCCTACAATTCCCTAGTGACTATGGATGTTCTTCCCACTGTCTTTAAGTATAAAAGCGAAGTGTTTGCGGAATAACAGTTGTCTCACCAATGGCTCTACGAATTTGGGTCGCACACGTAACGCATTTCATGTCGTAATGTTGTTGGTTTACTGGCACCACACATAACGCACCCAGCGAATGTTGAACAAACATTTCTAATTATTATTAATTCAAATATTGTACTTTATATTAAAGTACATTATGTATTCCTGAGGGAATTTCTGTTGCAGTTCCTTTTCTTAGCCTAACTGAGTTCTATACAGAAGTATTTACAGCAAAGAGATATATGACTTATGATTGTAATTTAATCGTGGTTTATATTAGTGTCATTCTTAGTTACAGTATTGGTCTAGCTTTTTTCACACCTCTAAGCTTTGGACCCTCGACGTCTAGCATTTAAAGCTGATATCATACCTTTCCTTATTAGCTGTGATAAAATATTACTTTGTAGCAAACTGTTAAGCAATATCAAACACGTCTCGCTACATATTGACACAGTACTGTTTGTTTTCTTAATCATACTGTAGAGAGAACTAAAAATAGTCGTAATGGCTACACGATTCTAAAAGATAGATTTGACTTTCGCAAATATTGCATTGCAAAATTTGAGCCTCTCTTAAATGCTATAAGAAACTCAGCAGCATTAATTTGCAGTGTCATTATAAACTTTGGACTCCCGCCTAAGAGAACAATTACCTAATATTTTCAATTTTATTTGCTTATCAGCGTAACAACGCAGTCTTATATCTCTCGCCTTTTTTCCCATCTTTCACTTGTCTCTCTCTCTCTCTTTCTCTCTATGCACGGCTGAACAATAATTACCTCATTTTGCTATGGCTCTTATCCTAGTATTTGCAGCGACTTCTTAGAAGTGGTCTGCATCCAGTGATATCTTGAAACCTTATCTAGCTTGTCTTTCCATCTAAACAGATTAAAAAGTAGTTTTCGGCGATAGAAAAGTCCCAGGATTATGGGCCGATACATTTACGTCAACTCATCGTATTAAATTATAAATAGCCGGTTTCGTACAAGTTTATCCGCGTCATATCCACGTCTAATAAAATATCGACGCTGATGTATGTTACTATGTACTCTGTACAAGGAGATACTGTTGACTAAGGAAATCTGGTGTCATGGTCTTAGAGATTTAAAATTACTATTTAAAAAATTGTTTATTTCTCACCACTAGTTACAAATATACGAATACAATATTACATACAAGAGAGCACAAAAAGTATTAAATTATTATATTAGTCGTCTGAAAGGTATCAGGCTGTAAGTATGGTAAACTAATCGTCAGCTTCTAGGTTCTGTTACCAGTCGGATAATCCATTTTGTGAGTTTCAGGTTAAAAGCATCTGGAGATTGGAATGATGTAAGTCAACAAATTATGAGACGACCTAATAACACTTCCTGGGGAAACAAGCGTAACTTTATGCATTAAATAAATTAAAACTATTAATGTGAGTTTCCTCCTGGTTTCTTCACTAATAATGCTTTTGATGTTCATTTTTATTTTAAATGCTTGTAATTCACTTTCTATCATGATGCAATCAGCCACGTTCTTTCATCTCTTAATATAAGCGCTATTTGTCCTAATGGAGTTGATTCAAACAATGACTGAGTGCATGTCAGTTGCTAAGTGACACGTCACTGGGCATCGTCAAGGGTTCCAGCTCATTCACGCACAACGATCAGCCGCCTTGACAACAGCCACGACTTTATTGATTAAGTACAAACTGTTTATCATAATTATTTATAATGTATGCTGTAATTAATGTTGATATATATAACCTTTATCCTTAGTCATCATTTCTGTATCCTCTGAGGACTAGAGGTTAGATATTACGGCAGAGATACCAAATGTCAGAGAGAGAGAACCAGGAAACATGACAAGTTTAAGTTGTCAAGTAAAAATGATTACGTTATTGGCATGGAAATTAAGTGACGACAAAAGAAATTGAAGATAGACAAACAAAAGACGACTCAAAGAAAGGAAACGGTAAGGGTTTGAAAACAATTGTCAAAGTAAATTCAAAGGCTGATTTAAAGGGTCTAAACTAACTTTTTTGAAAATTTTAACTGCCATAGACAAAATTGACATTGGTATGTGGTATTAAATGGACTCTGACTCCAACCTCGATGGAATTACAATATAACACGTGTATATTAATATTAGTCAATACACTACGTAATACCAAACAGGAAATATTGGGCTCAAACTTGAAAGGGCTACAGGGCCATGGAGGCTATATACATATTCCGGCTGTTCCAAAATGTACCTTGTCGCTCGAATAATAATGACCACAAAATACTATTACAAGTTACCAAACAAATGTGCTTTAAACTTTAATCCATTCCAATGAATATGGGACTTAATACAAACATAGAAAGCACAATTCAAGTTGTACTTGTGATCAAATACACAGAGCTGTACTTATTGACGGTGTTGATCAAAAGTGAACCTTATCAACCTAGCAATACGATCATGTGTGATTCAAATTAAGGAGGTCGAAGATCTCATCTATCATCATTGGTACAGCCATACTCCACAGAGATTTAAATTTCGAACGGCAAATATTTCATAATTTCGATGACAGTATGGAGGTTTAAATTTTGAACGATGTACCTACCTTTTGTAATTTAGATTAGTTACTTATGTTTTATTTGCACTTATTTCTATGTTATTTAATAAAACTTCGTACCATATAGGTACAGCTTACAGATGTCGGCAAGTTAACTGAATCGTTTAGTAAGTATAAATTGAAAAATTGCACAAATTTCATGTTGATAGATAAACAACAAAATAAATGAAAAGTAAAGCCTGGCTAAAGTACAATGATATTTTTTATCTTTATTAACGTGAGTCGCAACGTCATTAATTATGATAATTGACTATCACAACCGTTTCCATCAATGGCTGGTAAATTAAAAATTAGTATACGAAAATAAAAATTGTCGTCAGTCGGAATTCAAATTTGAATAAAGAACATCACGAACCAGACGCGTGGATACCACGCGCGAACGTGCTGCAAGCTACGCGTCACGGCTGATAGTATTTATAAATCCATTCAACAAATATAAATAGTCGGAGGAGACGCTTTTTTTGAATTCCGAAGGACGTATGTGAACGAACTGAGTTTTCACGGATTTATTGTTCAAATATGTGGAATTTAGGTTTTATATTATTTTTTGACTGCTAATAAATATACTAAACAAATAATATTTCCCTTGTACTTGTATTTTACTATGCAAGATATAATACAATTTGGAAATAAAATATCACGAAAAGCAATGATTGTTTTCGAACCTAGTTATCCATCTTACCTCGAAAAGCTGGGTGATATAATGAAGGATAAGTGACCCACACAAGACCAATATGTTGATACGAGAATTCCAACACGACCTCACGTCGTCCGAGTCAATGGACGGTTTATTATTTGATATATTCAATTAATAATTTTAAATAATTAAATAGATAACGGAGGTTATAAGTCGTACTATCTTTGGCTAGCAGCAATCTCAATATCTAACTCAAACGTCTACCGTAGTTTAAGGTGGGATTATCTATTAATTAGTCACTAAAATCAGGTTACAAAATTAGATTAAATTCCTGCATATTTTGCATAGCAACAAAAGCGATAAGGTAAGAGAAGAGTTTTCTGTTGTGAGATATAAGTTCAGTGAACCTGAAAGGCATTAGCTATACTTTTGGTATCGTAGCCTGCACGTTTTGCATCTCCGTATACATATTCTTAATAGCAGAGGACCACCAAGCGAGCAAGCTTTACTTGATGGGAATTGATTGCAAGGTAAGAAACGAGAAAAGTAGGAAATTATCAGGCCAACGGCAACGTCTACAAACGAAAGGTGACAATTATGAATCAACTTAGTAACTCGCCCCCTCTTAATAAAACTATAGCGGTACTATAGCGGTATTTCATTTTTATATTATACCATCATGCTATGCAAAGAGGTGAATAATTATTGACTTGCAATGTTTATTTATTTGTTTTCTTCTTCTTTAAATTCGTTGCGGTTGAATAAGCTGGGTGGTAAAAGACTAGCCGTCCTTTAGTGTTAATTAATTGCCTACTGCTATAATTGAAGTGCAGTGTGTGTGAGCGGGACAGTCTCTAGAAATTAAATTAATTCATAAAAGGTATTAATTAACGGAGCTTCAGTAAGACAGGCTTGTGCTTAGTAACTGCATCCCACAGCACTGGCCTCGACAATGAACGCTCATACATTTTGTATGAAGCGGGCGGAGACTGCGGCTCAATGCGCTAGCGCAGTTCTCGTTGTTGCTATGTAGTGGACAGCCCCCCACTGAGTCATAAATTATCAGACCTAACAATTTTAAATGCTATCGTAAAACAACATCCAATCAAGCTGTAATCAGTATCCGAACATTCACGATAAAGATTTTTGTTGTATTTATTTTTCTTTTGTTTATTAATCCTGACATTACAACTTCTTTTAATCTTATTGATGTTTTAAACCAGTTATTTAATCGTTGAACTTTCAAACAGATCAGTCAAGAAATACTGGCTGGTTTTTTTTTACTCAAATATATTTTATTGAATAGCTTGCATCGTTTAAAATTCGAAGGGCGCCACAGATTCCCTTGTACAGCCCGAATATCTAGGATAATAAGTGCCTTGAAGACCTTTGACCGGGAATGAACGAAGAAAGTAGAAGGGAACAAAAAAACGAAAGCGAGAGATAATTAGGATTAATGGGTCATCTTTGAAATAAAGTGTCATTCCAACCATACATCTCTATCATAAATAGCTGTTCGCAAAGCGATTGAAATCCTAAGCAAGTACATATTTACAATGTACGCGAGATGAACGCGTCCGTAGCAACACGCAGCTCGAACGAAAGGCAAACATTTAGGAAATGTCACGGAGCCAGTTTCTTTAAGGTCGCTAGAGGTCACACGATTTGTACTCAAATAAATCTCTACTGTATAATATGTGGTAGAGCATTGCTGTAGTCGTTTTAGACTACATTTTTAATGAACTTACCCTGCTGGTGGATAGCAAATATGTCCTATAGCATTGAGGAAAATACGTCCTAGTAACCCAAGTGTCGCATATTTTATATGTCTGGTGCTTTCATCTGGACTACATTCTACTATCAGGTGCAATATGGTCACTTTATCGTGCTAATATAAAATAGTTGTTTTTAAGAAAACCGATGTGATGTTACTATTTTACTGTTACTACGTTTGTTAACTCAATAATCTTTATCTTATCTCTACCCCTTCTTTCTTCATATCATCTTTAAATCATTGAGGTATTAGAACGGACATCGGGAACAAAATCTCTGCCCTGGTAAAGGATTCCCGTGTGCAGGCACACAACCACTTGAACATTTCCACACAGGAACCCAAAGAAATGAAAGCGAAGATGATGTTATTGCGTAGGCGTGACAGAGGCAGAAACAGAAAGAATGGTACGGTACTGGCTAATATTACAAATATTTTGTTTGCAGTGTCCCATTTAGTATAATATCTCAATGTTTTAAACACAATCTGTAAATTATTTCAGTCACTCAGATAGATAGCTGATAATTACACAATACTTCATGAATCCTTGACTAGTTTTTGTGGTCAGCAGACAGTATAGAGTTACCGTGAGTCTTCCGGCATGTTCAAGAAATTGTAATAATAACGATACGTTTGAATGGATACGTTTATATGGCACTCACTGTTGAATCTCGTGGATCCCGTCATTATATTAAGGTTTTATGGACTTATGCTATAAATTAGGCTCGTTTGAAAATTGTATAAGGTTTGAGCGCTCATCATACAAGGACTGTCTCTTAACTTATACTCAAAGGCTTATTGAAGCGACGCCACGTACATACCATATGGTATTATTGTTAAATTATTTGGTTATGTATGTTCGTAGATACCGATGTCTTTCTGTAATTGCTTTAAAATACAAAATTAGAGCTTTAATTGGTTGTATCCTCGTTTATACCGATGTCATACTTTATGTAATTGCTTTCAGTAATCTCATAACGTTTTTGAGCCTAAAACACCGAAAATTTATACAAAATCTTGAATATTCACTTCCACATCCGGCGATGAACAATACAAGTTACAACGGAAGGCGTAGAAATATCAATACAATTGTTATGCAATGAAATCTCAAAGATCACGTTGTGAGAACATGGCATAAGATATCAGCTATATGCGAAGCTTTATTTACACAAAACTCAAGTTTGGTTCAAATATTTGTCAAACGCCTAGCATTGCCGTTCAGTATGGTGGTCCGGGTGACAGAGGGATATTATTAGCCTATTCACCAATCATAATCTTTTACGGGCGGAAATCTATGTGCTTACGGATGGTTTAATGATTTTGACAACGACGCGATGGAGGGTGACGTCTTGAATGTTATTCTAAGGGAATATTTGGAGACAAATTGCTTATCTTTGTCATAGGCACGAGACAACATTACAGCTTGGAAGTGTTAACAGTTTTTTTTCGTAGGAAGTTTTAAAAACCTATTCAAGTTGTAGAATGTTTTGTCCCTATCGAACTACTTTTGAATTCATTTTGAGCGAAGAAGACAAAACAAGTGATAGTTAAATATATTTTAAAACAGTCTATGAATAGTATGTACCCGTACGATATAAAATATTTTAACCTACTTATTGAGAAAAGTAAACATTTTTGGCGATATAATATTATATTCCATGGCTTTTCTCTGCAACGTTACAGACTGTTTCTTCATTTGGCGGTGAACATTATCAACCCTAATTTATATTTAATTTTGTGAAGTATTCATAAATGAATAAGGATCAATTGCTAGAAGACTAAAATTATTTAACGCTAACTATATTCAATCCATCCCCTTTTTGAGTTGTGAAATTGTAAAGCATTGCTTTTAGCTCTTGATTTATGTTATGCCTATCATGAGGTGTCGCTCACTCTGATAATGGCCTCTGGGGGCGCGTGGCCGTGATAGGAATCGCTTTAACCTCCATATAACGGAGAGAGTAAACACTGGACGCTTTTACACCGTAGTGTAAGCTGCCCGAGCCATGCGGCGAACATTGTAATCGCAGATGTTCTTCTTTGTTACCAACATATGTTCGTTCTATTACCAATTGTTCTGAATATTAGATGCCGATAATGCAAATTAAATTGTTCATGGTTTTTGATTATCCTTTTAAAATGGTTATCATAGGACAGGCTATAGAGAGACAGACTGCAAACGATTGGCCGCAGATTGAACCTCGTTCCGTGAAAAATGTTTGTCACATTTAATTGTTTGTTTTAGGGTGTTATGTTTATAGGACCTGGTAGGTACCTTATTGTAGAGGCAGGATTATAAGTGTGCTTACTGGGTTCATTTATTTAATTGACACACTGTTTAATTGTTACTGTACACGTGGTCTTTATGGAATAATTAAATAAGGTAACTACCCTATAACTCAGGCTATAGATATCTCTCAAATCAGAGAAACACACCTCAGTAAAAGAAATATGTAAAACGGTGTAATAGCAAGAATTGTTAATATCGAAACATGGCCGCAAGTCGTAAAACAACGTGTTCAACTGTTTTAATGAAACGAATGCTCCGGTGTTAGCGAGATTACACTTCACACCACAAATGTTACACGGACGTGTGGGATTATAGAGAAAAAATCTTAGGGGTGGAGATAGGACCATAACAAAAAAACTTTTCGCCGTCACATTCCGCATTTTACGAGTGGACTCCTGATTTGTGTAGATTTGATTTCATAGTTTTCTAACATATTAATTGAAAATCAACCATTTGATCTGAAATGACAGGATTGTACCGCTTGTAGTTTACGAGCTAATTTTCATGCAGCATCTAGTTAATGAACATTATTTTGAAACTTATTTTAAGTTCTATTTGCAATAACGAAGAGAGAATTCTAAACAGTTTGGCGGAAACTACAGCATTTCCTATTACGGTGCCATACCATGTGTGGAGTGTGACTAATTACAATTATTTTTTTCCTTTCCTCCTTTGAAACAATGTTTTGGCATTAATTCAATTATTATGTACCTACATTGTACCTGCATTTTAATTTCTTCCGTTAAATTTTTTGGCCGTTTTCGTGGAGTAAATGGATATGATATCCTTCAGAATCTATTAGTTTAACCTTTATCCCATCTCAACAACAAAAACATTGGCAAAATTACCGATACTACAGGGAGCTAATTTATTATGAAAAAGAAGACGAAATATCAAGAACTAAGAAGTGGAGTTTTGATTAGACAAAGTGAGTTTCAATATGTGCACTTTGGTTTTAATTTGTAGACAATAAGCATTGTTATGGATCCGGGTATTGTGGATTTTAAATCCCTTTAAACCCCTCTATGACACAAAACCCGCATATTAGTGTATGTTACAATACCATATCTATTGTCAAAAACACTTCTTAGTATTGTAAGTTTGTAAGATACCTGTCAGTTGTGTTTACTTACTATCACAAAAATGCAGTAGAAAGTGTGAAATACATGGAAGTCGCAGTCAATGACGTTTTACAAGTAGCATGTACCAAATTTGCACTGAACAAAACTTTTTAGATACAGACAGTGAGTGTATGTTAAATATAAAAAATCGTATGTTACGCCTCAAAGGTTACGCCATTATCGCGACAACTGTCGTGTTGGCATCAGAGTTGCGAAAACATGTTTGCCGAGTTCTGATGGCCAGGAGTATATTTTCGTCTGCTTGGTTCTAGTGTGTATAATATCTCAAAGGACATCAACACTATTAATTGCAGATTGTCCAGTTATATAAAATTGAGTAGCCCCAATCTTTTAAGTATAGCAAATTTGTATGCTCTTGACTTGATTCTACAGAATAGGTACGTATCGAGGTGATATCTAAACCAAACAATATTACTTATACTAAATTGTGATTTTTATGAAAATATGGTCATAAAATTTGATTGCCTACCATAAAATATTAACTCAGCGTATAGCCATAGTTTATAAAAATATATTTTTATAGTTGCTTTAGTATGTCTTAATCTCGTATTCTATGATGTTTTTTTAACCATTAATGTAATAGAATTCAAAAATCTAATGAATTTGGCTTATTAATTCAATCTTGATTATTCCTACGTAAGTAATTTGTGCCTGATTTTATACACATTTGCATAAGAACAATGATAACGAGTTCGAATCAAGATACACCTTTGCTTAACTTACCAATTTATCTAAAAAATCAAGGATTATAGAATTTCTATACTTAAACTCCATCCATTTGACCTTTTTTCACATATGGGTAGGTTACAAAAATATATACTTATAGGAGTATTACACTATTTTGTTATTAAACAAATCACTTAAAATATCACGACCAAAAAAAATATTTTTAACGAAACTTCTGGCTAGGAGTAAAGTCGAAGATTTTATAGCTGGTTTAAACTACATAATACATGTATGTATTGGACTGAATAAGGCGATTAATAAAAATTAAACTTTAAATTCCCACTGTATCCTGTCCTGTAAGGCCGATTAATAATCTATATCAGTAAGACGACATATAAAAATGGTAAAAAATAGTACCGCACAAACTGCGATTATTACACTTCATAAAATGTTTATGCAAACGATTTGGAAGACTTCTGAAAATGTTATAGCATTCGTATCAAAGTTCAATGATGTTAGATTTAAGTTAGATATTAGTATATATTTCTCCGTTTATGTGATGTTTTACTATTGTATACACATTACTATTGTTATTTATGATAATTTATTAGGAAGGTATATTTTAAAAAACTACTCACCTTCGAAATGCCACTTTAGGATGTCGTAAACCGGTATTTGTTCAGTTGTTGGTAGCTAGGTTTCTTTAAAACACTATATAACTTTTCTTTAATCGTTTATTACAAGATATATACGAGTTAGGTAAACATTTAATTATCTTTAAAATAATATATATATATTATTTAATCTAAGATTATATAGTATGCTTATAATTGATCTTACACCTGTCGTTTATATTATAATAATTCAATTTATTATTAACGATAATATATTAACTTAAAATTAAAGTGCGAGCAACACATCCCTCCCACACGGACGTGGTTACTGCACTATTTTTTTTTAACAACTTGTCGAAGTTGCTATCGTGTAAGAAAAAATACTGGGATCGTAAATGGATCAGTTGTTTCATTCTTGATTATTCATATTTTATCAATACTATTTAAAATGTTAAAGACTAAATTGAAATGCGTAACAATTGTGAAATCTTTAATCAAAATCAGTTTAGTAACTTTCGGCCTTGTAATATAAAAATATTAAATTTTCTACTGGCTTCCTATACTTATGTTCTATTACATATTTCTACTAAAATGAAAACATTTTATTATTGAGGCAACACAAAATATTCGTTTCGTTATTGCAGACTGCAGTAAAATTAAAACTTTTTGTTTACGTTTGGTATTTAACAATGTATAATTTAAATACTTATTCTACTTTGAATAATTAGTTTTTTGGTATTGTTGTTATTTCTTAAAATGAGCGCATAAAACAAAAATACAGTATTAGGAAAAGTAAATATTAAAATTATTGTGTTTTTTAGTCAACGCTTTTATTAAAATAAAACGTCATAGAGCGAAAGGTCGATGATTTTTCTTGAATCTTGATTGACTTTCGCGAAACCAAAACAAAATGGCCGGTGCTCGCAGAAAGGCGTGTCGCGGATTCTAGCGAGATTTCATGGGCTATTGTACCTTTGAACTGCAGTGTATTATAAATACGGTGTTGAATACTGGTTCGTAACTTTGTTTTGTGTATAAGATAATGTGGTTTTAGTTTTATTGATGTTAAATCCAGCTGGTCATCGTGGGATCATGGAAGTCATTGGGATGAAGGTGTCAGCCAAGTTGCAGGATGTTCTCCGTGGAGGTTCGGTCCGCGTTCGGCCTGCTCGTGAGGCCTCGCCGCGTGAGCCCGGAGGCTGGGCGACCGCCTCGCGTGGGCCTCCGTCCGCGAGCCTCGCTCCGAGGCGCCGCTTGTCCGCGCGCGCATATCTTACGCTAAGTATGTCTTACAGCGGCGCAGCCGGGCGTCGCGTGTGCCCGCCGCGTGGCCCCGGGGCTTCGCCCCACGCGACTCGACGCGCGCGTTCGGAGCCCTCGCTCCATCCGGTTCGTTTACGATTCAATAGAGGTAAGTTTTTAAATTATTCGCTGCAGGTGAAAAATCAATAGTCGGCCATCTTGTGAAAGTAATCTGGGGCGGAGTGGAATGATATAACGGGAAGATGAAGCGTTATGTTTTAAGACGGAAAAGTATTGATAATAGGAAGTTGTGTACATATCTCGGCGTTCATACTTTCCTAGCATGATAAATGTATACCATTCCAAATAACTGCTTGATATACTCTGAAAATATGCTTTGCTTATTGGAGTTGATAAAATAATTGAAAATTATACTTGGTGAATATAGTCATTGTTCCCTTGGCTTGGATGATAACTGATTGTGGTCTGGGTAGAGTATTATGTCATGCATGATAAATATTATCTGGTAAAAAGATTAAATTATGTGTATATCTCATTGGCTATTCTATCTTTTATAAAGAGACAGTGGAAATAAAATAATTCAACAACTTTCTCTGGGATTACTAGTCAATGTATATTTATATGGGTCCATGCAATTTATGACAACAATAATTCATAATTAATGATCTCTAGGAGTAAACCCATTCAACTCATTAGTCCTTATATTTGTCAAACTATATTCATTGTGAGATGGTTATAAATTAAATAAGATAACTAAGAACTTAATTCTATAAATTAAATTAACTTCCCTAACAGGCACATTGCAAATGAGTTTGATGATGGTAAATAAATTATTACCAGTAATTGAAATAAATATTAAGTTATTAAGAAAATTACATTATAAGGGTAGTTTAATCGTAACAGTCACTGAGCAGATGACTAATACATCAGTCTGCCCTGTGACCATGAAAGCTGTAAAGTGATTGGAACGTTGGGAAATTAAAAAATGTAAAAATTAAACTGAATCTGCAATAAAATCGTAAATAATAGTTTTATTTCAATGTGTAACATTCGCGTAAATTTAAGAAACCATTATTACCATACATAAACTCTCGCCTTTTTCCCAGAAGGGGTAGACAGAGGTGCCAGGACACCCATATTTCGCCTTGTATGTCTCATCCCACGATGTGATAGGTGGCGAGCCTATTGCCATATCGGGCACAAATTCCTGACTCTGGGCTGATAATTAATAGAAAAATCCAATATCACTTTGCCCAACCCGGGATTCGAACCTGAGACCTCAGCTTCGTAGCCGTACCCTAGTACAACTACGCCACTGAGGCAGTCCATCATTACCAGTAATGGAAATTTAATTAATGATGGACATATCAGGCTCAGTCATAGGTTGCTAAACCCAAATTAATTAATTATCACTCTAATAACAACATGCCATACAATCATTATGAAATTAAAGACTCCTGGACGAAAATATTGGAGAATAAATAAAAAAACAATCATCAAAATCATTTTTAAGTCACATTTGTCTTTGTTGTATATAAGTAGATTTTTATTAATAAGGCTAGTCATGAAAATAAAATAAGTGTTGTTTAGAAACTTAATTTACTTTGGTTATCATCATGTACTAAATTGCATGATTTGTTTTCATGTCTCATCATGTGTATTTGAACTCAGGAAGAGAACATTATCATAGAGCTAAAGAAATCTAGAAAGCGCTCATGAGATAGTTTTAAGACCAAGAGGTCCTTTTTAGTGTTTCAATAAATAAATAAATATATTGTCTAGAAATTATCTTCATACTTTTATGATAAAAAAATAATTGATGGAAATTAGGCATTTTTAAATACAAAATCATGTTATTTATGTTAACCATTCATCATTACACAATAAAAATTAACAATAGGGATTTAATTGTTATCACTACAAACTACAAATACATACATACATACATAAACTCACGCCTAATAAATAAATCTTAATAAATTCATATAAACTTTCCATCTCTTCTTGTCTAAGTATAATGGTGTTTCAAATAAGAATAGGAACGTCAATGACCTCTAGCTGTCAAAAATCACGCAAAAAGTATGGATAGCAACAAAAATAGATTTACGCATAAATTATTTTTTTTTTCACATAGTCCTATTTCTAAACATAAATTAGCCAAATAAATTGAAACAATTACAATATGTTATATGGAAAAATAAACAAGAATTTAAGTCATATACATATAGTTTAAAAAAATAGAACTTTTTCATTTTTTATTTATTTTATGGGAAATAATTCGGCAGAAAGTAACTATCGAACGACATTAATCATTCATAATTTTTTTATGATATATAAAAAATTTAAAATATTATTTTTATTCAACAAAAATATTATTTTAAAAAATCTTGTTTTGCTCACCCTACCGAAATTGTGCGATTTGACAGCTATAATGAACTAATATGGCGCCAGGTCAGTCCTATTCTTACTTGAATCGCATTATAATTCTTTTCTAACCTACATAACTGTCTGTTTAATAATGCAGTTTGATTGCAAATGCCCAGATCATCAAAATTATTGCACAGACAGCTAAATAATACAAAGCGACTATTAACATTACTGATAACTTCTATTAACTTAAATAAAATATGATGGATATAATACAATTATTTAGATTGTGTATTTTGTACACAATTATTAAATTGTGGTTAGTCACTAAAATGATACTGATTGACTTCATCAACTTTAATGTTACTTAAGATTAAGTGCCAAGATTGAATGTAACAAATTGTGAGGTCCTTTAGAAGAATACAGAAATAATTTATAAATATACACTATAACAATAAATTTGCTTGTTAAAATGAGTGAACAGTGGTGAGTGGTTAGCATCTGCTACCATCTCATGCTCCGTTTAAACTATATAGCACTTACCATTACTTTGCTAGTTGCATATATAAACACTTATGATGACTACACTTATGATCAAATTCTTGACCGATCGAGTAAGATATAAAATCTTGATGCTTGGTAGGGCTAGGACTATTTGAACACGTCAAAATAAAATTTTAAATGACTACCTATTGTTGATTAGACACCTATCTATCAGCACTTACGATTTTAAATTATTTATGACTCAATGCATACTCGAACCCCATTGATTCTTGGACATGTTGGCATTCAACAGTCACACGGCAGACACATACCAACAGAGCAGAAGGAATTTTCTGGCAATGTAACATATGTGATTCTGCTATACCCACCCACATTTTAGCGAATGTAGATGCATGTGTGTAACAGCGTGTGTGTTGCAGGATGTCTCGGCGCAACGGCTCCGTGTCGCGGGCCGTGGAGACCGCCTCCAAGAACCGGCTCCACATGGACAGGAATCCGCAGCACTCGCGGATAACTGGTGAGTGTCACATACTATGTCATACATATGGTAGCAGCTTCGATTACACTAGGTGTTGTTTAGTTCTTATTTTGCCGTTAATCGACATCTAGGATTATTGTTCTTCTTTTGTTTGCTCTTATCCGATATGGCGTAGATGCAACACTAGTTTTAAAACAAGAGGCAGAGTTATTTGGCTCATAACTTATCTACTTCTAATAATAACTTCCTAATATCACTCCTTTCCGGAGTAGGCCTTTTAGTTTACCATGTTGGCCTAATGCAGTTTGTAGACAACATACCTTCAAATCCTCACCATGTTTTTCATTACTGATAGAACAAGTGATAAAGCAAGCAAGGATGAAGGGTTTATCAGTGTAAAGAATAATTCCACAATGATTTGGTTTTAAAGTGCTTATATCATGTTTAGAATTCACGAATCTCGAGGAGGTTCTTTGGCAGGTGATTACTCATTTAGTAAAATTAAAAGTTGCATTGTCATGCCTTGTTCGTTTCGAGGTATTACAGGATAGATACACATCTCTTTTTAATGTGTACAAAATGCATGCGCGCGCAGTATTCCCGCTCGGGAGCCGATGTGCATTATCAATTATTGATTTGACCCTCCGTGGGAACAGTTACAGCATATTATTTATGCGTGCTAGTGCTTTGCCGTAAGTCGTTAAAGTTACATTACGAATTAATATAATTTATTGTGGTGTTAAACTGTCTCAGAAATCTGACGTGAAGTGATAGATCTGGTGTTGCTAATCCTTTGGTAAGTAAGATTGCTATAGACTCAAACGCTGGCGGTTGGATATTACTTATACCCTACTCGCTTTCCTGTCGTTTTTTGGATACTAATAACCAATAAGTATCCTTTCGATGATCGTATGTCATGTAATGGATGAACCATAATAGTGATACAGGTGTGACGCGTTTGGCATTCCGACTTCAGCCTGTGTAGTGTGTACATCCGGTTTTGGTAAGGTCGCCATACTTGTGTTGAGCGGGGTGAAACAGAATTTTCTCACCGGTGAATACTCTCTAAAGATTCTAAGTATTGTATTGTACTTACCATCAGGTGCACTGCTGTCCTTTTGTCATGCCAGAAAAAAAAACACGTTTCTATAAGCGGCTTTCCCAACTTGTTGAATACTTAAGAACGAGTCGTGAACCTTTGTGATAATTCCTGTAATGTCTACTTGAGCATGATTTATGTAATTTATGATGACGTTGCCACGCCGACTGTGAGACTAGTTACTGCAGATTTGACCTTTACAAACGTTTGTCCTCCACAAGTATTTTTTCTGGACTTGGTAAATTGTTTGACTGAAAATCTCATATTTTATATGCCTGTTGCTATGCGAAATTACTTTTACTTAGTACTTTTGCGTAGTCACTTAATTGGTGACATGGGGTCTTGTTTGTTGAATTTTATTGGTGGCAGGTCACTTATATGTGAATGGCGGCCTGGGTTAGGTACCACCGCAACCGTCTTTTTCTCTCCGCAATAACAATGTAAATGCGCTGTTGTGTATCGATTAGGACATTGTAGCCAGAGTAATTACTAGACATAATGAGACTTAACATCTTATGTATCAGGATGGCGATTGCAGTGGAATGCCAAGCATTGCTTTGTAATTCGTGGTACTTTTTGGTTTTGCTACTGTACATAAGCGGCCATGTCGCTTACCATCAAGCATGCATCGCCATTCATGGAAATTATAAAAAAAATGTATCTTAATAGGAAGCTTTACATGGACCATGAAGGATAATACTTTGGGAAGATGACTTTGTGATTCGTATCCGTCCGAATAGCAACTTCATACACAGGTTTTATACTCTGCGGCTTATCATGCAAGTAGTCATGGAATTAGCCAGTGTGCATCATTTTTTGAATAGGCCCTAATAAGTACCAGTTTTTTTTTTCAAACGTATTCACCCGACTGTTATCATAATGTGTCGAAGATGTTAGAAACTGAAAGACTTTTCAATCTCATAAGTATCCAGACCCGAAAAAAATATCCGTATAGGCCATAGCGTGATGATATAAAGCTTCATAGTATTCCTCGATAAATGACCATTAGTTCCTGAGATTAAGGGTTAACAAACAAACTTTTCAGCATTTTAAATTAGTATAGATAATGACTTGAGTTCGGCCTGGCTCCGCCCGGGTGCAAATAATTTTGGAGTCCAGTTCACATTAGCAACATATTATTTCTAGTACTATTTTATTTATACATAATTAATGTGACTGTCGTCCTCTATACGGCTTTTCCGTCTCGTCCCCTTACATCCCGGTTTATCCCGTCTTATTCTCTCCCATCACTTTAGGCATTTAATCTTGCCCTCTACTGTCCCATCCAATTCCTTTGAGTTTGAAATAGTATCAAATATAATTGTATTCCTTGCTCATCCCATGGTAACATAGCTGCATGATTTGGGATAAAAAGTAGCCTATGTGATTAAATCATTTAGATCTTGATTTATTTTCACTAGTATGTATATTATTTTTCTATTTCTCTATAGCTATAAAATTTCCTGTGTTGTAGAATAGAGTTTATGTTTGTAGAGTTTTTATAAATGTCTAAACGAATGTTGTGTTCGCCTGTTACTGGCACGTGTACTTGTATTAGACCAATTGTTCAATTTCCTTAAGAATATTATGTATACTGTGCTGTTGGTGTTCCAAATATACTAAATAAAAAAAAAAAAATAAAAAAAATAGTACTTCGGCTATGAGGCGCAAAATGAGCGAAATGTTTTTGAAACTCAATAATAAAAAACAATCAAAGAATATAACTTGTGTGGCTCATACTGGGTATTTAAACCTATATTTTTATTTGTCCTTTTGTATTATTTTATTTTATTTGTTAATAATTTAATTACTTAATATCCCTATCTGTGTTCTATAAAAAAGTAGTTTATTCCTTAAATTAACATAATTTACATTAGTTAGCATTTAAATATCAGTACACAGATATTGTAAAATGTGGAAGTTTGTTATCGGTTAATTTGTATCACACTTAATATTTAAATATGATATCTGTAGGTAATAAGCCTGTAAACTTTCCTATCATTATAAAATAAAATAAAGTAATTCAGGATGTCAGCTACCTCAATACTCAATTTTATCGAAATCCGTTAAGTCGTTTCTAAGATTAGTGTGCACAACCGCACAGATAAACGGACCAAAATTCTAATAATCATTGTTTTGGGTTCTATTACATTCATGCAGTTCCGTCATAATAGATTTCATATATATTCCACGTGAATTAATTATAATGTATGTATAGATACATAGATATACATAGATTCGGACTGTATTGGACTCCTCAACAGGTACCTACAATTCAATCATTCACTTGAAAGCCACTACAAAATAACAATAAACTGAAAGTTGTAAAATAAGTCATATTAGGTAAACAATGAATCATTCCACTTGTGAGGGTTGATACTGGCTGAAATGAAAAATAAAAATAGCAACTGCGAAAATAATGACACATTTTGGTATCATTAAACTTCTTTTACACGGCGAGATTTTCTCGTGGCGAGAATCGTATGCATAAAATATCGCATGGTATAAACGTAATAGATTTTTGACAAATGTTGTGTAATGTACACGATGCAACTTTTTGTATCTTTCGAGGCGAAAAACTTTTCCCGTGTAAATGGGGCTTGATGCACAATTATACTGGGTATATCCAGACTGCGACCGAAAACGAAGACAGGTGGTAGGTTTAGTGACTTCAGACACAATGCAACTAAGTCACGTCACACCTGGCTTCGTTTTCGGTCGCAGTTACGAGTTATCAGCGAAGTTTCTATACTTATTGCCTATTTATGAGATACTAACGGCCCGGCTCCACCTGGGTGCAGACACACTTTTAAAAATTGCGGCCAAATGTTGAATTCCGACTATCAATTTAGAATATCGGAGCAAAGGATCACCCAGATATGGATTTTGAGACCAATCGGACTACGAAAAACGAATAAAATTTCCTCGTATTTGCTAGATTTTTCACTACTGCTTTTTTTTAATTCGAACTAGTAGATACTGAGTTTAGAGGTAACAAACAACCAAACTCTTCAGCTTTATATTTTATTAGTATAGATATAAAAATTGAAAATTAAATTCAAAATATTACTTAAACCATTGCATTAAGACTTCGAGAGCGACAACAAAATGCAAAAGTATCTACTGAATTCATATTATGTTCTCGATTTCACCATTCATGTGCGAAATAATAAACATTTATTCATATGTTAAGTGCTCTCTTGAAAGAAATTTCCGACATTTAACGAGAGAAAGTTGTTACAAGACATACATTTTAACTTATTGATCACATGTGCATTAATTGTATCTTAATGAAAATTTTGTGGAAGTAATTGGGTTAACAGTCATATGAAATTATTTTTTATAAATCGCACTAGACTAGACGCCTGGCCCGGCTCGACCCGGATGCCAATACTTTTTGACTTCAGTCCACATCAGAAACTTATTGCATCGTGTACTAACTGCTTTATGTTAAAACTCAACGTGACTACTGTCCTCTATACAGCTTTTCCCTTTCCGTTCCGTTCATCTTGTCCAGCTCGGCTTATTCATTCCTGATAATAAAAATGTGCACACTATACCTGAAAATTATTTTTCGGAGATATTTAAAAACTGACAAATATTCATTGAAACAACATCGTTCAAAATTAAATACTTGTAATGTATAACTTATTTATTTGGGTAGAGATTAATTCCATAATAATAAAAAACACATTTACAATTAATGCATTATTAAAAAAACATTAGGTACAGCTCATCGTCGCGAAACTGCTGAACGCAACGCGAAATCTAAATTGCTAAGAAGGAACCCACGTTTTTAAATCTATTAACACAGGCAATAATATCAAATAATAAAAGACTGTGGTCTCTTGTTTATTGTCAACATTATAATAGACCGATAGAAAAGTAGTAAACAATCTGGAATGGCTGCAATCTAAAATTTTACATTGATTGTTGGCATCGGCTGTAAAACAGTAACCATACAAATGGCTACCTCAACCCGTGCACTCACGAACAGAGTGGCGGCGTGATTTTACCTGTTGCCGAAAAACGAAACGGTGACGACGCGTTGACAGGACTTTGACGTTGCGAGGTCGCAGCGCAAACGCTTGCCGCTAGACAACTGCGACGTCTACGTTGCGTCAGTGCAAAGTCGACGCTGAGCAGATGTGGAGAAGCGCCAACACTCGTAAAACGCCAGTAGGATTGCGGCCTTAGGTCACAGAACACTAACATAAGTCAAGCTTGTGTATTTACTTCACTTTTGTTGCTACAATCACACTACGCTCTGCCACAGAATACTAACAGAAGTCAAGCTTGTGTATTTACTTCACTTTTGTTGCTACAATCACACTACGCTCTGCCACAGAATACTAACAGAAGTCAAGCTTGTGTATTTACTTCACTTTTGTTGCTACAATCACACTACGCTCTGCCACAGAATACTAACAGAAGTCAAGCTTGTGTATTTACTTCACTTTTGTTGCTACAATCACACTACGCTCTGCCACAGAATACTAACAGAAGTCAAGCTTGTGTATTTACTTCACTTTTGTTGCTACAATCACACTACGCTCGGCCACAGAATACTAACAGAAGTCAAGCTTGTGTATTTACTTCACTTTTGTTGCTACAATCACACTACGCTCTGCCACAGAATACTAACAGAAGTCAAGCTTGTGTATTTACTTCACTTTTGTTGCTACAATCACACTACGCTCGGCCACAGAATACTAACAGAAGTCAAGCTTGTGTATTTACTTCACTTTTGTTGCTACAATCACACTACGCTCTGCCACAGAATACTAACAGAAGTCAAGCTTGTGTATTTACTTCACTTTTGTTGCTACAATCACACTACGCTCTGCCACAGAATACTAACAGAAGTCAAGCTTGTGTATTTACTTCACTTTTGTTGCTACAATCACACTACGCTCGGCCACAGAATACTAACAGAAGTCAAGCTTGTGTATTTACTTCACTTTTGTTGCTACAATCACACTACGCTCGGCCACAGAATACTAACAGAAGTCAAGCTTGTGTATTTACTTCTCTTTTGTTGCTACAATCACACTACGCTCTGCCACAGAATACTAACAGAAGTCAAGCTTGTGTATTTACTTCACTTTTGTTGCTACAATCACACTACGCTCGGCCACAGAATACTAACAGAAGTCAAGCGTGTGTATTTACTTCACTTTTGTTGCTACAATCACACTACGCTCTGCCACAGAATACTAACAGAAGTCAAGCTTGTGTATTTACTTCACTTTTGTTGCTACAATCACACTACGCTCTGCCACAGAATACTAACAGAAGTCAAGCTTGTGTATTTACTTCACTTTTGTTGCTACAATCACACTACGCTCTGCCACAGAATACTAACAGAAGTCAAGCTTGTGTATTTACTTCACTTTTGTTGCTACAATCACACCACGCTCTGCCACAGAATACTAACAGAAGTCATGCTTTTGTATGTACCTCACTTTTGTTGCTACAATCACACTACGCTCGGCCACAGAATACTAACAGAAGTCAAGCTTGTGTATATACTTCACTTATGTTTCTACACTTATACTATTCTCGGCCTTCGCGCTAGGGCTGTTAAGTCTGGCTTATGTGAAAACAAATGTGCTAATAGCACTCGTATCGTTTGATTGATTGTTAAAATACATTGTTATTTTATTTATATAGTCGTTGAGAATGTTTATGTCATAATCTAAGAAATTTTTTATCGTTTTTGTATAATATTGTGTTTTTTTATAAAATAAAAAAAAAATCTTAAATGTAGCCTAAGTTACTCCTTATTATATCAGCTACCTGACAATAACAGTCCCGTCAAAATCTGTTCAGCCATTTCAGAGATTAGCCGGAACAAACAGACAGACAAAAAAGGTCTTTTTCGTTATAGGTATCGTGTATATAAAGATATGTAGTTGGTCATTTTTTTATTTTCACTTTACAGACACTTCAATTTTATTTATATGTATAGATTATTATATTCTGAAATGTTATATACTATACTATTTTATTCTTTTGCTCCATCGTTGCACAAAAAGTATCACTAGATGCGTGTCCGAAGCGAGTGAAAATTGCGCGCGCAGTGGTTTCGATCGGTCTCGGATCGGAACGCTGTCTATGTGTGCGTTCATCTAGCGCGCCTTGTATGGAGCTTGACTTCTGTTGGTATTCTGTGCTTGGGTGTTGATTTGTGTAAGGCCTCTTGTACACACACGTTTTTTCGGCGTCAATATACTACAGTTAATTCGCCGTGTGTAGGCACGGTTGTCAGTGTTATATGGATCACTAAGGGAGCCTGTAGACGTACCTACACGGCGAATAATTTTCCATTTGCCATGCCATGTACAAGCTTGTACGTTAAATATACGGCTATCTAGCCCTACGGTGAAAAAAACGCGCCATGTACAAGAGGTTTACTGGTACCTTCTCAATGTCTATTTCTCCCGCCAAACAGCAGTCTGGATCCACTGTTGTGTTTCGGTTTAAAGGATATTGTAGCTAGAGTCATGTCTCAGGATAGCGAGCGCTATCGAATGCCAAGCATTGCTTTGTAATTCAATGTGTCATTTGGTTTTGCTACTATTCATGAGCGGTCGTATCGCTTATCATCAGGGAAACAGTATACTCGTCTCACTATTCTGGAAAAAAAGAGGTCTAAGAGTTCCTCACTCAACGGTCCTTTAATTAATATACTTCTAAACTACAGAGTTAATGTCTATTGATTTAAAAAATAAAGTGTAAACGTTTCAAACCTCACGGTGGTTCTGGTCCTCTAGTTGGTTAATAACTGCGTCACAAAGCCTATTTATTTGTTTGTCATAAAAGAGTTATAGGGTAGTCATGTATTTTGTATATAGTAATCAAATTAAAATTGTATTACTACATTACAGATAGATTGACGCATGAGACGTATCACACAACCGAACCCTGATAGAACACGTTCTCGGGTATCAGTCAGTATTTTCCATCAATTATAGCCCGTGTTTTTTGCTTGTTACACAGATTATTTATTCCTATAGGGTAAGCTAGAATTTCACCTATTATCGATATCCTCATATAGAACATCCGCTGCACTGAGCCGGAACATTGTGAACATTGTTCCAGACGACAAGGTTAACCTTGCTTACAATTACATTAAAGAGAAAATACATTATCAATAACACGGGTACCATGTAGATAAGCGAATCATACTTGAAATTACAGGTCTCTCATATGTGAGAGGCCGCCTGGGTTGGCCACTGTAATGTCTATTTCTGCCACCAAACAACAGTGTAAATGCACTGTTGTGTATCGGTTTGAAGGACATTGTCGCCAAAGTTACCACTGGACATATTTAGAATTCATCTAATGCCAAGCATTGATTTGCAATTTAAGGTGTTTTGTTTTTTGTTGTTTCATCATGCGAATGATATGCTCGTTACGCCATTCCTAGAAATTTATTAGAAAAATTTTATTAGAAAAAACAAATTAAATAAGTGAGTATTTTCGAGAGGGTAGGCAGACGTACCTCAAGTCCATCCATAGTTCTACAAAGTTATTTCAATCAAATCAATGGTATGGGGGCACCAATAGGAGACTACAAAGTATGAACGGGAATGTCCTATTACTCCCAGGCGGAGCAGACCGTTTTTGAATCGTGTTTTTTTTCTTCTCTTTATTATTAACAGTGTTTGATCACACATAACGTGGAATTTATGCCTAACTTGACCGATTATTCATTGCCCTAGCGAAAATTATGCTTATAAGGACTAGTTCAGAGGTTATCAAAATGCTGTGCCATAATTTTATATTTATCGCTTACATGATAATTGCGAATGAATTTCCACTTTTACTATTATTGTAATTAGAGCAGTGATGTCATATTCCAAAAAGATATTTTGTAGGGATACGTGAAAAGTTTTATGTAAAAATCTCGCACAATTATAATATAGCAATGATTGACGAGACGAGCATGGATGGACAGTAGCAAGACCCATACATTTTGCATATTAAATAATCAGATTTCCCATCGTCAAATTTAAAAACATAGTCAAAGTTACTCGACTCAAATGGGTAATTAATCTTAAGTCAACCGTTGCAAAATTTTAAATGTATTTATTTTTCCAGATCCATCGAACCCGGCGGGTCGTCGCAAAGAGATTGACAATGTGATGAAACGAGCGCGCCAGGCGTCACCCGGTAGCTGGGACAGAAAACTATTGGAGGTGGAAGAGAAGGACCCCAACAGGTAAATATTTATGGAGGGTAGAAGTTGTGAATCCCTAAAGATGTCCACTTGTTGCAGTCGCTGTAATTTTCAGTCGTACTTAGGATGCTGACGATGTTCTTTTTGTCATTTCATTTGTTCTGTACTGACTTCGGTTCAACATCGAAAGGTCTCTGATGTGGTCTTAGTTCTTCTAAAACAAATAATTTCAGCGTAGTTGTATTTTTTAAATCCTGGAGATATGAGAAAAGGAAGTATTCCTTGTAGTTGTCTTTCGCATACATTGCGTTCTTGTGATGGAACATTAACGAAGCCGTTGGGGCGATTGTGGGGGTAGTTAAAGAGCCTAGCAGTTTTTAAGTGCTGATATACCAGTTATTGGGTACCCGATTTTGAGTTCTGATATTTTTTCATATTTTGTCCATCTTTTTCCACACAATTTTTTATTGTTGGTGATTTTATCTATCACAAACATGATTTATTATTTTATACTTATTAACTAACACACAATAAAATAAATCTAATAACTTTTGTCAGGCGATAAACACTTTTATCACAGGGGTTCTATAGAAATAAGGTCGGCAAATTGTGGATCAGTAACACCTTAGCATAGACATGATAAATGCTTAATTTGTGTATCACCATCATAATCATATTCAACTACAGGAAATCGTCTGCTTAACTTAGCTGCATGTATGCTGCATGTAAAATTCCATGTCCCTTTATTTGGCGCCAGTTACTAAATCCCTCTCGGATTTACCAAGATTTTCCGCAGCTTTGTAGCTGCCGGTTGTGAATTATTTGGTGCCAGTTCATCAGTTTAGAATCATGAACTATGTATAATTCTGTTGTGTGGCTTTTAAAACTGTTGAGTGAGTTGAGAACGTGTAAGATTCAGCAGGGTTATATGCATAAAGGTCAAAAAGCGGGCGGGAAGGGACGACGACGTGACACTGATGGGACATGATCAGTTATAGTGTATTAGTTGATATGGAACATGTCAGATGCAGTCGTCGTTTGCCACTTTAGACATGCTACATCCTCCCTTTCTTCAGCAAAAGGAAGTCCACTGCTGAACATAGGCCTGTCCCAATAATCTCCACATAGAATTGTTGGAAGCGGCTTGTATCCAACGACTTCTTGCAACATAAACCATGTCGTACGTCGATCGCGTCTGACACTTCGTTTGCCTGTATGTGGCCTTAACTCGAAATTTTTTCGGCCTCATCAGCCCTTAGTTGTTCGCGCTATGTGCCCGGCCCACTGCCACTTCAACTTGCTAATCGTTTGGTAATAATAAAACTACACTACACTAAACTTGGTAATCTTTTTTCTCCTACGGATCTCCTCATTCCTGTTTCGATATCGTAGGGAAGAACCTCTTCATAGCGCGTTGAGTGACATTGAGCTTTCTTATGAAGTCCATAGTGAAAGATCCATGTTTCAATGCCGTATGTCATGTCTGTCAACACTACAATTAAAGACTTTCGTCCTTTTTGAATTTTGGATGAGAAGACGTCATATAGTTTCCGAACATTGCGCATCCGAGTTAGTTGATCTCCCTATCTCGAAGTTGGACTTAACCGGACTAGTTGTCCCAAATAGACATATTTGTCAACAATTTCTAGAGAAGTTTCCAAGCGTAATCGAGATGGGCACGACATGGATATCAAACATGGATTTGCGTCTTGTACATCTTCAGTTTAAGGCCCACCTGTTGCGAAACTCTACTGAGGTCGTTAAGTATAAGGTGTAGGGCTTCGAGCGATTTTGACAAGATTGCAATATCATCGGTAAATCAAAGTTGAGTGTTATATACGCCATTCATGTTGATTACAAATCCTTTCCATTGTAAGATCCTTCCATTGAAGGCATCTTCCATCGCAGCAGTGAACAGCTTCTGAGATATTATATCTCTTTGTCTTTGGAACAGCCTTCGTGATTTAGTATTATCGTGGCGATCCGATATGGTGGCGTTTTTGTATAAATACACAACACTTCGATATATCGATTGTCAATGTAGCAACGCTGCAGAGATTGCAGTACAGTCCAAGTCTATTGAATAGAACGTTTTCCCACAGTTCACAAACGCTATGCAAGGTGGCAAATTATACTCTTCGAATTATTGAAGCCGGGGCTTATTAATGTGGTCTATGGTACTGTAGCCTTTTCGGAAGCCGGATTGTTCGGGAGGCTTGACTCACCAAATCTGTGTTTCAGTCGATTTGTAATAATCCTTGAAAAAAGTTTGTAAACATGGCTCAAGAGTGAGATGGGCACGTAAATCTTCAATAAGGTGTTATCAAACTTTTTGAAGAACAGTACCAACTCACTCCTGCTCCATGCCTCTGCCTTGTGCTAGTGTGTTGTGAAAGTCTGCCTAGAGGATACAGGCCAGCACATTCCTAGTATTAAGTCTTGCCTGACAAACTACATAAAGCTATCGAAGTAGTGCGTGCTCGCACACTGATCTCCCCGTAAGAGTTTTTTCTCAAGGAAGGAGAGGATGGACTTGTATCGTGAGTGTAACGATGCCGCACGTCGCCAACTGCTAAAAGAGGCGTCGTGTGAAAACGGGTGAATATGCGCCTCCATCGAGTGGTTAGGGGACGCAAGAATTCCGCCACAGTTTCTTGATGACCCAAATATAAGTCATTACACTGTCTGGAGTACGCTGTCACCACCTATTGCGACTCCAAAGACAACTGCAGTAACTATAAAAATCAAATTTTACCGGAGAGCCTTTTAAATTACTCTAGTAAGAGTGTTGGAGTCCTTGTCTCTGTGTAAGGTTCCTTGAAATCTTCAAAAACAGAAGTAATGGAGCATATACAATACAGAATGTTTAAGGTTTGATACAGCACTATGATTGCTGCGCCAGAACAATTAACATGGCTAGTGCGTTTTATTTACGTAGCTAACACGCCTGGCGTGAGATCATGAATATATTTAGGTATTTTTTATGGTTTAACTTTCTTTTATAACACAGAAAGGTGGTCTGTCCCAACATATTAATTTTTTATGTCATTTGAAGTTCAAAATTCCAGTACTTACATTTGGTGACCCGTTTGTTACTTTACCTTCTATTCATAATAACTACAATAGCCAAAATTGCTTTATATCTATTATTTTTAAATGACTTAAACTCTGATAGAGCAGTATTTATGGTTCAGATTTTTTTAGCCATTTTAAAATAAGTTGAGTGGTGGAAAGTATTCTAGAATTTGAATTCAGCACGTCAACATCCGAAAGACATGATAGGTCTGGTCATCAAAACACGGTTTTTTTTTGTTAAGCGGTACTAGGTATTAGTCTCCAGAATCTACTATTTATAAAAAATATCATTTTTATAGTAATTGGTATTTCCGTCTGAATGTTTGGTAATTTCCAAAAAACAACAACTTTGTAATTTGGGTGGCAAACGCTGTTCGCATTTGATATACCAGTTCTAAGTTTATTGCTGCGCGTCATAGGTTTATGCAAGGGTAATAAACCTCCTATAATGTAGATACTAAAGATTTTTTTATCATATTTAAATACAGATTCTTATAAAGCATTCAAGTCACTATGGTTGTTAGATTTTTTTTTCATATTGTGTACAGATATGCGTGGCAATCACACTAGACAAAGCTCCACACATAATAACAGATGCCAAATTCTTTGACTATATCTGAAAATGTATTTTGAACTCCGCTTTTTAATTCGACTTAGCGACATTATTCGCTTTAAGGATCTGTGGTCTACCGTGTACCTTCAAGCGCATCCATTAGACAGCACAGACCCTAGTACAAAAAACCGAAATTTAATTGAAAAGAACTACAATCCTTGTTGACTTCGAAATCTGCGTTTAAATTTCAGCAAAACTGTTTTATGCTACTCAGATTTTCTATATCCAGTTGGTGTGATAACCTTATTTACTGTTGATGTGTTTCGCCTGTACGTCTCAGCACCAGGGTTTGTAAGGTATAAACCCAACAGTTTTGCGCAAAGACTAGTGAATTATTTACAGTTCTTAGCGATTGCTGCACTTCGCTGCTGACTCTTCGTGACAACTTATCTTCCTGAGGCATCGAGACATCGCCTTAATCCACTTGAGCGCAGTACTCGCATTTCCTATTCTAAGCTATGAGCTACGCGCATACATCACACATGCGAAATCAATTGTACATTCGACGCGAGTAACTTTGCCTAGAACAAACTCAGCTAACTTGGATTCTCACACAGTTTGGCACTTTGTCCTGCAGATGGAGGCACACGGGCTATAAACAGATGTATCTTGCCGGCTCGCGTTCTGTTTCGCCCCGCCGCTCGCGTTCGCCACTCCCGGCACGTAGATCCAGGTAATATAGGAGTTTCTCTCTTTTTGCATCTTTATCTCTCCCTCTAGCGGTGATGGTGACTTCTTTGCGCGTCTCCTCGTGTTGTCGTTCCCGTTCTAGGCTGTTTTGTGCTCTCAGGTGCAGTGTAATCTAGCTATCTCACGTAGTAATTTAGAATTGTAAACTGGGGCTATTGTAGATACTGTATTTTGAATAACTAAATTATACACTTAGATAAAAATAGTTAAGAGACTCACACAAAAAATGATTTTATGCCCATTTGCATCAACTAACTTTGGCGATGACAACGCCGTACAATTTGTATGACAAATGTATGACGTAGGTGCTTAAATCCAATTCATCGCTAAAGTTATTGACGCAAACGAGCCTAAAATTCTAATTAATAATAGCTTATACGGGATTGATAAACGATCTTAATCGCTATGGAATGGGGGTTGGTCTAGAAAAGAATCCTATTGGGTCAAAGATTTATCGCCTTATTCATAGAAAATGTTAAAACATATTTTAGTTATCGATGTTTTCTTCCTTTGTAACGACTTTTAAATTCAGTTTGAGCGAAGAAGACAATATATTCGATAGCTGAAATAGGTTTCAAAACTCGATGAGTACGATCGATATTACCTATTTTCTAGGTCGATGCGTAGATCCTAATCCCCCCATTAGGATCACTTATTAGCGTCACTTATTAGTTATATTGTCCAAAAGTTGACGAGACAATGTTACAGGGTGACACGTTTAATATATTGCTAGGGACCAAAAATACGTTTGATCCTTTTAAATACTACGGTGCCAAATAAATGCACACAAATCAAGAGGGATACGTCATACGCGTACGTAACATACATCCTTCGTGGGAATCTTAACAAAATTATAACTAGCCAAATTCCCCTAGATGGGGTAAATAGGAATGTAAATCTAAAAGTGCCTACTCATGATTGTTAGTTACAACATATAAGTTACTTCTTCGGGATTTTGCAAAACGGAGAAGCTCGAGAGCGCCCATTGTATACCACCAGCATGTTTTATTAAATAGTCAAACACAACCAGTTCTAACCGACTCACTTCTGTGCTTAGTTAACCCTATTCTCCCTTACCTCTTGATTGAATACCTGCACAGCACTTTTATGGCCAGTGGAGAGTTCAATACTCTTAAACAACAAACAAGAATCAAGTTTTGGCAGTTTCCAACTAATTAATAAATTATGAACGTATTTTTTACATGTCTATATTTATCAAATCATCTTCAGACACAGGAATTATACTATGTCGATTCGGAATTCGCTGTTTTAATAGTAACATTGACGTAAAATTAACTCTTTTATCTTGTTTTGTAATTTCAAAACGTTTCAATGATGCTAACTCAACTGACAAACCTAAAATCGTCTCTTTCTGGCTTCTGCAATATTATGACGGATTTAAAGAGTGACAATAAAATATTTCAATAATAACTTGATGATGCTATGATAGCTATAAAACATCGTTTCAGAAGTATGGACACAGTATTTTAACATCAGGAATGCGATATACAAGCCACATACCAATAATTATTATTTTATTTCATTTAATTTTAATAAAATTAATTTTAATAAAATTAAAATTAAATTAAACGATGATTATAAATAATTATTACTTATTCACGTGCAAACCAACTGTCTTCGGCAAACAAAGCCAACTTCTTCTGCGCTCGTCCAATTTGGCGATATGTTCGTTTGGTCTGAGATGCCAAGCCTGAAAAAAAGCACTTTAAAACTTATTGCTTCTTTATACCTGAGCCGTATTTACATCACGCATATTTGTATCATAGTTATTTCCAATAGAACAACTTCCTTTGTACACAGTGTTACAGGTTATCAACAACAGTAACAGTATTGGTGGCGGTATCATTGGTCAACATTAACAAGATTTCAATGTATTGAATGATGATTTATTTGTCCTCAGGTCGCCAGTGGGCAGACGGTCTCGTTCGCCACTGGGTCGGCGGTCTCGTTCGCCTATCGGTCGTCGGTCGCGGTCGCCGTTGACGCGGCGGTCGCGTTCCCCCATGCGTCGTTCGCCGAGGAACTCGCGCTCCAGGTCTCAACGCAGGAGCCCCAGGAGGAGCCCGCGACGAAGCCCAATCAGGTGAGAAACAGCAACAAGATGTTTGGGTGCTAAAGTTATATCATTTTACCCAATATTACGTTGTAGTTTTGACGTACAAAAATTGGTTAAATTATTGCGTACATGTTGGGTAAATTAATAAAAATAAAAATTGTCCTGCAGGATCTTTGAACATATTATAAAGCAGCCAGTTTTGCTAATCTTGTCCAATTGTTTCTTAGGATGAATTATTTTTCAAATAAAGTTACTAGATCGTATGCCCAAACTGCACTCTATTTCTAAGCTAATATATGCATTGGCGAAAAAAATAAAATAAAAATAAAAAGTCTTGCTGAGGGAGTTTCTTGTGCCGTTTCTTCTTCACAGCTACAACACGTTCCGAAGCGGTGGAAGCAGAAGTTAACGATTCAAAAGATCTTGTGAAAGACTATTTGAATAAAGAATATTTTGATTTTGACTTGTGAAGTGCATGTGATGTTATAAACGTTGTATTGTGCAGGCGTAGTCCGGTGGGCGGTCTGGCGGCCCGGCGGCGCAGTCCTCGCGCGCGCTCCCCGCCGCGCCGCGACAGCCCCCGCGCGCGCCCCCCGCCCCGCGGACCCGTCGCGCGCCCGCCCAGGCCGCCCTCGCCGCCTGACCCGAGAAAGGTAACTTCGATTCATTCATAAAGCTTGTACAATGTCTTCTACCTTCCTCATGTGCATTTGTGTCCTAAGACTGGATATTGTAATATCGTTTTATTTGACATTTCATTAATCAGGTGAATTTGTTTCAGTCTTCTCCATCTGGATCTTCAGTGAGCAGCTGTTCAGATGACTCATGCTCAGTATGCTCTGCAAAGAACAAAAAGGCGCCGCCGCCGAAACCACCACCAGCCAAACCAAGGTAGAAAACTGTCCAGCGTATATTACTAATTATTATACTGTGGTTACATTAACTTTTTTTAAATTCTATTACACATGATACCTATGATATTATAGTTTTTACATTCAAATGTTTGTTTCAGTAATTTTGTATCTTATTAAAATTTTCATAGGCTCGGATCTACATCGCCAAGTCGCGCACGGCCCGGTGTGGCGCGAGCCGTGCAGCCCACCAGAGAGTTACTAAAGGCGCGAGAGAGTAGCAAGCGAACTAGAGAGGAAAAGGTAACACAAAATGTTCATTATAGGCGCATTAGTTTTTGTAATATCCGAACATAATAAATAACAACTGTGTATCTTTTCGTCCAGGTTCTTGAGTGGCAGCGATCCCAGATGGCCGCCCGGCCGGGTGCGCCCCCCGCCGCGCCGGGCCCCGCGCCGCCCAACATCAAGCGCGAGGGCGAGCGCCGCCCGCCGCCGCCACCACCCGGCGCCGCCGCCGTGGGGGCCGCCGCCGGCTCGGCGCCCGGCGCTCCGCCCACGCGCCGCCGATCACGAGCCGTATCGCCCGCCGCCATCGCCGCCGCGCTCAACGACAGCTCGTCATCATCCTCCTCCGACGCGAGCTCGGAGGCGGCGCCGGCGCGGCTCACCTTGTCAGAGCGATTCGGCAAGATGGCGCAATGGTCCGCTGACCGGTCGGCAAGGCTCGAAAACATGCGCATCACGCGGCGCGAGGCTACGCTGCACGTGCGGATCGAACCGTCGTCTACGGATGCGCCGGTTCGAGATCCTTACCCGGGGCTGGAGCCGGCGTCTGCGGCGCCGCCCGGCAGCTACCCGGAGGAGTTGCTGGCGGTGGCCCCGGTCGGTCTGCCCTCTTGGGACGATGTGCGCGTGCGCTACGACTATTACAAGAAGCGCGGCTACCTACGTGGACTCACGCTGGGCGACTATGTCAAGTGGGAAGAGTGGTGGTACAAGTACCAAGAGTGGCTGAAACATGAGCGCGCGTACGAACGCTGGGCCGAGGGCGAAGCGGGCGCGGTAAGTGTTACCGATTTTTTTTATCAATACAATGCATTTTAGCGTGTTGTAGTATATATTCATAAATTACCTGTATATTTAGAACATTATTTTATATTATAATATGCTGATAGGCACGAGTGAAACAGACAGAAAACTTCCATTTGTAATAATTTAATTGATATCCAATAATATTAGACCACGATTAATGTTTGTATGTCGATTGTTACAGACACGGCGCGAGAGACGGCGTCGTGGCGGACGTCACAAGAAAAGCTGAGGACGCGCCGCCCCCGCAGCCGTCCTAGCCGTGGACCTGGCCGCGGGGGCCTCGCGCGTTTAAGCGCGAGACCCGCAGTGCGCGCTCTGCGCCGTGCTGCGTCGCGCTGTCACAGTGACAGTGACAGTGACAGTGCGACCCATAGACTCAAGCCGCGTGTACGTGCGTACGCGCGCAAGTGTAATCTCTGTATTTATTGACGCGGAGTGTGACGCCGCCGCAGCGCGCTCTCGACCCTCGCGGATCACTCGTGCAACAGATTATTGTATATTTACTATGCTCTATTTTTGTTAATACATATATAAATTTTATCTTATGAAACTAGTCAATGTGACCTTACAAGTGTCAAGAGATAGTTTTTTCATGTACTATAAATAAATTATAAAGAGAGTTTATATTATAAATGATATGCGGAAGTAGAGTTAGTAAGTACATCTTGTACGAGTGCCAGCAAATATTGCTCATGGTTAATGTGCAGGCCGAGAGTGCCGCTCCTGCGTTCTTTTGTTGTTAAGGTATATATTTTAGGTGCACACATTGTGCAGTAATTTTTTAAACGACAATCGTGAATCACTAATCGTGTTTAGTTGTTAATAGAATATATTGTATAAATAATAAACCATTTTGTCGACAATACTGAGTTTTATTTATTAAACAATAATCACAATTATTATTTATTTAAGTCAGCAGTTTACCATTCAAACCAAGTCTTCATAATAATTGAAATATTTTTGACTAGTAATTGCTAAAATCGTTTACATTTTAGTTTGAATTAACATTTTATTAATCTAGCGACAAATTATAACTAATGGCAAATAGTTTAAAGAGTATAAATGGTGCATTTACGCGCTAGGCTAACCTCGACCAGCCTCCACCAACGCAAGCGTGTAAACGGTGTGTTTGGCCCGGCTGGCCTTAGCTTATCGTTGTTGATAGCTTGGAGTTGGTAGACGTTGGCCCAGCCTCAGCCAACGTGTAAATGCACTATAACAGTCTCATTTTATTTTATGCGTCACAAATTTCAATTATTTGGACAAGAGCTAGTTTATCTATGGCCAGACGACGCTTTCGATCCACGATAGATAGTGAGACACCCTGGAGTAGAGCCCCGGTTTCCCGCGCCACGCACACCCTCTGCCTCCCGACGTCACTCCCAAAATCAAATACATGCAGCTTATTTTCTTGTGTTTGATCTGCAAGGGGCCGCCGCTATCTCCCTGTAAAAATAAGGATGCTTGTACAAGGACCTTTCACCTTTAACTTAAAGGGCAGCCATTTATAAGAAAAAGTACAAAACGTCCTCATTAGTCACCGCAAGGTTGAAGGTAAATAATGAAGGCTGTTTCCATTATACATTTTACGTCTTTTACTTTCAATTACAAAATAATCAAAATATTTTTTTTTTTCGACTTCAGTGAGTAGTGTTTTGGTGCTTTTCAACATCGCATTTGAAAACAAACGCATTAATTTTAAAGCGGGTTTCACCTTTCTATAAACAGGAATTTGGTGAACATCCTGTACACGTGATTTTTTTTCTGGGAATCGTTGCGTCACCTAACACACGAACTTTTCGAAATTCCGAGGAGTAATTGTTATTTCAAAATTCAAGTTACCTGGCATGTGTCCTTGGGTTCATTCCTGTCGCCGAAGCACAGTTGTGTGGTCTCATCGTAATTGTGCGATATAAGCGAATGTTTCGGGAATGCTTTTTTGCAGAAGTTTGCATTGAATTTCAAAATGGTTACCTGGAAACAAAATAATAAAATTGTGAGCAGATGGAGCATTAAAAGCAGGACAAACTTATGAAGATCCATACGAAGGTTTACGAGATGGCAGTTGTAATTACACCGGCGGGGACGATCTTAGCATCAGCTGTCAAAATTATTATTTTAATCTGCTCGGTATGTCTTTGACCTGCGAACTTTTCGATCCCAAAAACGAAGGAAAGGAAGGGTGAACAGAGTAAGATTAAAATCTTATAGTCATAAAACTTTCTCAAGCACTTCAAAAAATGTTAACCCATACAGAAGAAAAAATGTATGCAGATAGAAATCGAATGTGGTCGTAGAATTGAAGTTATTAAAGTAGTTCACAGTTTTCTTACTTTTTGCAATATGTCGGACACAGAGCCCTTGTACCCAAGGAGTCCCCAGCCAGTCGCCATCGCTCTGTCGTCATCTACCGGATCTCCAACGTGCAGGCAAGCAGGCACTCGGTACTCGCCTAGTGTCACTCTGAAAACAAATATCGATCAATATGAATTACCGGGTTGGCAGAGTATGAGCACAGTCAAATGGAGTAATTGGTAAAAGTTGGTATCAAGGACTCACAGGTACCCACATTGGGATCTCAATAACGCTCGTCCCTCGTCTTCCTTTCACCGTCACCTTTTGCAGGAAGTATTTGCTGAATGTGGGCCTAGTTCATGGCATTCTACTGATTTAAGAGTGGACTGCAAACAGCCTTCATGAGTTGTCCGTTTATGTGGATGGTGCGCTACGCTTTATCTTCTGACCTCATTTGTTATCCTACGCAACCGATTCTCAACTATTGTGAACATATTAAAAAAATGAAGGTAGTTATAGTATGAACTAGCGAACTCTTTGCAGGGAAAGTAATGTAGACTGGAGCTCACGCCCCTCAGTGCTGAGGAATACAACGTAAGGAGGAGGTTACTCACTCTCGCTCCAGCTCAAGCAGCGCGATGTCGTTGTAGACGCCGCGCCTGAAACTCGGGTGTCGGTATCTGTTGAGTATCTTGTAGGTGTTGTCGGAGCGCACCTCGCTCCTCGTCAGCACGCCCACGCTCGCGTACGTGATGTTGCCCCTATAAATAACATTCATTAGAGAAATGAAATGAAATGAAAATATTTATTGAATCCATAAAATGTCATACATTATTTAGATTCAGTCACTTCTTTCCACTACCACCCCGTTCACAAGGCTGTTTTCGCCAGAGAAGAACGGGCAAGAAATTAGAGATATCATCATCGTTTCTAGCTACAAGAAGTTCCTTGCTGACTGCTCCCCTACTATAGGTCTACCAGAATCTCATGGCATTTTGGGAAATTTGAATTTACGCATTGCAACACTGGGGTAATTGGATGAACATATTTTGATACTTTCAATAATTATTGTAATTATTTATTATTTCAAATTGACATTATTTTTTTAGTACAACTTTTTAAATAAATTACATAATGTTTTAAGTTAAAATATAAAGGTTATTTAAACATTAAAATTACTTCCAAATTGTCCTTTTAGATTAATAGCCAATTAAAATAGGCAAATAAGATTTTTTTCAGTTTTAAATTATAACATACATACGAGTCTTACGAGTATTTATAATATAGATGGAGCGCTGGTACTTTCAAAACGTAGATAAAAATAGTGGTACCGAGCCACCAGTTTCGTTTTAATTCTCTCTTCTTGTTAGTTCTCACTTAATCAAACAACTTTCTCACTTAATCAATTTCCAAATTGTAAGTAGTTTGATTATGAGTCGGTTTTATTTAAATAATTATTAGATTCGATAAATGTAATACGAAAGATGCAAGATTGTATAATAAAAACGTATAATTTTATTTCCGGTCTTCTTTATTTCATTAACACTTTAGTCAGAGCTTACTTCTAAATACTCTTCCTATAAATCTTCTGATGAAGACGATTAAGATAAAGGAATAATAATAAACCGTTCCTTATCTAATATCTCTGGAAACTCCTGTAAATAGGTATTTAATGCATTACTGTTTAGTTTCAAAAAATGATATCGATTTACGATAAAACACATACACATATCTAACACTAACCAAAAAAAAATGAAGTATCAAAACTATTCACTCCGACTTACTTGTTAAAATGACGTCGATTTTAAAATCGACGATTTTGTTTAAATTTGACCAAATTATTCACGGATCTAGCGATAAACCTTGTAAACAACTGTGTCGCACTTGTGATTGTAGAACTAATTTGTACATTTTCGCTAAGAAAGGATAGAAATCTTAAAATATTCACATTGAATGACATAACTCAAGTTTTGAATCAGCTGTTCGTCGATGGCATTGCCACATAAAAATCATTGTATTTTTTTTAAATTTTATGCCATGAGATTCTGGTAGACCTATACTAGTGATATAATATTATGAAACGAATGTTAAAATTCTCACATTCCCGAATGCGAATGCGAATACTCATGTCCAATATTCGCGAATGCTAATACGATCCGAATCCGAATGCGATAACTATTGGGAGTATTTTTATCTAATCTTATTATATTATTTCCTTTTTGTTTTTCAAAAATATTCGCTTCGTTTCTTGCGAATGCGAATGTAAAAAAATATGTGAATATTCACGAATGCGAATGCGAATATTCGTTACATTACTATACCCTACATATTCTCACTGTGACTTGGAGTTTGCTTGCATCCAGCCTTTAATGCACCTGATTGTGTGATGCAGTTCAAAGTATCTATATATCCACACGAGATAGATGCTTCTTCTTTACACATGAATAACATTAACGCAAACAAATGAATTGTTCACTCATTGAACTATAAAAATCTACTTAATAAAATTCGTAATTCATCAATATGTAATATTCTATGGTGTCGTGTGTGTGAAAATAGGTCTAAACCAATTTATAATGAAAATCAAATCTAACACGTCACGTCAGAAAGTACACTCTGTTGTATAGTTCTAATTCATGTATAACAATAATGCTAATGCTTACCAGTCGGAGGACGACACGCAGTGGGCGGCAGTGAGCACGAATTTTTCGCTGATTAGAGAACCACCGCATTCCCACTTGATGTTAGGTTCTTCTCCGAAACCCAGAAGGGTCTGGAAGTTTTAATAATTTATGACGAGATTTCTGCAGAAATGCCTACGATGTGTATAAGAGGAACCAACCTCAGATATTCAGATCAGTTAGCAGTGTAGCTAATCAAGGGCGGATCCAGGGGGGAGGCCATGGGAGTCATGACCCCCCCTGGGTTGGCTCCAGATTGACAGAATTTATTTTTTATCTATTATAGTTGATAAAACGTATAAACACAATTAATTCTTTGTATGTCGATAAATAAAGTAAAAAAGTGTGTGCGTGTTCACAAATCACGGCTGTAACAAACTTTAAAAAAACATTATTACAAATTTGAGTATTGAAATCGGACCTAGTGTTCTGACAAGAACTATATGACCCCCCCTGGCGTAGAAGCTGGATCCGCCCTTGTAGCTAATGCTCACCAGACACTCAATTAGATACTAAAGGAGATCGTGAAAAAAAAACTAAGAATACTCCTTTCATATTTTACGTTTTGCGTAACGATAATTTATTTTATGCGAGTATGTGCGTTGTATTGTTGAACTAATAAATACCTGTTTTTCTTTAAAAATCTGCATACCATAAAGATCTCAAAAATTCGTTTATAATTTTCTATGGTATGTGAAGTCTGGTAATCCGCACTAGGCCATCGTGATGTACTTACCTTAGTCCTCAACTCGTTAGTTGTAATTAAATAGTTAAACATAAGTCGTTGATTATGACTTATGGAGCTGATACAGTACTCACCATATGAGTGAACTCGTTCTTCTTAGCGTCCTCGCCGCCTACAATAAGGTCGTCTGCACTGATATGGCACTTGTACTTCCTCTCCAACCCCTCTCCTATCCTGAAGTCCAGCGACACGCCTGGTTCGCAAGGATATATCAGTTTCTCCTGGTACTCCAAACACTCTGAAAGAAAAAAGAGTATTCTTTTAACTTACAAGTTGGACAGCTTAATGAAGATTCAAGTGAAGTAACTTACATGTTCCTGATAAAGTTCCTGATAGCTATCTGGCACTCATATGTCAGATATAATACAACATTCAGAACTTTATAATCAATTTTATATTTTATCTCACAGACGAGTGCCACAGGGACTTTATCGGGAACTGTTGAAACTGGCCCTTATCAAAGTAGTATTTTTAATATGGGTCCTTAAACCTGTAGCATTATTGTTCAACCAAGATGGCATTATTGTCTTATACAAATCTATTAAGAACTTATGATGAATTCTCGTTTAGTAAGTGCCACTGAACAGTTTTTAATACATATCCGATGTGTGTCTTTTGTAGTATTAAAAAAGAATAACGAGCAATTGTTTATAAGAAAAATCATGGCCTTTTAATAAATTATAAACCGGTTTTTTGTTTTGCAAAAAGGCAAAATCTCAAAAGCACAACCTTGGGGTTTAAATTTCTCGACTCACATATACATTAACATTATTTTAAACGATGCTCAGATTGTTTTGTTATCTGATTGTCATTGCCAAGGTATCGAATCTGTTATTTTAAATTGTTACCGCAAGCGGTAGGACTATATATTATAACACCCCTACTTTTTTTAACTTCAAACATTAAGCCCTGATCAATCATTTTGCACAGATTCTCACGACACAGGCAATGCCTAGTGTGGGTATCATCGTTTTGTTAAAAACTTAAAAAATGTTACTAAGCTAAATAAAAAAATATATATTATTATTACATCTTAGGAGTGACCATCATTTATCGTAGCGTAGATAATTTCAAAGAGACGCGATGACGTCATTGAGACCGGCTTCTTATTGCAAGTCTAGCAAAATATGTAAACGGCATAAACTGATTACTGACACACATCTTCTTCGCTCAAACTGAATTCAAAAGTCGTTCGAAAGGGGCAAAACATTCGATAACTAATATAGGTTACAATAATATTAATGAAAAAGACTGATTATGTAACTTTGAAACACACTTTTTGTCTGATTTCTGCTTCTCCCAAACGTTAACTGGTTGAAAATGCCAACGGTATTAAGTCCGCCGGTATAATGTTATTGTATGAAGTTTAAAAATTAATAAATTTTGTACATCATTTGGATTTTAGGTGCGTTGTTGCCACGGTCTTATAATAAAGTTTTTTTTAAAATAATTTTAGGTTCAATAAAATGTTGTAGTAGGTATACTTACTGTCCCATGCCTTTTGTCCAGTTCGTGGTGAGGTTAGGTTGGCGTCTATAGGCTTGCATTTACTATCCGTCTGTTTTACCACATGGTAAGTCTCTGGGGGAGGCTCGTACTCGTCGTCTTCAGTAGTCGACGCTATGCTGCTAATTATGTAAAATTGATAATAATTACTTCATTTATAGAGTGAAAAGTTCAACAGGGATGTTATTGGAGGAGGGTAATACATAACGTGACCATTTATTTTTTGTGCCAGAGCGGGACATCTATGGAATAAAACAATAATAAAAAGTTTTTGGTGTTTTACAAGTTTTTAATAAAGAAGACTGAATTACAAAAAATAATCATAGCATTAAATACAAAATAGTTGGACACGATATATAAGCCCCAGTAGTGGTGTGACTTCCAGGCAGACACATAACGTACTCAGTAATTGTGGAAAACTTTTTTAAATCAAGATTGTTTTTTACGAAAGTGCTGGAATAATTTGACTACTTACTTACTGATAAAGAACTAAAACTACTTGATTACTGATAAACCATTTCGAGCAGGAAATACTTTTTGATCATCGTTTGGTCTGTTTGCAAAAGCGGGACTATGTAGGCCTTGCTGGGGACACCGGGACAGACTCCCTGAAAGCGGGACTGTCCCGCCTAAATCGGGACATATGGTCACGTTAGTAATACATAGTGTAAACAACTATAGGTTTTTTTTTAAGGATGTTACATATTAAAATACTCGTAGATGTTCTTGTGCCTAGTCTGGGGGGCTACTCTATGAAACGATACGAACTTCGAATGCGCCGGCTGCCGAATGCGGGCTACGTTATAGTGTGTCCGCCACTATAAATCATGATGACATGAAATTATCTAATGATTTTTAATCACAAAATGGCATCGTTGTAAGAATTTATGCATTTTTCCCCCTCTTATTTCTTCTCATATTATTAGTGACATGCGTAATCGCTCCTTTTGTTTTAAACATTGTGTTTTATGTTTTATTTTACTATTATTTATGTATTTATTTATTAAAAACACACAAAGATAAAAACTAATAATACATTTTAGTCCCACGAAACCGGGCTTCGGTTTGACTGTGGTGGTGGTGAGTCTCATTTACACATAAATGTACAAAACATTTGAGTAAACAAAAACCAAAATAACAATATATCACTTCTTAAAATACAACTTAAAAATAAAAACAGTGTATCACTTTACCATAAAATTAAACAAAAATATCATTTCCAAACATTTAAGCAGAAAACACAAATAAAACTCACTTCTAAACGTATATACAAAATAAAAATAAAAACAGAAAATACATCACAACTACATAAAATCGAAATAAACTCAAACTATAGGTATATTATAGAAGAAAAGTGAATATGCTTAAGGCTATAAGGAAGATGTTAAAAGGTGTTTTCTTAATTTGTTTTTGAAACTATTGTATTCGGGATCATTTCTAATTACTGGCGGCAAACGGTTCATTAAATAATTATTATTGTGTTTAGGTATTTATATACTTCATAACTGGTTATTACCGAGGTCGGTGTGTAACAAGTTTCTAGGTATCATAATTTTTATTACTTTTTATCCTCACAAAAAATGGTACCTTATGTATACCTAGCGTAAGAATAGAAATATGTCTGGGGTCAAAACAATCACGAGCCGAAAAAATCTGTGGAAAAAATTGTTTCACATCAATTGACTACGCTTAATAATATGCGTAGAAGTAGAAAAGTAGACTTCTAAATTTTTTTCAATTATTTTTTCACCTGCGGCGATGAATTCCCTTCGCGAGTATAATCGGCGTACTAAAAGGATATTTCCATATATTACAGGGTGCCCAAATAGTTTCCATGCTCCATAACTAACGTATGTTTTGAGGAAAATCAGAGGATTAAAGTATTTTCCTCAAATAAAACGACTTAATAAATTGCAAATTTAGTTGGTGACTCAACAGAGCCAGTCTTAAGAGCACACAGACGGGTGAATCCTATCGCATGGCGCTTACATCACTCCGGATTGTGGAGCCCGCGGTAAGAACACGTCATCCTGCTATTATACATTGGAACTGCATGCAAATAGGCAGACGAATGTGTTGAAATAGACACATTATGCTATTTATTTTTTTGATACGTAAGTCCAGCAAAAAGCTTACCAGATTGTTATGAATTAACGTCGCTAATACACGTACATGTTCATTGGGATAGAAGGTGGGTTTTTGGCCTCAAAATGGAAGGGACAGGGATGAATAAAAGGTGGAAGGAGTGAATATTATTGGTATTCACTCCTTTCTCCATATCATATTTATCTCAACCATAGAAAGAAGCACGACTTAAAATAAAATAGCTATACTATTATAATGAATCTGTCCATGATTTTAGTAGTCCAAGATACTGGTGTGGTTATTGACTGGTGACCTTAAAAATATGACTACGTTGAGTCATATGGTAAAAATCAGAGCAATCAGGAAAGACAGAAATCCCATTACCAAAGTGATTGTGGCAGTGGGTTTTGGCTGTAAAATCGCATTTGTTTCTTGTAAATGACTGTCAAGAAATGCCTCCCCCTCCTCCTTCTCGTATAGTTTTCCTCATTGCTGAGGGTCGAGGTCTACTGAACATGGAGCCATCTGTGTTCTGATTATGCTGCACCATCTGTTCCTATCTCTGGCATAGTGCATCGCCACGTGAAGTTTGATATTAAGGGTCGAGCTAATTTGGTCCGACTATATGATGATCGGCTTCTCGGAAGTTTGCCGTCAACTTTGCCAGTACGTTAGCCTTAATTAATTTTGCTGAGTCGAACGCCAAATGGTAATATCAGAACATTCAGGAAAAAAAGAGGATAGAAGAGTCATCAATGGAGAGTTGTCTTTGTTTCGTAATATTTATTTTTCCTCAAAAATAACTACCCATCATCGTCATCTATGCTGAGTCAAATGGTAAGCACAGTGTGATCAGGAAGGATAAAATGGTGAAAAATCCTATCAGTAAATTGATTTCCTATGATCGATTCAAAACTTTACGTTTCCATTAGAACATCATATTATTTGGAAACCTTGATCTACTACTTATGTTTGGAAAATTGTATCCTTCTTCTATTATTTAATGGATAGTTTATAATAAATAATTTGATTATTTAAATCAATTTATGAAATTGTATCAATAAAAGAAAATAATCAATTAATGACTGATATCCGGCCATTGCGGTTTTGGCATTAATGGCTCGATATCTACATCTTGTATTGGAACGCGGTGCAGAAGAATTTTGTTTGCACGTACCATACAGTTCGCATGAGAGAACAGCTTACATCAGTAGTCGAAGATCATTCCAAATCGCCAATTGCGACATTGATTATAAAGCCATAGTTGGAACTCGTGATATAGAACCAAGTCTGCGGCGATCCATTACTGATACCCGAACGTCATTGAGCTTTACAGAATTATTCATACAGTTTTAAAACCTTATTTTAATTTTCGAATATTTTGTCCTCCTCGCTCAAACTGGGGGTTATTCTATGAAATAACACGACCTTCGAATGTTCGGATGTTCAACGTCTGGAGTAAGATATAAGTTTTCCACTTCTAAAAATCAGTATTATCTTCTATGATACTTATCATTCACTCCAAACTTACTCTATGGTTACGACCTACGATAGAGGATTCCAACATTTCGTGGAGTATCTAGGCACATGAGTGAAGTAATACGTACGGCGTCCGAACATTCAAAGTAGAGTTTAGATACAACATCCTTGCGTGGCCTATGGGCAACTACGTCGGGTTTCACGTCTCTTTAACATTTGACCTGTGTTTATAATGACGTCATTTTTCGTCATGGTGTTTATTTTATATCAATTTTAATTGCTGATCTAATACGATCTTACGTCTTAAAATTCATCTTACTTATCTAATGAGATCTAATGCAAATTACATAAACTTTTTATAAGTAATATAATATGCAATTACGAATATAAATACTTGGATGCCGTAAAAATAGCGAAGCTAAATGTTACAGTGTTTGCTTAGGATTTCCAATATTTATTACTAATTAGCCATAAGTAGTAAACGCTTAACACCTAACTAATTGAGGGTCAAGATCGTGTTGTACAGAACTTACATTTATATTGATTTTAAATTCTCTAGTTCAAGTGAAGTAGACTTTTAAAAAAAATATTGAAATGAATTATTGTAACCATAACATTTTTTTATAATTGTCGTTAGAATATTCGATTCGTTTAGTATAACTTAAAATTTGAATATTTTTTGGTATCATCACACTTTATTGTGCCTGTTTTAAAATATTTCAGGTCAATATTTTAAGTTGATAATTCTTTTTTTCTACTGTCAACCACTAGACGGGCTAATATGATTGAATATTGCAGAAAATGTATGTAATTGTGAACTTACGAGGTTGGGGGGGCTAGTGTAGACGGTTTGTTGTCAAAGCAGCAAACGACAGGAACATCTTTATCGAAAAAACATAACTGAAAGCAAACAAAAACAGTTTTAATAACAATATTGATATAAACATGGAGATATAATATAGAGGAGAGTGAAATCCTGAAACTAAGGCTACCCAGATTCAGGTAGGGCGCAAAATGACTAGACGAGACTATTTGTCAGCCACCGTGGCGCAGTTGGATGAAAACCAGCTGTGAAGCGTGAGGCCGCGGGTTTGATCCTCGCACCGAGACAAATATTTGTGTGATCCATGAGTATTTTTTTGGGGTCTGGGTGTTTGTGAGAACGAAAAGTCTCTCGTAGTTTCTGATTCCCACAACACAAGACTCGATCTTAGTGTGGAGTCATGACTATGCATGTGACTGTCGGGTGTATTTATTTATGGGTCTATTTATTTATGTATTTAGATAATAAAGGGCGCAGGTAGATGAGCGTTCGGAACCGTCACGAAGCCAAGCGTTCTGCCACCCATCTCACAGTTGTTTTTAGCACTAGTCTACAGTTCCCGTTGTGTGCCCAGCGACCCCATGACTGTGGACTATGACCTAACCTCCAATGGAACTCTTGATTGTTGAAAAGGCCCGAGCCCTTACAATGAGACGTAATATATGTACATGTGGTCGTGATTATTATAATTATACAGAGTATAGACCAAGAGACTGTGGCCGCCAGAACTTAACAATTTTATAAAAGCTGAAAGTTTGTCTGCGCATGCCTCTTTCATAGGCATCACACGATCAGCTATTATGAAATTCCGATCGTGCTGGCTTTGGAAGATATCAGCCTTAATGTGTCTGGCAAGATGAAATAACCATCAATAGTATCTGGCTACCAAGGAAATAACTTTTGAAAATTCTCTTAATAGCATACATATATGAAATACAGCGTGTATACTATAATGCTGGGAATATTACATGTTATTAAAAGTTTGAAGATATCGTAATATTTAATAAGAGACTGGACTGGTGGTAGGTCCCTCATATGTGAGAGGCCATCTGGGTGGGTACCACCGCAGTGTCTATTTCTCCCGTCAAACAGCAGTGTAAACGTACTGTTGTGTTTCGGATTGAAGGGCATTGTAGCCAGAGTAACTACTGGACATATTGAGACTTAACATCTTATGTCTCAGGATGGCGAGCGTAGTGGAATGCCAAGCATTGCTTTGTAATTCAAGGTGTTGTTTGGTTTTTCTAGTGTTGATGAGCATCAGGCGAACGGCACGCTCGTCTCGCCATTCATAGCAATAAAAAAATAATAAAAAAAATAAGAGAATAAGTCCAGCGGCCACGGGCTCTTGCTCTAATATGTTTATAGTTTGGCAAAAAGAGTACGATGCGGTGACAATTGACACAATTATGGCAACAGTATTTAAAATGTCATTGTGTTCGTTGAATAATTTTGTAAATAGATATTTATATATTTTTTCGTACGGTTTTTGTCTATTTTGGGATTTAAAATAACCAAACAGACTAATACCTACAATAAATAAAAATAACAAGTATCAAACATTTTCCGTCGTAGTATATCGGGTTGCCATATTAATATTAAATTCGATCTTAGCGTCCTCATTAAAAGCAGACTCTTTTTTGTCAAGCTATATAAATTTTCCTTACCTGTGGTTTCTTCCTATTCCGTATGCTCTCCAGCGCGGAGCTGCAGTTCCTTACGTTGGTGCACACTCCAACCACACCATTCTCGACGCACGGGTCGCCTGGAAAACAAAACCGCTCTTATTAGTGGACTACAATGGTGAATGTGATCTATGTGCCAGTCTATAGATTTTTGTGGAATTCAGGGAATAAGTTTATCTCCCCAAGCTTCTTGCTACTAAATTGGGTTTAACACCTCATAAAATAGTTATGCAACAATAATTTCTTCTCTACGGCCTTCATGGTCGGTGAATCTTATACATATATTACGCCAATACTTTTTCTAGGAATTAAATCGGACGCTTATAAATAGATATTGTTCATATAAAGTATATATACTTAAATTATGATAAACTCTATTTAATATTACTTTGAAATGGTAAAGAAACTTATACATCACTGTAGAATTATTTAAAACTAGCTGTACCCGCGACTTCGTCCGCGTGAATTTAACAAAAATTTTATTTTTTTTAAATAAAAGATTTTTTCTAAAATATAAGATTTTTTCTAAAATAAATGTAGCCTAAGTTACTCCTTATTATATCAGCTACCTGACAATAAAAGTCCCGTCAAAATCGGTTCAGCCATTTCAGAGATTAGCCGGAACAAACAAACAGACAGACAGAAAAAAAAAACAGACACTTCAATTTTATTTCAATTTATATATATAGATGACTCGTTTATAAGCCAGTAGATGCATAATATAAATCATAAAGCAGTTAATGAACAGGTATTAACCAAAAATAGATTTAAGAAAAAAATTGACAGTATGTAATTAATAAAGTTATGATAATTCATATGCGAGGCGGGCGCAGAAATATAACTATATATTTTTACTTTATTGCTAAATGCATTCTTCCTGTTTATCATACGGCTTTTGCATGCAACAATTTATAATTGCAATATGCATATTACTTATTAGCATTTACTCGAATTGCGATGATTAATCAAACAAATATTTTTTACTTAAACAATAAAGTATTTAGAATGCACTTGATAGTGATGGTTGAAATGTATTATTTCACTCAGTAAAATAAAAGCACCGGTCGTTACAATTATGTCGGCCTGCCTAAAATCCAATACTCCCATGCTGTAACTAAATCGCGACACTCTTGCCAGGATTATCAAGGTGGTTTTCCACAAAATCAAAATCAACTATCATGATAGTCCTATACTGGGTATATCCAGATTGCGACCGAAAACGAAGCCGGGTGGTAGTTTTAGTGACTTCAAACACAATGCAAATAAAAATGTTTTGTGATGTTTTCAATATCATTGGGTGTGGGTGGTAAATCTATAGTTTTTGCTAAAATAATTTAATCTCTGCGTACCATAGCATCATTAAAAAAAGGAGGGGTAACAATTTGACGAATAACTATGTATTTATCACCCATAAGATGAAAGGAAAAAAAGACGTTGCTTTCTTTTGTTGCAAAATTTTAAGTTGCATTATGTCTGAACTCACTAATACTGCCACTAATACTTCATTTTCGGTCCCAGGCTGGATATACCCTGTATATTTGTGAAGTTATACTTTTCGTGAGTCGTTTCGAAAAAATATCAGAGTATGTTTTGATACTGGTACGAGAAAGCACCCGACGCAAAGTGTTGTTGAGACATGATAACGATTACATCGACGTGAGATGGTTACATGTTAATGCTTACGTGATACCAACATTTGACACATTTTGCAATCAATAGATGTGGTTTGGTTTTGATTGTTTCGTCTATGGCTGAAATTTACGTAAAAGCCCAGTTGATCAAATCCAAAAATACTCAAGATGAAACCAAATCAAATTCCTTAGGTCATTTTTTTTGGCTACCAGCAATATTTATGTTGATTATGTTGATTGCATATTCGTCTATCCTCAGTCGATACACTATCCTAGTCTTTCTTAAAGTGGATGATAACGCCCCTTCGTGGGCGTTGGAGACCGAGAGGGGGGCGTTAAGGGGCCCAGAAAAATATTTTTTTTGGGTTGCGATTGTGGATTTGTAATTTTATTTACTTTGTATTGTAAGATTCACTAAAATTAAAACCTACTTAGTCAACATCGAATATTTAGTTTATGTTTCTGCCCTATATGATGGTTTAAACACTCAAAAGGAAAAATACTCAATTTCAATCAAGTTGTACATTTTTTTGTTAGGTAGGAATCGGCTGGTTCATTGATACTTGTCCTAACTTGCCCATACCACAGAGTAGGTACTTTGTTATATCGAAATCGTTTGCATGTTACTGAACGCGGCGACTTACTGTTGTTTTTGAATAAAATCTAACCTGATATTAACAAATTGTTAAAAATTATCAAATTCATCCATCTCATGAAATTAGTTTTTAAACTAATATTAATTACCTATCTATATTTTTTCTTTTCATTTGATTAAAATATATTCTTAATATTATTAAGTTGCATTTTTGCTCTCGCTGGTAAAATGTCTAGTTCAGAATGTAAGTTGAAACGATAGATCCGACTAATATAGTACACTATAACTTCATTAATTAAGGTAATGGAATTGTAGTTTTTAGTTTTAGGAGTGTATAAAAAATTGGGGACGCTGAAAAGTAGTTGATTTTCAAAGGGGGCGGTAAAAGAATTAATAAGTCTCATAATCTCAAGTCTATCCGGTCGGGACCGCTTTTAACGAGGTGCAGGATGGATGATTTTCGATACAAGGCTATGCTTTTGTTTTTGTTTTGCTGTTGTGAGTGGAGCCGGTTATTATATTTTAAGAGTGCTGCTAATATTTATGATTTGAACTCACCTTCATAAGCGGCCCTTACGACGCTACACAGCGCCAACAAAACCGCTGTTCGTAACATATCTCACTACACTGTATTGTTTTACTGTAAAAATAATTTAAAAATATTTAGTTACTAACATAAATATAAAACAAAAAATGCGTAAAATGGCATTAAAGAAATTACCTTTATTTATTATTATGATAGTTTAATAATGCACTAATAATAAAATACACACGCCTTTAAAATCAGTTCATATTTGGAAGACCAAAACGCACGTCCTTTCGCCACCGTATCCACATGGGGACTGTCGACACAGCTTACTTGTGTTTGTATTGTAAAGCTGAGTCTACCATTTACATAGGTCTTTAGCTACACGTATTTTCCACTGTGAAGTTATTCTTTCATGTAATCAGTTGCATTTATTAACATCACAGGTTTATTCATACTTAATAATCTTCGCCATCTTCTTAGTTAATTAATCGTTTAATGGGATTTCACGGCAGCAATTTAAATGCCTTTGTATATTAGTGTCTCGGGTAACACGAATGTTGCAAATTATTATAAAATGGGGGAAGTAAATCACTAAGCTGCAACTGGGGCTCTAAACATGTGTCACTTTTCTGTAGACCTGAACACCTGTGGAAAATCAAAATCCATGGAAATGACATTTGGTAACCAAAAGTCACGTGACTGCCAAATGCCATTTTCATATATTTGATACATGTTGACCTGAGATGTTGACCTTTTCGCAGGCGTTCACGACAACAGAAAAGTGACATTTGATTAGGCTTCCTGGTCATTCTATGTCATCTGGATATATCTACAACGATTATTAGTAAGTTCCAAATGGGTACAGATCGTACTCATACTTAAGCGTTTAATAGTTGTAAAAAATATTTAGACTAGGGCTATCTTCAGAAATGTAGATTTTTATAGGTACAAGAAAGTTGTAATAAAATATTTCGAGTAGGCATATCTTCAGAAATGTAGATGTTGGTAGTTAAAAGAAGCTTGCGTTTCCAGCTCAGACAGTCTATAATTCTAATCTATGCAGACAGTCATATTCAGTATCGGGCCGGCTGCCATAATCGTGAGCGTGATGGATTGGATGGAGTGATACTGGCATACCCCTTTCAGATTCGCTCGAAGTGCAGAATGGGTAGCCTTCTTCTCGACACAACCATAAAATAACTTTCTCGATCCTTAACATACTAGCTATCTGATGCACTGTAGGCACTTGAGTCACTTTGTCATATATCTACATAATTATATATTTAATTTATTGCACATATTATTGTCCAGGTAGGACAACCGGAAATTTTGCATCGCGGGATTTCTGTTTTGCAACATTTGTATTATTGAATAAATTAGATTTTAGCTTTGCAGATTCTTTAGAAATAAATAATTGTTTATGCCATTGAATTTTTCCGTGATAATAAATAATCAGGAGTTTTATTTATTTATTTATACTCTTAATTGAACAACTTACACGTAATAATAAAATATAATTACATTGTTTTATTTTTATAACTTCGTAATTAAATACACCACCTTCAGCAACTGAATCTAGGCTTTTCCACAGGTTTCCATCGCGACCTGTTTATAAGCGGCCTGCCCTCGTCGGTTTATTTAGTCCTTCCATTCTTTTTTAAATCAACTGTGCACCTTGTGGGTTAACGTCCGACCCTGCACTTACCGGTACGTGGCCTCCATCAGAGAACTATCGGTCACATCGACCTTACTTCTCTGCACTTTATCATTTTCAAATATGGGAATAACAAACATATGCCTTTTTCTCATAAGGGGTAGTTGCTACCAGGACAACACGTTTCGCCTTGTGTGTTCCGTCCCACGACGTGATAGGGGTCAAGTCTATCGTCGTATCGGACACAAATGACTCTGGGCTTATATTGAATAGCAAAAAACCAATATGACTTTGCCCGACCCGGGATTCGAATCCGACACCTTTGCAATCATACAGTAGTACAATTGCACTACCGAGGCAGTCGGTGGATAGGAATAAGTTGCAATTATAATTCACCAATATTATTAAGACGTGAAAGACGTTTTGCATGATTAAATATAGTCGAATTTAATCAATTTGCAAAATGATAATGCAAAAAATATCAATCTTAGCTCGAATGTTGCCAATTTAAAGTATGATACAATAAAACTCACAAGTCCCGGAGTTGGCGAAACTGGCTTTCTGTTGTCTTTGTTTATTTTACGTGAATAGAGGTGTATCTGTGAACAAACATATCTAAGGAAAACGCCTTTGTCCACAGACCACCTTTATGACCGTCACCTCTCGACCAATGTGAAATGCATGTCGGACACCAATGACATGTCGTCCTAATTTTTACAGATAATTCTTAGCTTGCCCCAGAACAGAGCTCAGCCATGACCATTTGTCTCGGTTTAGCAGTGGATGACTGCGACGCAACGCTCAACACATCAGTCAAAGAACTCCCGCGGCAACCTTATTTTGCTCGAAGTATCCATCTGAGAATTTTGGTCAATATGTTTGTGTGGATTTTGTCTTTTGGTCAGTACATTATTGGGTGGTTTTTCCAACAGTAATCCACACTAACGTTGGATCTACTGATGGTAAGGGAGTCGTAATAACTTTCCTCTCGTAAAATATGGTAGAATTATCTTTGTCATTGTACCCGCCCTGGCCCTAACTTAAGTGGGGTCGACGTGATATGATTGTTCAGAATGACTGTGTGATCTTGATGTGCGATTTTATGATGGCCGCGTACCTAAATCAACCTTTTCGGGAATCTACCCATGGCTGCAAACGTTGAGTTATATCTGATTAAGATATGAAAAACTCAAAGATTTATGGACATTATGTACACTGTACTTATGTACGCTAGGTATTACATGAAGTATATCAAAATTGGAGTCTAAAATTCGTATAATACAGACATATTTAAATGACATGAACCGGTCTTTATCAATGAGATAAGCGCGGAATATCATACTTTTATAAAAATAATAATTAATGTTGCAATATTTATATAATCTTCAGCAGCACAATTTAGTCCACTACTGTACGTAGTCTTCTCCCAATGTCCGCCGCAGAGCCTGCACTGCTGATTTATGCATCCAGTTGCTGCCGGCTCTGTGTCTATATTATGAACTTCAGTATGTAAAATCTCTTCATATGTGCTCATTGTAATATTGGTTGTTTTTGGCTTCGTATAGCATGGGCCCAAAGTAATAAATTATATCAAAGTCAAACCTCTATTACGTAACGTAGGTATTTTAAAACGACACAACATTTAAAATGATATAAAACTCGTCTAGACTCTAGACATACCTAAATGTTGCATGTTGTATGTAATTAAAGATGATTGAGTGTGTTTGTTTGTACCTAATTTATTTAATCGATTCTTTATAGTTTAGAGCGCGTTCTTTAGTTAAAGTCTGATATCCTGACTATAGCTGTCATATAGTCCAAGACCTGGCACCAAGTTTTGTGTCGGTATTGAGGCAAGCTGAAAACTGTTCCATACTTTTCCTATTATACCGCAACTAGGAACAGACTTGACTGGTGAGTAGCCGGGCTATATCTTTAGGGGTAGTATTTTTTTTTCCAATAGTATGGTAGAGGCAATATGCTATTTATATGTGTTGTAATAAATATAAATAAAATATTTTTGGAAACATATATTTTAATACTACCCCTAAAGATTTAGCCCGGCTACTCACCGGCCAGGTCTGGTTGTTGAAAATTAAATTGGCAACATTTGAGCCAAGACTGATATTTCAATCTGAGTTTAATTAATTTAAAACGATGCAAAGCCTAGATATCACATATTCGTAATGCCAGTAGATTATAATAATTACACCTTATTCATAGCCATTGACTGCTTTGGTGGCGTAGTTATACTACGGTACGGGTCGGGCAAAGTAATATTGGAATTTTATATTCATTATTAGCCCGGAGTCAGGAATTCGTGCCAGATATAGCGATAAGCTCATCCCCTATCACATCTTGAGACGGTACATACATGGCGAAATGTGGGTGTCTTGGCACCTCTGCCTACCATTTCAGGAAAAAGGCGTGAGTTTATGTATGTATGCATGGTACATACTACGTAGTATTGTTCAAGTGAAGTCAGACCCATAAATATGTTCAGTTTACCTTAAAAAACAATATGCATTTTTGCAACTCGTGAGCTATACGACATGAATATATGAATATTAAAGTGATCATTATAATGTTTTGGTTTTTAAATATATTTTGTGGGTATTGGGTAGTTTGAAAGATTTTTTAAGGACCGGCGACCTGAAATTAAACGCCAAAAAATAATTTAAAAGGGTCTGATATTTTTAAATCAACTTTTCGCACCACAAAAAACTCCATTACTTCCTTTGTTGTTAATATTTATTCTGAGAATCTTTTTTGGCTTCGAAGAAAAATCAATTTTCCATTGTCTGGCATCTTTGTTCTTTGTCAATACAATCAATTAAAATATGCGAAGACAAAGTCCTCATAAATAAAATTTTATAGTTTTTCGGATGCGTTAAGTTTGCACATGCGTGTTAATGTAAGCCACTACAACAATATCTGGTTACAAACAACATGCGTAATTAAATTATAGTGACGTAATAATATGCGGTTGTAGTGACGTCAGAAGATGGCGTCAACATAATTACGCAGTAAGGAATGCGGGACACAAGTGATACAGCATTAATAAGTTGGGATGCGCTCAACAATTTATAGTTAACTAGCTTTTGCCCGCAACTTCGTCTGCGTTATTAACTTTATTTACAATATGTTTTATATTACGTCCTCATTTCTCCCCTAAAACTGAGGAAAAAAAACTCAGAATTAAGTCACTATTTATTTGTGAGAATCTGTTGGGCAAATTATGTGGCAATATATATTACTTACTTTATCAACAAAATTCCCGCTTTAACTCCACTTAAAACATAAAAATCCAAACCCTTACAATTGGTCATTATTTATCCATAATAAGTAAATACTATTAAACATAATAAATTCCTCCCTCTAACATTTATAATACCGGAACCACGCACAATTTTAGTTATGAGTATTATTTGCGCGAAACCCATTTATGTTTAAAATGAAAGTTGCTTATACCCGACATTGCACCTTTCGTCTTTTTCCTCCCTTTTCCTGACCCCTCCCGTAAATGTGAGACTCTTACACTCATGAACAACTTAGAAAATTAAAAAATTAAAATTAAAATAATTTGCTTTCCCTGCCCAGTTCGTTACTTGAATTATTGTACTATCAAGCTCAATTTTTAAGGGATTTTTTGTACCCCCGTAGGGTTCTGTAACCCTAAATACTTTTTATAAAACTTCATCTCCTTGGTGGTATTTTTCCAAAATTAATTCACGCAAATTTTTTGTATTTATAATAGGTAACTAAAATACAAATTTTCATACCAATAACAGCATGGTTTGTATTTTGCATTCAAAATTACAACCCTTATTTTAAGACATTTGGGGCCAATTTGAAAAAAAAAATTTTGACTATATTTTTGTTTTTAATTGACTACCTAAAGTGCCAAGCTTAAAATCTGCAACTTTCACGGTTTTTTTTTCCCATACAACTTAATTTCACCCTTTTCACTCCTTTAGGGGTTGTATTTCGATAAATCCTTCATTAGTGCTTCTCTATATTATGATAGGAAACCCCGTGTAAAATTTCAAGTTCCTAGCTTTAGTAGTTTAAGCTGTGCGCTGGTGCGACAGTTCTATTGTACATCATTCCAACCCTTATTTTTTATCCCATTAGGGTTAAATAGAAAAATAGAGTACACTGTTTTTACTTTTTAATTGACTCACTAAAGTGCCATGTTTAATATTTGCAACTTTGACGGTTTTGTTTTTCCATACAACAATTTTTAACCCTTTTCACTCCCTGAGGGGTTGCATTTCTAAATATCCTTCCTTAGTACTACCCTACGTCGCAATAAGAATCCTTGTGTAAAATTTCAAGTTCCTAGCTTCAGTAGTTTCGGCTGTGCGTGGATCTAACAGTGTGGTATTACAAAATTTCAACTCTTACTTTGACACCTATAGGGTTAATTTTGGAAAAATGAAGTATGCCGTTATTTTTGTTTTTGATTGACTAACTAAATTACAAAGTTTGTCAATTGTAGCTTTAACGGTTTCGATTTTCCATACAAACGTTTTTTACCCTTTTCACCCTCTTAGGGGTTGAATTTCTGAAAATCCCTTCTTAGTGCTCACCTACGTCATAATAGACATCTTTGTGGAAAATTTCACGTTTCTACCTTCAGTAGTTTCGGCTGTGCGTGGATTAGACAGTCATTAAATCACCCTAGACTCGCAACACTTCAACCCTTATTTTAACCCCTTTATGACTAATTTTAGACAAATAAAGTATGCAGTTAGTTTCTTTTTTAAATGACTAACCAAAGTGCTAAGTTTGACAATTGTAGCTTTAACGGTTTCGATTTTCGATACAACAGTTTTTTGCCCTTTTCACCCCCTTAGGGGTTGAATTTCCAAAAATCCCTTCTTAGTGCTCATCTACGTCACAATAGGAACCCCTGTGGAAGATTTCAAGTTCTTAGCTATAGTAGTTTCGGCTGTGCGTTGATACGTCAGTCAGTCAGTCAGGTTCCTCTTTTATATATAAAGATTATGCTTAGCATTGCTTCTGTTTTCCTTAGTCGCCTGTAATCGGTGATTCCTATCACGTATAAGTCCCGAACATCCTTATAAATAATGAATCATCTGCTGAGCATAATTATTACTTTTTTTTCATGTGCGCTAATACTGTAATATAATCTTTGAGTATATTATAGAGTCACGTAGACGTGCATAATTTCAAATAATCGACTACAATCTAGATCGAATCTTAGATCGAATGTCAGAATAAATAAATTCTTGATACACAATTCGCTTGTAGCCTGATAAACCATGTAATATTATTTGAATTCATGGCATGATTAAATAAATTTCTGGTCGTCTCTATTCTATGAATTCAGCTTATGCTTTTTTATTGCTTGTATTTTATACACGCATGACAAAGGACAATGGCAGATTTCCATACATGATTTTAGTTGATAAAAATTTGGAACGTTTATTGATGAAAAAAAAATATATGAATTCCGCTGCTGTTCCTAAACAATAATGTGTTAAGAAATACTGGTTGAAAAAGTCTAAATTACTTACTAAACGTTTTCAATTTATAGATTTTGAGGTTATGTTCTATTTGTCTGTTTTCTTAAAAATGTTATTAGGTGAAGTAGGGCTATGAAATAAATATTTACCGCACTTGTCTTACCAAATAAAGCTATTTTTGTAACCGATTTTGCGAAATTCGATGAAAAATATTTTTTGGCGGCTTAAAAGACCTTACGCCATTGATGAAAAAAATCTCAGCTATACAAAATAGTCAATAAAGCTTTTTATTTTAATGTGAAACTTAAACATCGTTACACAACTATTTATTTATTTATTTTTTAATTTAATTAAAACGGCATACACCAATTACATTAATTAAATTCTTAAACCTAAGTATATCTAATATATTAAATCTAGACAAATCAACAAAATAGCAGTGTTTTACCTGAAAATAAAACACATATTAAATACTTACCTTATTTGAAGCTTACTAGATTGAGAATAGCATCATCGTTTTCCGCTTCCTCTTTTGTCTCTTTCACTCCTTTACCCTTACTGTATGTTCCCATCTCTTTCCTGTTTGTCTCCCACCAGGTTCCCCCACCAACCGAGTGTATATAACACCGGTGTCGTTGGGTTTAGTTCATTGAGTCGATAATCCACACCAGGTGGAATTAAAATGTAAGCTTCAAATAAGGTAAGTATTTAATATGTGTTTTATTTTCAGGTAAAACACTGCTATTAAACACTTGACCGTTATTTGAAGCTTACTAGATTGAGACGTGTTTATTATTCCTGGTGGGAAATGACGCCAATGTGAAAGACGTACAATAGATTAGTTAGGTATATAATATTATCGATTACAAATTATTTTGAGTATAGATTGGAACATGAATTCTGAAATCAAATTGATTAATACAGAAACAATGTATCGATAATAACATATTGACATCCATTATTTAAGAAGGAACATACTAGTTCTCCAGATTCACAATAAACCATAAGGTTTTATCGGATACTTACAAAAAGCAAACACTAGGCGTATCCTTTCACACCTCGTAATATTCTATACCACCAGATAGAATTGCTTTAGAGCATTAACAAAAACTTGTTACCCTCTGAAAGGAATCCAATTTTAACCGAGATTTGTCACACCAGTTGAGGTCACGTAAAGTAGACCCGATATGTATATTATACAGGAGGCTGCCTTTAGCATACCTCCGATATGAACGAGGCTGTTACCGCCTTTTTCTTTGAGTTTCTCTGCGAGAGTTGTTCAGTTTCTAGTAGAAAACTAGATTTATTGGTAGTGTAGAAGTAATTATAATACATATTGTATTGTAACATGTGTACATATCAGCATATGTACATAATCTTCACACCTCAAACCCATAGAGGTAGGCCGAGACTATGAATCACAATCGTATGTGAACAGTACCTGTTATTCCACATAGGCTTCATGACCAGGACTATGTATTTTCCTACCTACAGTCTACACCCGCAATGTAAACTATAAGTTGCAAAAGTAAAGTGTGTGAAAACAACATAATATCACTGCCAAGTATACTCGACACTCGTATACACAAAATTAATAATATTTAGCATTTTGCGTAACCATTATTCAACATTGGACCATAGTAAATGTCCTACTCATACTACATATACCATTTATAAATTATATGAGGTACATGTCACAACAATAGTGCACTAAAAATAGTTGCAACTTGCTGTAAAGTAATACGAACAACACTTCTTTGTAGGTATATGGAAAGAAAACTCAAACTCGCATAATCAAATTTGCCCCTTCCTCGAGGCCACGTTCTATTTTGTTTACATTATGATTGTGTAGGGAACAACCATAATCAAATATCAACATTTTAAAAATGTGCATGTGGTGCAATTCAAAATGTGCGGTAATTCTTTCGGTAATTCTAATGTCTTTCTATGTATTGATACTATGAGCTCGAGGCCTAATTTATCTAATGATTTCGAACAATTACCAATGGAAAATTGGTGATAATAACCTTATGGGGATTCGTGTTGTATCGCGTTCCATATCGTATTTTATCGCGGTGGTGCCCTTCTCGTCCAAAGAAATATGTTTTTGTCTACTCTGTAATTATTGTAAGCTTCGATGCCAAAGCAATATATAGAGAAGACTAAGACTCAGTTTTATTACACCAGCACCAACAAAATATCTAAAGTGGGCTTTGCAATTGTATGCATTTTAAAAACAGTAGGCGGGCATCGGCGTAACACCGCACGCAATATTTGTATCGATGTATGGTTCAAAAATATGTTACCTACATCAGCTCCAATATGCAAACAATTCACTTAATGTCGAATAAATTTTTAAACACATTCGGTTCTATACGCGTTGCTGTGGGTAGATAAGATTTTATTTTTATTTTGATTTTACAACCCGTTGTCCAATTGGTACGGTGGTCAGAGCGTTTAAAACTAACTAGACCCCGTCACGTTTATAATATTGAGTGTTCATGTATTGTTCACTTGTGCATATATACCACAAACCGATCTTAGTTTCTGAAGTTCTATTTGCCGACCCAGGTGCCTACCATGTAGGTATGGGCAAAACAGAGCACTTGGGAGTGATCTGTGAGGTAAAACTAGAATTTGATCATTTTGCTGTGACTCTAAAAGAAACAAATAATGAGTTTGCTAAGTCATAGCTTTGAATATTTTAGGGCTTTGTCGAGACCAGATTACAGAAAAGTTATTTGTAGTAATCTCCCACGGTAAATTACTCTCAAAAGGTAGCAAACAGAACAAGTCTGTACGTATATTCATTATTTTTCAAACCAATGGCATAGTTTTGTGGGGGTCAGCGGACGCGACATAAATTCACAAAAAGATGTTCTGTGAACTTTTTGTAGGGCGAATGATGCCATGACAATAGTTTGTGACCGGTAGTGTTAAGAATATCCCGGGACTATTTCCCGGATTTCTTGATCTGCCATTTGAAAAATAATCATGTTTTCTTTGCGAAAGAAAATCCTGTATTAAAATTATGACTGCCGAATCATAATTTCCAATCAGATATATAATCGAAAGCGAGTGCATGGTCTAGTAATATTATATTGTATGGTATCAGCCCATATACGTCCCACTGCAGGGCACGGACCTACTCTACAATCGAGAACTCGATTGAGAGTGATTAGGCCATATAGTCCACCAAGTTGGCCTAGTGCGGGTTGGTCTAGAAGTACTTAACCGAAACTAGATGGGTCGGTTTGGTTCTGGATGGATATCCCTCAGAGATATCCGATAAAGTCTGCAAACCCTTAAGAAGAACAGCGGGTGGTTTTTATTGCACAAGCGAGACATGCATGCCATTCGCCTGATGGTAAGCGATACGATCGCTCATGAATAGGAGAAAAACCGAACACCGTGAATTACAAGGCCACGCTTGGCATTCTACTGCGCTCGCCGTCCTGAGACATAAGATGTTAAGTCTCAATATGTCCAATAGTCTGGCTCCAATGTCCTTCAGACCGCACGCAACAGTGCATTTACACTGTTGTTTGGCGGGAGAAATAGACATTGCAGTGGTACCTACCCAGGCGATCTCTCACATATGAGAGACCTACCACCAGTTAAAGACTACTAGTAACAGCTCCATAGTCAGTATATGTGACAGTTTCATAGCCAGCAATTTTATTAGGGTGGTTACCCTGCGAAGGTAACCAGAAACTTGTTAACCCCTGCGGGAGGTAGTATGTGGTTTTAATATTTGTAAAACCTTCAACGCTGTTCATGACACTACAACGTCACTGTTCGCAGAAGCTTCAAGATCGGTGGTTTTAATCAGTTATCCTGCGAGGATAATAAAATAAACTGACCCTTAGCGGATGCATTGAAGGGTTTTGTTACTATGTGCCATCAGTTATCCTGCGAGGATAATAAAATAAACTGACCCTTATCAGATGCAGTGTAGGGTTTCGTTACTATGTGCCAAACTGTTTATGTGTTTATAAATAGCTCGATAGACATTGCTCGCGACAGCCTCAAGATCGGTGTGATCAAGGATTAAACGACCTGCGAGACACCAAAATAATATGACCTCTGCGGGAGGCAGCGTGTAGTTTCGTTACTATTTGCGAAACATTTTAATACTGTAGGAAAGCTTGATAGCCATTGCTCATGGCAGCCTTATAGCCAGTGGTTTTAGTTTGTAATTTACCTTGCGGAGGCAGTATTAATATACGGCATTGATCAACAAGGTCATTAAATCAAACCTTGTATACTACAGGTCATATTTAAGTGACTCATACGGAGTTCAGCGTGTGGCTTGCAACCTAGTTCTATAGCACAGATTAGATTCTAAGAAAAGCATGCCATTTTGTAAGCCTCGATCATTTGTAAGCCTTTGTATTAACTGATGACCATAGAAGCAGTCAAGAAGGCTAGTTTAGCTTATTATTCTCTAATTCTGACAGTGCTTTTGTCATATAGCTATAAAAAATTGCTATAAAATAAAGATTAGATTTGTTATAATTATTGAAATGTGTTCCTTCCGTTTCTTTAACAAAAGTAATGTATAGTCATTAAATTGTCATACTTCTTTAACCGTAGGTATTGAATCGAATCTTAAGGGGTGATTGTGGGATACATAGCACTTTTGTAATTTGTATTACATATTATCCATGTGCTTATTTGACCCCCTCCCCCCTTCTTCGATTCAAAGTGGCTCCGACGGGACTAAAGAATTTAAAGAAACGGAAGTACTCTGTACCTTAGCAGATAATGGTTAATGCCATGTTATAGGCTATACCTACGACATAATTACTTGGGCAATCTTTTATAGAATAATAAGCGTTAAGGCACATAAATTAATATGTATTTATTTAGAAAATACGTGTAGTATGCGACTGCATACGTTCTTTTGTAAACCAATTTATATGCTTGTCTGTGCTATAAAATAAAACAATTAAAAATTTATTTCAATAGAGTTAAGTAAGGGTAATTCTTAATCAATTATTTTAAAACATGTACTAAGCATGTACTTAGTTAATAATACACCAACGGTAACACCGTTAAAACAAGAAAAAATGATAATAAGTAATATAACTTACTGATTCGCCGACACGACTTGTAGAAAATATTTCTTATGGAAACAATAGAGTCTCCATTCGGTCGTCTTGCAGACGACTAGAATCAGCGGAAAATTTTGACGCCAATGAACTAAACCCAACGACACCGGTGTTATATACACTCGGTTGGTGGGGGAACCTGGTGGGAGACAAACAGGAAAGAGATGGGAACATACAGTAAGGGTAAAGGAGTGAAAGAGACAAAAGAGGAAGCGGAAAACGATGATGCTATTCTCAATCTAGTAAGCTTCAAATAACGGTCAAGTGTTTAATATAAACAATATTTATGAACAAAAACAAAAACAGAGTGGTAATAAAAATATATAAACTATAGCAACTAAGTTCACGACAAACAAAACAAAACAAAAATAATAATTAAAATCTTACTTAATATTTAACAAACCTCTGAGTTATAATTTATTATCTAACGTGAAAGGCTATTTACAAATTTTCTCACAGTATCCCACACACGCTGACAAGATAACTGCCCATTCATCCGTAAACAAATCCACTTTGGAATTCGTATCGAGGAGGGCATTTAGCGCTGCAAGAACACGAGGAATAGGAGACCTGGCACGAGCAATTGTTCGACTATAGTTAGTATGCTGAAAACTCATGAAAAATAATAATATTATTATTATCAAGTATGCTATTTCTAAACGCGTTAATAGTGCAAATACGATTTCGCCTATTGCTACTAGGCGCTTGACGGTGAGGGCAGGCGTTGTGAAGGTACACAAGCTTGCTACCTTCATAAAGCCTTCATGACGCCGTTTTCTCCCCAGAGGCTGTGATAAGGGAAAATACATGTTTTTTCTATAGTAAATAAGTCAAAAATAACAGAGCAGTATTTTATTTCAATTTCCTAATACGCACTAGAGCAGCGTGGTAAACTATACGCCGTAACCCCTCTCAATATATCGTACTACAAGTGAAAAGCTTCACTTTACCTACAATTCAAACTTTTCTTATTCTCCGTATTATTTGCCTCCCCTGGGCTATCGGCTGGTGGCGCTTCTGTGTATAACCACTATAAAAAGAAAATTAGAGGTAGTAGCATGTCGTGGCTGTGACAGGTGGAAGTCGCTCAGCATATAAAAAACATGTAGTTGCGACCACCGTACCCAAGAAATCTTTATGTGCAGCAAGGTTCACAACAAGTTTAGGTACATCATGTGAAATACATACACTATTATTACTTGCTCAATAAGTGACATCATTGACAAACAAATTAATCATAAACATTAAACATCAATAACAAATATTCTTGTTCCTACGTCAATTGGTGTTGGTCTAATTTTATACTGCAAAATACACATATATGCAATATGTATGTAATAAAGTGTGACAGCTATGTTCCAGTTACTAAAGTTATGTTTTCCTCGTCTGGCTATGTGTAACAAAGATACGAGAATAAATAATTACTAAATTTACTAATTTTCACAGTATATTATAATCATTCTATGGCGAGTTTTCACGCGTGGAGATATGTTTTAGTGGTAAAATAGCTCACATATTTTCTTGGTCCATATCTAACTGTTTACCCTTCAAAAACCAGAATAAGGGTGATGAAGATCTCTATTTACTTATAAGTAAATACTATGCGAGTTTTAAAGATTCTACCTTTGAGTGCCTAAAAATTAAAATAATTGTTAAGGATTTTGAGCTGATAAAAAAAAATACAGTCGAATTGAGAACCTCCTTCCTTTTTTGAAGTCGGTAAAAAATAGTCGGTTAAATACATTAGCAGGAGGTGGCCCGTGCCCTTCAGTAGGGTGTATATGGGCTGATAACGAACGAAAGAAAGACGAAATAAAAAAAACAATCTTCTTAGGGAATGCCTAACTTATAAAGTTATAACACCCTATGTTTTATTGAGCAAGTTAGCAAGTTCTAGAGTTATTTTTATAGCTTCGTCCTACAATTGATTCTTCTCCATAAGTCACAGGAAGTCACCTTGGTGGGCCCGAATTTTAAAACATTATTCATCACCCATGAAAGACATATCAAAGTTACTTATGGAGAAAACTGTTATTAAAATCTTTTTTGAAGACCCTACAGCTCTTGCTATCACGGGGCGAATTAATGGACTATCTGATACATTGTTAATGAAAAGGAAAATAAATATAATTGAAATATAATGTTTCATTTTAATCTGTATCAGCCCATATACGTCCCACTGCAGGGCACGGCCTTACTCTACAATCGACAGTACGATTGAGAGTGGTTAGGCCATATAGTCCACCACGCTGGCCTAGTGCGGGTTGGCGGACTTACATACCATAGAAATTCTTATAAACCGCTATGGTATGCAGGTTTCCTCACGCTGTTTTCCTTCACCGTTTTAGTGCGTGGTGATTGACTATAAATACACACATGACTCCGAAAAGTCAGAGGTGTGCCCTGGGATTTGAATCCGCGACCACCGTGAACATGTTGGCCGCCGCGTCTGATCCGTTTCATTTGTTTCATTTTAATAATTTATTTTAAAAACATATATCGTTTAATTAAAATAGTTGATGCACCTGCCTGTCAATACTCTACAACTAACGGTGCATATGAACTAACTGCACATTACGTCCCTTGGGAATGTAAGTGTTAGTCCGATGAACGCAGTATAATGTTGGACAATATGCAAATAACGTCCGGTGTTGTGCAATGAAAATGCAAAACGCAAGTGAGTGCGTGATGGCGCGGGTTTAAATCCCAGGACACATCTTTTACTTTTCGGAGTCATGTGCGTATTGACAACTAATTACTAAGCGCTTTAAAGCGGAAAGAAAACCTCGTTAGGATACCATCGTACCATATAAATCTTCACAAGATAGTCTGAAAATGTAAATGAAAAATCTTTTATTAAAAATACAGACATACAGAGACTTAATTCTAATTCAAAATAATGTAATATAAAAGAATGAGATCCTTATAACTAGTCTTAAAGGTTCTTTTGGATCCCATTGAGTCCTGGCGGGTTACTTTATGATCCAAAACGAAGTCCGAATGTTCGGATATTATACTTTCGAAGTAAGATATGTTTTCCATTTCTAAAAATCAGTGCTATTCTCTAGGAAACTTAGAATTTTCCCCGATCTTTGCCTATGATTACGACTTGCGATAGAGGACACGAACATTTTGTGTAGTATAGTGCAGTTTTAGGTATGACATTCGATACTATACTATACCTATAGCAATTATTTAAAATTAGGTATATTTTTGCTTTTTCATATATCTTCCCTTTTTATCTCAGAGGATAACACCCATTATCTTCATTTATTTATAATATTTAAATATATATTTTCAATATTTTAAAACCCATAATTTTTTATTAAAAAAAATATGTGTGCATATACATAATTATAATTTTTTTGTTTTCAAATATTTTACCTAATCGTGGATATAAATAATAATGTTATTGTGGTTTGTTGGGTTTAATTTGATATACATATATTATTGTTATTAATAATGATGTGAGTTACCAATTTTGATCTATTTTATGCAAGCGGAACTAGCCTCAGACATTTTTACCCTTAAATAATTGTTAATCGCCTAGGTATATGACATGTTTCAGTGTAAACAATTTTGGCTGGTCTTTATTAAATAAAGTCACGCTTTTTTTCCAGAAGGGGAAGGCAGACAGATACTAGGGTAGGCTGGTAGCAACCAGATCACCCACATTTCACCTTCTTTGTTCCGCCCCACGAGGTGACAGGGGGCGAGCCTATCGCCATATCGGGCATAAACAGACTCCGGGCTGATATTGAAGAGAAAAATCGAATATAACTTTTAGCCGACCCGGGATTTGAACCTGAGACCCCAGCTTTGCACTCATACAACAACATACAACTGCGTCACCGAAGCAGTATATTTGTTTTATTCATGTTGTATACTTAACGGAAGCTGGAGTTCTTAAAATGAGCGCAGGAAAATCTGTTCAAAAACCGTTCTTTCCTGTCCATAGGGATACCTTTTAGGTATCTCTACTACATATAAATACGTGATGTACGTTAAGTCATTTATAATATTGTAAGGATAATACCGCTGCCACATGACCGGGCGGTCGGGCAGTTTTCGGTTTATTTTCTTAAGCTCAAGTATTCAGTTGTAGTCACAGATCACTCCCAATAGATACCACATCGCAGGCAACTGACGCGTGTAATGCCTTTAATGCTTTGCATGTAGGATGCGCTGTGGAACTACGCGCAACGTCAGTAGCGACCACGTCTTTGACCTGTCAGTGTCATTGAAATAAAATATGTCTATTTATTTTGACGGTTTATTTCTGTGGATTTCGTCTATAAAATAATATTTAAATATAACTACGTGCAGTTTCAAGTGGTGTGGGAGCAATAGCAGGACATCCAATTACAATAAAAATATGGTATAAGTTTACAACGGTAAAATATTTCTTATATTTTACGTGTGACACAGCTCAATTTATAATGGTTAGTTTTGCATTTATCTCTTTCACTCCTTACTGTAATTGTATGCATGTCCTTTTTACGCATCGCCATGGAAACGCTTCTCCTAACACATTTCACAATAGTGTTGCGACTTGCGGTCACATGCATTTTAATTAATGTCGATATTAGTACAAATACGTAAAATAATTTCCAATTTGCACTTTTTCGTCATTGATACAATTGCTTTTAAAATAAATTTAACTGTACCAGCTCACATCTAAACAAACGTATAACATGAAATATAATGTTTTCTACAACCATATAAGAAAAGTTTAAACATAAAACATTTTAATACATTCTATTTAGGTTTCCTAAATGTGCTAAAGATAAGTCCCGATGGACACACGCTACATCTCGTGGTACTGAGTGGTTCCCGAGAAAGTATAGCGTCATATGTTCAAGGCACTGCTCCGAAGACAGCTTTAAATGGATAAACGATAAAACATTTGTTTTTGAATCAGCTGTACCTACCTTATGTTTATCAATTTTTGTATGTCGTATTGTATGTTGTATATTTATTAAAAAACCCTTTTATATTGAGTTTTAATTTTAACTTATATAGGTATTCACTGAAAAGATAAACTGAAATTCATTTTTGAGAATATTTTTATTACAATCTACCTAATTAGATCTCATTTTTAGTTTCCGAGTACGAATAACCGCGTAGGTTGTTATTTGACCATAAATTGTGTGATTTCTGAATCTAATACGCCTGTGTCGAAAATGGCAAAGTTTATTATTATCTGGCTAGCGAAAGTTCATCCTGGCATTAGTTGCAAAATTTGTATATAGCCACACTTTAGTGTTCCAGCTATAACAATGTTGATATAAAAGCGAAACGAGTGACTGATAAATTATTTATTTTTTTTGGATATAATATAATATATTATGTAAGGAAATAACATTTCTTTAATTCCCTTTGAATACATGCATCCTTTGATTATTGTCGGTAAAACAAGAAGAGCTTGCTTTTAATATTGCTTTTAATAATTATAATTAGAGAGATGGCGCTGTGTGAATAAGGACGTCATCGCAGTTCTAGCGAAATTGTGAATTAATGTCAAAGATAGAAGCCATCAAATAGTAGTAACAGGATAAGAATTAAGATAGTACACGTACCCAATGTAACTGAAAGGTTTGAATATAGAAAATATTTTTATATTGAATCTTTTTTACATACATACATTCATACATAAACTCACGCCTTTTTCCCAGAAGGGGTAGGCAGAGGTGCCAGGGCACCCACATTTCGCCTTGTATGTTCCGTCCCACGATGTGATAGATGGCGAGCCTATCGCCATATCGGGCATAAATTCCTGACTCTAAGCTGATAATGAATAGAAAAATCCAATATTACAGTGCCCAAACCGGGATTCGAACCCGAGACCTCAGCTTTGTAACCGTACCGTAGTGCAACTACGCCACCGAGGCAGTCACATTTTTTAAGTATTTTGTAAATTATATAAAATTAATAGTAAACATGTTCCAAACATACTGAAAGGCGTTTTTATTATTCCTTTCAAAAACACATTAAGATTATTACGTCGTAATAATTTAATAAAAATGAAATCCGTAAAATAGTTATTTTTAATCCATCGACAATATTATCGACATAGTTTTATACAATAATATTTTGTTCACATCACTACGAGCCGCTACCTCGTCTCTCACTTCCCCGCTCTCGTAACCTAAATTGGCACTTTTGGATTCAAACAAATTTGACATTATGCGGTATCTATTGGGAGTGATCTGTGGTTGTAGTGTTGCTACAGCCGAGTGCGCGCGCGTTTGTGTCTTTCAACCGCAGTATGATCGTGTTTTGAAATAGTGGGTAAAGTGTGTATTCGATATGTTGCGAGGAGCTCTACTGTTCGTCCTGTTCGCTGCGGTCAACGCTTCGTATGAAGGTGAGGAAAAATCAAATTAATATTGATAATCTTACAAAAATAATGACTGAACGTATTGTTGATTTGAGGATATTCGAATCTGAGCGGAGTGTTTGTCTACTGTTCTGAACTGTATTAGTCCATATATTTTGCAGGACACGAGCGTCCTTTACTATCGAGAGTATGATTGAGTGGTTAGGCGATATAGTCCACCATGCCGGTGTATTGCGGGTTGGCGGACTTTACATACCATAGAAATTCTTACAAATCGCTATACTATACAGGTGTCCTTAAGATGTTTTCCTTCATCGTTACAGTGCGTGGTGATAGACTGTCAATACACACATAACTCCGATAAGTGATAGGTGTGCCTTGGGATTCGAACCCGCGATCACCGTGAACATAAACATGGGCCAGCCGCGTCTGGACCGTTTACCAATTGGCCACCACGCAATGTAATTATATTAATTGTACCTGCCCCGATATCAAACGCCGTACAAAATGATGGAAAACTTGTGCCCACATGAGAAATTATTAGCTCAGAAATCATTGAGGAAACTTGTGTTCATTAGTGGAACGTATGTTCTGTAATAATCCGTATACGTCCCACGGCAGGACACTACACTGCTCTACATTGGAAAGTACAATTGAGAGGGGTTAGGCCATATAGTTCACTACGATGATCTGGTATGTTCATAAATTAAATTTTGGGGGAAGCCCGTTTATTAGTGGAATTCCAGGTGAACTGTATTTTAGAAGGGCAACCGAGGAAACATATGGGTTCACTATAGGTTCATTCGGTGTTAGTGATTATTGGCGCTCAGGGTCACTCAACGCGCTATGGAGAGGGCTATGCTTGGTATTTCCCTACGCAATCGAATCAGGAATGAGGAGATTCGTAGGAGAACAAAGTTACCGACATAGTCATTAGAATTAGCAAGTATATGGTCAGCAGTTGACCTCCTATGCCTGGAAAGAGAGAGAGAGATTATTGTCGACTATGAAGATCTTTAAAAAAATGGATTATAGGTGTGTTGCCGGCCTGTCAATTTACTTCCTCAAAGAGATGTTAAAATTACGGGAGGAGGAAAAGCCTATTGAGTTTGCGGTTACTCACTCACCGATGGAGATACGACAGCAAAGCTATAATTTTAAAAATCCTGTGTAAGTTACTAAGGAAAAGTCAACAATTCAAGTATTTTATTCGCTTGTGGTAATATTAGTAGCCGTGACCTCCGATGACTAGGTCGCAATAATATTTTTTGCATGTTATTGTCACACACTTATTGTTCCGATGCAATGATGTTGTTGACCTTTATAATATGTAGTATAAGTTTCAACTTTAACCAGTCGTATAAACAAGTTTTAACGAGTCAGTTGGATGTTAAGGTGACATGACTCGGAAAGGATTTTTTATTACATTGTTCCGGTAAGAAGTAAAAGGGTCACATGATATAATGCTAAGGTCGTAGGCTTCAACGGCGTCTTCTAATGAAAGGGGAAAGGGGAGGTAGAAAGAGGGCAAGATCCGAATACTGGATATACCTGATTCTGTAGCCTAGACTTTGCGTGGTTTAATCGCGGATTATAATTATCTAAAACACGTCTAACTGGTAATATGTATTTGAGGTTATCTAATAGGTATATGCGTAGATGTGGTCAAGTAACATTAAATGAAGATCAATTTATTCACCAGTCACTATAATTAAGTCAGCTTCAAAGTGTGACTGTTATTGTGTAGTTATAAAAGTGTGTGCTTTTTAGGATCAAGTAGTTAGTATAGGAGCCAAACAATAAGGTGATTGATTGTTCCGACCTTTAAGTTCAAGCTACAAACATGCATAAACTCACGCCTTTTTCCTAGAAGGGGTAGGCAGAGGTGCCAGGACACCCACATTTTGCCTAGTATGTTCCCTCCCCAATGTGATAGGGTGCAAACCTATTGCCATATCGGCACAAACAGACTCCGGGCTGATAAGAAATAGAAAAATCCAATATTACTTTGCCCGATCCGGGATTCGAACCCCAGACACAATATAAAAATAAAATAACATATAAAATTTAATAATAAAGAGTGCAATAAAAAGTATTTAAAATTGAGATTAATTCAATATAATTGAATGAATTGAATATAATAAATGAATGTAGTACAACTACGCCACCGAGGCAGTCAAGTTCAAGTTAATATTAGTTGCAATTTTTTCATTACAATAGCAACTTTACAGCCCTGTTTTTATAACATCACACGACCCTCATAAATCCAATAATTAAAAACCAGTTTTGCCATGGATCGTTTTTTAATCAGTTGATTAGCTTTGTAGTCCGGGGTTTTACCAGACAATTTATGATCAAAACAATGTAATTTTTATATTTAATGAAATATATATAAATATATTTTCCGACATCGCTTCCAATAAATTATACAGACAAAATATGTTTGTATTTCAAAAGTTTATAGTTGTCAAGCCAGGAATCGAATTTAAGAGCGTACTGTTCATGGCCTGGTAATTATGATAAACCCAAGCAAAATTACTGTCTGTATCAGCCTGCATACGTCCCACTGTAGGCCTCCTCTATAATCGAGAGTACGATTGAGATTGGTTAGGCCATATAGTCCATCACGCTGGCCTAATGTGGGTTGGCGGATTTTGCATACCATATTAATCCTTGTAAATCGCTATGGTATGCAGTAAAATTTAATAAATATTTGCAGGTGATACTTGCGTGGAAAATGGCGTGACCGGCGTTTGCACCCGTGTCGAAAACTGCAAGTCAGCGCGCGAAGATATATCCTCGGATAACTCACCGCAGGCAAGTTGGCTTCCAGATCTTTCTACAAAGCAATGCAGTATATTCGTCCTCCTTTCTTATTAGTAATTCTATGTACATCTTCAAGATTCTAGATATGACTGCCATTTGTTTTCTTGTATAAAATTATTATTGCTGGATACGACAAATCGAATACAGGGTGAAATGGCACAATTTGGAGAAGGCCTATGTCCAACAGTGGACAGCAAAAGGCTGATGATGATGTATATTATTATGTATTTTATGTGCCAATAATAGGAAATAAATAAATTTAGTATATTTAAGGGTCAGAATGGTACAAGCAAAGTATGGCACTGCAATACGCTCCTCACTCCGATCTATATATAAGTGTTTTTTTTTTCAGATATGCTCGTTCTTTCAGAACACGCCCATAGTCTGTTGCTTAGACAACTCGGTTCACAAGCCCGTTGCCACTACAACCGAAAGGTGAGTCACATCAAATGTCTGAACAGTAGCTTCAAAAATTGTGGTAAATAATATAAAAGTTAAAAAGTGGGTGGTAGCCTGTTGGTCGGGTGTTCAAATCCCAGGACACACCTCTGACTTTTCGAAATCACGTTTGTATTGATAGTCAATTACCACATACTACATCGGTGAAGGAAAACCCGAATACCATAGCGATTTAAAAGAATTTCTATGGTATTTAAAGTCCGCCAACCAGCACTAGGCCTGCGTGGTGGACTATATTGCCTCACCACTCTCAATAGTACTTTCGATTGTGGAAGAGGCCCATGCCCGGTAGTGGGACGTATATTGGCTGATACAGAAATATAAAAGTTACAAAGGCTTTAAGTAGCTGTCTCAGCGTTTTGAGTGAGACCCTCTCGACAAAATCTTGATTTAGTGTTTTTTTTACTTATTTATTTATGTTGGTTAAACTGTATACAAAGGCTTCATTCCTGAGGTTTTCTTGCATTCTTTTTTTCTTTATCAGCCATATTATATCCTCTTCTGAATATAGGCCCCCTGAAAGAATCTATAACCAAATTATTCGTTTAAATGCTTTTGTTCCTTCATTCCAGGAAAAAATGTTAATATTTCAGTCACCACGATTCATTCGAGAATCTTCAGTCTCAATTTTCCTGGAATGCAATTGCATCATAATACTTAAATATATTATGTCTATCATTAATTAGATATATTATGTTGATTGTACATACGAATAATAGCTGCATGTTCGTGATCATAATCTGTTGCGAATGCGTATCTTATTTGTATAATGTATATACGAGTAGGAAATTGAGAATGAAACACTGTCAATTAATTTATACTTTCCTAAAAATAGGCCATGATTAAAAATATCAAATTACGTCATAATCAGTAGGTAGGTACCACAGTAGGTACTGGGTTTTGACGACAAAAAATATAAAATTCTTTAAAATTATGAAAATAATTATCCAAATGAGTTACTCAATGCGGAGTAAAATTTTATTAGATACATACAAGGCGTTTTTCTTCCGCAGACGAGTTTAACATTGATTTTCCGTAAATGTACTTAGATAAAAATTGTAGCCCGGATCCACAATTTTTATCTACGTTTTTGAAGTACTAGCGTTCCCATTAAGTTACCTCTTGATATGCTATTCGTTGTAAAACATTAAACGCATACTTACCGACTATGTTTTATTCAATTCGGGGAAAAGGAAACTTGTACCTATTTATTTTTAATTTACATTGTATAGCAGAAACGACTTTTATTTAGATGCAAATATTAAAAAAGCATTAAGTAATATAATAAACTAAGGTGCCATATTTCGTGGGTCTTAGCGAACGAGTTTCATAGTCCTGAAGGAATTTAAGCAGTCTTGAACGACTATCTCTTCACTGAGTTCTTGGAACAAAAAATGATCATATGTGGCCAACGCTAATCACTCCACTGATTTTATATATTGTTAACATTTGATAGTGGTTAGGGTATTGAAATCTCGCGATATTTAAATACATATCAAAATAGGTAGGTTAAGAATAAATCAAAACAAGAATTATTTTCCCGCCATAACTCACTTCTAAAACTTTTAATTTTTGTGTAAGGAATAGGCTACGGTCACAGATCACTCCCAATAGATACCGCATAATGTCAAATTTGTTTGAATCCAAAAGTGCCAATTTAGGTTACGAGAGCGGGGAAGTGAGAGACGAGGTAGCGGCTCGTAGTGATGTGAACAAAATATTATTGTATAAAACTATGTCGATAATATTGTCGATGGATTAAAAATAACTATTTTACGGATTTCATTTTTATTAAATTATTACGACGTAATAATCTTAATGTGTTTTTGAAAGGAATAATAAAAACGCCTTTCAGTATGTTTGGAACATGTTTACTATTAATTTTATATAATTTACAAAATACTTAAAAAATGTGACTGCCTCGGTGGCGTAGTTGCACTACGGTACGGTTACAAAGCTGAGGTCTCGGGTTCGAATCCCGGTTTGGGCAAAGTAATATTGGATTTTTCTATTCATTATCAGCTTAGAGTCAGGAATTTATGCCCGATATGGCGATAGGCTCGCCATCTATCACATCGTGGGACGGAACATACAAGGCGAAATGTGGGTGCCCTGGCACCTCTGCCTACCCCTTCTGGGAAAAAGGCGTGAGTTTATGTATGAATGTATGTATGTAAAAAAGATTCAATATAAAAATATTTTCTATATTCAAACCTTTCAGTTACATTGGGTACGTGTACTATCTTAATTCTTATCCTGTTACTACTATTTGATGGCTTCTATCTTTGACATTAATTCACAATTTCGCTAGAACTGCGATGACGTCCTTATTCACACAGCGCCATCTCTCTAATTATAATTATTAAAAGCAATATTAAAAGCAAGCTCTTCTTGTTTTACCGACAATAATCAAAGGATGCATGTATTCAAAGGGAATTAAAGAAATGTTATTTCCTTACATAATATATTATATTATATCCAAAAAAAAAATTAATAATTTATCAGTCACTCGTTTCGCTTTTATATCAACATTGTTATAGCTGGAACACTAAAGTGTGGCTATATACAAATTTTGCAACTAATGCCAGGATGAACTTTCGCTAGCCAGATAATAATAAACTTTGCCATTTTCGACACAGGCGTATTAGATTCAGAAATCACACAATTTATGGTCAAATAACAACCTACGCGGTTATTCGTACTCGGAAACTAAAAATGAGATCTAATTAGGTAGATTGTAATAAAAATATTCTCAAAAATGAATTTCAGTTTATCTTTTCAGTGAATACCTATATAAGTTAAAATTAAAACTCAATATAAAATGGTATTTTAATAAATATACAACATACAATACGACATACAAAAATTGATAAACATAAGGTAGGTACAGCTGATTCAAAAACACATGTTTTATCGTTTATCCATTTAAAGCTGTCTTCGGAGCAGTGCCTTGAACATATGACGCTATACTTTCTCGGGAACCACTCAGTACCACGAGATGTAGCGTGTGTCCATTGGGACTTATCTTTAGCACATTTAGGAAACCTAAATAGAATGTATTAAAATGTTTTATGTTTAAACTTTTCTTATATGGTTGTAGAAAACATTATATTTCATGTTATACGTTTGTTTAGATGTGAGCTGGTACAGTTAAATTTATTTTAAAAGCAATTGTATCAATGACGAAAAAGTGCAAATTGGAAATTATTTTACGTATTTGTACTAATATCGACATTAATTAAAATGCATGTAACCGCAAGTCGCAACACTATTGTGAAATGTGTTAGGAGAAGCGTTTCCATGGCGATGCGTAAAAAGGACATGCATACAATTACAGTAAGGAGTGAAAGAGATAAATGCAAAACGAACCATTATAAATTGAGCTGTGTCACACATAAAATATAAGAAATATTTTACCGTTATAAACTTATACCATATTTTTATTGTAATTGGATGTCCTGCTATTGCTCCCACACCACTTGAAACTGCACGTAGTTATATTTAAATATTATTTTATAGACGAAATCCACAGAAATAAACCGTCAAAATAAATAGACATATTTTATTTCAATGACACTGACAGGTCAAAGACGTGGTCGCTACTGACGTTGCGCGTAGTTCCACAACGCATCCTACATGCAAAGCATTAAAGGCATTACACGCGTCAGTTGCCTGCGATGTGGTATCTATTGGGAGTGATCTGTGGCTACGGTCAAGGACCATCCTGCCAAAAATATAATTTCTTGATACATCATAATAGGGACTTCCACGTCCCGACCTCTTTAGAGGCTTGACAATGTCAATATGACAGCCTTAACAATAATAAAAATAGGGTATAGTTTCCTATAAGTTTGAAAAAATATTACATGGTAATAAGGTGTTATTGTTTACTGCCTAGTAAATGAAGTTAAGGATAACTGTGTTCATTATGTAATTTATTATACGTACCAAGTATGCTATACATAAAATACTTGTTTTTCATTGTAAAGTATTTAATTTAATTTTCCTTAATGATACGGTATTTATAAATGTTATCACCTTGGCTTTACGTCTTAGTCAGTGGCGTAACTATCCCATCGGGGGCCCGTGGCAAATTTCATCCAAGGGGCCCTTCGTAAATGTAAAAAAACTTGACGTTGTAATTTTGTTTTTATTAATAACCAAGTAAAGTTCGCAAGTACACGTAGCAACACTATTATAATAATTGTACAAATTTTTCTCTTATTATTATCATAGTGAAAGGAATAAATGTGTGGAGGTATTAAATATAATTTTCGATCGGTTTCTTGTTCAGCAAAAATGTCAATGACGTTATGATGCGAGCCAAAGTTTTTTTATGGATAGAAATAGCCTTTCTAGTCCTCTCTAGAAAGCTAGAAGATGAAACATCGGACTTCTAACTTTCAGAGCTATGTCAGTCATAATGGTGATCTGGCGGATATTATTTCTTACGAGATTTTGATTTTCAGAGAGAGTCCGAGCATAAGCGAGCTGTTGCCATATAAAATCGAGAGACTTTAACCTTTTGGATTAGTCCCAGTGTCAATAGGCAAGTCTTGGTTCTATACGTCATTACAGGGAACATATTCGTCTTCAGGCTGTGTGGTATATTAGACGAAAATGTGTGGTATATGGTCTTAAAACCTGCCCAGCCCAACTAAATCCTCCCGTGGGCTTCCTTTTCGAAGTTGTATCTACCCAATTGTATTAATTTTCGAGTTAGACATATTCTTTGACAACTTCGAGAGGCATATCATCGATGATAGCTGGTCCCGGAGCGCCGAGTTCATTAGACATGACTTTCATTTTTTCTAGGTTAACCAATTCCAATTCAAATCCCAAAGACACCAATTCCTTTAAATTACCTTAGAAAGAAAGTGAGATATAGTAGTTTTTGTTTGGTGAGAACACAATACTGCTGTTATGCAATTTGGCGTCCTTTTTTACTAGATTTTTGAGGCGATTCTGCGGAATATTCTGCCATTCCTCTATAAGAGCTTCTTTGATTGATTCATGTAGCGTGATTGGTGGCGGATACCAATGACATACACGTCTTCCCAGGTCATCCCATGCATGCCCAATGAATTTTAAATTGGGAATTTCCTTGCATAAAAATGGCATTCTCGCTCATGCCCACAAAAAACGGACTAACATAGAATTCAGAATTTCTCCCCTGGTCTTTTATACACTCTTTCCCTCCTGTTGAGCTTGTATCAATAGTATCTGGACTCGCCTGAAAATATAATTCTTGACCAGCCATTCAGAGTCCAATACTCGAGATCTCTACCATAACTCATCCTTGAGTTTCTGTGGTATCTAGGTTATTCTAGTTTTGGGCTATTAACGTGCAAATAGCAGTAAATTCGCTTCAGCCAGAGGCCGCCTTACTATATTCGTTCTCAGATTGTTTCTTACAGCTCATAAATGATGATTCTTTACTTCACAACCCGAAAAGGATCTTAAAATCGTTGACACCATATAGCGATCCTCCCGTGCGCTCACTATGTTCGGATACAATTTCATGGAAACACTCGCGTACTCGCTGAACTATAGAAAGAGACACATCAACAATTCTCACTGTACTTCGTTTACAGTGCCCAGTGTATATCTTTTTTTATACACATTAACTTTCAAAGCTCTTTAAAATAAATCTGTGTCGCTTAAATTTTGCGTTGCTGGTTGCAAGGCATAAAAATTGTTAACGATTCTTCAAAAACAACAAAAAGATATTTAAGTTGATTTATTATACACATAGGGGTTATTAAATATATTACGAATGATTTTTAATATCTAGCAAATTGTTTATGATTCTTAATTTGCTAATTCATGTTGGATTGTCCTCGGCTTACGCTCTGTCAAGCTTGAGTCTGAGACCCTGTCAGGACAGGCCCCTGCCTGCTTGGGGGCCCCTTAGGCCGGGGGCCCGTGGCATTTTGCGCACTATGCCACCCTATTGTTACGCCACTGGTCTTAGTCATAATCACGTCATAACTCATAATATTCATAACTAATTATAGGCAACACTGCTCCGTGAGACCGGGGTATTGTTCTAGTTGTACAATTTAGGAATAACGTTTTTTTTGTAAATTTAACTATATAGTAAACTTACAAACATAAAACTACTTTGAACTAAACATTAACGGCCTAATTCATAGACAGTTTAAAACCAATTTTATTTATCGAATGTTTTGTCTTGTTCGCTCAAACTTAATTCAAAAGTCGTACGGCCACACAGTCGGCCGTTAGTGAACAATTTTCTTGCATTATGACCAAAAGTTCTGTAAAACTTTTTGTATGAGTCACTAAAGATACTGTTTTATTATACCAACAGACCAGAAGATAAGACGCCACTCTACGAGCCAGAAACCTACGATTATGAAAGTGATGTTCCTGATGTGCCAAAATGTGATCCTGTGGACCCCACCCTGACCAAACCTAAGACTGGCCAAAAGTCATGGGACAGTACGTATATTCAATACTTTTATTAAAACCAAAGATTTTTTTAAAATATGTTGAGTGGCAAGACGATCTTGCCATTCGCCTGATGGTAAGCGATACGACAGCTCATGGGCAGTAGCAAAACCAAACAACACCATGAATTACAAAGTAATGCTTGGCATTCCAAATATGTCCAGTACAATGTAGTACAACTCTACCTACAATGACATTTAAACCGGAGCAAAAAAGTGCATTTACACTGTTGTTTGGCAAGTGACATACACATTGCGGCGGTACCTACTTAGGCTGTGGTGCGTGGGTGGTATGCGGGCAAATCGAAATGCTATCAATATTCACAACAGCACCTTAATCATTTGCAGAGTGCGTGGAGTACCAGGAGAAGCTGGTATACCCGTGCCGGAAGAACACGGCGTTGGTCGGAGGGTATCAGAGGCAAAATTACTGCTTCCACAAGGCCGATGATCTCATTGTGAACGGGGAAGACGCTGCCCCAAACGAATTCCCTCATATGGTGAGTCATTAGTGCTAAGGTTTACGAAACACCGATTTATCTCTCTGTGTCTTTAGTCACAGGGAGTCCACAGCTGAATATAGGCAATGTTAAAAGGATTTCCAAAGCAGAAACGGCCTGCGTCCGCTGATTTTCTGTTATCTTAGCTAGATTGTTGACAAAGCAGCGGACGTCCAACACTTCATTTGCCGTTTGTTAGTATAGTTAAAACAACAACATATAAACATGAACTACTATTGCAGATTGAAGGATTTCACCAAGCGAGATTCACCGTCATGTAGAATTCTTGTACAATTTATGTGTACATCATGTAAACTACAGCCTTTTTCCCAGAAGGGATTGCAAGAAGTGTAACCAGAACACCCATATTTCGTCTTGTGTGTTGCGTCGTCATATCGGGTACAAATTTTAAATCCAGACTGATAATGAAAATCTAATATTACATTTCCCGAGATTCGAACCCGAAATCTCGGTGTTGGTAGATAGAGATTTAGTATTCATAAAAATATTTTCCAGGCGCTGTTAGGTTTTGGCGACCCAGCTTCAGGCATCGACTGGCAGTGCGGAGGCACTTTGATCAGTGAAAAGTTTATACTCACCGCGGGCCACTGTGTGTTCAGTCAAGCCTTGTAAGTATTCTCAGAGCCATTTGTTATGTACATTGGATGAGGAAATGAACCAAGAGCTTTGCTTGATTTTGATGCTGGCAGCCTTCTCTTTTTTTTCTGGATGAAATGTGGCTATGTATATTTCTATACCTTTGTGGTATCGTTGATTAAATACCCTCGGCAACATGTATAGAATTAATCGTAATAGGTCGAGTCCTTAATGTCTGACTAACAAACTTCCCCGCATTTATAATATTAGAATAGTTTTGATTTGTTTCAGGGGTGATGTGACGTACGCAAGTCTTGGTGTTCTGTCGCGCAAGCAGGTGTCTCCAGCTAACACGTACAAAATCAAGAATAGATTCAGACACCCGCAGTACCGCGTTAAGGTTTACAACGACATCGCGCTGTTGGAGCTTGAGCAGGCGTGAGTTATACATATTATATAATATACATACAGTATATAACAGTCACATATACAGTTCGGAACCCACACTAAGATCGAGTCTTGTGTCGTGGGTATCAGGAACTACGAGAGACTCGGTCTCACAAACAGCCAGACTCGCATCAAATGCTTGTGGTTATTACGTATCAGCTCATATTCGCCCCACTGCAGGGCGCAGTCCTCCTCTACAACTGAGCGTTTGACTGCAAAACAACCTGCGAGGTACTTTACTGTATCAGCCTATATACGTCCCACTGCAGGGCACGGGTTTCCTCTTCAACCGAAAGTACAATTGAGAGTGGTTAGGCAAAATAGTCCATCACACTGGCCTAGTGTGGGTTGGCGGACTAGTAGTAGGTGCTACTATTACGTCCTTATTATAATGCTGGTGCCTATTTGTCAGTTTCTGTGAAATGAGTAAATTTCCTTTGAAATCAGAGACAAATGTTTGTGTGCTCTACAAGTATTTATTTCGGGTCTGAGTTTTGTGAGCCTGAAATGTTTTTTACTGATACCCATGATACCAGCCTTGTATCTTAGTGTGGGGTCATAAGTATATGTGATTATTGTATTCGTTTATTAACTAGCACTATATTTAGGGCCAGTTTCACCAGTTCCTGGATAAAGTCCCTGATAGCTATCTGGCACATATCTGTCAGATAAAATACAAAATACAGTACTTTTGCAACCGAATTTTGCCTTTTATCTGACAGATGAGTGCCAGATAGCTATCAGGGCCTTTATCAGGAAGTGGTAAAACTGGCACTAACAGTCCTTAATCTATTTGTTCAGGGTGAATCTGACAGAGTTTATAGTGCCTGCATGCCTGCACACTGGAGCGCTGGTGGACGATAGCCGAGCCTCCGCCACGGGCTGGGGGCTCCTCGCCGAACACAAAACCACCTCAGACGTATTACAGAAGGCAAGACAACTTGTTTTTATTACGAGCTACGAGTAAATGGCTCACCCGACCGTAAATGATAGTCGCCGTGGCGTAGTTAGACGCCGGCTGTACAACGAGAGGCCGCGGGTAAGATCTCCGCACTAAAACAAATGTTTGTTTTTTTGTTTGGGGTCTGTGTAATTGTGGAATCGAAAAGTCTGTCATTGTTTCTGATACCCACGACACAATACTGAATCTTAGTGTGGCATGAGCATTTTATGCATCTCTACTTTTACCCTCACCTTATGAGCAGCCACGACAGCATTTAGTAATAGCAATTCATGTGGAGGGCAATCCATTTTGTTTATCTTTTGTTTGATAAATCTCACATGCGTTGCCTGGTACTGTTGTTTGCACCATTTGCAGTGGCATTAATATTAGTGTACTGTAGTTTATTATATCCCTGCCTACCCTTTAGGAGTACAAGTATATGTGTATTAGACAAACATCTAGCCTGTCACATGATTCTAACTGTGAGTATATAACACGAAAATCAACTGACTGCAGTTACTTTTTAGGTGACATTAAATAAAATGAAAATACCCGAGTGTGAAAGGCTGTACTCGTCAAAGCGGATCACGCACCACTTTGACAAGACGACGCAGATCTGCTACGGAGACAAGGACGCACCCAAAGACACGTGTAAAGTGAGTGTTCTTTTAAGGACCTTTATTTTTCTTCTAATCCGGATTAGATATGAGCTACCTGACATTTTTACAATCTCTTTTTTATTTTATTTGGGTGGCTATCAATAGCAAACAAACATATTATATATAATACAAATTGTATACAAAAAATAGCCAATTACGAGCTACCACAGATAGGTTGTTACAGTGAAAGTTAGTTTTAGTCACAGTATAAATCGACCGAAGTTTCTTTGCCAGCAGTAGCTTTAGAATAGTTGGCAGAGCAGGTGTTCCCTGCAGTAGAGCTGGTCTGGGTGGGAAATCGAATCATCTACACCGTCAGATTTCAAATAATTGTATTGGCAGCTAATTCAGCCTTTACAGTAGGTACTTTGAGTTTCTTAATTCAAAGCATTTCCATTTTCTATACATACATACTATAATAGTGAAGAAAAACATCGCGAGGAAACCTGCACAGCATAGCGAATTTAAGAATTTTTATGGGATGTAAAGTCCGCCAACCTGCACTAGGCCAGCGTAATGGACTATAGGGCCTAACCACTCCCAGTCATACTCTCGATTGAAGAGGAGGCCCGTGCCCTGAAGTGCAATAAGATAATAGACGTTCCGGAGACTCGGAGAACTTCGATGTTCGGTGACATTTAAATATGTGCCAATATTAATCTACACTAATATTATAAAGAGGAAAACTTTATTTGTTTGTTTGGTTGTAATGAATAGGCTCAAAAACTACTGGACCGATTTTAAAAATTCTTTCACCATTCGAAAGCTACATTATCCACGAGTAACATAGACTATATTTTATTTTGGAAAAAAATAGGGTTCCGTAAGATATTTGGATTTTTCTGACACAAACTGAAAAAAATCAACCAAAGAAGTTACTTATTTTGCGTACGCTGCCTAAACTACAAAAGATAGAACCATAAAATGTTATAATTAATTGTAGATCTTATTAATATCTACAAAAAAGTCCGCGACACACTATACCTATCTATGTCGAGTAAGGCACAACAACCACATTTTTATTTAAAAATCTTGAATTTTTTTTTGGACTACTTTTAAACGCGTTTATTTTACTCATGCTATTAATCCTTATGAAAATAAATTATTTCATCAATAAGTACAGTTTATGTTGATAATATTTGGTCTTTGAATGATTAAAATTGGACGTTTGGTTTTGAAGTTGTGGTGAAATTAAAATATTACGATTTCTGCTGCACGGCCCGTTGTATAAGATATATATGGATGTTTGTGAAGAGAAGGGACATAAAGTAAAATAGAATCAAAGGTACGGGAGAGGGCTGGGATAGATCACAGATTTGTTAGGACGAAATTTAAATGCACGTTATAAAACGGGATGGATAATAAAGAGAAGGGACGGGACGGATTGGGAAGAGACTGAACAGGCGGATGAGACGGGATTGAGCCGGACAGTAGGATAGCTACGTCAAGTTTAGGCATACAAGAGTTTATACGAAAAACAACATGTATTTGGTGTGGAGTGGAATCAAAAAATATATGCACCCAGGCGAAGCTGGGTCAGGCCGCTAGTGGCTGATATTGCGGTGGTATCGGCGGGAATTTTTTATTAGTAGGTAGGTGTCTCATATGGCCGCCTGGGTAGGTACCACTGCTTTGTCTATTTCTCTCGCCCGATAGTAGTGTAAATGTAGATACTATTTATTTTGGTTTGAAGGTAAAGGCCAAAGTAACTACTGGAAATATTGAGACTTAACATCTTATGTCTCAGGATGGCGAGGGCAGTGGAATGCCAAGCATTGCTTTGTAATTCATGATGTTTGGTTTTGCTACTGTCCAAGAACGGTCGTATCACTTACCATCAGCGAACGGCATGCTTGTGTAATCATTCATTGCAATAAAAAATAAGAAAAAGTACCTTCACTTCAATTATAATTTCTAATTATCATGTTTTTTTACAGGGAGACAGCGGTGGTCCTCTTCAGATTAAACATAAGGATATACACTGCATGTATTTGGTAATAGGGGTGACGTCAGGTGGCACCGGGTGTGCGTGGCGCAAAACCCCAGGGTTGTACTCCAAGGTGGCGCACCATATAGCCTGGATCGAGAGCATCGTCTGGCCATAATACATATTGGACAAGTTAATAGACAGAATTTAGTAAAAATATTTTTATTACATAAATCATTGAGTAAAGTGGGCCAATGATCCATAAGTGCTGTATGGTGAGCATGCGTCGTTATAAACAGCACGGGAGACAGCGGCATGTCTCTACTTCTGACATTGCAAAATCCATGGTCACATGTTCATCTGCCTGTGATGGCAATAAAAAAACAATAGTAATACTACTGAAAACATTCAAATGACAGCATTTTAACTGAACAGGTCGATACAAGTTTATAAAACTTGAACCGCGCGGCGACGCGTACAAGATATTGCGCGAGGATCGCAGTGTGCCGCGCGGTGGCGCGCGGTAATTAGAACAATACCATAGAGTACATTTTACATATTATTATGAACAATACCCATAATTTTGTTTGATCTTGTAAGGCGCGATTGATAGTTCCGCGCGGACTGCATAAGGCTAGGTTCAGATAACCGCGCGGTGCTGCGCGGATCTATCAACCGCACGGTACAAGATCTAATTAAACGATGTGTACCGTTCACAGTACCGCGCGCCACCGTATCGTAACGGCCTAAAGCACTCGTTGCGCTCTACACTCAGACACATTAGGTGTTAAATCTCCTAATTTTATTGTTCTCATATTTAATGGGTAGGATACTCAAAAAATGCTATGAAATAATGTTATAATAATTTATTTATTTTTATGCATTTATGACTGTGGTCCATACGTAGAATATAATTTATAACTTTACTGTTTTGTTGATCTTATATAATATTTAACTACAAATATAAGGTCAAATAATTAAGAATGTAATTTTAAATGACAATTAAAGCTTTACATAATATTTTTTAATCTGTGTTTGATTTTTGAGCCAGTATGAGATTCGCCTATATGACACTCGACATAATATTCTAAATATATTACATAAAAGTCTTTGTAACGTGTTCCTAGGCTTTGCAAAAGGTTTTTAATAAAAATATCACAATATAAATAAGTTTAAATTGACGACTAAAAATATGATTTAAAATCTTAATGTACCATTTGATTCGATTTATTAATACAAGAAGAATATGTAGTCGTCTCATAATTCAATTATATACTGGTTTTTGCACACGACAAACTGACAGGTCTAATTTCGTTGAAGCCCAAGATGTTTATAAAGCATCAGTGTGGGTGACCTTCCTGATTATATGTTATTAATTATTACTATTGCTTATGAATATCTATAATACGTGCTTAGTTGCATTGTCTCAAAAGGGAAAGGGGAAAGTAGGGAAAGAGTGGCAATGTAACTCACTGATGAATAAGACAATCAGAGCGGTATCGGCAGGGAAATACCTTGTACCAAGGGTCCACAATTATTACGGAGACAGGACACTACGTAAGCGATTACCGGACTTGGTAAACCCTTTCAAAACCGCAGCACGGATTAATAAAAAAACTAACATTAAAACGTCAAAAACTATCTGCTGTCAACATTATAATTAGGCACTCGCAACTAGCAATATATGTACAACACCACTATGTACTCACAGACAAACCAAGCAATTGGTTTTTGTGAGACTAATTGTATTTTTTTGTTATTTAAATATCTATGTCTTATATTAATTTAAATATTAAGGAAATTAATCAACATGCACAAGTACAATGAAATAAATATAATGTTTTGCTTTGCAGTGGTACTTATTTCTTTATATTTTTTTTGTTTTTAGTGGTTTTTTGTTTTGAAGTTGGCTTTTATTTTTTATTATTGTTTTATTTTGTTCTTCTGATATTTGTTTTGAAGTCACGTGTGAATTCATGTTAACATTGTTCGCTCAGTGGAAGAGAAAACTAGAAAAAATCTCTCAAGAATTTCAAAGAAATATTATGCAGTCCGGGTCCAGCTAAACTAAACTAAAATTAAACGCCCTAGTTCTTTAAATATTGGTCATAAAATTAAACGCAGGTTCGATTCCCGAACCGAGACAAATATTTGTGTGATCCACAAGTATTTGTTTCGAGTCTCCGTGTTTGTGAGGTCGAAGTCTCTCGTAGTTCCTGATACCCGCGATACAAGACTCGATCTTAGTGTGGGGTCAGGACTATGAATGTGACAGTTGGGTGTATTTGTTTATTGGAAATGGCAGCTAAATCACTCTGGAACATGCATAATAAATGATGAAGACGGGGCGTCTCACGTAGAGTTGCTACAAAGATTATTAGAATAAGTAGTTAGTCTACATTTATTTTAGTACCAAGAATATATTTTTACTTATACTTGACTTTGGTCTAATAATTCATCATCATCATGATCTCAGCCACAGGAAGTCCACTGATGAACATAGGCCTTCCCCAAGGATCTCCACATCGACCTGTTGGAAGCGGCCTGCGTGCACCGACTTCCTGCAAGTATGATCTGGTCTAATAATAACTTAAATTTAATTTACCTCATTGGTATATTGATCTAAACTCTACTAGCAAAATGTATGGGCTATATATGGTGCGGGCTTGAATTAATTCCCAAGTCTGGCTTTTCATTTTACACTTTGCAGGACGCTGGATTATGTGCTACAAATCTCATTTGAATGGGATTGTAATTTGTGCTCATAAAAGGCTCGCCCTTGGGACAGAATTAGGTTCGACGAACTGTGGATGAACCAAAGCGACACCTAGGCTTCTCACTCTGGGAATACACAGACGAGAGTTTATGTAGGTACTTTAATACCCTGTGCGGGGATCGAACCTACGTCAGATGGTTTTTGTTTTTAATATTATTTTACCGAGTAAATTATATTGTATTATTTTGTGTTTTTATTATAGTTGATATTTTAATCACTTTATTGAAAACTAGGAGATGCCCTCGACTTTATGTGCGTTCTTTTGGTTTACAACATGTTTGTTATAACTATTTTTTATTAATTCATGGCGAGATGCACAAATTCTAGACTCCTTGCTGAGAAATAATAGAAAAATCTAATATCACTAAGCCCGACCCGAGATTCGAACCCGATACCTTACCGTTGTAATCATACACTGTGGTACAACTGAGTCATCGAGGCAGATTTTTTTCATGTCTAAGAGTTAAGTGTAAAATAGAGGAAACGAACAAAAAGGAAAAACAATGATTAAATTCAGTTTGCTCGATACGCATTATACATGCGTCAAATCAAACATTTAATTTATATAGATATCTCCATTAATTACAAACAGCATTAAAAAAGTAATTATTGACCCTCACCATCTGCTATTGGGATTATTTTATCTGTTACATTGCTGTCTAAAAACGCGAGATAATTACCTCACAGTCAACGAGCGTTCAGTGTATGCCGAATGAATTCTTATGATTTAATGATTACGCAGAAGTAGTGGACCAACTGGTCTGAGGTCATCTGGGGAAAAACAACTTGAAGTATTACACGGTACGATAATTTAGGATTTATAAAGTCATTTGTTATTGGGAGTTCCGCTTTCAATGTAAAGAGGTTTTCTTTTGTAATTTACACTCGACGAAATTTATAGTGCGCACCAACAATTAATTATTTAGGATTCCAGCGAGACGTTTAATGGAACCGAGTTTTTATAGTTTGCTAATGGAATACTAAGTGAGTAATAAAGCAAAAGAATTTCTTTAAAATAATAATATTAAATTTAATTACGTAGATCTACTCATACTACACTTATTACATGTAAAAGTACTATTTTTTCCACAACATGCACTAATTACTAATGTGAATTGAAATGTAATTAATATATTTAATTACATTTTAATGTCGGACAAAAAGAATAAATCAGTGATGTTATTCGTATATTAAAAGCCTACGTCTGCTTGTATTTTTAATCAGTTTAATTGCAATGATTTTATGTATAAAATGAATGCTAATTTAATTTAAAAACTGACAAACAAGACTAAGTTTTAAAAAAGTTTCAATTAATTTAGCAGTCATCTGACGTGTTCAGTGAGAGACGAGGTGATCAAAGACACCACCGAAATATTAATTTGATTAAATGTAAAGTGGAGTGGAAAAAACATTTTTTTATAATTCTCAGAAATACCACCTACATTATCGTGACGAGTAATAATTATCATACCGTATTTTAACCTCAGTACCTCCGTAAAGCCGCTACGGTGAAGACGCGAGAACGACGCGCGCTTCAGACAATGTTTTGATCAAACGTGTGTCTATTCTTAAACTTCTAGTTTTCATTTCTTCTTCTTTTTTCGGAAGTTACAAAGATATAATGCTTCGTGAATTTTTATTTGTTATTTTGTGTGTTGTGGTTAAGGCGGAGTTCGAAGGTAAGGGTTTAAATATTTACAAAACTAGCTGATTGTCTGTTGATATAGTAACATAATGTATCTGGTCCGCTACTTATTGTCAAATCATTGTTTCAAAATGCTTGGTCCAAGTGTTGGGTGTAATAGTTCCTTTTAGTGTGATATCTGCAGCATGGGAAGTTCCTATACTGATTTATCTTTTTATTTTCCTTTAAAATATGATGACTATTTATGTACGCATATTTAATTGATCTTAACAAGAACTTTACATAAATAAGTAATATCCGCCAATTCGGTAAAGGCTAGCGTGTTACACTATGACTTGAGTTATATTTTGTTTATTAAGATAAAAATAATACTAAATGGTAATGATTTTGTAGGGATTTCTCGTTTGTACGATCACTTATTGGTCTCAGCTTCTGTCTATGTTAGCCACTGTCTAACAGCTGATACGGTTCAGCGACCTTATAAGTAAATATAATGTGACTAAAAAGATGGAATTCTATTTTTAAATATTTGCTGAATAAATATAAACAATCTACGGAGCTTGTGGGCGACCATAATATGGAAGAGTCGTTAAATAGGCTGGGATAGCTTATATATCAACAGATTTCAATTTATCTAAACACTAGCGGCCCGGCCCAGCTTCGCCCGCGTACAAATAGAATTCTGTACAATAATATGTACGTATTATACATACAAACCTTCCTCTTGAATCACTCTATTTAAAAATAACCGCATCAAAATCCGTTGCGTAGTTTTAAAGATATAAGCATACAAAGGGACATAGGGACAGAGAAAGCGACTTTGTTTTTTATACTATGTAGTGATAAAGTGACTGCTCAAATACATAAAAACGCAACAAAAAACAGCACAGTACACATTATTCCGTGAAATAAAATGTGTAATATTACTCATAACATGAAAAATCCCCGACTCAACTTTGGCCATGGCATTGCAGTTGACGAGCGGCGCTGACCTCTCACCATCGGGTTTAGTCGCACCACTTCGTCGTGCGCTATGTAGATAAATAACTATTACAAGCCTGACTAATACTGGCACGGCATAATGACTGCACTGCACCTGATGGTAAGCGCAAGTGCCGTCCAGGCAGAGTATCGAATGGCATCAGGCGGCAGTCCCATCCCAGTCGATATAATTATGCTGGCCTGCTAAGGTGCTTCTTCACACTACGTATGTATGTGAAGTGTAAGTGTGTAATATAATAATTTATTTAATCACGGAATAAACAGAATATTACTGAAAAATAAATGGAAACGTCACCACTTTTTGTTTGCAATATTACCCGTTTGTTTGTTGTTTTAGTCTTTAATTATGTAAATCTTCGATACTTCTATTTTTGGTCACGGTCAAATCACTGTTCGTAATTGATAAATAATATTATCATCGTTTTTTTGTATACAAGCGAGGCAAAGTGACTAATATCCAACTAAAATAATACTTACTCGGGGATTTTTCATACTTTTCAAGTTGAAACAACTTTGTTTTGTTGTTGTATGATAAAGCCGGCACCGACCTCAAAAAATTGTTAGCCTATTTAGCTATTTTAGGTCTATTAAAAGATTTTTGTTTTCCTCTCTTTTTATTACAATTTTGAAGTCGGTTTAATTTTTTACATCTCTATACATACGTCGTTTTATTATCTAGTGATAAATAAACAGTTTATCTTTCTTTCACCAACAGTTTTGCTTTCTTTCTTTCCTTCTACTATAAAATATAAGTTCATAGAAGCATTTTATTACTAAGCAATCTTATAAATATAGAATGCAATTTGTTCATTGTATGATTTCATCGTTGTAGAACTATAGCGGTGAACTGTCGTCCCAGTAGGTCATATAAGAGGTAAAATACTTCCTTTCGAATCCACATAGCGGTGATTTTCATCGCTTATGTTTAAATACGGTAAAAAGAACCGTTAACTTTGATGCGGGGTGCAGACAAAGTGAAACTTATTAACCCAACAAACCTGATACACACCTTGACTCAGCACCAGAAATTATTAAATGAATTCGATTGGTAGGTACAAAATAATATGATACTTCGGGAATACAAATCTTTCTGGTGTGGATTGAAGACAAAACACATCTGCAGCTAGGCGAATACAAATTCTGACCTCCTGCCTTATTCATAATTTGATTTGCATTATATATCAAACTAATGTATTTACAAATCTTAAATATTTTGTTGGAATATCGGCTGGGTTAGTGGACACAATAGAGGAAATAGTAATAAATAATATATGATAATAATTAATAAAAGATTAATGTATAGGTACATATAAATAAAATTGAAGTGTCTGTTTGTAAAGTGAAAATAAAAAAAATGTCTAACTACATATCGTTATATACACGATACCTATAACGAAAATGACCTTAGACTTTTTTTTGTCTGTCTGTCTGTTTGTTCCGGCTAATCTCTGAAACGGCTGGACCGATTTTGACGGGACTTTCACTGAAAGATAGCTATTTTTTGCGGGAGTAACATAGGCTACTTAATTTTGAAAAACAAATGAAGGTTCCGCAGAAAAAAATAAACCCTTAAATTTTATGGTTGTTTTATAATATGGTATTATGACACGCGGGTGGATGAGCTCATTATCATGTTTCTTTGATTTATTTGGTTTAAAAATATTCTAAAAATGTCAGGTAGCTGATATAATAAGGAATAACTTAGGTTACATTTATTTTAGAAAAATTATTTTATTTTAGCAAAATAAAGTTTTTGTTAAATTCCACGCGGACGAAGTCGCGGGCACAGCTAGTTTTATAATATAGTACATCTCTGCCACTCACCGTAATCTCGTTTCTGAAGCTGGCTGGATGACGTCGACGAAAACGGTTATCATTGTACGAGTAGCACTCAACATCACATGACATTGTTAACAAAACAATCTAAATTACTCAAGAACTTTAGCGCAGCAACGGTGCGCGCGTCTTGCTTCTACAAGCGTTCACGAGAGACTGAACTATTAGTCCAGCAAGATGACACAAGAAAACTTTAATAACTACCCTCAACTGAGTTATATTTTTTAAATCAAAAATACGAGGTCGCACTTACGGCAGTGACACGAAAGCGACTATTTTCTTAAATAATTAGTTTATTGTATTTATTTATTCAACAATTTATTTTATACCAATTCAATTATAAGTAGTATTCAGTATTTTGTTTCGTATAGTCAGTAAGATTAGAGAATTAAAATCAAAACCTTCTAGACGTGAATGCATCTTCAAATCTTCTCAATGTAAGAATATAAGAATTCCTGTATAGATATTATAATTTTATAAAAATAATTGTTACATTCATAAATACTGGATTTCAGAAATACAAAAGTTTGAACGGTAACAAGATGTTTTTTGTGGGATTGGAGTCATAACTTATTTGCAACCGAGCGTAGCTAGGCCTAACCGGGGCGCTAGTAAATAAATAAATTCAAGTGACTAGAGACCACTGAAATACATGTCAGCCTAAACTATTAACTGCAAAGTGTGCACTGCAATGATACCAAACAATTCCGTCCTCGGTTTATCTCATTTTTTTTGTAGTTTTTTTTTTGTATCAGCCCATAGTAGTCCCACTGCAGGGCCCCGTGCCCTACTCAGCCTGCTCTACAATCGAGAATACGATTGAGAGTGGTTAGGCCATATATATAGTCCACCACGCTGGCCTTGTGCGGGTTGGCGAACTTTTACATACCATAAAAAATCATACAAATCGCTATGGTATGCAGGTTTCCTCATGATGTTTTCCTCTACCGTGCTAGTGCGTGGTTATTGACACTCAATACACACATGACTTGGAAAAGTCAGAGCTATGCCCTGGGATTTGAACCCGCGACCACCAAAATGACATGTTGGCAGTCGCGTCTGGTACCAATAGGCACTTTCCACTTTATCTTATCGGCTTATCTCTATCAGTAGGCTATATCTGGGAATGTAAGTTGACGTTAAGCCGCAAAGAAATAAATCCACAAGTGAGATACTTAGGGAGAGACGGAAATCAATTGTAGTGCACTATATCTCACAAGAAAAACGAGATACGAAAATTAACAAGGCAGAAAACATTTCGAATAGGATACTTTGACCGGTAGAGCTATATGATCCTACTTTTTAAACGATTGTAGACTACGGTCGGCGATACAATACGTTATACCTACCTCATACAATTAAAAATGCAAAACAAAATTAAGTAACTACGAGTACTTACGCTAAGAAAGTGTATCATAATGAAAAACGTAAAAATTAAAAACCGGCCAAGTGCGAGTCGGACTCGCGCACCGAGGGTTCCGTACCTGTGCGATGTAACTAAAAATTTAACGTTATCGTTTTTTCCTTTTTAGGTACGGAAACCTAAAAACCAAATTGTCACTGAGTATGTACTCTGATACCAACACTAGACATCAACAAAGACTTATAACTTCACGACCGGATGTCAACACTTTTTGAAGTATTTTAATTGTATACCATCTACGTTTTAATGCACTACTCACAGTATTTAACATAAGATAAATAGTGCAAAGTACTCGAGTTTGAAAACGCGATATTAGTAAGGTCTGCAAGGCTAAAGGTTATCAGAATCGTCAACACACATCCACTTTAGGTACTGATTCATACTAACCATTTACTCACTTATTCATTAATCTTTAATGTACGCTAATTTATTATAACAACACAAAGATATAAAATAAAATACAAAAGTACAAAAAGCGGTCTTATTCCGTTATACGAAGTTTTTTTTATTGCTATGAATGGCGAGACGGGCATGCCGCTCGCCTGATGGTAAGCGATACGACCGCTCATGAACAGTAGCAAAACCAAAGAACACCTTGAATTACAAAGCAATGTTTGGCATTCCACTGCGCTCGCCATCCTGAGACATAAGATGTTAAGTCTCAATATGTCCAGTAGTTACTCTGGCTACAATGCCCTTCAATCCGAAACACAACAGTGCATTGACACTGCTGTATGACGGGAGAAATAGACACTGCGGTGGTACTCACCCAGATGGTCTCTCACATATGAGAGACCTACCACCAGTTCAATTTATTTAAGGTACCTATATCTATTAAGACTGGTAATGCAACTAAAAATGTCGATAAAAACGTGTCAATTTTTTTTTGTGATTTTTTGAATAAAATTTTGGCGTGTTAATTGTGGTAAATCCATAGTTTTTGTTAGGATAATAATTTAAAACCAGGCACACCATAGCGTCCTTAAAATAAAAGGTTGTATACTGTTATTTTATGATAAACTATGTATATGTTATGGGCCAAGTGATTAATTCGGCATTATTCATAATGCCCGGGCAATATGAATAATGCCCAATACGAGCGGGCAATATGATTATAAACAATAAATTTATCACATTGCCCGGGCCTTATGAATAATGCTCAGTGCCTATTGGGCACAGTGATGTAAAGCGAATCGAAATCAAAACAATGAGCCGAAGTGGCATCGTGCGGCTATTGCAAGGTCACGCACCTCCCTTGGTACTACTCCCATGAAAAGGCAACGCACCATTCCTGAGAAATATCAATTATAGTAACCTAACTTCAAAACAATTGTTGTCAATACAAATTTGCCTCTGCAACGTCTCCGGCGCTACGGGAAGTTCAGCCCCTTCGCCCTTGCGTAACAAAAGATAAGCACCCATGCTCAACTCCGCAGCTTCGGCTTTCTGGTCACCTCTGGCGACCAGCCTCAGCCGCTACGGCTCGCACGGTTGCCTATTCTTCGTTACAGCGGGCGGGGGCTGCTCTCCCTCCGCGCCTCCGGCTTTTTATATACACTCTAGGGTCGGTAGCCAAAAGACTACGTGAAGTAGGGGTGTCCCGAGTCGGTTTTGGGGCACAGTCGACCTAACTGATCCATAAAGTGGGTACACTAATTTTCTTCTGAAGATAATGTTTCGGACGTTAAAAACAACTAAGCATAAGCAGATCAATTCCACCTTTCTCATTTATGGGTCTATCGCAGATGCGATAATGCGGCAGCGCACCACGTAAAAATTTACCTATTAATCACATTGACCGATCATCATGTAGCCATGTTCATAATGCCCGGGCAATGTGATAAATAGGCGTGTTTAGATTGTAATTAATCACTTGGCCCGATATGGCTTGGCATTATTCATACTGCCCGGGCATGATGAATACTGCTCGCATTAATCACTTGGCCCATAACATATATACCACCCAAATACGACACACGAAAAAAATCCTCGCGTTTTTTTTGCAAAAATTTGATTGCATTGTGTCTGAAGTCACTCAAACTACCACCTGGCTTCGTTTTCGCTCGCAGTCTTGATATATTGTGTTCCTTGTATATTAAACACATTGCACACATTTATTTCACTAAATTTTTACATTTTCGATTAGATACGCTTTTAATCTTAATATTGTGGTATTATTTGATTCATATACTCGTATATTGAAAATTGATTATTGTGAAATAAGCGTTATTGAACGAAACCTATTATTTCCTAAAATATTTAATAAAAATATCTTTTTTAAAAGGACAAATATTGAAATATACTCTCTATGGTTACAGGTGAAGCATGCACGAAGAATGGAGTAGTTGGAATATGCAAAAATATAAGAAAATGTCAATCAGCACTTGAAGACATTAGAAACAGAATACATCCACAGGTTCGTGATCGTGAGCTCAGAAGTAGGCTAATTTGCGAATACATTTTTTTTACTTTTCTTTTTTTTAAGTTTGTCGAGATAAGCATGATATTTGCTTAATGGTTAACGATACGACCGCCCATGGACAGAAGCAAAACAAAATAACACCATGAATTGCAAATCAACGCTTGGCATTCCACTGCGCTCACCATCCGGAGACATAAGATGTTAAGCCTAAATATGACTAGTAGTCACTCTAGCTACAATATCCTTAAACCGAAACACAATCATCGATTTAGACTGCGTTGGTGGGAGAAGTGAACATTGAGGTGGTAACCCAGGCGGCCTCTCAGATATGAGGGACCACCACCACCACCACCTATTTTGAGCAAACCTAAACCTGAACTTCATGCCTGTCTATTTTGAGTCTCCGTGGTATATTTGAAGGTAGCGCTAGCTGTAAGCATTTTTTGCCTGAACAGGCTTTGAGCCAAACAAGGATACTGGTTTTAGTAACGTTCAAATGATGCACGTTGTAAACGATTTAATTGGAAGTCTACGCACGACTTGGAAATTACCATAATGAACATACCGATTAAAAGAAAAAAATCGCTTTGAACAGTAGTATAAAAAAGCACTATTCAATAAAAAAATAGAGTTGGAGATTTCTTAAATAATTGTCTGACGAGGAAAGGTGGCTGACCTCACGGAGGTTACTATATGATTCAAAACAAAGTCCGAATGTTCGAACGTCGTACGTAAAACTGTACAAATATACCTAGGCAATCCACAAAATGTCCGACCCTTCTATCGTATTTGTGGAGTGAATGATAAGTATTATAATCATAATCATCATCATCATCAGCCCATCTGCGTCCACTGCGGGACATAGGCCTCTCCTATAGCACGCCAATGGGCTCAATCTTCAGCCCATCGTCCCCAACTAAAGGGAATAGCATTGATTTTTACAAGTGGAATACATTCTTCGGATGTCAAACGTTCGAATATTCGAAGTTTCATTCAATAGAATATTCAAATGTGTGTCAAATCCAGAATTCTACATATTATGAAAACTTTTAACATGGGGTAGTAATTATAGAATTGTAGGCGTTAAGTTTCTTTATTATAGTGCCATCAAAAACATGCTTAGCAAAGTCTCCGATTCGGAAAACCGCGGTCAGTTCTGTGGTTTGGAAAATCTTATATGGATTGCCCGAGTCCTAAAGCGCCTCATGGTAGGTAGGCTCGCCTCCTTTCATATCTTGGGAGGAAAATTTTAGCGCACTGTGGCTAGAATTGGTGTAGCTCTGCTTATTTCTTCAGGGATGAGGCATTCAGGCAGACGTGACCGAAGTGCATAAGTTATGTTTAATACATACGTGCATATACTATATGTGTACATACATAGACTCACGGCTTTTTCCTAGGAGGGGTAGGTATAGGCTACCATGACACCCACATTTCGCCTTGTATGTTGCATCCCACGATGTGATGGAAGGCGTGCCTATCGCGATATTGACACATATTCACTTTTTATGTTTAATAAATGTGTTATTTACGCAGATATGCACGTTCGACAACGCAGACCCCGTGGTTTGTTGCACGGACGCTCTCGTCCCGGCGCCACCACCAGTGACCACCACCACACCAGCACCCACGCAGGCGCCCCTCGTCACCACAACCAAACGGTAACCACAACTCTACCAATATTCTGTATCAGCCCATATACGTCTGACTGCAGGGCACGGGCCTCCTCTACTATCGAGAGTACGATTGAGAGTGGTTCTAATTTTCACATAACACTAATTGGATTTATGCCCATATAGGAACGTAAATATTGACTATTGAGATAAATAATAGAAGTGGGAACAAGACAAGACAAGAACATAGTAAGTGTGAATGGATTTTGATCCACTAAATAAATTTTAAATTTAATTAAATTTGAAAATTAGATTTGAAGATTTTTCGATTACACTTATGCCATTGTTGAGTATGAACACACTCCACTAATGAAACTATGAATTGTAATTTCAATGCATTCATAATCTAGATGTAATATTTTAAGAAGACAAATGAAACAATATAGTAATAATAACTTTAACAAACTCACCCGAGCACGGGCTGTCGAAATCGGATTTTCGGCGCAGACGAGATAGAAGGTAGATATATTTGCACCCAATTGTTAAGGAAACGACATATATGTAGATATTATGCAAGAGATTTAACGCAACACCGAGGCACGTCCTTCGCTCTCGGAAACCAACTCAAGATTTAACAGTCTCCTCAGTGTCAAGACGAAAGACAACCAACTACCCCCCACTAAATTTTTTTTTTTTTATTGCACTAAATAGCGAGAAGAGCATGCCGTTCATCTGATGGCAAGCGATACGACCACTCATGAACAGTGGAATTACCACTCATGAATATTTCCGGTAATAACAATGAATGTTAAAACAATTCGGTTTTGCACATTGTCACCTATCTGACTAACTGCTTTTGCTTGGGGTAAAAAGTTGATCGCAGTGGTTTAAATTTCTAGTATCATTCAATAGTCATTTATCTATTTACTAGCGGCCCGGCCCGGCTCCGCCCGGATGCAGATTAACTTTTCAAAATGGCGGCCAAATTGTTAGATTCCGACTATCAATTTAAAATATCGGGGCAAAGGATGTCTCAGATATCGATTTTGAGACCATACGGACCACGAAAACCGACTACCGCTTTCCTCGTATAGGTCATAGCGTCATAAAATATAGCCTATATTATTCTCGTTAAATGAGCTATCGAACACAAAAATAATTTTTCAATTCGAACCAGTAGTTCCTGAGATTAGAGGTAAAAACAAACAAACAACCTCTTCAGCTAGACGAGTACAAGTATATATTACTCGTAGTATAGATTCGTTATATTTGATGACTGATTAATTATTAATTATTTAATATAATTTAGACATTTCAACAAACATAAACATAGAATAACATATTTCCTATTTTAACATTTAAATACAGCATTGCAGATAGCGTTAAACGTTACATACATAAGTAAAGTAAGACTTAAGATTTAACTTTAATAATTAATTTATTAATTAGTAATTATTTGTATTTCTTATATTTTTCCTTCTTAACTCCTATTCTTTACACTTTAAGACTGCCCTCTATTTATCCGTTTATAAAATCCATCCCATGGTTGTCTGGAAGACATTGCTTTTGAGCGATAAGATCGCTAATTGTAGATAGAAGTGATTGTGATTTTCGTTTTATTTGTATTTTTTTTGTGTGCAATAAAGTGTATAAATAAAATAAATAAATAAATAAATTAACTTTATATAAATATATAATTTTAAAAATGAAGCAAGATTGTCTCGTTGGCGTAGTTGTACTACGGTATAATTGCAAAGATGTCATGTTTGTTCGAATCCTGGGTCGGGTAAAGTGATATTGGAATTTTCAATCGATATCAGCCCAGAGTCTGAAATTTCTGCCAGTTCATGATATGACGATAGGCTCGCTCCTTATCACATCTTGGGACGGAAAATACAAGGAAAATGTGGGTGTCCTGGTTTCATCTCTGTCTACCCCTTATGTGAAAAGACGTGAGTATATGTACATATGTATTTATGTAATCAAATAAATGTCTATGATAACTCAAACGTACAAAATATTTTTGGATTAACTAATGCCAAATACCGGTTTATGACGCATATGAAATGAAGTGTGATTTCCAGTGAAGGGGGTTTCCCCGCCGAAACCTGTTTAGCACACAGTACACGCAGTTTGTTTTTTATAGCATCGGATTGGGATTTTGCAAAGAATATGCGTCGGTTATATAATGCTCACAAGTTATAAAATACCGGTATTCCCTAACAGTTAACTTTGTTAAATATAAAGTTTTTTACTTGGAAATCACTTCAATTTGCATTTTCAATGCTTATTGATATATTTAATAAAATATACTTTTTATTGTTTTCTTCTTCTTCCTTCGGGTTTTTTTGGCGATAAATGGCGAGACGAGCACGCCATTCACCCAATAGCAAGCGATACGACCGCCCATTGACAGCTTTAATGCTTGGCTTTCTACTGCGCTCGCCATCCTGAGACACAAGATGTTAGGTCTCAATATGCCCAGTAGTTATTTGGATATAATGCCCCTCAAAACGGAACACAACAGTGTGTTTGCACTGCTTTTTGGTGGGAGAAATAGATATTGTGGTGGTCAAAACGGACCAACCGAAAGTCAAATATTCCAGAAAATCATAGACCTTTTTTTACAAACCACATAATTTGCATGTTTCTGCAGAACTATTTTGTATTTTCATTAAAATTCGTTTTTCTTCGCCAAATAAAATTGATACGTGATTAAAATAAAGTAACTGCTTATTTTTATTCACAATACTTAATACATGGTAGAAACACTAAAAAAGTGTGTGGCAAAATGTTGTAAATGTTGTACGAAAGTAAAATGTTGTAGACCAGTGTTATAGATTGCTTTCAGATTAATGGTATTATTGATAAACAGTTATAAAACATATATTAGTTATCAAATGTATTGTTCATTTGGGTCTGGGTGTTTGTGAGACCGAAAAGTCTCTCGTAGTTCCTGATACCCACGACACAAGACTCGATCTTAGTGTGGGGTCAGGACCTATGTATGTGACTGTTGGGTGTTATTTATTTATTTATTTTATTTATTTCGATAGACTTTTGAATTCAATTTGAAGCCAAGTTAATATGTTTTATCCATTACATAAAAGATTTTAATATTGATGTGGTAACTTAAGACACCTTGCAATACATTGTCCTTTAAGTAGGGACACAATAAATTAACTCACTTGGGATGACATGGATTTGACAACTTTTTACGGTAGAAGAATGGAGTTGACAGATTTGTTTTTTACAAGTTTTGTTCTTGAGGGGATGTAATTATTGTTTCCAGTGTACTTTTTAATTAGGAAATTAATTACACGCAGTTAATAGGCCATGTTTATTCATTGACGGTGGGTGGTGTTTTTCCTCTAGTAACTGTGATTGATTGTATTGATTGTCTTATAATCATTGATCTTTTTCGCAAACATAAGAAAAAGGGACAGATTTTACGTTTGACTGTCACTGAAAGTCAGTTCGTCAGACTACTCATAAGGCTTCCCCAGTGTATCAAGTGTAAAAAGCATTATCTTCTGGTTTCACATTTAATTTTATCGAAGTGTACATTGTTTAATTCCTTTTTTTATTTCCAGGCCGGCGAATGCTGAAACTACAACAGAGTACGAGCCGCAAGTGTATGATTACGTCACCAACGATCGAAAGAGTGAGCCAGAGTGCCCTCCCGTGAACGCCAACTTAACTTCACCTAAAACTGGACAGAAGGCTTGGGACAGTTAGTAATGAGTGTTACACGTAATTAATTTATTTACAAAAGTATTTTCATTGTAAGGAATGGTGAGACGAGTATACCATTCGTCTGATGGTAAGCGATAGGACTGCTCATGTATAATAGCAAAACCAAACAATACTATGAATTACAAGGCAATGCTTGGAATACCTCTGCGCTCGCCATCCTGTGGTCTCAATATGTCTAGTAGTTACTCTGGCTATAATGTCCTTCAAATCGGAACACAACTATGCATTTACCCTACATTACGTTTACGTTGTGATATTACTGCTGCACCTTGGACTGCCCTATCTCTCTCCATTTTATCTATTCCAATGCTGTTCATAAGAAATTGCCTGTTGCTATAAGCCCGAAATTTATACTACTTTACAGTTATTTGGGTTTAGAAATATTGTATCCTTTATGTACATCAAATTGTCCACTACGTATGAAAAATATAAAATGTTGTGTTACCAGAGTGTCTGGAATATCAAGAGGCTCTAATCTACCCCTGCGAGACGACCGTGTCGCTGAGCTTCAACTCAGGCAAGGAGAGGAAGAGCAAATGCCATCACAATGCCGACAGCCTTATTATTGGGGGGCAGAATGCTTCCAAGAACGAGTTTCCGCATATGGTAAGGAATAATTTGATTTACAGGCTTGAACCTCTTTGCGCTGGACACACTATCTGAATTGCTTAGTATTTACAATCAGAATGTTTAAGTTAGTTTATCGCACGAGTACAGGGGGTCATGTCGGAGTATAGAGTAACCCCCCTTAAAACCAAGCCTCTCTTTCGTCTTGGTCTAGTTGAGAAATTTTATGTAGTGTACAGTAGTCAATAATAATTTTCTATGGAATACCAGAGCCTAGAATTTTCAATACCAGTTAATTCTTAGGAAACGCGTTAATATCTAGTTTGGTCAAATATTGGTGTGTTGAATATTCCAGGTGCTTCTAGGATTTGGCGACGAGCCGAACATCGAGTGGCAGTGTGGTGGAAGTCTTATCAGCGACAAGTTTATCCTTACCGCCGGACACTGTCTGTCCAGCAGAGACGCGTAAGGTTTATCTAATACTACTACAGTATTTCATATTACAACTTCGCCGCAATGTAGCATAAATCCAAGAAAAGCATTTAGAATTTGTGCCAGTCCAGTTTTGGTACTTGAGCATAAGTGCATGTTATTCATACATACACCCACAAAATATATTTACTTCTAAAATAATTTCAGAAAAAAATCTATGATTAAGGCATCTTTTTATAACATTATTTAACCTCAATTAATATTAAATTCTAACAATATTGTTATGTATGCAGAGGAAATTTGAATTACGCATACATCGGAGCTCTAGCGAGAAGCGAGGTCGCCCGGGACTCAACCAGACAGTACAGGATTAAGCAAGTCATCAAACATCCAGACTTTCACCCACCGCACAGATATAATGACATCGCGCTGGTGGAGTTGGAGAAAAGGTGAGAAAACACATAGGTAAAACTATTGAATAGTTATTAAAACTTCTGTATCAGCCCATATACGTCCCACTGCATGACACAGGCCTCCTCTACAATTGATAATACGATTGAGAGTGGTTAGACCATATAGTCCATCACGCTGGCCTAATGCGGCTGGGCGGACTTACATACCATAGAAATTCTTATAAATCGCAATGCAGGTTTCTTCATTATGTTTTCCTTCACCGTTTTGGTGTTTGGTGATTGACTATCAATATACAAATGACTCCGAAAAGTCAGAAGGGTGTCCTAAGATTCGAACCCACGACCTCCGTGAATATTTTGGCAGCCATGTTTATCGACAGGCCACCACGCACATCATTAAAACTAACTTTTACTACTTTTCAATAATAATTGGAAATACTATAGCAATTTGTAAGATATTTTGTTGTTTGTACAAATCACTCTAGGCCACTGTGTGGCCATAGGTGGACTATGGTCTATCACTTCTCAATAGTACTAACTATAGTGTAAGCTCGTGTCCTGCAGAGGGACTTAAACGGTCTCATACAGATACAGATAAACACTATGATTGTGCTATAATCAGCTTAAGCTGGCATAACTGGCATGGCGTGATCGAGTAAAAATGTAGGTATTAATACAATCGTAATTAAGTAGTACGCGATACGACCGCTCCTGATCAGTAGCAAAACCAAACAACACCTCAAATAGCAAAGCAATGCATGACATTCCACTGCGCTCGCCATCCAGACACATAAGAGTCAAAATATCCAGTAGTCACTCTGGCTCCAATGTCATTCAAATCGAAACACAACAGTGCAATTACACTCATAGGGGAAGATATAGACATTGCGGTAGTACCTACCCAAGCGGCCTCTCACTTATGAGAGACCTACCACCAGTAAATTCTTCAGACTAAGATAAACACGATATTACGTGTTTATTACGTGTGTTTTCATAGTTCTTTACAACATTTGCAGGGTACCACTAGACGAGTACACAGTTCCTGCCTGTCTACACGTTGGTGATGCTGTGGATGAAGACAAGGTGGTGGCAACTGGCTGGGGTCTCACCGAATATGAGGGTTCTTCGTCTAATGTATTGCAGAAGGTAGGTAGATTTCTTATGACAAATGAAAATTGAAATAATTTATATTTAGACTGGTTAACTTCGTATCAAAATCTCTGGCTAGAAGATTTAGATACGGTTTTAGGCATGTAAAGTGGACACAAAACTTAGATGGCATAGTAGTCACATGATTAAATGAAATTTAAAAAGTTTAAGATAGGATTTGTAGGTGTCTTTTGGTCTTTTAGAATTTATCGTCATGCTAGGGACTTATGCTCATTAGACCGCTCCCCTACCATTTAACAACACGCATAGTTGCCGCACCACAAAGGAGAGTCGTATGGGAGTTAAAATTATCACAATTGTAGTCATATTAGCAAATTAATAAAAAAACTCTTGTTTCCAGGTGCAGTTGAATAAATTCTCGTTTTTCGAGTGCATGGACCATTATCCTGTACATCGACACATGCAGCATGGCTTTGACGCGAACACTCAGACGTGTTATGGAGACAAAAAGAACTCCAAAGATACATGTCAGGTATGAGTTTTGTAATAGCTTACAAATTTGAATACTTAATTACATTTCTGATACTTCTGTACTTTACAGATCTTGTAGTATGGAAATCGCTAACTGCTTAAAAGGTTTTGATAAATACATAAGAAATAAATACATCCAAAAGTCACATACGTAGTCCTGACCCCACACTAAGATCGAGTCTTGTGTCGTGGGTATCAGAAACTACGAGAGATTTTTCGGTCTCACAAACACCTAGACCCGAAACAAATAAATGTGGTTCACGTAAATATTTATTTCAGTGCGGGGATCGATTCCGCGACTTCCCATTTCAAAGTTAGCGTCTAACCAACTACGTCACGGAGGCTGTCATAATTTGTATTTGTGGTTTTTGATTTATAATTTGTATTTATACTCATATCTGCATGACTTACGCATATTTTTCTAATGATGTTTTTCTCGTGGTGTCCGCAGGGAGACAGCGGCGGTCCAATACAGATTAAACACAAGAAGATCAATTGCATGTATTTGATACTGGGCGTGACTTCGTTTGGCAGAGCTTGTGGGTTCATCGGCGAGCCCGGCATATACACCAGGGTTGCGTATTACGTACCGTGGATAGAGAACATAGTGTGGCCTTAATTTTACTGTTCTAGCAGCTAAGGTGTTATCCTTAAATTACGTCACACGAATTTTTTTTTGGTCCCTCCCCCCCTCATTGCCATAACTGGTTACATTTTGACTGGTACTGGTACTGATACTGGTTACTCTCTACCTAATGTGCAACCTAGCTAGTGTGCAACTACTTTTATATAACTTAAATTTAGTGTTGTAATACTTAGTTTTAGTTTAGTTAATTAAATATATATTTAAACAATGTGATGTTACTAAATTTTGCATCCCTCCCTCCCTCTTAACGTGTGACGTAATTTATGGATGGCTGTAGCCCGTAAGCCCGTAAAGGTCGTAAGCGTAAGAGATTATCACTTGCCAAATTGGCTTATAATTCTCGCCCGTAATCAAGCGACTAAGTATCTCCGTGTGAATATGCTTTTACGGTCTAAGCGACGTTGGACACTCGCGGACTGATTCCTGGACTAGTAGTAAATAGTATAATTTATATTTAATTGGCTGCAGCAAACTGATTTTTACGTCAATGTTTTAACTACACTCAATTGTTGAATGATTACGTCAATATTAACTTTTTTATTTAAGAAGGCGTAATTATAGTTTTTATTTTATAATCTTAGAAATGATTATAAATTGTTTAGGAGCATAATTGAAAATATTTAAATCCTGGGTTAGAATTAATTGATAAGAAACAGAAGGATACGCCGTGAATTGTGTCATCATCGGCATGCAATCTTGATGTTTATTATATTTAAGTATGTAAATTCTCATTAGGTCTTTAATAACCAATATAATATGTTCCTTTTTGGTTTATATTTAAAATTTCTAATTTTATAATAAAACATCGTCGTTTCAATTAAGTTTTATTTATAACTTCAAATAAAATATACTCGAATGTAAACTAGATATTATTACCATAGAGTCCATTGACTCGGGCTGTGGAGAAACGAACGTCTTTAATCCAATTAATTAAATGCATTTATTATTTCTAAAGTAATTAATTTGGTCTTGCCAGTGTGTTACAAGTCGAGTCTTACTTTATATTTGTCGGAGATTTTTAAATAATGTTATGTATTTATTTTGGTAATAAATAAATAAGTAAAATGTTTTTTTTTTGTTTCTTCGAAATTTGTAGTTACGTCATAATATGAACCTATTATAATTAAGGACAATACTTATTAAGGGATCATGTCCACGTGATTTGGTTTAGTAAAAATAATAAAACAGACATGCACAATAAAATAACTGTATATATTCTGTATTTTAATAAAATATAAATATTGTAAGAGTCATCTTTCTTTTAACTTAAAACATTTATTACAATAAATTATTTCGTTAAATACTAATTTGTATTAGCAGTTTCAATACGTGATGGAAATCGAAGATAATATACGTCAGATTTGGTTTTTTCCGTACTTTCGTGAATTTGTTGTAGTGTAAATCGATTAGAAAACAAAAAAATACAGTTTTCTTGTATAATCGTTTCCTATAGATGTGAATATGTTATAAAACACTTCTAACTATTTTATCATATCAATACAACATAATATTTAACGAAACATTGACATTATTATATATAATACACCAAATTAAACTATGCCAGTATTATTAACAGAATTTATAGACTTATTATGGTGAAATGGTAGCAAAAATATTTACTGGTATTATTAGGCTTTCCATGAATATTTTAGGGTAAATGAATCTTGTGTTTTAAGGTAAGTATTTGAAAGGCGGAGTATATAAGTAAATATTATCTACAAATAATTTACAGCATGTAAATTTAAAGAAAAATCTTATGAAAAGTGTACAATAAATGTTGTAGATTAATCACCACAACTAAAAATGATTGGGAGTAAAATTTGAGACCCGTATGTCCCTTTTGCTTTCATTCCACCATAAGCACGTATTTATAACATTTACAAATACATAGAAACCTTCATAAGTTCATTTATTATGCTAATTAAATCTATTTGGTATTAAAACAGTACATTGAGTATGGTTAATGAACAAAATAAGAGAATAAATAAAAGTATTTTCTTTTTTTTTAATACAATTACAATAACGTATAAGAATTAATTACTCAAAGCTGTATTTGTTATTTGTTAAATCGCAAATCACAAAAATAAAATATGATCTTAGCTAACTCGTTCAAGTAAAGCACCAGGATATTATATTGATTGTAGATAAATATTCTTATAACTTAAAGCTGTGATGAAAAAATAAACATCTATTATATTATTACATAGAATAATATATATTTTTTTATAAGAAATAATAGATTATCAAGATTTTTTGCATGTAACCTTGAAGATGTTACTTTTTATGAAAGATAATATTTTGTTTCAGATAAAATATAGTCAGGGATTGGTCACGTTAACAAGCTGTTAAACTCTTAATAAAATAAACTTTTGTCAATAGGAACTATTTGCAACCGAAGGATATTTGAATATTATTGTAAACTAGCGGGTATACAAGGTAATAATAACATATGGTATTCAATTTAAACCTCATGTTCCTAATCACCCCAGGTAACATTGAATCAAGTTGGAAAAAAAAACTGCCTGGTATTATTGTCAAAAACCGCTGATTTCGTTTTCAAGGCTTTTGATCAATCCGTATTGGTTCGAGTTTTTTTACTGCTCAGGTCAATTCCCCAACTAAACTGATGTTCAGCTAAGCCTTCAAAATAAAAATATATTCTTCGATTGAACAAGTCGCTACCATTAACAATATATAGAAAATATAAAATAATAGTTCTTAATATGAACTTTTGATATATTTGCAAAGTTTATATTGTATTTCAGTAAGCGTACATTGCAGAAAATAAAGAATTTGATTAATATTATAGGCACGTCTAAACATATTGTAATTATTAAAGATATTTATATTTCAATACAGATTTCATTATTTATCACGTAAATATAATATGATCGTTAAAAAAGCTTTGGTATGATCACATTACCCGACATTTATAAGTTTCAATAGAAATTAAATTGAACATTTTGCGTAAAATATATTTAGCTAAATTATTTCTGTATATTAAGTCATGTTTTAAAAAACAGCACCGCGGTATTTAGCAGTAATTTACATGATAAGTTGTTTTAATTTTATTTTAGTACTCCACAAATGGATTAAAAGGCTCGATTTCCAGCCACAACGTCGCGTTAAAAAGTTTCAGGAGATGCCGTGGTGTTGTTTTTTAAAAGTTCCAGTAGATTTGAAAGCTATTTATGTTTTTTTTTATTAAATCCGAAGGGTAGTCATTTATAAAAATTAATGGTATTAAATTAATCCGTTAAAATAAGTTCAGTAAAGAGTGTTCTCGCAATAAAAATGGCGCAATTAAAATGAACTAGAAGTCTATCCATTTTTAATAGCAATAATAATGTGGGAAATAATCAATTCCGATATGATCTGTGCTTTCAAATCCACCTTGTATTATACAGCAGAATCGTACAAAATTTATCTAATATTTTATCATATAATATATAAATTCAACTTTAGGTAAATATTACTTAGATATTTTAACATGTATTCAGATCGAGAGGAGAGACAAGAACTTGATGATCAAGTACAAGACGTTAAAGAAATCCTAGGGGAACAGAATGGATAAGCCCGTCATTTGATGGATGATGTTGAATTTATTTTTATAATTTACATTGATTCAAAACAACAGATTTATTCTTCAATTCCTTTTTTTCTTATTAACATAAAAGGCTCCACAGTCGTTAAATTGTCTGCAATTACCTTTTCAACTCTCTCATCTCGACCCGTTATTAATCTATTATATCTATTATTAATAATAATTATTAATAAAATCTCACTATTTTTCGTATCACTAAATTGTGTACGGTTATATTCATAGAAATCTTGGAATGTTGATCGATTGATACGTTTAGAATTTTCGAGGATCAAGATCATCCGTGAAGGATCTTGCATTTAGAATTGAGATCACTTGATAAAATGACAACATTGATAGAGCAACTCAGATTTATAGACGACAAGAAGTTCGAAAGGCATCATTACCATCCAATCATGATAATAATGGTCTTACAATTGAAAGACCAGTCGAGGCCACTGCGTCAATAATTCGCTATTTAGATATATTAATATTTAAAATCATGTACAATTTTGCCTACAACAAATTATTTGCAATATAGATCTTGATATGGATTACGGATATGACGTTTGGAAATAGAGGTAATAGTGGTTTTCAATGCGGAAGAATAGAATTTGAATGATATTGTTAAGTTCAGGTAAAGAAATACCAACAAATAATCCTTGGGAAGATTAGTAATTCGTATGAGATAACTCAAATTTTTGAAGTCTTCGCTATTTACGTTGAACCAAGTCGTATATGATTATTTAGGAAAAATATTGTATCATACTATAAACATAGGTTCACTAATTATAATTTTTTACTGAAAAAATGGATACACATATTGTCATATTTTTGTCTATATTAAACATTTCAAGCAGTTATTTAATATTTGTGACAAACGGTGAAGGACATTCCTACATTTCCTACAGTATGAGGCTTAAAATTACACATGTAACAAGGCAATGAACATTAAAATAGATTTCTTCTATTATAATTTTAAAACGCCCAGCAATACAAAGGGTTTTATATAAATTTCCTAGTTTTAAGTCATTACTGTAAAGATTCCTTAGTCTCACTAATTTCAACATTATCTTCATGTGCTTCGACCGTATCTTCATTGTCAATATTTTCATCAACTTTATTTATATTGTCTTCACTTAGTTCATCATTCACCTTGTGTACGTTATTAGTTTTATATTCAAAGTCTTTAGTTTCATAGCCGTTAGTTCCAAGATTATCAGGTTCAGTAGACTTATGTTCACTTTCTTCAGTTGTATATGCTTTATTTACTTCCATTTCTTCAAATTTACTCACATATGCTTCATTTTCTTCAGGTGTTTTATTAATATTCGTTTCACCAATTGTGTTTTTTTCTGGTTCATTATCAATATGATGACTCTTTTCAATTACATCATCGTCATGAATACATTTGTCATTTTTCTTTTCTTCGCTTTGTATGCTCTTTGTCTCATTTTTGTCAAATAGTGATTCTGTCATGTCGCAAGCATCGCAAACGTTATCATCTTGTAATTCTTCGACATCGTCCAGGCTTGCTTGTCCGACTTTATACTCAGTACTGCCACCTTTTGTATCATGAGTCAACTGTTTGGGACTCTTTACTTTTTCGATTTCTTCAATACTTTCATCAATAATTTCTAATCGTGATCTTGAAAAGAATTTGTGGAGTGATTCAAGTTTATCTAAAGCTCTTTCATTACGCTCAGAGCTGGAAGTGAGTGTAGTGTCCTCAGTCATGCATGCGGAATCAATACGTCTTGACAAATCGGATAAAGAATCACTGATATCGGTTGTCGACGTCGATTTATCGACTTTCTTCACTTTTGGTTTTATAATCATGCTCGGAGGCAAATCTGGAATACATCGCAAGTCTATAAGGCTTATGGAGGAGCGTTTTAAGCTAGGGCTGATATCAAACTCGGAATCATCAAAGTGCCTATCTACTTTGTCTTCGATATACTCAATTAGTTCTTCAGCACATTGTCGCACTGCTGAAAGGTGGTCTTCAGATGACTTTCTTTCTCGAGACGATGGTTCGTCCTCCTCAATGATGTCAGACAACTCAACACTGTAAGGTAAGTATTGAATACAGTTTATCATAGGAGGTTTGGTATACATGTTGAAATTTTCTATATCTTCCTGCTCCGACATCGTGTCATCAAATATTTGTTGCATTTCTTCTACCTTTCGGGTAGCTTCCTCGAATATGTCTTCCAAATCTTGCTTAACATTGCTCAAGTCGACCATAGTCTCCGATATTCTCCGGCTCGTTTGAGTCTTGTCCGATTTTACATCGTCGTATTTATCAATTACTGTATCTTGGGTTTGAGTTAATGTTGAATCTGATTTGGTCTTACTCATATCGCTAAAAGTTTCCAGTTTGCTTATAGTTATGTCAGATTTACTTTTCTCTGAGAGAGATGGAGTTATGGACATGGATTTCATTGGATTGTATTTGTCTTTTGGACTGTAATTTTCCATATATTTTAATAACATTTCTACTAACGTTTCTGATGTTTCTTCTTCGGGTGTTTCATCGATATAAGAAAGTTTTACATTTATGTTAGATTCCGATAGGGCCATGCATTTTTCTGGTTCGATTATTTCAACCATTTTTCTTTCTTCAGGTCCAAATAAGAATTCCATTAGCGTTATTTTCTTGCCCTCTTTATTGTTTGAGTCTTCTTCTTTTCCCATACAACCTGTTGTTGCTAAAAATTCCATTAACGTCTCCATTTTTTCTTCTAATTCCTTATTAACATTGCTCGAAGCATCTTTTCTATCTTCCTCAGGACTGGGCTCACTTCTGAAGCAACTGCCACCACTACCTTTTCTTTCTTCCTTTTGACTTTTAACTATCGTGAAGAAAAAGTCTATTAAATTGGCTATTCTTTTCTCATTGCCTTCTTCTTCGCTTAAATCTGATTCTTCCTTAACTAGGGGACATGGTTTAGGCTCATCGAATTTTTTTGAGAACACCGTTTCTTGGATAACCTGTAGAAGGTCTCTGGCCAGCCTGACCGGAGATTTGGAGTCCGTCTGGATAGGTTCGTAAGTCGTTCCTGCGGGCGCCGAGCGTCTTCTGTCGCGGTCTATCCTGATGAAGTCCCACAGAGACCCCAGCTCGGATGAGAGCGAGGCTCTGTGGTTTGCCAAGCTGGTACCCAGCCGGCGAAATATCTACAAATAAAACATGAATATGGTAACAATGCCTTGGACAAAAAAAATATTCGAAAGTTTCTTAAATCTAGATACATCTATTTTATTAGCGAAATATTTAATTCTGATAAGCATGGCAATAATTGGAATATAGTAGAAACAAACCAAAAGACGCTCAGTTTGTTTTAACCTACTCAGTGAATATGTTTATTAAAGTAATCTATAAAGATCTAGTTCTAAAATAGCGCCGTTAAATAATACCATAATTACTATTATTACTACTACCTGCCACACTCAGGAGCGCCAAGCGCGTAGTTTCCGTAACGACACGCGCTTGAAGCGAGCCACCTGCGCCGCCAGCGCCTCGGCTCCCAACGAACCACCCGTCTCACCCTCAGAATGTACCTGAAATTGCAAACAATTATTAAGAATCTATTGAATTATCATAGTACAAGAAACATACTGATGGAAGGTTTCTCAAATCTGGGAGGCCGCCTGGGTAGGTACCACGTCAATGGCTATTTCTCAGCGCCTGGGTAGGTAGAGAGGATACATATACCCGCCAAACAGCAGTGTAAATGTAGCCATGTGTTTCGGTTTGAAGGATATAGCCAGAGTAATACTGGGCATATTATTGAGACTTAATATCTTAGGAATCAGGATGGTGAGCGCAGTGGAATGCACATCATTGCGTTATAATTCAAGGTGTTTGGTTTTGCTACTGTTCATGAGCAGTCATATCACTCACCATCAGGCGAACGGCATGCTCATTTCGCCATTCATAGCAATAAAAAAAATATTGAATTAGTTGATTGTTGTTTAATTCCTTAACAAAAAGCCAAGATTTGGGCTAAATATTTTTTGTAGAATCATTGTTTTCTTGAAATACATGTGAAATGTTTCGATCTGATTTGATTTGATTTGTTATAGATTTTCATTAGAGCTATCTAGTAACAGTACTCGGTAAGTTGTATATCGAAGTTTTGATGAATTACCTCCCTAGTACTGGTACGCTTCTGCATATAAGATCTTACATCTTTGTCTGAATGTCCTTTAGCTCTTCCCACACCCTTGCCTAGTGGCGTCGCGGATGCTCGTCTGGAAAGGACATCATTATGATTATCAGACATTCCTTTAATTTAATTTGAAATAATCGGTGTATTCATGACGTTGGCTATTACAATAATATTACCTGCAATGCGTAGGGTCGCTGTAGGCGGTCTGCACGGGCGTTTTTCCTTCATTGATCATATCTGACATCCCAAAACTGCTTAATGGGAATCCTGTGCTTCCTAAAATAAAATAAAATATTTTAAAATTAAAAACATATAGAGGCAAACTTTCGATAACAGCATTTACTGGTGGTAGGTCTCTCATATGTGAGAGGCCATCTGGGTGGGTACCAGCGCAGTGTCTATTTCTCCCGTAAAACAGCAGTGTAAACGCACTGTTGAGTTTCGGGTTGAAGGGCATTGTAGCCAGAGTAACTACTGGACATACTGAGACTTAACATCTTATGTCTCAGGATGGCGAGTGCAGTGGAATGCCAAGCATTGCTTTGTAATTCAAGGTGTTGTTTGGTTTTGCTACTGTTCATGAGCCGTCGTATCGCTTACCATCAGGCGAACGGCATGCTCGTCTCGCCATTCATAGCAATAAAAAAAAAAAGCATTAATTATATTTTTTTATTTCACTCGAATTTGGATTATTTATACGTTTTCTCCCTCTTGATTGTAGAATAAGCCCGTGCACGTACCATAAGGTCTCAAAGATACAGACAGATACATTTACAAAATCTATACTCGACCGGAACACTGTTTCACCAGATACTAAATTAGAAAGCCTGGTTGGCACAATCGCATTTTGAATCCAACGTGTTTACCTGTAAAAGCTCCTTTGGTCATGCTGAGTCCTCGTTGTATCCTGGCGATGGCTGCTCTGTGCCGCGGTACCGCTGCTGGCGTGCCTCTTTCTTGCAGAACAAATCTGCCTAGTGTCTTCCAACTTGCCTGAAGCAATAATATCAGTGAATGTATTTGAAATAAGACGAAAGTGGGACTATGTTATAAGAGCCAATTCCACCCCCAACATTTTACTAAGTTTAAGAACTGTAGTCTACCGAATATTTGAATAATTAATCAAAATTGGAGATACTGGTAATAAAATATTGAATTTTGTGTTTTTCATGACGATAAATTAAATTGACATAATATTTCACTCAATTTGCACAATTAAATCGAACAAAACAATAAAAAAAAATCTGTATTCAGTAATTGTAATTGAGTAATTGAAAAACTATACCCAAAATGTAGCACCTCAAACATGATAATCAAAACATGAACGGTATTTACTTGTGCGGCGTAGACTACTTCGTCATCGGCGAGTGCTCTCTGCTGCGGCCCCGCGCCGGCCCGCCCGCCCCACTCCAACTCCTCCACCAGGACGAACCTGAGTGGTGCAAACAGCATTTCAATCATCAGCGTCATCGCCAGCAACGTGCTTCACATAAAGGAGGGTTGCTTGTCTGCAGAAGTAATTTGTTAGAGCAGGAGTCCTAGATTTTATCAGTCCGCGGCTTGGCCATAATTATCTAGCTGGTCGAGATAGTTAGGTACAAAAATTATAACCTTCACTTGTTACCTGGATAACATCTTTCTTACATTCAGTATAACGTAGACGTTATGCACACAGCGAAGTATGTGTCAGGAGGCGCGCGCTCCGCATCATGAGCACCCTGGATTAGAGCGTCTTACTCCATTCCATTACACAATTCATGTTAATATGACAAGGGTTAATAAAACATTCCAATAGCGAACTTCCTGTGGCTGAAGACGATAATGTAATGTAAGTATGCCGATAACGTATTCTTTTGCAAATTATTCTCCTTAACTACACACGGGAGCAAAAAAATCGACTCAAACTTTAAACTGCCGTTGTAACTCTGACAAAAAAAATAAAACCTAAATACCATTGTTTATCCTAAATTCTTTAAATTCTAGGTCTTAGCTTTAAAATGAGCCTAGGTTTAATAAAATTAATGGTTTGGTTCACTACTAAACATCAGCTTTAGTGTTAAGTAGCGGAAAAATACTAAAATGACAAGCGAAAAATAAAAAAACTAAACAAGTTGATGTCAGTTTTTTTTAAATTAATTACAAATGAAACATTATCAATATTTAGTGTTACCCCCCCTTGCCCTAATTACAGCTTGCAATCGGCTTTTCATTGTTTTAATAAGCTTGACCACGTTATTCTGCGGTATAGCTTCCCACTCCTCCGAAAGTGCAGCTTTAAGCTCGTCTTTGGTTGCTGGGATAGGATTTCTTGCTCGAACTTTCCTTTTGAGTTGATCCCACAAATGTTCAATGGGATTTAAGTCCGGGCTACGCGCTGGCCAGTAATTTTTATTTGCACTTCATTTAGGTATTGTCGTACGCAGGTTGCTGTGTGTGGACGCGCATTATCGTGCATCAGAACAAAGTTTTCGCCTATAAATCCTGCGTAAGGAATAACGTGTTCTCCCAAAATTTCTTCAATATATCGTTCTGCAGTCAGACCTCTTTGCCGTCCCCCAGTTTCTACAAAAACCAACTCGGTTTTCCCTTCGATTGAAATGCCACCCCACACCATACAAGACCCTCCTCCAAAAGCAACATTTTCAGCTATGCAGCATTGTGCAAATCTCTCTCCTGGCCTTCTATACACTCGTCCTCTTCTATCGCTGCCATGCAGACAGACTCTGCTCTCATCAGAGAATAATACGGTGCGCCATTGATCGTATGTCCAATCAACGTGTTCTCTAGCGAAACGAAGACGAGCTGCACGGTGGGCTGTGGTTAGTTTGGGGCCTCTCACTGGTCGTTTTAGGGTAAGGTTGGCTGCCTTGAGTCGTCTTCTTACTGTCCACCTACTGACAGATAAACCCCGCGTTTCTCTGAGTTGTTGTTGAACTTGGACGCCTGATAGAGCCCGATTTCTCAGTGAAGTGCTGACAATGAATCGGTCATCTCTCTCTGTACCCCAAGCAGGAACATTTTGAAGTATCGTATAGTAATAGTATGGTGACAACTATTACTATACTATTACTACTCAATATCGGTAGCATGAATCGTTTAACCATACTCTCGTGAACTCGATACTATTACGTTACGATAGTGACAGATAACCTAGGGTAATGAACGAATGTTACGGAATGATTCGTGCGGAATTGCCATTCACTACGTCGGTAAATTAATTTATTATCATTATAAAATAACAAACAAATATAAAACATGCATTAATGTCGCGTAGAAAGGTTATGGGAATAAATTAATAAGCAAATACATATTTATTGCTTTTATTCCGCAATATACAAAAATGACTCCAATTAATTATGCGTTTAGATTTCCGAACGTAGCAATTTGTTTATTAGTTGTCACACATTAGCGGTTTTCACTTATCAATGAATGCAAAACAATAACTCTCATATTATATAGGTTATAGGTAAAGATACGTATATATGTTTTATAAAATACCTCTACATTTTTAAGTAGGAGAGCTTTATGAAAGTATTCTCTATATTTTTGCTCGTTAAGTTCCTCGGCAATTATTTTCACATATTATATGCTCACACTTCTCTGTCCTAAGAGCTTGCTCGACTATACATTGAAATAAGCTTATAACATAAAATGATCAAGTAGGTACGCAAAACGAAAATCAAAGTTCCGTGTAAATATTTTATTTATAAGTTTTTTTACAGGTTTAGGTTAGGTATGTTTCTAACTACAATAAATTCCAGACTTTCTATAAACTCATACTTTTTCACAAGATTCCCAAGTTCGTTGCTCCGATTCCAAACAGTCCATCGTCTAAGAAATAACCTTCATATTTGAGTTAGGTATCACAATAATTGTAACTTCATATTGCATCATCGAATTTCATATTATTAGCGAAATACGGAGTAGATAATTACACACACTAACACTAAGGCATCGGGAAACACTAAGCATAACCGTAATTAACACATTTTCCCTTAATTCGATGTGTAGAAATACAAAAATATACTCTCGATAATGTTCTCACGGTAAAAATGTCGGTGACAAAACAATCGTATTTCTCGATAGTAAATCGGCGATACTATACGTCAAGAATTATTCCTGCTACCACTTTTTATACATTTGTATAGTAAAACTATCGTTATTACCATACTATAGTATCGTAAACGTTTCCCGCTGCCATAATTTAGTTCCAAATACGCTCACAATGGCGCTGTTCAAATTCCCATACAAAATTTTACTATTACGATTACTATACTATAGAGCCAAATGTTCCTGCTTGGGGTACTGATAGAGATTAGGCTAACGGATGGGCTTTTATGGGACTCATAAACTCACAATGAATGCAGGGCTAACGAGTGTAATATCTTCTCTTGACCTATCACAGCGGTCTATTGAGTAGCAGAAAAGATGAGACTGCAAATTTTGGTATGACCTTATAGGTAAGACTCAGAACTGTAAGGTGTTGAACCCAAAAATTTATTTTATGTTAAAGTTTTCGTCCTAGAGACATTTTAGTGCAAAGATGCGCTCTGAGTCGATTTTTTTGCTCCCGTGTGTATTATATATTTTGGTTGTTCATGGCCTACATTTTTACAATATGCCCAATTTTAATATCTTTTACTTACCGTTTAGGATCATCTTGACATCGCGCTTTTGTCAGTGCCTGGTGGACCACGAAAGATGCTGTCGCGTTCAGTGGTACCTGTAATATTAAAAATACGTATCAAGAATTTGGCTATAATCATAAAAGATTACTAGCAAATATCTGTGTGTCTCATAAACACGTGGCTGGGCGAGAGAATTAGATCTGCGAGCACTTGCTTCATAGCCGCCGTATTAAACCACTTGTTTCTTACATTAAAATAACTAAATATTTTTATTCAGTTACTTCTGGCTAAGTCAACAATGGAAGGTAAATAAAATGCGGAGTATCCATTGGCAATGGATGGCGATTTCTTGCCACTCGACACAATTATGCCAGTCTGTAACGGCTTACCTTCAGTATGGCGTATGGTATTTCGTGAGAGACGTTGTGCACGCAGACGAGGTATGCGTCAGGAGGCGCTCGCTCCTCATCATGAGCACTCGACTCCTCGTCGGAAGGCACGCTGCGGTCTCGAGGACGCTCTGTTGACGCTGATCTGTGAAGATTATACTTGCCATAATCATCTTCTCAGCTTAAATCTTAAAGTGAGCTGATAAACATAGACCGTCTGCGAAGATTTAGTGTGTAAATCTATTAGAAAAAGCCTACATACCCTTTTCCTCTTACCACCCATTTTCGTTACCGCTCCCCTCCCGATTTGATGGGACGGCAACGTAACTATGATCCAAGTTCTGTGTATGTTCATTGGCGACGTGATCAGTAATCATCAGGTGGCTTGTTTATTCATTTGTCAAACTATTTTTAAAAAAATGTATGGAAAAATTTACCTACATGATTCGTCTGTCGTGAAATAATATAAAAAATCTAAACTAAAGCTGTTTTAACTAAAATAAATCAAGTGACAAACTATGATTAAGTAAGAACAGTAGAATAAATAAACATTACCTTATCCTAATGAATGAGCGACTAACACAATACAATTGTTGAATTTGAAGATTCTCTTTAAATTTGTATCTGATTATTTAGACTGTTTTACCTGATGCTAGTCAGCCAGGCGCGGCTGCTAGGGTCATCGCCGACCCTCTTGAGTACGAGGCGCGTCCCTCCCGCCCTCATGACCCTCTCATGAGGCGCCAGGACACGCTGGGTCGGAGTCCTGGATGGAGACTCCTCCACCAGCACGTAGCTGCCGCGCGAGGACCGACAGACTCCGGCCTTGGTCAGGCACTGGGCTATGGCCTGATGGAGTACAATAATTTATAAGGAAGACTGTCGATGACTACATAGAGGGTATATCAAGACTGTTAACAGAAAACGAAGTCGGGTAGTAGTTTCATTGGCTACAGACACAATACAACTAAAATTTTTGCAAAATGAAAATTACGCTTTTGTTTGTTTTTTTTTCCTTTCTTCGTATTTGGGTGGTAAATACATAGATTTCCAAAAATAATAGTGTACATAGACATACTGAATTAGATGTTAGAGCAGCTAATCTGATCAAATGACTTACATGAATAGTACAAGTCATTACGTTACATATTAAAGGCATCTCATAAAAATAGACCGAATCTTTCCTGTCAACTAACCTCATTAGCCGTGGTGTCCTGAGTGACTTTTAGGATGGAGTAAGGCTCGTGTCTGGAGACGGCGTACACCACGAGGAAGTGGATCTTCCTTCTTTCATGAGGAGAGCTGGGCTCCAGGTCGCCCCGACAGCTCTCTCCAGCCAACTCCTCGGAGCAGCGCGAGAATATCAGCAGGGACGCCATGTTGAGTGGTTGGTTGGTAGGTGAACTGAGGGCGGAAATTATTTGAAGGTTAAAAGTAACTGTCTGCGTAAAATGATTTTATTATTACCTCGGAATATATTTGAAAATATATTTGTATTTGTAACAGTTTTGTTAAAATAAATTCACGCTCATATCCCGTATGTTTATGTTCCTACCAGTATAGAGGTTGTTGAGTTTATTTCAGTTTCAAGATTTAATTGGGGCCAGTCTACAGCAATGGCTCTGCTGATATATGTAATTAGCAAATTCTCATCAGATTTTAAAAATGCAAATACTATACAAAACAAATTGTCCGATTTGTGATAGAAGTCTTGGCTTCGAGGATAACAGTCTAAAAACGCTGCACCGCACCTAATTGGTACAAAACCAGGAAGAATACTAAACAGAAACTCTGCTAATAACTCACCGTAGTCTAACGTGTCTGTATCCTGGTCTGAGGCTCTGTAGTGGTATCACCCTTTGCGACAGCATGTAGTTTGTGTCAGCGTCGTATATCTCAAACCTGACGAACGCCAGCTCCGGGAAGTTGATCTGAAGCAATGAGTTGATTATAGTGACATAAAATCTCTAAATATTTGGAGTAAACTTTTAGGATGTGGTTTTAATAAAATTATTATCATCATTCTCATCACCTGCTGTGTTTAGACTCTCACTTTCGTGATATGCATATCATTCATTGCTTACATATCTCGATTTTGTACCAGTCAATTGCATCTAGATTGAATTTGTGAAAACAAGGCCTACCCGGAGGGAGCATTTGACTATTCGTTTGCTAATGCCAACATATAGGCTTTGAAACTACTGGATTGATATGGAAAATTATTTCACCATTAGCATCCTACATTATGACTGAAGAACAGAAGGTATAGAATAATTTAAAAAAACCTGTATCTGCACTCTGGCAGAGCCGGGCCGGGCCGCTATACGAAATATACATAATTTAAGAATTACCTTGAAGTTAAACGTCTCATTCCACACAGGATTGAGAGCATTTCTCCGAGCGACCTTCGTCCGGATCTTCTTGCAGTCGGCGGGAACTCCGAGGATCTCGACCTCGGCGAAGGCGTTGTAGAAGGAGTACACATTCTCGGCGACGTACTGGCCCGATATCACGGCCAGAGTCAGGTGCGACGCGTGGATGCCGTCGAACTCCTTGTCCATTGGGTTGAATCTGGAGATATAGGGATTTTTAATTCTGGGATGATGAAATAGCTATAATATGTCTGATGATCAGGCCCGGATCTAGGGGGGGGCAAGTCGGGGTGCGTGCCCCGGGCGGCACGTTCAGGGGGCGGCAAATTGAATCTTGGGAGACAACTGCAAAACTCATCAATAACGTAACACCACTTACACTTTTTTTTTCGCCGTGCTCGAATTAGTGATTATGCGATAGAGGCGCGTGAAAAAGAGATGAAAACTTAATATTTGGAATGTATAATAATTTATCCATCTCAACAATTACGTTTAGTTTCAAATATCCAATTTGTGTTTAGTAGTTAGTTTTAGTTGATTAACCATCGAACATCTGTAACAGTGGTACAGGCAGTGGCGAATTTACTAGTAAACTGAGTAGGCTAGAGCCTAGGGCGGCAAATTTGAAGGGGTGGCAAATCTGGGCCAATATTTTTTGTTTTGATTTACTGAAATAATAAAAGGCAATATTTTACACACTGAAAAAATGGGGTTTGAAAATTAAGAATAGTTAAAATATTTCAGTAATATGTTCCCACGTTTCCACGTTGACAATTTAATAATAAACACTTTATTAAATATCTATACTTGGATCTTCTTCTTCTTCTACCTGGCGTTATCCCGGCCGGTGCCAGGGTCCGCCTTCCGGCAAATTCTCCTCCATTTCGCCCGATCTTCGGCATCCTCAATAGTAAGGCCATTGACCCTCATATCTTCCTTAAGGACATCGAGCCAGCGCTTCTTTGGTCTACCCCGCGGTCGAGGTCCGGTAATATTGAGGCTCAGGCACACATTACCGACGCACTCCTGCGGTTTCCTTAGGATGTGACCATACCATCTCAAGCGGGATTCCTGGAGTTTATCAGCCACATCGCGGACACCAAGATTGCCACGGATGTGCTCGTTACGGATTTTGTCCAAACGCGTAACGTTGCACATCCACCGCAGCATCTTCATCTCCGCGACGTGGACCTCCTGGACGTGCCGCTTGAGGGCAGGCCACGTCTCAGACCCATACAGGAGCACCGGCCGCACGAGGCTTTTATAGGTAGGCATCCTGCGGTCGCAGAGTATGCCCGAGATCTCCCTCCACTTAGCCCAAGCAGCACTTATACGGGCTTTGACGTCAAGGGCGCTGTCACCGGACTCATGCAGTACGGACCCAAGGTACTTGAACTTGTCCGTCTTCACGGCAAGTTCGTTCCCTATCACGATGCTTTGGGGGTCCGTACTCCCGCAAGCCATGTTTTTTTTTTATTGCATTGAATGGCGAGACGAGCAAGCCGTTCGCCTGGTGGTAAGCGATACGACCGCTCATAACAGTAGCAACATTCCACTGCGCTCGCCATCCTGAGACATAAGATGTTAAGTCTCAATATGTCCAGTAGTTGCTCTGGCTACAACGTCCTTCAATCCGAAACACAACAGTACATTTAAGCAGTGTTGTTTCACGGGAGAAATAGACATTGCGGTGGTACCTACCCAGATGGCCTCTCACATATGAGAGACCTACCACCAGTAAAAATGTACTCGGTCTTCGCCACATTTAACTTCAGACCACCGCTCTCAAGCGTTCCTTCCACCGGTTGACCTTGCGCTCCAAAAGTCGCCGGTCCTCCTCCACCAGTGCAATGTCATTGGCATACATCCAACAACCAGGGCGCAGGGTCCTGGATGTGAGACGTAATGATGTCGAGCACAACACTGAAGAGGAATGGACTCAGCGCCAAGCCTTGGTGCACACCGACATCAATCGGGAAAGGATTCGTATCGCCAATGGCAGTCTGAAGGAAGGATTCGGATCGGATGTACATGTCTCTGATAATGTCCACATAGGCTTCCGGTATCCCTTTCACTCTCATCGCCCACCAGATTGCCCGTCGCGGCACACAGTTGAAGGCCTTCAGCAGGTCTAAGAAAGCCATGTGCAGTGGCGTCTTCTTCGCTCTGTATGCCTCGCCAAGCATCCTGAGTGCAAATATCGGGTCGGGAGTGCCACTGCCAGGACGGAAGCCGTATTGACACTCAGAGATAGTACACTCTTGGCAGAGCCTGGACTCAATGACGCGTTCGAAAAGCTTCATGGTATGACTCATACCATCTCACCTTAATGCTTATGATAATTTCCGCATTCCTGAACACAACCTTTACCCTTTTACACGGGAGTTATCACACTCAACCACCATGAGTCAGGCATGTTTTTGGTATTTAGGATGCGGTTAAATAACGCAGCAAGAAGCTCCACACTATGAAGCCCCAACGACTTCCACGCCTCTATCGGAATATAGTCAGGCCCTACCGCTTTCCGGTTCTTCATGCGACGAAGACTATAGAGAACTTTTTCAGGTGCAACAGGTGCAACAAGACCTTGATTCGGGGGCAATTCGGGGTAGGACACTCCCAAGTAAATATCTATACTTGGATATTATAAAATATTCCAATAGTGATACATTATAAAAAAATCTTGCTTAAATGTGAAAAAACACCTACTAACATTGATTATAGTCTTTAGAGTTCCTTGCTAAAAGTATAGTTTTTTTTCAAATTGGTTATTTATTGTTTTCACGCACTCCGTGGTCAAGGGGCGGCAAAATTCCTTCACGGTTTCCTTTGCCTGGCGTAAGAGGCGATTAATAGGGGTCATTGGGGTCGCTGGCAAACTCTAAGATGTGCGGCAGAACTCCTGGCTTCATAGCGGACGCCCACGGTTAGGGCGTCCGTTGCAGAGAAAATCTTTGTTTAATTGCGCTGTCATGAAGTTGAAGAGATGGGTTTGATGAAGAGGCATCGAGAAGCCAAAGTCCGGGCATTAAGTAGGCCGAATGGGCACCGGCATGAAAGGGTCGGCATGTCGCTAAATGTCGGCCACATCCGGTCACCAACCGGCACGACGTACACGCCCAAGATTATGTGCGACATGGTGAGGCAGCCCCTCGTGAAGGTTAGCCACGTTTGGGCTCTTGTACTGTACTGTCTCTTTGGCCGGCGGGTCAACACTCCTCCCTTCGAGAGCGATCAAAAATACGTACAAAATCACTATCAGATCACTATTACGGTCTTTACGCCCCGTGGACGGTGATCGCTACCAAGACGGACACTTAAGTCCTACCACCACAAACTGTGTCACTCATTTGGTACTACCCAGGGTTTACGTGTAGGAAAACTAGAGTCAAAGCTTACAGACGTGTGTGACGTTAACCCTCAAAAGTGACGCTAATGTAAAGCGTGTAAAAAGGCTTAACATGGTGGTAAAATGACGTTCTTTCCCGATGTCCTGTGTTGAGTGGGCGTCTGGTTGCTAGAAATGATGATGATGATTAAGATAAAAATATAGGCAAGGGGGGGCGGCATTTTTCAGTTTTTGCCCCGCCTCGAAAAAAACCCAGATCCGGCGCTGCTGATGATGTGAAGACTTCTCTGTAGAATACCCAGTATCGAGCTGCGAGAAATAGCTACTTTAATCATTGGTACAATTACGTCGGCTTGCTCGTAACAGGTATATAGGATGAACAATAGATGATACATCATTTATTACTATGATTTTTTAAATGTCTTAGCGCCATTCCTTTTATCTCTAAAGACTTAATAAACTTTTAAACCACATAAAGAGCCAATTAATATATCAATGTGTAATAAATCGGTACGGGTTCAAATCCCAAGGCACAACTCTGACTTTTCGAGGTCGTGTGTATTTATAGTCATTTACCACGCGCTAAACCGGTGAAGGAAAACATCTTGAGGAAACCTGTATACCATAGCGATTTTTATGAATTTCTACGGTTTGTATAGTTCGTCAACAGGCTCCAGGCCAGTGGGCCTAACCACTCTCAATCGTACTCTCGACTGTAGAGGAGGCCCGTGCCCTGCAGTGGGAAGTATATGGGTCGATACAGATGTGTAATAAAATATGTTTGTTGTATTCTAACCTCCTATAAGCGATGTGCGTAGGATCCCACATGACAGCAGGCTTCCTGACGAAGCCCACGCAGCCGTTGCTCTCGAACATGGCCGCGTTCACCGCCATGGCGGCGTCCTCGGTCTGGTAGTTCAGGGCCACCAGCTGCACGCCGCACGACCAAAACGTCACCGGGTCGAAGTTCGAAGAATCTATCCTTAGGCTGGAATGAAAACGACATAAATCATCTCATTGCGGGATCGATTTAGTGTGATCAAAGACTATGGAATATAGAGAAACGATTAACCTGGTACTCAAATTAATGCGATTTATAAAAAAATATTCCCGGCGGATAATTATCACATGCCGAGAATCTAGCAGTACTGTAATAGGTTGACAATTATAACCATGAATCCATGTCGCAGGACAATCAAAAGTATTTTCTAGATGTAGTTTACAAACCGCAATAAGCGAACGTGTAGATATTTAAATATCTACTGCTTAAAGTTATGAGACACGCTATTAAACAGCCAACTCAATTTACAAAATGACGTGTTCTGTCAAATTAGTAGCTGTGGGACACAGATTACAGTATAAATAAATAAATAACACCCAACAGTCACATACACAGTCCTGACCCTACACTAAGATCGAGTCTTGTGTCGTGGGTATAGGGTACTAGCAGAGACTTTTCGGTCTCACAAACATCCAGACCCAGACATTTCTCTCGGTGCGGTTATCGAACCCGCTACCTCTCGTTTCACAGGCGTATAACCGCCTGCACCACGGAGGCTGTCACAAGAGTACGGAGACTTACCCGGCGGGATAAGTCCTAACCAGTTGCGTCTCAGTGTGTGCTATGAGGGCGACCGGGTGCTTCCTGCAGATCTTTTTGCCGATGGCCTCGTTGACGGAGGAGCAGCGGTAGCACGGGTGATGTACCGCCGGAGCGTTCAGACAACGGACTCGGGACTGAGATTGTGACTGGGCTATTTGCTGAGGAAAAATAAATTTAAACGGTAGGCAATTTAATTTCAGAATTAATATTAGAAGCAGTTTTTTTCTATTCAAATTATATATCACATTAAAATCACTATTCGATTGAGAATGTAAATGCTCATACATGAAATAATGGATAAAATATTATTTTTTATTTTTTTTATTAAATTTCCATATTTCGCCACACGCCAATAGACTAGATTGTAGATGATTAATTATGAATTTTATTAGAGGAATTATCATTTGTAATTTTTCGAATAACTTTATTTGTCATTGCGGTCTTTTAACTTTTTCTCTTATCAGTGACTTGACAAACACTTTTCAAACTGTGATTACACGGGAAACTACTCATACTTCTAAATGTTATGTTTGAAGTGTACTTACTGTACTAGTACTGTCGCTGCTTTCAGAAGATTCAAAGCTGCTGCAGGGCGCGCTCTCCTTCGTGCTGCTTGGTTGCTTCACTGAGTTTCTCGGAGACAGCGGGTTTAGACCACGGAATTTGATAGCCTGGGGATTACATTAATATTATGGAACAAGTACATACCGATAAAAAATATTATATATAGGGTATATCAAGACTGCTACCGAAAAAGAAGTCGGGTGGTAGTTTTAGTGACTACAAACACAATGCAACTAAAAATTACGCATTGGTGATTTTATATATCGCCATGTTTAGGTTGAAAATCCAGTTTCTGGTACGATAAGCGACGTATTATTGTGATTTTTTGAATATCGTCGTGTTTGGGTGGTAATTACATAGTTTCCGCTAAAATAATAATATAAGCCTTTGAGTACCATACCGTCTTTAAAAATAAAAGGGTTGTTCACTATTACTTTGGAAAAACTATATATTTACCAACCAAATAAGACGATAAAAAGTCGTCATTTTTTTTGCAAAAAAATTAATTACTTTGTGTCGGAATTCATTAAAACTACCACCCGGCTTCGTTTTCGGTAGCAGTCCTATAATTTAATTGAAGTACGAGTCAAAAATGTCCGTAATCAAGACCAGACAAGATTCAGAGAAAGGAGAAAAGACTGAACAAGAAACCTGACACGGTTCATGATAAGGCTAGATACAAAATATAGTTTTACCTGAACATAAGTGACCATGTCGCTGAGCTCGCGGGCGATCTGATTGCTACGTTTTCTCGTAGAGTGTTTGATGCTGGTGCCCTCCGAATCACCCTCACTCCTTCGAAAACTCTGGTACAGCGACAAGGAAGTCCTCCCACACTTATCCTCCATCGAACTTAGTATTTTGTGGAGCTCTTTCTCTGCATAATTTGTGAGAAATTATTATTGATTTGATACAGAATATGAAATGAAAACATTTGAGTTTCCTATCGTAATTATTCTGCTAATAATAGTTTTCAAGCTATAGAGGTGATGTTACACAAATAAACGTATTTATTGGATGTAGAAACTGAATATTTCTTGTGAATTATCTCGATGCTTATAAGTTAACCTAACTTAAAATTATCAAATATTATTTCAAGTGAATGCGAGCAATTAATCAACAAAAATATCAAGCTAATATTTCGTCTTCATAAATAAAACTTAGGCTAGATTCATATAAGGTTTTCAGAAGCATACCATCTAGTTCATCGTCATCTTCATCATAGTCCTCATCAGAGAAGTATTCAGTAACAGAGCTTCCAGCGGACTGCTGCGACATCATAGAATTGGTTCTATTGCTCTGGTCTGGTAGAGAAGAGCTGGTGTGACGTATTCCGTTTGATCTGAGAGAAATTGATGATTTTTTTTCATATCAGAAACTATAGAATGATTATTATCTCTATCTGTATCTGTATCAGCCCATATTCGTCCAACTCCAGGGCACGGGCCTCCTCTACAATCGAGAGTATGATTGAGAGTGGTTAGACCATATAGTCCATCACGCTGACCTAATGCGGGTTAGTGGACTTTACATACCATAGAAATTATTATAAATCGCTTATGTAAGCAGATTTCTTCAAAATGTTTTTCTTCACTGTTTTAGTGCGTGGTGATTGACTATGACACATATAACTCTGAAAAGTCAGAGGTTTGGCCTGGGATTCGAACCTGCGACTACCGTGAACAAATTATAAAACACCATTTTATGTACATATGTATACTAACTATGTAACTATGTTTGCTATTCGTTTACGTGGCATGGAGGAAATATAGTCATCGAGTATATACTCCATCCTCTTAGCATTTCATTTACCATCAGTTAATTGGTAGTTACATTGCAAATTACAAAATTTAACTGGTATGGTACCTGAATGCTGTGGCCAGTACTCCACTGTAGCCTTGTGCAGAACTAGCTCCGGTTAATCCAATAGTTGGACTTGATTCAATTGGTAACAATTTCTTATTCTTTATTAGCACCTGAAACACATACATACATAAACTCACGTATTTTTACCAGAAGGGGTGAGCAGAGGTGATAGCTGCAAAGGTAAAACCAAGTTTCACCTTGTGAGTTCCGTCCCCACGATGTGATATTGGACACTAATTCTTGACTCCAGGTTGATAATGAATTGAAAAATCTACTATCACTTAGCCGGACCTGGGATCCGAACCCGAGACCTCAGCTTTGTAATCATACAACTACGCCACCGAGGCAGTCCGAAATATAATATACTATCAAGTCAAGTCGTACAATAGGTAGTTAATTATTATAAATCGCAGCAACACCGAGAATGTCTCACCTTATATTTCAACTGTTCAGGGCTCGGTAGTCGCGGCTCATCGGTGTAATCGATTTCGAATAGAAACGAAGTGACCAGTTTTTCTCCGAAAACTGCCTGGATGAATACGGAAGCAAGTAAAGTAACAACTCAAATACAAACTAAAATTTAAGCCATATGTTTTTAAATATGGTGTACCTAATGTACATTGGAATCGATATTAACCATTTTAGAATAGTTCTTTGAATTGAGTGGGTATTATAAATTAATTGATACTGGGTCATGTATGGTCCAAATGTACGAAGGTACCAACTGACCTCAAAGGTGCTAGCCATGACTTGCTGCTGCGGTAGACTGCAGTGGTTTTCGATGCTCAGGATCAGGGGATATGGAGACGCCACGAACGCACTTCTGTAGAGCAATACATAACATCAGATCTAGAACGACTTGTCGCGAAAACAAAATAAGTAACCATTTTACGGTCTCATAATAGTAGCTAATAGACAATTCGAATTTACGGCAAAATATTTTTATTGGATTAACTGGCGTCGAATACAAACCTGGCAATAGTCTCCACCACTCTTCTGAATGGTATTTTGGTGGTGAATGTATGGCCGTGGTAAATGACCGGGCTGCCGTCGTCTCCATCCCAGCAGTCCAGTTCTACGCAACGACATCCAGTTAGCAGCACCTTCGGAAAATATTTGGACAATAAATTGAAATGCTAAGTCTAAGTATATGAGCTTTTTCAGAGCTTGAAAATGATAAAAATACTGAAGAATTCTAACGCCAGTATAGATTTAACATATTTTGCTCTGATTATCTCTATACTACTACTACTAATACTACCTGTTGCACAAATAAATTTAAAAAAATATCCTATCATACTACTTAACTATCCGTATTATTGCACCTACATAAGTTTTATAAATTACTTTTATCAGTTATTGATGATAATTATTGTGTGAAATATGCTAAACTGTAATAACAAGCCCAAATTCGTCCCCTCAGCAAGTCATAATCATCTGAATGCGGCTCTGGTTCAACCGCCTCATAATAAACGTCTATTTTTGTAAACTGACAGTCTGCGCATGATCAAAGTTATTGATTCAATTTTCTACCCCCTCCTTTTACATGAATGCACTTCACCCTCTGATACTATTTTAACGGTAGATTTTCATAAATACAGCTAGTTAAGTCGCCTTCCTTCAGTGCGTGTAGTCGATTCTCTTCCTTTTAAAATACATTACGGTACAACACTTTGTCATAGACAAAAATCGAAAACGTCAAAAGTTGTTGTCAAACATAACCTAACAAACCCGGGAATTGTTATTTGCTTGCGTTTTTAATTGGAATTCAAAATTAGTGAAACAATGAAGGATAATAGTGGAGACGTGGATACAAGGAACGTTGTTAAGAACCGGGAGTTACTCTATCGTATGATAATAAGGTAAATTTCACACTTTTACCTTTCCTGTTTTTGTTGGAAAATACTGATTTCATATCATATTTTCCCCGTAATAAAAATGTTTATTTGAAAGGAATCTATATTTATTGCACGTCTAATGCGTCTTATATAATTTTTAAAGGATTTCATAGCATTCAATCGTTCGATATTACGTAGTAATCGTTTTTCCTACAATATCGTGGATACGCTGTTCTGTATACATGTTGGGCACAAGCCAGAATATTAGGCCCTTGCTTTACTGCGCTTTAATTGTTGGATCCTGTCAGCTCAGGAATAAATGAAACACTACAAATTACATTAAAACTACACATAATAACAGATACAACTAATTATGATTTTCCTTTCAGTCAACTATATTATGATGGGTTCCAACCGATTGCAGCGACTCTGGCTGCGGCTGTACATGCCGATCCACCGTGCCCACCGAGTGACAGGTAATTTTCATTAAAAATTTATACATTTAATGCTGTGTTGTGTGAGGCCACTACACACCAGATTCATTATTATTTTTAAACTGGGACACTCTTTATTTGTATTATACATATAAACCTTCCTCTTGGATCACTCTATCTATTTAAAAAACCACATCAAAAACCATCACATTGTTTTAAAGATCTAAGCATACATCGAGATAGACATAATAAATGGGAAGTGACTTTGTTTTATGCTATGTAGTCATACATGGAAACTGAAAGTATTGCATGTTCCCCACAGACTCTTGAATTTGATGATGGTTGGTCTGCAACATGAGCCTGATAGGAAGGACCGCTTGGCTGCCTCCAGTGTGGCAGAACATTTACTTGGAACAACTGGCTTTGGTGAGTAATTATACCATTATTTGAAGCTATTTCCCCATGTAGGACTGTTTTTTGTAAGATAAAGTATTTTTCATAGATTGTATATTTTATATGAATTACAATCATAGATATTTTTCTGATGAGGTTTGCCTTGTGAGCGACAAATATTAATAGATTAATGGATGGATGAAATATAGCCAAAACTTACATCTCTTATAGTTTTTTAGGATTTGTTGTAAATACAACCACATAATCTGAGCATCAATATTAGAATGTGATATGTTTCAGACTTGGAATATGAGATGGACGCCTCGTCTCTTGCTCCGGAACCGGCTACATATGAGACGGCTTATGTAACCTCACATAAGATGGCATGCAGGGCTGGAGCCTTCAGTACTTGTGGGCAACTGGTAGCCACTGGCAGTGTGGATGCCAGTATAAAGGTATGTTTTATGAGCAACTTTCCTATGATTTTGCTTTGTCAAGATATTTCTGCAGCATTGAAATAACCTATTGTCACATTCCCTTAGATTATTATATTAAGTTTTTTTAAATATTCTAATAATAAGTTGATAGATTAACAATATTTTATGGGCATTGGTAATAAAAATCTTGCGTTTATCAACTGAGATTTTCGTAAAAATATGTATTTTTGTTTAGATCTTGGATGTGGAGAGAATGTTGGCCAAGTCGGCTCCTGAGGAGGTGGACCCTGGGCGTGAACAACAAGGACATCCAGTTATAAGGACTTTGTGAGTATCTACTGGGTATATACAGACATTTTGAATTTTTTTTTATGGCAGTATTTTTACGATACTGATTGATGTTTTTTATGTCTATTGGTAACCATGCGTATCGTAACATATTCATTTTGTTCACATTTTATCTCTCACCTCTTGTTTCTAGGTATGATCACACAGACGAAATAACAGCCCTGGATTTCCACCCACGTGAGCAGATTCTTGTGTCAGCATCTAGGGATTGCTGCATCAAACTCTTCGATATAACCAAGGCATCGGCAAAGAAAGCTTACAAATCTATTACAGTAAGTTTAATCAAAAAGTGAGATTCTTGCACATTTATAATCTTGACAGTTACACGTCTTTTTTCACAAATCTACGGAGTTTATTCCTCCTTACATTATTTTGCTTGTCTGCCTTTGTGGCGTAGTTGCACTATGGTACTGTTAAAAAGTGGGCCAAAACATCCAAGGCGAAACGTGGGTGTCCTGGCATCTCTGCCTACCCCTTCTGGGACAAAAAGCGTAATTTTATGTATGTATGTATACATTATTTTGAGATATGCTTGTAGTATTTTAGATTCAACCAATCAATATTTATGAATTCTTTGATTATTTCCCAGGATGCAGAGCCAGTACTGTGTGTGGCGTTCCACCCGCTAGGTGACCACATCATAGCGTCCACCACTCACCCAGTGATCCGATTGTATGACGTCACCACTAGTCAGTGCTTCGTCTGTCCGATACCATCGCACCACCACAAGAAACAAGTCAACTCTATCAAGTAAGTGGGGCTTTTGAATATGAAGATACTTAATTTATAATTCTGTTTAGTTAGTTAATTTAATTTGTATGGCCCAAAATGATTTTAAATATGAGGTTGTTATTTTTGCTTCTAGACTCAATTTGTCCTTTGTATGAACAGCTATTTATACCATAGTTCATATATGCAAACAAAGTGAATAAAATATCAGAAAACTTATAATTACCAAAAAATAACACAATACTATGTTACAGATGTTTTTTCTTAGTTTGATCCAAATTACGAAATAGTACATGTGTATTTTCATCCAGCATCATACAATACCAATGTGGGTGATTTTGCTGCGTGTTCAGATAATACAATGTGGGTGTTTATTTCAGGTTTTCACCCAACGGCAAATACTTTGCTAGCGGTAGTGCTGATGGGTCTGTGAAGCTGTGGGACACCGTTTCCAACAGATGCTTCAATACTTTTATCAACGCACACGAGGGCTCTGAGGTGTGCTCGGTCGCTTTTACCAGGAATAGCAAGGTATGTGCCAAATTATATATTTAATATTTATATAATAATACCTTTTGTTTTGATCTCTTTTTGCTTGGCATAGAAAATTACATTGATAGTAATAAGGGCTACATATTTAGACGCAGCGTGGTGGACTATATAGCCTAACCACTCTCAGTCGTACTCTCGATTGTAGAGTAGGCCCGTGCCCTGCAGTGGGACGTATATGGGCTGATACAGATTTAGACGCTAACAATACTTTTTAATCGGCGGTAGGCTAATCGGTTCTACACGTATGATAATTGCTGGTGTAAATGGGCAGTCCATTGATTTTTGAACCATTTTTCCAGTACTTGTTAACGTCTGGCTTGGACTCGTCCATCAAATTGTGGGAGTTGGCTAGCAGCCGATGTCTCATACAGTACACTGGAGCGGGAACTACAGGTATGTATCGATTCTTTTAAAGAAAAGAAATATTGACCCACATAAAGAATAATAAACTGTATTTTATATTTATTTAACTGGGTTTTGAACCCGCAACCACCGTGAACATGTTGGTCGCCGCATCTGGTCCATTTACCAACAGGCCACCACTCACTTATAGAGTATATATAGCTTATGTTATAAAACAGTTTTACTTATAAATACCTATTCAGGTTTCTAAACTCAAATCGTCTGAACAAACTTCTACGTAAGTAAATTTCGTCATGATTTGAAATAGATTTGTACAGCTGTAAATTAAATTAAATTTAATATATTCAAAAGTTCAATGTTTTTGACAAATTTATGTATGACTAGCTTTTGCCCGCGACTTCGTTCGCGTGGACTTCAGGTTCGTCCCGTCTTCTATTTCCTGACTCATCCCACGGGAACACTACATTTTTCGGGATAAAAAGTAGCCTATGTGTTAATCCAGGGTGTCAGCTATCACTATACCAAATTTCATCAAAATCTGTTGAGCCGTTTTTTCATGAAAGAGTAACAAACATACATACAAACTTTCACCTTTATAATATTAGTAGGATGTAATACGTACAGCTGTTTATAAACGGAATGTGACCTTGAATAAGCAATGTTAAGGGTTTTAACATACCAATTCGTCTATCCTAGTAGAATGCGATTGAATATTAAGAAAAAAAAATCATAATATCTACTAGCAAGTACTAGGCGATCATAACTCTTTAAGAGGTTCATTGAATTTAGGTTCATAAGAGCATCATGCTTAAGCAGTGGTCAACCTCTCGGAAGGACTTCGTCATGTTCCCCAACAAGGCCCTACGTCTTTATGCACTTGACACTCTCAATGAGTAAGTACTAGACGATCATAAAATACAAAGAGGTTTATTCTATGTTTAGGCAAGCAAGAGCATCACGCCCAAGCGGTGTTCAACCACACGGAGGACTACGTGATGTTCCCGGACGAGGCCACGACTTCGCTATGTACGTGGCACTCGCGTAGTGCCAGCAGGTGCCAGTTGATGTCGCTGGGACATAATGGCGCTGTCAGGTGAGGTTTTTGGGAATATTTTTCGGGGTCTTGCAAATATGTTGCTTATACTGATTTTGCTGTCTCATGAATAACTAAAATATAGCATTTTTCTTTTCATAATTAAAGTTGTATTGTGCTTCAAAAACGAGCAATAATTGTACTGTATCAGCCCATAAGCGTTCCACTGCAGGTCACGGGCCTACTCTACTATAATCGAGAGTACTATTGAGAGTGGTTAGGCCATATAGTCCACCACGCTGGCTTAGTGCGGGTTGGCGAACTTTTATACACTATAGAAATTCATACAAATCGCTATGGTATGCAGTTTCTTCACGATGTTTACCTTTACCGTTAAGCCAATATGTTAAAATCATGATTTCTGGGGGTATTTTCATTGTTTCAATACGGCAATTAAAAAAGTATTATTTGTTTTATTTTTCAGATTCATAGTCCATTCCGGGACGGCTCCGGCGTTCCTAACTTGCAGTGACGATTACAGAGCGCGGTTCTGGTACCGAAGGAACACTCATTAGGGACTTCAAGAGGTTAAAGGAGTCTTTCGTGAAGAACAATTTATGATATACCGAGAATAAAGTTGATAAGAATAAGATTTTGTGCGTTAATAAACATTTTTCGATGCGATTTTGTTGTTTTATTTGTATTTTTTTTTCTTATGATTATTATTTTAAACAAATACGATTTGTTCGTAAAATTAAATCACACTCCTGTGAATAAAACAACAAACACTCTCATTTACATTTGGCATCTTCTGTGGCGAAGGTGGTGAGACACCGTCGGTGAATCGTGAGACCGCGGATTCGATCCCCGCACCGAAGCAAATATTAGTGAGATCCACAGGTATTTGTTTCGAGTCTGGGTTTTTGTGAGACCGAAAAGTCTCTCGTAGTACCTGATGCTCACGACACAAGACTCAATCTTAGTGTGGGGTAACGACTATGTATGACTGTTCGGTTTATTTAATATTTATTATCTTATTTCAAAAAAATGGCAGACAGCCCATCGCCAGGTATCCATAAAATAATTCAATTTAGAAGACGTTTGACTTTTGCTAAATATGAGGGTAGATAGACCTTACGGAATTGGAATGGAGGTGGCTCACCTGACTGTACAGCTCGACAGAAGACTCTCCTTTCAGCTGGTGTCCGGTGAGGTAGGTGTTGTGGCTGCTCGCGATGTAGTACTGGCTCAGCGGACCCGACATATCCTTGCTGATGCTGCGCAGCAGCTCGTCCTCTTCAGACATTTTACTGCTGAACAGATTGTTGTCGTTATATGGAGTTAGGAATAAAAATAACAGGTGAGGTTATTATAGACATGTATACATATAAATTTTAAAACACAGAGTTATAATACACATTTTTATTTATCATAATATGCTGCCTATAGCAACGAAATATCAAATTAACATATTTTTTTATTTATAGCATTCATTTTAATTTTCAATATGAGGTGTTATTTATGGAGTTTAGAAGATATTCGTCCGACGGATGATAAGCCTTCGTTACATTGACAACACTCGTACTCGTAACATCGAAGTATTACTTAATTGTATTTTAGAATAGAAAGACAAGAGACTTAGGATTGGGTCTGCAGCGAAAGGCAACAGTAAAAATATTACTTTACCTGCGTAAGTTTTATGCCAAGATTTGATTAGAAAATGGTACTTAGTACTTACCTAATAAAGTTATTAGCTCTTCTCTGTTCTGGCACGAATGCGTAGTTATCTTTGTCTGTGAGAAATCTCACGAAACCCTCAAACGAAAGGCAATTTTCGGCTCTTAACATGGGGTCCGGTTCGTGTCTCTGATAGGAAGAAATAAATGGGTTATTTTATTTTTATCGACTTTTAAATTGGTGGCGAATATAATCTGGGATTACCATCACAAATAGATACATTATCTAAGTACTCATATATAGATATTAATTTCTTTCCAAAACGATCCTCTTCTTTCTCTGTCTATTCCACCAAGTCTACAGCTGAATATATGTATCCCAAGGATCTCTGTATCAACATTAAAATGTTCATATCCTATTTAATATTTTTAATTGAGGTTAAAGTATTTTGTAAGACTATGTATAATACAATTAGTAGATTTTATATTTGCCATAAAAAGGTTAAATAGCTTACTTAACTTTCTCCCGATAAGAAATTAGCAACGAAGGTCTGAATGGTACTTCCATAGAATCGGAATTATAATTACCTGTATAATATCTCTAAGTTGCTGCTCTGTTTTGGGCTCACACTGCCTCGTTTCGCAAAATTTTCCCAATGTGGGAAGAGACAGTACTCGTCCAGTGATGTCGGGATTCGCACCTGTGGAATGTCTAGAATGTTATTATGCGGTTAATTTAACTTTTAATGTGTTTCATAGACCTCTTTATACTCCCTGACGAGAATATGGTAATAAATTATACATATTTTGTCAATTTAGTAAAAATAACCTTGTATCGGAGCCGGTAAATAATAAATCCAAACATAAGCTCTTTGATTAATTGATAATAATTAAAGATTAGATCAAGTTTTAACTAGTTGATACAATTTCAATACTCATTGGAGATTTTTAGGTTTATAAAAACAATAGACAATAGATATATTTTTTTATAGTTTGATATCTTGTTTACATATTTTTTCCACGTCTATAGACCAAAGCCGCATCACATAACCCAGTTATTGATTCAATCACGAACAACTTACCTGGTAAAGCTTGGGCTGCTAGCACTTCAAAGGCCCTTTTCCTTCCTAGCTTCTCACTTGGCGGCTCCAGATCTAGTGATCCATTTCTTGTTAATAGGCCTATAAGGATAGAACTAATGAGTAACATCTAATTTGGGTTGGACGTTGTAGTTAAGATTCTTAAAGGTTTAGAATGCTTTATTAATTAATGTTCCGTAAATTCGTCATCATCATTTTATATGGTAAAGTTCTTTGTAAACCTATTAAGTAATTTAAGAGAAAACTAGACTTGATTCAATTAAATTACAAAATAAATTCCATAAAAGTATACATTGGAGTAGTTTTATTTATTTTCTCGTCAGTGTCTTAGGACTAATTACAAATGTTGATATTACATTTTAATTTATCTGGGTTTGTCAATGTACAAAATCAGCTAATATTTGATTTCTAGATATAATAGTACTACGCATTTGTAAGACCTTACCAGTTCTAAAGACAGCTCTGCTTCGGAATAATTCGGGTGAGCTTCGGCTTTTTTCGGCGCCGAGTAGCGAAGAACGGTTCCTCGGCACAGCTAGTTGCTCGAACACGTCTCTAAGTTCAGGCCGCATGACCAAACTAAAACAACCAAAGCCCTAAAGGCTAAATATACCCTTTAAACTTTCTAAATAGAATAAGAATACACTGGGAAAACGATTCTTGAAATTGCAAGGACTATTAATATTCGCACAGAGACAAATCCTTGTGTGGTTCAATTGTCTCTTGAATTTGAGGCATCAATTCGTGAAGTCCTGCCTCGTTTATTTTTCTTCCATCAAACTAAATTGTAATTTTTACAAACAAAGCATGTTTAAACAGGTGTTACTTTTATTTTATATAGTTTCTATTATTTCTACTGTAAGTAAAATGTGTAAGCACCAGTGGTTGTCCTTACAAATAAATGTGTTATTATTACTCTGATTGGTACTTATTATAGTAGTAGTCCTTTAACAACCAATGAAATTTAAAAAAAAAAAAACATTATTGACGATGTCTCTTTAGTCCATAGTATTTAATTTACTTATGTCGTATTTTTGTATTTTATTTACCTAAAACTCCTGAACAGTCCTACGAAGTCCATGAAGTCGAGTTGCGTGTCGCGTCCCACTGATCCCGTTCTGGGCTTCTGTCCATCCCATAGCTTCTCATTAGTCTCCAGTCTTCTTAAGCTGATTTTAAAATCAAAATTCATTACCTACATTTTTATTGTCTTTTTTCATTTGAAGATTTTTTACACGTTTAGTATCAGCACCATTCGGAACTCTAGCATAGCTTTAAACGTTGTTCTTAGTCCTAATCTCAAAAATAGTTTATTGTGGATTACTATCCAGCTAAACTAATAGGTACTGGTTGACGTTCCATATTTTTCAACTTTGTCAAAGCGTAACTCATATCCTTTCAACAACATTTTTCATAAAACAATAATTGTAGTTTCACGAAAAATGTTATTGAAATTGTGTGAGTTACGCATGGACAAAATTGTTTTAGCGTGAAAAGTTTGAAACGTCACACGTTACCTATTAGTTTAGTTGGAGAGTATAAGAGAGTAGTAATTATTACTATAAATCTTGGAGTAATAAACTGAGAAATAGGCATGACGAAGGTCCTAACCTGTTTCTGTTGGGTGATCTCGACAGTATACTAGTTGCCGCTGTAGTGAGGCTGCTGTGCCTCGGAGTGGATGACTGGTGATGACTCGATGATGTGTACGAACTGTCAATATATACATTTCTATGTAAAGTTAACGTTTGATTGATTCGTGACATTGAAACATCACTAAGATCTTTAAAGTATTATTTTTAATAGGAGGTATACTATGTCGAAAGATGAGATCATTTAATTAAATTGTTAAAACAAGTAGGCTTCTATGAAGATAGTTCATCCCATACAATAGTTTATTATACAAAATATTTTCTAAAATTATAGTAAAAATACAATTTGGTCATACGCTAAGATTAAAATTAGGAAATTACCTAAATGTTTTATTTTCTTCAATACTACTATACGAGACTGCAAAAAAAGGCATATATCTTTATGTGACAGCTAAGAAACAATGGATTTCAATTACCTGTGTCTTGTAGTTCCGTGGAATTCATCTTCGCTCCTCGCTCCGGAGTTATATACAGAGCCGTAGCTTTTAGGCGAAGCAGTTTTTAATTCAGTGGCAGATTTGTTTTTCTGCAACAAACATGTTTTTTTTTTATTTCTTTGAGTCGCGATACGAGCGTGTCATTCGCTGATGGCAAGAGTTACGGCCATTCACGGATAGTAGCAAAACCAAACAACACCTTGAATTACACGCAATGCTTGCATTATATTGCGTGTGCCATCCTGAGACATAAGATGTTAAGTCTCAATATATCCAGTAGTTACTCTGGCTACAATGTCCTTCAAACCGGAATACAATAGTACATTTACGCTTCTATTTGGCGGGAGAAATAGACATTGCGGTGGTACCAACCCAGGCTTACCTTGCAGCTTGGAGCCACAGTCTCACAGAGAACTAAGGTGAATCGTTCGGTGAATGAGATTTCCGGACGCCTAATATAACTTCCCCGTCCTTTTCATTCTCATTGTGTAAGGCGACAACACTATGATCCATGGTTTTTAGACCTTCTAGAGTAACTGTTGCGAATTTGAAGGGAAGTAGTAGGATAAAATAAATATTACCTTAAATTTAATGCCTGCTGTTTTTATCGAATCTGAGTGTGAGTCAGTGTATGTGCTTTTGACTGGAGTGGAGTGAGAAGAGGTTGCACACGTCGACTCTCTTCCTCCGAATACCTGCGATGAATAGCCGGTTTAGAAATGGATTTTGTTCATCGGAATGCAAAGTCGAGCGCCGACTTGCGTCTATACAATATAGTTTGACAAGTGATCGTAATAACTTTCAATCAATTAAATTAAATAGATCTGTTCAAATTTGATTGGTTAATTTTCTATGATTAGCTACGCGTTTCAACGCGAGAAATTTATTTAAAATAATACATTTTCGAATACTATTTAGGCTTTCACTATACGAATTATTACAACTACTTCAGAAAATGCAGCAAATAAAATCTTAATCTTACCCGGATAGCGTCTGAGACGAGGGGTTCGCAGCAGCATCCGTCTTCGTAGTACAAAGCTGTGTATTTGTTCTTCAGCCACGCGAGACTGCGGTCCGCCAGCTTGGCTTGACTCATCAGGGCGCGGATCACCGCGTGTAGGCCCACTGCCCACACTCTGGAGATAAGGATTCAGTTAGATTGGTCTGAAATTTATTTTATATGCACGTCTCCTGTCTGTGATCCCTGCGGAATTTAGCTAGCAAGAGAATATAGGAGCTGGTAATAAGTAACTGTTTTTTTCTCAGCGAACCGAACGACATCGTAATAGTTAAGGACACACCTATTTTTAACAATGGATTACTCAGAGACAAAGACGACGATGATAAAAACATTCCTGCTAAATATCTTTAGATGAGGCGTACTTTAGGCAACTATATTCCTGTAGCTAAAGACGACGATAAAAATGCCTCTCCAAAGTATCCTTTTGGGAGGCCAATATTCAGCAATTAACTTCCTATGGGGAAAGATGTAGAAGAGGAAGCAAAAGGAGATAAAGAAATATATGATACGCACGCACGTGTAGGCTCTGGAATGAACTCCCTGCATCGGTGTTTCCTGAGCGCTATGACCTGTACTTTTTCAAACGAGGCAGCGACTTTGTTGTGCTGGCCTTCTGGCAATGCAGGGGTCCATGAACAGCGGTAGCCGCTTACCACCAGGCGAGTCGCTTGCTCGTCTGCCTATAAAGGCAATAAAGAGCCTCACCTGTAGCAATAAGTAGGCAGTACGAAGTGCACGGTACGGTTGTCGCTGAGCGTCTTGCCGTAGACGAGCGTGATGATGTTGGGCCCGGTGGCGGAGGGCTCGAGGCCGTGGCGGCGCGCGCTCGCCGCCAGCTCGGACACCTCGCGCGCCTCCAGAAGCTTGCCGTTCAGCCGCATGTCCTTCACGCATTGCAGGTCGATGAAACTGAATATTGTGTACTGTATCAGGCAACACTTTCAAAAGAAATTTAAAGGGGAATTGTACTTGAGAAGTTGTAAGGCCTTTCTCATCCACATCGCTTGTTACTTTACTTTTACATATTAAGAATTATTTAGCAAATAATTTTAACTATTATTTTTGTTTTTATATTTTTCATCACAAGTCACCTTGATTTAGCGAATAATGTGGGAAAATTGTATGTTCGCTCTAATTTTCATATATATCAGAAATATTTAATTTACCACTTATAACAGTGTGTAAACTTATATATGATGTAACAGTACTTAATAAAATAAAATAGAATCAGCCATCAGATCAGGTCAACTGACACTTAAAGAATAAATCCTCCTATTCCAACTCTAGATTGTATAGGAGAGCTTAGTCATGGGCGAATATGGTGTGATACATTGTTAATGCTTTTATATTTGGGACTATCACCTAAGGCTGAAATCAGTCGTTATTATAATTGTATTAATAAAATATTGCCTTGGTTACGTAGTTGTACTACGGTGCGGTTACAATTGGACTTTCCTATTCATTATCAGCCCGGAGTCAGGAATTTGTACCTGATATGGTGAGATACTCGCCCCCAATCACATCGTGGGACAGAAGATACAAGGCGAAATATGGCACCTCTACCTACCCCTTCTGGGAAAAAGGCGTGAGTTCTGATAAAGGTCTGTAATAAAAGCAACTTACCCTTCTTCTCCGACCACACCCGCTTCATTTTCATGTGCCAGCGTGGTGGTGTATTTCAAAGGTATCACGTCTTCAGGGTTGTATGATAGCGACATTTCAGGTTGCTGTACATTTTCTGATGGGGTTTCTCCTACAAAGACAGTTTTACAATTGGCAATCGTAATCACAATGATGCCGGGCTTATTCGACATAATGAACACTGGCTCAAATTTAACTCGACAAATAACCGTAACGCACTATCAGTTTTGTGCTGTTGTAAATATTACAGTAGTTTCTATTATTAATATAGCTTAAGCCTCTCAGTTCAACCATTGCATCGGTTCAATTGGAATTGCGTCCCCAGCAGTAGGAACACTAGAGAAGGCTTTGTAAACATTTAAATATAATCTAATACACCCAAACAGTTACATATATCGCATCACAAACAGATCTGACATGTGCTACAGAGGCTTATAATTAATAAAAATAAATAAAACAGGATAAAATCAGTATTACCATGCTGCGGGTAAGGTCTGTGTGCGGTCCTGCACCAGGTGAGCAGCGCGCACGCCCGCTCCAGCTGCAAGTGCGCCAACGTGCCGCCCCACTCCGCCTCACTCACCACGCACGCCGTGCCGTGGTGCATTATCTGCAAATACATTTATTTGTATACCCTTAACCTTAACATGCCTACCAACCACTACACCAGAGTGGTGGACTATATGGCCTAACCACTCTCAATCGTATTCACGATTGTAGAGGAGGCCTGTGGCCTGCAGTGGGACGTATATGGGCTGATACAGAGGGATACAGATAGCCTTAACATCAGATTTTTGCAGGTCATTGCTGGATATACGAGTATGCCTTTCCAGTAAACCACCATGTGGCCAGCAGATGTCACAATTATACCATGGTATCACCTACTTGTCGTAAGATTGATTTTAATAATTTGCAACTTTGAGAAATCCCCGGAAGTACCGGAAGGATAGCTGCTTCTGCAATTGTGATTTCATGAGAAAATTTCTCAACTTCTCCATCCAATCCCATTCAACCCCAATAGCAAATTATCGTCGCTCTGCCAAAGTTACGTTTAATCTTCCATAGTTATGAACCTGACAGTTTATTCTCCACGTTGAATGTATTATTGATTTACTAATCTGGCATGTTTAATCTTCACCATGTAATGTCATTCTAGAGAACGCTTTAAGTATTAATGTAGTATTTTGCATAGCTTACCTGTAAAACATGCCTATCCATCCGATCCCCGTTCTGCGGCGCGATAGGGAACATGGTGACACCATGATCATGTATCAAAGGCTGGACGGGGCAGTATCCCCCGCCTTCCAGCTCGTACAGCGCTTCGTTTTCGAAGTCGCAGCCGCTGGTCTTCTGCGAGGGCTGCGCGAACACCGGCTCTTCGCATGATGACAGCGCTGCTCTGAAATTTTAAGCTGTTATTGGACAAGCTCAAGGTCATGGGTACAAGTGTATGAAGGATAATTAGAAGTTTGTGAAGAGTTTTGATTAATCAATTGAGGGGTGTTTTTGATTTGTAGTTTAGGATAAGATCATTGGTATGATCAACCGTATTGAAGGATAACTTTTAGGAGTAGATGGTGAGCGTTTGATAATATCAGTTGACTTCGATTTGATTGTTCGCGGGAAGGTATTATATTATAACAATTCACAAACACAATAACGCTAGTTGAATTTTGAAAGTTGTAATTGAAGGCACATTTGAGCTAATTATGACGCGTTAGGGGTCAAGGTCAAGGTCATCTATACACATTTTCTAAAAAAGACTTCGATCAAATATACACTAGATACAACATGAGCGCTTAGAAAATGGCACCAAAAAAGAGTGCTTTAAGCACTCTTTCGCCTTCAGTCACGCACCGACCGTTGCTTCTAAAACGTCGCATAACTTTAGACAATATTATGTGAAAAACTACTTTAAGCTCCAGGAATAAGGTGGAATTTGTGTTAATATATTTGGAATATGTGATCTTTTTGGTTTACTTTTTCTTATGTCATGCATCGGTGCCACTTTTTAACAGAACTTTTACAGGGAACTGTGTATCTAGTGTATATTTGATCGAAGAAAAAAGACTACAAAAATATATCCATTACTTCTGCTACAATTAAAGGTTTCTTCAACTCTACTTTTTTTTTTTATTGCTATGAATGGCGAGACGAGCATGCCGTTTGCCTGATGGTAAGCGATACGACCGCTCATGAACAGTAGCAAAACCAAACAACACCTTGAATTACAAAGCAATGCTTGGCATTCCACTGCGCTCAGACATAAGATGTTAAGTCTCAATATGTCCAGTAGTTACTCTGGCTACGATGCCCTTCAACCCGAAACACAACAGTGCGTTTACACTGCTGTTTGACGGGAGAAATAGACACTGCGGTGGTACCCACCCAGATGGCCTCTCACATATAAGAGACCTACTACCAGTTCTTCTGACATAATCCTTTGGCAAAACCAATCAAAATTAAATTAGCCAGAAGTCTTATCACCTAAGATAATCTCCGAACACCGGAGCGTTGTTCCTCGACAGTGCGTAGTGGTGTTGATGAAAGCTGGCAATGTGGTCCATTACTGCCTGTGTCCGGTACACCTTCTCCAGGTTCATTAGACCTTCGGGCCCCACGCGTCTCCACCCTGGCGTCTGCTCGCCATCCTCGTCAAATGATGCTATGTACTGGATAGAAGAAGATGATAATTTAATACCGATTGGAAAGGACATTCTGTACAAATTCTCTGTGAACAGAGAGATACACGGGAACACAGGGGAACAAGAGGGTTGTCTGACTGCGTAAGAGTGACACAAATGAGAATAATACTATTATTTACAGCCTGGTATTCCTTGATCTCTAGAGGTTAAGTTGACAAAAACGCACGGAGCGTCATCTACGCAAAATAAAATATTTTATTTATGTAAATTATTTCCGAAAGGTGGCGAGTGTTAAAAATGTACGTGGTAGATTCAACCTACCACTTGTCTATTGGTCTCCGTGAGTCGAGGGTCTCGCTTGCAACTGTCTCTTAGAGGACTAGTCGTCGTGCTTTGGTCCACTCGCTTCCCGCTCTCTCTTCTACTGTCCTTTTTTAGAGATGATCTGTAAAAGATAACATATATATTTAACTAAGATTTCACCTTCATTGTGGAAGGGTTCAGAAATATACTGAAAATTAAAAAATAAATAAATGAATACACCACACAAACATAGTCCTGACACCCCACTAAGGTCGAGTCTTGTGTCGTAGGTATTAGAAATTAGGAGATATTTTTCGGTCTCACAAACACCCAGAATCGAAGTAAATTTCTGTGGATGATACAAACATTTGTCTCGGAGCAGGAATGGAACGTGTGACCTCATGATTCAAAACCAACTGTCCCACAGAGGGTGAAAAATGTCCTGGCCGGTACTAATATATTCTGTAGGCCAATTAGTATCTGTGCTAGGATCGAACCTGCAGTTTCCGTCTCAGTAAGTCAACCTCTTATCCTATACATTAATGAGTCATATCCGATAGCCTAGTTGGCAGCGGACCAGAATGCCAAACCAGAGTTCAGAGGTACTAACTCAAGTCACCTTTGACTTTGCGAATTTATCTGTGTATTCATTGTTAACTATTGCTAACTATCACACTTAAGCTAAGTCTAGAAGAATTTCAAAGATACGAGTATAATCCAGAAAACACCGCTCTAGCCTAGTATGGTAAAGTAAGCCTCTAAAACATAGAACATGCCTTTGCTCAACATGTTTTTTTTATGTCATACGGGGTAAACGAGCATACGGTTCACCTAATGGTATGTTATTATCGCCGCTCATGAACATCATATGGCATAGAGATGCGTTCTTTCCTCAGCGAATTTAAAAAATATATATTTTTAATGTGAGTCAATTAATGAGTTGGGTCTTAGTTCTTACCTATCATCCTTTATAGATTCTCGTTTGAATTCCCTCTTGTGTGTTGGCGTGGCTGCTACCGAATGGCTGGTCAGCGCGGGAGCAGCGGCAAGGATCTCCCTGTAATACAGCATCAAATATCAGGACTGCTGTTGTGTTTCAGGCCACTACGGCCACTGAAATATAATACCTATATACAATTACTTTTTACTTGTCGTTCTAATAAAAGTATTACACAATAAAAGTACAATTCTATTTATAACTAGCTGTACCCGCGACTTCGACCGCGTAGAATTTAACAAAAACTTTATTTTTCTAAAATAAAAGAATTTTTCTAAAAAAAATGTAGCCTAAGTTACTCCTTATTATATCAGCTACCTGACAATAAAAGTCCCATCGAAATTGGTCCAGCCATTTCAGAGATTACCCAGAACAAACAGACAGATTGACAGACAGACAAAAAAAATCTAAGGTCATTTTCGTTATAGGTTATCGTGTATATAACGATATGTAGTTGGACATTTTTTTATTTTCACTTTACAAACAGACACTACAATTTTATTTATATGTATATATTGTTAGTATACAATAACTGCCATGAGGGTTGTAATTCCTCACGCCATTTAGCAAGAACTAGATAAGGGGGTTAGAGATTGTTCAGTTTACATCTATTTGAAATTAAAATTCATGCTAGTATCATTCGTAGCAATTTCAAAGCATAGTATATGAACTTTTTATATAGTGTATGGCGTGATATTGCTACATTTTTTCTTTATATTCTTTTCGAAAGGGGATTCGAGTTCAAAACTTAATGTCACTTACTGATAATAATAAAAGCGAACATAACAATATCGGTTCCCGAAATGGAAAGAAAACACTTCAAATAATAGTCGGAACACTTATCCTAAACTCATACAAGTCAACTAAGCTCTTTCATGAAATAACTCTTCGACTTATTTGTGTAAAATTTCGTTCTATAATTTAAAGTATGACGTAATATGTACAATGTTAATATATCGGATCTCTCTTCACTTTTTAATTTAAATAACAACAATGGAGTTATTTCTAACTGGTGTTTTTTATGTCTTGTAAAATACCTCTGCATACAAAGCGACTTAAATGGAAGAAATTGTCAAATTCTTTGAAATTAATAATCAGGGCAACAGTCCAAGAACCCGATGCCGCCAAACTTTGGTAATTTTATAAAAGCTGAAAGTGTGTCTGCGTATGCCTCTAACATAGGTATTACAAGATCAGCCATTATTAAGTTCATACCGTGGTTGCTTTGGAAGTTATCAGCTTCAATTTGTCTGGCAAGATGAAAGAACTATCAATAGTAACTGAATACTAATGAAATATTTGTTGATAGCTGCCTTAATATCATATATACAATTCAGCTTTTGTACTATAAAGCTGACAAAAATACATTTTGTTAAAGTTTGAAGATTACGTAATATTTAATAACACGTAACTTTTATAGAAAACTATTAAATGACAGTTTCTTTAATCAAAGTTGTTCTGTCTTAGAAAGCTAAAAATGAAACGACCTTCACTTGCATGGGTCAAAATGAGGACTTATTCACTGTCATGTACTTTGGTTGTTAAATGAACGTATGAATGAAAAAAAAATGTAATGAAAGCTGAGGTCTCGGGTTCGAATCCCAAGTCGGGCAAAGTGATATTGGATTTTTCTAGTCATTATCAGCCCGGAGTCAGGAATCTGTGCCCGATATGGCGATAGGCTCGCCACCTATCACATTATGGGACGGAACATACTGGCGAAATGTGGGTGTCCAGGCACCTCTGCCTACCCCTTCTGGGAAAAAGGCGTGAGTTTATGTATGTATGTATGTAAATGAACGTATTCTAATATCTTAATGCCAGCTTTTGAAGCTACGGCAACCTCAATTCTCACTCGGAGCATGAAACTCAAGAACATATGTTACTTTTCATCTGATTTCTGTGAAAAAATGGTACTACCCTACTCTGACATTCATTTGAGCCTGGGTTATGTGACAAAAGCATGTCCTTCGTATTCTAAAAAAACTCATAACACATGACTAGCATATTCTGTTGAATTAGGATTATCTATTTTTTTTATTACAAAAGCATTTAGAGATACGGCAACGGATTTGCTCACAAAAATATACTTCTTATTATTAAAAATATATTATTCTCTTTATTTTATTTAACATATTTTTTCTATTTTGACATATTTTAATTATAAAAAATATACATATTAAAATATAAAAAATAATTATTTACTCTCCGGTAGTGAAGCTCAAGACCCAAGCTACCGGCGGTTAGGGAGACAAAGTGAGGAACCGCCTTACAATGCATGCCGTGTCCAGTAATACTGCCTTCTGTATTCAAATACAGGCTGTTGGGTCAAAAGTTGACTTTTGCCCAACAGCCAATTGAGAGCCTCTGTAGGTGTTGGTCGAGGCTCTTTGGTATCAACCCATGAGCAGAAACCGCAATCGGAACAATAATTGTTGAATCGACATCCCACATGTCGGTAACCTCGTGTGCTAAATCTAAATATTTAGACATTATTATTATACTTTTTATTAAATATACTACACGCTCTATATAATGTTGACTTACTTTTCCTGTCATATAAACTCTAAACTTGAGAGTAACTATGTGGAAAGACCCATATTCGCTTAGTTGCGTTAAAATATTTCAGCAAGAGTGTCAAAAGCGCTTGCAATCTCGTCCGGCGAAGTTTTGAAAGCCATCAACAGCTTGTTAGCGTTAGGCAAAGGCTTGTTGGGAAAAAAACCCGACATGCACGCGGCAAACAGTCGCCATGTTTTTGTACGTAACTTTACAAAATAGAAGCCGGGAGGATTTTGTTCGGAGTCGTCAGCAGTAGGCGTTGGCCGAGTCGGATGCACAAGATTAATTGTAGGGATTTTATGCATGGAATTTATGGCTAAGAGTAGTGAAGTTTGTAAATTATAATATAGTTCCTTCGGTGTTATTTTGGTGTGTGATTAGCGAAGGAATGCTTTGTAATGCGTATTTATATTTCCATTGAACTGCAGTGATGTATTAAAACTAAAATGGGAAGTGCCCGACAGTTTTTTTCTTCTGCAGTGTAATGTTAGTCAACAAACAAAGCTCTTTATCGTCGTTTCCAATAAATAAGCGCACTACAATACGAGTATAAACAATACAAAAAGCGGTTTACAAAAGTTCAACATTTTTAACCTGTGTTTTTCATAGTCGCAATCCGGAGTGAAAGGTATGCCACCAATTCCATTATTGACGCTAGTGTATCCGAATGACTGCGAGCCCGGTTTATTCGCACACACAGTTTAAGCCCACAGTGGCTCAAAGATAAGTGTAATTAAAAAATAACACATCAGCCAGCCGACGCGCTCGGCTGTGCCACGCGAAATGATTAATATTGCTATGGAGTGGATAGTTGTAACTTCTATTTCTTAGTGGCAGAATATTCTTTTCGGTTTGATAGCGATCATCGTAAGCAATTCAAAACCTGTCATAGCAACAAGCAAGTGCATCGCGTTTTGGGTGCAGCTTGAGCATGTTGAGTTTCGATTAGATTAACATAATTATGTTGGTAACTTGGTAATATTATCTTTCGGTCAATATGGTAAAGCAGTTTTCTGAAGTAAGTACCACGGGTTTTGGTTTCTTCTGCATATATAACACACTCACTCGCAAATACATTGTATATGAAAATAATTCTATTAATGCCTATGATCTCCAAAAAATAGGCACAGTCTAATTTCTCACTTTTTTGGTCAAGACTTCGTTTAAATCTTTAGGTAGTCAACACGTTAATATTTTTTTTGTTTTATACGTACCTATTATTTAAGCTGATTTTTTCCGAGCCATCTAACTTTAAGGGCTTAAAATTGTATTTTTAATATTATTAAAAAATAAAATGTAATCTGCATATTTATTACAGCTTGGTTGTAGCAGCTCTATGTAGGTGGCCCTCCAGAGCGCCGTCCTCAGTTTCACCACATACGCTGCTGAAATTGTCTGTTTGTACACTGTATTTAAACGTTAAGGCTCGGAAACTACACATCGAGGCTGAGAATAAATTAGACTTTAAAAAACTGTAGAAAAACATGCGACAGTTCACCCATGATAAATGATCATTATCTGAAAGTAGATTGTAAATTGGGATTTATGTATGTTCTGTTGCTGAATTTATTAAATTATACTGCGCTATAGCACAGATGTTCTTCTTTATTTTTTGGTTCGTATTCTTTTGAATATGTACGTGTTATTATGGTATAGTATAAAAACAGCAAATAAGAACACAAAAGGTTTTATAAGATCGTTCCTAGGCTTTGACAATCAATCACGAAAAAGACGGTGAAAATGGTATGAAAGGTGCATACTATTATAACAACTAATAGAGTGATTCTATTTGCAAGACTTTGACATGTGAGGGAAAGTTAAAGTTGCAGGAAGTCGCTGGATGCAGACCGCTTCCAACAGGTCGATGTGGCCACATCGACATCGATTAGATAGATCTCTCCCAGTGATCACACTGGGAGAGATCTATGTTCAGCAATAGACTTCCTATGCTAAAACATTGGCCTAACGGCGGCTGTGACATCGATGATACGAATAATCTAAATACAACCTTCACATGACCCGCATCCAAACCTGACGGAAACCGCAGTATTTTAATTCAAATTTAATTAATTTTACTATCCCACACAACATTGACTCATACTGTTAATTAATATTCAAATCCAACATTTCGAGTCTATGATAAACCGTGGCAAACAAAAGTAATCCTTATGAAAGGCGAAGTCATCACGCTTGTCATTCTCGGGGCTCTCTAATCTCATCTCGGTCACACTATTAAGCCGGGTGTACACACTTGGCCGCGCTCGCCGAGAGCGACTCGCCCTTGGCCCTCGGAGATCTTGAGAGTACCAGCCGAATCAATAAAACTGAGCTCAGTGTACACTACTGAGAAACCGTTGTTCATTTTAAAGTTTAAACGAGAATGCCCATTTTACTACGAAACTTTGTATTGGTGCGAACATTGTTTTGGCTCGATGAAACCTACTTTTTTGTGTAGGGAAAAATATATATTTTCAGTAAATATAAATATCATTACGACCCAGGTCCGGAGTTCTTGGAGAAATAAATTGAACTCTTTAATTTAAGAAAATATTTTTTCCCTTCAGCTCTGTGAGCAAAATGTAAAATGTGATGATAATTATTTTATTTAAAAAAAATCGGTCAAACCATAAAAAATTCAATAATATTTTGTAAGCAGTGTCAGTATCGGGAACAACGATATTTTTACCGATACCATGAATGGGCATGTTCCTTCTTTTGTTAATCTAAAAAGGTTGTAATTTTTCATTGTTGTTTATAGCTGTTTATTTAAAGATAATAAAGGTACCTTTAGAATTAATTTGATGAAAAATATTAAAGTTCGGTACTTTTTATATTGATACGAAAATGTCGAATCATGTCACAATGCTACCCTTATGCGCTTGCTAAACTGAAAAAATATCAATAATTTACAATGACGAAAGAGCTTGCATTCTGAACAAGCGTTTTAAAATGCTGTAAATAATAAAGTTGGCTTTTTATTCGTGGTACATTGACCATGCAAAATTTATCGAGGCGTGAGGTATGCACAACCAGCGGTAGATAACATAATCTAGCTTAAATTTTAACCATATTCATGGTTTATCCTAATTTTGTAATTATGGTTAATTAATTCCAAGGTACTAATCCCTATCAGATATCTACGCAGATGATTTTTGAATAGTGATTTACGCGGAGTACGGTGAAAACATTGTCTATTCTTAGATAACTATTTAGTTATCTCCGTAGCTCAGGTTTACTGCGGAACGATTCCAACGCTTCGGTTTCGGGTTCGAATCCTGGGTCGGGCAAAGTGATAGTGATCGTGAAGATGGTGGATTATTGGCTAATACTACGGGCTCGCAGTCAGGAGTCAAGAAGGTTGGAGTTTATTATATTTACTATTTAGTTACAATATCAAGTCGATCTAGACAAATTGCAACTAGTCCGATAATGGGCTGTTTCACCAATCCCAGTTGCAAGAACTAAATCTAAAGACCTTTTTATCAAAACAGCAAGACAAATAACCGTAGTTATCACTAAAAGTAATAATCACTCACCTCAGTTCTCTAAGAAAAGCGCCGAAGAACGGTATGAGCCGGCACTCAGGCATGGCGAGGGCTCGTCCCAGAGCTCGCTCATATTCAGCTGAGAGTAATGCTGCTGAGAGGAAGTTCAGTGCTGGCAGCGGCTCATCTGACAAGCTGTGCCAGAACGCCTTCAGCTTATTGGACCTGGAAAATGAGGAGTTATAGAGTTCGTGAGGATACAAAGACCAGATTAAATGAGTTAAGAACAGCTAAATCACTAGCGTCAAGCTCCGAAGTTTGATGTTCTTTGCTTGCCAATGATGATGCTGGTTGAAAGGAGTTGGAGTGGTGGGTATGCATCGGATAGTCTCTGTGAGCTAAAACCTAGTAGGCTAACCTAAGTAGGTTTAAAGTTCAGATCATCTTTTTGAGGCGATTTGCAATTGTACAATTATTTAGTTTTCTTTTTTATAACTTTTAACTTATTATATTTTTTATTTGCCAATATTTGTCTATCTCCTTTCTTACAAGAATATTATTTTGTTTAACACAGATGAAAAGATAGTAGGGACGTAGGATTTTCGGTTTCCAATGTCAAAATGCATAAAATTTACCTTAATAGTTAGCATTGTTTCAAACCCAAAAAAATTATTTGCTTCATAACTTGTTACACCGATTCATATAACTTGTAAAATCATACGCAATTTTTCAAATATTCAGGAGTTCAACATTTACGAGGTGCCAATTTGCAACTTTGTTGGTGTAGCAAAAGTTTTCTCATATGAATTTGTATAACCAGACAACATCTAATTTATTGTAGTTGAAAACAAATAATATTAGAATAGCAATTTTGCTTTCGAAGAGGTAGTAAGAAGGAAATATAGAGAAACTAGCGAACCAGCTCGCCTGCACTTTAGTGCTGAAACTTTTTGAGTCCAGAATAGTCCACTTTAGAAACATAAGAACTATTTCACGTTATAACTGTTTTAAATATTTTAAGTCAATGTTACTATCGTATTTTAAACGTCCATTCCTTTGAGTTTGAAAGAATATAAAATATAATTCATTTTTTTGCACATCCTTCATCCACAGTATTATATTCGGGGTAAAAGTAGGCTTTGTGTTAATCTAGGGTGTCAGCTAGCTACACACAAAATTTCATAAATAATTGCCCGGCAGTTTGAGCGTGAAGAAGTAAGACACACATTTTTGTGCATATAATATTAGTAGGATAACTTGAATGGGATTTTTCGCTTTACTCAGCACGCCTTTTCTCACCATCACCGGCAATGCAATATTAAGTTTACCCCTCTCGTTCTCAACCCTCTTTAACTTTAGGCTAGTCTTAATCCAGAAGCAATCGAGATAAATTGGTGTCAAGTATTTTGACTCATTTCGATAAATGTGTACATTTCTTTTGTAACGGCAATTTGGGAGCGGAGGGTAAGTCACGTATTTCTTCCAAAATAAATTGGATTACATTTAGAAAGGCGTATTGTGATTCGCGACGATTTAAGCCCCCGAGCACGTGGTACCGTTTCGGAGGCAGAGCCCAGAGGTACCAAAAAACAAACAAAACACTGAAGTACGTAATTGTTGTTAAATATGCCATGTATGTAGAGCGTACCGGACAGATGGGAGGAAATTACACTCGGTGAAACTTATTTATCTACTTGTTTAATGTCTGTGATTAAACGGTTAAATACGCAACAGTATATGGATTTGTAAGATAAAGCTTATGTATTAGTATTTCGTGCTCTAAGACCCTCAGTTACAATTTCAAAGATTTCTTTAATACTGATGAAATGTCTGTCAATTTTATTCTGAATATTCTATAAACAATAAGCATACAAAGGGTGATCTAATTTGAAATGAAGAGTTTGAACACAAAAAAAAAAACAATATTTCTATTCTAAATTTTTTTTTCTGAATATTAACCGCTTTAAATTCATTCCAAATATGTGTTTAAAATGATTTAAATCAAGCAAAAGAGTTATTTAAAAGCATTTATCAATGCACAATAAATTAAAAAGAAACGTAATTACAGTCCGGACCGAGACTAGAAGTTTTAACAATTTGGTTATGTCAGGTTACAATTTTCTTAACTCGCTAATTGTGAAGATTATTGAGGCACAGTCTGTACCTTAATTAAATAGTAGATCGGTTATTTTACTGCGCGCAAGTTAAGAAAAATTGAAAAAGAAAAGCAACAATTTTTTTATTTTCTTTTGCCAAAAATTCAGTGTAGAGACTAGAGAGCTAATCAACATGGACCTTCTTCAAGAAGTTCCACAGGGACTTGTTGACATCGACCTGTAGATAAATTGCGAGTTCTTGCGACATTTGGTCGTCTACCTATATTGTTTTAAATTTCTAGAGCTGAAATATTGGTGTAAAAAAATATTTACTAAAAGGACGTTTTTAATGGTTTTATATCTCCACTACCGGCCCGGCCCAGTTCCGTCCAGGTGCAGATACACTTTTCAAAATGGCGGCTAAAGTGTTTAATTTCCACTGTGAATTTAGAATATCGGGCAAAGCATCCCTCAGATATCGATTTTGAGACCAATCGGACCACGAAAAACGAATAAAATTTCCTCGTATTTGCTAGATTATGCACTGCTGCTTCTCTCCTATAGGTTATAGCGTGATGTGAGCGATCGTATTGCTTACCATCAGGCGAACGGCATGCTCGTCACGCTACTCATAGCAATACAAAAAAAACATATATTTGCAATAGATGTGGAAGAGAAAGATAATTACAAAACTTAGTATTTCTTCCATAACCTTCAGTTATATCTATAAATAAGCACAAAGACTTCTTTAAGTGCCCGTGGGGGCACCGTTGCCCTTTTTGAGAAACAATGACATGAAATTTTCATAGGCCCAAATTGAGTTATTGGCAATTGTTTAAAATAAAGTTGCCCGATTATTCCCTTCCAAGAATTTTAACATCGCCGCAACAGCGCAAAAAATATCCTAAGTTATTCAACGCTTTCATCTGAGTCTCGCCTCGGGTTTGACAGTTTAATGAAGTAAAAGAATTTTGATTTATACACCAGCGGAAGACCGGCGAGTGAGGATTAAAGTGTAAATGGTCGACATTGGGGGTCGACAGAGGCCTTAGCGGTCTTAACTGGGGCTCCAAAGTGTCTTCCTGCTTAGTTTTTTGATTAATTTCGCTTGGAACCGCAATTTTCACTGCTTTTTTGACGCGGTATGTTTTCGAGGTTATGAAGCCAATGTGAATAGAAATTTCAAGAACGGTGTGATTTGCTGAATAATTATTGTGTTATACTCGTATGGGTATTATCGTTTGAATTAAACTGAAGTGTTCATTGTGAATGCAACACGAAAAAGGCCTTGATTACTTTCTATTATCCTTTCTTCTGTCAGGAATGTTATGACGTAGAGTTTAAATGTAATGCCTCCTCTACACGATGGGCCATCGCGATGGTCCACTGTGATAACCCATCGTGTAGAGGGCGTAGTAGTGTCTAATGGCTTATGGCGCGTGCGAAGGTCTTGAAATGGCGACGGTGTCGGTTTTTCCGATGCACATCAAAGGTGATCACAACCGAATGTCACCATCGTGTAATTGCGTTTCCATCATTCACATGGCCATTGATGGCTAACTCGCTGGCCCATCGTGTAGAGGGGGTAAAATATAAGTGTAGTATAACATACGTAATGTATAAAGTAGTAGAAGTTCCGGTTAACAGCCAGTTTTATTAAATAATAAAGTAATTGATTAGCTACCATATTCCATCAAGCAATAATAATAATATGAATGCGAAAAGTTACTTCATATTGGCGCCTATGCAGGAACATACTTGGTGAGAAGAAAAAAAGTTTTAGCGAGTAAATCTATTATTACCTTGCGTTAATTTTCAATTTTAAACAATTATGTCGTGCAAATCCGTAATATATGTTTTTGGAATGGCCTGCTTAACTTCACTTGGTATTTTAATGAAAACGTGCATAATTATTGTTCCACAAAATGCGTGCCATGTACTTTATTAATAACATTTAACCAAAAATACTAAATATCTTATGAATGCGTCGAAATTCCCGCCAAAATATGTGCGCTTGGATCAAAACAAGGATCAAAACGGTAATGTTTTGGTCTTTAATTTCTACCTTTGGCAAAGGAGGCAAGTTCATACAGACATTAATATAAATAAATATTTACACTTATGCACTTCTAAAACAGAAATGAAAAATAAATAAACTTCATAGCTGGAATTTCTCATATTTTATAAATCGTTGTATTTTTAATCATCGCACTAAGACTGCACAAAGGAAACACAACGAAAAGTTTTATTTTCATAACTTTTAATATTCTGAACATCGTGTAACTTTTGTGTATTCAATTAAAAACGTGCAAATTTGCGTCCTAAATGCAACTTAAACGAGCAAAATTTTACTTCAGAGCAAGTCAATTTTAAATCCTAAACTGTGGATTTAGGTTGCGGGCGATTCATGTGTACTAAGAGCATTTAATTTGGGGGGTCAAAAAAAAAAGGAATTTATCTAAAACACATGCAAGGGATTGTTTATTTGAAGTGGGCCAATTTTTCGGCACGGCCATTTTTAAATTACATTAATAATTCCATTATCATTTCCAATGATCGTTATTAAGGCGAACTAAAGGGCTTACGGCACATTTATTTACCTAACGAAACGCAACAACAAATCTGTATGTTTACGTTCGTGTTTCTACAAGAAAAAAAGTACCACTCACTATTCGATATAATTACATACAGCATATGTACACATATGTGGCCGTTACGCTTCGACACATATTATTATGTGTTTAATTCATGTTGATTTGCATCATACATTCAAGTGCAAATAGAATAATATTATGCTATTTTTGATGTAATACGCTTAATTTGAATGATTATTTGTTATTTTTTTATTGCAATGAATGGAGAGACAAGCATGCCGCTTGGCTGATGGTACCTAAGCGATACGACTGCTCATGAATAGTAGCAAAACAAAACAACACCTTGAATTAGATTCCACTGCGCTCGCCACCCTGAGACATAAGATGTTAAGTCTCAATATGTCCAGTATCTACTCTCTACAATATAGTTCAAACCGAACACAACAGTACATTTACACTGCTGTTTGGCGGGAAAAATAGACATTGCTGTTGTACCTACTCAGGCGTCTTCTTACATTTGAGAGATCTACTATCAGTGAAATAGTTAAATTTACTCTTGATGTAACTATGTTTTATTCAATAATATTATACGTAAACCTTAGTTTTATAACACATCGTTAGATGATAGCTATGGATAATGTTTTAGATTTACACATACTTTACATAAAATAATAAAAGACTAAAATCGAAAAACACAGTCACGGGGGTCACGGCCCACCATTTCTGTGTCCGTCCCTGTGGTGCTAGCGGTCTGTCATCTGTCATACGTAATGATAAGGGTCTGAGTGCTGTCATGTTAATGTGGGCTGTATGACTGGCTAATTCGGTCATGATTTTAGTGGAAATCTTACTTACAACGGATCAAATTCTAACACCAAGAAGATATATTGTGCTAATACTGAGTTTACTGGAGTTATGTTTTGTGTCTAACTTCTCTTATTTGATTCCTGATGAATTTAGTTAAGCTGGTGTCCAGTTATTGTTTAGTACTTGATTCTGATACAGTACCTATATTTTCTGATGTAATTAGGATATGCACAAGAAATAGCTAAAGCGATAAGACCACCTATTGTGCTATGCATGAAGCTCTTAATTAATTTTGAGAGTAGATATGGTATATCGTACACAATATTGTATGAAAAATATATTTTAAAGCATATTAAAGGCGATACAACGCCAGTTGCTACGAAAGCTACTTTCTGTGTTATATCTGCCTGGATTAATAATTTTCAAGATATTTGTGTTGACTATAAAAACATAATAAGATATGTAATTATTCTCTTCGATATTACAATACACAACACTTTATTGAACACAAAGTAATAAATGTAACAGAGACCTTATAAGTAAGTGAACAATTGGCGGTCTTATCGTTATGAGTGACCTCTTCCAGACAACCACATCCACTTTAGAATCAGTCGTAAAAGAAAAAAATTAAAGTGGTTGAAACTTAAAAAAATATGTGTGCGTAATTTGAAAGATATTAAACTACTCTATCAAATAGAAATAAAGAAAAATAGCAATAATAATAACACGATAAGTAAAAATATAACTACATTTGTTATCGACACAGATTAAAAAAAATAGAATGCTGATGATTTGGAAAGAAAAATTAGAATATTTTGCAATTTCTTCAGTGACATTTAACCTCATCTCTACGAAGAAAAGGTGCCTTAATAGCATGATATTGCGCGGTGCCCGAGGGATCTCGTCCAAGCCGGGAACAATTAGACGGAGTAATATATTTTTGTTCACCAAAGGGTGCGTCGTTTGTTATAATTTAAGAGAAAAAATGTCGTTTTAATATGATATATGGGTTTTTTGTTAATCTACCGCTTACACGATGTGTGTCATTACTTATGTTGAGTTTTAATAGGATATCAGAACGGTATATTTTCATAATAGTATGATTAACGCACGTTATTCTTGTTTTTTCGAGAGGAAACCGCTCTAAATTTCCCTTTCAGGACCTCGGGGGTGGTCTGAAGTAGTATGTCTCCAGCCCCCATGGAGCAGATGTTAGAGCCTGGCCTGGTCTCTAGTCAATATCCTACGCTGAAATACCGACTTAACGCTCTCGGTAACCTTTCATGCGGCTTATGAGCGGGAGGCAACGTGGACTGGCGACAAGAGTCCAGTTAAATTTGCGGTAGCGCCCAAGGCTGTGTTGCAATAACGTAAATTGCCGATAAAGTGCCGTCGACTTTTAGAGAATAAGAATATATTTATTTATGTGCTTTATTGTACACCAAGAACAATACAAAAATACATTTGAATAAGTTCAATCGGCGGCCTTATTGCACAAGGCAATCATTTCCAGGCAACCTTTGGATGGAGATAAAAGAAAGGAGTGAGAAAGGGGAGTCTTAGGTGCATAGAGACAAAAATATATAGGCAACTATGTCTGTCTATTTGGACAGCCTATGTTGACGCAGTTGGTTAGACGCCGGCGATGCGAAGAGAGGCGAGAGGTTCGATCGCCCCAGGTATATTTTTTTCCTGTGGGATTGATTTGTAAATACGGAGTATCGTAGAAATCTCGCCTCAGATTATCATTAGAATTAAAACAGTTGCTGTATTGGGTATTTTACAAAATTATCTTATTTATAACTATATACGTCCTTTCACCGTCAGGGCTTAGCATCGTTTGACGTCATATCCCACGGTCGTCCCTTTTTTACCCTTTGCATTCCATTTTATATTTTTTTCAGCATTCATTATTTTTTCTTATACAAGCAGAATTAACATTCGTGCAAAAGGTTTTAATCCTTTTAAGAGTTTACTTTTTATGTTCAAGTGGCTCATTGGTATAAAGCGTTTCCGTATCACTAAGCTTCAGGACGTGGGTTCGTATCCAGGTGTCACGTCGCTAAAGTCACTACAGATAATCCCAAATCAATTCTTTTGAAGAGCTTTTGTCACTATACAATAGCTATAGCTGTCGCTAAGACAAAACTTTGTGGATAGCTAAAAACTCCGCCAAAAGATTCGTCATTAGTCGTATAAAACTTTTTATTAGTCAATCCTCTTTTGACCAACATTCTAGTAAACGTCTCCAGCGTCTTTAATGAACGATGAACCTATACAATGTTTACGTCCTAGTTTTCTTCCCAATTCCTTCATTAGTATTCAAGTCGTGTTATTCTGAATCACATAACATTGTTCATTTAGACCATATAGTTTAGTCAGTAGAGGGTAAATTAACGCGTGTAACAGTAAATTAATATTTGTACTTCGTGTCCTGGAGCTACACATCACGTAAATTCAATCTTCTATAATTAAATCATTCAAGGAATTTATTCACTTTGGACTTAGTCTGAGTATGTCCAGTTTTAAGGCTAGTATAATTTTTACATGTGATTAGGATAAAGGCTTACGGTCTTCATCTATTGAATTCAGCCAATAAAACACGATTACTAAGCTGTAACATTATGTGAGTAGTCAGTGACTTTGCTTAAAGTCTAACAATCCGTACGCCGTCGTCTCTCTCATATCACTCTTCCTTCGTTTTCAAAGATCAGCAACATACCTTTACGTAATTATTGTGGGTGTTTATAAGTAGCAGTAATCACTTATTATGAGCAGACCCGCTAACTAGGCTCTCACTTTTACAGGGTGACAAAAAAACTCCGATCGATAAAGGTTATCAGGCATAATTAATGTGTTCTATTTAAAAGATCCGTTACACACAACATGATAAAAAATATCCTTGTTAAAATAAATTAAAATATAATAGTAAAACAAGCAACGTGCGGCGCCACGTTTGAGAATTCTCAGAATGTTTGCTGTTGTTGTCGTCGGAACTTTAAACTTCACTAGATTCTAGTAGATCTATTAAAATATGTATATTACTTACGATCATTATAATCGCCTTTATTATAAACCTTTTTTGTATTTTTTTGATACTACAATTGCGCGTCTTGGATCAGACAGAGTTTTTTGTCATACTATACAATATATTAAGAATATCTATCGTCGCCAACTTAATTAAAAAATGGCAACCCCCAAACCTTTTGTATCACGTACCATTCTGTAACTCCAAAGGAGTGCAAAGATAAAACCTCACGCACATTTCACATAAAAGGTCCGTGATATGTAACAGCGGACGTGTGGAGCTCCCTGTCCATGCCCCGACACATGCCGAATGCATAACAAGCTGGCCAGGGCTTTTAATAAACCAGCAGTTTTGGACGGATTCATATCGTATTCAAGATCACTACGGAGGGCGGACAGCGAACGGGGTCACCTACTTGGACCAAGCTCCATAGCGATAATAGGGAATTGAAATGCCAGCGTAAGGATAGCCATTGAGTGTTCAGTATTATGCTCCTTTGGGGTTACAGTTGTGTTATAACTGAATTTTGTAAGAAATTTCATTTTGCTCGGTAATGTAGCCATGTAATGTTGTTATTGGTGTTTTAGGTGGCATAAATCGTGAGTAAAATGATTATCTTGGAGCGGAACCTCAACATCTTGCGTAACTTAGAGTATTTCAATTATAACTTAGAGTATTACAATGGAATAAATCTGGTACATTTATGACTAAAAGTCTACTACCTACCTAATACACGTGTTTCGTAGCAACTGTACAAATATCACGATTCAAAAGACTTGGAAAAACAGTTTTAATTATATAACTTTGATTTCTTATGCATAAAGACAGCTAAAGGCCCTATTGGGATTTGTTGTGTGATGTGTAAATCGTAAGTGTACGTCGCGTAATAAAATATTCCTTTAGCCTGGGTATTTGGCTGTCGGGGTAATCATGTTTTAGTACATCGTTTTCTTCAAATTTAAATAAATTATCTTGACAATAAGTTGAAAAAACAAGCTTTTCTTTATGATTTATGCTTTAAGAAATAGTTTGTCCCTTCTCGTGTTAACACTACGATACTGTATGTTGTAACTTATAAGATATTTTAAAAAAAATAACTTCATGTGGCCTGATATTGCTTGGAACCGCAACTTTTGAAAAAGAGGAGGATGGCCTTTGCCCAGCAGGGGGATGATAAAGTTAAAAAAATAACTTCATAGGAAAGTTCGTGAAAATCTTCTTTGGTCTTCTTGCGCAGTCTTGTTTCTTCTGAACGTAGATGTAAGTGCGGTTAGCAAGTAGTTTCCGCCGGCCTACAGTCTTTAAACAGCTGAAGGCCGAAAGAAACCCCTGCCAACTGCACTTAGGAATCTTCTACTCATCTTTCTATTCTTCTTCCGTCTTCTTAAATGTTGAAATTCTGTTCTTTTGTTTTTTTTTCCCAGGACATTATGACTAGTTTTGATACATAGTTATACTCCGTTGGTTTAAGCAGGTTTTAAATATATATTTTAAATACTAATATACATACATGCATATGTATCTACATACAAACATATAGATATACAGAATACCGACTAAATTAAAACATGTTTTGAGTCATGGGAAAATAAATGCTCTTTGAATAGATCTAAAGTTTTATACAGGGTTGCATCCCGATCTGCTTTAAAAATATGTGTGGTATCTCCATAAATTTTCCATTATCTACCATTATTAAAATCATATGAAGTCCACGAAAATCCGTTGTGCTTAGTTATTTCCGACCTCCTCAAGGCAAAAATACAAAAATATAAATGTTATATTTCTTGGTCGAAAAAGCGACGAATATCCCCTCGAAGAGGACCAACAAGGATATAAAAAAAAGGTGCGTTCGACCGTGAGGGAAATGCCGCGGGTCGAATGAACATTATGGGCGTGAGTGTAGAAACACAAACATTGACTATACAGGCGAATTTTAAAAAGCTCACACGGAGACAATTTTTCCGTAAAAATTTCGCATCTTTTTTCCCATCTGCTTCGTGTCATATATTGGAGTTTTGTATCACAGACCAATATACTAGATTATCTATCGAGTTTAGTTTCAAAAAACTTTCTTTAAGAGATGTATAAAAATCAATGATTGATACATAAGTTATCGATGTTAATGTCATTGTTTTATTGAACGTCCATTATTGTTAAATTAATATCTAATCAATTTTGATATAGCAATTTTGATCTTCGATTTTCCAATTGGATGGAAAATTGTTAATATTATATATTCAATTAAAGTCTCACGCTGCGCAATTATTGTAATATTTTTTTGCCAGTCACAATTTCGTATACGTATGTATGGTCAGAGGACCTGGTAAAGGTCGCGGGACGTCGCTGGATGCATGCTGTCTCCAACAGATCACTATGAAAATCATTAGGGGAGGCCTATGTTCAGCAGTGGACTTCCTTTGGCTGATGAATTAATGGATACGTATGTATGTACATACTTGAGCCCCGCCACGATCTCCATGGCTCCGTTGAAGTTGCCGATGTTCCAGCAGGTGAGAGCGACCCTGAGCACGCACACCAGCGCCGCCCGCCGCTCCTCCGCCGTCGGGTGCGACAGGATCAGCTCCGTCACCCACGCCGACACCTATAACAAGCATATGATCATCTCTACATGCTCGAAATACATTGGTGAATTACTAATGGGACTATAACAGAATCTATTAAGATGCCTCGGTGGCGTAGTTGTGCTTCGGTACGGTCACAAAGCTGAGGTCTCGGGTTCGAATCCCGGGTTGGGCAAAGTGATATTGGATTTTTCTATTCATTATCAGCCCAGAGTCAGGAATTTGTGCCCGATATGGCGATAGGCTCGCCACCTATCACATTGTGGGACGGAGCATATAAGGCAAAATGTGGGTGTCCTGGCACCTCTGCCTACCCCTTCTGGGAAAAAGGCGTGAGTTTATGTATGTATGTATGTATGTATTAAGATAGAAATCAATGTAGACAAGATAACAATATACCAACACAAGCTAAACCCTTTATTATTGCAAGCGTGTCACGTTTCGAGTTCAGCGAATACATACATTAAGCGTACAGCCATAATTAGGTTGATCAGTGAATGGATTATTATAGTAACTAGTGGCTCGACCCGACTCCGCCTGGTGCAGATACACTTTTTTGAAAATATTCTATCGCTGATGTTTATCAGTCATAATTTAGGATTCTAATGGTGGAAGAATTTATCAAATCACTACAATACAATCACTACAATAGAGTAATTACTGGACATATTGAAACCTAACATCAGTGAAATGCCAAGCATTGCTTTGTAATTCAAGGTGTTGTTTAGTTTTGCCACCGTATCGCTTACCATCAGGTGAACGGCATGCTTGTCTTGCCATTCATGGCAATAAAAAACAGCCCGGTAGTTTCGTAGTCTATCCAATGCAAAAAATCATTCCTCTTTATAATATCAGTATCGTTAAATGAATGTTTAAATAGCACTTTTCAAACCAACAATTGCAATGTAGTGACTTTTAGTTCGTAATAAACAGAACACGTAGAAGCAGTATTTCGTATTAATAAAACTGACAAACAAAACCGAGCAAAAGCTCTTTCCTCCTTCGTTTTTCGTGGAATATTTGCGCCACTTTTACTAGGAAATTCATTTACAGAACTGCTCAAGACGGGGAATATGTTTTCCCTAATGTTATTCTTAAGTCGTTGCTCTCGATGTATCACAAGTCTTGCTGTGTTGAAGTATGACCTTTGTTTTTGTGACGTTGCCGTGGGATTGGGTGTCAATTGTGACGTCATACCGCATTATCCTTTATAAACGTCACGTTTCAGGCCACGGCTGAAGAGGCACTAATGGGGTTAATGGGCTAAGATGTTTTATGGTTCCGTTCCTCAAATGGAACAACTAATTCCTTATGAAAAGAATTCAGCGTATACAACACTGGTAATTTTTATGAGATAAATAAAACAAAAACGCGTTATTTGGAGTTGCTTAAGAAGCCAGGTTTTAAACGAAATGACGCAGATGTGATGTCTTCCTTGAAACAAATATTTGTGTCACCAAAAAGAGTGATAGTTAACATAATAAACGCTTCAGAACGGTGCTGAATGATCTTTAGAATAGGCTCATGCTCAGCATTGGCCATTGACAATAAGTTTGCCTCCTATCAATTATTGTGTCTGAAATTTGAGTACAGCAAATCCTGGCCATAGTAGTACATCTACGCATTCAATTTAGGATGTAAAGGTCAGCATATGTAAATAACCCTCAACATCATTACACGTGTCATACCTCGTTAAACCTCCTGATGAGAGCTCGAACAGTGCTCTTGGTCTGTTGTGTGTGAGTGGGGGGCGTCCGCCGTATCATGTGGCGTTCGCTCACCGCGCCCAGGACTCCTTCACCGCCCAGGTCCAACGTCACCTGACGCAGGTAGTCTATTGGAGGCACCTGGAAATACAGGGAATGGTGACGTCGTTGAAGATAGAGGCCGTTTTCATGGAATAGGAGGCGATGAGCAGATAGGCTGTGTGATGGTCAGTAGTCACCGCGAACCATGAAGACCCATAGCACCAGATAATAACATAAAATAAATACGCCCAACAGGCACAAACACAGTTCTGGACCCATGTTAATATATAAGGTTTTGAATAAACGAGCGATTTTTTGGTTTCATTCAAGTTGTAGATTTTTTAGCCTGTAATCAACTCACAGTCATAGGTTTTACAAAAAATGTGTTGTGATGTCTCTAAAATAACCAAAATCAATCACATTTTTGTAATTATCTTAGAATATCATGAGTGTATCTTTTAATAGACTTTTATTTACTACAGTAATTTATATATTTTTTAATATCGCGATGAAAACGTTTTAAAATTTTAAGTATACAGTGGGATGTTAAGAAATCACAAACACATAAAAAGACAATTACAAGGCTAAGGAATTATATTTTTAATTCTTATTGTCTTTTTTATTACGCCGCGGTTATAATTAAAACAGTATTCTGGAAACTAAACACAAACAAACGCTTTTCAATTATCTCTATTGTTTTTAATGTGATTGGCCGCGCCTAACAATTAATTTTCATGAGTGAAATGTATTTATTTACCTATTCTACTACAGTAAAAGCGACCTAAAAATTCAAGTGATGAATACTTAAGTACGCAACTTAACATAGAAACTGAGAAACGAGTGATGGCGTATTCGATGTTCCAAATGTAATCAATGTGATAGCCGGTCAGAGGTATTATGACTGCTGGAGAAAGGTCTCAGGAAAGGTAAAGGCTTTTACAACCTTTTTACAATACTTACGCAGCCTGGAGCCGACAAAAGATGTCCTTTAGCACTTTAGTAAAACTACCAAAGGAGGATCAATCTAAATAACATTTGATCCCAGGATTTAAAAGAACAAATTCCTCTCTAACCTGAATGGGCAATCAGTCGTTTAAGAGTAACATTTTATGCAAAAGGTTCGTATATTTTCAATATTAATTCGAAGACAAAAAAAAAACAAAAAAAAAAAAAACGAAACTTAACGCCCTTTAAGTTCACTTCAAACTTATGATATCCTGGTACTTTGATAATTACCAATCACTTCCCAATTTATAGATAAATAAACTAACCAGCATTCTTTGTAATTTTCAATAAGACGAGACAAGTCGCTTAACAATATGAAGTCCCGGTACTTTGGGTTGAGCGATGAAGAATTTTCAAAGTTCTACACAGGTGAGTCCCGAAAGTCTGTAAAGAGCCATTCGCCTTGGAGTCGCGGTCCCACCAGAGAGCACTGCACGACAAATTGTTAGTGGAGTCCGCAATTAAACTACTTCATGTAGAAGAGAGCCAAGATGTCACAATTCTTTAAAAAAATTGTTTCCTTTTTGGTCATATAGGTAATCAAATAGCGCTTTTGACAAGTCAAATACACATAATGAATTGTTATTATAATTTTTACTGGTTATGTTTATATTGGCTCGAAAAAAATAAGTATCTTAATTCGCTTGATAGTAAGCAGAGATCTGAAAGAGTGTCTACCGGCATGATGGCATTTGTATTTATTAGCGATATTAATAGTGAAAATTGCAGGCACAAGAGAATTGATACATTGTAAGACCAATATATTTTAAATATGGTGGGTAATGGGCTGCGTAAATAGTTGTACCGCATCTCATAACTTTGATGTGATCAATAAACCTAGGAGGTGTTTCAATCGACCAAACATAATAAGACAACTTGCAGAATAGACACATAGTAAACTAGTAAAAGGTCATCTATTTCTTATGCATTCTAATATATTATAATGTATGTAAGCCGATTATTATTTGTGCCCGATATGACAATAGACTCGCCCCTATCACATCGTGGAACGGAACATACAAGGCGAAATGTGGTTGTCCTGGCACCTCTGCCTACCCCTTCAGGGGAAAATGCCTGAGTTTATGTATGCATGTATGTAAGTTGTTAGTTTTGCAATAAACATAAATAAAAATAAAATAAACGAGCATATACTTCGGTTATTTTTTAGTCAATTTATATTTAATCTTATCCTTTGCCTATATTTTTAGAATTATACATGTTTTATAAATGTTTAAGTGTTTTCTACTTTGTTTTTTGTTACTTTGTTTTGTTTTGTTTTGTTTGTTTCTCGGCTCGGCAAAGTGACTGAATTTATTATAGTTGGAGTACAGGTCAGAATATAATTTAATTATTTATCTCTTGTCACAATCATGCCTCCTGCTCGACATCTGAATTAAATAAAAAAAAACAATAACACATTTTTGCCACACAATAGATGTCCTTGAATAGGGGCATATTTTTTCATATCTCCAATTCAGATTAAAACTAGGTAGTATTTGTTTCGGGGCTGGGTGCTTGTGAGCCCGAAAAGTCTTTCGTAGTTTCCGATACCCACGATATAAGAGTCGATCTTATTATGGATCTTAGTATAACAAAAATGTATGTGACTGTTGGGTGTTTTTATTTATTATTTATTAAATTATATATACTAGCTGTTTGATACAAATTGAAGCGACAGAAGACGAATTTAAGACTAGATTTGTCTATCATCTTAATCTTGTCTTGGTGGTTCCCTACTGCAGCGCGCCGTCCCGCCGGTCAATATACTGGATGCAATAAAAAGATTTATGGATGCTTTTACCCACATATTGGATGTTACTTTGCACAACAACACAGGAGAAAGGAGTGGGGCAGTTAGATACTGATTATTAAGAATAAAAAAAAGTATAATAAAAAATAACTAATGACATACGTATTCTTGTGACAAAATAAATGCGTAATGCGTAAACTTTTTTGCGTCGATTAGATACAAAATTATTCTCTGTATCAGCCCATATAGGTACGTCCCACCGCAGGGCTCGGGCCGTCTATTCAATTGAGAGTACGATTGAGAGTGGTTAGTGGATACAGTCCATCACGTTGGCCTAGTGCTGGTTGGCGGACTAAACAAAATGATTATTAATACGCCTTTAAAATCTAAACGCTCATTTAGACACGCGGGAACCATTTGGAACCGCAAAATGTGTGAAGTATTATATGTATAGATAATATAATAAATAGTAGTAAGCAGACACAGAGGTTAGTAAGCGATTGGGTTGCGCGGATATCGAGAATTTGGAAATGTTGAATAACTTGAATAACCGTTACACGGTTAGTAATAATAATTGACTAACCGTGTTGTTATGTTTGAGCGATTACCAAAATGCATATATACCTATATATGTATATAATCACGTGGCTTCCACGCGATTCCGAAATGTGCTGTTCCCACTGTTTCTGAACGCAGGCGAAATGCTTTTTATATAATCGACTTACGGGCGATAACTTCAACAATCCATAAAATTAAATCATTTTCTTCTAATATTATTTCAAGGCGGTGGATCTGTTTAATATAAATCTACCAAAAATATTATATCTTCTAGAAAATCGCACCCGCGATTGTATTTCAGACTAGCCCGTTAAGTTCTGTGGCGCTACGAAACTTGGAACAAAAAGTAACTTAAGATTTATGACTTGGCGAAATTTATATTGGACGCAGCAAGTCGGAACAATAGTCCGTAACTTACAATGTTCAATGTTGAGGGAGCTTAGAGTGGATATTGAAACAATAAGTTCTAGGTTTGATTCGCCAGTTTGAAATTATTTTTCGCTAATCTGATAGAAATGTGAGAAAGCATCTTACTTTGTGTAAGGTTTTCAGATTCAAAATATTTTCTAACCAGGTATGGTATGAAAAAACAAACATTGATTTCTATATAGTTTTTCATAATATTGTTTACTCTTTATGTTTCAATAAGCAAAGAAAATCAGTAACTTAATATATTTTTCTAACACACAATGGTTTAGTGAAGTGAAGTGCTGATGGGCCCTGGTATTGAATCCAAGTTTGGTGAAGAAAATCTCGAGTTGTACCATTCGATAGAAGCAGCACGAGTTTGGGCGGGTTAACGACCTTTGCCCGTTTGATCTAATTGTAATTTGGCTAATCAAATTCCAAGACCAGTACACAATGTGCATCATGCAGTAATAGGACATATACCAGCCGACATATCGTATATTTAGCAGTATAGAGCCAAGTGGTCTTGTTGTCAGTCGTTAAAGTGTCAGTACAAATGGATGGGTTCTTCCACCACTGTTTTACAGAAAACCGACGTGAAGCAGCATATGTCCTCACACGTTCTCATTCGCTAGTCGCTGTTCTGTCAATGTCAATGTAATGTCAGCTTAATGTCTGTTTACATAAGGTATATTTTAAAAATTTCTAAAGTCTAATAACTGCTGGACTTCGTCCATTGAATCCTCTTGCCGGAGACCTTAAAGCTTGTAGGATGATCAAGTCCGTCTGAATAGCGATTAGCGCTCACGTTTGCTTAAACCATTTGGTCATATATATGTGAGTGACTTTTTTGGATCTTTCTGTGTACTTGTATCAGCCTCTATACGTTCCACTGCAGGGCACGGGCCTCCTCTACAATCAAAAGTGCGATAGACAGTGGTTAGGCCTTATATTTCACCATGCTGGTCTAATGCAGGTTGGCGTACACATTCTGTATATGCCCGGCTACAAGTATAATGATAAAGTTTCGCGGATCCACGACAAAAAAAAACATATCTATATTTAGATATCTCTGCTCTTACCATCACGCATTGTAGTAAATTTCAGTCGTATCAGTATATAAAAAACAAAAACTCCAGCAGCCTAGTTACAAAATAGGCCAAATATGACAAAAACATAGGAAATGTAAAAAAAGTATTGTCTCGCGATTTTGCCCGCAGCAGTTTTCTAAACCGACGGCAGCCGCGAGTGTGCCTCACGTATCCATAATGGTTGCCATTGCTAGTTTGATATTTGTTTTAATTGCCGTACAGAGTCTAGATTCCGTTGTGGCCTTGTTACTAACTCGCTGAAATATATAACACTGTCTGCGCTTGCCCCGAGCAGTGGATAAATGGGCACACATTTTGCGAACCCTATTCTTGTATTTGACAGAGGTTAATCAAGATACTTTTTTGTAGTAGTAAATGAGAAGTTATTTACTGATGGCAAACATGGACATCTGTAATCCCATATTACTCACTGGTGGTAGGTCTCTCATATGTGTGAGGCCATCTGGGTGGGTACCACCGCAGTGTCTATTTCTCCCGTCAAACAGCAATGTAAATACACTGTTGTATTTCGGATTGAAGGGCATTGTAGCCAGAGTAACTACTGGACATATTGAGACTTAACATCTTATGTCTCAGGATGGCGAGCGCAGTGGAATGCCAGGCTTTGCTTTGTAATTCAAGGTGTTGTTTGGTTTTGCTACTGTGTATGAGCGGTCGTATCGCTTACCATCAGGCGAACGGCAGGCTCGTCTCGCTGTTCATCGCAATAAAAAATATATATATTATAGATGTAATGCAACACTTGATGTGGTAGTTAATTACATTTTTGTCCTTCTTTTAAATAGGTCTTTTAACAAAAATCTACTTATAACAGTTTTAAGTCTAATCAAAATTACGCAAGTTGGACACATTTACAAGTTTACAACTGGGAGTAATTATCGAGTAACAGACAAAACGACGCAAAAACATGAATTAGACATCACCGCCATTATAATGAAGGCGTGCGAAAGAGATAGTGAGCAGAATACACTACGTCCCCATTTTCACTTATAAACTTTAACAGTTATAAGATCTTTAAACTAGTAATAGCTTCTTCATTATACAACGTCTTTTAAAAGTGGGATAAAGGTGTCTCATTTTAAATTTACCTACTCTTGTATACAAGGTACTTGTATATAATATTATATTTAACCCACATGTTTCTCATCACAGCAAATTACATTGTACATTTGAAATAAACAAATAAATAAATAAATAATAAATAAATAACACCCAACAGTCACATACATAGTCCTGACCCCACACTAAGATCGAGTCTTGTGTCGTGGGTATCAGGAACTACGAGAGACTTTTCGGTCTCACAAACACTCAGACCCGGAAGAAATATTTGTGGGCCGCACAAACATTTCTCTCGGTGCGGGGATCGAACCCGCGGCCTCTCGTTTCACAGGCGGCGTCTAACCAACTGCGCCACGGAGGCTGTCAAAATGATCTGAGATGAGGTATTGTCAAAAAACGTGCTTTAGTTTTCACGTTTTTTGGCCACCCTGTATAGATACGAGTATTTTCGCCGCTTAGCTGAACTTCAGTTCAGTTCGCAAATTTACCTAGGCGGTAAAAAAAAAACTCGTACCTATACGGTTTGATCAAAAGCTCTGAAAACTAAAATCTCGATTTTTGACAAAACTACCAGGCAGTTTGTTTTCTATCTTGGTACAATGTTATCTGGGGTTTTTGATGTCACATGTGAATATCAGCCTGTATAAAATGGTATATCATAAATCTAACCATATGACTCTATCAAAGGAGGGCAGAAATGGCAGGGGCAAAGATAATTAGGTCTCCGGTAAACACAGAGCGAGTAAAACGTGTCAGCAAAGATGTTACTTCACGCCTTTTGAGCCAGCCCATTCTTGCCGTAGATACTCGTTACGACGAGGATCTACAACTTAATTACAACTGCTATTTAACAACGGACTTACGTGTCGCTTTCGAAGCACGAAGTAAATGACTTCAACTTAGCTGATAAGAATCGGTGTGATATTGCAAAAATACTTTGTCGTTTATTTAACTGTGCCATTACAGAACGGGTGTGTGCCCAACGTGATTTTGGATCGCCAAGATTTTTGAAATCTAAAAACCAATTTTTATATTTTTCAATTTTAATATTTACGAATTTCTGTAGAACGACAAGACATCTTATTTTTTTTTAAATCATATCTAATGGCCACCTGCCATATTTTTTAATTTATTAATTAAAGATTTTTTATAGTTATACAATTAGTTAAAATATTATTGTAAAAAATAATTTAATTAAAATGATCATATATGACCTGTACAATTAATTAAAAAACAAACACAAAATGCATTTATGATAAAATAGAAACTTCTGCACATAATCACATACTCTCCAAGTCATTGGTTTAACGCGTTCGTTGCCTTTTCATCACTCACTAAATTTTTAAAGAAAATCTCTACGCCTCTAGCAGAAATATACTGCAGGAGTGTCACCACATTCCTTTTCTTATCATGGTACCGGTGTAAAGTGACAACTATATTAGATGTACAATGCAGTGCAGACCTGATAGGAGTAATCACCGGCGAAACCTGGCCAATCTAATTATGTCGACGTGCTCCTCAGTGGATATACAAAGTTGATGTGACCTATAGGCATAAAATTACACTACGTATACTATACGTCCTTGGTATTAATTCGATACGGCAAAAAAATTAATAATACCAAAACTGAGATTTCGTTTGTTTCAAACAAACTAAATAAGAGTAAAACGTAACCACCCTGTGTAAGTACATTTCACTGACCTGTAGATCCGAATAGATAACAAATTGGCAACGTCGCGCGCGGCGCGGCGTGTGTTATTGTGGCGCCGCGCCGCCAAGGCCACGCTGCGCCGGCGGCAGCGTGGCTTTGGTCACCACGCGTAGTTAGGTACTTTTGAAGTACGCGCACAACATACTTTACTTAGGTGCACTAGATTTTTAAATTTTGGAATGTCCTCCATTTACATGAACGTACAAGTTATAGCGACGGACAATATTACTATTGTTTAAATTGTTATTAAGTCAGTGTTCGAGACCAGCCACTTTAGTTTTTCAAATGCTTAATAACCCTATTTCTAGCTCTTTAATAAGCCCCGCAAAAAGAAATCCAAGGGATTAGGTCCGGAGATCGCGGTGGCCACCGTACAGGTCCTAATCGACCGATTCATTGTTGGCTAGCAGTCAATAACACAGAAACACTAACACTAAATAATAATTATTCGAAGTTACGTGTCCTGTCACAATAAAAAAATAAATAATGTCTTAAACTTATTTACGAGTAGTGTCAATAACAAGACAAAATTAAAATTATCGGCGCGAGATCGGCAAGATCAAAGCGGCGCGGCGCGGCGGCGCAGGAGCTTCCGTGTTGCTACATGCGTTCTGAAAGGATACCGGCGGCAGACTAAAAACTATTTTTTAGAAGTCAATTACGTACATGTCACACACACACATACTGACCTATTTCTATTTATTTTACGCACAGGATGTTTTGCTATGTCGCTCTCGTAATGAAAGTGTAAGTGTGTGTGTATTTATTGCTTTCTTATTTGCATCGCCAACTTTTAAAGTAATTTAGTTGTACTTATTTATGTGACTTGTGTCAGAGCGGCAACAGCGCATAGATTTTAGTAAGATTTGTCGTTTTAAGGTGAATGACCTATGCGTTGGACGTAATCAGCTGTTAGAAAAGCCACAGCGTGTTCAAAGAGGGCAAAAACTTAAAAAACCATTTATGGCTAAACTATTGTTCCTATTTAATTGATTTTTAGTACATACCTTGAAAATAGTGCCTAGTATATGACATATGTAGTTTAAAGAAAAGTCGCTCGGTTGTATCAATGTTGTATACATATGAACATGGCACGTGACACATGCGTGGGTCGCTATGGCGGGCTTTGCATCTTGGGAAATTATTAATATATTATACAAGGTATATCAAGACTGCTACCGAAAACGAAGCCGGGTGGTAGATTTAGTGCCTACACAAACACAATACAAATAAAATTTTCGCAAAAATACGCGACTATTTTTTTTATGATTTTTTGAATATCGTAATTTTTGGGTGATAAATCCATAGTTTTTGCTAAAATAATAATTTAAACTCTTTTATACGTTAGAGTCCTTATAAATAAAAGGGTATACCTTCCTTTTCGGTAGCAGTCTTGAGATACCCTGTATATCATTAAAAATATCTGCAGATCCGGTCGACAATAAACTACTACTCTTTTGTCTTTTATGAGACTATTTAGTTAATTTCCGGAATTCAAACTACTGTTTCAATGAAATTTCCCAGTGATTTTATGAATGAAAATGGTAAAACAATCCGCACCCGATTAGATCCAACATTTTGATATATCAAACGCATTTCTACTAAGTTTTTGCTAAGCTCTGAATAGCTTCAATAAAATTATAACAGGTATGTAAACAAAAAGATAACATGTTCCAAATATATTAACACAAATTCCACCTTATTCCTGGAGCTTAAAGTAGCTTTTCACATAATATTGTCTAAAGTTATACGACGTTTTAGAAGTAACGGCCGGTGCGTGACTGAAGGCGAAAGAATGCTTAAAGCACTCTTTTTTGGTGCCATTTTCTACGCGCTCATGTTGTATCTAGTGTATATTTGATCGAAGACTGGTATAATCTTTTTTTGAAAATGAAGACTCAATAATCCCTTCATGGATTCACTTTGAATACTATAATCAAATTATTTACGTGCCTTTGAAGGGATCCCTGATTACATCGTAAGGAAAATCAAGGCGAGTGACCAATAAACTGGGAGAAAATCGAATTGTTTCGCCCGCTAACAAGATTAGCGAGGCCCCTAATAAATACAATTTAGCTAGCCAGGTTTGTATATTTATTTTTTATACATGGGAGAAATAGGCAAAGGAAGTGAAGATCATTCAGCTTCAAACATTTAGTTACTGCAACCTCTTTGAAACTTTTTCATTAATATTTTTTACACTAATTACGTTCCTTAGTAGCAGATAAGAAAGACCGAATCCATATGTTTTCGAAAACGTTTATAATAATCCTAGGTTCTTAAACCTTAGTCCTCAATACATATGAGTGTTGAAAGAAGCTTATTGCATATTCGATCGAAGAATGAATAATTAACATTGTTACGTAATAATGAATGAATCAAATCATTGTTTTCATCGGTAATCATCAAGAAATATGATTCAATGTTTTCAGACCGATGAACAAAAAACAATATTTTCACTGACCCAGCATAATATCTACACTGCGCCTGATGGTAAGTGCAAATGCCATCCAGGCAGAGTATCGAATGGTATCAGACGGCAGTCCCATGCCATTCGATACAATTATGCCGGTCTAAGATGCCTCTTCACAAGTTGAATGAATCACGCGATAATCTACTAAAATTGTATTTCAATGGCTCTACCGCTTTATAGCTGCGATCACGAGTTACTAATAGTACCAGGGCTTCATAAATCAGTAGGAGAACGCTGTAACACTGAGCGTACAATGAGTTAGAACACGTGATCAGAATAAAAAGTAATTCATGCGATGTGTGAACGAGACGAGATATATGTATAGCCGTTAACAAAAAAAAAGGACAGACGTAGTTTCGTGTGTTCGTGTCTAACGATCACATTTCGATTGTATTACTTTTGAAATTTTCTTTGTAAGAAAATAGGAATTGTACACACGAAGCAGTTTAAATTATCGATTTAGTTGAGATTGAAACATAGTTCAAGGCTCTGTTACGTACGATTGCTTCGTGCCTGAGGGACATAATGGAATGAGTCAAATATTTACGTTAAATATCATTGTTAGGAAGTTCATTGTGAAGAAGCATTTAACATGGCTATATCAAAGTTGAAAATTTTGTCAACTTTGCAGGCTTAATAATGTACGAAGGCTTGGTCTGTAAAAGTGGCACTTACTCAAATATTTTGTAATTGATGACACTCATAGCTCAAAAATCCATAATATAATTTGTTAAATATTTTGAAATTGGTGGTAGGTCTACCAAATATGAGCGGCCACCACAGGTAGATACCATTGCAATGTCTATTTCTTTCACTAACCAGCAGTATAAATGCCTTATTGTGTTCTCGTTTGAAGGGCATTGTAGCTAGAGTAACTACTTGACAAAATGAGACTTAACATCTTTTGTTTCAGGATGGCGAGCGCAGTGAAATGCCAAGCATTGCTTCGTAATTCATGATGTATGATTATGGCTTTGTCCATGGGCGGTCGTATCGCTTACCATCAGGTGAATGGCATGCTCATCTCGCTGTTCTTGCAATAAAAAAATATATATGTTACTGTAAAAGCTCGAACTGCAGTAAATCCTAAGATATTCCAGTAAAACCTAAGATCTACCAATTCCTAATGGTAAATGTCCCAAAAGGTTTGCGATTCGAACTCTTACCACCATTCCGTTGGTAAATCTTAGGATTTACATTAATGGCACGGTAAATGTTGAAAAACAGGACAAGGATTCAAAAAATGTAATTGTAAAAAAATGCTCGACATAAAAATGCACCTGCAGATCATCAGGATTACTTTGTAATTCTAAATGCCACAATGGTAATCCGTGTTGTAACAACTGAAATATTTTTTTATGTACCTTACCCATTAATCGGGTGAGGTCTAGAATACGTTGGCACGAATTGTGGGTAGGTGGGGGTGGAGGAGGTAGGGGGGAGTGCCCTAATTACCGGGTACCACTCCCATGAAAAGGTAACGCACCATTCCTGAGAAAACCCAATTAAAGTAACCTAACCTCAAAATACTTGTTGTCAAAACAAAAGTTGCTTCTGCAACGTCTCCGGCGCTGCGGGAAGTGCAGCCCCTTCGCCCTGCGTAACAAAGGATAGGCACCAACGCTCACCTCCGCAGCTTCGGCTTGCTGGTCGCCTACGGCGACCAGCCTCATCCGCTACGGCTCGCATGGTCACCTATCCTTAGTTATGGCGGGCGGGGGCTGCTCTCCCTCCACGCCTCCGGCTTTTTATAAACACTCTAGGGGTAGTACCCAAAAGTCTACGTGAAGTAGGGGTGCTCTAAGTCGGTTTTGGGACAAAGTCCACCTATTTAACCCGCAAAGGTGTTACACTACTAGTAGTTTTTACTCCTCCAATCGTGCCAACCTATTCTAGACTACGACCTATTAATCAATTACATTTAATTGTCTTTTTTTACTTCTAAACCAAATAATAAGAAAAATAATTATTAAGTTAGACTAGCTTATGTAAGCATTATGTTTGTACTTCGTTGTTAAATTCCAAATAGAGAACTACTGATTCAGTTTGATAGATATGATAGAGATTGAGATATTCAGAGATATACGTTATGTGTTTTTTCAAAATAATTTAAATAAGTTGGTATTAGTTTGTACTTATTACTATCATTTGATACCTTTATAATACTATGTACCTGTTTTGTTTAATAGTTCATAAAAGTAAATAATTAAGAATTACTCATTGTTTTATTCCTAAAACCAACATTTACCAGCTGACAGTGGTAAAACCTAGCATAAACTGAATTCGAATGGTAAAAGCTCGAAAAAATCGTCGTATTTACAGAAATACTTACATTTACCAACTAATGTCGGTAAATTCTAAGACTTACACTTAAATCTTAAGATTAACCGTAGTTCGAGCTTTTACAGTAACATATACATATTTCGCTACTACGAGTATTACGTTTGGTCAGATTATTGGTCAGATACAATTTTGTATAACAGTTGATGACAATAGGCTCCCCAAGTTTTAAAAGTCTTCTATATACCTTAAAGGTAACGCCAAGTTAAACAATATAAAAATGGCTCACCTGATAAAATAGTTGATATTCTGTGTCGGTTAACCGCAGCGCTACTTCTTCAGGGTAGTGCAGAAGCGCCTTCAGTGAGATTAGTTCCTCATAATTACTATCTTCAGATACTGAACAACCTGTACAAGAAGAAATAAAAATTCAAAAGGCTAATCGTCGATTGGTCAATTTTTGAATTCCTGTACCTTGAAAATATAGAACACAGACACAAAAGTAGTTGCATTCTATATTTAAACTCTAAAATATGTAGTCAATATAATCATATAATATCATCAGTCAATATCATCATGCACGGGAAGATTGCTGCAAAAAGGGGTGTTGGCAGAAGGCAGTACTCATGGTAAGAGAATCTGCGGGACTGGTTCGGCTGCAGCACCACCTAATCAGAGCAGCAGCTTAAAAAGTTAAAATTGCCCTTATGTTGTCCAACTTCTGATAGGAGAGGGGCTCGAAGAAGAAGACGTCATTAGAAAATAAAAAGTCTTTAAGTTAGTCGTACTGACTTGACTTATGGACTTAACTTAAAACCTAATGACTAGTAAATTAACACCAATCTACGTCTAATTTCTCATAGGTACTAGATATGATGTGGTGAAAAGTTGCTGGAACGTCCTGAACGTTCGAAGTTTTAGATTGCGTTTGGCGTCTAGGGATATTGCTGGAATACTGCAACATTTGCTCTATTATGGAGAAGTGCGAGCATAACCAGCTAGTTGACAGTTGTGTATTAAACTTTTCAGAATTTCATATAAAAAATCAGTGAAACTGACTATAAAAATGTATACTATACAACCTGTATATGTTATGTATATGCTATCAGCCAATTATTACCATAAAATCTTTGATTAAGTAATAAAGACATGCACTAAATATTTATCCAATATCGTAGACATATGTACTTATATGAATATTGGATTTGTATTATTACTTACCGTCATCATTGTCGACACCATGCCCTGACGAGGCACCACTCGGGCCAGCTTTGGACCCTTCTCGCATCTCACAAGCACTTTCAAACTTAAAACATTTACAATACCACTAAAACATAATGTTCACTTCACATCACTTTCACAAAACTTAATAACGCCATCTTTTGACACTTTCATGACTTAATTGAGCACAGCGCCACCTGTTGTTGTGAGCAGAAGTGTTTTACACGTGCCATTTTTCTGCTGTTTTACCTCAGTTGTTTACCTGAAAAAAAAACATTTTGTGTTAAAATAAAATTGCTTTTTAAATTGGACTCGAAGATTAGTAAAGTGGTCGGAAGATTGTGTTTTTTCCTTATCATAAAAATATCACATTATATTGGAAAAAGCTGGTATAATAAATTGTCGGTAGATAGTAGATAAGTGATTTTGTTTGATCGTTAAATTATTCTTTTTTGATCTAAATATGGTCATTGCCTATTGTATACAAATAGTCATATTATCCATCATTGAAGAACGTTCTAAAAGAACTCGCCGCGTCTATTTTTAATAATTTATTTATTAATTATTATATGCACAATATTTTTTTCGTTTTAAAGTTAATTTTGACGTAGCAGAAACTATTAAAATTCTAGTTAATGGGTGTGTGTATGCGTGTGTGTGAGCGAGAGAGAAATACAGAAGAAAACATACGCTTTCTCTGCACTTTTTAAGTTTTTGAAAATTTTCGAGAGTTCCAACATTTAAAAAAAGGGAAAACCAGCTATCCGCACTTTAGACATTAAATAAAACTTTATTTCTACAATACATATTGCCACAATCCACAGTTTTACGGTCTTAAATATTCCCAAACAAAGCCGCAATACAAGGCACACTAAAGTAAATACAGACGGCTCGTCAGAATTGATTCAAGTTGGTAACTCCGGCAATTTGTTAGCAAGTTCCGTACAGGTGCGCGGCATGGTTCAACGAAAACAAACAAAGTTAAACGTTGAGAGTGTACCAGGACTACGTTGCTTAGTAAGGTGACGTTCTTAAGACATGGATCGTGGGAAAATAACTGTGAACTGCCCCCAGTTCACAGATTGGAAGGAATGCGGATGTTTTGAGGAAGGGCTAGGTTCTCTAGCCTATTGTAAGTTTTATCACCCTGGAGTATTGGGTCTGGTTGATTTTATGAGCCTGAGCCTTGCTGTAGGTTTTGGGTGTATAACATTTTTCATCGCCACTCGCTTGCAATCTACTCAAAAATTACTTCCATGGGTACAAGTCGGAAAAGACTGCTCATCTTCAAACTTTAAAATTATTTCGACAATGTTCTTATATTATTACAAGCATAAAGATCCTTTAAGTACACATATTCGGGTACGTGTTACCGCTATATCCATGAGGAACGCACATTTTTTTTTTGCTTTCATACGCAGACGTTACTGCGGCACACCTGATGATCACCCAGTGGTGAGCAGCCTTATTAACCTTCGCAGCGCCAAGGGTCTAACACAATAAAGTCACTGCCTACCGTAAGGAGAGTACACACTTTAAGCCTCGTCGACAGGTCATGGCAGTCGGGAAACACCGAAGCAGGAAGTTCATTCTAAAGCTTGAACGTTCGTGGTAAAAAAAGAACGCCAGAAGCGTATCAATTTACTAAACTTGGTCTAAACTGAAGGTATGTATTAGTTAGAAATAAGGTCTTTGATACACAATACCTCTCTCCAACAAATCTCGTCAATTTAATCCTACCCTACTCACTATTAAAACTTTTCCTCTTTTACACCCACACTCGGGGCAAGTATTTGCGGATCGCAGTAACATTTGTCTCGCTGCGGACATCAAAACCGCGACCTTTCGATTCTGTCAGCTACCGTGCTACGGAACGACAATGAATCCCGATCAACTAGTTACAGAAAAAGGTTTTTATTTTCAGCACACATTATTTAGTACATTTATGTAAGCTCTTTATAAAATTTATACGTCTATTTTTCGATTCAACAAAAAATAAAAGGAAGAAAAATAATAAAAACTACTTATCTATAATAATCGCATAGATTGACGTTATTTTATAGAAGTCTCGGTAAGTTTAAAAAGGTTTAGATAGTACTGCTGGAAGATTGTCACTACACTTAATTTTATAGATTTTTGCATAACTAAGATTTCATCATAAATCCCTGAGATTTCAAAAAGAGTCTCAACCAGTTCACTCATTCGCAAGCAACCACACATCAGCAATCATATCAGGTTCATGCATGTTTCGGAGGTAATATTTTATCTTAGATCATATAGACATATTATTTTGTTGGGTGAAATCGTTACACGTTCTTAACTTATTTTTTTTTATATTAGATACGTTTTATTTTATTAGACTTTTTCTCGAAACCAATTCATAATGTAGGTACACAACCTACTCTGTGGATAACTTAAGAACAAAATCAAAGAAGGGCGGCAACGGGTTTTGTATACTATAATTTATTGTATTAATTAAAAACCAAGGAGTTATAAATTATTTATGAAACGGTGTCTATTAAAGCGTAAACCAAGCTAATACATGGCACCGTTTAATAAGTATTTTACATCTTTATTAAGGCCGTGACGAAACCTCTCACACTGACGGGGTTTACAGTGACACTTTAGTTTACAAAATCAAGAGCGGCTAGCTCATGGGCATTCTGCAAGCTTTGATCATCATTAGTGGTCAAATTCAAAGGGATATCGTGTTCAAAGTACCAGGACATAATAGATCAAAAGATGTTACACTGTAGGCGTAGTTGTATTCAGAATTCGAAATGTTTTCAAATGCACAGTTGGCAGATTCTGAAGGCTGTTTACATATCAATCATTTATGGCGCCTTAGTGAAATTAATGGTTTATTCAGGCACTTTTAAATACCGAGCTCGAAAGCTATTTCTAATTCAAGTATGCTCAATATTACAATTTTTATTTCAAGGTGAATTTTAAGCGACGGACCCCAAGATAAACAAGAGTTCGTTATTTTATTTTTAATAGTGGTCTATGCTATTCGATGCAGTTTTTAAGAATTATTAGTACAAGTCCTTTATGGAGTATACATTTTATAATTACGGTGAAGGAAAACATAATGAGGAAACGTGCATACTTTAGGGATTTGTAGCACTTTATATTATGTTAAGTCCGCCAATACTATAGCTACTCTCAATCGTACTTTCCATAGTAGAGGAAGCCTGTGGTTTGCAGTGGGATGCATATGGGTTGATACAGAAACTGCATTTTAAAAGCAATGCCATAATTAATTAATTCATCTTTAACTTGCATGGTGTCCTAAACCGGCAAACGGATCATTTAAACATTTACTTAATACATATTAAATTAAAACTTATTAATTAACTCAGATGAATCAACGTGTTTTTCTTTATTATTAGTTGTCGGATGGCGTTGTAAACTCGGGAAATGGAGGGCAAATCCCTTAGGGCGAAACCCTTTCTATTTAGACACGGAACCCTTGTGATCGCGGGATGTTTTAAAGGGTGTCAAGAATATAATTAAGGTAAAGAGCCACTTTCCTCTTCACTCAATGAGTATAATTTGTTTTGCGCAAGTCCAACGTTTTTTTTTTTTTCAACCTTTTCTAACGTTTTATAGTTGGAAATAAAAGGACAATCTTCTTAAGTTTCCAGCGAGTTCAGCTAGCGTTTTTTACTAAATAGTATTGAATTCAAGTTTTTTGTTGAACAGGCTTAATTTATATTATAGACATAATAACTGAACTAAAAATATATTTTCCACGGGTTTCATAAACATGTTCTGAATGATCGCTTTTTGTTTTGATTCGTAAAGAGGCCGCTAATAAGTTAAAAGCGGGCTTGAGATCATCAAGAAAGACATAAAATTCAGTGGTTATGCACTTAAGGATGCTAAAGATTGTGTTAAGGGCAAAAGGTTGAGCAACCAACCTTAATCTGACGAGGACCAAGCTAGCACTAATTAGAACTTAAGCACCAGCTTAGGTACTATTTACTTTATGGGAGACCAATAAAATATTCAAGATTTTTGAGATTTTTCACATTTTTTGCAAAGTATACAAGTGAGCAACGCTCTCGCAATATCTGCGGCCACAACTCCCTCGGAATAAGTAAAAAGGGGGGAACTGATTGGTATTCACGTCACCGATCGACAAAATGTCTAAAGTACGGAATTCGTCCTTTACAATTTTATTAAAAGATATCTTTATTGTCTCGGGAGACTTGAGACGACTCGACAGAAATGTTTTTGAACTCAAAGATCTCTCAATATTCGTGTAAAATAATATTTTTCTTATGTTTAATTAATATATTAATACAACGAATATCAAGACGGCTACCGAAAACTAAGCCAGGTGGTAGCTTTAGTGACTTCAGACACAAAGTAAATTATATATAATTAATAAACCTCAAATATGTGAGGAAAATTCAAATCACTTCATTTCTTTAATTTCAAGGCACCCAATGCCATTTGTTGTAATTTTCATTTGAAAGCAACAAGATTTTGGATACTTTTTCAAATACATCTTTGCACCCAAATTCTCCATACAGCTTTGTAAATTTTGTTACAAAACAATATCATTTACGAACAAACTAGTTAATTTTATGCAGTGTAAATTAAGATAAAAACTAGCCTATTGTTTGTTCGCATAAAAACATTTTATTGGTGGTAGGTCTCTCGTATGTGAGAGGCCATCTGGGTGGGTACCACCGCAGTATCTATTGCTATTTCTCCCGTCAAACAGCAGTGTAAATGCACTGTTGTGTTTCAGATTGAAGGGCATTGTAGCCATAGTAACTACTGGACATATTGAGACTTAACATCTTATGTCTCAGGATGGCGAGTGCAGTGGAATACCAAACATTGCTTTGTAATTCAAGGTGTTGTTTGGTTTTGCTACTGTTTATGAGCGGTCATGTCGCTTACCATCAGGCGAACGGCATGTTCGTCTCGCCATTCATTACAATAAAAAAAATCACATTTGAATTCCTTGTTTAATTTTAACCGTTTAAAATTAAATTAAGGTGTTATTGTCTAAGTTGTCCCGTTTTTATGTTTTAATGATTTATTCTGAGAAATAGTTTATCTTGGCATTATTATTAAATCTCAAATAGGTTGTCTACGACCTTCTGCCGCGGAAAGTGCTGTTGGCAAAATAATATAATTGATTTCTCTCTCTGCATATACGTGTAAAATAAACACTGAATTTGTTAATGTTATTTGATTATGGGTATACATGCTCATATTTATATATATTTTAAATTACCTTATTGGTAGTAATTTGGTAATTTTCAATTTGTTGTTAAAATAAATAATTAGCATAGCATTGCTACCAAAATTACGAATCATGAAAAATCTACGTTATTGAAGATGCAAATGTATGGCAGCGCTCTTCTAGATATTAAATATTCCACGAACTCTACCTACCATTTCGGAGATGTAGGCGGGAGCTTATGTACGATTCAAAAACAAAAGACTACATCAAAATCAGCTTAATTTATTATTATTAATAAGTAAAAATATGCGCCTGCAATTGTGTTTATTCCATCCAGCCCACTCAGTAACCTCCAAGCTATTTATTTTTCTCTCAAATCTCAAACACACGGCACGTAAACTGCGAACTGTTAAGACCCTTTAAATAATTGAATGATTTAAATCCGCCTGCCATGTGATATACGGATGAAAAGAAAAACATTAAATTATTAATTTTTTATGTCTTTTTCTGTGATTGTGCTGTTGTTATGATCCTGGTGTCTTGCGGGCAATTTTTTTTGTATAATAACATCATAAATGGTGTTACAATCTGCCTGGGACTGTCATTGTTTAATCTCTGGAAATCTTTTGTCAACAAAATTATAAATTTAATTAAATTATAGTATTGCGTAGGAAGATCTTATCGAAATTCATCGATTATATTTAAATTCCTGTTCAATACGTCTGTAGCCCTTGATTCATTTCTTCTAAATGTTTAAGTTTAGAACAAGCTGTGACTCACGATGTTAAATCGAACGTTATGTTAAACGATGTTTATGTTTAATCTTCGATATTACGGGGAGCCAACTGTTTTTTTTTTTATAAAGAAGAATACTCACGATGTGCTTTAATTATTATTCCATTGTTTTAATTGTTTCAAATGAAATCAAAAGTTATCAATCTTTTAAAATCTATTTTTAGTTTGTCACATTTCTAAATATTTATCAATTACGATAACATAAAATTATGATATTAAATTTCTGTGAACACTCGAAATATAAATTCTATTTATCTATTGTTGCGAGAATGTAAGGGAAAAAAGTCATATCAAGTACATTCTTCTGTTGCTTTCAAACTATTAACTTCGAAAATAATTAATTTAATAAACATTATACCACCCGGTTCCCATTTAAAAGCAAAGGCGAAGAGGGTAAAATCTATGAAAGCCTTTTCGCTATCACAAGATGGACCACCCGAAAAAATATTTATGACATATGGCGCATATTTATTTGCATAGATGCAGGAATGGAAATGGTGGAATATATTTTCACAGTGTGCCTTGGTCGAAATTAATTGAAAAATGCGGAAAAATTGTAATACTTAATATTACAAATATTTTTTAATTTATTTACATTTATTTTGTGTGATCACCTAACCACCTGAAGTTTGGTGCATTGCCGTCTACACACTATCGATATGTTTTCCGTTCAGAGTATTTTTGTGATAAAAAGCAATTAAATAGTTCTTATAACAAGTCAATACATAGTGCTTATTCTACCTATATATTTACAAAATAATTGATTATATTATTATATAAATTAAATTTATTTAGTTTTACTTTTTGATAGTTATCTGATTTATTATTTATAACTATTTCTAGTAATTAAAATGCTATTCAAGGATATATATTATTTAAGTTAATCCATATTTTATAAGAATGAGATAGTGTTGTCTACAAAAACTTAAAAGTTTTCTCGTGCGTAATATTGCGAGCACTCGTATTTTAGTAAAATTTTAACTAATTATTGAACAACAAATTGCTATAAATTCTTTTGATAGCTGAAAGTATATTTAGCTATTATCTACCTACTTAAATCCAGTTGAAATAGAATTAGGTACCCAGATTTTTTAAATTATTTATTCATAATAAATCCCGCATGTCAACCTGTCAAATATCAGCCAATAGGAGGGCAGAAAGAGGTAGCCCGGCACCACCATTTTTATCTACGTTTTTGAAGTGCCAGCACTCTCTCTACAGTATAAATATTCTAAGTTTCCGTAATACCGATGTATATCTGTATAATTGTGTCCTAATTTGTTATATAGTCGAAATCCCCTCGCAAACAGTCGGCCGTCATGTTTATTCATTACACAGACGCAACAGCTGCGCTGGCAAGCAAACTGTTTTGTACCGGTCAATACTGGTTACATGTTATGTACAATACCTACACTTCTTGCCACTTCAGTGAATTTCTATATGAACCGACAAAGAGACTACAATCGGGTGAAATGCTAGGAAACTGCAGTGGCATCCTGTAGAGAGTCCAGTGATGAAAGCGTATTATGTATCGCTATTCAACGAAATTGCTCCTTTACAAGAATAGCTACATGCATAAACTCACGCCTTTTATCAAGAAGGGTAGGCAGAGGTTCTACAAGACACACACGTTTTACCTTGTGTATCATCAGGCCATCTCCATATTGGGCACAAAGTCGCGGCTCTGGGCTGATATTAAAAAAAAACACATCACTTTTCAATATAATCCGGGATTCGAACCCGAGACTTCAGGGTTGTAATCGTACCGTAGGACAACCACGCCACCGAGGCATAGGAAATTATTTTAATGCTTAAATGAATAAATGAAAATTGTATAAAACCGTCAGCGACTCTAATCAAATACTGTCAGGCATGAGACTTTTTTACAATCGAAAACTTTATTGAGAGGAATAGGCCTTTCATTTTTTATTTTTCACGTCCATAGTTTAATTGGGTTATTGTGGGTTCGAGAAGTTTACATACAATATAAATTATTTTAAATATCTCTGCGGCATGCAAGTTTTCTCGTGAAATTTTATGTTTTTTTTAATTATTTTTTATTTTAACAAATGGCGAGACATAAGATGTTAAGTCTCAATATGCCCAGTAGTTATTCCGGCTATAATGTACTTCACTCCGAAATACAACAGTGCATTTACACTGCTGTTTGGCGGGAAAAATAGACATTGTGTTGGTCTCTCGGTCTGCAGTGGCGGCATCTCACATATGAGAGACCTACCACCAGTGCAATGTATCTGTACCTAGTATCTGCATATATCTTTATCAGCTCATATACGCCCCGCTGCAGGGCACGAGCCTCCTCTACAGTCGAGAGTACGATTGAGAGGGGTTAATAGAAATTATGATGTAATTTGAAACAATTACACAGCCTCCGTGGCGCAGTTGGTTAGACGCCGCCTATGAAACGAGAGGCCGCAGGTTCGATCCCCGTACCGAGTGAAATGTTTGTGCTGCCCAAAAATATTTCTTAAGGGTCTGGGTGTTCGTGAGACAGAAAAGTCTCTCGTAGTTCCTGATACCCACGATACAAGACTGGATCTTAGTGTGGGTTCAGAACTATGTATGTGACGGGTGTTATTCGTAAATATTAATGTCATTTTTGACCACCTCCTGCCGTGGTCAATTTAAAGACAAAATGAGGAACCAGGAAGTCCAAAACTTCGTATACAAAGGTTTTTAATTACAGCTGAAGAGACTTTCTATGCAAGTCTAGGGTAAAATTAAACGAGACCTATTACGCTTGATTCCCATAAAGGAATGGCAAAAACGGCGGAAAGCACGGAATTCCCGCCCAGTGTCCACAAGGATGGCAGGGGCGAAAGTGGGAATAGGAGGAATTGTTGCGTTGCTTTGCTCTATAAGGTATTGCACTGGTTAAACTTTATTGAGAACTAAATTGGAGTTTTAAAGGTAGTACTCTGAACAAGGCAGGCTCTTCACATTGTAATCTAAATTGAAGTGAGTGAATCAATTATCTGCACTCTGTTGTACTTACAAAAACATACAGTTAATGTAAAATATGTGTGTAACATGGGGGTGCGACTTCGTACATGAAAAATATTGAAAACAATCATTGTTAAATGGCGGTTATGTGCCACTAAATTAAGAAATATATTTTGTAAGTTATATTTTAACCAATGTCTACTTGATATTAGTTAAATTACAGGAGATTATAAAAGAAATTTCGCGCTTTTGCCTAAAGCGCCCTCTGATGGCGAAATCACGTCGAAAAATAAAAAAGTAGAGTTGCGCATCTATCTCTGTATATTATACTAATCTATGGTGTATCACCGCACACTTTCTACTTAATATACTTACAGATGCGAAGATGAATCTGTTTGTTTGTTGCACTTTCTTAAATTAACTATATAATTTTAATAAATTGTCTTAAATTTCGCATACGCGTTGTTGGTGGTACGGGAGATGAAAAGAGTACCTCATATTTAAAAAAAAATATTTTGCCGAAAGAAAAAGGGCATAGAATAAAATAAATAATTTTAAGAGATTTTATTGCGTATTGGGTTTAATTGTTACATTTTTTAACTTATGCACGTTTTACTTTACTTTATTTCAATGATAACATTAGTGACAATCTAAAAAACCATTAAGGATTTAGAGTACTTTCTAGAAAAAAAGCAGTGTTCCCAGTAATAGAAAAATCACTTTACGATATCAAATTATTGCTTCCTGTGTCAACGGGTATCACAGGACGATCTAACGTAATGGAGAAAACGTACAAAATCAAGTAACAATAAAAACATCCCAACCCAATACCAGAGGTGAAACAAAGTCACCCGTAATCATTAGTTAATAAATTGCAATTCGGTGTTACAACCCCTAGAAAAAACACATTTCACCCCTTAACAGTCGTAAGCAACGAGGGTGAGATTGGCCATCTATTTGGCAGAGGTCGGGGGCTTTGTTCCATTATCGGAGAGTCGTCGACTCTGCTTAGGAGCGATTTAACGCCACTTTGAGTTCAGCGCCACCTGCAGGCACGTAGCGACGTTGCAGTGGTATTATATCAGGGAAAATAAATTACAATAGATTGAATTATTTGACTTCCTCGGTAGCGCAGATGTACAGTACGATTGCAACGCTAAGGTTTCGGATACGATTCCTGGGTCGTGCAAAGCGATAATGGATTTACGGCCGTACTCAGAGACATTGAGATTTTGTTCGCAAAATCTACACTAATTAATGATTTCATTGACATTAAACGTCTCTGAGTACGTCAGTTATCTATTTAATTCAATTTGTGGAATCTGGAATATGTGCCCGATGTGGCGATAAGCTTAGCTTGATTGCTGGATGTAAAATATTCCCTCTTCCCATATGTTTTCAATATAAAAGACTACACTGACTGAAACCGATTTTCTACAATAAAATGTCTGTTTCTAATCATATTCATTCGTATAGAAATGGCTATTATTTGATATTTCACAATAACAATAACTTGACGATGGTAAAGATACATGATGAGGACGACCTTAACAAAGCGTATTACAGAAATTTTGAATCTCAATTATACAAGCGATGAACACAAATTGAAAGATATTAGCTTTAGGTCAATTTTGAAACTCTAATTCGGTCAGTTTATAGAACGGTATTTTCTCGAAATCGGATCGGGCAGCGTAAGCTCCCTTACAAGTGTTAATAGCTTTTCGAAACAAAGTTGCACCATGCCATCTTTCAACAAGATGAGTGGGATTTCCAGTTACCCAAGGCCTGGGATAATCGTATCGTTCGACTTGTGTATATGGAATTCAATCGATTATTATTTTTATTGCAATGAGTGGCGAGACAAGCATGCAATTCACATGACGATGAGCGATATGTGAGTCATGGACAATAGCAAAACAATACACCATGAATTACAAAGCAATGCTTGGCTTTCCACTGCACTCACCATCCGGAGACGTAAGATATATTAGTCTCAATATGTCCTGAAGTTACTCAGGTTACAATTTCCTTCATACCGAAACACAACAGTGCATTTACACTGCTGTCTGGCGAGAGAAACAGATATTTCGGTGGTTCCTACCTAGACGGTTTCGCACATATCAGAGACCTACCACCATTAAAAGATAGTGACACAAGTGTATATCCGGTTTTGGCTAGACATAATCGTGGCACCCGATGCGAAATAGCCATTTCTTCGTCTGTCTTTCGTCTGTGTATCAAATGCAATCTTGGTATTCTATCGTATCATTACAATTTAATATAAAAAAATATCTAAAAATACTGAACAAATTCAACTAATATAAATTCAGGATAAAAAAGAAAAGATTATTCTCATTTATAGCCCTTATCATTTGAAATATAGCTATTTCTTCGACCCAATCTAATAACAGTGTGTTCGCGGGTGTTTCGGTCGTACCGTCTATCCGACTGTAATTTCTTTTCACATAAGTTTTAATAGAATGGGGACACCTTTGACGTTTTCCTTGTTGCCTTTATATTTTTTCAACTGTGTTATTTTGATGAACGATATACGTCGCCTTATTGGTGTAGTCAGTACTCGTACATGTAAGGCTTTTGAATTCTGAATACAATTCTCATGTTGTAAATCGATTTTAAGTATTCAACATACGCTTTTTTTCTCTGTAGTTTTTATTTTCACTGATTAACTTCTGGAGACTGTCCCGCCCTCACACCCACCACTGCAACTCCTGTAAGCCAGGATCAACAGTGGCACGCAATGTAATGACACCGAGCATTGAAGCTCGACGAGTCTCCGGGAATGTCTAACTTGTCTTTAACCCGCAACGAAATTAATCAGAAAGATTATCACTGATTAACTTCCCGAAAGTTTACCTTGGGTTTTTTATGTCATTGATCCAGCAAGCAGGTCACCTGATGGGAAATGGACACTGCCGCTCATGAACACCCATAACGCTTGTAGCCGGCCCATTAAATCGGGAGGGGAGCGAGAAGGAAGAAGGATGGGACGACGGAAGCCGTACCAATTTGTAAAATAAGTTATGGCTTGACAATTGATGGTTCCACTGCCGCTTATCTCCTGTCAAATTACATTAATTATAATCTATTAGTGGAAGAAGGATTATAGGAGAAAGGGAACGTAGGGGCCAGCAAACTTATCTACAATTTAACTTTTTGGCATTATTCGTTTAATTTAACCTACGGGGTAAATCAAGACTGCAACTAACATTTTTGCAAGAAAAAGCGATTTTTTTCCTGTCGTCGTATTTGGATGGTAAATACATAGTTTTTCTTAGAACAATAATGTTTACCCTTTTATTTGTAAAGAAGCTATGGCAAGCAAGGGCTTCAATTATTATTTTAAGAAAAACTATGGATTTATCACTCAGACACGATGAGTTAAAAAAAAACACAGGAGAAATTGTCGCATATCTTTGCGAAATTAATAGTTGCATTGTATCCTTAAAACTTATATCCAGCTTCGTTTTCGGTAGCAGTCATAACATACCCTGTATTTACATTTGCATCAAATCTAAGTTAAGGCTGGATTACCGATTCAAAACAGTTCATGTCTGACTTAGGTATTCATGGATATTTCCAATTAAACGCAACAGTAGCTCGCAAATTGATCGAGGTACATGTTGCATCGCATCGAGAGAGTTAATCGGCCGTTGGAGCCAGAACAGGAACACAAAGACGGTATCCGGCTTGCAGCTTACACGGCTATAAGCTAAGACTTTAATGCTGCATAATCGTATCATATTGAGTGTTAATTATCGGTTCAGGGATATATGAGGTACTATTATCATACATAATCACACGCCTTTTTCTCAGAAGGGGTAGGCAGAGGTACTCCAGGACACTTATGTTTCGCCTTATACTGTCCTATTATGTAATAGGGGGCGGCCCATCGCCATATCGCCAGGCTGATAGTAAATAGGAAAATTCAATATTACTATGCCCAACCCGGAATTCGAACCTGAGACCTCAACGTTGTAATTGTTCCGTAGTACAAATGAGGTCACCTAGGCAGTCGATTTCCATCTTAGTGTGTGGTCAAAACCATGTCTGATTTATTTATTAATATATTTTTTATTACAATGAATGGCGAGATGAGTATGTCATTCGCCTGATGGTAAGCGATACGACCGCTCATAGACAGTAGCAAACCCAAACAAAACCATAAATTACAAAGCAATGCTTGGTATTCCAATGCACTCGTCATCCTGAGACATAATATGTTAAGTCTCAATATATCCAGTAGTTACTCAATTTAATTTAATTTTAGTGAGATGTTTATTTCGTATGTAATTTTATCTTTAATGTAGAACTGCGTATTAATTGTTCTGTTCTTTTGTTGCGACGTTGTACGGAAAAGATTGCTCTTAGCGATAAGTGTAATTACTACAATGTTCATTTATTTATTTATTTTATTATTTTTGTTTGTATATACAAATGGCGGCCGTATCTTTCAAGGCAATCTATTACCTACTACCATGGGATGGCCACACTTTTCTTTGTCGCAAGACGTTAAAACACACACATACACAGAGGGAAAGAGAGAGAGAGAGAAAGAGAGGGAGATTAAGAGAGAGAGAGAGAGAGAGAGAGAGAGAGAGAGAGAGAGAGAGAGAGAGAGAGAGGGAGATTGAGAGAGAGAGAGAGAGAGAGAGATGTTAAAACACAAGTCTCGTGCGTCGGAAACTATAAGAGCCTTAAGCTCTCAGGAAACAGAGAACTAACCCCACCCAGAAACAAATATTTTAAAATCACAATAAAAAGTCTTGGTGTGGCATCGGACCCACGACCTCCCGTTTTACAGTACACAGTTTGACAATTATACGTATGTAGTAATCTGGATTAATTATATGCGCGTTGTAAACCCGGTCACATGGAAAGGTCTGGACTGATCAAAAAATTCCCTCGATGCAGTGAACTGTGGCGTTTTCTTCTCAACCATGTAACTCTTTGACTCCTGGCTTTTTAACTTCCTTTATGTGGAAGGAAGTGATATTTTTTTTCCTTTAACCCGTTTTTATTGTTCTTTTGAAAATTTCGTGAAGGTTAAACATGGGTTAATGTCTCTAAAGTCTCAGTGTCAATTGTTTGCGTGCCACTATTGATAATGGCTGTCAAGAGTTAAAATGTTGGGTGTGTGAGCGGGAAACTTGCGAAAAAACTAAGAATACAAGCATTTAATTAATGAAGAATGAATTAATAATGAATGACGGAAGTTACAATTTTCCATTCCTTCCATACAGGGTGTATGAAGACTGTGGTAGTTTAAACGACTTCAGACACAATGCAACAGAAAATGTTGGAAAAAAAGCATATTTTTTTATATGGTCGTATTTGGGTGGTAAATTCATTTTTTTCCTAAAATAATAGTGTATACCCTTTTATTTATAAAGACTCTAAGGTATAAAAGAGTTTAAATTATTATTTTAGCAAAAACTATGGATTTCCGACCCAAAAATGACGATATTTAAAAATGTTAAAAAAATTGTTGCGTTTCTTTGAAAATTTTTAGTTGCATTGTGTTTCTAGTCACTAAAATTACCACCCGGCTTCGTTTTTTATTATATTACATAAATACTTCGGTATTTCGAACAACAAAACGTACTATATTATGTAGACTACACTACATTATAGTAGACTTATATTAGACTTATATATTACGTCCTAAACTCACATACAAATCATAACATGTTAAATCAACCCATCATACTAGCGCGTAAGTATTGAGACGTGTAGGAAAGCTTAAAGCGGATCACGTCATTCAAAGTTTGAGTAAATCCAGCGCACGCTTCAAACTCTAGAATGTCATCTTAAAACTAAACCGCATAACTTGATAATGTAACGAGATGCCACGGAATTTGTGTATAAAGATGTGCAATGTATAGCTTGGCAAAAAAGAGTCTGATTTAAAGAGGGCGCTAAGATCGAGTTTAGTATTAACATGGCAACCCGATGTGCTACGACGGAAAATGTTTGTTACTTGTTATTTTTATTTATTGTTGTTAATAGTCTCTTTGTTTATTTTAAATCATAAAACAAATAGAATCGTTCGAAAATGTAAAAAAAATACCGTCGTATAAAATTATTCAACGAACACAATGACATTTTTAATAGTGTTGTCGTAATTGTTTTTCTTTCATTCCAGTTGTCACCGCATCGTATACTTTTTTGCCAAGCTATACGAGTATATCAATATATCAATGTATGTTTCTCTTCTTCACACGTTGAGATTTTCGCGCAGCGTGAATCGTAAGCCATTATAGCATGATATTACAGCAATAGATTATCGTATTCTGTCAAATGTTTTTACGGTGCTACTTTTTCACATCCTAAAGATATTCGTATCTTCGAGACGAGAAACTCTCCCCGGGGCTTTAGGTCAATAAATACAGGTTGTTAGATCGTCTGCTAAATTTTGATCCTTGAGACTGAAAGTCAATAAAAAAGAAATAAATAAAAAAGTTTCTGTTCTATCATCGGTTTATATTTTTTTAAATTTAGAATACTAGATGAATGCCATACTGTCCATTTGGATAAATATGACGACCAATTAACAAATTAATAAAATTATTGAACTTAAGTGCGTAGTCCACTAATATAATCATTGACATCATCCTCTGATGGATTGATTTTTACATTTTTTAAAACTTCTTGACGCTACGGTTCGATTACGTTACAGCTTTCATGGCCACGGGGCAGTGGCTTACAGAATTAAACCAAATCCTCGATAAAATCCGTTAATAATAGTTTTATTTCAATGTGTAAAATTCGCGTAAATCTAAGGAACCATTTTAAATTTGAAGGCACAGTCAAATCTCAAACAGTATGTGTACCAAACGAGCTAGTAGCGTGGCGTAAAAATCGACCCATTTACTTTGAATCTGCAGCCATTAGAAGCCGCAAAGTGGATCAGCGGAGGCGCTGCTTGAGAGTAGACTCAGCCAGCCTTACATACACTGAACATTTAAATTTAAACTCTTTATTGAGTAACTAGGTCGCCATTGACTTTATGACAAGTTATTTATGGCATATCATATTGGATTTTTCTATTCATTAGTATGCAATCATTAGATCATACATTTTATAACAACCTTAATATTATTTTACTGGTGGTAGGTCTCTCATATGTGAGAGGCCATCTGGGTACCACCGCAGTGTCTATTTCTCCCGTCAAACAGCAGTGTAAATGCACTGTTGTGTTTCGGATTGAAGGGCATTGTAGCCAGAGTAACTACTGGACATATTGAGACTTAACATCTTAAGTCTCAGGATGGCGAGCGCAGTGGAATGCCAAGCATTGCGTTGTAATTCAAGGTGTTGTTTGGTTTTGCTACTGTTTATGAGCGGTCGTATCGCTTACCATCAGGTGAACGATATGTTCGTCTCGCTATTCATAGCAATAAAAAAAAACTGATTTTATCATAACTGTGTTAAATGTTTTAGCTTAGGGTAGATTATTGAACATTTTCAACTTTTCAAATTACATTATTATTTCAGTTCTTACATAATATAATAAGTCAAAAGTGGGAAATAAAAGGCTTTTTTATTTGATTTTATTTGATTTACTCTTTTTTCTATTAATTATCAGCCTGGAGTCTGGAATTTATGCCCGATATGGCGTTGGGTTTCCGTCTTATCACATGATGGGTCGGAAAATGTAAGACGATACGTAGGTGTTGGTGTTGCAACTCTGCCTACCCCTTTTGAGAAAAAGGCGTGAATTTACGTAGGCATGTATGTATTTATACTTGCATTAAACCTGACTTAAAGTTAGATTGCCGATTCAACACAGCTCATATTTGACTTACGTATTCATGAATATTTCCTGTGAGATGCAACAGTAGGTCATAAATTGATCCCTGTTGTGGGTGTCCCTGTTACACCTCTGCCTACCCCTTTTGGGAAAAAGGCGTGAGTATATGTATGTATAATATATTATAGCATTTAAAGACAGAAATATGTTTATGTGTATGCTACTATAATTTATTTAAAAGCCCCCGATAAAAAAATATTTTTCGTCACTGTTCACATTCATTTATTGTAACACACATGTCGCGTCATATTCACTCAGAAAATGCTGTAATTCAAAGTGCCGTGGAGCCAAAGAACCCAACGCAGATAACACAATTTCTAACTCACTTTGTTGATGAAAGCCGGAGCGAGCGGCCGTAAGTCAATTCATACTCTTTCACCGGATCATATATGGCGTTATTAAAATACTGCCAAAATTCGAATAGGCATGGCATGGGGACTTCTATATCGTGTTATCCTGTAGGGCTTATTGGCTTACTGTCACGTCTCCTTTAGAAATATTTATTTACTACTTTTTCAAACCTTTGTTAATGTGGATGTGATTTTGTGTGGAAAAGTTTTTATGTTAGTAGGACACTACTGTATGCATCAAATAAGAAAACAATACCATAGATCTATTCAATTCGATACTACCGTCCATCTGGTCCAGTTAAAAATAATATGATTGAACAGGTTGATGTGAAGATCATTGGGGGAGGCCTATGTTTAGCAGTGGACTTCCTCTGACTGAAACGAATGAACGAAACCACCCAAGATATTATAAGAAGTAATAAATAAATAAATAAATAAATAAATAAATAAATAACACCCAACAGTCATAGATACATAGTCCTGACCCCACACTAAGATCAAGTCTTGTGTCGTGGGTATCAGGAACTACGAGAGACTTTTCGGTCTCACAAACACCCAGACCCGGAAGAAATATTTGTGGGCCGCACAAACATTTCTCTCGGTATATCTAAGAAAGGTATCGGTCTCGGTTTCTCAAGTATTTCTAAGAAAGACACGCTCAGTTTGTGTAGTATTTGTGTGCGCAATAATTTCCCTTCGGCGACATCTCACAGGCCTAAACGCCCATTTCCATATTTCTTCAAGAACGATTAACTTACATACAGACTTTAATCTCCTGTTTAACCTCCTCTGGGGATCGTTTTCAAAAATCCTTTCTTAGTCCTTAGGTTTTGTAAAGTACTTTTGAATGAAATTATAGGTCTCACTCAAGGCTTGAAAGCTCAGAAAGACGTAGTAGAAAGATAAGCGAGTTCTGGTGGTACGAAAGCATCGTAAGCCATGAATTATAACATATACATACTTACCTAATTCTAGTATTTTCAGAATAAGTGTAGGTACCCTATTTTTGAGATCCTAAATAATATCAGATTGAAAAAATAACAGAATTAGAAATTATTTGCAATTTGGGCACTTCCCAATATCAAATGACATTTTCAGATGAACTTTAAAGAAAAAACATGAAGAAACAATTGAATGGGCTGCATAATATTTAAATCAAGGCAGCTTTTCTATTTGCGTCTTGCACAGACTACTCTTAATTTGACTGCCTCGGTGGCGTAGTTTTAGTTACAATGCTAAGGTCCGGGTTCGAATCCCGGTTGGGCAAAGTGATATTTTTTCTACTCATTATCGGCCCGGAGTCAAGAATACTTGATGTGGCGATAGGCTCACCCCAATCACATTATAGGACGGATTTATTTATATAAACTACGATTTTAACCTTTTTTTGAAATTACCTGATAAAAATAGTATGAAAATATCTTGTGCTGCAGGCAATAAGCAGAAATTCATAACATTTGGCTCACTGAACTTAAACTTTTTTATTGCGCGCGATGAGTTGGCTGCTAAACACGGTATCACCATCCTGCGTCTGTCCCCTTATCGTTGTGAATTAAATCCAATAGAATTGGTTTGAGCTCAAGTCAAAGGTCGCGTCCGCTTTGCAAGGGATAATAAGACATTAAAAATTAATTAACTTGAACAATTATTTCAAGATGGTTAACAAGAAGTGACAACGCAGAAGTGGAATGAATGTGTTAAACATGTAATAAAGGAAGAAGACAAAATGTTCAAAATAGACCACCTGATCGATACAGTGACAGATCAATTTATAATAAACTAGCGGCCTGGCCCAGCTTCTAGATTTCTAGATTTCTGTATAATAATTTGTACGTATTATACATATAAACCTTATTTTTGAATCACTCTATTAAAAAAAACCGCATCAAAATCCGTTGCGTAGTTTTCAAGATTTAAGCATATAAAGGGACATAGGGACAGAGAAAGCGACTTTGTTTTATACTATGTAGTGATGTTACTGATTCTGAGACATAGGGACAGAGAAAGTGACTTTGTTTTATACTATGTAGTGATGTTACTGATTCTGACTCATTAACAAGTTCGACAGATTCAAGTGCACATACTCTTTAAATAACAAATAAAATATATTTACTTTACGTTGGTGCTATTCTTTTTACTATGTTAATATAAAGTTAATTCTAAAACACAGAACTCGCAAAAAATTGAATGTATTTTCAGTAATAACACTATACCCAGTATTTTTTAGTAGAAAATGTTTCATACACCTGAAATGTTACTTTTACAAAGACATTTGTTTGCTTATATTTTTGATCTCGGATTAGATTTCAGAGTATAAAAGCCAACAGTTTCTTATTTTGCGAAATTTCATTTATTATCTGTAACCATGAAAGATGTTAAAAGAAATGACAGAAATATAACCTGGCAGTTGAAAATATGTTGCGGTCGTAGACAATCTGTCTACAGTTGCGGTATTAGTTCTTCTGTAAAATGTCCAACATAACCTCATTTTTTTCTAGTCTATTATTGACATTCGAATTTTAAATTCAGGACTTAGATGGAAAACAACAAATTAATTTTTTCCTAAGGTACAGAATTATTATTTTTATTTCTTATTTGATTGCGATGACATTTAAAGTATCTAAAAGAAAATGTCGGCCAAAAGGAAGCGAGTTGTTAGTGATCTGTGTAGATGTTGGACGATTACATCACGCTTCGTTTTCGCCATCATGCCGCGATAAATGTAGGATTTTTATTAAAATGCATCGAAGCGCGGTAGTAGCGCCTTGGTCCAAACTTTTAAAAATCTAAATAAAAATAATTTATTGAATCCATTAAGATGTTCAATGTCATTTAGATTCAGTCTTTTTTTATCTACCTCCTGGTTCGGAAAGCGGTTTTCACTAGAGAAGAACGGGCAAGAAACTCTAGTGTTGCTCTTTTCAAAACCAGTTTACAATTTAATAATGATCATTACAAAAGTTACAAATTGGTTTAAATCACTTTTAAGGTCTCTCTTCTACTGTAATCGTAGGATTTGAATGAGAAAGATGATTAGAATGAAACGTTAGACGAATGACTGATTGGAATGGAACGTGTTGGTGGAAGAAACGACGAATGGAAGTACTAAGAGTGAAAAGTTATTTAATTTTATTGGTAAAGATGAAGTACGGTAGGACGAAATAGGAGAGAACTGAATGAAAGATGATAGAAGAAGTAAGACTGATAATGTAAAAACGTTATAACATTATTAATATATTTATAATGAAGTATATGTACTGAAACGGTGAAGGAAAACATCGTGAGGAAACCTGCATACCACAGCGGTTTATAAGAATTTCTATGGTATGTAAGTCTGCCAACCCGCACTAGGACAGCGTGGTGGACTATATGGCCTAACCATTCTCAATCGTACTGTCGATTGTAGAGTAGGCCCGTGCCCTGCAGTGGGATGTATATGGGCTGATACAGAATAATGAAGTACGTCAAAGCTATCTTCTTTGCTTTGAACCCGAGATGCAACTGTTCACATATAAATATGTCTTTTTTTCAGACTTTTATAAGATGGTTCGTACTTGAGTGTTTTTTAATTAAATATTGTATTCATTTGTATATGACTTAATTCCGTGAGAATATATGTAGATTATCAAATGCAATTCAGCTGTGAACTTCCTGTGGCTGTAGAAAATTTACAAGATTTAATTTATTTATACTCTTTATTGTACAAGTTACTTAATGATTATAACAAATAAAAATTAACGTAAAATAGAAGGCCATATCGCATTGAGCGATTTCGTATTTCTAATATATCTTATGTTCCTATATATTTATCTTTTTAGCTTAGTAATGTCGTGGCCAGATCGTAACTGATAACTTTATAATGTGTTCGTCAATTTCATTAAATTGTTTTTCATGACCAATTAAAATTGACCTTATCGGTTAAAACGTCAACATTGAACGACATAATCTTCGTTTAGTCATTAATGTTAGTTGCATTTCATTTAATAGTAAACAGTTGGTAGATAGTCAACATAATTAGTACGACAGCACAATTCGAGTTTGCGATCGGATATATAGAAAAATGATTATACAGAGTTTACACGAAACCCTCGTAATCAGAATATATTATTATTAATTCGAAAATAATTCTAATTTTCACATATTGAAGAAAAACATAATGAAGAAATATGCTTACTATTGTAATGTTCCTTAGACTAACGCTAATGTTACGCATTGAAATGAAACTATTATTAACGGATTTTATCCCAGATTTGGTATAATTTTTACATTTTTTAACTTCCCGACGTTTGGGTTACTTTACAGCTTTCGTGGCCTATCGTAATCCGCCAGTCTTCTACGCCAACTTGGTGTTAATGTCCCAAGCGCGACTAGCAGTAGGGCGTATATGGGTTGAATTAATATTATTTTGTACATAAAGCTACACCCCGCTCTAGGCCAGCGTGGATTAAGCATAATCCCTCTCATTCGAACTATCGGTAATGAAAAAATATTGTATGTATGTGATGGTCTGATACAAAACGTATTTACACAGCTGTGAAAATGCTTCTAAATTAACTATTAAAAGATGTCAATCGAAACAGCTGCTTTATGTCTCGTCCGTGACATGTTAGTGAACAAGGCCACTTGTTTTATTACTAAGCATTAATTACTATAATTAGATCGCGCCTAACGACTCTCACGGGTACACAATGTCATTCTTATGCCAGTTTTCATCAAGAAAGTTAGCAGACGTACTGAAATATGTAAGAGGAAAGTGCGTGTGTCGTGGGTATCAGCAACTACGAGAGACTTTTTGGTCACACAAACACCTAGACCCGAAAAAAAATTTTGAGGGCTGAAAAAATATATCTCTCAATGCGGGGATCGAACCCGCGGCCTCTCGTTTCATAGGCGTCAACTAACCGCCTGTGCCACGAAGGCTGTAAAAATCTTATTTCGTAAAATTAATTTTCATAACATCTTTATAGATCGGAATTGAATTGGCAAGACTTTTCACCAAATAACAGATTTCATTCGACACGCATCATAAAATACGATTACGATGGAATATCATGGGACGCATTTCTGTACGGCGGCGTATTGAATAAAAATAAGATTTTATTGGTGTAATGTAATATTTGCTACCGCTGTGTGAATTGACGGTCTTACAGATTTCTGCTTAAGACTGGAAAAATACTCACGCACGAAACTTAGATTATTGTAATAGATCCAATAATAATTGTAACAGATAAATTTCATTTCATAAATACATTTCATTTCATTTCATTTCAAAATACATTTCATTTCATTTCAGATCCAATAACAATAATGTAATAGATCCATCCAACGGGAACACTATATTTTGTCAGAATAAAAAGTAGCCTATGTGTTAATCCGGAGTGTCAGATTTCAAATTTCATCAAAATTGGTCAAGTGGTTTGAGCATGAAGAAGTAACAAACACACAAACTTTCGCATTTATAATATTAGTTGAATGAAATGTTGTATTGTACTGTATTGCCTATCCACTCTCAATCAAACTCTCGATTGTATTGGAGGCCCGTGTCCTGCAGTGGGACGTACTCGTATAAGGGCTGACACAGATATTTGAATAAATAATTTTAATGCCGCTGGTGCCTTTAAAAGGAAGAAACGCAAATATTTATTAGATCAGGCCCTGGCATTACGAATGTTATATTAACTGCTTTAACTATGAATAAGAAAAGTAGAAGATAGTTACAGAACTCACAACAAAAAGAAATTCACCTGTCTCAAGAATCAGGCAGGCAAAGCAAAAAAGAAAACTTTTTTTTAATGGTAAGCGATACGCCCACTTATGAACAGTAGCAAAACCAAACATCTTGAATTACAAAGCAATCGTTAGCATTCCACTGCACTCGCCCACCTGAGACAAACATGTTACCTCTCAATATGTCCAGTAGTTACTTTGGCTACAATGTTCTTCACACCGAAACACAACAGTGCATTTACACTGCTGTTTGGCAGGACAAATAGACATTGCGCTGGTACCTACCCAGGCGGCCTCTCACATAAGAGAGACCTACCACTAATAAAAAGGTAAAAAAGAAAATGTTGGTTCTCATTAACTTCTACAGATTGGCGTGTTCAGACATCTTTGCCACATTGGCTTAAATGCGAAACAGTCCAGTGTATGGCAATATAATTTAAGTTGGCGTAGGCTGTGATGTCACACAACTCGTGAAACACTGAAAGAATCCCCAGTGCGAACTTCCTCGAGCGTTTAGCATTCATGTCGCGCCGGAGCACGAAGTTTGTTCAACAACCCTTCGCCTTTTTCTGCCTAATATTTCATCGATAAATATAATATCAGATGGGTCCTGGCGCATGGGCGGGAATATACTGAGGGTTTGAAGGGGAAATTGTGACGTAGGTAATATATACTGCTGTATATATACTGGTAGTAAAGTTATTATGATGCACCTAATGATACGTAGTGCTATTCGAATAGAATATTCAGTGAGACAAGATTATGTCGCGAAACGTCTCTATGTTTGAGATAGTGTTGTTATAATTTAGTCGACTCATTCGTACGTATATCGACGTCTAACAAGACAATCTGTGTTTGTTTTTTTACTTTTTTGTTTGGTATCTTATAAGAACTTTAAATGAGGAAACGGCTTAACTAATGATAAATCTGCTTTGGCTAGAAAACTGTTATTTCAAGGCAATAAACAGTGAGAAAGACAATCTCGGTAAAGTTGACCTCACAAAACGGCTTAATCTGGCCACGGCCTACAACGTTTTACCCATCAATTTTTGCAGTCTTCAAATAGAGCAACTCTCGGAAACTAAAGACATTCATCGGTAAGGTTGTCATGAAGACACAGGAATTTGTAATGATGTTTTAAATAGGGAATAAGCTAGTTTGTTCTACCCCGCGTTAACCAGGCCTGTGGTAGGGTCCGTCTTTAAGGATAGCATCCGCCTATTCATCCGATCATCAGCACCATTAGTTAGACGTGATGAAAATTTACTGTCACGCCTCCTTGACTATATTAAGCCAGTGTCGTGTTTAAATATCTTTAGGTTCCCGCGATGTAGAACTTAGCAAAAAAAATCACCTCCCTCATATGATCCGGTTTTGCAGATATCGTGTATCGTCCAATTTTAGTTCAGAACTTGAATTTCATTCCGCTTCTACACTATGATTTCTAGGTGTAGTATCAAAGTATTGAATCCCAATACAAAGTTGATTTTCCGAGAGTTTCAGTGATAAAAATCGGAAAGCCGGTTGAAGCCTTATAAAATATGCTCTGTACAGCCCTAGTTATCCAATCACCGGCTATATCCGGGCCGGATGACCGCCCGCCGGCGCATCCGGGTGCCCGGTTAACAGATTACAAATAGATTCTTGTTAACCTCGGTACGGTACGATACGCTTATACAGCTTGGACCAAATTACTCTCAGATAGATCAGGTTTAATGTATTCATGTATGTTTGTGTAATCCTAATATTATCTTTATTCAGAGTTCTTTTTTCTTCCACTTGGAAATATTCTATACTTATAGGAGGTCTCCAGCATGTTTATGGTCCAAAGTTATTTTGCAGCCGGTCGACAATCGACAATTTCGGAATTGTCCACTTCCAAATTATATTTTCAAAGTATATTTTTCCTGAGGCAAACTCACATAAAATGCATTCAAGCAAAAGTTTGAAACAATTTTATGATCTCACAGTTATAACACGTACACTAGCCTAGCGGGATTTCTGTATAAAATTTTTGTTTCGGTTCTATTACCGAAATTTCCCTCGTATTTTCAAATCCCAACGATACATAAAATAGGATATCTTACAGTACGATCGATACTATGTGTCTATTTTTATTTTCATGTGCCATATTTATTCACATTTTATGGAAAGAGTTGGCATCGACATCTGCCCAACCTCGGTCCTTCTGGGAAATATCCATCCCATATCCATATAATGTTTTTGTAACTGTAGGGCACACAGGTCACGTTTTCCACCGAATATAATACATTCACGGAATAAGACATCCAATCACAAAGCTCGACTTAACCTATTCTGAATTGGATACTTGTCTTTAAAAATCAATCTAGAACAACTTGCATTCTCGCAAAATCATGGATCATGTGGAATCTTAATAAGTACTCAATATCAATAAACTGTGTCCCACAACTTGTGTTTTGAGCTTTACAGGACGTGCATTTGTGGGTGGTGTGGCGAGACAGTCTTTTAAAAATGACCATGTTTTTATAAAAGTTTTTATATAAAATGCATGGCACACCTACACGTTGAAAAATTCATCATAGTGTCTCGTCCAAGGTACAATATAATAGAAAACATGTAGTTTGTCCCGGGGCGGTACAGCAGCGCGTGCCAACATTTTTTCACTTGTACAGACAACGGCGCCCCGGGCAGCTTGCCTTTGAGCATCTTACACTGTTATGTTAATTGGGACATTTGAATTACTGCTTTGTTTTGCTTTTTTAGTGCTCCGGGCTTGCGAGGTAGAATCGGTATCGTTAAGAGCAGTCCACACCGCGCTTTATCGCTCGAGAGCACAAATTGGTAGCGAGTTTTCATGAATATTGACACAATTACAGCTCCATTCGTGTGGATCGTACATAGTGGACGTAAGGGAATATATCTAGATTAAAGTAGAATTAAAAAAGATGTATAGCTAGATGTTTGGACGGCAAATGGACTAAAACAATAATCGAGTAGAGTGGAAAGTCGTGGCCAAGAAGGGTACAGTGGGTAAAAGGCAGATCATATTCAGATTGTTTGATGAATTGTTTAGTGATGCTGAAGGCAGTAAAACTGGTTGACATAGGACAGTAAGATATGGCTTGTACATCAGGAGGCATTTACCTAGTAGTTTAACGTGGGCAGATATAAATTTTTATTTTATTTTATTTTATTTTTATTTTATTAATCTTTGGGAAACAAACAGAACAATAGTAACTATAAACACGTTTAAAATATGAATACTTAATCCAGCGAAGTTTCCACTAATTACAACATTACAAATTATAAATAGATGTAACATAACTTCATGTGTTTTCCGTCCAGATCAAACAACAAAGCATTGGTTTAATCACATTACAAAATATATTATGAGACTCAATAACATAACGAAGAATGTTTTAGAATGAAAAAGATTTTAAAGATCAGGTGCTTACCCGAAATAGCTTCCACAAATATTAATGCTAAATATGGTCATCATTCCAGAATTATAATTCAGGTTATTGATTATTCAGTCGTCCGAAAGCGATTCATTTTCATTTTTAGTCATGTCGCTTCTGTCTAAAATAGTGAGTACTCTCATATTTTAAGATTTAAGTCTGAACATTAATAATATAAAGCTCTTAAAACATGAAATTTGACAATTTATAGTAACATCAACGGCTTCTTCGGCCGGTTCAGTTTAATTTTGCCTACTTATTAAGACTAAGTTTGGAAAATTCTATTGAACTTTTAATAATGGCAACTACCTGATGGATATTCATATCTTATTGGAAATTTTAAGTACTATATCGGCCTTTAATGATGAATGGTAGAAGGACATTGAAATAGAAGAAGGTATTATTGGGCCTGTGGTTCGAATCCACCAGGTTATATATATATGGTCTTCATTAACGAAATTTTACATCGGCAAAACATTGACTCCGGTGGTCGAAACTCAGCGGGTCGCTTAGAGACATCGACTTGTCCTAATGTGTGAATACAACCTTAGTGTGAGATTTGTGTGGCTAGCCGCCCCTACACGTGTCACAGCTGTTTCACAATAAATCTAATAACATGCGGCCCCAAAACTAGTTTATTTAGAAACGTTACAAATGTATCTTTTATGTAATGAATATTTAATTGAATTTTCATTTATGTGAAAATGTAATTAATTCAATAGTCACTTTAGTTAATTGCTCACCAAAATTGAAGATATTTTTTAAAAAGCAATTGGTCTTCTGCTAAGAGTCTACGATTTACCAAAATTGAAGAGATTTTTTTTATTAGCAATTAGTCTTTTGCTATGGTCCTACGATGTGTGAGTTCTTTCATCCTTCAGTTTCTCAACCTCATTTGAAGTTCGTCATTGCGACGCTGGTCTCCAAGTTTAGTAATCGTTTAACATCAACTAAGATCTGACATGGACTGGGCAATTTATTTGAACCTCTACATTCGAACCACGCACAAGATTTGTTCAATGTAAAACATCCTTTCTGAACAAAAGTCATAATTGATAATATATCACAATAACATCTATGTATAATTGGATCTAAATCCAGACGTGGTTTCACCATTTATATACCTCTTTAGAAAATATTACGAAAGGAAATTAACGCAATATTACTTTTGCCAGCATTTATTACTGTTTAATCTTCCATCAAATTCGATAGCTATTTTTAAAAGACTAACCGCCGCTCGCCGCTAGGGCTGCCGACATTAACTTTATTTCACACAATCTTCTGATAAATTAATCCACATTTTTGCTTTTACGGTACATTACTCAGATAGGCTCTCAACAGGGTTGCCTAAGTGCGAAAAATATGGCTTGAGAATAAAGTTGACCGTTTCGTGTACATTTATTCTTTTATAATTAATTTAGTATTTGACATTTCCTAAAAAGGGTATCTAGGGAGGATATTAAGGCTAGGTTATTCAAAAATACTTTAAGAGGTTTTTTGCGACACTACTTTAGGCTTACTTCGACACTGTACTGTACATACTGTATTCTATCAGCCCATATAGTCCACTGATGAACGACAAACACGTTTTTTTTTTTTTTTTTTTTTATTGCTATGAATGGCGAGACGAGCATGCCGTTCGCCTGATGGTAAGCGATACGACCGCTCATGAACAGTAGCAAAACCAAACAACACCTTGAATTACAAAGCAACGCTTGGCATTCCACTGCGCTCGCCATCCTGAGACATAAGATGTTAAGTCTCAATATGTCCAGTAGTTACTCTGGCTACAATGCCCTTCAACCCGAAACACAACAGTGCGTTTACACTGCTGTTTGACGGGAGAAATAGACACTGCGGTGGTACCCACCCAGATGGCCTCTCACATATGAGAGACCTACCACCAGTAAACGTAGGTAACATAGGTACTTATACACTTCATTAATTGTTGTCATGTCCTATAATCGTTGCAAGAATAACCCTTACGACCACTACACGTAAACAAATCTATCGAAGCTTCAATTTCTTAAATTAATTCAAAATAAAAAAAAATATATTGAATACTACGCTAAGCCTATGCTACACTACACGCATATAATTAAGTTTCTAACGTTGACAACCCTACTTGTATTACCGGAAGTATCCACTAACGCCGCCCTTCAACGGAAGCACTTCCCATGAGGTTTTGATTAATGGAGTTTCTCTTAAACAGGAATAAATAAGTCTTACAAGATTTTTTTTTAAACTTCTCTCTCTCGCCAGTCGTTTACTTAGCGCTGAGTACCGCGACCCCTTGATAATGAAGTTTTAAGTATTTTCTTGCGCTAAGCATCGCGGTCTTGTGCCAGCCTAACTGCTCTGTTCAGCAGCATCTTCATTTTCTGGATAATGAGGTATATCCACGTATAAAACCCGACAGGGCCGATGTGTATTAAAACGTAAAAGAAACTGTTTTTAAAACGTAGTCAAAGTTAAATTAATTTATATAAGAATGGTGGTTGCCCGAATATCATCATCCGTACATGTCGGCTAAGAACTCAAAATAATGACACATAATTGTGTTGTGGTGGGGGTTAATTCTGTAAATCTGAGAAACAAATTGACACATTATGTGACCGAGACATAGCCGAGGTGGCTTTAAGGCCGTAAGAATAATAGAACTATCAAATCCGGTGTGAATTTATGTTATCTAGATATACATACAAAAACTCACGCTTTTTTTCCTAGAAGGGGTAGGCAGAGGACACTAACAATTCGCCTTGTATTTTCCGTCCCATAATGTGATAGAAGGCGAAATAGAAAGACAATGTAAATCAACACTTAACTTCCAGCATGTTTGTATAAATCCATACCTTGATTATTGAGTAGGCGGAACCGATTTTCTTTTAACAAGATTTCAAACCAATACTTGTTCAATCGACTTCAAAAAAAGGAGATTATATATTCGATGTGTATATTGTGTGTAATTTTGTCAGAATTGCACAGTTTTTGGATATTCAGTCTATGCCAGCATCTGAACACGAATTTCAAATTTAAAAAATGTATGTTTGTATTTTACAAAAAAATGTTGGCCTCTTTAGGTATTTTAGATCTATTAACAGATTAATTTTATGTCTCTCTTTTTATTACAATTTTGAAGAAAGTTTATATTTTTTAAATTATTTTTTATTGTTTAAAGGTTTAAAGAAAACCAAACAGCATCTTGACTAAATCAACGACTACTTGCTCGTCTCCTGGCGCATGCAAATACAAAGGAAATTTCAATTACGTTCGCAAAATGAATGTTCTATAATTTAAACGACGTAAAATCCATTTTACTTTGCAAACAAATCGCGCCCGTTTATCTTTAATCCCCGCATTGTTTGTAGGTAGGTAAGTCTGTTTCCACGCTTCAACGAGAGTCAATACGCAGGTAGACTCCAGAACTTCTAGATTAATCTATTGTCTGTCTGATTGGTTAGATAGCTTTTGTCTGGTAGAATGCGGCCTCAATCAGCTCTCTCAATAGAGATAGTTTGAAATTCTTAAGCTTAATTATGCAAGCGGTTGGGTGTTAACTGTTAAATGGGTTGTGATGTTTTTTATGCTGAGCATAGGTAGTCAAATTGGTAATGTTACTTCGTTATAAGCCTTGCACTTAATAATTTATTAAATAAAATGTTAAAAAGATTTTTTATTGCATTAAAAGCTATCTGTTACCCACGATCTGAGCCGCGGGGAATATGAAATTTTTATGTTAAACGTTTTTACGATACCCAAGAGCGGATTTGTTAGAAAAAATAAAGCTAAATTAATTTCTATCTACGAGTTCAGTCATTTTTAAATTTAGTTGGGGCAGATAGGCAAACGGTTGAGCCATATTGAAAATGCCATGAAAATAAAACTATTACGAAGTTTCTTTGTTAGATTGTCGTTCGTTTTTATTATGATTTTAATTCATAGCTCTATTATTCAATTCAATATACGAAAATACGATGTGGAAATTTTTAATATCATTTTTAATTATATCGTTACTGTGTAATTCAAGATGTTGTTTGGTTTTGCTAGTGTTCATAACAAATGAGGCAAATGGTATGCTCGTCTTGCCAATCATCGCAGTAAAAATAAAAAAATAAAAATGGCATTTAATAACACGCCATAAGATCCAACTGAATAGTAATTCCCTCTATAAATATCTTTCAAGAATCGGAGGTTTTGTAAATAGCGATAGTGAATGTCTCGAAATAATAGTCCTGATTTTCACACAATTCCTACAATACCATTTTTAACGAGAGGAAAGCTCCTTTTCCGGTATCTCCGGAGGCCGGAAAGGAATCCCGACCTTCTAGTTGGGCGGCCGGGCTGGTGCCACTGCCGAGTTTATGCAATTTGAATTTCATTTAAGGCTTCGAAGGAGACGGATGACATTTTATCACAAAATCTATACTAATATGTACCGGGAATAACTAGAGTGCGGCTGGAAACGAAGCCATTTCGTAAAGTAATGATTGACACAATACACGTACAAATTTTGCAAAAAAATAAAAAAATGTCGCGTTGTTGTTTTTTGCGATTTTTTTGTTCCATTATGTCTGTAGCCACTAACAGCCGCTGCCAATAAATAATCCCAATCCAAAATTTGCCGTTTGAGATTGACAGCTCAATCTTTTTTCTGATACTATATTGCCAATAATCAATCTCAGTAGTGAAAAACTATGGCAACATGGTATATGACAAATCGAAAAGTAGAAAACAATCCAGATTGACTTCAATTTAATTTTTTCGATTGATTATTGGCATCGACCGTAAGTGTAGTTCGCGTTTCGCTTCGCGTTCAGTAGTAGTCTGGATATAGGCTGTTTAATAAAATAAATTTGAAGTGATTTTTTCTTTGTTGGAACGCGTTTATATTAGGAATTACTGGTTGGAGTTGAAATAACCTTTTATCATACTTTTCATCCCGGAAAATATTTTTCGAACTAGTTAGACTCTCTTTAGCCACAGAAAGTTTCCTCCACCACGAATCGCCACATAGACCTGTTGGATGCGGCCCGTATTGACTTCCTGCGACCTTAACCAGGTCATATCGTTACACTATATTAGTTATACTGTTCTATTAATGAAATATTTGATATATCCTTGGCCATATAAGTCCAGCAAAGACCGATGTCCCGACACCGATGGGTGTAACAGCACTTCTCTATAATCTATCCGTCTTTAACTAGAGATTTCATTAGATATTTCGATGCATTTTATGTTTCAGTTGAGAAAAATAGAGTGATACAGATATGGTGCATATATTTATACATATATAAATATATATGTCTGTCTTTGTTTACTGACGCGCAGAATTGTATCGACATATTAATGGTAGCTATATTAACTTCTTGTTGAAGCTAGACAGGTTACAGAGAACGGCCGTTAGTAGGATAGTCTCTTACCGTGGATTTAGTTAATAAAGTATTGTAACTTACCATACATTGGATGCTTTCAGTTCCTGTAGACAAGAAAAAGATTGTCATTAATATATTCATGTAGAAATAAACCATGTGATTGATGACAAACTTTACTTAAGACACTGAATAAAAGCCTACAATCTATTATAGTTCAATCACAAGCCCCTAGCTGTCAATATGTTGACCTTAAATGACGTCATGAAAGAAACCTATCGTTATTTTGTGGTCTAACAGCCGCTGCTAATAAACAATCCCAATCCAAAATTTGCCGTTTGAGATTGACAGCTCGATCTTTTTTCTGATACTATATTGCCAATAATCAATCTCAGTAGTGAAAAAACTATGGCAACATGATAACAAGCCAATCGAAAAGTAGAAAACAATCCAGATTGACTTCAATCTTATTTTATCGATTGATTATTGGCATCGGCCGGTAATCAAGACCGAGCAAATACTGAACTATTTAAAACTAATACAACCGAACTGCTCAATTTAAAACTTAACTCAAGATCTCATGGAATATATGCGCTAAACGAATTAAGGAACACACTATGTTATCAAAAATGCATACTACCCACTAACCTACGTGCTCTATATCTTCACTATTCCCTCGCAAATTGCAACAAAATTATCCGAATAATTTTCCATCAGTAGCAAGATAAACTTCTTACGGAACGCAAGCCGAGAGTCAGCTTCGCACATAACAGTTTTTTGCTATAACGTAGTTTAATATTTCCCCGGCATTATTCGCAGAAAATCTCAACTCATCTGTAAGCTGGAGCGTTCTTCAAATTCGCAGGCAATTTGTTGAGGATTCGTCTTGTTTGGCATCCGTTCACACTCACCTACACGGCGTCGATTTTAATACTATCCTTAGAGATACAAATATTTGTGCATTCGCATTGGTCCAGTTTGAAATCTATTTTTTTACTGCTGATGCCATGTTAAGACAGTGTGATAGACCGAGCAAAATTGGGAAGGTTTAACAAGATGGCCGACCGTGGCATCAGTCGATTCATTTTTCGACCCGGGTTTAGAACCCGATAGCTCAGCTTTGTAACCGTATCGTAAACCTACGCCACCGAAGCAGTTGCAACTGATATTTTGCATGTGATAATTTTTTGTTTACGCAGAGGAAGCAGTAATTACCCCCGTGTGTAGAGGTAATATTATCCATTATATTCTAATGGATCTACTGAGAACTCCATTATATTCTGATTAATGAGACGTAATGTCTATGTGGCTGCTATGCTTCCTACACATGTGTTTATTTTATGTTGATTTGTATGATCAATTCAAGGGCAAACAGAATCACATTTTGCTATTTTTGATGTTATAGGTGTAATTTGATAATTATTATTTCTTATTATCTTTTTTTTAATAACAAATTAACACTGAATAATAATAATAAGTCACATGAGGTTGTAGACATTTATATTACGAGTATTAATACTTGTTTAAATTAATAAAACTTATCGCAAAAATGCCATAAATAGAATAAAACTGTTCCTAATATTTTGAAAACAGAATGACAACCACGCATTCGCACGCCAAAAGTCCGTAGACGATCTATAATAGCGGCATAGTGTGCATTTATAATGTTTTTATTTTTATTTTTCCCATGAGAATCGTTTATTTTCACTACTTAAGCTACACAGGCGTAACGCATTAACACTTGCTCCCACCACAATCACTCTTCGTCGCGTCGGAACATCCATCGCACGTACATTGAATAAAACCTTTTTTATAAATCATTTATTTTATCTGACGGCCTCAGGGGCGCTTTTGTAATACAGAACGATTACATGCTGAGGTCTCGGGTTCGAACCCCTGTTCAGGCTAAGTGATATTGGATTTTACATTTATTCAGTCTGAGGTCAGGAGTTCGTCCCCGATATGGTGATAGGTTTGCTCTCTATCCCATCACATTAGGATGGGATAGAATTGAAATTGGTGTTATTGTTGGGATAGAATTAAACTTGGCGAATTGGTCTAAGGGTTCACACTCAAGACCCTAATAATAGACAAGATTTTCTTCTTTGCCTGGGAAATATGTTGAAAACTGACTTAGCCAACGACCACAAAATTGTAGGTAAATGTGCGGTAGCTGTTTAAACTTGGCGCATTTGTGAAGGTCGCTATAGAAAACTTAATTACTTATTTTATTTATTAATCTTTATTGTACACTAATTTATGTAACAACACAAAGAGATAGTCTAAAATACAAAAGTGCAAAAGGCGGTCTTATCGCCCTGAGCGATCTCTGTCAGACAACCTTTGGATGGATATAGAAAGAGAAACAGAGGGTCGTATAAAAATAAATAATAAATGCAAAAAAACTATAATAAACTAATTAATACACAAATAATAAAAGTACTCCATAACTACTGCACTTTCTTTCTGTATTTCAATAACAATATCCTATTACAAAAAGTTATGGTACGTGAGATACGAACGAACCTTTGCAACAGAAGTCGTACAGAAGTCAAAAGTTTTGTAATTCATTCGCCGCCCGCGACGAGGATATCGATTCACGCTTTATGTATTCGCAAACTTATAAATTACCAATTTTTCAAACAGGACAAAAAATTTCGTATTTATTAATACATTAGACTTTAATACTTCGAATTGTTTTGAGGGATAATGGTAGAGAATTGTTTTAAAGTATTTAATGGTCAATATTTTAATTTAAATTATCGGAAGGGAATCTGCATACCATAAATATCTCTTTTCTACGGTATACAACCTCTGCCAACATGCAACAGGCCAGCGTCGTGGAATGTGGCCTAACCCCTCTCAATGGAACTCTCGGTCGTAGACGAAGCTCAACAGTGTGCGGTGACAACTTAATTTTTCAGTAATAACGTAAAAAAAAGGCAAAATTACTATGCACCTTTTATCCTTTCGTGTGTTTTCTCTATTATAAAATGGTCATGGTTTGATAGATAAGACTTCCATTTACATTTTGATGTCAACTGAACATATTCGGTATGTTTTGGTAGAATAATTTTTATATATTTTTCATCATAATAATTATAAATGAAAAATATGAGGTGTGCGGCGACCTGTTGTTAACGGACCAGACGCGAATTCCAACATCTTCACGGTGGTCGCGGGTTCAAATCCCAGAGCACATCTCTGACATTTATAAGTCATGTGTGTATTGAGAGTCAATCACAACGCACTAAAACGGTGAAGGAAAACATCGTGAGGAAACCTGCGTACCATAGCGATTTGTATGAATTTCTGTGGTATGTAAAAGTTCGCCAACCCGCACTAGGCCAGCGTGATGGACTATATGGCCTAACCATCCTCAATCGTATTCTCGATTGTAGAGTAGGCGTGTGCCCAGCAGTGGGACGTATAGAGGCCGATACAGATTACAGAATTATAAATGAGTGGGCAGAGATGTAGCTTCTATAAAATAATAAAAACTTGTTTTTCAAACATTAATTTTTAATGTCTAAATTAGTCTCCAACAAATCATTCCGTAACAATTAAAAAATAAATGCTACTAAGATACTCCTACTCGAGTTTCGGAAAGGTCGAAGTGGGGGCATTTTTCATTCATGGAAGTATTTAGAGGCGCTAATGAATATTCATCTGTACCGATTTGGAACGAAGCTCACTGAGGGAAGAACCTAAACCTCAGCAGTAAAATATTTTAAGATTCTAATCGTGTGTGGCAAGCGCTGCAATTAGTGACCCTATTATGCATGAATTGGCAACTACAATAATGATGATCTATAGAAGAAATTCTACAAATTAAAAAAAATATTTTAAAAATATTCATTTCATTTATAATATTAATAAATTTATAATATCTATTAAAAATAATGTATTTTTAAATCTATAAAATGTAAGCCTTTTTATGACGAAGATTAATTTTAATTCTTTTTATTTTAGTAAATAATGGAAATATTTAAAGAATATTGTATATTTATATTATTATATTTAATTAATGCATACTATTCTTATATTTTAAATTATTCGCTATAAAATATAATCAAATAATTATATAATAACGTCTTAATACCGCGTAATAGTACTTGCCATAGCGCTAAACGTAGGTACTTAAGCCTCTTTCCTCCCCACCTCGCCATAACTATTTCACATTATTAACGTGATGGTTATCTTTATTATCATCCCTCTATATTAAAACCCATTAATGAAACGTATAGACGAAATGTTTTACCATACCTTATATTATAATATCCTAAATAAATCAAAATATGATTTTATATACCTATGCGCACAGGTCCTCCAAAATCAAAAGAAATGTTGGTATATCCTACTTCCTACTAATATTATAAATGTGAAATGTTAGTGTGTTTGTTAGGTAACAAACAAACTAACGTGAAGAGCTGAAACCACTGAAATAATTTTAATTTTTGGTATGAAGATAGCTGAGATCGTCAAACCTGGCGATCAGCTGTCCCAGACTCGACTAAATGAAGAGGTCACGATCCTCAGCATTGAGGAAACGATTAGAGAGAGAGAGATAGCTGACACTCTGGATTAGACTACTTTTTATCCCAACAAAATGTAGTGTTCCCGTGGGATGTGCACGGGGGTTTAAAATATATTCGATACTTTTTCGAACTCAAAGGACCCATTCCTTTGGGAAGTTTAAAGAACGGCAGTTACGTGGAGTTCAAATATTTATAACAGTTGTCACGGGAAATAGTTCCTATGTTTCTAAAGTGAACTGGATTCAAGAAATATCTGCACCCGGGCAAAGTCGGGCCGGACCGCTAGTTTTTTATAAGAGATGTACTTCGATTCATATTTAAGACTAGTTCTCCTACCCCGCTTCGCTCAGAATCAAATTCTTTCACCACCTCACTGTTATCCACCCCACTGAAGATTGCAGTAGACTGGAAACTACCGCAAACTTCAGTCCGCTTCATGCGTAGGTTACTGCTTCTACGTCGTATACCGGGTATCTCAAGACTGCTACCGAAAACGAAGCCGGGTGGAAGTTTTAGTGACTACAAACACAATGCAACTAAAAATTTTGCTAAGAAACGAGTCAATTGTTTTTTATCATTTTTTAAATATTGACATTTTTGGTAGGTAAATCCCTAGTTTTTGCTAAAATAACTATTTAATTTTTTTATATCTTAGAGTCTTTATAAATAAAATGGTATACACTATTATTTTACGAAAAAATGTATTTACCACCCAAATACGACCATATAAAAAAAATAACAAAATAATATAGCTTTTTTTTCCAACATTTTCTGTCGCATTGTGTCTGAAGTCGCTTAAACTACCACCCGGCTTCGTTTTCTTAAGCAGTCTTGATATACCGTGTATATTAAACCTGTCGTGGTCTTCGCCATTTGTAATTATTTACGCGTGAGTTTTATTTTGATATAACTGATAAAAAAAAAATTTTAATTGAATAGTGTGAAGGACAGGTCCAAAGAAATCCACAGGAATACGAAGGGAGGACCAAAGAAGCATTGGCTAGATGTCGTTAAGGTAAATATGAGGGTCAATGGCCTTATTAAGGAATGCGAAGCACACATATATTAAATGTTAAACGCTTAAAATGATGCAAATATTTTGCTTTAGTTTAGCACCATGTCGATTACTATAATATACACGTGGAGGTCAAAATATGATGTTTATCTTGCTAACAACGCATTGTCTTATAAACATATTAAATTAAATCATCACGCCAATTTCAATAAGTTGAATGGGGAGAAAAAACATGTTTAGTGTTATTTTCAATTTATAAAGTATTTTTTTAAATTAATTCCTGCTAATTATTTACTCCTTAGACTACCCACTCCTTCTCCTTTTATTATATCCATCCCAAGGTTGCCTGTAAGAGATTGTCCAGTGCGATAAGGCCGCCTTTTGTACTTTTTTATAATTTATTTTTTTAATGTAAGTAGTGCAAAACAAGATAAATAAATAAATATTTGTCATTAGTCGTTACTCTATCTATACGCCTCTATAATATGCGCTTGTGATACAGCTCAAAATCCAACCCTATCCAAAAAAACAACCGATCCAGGCAAACCCGAAAGTATCCTTTAGTTAAAATATATGAATAGTGCCTGTAGTCGAAAAGCAGCATTTTACTTTCGCTAACTAAGCCCCGACTTAACTGAGCGGAAGCGAGTTCCTTCACTCATTTAGGTCAGGTATAGTGCACGATCCGGGTGATAAACTTAGTTATTGACTAATAATAGGCCGGCTGAAAGCTCCATTATACTCTGCGTATTAGACCCGCCACACACGAGCGACTTTTAGTCGGGAAATTGTCGGCTTCCCGTGGCAATATAAATGTCTATTTCCAGCCACTAGTGATACTTCGATGAATGAGGTTTTGTCTAAAGATCTTAGAAGCAACTTAGAAAATATATTGCTCGGCTGACGAATGATATTCATAACACATAAAAGGTAATTAATATTTTTAAGGTAGTCCTTGAGGTACGGATCCCAATATTATACGAGTTTTCGAATCTTACATACATACTGGTAAAATCTTTTAATACATAATTATTAATTAATTTCATTTTAAGAATAAATTACCAATTTTCCTATAATGAAACTATCCAGTAAAAGACATACAGCCTTTACCATAGATTTTAATTATTTTTGAAAGTACAAACCACAACACTATACCTTTAAATAAAGCTTCCATTATTTGACACATATAGAGCCTGTATAATTTCAATTAACAACGTCACGTCTTCTTCAGTATATTATTATATCTTTATTGCGAATGCCGTAAGCGATTTAAACGTCATCTTACTTCTCTTTACACATGTAACAAGACCTCGTACTTTTCGGATGAATAATTGAGGTTTTCGTAAACCCAACAGGCCCCTCTCCCCCCTCAATCCTCTACCTACACCTTCGAGCCTCCGTAACACACTTACGATTCTGCCGGCGTTTTCATGGGTAGTGATTATTTACCAACACGTAAGCCGCTTGATATTTAGCTGACCCTACGTATGTTCCCAAATGGAGACGGCAAGCGTAGTGTAGGACGCCCTCTAACCAGGTGGAGCGACGATATTCGTAAGATGGTAACGGTTGGAGACGATAGGCTGAAGATCAAGCCCGGTGGGGTGCCATAGGAGAAGCATATGAATAGTGATATGAGTTTTGTCAACACGTAATTTAAAATATTTAGTTCTAGGCTCTATTTTTGTAGCTGTGGTAAGAATGAAGACTGATTTATACTGCTCAATAACGCAATCGATTGACAGCATAAAACGTGCGAGAGCTGAAAAAATTCAAGGAGGCAGAACTTTTTCCGCACACCGTAAGCGAGCCGAAGCGATAAAAGATCAACAATATTCTAGATTGAGACTTAAAATATTTTCATCGAAAGCTAGCATAATAAACACTACCCTTGCATGGTAAGCCAGCCTCTTAAAATTCCACGATATGCTACGAGGGTCCTCAAAAATTGTACTTTATCATATAGGTCCCACTGCAGGGCACGGAGCTCCTCTACAACCGAAAGTACGATTGAGAGGGTTTACCTCTAAATCACTATAAAGTAAACCCTTAATCCACCATAGCAGCCTAATGCTGTGATCAATAAAATATTTACTAATATGAGTTGAGTACTCAATTTTCCAGCGAATGAAAAGAGACATAAACGCCGACACATTCACGTAAGCTTCACATTTCAGATGCATTTAGGCTTTACATTTGGTTTCGAGTGTGCCAGTGTAATTTTGTCGGCGGGTTATAATCACGTCTCGCCATTCAATACTCCATTAGGACTGTAATGCATTTAAACTCAGTGCCACAGTGAAACTACAGTATATTTCCAATAGTATAACCATACGTAGTATCTACATAAACTCACGACTTTTAAAAAAGAGCGGTATGCAAAAGTGCTACTAGGATATCTACGATTCTTTCATCCTACAATGAGTTAGAAAACGAGTCTATCGCTATATCGTGTACAAATTCCTGACTCTGGGCAAAAAACTAATATATTTTTTCTGATTTGACCCGAGATTCGAACCAGAGACCTCAGTGTTATAATAGTAGTAGGAATAACTGTCGTATTGTTGCTGTTGTAAACTCTGTTAGCTCTAGTATAAACCTCTGTGGTTTGTTAGTAGCTATATTGTAAATTATGTATTTATATTTCAAATAATAAATTAAAAAAAAAAAAACTGCGCTACCGAGGCAGTTAGCATAAACATAAATAAATAAAAGTAATAACGACATATTATTACTATGGAATCCAATAGACTGACCAGATTTAAAAACAGAATATAGATTCCGATTCTTAGCATTGTAAAAAAGAGTCCGCGCGCAACAGAGGGCTAATTCTATAAAAGAATGCTGATTCTCGAATCATATATCGCCTTATGAACCCTGTGTTCGCAAAGGAGGCGATCGGTTTACTCTTCAACGTCATCGTAAGTAGGACGAATGGTTCCCGTAAAAGTATTTCGCAGTTATCTAATTTCGCCACTGGAAAAACTTTAGTTCGTTTTGTTGAAACAACTTTTTCTTTTCCGAGAACGATTTCGCCGTCTTGCGTACATAATGTTAGGAATAAATGTGTAAGATTTAATTGGTTTTTATTGTTGTTAATAGGAAACAATGAAATCTAAAGATATGTTGATTTAAGAATAATAATCCATTATTGCTCGTGAGCATATTCATTTATTTTATAGGTGTTTGGGAAACATACAGAACAATAAAATACATGAGCAAAATACAATTAATCGTTAAGGATCCAGTGAAGTTTTCACAATTAAGATTGTGGAAACTTCATTGGTATAATGTAGTCTAGTTCTGTAGATTTTATTGATAAGACGAAGGTGACAGGAATTTGAAAACCATATGGATGAGACATTTAGCTACAGTATCATTTGATGGGAAGAGTACCTTAGTAAAGGCTTACCTAAGAGATGCCTTTAGGTTTTAGACATAAGGAGCTCCAAATAAATCTGTGGAAACACAAAGTCCGATAAAGCATTCCATTCCTTAGTCGAAAACATGCTGAAGGAGGAAGTAAATCGCTTTGTGCGCATCGGTGCTAAACTGACGACGTAAACACAAACCGGCCATTCTTTTGTAGTTTCCAAAGGAAAACATACATTATGCAAGCAATTGTTCCGAACACCAGCTTCTGACGTTTCCGAGTTACTTTATTTATAGTTAATTATTGCTTATTATAAAGGTGAAGGGTTACCTAATGGTTGTTAACATATAATCTACAAGTGATAATTCCGTTTTTGTAAACCGCACTTATGAAAAATATTCTAGTAGCTCTAGGATTTTTTTAATTATTTATTTATTTATTTTATTTATTTAATCCTTTTTTGCACTGTACAGAAATTTTAAAAAAAGATATTACACAATAAAAACATTAGTACAAGTGGCGGCCTTATCACACTAGGTAATTTCTTACAGGCAACCATGGGATGGATATATTAACAGGAGATAGAAAGGGCAGTCTAAGGTGTCGAATTATTTTATATTTAACAAAAACTCTAAACATATAAAGGTGGGGTCATTAATCCTCGACTTTTAGACTTAAAATCAACCTCAGGCAAGTCATAGGAGAAGTTTATAATTGTAATAAAATACCATTGGCGAACTGTCTTGATGCAACAGCGTGTGCCCTTGCAAGCACTCAGACTTATAATGTTTCGCATTAAAACTTGCACAAACACTATTCCGTCAATTTGAACTAAACACGAAGGTCCTTCTCATGAACGAAAATCCGTGTCATCGTGGGTCATAATAAGTCTGCTGTTGGCCAAAGATGTCCTCTATGAATTAATTGCCTAGTGATATATTGAAAATGGCATTCATCCACAACTTCCTTCCAACCTTCTACCTTTATCAAGCCAGCTGTCCACTCAAGGGCGTCGCCAAGGAGGGGGGAGGGGTACAGGTACGGGCAGCTGCCCCCCACTAGAGATTAAAAAAATTGCCAAATGTAAAGCAACCAAAATCTTTGACTTGACTTGCCTACTATACGGTATTTTTTTGCATATCGCCGTAGACGTAAGGCTCGTACTACAAATAAAAAGCTTCATGTACTCTTTACCTACAATTCATACTTTTCTCATTCTCTGTATTATGCTTCTGTGTCCACCTTAGAATATAATTGAAGTATAGAATAAAAGAAAGGAAGCATTTATTTGTCAAAGGCAATAGTTAACAATTATACTCATATTTAAATAAACTTAAGTAAGTATACATTGCTTGTTACAAAACGGCTCATGCTGAACATGTGCTATTAATAAAACCAACGCTGGTCTTCCTCAAGGCCGGTAAGTGACGTTACAAGCGCCAAAAACACAATAAAAAATTATAATATAACTAATAAAATAATGTTAAGAATAGCGTACGTCATCTGCCCAGATGTGGGTAGCTGAAATATTATTATTTACTATCACACAAATCTCTGACGAGTACACAGAGAAAGGTTCCCGAGTGTCTAAGCATTATGAAACAGTCACTTAAGTTTGTAATAATAATTTTAAATAACTACAAAATTGCAATTAAAAGTAATTTTACAACTGGATACATATATACAAAGGATACGATTGTAATACGAGGTTTAACAATTAAACTAAAACTATAAACCCAGGTGCGTGTTCCGACAACCACTCATCACTACGTGAACGAATTAGTCGCATAAAAAATTTAAGCGTGCCTCCGGATCGATACGCGTTTATTATTTTGTCGGCCACATCTAACCTAATTACAGGTAAACTAAAGTAAATTACCGCAATGGACGTTGTGGGGGAACGTGAATCGATAAACGTAGACAACGTTTATTCCATTGTCGCAACAGTTTGTACCGCCCCTTATCCCGAGGGATTGGATGCTTCCCGAGCGTAACAATTAGTTTAATAAGGCGGGAAAGGTGCCAGGTAATAGGTGTTCGTAATGACCATTGGTGACTAGGAAAGTAATTTTCGACTCTCGTTTCATTGTAGGCTCGTTTTTATTCCGTTCATTTAAGTCCGTGAAGCTGTGCGAAAAGATGCTGACTTTGAAATGAGATACTACATCTTCAAAGCCACTAGTACTGGGGAGTTACTCTATGATCCGACACGAAGTTGGAATATTCGGATGTTCGACGTCCGAAGTAAGATATAAGTTGTCCACTTCTAAAAATCAATATTATTCTCTATTATACTTATAATTTTCTTTAAATTTAATCTATGGTTGCGACGTACGATACAGTATTCCATGATTTTGTGGAGTATCTACTAGGCACATGACTGAAGTCTTACGTACGACGCACATTCTAACTTCGTACCGGATCAAAGAGTAACCCCCCAGGTGACGCAATGGAGTGATTTACTGCTTACTTTTTGTGTTATTTGGGATATTCTGAGCCCAGAAAATCTCTCCAGCTTTCTAGTTTTATCTGCATATGATTATTATACCAAGTTTATAATTATCAATTATGTTAGAATAAATGTATTGTAATGTGTCAGCCTTTATACAACCCACTGCGAGGCACAGGCCTTGTCCACAATCGAGAGAATGTGGGGACTGACAATCAATAACATGACCCCGAAAAGTCAAAAGTGTGCCTTGGGATTTGAATCTGCGACCACCGTGTATATGTTGGCAGCCGCGTCTGGTCCGTTTTCCAACAGGCCACCACAATTTATTTATTTCACTAAATCATACAATATTCTAAAGTGGTAAATAACGCTAAGCAATTCACAACATAGCACATACATTGCAAAATGCTTGTCTCTGAATGTGTACTTATGCATTCACGAAATATTACTGCAATATGTTTCAAAATAACGCATAATTCGTAGAAATGGTCTTGCGAGGGGACCAGCGTCTTGGACCCCTGCCATAAAACCATTAGGAGAAGTTAGTGCTCTGGTTTTTGGGGCATAATCGTCATAAAGAATACGTTTTGTAATTTGTATGCCTACTTTCTGGTTAATTTAACACACATAATGAATGGAAGTAATAAATAATTTGTTTCTTGCTACTATTTGAATGATTTCGATGCTGAAAGTCTTCATTATAAGCCTATACTGTTGTCCACTGCTGGATATAGGCCTCTTCCAAATTGCGCTATTTCACCCTGTCTTTGGCTTATCGCATTTAGTATCTGCCAGCGACCTTTCACAAATCTTAGTTTTGTGTTTAATGACGTCACTTTGAGAGGTGATGTAGAACCCTGTTGTAGCTCGTTAAATATACAGTACCAATGGGTGATACGCAGCGGCCAAAGCACCCTGCTTATTAGTGATCGTACTTCATGTCTCTATCCACCAAAAACTGCCCTTTCCTCTCCTTCTCTTACCCCCATTCAGAGGTCTCTTGTACCCTGCTGAGCCATAAAGTGCTTGTTATTATGATCGTGAACATAAGATAATAACACATACATACAAAAACCCAGGCCTTTTCCCTGAAGGGGTAAGCAGACGTGCCAGGACACCCACATTTCGCCTTGTATGTTCCGTCCCACAACGAGGTAAGGGGCTACCCTAACGCCATATGTATAATAATAATATATTTATAGAAATCTTAATGTTAAAAATATAATTACATCTAAGATTTTACAATTTATTTCTGATGTTAATCGTAGAAAAACTACAAAAAGCATGTTTTAACTAGGTTTAAGTTTTTTATATCTATGTTTTGTGCTTGAAATCTAAAATATATTCTTAATCCATTGAATTAATTCTAATAATCTTATCTAACATTGTTTTTTTAAAAATACTTAGTAATTGTAATGAATTAAATTACATGCCATTTCTGTATAGAATAATCTCGAAAGAATGGGTGAACTAGTAAAATATTGAAGTTATTATTTCACAAATGCAATTACATCGACAATTATATTGACGCCCCCCAGGGGTTACTCTACGCTTCGACTCTACGTTCGAATGTTCGACGTCCATGACGATACATTATGTACCTACTGTACAAAATGTTTGGATCTTCTATGATACGTCGTAACATAGAGAATAAATTTGATGTTTAGAAGTGGAAGACTTAAAACTTGTATGTGGACGTTAAGTGTTTAAACATTCAAATTTCGTGTCGGACCAAAGTAACCACCGTAAAAAGAGTATCAACCGACATGAGATGTTCTTTCGCCGGTCGGTACAGTAATGCTTAACTGATTGTTTCCGAATATGCACAGGATGTCAAAACACGACACACTATTTTACTTTACGTACATTGCCACTATGCACGATAGTTGTCATTCAAATATGAATATGATCAAACTTATAGAAGATAAACCAAATAGTCAAGTTCCTAGCAAATATAATACACCGAACTGCTAGAAAAACTGCCGAAACAGACAAACAAACACTCCGGCATAATGTCAACGCTTATGCGCACTTGGTTAATTTTCTTTATTATCTTTTACTAGCGGCCCGGCCCAGCTTCGGCCGGGTATAAATAGATTTCTGTACAATAATATGTACGTATTATACATATAAACCTTCCTCTTAAATCACTCTATCTATTAAAAAACCGCATCAAAATCCGTTTCGTAGTTTTAAAGATTTAAGCATGCAAAGGGACATAAGGACAGAGAAAGCGACTTTGTTTTATACTCGTACTATGTAGTGATAAAATGCAAGCAGTACAGAAACTTTATATTGTTTGTTTCATTTTATGACTTGGTTTCCTAATATAGTTAAATAATACATGTACATTAATTTTTAATTTCGTAATTAACTATACAATTGTGTGAATTTAACAAAAAAAATATATAATTGTGTGTACGTTATAATAAAGACTGCTAGTTATTTATTGACGTAACTAAAATATATTTTGTAATTGGTACTAAACAGTGCTGTACGCTCTTTCCAAAATTCTTGCGAAGTTTTGTTGAAATATTTGTAATTTGGCAAAGTGAAAGTCTTCTACGTATTTCAAAGTTATTTTATAGCATATTTAGACGCGTCATATTTTGCTATTGACCTTTGTTCTATAAACTAAAAATAATTTATTACTTCTGTGACTATGTATTTTTTAATAAGATGTGATGTGTGTGAACCAACTGTGCTTCTACTAATAAAAACCTAACAAATGAATATATTTGAGTAATCTTCGGTGCGTTGGTCTTCAAGGAAAGTGTTGGCTATTTTATCAAAGTCCCTCAGGTCCCACTGGACTGGAAACATTTTAGGAGGAAGCTGATTCTACGGGGATTTTGTCTATTACAATAAATCGTACTCATAGAGGTGGGAAGACTTGCCCAAGAGAGCCGACAGCGACTGGATCCATAAAGTAGCAGACCGGGCTTTTTTTTAAAAAAAATTTTTATTACCATGAATGGCGAGACGAGCATGCCGTTCGCCTGATGGTAAGCGATACGACCGCTCATGAACAGAAGCAAAACCAAACAACACCTTGAATTAAAAAGCAATGCTTGGCATTCCACTGCGCTCGCCATCCTGAGACATAAGATGTTAAGTCTCAATATGTCCAGTAGTTACTCTGGCTACAATGCCCTTCAACCCGAAACACAACAGTGCGTTTACACTGCTGTTTGACGGGAGAAATAGACACTGCGGTGGTACCCACCCAGATGGCCTCTCACATATGAGAGACCTACCACCAGTCTTTGGCATACCATGGAAGATACCTTTGTCCCGCAATGGACTGCAAAGGGCTGATGATGATGATGATCCACATAGTCAGCCGAATAAAACAAAATACCTATGTCCTATATTAGATACTACGTGAACTTAAGAATTCTATTTCCCAACAAATAGAACAACTGTTTATTGATCACACAAACATTTATCAATGTCAGAATTCTTAACAATCCATTTGATTCCAAGGATAGCTTTACTGACTTTCACATCCAAGTATTGAAGAGTTTCAACCACAGAACAGATGAATATAGTGTTTCAACAATAAAATAGTTTCTTTAGTCGATACTTAAAATATTGGTCTTGATATTGACTCCAATCCTACTAGGCATGTTGGTCATTAAAGGGCGAATATCCAACGCTTCAGCAACCCATACAAGGTCCTAATTGGGACATTTAGGTCGGCAAATTTCAGCTTAGCAACATCTAGTTTATTCTAGGTCGTAGAATAAACACTGGCAAAGGGGGTGTGATGCTCTCAGTATTCCTGTGTTGATCGGCAAACATCGGCCTAAGTTGGATACTGGCAAATCTAGATAGGCTTGCCAGATTTCCCATATCTTTACACATTTTGCCACAAACTGCCATATATTTTGGCCTCATTCTAAATAACAAGACATATATAAAACAAAATAAATAAATAACACCCAACAGTCACACACATGGTCCTAACCCCACATTAAGATCGAGTCTTGTGTCGTGGGTATCGGGAATTACAAGAGACATTTTGGTCTCATAAACACCCAGACCCGAAAGAAATATTTGTGGGCCGCATAAACATTTCTCTCGGAGCGAGGATCGAACCCGCGGCCTCTCGTTTCACTGGCGGCGTTTAACCGACTGCGCCACGGGGCTGTCAAATATTTCATAGATAGATATATTTATAAGCTGTGATTTTTTTTTCATATTTGAAAAATCTAATCAAGAGTGGCAGGTTTTTGTGGTCGGCGTGACGATAAGCACTTCCGGTAACGTAATAACTTTTTGCGGAAATAATCTCGAAAATTTTAGATTGAAATCGGTATCTTTGAATAACTTTGCAAGGATTCTGTAATTCTAAGGCTTACATTTTTCATGTTAATGTTTTTTCGGTCATGTTGCCTACATGACCTACATGGAATAGCTCTTATGACAAGTCAATTCACAAAGTACTTAATCTTTATATTATACAAAATATATATTAATCGAAGCTTCAAGGCGCGCTTAAGTAAGTTATTCGGAAAATGTAACATCGTAACACCAAGTATAAAGCATTCCATTCATTTTCGTATATAACAGTAGGTAATATCTATTGATAATATGTATTAAAGAACTCTATAAAATAGTATTGGTAACAAGTATTGATAACTAACTTTGGTATAAAACATGAAAAAATATATCTCCTTAAAACTATCTTCCTTTTTCAAATGGTTATCATCATAGTCCGTATATACGAATGTATTTACAAAGAAAACATAATTTACCTAGATAACAGTCCCGCTAAAAGTTGTTGTCACGTTCGTTAAGCAACAAGTTATTTTAAACTCTTGTGGCAGTTAGCAACTTCAGCTCAAAACTCATACAACAGAAAATAGATTAATTGTTTCCTCTTATAAATATTAATAGACTTGATAGCCTCCGTGGCGCAGTTGGTTAGACGCGTGCTGTGAAACAACAGGCTGAAGGTTCGATTCCCGCACCGAGGCAAATATTTTTATGATCCACAGGTGTCTGTTTTGGATCTGGGTGTTTGAGAGACCGCAATGTCTCTCGTTGTTCCTGATACCCACGACACAAGACTCGATCTTAGTGTAAGGTCAGGACTATATGACTGTTAGGTATATTCAAATAGAATTTACTTGGAAATTGTATAATAAGCCCCCAGAAAGGTTCTCTGTTTATTTTGGCTCGATAAAATGGTAAACTTTTAGGCTGAAGGGCCTTTCCGCGAAGTAAATAGCTGTAGTAACTTACTTCTGTGTTATTTTAGCAGGTAGTAGGTACTGCCAATTTCTGGAATCTAAACATCTTTGAGCGCTATGAAACTGTGATTGAAAAGCATGTTATGAAATGAGAGGCCGCGGGTTCGACGTTGGATCGTGAAAAATGTTCGTATCATAATTATTCACCTTTCTTATAGGTGAATCTTCTTCTTTCTTTTTCTTCGTTACACTCGTGGCGGAGCAGTCGTGGCCACTATGTTTTTTCTTTAGAACTTTCTAGAACATTATACTAAAACTTAGGCCTTGCAAAGATTTTTTTCAAGAGAGATTCAAGCAATAGCAAAATTGTTCGTGTGACTTCATTAAATCGTTAAATTAAATTAAATAAATACCATCCAACATTCACACACATAGTCCTGACCCCACATTAAGATTGAGTCTTATGTCGTGGGTACCAGAAACTACGAGAGACTTGTTGGTCTCACAAACACCCAGACCTAAAAGAAGTATTTGTAGGCCGCACAAACATTTCTCTCGGTGCGGGGATCGAACCCGCGGCCTCTCATTTTAGCACCACGAAGGCTATCGAGAATCGAATTAAAGAGCATTACTAGATAAGACTTAAAAAGCAGTATATGACAATCTAATTTTCGTAAAAAAAAAGGCCCAACGTTTAACTCCTACATGAAGATAAATGATTGTAGGTTCAACTAAAAATCCACACGGAAAAATCTTTAGTATTTTCTGATACAACAATGTTTAGTTTTGTGGCTATGTAGTGACTAATGGGTTGTGCTGCACAGTTTTTTACTGAGATGGCCACGTAATTGGTATAATATGGGCTTGCTATGTTTGTATGTTCTCTTTCTTTATCATATAAATACTATGTTACATATGTTTTTCGTTATTGATTAAATATTTTTTACTTTTTTCAAGTATTTTTTCTATGTACTAATACTTCATTTGTTCGTTCTGTGCATTCGATGTAGTGTTCATAAATCGTTTTTCATTTTTGTTCTTACTTTAGTGTTGAGTCTAAGCTATGAATGTGGACTGTTATTTATTTTTAGTAAGACAAAGGTAAAGCTTTATACCTGTGATCTATGCACCGTCCAAAGTAATTCTATTTAAACACGGCAACAAAGCCATTTGAAGGCGAACAGCCGTCGGCACATCTTAAGTTTCCTTCTATTAAAATAATTAACGTTGAAAACAGATGCTGCAGGGTTCGTGTAATGACCGAAAGGGACGCAGGATATCCCCGTCTCACTTCCGAATATAATGAAAATATTTTTTCCTTATTTTGTTTTCGCTTAAATAAATTACCTCAAGTGTGTATTATTTACACGCGTTTCAAATGGTTTTGTTCCATTGGAATGGTATATATATATATAGAATATATGATTAACATGTATTTATTTATTTACACTTCATACATTATAAATTCTATAGGTACATAGTTGCATAAACAATTCATATTCATGGTTCTTAAAATTTAAATAACTAAGCGTGTAGTGCAGTTTCACTCGTTTAATGATAATGTATTTTGCCGCTTTATTAATGCTTTTAAAAAAAAATTATTTGTTAACAATCTCACGCACAATAATACCTTGCATTCCTAAAAGTTATAACGGTTTGGCAGTCTGGCAAGAATGCATTGAGTGGTAGAGATAATCGGCACTTTTTCTCCATCGTATATCTCAGAGTTACATACGTGCAGTTTCACATATTATATGTACGAATATTCTCTATAAGCCTTTGTCATTAATGAGACAAACGAAAACCCAACAATATTAAATAAAATAAAAACAAATCACACAATAACAAGAATTATGAATAAAATTAATCACGGAAGCTTATTGTATAACCACCCACTGCATAATATACAAATATACATAAACTGAATAATAATACGGGAATGTAATGGGGTAATGTAATACGGGAAATGTATTGTAAATTTATAATGAATAATAGTTCCTGATATCCACAAGGCTGGCTCCAGATTTACAGAATTAATTTATTATCTTGTTTACAAAATTTATAAGCACAGTTAATTTTTGTATGTCGATAAATAATATAAAAAAGTGTGTATGTTCACAAATAACGGCTATAAAAAAATATTATTATGAATTCGAGTATTGAAATCGGGCCCAATGCTCTGACAAGAACTATATGACCCCCCCCCCCCCCCCTGGTGTAAAAGCTGGATCCGCCCTTGGTCATACCCACGACACAAGACTAGATATTAGTGTGGGGTCAGGACTATGTATGTGACTGTTGGGTGTATTTTTTTTTTAGCGCCCTGATCCGCAACATGAAAGCTTCAGATACATTTTAAAAATAAGCACAATTGAAATTAAATAGTCAAACAAGTTCTATCGGATATACAAATACGTGTTATTTAGAAGAGATCTTGTTTTCATTATTATATGTATGTTGCATTACATTATATAAGCTTTACCTATATGTTTAGGCTTTGGCCTGTCTCGGCTGTTTCTTTTTTGTATTTCAATGAATGGCGAGACGATCATTCGGTTCACCTGATGCTAGGCGATACGACCGCTCATTTACTATAACATAACCAAAAAACACCGTGAATTATAAAGCAATGCTTGGCATTCCAATGCGCTCGCCATCCTGAGACATAAGATTTTAAGTCTCAAAATGTCCAGTAGTTACTTGAAACCGGAACACAATAGTGCATTTACATTGTTGCTTTGCGGGAGAAATAGACATTGCGGTGGTATCTAATCAAGTGACCTCTCCCATATGAGAGACCATATGAGGCGGCCAGACAAGTGAGGTTTCATCGTATCCACCTGTGGTATTAACTATGAAGACTTAACTTCAATTGAACTGCAATTCAATCGTGATGTAGAAGAATATGTAGCCGATGACTGAAACAATGGCCATTTGAAACCTCGGAAAACTGGTCTGCCATCTGTATTGAGGTATCGGCTGAACGAATGAAGCCTACTCGAAACTGAATATACAAAGGCTGAACCGAAAGGGCTATTCAGTTGCGTGGGTGCCCGACTGGCCTCTCACAATTTTATTTATTGATGGGTATCTGGACGTAACCCAGCAACAGCAATTGACTTTTATTTGTTCTGCAATCATTTTATCTTCTTTATTTTTATGAGCAAGCAAGTTTCAAAGTAGAAAGTTGTTTAAAGAATTTTTGTCAGTTCAGCCGTCATGACATAATATCGCATCATCTATATATTAATACGTGATGCAAAAACTTTGGATCCCTTTTTACGAAAATTGCGCGGACGCAGGAGCATAAAATTTGGCACACTTATAGTTTATGTGTAGGAGAAGTGGAGAATGCTAATATTTTTCAATAATAATGCTTATAAAGTACATTAAATCAAAAAATAAAACATTACACACACTGCCATGCATTTCACACACACATACTCTGTGGTCAAATTGTTTCTATTGTGTTTGTCAAACATTTAATGTTCATACCGTTGATACGGTAAACTCATCCCTCAAATTAAATAACGTATTTAAATAAAGGGTTCGAATCGACAACATATGTCCGCAATATTAGATTAATGGCGTATTTTAAATTTTAAAGATGTAAATTAATGACAGTAATGAAAAGTGATTGTCATTTAAATTGGTTGTCAAATATTTATGCATGCGTTCAGAAATTTATTTTGTGTAAACTGTGGTGTAAACTAAGGAGAATATATCAAGCTACTTAAATAGAGACAATGAAATAAATAATGTTCACACGCAAGAAGTTATGCTTACTCCTTTTCAAGATCGAATGTAATTTTTTTCACGAATTTTTACAGTGGCCTTTCCTTCGCTATAATTCACTGATAGAAATGTATATCGTATCGGAATGGGATAGGTTATATTATACCTAAAGAGAGTGAAAAAGGGTTGAAATATTATGTCAAAGAAAATCGAAACCACTGAATTTATTTCTATGAAAATTTATATTTTAACTCAATTACTAACAAAAAGCATTGTGGGGCTGAAATAAGGCAAAGAATATTTGATGGACAATCTAAATCGCTAAAGTTTTTATTGTCAAAAATTCATAAGGCAATCTTTTTGTATATGGAGAGACGGGATATAGGTAATAGAGTGGAAGTTACGGGAGAAGGCTGGGATAGCTGAAAGATTTGATAGGACGAAATGTAAACGCACGTTATAAGACGGTATGGATGATAAAGAGAAAGGACGGGACGGATCGGGAAGAGACTGAACAGACGGATGAGACGGGATTGAGTCGAACAATAGGATAGCTACGTCAAGTTTAAGTATACAAGAGTTTATACGAAAAATAACATGTATTTGGTGTGGAGTGGAATCAAAAAATATATGCACTCAGGCGAAGCTGGGTCGGGCCGCTATTTGTTTAAATAAGTATTCTTTATTTTACGTCTTTTTAATTTCATATAATTCGTTCAAAAAAGAAATTGGCAAATAACAGTCTTGGTCAAATCTGTGGTTATAGTAGTTTAGTTTTCGACAGTAGAACCTTAATAATGTTTAAATATTATATTTAAATAATGTATATTGAGTGGTCGAATTTCGACCATTGGGCGACCTCTAGTATGTCTAATTTCGTGAATTTATAACTCTTGTCGCCTTTTCTTAATGTTTTGTTTTACTCTTTTCCTGAATTCATAATTCGCTTACGTTTGGTAATAACTTAAAAGGAAACTAATATTAAGATGTTCTTTAATACAATTTGTATTTGAACTTATGCGATATTAAGGAGAAAGTTAATCTAATGTTGATTGCGGCTTAAATTGCTATTCGTTTTATGGTTTACAGGATTTTTTTAATGAATGCTAGCAACGATAATAAATAATACGTAATAATATTTTTGTTTTGTTGGTTTGTAAGTATATGAAATTTGTATATGAAGTGCGTGGTGGCCTGTTGGTAAACGGACCAGACGCGGCTGCCAACATGTTCACGGTGGTCGCGGGTTCAAATACCAGGGCACACCTCTGACTTTTCGGAGTCATGTGTGTATTGATAGTCAATCACCACGCACTAAAACGGTGAAGGAAAACGTCGTGAGGAAACCTGCATACCATAGCGGTTTATAAGAATTTCTATGGTATGTAAGTCCGCCAACCCGCACTAGGCCAGCGCGATGGACTATATGGCCTAGCCACTCTCAATCGTACTCTCGATTGTAGAGTAGGCCCGTGCCCTGCAGTGGGACGTATATGGGCTGATACAGATACAGATATGAAATTTATCACTAATAAATTGGACTGAGGCAAAAAAAAATACCAATAAAATTCTTCCTGCAAGTAAAATGAATCAAAATACAAATACATACGAATGAAAAGGAAGTCCCGTACCTTTAGCTCTTTGACGCTTTCACACACCGCAATAATATATTCCATTGTTGCATATGCAAATAGTTATCGATATTATACACATTCACTTCATCTTATTACAGTTTTAAATACTTTAAACGTGCTAAAATATATTATACAATAAAATATAACACACAACACTTTATTAAACATCACGTAATAAAGTGCAATAAATGTAACGGAGAGATCTTATAAGTAAGTGAAAAATTGGCGGTGTTATCGTTAAGAGCGATCTCTTCCAGACAGTCGACTTTAAAATCAGTCGTAAAAGAAAAGAATAATATGATTTAGTTTAATACGCTGTGTTTTACGTCAGACTTGTTTACATAAAATTTTCAAAAACTTCGCGCTGACATCACATGCACACGAAGGATGGATATAGCGATATTTACATCATGAAGAGATGCTCCATCTTTTTCTATTTCGTTGATTTATATATTTGCTGGTGGAAACAAAAAATCAGCGGAATATTGGCAGTTTCCATGCACTCTGCACACCAGCCCCCTTAGCCAAGTTACAAGCGCTTCCAATCTATTCTCTTTCGACAATCGTTAACGTCTTGACGTAAGCGATGACGTTTGTACGTTGTACAATGCCATTAGCTACCTCCCATACAAATGCTATTAAAAGGTGCAATTTTATTAACTCAAACGAAACTTTATCGCTGTCGCGATTGTAGAAAGAGAATAGATTGGAAGCGCTTGTAACTTGGCTAAGGAGGCTGGATCACAAGGCTCTCTGGAGCATTGGAGGGCTACAGTTATTAATCTAATGGCAATAAAAATATTCATATTTTGACGTGTTATTAATTTATCCGTATGACCTTGTCCCGCATATTGATTATTTTATAAATAAAATTAATAGTATTAGAAAACCAATTGTGTACACATTATAATATTTAGGCCAAGTGTAAGCTGTAAATGATTTTACTATGATTTAGTTTGAGAGAACAATAATTTAGATGGTGGATGTAGGATATGAGACAGAAAAGTAAAAGTATACCGATTCTGCTATCTGGGCGTTTACTTAACTAAGCCGTACAAAATAACAATTCAATTTGTTTTTATAAATCTTTGATTAACTGTTCAGAGGGGTTACTTTATGAAGCGATGCGAACTTCGAATGTTCGGACGCCGTACGTAAAACTTCACTAATGTGCCTAGATACTCCACAAAATGTTGGAATCCTCAATCAAACGTCGTAACCTAAGACTAAGTTCGAAGAAAATGATAAGTATAATAGAAAATAGTATCGATTTTTAGAAATGGAAAATTTATATCTTACTCCGGATGTCGAACATTCGGTATTCGTGTCGGATCATAGAGTAACCCCGCTGAATTAACTGAAGCTGCGACTCCTGTATCATCAATTTGAAAAGAGCAACATTGGAGTGTCTTGTCCGTTCTTCGCTGGCGAAAGTAGTGGCTACTGGTGGTCTCTCATATGTGAGAGGCCATCTGGGTGGGTACCACCGCAGTGTCTATTTCTCCCGTCAAACAGCAGTGTAAACGCACTGTTGTGTTTCGGGTTGAAGGGCATTGTAGCCAGAGTAACTACTGGACATATTGAGACTTAACATCTTATGTCTCAGGATGGTGAGCGCAGTGGAATGCCAAGCATTGCTTTGTAATTCAAGGTGTTGTTTGGTTTTGCTACTGTTCATGAGCGGTCGTATCGCTTACCATCAGGCGAACGGCATGCTCGTCTCGCCATTCATAGCAATAAAAAAAAAAAAAAAAAACAGAGTTTTATTGTGTAAATTAACATCTCTCTATATTCCATTCTACATTCTCATCCGGGTTTGTGCCGTCACTGCTATATATCAGTCGTCAATATCACATATCAATCTAAATGCATATTGCTTTGAGGTAATATTTCATCTGGTGATAGTGTGACGTTGCAAGACGGTAACAGCGTATCAGAAGTATCTGTGACATAAAATGAAATAAGCTTCAATAATTTAGTACTATCACAATTTTTGCTTGTGACTTCGGTTGTTACAACGTTGGTTTAATCATATTTCTGGCCGCAGGTTCGATACCCGCACCGAAACAAATATTTGTGTGAACAACACGTATTTCTTTCGGGTCTGGGTATTTGTGAGACCGAAAAGTCTCTCGTAGTTCTTGATACCCACGACACAAGATTCGATCTTAGGATGGGGTCAGGACTATGTATGTGACTATTGGATATATTTATTTATTATTGATTTATATAATAATATTCTAAGTAAATAAGTACTTCATATCTTCACCTCCCTAAGGTAGACTGTAAGAGAATGCGTCAGGCATTCAGTCCGCCTGTATACTTGTCAGTATATGAAGATTAAAATTGTACGTGTCAAATATAGACACTTAACCTGGCTATTAAGGGTTTTTCATACTAGATATTGTTTGTATATTCCATCGTACGATGTGATAGATGGCGAGCCTGTCGCCATATCGGGCACAAATTCCTTACGCTGCACTGGGCTGATAATGAATAGAAAAATCCTATATCACTTTGCCCAACCCGGCATTCCAACCCGAGATCTCAGCTTTGTAACCGTACCCTAGTGCTACTACGCCACCGAGGCAGTCTGACATTTTACTATTTATCTCATAATTATGTAAATTTAGATGATTCCTTAAAAAATAACTTGACTTTAATTATTAGTTTACTAAGTAATCAATCTAAGTAACGAGAGACTGAATAAAATTTATACCAAATTATTCAATAATATGTAATAATTTGGTATAACAAAAATACATATTATGTATTTTTGTATGACAACGAATTTTAGGCCCGCATTAAGCCAGCGTGATGGACTATTTATAGCCTATGACCATCATAACATAACCTCTCTCGATTGTACAGGAGGCCCGTGTCCTATAGTAGGACGTATATGAGCTAATACTTTTTTTTTTTACATTTAATAATAATTATCCGGCCCATCCTCCTCTACAATCAAAAGTGTGGTGTATTTTGGCAAACCAATTTGAATACTCATAAAAGTGTATAAAAAATAAATATTGATAAAAAAATAAAAAGCTATAAAAAATTAAAACGCTAATGTAGTTTAATAAACCTCTTAACATGATGCACCACTTGGCCTACTTCTGTAATTTTCATAATTAATCGTCCATTCCTGACCGCCTTTTGAATCTTTTTACATATTTTACCGAGAATAGAACGAATGCATTTCATTAATGGCCAGTTGTACTTAATACCGTTATATCATATTTAAAAAAAGAACAACGTCTTGCTAGTTTCATTGTTTATAAATAAATAAATAAATAACACCCAACAGTCACATACATAGTCCTGACCCCACACTAAGATCGAGTGTTGTGTCGTGGGTATCAGGAACTACGAGAGACTTTTCGGTCTCACAAACACCCAGACCCGGAAGAAATATTTGTGGACCGCAAAAACATTTCTCTCGGTGCGGGGATCGAACTCGCGACCTCTCGTTTCACAGGTGACGTCTAACCAACTGCGCCACGGAGGCTGTTTATATATATATATTAATTAATTTCTCAGTACCTATAACCTTGCTAGTCTAGTAAGAATATAAAAAAACGGTACTTTCTGACTCTGTGTGACGACCGTTGCTATAAATAAATGTCAAGAAAACGATTTAACATGGTCAAAATACTTTCACTTCTTGGGAAAAGTGTTGCTGACCCAAAAATATTCCTTTCCTTAATTTATCCCCAATGAAGTCGTAAGCAATTACAAAATATATTTTTAGATTCTTAGCAATATTTTAAAACTTAAATATTATCACAAAAAAAATGTGGGAACACAGCATGAATCAGAATAACAGGAAATTAAAATATGTACATAATAATAATTACATACAACATACAAACTGACGTAGTTTTAGTTGTTTTGCAATTAGAACAACAAATTCACACCGTAATTAAAAGGGTCGGCAAAGGTCGTAAGACTGAATTCAGTATATTTTATAAACATTCATTTTTTAAAGCTAAAAAATATGAAACAATCAAAAAGTAGATATATTTTAACAGTAAGTTTTGTTATTTGATTGAAATCGGTGTACCAGGCGGTAACATAATCATATACTGAACCATACACAATATGAAAATCAGCCGTGCGTCTCTCTAGAATTGGTTTAAAAGAAAATATTAATAAGAAACGTTTTCAGTCGCTCGTGAACCGTGACAGAGTGGAATGGAATTTTTTCAAATATAATTATCAAGATATTATCTATGTAAGTATATGTTATTTTTTATAATTACTTCATTAGGCTGCAGTATAGTAGCAAGGATTTAAATAATTTCATTATTTTTCTCATAGTATGTGACAGCCGCGACGCGAAAGGACGTGTTTGTGCGTATTTTTTTATATATTTATTCTTTTAATTGAAACAATAATGAGCCTTTAGAAATTTATAATTTTAGTCATAATAAATTCTGTAATAAAAAATAAAATCACCTGTTACATGGGAGTTTAAGTTGTACTAGAATACAAAAATAATAATCCCTGCAATCATTTTAATTAATTTCAACAGTGCATACTTAAACCGCTGGATCTCGCTGTTTATTATGGAAAAGTGTTCAAAATAACAGATTTTTGGAAGATCCGATCAAGCCATCTGTAAGTTTTTGGTACTAGATAGAAACTAAAGTTCACAGATTATTTCCATAACATTTTGAAAAAAATCTTAATTTTTTTATTGCTTTCGGCTTTCACTAAACTATGAAAAAAATATCCAAAGAAAATATTCATATATATTTTTAATAATATGGTAGTACTTTAAAAATATCCATTTGATTTTTTCGTGACAGCCCTTGAATAATTTATTTATAATTGTATGTCAGCTGTCAGTGGGCCGAGATTTTAAGTGTTTCGTTTGAATTCACAAAGAAGTTACTAAAAGGTGCTTCGAAGCTTTGACCCTCAATTGCTTTGAAAAATATATTCGGGGATCATAAACGAAGGAAACCACGATAAATATCCCAATATGTATATTACCCGCAAATTTAATGTGTTCGATTTTCAAGACAAGAAATATAATTATTATTCTTGTCAGTTTCACGTTGTATCAGGCTAGTGTTGGGATAAATAGCAATAGCAACCACAAATAGCAAGTGAAGTCGATAACAACATTTCAAAATTATATAAATATGCTAAATTTTGCGATCTGCGATTGTAATTCACAAAGCCGATCGGCTAATAATTTTATACGATCTCGTGTAATCTATTAACGAGTGATTATTTTTACGAACACATTAAAAGAAGAAACTGAACAGTCAATGTTGTGTGTGTAATTTTAGATGTGAGAAATTGTTGTACTCGTAATATACGGTCAGTTTTTATGTTTATAAATTCTTAGGAGGTAATTAACAATAGCAGATATATAGAGCATGCTACGGCTACAAAAAAAACAAGGTGGTCATGTTATTTTAAAATAGAAATAAATCCCATTACCACAGCAGGCAATTTCGTAATGTTGTCAGACATACTTAAAAAATCATCATGTGACAAAAAATCAGAACAAGTTAAGATAGAAAAATGTACATTAAAAAAATATTTTGTATATTTTAACAGTGCGAGACTTTTACTGAAATATTGCGAAATATGACGACAAACCCCATAAAAATATTAATTGAGCTACCATTTTGTTAAAGCTTCAGAATTTTGTTTAAAAATATATAACCGAATATCATTGACGTATTACAAAATTAATTGTATCCTATTCGGGGGCTGTAATACCTCAATGGCCAATTAGCAAAATGATTAAATTATAGCGTACGCGCGTAAATTTAATCGTTAATGTGTGTTTATAATAGTAAGCGAAGAACCAGTTAAGTAACTCTGCCATGGTAATTTTACGGGTGATGTACATCATGTTGTACTAATAAACACAATATATAGGTAGATTTAAACACACAAAAATCATTAAATTGGTATCTATAGTCATTTGCGTTATTTAAACTTTGAAAGTCATATACGTTTTTTATAAAGATAAAAAGCCCCTTGTTCAGTCTTGAATAGATTTCCTCTCTATTTAAGTAACGCAAAAGACTATTGAAGTATCAATTATAGATTTATTGGCTCACATGATCTTTCTACTAGTAAGATAATGTGTGGTTAAATCTCAGACTTTCTTAGGACCGAAATTCAAGCTCGGAATAGATGCGCACATTCACCATCACTTATTTCGACGGAAACAGAATCTGAAATACTAATAAACAAGCAGTTTTTTTCTTTTGTTTCTTCCAAAAAAGGGAAATCACAGCGTGTGCTCGCTTTTATTTTGGCATCGCACTCGCGAATAAACAACTACGTGCCGTTCGTACGCTCCATGTGTTTTTGTCAGAAAAACAAAAAGCATATAACGCCCCAGTGTACCTAGAAATGTCGCTCATACCAATCATAGTTCGCTGAATTTGTTTACGTCCTGAGAAATCAAAGAGAGCGCATCATTTTTTATCATCAATATTTTTACAAATCCATTTTTTGTTTGACCGACTTAAAATTAGAACCCCGGCACTCACGATTAACAAAAATACTATTACTAGTCCTGAGGCAACTAAATGAACATCTCTTTCTAAAATAGACTACACGACGCTATCGTAGATTATTATCCAAAAATCTTCGATTAGGAAGACTTAAGTTCATTAATCCAATGGACTTATGTCCCGATGTTAAAGGCAATATAATATCTATTGATCTATCTGATAAATGGAAAGACAATGTTTGTATTGATAACTATAGATTGCAAACATGATAATGGGCGTTAAATGTCCTCAGGTAATGTGTTTTCTATTTTAAAATAATAACATAATAAGTGTGTATCGTCCTACGATGTGATAGGGGGCGAGCCTATCGCCATACCGGGAAAAATTCCTTACTCCGGGCAAAATACGCAAGGCGAAACGTAGGTGTCCTGGTTGCTTCCAAAACAACCTCTGCCTACCCCTTCTGGGAAAAAGGCGTGACTTTATTTATATAAATATGTATTTAAAAAATTTAAAGACAACATTGTGCCCTCATATTTAATCTGACGTCCACAGTGTCGGTAGTTCGCTATTAGTTAGCAACAGGTCTCTACCCATTTATTATGAAATATTATAGAATGCATAAAGTTATTGTATATATTCTATGGCATAGTTGAGACAATCCTAGATCCTAATTTGTAGGAATACAATCATTATTAAGTTTTGTGTCGTGAACATACAAACATACAGAAAATCTCGCCTTTTTCCCAGAAGGGGTAGGCAGAGGTGCAACCAGGACACCCAAATATCGTATTGTATTTTCCGCCCGCGATGTGATAGTGGGCGAGCCTATCGCCATATCGAATAGAAAGTCCTGACTCGGGGCTTATAATGAATAGAAAAATCCAATATATCACTTTTACCAACCCTGGATTCGAACCCGAGACCTAGCTTTGTAACCGTGCCGTAGTACAACTACACTACCGAGGATGTCGTGAACATCAGATACTTTCTGATATGATAACGTCTAGACCCGGAACAAAAAATTGTGGATCTCACAAAAATAAATTATACGGGGATCAGACCCAAAACTTTTGATTGACACGCGGCGACATACCTAACTAATTGGCCCACAGAGGTTATCATGTTCCACTAATAGAAATCTAAACGCGTTAAAACTAGCCAGTTTTTTGTAGATCCAGAGTACTACTGGACATATTGAGACTTAAAATCTTATGTCTCAGGCATTGCTTTGTTATTCATGGTGTTGCTTAGTTTTGCTACTATCCATGAGCGATCGTATCGCTTACCATCAAGCGAATGACATGCTCGTCTCTTTATGCAAAGCAATAAAAAATAATTTGTGAAAATTTCAGCTTTCTAGCTGACACGTTTTATGGGATACAACCTGGTGAGAAACAGACAGACAGACAGATGGACAGACAGACAAACAGCGGACGCTTAGTTAGCTTACCTAAAAGATAAAAACAGCACTCTATTAAGGGTACGGAACCCTAAAAAGAACTTTATATAAATTAGCAATGAAAATAACCATAAAAATCCTTTGAACGCATAGATTTCCTATCTCACTTGACAGTCAATTAATGCTCACACACTCACGAGTATGTGCGGTTCGAGATTTGATGTGAATGTGCCGGACGGGAGAATCGATTTTATATCTGTGAATGGGATTAGATTAGCTTGTACCTTGCGCCCTCGTTTCCTAGATATCATCATCGTGTTTGTTTGTGATCCGTGCTGACAGCATAGCCAATCGTACGATGATAAATATTTCTTAAATTTATAGCATTATTTATAGACACTTTTAAGACATAAATATTATTTGCGATTCGTTTCGGGTTCGATTCTCGCATCGAAAAACATGTTTGTATGAACCACAAGTATTTTTTTCGGGTCTGGGTGTTTGTGACACCGAAAAGTTTCCCGTAGTTCCTGATACTCACGACACAAAACTCGATCTTAGTGTGGGTTCAGGACTATGTATGTGAATGTTTGGTGTATTTATTTATTTATATATTTAATTAATAATATTTGTGTTTTAAAAGTGATAAATTTTAGTTATCGAATGTTTTGTCTTCTTCGCTCCAAGTTCGAATCCATGAGCCGTTCGTTAAGTTTAAAAACTGTGTATGAATAAGAAAATTAATCTTTATAACTTCTATGCTCTGATAATTCTTGGTGCCTTCTCAGAAAAAAGTGGCTTAACAGCTCCGTTAAGTAAACGAGCTATATGATTCTGGACTTACGATAAAGAGTCAGTAATAACAGGTACTAAATGAGATTCATCTTACGACAGTGAGTTTAATTGCGTGCCTTGCAGTTAAAAATAATGCTGTGTTTTGAGTGTTGTTGCTCCTTTTTATAGACAGGCGTGACGCTAATCATCAGGCTAGGCACCATCTCGTCTCATTTTCCCAACAAAATAATTTTCATTTGTGTTCTTTCAAAGAGGGACAAATCAAATCATGTTTGAAGATTAACTAGCTTTGTATGTTTATGGAATTAAGCGGATATGTGTACAACCGCACCAAACGAGCGCAAAACTTTCATTCAAATAATTCAAATTGCTAACAACTGAAAATCGGATTTGTTGAATTAAAATATCCCGCGTATTTCACATACCCACAATACAAGCAATGTATTATTTTGGAACGACATCATATGTTATTATTAGATTTTCAATCACAAATTATTTTTCAAGGATTCTGCAACAATATTATTTCCATTTCAGACATAAAATGGCGCCAAACACGACGAATGAAGAAATGATCATGCCCGAACCAGATGACATGCTGGAAAAGCTGATAGCACCGCAAGCTGCACCGAGAAAATACAAAATCGTATACAGGAATATTGTGGTCTTCGTATATTACCATTTGGCGGGATTATACGGGCTGTATCTTGCTCTAACCGTGGCGAAATGGCAGACGCTGGTAGCAGGTGAGAACTGGTTTTTACTTAATGCAGTAAGTCGAAAGGAGGAGTTACGATTTTAGCAAATATTTTCGTATATTCTTCTTTAGTGTCTAAACTACTCATTAAATTTTGATATTTGAAGTGTCATTTCGTTCAGTTTATAGTCCGAGTATCCAACACAAAGATTATTTGTAATTATGAAAAAAGGGTGAACGAACTAGCGTTTCATTTGTAATATTGCAAGATAGTAGGATCGCTTCTGGCCTTACACAGTAGAGGATGAAGGAATTTTAACTGGTGTATATGTGTGTGTGGCTCCAGCAACTGCATCCAATACGGTAACTTTATTTCTGATCGAACCGCCCTAGTCATGCTGCAAGTCAAGCTAGCTGCGTCGACGCTCTTTCACTGGATTTCTTTCATATATTTAAAGTAATTCTGGCGCTCCTTGTCGGTAATAAATGGCTTGAGGTCGACGTTTCAGTTTGAGAATCTATAAACGTCACTTCTGTGGGTATTGTACGAGCAATGTTCGTCGTATATCGAAAACCAATACAGAAGGCGTCCTTGTTTAAGGAACTAATTGCTGTGAAACCACAAATATTGATTTTAAATGCGAACCCACATGGTGGTTTGATATGGCATATATGTGCTATTTTCTTATCAGAAACTTGGATCTAGTGGCTTGCAATATACTAACCTAAGGCATAGTTTCTTTCTGATAAAATGTTAGTGAGATTTCAGACCTCGTACCAAATCGTGCTCAGAAATTTGGCTTCAATGGCTTTTAATTTATGATTAAGTTTCGTTTGAATACATTATTCGATGTTTTAAGACTTGTACCTACATCTGTCTTTTGTCGAAGCCGTTTTTCTTAAAAACAATTAGAGGCATTGATGCAGAATTTGGCGTCGCTCCAGTGGCGCTTCAGAGAGCGGATTAAGTCGTCAGTGGCAGTTGTTGCCAGCAGCACATGTCAATCGGAGCAGGAAATGCTTTTTTCTATTCGCCTGCCAAATGCTGAGCGTGGCACAAGAACCGATTGAAATGAAAGGAATTCCAAATAACCGGATTGCATGGAATAACAATTTTTATGATTTACGTTTTCTCAATTTCCTATTGAAATATAAGTATGCAGTTAGATCGCGTCTAAGAATCATGCTATTGTAACCTTTGATTGTAACGTAAATACACTAGTTTCTATTTTCATTAGATTATCCCATAAGTGCAGTCATTACTTTTAACAGAATTCACAAAAATAAACACGTCGCCGTGCAGGGTACGGGCCTCCTCTACAATGTAGAATATGATTGAGAGTGGTTAGGCCATACACACATTTTTGTCTTTAAAATACTAGTGTGATTTACTCAGGGAAAGTTCCTCATCTGTTGCTAACAGACGCTATATAATTCCAATAAATATAAGCTATACTTAACAATTGCTTCCAATTCCTCAGCATACGTGTTCTACCTAATCGGCGGTCTAGGCGTATCAGCGGGCAGCCACAGGCTTTGGTCTCATAAAGCCTACAAAGCCACTAAGCCCCTTCAGCTCTTCCTGATGCTGTGCCAGTCGGTCGCCAACCAGCACTCGGTGGCACACTGGGTGCGCGACCACCGTCTCCACCACAAATACAGCGACACCGATGCGGACCCTCACAATGCTTCCAGGGGGTTCTTCTACTCCCATGTCGGCTGGCTGATGGTGAGGAAACACCCGGAGGTCCTCAAGAGAGGGAAGCTGATAGACTTGTCTGATATATATGGAAATCCGTACTTAAAGTTCCAGAACGAGTAAGTGTCCTATCCTTATCTATACTCCCTAATTGTTGTTTTTTTCATTCCGTGCTCCCTAATATATAAATTCCTGGAACTACCAGCTTCAATTGAATATTTATTTTAGTGTTTGTTTCCCATTTCTCTAGGAAGGCAATAGAGTGCTTTAAATTCCGAAAAAAAATGCATTATAATTGGCAACTAAGAGCTGAACTAGTGCACGTTCCTTTAAAATTAATTAAATGTTAATTCACTCAACTATGAATAGAATTAGACACATAAAACGCATTGAATGCGTAATTAGTCCAGCGATTAATCAGTTTGCCTATTTGATCTGGTACGTTCCCCGCTTTATTGAATACTAGTCTGAATGCTTGTAATTAATTTTTGTATACACAACCACGTGATTGCAATACTAACACGAAAAACTAAACCTAATTTAACGCTCATAAGCGATATAGTCAAAACATTTACACATGATCGGCTCAACACTACTATTATGTTACACAATAATCTAGTTTATTATTCTACTACCAACAGCCAGCTTAAATCAATCCTTTTGGGACTGCCTTTTAGTAATAACAAATGGTTCAGCGATATGTCGCATTAATGGATAAATAATAGATTTATGAGCCTCACAACACACTCATTTCTATTTCAGCCACTCCTATTGGTTCATCCCGCTGCTGTCTTTCGCCATCCCAACGCTAATGCCTTATTACTGCTGGTCCGAGACCCTCTCGGTGGCCTGGCACGTCAACATGCTGCGGTACACCATCAACCTCAACTTCACGTTCTTGGTGAACAGCTACGCCCACATCTGGGGCAACAGGCCTTACGATAAGAACATATCCCCGGGACAGAACCACGCAGTAACTCTCGTCACCTTGGGCGAAGGTTTCCACAACTTCCACCACGTGTTTCCCTACGATTACAGGTCTGATGAGCTCAGCAATTTCAGAATGAACACGACAGCGATATTCATAGATATCTGCGCGAAGCTAGGCCTTGCTTATGACCTGAAAAGTGCTCCTAAAAAAGTAGTCCAGGCACGTTCGAAGAGGACGGGCGATGGAAGCAGACCTTGATTGCAACATTTTAATAAGTATTTCCTAATAAAAGTAGAATAGTAACTTATGTAAATAATAAGTATCTAAAATAACCAAATACCTCCGAATTCAGGCAAGCATGAAAACGACCTCTCGTGAATATGAAGGCTAATTGATAAAAATAGTTGTAATATTCGTTTTTTTACTAAACGTATACAAATTGTAAAATAAAATTTATTATATTTACTAACTAGATACAACAATAAATTGTATTTTAAGGTTTACAAAAATGTATTGACAGAATATTAAAAGCTATTGTCCCTATTAACAACCGCAGTACTATAACTAGAGAACGTAAAATATTTAAGTAAATAAAAGAAGTAAAACGGTTTAAAAACCCTGTTGGTATGTGTAGTGGAAAGAAAGGATTCGAGGTAATTTGGAACAACATTTCTGGAATGTAAAAAACGATGAGTAGATAAATATTTAAATTATTAAATTATTCATACAAATACAAGTTGTTTTATTATAATTATCGCCAAAGGTTTACCTGCAATAAATGTATTTACAACCGACAGCATGACCATAAATATGTTGCCATAACCTCCGTGTTCTCGTTTCCTTGTGACCTTTTAACCGAAGCGAGAAGGAACAATCAACAGGTAATAATTCAATAACAATAACTAGAATTCGCCAATCAACATTGTGGGGAGGGGTGCAATTACCGTCAAGTGCAATTTCTCCACCCTGTTAGTATAAGAACGAACAGTAATATTAAGGGTCAGTTTTGCCAGATTCTGATAAAGTCCCTGATAGCTATCTATCACTCATCTATCAGATAAAATACAATTTTTCGAACTGTTGCAACGAATTTTATATTTAATCTAACAGATAAGTGCCAGATAACTATCAGGGACTTTATCAGGAACTGGAGAAACTGATGAAAACTAAGACAAATATCCTATGACTCCTGACCTAGTACGATTTGTCCCAACTGTAAACATGCAGAATCTACACGTAATGTCAAATCGTGTTACATTTAGGTAAGTATTTTAATTTTGAATTGTGTGGTATTTAGCGACACGCCTTCAAAATATTGCGTATTTAAGATTAGTTCGCTAGTCAAGTCAGTAAGGTACCTGATCATTGTGCACTAACGCTATAAAATATATGTTATTATTACTTTGCAATGGCCCTTTGAACTCGGTTTTTATTTTGCACCACAAAACATAATGTCCAACTTAAGGATACAATTATGTACATCTTTTTATCTGAATGAAAATGCGACCTTCGTTTAACTTATAATGGACCAAGATTACATCTCAATCTACTTGAGTATTTGGACGATTTAGAAACCATTAGGAGGCGAAATTTTGCAAAGTTTCAGAACTCTTATGAAGAATTTGATAGATTCGTAAAGTCAATATGGAAAAGTTGATCAATTGGAAATAATATCGGGTGTAACTAGAGCGCGCCGAAACTGAAGTCAGATGGTAGTTTTAGTGACTTCAGAAACAATGGAACAAAATAAAACTCTGATAAAAAAGCAATGTTTTTTATTAATTGTTTACTTATCGTGTTTTTAAAATTCCGTATACGAACATGCCATTCATCTGATGGTCAGCGATACGAACGCCTATGGACGGTAACAAAGCCAAACAATACCATGAATTTTTAAAGCAATACTTGGCATTCAACTGCGCTCGCTATCCTGAGACACACGATTTTTTTATAACAACGAATGACGAGACGAGCCTGCCGTGGGTCTGATGGTAAGCGATACAAACGCCAATGGACAGTAACAAAGCCAAACAATACCATGAATTATAAAGCAATACTTGATATTCCAATGGACTCGCCATCTTGATACATACGTTCTTAAGTCTTATTATGTCCAATAGTTACTCTGCCTACACACAAACATACATACATAGATAAACTCACGCCTTTTTCGCAGAAGGGGTAGGCACAGGTGCAACTAGAATACCTACGTTTCGCCTTGTGATCCATCCCACAATGTGTCAAATTCACTTCCAGTCGAAATAAGACGGGCACGAACACTGTCGTCTTTTAAAAAAATGATTAAAGACCATTTCCTTTCTCAACTGGAGCATAGCTGAGGAATATCTTGTCCATTCGCCTCTTTGGTAAATGTTAGGATAGGTATATATTTATATATATGGTAAATTGTATGTATGTGTATTTTAATATATCTTGTTGGTATGTATTTGTATATATGTATGTATATATTATATATATTACTATTTTATATACCTTAGACTGCCCGCTCATTTTTCCTATTTTCAATATCCATCCAAAGGTTGCCTGGAAGAAATTACCTAGTGTGATAAGGCCGCCTCTTGTACTATTATTGTTGTGTTGTTTCTTTACTGTATTTTTATTTTGTGCAATAAAGGATTAAATAAATAATAAATAAATGTGGCCGGGGGCGAGCCTATCGCCATATCGCACAAATTTTTAACTCCGTTCTGATAATAATCAGAAAATTCAATAAGACTCTGCCTGACCTGAGATTCGAACCCGAGACCTCAGCTTTGCAATCGTAGCGTATCTTGTTTATTTAAAAAATACCTGTATGACACCAAAGGACAACAAAGTGGATTATGATCAAAGCCTCCTTAGCTATAGAAAAGTTTTCTGCTCTACTATATTATCATATTATATTGTTGTTATATACATAGTATGATGATACGTTAGTAACTCAACAAGGTAGTACCACTGCTTCACAAAAAGGTCAAGTATTATTTTTATTATTCCGTCACTGGTGTGAGAAACACTAATGTATCTCATTATTTTATACCTGTCGTCAACTTATTTTAAAACTAGCGGCCCGGCCCGGCTTCGCCCGGGTACAGATACAGATAGCAGTCTATATTTTATTACATTTATACTTTACAGCTTTCGTGGTCACGGGGCGGACCACGAAAGCTGTAAAGTAATCGAAACGTCGGGAACTCAAAAAAAATGTAAAATTAAACCAAATCCGCGATAAAATCCGTAAATAAAAATTTTATTTCAATGTGTAACATTCGCGTAAATCTAAGAAACCATTATGTCTATATTTTATTTAAACTTAACATGACTAACGTTCTCTATACTGCTTATCCAATCTCGTCCTGAATTCTTCTGTCCCATTTTATGCACCTTATATTCTATTATATCCAACCTCTCCAGATAAAAATCATTATTTTGCTACGGAGATATTATTACACTGTTTCTACTCCGACGACATTCATTGAAATCAAAAGATGATAGGACAACATATACATCGGATTATATCTACTACCAAAATGCTGAAATATGCTTACAATGCGCTTACAAAGGGTGAAATATTAATAGTCAAATTTGAATAAGTACGACTTATTATTTGAATGTAAGTTAATATTCACAATCCTTGTATTATGTATAAAATATAGCTTTTTTTGCAATTACGTTCGCGTCGAATAATTTTTTTGTACTTCTTCTATTGCGAATTATACACAAACAAACCATTGTGGTTTACTAGAAGTTCAAGATGGCCGTCAAGAACTCATTAAATTTTCTATGAATCTAGGTTACTCAAACAAAGGGACAGACATCGATTTAGACAGACATGAATTTTGCTTATTATAAAAGGCTTGTATGCAGATAGTGTTTCTATTACGTCGTGTGCCGTACAGTGAAAATGATTAGAACATCCTTTTGAAATATTTAATACAGGTGAGTTATCTATCTTATATAGTTTTTAATTTTAATTCCGAGAACCTTATATTTCCTGAATTTCGGAGTCATATATGATAATATTCAATGACAACGCACTATAACGGTGAAGGAAAACAACGTGAAGAAACCAGCATACGATAGCCATAGTCTATGGTATGTAAGTCCACCAACCCGCATTAGGCCAGCATCGTGGACTCCATTGTAGAGCAGGACCGTGCCCTGCAGTGAAACGTATATGGGCTGATACAATACAATACTTAGTCTTTATTAAAAGTACCACCGCTTCAGGGCGTATTTTCACTGAAGAAGGACAAGGCGCAAACTCCCGTAGCAATACGAATTGTATTCTATTTGCTTTGTTTCCCATTTATCGGTGATTTATTTCGGTTTTAGTTCCATTTTAATGGCATCAAAGAGGAATATTTAGTGTTAACTAAAATCATCTAAACAATTTCGCCTTCTTTCTTTTCTCAAATAATAATTTATTTTATTTTTATTTTTATTTTATTTTATTTGGATGGCTCACAGCTATCAATAGCAAACAAACATATATTAAACAAAAGATAGCCAATTACGAGCTACCGCAGATAGGTTACAAAAGTTACAAATTCTAATTGTCTTGCTACTCGTATCTTTAAAGTTAGTTATCAGAAATTACAAAATTATATTACTTATACTAAGCGTAATAAATATTAACTAAAATAATAATAAAAAAAAAAATTTGAACAAAAGTAAATAATGATGCTCTCGTAATTTTACGCCAAACAGATATAAATCATTAATAAAAAAAATTAAAAACACTCTAATTTTAAATTAGCCGGTTAATCGCAATGAGCATCAATAAAACGTTTGGTTAAAACATTATAAATTTTATTTAAAATAATCTTGTGTTGATCAGGCGGCGATCATTTGTTATCAGATGAGCCTTATCAGACTGACGATACATAACAGTTTAAACAAACAGATCTGACAGATGCGCCTCGAAATAAAATTGCGTTGGATGGAACGCGCCAGCAAAAACAACAAAAAACAACATTTTAATTTTAGAGCGTACGTTTATTCTCTCTCATTTGCACACTCTCGGTTTACAAACGAAAAACAAGTGTTTACTATAAAGGGTAACTGCTGCGCGTGTTGATATTATATTACTAGTTACTAAACAGTAAGATAGCTTGGTTTTGTTTGGGTGCCCTTAATTGGTTGCTACTGCAAACTGAGATTTTAATTACTCGGGTTTTAATTTCAACTAAATTACAATCAGTGAAACAATTACTAAACGTGTAAACTCGACAGCTTCCTTGAGTCAGTTGGCTGAAGATTTGTGTATTGTATTGTATCAGTGTACGCTGCAGATACGATCGAGAGTGGTTAGGCCGTATAGTCCACCACGCTGGCCTAGTGCGGGTTGGCGGACTTTACATACCATAGCAATTCATACAAAATCACAGTGGTGTGCAGGTTTCCTCATGATTTTTGCTTCACCGTTATTGTGCGAGGTGATTGACTATAAATACACACATGGCTCCGAAATGAATTGTGTGATCCATAAGTATTTTTTTCGGTTAGGTTAATGATTTTTTTTTTCATTTTCATTTTCATTTCCGGTTCTATAGTTACTTTGGTGTTGTAACTCCTACACAAATCGGCACAAACACTCAACATTGCCCTCTTTAGTTATTTTTTGCAAATGTACGTACAAATATGATGTTAATTATTAACAAACCACGCAGCACTACACCAGGTAACTTGTTGCTCAGACAATAACGCTTTTATTTCATTAAGCAGCTCATGTCAGCACAAAATAACAATAAATTTTGATTTTCAACATTTTGCTATGAAGATTTTTTGGGTGTTATTGGTTATTTAAACTTATTTAATAGGTAAAAATAAAACATATATTTGAGACAAATAATTATGTGATCCACAGGTATTTGTTTCGGGTCTGGGTGTTTATGAGACCGAAAAGTCTCTCGTAGTTCCTGATACCCACGACACAAGACTTGATCTTAGTGTGGGGTCAGAACTATGTATGTGACTGTTGGGTGTAGTTTTATTTTCAACTACGGTTTTAGGTAGTAAGTAAAAATAAATGAATTTATGAATGAAATTAAATGTTTTGCTAAAATAAATATTAAATGAATCACCCTACAATTCAGCATATCCAATAAACTTAATAGTGTTAAAAATTCCAATTTGTAACTCGCTTGGAATACAAAAATAAATCCGCATTCTACATTGTGATTTAGTATTATACCGTACCTTCGAACTAATAGAATAACTTCGTTGAAAAATTTAATGCGCGATTCTCAAATAAGGTGCGCCAACAATCCCGTTTCAATCGGATAAATCCGCCGACATATCCGCCAGATATCCGCAGAAACTGTCGCGGATGCAAGCGGATATGTACTAATGACGCACTCAGCAACATGAAACCTATCGATAAAATCTTTATTCATTCTATTTCCTATTTTAAATTGGAGTAGTCTGTCGATTGTTAATTACTGCTATTGGTTCAATTTGAAAGGAAAGATTGTGAGGGAAGCTGCATTGAAAATAGTGTAGTGGGTACAATGGGTATTTTCAAGGAATCTGGAGTTCATTAAATCGCACTAGATTAGCATGATAAACCTAACCTTACCTAACTAGAATGAGGTACGTAAGTACTGTGCCTAGTAAATCATGCATGAGGAAACATTCTGTCGCATGTGTTTTTTTATAAGAACACCCAACAGTCTCAGACATAGTCCTGACCCCACACAAAGTTCAAAAGTTGATAATGGGTATCAGAAACTAAAATTAATCTCCCAACACCTAGCCACAAAAAAAATCATAACTGGCTCCACGCCAACACACTTAAGGTGTTCATTACCTGTAATGTCAATACGATACCGTCCCACCAGCGCCTCGAGCAGGCAGTGTTACCGGCATTTTCATCGAGATTTCTTTTGCGTACACAAAAGATCTTATTACACAGCGGTTAATATTCAGCGCGTCTTTGTTTACCGGCGTGGTGACGCGACGAGGTCGGTTCAGACGCAACGCAAGGTCGCCGAGATGTACCATTAAACTTTTTCTATAAAAAGAAATATCACAAACGTCAGTTACACCAGACGCTTTTATTTCAAGAGTTTAAACGGCGTAATAATAAAAATATGGAACGCTCTTGATGAATACTTGTGGGAACTATTGTGTTTGTTTTGCGGCACTCGGCGTGGCTCGTTGGACGTGGATAAACTTGGAATAGTTTGCACATTCCCTTATAACAATGGCTTCCTTAAATGTGGAGGAACAATTAAGTAGGGCGGCATAATTATTGTATTAGATCATGCGTGTTAATATTCTAGCCGGATAGCACTTTTAACCTTATTTATTTCTTGTTGAATATTCTGCACCACTTAAATACAAGCAGTTACTAAGAAAAACATAAAAAATAAGTATCATAATGTGCAATGTAGTCGATTTGCTATGCCAATATTTTTAAATGAAAAGTTTTACATATCCGAACCCGGAATTTAAAGACATTTTTGAATCTCATACAATGTTTGTTGATACCTGGTCTCCGCTATATAAATACCATACGATACTGCTCAGAACCACCCAAAAATTATGGAACAGTGAATGCGTTACAGCCCTATAATGATTGAATATGATGGATGGGTGTTGTTGGATTGGCACGGCTATAGTGTATACACACAGATTATTTTCATGCTACAATGGCCAATTAACTTACATTATTCTTGAGGTTTACATGAAACAATCTGACAATGACTGCATCGGTAGCGTAGTGGTACTAGGGTACTGTTACAAAGCTGAGGTCTCGGGTTCGAATCCCGAGTTGGACGAAGTGATATTGGATTTTTCTATTCATTATCAGCCCAGAGTCAGGAATTTGTGTCCGATATGGCGATAGGCTCGCCACCTATCACATCGTGGGACGGAACATACAAAGCGAAATGTGGATGCCTGGCACCTCTGTCTACCCCTTCTGGGAAAAAGGCGTGAGTTTATGTATGTACATGAAACAATCAATAGTATAATATTGAGGTTTCTGTAAGGCATTGGGTTAGCTTGCAAGAGTCTGTTGCAAAATATTAGCCTCTGTAGTATAATTTTTAATAGATTATACACGGGTGTTATTTACGTAAATGTTATTGTTATTTTAAATAATTATAGGCATTATTAGTTTCCTGTTTGAGAACGTATTTATTTTTTTAATTTTACTTTTTTAAAAGCTTTAGTAGAAACAGAACTCTTCTAGTCACCTTTATGTTCGCTATCTATTATGCAGTATCCATTGTAATGTAATATTCTTTGTTATAAAACGTCGTAGCGTGTACGTGGCACGTGATGTCTGAACGCACCTCACGTCAATCCGTCAGTGATTGTATTTTGGTCCTTTTGTTTTCAATGAAAACATATTATTGCATTTATTATATATTAACATCAAAGCGAGAGGGATCGATAGCGTCGGTGGTTCAACGGAATGTCGAGACAAAGCGGTTCTCTGACTTTTACAAGTTGTGTGTTGTTCATTAAAATAGTTGCTTTAATGGCGATGTTCACAACAATTTGTAAAATATGTGACGTCAACTCTTATTCAGGCAAACGTGGTGGAATAAATTCTGAGCATTTTAGTAATACAAGAGGTATTTGAAAAACACTGATATAATTATATATATATATATATATATATATATATATATATATATATATATATATATGTATAATTATATCAGTGTTTTTACAGGGTATATCAAGACTGCTACCAAAAATGAAGCCGGGTGGTAGTTTTAGTGACTACAAACACAATGCAACTAAAATTTTCGCAAATTAAGGTGACATTTTTTTATGATTTTTTAAATATCCTAGTTTTGGGGTCGTTAATCCATAGTTTTGGCTAAAATAACAATTTAAATTCTTTTATACCTTAAAGTCCTTAAAAATAAAAGGGCATACACTATTATTTTAGGAAAAAATAATTTGCCATCCAAATACGACCATTGGAAAAAAATTAAACAAAAAATAATCGTCTCATTTTTTTGTAACATTTTCTGTTGCAATGTGTTTGTAGTCACTAAAACTACCACCGGCTTCATTTTCGATAGCAGTTTTGAGATACCCGATATATAATATGGATGCATATATTCATAAGATCACGCGTCATTGTACGTACAAATTCCAATCCCTTACCTATGGATCCATTTTCCATAATTAATATTCATTAGTAAATTGCATATTCTGGTAGCTATAATATATTGTATTGCTCGAGTGACTCCAAATTAAATAGATACTGTAAGAGAAATATTCTGTTGGTTTGAGTTTGTTGCAAGCAAGAACGAAGAGACGGAGCAACATATTTTCGGGATAAATGCAGTTTATGGACCGGAGAGTGCCGTAGACTACTTTTATCTCTAATGCATAGTTCTCATGGGGCAGATGTGGCAGGGATCCCAAACAGACGCTGTTACGAGAAAAAGTTATATTTCATAGCTTTCTGGTGCTACGAAATTGACAGTACTAAGTATTAAATTGGAGTTGGATGCATTCAAGCCAAAATGGCAAGAGCTCGCCGAGGACAGGGTTAAGTGGAATGACAAAAGGGAGGCCTTTGCCCAGCAGTGGAACACAGTCTAGGCTATTAAAAAAAAAGTATTAAATTAGTAATTTACGATCGAAATTTCCAGTTACACCATTAGGTTTGACAGTCTTGTATCTATCTTAATCGCTGTCACATATCACACATCTTCCTTAACTATTATCTGCCGTTTTGTCCTTATTTCAGCGTCCACAATTGTAAAACCATTGGCAAGAACCAAGATATGAGAATATCTCACCAAACTACATCAAATAAATATATACCTTTTTTCCTTAATCCTCAGATCTCAAATTATACACACATACATAAACTCACGCCTTTTTCCCAGAAGGGGCAGGCAGAGGTGCCAGGGCACCCACATTTCGCCTTGTATGTTCCGTCCCACGATGTGATAGGTGGGGAGCCTATCGCCATATCGGGCACAAATTCCTGACTCTGGGCTGATAATTAATAGAAAAATCCAATATCACTTTGCCCAACCCGGGATTCGAACCCGAGACTTCAACTTTGTAAGCGTACCGTAGTACAACTACGCCACCGAGGTAGTCAAATTATGATTTAAATAAACCTTACAGCATGCAAAAAAACCGTTAAAAATATAATTTCTCAAGGGAAAAAATTATTATCAACACTTTTGTATAAATCTTATACAAAATATTTTCTTTAAAACGGTATCTCGTTTTACACTGCAGCAGATTCAAATGGCTAAATGAGGTGCTACGGCGTAGACCGGCGGCGGCTACGGCTCGTAGTGCGATGAGTGCTACGATATCTTTTAGCAATGTTTACTACGAAGGAAATAAGTTTAAAATGTGGGCCAAGTTCAGGTTACCAGTTAACAGGATTTTATAAGTTTTACCATTCTGGTTATCGAATCACGATATAATATAATGAGATTACATAGAGGTATATACAAAAGTACAAGTTTTGTAGAAAAACCTCTGTAATCGCTTTAAGACCGCTACATGGTGTAGTAAGCAAGGAGCTTGATGTTAAACACAATTCTGCTGACACACGGACGGCTTTCCGAATCCATACAAATGTTTGTGCCTTCAACAAAAATATTTTAGTTTTTGTTATGGAACCAAAGTCTCTTGTACTATCTAATACTTAAAAAATAGGAGTTGTAATCCAGGATGAAAACTATATTTATAACAGTTTATTATGTGGACTCCTATTTTACATACATAAATTCACTCCTTTTTCCCAGTACGGGTAGGCAGAAGCAACAAAGAAACTCACGTGTTGCGTTGGGTTTGTGTCAATTGCTATATTAGACACACATTTCTGATTCCGGGATGATAATGAATAGAAATATAATAAATATACTTGTAAATTTATAACAAATTATTAATGATCTGCCGATTTAAACTAACTTGTGTTTTTTGTAAATTGGTTTTGAAAAGAACAACACTAGAATTTCTTGCCCGTTCTTCTCTAGTGAAAACCGCTTTCCAAATCGGGTGGAAGATAAAAAATTAGTGAATCTAAATAATATTGAACATTTTAACGGATTAAATTAATTAATTTCATTTTCATTGACAAAAATGCACTACAACTACGCCACCTAGGCAATCCATTCTACATATCGCACCTTTAGAATTAAACTGACCGAAACCAAAAAAAATTGATTAGATAGAATAGATCTTATGTTACAAATCTTTAAAGAACGTTTCCCAAAAAATAAGATTTTTTAGTTAGGTCTCTTTAATTTTAAGGGTGCGATATTAACCTACGAATTACCTATAAATGTGACCATTAATCGAATAATTATCATGGTGTGGCGATGACTGTCGAGGATACAAGCGAGCGTCAAGTTGCGGTGAGGCTTATCCGTCGTGATTAGGGGATAAGTAACCGCAATAATCGATGTGTTATAGGCTGCGAGTGGTAAAGGGTTGAGGCTATAGTATTTATTGTTTAAGTATAAGTTTTTTTATTGCCGTTATAGGCAGACGAGCTAGCGGCCCGCCTGATGGTAAGAGGCTACCGCTGCTCATGGACCTCTGCAGTGCCAGGGGACCAGCGCAATTAAGTCGCTGCCTGCTTTAAGGAGAGTACTCTCAGTATCTGCACTTCGAGTATTTTATAGACACCACGAGTATTTATTTGTTAGAGAAAAAAATAGATTTTAAAAAAGATACATTGGAAAAATTATTAAAATAATATGTCAATGACTGCCTCGGTGGCGTAGTTGTACTACGGTACGCTTACAAAGCTGAGGTCTCGGGTTCGAATCCCGGGTTGGGCAGAGTGATATTGGGTTTTTCTATTCATTATCAGCCCAGAGTCAGGAATTTGTGCCCGATATGGCGATAGGCCACCTATCACATTGTGGGACGGAACATACTGGCGAAATGTGGGTGTTCTGGCACCTCTGCCTACCCCTTCTGGGAAAAAGGCGTGAGTTTATGTATGTATGTAATTATACAACGATTTCAAGAAGCCCCACAAACCGATATAACTTCACACAGACCTCTGCCTATTGTACAATAAATCGTATATTAAATACCGCTTCACGCAAATGCGTGCCTCATATCAGCTGGAATTTCGCTGATGACACGTTTCAGACAAACCGGCTGACCATAATCGTGCATGTCATTTGCCGTCTGTGACCGAGAATAAACAGCATTTTCGACACGTCACACACTTTGAACGCATCTGTATTCATTGTATTTAGTTTCCGTATAATTCAGTACAGAATATTCTTTAATTTTGAATATATTGATAACAATAATTCTATGTTCTTTCGGAGTGTTCTTTATTTTAATATAGTGTTAAAAGATATTTCGACTGATTAATTAGTAATTAGTTATAGTGGTGAAAAAAAACATGCCCAGAAAATCCTTTAAAAATAGGAATAACATGTTAATTAATAACTCCAATAGCATTCATGTAGTGTAGTAAGAAAACAAAATATGAGAAAATCTATGAGACTTTTATCCAACAACAATCAGACTTAAAATTTGGCACCAAATATTGGCCCCAATGTAGGCTTGAACCCGCGGCCTCACATTCCACGTGTATCTTATCTACTTCAAAAGCTGTTAAACAGACGGTAAGCACACCAAATTGCAAAGTTAATGAGTTTGTATCCCAACACCGGAGCTATGCCAACTCTCAGTGAGATCGCTCAAATATTTAATTACTTCATTGAGTTGCAATCACAGATTTTTTGTATTTATCCGCAACAATGCTTTGTTGGAAATGCGTGGGTTCAAAAAGGAATTATTATTAAGGTTTTCAGTTTCACAATTTCAGTGTTTCAACTTGTTTAGCGCCGATTACGAGTAATTTTGAATCATAATTTTGATAGATCTAGCAATTGTGACGTCACACTCTTTACAAAATCTCCGTACAGATAAATATAACTTGGCAAAAAAATTACCAACTGCCACTAAAGAAAAATGATTATGATGATGATACTATAAAAAAAATATTATGTTCGTTTAATAATTTTTTACGCAGGTATTTTATTTCTATATATTTTCGCACGGTTCTGTTTGTTTTGTGATTTAAATCTTATATCGGGTTGGCATGTTAATACTAAATTCCATCTTAGCGCCCTCATTAAAAACATACTCTTTTTTGCCAAGCTGTACAACAAATAAGACATGTGAAAGTATTCACAGAGTTTAGTGAAGCTTTAGATGTTTCTACATATAAAAATTATGTTTATAAAACGCATAGCCGTCATTCATGTGTCGGAGACAGAATTGTTCAGACGGTTGAATACGTTAATGACGGTAGAATAAATAGTAATGCGTCTTTGAATTACTTTTCCTAACCACCAACTGAGAGATCTAAGTAATTTTCACCTTTACCTACCTATATACGTCCAACTAAGGCGTAGATGTCTCATATAACGATAGGAGAATTGGGCTTTTGTGGACCAAGCACGGCGCATTTACTAATGATGCGTCTATTGACAGAATTTCTAAGCTCTAAGTTCGAAACGATGGTCCCGCTTTCAGACAAGGGCTGTTCTTTGATTGTATTACTTTAGATACCATGAAAAGTCATACATGTCATTTTTAAATCAATGTTAAGAGGTTTTAACACCAGAAATATTTTTCACAAAGTTATGACAATCTAAATTGGAGAAAATATTTGGTTCACGTTTTCAGTTATAAACATTGCTTCTTTGATGTTCTTGATTCATAACTGTATTTTATTGCACTGTATCAGCCCTTATACGTCCCACTGCAGGACATGGGCCTCCTCTACAATCGAGCCTATGTTTGAGAGGGGGAATTCATTGTACGATTAGAATTCAAAATCCCACATTAAAAAAGCTATCATACAATATATTGTTTTATTGTTGTTTACGCCACACCAACTGAGGTCATCGACTTGGAGCCGTTGCACTCTTAATATAAGTCTAGATTTTATATTAATTAAAATAAGTTCTCTACCTCCCTCAAAATAATCCCAATGTGAATATATTTCTAACTTAGCTACGAACCCCACACCACTTAGAAGATACTTAACATTTCCTTCTCTTTAATTATCCGTAAACTTTCCCTTTGTCCGTAAATCAGTACATTTATTTGCCCAATTAAAATATCTTTCCGAACAATTTGGTCTTACAAACTTATTGTTGAGTCGAGGTATGTGTAATTATCCGAAAACGAATTAAGCGATCGATTTAATGAAATAATGTGAATACAATTAAGTATGACGAGGGCATAGTTTTAGATTTTGATATTTTTAATATAAATAACTTGAATATTTCTGATATTTTCGTGTGTGTTAAAATTCTCAATGATCTTTATTTATTGCTTGAGTTTTCATTTTAGAAAAAATATTATGAACATAAGTATTTTCAGAGTCTAAAATAATTTTTACGTAAAATTCGTTTCAAATTCTCATAATTGATGACAGTTTTGAGTCATAACAGGGTGAGTTTAACTGAAGCAGTCGGGGTGAAGAGACGAACAAACCAAGCCTTAATAATTAATTCATTTAGTTAAAAGCCCTTACGCAAAATAACCAAGTTTTATGCCAAAGTAATAATTTTATTTCTTGGCGATAATTTGTTATTAATTGGTTAGATATTAGATTTCTGAGGTCACTTTGGTTAGTTCATAAATTATGTTTTAGAGACATCTTAAATATATTACGTAGGTACATACATATGTAAATTACTACAACAGCAGAAACCCCTTTTGAATGTGTAGTACGATTTTTGTAAGGGCCTACGTCAGAAAATCCTATTCAAGAATAGCCTCGAAAATTTCTCGAGAAAACAACCGTCAACTCAGCAAAACAATGCTTACAGGCTAATTGTTCTCAGCTATTAGAACGCTTGAAACTTGTATTATTTTAAATCGAATAACAATACAAAATAATTAAGAGTACAGACTTGTATTCTACTGAAAGTAAAACTAATATTTACGCGCCAGTCACGTACCATCACGTACAAATCAGTTGCATTGGATATCCATTAAAAAGCCATATTTTATATAGGCTTACTTTCACACGAAACCCTCAATGTAAACCCGAAAGAAACGAAAAATCTTTAGGCTAACGGCGGGTACATATACATATTTTTCTGATGCTGATATTTTTTTCTTTGAAAATGGTTTATTGTAGGACTTACCTTATTCAAGAATATGAACACTGCACTAACACAGACTCGTATTTGTATAAATAGTAGGTGTGGTGAGAGCGCGCGAGTGGTCGCGGCGGCGCGTCCCGATCGACTGCCTGCCGATGGGAACGCGCCGGTATATGTACACGGGAGACGGGGGTTGAGCCCCTTGATCGCACAACAGGATAACTTTCAAACTTGGGTTTCTGTACTTAAATATTTCAGTTTAAATCAAAGTTAAAAGGCGTTCTTTTTTAATTCAGATACTTTTTGAGCTTTACTTGCTGGATAGTTTTAAAATGAGGGTAGTATCACATTCATCGTCCATATGTGTTACTATTATGAACTCAATCGCGTGGGTAACTAATTGCAGTTTCTTTCCATGGTATGCGTTGGTCGCTTCCTAGATGCCTATAAATAACATGCCATCAATTGGTAAAAACATTTCCAAGTTTATGAAAATAATATTAGATAATAGCTATTTTAATTGAGGGTAAATTAAGGACATGAAGCCTACTGTTGGTTTTGGTTGCAATCCTTGTTGTCAGTTATTCGTATCAGTCTAAACATAAGAAAAAAATATACTATAAACTCTATTATTACGAATTTAATATTTAGGCTATGTTCGTAGTAGATACGAGTATCTTCATGAAAACAAGATTGCTAAAGGCTGGTAGCACCTACGCCATGGAATTGTTGGTATACAAAAATGCAGTTATTGTGCTTGTGTTTATGAAGTTTATACTTCCATGTAGAAAGTCATAGACTATTTTTCCGATGTTCAAAAAAGCGTTATTCTTTTCCAGACTTTTATATCAGCATAAATCTACACAGCAATATTAAGTAAACGAGCTCCATACAACGCCACCAGTAATGAACCATCAAAACACAAATGGATCATTGTTAGAAACATTGTCACCTCCTTCATCTAGCGGTAGGTCTATGACGACCTGAGTTCGAATTCCAGTTCAAGCAACTCTGTTCATGCAAGTTTTTACTTTGAAATATCTCATGACATTCTAGCGAACAGAACCTCTCTCTGGTATGGGGTAGATGTCGTATCACATCTTGGGATGGAAAAGGTGACGTAGTAAGTGAGAAGCACAAGCCACATATCTGCCTGTCCTCGGAGATATAGGCGTGAGCTAGTACATATAAATACTTTAGTGTCCTGTACTAGCTCATATATCTAGACTAATATACAAAATACAAGAGTTTGTTTGTTTGGTCTCAAATTTTTTATATAAAAAATACTTATTTTGGAACCCTTTCCCAATAATTAATCGCATAGTATAGTGTTAAGTGTGGCATATTGTGTTAATATTAAGAACTTACTAACATTTTCAAAGATAACACCGAAAACAGCAAGTGCCGGCAAGTGACATTTAACATAACCTACAACCGTTACGATCTAAAAAAATTTAAAAGTTCGCAATAGTATTATTCGAATTTGTAAGTCACTGTTTCTCTGTTTTGTGGTTAACAACAGAAATTATTTGTATCATTTTACCTTCTGCACGTCTTCAATCAACTTTCCTTGGTACTCGGTAGGTACCTCCATACTTTCCTACATATTATTCAAAGTCATTTCTAACATACAACAATGATGACTCGCAAGGCCTTTTCACGCCAGGAGGAGACTAAACTCCAACTGACGTTGAAAGAGCTAAAAGTTACCAAGGAGCTGGTTGAAGAATTGAACAGAGAAAGAGATGACAACGAAAAGGTACTGTTGGAGATGTCAGACAAAAATTTTAAACTAAGAAGTGAGTTATCTGAGCTTCATGTACAGTTGGAAGCATGCATAGATGACCGGAACAGGTTGCAAACTATTGTGGAAGGGTTCGGCCAATGCAGTGATGAGTATGAATTATCTCTCAAACGCATCACTGAATTGGAAATCTTACTTCAGGATGCCCTTAATGAAATAAATAAGTTAGAGAGTTACAAACTCAATGAAACCATCTTGCAAAATCAGAGTTTGTTTGATGAATTAGTTGCAACCTCTCCGCAGTTGGTTCATGCTGATATTAACCACATCCCACCAACAACTATTGACTCAACTGTTGGCAACAGTGAAGATTATGCAAGGGGGATTGGTAAATGCAGCAAGAACAAACTGAAGAAATATATTAACATAAATAAATTTATTAAAAAGACTCAGAAATTAATTAGCAAAGACAAAATACATACAAAAAATTTGAGACATAACAAACATAGAATTAACTTGAAAAAACAATTACAATCTTGTTATAATGAAATTAATTTTAATAAAAAGCAGTATGACTGTGAAATTAGTAAATTAGAACTAGAAATAATAGACCTTGAACAGTCATTACAATCAATTACAAAAAAATATGAAATATCAAAAAAAGAAATCAATGAACATGTCTTAGCACTTAATGACCTAGTACAGACATGTCATTATAATACTGAAAGATTTAATTCTTTAGTAAATAATCATAATTGCAACTGTGACTGTTCTGTCAAACTATCCTTAACACCAAATAAGGATATGTTAAAATCTCCCAGTACCGCACACAATTCTGTTATAAATAATGAAAATATAGTTATATTTAGTGACAATATTGGGAAAGGGTTAGGTAAAATATTGAATAATAAGATAGGACAAACAGTTATAAATTATTGTATGCCAGGACTGTCCTACCCACAAATTATTGAAAAAATTTTAAATTACAAATTTAATACAAACTCAACATTGATAGTTATGATTGGTAATAGGGGCAATGTAAACACATGCCAGTACTCTAACATTCTTAACAAATTAACATCTTTGAAAGTTAAGCATATTGTAATGTTTACATTCCCTTATGATAAAAGCTTGTCACATGTGGAAACAAAAGTTAGATTTAGGCTAAATTCTATTTTAAAAGAAGCCCACAATAATAATAATAATAATATTACCAAGATTGACATAAATACTTACAATAGTAAGTATAAACAATTAAATTCATATTTTATGAAACGACATGTAGCGAAACTGCTATGTTTTAATATATTAAACAAAGCCAAAAGCTTGGCTACTCCCACTGCTTCTATTGAGCAGATGACATCCAAGACACGGAATAATACACTTGTATCTATTCCTAATGACATCACAATAAATTATTTAAATTAAAGAATACGACAATAGAGTCCACCTCTTGCAATCAGACATTACATGTAATAAATAATAACATAGAACATAATAATATTTCTTTAAATAATAATAATTTAAATGATATGAGAGTTTATAGTACCCCACCCATTAGTCGGATTAATGTTTGTAATATGAGTGACAATAAAATTTTAAAACTAGTACATCAAAATAGCCAGGGCATGCTGGGCAAAGAATTGCAAATAGAATTGTTCATGAAATTGATATACTTTGCATTACAGAACATTGGCTAAGAACTGAACAACTCATGTTCAATTTTAAAAATCATATAGTTGGTAGCAACTTTTGTAGGGAAAGCGCAATACATGGTGGCTCACTAATACTGATTAATAAAAATATTAAATTTAAAGAACGTAAGGATATAGTGAGCCTCTCTGTAGAACAAACAGTAGAAATATCATGTATAGAGTCGGAGCAGTTTATTATTGTCAGTGTATACAGACCTCCTTCGGCATCATATGACAGTTTTGAATGTATAATTGAAGATGTATTGAGGAAATTAATTAAATCAAATAAGAGATTGCTGGTGTGTGGAGACTTTAATATTAATTTATTAGAAAATACTTCTATGACTGTAAAGTTCAAGAATCTATTTTTGTCATTTGACTTGGTGAATCTTTTTTTAGAACCAACTAGGATAACTAATATCAGTGCTACCTGCATAGACAATGTGTTCACTGATATAGTGCCTATAAATAGTTGTATCATTAATAAGTTACACTCTGATCACTGTGGACAACTTGTCACATTTAGCAGTCAGTTCCAAACACAATACATTGAAAAACTTACTGTTGTTCCAGTAACTAAGGCCCGGTTAGAAAAGTTAAGAAAAAATATATCTAATAAATTTACTACAATTGTAAAGGGTAATGACCCTAATAAGTTATATAATTTTGTATTTAATACATTTTGTGAAGAATTCAAATCAATTTTTGCTTCCAGGTCCATTTCCAGTGACAAAAAAACATGTTTCAACAGTTGGGCTACTATCGGTATACATCGAAGTAGGGAAAAACTATATAATCTTTATCACGAAAGAACATATAACCATAGTCAGGATTTTAAATCATATGTAAAAAAATATTCAAAAATATTTAAACAAGTTTGTCTTAAAGCAAAATCAATTTATGTTAGTAACAAAATAAAAAGCTCCAAAAATAAAATAAAAATGACTTGGAGTGTGATTAATAAAGAAACTGGTAGGGCTAAACCTCGGGACACAGAGTTTAGCTTAAATATTAACAATCAGAATATTACATCTAATGTTGAAGTAGCTAGGATTTTTGAGAATTTCTTCTCAGATGTACCAGTTTCTATAACAAAAAGTTTAAACTCATCCCCTGCGATAGCAGAAAAGTTACTACAAGAAAATGTGACTGGAGGCAGAGATTCATTTGAGTTCCATTGCGTTGACAGTATGGATGTAATAAAAATATTTAAATGCATTAATATTAAAAACACATGTGACCTTTGGGGAATTTCAACAAAAATATTACACTCTGTAATACCAGTCTTGGCTCCCCAGTTAGCTGTAATTTTTAATGCTTGTATAAACAGTGGTCTATTTCCTGATAAAATGAAGTTGAGTAAAGTTATACCTCTTTTTAAATCTGGTAGTTCAGAGGACCCCTCTAATTATAGACCTATTTCAGTACTACCTACATTTAGCAAAATTTTTGAAAAACTAATGCTCTCACAACTTCAAACTTACTTTTCAAAAAATAAAATACTTCATGGTAAACAATTTGGTTTCACGCGGGGTCGCTCCACAACTGACGCTGGTGTGGAGCTTATCAGTAACATATTTGATGCTTGGGAGAACTCACAGAATGCCTTAGGTGTATTCTGTGATCTATCCAAAGCATTTGATTGTGTTCACCATGATATACTTATCAGGAAATTGAGCCACTACGGAATTAATGGTATTGCTCTTGAATTATGCAAATCATATTTGAGTAATAGGATCCAAAGTGTAGATGTCAACGGAATAAGATCTCCTGGGTCTGCTGTTACTATGGGAGTTCCGCAGGGCTCGATACTCGGACCCTTTCTCTTTTTAATTTATATTAATGACTTACCTTTTTTTATAAGGGACAACTGTGAGGTAGTGTTGTTTGCTGATGATACTTCATTAATATTTAAAGTAAATCGACATAATCCTGATATTGACGACGTAAACCACACCCTCTCAAAAATAGTACATTGGTTTAGCATTAACAATTTGTTATTAAATAGCCAAAAAACGAAATGTATCAGGTTTGTGACACCTAATGTCAAAAAAGTTAATGCTAACATTAATTTGAATGGGGATGAGTTGAGCCTTGTGGATACAACTAAGTTTTTAGGAATTACATTAGATCCCAAACTTCAATGGGGTTCTCACATAGTCGCTCTAGCTAAAAAGCTGAGCGCCGCAGTCTTTGCGGTGGGTAAGATTCGCCAATTGACTGATGTTGATACAGCTCGATTGGTATATTTTGCCTACTTTCATAGTCTGATGAGTTATGGAATTTTACTGTGGGGTGGTGCTGCTGATATTAACACCATCTTCGTTCTCCAAAAGCGAGCTATAAGGTCAATTTATTCGCTAGGGTCCAGATATTCTCTTAGAGAAAAATTTAAAGAGATAAATATAATGACAGTAGCATCACAATACATTTTTGAAAATTTAATTTATGTCCATAGAAATAAAGAAAGTTTTCTTAAGATTAGCGATATTCATGACAAAAATACTAGGAATAAGAATAATCTAGCTACTCTTAAGACCAGACTCCACAAGATCAGCAAATCTTTTAAGGGTTACTGTATACACTTTTATAACAAAGTTCCCAGTCATATTAAAGCCTTATCTATTACAAAATTCAAAGCTACTATCAAGCAAAAATTATGCAATAAAGCATATTATAAAATTTCGGAATATTTAGACGATAACAAGGCTTGGGAATAGAATAAAATTAAATAAATGTGTAGTATCTCGGAACGGAAGTCTTGGTGTGCTCTATAAAATATCATTTAAATTAAGTAACTTGTCAAATTTGCCATTGTTTTCCTATGTAAGTGATTGGGTATGTCATGCTCGCTAAAAAGTCTGTGCTTGCGGTGGCGTCGTGTGCCGGGTCGGTCACTTCCCTGTAACATGGTTGAGGAGGCCGATGGCTGGCACATGCGTCATACTCGTGAACGGGTGCTGCTTGCGTAGACTGGTCTATCCGATCTGCTTACATTGTAACGGATTTATTGATGGATTACATAAGACTTTCGCAATTATTAACCACTTGGGCGAAAAAGAGTATACTGATTCTTCGTTCTGGGCGACTTCGCTTCACTCAGCCATAGTAATTATAATATTATAATATTTGTATAAAAATATTTATTGTAAATTTACAATAAATTATTATTAAACTGCTCTGATTTAAACCAACTTGTAAATTTTGTAATAATTCACTACATTGTAAACTGGTTTTGAAAAGAGCAACACTAGAGTTTCTTGCCCGTTCTTCTCTAGTGAAAACCGCTTTCCGAACCGGGTGGTAGATAAAAAAAAATGACTGAATCTAAATGATGTTGAACATTTTAATGGATTCAATAAATTATTTTCATTTTCATTGTTACCGCTAATCTCAGAAACTTCTGGCTTGAATTAAAAAAAAAAATTCTGTTGGATTGGTTATTTATCGAGGAATGCTATAGGCTATATTATCACGATATGACCTATAGGAGGAAACAAATAGTGAAAAATCCAGCATATACGAGGTTTTTGTTTCGTGGTCCGTTTGGTTGATATTCTAAATTGATAATCAGAATTGAACACATATGCCGCTATTTTGAGTGTATCTGCACCCAGGCGGAGCCGGTTCGAACCGCTAGTATACTATTATCGTTTATTACTGAGCAAAAAACTCTTGTACAATCTAGACAGCGTTAAAATGTCTTAAGTGACAATCCACCACGCTAGTCCATTGTGACTTAGCAGATTTCATTTATACTAGTGCTATAGAAATTCTTGAAAAATCTTTCCTTCTTAGTTATATTGGTAATGAATCGTTTATGATCTAAATATACACGATAACATCATCGCTTTCCCAACTCATACAATGAGACAATGACATCGTTGGTTATCGCGAATTTTTATCTATTTCGTAACACGCCATCAAAATCAATACCTGTTTTTGATGCGTGCATATAAGTGGCTTATTCATTATTGATTGCAAGGACATTGGCCGGTATATGGAAGTTAATTAACAATAATAAACTCAGCTAAATAAATGAATACGCTTATGTATATAAATTAAACGAATAAGTGTGGAAAGACTTTTTTTTATACACGCTTTATATTAGCTTCACTTGTATGTTTGTTTGTATGTTTGTAACCGACTCCTTAAGACGCGATTTTGACCCACTTTAAACGGACAGATTTCATTCAAATTTTGCACACCTGTCAACGACCGATGACAATACAATAATTCGATTAAAATATATGATTATCCTGATTAGATTCGCCAGGATTAATTATTTTTATAATTGATGACCATCGCCACTGACCACTAGATGGCGTGATAACGTCAATAATGAATGTTTGCACTATTCATCGCTAGATGGCGTTATGTTACTAAAAAGTAGAAAATAAATAATAGTTTAAAAAATCTAAAAAACACGCTTTATATAGAAAACCCAACTAAAAAAAATAGAAAATATTTTTTTAAAAATTTGAATTAAGAATATTGTATATAAGAAAAACATATTTTTTGTTGTAAAAAAAGCGTGGGGTGCTTTTTAAGATATTATCAAAATGATAATCCTTCTACGTATATCTGTCGATAAAATAATTATATCTATTGAAAACATGCACCCCACGCTTTTTTTACAATAAAAAATATGTTTTTCTTATATACAATATTCTTAATTCAAATTTTTAAAAAAATATTTTCTATTTTTTTAGTTGGGTTTTCTATATAAAGCGTGTTTTTTAGATTTTTTATTACAATGTATGGCGAGACGAACATGCCGTTCGCCTGATCTTAAGTCATACAACCGCCCATGAACAGTAACAAAACCAAACAATAGCTTGAATTAAAAAGCAATGCTTGGAATTCCACTGCGCTCTCTTAATATTTCCAATTAATAATGAGTCTTAATATTTCCAGTACTCACTCTTACTTTAATTCCCTTCAATCCCAAACACGGCAGTGCATTTACACTGCTGTTAGACGGGCGAAGTAGACATTGCGGTGGTACCTACCCAGGCAGCCTCTCGCATATGAAAAACCAGTAAATTGATAGCAAAGCAGTGCCTAGTGCCGGGTCTTTAGTAGATATATACGTGTATATGTAAAAGTAACCAAACTTTGAGACATCCTAATGCGATAAGCAGAAATACAATTAGTGCCAACTGCAGTTCACCAAACTAATTTCTAATATAAAATGTAGAGGACAGGTTTATCGACATGCCCGACACAAATACCAGATTCGTTTAATAAATCATATTCATCGCTCCATTCATTTCCCTTAAGATTAAAATTAACAAAGTAACCTATATTCTCAATAATTTTCTGAGTCTCTTAATTTTTTATTGCGTTCACTCTACGACGTTGAGACTACATGAAATCAAGAAGTATTCTAAAAAAACTTAATTACTTACTGGTGGTAGGTCTCACATATGTGAGAGGCATCCTGGGTAGGTACCACCGCAATATCCATTTCTCCGGCCAAACCGTAGTGTATATGCACTGTTATATTCCAGTTTGAAGTAAATTGTAGGCAGAGTAACTACTGGACATGATGATGACTTAACATCCTATGTCCCATTGCTTTGTAACTCAAGGTGTTATTTGGTTTTGCTTCTGTTTATCAGTGGTCGTATCGCTTACCATCAGGCGAACGGCATGCTGGTCTCACCATTCATTGCAAAAAAAAGAATAATCGCCCGTTTGCAAAAATATTTTTTTGTTCTTATGTCACTGTGCCCCGAGGCGGCTGAATTAGAACAACTCCTATACATATACATTGTTACACTTAAACTGTTTTAAGTAACGTACAGGAGATACACGGAGTACAGGCGACCTGTTTGTTCCGTAATGGCCGTTGTTTCCCATACAAGGATATTTCTATAGTAGTACACGTATATTTATTTCTCATACTTATTGTGGGTTTGGTCTGATTTTTATAGTAACGAAAAGGCGATGTTAAATAAATTATAACCTAACCAAATTTTAGAAATAACTAAAGACAATTTAATAAATAAAAGTGTAATTTTTTACAATAATTATGTAGTATTTATTACACAAATAATATTATTCTACGTTTAAAACGCCACCCTTGATTTTGTATCAGAAATCTCATATGTTACTTTGAATATTATTTTGTCCTCTCATGACAAATATAATTAAAACATGAAAATTACTGTTTCAGTTGAAATAACTTAATTCTGTAGCGTGTATCAAGTTTTAGGGAAAAGTTTGATGAATATACTGTTGCTACGTTCCTTTCCTCTTCATTGTGAAGGTTCAAGGTTGGCTGTCAGCTTCTTGTTTTCTTCTTATTATCCACGATCAGTTGTTTTTCGTTCAGTACGTCTCTTTTATCCACATTTCCCATGATTAAATAAATAAATACACCGTTGGGTGTATTTATTTAGTCACATACGTAGTCCTAACCTCACATTAAGATCAATTAGGTCTTGTGTCATAGGTATCAGAAGCTACGAGTTGTGAGACTTTTCGGTCTCAAATATACCCAGACCCGAGACAAATACTTTCGGTCCTCACAAACATTCGATCGAACCCGCGACCTCTTATTTCACAGCCGGCGTCTAACTGTGCCAAGGAGGCTGTAAAGTAAGTAAAAGCAGCAAAAAGTCGCTGGATGCAGGCCGCTTCCAACAGCTTGATGTGGAGACCCTTGGTGGAGGCCTACGTTCAGTAATGGACTTCTTGTAGCTGAAGAGTGAGGGAGGGGGGGAGAGAGAAGCAGTATGTGTTTTATAACCTCGTGGCTGATGTCCTATCTTGCGTTTTTGGATGTATTGCATTCTTTTCCGGGACATTACTTTTTGCGTACAGCTGTTGAGCAATATGTGACGGTATCACCACATTCCAAATGGAGCTCTTTCTTTTAAGGTCCATGTTTCAGGCCAGATGTAGCAAAAAAGTATCGTTCCTCAGAGCTTTGTGTTCAGCACTTTTTCATTTTGAAAGAGGCTCAGACAAAATCTATACGGATTTTAATTGCCTCGTCGGAATCCCATGCTTTTATTACCCAAGTACCTGTCCAGATACTTGTGTTGTATTCGTTCTAGTTGTTTTTCATCTGTCTGCATCTGTTTCTTTATCAACCCATATATGTGCCACTACAGGGCACGGGCCTCATCTACAATGGAGACCACTATTGGAAGGAGTTAGGCCAAATAGTCCACCACGCTTGCCTAGTGCAAACTTTTCCTACCATAGAAATTCTTTACAAATCGCTATTTAGGTTTCCTCACGACGTATTCCTTTCCCGTTGAAAAGTCTGTCGTGTGTCCTGGGATTTAAACCCGCGACCACCATGAACATATTGGCAGCCGCGTCTGGTCCGTTCCTAACAGGCTACCACGCACTTTTAATAAAATATAGTGGTTACATTAATATAATTATCATAATTTCTGAAAAAAAAAAATCCTAACCATAAAAAAGCGTCGCGTCCTATCACATTTTGGGAAAAAAATAAGTTCAATGAACTACGGGTGCCACTCCTGGGAATTGCTATAGTATTTCCTCACTATGTTTTCCTTCACCGTTAAAGTGTGTGGTAATTGATCAAACTGTAAGCTTGAGACTTAAAATTTCACAACCGTAATGTCACCTTCACTAATGTGTTCATAAAATAGTCCTAATTCGTGTCTGTTCGTAGCTTTTCGCTCCGAAGTCTTGATACAGATATATATTTTCTCGGTCGGTTCCTTTCAACGTTCAGTGTCCATTTTGACATGTGATTGCTCTTTATTACGTTACTTGTTGAAGCGATCCCGATCGCTAAGCCAATTTCGTATGAAATGACTCGGATTTTATTTTGTGGTATTACTTTCTTATATGACGGTGAAATAGATGCTATAATATATCTATCTAATAACGTCGTATATGTATAATTTATTTCATTTAATTTATATGTAAAGTTAACTTTATTTCAATTATTAATTTTACGGAAAGCTTCAGTATTCTCCTCTTCAGTTATAGCAAGTCCACTGTTAGGCATTGGATCTTGTTCAAGGAAATTCACAGAAACTGGTTGGAAGCAGCCTGCATGCTGCGGTTTCTATCAACTTTCATTAGGTCTCTAGATATAAACAATGTATGTCTTAATACCAATATAATATGTGTTTATACAATATAACTCTCATTAGGTGTCCAATGAGTTAGCTATCATCCAACTTACGAGCTGTATAAGTTTCATCAAAATCGTCTCAGTAGTTCTTGAGATATAGCAGCAGTGTCTCACGTTTTTCAGATCGCGGCGCTCCTTCATGTTTACTATTTAGGCTCGGCACCCTTACCTTACCTTTCCTTAAATACATAGTCTGGACCAATAGACGAGTGTAATTATAGTAGTTTGGTAGATAGGCACAAAAAATAAATTTAAGAGATAGCGAATTACTTCGCAGAGCACTCTTACACTTTTTACAGCGCGTTAGGATGCTACGCCGCGCCGCAGCACACACTTTAGGAACACCTGACATAGGTGTGTATCATTTTTAAGAAATTTGTCGTTGTGTTAAAAAAAATGGTAGTAAATAGATTTAATTACTACAAAAGAAAAAAAATAACAATAAAATATTTGAAAATATGACACCGACTTCAACAATGTAATAAAAGAGAGAAATAAAACGAATATTTTAATAAATCTCAAATAAATATTTATACCAATAAATTATTTGAGGTCGGCGCCAGCCTTAATGGTTGGAATCAAATATAGCATAAAGTAGAATACTGACACCGACCTCAATTTTTTTATTGGTATATTTAGGTAATTTAAATTTATACTTCATCATCATCATCATATCAGCCACAGGAAGTCCACTACTGAACATAGGCCTCCCCCAAGGATCTCCACAATGACCTGTTGGAAGTGGCCTGCGTCCAGCGACTTCCTGCAACCTTAGTCAGATCGTCCGTCCACCTTGTAGGCAGGCGTCCGACACTTCGCTTGCCTGTACGTGGCCTCCACTCAAGAACCTTTCGGCCCCAACGGCCATCGGTTCTACGAGCTATGTGCCCGGCCCACTGCCACTTCAACTTGCCAATCCTATGGGCTATGTCGGTAACCTTGGTTCTCCTACGGATCTCCTCATTTCTGATTCGATCTCGTAGGGAAACACCGAGCATAGCCCGCTCCATGGCTCGTTGAGTGACTTTGAGCCTTTTAATGAGGCCCACAGTGAGAGGCCACGTCTCGGTGCCGTATGTCATCACTGGTAACACACAACTATCGAAGACTTTCGATTTTAGGCACTGAGGTATTTTGGACGAGAAGACGTCGCGAAGTTTCCCGAACGCTGCCCAACTGAGTTGGATTGTTGCTAAGAAATTTATACTTGTATTTAATGAAATAATTTATTAAAATATTAGTTTTATAATGATTTTTTAAGTAGGTTCAATATTTAAATTTTTTTTTTATGTTATCTTAAACTCATTATAAATTATTTTTACTTTTGTACTTCGGCCTATTACTAAAGTGTGTTTTTTAGTTTTTTAAACATTTATTTATTTTGTTCTATATCAGTCCATATACGTCCCACTGCAGACAACGGGCATCCTCTACAATCGAGAGTACGATTGAGAGGGGTTAGGCCGTATAACCAAGCTGGCCTAGTGCGGGTTAGTGGACATTTTCATACCATTTCTTCCCGAATCACTTGTGGTATGCAGGTTTCCTCACAATGTTTTCCTTCACTGTTATAGTGCTTGGTATTTGCCTATCATGACAACACATGACTCCGAAAAGTCGACCTGCGACCACCGTAAACATCAAAACATCTTGGCAGCCGCTTCTGGTTTGTTACCAATAGGCCACCATACAAATTACTTATTTTACAGTAGATTAAAAATTATTTTGGGTTAGAAAATATTAAGGTTAGAAGTGACTTCGTTACTCGACCGTCGTCGAGACAGTGATATTTTTGTACTTTAGATGATAAGAAAAAAAAAGGTTTTATTTAGTTATTTCATTCAGTGGTTAGGAAAGCGTCTACAGATTATGAAAAATGCAAAAAAAGACGTTTGCTTTGAAACACTCGAGCGTGTCGGATATTCATATTTTCCATGGGACGGCATCACCATGATACCAAAAGTATGTTAGTCTGACCATATTATTTAGAAGTAATAAATTACCATTAACTAATTAATTTAATTTTAAATTGATTAAATTTGCCTTGGCAACAAAACGCACATACGTATGTATGTGCGTTTTGTTATAAACATAGTTCATGTTTGTTATAAACATAGTTCATGATACATATTATTAACATGATATGATACGATATATTTAATTGTGTTGATTTGTCTGTCGATAATTACACATGCACCCACGTTTCGAAAGGTGTGATTCGAAGGTCATTTCGTGGGACGGCAGTCCCATGAGGGGCGAACCTATCGCCATATCACATGTGCCCTGACTCTGGGCTGATAATGAATAAAAAAATGTATTATTACTTTACCCTACCCGGGATTCGAACCCGAGACCTCATCGATGTAAACGTACTGTAGTACAACTACGCCACCAAGGCAGTCTTTGTTGAAGAATAGGCATGACGAATTATTTTAAAATCATGTTCTATAATATGGATACACATTTATTATATACGAAATAATCTATATTTCAAGTATTAACAAAGGTTTAACACAGTTTTAAGCCATTTTTCTAATCATCTTTCAATAGTGCACAGAAAAAGCTAGTAGGTGTCATGGCGTCCGTTATAACATCATTACTAGGTAAACATGTAATTGTGTCTATGCGCAGCGAAGAAAATTAACGAAACAAAACATATTTCTAAATCAGTGTCTAATCAGTGGTTCCGGTAAAGTTCACATTCCACATTTGTAGAGACTAGCGTTTCTGTCAAAATGGCCGATTGCTATATTTTGTACTTTTATTTTATTGAAAATCTTGTTAATCTCCAATTCTGGATTAAAACTAAATCATCGTTTTAAGCCCTTCTAATATGTATTTCCCCCTAACATCGTAAAATATTTGATATTTTGATACTGTCGTCACGCCTATTGATATCATAACATGAAGGCAAAATTTTTGTTTTTATTTTTTCTTGGTCAGACTTCCACATACCATGAAGTTGACAAACAACTTATTAAAAATAGCAGGACATCGCTAGATGCAGGCCGTCTCGAACAAGTAGTTGTGGAAATACTTAGAGGCCTAAGTTTTTTGAATTTGTGTATAGGCTGTATGAATAAGATTGTAAATGAAGTCGCATACAAAGTCCTGACCCCATATTAAGATCAATTAAATCTTATGTAATGGGTGGCAGGAACTTCGAGTGAATTCTCACAAACATCCATACCCGACAAAAATATGTGTGAACCACAAAAATATTTATATTGGCGCTGGGATTGAACCCACGGCCTCTCGTTTCGCAGCCTGGCTGGGTTGTCAAAATCACTATGTTCACTAGAAGAAGCTGAAGAATTTTGCAATCCTTTTTTTAATAATCGTCACTTACCGGACTAAATTAATTCCTCATCACCATCGCCATATAAAATCAAGCTATGACAAACAAAGATGTATACAAACGGCTTATATTTTATGTAGTATATAAAGTTTGTACGTCATAGATAAGGTATCAATATATTCAGTATGTATACTAGGGCATGTCAGTAGTAATTTTTTTACAGCATCATAAAATGGCACCTCAATTGTGTCCACAAATTTAAAAATCCAAGATACATAAATACTAAAACGCAATCTTGTCTCGTTAGTTAACCACGCCCACTTGTCTGGCAGATCATCATCCTACTAATATTATAAAAGCGAAAGTTGTGGTTGTTACCTCTTCACGCTCAAAACACTGGACCAATTTTGTTGAAATTTAGCATGGAGCTAGCTGACACCCCGGATTAACACATAGGCTACTTTTATCCCGAAAAATATAGTGTACCCGTGGGATGTGCAAAGAATTCAAATATATCTGATACTCTTTCAAACTCAAAGGAATGGAATGGGCAGTTTATAGTGCCGCAGTATCGTTGAGTTTAAATATGTTAAATAATTATCACGCGAAATAGTGCCTATATTAATTCTAAAGTGGACTCAATAAGTGTACCCGGGTGAAACCGGGCCGGACCGCTAGTAATATCCTAATTATGAATCGATTTAAACTTGTTAATGTTTTTAATACGCTTTTAGTAGCTTCAGATGTTTATAACGGAATCTTTGAACATGATTTTGACCCCCTTCAAAATATCGGATTGGCTCGAAGTTTTGCATACTTATCCGGGACCGATGACAATACAATAATAAAAAATGTGACTATCTTATCCAGAATATTCAGAAACTTTTTTTTTAATAATTTAATTAAAAGTGGATAAGGTGCACGCAGCTATCTTCTTTTGATAATACAGCCGCAGATATATTGTTTTATTGCTATCAATTAAATTATAGTTTAAACAAAATAAAAAAGCTAGTTAGATCGTTTATAAAAGCGTTTTTTAGATATTTTTTAATCTGCAATTTAATTTGTTATTTAGAACTACATTAGAATTGGCCAACAGTCTGATGTACTTGGAGGAATAATGACCAATATAAGTTTATTATATAGTTCTGCCAATATACACAAAATTATTTTGTTTTTATCTTGCATTTCTACGTCACTTCCATATCCTAGATGGCTAGTGCAGATTGCAGTACTTACAAAATATATACAGCTAACGACAACTGGCGAGAAATGTTACATCTGAATACCTAGTTATAGTAATCTCTTGGGAATAGATGTCCAGTAACGCTTGCCGGTATGGGGTGTCAAAATGGATGGATTTTATCAAAAAATATTCTGAAACCCTTTTCTAAATGCAAAAGAAAATAACATACTTCTATCAAAGAATAACATAATCCACTTTTTCAGAAAAGGATCGCAGCAAACATTAAAATATTTGCAATGAACGACGACGCCATGGAAATTTCCAAAGCTGCACCTTGGAAGTACAAGTTGAAATACCATTACATTGTGGGAGTCATTTACACTCATCTGGCGGGAGCGTATGGCGCATATCTGTCATTCACGACAGCTAAATGGCAGACTAACTTACTAGGTTAGTGGAAAAATTTAATTCATGCAAAAAATTGGAAACAGTGTATGTACCAATAATATACCCATTGCACACAAGAAACCTACTAGTGGTTGGTGTTTGACGGTCAATGTAAATCTTTTTTATATTTATTTCAATGAATGGCGAGACAACCATGCTGTTATCCTGGTGGTAAGCGGTACCACTTCTCATGAACAGTAGCAACAACCCCATTAATAACAAAGCAATGCTTGGCATTTCACTGTGCTCACCGTCCTAAGACATAAGATGTTAAGTCATCATGTCCGGTAGATACTCTTGCTACAATTTCCTTCAAACCGGAACACAACAGTGCATTACCTTGCTGTTTTGCGGGGGAAATTGACATTGCGGCGGTATCTACCCAGGCGGCCTCTCAAATATGAGAGACCAACAGTAAACAAATTGTATTGTCCACAGGTCTCATAATGCTCGTGGTGAGCGGTCTAGGAGTGTACGCAGGCGCGCATCGGCTGTTCTCTCATCGCTCGTACAAAGCCACAAGGCCGCTACAGATCTTCTTGATGCTGTGCCACTCTACCGCCTACCAGAAAACTTTGGCCACATGGGCCCTCGACCATCGCCTCCATCACAAATACAGCGATACCGACGCCGATCCTTATAACGCTTCAAGGGGTCTCTTTTTCTCGCATATCGGATGGGTTATGTGTAAAAAGCATCCAGAATTAGTCAAAAGGATAAATAAAATAGATATGACTGATATCAACAGCAATCCAGTTTTAATGTTCCAGAAGAGGTTAGTTATAGTATGAGTACACCTTCCTATAATCCTCAATCCTTCCGCCGTGGCGTGAGAAGTAGTTAAGAAGGCGAGCATAATTGTGTCAATTAGCATGAGACCGCCGTCTGATGCCACTCGATGCTCTATCTGGGTGGTGTCGCGCTTAGATTTGCCGTGCAGGAATAAAAATGACACAGTAATACATAATGCGATTTTGACCTAAAATGGAGCAGAGTTTTCGCTTTATATTTATATAATACACGTCTTGCCCGAATTTTAAATATCTAGGAATAAATATCAACCAGAACAAACTGCCCGTTAAAATATACGCAGCAAAACATCCTGAGCAAACAGGTGTTTGTGTTTTTAATAAGTTACGACTGATTTCCTCTTTACAATTTATTTTACAGGCACCAGTACTTGATTCTTCATACTTTCGCTTTCATAATCCCGACGCTGATACCCATGGTCTTCTGGAACGAGTCCTTCAACGACGCGTGGCACGTCAACATGGCCAGGTTCGTCGCCGGTCTCCACGGGACCTTCGTTATCAACAGCGCCGCCCATACGTGGGGAACCAGGCGGTACGATAAGGCCATAGGCCCTTCTCAGAATTTTCTAACACATTTCGCCACCTTCGGCGAAGGCTTCCACAACTACCACCACGTGTTTCCCTGGGACTACCGCGGCTCTGAGTTCGGGGGTGGTGTCTTCAACATGACCAAGATTTTTATTGATATCTGCGCGTTTTTTGGACTGGCGTATGATTTGAAAATCGTCTCCGAAGATGTAATTAAAGCCAGAATTGAAAGAACTGGTGACGGTACCTCATTTTGGGGGTTTGATACTTGAGAGAATGTACGATTTGACGTTTTGTTTTTAATTGTTCCGATATTCAATAAATGTTGCATCTTTCATAATTATTTTATATCAGAAAACAGATGTTGTTGAATTTTACTTCCCACTTTTATTTCCGACAGTCGGACTACGAAAGAAACTTTCGATCGTCCCGCAATCTTATTTCTCCGTAACGTTCTTAATGCTATGATTTTATACTTTGATCCTTTTAGGTAGATTCCTAGAATTTAATGTGAAATGATTCAATGACATACATAAATCATGTACAAGTAGACAATTTGACATACTTTGTTTTTCATTTCATAAAATTATTTTTTTATGCATCTACTAACCTATCCTGTCCAATCGGTTTTTGTAAATAATGAGACAATCTACAACTGTCATTAGTAGATTGAACTTACTTCGGACGTTGAACGTTCGAACATTTGCAATGCATTTCGAATCATAAATAAATAAATAACACTCAACAGTCACATACATAGGTCCTGACCCCACACTAAGATCGAGTCTTGTGTCGTGGGTATCAGAAACTACGAGAGACTTTTCGGTCTCACATACACCCAGACCCGGAAGAAATATTTGTGGGCCGCACAAACATTTCTCTCGGTGCGGGGATCGAACCCGCGGCCTCTCGTTTCACAGGCGGCGTCTAACCAACTGCACCACGGAGGCTGTCAAAAAATAATAAAAAATAATTGCTGTCAAATAAAGTAACCCCTATTAATATTCATTGTTTTTATTTTTTATTATCTTTTATAACCCTGACCTTGCATTAATATGGATACTGAAATAACATATTTAATAGAGCTGTTAGCTTACCGAAGTAGCTTACTCAATACGTGTTAAAATAAATAAGGAAATTACTAATGCGGACAGCCAATATGGAAAAATATTTTCGAATTTCCGATAATTATGTAAATATATGTCGCGTGATTTATTTTGCCATGAAACACGTGGGTGCCCGGCATGTATGAAGATGAAACACATTTTTATGCTCTACATATCATATAAGCTGAGTAATAGAGCGAAGTTGGTGCCTTTGTAACGTTTAAAAAGTTAGCGAACCGTGAGGACGATCAAAGGCTCCCCTTGTCTATGCTACATTGGGCCCAAGCCGATTAGTCTGTGGTCAACGGCGACCATTGATTAGCCAGCGCGTCCTTAATTTATTATAATTTATAGAAGCTGCTTTATCTCTTTCTGTGGTTCTGTACATAACCGATAAATTATAATATATCAATAATATTTAATTGGTTTTTAGAAGACTTATCAATAAAAAAACGGCGGTAAGCCTGATTAATTTGGGCGCGATATTACTTTGTGAAATTAACTTCTGGATTGCGAATGTTCTCGACATTAATTATTTGATATTAATCGTATTTTTATTATTTTTATTGCGAGCTGAAGACTGCTTAATATATTCTAGGTGTTCTTTTTAATCCGCGCACTATTGATCAAGTCTGACAAGAGCTGCTCGGTGTGTGAGTGGGCGAGATTCACTTTATTCAAAAAATGTAACTCATTTAATAAATACCAGTTTTATTTGGTTAAATTTTATGACATAATGTGGATTTTAAAGTACATTAATAATTTACAGCAAAATACACCCACATTCGCATCAAAAGGGTTCAAGTGAATCGATTTTCTGCCCACGGACCCCTAATCCTGACGTCACAGAGGCCGCTGTCGCTCGCTTAACACCGCTTTTGATCAAATGCTTAGAAATAAGCGCTCATTGTAGAGAAAAAATCGAAGGGGCGTTAAAAATAATTTACTTAGACCAACAAGGGGTGAATTTTCGCTCTATTTATTATTGATTCCAGTGCCCCTCGGTTATGCGTGAAATGTGTACACGAGGCAAGGTATAGCCTTATTCTCCTATGAGTTGCAGGCGAAGAAATCAAGGCGAATAAATTAATTAAAATAAACCGCCTCAGTGGCGTGGTTATACTACGGTACAGTTACAAAGCTGAGTTCTCGGGTTCGAATCCCAGGACGAGCAAAGTGATATTGGATTTTTCTATTCAACCGGGAGTCAGAAAGTGCCCCATATGGCGATACATACACAGGGACATGTATCCTCTATCCTGTATCCTGGCATCTCTGCCAGGATACAAGATAGAATAAAATTGATAACTAAATTCTCCCACTTTGTAGCGTTTTAGAAACCCAAATTACATATAACACAAACAAATCACGAAAATGATAAAGTAAAATAAAAATAAATACAATCAATACACTTAGTCCTGATCCCACAGTAAGACCAAGTGGCCTGGCAGCGTCGTGGGTATCAGAAACTACAAGAATCTTTTCGGTACCGGTTTTTACGGTTTCGGTATAATATCCGAAGCAAATATATACTGCAAATATGTACTGTATCAGCCCATAAACGTCCCACTGCAGGGCACGGGCCTCTTCCACAGTCGAGAGTACGATTGAAAGTGGTTAAGCTATATATATAGTCCAGCCCGCTGGCCTAGTGCGGGTTGGCGGACTTTACATGCCATAGAATTTCTTACAAATCGCTATGGTAAGCAGGTTTCCTCACGATGTTTTCATTCGCCGTTATAGTGCGTGGTGATTGACTGTCAATACACACATGACTTCGAAAAGTCAAAGGGATTCGAACCCGCGCCCATGCACATGTTGGCAGCCGCGTCTGCTCCGTTTACCAACAGGCCATCCCGCACTTAACAAATTTATTACTAACGTATAACGTATAACCTACGTATAACGTATAACCTACGTACAAATTTATTACTAACAAAAATATTGATCAGTTCTCAGCCAACATCTTAGTCAACATACTAATCATTTTAATCCAGGGTCAAATATAAATCCTAACCTCAAGTGTAAAGTGTACTTGTACCGAGGTTCTACAGAGGCGGCGCAAGGTGGGGCAACGTGGGCGACTACCCACGCTCGCAAGGTGTAGGAAAATTTGCTTAACTTACGAAGCATATTTACTTAAGTAATAAAAGCTTATTATTTAATGTTTCATTTCTGTACCGATGAGACTAATTTTGAGAGTACTTTTTGTTGCATAAAATCTTTTTGTTGTCCATTACAGAGTTATGCAATGTTTTTAACTCTACAAAATAAAGATGCAGCCCCCGTGGCACAGTTGGTTAGATGCTGACTATGAAATAAGAGGCCTCAGGTCCGATCCCCGCAATGATTGTGTGGTCCACAGATATTTGTCTCGGATCCTTGTATGAGAATTAAAAGTCTGTCGTCGTTTCTGATATTACGACACAAGACTGTTGGGTGTATTTATTTATAATTTATAAGCTGACGGCATGTTATCTCCAAAGAGGCTGGTTAAACAAACGGGATATCTGAATACTCCTTTTAGACCTTACCTGAATGCCTAAAAAAGGTTTGGTAATTTTATCTTCGTAAAAATAAACAATATTTTGGGTAATGTACGAACAGTTTAAAATTAGGCAAAATATGAATTGAATAATAATATATTCGTGCATGTAGCTGCCCCAACTTTCGTTCCTGGTTGTCTGTCAGAAATTGCTTTACATCGACCTTAATTTTTTTGGAATATTTAGGTATTTTATATTTATAATTAAATTTAATAATATTATTTATTAAAAGATTAGTTTTATTACTCCCTTTTTAATAAAATTTTAGATGTAGGTTTAATTTTTGAAATTATTTTTCATCTAATACTAAACTTATTATCAATTTCTTTTACTTTTGTACTTAGTCCTATTACTCAAAAGGGTTTTTTAGTTTTTTAAACAATTATTTATTTTGTAGTGTATCAGTTCGTATACTGCACTATATATTAACACATATTCACTGCAGGGCACAGGCCTCCTCTACCATTGAAAGTATGAGAGTGGTCAGGCCGTATAGTCCATCACGCTGGCCTAGGGCGGGTTGACGGTCATTTACATATGTATCAGCCCATATACGCCCCACTGCAGGGCAACTGCCTACTCTACAATCGAGGTTACGATTGAGAGTGGTTTGGTTAGGCCATATAGTCCACCACGCTGGCCTAGTGCGGGTTGGCGGACTTACATACCATATAATTTTTTATAAATCGCTACGGTATGCAGGTTTCCTCACGATGTTTTCCTTCACCATTATAGGGCGTGGTGATTGACTATCAATACACAAATGACTCCGAAAAGACAGTGTGCCTTGAGATTTAAATCCGCCACCACCGTAAGCATGTTGGTGGCTGCGTCTTGTTCGTTACCAACAGGACCACGCACGTTATTTATTACCCAGTAGATTAAATATTATTTTAGGTTAGAAAATATTAAGGTTAGAAGTGACTTCGTTACTCGGCCGTCGTCGAGACAATGATATTTTGTAGTTTAGTGTGTTCCTTTCCACGAAATGATAGGGGGCTACCCTATCGCCATATCGGGCACATGTTTCAGACTCCGGGCTAACAATGAATAAAAAAATCCAATACCACTTTACCCACCCGAGATTCGAACCCGATACCTCATTGTTGTAAACGTACCGTAGTACAACTAAGGCACCAAGGCATTCATTGTTGAAGAATTGATATCATAGCATGAAGGCACATTTTTTATTTATATTTTTTCTTGGTCAGACTTCCACATACCATGAAGTAGACAAACAACATATTAAAAGTAGTAGGAAATCGCTGGATGTAGGCCGGCTCCAGCAAGTAGTGGTGGAAAAATTTAGAAGCCTAAGTTTTTTGAATATTTTTATAGGCTGTATGAATAACATAAAAAGTCCTGAGCCCATATTAAGTTCGATTAAGTCTTAGTCATGGATAGCAGAAACCACGAGATAATTTTCTGTCTCACAAACATCTAGCCCCGACAAAAATATGTGTGAAACACAAAAATATTTATATCGGTGCAGAGATCGGACCCACGGCCTCTCGTTTCGCAGCCGGCGTCTAACTTACTGCGCCACGGAGGCTGTCAAAATCACTATGTTAACTAGTAGATGCTGAAGAAATTTTGCATTTCTTTTTTTAATAATCGTCACACACACATTAATTCCTCATTACCATCGCCATATAAAATCAAGCTATGACAAACAAACATGCATACAAACGGCTTATATTTTATGTAGTATATAAAGTTTGTACGTCATAGATAAGGTATCAATATATTCAGTATGTATACTAGGGCATGTCAGTAGTAAATTTTTTACAGCATCATAAAATGGCACACTCAATTGTGTCCACAAATTTAAAAATCCAAGATACATAAATACTAAAACGCAATCTTGTCTCGTTAGTTAACCACGCGCACTTGTCTGGCAAATCCAATTTTAATCCAAATTTTAAAGGTGGGTTAACAATTCATCATCCTACTAATATTATAAATGCGAAAGTTGTGGTTATTACCTCTTCACGCTCAAAACACTGGACCAATTTTGTTGAAATTTGGCATGGAGCTAGCTGACACCCCGGATTAACACATAGGCTACTTTTATCCCGAAAAATATAGTGTTCCCGTGGGATGTGCAAACAATTTAAATATATCCGATACTCTTTCAAACTCAAATGGGACAGGCAATTTAAAGTGCCGTAGCATCGTTGAATTTAAATGTGTTAATTAATTATCACGCGAAATAGTGCCTATATTTCTAAAGTTGACTCAATAAGTGCACCCGGGTGAAGCCGGGCCGGACCGCTGGTAATATCCTAATTATGAATCGATTTAAACTTACTAATGTTTTTAATATGCTATATAATAGTAGCTTCAGGTGTATGTTAGTATGTAACGGAATCTTTGAACATGATTTTGACCCCCTTTAAAACGTCGGATTGACTCGAAGTTTTGCATACTTATCCGAGACCGATGACAATACAATAGTCAATAATAAAAGAAATGTGACTTTATCTTATCCAGAATATTAAGAAACTTTTTTTTATAATTTAATTAAAAGTGGGTAATGTGCACGCAGCTATCTTCCTTTGATAATACAGCCATAGATAGATTGTTTTAGTGCAATCAATTAAATTATAGTTTGAACAAAATAAAAAAAATAGTTGGATCGTTTATAAAAGCGTGTTTTTTAATTATTTTTTTATCTGCAATTTAATTTGTTATTTAGAACTACATCAGAATTGGCTAACTGTCTAATGTACTTGGAGGAATAATGACCAATATAAGTTTATTATATAGTTCTGCCAATATACACCAAATTATTTTGTTTTTATCTCGCACTGTTCCGTTACTTCCATAATATGACGGCTAGTGCAGATTGCAATACTGACCAAATATATACAGCTAACTACAACTGGGGAGAAATGTAACATCTGAATACCTAGTTATAGTAATCTCTTGGGAATAGCATGCCTCTAATATTTCTATATTATTATAAGGTTTAACTTCCGTTAGATGTCCAGTAACGCTTGCTGGTATGGGGTGTCAAAATAGATGGATTTTAACAAAAAATATTCTGAAACCATTCTCTCAATGCAAAAGAAAATAACATACTTCTATCAAACAATAACATAATCCACTTTTTCAGAAAAGGATCGCAGCAAACCTTAAAATATTTGCAATGAACGACGACGCCATGGAAATTTCCAAAGCTGCACCTTGGAAGTACAAGTTGAAATACCATTACATTGTGGGAGTCCTCTACACTCATCTGGCGGGAGCGTATGGCGCATATCTGGTATTTACGACAGCTAAATGGCAGACTAACTTACTAGGTTAGTGGAAAAAATTAATTTGTCCAAAAGATTGGAAGCAATGGATGTACCAATAACCTTCCCATACATACATCTTGTGTGCAAGGGGGGCCCTTACATACAATAAATCTACTATCTAGTAGGTGCTTGTTGCTCAATATAAATCTTTTTTCTTATTGTAATGAATGCTGTTTGCCTGATGGTAAGCGGTATGACCTTACATGAACAGTAGCAAAACTAAGCAATCATGAATAACAAAGCAATGCTTGACATTCCTGAGACATAAGATGTTAACTCGCAATATGTCCAGTAGTTACTCTGCCTATAATGTTCTTTAAATCGGAACACAACAGTGCATTACCCTGCTGGTTTTCGAGAGAAATTGACATTGCGGTGGTACCCACCCAGGCGGCCTCTCAAATATCTGAGAGAGACAGTAAACTAATGCTATTGTCCACAGGTCTCATAATGCTCGTGGTGAGCGGTCTAGGAGTGTATGCAGGCGCGCATCGGCTGTTCTCTCATCGCTCGTACAAAGCCACGAGGCCGCTACAGATCTTCTTGATGCTGTGCCACTCTACCGCCTACCAGAAAACTTTGGCCACATGGGTCCTCGACCATCGCCTCCATCACAAATACAGCGATACCGACGCCGATCCTTATAACGCTTCAAGGGGTCTCTTTTTCTCGCATATCGGATGGGTTATGTGTAAAAAGCATCCAGAATTAGTCAAAAGGATAAATAAAATAGATATGACTGATATCAACAGCAATCCAGTTTTAATGTTCCAGAAGAGGTTAGTTATAGTATGAGTACTCCTTCCAATAATCCTCAATCCTTCCGCCATGGCGTGAGAAGTAGTTAAGAAGGCGAGCATAATTGTGTCAATTAGCATGAGACCGCCGTCTGATGCCACTCGATGCTCTATCTGGGCGGTGTCGCGCTTAGATTTGCCGTGCAGGAATAAAAATGACACAGTAATACATAATGCGATTTTGACCGAAAATGGAGCAGAGTTTTTGCTTTATATTTATATAATACACGTCTTGCCCGAATTTTAAATATCTAGGAATAAATATCAACCAGAACAAACTGCCTTGTTACAATATACGCAGCAAAACATCCTGAGCAAACAGGTGTTTGTATTTTTAATAAGTTACGACTGATTTCCTCTTTACAATTTATTTTACAGACACCAGTACTTGATTCTTCATACTTTCGCTTTCATAATCCCGACGCTGATACCCATGGTCTTCTGGAACGAGTCCTTCAACGATGCTTGGCACGTCAACATGGCCAGGTTCGTCGCCAGTCTCCACGGGACCTTCGTTATCAACAGCGTCGCTCATACGTGGGGAACCAGGCGGTACGATAAGGCCATAGGCCCCTCTCAGAATTTTCTAACACATTTCACCACCTTCGGCGAAGGCTTCCACAACTACCACCACGTGTTTCCCTGCGACTACCGCGGCTCTGAGTTCGGGGGTGGTGTCTTCAACATGACCAAGATTTTTATTGATATCTTCGCGTTTTTCGGACTGGCGTATGATTTGAAGACCGTCTCCGAAGATGTGATCAAAGCCAGAATTGAAAGAACTGGTGACGGTACCTCATTTTGGGGGTTTGATAGCTAAGAGAATGTACGATTTGATGTTTTGTTTTTGATTGTTCTGATATTCAATAAATGTTGCGTCTTACATTAATTATTTTAAATCAGAAAACTGATATTGTTGAATTTTACTTCCCACTTTGATTTCCGACTGTCAGACTACGAAAGAAATTTTCGATCATCCCGCAATCAGGTACTCTGAAAATCCGAAACGAAGTTCAAAACTTCGGATGATCGAAGTTCATTACGATACGAATGTACCTACATAGACTTACGTTCGTTATTAACTTATGGTCGTAACCATAGACTTATGGTTACGCGTGCAAGGTGTAGGAAAATTTGCTTAACTCATGAAACATATTTACTTAAGTAATAAAAGCTTATTATTTAATGTTTCATTTCTGTACCGATGAGACTAATTTTGAGAGTACTTTTTGTTGCATAAAATCTTTTTGTTGTCCATTACGGAGTCCTGCATTGTTTTTAACTCTACAAAACTTAGATGCATCCTCCGTGGCGTAGTTGGTTAGACGACTGTGAAACGAGAGGCCTCGAGTTCGATCCCCGCAAGGATTGTGCCTTGTATGAGAATTAAAAGTCTCTCGTAGTTTCTGATACCCACGACACAAGACTTAATTGATCTTAATGAGGGGTCAGGACTATGTATGTTGCTGTTAGGTGTATTTATTTATAATTGATTAGCTGACGGCATGCTATCTCCAAAGAGATTAGTTAAACAAACGAGATATCTGCATACTCCTTTTAGACCTTACCCCTGATGCCTAAAGAAAGGTTTGTAGATAATTTTGTCTCTGTAAAAATAAACAATACTTTGGCTAATGTACAAACAATTTAAAATTAGGCAAAATATGAATTGAATAATAATATATTCGTGCATGTAGCTGCCCCAACTTTCGTTCCTGGTTGTCTGTCAGAAATTGCTTTACGTAATAAGACCGCCACTTTTACATTTTTTTCATATAATTCTGTCTACTTTTATACATATAGTGTATAAAGTGGTAAAATAAAAACAAATAAAATGTTAAGCAGAAAAGTTTTAGCAATATTTATTAGCTTTTTCCTACATCAAAAAAATCAAGCGAATATTTTAGTAATAAAAAGTTGCTGCCTAATATTACCCACATCGGGTATCATTTTACTTCGGTAGCCTTTGAAAGCTGAGCGAGTTTCCTGGAAGGTATCTGAGTCGGCCAATATCGGAAACGTAAGCCGTGTGAAAAGGGACTTGTTATAACTTTAGGAACAAACGGAAAAAAATATCTAAGAACATTTCATTTTGAATTTGAAGTTCATTTATGTTATAAAGATTCAATAAACGTATATTTTCCATCAGGGATAGGAAAACTCATATTTTCTTTTTATAACATATTTTCTTTTCATGTTACGGCCTCCGTGGCGCAGTTGGTTAGACGCCGCCTGTGAAACGAGAGGTCGCGGGTTCGATCCCCGCACCGAGAGAAATGTTTGTGCGGCCCACAAATATTTCTTCGGGGTCTGGGTGTTTGTGACACCGAAAAGTCTCTCGTAGTTCCTGATACCCACGTCACAAGACTCGATCTTAGTGTGGGGTCAGAACTATGTATGTGACTGTTGGGTGTTATTTATTTATTTATTTATAAATTGTTATAGCCACATTGCACTCATCCCAGACCATTACAGTCATAATTCCACTCAATCTGAATGATGCATACTACTGTTTTACAAAATCAGATTTAAAGATATAAATTTACTAGCCAGTTCCTTTGGGTAGAGAGTTTAAACACCCGACACTGTCTTCCCCAAACCGCTTTTCCCTTCCGATTAATTTGGAGAGGCTGGTACAGCCTATAGTTAAGTCTAAATTGATCTGAGTGTTACTATCAGATGGACCTTTCGCTCGTTTACCAAACGTAGGCAACCAAAAATCACTGTAGAAATAATTGACAATCAATGTCTATTTCTCCTGCCAAACAGCAGTCTAAATTTACTGTTATGTTCCGATTTGAAAGACTGTTGCAAAAGTAACTACTCTATATATTGAGACTTAACATCTCATGTCTCAGGATGGTAAGCACAGCGGAATGCCAAGCATTACGACTGTCTTTGAGCGGTCGTATCGCTTACCATCAGGTGAATGGCATGCTCGTCTCGCCTTTCATAGTAATAACAAAAAGCGACAAGAAATGTGCAAAAAAGTAACCTTTTTTTACCTATCGTCGTATGTGGGTGGTCAGTACGTCGTTTTTCGTAAAATAATTATGTTCACCCTTTTCTTTTATATAGGCGGCAATAGTATGCGAGGGTATAAATACTTATTTTAGCGAAAACTATGTATTTACTAACCAAACATGTTCGGTGTATGTATGTAAACACGAGAATTCTCAAAAAAATTCAAAATATATTTAGTTTCAATGTCTGTAATCACTTAAACTATCACCTGATTACATTTTAGGTACTTAGTTATCGATACACACGGTCTAAATAATGAATTAAAATTTAAATGTAGGTAATTAACGTAAGTAGGTGTCCATTTCAGACAATAGTACCTATAATATAATACGATGTCCTAGGAATGTTAGATCCCTGTTTCTTAAGTATCTCGGGGTAGCCTGAACTATTGGTAAGGGCGTTATCACACGGAATTACTGCAACCGCCGCGGTAAACACGAAAAGTATTGACTAATATATTATCTATTTTATTTTACAGCCACAGATAATCACTCATTAAATGTTTAATGATTTCCAATTTTAGTAACAAATATAAATGTTCCACTTTATTCTACAGTCTACTATAAATTATATTACTTCCGTTCCAATTAACAAAATATATAAGTGCTGAGTGATATTTACGATTAAAGGGTTATAATGATTACACAATTTTGAATTTATATTATTTCGAATTTCGTTTATATCTTTTCTTTATTAATGGTTTCCGAAAAAAATTATGTATCTAGGTGTAATAGGGGCATATTTTTACCCATACCTAGCACGAATTCCAGTTTCAAGCTACTGTCATAAAATCTCACATGAGTCTTTATTCTGAAAACCAAACGCAAAGGATCTTTCTATATATTGGATTCAAACCTAGAATCCCAGTTCAAAACCCCATTAATTAAATCAAACAGCATTTGTGTGCTTGTATTATTTCCAACTTGAAAAACATTCTTAATATTTTTTACTCTAATATAAGAAAATAAATAAAATCTGACGCCTAAAAATAAGGATAAATGTCGAGCGGATACCGGATATAAAGCTAGCAACACATTAACCGGCGTTCACGCTTGTAACGTTCGCGTGCCAACCGAACCGAGCAGCGTTCATAATTCCGTCACATCAGCTATTAAATGATCAAAGTTAGCCACGGATTACACGCTCGTCCGCACACTTTGAGACGCAACCTCGCAGAACGTACGGCACGCTGCGTTTTCGCACGCTTGTGTGTTATTATATTAGAATGTTTAATCAATAATCGGGATACATAATGTGTACCCGAGTGTGGGCGGGGTTCGACGCAAAACAAAACAAAATCTACATCGTAATAAAAATATATCTGCATCCATATATTAGCAAGTATCTATTGCTACTGCTTGGCGAGAACCTTCACTACAATAATTAATAATTGAAATTTTAATAATGTAGGTACGTGAATAACACAGAAGCGTAATCAGTATCCACAACTTCTTCAATAATCTTCTACGTTCTGTGCCACTTCCCTTCTGACTGAGCCAGATTAAAACACATATTTGTACGGATTTCCAAAAACATAATAAATAAATAGTAGCTTAATATGATCATTTATTAATGAACTGCTCTGATTCAATCCAATTTGTAACATTTGTAAATAATAATCAATGTTTTGTAATCATCATCATCATGATGACTTCCTGCAACCTTAGCCAGATCGTCCGTCCACCTTGTATGCGGGCGTCCGACATTTCGCTTGCCTGTAAACTGTATAATTGTAAACTGGTTTTGAAAAGAGCAACAGCAGAGATTCTTGCCCATTCTTTAGTGAAAACCGATTTTCGAACCGAGTGGCAGAATAATAAATGACTGAATCTAAATATTGTTTACATTTTATGGGCTCGATAAATTATTTTCATTTCATTACATTTCACAATTCAAGTCAATATGCTTGTCTAATAACGGAGATCACATTAATCTGTTGTCTGACAATAGTGTCTCTAGAGAGCATTGTATTTACATCAATACATTTGAGTCACTTTGTTGAACCATAAACAAGAAAGGAAAATAAGTGAAGGTGGTGGAAAGTTTTAACCACCGCAATGTCTAATTCTCCCGTTTTGGCGGACATTGTAGCCAGAGTAACTACTGGACATATTGAGACTTAACAATTTATGTCTCAGGATGACGAGCACAATGGATTGCTACTATTGCAAACATTGCTACTATTCATGAGCGGTCGTATTTCTTACTATCAGGCGAATGTCATATTCGTCTGGCCATTCATAGCAAAAAGTGACTTCATTCTTCTCATAAACAGCTGAAATTAGAAGCATAATAATAATACCTAGCCAATACCTTAATGTATGAGGCGATGTTCAAAATAATCTAAACAAGTAACATTTTGTGTAGCTTTACTAATATATAAGGTAATATAAGGTTAATTAAATGTAACTTATACTCCCTGCGCGGTCACATAATACTTAGATTATGAAGAAATGTGGGCGCAATGCGAAATGAACTGAAATAATTATAGCGTAATTTTAAGCATAAAAAATTCTGTATCTGTATCTGTATCTGTATCAGCCCATATACGTCCCACTGCAGGGCACGGGCCTACTCTACAATCGAGAGTACGATTTAGAGTGGTTGGGCCATATAGTCCACCACGCTGGCCTAGTGTGGGTTGACGGACTTACATACCATAGAAATTCTTATAAATCGCTATGGTATGCAGGTTTCCTCACGATGTTTTCCTTCACCGTTTTTAGTGCGTGGTGATTGACTATCAATACACACATAAAAAATTATCTGTCTGTATTTGCATCAGCCCATATATGTCCCACTGCAGGGCACGGGCCTCGTCTGCAGTCGAAGGTTGATAAGGTTTGATCGAAGATCTATAGATTGGTAAGATTGAGAAGGGCTATGACATAATATAGTCCACCACGCTGGCCTGGTGCGGGTTGGTGAACTTTAGATACCATACAAATTCTTGAAAATCGCTGTAGTACACAGATTTCCGTACGATATTTTCCTTCATCGTTATAGTGCGTGGCGATTGACTCTCAACACACATGATCAAAATGTCCACGCACTCATGCACGATGGTCGTTTTCGTTCGCCATTTTAATTTATTTCATTTTTCTCTCCTATGTATTCTTTGATAGAATAGAATAGAAAGTGACGTTTATTTCCTACGAAGAGATACAATAAAAAAGAAGACGCTTTATCATAATTATTTATTAATTGGTATAAAAAATATTTAAATTATATCTGTTACATTGTTGTCTTCTCTCGTATTTCTGGTATGTGATGAATGGAAATCTGAAAAAAGATTGTTTTAATTAATAACATAATACACAAGTAGCAAAACTCACCGTTATTTGTAGTTTAAAAATATTGAGACTAACCCAAAATACATTTTCCAAAAAGTCTTGGCATCATACTGCATAAGATGAATAAGACAAACTAATACCAGAGATCCCATCCTATAATGTAAACGCTAAAGCCTGACAGTCGCACATATAGATACATTAAATAATGGTTTAGGGGCCATCCATTAATCATGTGATCTCTTATTTGGAATTTTTAATTTTTTTAACATCTTCTATGTGGGCTTTGAAGAGTTAAGGCGGAATTTCCGTGCTTTTTGGCATTTTGACAATAATAATTAATGTTAAAATCAAATATATCATTAAATTAGTGCAGTTTCTTAGCTGCATTTTTTTAATAACATAAGGCAATTTGCCAAAAAAGAAGGTTTTTAAAAATAAAAGAATTTACATTAGTGTTGACCTATACTTTCATGCTCTATGCCTATATACCCTTGCTATATCTCTCAGATCAAACTGAAAGAAATCCTAAGGAGCTCTCATTCCAAAAAGAGAAACATGATACTTCTTAAATAACATTGCATAGCTTTCTCCTCATAAGATAGACAGTACATACCTCTAGGCTCTAACACACGTTGTACTCGGCGACGTCGGTGCAGAGGCCGCACACAGTGTTGAGGTACATGTGTGGCACCATCAGCAGCGTCTCGTTGCGCTGGTAGTACACGCGCAGCGCCGTCAGACGCGACGTGATCTTAACGCTCTCCGACTTGCGGGTTACCCTGTATATCACAGCAGTTTTATTCCTGTACATTTGAGAAACCGATGTCGGGATATCCTGTATATCACAGCACTTTTATTCCTTTACATTTGAAAAACCGATGTCGGGACACCCTGTATATCACAGCACTTTTATTCCTCTACATTTGACAAACCGATATATACTGAGTTATAAATACTGGGTATATATTTTACTGGTGATAGGTCTCTCATGTGTGAGAGACCGTCTGGGTGGGTTTCATTTACTCCCGCCAAAGAGGACTTTAATTTCCTGTTGTATTCCAGTTTAAAGGATATTAACAAAATAACTACTGGACATATTGAGACTTAGCATCTTATGTCTCAGGATGGCGAGCGCAGTGGAATGTCAAACATTGCTTTGTTATACATGGTGTTGTTTGGTTTTGCCACTGTCCATGACCGGCGTCTCGCTTACCATCTGGCTAATGGCATGCTTGTTTCACCATATGTTAAGCTGTAAATATTGTGCCGTTGGTATCAGAAACTAAAACACTTTACGGTTTCATAAACACCCAGACCTGAATTGAATACCTGTGGAGCACACAAATATTTGATTCGGTGTGCAATTGCGGCCTCTCGCTCCACATCCAGCGTCTAACAAACAACTCCACGGAGTCTAATAATGCCATATAAGTTGCCAGTACCACCAAGGCTGTTAAAAGAATGATGTCTTTACAGTTTAACAAGTCTTACCAGAAATCGTCGCCTGCGTTTGAATCGTCCACAATAAGCTGTGAGCCTTCTCTTTTGACCGATATGTGGTATCCGCCGGAGTACATTTTAACTCCGTCTTTGTATTTGATTACGGCAAATCTGCAATATACAACGATTGCAAAATTATTTAATTTTTATGACAAAATAACCGCCCATTTACCTTCGATGATAAAATTTAATATGTTAATAACATAATAATAATATATCATCATGAATCAATCATAACTTCGAAATTCAGATGTATGTATGTATGCCTTGGATTCGAAGCTCTAATTCAAATTATTTTACTGGATAAATAAAAACTGAAATTAATATCTACGGTCTTCAGTGATTGTCCGTCACATAATAAAAAAAAATTCCCAAAATTAAATCATGTGCTATCGTTACAAATACCAGGAGCGCATAGTTCAGTTGGAGTGCCTTGAACACCGAGTAAAACCTGTGCATTGAGTTTCAATCGAATGTGCTTTCCAATTTCAATTTCCCTACACGTGTGAGTGAAACAGAAGATGTGTCCATTACTGAATAGACAAGGATGGATATACTTTCGGAACAACGTATTGCATTTCGAATGAGACTGTTTTGACCCATGTTATGCTAGTAGGACAAAATTTCAATTGAATAAAAATAGTAGCACATTTTAATACCTTGGTGAATTTCCACTGCAGTCCGCCAAAGCCAGAGTTTCTAAGCAATCAGTATCAGGTAGGTGTTCCGTCGCTCCAGATAAAGTCTTGACCGAAGTATCGTGGAGTCTACATTCACCTAGAAACCATATTTGCTATGCATTTCGTGCTGAGGTTTAGCAATTTAAACTACTCAACTTGTATTTATAGTCACAGTCATAGTGTGTTGAAGTCTCACAAAGGGCACTGATGGAAATAATATTGCGGAAAATCGCTGAAATCGCTCTGGAAATCTAAACATGACTCAGTTATGCCGGCGTAAATTGAGAAGATATTTGTTGTGTAAAATATATTAAATCTATGATAAAACTGAATACCTACATAACAACAATAAATTAGCGCAAATTGCTCACCGAAGCATGAAATCTACCCAAAACTATGCGACTTATAACATTGGTTTCCTAAATACGTCATTATTTAAGAATAATCTGTAAATAATTATAATTTTAAATTTAAATCTACTGCCGACGATAGGAGAATGGATTCTATAAATACTTACGGTAGAGTCCGAGTGTCCTCATCACTTGCATGCCAGTCCAGCCGTCAAGCAGCCACGCGAAGTTGTCCGACTTGAACTGGATCACTGCGCCGCGGTTGAGACTAAGCGAGGCGAGGCCATTTCTTTCCTACATAATTGATAGGTAAATAGAAAGGATATAAGCTTTCGCCTGTAACCCCAAAGAGGTGGGCTAAATTGGAACTTGTGTCATGCATGCAACCATGTTATTTCCGCTCCAAGATATTAATTGGCAACGAGTCATTCGGCATAACGATCTTAAATTTCAGTCTCGAGGAATAAAAAACGCAATATCGAAAACTAACTCATAATACTTTTTGAAAAATAATAATTTATATGGCTAGCAGTTTTCTAATTGAATATGATAAATTATCGATATATAAATAAATAAAAACACATAAAAATCACGGAGATAGATAACACTTATTGTCCCATCTCACAAAGCTCTTTCTTGATCACACAAAAACTTGTATTGCGCGAGATCCTAGCTCTAAAACTCAAGTATAAATATGTTATGATTAAAATCGTATTTTCTTACCGTAATCACAGCTGTAACATTCAACGGTTCCTTAGTATATCCTTTCAGTATCTGTCCAATAGCCGTAGAACTTATGAGCTGCGAATCTAGGATACCGATCTCTGAAAGCTAAAAATATTTGAAGTAGGTATTAATATTTTTAGAAACAGTATTTAAATACTACTTTGATCTCCTGTTTACAATAAATCGGTTCACGTTCCCGAATTTCGGAGGCCTTTAAATTAGAATAATATTGAACGAAAGTTTTTAAAATTCTTAATAATTTACTAGACATATCACTACAACTTCTAGTGGTTGTAAATATAAATATATTTTACAAGATACTAAGCATAGGTTCTAAGTACAGTCTCAATAAAAACACTCACATTTCTTCCGAATATCTTGACTTCGAAGTTCCTCTCGAGTTTGCCCTGGGACTGCGGCACCCCCTTGTATTTGAGTGTAACCTCGCTGGTAGGCTGTACCTCGAAGCAATTGGACTCGTTGCCGATGAAGGTCAAGGTGATCTGACCCTCGTACGACACCGGGTGGGCCAAGTCCTGCTCCGACGCTGCCGAGTCCATGTCCTTCTTGCGGAAGCAGATCTAAAAATTTAAAAGTATTACTTTGTTTATTTTCAGACAGTTCAACTATGAATATTTTCTTAAACATTTGAAGACCTTTCGGAAGCAATCTGCATCATTCTACGAAGTAGTAAGAGGGATAAGCTCTTACGTCCCCTTTTAAATAAGTTCAGCGGATTATCTCCCTGCTCAATATTATTCTATTCATCAATATAAACTTATCATAGGAACAATGCGATGATTAACAAAATCCTAAAGCCAGACTACACAAAATCACACTGAATATATGGCTAAACAAACTACTACTAATCTCCAAGAAAAAATCGAATCTAAAATTAACTATAACTATTGTAATGTAACAATTCACACAGGTCACTGTGTAAATCATTGGGAGAGGTCTATGTTCAGCTGTGAACTTCCTTTGACTAATGGATGGGATTGTAACGTTAACTGGTGATATAACTACGCTGAATAATCTACCTGTCTGTGGTTATTTATCTATTTTGCACTACAAACTATGAAATAACAACTCACCGTGAAGTCCTTGTTCGCGCTCTTTCCATCAGGTTGGTATCCATGAATTGATAACATCAGATTAGTATTACCAACTGAATTTTGTTCCATTTTCGTAGTAGCTTCCATTTTTAAGAACACTTTCTTTGGATCGTCCAATCTGTAAATATATTATTTTTAAAGGTATTGTTGTTATTATCTAGCAAAGAAATACGTTTTGGAAACTCAATTATGGGAGAGTATCGTTAACCTATATTGTTAATTTTCTATTAACAATCTAATTATTTTTTCCAGTGTAAATATAACAAATTCCTAAATAATCAAATCTGCTAAAAATATTTGGGAAGACTCTTCAATTATTTTATTTCCATTGTATAACTATATCGCTGGATTTATCGATCAAGGGCCTTTAGATTTACAGCAGAATACTCTACCTGTAATAACTAAGCGAAAACGTCGAGTCGAGCTTCATGACCCCCTCATCGTCAGCTCGATACCTGGCCTGGACCTTGGCTTGGAGTACGTCATCGACGCCGCTAAGCACGGGCTGAGGAGACAAGATCATTCCGCACGATCCTGAGGGAGGAGAGGTGAACAGAAGGATCGTGTTCATGATGATGTGTGACGGCTGCACTGATGTGAAGAGACTGAAATAAAAACAGCGAAAAACACGGTGAATACTCTGAGGAATTGTTCAATTTAATATTCTATTTTTTAATTATAACCCACGCGTTATGACTTGTGAGGCCATAGCGTCGGGGCGAACTAAACGGTTCACATATCTTTTTTGTGCCGCATTATCAAGCTTGAAGCAATCTCACTTTGCGAAAAATTGTATAAATATAGTTGACTGTGGAGAAAAAAAAAACATCTTAATAAATATTTTTAATTCTAAATGCGTATTACGAGTATTTAAATCCCAATAACAATGTGGCCAACATTTCTTCAGATTTAAATCGAACGGAATTTGGTAGTTTCTAGACAAGGGCCTTTTAATTTATCTGCTCAGTAGACCTTAAACTCTTTTTGCTTATATGAACTGGCGCTGGAATGTAAAAATACCGTTTATAATACCTACTTACTCAAAGTTATTATTTTTCGCAGTCAAAAGCTTGTTGAAGACGTCAGCTCCGGTGACAGGCCGCTCGCAGTCGAAGAATATTCCGCTGTTTTGGTCATTCACCTAGTTAGGAAATATGCAATATATTAATAATAAGTATTTTTAAGTACCGTATTAAATTAGTAGTCATAGTACTGTGCTGGGCCTCGACGTACGTAGTACATTATAACTCAATGGCCTCGACTAAGAATATCGTACTTTACTAAAAGGGTATCGGTTCGACCCTTGGATAGATGTATATTTTTTATAGCAATTAATGGCGAGATTAAAATGCCATTGGCTTGATGGTAAGCGATATGATCGCTCATGGACATGCTGATGGTAGCAATACCAAGCAACACCATGAATTACAAAACGATGGTATTTATATTATTCCTAGTTGTTTGTAAACTAAGTATGTCCAATTTGAGTTCAAAAGACTAAAATATAAAGTACAAATGTATGCAAGTATCCCTATGTACTTATACTTAGTCTGGCCATAAATACTGTTACACTTAATTATAAAAAAATATTACATTTGAATTTCGAATCTGTCATTTTTATACGATTGTTCATTGTGTTTTCTCATTTTGGCGCCAATACATTGTAAAATATTTTGCGATATTAAAATGGTGTGGGGTGATAAAGAGAACCGAATCGCTGTGATAGCATTACACAAAGTAGGTATGGAGCCAAATGCAATTTTTAAAACTCTCCATACACTTGGTATTAGTAAAATGTTTGTGTACCGGGCTATTAATAGGTACAATGAGACCTCCTCTGTTTGTGACAGAAAAAGATCTGGCCGTCCACGTAGTGTTCGTACGAAAAAGGTGGTCAAAGCAGTAAGGGAAAGAATTCGAAGAAATCCTGTCCGAAAGCAAAAGATTTTATCTCGGGAAATGAAGATAGCACCTAGAACCATGTCGCGTATTTTAAAAGATGACTTAGGACTTGCAGCCTATAAGAGACGCACTGGCCATTTCTTAACTGATAATTTAAAGAAGAATAGGGTGGTAAAATCGAAACAACTACTGAAGCGGTACGCAAAGGGAGGTCACAGAAAAATTTTGTTTACGGATGAGAAAATTTTTACAATTGAGCAACATTTTAACAAACAAAATGACCGTATTTATGCTCAAAGCTCTAAGGAAGCTTCCCAATTAGTCGACAGAGTGCAACGTGGACATTATCCGACTTCAGTGATGGTTTGGTGGGGTGTTAGCTATGAAGGAGTGACTGAGCCATATTTTTGTGAAAAAGGTATCAAAACATCGGCACAAGTGTATCAAGATACCATTCTTGAGAAGGTAGTTAAGCCCCTTAACATCACCATGTTCAATAACCAAGTATGGTCCTTCCAGCAAGACTCGGCGCCGGGTCATAAAGCTCGGTCCACGCAGTCTTGGTTGGAATCGAACGTTTCGGACTTCATCAGAGCTGAAGACTGGCCGTCGTCTAGTCCCGATCTTAATCCGCTGGATTATGATTTGTGGTCAGTTTTAGAGAGTACAGCTTGCTCTAAACGCCATGATAATTTGGAGTCCCTAAAACAATCTATACGATTGGCAGTGAAGAATTTTCCCATGGAAAGAGTGCGTGCTTCTATTGATAACTGGCCTCATCGTTTAAAGGACTGTATTGCAGCCAATGGAGACCACTTCGAATAAGCTTTTTATATTTTTAATTGTTTTATATTTATGTATTAAACTGACACACTGTAAAAGTAATAAATGTTATTTGCAGTTAACAATTTTCTTTTTTCTTTATTACAATATTTATGGCAAGACTAGGTATACAAGGCTCTATGAAAGAAAAAGCAGGTCACCTGAACTCCGTTGTCTCCTACAGTACGTGTGTAGTTGAGCTTCCCCTTGGTGCTCTCCACTGATATTTGCACCCGGGAGTGCATCGCCACACCACTCTGCTGCGCTCCAGGATTAGGCCAGGTTAACCTAATCAAAGACAAATATGTTTAAAACACTAGTAAAAACGTATACGTCCCTACTGCGCCCGAGCGTGATCTGAGAGTGAAGGTAATTAAGAAATTAGTCCATCATGTCGTCTAGTGTGGGTGAATATTAATGGATATTACACACAAGGAGTTTGATTTTTCACCATTAAAGTGAAAGATAATATACATACCTTAACTAATATTATAAAGAGGGAAGATTTAATTGTTTGTTTACATTGAATAGGCTCTGAAACTACGTCACCCAATAGAAAAATTATTTCGCCATTAGAATCCTACATCATCTCTAATGAACAAAGGTGATATAATATTTTCAAAAAAGTGCATCTGTATCCAGGCGGAACCGGGCTGGGCCGCTAGTTTTTAATAAACACATAACTAAAATAAGTAGATGAAATGAATTTCAGAAAGGCCTTCCGTCGTAATAAAGTAACATCATACACAAAATATATATTCTGACACTGTATACTTTCCTGTGGAATAAAATCCAGAAGAAGAATAATTTTACATTACTTACTCCAAAGACCCATCAGAAGTTGAGAAGGACACGTTGAATTTCATGGGCAAGTGCGCAACCAACGACTGTTGTATTCGCGCTGTATGTGCTGTCTCCAGTACCGGTGCGTCGACGGATAACGATGTCACAGAAGTTCCTTGGTATCTGTAAAAGAAGACCAAAAACCATGACTATGAACTGAATACCTCGATATTATTATTAGTCTAATGGATATTATAAGTTCCAATCTCTCAACGTCAAAACAAAAATAATATTTTTGGACACTTTTTTTCGGTACGTGGTTAAACCCGCAGCGTCCTTTTCCACAGAAGTAAACAGTAAAAAAACTACAACATAAAGTCTCTTCTTGTCAAGAAGATGAGAGAATACAGAACATAAAGTACTAGGATATCATGAACTCTTCAGAGTAATTATTATATTTCAGAAGCATGTATGCGTTCCAAATTCGAATTATGGCTATCAGAAATATGTGTAAACGAGAGGCAATATAATGACAGAAAGAGAAAAATAGATATTTCTGAGTTTCAAATTCACAGAATCATATTCTATGTTCCAAGTTTAAAAATATTTATATTTCATAGTAATAATAAGACTGGCATATTTTGAAGCTTCATAGAGGTTCTTAAATGTTCTTCATTTTATTTGGTGCCTACCTGGTATGTTATTTCTGTATGCTACAATAAGATAAATCTGAGCTGATTAGAAAAAGGGATAAAATGATTAATTAATAAATACCTGATATGTAAATCGTTTCTCCATGTGAGATCTTCAGTTGTGGGCGCTGTCAAATTACCTCTAATTGAAGTGAAGCTTACAATTGCAGACTGTAATCGTATAGGCGTTCCTGAGAATAATAATGAGTATAAAGTAGGAGATAATACATATTCGGATTAGAGATACATATACAAATGATATATCTTACCTAATTCTGTTGGTACATGTACGTCCGACTGGAACGGATAGTAAACTATCTGCTGGTTAATATGACTGCCGAAACGAAGGAAATCTTCAATGTACGCCACTGGAATTAAACTTGATACGTAAGACATATACATTTTGGAGAAGGCTGATGTTCGATATTAGTCTTGAAGATGATTTATCTTCTGTGCCCGGCAAATAATGGTAAAGGCAGGTAGATTTTATAAGAGGGATTGCTTACATTTTTAGTTACAATTTTCAGATGTAATTAAGACCAAATACTAACGAGGTAAAAAGTGACCCAGGGCACACTTCTGTTTCTCAGAGTCGTTTATATATTGATAATTTATTAATCAATCACCACGCACTATAACAGTGATGGAAAACATCGTGAGGAAACCTGCATACCGTAACGATTTGTAAGAATGTCTATAGTATCTAACGTCCGCCATATCGCACTAGGCCAGCGTGGTGGACTGTATGACCTAACCACTCACAATCGTACTCTCGATTGTAGCTGAGGCCCGAGCCCTGCAAGTGGCATGTATATAGGCTGATACAGTACAATATTCGATCAAATATATACTTAGATCGGAGGGTTTAATTTATTTATTCCTTTCTCATTGTGGAAACAATTAAAATACTCACAGTCTTCACCGTTCACGGTGTCGAACCTGGACTGGTTCATGTGTGTAGCAAATATCGTTCTGTCGTGGACTTTCATAACCATGTCAATGTGTACCTGAGAGCAATATTACGAATAATTATAAGTATTTTTTTCTTGCTTTTTTAGCATTTTATAAGTTCGATTAAACGTTAACATAGGTACATTTAATTATAATTATCAGATCTTTGCTTCACAACGATGGTCATGAAAATGAATTCGACGATTTGTAAAATACGTTAGTGAAATAGTAAAATATTATAAAAGAATAATATTGATAGTATGTGCATCAAATCAATCTTTAAAATATAGCAAAGTTCTTCTAAATATTTTGTTGTAATGCAATAAAATAAAAAGTCGATAATATAATTAACTCAAATCAGATTCATGAGAAATAGATGTAAGTTATCGAAATCTATACGACTTACCTTTTCCGGAGTTTTTAGCGTCCAAGCTTTCATATTCTTCAGGACTTGAACAAGCTTCTCTACGTCGAACACTTGGGAAGTCCACAAAGACTTCAGGAATTTTCTGTAGAAACTAGCTGTTACACCTTCAACGTTTAGGTATATCTGAAAAATTGCAATTAGAATTTGACAAATGTTTCAAGAGATATAACCTTTTTGTTATTTTTATTCAGACGGAGCAAGTAAGCTGCTGAACTTAGACCATTAGAAGCTGGTAACCTTTTTTTTATTGGCAAGTCTTTTTTGTGTTATTGCGCTTATCAGTACATGTTATTTATTAGAGAATTACTTGGCCCCTTCGGAAATAAATAGTCTGCGCTATGTGCCCTGCCCACTGCCTCTTGAACTGGCCAATACAGCTTGGTTATGTCAGTTACTTATAAACTTTTAGGGATTTTATATTTCTATTTTTTCTCGCAGGGAAATATCGACCTCATCCTTCATTTATTTTATTGCAATGAATGGCAAGACGAGCATGCCGTTCGCCTGATGGTAAGCGATACGACCGCTCATGAATAGTAGCAAAACCAAACAACACCTTAAATTGAAATTCATAAATGAAAATAGGCTCATCATGCGGATACTCACAGCAGCTTTATACGGTCGTCTGCCACCAGTGTTAAGCTTCAACCCTATAAAAGGCGGGAAGGCTCCTAAAGGATCTCCTATGCTGATGACCTGCAGCGACGTCGATCCAACCTCCTCCTGCCCACTGATGATGTAGTTGTTTGTCGCGAAATACAACGGGTCTGGGTTCGACACCTGGTTTGCTACGAATGGTACGTAGTAGGGTCTGCAAAGCAAACATAAACTCACGCGTTTTTTTCCAGAAAGGGTAGGCAGTGGTGCCAGGACACCCACATTTCTTCTTGCATATTTCATCCCACAATGTGATAGGGGGCAGACCTATCGCCATATCGGGCACAAGTTCCTGAATATGGGCTGATAATTAATAGAAAAATTCAATATCACTTTGCCCGATCCGGTATTCGAACCCAAGATCTTAGCTTTGTTACCCAAAACTTTTAAAATATTATTATTTTTGAGTATTTTTTTTATATTATTAAGAAGGTATTTTTTTCAAATAGCATCAATCCGTATGCAAATATTACATACATAATTCTACGCCCGAAGGATATAATAGTGACACTGTGATGACTTGTGCCACCCACATTTCGTCAAGCCTGTTTCCGTCCTAAAACGTGAACCTGTCTCTGGTGTGATCATTTATCCCAAAAAAGACCATTAACAACTAATCCCAGTCCAAATAAAACATACACAAAATAACTTTCCAATCATTGGAATTGAATCTAGAACCATTTTCCACTAAAACATTAGAGTAACTACTCAAATTATTTATTTTTGATAACAATACAAAAATATCTGGATATCTACGTTTTTTTTTTATTTCAAGATACTTACGCAACTTTATATCCTGAAAATGTCTTGCTCGCTTCCAAGTTCTTGATGGTGGTGTACCAGAACCTCTTCAACTGGTTGTTGCCACAATTGAGTATGTAGTGGTGTACGAACATAAAGTCGCTCTCTCGTATGTTTTGCGAACTCAAAAACATGTGCAACGCCAGCACCCGCAGTTGTATGTGTTCTGTTTCGTTTGTTAGTACTGATAGAGTCATTTCCAAAACCTAAAAATAATATAATGATATAACGTGTTTTAAGTAATACATACTTAAGGATAACTTGTATGTGGACTTTTTAAAACATACATTTTTCTACACGTTTAGATAACTAAACGCCCACAAATATTGGAACAATTGGGATATTTATCTGGGCAGAGAGCGAACCCGCTACCCCACACAAAATGACACAAAATATGTGTAATCTAGATACTATAATAATGAGGGTTCTGGACTATCTTAGGGGTTTGTTTGGGATCTATAGAAGTTTTTCTTAGAAAACGAAGTAGTGAAAACATAATAATCATTAGAATATTTTTCCCAAAAAAAAATATCTACCTTGTAAGAATCATCGACTTTCGAGCTAATACCCAGACCTGACCAGAACCTCTCATGGCGATCTCTGCCACTATCGGCAAATATTATTCGAATATAATCTTCAGCTGAATATCCTATGTTACATAGACCTTGCAACCATATCATACGGTCTAAATATTGTGGACAATCTGAAACGAGAACAAAAGGTGATTAAAAAAACGCCATCTGGGAAATCAAGGTATTACTGTGATTCAAGATAGGTTAAATGATAGTGGTGCCATCTATTAGAGTTACCGCGTAAGATTTGGTTTGATTCTCACACCACTGTAGGACGCACTTTTCTCTAATGGAAAATGACTTTTCCAGCAAGGTAGCCTATGTTTACTTTTTATGTTTTATTTAATGTTTCGTAATTAAGCAATAGATAAGAATATCTTCCTCCGAGTAATCGTATACCCACAGCATCTAATATAATTGTCATATAGATTTCAAAATCCATTTGCAAAAATACCAAACTCTACGCACAGTGTATGCATTTAGTCGTACTTCACAAAACTCTAAACAGGTGGCGCTGTATTAAATTTAAAAAATCCAAAAAACTAAGAACCAACCGCTATACATCCTGAAATATTTCACAACGATATTGTCGAAGTAATCCTGCTTTAAATCCTTGGCGTTCATAGTTTTGTGGACCAGTGTGGCAAAACTCAAGATCCCGGCGTGCCTTATATCCTGCGGGAAGTCTAGGCCAAGCCGGGTGAACACCTCTAGATCTTCCAACAGGCTCTGGCTTGGAGAAGCCACGTTTTGCGGCAGTTTTCTGATCAGGGACAAAAGTGCCGCGTCTTCAATTTTTTTCTGGAATTTTAGAGTATACTTACTTAGTAGTACTTAGTTTAGAATTGATATTCAACTTAAATTATTGGTAGTGCAGTCACTTGTATTATCTAACTAATTATTTATCCAACTCGAAGTGATTTAAGATTTCAAGATTTATGCATCAGTCTTCAATGCTTTATATTTATTACCCACATATTTACAGATACCACAGTTACAATCATTGAAAGTCAAAGCCATAACTGAAATAACTTGTACCCTAGTTTATATGATGTATTGAAGCTTAATCCACCTGTATATAATCACTCTTTCTGTTAAAAAGCCCGCATCTAAATCCGTTGCGTATTTTGTAATATATAAGCGTACATACATGAAACAGCGGGAAGCGACTTTGTTTTATACTATAAAAGATTTAACATAAAGTTGTAAAAAAAAATCACCTTTTGTTCCAACACGAGGTACTTTATAAACCTCGCGCAGGCCTCGCTCCGGGCGTGAGGCAGAACTTCTAAAAATATGTTTCGCGAAGTTTCCATGTCGTAGCTCGTGCTTAAGGCGAGATCCTCGAAGAGTTTCACAAGAGTATTATAGGTCAGTTGAGATATTGTGCTGAAAAAATGGGACAATGCTATTAACTATTTACTTTTTGGGACTAATAAAGAAACAAATCTCATAGCACATATTTTAATGTTGTAAAATAGCAATTTAATACCTATAAAAAATAAGTGTCCATTATTATTGGTGTAAACAATGAGAGACTCTATGCCACTGTGACCTCCGTCAAGTAATAAAATATGTTTAGCGTTTATGTATTGAAATATTTGATACTGTATATTTTTAAAATCCTACACTATTAAAATCTACAGTAGGTATATAGAAATATAAGAAGCGTAATAAATATCTGAATACTCACTTTAATAGCTCGATAAAATCTAAATTATGGATCAGCGAAGGTTCTCTCACTATGTTGTCAGCATCAATACCATTAGCTACTTTTAGCAGCAACTAAAAACATAACGATGTACTTAAAATCATGTTACGACAGAAAATATTCCGGTAATAGGTACTTTATTCAAAAGATTCAAGTTGTAGGTGTCTACATACATCGGGCCACGAATTTTCTCCGATATCCTATTTTATACACAACTCCCAAAGTGTTAAAATGATCAGTATATTAAAAATAATAATTGATAAACGCGACACGTTTTAAAAAAAATGGTAAAAATATCTCACGGCTTTAGTCCTATTTTTCATATAGTCCTGACTCATATTTCGGATCCCATTTGTGGGGTCACAAAAATCTGTTGCCACGTAGGATATGGGTGCTTGCGATACATTGATCTTCTCCATGGTTCCAGCTGGAGTGTCACTGAGATATTTTAACGATAACCTGAAAGTCATAACAATTACATTAACAACTCATTCAAGCATTACGGGCCAGTTTCACCAGTTCATGATAAAGTGATATTCTTTTGTTTTTGTTTAGGAATACAACTTTGAATACAGTATTTTGTAAAACGCGATATTTAAAACAAGATATAAATTGATAATTGAAATAACCATCCACTCTTTTTCTTAATATTTGCGCAATCCATCGAATTACCACAGCCAATGTGGTCCAATATTATTATTATTATCCTTTCTCTTGCAATATTGCAACATCCAGTAGCAATAGGATAGTGAAATCTATCTCTAACGTATCATATAACTCGACTTACGTGGAGGTTACCGCAAGAATGTGCTCGTGAGTCTTGTACTGGTAGCTGCCTTTCAAATTCATTGTGGACAGTCCTTTCTGTTCCTTTAGAACATATTCCCTTTCCGCTGATGTTATTGACTCTACCTGTAAGATATTTTATATGTAAATAATGAAATTATAACTCTTAACGGTATAGCAAATATTATGTTTCAATCAATCTTTAATTAACCTATATATCATGAAAATAGATAAAACGAAAGATTTTTTTGTTTAGACACTCTAATTCTCAGGAACTACTAGTACTTATTCAAAAATATGTTTTTTGTGTTGAATATTTCATGTATCGAGAAAGGACTTTTTACTTTTCATCTCAGAAAAATATACAGCAGTATTACTATTCTAGAATAACTCAATCACGCGGGCGAAGCGGTGACTAACACTAGTTCTTAATAAGCTTTCATTTCCCGTAATGAATAATTGCAAATTATAAATGTTTTATCCTTTATTTTATGTGAAACAAGATTCATGTCAGTATTTGTGATTTATAATAAAATATTTTCATTTTCAAATTAATAAAACATATCGATATGTTATTCTAAAGCCACTTCTAAGAAATCGCTATGGAAAATCTTACGAGGAGGCTATGTCCAGTAGTATGTATGACTATAGCTAGCACTACTTAATCTATGATTTTCTAGTACTTGTTATTTACTCTGAGCTCACTCACCACGGGTCGTCCAGTAAAGTCGTCCGTCCATGGTATAGAAGCCCAGGACCGGGCACTCTTGAACGTTGGGATTCGATAGCTGTAGAATTTCTTTACGGTGTCTCCTTTGACTGTGTACACCGCCATGCAAGTGCTGTCCAAACATGGCTGCAAAGAAAAAGATAAACAAATATTTTATGGATTAATTTCATTATAAGCAACAGATTCATTCTTTTCATTTTCATTTTGTTTTATAGATTTTATTTTCCAATATATTTTTTACCCATATTTCTTCTTTGCTGTATTATTTGTATTTTTTTGTCATGAAAAAACAGAGTACTCACCTCACTTTCCGAGTAAGTTCCAGATTTTTTAATAAGTTGAAAGTTAATGGATATTCCTCTCTTTAAATTGGCGGACCAGGTGGGCTCGTCTCCTATGTAAATGGAGTTTATGAGACCGCTTTCCTTGAAAAGATTAAATAACAAATTACCAATAGTTTCGGCACGTATTCTTTTAAGTAAATATCGCAACATGAGAACCGCTGGCCGACTCTTAAGCCCCATTTATAGGGGGAGAGTTTCTCGCCTCGAAGATAAGATAAGATCGTGAGAATATAAAAAATTGCATCGTGTAATTTTTCTCAAAACGATAATCTGTGGCGGTTATATTGTGCAATAATGATAAACTGTTCACGCTGTGAGAAACCCTCTCCGTGAAAATGAAGCTTTACTGCTTGATTTTTATCCACAGCATATATTCAACTCTTAAAAAAAACTAAATTCGCGGAAATCAAGTAATAAGAGTAGGCTAGAAGGCACTACTAGTAATACCTGATAATCTAGTTCCCATGGTTGCGTTATGAATTTGTCTTCTTTCTCGATATCTCCGTGGTTTTCTGACACATATTTCTAAAACAATAGAAATAATTAGAAAATAATAAAATTACTAGCTACTAGGCCAGTGTGGTGAACTCTACGGCCTAACCACTCTCAATCGTACTCACGATTGTAGAAGAAGCCCGTGCCCTACAGTGGGACGTATATGGGTTGATACAGACAGAAAAATAAAAATTAATGATACATTACAAGCTGAAGTCTCGAATTCCAGAGTTAATTTCAAATTATAAAACTTTTCATTTCACTATTTCCTTTTAATATCTCATTCTGTATCAGCCCATATACGTCCCACTGCAGGGCACGGGCCTACTCTGCAAATATCTCATTATAAGCTAAATTAAGCTTTAAAGGCAATACTATTATAATTAGTTGTATGTTGTAATTTATATGTTCTTACATTAAATAATAAATAAATACAACCAACAGTCCTGACCCCACATTAAGATCAAACTACGGATATCGGATCTGGATCCGAGACAAATACTTGAGGGGCTTCACAAACATTTGTCTCGATGCGGGGATCGAACCCGTGGCCTCGCGTTTCACAACTGGCGTCTGCGCCACGGAGTCCGTCGAACATTACATGTATGTTGCAATATTATTATTTAATTTATTTCAATTAACGTTCACGTCACTGACATTATTTACACAACATTATTTATCAGTAATCCGTGAATAGCGTTGTTTGGGATTATCATTAATTTTGTTTCATTTTAATTTTAATTTAGATTCATTATTCAGCCGCTTCTTTTTATATTGTATTTGTGTGAAAGTATTTTTTGTTATTGTTGTTAACATGTATTCCTAACCATCATTACATAGTATAAAACAAAGTCGCTTTCTCTGTCCCTATGTCCCTTTGTATGCTTAAATATTTAAAACTACGCAATGGCTTTTGATGCGTTTTTTTAATAGATAGAGTGATTCAAAAGAAAGGTTTATGTGTATAATACGTGCATATTATTGTAGCGAAATCTATATGCACCCAGGCGAAGCTGGGCTGGGCCGCTAGTATATTATATATAAGTCAGTGTCACAAATTGTACGGTATTATTGTTTGTTACCCCAAATAAATGAAAAAAAATTATAACTACCATACCTTCAAGCCGTCAAGCTTCAGCCGAGCTCGAGTGAAGTCGTCGTAAATATTAACATACAGCTTGCCTTCGATGGCCCAGAACGAGCCGCTCTGTCTTGGGGCCACCGTGCTGATTGATACATTCGTCTTTATTATATACACGTATTGCGTGTTTGTCTCTGGGAACAGATGTCGGAGATTCGTCTGCGAAGACGCTGTGGTTGCAACTGAAAAAAAATACGTTTAATATTAGATGGCAGAGATTAAAAAAAAAAATATTTCTTTGTCTAGTTTTTTTACTTGGTGTGATCAGTCATGATTGGATATGCTTATAAACATAGAATCCAAATGTATAAGTCAAAACTATGGAGATACGAGGAACTATTTGATCCCAAAGTCCGAGAAAAATATATTTGTTCAAATATTTTCTGTGGCGCGACGATCGAATACTGACCAAAGAGGAGTCACGGATAATTAGAGATTTAAAATTCAAGAATATTTTATTTTATTGCCAATAGATCTTAGTCTTAATCTTATTTAAGTCAAGAAATATAATAAAACTACACTTACCACAGCATATAAAGAGAGCTATTATATAGTACATTGTTTTCACGTTCTGAAAATGAAATGTTTAATGTTAATAGTCTAACAATGAAGAATTAAAAAAATCGTCTTAATGAATTCATGGCGTTGGCCTATGTTTATTGTTTAGTAACATTCTATGGCTGCTGCAGATGATTTAATAATCATAATAACAAATTAGAGATAAAACTATCAGATATACCAAGATATCACGTATCTTCCTCGTCTAAAGTCTTACGCACTAATACATAACTACTTCATTTGAAATTGGCTATCACAGAAGAGCTGTTTTTTCTTTATAGTAAGTTTTAAAATATCAATTTTATAAATATACAAGATTCCCACTAGTTGAAAACCTCCTCCTGTTTTTGAAGTTGTCTCATAATTAAAGAGTTTCTCAAACTTGCAAGACGCCAGATAGACTTTCAAAAAATAAGGAGAACGTCCTGGACCTCCTTTAATATTAACAGAAGTAGAAGATAAGGCCATCACATTAAAAGAAGAAGAAGAGATGGGAAAGAACATATTGATGTTTGGACTTTTTATTAATTTTGCTTCATATTAATTTTAGTTTAGATTCAGTATTCAGTTAATTCTTTTTGTATTGTAGGTATAGTCTTTATGGCAGGGCATTTGAGAATTCACCGGATTTTTGCGAAACTATTTGTTTAGGATCAGTGTGTTGCGTAAAGAGGAGCAAGTATCCCTAAGAAACTTGCCGAGTTTCGAAGCCCGGTGAATTTTTTTGCTTCCCACTTTGATCCTGGCTGATAGGAGATGCAATTGTGGATGTATAGACAGGGAAGTGTCTACCTATACTTTAGCGTATCCAAAGTAGTACGAGTACCAGACTTTGACAAAACCTATTGTATTTGATAAAAATAAACCTCCAACTTTAGGCACCTACTTACTATAATCGGTCCCTATAATCACTATAGTAATTTGCACAAGAATTAATTAAAAAAATCAAAATAAAATAAAATGATTCCCAAATCAATTCACCTAAACTAATGTGTTTAATTTCCAACACAATTTTAGAGTTTTTACAGTCTACAATAATAATATACACAAACTATACACCAGAAAACACCAATCAGAGTCTGTTGTTTTAAAATATTGTTTTATCTGTTCAAGTGGACAAACATAGTCAATGGAGCGAAGACGCCCGAATAGGACTTAATGCCATCTGTATCTACAAAACACTGGCCGTAAAACGTGACTCACGGGAGACACTATCGCAAGAAAATCTTATTTATTCTTTTAATTGGCCTTTAAATTTTTTTTTTTTTTTGCATCAAATACTAATAATTTCCAGCCAGTATTTTTTTAACCACAAACGCAACACCGATAAGAAAAGGAAAATCTCATCCAGCCAGTACCTAGGGACTAACCTTGATAAAAGTCCGAGTATATGTTGAAACAATTGTAATTGTATTAAATGTAATCACTTTCACTGTTCACTATAGATGCATATTATTTAACAGAGAGGGACGCGAGCCGCGGTCGCCACGCTAATGACCACTGACGATATATTAAGCTGATTTGCAAAGTTGGACACGTTTGTAATTTACAGTTTTCCAGTATTAATTATTTTTATGAGCAGAACAGAATTCGACAGACCCTTATGTATATAGGGGTAAACTTCTGAGATACCTATGTTACTGGGTAGAACAAAAAACAATCACCACAAGATAACATTCAAAGAGAAAGTATTCACACATAGCCACTTATCACTTGCAGTGAAATTAATTTACCTTTTCGATATATTGATTGACGATTATAGAAAATATAGAGAGCTTCAAATGTTCAAAAAGAGTACAAGCCACACAGGAATTAGATATTTAGATTATATAAAAAATAATACACGTTAAAAACAATATTTTGGTACATAAAAAGAATTTCTTCAATCAAGACTTACACAGTTTCGCCGGGCCGGCCTTATCAACATGCGTCGATAACTCATTCGACCTATGAACTAATGAATGAGCGACTCATTACGACGACCAAATTAAGCTGACCCCTCCGCGTCGAGCCGACTCTCGCGTTCTGCATGAGAACTACGGTGATAGTGTGTGTTTGTGTGTTGCAGTTCTACTTATCTTATACCTAAAATCTCAAATGAAACCCTACTACTTCGATTTTGTAATGACTTGCGTATGGTCGCAGCAAATGCTCAGAAAATCATTTGTGTATAATTATTTAAAGTTTGATACTTTTATACCATATTTGCCAACAAATATCTCAGGGAAAATAGTGTCTACTACTATATGACTCACTATATTTAATGTTGTTGTAGGTTCTTACTTTTTTTTTGCTTCAATTACTTTATTATATAAAACCGTGAACACAAAACAACGCGGACAGAATAATGAATGCTTTGGAGGTTGTGGAAATGGAATATAGAGTAGAATGGAATATAATGGAGAAGGGAATAGTCCAAGTAATTTATCATTGCTTGTCTAAAATTATACCAGGCTGAACGAAACGTAAGGGTTTTAATCAATGATAGCCCCAAAATGGCTCTTCCTGTTTGAAGGTTCATTTCACTCCCTAATCATTATTTATATTACAAATATTACAATATCAACTCCATATAGGTATATGCTCACATTACACATCTGTCGCATTACAAAATAACTAAATTCGTTATGGAAGAATTTTTTTTCTTTTATTGCAATTAATGGCGGGACGAGCATGCCTTTCGCCTGATGGTAAGCGTTCGGACTGCTCATGAACAGTAGCAAAACCAAACAACACCTCGAATTACAAAGCAATCCCTGGCATTCTACTGCGCTGGCGCTCGAAGATGTTACGTCTCAATATGTCCAGTAGTTACTCTGGCTACAATATCCTTCAAACCGAAACACAACAGTGCACACAACAGTATACAAAGATATACCAAAGAGTTCTTCATAATTCCAATGAACTGCGAATTACGGCCACTCGTTATAAGCTAGCGTGATGAATAATTACCTAGGCCCTCCTAATCGAACTATATATCTACAGAGGAGTTCGGACAATGGCGAAAGAGTTCATTCCTATAATTTCTCATTGTATTAACCATTACTAAAGGAAACACCCCATATGGAGCAAAATAACAGGCCGTCACTAGTGGGTGTATTAATAAACTCCCAAGAATACGAGGGGTCAATGTTAATTGGCCGCTGATTCACTCGTTGTATGTTGAACTTTATGCATCCTCAAGGCCAAAATTATGAATCCCAATGTTTTGAAGCTCAAGAACTCATGTACCTGTACTACTGGTACACATAATGGATAATTGCTTCTCACATTAATTTAGTTTGTCATTACACAAGAAAAAATTCTACTAATAATCGTTTGGCACTCTATTTTACGGCCCTGTAAGTACCACTGAGTTATTTTAATCTTAATAAAAAATTAAAACAAATTCAAAACAATTGAAGCAAATATTATGCGTAATGCATAATAATTTACCTAATTACATTAGGTTATGGTTTTTGGTCAGTGTCTTATCTATTACTACCAAAGTGGTCAGACTACCTGGTAATGGTCACGGGACGTCTTTGGATGCAGGCTGCCTCCAACAGGTCACTGTGGAAATCATTGATGGAGGTCTATGTTCAGCAGTGGATTTCTTTTGGCTGGTGGATGAATGGATGGTTTTTGAGTATTAAAGAACCGTACTACAAACCAATAAGCCTGCTACCTACGATCTACAAACTCTTCTCCTCAATAATAAAATAAAAGAATAAAATCCACATTAGAATCACGTCAACCTATTGCGCAAGCCGGATTCAGAAAAGGATACTCAATGATTGATCACTTACCTACAATGGAATTTCTTACAGACAAATATCGAGAAAAAATAGACTACTTAATATTGCATACATTGATTACCAAAAAGCATTTGACTGCGTATCACGTAATATGGGAAACCTTAAAAACACAAGGGATAGAAGAAGAATACATTCGTGTGATCAAGAGTATATAGGTATAATAATAGCAAGAGTAGAGTAAAACTAGAGACCGCTGGACCTCGGTTTGCAGTCAAGAGAGGAGTAAGACAAGGCGAGCCTCTCTCCCCACTGCTGTTTATCGCAGTACTGGAGTCGACTATCAGTAAACTTGATTGGAAAGGTCGAGTTATTAAGATAAAAGGAGTCCACCTCAAACATCTAAGATTTGCAGACGATTTGGTCCTTCAGTTTGTTATCAGAAACTGAACCTGATATTTAATATATGATAGAGTCACTCAACGATACCAGTAAAATAGTAGGCTTAGAAAAGAACCTGTCCAAAACAGTGTTGATGACTAACAATACAAAAAGAACAATATATGCCGGCAGCAAGTCTCTAAAATATACAGATAAATATATATAGGTATACCTGGGTAAACAAATAAGCTTTGGCGAAAATAGTAACGACTAAGAAGTAGAGCGAAGGACACAGTTAACGTGGAACAAATTCTGGGCTCTGAAGGACATATTAAAAAGCAACATGCCAATAAAACTGAAAGCTAAGGTTCTAAACTCTTATACGATGCTTAACGTATGCTTGCCAAACTTAAAAGTATATTAAAAAAATAAAGAAAATATAATTTCATGCCAACGAAGAATAGAGCGCAGTGTGATGAATATTAAAAAGATTCAAAAAATAAGGCACACAAAAATTTGACGTCACCAAGACAAGAGGCCATATTTACTCGAGAGTAAATACTAATATACAGAAATACGAGTATTTCAAGATGTTAATTATTTGTGGGACCCCATCCTCCTTTACCATGTTTGTTAACATTTATCTACTTCACTAGGACATGGCATTATGAAACAGTAATTTTTACACCCGCATACATTATCTTCAGACCACAGTACATCACATATTGACAAGCTAGATACTGATCACGTTGACTAGCGAAGCGATCTGAAGTTTAAAACCTTCTAAATATCTGATCATACCGGTAGTAGGTGTCTCAGATGTGGGAGGCCACCTGGGTATGTACCACCGCAATGTCTTATTCTCCCACCAAACTGCAATATAAATGCACTGTTGTGTTCCGGTTTGAAGGAGATTATAGCCAGAGTAACTACTGGACATACTGAGACAACATCTTATATCTCAGGATGACGAGCGCAGTGAAATGCCAAGCATTGCTTTGGAATTCAAAGTGTTGTTTGGTTTTGCCACAATTCATGAGCTGTCGTATCACTTACCATCACGCCAATGGTATGTTTGTCTGGCCATTCGTTGCTATAAAAATCTTCTACTACTGTTACTCGCGGCTTTGCTCGTATAAATATGATTTTCCAGGATAAAAGGTACATTATCCTATAGCATTCCTCGATAAATTGACTATCCAATACTAAACCAGTAGTTACAGTAGAACCAATAGTCCCTAAGTGCGTTTAAAATAAACGTATATAACGTTTGAGATTTATGTATTAGTATAGATACATATATAGATTAGTCCACATGCTGCATGGAACGCTCGTCAATTAAATAATTAGCTGCGTCATTTAGGTACACTTAAGATTCATGCGATGATGGCTTTGGTTGAATTATTTTATTATCAAACATCTGATGTAAACGCAGATTAAACATCCAAGGCCGATTTTCTGATTGTGAGGATCTTTTTATTTCGTAAAATATAAAAAATAACTCTATTATTTCAGCAAATTGAATATTAGGAGTAACTATTGGATGCATAAAGCAGCAAACCGGGCTCGCTGGCATACCTTGAACGGGGCGTGCAAAGGCCGCGCTGGACGTAGGTGCACAAGTAAACTGTAACAGACTTATGATGAGTGAAGAGATGATGTGTTATCCTTAAAATGTAATTTGATAATTTGACATTTGAGGTTGTGAACATTAAGCTATACACCAATGATGTAGGTAAATAATTATCATAGGTGTTTTATGAAAAGTTGTTAATGAGTATGTCAATAAAATCATTCCATTAGCTATTTCTCGGTTCTATCGGGTTATGAAGCTTTTAAAAAGATGAATAAAGCCCTAAAGCCCTTATGTAGCCGTAGAACCTATAGTACACAGGTTACCCGCTCCCCGCCTCACAATACCCTCAACTTTATGTACTCACCTCCCGCACAAACAAACAAAACGATTTACTATAAATTTGTATAGCGTGCAAATATTTACTTTACTTATCGAAAATGTTACTGCGTGTTGTGTTTTGGACGTTACTGGCGATATTTTTGTTAAAACAAGGTATTCACGTTTTTCCTTGTTTCTTTTGCTTATGTTCTTTCTTTATAACTTTAATTGGCGCAGTTGGATAAACGCCGGCTGTAAAACAAGACGCTGCGAGTAGAATGGATGAAATACTGCTTTAAGTTATTGATTTATTAACCACATTAGTAAACATATTGCATAAAGAAAATATTTTAGTCTTAATGCGCCCATTTTGTTTCAGACACCACGGCGTCACCTGTATCAAGACAAAAAAGGTATTAACGTATATTAAAAGACGTACTTTAAAGTCCTCAAGTTTTAATTGGTAAAAATAATTTTAATATCACAATTACCAAAACTCTCCCATCAATACGAACTATCACTTGTTTTAATTAATATAATACACTTTTTCCTGTTTTTGAATCTTTTATTTTTCAACACAGAGTTAATAGTGTTTTTAGTTGACTACGTGCTAGAGCAACGAGGATTGTAACCACGTTTGATGAATAATGAATAAGATTCTAATTGTTATTGAGTCCGCCCTGTGACCATGAAAACTGTAAAGTGATCGAAACGACGGGAAATTAAAAAAATGCAAAAATTAAACCAAATCTACGATAAAATCCCTAAATAATAGTTTTATTTCAATAAGATTATTATTTTATTGAGCACCGTCGGTGTACCGTCCGCCTAGATAATTTATTAACTCTCTTTCTCTTCAGCCAAGGGACGTCCACTGCTGAACATAGGCTTCCCCAAGGATCTCTATAATATAAGTTAGCATCATAGATAATTGTTAGATAAATGCTAACATTGTTTCAGTAACTTACATGATGTGTTTCAGATGTATAGTGATACAGAAGCAATCAGGCACGCACGGAGACAGCACAGAAGACGGCGATGACGATGACTATAGAAGACCTCAACCCAAAGAGCCTAAAGCTGATAGATTGATGAACAGTAACAATAAAAAACAACCGGATTATGAGGTAAATATCTACTCTTTTCATGAAACTAGTCACACTCAAAGTAGATATTGACGCTTTATTTCCAGTCCGTACGTAGACACGATAGAAGTTTGTTGATACCTAAATGATCATCCGTGCTAATTCAGACTAGAAATAAAATCAATAAATATACCCAAGAGTCACAATATGTGTAGATCTGACTAGCCATTTAATACTTTTTTGTAATAGCCCATATGTGGGATAAATATTGAATATTTGTTTCAGCCAGTACCTCCAGAACTACTGAAGTACAGGATGCCAGCAAAGAGAAGTGAGCGACTACGTTTTAAAAAGAGATTTTTGAAAAACTACGGTGGGCTTTCTACGTAAATGGCGGCGTTCCAGACCATCTATTGAATGTTAGCACCTTATACTTCTGCTATTTTTACATAAATGTAACCAATGACAAAATATATGAAGCTTGAGCAATGCTTTTTGTTTATTTATAAAAAAAAACCCTTTCACTGTTCAAAAGTAAAAAGGGCTATAAATAATACTGAATTACATAGCTATCCATTTTTGTAAATGTTCATTAAAAATAACATTTTAGGTATCAATTTAATGTCGTTTATTGGTGGATTATTGTGTCTTTATGTCTGATAACGAGTGATACCTAAGCATAATGTATCAACCGATATCGACATTTTCATTCTTCTCGATAATTATAAAGTGATTGGATAAGAACTTGTTACTTCTTCTTGCCCCAAATTTCCCACCTCTTAAGATCTTGGTCGTTTTTACTGATGCTAACATACATACATAATCGTCACGCCTGTATCTCATAGGGTTAAGCAGAAACTATAGATCACGACTTTGCTCGATGCTAACATAAGTATTACTTTTGATGATGATGCTGATGCTAAACCTGAAAATGATGTAATTGACACAGTAACGAGGAATGAATAAAATCAATCATATCAACACATTATTTAATTAATCTGGTATATACAGTCACAACTCAATAATACTCTAAAATTATTATTACAATTCTCTTACAAAATACAATAGTAACTTAAACTCAGATTACATACAATAAAATAGGAAGCAAAAGATATGACAAATTAGACCGAATTTATTAGAACCCAGTACATATTAGGCCCTACATAATTAATGTTTTCAGCTTGATTGTCGAGGATTGAAATCCTGGACATTCTGTGGGTGCTACAAACGTCCAAATAAAAAAATCAAAACCAGATATACACTAACTGAACCAAAAATGCAACCCTTTTGGGTTTCTGTTACGGGTGTCTTAGCATTATATAGGATAGTCGCCAGCTGGGCAAAAATGCTTGCAAAAAATTCAAAATTAATCTAATTTCTAGTGGCCAGGTAAACATTTTTCTTATTTCAATCAATGTCGAGACGAGCATGCCGTTCACCTAATGGTAAGCGATACGACAGCTCATGAACAGTATGAAAACCAAACAAAACCTTGAATACAAAGCAATGTTTGGCATTCCACTGTGCTCGCCATCCTAAGACATAAGATATTAAGTCTTAATACGTCCAATAGTTACTCTGGCTACAGTGTCCTTCAGACTGAAACACAACAGTGCATTTACACTGGCTGGCTTCAGGTCATACCGAACGTCTCCTTAAAATGTGATCATAATGATCCCAAAGGTATAATTTTATTGATCACGCAATGGTTTAGCGGTAATCAGCATCAATTTACTTAATTAAAATTAAATTTTCAAATTGAAATTCAACAATAACCGTAGAAAATACTTTTTGGTACATTTACAATTAAATAAAAAGTATTAAATCTTACCCACACACACGAAATGAGGCTCCTCGCAGGCAAGCGTTTTATAATTCCACGAATGTAAAGTTGTCAGAAGGATTTAGTCGAAAATCTTTTCTCTAAACAATGTTTAACCGTAAAATATATCAATTTAGTCGATAGTAAAAATAGAGAAAGGGGCCTCATTTCTATACACCTAACATACATGCAATTAAAGGGAGAGCCAGGGGGGGAAGAGGTCAAAATGCAATAGATGTGATCATCCACATTTTTAGCACATTTCCGTATATCTATTACCTCGCGGTGTAACCTTGACCTATCTGTCCCAAAATGTGATAGCAAGCACTTCTATGGCTGTGCTAACCACCATTTCCAATTTCCTACCCTCACTGTAACAACAGTGAAATGGAGAGTGAAAAAAAAGGTATTGTATCTAGCACCTAGCAGTAAATTGTTCAATATAGATACAAATTGCATTCTATGATACGGCCGGTCCGACACTCACCAATCCGCGTCACAGCAGTATAGGCAACAAAATCTCTCTAAACATTACAATGGTGCTATATTAAAATCAATACAACCTAATAGAAGTGGAAAAAACAGCAGTTAAATATCAAAGCAAGGAATATATAAACAAAAAAAAAACCTGAAAATAAATTATACGATGTCCTGACAATTTAACTTTTGTATTTCCTAACTAATGGTTTTTATAAAATGAATAACTGCTCTGTCCCCTTATGATTCCCTGGCTCTTCCCTAACGCCTAGTAATGGTATAAAATATTACAAATTACTACACGGTGTGAGTACAAATCCAGCGGATCTTCTAATTAATACTTTACAATCTTATAAATAACTTGTTGACATGGAATAACGTTTTGAATTGGAAGCAGATCTTAATTATTATTGGTCTCGTATCAACACAATATTGCTTTTCACATTTCAATTTGATGGAGACGATTCAGTATCCATAAATGGGAATTTTTCATTTTCCTATGAGTCAACTGCAAATATCATAAATAAATAACATCCAACAGTCACATACATAGTCCTGACTCCATACTAAGATGAGCCTTCTGTCGTGAGTATCAGGAACTTCGATAGACCTTTCGGTCTTACAAACACCTAGACCCGAAAGAAACATAAACATTTCTCGGTACGGGATCGAAGCGGCCTCTCGTTTTACAGGCGGCGTCTAACCGACCGCGCCACGGAGGGTATCCATCGTCCATCCATTTTATCGTTTATAATTATGCAGATATTATTGACATGTGTTAATCTTAAAAGATGATTATATACTTAACAATACTGGTTTTATTAAATTGAATTAAAAATTAAATATATAAAAATGAATATATTTTGGATACTAAACCATCAACGTCAATATACCGACCATCATCATTTACATCCGTATGGAAATTAAAGACGACAAACTCCGAATATAAATGACACAACCAAAGTAAATGTAATTTATTAATACTCTGCCATTCCTTCAAAACGTTACCCAAAGTCTGTAATACTGGCAGTAGTGTTGTACCTTAGTGTATAGTGATGTACTAACTATCGCGAATCCAGAAGAAAATATACAGATAATCATTTCATCAACAAGGGTTTCGTCTACCAACATCGAATCCGCGAAGTAGGTACACCGCTTTATGAACACGTCATAAGAGTTTTCAAGAGCCATTTTGGAAGACACAGCTCCTTTTTCTTGTGTATTCCTCAGGATTTTCCTTGATAACTCATCCTCTTATGCCAAAACGCTCATCAACCACACTCCAATTTATAGAATTACAACTTAACAAACCTTCAGATCTTGATGTTCTTTCTTCACTTTACGAAGTATAGTTTTTCATTCACGAATAATATTTGCACGCCTAAATTCACATCCCCGGGGTATGATCATGACTCAAAACCTCCACTCATTACATGTCTACATCCGAAGATTGCAGGAATCCTAAATCCATGGTCACAAATGTTTAGATCCGCTCTTAGAGATCTAAGTTCTTTAATAACTGAACTAAGTAAAATTTAGAGACGTTCTTTATAATTTGGTACTTGTTACAATGTCGTTAAAATTATTATCGTTCTACTCTGTATAGAGTGAATCTAAACACATGTTGCAATGGCTAAATCTGAACTATGCCTACAGTAGTCTATGCTCCGTCCCGCTCTACGACCACCGGTAGGACAGATGCGCACTATGCCACAATTTGCACGTGTTTCTTCACCGGCTCCTTGGGCTCCTTCATCACGTAGGACGTCGTCCTTCGCAATGAGCCGGCTGAATCTGGAAATTTTAGAAATATTATTTTATAATAGGCTTCCTCAAGAGCTGCTTCCCATGAGCCTGATAACTGCCTCCACCGTAAAAAGCTAAGTATTTAGTGAGTAAGAGACTTTTCGGCCCACTTACTGAACAGTATTCTGCGGACAGCGAGAATTAACAAATGCAGGCAGACAATTGACACAAAGCAAAGCTGAGCAAGTCTCTTAGTGGCTCTTAGTTGACTTTAAGCCAAAAGGAAATCGACCATACATTAATTAAACAAAAGGAGTTGGATACAAGTAGTCTACTTGTTTACGTGCTGCTTTTAATATCTGGACAATAAGATGTATGAACATATGTGTTTGTGTATTTGTGTGTGTTCGGTACGTACTGTAGTGCTGGCAGCGGCGGAAGGAGTGGTGGTCGCAGCGCGCGGGCGAGGGCGGCGCGGAGGCGGGCCCCCTGCCCGCGCCCCCCGCCGCCCCGCCCGCGCGCGCTGCGCTTCGCTACGAGCGCCGCAGCTCCTTCAGCTCCACGCTGTTGCCCATCTCCTGGATCTGGAAACACCCCATCATCATCAGCATCATTATAACCTGTCAGGTCATAAATTCTGTCACATGTTTAATATAAAATAATTGAAACAAGTTTATTCATTATGTAACCATTTATATACTTAAATGAACTTAACAAAACATAGATTCTTACGTCACTAAAGTTTATTCAAAATGACCTCCGTGATTTGCCCCAATAAGAAACTCCCAACCATACCATGAGCGAGGATGGAAAATGACCTCGTTGGACACGCGGAATACGGTTGCTCGCTTCTTCACTACTGTGTGCGTACACCTTATCATTTTGTTTGTTGTAACTCTCTTGTAGGGTAACATTTTTTTCATCTGAAAAAAGAATTTCCCGATATTTTTTCCCGCGTACCACTTCAACAAAGCGCGGCATCTCTTCAGTCTCAGGTCCATTAGACGAGCATTCAAACGATGTCTTGTTTTTCTTCGATATGCCCGAAGCCTGAAGACTTAACTTCATTTAACAATCTTTTCACCGTGGTTCTGCTTAACCCCATCTGTAGGGCCAACAGTTTCTGCTTACGTTTGGGATTTCTTTGAATTCGCGCCTTCACAGCTTTTATCACTGCTGGAGTCCTAACAGACCGGGGGCGACCACTTCTTGACCTGTCATCTACACTAGAGTCTTCATTGTATCGTTTGATGGTACGATAAACGAATCTTTTGGTTATATTCAAATTTTTCAGTATGTGAAAAAAATTAATTGGCGCGTAACCGCAACGTTGCAACGCAATAACTGCAACTCGGTCTTCTTGAAGCGTCCACTCCATATTTAAAAATGAGTAAAATTCTAAAAAGTATATATTTTTATTTTCATGAACAATGCGAAATTCGAATTCAATAAACTTTTTTGTGACCAGCATTCTAAAAGAAAAGTTTTTACTGTGTGACAATACTTATAACCTGACTGTGTATAGTATTAGTATATCGCCGTCCACTGCTGGACGTGAGCCTCCCTAAGTAAACGCCAACCATCCCGGTCTTGAGCAGCTCTCATCCATCCGTTACCCGCCAGTCTTTTCAAGTTGTCAGTCCATCGTGAAGCAGGACGTCTTACACCGTTTTTGAAGAGCCTTTTAACGACTAAACTTTCATACAGATTTTTTTTTTTCAAATCTTACATAGATTGAAGTTACGATTCTTGCCGCTATATTTCTACGGATAATTTTACGAGAACACGATAACATGAAATTCACTTAGTACAGAAGAAAACTGTCAGCATAGTATGGAACACAAAATATAAAATGAATCTCACTTCATATCTAGAAGGCGCTGGTGGCACGTGAGTAGCCGGCGAGCACCTGGAGCAGCCCGGTCTCAGCACTGTCCTGCTCGACGACCCGCCTCGCATCGCTGTCTGCAATTCCTGAAACAAGAACATGGAAGAGACTCAACCACTATTCCAAATTAATAATCTCCTTTAAAAATATTGTAGAGGACTCAGGTGTAACCTTCACTCTCAAAGCGAATGACAATCGCATGCAAATATATTTCTCACCTGCCCCATCTCACTGCAAAGAGACTGTCTGCCTTGAGATGCATTCTTCTTAGTGTTCCAGCAGAACTCCAATATCGCGACTACGATAGCCAGCGCTAGCCCACACAATAGCGTCACGAACACTCCACCTAAGAAGGTCAAACTATTGTAGTCCGGCGTAATTATATCGAGTAGTCAAAGATAATCCATAGTCTATCTTTATGTCCCTAAAATTTTTTACGCGAAGAAAATGAGTATGACGATGACTTCAGCTATCCAGCCAGCCACCTTTGATAAATAATAGTATCGATACTGGATAGTGGTTACTAGTAGAAATCACTTCCAGGTACACAATGACTTTACATTTATAAGCTCTCACCAATATTCTGTACTCCCAGAGGGTTGGCCTTGCTGTCCTTCCCGTCCCTGTTGCAGACGTCGCCCGTGTTCTTCCACCACTTGTCGTACAGGATCTGAATGACGCCCTTCTCCTGCAGCTCCAAAATGGCCAGGGATATCTTGTCGCGCCACGGACTGCCCTTCCACGTTGCTATACCATAACCCTGAAGAACATAAGAAGTAACTTCATCCAGTTACTTTTTGTGGTTAATTCCTACAGGATACTGATATTGACTGATTGATCGATTGATCGGTTGAACGGTTGATCGATTGATCGATTGATCGATTGATCGATTGATCGATTGATCGATTGATCGATCGATCGATTGATATTGATAGTCAATCACCACGCACTAAAACGGTGAAGGAAAACATCGTCCGGAAACCTGCATACCATAGCGGTTTAGCCTCTTACATATAAGAGACCTACCAAAAGTAAAAAAAAATATTTATGTATTTATTCATTTATTTATTTACAACCAATACACTTACAGGATTTATCTCTATAGCAACGAGGTTATCGTGATAGATATGGTATTGGTTCCTTTACTCGCTTTTAATTATATAATTTCTAATGTACAAATACTAGAATCGTAATAAATTTGTGTCATTCCATCATAATACTGAAGGTTTCTATGAAGCTAAAATAGACACATCACTTTGTTTTGTACGAGTGTAGCATAACGGAATCACATCAATTTAAATACTGATGTGGAGAAGTGGCTCCCGGTTAAGCTGAAGACAACTAATCAACATTTTACTTTCACAACCTAACAAATTATTAGTGAAATTTATGGTCAAACTGTATGGTCACATTACCTTTGAGTCTAGAAGACCTCCAATCTGCGTCAAGTTGCAATCCCTCTGCACTCTATGGTCCAGCATGGTAGACTCCATGAGGAACGCGTAGTTCCCCGACAGAACCCTCCGCACTCCTTCTTCGTAGGACGAGACCAACGCCGGAGGAGACGCAGTTGACATGTGCTGCCACATCTTCTTGTATATGTCTATGTTTGAGTCCTGAGGATATGCAAGACCGATTGTATCAATTTTCAACTCAATTATGAGTGTTTGTGAGACTCAAAAATTACTCGTATTTTCGATACCCACGACACAAAACTCGACCTTAGTTTGAGTCAGTATTATTTGTAATTATTTACTAGTGCTATGAACATATCAAGTATTACATTTTTAGAAAATTTGTGTATACGGGTTATAAAATGTGAAGGAATCATAGTAAAATGCAACATTACTATTGTAAGGTTTATATTGAAATGTATGTCAAAAACAAAAAAATAATAAGTGACATTGGCAATATGACGTGGAATTTTGGATATAAGGCTAATGGTTTGAATGAGGGATTACTAAACATATACTGCCGGATTGAGCGAGTATTGGATCGGGAGGGTATATATAATGTACGGTATGTTTCGCAGAGCGGAACTGGAAATAATTTGTAAAAGAGAATAAGACCATGTTGACTGTATTGGAATAATAAATTGTAAAAAGTATTAGAAGACTTTTAGTGGAGTAATTCCTCCAAGTGAACCCTAATAGTTCAGAAGTGGGATTCGAACCCACGCCCACAAAAGTGGAAAAGTTAAGTATTATTTTTTTATATGAAATGTTTATATGACTATTTAAAACACGTAGTGAATAAAATGGATTCAGCAATGTTTAAAAGGCCATACGCCATTTGACTACTTTTGAATTAGTATCATTTTATTACTGAGTGACATTTATTTGAAATAGAAAATGGATAGGTAGCGAATTGTGGTTTTACAATAAACCATTTTTTTTTCTGAGTCAATTTATTTTATTAACAAATATATATCAATTAGAATATTAAGTTAATCATAAAGAGGTGGTCTTAATCTCAAATTGGTGTTACAAATGAATGTAATCTGCGTGGATTACACTCAGACACAATCATAATTGCGATAAATCATCTAATTGTAATTATTTATAATAACTGCACTCCAAAAACTACATCTATCAAATGTTTTATTGTCGTATAACATTAAGAATTTGTAATTTAAGCAATACAATTGATTCAATGACCGCTATGTCACATTTATAGAATTTTATTGTGGTTATACAACAATCGTAACTAACTGGCAAACTATGCATCCACAGCACTAATAATCTGTTTTCTTATCTCATGGCAACTATAGTCTTAAAATGTGTATAAAAAAAATATTTTCGCCATTTTAGATAAAGTTTATTATTACAATTTTAATGAAATATAATTCACGTTACTAGATATGCTTAGAATGGTATTTTCTTAGTTAGTAGCGCTATTAAAATAAAAACATATCAGGATAATTATTGATTATTATTTTTTTAAGTGAAATGAAAAGTGTCCAAATCGTGACAGCTCATTAGGATAGCAACTGAAATATAAAAACATTAGTTGTAAAGATATAACAGTACAATGTTTTCAAGGAGATATAACGATTATAAAGTGATTTCAAAGAATATCATGGAAACTATTAGATTCTTTTGATATTTCAAGTTATATATTTATTTATTTTTTTCGTTTCTTTCTAACTCTTTAGATTGGTTAAAACCTATTAACTTATTATTTTAAAATGTATAAAACAATATTTAAGGCATCTAAGAGATTATAAATTAATTATTAGGTATTATTATTCATGGTTTGGCACATTTTAAAGCTGAATTTTTAAAGTTTCAGATACAAAAAAAAGAGTAGAAAACGAGGAGAATATGGAGGAAGACAATGGTAATGGTTATGTCCTAGATGGAGGACCTAAATTGAGGAAAACCCAAGGTAAAGGGTTGAGGTTAAAGGAAATACCCGAGGCAAGGGTTGGTAATGCGAGTGTCCTAGCTGGAGGGCAAAAATTAAGGAAAACCCTAGGTGGAGGGTTGAGGTTAAAGGAAATACCCGAGGCAAGGGTTGGTAATGCGAGTGTCCTAGCTGGAGGGCAAAAATTAAGGAAAACCCTAGGTGGAGGGTTGAGGTTAAAGGAAATACCCGAGGCAAGGGTTGGTAATGTGAGTGTCCTAGCTGGAGGGCAAAAATTAAGAAAAACCCTAGGTGGAGGGTGGAGGTTAAAGGAAATACCCGAGGAAAGGGTTGGTAATAATTATGTTTTAGGTGGAGGACCAACTATAAGAAAAACCCTAGGTAGAGAGTCAAGATTAAATGGAAAACCCAAGGAAAGGGTTCAAGAAAGGAATAATTTAGTGAAGGAATTTGGGCACTACTTGACTAAAGAGTGTGCACATATTGATGATATAGGACAAGATGAAGTAAGGCAAGAGCAACAGGTACACCGTTCAAAAGTATGGAGGCAACAATATTCTAAATCATCTGACACTGATGAAGAATCTCCGTCGCGAGTAATAGAGACATCTAGTTCACGACACAAACGTGGATCCAATAGTACACGGAAGAGAAGACGCATCACTTATTCATCATCATATTATTGATCATCAATCATACAGTTTTAATGTGTATAACAAAAGTAAAGGAATGTACTAAAATTTGTTGTAGGAGACAGAAATAAATCCACTATTATTCTTATTCCAAATTAACTAGCATTGCAAAAACAAAGTCACTAGTTTCAATTCAATATTACATACGTAGCTCGAGTGGAATAGTAAAGTAATAGAAACATTTATGTATAGAGAAAGGATTATTTGAGCATTTAACAGAAATATTAGACTATGAGGTGAAATATCAGGATTCTCTTGAGCATTATTATTACGCAAAGGCAAATTTATTAAACATATGTAAAATTACTGGTAGGCAAGCCGTTAATTGGTTTTTGCATGGTACAGAGGATCGAGCAGTGGAAGTTGGCGCCTATGCAGCTTAGCTCCGAAACTCAGAACAGGTACTTGGATATTTCAAAATTGTTAAAATAGGATAGAATAAAGAGAATCAGTTGGATGTGATGCGAAGCGACGGTATTGGAACCTGTCGTGTAGATTCTGCTAAATCAGGTAATAATACCAATCCCATGATTAGGTGCGTTAACTGCAACGAAGTTGGTTACTCTAGCCTCTAAAGGTATGACTAGCGTTTTCTGTTAAATGCCATAAATGCAACGAGATTGGTCACCACAATACTAGATATGATAAGCAACCTTCAATATGCACGGTATGTAATGCTTGGTTATCTACTTTAACCCTTACAGGAATATATTGAGACAGACTCGTGTTCCATGCGAGGTAAAAAAAAAAAACTCGTAATTACTTTACAAAATATGTATCCGAATTGACCAAAGAAGATACTGGGTTAAACAAGGCAGTATGAGATTAAGGATGGTCGTGGCGTAATCTTTATCTATTATGTGTCTTCATAACTTGTATTTATCATCAATAAAATTCCTTGACTAGCTCTTTAGAACGAAACAATTTTCCAAAATAGAATATTAAGAACTCATTTAGTATTTCAATTAATAACACCTCTAAAGACACATCTGTGGATTGCAATTCGAAACTTGGCAAAGAACAACGTTAAACACTGAAATATCTGCTTGCGAGGTGTAATGATTGTTTTTCTAATCCATAGGGATGCGACTTCGTACATGAAAAATGATTATTTCGATTCTAGCGCCACGTTCTGGCGAGAACGGGGAATTATTTTGTAATTTGTTTAAATCCGATTGTTAACTGGCGGAAGTATACCACTAAACCAAGAAATATGTTTTATATGTTGATATTATGAACTTTCTTGATATTAAAAACAGCTTTAACTTGATATTGGTGAAAATTACAAAAGGTTACGAAAGAAATACATTTTGGAATATTGCAAGAACAAATATAAAATTTCGGCTGATTGCTTAGTACGTCATCTGATGGCGAAATCACGTCGAAAAATTAATAAATGTAGAGTTGTGCATCTATCCTTGTATATAATTCTAATCTATGTTCTAATCTAATGAAGTGCTTGATTCAGAGTTTATCAAGATTTCCAAAATGAGCATAGAACTAACTGATACTCGCCATAATTATGTCAATCGTACCGTACTTCACATGCTAAAAAAAATCACAGTAAGTGATATGATTTCAATACTTTCATGTATTCTGACAGTTTATTATATATTTTAATGGACATAAAAAAATAGGCTAGAAGAATGCATAGTGAGTCTTGAAGTTGGTAGGTTCAATCTATTTCTATATCTAAGTGGATATTAAGTTTGTGTATCGATTCTTTTAGCATAAAAATCTGGGGTTTTTCGGACAAATTTACATATAATAATAGTATATATAATATATAATATATATATATATATATACTGGGTAATGTTAAAATTTGCAAGAGTCGGTCTGTTGTATGTTGACTAACATTCTAATTAGTTTCTTTTGTAGTGTAAACAGGGTTGGTGTATCTGTGCTATTTCCCCATAGAATAATACCATAACTGAGCCATGAGTACGCATAGGCAAAGCTAAGCATGGTCAAAGCTCTATGTGTCCTTTGCGTATTTGTTGATTTCTTTATTTCTCGGAGAGCATATGAAAATTTGGATATGTTTGCTCTAATTTTGTTTATATGAGGTTTCCAATTGACGTGTGTATCTATTGCAATTCTTAACAGGCTCAATTAATCTACTAATTTTCTTATTTTAATTTTCTTACTTCTAATTTTGTACCATTAAAGTCGAAATTTATGTTTAATGATGGTTTTTGGTGGGGATGGAATGTCTTAAGTTTTGTTTTTGAGAAAATTATTTCAAGGTTATGGTTATTTATCCAGTTAACTGTTTTATTTCATATGGAATGTAAGGTTTGATTGAGATTTGTTATATTTCGGCATGGAACGAGTAGGAATATGTCGTCAGCAAACGAATCTAGGAGATGTTAGTAGTATAAGTAGAGAATCATCATCGCTCTATACAAGCACATTTATTTTCTTTCAAAAGAAAACCTGCGATTAACACATGTGCGCTTCAAACCGAAAAACTAAAAGGGATAATCAGATAAATTTAATGCCTCGAATGGAAGATCAACTTGACTTGCTTGCAGGTAACACTATCGATTTGACAGATCTTGATGATAATTTAAGAAAAGTTTACAACGTATTAAAGAACATGAATTGTTCGCTAAAATATGTGGGTTTATAAAACATATGTAGCTTCAAAAGCTCTTCAAAAAGTACGAAGGTACAATATTTCATACTTTTAAGCAGACCATTTGAGACTATTTGTTTAAAAAAAAAAAAGACATTGTTATATTTTTTTGTCTTTTTTATATAGTTTTTGTAAATATGTCGGCATAAATGCAGCTAGAAATTTTAAATCCACTACTTCAATACAGGCGTAGGAACAATTCTTCGACTGTTTTGAGGTTCAAACGAATGATATTTTAGAGAAAATGACGCCAAATCATAATGCGCGACGTTTAAAAACTGTCCCATACTATGCTTAAACATACAAGTTTCATGATTTTTTTTTTCGTGAATAAAACTCATTATACAGAAAGAATGAGACGGAGACAAATAGCGTTGCGTTATTCAAACATAGAATCGGAGCGATACACACAGAAGGGTCAGATTGAATAAAACACCTAAATATTTGGTATGTATATATACATTGATATTAACATTGACACTACTAGGTAAGCCTGTTTGTGGTCTGAGGTTTGTGGTATGTACATCTTCCTAAAGTAAAACTGATTTATATTCCGTAAATAGTATAGATTTTAGATGTTTTTATCTACGTCTATAACTACCACTAAACACAAAACTACTGAAAAGAACCTTGCAGGGTTGCTGTTTGGCTTCGATATTAATACCCAAATAGAAGGTGAGATTAATAAACTAATTAATGAACCACTAAACAAAATTCCAAGAGAAGACATGGACGATATAAGACAGATCTTAGAGAAAGAATTCAACAGGTAAGTGATACTACTAGAAAAGAGCGGTCAAATACAAGGAGGGAATTTTAGTTCGGGTAAAGAGATAAGTACTTCATGATGGAAATTCATAATAACTTCTTGTATAATTGCAAGGTCCTTACTGCATAGTAAAAATGCTCAATAACCATTAATTTTTGGTTGAAGACACATTTATAACTCTAAAGTATGGTAGAAGTTGTGAAACTATTGTCGTAGATATAAAACAACCCTAGCTGAAACTTTACTATAATGGTGAGTCGGAATAGTCAGAAAATGATATCGGAAAAGATGAGGAGTACAAAATGTCTAGTTTTGTTATAATTTAAAATGGTAATTTTATAAACATATTTATGTAAAAATATAGATTATACCATGATTGTTATATTTAAGGCATAAAAAAAAGAAATAATGGATATGTTATGAAATAGTTTACTATTTATAATGATGTAACATATTAGAGGTTTATATTGTACCATAAGATTCATGTTTAGTTCTACCAATTAAGCGAAGGGACTCGCTTAGAGTAGGATGGCCGAGCTGTAAGGTTTATATTGGGATATATGTTAATTATTTTTATTTTATATTAAGCGAAGGGACTCGCTTAGAACAGGATGGCCGAGCTGTAAGGTTTATATTGAAATGTATGTCAAAAACAAAAAAATAATAAGTGACATTGGCAATATGACGTGGAATTTTGGATATAAGGCTAATGGTTTGAATGAGGGATTACTAAACATATACTGCCGGATTGAGCGAGTATTGGATCGGGAGGGTATATATAATGTACGGTATGTTTCGCAGAGCGGAACTGGAAATAATTTGTAAAAGAGAATAAGACCATGTTGACTGTATTGGAATAATAAATTGTAAAAAGTATTAGAAGACTTTTAGTGGAGTAATTCCTCCAAGTGAACCCTAATACTATATTTTTCAAAGCTGACAGAACCCGATAAAAACAGGTCGAGGTGAAAATCTCTATAAAGTATCTGTGCCCAGAGAGGGATATCCATTGACAAATCGTAAAGCAACATGTGAGCTGTGTCATTATTATTTAGTATTATTTAGTATATTTATCTGTTAGTTAGAAGATCTTACCCTAAAAAACGTCATAGTAGAACCTCCATTCAAGGTCCCGTATTGGATACTGTTCTGGGCCGCCAAGTCCGCGGCGCTCTGTATGGGCAGTACAGTCCTCTCGACTGTGAGGAACGCTGCCAGGTTCGCCGTGTAAGAGGACAGGATTATCAGCGTGAAGAACCACCAGATACCACCCACTATCCGGGTCGATGTCGCCTGCAAGAAAAAGTTTTTTTTTTATTGTAATGAATGGCGAGACGAGCATGCCCTTCGTCTGATGATAAGCGATACAACCGTCCATGAATAGTAGCAAAACCAAACAACACCTTGAATTACAAAGCAATGCTTGGCATTCCACTGCGCTCGCCATCCTGAGACATAAGCTGTAAAGTCTCGATATGTCCAGTAGTTACTCTGACTACAACATCCTTCAATCCGAAACACAACAGTGCATTTAAACTGCTGTTTAACGGGAGAAATAGACATTGCGGTGGTACCCACCCAGACGGCCTCTCACATATGAGAGACCTACCACCAGTAAAAGGTTGGAAATTGAGCTCATCTAAGAATTGGCAATGAGTCATAGTTCGAAATTTATTGATTTTTTTATTTCTGAAGAGATTTTTATAAACTTCCGGAAAACTAAGATAATCTGTAAGATCTTCTCGTATATTAACTGCCTATTGACAAGTACAAACTAATAAACGAAATACTAGTAAGTATCTCTAAAGGTAGATCATGGTCTTCTTCTGAACCTCAATTAAGGTTACAGAAGGAACATAAGATAAGATCTCGCTTCTTCCAGAAATGTTTATTTCTGAGAATGTACTTGCACAGTATCAATGATATAGTTACAATCAGTTTTATAAAGTGTAAGTTACCTTTGGATTAAGGCCTGATCCTTGCCGTAAGAACGTTCCCGTTATGAACCAGAAGGAGTTACAAACACTAAACTGATTAGTTAGAAGTTTCGTTTCATGGCCGCATATATGGGTGCTGGTTGACCTGGAACAAAACTTTGATTATAATCTTCCTGAAGAAGTAAGGTTGGATCATTAGGCCATCAAAACGATTTTAATGTGAACCATTAACATCATGAGGTGGAATATTATTAGAATGCTGGTACGCATATTGGGCCTCTGTTAACCAGTTTGTATTTGCAATCATAAATACGAGTAGTACGAGTTTTTCTCACTTATATTTCTATATAATTGTCTCAATAACCAGTTCGTTTATCATTTAAATCCATAGTATAGTTATTGTATATAAGTTACTGTAACGTATTAGATAACTTGCTTACCATTCATACGGAGAGAACCTCGCCATGACGAAAAGAGTAAAGGAGACTAAAATATACGCTGCTAGCACGTACAACCAAATTTCTATCGCCAAGGGGTTTAGGAAGCTGAACAACCGAGTCGGCTGGGATGTTGGTACCTGGAAACAAAACATGCATAATAGAACGTCATACGGTATTCTTTTTACAACTATAGTCTATTATTTTTAGTATACGGTGATGTAAAAAAACGGCAGATTTTACCTTAAATAATATACCGATTCCCAAATTCATAAATGGTTTTGTGAAATCTATTACTGCTTCTCGCGCGTAGTTTATCGTCATGGACGCCACCGCTATATCCGCTTTCTGAAAAAAGACAGTACTTAATATACATTTGTATTGTATGCACATTAAACTACTAAGAATCATAAATATTATCTGAGGAAAATATTTTTAATAACACATTGACTATACATATTGCAACCGAAAGAATAAAGGCGAAAATAATTTTCTTACTTGAAATTTAAAAAAATGTTTCCGTGTTAAACAATTAACAAGCAATGTAACAAAACACTGTCAGGGAACTTCCAAGAAACGGCGTACAGGATCTAAGAATTAAAAAAATAGTTCTAACTTACCCTATCCATCAGTTCCCGTACAATTCCGTTCCACTGCCCAGTGTCGGGATCCCTCGCTCCATACATATTATCCGGGACGAGTCGCAGGCGGTAGTGGAAGCCAGCTCGGGCCGCCACCCTCGCTAGCAGGTCTATGCAGAACCCCTCGAAACGAGCGTTACCTTGCAGATTCCAACCTTCCTTCACCATCACGTACGGTTTCTCCTAAAAATATTATTTTAAAATTTAGTCCTTATAATCGTTAATTACCCTAGAAAAATTAAAGGTAGGTAGAGGTGCTCTTAATGCGACACAAAGTTCCAAAAGCTGATTTCCATTGCAAGGTACAAGAAGGGGTAAATCGATGGCCAAATATGTCGCATACTAATTAAGTCCCGGGTAATTCACATGAGATTTTGCAATCACTTCCAGACCCTCATGATTCACAATCTATATGCTATCAAAAACCAATGAAACTACAACTTCTAATGATTTTTCTTTCGCTCTATCTAAGGTTATCCCCACTGGTGCAACTACCCTCCTATTGGTACTATCCCTTCTAACCTTCAACGTCCTTCGATACATTAATAACTTACCTCAACAGTAACAACAGTGAGAGTAACATTGGGTGGAGGATCCCTCCTATATGCAGCGGGGTCTGTAATCACTAGCCCTTCAGTAGGGGTCCACTGTCCGGAGAGCACCGTCCCGCCCGCCTCGCCCCCCGATAACCTCATCAGCTGCAAGTTGAAGCTGGTCCGTATGCCGCTCTTGAACTCTATAGGGCCTGTGAGACCGTGAGCTTGCACCTGAAAACAAATATTATTTAAATTAGATAATTCTGCTTTGATAAAGCCAATCTAATTTATAAAAACTGTTTATCTTCCCAATTGAAAAATAAGTAATGTTCAGTATATTATAAGTCATACGAATGTTTTTCCATGACAATTAACTCCACATGACCCTGTTAACTGTGTAGTCATTTCATTGATGTTAATATTATATAGCTTGGTTCCCAAGAAACAAGCACGCCTAGTTTGGGACCAATAGAAATAAGACATAATTCATATTTTGGATACAAATAAATTAGCCTCTCACCTGTGTCTTTTGGTAGGAATATATAACGTAAATCGTTGGTTAATTGGGGTTGATGTTAAATAGACGTTAATTTTATAAAAGTCGGGCAGGTTCAATCCACGTCAGAAATGATTTTGAAAACATTTAATGTTATAAAATATCCTCTAACGACATCAGTATACTCACCATCACTTATATCTTAGTTAATTATTTTACCATCGAATTGGAGAACATAATGTAAAAAGATTAACTCACCGTATTAATATTATCCATGAGGGTATTCCCATGTACCCACGGCGTGTCCCGGTCACAAGATACGTTCCCAGTGTGGACTCCTTCAGTTCCAGCCAGTGCCAGGGCTAGGACTTGCACAGCATCGTATAGGAGAGCTGGCTCCGTCTGACACAATGAGAGAAAAATACAGTAGGTGAAATATGGGTACTGCTTTGGATAATTTCGGAAGTAACTTGCATGCTCCTGAGTTTATAAGATTTAATCCGTCTACCGATACATATGATTGAGACTTATTCATCTGCTTATGTTTCTTTCTTTCTATTTGTTTTTTAATTTCATATTTTTTTATATTCTGTACTTTCGGAAAATAATAGACCGAAGAAAAAGCAATCGATATCGATGATTTATAACCGTCTTTGCTCATAGATCATCTCATGAATCAGATTTAGTAAAAACAATTATATTTCATGCTCAAATCTACGAGGTTGAATTATCAATACAGAAACATCAAAGTCTACGAGGTTACCCATATATCCTTACCTTAATATTCCCCCCACTCAATATGGAAGCTCCTATGGGATGGAACTTCTCCATGACCTGCAGTGATTCTTTGACTTTATCTGATCCTCGGTCCACCAACCTCCAGCCACTCATATTCACCCGGTTGTAGTAAAAGTCTTCCAGGTCGAACAGCTCCATATCCTGAAAGCGGAGGTGAAACTCGCAGTACCAGTTATGTATGCATGCTTGTGAGAGCGATGGAAGCTAGAATTGCATTATTATGTACAAATTACAAAAGATTAGCTAAATAAAAGGGTTATTACAATTCATATTTTTTTATACGTTGCGTTGTCTAAATATCATGTTGTTTATTTTAAAGAAGTGCCGTCACAATTGGCCCTAACATGCAACATGTTTTGCCAATACACATCAGAATCACGTCACGGGACTCTGTTTGTTAATTAATTATTATTTATTTTTATGAAAAATCTCAAAATACTTACAAACGATGTAAAGAGGTAATGATAGTTCTCATTGTTCATTTGTAACTGCAAAATCTGGAAAATAAAGAGCATTGATTGAAATGGAAACCAATGAACGTAGAAGCCTATTTAGCATACTTCTTATTAATTATTTTTTCGACGAATATTGACATCCTCTGTGGCACAGTTGGTTAAATGCCGGCTGTGAATCAAAAGACACCGAGAGAAATGTTTGTGCAATCCACACGCATTTATTTGTGGTCTAGGTGTTTGTGATGCTAAAAGCTCTCGTAGTTTCTAATACCCACACTACATACATAAACTCATGCCTTTTTTCCAAAAGAGAAAAGCAGATGTGCTACAGGCACCCACATTGCGCCTTGTTTGTACCATCCCATGATGCGATAGGGGACAAACCTAACGCTATGTCAGGCACAAATTCCTGACTCCGGGCTATGAATAGAATAATCCACCCACCAATCCAGTTTAATGAGGGCTCAGGACTATGTTCACTAGTGGGTGTATTAATGAAATGTAATGAACTCACAGCCCTGGCGAGCTGTCGGAACCGCTTGGGGTCGGTGTCGACGATGACGTGCGTGATCCTCTGCGCCTTGAGCTGCGCCAGCGCGCGCCGGTACTCCTTGGCGTCGTGACAGCGCACCGCGTACATGTCCCGTCCGTCCTTCGCTATGTCCAGGATGTTCAGCTCACCTTGAAGGAGTTTTGAGATTATTATTTCCAATGTCTACCCAAAATACTTTGAATTCAATAAAATTTATATTCATAGTCAAGCGTATCATAGTTATTATAAAAAAACCCTTAATATTGATTAAATTTCCAAAAGGATCGACAGACTTTTCGTGGTTATGACATTTGTGGTACAGTTAAGAAATATCTTTAACTTTCATCAGATAACTATCTGTATCAACCCATATACGTCCCATTGTCAGGCAAAATAATTCTTCAACCTTCTCAACAATCGAGTGTAGGATTCAGTGAGGTTAGACCATATAGTCCACCACGCTGGCCTAGTGGCCTAGGAAAATAATAATATTAAAAACCCAATGAAATCTACGGCATTAAAGAAAGAAAATTCTATATTAGAAAACTAAGTTTACAGTCGTCCATGATGTCATCATTGCTGCAAAGAATTGCATGAACTTCTTTTTAACCGAAAACATTAGTCTCGTAGCTGAACAATTCTTTCCCTCATTCTTACCATTTCCATATTCTTCGTAAATTATGCCCAGCCTCGTCCAGTTCAGGTAGCTGATCAGATCTTCGAATGCTTTGTTTAAAAGCTCTCTTGAAGGGTATAAGTTCACCGTAAACGAGTGGTTGTGTGCTGAAAGGATTTGAATATTTTGTTAAAACAAATGTGCTATAGGCCATTGCTGAAATTATTGCCGCTTAAATAAAATACGAATAGTTATAATGAACCCCTATCTTGTCTTATTACATATTACATAAATTATACCAAATGAATGTAATCATCCAAAAAAATCTTAAAAAAATCATTTAAATGTTATAAATATTATAGCTATACAATCATAGTAACTGAACTTACTTCAGGCTGAGAGAATACAGACTTACCAGCAGCAATAGGATGCGGCGATATGTGCATGTGCGGCGTGTGCAGCGAGCGACACATCGCGCCCAGAGTGAGGCCCAGCATCTCGCCGCCGCCGCTGAACAGCGCCACCGCACCTGACTTTATCTGAGTGCACGCTGCCAATACAAATACAAAAATTATCCTCAACATAATTAACATTCGTTTTTAAATAATTCAACAGTTATAAATTAGGCATTCGAGTAAAAAGTATTTAACATCGCCATCATTAATCACGAGTCGTTAAGGCTGATCACATTCAAAAGATTTTTCAGACTGCTCTTACTTAGGCCGATTAGATATTCGTATGTGCCCAAATCAGGACTTACGTGAAGATGGAAACTCCGCTATATTGTAAGCGAAAGTGTATCGAGTTCCAAGTTCAATATATACATATGTATTTCGAGCAGGCCGTGGTCGGCTATTGTTACTCTATCTCCATTTGATTCTTACTACACTTAACATCACATGAAAGGTTAGTATCTTCCAGTATAAAAGAGCCTAAATCTTCCTACGCATCCATTATAAAACTCAAAACCATAACATATATCAGAATATATCAGAATCAACTACCAAAATACAAAAACGAAGCTTAAGGAGATGATATAAATTGTGAACAATCAATCAAATAATTCATTGATAAAAACCGTCCTCCTTCTACTCCCCAAAGCCATAAAACTTTTTTATTGCGGATAAAGTATAAATAACGAACGAAAATGAAAATAACACCGGAAACACAATACTGCGGTGCACTGACAGGCGGTTATTGCTTCGATATTGCAAAAGTATTTTTTTCAATCAATTTCTATCTGACTTAGTTTGAATCAGAATAAAATGTTAAAGGCGATTGAATTTTAAAGGCCGATATAGCGTTTGTGATTTGATATGGCCGTACAATCCATTGCGCATCGAATGAATCGTTGTTCATTTCACCGCGAATATTATTTTTGTGGGAAAAAAGGCTGAACTACAAAACTCATCTCGACACTATGCAATTTATAAAAACTGCAATAAAAATATGTTATAAGTATTCTACTCAACGAAACAAAGTTTATAAATATTTTTTTACCGTGCGAAATCTTGTTGTATAAATAATGCACTACATATTTGCGTAAGGTTGCTTCTCAGTTTCTATACAAACCTGCAAGTGTTCGCAGTAAAATTGCTTAAAAAGTACCTCGTTTATAAGTCTTGAAACTGTCCCTCGCCGGCGAATACTGTATATCGTACACCAGCGTACTGTTCGGCAGCAGACTCCGTTCCTTGTTTATTCTATACACGGCGTATTTGAACGCCAGCTCGGCGCTCCCGCCCCGCGCCTCCTCCGTGAACACAGCTCCTGTGAAGCCAGAGATACGACGCTTAGCCCAAGTGGCGTATCGCAAAATAACATCCGACATACTACGATGTGTAGCGATACGTAGAATGGCACCATTTATTATACTACGACGCGTAGAGATACGTAGCACTATAGTAGATGTACTACGCCGCGTAGCAGTGCGTAGAACTGTATTTGGGTCACGATTTTCTACGCGTTCTGTGAGCATATTTGAAAAACTTAGTTTTGTTCTTATTAATCGTCACTATTGTTAAAGTCGAACTGTATAGTATTTAAAACTTTTCTCTATATTTTATGAATTAGATAACGTGAAACTCACCAATCTTAATGACGGGCGAGAGCGCGGCGACAGCATTCAGCGTCACCACAATCCAGCGCCACTCGCGCCACATGTTGCCGCCACATCACCAGCCGGGACACGCGCGCGCCACACGAACTATACACACAAGCACTAGCTATAAGCAATATTGAAATAATAAGTGCTGCCTCCATATAAATGTGACGGCTGGATAATTAATTAATTAATTATTAATACAATTACTCTTTTCATTGAGTAATTTAATATCTACTGATTTTAAATAATTATTTTCATAAATATCATTCACATAGCTTCTAATTATGCCGGGATAAATGAATTATTATTAATTTCTGATTTTCCAATAAGAATAATTTGCTAGTACATCGTCGTTCCCACTGGTCCGGAACAAATCAAACTCTCCAGGGCCTTGGTTCTGCGTGACAATTACTGCGCCTATAATGAGCGGTATATACCCTAAATATATATAGGACGCCATTGTCCCCGCACTTTCGCGTTGTTAAACGGACTAAATACCGTTCCGGGAATACTTTTGTTTCTCGAATTAAACTCGAACTCATCAAGTATACAATAATCAATATTCAGTCATTTGCTTTTTCCGACAAAAATTAAATTACGCTAAAATATAAATAATAAAAACACCCAACAATCACATACATAGTCCTGACCCCACATATCAGGTATCAGAATTTATAAGGGACTTTGCGGTCTCACAAACACCCAGACTCGACCCAAATATTTGTGGCCCAAACAAACATTTGTGTCAGTGCTGAGATTGAACCCGCGAGACTTCAGAGTCGGCGTCTAGCCAACTGCGCCATAGAGGCCGCCAAAATATAATGTAAATATGCATTTACGTGTTGGTCGAGGCTGGGCCAACGTCTACCAACTCCATCTATCAACGCTATCAAGAACGAAAAGCCAAGGCCAGCCGGGCCTAACACCCCGTTTACACGCTGGCGTTGGTGGAGGGTGGCCGAAGTTGGCCAGCGTTGCACCATTAAATTCATTAACACCTATTATTAATACGATATTTTTGAGATGATGTGAGGCAAAATGTGTGTCATATGTATGTATTATATTTGTAATACATGGCGTAGACTGCAGTCTGCTGCGTAATTAAAAAGTGTAATATGTTCCTAGATTGAACCACAGGTCGGGCATAAACAATATATTGAAATATTGCTGAAATGTAAATTCCATAAGAATAAACAGTTTTATGAATACCTTCAGTGGGAAAATAATGCAATATATTTCACGTAACTACACTGAATAAATAAATTAAAAAACAGTGGAATAGAAAACGATAGATACTAACTTTTACGCACAAAATATTACTACCGTGAGTTAGAACAATATCAGTCACGAATAGACATTTACGATCGTATTTATTGTGAGTTTGTTGCACACAAATAAATCAGCAGTGTGACAATAAATCGTGATTCATGTGGCATACTCGAGTGGAGTGTGGAACAAATAGTAGTGGTCACAGTCCTAGCGAGCAAATAAAAGCCTGCCCGGCGTGAAACCTACGCCTTTGGTTCTGTACGTACGTCGGTATAGCTATGATTTTATGGCTAGCATACTAAGTAAGAACACTACCTTTCTCTTTAATTAAACAAATTTTAGTAGATATTATTTCCTACATCTAAATCATTTTACAATTTGTATTTATTATATATTTATTCAGTATTATATATGTATTTATTTATATTATTTATTATGAATGTATGTTGATGTATTTTTATGTTTTGTTAATATTAATATTATTTCGTTTCCATTCTTAATTATTTATTTTACACTGCCCTCTCTTTCCCCTTCTTCTTAATCCATTCCATGGTTGTTTGTAAGACATTGCTTTAAGCAATAAGACCGCCATTTGTACTTTTTATTGATTTATTTTCTGTATTTTGTATTTTTTATGTGTACAATAATAGCTGATTTTTTTGTAACTACAGAGTACAGGCACAATTGAACAACTTTTTACACGCTTTATATTTTTATAGATTTTTTGAATTTTGGGCATGTGGTAAATACATAGTTAGGTAAAATAATAAGCTGTCTGTCTATAATGATTTTAAAAAGACTACATATTTCCACCCAAACAGGACAATACGTAAAACAGTACACAACAAATCGGCTCTATTTTCAGTTGTATTTTTTCTGAACTCTGAAATCACTAAAACGACCATGTCTCTGAAATCTCCAAAAGTCAAATGAATCTCATGAAGTCACTAAACAGTAAACATGGCTTCGTTTTCGTCGCAGTCTGGATACACCCGGTATTTCATCAACTCACTGTAACATCATTATAAAAGCAACAGGCATCTAATACGCGAACAAACGTCCAATTACCTACCATGAGGGGGCACGTAGGGAATTCCACAGGGGCCCCGAATGTGCGGAATTCTAAAAGCATTCGGGTGCGAATATTTCCATTCCGTCAAGTTTAATTGAACCCTGACCAATCATATTTAAAACCAAAACCATCATTTCGGTTGACATAGCTCGAGAGTGCATTCGCATGTTTCGTCCTGTATGTCCCATTATCTGACAGTTATTAATATTCACAATATTTTTGCTTAATGTATCCTCGCTGACAGCATGCGTGAAAATAAATTATATAAATTCGTTTTGTGAGTTTTTCATCTGAATAGCGTAATTTCATAGACCTTTTTAAAATAAAATGTGCAAACATGTAATTAAAAGTTTGATTTATAAACTCTCGAGATTTTGTGCCTTAAAGTTGCGGCATGGAATCTAGTTGCCGTACGTATAGCTAAGCTGAGTTAGGAACTTTATAAGTGGACTGGTAATTTCCATATAAAGATAGTCATAAGTACAAAATACAATAGCAATGAATTATAAAAGTTTTCTTAGAAAATTCTTCTCTTGTGAGAAGTCGGTTATGAAACGAGAGAACGAGGGTTAAATTCCTACACCTAGAGTTATCTGTGTGATCAACCCAGTATATTTTCTTCGACTAATGGAATGCAATTTCTGGACGTGGTGTTACGGTGGGCACCCCACTATAGCTAGGCCAAGGTTTCGAGTTTGATGAAAAAAGTAATAGTTTTATGTACAAGAAAAATTAAAGCCATTAGTAAACTTATTACAACAGAACATATTTTGTAAATTTAGATAAAAAGGAGATGACAAAGTAGGACGTATCCTGCTTATGCCTTGGTCAATAAAATTTTTCATCATGTATCTTGTATCTTTAATATGTTTTTATAATAGAAATTACATTTTACACTTAATCCCTATCCACATTCAGTCTGTATTTATTACATTGTGGTACACCGTCCGCATCACAAATCACTGCGGAACGCTTGCAGAGCGTATTATTCGCTAGATTTACTGAAATCATTACACTAACTAAACACTAATGTGTTGCACGAGATGTTTTCACTGTTACAATTTGTTTTAATACCACAATTATTTGCGTTCGCGAGCAGAAATTGTTGTATTTACCACACAGCTGCAAATAATGTTTTAATCTTATGTAAATTAGTATAAAATGAGCTCTCTAACGAGCTAAATATATTTTGTTGAGTATTTAATTTAACAGATGGTAATAGTGGTTGAAGTTTGATCCTTATTATTGTATAAATATTCCAAAAATAAGTCTCTTTGATAATTGCAAATATTTTTGCAAACATTATTTTGTTCCAATATGTTTCCAAAAATAATAGACTCTTCGCAATTGGAATTGATACTCAGTATTGAACCATTGTTAGACTAAAATAAACACCCTTGATAAAAATGAAAATAAAATATATAATAAAAATATTAGCTACAACACAACCCTTGGCTACTCAACTACTGCGTTTGATACAGAATCATAGTATAACTTCCACTTAATTCTAAAGAGTGATTCTAGTACGAAGCATCAATACGAACCAATCGCCTTGATTAATTCCAACTCGCCAAAATATTCAGTACGTACTCAAATCACTACTATCATTAAGATTCCTCCGGTGGCATCGTGTATAAAGCAGCACATGGCCCTCGAAACACAAAGCGAGTATTGCGTCCAGTTTCATTCACGTCGCGTCGGCCGCAGCGCCCGGAGCGCCAGCCCAGCGCCAGAGACTTGTTCATTACGAACATATTGAAGCTACGCCTTACCTCTTACTCTCATTACTATATCTTGCTATGTCTGGGATATGGGTGACAGATGTATGCAATCAGAGTAAGAAATAAATACGTTCCCAACATACAAGTCCAGACAATACGTTAAGTCACAAATATTGCTTTACATCAGAACCTTTGACAAACTTTATTGACACGACCCAATCCTGTAATTGTGAATCACACAAATATTTGTCACGAATAGGATCCATTCCTCTCGAATCACCGCCAACGTCTTGGAAGCTAAACGGAAGCTACCGCGATAACTTTACTGTACGGTATAAGCCCATATACGTCCCACTGCAAGTCACGGGCCTCTTCTACAATCGAAAGTACGACTAAGAATGGCCATATATTCCACCACGCTGGCCTACTGGAGGGTTAGTGCGTTTTGGATGTATGCAATCATAATAGTATATTAGGTATAATAGTATAATACCTAATAAACACACACAATGTCCTAACTTCACGGTAAAAACCAAATCGTGGGTATCAGAAAGGACAGGCACTACGAGAGACTTTCAGATTCCATGACATCCAGGCCTGAAACTAATATGCCTGGATCACAATGGTTTGTCCCGCGTCTCACAGCCGGCGCAACATCTTACTGCGTCACAAAAGCTATCATGACATGCTATACTAGCTTTTACTCGCAACTTCTACTTAACGTTACGCTCCTCGTCTAACTTCAGAAAGTGTATTATATTTCCGGCATAAACCGGGATAACATTCCAGACCATAAACTTTCTCAATGGAAAAACTCACGTTGATCCAATCCTGTGTGAAAGAAACTCTACACACTAATACTTTCAACGTTTAAAATGATTTTAAATGCCTTAATATTTAGTGGTTATCAAGGCTGTAAACCAAAATGTCTTGAAGTCAAAGTCTACTCAGCTCGGGCAATCGTCAGCTGGAGATTCTAATTTGAGCACTTTATGCCAATTGCCTCGTCTCCTATTCCATTTTCGAACGTATAGTGTGTTAGCAAAAAAGAGTCTGTTTTTAATGAGATCGCTAAGATCGAATTTAAAATTAATATGGCAATCCGATATACTACGCCGGAAAATGTTTGAATACTTGTTATTTTTATTAATGGTGGTTAATAATCTCTTTGTTTATTTTAAATCACAAAACAAACAAAAACCGTATGAAACTGTATAGAAATACTTACATAATAAATAAATAATAATAAATAACACCCAACAGTCACATTCATAGTCCTGACCCCACACTAAGATCGAGTCTTGTGTCGTGGGTATAACTACGAGAGACTATTCAGTCTCACAAACACCCAGAACCCGCGGCCTCTCGTTTCACAGGCGGCGTCTAACCAACTGCGCCACGGAGGCTGTCATACATATGACATGGCTACATGACATATAAAATTATTCAATGGACACAGTAACATTTTTAATAAAGTTGCCATCATTGTTTTTCTATATTACCAATTGTCACCGCATCGTACTCTTTTTTGCCAAGTTATACATAAAATAAGCTCAACGATCTATGACTGGTAGTATTGGCTGCTTTTCTGTACCAACTTTTCCTTTTAAATAACCATGTTCATCAGAATATTTTCAATAAAAATTGTGAACAAAAACATAACAAGAAAATCTTCATTGGCCTGACTAGGATTGAAGAATAGAACTTGCATCTCATAGCCAGCTTAACAACCAGCTTCTTGCTTACTATTGAGAACGCCATACAGGCTCATACACCCCTATTAATGGAGCATGTTTTATCTCCACCACGTGTTGTATCAATAAACATAATGCATTAGGAGGGGAGCAAGAGCTTCACCGCATTCATTAACTGTTCGCATTCACAAAGCATTTACGGAAGAACACACAGTCGGTAAGATAAAAACATTTTTACAGGATTATCACAATGACATTAAAGGGAGACGCTGGTAGATTAATATGAAATAGATAGATAACTGTATTGAAAATAATCTTTCTGGAAAGTGACCACTGTATTTGAGAAAGCGTTCCTACCCACACATCCACTACTGCAACTCCTGTCAGCCAGGATCTACAGTGACACGCAAATAATTGACACTGAACTCCGGAGCTCGACAAGTCTCTTTGGAACACTAGCTTGTTTTTAAACCGCATTGAAATTAATAAGAAAGAAAAAAACAAATAGGAGGAGTTGGTAACAAATAATTGTCCACTTTCCTCTGCAGCAAAAGGGGTGACAAAATATTAAACTGAGAGGCATTATAATACTTCGATATGAAGATATACAACTGACGAAGTCAGATGTTAAGCACCACGAGATTTATTTGATGAATGTGTCATATGCAATTGTTATAGGTGATGTCATATAATGCGACCCCCTGCGAACCCACAAAATTGTGCTATATTTTTAATATCCGTAGCTTTAATTAGTTATAGCTACAACTTATAATTCCACAGTGCTAAATTAGTTTGAACCCCCAAATATTAGGAAAGGGTTGTTTCCTAAACTACAACTGTTTAACCTATTTATTCTGACTTAACGTTCCAACTGTGTGTCCCACGAAATCATTAAAGGGGTAGCAAACATATTATCACGCTATCCCGACACGGGGGCGGCTTGACATCGAATTAATATTCATGCCTTTGTCACAAGGCCGCTGAATTATACAGAGCTTCAGATTTCACCGCGAAATATACCGAGAAAGAGATACACATCACTATACGGAACTATATAAAAGGATATATTAAATAATCTAGAAGAAGTAAGCGCAAATATCATAGAAATAAATAAATTAGGTTTGAGTTTTTAATCTACCATTCGACGTTTAATGACCGAAACTGCAGTCACCAAGCAAAGCTGAAGAAAATAGTGGCTGGATCAAATATGAAAAAAACGATGTAGAAGAAAATGGAAGTGAAGACAGAAAGAGGCTTCCGGCAATTACACTCGTCGAACGAAAAACGACAGCGAAACCCTCGTTTCACGTTGATTTTTTGTAAGATAGCGGTATCACTCCGAGCCAAATCATTCCGACAACAATTATAAGTACCAGTTTTCAACCTGTACATTTAAATCTTCCCATGAAAGAAGACAGGATTGAAGATGAGCCCTAAAAAGAAATATCACGACACATACCAAATAACATCTGCGTAGACAGGCCTCAGTCTTTCATTTTCTTTGCGCCAAAAAAATCAATTTCAACTAATTAAATAAGGAACCGGGATTTATATTGGAATTTGGGGAACGTTGAGAGGTCGTTTGAATATTAGATATTGGACCTTGCCGACAGTGATTTAACGTTATTGCTTTTTTAATGCATTTCGATACGAACTGTTCAGCACGTCTGTGAGGGTTCGCCGAAATTACTTCACGTATTAATATAACATTTTGTTTTTCATTTTGAGATAGGATTAGATTCCTTCAATACTGTGAAAGAATTTACAAGTCAAATTAACATACGTATTTGAGCATCTTGCCTTAAGTATTTAGCCATTCGCAAAGTAAATGTCTGTACGTTAAAGAATTATCTCATTGTTGGGGTTTGAAACCGCAATCTTCTAGTCCCACTTTTTAACCGTTGTTTATCAAAACCTATGGATATAATAAACCTTGATCTAATTGGTTAAGACTAAATTACTCTAATATCTTAGAAATCGCTGTGGTACCACAGACCACTGTGCATGTTTTTTTTTCATAAATAATACAGCTAAATCAATTTCTTAAGTTTATATCTTAGAAATGGTTCACGTAAAATTCTGCGAATTTACTGTAAAAATAAGTTTTAATTCGTTCTCGTATTTTATTATATAGTTGTTGCCACCGCAACACTTCGAAACCTTATAAAAGTGGTGTTAAATTACCAACAGTTTACATTTTTCGATCCGCCCTGCCGGGAGAATGTACTACGATTGTAAGAACAGATTTTAATAGAATAACTTCACAGTTTCGGCTATAACGTGTCTGCTGTATTGCCGATATGGGCATACAGTAATGCGTTAACCAAGTTTGAATAGGAACATCTTTTTTTAGTATCTGCAGAATGGAAATTCGGAGGTTATATGAGTTTGTTCGAAGCTTGTTGTAGTCTGACGCAAAGAAAAAGACTTATCGTTACGGATTGTATCAGCGTATACGTGCCACTGCAGAGTCCACTCTACCAGCGAGAGATTTTTTATAAGCCTTGGGGGAAACGAGCATGCGGCCCTTCCGATATTATGCGATCACCGCCACTCGTGGACCTTCACAGTTCAGGGTCCCATTCGCTGGCTACCGTAAATAAAGTGCAATATAGAGGGATTAGACGCTATAGTCCACTACGCTGGCCGAACGCAGGTAAGCAGACTTTATATACCATAGAAATTCTTAAAAATCGACATGATTTGTAGGTTTTACCCTAAGATTTACCACAATGTTTTAATTCGCCTCGTTATTGCGGGATGATTGATTAGGCAAAAAGAAAATACCCATTTAAAATGCTTAGAAACCCGATCAATCCGCCATTTACAGTGCCTATATTCTTTTTTGCTACTACAAAGGCGGAAATAAATAGCTACATATTATGAAAAATATGTGGTTCCCACAACCACTGGTCTTTCTAAAATTAAAAAAGTTTATAAAAAGCTCCATACAGCAACCTAAAATGTAATATTTGCCGTTGATACTTTATGATGAAACTTAATATTCACAGTCAAAAGACATCGAAATCGCAAAACTACTCGAATACCTAACGGTGCAGGCTCAGACAATCATTACATTTACTCAAGATAATACCCACACTTAACCTAACGCGAAGTTAATATCTTAGCGAGTAGAAGCGAGGGGAATAATATACTTACGTAAGAATAGATATCATTTTACACTACTTCATTCTCAATAGCACACTCAACACCGTATTGACTTTTTTCCCAATACGAAACATACACTGCCAATAAAGCCGTCTGTTCTACCCCTGCTTCTCGATATTTTACGGTGACAAAATAAGTCGCGGATTTGGAGATCAGGGGTGAACCGTGAACATGTTATTTAATAAAAACAGACAGCGAATAATCTAAACCAGTTTGCACAACATAGACGCACATAAGACAGAATATTAAAAATGTATCGCCCAAAATATGGTAAAAAAATCTAATGAGAATTTGTTTTTTAGGTCAAATAGATAATGGTGGTGTCTATGACATTGCCCAAAATAGTAAAAATAGTGGCCACGCATAATCAGTCCCATTTTCTCCCATAACAAAGCGTTAATAACAAAATATCTCAGCCAGACGTGAGGAGCAAGCGAACAGAGCCCACTTGTATTTAAACAAATGTTTGTTCAAGCGGAAACCTGTTATTTCAGATCCAACGCTACCTTTGAACTAACGACATTGTGTTTTTTTTGTGTGTTCTAGACATAAATATTAGTCTGCTAAGTCTTTGAGCACAAGAATCTTTCATGTCTTTTTATTTATGTTAACAATTATCTTGGACAGCTTATATAGTGAAATTGTTTTTTATACAAATAATTTCAACTGGCTGATCGTAATAATATTTTTTGAATAGTACATCTACAACATGCATTTACCCTTGGTGGAGAATTGGTTAGTTTTAAGATGTAAAGCCGCAAGATCTTGTAGGCTTTTTGGAAGTTATTAACATTTCGTTTTTATCTGTGTTTGTTCAGCTTCATTTATTCACTGAACACAAAAATTTATAAATTCATTTTTCACACATATTTTAAAGGAAGAAGTTAGACTAGGTTATAGAGCAAATATTATTCATCTTTTAGAACGTTTTTACGTTATCAAACTATGTTAATATTTATTTAAAAATGTAATACAAAAAATAGTATATTTTTAAATCAATTTTGAACACAACCAGGCTATCATACAAGCACGTGAAAAGTTATTCGGGAATTTGGAAACTTTTCTATATTTTTTAATATTTATACAAAAATAATGTTTGTATGAATATTTATTTTTATTGCAATGAATGGCGAGACGAACATGCCGTTCGCCTGATGGTAAGCGATACGACCGCTCAGGAACAGTAGCAAAACCAAACAACGCCTTGAATTACAAAGCTATGCTTGGCATTCCTCTGCGCCCGCCATCCTGAGACATAAGATGTTAAGTCTCAATATGTCCAGTAGTTACTCTGGATACAATGTCCTTCAATCCAAAACACAACAGTGCATTTACACTGATTTTTGGCGGCAAAAATAGACATTGCGGTGGTACCTACCCAGATGACCTCTCACATATGAAACACCACCAGTGAAATATTTTAATAATAAACCACTAAAACCAAGGAAACATAAATATTTTGACCTAATTGGGTATCCGACTTTTCTTTTAATTAGGCTGCGTAAACTAAACATTATCGGATTAACTTAGATACGTACATGAACCAAATTGAACCTCAGGCTAGGTCAATCTACGACACAGCCCTGACAAACACTAGAAGGATATCCAGCCTGGGACGAAGTACGCAGCGCTCTCCGCGCCTTGATTGGAGACAACCTTTCACTCACGGCCGTTATTGGTTCGATGGTCGGGAATCGAAGATTTTGTTAAGCGATGCTTTATTATTGGGAGCGAGTTATCTTACAAAAAGAGAGGGCGGAGCGGCATCGGGATAGGAATGCTGACATTTAGGCCTGGCACCGTGCCCTTTAGAAAAGGGGTGTTAGGAATTCCACCACTGTTTCCCCTACCTGTCGTAGAAGGCGATTGAACGGGACCTTTGGAATCACTGGGTGTACTGGAGGGCGCCCTAACCGAATGATTCTAAGATGAACGCCTGGTAAAGACTAACATGGGTGCGTAAGCGATCCTTCTTATTAAAACGGCAAGACTAGGTCTTTGAACAGCATGAAGTAGCTGCGGAATACTAGCGGGTGAATTTCGCTTGCAGGGACCACAGTCACCCTGATAGGCGGGAAGAGGGCTATCGAGAGGTTTTCGTTGGTATATCGGCACAGAAGTTTAGCGTTCGTAGGTATAGGACCCAGCCCGACCACAATATCCGCGGTTTTACCGGGCCGGAAGGCCAGACACACTAACATGCCCCTTTCAGCCTATCCCGGAGTATCGAAAAGGGAGCTTAATAACTTTTCCTCGTGAATAAAAAAGTATAGGGTTTTAGTGTTCAGGACCCAGCTCGGCATTAACATCCGCGCGCCAAGCACCAAGACCGGTAACCCGGACATACTCTTCCCTAAGACCCTCGGGAAGGGAGCCATAATTAGTTTTTACCCTCGTTAAAAAAAGGCTACATTAATCTACTGTTGCACGCATAAATTTGTTATCCAAGAAATCAGTTGTATGTAAAAACGTAGGGTAAACCACATCACCTATATTAAAATATTTTTCTTTTTTTTAAACATTGTCCCACGCTATGTTTACTTTTCGTGGGTGTGTATACAAACATAAAATATATGTTTTAAAAACGCCCAGACACCAACCGATATTTCGATTTTAGGTCGTACAGGGATTTACACTTATTCGTGAAGGAATCAAACCGACAACCTTAACCATAAGAATCCATACCCTGAACCTCTGCGCCAATAGCTCATCAATATAAATCTATAAAGAGTCTAGCTCCAGGAGCAGCTTTAGATCGAGCCAATGTTGACGACCACGCATTGTAGAATGCCTGTGCTGCCGGCCTTCTAGCCAAGCTACTAGACTGTCTATGGCCTTGAAAGCCTTGCTATACGTGGATGAATGGATGAATAAGGAACTTCGCCGCTCGAACCTTCAATTACTTTGGGATTTTTTTAGACTTTGTGAGCTACGATGTTAATCGGACTACGTGTGAAACTATCAAAACTCAAGAAGTGTCACAAAAATTGTTAACTTTAGTCTTGCACTCCAAAGTCAAGATCAATTCATTATTGGGCATAGTTCATACCGATTATGAAAAACCGAAAGACTATACCTACGATCTTTTGACTTCTTTTTTTTATTTCCTTTAAAGGTAGCCGAGCCAGTGGCCCGCTTGATGGAAAGCGGTTACCCATAGACCTTCGCAGTGCCAGGGGTCTCGCACGACAAAGTCGCTGCCTACCTTAAGCCTCATTCCGGCTTAAGCATATTATTTGATGTTCTTATTCCAAACGCGCATAAATTAATGTGTATTGTAGAAAATATGATTACGACTTTACCAGCTCTTGGCCGAACTCCTGCCGCACTTCAACCAATGCGATATTTAATGCAATTCTTGGCAAATCTTGTCCAAACTAAAGAAGGAAATTGATACATATATTTTCACGGGTTCCAAACAGTATAAGCCAAGACGTTTGTACTATAACTATATTTAATTATCTACATATTATTTAATTTATACGAGGAACATAATGCATATGCACATTCAACGAACTCAACGTTGTGAAACGTTACCTTCCAATTTAACAGGGGCGTGCGCTCCTTGTAGGCAGAAATGCAGTGCATTACTTGCCATTCACAGATATTTTATTATAACGTTCGTACGGTTTAGATGACTTTAAATTATAATAAATAAATGAATAAACAAAATACAATAACTTAAAAACGCCTAATATTTTATAAATAGCATTTATTTGCAAGCACCGAAACATTATGTTTGCCACGCGAGAAGCAAGCGGCGCTGCAAAGCAAAATAATGTACCTAATCAACCAAGTCCTGCCGCCGCGTCCCGCATTACATTTGTTTGCATGTGTGTAGTAATTTTTGTGTCCGTGCACAGTCGCAAACGCACACACCCATGAATATCGAAAGCCGCAACTCCTGCGGCAGGCCTCGGAAGTTCGGCAGTTGTCGAGAGTAATCGGAAATGTTCGTTGCGTATAATCCGAGTAAAATTAATAGGCGGAAATCTAATAAATCACCTATGCACATTATGCATTTTTGGTGAGTAAGGTTTTATTTGTTTAAATAGCAGAACTGTTTTGTGTTTCGCGGGGGCCATTTTGCTTTTTTCGTGTGTTTTTGCATTGTTTACTATTTTATACTAAGTAGTATGTTTGTAGTTTTCTTAAAAGATTTTCATTTTAACATTTGAAAGTGTGTACATTTAACAGTTTACTAAGTTTAGATATTAATTGTAGTCATTTGCTTTTACTAGTGCGTTTGTTTATTTTTTTAAATGTTATTTGATTGTGAGGTTTGTGTTGGAAATGAATGTTTATCAAATGAATGAATGTGGTGGCCGAAATCTTGCGTTTATTTACATCGGGATATAGTAATCTCAAGTAACCGGAACCTTGAATATGTGAAAATTGAAGCTGACTAGTGAGATTTTTATTTTACTTATAAGAATTTCTTCCGCCGCGACGATCAATCGCTGTTTTGTCTGCCGTAGAAGATGGACATGAATAGTAGTACATCTAAGACTTGTTATGTTGTCATGGTTTCCGACTTAGAGATCCGTCGCGTGGCTGTGGCTATGCTAAAACTATAAAAGAAAAAGTTTTTGTGACCGAGTACTCCGCCGCATACCCAGTGTCATAATCCTGTGCACGCCGCTGCAATTTAAATAATAAATAAATAAAATGAAAACAATTGCGTCGCGTCATTCTTTTTTTAATAATTTTCTTTTTAAATGTTCTCCTTTTTTATTCAGCCAGCATTAAGAAGTTTATATAAACCAAAGAGGTATATAATCGAATATTTGTGTTATACTTTATGACAATATATAAACAAAAATGTTTTACACAGGATCCGAAAATAATATTATATTTGAAACGGTCTTCTCTACGTCACGCAAAAATTTTCGTACTATAATTTTCATATGACAAAAATTCAATTATTAATGTTAATATGTTGCTCAAGCCCATTCCATACCAGAGCATTATTTTATAACCTATTTACATTATTTAAACTTGGTCATAAAATGGAGCTAAATAATAATGTGTAGGTATTATATACTAACGTTACTTATTTTACATTATTATTTTGGTATCCTTCATGACCGCACCAATGGATAAATTATGGATATACCAATAGAAAAATGGATCAATTTATACTAATTAAATATTTATTTAATACAAAAAATATTAAGTAAAAATAACAAATCCCTTTCCGGGTACTCAAAAGAGGTATATAGTTATGTTATGAGGTTACCATACAAAATATGCAAAGTGTCCAAACATACAATACTTTAATATTTTATTATTTTTTTCAGTATTCATTCATATATTTCTTCGTTATATTTTATAATAGTGCTAATAAGAACCTCGTTTGATCCATGTGACATTATAAAAACAACAAAAAGTGTAACCTAATTAATCAAGTGTTAGTGCACTAATTAAACGTGTTTTCTCGGAGTTATAACACTACACAGCGGCTACGTACCATCAATACGCGTTCCACGAGACTGTGTGTCATAGAACCACTAATTCTTCCACCACACACCCGTTGTTATCTGTGCACTGACTAAAGATCACCAAAAATGACCTCTCATGCACATCTTAACAATTTCCACAACAAATTTATCATAATTAACACACATAATGCCGTGAAAACGTTAAAAAAACTGTACATTCGCGTTTATAACGTGGACTGTAGGTAAAAAATCCTTCATTATGACCACCAGATGCTCTCTCATCGGAGAAGTATTCCTACTGATTATTTCATAGCACCGACACACACATAGTGCGAAACGACTCAATTTCATGGTTTTATTAAAAATCATCTTTGCGCTATTGTAATACGGTTGATTTCCAGTGATATACCGGAATGGGGTGGCACCGTAGCCTCATCCCCCTGTCTAGGGGAAGATACACCACGCGTATGCTATTTATGCGTTATAACGGGTTTGCGAAATAGTTATTTTTATTCGTTATTTTTATGCTATAAATATTCGTTGAATAAATATTCTACATTGAAGAAATATAAAAGCTTATTTTATTTTGATACAAGATTTATTCTACGCTTTCCGTATCCACTTTAGTACCGTATATGAAGACGCAAAATTTCCCTAGATTTGCTTCCATGTCCAATAAAGATTTGGAAAATATTAAGGTCAGCTCTACATATCGACATTCATAGTATATTTATGCAATTTAAACATGTTAATATATACTAGCCCACATTCTAAAAGCATACAATCTTTTATGTGTAAATATATCTACAGCTTGGATTTTTTCAAATATACCTAATACAGCATTTTTGCTTGGTATTAAAGATGTACGCACATAATATAAATAGTATATTTATATGCTTCTGCACAATTTTAATTTTTTGTATTCAAAAGCTATTAAGGGTTAGCAGTTTTGCGAAACTGTTGTTATAACGAAACTGCTGCTCCACGGTCCGAAATGTTACCACAATAGAAAAAATAACATTCTACTAATTGAAACCTACCAATGCCTTCGAAAATTAGGTCAAACTTTGAGGGGTTGGAGCCGAAAATAATGGGGTTTGATTGGGCGAATAAAAATTAGTACTGACTTAGAAAATACTTTGTGTAATTAACCGCCATTGGGGAGCTGTGTTTTGAATTGTAAATGGCAACGCAAATAATGGTCTCTCGTGGAAGTCTTAACAAGCTGAAATGTGAAGCAATATTTTTATAAATGTACATTTCCGCAGCTCTACGACTGAAATCTACATTTTCATTCTTGGAATGGAATGCCTGAATTTTAAAAAAAGGTTTCAGGACTTATTAATGCTTCTATATTTATACTTCTTTATCGTATTTAGGTAGTTTTTAAAACGACATAAAAAGGCTTATTGATTTTTACATTTTCTTTCCATTACATTATTTGGACCTGCTCTATGGATTGGGTCATAAATACACCATGGGAATAAATCACGCAAATATTAACAAAATCGGAACATAAAACTTGTTGTAGGAATGTTCACAAAATACATACCTACTATCTCCATACTATCTACCTATACAATTTTTCATTGAAGATTTACTATGTAAAAGTGACGAAACGAAAAGAATGGTGAAACGAGATACATACAAAGTTAATTGCAAATAAAAACATAATTCACAAAACAAAATAATTTAAAATAAATGGTGTTTTTGGAGTTTAAAAGCCTAAGCAGAAAAAAAGGTGACAGGGCATTTAACGACCCTAGATGATCTGTAATCACAGTCTCCATCTAGAAAGCTGTGACACTTCCAGCTTAATAAACAACATATAACAAAAATTAAAGTTAGAAAGGGTCTAACGATCTAATTCCAATTCATCAATAATGTAAACAGTCAGGTTAGGTAAATATTCACTCAATATTTATCAAATCACACGTCCGTTACAACACCCTGTATATGTGTTTATATCAGCTTCCCTAGTAAGTATACATAGATGCCTTCAGGTTAAAATAAGAGGTTATTGAAATAGAAAAATTAAGCATTCAGTTCTCGACAAAGAATTTTTTACGAAACGAAAATACATGAATGATGGATTGTGGATATCGTAAGTTATTGTGTCGCAAAACAGCTAGTGATTCCTGAAAGCGACCTCGGTTGCGTTCAAACCACGCCTATTTCTTATTGTTGCATGCCCTTCACGAAGACTGCGGTATGCGCAGACGGCGGAACTGTACCCGTCTTTAAAGGTTATTGACATGCGCAGTGTCATAAAATTAATGAATTTAACACTGAGCATCCACCCGGGTTTTCTTTTTCAGGGAAAATAAGTATTGTGTTTTTTCTTTATCACCGATCAGTAGTTTTATGTGTAGGTATGGTTATATTGCAGTAGTTACATGTAGGTAAGCAACTGACATAAATATATAGACAGTGCGAAAAGCGCGTTAATTATTCCGACGTAAGTGGTGCGACGCTCCAGTGCTTCTCCAGTTGAGCGTTACGGGAATTAATCGTCGCTCGCAACGATTTTGGAAATACTTGCTTGTATGATAACAAAAAGTTTATTAAAAAGAAAGATAAATAATTCTCTTCACCGTTCAGACGAAATTTATTACATTTTATTTCAGGTCTCTCATATTATGTGAGAGGTCGCCTGGGTAGAACCACCACAATATCTATTTCCCCCGTCAAACAGCAATGTAAATGTACTAGAGGATACCAAACGCTCTCCTACGAGGCGGCCACAGTATTGGCAGGTTTTCCACCCTGGGATTTAGAGGCGAAAGCTCTTGCGACGTTGTACCAATGGCTTAAGGAGGCTATAATGCATGGCTTACGACCTGCAATTAGGGTAATTAAAATTCAAAAGTTAATACTTTATCAGGCGTTGATTGTACAGTGAAGTAGACGACTTAAGAACCCTAGCTCAGGCATAGCAACAATTGCAGCAATTCGGCTTATCTTGGCCGAGTGGCATCAAAGACGGCTTGGCGCTCTGGCCTTCAGAAAGACACAGGTGCTTACGGGACACTGTTGTTTTAGGAAGTACTTGTATCGATAAGACGCGAGCAAACGCCTCATAGCAACGTGTCATAGTTGTGGATGTGAGGAGGACTCGGCACAACACGCTCTAGCCGATTGTCCCATTTTTGACTCGTTTCGTCGTGATCTTGTGGCAACAATGGCGAATGATCTTTCTCTCATGGTTGTGGCTCAGGCTATGGTAGAAAGCGAAAGAGGCTGGAATGCCGTCACCTCATTTTGTGAAAAGTTTATAGCACTGAAAGAGGCAGGGGGGAGAGAGCGAGAGCGAACGGGCAGAGTCTTGCCTCGTACGCGGCGTGCTCGCAATCGGAGAGACGATCTCCGGCCTCCATAAGTTGAATTATAAGGGACACTCTTGGACACTAACGTATTTAAGGTGGATACAGGTTAAAACCTCAAAAACGCAGTGAGTCCTCTTTGAGGACTAATTCCTGGGGGGTTGCAGTTGCATGCTCACGCGTATCCCACAACCCTTGTTCTGGAGAAGATAGCGGTATATCACGGGGTTTTAGTCGGTAGGACGTTCTATTTACCTTATATTAGAACGGTGAGTCTGACATACCTATATGGATCCGTAAAGGGATTTCTTCGTGTAAGAAAAAGACAACAAAAAAATGTAAATGTACTGTTGTGTTTTGGATTGAAGGTTATTGTACTTAGCCAGAGTATCTACTGGACATAATAAGACGTAACATCTTATGTCTCAGGAAGACGAGCGCAGTGGAATGCCAAGCACTCCACTTACTTTATAATTCAAGGTGTTGTTTGGTTTTGCTACTGTTTATAAATGGTCGTATCGCTTATCATCATGCTAACGGCATACTCGTCTCGCCATGCATAGCAATAAAAAAAAAAAAAAATTGTTTTAGCGTCAAAACTACAAATGTATTGAAAGGCCTATTCTTAGTTTTCAAATCAATGAGGTAAGCTGCTAAACACAAACCATCGTTTAAATTTAAATCTTATATGTTGTTCACAGATTGTCTATAAGTAATCTTTTGTCGCATAAAGCGTGTTTTCAAAATATTAAGATCAGCTTTTCTTTCTTCACATTTTATTACAATGGAAAATGTGTTAATACTATTAGATTACGAATATAAACGCTTGTTGTTAATGTAAAAAAAAAAAACAAGTAATTAGTTAAATACATATTTATTTTATTTTATTTTTAGTTCCATATTTTATAAAAAAAAGAAAAGGAAAGAAAAAAGAAGACAGTTCGTGTTGCTGAGGGAGTTTCTTGCGCCGCTTCTTCACAGCTACAACACGTTCCGAAGCGGTGGTAGCAGAAATGAACGATTCAAAAGATCTTGTGAAAGACTACTTGAATAAAGAATAATATTTTGATTTGTTTTGATTTGGCACACGCCAATAAATTCTAATGATGTTCACTTCTTTACAATTTGTATATCCGACCCTGAATTGTATCATGACAAACAAATATGTTCAAGCTTACTAGGCAATACAAGTAAGTCTTATCAATACTTAGGGGTTTTAAAAATGCGGATTCACAAATTCTAATTAAGCTGTTTTGTGTAACTTTTGGAACACAAACACTTTAAGCGCCGAACCTTACTTAGTTTTTATTAGTTGAGGGCCCTAAAAATCATTAATTTTAATGTTCCGCTTATCATCCATTTGCAGGCATCGTAATGAATTAATATTTTAAAACATGGCTTATTTGCTACCACGTGAACAATAATATAACCACTGCTTATCGTGACAATCCTAATAAAGACCCATATTTTAAGTACATATGTACATACCTCGTGGTAGATTTAATTTTAAAGAGTGTTAACGGCTTACTGGCATCACCTTAATCTAATGAGGCCAGGAAATTGTGCAGGTTATTTTTGTAGATTTAGTATAATTATGATTCCTTTTTAGATCGTAATTTATAGTTGTATTCCATAATTTAATTATTTTTTCTCGGTGGTGACATTATCACACTGTGATTAAACTCCATTAAATAAAAAAAATTGGTAAGTACTGTACTTTGAAATAAAAGTATTATTTACGGATTTTATCGCGGATTTGATTTAATTTTCACATTTTTATCTTCCCGACGTTTCGATCACTTTACAGTTTTCATGGTCACGGGGCGGACTGTACTTATTTAGTATTAGGTATATGGCAGGGCTCAGGGGCTTGCAACCATAGGTACATACCTACATATTGAGTATTACAGGGCAGGGCTTAGAGGCTTACAACTACACTATAATATGACTTGTATAACCATAAACGGTGACAGAGGAGCTTCAGTATTCGTGTGTGGTCCACCACCAACCAGAAAAACATTGATGATGGATGTCGTCTATGAAGGTTTTTTCTTGCATAGGTCCGGCAAACAATCAAACAGCTCACCTGATGGTAAGTGATCACTACCACCCAAGAACATACTCAATACTCAATATCTTTATTGCACACCACATGTTATAAAGATGTTAAACATTTTATAAAAGGTACAAAGTGGAACCTGTTGGGCACGGCAACAATTTAAAGAGAGATCATCATCATCATCCACAATGCTTGGATCATGGATGTGTTACCACCCCACCACGAGGAAAGTAGGAAGAAAAAAAGATGGGAAGAGGAAAGGATACAAATACAAATGCATGACATATATCAGATAATAAACAATGATCTCACAGGCGAGGATCCCAATGATGTTTGCGAACGAGCAAAACTTAAACAGGCATGTTTTTATATACACCATGTTCTAATAACAAGAAAAGCCGATTACTGTATGTATCACCGAGTCCACTTCATTTTTTTAATATAATGCAGATTTTGTTTATATAACATTTAGATTCTGGTTATATAATTTTAATCTGCGTAAAATGAAACGCAAGCAAATGTCATATTCTGAACAGAATTTAGGAAAATAACCTAAAAATATGATAAACTTCAAAGTTTGAAACAAAATATTAAAAAAGTTGTTAATTATTTAGTGTTTGTACACGTTCTTGTAAATAAATGCTCTAAGATAAAGCCATAAACAATGAATTTAGCACGTAAGCTGTGCGTTGGACATAGTAATACAGTCGGAAGATGTATGTACAGAAAATTTCGGTTTTCTGCAATAAACTACGATTCATCTCAAACTTCGCAGCCTCAAGTGCAAGAAGAAAAATTTGACTTCGAGGATTTGAAGGTGGTAGAGCGTGCCGACCGTCGAAAGGCTAAAATTGAACCATTTATGAAAAATGTATTTGTATCAATTTACAATCGGGATTTGTTGGCTTATCCCGAAATCTTGAACAAAGATGAGATGCAAGCGCTCGAAAACAGACTTGAGGCGCTGGATAGAGTGTTTTCAGACCCGGAGCAAACACATGAGACTCGTCGAAATGCGTTGAAATCTGCGAAAATGTTTGCGGCACCCGTCAGCATTTCTCGAAACGGACTGGCTATGAATTGTACAGAGAGTTTAAGGTATTGTTTAGTTAAATATGTACATCCAATTTTGTTCAGCACCTCACTCTGAGATACATGTGTTTGCTATCAAATACTGTGAAAAAAATTCATAACAAAAAAGAAGCAAAATTCATAATTATACTTGTTTGTAATTACAAAATCCAGACATAAAATAATAACTTTGGGTTGACGAATAATTATTCTGGGTCCAACATTAGGAGCCAAAACCTCGAATAATATTGGACTTAATATGTATCAAAATCTTTCACAATTTTAAAATGAGAGAGATAGCTTTGTCCTCAAATTATTTGTATCAATTGTTTTGTGTTAAAAAACTTATGATAGGTACCAAATTTCAGGTACCTTGAAGTAATTGCATCAGATTTCACACTGGGCCAAGAGATCAGTGACCATTGGGTGGCAATAGAGGCACTGAAGGTGGGCATCACTCAGGAACAGTACGCAGGAATCATAGATGATCTGGCCACAGGTGCCAATACTGTTGCACTGTGCATCAGAGAAAAAATAGCAGAGAGATTGGCTCAGGCTGACTTTAGGACATCCGCTGAGTTGGATGAACAAGGTAACTCATTATATACTTTCATAGAATAATCCAAATAGTATAGTAATCTCAGTACTCTCGGTTTTAAGACATATACTCTTATGCTTAGTTTAATACTTTTTAAATTAAGTATAACTTGTGTATTGTTAATTATTAATAAAGATTTTTTTTTTTTTATTACAACTAGTCTTCTCTGAAGTTGAAATATGAAAACAGCCAAGCACCAACAAAATTTAAAAAAGAATGCCCATTCATAGTATTGGTAATAAATATTGCTGACCTTGAGAGCAATATTGCTTAAAATGAATTATAGCATATTTATAGTTTGTCCTTAAATATTTTCCTGTTTTATCCCGGGCGACAGATTTTTATTTACTAAACACAAAAAACAATAACATAACTATTTATATAGATTATATTTTCATAAATAAAAGTATTCTACACTATGGTATCATCTGTCATATATTATAGTAAAAAATTATTTTAAGCTAGATTCTTAACTAGACACTTGACACTTTTTCTCATAAATTTTTGGTAATAGGATATTTAAATTCGGAATTTAATCAGGCCTATTTAATTGTTAATGTTTATATAATTGCATTTGCAATCAATGATAATACAATTTTAAAAGTGGTAGAGCCATGCTGTTGTCGGTCATAACTCAGCATGAATTGGGCAAGGTCATCTGGGACAATAGCACTGTCCCACAGGAGATCGAGATGTTCATGAGTAGCAGTAACCACTTTCCATAAGGAGAACTGATCGCCGGACCCAAACATTTGCCGCACCTATGAAATAAACAAAATTAAATAAATGTTGACTAACCAATATTTAAAAAAAACTATCAATAAAACTATAAACCTCTCACTTCATAATTTTGTCTAAAGGTGTCTGGAGGATCACAGGTGAAAAAGTCAATGAGCAGAAGGATGGCTACAAGCTGGTGTTGTGTGCAGTGGACGGGTCCAAGCTGAAAACACTATTGGTACACCCTAATGCCACAGGAGTTACATACAATGGTCCATTTACCAGTTTCATGAAGACACCAGGTAAGAGGGCATTAGATGCTACACTGTTTTTTTAATCAAGCTTAAGTTAGTGAATCTCCAAAATCGTTGACAAATAGAGTTTTAATAATAAAAAATATTTTTCTGAGTTGACTTACATGTCTTGGAGAAGATGTTTTGAGGTCTTGGGTTCGAATCCTGTGCCGAGCAAAGTGTTTTTGGATTTTTTCTCAGCACGGAGTCAGGAATTTGTGCCTGTTATGGCGTTAGGTTCGCCCTAATCACATAGTAGGATGGAACACAGAAGGCGAAGCGTGAGTCTCCTGGTAGCACCTCTACTTTCTTCTGGTAAAAATGCTCGAGTTTATATGCATGTATGAACGTTCCGATGACTTTAAACCTTTAGTGGTCACAGGGCGGACTGAGGTATTAGTCATCCGCTCAGTGACAGTTAGGTACAATTTAACTACCCTTAATTTGCAATTATTAAATTTAAAAGATAATTAGTTTTTGCGTTCCGATCTACAACCGGACCGTAACACTGAGCGGATGACTAATCCTCAGTCCTCCTCATGTACGTATGAAGTTATTTATTTTATCCACATTTTTGCATATGTTTGTTGACCAGCGACTGCACTAGACCTGGTGCCCGAGGCTCAACTGGCTCAAATCCTAAGTCTATCTCGCCTGCACGCGGCGGTGCTGTGCCGCAGTCGACTCAAGAAAGCCATACACACCGTGGTGGACTATGTCAGACCAAGAGTTTTTGGTGGTAAGTATATAACAAGGTATATATCAATACCAAAAAAGTATTCATTTTCATTCGTACCTATTGCGACTACGTATGAGACGGGTGGCATATTATTAAATGCCTAGTTTTGTTTTTTTATATTTTACTTTTCTTTGAGCCCAAGTGGCTAAATTATTCCGAAGACACCTAGCCAACAGTCGAAAATTATAAATAAAGGTAAATGAACTTAGACATTTTCGAATCCTAATAAAACACCAAACTCTATCCTAGCGATATGGTTTGCTATTAGTATCAAAAAAGTGTAGTTAATAAAAAGTCATATTTTTAAGCATAATGTACATAATTTTTGTACTATTTATTTACATTATCCGCCTACAAGGTGGACAGACGACCTGCCTAAAGTTGCAGGAAGTCGCTGGATGCAGGCCGCCTCCAACAGGTCGATGTGGAGATCCTTGGGGGAGGCCTATGTTCAGCAGCAGACTTCCTGTCGTTGAGATAATGACGATGTACATTATATGTCAGGCAAGCCTCTGTCGGAGTTGTCGTCGATCCGCGCGACCATCGGCTCGGCGCTGCTGGACGTGTACGCGAGCGAGAGCGCCGAGTACTTCACCGCCGGACTCATGGACGGGTACACGGACCCGGATGTCGAACTCGAGATCGCTATGTGCAGGTAAGCACACACACACATACCGACTATGACATAATCTTCGATCAAATATATACTAGATGTCCGATTAGCACTTCAAAAAAGTCTAAAATGTGTAAAATTAATAGCCGTCATACTAATATTTATGAGAGAATATACTTTTTCAATGATTTTATGTCTATGTATAGTCTTGATCGCACACTAAGATCGTGTCTTGTGTCGTGGGTATCAGGAACCTCGAGAGACTTTTCGGTCTCACAAACACCCAGACCCGAAAGTAATATTTGTGGGCCACACAAACATTTCTCTCGGTGCAGGGATCGAACCCGCGGCCTCTCGTTTCACAGGCAGCGTCTAACCAACTGCGCCACGGGGGCTTTAATAAATCTCGAATCGAATGATATTATCTATGTGTTTCGATTTTTCTGATGAGAAGTGTATTTCGAGACAAGATGAAGTGACAAAACTTTTTAGCGAGCAATTAGAATCATTTCATAAACTCACAAACTGATATTTTAAGATTTACTTTCTAAATCAGAAACTTCATGGCCAACCACGGGCTGAGCTCCATGATGAGCCTGCTGTCCATCCCGGCGCTGGAGAAGGAGGACGAGTGCAAGCGCTTGTTCGACGACATGAGGCACCTCGCCACGCGCGGGGAGTCGCTCGATAGTATCAACACGTTTATAGGTATAACTTACATATACTAGACATAGTCATAAAACTAAGTATATTACATGACCTATCTCAGACAGCAAGACGGCTGTGCTATGATACTCATACTATGATTACTTATAGTTCTTTAAGTAACATTCATATTTACAGGATTTCTAAAAAAATTTAGTTAAAATACACGTCAGTCATTCCGAATTTAGACCATGTGTGTACAACATTTATTTTTGAACGAAATCGTACCAATTTGTGTTATTCAAAAAATGTATTCGTTCTATGCTGGATAAATCTTCTTACAGGGTATTGATAGTTATCACGCACTATAACGGTGAAGGAAAACATCGTGAGAAAACCTGCATATCCAATGACGCCCATGTAAATAAATATTTATTTTATTTCAGCATTGAATGGTATCCACCACGCCGGTAAAGTAATGTCTGAAGAAATAAAGAAGATCAGAAATCCGTTGCTCAACCCATCGTTCATATTCAAGAAGGTTTTGTCTAACAGACATCAGGTGAGATCATACAATCAACAACCATTTGCCATTTTAAACTGTCCTCTTAGTATTTTGGTTAGGTCCTCTTTGCTCTGAAGGTTAAATAAATGAATAGTCACATGCATAGTCTTGACTCCACACTAAGATCTTGTGTCGTGACAATTAGGAACTACGAGAGACTTTTCGGTCTTAATAACACCCAGACCTGAAACAAATACTTGAGGATTACAAAAAATATATGCGGAGGTTAAACTCACGGTCTCACGTTTCACAGTCGGTGTGTAATCAATTGCGCGACAGAGACCGGCGCTATTTCAACGCGCTTTTAAAAAACGTTGCAATGGAACAAATGTAAATCCATTAGTTTGTTCACACGAAGGCGATAGAAAATACTACGATTTGATTTGATTTAACACGTGTCGCATCGGGTCGGGTGGCGTGGCGTTCCAGTAATATGTTTCCGCCTTTAGTGAGCCTTATACCATGCCGCATTCCGTAGAATTGTGCGATAATAAAATAAATAAACCTTGTTGCACCAGGAGCGCGACGAGCCGAAGCTGACGCTGTACCTGGCGGAGCACCTGCACCCCTCGCTGCGCCAGCCCGCCGACCAGCTCGAGTACTGCGTACTGCGCATGCGCTACGCCTGCGAGACGCTCATGGCGCGCCACGGGCTCAACGTCGCCACCGCCTTCACGTACGTATAACTACCGACACGGATCTTGAGATTGAGCTTGTTGCTTCAGATGTACAGTACTGCACTATTGAACACTAAGAAGAAAATGTTGACAAAGAGAACTGTAGACAAAGGTATTTTTCAAGGAATAGTGAGATCAGCGTCCCTTTCGCCTGATGGTAACGACTGCTCATGGACAGAAGCAAAACCGAACATTACCATTTTGTTTGTCGGGGCCTACCACCAGTGCTGTTTCTGTCTTTGTCACTCCTACGCAGTCCTATTATCTTCACTCTCAGTCTATTGTATTATAGCGTGCCTGGTAGGTATTTAGATAGTGCGCATCAGTATCACCCCCACTCGTTACAGAGCACCAGTATTGTTATTCTGTATGGACAAACTCATCAATCATTTATATCCCCGCCAAGACGAAACTAACAAAGTTGGTCCCAAAATAAAAATACGATTCAACAAGTCATGACCATTGCGCTACTTAAAAAAATAATACTTGTTTCGTGAGTCAAAAATTATTCGGCTTACCTAAAATGTCATATCAATATACTACATAAAAAACTATATTAAAATTACATACGTTATATTATAATTTGACTGTAAATGTACTGTTCATTTATTATTACAGAGAGCTGAACAGATTAGCCGAGGCCGCGACTGAAATCTTGATGATGAGTGCAGTTTTGGCGCGAGCGTCAAGGTAAGTTGAATAATACAAGAATTCCACAATTACAAAAAATGTCATCCATCTGTCATAATTCCTCTCTAATATCCCCGCCATCTTCCTTGCTCCTCTTTTCTCCTCACCAACCAATTTGTTTACAAAAATCGGCAAATAGCCGGATCCCTAACGTCAAATCTTGTTTTACTAAACCTGACAAATATAAAATGAAATTCCAAGTTCCTAATACATAATTGTCTTGCAGGTCATACTGCATAGGCGTCAGGAACGCTGAAGTGGAGATGAAGCTGGCTGCTTGCTTCGTAGAAAAAACCAAGGACAAAGTGAAGAAACTCATCCTAGAGATTGACGACGGAGAATTCCTGAATCTAGACCATTTTAAAGTGCAGTTCGGAAGGAAGGTCCTCGACACGAATACTACCCTCACTGAAAAACCTACCGCCAGAGTGTTTTGGTAGAAATGCAAAAAATATAGGTTTATAATAAAGTAAAGAACAGTCAGGGCACATAAAAGATCATGGTCAATCGTTGATAACCACATAAATTTGAAAGACCTGGTTCCAGCTGGCCTTGCATCAAGATATTTATTTGCATTTAAACTGGATGGATGGGTGTAAAAAAAAATCCAAATTAAGTTCTATTGCAATAAATTTTACACTTCAGTTGAATTTTTTAATGATATGGAATATTGATTAAAAAATGTTGTTATAAGTCAGAGAATGGATTTAAGAGTCCTTAACTATGCTGTGTAAAGTCAATATAAATGGGTATGTGCAAGAAAGACAAATGATCATGTGGTTAATAGTTATCTCTTTCTAGAAGATTCTGATTAGTCTTTGTGCTAAGATTTACAGGAGGGAATAAGTTTAAAAAAGTTTGCAAGAGAGAGACAGTTATTGGCCGTATAATAATTTTGTCGCTGTAGTCAGTTTTGTGATGATATTACTCGGTCCATTTTCTGTCTGTATGGATGTAAATAAAACACTGCTGTTAAATAAAGTCTTATTATTTATCTACTTAGTGCCAATAAATTCTAAAGTGTTCTAAAAATTAAAATAATTTTACTAGATACTTAACATTAATACTTAACCTAAGTACTATAAATTATGTATTACCTAATCAGTGCGGACTTATTTATTTCGATTACTATAGTAATTGTGATACTTTGCTAGTTAATGCAAGTTGCAAGAAGTATTTAACAAAAAAATATATCTATATCTAGAAATATTTTTGTTCTACAGTCATCTATATCTAAAATATCAATAAAAATTAAGGTCGGTATTCATTTTTAGGGAACACACTTATATAGGAAACGCCTTTCGCCGGTTTGAAGGTATCTCCGATTGTGACCTTGGTGACCTTGCCGATTTTAGCAGTTTTAGCAACATCCCTTCTCCTCAACTTAGCGCCTACTATTTTCTCTAAACTCTTCTTTGTTGCTGCAAACGGTTTTGGCTTTGGTTTTTCATCTAGGCTCTGGATTTTGGTCTTCTCCTTCCTTTTGTAATAGAGCACCTCCCAGGCTAACGTAATCATGGCCAGACCGAGGCCAAATAGAGTTGCGATGAATACTCCTCCTGAAAAATATAGCTTATTCTTTATCCGATGTCGAAAAATGTGAAAAATATTCGTGTTTTTATAAAGATATACATCATATGCAGTAGTAAAACTTCACATGTAGCATTAGGTCTCCGTCTTATAATCCATTTTGCCATTATTTTGTCCCGTTAAATTCCTATGTGCATGGTGACATTGGTAAACGGACCAGACGCGGCTGCTTATATGGTCACTATGGTCGCGGATTCGAATTCCAGGACTGATACAGTACATTACAAATTCCACAGGCTTGTATCAAAGTCCAAGCATCAGTCAAGTCAGCTATATCAAGCATAAGTCAGGTATATTCTCACCTAAACTCTCGAGAGTAATTCCCTCGGACTCGTCAGCATCGGGACACGCCTGCCGCGCCGTCTCGTTCCAATACCTGGTGAAGAAGAGCAACAACACCATTATCAACATCACTAGTCGACTACTGATTTTTTTTGTATTGCACTGAATGCCGAGACGAGGATGCCGTTCGCCTGATGGTAAGCGATACGACCGCTCATAAACAGTAGCAAAACCAAACACCTTGAATTACAAAGCAATGCTTAGCATTCCACTGCGCTCGTCATCCTGAGACCTAAGATGTCAAATCTCAATATGTGCTGTAGTTACTCTGGCTACAATGTTCTTCAATCCTTAACACAACAGTGCATTTACACTGCTGTTTGGTGGGAGAAATAGACATTGCGGTGATACCTACTCAGGCGGCCTCTCACATGTGACTGACCTACGACCGGTTAAACATTATTTTAATTGCACGCCAGTGATCACGTCCCTCTACTAACCTAAACGTCTCCAGCCCCTTAATTCTTCAAAATGTTCGCTCTATGTATCCGATCGTAGCCCAATGATTTGTTATTACTTTTAGGCTCTTAATAAAAAACTCGGATGAGCCCGGCATTCAGTTTAATCCAAGGCTTTAGAATTGATATGATTATTTTGTTCATTACTTTTACTTTTAAAATCAGTGGGTTGCTAATTGCCATAACAGGATGGTCATGTCATGGTCTCTATGTTCGTAAGACCGAAAATTCTCTTGTTCCTGATACCCACGACACAAGACTCGATCTTATGGTGGGGTGATAACTTTGAATGTAACTGTAACTGTATAAAAAAAATATAAAACCATACATGGTTCCACGATGTTTGTCTAGGAAATATGTTTATTTTTTAGGTTTCCAGAACTAGAAACATTCCTGCACTTCGCCTAAATAATCACAGCTTTCCTAGTAGGTAATAATTTAGTATGATTACTTGGAAGCCATCTGCTCCAAGAACCGTTCCTTCTGCAGCTCTAGCAGTGCCCTGGAGATGTCCTCCTGCAGCCGCGAGCCCTGCTGCACCGCGATGGCGTACGGTTGCTCCGCGAACACCTCGCCCACCTCCGTCAAGTTGCAGTTCCTGGTCACCTCGTACCTGATCAACAGGTTATCATATTGTTATAAGAAAAATACATTTTTCGAGTTCAATTTGGGTTAGAAATAAAGGTATAAATATCTCAAAAATGTGTGTGAGTACGTAAACTCATATGTACAAAGATAAAAATGTCGACATTTTCCACAGTCATGGTAGGCAAAGGTGCTACCAGGACAGTTACGTTTCACCTTACGTTCCATCACACGATGTTATAGAAGAGAGCCTTGATAATAAATAGAAAAATCCAATACCATTTAGCCCGACCCGATTCAAATCCATGACCTCCACGTTTTAATCTTACTGTAGTACAATTATGGCATCAAGGCAATACAGTAAAAATATCATAGTCGTTATTATCACGGATGTTGCAAATATTCGCATCCGCCTCCGCAAATGCGGAGCTTCCGCATAGATTTGGACATCTGCATCCGCATCCGCATCCACAATAATCAATGCGGATGCGAATGTAATACAAGTTGCGACAGGAAATTCTCAGTGCCGGCGAATGGCGCGTACCATTCGCACGTGACATTGACTAGTGGGAGCGAAAAAAATTGTGACATGATTCGACGCGTTTGGTGCACCATTTGTTTCTTGTAAAGAAATCATTAAGGACGTGTTTGTTTACGCTGCGGATTACTTATCGTATAGATCTTTATTTCGAGTATTATTGTGATACAGTGAGTATTGTGTGTAAATAATTATTTATTAGGATTTCTTTGTATTAGTCATATTATTTTTATACTAATATTCTTCATTTTTCTAGCGAGGTTCTTATTATCTGAGAAGCTAATTAACAATGTCACCACCGACAGAAAGTAATATATGGAATTATTTTGAACTAAATATAGAGAACCACGATAAGGCTGATTGTAAAATATGCAATAAAAGCTACTCTCGCAAGGGCCGAACCACCTCGTCTTTAAAAAATCATCTGAAGTCGATGCACCCACAAGAATTTTCCATATTTGAGAGCATGAGTAAACAGAAACAATTACAGAAGATAAAATCTGATCCAGGTAAGTTTTTTATGATTTTAATAAATTGGTATTTCCTTGAGGCATAGTTTAGTTAGGGTGTGGTTTAGGCGATTTTTCCATTCATTATTATTCTTTGTTGCTGCTACATAACCCCGTCACGTCTATTTCGAAATCTTAAATAAATGTTAGTTGCATATTTTTTTATGATGTCTTAATGAATTTGTATATTTCGATTTTAAGTAAATATTTAGTCTGGAAAATTGGTATATCATTATTTATATTTTATATAGGTAGTGTTGTCTCTTTTTAACATTTCGGTAGTCGTAGCCATAGGCATGGTAATGTCACACTCTTATACTTTATTCTTATGGTACTAGTTGAGCCATCTTACGGCCATTATACATAAACCACAGATCCAATCTGATGATTTCTTTTTGTTAAAGTATTAACAGATGCCGCTATGAGTGCCAAAAAATTTATAAAACTATAGCGACTTTGGCTTTTAACTGGACTTGTTTGATATCTTCTGCGTTTGACCACTGCTTCATATTACTGGATTTTGATACTTGCTTCTCGATTTAGCTTTATTTGACTTGGATATTTCTAGAATAACAATATCACCTAGGAAGTGTTCCTGGTAATGCTATTTTGAAAACATTATTTCCACTTGTGGGATTTGGATACAAATCGATGAACTGACGGCGCCAAATTGCCGTGACCCCTTCATTCTTTAGAAATTATAAAGGTACATCTGCATCATCTTGCGGATTTTATTTAAAATAAAATATTTCCAGCGACATCGACATTGAAGAGTGGCTCATCTATTACCTATATAGTGTATTGTCTATGGTCGTAGCTAATTTGACATGACATTGACAATTATTATAAAGGTTTTTTTTCCATCCCATTTCAACTGTGTTTATCAGTAATAATTTAAAAATACCTGTCCTTTTGATGTATATGTTTATTATGGCGTATTTGTTTAGGCGTTTTTTTTCTCTTCGATTTTGAGATATTTATAAAATTTAAAAAGCACGATTTTTTTTATTTCGAAAATTAAACACGCCCTTTGGTCATTACATATATGTAGATAGTTTTTTTTCCGAAATTATATGTTTATTATGTATATTTTTTGTTCAGATAAAGTTATCTCTCTACAAGAAGCCAAGAAACAACTCTCGTTAGAAGAAGTAATCGTAAAAGAAGAGAAGTGGGATATTGATAACTTGAATTCGAAAAAAATTGATAAACTTATTGGAGAAATGATTGCTCTTCAAAATTTACCGTTTAACTTTGTTGAAGGGCTGGGCTTTCGCAGATTGATACAAGAATTAGCACCAAGATATCATTTTAGGAGACATATTTTTTTTACTGATTTGGTATGCAAGGAATTATATGGTAGAGTGGCTCAAAAAGTTAAAGAATTAATCAAAAAATTTGATTACATGTCGTTCACGTCTGACATTTGGTCAGATCCAAGTTCTAGCGCTCCTCTGCTTTGCTTGACTTGCCATGGTATTGCAGAAAACTTTGTTAGATCATCGATAATATTGAAATGCGAGACATTCGATGGCCGTCACACTGGTGACATAGTTTCCGAAAAATTTAACACGATGCTTTCTGAATGGATTATTAAAAAAGAACAAGTGCATTGCCTAATCAGAAATGAAGGGTCTAATACGAAACGTGCCGTGCAATTAGCAGCATTGAATGACATAGATTGTACAGTACACAAAATACAACTTGCAATCCGCAATGCCTTAAGTTCGCAAGAAAACATAAAAATACTGAAACAAAAATGTAAGAAAATTTCGAATCATTTCAGTCATTCTACCAATGCTCAGAAAAAACTACAAATAATTCAGGATAGACTAAATCAACCTTATCTCAAAGTGTTCCAAGATTGTGTAACGCGATGGAACAGTACGTTTTACATGTTCGAGCGTTTTGCAAAGGTAAAGGATGCCCTAAGTCTTTACATCAATGATATTGAGATTGACCCTATTTTGCCAGAAGAATGGAAAATCATTGAAAGTGTTATTGAATTACTAAGACCATTTGAGGAAGCCACACGGGAACTGAGTAGCTCTCACGCCCTTATTTCATCTGTGATTCCAATAATTCAAATGCTTGAAACAAAAATTGACGACTATTTAGCAAGATCACAAGAGTTTGATCCCATTCGACAAGCCGTCACGACTCTGAAAAATGAACTTTCAACAAAGTTTTCCAGCTTGGGAGGGAACAATTTATATATCATCGCCACCTACTTAGATCCTCGCTATAAGCACAAATTTTTAACACCGGTGACTGAGGAGAAGATTAAAGAAAACATTTTGATGATGACACATACTAAAACTGACGTTATCGGTTCTTTTTATGCCAATTCCGACGGGACTAAAAGAATGAGAATGGCTGATTCTACGGAAAATGATATGGAACAACTAGGACCAGGAACATCAAGTTTCGTTAGAAAGCCATGTTTAAAAGAAGACCTTGCTATGATGTTAGATTCTTCTAGTGAAGATGAGAGTCAAGAAATACCAGATAATGGTAGCAGTGAAACGGTACTCAAAAAAGAATTCCTTTCTTACCGCTCTAAAAAAAGAGTCCAAGTGGATGAAAATCCTCTTAAGTGGTGGAGTGTTCATCGAGAGGAATTCAAGATATTATCGCCGATAGCACGAAGATTTTTATCCGTTCCACCAAGCAGTTTTCCTAGCGAGCAATTATTTAGTAGCGCGGGTTTAACTTACGAACCTCTTCATTACCGCCTTGAATCAGAAAAGACGGCAATATTACTGTTCATTAAGTATAATGCTCCTATTTTTAACTTCAATTACTGATATTAAATTAAGTTTAAAAAAATGTGTTATATAGTCTGTCGATTAAATGTGTTCTATACATAATAAGTAATTTTCATTAATAAATATGTGAATAATTACTTGATCATTGTTTTAATTCTTCATATAATATATTTATATAAGATTTTAAACATCCGCATACGCGGATGTGAGCCTTCAAAAATCCGCATCCGCATTCACATCCGCGGATGTGAAAAAATCGGCATCCGCAACATCCCTAGTTATTACTTATTACTATAGGAACTTAGGTATTAGAATCATGAATATTTGTAACTTACTTAATTTCCGCTGAATCGTGAATAAAGGCGAAATCAGCGTCTGTATGCTCGTTGACTTGCTGAAAACCTGTCTTTGCATCTGGTACCGGACCTAGAGGACAGCGAATTTATAAAAAAAAGACCACATAGAGAGAAAATAACCATTTGAAAGCTTAGTTTATACCTGAAGCGTTGATAGCTAAGAGAATATGCCCATACTGTTCCCTGATAGGATAGTCCCATACTCTGTATTGCGCTTGGTCTGACGTCGCGTTTAACGTGATTTCTTTCCACACCCTGTATAACACAATTTTATAATGAAATTTTATGCACTTGTCTTCCATCGTGTGTAGAAGAAATTACAATATTACTTTAGTTTCACAACTTTCAAATACGGAACATATTAGCACATTTGTCTCTATATGAGAAGCTAAACCGCGATCTGGAATTTCAAATCGTATCACAGTAGTATTTCACCAACTGCGCCAGATATGGTGTATTAATGATATTTTTTAATAGTTTACCTGTACAAAGTGTCTTCGGCGAATTTCATATTGATGAAGTACTGGTGGACGCTGGATCCCTCAACCACAGTGTAGTTGATGCGTGACTGACGAGCGAGCTGCTCCAGAGATGATACAGGGGTCTACGAATAACAATGATAGTCACAGGAAAATTATTGTAGATAATAATGGCAATCTATCAAAGAAAGAAATAACGAATGTCCAAGGTTATACTGCTCAATCTGTATGCATTATACGAAATGAATAATAATTAGACCGTGATTGAAATTGTGGTTGCTCAATACTTACTATGGCAACAGATAAAAATTTAGACATATACGCAGTTGCACAATTTACCTACTTCTACTTACCTACTCGAAGACAAGAAATTAGATGAAAAATATTTCGTAGATGCTAGATTTTCCACCATCAAACCCACCTGCATCCTCTCGACAGTAAGGAAAGCTGCCAGGTTAGCAGTGAAGGTTGCCAACATGAGTACCACGAACAGCCAGTACGCTGCCACCAGGGTCCTGCCTGATAACGCTTTAGGAGCCTCACCGCCACCTTGAGGCGTGAAAGACGTTAATGCGAACCAGAAACTTTCCTTTAATGTGAATTCTCTGGAACAAAAGTAATACTGTGCGTACACTTGTAACAAACCAAAAAATGACAAGTCGCTAGACATAAATACAACAATGGATATCCTATGGGAGAGAATGACGATGATTATAATGATCACGTGCAAGGGTAGATGAGCTAGCTTTTGGAACAGCTTATACAGAATGATAAAGTTTTTTGCAAAACATCCAATCACAGTATGATTTCCCAGAATACGCAGCAACTCCGAAGTCACCTCCAACAGTTTTAAAGCTGATAATAACGTGATGACGTCAATCAAGGTTATCGGTGATGAAATTGTAATGTCTCTTTATCAAAAGCCAGTTTTGCAAGGAGCAATTTAAATTGCTTTATTTTCTCACCTGCAAGGATAAGGATACGCTTCAGGGTTGTTTCTCGCGGAGTAGGGTGAGTATTTCTCCAGCAGCCAGATCATGAAGCCAGTGAGCACCAGAGCCGCTACAATGCTTAACCACACCTCGGTACGGAGCACTGTCATGAACTTGAATAATGACGTCTTTCGAATTGGTTTTCTTATTACTAAAAAAAGGAATTCAAATTATCGTATTTTTCCAGCTTCAGCTAGCAAATATGATAACAGTAATAAATAATATAATTTAATGACAATATTCTACAAAATAATTTGTATTAATTCACGAATGAGGGTTCTAAGTATATAATATGAATTCTTAGTATAAGTTTACCTATAAGAATACCAGTTTGCTCGAAATACGGTGCTACAAAATCAATAACTTCTTCCCGTTCTGCCGTCATTGTTAAAGCGCCGACGGCAATATCTGTTTCCTGGAATATAATAATTATGAATTATTTTTGAAACCCAAGTTTATAAAGTGTTTATTTCTTTTGTGTTAAATATTTAATTTACCCCCGTCATGAGATCTCCTACCACTCCATCCCAAGATCCGTTTGATAACTTTTTACCAAATCCACCTGATCTTGGTGATATAATCTCATATTCGAAATTCATAGCCTAAAAATTAAAACAATGTTTCGTTGTAAAAAGTCAATAAATTATCAAAAAACATTTTTAAAAAGGTGCATTTAAAAATACCTCAGATAACTTCTCTATAAGATCTACACAGTAGCCTTCGTATATAGGCTGTCCATCTTTATTCATCATCTGCTCTCCCGTATCTGGATCTAATTTGGGAAGAGTCCACGGCACTGCCTAAAACATAATTGGAAGACATTTGAAACTATTTGGTATCTGTAGATTGGTATTCCAAGCAAGACACAAACTCGTATAATTTATTTAAACATCATAAAACATTGTTTTTAACCATTGAACTATCAACCACAATCTTCTAACTACCATCTTCAAACTTGATATTAATAAAATATTATAAGTGCAAGACACCATTAAAGAATAAACCACAAATGGCTCACAGGAGAAGTTCCTATTCGAAAAAACATCTTCAGTGGTTCTAGAGTGACTCCTGGCAAAAGTCTATAATCTTCGTCGGCGGACCAGCTCGCTACTTTCTTCAACCCAGTGTCAGGAGTATATGACGATAATATGAAGCGAGATCGGAGGAAAATACCAGACCTAGAATAAATTATATTAACTGGCGATAAGTTTTAGCACTACGTTTGCTTAAAAAATGATTATTGTCTCATAATCGGTCGTAACGCCGAAGCAAATTTAAACAGATTCAGTAAAATAATAAAAAATGTCATACTTTGATACAATTTAAAATAGGTTGTACGACGCCATCGTAGCTTAATTCTAATCAAAATATTCCCTTAACAATCTCAAACGGAAAATTCCAAGGTTTTCTTCAAACTAATAGTGATAGTGATGACATGTCTTAATAAGCGGTTCTTAAGCATGAAACACTAGTATAACATCCACTACGCAGAAACTTCAACCGAGCTGAACCGTCGAACCTTACCTATCCTCATTCCAATAGAACATTGTCTCATTGTTCTCAGCGTCCTCTGCAAACTGCTTGTACAACTTTTCTCGGGTGCTGTTCATGCTGTTCTGCAAGTCTTCGCAGTTCACTCGTACTGTGAACGTGTGGTCTTCCAGCCTCGAGTAGACGTCGGTTATGTAGGCTATCAATGAGTTCAAGACCAGCTGGTATTTCTAGAAGAAAACATTATCTTTTTTGTTGACTTCAGATCTAGGGAAGATACAACGAACAAAAACTTTCTTTTTATTACTCCAAAGAAGTTACACCATCTTTCGAAACACAGGCATCCTGAATGTCTGGTAGGTACATGCACAGTGCCCCCAGATCTTGTTCGCAATGTCTGGTCCGGCATAATAATAACTCATTGCTTGCATTAACTATTCCGCGAAGGTAGTAATGCAAAAACATAGATCTTGTATTTGCCTTCCAACGACAAAATGCCTACGCAGAACCTATAGGTACCTATAAATAAAGAAAATATTCTTTAACCTGAATCGACGGGCAACTGCATTCCTCCTTCTGTACAGATAACCTGCAGCACTCAGCAGGGTCCACGTGTAGAAGCATTGTCGACAGAACCAACTGCGTGACGTCTATATACGACGTCTCTACGTAGTCTGTTATGACTAGATTCCAACGGTACTCTCTGCGGACTAGTTTCTCTTTAACTGCCTGTTAAAAAGATGCATAATATTCAGTGCAGAAAATTGTAAATTAGACTTCGCCCTTTTTATAATTTTTTTTATTGCAATGAATGGCGAGACGAGCATGCGATTCGCCAGATGGTAATCTATACGACCGCTCATGGACGAAACAACACCATGAATTACAAAGCGAGGCATAGCGCTCCCCATCTTGAGATATAACATGTTAAGTCTCAACATGTCTCTCTCCTGCTATAGAATTTTGACTACTGTTATTTATCCGAAGGTAGATTGCCATTATAATAATTAGCCTAAGGTTCGGTTGATATTAGTGCTGCTATGACTCAACCTTTAAACTATACCACAAGTCGTTTATCAAGCTGTGGTCTTCAGGACAAAAATATTTTTCCTGTTTTCATCCTTTCTATGGCTCACGCGGCTTTTACAAACTTCATTATCAATTGTCCTCATTAGGTCCTTAGTAAATTAGACTCTACTTACTCTCTTATAGGTATTGAGGACAAACTCGCTGTCTCCCACTATAGCGTAGAAGCTGGGGTCAGGCCTCATAGCCTTTAGGGCTTTAGCAGTCTCCCGCGTGAGGCTGGAGTGCACCCACACTCGCACATTGGAGCGTCCGAGTACCTCGTACAGAGTTTTATCTACATCTAAAGAGCAAGCAAGTAAGTATGACTGTAATGCGTTTTTTGATAGGAAACTGGTGAATAATGAATGAAATTTCAAATTAGTATTTGGGTTTTTAAAGTACGCATATTGTTAAAGGAATATTAGCTATATAACCCGCACTAGACCAGCGTGGTGGACTAAATGGCCTCATTCCTCTCAATCGCACTTTTGGTTATAGGGGAGTCCCATACCCTGCAGTCGTATAAGAGCTGATACGGAATTTTATTTTGAATATTTTCCAACTTTTATTCAATTACACACGGATAGGTTTAATTTAAAACGTAAACATACTAGCAAAACCTACCTATTTCACTCTCAAGTATGTAGGCAACATCAGTAGCGTTTCTGGACTCGAAATAGCCGTCCAAAGCCATGGCTAGTTGTTGAGGACCCAATAAAGTCCTGATCAGTGGGATACCAACTTCTGAAGCCAGGTCTTCAGCTCTCTCCCATGGAGCCCAAGATAAGTCTATTATCATGGACGCGCCGTTAGAAAGCGAAGAGCATACTGGAACAATTGCTGGTATGATAACCATACTTTTGATCAAGAAAGTTAATCCTTCTACGTCTCTACTCAAGATAATTATAGGCTTTGTTTTATAGCACAGGTCTGGCAAACGAGCAAAGCGGTCACCTAGTGGTAAGTCGTCGCTGTCACGTCGATCTCCTGTGAAACAGTGGCACCGCCCCGGACTAGCCTGCCCACTCATGCTATGTCATGACTAACAACAGCGTGGCTCTACCACTTTCGAAGCTGCTTCATTAAAACAAAGGTAAAGCCCATATTGATAGGTACTATGTCTATTATTTACGGGTAACTGTCATAATCATCATCATCCTGAGAGATGAGTACCTACTTAAGTAGTGAACGGGCGAATGACATCCCTAAAAATGTTCATACCTAGTGATCTGTTGTAGGTACCTACAGCACCCAGCGACCGCCTGCAGCTTAAACTATTTATCACATAATTTAAGGATTCCGAACTTACACATCCTATAGCTTTCTTCGTCATTTTCTCTGTCCATGAATACGATGAAGTCACTAAGTCTGACATCCGGTTTCGATTCTTCCGTTGTTTTTAAAGCTCGGCCGACTTTCTGCGCTAAATCTTCTTCATGGTTCTCAATTATAAACACTACAAAATAAGAATCCCTAATGTCACCCCATGTTCAAAATATCTATAAATACAGAATAGAATATTTTCAATGTTGTTCATTGCTGCGATTAAAGGAAGCAGCACACGTTACAAACAAATATTAAATTAAACCACCAAATTAAATTAATCTGTCAAATAATTATTGAAACTCACGGGAAGCAGACGTGATAATAATAAATAATACGATATATAATTCTATACTAAAAAATAATTACTTACCAAATCTCAAGCTTAGCTCCGACAACACACAACCCAAATTAAAAAGAAAAAGTAGGAGATACAAAAGTAAAACCATTTTTATTTGTTACAATATCGGCACTTATTGCAGGTTGCTAATTTATTAATTAGTATTGCTGAAATATACTCTTGTAACAGATACGGGATAAGTAACGTTAAAAAAATATAAAATAATATCCTTAATTTCTCTAACATTACTTCTTATGTTCGCGTCATTACGACTTTCAAATTAAATGAGCTAAGGAAAAAATATTAAATCAGATTCTTATTATGTATGCTAAAAAATTTGTTTAAAGAAAAATGTTTAATTCGGATTTTTACAGCATGTCAAGTAGAAAGGGTAATATCTCAAAATATTGTAGACACACAGGGACTTCGCTTCAAATTATGGTTTATTAAATTATTCGACCCTTGCGTGGCAAATTATGCTTAAACAAAGGAGAGGTTGTTAATACCAAGGTTGGTTACGTTACGCGCTGTACAGGTGGATACATAATACCTTTTGTATGAAGATTTATTTTTTTATATATTTTATCCGTCTATTGGTGTATTAAATTTAAAGTCAGTAGTCTATAAATAAAAAACTTACATTATTTCACTGCCTTTGGAAACAAATAAAAAAAAATATAATATCAAACATAAATTGTGTAATTATGAATGTTCATAAGCACGCGCCTGACTCCTGTACCTACCTACTTATGTTGTTATTTACTATACAATGGGGTAATTAGAGGTGGCAAGCTATGAGTCTATCGCCATGCCTAAAGTTCAATTTGGCATTTCAATCCAATCTTTGACTACGCCAACGGTACACACGCATGACACTGCTTGCAAAGACATAATGTGCTCTTCAAGGTATGAAGGTATTCGAATATTTGATAATAACGTTTTCCTATTCCTCTTCCATTATATAGTAAATCCAATTCTTCGCTACCAAAGAAAATAGATTTTATCTGTCCTAAAAATAAATTAAAATATTTTCGTAGATACTTTTCGTCTCGCTTGTACACCGTACAGTCCATGCAATATTGAGTAACGGGGCACGTAAACAGTTATAGTGATTTCGTAACGTGTGGGAGACGGCACATGTGGCACGGGACATGCGATGTCAACTATAAACTAACCTTTGAAGCCTCTTCATTAATATTTCAATGTGTACCTACTTTAGTAAAAAGCTAGATTTATCGTATGCGCGCTTCAGGGGAAAACTATCAATCTTTTTGTTTGTTTTCTTCCTAATACATTCAGGTTTTATTTATCGCAATAGTTCTTCTTTTGAACTTACTCAAATTATTATTAATCACAAAAAGGAAAATAATTATTTTGCCATTACTACCTACAGTTTTAATAATGGGCAGAAGTCATAAGTTACCTCTACAGGAAACGACGATGGAAGAGGCGCGGGGAACAGCATTTTTTTTAATGTATATCTCAGAACAATAACTAAAGCTTTTGTCTTTGCTCTGAGATGAATTTGCGTACCAAAACCTTTTAGTCTAGAATAGCGCAATCAGAATTGACACCAACTGGCAGGCCGCGCGTTCGCGTTGTCTTTCTCACACGTTCACGCCATTGAAACTTGACAGCTAGATACGATTGTCCATTGTTTATTCAGGCTTTATGTTTATTTGGTTAATTGTGCTAATTTTATTACCACGCTCTTTGGTCGCTGCAAGTCTGCGGCCAAACACAGTCCAAGGATCACCACAGCAAACTACCCGTACCTAGCGGTTTGCATCGAGCCATTTCCAATCCCTTGGACTTCAGAAGCAACTCTCGTCGGAACTTACAATATTTTATTTTTAAAAAAATTAATTACTAGCAGGCACTGGAGTCGAAACTGATGGTCATAAATAATCTCCAGTAGATTTCGTTTAAGATTTCTTCGTGGACAAATAAATAAAACTACATATATCAGCTCTTGCAAAGAATATACATACGATAGACCAGGGACCAATAAACATTTCTTCAAGCTTTAAGCCCCAATCAGCACCTTTATCATCTCAACCACAGGAAGTCCATTGTAGAACATAGGCCTCCCCCAAGGATCTCCACAATGACCTGTTGGAAGCGTCCTGCATCCAACGACTTTCTGTTACCTTAGCCAGGACGTCCGTCCACCCTGTTGGCGGGCGTCCGACACTTCGCTTGCTTGTACGTGGCCTCAGTACCTTATATTTTGTAATTTTATTACCATTCCAAAATGTGGCCGCTTATGCAAGCGCAATTAGAAATGTATTTTGAAATCACTCTAAATGCAATACGTAACTTCGTCTTGTACCACCTTAATATTCAACTTAATAATAATAGGAATTAAATAAAACCACTAATTTAATATATAATAACTATTTATGTAGGTATATAAACATTACATCGATAAGAAAAAAAATAACTCATTTACTTAAATCGCGACAAAATCGAAATAAAATAATAAGTATTACTTAAAAACAACGTACAACCTCACGCTACACGTATTCCATTGAAAACCAATTAAATTAATATAATAAAGTTTGTGATGAAATATCGCATACCGTTCACAACATGTCAAAACAAGAACTCCATCCATCGAGTCCCGAGCAGACTCAACAACTGTACTATACTAACTAGTAAGGGCCTTATTCATCAACAGTTTATAAACCTATTTTAACTATCGAATGTTTTGTCTTCTTCGCTCAAACTCAATTCGAAAGTAGTTCGAAAGGGACAAAACATTCGATAAATTAAATATGTTTATTAACTGTCTTTGAATAAGGCCGAAGTATCTGGCAGCGTGCTAGCGCCGCCCGTGTACAACATTCCACCACAAACAGTTTACTTTTATATAAAACCGCGTTTGCATTTTATCTCTATGATTTTATACTCAGCTCCACACTAAGTCCTCCTTAACGCTAAATATTATTTAACACTGCATTTTTACAATATTTGGGTTCGCTTTAGTGCATTTTGTATATTTCGCTAAAAAATCGACTTTTTCAATATTAAATCTCCACACGAAAAAGGTTTATAAAAAATTTTTCTTTCGCCCCCCGCACTGGAGGACTGAAGATCATCGCGCCGCCAACGCGAGGGGCACAGCTTAAACCGTTTCAAAATCTTATTTACATTTATCGACTCAAACCGTCGATAACCGACAGTCCACATGAGGTACGATTAAATTTTTTGTTTCATTTTTTTAATTACCTCACTAAAAGAACCCAAAGTTGCTCGAAACTATGGACAGAGCCGGTGCTCCTTCACTTACAACTACCGCCTCCGAATCTCTAAGTAATATGCTATATTATACAGATTTCCATACACCCCAAGAGAAAATAAAAATAAAAATCCTTATGCTACAATATTAAATACCACTGTAAATAAACGGAAAAATTCGCTTTATCGAAATCTATCTCACGGTACAAAATTCATCGTCAACATCCTCCGGCCCTCCTTGTGTGCCTCGTGAGTCCACGAATGATTCCAAGCGTGGACTCTTTAGAGACATGTGCGTTATGACGTCACTGTCTCATGAACCATCATATTGTACGTTTGTGAGTAACGCACGCACGTGAGATGAGGCGTACGAATCACTCTTCGCGCGTCTCACAACAGTGTGCACGTTGAATATGCCGCCTAAATGTTAAATACGTTTATAAATATTTTTGGCGTTTGTAGTAAGTAGCTAATAAAATGGAGATTAAACAAAAAAGCCCAATGTAATGTAGTCCATTATATTCGTGGGGCCATAGGTTTGATTACCATATAATTTCACAATTAAACGAAAACCCAGATTTCCTCGAGATTAAATTACTTCCCGTAAAGGTTAATTTGGTAACAATATACTTTTTCGCCATCCATAACAATGACATCTTAATATAGAATAATTAAAGAGCCAGAATATTTGTAAACGTATTCAAATCCAGTAACAATGTAAACAATAACGTCGATGTTAATAGACACAAAATAATTTAAGCTCGCGTAAATAATTTAAACATACGACGACATAACGTGCAGCGGTAATTTAATGTAAACTTAAGTTATAAGCAGTGTTGGATGACGGCCATTTATCGCAGAATATTTTTTATTTCTTTATAGATATTTTCGAACTACGGATTCCGGTACGGCTTTAATTTAAATTGTATTTTAACAGCCTCCGTGGCTTAGTCGCTTCGATGCCGCGGATTCGATCTACGCTCCAAAACAAATATTTGAGCGATCCACGGGTATTTGTTTCGGGTCTGGGTGTTTGTGGGACCGTAAAGTCTCTCGTAGTTCATGTTCCCCACGACACAAGACTCAATCTTAGTGTGGGGTCAGGACAATGTAACTGTTGGGTCTATTTATTTATTTAATAACGCATGAGGCCTGTATCCTTCATAAACTGAATATAACGATGTAAATAATTGAATAAATATTGGGTACATTTACTGCCACACATAATCTTAACCCCACATTAAAAATACCATGTTGAAGTAATGAACTACATTTTATGTAAAAGCAACCACATATTGATATACAAAATGGCCGCCATTCCCCACCGCGTTTTACAACTTAAAATATATGATTTAAAAATACTAGATTAACCAATAATCGTTTGAATGGATAAATGCTAGGCTCGGCGCGCGAGGAATACGATAATTTCGTATAAGCCAATTTATATAATTCTGTCACACGTCGAATATTGATAATAATGGCGATGCTACTCTTCGGGGGTGGTTTTATTTTAGTTATTTATATGATAAACGAAACATGTTTCGTAACACCCTTCTAAAGTATGGTGGAGACATAAAATAAATGGAAAACTCTCACAGAATCTTGCGTAAACAGTTTGTAAGGCAATTCATCAATAAAAAAAGATAATTTAAGTATGTTGTTGTAGTTTAACAACGTCTTATTTCCAACACTCTGCATACTTTTAAAATTATTCCTCAAAATATGTATATTTAACATTACCTATCATATCAGTGAATTCAATTGAAACCAAAGTTAATAAAACCTCCTCCGAAACGTCACATCGCCGTACCGACGCAAAGACAAGTTGCCAGACAGCGTTAGCTTAAAAATTATCAAAAAAATACAAATCTAGGAACATTAGAGCTTATAACTTAAAACACGTAAACTAAATAAATTATTATTTGTTTTCACATTTGCAACGCCGCAGCAAGAATCTGCAGGACACTAGGTTTACTCATTCACAAATTAAAAACCAGGAATTCAAATAAAACCAGAAGTATAACGCCCGAATACTGGAACGCAACTTAAATATAATTTGCGCTTAACTACGTTAATCCGGCTTAAATGTACTGGCTAAGTGGGCCGTGCGCTGTTAAGAGCAACTTATTATTTGAATGGCGTTCCAGTATTCGGGCGTTAAAGTCGAAACTAGCATACGCTATAGTAATACAATTAACTATTTTTAATTGAAAATATCCCTTTTCCAGGATATCGCTACTATCGTCAGCACTAAAAACTCAAGTTTTCTTAGGAAACATGAATGAAAATTCAACAACTGATTTGATGCTATAAATCAAATGTCCAAAAGTTGTCAATATATATTTTTATATCGACTTAATACAACACTACCCCTTAATGGTTTTATTACCCAACTCATATAATCTCGAACATAACTCACTCAAGCATGTACATCATTTTTGCTTGTAGCTAATAAGGACTGACCACCAATTACCGAGTGTTCCTGAGAGTCACTAGCTACGGCGCTGCACAAAAAGCGTGGAAGATATTTAAATAAGAAATGAAACATGTGTCCGCTTATAAAACAAAATTACATCATGATTTCCAGATAAATATTAATAAAAAAAAAACTATTCAATTCATTAAATTAACCAATTGTGGGAGTGTTAAAAATATCGATAACTATTTTACTTCGAGATTTCAGAATCGACGTATTGTTGTTATTTTTACGTACATTATATATTTTTTAAAGTTACAGTGTAATATATCTAAATTATATCATCAGTTTAAGTAGAGATAAGATCAGAAATAAAAAAAAAATGAATCTCCGATTTCGATAGTTTATAGACAGAACAAGACTCTAATATTCAATAAGTCTCAACATACAAGTTTATCGAAAAGATTCCATTAAAGTAAAAATACGCAATTATCGATATTTTCAACACTACGATACTAAAATATTTAAAATCAGTACCCTTCTGAAACAAACGTTTTGACTGCAGCAAGATATTTTCAACTTCTGCCGTTTATAACTTGTCTCTAGCATCTGATACCGAAAAGTATAGCGCCATACAAACTCATAGAATAACAAAAAAACCACTGTGTGAGATAATATCTGCTCCATAGTGGAAAATAATAATTGACAGCAGTTGAATACTGCCAAATTAATGTCCTATATAAGTAAATCTCCCTAGTGGTTTTTTGTCATGCCGTCTCATTGGGAAGACGCGTCAATGTACTTAAATACAGAAATTCCTAATAAACACCTTGCTACGATCAAAACGGGAACCATTCGATTGCATTATTCACAGTCAAAAAATAAAATCTGTGGGTTTAAATATACATACATATTCGATACAAAATAAAAAATATTAAATCCTTAAAATTAAAACACATAATACATAGAAAATCACTTGTTAAGTTTTAATATTTTTTTTATTTTACATATCTATTTGACGTCGCTACTTTACGACGGCCGGTTTTGGTCCTCTTTGACATTAACAGAATGGGTCCAAATGTAGGACCAAATTAACTATTTTCAACCAGCGCTAAAGGCAACAATATTTCTCCTTCGCAATTCCATTCCGTCACATATCAACTACGTCTCATAACACATCACATAATTTAAGCATCAAAAACAATAAAACCTTAAAACAATCTCATCATTTTAAAAAAAATAAACTAATTAGAACGACTGCGCATATCAGTCGAAATCCGATCTGAATGTAATGTCAAAAAAGTCCAAAAAAGGCCTGTGTGCACAAAACTATACTGCTACTTCGGTCTAAAAATATAAGAGAAAAATAATAAATAAATTGCGAATTAAAGGCGAAAGACGGGGAAACTGCTATGTATGAAATCTCATCACATTAATCCATCATCTACAATATAAACATCAGATCGTTGGAACGTTACGCCAGTACGCCAACTCACCTGCTATACCGGCTGTTGCAATTTTGAGATCAAAATTCGAAAAAGTAAAATAACATTTTATCACGTTGCAGAATTGTGTTGGTGAAAAACTGGAACGTTCGACTAATCAAAGCAATACCGCCGACTACCGTTTTAAACACTAAAAATAACAATTTGTACGTTAGTTGCACTTTTTTATTGAAAATATTTTAAAATGCTAATTTATCTCAAATTATAATTAAAGTATTACGTTTGGTGTCTAGTAAGTAGTGTCTTAAATAGAGATAAAAATCCCGACTTGAATTAGAATTCACAGCAGGAAAACAAAAATGTTAATTAGGAACTATAAATCGGAGACTTCTATTACCGTCGAAAAAAACAATCAATACAACATACCAAAAATGTATTAGACGAAGTGCCATCTCAGATCGGATGCCAAGAATTGTTAACAATAAAGAAATGAGTCTGAACCAAACATGGAAGAAATCAGACATTTAAAAAAATGTTTTTTTCACGTTGCATTATAAGACTATGTCATTTATTTCTATATCAGTCAGTATTTTGTTAGTTACCTCGTGACTGAGCCTCTGTTTGTTTTTTACCAACACAATTCGCACGGCACGGCGTCCTTATTACATGTGTGGATCGCAATCACTGTCGCTTTCGTTTGAGGTTTGATGTCAAGTGCATATTCGTAATACTTATTACCTCGAGATGGTTTCATTAGTGCACCAACATGAAAATGCGCCTATGTATAGTAATACAAATGTATGTGATGGGAGCGATTACCCATTGATATATTTATCAATTCCTTTCGTCATTTTCGCACGACCCAATTATACGTGAAATGGAAAGATATGTAGCAACCTCGTTTTACACGCGCTGTCTCACTATCGTCACTTATCTTGAGGTGACGCCTATGACCCAAATTTATTTCAGTAAAATCTAAGTTGTATGGGCACCCAATTTAAAACTCAAATATTGAGTCCGTTTCTATCCTACGTCTTGTTTACAGATTCAATCAATATCCTAACAAAGTAAAGAACGCAAAATGCTATAAAATGAAACTGAGATTGCATCACTTGTGTCCGACTCGTTCACTACCTGTCTACAGTTGTGCTTGCTGGTATTTTAAACAAAAGATTAATTATAATTAAAATATTTTTGCGTATGTATTAGCTAATAAAAACAACAAATTTACTAATATTTTCTAATCGCGCTGATAAAATTAACTATCGAACGAGTGACATAACCAATGTCCATCAAACGTCAAACGATAGCGATCACTATGGCGATGTACTCACGCACAAAGCGCCCTCTATGCACGGATTATAACATTACCGTCGGCAAGTTGGCGGCCACAGTACGCTAACGTCATTTTTCACTGCATGAAATAGTCCGGGTGCTCGGGGTCCTTCTCGAATCTCTTCGCCTCCTCCTGCATACTCTCTTTGATTTTCAATATGGCGGCCGATTCCGTTTGGTCGTTCTGATCGCCACCGGGACCGCCGAAACCTGTAGAGATATTTAACAATATAATATCTGCAATGTATTACCTATGCAACCATAGCATGAAAGAATATATAACTATTGTCCTGTTTTAAATCTTGAAGAAAAAGTATGTGAAAATTCAAAATAAAAATAATAAAGGTTACTTATTTTTATTAAACCTTTTCATATGGTGATATAAAATTAAAATTTTATACAAGGTAATATTTAAAAAAATTAGACTTAAGCTATAATTACACCGAGATTGCGTTGCCAACTTTTAAAGCCAAGTATTCCTATTCAACTAAAACAGTAGTAAAACAACTCACTTAGATTGTAATCGCCCATCCCCGAGCCGGAGTCCTCGCGCGGCGTGCCGGGCCCGCCGCCGCCCACGCCGCCCGGCGACGACTTCATGCCGTCCACGCCGCCTAGACCTGCCCGACCAAGCCTGATCAGCCACATCACATAACCAGGACGGAACGACACGCTGCGCAAACTCCATTGCCAAAACGTACTTGTGTACGCAACGCAGCTTATTTATAACAACATTTTAATGGTATAAAGATAAATATGCTCTTTTTCAAAAATAAAGAATTGGCATACGAAAAAATATCATGCATGATTCCCAACTTGGCAGAGCACTGCCGTACAAGTGCATAATCTATTTTTTCTCACGGAATAGTTGTAATATTATGGAGCTCTAAATTAGAACATGATTCAGACTATCAATTTGTAAATGTAAGTAAGTACTTAAAAAACATGATATCAATGAACGCAGGGGCGAACAGTCCAGCTAAACAAAAATGACATGAACAGAAGATACTTTCATTCGTAACCATACATACATAATATGTGCCGAAAAATAACGTTAAGCCAGAACATTATCTCATTATTTCGATCCAAGCTATTATGTTCCCGGCTTGACGTTTTTATGTGAAGTTACAGATATATTTGATTTTACTAAACTGTCATTACAAACGAAGGTGCAAAACAAATTGAAAGTTTAACCTTGTCGTATTGTTTTAGTCTAAATGGAACGGCTAGCAATACTATACATTACTATAAATAGCACTAGTTGGCTCACAAAAACCGCGAAAACTCACTAAGTAAAAAGCGCGCACACATCTACCTTTTGGCAATGAAGTTTATCCTTAAAAACTACAAAATAAGAACTAAAATAAAACGGAATTAAGTACCATCTTTACTAAGTTATTCTATTGTAAAATCGAGCTTGGCATAAACAGTACCTAATTGTTGAATATAAATATACAATATAAATAACATTGCCTGAACTGCATTAAAGTTTAGACCAATCTCAATTGCACAATATTTAAGTCAACATGGTGATTCCTAGACATTCACTTATCGATATTCCGTAGTAGTAGTTGAATATAGGTCGTCATAATCAATAACCTAAATCTATCTATAACGTATAATTTCGTTATCGATTTGACGAATTTTTCAACTACATATTGCAATTTGCAAAGTAGATTTGTTGTGAATACCCCACGAAATCTCTTGTAATTCGTAACATTTAAAAATTGGTACTATTTCTGGGAGCACGACAGTGTTCCCGCTAAGTCAAGACAACATGACCTTTTTTAACTTTAGATTACAAATGAATAAATCAAAGAAATTTTGTGAGTTAAAAAACTTTGCCACGTCGTTTAGTATAAGATAATAAAAACTAAATGCGAAAAAAAAATAGAAACAGCGGTTATTCTAAATATTTAAAACTTGCTTCATTCTCTTAGCTTAAGAATATAACTAATTAAATCTAGAAATGAAATGGGAAGACACGCTCCTATATGCAAGAAGGATCTCTTTTCATTGAGAGACAATCAAGACTTATTAGTAAACGCAGTTTTATCTCTTAGACAAGGTCTATTAAAAAAATATATTAGTATCCAGAATGAATTCCGTTCCGTAGGCAGAATTCGACGTTGGTCAAATATTTTATAATTTAAGCTCCGCTTTTATTAATCACGATTTCATTACCTACGACGAATTTATATACAACAACATATAAGAAGAGTACAAATTCCCGGGACTAAGTGCCTCACTATGTTGTCACAAGTCACTATGTCATCACATGTGTCTTTATAACGACAAGAGTCTGAAACAATGCTTAGCCCGCACCACCTAAATCACTTGTTAATGCGGAAAAATACAAAATAATGATACGCAAGACATCAATATCCTTTCATTAAAATACAAACTATGCTAGCTTATATTTCTTCATAATATTTCGATAGTTGCAGGTTTATACTTTGATAGTACAAATGTTCCCTGTATTGAAAACAAAATGTTGTTTACAACACACAGCCTTGATGATTTCGACGTCAATTATTTGATACGATCAACGGAAATTGTTGAAAGAAGCGTTAAATGTTTCACATAAGTTATCATTCGAGATTATCACTGACACCGTAGTTTATACAGATATTACAAAAAAGTGTATTATGCCAAGCACACTCATGGGACACTAATTGCGATACTAATGAGGGGTTCTGATGGAATTCATAAAAATGGTGGGCTTGGTAAAACCGACCAGCTAAGTCTAGAAGATAGGATACAACACTATTTAAAAAAACCGGAAAACATTAAATACCTATATCCAGAAGGAGACAGGAAAGCGCATAGCGATAGTTAAACAAAAAACCGCGTCTCATGACTAAAGGCGCTAATAAGCGTAGATGATCGTATCGTAGTATTAGGATATCTCATCCCGAGTTTTATTTATACGCATCCACAAATCTCTATAAACCTAGTAGAAGCGTTTGCCAGATTTTTCCCTTGAATTTGTTACGGTTTTCGTTAAGAGTATATAGGGCGTGTCATCCCATAGTGAGGGTGTTCGCACCTTCAGCGGGCGTCGGCTGCGGCAGGTGCGTCTGCGCGGGCCCGTGCTCGCCCGCCAGGGGGAACTCCGCCCCCAGCGCCCCGCCGCCCACCGGCTTCATCAGCGTGTACATGTTGTCGCCGCCTGCCCACAACCCACCACCGCATCTTTACACTCCACTCCGTACAGGGTTGCCAAGTCGGAAGACAGCGGACACAATATCTCACTGTTTATGAGCACGTAAAAGCAATCGCACAGGGCAAAATTTGGCCAGGGATGAGCGCCGTATTCTGTTTTTATTTTTACCCGAACAATGCCCTATAATGTTCAACTGTCCGGGTGAAAACCAGACACCTGGCAACCCTGGTTTTGTGTGTACTTTTTATTAATATCGGAACCGATTATAACGACTTTGATTGAAGCATAAAGACTCAAGAGTTACCATTTAAGTCGGCGGAAAGCAATTATTATTAGTATATTTATTGGATACGCATTCACCCGTTATACCAACAATAGAACAATCCCAACGTTCAATCCGTCGCTATGAACGGTTTCGATTATTGACACAACTTGTTAATTCACCAACAATATGCAACACTTCATATACATACATATCGTAATTATACTAAAAGGAATTGATTTCCCATTTTCAAATTCAAAACGAACCCAAGTAAAAAGGAACTAAGTACCATAACTAGATTCCCTGCGAATACAATGAAACAAAAGGCAGTCACTATTTCCCACTATTTATTATATTCGTTTGCATAATTCTATTTTTATGCTGTTATTGGAGAATTGCTTCCAATAAATGATTCTTAAGTGTTATTATATTTTAATTATAACGACGCCTTTAAAACATGTATTTTTTCATACGATTGTATAGTCAGTGACACAGTTTGCACACATTGTTTAGAATTTCCAGTGCGATATAACAATTAAAGCGTTTGCTGCCGACTGTCGAACTTGGCAGGGGCACTGCCGTGTTCCGTATAAACATTGGGCATATAGACGGCACACTGGAGGACCGTGAGTGGGAAATGGGCGATGGGTTGGGGTGGGGGCCGGCGAGCGGCGGGCGCACATACACTCACATATCTACTCCCAGCGACTTTCAGGTGTATACCAAATGCTATTAAACTGGGCATCATACCGGTACATGGATATAGTGGTGATTGTAACATAGAATTTTGTAATAAATAACAACATTTAAAACTATAATATCTTCGTATGACGCTGTTTTAAAAATGTTGTTACATCTAATGCAAAAATTTTCCCAATGGCTTATAAACATAGAAATCTAACACTCACAGAAACACAAATACCTCCTGAATAAGAAGTAGGCATGTTTCTGTATGTGAAGATGAGATGAGCAAGTTAACTCCAAGAGAGATATAGATCTACCAAACATGTAGTTAATAAAACTAAATTTACTTTTATGCATCACTATAAAAAATACCGATATTATACCCAGCAGCAGACACCCGTTTTTTTTTATTCTACAGCTGAAATTATCCGGCTGACTACACATTTTCATTGTAGGTAAAATCATCCGATAAAATTTTATTATCACCAAAACTGATTCAAAATTCTCTGGTGATTTTTTTTATAACCGCTTAAAATTAACCCTGTTTCCCATATTTTCTTTATGTTAACACGAATACACAATATTATTTAGAATTACATACAAATAATAGTGCCAATGGAAACAAACGAATTTATACATACACAATGTTTGCAATTAATTATGGAACAATATGATTAATGATTAAAAAAAATCAATGAAAAACGCTCTACGTCATCATCATTTATTTTCATTTGTTTCCATTTCACCAATCCGATAGATGAAAGAGTAACGTTTCAAAGAAAAACATATTATCTAGGTGGTAGATAGGAAAATACGACAGGACGTAAAAAAGCGTAACACTAGTGACCCAAGCGTGTACGAATCAAGGGTTAAGCGAGAACGAAGCAAGCGGAACAAAAAGTAAGAAATTATACGTTACAACTCAAATATATTGTACAGGACACATCTTAACTCCTTGCCGTGTTTCGACGACATTTTACGCCACGGTTGTCATTGGACGGAATTTTCCGGCACGAGAGTTACTCGCAAGTGTTAACCATATATACAAATATCTTAACTTTAAATATCACGGCAAGAAATTAATTTAACATTTATATTATACGCCATGAACGCGCGTTTTCGTTTTGTACAAAAAAATCTTCATACTGTTAAAACTTGCACTCTGACATTAGAGAATTCACAAATCAACTAAGTTTTAGACTAGTTTAAGTCTATCGAAACGTGCAAATATTTTTTACGAATGTTTTTATACAGTTCCACTTTACTTTTATAGAATATTTTATCTACAAGTAACTGGGAGGGCATCAATGGATTGATTATGCAACGCGCGTTCACGTCACAACACTACGTTGAGACCACATACATACATATACCGAGGGATTTAGTAAAGGTCACCTGGAAAACGTACATTATACAGAAATATACCCACTTACTGCGAAAAACTTAATACATTTTATTGGAAAGAGCTTTTAATACTCTCTTAGATATTTAAAAAAACTTGTTAAAAATAATTCCTTCACATAAATCATACTTTAGTAATAGTATCAAAAGTATTTCACAGTAGAGGTTTGTAGTTATCAAATTATTGTTTAGCGGACTACGATAAAATGCAACATCGACTCTGAATCTTAAAGAATACTCTTAATCACTGGCGAAATGCTACGAAAATCTATGTAATGTAGCATTCTCTCAATTTTTTTGTGTTTCAGTTCTTCAGATTATTAATAAATATAATTTTTAATTACATAATGATTAAGGGAAAATACCTCCGAAATCACTAGATTTTGTACTTTTCACTAGTGTTTACAAACAAAATTATGAATACCTAGGACAATATCCCAAATTAATAAAAGAATGTCGCACAATATCGTAGCCCGGTATTATGTTGTTGGTTGATATTTGGCTGGGCGATAGCGGACCTTATGACTTATTAATTAAACAGTCTCGCGATCGCCCACCATCTAACCAGTGTAACAGAAAGGTGTGAAAATATGTGTTAACACTTGTCTTTGGTGTACCGGGGTTTCAATTTATTTCATCTGTATATTATGTACCGATAAAGCAACTCCGTGTTTAATAATAATTACACATTTTTGTTTTTTACATAAATCATTTTTATTTGAGTATTGTAAAGTATCAATTTTATCACATTTAATTAATTTGTATAACTAAAATTCTATACAATGCCACTTTCAAACAGCCGTTAGTCACGTAAACCCTGGGAAGAAATAAAAATGTATCATGTATTTAATTATTTATATTTAAACATCCGTTTAGAAATTTTATACAAAAGTTGCTGAAGATTATTTCGTACATTGCATGCACAATTCTATTTCTTTTTAATATTTCAATTAGTATTAAACACAACCTTAATAAATACACACCAATTCGAAATACCTTCAATAATTATATTTCATTCATTTAATTACCCACCTTTACTTCTTTCTCAAATTCTTTGCATATATTCGAATATTTGTAGTACCCCAAATCCGTTCAATAAAGAATGCTACCTAAGAACCACATTTACACCATAACATTTAACACAAAACCCCGGCGCACCTCGTACCTACTGGCTAGGTATGCTATGTACCTAGCGTGTACATAACAGCTAGTTCCGTGTGTGCATGTACTCACCGGAGTTGGAGGAGTCCTGCGGGCTGGGCATGATGGGCGTGGGCGGGCCTGGCGGGCCGTTGGAGCCGGGCGGCGGGCCGTACGCGCCCGGCGACCCGCCGCTGTAGTTGAGTGGCGCCGACCCGCCGCCGCCGAACGCGCCGCGCGGACCCATGCCCATTGGCGGCATTCCTGTGCATGGTTGAAAAATATTATACCAAGACATATACAACAGATTCTGAGCATAGGAATGCATAGGAAAATATAACTTAAGAGTTAAATTATGGGTCGCACCACAAACCACAACATTTATCGAAGGGTTGTCTTTGATGAACATTATATGGCACATACAAAAATTGGGAACCCCTGTATATAAGATTTCCTTTTAATCTTTTCCATTATCATTAATGTAACTGTGTATTTGTATCTATCTGACTTTCTAAACTGATACCCACAGTTTAGAAAGTCATCTATTCAGATAAAACTATCAATATTCAGTAACTAAAATATTTAATCTCCAGGTATTATAATAATATAATTGATCTCACTCCTTGAACTGAAGAGCTTTGAGAAAGGTTACTATCTACTAAGTAGAACATTGGTTCATGCCTGGTCCCTGCGGCGGGGGTCCTCGCATGCCGGACGCGTAGGCTCCGGGGGACATGGGTCCCATGCCGGGGCGCGGCGGCGTCATGCGCGGCCCGCCCAGCAGCCCGCTGCCGCCCGACCCGCCGCGCTCCATCGAGTTGCCCATCATGCCTTGACCTGTACACACAATCAACATTTCAACATCATCTTAATATTCTTTTACATATATATTACAATCGAATAACTGTTCCGATGGATTGATCCGTGGGTAAAGGGCGCTTTAAGACGCGCTGCCTACGCGCTACATTTTCCGGCATATTTAAAGGCGCCCTTAAAGATATCGTTCATAAAGTAGCAATATGTCATATTTTGAAACCAAAAGGTTTGTTATATGCGGACTGCACAATATAACCACATTGCGTCAGAATTTATATTTGTGATATGATGAAGATTTGATAAAAGGGTGAGGCTATCCCAATACTGAGTGCAGGCTCTAGTACTAAGCAACTTGTGTGTGTTTAAGATAAAAACTCATATAATGTAAACAATATGTAAAAAAAAAATACTACAATACGTAGCTCCATATTGTAGTATTTTTCTTACATACACACTCTTAGAAGCAATAATAGTTACTAAACTATATTCATTTTTGCCTCATAAATCTAACTTAGCATTGTTGGGCACTATATACACATTTTCTTATTTTCTTTGAATTTGTAACATTTACTCAAACATTTTGTCATATACTAGTCACTAACCTGGCGGTCCATTGAAGTCATTGCCCATTCCCATCCTGACTGCACCCCGAGGCCCTCCACTGGAGTACCAAGGTCCAATGAATGGCTGTCCTGTGCCCATGAGCTGTGGTTGTGGTCCGTGTGGCGAAGGCTGTGATCCTGGGTGCGGTGCGGGAGGCGACGGCCTTAGTGGAGAGTTCGGGAAGAAACCTGGAGGCATACCGCCGCCGCCCATGCCTGGAATAGATGGATAGAGCATTATAAGTCTTGTTGTAAATTTCATAATTTAATATTTACTAATTATTTTTTTTAAATATAAACTCCCAACTTGTAGAAAATAACAAAATATGTCACTTTTTATCCATATACCATAGGTATATCCTATCTTAGCCCACAAAATACAGTAGGTAAGGTAACTAACTTTAAAATAAGAGGCCATAGCTCAATCTCTGCACCAAGGAAAAATATGGTTTGGATCTTATACTACAAAAAAATAAATATTGAATTTTTTGGAGTCCTACAACTACTATACAGACACAGACACTACAGACTAAGTCTGAATTTTCATTAAAAAATGTATGCCAAAATTTGGTCAGAATAAAATACTTGAAAGCATCATTCTACTAAAGAATTGTGTTTGGTTAAAATCACAAAAAATCACACAGTTAATTGATTTTATGCTCTAATTGAATTTTTAAACCAATGATGTTTAAACATGAGAAAAAATATGTGTAAGAAAAAGATTAAGATGGGATACATATCACATCATACACATCTAGTGTGATAGACGCACACATATAGTGTGCAAGAAAACATGATGTATGTATACCACAGAAAAAGTGTTACTAAAAAAGCAATGCACAAAATATAGTAATTTTTATATTACTAAAAATTCCCACATGGTAATAAAAGTGTCTCTTTTCCAACACTTTCATCGGAATTGTTTGTTTACCAAAGTATGTGTCTTTTTTGTTTTATTTATTACTAAGTACTTTTGGAAGTTCACTTTTCACTTAAGAAAAACATTTTTGTGTATCACACCTAATTTTAAATGGACTGATACTTGTATAAGTTTGTTTTTTATGTATTGTCCCTTGTTTGTATTTAAAAAGCTTTTAAGCTTTAATGTTACTAAGTACTATTGATACATTTCTACAAAATGTTGCTGTTACATTCGTTCAACTACACCATATATATGGCAAATATAGCATATTTATTTTGTTTATTTACAATTTGGGGACTAGATTTTTAAATGAAGACTAATGTTGACTTTATTTTATGAAACTTATTATACTACAGTGGACGTTTATTTTTTAATAATGCTTCATTCATTTGATCCCACAAGGTACAATTAAATATAGAGGATTCATATTTGTTTTAATTCAACAGCTGTTTAAAACAGAATAAAAAGAACCAGTGCACAACCAGTTGCTGTGCAAATTCCTTACCTATTTCATGTGTTCTAACACACATGTTTATCCTGACAAAACTATTAGTTTTTTTTTAGAAAATGTGGCACAATCATCTTTAACAATACAACTAAGTAAGCCAATAGGCCACAGTACGCAGTTAGAGAACTATAAACACAACATAACCTACTTTTTACTATGTAGCAATACTTTCGAATTACTGAACACTGTCTCATGGACACCAAAACACAAGTACTTCGGCATATATCGTACGGAGAATGACTAACAGCGAACAAACCGAGATTCCAGCAATAACTCTAAAACACTAAATGTAACATTTATTTACGTTACGCGATAAAATCAAGCGTGCCCCACTAATCTGATTATATCAAACAAAAAATACACATTTCGCGCTTATTATCTACAACTGATTGTACAAACCATCGTTTGGAGGTGCCGGGCCGGCATTGTGACCAATTCCGTTGACGCCGTATCCAGAATTGACGAAGCCGTAATCATGAAATGCCTTAGCCTCTGAAGAGTGTTCGCAAGTGTCCCGACGCTCCGGCGCTGCGCAGTACAGATCCCAGAACACGCACCACCACGAGTGCAGGAACCCGGGGGGCTCGCCCAGCGTTATGTTCTTCTCCCATCGTATTTCCGACAGAAAAGTCTGCGCCGCTTTGGTCGCACCAACATGCAGTAGGTACTCGTACACATAGAGTGCCAATTTCTCACGAGCCTGAGCGTCCGAAGGCACCGTGGAGCCCTTGCCCTTGGCATACATATCGACTGGAAGCCGATTTTTTTAACGAAATTGTTTATTATTTACATTAACGCTTTATATCAATAAATTCAACTACACAAAATGTCATTGATCGATGGCGACATTTGGCGTCTGTGGCATAGATAATTCAGTATGTTCTCGCTGTCCACGCAGCTGTCATAAATGTTTGTTTATGAAATGACACAGACTATAAACCGGATACCGAGTAAAACATTTTTCCAACTATAATCCAATTAATCATGAATATAGCGATGATTATTCCACCTCATTTATTTTCTCTAGTTTTTTAAAACTGATATCTAACAAGTCATGTCGATTAATAAGTGTTTTATATGTAAGGTTGACGAAAACCGGTATATCAATCGAATTTTTCATAGACAACTGTAGAATAAATGTAATTAAAATATCAAACTGAACATGGAAAACACACTTCAACTCTAGATATGTCTACCCTCCTCTATTCCCTCTTCCTTTTCGTGCGGCCGTGTCACCGCGTGGTTCACTGCCGCGTTTCTTAGAGAAACAATCAAAATGGCTATCAGACCTGTATACAGGCCCACAATCGTCAAAAAGAGGACGAAAAGATTCATCCGCCACCAGTCGGATCGCTATGACAAACTTAAGAGGAACTGGCGTAAACCAAGAGGTAAGTTGTGCTGACTCCATGCATGATAACCACATTACGATGAAACTCTAACCTAATTATGTTTACTATTTACTGAAGTAGTTTGATTTATATATATAAAATTATTTCAATTTCGTTTATATTACAAGAATACAGTGATTGCCTGAATATTTACACACAACATAACCTGAAATTATTAGGTTATACCAGCGCGGGTATTATGTGAGAATATGAACTATCTCTCATTTCGAGGCAACAAATAAACCGATTCAATCAATAAATAGTTATTTTTGCTATGAAATGTTTTCGTGTAATAAAATAATCAACTGAGTTACATTCACTACATGGATAACTGAGGTGTCATTAGATTTTTCAATAAATGCAAGTGTGTGGAACCGACCACTTTCATTTAACTGCTTGTAAATTAATGCAGAAAATTTGTTTGATACAAATTGCACTTGTGACTATAATTTAGCTGAAAACATTTACCCTCGCAAAATAATGAAGTATGGTTTTACAACTTATTTGACAACTCCTTTGGTAAATAACCTAAGATAAATCTGTAATTATGATTTGTATTTATATGCAAGGGCACTCTGTGGTATCATTCTTAATATGATATTAACAATTTGTTACCTTGCAAAATAAATTCTGCTCAACCCTATTCCATATAGCTTCATAGAGCTATCAATGGTCATTGTGGCAGATACATTATCTTTCAACTCTTAATGTACATTTTATATTATGCCTTTTATTTAACAAATAAAAAACAAAAGAAACATAGCCTTCATTTCATCAGATTTCATGTTCAATCACTTGAATAAAAATTAACCAGATTCATAAACCCAAGCATTGACTCCTTACTGAAAAGTAGTTTGTCTTAACAATGAAAGCATATTTAATTAGTCTGTGATAAATTCCAGGTATTGACAACAGAGTGCGTAGGCGCTTCAAGGGTCAGTACTTGATGCCCAACATTGGTTACGGCTCAAACAAGAAGACCCGTCACATGCTCCCCAATGGTTTCCGCAAGGTGAGATAATTCTATCAACAATTTTGTATTTTAGAAAATTATTGATTGGTTAAGTTATGGTGGTTGAATGAATAATACTTCTGAGTTCAACTATTGTAACACTTGCAATAAGTACATAATAATATGAAATAAGTAAACTATGCAATTCTTACATGGAATATTTTAATGCGAGTTATAAAAATTGAAATTTTGTTGTAATCAATATATTTTAAATAACAAATACCTATAACTAAATACTTACATGGGATAGTTGTTAAAACATAATCTGAAATGTTATTGTATATTAAACACAACAGACTTTAGTGTTCGAAAGTCACTTTAGTTGCCTATATGAAATATTCCATCATGCCATTTGCGTACCTACTGACAAAAGCGGAAAAATAATGTTATAGAAAAACATTATTCTATAACATTATTTTTCCACAATAAAAATATTAAATTACACCCAGCAGTCACATACATAGTCCTGTCCCCACACTAAGATCAAGCCTTGCGTTGTGGGTATCAGGAACTACAAGAGACTTTTCAGTCTCACGAACACTCAGACCCGATATAAATATTTGTGGGCCACACAAACATTTCTCTCGGTGCGGGGATCGAACCCGCAGCCTCTCATTTCACAGTCGGCGTCTAACCACCTGCGCCACGAGGGCAGTCATTTATTTAAAAATAAATCATGTATCCATTTACTTTGTCAGGACTACAGGTATTCAGTTATTTTTTATGTGTATTTAATGTACAAAATTTATAACAATATTGAATTATTTCCAGGTGCTGGTCCACAACGTCCGCGAGCTGGAGATCCTCATGATGCAGAACAGGAAATACTGCGCGGAGATCGCTCACGGCGTGTCCTCCAAGAAGCGCAAGCTGATCGTGGAGCGCGCGCAGCAGCTCAGCATCAGGGTCACCAACGCGGCCGCCCGTCTCCGCTCACAGGAGAACGAATAAACTAAACTTTAGTATACACTGCTGTTTTATTTAATCTTGAATATACTCATTTATTTATTAGGTCCACCCACATCGCCACCTATATAGTAAATATTACAGTATCAATGTTAATAAACATCCTATTTAGAGGCTATAAAATATAAATCAATGTTAAATGTAGTGCCAAAAAAACTGTTCAATATTTGTGCCTATTAAATATATTACACAAAAAACACGCGTAGGCGCGTCAAGCAACTGATTAAATTGTAGAACGTATAGCACGACAAAATTAAGATTTGAGATTCGTAACATAAAATATTTGATGAAACAGCTATGTGGAAAATTGTGAATTACATTTACTAAACGTCTACGATCAGCGGTAGCACCTGGGAGATCACGGATGCCTTCAGCATTCTCATAGGAGAGGTTCAGGTCCGATCACCGGAAATGCAATACAGAGTATTGCATACATCATTGCTTCCCTGTAATCCGATGATCTGAATGCCCTCAATACGTTCTGCGAAGATGTTATTATCGTGTGACGTGTACAAAGGGTAGCACCTGACACAACACTTTAGTCACGAGGCTTGCATCTGCTAAACCACTGATCCGCCGCAACGTAAAATTAAAGACCAAAGAGGTACCACTTGCATGCCAATAGGTATATTTTTGAAATTCAACGGAAACTTAAATTATTGCCTATTTTCTTTAAAGAAAAGTATTTCATAAACTACACTATGGAAAACCCGTCGTTACTTGTTAAACCAACGAAATGTGTTTTTCGAGTTCATCTTGACTGTATCCGGTTTTAGCAGGCCGGCATAATTGTAAAGGTAAGAAAGAGATAACCGACGGTCGCTGGTAAACACTATTTGGATAACGTGATCTGGGTATAATCGTCTTTGCATTGATGCCAGTATTACACAAATAACATGTAAATGGACATCTTCATTGCAGAAGAAAAATAAGCCTTAAAAATCTGCATTCATTAATGTCAAAACAGTCAGTTGTATTGTGTGGGGTGCGTGATCAGGGTAGCGTGCGCCGCTGCAGTAAATTCTACCTTGCCGAACCACTGTCAAACGGACACCCAGTTTATGCCACATGAAGCAAAGGACCAAATATTCAACGCTTTTATCAGTCCCTTTTTTGCCTCCGACACTACGTCTCCCTTTATGTGCTAATGTATTGTTTCTGATTAAACTCATCTCAAGGAGTTATTGAAACTTCAAAACTGATCAACATCTTTAGCTATGGGAACTCCACTTTACAAAATTATAGATCTCCAAAGTTTTTCACAATAATAAAATAGAACCAACTGCAAACACTAACTTTAATTATTTCATTTCACTTAATTTCCTACCGTAGCAACTCAAGCTGGCAATGACATTACCACTACATATACAAGGACGGATCCAGCATTTACGCCAGGGGGGGGGGTCATATAGTACGATTTCAATACTCGAATTCATAATAATGATTTTTTAAAGTTTGTTACAGCCGTTATGTGTGAATACACACAAACACACTTTTTTATTTTATTTATAGACATAAAAAAAAATTAATTGTGATTATAAATTTTATCAACAATATAATAAATACATTATGTCAATCTGAAGCCAACCCAGGGGGGGGTCATGGCCCCCATGACCTCCCCCCTGGATACGCCCTTGTACATATACGAGTAAGTCGTGATGAATGTTATAGGAATAGGCAGATTTCTAAAAATAAAGATTTTGATAACAGTCTAGATGCTGGATACATTTGGTATGAACCCATTCACGATGACGGCCCATTGGCAAAATGTACCGGTTATGATATTATTTTTTACGATACACGCGCCCCCGTACCAAGTACGGGCTTGTTAAACATACAGGCTGCTGTATTTTCCATGTGTCTTTTATATATTTGCTTCAAATTAACGCAAAGAAGAAAAGACGAGAATGACAAAACTATTTTACTTACCCCTTTATTATAATTAAACATGCACTATCTACTCAGAAACATATCCAGTTGGACAGGTCGAATTACAATGTTTTAAATGATTTTCGTTAATATATTCATATAATCAACACTAATAATTTTTAATTGTCTTTAACGACTTGCTGGTTGTGAATTGTGACGAATGCTAAAGATCACTATACCCACATTCTAAAAAGAAAAACGCCTACATACTTACATGATATACAAATATCAAACGCCTAATTTAACCAGTTATTTTATTAGGTCACGCCATCTAATATGATCTGAGTCACTTTGCCGATGAAGCATAAGCATCTTGGATTGCTACCCAAAATTAATCTTAAAAGGCGCGGTTTAAAGGTAACATGCTGTACAATAAAACGAAATATCCGCCATAACTATAACAAATGTAAGATCGAATGCTAAATTCGTGGCGAGGGAGCGCCAAGCAGTGCAAAATTTGCTCCTCGGTAAGATTTGTTCATAAAATTGTTCTTAGTTTCAATTGTTTAATAAAAAGTGCTGACAATTTAGATATAGGGTACCTAGTACTTATTGCTAAATTATTTTTACGCTTAAAGAAACGAAATAGTTATAATCTCGGACGAACGGAGCAATATTAGTCTATCGGTAGTGTACTTATTGGGACAACCTAGCAACGCTTTTACTTTGATTCCCGGTCGGAATATTTAGATATTGAGACTTGTGATATTCTTGCATTTAAACAGTTCATAATATGTTTCATGGTAATCATTTAAACTAGCGACAAGTGTTAAATGCTTGAACATGAATTGTATCGTTTGTTGTGGCTAGTAGTTTATGAGGTACTTACCAATTAGTTCTGCGTCTACTATATTACGCCGGTTGCAGAAAAGGCATGTGGGGTGTTGTAAGTATTTACATAAGTACATATTGGTACATACATACATAAACTCACACCGTTTTCCCCGAAGGGGTAAGCAGAGGTGCCAGGGCATCCACATTTCGCCTTGTATGTTCCGTCCCACGGGCACAAATTCCTAACTTCGGGCTAATAATGAATAGAAAATCCATTATCACTTTGGCCGACCCGGGATTCGAATCCGAAACCTTAACTTTGTAACCGTACCGTAGTACAACTACGCTAGTGAGGCAGTCACGTATTAACTTAATTGTGATAAACAACATAATAGGAAAACGTATTAAGTTCGACGTTCAAGAAAAATAACGAAAACATTTGTAACTCTCCAGACTGCCGTGAGATGGCGTTGAAGCTTCTCCACCAGGGGCAGAAGTTGTCGCGGAATGCACATCACAGCGTCAGGTTCACAAGCGACGAACTGCCCAAGTATAAATCTATGGTATGTTACCCACTTGAATAAAAGCTTTAAGTTAAAACTTCACTATATATCACATTGTTATAAAGCATGTCTTATGACAATGATTACGATTAAGAGGTAAAAAATACTTGCTCCGTTTATAATTGTTTGATAAGTTCTTTCGGTATTTAAGATGTCCAACTTCCCAACGTTATAATGATTACCTACCATATTAACAATACATACCAAAACAAAACCAAATGAATTATTGACTATGTACCCACATTGAACATCTCCAACATGGTAAATCTCAAAACAATCACCACGGCATAATACCAGCCGCCGATTCGTCAGGACTCGTCGGATTCGAGCGGGCAGAACTACGGGCCGCAGTCGTACCCTGGGGACGACTCCGGAGCACCCAGTCCTGACGCGTGCACCTTCCAGCCAGCCGCGCAGAGATTCCGCCTCAACGAGCAACGTAACTACTAATTTTCTTAACTATGGATCTTGAAATGCGTTGGCGTAAGATGTACCATTAGAAATGTTATGTGATTCAACTGTGGGTATGTTTGCTGGTTCGTATCAGGTAGTTACTGGGAATAATACCAGAAACGTATGCGTGTACCCAATACTTTGTAATTCAAGAAGCTTTGCGATCCGTTTCTCATGAAACGTAGCGTTTGTGAAGATTGAAATTAAATCATGTTTTCGTAGTGGAAGACAAGGACAAGTAAGGGACCTTGCAAAATATATATCGCTCGCATAAAATTTTAGTCTCGCAGCGTAATTATTATTTAGGTACCCTAAAACGACATATCAGTATAAGCTTACATTCTCCAGTGATATAGTTCCATAACTTAAATTCTAAAAATATCTCAAAGGTCGCGAGACAAAAGAAAAAATGTGTTGCAAAAATACTGTCAGAAGTGGGATTCGAACCCACGCCCACAGAAGTGGACTGCGACCTGAACGCAGCGCCTTAGACCGCTCGGCCATCCTGACTGATGATCATTTTGACAAAATACTACTACATAAATCGGGATAAATAACTTTAAATCTGGGGACACGGCAGTGCCCCCGCCAAATCAAACAAAAAAGCGGTATAGCCGTAACATACTTTTCTGCAAGCAATTCAGGCCAATTTCGTTGTGGATGAAAGTTATTGTGTTGTTATGCGATGGCCAATCTATACATATAAATAAAATTGAAATGTCTGTTTGTAAAGTGAAAATTTAAAAAAAATCCAACTACATATCGTTATATACACGATACCTATAACAAAAATGACCTTAGAATTTTTTTGTCTGTCTGTCTGTTTGTACCGGCTAATCTCTGAAATGGCCGGACCGATTTTGACGGGACTTGTCAGGTAGCTGATACAATAAGGAGTAACTTAGGCTACATTTATTTTAGAAAAATAAAGTAATGTTGCAATGCCCAAGTACTGTCCAGTACCGCGCGCAGATCACGCGCATGCCGCCACCGGGCCGTCACGTCGGGCGCCTCACACCACTTCTCCCACCAACGAATCAATAATTAAAATAAAAATGCAAAAACCAAAAAAAAAAACAAAACAAAATAAACTAATTAACTATTCGACGCGGACGAAATCGCGGGCACAGCTAGTTAAAAATAAAATAAAAAAGTGAGTTGCGAGACTTAATAGTTTTACAAGTTTTTTTATTTTTGAATTATATCCCTTAGTTCGCACGATATAAGCTAGGACTTTCGTGTTTTTCATTCAATGCAATAATTACAATGATAGACTACTGATGGTTTGCCATTTGTATGCGACACAGCAATGATGACAAAAAAAAGTTATAATTTAGTACATTATGGTAATTTAAAATTTTAAATATTCAACGTTCAGTACCTACCTCTAATTCAGTAAAAACAATAACTTAATAAAATAAATAATTAAAACAATAATAATAAGATAATTATTCGCATTCCAAAATAGGATATTTGGTTAAAATAGACACACATAATGGAGGTATACAATATAAATTATGGACCGCTGGCTGTTTTCGGGGTTAAGGTCTTGTTACTTAGCGTATCAAAATTTTTGGCATACTTTCAGGAATCAAGCTCTTAACTTCAATCAATCAAGTGGTGCAGCAGAGAGCTGACCTCGAATCTAACCGCATTACGCTCACTAATCTTCTGGACGAATTGAAGAGGAAGTTGAAACGACGGATAGAAGAATGCCACTTCGAGAAGAAAGAGAAGATGAAGGTACCTACGTGTAATCTCAAGAATAATAGCAAAACTAAAGAAATATTGAGAAGTAAATAATTATTCGCATTGGACTTTAAAATTATTTCAAATTGTTCATCGCGTTCGTTCATGAATAACTATCCTATTAACTTATCTATCAATAAAAGTCACACCAATAAATAAATATCCTTGAGTTTTTAAGTTTTTATCGAGCAGTACCCAATAAACTCAATTTGTTAAGACTTTTTTTCACACTCTAGGCTTTAAAGCAAGCTAACCTGAGATTGGAGAAGGAGAAATTCGGCATCATGTCGGAGATAGAACATCTCAAACGACATTTGGAGAAGGAAGAAAATCATCACATCCAACACGCCAGAGCTGCGGTGGCACAGGTTTTTAGATAACCATATTAGTCTACACTATTAGTCATTCAATACCTTTTTTACGCATGTTATTGTATTGCATCGCCTATAGATATAACTGTGGGTTTAACGATAATTGTGCCGAGTCTGAGCGCGTGTACATAGGAAACTTGCGTTTGCGAGTCTTTGCGAAAATATATAATTTTACTATTTAAGCATTCTTCGAAAAATATTACCGACCTTATTTAATACAAATATAAAAAAAGTGAATTATTAATTTTAAATTAAACGCACTTTTGTCAAAATATAACATTATATTTTGACCTCGGGCATTATTTAAAACGTAGTTAATAGTTCCCCAAACAATGTTCCCAAATGTACTGAAAGTTTGTCGAGTAATATACAGTCAGGATGGCCGAGCGGTCTAAGGCGCTGCGTTCAGGTCGCAGTCCACTTCTGTGGGCGTGGGTTCGAATCCCACTTCTGACATTAATTATGTTTTTGTTCTTTTTACCTCATATGCTTGTGTGATATGGAAAATATTTCCGCAATTTTTTTATGAAAAGGATAGTCAACAAATTGAAACTATACTAAAGATTGGTTTTTGGAGACAGTAGAGCAGCGCTATATTTTAAAGCAATAATATATTTTCTATTAATGGAACAGCCTATTATATTTCCAGGCCATACAAGGTGTAGTGACGAAGGCGCCGCCGCCAGAGCACCTCTTCAACCCAGTGTCTGTGGCCGACCTGCCCAACATGGTCAGCAGGAACGTCGCCAAGAACGCACCGTCCAAAGTTGTAAGCCAACTTACTCATTCACACTGCTATCGATATCTTTCTCCGGAAATCTTATCTTTTCCCGTACCGACTTATTAGAAGAGGCCAATACCTGACGTCTTTCAGCAACTTTCTCGAGATCCATCCATCTTTTTGGCAGCCTCCGTGGCGCAATTGGTTAGAGGCCGGCTTGTAAACGTGAGGTCGCGAGTTTGTTCCTTCACCAAGACAAATGTTTGCGTAAACCACAAGCATTTGTGTCAAGTCTAAGTGTTTCTGAGGCCGAAAATTTCTCATAGTTTCTGATATCCACGAAACAAGACTCGATCTTAGTGTGGGGTCAGGACTATGTATGGCTGTTGGGTGTATTTACAATTATTTATTTCTTGTGACAAAGCACATGAATAAGTTATCCGTCAAATCTTTTTTATGATATTGGGATGAACCGTTTAGTTGTATCATGGAATAGCTTATGCACGCTATAATAAATAATTGATAAATCATCGTTTTTGGAGCGCCTCAAGCCCTGGTACTACTACTTTTGTATGGCAGGCAGATAACAAGCTAGCAGCCGCGCGATTAATGCGCGACATCGCCGAGCTGAGACAGAGGGTCGCCCAGGTGGAGGCCAGGCTCGCCAACGAGCTCAAGGTACAAACAATCAGCAAAATCTTCCCAGACAAAAAGATGTTATGTTTAAACTCGCACAAAAATTTTATTGGTAAACTCACAGTATGAAATCCTTGCGTTTAATAAATTAATTAATCAAATAATTTTAACTTTGATCGAAGTGGAGAAAATTGAGTTTTCTCCACTTTCTTTACTTATTCTGTTTTTGTTTGAAGATGAAAAATTGAGGTCCCGTGGAATTCAGATTAAACTGTTAGTTAATCAATAATGAACTCTATCCTTCTTACTAAGCTCATTTGAATTTTTTTGGTAGTAAAATGTAATATAAATGATGAGTCCAGTGCATTTCCAGCGTAAAAGGCAGGCTGAGCTCGACATTGTGCGTCTGAGGAAGGAGTTATCAGCGACCAAGAGCTGCGTTGCGTCGCTGCGCATGCCGCCGCCCCCGCTTCGGAAACAGTGTTCCAAGTTCGCTTAAATTGTATTACATCGCATTTTACGTAGATATTAATTTTAAATATAATTTATTCAAAATATACAAATGATGTGGAAGATTTGTTGGGTTTTTTCTGTACTCTAAAATAAACCAAAAACGAAACTCAAAAAGGTGTTCCTGGATTTCGAAATGGGAAGCGAACCTGGATCGTGATATCGCTTCAGAAACCATAAGTGTGAAAGTTCAAATTAAAAAAAAGACAAATAAGTTGTTTTAATCACACACGTATGTACACAAAACAAATTTGAAATCATTGCCAACGTTACTACAATCATTGAGGTTACGACACTCTACATTTGTAACTGTGTGTTTGCAGCGCCCTGTTGCTCTTAAACGCCGTCATACAATTACGACACTGGAATATCAGACCCTTGTGCTCCTTCAAATGTATGTTTAATCTAGTTTTGTTTTTAAATTCTTTACCGCACACAGCGCAGGTGCATTTCAAACGGTCTCCGTGGACGAGCTTTATGTGGTTTATTAAGTTTAAACCTATGTCGAATTTTTTGGAACACTGGCTGCATTTGTACTTCGGCATGAGACCAGTTTTCACCTTACTTTCTGTGCGAATTTGAATTTTTCTTTGATTGCGTAACCTGAAATTGATAAAAGAACAATCGTGGTCTATTAATTGGAAAATTATCACGAAACGCATCAATCGAATATAAAATAAGGGAACTAATGGCTAAGCTTAATTTATCACCTGTTAGCCCTCAAGTCAGCTTTCACGTGCAATTCTAAGTGTTTCTTCAACATAATAGTTGGTATGGCCAAATTACACCTCCTGCAGACACCAGTTTTCACAGAACTCTTCTTACATCGAGAGCAGATAAACGTATCACACCCCTCTTCAGGAACCAACATCGGGTACCGTTGGCGGCATATATTACAAGTAACATTAGCCCTTTTCAAATCGCCGCCTTGTTTCAAAGTACTCTTATGTTTACGGTTCCTATTTTTAGTCGATGGATGGGAACTCTTTTGCGTACGAAACATGACTTTGTTTAGTTCTTTGTCAGCCACGTTGTAAGTGTGTTCTGTTGATGGTTTTTTGTGGAGTAATAGGGAATATTTTGATTTCGATGTACCTGGAATATAGAATATGATAATAATTCATATTCATCATGGTCGTGCATTAAAATCGATACAAAACTTCCTGGACAATACGTACGTTTAATTTCTCATTGACTTGGGAATTCTATTTATTTGACTTATGGAACTTATATAAATCATATAAGTCATACTTTACTCGTGCCTGAACAACATTTGATTAATAATATCCATAATATATCTAGTCGAAAAATTCAATAGGTGAGTATTGCTATTTGGAAACCATTATAATTGATGCTCAATTTTACTACAAACTATAAAATCCTTTATGAGTCACATACATTCACTGGGTGGTTTGTCAAAAGCTGCGTGTACGAGCGCTCGGAACTGCTCTGTGGTCTTCAGCTGGCGCGCGCACCAGCCGCAAATGAGGCAATCTGATGATGTCACCTGCTCAGAGAACAGGATACATCACAATATGCCTCGTAACTATATAAACGTCTGGTGAAGGAATGTTATGATTTGATAGCCTGGCTGATGAGGAAGAACATTCACTACCGACATAGATCGTTTTGCATGTAATGCGTTCAATTTATAGGTCCTCCAGCTATTCAACTTTTGATCCTTCGAGCAGGATTTTGTAAATGAAGTAAATTGAATAGATATGTAAATGTTTTCCTCTGTATACTGGACATGACACTGATTGAAACAACGTATGCAGGACTCGAGTAGATATTAAATTTGAGTAATGTTATTGATCGATTGATTAGAAACAACATCTAACAACACAAATTACACGCATTGAAGTATTATACTAAAATGTTTGTATTGTGTCTCTGCCATCCCTACGTAAAGTATAGACACTGGGTTTCCTCACGCCTCACTGATTCTCCGTGCACTTTGTATGGCAATAAGTCCCTGACCTGCCTACTTTATCCGAATGCATCCATTCACAACTGCTTATCCATACCGTAACTCCAAAACAATCGTATAAGAGTTGATCGTATCTGGCTTCGACTCCGTCCCAAACATATGTGTCTCTGAAGTTTCGCAAGCTGTCATCGCCACCGCAGAGCCTGCAGCAGCGGGCGGGAACGGAACAACCGTCGCCGGAAGCATGGGCGTGCACCGTTGCTGTGCCCTGTTAGTATTAGTGGAGAGTCAATAAAGCTTTACGACTTAATTTAACATAGGATCGCTAACAAAACATACGAGGACTTGTACTGTATTGTTCACTTATCAGGCATTCATTATTTGTTTAAAATATTTAAAGGAAATAAGTTTTACGAACTTATTTACATTCTGGCTAAAAATAAACATAACGTACTTTATTTACAAATTTATTTAGCTTCTGTTTTGTCCACAACACATTCATTTTGTTCAATCTTTAAAAATTAACGCTTAATAAAAAAAGTTTAAATAAATATAACGGAAATAAGACGTCTAAAATTACTTATAATTTAGAGTCTAAATGACATTTGATTTCAATAGAGTTTTTAATTCGGTTTTTAATATGAACATATTTTGCAGTTAGGACTTGTGTAATAAATAATGGAAAGAATTAAACTATAAATTGTTAAAGAGATGGTCCCGCTCTCACACCCACCAGTCACCCCTACAACTCCTGTAAGCTAGGAGTAGTTATTTATTCTTTGACCAGGAGTTGGCGTAGCACACATTTCGATAGATGATAATGGTACACAGTTAATGACACCGAGCATTCAGAATTGAAGCTCCGCTAGTCTCTAGGAATGTCTAACTCGTCTTTAACCTGCAACGAAATCAATGTTATCGTTGAATAAATGAGAGGAGTTGGAAATTGTTGTGTAGACATTATGCCTTAATAATATGTATTTTTATTCTGATTGAACTGTTCTCATGACTGTTCCTGAGAAAAAAACATTGACACCAATGACCATCGCTTTATGAAAATTAAAAAATAACTCTCCATTGAACGTCAAAATGTGACAGTTGACACTTTTTAGTCGTCTGTACTCTGTGGTTGACACTTGACAGTTGAGAGGTCTGTGATGTGATTGTGATTTAGAGAACAACAAAGTTTAAAAGAGTTTATCATCATTTTCCATGTTTTCGAAGCTACTCAGCGAAGTAACTGATAAACAGTGAACTTCGTCAATCGTAATTGAAACAATCAGTGTAAAAAACTTACCACAAAATGGGTGGGAAAGCAGAGAAAGGCACCCCAAAGTATATCGCGAACAAAATAAAAGCTAAAGGCTTGCAGAAACTGCGATGGTACTGCCAGATGTGCCAGAAACAGTGTCGGGATGAGAACGGGTTCAAATGCCACACCATGTCGGAGTCGCATCAGAGACAACTGCTGTTGTTTGCCGACAACGCTTCTAAGTACATCGACGCGTTTTCTAAAGAGTTCGCTGATGGATATCTGGAGTTATTGCACCGACAGTTTGGTACGAAGAGAGTCAACGCTAATAAGGTGTATCAGGATTATATTTCTAACAGGTACATTGTTGTTCCTTGTTTATTGTTGACATCAGTTTATTCTCTGATAATAATTGCTGTTGCCCTTTGTTTTTCTTAGAATCAAGGTTATAGATATTATGCCTGTAATCATGATCATTCATAGTTGCTTTCTTACCATCATATTGTTGTGTATGCTATGATAATAAATATTCTTATTCTTACAAAAATTCGTGACCTAAACTTAAAGGAATGCCCTATAAACTCATTGCTTATTATTCTTTAAAAAGTTTGTATGTTTATTTATTTCATCATTATTTTTCAGGGATCATCTTCACATGAATGCAACTCAATGGGAGACATTAACAGAGTTTGTAAAATGGTTGGGACGAGAGAGCAAGTGTGTTGTTGATGAAACGGAGAAGGGTTGGTTTGTCACATACATAGACAGAGACCCAGCTGCTATTGCCGCTCAGGAAGCCAAGGCCAAGAAGGAGAAAATGGACAAGGATGATCAGGTAACAGAAACATTCTTGTTTATTAGGTGGCAGATTCATTGTATCCAAGGCGCTGCAAGTACAACAGCTTTGTATATTTCTGTAAAATTATGAGTTGATAATAGATTGTACATTGTTGAGATAGTTATAATCATTTCAATAGATACCATGAGAAAAATGTTAGTAAACAAAAACTTACTGTATGTGATCATCAATTTTTAATTATATTATCTTTATACCTGTTATATTCAATGAAACGACTCGAGTGTCAGACAACAACTGAAGAGAATTTATTCAAGTGTAGGCACTTTACAAAAGAGTATTATATATACAACATCTTCCCCTGTAATAAAAGTAACATATACAATTTAAAAGACAAAACTTAAACAAACAATTAAACATATCGTTATCTAAACAAATACAAAACCAAATATCCTAACCTAACAATTAAAAAGTGAATAGAATAAAATTTAATTATTTGATATACCAAAAACAATATATTCAAGACATTGCCATACAGAGATAGGTAGGTAAATAAAAATAAGTTTAATTAGAAGTTTGGCCAGTGATACGTTGTTCAGCAATTTTTTTCGCTCTGCGAGTAAGAGGCCCAGACGTGGGTATTTCTATTCTATTGCTTTTATTATCATAATTTAATTGTGCCTTTCTATGTTCAGTACTTTCATTCGCCCTAGCGCCGCTTACATCAGTGCTAGAACTGGTTTTCGATAAATTAGTTTTATTTTCACATTTAATTAGATGGCGACGATTTCGCCGGTATCTACTGCCAGTGTTATTTTGTACGATATATGATCTAGGGGTGGCTGCCTGCTTCATAATTATTCCTCTATATTTAAGTTTTCCATCTAAAAAAATAACTGGGTCACCTTGTTTTAGTTCCGGCAAAGTTTTAGAATTTTGGTCATAATACTTTTTTGCATAGTTTTGTTTCTTGATCATAATTAAATATTCAGATGGGTCGACCGGTTTTGGTTTAAGAATACAAGGGTTTACAGGTAGCTGACAACGAAGTCTCCGACTCATCAATAACTGTGCAGGCGAGCTCAAACCATCCCTGGGCGTGTTTCTAAAGTTTAAAAGTGCGAGATAAAAATCACCCTTACTGTGTTCTGTTTTTTTTAGCATATTTTTTACTGTCTGTACTGCACGCTCACTTTTACCATTTGACTGGGCATAACGTGGTGATGATGTAACATGATCAAATCCCCACGTTAGCGCAAAATTTTTGAATTCGCGACTAGAGTACTGAGTTCCGTTATCACTAATCAGCACACTCGGAATGCCATGACGCGAAAATATTTCTTTCATATTTTGAATGACCTCGTTAGACATCAAATTATTTAACTTACTAACTTCGATAAAATTCGAATGATAGTCTACCAAAATTAGGTAGTACTTTCTTTTGTACTCGTGTTGTAAAACCAACACTGTTATATTCAATGAAACGACTCGAGTGTCAGACAACAACTGAAGAGAATTTATTCAAGTGTAGGCACTTTACAAAAGAGTATTATATATACAACAATACCTATGCAGTTAGAATATTTCCCGTTGCACCCAACTGATTCATGGGTACTTAGTATATACACACATATTTTGGTGTCACAAATATACACACACATATTTTGTCACTCTAGTATACCTTAACATCCAATATCTTAGGGTGACTAGTGCAGTACAGTGCTTGAGAATTGACAGTCTTGACTAGTCTTCCTCCTCTTTATGGGCTTTGTGTGATGCTTCCTGTCACATAAGCAATACTTTAATAGACCATATTGTAACTGCCCATAGGAGAGAATGTTGGAGTTCATTCAAAAGCAAGTTGAGCGTGGAAGGAAAGAGGGCACCAGGTCTGAGGAGCCCACATACACTGAGTTCAAGAGGGAAAGCAGCCAAGAGAGGCTCACACTCAGTCTAAACTTGAAAAGAAAAACTGAGGGTAAGTAGGAAATAAAAAATCAACAATGTTGAATGTAGCTTACACATAAGTTTATGGCATGTTCTTTTTGTAATGTAACACAGATGGACATTTCGTTATTTTAGAATTTGCTTCATTATAATTTATACATTGTATCAGTCTAAACTGTACATATAATCATAATACTTTTTATAATATGAATAGGTAATATGCTTTTATATTTCAGATAAAAAACCAGACCTTAAAAGTTCAGCTTTAAAATCAATAAAATCTAAAGAAGAAAGTTCTTCTAAAAAGCAGAAGACGGAGGATGCTAAAAGTAAACAGTCAGCACTTGATGATATCATCAAAATGGAGGAGAGAGCTAAAGAGAAAGCCAACAGGTTTGTCTCTATTTTACAAGATAGTGTAAAAGAGACAACATAAAATGACATAGTCACAATACCTTAAGATAGTAAATGTTGCAGATTCAATATTCATTATGAAATACCCCTAATACCCCATTCTTTGCTTGTTTAATTGCGATAAATTTAATGGCGAGATGAGCATGCCATTCGCCTGATAGTAAGAGTTACGACCAAATGACAAAGCAATGCTTGGCACTCCACTGCGTTTACTTATACGTTTTATTACTATGTTTATGTTTTTCTCATCCATAGCATATTAATATTTGGGATTGGGATTCAAACATATGGCAACAAGAGCTTTTAAATAATCAAATGTTTATTTTAGAAAAGACCACTGGCTCACAGAAGGGATAATTGTCAAAATAGTCACAAAATCGTTGGGCGACAAGTTTTACAAGCGGAAAGGTGTTATCGAGAAAGTAATTGAAAAGTATGCGGCGCAAGTTAGACTTGTCGATGAAAATGTCAAACTTAAATTGGACCAGGTAAGGCCCTAATTTTATTTCTAATTTTAAAATCTATTTTTTTTGTATTAGTTTAACGGACCTTATACATAGACATTTGTAAAATCTATTTTAGTTCTTGAATGTGTTATCATCTAAGCTCAAACTGAATTAGAAAGGGACAAAACATTCGATAACTGAAGGTTTTAAAACTGTTTATGTATAAGGCTGTAAATAAATAAATAACACCCAACAGTCACATACATATTCCTGACCTAACACTAAGATCAAGCCTTGTGTCGTGGGTGTCAGGAACTACGAGAGATTTTTCAGTCTCACAAATACCCAGACCCGAAAGGAATATTTGTAGGCATTTCTCCCGGTGCGCGGATAGAACCCGCGGCGTCTAACCAACTGCGCCACAGAGGCTGTCGTTATAAATCAATCATGTTTAGAAATATACAAAATCATAAGTTATTGAAAAAATTGACGAGTTTAAGAAAAACGCTGCTAGGATCCTCAAATGTTGCAAGTGTATGAGGAGGGCTGTAATAATTTACTAGTTACCTAGCTTAGTGTTACCTCTATTCTCGACAACAAATTCGAATGTTCGAATTCACGTATCAAAGTTTTCCAATTCTAAAAACAATACCATTCTCTATGAAACTTATCATTTAGTTACGAAAGTTACGACGTTCGACAGCGGATTCGAATATATTTTTTAATATTTATGCATATTCGTAAAGTTTTACGTACGACGTTCGAACATTCATCGTCGTGTCGAAGTATAGAGTAACCTCTTGGCAAGTGAGAGTATCCACTTATTATTATATTTTGTTGTTACAGAATCATTTGGAAACAGTAATACCATCGCCGGGCCGGCTGGTGCGGTTCGTGAATGGCGCCTACCGAGACAACACCGGCGTCTTGAAACAAATAAACACTGACAAATTCTGCTGCGACGTCGAGGTATTTTCAAAATATGCATTTATAATTCAATAATAGTTAAACTATGAATAATGCCTGTATCTGCCTTAATTCAATTTCTTAGATTTAGTGTCGATTGCTCTTATTTTTGCAGATCTCGGAAGGCGTTCTCAGAGGCCGGTTGGTTTTGGGAGTACAATATGAAGACATCAGCAAATTAGCCTCATGAGGAATTTTATATAAAGTCATAGTGGTATATTGTGTTTTATTTATACCTTTACAACAGTATAATTGTCTTTTGGGCTGGGTATTAATTAGTCAGAGACTAAGGATTCCCGACACACCCAAATTTGTGGATTACACAAATATTTGTCTCGGGAGTCGAGGATCGAACTCGCAGCGCCTTGTTTCACAGCCAGTGTTTTACTAAGGCACAGAGGCTCTTGGAATGAAAAATACCGTCAATTATATAGTAAAAGGTTAAAAAGATAAAAATAAAAGGTTAAAAAGATAAAAATAAAAGGTTAAAAAGATAAAAATAAAACTGCATGTAAGCTCAATAAATCATTCATTTCCATTTTTAAAAACGAAATAACATCCATATGATTTGATTACGTAATACAGCATAGACAAGTACATATAGAAGCGTATCCTTAATGTGTAATATAAAGTTCATACAAAATATGTTTCAACATGATAAAATATTTATAAGGCCACTATTTTAATAATTCGTTCCACATCTTTACAAGTTACGACGTACGGACTGGTAAGTAATTTTATGTACAACATGGCGCGTTTACATAATAACATTAAATATAAACAATAAACAATTAAAAATCAAATAATGTCAATTAACCAATATTAAAAATATTTAACTTTCGGCATCAGTAAATATGATATAAGAGATTGCATAGCTCTATATAATATTATTTTTAATAGGTCTTGTAAACATGCTCTGAGGAAGAACTTATTTTCCAAGTTGATAGTTTCTATGCTTCAAACCGCCATACATTAGCAATTTAAAAGTTGTTCCGAAGTCAGTACGTCATACATTAAAAGATGCCGTGTCTTTATCGACTGGTTTTGGCTTACAATATAACTACATAGACAAAGTACATTTATTCCACAGTATAAGTACAATATTAACGGGCAGTGATTTAGTACTAAACAATGTCAGTGTTTAAAACATATTCATCGCTGACTTTTCAACAAGCACCTAAGTTATAAACTGTTTGGAACCGTTACATTAAGGCACGTTATTTGGAAGTTAACGTTATTTAACTTATAAAATAACTTAATTTGTCAAGTACAGCTATTAATTAAAATATGATTGTAAATAGTAACGGATTGATTACACCACACGCCGAATAATTTTATAGAACGTGGCGCAGCGATATTATTATTTTTTTTTCAAATTTCAAAATGTCCGTCATCAGTGGTTTGAAGTAAATCCGTTACTATTTTAAAACATAATTATAACAATGTAACAACATGTAAAATACTATAAACTATTTAATCTTGTGAGGGCTTACGTATTTAAATCATTGAATATTCATTACAAAATTGTATAGGCATTGCGAATTGTATATTAAATACTTGTTAATTTGAATTGTAAAATGGCGTCGGTCAGGTTCAAATATAATTAAAAATACTACGATTTAGCACACATGGGGCTTTGGGACCTGGTTAATTATATCCCAATTTCAAAATGGAGTTTTGATCACCTGACCCGCCCTAAATTATCTTTCACAAAACGATACGAACCATATCGCTAGTCCGTAATAAATGCTATAACGCCTTCCACATACGGAAGAGAGCGTGTTTTACACAACGGTGATGTATCGGTTACCGTCCCAAAAATAGTTACAATATAACTATTCGCGCTTGGTTTATGTTTGTCAACTTTCTTCTATAATACACCAGACAATGTCTGAGCCAAATGAAGTGATATGCACGAGGTTATGAAGTCAATACATGCTGAGACAAATGCAATTTTACATACTAAACCGTAACTATTACCAAGTGAGATATGGACAATAATTAATGAGCAGAAAGAATAGCTCGTTGTTGACATTTTTATTTAACAAAGGCTTGATAAAGTGCGCATTGTTTTATTGCACACGTGGCTTGTATGAATCGTGAGACAATAGTTGAATTAGATGTAAAATGTTTGTAACTATTTTTGGGATACATACTATGGGCAAAAGGCGGGAACGTGTCTTCCATGCAAGAAATAAGTACAAAAACGAATAAATTAAACATTATAGACTAAAATCTATTTTGTTAAAATTGCAACAAATGCTTTACTAGGTAAAATTATTAAAATACTACATTTTTCACTTATATTAACATGCAATTATAAAACCCCGATTCGTGTTCTTAACACTAGTTTTGTAAAATGGCGATCAAATTGAAAAACAACTTCTGATGAAGAGTAAGGAAGACAACTGAATATCATTTACTACCTTTAACTGTTTTTTATCCAGAATAATACACATTTTTATAGAATTTTTTTTTTGTTTGCTATTTATTTTGACTGAATGTTTTTCAAATCGTCGCCACGATGAGTATATTAAGTTGTTTATTTGCGCGGTGATTGCTCAACGTGGTGTTACTGTGAGTGTTACTTCTTGAGGAGTCGCTCCTCCTCGGGGTTGGCCAGCTCGTCCTTGTCGAGCAGCGACTTGAAGGTGGCGTTGGTGTGCGGGCTTGCGGATGATGGGATGTGCTGCGGACACAAACATTCATATATAAGTTGGACAGATATACTGCTATTTTTGTGTTCAAAAACTTACTGCGGCATACTTCCATCATTAATTTATTAATTAAGTAATTGACTTATGGTTACGATGTACGTTATACAACTTCGAACTTTTACAGAGTAGATACATTCGTATCGTATATAAACTTCGATCGTCCGATGTTTCGAACTTCGTTCGTTCGTTCGTTCGGATGAATATTGTAGGGCCCCAGAATTAGTGAATTCCAGTGCGATTGTAATACTATACATAGTGGAGATTGCCTTTTCCAAATTAATTAAATCATACTATAACCTACCGTTTAATACCTTTCCTTGACTTTACCATTCTAGCAGCGTGCAAATTAAAAATCGTTTTAAATATATTTACCAATCACTTGTATTATTTGGAATATTCGTATATACGAGTAATAGATTAAGATTAATTTAAAAACGAAAAATATGCTTACCTTGTTAGACAAATCGTCTGACTCTCGTACTTCTTCAATTCTGTCTCCCTCGCGAAGTAACTGTAATAATAATAATAGCGATTAATTATAGGATAAATACTCATTGAATATTGCCATTAATGGTCAGTTTAAGATAAAGCCATTTAAACTGATAACTGAAATTATGTTGGAATAAATTCTAGATTAGTCATATTTTAACGAAATTCAATTATTTAGATTTTATACTTAATAATATTCTCCGCGAATTATATATATATATATATATATATATATATATATATATCTGCTTTCAAGATGAAAGCGTTTATATTAGTATTACGCGTTTTATTTCACAACACTAGAATAAATTTAACTATCAACATATTCATACCTTGTCTACTTCAGGTTCGATTTGTTCGTTGGTGCCGCCCTTGTTGAGAACTCCTTTCTCCATCAGAGTGGCGCGCTTGGCGGCCAGGTACATGGATCTAAACAAATAACACAATCTTTTATATCTCACTCACTAATTAAAGATAACTGATACATATTTCACAACCTAGATATTGGAAGCATAGAATCAACACTTAAATGAAAAAATTGTAATTTCACTGCACTATTTATTTCTTGTTTGTTTATCATTACTACTTGTTAAAAGTAAGAATTACATGATAATTAATTTGTGATTCACAGGTATTTTGGAATGAGGGTGTTTGAAGGTGCAAAACTTTCTGGTAGTTTCTGATTCCCATGACACAAGACTCGATAGTAGTGTGGAGTCAGGACTATATATGTGAATGGGTGTATTTATTTATTATTGACGTACTGACCTCTTAATAGTAAGGTAGTAGAGTTCGACGATGGCGCGTACGGAGTAGTCTGGCACGAAGGTGTGACGCAGCATGGAGTCCATGTTGAGGTTCTGCAGCGAGCCCAGGCTCGACGGCGCCGGCGTCTCAGCTGCACATATTCAACATTGTAGCATGGTTCTTGGATAAACCAAGTTTGTATCATAAGCCTTGCAGAAATGCATATTAAATTCTCAAAAAAAAAATTCAACAGATTAAAACAATTTGTCAAAGTACAAGCAATGTTTGAAACGAGTTACTTTACGTTATAAATGTAAATATGGGTTATTGTTTTTTTTAATTACTCCAGAGTCTAGCGCAATCGTAAGAATATTGATCAGAACTTAATATGTCGACACAAAATATTCGGTTTAAAAACTTACCGAGTCCGACATTCTGCGTGAGTGCCTGCACGCCGAAGTAGGTGAAGGGTCCGGCCTCGAACACGAGGTTCTCGCGCCCCACCGTCACCTCCACGCGACCCTCCAGGATCAGCACGAAGTAGTCCACCTGGGACATCATAACATCGTCATCTATTAGTAACAGCTAGCAATTTTGTCTATTGGACATGTTGAATACCGACTGAACAATCCATTGTCCCATTGAATCAACTAGTCAACTAGTCTCTATAAAGAGATAGCGACTTTTCATTAGTCACAAGTACCATCATCATTCGTCATTGATTACAAATTATTTCAAAAAGATTTTCTGGTTTGTAAGAGCTGTAACATTTACTGGTGGTAGGTCTCTCATGTGTGAGAGGCCGCCTGGGTGGTTACCATCCCAATGTTCATTTCTTCAAACAGCAGTATAAATGAAGTGTTGTGTTTCGGTTTGAAGGACATTGTAGCCAGAGTAACTAATGGATATATTGAGACTTAACATCCTATGTCTCAGGATGGCGAACGCAGTGGAATGCCAAGCATAACTTTGTAACTTATGGTGTTGCTCAGTTTTGCTGCTGTCCATGAGCGCTCGTATCGCTTACCATCAGGAAAAGCATGCTCGGTATGCCATAAAAGGCACTAAAAAAATCCAAGTATGTGTGTGTAGTGTGTACTAACAGGCTTGCCCTCCTGGTAGACGTATCTCTTGAGGTCGTTCTTGTCCTCGTCTCCGCGCAGCTTGATGTGTTGGATCACGTCCTGCTTGAGCAGGCGACGCAGCACCGTCTCCGATATCATCTCCGGACGGAACGGATCCACGCCTGCAGTCATACAATTATTATATAGGTAAATAAAAAAAATGGAACAAGGGGTTAATTTAAAAAAGGTCCAATTAATCACACGAAAATAACAATAGTAGTTTGTAGGTACATTATGCTGTAGCAAAGGTAGGATACCGTCAAAAAAGCTTTGAAGATATAGAATTATTGTTTCAGTGTAGTACTCAGACACAGTAACTGGCTTCGATCAAATATACCCTAGATTATAAGTAACGGCCGAAAAACGGTAAGAGAAGTAAGAGCACAAATAAGTGTGTGCTGTTATTTATTTTAGTATGGTCCAAAACATAATAAATCTTAATTTAAAGGAATAAGGTTTATTGTTACTTGAAGTCGATAGTAATTTAAGACTTTTTACTACATCTCGTAGTTTGAAATTCAAATGTATAAGTATTAACAACTTCGAACACTTAAGGCGTGTGATTTTGTTCCGGATATCCGGATCCCTGTATTTAGTATATATTTGATCGAAGGTAACTGGTTCATAATTTATTAGTTCATATGCACTAACAATCTTTACTACCAATATCGATGAAGAATTTACATAATTATCTAATAAGCGTAATTATATCTGAGCAATGGGATTTTTGTTAAATATTATCTACCTACTTATATATTACTTACAAGCAATTTTTTTAAGTTTATTAAAATAAAGACTTAGTAAAGAGTGAGACTCACTGGTGCTGAGGAACTGGAAGGTGGCGAGTATGAGCTGCGGCGACACGTGCACGCGCTGGTGCTCGTGGTGGCCCACGAACGCCGCCATGTCCTGGAACTTGTTCAGCGGACGCGTCAGCCGCTTCTTCGTGCGGTTGTCGCCTGCAAAATAACATATTATTGTGAGTATACATAATACAATAGCTAAACACCAACTTCCGCCAAACGGCAGTGTGAATGCGCTGTTGTGTTCCAGATTGAAAGACATTGTAGGCAGAGTGACCACTGGAATTAATGAGACGTAACATGTCTTAGCGAGGATGTCCCATGGATGGATTTTGTTTCTTGATGAAACGTCCAAGACTTCAGTAAGCGATACGCGATGTCGGATTCGACTAGCATGGGAAACGTTTAGAAGCATCCTTTGTTCGTTCGAGTTGTCGGCGTGGAATCGTCAACCGTGTGTCACCATTGTGACAACTGTCCGCGGGATACGGCTCAGCACACTTTGGAGGTGTGTCCAGCCTGGGACGGTGAGCGCAGCGCTCTCGTTGGGATCGTTGGTCGGGACCTCTCGCTGTCGGCCGTGGTGGCATCCATGGTTAGCAGCCCGAGATCTTGGAGGGCGATGTCCCAATTTTGCGAGAGGGTGATCTCGCAGAAGGAAAGAGCAGGGAGGGAGAGAGATCGATCCGATCCCTCTCGTCGTACCAGGAGACATAGGAGACGCCGGGGGGACGATTAACCGGTGACTCCTGCCCTGTAGACTGGGGGCTATTTTAAGAATTCCACCACGGTATCCCCTGCCTGTCGTAAGAGGCGACTAATGGGGGCAATGGTAGTCGCGGGCACGCAGCGGGGGGCTGCGTAACGTCCACTAATAGCGACTACGTGAAGAAAAATATGTGAGGTGTGTCGTGTCGCGACATTGTGCAGGATCGGATCCGGCGAGGCTAGGGCGCCTAAGCCTTAGGAACCCGGACCCGCTCCAATGCGCTGAAGAGGTTCACCGTGGGGTTTTTGGTTGGTATACCGGTGTAGGAATTTTGTTAGGGACGCGACTCAACGGTCACCTGGATGTTAACATCCATTCCGGGTGGTTCAGCGTTGAGTCGTAAGACCGGCGAAACCAACATAACCGCCTGCCTTTCCCCCAGGCAGCGGTAGCGATAAACCGTTTTTCACCGCGATAACAAAAAAAAAAAATCCTTTGTTCGTAATATTCAACGCAAGAGTAGCAATTATGACGCTTCGTTCCACAAAAAATGTGCAAATCATGAAACTTTTTGAATGTCACGAAAATATACGGTCTTTATTGATGAGTGGACGTTGCTCGTAATATAACTTACATATGCTTATGCGTACGTTATCCTAGCGGAAACAAATATCCTACTGCAAGCATGTATCCAATGCATTTATTACAAGTGATATTAAAACCATGAGGGAATTCCCAAAATTTCGAATTATACTTACCTACTCGGCAGATTGACTTGCATATGGTAAAATAATGGTTTCAAATTGTTACATCAACATACATAAACTCACGCCTTTATTCCACAAGAGATCGGCAGAGGTGCAACCAGGACACCCACATTATGCCTTGTATTTTCCCTCTCACGATATGATCGAGCCTATCGCCATATCGGGCACAAATTCCTAACTCCGGGCTGATAATGAAAAAAAAAAATCCAATTTCGAATTCAAACCCGACACCTCAGCTTTGCAATCATACCATATTATACCTGCGCCACCGAGCAGTCATAATTTGTATTTCAGATATATTATACAAAAAGCGTTCGAGTAACTCAGTACCGTATTTAGCCTCAAGCCTAGCCTATTTTATAACTACGATCCAAATCTGATCTAGCCATTTCCCTCGGAGATCGCTCACTCCTCTTAGTTTCAGCTTTGGGGTCCCTAACAACCTGGAAAGTTAGAAGCTTAATGTAGTGGTACTCACTGATGACGTCAGTCTCGTCGACGATCTCGGCCTGTATCATCTCCTCGATGACGTCCTCGAGCGTGACGAGCCCGACGGTTTCGTACACGGGGTCGCCGTCGCCCTCCTCGATGCGCTGCACGAACGCCATGTGGCCTTTGTGACCTGATAGAAAGGAAAATATTGGGCTTAGATTTGCTTGGATGGTTCTAAATACAATTACTCCTAAAGTATAGAAATTTAAACCTATAAATATTTGTGAGGCCGAAAAGACTCTCGTAGTTCCCGATACCCACGACACAAGACTCGATTTTAATATGAAGTCGGGAATATGATTGTGGCTGTTAGGTGTATTTGTTTTACATGTTTCTATGTAGTGTTTGGTTTGATTTTTTAAATTTCCTTAGAACCATGTTTATTTTTGTTGTTTTGTATAGCATTTCTCTAGTGTAACAATAAGTATTTTTCAAGTGTAACAAGTACCATCGTCTTAAGTCATTGACTTGAGCGTGCGTCATTTACACCGATCTAGTTTGATAAAATACCACCTCTGGGAGGACCAAAAGTTTCATAAATAGAATCCAATAAAAAGTACCGACTTCACATCGTAAATTATTAATTTCGATATAAAATCTAACCAAATAGCGAAACATTGCCAACACTGGTGTTGTGGACGAAGAATAAAAATACGTGTGCGCGCCGCCCGCTTGCCAAAAAGATGGACGGGTGAAAAAACACAGACGATACGCGGCAAGGTCGTACTCAATCATACAGTACACGCCGACAGTCTGTTTAGTTGGGAAATTAGGACGCCAGCCCTTTCGAGAAAACGTACATATCTACATATTACATGTCAATATTTATGAGCCGTTGAAGGGCTGACATACCAACAGATGCTTGTCAAATTATGATTCATTATCTAGTCTCCAGACACATAAAATACTAGACTATAATATACATGTACGTTTCGTTTAATGATCCAAAATGTAACGAAGTTATTTGCACCGTGGCGTAATTTGACAAAGTGCCTAACGCTTCCCCTTTTGGCACCTCACAAATATATGCGGTAAATATTATATAATGTATTTAGCTCCCGGAGAAATGGTGCTTGGATTATGTTCCGTCCCTAGAACTCGTTTGAGTCTATCTACATTACAATTTAAAAAAATAGCGGCCAATAGACTCGCCATTTCAAGAGGTGATGTCACTATGCCAGTCGCGAAAACCCAAATAATTCGCGTCATAAATCTGCCGTACATTTGTACGTTCGATCCAGACCGAGTATCCTATAGGCGGGCCTATTTATATGATAACGTAATTTAGTAGCGCCAGTAAATCATGGCGCGCGCACGTGCGCAGCCGATGCGGCCGCCAGACATTTTTAACGGCCTTATTAAAATTTACTGCTTCACTAAACTCACTCACAATTCACTTACAAATATTTGTATTCGCAGTCATAGGCCTCATTTGGGATGGTGAGCAATTTTGTGTCAAAGCATAAAATGGTAGAAGTTTCCTTTCAAACTGGCAAATTCCATTTGTAAAACAAATAGTAAGGTGTTAAGTCATTGAAGACAAAGTGCACCGTTAAATTTTTCTATTTGAGCCAAAATACTAAAATACATTGGTCTGTACCCATCATCAGAGTGATGGAGTTTATTTGGTGACATGAAAATATTTTGGCACCGTATGTGTTCATTAACATTTTTCGTAGATACTTAAAAATATATTTTCAATAATAATTGACTTTTAATTTGCAGTTTTACATATTCCTACTAAACATTTTACAAACCAACAAATCTATCGTGGTAGTTAGCGTTATTCTAAAACTAACCTTCCTTGAACTGCTTGAGCATGACGTCAAGCGTGACGTCTTCGAAGACGAAATTGCAAGGGTTCTGGTAGTATTGGCAGAGTGTGCGTAGTGGCGTGTTGTCGTCGGGGTCCACAAACGCCAAGTCCTTGATGAACAGCACCGTCACGATGTTACCGCGAGCACCCTCGTATACCGGGATACGGGAGTAACCTGGACAATAGACATGCATTCTTTGAGTATTTTGAGTATCAGCTTCACATATACACTAGTGGCTGAATTAATAAACGATCTCGAAAATAGACCAATCGGGTCAACGATTTATGGATACGCCCACATTTGATGTATTTTGATTAGTCTATTTTTAGGATCGAAGAATAGGAAGGAAGTGTTAGAATAGGTTGATGATTTAAGTGGTAAGGTATCCCCAATTTATATTGCTGAGTTCGATTATGAAAAGATCTTTCAAGATTTATATATACATAGGTATGTGTCTAGGTAAAAACATAAAACAATTGGACATGCCGCGTCGATAAAAAAATCTATATATTTCAACCATACAAATTTCCACATTCTAACCTCAGTAATCTAAAATCTATAGCCAAAGTACAAGAATAAGTGTATAGTGGTGCTTACCAGACTTGACAATCTCTGACATGGTCTCGAAGTCGAGCACGCTGTTGATGGGCAGCATGAAGCAGTCCTTGAGCTTGGTCATCACGTCTCTAACAGTCTTCTTGCGCAGGTCCAGCGCTCCGGAAATTATGTTCACTTCCTCTTTGTCCAAGTCGTTCACGTGGTTTGTCACCTACATTGTTGAACAATTAATTTATTATAATAATATCTAAACTTTTTAATTAACTATAGTATTTTTTGTTCGTTATTTAATTGTAAATCCCTCGTTTATTGAGGACTCAGTACATTCTAGTTACAGCAGGGTAACCAGGGCTCCCGGCCAGAGAGGTCATGCTTATTACTTACCAATAAGCGTGTGATAGCGATCATGTAATTTTTCTAAGAACTTATATTTGTTAAGAAACGATTTCGACACATTGTTTCATAGCTCTGCTAAGATTCTACAAGTGGCGCCAGTCAAGTTGTGCAAACTTTACAGTATCCGACAGATGGCACCACTTTTCGGAAGTATATTGTTATAACTGCTGTGTCACACAGTTTAGTTCTAATAGTTACTGTTAAATTAAAGGGAAGGATAAATAGCAATTTTATCAAACGGGATAATTTCTTAGGGATAACCATAGAATAGTTTACTCAAGGAAAAAGACAAGCCTTAAATATAGGGGCTATACATATAAATATAGTTGTATCTACATAATAAAGATAAAAATTATAACATTGCATTTGATCGATTATAGGCGTATACACAATGTATGCAATTTTTACGATATTTTTACCATTACGCAAATAGTCACGTATTTAGATAAAGATTATCACGATGGATTTCAGGTACATACAGATTAAAGTATTGGTACAGCGTTTTTATACTTATGACATTCGAAGTTTTTATCATCATTGATTTCATTGTCTCTGATGCAAATTAAGAAGGCGTGTCATTGATGCTTAATGCTTATTATAGAATTTAATGAGAATTGCGTTTTCCAGGTGCTAGTTTGCTTATCACTGGACCGTAACAATTTATCTAGTCTACAAGGGCAAATTAAGGCGAAATAAAAGCGCTTTTTGAAAATTAAATGAGTAAAATGCAGGTTAGAAGATTGTTTAAATCCTTCAAGTCAAATTTATTTTAAATGGAGATATACAAATGCACATAATTCTGTAAGTAAGATATTTTTTTGAGGTTGACGATGTTCAGCATTAAGCTATCAAAAAGTAATACAGTGATCGTTGGGGTGATACTAGCTGTTAGAGTTTGTACTTATTCTATTATATTTTACCAATTTCATCTTGCTCGCGAATTGCCGAAAATAATTAAAAATCTGCAAATTTCAACGTACACATACCCGGACAAGTTCCTTCAATCTTTCCCTGTTGTAGTGCGTTCCGATCTCCTCGCCTAGGAAGTAATCGAGCAGTTTGCTCGTGGGCCAGGCCAGCGGCGCGCAGATACCCATCACAATCTGTTCAACATAACACGAGACATGACAGATGACAATTCTGTATACTCTACAAAATGTAAGAAACTGAGAAACTGCTCCCAAAAATATAGGGGTGGGTAGTGAGATAGATACAATAAAAGAAAAATAAGAATTTTTCATTGCATTTTCTAAATTGGGATGGTTATGTTCGTTATAATAAGCGGTTTTTGATTAAAAATCTCATATACTGTCTTAAATCTTCTTAAAAAACCACTCTTTGTCCACTCACCTTCATAATCCAGATACTCTTAGCACCGATCAGCAGACCGTGTCTGGCGCAGATAGCCTGCGGAGTGATCTCAGCGATGAACACGATGGCCAGCGTGGAGCCGATGACGGCCACCAGACCAGACGTCAGGTCGTCCAGGATCACAGTAAACGTACTGTTCACCGCCACGTTACTCAGCAGGATGGTACACAGGAGGTAGTTTCCGTGAGCTCTTACAGGCATAATAGCCCTGGCGTATCTCCTCTCCTTCTCAGTACCTGTGTTGGCAATAATCTTCAACTCGGTTCGATCTAACGCCATCAGACCCAAGTTAAGACCGGAGAACAGCGAGGCCAACATCAGCAGGATAACGATGAGGACCAGCGAAGCCCAGAGAGGCAACAGTTTGTTGTGTGTGGCGAGAATCTTCCACTTCTCGGATCCTTGGTGGATAAAGTGGCCACCAGGACCGTTTTTGGCGCAGATGTAGAACTTGTAGTCGTCTAGTGGTGGGGGCGCTACTAGGGTCAGGAGTGCGGAATCATCGAAAGCTTGATCTACCTGAAATGCATATTTAATGTTAGCTACAGCGCAATAAACAATTTTAATTTTTAAATGATTGCATGTTACAGCAATACCGACCTCTGGATTTATGTCAGAGAAGACCACAGTATTAACTAATATTTTTCATGATAACTTACAAATTAGGGGCTCCCTATCACGTTAGATTTTGCATTAAATCTATGTTGCATTGGATAACGCACACAAGATTCTTTTTAATGACCCTGCAAGCTGCATAATTTATATTTTATAAGAAAAATATAGTTACATACCTTATACTCGCCGGTGAGCAGATGATCGCAAGTATTGCCAGCTTCATCAGGAGTATGGGTGAATGCTATAATAGTATCATTTGTTAAGCCTTCGCCGAAAAGTCTCATAATAAAATTGGTGTCTCTGAGCACACTCGGGATCATTCCGTCCACATTTTTAGGCTCCTTGTCCGACTCTTCGACTCTTAAACCCATAACTTTGACTGGTCCCGTAAAAATAGGTTTATCGCTGGCTTTTGGTCCCAGACTAGAATCATTTGAAGTGGCAGCAACAGCGTCTCCATCTGTGGTGACATTAGCCGAATCAGTGGCTGCAGCCGTCCCGTCAGTGGAGTTCGTCGCGTCGGGTGGAGCTTGACGTTTTATACGTTTGCCTGCATCATTTTTTTTAGCTTCGTCTGTCATTGCTAACAGATATTCTATTTCGTCAACGTTGAGTTCACTGGCATTATTAATCTCACTATTTTCTCGCTCTATCTGGTACTTTTCTATTTTACGAGGTGGATAAGAGAATGTTTCTATGATGGTATCTGCCAATTCTTCTACATCTTTGTTGACTGCAACGTCGTTGTGATATTCGCCCGGTGATAATCCCCCTGTTCCGACATCATTTTCAATACTGTTTTGTACTTCTAAGCTCTCGATTTCATCATATAAATTGTCGTTTATATTAGATCTGTAAACGAAAACAATGTTAAATAAATATTTATAAACAATATAAAAACAAATACAATTCGGTTTTGTGGGTTACTCTAAAAAAAATCATTTTTTTTAAGTTGAATCTAGTGGTTGGAAATGTATCCAACATTTTCCAAACTATACGTAAACCCGAATATAACCATGGAATAATAATGGGTACTTTAACTTGACTCGAATTTTAGCCCCCTTTTTTGCAGCCAGTACTTAATTTATTTTATTAACAATATGGAATATTCTATACTATGATTTGACTCAAAACTTTCGTGTACACAACTATCAGTCTCCGATAAGAGTCAAAATTGTTTGCACATGGCTCTAAATTCATAACGTTATTCTACGGATCACTATTGTAATTTCGTGTCAACAAACCCAGATTATTTATTGACATTGATGACGACCTTATGCGAAATATTCAAGAGTTCTGTCTGTTGGTATATTAATGCTGCATGCAATCATAGAAAATTCAGCATGTAACTTAATATTTTTTTGGTTTGCCTGATAGATGTATTAATGTTCGTAGAATAACCCTCCTCTTCTCCTCTTGTCGGTTCAAATTTTATTTAAGATTTAATGTAACTCGACTACACTGATTATGTATGGAATACTCATAAAGGGATAATCCAAAAAATACGATGTCCTACGACAGATGAAATATTCATTATTCCCGGCCAGCTATACTGTTTGAAGGGTTTTTGAATGGCATATTATACATTGACCCTTTAACTAAATATCCCGTTTTCCTGTTGTAATGGACCGACGCGCGATATTGGCGACAAACAATGAATCATCTCATTAATATGTACGATTGCTGTTTGCCGAATTCTCACTTCCATGTGCCGCGATATCATTGGTGGCGTAGTATGAAGAACACTTAGCTTCAAATCGATTTATTGAGTTTACAGCCTTGGAATTAAAATGTTGGAACATACTGAGTAAAGTTTTCAACTTAGGCATTGCACTGATTATCCTATCCTATCCTATCCTATATTATGCTGACTTAAAAGAGGAATATTAATCGAATATGTTTATAACAACAATTTAAAAAAAGAGATAGCCTGGGCAACAAAACTATTCCATCTTCTAAGATATTATTTGCTTGCAAAATGCAATGTTTTGTCCATAATTATAATAATCTTAACACGTTTTGCAAATAAAAACTTAAATAAAACCATGCTCACGTACGAGCAGAAGAAACAAAAACAGACAAACAATTAGTGAGTGTAAGTATTGGGTGTAGCGCTACGTTATCGGGACAACGAGGTCACTGTTTCGTCTGTACGTGTCACTAGGTACATGTTTTATTTTATACTTTGCGTATCATGGCTTATTTACTTGAAAAAAATCCTGGTTTTTCAAAGAAATTATAGTAAGAAAAATTTAAGTGAGGATTTCCATTCGTTGTTTGCCAAAACACTGAATTAATTCTCTCTATTTTCAATGGATACGTTTTCATTCAATCTACATTTCTCTATTACCACACTATTTCTCACAGTATCAATCAATTTGACTACGATAATTTTAGTTCCATGCTTTTTATCTCGTATAGATTTGCTACTATTGATGAATATTTCAAAGGCGTGTTTTTAGTATAGTAATTGTACTGCTCGGTTTATCAGTTAAGGGAAACGTGAGGAATTTTGCATACCTGAAGCTTCTGACAAAAATATCTAAGCCGTGTGAACAGTGACGATCAGCAATTATCACTAAGTTTTGATGGTAAGCCAAGGCCTAACTTGGGAGTTAGACCTTGGTTTACCAGTTAGGGATTACGCCTTGGCTTTTACTTGGCTTATGGAATATATGTTGGGACATATATTCCATACCCATTTTACTATCATATAATTTTTAAATCAATGCACTTCAAATGACAATAGGACTTAGCATACAAAAGTATCCCCGCTAAGTGACCTCACCCGTCCCATTTAGCGGACCTCAATCGGTTGTTTGCTGTGACAAGCACCCATCCAGATAATGGGCGGCAAGTGTGTCAAGTGACACTTCAGATACTAAGTCTGCGGAGGGTACACAGACGGCGCCTATGATGCCAACTGGACAATCACCTGAGATATCAGACTAAAGGCTTACAAGTTACATCAATGTGTGGAGAGGCTATTGAGCTACGGAGAATCTAGGAATAAGATTGCGATAAAATTGTTAATAGTGTTGTAAAATTGATAAAATTGTTAATACATTGACTCTAAGCGGATTGAGGCTATAAAAAATCATACTTACTGATAGCGAGATTAAGATAGGACAGATGTATAAATATTTGAAATTCTTTGCTTCATTACTAATAAATATAAAACCCTATTTCAACAAGTGAAAACCATGCTAAAAAGTAAAAAAGAACTAAGTCTAGCTGTTTCAAAGAATCATGAGTCCAATAAAATCCTTATTGGCGCAAACATACTTTCGTCTTTGTATTTTGAAATATTAGTATGGGTGCTTCGCGAATTAGCACTCTGTAAGTCATCATTCATAGAAATACTGAAATATTGACAATAAATAAGTATAATAAGCCAACCCGCTCTGAGCCAGCATGGTAGCCTACCCACTCTTAATCGTACTCTAGGTTGTAGAGGAAGCCCGTGCCCTGCACTGGGACGTATATAGGCTAATACAAGTATAACAAATGTTTGCTCAACCCAGTAATTTTACAAAATATTCTATACTTTACTCCAATATTGTTTCTCAGTATACGCGCACGTTATAAGTTTAAAATCATCCGGCCGCATCTTATAATGCGAAGATCAAAGCCTCAATTGATGGACTGCAGTTGTACGGGAGGATTGCCTTCCATAACACCCTTTGTAACATATTCCATAACATAAAAACTTTTGCCACTCCGCTCGAATAACACGAGCTTATTCAGGGAATTTAGGTAAACAATACTTATATCTAGTGCTGGCTCTATACCACGTCAACATCTCTGTAGAGGCTAGAGCGGTCAAACCTTTCCACATGCTCAGCTGGATTACCTACAACCTGGTCATAGCTTCCTATCCCTTACTATTAAACAAAAAAAATTGAGACCAGTTAGTCCTAACATAGTGAACACTAACCTATTGCTAAGAATAGCAATCTTAACGACGACAGCATACTCAAATACAAAAAGAATCAATTATAATTGAGGAAGTATCGACAGGCAAGAATTAGAATGGGAATCGAGGACACCGACACATAATACGCGTCGGGACTAATTAATATTCCCAATTATTTTCTTGATTAGCTTAATTTGGGACTAAATTATTAAGCTGTGATAAAATAAAAGGTAGATAATTATGAGTGGGTACAGCACTAAATATAAGAGTGGTAAAATCTTGCTTTGCCAAGCATTGTACTATGAATGGGTCGACACGTCTCAAGTGGTAATATTATCTCACATGAAACTTTTTGCCAATTTAAGTAGTTGATAGCGTTACATACTTTGAATTGCCGTCTATTCATATATAAGATTGCTGGAAGTGGAGGTTCAACAATACATTTTTTTTTTGCCTTCTTTCTTCTCGTTTTCCAAAAATTTCGAAAAGTGGACATAGTAGCTAATTTTAGGAACGCCTCTCGGGTCCTCAAGTATTGTGGTTATGGAAGGCGGTTATCCACTACTATCTGGTTTAAATATGCTCGTTCGTTTTTCGGACGTCCAAGTATATTTTAACAAAAAATAGCTTCAGATCCGTCCCTGCTCTCATAACGTATAATTTATCGCGATAACTGATAAATAACATGCGGCTAAATGCGTATTCTGCACGCGGGAGCCGACGGGGCCATGACGCTTGGATAGCGGCGATCGCACTTTCATACCTCAGCCATGACGCCTCGAGGACTTAGCAAGTGGAGGTTTAAAGATAAATAAATGAATATTACGGGATTCAACTCCCTTAATTGAAATCGAATTATAAAGCAATCACTGTAATTTAGAATTAATAAATAGCTCTAAACCAGAAGTCAATTTTTTTTCTGAAACGGTAAAATATTTTTTTTTTAATATTTTTATTATTATTTATTCAAATCATGTGTGCCAAGTATACCGGCGTCTACTCAGGCATTTCCGTATAATCGACATAATATTAATAGATATTCAATGGAAATATGCAGGCGGCATACGGTATTGCCACACGATTAAATAGAAAATCCCGAATACACACAATGTAGTGTGTGAATGAAATACGCGATTGTTGTACGAAGGCCGCGGCCTCGGACGCACCGGCGCCGGCTGCCATCATTGTTAATACTGTTTTCGATTCACATATACAAAAAAAAATAACGTCCAAACATTTATAAGGTTTATTAGGTTCACCAGAACATATTAATCTTCATGGCAGCTCAAAAGAAAGTATGTACTTTTCCTAACCGTCATAGGTTATATTGTCAATCATGTTGGAGATTTCATTATTTGTTTCCCAAATTATTTGAATATCAGCGCAACTAGTATAAAGTGACATAATACGATCTTATCTCGATATTTTAACACGACACCGGCTGTGAAAGATATTATGATACTATAGTATACTATATATATGCTATCCATTTCATACATCCTAAACTCGAGACGCAGGCAACATGATATGTAATTAGTTCCACATTCCACAGTGAATTCGTCTCAGCGGTATACGTTAAGCGCATTTATAAATAAAATTAAGACATACCAAACGAGCTAGACTCTACATTAAATCCTTTGCGTTATTATGAGAATAACATGAGTGTCGCAGCACTAGCGTTCCATTAACACAACAGCACGTGAATGTTCATTCAGTCATTCATTAAAGATAATCACTATTAATAATAATAGCGGCTAGCTCGCTTGTTTACTGGCCTGTTGGGAGCTAAAATTTCTATTATACACCGGGACGCGTGCCAGTTGGTTTTGTTTAGACTATTCATAATGTTTTATATATACAGTACACAATATAAGTGTGTATGTACATATTTGCTTACTGGTTCACGGCTTAATAATATAATCTTCTGGCGGATGTTATGAATCTGGTAAGAGAATTAGAAGATATTATCAAGAAATTGAGTAATAAAATATTAATATTATAGACTTTTGTCATAGGAGTTTGAACAATCTGTACCCTATAATATTATGTCAATGTTAAAAAATATCAGCGATTGCTCGCAGCTTCTCATATTGTATGTTAAAGTATAAGTGCCGTTATCAAATGTATAGCCTGTGTTATTCTAACGAATATGTTCCCAACCTTTTGTTGTCTACCGCCCCTCTTTACAGTAAAAAACAAACCGACGCCACCCCTCACATAATAGTTTATTATACAAATCTTATATGTCTTATTATGACTATCAAATGCACCCCCTCATTTATCTTTGTCCCACTACCTCCCCCATGAAAAACTCCAGCACCTACCAAGGTTCAGTTTCAACAAATCCTCCAACCTCCGTGCCGGAGTTGGTTAGACGCAGCGGCGGCTGTGAAACGGGAGGCTGCGGGTTCGATTCCCGTAACGAGACAAATGTTAGTGTGAACCATAATTATTTGTTTCAGGGTTGGGTGTTTGGCATACGGGAAATCTGTCATAGTTCCTGATACACACGACACAAGACACGATCTTAGTATGGAGTCAGGATGATGTATATGACTGGTGTATTTATTTCATCCGTTCAACGTCAGTAGTTTTTGCGTGTTAGTGAGAAACATTCCAAATTCCCTATAGTCTTTATTATTTAAGTAACATGCAATTAGATTAATATTGTCATTAGCACTTTTCTTTAGTGAAACAATTAAACGTAATAGTTATGCTAACTCAGGAGATAAACGTCTCAAAGCATAAGCTTATTTCCTGTCCTGTCTAGTGGAATTCACCAGGAGATCATTTTTACGGCCAGAATTAAAAAAAAATCTCATACAAGGCTATTTAAATTGTTTATAAACAAAATTAGGATATTTTTTTCTTTTGACCATCTCTCTCATCTATCCACAAGATGCGAAAGAATTTATAAATGTCGTGCTAAAGATAACAGCTAATGCTTGTATTTTTATGATATTGTTTTATGACTATAGGAGTATCATAAAGATAAACACATTTTGATATAAAAGAGCCTTGCGTACATAAACTGATTAAGAAATAAATTACATAATACACAGCGGTATAAAGTGTCAATCATTTTGCAGACAGCCTTGGGAATTAAGTTTCACTGCATCGAAAATAAAAGAAAGATCTAAGTTACAAGCAGCGACTAGGCTTTAATCGCGGAATTTCTTATTACTTAGCGATTCATTAATCTAATCGGCAATTAACACGAAATCCGAATTATTATTTTTTCTCTTTTTTTTTTTGTAATATAAACAATCGTCATTCTGATGCCACATCACTCACGCAACGTTGAATCAGTTATGACAACGTTGGCGTTTTCGAATGTTATATTCAGAAATAGCCCAATAACTTGCTATTTCACTGGCTTTATATTCGGCGCCACGCGCTCGGGCGTCGGCTGCCACTTGGCAGCGCCGCGTGTTTCGCCAGCTGTTTGGCCTTACAGTGTCACGTGCGAGTCGCGTGTGTTGCGCAACACCTCCTTCCCACTTTTGTCCCACCATTTGGAGTACATATTTTGGGTAATTGTCTTGACAAATGATTTGACCTCACATGTTTACTGGCCTGGCTAAGAAAAGTTAAGCTTTGTAGAGTACTTTTTGATGAAAACGCCCAATGTGCGATATTAGAGACGTTTCCTTGCAGTATGTGCGTTGCTAATGAGAAGGATTATTAACGCTGCGTTCTCACATGACCAAAGTAAAAGGTGGCAGAAAAAAGAAGGCAACCAACAGGTTGCCAATACCTACATGCTTCAGAGGAAAATAGGAAAAATTAAGATAACGTATTCATAGGGCCTTATTTGTCTGTCAGTTAATTTCTGTGTACTGTATATATGATACCGTCCCACTGAAGGGTACGGGTCAGTATTCTGTGGTACGGGCCTTCTCTACAATCGAGAGTACGATTGAGAGTGAATTTCTGAGTGATTTAAATCCCGAGTCGAACATTCCACTGCTATGTATTTTACAGGTCTTGTTTAATTACCTGGAACTAGAATTTGTATCTGGCATAGTTAGTCATGTTCCCTATTGCATAACTTGGAATAGGAGTACGCAGGGTACCACGACCAGTACCTTTGGCTGCCCTATCGGGGATACAGGCGCGAGTGTTATTCCAATCGTGTATTTTTAACGATAAGTTGGTAAGTAGTAATCGTTTGTTTTCCGTGTTAGCAACTGTTTTAATTAGTGATGGCACTAGATTAGCGATAGCGAATAAGCGAACTAAGGCCACGCGCGTTATTGATGGCATGTGATAAAATATTTTGGGCACGACGTTAATTAAAAAACGTTTTATGACCTAATCGAATAAATTTATTTTGTTATTGTTATGAAGTGATAGTAACCAATCCACCGACTTCCTGCAACCTTAACCAGGTGGTCCGTCCACCTTGTAGGTTGCAAGAAGTCGCTGGATGCAGGCCGCTTCCAAGAGGCCGATGTGGAGATCTTTGAGGCAGACCTATGTAGAGTGGGTGTTAGGGTAACACCCACTAGGGCGCCACTGCAAAAGAGCGCCGAATGCCAGGATTTAATATAACGTATAGTGAACTGTATCTATGATTCACTGTACTGCTTGGATTTGGATAGTACTTATAGGGCACTGTAGAAGTCTCACCCAGGGCGTCGTCTTACATACGGTACTGGCCCTATGTTCAGAAGTGGACTTCCTGTGGCTGAAGAGAAGAAGTAACATATGTTTATTGTGACCATGACTACCAAAATCAGTAATAGGTACTTCTCATTCTTTGGCGGCACGTAATGATTTCATTAAGCATGAAGTTATAAAATAAATAAGTAAATAAAAGTAAATAGATAAATTCTACGTCTCTACGCAAGATTGTAAATAACGGGCATCTAACATAAACAAACAATTTGTATGACCTTAATTTACCGCCACCTGTTTCATTTTGAACATTTAATCGACCCAAAGAGAAGAATAACATAATACAACATTTTTAAATATATTTGTAATGCGATGATTAATAATTTGCATTCGCCTTTCGCACTCTTTGGAACGCTACCAAATTGTGATAAGCAAAAAATCAGTCTTTGGCGTCTTCGCAAATTCATTTGATGACATGGGCCCAGTTGTGTGAGGTTTCAATCAAATTTTTACATATTAGTGCCAAAAGTTTAATTAGTTGAATGTTTGTTGGTTAAATTTGTCAAGATAATGGCAGGGAATTAAATTTTATGATACAAATACGAAAGCACATCAAAATAAAAACGGGTTGTAGAAGTGTAGTTGGTAGGTACGTAATAGAATTTTTTTTATCATCGCCTCTTTAACCTAATGGTACCGTGAATAGGCTGTGGGCCTTGGGTGAATGATTCTAGGTTCGATAACTAGGCCTACCGTTCCTATATTTATGTGGGAATAGTTCCGTTTCGGGTTCAATGAAAAGAAGATTGCTTTGATAGTCTTCGTTATAACTATTTCATCTTATTTTATCGTCGTTCACGTCCTTTGTCGTCTTCCATTCAATTCTATTCTGTCCTTCTGTACTTCCACATCTTAATTATCCTCTAACTCTTTCCATCTTCAGTAGGTATTTTCATTCGTCATTTCTTTCATATAAACTACGCTCCATATCAGTCATTCGTCGAACTCTTCATTCTACTCATCTTTCTTCATAACATTAAAATCCTACATTTATGGGTTTTTTGGTTTAAGATACCTCATATGAATCGGCTGGACTGGAAGTTGTACCCGGCATGTCGATAGGTTCGCTCCAAACACATGTTGAGGCAGAAAACGACGGGTGACATTGTATAGGCGTGAACGCATGTATGCTTATGTAAAAAACAAGTAACAGTGACATCCTGGGGCCAATGATGAAATAACTTATACCGAAATAAAATGGTTTTAAATGAATTCTGTATCTGTATGAGCCCATCTACGTCCCACTGCAGGGCACGGACCTCCTCTACAATCGAGAATATGATTGAGAGTGGTTAGGCCATATAGTCCACCACGCTGCCCTAATGCGTGTTGGCGGACTTTACATACCATAGAAAATACTATGGCATGCAGTTTTCCTCACGATGTTTTCCTTCACCGTTTTAGTGCGTGGTGATTGACTATCAATACCAACATGACTCCGATAAGTCAGAGGTGTGCCCTGGGATTCGAACCTGCGACGACCGTGAATTTGTTGGCAGCCGCGTCTGGTCCGTTTACCAACAGGCCACCACGCACTTCTTTAAATGAATTATTACTTATAAATTTAGCACTGGCTGCGGGGCGTTTAAGAGGTTTTTTCCGAGACAATTGCACTGCACGTAATAGTAAGGTTAATGCCGTGTAGATACATTTTTTATTTATGATCACGTGAGACAGACACAATTTATAATATGAACATAGGCGAGGTTTGAGAACACCTCCCGGCCCAAATTGCAGGCTTTTACCCAACGAGGTCATCCTCCATCAAGTTATTGCTTTTATTCAGTTGGTCACGCGACGCGGGCCTTGGACGTAATTTCATTAATATTCTCGCAAAAACACCAATTTACATGAAATGTTTTATACAATTTATATTTTATAGTTATTAAATGCGATTTAGTTCCTGAAAGGGTTGACGTCAGGCAGGAAGTAATTTGTAAATACACAACGAACTGTTTTCTTGTTACAGTGGCGTCAAGGAAAAATTGTATAACACCAAATAATATAAATAAACATAAATAAACATATACATAAACTTTATTACAATAAAACATAGCGATAATATTGCCATATTGATATAAATGTGGAAGCACAATAAAACAACCAATCGAAAAGATGCTAGTTTATTACTGACTTGACAACTCAGAGAAAAGTCAAAAAGCGCGCGCATCGGTTTCCCGCCTTCTTTGCGAGGCAAAGGAAACGTAAAATACATACCATTCCTCCACAAGTAATTATTAATATCTGGTGACAAAGAAAAATAATATACTTAATAACTAAGATCTAAATATAAAAAAGAAAAACAAAATATAACATTGTAAATAATAACTTAAAAATATTTTTTGTAATCGACAATTTTCGTGTGACGTTTCGGACGCCCATGAGCAGTTGAGGGTGCTGCGGCTGTTTCTGAAGCACTAGCAGTTACACATTGAGCCAACGCGTCTCCATGGACAGGTGCTACTGACAACGATGTACTAGGTTCATTTTGCGTAATCTCGCCCTCATGCTGCTCAACCACACAATCGCCCCATTCTTCTCCACCATCATCTGATGCAATAATGTCAGGTTGTGAAACTGGCTCAGAAGACCCAGGCACTTCAGGTGCCGATGAAGAAATTTGTATTGGTGGTAAGGTGGCAGCGATATTAGGCGTCGGTGGTGACTTAGACTGACTAGGCGCGAAAACACTGCTTTTATCAAAATTGTGATCTTTGCCTGTGTATTTAAATATTTGATCGACATGCCTAATACATGTGACATTCAATTTTTTTAACAGTATTTTATACATTTTAGTGCCAATCTTTTCAATAATTATACCTATTTCCCATGTTTCCTTCCTTGCGCTGTACCATCGAGACCAAACAATATCATTAATTTCAAAAACTCTTTTTCTAGGTAGTGATGGTATATCTATATTAACACTTGTTTCTTCCTCGGGAAGTATCAAGTCGAGACGGCATCGTAAATTTCTACCAAACATAAGTTTAGCCGGTGTTTCTTTTGTGGTACAGTGCACGGTGTTCCTATAATTAAATAAGTAACCCAGTAATACATTATTCATTTCATGCAGTGGTAAATTATCTATATATATAAAAGAGGAAGGTGACTGACTGACTGACGTATCAACGCACAGCCGAAACTACTGGAGCTAAGGACGTGAAATTTTCTACAGGGGTTTCTATTATGACGTAGGTGAGCACTAAGAAGGGATTTTTGGAAATTCAACCCCTAAGGGGGTGAAAAGGGCAAAAAACTGTTGTATGGAAAATCGAAACCGTTAAAGCTACAATTGTCAAACTTAGCACTTTGGTTAGTCATTTAAAAAGAAAACTAATTGCATACTTTGTTTGTCTAAAATTAGTCATAAAGGGGTTAAAATAAGGGTTGAAGTTTTACGAGACTCGGGTGTTTTAATGACAATCTAATCAACGCACAGCCGAAACTACTGAAGCTAGAAACGTGAAATTTTCCACAAAGGTTCCTATTGTAGCGTAGATGAGCACTAAGAATGGATTTTTGAAATTCAACCCCTAAGGGGATGAAAAGGGTAAAAAACGGTTGTATGAAAAATCGAAACCGTTAAAGCCACAGTTGTCAAACTTTGCACTTTCGTTAATCAATCAAAAACCAAAAAAACTGCATACTTTATTTTTTTAAATCAACCCTAAAGTGGTTAAAATAAGTGTTGAAATTTTGTAGAACCGAACTGTCTAATCAACGCACAGCCGAAACTGCTGGAGCTAGAAACGTGAAATTTTACACAGAGATTCCTATTGTGACGTAGGGTAGCACTAAGAAGGGATTTTAAGATATTCCTCCCCCAAGGGGATGAAAAGGGAAGAAACAGTTGTATGGAAAATCGAAATCGAAATTTTGCACTTTTGTAAATCTATCAAAAACAAACATAGCTGCATACTTTATTTTTCTGAAATTAACCCTAAAGTGGTAAGGGTTGAAATTTTGTAGAACCAAACTGTCGCATCAACGTACAACCGAAACTACTGAAGTTAGGAACTTGAAATTTTACACGGGGCTTCCTATCATAATGTAGAGCAGCGCTAATGAAGTATTTACTGAAATTCAATCCCTAAAGGAGTGAAAAGGGTGAATTTGTGTTGTATGGAAAAACGAACCGCGAAAGGTACAGATTTCAAACTTGGCAGTTTAGGTAGTCAATTAAAAACAAAAATAATTTCTTACTTTTTTGTCTTAAATTAGCCTCAAAGGGCTTAAAATAAGGGTTGTAATTTTGAATACAAAATCGAAACCGCTGTTATTGGTACGAAAATTCGTATTTCAGCTACCTATTATAAACACAAGAAATTGGCATGCGCTAATTTTGGAAAAATGGCACGAAGGGGATGATTTTTTATAAAAAGTATTTAGGTTTCCGTGGGTACAAAATAACCCTTAAAAATTGAGCTTGATGGTATAATACAAGAACTGGATAGGGAATTTAATTTTAATTTTTACTAATTTTATACGTTGTTCATGAGTGTAAGAGTTTCACATTTACGGTCAGGGAAAAGGAAGGAATGGACGGTAGGTTCTGTTGGAATATCGGGCATAAGCAACTTTCATTTTAAATATCCATTAATGGGTTTCGCGCAAATAATACTCATAAGTAAAATTGTGCGTAGTTCCGGGGTTGTAAATTTTAGAGGGAGGAAATTATTATGTTTAATAGTATTTACTTATTATAGGTAAATAATTACCAATTGTAAGGTTTTGGCTTTTTATGTTTTAAGTGGAGGTAAAGCGGGAAATCGTTGTTGATAAAGTAAGTAATATATATAGCCACATGATTTGCCCAACAGGATGCTCACTAATAAATAGTGACGTAATTCGGAATTTTAGAATTTTCTCAGTTTTAGGGGAGAAATGAGGACGTAATATAAAACATATTGTAAATAAAGTTAATAACGCAGACGAAGTTGCGGGCAAAAGCTAGTCTTTTATAATACATTTAAGCATCTTTTTACAATTTTTGATCGCATTTTCTGCCTGACCATTGCTTGGAGGGTGATAAATGGGAGAAGTCAAATATTTAATGCCATTGAATTTGCAAAAATTTCTAAATTCTACAGAATTAATTTTGACATCGTTATCAGAAACTAATAAGTTGGGTATACCGAATGTAGAAAAAGTATGCTTCAAAACAGTGATTAGGGCTTGGGTTGAAGTGCCATTTTGCATGTGAATACACTCAAGCCACTTACTGAAAGCATCTACTATGACTAGATAGACCCTCTGCCCTATGCTCATATAGTCAATATGCACGCGCTGCCACGGACCCGTGGCGGCGGGCCACGGCGTCGGCGGCTCGCGCGGCGGCGCACATCTTACACCTACACAAGTCTCACAAGACCCAATCCATCGCTCAATTTCGGCGTCGATGCCCGGCCACCACATTCTACTTCGTGCGTTGCTCTTAGTTTTAATAATACCTAAATGGGTACTGTGTAATTCGCGTAACATATTTTCTCGAAGTGAAAACGGAATTACGATTTTGTGCCCTCGTAACAAACACCCATTTTCAAACTGCAAATCCGATTTGCATTGAAAATATGGTAAAATTGATTTGCAGTTTATTTTGCGCGGCCAACCGTTTTGCATGTATTTAAAAACCATCATAAGGGTTTTGTCAAGTTTCGTAGCCTGTGCGATATCACGGATTGTAATCGCTGCTAAAACTTCATTCATAAATTTTAAAGTATGTGCATCTGAGTCACTGACGATATCTATAGCTTTAGAGTCTGGTTTAAGGGAACATTGTAAAGGTGCGCGGGAAAAAAAATCGGCTACTATATTTTTGTCGCTAGATACATATTGCACAGTATAATTATAAGCTGATAAAATGATGGCGTATCTTTGCAGCCGGAGCGCCGTCGTCATTGGTATTCCTGTGTTTCTATCAAAAATAGATACTAAAGGTCTATGGTCCGTTTTTAAAATAAAAGGGTCCTTTAAACCATACAAATATTGGTGAAATCTTTTTACCCCGAATACAATCGCAGTCGCTTCTTTTTGAATCTGACTATAATTACGTTCGCTAACCGTAAGCGCACGAGACGCGAATGCTAGAGGACGTTCATGACCATCGCCGTCCTTCTGCGAGAGTACCGCGCCGAGGCCGGCGGGGCCCGCGTCTACAGACAATACCAATTGCGCAGTGGGCTCAAAATGTGCTAGAACTCGTTCGGAAGCTAATTCGCGACGTACGGCAGCCATACTACGCCGATGCCGCTCACCCCACTCCCATTTGGAGTCACTACGTAGTAATTCGTGAAGAGGGTTTAATAACGCCGACGCATTCGGAATAAAGTTCCTATAATAATTTACTATACCTAAAAATCTCTTAACTTCGGTGACGTTAGTTGGCTCAGGGGCGTCGATTATCGCCTGGACTTTATCAGGATTGGTCTTGAGACCATTTTTACTTATCACGAATCCCAAATATTTGACACTATGCATAAAAAATGCACATTTATCTTTCTGCAAACGCAATCCAGCTTTATTTAACCTATCCAATACTTCAACTAAACGGTTTATGTGAGAATCTCTATCTGGTCCTGTAACACATATGTCATCCAACCATACACTGACCCCGTCTATCCCAGAGAGCAACGTTTCCATGGCTTTTTGAAAAATTGCTGGGGCATTAGCTAAACCGTAAACCAGTCTAGTATATTTAAATAGACCTTTATGGGTGTTAATTGTCGTCAGGTCTTGTGACGGCTCGTCTAATAAAAATTGGTTGTAAGCATTTTTCAAATCGATCTTACTATAACGTTCGCCCCCTCCGATCTTGGTGAAAACTTCTTCAATACGCGGCAAAGGATATTTTTCAATCAAAAGATCCTTATTTAAAGTGACTGAAAAATCTCCCGCTATTCTCACTTGACCATTTTCTTTTAAAACGGGCACTATGGGGGTGGCATACTCTGAATAATTCACAGGGACTAAAATTTTTAACGCTACCAATCTATTAAGTTCTTGCTCAACTTTGTCTTTCAAAGCAAATGGAACAGTTCGTGGCTTGAAAAATTTTGGAAAAGCATTTTCTTTCAATACTAGGCTAACTTTAAATTTATTAAATGCACCTAATTCATCTCGCCATAAGTTAGGAAATTTTTGCAAAATTTGGTGTACATCAACATCGCTACATATGGATTTAATATCCGTTGTTAATATTAGATTGAAAGCGGTCATAAAGTCTCTGCCTAATAATGGCGGTCCGCCATTCTTAACAACAAAAATGTCAATTTTTTTCTTAAGGTCATTATAACAAGCTGTGACAGAAAAATAACCCATGGGCGAGATTTTATGGCCATTATACAGACACATCTTAATACTGCTGTTATTTAATTTATAATCAGAAAATTTATTAAAATACAATTTATCTGAAATCACACATTTTCCTGAACCAGTATCGAGTTCCATAGTTAAATTCGTATTACCTAAACATAAATTTATTGTAATGGGCCTATCCGACACATACCACATATTATAATTGTGACATTCCTCACAACTAGTGTCCTTGACTTCGTAAGCCTCACATTCTTGTCTAGTGTCCGCATGATACACACAAGCCTTCTTTTTGTTCATGCACATCTTTTAAAGATGTCCCTTTTTGCCACACTTTTGACATTTGTAGCCTTTAAAACGACACTTATCACCTGAATGATTTCTCATTCCGCAAACAAAACAATAGTTTGTATCGCCACGCAATGAATGTTCGCCACCGCTTCCGCGTTGAACACCGACGCCGCCGCCGCCGCTCCGCCCGACTCCAACATAGGCGCCGTTGTCGCCGCCGTCACCGCCTGCGCGGGACCGACCGAGCCCACTTTGGAATTTCGCCCGGTGTAACATTTCATCCTTGATGAAGATGCCGTTGTCGGTGCACATGATAGCTTTAGCCTCTCGTGCACCCGCTACTTGTTCCGCTATTTCTATCGCCTTGTTCAATGTGAGCGTAGACGGGTTCTGCTCAAACAGTTTGTCACGTTCCGGGCCTGAGCCTAAACCGAGAACGAAACGATCTCTTAGGTTTATTTCTAGAGCGGTGCCAAAATCGCAATAGCTTGCCAGACCACGCAACCGCGCCGCCCAATCTGCTAACGATTCGCCCGAAATTCTATTCGCGCCAAAAAAGTTTGCTTTGTCAACAAATGAACATTGCTTCGGTTTGAAATGTTCATTGAGTAACTGCACTAGCTCCTTGTAGGTCAGCACATCCAACGACTTGGGGTACGCCAAGTTACGCACCAAACGATAAGTTTCATCTGTTAAGTGCGTCAGTAGGATTCCACTTCTTTTTTCTTCCACTTCCACATTATTGATTTTCAAAAATTGTGTTAATCTTCCGTAAAAGATTGACCATTCGCTTAATTTATAGTCAAAAATAGGTAGATTCCCCAAATACGACATTTTACTGCTAGCACGGGGTTCTTCAACTTCGTCGCCAATGATATAAATGTGGAAGCACAATAAAACAACCAATCGAAAAGATGCTAGTTTATTACTGACTTGACAACTCAGAGAAAAGTCAAAAAGCGCGCGCATCGGTTTCCCGCCTTCGTTGCGAGGCAAAGGAAACGTAAAATACATACCACATATACAATTTGTATTTTTTGCACAATTTAAACTGTTACTTTTACATGCACCTTTCAGTAAACATAACAAAAAACCTCTTTATTACCAGATAACAAATTCAAAATAGTTTTGTGGTAGTACTAGCATCTAAATGTCTCCTACATTATATCTTATTCAAATTTAAGATCAATATTTAAACAAAAATATCTGAAAATTAAACTAAACATTTTTCTATTGAACATTTTCTATCAACTTGCTGCTAATAGGGCTGCAAAATGTAAAAATAAACAGTCCAGTCATTTGTAAACGTGGCGGCCTGAGGAAAATACCGAGAGTATATAACCTCCCGTTTCATGGACAATGAAATCTATTGTAATATTTAATTTACTACTTTTCATCATCATAATCAGCCTCTCTTTCTCTCCTATGGCACGACACTTACTCTTATAAATAAGCTATTTCCTATTTGATCATAGCAATATAACTACCCCTCCTTCCCTCCCGTTTTTCTCCATTCTCTTAAAGGTGCAATAAGGCCGGCGTTTGTACTTTCTTTAATATAGTGAAACAGTTTGCCATCACACGTGTTTCCTCATTCCTATAATTCTGGGTCCTGTCGCCGAAGCGTGAAGAGGCGTATTAGTGGGCCGGCATGAGACCGCCGTCTGATGTCATTCAATAGTCTAGCTGGACGTTATTAGCACTTACCACCAGGTGCAATGCAGTCACTGTGCCGTGTCAGAATTTTAAATTCTTTTTGTGGTGACTGGTAAACTGGTGGTAAATATTGAAAGATTTGTAATGCGTGTAACTTTATAAGAATTGTTCTGTAATTATTTATTTAGTATTTAGTGATGTATTAAATATATTGGATCAAACATAAATTGTGTGTGAGAGTCCACGTCTATTACTTTCCTATTATATTTGCACAAAGTTAGCCAGTCTCGTACGTACGAAGCCTTGACTTCAAATTGTAATTTGTAATAACATACATATATCGAAAATAACTACAGGTGTGACTTATGCGCAAACTTAAATCGTGTTTGAATTGTCATGTTAAAATGTTAAAGATTTTTTTCAAAATAATTTCTTCTCAGCTCTGTCTATTCGTCACAATTAGCGTACTTTTTGAGTAGTAATTACAATAAAGACGCAAGAAAATTATAATTTTCAATTTTTTTATTGTTGTGAGTAATGAGTTATGACTGAATTCGCTACTGCTTTACAATTCGAGACTGGAAACTGTTATTCGGTTTAACATTGACTAAAGCGTTAAAAAATAACATTAACACCTTTTGTTTCAAAACTGCACCAAGGTTGGGTAAGAAAAACGAATATTTGAAAATATTGCCAGTATTATAAGCGGTAATAAGAGCAACCGGTGAACCAAATGTGGCAAATGGATTGTAGGAAGAATGCAGGCTAGGCGAAATAATGTTCTTTCAAGGGCGAAGACAACATGTGGTGTCATTACCACGCAATTCTTAGAACCAATTAACTATTTTAGCACCTCTTTGATCCGGAGTTAAAAAGTTACTGTGTTTTTGGATTTGTTTTTAAAACAAGAAGCTAAGTAAAACTTACAGAATTAACGCCCGAATACTCAAACGCTATTCAAATATTAAGCTGTTTTTAACAGCGCGCGGCCCACTTAGCCAGTACATTTAAGTGGGATTTGCGTAGTTAAGTGCAACTTACTATCTAAGTCGCTTTAATTAAATTATAAAATATTGTACCTAAATAACTATATTTTTTTTATTAATTGTTCTGTGGGCCTTATATTATAAGTCACACAGCCAAACGTTACCAAGTGGCATAATATTGGAAATTACAGGAAACAAAACAATTCTTTCTATTTTTTGTCTCTCACTCTCAAAAGCTGGTAACGCGCCTACGATTCCCGGGGCAGTGGGTTGTGGATGTTTATATGCAGTGGCATTCACTTACCCAATGATGGACATTTGATAATTTGTAACTGTTATATTTTAAAATCATTACACTTTGTGTAGGCAGTGGTGTAAAAAAGTCGAGTCTAACATGTTTTGTTTGTAAGCAGCGCGCGCCGTTTAATACCATACCGAACCGATTTTGATAAAATGGCGCCAACGTAGCTTTAATTAGTCTGTAATCCACGCTATAAAAACTAAGAAAACTATCAATAACAAGATGCATCTTTCATATTCTGACTTTTAATAATTATTTTTTCTTTTTATCTTTAACGCATCAGCTAAATTACTTGTAAATACGCTTATGAAGTTTTTACAACGCACTAGAGCTCTTCAGTTTATTGCTGCGGGTATTCCTTAAGAACGGTTTAGCGTTTTATGTAACTCGTAAATTCGTCGGGGCGACGCGCCAAATAACGTCAGCAATCTATTTACGCGGGCGTTGTGTATAAATTTCAACAATCCATGTGATTTTCCAAGGATCCTCCTGAGGAAGCTTTTAGTGCTCCACGTTCAAGCAGTTCCGATCCGGTGACAGAATACTTTAAGCATAGTTATTTCTATCAAAATTTAAAAACTTCACTTTATATAGTTCCAAGTCGCATATAACAATATACATACATTATCAAGTTTCAGTATTATACTATGTTCCAGATAGTATAGTATATATAGTGCAATATTGTAACTTCATAATTACAACCAAGATAAATTACAGGCTTTAAAACTGATCAATAAGACTGACATCATTAAAAAGTGTTTTTATTTACGATATCTATTTCCCCCGCCAAATAGCAGTGTAAATGTAGGCAGAGTAACTACTGGACGTATTGAAGAGACTTAACATCTCATTTCAGGATGGTGAGCTCACTGGAATGTCAAGCATTGCTTTGTAATTCATGGTTTTGATTTGTTTAGCTACTGTCCACGAGCGGTTGTGTCGTTTACCATCAGGCGAATGGCATGCTCGTCTCGCTATTAATTACAAAAAAAAACACTTTGTATTCATGTTATTTGCGTATTTGGCCCTGAATGGAGCGAGAAAGTTACTCACAAGTTACTACTCACAATCCCAGAAGGGCGTGGACATCAATTGTACAATCATAGCGTATTTATTAATAAAACTTACTCATCGTATACCACGAGGCCTCATTGACAAGTGTACAAAACATTCAATTTACTAATAAGACGATAAAAACCTCCCCTCCCTAATCAAGCGGGCGCGGTCAATTGAGACGAATCAACTCCATACTGCTGTCTGCTGCCAATGAACCGGTCTATAAAAACAAAAATATATCAGTTCAGGCCGGTGTGAGCATGATACGCGCTGCTTACAACGTAATATATGATGGTATTTGTAATTTGTATTCATTTTTGTTTAAACCAACCTAGTCCGTGACACGTGATTACACGTGACTAGACTCGAAAAATCATATCGTTTTCTAAATAAAGTCACAAAATTTAACATTATTTTTAAGTGAGTCTAATGCACCGTAAACCTTATTTTAATCTGTGACTTAAAAAAATCTTACATACATAAGAAAGAATAATCTTATGTAATTGCAAACCTTTCATTTTGTTTTGATCACTAAGCCACTTTTTATTATTGTGTTACGTGCATTGGCTATCTTGGGAGGTCAAGTAAAAAATAGTAAAGGATAATTATAATGGAGATCATTTTAGTTCTTATAAAATTCTAAATTGTAAACCTTATAACGAAAAATAGGGTATAGGCATATATTACGCGCTGAGATAAAGTATTCCTCATTTCCGTAATTTCAACAAAAACCGAGTTAGAACATATAAAATGTTTACAGACTTCATTCCGCAGACATCTAAACACACACAATCATACACACATACATTAATATATGTATGTATGTATGTAGGAATAGCACAGCGTTATCGCAGCATTGTTTTGTCAGTCCGTGAGTCACACGCTAATCAACGCTAATGAATGGCTCTCGGCCCCCCAACTTGTGATAAACCAAGCGATTTGGTCATACCCGTTTCAAACCACTCGTTTTGATACACTTACGCGTACTTGTTTGTATATATTTATTTATATTCAAAAAACGTGTCCAACTGATTAAACACATACGAACGTGCACTGCAATTTTAACTACTTTTATTTAATATTTAATAGTTTCTGAGACATTACGTTGTGATTGTCTATTCGTCGGCGGTTATTTCCTTTCTAACCATAATCGAAAATAACGTAAGGAAACAAGCATGCCTGTAATTTTATTACAATAGTTTCAAAGCAGAGTCCACCAACCCACATAAGGGTCAGCATGGTGGACTAAAATGACCTATTCCAGAAAGAGCAGTTAAGACTAATTGTAAAATAATAAAAATGATCTTCCAGCAAAATTGATTCCACACAAAAATATTTTCAAGTAAAATGGTGCCAGGACGAGACTTTATGAATCGCACTGTCAAAAAGTTATCAGATCTCATTTAGAGCCAAGCTTCTTACAGTCTCCACGCTCTAACTCTATACCTTAGTTAAAATATGTAGCAGATAGAAATATAATGTTTCATCAAAATATTTAATATTCAAGCAGTTTTCCGAAAGTTGAATTACTAAGGTACTTCCAGAAATGTAAGCTTCCTTCTCAGTTGTTCCTATGCAGAAGCCGTCATAAATATTATCTAACAATATTTAATATTTGCTTTTAGATATTTTCGAGTCTAATACTCGTGTAGGAATGCAAATGTTGAAGCAAATTTATTTAAATGACATTTATAAAACAATTATCTTTGCCCGCAATATGGAATCAGAGCTTACTGCAGTGATCTTTAGCAAACACAGGTTTTCATTATTTGTTTGTGACAATAGATAAATATTACTTAATATTTCGTGGAATGTGGAAATTGTATTGTTTTTCTTTTGTATTATATTTAAGTTTATGAATATGTAATCGTTTATTGTCTACATCGACGCTCCCTGCGTAAACTATCGAAACTGTAAATTCGCTACTTTGCATCAATAACATTTGAAGTGGCTATTTGTATATTTTATTATGTTCATTTAATGAACTTTTTATTTTATTTGATTGCATACCTAACAATTGAAGGAATATAATGGCAAGATATTTTATTTTAAATTATAAACATTTATCTCAACTTGCAATTGCAAAAATGCTATTTTTTCAGTTTCGATAGTATACGTAGGGGCCGTCGACATGTAAATGTACTTCAACACCTATAATGATAAGTATCTTTACTATATCAGTCAAAGTATTTTGTTGTTTGTTTTCTTAATTTAATAAGTCAAATTGTAGAATTTATTTATCAAATAGTGATAAGTTGGCATCCTTGAGAAAATGACACCAAGATATTGTTCTCGAAAAGTTCGAAATCCGGTATACATTATTTCATTTCGCCAGAGCTAGATTTGATATAACGTCACATACTAATATAGACCTAAACAAAATTATAAAGCTGATTCTCCGGCAAAAAGCTTTAATCCTCTAAATGTTGATCATGGACCGAAATTAGTCACGACGTAATACATTATACAGTAATTCTTATTTTTTCCTTCATTGTGAAAATATTTATTCCTATTTAAACGATTTGCAAAGGCTATGTGTCATTATTTGGAATATGATCTGTATATTTATAATAGTCGTGAGTAATGCTTTCGGTTTTAATGTAGGTCATTATGATTACTGTCACATTATATTTTTAAAACAAAAATTAACTTCCGACGAATCTAAATGACAAAAAGTATGACGCCAACTAGTCCGGCGCTTGCCAAAAAGCTGTGGAATGACGTGCCTAATGACGTCACGCGCGCCGTATCTGCCCCATTGAGTCACTGCACAAGTCAATAACTCAGGAATGACGCGAAACGACTATTACTGTCTGATTCACGTGTCTTGGACAGCTGATCTGCTTTGAGCATGGCTAGACAAAGTCTAAGATGGCGGCCGTGGGACGACGACCTAGGAATACTAAGCTTACGCATTCCTCAGTAGTGGTCGTCATAGGTGAACGGCTAATGTTCCACTTGATTTATTTTTTTAATATCACATTGTTTTAAAGAACTTAATATACTGCTCTAATGGTCCCGGAAATTGGCTTATAACATCGTATGATCGTCATATTATGAACATTCCAATTTAGAAAACAATAAATAAAATTATCTCTTACGATCAACCGTCCTAAAAATTTCGCATACTTCCAGGCTAGTGGACGACTTTGTACAATTCGTCACCATACAATTTTAATAAATTACCGACATAGGACAAGGTGCTTGTCATATTGTTTTACGATGTAAATATCTGTAAAGTTGCGTGTAAAACGTGCGTCATTATTAGGCTAATGTGTACAAACCTGAAAATTGTATTCTATTATTAAAAATAGAAGCAAGCTAGCAGTATAAAATACGGTCTATTTTCTTGTTTATTCATAGAACGCTATAATACAAACCTATAAATGTGAAACGACAGGCCCAGCCGCGGGTCTCGTCCACATAGAAACAATTACAGATGATTCACATGTAGATAATTGATTAGAATTTGGGTGTTAACAAAAGTCTTGTCTTTGATACCCAGGACACTTCATCTTGATGTGGGATTATGTATGTGACCGTTCTAACTCCTACTTTACTATTATGTGACTTATAAATTTTTTAGTTAACAAACGAAGCCAGTATCTGCCTGGTTATAGGTAAGTGGCTTTCCGCAAGTAGAACTAAAGACAAATGCAAAAAATTAGGCCTTATTTATAGAAAGTTTATAAACGTATTTTAGTTATCGAATGTTTTGTCCATTTAGTACGACTCTTATTCAAAAGTCATTCAGTTTGACCGAAAAATGAATAAGGCCGTATGACTGTAGCGGCTCTGTATTTCTGAAGCTCCGACCGACATCCCAAACTGACGGAGGCGAGAAGGAGCGGAGGGAGAGGTAGAGGTAGGTTGTCGTTGTCTCACTGATACAGTAAGCTCAATAATTTCGTATTACTAACGAATCCAGCACTGATGAACAACACAAATATTTGCATAATTGTATTCTCACTCTTATGACTAACTAGTATCTAGTGTTTGGTTAAATGACTCAACAGCTGGTTTTTCTTACGAATTTATCATCACTTGATTACACAATGAGGATATTTTGAGGCATGTTGTTTGTTAGATCAGAAGAAACTTCATGGTTTAGCCCACCATAGAAAATATAATGGAATATTCTGATGTGAAAATACTTTTTGATTAGATACTAGCTGTGCCCGCGACTTCGTCCGCGTGGAATTTAATAAAAAAGTTAATTAGTTTATTTTGTTTCGTTTGTTTTTTGGTTTTTATTTTAATTATTGATTCGTTGGTGGGAGGAGTGGTGGGAGGCGCCCGACGTGACGGCCGAGTGGTGGCTTGCGCGTGAGCTTCGCGCGGTGCTGGACAGTACTTGGGCATTGAAACATTACTCTATATTTTTACATTACTCTATATATTTTTCCTAAAATAAATGTAGCCTAACACTCATATTCTAAGACGTTCCTCGAAAATGTCTCGACTCCACTCGGCCTTACTGGAGGAAATCAGTATTCATAGTTGAAAAAAGTCTCCTCCACTCAACGTCACTACTTTTTCTTTCTCGAGAAAGGTACGTCGCGACCTACCTTAAGGAATACTTGAGGAAATATTTTCACCATGGAAACAGTGTTTATTATTTACATGACAAATTTTGACTGTCACTTTTCAAGTGAGCATAATATTGAAATGTCAAATACATTTTGATAAATCTATATATTACGTCCATGGATAAATCTGTACCTTATTGACACATCAATGACATATTTCCTCGACTCAACCTCACTCGAGGATCCTCTAGGAAAGGTATATTTTTAACTAAGCATACCATTTTCGAGGATTCCTCGAATTCATTTTAAACGTCACCTCGACAGAGATGAGGTTGAGGAAGATTCGAGGAAACGTCTTAGAATACGGGTGTAAGTTACTCCTAATTATATCAGCTACCTGACAATAAAAGTCCCGTCAAAATCGGTCCAGCCATTTCAGAGATTAGCCGGAACAAACAGACAGACAGACAGACGGACACACAGACAAAAAAAATCTCAGGTCATTTTCGTCATAGGTATCGTGTAATATAACGATATGCAGTTGGATATTTTTTTTAATTTTCACTTTACAATCAGACACTTCAATTTTATTTATATGTATAGATATGGTTATTTGGGGGTTTTCCCGCCGCGGAATTGAACTCACCTCGTTTCTTAGTAGAACACAGTTACAGGAAAATCAACGATCGTGATTACCCCTGATTGATTTATGATAAAGTTTCGTTGTAGGTAGGTAGTTTAACATTGCTGAGACGGGAATCGTCGCCAATGGCTTGAGTTAAGCACACAACTCTGACTCTTTCAAGTTATATAGGTAATTGTTTGTTTTAACGGAAAACGAAAACACGGTGGACAAATAAGTAGATACTTATTCCAAAAAAAACTTCCAAAATTTTTTATCATATTCAGTGAATTTACCAAGCAGCACTAGATTAGCGGCACAGACTAACATCTAAATCTCTTTCAATCATAAAGAGGCATGTGTAATTTTTATAAACTCGTTCTCATATAATTCGACCGCGATCACTAACAACCGTTACTACAGAAGCAACAAGTACAATAGGGCAGTAAAACATCCAAACAGCAAGGCAACTTTAATAAGACATCAATTGGTGACGAATAGCCCTTTGTTTAGTTCGCAGTACGTGGCGATGAAGATGACTTGTGTTACATGGTGTGCGGTCAACGTTGTTGCTAACGGTAAACACTCGTAGTATTACGTAATGGAACTTTGAATCTCGGGACCGCAAAGATATAGCAGTATTCTTTATTACTATTTATTATATTTGACTAACTAATTTGTCTTCTTGGCTCAAATTTAATTCAACAGTCATTGCAAAGACACAAAACATTCAATAATTCAAATAGGTTTCAAAATGGTGTATGATTAAGACGGTCAATATGTAAATAATTCACGGGGAAAATTAGTTTCTTTTATTTTAAGTATGTTGACAAAATCCAGAAGTTATCTATCTAAGTGTGTCCTATCTTATTATATTTTTGTGTATCTCATTTAGACAGTTGGTATAATTACGTCGTATGATAATATGTCATTCATTACTGTGTCCACATCGAACACACATGAATGAATTTAATTGGACACAGGTTTCCTCGAAGAATTTCCACGTGTCGAAGCGGCCTGCATCCAGCGAATCTTACGACCTTCATAAGTGGATCCACTTGTTTGAAGTGACAACTAAACAAATTATATTAATATTTCCAAATACAATACGATGTAAACCCTGAATATTCAAGCTATTATACGCAGTTTTTATCAGTTTAAAAGTACATCTTGAACATGTTTCGGTTTTTCCTTATCTGAGTGTTCTATATTATACTCAAGGCGGTTATCCTCTTCGAGCCGTGACGAAAATAAACTTGTATCAAAAAACAATTTATCATGTGGTAGCAATCTGTTATCATGCACGCGTTGTAAAGGCAAATTAACAATCGTATTGTATAAATACAAGTATAATAAATAATGCAATATCAGTCATCTACGTCACGCTGCAGGGGTGGGGCCTCTTCCACAATTGAAAGGTGTTCAGGCCTTTTTCCACCTCCGAGCCTAATAAGGGTTATTAATATTCAAATATTCTAGGATTTTTTGCCAACAATTCTATGGTGTGCAGATTTCGTCACGATATTTTCCTTTAACATTTCAGGATATTGCAGAATTATTATTTTTCAAACCAGATTAAGCTATAAATACGTTTTCATTAGTAAATTCATATGGTGTCATCCAGACTTTTTACCCTTAAAGAACTAATAGGTATTAGTGATTCAGAGATGGCAACGAAACGTACCGATTGTCATCACATTGTAAACAAACCATTTACTTGAAGTACCAAATACTCCCTAATTGGGCCTCAAGGCTCAAATAATTCTTTATTGGTAAGGCAGCCAAGATGTTTAAAGCTTAATTAGTAAGCGCCTAAGCTGAGAGGAGAGGATGGGATAGGCGGCGCGCTAAATTGACAAGTATATTTGTAAACAGTGTTGGCATCGCACCAGACAGGATGCCAGACGAATCTTGTGGCTAAAATACTCGCGGAACACAAGGTCACTTTGCACCGATCACATTACTAGTGAAAGTTAAATGGTTATGGTTTAAGACGTTTATATGGACGAATAATTATGGGCATTTATTTGGTATTCTTCTGGAAGTCTTTATATTTCAGCCTAATAGTAATACAAGTCATGAACAAGGTTTTATACCATAAGTGCGAATATAAAACTCATGAAAATGTAGGTGCGTTGCTACCCTTTGGGAAAAGTAGTACGAAAATTGAATACACAATAATGATTAAAAAAAATAGTCTGCGATTATTATGATTCTGCTAGACCTGATTAAAAATTTATAATAAGCAGGTCGACAATTAAACAACAGACGTACAGTTTAGGAAACTCTCTTCAGTCTTCTTATCATTTTATCTAGACGACGCATTAAAAAGGTATAAATAATAGATCAACAATAATTATAAAACAGATTCCTGTATAAAAATTCTCTCAGGAATAAATGTAACCTTACCACTAAGGTTGTTGACTATCGCATTTCTCATCTCTTCAAACATGCACACTCGCGCAGTATGCATACCACGGATATAATTCCCAGAACCAACCGTTGCTATCTATTTGGAATTGGCACCGTGAACAAACAGATCGCCTGTCTGATTTATAATACCGGTGACGGATACGCATCATGTGAAAAATGTTGTATGCCGTCCTATATAAATCAATGAACCTTTCTTTAGAAGAATAGTATTGGTTCCTTGTTTTAAATTGAAAATTTGGAAGTCGGTGGATTTTACAGGCATTTAAATCCATGTACGTAGTTCTCAAGTATGCCTTCTTTCTAGCAACGACTTCAGTTACAATGGTAAAAAGAAGAAGAAAGAAAGTTTAATCTTATACATGAAAAAATAGCATGGTATTAGGTAATGAGATAATCCTAATATGTAAGCCAAAACAACAATGACTCCCTCAACCCTCAACAGTCCACAGAACTGATATGGGGTAAATCAAAGCATACATTAAACATGCGATTTCATTTTGTTATAATTTGATACAAAGAAATTAGGGTAAAAGTGCGTGGTTATCTGTTGGTAACAGACTAGTTGCAAATCTCAACATGTTCACGGTGGTCGCGGGTTCAAATACCAATGCACACATCAGACTTTTCGGAGTAATGTGTTTATTGGTAGTCAATCACCACGCACTATAAAGGAAAACATCTCGAGGAAACCTGCATACCGTAGCAATTCTAAAACTTCGCCGCACTAGGCCAGCTTAGAGTAACCTCCTGGCCTAAACCCTCTCAATCGTACTATCAATTATAGAGGAGGCCCGTGCCCTGCAGTGGGACAAGTCTCACTTCAGTTATATATAAATGTAGCATAGGTCGATACATAAATTAACGGATCTGAGAGTGCGACAATTTTTCGGATCGGACGATAAAACTTGGAACGCATGAGGTGGAAAAGTATATGGTTTAGTCGGCTCTCGGAACAGAACTAAACATAACATAAAAACAGTTAGGTAGTTCTCGTCGATTTTATGTGAGCACAGGTTTTCGTCGGTCAAGTCATTCACACTAATGTTATGTTTACGACGAGGCATTGCTACTTTAGCATTTAAAACATTCGCATCATTAAAGGACTGCTTCGGTAGCGTAGTGGTGCTACGGTATGATTAAAAAACTGTGATCTCTCGGGTTCGTATCCTTGGTCGGGCGCAGTGATAGTGGATTTTTCAAATCATTATCAGCCCGGAGTCAGGAATTAGTGAAATACTATTTATTTTATACTTTACCTAGGCATTCTACACAGGGCCCGAATGCGCAGCCGGCAATGTATGAAAAAGACGAGAGGAAGGCCCTTCCTTAGTCTAGTACTAGTAGTAGTCTAGTAGTAGTTTACTGGTGGTAGGTCTCTCATATGTGAGAGGCCATCTGGGTGGGTACCACCGTAGTGTCTATTTCTTCCGTCAAACAGCAGTGTTAACGCACTGTTGTGTTTCGGGTTGATGGGCATTGTGGCCAGAGTAACTACTGGACATATTGAGACTTAACATCTTATGTCTCAGGATGGCAGGAGCGCAGTGGAATGCGAAGCATTGCTTTGTAATTAAAGGTGTTGTTTGGTTTTGTTACTGTTCATGAGCGGTCGTATCGCTTACCATCAGGCGAACGGCATGCTCGTCTCGCTATTCATAGCAATAAAAAAAAATAGTAATATTTCTCCTCCTCCGTATACGTTAGCATTCGTACTCCGTAACAGATTACATATTTTACACATTACCGGTAGAACAGCAGGTATTCTGTACAATCCCTAAGCATTTTATACATTATCTAGGCAAAGTATGTAATGAATAAATAAATTAATATTAATATTAATAACACCCAACAGTCACATACATAGTCCTGACCCCACACTAAGATCGAGTCTTGTGTCGTGGGTATCAGGAACTACGAGAGACTTTTCGGTCTCACAAACACCCAGACCCGGAAGAAATATTTGTGGGCCACACAAACATTTCTCTCGGTGCGGGGATCGAACCCGCGGCCTCTCGTTTTACAGGCGGCGTCTAACCAACTGCGCCACGGAGGCTGTCTAATGTTAATGGACAATAATATTCATATTTCATACATTGCCTAGACGCCTCAGGAATTCTATATATTGCCTAGGTGTTGTACAGAATGTCGAAATTATACAGATTGCCGGTAACTAATACACACAATTTTTAAAGAAAGAATATACAGTATTGAGAAGTATAGAATATTGGGAAAAAAGTTGTTCAAAACCGATAAGTGGCGAATGGTGACGGGGCGGACGAGGGAAATATGATAACGATGTACAAAAATCATAAAGTTTGAATAAATAACTTCAACAAACTACATTTTTGCAATTTATTAGGATACATTCGGTCTACAGTTTGAAGTAACAATTTATTTATCAAATATAGTATGTAGCGAATTGGTATAAAATTATGTGTTTTTATAAGACGGGTAGGTATTCCAAAAACAAATAATGAAACTTTTCCATTGAAGTGCTCGTAACGTCATGTCATTGACACAAAAAGACACAGTCGTCTGCAGACAAAGCTGGCCGTAAATAATTTTTTCACGGCGTCTAAACCATCTGCGAATATTTTCGACAAGATGTCCTCAGCGCGAACGAACATAATATCTAGTGGCTACTACCCACGTCGCGTACGAAATTTAATCTCTGTTACTTCTATCGGATCTCTACGTGGATAAGGTTATAAAGTGTGACAGATTAGATATTTCGTAAATAAATATTAGAGATGTTTATCTTCATGTGTTACATAAGATGTGGACATTTTTCTTGAACATGAAAATTTCCCGCCTTTTGGGTAAGATTACCCAATAGCGTTCCAAATTGAAACCTAAAGGTTTACACAGAATGGTAACAATTTGCTCACCGATCGCTGTAGGTACGCCCGATGACGTCACTGCCATCCAAATATAATTGCTCTCCTTGACTCAACCAGATGCCTTCATGACTTTTAACACAGAAATACAGCTTTTTCTCCGTATTTGGTACTTGTATATGAACATTACTAGAGCTCACAACTTCGAATTCCGGCGCACAGGGGCCGCCGCGCGGCACCGCTTCGTAGGTTAAAGACCACTCATTCTGCCCTTTCACGTCTAAATTGTAAACACATTTGTTATCGTTGCACGTATAATTGTTTAGTTTCACATTCAATATCCATGGCGGCAACTCGGCGCGTGCATATATTGTTAAAAATAATAACAAATATAAACCACTAGTCCGTAACACACACACAACCGCCATGTCAGAGAGCCGCGACGCGAGTACGACTACGCGCGGCAAGTAACTCGGACGAGTCAACGTTCGACCGCGAGCACGAGTAGACAGTAGCCGAGTAGGGATGTGCTGTAAGCGCGCCAACACTTTTATACCTATCGATTGATGCTTATGTTTATAGCCTCCAGCCTGGCGCACTATGATGCGCTGAAACAATGAGTCATACATATATGTATTTAAACACGTGTCGATCAACTAAAAGTTTTATATTAAATACCTTCTGATGAGAAATCGCAAGTTGATTGTATAACAGCAATCTCGTCTCAACAAAAATTGCAACTGGTGGGTTCTCTAAACTAGGTGCTTGACCCTTATTTTTCATTCCAGTGGTGAAATTTTTATTGCTATATGAGAGAAAATTCGTTAGGCCGCTGGACTGTTGGCACACTATCAAATATTTTCTGACCTACATTCGTTTTCACATTTCTAGATGTGACATATCATATGGATATCACGCATTCCAGTGCAAGTCTCAAATAATATATAATGTAGAATTTGGCTATAGCTAAAAAAAGAAAAAGGTAAACTATCTTGGTAATATATATGTATAAGGTAAAATGTCTTGTACCTCACGCTCCAAGAACAGAATTAGGTATACAATTTAAAATTACCTATAGTAAACAGCATTATAGCACTATCGAGGAAATTTATAATAAGAAAGAAAGTAGAAGGTCTTACACTTGGATCTTGGGATCAAACAATAAGATCATTTCAAATCCTACATACATTATTAAACATGCTTATTAAATATTTGCCTAGTAATTGTCTAATAATACACATCTAAGTAAGTACTGTATTTCCTACATTATAATAATTTTGTGAATTTATTGTGTAAATTAACGACAAATGTATGTAACCCTTGATTTTTTATAACATTTTTGTGCATTACAAGTCTTACATTTTTGTTTTCTTTTTTTTTTCCTTTATGGTTATATCTATAGGTATCAAACCAGTTGCTAATATTATATTTGAGAAGAACACGTGAGCCGATTGTTGTTATTGCGTCAACACCATCAACACACTGACGCAGTGCCTACTCTAATCCGACGTATCATAGAAATCATAGAATACTGAATAGTCGCGTTCGAACTTTCGATATGGCAGTCACGCTGATGCTTGATATTAGATAACACCGTTTGTAGAAACTACTAGCGGCCCGGCCCAGCTTCGCCCGGGTACAAATAGATTTCTGTACGTATTATACATATAAACCTTCCTCTTGAATCACTCTATCTATTAAAAAAAAACGCATCAAAATCGGTTGCGTAGTTTTAAAGATTTAAGCATACAAAGGGACATAGGGACAGAGAAAGCGACTTTGTTTTATACTATGTAGTGATTAGACGCGAAATAATGAATTAGTAGCTCTTTGTTCATAAAACTAGTGGTTACGCACAGGCCTTGAAGATTCAAGTGTTTTCAAAGAATACGTACTACGTACATTGCTTCTCTTACTCTATTAGCGACCTATTCTAATATGTTCACTAGCTATGTTTTTAAAATAATAACGTAAGCGATAAATTACATTGAAAAAACGCAACGAAATATTTTTTCTGTATATAAAGTACTAACATAACTCCGAAAAGTCAGAAGTGTGCCCTGGGATTTGAACCCGCGACCACCGTGAACCTGTTGGCAGCCGCGTCTGGTCCGTTTACCAACAGGCCACCACGCACTTCCAACAGGCCACCACGCATTTCCAACACGCCACCACGCACTTTGACTTTTCGGAGTCATGTGTGTATTGATAGTAAATCACCACGCACTAAAACAGTGAAGTAAAAGATCGTGAGGAAACCTACATACCGTAGCGATTTATAAACATTTTTATGGTATGTAAGTCCACCAACCCGCACTAGGCCAGCGTGGTGGACTATATGGCCTAACCACTCTCAATCGTACTCTCGATTGTAGAATAGGTCCGGCCCTGCAGTGGGACGTATATGGGCTGATACAGTACAGTACTAACATAAACAAACGGTCAAAATGGTTTAATTTTAACTTCACTTAATATAAGATAAGCAATTAGTTTGGCTTATAATCGTAATTCTTGGTCTAAGTACAGATTTTTATTATAAATGATCAGCCGCGACTCGCTAGTCATATCACTGAGAAACTATTATTGACTCGTGCCAATTATTTAAAGAATAACCACAAATTAATTGAGGAAAGATATATGTGGCAAAGAGGGACATTCATTTAGTCACTCTATTATGAGAAAACCAACGCTCGTATCTTCGAAGGAAAGGCATGATACCAGGCAAGCACAGTTCGCCAAGCTTATTTTCGTTTTATGACGTTATAATAGCGAGCCTATCGGCACGCTAAGAACAAATTCCAATCATTATCAATTTATGTCATAATTTATGTGGTTTTAAAAAAATATTTTTACATGTCAATAGGGAATATGCACCAGACTTCAAAATAAGTCAAAATATTTTTTTTGTAATCTTTTTTAATATAGAAATATACCTTAAAGATATTTTTTAAATTTATCAACTCTAAATCGGTAAAATAAATACTTAAAAAATGACATTTCAAATTTGCCGCGCATTTTTTCCAAAACGCGATCTATTGCTTGAAAAGGAAAGTGACGACAATGGGCACGTTCTTATGAAGTTTTAGCTTGTTGTTTTACGTTTGTTTATGAGTTATTTTGTGCTTTCTTTATGCTATTAAATAAAATGGATTATTTTGTCACGAAATACAGTTCTGTAGCAATTCATTAAAGAAACTTAATCCAAATACTACGTTGCTCATAACGTGCCCTATGACGTCACAACGAGTTCGCGCCAACATGGCGTTCAAATGCTTCGAAACTGATAGCAGTTTTGATATTTTTTTTGTACTTTATTAATTGATATTTTCAAAGACTTATATTTTTTTCCGATAATGTAATAACATACAGAATTGATTCAAAATATAAAAAAATGACATGCATATTCCCTATTCTATTGAACAAGAATACGAAAATATATTATAAAAGAAAAAGACAAATACCTCCAAGAATATCGTTTGAGGTGATATGGTCACATCCTAAGAAAACCCCAGGAGTATGTCGGCAATATGTGCCTGAGCCTCAATATTCCCGGGCCTCAACCGAGGGGTAGACCAGAGAAGCGCTGAAGGATGGAAGGATGAAGGCACATATTATGAAGGTTTTGGCCTTACTATTGAGGATGCCGAAAATCGGGCGAATAACGCCGGGATAACGCAAGGTAGAAGACGAAGATTAAACATGTCATCAGCTGCTCACATAAAATGTTGATCTGGCGACGACACAATCAATATCAATGCATGTGTAAAAATGATGCATTAGCAATTACCTCAGAAAAATTAAGCGATACATATCCGATAAAATGCAAGCCTAGGAAATCGAGACTTAATTCAGATGTCAGCATTTGCCGACAAAAATATTTTATCTCTATCTTACATACTGGCTTTGGTTAACGCTTTCGTCATTATTGTTTCAGTGATGAAGTTTTTCATCGTGATTAAGATCCGGTCGTATGTGCCTATTAACGTAGTGTTTTAAATTCTCTTTGCTGCCTATCTGCATCGCCGCAATCGTTAAAATATTCAAGAATATCCAGCTTAGCTCATTACAACTTTTAAGTGTGATTGATCGATTTGGTGAACAAACACGTGTGTGTAGATAGATGACCGTATTCGACAAACGAGGAGTGGTTGATGGTTGGTACAGATATGTACCTAATCCCTGTTAAAAATAAGTACTTAACGAATATCTTTAAAATATATTTCGATGATTTCCATTTCAAATTTTCAGAATTGGAATATCGATTTTAATTAGGTGCAACGTTGTTTGTCATGTGAGATTCTAAATGAGTTTAGGAATACCTATTTATTTATTTAAACTTTATATTTGCATATAGAAGGTCTTACCATATCATACCATAGGCGTTATCTACCAGTCAACCTTTCAATACCTGAATGAATATGAATTATTCAAAAAACTTTGCACTGAAAGCACTAATGCCAAGTCACAAGATTGGTGTGGTATGGATCGATGTTTATGAAAAAACATGATAAGTTGCTATCATTACTATATCAGTCGTGATTGTTGACGTAAGAACTCCGCGTTGGTAGATAATGGCGGATTTGATCAATTGTAAGTTTCGATATCTGATAAAATTACAAGGTTGGCATCAAGATATTTTTGGGAATTATATACCGTTGACACATTATATGTAGTTATATCCGCCCTGTGGTTACATAAACTCATAAACTCATGCCTTTTCTCAGAAAGAGTAAGCAGAGGTGTAAACTGGACACCTACGTTTCACCTTGAATTTTCCGTCTCAAGATACGATAGGGGGCGAGCATATCGCCATATCGAGCACAATTTTTTTACTCCAGTCTGATCATGAATAAAAAAATCCAATATCAGTTATCACACCAATTACTCAATATATTTACTGGTTGTAGTCTCTCATATTGGAGAGGCCGCCTGGGTAGGTATCACCGCAATGTCTGTTTCTCCCGCAAAACAGCAGTATAAACGTACTGCTGTATATCGGATTGAAGAACATTGTAGCCCGAGTAACTACTGAGATGGACATATTGAGACTTAACATCTTATGTCTTAGGATGGCTAGGGCAGTGGAATGCCAAGCATTGATTTGTAATTCAAGGTGATGTTTGGTTTACTACTGTTCATGAGCAGTTGTTAGAATACTGTCACAAAATACCGCAACAATTTTTATAAATTTTATTAAAACTACCCATCGTATGATTCACAAGTAGTGGGGAATCAGTAATATAAAGCGTTGTCTCACTTGGATCGTCACTTCACGAGTGACGACGACAGAGGAAGGACCTTATCCTCGCCGGTAGCAACATAAGTTTGAGAAAGGAGACACATTTCGATCGAGAGTCGTTACACTGAGCGGAAGCTCTGAGATTGACCAGTGAGGAGTACCAGGATTGGCAAGTTAAGTTATTTAATATTATGTTTTGTTGCTTATTGTTCAGAATATTTAGATAATGTTCTGTAACATTGTAATTGTCGATTGTGGTTGAATTAAACCATATTATTATAAATATAAATAACATTTAATATAATTGATAATTTTGTAACATTATAATAATTATTGACCGTTATGTTATGTGATATATGTTAAGTGATATAGCTAAAATATATAATTATAGATAAATCTATTGAAATACCCATGTTTATATAATTTTATATACCTTTTCCCACAAAAATTCTAACACAGTCGTATCGCTAACCGTCAGGCGAACAGTATGCTCTTTTCGCCATTCATAGCAATAAGAAAAACCAATACTCGACACGGGGATTCGAATCTGAGACCTAAGTTTTGCAATCATACCATGCAACAGTACAGTATAAATACAGCCACGGTAACCCCTGCCATTCATAAGTGGTAATTCATAGCGCGTGGCCTCATATCAGTTGTGGATGCCCATAACACCTTAAACGGCCGTCCAAACAGTCGTAAGTGTAGGGATTCCAATGCCCAAGCTCGTGAAACCAGGAGAAATTGACGCGCTTCTACATATATAATATTTAGTGGGATATTCTGAGACGCGAATCTCGCCAAATAAAAAAAATAAGATTTGTATTTCACATATTCTTTATATTTGATATTCAGAATACCATTTGTCAATTTCATAACATTTGTTGTTGACTGTACTTTTTTGCATATGAAATTGATGTTTAAAACTGCAATCTTGTTAGTAGACAATAGTCATTAACTGGAGTTAACCTTTTCCCCTCCCGTCTTAATTTGTCTCTTTCCTATCTATACTTACCATTAGATACAACGTTTGTTCGTTTCCTGGAACTACGCAATAAAAAAGTAACTGATCCTTTTATACTGGGGCGAAGTGACTACAATCCACAAACTTAAGTGCTGTGTAGCCTAGATAAAGAATCCACATTATATTTTACTGGTGGTAGGTCTCTCATATGTGAGAGGCCGCATAGGGTGGTGTCACCGCTATATCTATTCCTCCCGCCAAGCAACAGTGTAAATGCACTGTTGTGTTCCAGTTTGAAGGACATTGTAGTCCGAGTAACTACAGGATATATTGAAACTTAACATCTCATGTCCCAAGATGGCGAACGCAGTGAAATGACAAGCATTGATTTGTAATTCATGGTATTGCTTGAATTTGCTACTGTCCATGAGCGGTTTTATAGCTTTCAAATAGCCGAATGGCATGCTCGTCTCACTATTCATTGCTATAAAAAAAACACTAACGCTAAATGTTTGGTTAGTCTCACAGTACCGAGTTATACATATAAATAAATAAATAACACCCAACAGTCACATACATAGAATCCTGATATCAGGATATCAGGATCTACGAGAGATTTTTCGGTCTCACAATATGAACCTGAGGTTCATTTATTTATGAGGGTCCCTATGACAAGTTGAATGTCATAACCACTATGTACGCTGTTCTGGTGCATTCACGGCAGCCACCAGCAAAGAGTTTTCGAGTTTTCATCCCATCTATTTTTATTATAATGCTTATATTTCATTCTGTTTGTGAGCATGAGTCTTGAGGTGCGCTTGTAGGGTGCATTTTTGGAGGAACTTCTTGCTACATGTGGTGCACGCGAATCGCTTGTCATTAGTGTGGATGCGCATATGCACGTCCAATGCTTTCTTGCGAGGGTACCTGGAAGGATAAATAAATAGATAAATAACCCCCAAAATTCACATACATAGTCCTGACCCCACACTAAGATCAAGTCTTTTGCCGTGGGTATCAGGAACTATGAGAGTTTTCGTTCTCACAAACACTCAGTCCCGAAAGAAATATTTGTGGGCCGCACAAACATTCCTCTCGGTGCGGGAATCGAACCCGTGGCCTCTTCACGGACATATTCATACTTTATGGGAAAGTTGCATCAAGAAATCTTTTCTTCCGCCAAACAACAGTGTAAATGCACTGTTGTATTTCGGTTTGAAGGATATTGTAGCCAGAGTGGCTACTGGATATATTGAGACTTAACATCTTATGTCTCAAGATGGTGAGGGCAGTGGAATACCAAGCATTGCAATAACTTAAGATGGTGTTTGGTTTTGCTACTGTTCATGAGCGGTCGTATCGCTTACCATCAGGCAAACGGCATGCCCGTCTCGACATTGCAATAAAAAAAAGAAGCTGAACATACCTGTACGATTTACGATATTCATTACATTTGGCATTTCATAGTGGCGTTAACAATGTTAAAGTTATGGTTCAGTTAATTGTTCCAAAGTTAATAAGTTGAAGTTTATAGGTACACTTTTTTGTCTTCCTGGCGTTACTAACCCTGACTTCAAAAGTCGTTCGAAAGGGACAAAACATTCGATAGCTAAAATAGGTTTATAAATTGTCTATGAATAAGGCGATAAGTATAAGTAGGTAGTTTTTTTGGGTCACGTAATCGTCGTCTCGGAGAGTGCATCGAACCCGTTGCCTCTCATTTTATATCCCGTTTCTTTACCAATCACGGCTCATGCCATAGAGGCTATTAATTGTTCTATGCTCGACCGCACTGCCCAAAAATTAAGTGAACTGTAAGATTTATTATTTCTCTATTCCTTTTTTTTACATTTTATGTATAACTCCTAACGTATAGTAATTTTAACCCATGTCCAAAATATTACTTATATTTTAGCACCAGACAAACTCTTTTCTAAATTAAGTTTTTTTTTGAGACGCCATAAGCTTCGTTCTCGCATATCTTATGGCTGATAGGATATGTCGGGGTATGCGGCCATCCAACCCATCACGTCGTGAATGGTGACCCTAGCATTGTATATTAACCCCTCTCCTTGTGAATCTTATGTTTTACACACCTCTAATAGGTATATGCATCAGCATTTTCATTTAATAAATGTTTTTGTAAATGAATGCATATCTCTTTAGTGCGAATAAATAAATGACTTTTTTCACAAATCGCAAACTCGAAATGTGTGGGACCTGACACTTGTTGTGAAAGAATTATGTCATTACTAGCCGTCCGGCCCGGCTTCGCCCGGATGCCGATACTTCTTGAGTCCAATCTGCTTTAGAAGTAAACTTTAGAAAAAAATATTTTGCGTGGCGACTATTTTCAATATTTAAACTCCACGTTACTGCCGTACTTTAAACTTTCCATCCCATTCCTTGGAGTTTGAAAAAGTATCGAATGTATTTCAATTTCTTGCACATCCCACGAGAACAATACAATTTATCGGGATAAAAAGTAGCCTATGTGTTAATCCAGAGTATCAGCTACCACCAGACCAAATTTAGTTGAAATCGGTTCAGCGGTTTGAGTGTGAAGACGCAACAAACACATAAACTTTCGCATTTATAATATTAGTAGGATAAAATATGGCATAATATTAGTATCTACAGATGATATCAAATCTAGTCTTATATGCTTAGTGTTACAGCATTATCTATTAAACAGTGTCTGAAATAATGTCACAATTATTGATATGCGCGTAGATTATGGGTTTAAATGCCGATTTAAATTAATCTCACTAAAAATTTATGAACTATTTATATAAACAAACGTAATATTAATTTATTTTAATGATTACTGATTAGGCCGGATTGAATCTAGGGTGACGTCAAATCTCCCACGATAGAAAATAATGATATGTGCCGTCGATTGCCGTTCGCAGAATTTTTATTTTATTTTACTAACGCGTGACGTCATAACTCGTGGCACTGAATGCTAGTACTCAGTGGCCCTTTTTCGGCTTACATACTAGCGGCCCATCCCAGCTTCGCCTGGGTGTTTCTTTTTTATTGCACTCTACAACTGATAGATGTTAGTCATCGTAGAAACTTTTGTATACTTACACTCTATTTAACTATCCTACCCTTTTCTTCCCACCACATTTGTCCTGCTTAATCCCGTCCCGTCTGTCCTACAGCTTAGTCTATTCGTTTCTCGCCGTGCAATCCGTGCGATGTGGAACAATGTACTCTCCTTACAGGCAGCAACTTGGTTGTACGTAGTACAGCGAAGTTTCATCAGCAGCGGTAACAGCTTACTATCAGATGGGCCGCCTGCTCGTTTACCTGCTAAGGCTTATAAAAAAGAAGCGATGCCGCACTCGCTGCAGAAGTGACGATGTTTGTAGTGGTAGTGATTACTAACCGCTTGCTACACACGGTGCAGTGGTACTGGTTGAGTCCGGTGTGGGAGGCCATGTGTCCCGCCAGCTCCTGCTTGTGAAAGAAGCCCACTCCGCACTCGCTGCAGAAGTGACGCTTTATGTTCAGGTGCTTGTTGCGCATGTGCGCGCTTAGATTACCTGATGGTAAAAACAATAATATTAAAGCGTCCGCAAAAGGTAAAATGAATTGGTCTCAGACAATCCACTTTGTGTATTTTGGTTAGAATATTCTTATAAGGCTTGCCCGGAAAATTGTGTTAGTTTTAACGTCTCACCTTAGGTTACATTTTAGGATAGTTAAAAGCTTTACTATCTGTGGGAGTGGTTATTTTAGTGGAACCTTTGACTATTATTTTATGGAAACAGATGTGAAGTGAAGAAAATAGTACCTACTCATTACTCAATTATTTCATCGTAGCCCATTTTATAGATACTAATAAAAGGGAACATACCGGAGAGCAAGAACCGTTTCTTGCAGATCCTGCAGGCGTACATGCCGGCTGGCTGCGCATGCGCCGCGGCGAGGTGCAGCGCGCGCCGCGTGAGCGTGCCGAACCGCTGCGAGCAGTGCGGACACTTGTACAGCTCCACCGAGCTGTGCTTGCGCTGCCTGCCAACCAAGTCAATAACTACACACTAAACTCACTTGGCGGATCCGTTGTTGCGAAGTGACGGCGCTAAGCCATGAGCACATGTGATTATGATGTCTTTCAACGTTGATTAAACCATCTTAATTATGTAATTTAAACCAAAAGTCACTTGCACAGTCCTGACCCCACACTGAGATACTAGTCTTGTGTCATGGCTATGAAAAATCAGGAGAGACTTTTCGTTCTCAGAATACATGGACCCCTGACTCCGGGCTGATGATGAATAGGAAAATCCAGTATCACATTGCCCGATCCGACCCGAACTTGAGACCTGAGCTTTGTAACCGTACGTAATACAAATACGCTACCGAGGAAGAATTTATTTGATTTAGACCCGGGTAGCCACTGTGTACTAGTATAAGATGGAGATATATTGTTGTCGTGTTTCTGGTTGACACGTTTTCCAAAGGTATCGGGAGACTTTGATTACTCTTTGAAAATATAATTATAAAATGATATTGGTCCAAATATCGATATTTTATAATAACTTTGAGAGGAATTGCAATGCCAACCCAGGACTTTACAAACTTGTTTAGGTTACTCACTTTCCACTAATAAAAACATTAAATAACATTAACATAATTTAAGTATATAAGTACATAAAATAAAAACTTTAGTAATAAAAAGGAATAACAAAATAATATCTACTACGCAAACGTATACAGTTTATCACATACATGCAAGGAAAACGTTTAAAAAATAAAGATAATTAATTATTGAGCTTTGTTTTTTAATACGTAATTTAAATGCATTAATATCTTTTGTTTTATGTTATATCACCGGTGGCGGACCACTGCTCATCCCAGATAACGTAAATATTTGCCTCCAATACTTCAAATTTCCTCGAGTCAAACGGGTACGCCGATAAGGACAGGAGACAAAACACTGCATCTCTTCCTTACATGAACTTTTTGTATAAATCTCTTTCGTTATTGTGTAAGAGATAGAACGTGTGACTCCCTCAATTAGTTTCTTCGTCTATAGATTAAATAAACATTCATACCAACCTGTGCGAGCATAAAGTGTTGTAGTTAGTGAACTCAGCATCACAGGTTTGGCATTTGAAAGGCCCCCGTTTGTGTGACGGCATGTGGCGCTTCAATCTTCTCTCGGTGAGGAATCCTGAGGAACACATGGTCAACTCCAAAAACTAGTATAACAGTCAGCATCATTTCGTCCTGTCATCCCATGATGCTACTAATGTAAACCAGAACACACAAGAAATAAAACAAAAATCAGTGCCTTAATTAAAACTTATCATCATCAAATATAGGAAGCCTACTGATGGTCAGAGGCTTCCACCAAAGAGTTTCAGTGTAATTTATTTAGCAAATTCTCAGGACCTTTACGAATTTTAGTATAATAATTTTAAAAGATTCATGAGTCTTTTAAAGTTGTTATACTTAATTTAAAACGTTATAAATTTCATCAACAGTTTTTCGTTTTGGTGATATTCTGAAGCTTTATCGACATTTAAATTATACAAATTCAAATTACAGATAACTGCTATATAATGTAATTTTAACGCCAATTTATGATTAAGGCTGGTGCATAAGGATATGTCTGATGCCTCGCAACACGAGCCACAAAATTAATTGATTCCAACAGCAAATTCCAACTAATTATTAATCTGGGACTTAAGATAAAAAACTGATAAATCTGTTTCCTCATTAACGATAATGATAAACGTGAGATCGCTTATATAGATACAAGTAATTATTACTGTTGTTGTTAAGAAAACAATTTGTCGCAATTTACTTTATCTAAAATTACGTGAATCTACCGGTTTCAAATAGAGTACCTACATATTTAAGATTATAATTTAATTGATTCGCATTATATAGCACAATATAACAACGGTCTAATTGATATATGGAACATTTGTAAATTAGCAGTGATACAAGAACTCTCTACTGGGTAATTTTGCCTAAAAAAGCGGACGCCTCACGCCAGTCAGATTGCCATTCGAAATATTTTTATCCAAACTCTTTTGCTACGCTCCGTGAGCGGTCGTATCGCTTACAAAAAAGCAATAAAAAATAGCAGCACGAGAAGAAACTTACCTTTCCCACAAGCCTCGCAAATATGATTAGGGTAGTGTTCATTCATGTGTGTGTGATATACATATACATTTGGCAGTTTCACCTCACACACCTCACATTTAAAATCACTTGTCACTTTGTAGCTCTGTTCCCGTGTCGGCCCTCTCTTTCCTCTTTTACCCTTTTCTATAGCTTTGTCTCTTTCTACAGCCAGCTTTGGAACAGCTTTTGAACAGGTGTCAGTGATTGTCTTGTCGAGATTTTTGTTGACATCCTCAATTTTGTTCACTTCCGCGTTTTCTAGTTTTATGCACTTGTCTATTTTTGATTTTTGATCTATGATGTAGTAATAAATAACCAGATTAGTATTAGAACTCTCTCATATTATGTGAGGGCCGCCTGGATAGGTACCACCGTAATGTCTATTTCTCCCGTCGAACAACAGTGTAAATGCACTGTTGTGTTTCGGATTGAAGGACATATTGAGACTTAGCATCTTATGTCTCAGGATGACAATTGGCAAGCGCAGTGGAATGCCAAGCATTGCTTTGTAATTCAAGGTTTTGCTACTGTTTATGAGTGATCGTATCGCATACCATCATGCGAATGGTATGCTCGCCTCGCCATTCAATGCAAAAAAACCTTTATTTTTACCTTTAGTATAATAAAAATATATGAATAACATTCAGTAGTACAGGTAGCCACTGGATATTTTGTACAATATAAATATTACTATACAACACTTGGGACTAATAGTTGTATGAGTATAAATCATAATAAATATGGATATTCTTACCATTCAGAGCTGGGTCAATCCACTTTGTTTCCAATTCATATTTATCTTCCTTGTCTGAGAAGTTTGTGTTCGTTTTTGACACGCACATCTCTTTTTCAGTTTTGTCTAATTGTATTACTAAAAATATTAAATTGACAATTCCAATTAGAATTCACTTACAGTTAAAATTAAGGTGCTTAGATCATTTTTTTATTCAAATGGTTTGCCTTGCGACCTATCTGACATCAACCTTTTTATATATGTAGGTATACCCAGATTCTGGTAATCTGAAACTACTAAATCACAAAGCAAAGTAAACATACAAGCATAGTGGATTTCAAATCACGGGTATCAAATCCAGGAAGAAACAGTTCCACACATAATTTATATATTGATACAGTGTGTGACTAAATGGTCTAATTTGTGTCAATCATTCTCTTGAGTGTAGAGGAGGCCTGTGTCCTGCAGTGGGACATGTGGGCTGATACATAGAAACAAAATAATAAAATTAGATTTTAACACAACTAGTATCAAATGAAATTATAATTTTCAATTCTCAAATGAAAGTACATCTGTTTCATACATCAATACTGTTCATTGCATCAATGTATTTTATTATTTACAAGAAAATTTACTTACACCCATAGTTCTCCAACATATTTAGAGTTGCTAATATTTGAGTCTTCAAGTCAAAAGCTTGTTTCAACTGCTTCTCACATATTTCACAGACATATCCGTCATCCTCATTATCATCAGGTAGTATCTGCAATTTGGAAAGAAAGCAATTGTTGAAGCCACATGGTGTATGAGAGATTTAAATCATTAGCTGAGATAATTTATTTTAATTATGCCTAAAGTTCCATGCTTATGATTCTGTTTTCATGGTTACCTACATGGGATATGTTTAAATGGTTTATTGATTTTGTGTGAAATGAACATGTGTACAGTATTTCATATACTAGACAATTTCCATGTGCAAGAGGCAGTTTTTGCAGATCTTAAGTGATGATTTTGGCAAATAAATGAGTAATGTAAAGTGGTAAAGCCAAATTGAATGTTATTACAATTTAGACTGAAAATCAGTAGGCTAAGAACCATACAAGTAGTAGTACATGAGTCACTGAGGTTACCTATTATTTAGTGACAGTTTTGTTCTTACTAATAAGTGGCCATTTCTTTGACAACTTTTGAATATTAACAATGCTTGATTATACTAGGGCTGCAGACTTTTATAGATGCAAGAAAGGGCTCATGTTTGTGCCTTCTACTTCACTACAAGTTCGGATTTACTAGGAGAAATCAGTATCACTGATGAGTGAAGCTTTTTGTTGTTTACAAAACAAGATGACCGTTTAACCCAGGCTTCACTATTTATAATAGAGTTGGAACAAACAAGATTTACCGAGTATTATGCGTGCAATGTTGATTATTGGTTTATATTCTACCATTACCGTGAAAAAATAGAGTAAGACATTTACTATACCTTTATACAAAAAAGCTCTTTTAGCAGATCGGCACAGCTGTTACCACCGTCGGAATTATATATTGATGAAAGTTCGTTGGTAGACAAACAGCAAAAACAAAAATACGTGTCGACAGACATTTTAAACATAAATAATGATTGCGTTTTCTTGTTTCAAATTCATTTAATGCTATTGTTTACCACAGTTGTTTACATTTGTAAATTGCAATGATTTTTAATCAAATGTCAAAAGCAGAAGCAAAGGAAATCATAACATACTTCCTAATTCTATTCATCTTACAAACATGTTGATATTATTTAAAATATAATGGATAGTTTAAGCATTTATGTAAAATCTATAACATTTTGAAATAGAGGGTAGATTTCCTCTTTATCTGATTATTACAGTTCATTAGACAAAATACTAACGACAAATAACGATTATACTAAAGACATTGATTGATTGGTTTGAGATAAAAATAAATATATAACACCCAACAGTCACATACATAGTCTTGACCCCATACTAAAGATTGAGTCTTGTGCCGTGGGTATCAGAAACTACGGGAGACTTTTCAGTCTCACAAACACCCAGACCCGAAAGAAATATTTGTGGGCCGCACAAGTATTGCTCTCGGTGCGGGAATCGAACCCGCGGCATCTAATTTCACAGGCGGCGTTTAACCGACTAACCTACGGAGGCTGTCATAAGATGGTAATGTATTTCTGCCAAGAAGAGTTCTTTAAGAACATAAAAGCAAATATAAATGCAATCTTAAATCTCTCATTATATACAACTTCTTATTTTAATCAGTCTATATTTTATCTGTAGTTATTGTAATAAGGCAGAATATGGCCAAATAGCGTTTATATGCTTAGAAAAATAAAACAAAAAATGAATTACAAAATATACGGTTTTAATAATAACAATTAATCAATTATGGTATGTTAGCTAGGTAGTCCTTGACGTGAGCGGGTTCCAGTCGACGGAAGCCGTTGGCGTCGCATATCCCCACCTCAATGTTATCCGCCGTCATCTGGCCTTCGAAACCTTCTTTTAGAGTGAGGATTGCTGTGTGAACTGCATCGTCGAGCTCCAGATCTTCAGTATACCTATGAATTAAATAATTATTTTAGTTTTGTTTTTCGTAGTTTCACAATAATACTCATTTATAGATTTTTCTATCAAAATTGGTGGTTCTGTTGAAGTAATATTTTATTACCACAAGATGTATGTGGATATATAAGCGCATGAGATTGAATAAGAAGACAGCACATTTTACAAATAATATCAGTGAAGAATGTCAGTTTATAAAACTACAGAGATCAATTAAGTTGTAAACTGCATTGCAGTCAAACTTACAGAAATATCTATATGAACTTATCCTGCTATTGTTTTTAAAATCATTTTCAAAATTAAATACAAATTATACCTCTTCTCAAGGAAAGTTTTTCCATTGTTGAAGTTCTTGCCCATGGCAGTGGCCTTCCATGCAAAGTAGGCGCCAGATGGGTCACACTGGAACAGGTATGGCCGTCCACCATCCCAGCCACAGATCAGCAGCGAAACACCAAATGGACGCACACCACTGGAAATAAATAAACATTATTTGTGGCATGTTAACCATCTCAAACTTGTAATCACAAGAGACTGCAAAGTTGTGGACTGTGGTGCAGGGTATTAATTCAATATGCTATAGTTAATATGGGATTGTGAGTTGGGAATGAGAGGTTTGTGGGGTTTATTTATTTATTCTATACTGCACACACAAAAAAACATAAGACATACAATATTTTACAAATAAAATTGAAGAGTACAGTTGGCGGTCTTATCGCCCTAGGCGATTTCTTACAGACAACCTTTGGATGGGTTCCTATATAGGAACAAATATCTTTGATACCTATCAGAATAATTATTACAAATTAAAACTAACATTTGTATTGAGTTTGTTGCAAGTAAGAAATGACATTCAGTACAGTTAGGACATTGTAAAAGTTGTATATAATTTACTTTAACTTACCCTGATTGAGTATACTCCTGCATGACAGTAGCTACTCTTTGCACCAACTGTGCAGTGGGGATTGGCTCATGGTACATGAGGAAATACTGCTGAGCCATCTTACGTGCCTGTGATACAAGCAGACGGTAGTCAGGGCCCATTCCTGAGTACACCATACCTGGAAAAGCATTTTATTCATTTTAGCATTCTTTTTTTCAATATAAAAGAACCCTTAAAAATATAGGCAGAGGTAACAAAAAAGGATGTAAAAGTTTAGATTTGCTGTCAGGGGTTCATTTCTTTGCATATTTTAATGAAAGTTTGTATACTATATTCTCCAATTTTGTAATACCCATAAATTGTAAAGAGCGCATGTACTTAACTGTTGGGCATGTATAACAATTTTATGAATTGCCTATATTCAATCTAAATGACTAATTATGATCATATAGTCAGTGTTGTGTCTGGCAAAATTATCACAATTATCTCAATTACTAATTAAACTGAAACTATTTTGAAAGTAACAACTTACCAATGTGTCCAGTGATCATTTCTACTTTGTTAACGCTGTGTTCATCATACAAAATGCTTTTGTGTTTATTTTCAGTTGCAATCACTACCCCATTGGATGCTGTAAAAATACATTTAAATTAGTTAAAGGTTTATGTTGCTCAGTTAATAATAGCAATGGGATAACTATAAAAAGTTCTCATTTAAGATACCTTCATTATGAACATTTAATGTATTTGCCTATTTAGTCATATAAATTACTCAATTACCATGACTGGAGTGTAAGGCCCTTGTTACACTGAATATTTTCAGGTTTGTACCAAGAAATTATAACATTGCGAAGTGTTAATATAAAAGATAAGACTCATAAGGCTCCATTCGGTTAGAAGATATTGTTCTGATGTGTATTTCGTCTAAAATTTTATTTGTTACAGTACTTACTGAGTTGGTGAGAAGGCAAACTTTATATAACCTCAAATAATTACCTTTTATTCCAACGGAGGTGCCGCCGGCAGCTACGGCGGCCAAGGCATATTCGATTTGAACCAATTTTCCTGAAGGGCTGTGGAGAAGCACAACAAATTATCCTTGCAAGTTCATGAAAACACATCGATGTAACCGACCGCCAAAACATCTATTATAGTATGAACACGCAGAAATTAAACTGCCTAAACATTAGATAGGTTGTTATTTTTGATAATTTTAATGAAATAGGATATCAAATACACGTAAATAAATTTATATTCACCTAAAAGTTGTAAGAGAGAAACTGTATCGTTCAGACGCCATGATTACAAAGCAACTTGTCAAAATTTAGCGTTCTCATGTTGTCGGCATTGGGTATGTCAAAATACCACAGACGCAAAATACCGCAAGACATTTTCTGATTGGGCAATAATTTCATTTTCGGCCTCAGCCCTCAGATTTTCGGGCAAACTTAAAATATTGATATCCATAAGACAACAGGTTTGACAAAAAAAAATCCTTTTCTGATTGGTCACGTATCGACCAATAAAAAGGGGATATATTCGCTCGATATTTTGATTTGACAAATGTGTTGTAATTTTGGGCTATTTTTGATGTTCATGGTTTTTGCATAAAGCATCGGTGTAAATATTCTTACAGTATGTTGGGCGGGATCCGCGGAGTTTCCCCGTCTTCAGAAACCATGTCTGAGAGTACATTAGAAAGGAACAGAGCTGAAAAAGCTCTGATCACTAAAACACCCACCCAGAGTCAAGTGTTCCTCAGTAAACCTAATGTGAAAAATTACTCAGATAAAAACGGTAATGATGTTACGAAAACTGTACATAAAAGGAGGAAAACATTTGCGTTTTGGACGCTCGTGTGTTTACTATTCGTGCTTGCAATCGGCAATTTAATTTTAACTTTTACGATACTCGCGGTGCTCCGGCTTGGACAAGGTGAGATTGTGCTAAAAAATAACCTTCATAATATCCTTTATCCAAAATAAAAAAGTAATTTTTAAAATTTGACTCTGAAACTAGAAAAAATAGCAAGTCAGCGATCCATGTGCGCTGTTATTAAAAATTGTCTTTCTTGTAACGAAGGTTGCGGGTTCATATTTCTTACTCGCATATTATAAACATAAATATTTATTGTATCTGCTACAAAATCTGGTCGATTGGTAGATATGTCTATATTATTTTTGCAGCGCCATAATCATAACTATCGTATTAAAATAATACCGATTCATGTTAAACAATTGTTCCAGGTCTAGAGAGTATGGAGTTCTTACCGGAGCATAATGCGATAAAATTCTTCGGCAACACTGACTTGGACCATCTGTACAAACGCGACGGATTGATTGAAAGCTTTCGAGATGTGCCCATGACCGTTAGCAGTGAAAATGGTTCCGTGCTTTTTACTTTGCAGACCAGGTAATCTATGTAGAAAAGTCTAAAATAATACCGTGTCTGAGCCATCTTCTTTCTTCATCAAAATATGCGAGTCAGCTAAATTCCATACTTACTATCCAACTAAACTAACAGGTACCGTTTGACGTTTCATACTTTTCAACATTGTACAGGCATAACTTACAAACTTTCAATAACATTTTGCCTAAAACCATGGAATTGTGGCTTTACGGCAAGCGAAGTTAAAATTGTGTGAGTTACGCTTGTCTAAATAGAAAGAAGAATAGAAAGAAAGAAGAATAAATATAAAAATAAATAAAAATAAAGAAAGAAGAATAAATATAAAATAAATATGTTTCAAATTGAAAAATATGAAATGTCAAACGGTACCTGTTAGTTTAGTTGGATAGTAATCTTGAATGGGGCGAGCCGCGAGACTATCGCTCGTCTCTTGCAGCGCATATGGAATTTGGAATTTATAAACTGATTCAAAGTGGATTGCCCCATCTGGGAAACGAACTCAGAATCACGAGGTTAATAATACACATTTGGTGCTACTATTTTATCGCAATATAATGTTTTGAAAAAGGAATTCTATAGCAGTATCGTAACTCGCCCTATATACACCCGGTGCGAACTTTTATAACAGCGTCTCAAATAAATAAATAAATCTGGTGGTGGGTCTCTCATATGTGAGAGGCCGCCTGGGTACCACCGCAATGTCTGTTTCCCCCGCCAAACAGCCGAGTAAATGCACTGTTGTGTTTCGGATTGAAAGACTTTGTAGCCAGAGGAACTACTGGATATACATTGAGAATTAACATCTTATGTATCAGGATGGTGAGCGCGGTGGAATGCCATGCGCATGCATTGCTTTAAGTGTTGTTTGGTTTTACTACTGTTCATGAGCGGTCGTATCGCTTACCACCACGCGAACGGCTCGTCACAGCAATAAAAAAATCATATTCTGGTCTACGCCCCTGTCCCTCCTTCAGTTCTACAACTTCCTCCCATCCGTACCTCTAAACTTCTTCACTGGTTGGTTGAGGTATGAAGCCTACCCTTGTCGGCAGGTTGTCGCGCTCGGACACTAAGATGGTGGTGAACACGTCCGGGGTGTTCATCCGCGGCGTGAGCTCGGTGGAGCTGCTCGACCCTGACACCGGCGAGCCCGTGTTCAGCACCGCCGCGCCCGAGATGAACATACCCGACGGCGTCAACAACTTGCACGCTAAGGTAACTACCACTCTGATATTATATAGAGATAGCAAAACCCTTTATTTATGTACATTTCGGTACTGACTGGTACCGTCTACCTGATGGTAAATATCTTGGGTATGTAAAGGTAAACCCAGACGACTTTCTAGTGGCTTAAAGAACAGCTTTTCACGATATCCTTGTGAAGAGTAATGTTAAAATGTATTTTACTTTTAGAGAGACTTTTAAGACTAAGGATATGAAGACTAGATATTACGATATATAGTAAATATTGCCCCCAGATACTTCAACATAGAATTATCACTTTATAACCAACTTCATTCCAAAGAAATATGTACATATATAACTTACGATTACGACGGCGAGCATCAAGATTACGCGACGATCGTCATTACCATAATACCTTCACATCCTTCCAGCAAATCTCAACGAAGCGCATCACAGCACCAGTAGACGAGGACCTGACTCTCCGCTCAGAGTCCTCCGCCTGGTTGCGCGGTGCGGAAGGAACTCACATGGAGGCCAAGCAGCTATCCTGGAGTGCTGATCAGGATATCTACCTGCGCTCCATCAATGGATCCGTGGTCCTTAGCGGAAAGGAGGGGGTATTCGTCGATGTCAGGTATCTCCCCATAGCTAGACCTGGGAACAAGACTTCACATGCCACAGGACAGTTTAAAGTTTGCGTCTGTATGCCCCAAGGGAAGTTGTTTAGGATAGCCATACCGACAGGACAGAGGGTCAGCTGCTCGCACGTTAATATGACTGGGGATTTGAACCCTTGCATTTAGTTTGGACTTGTGGGAAATAATAATGAAATTGTCCCGTCAGCAATGTCTGGCAAAATATGGGTTGGAGTACGTCCCGATTGCTATAACTCATTGAAATTAATATAATTAACAATGTATTGCAGAATTTTGTTTACAAACTAAACTACAAAAATCTTAGGTATAATGATAAAAAATATTTTATTGCCTCTACCGCTTTGTCGATAGTTTTAAAATATTCACATGGTTTTATTGAATACCGTCATGTCTCCAACCCCATGTTCACAAACATAATCAAGTTCATGTAATTTATGTATAATGATTGTTAGCATGAGCGTATCGACCCTATCGGCAGAGGGAAGAACTGAATTTTATAAGCAAGGAAATATACTTACGTTGAAAAAAACGCCATTATAAAGTGACTGATATCTATCTAAGTGGATCGTGTTTTCGGTTAAGTTTTTATGTCGTTGTTATTATTCGACATTGGGTTACTCCTCTCCGCATTGACTCCTTTGCCGATGTAAACACGATGTCACAACTAATTGTTATAAAACAGGTTTATCTAGTCTGAGAATAAGTGAACACATTTAATTGTATCCAGTAAGTTTAAACAAATAAATAAATAAATAAACAATTTAATGGTATAGTAATTATAAGAATATTAAGAGGTCTAGTAGAATTGTTCTTATACTTGTTACGGCCTAACTGATAACTACCCTCTCACGATGACGTCAGGTACGCTCATGAATCATAGTGTTGTAAGGACAAGTTGTATATTAGATGTTAATATAATGTTAGAACTTTCTAAATAAATACCTAATATTACGTTTGTTCTTTTCATTTAATCCTTTGCCAAAAGTGAAGTAAGACCAAAAAACCTCACTTGTAAATTTTCGATTGTCTTGTTTTAACTTGCATACCATAGCGATTTTTAAAAGAGTTTATACGGTATATTAAGTCCGCCAATCCGCACTAGGCCAGCGTAGTGGATTATACGGCCTAACCTCTTTAAATCTATCACGATTATGGAGGAGGCCCGTGCCCTGCAATGGGACTTTTATGGGCTGATAAAATACCTTTATCTAATGGATCAAAATAACCACATTCATTTTGTATTGAGTATCAAAAAATACGAGAGAATCTTTGGTTACAATGCCCAGAAACAAATACATGTGGAGCACAGTTCACCTAAACATTTGTCTTAAGGTTATTGAACCCGCAGCGTTACCATTCGCCATGGAGGTCTACCTTCCAATTATTATTAGCCCGACAAAACTTAATCACTTCGTTATTAAGAAAACGCTTATGTAGGTACCTAATATTTGAAAGGAACGGTACTTTTATCATAACTACAATCCAGCCCGACTGCAGATAGTCTATCACCTATGTAGGATTCTACCTAATAGTGAAAAAGTTTTCAAATCAGTCCAGTACTTTCAGAGTTTGGATATTTTTACACAATGTATGTTTTTTTTTTGTATCAGCCCATATACGTCCCACTGCAGGGCACGGGCCTACTCTACAATCGACAGTATGATTGAGAGTGGTTAGGCCACATAGTCCACCACGCTGGCCTAGTGCGGGTTGGCGGACTTACATACCATAGAGATTCTTCTAAACCGCTTTGGTATGCAGTGTATATGACATTAAATAAATAAATAAATACACCCAACAGTCACATACCTACATATTCCTGACCCCACACTGAGATCGAGTCTTTTGCCGTGGTTATCAGGAACTACGACAGACTTTTCGGCTTCACAAACACCCAGACTAACCCAAATACCTGTGGATCACAAACATTTGTTTCGATGCGAGGATCGAACCCACGACCTCTCGTTTCATAAGCGCCGTCCCTCCACCTGCACCACGGAGACTGTAAAACATTTACAAAATACCATATTTGACGACCTACAAATATTACCCATGTGGTTATCAACCTCTTATCTAGACGATTTTTATTTAATATGAATTTAATGTGTAAATTAATCAATAGGCAGAGGTATTAAATATAACTCATGTTGAGAGTTGAGTGAGTGATCATGATGTTCCGTGGAGTGCTTCTGCTCGCGCTGTGTGCTATCACCACCGCGAATCAAGGTTAGTTTATTAAATCTTGTGCTTCAGAATCAAGGGTGTTACTACATGATCCGATACGAAGTCCGAATGTTCGTATGTCGTAGGTTATCACTAATGTGCCTAGAAACTCTATAAAATGTTGGAATCCTCTAGCGAACGTCGTAACCATAGACTAAGATTTTATTATGCTACTTATAATATGTATAAATAATGTTATTTATGATTATTCATGTAATTATTTTTATCTGTTGGAGCTTTTCTTACCTTTGTTTTTACACTGCCCTTTCTTTCTTTCTTCCTTCTTTTATATTCATCCAAAGGTTGTCTGGTATAGATCGCTTATTAGCGATAATACTGCCTTTTGTACTCTTACCTAATATATGTTATTTCGTTATATGTTATGTTCTTTTTGTTTGTGTACAATAAAAATTAAATATATAAATACAATAATATCGGAGAAAATGATAAGTTTAATATAGAATCGTGTTGATTTTTAGAAGTGGCATACTTATATCTTACTTCGGACACAGACTTCGGACGTCTGACATCCGAACATTCGAACTTCGTATCGGATCATAGAGTAACCCCTATCTCAGTATATAATTCATTCTTGATTCTTGAACAGTAAATAGTAGGTACTATTATCCATACATTTACATTGTGAGCGGCCGGGTAAACGTTGAACTGGTCATTTCACAGATCTATGATTTCATTAAACAGGGTCTTGAATTGTGATTCTGACCAGTATAATCCATGGGCTTTGATCAGCCGAAAGGCTCTCACCATAGTTTTGCCTACTGCGACTGTTTGATAGATCTTTCGAGTAAATCCGTATATTGTGCTAACTTACATAGATACATATTTCTGTGGTAGCGAAGGTCTATTTCTATGTACGGCTATTTATTGTTTTGTATTCCAGGATGTATGGTAAATGGAAGAATTGGCACGTGTGTTAGCCTCGATAGTTGTGCCTCTGCGATGGAAGGATTGAGGTACAATATTGAGCCAACGGTGAGTACCAGCATGATACAACATCAATATGTGATTTTCATTTCTTATTACATTTGTGACACTATGGCCTATACTAGCGAGCCGTAACCGTAACCATTGCCATGTATGCTATTCAAAACCATACTATCCAACTAAACTAATAAGGACCGTTTGACGTTTCATACTTTTCAACTGAGTTTTCAACCTTGTACAAGCGTAACTCACACAATTTCAATAACGTTTCACAATTCTATGGCTTTATGGAAACATTTGTTTCGAATTAAAAATTACCTGTTAGTTTAGTTGGATAGTAGTGTACAGGTGGTTCACAAACCTCCTGCGAACGGCGAACCGACGATTTCAAGCTACTCATTCTGTAAAGCCTAAGCTGTAACACGCGTACACATTATAACCTCGTTACTGTATCATGCAAGTTGCAGTTACAGTTCGCTAGTGAATACCTACCAGGCTTATTCCAAGCGCAGTACATAAGCTCAGTTGCACAAATTAATTTTGCCGATAAGTTTGTCTTTGAATGTCCTGAAAATGTCATCGCTGTACATTTGAGACGTATTTGACTTTGTTAATGTATGGGATTGATATAAAAAGTCAAAGTTATGGGCACAGTTAGTTTGTGAAAACTGGGCCTTATTGTTATGTGAATTTTACCTTTAGGATTGCGCTGTACTTATCTGTACATTAAGGAGTGTAGTTAACTAGTTATCATTGCTAGTCTTACTTCATAATGATTTACCTTAAAATAATTTGTTAGGTGGAATCAGCTGTGTAGTTTGATCATAATTCCACATTGTCATGAATTTTGTTTTTCTAGACATGCTGGTACCAAGGATTCGAACATATAGTCTGCTGTGTTAACAATTTGTCCAACACACCAACACGGTAAATCCTACATTTTATTTTTTTATTTAAATCTTTATTGTGTACATGCCATTTACAATAAAGAAAGAATAATAAATAATTCGTTCTTAACGCTGGAGGCGATCTCTTCAACCAACCATAGGATGAATAAACTTTTATTAACATTTTATTAACACCACGATGAAAAAGACAATAGACATGTGAGAAGACTCATAAAAGTGTCGGGTTTTTGTTTCACGTTGTTTATTAGTGCTCGGTTTCGAGTAGATCGACATAATCGTGTCAGTTGGAAATAACTATCTCTCGCAGGTGCACTAGATTTAGATCCTATAGACTAGGTGAGAACCGTCACTTTGTGCTGATACTTATAGAAAAATATGTTCAAAATATATTTTTTATATCCGCTTTACTGAAACCTCAGGCTATTCCTTAATAAAAGGGACTTAGTAAAATTTACTATGGTATTTCAGTATTGTAAAGTGGCGGGAAGTCAATGACGATTCTGATGACAACGACGATAACGCCCCGTGTCCGCCTGTGCCGGCAAACTTAACCGCACCGAAGACAGGAAGAAAGGCGTGGGACAGTGAGTTGCTGAATTATTCGAAGGGCGCTTCGAAGAATATTGATTATACTTTAATTCAATACTATGGTGGATTAAATTTTTGAGACTTATCTCTTATTCGAACAGGAATAGTGGAAAGTTGAACTAAAAATAGATTCACATTTAGCAGAGGTTCCCCCCATTCTAACATTTGTTTCATATTTTCTAGAGATTATTTATGATATTAACCAGGTGGAATGACGATATTGGGAAGATACCTGGTAGCGGTTGGAGACTATGGGCTGAAGATCGAACCCAGTGGCGTGCAATAGGAGAGGCCTATGTCCAGCAAAGGACAAGGATGGGATGGATGATAATTTATGATATTGGTTACGAGCAAATTTTTTTCCGAGATTTCTTTTAATAATAAAACATATTCGCCAAAGAAATATCACTTCCAGTTCATCCACTCTGATCAATCTCCTCGCGCGGCTCGTTATTTTGATGTTAATTTCGGATCAACTAGGGTGTATTTGCCTTGTGTTCTAGTGTGTTTGGAGTACCAAGAGATCCTGAACCCGTGCGTGAAGAGCCCGGGACTCGGTGGCAAGGTGAAGATGACCAGGGCGAACTATTGCATCTTGGACGGAGAGGACCTCATTGTGGGAGGCACCGACGCTAAACAAGACGAACATCCACATATGGTACACACATACGGCTTTATTCATATATATTTTATAAACGTATTTTATTGAATGTTTTTGTCCTCTAGTGCGTTTTGAATTCAGTCCCTAAAATAATTCCAAGTAGTCCGCGGAATAATCCCGTGGAATTGTTTGCCGCCACCCGTGTTCCCTCCTTATGTCTTATATTATGATCCGAATCCTTCCGCCGTAGTCTGAAGAGGTATCTTAGCAGGACGGCAAAATTTCAACGAATGGCATGGGACTGCCGTCTGATGCTATTTGATACTCTGCCTGGACGGCATTTGCGCTTACCATCAGGTGCAGTGTAGTCATTATGCCGGGCAAGTGTAAACAAAAAACCTACGACCATCCTTAATATAATTTTATACAAGTTTTATTTATGGTTGGAAAACCCTTTATTTATGTATACTCCGGTACTGTACTAACATCCAACCCAGCCCGTCAACCAACTGGTTGGTCAATACTCAATAACTAGATAGATTTTTTGTCAAATGGTGCCTAAAAGGTTAAGAACCACTGCTCCAGCGCATAGAGCGGTAAAACCAGACCATTTGTACTAATATGTTTTTTCTTTATATTATGTTGATTCAGAATGTACGATGAAGAGTAAATAAATAAATCATCATCCGTCGGCAGATACTCAATTTTAATTTCATTCCACTATTCCGAAACATAGCACTCTCATTGAGATTGAGACTATGGTACAGTATAGTATACTGGTTCAGTAAAATAATGATCTCTATGTTTTGCCACAGGCACTGCTAGGTTATGTGACTGATAACACTCTGTATTGGCTCTGCGGTGGCTCCCTGATCAGCGACAAGTTCATTCTCACAGCCGGACACTGCATAGCGAGCAGTCAATAGTAAGTGTCGTTTAGATTACAATTTCGAGTGAGAAACAGTTTATCAATCTGGCGGTAGATGTCGCGTTAACATTGTGCGATGCAAGTCGATAAAAAATGTAAGTAATAAAGTACATTGTGGTGTAATTTTTGAACAAATATTCCAAATGTAAGTTGTTTTTCAGGCACTAACGCTAACTTTGAAAATGTCAATACCATACATTAGCAAAGTTAAACACGTCTCAAATGTATGGCGATAAAATTTTTGAGGCCGCGGGTTCGATCCCCGCACCGAGAGAAATGTTTGTGCGGCCAACAAATATTTCATTCGGGTCTGGGTGTTTGTGAGACCGAAAAGTCTCTCGTAGTTCCTGATACCCACGACACAAGACTTGATCTTAGTGTGGGGTCAGGACTATGTATGTGACTGTTGGGTGTTATTTATTTATTTTCAAAGTCAAAGTTATGGGCAAAGTTAGTTTGTGCAACTGAGCCTAAATAAAGTAAATTTTACTTAGGTACTTTTTAACATGGCTTTTTAACGAATGATTTGAATGAACTGTCGTAAAATTGTTGTAAAATGCCGTAAAGTTCTTAAACCACAAAATTATGGCGGATATCTTCTAAGTTCTAACGTGTACATAAATAGAGTAATAGGAAGACTTAAAACTAAACTTATTTTTATAGCGGCCGAGTGACGTATGCATATGTTGGAGCGTTGAGACGATCTGAAGTGACCGACCCTAACAAAATGTATAAGATAAAATATATCCATAAGCATCCGGGCTACCGCTCGCCGAAGAAGTACAATGATATTGCTTTATTAGAGCTGGAAAGGAGGTAAGCAACATAACAACGTTGTTGTACATATTTTTTGAGACGGAATTTATCTATGCAATTGCATAATTTGCAAAATTGTATCGATAACGTTTTCATTCAAAATATTGTAATAGATAGATAGATCGATAGATAACACTTTATTGTTCACCACATATTACATACCTACAAGTAAACAGTTCACATCTTTTGAAATAGTGGTACAACTGGCGGTCTTATCTTGTAAGTTTTTTTGACACTGTTTGCAGAGTGGAGCTGAGTAAGAGCGTGGTGCCTGCGTGCCTGCCCGTGGGCCACAACTACAACGACTTCAAGGCCAAGGCCACCGGCTGGGGCCTCACCACCTACAAGGGCGCGCAGTCAGATACCTTGCAAAAAGTGAGTATATTATGGAAGCGGGGTAAAATAGATGTTAGCGGCGAAAGAAGTGGTTAGTAAGGGAAACGCTTGTTATATCGACACCTCCCACGCATAAGGTCTTAACCACATTTTTACTCAAAATCAGATTTTTAGCTGATTGTTATTACGCACAAAAGCTTTATATATCCCTGAAAACAAAATCTTCATATTGTTAATAAATAACGAGATTTTGAAACGCCTATAGTCGTATCTATTCAAAGTGCCGGCGCATATGGCCCAATCACGAGTAACGATTATCTGCGTTGTACTATTAGCTCGAGCGAGACCCGACAAGGTTAGTTACCGGCGTCGTATGACACTACCGGTACGCGCAATAAATATGGGACCTACATCAGAAAAATAATCAGATTTTGTTTGTATTTTGTGTTAATTATGCTGTTATAATGGTTTTATTTTTATATGATAGCAAAATGAACAACTTACACTCATCAGGAATCTTAAAATTAGCTCTCAATAATTTAAATGTGAATCTCATCGATCTGATAAGTTTTGCTTGATAATTAACTTAAAACCATGTAATATTTGCTTAATAATACGCAATTTTAATTTTATCTATTGTAATCTATCGCGTCTTTACGAATTTTTCAAAATTAAATTGTTTACATTTTGTCCAGCGCATAACGTCGTAACACGTTAGTTACGACGCTATGCGATGTTTATTTTTGAAAGTTAGGGGCCTTAACTGGTACTTGTGACTTTATGCGCTGCTTTTATTTAATTAAGATGGTGTCCATATAGTCGTTTCTAGTACATACAATGATATGCTCCGACCACAATAAGATATAAGACTATATGCAATGTGGCAGTTGCTAAATTAAAGTAAAATACTGGAATCCTGTAACACTGATTGAATGTATTTATGAATACTATTCTAAATTTGTCTTATAGAATCACCTGATTTTCTTGAAACGAAGTAATACTGAAATTTGTACGAATCATCAAGGGGTTGCTAAAATCGAATTACATTTGCCTGTTTCACTTATATTAAGATTATATTTAACATTAAACGAGACCCTTTCGGCCTCGGTCCGAACACATTCCGTTAAAACGTGTATCACATCTTCAATGCTGCCACATACAACACAGTTTGGTGAGTCTATCTGTTTTATAAGAAATGCAAATTATGTATGTGGCCTGAAAGCCATCTCTACTTTATTTCTAGTCAATTTATAATTAATGAACCATGGCTTACGATTGAGATCAGGCTGAATAGTTTTATACCATATAATTTTATGTAGGGATCTCTCATCAAAAGATTCTTTCCACAACTTTAGGCAGTCATTCCAAACTAAAGAGATAGGGTCTGTATAACGCGGTAAACAATTCACATGGTTCCGTCTGTTATCGCTTTCTTGGCAAGATGGTCTACCATTTCATTTCCTGACAATCCGATATGGGAGGAATTATGAAATGAGGATTATGGAAATAACTTAATATCCTTCTTTTGAACTTTCCTAATAGACTCTAATATGGTATAGGCTATTGATGCTCCTCGAAAAGTCGAGGTGCAACGAGCCAAACGCTGTAACACACTCTTTGAGTCCGTCAGTATAACAAAGCTAATGCTACTAAAAGACTCGACATATGAAACAACCACTGAGATTGCCATTAATTCAATTTACATGATTGAAACATCATTTGATATAAATTTCATTAACGTATTGGTCTGAGGATACCAAAATTTTGTCCATCTTTTGAACCGTATCCGTGCAAATTGAATATAAATTTGAATGGTGAATAGTAAGATACTTATTGCATAGAAGTTTTAAAATATTTGGATTATATTCATGTTTGGATTTTGTCACACATTTAATAGAAGATTTGATATATTTTGTATCTATGTTACTAATGAAAATTGCTTCAACTGCTGAGAGGTTGAATGTATGTTATTTGTTTTAAGGGATTTATGACCCCCATTTACCCCATCACAGGCTTGATTTTACATCTCCGATATAGATGTTTACAAGAGGTCAAACTGTCAATTATATCCATAGTTCCACTCTCTGTGAAAGACTTTGCCTTAAGCCAGTACTTTCCGTCTAAATATCGCCGCTTCAAACGTAGCGAAAGGAGATGCAACTCGTACTCCATTACATGGACTGGAGTACACTTTCTAATTTTGGTTCGATTTGACAAATATACAGACTTCATATAAATACAGTGATGGTAGCGTAAGTGTTTTATGCTTTAGAAAATATAATCTACAGCTATCACTACTTTTTAATCCGAACATTGCTCTAACACATCTTTTTTGTGCCTTAAAAATGATTTCTTTGTCTGTAGAATATCCCCAGAAAATTATACCATACCGCAAATTGGATACGACCAGTCCATGATATGCAGCCATCATTGTGCTCATGTTTGTCTAGTAGATAGTTCATGCAGGGCATATGCAGATTGACATTTTTTTTTTGCCAACGATGTTGTTTCCATTTAATTTTACTATCTATGGTTATACCGAGAAATTTAGTACAGTTTACTTCATCCACAGCTTGGCCATTATAATTTATTGCTAGATTTTGTTTTGTTTCCCTTTGACTAAAATTCATAATTTTGGTATTTTCTATATTTACTTTCAAATTATTTGCATTTAACCAATCTATTATAGAATTTAAGGCATTATTAATATCTTGTTCAAATATTAACTTATTTGAGCATCTAACAGAAACAGTACTATCATCGGCAAAAAGCGATATTGGATTAGGAGTAACATAAGGCAAGTCATTTATATATAGGATAAAAATAACCCCAATATGATTTATGTTTAGTGAAACTTCAAATATACATAATATGTTGTATAATCTATTATTTATTTTAAAACCCTGTCCATTGGCGAACTTTTTAACTAAATAATAATGATGACCTCCAAAAACAACGTCGTAAAACTTGATGGTACTTATGATACATATATTTTCTTACGACGCATAAAGTTGTAACCCGTTGTAACTTAAAGGCATAGAAAATTTTCACCACGCATATCGTTGTAAGTCGTCGTATATTAGTGATGTGGCAGTTTTGTTCCAACGCACAAAGTCGTAAGTATGTAATTATCGTTTTTCTCACTAATTAATGTTTTTATTTATTAAATAGTCTCTAACTAATCAAGATATAGAGGAACTTTTGATTTTAAACTAGAAAGAAACTAAATATTTATACTCAATATTTAATAATCACATAATTAATCTTCAAATGACCGTACTGAAAACTTGTCATAATCTCGATACGCCTTTATGCGTGGGAGGGGTCGATATATGTCTCAATTTTATTTTTCATAGCACATCTATAATGTAATGTTTCGAGTGAAAAGGTTTTTGTGAGTAAATTAAACTGGAGTTGGAAACATATAATCGTAATTTAATACTAGGTAATGAGAATAAGTGTAAAGACGTCACCGTCGACATTTTTAAACGGGAGTTCAAAGAGATAGCTAGATATTCTCAGTAAATCTAGTAGAAAATACTAACAGGTAATTTAATTCTACTTTCATACATTTTACTTTACCTTTGTTTAGAAATGGTAATAACTTAATACACTACGGTACTGCGCGTCACTTGTCCTCTAATGTGCAATATCCACACAGTATTCGCCAAAATTCCTTGTTCAAAAAGCTATCAGCCTAAAAAAAAAATGTAATATTGCCTGGTAGTAGGTCTCTCATATGTGAGAGGTGGTGGAGCCTGGGTAGATGCCACCGTAACGTCGTTTTTTTCCACCAAACAGCAGTGTAACTGTATTGTTGTGTTCCGGTTTGAAGTATTTTGTACTCACAGTAACTACTGGAAATATTGAGACTTCAAATCTTATGTCATGGCATCACTTTGTAATTCATGGGGTTTTTTGGTTTTGCTACAGTCTATGAACGGTCGTCTCGCTTACTATCAGTCGAAAGGCATATACCCGTCTCGCTATTAATTGCAATAAAAAAAACGATAATTCCAAAAAACATATTGTAGAAATAAGAAAAAGAAACCGTCCGCCCCGTGACCATGAAAACTGTAAACTGATCGATACGTCGGGGAAAAAAATGCAAAAATTAAACCAAATCCGCGATAAAATGCGTAAATAATAGTTTTATTTCAATAAGAAAAAGAACTTATGAAAAAAAAACGATACATTTCCAGGTAGACCTGTTGAAGTTCCCTACAGATGAGTGCGAGGATTTCTTCCCTCCCAGTAGGTATTTGGAGCGAGGGTTCGACGTCGAAACGCAGATGTGCTACGGCGACTGGAAGACGTCTAAAGACGCTTGCCAAGTAAGTAACCAATGTTTCTTCATCAATTTTGCATGGTTTCGAAAGGATTTGGTAAAAGGGTGGGAGAAATTTTCCACAGAGTCATCTATCATTGGGGTCGATTGTCATACTGAAACATGCATTCAGATGTAGCATAAGTAGGAACTAAGCAACCCCCACTAGAATCTCAATGGTTAACTCATTAAGGTTTCCGGAATAGCCCATAGGATAAGCAAGTTGAAGTGGCAGTGGGCTGAGGTTGAAGAAAGTACTCGTATGCAGGCGGCTTCTAACAGGTCGATGTGGAGATTCTTGGGGAAGGCCTATGTTCACCAGTGGCCTTTTGTGGCTGAAATGATGAAACCCCTCCCGATTGGACATTTTGCAGCAGTGAGGGTTATTATTCTATAATAAGTAATGATTCCAGGGTGACAGCGGCGGTCCACTGCAGATCTGGCACCCGCAGATCCACTGCATGTACTTGGTGGTGGGCATCACGTCCTCGGGCTTCGCGTGTGGCGTGCTGGGCCAGCCAGGGTTGTACACCAGGGTGGCGCACTATGTGCCCTGGATAGAGAGGGTCGTGTGGCCATAGAACTAATGTACACCCTGGACTGTAATAAACGAGACAAAAATACACCATAAAAATATTTATATGAAATAAAGTTATCATTTTCCATCCTTTTCTAAATTGGAACATAGATTTACCTAGCATAAAGACCGCTGAAACAGCTGAAATATTCAAATTATGTAGTAAAAATAAAAATAATTAATTTAAAATAAAATATTTAATATTAAAACATTTTCTTAAATAAGTAATTGAATAAATCTAGGATTTAAAAAAATATAGTTGTGTAAATAACTCTGTTTTGACTTGACAAAACAAACATCTCAACTAGACATTTCGTATTTGGCACAGAAGTAGCTTAGGACCTAAAAGACCTATGCCAGGTTGTATTACAATATCTGCCTCCTAAGAAAGCAATACTAAACATAATTTTTAGATAAATCATGAAAATCATTGGTCGAGAGCGCAGTTTAGCAGTTCTGTGAATTTTAGAATAATGAAGATCTTTGGTAAAAGGTTTCTTCGATACAATAAATGGAGCTTCAATTGCATTCAAATAATCCAATTGTATAATAACTTCAACGTTATTGGCTCCACTTAATTTCCGTCTAGTAAAAGATCTCCCAAAGGGCTGTACTGCACTCCTCCGTCTACGGTGATCGCAGTACCGGTTACCAGTCGACTGTGATCACTGGCAAGATGGACGATGGCCTTCGCAATGTCCTCGGGGTCACAGGCTTTGCGCAGGGGAATGCACTTCTCCGCAGCACTGATGAACTTGGAGACACTCTCGTCTGAATCGCCGCTTACTCTTTGGTGGAATGGGGTTATCTGAGGATAATAAACATAGATTGAATTCATCGCACTTGAAAGTTCTATTGAAAAATGAATGAAAATAATTTATTGAATCCATTAAGATGTTCTACATCATAAATATTCAGTCCTTTTTTATCTACCACCCGGTTCGGAAAGCGGTTTTCACTAGAGAAAAACGGGCAAGAAATTCTATTCTAGTGTTGGTGTTTTCAAAAAAAATTATAATATTTTAAATACGAGTCGAAAGAACAAAGAATCTGTATCCACTGCTTCTTGTAAAAGCCTAAAGTTATCATTGTTGAAAAGAATGTTGGCACTCTAACCGACCTTGCTTACGAAAATAGTGTTCTTTTATAGTTACTTACAGTGATACCAGGGTTGACTGTGTTGATCCTGACACCTTTGGGTGCCAGCTCCAGGGCAGTCAAACGTGTGAAGTGGTCGAGGGCAGCCTGGAAAGCAATGCAAATTGTTAAATTCCATACACTAAAATATTTTTATCTTTTATGGTTAAATGTGTGGTTTATTCTATTTTTATAATTTTTAGTCATATGTTGGTTAGTCATTTCTAAAAAATAGAGCTCTCTGAATACAATTTTTAAAGAGCTAAATTGTTTGTTTATTTGTGTGGAATTTGATTTACAAGTTTAAGTCGATTTTACACTAAAATAAATATTATAAATAAATAAATCCAACAGTCACATCCATAGTCCTGACCTCACATTTAGATCAGTTAAGTCTTCGGTATCAGAAACTACGAGAGACTTTTCGATCTCCCAAACACCCAGACCGGAGACAAATACTTGTCGGTCTCACAAACATTTGTCTCGGTGCAGGAATCGAACCTCCTTTCTCAGCCGGCGTTTGACCACCTGCGCCACAGAGGCTGTCAAAAAAAAGCTTCAGCAAGATTTTCAGCTCACCTTAGACATGGAGTAAGGCAGTGCCCCGACAGCGACGGCCTGCCCGGCGATGCTGGAAACGTTGACGACGTTGCCCTTAGCCTCCACGAGCGCGGGCACCAGCAGCCGCGTAAGGTTGTACACGCTTCGCACGTTCAGACCGAACATCTTATCGAACACCACCATCTCCGCTCCGAGGAGGGTCTGTGCCGCGCCGATACCCGCGTTGTTGATCAGCACGTCTAGCCTGTGTGTAAGCACTAAGCTTATAATAACCTACAGTCCAGCACGGGATTCCTCCATAACCGATAGTTCGATTGAGCAAGTTAAGTCCTTGCGGGCGTGGACTTCACAAATCATAGAAAAGGTTATTGTTTCAAATCCAATCGAACCGTAAATAGAAACCATATTAATACATTGACACTTTTCGAGTATAAACTGAACCCGAACGCACCTGCCATAATGATCCAAAGTTTGCTTCGCGACTTTCTCGACACCTTCATCCGTGCTCAAATCGGCGACAATCGGCAACGCCTTAGCTTCAGGTTCCTTCCGGCACTTATCCGCCACCGCCTGCAGGTTCCGTTCGTTCCTACCCACCAGCGCTAACTGAGCGCCCAGCTTCGCCAGCAGTAATGCAGTAGCCTCGCCGATACCCGCACTGGCGCCAGTCACAAGCACAACTTTTTTAGAGAAATCGTAATCCATGTTTACGTGCTCTGTCGACGGAGAATCAACTATTACTGAGCACTCAACGACCGCGATTATATATAAACAAATAGTTGCGTAATTTTGTGTAAGGGATAATTATCTGTTTTTGGAAATATAGTATGGTGTTGGCTTATCTGTTGTCCCCACGTAAGATAATAATCGATACCATATTCTTAAAGAGACGCATTGATATAATTTACATACTCATCACGGGCGTGATATTTTTATCATTTAAAAATATGACAGCGTAATTATTAATTATATGCAAGATTCTGCAGACTAGTACAAACATTTTATATACCTTTTGTATTGTGTAAGAAGTACATACTGAACATAAATTACTATTAGAGAATTATTTGAAATAGTTTTCTTCACGTTTTCTGTAATCTTCCACTTCCGAGGCAATAATCCTAATAATATTATAATGGCGAATGTTTGTACTTTGTATGTTTGTTACATTTTCAGTCTTCAAGCTCAAACGGCTTAACCAACTTTAATAAAATTTGGTATGGACGTAGCTGATACCCTGGATTAACACATAGCTAATTTTTATTCCGAAAACATGTAGTTTTCCCGTGAGATTATTAAAGCGCCTTAGCACTCAAATGGTTGGATCAGTTATACTAATTGTAGCATGAAAGTAGCAAATATAGGATTAACGGATCTACTATTTTTTTTACCCGAAAATGTAGTGTTTCCGTGAGATGAACAAGAAATTCAAATCTGTGTATTGGCCACTTTTTCAAACTCAGAAGAATGATTTGCCATAGAATTTAGGACGGATGAAGTTAGATAAATAGACATAATATAATGCCTTGATACTCATGAGAGCCGGGTTGGGCCGCTAGTACTATAATAAAATCCGATTGTGAAACGTAAACAAATGTTTCAGATTAATGTGTTTTTCCTCGCCACAATTTGCGTTAATTATGATTTTACATAACCTGATAACTGAGTCAGATGTTTCATCATTATCATCAGCCCATGTCAGTCCACCACTGGGCCTACCTGGGCCTCCTCTCTATATGCCTCCAATCGCTGCCGGCACTCTTGTGCTAGTCTTCCCGCCGTCTGGCAAACGTACCGTGAGACGCCATTGCGTGATCACTTGCACAAAAGTCGAATATTTCAGGTATAATAAATAAAACTAATAAATTAGCATTTCGTACTTATTATCTAAAGAGATAAATATCAATTTTTCAAAAGTAGTCCTGGGGAGCCTGATCATACAGATACAAGTTTAAGATCACGATTTTCGTTATCAATAACCATAATTGTATTTGTGTACTTTATCTTTTGATGTTTTCACTAGAAAAATTACATTAGGAATGTGTTTCGTTACAATTAACAATGTTGTGCAATAATTTGGTAGTACTTCTGCGTGTATGCTAGGCGTGATCTAATAGTTTTTGTGTCTTTTTGAGTTTAAAATTTACACACCGGAAGCTTATTTCACTGGCAGGTCTCTCATATGTGAGAGCCCACCTGAGTAGGTATCACCGACATGTATATTTCTGCCGCCAATCAGCAGTGTAAATATGCTATTGTTTCGGTTGGAAGAGCATTGCAACAGAGTAACTACTGAACATATTGAGATTTAACATCTTATGTCTCAGGATGGCGAGCGCAGTGGAATGCCAAGGATTTTTTTCTGTGATTCATGAAGTTGTTTGGTTTTGGTACTGTCAATGAGTCTCGCTTACCATCAGGCGAACAGCATAATATATATAACTACATAGTCTCACCATTCATAGCAATAAAAACAATTTAAAAAATATTGTATGTATTTTAGGGTGCCATACCTCAAAAGCAAAAAACGGATCCCTTATAGGATCACTTTGTTGTCCTTCTGTCTGTTCGTCTGTCTGTCAAGACCATTTTTCTCAGAAAGGCGTGAAGGTATCAAGCTGAAATTGATACCAAACACTCAGGTCTACTGTTCTTTAGAGATGTAAAAAAATAAACTTATAAGCCAACCCAATCAAAAGATTTAGCCGTTAAGGTTGAAAATTTTCGACACTCGCAAGGAAATGAAAGCCTACAGGGTTACTTCCTGCGAACTGCGTATCTTGGAATTTGGTACGACGCAACGTCTATCGCAATTCGCAATTTTTCCTTTATAAAAATTGCGTAAATCATAAATGTTTAGTTACATCACTCAGGTTGTACGGAACCCTCGGTGCCCGATTCCGACACGCACTTGGCCGGTTTTTTTAGTTTATTACTTGCTCTCCGTTCGATCTTCATCTAAGAACAATTTATATCCCAAGGCATAGAAAATAATATTTATGCGGAAGTGCTGGGTACTACCAAATTCGTCTATTATACCGTTACTAGGTATTTTACTTTGAATATGAATTAATTTTAGGTCCATTTATTTTTAATTAAGATTCATTTCAGGCGAAGATATATTGTATATAAAGAAGAAGGCGAGGTATGCTGCAGTTGCTTTTGATAGTTCTTAAAATGACCGAGACATACATGTATCTATTTTTATCTTGTAAGTACTTACATAAGTATGTATAAGTACCACTCGTCAACAATAACTCAACTTTATTTAAAATGAAAAGATATATTAGATATAGGTACAAAAACATTACAAGGAAGAGCATTATCACTTATCTTAACACTTATAGTAATATAGGTAATAATGTTATCAACTTATTCACACAAGGGTGCTGCTCAATTAATTGCGACAATATGTCGGTCAATGTCTGCGATTACAATTGATACATAATTAGTGCAGCTCCTGGGGACGTTTCCACCTCGGATGTCTCAGGGGAGAATGAAATTAAATTATTATTGCGGGAATGTGTTATGAATAATATAAACAAGAATAATATAATCTACCTAAAAGTTGTGCATACCTTAAAAGTTGTCCATTTGATTAAAAAATATATGATTGTAGTACAGCAATTAAAAATTGATTTCACTATATATCTTTTTTTATTTAAGTTGCAATTTAGAGTATAAAAAAGAAATCACGTAGGTTATATATATAAATTTTTTCACCCCCTGAGAGTTCCGAGGTCAAAACCCCCGGGCGCTGCACTAAATATCATTACGGTGCTCCGCGACGTACCAATGTTCTTATTTTCTCTAAATTCTTCCTCGTGGCTCGTGTCATATATTACTGATATATTTATACGGTATTAGCACTCGGCTGTCTCAATTGACGACGACGGTGGCCGATGTAGTAACATTCAAATGCATATGGTGCATTTACACGCTTAGACAACTTCGGCCAGCCTCCTCCAAAGCAAGCGTGTAAACGGTATGTTTGGCCCGGCTGGCCTTGACTTTTCATTGTTGATAGCTTGGAGTTGGTAGACGTTGGTCCAGCTTCAGCCAACGTGAAATGCATAATTACAAATGCCCTCAACTTTAATGTTTTTTACAACAAAATTATTACCTAGGTAAGTTATTTAGTTCCAGCACCTCCTTAACGCACATGGAGTGTCCGTTGATCAAAATCGAAAACAAAATTGAGCCATGAGTGCTCGAAGGTAGGGAGAAGGTATTAAGAAAAACTACAATTATCATTCAATCATTAAATACATGCTCAATAATTTATTCAGTTCCTTAATATTACCTATTATTAGTTAATCTTATATGTATAGCCTTAATCATTGTCAGTCGAGCTCTCGATTGAAACGATATCCAGTGCTCAGCAGAAACCGATTATGGGCTGAAACAGTAACAGTGTAGTAATTGCTAACGGGTTCCCAACTGCACCCCGCCGTCCACCTGCACTAAGGTGCCTGTGACAAGCCTGCTGTGGTCGCTAGCCACGTGCACAATCATCTTGGCGATGTCCTCGGCGCTGCACACCTCCCCGAGTGGCACTCTGCTCCTCCACTCCTCAAGGAACTTCTCGTACTGCTCCTCGTTGTAGTTGAACAGACGCACGTGGAAATTGCTTATCTGAAATTAAATATTTTTTTAAACTGGCTCGAAAATGTGAGTGCGTTGCATCTGGTGGTAAGATCAGTGATGTAGAGTATACACTAATAAAAAATGGTTATTCCTCCCCGTCTGACACAAAATTGTATTTACGCAAAATAATGGAACTTACTTAGTTTTCCATCATCTTTGTAGTCCTGTTGTCCAAAGAATTCTAGGAATTTGTAGAAAGAAGAAAAAACTTTACTGGTCTCTCGTATGTGAGAGACCGCCTGGGTAGGTACCATCCCAATGTTTACATTTCCCGCTAAACAGCGGTGTAAATGCAATTTTGTGTTCCGGTTTAAAGGATATAGTAGCCAGAGTAACTACTGGACATAATGAGACTTGACATCTTATATCTCAGAATGGGGGGGCAGTGGAATGACAAGCATTGCTTTGCAATTCATGGTGTTGTTTGGTTTTCCAACTGTCCATAAGCGGCCGTATTGCTTACCATCAGGCGAATGGCATACTCGTCTCGCAGTTTTGTAATAAAAAACAAATAACGATTTTTACGGCTGTAAATTGACCTTTCATGGTTGTTTTAACTATTCTGTGCAAACAAATTTTTGGGAAATAAAGACAAGACTATAGCAAACTTACCGTAAGTCCTGGACTGATTGTATTGACTCTGACTCCTTTTGGAGCCAGCTCAAGGGCAATGAGACGTGTGAAATGGTCTATTGCAGCCTGAAAAATAATTAAAAATGTATTTGTATACGATCACAAAGGTAAAGGACGTTCTGGGGTCAAGGGCAGATCCAGGGGGGAGGTGATGGGGTCATGACCCCCCCCCCCCCTGGGCAGGCTCCAGATTGACATAATTTATTTATTATCTTGTTGATAAATATTATAAGCACAACTATTTCTTTGTATGTCAATAAATAAAGTAAAAAAGTGCGGCTGTGTATTCACAAATCACGTGTAACGAATCTCATTATTACAAATTCCAATATTGAAATTGGAACCAGTGTTCTGAAAGAACTATATGACCCCCTCCCCCTGGCGTAAAAGCTGGATCCGCCCTTGTCTGAGGTGATATGAAAAATATGATCATTCTGTGTCCTTACTTCTTATTTTGATTACAGCCGTGCTAAATAAACAATAAACAAAATAATTGTCCCTTTCAATGTCCAAGTTCAAATTGTTGTAGAAATAAAAAACCGACACCGGTTAAAATTATTCATCTAGTAACCATATCTTATTTTCAGAATGACTTCTTACCTTAGTCATGGAGTATACAACAGAGCCAACATTGACTTTAGTGCCAGCAACACTAGAGACATTGACGATGTTGCCCTTGGATTCAATAAGTGCGGGAACGAGCAGCCGCGTGAGGTTGTACACCCCACGCACATTAATGCTGAACAGCTTGTCGAATAAAGCCATATCGCCCTGCTCGATGCGGTCTCTACCACCCAGGGCTGCGTTGTTTACCAACACGTCCAGCCTGGATACAAAATGTTCAGAGATAAACGAATTTACACGATTGGGAAACCAGATGTCAGCGGTTTGGTCATCGCAACAAGATGTTTTACTGAGATGACACAATTTATCATTGATACCTTATCAATATACCACCACTATTACAGTCGAAAATATTATGTGATTATGGCTATCGATTACTTATCATGTACACTGATAGTTGATACTCTTGTTCGAAAGCGCCGACTCATCAGCTGATACAGAAACAATTTATGTTCAAATTCCTGCAGGCTCTATCACAACAAATATACCTAACCAGTGGACCATTAAATCCCGAGAGTACTAACTTATTTCTTCGTAATCTTTTGATTCCTTTCATACCTCCATTTCTTTAATTCTCTTCATTTCATGCTTCGGTCAACTTCCTTCCTCTTCTCTTCACTCGGCTGTTCTTGTTTTCGACATATAGTGATGAATCCAAAGTTCATCAAGTGTTAAGTTTTTATCCACTAAATATTTTAACTACGCGTATTATTATTACGCGTAAACAGTCTTAAACAGTACTCTGAATATCAAGTGTTAGTTTTTTTGAAGAAGCACCAACATTTGATCAACATACATACAATAAAGCCTTTTGATATAATATGTAGGATTACAGTTAATTTCTTGCAATCTCAAAGTTTTATTCCATTATTTATTTTCGAGTTTATTAATTGTATCCGTTTACTATAAAGAAATAGTGGTTCCAATAATTATGGTTCCCGGCATTAATTCCTTAACCATTACTTTGCTTGAATGGTAGGTAATATATTTTCATTACGAAACAGTGTTCAATCGAAGTAAGAATCTCGTATTTGTCCTTAGTTTTTGTTAATCTTTAAAATCAAGACATCTCCATAGTTTTTGTTAATCTTTAAAATCAAGATAATCTAAGGACTAAATGACCCACATAGATACATTCCTTTAACATTGTTATCGGGCCCAAAACAAGAAGTATCAAGTTATTCTCGCAAAAACTGACCTTCCAAACTTTTCCAACGTGGCCTTCGCTGTCTTCTCGCATCCCTCATCGGTACCCAGATCAGCGACGATTGGAAACGCAGCGACTCCTCGAGTCTTGGTACATTTCTCAGTCACTTCCTTAAGGTTCTTCTCATTCCTACCGACCAGGGCTAGCCGAGCTCCGTACTTGGCCAGCAATAGAGCTGTAGCCTCGCCAATACCGGCGCTCGCTCCCGTCACTAACACCACTTTGTTCAAAAAATTGTATTCCATGTTCGCTGCGCGTCTTTACAAACACTGTCATTTTTCTGGTGTAGCTTCATCTATATATAAATGCGTTTGATTGCACAATACTACGTAACATTCTTTCGGTATTTACCTAGCGTTTTATCAATAACCAAGTTATTGTTGATCTGGGCTATACGCGTGTTGTAAATGGACATGCATAAAATTTCCTTTTCGGATGGAAATTGTGAATTGTTCATTAATTCTCGAACAAATCCACGTTGGAATTATATCCAATAAAATAAACGATTTACAATAATAAATAAAGGCTTTATATTATCACGATATTTTAAAGTTCTAAAATAAAAATAAAAAAAAAATCAGTTAAGTTTAGGTCTGTTTTTTGGAAAACGATTATGAGCAGTTAAAGAATGAAAAGTCTCGCGGTTACAAACATTGACAAGGCCAATTTAATTACCTGGCACTTAGCAGGAAATATTCACATGAGCGGCACTAGACGCAATATATCGCATTGTTATTTGTTTGAAAATTAATTAGCAGCATTTGGTAAACAAAGAATGTAAACAATGACCAGTAATCCCTGAAAAAGGGAGATTAAGGCTATTAATTTGAAAAGTTTCAGACGCTTATTGAATACGGCTCAAGAATAAATATTAAAAAAATAATTATGTAAGTAGGTGGGAATTGTTTTAACGAACGGAAAACTAGTACATCACTAGTTTGCCGTTCGTAAGCCTTGGGGGAAGGGGCAAGAATGGTATGTCGCGTAAGCACCCATAGTAGCCTAAAAGTGCACCCAGTGGTCCTAATGGCCCCACTTAGGGCAGACAGGGTCTCATGTCGTGGTGAAATTCATAGCGCCGCCTTACCACAGGGCAGAGGTAGGTAGGTACTAATTTCAGAATTAAAAAACAACTCATAATTTCTCTAATTCATTTATTTTACATTTTTAACAACTATCTACATTGTATTAATATATATAAATGGCGAAAATTATATTTAAAACTTCTTAATATTACATCTGACGAAAAATCCTGGTTGGGTAAACATTACAACATTATATTTAGTATAAAACAGATAGACATAACATATAGCTATGTTTCTGAAAATAATAAAATAATCGTAGATCTCAACTGATTTTCTTTTTTGATTGGTTGACATTGGTGGAATCGTACAATCAATTCTTATAAAATATAGGTGACGACGATTAAAACAACACACTATAATTCCATACCACGATTTTCATTTGAGTAAAATATTTTGAAATTAACAAAACATATTTTCCCAACTTTATGTGTAAAATTTAAGTGAAATTGATTTACATTACGTATTATTTGATTTTCGCAAATATGGGTCTTGAATATTGCACAATTTTAGTTGTTTATACAAAATATAAATAAGTTGTCGCTGTGAAGTTTTCCTTATATTTACATAATGAGTTTTCACTGATCAAAAATGTGTACTTATTCACATTCGAAATTAGTATTTTTGTATGATCTGCATAAATGAAGTAGCTGCAGGAGATATAATCAGTGATTTACGACCTTATAACTTATTCATGCAGTTTAAAAACCAATTTTAGTTATCAAATGTTTGTCTTCTTCACTCAAACTTAATCCAAAAGTCGTTCGAAGAGGACAAACCATTCGCTAACTAAAAGAAGATTTAAAATTATCAATTAATTAGGCCCTTAAAGAGCAGCTTGTCGGCTGGCTTTACGAGCTACGGTCCTATAAACAAAATTCTTTCGCATACCCAGAGTATGTACAAGCATTCTAAGTCTACCACATTGAGAATAAAAATATATCGTAAACTAGTTAGGTATACGTACATTCTGTAGATATGTACGTATTGTTGGAGCTACTTGTGACCCAATAGGTCAGTTCTTTACACGAGCATTTTCTGTCTATTTGAGACCATAATTCACGAAGGTTAAAATAGTCGACAATTCAGAAAATCTAATACCAGAGTCGTATCACATAAAATATTGGTACTCATTTTGTATAAATTATTCTTATAAATAAGAGAACAGAAACAGGAACTTGAGCTAAATAGACTATTAATTATCTATTGCTAATAGTTTCTCAAGTAACAATGAAATAATCATCGCATTTATGTATGACATACATGGAAAAAGAGTATGGACTACGAATTAGTGCAAATGGAGCTGCGAGTTTTCGCCACTGTTATAATTTCATGTTCGCGGTATACCTATGTACATCATTGAGGTATTATACTAGAACGGACTTCGGGAACGAAATCACTGCGCAATGTTATGGTACCATAGTACTAGAAACCTAGTGAAGCGAGAGCGCAGATGAAGTTACTGGGTACGCGTGATAGAGGCAGAAGGATACGGTACCGTTCATATTTGTTTTTAACATTTTGTTTGCAGTGTACGCTCTAGAGTATAGTATAATATCTCAATGATGTACATACATATCTATGTCAATGCTGCGGGCAAGGATTCAACTGTTTTTTAACAGTAAAAACATTTTTTTTGCTAGTATCCATAATCAATCCTCTTTGTCTTTGGTAATAAACTGTCAACAAATACACCACACCAACCCTCACCAGGCCAGCGTGCTGGACTATATGGCCTAACTACTCTCAATTGTAGAGGTGGCCCGTGCCCTGCAGTGAAACGTGTAGGGGCTGATACAAATATATAACAAAGAATATTGCACTAGAAAAGCAACTTCTTCCATACAATATAAGAAAAGGTATAAAAGATGTGATCTATTCGGGACTACCAGACCTTAAAGTACCTGTTTAAGCTTATGTACATGTGTATTTTAGAGTTGAAATTTTATGGGATCCATTCTATTACTACATAAAGCAAATACTCTGTGATATTCTGTGAATCGTTAATTGTGTCTATTTTAATGAACATTCAAAAGCCATTTTAGTTTTATGCATCCAGACCTAAAACAAATATCTGTGGATCACACAAATATTTGTCTAGGTGCGGGGATCGATCATCGAACCCGCGGCCTCCCGTTTCACTACCGGCATCTAACCAACTGCGCCACGGGGGTGGTCAATATCTATGTATATATATTTATCGACTTTGCATATCTGGTAATGGAGGTAGTTTAATTGAGTCCCACGTAGTTTCTGGTATCCACGTGACAAGAGACTAGTATATTTTAATTTAATTTTGCGTAAGCACTGTGGGGGTGGTGTTGGGACTATGTGGTTATATTTATTTATTGACTAGCTGTCGGGCCCGGCTTCGCCCGGGTGCAGATAGTTTTTGAGTCCAATCCACATCAAGAACATATTATTTCGCGTGTCTACTAACTATATTTCCCGCGTGCCGTCGACTATATTTCCCTTCCGTAGGAGAGGACATCCCGTGCCAACAATTTGAATTTGAAAGAGTAGAAAATATGTATATTTGGTTTCCTGACTCATCCCACGGGAACACTACATTTTTCGGGATAAAAAGTAGCCTATGTGTTAATCCAGGGTGTCAGCTATCACTATACCAAATTTCATCAAAATCTGATTGGTTTCCTGACTCATCCCACGGGAACACTACATTTTTCGGGATAAAAAGTAGCCTATGTGTTAATCCAGGGTGTCAGCTATCACTATACCAAATTTCATCAAAATCTGTTGAGCCGTTTTTTCATGAAAGAGTAACAAACATACATACAAACTTTCACCTTTATAATATTAGTAGGATTATTGGCAGTGCGTGATTACAAATAAACTTTAAACAAATGTCTGGTAATCCCGCTTTGTGTAATGTAATTATACGTAAATTGGTTTTGTGGTGCTGTGTTAGATTCCACACTTCAAATTGTCACTTATTACTACCACCAAGAAACAAAGTTGGTTATATTAGAGGCTACATCACTACAAGTCTTTTTGTTATCGTTATTCTAAAGATGAAAGAATACATTATTGCAGCATTTTCGGTTATATGGGATGTGCAAAACAATGAAAGTAAATAATTCAACGCGCTAGATAAATGAAAAGTGAAAACATTAATGTATGAAAACTATCGATTTAAATAGGTATATGGTAAGATACAACCAAAGGAATACAACATATACACTCAGCACTCTTATACATAGTCCTGACTCCAGATCAAGAAGTCGCGTTGTGAGAATCAGAAACTATCAGAAACTTTTCGGTATCATAATCATCCATACTTATCCGGAACGAATATCTGTGGATCACACAAATATTTGCCTTAGTGATCGAATCCGTGGCTTCTCGTTTCACAGCCAGAGTCTAACCATCTGCGCCACGGAGGACGTCAATAATATTCAGTTGCAGTCTACAATATACGTAAGAGCTTTCAGTTGCTGCTGACTGCTGAGGTAGGTACATCCTGTCGTTCTTATGGATCTGTTTCATGTAGCAGTAGTAAATACTTTGGTTGAAAGCTAAAGCTGACTTAAATTACTGCTTCTGATAGTTTTAGACATGATCATTCTTCATGATTTTGTCATGACATCGGCTCTACACTATATCTGTATAAACTGACTAAATGCTATTGTCAAAAATCAGCAAATTCTTAATTAAATGTTAAGAAGTATAGGCATAAAGGTTATCTGAAAAAGAATCCGAGGGTGAAATTAAATTATCATAAGTAAGAAAGGCAGTAGAAATAAGTGACAATTAGTTCCAGTTCACGGAGGTGTGTGGTATACGCTGAAGTCCGGCCACGCCGGGAGGGGGTCGCGCTATGGCGGCGTCATGCTGCCGCCATATTCAGGGGATGCACCACGACCTGACAACATACACATTTTATTATTATCACTTTCGATACGCGACGTTTCATTTAGCTCATAATCTTGTGAATAATGACACAACTTTATAAAGTCCGTTTGTATTCGTCACAAGCATATCGACGATCTTCACATATCATAGTGATTCTGATAAAGATCTCACTGGTATGCAGGTTCCTCTACAGTTTTTCTCTACTCAGTTAAAGTGAAATCTTGAAAACAACTGAATGCTCTAGTGATAACTGGACATATTCAGACTTATCTCAGGAAGGCGAACGCAGTGGAGTACCAAGCATTTCTTTGTAACTCATGGTCTTGTTTAATTTCGTTACTGTCCGTGAGAGGCAATATCGCTTACATTCAGGCGTATGGAATGCTCGACTCGCTATTCATAGCAATAAAAATATATTTCTCGATGGTAAGAACAATCAATTGCTTATTGCCTTAGGCCACGTGGGTGTACAGAAAATCAAAGAATGTGTGTTACCTCGGCCTCTGCCTCGGCCACGGCCCCTGCCCCTCCCGCGGCCGCGTCACCTCCTCCCATCCCCCAGTCCCACCATGTCTGCAAACAAATCAACTCATTTATTTGTATTTATTACATAGGTTACTTACTGTCTCAGAAGATCAACGATCACAGTTTACTTTTCACCATTGAATAATACCGTGAAGACGATCTCCACAATAGTACAAATTTTGAATCAATTTCTGTGCCAGAAAAATATGGGTTATGTATGTATTTTCCATCGTAGTGACATGAAAGAATATTATTTCTTGACTTTTACCACATCTAGTCACCTTGCTTTTCTTAGCAACATTGAACTTCAAAATAGTTGCATTTTTATTAGCCAGTAATTATTGGATTTCATTCCATAACAATGACAATGCTAAGCTGGCGATATAATTACCTATGTTAGTGGCAGTCTTCTCGAGGTAGGCGAGCGGGCCCTGCAGCGAGGGGCCGGCGTAGGCGCCGCGGCCGCCCGCCAGGAACATGCCCTGCGCTAGGCTGTTTTGCATCTGCACATCAAATTACACTTCTGCTATGGTATTTGTTGGCTCATTGTGAAAATGAGAATGTGTAAATGTGTTACTCTCGTTGTTTTCAATCTCACACAAGTAAACCTGACGCCACAGTTAGATTCAAGCTGCAAGTGACTTTTCGGTTTTATATGAGTCATGATCGAGATCCAAAATAAATATTTGTTCGTCATATAAATATTTTTTTTTGGATTCTGTGATCAAACTCGTACCCTACGGTCTTCTACCCACCTTTTTCATCGAAGGTCCCACGATAGATGTTTATTAACTTATGAACTCCCACCACACTCCACAGTGTCGAACACCTAAATGCTCTTACCAGCAATCGACGGGTTTAGGCGGATCGGGATACACCATCAGTAAGTTTTTCATATTTATTTTAAAAACTCATTTTTCAAATCAGCCCATGAATCATCGCATTAGACGAAATCTATATAATATTCGTATAATTTCGTTTGTATAAGTAAATAATAAGATAACACTTTTGCAGAATGCAACTATTAATTTTCAACCCCAAAACGGGTACGTAAATTAATTATTATGGAAATCTCGGAACTGTCCATGGAATATATTTTATTTTCGTTGAATTTATATATTTTTTTAACTATTTAGAAAGCATATGTTTAAGTAGTTTTTGATGCCTTTTGTCTGTTGGTTTATAGGCTAAATGTATACCTACGGGAAATGAAATAAATTTTTAAGTTACAAATAGCTGCTATGTTTGATGACGCTGCTGCAAAGGCAATAATTCCATCATGTTGATGGTGGCATAATTCCATCATTCTATAACAAACATTTCATTGTGTTTATGCGGGGTTCGAACCCGCGACCTCTCGTTGCACAATCACCTAACAACTAGAGCCTGTCTGCCGTCTATTTGTTGTTTCTTCCAAGATCTTCCTCGTTTACAGTCCATTTCTCCTTATATTACATAACTCATATTCCTTCTCTGAAACAACTTACCTAACTTTGACATGTAGAATGTTGGTGGTATTATAAACCAACGCACTCTGTCCATATTCATAATATAAGGTCTACATAAAATGCGAATCACATTACTCTATAACTATACCAACCTACGTTTTACCTGTCGGACAATTTCTCCGGATTAACAGCCGTTCTCAATAATCTATCTGTCTTTAACTAGGGATTTCATTAGATTTTTCGATGCATTTTACGTTTCAGTTAACAAAGATACAAAAATATAGATATGGTAAATATGTTTATAGATACCTAGGCATGATAAATATATATGTCTATCTTTGTTTAATAAATAGTAGCATTGAACCGACACGGTAATAATAGCCAGTTTAACCTCTAGTTAAAGATAGATAGGATATAGCCATAAGATTTTTATGTCTAATCCACAAGGTATTATGGTACTCCACAAGATGAAACATGTTTGTTTTATTGTAATCTATATTTATTTATCAGCCCATTTACGTCCCACTGCAGCGGAAGGATCTTTTCTACAATCGAGAGTACGATTGAGAGTGGTTAGGCGATATAGTCCACCACGCTGGCCTAGTGCGGGTTGGCGGACTTTATACACCATAGGAATACATACAAATGGCTATGGTATGCAGGTTCCCCCACTATGCTTTCATTCACCAATTTAATGCGTGATGATTGACTATTATCTTGACACACATCACTCCGAAAATTCAGAAGTGTGCCATGGGATTTGAACCCGCAACCACCGTGAACATGTCAACAGTCGCATATGGTCTATTACTAACAGGCCACCACGCACTTGTAATCTAAAGATACGAACACATATGTGGTATGTACTATGTGTACTACTAATACATAATTTTCCATTATGAAAAGCGGATTTGCGTAATTTTGAAAATACTTTAAATTAATTGTGATAATTTATGTAACTAACAACTAAAACTAAATTACGCACTAAACTTTCACGAGATTCAAAATGGCGGCTTATATCTAAATTATAACGGATTATCTATTATATTACTGTAATATATTATAGACTGAAGAAGAAGATGACTGTATGAAGTGTAAAGAACTCTTTATGATATTACGAGTATATAAAAAAAAACAATATGTTTATACGCCATTTTGAATCTCTCTGTAAGTCGTATCGGTATACTTACCTACCTCTACAGGAGTGTATGGGAAATAAAAAGCGGTGTTCAAAAAATAAAACGCAAAATAAAATAATTTCAATACAAATTATATTTCTAGATATAATTAAATGAGAAATCAATAAGCATAACATAAAGTCGACATGAGAAATAAATAAGGTTTCATAAATGTTTTTAAAATTATGTGTAACCATATCAATGAAAAAAGTGACACAATGCCTGAAATACAAATACTTGTATAAAAAGTATCCCATTTCTGTACGGTCAGCAAGAATGGTGAACTACACGTTAGAATTATTATGCTTCTGTTTTCGCACGACATAATTAAGATTTTATTTCAATAAATAATCAGAGAAATGTACAAAATTATCAAAATGTGTTGATCCCATGAGATCCCATCCCCCTTATCCATGTAATTTTATATATATATATCTTCTTCCTTTAATATGACATAAGTTGTACAAGTACTTTTATTACATGTCGTTGATAAATTTCAGTTTTTATTTATTGGCACATTTTGAGGAGTTTTGGTGTACCATATTTATAAATATATGCAATATAGTTAAGAAAGATCCCTTGAAAATTATAGTTATTATCTCTCGCTAAGTTGTAAATATATTTTACATTCACTTATTTATTCCTATTCAAAAATATTTTCCATTAAGACCCTAAGATTTCTTAACCTACTTTCTTAACATCGAATCATTTGGACGTGTATATGTTAAAGAAAATATTTTTATTATTATTTGTGCCCTAAATTTAATTCAGATACTACTCATTTTCGTATAATATTTTGTTATCGTATCGCAGCCTTTTCATCAATTAATATTATCGCCATATGATTCAAAATCAACTCGACTAATTAGAAATAATTAGAGACGATACATTCTCACTTTAAAATTCTTTACAAGTATTGGTTTGTTTAGACCGTGCAATGTAGCACGCGTTGCAACTTGTAATACAACATGTGACACGATACAAGAAAATTCCACTTAAACAGTAATAGTGAAACTAGTACGTATCCACATGAGTTCCTTGTAAACAGCAATATGTAATGTTACGCGCAACGCTACGCAACTACCGCCGTTGCACGTTAGCGGGGTAGGCGGGCGGGTGCGGGGGCCGCGGTACCTGCTGTTGCTGCAACGCCGCCTGTTGCTGCAACGCCACCGCTTGTTGCGCCGCCACCATTTGCTGCGCCTGAGAATCGAGCAACACATTTCATGATTAGTCAATAAAATCTAAATTAAAATACCTTCGAATTTATAATCTGGTCCTGTAAATGATTCAAAAAGGAAATTATAGAACTTTTTTAAGACTTAATGTAGGCCACGGTGGAGCAGTGAGGCGCTTGCCCCACCCTGGCTCTGAAGTCTGAACTGTAAGGTAGGTAGGTATAACCATATAGGTAGTAGTATATTTATATATAAAATAATTTCAACCTTAAATAATTATGCATACTACTTCGTGAAGAACTGAAGAGTGTAATTAGGTAATACCTGTACGCTCTGCTGCACGCTGCATGGCTGCTGGCGCGGCGATGCTGCTTGTTGCAGCGCGGGCTGCGAGCTCTGTTGCTGGCATTTGTTGTACACCGTGTGACCCTAGAAATATGGTCAAAAGTCAATCCATAACTTTAAGAGTACCTATAAAATATCGTTGTACAACCCAGAGTTCTTCAGAGACTTTAGTGCATCTATCATCCTTATAAAATACAGGCGAAACAAAACCACCATCCAATTTAGTTTCTAAAAACTACCTGATACCCATCAGAGCAGCCAATTATACTAATCATATTTCTTCTCAAATATTAATTATTATTTTTTATATTTGTATTGTAAATCGACAGTTTTTCCTTACAGAATAATTTAAGCCCTTGTGTACCATATAGTCTTTAAAAATAAAAGGGTCTCTATTATGTATTTAACACCGTGTATTTACCAGCCAAAAAAAAGACCAAAGGAAAAAAAAATTGCGTTGTGTCTGATGTCACTAAAAATACCACTCGACTTCGTTTTCGATAGTAGTCTTAATCTACCCTCTAGGTTATAAAAAACAGAAATTATATAAGACGGCTGTCGTTACCTGGAGATCAGCGAGGAGTCCCTGCCACTGCGATATCTTGTCGTAGTGCCTCTTCAGCAGCTCGTCCTTCCGCTGCAGCTCGCACTTCAACTCGTTGTTGTCTTCCTTCACTAGCAGCTCAGGTTTCATCGCGGACAAAAGGAACCTGACAATAATTTATGTATTTGAACAATTTCACTTAAATAGCTGATTATCTGATTAGCCTGGTTTGGTGCGAAACTCTCTTTTTAATGCACAAAACTATTTATTTATATACGTATCAAATCATTCAGTGCAAAATTATTATTTTCAATTTAAAATGTTTCCTTCACTTTCTTCCTTCAGGGGAAAAAAATATTAATAAAAATGGAACATGGTCTGTTCCAGTCCGCACGTTTGCAAAAATTACGATCCGTTTATTGCTTAAAATATAAAAAAATGTTTTTTCAAAGGCTAAAGGAATTTTTAACCTTATTACACCCGTATTACAACAGGTAGATAAATAATTCTCATCGTTTATCAGCGAGTTCAACACAGCAGGCCCCTACCTTTTCTGCAGGAAGAAAGCTTCCATCTGTCGCGCCAGGTCGATGAACCGCTCCACCTCGACCTTCACCTCCTCCTTCTCCACGCACGGAGACGCTTCTTGCTTCGTCAGCACGTTCAGACATGCCTACACCATGGATCAACAGGATTTACAAAATATCCTAAATGCCTAAGAATTTTCCAACTAAAAACACTAATTTAGATTGTAATTTGCTGATATTGATCGTAGGTTTCTCATATGTGACAGGCCGCCTGGGTAGGTACCACCGCAAGGTCTATTTCTCCCGCCAAACAGCAGTGTAAATATTAAATGCACTGTTTTTTTCGGATTGAAGGACATTGTACCCAGAGTAACTACTGGATATATTGAGACTTAACATCGTATGTCTCAGGATGGCGAGCGCAATGGAATGGAATGGTTGTTTGGTTCTGTTACTGTTTGTGAGCGGTTGTATGGCTTACCATCAAGAGAACAGCATGCTCGTCAAGCCATTCATTGTAATAAAAAAATCTGTCAACAGAAGTATTTCTAGTAGTTACTGGTTATAAACGATGTCACGGGTTCGATTCCCGCGCTGGGATAAATATTTGTGTGATCGATAATTATAAGTTTCGAGCGTGGGTATTTGGTGTTGCGACACGAGCGAGAAAGTTTGTAATACGCTGTTTCTAATATCCACGAACAAGTCTGTATAGTTAAGCTAGACGACAGTGTGTGATATAGAAGTTTGAGCCTCGATAATAGGTAGGTATATAAAAAGTTTATGAAGCCATGACTACGACTTACACCATTTCTGAAATTGTGAGAAGGGCCTATAATGCCCAGTTTCTTAAAAGCATCCCTTCTACCTTTATTTTACGTACCATCTATGATCTATTTATATTTAAAACGCCATTTCATGAAATGCTAATATCGAGGCTAAGCCCACAGATAATTAACTAATATATTAATTTATTTTACTCAATTATACTTCATAAAAAAGTAGATATGGTATGTATGATATGTATGTAGATATGATATGTAATGTAGTATTCTATGAAATCAGGACAAAATTAACTATCATATTTGTGTTAGGTGAATAAAATAGTTATTTTTAAGTGTAATTTGTTAATTATGTTGCCTTACATCTACGGCGATATGCAAAAAAAATACCGTAGGCAAGTCAAGTCAAAGATTTTGGTTGCTTTACATTTGGCTTTTTTTTTTTATCTCTAGGGAGGGGCAGCTGCCTCTAACTGCTCCCCTCTGGCGACACCCTTGTTATCATCCGAAGGGTTTTTTTTAAAATACATATAATACATAGATAACCCTGCCCTACCTCCATAGGTAATTGCATAGTTACTGGTTTGCACTTCCAACATCTTAGTTAAATTAATATAGAACACAAGGAATTAATGTCAAAATAAAACGGTAATATGTCATCATAATTTTTATTGAAAGAATTCAATTTTAAAACAGCTTTTAAATTACTCTTTATATTCTATATTTAACAAGGACTGGGTTGGCGACCAATATTTATCCAAAACAGAAAAGTTCACGTACTTCATTTCTTTACATTATTGCTATAAATATATACAAGTATTTATATTTTTTACCAAACATATCTTTATTTGGGAGCCAAACCAAATATCCTTGCTAGGCTAAATACCCACAATCCAAAACGGCTGGATTACAATTGAACAAATAATTTCGGCGAACCACTCGCATTATAAATGCAAAAGTTTGGATGTCATTGCAACAGGGGCTCCACGTATTTAAAATATGCAGTTTGTATACATAGTATAGGATATCAAATCTAAGTACAGAATCGACAGGTTATTATGAAAATGGGTAGTGCATTTCCAATAGACCAAGTAACAAAAAGGTAATCTCTCCAATTAAAAGCGAGTTGTAAAATGTTATTCTCCAGAAAAAAAGCCCTTTCTGGATTGTGAGTGCAATTACTATAATACAGGAATAGGTACATTTCAATTAATTGTATTTACATACAAAGACTAATATTGCAATATTTCAAATAACATCACATCTCCATAACACAAAAGACAATAGGTGTTTAGATACCCGTCGGAAGCAGCGCTTAGGGTAAACTGCAATCGTGCGGCCGCACAAGATATTACAAAATAAGGGGCACCGCAGACCTAATTTTGTTTTCTCCTTTTATATAACTTTGTAATCTCGACCAGTGCGCTGCAGCAATCTAACTGCGCTCACCAAACTCTAGTAAGCCAACCTACCAATGAAAAGTACAGATTGTCATTGCTTATGAAGCCATGATAAATCAAAATCTACACGTAGATATTACCGTAAAAATGACCAAATGGCTTACAAAGTGAGTTTGGCTCGATTGTTGACTTCGTATGAAAGACCACTTAAATTACTGCTATATGTAAATGAATTACTTTTAGCTACACAGCGACCCTAAACGTGCACGTAGATTGTAATAATTTTGTGATTTTTTTAAAAATAAATTATCATATCTTAGGCAATAATTGAATGCAGGCAAAAAAAGATTCATATCTATTTTTGTTTATATTTGCAGTAAATAAAATGAATTATCTGAAAATGGCTCAATTTAATTAAAATGAGAATCAGCGAATCGTCAGATGCGTTTATCTCGCGTATGTGCCTTATTTTGTATGTAAACATTTAAATCTCCAATATATTAAACTATTCTTCAAATATGTCGGAAGCCTGATAATGAACATGTATTTGAGGATTAAAAAAATAAAATGAATTATTAAAACTCAATATATTTTGCCTGACATAAAATCATAGACCTGGAAATACATTTTATAATACACCTAAAATTTGTCTATAAGTAAAGCTGATATGGCGATGTTGACCACAAACGAGCGTAGTAATAAACGCGGGCGTGTGCAGCCAAAACCCCCGGAAATTACACCTAAGCGCAAACACTATATGGTACAAACTTAAAATAGAATTGTGTATTCTTAAAAATATACATCAGTCGTTAAATCAAAAAAGGCTAAATATTTTACATTACTTCCTAACGAGGCCACGATAGAGAGCGATGGCGGCGGCCGTACAAGATTTTCTTGCACTCTGGATCTTAATTTTGTACATATAACTAACTTTGTAATTATTATCAATTATTCTGTGCTATAAATTTAACAATAGCTTCACATGAAAGAACACACAGTTATCGCGATTCATAATTTATACCATTGAGCTGCTCACAAGATTCACCAATACTTCATAAACATAAATATAATTAAATATCAAAATAAATTCGTGTTCAACGTCACGTCGTATGATGTTTACAAGTTTATAATTATACAGGTGGGCTAATTTTTAGTCAAATTCACAATACTCGAGAACTGCCGGAAAATTCAAGACAGACTCTGATTTGTAATTGATTTTATAGCTACATTACGCTAACTAAATTAAGACGATTAATGAAAACAAACGAAGTCAGCCATAAAGCAAATATATCAGGCATAAAAATACTTTATCTATTTGTCTCCGATTTCGTACTATCAAAATTAGCTTCTAAGATCAACAAGTAATCTTAAACTCTTATCTTAATTTATAAAATTTAGTATGTTCCTTTTATGAAACAGACTTAATTATAGAATCCAAAATGAAAAGAACCGCGTCCCGCGCTCTCAATCATGTCCATAATAACTCTATGTTCACGTGTCATCACACACTAAATACGTGAAATTTTATTTTTAAGAATAAATTAATTTTAAAACGTCCCGGAAGCAGTGATAGAACATGTTATCAGGTGTTTTATGAATATATTATTTGCAACATGATTAGTCTGATCGCTAGGCTGAGGCGAGATCAGGCGATAGTATTCTACACACGATTAGAGATAAATAAGAGTCAAAGACCCGTGCAAATGGTTTGGAAAACTGCTGATAAAAACCAGAACTTAAAGATAAGCGAAACTAAACTGACATCCCTCCGCATACATTTTTGAACACTCATCATTCCAACTAATCATATAAATCGGCGGTTACTAATTGATCAGTTATTAAATTCCTACCAAAAAAATCTTCCTAGCAATTCTATTACATCAACAGTTTTGGAGGAACGGAGCCAAAAGAACCGAAGTATATATTTGTTTGGAATGTGGTTGTTGTTACTATTTTCGATTGAATCCGTCTACCATCCTTCATTGCGACAAAAGAGTGAGTTGCCACCCCGTAATAGTTATAAAATGCGCATTTAATAACAATTTACAGAAGTTAGCCATAACTTGATACATGACGACTAAACAATGTTCCAATATTTAATTACTACCAGTTTTAAAACCATAATTCTTACAAATAGACCAGAGTCGATAATTTTTAAAACCAATAAAAATAATAGTAGGATGAAACCCATTAGAAAAGGAGGGGGATAGTATAAAAATGAAAGGAAAAATAATTTACGGGCGATCTGAGGTCGGGAAGGGGATGGGGGTGGGTTTTTAAGGGTAAAAAACGGTTTTTCTCGATTTCCGGCAAAACTAAAAGTCCTATCGAAAAAAGTCAAATGGCAAAGTTGTAGGTAATAAAAAGATCTAAAACTTTTGTATTTACACTTTTTTCACAAAACCTCAAAGTTTATGTGAAAAATTCAAAAAACCAAGTTAATGGTTTTTTATTTTTATCTTTTACAAAAAAAATATTTTTTTAACGAAATTTGGTGAAAACTTACCTTTTTATGTCCCAAATACGCTGTAATTTATTTGATTAAAAATATTTATTTTTTCGCCTTATTTTGAATTAATATCGAAAAAACACCCTAATTTTCAATCGAAAAATCACCTGTCAAAATATCAGCTTTTTTCAAAAAATTGGTATGTTTTCTGTTCGTTGAAATCTCTTCTTTCCGATGGTGAAAAAATATATATATGTTACTATAGTAAATCTTCTCAGAAAATGCAAAGCAAAGCTGCTTTTTTTAATATATTCATAATATATTTTTTATACATTTTGACATTTATTTCTTTAATATATTTTTTTCATGGGTATATACTCACCATAACATAGTGAAGGCATTATTAATTCGATTTTGTGTTTCAGATTATCAGTATGGATGAATCTGTTTGTATCATCTGCAATAAGGCAGATGATAAGCAAGTGTATGAAATAAAAAAGCAGCTTTGCTTTGCATTTTCTGAGAAGATTTACTATAGTAACATACATATGTTTTTTCACCATCGGAAAGTAGAGATTTCAACGAACAGAAAACATACCAATTTTTTGAAAAAAGCTGTTATTTTGACAGGTGAATTTTCGATTGAAAATTAGGGTGCTTTTTCGATATTAATTCAAAATAAGGCGAAAAAATAAATATTTTTAATCAAATAAATTACAACGTATTTGGGACATAAAAAGGTAAGTTTTCACCAAATTTCGTTAAAAAAATATTTTTTTTGTAAAAGATAAAAATAAAAAACCATTAACTTGGTTTTTTGAATTTTTCACATAAACTTTGAGGTTTTGTGAAAAAAGTGTAAATACAAAAGTTTTAGATCTTTTTATTACCTACAACTTTGCCATTTGACTTTTTTCGATAGGACTTTTAGTTTTGCCGGAAATCGAGAAAACCCGTTTTTTACCCTTAAAAACCCACCCCTATTCCCTTCCCGACCTCAGATCGCCCGTAAATTATTTTTCCTTTCATTTTTATACTATCCCCCTCCTTTTCTAATGGGTTTCATCCTACTATAATTTTTTTTCACTTTTTATTATTTTTAAAGGCTTCTACCCTGGTCTAAAATGAACTTTCCAATGAACAATCACCTATTGTGTCATGGTTTTTTTGTATTTTGTTGGGTCATTCGAATTTTGTCAAATGTGAATCTGTTGGTGAAAGGTGTTTATTTATTGATACTCTTCAAAACAGGAGAATTTGTAATACAGTTTTTGTATTTATTTATCCCAGCTTCTAAATATATGTGTGTTGGCACTTGGCGCATATTCCAAAAAGTCGTATCACTTTTTTTTTGTATTAGTTAAAGTCCGACTTATTTACTTATAACAAAGCATCGAAAACACAATTGACAAAATACACAAGAACCAAAAACATCCATATAGCAATAATAGATTTTTGGCAGATACGCCAAATTGGCATGTGTCTCATCCGATGGCGAGTAACCACGCCGCGGCCGCGCCGCCCATAAACTCTCTAAACTCCAGTGGTTAACTGTATTCAATGAGAGAAATACTATATCTTATAACAGGGACACAGAACTTGCACATTACAATAATTAAAATTAAAACTGACTCTCATTATTTCTTATTTCTAATATCGACAAAATAAAAAAACTTAGAATAGAATGCCCTTGCCATGTTCCTGTTACAAATAGAGCTGCATACTCATTGATTGTGAAATATTATTAAAAATCACAAACAAATACTATTTAAATTATTAATTATAATATTATGAAAGGCAAGATTTTTAATGGAAAGTAATAGCAATAATGATTATTTCTTTATACACACATTTTAACACATTTAATATTCTTTAAAATTGGTTCTAAGATATTAATTTTTAAAAGTATTTCTTTTACAATCATACACCTACCATTTAACTTTCCTACCTACCACTGCTACCGTAACGTCATGTATAAGTATATTAAATTAAAATACTGCATCCGCTCATTTCTGGTATCCATATTGCCATGGTGACTGATATGGACTCCTGTAATATTGGTTAGAATTCATCTGTCCATACATTGATTGTACATTCTGCATTAAATCTGTCTGGTAGTACTCTGGTCGCCATTGGCTCCTATCCATAGTGGGCTGCCGATCCACAGGGGAAGGATATGTTGTACGATAATCCACAGGACTATTTAGGAATATTGTGTCATTGTACTGTCCTACAGGCATTGGCCAGGTCTCTGGCTTGGGCTCAACTTCTTCTACCTTCACCTTTGCAGGCATTTTCTTTGATTGATTGGTAAAGGGTAGGTGGTTTGGAAAAGTCTTAGAAGTCATGAATTTGTGGAATTCGCCTTCAAATGCACTTGGGTTTTTGTTTAATGGCTGAATCTTTGGCACTCGAGGAGTACACTCAGGTGTTGGGTATGCTTTGACATCAACTGGTTTGTGTGGTGTAGACGCCTTGGAGTTGGAAAGTAATTTTTCATTAGTATATTGTTTGATTATAGAAGCCTTATTGTCAAGCCCAGGCTTTGTTGCAGGTGTAAGCTGGTTTACTGCAGGCTTAGGGCTGAAAGGTTCACATTTTGATGTGGACGGAGTGTTTTTTGATGATGGGAGAACTGCTTTGTGTGTTGTTGTTGATGTAGTAGTTGAGGGACTTTTTTGAGTAGCAGGCTTTGTTTGAGGTGTTGTTGATTTATATTGGGGGACTGGGCCTGACAGGACTGGTAATAATGGTGAATTATATTCATAAGTGGCACTCTTCTTTGGGGTACGAGGTTTCCTGGGTTTCTTTTGACTGCCATCTTCAGTTTTCTTTGCTTTAGTCTCTGTTTTAGGCTCCTTTTTGATTTTCTCTTTTTTAGGTTTTTCAGCTTTTTCATCTCCTTTATTGGAAGATTTTCTTTTCTTAGTTTCCTTTTTATCTTCAATTGGTACTGGAGTTGGTTGGGTTCCTTGCAGTGGGTCTACAAGTTCATTGGGATTATCCTTTACTCCTTCCTCAACATGTGGTGGAGATTCCCAACTAGATACAAGTGCAGCCATATCTTCCAATTGTTCTTCTGACAATTTCTTTGTTTTCACCTTTTTTACTTTACTCTTGGGTGTTTTCTTTTCTTCCACGACCTTCTCTTCTGATGCCTTTGTTTCTTCATCTTTTTTTGGTTTGACTTCTTTTTTGACACTATCCTTTCTTTTTTTCCTTGTTTTAGAACTTCTCCTATTACTTGGGGCTGCATAGTCAGAGTCTCTGTCAGAGTCAATGTATCCAACATCAGGAAGCTGAGCCTCTGAAGGTTCCATCTCATCACCTTTTAACCAAATATCCTCTAGAGCATCTAACTGTGTGTCATCAGGCTGCAATGGCATTATTGGCCTTTTCATTGATGTCATCATGTCTAAATCCCCTTCTGCCATTGTCATCTCATCATCGTCCATTACATCATGCCCTAAAATAGATACAGCAATCGCTCCTTCTGATATGCTCTTACTGGCCATTGCACGTTTCAGATGAAGTGGATGACGTTTCTTCTTCTTCAAACCTTCAACCTCAGCTTCAATAAAAGACTCAGGTAGTTCTGTGTTGTTCTTATTGCAGAGAATATCTTGACCAGAAGGATGGGGAGCAGGTACCATCTTCTCAGGCTGCTCTGGATGGCAACCAATGTCTTGTCCTTTCAACCATAATTCATACCTATCTGGCTGGAATCTTTTAACAAATGTATCCATTGAAATCTTAACCATATCATTACTACAGGTACATTGTGTTGCACGCTTTCCATATTCCACCCACCGTGGTGCGGCAAAGTTGGTTGATTCGGCACAATTGAATCCATGATTAAATCCTGCATGATATCCATATGGGAATGTAATCATTATTTCACCAGCTTCTTGAGTAACTTTGTTTACAGGTACAGAGTATTGTTTTAATATTTGGGGAGATATCAATGTCATTTTGTGTCGTAGAAATGCTTGGCATGTTTTAGCTGATGTGGGGAAAAATCCTGAAGCAATCCTTTCAAATCTTTTTCCATGTTCTGGAGGTATGGCATACCATGTTTTGGGTTCACCAAAATGTAAATAATTGATTGAGTACAAGTCCATATCTTCAGTGTGCCATGCAAATGTAGTCTTCCACATACCAAAATAGAGATATGCAGTGTTGACACCATCAATCTCAATACCATAATCTGAGTTAACAAAATCCAGGATAGTGCCAAGGCTGTTTATGTTCCACTCCTTAACATCTGGGTCAGTAATACTGCCATTCACGTCTGCGCCGTATATTGGGGCTACATACGTGACATTCTTCCAATATTTCCTCTCGAGGTCTTCGTAGTTGATATGGCGAGGGGTGCAGTACTTTGCGGAGTTGGCCATCACCGCAAACTGTTTTACAGTCATCGCCTTTTTCTGTATGTTGATCTGTTGAAACAAACCTTGCTTACCCGTGACCACTTGGCAGATAGGAGCTGGTATAGTCACGTTCAGTTGGTCTAAATCGTATCCAGCCTTTCTGGGAACCCATTCGGGCGGAGGAATCACCTTAGCGAGCCCAGCTTTGTGAGCACCTTTCGACTCCATGTACTGGATATATTTGTTGAAATCCTTAAATTCATCCCAAGTAGGGCGAAACACCTGAATCGATATACCGCTCGTAGGGACACCAGCGTCATCCCCAGCCACCGACATTGTCTTTTACACAATCAAAAACACGGTGTCCTATCAACAATTTACCACAATTTCCACCAGATTACACCATTCTCCGACACAGTCCACGGATTTAATTCAGTCAATTGTTCAAAATCATAGTTAATTAACGCGAACAGATTGCCAAAATATTAAATAACACGCGTGTATCATAAAATAAATTAGGCAAAAACATTATCAGTAAAATGGCCGCCGACTGAGATGCGCTTGCAACAAAAAATCCCTTCTCGACAGTCGCGGATCGGTTGAAGCCGCATAAGCGCAAATGGGTCACGTACACACGGAACTCTATAAAGATTTTGACATGAATCGAGATATTCAACATACGAAGCTTCGACTATACGGCAACACCGGCCACGATTGGGATTAATTTTACAATGTTGGTAATAACAAGTCACTTTGACGTTTATCAATACATTTCTAAGAGGTTAGAAATGAAATCAATTTTCGTATTTTTTACGATAATATGCAAGAATAATTCTGTATTTTCTTACCTGAAATGATTCTTCAAATTCTTCTACTAAATTACCACTGCCATTCGAGGGTGTCGCCATTGTGTATGTCACATTAGCGTAATAATGATTCTCAGCCGCGTCCTTCAGTGACAGTTTTATTTTGATGGCGTCGTGATTCATGCACATCACTACTACAGCTGTTTCGCTTCCTCGCGTATTCTAATAATTATTTACGTATGCTGTCTCGTTCATTCATTCAATCAATACTTTGATAGGGTTGCTAAATATTAGTTTCGATCGAACATTTACAAAAGGTAAACGATTTCATATATAAACAACAATAAATTATGATACGAATTTTACGACCTTCATTATGTTAATATTACAATATATGAAATGTAGATTAATATATTGTAATAGTATGTGTAGAGCCACGCTATTTTCATTCATGGCTCAGCATGAATGGGCAGGATCAACAAGGGCGGTACTACTGACTCACAGGTGACCAACGTGAAGCGACAGCTTAGCTTTCACATTTATTTCGCTGATTGAGATTACCGGACGGCCAATTATACCTCTTTCTTCTTTCCATCCTTTTTACTTCCCGCTTCCCTCCCGACTTGATGGGTCGGTAACACATTTAGAATCCCAGCGTTATGGATTTTCATGGGCGGCAGTGATAACTTACCATCATAATATTATGACCTGTAGGCTCTTTGGCAAGATCTTGTGTATAAAAAATATTTATGTGTATCACTTATGTTCGCACGTAAGAAGTTCTTACTTCTTCTTTTTGAGATAAAAGTCATCATTTTAACATATTTTTTTAGAATGGCCTTACTTTCAGCACCATATATCATTTAATATCATACACACGCATACACATATATTAGTTATGAATATTTTTTTTTTTCTTCACTGGTATAAAACACTTCTAACCATCTATTTTGAATATAATTAAGATAATTGTCGGTAATTTGAGTAACAGCTAACAGCTTACTTCCTCATGTCGCTTTTGGCTGTCGTTGTGTACGTGCATCGTATGAAATTGACTCTCAATTATTTATTTTGTTTACTAACGCGCCTATATTCATATGACTTCAGAAACAAAGATTTTAATAAATTGATTGGAGTTAGTTATGTAATTTAAAAATTAAAAATCACCGTGCCACAAGAAATAAATTGTAAATTACTGCGAAGCGTCAGTGGCATCCTTGATAAATCGCATTCAATATTCCTCGCGTGCGCGAGAGATGCTGACGTCATCTGTTTACACCACGTGACTTTGTTGTTATTGCAAAATGCATACAGAAACAATTACTCTTTTCTCATGACTTCAGTTCTAAAATTAATTTGATGACCTTGTATGTTTCCTAATTCATCTTGAGCCATGAAAGGTGCTAAATAATGGCCCACAACAATTACTCATTGGAAATGGTCTGGAGCTAGTGGTCTATTATTTGGTGTGGAGTTAGCGACTTTCAGCAAGTTTTATTCTGTCAACTTTCCACGTGTAGTGGGTTTTCTGATGCGGGTTCAGCTAACTACCCAGTGTACTTAGAGTATTTATATATAGAGGGAGCGCTGTCATACATTTGCAACTTCAAAAACGTAGATATTTTCTTGTTCGTAATGTTGGTAGCACTGCTATATTAATGTTACCGATAAATGACTTTTCCACGAAAAATATATAAATAAATAAATAAACGGAAATTAACATATTCACGTTACATTGTTTTTAGCTATCATAATACAAAATATTAATAATAAATGAAAAATAAAACTCACCCTTGGCTTATTATAATTTATTTCGCTCCAAATTCAAATATTTTATATTTTTTACCTAAAAATTATTCCGGAACTTTTTCGGAATTTCAACAATTTAATTACTTGCAACATTGAATAAAAAGGCGTTCGAAAATTCAAAAATATGAATGTTTTTCTGTAAAATTATTTAAATTATTTCTTGTTAATTAATAAGAAATTGGATTTATTGTCGATGATAAATGAATACACAGTTAATAATTAACCCCTAAAGTAAATTTGGATGGTATTCGATAACGCTAAACCACATTTTTTGATTTTTCTTTTTCACGAAATCCATGCATATTCCACGCTGTCACAATTCATACTGGATGCAGGGAAGAAAAAGGTGGCCCCGGCACCACCATTTTTATCTACGTTTTTGAGGTACCAGCGCTCCCTCTATATATATATACTCTAAGCCAGTGTATTACTATAATAAATGGAGCTAACATACTAGTACACTGGGTACGTGCCAATATGTGGCATAAGCACGATTTTTTTAACCCTATCGGTCATCAGGATTAAAAGTAGTATAAAGAAAACCATATTATGATATAATATTTCTTATACGTATAGTACTTTATGATTTAAATATTTACGTTACATTCAGTAGCGCATTTATTTGAGATTCCGTTGTGAATCATGGGTTCGATTCACGCACCGATACATTTTTTGTATTATAATGTAGTAAATTATTTGACACATAGTCACAACCATCAACTATGCGGATATATATATGCGCGTTATAACACATCGTTTCATTATATACTTCTTAACCAAATATTTCGTTCGGGTCTTGACTCTTGATGGTCTTGGCGGACTGTTAAGCTATGGAATTGTTAGCTGTTACGCGTTGTCTTCATTTAGGTAATCCTTGGATATTTCCGCCGTAGATGAAGAAGTATCTTCACGGCATAATTGTATCGAATGGCATGGAGCCGTCGCACCGTCTGAAATCAGACAGTATTGACATCAGAAATATGCCTGTGACTCGTAAATGTATTAATTAAATTGATATAATAAGGGACATTTGTATTAAAAAAGATATACTTCTATGTCAGGAAAATTAGGTTAAAAAATCACAAGTATTCTAGCATGACTTTAGCATTAAATTTTTAAACTTTAACAAATTTACTGGTGGTAAGTATAGGTCTACCAGAATCTCATGGCATAAAATTAAAAAAAAAAAAACAATGATTTTTATATGGCAATACCATCGACGAACAGCTGATTCAAAACTTGAGTTATGTCGTTCAATGTGAATATTTTAAGATTTCCATCCTTTCTTAGACAAAATGTAAAAATTTGTTCTACAATCACAAGTGCGACACATTGTTTACAAGGTTTATCACCAGATCCGTGAATAATTTGGTAAAATTTAAACAAAATCGTCGATTTTAAAATCGACGTCGTTTTAACAAGTAAGTCGGAGTGAATAGTTTTGATACTTCATTTTTTTTTTTGTTAGTGTTAGATATGTGTATGTGTTTTATCGTATATACTTTGATATCATTTTTTGAAACTAAACAGTAATGCATTAAATACCTATTTACAGGATTTTCCAGAGATATTAGATAAGGAACGGTTTATTATTATTCCTTTATCTTCATCAGAAGATTTACAGGAAGAGTATTTAGAAATAAGCTCTGACTAAAGTGTTAATGAAATAAAGAAGACTGGAAATAAAATTATACGTTTTTATTCTACAATCTTGCATCTTTCGTATTACATTTATCGAATCTAATAATTATTTAAATAAAACCGACTCATAATCAAACTACTTACAATTTGGAAATTGAAAGTTGTTTGATTAAGTGAGAACTAACAAGAAGAGAGAATTAAAACGAAACTGGTGGCTCAGTACCACTATTTTTATCTACGTTTTGAAAGTACCAGCGCTCCATCTATATTATAAATACTCGTAAGACTCGTATGTATGTTATAATTTTAAACTGAAAAAAATCTTATTTGCCTATTTTAATTGGCTATTAATCTAAAAGTACAATTTTGAAGTAATTTTAATGTTTAAATAAACTTTATATTTTTACTTAAAACATTATGTTATTTATTTAAAAAGTTGTACAAAAAAAAAATGTCAATTTGAAATAATAAATAATTACAATTATTGAAAGTATCAAAATATGTTCATCACAGACGACTGTTCATCCAATTACCCCAGTGTTGCAATGCGTAAATTCAAATTTCCCAAAATGCCATGAGATTCTGGTAGACCTATATCTCATATGTGAGAGGCCATCTGGATAAGTACCACCTATGTCTATTTCTTCCGTGAAACAGCAGTGTAAATGCACTGTTGTGTTTCGGATTGAAGGTAATTGTAGCCAGAATAACTATTGGACATATTGAGACTTAACATCTTATGTCTCGGGATGGCAAGCGCAGTGGAATGCCAAGCATTGCCTTGTAATTCAAGGTGTAGACTGTAGTTTGGTTTTGTTACTGTTTATGAGCAGCCGTATCGCTTAACGTCAGACGAACGGCAAACTTGTCTCGCCATCCATCGCAAAACATTGATGATTGTGTTTTTTTGATACAAATTATAAATCAATTTAATTTTACTCATTGTTCTGAGAGAAAAATATCCTAATGCCACCCTAACAATATTAATGCGTATTTAAAAAATGTAGACAATAGAGCAATCGTACGCCCATAAAAGTGGCAAAAGCCGTAGACGGAGAAACTAATAGACGGAGTCACATGTTCTATCCCTTTTACACAAAATGAAAGAGATTTATACATAATGTTAATGTAAGAAGGAGATACAAGCTTTTATAACCTGTCCTTATCGGCGTAACCGCTTGACTCCAGGAAATTTGACGTTTTGGAGGCAAATATTTACATTATTTGGGGTGGCCAGCGGTACGACGGTTGATATTCCCTAAAACAAAAGATATTGATAGATTTAAATTACATATTAAAAAACAAACTTCAATAATTATCTTTAATTTTTTAAACTTTTTCCTTATATGTATTGAACTGTATTTGGTTGCGCAGTAGATATTGTTTTTGAAATAAAACTATTATTTACGGATTTTATCGCGGATTTGGTTTAAGCTTTGCTTTTTTTAACTTCTCCACACGACGTTTCGATTACTTTACAACTTTCGTGGTCACGGGGCGGACTAGATATTGTTATGTTATTAGCTTTTATGATAAAAGTTTTTATTTTCAGAACTAGCTATTTACTTAAATTATGTTTATGTTATACAGTGTTTTTATTAGTTCTGGGTGATGGCTGGTGGCCCAGGCATGTATGTGCACTGTAGTTCCACTCAAAGATAAAATATCGATATTTTAGCAATTATATTTTTTTTTAAAGAGCGGTCAAAGTTTCCCGATACCTTAGGAAAAACGTGTCAACCTGGCCACACTCCCACAAATATCGCTATCTTTAATCAAATTATTCCTGAATCTTGGAAAACTCAGTGCATTATTCCAATTCTGAAACCTGAGAAACCTCCTAAAGATTACAATTCATATAGACCCATATCACTAACCTCTTGCATAGGTAAAGTAACAGAACAAATTATCAAATTAAGACTTGATTATTATGTAGAGCATTACAATATTTTACCAGATATCCAATTTGGTTTCAGAAAAGGTAAAAGTGCGCCAGAAAGCTTTGCCACTTTTATCACAGACATGAAAAAATGACTACTTTCAAAATCTGTTGCAGTTTGTGCCTTCCTTGATGTTCAGGGTGCATATGATAATGTAGATATTAATCAACTGATACTGGTATTATATGAATTAGGTTTACCCGGAAAATTGTTAAAATGGATACATAATTTCCTTAACGATCGGTCGTTTCATGTTAAATTTAATGGGATATTACACGGCCCACATTCTGTTTGTAAAGGTCTAATGCAAGGAGCATCTCTGTCACCTATCTTGTACAACCTGTATACTTCTCAGATTTCACAATATCTTACAAAAAACGTTAAAGTGTTACAATTCGCAGATGACATTGTTGTTTACTCAATTGACAGAAATATTTCGGTTGCTCAACAAAATTTAAATCTAGCTTTATGTCAGTTAAATTCATATTACAGTAATAAGTTAAAATTAAATATTAATACGGAAAAAAGTTCTCTTGTTGTATTTGGTACTGATGATTTGATCAATATTCAATATAATAATTTATCCATTCCTCAAGTGAAAGAAAAGAAATTTTTAGGAGTAATAATAGATAATAAGCTTAAATTTCAAAGTCATATAAATTACATATGTAAAAATGCAACAAGAAATTTAAATATCTTGAGAAGTTTGGCAGGAACATTCTGGGGTTCAGACCCTAAAACCTTATTAATGCTCTATAAAAGTATCATTAGGAGTCATTTTGATTATAGTTATTTAGCTTATATGTATGCCGGCTCTTCATTGTTAAAAAAATTAGATGTTATTCAAAATATTGCATTGAGAATAATAAGTGGTGCAATGAGAACTACGCCTATACATGCACTTGAGGCTGAGGTCTGCGTACCTCCTTTGGCTATTAGAAGGTTACACTTTGCGGAAAAGTTTTGTTTAAAAGCTTTATGCAAAACCAGCTCAATATTATTAGATACTGTTAAATTGCCTGAAAATTTATGCGATGCCTCATTAGACGATTACATTCGTCCTTCTGATATAATGTATAACAAAATTCCTGAATTGTGTACTATAATGGCTCATATGAATGAGCTTAGTGTAAATATGAATAAATTTAGTATTTACCCTGTATATAATTGTAAATACGGTGCTCTGTTAGATTCAACTCAAGGAAGGGATAGCGTAGATGACATAAATAATGTGCTCTGGTATAAAATATACACTGATAGCTCAAAGACCCTAGATCGTGTATGTGCTGCTTTCTATGACTCGTATAAGAAAATAAGTAAAAATTATAGAATTAATAACGAGAGTAGTATTTTCACAGCAGAAGCATACGCAATTTATAGAGCCTTAATGTACACGAAAGATTTAGGTAACGTTGACAGAATACTTATTCTATCAGACGCTCAAAGTGTTATTAAAACAATATATGGTTCAACTTTGGCTTATAAAACCAACTATATAATTTATAATATAAAAGAATTGTTGTATAATTTGAACAAGAGCAAGGTGGTTAGGATTGAATGGGTACCCGGACATTCGGGAATCCTGGGTAATGAATTAGCTGATAAAGCAGCTAATTCTCATTGGGATGAAGACCATAATGATGCACTGAAAATACCCTACACAGATTATTTTCTGACATTAAAAGAAAAAACTAGATTAAGATGGGAATGCTACTGGAAGGAAAAAAATAAAAGTAAAGGAAAATGGTATGCATCAATACAAGAGAACCTACCCGCCCGCCCATGGTTTAATAATAATAAAATGCAATTTGAAGAAAGGAAATGTATAACTATAATAAATAGATTAAGATTTGGACATTGTCAGACTCCAGCACATCTGTTTAGGATGAAAATATTAGCATCTGATCATTGCCAATATTGTGGCGTACAAACAGCAGACTTAGATCATATTGTTTTATCTTGCCCTAAATTTTATTTATTACGTTTAATTTTAATTTCGGATTTATTAGAAATATCAACATATAAACCTTCGTCAGTTAAAGAAATGTTAAAGAATCCATTAATGTATAAACCGTTATATAAATATATATGTAGTACAGTAGAAAAATTGTAAAGGTTGTTGATGTTGTAAATGTATATAGATTTATGATTGTATATAATTCGAACAGACGATTTGTAATAGTTAAGAATTGGCTAAAAGGACTTGTTTCCATGGCCGTAAAAATTTTAAATATAAAAAAAATATCGCTATCTCATACTAGGTTAAGCTGAAAACACATTGTAGGTTTTTGTCTTACGCATAGAGTAAAGAAGCGGCCATAAATACTAGAGCAACGCATCTTACAGCGATCTGAACAATAGATTCTTTTGTTGTGTGCACACTGTCGGTCGAAATTCGAGGGCATGACCTTCAAAAACAAAAAATGTCTGAGACATACAGCGCAACTAACATAAATTGACAAGTGGTGAAATTAGGAACTAGAAATGAAAGTAAAAAATATCTTCAACGCTTTCATTAAAATATTCTTTCATAATTTATACAATGTACATTTATACTAGTAGTCCAATAGTAGTAATGATAATAATGTCCAATGTAATGAAATTTGAAGAGAGAAAAAAATAATAATTTCTCCCTGCACCACAGCGCTTTTGGGTGATTTGCGATTGTGGACAAACTTGAGTTTACACAAAAATGGATTTGGTAAATATGGCTACCAACTTTTTAAGCCAAACTAATATAACATTTCTTAAAACTTACAATTATACAAGGTATAATTTTCTTCATTCAATCTGCATACAAATTAAAATAGTTGAATACAATTTGGACATTTCTAATTATTTACATGAGGTGTTGCTGGGAATCTAACTTGACTTAATAGAAATAAACACCGCAGTTTTTTGACCAGTTGTTTGTAAATACTAGACTGGACGTAATTGACAGCCTCCGTGGCGCAGTTGGTTAGACGCCGCCTGTGAAACGAGAGGCCACGGGTTCGAGCCCCGCACCGAGACAAATGTTTGTGAGACCCAGTAAGTATTGGTCTCGGGTCTGGGTGTTTGTGAGACCGAAAAGTCTCTCGTAGTTCCCGATACCCACGACACAACACTTAATTGATCTTAATGTGTGGTTGAGTGTATTTATTTATTTAATTATCAGTAATTAGCCAAAAGTTCGTCTGTGCGTTCATTTAAAAAAATGGAAGAAAAACGATTAGAGTATGTGCGTAATAGAGAAATTATATATAATGTTAAATGTTAAGAATACAAATATGCTCACTTAAAGTAAGAAGTATGGGAACAAATAGTCAGTACCTATTTGTACTAAAGATAATAAAGTATCATACTAAGGATAACGGAGTAATTTTTTATACAATCAAATATTAAGTTATTGATGTTAAAATTTCAAAATACACGCGCTGTTTTAGGAATTATAATAGGAAAAAGTTAACCTTGTTATTTGTCTTCAGGTAGTCTCTTTTTTGTTTTCTTTTAAAATGACACTGGTAGTAGAAATATATAAAAAAAGACAACAAGAACAATACGTGTGCTCGAAACACGATCTTGCCTACTTTGGAATTCACACATTTTATACATAAGTATTTCTAATATGTGTACACGGCATTGTTGCTTAACATTTTTCCACAGTAAATTTATTCTCAATATGTAATCTATGTTTGTGTACAGAATTTAATCAATCACAGTATTATATAATTGATTGATGTGTGATTTAATGTTAATTGAATCATTGATTTTGACAATAAAACAGTTGCAAACTCGAATGTGATTACGAATGTGATAGTACCACAGGTTATCACAGATAAGAACTGTTTATAATAAGCGCCAACTAGGATTGATTTCATTTAATAAAATATATTATTTATTTGTTTATACAGAGATGAGATAAAGAGTACATAAAAATCGACTTTTCCATCCCTAAAAGCTTAGTCATTGGCAGACGAGAAAACCGTCCTTTGTCAATGAAATTAAAAAAATAAAAACGTACGTGGGCCCTCTGACGACCCGTACGAACCATGTAAGATGTGCTCTTTACCATAGTTTTGTACTCTTTACTCTATGCGTAAGACAAAAACCTACAATGTGTTTTCAGCTTTACACGGGTGGTTACACGGTGGCTACCCCTGTGGGCAAAAGCACTAGCTTTCGTATCAAATAAAACTTCGAATTGAAACGATGTTGCCACTAAAACATCAAAACGAAAATCAAAACATGGCGTCCGGCGCATAACATAACCTCTGTACCATTGTTATTTTGCGTGTTTGTAGGCGTTCCAATTGAATTTCTTAGTAATATATTTACATTAAATATCTTAAACTTGTATGTGATATTCGTTAAGCATTCGCAATGGCGGACGCGGCTGCTAGGCAGTTGCAATATGAGTACAAAGCGGTAAGTATTTTGAATCATTACAAGTTGTTGTGAAATGCAACAAATCTATCAATACATAATATTAGCCTCAATTCGTTTAGATAATAACTTAATTCTTAACCATTATTCGTTAAAGCTACGCAGGAACTCTAGTTGTTAAATTGAAGAAAGTATTGGAAATCCATACGATGAAGTTTGTAAACATATCAGAATAAGAGATGAAAAGAGGTTTGTTGGCTCGCAATTAAAGTAAATGGGCCTGGTATTTTATTCATAAACTCCTTTGTTAGGATATATATTTTATAGCCAATAGGATTTCTTTCAATTTCTCACTGAAGCTTACTGAACACATTGTCAAAGGATCATATTATATTCTGCCCAAAATTGTGTACATTATTGGAATGCAAAAACGAAAACATGATTTCAGAACTCCAATCTCGTACTGCAAGCTGATGTTAGACTTATAGAAAGAAGAGGCAGAGATGAGGCTACCGGAGAAGTTTTATCCTTGTCTGGAAAGCTTGGAGGAACCAGGATGGGAGACAGAGCACAGAGGACTAAACCTGACAAGGCAGAGGAGAGGAAAGCAAAGTGAGTGAATATAAGCAACATTTAATTTCTATTCTAATTACCAATTGATATGTTACTGCATAAAATATTATGTTTCAATCAAATGTTTTTATTTTGCTAAAAGTGACCTGATTCTTTACTTTGGCATATATTATTACCTTACATTATTGAATGGTGAAATAATGCAGCTGAGTTTTTTAAATCATTGTATACAATTCTTCAATAGGATTATTAATATTACAAAAATCTATATAATATGCAGTTTTAATTATCATCAAAATGGGCTCTTGGTAACTTTCAGCATTGTTTCCTAATATTCATATAATTGGATTTGGCCATCCACACCTATTTGAAAAATTCTCTCTATATACTGTAATTAAATGTTAGTAAACTTTGAAAAAATAGATGTCTTGATCTTGATCTTTCATATAAAATGTAAAGTAACTTTTCCCAAACCTAATATGTTAGAGAAAGGTTAGGCCATAAGGTACACCATGCTGGCCCAGAACAGGTTGGCTGTTTTGGCCTAGAGCTTGTATGCCAATTACTGTGCAATAATTTCCTTCACCACTATGTTGCATGATGATTGATTAGCTATCAATACCCAGATGACTCAGAAAAGTCTGATTTGTGCTATGGGTTTTATACTCGCAAATACCATCAACAAGGTGGCAACCTGGTCCATGACCATCAGGCCAAATATAAACCTAATTGCGATCCAGCCCTGGAGTTCTTGGAGAAATGAACTTAAAGGCCAATAATTTTTTTCTTTTGTGTTTGGCTCTGTGAAAAAAATATAAAATGTGATGATAATTACTTTATTTTATAAAAATCTGTTGCCCAGGATAAAACAGGAAAATGTTTTAGGACAAACCATAAAAAATACTTTAAAGAATTTTAAGTAGTTATCGGTATTTTTTACTGATGCTATGAATGGGCATATTCCTTTACTTCATTGCGCCAGTGAAATAAAATCTGTTTTATCCAGGCGTCAGAAACGTGATGAGGCATCGTACGAGTTGTCCAAGTCTAAGACTGGGCGCGCCATGTGGGCGGACGAGGCGCCGGGTGTGCTGTACCGGCCGCGCGCGCAGCACACGCGCCACGCGTACGAGTTGCTGCTCGCCTTCATGCAGAGCGCGCTCGGAGACCAGCCCAGGGACATACTGTGCGGGGCTTGTGATGAGGTACTGACTATTATGTATTATTTTGGTTTTGAACCTATTTGTATTATGTTGACTATTTAGTACAGAAGCGGTTGCAAAAATCTTTTATTCAAAATTCAAATAAAATAAAATTTGATGCTAGAATAAAGTGATTTCTGGGTTATAAGTGCAATTCTATATAGAGTTCTATTTTATTTAGTATTGTATATATTACTTAGTAAATACACTACAATAGGATACACTTTCTAATCTGTATAACTTCAAACTTTGAATAGAGCTAGATTATCAAATATTTTTTTCATATTGAAACTAAAGCCAAATATGTTTAATATATATTTTTTCTTTTCTAGGTTCTGATAGTACTCAAAAATGACAAATTAAAAGACCCGGAAAAGAAGAAAGAAATAGAGGCGCTGCTTGGACCAATGCCAGATGAAAGATTTGCTCTACTAGTCAATTTAGGTAAATATTTCACTGAAATTAATATTTATCTGTATCAATCACAGCAGTTGTTTATGCTGTTTTGGTACTTGCTGTAATTTAATAAAACCGTGGGGTTTTTAATTCTGTCCATAGCTAAACAAATAACAAATGTGATATTTGAAGATTAGTTGACTCAATTTTTCACATCATGCTTGTATATGAAAACTTTAATTAACTATATTTTTATTCTCAGGCAAGAAAATAACAGATTTCAACATAAACACAGCGAGTGAGAGTAACACAGAAATAGATGAGACATATGGCATCAATGTGCAATTTGAAGAGTCTTCTGAAGAAGATGATGAAGATGCATATGGAGAGGTGAGAAGCTAAAGTCATCTCACTAGATTACCTAATATTAGTTTTAAATTGCCTTTCAATACTCACAAAATCTGTATCCTTATAATTCCTGAAAACACAAGCATGTATCTCCTCTTATTTATCTCATGTAGTATTACCATACTTCTATGCGGCTTATAAATAAATTATCTTATTTTAGGGAATATAAAGTATTATAATAAATAAAGATAAACTGACATAATCATCATCATTTTAATGTGATTAACAGTACTCACACGTTCCACAAGAGTGGACAGTCAATTTAATGATTTCAGATTCTTATTTATATATGGGACTTGTAATTTTGAATGTATTGTTTCAGGTGCGTGAGGAAGACAAGGAGGATGGGGAAGGCACCGACAACGAGCCCGACAAGGCCAGCAGTGGTGATGAAGACAGCGACGGAGAGGGGAGAAGGAACGCCATTCATGCTAATGTAAGAATGATTACATACTATACGTTTTACAAGTTGACAGCAAGGCACACACTTGTTATAACATGGTGTGCGTGTTATACGGGCGGATATTCAATTGTTTAAACGTCGTTGTCAACTTTTTAAAAACTTATAGGAATGGTCTTAGGGTATTATTAGAGCGAAACCAGACAACACCATTAATTACAGAGCAATGCTGGCATTCCACTGTTCTCGCCATCCTGAGACTTAAAATGTTAAACCTCAGTATGTCCAATGGTTAGTCTGGCTACAATATCCTTCAAATTGAAACACAACAGTGCATTAACACTGCTGTTTGGCGGGAGAAATAGACATTGCGGTGGTACCTATCCAGGCACTTTCACATATGAGAGACCTACCACCAGTAAAGCAAGGTTTTTATTCACAATGCCCGTTCTATTATAATAAATAAATAACACCCAATAGTCACATACATAGTCCTGACCCCACACTATGATCGAGTCTTGTGTCGTGGGTATCAGAAACTACGAGAGACTTTTCGGTCTCACAAACACCCAGACCCGAAAGAAACATTTATCTCAGTGCGGGTATCGAACTCGCGGCCTCTCGTTTCACAGGTGGCGTTTAATCAATTGCGCCACGGAGGCTGTCTGTGACGATAATATCTTAATGTTTATACATGTCAACAGTTATCAGAAGAGCAGAGCCAGAAGCGTCGTGACGCTCAGATCCACCCGATGGACATCGACGCGTACTGGCTGCAGCGGCGGCTGTCGCGCCACTTCGCCGACGCCATGGTGTCGCAGGCCAAGAGCGTGGACGTGCTGCGAGCCCTGGCCGACGCCGCCGACGACAGAGACCTGGAGAACAGGCTCGTGCTGCTGCTAGGGTATGACTGCTTCGAGTTCGTCAAGGTTCTCAACAAGTATAGATATATGAGTGAGTATCAGGTTTATGTTTGATTAAGATTAGATTAGTTTGATTAGAGAAGTCATATATGTAGTCCTAACCCCACACTTGATATATGGTAAAACTAGCATTATATTGAACAACTAAAACCCTCAAAAAACATATTAGTAGCAACCTACGATATCAGTAGTGTGCAGAAGAATCTTAGCAGGTCGGCATAATTCTATCGAATGGCATGGGAATGCCATTTGATAGACTCTACCTGGACGGCATTTGCGTTTACCATCAAGTGCAGTGCAGTCAACATGCAGTGCCAGAGAAAAAAAATACTGTTAAATGTGTCCTGTAGCTCAATCTCGTCATAGAACACTAGTTGTATTGTATTTTGATTATAGCATTAAAATTTATAATTTTTTATTACGAGAATATGAAATAATAATATTAAAAACATTATCTCTGACATCACAGCTAATATTGAATGTATTCCCACAGTTCTATACTGCACGAAATTGGCGTCGTCGCAGTCAGAGAACGAGCGAGCTGCTATCAGAGAGGAAATGTCGAAACAACCACACTTGCAGAAGATATTGGCACAACTGGAAACTGGCAAGGGAGATGATGAGGTAATCATTGTTTTTATCGTATTCTTAACAGTTGTTTTCGTCACTATAATATATTTGTTGGCATATCAATAAGTGAGGTTGAAATTAGATATACTAATGCGGTTGAAGAATTTTAATAGGAATAAATTATAGTCTATGGCCATGTATGAACCTATTTGCTACTGTATTTCAAAGTAAATAAGATCTATATTTGATAAGCTGTCATAATCGCTTTAACTTGACGGTAGCTACTAAAATGCCAATGTTAACTCATTTCAAAATTACACTCATACATACTTTTGTCTTTGTATAACAAACTAATTAGCTAACCCTTTTGTACCAGACGGCCCAGCAATCGGAAGCTCCGCGTAAACGTCACAAGTCGGAGACAGAAGGTGGCGCCGGCGGGCAGGTGGCGGGGGCGCGGCGCGTGGTGCAGCTGGAGGACCTGGTGTTCGCGGCAGGGTCGCACTTCATGGCCAACAAGAGGTGTCAGCTGCCACCCGGCTCGTTTAGGAAGCAGAGAAAAGGTGAGAGAACTTAGTGTGCTTCAGATTTTATAAGGCATTGCATTTTTGCAGTAAAATTTTTAACTGCATTCGTATTGTTGTAACTCGTTCGTAAAACGTATAATGCAAAAAAAAGTGCAGTGCAATACAGAGTGATTGGAGTTGCAGACTATAAAAAATAATTGAACCGGGAAAATTATTGTTATTATTATTACAATCTACACATTTAGGAAGTTATAATAAGGTTCTAATTACATTTATTACTTTTTTATAGTAAATTACCTACATTTAAATGTTTGTTGCAGGCTATGAAGAAGTGCATGTACCAGCTCTTAAACCCAAGCCATTTGATGAAGGAGAAACATTGGTGGCAATTGATAAATTGCCGAAATACGTTCAGCCGGCTTTCGAGTCATTCAAACATTTGAATAGGATACAGGTATGTGGTATTTTAAAAGGCTGTATATAGCTACGCTATTAATCTTAGATAATATAAATTATATTGAAGCAAATGTCTTCCAATGCGTATTGCTGTCTACGACCATTGGGTATGACATTTTTCTATGATTTACATTTTATGTTTATGCATAGTGTCCACCAAGTTAGCTTAATGCGAGATAGCATACCTCACATGGCTTTGATATTCTCATATTACATATTATATAAACTCTAGCCTTTTTTCCGCAAGGAATAGGCAAAGGTGCTGCCAGGACACCTACGTTTCGCTTTGTGGGTTTCGTTCCATATTGTTACAAATTCCTGACTCCAGGTTGATAACATTGTAATCGTACCGTAGTACAACTGCGCTACTGAGGCAGTTCATCATCTCAGCCATAGTAAGTCCACTGCTGAACATTGGCCTCATCCAAGGATCTCCACATCGACCTGTTAGAAGCGGCCTGCATCCAGCGATATCCTGCAAATTTAGCCAGGTCGTCCGTCCACCTTGTAGGCGGGCGTCCAACATTTCGCTTGCCTGTACGTTAACTGAGGCAGTTATTCTCTTAATATTGATAGAAAAGTAAAAGATTATGAATGTTTGTTGTGGTGTGCAGAGTCGCATCTGCAAGGCGGCGCTGGAGTCCAACGAGAACCTGCTGGTGTGCGCGCCCACGGGCGCCGGCAAGACCAACGTGGCGCTGCTGTGCGCGCTGCGCGAGATCGGCAAGCACGTCAACGACGACGGCTCCGTCAACGTGCACGACTTCAAGATCGTCTACGTCGCGCCCATGCGCTCGCTCGTGCAGGAAATGGTACGCACAACATTATATGCTTATATATCGCACCTTTACTATTAAAGTGACCTAATGCAAAAAAATAGATTTTGGCTTTTAATCATATATTGGCTCAAAATGATTATCTCCATCGACCCTTAAAGAAGGACGTGTGAAAGACAGAAAGATGTATACTTCGGTCTTCTCGATGTATCTTCCATAAGTACAAAATTTCTTAAGTTACAAATCGTTAATGAATGTTTCCCAAAAAATAAGACTTTTTTGTTAGGTCTCTTAAATTCTAAAGGTGCGATATACTTACTACTATCGTATATTTGCAAGGATTCGCGCGAAATGAATCACATTTTGTTTATATTGCAGAATGATAGGGTTATTATTTTGTGATTGAATACGTGCCTTATTTCAAGCATTCCAGATGAAGGTTTTTCGGATTACTCGATTTACACTTAGAAACGAGTAAGAACTTGCGCTTGCGCACGAATATTGCGGTTCACATCGTGTGCATGTTAGAAACTTAAATATTGAATATGTTCGCTAGCAATTAAAGTGCGTGCATTTTGGATACGCGTGCGTCCACGTAAATTGTGACGGGTCCTTCCATCAAGGTCCGTAACGTGCACAGTTCGTTTGCGTGTATACTTGTGAACCCGCTTTAAAATTAGCTGATCGCAGAACCCGACAGCTTGGAATATTTATATAACTTAACAACTTAGTCAAGTTTGTGATTATTGGACGCATCCACCAGGTGGGCAACTTCAGCAAGCGGCTGGCGGCGTACAACATGAAGGTGTCGGAGCTGACGGGCGACCACCAGCTCACGCGCGAGCAGATCGAGGCCACGCAGCTCATCGTCTGCACGCCGGAGAAGTGGGACATCATCACCAGGAAGGGTAATCTATTTTTATATCTATTATAGCGGCCCGACCCAGCTTCGCCTGGGTGCATATATTTTTTGATTTCACTCCACACCAAATACATGTTATTTTTCGTATAAACTCTTGTATGCCTAAACTTGACGTAGCTATCCTACTGTCCGGCTCAATCCCGTCTCATCCGCCTGTTCAGTCTCTTCCCAATCCATCCCGTCCCTCCTCTTTATTATCCATCCCGTTTTATAACGTGCATTTAAATTTCGTCCTAACAAATCTGTGATCTATCCCAGCCCTCTCCCGTACCTTCGATTCTATTTTACTTTATGTCCCTTCTCTCCACAAACATCCATATATATCTTATACAACGGGCCGTGCAGCAGAAATCGTAATATTTTAATTTCACCACAACTTCAAAACCAAACGTCCAATTTTAATCATTCAAAGACCAAATATTATCAACATAAACTGTACTTATTGATGAAATAATTTATTTTGATAAGGATTAATAGCATGAGTAAAATAAACGCGTTTAAATGTAGTCCAAAAAAAAATTCAAGATTTTTAAATAAAAATGTGGTTGTTGTGCCTCACTCGACATAGATAGGTATAGTGTGTCGTGGACTTTTTTGTAGATATTTATAAGATCTACAATTAATTATAACATTTTATGGTTCTATCTTTTGTAGTTTAGGCAGCGTACGCAAAATAAGTAACTTCTTTGGTTGATTTTTTTCAGTTTGTGTCCGAGAAATCCAAATATCTTACGGAACCCTATTTTTTTCCAAAATAAAATATAGTCTATGTTACTCGTGGATAATGTAGCTTTCGAATGGTGAAAGAATTTTTAAAATCGGTCCAGTAGTTTTTGAGCCTATTCATTACAACCAAACAAACAAACAAAGTTTTCCTCCTTATAATATTAAGTGTAGATTATTGCAACATGGGTACAATACAAATATATAGTATAGAGGTTTCATCTTACGAAGTCCGTATAATTATGCATATTGTAACAAGTAATTATGTTAATGAGGGAAAATGTAAGGGAAGCAAGTGCAAAGGAGCTTTGTATAATATATTTTTGTATATGTAAATAAGATAATAAATAGCTCAATTGTAATAAAACAACATAAATCTTATAATGGAATTAAAATAATATTTCATTTTATGTCTTATTCCTTCAAGTTTAAGATACACAGTCATAATCAGGCGAACGGCAAGCTTGTCTCACCAGTAACTTGAAAAAACATTTGAAAGATGAATTTTGTGTGCAGGTGGCGAGCGTTCGTTCACGAACCTGGTGCGCCTGATCATCATCGACGAGGTGCACCTGCTGCACGACGAGCGCGGGCCCGTGCTGGAGGCGCTCGTCGCCAGGACGCTGCGCACCGTCGAGCAGACGCAGGAGGAGGTACAACAACACTATAATAATTGTTCTTGCACTTTCGCTACAAATTATCATTTTTCTGTTGTGTGTTTGCCAGTAGTTAGACCAGGGTGGAAAATGGATGCAAAAGATGTAGTGAATCTCACTGTGACTCTGTATGAGACTGTTTATTTGACTGTACAAATGATGCTAATAAATTAAGGTGGTATGTGTCTAATTGCAGATCAAACATATGGTCATAATTGTCCACTTCTAAGTTCAGTTTTTTATCTTGACGGTCATTTAAAATCATGTTACTATAAGGTATTAAATTGTATTGGTTACTTCGCCGTATTCTGTTAGACAGTAGGGTCATATTGGTTCATCCTTTGGTAATGTTGTAATTTTAACGAGACAAGCTACTGTCTACCATTGTAAAATGAATGTTTATTGAAATTAGTTACAATAATATAATTAATGGTAGTAATGTTTAATTTAGGTGCGCCTGGTGGGTCTGTCGGCGACGCTGCCCAACTACACGGACGTGGCCGCCTTCCTGCGAGTGCGCCCCGAGCACGGACTCTTCTACTTCGACAACTCCTTCAGGTAATGCTATATCCACTGTAAATGTAGGTTTATATTACTACCAACCAGGAGTTCAATTGTATCCTAGTATGATAGGCTATTTTTGTAATAGGCTGGTAATATATTTCCAAACAGCCCTCATTCATAGTCCAAAACTATTTTAATTATCGAATACTTGCCTCTTTCGAATGACTTTTGAATTCAGTTTGAGCGAAGAAGACAAAACATTCTACAACTAAAAAAAGTTTTAAAACTGTTTATAAATAAGGCTGAAAATGTACTCGACTGAATATTGGCTTTATTAATATATTCCCATTTTGTATCAGACCCGTGGCGTTGGAGCAGCAGTACATAGGCGTGACGGAGAAGAAGGCGCTCAAGCGGTTCCAGGTCATGAACGACATCGTGTATGAGAAGACTATGGAACATGCTGGAAGGAATCAGGTATGTTACTGTGATAAATATATATTACTATTTAAACATTTGTTTGATCATACAGAAGCTTAGGAAATGCCAAACTTGTTTTTTTTGAGTGGTGGATTAAACGGCCTATAGTCTTACTACATTTTGTGAAACCTAGATGGTTTTTACCTTTTCTACCACATTCGGAGGTTAAAGTATTGTTGGTAAAATTTAGAAGAAAGGTTAAAAATCAAAAAATGAAAGTAAGAATTTTAAAGTAAGAACATATATTTTTCGGAATTAATGTAACACACTATAGCTTCGTGTCTTTAAAAGTATTGTGTGATTGTTCTAGATCCTAGTGTTCGTGCATTCGCGCAAGGAGACTGGTAAGACGGCGCGCGCCATACGAGACATGTGCCTCGAGAAGGACACGCTTGGACAGTTCCTCAGGTATTGCCTTTATACAACTGCTCGCTATGAATTTATTTTAATTAATATAGTTAACACACTGACCACCATCCATGTATAAAGATTCACAAATATATCAGAAACACAGAATGAACTACTTGCCTTAACTAATAAAGAACAAACAGCTGGTCTGCTCTGAAGTTGCCATGCTGGTGTACTGGTGCTGGTGGGAATCTACTGACATTTCATATAGCAGTAATATGCCAATAGTTTGAATCAGCAAGTTGTTTTAAGTTCGTTGTACTTTCTGTAAAAGGTATCAAGATATACAAACTGTACATATTTTCAATTATTATTTTACTAAATTACTTCTTGTTTGTAAATGACGTAAAATCTACAGTTTTACGTTCAATTACAAACGAGAGACTTGAGAACTTTTAAATTGGAGCTAAAATGAACTTGAAAATGAACGATAAGTGTAACATTGTTTTTTTGGGCAGAGAGGGTTCAGCGAGTATGGAAGTGTTACGCACAGAAGCGGAACAGGTGAAGAACCCGGAACTGCGCGAATTACTTCCCTACGGGTTCGCAATCCATCATGCCGGCATGAGCAGGGTGGACAGGACGCTCGTCGAGGACCTGTTCGCCGACAGGCACATACAGGTGATACACTTATTTCGGTTACATGAAGGAGCCCATGTTGTAGTTCTTTTGTTTAATAAAATAATTTAAAAACGTATTTTTTTCGCTTGTACGATGATTTAAATGAGTTACAAGTGTACATGCACTCGCGACGAATTTTCGATTTTTGTGAAGATATTTGGGTCATACATCGGTAATCACATGGAATAACCATTATTAAAATTGAATGATATATTATTTTTATTTATAATTGAACACGATGCATAATTGTGTGGTGTAGAATGTGAATGTGTGTGTGCGTGTGTGTGCAGGTGCTGGTGTCGACGGCGACGCTGGCGTGGGGCGTGAACCTGCCGGCGCACACGGTGATCGTGAAGGGCACGCAGGTGTACTCGCCCGAGAAGGGCCGCTGGGCCGAGCTGGGCGCGCTCGACGTGCTGCAGATGCTGGGCCGCGCGGGACGACCGCAGTACGACACCAAGGGAGAGGGTAACTATTAATACATACATACTTCTTCTACTTCGTGTTATTCCGGTAGGTTTGGCTCGGTCTTCGGCATTTTCAATACTAAGGCCATTGACCCTCATATCGTCCTTGATGACATCTAGCTAGTGCTTCTTCGGTCTACCCCTCGGTCGTGGTCTACACACATAATATATCTATATTGCCTCATACAAAACTTATGTCTGTGATGAGATGAGGGGTAATAATGGATCGTCATATTTATTTTCCTTTCAACGATGAAATACAGCGCAAGCATATCGCCATGACCGGCTATAAAAGGCTAAAAGATTTGAATATAATGCCTGAATTAATTATTGTATAATCCATTTTTTTTACTTAATTGCGTATTTCAGCTCGTAATATGTTATAAAATATAGAATTAACTGTAAAGAAAATATAAATTTATTTTACAATTAATGAAGCAACAACTGATCTTACAAAAATTTACCACTTTCATTTCAGGTATCCTAATAACGAACCACTCAGAGCTACAATACTACCTGTCTCTGCTGAACCAGCAGTTGCCGATAGAGTCGCAGATGATCAGCAAGCTGCCGGACATGCTCAACGCGGAAATCGTGCTCGGCTCCGTGCAGAGCGTGCGCGACGCCGTCACGTGGCTCGGTGAGTCTTGTGCTTGTGAGCAAAATGCTTGCGTTGAGATATGTGCTTGAGATGAGCATTTTACTCGTTTTGTTATTTCTAGTATGCGATACTGAGTGTGTCGATGATTTAAATTTCAAATAACCTTGTTTTACATAAAGTAAATCGTTTTTATTGTTTTTGGAGGTATGAAGTTTCCGTAATCAAATATCTGTATATTTTGTCATGAAGTTAGTGATAAATTAAGTATTATTTTGTTGTTCAGGCTACACTTACTTGTACATTCGGATGCTCCGTCAGCCAGCATTGTACGGTGTTACACCAGAAAAACTACAAGAAGACTCTTTACTGGAACTACACAGAGCCGATCTTATTCACACTGCTGCGTGTTTACTGGACAAGTGAGTGGAAAAATTACGTTTTACTAACAATTACTTTTTAAATTTTTTCAATGGATTAGAACTTACGACATCAATATTTGTCTTTGACGACATGTTTAAGGTTTCAAGATAATGTTATTTTATAGTTATTCCCTCACTTTCTGTAAATTGCTATTGGTAAATGTTGAAAGTAAAGAAATAAAATAACATTTGTCACTTTTAGCATAGACATAATATGATGGCTAATATTTCCCATGTTGTAGATAAGTTTATTGTAATTTAATAAGCATCGAGTTATAAAGTCCAACATACCATTTTTTCTCACACTCACAATCCAATAATATTTCCTGAAGCATTAAACATAAGATGCGATTATTCGTTCATCGTTGGTATTCATAAACTTAATTTCCAGGGCGGGCCTGATAAAATACGAGCGCAAGTCGGGCCACTTCCAGCCGACGGAGCTGGGTCGCATCGCGTCGCACTTCTACTGCACGTACGAGACCATGCAGGCCTACAACCAGCTGCTCAAGCCCACGCTCGGAGAGATCGAGCTGTTCAGAGTGTTCTCATTGTCTGCTGAGTTCAAGCACATCGCTGTGAGAGAGGAAGAGAAGCTGGAGCTGCATAAGCTTATGGAGAGGGTGAGGATGTGTTGTTTTATAAAATCAAAATCAAAATATTCTTTATTCAAATAGTCTTTCACAAAATCTTTTGAATCATTCATATATTGTGGATTGGTGTAGTTCTTATATATTGGAGATTATTGTTGATGACTATCGCATGCCAGTTATGGAATAATGATTTATTTGCAAATAGAGAGAGCAATAATATTGGGGGTTCATAAGTAATTTTAAAATTCCCAGGTGTACTCCATTATTTTAAACTTGCTTATTCACGCCCAATCTGTCTTCATTTTTAACTACTTATTTTATTGAATAGTTTTCATATATTATGTTAGGAAGATCCTATAGTATAAAATAGCAAGTCTTACTATAAAATGTAGTATACATAAATATTTATATATTTTTTAAAATTTCATGACCAGGTGCCGATACCAATAAAAGAGAGTATAGAAGAGCCATCGGCGAAAATCAACGTTCTCCTTCAAGCGTACATATCTCAGTTAAAGCTGGAGGGATTCGCGCTAATGGCAGACATGGTCTACGTGACGCAATCCGCTTGCCGGTTACTCAGAGCGATATTCGAAATAGTTCTACATAGAGGTGAGTTTTTTGCTTGCGGGAAGCAAACTATGCTTTCTTTTTAAATTGTGCGTATGATCAGTAGTGTTTCTGTGGAATATTGTAAGTATATTGTTTTATTTACAGGTTGGGCGCAGTTGGTGGACAAAACACTGGCGCTATGCAAGATGGTGGACAGAAGAATGTGGCAGTCAATGTCGCCGCTCAGACAGTTCAGAAAGATGCCTGAAGAGGTGAGACTATGCTGTTTACTGTTGCTGTTCATTTTACAAAAGTTTATACTTATAGAAAAAAAAACTTTTTGGTTCTATTGATTGCCTAATAAATTAACCTGTGGTTAGTATGTATAAAAAATACATTTAGATTAACCATAGTTCGAGTCAAGATTTTTGTATGTTTTTATAGAATACAATTAACACAAGAAAAATTGACTAGAGTTAAATAGTAAAAAATACGTATAATACTGAGACAATACTATTTCCATTTACCAATACCTTTCACACCACATGTTGGAGCCTTTTCACAATTATTTTTAAAAGCCTCTATTGTTAGTTATTTTTCTCCGTCTTGCGCAGGTGATAAAGAAACTAGAGAAGAAAAACTTCCCATGGGAGAAGCTGTACGAGCTGGGCCCCAACGAGATCGGCGAGCTGGTGCGCGCGCCCAAGCTGGGCAAGATGATCCACAAGTACGTGCACCAGTTCCCCAAGCTGGAGCTCGCCACGCACATCCAGCCCGTCACGCGCTCCACGCTGCGCGTCGAGCTCACCATCACGCCGGACTTCCACTGGGACGAGAAGGTACCGTCATATACTCCCATATCACAACATGCTTCAATGTTTACTTTATCCAGAATCTATCATCATAATCATCATAATCAGCCCTGTGTTGTCCACTTCTGGACATAGGCGTCTAAATTGCGCCATTTTACCCTAACTTCGGCTTGTCGCATCCAGAATCTATAGGACAAAAAATTCAAAATCCTTTCACAGTAGATTAATAAAATAATTTTTACGATTTTTCATGCATGAATGCAAATTAGAGTCATGTTAATCCAGATAATAGGGGTGCTTGTCAATTAACAAAATAACCATGCACATAAGTGACTAGACTGCAATGACATAATTGCCAAGTTTACCAAAGAGTGGGCTAAAACAATATACTTTCTAACATAAATAGCAAATTTTATAGTTTGCTTCTTAAATTATAAAACTGATCAAACATAGCCATTTTCCTAATAAAATTGTCGTAAGTAATATTGACACAATCACAACATGTTATTAATTTCCTAAAATATACCCACAAAATCTGCAGCATCTTTACCCATAATCTCCCGTACAGATCCACGGCCAGTCAGAGGCGTTTTGGATCCTGGTGGAGGACGTGGACTCGGAGGTGGTGCTGCACCACGAGTACTTCCTGCTGAAGGAGAAGTACTGCAAGGACGAGCACCAGGTGAAGCTGTTCGTGCCCGTGTTCGAGCCGTTGCCTCCCCAGTACTTCCTCAGGGTCGTGTCTGATAGGTTGGTGTTCTGTTTTTATTTATCAGGTTTAAAATAGTAGATTTTTTAAATTTTAACAGCTTTATTCATATACAATTTCCATACCTATTTCAGGTATAAAATGTTTGATTTTCTTTGCTCAAACTGAATTCTAAAGTTCGTGAGGGACAAACCATTTGATAACTAAAATAGGTTTAAAAATTGTCTATGAATAAGGTCGTGAAATGTGACTTAGTCGTACACATTAGTCTTGTATGTTGTAAATATTAATGAAAAGCTAGATAATATATATTCGTTACCTACATAATAACACTGTAAATGTAATAAACTAACAGTGTTTTTCTCATGATTGCACTAATATATTAATACTTCTATTAGACATTATGGACGCATAGACAATTTACCTTTTCGTTATTTCCTATTTATTCTTCACTAGTACATTTTGCAACGATGATGTAGACGATGTAAATCTGTTCAGATGGATAGCGGCGGAGACGCAGCTTCCGGTGTCGTTCCGTCACCTGATCCTGCCGGAGAAGAACCTGCCGCCCACCGAGCTGCTGGACCTGCAGCCGCTGCCCATCTCCGCGCTGCGCAACCCCAAGTACGAGGAGCTGTACAACGACACCTTCCCGCAGTTCAACCCAGTGCAGACACAGGTTAGCTGTAAACCATATTATAATCAGCAACAGTTGAATTTGAGTTCTATGACTATAGATCTAATTTTGAATGATCATGGCTCAGGTTTCTTTTCAAAAATTCAAAATTGTAGGAGATCAATAAGTTCTTTAAGTTGATTGCAAAACAATTTGGAATTCAAGGGCAATTATTAAGCTAAACTGTTTAAAACTAATTGAAACAAGATAGTGCAACTGCTAAAAAATAGCGGCTCTTTGTCATTATACCCAAATTATTCATGATGTTTCCTGTAAAAATATGTGAGTCGTAACGATACATATAGTAAACGTGTATATGTGTATGTCTATGTGTATGTGTGCAGGTGTTCAACGCGGTGTACAACTCGGACGACAACGTGTTCGTGGGCGCGCCGTCGGGCTCGGGCAAGTCGGTGGTGGCGGAGCTGGCGCTGCTGCGGCTGCTGCTGCACGCGCCCGCCGCGCGCGCCGTCTACCTGCTGCCCAAGGACGCGCTCGCCGACATCGTCTTCGCTGACTGGTACCACAAGTTCGGCACACGGTTCAATCTCAAGGTCAGTGCTCCACGCTACTCGATACTCGATGCTCGATACTTGATACTCGATACTCGATACTCGATACTCGATACTCGATACTCGATGCTCGATGCCCGATACTCGATACTCGATACTCGATACTCGGTGCTCGATACTCCATACTCGATGCTCGATGCTCGACACTCGATACTCGATACTCAATGCTTGATACTCGATACTCGATACTCAATGCTCGATACTCGATACTCAATACTCATTACAAGGAAAGGAATCACCGTGTTGTGATGACTGACTTTTGTGTGTGTTGATAGTCATAGAGGCACTATAACAGTGAAGTGAAATGGAATGGAAATATTTATTGAATCCATAATATGGCATACATTATTTAGATTCAGTCTCTTTCTTTTTTCACTACCACCCGGTTCACAAAGAATACACGTGTGAGGAAATCTGCATACCATAGTGATTTGTATGAATCTCTATGGTACGTAAAGTCCAGCATACCGCAATAGGCCGGCTTATATGACCTAACCACTCAATCATACTGCAGGGCACAGGTCCTGCAGTGTGATATATAAATGACTGTCGTGAGTAGTAACAATTCGTTGACAAAAATATTTATCCTACGGTTTTAATGAAATACATAATAAAATGTTAATAAAAATCTTTAAATATGGTTCCAATAGTCTATGAAATTCGTAAGTTTTTTTTTTAAAGTTACTACTCATGTGTAAACAAAAAAAAATGCCATATCAATTTAAACAGATGATAAAATTATTAATATTTTATTTCATACAGGTGGTACAACTGACTGGTGAAACACAGACAGACCACAAGCTGCTCAACAAGGGACAGATCATTATCACCACAGCAGACAAATGGGACATATTATCAAGGCGGTGAGTAACAGATTCGAAATTATAGGCGTGTTAATCTGCCTTTCTAAGTTCGTCTATTTGGCATTCAATAGAGGAACTCGATTTCTGAATTCCTGCCATACCAGTATCAGAAACATCCTGTGTTTTTATTTTTCGTTAACTTTATCATTCTGTTGCATTTATTTAAACACATTGGTTTCGGCTCGGGTATATAATGTATGGCAATGGCGTGTGGGAAATCCATTCCTGTCACGCCGTGAGCCGCAGTTAATATGTTAAGTGTGATGTGATGCGAGCTATATGACGTTGACTAATGTGTGTGTGTGTGCAGTTGGAAGGTGCGCAAGAGCGTGCAGAGCGTGGCGCTGTTCATCGTGGACGCGCTGCAGCTGCTGGGCGGCGAGGAGGGGCCCGTGCTCGAGGTGGTCTGCAGCCGCATGAGATACATCGCCTCGCAGATCGGTACCTATCTATACTCACTACTCACTACTGCCTGCTACTCGCACTATATAAATAAATAAATAAATAATAAATCTAGGCTGATTTTAGAGTCACGCTGACCGCGCGCTCACACCATCGAACTCTTTTTTGCCAAGCTATAATTTATTAGGCTTTCAATCTAATATTGGTTATGTGTGTGCAGGTCGTCCGATCCGCATCGTGGCGCTGTCGTTGCCGCTGGCAGACGCGCGCGACGTGGCGCAGTGGCTCGGCTGCAATGCCAACGCCACCTTCAACTTCCATCCCAGCGTGCGACCGCTGCCGCTCGAGCTGCACATACAGGTACTATACTATTTACTTTTTTATTCATTTATCTTATATTTATGACGATAGAGAAAGGATCAATAGTACTATTAAATGTGTTAGAGGAAACACAACTATTCATACGCCCGAATACTCAAACGCAACTTAAACATTATGTTGCACTTAACGACGCAAATCCCTTTTAAATGTACTGGCTAAGTGAGCCGTGCGCAATTAAAAGCAACTTAATATTTAAATGAAAATTGGCGTTTTGAGCATTCGGGCGATATTCTACTATTTTTTGGTTACTTGTTTTGTTCATGAATTGAGTGCATGGTTTTTTTGACGCAACGCACGCATGCGCACACGCATGTACGCACGCACGCAAGCACGTACGGATTTGAAATAACATGTGTTATCGCGGCAGGGTTTCAACATATCCCACGCGGGGTCGCGCGTGGCGGCGATGACGAAGCCCATCTACAACGCGGTGTGCCGGCACGCGGGCTCGCGGCCGTGCGGCGTGTTCGTGCCGTCGCGGCGCCACGCGCGCCTGCTGGCCGCCGACCTGCTGGCGCTGGCCGCCGCGCACGGCCGCCCCGCGCGCTTCCTGCACGCCAGCGCAGACCTCGTGCAGCCCTTCCTCAACAAGATACAGGACAAGGTACACCACTCTATACTTACTTGTCTTTTGATCGTCCAGCTGGATGGATCGACCTGCAAATTCGGTTGCCACGGTATTTGATTACAAAGTGCATTTATGTCTTTTCGGGATCGTGTATATATTAATCGATTACCAAGGAATTAAATGAAAAAAATATATATATTATGAGAATACATACCTTAGGGATTTTTTACAAGTATGTTTATAATGTGTGATGTCCGCCACCGCATTACGCCAGGATACTATTTATTTGAGAAGAGTCCTTAATCGATAGTGGATTACGATGAACTGATATAATAAATTGTAATAAGGTATATATGTATATGTGCACAGATGCTGAAGGAGACGCTGGGCGCGGGCGTGGCGTACCTGCACGAGGGCGTGGAGGCGGGCGACCGGCGCGTGGTGCAGCACCTGCTGGAGTGCGGCGCGGCGCAGCTGTGCGTGGTGGCGCACGAGCTGGCCTGGGCGCTGTCCGCGCACCTGCACACCGTCATCGTCGCCGACACCTGCACGTCAGTACTACCAACTCACACACTACTCATATCGATACCATTACCAATGTCACCAACAAGTGTGATAAGTACTGATGGAAACAGGATGATAAATTACATTATTGTTTATTGTAGTCTGGAATAGCAATGAATTTTTAAAAAAAAAGTAACAATGATATGAAATAGTCGCTTGCCGAGAACCACGCGGGCATAATTTTTTCTAATCTATATATATAAAAATGAATTGCTGTTCGTTAGTCTCGCTAAAACTCGAGAACGGCTGAACGGATTTATCTTATCTTGGTCTTGAAATGTTCGTGGAGGTCTAGGGAAGGTCTAAACGGTGAGAAAAAATGGAAAAATTGCGAGGAAAAGCCAATTTTTTAATTGTTCAAGCGTGATGCGACCAGCAAATATAGGATGACCTTTGTTTGGTTGACGGGAGAGGTAAACGACGGTCAAGGTTCAACTACCAACCAACGTAAAATGATCTATCTTTCCATTGTCTCTCATTGACGGCTGACGAAATAGAACGAAATTCGAAAAATGTGTACATCGTGTATATAATATTATCTAGATACGGCGTCTTGCGCGTAATTTTGTTAAATGTAAAATAAAACGATGTCGATATCTACCAAAATAGCCCATTGTTTTTTGAGATTATTGCAACAGTTTTAAACAAGGTATACTCTATCGAAGCGTTTTGCCGGAGTACACCAAAATATATCTAATTATAATTTTTCGTTTTCATAAAGGACATTTTTTGAATTGATACTTTTAGATGCGGTGGGGGACAAATTTAAATTCCGCATTAGTATTGTTTTCAAACTCAAGAATTAAAAACATATTGGTACGTTGATGCCGTATCTAGACATTATAATGAAACGATATGCAGTTTTATATTTTTAAATATTTGTTCTATTACTTACGTCACCTGGTAAGGCAGTATAAAGGTTTTATTAATTTATATATGGTAAAGTTCTAGACGCGACTGCCAACAAGTTAACGATGGACACGGGTTCATATTCCAGGGCACACCTCTGACTTTTCGGATTAATTTCTACGTGAAATAAAATCCGCCAACCCGCACTAAGCCAGCGGGGTGGACTATATCTTCTTCTATAACATAGAAATGAATCGCAAAATGTGTTGGTAAGCGCAAAACTCAACAACGCCTGGAGCAATTTGGCCATTTTTTTTTAATGGTTAATATTAACAAATCTAAACTTTATTACTGACAAAAAGTAATGGCGTGCAATATTACTAACAAAAAGTAATGGCGTGCAATATTATTTGGAAAACCAGCATTTTGGTGCTGAAATAAGGGAAGAAACATTGGATGGACAATAAAAAAAAGTTTTTAATGTCAAAATTTCATAAGGCAATCTTATATGTACATGAATATGGAGAGACGGGATATAATAGAATGGATGGTACGGGAGAGGGCTGGGATAGCAGGCAGATTTGATAGGACGAAATGTAAATGCACGTTATAAGACGGGATGGATAATAAAGAGAAAGGACGGGACGGATCGGGAAGAGACTGAACAGACGGATGAGACGGAATTGAGCCGGATAGAAGGATAGCTACGTCAAGTTTAGGTATACAAGAGTTTATACGAAAAATAACATGTATTTGGTGTGGAGTGGAATCAAAAAATATATGCACCCAGGTGAAGCTGGGTCGGGCCGCTAGTGAAAGTATGATTTTTGTTTTCATTCAATTATGGTTCTATTTATTGTCATTAGTATGAACCTATGTGCTATTTATGTTTATTATTATTAACACAATGCGACTATATTATATGTTTACTGCAGTGACAAAACGACAACAATAACACGCCAAATGTATAATGACCATACACGTGTTGCGTACGTAAAATCACGTATGTGTACGTCATAGTCAACGTGTTATCATTTAAGCAACACAGTTCACTGTTCAGTTTTATCCACTTACACCTGTCAATGGGCCAAATGTAACTTTTTTTAAATATACCCTATTTCTATTTACATTAAGGCTGTCATATTGACATTGACAAGCCTCTTAAAAGGTCGGGACGTTAGAGTACGTATATGATATTCGTGTTGCAGGTACAACGGCAAGCTGCACTCGTACGAGCAGTACCCGATCACGACGGTGCTGCAGATGCTGGGCCGCGCGTGCCGCCCGCTCGAGGACGAGCACTCCGTGGCCGTGCTCATGTGCGCCGCGCACCACAAGACCTTCTTCACCAAGCTGCTCAACGACTGTCTGCCGCTAGAGGTCACTATACACTTGACTACTAGAAAAGGACAGAACATAGAGCTATTTCGTAGGAGTGACTGAAATAACAATACATTTACCGCTTTAAGTCACGTTCACACCTCTACATATTTTATATTTAGTTTATTAATGTTAATATCATTCCATAGGTACTACAACTTTGAATTGAACCAATATGTATGTTTTTAATAAGGATTTCTAGTGCACTGTTTGGCAATGAAATATTTTTGTATACATACTCTGGTGTCCAATACAGGCGTTGCGATACTTTGTGCTTATTCAATTAATATTCTCTGACAGAGTCACCTGGACCACAGACTACACGACCACATGAACGCTGAGATCGTGACAAAGACCATCGAGAACAAGCAGGACGCCGTGGACTACCTCACGTGGACGTTCCTGTACCGCCGCCTCACGCAGAACCCCAACTACTACAACCTGCAGGGCGTCACGCACAGGTACGACTTAGACTTAGTTCCATTTCATTTACAAGTCCCTCAATAAGGACATTGTTCAAAATCGCAGAACCACCATTTCTAATACGATTAAGCGTCCTAAATTCAAATCATGGCTGAAATGCTTGTCACGGGTTTTTCTACAGAGAATGAATCGAATTTTCTCTTAAAGCCCTTGAACCACACTCTCATTGTTCTTGTCGAATCCTCCTGTTCCTTATTTGAAGTTCTTTGTTTGACTTAAATGCCACAGAAAATATATAGCATTCGTGTTTCTCGAGCACACAACTCCATACATGTATATCTTGCAGGCATCTGTCCGACCACCTATCGGAGCTGGTGGAGACGACGCTGACGGACTTGGAGCAGTCCAAGTGCATCGCCATCGAGGACGAGATGGACGTGCAGCCGCTCAACCTCGGCATGATCGCCTCCTACTACTACATCAACTACACAACCATAGGTGAGGGAACCTTAAGCATTATTTTTCAACCATTTGGGCAGTTAATAATAAATACACCCAACAGTCACATACATAGTCCTGAACCTACACTAAGATCGAGTTTTCGAGTCGTGGAAATCAGAAACTATGAGAGACTTTTCGGTCTCACAAACACCCAGACCCGAAACAAATACCTGTGGATCATACAAATATTTGTCGCGGTGCGGGATCGAACCCGCGGTCTCACGTTTTAGAGCCGGCGTTCAACCAACTGCGCTACGGAGGCTGTCATTTAGTTTTACAGCATTTAGTCGTTTGATCAAGACGATTCGTCTTAATATGAGATTCTATAGTAATAGATTATATATTAGTGTATTCATAACCATAAAACTGTAGTATAAATAACAGGATAGCGTGATTGACTAATTATTTCTTTTTCACTGAGTTATATATACAAAGTTGATGTGACCGATGGGCATTAAATTACACTACGTATACTATACGTTCTTGGTATTTATTCGACACGGCAAAAAAAATAATAATATCAAAAATGAGATTTTGTTTGTTTCAAACAAACTAAATAGCTTATAAATATGAGTAAAACGTAACCACCCTATGTAAATACATTTCACTGACCTGTAGATACGAATAGATAACAAATTGGCAACGTCGCGCGCGGCATGTGTTATTGTCGCGCCGCGCCGCCAAGGCCACGCCGCCGGCGCAGCGCGGCGTGGCTGTATGCACCGCGCGTAGTTAGGTACTTTTGAAGTACGCGCACAACATACTTTGCTTAGGTACACTAGATTTTTAAATTTTCTATATGTCCTCCATTTACATGAACGTACAAGTTATAGCGACGGACAATATTATTATTGTTTAAATTGTTAGTAAGTCAGTGTTCGAGGCTAGGCACTTTAGTTTTTCAAATGCTTAATAACCCTATTTCTAGTTCTTTAATAAGCCCCGCAAAAAGAAATCCAAGGGATTAGGTCCGGAGATCGCGGTGGCCACCGTACAGGTCCTAATCGACCAATTCATTGTTGGCTAACAGTCAATAACACAGAAACACTAACACTAAATAATAATTATCCGAAGTTACATGTCCTGTCACAATAAAAAAATAAATAATGTCTTAAACTTATTTACGAGTAGTGTTAATAACAAGACAAAATTAAAATTATCGGCGCGAGATCGGCAAGATCAAAGCGGCGCGGCGCGGCGGCGCAGGAGCTTCCGTGTTACATGCGTTCTGAAGGGATACCGGCGGCCGTAGACGGAGAAACTAATAGACGGAGTCACATGTTCTATCCCTTTTACACAAAACGAAAGAGATTTATACATAACGTTCATGTAAGAAAGAGATGCAAGCTTTTGTAGCCTGTCCTTATCGGCGTAACCGCTTGACTCCAGGAAATTTGACGTTTTGGAGGCAAATATTTACATTATTTGGGGTGGCCAGCGGTCCGACGGTAGATATTCCCTAAAACAAAAGATATAAATTACATATTAAAAAACAAACCTCATTAATTATCTTTTATTTTTAAAGTTTTTCCTTATATGTATTGAACTGTATATGGTTGCGCAGTAGATATTGTTTTTGAAATAAAATTATTATTTACGGATTCTATCGCAGATTTGGTTTAAGTTTTGCTTTTTTTTAACTTCTCCACGCGACGTTTCGATTACTTTACAAATTTCGTGGTCACGGGGCGGACTAGATATTATTTTGTTATTAGCTTTTATTACAATAGTTTTTATTTTCAGAACTAGCTATTTACTTAAATTATGTTTATGTTATACAGTCTTTTTATTAGTTCTGGGTGATGGCTGGTGACCCGGGCATGTATGTGCACTGTAGTGTGTACTCAAAGTTAAAATATCGATATTTTAGCAATAATATTTTTTAAAGAGCGATCAAAGTTTCCCGATACCTTAGGAAAAACGTGTCAACCTGGCCACACTCCCACAAATATCGCTATCTCATACTAGGTTACACGGTGGCTACCCCTGTGCCGGCGGCAGACTAAAAACTATTTTTTAGAGGTCAATTGCGTACGTGTCACACACACACACACACATACTGACCTATTTCTATTTCTTTTACGCACAGGATGTTTTGCTATGTCGCTCTCGTAATGAAAGTGTAAGTGTGTGTGTATTTATTGCTTTCTTATTTGCATCGCCAACTTTTAAAGTAATTTAGTTGTACCTACTTATTTATGTGACTTGTGTCAGAGCGGCAACAGCGCATAGATTTTAGTAAGATTTGTCGTTTTAAGGTGAATGACCTATGCGTTGGACGTAATCAGCTGTTAGAAAAGCCACAGCGTGTTCAAAGAGCGCAAAAACTTAAAAAATCATTTATGACTAAACTATTGTTCCTATTTAATTGATTTTTAGTACATAGCTTGAAAATGGTGCCTAGTATATGCAGTTTAAAGAAAAGTCGCTCGGTTGTATCAATGTTGTATAGTTATATTAAAATATACTATGTTTTAAATTCTACTATCAAGTCTTAACCAATATTCTATTTTGGCAGAGTTATTCAGTTTATCGCTGACGAGCAAGACGAAAATCCGCGGGCTGTTGGAGATCATTGCGTCGGCCGCGGAGTACTCCGACCTGTGCATCCGCCACCGCGAGGAGAACATCATCAAGACTCTCGCTTCCAAGTCAGTTCGACATTATTTTGCTCATCATAATTTACCATCACCTTATCACTATTAGTTAATCTTGGCCTTACGAGTTGTGATGGATCAAATTAAGTAGTGGTTTGATGATAGGATACATTGCATCTTTATACATATGTTTTACCTGCGCCGAACTTACTGACTGAACACCTAAGAGGCTGAGTTGCGTAAACTAATTTTCCAATACCTTTGCCTTTGTAAATGTTCATCGCCATAAATTTGAGCTAATGTATGGGATTGACATTTTCAAGGTATTGGTAAAGTTAGTTTGTGCAACTGAGCCCGTTTGAACTAAACCATACTGCAGATTGTTGCATTGATCAAGAAATTCAAATCTTTAATCAGAACCAGTGAAAAACCATACAAATGCGTTGAATGATGCTCTATAATATGTAGGATACCTTGGATAGGCCCAGCAATGTTCTTCTTGTAACATAAGAGAGAGAGAGGGGGTAGTATAACAGTGTCCTGTGTGTGTTGCAGGGTGGCGCACAAGCCGACGGCGGCGTCCGGCGGCGCGGTGAAGTACAACGACCCGCACGTGAAGGCGCACGTGCTGCTGCAGGCGCACCTGTCGCGCATGCAGCTGCCCGCAGAGCTGCACGCAGACACCGCACACGTGCTCACCAAGGTGCCGCGATACACGCTATACTATACTACATACTACACACTATACTGCTACATACTACATACCACATTGCTACACACTACACACTATATTACATAACACTGCTGCACACTAAATACTACATTACTACACACTACACACTACACTACCCTATCAGGGCTCTCCCACTAAGGGGTGCCCCAAGTCACATATAAATAGAAAATAACAAGTAATTTTTTTTTAAGTTCGCTATTATAAACTTTTCTTTAAAATGTTTTATATCCTTCTTTGAACGTCGAAAAAATTAGGAAAATTTTGAGATTTTTTTTTATAAACTAAGCACATATAGGACTATAATTAGAATGTTAACAATACTGTATTACCAACCCTAAATAAACGGGCACGGCGACAGCGAAAAAAAGCGAAATGATCAAATTATTTTGTCCTTTCAGTAGGTGTACTAAAAGGACAAAATAACTTCATCTTGTCACCGTTCCATTTCATATCTTTGTTTCTGTAAGCTGTTACTAACTTATTTGCGTCTTGCAGGCGATCCGGCTGATCCAGGCGTGCGTGGACGTGGTGTCGAGCAGCGGCTGGCTGTCGCCCGCCGTGGCCGCCATGGAGCTGGCGCAGATGGTGACGCAGGCCATGTGGGCCAAGGACTCCTACCTGCGACAACTGCCGCACTTCACGCCCGAGCTCGTGCAGAGGTGCGCTGAGAAGGTAACTGATAACTGCTGTCTATATTTAGGTTAAACGAAAAGAGGCCAGCAGATAGGCGTATAATAATTTCATGGCAGTCTTAAGCTCTATCTTAACAAAGCTGAAGTGTAGTTACTACGCAATGCCCATTTGTGATTTATGATCAAAATTAATTATTGTGTTATTTGTGTTGTGATCACCACGAATTTCAAAGCGATGCTTGGCATTCCATTGTGCTCGCCATCCTGAGATATAAGATGATAAGTCTTAATACGTCCGGTAATTACTCCGGCTAAAATGCTCTTCAAACTGGAATACAACAGTGCGTTTACACTGCTGTTTGACTGTAGAAAAAGAACATCATATTAATTACGGAAAAGGTCAGTTAAATAATTAACAGTATTTTTTGTACTGAATCATTTATTTTGTAGTTACGAAATTGAATCGGTCATTTCAAAAACCTCATAAGTCATGAAATCAAAACTTTTCAGAAATCAATAAAAACTGTTTCATACACAAACAAATGAGTTTTAAAGGACTTTTTCATGATCAATGTAGTATTTGAGTGGTAAAAAATTTAAATAGCGTATAATCTTTACAGTTTATTAACAGAAATAATGAAAAAAATCTGAAAAATATTTCTTGACTTATGTTGTTTTAGCGAGAAATAGGTTTAGTAGTATATAATTTAACCAAAAAAATCGTAGTCATAATATTTTTTATTGCTTATAATTAAGAGTTACACTTAAAAATAATCTTATTAACATTTTACATGTATTAATTTGTCATGTTTTAATATCTTTATGATACATAGTCATATTCTCCATCATTCTCATCTGGATTATCTTCAACATTTGCAGTTGGCCAGCTAAAAATGTTGTTATAAAAAGACGAAGGAATGTATTGACTTCAGATGTTTTCACCCAGAATACGCATCTACCTTTGAGGGACCATTATCAGCAAAAAAAGCATGTTGGAAAAAATGGTGACTTATGAGGTTTTTGAAATGACCGATTCAATTGTGTAACTCAGATTTCTTACATTCTATTCCAACTAAAAATGGCCTGTACCATGATTGTTTATGTCCTAATGTATCGTGATGTACAGAACGTGGAGACGGTGTTCGACGTGATGGAGCTGGAGGACAACGCGCGCGCCAAGCTGCTGCAGCTGTCGCCCGCGGAGATGGCCGACGTCGCGCGCTTCTGCAACCGCTACCCCAACGTCGAACTCACTTACGAGGTACCGCGCTGTCATATTACCATGCATATATACTTATACTCACGCCTTTTTCCCGGAAGGGGTAAGCAGCGGTGCTGCCAGGACACTTGACACACACATTTCGCTTTGTATGCTTCACTCGATATGATAAGGGGCGACCCTATCGGTCACAAATTCCTAACTCCGGGCTGACAAAGGAAAGAAAAATGCAATATCACTTTGCCATAACAGGGATTATCCACGGTAAACCCAATGCTTTACATAAGCTCTTAGCTATAAAAAGTGCAAAACATGATAATGTATTTTTTGCTGCAGACACAACATTTGTGCTTTTAGTTAATAATTTTATTGACTTAAAACAAACATCATCGTTCCAGGTTAAAAATGAGCGTCACCTGCGAGCCGGCAAGTCCATCATTGTGGAAGTATCGCTCGAGAGAGAAGACGACATCGTGGGGCCAGTTATTGCGCCCTTCTTCCCACAGGTCAGTACAATGCGGTATAGAGACCTAGTGACGCCACTAGCTGAGAGGAATAGATTATGAATTTAATTTGCTTAGATTAACTTACGCTGTAAAAATATACCTCGAATTGGTTTTAACACATTTTTGGTAACGTTGACTGCCGAACGTAAACAATGGACTAAGTTAGTCTTGGACAGATATATTATTATTTAGAAAAATATCACGCCAGGCGTGTTTTAGCTTCAAAGAAAAACTCAGCATGTATGCACAGACATAACACGTTGACATCAACGCAGTCGATGTGCAAAAGAAGCAGAAGTAATTATATTATTGCATCTAAAATAATATATGAGTAAGATTTTGACAAGGTGTTCGTTTTCTAGAAACGTGACGAGGGCTGGTGGGTGGTGATCGGTGATCCCAAGACCAACACGCTGTTGTCTATCAAGAGGGTGACTCTCGCGCGCAGTGCCAAGGTAAGCTAAATTTCATACAATTTTTTTTTTCAACAAGAATAGTAGACGAGTATGCAAGTCCTTAAGTCACTCAATATCTGGAATATGGTTGGGCGAATGTTGAGAATAATTTTATGAGAATTGTGCTTCTGATAATCTCACTAAGCACATAAAATAAGACAAGAAAGCAACATTCACATTTTTCCAAGACAAGTACCGCATTGATCGAGAAGGAAATGTCATGGGTCGATACTATATTATTTCTTTTCTGTATCAGTCCATATACATCCCACAGGGCACGGGCTTCCTCTACAATCCAGAGTACGATTAAGAGTAGTTAGGCCTTATAGTCTACCACGCTACATTTTTTTTACTCAATATATTATTTTCATACGGAGTACGAAGCACATTCTAAAGTGCAATGTGTATCAGGTGCGGCTGGACTTCATCTGCGGCGTGGCGGGGCGGCACTCGTACACGCTGTACTTCATGTCGGACGCGTACCTCGGCGCCGACCAGGAGTACAAGTTCAGCGTCGACGTCGCCGACCCGCGATCCGACTCCAGCGACTCAGACTAACCCCCAACTATCCCCCTACCTCCCCCCACACACGATGTACAAACCGACATAAAGATCCACATTATAACAATAAATAGATGATTTAAGTGGACCATTTTTGTTTTATTCATTTTTTACCACCGATAAAAAACGAATAAGTTGGGAGATGCAGGCGTGGGCGTATGTATGTATGACATTACAAAAAAAGCTTCACAAAAATCATATTGAGCATAGCTGATCAACAAGATATTTAAAATCACTAATAATGGCTTTATATGACTTGAAACGCTCGTAGAATGATAGAATCATGGCTAGCAAATGTTCAAACGTACATTCGTAGCATCTTTAAAATGAAGTGTAGTTGTAGAGAATTTATGAATGAAAATATGAATAGTGTGACGTAACATTGAGAAGTCGCTGATTAGGCCATCACAATAGGTGGGCGTGGCTTAAACTGGAAGGAGTATCAGGTGTTTGATACACCCAATACTCCTGATAGGAAGATAGCTTCTTATTATGAATGAAAATTTGAATAGTGTGACGTAAGATTAAGGAAATGCTGATTGGCCAATCGACTATGACACCTATTAAAGAGGGCGTGGTTTAAACTGATAGGAGCATCAGGTGTATCCAATAGGAAGTTAGCTTCTCACTAAGAATAAACATATCTCCGTCAACTTCATGCGTTCCTGGTACCTGAGAGGTGAAAACCCATATAATATTTGTGAATGTTTTAATGCACCCAAACAGAAATTTGATTCACTTATTTACAAATGAATATATTAATTATCTCCGCCAGCTTTATGCTTTCCTGATCCTTAAAAGCTTATCTTATGCGGTGTGCGAGCACATCATAAAAAATGTACTCTCATATTTTTTTCGAAACGAGGTGAATGAAGTGTAACTCCAAAAATGCTTCCTTCCTACCCTCTTTTTTATTGTATCAAAATAGTTACTCATTGTCAGGTATTCTCTCGTTTTTGTTCTAGTGGCAGACAGTACTGAACCATCTTACAAAAAAAAATCTTCCTGCATGGCATATGGGTCTAGATTTTTGTGAAAGTGATTACTAAACTACTGTTTTATGACGAGTTTCGGCTGTGAAATAAAACACACATAATCAATAGTACAATTTATTGATGTAACAATAACATACAGACTGTTCTTACTTCTACAGTGTACAGGCGGCTGAGAGCTGGTTTATATCAAACTACAATACACAACATATTGATAAACAGGCCGCTGACTGTCAAATAGTACCAGCACTCAGCCGCGCGTTGCAATATCAACATCGATCTAACATCTACGTAAGTATCACATATTTACACGTTATTACATTAAGTTCATATAAAAGCCTTGCTTTATCATAAGCGCACTACACCGCCGCAGTACGGCCTTCGACCTCGCATCACATACTAACGAGCTATTGTCGTTCTCGTACACAATGACCATAAATAGTGTAAAATATTTTATGGGAGAGAGAAATGCTGTCTTAACCCAGTCATCATCGATATCGGTGATTAAATAATCGTAGTGATTTCATTATTTGTATTGGGAAAATAAATCTGTAAAAATCATTATTAAGCTAACGAATGTGTATGAAGAGGTGGAAACAAGAAATAACATGCAATGCATAAGTCTATTTTACTATAGATTAAAAGTTAAATCTATATAAAGTTATTTTATGCTTGGAAACATATTTTTTACCATTTTAGATTGCCAACTATTTTTAATTGTTGTCAGTTTCAATATATTCCTGTAATCAATTTCTAATCTAATATTTTACACTATTACAGAAAGATCTAGGTTGCCATAATACTGAAAAATCCATTCATCATAACTGCGACATACAACAATAAATTCTACCCTCAAAATATATTTTTGCGTTCAGTCTGAAAGGAATTTAGATTATTACGAGCCGTACACGAATACTGAACGACTGCACTTATGATATCACCGTCTATTAGAGTACAGTAAGTAAAGTAGTAAGTAGTATATAATACTGATTACAAAATATCTTATTGGAAAACCTGTTTCGATGATTAAGTTAAAATCTATCGGTAATTTAAACTGTCTTTATAACTATTTAATCTACGTTTGTATGATTTTACCTCGGCTAGAGCAATAAATCTGTTTATATTCAGAATTTGGTTAAAATTGGTCTAGCCTTTTTTTGGCATTTGGAGTTTGAAATGACATACTTGGTGATATCGACATATGGTATTTAGTTGAACCCACATGTTTCTTAACCACCCCAGGCACATTATATCAATATTGAAAAAAAAAACTAAGAGTTTGGCCACCTTTATAGTTAAGAGTATTTTTCAGGCTCAGATTAGTTCCCGAACCGAATTAAAGTTTAGCTAAGAAGTAAAAATACAGGGTATATCAAGACTGCTACCGAAAACGAAGCCGGGTGGTAGTTTAAGCGACTTCAGACACAATGCAACAGAAAAAGTTGCAAAAAAAAGTGACAATTTTTTTTTTAGTTTGTATTTGTAGTCACTAAAACTACCACCCGGCTTCGTTTTCGGTAGCAGTCTTGAGATACCACCAGGTCTTGAGGTACCAGGATACGGGATGGCCAACAATCCTGAAAACCAAAAGACTAACGCCCGAATACTGGAACGCCATTCAAATAATAAGTTGCTCTTAACAGCGCACGGCCCACTTAGCCAGTAGATTTAATCGGGATTAACGTAGTTAAGCGCTATTTATATTTAAGTTGCTTTCCAGTATTTGGGCGTAAGATTTTTGTATAACGTCCTGGGGAGATGAGAAACATGTGGGTTATATAAACTAAAATATGTTAATGTCATTCTATACATTATATTTTTAATAGTGATGCATTGTTAAGTACATAAACGTGTCTGAACTACGATTAAATTGTTTATGTAATATTTTAATGACATATCCAACGACAAAACTGTTCAGGAAGACAATACTTTGAAATATTATTCATTTTACTACTTTTCTAAATAAATCTACATTCTTTTTTAATAAATTATTTGTTCATGAACAGTTTTGTTAGTGGCTGATACGGCATTAAAATATTTGTACATTTTAAGTACTTTGCCTTAAAGAAAATTAAGTCACCACCTCTATAACGGTGGACGCCCAACTTGGGAAAAATACTAACAACCAGGTTTTGAAATATTCAGATTTCAGATTCAGATTTCCATTTCTTGATTATAATATTATGTCAACGTTAATTTTATATTATATAGTATTAAATTATCTGTATTCAAAGTTAAATAAGAATAAATTAAGTACATGCAATATTCATCATATCTGTCCTTGTCACATGGCAATATTTTTTTCTTTGTTCAGAATACACAGCCATGTGTTGTTATTCAGAATCGTCTAGGTCTTATTTATTTATTTTTTTATTTTTTATTTTTATGTCTTCAAGGATATTACTCTAGGAATCTTTGATTTTTTTATCATCCACAATTTTTTATATCTTTACCCAACTCTTTAGTCGCCAGTGTAGTGGGTAGTGGTAGTATTAATTTGAGTAGTTCTTACCAACAATTTTTTAAATATTTTGTAGTCAACATGTAGCATCGGTATTGTAGTGGATGTTAGTGGTCAGTATAGTGATGTAGTGAGTGGTGGTGTTCACTTGAGTAGTTTCTCCTGTTCGTCGGCGCGCGCGGCGAAGGCGTGTCCGTTGCGGTCGGGCGACGCAAACGATGCGCGCGTGTGCGCGCACGCAGACACCGGCACCGGCTGCGGAGACACCTGCACGCACGCACGCACACACTTCAATATCATACATTCATTGTAGACATTTATTATCTTACACGACGGTGGGCATGTGCCATCTCAACCGGTTTGGTTCTGTGTCACAGAAAACCGAAATTTAAATAAATAAATAAACAACACCCAACAGTCACACATACATAATCCTGACCCCTCTAAAATCGAGTCTTGTGTCCTAAGTATCAGGAACTACAAAATACCTTGCGATCTCACAAACACCCAGACCCGAAAGAAATATTTGTAAGCCGCACAAACATTTCTCTCGGTGCGGGGATCGTACCCGCGGTCTCTCGTTTCACTGGCGGCGAGTTATTTAAAAAAAAATTAAAAAAGAACACAAAGACCCATGGAAAATCCTATAAATAACCAAATATCAAGTTGATTTTACCTGTCTGGAAGGCGTTTTGTGTTCTCCGCTTATACTAATGTCCTCGTCCACGGACTGCAGCAGCTGTAAATGGAAAACACAATAAATATTGCAATCAAGCATCCCGCAAGTTCTAGAATCTATATGAACCATAAACTCATTGTACTTTCACTAATTAAGATAAATCCGACTATGGTTTACGGGCCTGAAAATCGTTCTTTTGACACCGTATGTTCTGTGACCACATTAGTCTAACCCAAATTTTTCTTTGAGGTGAGTAATTATGGCTGAGTATTTATTGTCACAACGGAACAAACTGAGAATTTAAAACACTTGGGTGGATAGTATAGCTGAACTCATAAATACACGGCAATTGGCTAAATGTATTTTCTTGAAGCTAACGTCTAATGCTACAGGATGTCGGGTCTAAGCCGCTTGCAACAGGTCTTTATTCTTTGTAATCTTCGAGTCTAATGCCTATGTTCAAGAATGGACTTCCTGTGGGGAGAAGCGAATCTTACCATCAGTATTATACCAGGTAATAAACGCATTAATAAAATATAAACCTGTTTCAAGTCTGATTTCTTTCCAAAATGGCGAGTATTTTTGCCAGCTGTGTCAATATTATTTTTTCTGCGTCCAATCTCTTCTTTTCAAACGCTGCCCTTTCCTCTTTCCCCTCTTTATCGTAAAACACATTCTTTCTTTCCGACTCTTCGGTTCGATTAAATTCACACGAATTTCCGATTGATACATTATAATCGATATTATTTGGCAGACTCGCTTCTTGATAACCACCACTTTTATTATGAAAACAATGCCGACAATTCGTTTTAGAACTGTCTTGACAATCGATACTAAGCGAATTAGAATCGATTTCGTGATTAATCGGGTCTCTAGGGTAATCATCAGGATGATTGCAACGTTTCCTTCTGGAATAAGTGTTAGCAAAATCGGTTTGTTTCAATTTTAGATCGGCGTCAGATTTAATATTTTTACATTTATTCGATACGGAATGGATTTCATCTATACTTGTTTGGGAGAGGTTGTGGAAGGATAAAAGGGATGAATCTGTGTGGAAGGTTGCTTTTTTCTTCTTAACATTATCAGAACCTAGAATTTTAAAGACATATTTTAGTGATGAAGTTGAGACGACTATAACATTAGTCATAATTATCCAAGTTAAAAAAAAATATAAAATGGACATTTTAAACAAATATTTTTTTTTAATTATCTATTTTGCATCTAACTAACCAGACTTTCCATCCAGGCTTTTAGCTACTTTTCTGTCCATCCAGTAATTGTTCTGTACACACTCCGCGCACGTGACGTCATCGTCGCGGTCCACGATTGCGCCAATATTTGCTGCTCTATCACCAACATCGATAGCGTCACAATCCGATATGGACGGTTGGTTGTCCTCGCAGTTGGACTGGCCAATGTTTCGCTCGTTTGGACAACTAGCTGGTTCATTCTGTTTCACACATTGGTCACAGTCGTCCAGCATTTCTGACGATGTGTACGTTTGGCAAACTTGCATCAACTCGATAATATTTACTCTCGACGGATACTGTAATATTTTCTGTAGTATTTGTAAGAAAAATATTACTGTTATTTATTTGTAAAATACTTAAAACTTTTAAATTAATTTACTTCCATAAATGCTTGAATAATATAATTAAAAGTAATATGTAAATAATATCTACATTTGTAACTACCCTCAACCTAAATAAGGTATTCTAAGAAAATGTGTCTTTCTCATAATGGTAAGAAATTACATCAGGTATGTACAAAGTACTCAAAATACTAATATTGCTACAACCAAACTACAAAAAAACATTAATGGCGATTGACGTGTCACTTAATCGCCCGCCTTTTAGCGGTATCACTATCCATTAGGAGATTGAACGGTACATTAGTAAGCGATACCCTTGATACTGCCGCCCTTCCCGTATTCCCCTATCTACCAGCCCAAAATTAATCCGATATTTAAGGATCGATCCCGAAAACAAACTGATCACGATAACGGATAAAGGGATGGACTATCGTATGAAATAGCGAAGCACAATATCCTAGTCAGAATCTATGGAAAAACCTCGTTTAATTACTAGGTGGAAATATCTGCGTATTGGATTTTACTATTCATTATCAGCCCAGAGTCTGGAATTTGTACCCGATATGGCGATAGGCTCGCCCTCTATCACATCATTGGACGGAACATACGTGGCGAAATTTGGGTGCCCTGGTAGCACCTCTGCTTACCCTTTCTGGGAAAGAGGCGTGAGTTTGTATATGTATGTAAATCTCTACGTTCCCGTAGGCGAGTATCCGTCGGGAAATTCACCACTGCTTCTTATTATTTTTGCAGACAGACCGTAAGCTCTGTTGTGTTGTAGCTAGCGATTATTTATTATTATTACCAGTCTTATTCTTAAGACAGTTTTAGAACCTATTTTCACCATGGAATGTTTTGTCTTCTTCGTTCAAAGACAACTACTTATCTCGTGACTTGCTTCCAAAGAAAAAAAAAATTGAAAATATTATAGTGTGTGCCGTGTCGATAAATTCTTGACTCCGTTATTTTATTTTCGGGATCAATCCCTACAGATAGAAATCACGATCGTTAATAAACTTCGTAAGTACGTTGAAGAGCGGTTTGTTGTCGTGTGCGTGCGCAGAGTCGGTGCAGGTGCTGGCAGACTTGGCGAGTAGTTTCCGAGATATCATTGAGATGGGGATGTTCGCACTCGACGAGTTGCACAGCTTCTGCAAGGGATCGGGGAGGGATGAGGAAGGATATGGGAGGATAGGCGAAGAATGGATGATTATCCCGCTCAAATACTCAGAGATGCCTACCTAAAGTCTTTATTAGAGGTTATTTACTTCTTTAGTCCATTGATTTGTCACCCGCTTTGCTACGGAGGCAAATGGACAAAAATATTTCCAAATCCTCCTATTATTAACTTTCTTATTAATTTCGTTGCGGGTGAAAGACAAGTTAGACATTCCCGGAGACTCGCCGAGCTTCAATGCTCGGTGTCATTACTTTGCGTGCCACGTGGCGGGTGTGAGGACGCGACAGACTTATAGATTTTCTATCGTGTACCTAGCGGTAATAAGAGATATATAATGGCAGTAGTGGTGTTACCTTATCGACTTCGTTGTCGAACTGCTCGTTGGTGGCGCCCTTGGACAGAGCGCCCTTCTCCATGAGCGTGGCGCGCTTAGCCGCCAGGTACAGCGTGCTGGGAAACAACACACTCAATGACTGACTTTATCAACAAAACTGTACAAAATTTTGCTACTTTGAAGAATTCATCATAGACCCACGCAATATGCATTAGATATTAAAAATATCTTAGTATGAAAGTTTTGAATTGTAACTGTTAAATAGCAATAATTTTTTTATATCTTGATGACTGAAATTAGCAGTAAAAAAAAGTTGTCTGTAAAGTACGTAATAACGTCATAAAAAACATCGATAAAAGATTGCACACTTCTACGAATTGAATTGAATTATTCTGTCTCTTCTACTCGGACGTATTGCTCATGGAGTGGGAGAGAGATAGATACGTGACAAGCCGAACGCTTAGGCCGATCGTGCCTCTATATAGCTTGCACGCTTGCCTCTGGCGGAACATGACAATGAACGTGTTTTTTTGTACGTGCAAGCGGCATTCATCAATTTATATTATGTATTTATTTATTTGATTTTAACACATTATTATACACCTGATACATGAAACTTGACAGAATTATTAGAGCAAGAGCCCGTGAACCCCAGACCTTCGTTATTTTATAAAAGCTGAAAGTTTGTCAGCGCATGCTCCCAACACAGGTAAGAACGATGTACCATTATGAAGTTTGGGTTGCCCTGGCTTTGGCAGCTAAACGGTACTAAAGGTGTGTAAAATACCGATCTACTTTCGTCAAATAATAAAGCAATTTTTTGGTATTATCTTCAGAATATTATTAAAAATCACATTATTCATTGCCAGACACTTAATATCCATTATCATTCTACGTCTCGTATATTAAAATGTATGATGGTAATTTTATATTAGCGACGTGGTTGGTTACCGTTTGACAGTGAGGTAGTAGAGTTCGGTGATGGCGCGCACGGAGTAGTCGGGCACGAAGGTGTGGCGCAGGATCGAGTCCATGTTGATGTTCTGCAGCGAGCCCATGGCGGAAGGCGTCGGAGACTCCGCTGCACATACACAACCATTTCACATTAGATTATACAGGATTCATATTTCAAATGGGCTTGGATAGCCATATCCGACACTATGAGGAATAGCGAAAAATGCGAAAAAATGTTATACACCATTTAATAGTGTTGCTAATAAGGATCAAATTCTAGAAAGTAACGCAATATGGAGACGTAATAAAGAAGAGCTAATTTTAGGCAATATTACTAATACTACGGATTTTACTGATATTTTCGTATGTAAAGTCCGTCAACCCGCACTAAGCCAGCGTGGTGAGTTACACAGCTTATATAGCCTAGCTCTCAGTCAAACAGTCGTTTGTTGAGGAGCGTGTATAGCACGACTCGTCCAGGTGGAAGGGTAGATCCTTACCGACGTTGACAGTCTGCGTGAGAGCCTGCACGCCGAAGTAGGTGAAGGGTCCGGCCTCGAACACGAGGTTCTCGCGCCCCACCGTCACCTCCACGCGACCCTCCAGGATCAGCACGAAGTAGTCCACCTGGGACATCATAACAACATTTATATTACAGTCACCTAACCGTTAATACACATTCATATATTTTTTTAAAGCTAGCAGCACATCAGTTTTAATATCACACACACTGATAGTAACTGATAGAGTAATTTTCTTAATATTAACGCCCTTTTTCATAGACAGTTCGAGGGATATAAAATTAACCCAAATTATATTTAAACTTATCCAGTGGGAATACGATGTAAATTCCAATGTTTTAAATTTATGCCGTGGGATCAAAAGGCATCTCTCGATGTGCCATCCGTCCCGGTCCCGGTTTAAGGTCTGCAACTCTATGGCTTATACACAGATATTTTATTAGTACTTTATATTGATTTAATTTACAGATACGATAGAGTACCTACTTAAGCCCACGTATGTTATCATTAACTGAGTACTCGGCCACTTACGTCGATTGGTTTAAAAAGTCGTTACCATCAAGTGCTGTATTAGTGTAATACGATAAACATTTGTAGTAAAATTATAAAGTCACTAACTGTAATTATTAAGTTAAACCAACTAAAATATTAACGGTAATTGCCATGATCCATAGACAGTTATCAAACTTATTTTAGTATTGAATGTTTTGTCCCTTTCCAACGACTTTAGAATTCAGTTTGAGTGAAAAAGACAAAACATTCGATAGCTAAATTATGTTTTAAAACTGTCTATAAATAAGGCCGTATAAGTTTAAACACAAACTAAAAGTATGGCATATTAGTATGGTTAACATGAGTAGTTTTGTAGTAGAATTCAATTATTAATATTTATCGGCTCGTTTGCTATATATACCCCACGTTGTTACGCCGTTTCCGTCCTCAACATCTATATCAGCTGTTCTTATTCACCCCTGGTTCGCGTTGTGTATAGTTCGAGACGACATGACAGATGCAAAGAGTATGAGTATATCAATACACTACGATTAGTATATAATTGTATATAATAGTATAGTGATATATACCGGCTTCCCCTGCTGGAAGACGTATGTGGTGGGGTCCTTCTTGGTCTTGCCCTTGAGCTTGATGTGGTGGATGACGTCCTGCTTGAGCAGGCGCCGCAGCACCGTCTCCGACACCGTGTCCGGCCGGAACGCGTCCACGCCTGCACGCACACACATATTACTAAACTGTTTGATTTAATAACTAATGATAGGTCTTTCTGTACATTTGGAGTTTCAAAAAGATGACCTTGAAATCGTGCTAAAATAAATATTACATTAACTTAATAGATTTCGTCTAAACGGGGATAAAAATTATTATTTTTATTTTAATAATCTTTCTGTCATAATAAAAGCAAGCATTTTCAAAATCGTTGCGAGCAAAGACTAATTTCAGTAACGCTCCACTAGAGAATTACTGGAGCGCGTGCACCACTTACGTCGGAACACTTTATGCGCTCTCCGCCCTGCAGCGGCGTGCACAGGATCATGACACTGGGTATGCGGCGGAGTACTCGGTCACAAAAACTTTTTCTTTTATAGTTTTTAGCATAGCCACAGCCACGCGACGGATCTCTAAGTCGGAAACCATGACAACATAACAAGTCTTAGATGTAGGTACTACTATTCATGTCCATCTTCTACGGCAGACAAAACAGCGATCGTTCGTCGCGGCGGAAGAAATACTTATAAGTAAAATAAAAATCTCACCTAGTCAGCTTCAATTTTCACATATTCAAGGATCCGTACTTGAGATTACTATATCCCGATGTAAATAAACGCAAGATTTCGGCCACCTCATTCATTCATTTGATAAACATACATTTTCAATGCAAACCTCACAATCAAATAACATTTAAAAAAAAACAAACGCACTAGTAAAAGCAAATGACTACAATTAATATCGAAACTTAGTAATAAACTGTTAAATATACACACTTTCAAATGTTAAAATGAAAAATCATTTATGAAAACTACAAACATACTAGTATAAAATAGTAAACAATGCAAAAACACATGAAAAAATCAAAATGGCCCCCGCGAAACACAAAACATTTCTGCTATTTAAACAAATAAAACCTTACTAACCAAAAATGCATAATGTGCATAGGTGATTTATTAGATTTCCGCCTATTAATTTTACTCGGATTATAGGCAACGAACATTTCCGATTACTCCCGACAACTGCCGAACTTCCGAGGACTGCCGCAGGAGTTGCGGCTTTCGATATTCATGGGTGTGTGCGTTTGCGACTGTGCACGGACACGAAAATTACTACACACATGCAAACAAATGTCCTGCGGGACGCGGCGGCATTACTTGGTTGATTAGGTACTTACATTATTTTGCTTTGCAGCGCCGCTTGCTTGTCGCGTGGCAAATATAATGTTTGGGTGCTTGCAAATAAATGCTATTTATAAAATATTAGGCGTTTTTAAGTTATTGTATTTTGTTTATTCATTTATTTACTATAAATTAAAGTCATCTAAACCGTACGAACGTTATAATAAAATATCTATTAATGTCAAGTAATGCACTGCATTTCTGCCTACAAGGAGCGCACGCCCCTGCCGCCCTGTCCATATATTTATGTCAATAACTACACTTGAATTATTTAACAGTATCAAAGATATATTAGTTTGAAAAAATCTAAAGTAAATAATACTTTTAACAACCCGCATTAATGTTCAAGCCATCAGCCAACAGTAGCAGAGATTCCTATCCAAGAACACGAAGGATGACATGAGGAACGTAAACTGTTATCGAAACTAGTTTAGATAATTATCGGCCAAATCATGTAATCTAGAATCAGTTAAGTGTAAGGAATGTAGCTTGTAGGCCTTAGATTCCTGGTATACATTAATCAGGTTGATGTGATTTTTGTCCTTCAAAAGCCATGATTTTTGATTGATGATTTGCCAAAACAATTTCAGGATAAAGAAGACTGCTTCTCTTAAAACCATAAGCCAAATGTTCTGCAACTTGTATACCTACTTTAAACCTTATAGCATTGACATAAGAGCTGATAGAAGACAATGTGTAATACTCACTGGTGCTGAGGAACTGGAAGGTGGCGAGCGTGAGTTGCGGCGAGATGTGTATGCGCTGGTTCTCGTGGCGCTCCGCGAACGCCGCGAAGTCCTGCAGCTTGTTCTGCGGACGGTTGCGGCGACGCTTCGAACGGTTGTCCGCTGTTACATGATAATAGCAGGACGTCATATGGTTGAAGGATGTTAATACTCAGATCTACCACACCGCCTTAGGCAGTTGTGAAAGATCCGTCACATAGTTCACACATGTCTTGGTTTGACTTTGACTTATTAGTAACTTTGATCATATCTTCTACTGCTGGTAGGTCTCTCATATGGGATGATACCATCGCAATGTCTATTTCTGCCGCCAAACAGCAGTGTTAATGCACTGTTGGGATCAGGTGTGAAGGAAATTGTAGCCAAAGGTACTACTAAAAAAAAATCGTCGAAACTAAATGGGCAGAATAATACTGAATAGTACCTGACAAACAATACGACAGTGCAGATTCCATTTGACTTAGATAATGCCACGTTCATGGTACAGGTTGATGGAAAAGGTGGATGTAAAACGTAAAGCACTCACTAAATACGTCAGTCTCGTCGACGATCTCTGCCTGTATCATCTCCTCGATGACGTCCTCGAGCGTGACGAGTCCGATGGTCTCATAGAAGGGGTCGCCCTCGCCCTCGTTGTTGATGCGATGCACGAACGCCATGTGCCCCTTGTGTCCTGACGGTTTAGAAGGAAAAACCGATATGGGAGAGAATTGTTTTGTACATTTTTGTTATATCAATGTTTTTAAAATTCTGATTACACCGAGTATGATGTCGAGTATGACGTTCTAATACCATCTCTGTAAGTTTTTATCGACTTCTAATAATACGACGCTTATTAAGTACGAGTAGAACACTAGATATGGGACGTTTCACAGGGGGATTTGAAAACGGATGAAATAAAAATATTAGAATATTGTAAGACATTATTCACAATATTTTAAATCGCATCAAGTAGCAACAAAAGCAGGGCATTCGGCATTCATCATGATTTGGCAAGACAAATCATTGCCTGAGAATTATATAATATGCAACAATCGTTGCCAATTATATAATATGCAACAATCATTACCTTCTTTAAACTGTTTGAACATGACGTCAAGTGTGACGTCCTCGAAGACGAAATTGCATGGGTTCTGATAGTAAGTGCAGAGCGTGCGCAGCGGCGTGTTGTCATCGGGATCCACGAACGCCAAGTCCTTGATGAACAGCACCGTCACGATGTTACCGCGGCCGCCCTCGTACACCGGGATACGGGAGTAACCTGCACAGAGACACATCTCCTTTGGAAACTTTTAATTTGTTGGACGTTCACCTCCAACGTAAATGACCACGAAGAGCGTATTACATAGGTTAAGGTTGCAGAGAGCAGGCTGTTTCTAAGATGGAAATTCGTGAATAATGATTATATGGTGGTGTGGTTATATGGTGGTAGAGCCATGCTGTTGTCAGTGATGCCTCAGCACAAATATTCAGGCTCTTCCGGAGTGGTACCATTGTCTCAGAGAAAAGCGACGTGAAACGACAGCTCAGCTGACACCTCTCATTCGATGAGTGAGATTGCCCGATGGCCAATACTAATTCTCTCTTCCCATCCTTTTTTCATCACGCTCCCCTCTTGATTTGATGCCGGCTACACATCTTTACAAAACGACAGTGAAACCTGCTGGCCAACGAAGACAGATGACAGGATAACTGCCACCGAGCTGGCCCAAACATAAAACAAACAGAACAAATATCATCAGCGCGACTATGTCTTGCGCTCGCCAACTTGCATAAGCGTAGCGAATATTGCCACACCATAATGTTTAAAAATTCTTATGTTCAGGAGTGAGCTTCCTATGGCTGCGGATAATTACGAGTATATAATAGTTTTTAGATTTTACCGTTGACTTATGTGGATTTTAGCTTTTGTAATTCAATTTGAAGTACTAAAATCGTAAAAATAAACTTTTTTACTCACAAATAAATGAAAATATGCACAATGGCATCCGCAAAAAAGCATCTGCAGATAATCTCAAATAAAACAATGAAGCAATATGTTACGAATCTAATGTAAACCAATAAATGTAATGTAAAATATAACTCAATAAAACGATTCGAAGGTCAGGTGCATTACATCGAGTTTTATAACTACCAACTATAAAACTTTTATCTTCTTCCGCGCGAGCTGTGCAACACAGATACTTACTCCACTGGGCAGTCAAAGTTTTAGAATAGGAATGCTTCTATTTCAATATGGGTTGAAGTTGTATGGTCAGATAAGTCACCCATCCAATAAATTATAACCTGAATAAATATTAAAGTGTCACTTATGCACCACTCTATAAATACTATCTGTATCAGCCCATATATGTCCCACTGCAGGGCACGGTCCTCCTCTGCAATCGAGAATACTAATCAATACATGCTATCATTTTTTGTTCATTCATGTTGTAGGTACTTTTATTTTAGGCGTAAATTAGCACGTACTTATTATGTTATTGTTTATCTAAGAGCAAAATTAACACCATAATTAATAAACATTTCAGTCCAGGTGCACAATATTTCTACGGACGAATATTATCGATTACCCATTGAGGAAACATTTACCAATACATCGGGCTATACACCATTCTACACGAAGTTCGAATGTTCAACTTACATCAATAATATAAAAGTTTTCCACTTCCCAAAGCCAACGCTATTCTTTATGAAAATTATCTTTCACTCCGAACTTAGTCTAAGATTACGACGTCTGATAGAGGATTCCATCATTTTGTAAAGTATTTAAGCATTTTTGTACAGTTATACGTACGACGTTCGAATCTTCGTCGTCGTTTCAGAGTATAGAGTAAGACCACTGGTATTGTATAATCGCGATTATCTAATATTATGAATATTACTATTAAAGTAATACCTGAAAATTGTTACTGCACAAAACATAATTAATGAAAGAATTTGCATAAGAAATGACTGGCCGTTCCAATTCAAAACGAAAATATACTAGTTGTGAAAATCATGTTAAGCGAATATGTTTGCATTACCGACTTTTTTACGAGCGACGGATGTTATGTACTGCAGATATTCTATTTATTAGTTTTTAACGCACTCGATGTTTATGTATGTTGCTTACACATTATGAGTTAGTATCGAGTCTTAGCCAACTTTGTTGGTTAAATAATGGTGGATTTATAAACCCAAAATTATAATTCTGGAATACAATTTTAAGGTAACCTAAATAAATCGTCAATCAATCAACTATAACCGAATTAACAACTTCTATTTGAAGGTAGATCCAACAAACATATGTAGATGTTGTATGAAAATTAAAGTACACTGAACTAGTGAATTAATGTCTACTGGAACATGTATTATTTAGAAAAGTGCATATACGTGGTCTTTATTAAACTTATATTCAAAACTGAATCCAATGATAGCGAGTGTGAGGTCATATGCTATCAAAACAGGAGAAAGCTCAAATGAATGATTTTGTTATCTAAAGTAATGAATGCTTTAAGATATGGAGATTCGAGTTTAAGTGGACTGGCCTTAAGCGACATGTCCAGGAGGTCCACGTCGCGGAGATGAAGATGCTGAGTTGGATGTGCAACATTACGCGTTTGGACAGAATCCGTAACGAGCACCTCCGCGGCAGTCTTGGTGACTGCAATGTGGTAGATAAACTTCAGGAATATCGCTTGAGATGGTACGGTCACGTCCTAAGGAAATCACAGGAGTACATCGCCAATGTGCGTCAATTTCAATGTGCGTCTGAGCCTCAATATTCCCGGGCCTCGACCGAGGGGTAGACCAAAGAAGCGCTGACCACATGTCGTCAAAGAAGATATGAGGCCTTATTATTCATGATGCCGAAGATCTGGCGAAATGGAGAAGGATTTGCCGGAAGGGGGAACCTGGCACCGGCTGGGATAACGCCAGGTAGAAGAGAAGAGAAGAGTAACGAAGATTCGATAAATCATAGTACTCAGAAATGAGAGCAAGTAGAAATAAAGTATTTACTGCCAGATTACATTAATAGTTAAGCTTTATTGTTATATAAAACACGTACACATTCATCCTACTTACGGTGACAAAAGCTCGACAAAAACGCGTTTGAAAATATTCGTGAGCCATGCATCTGATGAAAGAAGGTCGATAGTGGAGCGAGGGTGGTATGCGCCCTTTGTCGAGACACAATAGCACCACCGCGCCGCCGAGCCACCGCGCCGCTGATTACGTCACTACAATACCGCTGCGCATTCCCACTATTTTTAACATCCCCTCGGAATATCAGCCGATGCTGTTGTTATTTACGGAAATGAAAACTATAAATAACTCAATTATACATTCGCACGTATTAAATTTCTATTTCCGTAGAGAGTGGCATGTATCACGTAATAGGACATGAAATAACAAGTCAAATCATAGCAACAGGTTAAAATCCGCGTTGTGATGACTCTTGCGTGCTTATGGAACACGAACAAGCGTATCGTGTAGGAAGCACGCAAAAACTATGAAATACTAGTATGCCAATAGAATTTTAAGGTTCTAGACCCAGATTTTGTCATGAGACTACTATTAAAATCATACTATGGTTATACTAATAATATCAGGACCAACTACAAATGTATATATAACCGAGCTTTATACCAGGTTACACACATACAAAGAAGACGATAAGACAGTGATTACTGATAGTACCTACTAACTAACTACTACTTACTAGACTAAAAGAAACAAACTGAATAATTTCTCAAATAAGAACAAAATACGGCAACCGGATGAGAGCAGGATGATGATTTGATGTATTGAAACAACAAAATTTCGTCCCTTCTAACTACCACTGGATGTTAATAATGTATTAAAACGCAATTTGCATTCTGGAACATTTCCAAATCATGGAATTGGTTTCTTGCCCTCATTAGATTCCCCATCTAAATGACATTTGTACCTACTCTAACTTTAAATGATTTAATCGTCATAACAGCAGTATACTGTCCGCTAGTTTTTTTAGTATTAAACCATCCTCAACCTTTTTTTAAAGTTCCCGCTTAATGTAGGAGTAAATTCGAGTCCTACGGTAATAAATAATATATGCACTGGTTTATAAATTATGCCAAACATTCAACGCTGGCAGTTTATTTTTGAGTCATAATTAAATAATTTATGACACCATAATAAACAATTTTGACAGAAAGCCAATATTCGGTCAAACGCATCTACCGCCTTATGAAGTTGCGTTGCGTAACATAATTTTGGAGTTGATCCAGTTAATATTTCTGTGCGGGGAGTAGTGAGTGGGGAGGGGGGAGTGGGACACACGTGCGGGGTCGCTTGTCCTTCCGCTCTAACGTAATTAGATGATGGACGGACACCAACCGGAGTTCATGTTTTGTCATCGATCATTACGTATTTATACAACGTTCCTATAGCGTAGTTTCATTAAGCAAGCCAGTGCCAAACATTGATAGAAAAAAAAAAACTTTACCAATAAAAAATATTCAGCCCTTATTTGTTATTGTAGTAGAGCTATTTTTTCCCAATAATATTGGAATCATAATTATTTGACGGCACTTCTATGGCCTATTAAACATTTTTTTAAACCACACGTTGTGTAGATAAAGGTTCGTTATCCATGGCCTCAGACCTAGATACCAGAAATATCCATTAATCAATTCCCACTCACCAGACTTGATGATCTCCGACATGGTCTCGAAGTCAAGGATGCTGCTGATGGGCAGCATGAACACGTCCTCCAGCTTGGTCATCACGTCCGACACGGTCTTCTTGCGAAGCTCCAGCGCGCCCGAGATTATATTCACCTCGTCCTTGTCCAGGTCGTTCACGTCTGTCGTCACCTGGACACGAACGAATGGAATTAAATAAAGAAAGAATATAAATTTATTATTGGCCCACATTAAATCTTGTTTTGTTTGTTTTAAATTTTAATTTTGCTTTGCACAATTGCTTTAAATATGTATAACTTACTTGTGTAAACTTCACTGGATCATTTACTAATAACTGTATCTTGCACATATGTTTTATTGTTCTGTATGTTTCCCAAATACATATAAAATAAAATTAAGAAGAATAAGAATACAATACAGTATACTGTAAATAATGTAGTCAATCCTACTTATGATACGCTTAAATCCAACTACACTACTACCAACAAGACTCACACTAAATATACCCAAAAAGAAAAGTGAGAGATGGCCAACAATAAAATCCCCCATTTCGCTCTATACTGCAATACAGCTTTAATTTTGGCTTTAACAGAATTTACAAGTTGGTTGTTTTGATGGCCTGAGTTCATCTTCCTCGGTCAGTTGAAATTTAATTAATATAAAATTAAACCTACCTCTAGAACCAAAGTATTCTCTATTTGCACAGCAAAAAAATATGCATAACAAATATATGCTACACATACAGAGTACATATTGAAAATAAATGTCAACCCCATTAATGTTATAATTTCGCATTTTGTGCATCTTATAGGACTTTAACAGCCATGACAGTATACCTTGACGAGCTCCTTCAGGCGTTCTCTATTGTAGACGCTACCGATTTCTTCTCCCAGGAAATAATCCAGTAATTTGCTCACTGGAAATGCCATTGGGGCGGTCAACGCCATCACTGCCTGTGAAAATAAACAAGAACGATATGAAAAAAACAACAATATGAAATCACGAAAAATATTATTCTTTATACACAAGAATGCTTACCTTAGTCACCATTATGCTCTTTGCGCCAATCATCAGTCCGTGTCGCGAGCAGATCGCCTGCGGTGTTATTTCGCCTAACAACACGATGGCCAGGGTCGAAAAGATCACAGCAAATAATCCAGAAGTGAGTTCGTCCAGTAAAATCGTGAATGTGGAGTTAACAGCTACGTTGCCGAGCAGAATGCTGCACAGGAGGTAGTTGCCGTGGTCTCGTACAGGCATTATGGCCCTGGCGTACTTCCTCTCCTTCTCCGTGCCAGTATTCGATATAATCTTAAGTTCAGTCCGGTCCAGTGACATGAGGCCAAGATTGAGCCCGGAGAACAGGGCCGAGAACATGAGGCACACCAGGATCAGGGTGAGAGAGACCCAGAGCGGCAGCAGGGTGTTATGTGACGCGAAAACTTTGAATGTCTCATTGCCTTGGTGAAGGTACTTCTCCTCGTCTTTCGTCGGGTCCGTTATACCGGGCTTCAAGTTCTTTGCGCAGATGTATAGTTTTGGCTCGGTGAGCGGCGCCGGAGCTACGATGTCAAATAATGCTGTCCTCGCTTTCAGTGACCCTTCTTTTACCTAGAATGCAACTTCTAATCAGTTACAGCTTAAGTCCAAAAATATGAGTGGATGCCAACATCTACGACAAGGACTTTAATAATGAATTATCTAGTATCAAGGGGTAGTTTGATTTGTTTTGCTACCAACCCCATTATATTCGACCGAGATCATAAGAGGCAAGTCACCTAAACGCCAGAGTAACATTAAAATGTCATATCAGTATTATGAATCTTTAGCTCCCTATTGACAATTTTGTGAAGAAGCCCTGTAAAATAGTTTGACCTATATTTTCTTGGTACCGATTAGAATACCTCCGATTTTGAAGATGCGAAATGTCAATTTTTAAGACAATAATTAATGCATGCATTAAGTAATAGAACATCCATTTACTATGCTTTTTCGTGACATGGCATGGAGTGCCTGCTTAATTTAATTCTGTTGGTAACGTGTAATGATTATTGTCCTAATCACTCATGTCTCGGGATAACGCCTACTCCACCCGCAGGGAATTTTTTTTTTTTATGATTTGTGGTATGTCACTCACACAGGTCGATTTTACTTTCATGGCCGACATTTTCATATTGCAGTGGAATACCTGATAATTACATCGAAACAGTGTTGCCAAATTCTGATAATTTTTAAAATATTACGCAATGCGGTTTTATCATACTGTTATACATTATATTTTTTCCTAATTTTTATTTATAAATCATAATATACCCGTCAACGTTCATCTTTGTATTTCAGTAAACTTTACGTCCTAAATCAAATTATTTCTAGAACGTGTTTAGTTAAGAAACGTAAAATAAATATTACAACTATCACTCACCATGTATTCTCCTTTGAGTAGAAACTTGCAGGGTTGGCCGTATAACTGCTCGTGGTGTGTAAATGCTATCACCGTCCTGGGCGTCAGACCCTCGCCGAATACCCTACAAGACAAAGGTTCTTATTCAAAAGTGTTTTTAAATTAGTTCATCGTATTTAACCCCTAAAGTTAATACGTAACACACAATATATGACCGTAAACATTAATTACTTAACAAAAAAATTATTATGGCAATTTAATAAATAAACAAAATATAAAAGTACTTGTTGTTTTGGGCAAACACATGTGTGTTTCAAGTTACAGTTGTATAGATTATAGTTGTTGTTTTGTATAAATTGACCTGATGTCAAGCTTAATAATAAATAGTCCTATTTCGCTTTAAAAATAAAATACATTACATAACAATTAAATAACCGATTCAGAGAGCTACGGTAAAACTGTAGGTTCAGCTGGACTCGTACAAAGCGCCGAGATTTATACAAGAATACAAATGCATGCACTTTGCTTTACCAAAAATAAAAACACGAAAAAATTACCTCATAGTGACTCCAGTTTCCGCTAAAACACTCGGTATTCCGTCTTCAATAATCTTAGGATCCTTGTCCGAGTCTTCTATTCTGATCCCTTCAATGTTTATCGGGATCGGGTCAGCGCGGACACTAGTAAAATCAGACACTTCCAGCTGTCGAGGCTTCCTCACCTTGCCTGGACTTGAATTGAAACCCTTGGCCTCTGAATTTAATGCATCCTGATTAATTAATTTATCTTTTTTACTATTCTTATAGCCATCTGATGAGAAATTATTGTCTCTATAAAACTCTTTGAGTATTGTCTCTAGATTTCTCTTACGTATTACGGATGAGGGTATTTTTGATAATTTAGATTTCTTGCTATTCACACTAATATTTTTATTAGAACTTCTACTACTAGAGCTTTGACTACTACTACTATTATGATTAGAATTTAAACTCCCTAGTTTGATAATCGTAGGTTCATTGTCATATTTAAATTCAGCTTCCATATTAGTATTTCTGCCATATGGATCAATTTTATACTCGTCTTCATTCAAAGCTTCGTTCTCATTCTCTTGACCTTGTTTTGCGTTTGTTTTTTTATCGTTCACTATATTTCTTTTATATCTTCCAATATAATTCGTTTGAATATCGTTAACTGTTTGATGTTTAGGCCTTGCTGTACTCTGTAGTTTATTCAAAGGCACGTATCTATCTCCAATCAATACTTCAACGTCTCTTTTCTCGGTATGGGATAGTTTCGGTAATTTTGGCAAGTAATTGATGTCTATGTCGTGCGACATATCAGCTTGTTTTGTTGTTGCTTCGATGTTGGCGCTTGACGCAGCCTTTTCATTTTGCGATGGTGTATTTGGTCTGTAAATAGCATATAAAAATATTACCTTATGACAGGTTAGGTTATACGAATATTTTTTCAGGGAATGTTATTTCATCGTATAATCCATTAGACGAAACCAATTAGAAGTAACCTAAATTTCTGAACAAAATTACTTTCGAGCCATAAAGAATCTGTCTTTATATACAGGGTGATTAAAGCAAGGTTATTGCCCGACAATATCAATATCACTCTGTACATTTTCCACCATTGGTAAGTTTCAACTATTTCATCTTAAAATTTTAAATTAAATATGCAGCGCGTTCTCGTGTGTTTAGTATTAATATTCTTTATATGAATTTGTATGGTAATGCGTTCACTACGTCTCCGTAACGTCACCGTAAGCAGCCCATACACGTGTAGCGTGTTGTTTAAACGGTGAGACCTTGCTGCTTGCATGCTTGCAACGCACGAGTCCCGAGTGAACCGCGCGCTGCCATCGAATGTCCCGTATGCGACCCGCGAGTGATTCAAGTAGGGACAAATAAACACTTTTTTGTTGCATCTGTCATTTTCATCTTCATTGAGAGCGACAGCTATGAGAGCTATGAGTGCGGTTCGTAGGCCGAGTGGGTCTAATGACCTGTTACCTTAATAACTGTCGATATTGATAATAGAGAATACTTGTACCAAGCCAAATCTTTGCCAATGTCGGTGCAGGATGGAAAGTACGAGGTGTATTCAAAAAGTATCGCGAATTTGGAATTTTCGCGGGTTACGTATATTCGAATTTCGATTTTTTTTGTGGCATTATGTTGGTTTTTTTTGTGGCTGCCTCAGTAGTTGTATGGGTATGGCTACAAAGCTGAGGTCTCGGGTTCGAATCCCGGGTTGAGCAAAGTGATATTGGATTTTTCTATTCATTATCAACCCAGAGTCAGGAATTTGTGCCCGATATGGCGATAGGCTCGCCACCTATCATATCGTGGGACGGAACATACATGGCGAAATGTGGGTGTCCTGGCACCTCTGCCTACCCCTTCTGGGAAAATGGCGTGAGTTTATGTATGTGTTATGTTATATTGGTACTCATGTCTCTCACTTATACCGACAAGTTCAGCCATTTTGAATGTTCAGAAAATTGTTGACAGCTGCTTTGCTTGCACGTGTTTTGGCACGTCTTCGATTTTTACCCATTCAATAAAATGGATCAAAGAACCTGTATCAAATTTTGTGCGAAAATCGAAATTAAGTGCGCGGATGTATTTCGAATGTTGACTGTGGCATACGGAGAAGCTACCTTGGACCGAAGCAACGTGTATCGGTGGTACAAAATGTTCTTAGAAGGCCGAGAAGATGTTAACGACAAAGAGCGTGCCGGATGCCCGAGCACATGCTCAACAACAGACGAAAAAATTAATGAAGTGAAGAAAATGGTATAGGCCAATCGTCGAACCGCAGCCACCGTGTTCCCCAGATCTGGCCCCCTGTGACTTTTTCTTGTTCCCGAAACTGAGGCCCATGAAAGGACGACGCTACGCTACGATTGACGAGATAAAGACGGCATCGAAGGAGGAGCTCAACAAGATTAAAAAAATGACTTTTTGAAGTTATTCGAAGATCGTACAGTGGGAAGAATAAAAAAAACTAATTAGACCTGCATTTATCTCATTGACCGACTGGCATAGTACGACAAAGCTTTGTTGTACTTCTTTAACGCGAACATTTCTTTTGTTTGTTGAAATCCAGGGCAAGATCAATGTTTTTGTGAGTAGCAAATAGAAACAAACCGATCAAGGTAATTTGTTCATACATTGCTTATAACCATCGGAGCGTTACCTCGCATCACTGAAAACGTACACTTTCGTGGCTAAACAATCAAATATATTTTCACTATAACACTTCAAAACAACACTGTACATATTTCAGTCATCGCGGGTGTTAATGTAAACAGTATATAATATAATGTAAATTTATGGCGTCTTTGTTATTAATCTGTTCAATAGATGCTTCGTTACATAAAGGAGGATTCCTTTCTTCACATAATCTTGGATAAGTGATTTCGAATTTTCTTCCAGCAGCTAACCAAATTCCTTTGGAGGGTAGAGAATGTTCCACCGTTCTCTATTTGACGCCTTCATTTGTTTTATATTACGAGTCAGTTTTACTTCAAACCGACTTGATCGTGATTTATGTCGTTATTTTTAAGCAACAATTCGCACTCTCCCTGCCTATCCAGTAATATGATACCAGTATCCGATACTAACCATTCGACAGTTGAAGGTGTTAAAAATCTCAATAATCGTGTACTGCTTACAACCTATTCCTGTTTCACGCGTCATAACTTCTTTCTTGTGCATAAATCATTGCTATGAAACATTTTGTTACGTAAGTTTTTATTGCTAGCTTTTTGTATGTCTGTTACATTTAACGACCATTATTCAGACCAAGGGCGAGAAGAAACGCGACGATGAAAATTATGCTACGTTTTGTATTGAGGTGGGCCATTTATAAGGTAGTAAAGATTGCAAAATTTAGAATATGCTGGAGTTGACTAATTGCCGAAACATAGCCGTCATTGCAGAGTTCGTCACAAGATATAGATTCACCTGCTTTTAGAAACTTACACGTGCTCATAATTAATGTCTCTCATGGTGTGCTATCTTTCATGGAGAATAAAACGTCGTGGACTAACCGTTGCTTTATTATTCTCAGATATGCGAAACCCTCTTTCCACTTTCCTTACGAATAATCCATTTTTTTGTTAAATCTCATAATAGTTTCTACAACTATCTCCTTGTTGTTTAGGATTATCCCAGTCGAGTTATCGGTTGACATACGATATTCTTATCTTATACTAAAACTTCAGTAAAACCGTAATTTACGATTCCAAGAGATGACATCAATATTTGAAGTTCATGCTCGCGTTAAAATTGTCCAAGAGGAAAAATATAGATTTAGGTTCATTAGCACTTTCATCATTCGAATACACATTACACGCTATCCGTTTAGAGTGGTCAGCGATTAGCACAATTGTATGAACAGTGAGTTGGACGAGGACGTAGGAACGTCTTACAATATTTAATTTAACCCAAATACCTATTACATATAGGATCATGCTTCTCTGACTATAGGAACACTGAGGGTAGTTCTTAATATCCGCCAGGACAATGACGAGTGACCACCGTCCATAAAAATTCATCATAGTACCCAACGCAATTTGCTAATGTTTTAGATTTAGACGCACATTTATAGATTTTACTCAATGATTATAGAATTTAGAGGATAAAGCATAAGGTCACGTGACGCGTACCACTTTGTGAAACTAAAATGGCGGCGGCTCCGCCCCTAAAAATAGTGATACGCTAGTACCGCATTTTCTATCGATATCGATGATCAACAGTGGCATACAAATAACATTAATAAAACATTTTTAATTTTCGGTTTATATGTATAGTATAAACAGGGGATTTTAGGATTTGATAGTAAAATCATTAAAAATTAAATCCGATATAAATAGGTAGATATTTTTATCATGCTATAATTTATTTCATGGGTAAGTTTTACATGATGTTTGGATTGGATTTGTCAAATAATACACACGTAAGATAAAATACAGCTTTATTAATATCTAGAATTTGCTTGCGACTTCGAATAGTATTGCCACACTTTTTTCCTTATGCACCAATTTTCACCATATCTATATTTTTTTGCCAAATTATAACTATAATCTAGAAAAATACAGATATTTAGCAAACATATATATTTTTCAAATCAGTCAACCAAACAAAAAATACATAAATGTATTTGTAACAAAACTAATAAAAAATACAACTGCTACATAAACAATAGTAATGTGATGTATTAAACATTTTGATCTTAGTGTGACTATGTATGTGACGGTTGGAGGTATTTATTAATTGATATTCCTAAAAATATACTTATACTCGCCATAATATAAATATATGACCAACTAATACTAAATTACATGCTACAACCGTTACAAGGTTATACCTAATGAAACAAACACCCAGTTACATCTCATACATTTCGTTCATTATTACGTTGCACCATTCTTTGCTAAAATCAAAAACACCTATCAGAACATTTAATACATACCAAATAAAATGAAATAACATAGGCAGATTTTTATTGCCATTATTTGACAGGAAAATCATTATGTCTCACTTACAATTCAATCAATGATTATGAAAGTGTTGGTTAAGATAAACAATTATAATAATTAATAATAAAATATAGAACTATTTCTGTTCATTAAAAGGTTCTCCAGAACATTATCCAATCGACCACCAATTGTCCAAATTATCTTGCATGTCATCTTTGTTATTGATTAACAGTTGTATGATTAAAAATTTTCACTTACCGGGAATATATGTTGGAAAGCTGTTTTCTTTTTCAAAATGTAATGAACAAATAAATGTATTTATTGGAGGGTTCCAATAGCTTCCATTTTTTTGTATCCATTTTGTCCTGGTACGTATGTATATAGGTAATCTAAAAAAAAAAGACACTTTTTTGTCGGTCTAAATATATATTTAAATATATACAGTTATTCTTTTTTTGAAAAATAAAGATCAAAATATTTAAAAATGATGATATCGATATAAATAATTTGGTATCGAATAGACTCATCCCTAAACTTGTGTGTAAACAAACAATACGGTTGTTATTCACACTACTTGTATAAATAACGTCTAGGAGAGTCTCAAACTTAATCAACACGATCCAAATTCATTTATATATGATAAAAACAAACCCAAAATGTAAATTTAGCACATATTTGGTAGTATTTCGTAAAAACAGCTACTAACCTATGAAAATAAATGTTGGGGTCCTTTTTGCTTGAACTCGACTCGAATCCTTTAACACAACACTGAGGCATTTTAAAAACTTATTAATTAAACTAATAATCAAACTAAACAAACTTAACAAACGAGATTAAACAATGAATTATTCGAAATTCTTTGATTTTGCAGATTTGTTTACTCCGATTGACAGGTAACGCCACAGTTTGACATTTAATGCAGTTTTTGGTTTCATAGTCTGTGGTTTCGAAATAGTAACTAAAATGGCGTCATTTTGGTCTATGGGCGGTCCCAGTGTGGTGAGTGAACAAAATATTGCCATATTCGAAACAAAGGAATTATTATTTGTCTCTTTCATTAAGGGACAAGTCACCTTGGTGTAAATGAGACAGATACATAAATGTATATTCCGCGTCGATATTCCTAACATAACTATAACTTGACATATATAGCTATTTTTGTGCGTAATCCTTTATATTCTTTAATCATTGATTTTACTATGATAGCAATGAATTTATTATCGGGTGCGTGATGGTCTCTGCAACATTTCACCTAAGTCTTGTCTAGTGTAAATAATCGAAAAAAAAACAACAGTCAGAATATTATTACTTAATAAAGTTCAGGATCAACAATTTACGTTTATTAAGTCACCCTACTTAGTGGGTTAGTAATGATCCCAAATCAAGTCGCCTATTTCTTTAGCGACTAGGTTTATGAGTCCAGACTCCAGACAATATTGACCGGTACGCTTTACGTACAAGGTCGCCTCGTAATGTAGAGCAAACTGTGTCTCGTCAACGTCATAACCGATTTAACCGCAGGCAGACGCGCTGAATCATCCTGCTGAAAATTTTGCAATAATTCAGTATATGAGTAATTTCTATTCATTGACGCATTAGATCTGTATAAACAATTACGACATACAAATTACAAATAGTAAACATTTTATTTTATTTAGAGCAGTTGGGAGCTCCTAACAGGTGCGATCAGTGACTTGACCTTTAGCTACGCTTATTCGCTAGTAAACGCAGTCTCTTCTCAGGTATCTACTTATTTCCAAGAAAAAAGTTACTTGTTGCCAAAACCCTACTCATTCCTTATGTTTCGCCAAAGCACCGTAAATTCCTTAGTCTTCTAAATATTCATCAACTTCAACATCAGATGAACATTTTGCTTTGCTTGCTTATTAAAAATGCAGTAATTACTGGCTCAAAAACTCTTATACGTTGTTTGAGAATTCTTTAGACATACGAAATGAATGAATGAATGAATCACGTAAGTCACTAATGAAGGTGGGACGGCTGCCAAAGCAAACACACTCTTTGTAAATGATCTGCTGGTGTTAGCATAGTAGACCGATATACGGCTGGTGCAAAATCTGATAAGTAAAAAGATTTTTATGCGGGGCAATGCGATGTACCTTGCTGACCTTTAAATGTCTAATGACGAAAGGTAACCCTGATTTTACGATGCGGCATATAGGGACTGCGAACATTTACGTAGTTCTTAAATTCAAACTTAGAATATGTGTAATTTACTATGTGGGAAAAGTGTATGGTTGACATATAGTAGACCTAGGCTGTACTTTATTAGGCTATATTTGTCCACAGCAGGGCGCGAGCCTCCTCTAGAATCGAGAGTACGATTGAGAGTGTTTAGGCCATGTACTCCACCACGCTGGCCTAGTGCGGATTGGCGAACTTTACATACCATAGAAATTAAATAGTTGACTATTAAATACAAAAAAATTGTTTGATTCGCTGAAAATGTAATACTATTTATAAGTGTGGTTAAACTCGAGTGACAATTTTCTCTTAATACATCAATATAAATTACGTCCGGCCACCTGGATGTGGTCAATCCTCATTCGAAACTCACTAGTTTACCCCAAACCAATTTGGGGAAAAGCTTAATTCATACTGCATTTGGATATTAAATGGAAATGCCAAATGTGCGTGGAATTCGGCTAATAGCAATTGTAAAGAGTATTCTATGTATTGTATATACTATATTTCTGGAAGTAGGTTACGACGAGGCGAATGTGATTTTGTGAGTACTCCAGATGCACTCGTATTATTAACTTTTTTATATGTATATTTTATACTTACCGTTTCCTGGGTTTCGAAAGGCCTACTTGACACAACGTCTTTGCTTTTGAATATATTTATATATTAGATATTAAATAGGTCAATACTGGTCCATATTTGTCCCCTCCCCCTCTCCCATCCTCTTATAATTAAAGGAGCAATTTACTATTAAATCGTTGAAATAAGAAGATTACTTACGGTCAGAATACCATCACCTTGTTTTTTTTTTATAACAAACTAGCGGTCGGGCCCGGCTCCGCCTGGGTGCATACGCGTTTTAAAATGGCGGTCAAAATGTTTAATACTGACTACCAGTTTAGAATATCGACCAATCGGACCACGAAAAACGTACAAAATTTCCTCGTATTTGCTAGAAATATCACTACTGCTTTCCTCCTATAGGACATAGCTCGATAAATGGACTACCCGACACTGAAAGAATCATTCAAATCGGACCAGTAGTTCCAGAGATTAGCGCGTTCAAACAAACAAACAAATTCTGCAGCTTTATAATATTAGTATAGATTATTTTCCATGTCGAAGTATTACTAGGCAATGGAAAATCTGAATATTTACTTTCCTATACCTACTATAACTGGCGCGCAGCCAGTTTCATGGCAGACAAGTTGGCTCCGCTACATGGTGTCACAATATATTGTTGAAATTCCGCACCAATTTCTATTTTCTATACAGGACCAAATGTTAGAGTGGAACGTCAAATATTTTAGTTTTGATCACGATATCGAAAACATATTTATGTCCATTTGCTAGGCGGGCATTGTCTTATAATTAATAAAAAAAACAGATGTGTCAAATCCAGAAATTCATCGGTCAGAATCCAGTCATGTTAATAGGCATTATTAATTGTACAAAATGTTATTTTAGAAGTATTTCTTTTACCAAACAGTCTATTTAAACAGATTTCGTATTTAATATATAGAAATTACAGAGCTCTTGCTCATTAGTTTTAAAGCGTATTTGGGGAATATTTTAGTAAAAAGTGGTGCAATTCTTTATAATTAATTAATTACAAGTGGGAATATAATTCTTCTTATTGTATGTATATTCCTATTCTAAGTAGCAATCAACTTATTCTATTTCTAAGTCATTAACCTCCACATATTATGCAGCAAACAACCTCATCACATTAAGCTTTAAAAATAGTGTTCTAAAGTGAGGGCATAAAACATTCATTTTTTGAGGGGTGAGATTCTCCCAGACCGGTACTATGGCAACAACGTCGTTCCAAGCAACTACTCAATAGACTATAGAGTCCAGGAAACCTGAGTATTTGTTCTCGGCATGTACAATGCAAACATTTCCGTGCTATTTATAATTTCAATGTCTGGCTAACACAGTTGAGAAATGCATTTTTGTAACATTACGGTGGGATGTAATACATCAGATTGCTTAATCAAAACCAATAAGTCAATAGATCAACAGCCCATTAAACCGCAATGTCTATTTTCTGCCAAATAGCAGTGTAAACACACTGTTGTGTTCCGGTTTGGAGGACATTGTAGCCATATAAACCATAGGACAGATTGAGACTTCTTATGTGTTAGGATGGCGAGCGCAGTAGAATGCCAAGCATTTCTACTGTCCATAGGCGGTCGATCGCTTAATATCAGGCTAATGGCATGCTCGTCTCGCCGTCCATAGTAATAAGAGCACGTGGCCGCTAGACTTTCGTCATTTTATCAAAACCTGTCTGCCAAGCCATGCATGCTTCTGACATAAGCATCATACGATCATCTGTTATTAATTTTCGATCTTGATGACTTTGAAAGTTATCAGCTTCAATTTGTCTGGTAAGATAAAAGAACCACCAAAAGTATCTGACTACCAAGGAAACGGCTTTTGATACTTACCTAAATAACTCATATAAAATTCAGCTTTCATGCCAACCCGCAATAGGCCAGCGTGGTGTACTATATGGCTTAACCACTCTCAATCGTACTCTCCATTGTAGAGGAGGCCTGTGGCCTGCAGTGGGACGTATATGGGCTGATACAGTATCCTAACTCTGGCAAAATTACATTTTATTAAAGCAAACTCTACATAAACTTTCAGAAATCTCTACAAAATTATTCATTAACATTATTCGTTTGTGATTCCTCAATACATACTTTAATTTTGTCGGCTGGTTATCCTAGTGTGCTAGCTCAAATAATTTTTATTTGATCTTTGTATTATATTTTACATGACTAATGCTTGTTATTGCACCGTTTTGACCATGTCCTTCTTTCATGTTTGTCCAAATCGTTTATAATAATAATTGACGGCATTGAAGAATAGTTTTCAAGTATCCGGTAAGAGATAAACGAAGCCTACTAGATTAGCAGATAACGATTTAGAAATCCAGCAGCGTGATGGCTGTTGCATGATGATTATGTATGTATGTACATAATGAGGAAACTTGCATATTTGAGAATTCTGGGTAAGAATATTAAAGGAACAAGTCCGCCAACCTTATGATCCACACTATGACCGCGTGATGTACTATAAGATATATTTAAGATAGGACTGCAGTCAGACAGACTGCCTGTTGTAAAATATTAAGAAAAGTCTTCCTGCAGCATCGAATACTATAACAGTAATGTATAAATAAATAGTTGCATTAAATTATTATAGCCGAGTAAAGCGTAAAATAACTCGTCAACATCCAACTACTAAACAATGGCTAGTCCAATAATAATTGCAGTCACAACATGACGGCAAAGTAACACACTAACGTAGATAAATTCCATTTTATAAGAAACGCTCGTCCATCAATGTCATAATATTAATAAAAATGAAGCAAAATAACCTGGCGTTTAATAAATTCAAAAAACCTCTGTTCATATATTGGAGTTCCATCTAGATTTTCCACTTGTACATTTGAAATTAACGGAAATATCAAACAAAAATACTAGGACGACATAAAACGCCTTTGACATGCACATGCATTGAAATTCAGTCGTAGAGAGAACCAAAACAAACTTATTTTGAAATATGACATCAAAGTCGACTTAGGTATTTCATGACTCACACAGCACACATGAACACAAAATCTTCAGAAGAGAATCGGATTAAAGAATTTTATTGGTCATAAAACAAAACATATTGCCTATTGTTTTTGAGTAAAGCCGTTGCGAATTAAAATTAGACACTGCATTAATTTTACATGATGACTTAATCCGCTGTTAATGGCTCAAAGCTTTAACTATCATATAGTACTTCAAAAAGACGTTATGTATGTAGCGGAGATTTAACTTGATGTTGTATATTTATTGCGATGTTAGTGTATAAATCAAATCATTTATTTAATAAAGGTGCAGGGTTAATATGGTAACATTTGCAGCGGTCCCCGCAGTAGGCGATCCTGAATCGCGGGAAACAAAAAAACAATTGTCTCATGTTCAAGCTCACTTTTGATATTCACAGTTGTATACTACAAAGTTGTAATCAGGGGTAAAGTAGAGGAGAAGCCTTTAAAGTTCATTTTTCATTGAGACATTCATTCAGTGATTCGCAAAGTCCATCTGTAAGCAGTTAATTGTATGTTAGGCCCAGTAGCGTCATTAGAGTAGGACATGGTTTGATGACTATGGACGAAGCAAGAAGTAAAGAAATGCCGCGCTACAGGTCCTCTTTATTTAATTCTGCTTCAGCGTAGTTTCGGATTGCATGTAAGGGCCGACATAGCAGTCGCGCCCAAGGGAGTTACTCTATAAAAACGATACTAACTTCGAATGTTCAGACGCCGTACGACCGTACGTAAAACTTCAATAATGTGCCTAGATACGCCACCAAATGTTGGAATCCTCCATCGAACGTCGTAACCATAGACTAAGTTCGGAGAAATGATAAGTATAATAGAGAATAGTACATATTGATTTTTAGAAGTGGAAAACTTGTATCTTACTCCGGACGTCGAAGATTCGAACATTCGAAGTGCGTATCGTTTTTACAGAGTAACCTCCCAGGATGCTTGTAGTGCTAAATCCACGACTGACAAGGTCATAAGTTTCCAATTTCCTACCCTATGAAGTGCAATTTAAGACATATATGCTGGAATAGCACGTTCCGAACGCAATTTACGTAAATGTTGTACTACAGCAGTTCGAGTGAAATCCTCGAACGAATAAAATCTTCCAATGTTGCAGCACAAATGCAATTGAGCAGTAAATCAAATTGCACGTCGTTTTCCAATAACCCGTATGTGTTAGTACTCCCTTCAGTAAATTTTAAGTATTCTTATTGAATGTAAAAATTAGATATATATTTTATAAGAAGATATGAAGTTATTGCTACTGAAATTACTATCAGGGGCCCTACTATATTCATCCGAACGAACGAACGAACGAAGTTCGAAACTTCGGACGATCGACATACGAATGTATCTACTCTGTAAAAGTTCGAAGTTGTATAACGTACATCGTAACCATAAGTCAATTACGACCATAAGTATATGTAGGTACATTCGTATCGTATATAAACTGCGATTATCCGAAGTTTCGAACTTCGTTCGTTCGGATGAATATAGTAGGGCCCCAGAATTTAGATCAATTACTGCAGAAGGTAATATAATCTTGAATAACAATCATGCTTCTATGTTTGGCACTTTGCGTAATCGAACGACCCGAAACATTAACCTATTTGCTGAAGTTTATATTCATTTGGTTTCTATACAAGTTCGACGACTTCATTTGGAAGTTACATAACTATCGGCTCCAGATTATAATGTTACTCTGATATATTTTAACTGCATTAAATAGACGACATAGTAATTTGCCTCGCCTATTTTTTTCCTTTCGAAATCTAAGTTAGTACTACCAATTGTGTAGGTTTTAAGGCTTAAAAAATCTTATGAAATGCTCAGAACTGAAATATCATATTTGGGATAAAAAATAAGCTCGGCGAAGTGTGGGTGGCATTAGTGTCACCTCCACCTGACACTTAGGAGAAATAGGGGTGAATTCATATGTACTTTGTTTACCATTTACCCGCCGTGGATTTCTTTCAGCAATATCATTAAAGACACCATTCTTTCCATTTTTTCTTTAATAATCTTGGTTATTAGTAATAAATCGTCCAAACTACTTGGAACCTGGGGGGTTACTCTGTATTCCGACACGACAACGTTCACGTTCAAATCGCACATTAATCTACGAATATGCCTAAATATATTACAAAATGTTCAAATGTTGTATCGTACGTCGTAATCTTAGACTAAGTTCGAAGTGAATGATAAGTTTCATAGGGTATTGTATTAATTTTTAGAAGTGGAAAACTTGTATCTTATATGTTAACGTTCATCGTCCGAACATTCGAGATTCGTGTCGGAGCACAAAGTAACCCCCTGGCAATTTTACGTTTTGTCCACTAACAGCCGTTCTCAATAATTTATCTGTCTTTAACTAGGGATTTCATTAGATATTTCGATGCATTTTACGTTTCAGTTAACAAAGATACAAAAATAAAGATGTGGTGCATATGTTTATAGATACCTAGGCATGATAAATATATATGTCTACTTTTGTTTAATAAATTGTAGCATTGAACTGACATAATAATGGTAGCCAGTTTAACCTCTAGTTAAAGATAGATAGGATATAGAGAACGGCCGTTAGCAAGCTTCTTAATCACTATTAAGTTAATGGTCAACATTTTGTCGCAATAACGCCTACGGTAATAGAGCTTAGTATTTTGGTATTGTAAAGTAGTCTGAATGTTAATTGATACGTTGAAAACTTGGCAGCATGAATGGGCAGGTGCGCTGGAGTGGTACCACTTTTACACAAAAACCCGTCAAGTAATGCTTTTGTCACGTCGCGAAAGCAACTGAAGTATTTATAATCGCTAGCCTTCTTGAAGTACTCTGGCGAAAAACCTGCTTGGTGCTAAATTTCAGGAACTCCAGATTTTAACAATCATTTTATATTCTAATGGTTTACATATTTTTTATTTATTTTACAAAATGATTTGTGGCTTTAGGCCAACATTACTTTTCTGTATAGCAGGGATATGAGTTACGATTTTACGACTGGTCGCCTACCAGACCGTTTTTTTTTTTTTTTTTTTATTATGGCCCGACATAGTGGCGGTATTGCACCTGATGGTAAGCGCAAATGCCGCCCAGACAGAGTATCCATTGGCATCGAACGGCAGTCCCATGCCAATGGAAACAATTATGCCGGCCTGCTAAGGTGCCTCTTCACACTACGGCGGAAGGACCCAGGATTGTAGGAAGGAGGGAACACGTGAGATGGCAAACAATTCCACAGCCTGACGGTGCGGCACAAAAAAGAATTAGAGAACCGTTTGGTTCGCGCCGGGATGGTTTGGACCGACAAGCTGTGGCTTCGCAAGCCAGCCCGCGTGGTTCTGGTAAGGAATGGAGAGGAGGGGATCAAGTTGAACAATTCCTCAGAGCATTCCCCGTGATACAGGCGGTAGAACACGCTTAGAGAGGCGACATCCCTCCGGAGTTGTAGCGACTCTAAGTTGCTCGTAACGTCTGCATCATTCACAATGCGGATGGCCCGCCGCTGCAATCCATCCAACCTTATACCTTTATTTTGATTGCCATGAATCGATTACAAATCTTCACACACCATATATGTAGATCTATTGTGATTAATCTATAATTTTTACATTCACTAGTTGCCCTAGCAGCAGTATCCGTTTAATTTCCTATAATTGATATTCTTTTTTAGACATTAATTAAAATTCCGACATTTTACTTCCGATGTTAATTAAAATAATGATATATTTCATATCATTTATCTTGCCAAATACCGTATCATAAGGGAGTTCACAACAGGAGTCGTATATTTTATCAACATCTTCAAACTACGTATTGAAGCGTGTTAAAGCGCACAAAACAGGTTTGCGACATGCGGTGTTGGGACTGGGCTTTTTGTGAAAAACGTAGGATCGTCTTTTGTTCCGTCGCAGTATGCGTCGCAGTTGATACGCATTTATGAAGATACGATTTAAGTTATGATTTTAAGACCGAAGATTTTAAAAGCCTTATTCGCGATTTTGTTTATATTATTTAACAAGTCATGATAAATTATAAGCGAAGATGCAAGCTGTCAAAGGGCGTCCTATGGTTTTATGACTACGCCGCGGTTTACACCGCCAGAGATTAGAAGGGTCCTGTGCGTCAAATAGGCTCACGGAACTGGAACATCCGCCTTATAATCTGGGCGTAGTGATAGGCCCATATGATTATTATTTATTTAGAAATGGTGGCCATTTTCAGCCACTGAAGATAAATATAGTAATTATTTTTACAAAACTATTATGATGTTAAATGCTCATCTGTGTAAGAGTTAAGTCATTACATGGAATAGAAAATGGTTTTATTTAATTACAAATCTTTATGTCATTAGACTTTTAGACGTAATTGAAAAAATCCGTATTCTATACCCTGTTTTGGTTATATAATCCATGTCATTATAATGCTTGTAATTTAACTTTTACCTTGATAATTCCAAATTCATATTCTGATTTCTCCATTAGAAGCTGTAACAAATTATCACGAACTGCAGGCTGATCAACTTGACTAGATTTTATACATCTAAATTTAATTATTTTGCTGTGTCTCCTATTATTGAAGGATTCTACTAAAAAATTTGATGACTTATATCCACAATTTAGCCACATTCTATTTCTTGACATGACTTCAAAATGAATGTTATTGTGTCAAATTCTTTTCTAAAGTCATACTATTTTAAAAAGCACATTAAGATTTGTTTTTTTATTTTACATCCAAACATTATACCAAGGTGTATTATAAATTATTGCATCACCTCGCATCAGGCTAATGGAATTAGAGTGATAATTTAATATTGGGATGACTTTCGGGATAAACATGTTTAGTGATTTGTAAAGGAATAGGTAAATCTAATAAATCTTTTCTTTCACATTGTTATTTTTACCTTCTGTATTTTCTATTTAGTTTCTTGAATGTATTAATATACTGAATTATTTGCAATAAATAATTCATAAGTGTACTACTTCATAGGCTTGTAAATAAATATTTAAAGTAATTTATAGGTCTATGAGCATATTATGATTATACAAATATAGTTTATTTATTTTGTGATAGATAATTTTAAAACACACTATAATAATTGTATTATTTAAATAGTACTGCGTCATGCAAATAACTAGAACAAAAATATGCAAGTGATTGCAATATTTATGAAATTATAAATGAAATATACAACAGCGAAAGAAAGGGCAACGTACTGCGCAGTGGTAAGGCTTCTCCACATATTATGCTGTGACTTATGCTATAAGTATGTCTTCTTCGCAGTGTAAAATAAATATACTTACAAAACTGTGTCCGGCGAAGCGACATCGTTTTTAGGCTCTAGATAATACTCCGCACCTTGATGAACCCATTTTCCGCCAAACGGTATGTTTTTTTCATCATCAGAGCTCACGCAAAAGAAAATTTTTCCTTCCCGATTTGGTAAAATTACTTGCAATGTAGTAACATACTTTTCACTCGCAATCTCTTTGATTTCATGATTAGGGTGAATGACGTCACAAACACCACCCCTAGCTGTTAACTGTGGGGTCAACCTCCAAGAATAATGACCGATTAATTCACCACCGCTCACAGTTAAAAAATATTTACATGTATTGTCCTCACATATTTTACTATTAATTTTCAATGAAAGTATCCGTGGTTCCGCATAGTCATCAAACGACGCGGTCACATAAAACAAAAAATATATTAATAAACCACAAGTCCGTAACACACGAGTGTCTGATGCCATTTTATGTACACATAAATAGCGAACGAAAACAACGTCGCGTCGGCCACTATAGCGACATATTTGCGATTTGCGCTGTTTGACACTTCGGCGGCAATTGTTGCCGGAACTGCGGTAGTTTGAAAAATATTCTGTCATATCCGGTCAATATTTAAAAGCGGCCTTGAAACTATTTCGTTTCAAAATATCTTACAAATATTTTATAATAAATAAAGTGATATACATTTTTCCTTAAATTAGACGATTACATGTAAAAACCATCACTATGATAACAGTAGATAATAAAATAACGAATGGAAATCAAATAACAGATTATTTTCCTTTATTAAAGTCAAAAGTTAAAAGCTGCGAGGTGTTGAAGGATGTAATTTTATGAATAAAAACATTTAATTGAATTTAAATAATTATATACTCTAATTTTAATCAAACTTCCACACTCTCACTTAAAATAAGATCTAAATAATATTTCCAAACGAGTATATTAGTGTCAATTATTAGCGTTTGGATACGCTTCCACATTTACTTCCACAACCTTTATAACCAAGTAATGTGTCCACAACACACCATAAAGTGACCAAAACTTGATATACGTTCTGGCAAGTTAGACAAAAATCCGAGGAGTTGGTATAACTTGCCACTTTGCTTAGAGTTTGTGTAATATAAGAAACCTTATGATGCGATAGAGATTTGGTCTGTGCTTCGACTGAAGAGACTTCTTCAGTGGTGCCGCATTGACTATCGGTACAAAAGTAAAAGAAGTGTTTTATTATTACGAAAACTCCACCATGTTGGTTCGAATATAAAATCCAATGACAAAGGCTATTAGACAACGCCTTATGCTCAGGGATCTCAGTAGTTTTTCAAACATTGGACTAAAAATGAACATGGACAAAAAGAAGATTATGTCGAAAGTCCATGTCGTGCCCGCTTCAACTACGGTTGGAAACTCCACTATCGAAGTTCGTTGACGAATATGTCTATTTGGGACAAGTAGTCCGGTTAAGCAGATCCAGCTTCGAGGTCAATCGTCGAATCCAACTAGGATGGGCAGTGTTAGGAAAACTACACGACGTCTTCTCTTCAAAAATTCTTCAGTTCCTCAAGACAAAAATCTATATACATTTTTTTTTTCAAGTAATGGCAAGACGAGCGTGCCCTTCGCCTGATGGCAATGGCGAAACAACAGCTTATGGACAGTAGCAAATCCACACAACACTTTGAATTTTCTACTGGGCTCGCCATCCGGAGATATAATAGGTTAAATCTCAATATATCCTGTAGTTATTCTAGTTACAATATCTTTCAAACCGAAACCCAACTGGGCGTTTACAATGCAGTTTGGCGGGAGAAATAGACATTGTGGTGGTACCTACCCAGATGCCCTTTTACCTATGAGTGACCTATCACCAGTTATCACTAGTTGTGTGTTGGTGAAAGGGCTACGCTCGGTATTTCCCTACAACATCGAATAGGAATGGGAAGGTCCATAGAACAGAAAGCAGGTAGTGACGTAGCCAAGCCATAAGCAAGTCAAAGTGCACATAGCGCGAACAACTGATGGCCGATGGAGCCGAAAAGTTCTGGAGTGGAGGCCACGTACAGGCAAGCGAAGTGTCCGACGCCTGTCTGCAAGGTGGACATCCATAGGCAACAACTGAGTGGCGATCGTTACCCACCTTTTTGGGTGCATCCGGGTGACGTGGCCTGCCCAATCCCACTTTAGTTCGGCCGATTTTTGGAAAACATCCTTGACTTTGGTTATGGAGCGCAAGGTGTTATTGGGCACTCTATCCATGTGTGTTACGCCTATCATGCTGCGCTCCATAGCTCTTTGACAAACCCCGAGCCTAAGCCTCTGGAGTTCGGTCTAAGACCAGGTTTGAGTTCCGTATGTGAGGATTGGTAAGATACCCATGTCGAAATGTGATGTATTACGTTTATTTTGAAATATTGCTTTGCCAAACCTAACGATTGATTGTATTAATTAATTGTAACATTAACAATCGCTAAATCAGGAAATTGTAGTGGTCTATTGTTTAATTCAAAATAAAACTAAGGTTTTTTCTATAGTAATTCATCATTAATAAATTATTTTAAATATGTTTCTATAAATTATTGTATTGCTTACGTTTAAATTATTGTTTTATTATTTTCATGTACAATTTTATACCATAAGTTATTTTTAAATGATCTTGTATCCAACGCAATATGTATCCGAATATAATATGAAAATCAACTCACAATTTTCTCATTTTATTTTGACATTAGGCAGTGAAAATGACTTTATCTCTTTCTGGCATTCTATAAAAAATAGGGACACAAAATATTTTCACGAAAGTATCAAAGTAGTTTCGTGTTATCATCGTAGCCCGACAATCGGGCAGCGACCATTTGGCAAGACAAAAAGTCAAAGAAAAATTAGTGCGTTGGCCTCTTTTACGCCAACCAAAATTCGTAAAACATAAATTAATTATTATAATGAGGTTTAAGTGATACATATTCAGGCATAAGCCCGTATATTCGTACGTGTCGATTCGAACAACAAGGTTTGTTGCAACATGAGAAAGATTTTTTTACGAAAATAAGTTTATCAAAAATAAGTCAAAATGGAAGTAAGGGAGGCTGGAGATGGGGCGGCGGCGGGTGAGATGGTGAGGGCACCTTCGAAGAAGTATTCCTGGGCGGAAGTGAGACAAGCCGTGCACGATCTGAGAAAGGAGTTATTCTCTTTGTCAATGATGGCGCCAATGGCCATATCCTTTAGGAAATTGAGCAATGGCAAGATGAGGATATATTTTCTGAGGCCTCCGCAGAACGGCTGGGAGATCACGTTACTCTATACGGACGTAACGCCGACGCAGCAGGCCAATAACGCTCGGTATGTGTTAATTTTTCCACACAAATTCTCACTCCATTCCAACACATGAAGTGAACCTGCAGTAACTAGACTACTTATCTAAATTCATCATCATTCACCAGCACGCCTGATAAGATTGAGAAAATAAGGTTGGCTTGGTTGATTAAGGGCCATGTTATCACCTGCTTCTTTTTCCTGTTACAATATTTATGACCTATCTAACTCAGACATCAGTTAAGCAGTAAATCAATTATGTAGTTAACATTTGGTATGTAATTTAATGTTTAAACCTATTACTTGTGGATTTTGCAGCACCTTTGGTACTATCATACACCAAACACAGCTGATTTATTAGCAATTTTCATCCAAGAAAATGATGTTATAGGAATACACAATATTTGAATCCACATAGGGCAGGTCTATGTCTTGACAAAAATGGAAGTGCTATAATTTGAGACTAATTTTGTTAGGCAAAGCACACAATGCTAAAGTTCTTATTAAAACATACTAATTTGTGTGTATCCCTTTTTTTGTGTATTTAATGCTTTTATAAGGCTGGCCAAATTGCCAGTATGCTATTAGTTTTTTTTATATTTTATGTGACTAAGAAGGCAAACAAGTATATGGCCCACCAGTAATGGTAAGCAGTTACCATAGCCTATAGATGTCTGTAACATCAGAGGTTCCATTGTACTTTCAATCATATAATTGATTGTGTTATAAATTTATTTCATTGAATTCGAAAAAAAAAAACACAACTTTTTTTGTGTTTGTATTTTGGTATGTGGCAATATTAGCTACAAAAATATAAATGTCCTGTGATATCCAAGCAATATACTGCCAGATAGAGCACTGAACAAGAACAAATGGAAATAGACGACAGTCAGACAATAATGGCTAATGTACATAATATTATGTATGTATGTGTTTGTATTCAATATGTTTGGGTATTAATCTAATTAATTGAACATTTCTACAGCTATTATATGCATTTACATCAAGGTATTTAATATAGTAATGATTATGAGTAGTGGGGTACATTTATTTTTTTAATAAAAATAACTTTCTCTGCCTCATATCAAAACAACATAAATAATTTTTAATATATGCTATGAAAAAACTGTCTTACAGACTTCCAAAATCTCCAAAAAACTTATTTAGCACAAGGTTCTTAAATGTCAAAACAATTTTATAAGTATCTTGACTACATTTTAACTATTGTAATTTTAAGACATTCATTACATTTGGCCTTATTCTTAATGTCACTAGGAGTACTAAATGTCATTGGATTTTTATTTTGTATGCTACATTCATATTTAAAAGAAATGATATACAAACTTAATACCTATAAAGCATATCTTAACAAAATAGTGTAAACCAACATTGGGGGATGTTGTTGATCATTTAATATTTGTACTTTTCTAATTATATTCTTTTCTAATTTTATGCTTGGTGGTAACATACAATTATGTGCCTTGATAGAAACATCTATGAGAGTGACTAGTGGTGTGACTCCTTCCTGGATAAAGCTGTTTTAGTCCTGGCTTGTTCAAGAAAAAAAAAATCCAGACATGGTTTTGTATTACTGAGGCAATTGGTTTCCAAATCTCAGTAGACTAGTAATATTGATGTAATTCTGAGATGGTTGGAGATTCTGAGGTGGGCCCTCGGTTATCCATCAAACATTGTCTGAGTACTGATTTTGTTGAATTATACAAACCCATTATAGTCCGGACAATTTATAGAGCACCTTGTAATCCAAAAAACCACATAATTATCAAAGTTTAAAGATTCCATCTGAAATATAAATATAGTGAAACAAAATGTATACTTTCGAGTGGTGTTATGAACTATAAGCATTTCAGATTACAAGGGGTGCCTGATTAGACAGGGGCCGGATTACCAGAGGTCTATTGATGTTAGAAATGCTTTGATGTACTAACGGTCGTTCATGCTTACAGTTAGTAATGGGAATTATTGTTATTTAAAATGAACATTATCACCTTGTTAATTTTGAACCATTAGCATGCTCTATATTTCTGCTATCAGAATTTGTAAACAAAAAACTGACCATAAATTATATATATTTTTCACATCTAAAATTACACATTCAAAATTGACTGTTTCGTTTCTTCTTTAAATGGGTTAGTATAAGAAAACTTACTCCTTCATGGATTACACAAGATCATATAAAATAATAGCCAATTAGCTTTGTGAATCACAATTGCAGATCCCAAAAATTTGTTTATTTAACTTGTGACATGTTTTTATTGACTTCACTTGGTATTTGTGAATGCTATTGCTATTTATTCCAACACTTATTACAGTTTGGACTGGAAGCCCCTCATCGAGTCCAATGTAGCACTGGGTGTGACATCAGGCAAGTGGTCCCGAGAAGAACAGCTGCTATGGGAGAGGCAACGCGTTGCCGCCTGGGGTATAGCGTCATACGAACTGCATCCTAGAACCGGACGCGTCCTGTTCCCCTGTGCCTCCTCGCTTTTCGTGGCCGAAGAAGGTCCTAATCAGGTTAGTAGCTGATGTGTGAGTAAATCAGCCAATGTGTCTCATTATCAATGTTTTTGCTATAATTACCTGACTTGTAATTCACTTATTTTCATACAAAATCAGTCTGGGGCTATATATTTTTCATGGTTTATCATTTCATTTTAAGAAGGAATGTAGCCATTGTTGTTACAATAAACACATTTATTTTCCTATAGATATAATACATTGCTATTACAATGTAATTTATTGAATATATTTTTGTCTTGGAGCTTGTCACTGTATGTTAGATGCTTCATGGTGTATCAGTTCAAGTAATTGATAAAAATCGGAAATAGAGATATGTAGCCTACATATTTTTTTATCCTTTAGAAAGTCTATTCTAAAAGAATAATCAAATAAAGAGCAGTGCATATACACTATTGTGTTCCGGTTTGAAGGACATTGTAGCCAGAGTAACTACTGGACATATTGCAACTTAACATCTTATGTCTCAGAATGGCGAGCACAGTGGAATGCCTAGTATTGCTTTATAATTCACTGTTTTGTTTGGTTTTGCTTCTGTCCATGAGCGGTCGTATCACTTGCTTACCCTCAAGCGAATGGCATGCAAATCTCGCCATTTTTGCAATAAAAAATCAACATCAGAGTATAAAGGTTAAAACCAAACTAATAGGCAAAGACAAGTCGAGCCACTAGTTATGTGGCTAGAAGCTAGTTGAGTATTTAATTACTAGCGTATCGGATGTCTTGCTCATTTTAATGATCGTCAGTACTTGACATTAACACAAGACAAATCATTTAATTTTCTCATTGAGCCATTATGGACATAGAGAAATAGACTGTTGCATATTTGTTGGAATTTAAAACCTGCGTACCTGTCGTAAAATTTTAAGTAGAGTGCGTTATTTTAATTTTCAATTTAGTAAAACAGGGTTTATGTACTATAAACTTGTTTTTATTTAATTCCGGACAATGACCTCGTATTGATTTTATGTATTGAGGTCGTGATTGTTATTAAACAAGATGTTGCCTTCAGCCGTTATGTTGTTTGTGGGAATAATAATATTTTTACTATCTGTTACTCATATTCATTGCCATATTTGGAAACTGTACAATTATTGTAGGACTTACTTTACATATACATACTTTATACATTATTAGCACAATTTTATTAGTCGACTTCGAAAAAGTATAAGGTTCTATATTGAACTGCGCGTATTTTCCACCTATGTTCACTCGCCATAATCTTGGACAGATTTTTATGATTTTTGCGTGTTGTTCAGTATACTTCTAACTCACTCTTATTTTAATTTTATACAAGAGGTACGAAGTAACTTAAAAAAAATTGTGTACATTTCAGTCCCCTCCACTAGTCCCTCGGTCGCTGAACACGGGGGGCGGAGCGCCGCTGACGCCGGCGATGTGTCCGCGCGCGCCGTCGCTGGTGGCGCACGCGGCGCGCGGCGACATCTGGCTCGCCGCCGGAGCCCTGCGGAGGCCCACGCGACTCACATACGCTTGCAAGGGACATGAGACAGATAGGTATGATTCTTAGATACAATTACGAGAGATATTAAACTCTAGCCACTTTATACTTTCACGCCCTTAGGGGTCATCCATAAATTACGTCACACGTTAAGGGGCGGGAGAGGTTCAAAATTTTATGACATTACATTTTCTGAAAGTATATTATTTTATATCTATGTATTACAACACTAAATTTAAATTATATATAAGACCCAACTAAAAAAGTATAAATATTTGATAATGAGTTTAAAATTAAAAATTGGAATGAAATACATTCATTTTATTGTTAAAAAGCTAGGGTGCTTGAGAATAAGTAATTGTTGTAAGCACCCCAAGCTTTGTAACAATGAAATTAATGAATTTCACCCCATTTACTAATCTTAAACTTATAAAAAAATATTTTGATTAAAAAAAATTATCTACGGCTATCTTATCAAGGGAAGATAGCTGCACGTAAATTACCCACACATATTTTTTTTGGGAAAAAATAGGTTTAGGTAATGTCATTTAATTTTTGAATTATTGTATTGTCATCGGTCCTCGACTAATCTACTATGTTTGAATGAAATCTGACTGTTTAAAGTGGGTCAAAATCGCGCCTAAAGGAGTCGGTTACAAACAAACAAACAAACATACAAGTGAAACTAACAAAAATTGTGTCTGTCTAGAATTGCAAAATATGTGACACTAGGAGTCCACAAATGTGACCTGTTGTGACAAAAGGGGGGAGGGGTCAAGAAATCATGAAATTCGTGTGACGTAATTTATGGATGGTATTTATGGAAAAATACAATATCAATTTGTCCGACCCGGGATTCGAACCTGAAACCTCAGCTTTATAACGGAATCGTAGTACAACTACGCCACCGAGGCAGTCAGATTAGTAATGACAGCAATTGATTGTTCCCCTTGCAGATTAGCTGAAGACCCTCGGCAAGCGGGCGTGCCGTGCTACGTGACCCAGGAGGAGTTCTCAAGGTACACCGGTTTCTGGTGGCAACCCAAATCTGATGGTGAGTCACTACTGACAACACTAGCGAGGATTTCACTTTGTACAACGTGTAAAGATAACAAAAGGTATTTATCTGAACACGCATTAGTTTATGCTTGTATAGAACTAGTGAAAAATGAAAAAAGAGAAAAAATGCGTGTGTCATACGCCATTAAGACCACTATTCCACTGGTTATTATGTGCGTTGGCGTTTCCCCACGCTGAGGTCGCGGTTGTCTAGCATGCGTTGCAGTTGCGACTTTGTTATGGGATATTTTAATGAGATATGTAATATATGATGTTTTATTTTCCGTTACGGTAATTTTCGTCGAAAAAGCAAGGCCAACATTTATGTTTCTCGTCGGAATTCCCGAAGACAACCGCGACGTAACGCTCATAAACGTTAAAAAAACAATAATAAAATATTCACGTTCAATTTCCTTCTTTAATAAGCATGAAACCCCTATTCATGAAGATTTTTCTATTATTATCCCCAAATTTATTATCTTGGAAGATTGTATTAAGTATTTCCTGTACCTGAAGGAAGAGAGAATACTCTTAATATTTATGGAAAGTATCTTCAATAACTTAGAATGTTATGTACAAGGTGTTTAAAAGTGTGTGTTGTTGTCAGATGACGTTTACCGGATAGTATACGAGGAGGTGGACGAGAGTGATGTGAAGATATTCAGCTTCCCCTCCTCGCAGTCCAGTAGTGGAGAAGTTGAGGACTTCAGGTGAGTGACGGATTTCAGTGGAAGACATGAATACAGAAACTAGAAGGCTCCATTAATATCGCCCATCGTTTGACAGTTTCTTGTTGTTGTTGATTGTAGTAGGTTAGACGCAGGCTGCGAAAAGAGAGGCCGCGGGTTCGATCCCAAAGTAAAATACCCAAATCAAAATACATTTTTTTAATTTTTATTTTGTACACATTTTGAGAATAGTTTCTAAGTACGTAGCCATTTCTTAAGTTCCGACAAGCGTAGGATAGTATATCTGCCTACAAAGTGGCGATACAGTTTTATACAGATTGCAGGGGGTAGCTGGATGCAGGTCATTCCTACACTTCACTTTTGAAATTCTTGGGGGATGCATATGAAAATGGCCTCCATATGGCTATAGATGTTGATGACGACATAATAAAGAATGCCCTAAGAGCCCTATTTAATATAATAATAATATTGTTGGTAGATTCCCCCGCGCCGGCACTCCGAACGCGAAGTCCATTTTAAAGATGGTGACGTTCAGGCTTCAGAAAGCGTCGCCCACCACCGTGCTCGATTGCTACCAGGAGGGCACTGCTGAAACGCATCGTGAGTTATCATTGAGATGTTATCAGCGATTTTGAATTTATGAGCTATATGCACATTATAGGGATGTTGACTAAGTTTTGAAAACGCTTTTATTTTGTAGATAGACTCTATATTAACACGAAGAGAATAAGATTACTAAAATATAGAAGAAATTTTAATGAAAAATACGTAAACAAAAATAGTTTTCAAAATTCCCGCTAAAACTCTCCAACTTGTCACGTGGGTATAATAACGTCAACGATCGTTATCCGAATTTCGCGTTTTATGAAAATTAAGCGGGTTTATCATCTTGCCTCCCGCGCAGTGACGTCAGCGCGCTCCGGTCGCTGTTTGCAGTCATTTTAAAATATTTCCATTTAATTTACTTTTGTATATTTTTTTCGTACTTTTTAAATATGTACTACATTTGAAGTAGGCAAATGCGTGTGTTACATCGGACAAGATTTCTTTCTCATACTTTAAAATGAATTTCCAAATGTGTAATTTATTTTTCATTTCCTAAGCAACCGACAGTTCAGACGAATCGTTGGAGGTGACAGACATCCAGTGGTTCGAGCTGAGACAGCCGCTCAAAGACACGTTCCCTTGGTTCGAGTACCTCGCCAGGGTGGGCTGGACGCCGTGTGGACAATAGTAAGTATATGTCAGTATAAAGGATTGTACATTGGATTTGATTCCAATATGAAATTCTTATTCTGTATTGGTCGCGGATTTGCTAAAAATGTTAATGGTATGAAGGCTATGTTTGAGATGAAATTACCCATTGTTAAATTACAAATGAAAGTTTAATTGAATGGGCTTAGTCATAGCTCACTATGCTGAACTATTGCGGTCGGAGGTTTCAGTTATAGAATTTATTTTGAATATGTATTTTTATTAATTGCAATGCATGGCGAGACGAGTATGCCGTTCGTCTGATGGTAAGCATTATGACTGCTTCATGAACAGTCAAAACCAAACAACACTTTCAATTACAAAGCATTGCTTGGCATTACACTGCGCTCGCCATCCTGAGACATAAGATGTTAAGTCTCAATATGTCCGTCCAGTAGTTACTCCGGCTACAATATCCTTGAAACCGAAACACAACAGTGTATTAACACTACTGTTTGGCGGGAGAAATAGACATTGCGGTGGTACCTACCCAGGCGGACTTTCACATATGAGACCTACCACCAGTATAGAATTGTATGAGCGAGTGTAGAGTGTGCGTTGTCTACAGCGTGTGGGTGCAGCTGCTGGACCGCAAGCAGCAGCGGCTGGAGCTGGCGCTGGTGCCGCTCAGCGAGTTCAGCGCGCGCGCCGACTACGAGCTGGCGCCGCGCACCACCACGCACGCGCACGCGCACGCGCATGCGCACGAACACGCACGCACGCAGGTACGCATGACTCTTTGCAAAACTGCATGAGAGTATGTTTATTATCATGATAATTATGACATTATCATGACAAGCAATGTTTAAATATACTCAATTTCTCTCCAGCCGATCCAAGACATCCAAGTGCTGGTATCGGAAACGGCGCCGGACGCGTGGATCAACGTGCACGACATCCTGCACTTCCTGCCGACGGTGTCTCCGCCGGGCGAGCAGCACGTGAGCTTCGTGTGGGCGTCCGAGGAGAGCGGCTTCCTGCACCTCTACCTCATCACGTGCGCGCTGCTGCCGGCCAGGAGGGACCGCACGCGATGTGAGTACACGGCTCGAGGGTCTTGTATGTGGGGGGTGGACTGTGTCGATAAGAAAGAAAGACATATTATTTATTTGTAACAGACAACGGACACACTTGCTTAACAACATTTAAACATATGTGTACATACAACAATAATTAAAAAGAACGAGAATGCACGTCGCATCGCTGTAACAAAGTAGGTACCCATCTTAGTATTGTATTGCACCATGGAACGCTGATTTTCAGTGGTCATCTAGAGTGACATAGGTGAGGTGGGGAGGCTACTGAGCTCTCCTCATCGCCTGCCGCTTCTAATGGGCTGTGGCGGCTGTACTGTAGGGTGTACATATCCAGATAGTCGTTGCTGTATGCCAAGTGCAATACCCTTAATAGACCCGGGATCATCCTGTATATGTTTGATTTTGAGCAGAAATAATTACCAAACATGACGACACTTTAACTTGACTGTAGTGCATTAATTATCAGTGTAAACACTTTGGTGTACAAGTTTAAAACTAAATAAATGCTGCATAGTGTACTGTCTCTTTTGTAATTTTTGCATCAATTTATGCTAAAAACGCAGTCCACCCTCAATATTATTGATTGAAAACATGATAGTTTTAAGAAAGGTGCTCAACTGTACATGATCATTGCGTTGCTACCTGCAATATCATCGATAACATATTATGTAAGTAATCAATCCCATTGCTTTGTCATACATCAAATGTTTTATTAGAGAAAAGAATATTTAATACTGTAACCGCCCGGTGTAGAACCATTACTGCTCCCTATAATTCAATGGTTCTTATTTCTTAACCTTCTGCTCATGGGGGACCATTTGACATCTTCTAATTTTAAATTCTGCCTAGCTAATGACCACCTAGTTGGTTAACTGGTTTGATTGTACATAAACGCAGTACCAGTAGTAAATAAATAAATGGTTTTCATATCTATCCATATGGATATAACACGTTATATGCATGTTTTGCATGTTTATGCATATGCATGTTTAATTCATGTAAAACATGCATAAAATTAATTTAAGAGCGGCTCCACGGACCATTTCGGATGCTTCCAGGAACCACCAGTGGTCCGTGGACACCGGTTGAGAACCACTGCTCTACTTGGTGCACGATGTGGGTAATTGTTCGTTATATATAGAATTAATCATTCCCGGCGTGCCTTTATTTCATTTGGTCACCATCTGGATTGTGGTCATCACTGAAAGGTAGCCGGCCGCTGCTGTAAATATTCCAGCTTGACCACATATTGTCACAAATTACTCGCACGCAACAGCTCATAATGAAATAGTAAAATGTAAGTAATCAATTGAAAAAGTTTCGTATATTAACCTTCACATTACGGATTTGCACTTCTGTTGCTGAAAGAAAGAGAGAAAAATAGTTTTATTAGTCACAACACTGAAAACGACGTACAAATACAGGTGTAAAAAGAAAAAAGAAAGAAGTTTGCACGTGGCTATGACAAGTAGGTGATCACTCAGCAAAGCGTTCGTAGTATGGTACACGCACGGTGCGAACTCTCATAAGGCGCATCATGATATCACCCCTTCCCGCCTCGTCTCTCAGCTCGCTAGTGCAGCGCAATTGTATGTAGAATGCCGCACCGCACCGTCACCGCATCGATGGATTGAAGCTAAGTTCTGTACAAACCTCTGTAAATTGACAACTAACTTCATACATCAAAAGTACATGACCATAATGGTGCTTGCAAACTATTGATACGCTGTTGCTGACATCGAGGAAAATCGGTTGCGGGGTAAAAGATTATATAAATATCTACCCTCAAAACTAAAATGTACCCTCTTAGCGTCAACCCGGCGACGGAGGAGCGCGGCCTCACTCACCCCCAACTTTTTATTCATCAACTGTTGCAATTTACCAATCAGAAGGAGGCGCCGGAAATGTGAGTACCCTGATGTGTCATCGTCATGCAATTACACGCTTTATGTCTACGTACTGTGAGTTCATATTGGCTTGGAAATGTGATTATTACTTATGATATTTTTTTGGAATAAAAATAATTATTGGTTGAAAATGAAAACAACTTGTATTTCGCCACATAGAATTAACGAATATGAAAAATGGAATTTTATTGCAGAACCTATTAATTATTATAGTTAATTTCTCTGGGTCGGAATCACAATGTTTTCGGGTGTTTGTGATAAAATCTATTCCATAATTGCGACTTTACGTTATCTAAACGAAGTGTCTTACTTAAAAAATTGCGTGTTTATTCTAGAATAATAATTTATTAATACATAAATAAGTTAACAATACAAGATTTTAATTTTGTAATTCTAAAAAGTGATTTATTAGCACATCACTACCATACTATCGTGGTATCACTATCAGTACAATATGGTAAATATTTGTTTATTTATTGAATCCATAAAATGTCATATATTATTTAAATTCAGTCACATTTTTTCCACTACCATCCGGTTCACAAGGCTGTTTTCGCCAGAGAAGAACGGACATGAAACTCTAGTGTATCGACAGTGGTTAGTAGTGATGGAAGTGGTTGCGTTGTTGCAGCGGTGATCGAGATGATCACGGACGATGAGACGAACGCCGTGGGGCCCAACATCATCAGCAAGGAGCCGCTCACCGCCGGCGAGTGGGAGGTCATGGGCAAGAAGATATGGGTGAGCACGACAACACAGTGGTTTCATAGTTTTATGCGAATTTACACATTGAAATAAAACTATTGTTTACGAAGTTTATCTCTGATTTGATCAAATTTTTACATATTTTTAACTTCTCGACGTGACATTTCGATTATTTAACAGCTTTCGTGGTCACGTGGTCTTATTTTACAATTATTAAATTAGTAAAAAGTAAAGTTTATTACTTAGATTCTGCTTAGTATAGTACTCTTCTTCGTAGATAGGAACGTAAAAACCCTTGTTTTTGTGTGATATTTCTATAACATATCAAATTATTCAGTCCATGGTTGCTAACGACACTCATGCACTAATTCGTCCATGATGGTAAGATCATGAGTGGTTATATACCCTAAGCCTTGCGCTGAGTGTTGATTGACGACGGTACGTGACGGTACAATAAGCGGTGGTTAAGCAGTAACCGTGGCGCGGTCTCCAGGTAGACTGGGCGCGGCGGCTGGTGTACCTGGTGGGGCTGCGCGAGACGCCGCTGGAGCGCCACCTGTACGCGTGCCCGCTGGCGCCGCCGCGCCCGCACGCCATCACGCTGCTCACCAGCGTCGGACACTCCTGCACTGTTGATATCGATGAGGTGAAGTACTTACTATATTATACTTATTAGGTACAGTAGTGAGGTGACAAGCTGCTGATGTTTAGATCTTTGTGGTAGATATGTCTTGTAGGATTTGGTGTCCTGAATCTATTGTGTTATTATTAAACTAACCCAAAGGTTCAAATTCCCTTAGAAGTAGTGACAGTACATTAGTGCAGTCGATAAACACATATCAACTAAGAAATTTACGATCGTCGCTAACTTATGGAAACGATTACAGAGAAAAGGGTTAGTGGTCTATTCCAATCAATCAAAGTTTTGATCAAATGAAGTTTTGAAAATCTAGTTAGAGGACTCTCGTGCTCAGTATAATTTTATTTATTTTGTGCCAATTGTGTATGGTGTACATGTGAATGTATGCGTGCAGGAGTGCAGCACGGCGGTGATCACGACGTCGAACATCAGCAGCGTGCCGTGCACGCGCGTGTTCCGCATCGTGCACGCGCCCGCGCACGCGCCCGCGCTGCTCGCGCAGGGCACGCTCATGGAGCGCCCCGCCTCCGGTACACACTACCTACTAACTACACCACTACACTATACATAGACAACCGCTATACACTAATTTTCACTTATAACTACACTATTGTACACTATTCATAGACAACCGCTATACACTAATTTTCACTTATAACTACACTATTGTACACTATTCATATACAGCCACTATACACTAATCTTCACTTATAACTACACCACTATACACTATTCATAGACAGTTTTAAAACCTATTGTAGTTATCCAATGATTTGTCCTTTTCAAATGACTTTTGAATTCAGTTTAAACGAAGAATTGACACTTAACATCTTATGTCTGAGGATGGCGAGCGCAGTGGAATGCCAAGCATTCAAGGTTTATAATTCAAGGTGTTGTCTATGACTAAGTATGTAGAATTGATACATTGGAACAAAAAATATACTCATTCAAGGCTTTATTTATTTATTTTTTCTTGTATTTGAAAAAAAAAAAATGCAGAGTAGCAAATTAACTCGCTAAGTACGTATGTTTCAGTTTTTGTTTCGAAACCATATAACATCTGAATGAGTAGCTCACATTGTCTGTCATGATGTCTCGTAATAAATACAAATAACACTTGAATAATAAGTTTGAATTGCATAATGAATAACTATGTTTTGAACGGTTTAATTGTATATTTGTGCAGAGTTGTCGGAGTCGCGCAGTTTCAACGGCTCGTGGGACAGCCGCTCGGTGGATGGTGACGATACGGACAGTAGCGAGCCCACGCTACTCATCAGAGGTATTACGCTTTGTTTATTGCTATTTATATGTTTACGCCTTTTGGTATTGGAGTTACTGAAGATTTACTTGATTTCACTTACAATTTTAAATAATTATTCGGACAAATATGAATGAGGATGAAAGTGTGACTATGGGCTAGATATAAATATTTTCACTTTGGCTATTGTAAAACGATAATAAAACGTATCGAAGGGAGTACTCATTGTAAGAATAAAAAATATATACAAACGCAATGACAACGCAATGAAATTGTAAAATCAAGGCGTGAAATAATGTAACATGTAAATGTAGGCATCATGTGTAGAAGCGACACAATGTTTATAATAATTAAATGCAAATAAATTCACCTAAATAAATACACCTAACAATCACATACATAGTCCTGACCCCACACTAAGATCGAGTCTTGAGTCGTGGGCATCAGGAACTACGAGAGACCGAAAGTCTCACAAACACCCAGACCCGAAACAAATACTTGTGAGCCGCACAAATATTAGTCTCGGGGCGGGGATCGAACTCGCGGCCTCTCGTTTTACAGCCCTTGTCTAACTAACTGCGCCACGGAGGCTGTCAAATGTAAAATGAAATAAAGGCATGTAACATCGAGACATGATAACTAATTGCAGAGAACTCTCTGAGCGCGCTGGAGATCCCGGCAGCGCAGATCTACGAGACGCGGCTGTCGTGCGGGCTGGCGGCCTACTGCACGCTGTGGCGCTGCGGCCGCCCGGGGCGCAGCCCCACCGTGCTGCACGTGTACGGCGGGCCCGAGGTGCAGACCGTCACCAACAGCTACAAGGTCTGTCACGCTCTACATGAGTCTCTCTCAGAGAACCATCGCTAAGAATTTCCTTATTGACTTCATGCATACAAATATTTACTAGATTTATACAATCTTATACATACAGTTTTATAAAACCTATTTTAGTCATCGTTATAAGGGACGAAACATTCGATAACCAAAGTATGTTTGAGAAATGTATGAATAAAGACGTTATAATTTATTTTAACATGACTATTAATTCCATGGCATAATCTGCATTCATTATTGGTGAAATACAAACTAGTATTTCTAAAGGAACAGTGTTGCTTTACATTTTAATGCTGAAGATGATTGGTCAGGTTATTCACTTTCAAAATTGATTTTGGATTATGAAAATATTATTTATTAACCCATATTTACTTAAAATAAACAATGTAACAAAAGCAGTTAGTAATGTATAATATATGTATGTGCAGGGTATCCGTCAGCTGCGCATGCACATGCTGGCGGCGCGCGGGTTCAACGTGGTGGCGGTGGACTCGCGCGGCTCCAAGCACCGCGGCCGCGCCTGGGAGGCCGCCATCAAGGGCAAGATGGGGCAGGTGGAGCTCGACGACCAGGTCAACAGCCTTCACATTACACACTTACAGCAACTTTACTGGGATACCGGCGTTACATACCTATAGGGACCGTCCATTAATAACGTGAGGCTTGAGGGGTGTGGGGAGGTGTTTGCCAAAAATTACGAAATATCACAAAGTGGAGAAGGGGTCTAGTAAGATATCACCTGTATTTTTTTTCGACACATACTTTTTCAATTCGTTTACAAGTAATAATTGTATGCCAAACAAAAACAACTGCAACTGGTAGGTACTAAAAATACACGTGATATTGGATGGGGGGAGTAGTCTTAAATCTCACCACATTAAGAAAGGGGAGGGTGAGTTAAAAATGGTAAATAAAAGATCACGTGATTAATGGGCGGCCCCTAAGTACAATTATATCGTGGTTGTCACATCGGCTTGATAATGGTGATGGACATTTCTCGCCATGAAATTTTCTACGATACCACAAACTATTATACCCTTTCTTTTAGTTAATGGGTGACCTAAATGTCTGACGTAGGATAAGTGTCAACCTTCTACTCTTTACGTACAATACTGCTTCAAGATTTGTCACATTACTAGATGTTTTTTATAGTCACTCTCGCTTGATAATGTATTTTCATGTTAACGGAGGTATTAATTTTGTTATCCGTAGGTGGAAGTTCTACAATGGCTCGCGAAGGAGACAGGGTGCATAGACATGGAGAGGGTTGCGATACATGGTTGGAGTTACGGTATGTGGTAACTGACACTACATAATTAAGTCAAGTATATTATTTGAAAAAGAATGAAATATTAATTTTCATTTTTAATTTCAATTATATCGATATTTTATCGATAGTCAATCACCACGCACTAAAACTGTGAAAGAAAACATCGTGAGGAAACGTACCATAGCGATTTATGAGAATTTATATGATATGTAAGTCCGCCAATCCGCACTAGGCCAGCATGGTGGACTATATGGCCTAACCACTCTCAATCATAATCTCGATTAGAGAGGAGGTTCTGCAGTGGGACGTATATGGGCTGATACAGATATTTTATCGCTACTTTAATTGCTATTTTACCGTATATTCTGAGTAAACCTATCTGCTATTTGAACTTTTTACTCGTTACATTAAGGTGTCGAAGGTGTGAAGAGTCCAATAAGTATGATAATGTGTGTGTGTGTACAGGCGGGTACCTGTCGCTGCTGGCGCTGGCGACGCGGCCCAACATCTTCAAGGTGTGCGTGGCGGGCGCGCCCGTGACGTGCTGGCGGCTGTACGACACGGCCTACACGGAGCGCTACATGGGCGCCCCGGCCCGCGCGCCGCACGCCTACGCGCGCGCCTCCGTGCTCGCGCATGCGCCCTTCTTCCCCGACCAGTGAGTACGCACTGTACACGAGCACGCACTCGCGAACGCGCACAAACACGGACCTCCATACATGGGCTTTTCTTCTCCGATTAGCGACGTATGCATAAAGGGTATTTATATTACGACCGCTACCAAAAACTAAGCCGGATGGTAGTTTTAGTACCTATTACATGTAGGTACACGCATTATATGAGTACGTATATTTGTACACATTTACACGTATTAGTATGCCAAGCAAACACACAATTTTAAAAAATGTCATAATATATGTTTCATACCAGTATCGCTATAATATTGAACAGCGCCCTAAGGTAAGGTGTGCAGTGATATTCGATTTCATCCTCGTCGCTGAACTTCTATTTATAACTCTGATTTTGCAATCCGATATAACAGTGTGAAAATTCGTGGTTTTCACCTTGCAACGGTAGTTTTTATTATTATTATTGTATATGTTTTATTTATCCAAGCTGATAAATTATTCGACCACTTTTAACTTCATCTGATTAATAGCCTTATTATTACATCGGTACTGTCATTGCGATTGGTGTATTCATTAAATTACATAATTAAGTGGATGTGTTTCGCAGGGAGGGTCGGTTACTCATAATCCATGGTCTGGCGGACGAGAACGTGCACTTCTGCCACACCGCCGCGCTGCTCGCCGAGCTCGTGCGCCTCGGCAAACCGCACAGAGTGCAGGTACACCATATTTATTTATATTAAGTCGTGACTTTAATGTTATTGTATCACCTTATGTACGTCCCACGGGCCTCCTCTACAATCGAGAGTACGATTGAAAGGGTTAGGCTGTATATTATGGCCATATCCACCACATTGACTTATAACATTAATACCAGAAAAATAGAGATTTAGTTAAGCGCAAACGAAAACACAATAAAAATAAAAACGACATATAATGAAAAATGTACGAAGATCACGACATCTAAAGTCGCCTCGTTGTATCCCGCCGATTTTATCATAAATCAGCCGAGCACTTCAGAACCTTACCGAGCAGAGCTGAATACAGTTGATTAAATTTACCCTATGTTATGTTAATACCAGTTGGGTAAACATGTTATAATCGATAAACGTGTGCTTGCAGGTGTACCCGGGCGAGAGGCACTCGCTGCGCGCGATGCACGCGGCCAAGCACTACGAGGCCACGCTGCTGCACTTCCTGCACGAGAACCTATAACCCGCGCAGAAAACCGACCTTACACACAGCCGGTCAAACAGACCCGGGTTTTGTACATACGCAAATTAACCCTCGCGGAGCTTCCACGGACCCGGTTCTTGTACATACACGCCGCATTTACATGTTAACCCTCACGAGGACAGCTCTCGCAGGACTCGGCTGTTTCAAACACGGATTTTGCCAATAGTGGGATCTTTGTACCCGCTGATGACCACCGTACGCGTTGGAAAACCTGTTATGGCATTGATGTTTCGCGCTTCGGGTTTAGCCTGTATACGGTTGGGATGAGATAGATATAAGTGTACTGCCAGCGATAAATAATAATCTAGATTGCATTGCGCTTTCCACCAGGTGCGCTGCAGTCACGTCATGCCAGTGTAAAATATATCCATGCAGAGGTATCTGAATTATGAAATATACTCGAGCAGACACCCCGAACAAAGTTTTTGTTACGAACAATACAGGGCCATATCGGAATAACTTGCTATGTCCCTTTCACTCTTACAGAGTTAAAATATCTTCCCTCTCGCTTTACTGGTTACCCGTGTGCCTGTTACGTGCGCACAGATTTTGTTCGTCGTGTCCGCTCTAGTTTATTGTAACTGTAATTGTATTCGTTGCATGGAAAAATGTCGCCAATACTAATGGATTTTAAACAATGTATTAAAAATAAATAAATTGGTATCGCCAGCTTGAAGTTGGTGCAAGTCCGAGAAGCGAACGCAATATTTATTTTAAATACCTTTACTATATTTCATATTAGATATTACTACATAAATACTTTGGTAATTTATACCTTTATTGATAGGTAATATTCTGAAATGAACTAAAATATCACAGACTGGTAAATATATTTTAGAATAAACAAAAATCACCTCTATTACAGCTAACATTGGGCTAGACCTAATTTATACCTAATATTGGGTTTAATTGAACCCTTGGATGTGAAGGGATCCCGAGCCCAGCAGTGGGGGATATGGATCCTAATACTTGCATTGTCACAGACTGCGTCTGATAGGGACTTAGGTCTTAGTTCGAGGTGGCGGGCGTGGCCAAATCCGAAATTATGAAGAATAGCTAAATATACTTAAAGGAGACACGGGCACCATTTTCACTGGGGTATTCCACCCTTTTTTGAAAACTGTTTTAAGTTGTTCCTAAGATAACAAAAAACTATTTAAAATATATAATTTTTTTATTCGATAGGCAAGATCCATCCAAATCCATTTGAAATTTATATTTTCAATTCATGCGCGCAAATATATGAAAACGCCAATCGCCATGTTCGATAAAATGATACGTCACTCAACCAGTGAACAACCTTTGTTTATTTGCAATAAACATGAGTTACTCTAATTAAACTCTCCTTTAAGGAAACCGTCGTACATTTTAATATGTAAAAAAAAAAACGTAGGGAAGAATACTGTTACAATTTCTCTATTTACTTAATAGGTTAACATGTTTACAACTGTTGCCAAATTTTTCTCTCTTATAGTAAAATACCCCATTGTAAAAATGAATGGTTCATTTTTATTATTTATCGAAAAATAACATTGTGCAAAATATTTGTCTATTTCTTCCGCCAAACGCAGTGCAAATGCACTGTTGTGTTCCGGTTTAAAGGACATCGTAGCCAAAGTAAATACTGGACATATTGATACTGAACATCTTATGTCACATGATGGCGAACGCAGTGGAATGCCAAGCATTACTTTGTAATACACGGTGCTTGGTTTTGCTATTGTTCATGAGCGGTCGTATCGCTTACCATCAGGCGAAAGGCATGCTTGTCTCACCATCCATAGTAAAAAAAATTAAAACGATTTAGGATTTACGCACATATAATGGGTTGCCTGAAATTGAAAGAATTATTGTAATCGGATTGAGTTGCCTAATCCGAAAATATGTAGAATATCTAAATATACTTCAAGGAGACAAAGGTAAGATTTTGATGATAACTAAAATTGCATAAATGGATTTTCGAAATCAATACTCCTAGGCAGGAATCAATCCCGCTGATATATGACAAACCTGCTGGATTATACACCATGTTTAATTTATTTTCCATCAAAGGATATTTAAGAATCTGATATTACACTTTGAGGATATTGATGAATTACTTGCAAGGCTTATGATATCTGCCAGTGTGTCTTAATGAAAATATAAAACTGCCTAGTAATAAATTATGATCTCATGGAATTATTATGGTATTTTACAACTGAAATGCTGACATATGCCTTAAAAACATTCAGAAATAGAAAGTTGGATCTAGCAATGTACTTGTCCTACATTAGTAGAATTCATTGAGAAAAGGAGCATTGGCTGTGTATGTGAGGTGATCGCCGTTACGTAAAGATAGATCTTTTTCGGAACTGTTTGTCATTTACATATATTGATAATGAAAAATGAACTTTATTCCTGGAAGTTAAAGTTTATTTCATATTTTGGTTGTACGATAGTACGTTTTATTTCCATGAATGTTACACAATAATAGACAAAAACAACAGCGTATTAATAGAATATATTATATTATTTTTATACAAAAATATTTTCAAATTGTGTTGTCATAAACATTATTTAAAAATGGTTCACTCGACAGGCAATTCAATTTTCGAAACGGATTTCCCCGTAGTCTCTTTCGCAAAATCTTGCCAATTTTTATTTGAGTGCATCCTAGTAATGAGTAATCAATGGTCTATGGCTGTTTTGTTTTATTAAAAGTCTTTGGTCTTCTTTAGTTTTAATTTAACGGTGATTTACAATGTTTATTTGCTTGATGTGAAATATGACGTCACTCGTTGGAATCTATTTCAACCATATTTAAACGATTAGCGAATGAATTGGCCTTCTAGTAATATTAATAGTTACGTAATTTTTGTTGTTAGACGTCATGTTTACAATCTATAAATGATGCTTCATGAAATTATGCATCTATTAAAGAGTTCTGATCTGGATAGCAATACTAATGAAAATAATGCCATGTCTGTTTAGCCGGTTAAAAATATAATTCATACGTGATACGCGTTCTCGAAGTAGCTTTCAAATATTTACAAATGCAATGAGAATATAATTATAATATGTATACTGTATTCTCCTCTGCGTATATTCATTTTGATGGGAGTGTCGATGTTGTAAAAAGGACTGTTAATATGGACAAAGAACTTGCCCAGAATTTTTTCGTAATGGAATTTTACTTGAAATCCGGGCGACCCGGTTTTTAGTACAGGATGTGCACTGTAATATTTGTTATAAAGGATTTTGTATGTATAAAGAAGAAGGAGAGAGCTGGTGACCCAGTACTGAGATATTATGATTAAATGAAATGCACTTGAATGCCTGATAACGTTGTTTTATTAATGCGCCCTAACTTTGATACTTTCCTACCCAAAAGTGTCAGCACGAAGTCGTTATCTGCATTCTGATTGAAGTATTCTAATTTCTAGTGGGTAAGTGAGTATCATAAAAGGAAATCTTGCTATTAGAGAACCAGTCGTCTTTGTATATCAGTATTTTGTGGTGTCGCTGACTTCAAGAATAGATCCTGTGACTAAGTATCTGTTCACGAAGTGTCAAATCACTCATTTTGGAGGACCGCTTTCGTGGCGCAGTTAGTTAGACGCTGGCTGTAAAATGTGAAGCCGCGGGTTCAATTCCCATCGAGACAAATATTTGTGTGAACCAGTTATTTGTTTCGGGTCTGGGTGTATGTGGGAACGAATAGTCTCTCGTAGTTTCTGATACCCACGACATGTGGTTTTTGGGTGTATTTATTTATGAAGAAACCAAGTTATTGTCCAAAAGGGACGTATAACGGTATATCGCTCGAATCGATTGACGCGAATTATTCATAAGCTTGTTCTCTTGTTAGTCTGTTTATGCTTGTAACAATATTGAGGAAATAAAGCATACTAGAATATCACTCTTGTAAACCGGTTCCCTTTTGGACAACTGCTGGATTGATCCATCGGCTTTCATTTGACCTTAACTGCTGATAATGACACCAGAATGTCGAAGTTACCGCACGATTTATGACGTCAGACATGTCCTGCTTGTTCGTCGGCATTTCCCAGAAAACCCAGCTATAATGACTTGAAAGTTCTATACAAAATGTATTATCAAGAATTCTTATGTCTTTTAAATAGCTCTATACCCACTCTATACAACTCTATACCCTCGAGCGTACTTTTTCCTATACAGGACGAAAACACCTCGGAAATGTGAACGAATTTTAAACACGAGTGTATGCAAAGCGATTTGTTTTATGAACAGACTATTTGTTTTTTTTTGGTTCTGTATTTCAAAGAAATTCGCATTGGCAAAATAAGTAAATATATTTTTGTATCGCGGAGAACGGATTTCTGGGAAAACCCACGTGTCGTTGTATATTCCTTGTTGGCTATTTCACAATCTACTTTCTGTAAAAACGGCTTTACCGGCCGGAAAAAATGTTACCAGGTATTTGTAAAACTCAAGCTTGAATAAACGAATCCTTGAGTTTGTTAAAAATAGGATTGGCATCATCTGACATGTCGATCGTATAATTGACCAGACGACCTTTGAGAATTTACCAAAATGTTGTATGGCAGGAGGAGTACTAAACGAAGGTTATTTCCGGAAGTACCTACATTCATCGAACGTCGCTTGTGAACGACCGGATGACGCAGGTCTGCCTCCAGAATGCAATGGCCTAACCCAAACTATACCTGCTGAAATTAGAAACTTACGATGAGTCAAGTTAAAATAGCCACAATGCCAGAGCGATACTAATGGATAGTTAGAATGTCCTTTCTTGTTTAGTTCCCGGGGTTGGGGAAGTCTTATCTGTTATCGCGCATTATGTCGTAAAGTACGAGCCTGCGTCTCTCGTATTTCTTGTGCCTACGCTAAGAATATTAGTTACAAACTCGATATAAATAGCTTAGTGCAAGTACAGTTCGTGATATAGTTAACATAATCTTTTGTACCTTATATCAAAGGTATCTGTATCAGCCCATATACGTCCCACTGCAGGGCACGGGCCTACTCTACAATCGACAGTACGATTGAGAGTGGTTAGGCCATAGCCCATATAGTCCACCACGCTGGCCTAGTGCGGGTTGGCTGACTTGCATACCATAGAAATTCTTATAAACCGCTATGGTATGCGGATTTACTCACGATGTTTTCCTTCACCGTTTTATAGCGTGGTTATTGATTACTATCAATACACACATGACTTCGAAAAGTCAGAGGTGTGCCCTGGGATTTGAACCCGCGACCACCGTGAGCTGACCGTGAATTGGTCCGTTTACCAACAGGCCACCACGCACTTTATCATACATCACACGCACACATATAGTTCGTAATTATGCAGCCTTTAGAATATTCTTATTAGCCCGAATAGAGAGCACTGTACGATGGTGCAAAATCTATAATAGTGAAATATACAAAACTGGCGCGTTTTGGTTTCAGCTCGTGTATTCTGGTTGAGTCAGAATAATTGCCTGGCGAGAAACACCTACCCATCAATAGCCAGTTCAATGTCAGGGGAGAGACCGCTTTAATAGGATTAACTATACTATACCGCTAGGCGCCAGCAAGTGCAATATTATTACTTTTAATTTATCGTGCCAGAAGTAGTAGAGTAAAAATAATAATTGAATGCAGACAGAAAGCAACGAGATAAACAAAACACTAATTGTAGGTATAATAGACTCACGGCCTTATTCTAAAACAGTTTTAAAATCTATTATACTTATCGAATATTTTGTGACTTTTAAATTCAGTTTGAGCGACGACGACAACACATTCAATAGCTTCGATAGATAAAATAGGTTTTAAAACTGTCTATGAATAAGGCCGTTAATGAATGCGTGATGTTTCAATACGTATGCATGATGACTGATGGGTATATAAAAGTTTTTGCGCTTTCGTAAAAACTTCAAAACAAGTTCTTTATGTGAGGAATTAACGTGTAAAGGCAAATTATTACAAAGACACTCGTCCGACAGCCGTTTTATATCATCAGTATTCAGTTGATTGTGATGTGTCCGCGGATGCACACGTAAAATCTCATAAAATCATCTAGAATTTTTGTGTTGTGATGTTTATAGCCAGTATTTAGATTTATTAATTTTTTTTAAGTGAAGTGACGTTTTATTGTTTTCGTCGTATCCGCAATGAGGTAATTATTCTTGAAATAAGGAAAATGGGTTCTTCGTAATGTAAATCCTGTTCTATGCGTGCAAATTCTAAATATGAGTGTGTGTTTTAGTTCTATTATAACAAATAATTGAATGCTATTTAAAACCAGTTTCGTGGGACTTTTTGGAATTTTAACGAACAAAGTTTTTGGTCCATTTTACTAAAAATCAAATTATGATATCCTTAATATACAATACCTAGATAAAGGTTACAAATCGTTAATTTATATGGTTTTTGGTTACACTCTGAGATCGATTCATTGATTTACTTATTGAATTATTCATTAAGGTGTTTAGTGTATTGGGTAGTAATATTTGTTCATCGAAAGATTTATTAAAAACATTGACTTAAGATTTTTGTATGGTAACTATATTTTCCCGACAGTATACGAGTATTGTTATAAGAGTAACCTGCAATACAAACATACCTCATTTTATTATGAATCATGTTTTTCTTTCCAAGGAGGTCGTATGAGACGACCTTTGTGCTAGTGACCAACGCTCCACTGAGAGCCGAAGTTGAGATATTACCTATTACGGCGCCGATTTATTTACAGCGCGATATGTGTAAATATTTTGTAAGAGATTGTTTATGCATTGACAATCTGTGGTAGAAGACATTATTCATATCTTAAATTGGTTTTAGTCATTTATTTTTTTATATTGTTTACCATTTTAAATCACAAACAGCATAATTAAGCACGAGGGATCAAGGTCATAAGACATTTCTGTGATAAGTAGTCGCCGGACACTCACTTAAACGTGCATAATGCAAAGCGTTTATTTGTATTTTATTACAGCTTAATTTGTTGAACATGCCTGTATACCAACAAGTTTCATTCATTTAAATACGAGTATTTAAAGCGACCATTGTATGTAAGTGGTCGGTGGCCTGTTGTAACCGACCAGACGCTGTTGCCAATATGTTTACTGTAGTCGCGTATTTAAAATCCAGGGCACCCCTCTGACTTTCCGGAGTCATGTGTGTATTGTTAGTCAATTACCATGGACTAAAACGGAGAAGGAAAACATCGTGAGGAAACCTGCATACCATAGCGATTTATAAGAATCTCTATGGTATGTAAAGTGCGCCAACTCGGAGTATATTATGGCCTAACTTCTCTCAATTATACCCTCAATTAGAGGAGACCCTAGCCCTGCAGTGGGACGTATAAGGGCTATTACAGTGCAGTACCGTTGTTTGTATAATTTCGAATAAAAGAGAATGAAGACGGACGGAGCAATGACGATCCGTTGACGAACCACAGCTCCTGGTTTTGAACTTTACTCCGATAGCAACCCGCATACACATTTATGCTAAGATTTATTTTTAAATCGCTCAAATAGCAACCTGCATTTATCGTAGATCATGGCTTGATCTCACGCATAATATGTTTCGCATTTAGGGTTCAGGCTGTTTATATTTTTATTCGGTTTAGAAAAGCATTAACAAGGCATATTTATATCGTAGAAGAGATATAGTAATAGTTCTCGTGAGTGTTTTCCCTATTTGGACTACACTTTAGTACTTATTATTGATAGTCAACCACTACGCTAATAATGGACTAATGGACATCTTCATTATAATGGGGCTTATACTAGGGTTTGAAGAATCTATGTTTTTAACGCGGATTTAAAACTTTAGCTATGTTGCAGAATTATTTATTTATATTTTTCTAATTTCACGACCGGCTGTTTACGTAAAATCTACTCTTTCAGGAAAAGTGCAGGCTTCTCCACGATATAGATTCAATTATGTGTGACCTGGTTTTGATCCTGTGACCTGTAATTTGGACGTTCGATTTTCCTAACTATAGTAATTACTAATAATTATCGTTTTTTGTTGGCTAATGATGTTTACATAAGAAATACATATTGATCAAGTTACACTTTCTTTACACAATGGTTCTGAATACATAATTGTGTTGCAGATTTTCTCGTGATCGCGTCGTGTCATTACTTTTATTGTTGCTTTAGATATTGTTTTTACATCAACCATTCGGACTTACGTCTGAAAGACGTGTGCGCACATCTGTATATTGGTTCACGATATATTTGAGTGTATCCAGTTTTGTATAGAATAGCATGTCGAGAGTTAGTATTTTATTCTGGCATCGCACTTGATGATAAATGCTATGCTGTTTAAATAGAGTATCGATTGGCAACCTACAATTATGTATTCTTGCCATTCGCATGCCACTGCGGAAGAATAGAAAGGTGGGAATTCTTTGGCTGGAAGAATATTCCACATCACGCCTTTTTCCCGAAAGAGTTAGGTAGAGGTACTACTAGGATACCCACGTTTGTCCCACGATGTGCTAGGAGGAGAGCCTATATAGAGCCATATCGGGAATAAATTCTTAACTCTAAGCTAAGGGTCAAACCAGTATCACATTGCCCGAGCCGGGTTCAAATCCGAGCTATCCGTATTGTAATCATAGGTAGTACAATTGCGCCAGCGAGGCATAACAGAAACAGGCAGAGAATATGTATTGACGTCGCAAAATATAATTCGATGAACCTTTTGTTTCGAACTGCGGTATTAGTGACTGGAACTACCAAGCTATGGCTTCGAAATCCAGTTAAGGAAACAAATCTGTAGCACGCAGTCATTACTCTTTTTATTTGTTTGCCTCTTTCTTCAGAAGTGCGAGTAGGTATATCGACTACTTCTTAGTTCTAAGAGATAACAAATATATTCTTGGGAATAATCATTGCGAGAAATTACCAGTTTCTGCGTATTGATTAACATAATAACTCATCTCCAATGTATGTGTAATGTAATGTGCTAGTAGTTATAATATTTATATGTTTGTTATACCGTCATAATGAATAGTTATGTTGAGTATATTTTGTACCAACCCTCCAAACTAGATGGTCGCATAAGATCCGCACCGCTTTCGACTCTATATTTTACAGTGCCCTTCACACCGCCAGAGACAGAACCAAATGGAGGAAAGTGAGAAGAGTGAGTCGTTCGAGAGAAACTGATACGGAAGGGAGGTCACGACCTTTAATACTGAGGAATACGACGCAAGGACGAGGATATTTTGTTGATTGATGTGTGGATATGAAGTGGTAGAGCCACTTTGTGGGTTGCCATGACTCGGCTGATGATGACGAAGTGATAGTTTTGCTATTTTTTTTGCGTTTTGTTTGGTGAGCAAGATTGCCAGATGGCCAATTTCCTATTCCTCTTCTCATAATTTTCCCTTCCCGCTGCCCTCCCCATTCGATTGGCCTGTAATACATGAATGGTCCCAGCGTTATGGATATTCATGGGCGGCAGTCATCATTTACTATCAGGTGACCGGTTTGCTCGTTGCAATAAAAAAATGAGAAGTTTTGTTTTGGAAAACGGACAAATAATTTAAGATATTATTTTCTATATAAAAAATTTTACAATTTGCTTAATCATGAAGTGAATCTAGTGCTGTGATCTAGTGGTAGGATATTAAATTTGGCCGGAGAGCGAATATGCCGCTCGAGTGCGGACTTTTGGGCATAGTAACCCACGCAAGTGTGAAGCGTTTTTCCTCTGGTCTGTTTTTACAAGGTTAATAATTATGTCAACTAGCGAGAGATTACTAGCGCTTGATACTTTATAAAGATGACAATGCAGGTACATTGTAATCGCTTTGACTGTAACGTAAAATGTACGTTATAGTTACATATAGAAATTAATGCACAAATGCAAGAGAAGTCCACGTTTGAAGTGGTAGAGCCTGCTGTTCATGGCAGGCTTGGATTCGGGATCATATCTTTGTCTTATAGGAGATCGACGTGATGCGACAGCTTTTCAGTCACGTTCCGTTCTTTGAGTAAGATTGCCGAATGTCCAATACAAATACCTCTTTCCTGTTCCCATCCTTTGGCCCTCCCGCTTTTCTCTCGATTTTATGCCTAACCTACAATGGATTCTAAAACCGGTGTCTTCACAACGTTTACACGTTTTATGTTTACACATGCAAGGGCGGATCCAGCTCTTATCCGGGGGGGGGGGGGGGATAGTTCTTTTACGCCATGGTGGGGTCATATAGTACGATTTCAACACTCGAGCCGTTATTTGTGAACACACACTCCCCATGACCTCCCCCCTGGATCCGTCCTTGTACACGTGGCGTGTTTAGCATGGCGTGTTTTACCCACTGCATTTATTTCGGAGCGGGAATCGACCCCGCGGCCACTTGTTTCACAATCGACTTTCAACAAACGTCGTCACGGTATTTGCAATCGTTCGAATAGTTTTATATCCATAAATCTTACTGTTTTCGTAGAATATATTTTTTTCTCGTGAACCTGTTGTCACAGCAGACCTTTTAGAAGATATTAGCTTGCTGATATTTTATATGGGTTTTCCCTGTTTGCTATTACTTCACAGACGAACATCTTGTTCATCACACATATCATATTAAAATGTTTTTTTTTGTCTATTATGTTATATATAGACACGTTGAGGTCGTTTTGTCATCTCTACAACATTGTATTAGTTGAAGACCAGAAGGTCAAAAGAAGACCATTTTAATTAACTTTTAAAGCATTCACGTCAGTTTTTTAATGTATAAATGTATAGTGACCTTCAACATTTTTTTTTGCTATATGTGTCGGTAATTACTGATTTAACGCAGATACCTGAAGTTAGTGAAAAATACGAGGAAAATATGAACGAGTTATTTTTAATGGAGTTAAATATTGTAATGGAGTGTATAATTTGTCAATGATTAATACCTACACTTAATGCCAATGTCTATTAGAGGGCTGACTTTGTGTTTCCTCACTAAGAAATGGAAGGATTCCATTTTTTTACAATGTATTCAGTTCCTAGTAGTTTTGTTCTTCTTTATGGGCAAGCGTGAAGCAGGAAGCTTTCCATCGGGTGAACGTCTTGCTCGTCTCGTCGTTACCAAGGTTAAAAGTAAATAAATCGCCCTTGTTACAACTTTTACTATATAATCATGATATTTTAACTCATTCATCAAAAAGGTTAACCTAATCGGTTTGTCCTCTTCACTTGTAAGAATCAGTCATACAAAATTAATAAAACTGGGCGTACTGTCACAACTAACCTTTGTCAGAGGTCACTTATCGGGAAAACCGAGACGAGTATTATTAACACACTTCAGTACGCATTTGCCATAATCATCTTGGTATATTTTGAGGAATTAAGTGATATGATAGAATTTTAAGTATCTAAGGTGACTAAGGTAAAGTTTGTGAACTTAGGTCTTGTAGAGTTAGGGTTTGAAAAGTGTCGTTGCGCTTCGCTTGGCTTGTCTTGACGCCCATGACGACTATGGACACATAATTAAAAAAAAAACACTTGTTGTCGAGGTCATGTCATGGATCTTATTTTTTAACTTGTTACCAGACCGTCATATTGATTAATATGAACAGTTGAATAGAAGAGCAAAAATAAAAATATTTGACTATCGTAAATAATTTTATTGTACCTATGCTTTTCTTAATTGTTTTTTTCGTGCAAAACATAAAGATCTGCAACTCAATGTAAAATTGTTATAATTAAATGGCAGTAGGTATAATTAAGTATGTGGTAACGAACCGGGAAATGAAGTTAAATGTGGCGAAGACCGAGTACATGGCTTGCGGGAGTACGGAGCTCCAAAGCATCGAGATAGGGAACGAACTTGCCGTGAAGACGGACAAGTTCAAGTACCTTGGGTCCGTACTGCATGAGTCCGGTGACATCGACCTTGACGTGAGCTCGACCTGAGCTTCAATATTCCCGGACCTCGACCACGAGGTAGACCAAAGAAGCGCTGGCTAGATGTCGTCAAGGAAGATATGAGGGTCAATGGCCTTACTATTGAGGATGCCGAAGATCGGGCGAAATGGAGAATTTGCCGGATGGCGGACCCTGGCACCGGCCGGGATAACGCCAGGTAGAAGAAGAAGAAGAAGAGGTAACGAACCGGGAGCGAAATGACGAGAGGATGGTCTTGGGTTCGAACTTTGCATTTTTCGAGTCACGTGTGATGGTCAATTACTGCTTACTGAAATGGTTTGAGAAAATATCGTGAAGTCTATGTAGTGGTCATAATATTAGGTATGGTATGTTTCGTATAAGTGTCTTTGTTTTGCCGTTCTTTGGACAATCAAATTAAAAATCACGTTTTAACAATTATTACTATTATACATCAAATCCAGTAAATATTTTATACCTATGAAGACGCCATAAAGTGTATGTAATTCCAACCACTGGTCTCGGCAAGCCAGTTAAACTAGTGTTAAGCCGGTATTTTTTAATAATTAGTGTTAATAACGCCATGCAAATTGTATGAGGAAAAATCAACTGTATTAATTAAGTTTCATTTTACGAATAGACAATTTAGAATTTATGCAAATTTGACAATAATTGTAGTCTATAGACAATTATATCGTAGGGGCATTTATAATTTGAAATAATAATTTATATACATAAACAAACTTGGGAGGTGGCTTTATAGCTACTATTTTTTTTATAATAATCCTACTGTTATGCCGGGCACTAATTCACTTTAACATTTGGACTTTGTGTTGCCACTATGATTGTACAGCTAAAGCCCACTACTACCTACACACCAAAGTCGCTGGCCCGGCGATACAGCCCACCGTCACATCCCGGCGGCTTATAATAAAATAATCATGTCGGCAACAAGCGGCCGCACGTGTTGCGCACTGACATGTTGGCGGCATGCGCACTGTTCAGTTGCCCGGCGACACTCAACGTCATAAGAATGATCATCTCATGTTGCTAACAAAGTTTTTCGACTTGAAATGAGTGAAGCCGCCGACCAGCCCGCCAGCAAAATGTTGTCGACGCGTGCCGGCGGATCGTCGGCTTCAGTGTGTAGTGCGCTAAATAGTTACTTAGATATGTGTAATAGGTAAACACATGTATTGACATAATAGCGCGTGATGGCCGGAAACAGACTGGACGTGAGCTGCAGACATCGTGGCCGCGAATTTTAACCTCAAGGCACACCCATAATGTTTCATTAGAGGAAAACATCGTTAAAAAAATACTTAGTCCTGACCCCACACTAAGATCGAGTCTTGTTGGGTATCAGAAACTACGAGATACTATTCGGTAAATAAATACCTGCAACCTCTCGTTTCACAGCCTGCGTCCAACCAACAGTGCCAGGCTGCCAAAAATTTATATCTTGTATTATTTCCAGTAAGATGCTGCTATTCCTGACACTAGTGGCTGCCGCGGTGGCGCAGCAGACCACCACCATCGACCCGCTGCTGCTCCAGGGGATCTTCGGCACACCCTCCACAGCAAGCGTTCCCACCGTTGTTACCCCCCAAATCACCGTCACATCCAGACCTACCCACTCTTCCGTGACCACGGAGAAACGTCAAAACGTACGTACATAATATAATCTATGTATAGTCAATGTGGCTTAATGTCTCGCAATCGAACTCAGTCAGCCGAGGACGATTTTAATGAGTATGGCCAGCTATGCTGTAGACCTTGAAAGCTACCAATTATGCCAATCAACGGCGTGCCTTTAAATTTTTATTTTCTTCCAAATTGTATTGAATTATTATGTTACAAAAGAACCATCCACAACTAATGTGCAGGTGATAGTGAAGCCTACGGACCGGCCCACTATAGTCGACAAAAACGGCGTGAGGTGCCAGTGCGTGCCGTACTACCTGTGCGACAGCCAGAACAACGGCATCAACATCAACAACGCCAGCGTCACGGGCTGGGGCGAGCTCGATGTCAGGTATCACAACTTATCTTACACTTCTTATAATAAATAAATACACACAACAGTCACACGCATAGTCCTGACCCCACACTAAGATCGAGTCTCGTGTCGTGGGTATCAGGAACTACGAGGTAATTTACGGTCTCACAAACACCCAGACCCGAAACAAATACCTATGGATCACACAAATATTTGTCTCGGTGCGACCACCGTGGACAAAAAATAGTCCTTTTAATCCATCTTACAAGTATCGAGGTAATCTCGAAGTTGACAGATTTGGTAGTATGATAACTTCATTTCGACTGCTAGCTACGCACTAAAGAAGAAAGTAAATATACACCGCCCTGTTGCATGTGGCCCGCACCGATTTGTGTTATATTATAATCAAATATTTTATAGATTTGGAGATGAGTATGACCGAGTGTGTCAGGAGAGCGTGGAGCTTTGTTGCACCGCTCCCAAGTCTCCCAGCGAGGTGCCCAAACCGAAACCTGATTCGAGCAGACTGCGAGGCTGCGGGTACAGCAACCCCAATGGACTGAACTTCACCATTAGGGGCAATGTGGGTATATGTACAAACCTTCTCTCTCGCTCTATATCTCAATCACAAGGCATCATCTCATTTCTATAGGGAACCAACGGAAGCAGCCTGCATCCAATGACTGACTGCAAGCTAAAGCAACTTAATTTAAGCCTTGATGTTTGATAAACATTATTGGCTTAGGAGGCATATACGACTCGCTGAAATGTAGAGTTTGTCAAATTCGGAACCAGTATATTTTTCTAGATAAAGAGTACCTTACGTCCTTTTCTGTTCCTTTACAATGTGTACCCTCCACGATGATCTGTTGAGTGGTTAATAAGTGTAACGCTCAGTTTTTCGACGTCCAATGGCTATGGTAACTGCGAACCGTCAATTTACATAATTAAAACAAATAATTGATTGTTTCCAGGGCGACGAGAGTCAGTTTGGCGAGTTCCCGTGGGTTGTGATGCTGCTGGACACGAACAACGACTCATACGTCGGCGTCGGCGTCCTCATACACCCGCAAGTGGTGATGACGGGCGCCCATATCGCTGCCAAGTAAGTTCTCACGCTTAAACTGTATATGTATCAGTCCGTATACGTCCCGCTGCAGCGCACGGGCCTCCTCTGCAATCGAGAATACGATGAGAGTATTATAATTCGTATATGCGAGCTGTCACAGCGAAGCCCTCAAAAGTCCCGGAGTGACGAAAATAATTAAAATTCCTGGTCTTTTTGGAAGTATTTTTTGAATACATAGGTATAGGGTTCACATACTATAAACTGCTTATTTAAGCCTTATTTGGCATACTAAAATTAATCGATATAAGAAACTATTTTTTAACTAATACATCAGTGATGTTTTTTTTTCGCAATATGTAATTTTGTTACTCCAATATTTGTTTGATTCAAGATACGGTCCTGGCAAGTTGAAGGCGAGAGCTGGTGAATGGGACACGCAGACGGTGCAGGAGATATTAGATTTCCAAGACAGAGTCGTGCAAGAGATATATGTACACGCAGGTGATGTACCGTTCTTAATAACTCTTTCACCCTACAGGGATAAAAGGACGACCTGTTGAAAGAGTTTAGTATTCCATAGCATTGAAATAAAACAAATTTTTGTTTAAATGTGTAACATACGCGTAAATCTAAGAAACCATTATTACATTTTCATTTTAAACATCTATAAAATAACCTTGAATAATGGCTTCTTAGATTTCCGCGAATGTTACACATTGAAATAAAACGATTATTTACGGATTTTTTCCCGGATTTGGTTTAATTTTTACATATTTTAATTTCCCAACGTTTCGATCACTTTACAGCTTTCATGGTCACGGGGCGGACTAGGAATTAATAAATGTAAAAGTTAAACCAAATCCGCGAAAAAATACGTAAATAATCGTTTTATTTCAAATAACCTTGATTTTGGGCGAAATGATTAATTTAAACATATGTCACGGCTACCGAGCACGTAAAGAATCGAGTGCTTGTAGCTGCATAGGTCATTGATAAGTGCAAACGGATAAGATCGGTCTAACAAGTTGATCACGTGAAAACCCGCACGAAATTTTGCATATTTTTTAGGTTTTCCTGTGTTATTTGTGCGTATGTATTTTTTGTTGCATACAAACTTGACTCTTGCATTTTTAAAAAAAGACTCACGTATAATCTTGCATGTCAGATAAAATTTAAAGTCCGTCAGGGAAGATTCTTTACATTAAACATTTCAAGAGAGAAAGTTGTTTTTGACAGCTTACTGGTGATAGGTCTCTCATATGTGGGAGGCCATCTGGGTAGGTACCACCGCAATGTCTATTTCTCCCGTCAAACAGCAGTGTAAATGCACTGTTTTGTTTCGGATTGAAGGGCATTGTAGCCAGAGTAACTACTGGACATATTGAGACTTAACATCTAATGTCTCAGGATGGCGAGAGCAGTGGAATGCCAAGCATTGCTTTGTAATTCAAGATGTTGTTTGGTTTTGCAACTGTTCATGAGCGGTCGTATCGCTTACCATCAGGTGAACGGCATGCGCGTCACGCCATTCATGGCAATAAAATAAAGCTTCCGTGGCGTAGTTGGTTATACACCGGCTGTGAAACGACAGAACGCGGGTTCGATCCTCGCACCGAAATAAATGTTTGTGTGACCCACAAGTATTTATTTCGGATCTGGTAGTTTGTGAGACCGAAACATCTCTCGTAATTTCTGATACCCACATTACAAGACTTGATCTTAATGTGGGGTCAGGACTATCTATGTGACTGCTGGGTACATTTATACGTAATCTTTTTACACTGACTCGCCAAAGTGACCGCAGTGTGATTTGACTAAAGTATGATTATCATCCTGTAAAAAAATCCACAATAATGTCAGCCATTTTGAAACCGTGAATAAATGTGTAGACTTCAAGCCGAAGTCATTGGCGAACGACGTGGCGCTGCTGCGGCTGCAGAGTCCGTTCCAGCTGGCCGACCACATCAACATGCTGTGCCTGCCCGACCAGGACGAGTCCTTCGACAACAGCAAACGATGCGTCAGCAACGGTTGGGGGAAGGACGTGTTCGGTAAGCTCAATAACAGCTGTTCAACAAAACAACGTTATAAACTTCTTGCAGAGGGGATCTTGGTAATGATCCTGGGTATGAAGCAAGAAAGATAACAGTTGGTTGTATGTATGGTTATAAAATCTACCATGCAATTATGTCGTTTTAAAATGACCTTCAATAAGTAGCATATCGCATGTCAATGAACTCATAAAATGTTGCCAGGTATAAATTGTTTTTACAAGTTTTTACTTTGAAAATTATTTTGCGTAACGGGCACAAATTAACTCATAGGTGATATATTGACCAGGTCTTCAAGGTCGCTATGCAGTGATCCTGAAGAAGTTGGAGAGCGACATAGTGCCTCACGGGCGCTGCAACTCGTTGCTGCAGCAGACCCGCCTGGGCAGCCACTTCAAGCTGCACAGTAGCTTCATTTGCGCCGGAGGGGAGGAGGGGAAGGACCTTTGTCAGGTTTGGCATACTTTCTAATTAGTAAATATATTATTATTTACTATTCAGTAAATCTATGAATCTTAAAGTAAATGCACTGTGTTTCGGTTTGAAAGACATTGAGACTTGTATCTTATGTCTCAGGATGGCGAGCGCAGTGGAATGCCAAGCATTGCTTTGTAATTCAAGGTGTTGTTTGGTTTTCCTCAGGCCCGGATCTAGGGGGGGGCAAGTCGGGGTGCGTGCCCCGGGCGGCAAGTTCAGGGGGCGGCATATTGAATCTTGGGAGACAACTACAAAACTTATCAATAACGTAACACCACTTACACTTTTTTTTTTCGCTATGCGCGAATTAGTGATTATGCGATAGAGGCGCGTAAAAAAGAGATGAAAACTTAATATTTGGAATGTATAATAATTTATCCATCTGAACAATTACGTTTAGTTTCAAATATCCAATTTGTGTTTAGTAGTTAGTTTTAGTTGATTAACCATCGAACGTCTTTTATGTGGTACAGGCAGTGGCGAATTTACTAGTAAGCTGAGTAGGCTGGAGCCTAGGGCGGCAAATTTGAAGGGGCGGCAAATCTGGGCCATTTTTTTTTGTTTTGATTTATTGAAATAATAAAAGGCAATATTTTACACACTGAAAAAATGGTGTTTAAAAATTAAGAATAGTTAAAATATTTCAGTAATATGTTCCCACGTTTCCACGTTGACAATGTAATAATAAACACTTTATTAAATATCTATACTTAGATCTTCTTCTTCTTCTTCTTCTACCTGGCGTTATCCCGGCCGGTGCCAGGGTCCGCCTTCCGGCAAATTCTCCTCCATTTCGCCCGATCTTCGGCATCCTCAATAGTAAGGCCATTGACCCTCATATCTTCCTTGACGACATCGAGCCAGCGCTTCTTTGGTCTACCCCGTGGTCGAGGTCCGGGAATATTGAGGCTCAGGCACACATTACCGACGCACTCCTGCGGTTTCCTTAGGACGTGACCATACCATCTCAAGCGGGATTCCTGGAGTTTATCAGCCACATCGCGGACACCAAGACTGCCACGGATGTGCTCGTTACGGATTTTGTCCAAACGTGTAACGTTGCACATCCACCGCAGCATCTTCATCTCCGCGACGTGGACCTCCTGGACGTGCCGCTTGAGGGCAGGCCACGTCTCAGACCCATACAGGAGCACCGGCCGCACGATGCTTTTATAGGTGAGACCCTTGAGCCTCATCGGCATCCTGCGGTCGCAGAGTATGCCCAAGATCTCCCTCCACTTAGCCCAAGCATCGCTTATACGGGCTTTGACGTCAAGGGCGATGTCACCGGACTCATGTAGTACGGACCCAAGGTACTTGAACTTGTCCGTCTTCACGGCAAGTTCGTTCCCTATCACGATGCTTTGGGGGTCCGTACTCCCGCAAGCCATGTACTCGGTCTTCGCCACATTTAACTTCAGACCACCGCTCTCAAGCGTTCCTTGCACCGGTTGACCTTGCGCTCCAAAAGTCGCCAGTCCTCCTCCACCAGTGCAATGTCATCGGCATACATCCAAGAACCAGGGCACAGGGTCCTGGATGTGAGACGTAATGGCGTCGAGCACAACACTGAAGAGGAATGGACTCAGCGCCGAGCCTTGGTGCACACCTACATCAATCGGGAAAGGATTTCTATCGCCAACGGCGCTCCGAACGAAGGACTCGGATCGGAGGTACATGTCTCTGATAATGTCCACATAGGCTTCCCTTTCACCCGCATCGCCCACCAGATTGCCTGTCACGGCACACAGTTGAAGGCCTTCAGCAGGTCCAAGAAAGCCGTATGCAGTGGCGTCTTCTTCGCTCTGTATGCCTCGCCAAGCATTCTGAGTGCAAATATCGGGTCGGTAGTACCACTGTCAGGATGGAAGCCGTATTGACACTCAGAGATAGTACTCTCTTGGCGGGGCCTGGACTCGATGACGCGTTCGAAAAGCTTCATGGTATGACTCATGACCTTAATGCCACGATAATTACCACATTCCTGAACACAACCTTTACCCTTGTACACGGGAGTTATCACACTCAACCGCCATGAGTCAGGCATGTTTTTAGTATTTAGGATGCGGTTAAGTAACGCAGCAAGAAGCTCCACACCATGAAGCCCCAACGACTTCCACGCCTCTATCGGGATATGGTCAGGCCCTACCGGTCCTTCATGCGACGAAGACTATAGAGAACTTCTTCAGGTGCAACAGGTGCAACAAGACCTTGGTTCGGGGGCAATTCGGGGTAGGACACTCCCAAGTAAATATTTATACTTGGATATTATAAAATATTCCAATAGTGATACATTATGAAAAAATCTTCCTCAAATGTGAAAAAACACCTATTAACATTGATTATAGTCTTTAGAATTCCTTGCTAAAAATATAGTTTTTTTCAAATTGGTTATTTATTGTTTTCACGCTCCCGTGGTCAAGGGGCGGCAAAATAATATCCGCCATAATATCTGTGCCGCTGTACGTATGTATAATGTATATAAATGTATGTGTATATCTCTGCCCTATTAACCATAAGACGTTCTATGGAGTCGTTAATTCGTCGTGAGAAATTACCGAATATTCGAAGTATACGGGGCCGTATTATCTCGGAAAGACGCTACTTGATGCCGAGTTCTTGAAACGTTTGTGTGGAATTCGGACCTGATATTTATCCAAGCATTCCAACACTTCATCTCTAGGGAATTTACATTTTTCTTCTCCCGTAACGTCCATGTTTCAGCGGCATACAGAAATACGAGATAGTGCTCGGACAAGCCTGATCTTTAGTAGCTTTTGTAGTAGTACGATTCCTCCATATTTTCCTGAGTTTCTCCATTGCTCCTCTAGCCATCGCCATACATCGTTTTATCTCAATGATACAACCACCATTGTTATTTTTAAACAGCCCAGGATAAATGCACAACTGAACCAGTCTTGGAGGAGCCCAGCGACAGTTTGTTGTGCATTGAAATCCCCCAAGACCATTTTAGCCGACGGGAACTGCGTCCGCCCGTCATCAGCCACATGGCTGAGATACCTGAACAGCTGCGTCGTCTCATCTTCTCCGTTGTGAGACCTGTAAAGGCACACGTCGATGCGGCTCAGGCAACCAAGATTCACGTGTAAACACAAAGCGGAGAAAGAGGAACCCTCCATGCAGCTTAAACGGTGACAGTAGATGTCCAACCGAATATACATACAAGCATACCCCGACTTTAGGCTTGAAGCTTTCTTCAAGCGAATAACCGGGGTACAGCAGGTAGGAATATTCGGCCGGACAACGAATCCGCGTCTCCATCAAGAAGAGCAAAGCAGACAAGGCCGTCTCGATGGTGGTGGTAGACGGCATTAAGGTCGTTTGGAGTTCGCGGATATTGGTGAACTCCATAGTGAACGCGATGGTGGGATTATGCACCAATGAAAGACCTGCTTTGTTTAATTGCGCTGTCATGAAGTTGAAGGGATGGGTTTGATGAAGAAGCATCGAGAAGCCAAAGTCCGGGCATTAAGTAGGCCGAATGGGCACTGGCATGAAAGGGTCGGCATGTCGCTAAATGTCGGCCACATCCGGTCACCAACCGGCACGACGTACCTGCCCAAGATAATGTGCGACATGGTGAGGCAGCCCCTCGTGGTGGTTAGCCACGATTGGGCTCTTGTACTGTACTGTTTCTTTGGCCGGCGGGTCAACACTCCTCCCTTCGAGAGCGATCAAAAATACGTACAAAATCACTATCAGATCACTATTACGGTCTTTACGCCCCGTGGACGGTGATCGCTACCCAGACGGACACTTAAGTCCTACCACCACGAACTGTGTCACTCATTTGGCACTACCCAGGGGTTACGTGTAGGAAAAGTAGAGTCAAAGCTTACAGACGTGTGTGACGTTAACCCTCAAAAGTGACGCTAATATAAAGCGTGTAAAAATGCTTAACATGGTGGTAAAATGACGTTCTTTCCCGAAATCCTGTGTTGAGGGGGTGTCTGGTTGCTAAAAATGATGATGATGATTAAGATAAAAATATAGGCAAGGGGGGGCGGCATTTTTTAGTTTTTGCCCCGCCTCAAAAAAAACCTAGATCCGGCGCTGGTTTTCCTACTATTCATGGTCGTATCGCTTACCACCAGACGAACGGAAAGCTCATCTCGCCATTAATTGCAAAAAAACTCACGATTGAAAGGTCAAAGCGGATTTCTTTTATTTTTTCCAACAATATCTATAGGTAATTCTTTTTTTTCAGGGTGACGGTGGCGCCCCTCTAGCTTGTCCAATCGGCAACGATAGGTACAAATTAGCAGGCCTGGTCGCGTGGGGCATCGGCTGCGGACAGAAGGACGTGCCCAGCGTGTACGCGTCAGTACCCGCCTTCCGCCGCTGGGTGGACGGCAAGATGAGCGAGTGGGGCTACGGAACTTCTACCTACACTATTTAACCAAATCATTACTAGATGGCAGCACTGAAGCTTAAATAAATAAAAAAAAACTAAATATAAATTAATTCTGAGAGTCCGCAGACTTTTATATGAGTGTTGTGTGCCATATTAAATTCTTTAACCAGTTTATTAGTTGGATATATCGAAACGATTTATTTCCTTTCATTGGTTTTATTTTAAAAGATAATATTTTTATCAAATGTTACTATTAAATAATCCAAATTAATAACATGATTTTTTTGTTTCCTTTCCTAAAAATTACATGTGTACACCTTAACACATTAATTAAAACAAAAGAGGCAGCTAGAAAGTCTAATACCTAGCAACACAAACACACCTACCAATTTCTTAATAACAAGGTAAATACTTTATAATAATACTGTTAAACAATTAAAAACCACCATATAACAAAACAAAGCTTTTATATTTAAGCTTATTTAATTTTAACAGTTGGGAAGGCGGCGCCACAGTTTGCCTTCTCAAGTCCTGCTTGCAACTGCTGCAGACGGGCGCGCGCCACGCTCAAGTTAGCGTTCGTCGCTCGCATGGATTCCTGAAATATGGAAATATTAGCAACATTTCAACATAAATAATAATAAATAGCACCCAACAGCTACATACATAGTCCTGACCCCAAATTAAGATTGAGTCTTGTGTCGTGGGTATCTAGGACTACGAGAGACTTTTCGGTTTCACGAACACCCAGACTCGAAAGAAATATTAGTGGGCCGCACAAACGTTTCTCTCGATGCGGGGATCGAAACCGCGCTCTCTCGTTTCAAGGGCGGCGTCTAACCAACTGCCTTACGGAAGTTGTCAACATCATAATAAGAATTATTACAGTCAGTCCGGGTTATAGTATTTCAGGGGCAATGGACACCCAAATTAGATGTGATATCCATCCCAACTAAGTGATCGCTCTGTGTTTTTTTTTATTCCTTTGAATGGGGTGACGAGTATGTCATTTGCCTGATGACCACTCATGGACAGTAGCAAAACCAAACAATACCATGAACTATAATGCTTGGCATTCCACTGCATTTACACTGCTATTTGGCGGAAGAAATGGACATTACAGCGATCCAGGCAACCTTTCACGTATGAAAAACTTACCACCAGTTGTGTGTGATAGTGTGGTAGTCTCACCTATTATTACTGCCACAAGCATGACTTGAATTATAATAACAGAAAACAATTTGTTTTAAATAAATACACTTTTATTATTTCTTTTAGTAATCATCTAATTATAAAGTACTAAAGATGGGAAAATATTGTGGTATATCTTGCACTACTTTGTATAAAACAACTTAGCTCTATTATAATTGAGGCATTAGTAAATATTTACCTGCACATTCAACAGAGTTTTGTCTGCTCTTGTAAGCTTCTCCACAGATATGTCAGTTGTATGTTTCACCAAACCCTCTAGGGTGGCTCTCAAAGACACATTGCATTCCCCTGTAATGAAATATTTGATATTTAAAAGTAACTAGATACAAACATTATACAGGTGACAAAAAACCTCTGATCAATTAAGGTGTTATCAGGCATCATTCATGTGTTCTATTTAAAGGTTTTGATTGAAATTATATAAATAACTAGCGGCCCGGCCTGGCTTCGCCCGGGTACATATAGATTACTGTACAATAATATGTATGTATTATACATATAAACCTTCCTCTTACATCACTCTATCTATTAAAAAAACGCATCAAAATCCGTTGAGTAGTTTTAAAGATTTAAGCATACAAAGGGACAGAGAAAGCAACTTTATTTTATACTATGTAGTAATATCCTTAATAAATAAATAAAAAAACAGAGAAACTCACATTACACTTCTGGCAACTGATCCAAGCAACATGTGGTGCATCATTTTAGAATTGTCCAAATTCAAAACTTTGCTACATATGTAAATATTGATAATAAATTAAGATTATTATGTTATCCTTCAATACATATATTCGTTTTTGTAATAATTTTAATACTACTATTGAGATACCCAAATGTGCATCTTGGATCAGAATGTTTTTTTGTGATATCATATAAATGGTTAGCTAATGCTTTAAGTTACTGTTATAAAGGACGATTTAAGAGTTCATAGTCTAATAACAAATTACACTAAAACTAAGGCCAGGATAACGCCAAGTGGAACAAATTAATTAACCCAGAATTGAAATAATTTTATTTCCTATGTCTTTAAAATTGGTAATGGCACTCACATAACTTCTGATGGAGTATGGAGTTGTATATAGTGGCAGGTGTGGTTGGCGTGGATGACATTGCTGTGTGCAATGGTAGGTCTGGTTCCAAGGCATTGTCAGGGTTGATCTTTGACTCTAAAAACATAAAAGGATGTGTTTAATAATTTAAATAAAAATACAAATCACTGCTGTACACAATTTCCTTACCATCGTCCGACTCTGGTGCTTCTCCGGCAATGACAAACGCCTTAGAGTTTGGCGAACTTTCCAAATCCTAAACATGATCATATAATTGATACAAAACTAGAAATTATAATGGCTGAGAATATTGGAATTTTTTTTATTGGTTTAATCTGCTTTAGGGCTTGATCAATAAAAATATTAAACATTATTATCATTTATTAAGTCCACAACTTCTGTGAAGTAGTGAATTTGTAATTGTTGACATACTTACTGGGGATCTGCCTATTTCTATTTCTGAATCAGACTCTGAAGCTTCCCCGTCGACTATGTGAGCTGTGTTAGACATTATAATAATATTTTAAAAGCCAATTTTTTAGAATCTAAAATCCAAATGTTTTGATGTTTTGACGTGCCTCTTCCTATAGTAATGACATATTTACAATCGCCAAAGTTGTAAAGTAAGAAAATGTAGCATTGAATCAGAAAAAATAAGGACAGCAATATACCAACGTGTAATGTAAGAAAGAGAAAAAAAAATATTTTCACATATAAATCAGCTCACGTGTCATAGCTGTCAAACTCAAGGCTGAAGCTACGTTTTGTTAGTGCAATAAAATTCACTCGTTACGTGGATCCACAGACTAAGAAGTAAACGTAAATCCATTACTTATTCAAAACACCTTATCTACTGAATTTATTTAATAGATTTAATCAAGGAATTTGATAATAATATACTCAAGAACTAAGAATTGTTTATGAATTACCACTTTGCAACATGGTCTTTGACCTTTGCCTACTCACGATACGAATAGGAAAAAAAACCAAAACGGCGCGCTTGTTGAAAACAAGAGTTCGCAGGTACGATTCCCGCTAGTACGAGACTGGTCTATTTTTTTAACGAGACTTGCCCAAATTGTTGTGTGATCCTGAATGAACTAGTGTTTGTTTCGTGTAGAGGTGTTGTGAGACGGAAAACAATATTTTCTGATTGACACCGGTTATTGTATCTTGGTAGGTCAGAATATTTACAACAGCCTTATTCATCGACAGTTTATAAACCTGTTTTAGCTGTTATCGAATGCTTCGACCCTTTCGATAGACTTTTGAATTTAGTTAGCTAGTTTGAGCGATGAAGATAAAACATTTGATAACTAAACTGGGTTTTAAAACTGATTATGAATAAGACCATTTCCTACAACCTGACAGTTGTGGGTATGTATCCGTCTTTTTACCCTCTATAGATTTCTTTAAGTGATGACAATATTGAGTGCTCTCGGGGGCTAAAGCTTTAAATAAATATGATAATTCTACACTACAATATGATCCTTGATCGTTGCAGTCAACTGCGACTGGACATAGACCTCTCCTAAGTACGCTACAGGTCCCGGTCTGCTGCGAGCAAGGGCTGATCCAGGGGGAGGTCATGGGGGTCATGACCCCCCCAGGGCTGGCTCCAGATTGACATAATGTATTTATTATATTATTGATACATAATCATACTTAATTATTTGTATGTCGATAAATCAAGTCAAAAAGTGTGTGTGTTCACAAATAACGGCTGTAACAAACTTTAAAAAATAATTATTACGAATTCGAGTATTGAAATCATACTTTTTAGGAACAAAGATTGAGATTTATTCTTATCATTTATTAATATATTTTTTTGCTCATGCATGACTTTTCATGTGTTGAAACTGTTAATTGGACTAAAAATACACGTTGTATATATTCTATTATATTATGAAAAATAATATTCTGCTGTTTCATACGCTACAAATTCATTAACTCTATGTAAAAAGGACGCGTGAAAAATAAAACACAGGAAAACATGAAGAACCATTTTACTATAAGATGTAACGTGGACGTATTGATACGGCGACAAATTAATTATTTACAATAATGATTTATAACACACAATCACAATTTTAACGCCATAAGGCTATTGATAAAATGGGGAAGCTTAAAGTAATACGAGGAGATGGCAAAGTATATTCATAAAAGAATTTTTCGAACTTAAAGGAATCCTGTAATCCACATTTATTTCCAAAATTAGGAATTTTACTTCAAAGTTCTTAAATTGAACGCCGTACATTTAGACTTTATATTTCCATCCTAAAACAAGAGCTGGTAGGTATTTTTATTGACAAACGTTGATTTTCAAAAAAATATTAATAATGATAAATATTTCTAGAGTTTACTACTTCAAAAATGCATTAATAGAACTATATTGACTACACAGTACGCTTATGTAAATAGTATAAAATTATGTATTACTTTAAGCTTCGTACATGGAACATCCTATATCTATCTCACTCTATCTAATGCCATTCTTTTCATATCCATAGCCAATCTTGCTTTTACAAAAACCTTATGGACTCTTCACACCTTTCACACAGAGTCCGTGATATAATTTAGAAAATATTAATATAATCATCATTTAAACCATAAACAGATTTTTAAAGAAGTTGTTATCGCTGACCTAATGATCACCTGACCACGGTGAGGATGGCCCATTACTGTTTTAAAATAAACGAATATTAAGATGTTAAAAATAAAAAGTTAAGTTGCGTACATACAATACGACTATAGTTTAAACTGTACCATAACAACGACTTTAGAATACACCATTTTCATTACACACACACATTTAAAAAGTTCATAGTGGAAACTGCGAACGTGAAACAAAAAATAAAAATGTTTATTACTTATATAAAAGATGTAATTAAAATTTTATCCAATATAAATTTTATAATTTACTTTTTTAAAAGTTATCGTTAAAATTTTAATCTTACGTTCAACATTACAATTAAATATTTTTGTAAGTATGTATTTAAATAAAACAATAAGCAACAGAGAACTATTGAATTAGTTCCCTAATGTAAAGTAATAATTAGGCATTATATATTATTACTGCTTCGGTAACAGTAAGGCCTAATGATATCCTGTATTATATTCTGCATCCACTTGAAGACTAACCTTTTAACAGTAGGAAATAAAATTTTAAGTAAACCTGTTACGTTTTAGCGTAAATAACATTAAACCAGTGCATATAATTAGTATATAGATAGGTACAGAAAATATAGGCGGATCCAAGATAGGTTCGATTATGTACGCAGGGTTGTCAATGTGTAGATGCAGTAATCAATATTTGTTTGGAGTTGAGAACAAAATTCCATTAAAATAAGTATTTTTGTCATATTGTTAGGTTCTGTTGCAGTCACATTATTTGTAGAAACTTCAAAATTATAAACAACAAACAGGACATTTTATATAAGGAAGTAAAACTCTCGTAAACTGGTTGTTTTTTACGTGTCTTGTACTGTAGTGATATTAGAATACGTGTATAAACTCAATAAAACACAACTAAAATTTGAGTAATTCAAAGGAAAATAAATATTTCGTCAATAACTTTCCATTTCCCGCAACAAAACTTATTCTAATAATATAATACCTATATTTAAATGTTTAATTAATAAAGAATTCGAGGCTCCCACTTATTCGATTGTTTTATTAATATACTTTTGGGCATTTCCATCGTGTTCGATAACTATTAGTGCAGTTAAAATAAGTGCCATTTTCAATACGGTATCCGACATTACTCTGTGTTTTTGATATTGGTTTTGGGATCCAAAATTACATACTTAATATATAACATTGTTTCCAGTAACACAACATATTTACATATGAATTTCATAATTTGTAACTTCTCTGTTCAAAATATGTTTATGAGTGTTAACTACTGATAGCGCGCGAGTTGAATGCAGAGCTTAGGAATGCGGTAGTGCTGTGATCTAATTATTGATGGCCATAGTGGGTATATCGATAATTTTTAACATTGTTTTAAGTTTGTCACTTATCACTAGATAAACATAATTTTAAAAATAAACAAGATAGTAAATATCACACATTTTCAATAAGTAATTATTTTACACACCAAAATCAATTATTAAAAATTTTCGCTATTTCTAATGCTTGGCCACGAATAATTTTTAACATAATTGATGGACGATTTGTCATAATGAATTATTAAAAAAATAAATAATAACACGGGCTATAATATGTTGAGTATTAATCAGCGTACGATAGCTGGGAATAAACAGCACTAAGCTGCAGGCGTGGGATGGGACACGTGCGGACGGCGGGGGGAGATGCTCCCGCTCTTCACCTCAGGCCCCGACTGCATTCAACTCGCGCGCTATCAGTACAACAACCTTAGTTTTTTGGTAAACATAAAATAAGATTACCAAAATCGAACGATTCATCTATAAATTAATATTTTTCCTACTGTTTTCTTAGTTATCTGTAGGAATATTGTAGTCATTGCGAGATAGAATTTGGTTTGGTAAAAAAACAGCTGCTTATAAGCTAGGAATTCAGGTTTTTCTTAGAGCGCAGTTGGTACTAGACAAAGAAGTTACAGTATGAAGTTCCACAACAAAAAATGAACCCGTCCAATTGTATCATATAGACAATTCAGTCGAAATTCCACGAGTTCTTTAATTTCCAAGTCAATTATTCTACAATTCATAAGATATTTTTAAATTTAGACAATTTGTGACTAGATTAAACATTTTATTATTTTTTTATTTCATGCCACTTGATTTTTCTCTTTGGAAATGGTCGAAATTGGTTAGTAATATATATAATAAATAAAATATTATTATACATCGCAATATATTTTATTTTGGCATACGTTTCAAGGCCACATATTATGTATGTTATTCATAATTTTTCAAAACACTGTTTTATAAATAAGAAGAAAAGCAGTACATTAATTAATTATTTTGATGATTAGTGTTAGTGGATATTATGCAAAATAATGGTTTGAAAAGATAACAAAGTCGCTCAAACTCATTAGCCCAATTATTATCCATTAAACAGAAAAAATAAATAAAGCGTGAGTTGCCGGTTGCGTATATTTAAACTTCTACTATAATTAGTTGTAAGGGCTTGTATTCGTATGAGGGAAAGCTGTTCGCTGTACTAAAAATAAGATTTAAATTGTTATTTCACAATAAATTGTATGGGGGGTGTACTTACAGTGCTTCAGGTGCTAGGGAGGGTGGTGTTTCTGATATATAATAATTTAATATTTTGCTACTTATCTGTTATGTCCAGTCACAGATTGTCTATGAGTTTTGTCTAAAATATACTACAACGTTACTAAGGAACATTACTTAAGCATTATACTGAACCGTATTTTACGCTTGACTACACAAAAAAATCTTTAAGATATTCTAAAAATTCTAGAGGCTCTAAATTTAAGATTTAGCTAGAAAACATATCGCTGTTAGGAACTATGTTATACTTTTAATACAGCACGGCAACAAAATGATTACGGCGGTTTACTTATGATCCACGGCAGACAAGATTGTCATCTGTTTTGTTAATTATAGACGACTCACTCAATAATCATTAGCTTACAACCTTATTTTTATTTTTACTAAATAGCCATAGTCTTTACACTTCAAGTCATTAAGGCCAATTTTCTCTGGCCTCTTTAATTCTCTTTTTATCGAATATTTGTTTCATTTAACCATGTTTTAATTATATTTAAATAAGCGATATGTTTGCTAACTTTAAGAAAACAAATTAAAACAATGGCCTAAACCATATCTTAAGTAAATTTTTACATCCTAGAACAAATTATTTGACTAGTTACGGTTAAGTATAGGTAAAATTATTTAAAAAGCGTACTTTGACAGTGATGAATGTGATTAGATATAATACGAGTAGTGTGGGAGCACATGCTTCATTAATTATTCTAAACTGAACGACTGCAATGTGGATAATAAAGTCTATTTATAATACATTTCTACAGCATTTAGGTGCTCTTCCCTTAAATCCTCTTTGGAGATGAAAATCTTACTAAGTTTTGTCTGGTATTACTAATAATATGAATACCTGTCTGAAACCTTTACTGCTGCAAATTTTGTCCAAACTTGGCAGAAGGTTTATACACTTTAGATAGGGCCAAAGTCCGGTTTTATCAATAACGTTTGAGACAAACGAAGTGCAGACAGATGTACACTATTACTAGGTGACTAAATTATCTTTAAAATGTGAAACAAAACACACACAGATATTTTTAAAGTACCCCCACAATAAAGAAACCTTAAAAACAAACCGCCATTTTGCAAAAAATATCAGAACAAACTTAGCTACAGCAAAGTGATATGATTAAAATTGCTTCACGTTTGTAAGTGTATAAATCGACGTGATTTAGTAAATTATTATTGTATAAAACAATGTTACTTTATAGGCAGGACGTAAAGTCGGCATGATTTTGTATCAAATCAGTTTACACGGCGAAAGGGATCGAACATTTTAAAATTATTGAAAATACATTTTATTCAAATTGAGCGTATTATAATAGAATAACAAGTCCTTGCCGGGGTGAGTCAAAAATGACAATAAAACAGTCTCGATGATTTTGCCACTATAAATACGAACCGACACAAACTAAACATTTTTTTTTATTGCACTGCCCATTCTCTCCCTCTATTTCTTGAAATTCTTATTAAAGTAATGATATTGTTAAGAACAATTTTGCCGATAATAAACGACAGAATTCTGAAGGACTTGTTTAAACAAATGATTTCTAAAGAAAATACTTGATTAAAATATTTATTAGCTTAGACATTCCCAAAAAAGGACTTTATTTTAATCAAAGGGTTGTCATTTTGAAAGGAGCCAATACCACGGGAACGTTGGCTGCCACTTAGTTTAAAGAGCCAATGGGTTACCAGGATGGGTTATCATGATATACCCGGATTTTTTTGACCGAACAATGGAAAACATTATTTTTTTTACAAAAACCCGCACTTATTGCATTAGTTATGATAATGGACATGTTAATGAAACAGCGTCAAAATTCGAGGCAGTCAACGATTTCAAATTCGGATACAAAGCAAAAAAACCTATCTAGAAAAATATTATCTTGGTAAGCGTATCCAAAAAGTTTTTTTATCTGTAAAAATTCTTTAAAATTAATCATTTCACCGATTTTAAGGAGCGGATGATTACCCTGTGGTTTTATTTTATTGAAAAATTAAAAACAATTTAACGTTTTTATACAAAATTCTTAAATAAACCTGTTCCCACGTAAGCTGTGTCTCGACGACCGAGGCTGTCGAGAAACCCCGGCTTATTGTAATCGTCATAGCTCAGTCATATGATTTTAAAACAAAAATGCAAAGAAGCTCAAATTTTCATTCATAGATAATTCTATGGATCGTTTTAGGTTCAAGGTTATTATGGTTACTAATATTTATTTAATAATTTATAAATAGCAAAACTACAACGTGGTCTGTCATTTTAAGCTTTTATAAGCGGAAAAAAGTTTAAAAGCGCTTTTATTGATGTTGGACATCAGCGGGTCCTCCGATAACAAATACGCGATCACCAATACACCGAGAGAGATTCGTATTCTTCAAATAAAATAGCGTCACATGGATGGCATGATTCTCTAATGTATGAATTGATTGAACATCGAGATGGGTACAGCTTAGTGAATTTGGGGTTTACTCTTTTCCAAGCCGATATAATTGGCACCGACAAAATTACTTACACATAATTAACACCACAATTTTTTTCACATGTGATGTTTGTTACGAAGGCAGATTTTTTCTGTACTTAGTAATTTGTCAAAAATCGTCATTTTTCTCCATATTCGTTAACAACGACAGACCACGCGTTTGCACCGAGATTCAGACAAAATGACAGAACTCGCATTCCTTGTAGTTCAGAAATGGAAAATCATGACGCTCCGTATCTTGGGTTTTACGACATCGTTGTAGAAGTGTTCGAACACGGCGTAGTGCCGGAGGTAGGAGAGCGCGCGGGAACGCCACGCGGCCGCCATATTGGACAGGATACCCGCGTCACTTGCGCGCGCGCACTGACACCGAATTATGCGGTACGGCGCACGTTTTAATTCGCTTCTGGAAGAAAAATATTTCGTTTAAAAGATACTTAAGTATACCTGAAACTTTACACGAGATTGAAAAATAATATTTTACCTAGGGGCGGGGGGCGCGCGCGCTTCGTCGGTCTGACGTCATAGCGCCGTGTCGAACATCTGCAGCGAGCGCGTAATCACGTCATCCTTCAGGCAGGACTCAAGGAACTCCTCGATCGTGATCACGCCGTCCTGATTCAGGTCCAATTTCCTAAATACACGGTCCACCTGCAACGAAAAATAATTGTAGGTCGTGGAGTCCCACGGTGGGCGCCAATAAGCGTAGATATATTTTTAAAAATCGAATTACCTTATGTTAACTCTAACAAATGATTGAAAAATCAACGTTAATGATAGAAATAATAAATAAAAGACTCGGTAAGGTCTTTATATAAACCTCTATGACAACGGATCCCCACCTGCTCATTAGCCTTAGCATCATCGAGCCTGGCGGCGGGCGAGCCGGGCGGTGCGCGGCGGCCCAGCAGCTCGTGCACGGCCACCACCACCTCGGCCAGCTCCTGGCGCGTGATGGCGCCGTCGCCGTCCACGTCGTACAGCCGGAATGCCCAGCGCAGCCGCTCGTACACCGACCCTCGCAGCAGCGTCGACAGCGTCACCAACAACTCCTGGAATACGAGGTAACAAACTGGTTGACAGTCTGATATAGCTCTGTAATTGGTTGTTGTAAAATAAGCAACAACAACGGGACTGAGCAGTACAGATCAAGGAGGGAAGAAAATGGGACGGTAGGATGGTTACGTCCTGTTTAGGTGTACAAGAGTTTGTACGAAAAATGTAATTTATCTGGTGAGAAGTGTACTCAAAAAATGTTTACAATTAGGCGAAGCTGGTTCAGGTCGCTCTTCGCTGGTATATCTTGATTAACGACTTTAATTTTAATTTTGTACATATTTTCAGTAACAAGTTTAGACGATAGATTTAGATTAGCAATGTAAAAACTAGATTTTATTATCTGTGCGTATAAAATTAGCACGAATTATGTAATTTCAGTATTTGATGTCTATGCAGAAGTCGTCGGACATGTAATGACGGTAAGTGATACCAAAGCACCGTGTTGTAATTAGAGGCAAACGACCACAGCCGGCTGGCCGCGCGCCAGTGCCACCGCTGTCGATAAAACAGGGCTGCCAACTGATAAGGCAGAAAGATATCTGGGAGTTGCGTTCATATATACGCAGAAATGCATAAAATTATCTTCACGTTTATTATAGCAGAATTAGCGCTCTCTGTAATTTACCGACTATACAATATAACTGCCTCAGTGGCGCAGTTATACTACGGTATGATTGTAAAGCTATGCTTTCGGGTTCGAATTCCGGGTCGGGCAAAGTGATATTGGATTTTTCTATTTAAAATCAGCCCGGTGTCAGGAATTTGTGCCGGATATGGCGATAGGCTCGCCTCCGATCACATCGTGGGATGGAACACACAAGGCAAAAATTTGGTGTTTTGGTATATTCTAAAATATTTTGAGACGTAAAGGTAAGGTTATTAAGTTTAAAGTATTTTTGAATATGCACTTGAACTATACAGTTCATGACATATCATTGATTTCGCAATTTTCAAAAATATAATTTATAAAACGTGCCTTCTTTGAATTCCGGCAGTAAATACAAAATAGGAACCGAAGCGGGAAGTCCAATTTAAAAAGTAGGGCATTGAAGTCGAATGGAGTGTCTTATGAAAGGGCTTTGTTAGCGAATTTCAAAACAATTTTAATTTAAAGGCTTAGATTTTAAATCATGCTCTTTGCACTTGTTTACCGATTGACTTTAAGGCTGAATATACATTTTAGCTGCTGATCTTATATTAAACAATCAAATTATAGAAGCAGTATTTTTTTGATTTACTTCCTATATTTTAAATACAAATTGAATATATCGGACAAAACATACGGCTGATATATTCAGGTTGGCGGCACAATATTATTTTTTCAATTCCAGCGCAACCCTACTGTGACAAATAAAACAACGATTTGCATACATTGCGCCAACAGCTGTTTGTGGGCTATTTGGCATCTACCTTTTTTATGATGAATTTTTGGTCTTAATTGAGCCTAGATACCTGATTCAAATGTTGGCATTGCGGATTTTTTAAAATAAATCCATACAATTATTTAAATGGGTAGATTTCGTGCACCGTGTAGTTTAAGTTTTATTGCTATTTGCTGGGTATGTTTAATGAATTATTATTATGTTTGAAGTGATAGCGATTTCTTTGTTAAAGCTATATTACGGTGTACCACAGAATCAGCGCAACCGGGATATATGTTTTATAGAACACAAAAGAGAAGTGACAGCTTTGCTAAAAGACAAAAGTTTCCTTCTGTGAATGTGATTGCCGGATACCTCAAATTTGGAGCCACCTCGATAGCTGCTACAATAGTACACAATGCTAGAAAATCCTGCATAGTGAACAAGCTTATTCCGTTTCAGGTATCCGTGCATATTCGGATTATCTCCGGTAGAGCCTTCGGTGCATCGTGATAACTTTGTTTCTCATGAGGAAAAAGCACTAAAATATTTGTAGAAAACTGCGTCACGGTAACAAAAATAGTCCGTTTTAGTTGTGTTCCTAATGTCTATTAGCTGTGACAGGTATTCGCGAAACTATTATTAATGTAGTTTTAGCGTGAGGAAGCGATGCGCGAGTGTTCGCCCACGCCAACCTGTCCGCGCATTCCATAAATGTGACACCACCTTACTCTTCTTTATTTACATAAAGTATCACGAAACATTCTATAGATGAATCGTTTAAAAATATTAGATTTTTTGTATTTACAAACTGTTGTAATTTTAAACGTAAGATCAACGTAGATTGAACGGATTCTTGTTTCGTTTGTTTTATACTTTAATTTTGCTTTGTACACTTGCTTTTTTAGGTATAACTAAATTGTGGAAACTTCACTGGATCATTAACTACTTACTAGATTTTGCTCATATGTTTAATTGTTCTGTATGTTTCCCAAATATAAATAAAATAAATAAATATATAAATAAGATTGCTTGTATCTTTATGTTATCGACAACATGGTCAAGCATAATTTTTAATACACATTTACTATCATAAATAAAATATGATGTATAAACAATCTACCTACAGATATTTCAAGAAATCATTGGGAAGAAAATGTGATTGTAAGATGGCTTTGTAATAAATATGCAAACGTAGAACGGAAATAAGAGCGCATTGCTTTTACAAACGAGACTTTCGTATATAGCTGTGATTGTATATTATTCAGTTTTCTAGAAGACTTCAACGATTGAAATCATAATATAATTTTTAATTATAGGTATTCTCAGGTAAAGATTGAAAAAATGGTTACTGATAAAATGGTTAATTAAACAATATTTTTCATATCTACGCCGCGTGTAACTATTTATGGGATACATCATATACTTACACCACCCGAGATCTCTTATTAGCGATAAAACCGCCTTTTATACTTTTAAAAGATCTTATTCCTTTATATTGTTATGTCCTTTTGTTTGTGTACAATAAATATTAAATATATAAAATAATTTCGCAGAATATGTACCTACGGCATTAAAAATGAATTCATGTTCTGGAATATCAATTTTCAACGTTAATTAAATCGACCACATTTCTCATGAAACGTTTTGTTTAATTAATAATTAATGAGGGCATTCATTACAATAAAACGTTGAATGAGTACATGGCACCGTAATCTTTCGTACTATAAATTTATTTACATTATAGCTACGAAAAATACTCTCAAACTTTTAATATTATATTTGTACAATTATCAAATAACTCAGTCTCTATTTCAGACGTGTGGCGAGTGGCGTGTATTAATTATGAAGCTCTCTCAGATGGCAGTGAATTGCGGCTTACAAGATGTCGTGTGCCAACCGTGGCTGCACAATAATAACCAGCTGCTCTTGCCGACGTCATTTGTCCAACACATTGCTCTTTCTCATCTTTTTCTAGTCTCATTTTATATTATTCAAGGGAAGTTTTCAAGTCACATGCTTAAATCACGAGCTGTGCTGTAAATTATGACAGCTTCTTCATTATTCTTTTGTATTAGAAGTATTTAAGACTTATTTAATGTCCTCAAAACTTTGAATATGGAATAAGCAAGCAATATTTTTTTTTATTAATTTTACAATTCCGTTTACGATTACATTTTTGCTCTCGGCAAGATATGAAGTCTTCAGTATTAAGATGAATGAAAAAAATAACTTGATACCAAGTAGTATTTTGGACAACAATAGCTTAATGCACCCAGGGAAAATGATAAAGAATCGTTTTGCTACCACCGATGTGAATAAGAAATTCACTAAGCGACACTTTCAACACGATTTAGAGTCAAGAATTAGAGCCAAGTATGCGAATAATTATCAAAAAGAAAACAGCCAAAAATATAAGAAGAGCTAGCTAGGTCGGATAGAAAAAAAATCTGGCGTCAGTGTGTCAATTCTGCAGTATTAACTTCAGAATCAGAATCGCAGCTAACACTTCCAATTATGCAGCAGAGGTGAACTGCAATTAAACCGTTGCAACAGCTCGACAGTTTCAAAGTTAATTAAAAGCCCTCGAGTGAGCGCGCCGCGTTCGGAAAATTACTTCGCTCTATCTTCGCGCCTGGCCACTTCCAAACGGAGGTGCCGGGGCAGAAGCTAGCGGTAAAAACACCGCGAAAAATCTTATTTCACACCTACTTTACACTTTAGAGATAATTTCGGTTTTATGTTCAGCTGTTTCAAAGTATACTCGAAGATGCATAGGTTAAGAAGTTCGTTATTCCTAATAGTAGGGGAGGCCGGACCGCTAAATTTTCAGTTACTAAAGCGTCATGGGGACCGATTAGATTGTGAAGATTAGGGCCTAAAACGAAAAATAATATATGATCACTTTGCCATTTTAGTGGGGAGGAGAGCGTGTGTTAATTTTCAAAAATGTTAAAAAATTCACTTACATAAAAATACTCGAGCGCATCAGATATTCACGGTGCTTACCCGCTTTGTTTTTTTAACAACCGAGAGATATTATTCTGACGAGTAGTTAGGGGAGGATGGCTGTAGAAAAGGTTAGAAAAAAATAAATAAAAAAAAATATTCGAGCGTGTCAGATATTCAAAGGGAATATTTAGAAAACTCAAAAAAGTGTCCTATTAAAATATCTGACGATTTGGGTGTGATAAAAAGTCATGGCAGATTTTTGAAAATGTAAAAAAAAACGTGATCTTGAAATATTCGAGCGCATCAGATTTTTACACAAACTGTTTAACTTGATGTTCTAGTCGTCCCAAATGATAATCTGACAAATATATGAAGGAATATTCTTAATCTGCTAATTTCAAAGAAAAAAATATGCGCATATATGAAGGTGTAATTTTATTATTATTTATTAATACGAAATAGATAAAAAAACATAAAAACATTTTTTTCATCCTTCATCTTCACTGGATTCATCATCAAAATTGCTTCCTCCTTGGTCAATTTCTTCTTCATTTTGTGTTTCTGTAAAAAGGAAGGGTTATAAACTTTAAAATTTTCTTTTTCTTTTGTATTATAGTATTAAAAAAACGTACCTGAATCAAAATTATCTCCTGATATGTCAGGTGTTATGACAATATCTTCGTATGCTTCAGGAAGTTGGCTACCAAGAAACTAAGTCGGCTCTAATTTGGTGTGGGGATAGTACGAGAGAGTGAAATATAAAGAAAGAGTGAGAAGGAAACAAGAGGCGCGGAGTTTCAATTCAGTTCTCAGCAGCTGTACGCGCCACACTTTATTTATGGTTTAAGCTACATCGCCCCATGAAAATTGTCAGATTATTTGTATACTGTAATTCTTACAAGATTTCCTTCAAAATAAAAAAAAATTAATCGCGCTCGAGTATTTCATAGTGACGTTTTTTTCTTACAATTTTGCCACACACCCATTTCCTTATGCCACGCTAAAATCATCAGATTATTGAAATATATTCTGTTCTGTATGTATTTAACTTACCTGCCATTAATCTGACGCGCTCGAGTTTTTCTGAGGATTGATTTTTTTTTACAAATCTGACGGGCTGTCCTCGGAGCACGCCCTTATATAAATAGTTTATATATGGTAGGAGTACATTACAAGGAATAAGGTTTCTCCTCATATAGTTTTCTGACGCGCTCGAGTTCCTCTTCAAATCCCCTCTTGGGCTCCCCTACTATAAGCGTTGTGCTTTGTGGGTCTTAGTTTATTTAACCTGTACAAACTGATAAGTTGTTTTGTCATATTGTAATTTAATCATCGAGAATTTTTATGAGATTTATTGAGTTTACGAAGCATATTGAGAATTTACAATTACAACAAGCCTTACTTAATTCTCAATTACTACAACTACATTGCAGGGAAGTATACATAAATGTCGTTTAAATCTCGTCGCAATGTCATTGTAATACATCAAAACGTCACAAAAAGTTCTTTGTTGAAACATAGGCATTCCACATACCACAGAACAAAACTTTTTAAACTGTAATATAAAACAACTTTAACGGTAGCAAATTGGACTAATGCGACCATTATTGTCTAGGTAGCTACGTCCTCCACTATTCCCCGAACTAACGAGGTGTCATCATGCAAGTCGTGATTATTGCACCATAAATAGTGTTTCTTGGCTGCAAAGCATTTGTTTAAATGCACAGGAAATTTTTGGAAAACGTTGCGGTCGGATCCGTGTCTGAGTGTCGGCGAAAATTGGACGTCACCCAGCCAAGTTTTATCAGATTTATTGGTTTATACCTGTCGCTATTGGGTTGTCACGCTAAGGTAAATACGAGTAAATTTTATAAATATTTCTCAGAAAACTTCGGAATAAAAAACCGATATGTTTTATTTTTAAATTGGTCATGAATTTAACTTGTATCCTTTATATTCTAGATTTTATTTATGGAGGTTCTTCTTTTCCTTGTTTTATATCTAACTAACCGATTGTTGTCGTTTTTCTTTTTGTATGCAGTAAAGATTAAATAAATAAATAACTTAAAAGTAGTTCACGGATACACAAGTTGTTAATACTATTAACTTTTAAGCTACAACTAGATGGATTTTTCATAGGCCGTTTTAATAATCCCAAAAGCGCATTGATTACTCATTTAATTCTCAATTATCTCATAACTGGCACCGGTGTAGAAAGAGGATTAAGTAGTGTTTTTTTTTTTTTTTTTGTAATGGCCCGGCATAGTGGCGGCATTGCACCTGATGGTAAGCGCAAATGCCGCCCAGGCAGAGTATCCATTGGCATCGGACGGCAGTCCCATGCCAATGGAAACAATTATGCCGGCCTGCTAAGGTGCCTCTTCACACCACGGCGGAAGGACCCAGGATTGTAGGAAGGAGGGAACACGTGAGATGGCAAACAATTCCACAGCCTGACGGTGCGGCACAAAAAAGAATTATAGAACCGTTTGGTTCGCGCCGGGATGGTTTGGACCGACAAGCTATGGCTTCGCAAGCCAGCCCGCGTGGTTCTGGTAAGGAATGGAGAGGAGGGGATCAAGTTATACAATTCCTCAGAGCATTCCCCGTGATACAGGCGGTAGAACACGCTTAGAGAGGCGACATCCCTCCGGAGTTGTAGCGACTCTAAGTTGCTCGTAACGTCTGCATCATTGACAATGCGGATGGCCCGCCGCTGCAATCCATCCAAGGCATCGAGCAGATACTGGGCGGATCCATCCCAGAGGTGCGAGCAGTACTCCATACCCGGCCGGACCTGCGCTTTATATAAGCGACAAAGCTGACCGGGCGTGAAAAACCGACGCACCCTGTTCAGGACTCCAACCCTGCGTGATGTGGCAGTTATTACGCCCTCGATGTGGTCCCTTGGATTGAGATCACAGCGGATATCCACACCAAGGATACTTAGGTCATTCCGCATTGAGAGGGGAGCACCCTGAAGAATGGGGAGGGGAGAGAACGGGGATTTTTTGCACGTGAACGCACACACCTGGGTTTTCTTGGCATTGAACTCAACCATATTCCTAGAACCCCATGTAGAAATGAGATCCAAGGTCCGGTTGAGCTCAATGACAAGATCTTCGCGTCCCTTCACAGTTTCGACTCGGCAACCTGGAGGCCCGCAGTGGTATGGTATCGCCCATGAACCGTGCTGTCATCTGCATAGCAATGAATGTTGCCAAGCGACAACATGTCATTGATATGCAGAATAAACAAGGTGGGCGACAGCACCGAGCCCTGAGGAACTCCGGCATTTACCGACATGAGCGCCGAAGCGTGTCCGTCAACGACTACACGCATTCTACGCCCATGCAGAAAGCCGGAAATCCACGAACATAGGTTGCCGGGCAGACCGTATGCCGGAAGCTTGGACAGAAGACCTCGGTGCCAGACCCTATCAAACGCCTTGGCAATGTCGAGGCTCACAGCAAGAGCCTCGCCACGCCGGTCAATCGCCTCACCCCAGCGATGCAGGACAAACGCTAGAAGATCACCCGTTGATCGATTTTGACGGAATCCGTATTGTCGGTCACTGATCAACGAGTGATCCTCCAGGTAGCGGACCAATTGAGCGTTTATGATCCGCTCCATGACCTTACACATCACTGAGGTGATAGCGATAGGGCGGTAATTGGTAGGGTCCGACCGATCACCCTTTTTAGGGATTGGTTGCACATTGGCCTCCCTCCAAGATTCCGGCACAGCACCTGTGCGGTAGGACGCTCGGTAGAGGCGAGTCAGTACAGGAGACAACTCGGCTGCACAAGCCCTTAAAACCACCGCTGGTATCCCATCCGGGCCACTGGCTTTCCGCACATCGAGAGACCGTAACTCACGCCGCACATCACACTGTCTGATGCGAATATCCGCCATTGAGAAACCGCAATCAGGCAGTGTGGGCAGCGTCTGGGAACCACGGTCTTCGAGGCGGGAATTAGCCGCAAAGAGATTTGCCAGTAAGGCAGCCTTCTCCTGCGGCTTGTGGGCCAGCGACCCTTCTGGGTACCTCAGCGGTGGCAACGCTGGGCGGCAGAAGTTAGATTGGACGGCCCTGGCCAACCTCCAATAAGCACGGCTGCTAGTTGGGTGATCGGCCAACGCACGCCCAATCCTGCTAACGCGCTGGGCATCCGCCCTAACGTACGCCTTCTTGCAGGCCTTGGTGGCACGGTTGTAGGCTTTTTTGAGGGAACTGACATTCGGATCCTTCATGGCGCGACCCCTGATCCAAGCGCGATACGCCGCCTGTTTGTCACCGACAGCATCGGCGCAAGCACGATTGAACCAGGAGCGTCCACGGCCCTTACTGGCGATCTCAGAGGATGGAATGTAATATTCCATTCCAAGTCTGATCTCGTCAGCAATAGCGTTGGCACTCGCTGAGGGATCTTTACCCTCAAAGCAGCGCTGCCCCCAAGAGATGGATGCGAAATATTCCCGCATACCATTCCAATCTGCCGACGAGTAATGCCAGACCTTCCGCCTAACCTGCACGGGACGTGGAGGAGATGCGAACGGTACTGACGACCCAACCAGGCAGTGATCGGAAGTGCCCAGAGGCGCACTAACGGTCACATGATACCCGGCTGGGTGACTCGCCAGCAGAAGGTCCAGCAGAGAAGGCGCATGACTCGCCACATCTGGGATCCTGGTGGGCTGGTTCACCAGTTGTGTCAAGTCATGAGTCAGAGCGAATGCATGGGCAGCTCTGCCAGCATGATCAGTCTTGGAGGAGCCCAGCCACAGTTCGTGATGAGCATTGAAATCCCCCAAGACCACCATTTCGGCCGACGGGAACTGCGCCTGCGCGTCATCAGCCGCCTGGCTAAGATACCTGAACAGCCGAGTCGTCTCATCATCCCCGTTGTGAGACCTGTAAAGGCACACGTAGATGCGGCTCAGGGAACCTAGATCCACGTGCACCCACAGAGCGGAGAAGGAGGGGTCCTCCATGCAGTGCAAACGGCGACAGCAGATGTCCGACCGAACATACAAGCATACCCCGGCTTTAGGCTTGAAGTTTGCTTCAAGCGAATAACCGGGATACAACAGGTAAGAATTATCGGCCGGACAACGTATCTGCGTCTCCGTTAGGAAGAGCAAAGCAGGCCGGGCCGTCTCGAGATGGTGGTGGACGGCATTGAGGTTCGTATGGAGTCCACGGATGTTAGTGAACTCCATAGTGAAGGCGGTGGTGGGGTTAAGCACCGCTGAAGGACCTGCTCTGTTTGGTTGCACTGTCATGGTGTGTAGTGTATAGTAAATTCGCGACTTTTTGTCTTATATTAGGTCTTTCACATTTGCGTGCCAGTTTTTACTAGACAAGAGTAACAGGTTATGTGGTATGTGTTTCATGATTCATGATTCAGAGAGAGTATGGAGTTGTTGATGGTTTTAAAAAAATATTCAAATCACAACGTCATCTCATGTATCATAGTTTAGTTAATATCCAAACACTGCAAGGTATAAATGTATGAATAACGTTATCCCATAATTCATTTTGACTATTTTAGTTTGAGTAACCGTCATATTCTAAATATATGGTGCCTATATTCCCAAATTCCTAAACTACTCACTTATCAGACCAACTAGTTCCCGATCTATTAGCGATTCATACAGAACTGTGTTGGCTGAATATTTATAGTCGAACTCCAAAGTTGCACGAATTCAGTCCATTTCAAGTGACGTCCCCATTCATTAATTATAGAAATTTTGTGAATTTCGATTGCCAATATTTACCGTGAAGTTGGCAGCCCTGGAACATGTTACAAAATAGTTTGAAGGTCGTTTTTGTGCCATGAATTATCTAGAAAATATGAAATATCGATATGGACGTTTAGTAATGGCTTCCTATGCGCATTTTGTACTTATTAAACAGAGCAGGTATTGAAAATTCTCCATGGGAAAATAACGTGAAATGCATGTTGAAAAAAAACAAATTGACTCTATGTGAAATTACAGCAAGCGACAATAGATGGGAGATAAAAGAACAATGCGTATCATAAATCGCAGTCTGTGAAATTTAACAAGAAAAGACTTTATGAGACGATTTCTACAAACCAGTCATTTCCATGCCTACGACAAACCTTATGCTTCTGTTAGATAAAGCGAGATTATTAGAACTGGCACGATCATATCTTTTGCCGTCGGATTAAGGTTAGGACCGTGCCATGCATTCGAGGATTAGCCGCGGAGGGCTCAGAAGCAAACTTGCAAAGAGCCCCGTTCTAACGCAACGAGTATTACTGGCACTCGTTATGCAAACACTAGAGTCTGGAAGTAAGCCACGCAGACGAGACCTTTATCGACCGCCTGCTCTGAAATATCTCTAAAGGAGCCTTGGTTTTATGCTTACTATTGCGATAAATGTTTATTGTAATATATTATTAGGAGCCTGAAGCAAGAAGCTTATACCCAAATGGAGATGGCATTCCGTATAAAACACTGAAGCACAAAAATTTGACCTTGAATGCAGTCGCTGTTGCCTGCTATCCTTTTCTTTCGAGTGACAATGAATGAACAAAAAGTCATTTTCATTCATTGTCACTCGAAAGAAAAGGATAGCAGGCAACAGCAACGTCATTCAAGGTCAAATTTTTGTGCTTCACTTTTATATACGGAATGCAATCTCCATTTGGGTATAAGCTTCTTGGCCTGTAGCGTCCATCTGCAGGGCCTCTCTTTCCGCATTCCATGCGTCCCGTTCAAGGACTTTATACCAATATGTCCAATAAAAATATTTATTGTACTTATTTAATTTGAGTTGATATGACAAGATGTGTACGTAATAAAAGTAGCACCACCGCTCCGAACACGTTCTTAAATAAGCGTATAAGCAGTTGGCACTGTATAAAACTGCACAGGACTCGTCATCAGAAATTATGAGGTATTGCTCTGAGTGTTTCTACTTAAAAAATATTAGGTCTATACAATTTATTGAAAGTTTACGGCCAAGAAACGACTGATCGTAAACTCATAAGATAAATGAATTCCCCAAAATATAAAATATACACTGGACCGATGTGTCTCATATTTCTTTATATTCTTAATATAAAATGTGATCGGCAAGCATCTTAAGGGATCAATAAATATTTATGTTGATCTGCCGACGCCATCAAGTCTGGTGTTAATATTGCAGTGTTCAATCCAATTTAAAAGATAATAATCAGGACGTTGGCGGACTATCAAAAACCTTTCAATTTTTTTGTATGATTAATGATGTTTCATATATGTATTTGTTGCTACTAGTGTCATAAGACCTATATGTACTTATTTCATAAAGCGAAGATTGTTTTACACTAGCATAGCAAAGATATTACAATGTAAGTACCCGGTAATAATTACAGCGGTTTCCATATAAAATATTTAATAGGTAAGATAAAGTTTGACGTGGCGATGGAGGCTTATGCTCCCTATTCACAATATTAATGTAAGCTGGAGCATAATTAGATCCCCTCTACACACAGGACCAGTGAGTTGGACATCAATGGCCATCTGAATGATGGAAATGCAACCTTTGATGTGCGCCGGAAAAACCGACACCGACGCCATTCCAAGACCATCGCACGAGCCATAAGCCATTAGACGCCACTACGCTCTCTACACGATGGGCCATCACAGTGGACCATCGCGATGGCCCATCGTGTAGAAGGGACATTAGAGTAACTTTATTACTTGTGGTGGATATTACAATTTATAAGAAGACGTCATTACATTATGCAAAAAAAGAGAAAAGCAAAGGTATAGTAGGTAAACAGAAAAGCTGCACAAAATATGAAAAGAGGCCAGTACCAGAGTTAGAAGGTAGGTATACAAGGCGACGGGTCACGGGCAATCTATGTCTGTAAACAAGTTAAGCTGATTAAACGGGAAATGGCTGAATGTAAACGCGCTTTGGACAGGATGCAGCGCGCTGCTGCCGAAGCAATAATACAAAGGGGCGCCGCCGCTTACAGTGCGGACTTGGCCGAACGAATTTTTTATATTTCAACGTTTATTTTATGTGCATTTGTTGTTTAGGTACGTCGTTTTAATTGCTCTTCCTTTGATGTTATTCCCTACCATTATAAAAGTTCAATACCTTTTAAAACTCCAATCATAAAACATCCAAATGGACGCTGATCGACCTCAAAGGTCACAAAGCTATAGCAACAGTCTACACGTGATCCAGACAGGTACAAGTGGCTGATGATATCAATATTTTGCCCGAGTCCACAGTCTGAGTAGGCAGCGCTTCAATATCCGATGGCGCAGATACGCCGCGCCCCCAAATTGATTATACATTTTATTTTATAGTTTCAAACAATTTTCTCGAGTCGAGCGCGGAGAATTAACTTCAAGACATTTCAAAAAGCCTTCTTTATTTATGGTTTTGTTTATAGTTCGTAAATAAATGGAGTTTCACTATTGTTGTTATATTTTTAGTCAACTTAGAGTACCTTTAGGAATTACGTCACAGAAAAACACGGTAAGAATCTGTACACCATAGACAAATTCACAATAATTTATATGGTGTATGCAACCGACTTCCCCCAATAGCTCATAGTAAACATTGAGCAAAGCCCAATCACTACGGAAATCCTGTGTTCAGCGGCGGGACACATAGGCTAATAGATATAGGAACCAAACCTGAACCTTAATTAAAGGAATAATGGGTACTCACTCGAAAACTGATGGCTCCGCTGCAGTTGACGTCGAACGCTCTGAACACATAGTGGGCATATAGGGCCGAATCTGAGAACAATAATAATTTAATTTAATATAAATAGTCAATTCCACTCGGAATTAAAAATGTGAATTGAAATTAGAGGATTTACTTGATAGTCATTGTAGCGCAAATAAGTAAGACTGAGCGCGCCGCGCCGGCTGTGAAGTGAGAGGCCGCGGATTCAATTCCCTCGCCGAAATATATGTCTTCTATGGCATCAGGAATAACTATGCTATTTTTACTAGGTACTAATTGAGCGCAACAAAGTACCTAATGCACTATTATTTATGGTCTATTCGCCTAAACCCAAATGTTGGGGAATATTGATAATCACAAAATTTTCCGAAATATGGCAGTATATTTTGCTCCAACAACATTCATCTAACCGCCATGCCATCAGCTTATTACTGACTTATAAAAAATGCTTAAAGCTCTAATCTACATAATTTCTTGGGTTACAATGGTTTAAAATCAAACGCACTATAAAAGTTATTTAAAATTAGAACTGTAAAAAGAAAGAGAAAATAAATAAAATAATATTAATTAAAAATTAAAAGACCGACTTCAAAGTGCACTACAAAGTAATAAATAATATATATTTCATTGTGCTAGTACACATTGATTAATTTTCTTATTGACTTGACTAGCCAACAAATCTTCAATACGTAATATTTTGAAGGCGGGTCGCCAAGTGCCGAACAAGAAGAAATTTAAGTAAATTTAACACAATTTAATATTACCTACTTGTAGATCCTGTATCGTTGGCGCTCAGTAAGGTCAATAAGTAAATTAGTATTTATTTAACATATTCATCTTATGTGTAAATTTGTTGAGATTTTAATAGAATTACTATGTGTCATATGTTTGGTCTAATTATTATGGATTGGATACACCAAGATACAGTGGTCAAGGGTTTTAATTCCAGGGTACACCTTTGACTTATTGGAGTCACTTGTATATTTATATTGAATTACTAACAGTGATCATAGTGAGGAAAGTATAAGAAAGGGAAGGGTAGTTAAGTTTGTATCATTCCCTCGATTGTAGATAAGTTCAATGCTCAACAGTGTTCATTAAGGACTGATATATTAAGGACTTGCAAAGAAATATTGAATTTTTTGATTAGTTATCAGGACGGAGTCTGGAATTTGGGCCCGATCCATATCGGGCTATCTATTGCCATCGATAGACTCGCCCCCTATCACACCTAGGGACATAACACACAATGCGTACCGTGGGTGTCCTGATTGATACCAGGAGAATCTCTGCCTACTCCTTCTGGGAAAAAGGCGTGATTTTATATACATTAAGATGAATGAATATTGCGTGTACAACTTGCGCATTTTTAAGGATGTTTTACACAAATTCAATTTAAGTGTAAGTCAGGGTGTTCGTCACTTGGCGACCCGCCTTCAAAATATTACGTATTGAAGATTTGTTGGCTAGTCAAGTCAATAAGAAAATTAATCAATGTGTACTAGCACAATGAAATATATATTATTTATTACTTTGTAGTGCACTTTGAAGTCGGTCTTTTAATTTTTAATTAATATTATTTTATTTCTTACTTTTTAGTTTTCATGTAGCCACCTTGTTTTCGTTTTTATGATAAATAAACAAAAATCGGCTCAACCTGCCAGAGATATTGAGTACGCCTATGCGTGGTAATCACTCGTCACCCCCTCACTTCTACGCCTTCTTCACTTCCTTTTTCTAATAAATCACATATACTGAACCTAATAGAAGAGAAATCATTGCGTTTCTGCAAAATTTTGAGTTCTGCTCTCCAAATATGTACTTATTCATGAGATCTTCACCATATTTTATATGTGACTAAAATTATATACCATTCGTTCCGAAGAAAAGTTTTTTTAAATCAGTTATGTAATGGACATATTAAGTATTTATATTTGTATATATTCTCCCCCCACCATGCCCTTTTCTACATTCCCATTTTTTTTATTGCTATGAATAGCGAGACTAGCATGCCGTTCAACTGATGGTAAGCGATACGACCGCTCATAAACAGTAGCAAAACCAAACATCACCTTGAATTACAAAGCAATGTTTGGCATTCCACTGCGCTCGCCATCCTGAGACATAAGATGTTAAATCTCGATATGTCCAGTAGTTACTCTGGCTACAATGCCCTTCAATCCGAAACACAACAGTGCATTTACACTGCTGTTTGACGGGAGAAATAGACACTGCGGTGGTACCCAACCAGATGGCCTCTCACATATGAGAGACCTACCACCTTTCCTACCTAAAGTAAAAAGAATTATTGCTATACTGTTCAATTTTGAGGAGTTCCGCCCTTCAGGTCCGAAGATATTCATCAGGTCTTCACAATATATTTTTTGTCCAACCTGACATACAATACTCTTCGACAAAAAAGGTATTTTTTTAAATTTATTAAACATTGCCGGAGATATTGGGTATTTACAATTGTACTTATTTTCTACCCCCCACCCCCACCCTTTTTCCATTTTCACCCACCCTTTGTAATAATATACTCATATTTAATCTAACGCAAAAAGAATTAATGCTGGACTGTTCAATTTTGAGGAGTTCTCGTCAGCAGATTCGAAGATATTCATCAAGTCTTCACCAATTTTTTATGGGACCAACCCTGTATATCATGCTTTCCGACAAAAAAGAAATTTTCAAAATCGGTTCCTAATTGCCGGCGAAATCGCGTAACAAACATACAAAAAAAAAAAATTCAGTCGAATTGAATACCTCCTTTTTTTGAAGTCGGTCAAAAAGAACGAAGACAGCTCGTTTTGAGTGAGTTTGGTTTTACTTCACAAGGCGGTGGTAACTAGTATACACTATTCATTGATGATTCAATATGATGATTTAGCAAAAAAAATAGATACTAGAGTAAAGTATAATATGTTGATTTGATACTTACTGCCATGGGGGAAGAACTTCGCGTAAATATCCTTAAATGAATCCTCCTGGACGACGCCCTCGGGACATTCCTGTAATATAATTAAATATTTTAATATTTTGCTATTTATTATTTCCCTATTAAAATAAGTATTATATAATAAATTAATGATGTTTAGATTTTAAGTTTTTTTTCTCGTAGCACAGAAACCACGTGCTTGCTGGCTACAATGCTACTACTACGCCAATGACAGTATTTCTCCATAGTTTTCGCTTTATTTTTCGCTTTACATGGTCAATGTACAAATGTTTATTGGGAAGTTACATAATATTAAAAAAAAATGTTCTAAAATCTATATTGAGATAATATAATACTATGAATAAATTAAATATAATTTATAATATTTTTAAACATTTTTCACACTAATTAATTATTGTCCATATGTAATGATAATGTAATTGTAAATATGGTCGATATTAAGGAACAACGATATTATGACGTGAGAACCAAGGTGAAAACCAAGTGAAAACCTACAATTGTCGATTCCGTAGAAATGGATTGTCTTTGATTCATAGAAGCTCATTTTAAACATAGATCATGTACCTTGGTGTAGGTATATCTATTAATTAACGTTATTATCAACATTAAAATAAACTCTTATTAAGTTCGTGGAGTTCAAGAGCTGCTGTCTACATTTATACGGCGAGACATATTTAGTTTTCCGAATGGTAAGTACTATTTGATTGTACTTTTAACTGATAAGGACTTCGAAGCTAATGTACAGTTGACACGTAAATCGCCACCTTATTGTATTGCGACCATATTATTGTAGTAGTAATAAAAATACTCGTTTTTCTCGAAACACCTTCAGTACTCTCCAGAGTGTTTTAAACATGGACCAACAGGCTCCCAAGATGCTCGTCTAGATTTCAGATGGACGCTTACAAAGCCACTTTTATTTATGATGACAAATTCGTGTTTTCTTTCCTTGTAGTTTTTATTATAACATTATCTCACGAACACTAGCTTAGCAAGGCCTTCAAAGAGGTACTCCCTATTTTTTAAGCATCTCTTGTAAAATCATCTGAGCAGTAAATAGTTACACCACCAATGTCACCAATGTGACACCAATGTCACAGCTAATGTGTTGTAATCATGGTTGTAATTGCAGGCATGCAGACAGGAGATTTCATTCGGGTCACGCGAGTATATATATATTTTTTTTTTATTTGCTATGACTGAATACTTCATCTGTAAAAAATATGCAACAGATTTTTTCTTATCGATATCTGAAAACAAAAATAGTTTTTGAGCTGCATTCTTCGATCAAATATACACTATTTGATCGAAGGCTGCATTATTATCCACTAATTCTGGCGCCAATTCGATATTTTATATGTATATTGATTCGTTTTATAAAACAGTATCGGGTACTTATTTGGTTACCAGCGAACATTCATCTTATGACCCAATTAAGTTCACTTTTCCACGTCAACGTCACGTAGCTTTCAAATCAGTACTGAATCAAATTCGAGAACCTAAAGTACTATAATACTAATACACCGTAATATAAATTATGTCGGTGTAGTGGCATCACGCAATTTCGCGTGATGCCAACATTACGCAAAACAAATGGCCGATCGGACAGAATTCGACCATGAGAATGAAACGTTTCAGTTAAAATTATAATCTGATTGAATATTTAATGAGTCTCCCGGGTATTTTGAATAATATTATGGCTCCCACGGTGCTGTGGTCCGGATTTATGGGTAACAAAATCTAAGTTTCAAAAGACGTAGGTAAATATATCTAGGTAGGTATATGACCGTTTTAAAATAGATCCAATTATGGTAGTATATTCGTAATCGGTCGTGACCATCGTACTCGGTACTCGATGGTGAAAAAGTTGTCCTCAGAAGACATGCAAATGCGTTGCATCTCAGGTCTAGCTGATGTGTATGTTGTAGATACTGTATAAGAATTGCCCTGCCCTTACCCTCAAGTACCTAAATTTTCATGCGTACATATTATATCGAAACAAGCCAGTATAAAAAATAGAAGCAAAAGCGTAGCAGCAAACAAGTTAGCTTTGCGTCTTACGATCATTCTCGCAGCTTTATCTAAACCTATGATGGTCGATATATAATAAAAATATCCCACTGTGGGTGTTTCTCGTTGTATCTTGTCATTCATTGCCAGAGTAATCTTGACAGCGTGATATATTCCAATATCTAAATGTTACAAAATAGAGGAGGCCCGTGCCCTGCAGTGGGACGTATATGGGCTGATAAGTGCAGTATACTAATAATATTCTTGTTCTTTAAAGAAACATCATCTAGCAACGTATCAGAACGGCTCGCACAGCACTTGGTCGGATTTTTACGTAATCTAAGTAGTAAGTCGGCTATAAATACGCCGAATCTTGTAGGGCTTCTTGGATGCGATTACGCGTGCTGTAATCCTACGGTTGTTATTTTATCGCGCACTCGTTCCTATAGTTGTTGGTTGTTTTCAGATAAAACAGCTTTTGATTCCCAATTTAATCTAGTTATAACTTGTTTAGGCGAAAGGAAGTGTTGGAAAGGTTTAGAAAATTTAAGTACTTTTCGGTATTTATTTTAAAATTGGTTTTTTAATATAAGTAGACATTTCACATGCCAGTCCTGTGTCGTCCTGACGTTATTTTAATTAAAGGGTTCGGCAACAAATACCTTTGAGATTCAAGTATTGTAGATGATGTACAAATTGTATGGTTTGCTTGTTTACCAAGACTATGGAATAAAAAGGAAAATAAACTACGTATCGAATGTGATTTCTAGCTCGACCCCAGGTTAGTCAGTCAAAGTGAGAAATGTGTCACGTACCGTCCCCAGAGCCCAACGCAGCTGCTTAGCAAGCTAGCTCATTACCTTCTAATTAGAATGCTTTCTACGGCAATCGTACGGACCACCGGTAAAACTATATGCACTATGTGTGTTGCTGCATTTAATTTGCAATCTAAACAGAATGCTTTTACGTAATGCGTATACCCAGTCCATTTCCTATATAAAATCTTTATATTCTACTGGTACACAATTTTTGCCGATTTGCTTGAAAATAAATCGATAAATTAAATCTAAAAACTCGTATCATGCGTGCATCGCTATGAGGAGTTTTCAACCATCATGCAGTTTGATGCCTATCCGAGCAAATTTTGGATATACCTACGGATTTAGTACCTCTGACAATTTTTATAAAAATTTATTGAAGAAAATATGTATGTAGTCGCGTACAGGTACCTATTCCTGCTGCCTTTTCAAAACATGAATGGGGTTGGGCCTTTGACTTCCAAGCAGGTCTAATGCGGGTTGCTACACGAACAAAACACAACATTAAAAATTATAATTATCTAACCCAGACATTTCCTTTGATGTCGTTTTTATTCACGTCATAGGACGGCGTATGATATGATGTCGGCATGTCGGACGTTCAATAGCACCGAGTGTGTGCGTATTTTTCAATAAATACAAACGTAACATTGCATATTAAAATGAGTGACAAAAGTTTTATTGGTTTTTATATTTCATGTTCTTATCGAGTTACTCAACACCCCTAATATTACAATTCTCGACTGTTTCATTTAGTTTTCTTTTAAAAATCCTCCCCAAGTATAATATTTTCTCACTTGTATGAGAAAACTTGCGAATAGAACTCACACGGAGCGAGCACCCGGGTTAGGATTTGAATTGAAGACGGTAAAAATTTATCTAAGTCGTAAAAAATAATCGGATCGAACACAAAAGAATCTGTGGGAAAACGTTAGTGTAAAATGTCTCCGCTCGTGCCAGACTCGTAAACTAAAGGCGAAAATACTCCAAGCTCCCTACAAATTGGACTATTCCCTACAAAAGTGATGGTACGATATAAAACCAGCGAGTGTGAAAGGGACAGGCATATTGATGCTCCGCGCCTAATGAAAAGGTCAGTAGGTAAGAAAGTCGTCGACCGTTGGCGCCAAAAATAGGAGAAGCGCGCGCTCTCTTGTCAACTATGACAGTTACATGTCCGCCATGTTGATTATAATCGGGGTTGGCAAAAGTTTAAAAGCGAAATTTAAAAAATATTGGATTTATATGAGTGAGTTCAAAGACGTAAAGCTTTCATGTTTTAAATAGTATCATAAAATTATATGTTTAGATGTATAATAAAGAAAATTAAGGTTTCCTCCAATTGATGAGAACACTACTATTTTTGTAGTACATAAGTTATACTCGTATTCTTAAACATACAGAGAACCCCTTACATCGATCATTCAGGATAAAGCGACATAGTTGTAGTTTTTCACAGAGTAGGTATAAAAATATATGGCTTATCATAACTCATCACCAGTAAAGAGTGTGAGTGACGACAGGTCTTTACTGAGTATATCGGCTAATAACTAGAGACCGGACTTATGCATTTACATAATTGCATATGTATTTGCATACTAAATCAGTTCTCACCGCTTAAATATTTTACCTAAAATCTACTGTTGCGATAGTTAAAGTATTTTTCAGAGGCGTAGATACCCTATTGAATACTTGGAAGTTAATAAATTTAATCTTGTGTTGCAGCAAAATTTATTAACCCCACGGCTCGTAGAGTGCGCTTTTGTTTTGCTAGGATAATATCATTATAAGCCGAAGCAAAACCCAGGCTCACGCGGACCGAACACCCGAACGATAATTTTTGTATCCGGTCCCATAATTTTTTTTATAATACTCTCACTCATTAAGAATCTATGACAATGCAATAACTTAAAAAGCCTTTTACAATATGTTTACCAAGACCTTTAGGATTTGATTTTTTAAAGTATTGTATATAATAGTTTAGAAAACTAAATAACTTGCTTTAGTAAGACGCTGCTAAAAATTAAAACAAATTGTTCATGAGTATGAGATTAGAAAGAAGTCAATAACATTAATAATTGTAAACGATTATTTATTTATTATTGTCTACATAACTTAATCCATAAACTGAAGTTTGAAGATGTAAACCTCATTTTTGCATCTTAAATATTTAGCGCTGTAAAGTAACTAGCTCCTATTGAGCCTTAATATTAAAAAAGTTGCCTACCTCCTTGAAAGCAAAATATTTAGAAAGTTTTCCAGTACGTGAGCAACCCTAATGGTAATGTAGGTCTGCAAAACGACTCGGTACTGCCAACATTGAGATGAAGATAGGAACAGAACATTTCACAATGTCGAGCTTCATGTACAAGGTGATCCCAAACAAAGTTTCCATTCGATTGACCTACTTAGTCAAGGATGGAGCATTCCTCGTACCTGGATACGGAACTTTGCTACAAGGAAAGAACGGTACGGTGAAACTACATATCGACACTTATCAAGAAGTTTTGGAATATAATGCTATTTACTACATTTTAGCTGTGAGCCAATAAAATTAAATAGTTGAAATGGGTTAAATAGGTCTACATTTATATTAACAAATATTATATTACTGATCCCATTACTACAATAATAATCATATGATATTTATTATTTGTTATTTGAAGTAGGAATTTTTGACGCGAGACATTTAGATCTAATGAAATTTAACTTGATTTAGGAAACCTGTGATGTTAAAGCCCATAGTTTGATTACCTATTTAATCACATAAATATGATATTTACAAAATTAATGTGTCAATTTATACGAAATATTTTGGGACATGCTGTATAGCGAGTGTTGTATAATGTATTGTAGCTCTTTACGCACAGGATGTCAAAGTCGTCGTTTCATGAAAGAATTCGGCCAAGTGTGAGTCTGACTCGGAACCTCAGTGTTCCGCACAGGGTCTCTATAGATTAGTATTCACCCGAATTTAGACTACTGTACGCTGATGCAAGCCGCGACATAGTAACCCAGGGAAGTGGTCGTGTTACTGAAAATGAGTGTATGTTTATCATACGTAGGGGAAGGCCGGGTAAAGTGGATACCTTAAGGTATTTAAGGTTATAGCAGAAAATGTATATAATACAAAATAAAAATAATTATCAGAAACCAGTCTTTATTTATTGCTCGTACAAATACGGACATCAGTTACCATTAATATTTAAACAATAATCAACTACAATTAAAATTTTAAAAAGTACGAAATTATTCGCTTTGCCCGGTACCCCGGGTAAAGCGGATACAGTACTTGGGTAAAGTGAATACCCATATTTAATCTCTGAAAACATAAAAATAACTTTGATAAACTGAAAAAAAAAACTTAACCTATACAAGATTTGCCTATACAAGGTCGCATAAGCCAAACCATACTTTTTAGCTGTGCTTTTTATTGATTCTCCAACTCTGCACAAACCAATAGCCGTTTGCATAGCATTTTTTACTGGTGGTAGGTCTCTCATATGTGAGAGGCCATCTGGGTGGGTACCACCGCAGTGTCTATTTCTTCCGTCAAACAGCAGTGTAAATGCACTGTTGTGTTTCAGATTGAAGGGCATTGTAGCCAGAATAACTACTGGACATATTGAGACTTAACATCTTATATCTCAAGATGGTGAGCGCAGTGGAATTGCTTTGTAATTCAAGGTATTATTTGGTTTTGCTACTGTTTATGAGCGGTCGTATCGCTTACCATCAGGCGAACAGCATGCTCGTCTCGCTATTCATCGCAATAAAAAAAAAATCATCTCACGTCCCTTGCTTAGATTTTTTTTTATATTTATTCACCATCTGAAACAAATAAAATACATGTTTAGATAATAAGTCACCAATGAGAAATGGCAGGCAAAGTAAATAGGGCAAAGTGGACCATATCCACTTTGCCCTATTCACTTTGCCCGACTAGGTAAGTTTTGAGGTTAACACAATTTATACAGAAACTAATAATTATGCCTTTCTGTTAAATATACCATAAAAAACTACTTTGATATGCTACCAAATTAAGACATTCCTATAAATAAAAAACTAGTAATATAGGACAATTGATCAATGTACTTACCGCGTAAAATCAATCTTTTATTTACGAAAACACAAATTTCCACGCCGCGGATGGGACGCGACGCGGACCCTCGCTTTTATGTTTGCCGCGTATTAAACCAAGATGGCCAAACGTAACAGTGGTGGCGTGTTGAATGAAAAAATAATAATTTAGGAATAGTGGGGAGTATTCGCTTTGCCTGGGGTATTCACTTTACCCGGCCTTCCCCTATACCCTTTCTGATAATTGCGTCAGACCAAGATTTAAATTAGATGAGACTGTTCTGCTCCCACAATTACTTTTTGAGTACTTACCTACTGAGCAAAGATATGCTGTATAATAAAAAAGTCAATTTCTTATAATGTATTATAATGAGAGATTGACAATGCGTTTTTTTACACATTACGTGTGAATTCTTGTCCCATAATAACAAAATATTATTTCAGTTCGTGGATCGAACCCGTGGGCCACGCTATCTCTATTTACAGCCAGTTTATTATGCACACTACGGCGCCTGTCAAAGATCTGGAACAATTTTCATGTGCGATCGTAAAATTCTATTGAGTGAGTAAACACTAATTTTGAGTATCAAGTGTTAGACTAAACAATTTGGCACCGATCTCTGTCTCCCGCCAACAACATTTTGATACACTTTGAAGATCACAAACTAGTGCTGAAATTACTGCTTTACTGCATTTTAAATGTGGAAATTCGCGTAGGATGTAACAGCTTTATGCCTCACACAAACTCACGCCTTTTGCCCAGAAGAGACAGCAGAGGGGCTACCAGGACACCCATGTTTCGCCTTGTTTCTTCCAACATTCATCGTGACGTGATAAGGGGCAAGCATATCGTCATATCGGGCACAAGTTCCCGACTTCGGGCCAATAATTAATAGAAATATCCAATATCACTTTCACTGACCCAGGTTTCGAACCCGAGACCTCAGCTTTGTAATCGTAGCGTACTAAAACTGCGCTACCGAGGCGTGCTTGGACTTACAAAGTAGCTGAATACAGAGAATATTCACCACCACAAAGTTAACGAACAAGTGACTTCTTTATACCTGTGGTTGTAAAGAACGTGTAGTTGAAGATGCTTTCAGCTTTCGCATTTTACTACAAAGGAATCGATGATTTCTCAAATGTCGACACCACAAAAATACAGATTGGTAGTTTTAGTGACTATAAACGCGAGAACTTTTGGGATTTTTTAACTATCGTCGTGTTTGATTGGTATCCATTGTTTTTGCGTAGCGTAGCGTCTTTAAAATACAAAGGGTTTACACTACTATTTTAAAAAATGTATTTACCACCCAAATACGATGACAGGAAAAAGTAACAAAAAAAAATAGTTGCTTTTATGCAAATTTAGTTGCATTGTGTCTGGAGTGATTAAAACTACCACCCGGCATCATTTTCAGTATCGTTTTCAGTCTTGATATATCGAGAGTCGATACCATTATTTTTTACTGGTTTTTACCAATAGACAGAACTCGAGGAACATCATACTTTCATGGACGACTGGAATGTGTGTTACCCCATTGTGTACAGTTGACGTTAACTGGATATAAATATTTTGCCACCATCAACTGATATTTTTTTTGTTATATTATGCGTATTTACATTTTACTATATGGCCTAACCACTCTCAATCGTACTCTTGATTTTAGAGGACAGCCGTGCCCTGCAGTGAGACGTATGTGGGCTAATACAATATGCCAATAGTATTACATTATTGAAATTATGACATCCGGTTGATTTGGGACGATTTAAAATCAACTTTCTAAAAAGCACCTCATATTCACACTAAGATTACCAATGCACACCAGGAAAGAGCCAAAGTTAAAGGCTACTGTTTTATCCAAAATCCGTCAACTCCGTCGAGATTTAAGTTTAAGTAGATTCGATTCGAGCCAGCTCATCTCACTATTCTACCGGAATTCAGACAGCTGTGACCCACTTGTACGAGGGTGGGAAGCTTGCTTTATGCTTACACAACAATCAGTAGTGAGTATGTACGATGATTTTAGCTTAGAATCATTTTAGATTTTTGTTCTTTTATGGAAAAGGGGGAAATAGAACTGCGTGGGTAAATGGAGTCACCGTCGCCCTAGACATCCACAATCCCAGAGGAATAGATCGAACCGGTAGACTCTTTTTGAAAGCCCCTAGTTTAGCCCAAATGATAAGTCAGTAAGTCGGCAGTGAACAGATGTCATATCTCCGAAACTGTTCACTGCCGCGCTGAAAAATGCCTTCAAGCTCTTGCAGTGGAAAGGATTCGGCATCAACATCAACGGCGAGTATATTACTCACCTTCGATTTGCCGACGATATTGTAGTCTAATCGCTGGAAGACCACTATGCACTATGCTCGAAGACCTTAATCGAGTCTCCCAACAGGTGGGTCTTAAAATGAACATGGATAAAACGAAGATTATGTCGAATATCCATGTTGTGCCCACCCCTATTGAAGTTGGGGGCTCGACTCTCGAAGTTGTAGACGAATATGTCTATTTAGGACAAGTGGTCCGGTTAGGCAGGTCCAACTTCGAGAGAGAGGTCAATCGTCGAATCCAACTCGGTTGGGCAGCGTTCGGGAAACTTCGCGACGTCTTCTCGTCCAAAATACCTCAGTGCCTAAAATCGAAAGTCTTCGATAGTTGTGTGTTACCAGTGATGACATACGGCACCGAGACGTGACCTCTCACTGTGGGCCTCATTAAAAGGCTCAAAGTCACTCAACGAGCCATGGAGCGGGCTATGCTCGGTGTTTCCCTACGAGATCGAATCAGAAATGAGGAGATCCGTAGGAGAACCAAGGTTACCGACATAGCCCATAGGATTGGCAAGTTGAAGTGGCAGTGGGCCGGGCACATAGCTCGTAGAACCGATGGCCGTTGGGGCCGAAAGGTTCTTGAGTGGAGGCCACGTACAGGCAAGCGAAGTGTCGGACGCCCGCCTACAAGGTGGACGGACGATCTGACTAAGGTTGCAGGAAGTCGCTGGATGCAGGCCGCTTCCAACAGGTCATTGTGGAGATCCTTGGGGGAGGCCTATGTTCAGCAGTGGACTTCCTGTGGCTGATATGATGATGATGATGATGATGATAAGTCTATACTGATCTAAAAAAACTGCTGGAAAATGTAAATTCCACGAGCATATGGTACGGGAAATAAAACTCGATGTAAATCGCGCCGTTGACCTTATATTAAAAAAACGCTACTATTCGAAATTGGAAAAACAATGAAATATTTTTTACACGAATAAAAACAAACCATATTTCCATCCACATCCGGCGCGTCACACACAACATACATTAAAAACGCTGGCGACAAAGCGACAGCGCGACGGAGCGGCAGTGCGACGTGTAACAACATTGGCGACATTTGAACGACGCGCGACATTTTCCGGTACTGTGAGCTTACGAGCACGCGGTATGAAATACGAGAACCGGCGGGTTTTTATGTATACAATCTGTTAATTAGTACGATGTGGGACTGTGCGTTTCAGATTTTATTTCCTTTGTAAATATAATTTGTAGAATTAGACGCGGTTATGAAAAAAGCTTAAAAGCGCAAAAGTTTAATGCATTTTGCTTCTTCCGATGTTTAAAACAAAACAAAACTTATTGTTCTAGAAGTTGTAACAACATTGGTCTGTATTGTCTGATTATCTTATACACTGCCCTTGTATAAGATACAGACCAATGCAACTAGCGCAGTAGTTACCTAAAATTTTCCACCTTTTATTATTTGGTGCACCTAACATTCATTTATCAAATGAAAACTAAAGTATCTAAATAACTTAAGCCGGAGAGGTATAAAAACTAAATTCAGTTCGTATTTAGAAGTCACGAGACGACTCCACAGGACGCACATGGAAAATTGATTTTATAAATACTTTACGTACTGGTTTTTTTTTTCACCAAACTAAACATCCCAGTGTTTGTGAACATAAAAAATCTAACCAAGTCGAACCTCAAATGTTTGTAATCCCTAGAGACATGTACTTTATGGTCCTCCAGATACTCCCAGTCTCCAGAATCAGGACGTTGTTTACCGAGGCGAGACAGTGGCCGGTGCCAAAATGTTTAGTCTGTAGGGAATTGATAAATAAACCGATGGAGTGTTTACTGTTTAACCGAACTAGCACAGATACATTCCGCTAAACATATATTTCGAACGGACGCTTCTTAAATACGATTTAGTGTAAACATTTGCTTACTTACATTGTTTATATAAATGAAAGCATAGGAATAACATTATGGCACTTCGTTTCCTATAAGAAGTTTTCTCAAATCTCATGTCAATAATCATAGTATCTAACTATGATTATTATACATGCGATACGAAATTGTGTAGAAATGTCTTGGGCCAATGGTATTCCAAAGACGCGTATTAAATCATTCTAAAATTATAAATTTTTATTACGGTATAAATGTCGCATCTACGTCGCAGCTAACTAGCCAACTAACTGGGAGTATTCCATCCCCCCTGGTACCACTCCCATGAAAAGGTAACGTAACCTCAAAATACTTGTTGTCAAAACAAAGTTGCTTGTGTAACGTCGCCGGCGCTGCGGGAAGTGCAAGCTTAAGCTGCGAAGGTGAGCGTGTTTGCTACAGCGAGCCCCTGCTCGCTGTAGCAAACACCAAGCAGCCCCTGCTGCTATCCCTCCACGCCTCTGGCTTTTTTTATTTTTTATTTTATTTTATTTATTAGCCTTACCAACTAAAATACATACAAATATTCACAATTGCAAAATTCAGTTCACATTTTCGATGTATGCTTTTAAATTACAGGTAAGTACAACACTGTTAAGTACCTCTACAATTCAATCAATAACATAAGTTAAAAATACATTAAATAGGAAAAAAAGAATACAAAAAAATCTTATAAATAAAAAAATAATCGGATTTAAAAAAGAATACAAATAAAAATATGACTAAGTTACAGTTAATATTACCATTATAATTAATGATATGAATTTACTAAATAATATAATAAATCAATCTGTAACGATTATTCAATATTACAAAATAGGTACATCAAAACTTAGGTTTCTTTTAAATGAGTGATATTTGACGGAAAATATGTTCATATCATTGACATAGTATAGCTCGTTGCATTTTCCAAGCGCATAAGAGAGAGGGGAATTACTTCCATAAATATTTCGACTACTTTTATTAGCAAAAGGTTTGTAATTACAAACTCTAGCAGACAATCTGGGCACATTAATGCCTATTTGTTTAAGCAAGCAAGGACTATCTATATGATGATTAAAAATTTTATACAGAAAACACAAGCTCAAAAAATCCCTGCGCCATCTTAAAGGTTTCATTTTGAAATAGAGTAGTCGGTCACAGTAATCCCTAATTGTACGTCTAACCTTAGTTATTATTGTAAGTCGTCTAACAAATTTTTTTTGAATATTTTCTATGCGTTGAATATTATTTTGAAAGTTTGGATACCATACCAATGAACAATATTCTATATTACTGCGAACCAGAGCGTAGTATAATGTCTTTAGAGCTGGGATAGAAGTGAACTCTTTCGTGTTGCGGTTTATAAATGCCAACATTCTATTGCATTTATCTATTGTATTATCTATATGTACAAAGAAACGCATTTCAGAGTCTATTGCAACTCCCAAATCTCTAACCAAATTAACATTTTTCAAAATTGTGCCTTTCATTGAATATGATGTGCATAGTTTATTTTTTATATACACTCTAGGGTTGGCAGCTAAAAGACTACGTGAAGATTGGATGCCCTTCACCCTATCATACGAATGGCATAAGCATTAGCCAGCCAGTTTATTAAATATAACAGACGCTACGGCTGAATTTCATTCAGACTGCTAGATGAACGGTGCTGTTTAGTAAAGATGCTAGGCTGTTGATTAAACGGCTAATTAAGCTAGCAGGCTGCGAAATAGACACCACTTACGTTTAAATGATTTTCTTATTTTCCCAATCAGCTTTTCCATAAATAATTTAGTGAAATTGACAAATTTATCGTACTTACCCAAATATTAAATAATCTAGTTGGGTGCTGAACGATTTAATGAGCCTGGGATAAAATTGTTGAGATCTAGAAATAAAAGGACGCTGCGTATTTTGTTTTTTAGGGTACTGACTACTGGAGTAGTCTTATTCAGGGCGCAGGTTGTTTATAAGTGACAAAGCTTAATAATTCAAGTAATGATGTATGGCAAATCGCCTGTAACTTGCAGGGCGGAGGGTAGTAAACATATGAACGCACCCCCTAGTGCTCAGTTGATGCCGTTAGGGCTGTTTGTTCCAACATACCGGCTAATAGTCGGCTTCCGCGCCCCGTTACACATATCTATATACACGACAATGCAAACAAACAATGCCCGCCCAAAGATTATACGTTTGTCTAGTAAATATATGTGTTACGGAGCTTTTAATGGCTTTAATACAGATAAAGATCCAATGATGCAATTGGTTTTGCAAACTATCCAATAAGAAGACGCGAAGTCAATTTCCGTATAGTGACAAATGTTTGTGGTTCCCACAAACAGGGAAGATACTCTATAAAAACGATGCGGACTTCGAATATTCGGATGTTCGACGTCCGGAATAAGATATAAGTTTTCCAATTCTAAAAATCAATATTATTCTCTTTAATACTTATAATTTTGTCCGAACTTAGTCTATGGTTACGACGTACGATTGAGGATTCCAACATTTGGAGTATCTAGGCACATTAGTGAAGTTTTACATACGGCGTCAGAACCAATGACGTTTTACAAATAGACGCGTCATACACTAACATAATGGCCCAAAAAAATGGCGCGATGCGATGAAACGCGATGAATAGACATCGCCAGTTACGTAACAATAAGTGCCGCACTGTTATTGGCTAAAGCGCGTGTGACGTAGCACCAAGCATCAAGTACAGGATGACGTGGCGAGAGTTGTCAAACGTCGCCATGAGAGCGAATTTAATAATTTTATTTCATAAAAAAATAAATTTGTGTGTACTTGCGCACTAAATAAAATATTTATTTTGTTTCACAGTTTCAGAATAATTTGTACGTTATTTTAAATCAGTCTAATCTATTTTTCCGCAATTGGTTTTGAGAATACAAATAGTCAGAGAAACGTGTATCCGTGCCACTGGTTGAAGCGTGACTGATTGCACGTGAGGCAATTACCTCCAAACGTCGTTGCCATTATAAAGCTCGGACAACGCATCTATGCTTTATAAACATCTTAGGTCAGAACATTCGAAGTTCGTATTGTTTTTATAGAGTAACTCCCCAGGGTAGTATATGCCGTTAGTTATGCTAAAATGAATTTTCCGTGCCTTTTTGTACGTTAACTATTACTCTGTCACCGAAATGACTAAACCGTTAGCGAACAAAAGATATCTACATAGCCCATTGATTTAAAAACTAAGGATAGGTAGGCCCTTCAGTACATTGGGTACGTCAAAAAGATGGCTGTGAAAATAGCGCCATCTGTCAGAATTTTACGTCAATGGCGGCCATGAAATCGTTTTCAATAATGCTACAATACATGTTATATCGACTTAAAGTAATATAATTTTCACTTAGCGGTGATAAAAAATGTTATCTTTTTTTTTTCGGAACTTTCAATCATCTTTATTGCACCTACGCACAATATAATTAGACATTTGTAGACGACTTACAGACCGGTGCGCTGTGACGTCACAACCGCTGCACTGGTGTTGGGGACCACTTTCGTGACAACACTTTTCTTGCTCTCCGTCCCGTCCATATATTTTACGTCAATGACATAGCCCAGCGGAATACCTAGTTGAAATGGCAGTGGACGGGGCACATATCGAAGAGAACTGACAGTTGATAAGGGCTCGGTAGCACGTGTCTGTCTGGTAGTTCTTTTCAAAAATCTCACTACGGTTTTATATAAGATTGTTATTTTCTTTTTTGTAGCTTTACTTAAAAGAAACTTTCAATACATTATGAAACTGAAATATCCTGAGGATGGAGTTGTATGCATGGTTGTCGAAGCCTTTGACTATTCCTCAGGAAAAATAAGTTGTGTGCTTCGGAGCGTAATGTGACCTCGCTGCTTCTTTCCGCTTGAAATAAGTGCATACGCTGTCTACATAGTAAGCTTTTGTATACACAACAATAGCAACAGCGACACAACTAAGTAACAATAATACTACATGTTAAAACTTTTGTTGCCAGCTGTTTTATGTTTCACAACTGCACTGAATAAATGATAACTCAATTTGGCCATTGTGATCATATATGTTTCCGATTCTTTTCAAATTTTTGTCCAGGGAACACTATTCAGTCTATCCAGATAAAAGGAATGCATTTGTGTTACTTTATTTTAATTTTAGCGCATGTATTTTCCTCCTAACGTATTGTTCAGTTATCAGTTTTCTATTAAATAACGGATAAATAACTTACCGTCTTAAATCCTCTGTACATGACCCTGATCTCCTGCTTAGAAAACTTAGTCTGGCGACAGAGCTCCTCCAACGCCACAGGGATGGGTTTGGGAGTCCGACTCGGTTCCAACTCATAGGCGTGCTCCTCCACAGGGGATTCCGGCGGCGTCGCCATCTTGCTTTCCAATCAGTCGCAACACTAATACATAATACACCCAAAATGTGGGGAAAATTCAACTATGGCAGCACTGAAACATGTTGGCGTGCTTTTTAAATTGACGTCAAAATGAGGTTATGTTGGATAGTCCAGGCAGGAATTTCAATCTGTAACAATAGAAAATGTGTTTAATTTTCAGTAAAGTTATTCAGGTTTTTATTAAGAAATTGATTAATGAAATCATAATCATATTAAATGATTTTAAATACGAAATGTAAATAAAACAAAAAAAAAAAATATAAATTACAAATTATTCTTTAAAGTGTTCTCTTTTGCCTGTTACTTCAAGATATCCTGGTATATAATGGCATCGACAGGCTCCGTGGCACAGTTGGTTAGACGCCGGCTGTGAAACGAGAGGCCGCGGGTTCGATCTCCGCACCGAGAGAAATGTTTGTGCGGCCCACAAGTATTTGTCTCGGGTCTGGGTGTGTGAGACCGAAAAGTCTCTGGTAGTTCTTGATAGCCACGACACAAGACTCGATCATAGTGTGGGGTCAGGACTTTGTATGGGACTGTTGGGTGTATTTATTTATTATTTATATGAATACATACAAATACAAATGCAAACGTGGTGTGTAAATCAAACTTCATACTTATAAGTATTTAAACTTATATTTAAGCAAAATTTCGTTTTAGGTTTACGATACTCCCCGCACATTGTTAGAATATAAAGCAGCAATATATCTAGCCACATTTTGGCCGCGTTCCCTGATGTCTCGGTAAAATGTTTGATTTGAAGATATTATCACTTTCGCCCAAATCGTGATGAGACAAACGCTTCCGTACTCTTAAAATAATAGAATTTTTCGATTTCCCGCCGAAATTGGCGCGCCGCCATATTTTTGTGACAGCTGAGTAACGTTTTCCCTAGTCAGAGTTTAATGATATTTTTATGCATCTGAACGTTTAAAATGCACTTATTTCATATTGCCACATATTTATAGTTAACTTGAGGATTACTTCCCAAGTTTCAATTACTTTCACCTTGTTGTTGTCCTTATTTTAAAACCTTGTAAAGGCGTTTTGTTCCGATATACAATGTTAATAAGCACATTGTTGTTGTAAATCTAAGTGTACAAGGACGCGAATGCATCATTACGATACTTATCTTTAATGCTACACATGTTAATTTACACGGCATCGCAGGGAAGGACTGAAGGATTATAGATTTAAACAACCATGGGCTTTGACCTCCCTTCTTCTTTTGACACGGGAAACTATTAAAGCTCTAAGGTAGCTTGAAGTTTTTTTTTCCATTACTGTTTAAAATCATATTTTGAAGGAAGCCCCGTATATAGAGCCCCTATATATAGAGAGTCGAACTCTGAATTTTTAATATACTTTGTCCAGCATTTCTGGGGTGGTAATGGCGATAGAATCACGAATCTTATTCTTCTGCTCTCCAGGGTTTTATTTATGTACAATGTAAGATATCCTCATAAAAACCACAGTGTGCTAAATTTATCACCTGAATTGGCCACTCTAAATCACTTTCGTAGAGACCAGCCATCCGAGCAAGAATTTGCGCAAAAAATACATAAAAATGTATGAAATTTCAGGTCTTCATGAGGAATCCATCTAGCTATGACTAGAAATTCGTAGATGAACTGCATATTTACGCTTAGATCGGCTATATAAATTAATATTCTCAATGTCTCGACGTTTTTAGATGTTCTTGTTGTTTTAAAGGCCCTAGTTATTTGTTACCCGTCATATGGGTAATCATAAAAGTATCCGCGCCCTGATCAATGGATATACAAACAGCAACTGAATTCTGCGATTTAAATTGTTTTTCTAAACGTTTCCTCATCTCTAGTCCAATGCCTAATCGTTGTTATACTGACTGTTACAAAAACGGTGGGATATGTTTTATCAAATGAAACTATCCCTACTCTTATGAAACTAATCGCTGCGGTGTGGCACGCGTTTAATATAAGGATGTTGCCGCGCCACACCCGTTGTTAATTCCAAACGACAGTTACGAGTACGTTAAAGTAAACCATCATTGAGATTAGTTTTAGTGTAAAATTATTACAGTCCACAGATAGATACTCAACTCGAAAGTCGTCACATTAAGTAATGATCGTTCAGTTCAGTTTTAAAAGCACTAGAACCTATGTTTCCGTCTACTGCTACTTCATTGTAGCACTACTTATTAGTGACTAGTTAATACGAAGATGTTATAAACAGTTAAAAAGAATTTTACTAGTTTATAATTACTTTTTAGTTCTGATGCAGAAATTGGGGATTTATGATAGTAAATCCGTGGTATTTCCGTGTAATGCATTACATGTAATGGTAAATACAAAACCTTTTAAATTAGTTTCGACCAGCTAAATATTATTTTCCAGCGTCATTTGACAAAAATTACTACCGTCATTTCATGCATCTTCACGCTGCTATTGGCAGATTAGGATAATGAGGGCTGAAAATACATAGCGGGATAGTGCAACAGAATATAAGACGAATATAACAGACCAAGACAGCAGTCTTCGCGAAATTTATTCTGTTAGCTGTTTAGCCAGCTCACGTGTTTCTCTTGAAGAAAGTATATTGAATAAGGTCAAATAATCGTAATCAGTAACATCTCTATTAATTCACCCATATAATATTCCTCAATCCGTCCCCGCCGCGCATGTTCCATGACCATAACCTAATGCTCATTAAACAAACTGCTGGCTCGCCACTGTAAACTAACTAAAATCCTTATAGGCCGTGCTTTCCGACAACACTGTTCGGAAGGTCAGGGTTTAAAGGTTTTTTTATATTAACACGGCACCTGGTATTTAATGTTTAGGCTAGATGAGTCATACCTAGTGGCCACACCCAATATTGCCCGTGTGCAGGAGGCAACTCAAAAGAGATAGAATTGTTATAGCAGAATTTGTTTTAGTACGTTTTAAGGGAAACAATTTCGTTATACACATAACTTTAACCTTTTACAAATTACATGTAACAGAAGTTCTCAAAAATCATGTTTCATTACCGCTCCGTTCCTATTGGTCGTGTATGGTGATGATAATATACAGGGTACATCCAGACTTCTACCGATAATGAAGCCGCGTGATAGTTTTACAGCCGTTCTCTATAATCTATCTATCTTTAACAAGATTTGACCGCCTCCGTGGCGCAGTTGGTTAGACGCCGCCTGTGAAACGAGAGGCCGCGGGTTCGATCCCCGCACCGAGAGAAATGTTTGTGCGGCCCACAAATATTTCTTCCGGGTCTGGGTGTTTGTGAGACCGAAAAGTTTCTCGTAGTTCCTGATACCCACGACACAAGACTCGATCTTAGTGTGGGGTCAGGACTATGTATGTGACTGTTGGGTGTTATTATTTATTTTATTTTATTTATTAAGAGAACTCATTAGATATTTCGATGCATTTTATGTTCTAGTTAACAAAGATAGAGAGATATATGGTGCAAATATTTATAGATAGTTAGGTAAGATAAATATATATATCCATCTCAGTTTAATGAAGCGTAGAATTGTACCGACATAGTAATGGTGACTATCTTACACTCTTGTTAAAGATAGATAGGTTATAGAGAACGGCCGTTAGTGACTACAAACAAGATAATATAAGAATTTCGCACAAAAAAACTAGACACAGCGCTCTATTTTCATAAATTCGCATGTAGGTATGTGTATTGCAAACATTTAATTTCAGATCAAGAGCTCATTACAGCTTTAATATAAACCAGTGTTACAGTATATTTTATCGTTGATATTATTTTATGAAATGCCTAGATACCCTTCTTTGTTTCAGGTATTTTAGTGGAAGGTTGACTAACAGACAGAAACACTCTACATGATCATCTCCATCTATGGAAATTAACAATACTGAAGTATGATTGGTAAGTTGCACGCTTTTGAATATGAGTGAGCAGATAAGAAGGAATAATTGGTTTTTTTGAGTGCAAACCACTCATACTTCAATATTCAAGTGCGTGGGCCATAAACACCAAAGAGTGTTAAGAGGCTTTTGAACCGCTTATATATATTGCCTCGTAACCTTCAATCGTGCCATTTCGATCTCGATTCTTACTTTAAACGCCATACAAAGTAATTTATAACCGTGATATGGGACTTCCAACCTAGTTATTATGACACAACATATTCAGGTCGGAGTGATCGTAATGTTTTTCCGAATCGACTAGTCATTTAGCAAACGAGCTGTATCCGCACTCGGCCGCCGCGTATAATCGGCTGGAGTCAAGTGGTGATGCTTGAAACGCGTCTGTTTCGTGTCCGCCATCAATCACTACACATCACTACATACTGTAGTCTACACACCAACGTATAGAGACACGATTTAAATACGGCATGATATATACGACAGCGAGGAAAGGTGTGCGAACCGTAGACAAAAATGTATATATTTTGGCAGTTAGTTTATGTCGTTATCGTGAGGAAACCTGCATACCATAGCGGTTTATAAGAATTTCTATGGTATGTAAGTCCGCCAACCCGCATTAGGCCAGCGTGATGGACTATATGGCCTAACCACTCTCAATCGTACTCTCGATTGTAGAGTAGGCCCGTGCCCTGCAGTGGGACGTATATGGGCTGATACAGATTATGTAGGTAGGTAAGTAACAATTGCACGTTCGATTGTAGCTCAATTTCACGAAGAAAAAAACGCGAGGAAACCTCAAAACGAAAAATTAACTCAATCATTTCAATGAGTTTTAAAAGTGAAAACTGGAAATATTCCCACTGTCTGGAGTATGCACATGTTTCATAGTTAGGATAAGGCCCGCCCTCATAAAATGAGATGCTTTTCGCTGATAGTCCATCAATTAGATTTGAGATTGAAAAATTTTCTTATTAAGCAATAACTGTATTTTATGTTTGTTCAAAAATCTTATAGACTTGTATGTCTTAACACTGCAACAGGAAAAATATAAATCTTTGGTTAAACAAATCTAAGGTTATAAGACCTTTTACCATAAGCGACGTGAGCAAACAATTTCAGAATATTAGAAAATATTTTTTAAATTTTCATCTTTATCGGAAAAGACAATCTTGGAGCTTATATTGCGCCGCATATTTTAAGCATAAACCGACGGTGAGGAAAGCTGCTGGCAATATTTGCAGGGAACACACAGCATCATACAATTTTGTTTTATATTCCTTTTAGAGCTTGCCGTGGTTGGTAAAGGCTTAGCTTAATCGAGTTAATACCGCGATCTATCCTTGTTAGTTAGAAACTTTAGTAGCGTAACCAACCGAACCCCGATGATTGAATTAAATGATTGCAACGGACTTGCAATAGATATTAGAATTTAAAATGTATGCGAATAGATATGACGCTGGTCTAATCTTTACCGTATCCTTAGTGATTGTACATAAAAAAGTATAAGAAATTATTGTGAAAATATTTTTATATCTCCAGTTTCTCTTGACGAATGGTATTCTAGGCAGTATGTTGGTAAATGTTTTACTTTAAATGAGTTTCCGCAAGCAACGGTGCGCGAGAGAGCTCGACTGGCACACGTCCGGTTTTTTCAAGTTCTTAAATGGCCATCTTGTACCAAGTAGTCTTGTAAGCATTCGCAGTAAAACTGGAAGTATGTCACTAGCAAAATGTAGAATTTATATCATAAATTCCTAATTTTATAGTATTTATGCTCCGTTATAAAAATGGTTTATTTATTTGATTCGGTGCAAAACGTTTGATACAACATCTGAAGAAATCGTTATGTTATTTTCTTTGCAAAGATAAATAAACCAGACATGTGTCGTGTGTGGGTGGCGTCGTCATCTAAACAAATGTGGGAGAATCCGACTTTATTTCATATTCTACTGACCGATAAAATTCAGGAGCCATGACAATTATCGCACTAGGTGCTTATAAAATCTAAAAACCATATTTGGTATCAATTTATTTCAATAACATTCCTATAAATATTATTGGATTAATAGATCGAAATCAGTTTAGAACTGTAGTGTAGAGCATGGATAATCGTACTACTGTCGATTCTTGTTCAATGAATTATCTTCTACCACCAAATCCGCTGAATTAAATAGTTTCAATCGATATTTCATCCCATTGAACCGTGCTCACTGTCGTACATGGTATATCGTGTACGCGGTATAATAGTTCCGGCATTGTTTGTTGTTCGATCCCTAGCAGGCTGACATGGAGCCTTCTCGAGCGACATCTGAACGAGCTCCCGCCGCCCGCCGGCACCTACAGAATGAATAATTTTGCTTCCACTGATCCAATATCTGCGTCGCCGCTTCGGAAGCGCAGCTATTACATAACTGTTCCTGTCGTCTGAGCTTATATTTTTATACAAGCTATATCAAGACTGCGACCGAAAACGAAAGTGGCAGTTTTAGTGACTTTAGACACAATGCAACTATAAATTTTGCAAAAAACAAGGCGATTTTTTTCCCTATAGTCATATTTGGGTGATAATTAAACTTTTTTCCTAAAATATACAAGTACAATAATGTACAACCTTGTATTTTTAAAAACGCTACATTACACATTAGTTTAGCAAAATATATGGATTCAACACCCAAATACGATCATATTTAAAACATCACAAAATATTGTTGAGTTATTTTACGAAAACTTATTTGCATTGTGGTCTGTCTGTGGTCACTACGTCTGCCGGTAAAATCAGATAACAAATAAGAAAGAAAAATTTACACCCAAATTACATAGCTCAAATATTTTGTTTACAACAGTATTTTCCGACATAACATGAGTTGTTTGAGTCAAGAATAACCTGAGACTTTATAATGTGCTACCAGACAGTCTGGTCGACTTTTATGACTTTCATCAATCATCAGCCACCGACGTGTAAAATATCAGATTTAAATGTTTAGTTTCAAATTCTGAAATAACATTATGTACTATATTTGTAGTATTATCACATATATTTATGTTATTATACAAAATTATAATATAATTTGTAATAATCCAAGACTCGATTCTTGCTCTGAGCGTCGTTATATTTAATTCTTAAAAAAATCTGTAATTTTTGTAATAGATAGTTTTATATCATGCTTATCAAAGGCTTGATAAAGAAAAGCTCATATTTTGCATGAGAAGCGAAGGTTTATTCCCTGCAGAAAACGTGTCCGAATAACACAATCCGACTGAGCCATTTTGTTGAGGCTTTGAAAAATATTATATAACCAAGGAACCAACTAGAGCGACCTGAATTAACGCCAGCAATGCTGCGCATAAAAGATAAAATTAAATTTATGTGTCTCCTCTAATTGCATTACGGGGAGGACTTTATGCAATTGTTCACAACTATTGAACCGGTGCTTGTTACTTGTTGGTGAATGGCTGGCTTTTAATGAGTGTCATTTTTTTCCGGCTCTTACTCTTCCTATATGTCTTAATTCGCAAGCAATACTAAATTTGACATTGGTGGATAGATTAAAGGATAGGTGTAGCAGCAATCATCATCCCGCATTATAACTCATCTGTACGACCAATTCGTCCACAAAAAGCATTTATTCTTAGGTGAAAAATTGTCGGACGATGTTTTTGGTATATTGTATAGATTGAAGATTGACCTACGAGCATATCAATACCTCCTATCCGAAAAATATGTTAATTTTACGTAATACAAATCTGTAATCCGTAATTCTAAACAAAAGACACCCTGGGTAAAAACGATATACAACAAACAGGATTACTCTCTCCCTGATCAAAACTTGTTATTTGCAAGTTCCACAATAGAAAATAAGTTGGAAGTAGTCGCCTTATATCCTCGCGATAATGTTCGTTTCCTGGGCTGGCTGTAATGTGCGATAAAAATACCGTTACCGCGCTTAGCTTGTAAATAGGGCTGCCTGTTTGTTCGATTTCATTGCACAGAGCTTCAGCCATGAATTTGTTTATCTTATCCTTTATTATCATATTTACACTTTCTGGCCCATCGGATTCATTTTTATAGGCTTTTATGATAAACGAGCAATTCATATCTGGATTGGATTGGAGCGCGTGGAGCGCATTTTTGTTATGCCAGGCCCGACCTGGATTGAAATTTATACTTGCGATAAAAAAATAGAGATTATTTTTCAAAAACCGTTGGATCTAACTATACTTAGTTGTTATAATTGTCCAGCATCGCGGTCACCTTTCAATTCATGCACTATCATTTATTTACGCAATAACATGAAAATAGATCTTTCTAGTTTCTCTAAAAGTTACGCAAAAGTTCTAATACAACAAGATTGCCAAAGTCAAGCTATAAATAAGTCTACGATATAACAAAGAAACATTATATCCTTTCAAATTATTTCTATCTGCAGTTGGACTTCATTCAATGACTTTAGATAACTATGTTCATATAATACAATTCATATACATATTACATACCTCGCTTTAAAAGTTTGGAGATAGTATATAGAGGCAGCAATAGCGTTTTTTATCACTTGTTTATAGTACATTTTGCCGGTCTGCCAGCCATTTATCTCTGATGCGTCTGTGGTGGATGATGGATGACGCAAATTAATTTCTTCTGGTTGACAACCCTCGTCACAAACGCGTTTAACGAGCGCTTTAAAGCTATTTATGAAACCGGAACAATGGCAACTTCGCGATTACAACGTATTTGCGCTCTACGATCAAAACTTCCGTCAAAGGAATTAGTCCATGAAAATAGATAATACAAAAATATGATTGTGTTTTTGAGTTAAAAACATATTATAGTGTTATTAAATGAAATAACTGGTTATGGAACTGAGTTAAATAAGAATCATTGGACGAGAACAAGCTCATGGAAGGCAAGCATGTGTGGAAGTCAGATTTAAATTGAACTTTACGTGATTGAGTGGAGATCTCAATCACAATGTCTTTTGTTACTGTATGTCAATATGAATAATAGGTCATTTCTCTTTTGAATAATGGAATTGTGGTATCATAGATCTGGCACGGTGTGAATCAAGTTTAACGGAAAATCATTACTTTACCCCGAATACTGTTTGAAGTCCTAAAGACTACGGCTCGGTTTTATTAAGTAAAACTTAAAGTGGGACAAAAATGAGATCAAACAAATTACATCGGTAACCAGAGATAATGTTTTTCACTGGATGAACTTCTCTAAATCCTTTCCGATTCAGCGCAAAGGACGGACACGATTGATGTCCAATTGAACAAAGGATTTTCAAGATGGATGGCATCGATATTCTAATAAAATGAAAAAATCAGAGAGTTGTTACTCTAAGTTCACTTGTTTTTAAGGGTATAAGTGGCTCAATATAATATATAATTTTAAAGTTAGTTCCCAGACAGAGCAATTTTAAATTAAACATTGAAAATTTCTTTTTAATGCATCCATTCGGTCGATTTAATGGAATATTTAAGTATATGCCAACGATTTTACAATCGATTTGCCTTAATAATGAACACGACACGCGAACGATCTCACATAAATATTTAATGGAAGCCATGGAACACCTGTTTTACTGTATTATGCGACTAAACCGTTTTGCATACTCATCGCTCACGTATAAATTACTGCAGATTATGTTAAAATTTTATGAAGTTTCCCTTTTAGGTACTATCTACTTATAATAAAATGGTTGTACGCAATATAAAACTAGTTTTAAGAAGCATCAAAGCTACTACTCATGGGTAATAATAATTTAAGTGTTCAAATAAAATTATTATAGAAAGATTTCCTGTAGCTAACTATGGAGAAATTTTATATTTCAAAGTCGATTTTGATATCTTCCTATAACGGTGAAAGAATCGTGAGGAAACCTGCATACCACAGATATGTTATATCTTAACATGATTTTCTGCAATATATGTGTTCCGCCCACTCGCCCTAGACCATCATGGTGGCCTTTGGCCTAACTCCATTTAATTCAACTCTCGGTTGAAATGTAGTCTTTTGCTCAGCAATGAGAATGGGCCGATACGGTGCCACAGAGAGGTATCTCTAGTCCGTCTTTTTAGGTAAATAATTTAGCTTCACGTACCTATATGTTTTATCTGGATGATTATTTATCGAAAAGAGATTTTCTTCACCAGGTTTCCTTTTGGCCTGATATTAAATCAGCATAGAAATATGTAACATTCGATCCATCGTCAGAATTATCTAAGATATAAGATATAAGATCAATCAGGTCAACAACCGTTTTTATCCGTGTCCAGTAGTAATTCACAAAATTAAAGCGCCTGTTGGAGGGCCGCCAACATCTGTTTATACAGTATTACTAGAATTGTTTCGTTTTTATAACCGTTGGTATTTAATCTAGACGGAAAAACACGAAACAATTTTTCTCGGAATTGCTGGCGATGCAAAAAATATTCACAATATTTCGTAGCTTATTTATGCGCGTGGCATTGACATTGATCCTGAACTATCGAGGAGATGAAGATGAATACCTAAATGTTGCTTATGGAGACTGCCCATTGAGTTCCGGTCGCACACGCTCAGCATGTAGCTTTTAAAAACAATGACCATCACACATGTCAAGTTGAAGTGACATCAGCGGATATTTTAAAATCAAAACCATCTTGCACTGCCGTCTTGCTATTCGTCCCAGTTGCATGAACTATCTTTGATGATAACTTTAATTTTGATAATGTAATCGCCATATATTTGAGACAAGAGACGTATTTCACATTGCTAATATATGGGATTGACATTTTCAGAGTCAAAGTTATGGGCAAAAGTTATTGCAATGGGGCCTCAAACTTTATGGCCATGACTATAATCAAAAACTATTTATATCTTATTAAACAATACTACGATATAATAACTACTGCAACACACACACCACAATAATATTAGCAAGTCACACCGTCGAGGTTACCAACTGTACCACTAGGTATGAATTATAACCATTAATAAAATGATTAAGTATTCTTTTATGGACCTTGATTACTAATGATTAAATCATGAACTGTGGCTTTCATTATATTTATAAATACATACATGTTACATGCACGTACATGAACTCTTTCCTTCTTTTTCTTTTTCTCTTTTTTCCCTCCGCCTTTTTCCCACAAGGCGTAGGCAGAGGTGCCAGGATACCCACATTTTCCCTTGTATGTTCCGTCCATGATATGATAGGGGGCAAACCTATCGTCATATCGGGCACAAATTCCTGACTCCGGGCTGATAATAAATAAAAAAATCCAATATCACTTTGACCCGGGATTCGAACCCGGAATCTTACTTTTTTACATCTACCGTACAGGTTATGTACACGAAAAATTAATAACAACAACTGCGAAGAAACGGCAGTCGATTTAAAAGCTTATAAAAATGTCTAGAGTCTAGACAAAAGCAAGATTGAACAGGTGTTCCACATACTTCCAGAATGAATGACCTTTTCAAACCTTTTCACGCGTTTTGAATAACCTTTTGATTAATATTTTTCATATGACAGTAAAGGACGGAGTAACTTTTAAAATTAGAATTTAGAATAAAGGCGTAAGATCTAAAGAGAAAATGCTTTGAAGGCTTATGGAAGAAGGATTTGTATATGGAATTGATTTCAGGTATGTAATACAATCTGGGCCAGTTTTAGCGTTATTATAATATTCTGAAGGCGCTCCGTTTAAGATTGCTCGGGCAACCTGGTTGAAATTGAGATGTAAAAGCAACAAAAACCCGACGGTGGCCTTTCTCTTGTACCCTGGTCTGATGCATATGAGTAAGAACAGAACATGCAAAACGCGTAATGAAGTTGTTAATCGTAAAATAAAAATCCTATCCTTAAGCCCATAAAACATTGCGAGAATCCCATACAGAGGCTGGCAGGCGGAACAAGAAGTTTATTTTTTATTGAAAAACAAACACGGGGAACTAATACTGTCTTCTGAAAATAACAATATCGCACCTAAATGATGACATATTTAAATCGGGTCGGACATTCAGGTTTCTTGCCGACGCAAGAGTAAGAGGCCTCCAATTCTTCTTTATATTTCTTTTTGCAATTAAAGGCGAGACGAGCATCCCGTCCGCCTGAAGGTAAGCGGTACGACTGCTTATAAATAGTAGCAAAACCAAACAACACCTTGAATTACAAAGCAATGCTTGGCATTCCACTGCGCTCGCGATCCTGAGACGTCAAACAGCAGTGTAAACGCACTGTTGTGTTTCGGGTTGAAGGGCATTGTAGCCAGAGTAACTAATGGACATATTGAGACTTAACATCTTATGTCTCAGGATGGCGAGCGCAGTGGAATGCCAAGCATTGCTTTGTAATTCAAGGTGTTGTTTGCTTTTGCTACTGTTCATGAGCGGTCGTATCGCTTACCATCAGGCGAACGGCATGCTCGTCTCGCCATTCATAGCAATAAAAAAAAAAAAAAAAAAAACCTAAGATGTTAAGTATCGATATATCCAGTAGTTACTCTGGCTACACTGTCCTTCAATCTGAAACACAACAGTGAACTTACACTGGTGTTTGGCGGGGGAAATAGACATTGCGGTGGTAACTGCCCAGGCGGCCTCTCACATTAGAAAAACCTACCACCAGTAGAAATGTCTACTCAATGACAAAGTCACCAGGAGGTAGACAGGATTTAATTGTTTTGGCGGCATGGTGATTCACTCAGCCACGGCAGGGGGCGCGTGCTACCAAATGTGTTATATCGATCGGGTACTGGCGAGTATTCCCAAGGAGAGCGGCATCCGTAAAGATAATAAACTAAAATTTTACTGCAGCACGTACTGCTGACCCTGTATCGTGATTAAGGTCATAGACAAACAGAAAAACTATATTAGAATTGTCTATTCACCTGTAGAATTTCTAATGTCTGATCGCTCTATGCGATTAGACCGCCCAATGTAGCACTAATGTTTTGTTTTCTAATTTGATATTTTTTTGTTTTTGACTGTCAATAGAAATTAATTGCCTTGTATTATTGTTATCAATTAATCTTGTTTGAGCGGAGATGTTTCAAATTATGATTTATAGAAAAGTCAGTTGTTAGTAGTTTCCAGTTTAAATAATAATAGGCACCAATTTTATTGTGGGGTCTCTACCCCGCCTTGTGTGACTGATGATAAGTGTATTCAGATGTATAACCTGCTGGTAATTTACATCCTGACTAAAATGAGCATTAAGCTTCAGTTTTGAAATTTACTTTTTCTTTTATAACCAAATTTTGTTGTTCTTTGACAATGCCATACAAAACAATTATATATAGATTTAATCGAATTTGTAAGTTTCCTTGCGTGAATAGTTATAATTACAACACGAAGTAACGAATACCTCTGTAGGGCTGACCGCTTAAAAAAGGCGTTGTTCATAAAAATCTTTATACATTCTCCGTCCGAGCACCCTCCATAATGGGCCGAGTGTTCTCGAGACGAGCAGGTTACATAAGAAGTCTTACAGTCATTCTGGGTAACTTTGGACCACTTATGAGACAATTTGCGATATTTAGTCAATAAAATGTATAAAATGACTACACAGTAATCGCGGTTTAAGTGATCTTTTGATGTTGTTAATACCAATTACATTAAATAATTTACAGATTGTATGTGAATCCTGAGATAGAGACAGAAATTGTAGTGGTCCAAAGTTATATTGATTTTGGGGTAACATTAGACCTACATTTTTTCTCGTTCTAAAAACCCGTTTTATCTCATTTTTATACGTTCTGGGTAACATTTGACCATTATAAATGGTTTTATAATCATCGAGTTGCCATTTCGAACAAAGTTTTACTGCAACAGATGAAAAAAATCATACTAACAAGCTTGATGAAGTGAAAGGCCCCATGTTTTTGGTAACGGCTAAGGAACTTACTAAGGTGTTTTTTATAGTTTTTGATAAAATAAAGATTTCAATGTGTCATTTAGAAAAAATCTATAATTTTTGGGCATTATAACAACATGAGTTTCATTGCTTACACACATAATATGAACATACAGATTAAGATCAATCAAAAATGCTACATACTTAGTCTGAGTTGCACAAACTAACTTTGCCTTTGGAACTGTCATCGCCATACATTTGAGTCATATTTGACCTTACGAATGTATGGGATTGACATTTTCAAGGTCAAAGGTATTGGCAAAGTTAGTTTTTGCAATTGAGCCTTAATCAACAATTATATAAACTAGGAACAACAGTCCTAAACACATGTACAAAAAATCAACTATCTTAGCATGAAAATGGACCTTCAGTCAAATATTAGATATTTTTTACTATAAAATTACTCTCTAAAGCAATTACTCTCCCCATTCTAGGCACAAAAAGTCATCCTGAATATTAATCACTTTCCCTTGTCGAGTGATGTTTTCATCCGCTATAGCCTTTTTTAACATTTTTAAATCGGTAATTTTAGTTACATCCGGATTTGCTGGCCATATCCAGCCTCCTTCAAACCTTTTATTCAGCAGCTCACCCAGATTTCAAATGGTGAATGGCTGAATTTTGTGATGCGCCCCGGGAAAAGACTTCCTTCATCTTGAAATACGCAGCATTTGTTTACTTCGTATTGTTCTTTATTGTCTTGAAGTTTGACAAGTTGTCCATTGTATTGATCAACAGTGTACTCTCCAGTGATTACTTCACGAAAATTCCCTATCGGTAACTCTGTCTCATCGGCAGCATTAGGTATATTGGACCGGTCCAATGTTGCCCCAATTTCCTTGATATTCTGGCTTCAAGATTCATTTTATTAATTTTAGAATTGTTAAACGTGGAACACTCAAAAAAATACATTCGAATCAAAAAAACATAATTATACATCACAAAAATGCAAAAACTTACCGGTTTTGGGCTCAAAAACTCACAATACAGATAATTAAACACAGCGAATATTTTTATAGCGTCTGCAAGGCCAGAAAAGATCTGCTGTTTATTTTAACAAGTGACACAGTTTGACTGTCATATATAGTTTTTTTTTCCATGGATTCTACACTTCGTCTTTGGATACTACATGCATTTTAATAAATTAAGTTCTGATACGGATAAAAATAATGAAAAGCGTTTGTTCAGGGTGTGGTCCAATGTTATACCGCTGGTCTAATTTTACCCAGAATGACTGTAATGATAGAAGCTCAATATTACGACGGTGCACCCGCCGAGAGAATTAGTTAAGAAACCTAAATGAAAAGTTTTTATAGGAAACGGATTGGCGAATGTTGGGTTTTTATAAATTATTTATTTTTTGTTATAATACTATCTACCAACGGTAAAGTTTAATTAAGTAAATATTGGAACCGGCTATCAGGACTATATATATTATATATTTTATATGAAAAGCAGCAAGCTAGTTGCATAGTAGATGTATAAAAATAAGGTTTTAACCAGATTATTTCAATATCTTATTGATAATGTAACAAAAACTACCTACATATTTCTGACGTACATAAATTATGATTTATGCTTTACCCAATCTTAGGGAAAATACTGTGCGTTAGACTACATACAGTATACTTTAATTTTGTTCGCTTAAATAATGTACATAGTGTAAAGCTCGTATTGCTAGATGAAGTCGGTAAAACACAAAATATTTGCCAGTAATTCTGTTGAAAAAAATCATTTTTACCTGAAAAATAAATTCCACAAAAAACGGGAAATGGCCAAGTGTAACTCGTGAAAAATCTAGGAGTGTTACATTTCCCGGCTCCGGCTACTTGAAGCTTAAATATTAAACGCGGTATTTGGACGGCGTGTGAAATTGCGTGTTTCGGTCACACGAATGAATCATCACTTGAAAATGGGAGGAGGTGGAATAAATTTAAACCCAACGCTTAATAATTAATGATTGAGTTTGCTTAAAACTATTTATAATTGGTCAGTTCCGCAGACACGAGTAGAGTGTGTAGTAGATTTACAAAACTGTCGATTTACCTAACATATTTCAGATCAGTTCAGGATGTTTCCGATGAAATTGCTTTAAAACTTTTGACGATGATGTGATTTATTTCTTGCAAATAATAATACGAATTTTCTAATTACTTTCGTGGTTAGAAAATCAGCATTTTGGATTGACATATATAAAGATATTTATAATAGAACATTTTCACATGAAAAATACAAACAGGGTAATTTTTTATTGATAGCCATAGCCTAGTTGGCATCAGACCATACAGAGAAATAAGAGATTTGAAATTTGATCTTAAAGCATACACTGTCGAAAGTTACGTGAATATTGATTGTTATTTGTCACTCTCTATAACGGTGACAGCAAATATCTTGATGAAACCTGCATACCTGAGCGATCTCGACAACAATTTTAAGATTGTGAAGCCTGTCTACTCATACAAGACTAGCGTGGTCAATGGTGGTGGCCTGAACCTCTCTCAATCGTAGAGTAGCCTTTATTATCAGTGGCGATGAAGAATTATGGCTAAAAAGGAGGATGAATAAATGCTTATAATCCCAGAAACATATATTTTTGCAAAGCGCATAGAATTAGCATGCCTAAATGTTTTTGCCTTCAATTGTGTGCATATCACACAATGAACTTATTGTTTTATGTGCTAGTACTGGTAGTGGTGGTTATGTTTCCAATGTTTTTATAGGAATGAATGGTGAGTCGAGCATGCTATTCGCCTGATGGTAAGCGATACGACCGTGGAAAGTAGAAAAACCAAGCAACACCATGTATTACAAAACAATTCTTGGTATTTCACTGAACTCATCATCCTGAGAGATGATGAGAGAGATGTTAAGTCACAATGTGTCCTTTAGTTTAGTTTATAACCATTTTGCGCCATGGCTGATAAATCCTTGGGATAAATCTGGGATAAGACTAGACTTCGCTTTATCCAACACAAACCAACATTTCCCAAAAGATTCCAAACCATGCCAACATTGCGTTTCGACATAATCGTGAATATATTTCAATAGTCGAGGAAATCATAAATACAAAAGCAACATTTCAGCAGAGAGTACGCAATAAAAAACTATTAACCCTCGAACGTATCCTAAAAAGTTCGTTGCCATGAAATCAACTAGCACATGACGTCACTCGTGTTGTCATTTGGCATGTTTTGAAACTACGCTCCATAGATCTACTAGAATTGCTAGCATCTACGCTCGATTTACTACACAATACAGCTTAGCCGGAATGGAAATGAATTATATCTAATGTTTAACTATAAACGCTGCAGCATAAACTAAAATATACACGTATGCTCCATATCCTCGAGATTATAATAACTATCATAGTATGGAATAGGGCAAACTAGACGGGTGGAATTTCAAGGTGTACCTATAGCTATAAAATTTTTGCTGGTACTGGATACTCAAATTCTTCGTACTGCTTCTACAGTAATTCACTCAAGTGTGTCGCGTTCCGAGTCCACCGCAGAATATCCAGTTTTTAGGAGATCGACACAATTATTGCGATTGACTCGTGTTGGTGATATATTACGAGGATTGTATTGCACGCCATCACATAGTACTGACGTTGTCAAGCCAGTTTAAAAAGGGTTTTAGTGTCTTATGCAACCTGATTTAGTACAAGTGCCGAAAAGAGCAATCAATCCCTTTAATACAAAGTGACCACCTACGATAATATACACTTATGAAATTATACTTTGAGGTAACATTATAGTGATAATGGTGGGGGATGATAAGGATAGACTTGGGCTTGGTTAACTAACTGATTAAACCAATCATGGCAACAAAGGAAACCTATCTTATTGTAAATCCAGATAATAGGGACATCGTAGTTTTTCAAAGCCGATTTTTTTATTGCAATGAATGACGAGACGAGCGTGCCGTTCGCTTGGTGGTAAGCGGTACGACCGCTCATGAACAGTAGCATAACCAAACATCACCTTGAATTACAAAGCAATGCTTGGCATTCCACTGCGCTCGCCATCCTGAGACGTAAGATGTAAAGTCTCAATATGTCTAGTAGTTGCTCTGGCTACAATGTCCTTCAATTCGAAACACAACAGTGAACTTACACTGGTGTTTGGCGGGGGAAATAGACATTGCGGTGGTAACTACCCAGGCGGCCTCTCATATATGAGAGACCTACCACCAGTAACTTCACCAGGTATGTATTATGAAACCAATACCCCATTTTGATCTCATCTTTTTTCCTGTCCTGGTATATATATCGTCCTGATATTCCCGTCCCGATTTAATGGATTGACAACACATCTATGATCCAAGCGCAGTATGTTCACGGGCGGCAGTGATCACATACCATCAGGTGAGCTGTTCACTCGTTTGCCGGACCTATTGTGAAAATAAGACCTGGTGAAGTAGGCTTTCATTCATTCAATATACATCGAAAATGTATAACTGAGTATAATATGAAAAGATTTTAGGGATACAAATATTTTTCCTATTTATTAATTAAATCAAAATCAAATACTACTAGCATCTAAACAAATTAAAATCTATATAAATAATAAATCTAAATAAAAATTGAACGGGAGCTGGACAAATAATTACATACATACTTCCATTTTATTATTCGTTAATTTTTATAAAATTAATTGTTGTCTCCATATTATTTTATGGCACTTACAAGCTGGCATTCTATTCTTATTTCGAGAGGGCTGTCTTTGTTTACATTTGCTATCTCATAGATACTAAAAATAACTTTTCTGTGAATCATGTCATTATTTTGAAATAGCTGCTGTTTACGCCCATTCAATTCGACATGGTTAAATAATTTACAATAAAAGTGCCGTTTTGTGTTACGTTCTTCATATTCAATTCTTGTGAACAGACAGACATTGCGATGTATTGTAATCCTAATACATATCATTCTGAATGGCATACATAATTAAAAGAACATAACAAAAATGTGTTTATTTAGAGTACGCGTTACGCCTTGAACCAAGAGTAAGGACAAAATAAAATTTTAAAAGCAGATCATGCAAAAACCTCTTTATGTATAACGCTTTTATGTTCACTTACTTCATTCACTCATAATAATAATAACGAACACTACCGCCTCGTAAAACCCCGCGCACCTTTTTACATGATAAACAACCTTAATTAAAAAAATTGCAGCACTCCCCCACGCACACGACAAACGTCACATTCAGCCAGGATTCAATTATTTATTATTAATTTATACTACGCATACCGATTTCATTTCAGTCTCTTTATGTCTCTCGCGATCTTGCACTACACAGGCTGAATTATTTTCTTAGCAATACAAAATTACATAGAAGACGCTTTTATTTACAGTATTTCATATTTTTTATTCATGGCTGTATAGAGGCACGGGTCGGCGACGCGCGTTTTTTATTATTCGAAATTCAAATGAAATTAACCTCAACACAGGCATATCAGCCCGGGCACGGGCGGTAACTGAAACTGAATACAGCTTACACGTGCTGCCATCTACATTGGGGTATCGATGTTTCACAGATAATACCCCACTACGAGGATACTGCGTTTAGATATTGCAAATATGCTCACGTTAATTTACGTCCATGCGGTAATTCGAATCATATTTTGCCATTAAAAACAAATAATAAACGACAGGCGTAAGACGGAAAATGTGAGTAGTAGGTACGCCACATGGACGTAACATAGTATGCCATTGTACATGTATTTATCAAACGAATTTTACCTTAATTCTACCCGCTAGCTGACAACTGTAAAATATCTGATTAAAGTGTCTTTCGTGTTTTTCAAAATATAAACTACAAATTTAATATTATATAAACAAATTGCAGTTGCTTGAATACGCTCATAGCTTACGATAAATATTTAAATTGCTTGCTGTAGCAACCGTTGCGAAGAACAATGCTAAATACAATGTAACAGATTTGATACGAATTCCAGTCTTCTAACCTAACCTAACCTAACCAAAGGAAGTCCACTGCTGAACATAGGCATCACCCAACGATTTCCAAAGTGACCTATTGGCTGCAGCTTGCATCCAACAACGTCCCGCGACCTTTACTAGTTCGCCTGACCAACTTGTGGATGGACGTCCTACGCTGCTCTTGAGCACATTTTGGCTCCATCCGCTCTCCGCGCTACGTGCCCCGCCCATAGCCACTTCAACTAATTAATCCGCTGGACTATGTCGGTTACGTAATTACGTTAGTTCTTACGGATCTCCTGATTCGATCGCGTGGGGATACAACGAGCATAGCTCTCTCCATAACTCGTTGAGTGACTTTGAGCCTCCTAATGAGGCCCATAATGAGAGGCCACGTCTTGGTCGCTGACTGGCAACACACAACTATCGAAGACTTTCGATTTACGGCACTGAGGTATTTTGAGCGAGAAGACGTCACGTAGTTTGCCGAACGCTGCCCAACCGATTTGGATTCGGCGATTGACCTCTCTCTCTCTCTAAGTTGGACCTACCTAACCGGACCACTTGTCCTAAATAGACATATTCGTTTATAACTTCGAGAGTCGAGCCCCCAACTTCGATGGGGTAAGCACAACTTTGACATTCGACATGACGACATCTTCGTTTTGTCCATGTTCATTTTAAGAGCCACCTGCTGGGAGACTTGATTTAAGTCTTCCAGCTACGGTCTTTCAGGGAATCTGCAAAACTACTATAACGTCGTCACATTGAAGGCGAATGATATGCTCGCCGTTAAAGTTGATGCCGAATCCTTTCCACTGCAAGAGCTTGAAGGCGTTTTCCAGCGCGACAGTGAATAGTTTCGAAGATATGATATCTCCCTGTCTCACGTCTCTGTGTCGTAAAATAGCCTTTGTGCTCTGATATAGTACTCGGACCGACATGGTGGCGTTGTTGTATATCCACTTCAACACTTCAATGAACCAATAGTCGATGTGGCACCGATAGACAGACCAGGTCTCGATCAAATCAAAGGCTTGCTCATAGTCCACAAACGCTAAGCAAAGCGGCAGGTTATATTCCTCTGTTTTTTGTATAACTTGCCGAAGCGTATGAATTTGGTCTATGGTACTAAAGCCTTGTTTGGGAGGCTGGAAGTAATAAAATCTGCGTTCGAGACGATTTGTGATGACCCTCAAAAACAACTTAAAGACATGGCTCATGAGCGAGATGGGCCTGTAGTTCTTCAGCAAAGTGTTATCACCTTTTTTGAAGAACAGGACCACCACGCTACTGCTCCTTGCCTCCGACGTTGAGCCCTCGAGGAGAACAGAATTGAAGAGCCTCTGATGGACTTTCAGTATTGGCGTTCCGCCCGCTTTCAGAAGCTCTGAAGTGATTCCGTCCTCGCCTCGACCCTCGAAATTAGCTTATTGACAAACATTCTGAAGCCCCCGTCCTGCTCAATTTTCTCTTGAATGCTCACAGTATTGTGAGCACGCGCATCGTGTCTCAAGGACTTCCATATCTGTCTATTGAGATTGAATTGGTATAATAACGCTGAGATATGAACGTACGTGATATATGAATGTGACGGGATTACGCGGATAAATCAATAAAAAAAGTTTAATTTATAATTATTTATTATATTCTTGTAAATACTGCAAAAAGTATAATCATTAAGTATAGGTGTAAACAGGAAATGTAAAAATAAAAATATATAATTTAACAGACAGAAAAAAGGAAGTTATCTTTACAATTGACTTTAAAAATATTTTGGCACCATAGGAATGTTTGTAAATGCGGTGGAATTCCAATACAATTGCCGAACGCCTTACGATTCGCCATCCTGAGAATAGTAATGATTTTGAATTAGCCCAGTTTCATTTCATCACAGTAGATAAACTTTTATGCGTTGCACATTCTCCTAAACGAAGATCCTGAATATTTATAGTAAGTTTTAGGTATACAAATGTATTATTTAAATTTGCTTTGAATGCGTAGAATAAATTTATTTGAGGCGTTACGACTAAATGTCCAAGGAAACCTTACTTTCTGTTAAGAGGAAGCTCACCAGTAAAAAGCGAGATAATGTGTCTGCACAGCGTCAACCAATCCCAGATGAATGATTATACTGATAAACTTTAATAGGTACCACAAAACTCCCTTTTTTCGGAGTGCCGTTAGTATTTTAATATCCAGTTTTAGAACGGATCACTATGACAAATATGCGCCTTGTAATTCTAATGTATTATATTCAGGTATTCATTCCATTCTTTACTAACACGTTAAAATTTGTAGGGTAAAACATTAATAAAAAAATTTAATTTTTCTTACAATTGAGAATTCCTTTACAGTACCCAAATAGATTTACTTCAATCCTGCTTCTGTCTCCGTAATATCACTTCCATTTTAATACCTATAACTATTATAAGTACTACCACCAAGCTAAGCAACTGTTACTCAATGTCCCTTGATCGTCTTTTACGCCTTCCCAGGAAAAAATAAATAAAAAGCAATGTAATTCAATATTTATATTTAGATAAAATGGTGACACATTAATTATAAAAGAGATATAATACAAAATTGTTTGCGTTCACACGAATGCGTGGCGGTCAGTTCAGTTTGTAACACGTAACGCAACATCTAACTTAAGGTATTCGTCGAAATATCTACTTATTTTAACCAAGGTATAGAGTTTATAAAGTTAGTGCGTGAAGAGAAAGAAGCTTGGCTCTACTAGATGTCATCTGATTATAACTTTTTGACAGTGCTAGTCATATGGTCTTGTCCTGGCACTATTTTACATGAAAATGTTTTTGGTGGGATGAAAATATATTTTCTTGAACTTTCGCCCGCGGCCTTCGAAAGTTAAATCTCGTTTTACCTGGGACGTCGTAAAAGTAGACCAAGGGACAAGTCAATAAGTACTATCCGATTGGATTTTGGAATAAGCAACATAGCTATATTTTGTACATCGCATAGTCATATACTGCAGATATAAGTCCAACGGAATCTAGAGAGAAAATATCAATTGATGTCCGACACCAACTCTATATTTCTTAAAAATGGCACTACTGATTTAGTAAAGTGTATCCCAATTACCGTGTGGTATATTTCATTAACTCTGTCATAATGTCAAGGAAATTATAAGAGCCAATGGATGTAGGAAGCTAAAGACCGGGAGATATGGAGGAGATTCAGGAAAGACCCCGGCTTCAGAGGAGGTCAACGCAAGGGTATCTACAAAGCACAGATCAACGTATATACATGTATAGGTACCTATAGTATCCAATCGGTGGTATACAAACATATAAATAAAACAAACTGCAATTGGGTAACAGTACAGCCATTTACGGTTAATCTCCCGGACTTTTTACATTAAGTCGAATTCTCAAACTTTACCTTTCCACGCACTATTAAAAGATAGTTTTCAACTACTGAGAGGGCTTAGGACATTGTCCAACTGGCCTATCGCGACTCAAATTATTAATTCCAATCTGGGTTGCCATATTTCAGTGACGTCACGTGTTACTAGCTGATCTAATTACGGAAGTACATCTACGGGTTGCCAGCTTCTACGAACTGGTAGATAAAGCTACACTCACATGAACGCACTGACTCGGGATTTATAAAGCCTTAAAACAATGGCGGCGCGCGGACCTCGCAGCTGGCAACACACGAGTGTTGTGCGAACACATCGATAATGAGCGAGAACAGCGAAGCAATTTAAACCATTCATTTTAGAGTAATTAGAATTTTATTATTTATCTTAACGAACTTTATTTTACGACGATTTATAAAATTAATAGTTTTAGTACTCATACTCATTTTATAACAATTTTAAACTGCCACGATACTCTCGCAAATATGCGATATATGAGGTATCAAGTGAACAGGTTTTTATAAACCTTACTGGTAGTATAGTTTTGATTGGAATGTGTAATATTTCGATAAATTATGAAGGTTGTAAAAAAACCGAGGCTTTACGCAACGTGTAATAAAAAAAAACCTTTACACTCATTTTTTACATTTGTCACTAAGAACCAAACACACAAAGGCGCATATTTTTGTATTACCTTGAAAATGGCAAATTTCAAAAATAATTATCCATTCTGCCTTGTAGTTTAGTCTCGTGTGTTAGTCCGCGCGCCGCCACACCTCACACCTCGCACATAAGTTACGAACACGCCCGCACACAACGTATATTACACTTGCATCAGTCTATCTGTCCGTACGTTACACTATCATACCATGTTGCGCCCGTTGTCGCCCGCTATCCTGTCCACCACCTGCGAACAAAATGTTTAGTAATTAAAGTGCATATTTTTAATAATTAAAACAGTCACGTGATCCTAAATATACTTTAGTCTAACGGCCTTATCCATAGACACTTTATAAACCTATTTTAGTTATCGATTTTTTTTATTGCTTTGGATGACGAGCATGCCTTTCGCCTGGTGGTAGGCAATACGACCGCTCATAAACAGTAGCAAAACAAAACAACATCTTGAATTACAAAGCAATGCTTAGAATTTCACTGCGCTCGCCATCCTGAGATATAAGACGGAAAATCTCAATATGTCCAGTAGTTACTCTAGCTACAATGTCCTTCAATTTCTTTAAATCACAGTCTAGTAGTACTGTCTTGGCCTTTCCAATCTATCAAAGCTATCAACACAGACTACATGATGGCGCCAATACTTAATGATCCTCCGTCAATCACTTACCCCTCTGATGATGGGCAGGTTGAGCACGGAACCGAGCACTGGCACCATCCTTAAGAAATTCACGGCCGACGGCAAGAAACCTCTGCAATACAAAAATATATGATAGTTAGTATTTTACTTGAAACAAATGAAATAAATTGGTAAAACTCCATCCGAATACTAAAGGTTACTACAAACAAAAGACGCAGGCCCGACGAAAAAAAAGAAAGAATCATGTCGGCGGCAAGCGCTCGCTCGTGTTGCCCGGCGACACTCAACAAAGTCTTAAAAATGTTCATATCATGTCGGGCCGGCGACATGTAGCAAACAAAGTTACATGACTTGCAAATATTGAGCCAACAAAAAGCCGGCGGGCGGCGGCTTCGGCATTGTAGTGCGCTTAAAAATTTATATTAATTTAACTGGGTATTTGACTCATTTTATTAGTATTTTATTGCATCACAGTTAAGTTATTTCAAACGTAAAATATAAAGAATGTTATAAAAAATCTCACATGTACTACAACACATATTTGTGACGTCAACCTTGTTAATGTGTAACGCTTACAGACAGAGGTTGCAAAACACACTCCCATTCATAACTTTACAGTTATCGGTTTATTTTTAAACCATTTTGTAGGTATGTTTTCCCAGAGTTTTTATATTAAGTAATATAACTGTAAGGTGCTAACACCCTACATAGAGCTGCGCTGTGTCAGCGCTTTACGCCACACGTATTAAATATAATAATTATACCAGTCAATTCACATGCGGTCGTTGACCGGCTCGCGTGTCCTTATTACAATTACCATTTATCACACCATTTAGGCTAGTTCCGTTTAAATAAACCATAGTTCACGAAAAACCATTTTCTCTACATTTACGAACCATATATAAATCCTTGTACGGACAACAAACCCCGTAAAATAACATAATATATTGAATATAATAATACGAAACTTCAAACTATTCAAGAGCAAATATCGCAGACTCTATGGTAAATCAAAAAGAGAAGTTTTTCATCCAACATCATCATATACATGAGTAAATAAAAATACGTACCTAAACAGTAGTAAGAACCCGTACATCTCAGCGATCATGCCGACCATGGGCCAGCCCAGCAACACAATAGTGATCCCGCCGAAGAACGCCAACGAAGCCTTCATTTTGTGTCGTTGGAAGAAGAAGAAGAATGTTCGCTGCAGACCAATCACGCAACCCAGACCGCTTATAAACAGAATCTGTGGGCATGACCACGACACATACTTGATAATGGAAATATGACATTATTTAACTACATGTAACACACACATGTACACAGTAAATTAAAATACTTTGAATTTGTAGAATTTGGAGATCAAAATGCACAATTTAAAAGAACAATATTTTTGTGTAAATGACTTAAATGAAAATAAAGTATAGAGTGATTGTTTAAAAATAGTGCACGATTTTCTGTTATGAGACTCTGTGGTTTGTATAAATATTACAGTGTCTCCAACAATCTGCCTAGTGCATAGTGGTTAAAATATTGAAGTGCTTGTTAAGAATTAATTTTCATACGTAGTTCATGGCATAAAAATTACATGAGTAGCAAAATATTTGCAAATATTGTAGAAAAAATCTGTAAGACATAGCTAAAGCTTGCCTCTGTGGGACAGTTGGTAGTATGACGGCTGTAAAATGTTAGGCCATACATACAATCTCCTCACCAAGACAAATATTTTGGTGATCCACACGTATTTGTTTCGATTGTCTGGGTGTTTATAAGACTGACAGTCTCTTGTAGTTTCTGATTCCCACAACTCAATCATAGTGTGGGGTCAGGACTATGTATGTGACTTATGGATGTATTTTTTATATATTTCATGATAATGACATGGCTACCCATACAGTACAGTACAGTAAGGGGTACTCACATTGCCGATAGCCAATAAACCCTTGTCAAAGAGTAGAAGTACACCCAGGAACAGGAAGGTCATTCCGAAGCCTGCCAGGCCGACTCCAATTTCTAGAACACCACACAATCATACAATTACAAGCTATATATACACACATACATGTAGGGTTTGAATATTATGATGAGAGATGAGTAGAATGAAATGTTAGACGAATTACTGATATAGAATATAGTCTGTGTGAAAGAGATGACAAATGAAAGTATTTATAGATGGAAAGAGTTACATGATTAAGATGTGGAAAAACGGAATAGGAGAGAACTTCATGCAAGACGGTGGATTGATGTTCAAGATGATGGATAAAGACACAATCAAAGTCGCAAATAAAGACTACCAAATGATATTAAAGATTATCTAAGCCATCTTCCTTTCATTTGAATCAAGGCGGAACTACTTCCATATTAATTATCATCATGCCTGAATCCTATAGAACTAGGCAAACACAACTTTGCTTGGTCCTGGAATATTACTTTTGCTGTACCCACTTTCATCTTTACTTTTTAATGCTTTCTTGTTAGCTCAAGTTACTTTTTACCTTACCCTTGTTTAGAGTGTTAGCAATTCTACTGTACATCAGTTGTTTGGTGGGAAGAATGCCTACAAATTCTACCACCCACTCTCGCATTGCTTATATGCATTTAATATTTTTCTATAATGTAATAAAATTTTTTATAAATATTTTGGACATCCTAGATAAATTCTGTATCATTACTTAAATTTAATAAAGACAATGAACAAAGTTAACACAGCTGAAATGTTGGGGGTTCTAGAGGATTTTTGTAGTGAGACAACCGACCATAGTGAATGCAGTATATTTAATAATTATTAAAATATAAAACTTATACAACAATGTGCACTCCAGTAAAAGTACTTACATAGCATAAATCAATATAAAGTAGTGTACAAACTAAGAAGTAAAAGTTAGGGAGCATATATACACTTCACAGCACACAGATAGCATAAATGATTTCTGTTCAGTTTTAATTAGTAAGCAAATTTAAAAAAGCTGTTAAAGATTTTGTGGTGATGATGAGATATTGAATAAGATAACCACAATAATAAAGTTGACTTCTTGACTAAATAATAATATATTTGCTAGCATAGGACTTATGAGGGTCAGACAGGTGCCAGGTGGTAAAACCTTCATAATTGAGACTTGATTTTATTAAAAAAACAAGTAAAAAAATATATAATTAAAAATATTTTTTAGAATTAGGATCAATTGTTTTCAGCTTTTAAACAATATGATTATCAAATTTAAATAATAATTATCTCCCTAGTTGATTACGTTAACTATTCTGGGAACTTTAGGGTTCCATTAATTGATAAATACAGAACTTCACGAAAATATAGTACACGTAAATTAATATAAAAAACTACTCACTCTGAGTATCCGTTATTTCGATCATGATGAAAGTTTATGAATTTTCTTTAATATGAACGTTTTAGGTCGTTTAATTAACCCTAATAATAAATAAATTAGGTATACAACAAACTCATAACCTATTACTCCACGTCATTTTTAAGACTATCATTTGACAACTGTCAAACAAAAAGTCAATAGTAAAATGAAAATCAATGTCTGGAAACAGCAACACAAAATAATTTATAAAAATTACCCCAACTCGTACCCCAAATGCTTCATATTTTTCAGTATATATTTAAATAATGATAGCAATGAAAGTACGGAAAGATATACTATCTTTAATCTTATAAATCGTGATGCAATAAATCGGAGTGAATCGAAACTCACACAGGGGTGAAAAGAAATAAATTGGTGCAGTGAGTGGTTTGGTTTTATGAAATAAATGTATAATTAATATATATATATATTATTACAACACACAATTGGTATTTTTGGAATGTGGAGGAATGCAGTCGTTTAATTGTCGTTTAATTTCCATCTTACAATTTAATATTTAATATTTCATATTTTACAGTTAATCTTGGTTCACAGGTTTCGTTTCTACCTACTCTTTTGTTTGTGTAATTTCGATTTCAACTCTATTCACAGCAGAATAAGGTTCAGTACAACCACAGATTATTACAGTACAACTTTTTTGTTTATTGGTCTATGTTCCTTGCGTTACGTGCCCGGCCCACTGCCACTTCAACTTGCTAAATTAGAACCGAAGAATCGAAGGTCTACCATTTAGCGTAAAGAAAATACATTGCTTAACTGTATATACAGGGCACCAAATACACATTGACGATTACTAGTTCAAGTGAGCTCTCCACGAGCTACCACAATAGATAAACACAAATAAGCTCTTTACAATAAAATATAGAGCAATAAATAAAGGAACACAAATAATACATTTCGACAAATCTGGAACTTAAAAAAGAAAACTAAATGTGTTTCGTTTTTCGAATAATTGGATTTAGCAGTCTTCCCAAACAACTTACCTGTTGCTTACCCACTTCCATAGTCCACAGGGTAACTTGAATATAACAAATAATAACAATCTCAAGTAAAATAATTGCGTTCAATGGTTAAATTAAATAATAGTTGCCATGTGGTTCTAATGCATGATATTGTTTTCCAAATGATTGGGATACCGGTAATTTTGGGAGGTTAGCGGCGGTAATAAAAAACACTACATAATTTCCTAAACATTCTGTATTTATGCAAAACAGTTTTTGAATCAAACATTTAGAGGTTGGTAGCTACACTAAGACTTGTAGTTAAGCTGAATAAAAAGATTTTATAATGCACTTCTTTACGACCGTTTTCCAAATTCTCGGGCTTCTTGTAAAGTCTCCGGTAATTTTGCATTGAGCGTTTCCGGTAAATAGTATGATGATAAAAGTCCAAGTAGGGAAATCCCACTTAATATTGCTGAAGACACGTGCGTCCCATATCGATGGCCCTGCAAGCCAACCAAATAAGTAATATATTAATAAAATAAATTTTAGGCGCACACTGGAGGATTCCCAGATATATGATACTCACAATGTAAAACACATAGGGTGCTATTGACCCTGCTCCGCCAGAAATTACGTTACCCAATGACATTCCGGATTGTCGTAGACGCGTAGGATAAAGCTCCATATTCAACAAATTTATTGTATAATACGCTACCGTAATTGAAAACCTATTAACGACGCCCAAAAACGTACTTACCCATCCATAATTTAACCACCAGAATGACTCTGTAAAATCAACAGTTATGTTATTCTTCTATATATCCTCTATTATAATTATAAAGATATTGATTCATACCTAAATGCTGCAAACCAAGTATTATCCATAGTACAGCTGTTAGTCCATAAGAGGTTACGCCGGTATAGCGTCGGCCTAAGTGATCTACAAGCCAAGCAGCAGAAAAATGCGCAGGCACTTCAGCCAGCGCCTGCCATGCAAATTCCAAAAAGGGATTTCCATCCGATTTTTCACCAGACGTCATCAAACTGACTGTGTAACTCATAGACACAGAAACCCTGATAAGAAGACACAAGACATAATAACCGAAAAAATTAAAGGGCGTGGAATATTCTTCGAAATCTCATTTTTAAATTAGTACTTCACTATTGAACAAAGCAAGTCTCGCTTTATTTAATTCTATTCCTGTAACTTGTGATTTATTTATACTATAATAAAAATGTTTTCTTTTTTTAATTACCACAAACATAGCTGCAAAATTGTATTAATTGCTAGTTCTCTGCTAGAAAATAATTCCAGCGGTCCTAGATCTTCCTTTTTGGCGATCAGAGATTCAGTGAGAATTTTATCTTCAGTTTCACTTTCCAAGACTAAATTATTTTCTTTTCCTATCTTCTTGAGTTCCTTAATACACAATTTGGATTTTTTATTGACCCACAGCCACTCAGGAGATTCAATGATTTTCCTATAAAAAAAATGCTATGAAAACCTTGAATAACAATGTGCAAAGGGATCACATCACAGATTTACTCACCAAGAAAATATTAGAAAGGGGATCTGGGTCAATGTGGTGAGAATTAAAAATGGCTTCCAGTCTTTTAACCACCAATATAATAAAGGCATCATACAAATCCCAAAACTAGATGCAATCAGGCGGTATTTCGCTATTCTTGAACGTCGTTTAGGAGACGATGTTTCTATAGCTATTAATGAAACGCTTTGCAATGCTGAATACGATGGAAAAGCAGCAATTAAACAACCAAATACAAACAAACTGTATGAATGACTATTAAATATAGATACTAGTCGCCCAATCACAAGAAGAGCCAGAGATATTATATATGATGGTTTACGACCATATCTGCAATATAACATCATATTATTAGTACTTTATCGTCACATACTAGGTGATAGAGATAGACGTATTCACAAAAAAAACATACGCATCACCAAACCATCCGAAAAATAAAGAACCAATTGTTTCACCTATCTTCGTATAGGCGAAAACATTCGCCTGATATATTTCATTGTCGCAAACCCAATTGTTTTGCGACGGCACAGTACTTCCGTACCAAGTAGTATCGTAAATATATTCATTACATTCTGAAAATTATAAAGATGTTAACAGCATTGATAAGTTTATTAATCGGCTTTAATATTGATGGATGATACGAACCGGATGTTTTATTTTCGCTGATGTATGTTATAGTACATTTACCAAACTGGATGTTTTCGTCTGAACTGGTGGACCTGTAACAAGCGATTGACAATTAATAAAAACTACTTCTTCTTGTAGTGTCTTTCTAACTAGAAATGGTTAGTTATTAATGAATAGCCATTAAGAAACAAAAATATATTTTTTTAACTTACGGTAATAATATTTGTTTCTTTTTATCAATAGCAGAAACATTTTCATTATTTTGTGGAAGGGTACATGTATGGGGAATCAACGTAAGTGCCAAAACAATATTGTTATAGGCTATACACCACAATGAAGACAAAACTATTATATAAATAATATCAAATTTCTTCTGAAATCTCCCATACTGTCCTACTTCTAATAGAGCACATTTATAAGGTGAATCCGTATTCATGTTTTTCACTGATACGTCCCGTTGCGGCGTCGCGTCGATACATTTACGATGTCTTCCGTCATGCAGTAATGACTGTTTAGATAAAGAGAGCCGAGAAGATAAGAAAATTATAATTGCCGAGAAAATTATGCAACAAGTCTGTTTCTGTATCAACTCATATACTTTGCACTGCAGGGCAAAGGCCTCCTCAGTAGTTTGAGAGTTCGATGGGGAGGGATTATGTCATAGTCCACCTCCCTGCCCGGGATATGCCGGACTTCACGCACTAGGAATTCGTGAAAATCAGCAATTTTTGCCGTTACATTACGTGGTTATTGGCAATCCCTACAGACAGGGTTCATAAAAGTCAGAGGTGTTCACTGAGATTTGAACCCACGGCCACCGTGGCAGCAGCTGTGTCCTGTGCTTTGCCAACATGCCACCACACGCTTAATAGGGCTATATATTATACTTTAATGTACATTACAACCATTGAAGTCCCCAGCTAAGCTACTCGTCTAAAAGTTACAATTGGACTTTACACACCATATAACTTTTACATTTCACATGACACATAGGCATACTTATTATGAAAGACCGCGGGTTCGATCCCCACTCTGAAACAAAATAAATGTTTGTGAAGAAGAATATTCCGTTTAAGGTTGGCGTCCACATTTCCGCATCATACGTATCGGACGTACGATGCGAATCAGTGGATATAAAACAGTGCTGAATCATTAGGAATACATGAATTCTTATTAAAATAACACGTTTTATTTTCCAATTTTTTCTTTACAATAAACCAAGATCACTATGCAGAACAGTTTTGTAACGCAATAGCATTTATTTGAATAATTAGTAGGCCTCTGAGTCGTATTAGACCAGGGCCCCACAATTTCATGGTCCGTTTAATGCGATGCGTCTGATACGAACGATGCGAATACCTGGGCACCTGCCTTTATAGGCCTACGTGAAAAGGAAAATTCTCACCAAAAGCATTAAAGTATCTTTTGTATCTTTATCTTTTGTAATATGCTGAAACAAATCCAAAAAGAACACAAAGTGTGGTGTCTCATTATCGTTCTCATTACCAAATTGAGCTCTTAATTACCATTATATTATCATTGTTATGATTGACCTTTTCTCACATTTAACACCTAATTTAATACTTGATCATCATCATATCAGCCACAGGAAGTCCACTGCTGAACATAGGCCTCCCCCAAGGATCTCCACAATGACCTGTTGGAAGCGGCCTGCATCCAGCGACTTCCTGCGACCTTAGTCAGATCGTCCGTCCACCTTGTAGGCGGGCGTCCGACACTTCGCTTGCCTGTACGTGGCCTCCACTCGAGAACCTTTCGGCCCCAACGGCCATCGGTTCTACGAGCTATGTGCCCGGCCCACTGCCACTTCAACTTGCCAATCCTATGGGCTATGTCGGTAACCTTGGTTCTCCTACGGATCTCCTCATTTCTGATTCGATCTCGTAGGGAAACTCCGAGCATAGCCCGCTCCATGGCTCGTTGAGTGACTTTGAGCCTTTTAATGAGGCCCACAGTGAGAGGCCACGTCTCGGTGCCGTATGTCATCACTGGTAACACACAACTATCGAAGACTTTCGATTTTAGGCACTGAGGTATTTTGGACGAGAAGACGTCGCGAAGTTTCCCGAACGCTGCCCAACCGAGTTGGATTCGCCGATTGACCTCTCTCTCGAAGTTGGACCTGCCTAATCGGACCACTTGTCCTAAATAGACATATTCGTCAACAACTTCGAGAGTCGAGCCCCCAACTCCAATGGGGGTGGGCACAACATGGATATTCGACATGATCTTCGTTTTATCCATGTTCATTTTAAGACCCACCTGTTGGGAGACTCGATTAAGGTCTTCGAGCATAGTGCTAAGGTCTTCCAGCGATTCTGCCAAGACTACAATATCGTCGGCAAATCGAAGGTGAGTAATATACTCGCCGTTGATGTTGATGCCGAATCCTTTCCACTGCAAAAGCTTGAAGGAATTTTCCAGCGCGGCAGTGAACAGTTTCGGAGATATGACATCTCCCTGTCTCACGCCTCTCTGTAGTGGAATAGCCTTCGTGCTCTGATCCTGTACTCGGACCGACATGGTGGCGTTGTTGTATATACACCTCAGCACTTCGATGTACCGATAGTCTATGTGGCACCGCTGAAGAGACTGTAGCACTGCCCAGGTCTCGATCGAATCAAAGGCTTTCTCATAGTCCACAAACGCTAAACAAAGCGGCAAGTTATACTCCTCGGTTTTTTGTATAACCTGCCGTAGCGTATGGATGTGGTCTATGGTACTAAAGCCTTTTCGGAAACCGGCTTGTTCGGGATATATAATACTTGATAGTTTATTCTAAATAGGCAAAACAATTTATTCTCGGGTTATTTTAGATTATTTAAGTACTTAATTTTGATTCGCTCAAACCTGTGCATACACCTGACCTTAGAGTTTCTATCAATAGATACTAATACATAAAGCTGAAGAGTTTGTTTGTTTGTGCCCGCTAATCTTAGGAACTACTGGTTCGAATTGAAAATATATTTATGTGTTGGATAGGTATATAATTTATCGAGAAATGCTGTAGGCTATATACGAGGGTGCATTTTAAAGTTCGCGGAATCTTGGGAGCGGAGAGAGATAGTGAGCTAATTTGGGTAGTGACATGTTCAAGGTTTCATCATTAGTATAAATATGGGGTTTCATCAGATCGGGTAACTGGTTTTAGCACCATCGTCGGTTAAGTAACTCAATCTGGAAGGGCGTTAGGAAACTGAACAAATCGTATACCACGCCGTCATTCAGTTCCTTACCAAGCGAGAAAAATCTATTCAAACCATCAATCAAGAGATGTCATCGGTTTACGGGGACCCTTGCCTTTAGAAAACTAATGTTTGCAAGTAGTATAGCCTTTTTAAGTTAGGCAGAGACTTACATACGACGAGCCGGCCGAATGAAACGACCACTCCGGAACTTATAGAAGAAACATGAATATTGGAAGATGGTCGGCTAAATAAAAATTGTTTACAGAAATAATGGGAGTATCTGATATAACAATTTTCAAATTTCTTCACGACCATTTTGTCATGTAGAAGCTCAGTGCAGCAAGGTGGGTGCCGAGAATCGTCACGTCCGCGTCGCCACCAAAACAACTGCGTAGCGAGTATAACCTTGCGTTTTTGAACCTCTGCAGACTGCAGTAATAACAAGGATAGTGTATTGCGCCATTTTTTTCTGAAGATGAAACTTGCATAAAGGGGGTACAGCACCTCCCAAGAGGTTTAAGGTGTGACAAACAGCTGAAAAACTCATGGCTACTGTGCTTTAGGACTCAGAGGGCATCCTGTTTTACTTTTTTTTATTGCACTGAATGCCGAGACGAGTAAGGCGTTCACCTGTTGGTAAGCGATACGACCGCTCATAAATAGTAGCAAAACCAAACAACACCTAAAATTACAAAGCAATGCTTGGCATGCCACTGCGCTCGCCATCCTGAGACTTAAGATGTTATGTCTCAATATGTCCCGCAGTTACACTGGCTACAATGTCCTTCAATCCGAAATATAACAGTGTATTTACACTGCTGTTTGGCGGGATACATAGACATTGCGGTGGTATATACCCAGGCGACCTTTCACATAATATGAGAGACCTAGCACCAGTAAACAAAATAATAAAAAAAACATTAAATAATAAAAAATAACTAATGTTGACAACCTCCGTGGCGCAATTAGTTTGACGCCGACTGTGAAATAAAAGGCCGCGGGTTCGAACCCCGCACTGAGACAAATATGTTTGTGAGCTACAGGTATTTGTTTCGGAGGGTGTTTGTGAGACCGAAAAGTCTCTCGTAGTTTCGGATACCCACGGGCCGCGACACAAGACTCGGTCTTAGTGTGAGGTCAAGACTGTTGGGTGTATTTATTTATAGTTTAGACTTTAGGACTATTAAATTCTACTCACACTCATTTTAAATGTAATTTCGGTTACAAACGGAAACTAAAACAAAAGCCTACTCTGTAAATTAATGCTCTATGATCGCATGTTGTGGAAAAAAATTACATAACTCTATGGTTAATTATTGTTTAATCTGTGGTGCGAAACCGCGTCGCTGTCATTTTATTATTGTGAATTGTGGGATGTTTTAATACATTTTTCTATATATACTCAAGTAATTTCACTATAATTAATTAGTAAAACATCTCCATTTTATTTATTATATGTGATAAGTCTCTTTAAATAAGTTATCAAAGATTTAACCTAAAGCCAGGGCGCGGTGTGAAAATGGTGCGAGGCGCCGGTCGCGGAGGCCGCGGAATGCCTGGCCGGGGCGGTATGGGGCGTCCGCCTTTCAACAGACCGAGGCTGCTGATGTTGAGACCTCCTTTCGACTTAGTACTAGCTGAGCCCGCCTTTCCCAGATGCAAACCGGCCCCTGATGACTCCGCCTTAACTCAGGTGAGTCTCAATGAAGTGATGTTTGTAGATGCTGGTGTTTATATCCATGTGTTCATTTGTGAGTATTGATTCATTTGACATTTCAGAATAATGCTAAATTCACTGTTGAATGCTATCCACTGATAGTCAAAGTTTTCTAAAATAAGAATCGGTTCTTTCTTTCTTATTAGCATTACTTATTGATAAGATACGTTGTAAAGAACAGTACAGAATCTAGTCAAAACATGTGAATGCTGTGTACAATATAGATAATCTTAAGTTTGCTTGATTGTAATCAGTGGTCCCTAGATACTCCTTTATATAGACAACAATAATGCAATGTATTAAAAGAGACATTCATGACAAAAAATATCAAACCAATATGCATTTATATAGTTATAACATTACCTACGGAAGAAAAAGGGAAATCTGAAGCGGAACTGGTAGATTACATTAAGGAAATTATTGTCGACATGGGTGTACATATAGAAAGCCAAGAAATCGCTAACATAAATAGAATTGGAAAATACTCTGACAAAAATCGACCAGTAGTGGTGACATTCACAACATTGTGGAAAAAACACCTGATACAACGAAACAAATCCAATCTTCCTCAAGGCATATATTGTAACGAAGACTACCCAAAAGAAGTGCTAGAAACAAGGAAAAAACTTCAACAAACCCTAGAGGAGGAACGGAAAAAAGGCAATAAGGCATATATAAAATATGATAAACTAGTAGTAAAATCACCACTAGACACAATTCGTGAAAAGAGAAAAAGAGATAAAACAGAATCACCAAATTCACAGAACACACCAAAAAAACAAGTGACTAGTGACAGAGTAAACACAACAAAGGAGTACATGTCTGAACCAACAGACACAACGAAAGAAGCAACAATGCCCACAATACTGAACTATATGACACGAGGAAGATCTCTATCAATGTCGGAACCAACAAAAAACTAATAACAAACCCCCATAACTGGAACCATAACAAAACAAAATACACAACATTTTGCCATAAAACAACAACATTAATAAAACATTCCCCAAGCCGGCTGGTCACCGTGGGGAAAAAAGACCATCACCCACCATCTATAAAGAAAAACCCAATAGATAAAAACAATCAAAATCCTAAAAGGGAACAGTGCTTAAAGATTTGCACATTCAATGTAAGATCGTTATCAACAATTACAAGATTATTAGAATTGAACAATGCAATTGAAAAAATAAAATGGGACATTATAGGGCTCTCGGAAGTTAAAAAAATGGGATGTACCATAGAAGAACACAGTGATTACATCTTCTGCTATATTGGGGAGACAATAGGTTTACATGGAGTTGGTTTCTTAGTAAAGAAAACTTTGAAGACCAACATTGTAAGCTTCTTAGGTATCTCGGAGAGAGTTGCCTTGCTAAAACTTAAATTCGATGACATGTCCTTATCTTTAATACAAGTTTATTCTCCGACTGAAAGTGCCAGCGATGAAGATATCACAATATTCTACAATGACATAAGAAGAGCACAAAGTTTAGCAGATAAAAACACTATAATTATGGGAGATTTTAATGCCAAAATCGGACAACAAAAGCCCCATGAAAATATGATCATTGGAAAATATGGATATGGAAAGAGAAATACCAGAGGAGAATACTTAATAGAATATGCATATGAGAATAAATTGTCTGTGATGAACACATATTTTAAGAAAAGGTATTCACGGAAGTGGACTTGGTTATCACCAGACTGCAAAACAAGGAATGAAATAGATTACATACTGAGCACAAACCCAAAATCAATTATAAATGTGGAGGTATTAAACGGAATAAACTTTTCATCAGATCACAGGATCATAAGATGCTCCGTAAAAATCAAAACATCAAAATCCAGTCACAGCTCGTACAAAACCCCACTCAATACTCTGAAATCTACACATGAGAGAAATAATTACATCAAAAACTTAAAAGATAACTCAGAATCACTAGGTAGAAATATAGATAATATGAAAAGGATACAAACTCTTAGTAATAACATAGAAGAAATAATTAAAAAAAGCATACAATTAAAGGAAACAACCGAGAATAGCTGTAAAAAACATAAAGTAATTAGTCAAAGTACATTAAATTTAATATCAAGAAGATCAATACTACTAGCCAAAAAACCTAAATCAAAGGAAATAAGAAATGAACTTACACATCTATATAAGGAGACAAACAGGTCAATAAGAAAGGATTATGATGCATACAGAAGAACAGTTATAGAAAAAAATATGTCAACATTCCGTAGTTCAAAAAGAGCATATAAAGAACTGACAACCCATAAAAATTGGATACAGAGCTTAAAGGATGACAAGAGGGACATAAAAGAAAGAGAAGATATAATAAAACATGCAACGAATTTCTATTCACATTTATACAAAAAACCAACAACAGAAAGTATGCAAGAACAAACCAATAAAGACATGGAAGAAGAAGTTGGACCAGAAGATACTGCATTAGAGATAATAAGTGAAAGTGAGATAATAAGACACATTAAGAAACTAAAATCCGAAAAATGCCCAGGACCAGACTTAATTACAAATGAAGCCATAAAATTAGGAACCTCTGTATTAGTGAAACTCCTATATAAACTTTTTAACCTAGTAATGGAAAAAGAACGAGTGCCAACACAGTGGTGTCAATCGCACATAACACTAATTTACAAAAAAGGTAACCCACTGGACATTAATAACTATAGACCCATTAGCTTACTGTCAACCATCTATAAACTCTTCTCATCAATAATACTGAGCAGAATATCACCGGACATTGATAAAAATCAGCCAATAGAACAAGCTGGCTTCCGACCTCACTACTCTACAATTGATCACATACATGTAATAGAACAAGTAATAGAAAAATTTCAAGAATTTTCCAAACCCCTGTATATAGCATTTGTTGATTATTCCAAGGCATTCGACAGCATAACACACTCATCTATTTGGAATGCCTTAAAAAGTAATAACATACATAAAAAATATATTAACATCATTCAGAACATCTACTCCAAGAGTGTCAGTAAAATAAAACTAGAACGACAAGGAAAAGAGTTTCCAATTGAAAGAGGAGTAAGACAGGGAGACCCTCTCTCCCCTAAACTATTTATAGCTGTGTTAGAGACCATTTTTAGAAATATTGACTGGAGGGATAAAGGTATATGGATTTTAAACAAAAAGCTTACACACTTAAGGTTTGCGGATGACATCGTCCTTTTTGGAATATCAGCCGCTGAATTAGAAAACATGATACAGAAACTAGACTCAGAAAGCCAAAAAAGAGGTCTACACATGAATGCAAGCAAAACAAAATTAATGACAAACAGCCACAAAAAGCCTATCCAAATTGGAGGAAATATAGTAGAATATGTAGATGAATATGTATATTTAGGCAAACTGGTTTCTTTCCATACAAATAATAAAGAAAATGATGTTGACAGAAGAAGAAATATAACTTGGAAAAAATACTGGGCACAAAAAGAAATCTTAAAAGGAAACTATGACCTAAAAACAAAAAAACTAGTAATGGACTCATGCATACTCCCATCTTTAACTTATGCAAGCCAGACGTGGGTATACACTGAAAGAATAAAGAACAAAATAATATCTTGCCAACATGCAATGGAAAGAAGCATCTTAAAACTAAGAAGAATACAGAAAACAAGGAACACAGAAATTCGAAAGAAAACAAAAATAATAGATGCCCTCGAATACAGCCTACGCCAAAAATGGAGATGGGCAGGACACATAGCAAGATACCAAGACAACAGGTGGACCTACCTAGTAACAAAGTGGACAGGCCCAACAGGCAAAAGACGCGTGGGGAGACAAAAGAAGAGATGGATAGACGATATTGTAGAAGTAGCAGGAAAAAATTGGATGACGATAGCTACTAACAAAGACAAATGGAAAAAGATGGAGGAGGCTTTTACCCAAAAGGAGACCACACATCAGAGAATAGAAAATAACTAAATACTAAATAGATTTAAATATATAAATATGTATATATTAGTGTCACATGTGTAGGAAATTAAAGCTAAATAAATAAAAAAAAACATTACCTACAAGCCTCATATCAACCATCATGGTAATCTGAAAGGATGTTTAAATCCAGCAATGGATATGTGACCTACGATGATGATTCTGTTTCTGCATTACCTTGGATATTACTGATAAACATTGTCTTATCACTTAGTTACATTATACACAAAGCATTGGATAAAATAACATAGATATAACTTTTTAAACTTCTAGTACTAAAGTAATGTATGGTATTCTTGCAGGCCCTTCTCAAAAGGCATGCAGAGCTGTGTCCTACTCCAGCAGAACAGGCTGCAGTACTGAGCCTGGTGACCAAACTACAGACTGTCCTCGACAACCTGGTGGTAGCTCCTGGAGACTTTGCTGCATGCGTGAGTAATCTTGAATAAGTTATACAGTGTTTAAAAAAGTGAATGAATAGTAAGATTGTTTCAATGTTCAGGGATAAAATTGAGTGAGATTTTACACAGTTACAATACACAACATGCATAGTATAATGAAAAACCTAAAAACGGGACAAACTTGATATAAGACAAATTGGGCCAAAATTAATGCCATTTTTGGGAATAATTAATATAATAGTACTGTAGAATAGTTAAGAGAATAGTATACAATAGAATGGAACTGAAAATTAGGCATTAACGCCAATAAATTAGAATCATCAAGAACATAATCAATAACAGGCAGATGTATTGCCAGACATGGTTACTGACCCATATGAACAACACTGCAAAAGCTAAAAATCAAGAGCTGAACTGACCATCAAAACATATCTATGAAAACTTATTTTAGCACTTGTCAGTATTTAAAAACGACCAACTTACAGTAATTGTGATGGAGCAATTTTTCCACACTTCAGCCATGTGAAGCAGCACATCATTACATATTGACTTTTAAAAAAAGAAGCAAAATTTTATTGTCACCTATCTCAGTGTCTATAGTATTGAGGATGCATTGTGTTCTTGCATCTAGCGACACCAAGTTTACCTTGCCTGATGATTCTAAATACCTGTATGGTACTCTTAATGTACAGTTCACAGAACATACAATGAACATAAGCTTGTTAATTTTAATTGGTGGTGGCATAACCCTTAATAATAACTGGACTAACACCTCATTGAAACGTAGCGACATATAATGGCAAAGAAACACGTGAATCAAATTTACAGCAGTTAGAGGAGGTGCGACAGGTGGGCTCTTACAAGAAGGGCACAATGATGGCAGGCAAGAATGTGGCCGACATAGTGGTGATCATGAAGACTCTGCCCACTAAGGAGGCGGTTGAGGGCCTCTCCAACAAGGTAAACTTAATGGTTCTGTACTCAGGTGTTGGTGGGGACTACTGTATTGATGTCGCGGTTTGATCGCTTTTAGCAGCCTAGAAAATTATATTTTTATTTGCCTTTTAAAAGTATATTATTTCATATACAACATTGATACAACCGAGCGACATTTCTTTAAACTGCATATACTAGGCACCATTTTCAAGCTCTGTACTAAAAATCAATTAAATAGGAACAATAGTTTAGTCATAAATGATTTTTTAAGTTTTTGCGCTCTTTGAACACGCTGTGGCTTTTCTAACAGCTGATTACGTCCAACGCATAGGTCATTCACCTTAAAACGACAAATCTTACTAAAATCTATGCGCTGTTGACGCTCTGACACAAGTCACATAAATAAGTACAACTAAATTACTTTAAAAGTTGGCGATGCAAATAAGAAAGCAATAAATACACACACACTTACACTTTCATTACGAGAGCGACATAGCAAAACATCCTGTGCGTAAAAGAAATAGAAATAGGTCAGTATGTGTGTGTGTGACACGTACGCAATTGACCTTTAAAAAATAGTTTTTAGTCTGCCGCCGGTATCCTTTCAGAATGCATGTAACACGGAAGCTCCTGCGCCGCCGCGACGCGCCGCTTTGATCTTGCCGATCTCGCGCCGATAATTTTAATTTTGTCTTGTTATTGACACTACTCGTAAATAAGTTTAAGACATTATTTATTTTTTTTATTGTGACAGGACATGTAACTTCGGATAATTATTATTTAGTGTTAGTGTTTCTGTGTTATTGACTGTTAGCCAACAATGAATTGGTCGATTAGGACCTGTACGGTGGCCACCGCGATCTCCGGACCTAATCCCTTGGATTTCTTTTTGCGGGGCTTATTAAAGAACTAGAAATAGGGTTATTAAGCATTTGAAAAACTAAAGTGCCTAGCCTCGAACACTGACTTAATAACAATTTAAACAATAATAATATTGTCCGTCGCTATAACTTGTAGGTTCATGTAAATGGAGGACATATCGAAAATTTAAAAATCTAGTGTACCTAAGCAAAATATGTTGTGCGCGTACTTCAAAAGTACCTAACTCGGTGCACACAGCCACGCTGCGCCGGCGGCGTGGCCTTGGCGGCGCGGCGCGACAATAACACATGTCGCGCGCGACGTTGCCAATTTGTTATCTATTCGTATCTACAGGTCAGTGAAATGTATTTAACATCTTAGATTTACATAGGGTGGTTACGTTTTACTCTTATTTGTAAGCTATTTAGTTTGTTTGAAACAAACAAAATCTCATTTTTGGTATTATTAATTTTTTTGCCGTGTCGAATAAATACCAAGGACGTATAGTATACGTAGTGTAATTTAATGCCCATCGGTCACATCAACTTTGTATAAAGCTGTTAGACCTATGAACACATTAAGCTTTTGTGGTATATTCATTGTCATTTTATTAAAGCAGGTGCGTTATTTATTGATCTTCTATAGTGTAGAGTCTTGGATTGCAAAGACATACCCCCCTGATATTCCTATACCATAAAGCAAGAAGGCACGTAGACAGCGAATGAATAATTTGTGTGCAGGTGAACGAGGAGGTGAACAAGTTGATGCGCGCGGAGGGCGGCGGCGCGGTGGTGAGCGCGTGCCACGAGCGCGGCTGCACCGTCACGGGCGCCGCGGCCGCCGTGCGCCTGCTCGTCACCACGCTGCACCAGAACCTGCGCAAACTCGAGCCCGATGTGAATACACACTTGTTATATCCTCAATCATCATTGTTCTGTCACCCGCTTCGCACAGACGGATGTGGACAATAATTTATTTCCAACTCCTACTAAGTTCACTTTCTTATTAAGTTCGTCACGAGTTAAAAACAAGTTATACATACGTTCCCGGATTGACATTTTCAAACTCAAAGCTATTGGTAAAGTTAGTTTGTGCAACTCAGCCTCAAAGTTTAAAATATCAAGTAGAAGTAGTATAATATAAAAGTGACGATAGTGTAAAGTCCTAATGCCAGTTGTTTTCCTGCAGGTGCATCTCGACTATAAAGTAATCAGCAGTCACTTGGCCGCCATACGTCACAGCAGATGGTTCGAGGAGAATGCACACCATTCCTCTATCAAGGTATCCTCATTTTTTGCATTATTATGTAAAGAAAAATGCTCATTTTACTATGACACTTGGTATTGGTGTGAAGATTTTTGTGTCATGTCGCCACTAACAGTCATAAATTATTTCTTTCCATCTTTTCTACTATGTAGACGTAGATGAGGTATTCAGGGAGCTAATAACTGCAGCTCATTGCTCGCTTTATTAATAACTATTTCAGTAAATGTATAATGTATAATCTATTATAAAAAAAAGTGAGGGGTTCAATAAAAAGTAATAAAATGAGTTATAGGAATGGACCATTAATTAAAATGTTGCAAAATATCGCTGCGTTAATTTGATAGTGGCACATAACTAAATGTAATTTTTATGATAATGTTACCATTTAACACAAATTAATCTAAAATATCATGTGAATAAAACTGATATTTTTGATTGATTAATACATTGATTTAAGCACCTTTCAAAGAGTTGTCAATATTAAAATAAAATATATAAATAATTACTTCTTTTGCTTTATTTAAACTGCTCCCCTGAAAAAAGTCCATTTTTGAGATATTATGTCGTTATCTAATTAAAGCAGCGATATGTTCCCTATAGAAGCCTAGCTGGATCGCTGGTAAAATACCATGTGCGTGTTGTAGTAATTGATATCCGTGTGCAGGTGCTGATCCGTCTGCTGCGTGACATGTGCGCGCGGCACGCGGGGCTGGAGCCGCTCACGCCGTGGATGATCGACCTGCTGGCGCACCACTGCATCATGAACAACCCCGCGCGCCAGGCGCTGCCCATCAACGCCGCCTTCCGGCGCGCGCTCGCGCTCGTGGCCGGCGGCCTGTTCCTGCCGGGCTGCGCCGGCCTGCCCGACCCCTGCGAGGCCGCGCATGCGCGCGCGCACACGCAGCTCGACCTCGCCGCGCAGGACCTCGCCGCCGCCACCGCGCAGACGTAAACAACTACACTACTATTCACACAATATGACCTCGACAATACAAAACAAATACCAAAACTATCAATGAGATGGTCTCACAAATACCATACCAGTATTTTACAAAAAATATTGAAGATCGAAAATTTGTAATGTTAAAATATTCAATATATCCATCAGGATGGCACCAACCGTAAACCGAAATAATAAAAAACATGTAATAGTAATAGTAGTGTATCCCATTTTAAACAGGCCGCCATAATAGTTTCAATATGTTTTAAGCTACGAAAATATCTATGGGGATTACACTGCACGCGTCTAAGGAGCATTGTAGTTAATATGCCAAGACCTAATATTAAGTTGACAACCTAGAAATTCCATGCCTTATAATGTACAAAACAATTCAATATACTTGTCCCCTCTACAGGTTGCTGCGCGTGGTGGCCCGCGGCGGGCACCGCTACGTGCTGGGCCTGCAGCCGTTCGAGGGCGGCAAGGACATCTCCACCGAGATCACGGTGTGGGACGGCGTCGTTGTGTCGCCACTAGCGCCCGCCTACCAGGAGACGCCCGAGCCCATGGACACCGACGACAAAGGTACACGCTGCTGGTGTCAGGTCACCACTTCTAATCATATGATTCATCATATGTAGTATGATCATTCGCTCAGGCCCCATTTAACTGCCCAATATCATCTGCTTCATTATACTCATGCTAAAACATTGCATGGGCCCTCCATTCCCATCATTACAGTACTCTGTGGCTAGTGGAATATCTATCGTCTTTATAGCAGACCCTGTATGGCGTCCAAAAATCTATTATGGTCATACCACCAATGGAAATGTCACGTTTTGAGTTGCAATCCTTCATTCGTGGATAGTTTACTTATAATATAATAGGAACTTGTGTGTGAATCTGGTGTATTGTTAGCACTTGTAGTTTTAGCAGTATAAATAATAGTCAGGCATTGTTTTATTTGCACGAGCTTAATGTCTATGTATTGTTTAGTGATATGACATCAACAATTAATGTATATATTTGCAGCGGCGCCTAAAATATGAAGCAACAGCTATGCGGCTGTAAAATAATTGTTTCGTTGCTCTACTAACACTAGTTACCACGCCAACTGCGGCGCACACACACATTGTTTTGACGCTTGGTTGCACTGTTATGGCGCTGCAGTTAACGTGTTAACTTGGAGCTTTATACGCACACAACATTCAAGCACTAGCTCACAATAGAGACATAATATGTCGAATTAGCTGTTTTACGTTTTGCTTAGTAATTCATGCGTTGACTTGATAACAATAAGGGACAAAGCAAGGTAAATTGGAGCAACATGTTGACTATAAGCTGTTGCATTGATAGTTTGCTGGCTCATAACTATTTAATTCAATATTTCCACATGCTGTGACTGGCTTTGCTTGCTATTCTAACCAGGAATCTAACATAGCCTCTCCACGATATCACAAAATTAGATCCATATCGCAACTGTCGTTAGCACGCTTAGTAACTCAGGCAGGTTTGGTTCTAGTGCACTGTATAGTTTATTGAATTTCCTAAATATTGGTTACAGGTCTGAGACTTTTGGACCCATATCATCGTTCAATGTGAAATTAGACCGCTTTAAATGTGACGAAGCTACTCATTTCATTTTAATGTATGCTTTATCATTTATCATTTTTTATTACCCACGCCGTTCATGTGTATTATGTATGTCAATTGGAAAAAATGTCATGTGTGAGTTGGACGCCGAGATTTTCGTACCACACGATCATAGCAAATACTAAAGAATATCCCGCCCAAACACCCACCACTTGCCACTGTTACTCATGACGGCCATGGTCGACAATGGAACCCACACTTGTTACTGAACGCTGAAAATCGACGAGTCTTTTAAGGAAATCAGTATGTCTTAAAATGACCGAAGCTTACCATCTTATTTTATTTTAGAGGTCACGCTGTAGTCACCCCGAGTGAGGCTTGTAAGCATTCCCGACTTTTATCATAGAGCAAAACAAAGTGTAAGTTTGCTATTGCAAAATATTTTTCATGTGACGTTACTACAAATTAATTAATTTTCGATTGTTCCATTATTTGTGGTGTGGGCCCTCCCTTCTCCAAATGTTATAAACGAGATGTACTGTATTGGTTGTGATCTACATACGAGTGTCCAAATATAAACCATAATTAGGCGCTTTTGGATTATGCGACGAGCAGTATTTTTATGGCAAGGGACCGCAGCCTTACGTAATTGCCAATTACAACTTATAGGTCCAAGTATTGCTGAAAAAATCGGTGTCCACAGACGGACTGACAGTGATCTTGCAAGGGATTTTTCCTTCTTTTTTCCTCCTAAAAACAGCATGTTTTCTTAAAATGGTCATGAAATTAGATTCCGGTCAGATGTTGGTAGATAGTGGCGACTGGTGCCCGTTTATATATTAACTAATTGCCTTTTTGTTTCAGATGACGACGGAGCTCAAGACGGCGTCGCGGCTTAGTGTTTAAGTGTCATCGAGATCTTTATATCCTTAACAATAAATTTATATTTAATGTCAATTCGTTTTTTATTTACATTTACAAATGCTTTTGACCCAACCTCAAACCTCAGGGTTAACCTGACCTGATGAAAAAGAAAAATGTATAAGATTATGATTTATGTACTTATTTGGCAAAATTATTATTTTTTACTTTTGTCAGAACCTTGTGAAAATAAAACTCAATTAATGGGCATTTCTAAATTGAAATACTCATTAAATGTGGTGAATATCATTAAGGTTTTTTGAACAATTATCAATTTTAACACACGCAATTGATTTATGGTTAACTTATTTAATCACAATCACGACTATTGAGTCATGAAGACTAATACTTCGGGTATTATAATCATTCATGGCTGAATGATGCTTAATATGGGTGGAGTTAATGTTGATGGGAATCAGGGGTTTGCTTGTTTTTTCTGCCTTAATGTTTAAATCTAAGAAATTAATGTGTATGCACTTTATGCAAGCACGTAAGAAATTATACTTCTTTTTAAGATAGAAGTCACGTTTTTCCACGAACTTTCACATTGGCCTATCATTCACCACCATAAACGTAATTTAATATCACATATATCTATATTTGTGAATGTTTCTTATATTTAAAGCTAGTCACTCCTCAGGGGCCATTCAAGTATTACGTAAGCAGATTTATTACAATTATATACCCCCCCATCCCCCTTGTCAGCAAAAGTAAGCAAAGCTCTAACCCCCTCCCCCGTGCTTACGTAAACATTTTTGAATTAATATATAGTACTTTTAATTTTTCAATGATTCCTGAAGAAGTTATAATTTTAAAAATAAAATAACAAAAATTTTTTTTTGTTGCATTGTTTCTTCTACTCACCAAAACTACCACCCGGCTTCGTTTTCGGTGGCAGTCATGGTATACCCAGTATATAACATATATCTTATATTTTCTAAGTTTCTTTTCATTACATCCCTGTGTTTATCTGGGCAACTGCGTTTTGAATCTTCCTGTTAAGATTGTTTTGATGACGTAATCATCATCTAGACCCCCCCTACCCCCCATGTCATACAAAATAAGCAAAGCAAAGACCCCTCCGCCCCCCTATGGTGCTTACGTAATACTTGAACGGCCCCTCACCACTGATATTTAATAACTGATACAAAGTCGGTATATTTATCATCTTTTTCAGCGATATTTCGAACCGAGGGTAGTGTATAACAAAACATCAAACTGCACTATTTTCTAGAACAATAATATCAATGATGTGACGTAACATTAAAGGAGATGTTGAATGGTTCTTCGTAGTTGGTGGGCGCGGCTTAAACTAGTTGGAGCATCGGGTGTAGCCAATAGGAATTAAGCTTCTTATTGTGAATGAATATTTATATATTAATATTGATATCTCCACCAAGTTCATGCGCTCCTAATACTTGAAACAGGAAAACCGTTTATTTAAAAATACTAAATTTGATAGTGTATGTAGCTGGCACATTGAAAGTTTTCTGCTTATTGTGATTAGTCATATCTTCGCCAACATGTTTTCCTGGTACTTGCAAGGAACAAAACGGTTTTAAAATGATGATGAAAGCATATCGGTAATAACTATTAAAACTGTTTAGAACACAGATATTTCCGCCAACTTCATGTGTTCCTGTTATACATTCATACGCACCCTGAGCCCACACTATGATCAAGTCTTGTTGTATTAAGAACTTCAGTCTACAAGAGACTTTTTGGTCTCACAAACAGCCAGTCTAGAAATAAATACTTTGTTGCCTGTGAGCCAAACAAACTTTCTATTACATTGTAATTTGTACTAGAACGGAAGATGACACAATCAGGGCCTTTGATGGATCTTGCGATTATCACGGTCTCTAGATCTGTATCCGACTGATTTTGTCTGCGTTCCCTTTCATAGGTACTAGGGAATAATGAAAGCGACGAGGTTTAAGTGTGCACCTGCTAGCAACTTAAGTAGGGGGTGCGCGTGGTTTAGAAGCGAGAAGGAATGAGTGCACTATCTCGTTTTCGAAGAATTTTATTGAATACTATGTAGTCAGAACTGCGGTGTACGTTGAACGCCGCACAAGATGAGTATTTAATGTGTTGAGTGAGTATAATTTTTGCTCTAGTTCATAAATTTATTTGTTTTTTTTTATTCACTCTGGGTGAGCGTGTGTCTGGTGTTATCAAGTCGTCATAATTGTTTATACCGGCAAAAAAACGTGTCTGTTGCCGGTGGATACTCCATTTGGATGGCGTGGAACTTACTATCAGGTTTATTGTAGTAACTTTTTCGGTACACACCTACTTTTCAATAAATATAAAATAATAGTCTATGATGTATGTATGTATACTCAAACGAAATTTATTAAAATCACCTAAACACAACTTTGCTGAATGAAACGTTATCGACTCTCGAAGGAGATGATGCTCTCATCTTCCTTTTCTTCGACAGAATATCATTTCCGGGATACAGACCTGAAATCTTCGTGGTCACCGAAAACCTACTGAGCTTGGATTCGATATCTTTCATTGTAAAATTACTCCTCGCTATTCTTCTCTTTGGTGATGATATGGAAACTAAAGAAACGCTGGTGTTGTAGACTTTTTTCTTGTTCTCAATGTACCAACAGCAATTTCTGCCGAAGATATCTATGTGTTGTATGGTGTTGAGAAGACTGCATCTCTTGTATCGGCTTTCTGGGGAGTATGATTGGAAGTTCCTTGAATTCAGTACGGTGATTGTGCCAACGTCTTTTTTCATTTTGGCCTATTTCAGGGTTCTGTCCGACGGTTTGTAACTAACACAAAATTTTACATCTTCACGAGACAACTGACCTAATTGTAATGGTGTGACGTTTGTTTTGTTTTCTATAATTTGTCACAGGGGAATAAGGCGAAGGCTTGTTTACTTTCATGCCAAAGAGTTCCTATGGCAAATTTTAAGCTCTATGGTACGGAATGATTATTGCCAACGGTTTTATCTTAGTACAGCATGGATATTCACTTATTTGTAATTCGGTTGCAATTATTAAGAGACGTCTACATCTTCTCAACATTATTAATACAAATATTGTGGAAATGAAACACTCGAATACAAAGTAAGGTTTTTATATTTCATAAAAGATTAACAATAATTTACTAATTTAAAACATTATAGACAAAAATAGAATGATCATTATAAATCACTATGGCTATTGATTACGGACTAAAGTAAACAAATCGACATTTTGAACAATACTGCGATAATCTCCAATGGGCGAGCGTCGCGCCAAACTAACTGCTCGCAACGTCACTAACTTATTTACACGATCCGACGCAACGAACCGGACGCGGGCGCAGGCACGCGCCGCCATCTTGTCGCTTCACATTCCCATCTTACGATAACATTACAATACGTTTAATCAATTAGCAACATCTCAGCCCGTGACTATCCTATGCGGTTTGAAAGTTGCCGACCATATTCGTTCTTCATAATGATGCCCATTGAAAAATGGAAATGTGAAGTCACAATACAACATTTAATAATACAGTGGAAATCGTTGTCTCACGTTTAAACAATAAAAGATAAAAGAAAAATACCTCTAGCTACGTCTTTTCCGTGTAGTCGAATCGATAATAGACTAGCGATAATAAAAAGTTGCTGATCTTCTGTCTTTGGTTTACCACGAAGAGGAGAGTATGGCAGACACGCGAAAGTTAACGAATGCATAAACTATAATGATCTGTATCGCAGAGCTCACGTTTACTTATCGACACTTCGACAGTCGACACAATATCCACGTTCGAGAAGTGTACAACTCAGCGGTAACAGCTTGCAATTTCGAGAGGCTCGTATCTTATTATTCTCGTTTGATAATTAAACGTAAGTTCTTACATGTAGCAAAATAAAAAAAGGACAGCATAAAAGCGGGTGGCTGTAGATTTTATAATACTCTGAATATTGTAATTTAATATAAAACATTTTTCATAAAATAAATCTGCCTATTATATGTCTGATATGCTCATTTCGTGGCTCGAGCACGCGCGGCCGCGGCGGGAGCGCGTGGCGGGTCCTCGCGCGCACGTCGCGAGCGGCGCACCGAAAACACAATATACGATTTGATCTGGACGAATACTTAACAATAAATCCATAAGAATCTCTTTATAATTTATACTATTTAAAATTACCTCTGTATCACCCGGGTCATTGCGGCCCCACGGAATACTCATAATTGTTACGACACGCGAGAATCACAGTCGATCCTCGCGCCGTATACAGCCAAATAGTGATTAGCCACCCGCCGGAACATTTGCATTAGTCTTTAAATTAAGTAGGCACGTGTACTTACTTATTAAAAATACTGTACATACAAAAAAATATGATATCTCATTGCTATATCTACAATTCAGTCAGGGTCTCGTCAGCTGACTAAACGTTGTAAAACAATCGATCGAGTGTACTTATACCTGTACAAAATATACATTAAACTCTGCTACATCTACACGCGCTGGCGGCAGCGCGACGTTCAGTGCAGGCGCGGCCGGCGCTAGTCGCCGAGCACGTCAGCTACGTCACGAGTTCACGTGTGAGCCCGCTTACACACGGCTCGACACCAAATATTGTGTACCGCGGACCAACGAACGCGAGAATACTAATCCTTCAAGCCAGGAGCACACGATATCTCGCCTACTACATCAATGTAAGAGTGGTGGACTACACGACGGGTAAGCCCTACGGCGACGGAGTAAAATACATTTGTAACAATACTCTTAATGTCTATTTCCGTGAAAGAAGTGATGGATTATCTTCATGGAACTGTGCATATCTGCGGAATGAAAAGCAACCTACGTGCCAATCTAAAACAGACTAGATATCCACCAAATTTTATCCTAAGTTTCTAACGTCTTTTTTTACACATTTGTAATTAGGTTAAAGATTAAAACTTTAAATGGTTTTATGACTGAATTTTATGTGACAAATGCTTGGTATTCGTGAGCAAGTGAAGGGAAGAATGTGTGTAATAGTCTATTACAACAATGCGCTCGACACTGTTACACGTCTGTTCTGCACAGTTCCGTCTTTTTACTCTTCTGCATAAACTACATTACTCAATTCTGTTAGTCTCACATATATTCGATGTTATTTCGCGTTTACAAAATTCATTTTCCAAGCGACAAATGACGGTATTAATTATGGCATTAAAGCTTGTGGAAATTCCTCATGTTATATTTTGTTTTACTTTGCAAAAACTTCGGTCGAAGCTCATTAGTAAAATATTTATAAAAAAGCAAAGAATCAAAACTGACCCAACACTAAACACTCCGCATCCCGTTTTTTGTTTTAAATTTTAAAATATTATTTTTTCCGCACAACTAAATCGATCCTATCTCCATATTGCCTAGTAACACACGCACACATCTAGCCGACGCTACACACAAAAGCACCGAGTTTCATGTCACTCTTAAGCTCCCTCAATACTTACTATGAGAAACAAATGCTTAGATGTGCCTCCTTTTTACTTTGCGCTCAAAAATACTTTATGTCTTTGTTATGCCGAAAGGGTAATTCTGTTCATTGCCGAAGGCTATCTAAGCATTTGTCTATCTTAACTTATAAAATTCATATCTGGTGATATCAAACGAACGTGTACTTTGCTTCGAGTGACAATAGCAACGTTTCCATCACGAATTGCTATCATGACGTTATCATCAAATTCGTATGGAATATTGAATAGTATATGACGAAACGAATAGTCGCTATAATCTATGACGTCATAATACATTAGCAATAGTGATTCGTGATAGAAGCATTGCTATCGATATATACTCTGATACAATAATTGTTTATTGTGACAAAATACATTAATTTCTGAATATATATTTTTTTGCTTCATTTAAAATAATTTCACCATCCCATTTACAACCTGGTATACATTACGGAAACAAACCTTTTACATACAACACACCATATTGTGGTGTCCATTTAATTCGCAATTAGTAATTATATTTTTTTATTTTATATTTAAGTAAAAATTATCGAAAATGACTATTTTGTCTAAAAAGTGTTGCAACTTGTAACACAACTTCACAAAAGTCTAGAACGAGTTCTGTTCCGTATTTTTGTCAAAAAATCGACATTTAAGTCTTACGTTCTAACTAGATATCAATTCCCCGACATTTTCGTATATAAGTAGTGCAATTTCTTTTTCGTAAAGGTACTCCCAATTTTATTACAATGAGCACACATAACGCAAGCGCAGTGCGATCAACGCGACATTTTGGTAACGACACAAAGCTGCAATTCCTAATGCAATATGCCATAAAAAATCCTATCCTATACAATTTCACTCAGCGCACTTATTCCTAATATTAATCATTTAATCGTCGGCTTTAAATTTTAATTAAGTAGCCCATTACTGGTTACGTTAATGACTTTATAATTTGGCACTTACATTCTACTTTAGGCCAATGTCGAACCATAGACGAGCCGCTGGGAGCTGTCAACATTTGGCGGGAAATTTGACAATTCATATTTTTTCAACACCTTACTATGGAGGAATACTGGAGTGTAATCGCGAGTAAAATTTGTACGCACTGCGCAGTACCAACCAGGTGGAAGAAAACCCAGTGGAGTGAGATGGATAGTGTGACTACACAGGAGTGACAGAGATAGAAATAGTACAACAGTGGTTTCGGGTAAGTTGTTGGCGATCTCCTCCAGTAGGTTCACGAGTGTGGTGGGTGCTATTCGTAGTGCGTGGAGGCGAGGCTGGTGCGCGAGGAGTGCAGCGCGGCGCTGTGCGGCGGCATGGCGCCGGCGCCGGGCGACGGCAGCCGCGAGTTGGCCGCCTGCCGCTCCTGCTCCTCCAGCTGCGCGCTGAACTCCTCCTCCAGGGCCTACAGTCACACACACGCGCGTTACATAACCACATTGCATTCTTTTTTTATCAAAATCTAATTGATTGACATAAAATGAGCCTATACTACAGCAGTCACCGCGAACAAAATCTGTTGTGCATATACCAAGGATTGCAGGAAAATAGTTGAGCAAGAGAAAAGACTGCGTAGGAGTAGTAGTAGACAGGAATAGAAATAGCCGTATACGGCGTTCTATTGTTATATACATTTTGTTCGCGGTGTGCTCTATAGTATAATCTCTTAATGTAGAACATTTTAATTGACGTAAGGTCAATCTGGGCAAATGTAAACAGGGTAAATAGAAACATGCGTAGGTTAATTTGAAGACGATGATGAAGCTATTTGCATCCTTTGCCATTGTAAATTAAAATAGTGTTCCTTATCACGTTCTTCACTGTAATAATGAAACAATAAAGCATATTTTCATCACCTTGTTCACTTTCAGCCAAGTTGACCTTTAATAATGCGAATAATAAAGTAGTTAGACTTACAGCATAGGAAGGCTACCACCGTAGTCATGCAGTGCGTGGTCCATGCGGGCGCGGTTAGTTCGCACGCGGCCGCGCGCAGCGGGCATTGTCAAACGTACAACGAGACTCGGCTCGGATCAAACGCGGATACTTAGGGAATTTCACCAATCCCTGATAGCTATCTGGCACTCATCTGCCTGCCTGATAAAATGCGAAATTCGGTTGCAAAAGTATAGCATTTTGCATTTTATCTGACAAATGAGTGCCAGATAGCTATCAGGGACTTTATCAGGAACTGGTGAGACTGGCCCTTAGTGTTTTAAAACTGTTTTATCTTGTGGTGTAAGTTCAAATATTACGGACTTTCACATTTTAATATAATAAATTAACTTACATTTCCGATGTAATATAAATTGTAAAAATCAATGAATGTAAATATTGGTTGTATAGTTGTATCGAGTCCCCTCCATCAAATATCTATTTTTGTAATTTACTTTTAAATTCTCGATAACATAATCATAAAACTATTGGGGCTGATTATATCACTCACTATACAGAGTTTAATGAAAAAATATTTACTTCAATTATTTTACCACAAAACATGTTTTTTTTTTAAATTTAAATTATGTCAAAGATTTTCCAGTCCTACCAACAAAATCCGTAAAGTCTGAACGTACACATAGTAATTCATATTTACATTTTCACCACCCTGTATCCGCGTTTGACAAGAAATAGGGACAGGTAGCCGTCGGCATGCCGGCCACCGCGCATTACGTTTAGTTCGTTATTCATCGTGACAAAGTTCTATACAGTATTTGATGTAGGTATTTACACAAAACTTGTTAATATTCCCTTCATCCATGAACATTATTTAAGCAGGTATGCGAGCATTTTATACATACATCAAATATGTTAGAACTCCATCGTTAGTTAGCAAGCGATTTTTAGCAGGCATTAAATTACAGGTATTTATAAGTCAGAGTCGCGTATAGTCCATTGTATTGAGCTCAGTCGACGTTGCTGACGTTGACGACACGCTGAATTCATGCATCATGCTCATGCTAGAAAACTCTTAAGCCAGTCATTGAAATATAATGGTTTTACGTTGGTAGTTCACATCTTAGTACAGCTCTCGAAAACGAAGCTAAACTGGAAATGCATTAAAAGTTGTTTAAACAATATACTCATGTACAAAAATGCAAAAATATGATGTTCCTTTTGTCCAATTTTGACACACCACGATCTTTTGAAACATTGATATGAATTAGTATGGAAAAAAGAAACAATTATTTAACAACGCAATGTACAGCTAATAACAAATCAACTGTCGGTAAACGACATAAACTCAGCGTTGAAATGTTGTACTTTACATTGTTGATTGAACGCAACATCGAGCTAAAACTAAGCTTTGAAAGGGTTGCCTTTACATCCCATGAATTGTAGGCATTTTACACCAAAAATTACATAACTATTGCGCTGTAATCTTCTACCTGTTGTGAACGCTTAATTATGAGTGTACGCCCCAGATTCTTATCTAGTATCCAAAACTAAGCCCCACTTACGTGAACAATCCACTTGGTCCAATTAATTTAAAGTGGTAATGTATCAAAATGAAACAGTGAGCAAACATAACATGTTTATTTACATATAATCAGCAAGAGGTCCACGCAACCAGCGCGGCTTCTACACGACGGAAGCGTGGCGCCACTACACTAATATCAACATGCAGACTGACCGCAGCTCTTGCAATACTTCGTAAATAACCGACGGGTCGGCTAACGCGATATACCGTAGGAAACAATTATTTTAAATACATGATAATATATTAAAATTATATTATATAAATTAATAAAATACCATATTTGTAACAGAGTCGAAACTCTCACGAGAAAATATCATCGTTGATATTTCTATATAAACAATGTCCGGCTCGAAGGACCTTTTTCATATACAACTAGTAAAATTTAAACTCTATACATATAAAACAATAACAATGGAAGATCGTCGGGCGCACGCGCGTCCAGCTCCCAGTGTCCAGCAGGAGCTCGGCGCGAGTGTGCGACAACATAAACATTAACATTTCTTACACAAATCTAACATTTTGGTAATACTTGTTTCTACACTCTAGAATTTAGACAACATTTTTCTAATATATTTCAACTATAACATTTAAGGCGAATCTGTGGATGGATTTCGATGAAGTTTAACACCTATACGTCGACTTATCTGAGTCTATCAAAAAGTTCACACTATCTCTACCACAAATAATTTAACAATATGAAATACAGTAGAATGTGACGCATGGCGGTCGTATTTATGCAACTAGCTTTATAAATAGTAAGTATAAACGTTATGAATTATGATGTAACAATATACTGTGTGGTGCGTCACACGTGCGAGTCGGTGGGCGAGTGCGGCACGGCGGCGGCGCGGCGCAGGTCCAGCGTGGAGAGCTGCGCCACGGGCACGTCCCCCGCGCCCCCCGCCCCCGCGCGGTACGAGTTGGAGCCGCGCACGGCGCCCCAGCGGCTGTGCAGCGAGCCCACGTCCCCAGCGTCGGCGGGCTCGAGGCTGGGCAGGTCGATGACCACGGCCTCGAGCGCCACGTCGCGCTTGAGGCTCTGCTGCGACACGCTCCTCTTCATGCTGGAGCGCTCGCCGTAGTCGCTGCCGCCGTCGTCGAAGTCGCGACCGTAGGCCATGATGGGCTCGCGTATGGGCACGCCGGGCGCGAACACCGAGAAGCCCGATATTTTCTCGGACACGAGGCGCAGGTTGGAGGTGGAAGCGTATCGGTTGGCTCGCGACAGTTTGCTGCGGCGGGCGGTGTTGGTGGCGCTGGAGGCGGCCGACTTGGCGGCGCGGGTGTCGAGGTCCCGCGGGCTGGCGCTGTGCCTGTTGTTTCCGCCGGGTATGAGGTTGAGGCTGGTGCGGGAGCGCGACAGAGACCCGATGATGGAGGTGCGCTGGTGGTAGTTGCTGAGCACGTGTTGCAGCACGTTCTTGGGCCAGGGCACGTCCAGGTAAATGCTTCTGTCCGGTATCGGCTTGCCGAATTTCATTTCGTGATCGTCCAGCTGCTTTTCGAACACCGAGACGAGCGTCTGGCGTACAATAATTTCGAGTTTAGTGCAGCAGGACTGACGCGCGTGGGGCGCGGACATGAACGCGGACGCGCACACGGACGGACAGACGGACGGACGGACAAACGGACGCCACAATATCACTCATCGATTGAAATGCATTGATGGTGTCTACAACAGTCTGGAAAATACCTTTTTCTAAAAGATCCGAATAGTTTAGTCGTAGTTCACGTAATGGGCTTACCTGTTTTAAGTCAAACGTATCGCTTTACTTGGATACCCACTTGATCATAGATTAACGAAGGTCATGAGGGACGCCGCTGATGGTTCATGCGGGCACAGCGTTATCAATGCATTTCAAGAGGCTCGGCGGAGTCGTGCTCATGCTCGCACTACATGCACAGCGCCCCACACCACACATACAGGCAGACACAGTACACACGCTCCACGAACATGCACACATACACCATACACCATACTATACACATGCAACACCGCGCCAAACGTCTCATGGCATCATGCGGCACGTCTTAATGCTTCGCTATATTTTAAGTTATTTATTCTCGTAATTAAAAACATTTGTTTTTAAGCAATAATTACGCATGAGCATAAAACATTTGACGAGATAGGAAGAAAAAATAAACAAAATATACAATCATACAAAATATGTACAGATATGCTCCAATCACCATGTTTGGTACACTCTATCAGTGTTGTGTGTTGATATAGTGAACAAGTGAATTAAAAAGAAAGTGGATAAAAATAACTCGTGTTCTGTAACTCTACATTCTTAATCATCGAAACATGAAGATGTATCTATTCTACCATGACATACAAGAGTATAATTGTTAAAAGAAATTAAAAATAAAACAGTTATAATTCATATCACGGCACTACAAGAGATAACATTAAATATTTGGCAAATTACTTGCTTTCACGTGATGTCTATGTCGTTCTTATTAGAGAATGTAGAAAGTGGTTTACTCCCGAATCCTGTGTGGGCAACTATAAATTGTTAAGTTAATAATTATTAATGCAGTATAGATAAATATACAAAATCTAATATGGTAATATTTTGTTTAATAACAAGTATACTGGGTTTAAGCGTCTATTGAAGCGTCGCTTGGGAAACATATGTGTAAGTGTGTGAGTGAGTATCCGCCACCACCGTCACCACAGGTAGATGTAGTGCACACTCACCATCTTCCGGTCGGCGAGCGTGGCGCGCCACTCCTTCAGTTCGAGCGCGTACCGCTCCTCCAGCGCCTTCATCTTGTTGCTCTCGTGGTTCATCAGCGCCTTGCGCTTCTCGTTCTGGAACTGCTCCAGCTCGCGGAGCAGCGCCTGCGCACGCACACACGTTACTCACCGCTTGGCTATACACTCTACCATGATCATAACACGTAAAAGAGACAAGTATCTCACCTCTCCGGCCGCTTTGAGTTCCTCTCTCGCCTTGGCGTGCTTGGTGGCGAGTCGCTGTTGTTCCGCTCGGTAGCGCCTCTTCTCGTTCTCCTGGAACTTCTTGAGTCTCTCGCGATCATCCTCGTGGTTCTGCGGCATGGTGCTGATCCGCAGCGACTCGCGGAACATCATCTCGCGCGCCTTCTGCTCGGCGCGGATGCGCTTCGGCAGCGAGCGCTTCTCGAGCGCCTGGCACTTGGCGAGTTCCTCCTCCTTGCGGCCGTTCTTGCGCTTGATCTGCTCGAGCTCCTTGTCGTGGCGCACGAGCATCTGCTGGCGGCGCAGCAGGAACTCGTCCTTGAGCTGTCGCTTGGCGAGCTGGTAGCGCTCGTGGATCTGCTTCTCCTCGAGCTCCCAGAGCGCGGCCTCGCGCGTGCGCATGATCTGGTGGCGCTGCTGCAGGTACTGGCGGTCGGCGAGGGCCTGGCGCTCGCGGTGCGCGTCGTGCAGGCGGCGCAGCACGCCGTCGGCGCCGTCGGCCAGCGCGGCCACGAAGGTGCGCTCGCGCTCCTGGTGCTCGGCGTCGAGCAGCGCGCGGCGGGCGCGGTAGGCGTCCTTGCGGCGCTCCTTGGCGAGCAGCTCCACCTCCTGCTTGAGCAGGCGCAGCTCCTGCTTGAGCGAGTCGCGGAAGTGGCGCAGCTCGCGCTCGTGGTCGGCGCGCAGCCTCTTGGCGGCGGCGCGCAGCTCGGCCTCGAGCGCCTGCTCGGCGCGCTCGGCGGCGCCGCGCTGCGCCCGCGCCAGCGTCTCCAGGTCCGCCTCGTGCGCGCGCGACAGCGACGACAGCTCCGCCTCGAACCTGACCAGTGCCGATCAACCACATCAATATTGTCATCACTGATAACCGATAATCGATTATGAAATTCGCAGATATAAGCAAGACCCTAACAAACAATAGGGTATTTGACTATGATCGAATTTTTGTTTTATTTTGCGTAAAAACACAAATACCATTAATATAAAACATTTATGTCAAAACAGTATTAAAGTAGATTGTAAAATGAGGCAAATATTAGTATTTTAAATTAAAAGAGTGGGAGTGTAGTGGGGACATCTTGCCATCTCTTTCACATGCACACATTGTAATGCATGTCAAGACTAGTGACGTCACTAGTATTGTTTTGCATCCTTTTTCTTTTACTCCCACTACAAGATTTAATATGTTTCTAACTTATATAATTCAGAACGGATTAACAAAATTCTTTATTTGTTATATTCTGGAAATTGATACTGTTTGATAAATACAATAAAAAAAATGAGTCAAATACCCTATTATAGGCCTAATATGATTTAAATATAAAAAAAATAATATTTATTTATTTTCAATATCTTTGCTCACCTCTTGTCCTGCTGCTCCCGCAGCTGCTGTTCCTTGGCGTTGAGGTCCTGGAACTGCTTCTGCTCTTGTTTCTGCAGCATCTTGATCTCACGCAACTCCTGCTTGCGCAGCGCGTGGTCGTCCCACGTTCGACCGCTCTCCTCGTCTCCCCATATCACCTACAAATACAACATTTGTCATCAAGTATTTTAATATACTCTGTATCACATCGAGAACTACTGATACAAACATATATTTTGAAAATACATTTTTTTAATCAGTTCTTGATTCATCTGACTTACAAGGCAGATTCTATTCCGATAAAATATATTTTAAAGACTACACAATTTACTTACGTCAAAGTCAAAGTGTATAAAACAGAACGAAAAACCAAGACACAACAAAAGGATGATTATTTAATATGTTCATCCTCATCATCCGATTAATATTATCAACGCATACCTTGGAGGTGGTTGTGGTGACGATGACGCCGTCGATCTCGAACTTTCTCGTTCGTTTCCGCGTCTTCTTCTTCAGGTTAGCCATGTGGATATCTTCTTTTGACCTGAATATTAATTGAAACACATTTATAATTATCAACTCTCGATTATACAGAAATCTTGTGATATATACATAGGCTATAGTATTTTATTGTGACATATATACCCATATATATATACTATATGTTCAATCAAACTACAATTATTTTCAAATAAATGATTGAACAATTCAATCATTCAAAGTTTAACAAAAATTATGATTGAAACAAAGCGTCTGGTTTGTAATTTGATTCTTGTTAAATATACCTCTGTATCCTGTTGACCTGCTGGCTGTCTTGAGGTTTTCTCCTTAGCACAACTTGTTCTCCATTATCCAGACTTTGAGTGTCTGTATTCACTCTGTGGACATTGTAAAAACACATCAATTAAAAATAATTATGTTACAAATCTAATTACCCATATATTGTACACGCACTTATCACGCTTTATCGCGCATTTAACCATTTAATATTACACGACTAGCTGCTATTCATAGCTTATAAAATAACATTAATGAATTTAAATAATATGGACACCAAAGTGAGTAGAAGACATAAATACAATTATTGAAATCAAATTATTTCGCCACCCAGACAGCGAGACGGGACGGCTACGCGATACAGGCGTCTTTGACGGAACGTTTGGAGTCGTAATGTAAGGGTTGATAAGCAACACGTCACAAAGAGTTTTCCCACCCACTGTATTATTTTTCACAGTAATGAATGGCGAGACGAGCATAGCTATACGACCGTTCATGGACAGTAGTAAAACCAAACAACCCTATGAATTACAAAACCAATGTTAAGCATAAGGCATTACATTGCACTCGCCATCCTGAGACAAAAGATGAATAGTTTTAATATGAACAGTTACTCTAACTACAATGTCCTTCAAACCGGTACACTACAATGTATTTAATCTGGTGTTTGGAGGGAATGTATGGGAGAGTTGAGAGCATTTTTTAAATTCTTTGTTTTGTTCTGTAGGTTTATTGTCTATGTCGCTGTTAGGTGATATGTTTGTGTGGGGTGACTTAACCAGCTAAAGAGGGATGCTCCGCTATTTGACACGATTGCTCCCTCTTTCGAGTTGAGAGCATTAGCAGTAGCTACAATGTCCTTCAAACCTGAACATAACAGTGCATTTAACCTGCTATTTGGCGGGAATGTGTGTCGAGAGCTGAGAGCATTAGCAGTTGTGTTTGTACCTGGCGCCGCCGTTGTGGTGCGGATGCGCGCGGTCGTCGTGGCTGACGGAGGTGGCGCTGGTGGCGGACGTGGCGGACGTGGCGAGCGAGTCCGCGTCGGGCGCCGCGCGGGACGACGACGACGCCACCGACCCGCTGTCCGATGCGGACCGTCTGCACAAATATTACACACATTCATTTCTCTAGTGTTAATGGTTTATTGTTTATAAATGTATATATTGGCAAGCATAAGCTTATGCTAAGATTATTTAAGATTTTACACCTAGTTTTATAATATACTACCTACATAATGCTATACTCTTAATATTAAGTTTGATATTCAAACTTTCAATCGATTCTTCATACAGGGTATATCAAGACTGCTACCGAAAACGAAGCCGGGTGGTAGTTTAAGCGACTTCAGACGCAAAGCAACAGAAAATGTTGGAAAAAAACCGAGATTTTTTTTATTTGGTCGTATTTGGGTGGTAAATTCATTTTTTCGTAGAATAATAGTGTATACTCTTTTATTTATAAAGACTCTAAAGTATAAAAGAGTTTAAATTATTATTTTAGCAAAAACTATGGATTTACCACCCAAAAATGACGATATTTAAAAAATGATAAAAATAATTGTCGTATTTCTTAGCAAAATTGTTAGTTGCATTGTGTTTGTAGTCACTAAAACTACCATCCGGCTTCGTTTTCGGTAGCGGTCTTGAGATACTCGGTATATCTGATGTTATTCTGTTATTCTTTATCTTGTGCATGGATTGGAGAATAAACACTATCTGGCATATCCAATATATTAAATTAATTTAACAATGACTTTCCCAAGGCTCTGTTCAAATACTTAGAAAAATCCTAAAAGGTAACAAATGAATTGATTGATTTGCGGTGGTGATAAGTGATATATCGCACCTTTAGAATTAGAGAGATCTAACCAAACATCTTATTTTTTGGGAAACGTTCATTAAGGATTTGTAATATAAGAAATTTTGTACTTGTGGAAGATACATCGAGATGACCGAAGTATACATATTTGTCTTTCGCGCGTCTTTAAGGGTCGACGGATAGTCATTTTGAGCCTATATATGGCTAAAAGTTTTTTTTTTTGGGTTAGGTTATTTTAATTGTTAAGGTGCGATATTGACTGGTTGCATACCTGTCGAAGCTGTCGGGGCTGAGCCTGGTGGCGTGGTGCGCGGCGCCCAGCTCGATGTGCGTGGCGGCCGAGTCGCGCACGCGCACCTCCTCGTTGCCCACCGTCACCACCGACACGTGGGATGTGTCCTAGCACACAAACATATTATTACTGTACTGTATTAGCTCATATGCATCCTACTGCGGAGCATATGTCTAAAATCGATGAGAGGGCAACAAAATAATTTACAATTTTGTGTAAATTTAATTAACGTTTATTCAAACGAGCTCAATATTCGGACAACTATAAAACTCAAATTATTTACTTAGAGTGTCGTAACACGAACATTTTATCATAACAAATGTATGTTGTAACACGAACTATTTTTGGGCTTTGTACTAGAATTAAAATTATAACGAATTAAAAACCTCCTCCTTTTTTAAAGTCGGTCAAAATTATGTGTTGCATCGGGCATTGTGTGGCGGTATACTGACCAGGTTGAGCGTGTTGGTGGCGCTGTCGTCGAACACGCCGGAGTCGGTGCCGGCGGCGCCGGGGCTCAGGATCAGCACCTCGCTGCTGTCCAGCCGTCGACCGCGACCCTTTTCTGCAACACACAATCAATTTCAATAATAAATATCTTCATTCTTTTGCAAGTGGTATCCAATCAAAAATCGTCGCTTATATTACAACAGCGCGAATATGCATTTTCTTAACTTTACAGGAGAAGCAAAAAACTTAATTATTAATAATTAAAAATAAATAAAAAGCAGATAGATATTCTACAAATTTTGAATTCTAGCTCGTGATTGGCAAGTATCGAACGCGATTGGTGCAAAAAATTTACGCGGGATTTTTTTTTCTATCCAATTACATCAGTAAGTCAATAACGGAAAAAATGCACATTCGCGGTGTTGTAATATAAGCGACGAAATGTAATTTATGACATTGATTTTATTTTCTGCTTCCAAATATTATTGTTTAGTTTGGGGCTCAAAGAGTTTTTTTTTATACAAACATTCTTGGCTATCTAATTTGACTGTAAATATGCATGAAAGCTCTCTCAAACTCTTATTTCTTTCTTCACTTGGAATAAACAAGCATGTTGTTCGACATACCGCTGTAAGAGTTGCTGCAGTCGAGCGAGTCGAGCGAGGAGGGCGCGAAGCAGTCGTCGTCGGAGGAGGAGCCGGCGCCCACGATCACCACCTCGTCGGCGATGGGCGGCGTCGTCGATATCGTCACCGCGTTCGGTGGTAACTGCACGGAAACACAACTTATTGATCAACCATACGTATTAATAAGTCGATTTTTATCATCACTAAGTAATGGAAGTTCTGTGCTATGATCTTTCAATGACCACCTATGTTCGTAGTATCATGTATGTGGCGGCTTCATTGTTATTTCGAAGGATGTTCCTGATTATTTGAAAGCTGTTACTGTACACGTGGGATAAAATTAACAGTACTTATACTCAAATCGCGTGACGTGGTTACGTACGCCCAAAACGATACACTCGCCGTGTCGGGTTCGCTATGACAGGTTTCCTATCGTATTGCACTTTCGACAAATAAAAATACTCAGCTTCCTAAAACCCACTGTATAAACGCCACCAAACTCAAAATAAGTTATACATCTGTCTCTAAATATAACCATAAACCATAGACAATATAGACATGTCAGTAAATGTGTAACTCACAGGCGCGGCGGTGCTGAGCACGGGCGGGTGCGTGGTGGTGACGGTGACGAGGCCGGCGGCCGCGGCCAGCGAGTTGGGCTCCACCACCACCACGCGCTCCGGCACCGACACCACCACCACCTGCTGCGACGACGACGACGCTGGCGATGGCTGCCGACAAAACAACTCGTCAATGAACCAATCATACCTGATTGGGTATAGGTATAAAATATATGAATGGCATAAAATTATTGAATATTTGACTATTTTAGACGTGAATCAGAAATATGAAATCTGAAACATACATAAAAATATCATGGAATACGATTCAGGGGGGTTACTCTATAGTCTATACTCCGACACGAAGTTTTCCACTTCTAAAAATCAATACTATTCTCTATGAAACTTATACAAAATTAGAACATTTTGTAAAGGCATTTAGGCATATTCGTACAATTTTACGTACGATGTTCTATCATTCGTCGTCGTGTCGAAGAACAGAGTAATCCCTCATATGACGTTAATAAGATATTAATCCAACTTACAATGACAGGTCTGATTTCAACAGCATTCTGCTGTAACCTTCTCTCCTTCTCCTCTTTCCTCCTTTCTTCTCTTCTCCTTTCCAACTCCTTCTCTTTCTCGTCCACTGAGTTGGATCTAGAGTAGTTCTTCTCTAACCTAGTCACTTCTGCGTTCACTCTGTTCACTTCTATGATCGGCCGATCGTCTTCTCTCGAACTCGATCGCGATATATTCTTCCTGATGATTACATCTGAGCTTCTTGCTTCTACTATTCTATCGTCTTCGAAGCTTGATCTAGAATGTCTCTTCTCGTGTTTTGTGACCTCTATACTAGATTTGTCTTCCGTTGAACTCGACCGTGACTTCTCAAAGTTACTTCTCTTAATTTCTACATTGCTCTTCTCATCGTCTATGGAACTCGATCTGGAATAATTCTTTTCGATAATGCGAAGTTCAACGTTACTCCTTCGCGTTTCTTCGTTGTGTCTGGTAATGTCTTCCGTGCTTCTGTGTGTGTCGACGTTGTTCCTGAGTTCCAGCTTGGACTCCGGTGTCGACAATCTGTTCTCGTGCTTTGGCGTTCTCTTTTGTTCTGGCTTTTCTGGTGATGTTTCCGTTTTCTTATTTTCTACTGCTTTTTCGGCTTCGCGACACACCTGACGGACAAAATTAAAATTCATTGCAATGGATCGATTTGTCTAATGGGATCCTCAAATAATTTGAAATAGGTGGAATGTTTAATGAAGCAGTGTAGATGGATTTCCTTACTATTAAGTAAATGAAGCATGTACATACCTGATCGACAATCTGTTTACCGGCGGCGGCGGCGGTGGCCGACGGGGCGGACGGTGTGGACGGTGCAGATGGCGTGGATGGAGCGGGTATGGCGGCCGGTGCGGGCGGGGGTGTGGCGGCAGTGGCGGTGGGGGCGGGGGCGGAAGCGGGCGACGCTGGCGCCGTGGGCGGCGGCGGCGCCGGCTGCTTGCGGCCACTGGGGGGCGGCGCGGGGGCTGCGGGGGCGACGGGCGCAGGGGCGGGGGCGGGGGTGGACACTGGAGCCGGTGGCGACGAGCGCGCCGCGGGGGACGCGGGCGGCGTCGCCGACGGTGGAGGAGGTGCGGGACCCTTCTCTTTCTTTGGAGCCTACAAAATGTCATTTGTACGTTTTGGTGACATAATAAAGCACTAAACTTTTTAGCATGGAAAAGATCTAAAGTGTTAAAGATTAATCTATCACAAATAATACATCATATTAAAATAGGATAAGGAAATACAAGTGTTCCTATTACAAGTAGTAATGTTACAGTATGTGGACTCACAGGCGGCTTCCTGTCAGCGGGCGGGTGTTCGTCTTCGTGCGGTCGCTTGGCGGCGGCGGGTGCGGGTGCGGCGGGGGTGGGCGCGTGTGCGGAGGCGGCGGCGGGGGCGGGCGCGGCGGGCGGCGGGGAGGGGGGCGCGCGGGGCTGCGTGCCGCCCGCCGGGACCGGCGTCGTGCCTGCCGCTGGCTCCGACTCCGACACTGCGCACAAAACGCTATTTGTTAGCTTTCCCAAATATTTTATACACACAGTGATTTCAGTATACCATATAACCAGTGGAAAGAAATGACTGGTTGAAAATTATAAACGAATTTCCTACCATTTTATCGCGAGATATCATAAAACGTCACATAGTTATACACTAACTGATAAACACCACCAATTCTGTACCCTTACGAATAGACATTCATATGATATTGTCAAAAATTACGTATTATGCAGAGTACTTACTCTTGACGTCCGGCGTGTCGCCCGACCTGACTGACGTAGAGTCATCTTCCATCTCCATAGGCATATGAGAGCTGCGCGGCTCCTGTAACATGCCACAACGGTTAATACTGCTGTCCAATACTGGCGTATTTTTTTTACATGGTATGACATTCTTTGATATTTAATATTTTCATCACATTCAAATTTTGAATATATTTAATGATACTGGTAAGATTTGTGATACTCTAGCAAAACACAAAAAGGAGCTGTGTCTATAAAATTATTTTTATTAATTATTCTGTGATTTTTTTATATAGCTAAAACATTATTATAGTACTCAAAATAAATTAGAAGAGTAATAAAGTCCAATCTTAAAACTCAGTTATTTTAATTTTAAATATGGCTGGAAAATTAAGCAAGGCGTAAAGGACGGAGGCTGTAAGCTTTATCGCAGGCCGAATGAGGGATGTACATGTACAGAGAGTACAGACAGTACAGACAGGCGGAGTGTAGTGAGTACCTTCGACGCAGCAGGAAGCTCTCGCGGCTGGCCGTCCGATTCGCATGCAATGTAAACCACACACAAACCGAACATTAACGCGCACACACACGGAATTTATACATCATGGCAATAGGCCGGGACATTACCAGCGTGGGAACATTCAAGTGCAAGATTTCTCGTAATGTCTCAATTTTCTAAAGCTTTAAGAGTGACGAAAAATCCGTTAAAAGACTAATAATATGGTGCCCACATTTCAGTATAATATTTATGTAATTATTAAACACGAGAAGGAAAAACGTACACGGTGTATCGTGAGATAAACATTAAAATTCGTAGTGTAAAAAATATTTGGGATGCTTTTAAAACCAGTTAGATAGGACATGCAAATATCACATAAACACCACAACAAGCGTGTAGTGTACGCGCAATTGATATTGCTAAATAAATTGTACAAATATGTAATAAATTGCACATGTTAAAATATGAAATCATACAGCAAAGCTTGCCTCAATTTAATACTTGGTCTTAATGAAACCTGCAAGCATTAAAAAAATAACTACAATGCTAGAAGACCAGCAGTGTCAGGAGTAAATATCAAAATAAAGGAATTTTAATCTGCATTTTACCCAGAGTATTTAACCTTTAGTTTAGTTCTACATTCTCCATAAAATATGTAACATAATTAATATAAATCATACTAAAATAACAATGCCAGCTGAATGGCTACCTCAGAGAAAAAAAACATTCATCAACATCTATTAAAAGCTCTGTTATATGCTCAGTGATCCCCATCGTATATTTAATTCACACTGAGGATTTTGGGTGTTGCATATTTGTGTAGAAAGTCAACATTCAGTATAATTGTGTATACTATATTCTAAAAGCAACACAGGTTTTCCTTCTTGAAACTACGGCAAATTCCGCGTGCAATAACTACTCACACATATATAAACACTCATTATATACTAACCAATTCTTTGATACTGTTCCTTATTAGCTTTCTGTTTGCCCTTCCTCGACTTTGACTATCGAAACGGAAGGATCCCATCGAAAACGGTCAAGCCGTGTTAGTAAGCGTGCGGAACAAGCGGACACACGTGGTTACTCATATTAGTATTATATAATTTACATATTGTAAACATTATTACGTCAAAAAATATCAAATAACTTTGTACATAATAAGACAGAGATAGAATCGGCGCGTCTTCCCACTGTCGATTGTCGAATGTATTTCGATTTATTTATTGTACTCCGACTTACACAATATTATATTCCCGCCTGTATTTCGCAGAATAGGCAGGGATTATACGTTTCCAATTTAATTTTAGCATTAAAGGAAATAGAAAGTGACATTGCAATCTATTTAGTATCTGAGTTTCTTTTTTACATATTTGCCATGGATTTGAATCAGGCTACCGAGGTAACACTGACAAAAAGATAATTGAGTGATTCGGCAAGAAATAAATGGCCTTTATATTGCGCTCGATATTTATATTTTATCCATTTCAAGGTATTATCGGCAAGCTATTAAAAGCACATTAAATGCTATCATATATTATTTTCAAGCACAATGAATTCACCACAACATCAAAAATAAAAACACAATATCAAAGAGAAGAAATCCTCATTGTGGCTTATAAATCTTACATCATACCGGGTATCTCAAGACTGCTACCGAAAACGAAGCCGGGTGGTAGTTTTACTGACTACAAACACAATGTAACTAAAAATTTCGCAAAGAAACGCGACAATTATTTTTTATGATTTTTTAAATATCGTCATTTTTGGGTGGTAAATCCATAGTTTTTGCTAAAATAATAATTTAAACACTTTTATACCCTAGATTATTTATAAATAAAAGGGTAAACACTATTATTTTAGGAAAAAATGTATTTACCACCCAAATATGGTCATAGGAAAAAAATAACAAAAAAAAAAATGTCACTTTTTTTTGCAACTTTTTCTGTTGCATTGTGTCTGAAGTCGCTTAAACTACCACCCGGCTTCGTTTTTGGTAGCAGTCTTGATATACCCTGTATATATTATTATTTTTATCCCACTCATTTGCCTTTGATCCTAATTCCAAAGCAAAAACTTTTTGAGCCTAACAGAGAAATAGTTAAAATATAATACAGACTGATATATAATGAGTGTGGTGCGTGTACTGACCTCGGCGTCATCGTCGAGCACCTCCTCCTCGACCACCTCGGCTCGGTACTCGAGCAGCAGGTCCCGCAGCGGCTTCGAATCCAAGTCACCGCTCACGAAGTCGTGCTTCAGAAGATCGCTCGCCGTCGGCCTCTTCTCTGGATCCTACAAATTTAATCATATCTTCTATGATTCGGTGTAATAATAATGATTTCCTCATATGTGAAGACCACCTGGATAGGTATCCGCAAAAAACAACGGGTCAGTCAGTATAAATAGTATTTTGAGTGATTTTAATTTGATGCGGAGTTACAGTCATCTTCAAAACAATTTGTCTGGTGTGTTTTGGTGGCATAATGTTACGGTTTCATATCATCTGGGCTCCCCTATACCCTCTTCATCTTAATTCCCGAGCGATTAATACGTCATTCAACATATTTTATATTCGAAAGGTCAGTACACCATTTTACAATATCATCATTCATTATCAGCCCATATACGTCCCATTGCAGGGCACGGGCCTACTCTACAATCGACAGTACGATTGAGAGTGGTTAGGCCATATAGTCCAATAGAATATGATTAAATCAGGAACACTTGTGAAATTGAGTTGTAAAGTGGCCACTGAGTCCTGACATTGTGTAGAGTGCATGGTGAAGGGAGTAGAGCATAGCGGCGAGACCTTGACAAGCGCCTTGGCGATGAAGTCGTTGAAGGCCTTGGTCCAGCGCGAGGGCTGGTCGAGCGTGGGCGGGTCGCTCTTCTGTATCTTGAGCAGCACGCGCATGGGCGTCATTTCGTGGTTGGGCGGCTCCATCTGCGCGAACTCGATCAGCGTGATGCCCAGCGACCAGATGTCCACCTGACATTACATCAACACATTTTATCGAATTTATAATAATTACTTACAATGCAGTACAGTCGAATTAAAAACCTCCTCCTTTTAAGGAAGTCGATAAAAATAGCACTCATTAAGCTTGCCAGTTCAGGTATGTCACTTTGCAACTACATCTTTCTGAAATATATAATTAGACTTTGTTGCATCCATAAAATATAATAATAAACTTTTATCAGCAATCAAATGTTCAACTGTGACTCAAAGATTTTTAAAGATTTTATTCAATCAACATTAAATAATGATTTAATTGACATTAAATGTCTCTGAGTACGGCAGTTAATGCAGCTAAGGCTTCGTATTTCCATACGAAGGCTTGGCTAGGCTTGGTGAGTTGCATGAAATATTATGGAGCTCACCTTAAAGTCGTAGGGATGGTCCCTGAAGGTCTCGCAGAGCACGACCTCCGGCGCCATCCAGTACGGCGTGCCGATGAACGTGTCGTGCTTCTGCAGAGTCGACTTATTCTTCGCCGACACGCCGAAATCAGCTGTAGACCAACATGTGTATGATAAGCACAGCATCGCGATACATAGTTCTACCTTGTCATATTTTTGATACGACATTAACATCAAGTATAGTGCTGTACTGGAATACGGTCATGATCTTATAACTTAAGAGCTAGAGGTATTTTAAGTATTTTATACTTTTTGCAGTTTAGGATACTTGCTTTGAGCTGTTCAGACCTGCAATTTGTGCCCACCATGGTAATGCCTATCAAATCTTCATAGATTTGATAGGCATTACCCAAACTAAGCCCGGGAACTAATAATGACATATTATAATATACAAAAATAAGCCCGGAAACTAATAATGACATAATATAACAATTCCATTTTGTTGTCAGCGAGTGAAATGTTAATTTCTTGTAATATCTTTATACGTTACCTAGTTTAACCCCCCCGGTCATGGTGGCGAGCACGTTGCCGGCCTTGAGGTCCCTGTGTATGACCCTGCGCGCGTGCAGGAACTGCAGGCCGCGGCACATCTCGCGGCACACGTACGCGATCTGCGCCTCGTTCAGCCCCTTCTCCAGCTCCGCCATCACCGAGTCCAGCGCGCCGCCGTCGCAGTACTCCAGCAACATCTGCACACACATCAAAACTATAAACTAACTATTACCCAATAACCCTTCCCTCTTCCTACCCTTTTTCCTTCCCACTCCCTTCTCAGTTTGATGATCCGGCATCGCATCTTTGGTCCAAAAGTTGTGGATGTTTGACAACTTGCCAGTTACATGAGTCACTTTTCACATGTTTTTCTCCATTGTTTGAGATGATTGTTGATCAAAACACAATATTGATTATGATTATCATAATATAATAGTTCTGCAATTACGCCCAAGGTATATTTTTATCAAAACTTATGTGCTTCAGAATCTGAAGCTTATAGTCTAATAAGTTTTGCAATTAATTCATCAATGTCCAAATAAGTCGCCCAGATAATCGAATTGAAGAAAGAGACATATGATGTGAAGAGAAGTGTTATACGCCGTTAACTGACCCATAGCTTGTTGTCGATGAAGTAGGCCTCGTGCAGTTCCACCACGTTGGGATGTCGGAACTCGGTGAGGATGTCGATCTCGACGGTGAAGTCGGCCAGGTCGTCCTCGTTGTCCAGCAGGCACATCTTGGCCGCCGCCAGCTGGCCCGTAGTCTTGTGTTGAGCTTTGTACACCTGTCGAGAGATAAATACATACATTACTAGTGGTAGGTCCCTCATATGTGAGAGGCCATCTGGGTGGGTACCACCGCAATGTCTATTTCTCCCGTCAAACAGCTGTGTAAATGCACTGTTGTGTTTCGGATTGAAGGGGTATTGTAGCCAGAGTAACTACTGGACATATTGAGACTTAACATCTTATGTCTCGGGATGGCGAGCGCAGTGAAATGCCAAGCATTGCTCTGTTATTCAGGGTGTTGTTTGGTTTTACTACTGTTCATGAGCGGTCGTATCGCTTACCATCAGGCGAACGACATGCTCGTCTCGCCATTCAAAGCAATAAAAAAAAAACGTTTTTATGAATACATATTTTATCGCTTTAAGCAAATTTTTTCATTTATGCTGTCTACTTTTATGTATCTGGTGTACAATAAAGTGTTAAATGAATATACAGGCAAGTGACCGCACTTGCACGTGTCTAGTACTACAAATTCAAAGCATATAGGGACAACTGCATTGACGTAAAATATATGGACGGGGCGGAGAGCGGGAAAAGTGTTGTCACGAAAGTGGTCTGCAGCACCAGTGCAGCGGTTGTGACGTCGCAGCGCACCGGTTTGTAAGTCGTTAATAAATGCCTAATTTATCGTGCGTGGGTGCAATAAAGATGACCGAAAGTTAACAAAAAAAAAAAGATAATATTTCTTATCACCGCTAAGTAATAATTATGTTACTTTAAGTAAATATAACATTTATTTAGCATTATTAAAAAACGATTTCATGGCCGCCATTGACGTAAAAATCTGACAGATGGCGCGATTTTCACAGGCATCTTTTTGACGTACCCAATGTACTGAAGGGCCTATCCTTAGTTTTTAAATCAATGGACAACTGTTATAAATATTTCCATATACTTCTGGACGCAATATAAGCATTATTTTATTGGCAATATACGTGGCTTAGTTGTTTAAGTTACCAAATGTATATGAAAAGCCTGTAGGCTTCATCGCCGAACCAAGACAGATTTTATTGTAGCACAAACAAATTTCCAATCCAAAATGTTTCCGAAGTTTCTGATACCTTCGACACAAGAGTACTATGAAGTCAAGACTATGCATTTGACTGTTGTTAGTCGTACCTTGCCGAATGCGCCATCTCCGAGCTCGCCGACCATGTCCCAGTTCTCGGCCGGGTCGCAGTTGTCGCGGATGTTGTTGAACACCTTCTTCTTCTTCGCGTCATTGCCGCCGCCTAGGTGCAGCACCTGGCGATTGCATTTACCAAATTATAGTATATATTAGTGGAGAAAATTCCAATATGAATCAGGCTGAATTAAGATTAATTTTTGTTGTGTGATATAAAATCGTGCGATTTAAAAGCCAAACTTATTTTTAATTCATAAATTAAAACTTCAAGTGATAATTTGCTTACTAATGGGTATTGATAATATAATAATAATAGCCACACGCGAATGAGTTCGCGCGTATATCGCACCTTTCTGGGCAAGGTCTAAGCGATAACGAGTGGCCCTTAGTCCTTACCTTCTTGAGATTATTTAAAAACGACATGTTGTGTATTGTTGGCGCGTCTGTGAGTGACGCGCGCGCGCCTCAACCGTCTTTACACATCGTGTCACGTCCCGCCGCTGCGCATTACTGCAACATACAAAAATGCTATATTAGAAATTAAAATAATGCTATTTTTTATGGATGTTATCGCGGATTTGGTTCAATTTAACATTTTTTAACATCCCGACGTTTTGGATACTTGACTTGCTTTCGGGATTAAAGGGTGGTCGGTAGTCCGTCGGATCGAAACACGACGGCAAAACTGTCGTTCCAAGTCACTTTGCTATGAGACAGTGGTACCGCCCCGCGCGAGTTTGCCCATTCATGCTCAGTCGTGAAGTGACAGTCTGACAACAATGTGGCTCTACAACTTCCAAATATCAGATATCGTATAAGGGATCATTTTAGATCTTGTCTTACGTTACGTCATGTACTAATACCTAATGTGAGCTTTCATAACTATTTATTAATCTTAAAACAATATTCCCAAAGTATATTTTGAAATAGAGTACAAGTGTACACAACGGCAGATGAATATAAACATCTGCCATATTTTCCAGACACTCATGAATATAGTGGAATATAGATTGATTTTATTACAATGATGTCCAACTCACACAAAACACATAGCTACAAGTTTTCACAACACACACATTTTTATCACAAATGCAAACATTACACAAGCGAGCGACTCGGCGGCGCGGCGCGGCGTCGCTGACACAAGCGTCGTCCTCGCCGTGGCCTTCAAGTGATAAGGACACGGGCAAAAATATATTATTGAGCAAATTAATCCGTTGTGACCGCGACGAAAATCGACGAAAAACTTGAATACGACACAAGCTACGGGATCAAACGAGTCTCGTCTCGTATCGAGGTTGTAAAAGTGAGACTGTTTGCCGTTTGGCAATATTGTCAATGATTGCGTCCACGGAGAAGTAAAAGACTTGTGATGACATACGTGAAGTGCGTTTGTAAATATGGCTCTTGTTTTTCACCATAACTATCTATTTATAAATGTTATTATTAATCTAAGTAATAACTTTTAATTCAAAAATATCGTTCGAAATGTATTGATTATATTTGGTGGCAAATAGTAATGTTTCAATTTAAAGCAGCACATTAGCCAAACGTTGTAAGACGGGTGTAATGAGTTACGCGACAGTATTACGGTCCCGCTTAGATAACACGAGAGAAAATTTATTACCGAACAAGACAGTACGCGGCTTGCGAGAACCCGGCTGTCGAACGGGGAACACACATGTGCGATGTGATGTGAGTTATAAGACGTAGCGATTTATTTTGGGACAGATATACAAAATTAAGGAATTTAGTTTTATTTTATTACAGAAATAATATTCTTCTAAGCAAACATCAATGACGAATTTAAATCACAATTCAATTGATACGATTAACTAAAATTCCGTAGGCACAGTACATTAAGTCGGTAAACTTTAGTTCAAGGTCATTTCAAATTACCTTATTATTAAAATACAGCAAAATTGTAAAGCTTTAAAATATCTGGGCGTGTATTAATTAGAATGAAGTGGAACACTCAATAGGCGTGAACGCGCATCAGTCCAACCAACGCATACGTCGGCAACGTCCTTGTTTCACCTCGCTTTATGACAAGTCGACTGTTGTCGCTCAAATACCGGTTTGAAAACACCCATCAATGAATGAAACAATATTTGCATACTTAAAAACTTGTAATAGAACTATTATAGTGCTAAGGTTAGTTATTATTATATCTTAGTTAATAACTACTTGCGTTAACGACGAAGGAAAATATAGTTAAGAAACCTGCATATGCGAGAGTTGGAAGGTGCTAATACCATCCGCCACCATTACAAGATTAATGGGATTGATATGAAGTTAGCAGTCGGTTGTTAAACCAAATGATTATCCAATGTTTCTTCTGTAATGGAAATTAACCAATACTGTCAGACTAAACATATTGTCTGTCCTATGAGGAAAATAGCAACTCATCATCTTAAACACGAAATCAAACAATTTATAAATATATCCAATAATGTTCATATTAATAAAGGATATTTAGTAGCACCTAATAGTGATTCAAAATATTATTGTGAGCACAATTCCGTGTGGTCGAAATCACACTTTATATTTTATTGTCCTAGAGGGAATTTCCAATTATTATCGGTGTGCTATTCGGCAGTCATGTCACGAGTGTAATTAATTACAAAACAACTCAATTACTCAAGAACACGTAACCAATTAGCGAGTTCATACCCTTGTGACTGAATGTCGAATTGACACAAACACTGTTTGAATGTAAACTGCTCAAAGTGATTCATTTTCCTTCGTTTTCTAATAAAAGTTGTATCAACTACTAGATTCATATAGAAAAATCTTCAATTCATTCCTTTCGTTCTTATTTTGTTTTACTTCATTTTTCTTAAATCAACTTTAAAAAAGAAGATTATTTAATCATTAACATGAATTCCAAGTGTTGAAGAGTATACAAGTACTACCAAATTGAATTACTTTATCAAAACGAATTACGAAGTCCGTGCAATAAACAGTGTCGGTTAACATTATGTATGGTTTCGTTAAGTTAGTACGTAATTTATCTATTTTTGTAACAACGCACGAATCCTTACTATTGGCGTGTTACGAACGCTTATAACCAGCGAGGTATAAAATTCATTACGCCGAGTCTTGCGGTTCTAGTCAGACATCGTGACATCGGGGATTTTGTCTTCGTGAATATCTCATAAATATTTAAATATATTATTTAAAATCACCGATGTATATTAAATCAATTTAAACAGCCTCCGTGGAGCAGTTGCTTAAGAGGCGGCTGTGATACCTGTGATGATGATGATGTGAATGCCTGTGGGGCCTTAATATATTTATTATGAATCTGGGTGTTTTGTGATCGCAAGGTCAATCAAACTATCAACTTAGTGCGGTATCAGGGATATACATATTTGTGTTACTGTATGTGTGTATAATATTCAATTATTCAAATGAACTGTAATTGCTGGCCGTTACATCTCTCTGCTTGTGCCGCAGGATGCGTGACGCAGTACACAGCGCAACAGTGAGGCGTGTTTACCATACGAGCTTGCGCGTGGGCGGCCATTGTTCCCGCTCCGAACTATGGACATCACCGTATTATATTTATTTCGGATAAGCGGAGGATGGAATATATTCGGAGAATAATGCATGTGTTAAATTATTCAATACCGGTATGCGCATACAGACATGATAAATATTCGAAATTCGTTGGATAAAACACATATTTCTTTAGAAATATAACAATATGTTATACGAAATAATGCGGTAGCGATCATAATAAACGTATCCTTATTGCTATAATTTAACGTTTTCAGTTATGTATCTATGCTCTTTTGGTTTTATTGAAAGGTTTTAGTTTAGTTAAATAATATGTCGATAATGCAACATTAATAAGGGTTAATTCGTAGATATGGAGAGATGAGAGACTCCATCGGCAGCAATATAGCAAATGAAGAAGTAATAAACAACATTAAGTAACCAACACACTATATCACTTATACCATCCGTTCTAATTAATTTAAAATTACAGAAACACTTATAACAAATTCTTATACAATTAACCGCGAACACGCACTTATCACATACTAGTCAGCTGTTATCAGAGCACCTGACAGGTGACGTCACAGCGCAGTGATTTATAACTCGACCTACTGTTCCTCAGTGCATGATGAATATGAATCATTAATAACTAATTTATTATTAGCACAATGTGTTTATCGTATCCGCCAAGTTTCCGCTGACAGACGATAAAACTACTCGTTTGTTGGAACTTTTTGGAATTGTCAATGATGTTATAACCAATTATTATGTAATACTGCGTAAATAAATAAGCTTTTCTGAATTCTTACATGCTCCCCGATTCTTACTAATAGCCTTCGATATTTTAAACTGATATTCTAGACGAGTTTATATTCGGGCCGCTGAACAAACACCAGCCAACACAATGTACGAGAATTTGAGTTTAGTCTGAAAATCCATATTTGATCTTCAACTATCTTTTTCGAATTCAACACGGCTGAGAAAGGAGAAGCTGCAGATTAGATGATTAGATTAGATAAAATAGATAGATTAAAAAGTTTCTAGTATTTGCTGATACCAATGACAATGACACAAGACTTGTAGTTTGAAGTGAGGTTAGGGCTACATGACTTACAGGAAAGAAACCTAAATACACATTAAAAATGTACGTCATAATTATTCTTTATCAGGAAGTCGATCCACGTATTTATCACATTTGTCTCTCGATCCCTAATCCGTAAAGGTCATTCGACCAAATTTGAGTCACCTCAATGTGTCACGAATATTTACGAAGCTAAGATTAAGTCACTATCAAAAATTAACAAGAATATTTTCGGGAGTATTTTCGTCAGCGATACTTCTTAGAATAAATGATTATACATTGTTAGTATAGAAACGCAAACATTTTAGCTTGTCGTAAGTTTGACAACTTTTTAAGACGACAACAAAATCATTGTAATAAACGCCTTTTGAATATGGAAAAGGAAAATTCATTGCTTGTTACAAACCAAGTGATCTTTAAGTGGCAGTTTTCAACATTACACTTAGGTAAGAACTCAGTACATCCAATTACTACTGAGAGTAATTCACACTTGACACATTCATTTCGTTGGTTGGTTGGACACCGAAACATTGCCACTTTTCATAACATTAGCAGAAAGGCGGCAATACAGCTACTTGTGCCAGCAATAATAATTTATTAACAGACTTCAAAAAGAATCAGATAATTTTTGCATATTGAACTTTCTGTCTGAACCGACTTTGGAGATTGCTTTGCTTATTATTACTAATTTTAGAATTGGCTTAATTAACAAAAATGGCTGTTAATAAACAACTTGATGTAATTAATGACGAATCCGTTTTGAAAAATGAAATAACAATAACGTGAGCACATGAACATATTATATGCGTGTATGACGTGCCATGCCGGGCCGACCGGCTGTTACTCACCCATGACATCACTCGGTGCCGTTCGAGCATATGGCATGAGAGACGAACTTACGCGAGTGCGGCAACTTAAACAACATATTAATATGGTATTTGTACATTATTGCTTACTTATTATTCACTTATTTGGTTATAAGACATCAAATTGAAAAGTCAGTTCGTCTTTCCATCAAACAGCATTCACTAGAATATGTATAGGCAAGCTGAGATTCCTTATAAATAACACAATCTATATGTCTTTGCCTAGGCATCTATTACTCTTTCCCAACCATCATTATAGCAGTGTTCTAATAAAAATGATATCCAAACTAATATTATGAAGAAGAAAGATTTTATTTGCATTGAATTGTCTCTGAAACTACTGGACAGATTTGAACAATTATTTCACCATTAAAATCCTCCATTATCACTGATGAACATAGGCAATAAAATATTTAGAAAAAAGTGAATCTGAACCCGGTCGGAGCCGGGCCGGGCCGCTATTTGGAAATGATTGAAATAGATAATGTCTAATGATGCTTGTTGAATACAGGGTTAGATGATGGACATGATCATATTTTATTTAGCATGACAATGTTTTAAACTTAATTCTAAATTTATCATAGCTTATTAAGTAATTCTACCATAAATATTACGTTAGCGATTTCCTATCATTTTTTATTTGTATTTACTGATAGCTTTCTGTATGGAAATCCATTAATCCAATAACGCTGCAGTTTGTCACTTGGACTAGACACTTGTCCAATTGAGACCCTTGGCTGGAGGAAAGCAAGGCTCCTAATTGGTACATCACGTCTCGTTGCTTAATTACGGATTACATTGTTCGCATCGCGTTTAGGATTCTACTGACGTTCTATAAAAATCTACATTAGAACCACAGTCTTCATCAGTAAGATTGCTTAAAACATACATTTTGGTTTAACTTCTGGATAGAAACAAAATGATGAAAAATCCTACATTATAAACACAAACAAATGTTTATTTCACCCACGACGTTAATTCATCATTTTAACTACCTTGACCTCGAAAAGATAAGGATTTCAATTACGTTCCTGTTATAATTGATCCGGGACAGTGGCAAGGATTTTTAACGAAGAAGTAGACTTTACGAGTATAAACAGAAATTCCGTCTGTATTTTCTTCATACGAAGGCAAATTGGATTGAGAAGGGAGTCCCCTACGGGTAGCTTCAGATAAGCTATTCCTAAGCCAATTAGAGGAGTATAATATTCCATGACAACTATTATATTATATGCTGCTTTGTATAGTCGTATTGCATAAGTTATTTCTAAAATCTGAAGTCAACAACACTGCATCGTTTATTAGCTCACGAGTTGAGTCTTAAATAAAACTTTATATCACTTTGTATGATCGACACATTTAGTGCCGAGGAAAATTTTTGCTCATTGATATTACGAACAACCGGTGGCTGACGTCAAAAGGGCTTGTCATATCTTGGGGATTCCAGAAATAATGTCACCGTCTTTGAGACTACATTTTTTTGGCTTGTACAATTAAAAATTCTAACAGCTTTTATTTTTGGGCCTAACATCCGGAAATAATAGTGGCACGTAATGACTTAACACACCGAACACTAAGTCGTAAACCTTTAACAGCAAACAAATTAATCAAAAAGGAACGTAGGAGAAATCAAAACACTTCACCCCTCGCTTAACAAGGCACAGGAAAAATATTGAGCCGAGAGGTATCATCAGGGGGAGGTAAGATTGAAATCACAACTGATTATTTATGTACACGATTCCTATAGTACGAATAACTCTGCTAAGATAAGTATAATCAAAAGTGAAGGCTTACGATATCACAAAGTCAAAATATGGGCGACGGCAGCATGGGCAGCGTCGCGGGTGCCACCGCTCCGCTCCGGCCGTATTAACATTAGCATACATAATTCTCGAGTTGAATACGAATTAGAAATCTGCCGGTACCGTTTGTCGAATTCCGTATTGATGGAGTTGTTTTATGGAGGTCGTCGGAGGCGCGGCGGGCCGAGGCCGAACTTTGCGCAACTATTTTTTGGGAATCTGTCCCTATTGAGAAAAAAATAAATTGCTATAATGGTAATCTAACTGTGAATTTGTATGTTATGACTTACAAATTTACTTGTATTTGGCAGAACTCAAAATAAAAATTAATGAATACGATGAAAATATTTCATCGTATGTCGATGGCGTCTTCATTTCTAATTTGTCCATTTTGAATAATTGATAAAATATCCTTTTTGATAAGTTTAATACTTATAAAAAAGGACATACATGGAAATGTGTGATTTGGAAAACAAATTACACGTTTTTGCGTAAAAATATTATTTCTGTCCACATTATGGTGAATTGGCTCCAATCATATTTAACCTCAACACCACGAATATCGTACATGCTAGATAGGTTACCAGGATCATGCAGAATATGAGGTCGTCCAAGAATGAGCAGGATCTTTTAACGATATCTAAAGCGCATTAGTCAGGAAATACCTTAGTCGAAAGCTCATTCCGTGGCCCGTAATTAGTGTTGCCAGGTGTCCCGCTTTACGCGGAACGTCCCGCTTTTCAGGGGTTTGGTGACGCGTCCCGATTGAACCTTCGGCGGGACGCCAAATGTCCCGCTTTTTGACCACCCCTCTCAGAACGAATAAAAAACTAAATATTACACACTTTTATTTATAATCCGTACTGTATTAGCGTTTTCGTACAATTAATAACCTACTTAGTATCTAATTCGATTCTAAAGTTGTTTCCATATGCCGATTCCAAAAAAAAATACAGGATTTTGAATAAATTCTCGCGGTTTGTTCACGAATTCCAAGCTTTCTTATTTTAGATGGTAACACATGTGCAAGGAAATACTGTTAGTGAACGTATGTCTTCGTGAATATTAGCTAGCTCCAATGAAAACCCCTTCGTAACAATTTCAAGTTTCATACCGCTTAGAGAGTATTTCTGGCGAATTTTACTTTACGACATGTACATGTAGATGTAATTTAAAAGAAAAACGCATCTTAACTTCACTTAATTCTCTACGAGCATAATAGCGAGCATAATATATCAGAATTCATGTGTAAAGGCGTGTCGGAAAATATCAATTTTCATCTTGGAAATAACGATCGCTCTGGTAAATCGTAAAAGTTAGAGTCTGAGAATTTAAGGAATAACTCGATGAAGACCCATAGCAAACGCTAGAGAAAAATGCAAATTTTTTGAAATATTTGGAGTTAGTTAAGAAACCTCTGCTTATTCCTTTTGCAAGAAAGGCGTCAATTTGTGTATGTATGCATGGTATAAATCCATGGCGCCTCATGAATTGAAGCCTCGAGAGATATGGTACTTGGTCTGGTTGAGCTGCGCTTCAATTATTATAATAATAACCAAAAACGGCTATTGTCTTTGAGAGCCTCCAGAGACGCGACGTTTTTTGATGTGATAAGTATATGCTGCTAGAAAGAGGGAGAGTAATAATGTGTGAAAGCAAAAAAAATATATACTTTCCTCTTCTTTAATAGGCGTCCCGCTGAAGAACTCATAATCCCGCTTTTTTTAATGTCCTGTCCCGAATTTTCAAAAACTAAACCTGGCAACACTACCCGTAATAGTACTTTCTTCTATATTTAAAGCTAGGTTTTGTGATACACATAATTTATTAATATGGTGCATATACCTTCAGGTATTATATTGGTTTCCGTTAGATATAGGCACATAAACTAAGATCAACAATTATTATCTGTTAGATTTTAATTAATTTTACCATTAGAGGGTCAGTGGTAATGTTACATTAGTATGTTGATTTTTATTTGTTGATATTTCAAAATTCTTAGGTGTGTTTCTAGTGTACATATAAGGCCTTGGTCATAAAGACAATTTAAAAACCTATTTTAGCTATCGAATGTTTTGTCTCCTTCGCTCAAACTCAATTCAAAAGTCGTTCGAAAGGGACAAACATACGATTACTAAAATGGGTTTACAAACTATGAATAAGGCCGATAGTATTTTGCAGTTAGAATGGCGAGATCGTCCGCCGGCGGTATGCAGTTGACGCCCAAAGGTCTAAACGAATGTTAACTGGCGAGTTGCGTGTGTAACCTCGCACCCAAAAGCATTCGCGATAACCTACAATTTAACATGTTTTTTGCTGTAGTTTTTCCGCTGCGTATCCAGAGAACATAGTGAATAGCGCTGCAGTACAGCCCTTTATAAGGAAATATCCTTGCAATTGTAACATATTCTTACAAGTGTGTATGTTTGATATGCAAGCAATGTCATAGCGTACAAGGAATTGAAGTTACAAATGCGTGATTAAACTGTAGGACCTACAAACTCTATTTTTAAAACTTTCCGTAAATATTCGAATATGTATGCTATCGATGTCACTAGAGGCAAATTATAGACTTGTAGCGTCGGGACTTGTATGCTAGGCGTCAACTTACGAATCACTTTCGCCGGCGTCAGTACAGCGAGTAGCGAGCCGTCTCGCGTGGTAGTGGCACCGAGCCCGGCCGCACGCGCCGTGACACGCTTTCAATTCTAACCTTTGTGTGCGTTTCCAATGTTTTCTGTATTTTTAAAATGCACCTCTTTACGTTTTCTTTATACGATATAGTGACTACAATGCTCCTGATAGGTGCAGCGGGATGAAACAAATGGCGCGATTTTTTTCGGAAGCCCGAGACACCTACATCTACATTGGCACTATAGTTTTTAGATATTGAAACCGTGGCTGATTCGGAAGGTCTTTCCGCGATTGATCGATATCGACACTTATTGACACTTCAAACGAAATCGAGGTATCGTTACGACGCATGGGAATTAAAATACCACACGGAGTACATGACCCCAATATTGAAGGCCGTTACTAAAAGGTTTATTAGCATTTTAATTATCGAATATTTTATTTATAATTCGGTACTGATCTGTAAGCAGTAATTCACACATACTAAATTATAAATTGAATAAAAATCATTCCAAACAATGTTAAGAGTATGCTATAATATCCAATATCAACCTGGGAGAGACAACCATCGCCTTCGATCGTCATTCTGGATACCAATACACTGCAGGTGTAGTGTAGCTACGCCTTACTATGTAGATAACAGGCCAATTCATATCCATCTGGACAACAACACACTGCGATGGAACCACTTCGCCTTACTAGTGGAAATAAATATAGATACTATATTATGTTAAGAAGCCATACTCGTCCGTTAAATCTGAAAGTCTGGCATGTACACGTAGGGATCAATCAATGAGTGCGTTCAATATTCACGGCGTAGTGCAGCCGATTTCATTAAGCAAATGCATGCTGGCCGGTTTAACGGTGCACCACGCTACTTTTCATACGCGGTGCTGAGGCGCAGCAGGTTGACACGGCCTGTGACCATTACGCTTCACTGGCAACCTATGAAAACCTTAGAACGAGAGTTCTGATTCTAATACTTGGTTTTGTCTTAGTTGCTGCCAGGATCTTCCTCTCTATATTAACTATGGTTCTCTATGGTTCATACCCATTTGTCAGTTCTTTAGCGTCGCCAGTTATAAGACTGTTGGCTTAGCAATATTTTTTTGATAAATACACCCATACATAGTTCTAATCCTAAACTAAGATCAAAGCTTGTGTCCAGAAACCATGAGAGACTTTCCAGTGTCAAAACCCAGACCCGAGACATATTCTCATGGGCGTCACAAATATTTGTCTCGGTGCGGCTATCGAAGCCACAGCACCATGTTTGACAGCCGGCGGCCTCACCAACTTGTCAAACTGTTCTTATTATAGCTGTTGAATAGCGGTCGAAATAGTTATAATCTCTATGGATAATTATTCCTATAATCAGTATCTAGATTATGACAAAGATATACTTAATATTATAATGACGATAACGGAAAGGAATTCCCTACGTTCATTCTTAACTCAACATTCCATTGCGCGTCACGTCATTTTCATTCACTCGCCAATGCCGCTACCACAATCCTCATACCATACACTAATGTATATTTTATTGCAAAAAATATACGAGTATACAATATACTCTGTTCTCAGTCAAACAGGTGTGCTATGTGACGCGATATCGATTTGATAAATTACTTTAAAGATGAATGAAACACTTTTCAAACGTAATAACTACTGTTGTGTTGTTTAAATAGAACATGTTTAAATAGTTAGTAACGGATCACACGCGGCTACCAACATGTTCACGTTGGTCGCGGGTTCAAATCCCGTGGCATAAATCTGACTTTTCGGAGCTATGTGTGTATTGATGATAGTCAAACACCACACACTATAGCGGTGAAGGAAAACATCGTGAGGAAACCTGAATACCATAGCGGTTTTAAAAGAAGGTGGTATATAAATTGTTAACTCCACGAACCCGCACTAGCCCAGCGTGGTGGACTATATGGCCTAACCAGTCTCAATCGTACTCGATTGTAGGGGAGTCCCGGGCCCTACAGTGGGAAGTATAAATACTGATACAGTACAGTAAATAGTTTTTTACACTATTCACAACAACCTCTTTGCGCACAAGCGTAATCTTATGTATGTTTAACATTCACAATACAAAAAGACTTGACACGGCGACAGCGAGACTAGGCCACATAAACGCCATAGACGCGATAAAAAGCTGCGTAATATTTGTCTCCGAAATACGAAGTTATTTGCGAATTGCGGAATTACATTTTTATAAGCGAAATAAATCAAAATCAAAAAAGATTAAAATCAATAATCATTAAAAATATAATATCAGAGCCGTCACAATTAGTCAGTTACACGAATGTTTGTTATTTTGTATTCAGGTAAAAACCTTGCACGTACAGACTTAATAAAGATTGATTTCCTTATTACATACAAACACGGGTTCAAAGTAAATTTACCCCAGTTTTAAAAACATCCAACATCGTAGTTTTGAACTTGACCCATTTCAGTGGTACGCCGAGTCCGACGCTTGGTCCGAAGGCCGTCCACAACATTAATACCCACACTGCACTATTTTCGACACTATAACTCAACTCTTAAAGTAGAATTCGCTTTGACAAGATCATCAAAGAAGCAGAAGGCGGACATTAACGATTTTTCTCGCGAAACAACGTAAACATCTCGACGATATAAGACTTTGTAGATTTTATTTTGACTAATATGTTGTATAGATTTAGTACGTCCTCTAAACGACTGAATTTTACGTAATCGCGCTAAATATGGATGTTTTCAGAATATTATTGTACACATTATTGTAGAAAGTACCTGGAATCTATAATATCTATCACGGAAGCCTTTCTAGTACGACTATGTTAAACACTATGTTTTCTCCCGTCAAACAGCAGTGTAAACGCACTGTTGTGTTTCGGGTTGAAGGGCATTGTAGCCAGAGTAACTACTGGACATATTGAGACTTAACATTTTGTCTCAGGATGGCGAGCGCAGTGGAATGCCAAGCATTGCTTTGTAATTCAAGGTGTTGTTTGGCTTTGCTACTGTTCATCACCGGTCGTACCGCTTACCATCAGGCGAACGGTATGCTCGTCTCGCCATTCATAGCAATAAAAAAAAAAACACAAAGGGGGCAAAAAGTCCTCAATCTTTGACATTCTTGGTTTACTGTACTGTATTAGTCCTTATACGTCCCACTGCAGGGCACGGGCCTCCTAGCAATATATAATAGCTGGCCTAGTGCAGCAGGTTAGCAGACTTTACGTACATAGAAATTATTTTTAAAAATGGCTATGGTATGCAGGTTTCCTCGCTATTTTCTTGATGAGTACGTCATAATTGTGATCTAAAGCATTTTTGTTATTTGATGTTATGAAGAACGTGAAAAATAGTTTCTAGGTTTCTATTATATGGTGATCGAGATCTGGCATCTTATTACTCGTGCATCAATAGGTACAGAGAATCGGTGTTGCCTGTAGCTAAATGGAAGCAACAATGTTAAATTATAGTGTGAATGCTGTATTATTTCTGATGAAGACGAACTACTTAGCTACAAGTAGAAAAAAAACGGCACTTTTTCTTCAATTCTGAAAAATAAACATTGCAATGCCAGACCACGTTAAACTAACACTACTTTATCAGCCACGATGCTATATTACAGTTATTCCAAAAACTGACACATTTTACTGTGTGTCTCTAAAAAGCAGTTACTTATTATAAATTATAATACACTAGCGGCCCGACCAGGCTCTGCCTGGGTGCAGATAATTTTCGACTCCAGTCCACCTGAGAAACATATTATTATTTCGCGTACTATTTTAACTAAATAATAAACTAAACGTGACTACCGTCCTCTATACTGCTTTTCCCATCTCGACGCGTCACATCTTGTCCTGTTCTGCTTGACTAATTCATTTAAAATGCTATAATGAGCCATCCTGAAATGATAGGCGTAACTTCAACTGTTTAAGGGGCGTAAGCAACGTAATGTCTAAAACGAAATATTTTTTTCTGTTATGAACATTTTTCCCTCCTGCTGGTCATAGCGTGTTTGGTCACCTATTCTCATTCATTTTCTCAGGCATTTACGATAAATGAGCTATCAGGCACAAAAAGTATTTTTCAATAAGAACCCGAATTTTCTGAAATTAGTAGTCACAAATAAATAAAGAAAGTCTTCAACTTTGCATTAAGAACATTCCCGTCTATTCTGGGGAGTAAATGACTGTCACGTATTTTGATATTGAGCCCCATAGATAGCAAGTGCAAAAGTACCTCAGTATAGAGGTGGTATACCTCATAGTAGTTCTCCTTTAATGCTTGTTTGCACGAAAGCCGAAAACATGCGAAAGCTGGAGAGTTAGTCTGCACTCCGACACGACGACGAAGGTTCGACCATCGCACGTAAAACTGTACGAATATGCCTGAATACATTAAAATATCTTCGAATCCTTAAGCGATTACTTAAGATTTTTACAATGCCTCAGTTTTATAGATTTAACGAGTTTCATAGTTTTGAAAATTATTCCCATTGCGTTTATCAATTAAACTGACATTGTGATAATATTAAAACGGGAAAATGCTGATAGCTATATCCTGTTTGGTTGCGTTACAAAGGTCGGGCATAAAGGCTATTAGCGAACATATATTTATTAAAATTCGGCCAAGACCATGGTACACTTTGGAATGACAATATTACACCACTTGAAAATTTATGCACAATTGTCAATTAATTGTTAAACACATTTTTATGAAGTTTTTATAAAATTATAGCCGAAATGACACTATTTGTGTGAAAAGAATATTATTACTATGCCGGTAAAACAGTGCTGAATTACGGAAAATATTAATACCAATCAACACTCTCAGGGCGCCACTGCAGTCTCTTAAGTGGTACTTAGATTTCGTGAGTCAGTGTACAAGGCGAGCACATTCTGTAAATATGGTGCATACTTCCGAACACTGATTTTAGTAGAAATGTTTATCCAAAATTATTGAATTACGTAATGAGTAGTACAATAATTATTAACAGCAAGACTAATAAGTTATCGGGTTATGACGTAATTTCTAGCATTTGGGTGATACTTGCATCTTTAAAATATAATATTATCGTTTTCATTATTATATTTCAACAAAACGCAACAAAGAAGTTCTTATTCATAGGCAGTTTTAAAACTATTTTAGTTATTCAATGTTTTGTCTTCTTCGCTCAAAATGAATTCAAAAATCATTCAAAAAAGCATAATATTCGATATCTAAATAAAAAAGATTTTAAAAGTATCTATGAATAAGGCCGTTAAAAAATAGAATTAGAATATCCCACGACCACAAAAACAAAACACATTTTATAAACCAACAATGTTTTTTTACGATTGTCTGCTGAGCATCAATTACAATGACGTGAATATACACTTTCGCACATATTTTTTACCTATTACATCATTGTTATGAATATGTCGGGTGATTATCATTTTAGCGATTAAATAAGTCGACAGATAAGTATTCGATAGTTTTAACACGAAGATGACGGCGGATAAGGATGTAGGCTTTTATCTGATCTCCCACTGGGAGTAGGTGGATTATAATTGTACAAACATGCGTTAAGTATATGCACGCACATCTCTGTTTACGGTTTGTCTTTGGCTAATACCTTATGGCTTGCAAGGTTACACTGTGAATAAATTAATATATTGCGTGGTCGTTCCTAGAGGTGAATTTAGAGTGCCATAATTTCCTGCCCATCCCATTGAACGCAAAATGCAGAAATTACCACAAAAAAATATCTAAGTAACTTTTTGGCAAAATAATAAGACTATTGCTATGCAGCATCGTAATCAGTCGTTTTTTCTGCCTGTCCTATCAATGCATAATGACTTTTTAGCTATTTACAGATCCATCAGACTTGCATTTTACAAACGCCTATTAGCTTGAAATCAATATCTTCTTTCACTGTATAGTAGTATGAAATAAGTAGTGCAAAATATTCGTATAAATCGCCTATTTGCCTGATATCAATATCTTCATTTACTCGAGAGTATAAAATAACTAGTGCGAAATATTGGTGTTATTTACGCATACCACCAAAACGAGGCAGAGCCGCAGTAAACACATAGTATCAAAACAGACATGCATTTATCAGATAAACGCGTCGAGATCAGTATCGCGGACGCGAACAATTTTTATCAACACTTGACATATTATTCAAGACGTTATCACACATTTCTTAAAGCCACTGCGTTTCGATAAGAACGTCACATTCGATAATAAAGTCCACACCATGTTGGGATACATTGTCCAGAGAGAAAAGTGAATTTCTCCCAAAAAGAATACAACCATCTGAAAATTTATAAGCCATTGATAAATAAAAATGCTAAATTATCACAAACAACAGTTGGAAGTCAATTTTCTACTTTATGTCCTTTATTTTGCCCAAACTTCAGCATCCTTGACAATGCAAAAATTTTACTTATTTATTTTACTAAATCACTATTTTTACTACTATAAGTGTGACAAGCATATTGGCAGCGAATAATATGAGGAGGTATTATATTATAGGAAATTAGCGTATGTTACTTAGCTTGATGTTATTATTTCAGCCAGTCTTTCAATGTAATAATACTAATAAAAATAACTCTGTTATCTGAACCTAATTATAGTCTGATACTGTATCACTTTCAAGAAACATTAACACTGAGATATGCATTGTGTTATGCTACTTAAAATCTGGCCTGGTTTCTTCTGACTGCTTTTATTTAGTTTTAACCCCTTACTGCATGAATTATGAAGGATGTTATTAAAAAAATTAAATAAACTGAAATAGTTTTGACAAAAATTGCTTAATAAAGCAAAAAAATATGCGTTGTCTTATGAAGGAACGCTTCATATGATAACATTTATTTAATTTTATGTTAATGATTAGTTAACTGTAAAAAATTAACAAACTGTAGAAGCCATAAATGGCTTGGTATGCAGTAAGGGGTTAAATTATTAAATAAGGAAATATTATGTATATTGCCAATGGCAAATTGCCACATAAATGAAATCAAATAAAATTATCCTTCTATAAATTTGGGGACTCATATATTATGCAACCATATTATATTATTATTATATACATATATAATCATATACAGATATGATGTATGTAGTTTAATATAAATAAATCAGAAATGAAGTCCTAAAATTCTGCTGTCTTGGGAAAATTTAATTTGTAATAGGAGTACAAAATTAATTTAATAATCTTAGTTTGTACTAAGTAATTACAGTTGTATTAATTAATATAAAATTGAAATGTTTTATTTGATGCAAAGAAAAATAATCATAAATGTTAAGAAAAATGGTAAGTAAATACTACATTGTATGATTTGGTATATTATGTTATTATTACCAACATTACAAAGAGAAGAGACAAATGATGTTTTTCCTCTGTAACTAGGCATTGTAGGTTTTTATGTCATATTAATGAGACAAATTATCTGTGCCACTCTAATGGGCCTCTTGCAGAGCCGCTGTTATCATGTTTGTACAATCAACCAAGTACATTGTGACATCATTAGCAAGAATCTATGTTTAGTGAAATAATGCTGTTCTACACATAACACATTATCCATTAAAAATTATGTAGTGTGGTTGTCACTACCTCATTCAGAGTGTAGTTGAAATTTGCAGATATTCATTGTTGGTGTTTGTTAGATTGTGATAGTAAATATTTCCACAGATTACATGGATAATTTATTTTTATAAAACAGCGGAATTGTGATAGTAATGGTACTTTTATATCATACATTTTACTATACAAGACTTTGTTTTATATTATATCAATTATATAGTGTGGTATTGTGCACAAATTATGACATATGTTTATTAATGATATCATGACTTCCTCCTTTTTTAAGTTGGTTAAATATTGGTCATACAATGAATTATTAACTGATTCATCATTCAAAATATATTATTTATTACAGTATAAACTTTATTTCATTTGAAAATTATGTGTCATTGTGTTTTTTGATAATTTTCATTATATTATGTAGGTATGTATGAAATGGACCTTTAGATGTTCCTGTTTAGTGAAACACTTATTTACTTATGACTATGTCAATTATGAAATTGTTTTTCCTCAGTTAAGTTGACCACAAAATTATAACCAGTTATTTATAAATATTAATGAATATCACATGCTGTGGCATAAAGACCCACTATTAGTATCCGTGTGGAGTTTCTAGTACAGGAAGCATTCTCAAACAATAGTAAGATAAAATTAATAAGATGCCATTTAGGTTTATGGTACTTTAAGGTAGAATTTAAAGTAAAAAACTATTGTTTTAGTATCTGGTACTAGATGTTATCTTAACAAAACCCATTTTATGATTAAATACAACAATTTGGAGATAAATAATGAGTCATCAACATACAGGAGTAACTAACACAAGGGATGATTTTAAATTATTTAAGTACCCATTAATGAAATAGTTTCTACATGACCCACATACCAGCTGCTCAATTTCTATTTTGCCAATGGAACTGTAGCCTTGTTAACTATACTGCTAGTAAAAATGTCAGTGCTAGCACTCTGTATAAAAAAAATTGACATAGGAATGAAATATATTGTCACTAAAATGGTAACTTTTAAGCAGTATGAATTTATAATCCAAAAGTGTGTATGCATATGATTACGACAATCTTATCCTTATGAATTTAGATTACAAAAATCACGACATAATAATATATGTTACATTTGAGTTATTTCAATCACATCATTCTCAACTTAATTTGGTTGTTTATGTCGTTAATAATTTAAAAAAATCATACCATGCACTAATAACAGTCAGAGAAGCACTAGCACTGCAATCCACACGGAACTGTACACTAGACACTATCGTCAATACTTGCGGCACTAACTCAATTAGCACGAACACAACCCTGCACTCTCCCGCAAACTAAACGACATGAACAGAAACCTTCCGCCTCGACAATATGTTCGCATTAATTTCCTTCAAAAACACATACGGCGGAATTAATTCTCAAGCATCACGTATCCCTCGTTGTTGTGTTCACTGCCCGAAATCCAGTTTGCCTTGCCAGACGAGGCGCGTCTTTAACCGTGTATGCCTAAATAATTTAATTACGTACTACGAGACGGAGTGCGAGCTGTCGCATCGGCGCTCCGTAGACAACACGAAGCGATGGTCGAATGGGGAAATACTAGAAAACTCCAACTTCCAAGTTTGAGTTCCGTTTATACTCTCGATTAAATTATTTCTTATTTATTCAAGGATGTTTCCGCATACTGTGGCGCATCCCACAAGCGTAATTAGTCACACTTCACATTTCAATATACACATTTCATCGATAATTTCTCGATAATAATACTCGGTTAGTAAGTGAAAGGGCATACCTTTGAGAAACTCGTCTCGATCCTTTTTTGTGACGTTCTGTGAGTTTGTTATACACTTTAGCACTTTATAATTGTTCACAAATAGTTGTTAACACAGATATATATTCGCACACACGATTATTTAAAACGATATCTCCAGTATGCGGCGGATATGCACTAGTCCGTGAACGACGCCATTTTGATTTCGTCAACTGTAGGGTATAGACAATATAGACTATAGACATAATGTTGATATTTATACATTTTTGAACGAATTATCTGAAATATTACAGTTAACTTTGACCCATTCGGTGTCTTACATTTTACGCAATTATAGGTCTACCAGAATCTCATGGCATAAAATTAAAAAAAAAAACAATGATTTTTATATGGCAATACCATCGACGAACAGCTGATTCAAAACTTGAGTTATGTCATTCGATGTGGATATTTTAAGATTTCTATCCTTTCTTAGCGAAAATGTACAAACTAGTTCTACAATCACAAGTGCGACACATTGTTTACAAGGTTTATCACCAGATCCGTGAATAATTTGGTCAAATTTAAACAAAATCGTCGATTTTAAAATCGACGTCGTTTTAACAAGTAAGTCGGAGTGAATAGTTTTGATACTTCATTTTTTTTTGGTTAGTGTTAGATACGTGTATGTGTTTTATCGTATATGCTTTGATATAATTCTTGATACTAAACAGTAATGCATTAAATACCTATTTATAGGAGTTTTCAGAGATTTTAGATAAGGAACGGTTTATTATTATTCCTTTATCTTCACTGTCTTCATCAAAAGATGTACAGAAAGAGTATGTAGAAGTAAGCTCTGACTAAAGAGTTAATGAAATAAAGAAGACTGACAATAAAATTATACGTTTTTTATTTTACAATCTTGCATCTTTCGTATAATATTTTTGGAATCTAATAATTATTTAAATAATTAAATAAATCGTGTGCAAAATTGTGAAAATTTGATTTTTAATTATATATTTACTCTATAACATATATTTTTCGCTTTTCTAAAGAAAATATCAAGTTCTATCTAAAATTATGTATTTTTTAAGAATATTTTGGTATTTGCCACTATTTATTGAAGAAAATTAGAAAGAAATTTAATTGACAAACATGACAGTGTCAAATAATACAAAACTACAATAAAATCGTAAAAAATGATCACACGATGACATCACGCGCCAGCAAACGAAACGCACGAATAAGATCTCCCAGCTCGTCGAGCTCCGCGTCGTGGGCGTCGGCTTCGGACGTGTTCGAGGTGACGCCGGACAACGATGTGTCGAGCCAACGCGACGAGCTGCAGTCGTCCCCGCCGCCACCAAGACCTGCGCGGCGAAGAGGACGACCCCCTCCAGCGGTGGGCTTGGGACCTGTGGGGCCGAGTGTCCCGCCTACGGTCCCCGCTACCGGTGGAGTAGTGCGCCGCATGAGATGGACCTCAGAAATGAATAAGAATGTCATGCGGGCCTACTTTGGGGCAACAAAGGGAGGAACTAGACTCACTGCGTATCGTGTTAAAATGCTGTCTCTGTTTCAGGCTTTGGAACCAACGGTTGATGTATCGTCCCAACGACTGTCGGATCAAGTGCGATTTATTCAGCGGCGTAAGTTGTTGGATGATGACACACTTGAGCGGTTGCGCACAGACTTGCGTCATGTCCAAGACGACAATATCTCGCCCGTCAGTGGAGATCAAGCAGTAGGCCCAACACCAACACCTGCTGCTGATTTCGAGCTGACGGACAATTTGGATGACAATGTAAGTCCCCAAGATAAACAGCATCTGAGAGGGGCTTTGGAGCGTGCGATTTCGGAGTTTGTGTCCTTATCGGCGTCTTGTAGACCGCGTCTGCCGCGTTTGCCAACGCATAGAAGAAATTTGGCGCTGATGGGAGCTTTGGACTCCATGTTACCTACATACTTGGAGTCCAGTCGGGATCTTGTTGATACGCACTCGATCCTTTACTGCGCGGCCGTCGCAGCATGTCGAGTGGCTAATATTCAATTCCCAAAAGAATATAGAGCTACTCGAGGTGTTGTGACTGTGCCTGCCTGGCAGCTTAGGATCGAGGACCGTATCAACAGGGCCCGAACTCTCATCGGCAAGCTGATTTCCTTCTCAGAAGGAAATACTAGACCGAGGATTATGCGTTTTGTGACGCAAGCTTTTTCGGGGACCAATACAAGTCCTCAGAATTATAGGCTTTGCGTCACAGAACGCATAGACTTCTATAAACAAAAAGTCTATGCGTGGGCAAACCGCATTCGTCGCTACAGGAGGCGATGGGATCGTTTCCAGCAAAATCGTATGTTCCAAAGTGACCAAAAGAGGGTCTATAGATGTTGGGAGAATTCTTCTCAAAGTGTGGTGGATGGGCGGCTGCCTGGTACTCACGAAATGCGTGAGTACTGGACGAATATCTGGTCGTCGCCTGTCTCTCACACTGAAGCCTCCTGGTTTAGTGTTGTAGATCGAGCTTGCAAGGCAATACCGGCTATGGAGACCATTTTAATCAGTCTAGAAGATGTGCAAACTGCAATTCGACGGACCCAAAACTGGAAGTCGCCGGGTCCGGACGGTTTGCACAACTTCTGGTTAAAATGGTTTCCAAGTTCGCATGCTCGATTGGCAGCGCAATTCCAGGATGCGCTTGAGGCGGAATCCCTCCCAGCATTTATGACAACAGGTGTCACTCACCTCCTCTTTAAGTCCGGTTGTACCACGGAACCAAAAAATTATAGACCCATTACATGCCTTCCAACTATTTATAAAATTTTAACCTCCATAATTAGATCCAAAATTACAGACCACATCACCTCTAACCAAATTCTTTTTCCCGGCCAAACAGGTTGCATGAATGGGTCCCGTGGTACTAAGGAGCTCCTTCTCATTAACATGACCATTTGCCAACAGGCTCGTCACAACCGGAGGAATTTATCGGCTGCCTGGATAGACTATAAAAAGGCCTATGATTCGGTGCCCCATACATGGCTCATGAGGGTGTTGAATTTGTATAAAATTAATACAAATTTATGCAACTTCCTTGGGTCTTGTATGGGGCAGTGGACCACTGTCCTGAGATATCCAGGTGGTACGGTTCCTCCTGATTGTGATGAGCCGATTAGAATTAAGCGGGGTATATTCCAGGGCGACAGTCTGAGTCCACTGTGGTTTTGCATGGCCCTGAATCCCCTCAGCACTCTGTTGTTGGATTCAGGGTTAGGCTACCGTCTGCGGAGAGGGTCTGAGCCTATTTCTCACTTGCTCTACATGGATGACCTCAAGTTATTTGCATCAAAGCAAACCGAATTGGTTGAATTGTTAAAAATAACTGAAAGATTTAGCAATTCAATCAATATGGAGTTTGGTGTAGATAAATGTGCGGTTATCCATGTGAAGCGAGGGGAGGTTGCGGTCTCTGATGACATACAAGTCTCAGAGACTGTAAGACTCAGACCCCTCTCTGTGACGGAAACATACAAATATTTGGGTATGCCTGAGGCTCTAGGTATCATGGGTGCAGATGTAAAACAATCGTTGAAAGAGCGTTTCTTTAGCCGCCTGGCAAAAGTACTTAACAGTTTTTTGTCAGGTGGAAACAAGATTCGTGCTTTTAACGGTTGGGTTATGCCTGTACTCATGTACTCTTTCGGCATACTCAAATGGACTCAGACCGAATTGGACGCCCTGGATCGTAAAGTCCGAACTCTCCTGACTGCACATCGTATGCATCATCCACGTTCATCAGTGATGAGATTGTACATCCCGCGGAGATGTGGGGGCCGAGGCATTCTTAATGCTAAGGACTTGCATAATCGCGAGGTGTGCAATCTCAGGGATTATTTCCTTCACAGTAACATGGATATGCATAGGGTTGTAGTTATGGTGGATAAAGGATTTACCCCGCTCTCTTTGGCGATTGAGAACTGGCGGAGACCTCTAGTGGTAGGCATTAAGGATCGCGAGGACATATGGAAGAGCAAAGAGCTGCACGGTCGGTTCTATAGAGCCCTTCATGGGCCTGATGTGGACCGACTAGCGTCTGTGTCTTGGCTACGCTTCGGTAACCTCTTTGGGGAGACCGAGGGTTTTGTCTTTGCAATTATGGACGAAGTTATTAAGACGAACAACTATAGGAAATACATCCTGAAGGACGGTACGGTCGACATCTGTCGGGCATGCCACCGTCCTGGCGAGTCTATCAGGCATGTTATTTCCGGTTGTTCGTATCTTGCTAACGGCGAGTATTTGCATAGACATAACCTAGTAGCCAAGATCATACACCAGCAAATTGCCCTTCGATATGGACTTGTGACTCATGAAGTGCCGTATTACCAGTATGTGCCCCAACCAGTTCTCGAAAATGGTCATGCGACGCTGTATTGGGATCGATCTATTATCACAGACAGGACTATTCTAGCCAATAAGCCTGACATTGTGATAATAGATCGATTGGCGCGCCGGGCTATACTTGTTGACGTCACCATTCCGCATGACGGTAACCTTGTCAAAGCTGAAAAAGACAAAATGTCTAAATATTTAGATTTGGCACACGAGGTTACCGACATGTGGGATGTCGACTCAACAATTATTGTCCCGATTGTTGTTTCTGCTCATGGGTTGATACCAAAGAGCCTCGATCAACATCTACAGAGGCTCTCAATCGGCTGTTGGGTCAAGAGTCAGATTCAGAAGGCAGTATTGCTTGACACGGCACGTATTGTGAGGCGGTTCCTCACTTTGAGCTCCTAACCACCGGTGGCTTGGGTCTTAAGCCTCGCCACCGTTGGATAACTTTTTATATTTTTATATGTATTTTTGTATTAATATTATATATATAAAAATGTAAAAAAAAAGAAATTTAAAATAAAGGATAATAATAATTTAAATAAAACCGACTCATAATCACACTACTTCCAATTTAGAAATTGAACGTTGTTTATGATATGATTAAGTGAGAACTAATAAGAAGAGAGACTTAAAACGAAACTGGTGGCTCGGTACCACCATTTTTATCTACGTTTTGGAAGTACCAGCGCTCCCTCTATATTATAAGTACTCGTAAGGCACGTATGTATATTATAATTTAAAACTGAACAAATCTTATTTACCTATTTTAATTGGCTATTAATCTTAAAGTACAATTTTGAAGTCATTTTAATGTTTAAATAACCTATATATTTATACTTAAAACATTATGTACTTTATTTACAAAGTTGTACTAAAAAAATCATGTCAATTTGAAATAATAATTAATTACAATTATTGAAAGTATCAAAATATGTTCATCCAATTACCCCAGTGTTGCAATGCGTAAATTCAAATTTCCTAAAATGCCATGAGATTCTGGTAGACCTATATATTTCGTGCCCTGCATGTAAATATTATAAATATACTATTTAGTGTGTAAGTAAGTCGGCAATGATCTGTATTGCATAGATTGCATATTATATTGGTCAAATATAGAACCACGCAAAAAATATTGAATGTAGGCTGGTATAGGCTGTAGAATGACTTTTTATTGCAATTTAGGCAACCATAGACTCAACATTTGTTTTAGATTTTTAATCTATATTTAAGTGTTACCACTACTAGATCATTTTCACAATATTCAGCAAATAAAACACATAATTTCTTTTTCTTTTTTATTAGTTATATTTAAGTAATGAGCCCTCTCTCTCTCTATTGTTCGTTTTCAATTTAAAAAAACAAGTTAGATATATATATTATCTACTTTTTTATATTACAAGGTTTTGAATAAATGTGTATGTTACATTATTGCGACCTTATTGGATATATTGGATAAATAACGTATATGACTTATTTCTCAACAACTGCAACATTTAAATTTGTAAATCAACGTACTCATAATTATCTCAATTAAAGTGAATTTTCTGTACGTACAAGGGTTTTAAAATATTTTATAGTAGAAAACAGCTACTATTAGTAACTATTCGAGTAAAGCATTACGTAAAATCGCATAACTTCATTAAGCTAGTACTGTGCTATCACATATGCTATCTTTTTCCACATACTAAATTATTACGCCAAATGTTTCAAAATTAGCTTTCCGCGTCTATTTTTGGGGTGATAAAATCTAAATATAGCAACACTAAAATGCGATTGTCAAAAAAGGCATCGACAGCAGCTGTACTGTACGTGTTTTTGTGTTGAAAAATTCGCGAAAATGGCAGTCTGATGCCAATGTTTTCATGAAATATAAATGTAAAATACGACATTGAGATGTCGAGCCGCCGTTCTATACTCGGGTCGGCGCTGGACGCGCTTCCGGCGCCGTCGGACCCTTTGCGTGAATTGTTCGAGGCTTGCAAAATTGGTGATGCAGCGAGGGTGAAAAAGTTAATTACTCCCCAAACAGTGAATGCCAGGGACACGGCCGGCCGTAAATCCACACCTCTACACTTCGCTGCAGGTGTGTATGCACACGGTAACATGACAACAAATGGTATTGTGCCCGATAACAATGAACGAAAACAAAAGTGAAAGGTTGACTGTAGGAAGCGACGAATTTCGGTGTTCATTGCATAATTAGTCGCGGTCGTTGATTTTGTTCGCGTTTTACGGATAATCGCAGCTCTGTTATAGTTTCAGCTCGGGCTTAGAGCCTTGATTAGTTTAATAGCGTTCAGTAAACATTCAGGAATTTCGATTGCATTGTATGGATGCCTAACATTTTTGCGAAACATTTAGCATTTAATATACTATATAATAAGCTTTGTTTATATTTTCTTGTAGATTAAATATTACATGAGTGCATTAGTATGAATAAATAATTTTGCTCACACATGTATACCTGAGGGGTAGGCAGGGGTGCCATGAGACAAAACAATGAACAAATATAAATTTATACATATATTAATAAAATTGCACATTAGTAATTCACAAAAAAAAAACCCTTATCAAATATAACATATAAAAAAAGTACATTTAAACATTCTTCCCAAATGAACAAATAGTATTATTTGTTAAGCTATTGGAGCATGTAGCATCACATGAACAATAAATTAGCTTAAGTTACATATAAGGAAGTAATTTTGAAGTAATTTTAATTGTTTATTTTTTCAATTGTATAATATTGGTGCAAATTAGAATGAAATAAAGGATTTCTTGCATTAAAATCAAGATAATATTTCTTGTTCTTAATGCAAAGATGCATGCATGCATTTCTTCCTACTTTAATGCATGTTAAATCTGTAGGTAAAATTATTAATGTACAGCATTCCAGTTGAAAATACTACTAATAACAGAATCATGGATGAGTAAAAATAATTTCATGCCTTGTGATAACCGTGATTCACACCAGGTTTAGATTTTCAGAGGGATTTACAATTTTTGCCTAAAATCTTGCTACCCTTTGTATCTCAAGGTGAATGCCTAAATTTTAAATTACGAAACGAAATAAATGAGCCCGCAACCCTATATTCAATTAGCGTGGGGAACAACCCAATTTTGTGCTATTAATGTACCTGATTTAGATAACAATCTTTACCTATTTATACCTTTGTTGATATTGATATTTATCTAAATTTACACATATCTTTACTTAATGTGTGAAAGTGACTATTACCATAGATACTGACTTCAATATTCAACATCAATATGTGAAAATAATACCAACTTTTGAGAGAATATATTATCATTTAGCATTTTTAAAAAACTTAAATGTGTATTGTAACTGCAATTGTACTGACAATTCAATAAGAACTCTGTGCAATGTATTTTCTTATTGGCATTTTCATAGAAGTTTTACCTGAATCAGTATGACTTTTGCAAATGGAAGGAGGGGTACCAAAATAAATTAGAAGTTAACTGTGACATATCATGCAGGAGTTTCACCCATAGATAAGTATTATATACAGAGATAGATGCGCAACTCTACTTTGTTTTACTTTTCGACGTGATTTCGCCATCAGAGGGCGCGCTAGGCAAACGCGCGAAATTTCATATTTATTATGTCAATATTTCAAATTATGTATCTATTGTAACCTCTTGTGTCTTGTCTTGTTTATTATGTCTTGTTTATAATATCAAGATAGTTTATAATATCAACATAAAAAAAATCTTGGTTTAGTGGCACATTACCGCCATTTAACTATTCCATTTAAACTAGTTACACAATAATTTCTGGTTCTCACCGGAGTGAGGCGCTAGGATCGAAATAATAATTTTCATGTACGAAGTCGCACCCCTAAGGTTTCACCCTTAAGGTACAGCATAGGACTGGATTTTTTAATTGTATTTATCAAAAGATATCCATAGTCAAAAGCAAGCAAACAAATAATATTCTTTATCCATTCAGAATTAACAAGTAAAAAATGTTTTAAGTCTTGTACTATAAAAAGGGATGCATAACAAAACTAGGGATGGCACTAGCAATAATTTGGGGTGTCCCAGAACTAGACGATAAAAATGTAACATGAGATAGATCAAACTGTGACATACAATATATAAATACAATATACAATATAAGTTGATAATAAATCACCAAATTTTTTTTTTGAGGAATTTGATCATATTGCTCAAAACATAGACTAGTTTTGAAATAATTCGATCACCCAATATGTATTGCAGTATAGCTATTTCAAAAAGATGGTAAGATGTCCCCTACACACTCCCACTCTTTCTTTTAAAAACTTATATTTGCCCCATATACCAAGGTACTTAAATGCTGTTTCATTGTAAATTACAGAAGCATCTGTTCTCCATTAGACTTCCTCTGATTGAAGTAGCTATAGACAATAGTAATTTAAAAGAATGTTGAAGATAGAGTGGTCCTGTTCAGGACTATTTTGTGTAACAACAAGTCCATAGGACAAAAAACATAAATTGCAGGAAAAAGTTTCAATGCCATTGCTTACAGTTTAATGCTGATTTCACAAAAGTTTTGCAATGTATTCGATAAACAAGTAACTTCAAGGTTCAGAAGTACTCCAGTCACTAACATTGGAACCTAGCTAGAAAATATATATTTAAACTATCAATATGTTAATAGAAAAATTGAGTAGTCTTTTTTATGTTAGTAAAGTGCTCAAATTAGCATCTCTATGTTCCTTAGATAATTGCCTAACATGGTCAAACAACTCAGTTTTATATGTAATGTTAGTAAAATTGACTGTTTTGTGTACAGTTTTATAGTGTCTAGTACTTGATATAGATCCTCACTCTAAAGTTATTAAATTAAAAAGAAATAAGCACCACTATTAATAGCGCAACAAAAATAGTGAAACCCATATCCCATTCCCATTTACATGGGGCTGTTTCATATGCTTCATTGTTAGTGAATCACATTTTGACATTGGCGTCAAGTTTTCTAGGAAATTGTAATATTGATTGCTATTAATAAGAAAACACATTTTCCTTATCACTACCATGCTGTATAGTCATTAGTCATCACAATTTCAACACTGAATATTTTTAAAACAATATCAATGTATCACTAATGTACCAAACTATTAGATTTGTCTGTGACTTTATTTTCGTTAGTGTAGTTTTAGTCAATCAATGTAGGTTTTTTGTCGACATGGGAAGTATTAAATGTTAAGTGATTCTTTAGAACAGTATGTTTTGCCCTTTTTACCATTGACAACTTGTATGCAATGTTTCATGATGATTGCTTAAGACTTAAGTCTTTAACTCATGGACTGGGGCGCCAAAATGACTAATTATTCAACAGTAGAGCCCAATTGGATTGTGTACGCAAATAACACGCCTCCATGATAGCCGCTATCGCGTTGTCCGGAAAATGCGTTCGTGAAACAAACTCATACATTAGTAAGGATAACATTGATAGCAAGTTGTTGAGTAACATGACTTGTTGCAGGATACGGTCGCAGGGAGGTAGTGGAGATCCTGATAGCGGCCGGGGCAGCTCTGCAGGCGCGGGACGACGGAGGACTGCAGCCGCTGCACAACGCCTGCTCCTTCGGACACGCTGATGTGGTGCGAGCACTGCTGGCCGCTGGTATGTTGGAATATAACTTCACTATCCTTGAAGGCGTTTCCATAAGTGGCGAAGCACATTGATGGATGGACTACCAGCTTATTTTTTCATATTAAACTGTGAAAAGGGCTGAAACCATCAATAAGATGAGAATGTTCTTCTGCCTCTGACAACTCAAATGAGAATTTTTAGTGGAATGTCTTATATTAATTAACATGATATGGTATTTTGTCAATTATGTTAATATTTGTTACACTCCAGTCTCCACATAGTTATGCTGGTTTGAGTTTCATGGCCAATTACTTCTTCCTAATATTTTTTTATATTTTGATGATAGGTAAATAGGTCTTTAGTAGTAGTTAGTCACTAGATATTTCAATATATTTGTTGGTTCCAGGAGCGGCGCCCACTGCCCGCGACAACTGGGGCTACACGCCGTTACACGAGGCAGCTGCCAAGGGCAAAGTTGACGTGTGCATCGGTAAGTTCAGTACGGCATGGCACCGTCCATGCGGCGAGGAGATATATGATCCGTGACATACTATCTGTTGTTTAAAACACTAAAACTGTATGCAAATTAAGTAGGTATTTTAATACCACGTCCAATACACGTCGTGTTCACATCGAGAAGGGTGTACACACATTTGTTATTTTTCGGAAACAATATTATATTTAATATTGTTTTTTGTGAAAAAAATCTCTCCGGAAAGATCATATGAGATGAACCAAATGTCAAATGTGCCCCCTCCGTACCCAAAGTCTGTTGAACATCATACAATTTTGTTGCGTATTAAATCGCAGCAAGGTTGGCTACCTTGAACAATTTCCGCATGACATCTCATTGCCAGTGAAAATTATGCATATTTATTCATGTTATTAATATTCACTCATAATTAACATATTTGAGTGAAAATTTGTGAGTGATTCATTTAAATAAAATGAACATGATTGTCGTTCCCTCTTATCCCATGGTTGGATGGATCTCCTCGAGCAATAAGACCGCGTTTTGTAAACTTTTTCTTCTCTTATTTCTGTATTGTTAGTCTTAGGTGTGGAATAAAGTTTTAAATAAATAAATAAATGATTGTAGCGTTGCTGCAGCATGGCGCCGACCCGAATATCAGGAACACAGAAGGCAAGACGCCGCTCGACCTGGCCGACTCAGCCACCAGGCCCGTGCTCACAGGTGCGTTCATACATGCGTAAAATAAGATGGTAATTACACATTTCACCTGCTATACAGCTTTACTTGTATTTGAAAAAAAAGGCATGTATTGATCATTAATTTGACAGCCTCCGTGGCACAGTCGGTTAGACGCCGGCTGAGAAACGAGAGGCCGCAGGTACGATTCCCGCACCGAGATAATTTTTTGTGAGACTGCTAAGTCTCTCGTAGATTCTGATAATCCCGACACGAGACTCGATCTTAGTGTGGGATCAGGATTATGTATGTGACTGTGGGGGGTATTTACTTATTTAATCATACAGTGGGTATAAAAGTATGTTAGAAATCTAGTCTTTAAAGAGCTTGTCTTTTCTACTTTAGTTATGAATTTTCATCATATAAAAGTTTTGTACCTAAAAATGGGATATAATAAATAAGATATAGGATATATTTTGTAATGTATTTTTTTTAATTGAGGGACCTTTAGTTTTGGCTATGTTAGCTCAGTGTATATAGGTGTTGTGTGAACGCGTGTCGCAGGCGAGTACTGCGCGGCGGACGTGCTGGAGGCGGCGCGGTGCGGCGCGGACGAGCGGCTGGCGGCGCTGCTCACGCCGCTCAACGTGAACGTGCACGCGGCGGACGGGCGCCGCTCCACGCCGCTGCACCTGGCCGCCGGCTACAACCGCGCGCGCGCCGTGCGCCTGCTGCTGCAGCGCGGCGCCGACGTGCACGCCAAGGACAAGGGGTCAGTGCACGCACACGCACGTACACGCGCGTACACACATCCCTGCTATAACCGTTCATTGCCAATTCTCCTGAATTCAATAGCAATTAAACTCCACTTGTGATTATAACACAAGTTTACTAACTTTTTCTGCAACATATTTAATGGAAAGTAAATCTATACTAATATTATAAAGCTGCAGAGTTTGTTTGTTGAACGCGCTAATCTCTGGAGTTGGGTAGTCCATTTATCGAGTAAGGCTATAGGCTGTATATCATCACGCTATGACCTATAGGAGGAAAGCAGTAGTGATATTTCTAACAAATACGAGGAAATTTTGTTCGTTTTTCGTGGTCCGATTGGTCGATATTCTAAACTGATAGTCAGAATTAAACATTTTGACCGCCATTTTAAAACGTGTGTGCACCCGGGCGGAGCCGGGCCCGACCGCTAGTTCAGTATAAGTTAAAAACAGTACATGCTTAGTGGAAATAGGACTTGCAGAAATACAGACAAAATTATTTTTTTCTATTTCCTTTCTTGATCCATAATAGACTTAATATCACCTATTATACACTAAATTTAACGTCACATCTTAATATTTTTTTTTTCTTAACTAATAGTCTAAATGTGACCTTATGTCTTGCACCGTGGGTGACGGCGATAAAATGAAGGCAGCACTATATCCACGTTATTTTGATACGTTGATAGCCTCCGTGGCGCAGTTGGTTAGATGTTGGTGAAACGAGACAAATATTTGTGTGAACCACAGGTATTTGTTTCGGGTCTAGGTGTTTGTGAGAGCGAAAAGTCTCTCGTAGTTCCTGATACCCACGGCACAAGACTCGATCTTAGTGTGTGGTCAGGACTGTGTGACTGTTGGATGTATTTATTTTATTTATTTATTTATATTGCAGTGGTCTGGTGCCGCTGCACAACGCGTGCTCGTACGGGCACTACGAGGTGACGGAGCTGCTGGTGCGCGCGGGTGCCGACGTCAACGCCACCGACCTGTGGGCCTTCACGCCGCTGCACGAGGCCGCCAGCAAGGCACGACTCGAGGTACCGCAAACCAAAATAATAATCATACCGCACACCCTCCATACTAGTCTCAGAACACTCGATATGCATAAATGCATACTATTACAAAAAGCGGCCATTCTAAACACATGTCGCCTGGTCCGTAAATTCTTGAACATCAGTTAATCGAATCTAAAGAACTATATCTCCTTGGCTTCGGTCCGAGTATAGTATATTGCCTTCCGATTGTAGGAGAGAAGGACAGACTTAAAAAAGTAAAATAATATTAATAATAAACTCTTTAAAACATAAAATAAAAATGTGAAGCAAGTGTACATTTGGTGACACAATTGGTGGCCTTATGGCTAAAAATGATCTCTTCGAGACTACCATTACAACATACAATGTACTCAATATCCAACAAACATGCGGTACTGTTGTAGTAAATATGGGCAGTACACGCCTTGAAAGTGGTTTAAGTCGGTATATTGATGAAAATAAAGACAAAAGAATATATGAAGATTATAGGACACACTGTATACTTGTGTTCTATCTCATTCTCTCGCAGGCTAAATCCTAATTTATATATATGTCTGTCCCTCTTTGGTGTCGCTTTTTCCTTTCATCGAATTTTCAAATGAATACCGTTGTCAGTAATGAAGTTTCACTTCAATAAATGTTGTGAAGTGTATGATATGTGGTGTGCAGGTGTGTTCGCTGCTACTGAGCGAGGGCGCGGACCCGACGCTGCTCAACTGCCACGGCAAGTCCGCGCTCGACGTGGCGCCCACCAGGGAACTGCAAGAGAGGCTGGCTTGTGAGTACTACTCTATTTCGTAAAAACCATTTGAAATTGAATACACTGCATGCATTTATTTCATGGAATTAAATACATGTCCTGGAAATAATGTTAAACCTAAAATCATGTTAAACAATTAAACCTACTGGTATACAATACATCCATTGTATATTGTAGACTAATATTATTTCTGCTTATTAATTAAATTGTATTCTATTGTATCAGAAAGTATATCATACTTATAGTTTGAATACCTAAACAAAAATACATTCTATGACTATGTGATATCTTTGTTTGCAGTCGAGTACCGCGGTCACTGCCTCCTGGAGGCGTGTCGGCTGGCCGAGCCCGCCAGAGTCAAGAAGCAGCTGTGTGCCGGCACCTCGCAGCACCAACACCAGGTCTGTACTGTCAACTTGTATTCATATACATTGAAATGATAGAAGTCCACTAGTAAAGATGCATAGAAACCGGTAAAAGTTACAAGAGCACGCTGGATCCCAGATTTTTCCATTATGTTGTCAGACTTCACATAGTGTAGAATCATTAAAATTGTCCATCACATATTTTGTATGGAAAAACGCTGCCTGCTTAGCTTAAAAAATATTCCTTGATGCGGTTCGGGCAATGCAATCGTGTTGCGTATTGCATTGCATCTCAAAAATACAAGGTGTGTGCTCGCCGCAGTGAATGCGTGAATTTGTTACTTAGGCTGGCAAGTATCGAAACCAACCTTTTATACACACAGTAGGAACTTCTTTAACTATGCCACATATCACCCCTCCTCCCCCGGTGTGACCTTGTGCGGTTAGCGCTCGCACTGCTGTAGTTTGGTAGGTTTGGCACGTGTGCTAACAGTGATAGTTTTACAGAGTTCGTCTGCGTCGACGAGCGGCAGCACGCACTCGCTGGCGGGCGAGTGCTCGGCGGAGGCGCTGGTGAACTTCGCGCACCTCGGCTCCGGCGAGCGCCCGCTGCACGCCGCCGCCGCCAGCGTCTACCCCAAGCGGAAACAGGTGCTGATACTAGCTAATCACCATGTTACACACACACTCTCTCGCTCTCTCTTCAGCCACAGGAAGTAAACTACTGAACATAGTCCTTCCCCTAGGATTTTCGAAATGGATTGGAAGTGGCCTGCACCCATCATCATTATATAATAATTAAATTATTCAATGACACTACTTTTGAAAACTAAACACAATACGTTTTCAGTGTCAAAGGTTATCTACTGGAAGCAACTAGCAACTATGACCCCTGACACTTGGTTCTGTCAGGAAAAGCGATCTCGTCCAGATGAAAGTAATGGCTTGTTGCCTCAAGCACGTGAAAATATTATTTAAAGAGTTTTAGATCACCTTGACAAATTTTGTTTTTTTCTTAAAATCTTCCATTATTAATGCAATTCCACTAACTATCTGTAGACTTATGATTTTATCTCTGAAACCTACAGTGTCAGGCGGGTAGTTTATGCAAAAAAAGATTTTGATGATGTATGATTTGTATTTATCAGGTGATGGAGATGCTGATCCGCAAGGGCGCTCGCGTGAATGAGAAGAACAAGGAGGGGCAGACGCCGCTGCACGTGGCCACCGAGCACGCGCATCTCGACGCCATGGACCTGCTGTTCAGACACGGTAACTTAACGTAACACTTGACAGCACTGTCATTAATGGAATGGATTGATTTAGTGTAAAACTAAAGTTAAAGTGTGCTACATTTATAATGAGGTCTCATTAATTGAGGGTATATCATTTTATGTGTTGTTATTAAGTAATATTAAAAATATTGTGCAGGCTTAATATATTTTAAAATTACATACACATCCTAAATTCTTGTTGAAAATTCCACTGATGTGACAACAAGGATAATAGCTTGCAATATGATTTTATGTTTTTATATACTATGTATTATATTTATTAATTTTGCGTTTCTTTTGTTTGAAATAAAAGTGGAATGGTGCATTTACACGCTTGGCCAACCTCGGCCTGCTTGTAAACGGAGTGTTTGGCTTGGCTGGCCTTGGCTTCTCTTCATTGATAACTTGGAGTTGGTAGGCGTTGGCCCTGCTTCAGCCAACGTGTAAATGCACCATGATAATGTTCTGTGTTGTGCAGGTGCGAAGGTGAACGCGTGCGACGGTCGCGGCGAGAGCGCGCTGTGCGTGGCGGCGCGGCGCGACTCGGCCGCCGCGTGCCGCCTGCTGCTCGCGTGCGGCGCCGACACGCGCGCCGACCCGCCCGCGCACGACGCTGACGGTCAGTCACACTCTCTCACTCACTCATACACACACACTCACACCGAAATACATTGCACGGCACCGTGGGTCATTACGCTTCTCTGACACGCTATACCGTATACGCAGAGCCACTCGCGCACGACGCCGACGGTTAGTGCTTCTCTCTCACTCTCTATTTATCTCTGTCACACGCACCACACACATACTCACACCGATATACATTCCGCGACACCGCGAGTTATTACTCTTCTCTGACAGGTTATACGCAGAGCTGTTCTCGTACGACACCGACGCAACGGTCAGTACATTGAGCACGCACGCACGATACGCCAATGCACTTAACGCATTATGATGGTCAATACCTTCTTCATACAATACGACAGCCAACATATGTAACGCTATAACGATGATTTTGTGGGTACTCGCAAACTAGACAACATACCATCATGTTGCTGGTTTAATCTTTCGCCTCCTCTTTCATAATAAAACACGCATACAAGCGCATAGGCACTCGCGCTTTCGTACATGTACGAAAAAATACGCGAACGCACAATCATATTTACCGGATTTGTCTTAACTGCGACCGAAAACGAAGCCAGGGGCCCTACTCTAAAAATCCGAAACGAAGTTCGAATCTTCGGAAGATCGAAGTTTATGACGATACGAATGTACCTACTCTGTAAATGTTCGGATTCGTATAATGTACATCGTTACAATAAGTCTATGATTACGACCATAAGTCTATGTAGGTACTTTCGTATCGTCATAAACTTCGATCGTCCGAAGATTCGAACTTCGTTTCGGATTTTCAGAGTAGGGCCCCAGGTCGTGATTTTAGGGACTTTAATGTGTCTAAAACTTTTAACCGGGACCATGGAACCGTTTGGATAATTTACTTTGTTTCCATACAGGGTGCGGATAGTTTATTTTGTCTCTATACAGGTGAAGGGTCTATGTGCAGGCGGATAAATAAATGCTACCAACAGTATTTTCTATGTGAAATTCTTTAAAAATTTCTGTTTTTAGGGTGGCACAAAAACAAGTAAATAAAATGTAAAAATATATTTTAACACTATTTCAGTTATGTACATACTACGGCTAACGTCCATAAATGTTCCAAAGTAGAAATTACTCGGTTAAGGTATAATCTACATGCTTGAGAAACATGGCAAATATACATTAGGTTATAACTTATGTGTTAAACAGATCTTTATATATAAATCTAAATAGCATCTAGTATTTCTCACCACATTTTCTTTAACTATGAACGTGAATGGTATATTTACCCTGTATTAGCCGTACTATACATAATTATACTTATACATTAAAATACCCAATGATCACCCTAGTTCAATATATCACATTAAATTTCTGGGTTCTGAAAACATACCCATTATTCTTTATCACGCAGCAGTCCTTTCAACAACACTAGTCTACCCACTCAGTCCTTCCCGTATAGCGTTTCGGTGCCGTCCTTTTCTTCCTCCGCCATGTTTTTGTCTCCCCAGCCCCACAAGTTAGTACCGTCTCCCGTCCGCTGCGCCCTACTCCTGGCCATCTCCTCAGGCACCGCCTTGAGGTCATACGCCCATCCCAACCACGCGAAGAAGTCGATAAACTTAGTCGATAAGTTGAGATAGTTGTTGCCGAGTTCGGCGGTGCGGTAGTCCCACGGGAACACGTGGTGGTAGTTGTGGAAGCCCTCCCCGAAGGCGGCGAAGGAGACCGGGATGCTCTGCACGGGCTGTATGCTCTTGTCGTAGGGCTTGTTGCCCCACATGTGGGCGGCGCTGTTGACCAGGAAGGTGGTGTTGAGGTTGGTGACGTAGCGCAGCATGGTGATGTGCCACGCCGTGCTGAGGGATTCTCCCCAGCAGTACACCGGGATCAGAGTGGGTAGGATGAAGCACACCATGCCTATGAAAGGGATGGCGTATCTGAAATAAAGATATGATGTATCATTATCGATGTGTCGATATCTGTGATGTTTTTAGGGATGTGTCGGTTGTTCTGCGGTTATATTGTTTTAGGTATTTTAGCAAGTTACATACGATATCGAAACGAGTGTATATCGGTTTTGGTGTTAAACATAGGTCCTTCTCTATGTCTGATAATAATTAGGCCATTCCTCTAGCGCGGGTAAATCAACGATTAGTCGTACAGCCTCGGAAATGTAGGTCGACAAAAACTTAATTAAGTCTTATCCCGGACTGAATTTCATTAATCATAAGTTTCGTTATTTGTTAGTGCGTTTTAGTAAACTCAACGTTGAATAACTTACTTTTTCTGAAACACGAGCACCGGATTGCTGTAGATATCGGACATGTCGAGCAGTTTCCCGCGCCTCTTGACCTCGGGGTGTTTCCTGACCAGCAGCCAGCCGACGTGCGAGAAGAAGAACCCCCGCGTAGCGTTGTGCGGGTCGGCGTCCGTGTCGCTGTACTTGTGGTGAAGCCGGTGGTCGCGCACCCACTCGATAGCCGTGTTTTGGAACGCAAACGTGTTGAATATCATCAGCAGGATCTGTAGCGGCATCTTCGCTTTGTACGTCCTGTGAGACCAAAGTCGGTGCGCGCCTGCCGTCACACCGATCGATGCTGCCATGAATATCAGCCACGCTGGAATAATAAGGTTGCAATTAATGCAAATCTACTCGTGGATTGACCCGTTTGAGTCAATGCATTGTTTGGTGGATGTTGATCTGTCTTTTGTAACTAAAAATGTCTGATTAGAAAGCAGTGATGTCACCCGTAGACTCAATGTCAGTCATGGAATTCACGATACATATCTAGTCTAACTTAAACAGACATTTGCTACATACCTATCGTGCAAGCCTTGAGTTCTAATCTTATGTTTATTCCTGTGTTTTTAGTGGTCCGTAGTTTCTATAAGATTTTGCGGTGTATAAATTCCGCCAACCCGCACTAGGCCAGCTTTGTGTACTATATCGCTTAACCTCCATAGATCGTACTCTCGATTGTCAGTTCAGACTCAGTGACCGTTGTCACCACTTACCCATAATAATGGTAGGCCATTTAGCAGTAGTGAAGCAAAGGTAGAGGCCGTATAGTCCGGCGAGATGCCAGTAGCCGAAGGTGAGTAGGTTCATGTACACGATCTGGAACTTCCTCTTGGACGCCTGTGGCGCCACCAGCTTCTCGTACTCCTCGGGCGGAGGCATGCTCGATAGTGTGCTCTTTGTGTTAGGCGCCATTATTCTGGAAAAAACATAGGGTTTTTAGTAGGAATTTTTCGTGGTTACAATACTGTTGGAACGACAGTGGGGCGTTTCTACTTGCGGTAGAAATCGACCAATCACAATGGAGATGTATGGTATCATAGAAGTTTTGAGCTTAAGTACATACCATTGTCGTTGAACCGACTGCCTATGTCGGCGACTTTTTGTTCACTTTGCAAGTCGGAAAACTTGATAAAATATAATAATAACACCCAATAGTCACATACATAGTCCTGACCCCACACTAAGATCGAGTCTTGTGTAGAGGGTATCAGAAACTACGAGAGACTTTTCGGGATCACAAACACCCAGACCCGAAAGAAATGTTTGTGGGCCGCACAAACATTTCTCTCGTTGCGGGGATCGAACCCGCGGCCTCTCGTTTCACAGGCGGCGCCTAACCGACTGCGCTACGGAGGTTGTCAAAATAAGTTTATTACACTATCTATGAATACCAGTCTCTAGAACCACCGGTTAATGTGTGTCATGAGTTTTAAAGACTCGATTGCATCAAATTTTTATTTGACGTCACTGGTCCTAAGCAAATTATTTAATTTGGAATTACCATTAGGTTCAATGTCCGATATGGCTTATAGGACTTATTATTACGAGCCGGTTTGAAATAGCTCATGAAGATAACAATATTCTTATTGATACGTAAAACAGGTTTCGCGTGGATTTACCACGCCAATTACACATATACGGGTACTGCATAATACTTGCTAAATAGTAAATATTAGTACACTGTACAATGTTATGTATTCTACTATATAAATATACATGTTTGTGTGTTCCATTTCTCCTTTTTTACACAGGGGTTTATTTAGCTTTCTTCTTAGAAGCCATGAAAAAATCAGAAAGGGTACTCTGCTTTACCAGTGTTGATTGTGAGTTGTGACTTCGCGTAGAACTGGTTTATTATGGACGGCGAGAAAAAATTATTAACACTACCGCCCCACCCCATTGGAAAGCGAAAAGTTATGTTGGTTTCGGAAAATAGTATATTATTTTCGCCAATCCCTGGTTTTATTTATTTATTTAAAGCTTTATTGTACACCAGTGACAAAAAAGTTTTATTTTTACTTTGGAACTTATTAATATAATAATAAGGTAGGTTATTGAATAAGATTTGCCAATGCACAAGTGGATTATTATATTATTAGGTGTGTGACCAGGTTTTTCTTGGATGCAATTATTCAAAGTCACACACACACGCCAGGTTTCACAAAAATCTGGTTAAAAACATTTTATATTTTTTGCCCAGCCCTTGAAGAGCGTAGCGTTTTCAAAATACAAGATTTTTTGTAAGTATTCATCCTTTTCTTATTTATTTTTTTTGTATGTATTCATCTTTTTTTAATTCTTTTTTATTTTTGACTATAGCAGGTAATGGCAAAGGTTTACTTGTCAACTATAATGCTAAGTGCACCTAATTTTAGTCCCTACAAGTTAATATATTTTAAAATGTTCTTTTTTAAACACGCAAAAAATTAGGTTGAAAAGAATGATGAACGCAAATTAATTGAATATCATCCTTGGATGTATTTTTTGTTTTTACAAAATGGGAGTCTGTAATAGGTATTTTAATTGATTTTGTCACTGTAAAAATAATTTGTTTAGCGATATATTCTACGAATATTCTGCAATACGTTTGTATATACGGCAACTAACAAGCATGGCTGCCGGTGTCATTGGTTTATTGGTATAGAATGTGAATAATGAGGTCATGGATTCGTTTCATATTTTACTATTAACAACCTATGTACGTGTTTTATATAGGTACGAAAAGAGATGGTATAAATATATAAATTTCGGGCAAATTATCTGTGTAGCTTTGATGCGCCCAATAGGCAACATCATACTGATGTCTCTCAAATGTGAGAGACCGTCTAGGTAGGTACAACTGGAATGTTTATTTCTCCCGCCAAACAGCAGTGTAAATGCATTATTGTGTTCCATTTTGATGGACACTGTAGCCAAAGTAACTTCTGGACATAATGAGACTTAACATCTTACGTCTCAGGATGGCAAGCGCAGTGGAATGCTAAGCATTGCTTTAAAATTCATGGTGTTGTTTGGTTTTTATTATAAAAAGTAAAAATTTAATCCTGGCAACAGTCTTTCTTGTGCGCCACTAGATGGCTCCTCTATTGTGTTTTTACTACTTCCGTTGTATTCTTGCTGTGAGTAGTGTGTGGAGTAATATTTCTATTTGTAATGTGCATAATAAAAGTTGATTAACAAGAAAACATACATTTATTAACATCCATACCGATTAGTTTTGTTACTTGAGCACATTTACCCATGAGCAGTCGTATCGCTTACCATCAGTTGAATGGGATGCTCGTCTCGCCTTCGAAATAAAATAAACATTTTCCCCAGTTATATTATTAAAGGTAATGACGTCATGATGCGGCTTGTTGGGGTCTTTTAAGTGACAAGGTAAAAAAAAATATTTGTTGAAACTTGTGGTAACAAATGCATGTTTGGGTTTTATATTTTTTTAAACATTGAACAAGTTCTTGCAAAATGAACTAGTTATCTTCTTAAGTTATTTTTAGGATATTTTGTCTGAAGTATAAGCACTTGTTTTATAAAGGAGTAATTTGACAAAATCAGCAGCATTATGTCCTAGTAATCTTATGTATTAATTAGTTATATTTATGTACAGAACTGTATATAAATATCTATTGGAATAATACCAGTATATCGCCTCGATATTATTGTGTTGATCACAAATAATGATAGTACAGACGGACGCAGATATAATATTATGCATATTGCACGTGACCATACTTAATATTCGGTTTTGTACTTATTATAATTTTGTATTCTTGTGAATAAATTAATATAAGTACGTAGACGAAATTATGTCGTAAAGCTTGGTTTTGTACAATGAAGCGAGCGTTACAAGGGAGCGAGCCTATCGCCATACCGGGGTCAAATTCTTGACTCCAGAGTCCGGACTGATAATCGATATAAAAACCCAAAATCACTTTGCCCGACCCGGGATTCGAACCCGAGACCTCAGCGTTGTAATCGTACCGTACTACGACTGCGCCGTGGAGGCATTCAATTAAAAATAGTTTGGACAAATCGTAAGCAATACAAGGAATACGAACGAACGTCATACGAACCTTTGTTTGTGTTTTTAAATCCGCAAATGAATATTCAAAATTACATCAAATAGGACTTATTTATCTCGGCAGGAATCACGATTTTTCTGCCCACGTAGCCTTCTCCAATACTTCCGACCTTTTGCGCACTCAATTGGAATTAATATGGTCTGATAATAAAACGCAGAAGTCTAATGTATGCTAATGTAAATATTTCCCAAAATTGGGTACAATTTAAATTAATGTACTTGGAAAAAAATCAAAATAACCCAATGACGTTTTTCGAATGAAAATACGCATGCGTTATTAATTGCACTATATAGTAGTGGAACTCAGAATGTTAATGTTTTATTTGTGAGATGTCCTTTTGACAATTAGGATGTTAATCCACATCAAAATAAAAAATATATGTTATCATAGTTAGTTGCATTTTTTTATTGCAATGAATGGCGAGCATGCCTTTCGACTGATGGTAAGAGATACGACCGGTCATGAACTAGAAACTAGCAAAACCAAACAATACCTTGAGTAACAAAGCAATGCTTGGTATTCCACTGCGCTCGCCATCTTGAGACATAAGATGTTACGTCTCAATATGTCCAGTAGTTACTCTGGCTACAATGTCATTCAATCCGGAACACAACAGTGCATTTAAACTTTTTTTAGCGGTAGAAATAGAAATTGCGGTGGTACCCACCCAGGCGGCCTCCCACATATGTGAGACCTACCACCAGAAAAAATTAAAAAACAGTAGTAATATAAAAACTTACTGTCGCACTTAAAGAGTTAGAGAAATTTAATATCAATTAAATCATTAGTATAACGGTGAAGGTAACATCACGAGGAAACCTGCATGCCATAGCGATTTCTAAGAATTTCTATGATATGTAAAGTCCGCTAACTCCCATGAGCCCAGCATGGTGGACTATATGGCCTTACCTACCTCCGTCGTACTCTCGATTGTAGAGGAGTAGACTACAGGCCCGTGGCAAAAAGCGATGGGTCATATGAACCACCAGGAGACCTATATAGTAAGATACAGGGGCATAAAATGATAACATTTAGCACTATGCCGTCACTTGTAAGCTGTCCGTCTGAGTGCAGGTGAGACTTCAAAAGCACAGGGAGAGGGGTACATTTTGGTCATATATTTTTGTACGGCATTCCTGCCATCGATAGATCTATGAAAAATAATAAGAAAACACGTAGTGCCGTACAAAAATACACAAAGTCAGAATAACGTTAGATTTTCCGGAAATTTTCTCGGTAAATTTGGTCATTTGATTTTATACGGCATCGGTTCCATACAATTTCAATACCTCTTCTAATCCATTATTCCGCAACGCCGTACAAAAACCATGCGACAAGAGAGAAAAATCGCCGGTTGCAACCCACTCCCCTTCAGTGGTCCAGGGGGTGACGAGAAAAAGTACGGCATCGGTTTCATAAAATTATGTAGCACTCAAAAGTACTATTTAAAAACATGCCGTCAACAAATTATTGTTCATTTGAATGTATAATATCAATAATACCTAAATTTATCATAAATTTGATCTTGAAAGCTGTAAGGTCATTTGATCCTGTACGGCAACTTTCCTTTTATCATAATATTGCTAAATACAATTTTTATATAATATTGCCATTCAATAAAAAATGTTCTAAAAAAATTGAGAGGAAAACAAAACATGACTTTTTTCAAATTATTTCTTATGTTTAAATTATCGTAGATTAATGAAATACAGCAACTTTCTGAATATTATTGTTGTTTTGAAAAGAACCTAGGTAAATGAATAGATAAAAAATGATGCCGTACATTTTAATGCAGATCATAACTTTTTGCTGATTAAAATGATACTACCATTTCAGTGATACTTTATGGTCATCTGCAGAGATGTACAAAATAGTTTAAAAAAGCATTTAAATACAAAATGCAAAATACTTTTCAGATTTCCTATTTCAAATGCAAAATACCAAATAGTTTTACGTTTTGTATTTCAAATGCTAAATGCAAAATAGGTATTTTCAAACTACTTTATCAAAATAAAATACCCTTTGACCAAATTGAATGATATTTTTATTTATTTTAGGTATTTATCATGAGAAATGGAATAGATATACAATGCCGAGCCAAATAGCACTTTTTGCGTGTCATTTTGGTCATATTTATCAGTATGCGTATCAATAAATTCTGTTGTTATTAATAATAATAATACTCACTTGAAATAATGTAAAAACTAGACTAACAAAAAGAAAAGGAAAGACTAAACAGTCTAACCATCAATTTTCTTTATTTAATACGCTTTTTAACAATACCAGTTGTTCGAATAGATCATCACTAATTTTTCTTCTGTCTGGTAATATTGACTAAACTTAGTCACAAAGTGTTTTAATATTCATTTCAAAATGCAAAATACATCTCGAAAGGTATTTCAAATAAAATACAAAATGTTTTACTAAAAGGCATTTAAATGCCAAATACAAAATAGGTATTTTCCATTGTGTATTTGCATTTTAAATGGAAGTATTTCAAATAAATCGCATCTCTGGTCATCTGGTAACATATTCGTTCTTGTATGGCGAATTTATGTAATATTTGTTTCGCTACGGAAATCATGCGAGGAAAGTCCAGATTCACAGACTGTGCTATACTTTTAGGTTGCGCAGGTCACGTGTACTTATTATATTTCCTGATTTTATCTATTTAACACAACAAAGAATGTTTATATTATGGACTAAGGAAATAAAATAACTCTTATCCGCGAAAACGACCTCGGACCTACATTACCGAACCTAACGGCTTTAGAATCAAAAGCGCTTTTCGAAAAAGAAGGAGATTCTGTTCCGCCCATCAACAGATAATTATTGACAGTTAACTATTGGGGGAAAGCGCTCGGAAAGTTATAAGGCACAGGGTAAGCAGAGAAACAACAACACCGATATTTCACTAGTATTTCGGACACAAAGTGATAAAACCAAGTCCATATTATCGCGGAAAAAATGGTTTGTTATTTTTACACAAATTCTATATATCAAAACTTTATACTGGTAAAATGAATACCTCACAGAAATGAGCAACGCTTGCCTGGGAATCGAATCTAACAACTCAAGACTATAATAGAGATAGTAGACTGAATATGCGGTTTATTTATTTGTTCGACTAATAATTACATTCAAACCACCACGGAAAATAAAACAAGTTAATGCGGAATAAAATTTAATTGCACATCCGTAAAAGTTTGACGCACGTTCTAATCTAAATTCTAGCAGTTTATATTATTATCCGGCAGATAATAACCGGTATGCTCAAAAGTAGGATACTCTTATGACTCAACACTCACGATTTCAAGGACAGCCTGGATACCGGGTATATTAAGACTGCGACCGAAAACCAAGCCAGGTGATAGTTTTAGTGGATGAAGCTCAACGCAACTAAAAATTTACAAAACAGCGACTTTTTTGTTATTTTGTACTTTTTTAAATTTCGTTTTTTAATTTATGTAGTGACAAAACATTTGATAACTGAAATAGGTTTATAAACAGTAAGTATATGAGTAACAATGTTACCTAAAATATTAATGTACATGCTTTTATATTTAAATACGCAATGGTTTGCAATGCAAATGTTTAAATTATTATTTTACAAAAACCGATGTATTTACCGTCAAAACAGAGAATTTTAGTTGCATTGTGTCTGAATTAACTAAAACTACCACCTGGCTTGGTTTTCGATCGCAGTCTTAATATACCCGGTATCCAGGCTGTACCCGAATTCGTGACAGTGGTCATAGGATTAGGGAATCCTACCTTACACATAACGGTTATTATGGGGCGGATAATAATAATATCCTGTTAGCATTTAGATTAGACTTGACCTGGCCTGGCGTGGTCTGCGGGCGCAGTCTGGTTGTACCCGGTATATCCTATTTTAGACAGGATGGTGTATTAGGGATACCCGTCTGCATGGGTCGTTTCATCAGTAGCATTGCATGAAATGTGAAAAATAATGTACTTACAGTTATTTTGTTGTTACCCAGTGGAGGTGACAAACCCGGCAGCTTGTCCGTCCGCGCGCTCTTCACGACACAGATAAACTACTACACATACCTCAATGCGGGCTTATAGCATTAAAATATTCGTGTTATACTCAAACAGCGAAATAAGCTATACTGGCGAAAGTCTAGATTTTCATTGACGACCACCTCTCACGAAGTTGGACGTCCTAATATACCTGTTTAATTTGGTGTAAGCAATATAATTTTAGCGAGGACCTTCGACAAATTAAGATGAATACAATCTCGACTGGTTGCACCAGTTTTTTTTTAAACCTAACTAAATATTGTTGATGTTTTTAAAAATGCTAATTATAACTTCGATGCGCAAGAGTCTTACGGTTAGCCCTTGTGGTTAGTCGTGTCACGTTGACCTAGTGCAGGTACAAAATTTATGAACTTCGGATGGTGTGCGTCACCACACGTTTAATATATTTTTATTAAGTCTTTTAATATTCGTCTGCGGAATTTTCTTTTACATTAAATGAGTGACGATAATCTACCTATACACATAGCTCGTAGTCAGACATTTGTTCCCCAGACTCGAACCTGCAACACTGTGCAACCTGCAAGACTATCCCTCACTCATGATTCCATAGTATTAAATACCACTTAAGCATTGCGTTGTAATTCATTGTGTTTGGTTTTGCTACTGTTCATGAGCGGTCGTATCGCTTACCATCACTCAAACGAAATGCTAGTCTTTCCAGTCATTGCAATAACAAAAATCTTAGTCTGCCCTCTCATTTTTTCTATTATGTAAATCCAACCAAAGGGTTGCCTGGAAGAAATTACTTAGTGTGATAAGGCCGCCTCTTGTATTATAATTATGTCATTTCTTTCCTGTAATTGGATAAAGGATTAAATAAATAATCTTTGACAGTTTACGGCTGCATTACCACTGTAATATATTATGATCTTTGTTTTGTTATTTACCTACCTCATAATGCATATCATCTCTGCATCGCCCTAATTTCGACAGGTAGAGAATGCATCAGGCATTAAGTCTGAATATGCACTGCGAACTAAATATAATACAAAGTAATGGATTAATAATCTTGATACTTCTAATGCCAGCGATAAAACTCTGAGTTGAGGAAAGACTGCGACACCGCAGGTCATAGGTTCAAAGTTAGTGCACGCACCTCTGAACTTCCGAGTTTTCCTTTGTATTTTTAGACAAAGCAGCGAAATGACGCAATTTCATTACACCTGATTTATAATTTGTTTGGATCTATACCAGCCCACATCTGAGTCCCCATTGGAGGGCTTGGGGGGTTACTCTATACTCCGACACGATGACGAACGTTCGAAAATCGTACGTAAAACTGTACGAATATGCCTAAAACTTTACATTTTGGAATCCTCTATCGTACGTCGTAACTATAGATTAAACTCGGAGAGAATTCATAGGGAATAGTAATGATTTTTAGAAGTGGAATCTTTTTTGAATGTGGACGTTGAACGTCCGAACAATCGAAGTTCGCATTTGAATATAGAATAACCCTCCTGGGCCATCTCTGCAATCGAGTACGTTTGAGCGGAATTAGGTCATATAGTTCACCACACTAGGCTAGTGCCGGTTGGCATACTTTACATACCATAGAAATTCTTACAAATCGCTATGGTATGAAAGTTTCTCACGATGTTTGAGGCTTCCGTCCTGTTTACTTTTCCCGCGAAACAGCAGTATAAATGCGCTGTTATGTTTCGGTTTGAAGGACATTGTAGCCAGAGTATAACTACTGGAAATGTTGACACTTAACATCTTATGTCTCAGGATGGCGAGCACAGTGGAATGCATCCTAACATTGCTTTATAATTCATGGTGTTGTTTGGTTTTGCTACTGTTTATATGCGATCGTATCGCTCATCATCAAACGAATGGCATGCTCGTCTCGCCATTCGTTGCATTAATCATGATTGCAGTGTTCCGACGCGCATGAGATGTTACCAGAATTACAATAAATATTGATAATGTGATAGGTGTCACTGCTACATGTTTAAAAATTATTGAACTTGCGAACAATTTGCAATAAATTACAGAAAACACAATAGGTACAGCAAAAAAAATTCACATCATAATATCCATTAATATTAATGTGAATTCAAAATTACAGTGAAATTAATACTGATAGATGCTAAAAAGGGGGGCATTCGCTAGGATTACCTACTGTTTAGATTCGTCACATTTTCAAATCCTTACAGTATGTAGGCTGACTAAAGTGCGTACAACGGCAGTAGATGACTTTGGGCGAGCCAAAATAATTAGTTTTTCGATAATCAGTTGTAGATATCAGTAGGAAGACGTAGATAATTCTATAAACCTTAGAATTTAGATGCGTGTAACCACCTAGGCTTGGTCGTTTCATGGAGTTGTTGCATTACACCGATTGAAGATCAGTGATGTATCTGTGCAACGCCACCGAAACGGACAAGCCATCCATTTTACCAAAGTAATAAATAATAAAGAGTTTGGTGTGATGGCGAGACAAGCAGATAAACGATATTATTTGGGTTTAAGGTTATTCAAATTTTAACTGATTTCTGGAAAAATAGGGCTAACGCGATTTTTTATTCGATAAAGTAATCTTGCGTAGTCATTCTATTTGGAATAATTTTGGGAGTACGCATAAGTTGCTAAGTGCAAATTAAAGTACTACTAAAATATGCTCAAAATCTAAAGCCAAAAACAATTTCGCAAGTCGTATTTGTTACGTAGGTACACAATTAAACATTTTTTGCCAAAATGGAGCAGATCTGATGGTTCTGAGATGTCCATCAGCTTTTCACCACAAGTTAGCAGTCTGGTCTCAAACCAGAGAAAAAGAACATCGTCAGCGGTGTGCTATGATGCATGTAATTGTTTTAATATGGGGTTAACACTGTGATCCTAAGTCATTATGGAATTTTCCTATTCTTACTAGTCAACCTGTCACAGGTGTAGGGTCAACGGATACGTAATAGAGCTTAATATATTATATAAATACATGTGATGGGTTATATTTGAAAACAATGTTATGATTTTGAGTAGCACAATATTTAAATTACATTTAAATTTATGGCCTAGTTTAAAGATTTTCTTTTTTATATTTAACAACATTTTGATATTTTTTTAATAAATTCTTCTGGATATTATACACTACACTATTTTTGCTCTATGGTATAAGAATCGCGGTTTGCCGAAAGTAAAGAGTTGTACAATAATCTATTATTGTCTTATAGCCATAAAAAAGTATTTCAATGTTTGTTTCCTCTGTTTTAATTTACTAAACTGCAAAAGGAACGACGGGATGTTGTGTGACTGGACTTATTAAAATTATTTTATCATATCTATATCTGGGAAAATTATGTCGGATTTTGTTGTAATCATTTTTATTAATGCACTTCCAAAATGATACATTTCCATTTTATCGAGTTGCATTAGAAATAAAAAGGAAGGTTTCATTCGCAAAATGCTACCACTTTGTGTTTTTCTAAATATTGAGAGAGAGTGCTTGTCCAGTTGGATATGTAGAATACGAAACCATAAGTCAATCTTGAAACTGTGACACATTTAATCGTGTTTACAAATTACCCGTGTATTCTAACTTCAATCGTTTACTACGGAATCCGGTGTATCATTACGTATGATTGATGTTTAACTGAAGATTTTCAAATTGGTCATAAAATGATTCGCAAATCACTTTACAATATATCTTAGTCTCATGTAAGTGTGTGGTTAAGGCAGGCTATGGACCTCGCTCGTTTCCACAGCGTCCTGATGAAAGCAGCATGTGTTCAACTGGTTCCTGCAACCTGTGTTAGGTGGCTGAAATAGTATTGCCTTGGGCTACTGCATTTCACGGCGCCCAGTATCAGTAGCGAAGACTTTATGAAAAGTTTCCTGTTTATTTTTTTACGAGTTCAATCTTGTTGCTGTTGCGGATATACGACATTCCAAAAATAAATTGAGATTAGCACAAAAAAGGAGAGATAACTTGGGTAATTCATCTGTATATTTTTGATGTACGATAGTGCATTACTTTTTTGTTTCTGAACCGATTTTTTTTTATCATTAGTCCATTATTTTCACATTACTTACGCATTATTTTAAGTCGCGAACCATAATTTATTCGTAATTTGTTTAAAATTTTGGCTTTTTCTCCTATTGTTAGTACATGTAAATTTTTCTTTTGACGTCTATAAAATTCGGTGAATTTCCAAAGGTGAAGGTTAGGGTTGCTCCATTAGTATTTTAAAATATGTACACCTGAATATACAAACTTAACACGACAGCAGAGTAGGTACTCTACGTCAGTTTTCTGTGAGGATTAGAAACGCAGGAATACAGCGTTACGCCGTAGGTCTTTCTAGGTCTTCTTCCAATAACTAAGGATCGCATGTTTTATATCGTTACTACAATATTAAAACATATTTTATTATGAATAATTAAAATATATATCTGACAGATAAACAGAGTACGGATAATTACGACGGTAATAGTTTATTGTTTTATATTGTCCGACGGAGTGGTATCGAAGTTTTGATCTATTGCCTTCCGTGTATTGTATATAATGTATAATGTATTATATTGTTTTTCATTGCAATCATTTTTCATTACTCGGTTTGCGTAACGTCTTGCAAAAGTACTTACAGGCAACCCTATTATGTACCAACCTTGTTATGATCTCATTCTGTATAGAAATAAAGCAATATTATCCTTATCAGACATGTATGCTAGGGATAAATAAATAAAATCCATACGCCCAACAGTCACACACATAATCCTGACCCCCCACTAAGGTCGAGTCTTGTGTCGTGGGTATTAGGAACTACGAGAGACTTTGTGGTCTCACAAACACCAAAAACCGAGACAAATGTTGATTGATATTTTTTTAAATATAGTTTTTCGGCGTATATACGATTGTTACTACACCAGCAATGAGAGTTCAGCCCCGTTAGCCAAGTTACAAGCGTTTCCAATCTATTCTCTTTCTGCAATCGTTAACGTCTTGACGTAAGCGATGACGTTTGTACGTTGTACAACGTCATTGGCTAACTGCCACACAAATGCTATCCAAGATGCAATTTGATTAGCGCAAATGAAACATTAACTTATGTAAGCTTACGTCAAGGCGTTAACGATTGTAGAAAGAGAATAGATTGAAAGCGTTTGTAACTTGGCTAAGAGGGCTGGACTTTGTGTCTGACTGATATTGACACAGCCTGGTGATAGTAGTCTCACTAATCTGTTTGTGGGACAGACGCGTGCGCCAACGCGGCCGCGGTGAGGCTGCTGGAGGCGGCCCGCACCGGCGACGTGGAGACCGCCCGGGCCATCCTGGACGCGCGGCCTCGCCTCGTCAACTGCAGGGACGTGGACGGACGACACTCCACGCCGCTGCACTTCGCCGCGGGGTCAGTACTGCACTTTACAGCGCTAACCTTTACAACCCGATCTTCGACGACCTTGAAGGGTTACAGATTGGAGCGCCAAAGATTGTTCCAACTATTTTGTATGGCGTGGTATCAACACCTGGTGGCGGTAGCTGGCCTTTCACGTATTAGAGACCTATCACCAGTAATAAGATACCTAAACTTTACATTAGCCATCGTCAAAGCTTGTCTGTGTCTTTAATATACTGTTTCTTTCCCTTTCAGATACAATAGACTACCCTTAGCACAATTGTTGTTACAAAGAGGCGCAGATGTTCACGCTAAGGATAAAGGGTAAGAAGCCACTATTTTTTTATATCTATATTAACCCGAATCAGTCCTAATGCTGGATCATACCTCACGTACGACTGACGGCGGTCTGGCCTTAGTCCAATACGCTAGTCTAGTCCAGACATCTCATTACTACATAGTATAAAACAAATTCGCTTTCCGTCTTTCTCTATGTATGCTTAGATCTTTAAAACTACATAACGAATTTTGATGCGGGGTTCTTAATAGATAGAGTGATTCAAGAGGAAGGTATATACAGGCTATCCTAGTTTGTAAGAAAAATTGCATGTATCTGGCGTGGAGTGGAATCAAAAAATATCTGCATTCAAGCGAAGCTAGGACAGGATGCTAGTTATAGATGAAAAAATTAAAAATATGAATTGATTTCTTTAAGTTTTAAGTGAATTAATGTTCACAACTGATTATGAAGTACTCTGTATTTTTACACGTTCGGATATCGACCACCATATTATACAAAGGTGTAAAATCCCGGAACCCATTTATGTTTTAAATAAAAGTTGGCTTATGCCTAGTATTATTAGATAATTAAACGGCATTAAAAATCAACTGATACTAGGGGTCGATGACGTTCTCGCTGCCATAAAGATTTTTACTTTTTGTATCTTCGATTAACGACATATTAAAATAGTGGAATGGTAGTTTAATACATATAATTTCCATGTATATTCAAATTAAAGTAGTAAATTACTAATTGGTATGTTAACTACGGAAGTACCTTCTACTTTCTAGTGTACATTTTTTTTAAGTTTAGCATAAACTAGTATATTTGTGTTAATTTCGTAATCAGAATCGATGTCTCTACACTTGAAATGCACCAACTATGGCAAATTTGACTTTTCAATATATAAACATGGCATGAATCAAAAGTATGCTTACTTAATGGTACAAGATTATTAACCCAGCACATAGTGATGTGCAACTGAGTGCAGCTAGTTAACTTTTTAGAAGAACAATATAAAATTTAAAATATATTCATATTGTTGTAAACGTAAGCATAGTTGGTTGAAAACGTGTTGTCAAAACAACTTGTTACATTAAAAAGGCGTTTCCTGGTAGGGTTGGTATCAGACTACCGTGGTGACGAAGTTGTGCTACGGCACGGTTAAAAAGTTGAGGTGTGTGTGTGTGCGTGTTTGTGTCAGGCAGTCTAAGCTTTCTGCAACATGCCTAAAGAGGAATGGTAGTATTTTTATATTCACGATCCTAGACTTTTATTTTAGTATGGGATCAGGACTATGTTTATGGCTATTGGGTGTTTATTTATACGATGTTGTCGCCAGTGGTCTGGTGCCGCTGCACAACGCGTGTTCGTACGGCCACTACGAGGTGACAGAGCTGCTGGTGTCGGCCGGCGCGGGCGTCAACGCGGCCGACCTGTGGCGGTTCACGCCACTGCACGAGGCCGCCGCCAAGGGCAAGGCGGATATCGTCAGGTTACTGCTCAAGGTACGTCACTATTGGCCAACTGCTAATGCATTTGCAGGACTTTCTAGTGCGAAGTCATTAGTTATTCCTTTAGCAACAATTGAGAGTTGTGTTTGAGAAAAAAAGATTAGACATACGCCGTAATTTTCCGTTCGGTGAAATCATCTCTATTTTATTGCGGTGCAGGTTTACCAAATGCCGTCATAGTTGACTCTTCACCAAGCAACGATTTTAAGGCATATTTTTCTTACTTTTTTAGAAGAATGGCGTCAATGATTATTTATTGGAATAACAACTCACTCAATTTGTAATAACTCAAAAACTAACACTTGATTGGTTTTGTTACTGTTCATGAGTGGTCGTATAGCTTACCATCATGCGGACAGCATGTTCGTCTCGTCATTCATTGTAATAATAATCTCTCTGTGCTGTGCAGCACGGCGCGGACCCGACGCGGCGCAACCGCGACGGTCTGACGCCGCTGCAGCTGGTGCGCGCGGGCGACGCCGACACCGCCGACGCGCTGCGGGGCGACGCCGCGCTGCTCGACGCTGCCAAGCGCGGGGACCTGGCGCGAGCGAGGTGACACAACCACACCACTACTCATTACTCACTCCTGATTCACACGCTAGTTTCTCACTCGGATGGCCGGCGCAGTGGAAATTCCCCACCACAACTCACTCCTGTTTCACCCACTTATTTCTCACTCGGATGGCCAGCGCGGCGAGACACCCCCACCACAACTCACACCTGATTCACACACTAGTTTCTTACTCGGATGTTCGTGTGGTCGCGTAATCCTGTCACTATACACTCCTGAATGGTATCAGGAGTGTCTAGCCTAACCTACTGGCTCCTCACTCGGATGGGCGTATCTGTATCTGTGTCAGCCCATATACGTCCCACTGCAGGGCACGGGCCTACTCTACAATCGAAAATACGATTGAAAGTGGTTAGGTCATATAGTTTACGGATGGCCGTGTGGTCGCTTAATTGTTTCACACTCCCATTACAACTCAAATGGTCGTTCTAACAAAGTTGGAAGTCCGGAACATCTGTTTGTTCTCTAAGAGTCATATTCTTATCAGATGTTAAAATATGTAATAAATATATTTTTTTTGGTTCTAGGAAATTAATAACACCACAAAATGTCAACTGTAGAGACGCACACGGCAGGAATTCCACCCCTCTGCATCTTGCCGGTGAGCGCGACTTACTTATATCGCTGTAATTCTTATACTGTTTAGAAGTTTTCAACTAAATGTAAATACTTTTAGCCCTCGTTTAAATTATAATTTTAAATTACGAACAAGGTGCTTTCATTGAATTAATTATTTATTTAAATGAAAATAGAATTAAAATTGGAGTGTTAATAATGTAACAATAGGCATGACGAATTATTTTCAAATCATGCTGGATGTATATGGATACACATTTATTATATACGAAATAATCTATATTTCAAGAATTAACAAAGGTTTAACACAGTTTTAAACCATTTTTCTAATAATCTTTCAATAGTGCACAGAAAAAGCTAGTAGGTGTCATGGGGTCCGTTATAACATCACCACTAGGTAAACAAGTCATTGTGTCTATGCGCAGCGAAGAAAGTTAACGAAACAAAACATATTTCGTTTGATAAAAATGAATTCTAAAGTCTATAAGTGATTCCGGTAAAGTTCACATTCCACATTTCTAAAGAAATTGGTAATGTTTACGGCAGGTTTACGTCATGCGTCGTGACTAGCGTTTTTTGTCAAAATGACCGATTGCTATATTTTGTACTTTTATTTTAGTGAAAATCTTGTTAATCTCCAATTCTGGATTAAAACTAAAACATCGTTTTAAGCCCTTCAATGTGTATTTCCCCCTAACATCATAAAACATTTGATATTTTGATATTGTCGTCACGCCTATCTATATATATAGAAATGAAACCCGTTTCGCGTGGTCACGGCATCACGTGTGAACGGCTGAACCGATTTCGATAATTCTTTTTAAAATGTTTGTGGAAGTCCAAGGATGGTTTTTACGGCGAGAACATTTCGAATAATTGCTGGAAAAGCCCTAAAAACAGCCCTTTTCTTTACCCCATACAAACGTTTTCTAACTAAACGTTGAGTCAATTTGAGCTTTATTGCTATTGTATAAAGTTCATATTAAATTACAAGCACTCACTGTTGTTTAAACAATGTAGGTATGTTCCTAACGTCAAAGAGTCAATTTGCACTTTATTACCGCTATACAAAAATCAAATTCAATCATATCTATCAAAACAATGTGCGTGATTTTCCCATACAATATGTTCATGGGTTTGTAACTGTCAAACATTTAATTTTCATCCTGTCGATATGGTAAACTCTGCCCTCAAATTAAAGAACGTATTTAAATAAAGGTTTCGAATCGAAAACATATATCCGCAATATTCGATTAATGGCGTATTTTAGATTTTAAAGAAGTAAAATATTGACAGTAGTGAAAATGGATTGACATTTTAATTGATTTTAATTGTTTATGCATGCGTTCAGAAATTTATTTTGTATAAACTAAGGAGAATATATTTAGCTACATTAATATAGGACAATGAAATAAGTAATGTTCACACGTAATGGTGGATTTACATGTTGGCTGAGTCTGGGTCAACGTCTACCAACTCCAAGCTATTAACTATGAAAAACATAAGGCCAGCCGAGCCAAACACTCCGTTTACACGCTGGCGTTGGTGGAGGCTGGCTGAGGTTGGCCTAGCGTGTAAATACAGCGTAAGAAGTTATACTTACTCCTTTTCAAGATCGAATGCCATTATTATCACGAATTTTTACAGTGGCCTTTCCTTCGCTATAATTCACTGATAGAAATGTACATCGTATCGGACTGAGATAGTTTATATTATACCTAAAGGGGGTAAAAAAGGGTTGAAATATTATATATAAGAAAATCGAAACCACTGAAGTTATGTCTATAAAAAAAAATATTTTAACTCTTTATTACTAACAAAAAGTAATGGCTGCACGCCATATTTTTCGCCATATATTTTTTGGAAAAACAGCATTTTGGTGCTGAAATAAGAGAAGGAATATTGGATGGACAATAAAAAACGCTAAAGTTTTTAATGTCAAAAATTCATAAGGCAATCTTTATATGTATATATATATATGGATGTATATGGAGAGAAGGGACATAAAATAAAATAGAATGGAAGGTACGGGAGAGGGCTGGGATAGCTGACAGATTTGTTAGGACGAATGTAAATGCACGTTATAAAGAGATAATAAAGAGAAGGGACGGGACGGATTGGGAAGAGACTGAACTGGCGGATGAGACGGGATTGAGCCGGACAGTGGGATAGCTACATCAAGTTTAGATATACCTACAAGAATTTATACGAAAAACAACATGTTTCTGGTGTAGAGTGGAATCAAAAAATATATGCACCCAGGCGAAGCTGGGTCGGGCCGCTAGTTGTGTATATTTTTATATTTAGTTAATATCTGTTGATTATTATTATTTTATTTACGGTTCAGACTGCCATTTCTTTCTCCTATTTATATATTATCCATCCCATGGTTGTCTGTAAGAAATTACTTAATGTGATAAGGCTGCTATTAATACTATATTTATTTTTATTGTGTTATGTTTAAATAGTATCTCTGTATAGTGCAAGAAAGGATTAAATAAATAAATAACTGTATAAAGGAAAGTTTACCATATATTGTATGTAATGTGTATTCTGTGTGCGTGTGCAGCCGGGTACAACAACCTGGAGGTGGCGGAGGCGCTGCTGGAGGCGGGCGCGGCGGTGTCTGCGCGCGACAAGGGCGGGCTGGTGCCGCTGCACAACGCCGCGTCGTACGGGCACCTGGAGCTGGCCGCGCTGCTGCTGCGCGCCGGCACGCCGCCCAACGCCGCCGACCGCTGGGGCTTCACGCCGCTGCACGAGGCCGCGCACAAGGCGCGCACGCAGCTCTGCGCGCTGCTCGTCTGTATCCCACCCCGACCTTTATAACCATATTTTGATACTGTTTGCTCTCTTAAATACAGGATACAATATATCAATTTCAATCAGAAACAATCAAGACGCTTGTTGGTGGCTAAGTGTTATGCCTACCCATAAACAAGACTATTTCATTTATTATTAAGACCTTATTGCAACATTAAATTGCACTACGGTCGTTGTCTCGAGATATTTGGTGTTAAGTCTTTCTAAAGGCCAATAATCGCTGACAACAATATCGTTACTATATTCACTATCAAGTTATAGTTTTGCATTAATTATATTAGTAATTGTTTATGATATGTATGTATGTAGCATGTGTTTGTGTTGGTGCGGTACAGCTAGCGCACGGCGCGGACCCGTTCCTGAAGAACCAGGAGGGGCAGACGGCGCTGGAGCTGGCGGGCGCGGAGGACGTGCGCTCGCTGCTGCAGGACGCCATGACGGCCGCCGCCGGCGACGCGCCGCCCGCGCCCGCCGCGCCCGCGCCGCCGCCGCTGCCGCCACCGCACCACCCCGTGCTCATGCCCAGTGGAGACACCGTGCATCTCGCGCTGCCGGTACGCACCGCCACGAGCACGCGCATGTAGACGTGCACGCACACGCACACGCACACGCACTACACGCGCACGCACACGCACATTACTCACACGTACACGTACACGCACACGCACACTTACTCACTCACAGGCTTACACATGAGAGAGAAAGAAAGAGATACCGACATACACAACATCGCGTTTTGGTAGAAGTCAGTTGTGGTCACCAAATTCCATCATAGACACTAAGCCATATTTAAAAAAGTTAGTTATTTTTTTATTTGATTTATTAAAGCCCAAAATCCTCTGTATATCCATACACAACGTTACAGATACTGGGTCACGTCTCGGATGTTCTCGTTTCTTGTGTTGCCTCAGCGTGTCTAACCTTATGCTGTATACGAAGCGCTGAGGTCGGCACATACAAATTTACATTTAAACTTGAATTATTTTCTAAACAGGTACTACCAAATAATTACTGGGCGGAAGGTTCAAGAGGGAGCCTAGAAGAAGCTGCAGGCAGACCAGCCTCAGCTCTATCCACATCTGAGTCACTGCAAACCTTCCTCTCTAGGTAAGAAACTTTATTCGTACTACAATACATTTAAGACTAATTATCCCTCGTTTTACGATGTTTACTACTGGTTTGTCACTAGTTAGCTTGGTTACTGTCTCTTACTTCTTCTAGTAGGGTATTACTTAAAGTGAAGGCAAACATCGTGAGGAAACCTAGGAGGCCAGCGTGCTGGACTATTATATTTTTATTTATTTATTTATTTATTTTATATTTTATTAGTGTAATATGGCTTAATCACTCTCAATCGTACTCTCGAATGTAGAGGGGGCCCATGCCCTGCAGTGAGTTGATACATACATATTGATACACCGAAGTGTGTCGTGTTGCCGATAAGCAAGCCGCCATAGTTATATCTGATCATGGGAGACATCTCTTACAACTACATCCTATTACGTGGCGTATAGTAAAAACACATAAAACATAATATTGTGTTGCAGCATCGGCCTGGAGCAGTTGTCGTCGGTGCTGGAGCGCGAGCAGATCACGGTGGACATCCTGTGCGAGATGTCGCACGAGGACCTGCGCGCCGTGGGCGTGGCGGCGTACGGACACCGCCACCGCCTGCTCAAGGCCGCGCGCCGCACCACGCACGCCGCCAACGGTACGCACATACATTTCCTATAGCTTCGTTTTTATTAAAGTAAAACGGAGCAGGTTAGCATAGGTTTAACATATTTATGGTGACATAGATGTTCAAAATGATTGTTCTGTTCTGATGTTTCGCTCCGTTCATCTCCGCTTTAGTGGAAACAGGAGAGTTAGTAATATATTATCGCACCTTTAGAATTAAAGTGACCTAATACAAAAAAATAGATTTTTGCTTTTAATCATATATTGGCTCAAAATGAATATCTCTATCGACACTTAAAGAAGGACCTATTGACGCGTGTAAGACAGAAAGATGTATACTTCGGTCTTCTCGATTTATCTACTATAAGTACACAATTTTTTATGTTACAAATCTTTAAAGGTGCGTTATATTTCATTAGTGTTTACTAAGTAAGTGTAAGCACGTTATGAGATGTGTGAAGTAATCTATGGTGTGGTTTACAGAGTGGTACGGCGGCACGACGCTGGTGGAGGTGTGCGCGGGCGAGGCGGAGTGCGCGGAGGCGAGCGAGTACGGCATCGTGGAGCGCGAGATGCAGGCGTCCGTGCGCGCGCACCGCGACCACGCCGGCGGACACTTCACGCACTACAACGTCGTGCGGGTATACACACTGTTCAAAACTCTATATTACTATTCTAAGTCAGCTTATATTGGACTACTGTCTTATACTGGACAGCTTATACTTGACTACTCAACCAAGAAGCAGTATTATCACCGCTGTCTCAAAGATGGTTGGGTGATTGAGGTTGGCATTCCTACAGCCATCCTATTTCATTTACCATTGCATTTTTAGAAGTTGAGTAAGTGTTTACGATCTAAATATTGTAGATAGGTGGCAATCGCATATTATAAGATAGGCAGTTTCTCTCATTGCTGGAACTTTGGATAAGTGAAAAACTTACAATCTACGAATTAGTGAATGAAGTTGTAATGGTAAATAATCACCATAATCACCCATCATAGCCTTATAACACCATTTTTTTTTTTGTTATAAATATTGTCTTCGCCGTAACAAACTATAAAAATCAAATTATGAAGACATTGAAGCAGATTGATATTGATATTTGTTAATCAATCATAAACAATATACATATTTTTTTATTATTATTTTTAGTACCAAGCCTTAAGGCGGGTCCCAGACACAGCAATGCAAATACTCGTTATTTAATACGTGGAAAATGTAGTAAATCTTAACTTATATTTTTAAGATGTACACTATTGGCATATATTTATTGTAATAATGATTTTTTTTTTCCAAATAAAGAAAATAAAATGAAATATTGTGTGCGTTGCAGATTCAGAAGATAGTGAACGGTCGTCTGTGGGAGCGCTACCAGCACCGGCGGCGCGAGGTGGCGGAGGAGGCGGGCTCGCCCAACGAGCGCATGCTGTTCCACGGCTCGCCCTTCATCAACGCCATCGTGCAGAAGGGCTTCGACGAGAGACACGCTTACATAGGTCACCAGACACTACCGTGTCTTGTTCAATACGTCACTTCTAGTTTTGCTCACAATGTTTTCCTTCACCGTTGAAATGAACGATTATACGAATACATTCAACTTTAGGACTGTTAAAAAAGGACAATCAATATTGATGAAAAAAATATATTTGTTTGTCCATTATAAATATGACTAGAGAGGCATGCGTTACACCATATCGACGCACAGAGTTTTACATGGTATGTATATCCGTTGAAATGTGTGTGTGTGTGTGCAGGCGGCATGTTCGGCGCCGGCATTTACTTCGCGGAGCACTCGTCCAAGAGCAACCAGTACGTGTACGGCTTCGGCGGCGGCTCCGGCTGCCCCGCGCACAAGGACAGGAGCTGCTACCTGTGTCATAGGTAACTACATATTTACCACTTTATAAGCTCTATATCACATAAGACGTCGTGAAAATCGCTTCCAACAGGTTTCTGTGGTCGTAACCTTGCTGTGGACGATGATGATGACAATGTGTTATAAAGGCAATGTTCAACAGTGCGCCTTTAGTGGTTGAAGGTAGTGATGATAATGATGAATTGGCAGAAGATCTATAGTTCATACGGACCATTTGACAAATAAATCGGTTTCCTTTCTATGTTGACCAGTTTTCAGCCTTGAAATAAAACTATTATTTATGGATTTTATCACGGATTCGGTTTAATTTTGACATTTTTGACTTACGACGTTTCGATCACTTTATAGCTTTCATGGTTACGGGGCGGACTGAGGTATTAGTGATCCGCTCAGTGACTGTTACAATTCAACCACCCTTATTTTACAATTGTAAAATAACAAATCTAAGAAACCAGTTTTGAAACCCGCTTTGCACGGAGGGAAGTGGACAGTAATTTATTTTCAACTCCTCTTATTAATTTAACTTTCTGATTACTTTCGTTGCGGGTTAAAGACAAGTTAGACATTCCCGGAGACTCACCGAGCTTCAATGTTCGGTGTCATTACATTGTGTGCCACTGTTGATCCTGGCTTACAGGAGTTGCAGTGGTGGGTGTGAGGGCGGGACAGTCAAACCAGTTTTGAGTGTTTAACTGATGATGTTGTTGTATACAGACAGATGCTGTTGTGCCGCGTGTCGCTGGGCCGCGCGTTCCAGCTGGCGAGCGCGCTGAAGATGGCGCACGCGCCGCCCGGGCACCACTCCGTGGCGGGCCGGCCCAGCCAGGGCGGACTCTGCTTCCCAGAGTACGTCGTCTACAGAGGAGAACAGGTATGCTGTACAATAACTGCGACGCTACTCTCATAACTAATGAGATCTCATGAAACACGACGTCAGGTGATACCTATAGTTCGTTTAGCAGTACGCGTCGTGTTTACACCGGTTAATTTGAATAGCTCCTACCCTATTCTAGCGATATCAACCCCATTATTAACATACAAATGATTCACTATTCATGGCATTAAATATTTCATTTTCACTCTTGTGTGTATAACGAGGTACTTGGCGGTCCCAATGTAGCAATACACGAAACAAATATTTATTGATCGTGTAAACATTGTTACTCGTTTTTATATTCTAAAGAGTTATTGAATGATGTCTTAAAATATGAATATTTGTTCGCAGGCTTACCCTGAATACCTGATAACGTATCAGATAGTAAGCGGGGAGTCGAGTACAGGCGCGGTGTGAGGCGCACGCATGCGCACACGCACGCACGCATGCACGCACCACTACACGCCCGCTCCGCCGACGACAGTACTCATATCTGCCTCGACTCCACTACTTCCTGCCGTGGGACCTCAGATGGGAGCAATGAGAGGAGATATAAAGTGGCAGCCGTAGCACAGAATCTAATATTTTTCTACAAATGGCATGGATATAAAATATTGAGATATGTTACAGTGATCATAACGAAGTTTTATTTGTTTAAGTGCTCAGATTGCTATTGTAAAAGTTCGATTCGAAATTGCTGCGATGCAAATGAACTTCATTATCCAATAAGGGAGCATTTCCGCAGACATGGATAAATATATATTTTCACAAGAGAAGCAAAAACATGATTAAATATAAGGTGTCGTGGAATAAACAAAACTCCAATTGGATGAGAAGAATACGAAAAACATTTGATTGGGGATGTGTACACAGTATTGAAGTGGTGTTACCAACAGCGGAACTTCGGAACATTTTCGAGGGATGTTGGAAGGAGCGTATCTAAGGCTCTGGCCAATCTGGCGCTAGATCGATTGTCTGGGATACCAGCATTGATAAGATATACTAAACGAATCACAGTGAACAAAATATACACAACAAAAATAGCTGTATATTTACTGCTATTTCTTACTTTGTCACTCGTACGAAGACAAGCGATCTTTGTTCTATTTCTACTGGTTGCCCACAGTGATGGTCTGGTACATACACAGTACGCACAGTTTTGTCATAATGATGACATTTCCGCTCTTGGATGACATCTCGAATGACCCTAACCATAATCCCACGCCGGCATACCGCCGAAATGCTCTTGGAGACTCTCGTGCGGTAGACGGCCGGCAAAAATTTAAACAAGACTTAGGAGTACTCGCTCAAAACATTTAGCTACAAGCTCGAAGTGAAATAAGTGTGTGTATCTTTAGTAGTGCAAACGGAAAGTGCGACAGCTCGGCGGAGCTCGGGACAAAACTGACTTTATAGCGTATTGTATGGACTTGAGTTAAATTATACTATTTTACAAAGTTTTTCCTTGTTTTATTTTGTTATAACTAAAAAAGGTTTTATATACTGTCTAGCGCGAATATTAAATGAGGCCAAAAATAATTTTACGGACGAATCGCGAATTCCTAATATGTATTTTGATTGTTTCGACTTCCTAAATTTTCAAAATCTTTCTAGGTTTCATAGTCATGGACTGCGATGATTATAAAAAATCCGCAATAAAATTCTTAAAAGCAGTTTTATTTCGATCATCATCATCATCTCAGCCACAGGAAGTCCACTGCTGTACATAGGCCTCCCCCAATGATCTCCACATCGACCTGTTGGAAGCGGCCTGCATCCAGCGAGTTCCTGCAACCTTAGCCAGATCGTCCGCCCACCTTGTAGGCGGGCGTCCAACATTTCGCTTGCCGGTACGTGGCCTCCTCTCTAGAATCTTTCTGCTCCTACGGTCATCAGTTCTACGAGCTATGTTCCCAGCCTACTGCCACTTCAACTTGCCAATCCTATGGGCTATGTCGGTAACCATTGTTCTCCTACGGATCTCCTCACTTCTGATTCGATCTCGTAGGGAAATACCGAGCATAGCCCGCTCCATGGCTTGACTTTGATGTTGATTGACTTTGAGCCTTCTAATGAGACCCACAGTGAGAGGCCACTTTTCGGTGCCGTATGTCATCACTGGTAACGCACAACTATCGAAAACTTTCGATTTAAGGCACTGATGTATTTTGGACGAGAAGACGTAGCATAGTTTCCTGAACGCTGCCCAACTGAGTTGGGTTCGACGATTGACCTCTCTCTCGAAGTTGGACCTGCCTAACCGGACCACTTGTCCTAAATTGATATATTCATCTACAACCTCGAGAGTCGAGCCCCCAACTCCAATGGGGGTGGCCACAACATGGACATTCGACGTGATCTTCATTTTATCCATGGTTTTATTTCAATGGTGTAATTATATTGTTTTGCCGGCACGAAATTGCTATGAATCGAAGGTTTATACAGTTGATCTCTAGGTGCAGCAATCGCCTTGCTTGCACGATTGCCTCCGACCACCATACACAGTGGTGCAACCCATCAAAGCAACACATAATGTGTCACATTTCTGGCTTAGCCAGTGTATATGCGATTTCGAATACAATTGGATAATAATTTGGCATAATAATTTCGACCAGCATTATGGTTATCATTATTCATTACTATCTCGCACCGGCTCTCAGCACGTTTGTTTTTTCAAAATCATCAGGTTCAGTACCTCGCTAGGCATATTGATTCATCAAAATCGAATCAAACTTTGATCAAGCGAGATAATATCAATGTTTTCTTCGCTCTCAATAAACATGTCTGAATAGACGATTTTTACGATTACCTTTTTATACGATTTATATTAATACCTACTATCTCTATTTTTATATAACAATGTGTAACAGCTGTGGTAACTGATAAGATTTTGGCTCAATTGCGCTACCATAAAATTTTATCACTTGCATTTTTTTTATCAGTGATGTCTATTCAGGCATAATGTATATTAAAAAATGGTTGCCTGTAAAGTCGGTTTTACGGGCGAAGATTTTACGTGACAACGTCTTTTTCTCGGTAGAATATTTATTGATATGAATAAAATTAAATTAATCACTCAACTATAATTAGATCATAGTTGAGTGGGAGAGAGACGCAAGGCATTCGGCGGGCCTCTCTCTCGTTCGGTGACTCATCGTAACGTTACCGGGCGTTACACTTTTTCATAAGTGACTCCCAGCCGCAACCTAATTTAATAATAATAATAATAATCATTTATTTCAGGTAACCAAGGACCCATAGCAAAGACAATACACAAATAATACATACAACCACAAGAACATACATTTTCTTTTTTGCCTCTATCCGGCACTATATGTGATATGTTTGTCACAACAGTGCCGTACATAAAAGCAATCTGGCTTATCAGCTATCATTTTTAGGACAGTGTTGGAACTGAGTCGAATTCTGCGCACCAAGGACGCACATCTTTTTCGAATAATCGAGTTGAAACAATCAGTGCGCGCCGCAGCAAACATACCTGAAGCGCTGCAGTAACGGGGCAGTCCCAACACCGCCCTGAATGCATTATTAAATTGGACACGCAGTGCGCTGTAATTGACACGCGTGTAGCTGGCCCACAAACTGCACGTGTATAGGGAGGTACAATAAGCACGAAACAGCGTAATCTTAACTTCGGTAGAACACCTTGCAAACCTACGAGCCAGCATATTCGCTCTCTTTGACAGCGCTCTACGCTCCCGTTCTATGTCAGCATTGTCGTTAAGACACGCTGTGACTATATGGCCCAAATATTTAAATTTAAACACCCTATCTAATGTTACACTGTTAAGATAAATCGGTGGTATGCTTTTAGGGCATCTAGCACTAGCAGTCTCAAAGACCATGTACTGACTTTTAGTTACATTATATTTTAAACCATGACCGCAGGCGTACTTTTCACAGATATTCAACAGCTTTCTTAAGCCACAAATGGACGCACTCAATAGCACCATATCGTCGGCATAACTTAAGTTATTAACGCAGACATCATCAATGTGACATCCGATGTGCTGGCTGCTGAGAGCAACAATCAAATCATTCACGTAGAGGTTGAACAGTGTAGGCGAGGTCAATCCACCCTGTCTAACACCGCATTCTAACCCATAGGGCTCAGACATCACCCCCGATCATCTTACAAAATTTATTTGATTCGTATACCAGTGCTTTAAGATTTTTATAAGTTCATACGGCAGGTCAATTTCAATTAGTTTTTTCCACAAAATATCATATGAAACTAGATCAAAAGCCTTGGATAAGTCCAGAAAACACGCGTAAACAGGAGTTTTTCGATTCAAGTAGTATTTCACAGTTTGTTTGAGACAGAGTATCGCACTTTCCGTAGAGAGTTGGGGTCTAAATCCAAACTGATTGTCATGCAGTTTGACATATTTATTCAACTCTGTGTTCAACAAACAGTCAAACACCTTGGCTATAACTGTTGCCAGGGAAATAGGTCTGTAATTGTTTTTATCACTAAGATCACCAGTTTTATTTTTCACTACTGGAACTACAATAGTTTTCATAAGATCCTTTGGCAGGTGGGAGTGGTTTAAGCATAAAGTGTAAAATATAGACAATATGTCAAATATATGAGGGCCCGCATGTTGCAAGTGCTCAATGCTAAGGCCATCATGCCCCGGGGATTTACCTCTTGTCATATGCCGGATACACTTTTCAACATCAACGGTGTTAAAATGAACGCTCGGTGTCCCAATTGGCATTAGGACATCGAGAATTCCAGTTGAAGGCCCCAAGGGTGATCTTACTGAAAAATGATTACTGAACACTTCTGCAATCCCCTTATGATCGCTGACCCCATCGACACTTACAGGAAGCCCAGGCTTTATATTTGTCTTATTTGTTGTATGCCAGAAACTGCGAAAGTCACCCCTGCAATGTTTTTCTGCAATAGCGTCCATCATAATCTGATCATGGTGATCTTGGCACCATTTTAAGCGAGATTTAAACACTCTCTTACTATCGTGCATTTCGTTAAAAATAACACCTGATTTTGGTTTGCCATAAGATACCCATAAGTTAAATTTTAACCTAGCATTATCATGAGCTTCACGGATATGCCTGTTCCAACCCACTATACGCTGTGCTCTCCTACCCTGTTTTGCGGTCTTCTGGCTAGCCAAGGACGAATCCCGGAGGGCGGATACAATGTCTGCGTACAGAAAATCAAGAGCACGCCTATGGTCCGGGTCACTACAATAACAATTAGTACATTTTAAAAATTCACTTGTAAAGTTAATTAATTTTAATCTCTTATTACATTCATTTTTATAATTGATTATCATTTCTTGGTCCCTTATTCCCCAAACTACACCCTCATTATCATTTGATTTAATTGTACAGGATGCTAATGGTGCTAGCAAAGTTAACTTACACTCAATAATCAGGGGGAAATGATCCGACCACAACGTGTCGTATTTAACAAAAATATTTACAATAGTGCTTCTAGCGGATTGGGTCACTATACAATGATCTAGCCAACTACACGATCCATGCGCGTCACTTATGAAAGTATATGTACCGGAATGTATACCTAAATGATCCACATCCACGCACGACCAACATTGTTCTCTACAATAACTTAACAATTCATTATAAAACAAATCAGGCAGATCAGCATTATAGTCACCCAATACATACGTAGAATCAATACCATATTCTTCAACTATAGCACTTACAGTACTCAGACAGTCAGTAAATTCCGGTAAATTTGCCGCAGAGTTCGTAGGCATGTAAACACTCATCACTATAATAGGTCGATCACTAGTCATTATTTTAATAGCACAGATGCGAGAGTTATTACACTGCAACACAGACACTTGTTGAAAAATACTTTTTCTCCACAAAATAGCTACGCCACCATATGGCCTACCGTGTATTATGCCAGCTGACGTATCCATCGCCGAACATCCAGTATATCCAAAGTTGCTATCAATACTGCATAATTTAAGACATTGTCACGTCAAAAGAAATAAGTATGTATTTTTATATGTCGTCTTCAGTTTGACGATAACTGTTGCAATAGCAAGACATTGGCTTCTACGAAGAGTTCAAGATTATATAAAGCAGCATGTGACCTTCAGCGGGATTAGTTCGCATCTCAAAGTACTTTCCTTCCTTTGTACAAATACATTTATAGGAAGGTGTTAATAGTTACGTAAAACAACAAAACCCACGCTTAATTAACACGTTTAACAATTTTTCCAGGAGTGTCTATTATTTCATTGAAAGAAATAGTAAATTACTGTACTATATCAGCCCTTATTACATCCCACTGCAGAGCACGGGCCTCCTCTACAATTGGGAGTACGATTGAGAAGGGTTAGGCCATATAGCCCACCACCTTGGCTTAGTGCGGGTTGGCAGACTTTACATGTCATAGAGATTTTTACAAATCGCCGTGGAATATGACAGGTTCTCTCAAGATCTTTTCCTTCACCATTACAGTGCGTGGTGGCTGGGTATGAATACACGAATAGTAAATTGAATAGGCATAAACACAGGGTATAAATATATTATAAATTATTTTGATGTTGGATCATGGGCGTCTGCTGTAACTAACTTATCACAGGGAGATTAACTCGTGGCACGGCATGCGTTATGTGTGAGACCATTTTGTGAATAAGGAAACAATATTTGATAACCGATCATTTGTAAAACATTGTGTAATCGTGAGCTTATATTTACGTCTGGTGAAAAAAAGTATTCAATTGATCAGAGGACTCTGTAGCTTGCGGTCATGGAGTACAATTTCTTGAAAAAAGTGGTGCTAGTGACGGGAGCGAGCGCCGGCATTGGCGAGGCGACAGCTCTGCTGATGGCCAAGCTTGGGGCTCGGCTCGCCCTGGTCGGTACTAACGAAAAGAATCTCAACGCAGTGGCAGAAAAGTGCACAAAATTTAGTGGAGAAAAGGCGTTGCCGATTGTCGCTGATTTGGCCACAGACGAAGGCTGTGAGAAAACCGCTACAACGACCTTGGATCAATTTGGCAGGTTAGTAATGTTGTTTAAGTGAAGAAGTTTGTCTACATAGATTAAAAAACAAAAATAACAATCATTCTTGGTTTTTAAGGGCAAGTCTCTTCTCATTATCTCACCTAGTTTATTTAAGTTAGGTAATTAAATGCAAAAGCCTATTATACCTATTTAAAAATGTAAAATAGTGCTTATAATGGCAAAATATTATGTATATACTGGTGGTAAGTATTTCATATATGAGAGGCCGCCTGGGTAGGTACCACTATTGTATGTCTATTCTATTGATCCCGCCGAACAGCACTTTAAATGCACTGTTGTGTTTTGGATTGAAGGTCATTGTTGCCAGAGTAACTACTGGGCATATTGAGGCTTAACATCTTATGTCTCAGGATGGCGAGCGCTGTGGAATGCCAAGCGTTACTTTGTAATTCAAGTTGTTGTTTGGTTTTGCTACTGTTTATGAGCGCGCATTGCAATTGCAATTTTGCAACATTAGAAAAAGAAGAACTTACAATGAGACCGATGTAGTCATTGTTGTCAGCGTCGAAACAACATACCTAGCCTGAAATCTGAATATACCTATTTCAGGCTGGACGTGCTAGTCAACAACGCAGCAATGGGCGGCATGGGCACGATCCTCAACGCCGACATGGCGGTGTTCGACAAGGTGTTCCGGCTGAACGTGCGTGGAGTGTACAACCTCACGCGGCTGCTGGTACCCGCGCTCATCGAGTCCAAGGGCAACATCGTCAACGTGTCAGGGGTCATCGCCACCATGGTCAGCGTGGGCTCGCTGCCATACGCCATGACTAAGGTAAGACTAAGTTAGCTCACGTCCTTGTGATTCACTTAACAGGGAATATTATCAAATACCGAAGCCTTCCTGTCAGTTAAGCCACCCCACATACTCAATCCGACTTAGAGACACAGACAATTAGAGAGAGCTACAGAATATAAGATTCATCATAAGATTTCTCTAAATCATCGTCAGGGAGAGCATCAGAACACCTTGTAAATATGTGCATAATATTTCGCAGGCCGCACTCGACCACTTCACACGTCTGATTGCTCTCGAGTTGGCTCCTAAAGGAGTGAGGGTCAACACTGTCAGCCCTGGTATCACGGTAAGCATCTTATCAATTTTCTAATCTCGATACAGTCTCTGAACTTGTTATAAAAGAATATAATACTTAGCTGTAACTCCATTTGATTACAGATCAGCAAATTCCACCAACGTGCAACAGGAAAGACAGAGGCGCAGTACCAGGACTATCTGAAAGCTAGTGCGGAGTGCATCCCTCTGGGCGAGGTGTGCACGCCGGAGGACATCGCCAAGACCATCGTGCACGTCGCCAGCGAGCACAGCCGACTGGTGACAGGAGCCAGGATCCAGGCAGACGGCGGACTACAGTTCGTCAACATCAGCCATGTCTTAAAGCAACCTGAACACTGATATTTTTAGTTTATAAATAAATTATTTGTATTGTTTACTTTTTTCTCGCAATGTTATTGACTAAGCTAAACTTAATAAAACTTTATATAATAATATATATCTGTTGTATTTCTATATCACAGCAAACATATCTAATTTATGATAATGTACTTATCATATATTACATAATAATACTTATGTGAAAATAAAAAAGGATAGTTATCTATGTTCAGTCGTCATGAAGCCGTTTTATTAAAATCATTATTTCTAAGACTGGGTCTTAAAAATAAATAATAATTTTAATATGTTTCGATTATTTTTCCTGACATTCAATTTGAATGAGTATAGCCGAATTATCTGAATTTGTTGGGGAGACATGTGTTTCACGACAAATGATGTCATCTCCATCGCAAACAAAAAATGTTGTCCTCTAGGCGTCCAGTAAAACCATAGTATAACACATTATTGCAGACCAAATCACATATTGCATGATGTTAAACAATATTGTGCAATGTTGTATAATTGTAGATAATATCTAATAGATACTTATACATACACTCATTATAGCTTCTCTGCAGTGCAGTACTTCCTATGCATTGAGTTTAATTTATGCAAAATAACAACAAACAACGCATTTATTTAAAAAAATATTTATACATTGGTGCCTACAAATAAAACTACGTCGACTCTTCTCGTCACTCCTACCACAATGCCTGGAAACGAAAGTTTTTAACAGAAGACAGGGTAAAATGGTTCAATTTGGAGGAGACCTATGTCATGCAGTCGACAACAGCATAGGCTGATAATGGTAATGATGATTAATTTAGAAATTAACAAATAGATACCAATAGCAATTGTAAAGATCCATGACGTCTAATCTATAATGATGTACCTCTTAAACGCAAATCAATCAAAGTACTCGTATATAAAATGCTTGCCTCTTGTCTCTAACCGATTTATATTGAATAAACATTAACGGCAAGAGTAAATACGGATTGTTGCCCCTGGGTTCCGTGATGAATACGATTTTATTAATTGACTGATGAACAAATACGACGAGAGATTTGGTTAATGATTAAGAAATATTTCCGCCCCAGAGATCGTTGTGTTATAAATATTAATATAATCACTTGGATATTTGCCTCGATAACTGTATATTGATCTGAGTTAGCTCTACGATGGGGCGCCAAGTGTGAGTGGTGTGAAGCTATACAGGCAGTAACATTTTAAATGATAACCGAATAATTACTTTTATAACTTAGCTTATTTATATTATAGAGGGAGCGGTATCATACATTCGCTTCTTGAAAAACGTAGATATTTTCTTGTTCGTAATGTTGGTAGCGTTCCAATATTAGTGAAGATTGAATTAAGCCAAATAATATTTAGCTATTATCCTTTTAAAAAAAGTTTGAAAGAAATAATTACGCCCTAAACAATTTATTTTTGCTTTTCTTTTCTAAGTAATTCATGCATGTTGGACAACCTGTCAAATATCAGCCAATAGAAGGGCAGAAAAAGGTGGCCCAGCACCACCATTTCTATCTACGTTTTTCAAGTACCAGCGCTCCCACTTTTTAAAGATACTCTAAATTTTATATTTTAATCAGTTATAGGTGGTACTTAAAGGTGGGGCTACAACTGGGCAGACCCCATTTGAAAACTGTTGGGCTCTGTTAAGCCAACACCTACGGAGGATAATTATGCAAAAAAATAATCATGGTAGATTCCTGTCGGCGAACGGGTCTCATAGATACCGTCAGTACAACTTACAGCCGTGGCTACTCCTTATTCGATCAACTCCCAGTTCTCCGCGTTTCGATCTCGATCAAATCTTAGCTTAATTTATAGTCTAGGTATCTCCAAATCTATAAAATCTAATTCTAATTTGTCTTGAAACAGGGACGCTACACTACTCTAAATATATCGAACAGTCAATACGAATTGCACAATGTTATGAAACGTTGTGCAATATTGGCAATTTCATATTTTGAACAATTCCATTGGACGCACTTCCATGCTGTACTTATCAATTGCGATTTATCACCTATTTGTTAACACACCTACCATAACATCGTTTTTAGGGTTCCGTACCTAAAAGGTAAAAACGGGACCATATTACTACGCCTCCCCGATAAATAAGAATATTACATCACCAGCAGAGATTTTGATAATAATGCTACGACATACATCTCGTGATTGAATTAAAAACGCACATACCAACGTGATGACAACATACGTTCATTCACACACCATTACAATACTGTGAGCCAGGGTCAGCGTCAACCGTGGCCATGACCGTGGCATGCAAAGAATTGACATCGAGTAGTTTGTATAGCCGCAAGGTAAAAAACCGGATATATTTTTAAAGAATTTGGAAACAAAAAATTATCCACTTCCCTCAAAGATCAGGAAATTTGTAATAAAGTAAATAAAACTAATGCCACAATTAATCATTAGGTATTTAGACTCGGTACTACGACTCGGACTAGGTAAAAAACATAATTTTCTCAAGGACCCCGCTGCGGCAAACAATTTATCACTAAGTTACTGCAATTGGGGACCCCAGGAAAGTTTTTATCTAAAATGGCGACCAGATTCTTAATGTGATCACTAAAGGGGATTACACAGCCATCGAATCTTACTTAAGACATCAAGGTGACATTCGTCATAGAGACCATCCTGGGGCTGGAAACAACAATCGCCTGAGTCTTTTGAGAATTGACTTTCTGACTCTGCAGGCTGCACCCTTCTCTAATTATTGATCCACGCAAGATCTTTATTAATTGAAGGAATTCTCTCAGTAATAGGGTATTTGACTACGATCGATTTTATGTTTTGTTTTGCGTAAAAACACAACTACCATTGAAATAAAACGTTTATGTCAAAACAGTATTAAAGAAGATTTGGTACGAGAGATGACGACCAACATTTTTGTCTCATAGCAATACATTAATTCAAATTCTAAAATACCAATTTCAGACATTTTCTGCGTAGCGTTTGACCGGACTGAATTTTCAAAAACGTCAACAAATTTTACCGAACTATATCCATGCCTGTATATCTCTGTATTAAATATTTTTCCGTTACATAATCTGTGGCACAATTTGATCGCCAACCAAAGCTGACAGTTGCATCCAGCTTGCACCCCTCGCGCAAACCCTGCATGCCCCTCGGTCGCCTATCGCTCTTTCGGCGTCTGCGCCGCCATTTTGGCCGCCATTACAAGTTGTCAAGTTGTTTACGTTTGTTGTTTACTGTGTTACTGGGATTTCAAGTACTGCGTATAGTTCTAATCTTTGTTAAATACAAAGATTGTATTCAAGGATTTGTGAAGGTGCTGGAAAAAATGTGAATATTCATGTTGAGAGAAGCTGTTCATAAAGTGGCAGCAGAAAATATGATTTTACTTTTCCCAAGAGGCTACATCTGTACCAGAAATAAAAGCTATATCAAGACAGCCTTACGGCATTAATATGCGACCAAGACACATAATTCCGATAAGCTTTTAAAAATTTGGAATTAGAGACAACAAATAATTATATTTTGCGAAATCAAAACCCAGGTTGGTTACTCAAACAAAGTACTTTATACGCTTATGTTGTCATATTGGATGATAATGGTAACTAAGTATACTGTTTCTTTTTTTGCAGATGGAACCGATAATATTGGTGGGGCGAATTTAAATATATAGCCAAAAATATAGTCTTGTATAGACACATACCTCATTAGCAAGATATAATTGATGTCTATGAAACTGACTGGTGACTGACTGCCTGCGTACCAAAATGAGTTACATAAATTAAATGACCAATATGTCATACTTGAAACAGTAACAAAGATTAAGGTATTTGATAATTGAATATTCATCAAAGTATTATAATAATTTATTTTAAAATGAAAATGGAATCTAAGGAAATTAACTAATTAATGTCCTTTTAATCATCAGTTTTGTGAAAATTGTATCTGTAACAGCCCATCCCACTGTAGGGCACGGGCCTACTCTATAATTGAGAGTGTGATTGAGAGTGGTTAGGCTATATAGTCCACCACGCTGGCCTAGTGCGGGTTGGCGGACTTACATACCATAGAAATTCTTACAAATCGCTATGGTATACAGGTTTCCTCACGATGTTTTCATTCACCGTTTTTAGTGTGTGATGATTGCCTATCAATACACACATGACTCCGAAAAGTCAGAGGTGTGCCCTGGGATATGGACCCGCGACCACTGTCAACATGTTGGCAGCCACATTTGGTCCATTTACTAACAGGCCACCACGCACTTCATGAAAATTATTTTATAAAATATTATAGTAAATAGTAATCATTTTAAACTCAAAGCAAGAACATTTTAAAGTGATGTGTATGTTTTAGTTCTAATTGTATCTGCAAGTCACGATTGTCAATATCTCAATTTATTTTCAGGTCAAAAGCTGTGTCAGAGTTTTCAGCAGAACTATATCTGCTGCTCTCCTTTACACAACAAATTTTTGTAAGTATTGAAAAATCATACAATCAGTCTGTTTTAATTGATAGTTCATGTTAACTTAATGCACCCTGCATTAAAAGACTTGGTTTCTGTTCATGAATTTGATGAAGATTACTTTGAGCTTTTGTTTTGTATCATATAAAGCAGATATAAAAATTGTAGGAATTAAAACAAATTTTTGATTTCTCATGTTTATGATTATGCATTTTGCAACTTGTTACCAAATGATATAGAATCAACTACCCTATTAGTAAGTCAAACTCAAACTATATCTTTTTGTAATTATTGATATTTTTCATTCTAGCAACATGTACCGATGAAAGCTCAGTCAGCTCGATGACAAATAAGACTACTGCAATAGTGGCCTTTTTTTTAATAAAAACTACTAACAAGGCAGTAACAGAAAATCCTGAGAATCACACATTTTGGCCAGAAGCAATAAAAACAAGAGAAAAGTCAGTACCCTCTATAAAAAACAACTATTACTCGGTTAAAATGGTTTATGAGGGTGTGGAAGTGTTTAAAATCAAATCAAATTAATATAATGAGACACAATATTTTAATTCAGACCCTATTGAAAAGAAAATCAGACAAGTTAGTATAATTATAGATACAATGATCCTAACTGCCACACCCCCAGTTGAACCTTCAAATCTTTATTAGTTACAAGATTAATCAAAATTCATAATAATAGTTTCAATTGGTAAGATGATTAGACAAACCCAGACATAATTTTAACTAATTATTCGAAAATGGAATTGTTGGATAGTCAAATCATCAAAAGAAAATATGTGATATTGGGAATATACTAGAGCAGGCCCATTGAGAAGGTACGAAAACTTGCGGGCCTATGCTGCTGGATGGGTAGTAAAGAAAGTAACTAGTTACATAAATGGTTGTGAATGCCAAGACAAGTTAACGAGAGATGGAAGTCTTGGCATTCACAATTTGATCAGTATTTGAGAATTTGAGATTGTTCATAAAATTAGGCACAAGTACCTATCTGAAGGAGCAGTGATGCTGTTTAACAGCTAATGCTGATAACAGTGAAATCTGGAATAATATGTAAAAATATATTTTCTTTAATTATTCGTTGTAAAGAGTACTGACATTTCTAGAGTAATGAAAATTACGATGTTATCAAAATTTCAGCAAAAATATTTATTATTTAAGTATAAAAAAAAACATTAAAAAATAAATCGTTTAATAAATATTTTTAAGTGTTTTATTCACAATCTATCCATCTTTCATCTAAAAGTTACATTTACTTTATTATTTTGCTAAGTTTCTTTGGATCACTTTAATGTGATTTATAGAGACTTGGCGAAATAATAAAAACGATGAAAAAAAATACCCTGTGCAGCCGCGCGCAGCGCTCGCAACAAGGCTGAATACAATCTACCTTTGCCTGTATTACATATCATATTTAAAAATAATAATCTTGATAATCTGTCAACCGACTTTCGTGATCAAATGACTGAGCGGCTATGGCTAAAGAATCTATAGGCGAGTTAACCGTCTGTTTCTAGTTGGTCTGTGACTATATCATAGCAATATGTCTGATGTTTTGACTTTGGTTAAATAATAGCTCTAAGATACCGAAAACATATTTTTCAGAAGTCAGTGTAGCGCGAACCCAAAAAATCATTTAGAAAAAAAAATGAGACAAAAAAAAATGATGATAGCAATCCGTCTGAAAATGTTCTTTACGGGTAAATTAGGGTTAGTTGATGTGAAAAAAAATATTTTCAGACGGAAATTTGGATGCATCAAATTTTGAGGCCACTCTAAATATGTTAAGGAATTTTGCCGATCGGTATCATAGCAATGATCTGAAAATTGTTGAACGTGATGAAATGAATTATCCAGATATAAAAAAAAAATATCAGAAGAATTCAGTGTAGCACCTCCCTTATCAGAAAACTTTTCGATACCTAAAAATTATTCAAAAATCGTATGTAGACACATTGGAACCTATGTTACAAGCCAATTGATAAATTGCGACCTTGAAATTGTTATATGATGCTGAAGAGAGAGCTCACCTGAAATCGTAAAACTGAAGTTGAAGGACTGAAATAAATAGCACACAAGGATACTGGGATGAACTAGAAAAATAACTGTTTATTCAAAGTTATAATATATAAGTGATACTAAGTTTTATGAGGTGTCAAAGTTACGAAAATGTGAATTATTATGTGACATATCGACGGTATTGATCTTATTTTTGAAAATTATACATTTGCCTATAAAGTGGGATAATTTTGAGTCCTTAAAAACCCACTCTTCGTTCCCTAAAAACTTCGTTATTGGCAGATAAGCAAACCGTGCCTTATCATTGAGAATAGAAGAAAAAAACGTCCGCGAGCCCTCAGACAACCATAGACACACTATGAGGCGCCTCATACCGCCCTCTTCTCCACCTTGCTTCCACCCCAGTCTGCCTGGGCAACTTATAGTTTATTGTCACCTTAAGTGAGCGTCACTCCAACGATTAGAACACCTGATGAGTGAGCTGTGTATAGTGAGAGAATGGCAGGAGCGTAACACGCGAAAAACCTTTCCCACCGAAGCTCAGGAGGCCAAGCGACTCCAAAACGTTCTTTTCTATTTTGGGAGTACATGCGACATCTAAAATTTCTGAAAACAGTTTTTTTTTGTAATCCTGGCAAATATACAAACCGTTCAAAAAAAAACATCCGGGTTGCTATAATACAGGTTTGTAATTGTAACAGGAGGCAAATATTAGTATTTTAAATTAAAGAGTGGGAGTGTAGTGGGGCACAGGGGTAGCCACCGTGTAACCTAGTATGAGATAGCGATATTTGTGGGAGTGTGGCCAGGTTGACACGTTTTTCCTAAGGTATCGGGAAACTTTGACCGCTCTTTAAAAAAATATAATTGCTTAAATATCGATATTTTAACTTTGAGTGGAACTACAGTGCACATACATGCCTGGGTCATCAGCCATCACCCAGAACTAATAAAAACACTGTATAAAATAAACATAATTTAAGTAAATAGCTAGTTCTGAAACTAAAAACTATTGTAATAAAAGCTAATAACAAAATAATATCTAGTCCGCCCCGTGACCACGAAATTTTTCAGAGTAATCGAAACGCCGAATATAATAATATAATGATAATGGAGAAGTTAAAAAAAGCAAAACTTAAACCAAATCCGCGATAAAATCCGTAAATAATAGTTTTATTTCAAAAACAATATCTACTGCGCAACTATATACAGTTCAATACATATAAGGAAATAGTTTAAAAAATAAGAAATAATTAATGAGGTTTGTTTTTTAATATGTAATTTAAATCTTTAATATCTTTTGTTTTAGGGAATATCAACTGCCGGATCGCTGGCCACCCCAAATAATGTAAATATTTGCCTCCAAAACGTCAAATTTCCTGGAGTCAAGCGGTTACGCCGATAAGGACAGGCTACAAAAGCTTGCATCTCTTTCTTACATTAACGTTATGTATAAATCTCTTTCGTTTTGTGTAAAAGGGATAGAACATGTGACTCCGTCTATTAGTTTCTCCGTCTACGGTAGTGGGGTCATCTTGTCGTCTCATTCAAACGCGCACATTGTAATGCATGTTAAGACTAGTTACGTCACTAGTATTGTTTTGCAACCTTTTTCTTTTCCTCCCACTACAAGATTTAAAATGTTTCTAACTTGTATAAAAAAGTGCAAAGTGCGTGGTGGCCTGTTGGTAAACGGACCGAATGCGGCTGCCACTGTTCACGGTGGTCGTGGGTTCAAATCCCAGGGCACACCTCTGACTTTTCGGAGTCATGTGTGTATTGATAGTCAACCACCACGCACTAAAAACGGTGAAGGAAAACATCGTGAGGAAACCTGCATACCATAGCGATTTATAAGAATTTCTATGGTATGTAAGTCCGCCAACCCGCACTAGGCCAGCGTGGTGGACTATATGGCCTAACCACTCTCAATCGTACTGTCGATTATAGAGTAGGCCCGTGCCCTGCAGTGGGACGTATATGGGCTGATACAGATAACTTGTATAATTCTGCACGGATTTACAAAATTCTTTGTTTGTTATATTCTGGATGTGGATACCTTTTGATAATTACAATAAAAAAATGGAGTCAAATATCCTATTCTGTCCACTGACTTGTTGATTGACTGGTTTGTAAATCATCTGCATTCAAATGGTAGAAAGAAATATGCTGTTTGGAGATATAATTGATAAATAATGCGAAAAGCAAGGGAGATGCCAGGATATTCACCCAGAAGCTGTCAATAATATCATAGTGATTTTCCCGACAACAATGAACTTAAGATTGATAAATTTGTCTTTATTAATAATAAATGTATGGATAAATCCTTAAGTCGGCAACATTCTATTGCATCATTAGTTGCACTTTTGCCTACGCGCAGACCACAGGCGCAGACATATGGGGCGAGCGGTTTAGCTATCATTTTGTGAAGCAACAATGTCTGTTATGATATTCCCCGTAAGTTTTCCGTGAAAAATGCTAGCTGAAATGGTCGGCCCGATGGCATCAAATCTCGGTGGGACCTGCAGTTTTTACAATAGCAATGTTCTACATGCTCATTCTTGTTGGTCATTTTGGATTCCTACACTGTACGCCATTCACTGGTTGATAAAGTGATTTAGAATAAGAAAATAGATACAAATAAGTTTGGATAAGTGGTTTAAGAGACAATTTTGTAAATTATGAAATATGTATGTACTTACTATTATTAGCAGACATTAAGTTTACTCATTCTATGATAATATGACTAGCTATAAATAATAGAAAAACGCATTGTCATCGCACGAAATTAGTCTTCATCAAATTTTATTGAAAACTCGATGCGATAAATATCCACAGAGCTTTGAAATAAAACTATTATTTACGGATTATATCGCGGATTTGGTTTAATTTTTACATTTTTAATTTCCCGACGTTTCCATCACTTTACAGCTTTCATGGTCACGGGGCGGATCCACAGATCTATCAGTATTTAAAAATTGCTCCTGTCACAAAGCAGAGTATTTTAGAATGTAATTCCTGTAAAGTAGTCACTTGTTACTACAAGTAACAACGTGACTAATGTTACTACATTAGTCACGTTGTTAGATCACACAATCTTTGTGATTAAACAACGTCAGGCGACCTTTGCAGTTTGTACAATAATTGTCGTAGCTATTAAATAATGTGCAGTAGAATTATATGTAGACAGTAGGTATAATATTTCCGTTATTTAGCCTAAAAAGAATACAATATGTTATTAAGTCGTCAGTGAAGCAAACAACCAACAAGCAATTAAACATATGTCCACTTTCTAATAATCTGAGAGTGTAATTGAAAATAATTTTAATTAAAAATTATAAGACCGACTTCAAAGTGCACTACAAAATAATAAATAATATATATTTCATTATAATAGTACACATTGATTAATTTTCTTATTGACTTGACTAGCCAACAAATCTTAAATACGTAATAAACTCATTTGCAAAAAAAACGGGCACCTAAGCAATGAACCATTTCAAATGTTACTATTGGTTTGTTTGATAATTATAGGTAGTTTTACTTTCACAATTTTGTAAATTAATAAGCAAATAATCGTTTTCTTCAGTATTATCATAAAATTTTGATAAAATTTATGGGTTTTAATGCTAAAGTTCACTAGTAATGTATGCTCGCTAGTAGTGCATATGCTCGTGAAGTAAAAGTTAACAAAGATTTTTGATTGTTTTTTCTTTAATAAAGTAAAAGCAGATAAATGTTTAGTATCGAGTGTGACCCCCTCTAGCTGAAATCACAGCTTGAATTCGTCTGGGTATGCTAGCGAGGATATCCCGGATACTTGCTTGCGGAATACGTTCCCAATCCGCGGTAATCACATTCTTCAGCTCTCTGATGGTCTGCGGAGCCGGTTGTACTGATCTCACGCGTCGTTTCAGAACGTCCCAGACATGCTCTATAGGATTGAGGTCGGGACTTCGAGCTGACCAATCCAAACGACGAATACCGACCTCTTGCACATACGCTACCGCATCGCCAGACCGGTGGGCACGAGCGTTGTCGTACATAAAAATTGAGTCTTCGCCTAAAGCGGCCAATGCGGGTTGTGCATGAGGAATTAGAACTTCCGTTATGTATCGATGTCCAGTCAGTGAGCCGTTTTCAATGAAGACTAACTCTGTACGATCCATTGAATTTATTCCTGCCCAAAACATAACAGAGCCCCCACCATAAGGTGTGATTTCTTCAAAACAAGCCTCTGCAAAGCGTTCTCCTCGTCTTCGTAGCATTCGCCAACGTCGATCTTCACCGAACAGAGATATCCTGGCTTCATCGGAGAACAATACCCTATTCCAGTCTTCTTGAGTCCATGACTCACAATTTCGAGCAAACCTAAGCCTGGCAACTCTGTGCTCACGGAGTAACTTAGGGCCGCGGGCCGGGCGATGACTGCGTATATTGGCCGCGAGAAGCCTCCTCCTGACCGTCCATAGACTAATATGCACATTTCTTACTTCTTCGAGGTTGTTCTTAAGGTCCACATACGAAGACTTGCGATTTCTCAATGCGCGACTCACAAGAAAACGATCATCCCGTGGTTGGGTACATGGTTTTCTTCCAGAACCAGGCCTTCTCTCGACGGAATCGGTGTCTTGATACCGCTGCCAGGTCCTTTGAACCGTCGAGCGACTCACACTTAGCCTCTGAGCCACGAAGCATTGGCTGCAACCCTCTTCGAGCAGCGCAATAATGTTGGTAGCTTTTACCACTTTCTCTAACATTATTGAGACAGCTAAACAGCAATAAATGAAGCTTTGACAATTAAGAATATGAAATAAATTCATAAAAATTGACTAAAAGTTATGAAAACCGATATTATCTTTTGGAACTTCGCACCAAAAATGTAGGATAAAAAGTAGTTTTCTGCAAAAACGAGCATCAAACGAAAATTTGAATTTAGAACGTACTGTTTTAAACACCACGGCATTTTTAAAACCGGCCAGTAACATGTACAAATGATTGAAACAAGAAGCTTATATCCAAATGGAGATTGCATTCCGTATATAAAAGTGAAGCACAAAAATTTGACCTTGAATGCAGTCGCTGTTGCCTGCTATCCTTTTCATTCGAGTGACAATGAATGAAAATGACTTTTTGTTCATTCATTGTCACTCGAAAGAAAAGGATAGCAGGCAACAGCTACGTCATTCAAGGTCAAATTTTTGTGCTTCAGTGTTTTATACGGAATGCAATCTCCATTTGGATATAAGCTTCTTGGATTGAAATCATTTTGGTACCGTATTTTTTTAAAGAAGAATTAAAATCAAAACCGCCCGTTTTTTTTTTTTGCAAATGAATGTATTTTGAAGGCGGGTCGCCAAATTCCGAACAAGAATAAATTTAAGTAAATGTAACACAATTTAATATTAACTACTTGTAGATCCTGTATCGTTGGTACTTGTAAGGGCCATATGTAAATTAGAAACAAATTAATTTAACATATTGATCCTACGTATACAATGTTGAGATTTTAATAACTTACTATGTGTCATATGTGTGGTCTAATTATAATGAATTGGATGCGATAAAAGATACAGTGGTCAAGGGTTTTGATTTCAGCGTACTTTGACTTATTGGAGTCACTTGTATATTTATATTCAACTAGCTGTGCCCGCGACTTCGTCCGCGTGGAATTTAACAAAAACTTTATTTTTCTAAAATAAAAGAATTTTTCTAAAATAAATGTAGCCTAAGTTACTCTTTTTTAGACCAAATAAATCAAAGAAACATAATGAGATCATCCACCCGCGTGTCATAATACCATATTTAAAAAAACAACCTCAAAATTTAAGGGTTTATTTTTTTTCCGCGCAACCCTAATTTGTTTTTCAAAATTAAAGTAGCCTATGTTACTTCCGCAAAAAATAGCTATCTTTCAGTGAAAGTCCCGTCAAAATCGGTCCAGCCATTTCAGAGATTAGCCGGAACAAACAGACAGACACACAGACAGACGGACAGACAGACAGACAAAAAAATCTAAGGTCATTTTCGTTATAGGTATCGTGTATATAACGATATGTAGTTGGTCATTTTTTTTATTTTCACTTTATAAACAGACACTTCAATTTTATTTATATGTATAGATGTATAGATTACTAAGCACTTTAACAGTGATAGAAATCATAGCGAGGAAAGTATAAGAAATGGAAGTGCAGTTAAATTTGTATCTTTCCTTCGATTGTAGAAAAATCCGATGTTCAACAGTGTTGAGGATATAAAGGACGGGCAAAGTAACATTGGATTTTTCTATTAGTTATCAGGACGGAGTCTGGAATTTGTGCCCGATATGGCGATAGACTCGCCCCCTATCACACCAAGGGATAAAACACACAAGGCGTAGCGTGGGTGTACTGGTTGATACCAGGAGAATCTCTGTCTACCCCTTCTGGGAAAAAGGCGTGAGTTTATATACATTAAGACAAATTAATATTGCGTGTAAAACTTGCGAGTTTTTCTAGGATGTTTACTTTACTTTTGTTAGGATGTTTGACACAAAGGAGATGTTCCCCGGTGGGCCGTATTGTGCTCATGCAGTTAAAAATCAGAAAAAAATAGTGGTATCAAAAAAAAAATACATTTAGAATGTTTAGTCCACGGGGGGCTCTATACAAAATACGATTGTTTTAGGTACGGGAGCATTATTTTCTTCGATACTCTGTCGGCCATGATGCCTAATTGTCATTTCGTTCAAAAATGCACAAACCCATTATTTTTAACTTAATATGTTATATTAGGATTAAAAACCCTCTACTAATTTAAATTATTGTCTATATATTTAACTTTTGATACGATAGTCCTTAAGTTTTTTGAAAGATGATATAAGTTGTTAAAGACGTCACTATTATTATTTTATTTCTATTTCATTATTTCAGTTTAAGAACGAAAATGTTTGACATGACATGATGACAGCAATTGCTAAACATAATGGCTGCTATTCCGAATTTCTTGATTCTTCGGAAATGTATACGGTGTTCCGTTAAATATTTTTGCTACCTTCTTTTAGACCCCACAGTTATGTTGAGCTGGCTTCGTTTTATGGATTCTGATTCTCTCATGTGATATTTCCTGACCTTTAAACACAATAATTATTAGTTCGTATTTTGGTAAGTAAACATGTACAACGTACATTATTTAAAATGCTATATATAAATATTTTTATGCTTTTTCAATGTTCATATTTCAAGTTCAATTCTGCTTTTCAGTACATCATAAATGACGCTTTGCTTGAATTGCACTTCTGCAATTGTTGAAATGAAATGTTTTCTATCATTGAACAGAATCTTAGTAACCAGATGAAATGTTACATTTCTATAATTCTCTTATCATATTATTAAGTAGTAGTATTAGTATATTTTCTTGGTAATAATTCTGTAGAAACTTATTTTACTCTGTTTTATTGAGTTCACTTGGAATTTAGCTGTGGCTTGGGTATGATTGGCAACTAGACAATTTCTAATACACCTTTTATCTTAACTTCATAAATAATAATATATTGTTATTTCAGGTAGATATAAATGGGGCTATATGTACACTGTATTTTGCATTTTTTTATGCAAGCCGTTATTGGTACCAGCGAAGCTCATGTACATGAAGAATGTGAGCCCCCAAACCTTTGCAACACTTTCAATTGCATTAAGTGTCAAAGAACACTAAGTGTTGAAAGATGTTTTATAGCTGAATTAATTAACAACACAAGTGGTAAATATTCTATTTTCTTTTTTCTTCATAAACTAAGGAAATGTATGTCTTATGCTAATTAATTACAGTTATTACAAAGTAAGGAGTATAATTGAAGTAATCATGTTAGAGCCAAATTGCATTGTGTCCACAAGACAAGTATACAAGTACATGAATATGTAAGATGTGATGTTTATTATATTGTTGTTTAAATTGTTAATTGAATTATATTTTCTGCTATTTCACTCTAGATACTTGAAGAATCTTGGTTATGTCATGCTTATTGGATGTATACATGGAAGAGATTGCAACAGCAAGGGATCTCACTGTCTTCTAACAATGATATACATCTATGTGTGCATTGCAATTGGTCTCTTAGCCCAGGGCGGTCACATACCACATCTGAAAAACCTAAACAAAATGAAATCTTAAATAGGATAAGTTCAAGAGAGGTAATAATATCCATAAGCAACAAAATAATAAAGTGACTAAGTTGTATGCAACTGTGTAATGATTCCGCTTAAACATACTATAAATATCTATGCATGTACTAATACTATTCATAACTGTGGTGATTTATTTATTGTGACTTTTATTCAGATATCACAAGGTGGATGTGTATGCTTGTTGGATGGTTGCACATAGACAAGTGCAGTGTGCCACAGACATGCAATGGTCTCAACACCCTGTATGTGTAATATGTACCACAACTATTGATGAAAGGCCCACACGTAGTTTGCCTAGAAATGGCCCTGTGAGGCAAGACGCAGAATGGATTTAACGTAATTTTTTGTGTCGACTTAGCTACCATACTTGCCATTCTTCTAAATAATATAATGATGATTCATATGGCATAATTAACATTATATTTATCTTAATTCTCCTACTCATATTGAATCTTTTTTATTTTGTTTTAGTTATCATAACAAGCAAGTATCTGTATAAACTACTAAATAAATCAAGCTGTAGACAATGAGCAAGATTTTATTCCAATTCCGCAGCAAGAAGATTTTGTATCAGTCTCAATGATTTTAGACAAACAATAACCGCAAGTGCTTCATGTTTGGTTCCTGGTTACCATAATGGTGAAAGGAATTTAGCTGGACAACGGCCAGTGGGTAGCCATGTTCATACTATGACCATACTGTGGTATTTAAGTTGGGCTCGGCATCAGAACAATATAGGAGCACCGGCATTGTTCCTGGATGTTGTTTTGATTGGAAATTATTTATTGGAAGAATATGAATAAAATATTATAAAGCAAGATCTGGTCTTAGTGTTCCTCAAGTATTGTTTTAGTTTTCTTTCATCAATGTATTCATACTTTTCCTTGTATGTGCTCAATATAATCGCCAGTTAGAAATGTCATGTATATTATTTGAAAAATAATATCTCTTATATCTTAGCATATTATTTTCAATTTTTAAGTATGCAGAAGTCTTTGGTATCCACTTAATTGATGAGTGGGTAGATGGAATATAATGCTTACAACGTTAGCTTGAACAGAAATATTTGCTAGTAAGTTCTTATATTAGATATATTAAGTTATAGGAAAATACTTGGCTGCAATAAAATTCGATTCCATTTTTTTAGTTTACTCATTTCATATCATTTATTCATAATTAAGAACTTATTAAGTACATAATAATATGATTGTTTATTAACATGCTAGCAGTCGCAACAAGTGATTAAAGTCTGTGCCGTGCTGTATCCCATCAGATTTTTATTCTGGATTATTTAGATAAGTTGTGTAGCCGGTATTTGAACAAAATCGCACTTATAGATAGATATAATTGTACTTTCTAACCCGTAAATACCTACAAATAGTTCGCATATAATGATGTTCGAGAATCTTGCAGACTTGTTGCCATTCATTGTATAAACAATATGTTATATTATATTACATGACCAATAAAGTATGATAATAGTTCCATTGCAGTAAAAACATTTGGGATTAACAAAGAGTATTAATTTAAAGGAAAACGAATTACGACTTTTTATATGATAACCATATTGCGTCAAGTTTTGACATCGGTTGTCAAACATGCGCATTTCAGTAGGTCCGCCATATTGTCGCCATATTACTTGTAGTGTTGCTGTTCTCGGCTTAGTATTTATTTTTGTATCAAGTTAATAAGCAACGCAAAATAGTATTTCATACGGAAATCGAATGCCAATTTCACGAACTATATTTCATGTTCTGTACACCATACTGGCGCAACTAGCCCAAGGCCCATACATTTTTGGACCATCTCCTTTAATTTAAGTAAATGTAACTCGTCGTGTTCGCCACTTGGCGACCCGCCTTCAAAATATTACGTATTTAAGATTTGTTGGCTAGTCAAGTCGATAAGAAAATTAATCAATGTGTACTATTATAATGAAATATATATTATTTATTATTTTGTAGTGTACTTTGAAGTCGGTCTTTTAATTTTTAATTAAAATTATTTTATTTATTTATTTTTAGTTTTCGCAAACATTATAATGATGTCAAAGGTGACCATATAATGAAATACGGTATTAATGTAAATAAAAAAATGAATCATTGTGATACTTTATAATTCCAATTTTATGATATTGATCATTTCATTTATATATTTAAAAAAAAACACTAAAATCGGCTCAATCTGCCAGAGATATTGAATACGCCTATGCGTGGTAATCATTCATCACCCCCTCACTTCTACGCCTTCTTCACTTCTTTTTTTTAATAAAACACATATACTGAACCTAATGGAACAAAAATCATTGCGTTTCTGCAAAATCTTGAGGAGTTCTGCTCTCTAGATATGTACTTGTTCATCAGATCTCCACCATATTTTATGTGATCAACGTTACATTTCATTCGTTCCGAAGAAAAGCTTTTTTAAATCAGTTATGTAATGTCGGACATATTAAGTATTTATATTTGTATATATTCTCCCCCTCCCCACACGTCCCGTTCACACACTATACTAAACCTAATATAAAAAAAAATAATTTAATAAAAAATTAAAAGACCGACTTCAAAGTGCACTACAAAGTAATAAATAATATATATTTCATTATGCTAGTACACATTGATTAATTTTCTTAGTGACTTGACTAGCCAACAAATCTTAAATACGTAATATTTTGAAGGCGGGTCGCCAAGTGCCGAACAAGAACAAATTTAAGTAAATGTAACACAATTTGATATTATCTACTTGTACATCCTGTATCGTTACCTCAGTAAGGTCCATATATAAATTAGAAACAAATTAATTTAACATATTGATCCTATGTGTAAATTGTTGAGATTTTAATAGAATTATTATGTGTCATATGTGTGGTCTAATTATAATGAATTGGATACGATAAAAGATACAGTGGTCAAGAGTTTTAATTCCATGGTACACCTTTGACTTACTGGAGTCACTTTTATATTTATAGACAATTACTAAGCACTTTAATAGTGATAGGAATCATGGTGAGGAAAATATAAGAAAGGGAAGTAGTTAAGTTTGTGTGCTCAACAGTGTTTATTAAGAGCTGATATATTAAGGACGGGCAAAGTAATATTCGATTTTTCTATTAGTTATCAGGACGGAGTCTAGAATTTGTATCCGATATGGCGATTGACTCGCCCACAAACACACCGAGGGACAAAACACACAAGGCGTAACGTGGGTGTCCTGGTTGATACCAGGAGAATCTCTGCCTACCCCTTTTGGAAAAAAAAGTGCGTACGTTTAGACAAATTATATTGCGTGTAAAACTTGCGTGTTTTCGCTAGGATGTTTTACACAAATTTAATTTAAGTGTAAGTCGTCGTGTTCGTCACTTGGCGACCCGCCTTCAAAATATTACGTATTTAAGATTTGTTGGCTAGTCAAGTCACTAAGAAAATTAATCAATGTGTACTAGCATAATGAAATATATATTATTTATTACTTTGTAGTGCACTTTGAAGTCGGTCTTTTAATTTTTTATTAAATTATTTTATTTTTTACTTTTCATAAGCATTGTAATCTGTGATTGTAATGATGACAAAGGCGATAATATAATAAAAACTGGAATTAATGTATATAAAAATGAATCATTGTGATCCTTTATATTTTCAGAATCAAAAATTAATAATAGGTATTCGGATCCGAAGATAATTATTCGATTTTATGATTCTTTTTATGTAGCCACCTATCATTTCGTATTTATGATAAAAAAAATCACTAAAATCGGCTCAACCTGCCAGAGATATTGAGTATGCCTATGCGTGGTAATCATTAGTCACCCTCTCACCTCTACGCCTTCTTTACTTCCTTTTTTTTAATAAAACACATATACTGAACCTAATGGACGAAAAATCATTGTGTTTCTGCCCAGTTGGAAGAGTTCTGCTCTCCAGATATGTACTTATTCATCAGATCTTCACCATATTTTATGTAATCAACATTATAAAGAAATATGTAATCAACATATTCAGAAAAGTTATTTTAAATCAGTTCTTTACTGGCGCAGATATTAAGTATTGATATTTGTTTATATCCTCCCCCCCTTCCTCACGCCCCTTTCTATTCCCTCTTTGTAGTAATACACTTATACTGAACCTAATGTAAAAAGAATTATTACTGTACTATTAAATTTTGAGGAGTTCCGCCCTTCAGGTCCAAAGATATTCATCAGGTCTTCACAATATTTTTTTTGGTCCAACCTATTATATATATTATATATATACTATTCGACAACAAAGTTATTTTTTAAATCGATTAAGTACTGCCGGAGATATTGTGTAATTACAATTGTACCTATTTTCTACCCCCACCCCCACCCTTTTCCCATTTTCACCCACCCTTTGTAATAATATACTTATATTTAATCTAACGCAAAAAGAATTAATGCTGGACTGTTTAATTTTGAGGAGTTCTGGTCGGCAGATCCTAAGATATTCATCAGAACTTCACCATTTTTTTATGGGACCAACCCAGTATATCATTCATTTGGACAAAAAAGAAATTTTCAAAATCGGTTCGCAATTACCGGCGAAATCGGGTAACAAACATACAAAAAAAAAATTCAGTCGAATTGATTACCTCCTCCTTTTGAAGTCGGTCAATAATGATTGCTGTACTGTTAAATTTTGAGGAGTTCTGCCCTTCAGGTCCGAAGATGAATCATCAAGTCTTCAAAATATCTATTTTGGTCCATTCTAACATATTCCCTCGTCGACAAAAACTTATTTTTTAAATCGATTAAGTACTGCCGGAGATATTGAGTATTTACAATTGTACCAATTTTCTACCCCCCCACCCCCTCCCTTTTCCCATTTTCACCCACTCTTTATAATAATATACTTATACTTAATCTAACGCAAAAAGAATTATTGCTGTACTGTTAAATTTTGAGGAGTTCTGGTCTGCAGCTCCAAAGATATTGATCAGGTCTTCACCATTTTTTATGGGACCAACCCTGTATATCATTCTTTCAGATAAAAAAGAAATTTTCAAAATCTGTTCGCAATTGCCAGAGAAAACGCGTAACAAACATACAAAAAAAAAAAACAGTCGAATTAATTACCTCCTCTTTTGAAGTCGGTCAAAAAGTGATATCAAACTGTCCCTGAGAAGAAAGTGTATTTTTCATTCCGTGTTTTACACGGGAAAAAGTATAGTCATGAAACAGTTTTTCATTCATATGTATATCACATATCCATGTTATATGCAACAACTGTCAACTGCGGCAGTGCGTCGAAATAGAAGAAATAGAAACAATTAATAAATCGAACGTGATAAGAGCTAGCGCGCACTGGTGATTTTTGTCACGGTGACTTTAAAGTGTTTGTCATTGTCACGTCACGTTTCCAAAGTGGAGTGCGCTCATGAATAGAGAGTGACAAAACATATTCGAAATCGAAGTGTCATTTGCCACTATGGATTTCGAAGAGACGGTCGTTCTCTGTGAACTCGTGAGACTCGGGAGAAAAAGAAAGCGAAGAGAATACTGGGTACACCCCCTTTGGAATGACAGGCTTCTACGTGGAAAGTTCTATACTATGTATTATATACTTCGAGAACATCCTAAGAATTTTTTTAGATATTTCCGAATGAGTGACGACAGAGAAAAACGTTTTGCGCTATCATTGGTGCCGTTATTAAAAGCAGTCCCGGAGGAAAATAAGTTAGAAGTACAGATTAAAATTTTACAAATTTTTCAAGACGTGCAGAAACAAAACTCCCACAGCACCCAGCGAAATTATGCTCCTATATATTCATCTACAAGTCATATACAAAGTCTTCAAAATTACCGAACCAAACCCACGTATTCTGTGTGTCTACCTCGGTCGAGTCCCCAAAACCAACTCAACATAGCCACAAACACTAAGCCGAATTCATACCCTTCTTTTGTATCTATTCCATCTACAAGTCCTCATTTACAAATAAATCCTAAATATTCTGTTTCTTATCACCGCCATGATATCAGATACCGCCACCGGTGATATCAGATACAGACATCACCGCCATGGCCAAGTCCTCATAACCATCTTCACTTGGGTACATACACACAGTCCAATTTATCTCTTCCTAATCAAAACCCGATACTTTATGACGACTCAGCCCCGAATAGTGTTCAATCATATGTTTCACAGTTTACAGCTGACTCTAATGACGGTTCCGAAGGTTATGATATTTGATAGAAGTACAATATTACTACACAATCTAATTAAATTAATTCTTACATTTAAAATTATATTAAGATTATATTTTGATTGAAATAAACATCTTTTAAAATTTACCTTGTTTACTTACCTCAAAGTCACAGAGAATCTTTCTTCAGCTCGCACAATCTCAAGTTTGTATTTTCATATATCAATGCAGGTCCTAAAGTGCGTAATAATTCATCAAAGCTTCTAGCACTCATTCGGAAATATCTAAAAAATTTCTTAGGATGTTCTCGAAGTTTATAATACATAGTATAGAACTTTCCACGTAGAAGCCTGTCACTCCAAAGGGGGTGTACCCAGTATTCTCTTCGCTTTCTTTTTCTCCCGAGTCTCACGAGTTCACAGAGAACGACCGTCTCTTCAAAATAAATAAATAAATAAATAAATAACACCCAACAGTCACATACATAGTCCTGACCCCACACTAAGATCGAGTCTTGTGTCGTGGGTAAAATCCATAGTGGCAAATGACACTTCGATTTCGAAAATGTTTTATCACTCTCTATTCATGAGCGCACTCCACTTTGGAAACGTGACGTGACAATGACAAACACTTTAAAGTCACCGTGACAAAAATCACCAGTGTGCGGTAGCTCTTATCACGTTCGATCAATGATATAATATATCATTGCGTTCGATCTATTAATTATTCCTATTTCTTCTATTTCGTATTACATGACGTTGCACTACTAATTTGTTTATATTTAAAGACAAGGTTGGAGGAGGCTTCAGTTGATCACAAGTCGCGCAAACATGAACTACGATTTCTCTAAGAAGGTAGTGTTGGTGACGGGAGCGAGCGCCGGCATCGGCGAGGAGACAGCTCTGTTGCTGGCCAAGCTTGGAGCTCAGCTCGCGCTGGTCGGCAGAAACGAACAGAACCTCAACGCTGTCGCAGAACAATGCAGGAAGGAGCCCGGCGTGAGAGTGCTGGCAATTATCGCTGATCTTGGTACAGACGAAGGCTGCGAGAAGACCGCCAAGATGACCCTGGATCACTTTGGAAGGTCAGTCATATATTCTACGAACTGTAACTACCAACTCATTCTTCTCCTTTTAACTCCAAGCACCTGTTTTCATTTTGGATAGGGGAAAAGCGGGCAAGATGGAAGACTTAAGTTTACACGCTTTAAATTGTTAGATACCAATCCATTGTGCTTAAACTGGTTGATACCTAGGCAGGATTTCGTAATTTTGATAATGTTCTGATATTCATTTCATATTATTTTGGAACCGAGCTTAATTTTTTAATTTTAACTCATCTGTCGCAATCGGAATCGTTTTTTTAGTCCAAGAGTCTCTTTTGCTCCATCTCGTGAATTTAATGACCATCAAAAACAAATACATTCAAACAAACTATTCCATCTTGCCCTCATATCTAATTTCCCATATTGCCCGCCCATTGGTCATACAAACTAAAAGATCCTTTATCCAAGAGCCACCTGCAGAAGTCGGTAGCTCCAGCCGGGCTGAGATTCTGAGAAGCCGAGTGGTAGTTTAGTGATTTTAGACACAGTGCAACTAAAAAGTTGTTTTGTTTTTGTTTCCTATCGTGTACACTCTTTTATTTTTAAAGATGCTATGGTACGGACGGGTTTAAATAATTATTTTAGAAAATACTATGGATTTACCACCCAAACATGATATTTAAAAATTCACGAAAATGTCGCGTTAATTAGCGATTTTTTTAGCTTCATCGTGTTTGTAGTCACTGAAACTACCAACCGGCCTCGTTTTCGGTAACAGTTTTGATATACCCTGTATTATATTTTTTTCAGGCTGGACGTGTTAGTAAACAACGCCGCCACTGGTGGCACAGATATTATCGAGCGAGGCAACATGGCGTTGTTCGACAAACTGTTCAACGTCAACCTGCGTGGCGTGTACAACCTCACGCGGCTGCTTGTGCCTGCCCTCATCGAGTCCAAGGGCAATATCGTTAACATCTCCAGCATTGTTGGCACCATGAGCAACGTGGGCGCTCTTACCTACTCTATGACCAAGGTAAACCTATTTTCTAGAATTACTATAGTAGGAAATTTATTATGCTAATGATTTACACTCACAACACCGCTAAACTTCAGAAAAGATTTTTTATTGACTAATGACTTAATCGTATGTAGTAATTTCGTAATTAAGTTGGAATTAACAAATTGCTATCATAAATAGAATTCACCAATGGTTGATTGATAAATAATTTGTATTTTGCAGGCCGCGCTCGACCACTTCACACGTTTGACTGCTCTTGAGCTTGGTCCCAAAGGAGTCAGGGTGAACACAGTCAGCCCTGGTGTGACGGTAAGTAGAATCCTAAATTTCCCATTGCACGTCCACCGTCTATTATCCAGATTTTTCAACAATGTAAGAAAGATTGCAACAAATTCATACCCGGTCAATGTCGTGAAGGGAGTTTAACAACGTTATAATATTTGAGCATTTAAATAAATTATATATTCTTAAAATTATTGATCAGTCCTGAAAAATATTCCTCAAAATTATTAATGAATCTTGAAAATTTGTAGTAACGTGGTGAACTATTTCATTATTATTTTAGTCTTGCTGCGTTACACACCAAAACTAGCAATAATTAATTGAGATTGTTGTATTTTATTACCAGAACATTTCTTTTTTCAAGACGTTATAATGTGTCTTTCTAATTCCAGATCACTAAATTCCACCAGCGTATGACTGGACAATCCGAAGAGGAATACCAACAGTTCCTCAGTCAAATGGAGAAGGCGATTCCTCTGGGCAAGCCTTGCATTTCCCTGGACATCGCCAAGATGATCGTGCACATCGCCAGCGAGCACAGCCGGCTCGTCACCGGCACCAACATCATGGTCGACGGCGGCCTGCAATACGGCAGCCTTGGCGACGCATTGAAGGATGTTTTAAAGTGAACATAACTAGATATATTTTGAACGCTCGTATTAGGTGTCTTACGGTCGCACTCAGAGACGTTTAATTTGTCAATTAAATCGTTCCTTAATAAAGACTTGGTTCGCAGAATCTACACTAAGTAATGATTTAATTGACATTAAATGTCTGAGTACGGCAATAACTTACATATTTTAATATTTATAAATATAAATATGTTTTACATATTTTTTGTTTTATTTGTGCTGTACTGCTTGGAATTATCGTAAAATTGAGATGGTTTTACGATTAACACTTATTTTGAACTACTTAAAAAAATGGATGGGTGTAGGGCTAATGCCTTATATTAATTTATACTACATGTTTGGTACTTAGCGACCAGCCTTCAATTTGTGACACATAATATATTTCTATTTTTTGGCTAGTCAAGTTAATAAGCATATTAATCAACATTTAAAAGTACAAAGTGCGTTGTAGCCTGTTGGTAAACGGACCAGCCGTAGCTGCCAACATGTTCACGGTGGTCGCGGGTTCAAATCCCAAGGCACACCTCTGACTTTTCGGAGTCATGTGTGTATTGATAGTCAATCACGCACTAAAAACGGTGAAGGAAAACATCGTGAGGAAACCTGCATACCATAGCGATTTATAAGAATTTCTATGGTATTTAAGTCCGCCAACCCGCACTAGGCCAGCGTGGTGGACGTATATGGGCTAATACAGACAGATACAGATAAGTACAATGAAATTAATTTTAGTTTTTGCTTTCCAGTGTGATTTTTATATTTTACTTTGTACAGTGTTTTTTTGGTTTTCATATCGGCTCTTACTTTTTATTGAATATTTATATTCATTACCTTATAAAATCAATGGTTACTGCATTTTTTGTTAAACAGTGTATCTACTTATTTATAAGGTAGGGGATACCAGTAACAATTTTAAAAAGCATTCTGAACAAGAAAACTAGGGTGTCTTTAGAATTCTCTAAGGTTACCGAAAAAGTTACCGACAATATTCTCCGTTCGTCTATTTTATCTAAAGTTATTATACCTATGCAAAGTTTTCCGAATATTCTTAAATAACCTTTTCTACCTTTTAACCGACTTCAAAGAAAGAAGGAGCTTCTCAATTCTATTTCGTTTCTTTATTTCATGTGCTCAACGCAACACGCTGGTAACTCACCAATGAAAACGATCATAGCATATCAGTTAGACAACATATTTTTATACAAATTAATTTGTTACTTTCCTCTCGCGTTACTCTCGTAGAAGCAGATAATAATTACTACAACAGTATTATTATTCGTAATAATGTATTCATAAATCATAATCATTTCGCTGTATCATAACAATGGCTCAAGATCCTTGTTTTGTATGAATAAGGAATCTATATTCCATGTAAATAATATCTTAAGCGATAAGATATGGGTACAGAATTAGCTTTGTCACTCAAAAATGAACTGTCGTATGAGTAGCTGATTACACGCGATAGCTAGTGATTTCTGTTATCCATTCCTTCGATCAAATATACACTAGATACACAGTTCCCTGTAAAAGTTCTGTTAAAAAGTGGCACCGATGCATGACATGAAAAAAAGTAAACAAAAAGATAACATGTTCCAAATATATTAACACAAATTCCACCTTATTCCTGGAGGTTAAAGTAGCTTTTCACATAATATTGTCTAAAGTTATGCGACGTTTTAGAAGCAACGATCGGTGCGTGACTGAAGGCGAAAGAGTGCTTAAAGCACTCTTTTTTGGTGCCATTTTCTATGCGCTCATGTTGTATCTAGTGTATATTTGATCGAAGATCCATTCCATTATGTGTGAGTTGATTAAGCCTCTCGTATTCCCGACAATCGGCAAGCACTCAAATCAGACGGGCAATTAGGTATTCGCTAGAAGATATTAATGATATGGGTACATGAAGTGACCTCGGGACATGATAGCGTAAGACTCTTCACGGTAACGTAAGCTCTCATGCTTGAGCAATCAAGCACAGCAAAAGAAAAGGGATGCTAAACAAAATGAGTGACGTCACTAGTCTTATTACGCCACTACGCTCCCATTCCTTCATTTAAAATAATAATTTTTGGTTCATGCTACAAGCCACTAAGTTATTGTTTTGACATAAATTATTTATTTAAATAGTATTTGTGTTAGTATGCAAAATAATGCGAAAAATCTATGGTAGTAATTTTCCCATTGTTTGAGGATTGATTTGCTGGTGCTAGAAATATATCTGTGCGATTATCATACGTAGGTGTAAATGCAACCACAATTACACACGCTAGTGTGTCGATCCGTGAAAGGGGAGTTACTCTATTCTCCGCTTCGATCAAATTCTAGATACAGGGTCCGGAACAAAAGCACACGCAAAAAGTGGCTGACGTGGCTTATACTATTCCTTCAAATTAAGATTTATTAAGTTTTGGACCATACTATAATCAAATAAGAGCACACGCTTATTTGGGTTCTTATTTCTCTTGCCATTTTTAAGCCCTTACTTATAATGTAGTGTATATTTGATCGAAGATTCTCCGATACGAAGTTCGAATGATCGAGCGTCGTACGTAAGACTGTACAAATGTGTTTAGGTACTTAACAAAATGTTCGAATTGTCTATGGTACGTCGCAAAACTGTCATCGTTCAAAGTGTGTCATGATATGTTTCATAGATAATAGTGTTGATTTTAGAAGTAATTTAAGCGTGTACCTCGACCGTTTGAACATTCGAACTTCGTGGCGGAGAATAGAATAAGCGCCCAGATAATCGTAGTTTCTAGCTGGCCGATCATCCATATGGATCGCACCACCGTCAGCTTATATTGCAGTCACTTTAGTCTTTACTGTCTCAGTATAAACAGAAAGAAATAAATAGTTACTGTTTTTTAAAGACGCTACTAGTCGACCGAGAGACTGTGGATGAAGCTGATAGTATTAGAGCTATACATACCTATATCAGGTATCATTAGATTTTACCAATTGTGATCTAAACAATCATCATAATTCAACAACAGTAGTCCTAGAGATGACGACCAAAACCATGTATCATAGCAATACGGTCGAAACTGTATAAAATCGTTAGATTATATGATTCTGAACCCGACTAGGTAGGTAGTAATGGTCAAAAGTGTAGCAATATGTTTTTAAATGATAAGCGTTTAGCTGTATTGCAAGACGTTGCGCAACTCATTTGCTTGATATACATATATTTAAAGACAAGGTTGGAGGAGGCTTTAGTTGATCACACGACGCGCAAACATGAACTACGATTTCTCTAAGAAGGTAGTGTTGGTGACGGGAGCGAGCGCCGGCATCGGCGAGGAGACAGCTCTGTTGCTGGCCAAGCTCGGAGCTCAGCTCGCGCTGGTCGGCAGAAACGAACAGAACCTAAATGCTGTCGCAGAACGATGCAGGAAGGAGCCTGGCGTGAGAGTGTTGCCAATTATTGCTGACCTTGGCACTGACGAGGGCTGCGAGAAGACCGCAAAAATGACCCTGGACCACTTCGGAAGGTCAGTTATATTTACTATTACAAATAATAACTACCAACTCGTTTTACTTCTTTCCATTTTAAGCCCCTGTTTTCATGATCGTCATTGCATTGTTGTTTATTAATCCTTCAATTCCTTCAATTTTCTGTTTGCTCTGATGTAAAATTACATATAATTTTGGAATATTTTTTTTAAATTTGTAGGTCATCATAGTATTGCGAAAGCAGAGTACCCTCCAAAGTTTCTATAATAGGTACATCTCCTACGTGATATTTTATTAATCTCTTTTTAATTTATCTATGGTGTCTTTGTTATAATACCAACAACAACTCAGCACATTTGAAATGAGTCATATCAGTCATATATTTTATTATTTCCAGGTTAGACGTGTTGGTAAACAACGCGGCCATTGGTGGAGCAGATATTATTGAAAAAGGCGACATGGAGATGTTCGACAAACTGTTCAGAATTAACCTGCGTGGAGTGTACAACCTCACGCGGCTTCTTGTGCCTGCCCTCATCGAGACCAAGGGCAACATCGTCAACATCTCCAGCGTTGCTGGTACCATGGTCAACTTGGGTGCTCTCTCCTACTCTATGGCCAAGGTAAAAACTTTTTGTTAGAAGTACTATGGTCCTACAATATTGCCTTATTATGCTAATTGTTTACACCTCACAACACCGCTAAAGTGTAGAGAAGATTTTCATTGACTATCTTATCGTCGAAAAGTGAGTGGTGGCCTGTTGGTAAATGGACCAGATGCAGCTGCCAACATGTCCACGGTAGTCGCGGGTTCAAATCCCAAGACACACCTCTAACTTTTCGGAGTCATGTGTGTCTTGATAGTCAATCACCACGCACTAAAAACGGTGAAGGAAAACATCGTGAGGAAACCTGCATACCATAGCGGTTTATAAGAATTTCTATAGTATGTAAGTCCACCAACCCGCACTAGGCCAGCGTGGTAGACTATATGGCCTAACCACTCTCAATCGTACTCTCGATTGTAGAGTAGGCCCGTGTCCTGCAGTGGGACGTATATGGGCTGATACATACATATCTAATCGTCTGTAGTAATTTCGTGATTACGTTGGAGTGAACAGATTGCCATCACATAGAAAAGGGCTTTGTGGCCAATACGATTATGTCACTCGATTGCTAAACTGTTATTAGTATAACACTGTCTCCTGTTTACTGTTATTATTTATTGGCATCATAAATAGAACTCACTAATGACTGATTAAATATTATTAATTTGTTCTTTCCAGGCCGCGCTCGACCACTTCACACGTCTGACTGCCCTCGAGCTCGCACCCAAAGGAGTCAGAGTCAACACAGTCAGCCCTGGGGCAACGGTAAGTGGAATCCTAAATCTCCTAGTATGCGTCCGTCGTCCACTGTCCAGATTTGCCAACAATATAAGATACAAGTAATTCGTATCCGGTCAATGTCGTAAAGGGAATTTAAACACGTTTTAATATTTGAGTATTTATCTAAAGATCATCTAAATAAAGTGAAAAATAATGTTCAAAATTATTAATCACTCTTGAAAACTTGTAGTAACATCGTTTATTACTACCTTTTTAATTATTTTAGTCTTTGTGCGTTGCACACCGAAACTAGCAGGAATTAATTGAAACTGTTGTATTTTATTTATTACCAGAACATATTTTTTTCAAGACATTACAATGTGTCTTTCTAATTCCAGATCAGTAAATTCCACCAGCGTATGACCGGGCAATCCGATGAGGAATACCAACAGTTCCTCAGTCAAATGGGGAAGGCTATTCCTCTGGGCAAGCCTTGCACTTCCCTGGACATCGCCAAGATGATCGTGCACATCGCTAGCGAGCACAGCCGCCTCGTCACCGGCACCAGGATACAAGTTGACGGCGGCCTGCAATACGGCAGCATCGGCAACGTGTTAAAGGATTCCATATAGTGACATACCAAAATATATTTTTAATACTCGTATTACCTTAACTACATAATATTTTAGGATAAATAAATATATTGATTGTTTTGTATACTTGTTGTTTTATGAGTTTTATACTGCTTGGAATTATCTTAAAATTGAGATGATTTCGTTTATTTATTTTATTTTATTTGGGTGGCTCACAGCTATCAATAGCAAACAAACATATATTATACAAATTGTATACAAAAGATAGCCAATTACGAGCTACCGCAGATAGCATACGATACGGACAGCAGATAGCTATTTTGCTGATAAAACATATTGTTTAATATAAAAGTAATACATACTGTAATAAATTACTAAGCATTTAAACAACTTATGTTTATATGATGAGGATTTAGATGGTAATAAATAGAAAGAAATAAAAAAAATTGATGTCAAAGGTAAAGTTTTTTCGTCCGCGCAAATATTTGTTTATGATATTATATTGACACTTATCATGTCACGTAATCTTTGATTTATAACTTATCATGCACGATGACTCATGATGTTAGTATACATGATAAGTAACATTGGAATAAATGTAAACACATTTTTTGACGTGACAACGTCTTAAATTAGGTTGCGGCTGGGAGTCACTTATGAAAAAGTGTAACGCCCGGTAACGTTACGATGAGTCACCGAACGAGAGAGAGGCCCGCCGAATGCCTTGCGTCTCTCTCCCACTCAACTATGATCTAATTATAGTTGAGTGATTAATTTAATTATATTCATATCAATAAATATTCTACCGAGAAAAAGACGTTGTCACGTAAAATCTTCGCCCGTAAAACCGACTTTACAGGCAACCATTTTTTTAAATTGTCCTATATTGGTCATTGTCTATCTTTTTCTGATTACCTGTAGTAATATTATAAATATCGATTACCAAATTAAGATGCGTTGACTTATAAGCATTGATATCGACGCGTCAAGTACCTTTAATCATTTTTAATAGCTTATCTACATTTAGAACTTTAAACATTGACATAGTTTTTGAATCAATGACTCATAAATCACTACATAGTATCAAACAAAGTCGCTTTCTCTGTCCCTATGTCTCCTTATATGCTTAAATCTTTAAAACTACGCAACGGATTTTGATGCGGTTTTATTTTTAATAGATAGAGTGATTCAAGAGGAAGGTTTATATGTATAATACGTACATATTATTGTACAGAAATCTATTTGTACCCGGGCGAAGCTGGGCCGGGCCGCTAGTAAAGTATAAAATATGGCGATCTTAACCCACCTCGGCAACTTCTTACCCTCTTATTCACAACGACTTATCAGTTTTCAAATGCCGCTAGTATAAGCTGACTTAAAAACGTTATTCATAAACGTCAAAACTCAATAACCAGCTTTTATCAACTTATTAACTTTAAAATAGCCGAGAGTCCGAGACACTTGTCATCATGTTGAAGGCGGGTCGCTAAGTGCATAAATAGATTTCAAAACAATCTAGGAATGCTGAATCATCGTGTATCAACAATTCCGTCACGCTTCCGTTTCTGAGTCAGCGTCAGTATTTTTAAGTTGTTTCTATACTCGTACTCTAGCATTAGATGAACCAAGGGCGGATCCAGCTTCCATGCCATTGGGGGGGTGGTCATATACTTCTTGTCAGAACACTGGGTAAGATTTCAATACTCGAATTATTAAAGATTGTTACAGCCGTGCTTTGTGAACACACACACAGTTACATACTTTTTAAGTAATTTATCGACATTTATCTGTACTTATAAATTGTATCAACAAGATAATAAATAAATTATCTCAACCTGGGGCCAGCCCACGACCTCCCCCGCTGGATCCGCAGTTGAGATGAACAATACGTATACGGTTTACATTTACAAGCTCGTATACAGATACGAGCTTGTAAGTAAATAAGCAATCGTTTGTCAATTCTTTTACATATTTCTCCGGAAATGAACTAACTGTCGTCATTTAAAAGAACAGTTAAAGAACATTTCCTCTCACAACAAGAGTGTAGCTGAAATAATTTGTCCATACTCTTCTTGGTATATTTTAGGATAGGTATATAATATGTTTATGTATACGTATGTATTATAGGTATGTTTGTATGTATATGGATATTTATATATATTTTTGTGTGTTTATGTTATATTTTTAGTTATTAATTGTAGATTATTATTATTTCTTTTACGCCTTAGACTGCCCTTTCTATCTCCTGTTAGTATATCCATCCCATGGTTGCCTGTAAGAGATTACCTAGTGTGATAGGGCCGCCACTTGTACTATTATTCTTATTGTATAATATCTTCATAGTATTTCTGTACAGTGCAAAAAATAATTAAATAAATAAATAAATAAACTGCGGTTTGGATGGGGTTGTTTTTTATTATTGTTGATATTGCTCATATAAGACTGCCATATAAGAAGTGCAAGCAAGTCCCGTTCTGACATCAGCCTGTGTTTTTAATATGGTTAGTTTTTGCATGTCAACATGCAAAGAAAAATACGCCTTCTTACATTGGTTTCTTACATTTATTTTGAAACTAATTATAGGCCCCTCTGTAAATTGGTGTATCAAAAAGATAGCCGTGAAAATCGCGGTAAATATCAAATTAATTTTGAGCCAGTTTCACCAGTTCCTGATAAAGTCCCTGATGGCTATCTGGCACTCATCTGCCAGATAAAATACGAAATACGGTTGCAAAAGTACTGAATTTTGTATTTTATCTGACAGATGAGTGCCAGATAGCTATCACGGACTTTATCAGGAACGGGTGAAACTGGCCCATGTTTTAAATGTTGTCTTAACGGTGATAAGAATTGGGATACTTTTTTCATTTAACCTCTCTGTCATTATACCAGCAAGTATTTTGGAAAGTATTGTGATCGACCACTAATTAGCGCTCCACTGTGGATGCAATGGAGTGTCGCATCGCTTTAGTCGGAACACTACACGCTCATCGCCCTCTCCATATCATATTTATGTACTTACTTCATATTTTGACGTTTATAGAGTTACGGTCAAAAAGCTAGTAGCTAATTTATAATTTTGATAAGACTGCGCCACAGTTAGCACCCCATCAAAGATTGTAATGATTTTCTACGATGGAAATCACTTACTGTCAATTATAAAGTGACCTCGTGCTTGTTAGCAACTCCGTTGAGAGCACTTAATATAATAATAGAAAAACAACATAATTATATACCACTCAATATAAAATCGATACAAAGGAGATCCGTGTCGATACAAAACAAAAAATGCAGTTTCCGTGATCATAATAATTTAGATTTTTTTATGGTAGTGTTGTATTTATTGTACGCTTTTTTAAAATCGCAAATAAGGGCGAGACGAGCATGCCGTTCGCCTGATGGTATACGATACGATTGCTGATGAACAGTAGCAAATCAAAACAGCACCTTGAATTACAAAACAATGCATGGCATTCCACTGCGCTCTCTATTCTGATACATAAGATGTTAAGTCTCAATATGTTCAGTAGTCACTCTGACTACACTCTGTTTACGAGTACAATAATACAGCTATTTTGCCGCCAAGTAACAACAAATTGAGTTGCTCTGTTGCGTGTGGTTTGAATGACACTGTAGCCTATTCTGCAGGCCAGTAGTTCTTAACCGGTGGTCCGCGAACCACTGATGATCCCTGGAACCATCCCAAGTGATCCGCAGAGCGAAAGCCATCCTAAGGCCAACGTAAAAATAATTTTATGCATGTTATATTTTTGGATAGATAGAAAAATCCAATATACGATATAAAGCTGAACAGTTTGTTTATTTGGGTCGGCTGATCTCAGGAACTACTGGTTCGATTTAAAAAAAATATTTTTGTATTGGATATTCCATTTTCCGAGGAATGCTATAGGCTAGAATACTATATTTATAGCTAAAGAGTTTGTTTGCACGCAGTAATCTCTAGAACTAGATACTTATCCGATTTTAAAAATTCTTTCACCGTCAGAAAGGTATAATATTCCTAACTGACAGGCTATATTTTACCCAAAGCGGTTGAAATAACAATTGAAGTGTTATATCAAAAATGGTAACCAATGTTTTTATTTCTATAAAACCTTACATTTAAGCTCCTTATTATAAACAAATATATTGGCGTGCGACAATTTTGGAAAAACAGCATTATGGGGGTGAAATAAGGAATGAAATGTTGAATAGAAAATCAAAATAGCTGAAGTTTTTGATGTGAATAATTCATAAGACACATTGGGTGTGGGCTGTGATGAGATGGGATAGAATAGAGTTAGGTTGAGGGACGCGATAGGACTGGGATAGCTGACACAATATGTAATAGGATAGAATGTAAAGGCACGGGATGAGACAGGATGATAAATGCCGTGAAAGCACGGACGGCGTGGAAAGTTTGTTCGAAAAACATCATGTATCTGGTGCGGAGGGGAATCATAAAATATCAGCACTCAGGCGAAGCTGGGACGGGCCGCTAGTTAGTTTATATTTCTGTACTGTATTAACATACAAACAAACCAGTCGACAAACTGAGTGGGCAATGGGCGGGCCAAAATTAAAAAAAAATACATCAAAAGGTCTTTATATGATGAGACCAGTACAATACAGATGTGTTCAAGGTTTTAGTTTGAGCAGTATTTAATGATTTCTGAAAAATATCGCTCCTAATTAACACAAATTCGAAAGCAGTATCATAATTGGTTGTAAAATGACAAAAAAATACATTTCTAATGATTTTAATGGAACACAATTATATGCATCACAACGGACACCACCAGGTGTGCGGGCGAGCTGATAAATCTTTGATTCAATTTGTTAATCTTTGGACTTTCAAGGTCTTTAGACGGAAGTCAAGTTCAAATCATTTTGTTATAGTTGTTGAAATTTTATATTATCGTAGTTTTGCAAACTGCAAACTCATTGTGATGTGCATAAATAACTAGATAGATATTTAACATACTTATATACCTACTGGACTTTTCATAGTTTCATGTTTAAATGCAACGTTATGAAATTATTTATCACGTCATTTTTAAGAGCATAGATAATACGTAAGGAGCCCTTATAGCTTTGCTATCTCAGATTGCTATGCTGTTTCATGTTTGCTCAGGAGTCTTAATATTTAATAATAGTAATCTTTAATTTGGAATCAGTTAGAAGTTCCTGAGATTATCGCGTAGAAACAAATAAACTCCTCAGCCTTATGCTGGGTGGTATTGATATGTGGTATTTAAGTTAAGCCACATGTTCCTAACTACCCTAGATAGGTAACATTATACCAAGTTTGAAAAACAACTGCATGTTCCCCAACCGAAACGACGTTCAGCTGGTGGTAAAAAATTTTTGTTTATGGTACGATAAAAAATCGATAAGCAACTGAAACTTTATACACAGATCACAAAAATCGGATTTTAAAGTCACCCACTGCGATATCTCGGTGTTTTCTGATATTATTCATATTGTTTTTGAGGCCCTTGTTATTATTTACCCACAGATCCACATGAGCGTTTAAAAGTGTTTTTTTAATTGTACGTCTAGGAAAATACGTTGCTACGTCTTTTGATAACACAATTTTGGCGATCCTTATTGAACTTGTTCTTGCGTTTAATATTCTGGTATAATATTTATTTCTGGTCCTTTTAGTTTACGCAAATTATCCAAAAATGTTAACGGCATTTATCGCGAATTTTATTTATTTTATATACAGTACGCCCCGTGACCACGAAAGCTGTACTTAAAGTGGTTGAAACGTGCGTCGAGATGTTTGAAAATGTGAAAATTCAACCAAATCCGCTATTCCAATTACATATTTCTTTTTATTTGGGACTAGCATTTTATTACCTCGTATGCCAAAAAAGTACTGTTTTTTGATACGTCTGTGTTTTTGAACCGATTATAATGAAGCAATTCTTTTAAATTAATTTTACAAGTAACTTGACATTAAATTCCCGTTGGTAATTCACCAAGCTGTTAATGAGACATAATTTGCGGGAACATAAACAAAATTTGCTTACAATAATAATTTGAATGGACAGATAAGATTGTAGCGATATTGCACGGCATTGTGCAACGCCATAGAGATATATATTCACTCGCTTGCAGGAGGCGACAGTTGAGTTCAACAGGCGCAAACATGAACTACGATTTCTCTAAGAAGGTAGTGTTGGTGACGGGAGCGAGCGCCGGCATCGGCGAGGAGACAGCTCTGTTGCTGGCCAAGCTCGGAGCTCAGCTCGCGCTGGTCGGCAGAAATGAAAAGAACCTTAATGCAGTGGCTGAGAAATGCAAGAAGAGTCCTGGTGTGAAAGTCTTGACCATTGTTGCTGACCTCGGCACTGACGAGGGTTGCGAGAAGACCGCTAAGATGACCCTGGACAAGTTCGGGAGGTCAGTTCTATTTGCTATTTTAAAGGGACTTTTAATCCACGCAAACCCAAAAAAGTTTTACAATTAATTAAACTAATTTTGAATATTTGTTTACACCAATAAATCTTTACAATTAAACAATACATTACATTAGAGTACAAGATCGTCTTCCATGAAAATAAGTGAAGGAAAAGAGAGGGCAGTATATAATGTATCAGCTATCAACAACCAGTAATTAATAGAAGAGTACATTAATTGACGGAAGTCATTGAACTACTAGTAAAAAAATTGGTAAAGAATTCATGGTATCCAATTTTGTCGATTATAATTAACATCTATCGTGGTTGTGTTCAGGGTGGACGTGTTAGTAAACAACGCAGCTGTTGGAGGTGTGGACCTCATCGAAAAGGGAGATATGGCGGTGTTCGACACAATATTCCGCGTCAACCTACGCTCCATATATCAGCTGACGCGGCTGCTGGCGCCTGCGCTCATCCAGGCCAAGGGCAACGTCGTCAACATCTCCAGCGGCGCCGGCAAAATGGTCAACGTAGGCGCACTCTCCTACTCCATGGCCAAGGTAAGATATCGCAGTTTAAGGAACAGCTTGAGGCCTACTTTATATGCTGTACAAAGTGCCTGCGTCAGACATACAAGGATCTATCACACTTTATAACGAGCTCCCACCATAACGAAGTTTTTCATTGATTCCAACTAGTTCTTCGAGGTGTGTATCCGTTAAACGTTGTATTGCCATCATTAACTGATGTCGCCAATTGCTTATTTTTTAAAACAATTGTTTAATGCTCAATTTCAACTTTAAAGGCCGCGCTGGAGCACTTCACTCGTCTGACTGCTCTCGAGTTGGCTCCCAAAGGAGTCAGGGTCAACACCGTCAGCCCTGGAATCACGGTAAATATATATAGTATTTCTTCTTTTTCGATATCTTAATATTTTCAAATAGGTTCATATAATAAAAATTAGCTAATAAAGTTGAAAAAGAAAGTCTTTGACTGTGACAGTCAAGGCAATTCAAAGATGGATTTCTAATATTTTATTATCATTCGGAGTTTTTTAAGACAGCCTCCGTAGCTCAGTTGGTTAGACGCCGACTGTGAAACGAGAGGCCGCGGGTTCGATCAATGGACCAAAATATATGTTTTTGGGATTCACGGATATTTGTTTGGGGTCTAGATGTTTGTGACACCGATAAGTAATATCCTGTAGTTTCTGATATTCAATACACAAGACTCGATCTTAGTGTGGGGTTAGGAGTATGTGACTGTTGTGTGAATTTATTTATTATCTTTGTGAAATAAACGGCAGAGGAAACAATAGTTCGAGGCAATTTCGTATGAAGAATTTAATACTTATTTATTTTGCACCATCACATCGCGTCGCTATAATATTACTCACCAATTTCAGATCAGTAAGTTCCACCAGCGAATGACCGGCGACTCGGACGAGGATTACGAGAAGTTCCTCAATACAATGAACACGATTATTCCTATGGGCAAGGCGTGCACCTCCGAGGACATCGCCAAGATGATCGTGCACATCGCCAGCGACCACAGCCGGCTGGTGACCGGCACCAATGTGGCGGTGGACGGCGGCCTGCAGTACTGCAGCATGGGCAACGTGCTCACTGAATCCAACAAGTGAACACCGACTTCCCTCATCGTATAATGTATAGTAGGTCCCGAAACTCAACATCAAGCGGGAACTAGATGAAGTACCGGGCTATACCAGTTCCAATAAAAATAAGAAAAAAGAATGTACTACACTACCCAAGGCAAGTTTTAAAATATGGCCTATTCAGTCCAGATTTCAAAATAGTACAACATTTGCCACTTTTAAATCAATAAAATATTTTTTTTTTACGAACTGTCGTTTTTTTGTTATGTATTATGATAACTACTACTCGTATTCCAGCACTATGAACATGTGAGAAAGATATCTAATGTGTTAGAGTGAAAAAGATAGTGACGTAAAAGTGACAAGAGGTAACCACTTAAGAGTGAGCGAGATGGATAGTGACGCCAACAATTTTATTGTTGTTTTTATTGAAGTTTGTTCAGTTCGCTTCGTTGTTAGGAATACTGCGCATCTTCCCGTATTCGTGTAACAGTCGAAGTAACGACATTGGTTTTTGTTAACCTGGACTCGATATTTCATTTACGACTTCGGCTTTGTTTTCCTGGACATGATTTGTGCTGTATTAATTGGGGTAAAAGTGCGTGGTGGCCTGTTGGTAAACGGACTAGACGCGGCTGCCAATATGTTCACGGTGGTCGCGGGTTCGAATCCCAGGGCACACCTCTGACTTTCCGGAGTCATGTGTGTATTGATAGTCAATCACCACGCACTATAACGGTGAAGGAAAACATCGTGAGGAAACCTGCATACCATAGCGATTCCTATGGTATGTAAAGTCCGCCAACCCGCACTAGGCCAGCGTGGTGGACTATATGGCCTAACCACTCTCAATCATATTCTCGATTGTAGAGTAGGCCCGTGCCCTGCAGTGGGACGTATATGGGCTGATACAGACAGAATTGTGGTATTCAACATGGCGGATTTGAACACAGCGAAAGAATATGCTAAAATGCATCTCATCTATGGTGAGTACCGTAAGAAAGGTTCCGCGGCAGCCAGATTATATCGTGAGAGATATTCAAATGCAGCACGTCATCCAAATCACCGTGTTTTTAGAAACATACATATGGCATACTCAGAAGGACGAATGCACAGTACTCGTACGACCGGTGGGAGACCTGGAAGAGACAACGATGACGTTGTTTTAAATGAAATACAGTCTGATCTAAGTATTTCAGTACGTACTACTTTAAATTCTACATAAGTATCAAAAAGGATTGCTCACAGAATTTTGAAGCGATACGAATATCACCCTTACCACGTGCAACAAGTACAAAGTTTACTTCCACGTGACTACGAGCCCAGACTCAAGTTTTGCAGAACAATGTTGGCGAAAATTTCTGAAAATCCACAATTTTTAGATAACATTTTGTGGACAAATGAAACTACATTTAAAAAGGATGGCTATTTGAACTTACACAATTTACACGCTTGGCACATAGAGAATCCATCAATTTAAAGTCAACATGTGGACGGGAATATTAAATGGGAAAGTCGTTGGGCAGTTTGAAATGCCGAAATTATTATATGGTGAGACTTCTTACATTTTCTCAAAAATGATCTCAAGGCCTATTTAGACGAAGTACCGCTAAGTACACACAGATGTGGTTTCAACAAGATGGCTGCCCAGCGCACTTTGCCCGCCCTGTGCGTGAGTATTTTCCTGGAAGGTGGATTGGGCGACTTGGTGCCATCACATGGCCTGCTCGATCTACAGATTTAAATCCATTGGGCTTTTTTTACTGGGGTGGCATAAAAGAAAAAGTTTACGCAAAAAGTCTTCGATCAAATATACACTAGATACACAGTTCCCTGTAAAAGTTCTGTTAAAAAGTGGCACCGATGCATGACATTAAAAAAAGTAAACAAAAAGATCACATATTCCAAATACATTAACACAAATTCCACCTTATTCCTGGAGCTTAAAGTAGCTTTTCACATAATATTGTCTAAATTGTTGCGACGTTTTAGAAGCAATGGTCGGTGCGTGACTGAAGGCGAAAGAGTGCTTAAGCACTCTTTTTTGGTGCCATTTTCTAAGCGCTCATGTTGTATCTAGTGTATATTTGATCGAAGCAAAAAGTATTGAAAAGATGACTGAACTTTGGCAAAGGATTAAGATAAAGTTTTGTTGTGGCGCGTAATGGATAGTAAACACTTATTATCAATGCCCTTGCGTCGCAATCTTTATCAACTCCTTATGTCACATACGTTACATGCAGTGGCGGTACTTCCATACAAGCCCAAAAGCCCGGCTTGCCCTACTTAATACGCATATACTCAATCTTAAAGGAAAATTAGTAACATAAATAAAATACATTCGTTTAATGCAAAACGTCTATCATTTTTAAATTTACCGCGTCGCGGCGGCCATAATGGAGCCCCGCGCCTGCGACGGAGCACCCGCGCCCGCAGCGCCACGCCTGGCAACTCGCCTAAGCGAGCGCCGCGGTCTAAAACTAACATAAAAATATTTCATTCAAAATCAACGCTGGTCCACGCGTGAGTCGTGACGCAATATCTTAAAAAGACGGAACACACCAAAGTATTATCTATCTTTTTCTCTCTCGTGTGCTTTTACCTGGCTTTTGGCGTATATTGCCCTCTCAGTCGCACCTATGGGTGAATTGCTACTACCATGACACTACGTACCTATACATATAGCTATTCTATAATGCAATTTGTACCAAGCAAAATGCCCGGCTTCGCGTAGTGAAGTTGTGCACTTGACGCGTCATATTATGATCCAAATTTATGGAAAAATATTTATCTTTTGCTATAAGTTATATTGGAGGATAATATATAAAATAAATTGATATTTTTTGAGACCGTATTATGATGTTTTAAATATGTTTATTAATATATAATTTGGAATTGTACATAATTTAGGACCTGTGGAATGTGGATAGTTTCACGTTTATTATTATGTCTTTCGAGCGGACGATTAACCAGTAATCACAAAATGACAAAACATCTACGTTTAGTTTTCGTTTAATTATAGTATTTTACGTTTATTACGTATAATAATGGGTGAAAATGTGCCTTGTGATGGTTTGAAGTGCGTGCAAGTGTTGATCGGCGAGGAAAAGGTAAATTCATTACATTTCGTTGACAAACAACTACTCGTATCTGGTCCAAAACCTACGCCTGATTTGTTGTGATTTCTCAAAGTACAGAAAACTATATTATGCATTAACATCTTTTCATAATTCCGGTAAACAGCGTATAGAAACCTCTTTATGCGTCAGATACATATGTGATGAGATTTCAAAACATTATGCTCGCGTAGACAGTAACCGTAGTGTTTTTCAGATATTAGCTGGCACTGTTTGCCATTGAGCTCATCAAGAGCTTCCTTTCAGGGCTCATGATGAATCAAAAAATCACATGCATACACAAAAACATAACATGAATGTATTAATAACAATAATTTCTGGCCGCGAAATTAAACACGGCGCCGTACTTGTGCTATTGTAGTGGCTTTTTCTTGTTAACTTTATATTGTAATTAATTTACAAAATAATTGCAATATAAAGTTACGTATGCATGCCCAAAAGTAATTTGACTTACACATTTGTTTTATGCATCTATTTAAAACTAATGTTAGGCCATTCAGTATTTTGGCAATATTAAATAGCTGGCTGTGAAAATCGCGCCATCTATTAGATTTTTTCGAAACAACTTATTGTAATAGATTTTTTCATAACGGTGATAAAGACAGTTATTATTTTATTAGTTTTTATCCTAATCTTATATAGATCGTGTTACCACACGACCTACCGGTCTAGGACTGCCTCGATGGTAGGTGGTGATAGTTGAGGTCTCGGATTCGAATCTCGGGTCGTTTTTCTATATATTTTTTATCGTATAGGCTCGCCCCCTATCGCATGATGAACACGTTCTTCTTTCTTAATACCATTTTGCTCCTGAACCAATACATATTCTTGCTAAAAAAAATATTGGGCTTGCCCTAGTCCACAACCCTAGGCACGCCACTGGTTACATGATAACAAACCTTTCCGTCGGAACAGTATGGCTCATCTGCTTTTTTAAAGACTAGTGATGTCATTAGTATCATCATGATTCAGCAAATATTTCTTTCGTGTCTGGGTGTTTGTGACACCGAAAAGTCTATTGTAGTTCCTGATACCCACGATCCAAGAGAAGTGGAAGTGACATTAACTTTCATTTCTATGAAAACCGCTGTCAACGAGAATTTAAAAAACTACGTTAAAAGTTCTGTGGTTAAGAGAGGGGACTCCATGGAAAATAAAAATTATCTTTTTACATGGCATTATATTACTAAAATTAGCCAGTAACATCTGTCATTACGTTAAAAGTGACAACCTAACAGAGCAAATACGACTATTGCCTGCAGAGCGTATGATTTTATCGATATCGATAAAATGTACTGAATCTTAATGGAATTTGTGTTACTAAACTCCATATTATAAGCAAAAAGTTGTATATTGGAGACAATCCTAATACAAAATTATGCTTAAACGTGGACCCGAAACAATTCTAAAACAACTTTTAATAAGTGTTTTATTTATTTATACTTTATTGCACACATAAGAAAATAAATAAACAATAATCCCGTCAAAATGCAGGAAGTACTTAATTTAAGAGGGCACTTGTTAGCAAACGTGCAGTATGCAGTAGTTATGAAGGTACAATGCTGTTATGATACAAGGATAAGTATTATTATATGAAGTGTTTACGTAATGCCTCTTTAGAACTGACATTATTAGGTATATTGATGTACAATTGTTTAGTTTTGCTATATCAAGGCACCTGTTTATGTGTATCGGAACTAATAACGACTCAATGGAGACGAGTGTGACAGCCTCTGTGGCGCAGTTGGTAAAACACCGAATGCGAAACGAGAGGCTGCGGGTTCGATCACCGCACCGAGACACGTGTTTATGAGGCTCACAAGTATTTGTCTCGGGTCTGGGTGTGTGAGACCGAAAAGTCTCTAGTAGTTTCTGAAACCCACGACACAAGACTTAATTGATCTTAATGTGGGGTCACGACTCTGTATGTGACTGTTGGGTGTATTTATTTAGTTATAAACGTAGATACTTGTGGTAGCTATGGTGGAATTACCAGCTGAATTTACTTAATTTTTAATGAAATATTTTACACAGCGTAAAATTAACGAATGATATATTGGCTTAATTCTAAGTACTTAGAAACAATTTCAATGCATACTGGGTATATCAAGGGGCCCTACTATATTCATCCGAACGAACGAACGAACGAACGAACGAACGAACGAAGTTGGGCCCTACTATATTCATCCGAACAAACGAAGTTCGAAACTTCGGATAATCGCAGTTTATATACGATACGATTGTACCTACATATACTTATGGTCGTAATTGACTTATGGTTACGATGTACGTTATACAACTTCGAACTTTTACAGAGTAGATACATTCGTAGGTCGATCGTCCGAAGTATCGAACTTCGTTCGTTCGTTCGTTCGGATGAATATAGTAGGGCCCAACACTGCTACCGAAAACGAAGCCGAGTGGTAGTTTTAGTGACTACAAACATAATGCAACTAAAAATTTCTCAAAGAAATGCGACAATTATTTTTAATGATTTTATAAATATCATCATTTTTGGGTGCTCTGCCAAATCTGCCTCGGTGGCGTAGTGTTACTACGGTACGGTCACAAAGCTGAGGTCTCGGGTTCGAATCCCGGGTTGGGCAAAGTGATAATGGATTTTTCTATTCATTATCAGCCCAGAGTCAGGAATTTGTGCCCGATATGGCGGAATATACAAGGCAAAATGTGGGTGTCCTAGCACCTCTACCTACCCCTTCTGGGAAAAAGACGTGAGTTTATGTGTGTATGTATCATTTTTGGATGGTAAATCCTTAGTTTTTGCTAAAATAATAATTTAAACTCTTTTATACCTTAGAGTATTTATAAATAAAAGGGTATACACTATTATTTTAGGAAAAAAATGTATTTACCACCCAAATACAACAGTAGGAAAAAATAACAAAAAAAAATTTTCGCTTTTTTTGCAAAAGTTGCATTGTGTCTGAAGTCGCTTAAACTACCACTCGGCTTCGTTTTCGGTAGCAGTCTTGATATACCCTGTAATGAAATCAGGCATCTCAGTCAAACACTCGGTTTATTTAGCGCAAAGTGAAGCCTACAGTAGGCGATTATAGGCTGGCACAGTACAGATTCTTGTTGGCTACTTCACAAAGTCCTTCAAAGTATTGACGAGGCCGCAAAACTGCAAGCCGCCGTCGACGTACACGTCTGCGCCGGTCACCAGCCGGCTGTGATCACTGGCAAGGTGCACCACCATCTTGGCGATGTCCCCGGAGGAGCACGTCTCGCCCAGAGGAATGTTCTTCTCACAACTTTTGAAGAAATGACGACACTCCTCATCTGAAGCGCCGGTCATGCGTTGATGGATGCTGTATGGATGACTGGATGGATGATGGAGATGGACTTCCATGTCAGCTGTCTCGATCAGATCGATGGAGCCGATGCCAGCGTTGTTCATTAACACGTCTAGTCTAAAAATAGAGATTAGTTTCAATTGCGTTGTTATTGGTGTATGATATCACTTGTTTATGATATTGTTTACACAAATATTTATCAAGTTGATTTTTCTAGGTCATACAGGTAATACGGTGCTGTAATGTTTTATATTACTTGAAAAAGTAAACAAAAAAAGACTAATAACCAGTAATGGAGTTTCCTCCTGCTATGTAATAAATTACTAACAATAATCTAAAACTATATTTTAAAATATCAATTTGCGAATTATTTTGTACCTCTGTATTATAGGTAATCAAACTTGCCTTCCAAAGTGATGTAGGGTCATCATAGCCGTTTTCTCGCAGCCCTCATCAGTTGAAAGCTCAGCGAGGATTGTTAGTACATCCACCCCTTGTTCCTGTCTGCATTTCTCTGCCACTGCTTCAAGGTTTTGCTCGTCTCTGTCGACCAGTGCAAGCTGAGCTTGCTACTAAGTAGGTGCTTCTGCAAAGCAGTTTATATTATCTTAAAATTACTTAATACATACATGTCCTAATATAGTGAACACAGCATTCTAAAACAACTTAGCTATTTATATTAATTCACTGATTATTACTAATTTACATAGGAGATATTGATAAGATGAAAGCTTACACCATCAGTAATAGCAATCAGGATGAAAAAATGAGCTAAAATAGAAACAAGATATATGCCCGCATCTGGCTTGGACGATCGATCGATGGTCCCATACTTATGCAAACAAAGGTGAAGTGATAAAAGTTAATCGCACATTTCATGACATTGCGCAATTTAACATATTTATATTAAACGACCAGAATAAGTGCATTAGTCTATCGGAAGCTACCAAGCGTTAACATGAACTACGATTTCTCCAACAAAGTGGTGTTGGTGACAGGCGCCAGCGCCGGCATCGGGCAGGCGACGGCGCTGCTGCTGGCGCGGCTGGGGGCACAGCTCGCGCTGGTCGGCAGGAACGAGGCCAACCTCCACGCCGCGGCCGAGCAGTGCCGCCGCTGCGGAGCCAAGGCGCTGCCCATCCTCGCAGACCTCGGCACCGACGACGGCTGCCAGAAAACCGCCAACATGACGCTCGAACACTACGGCAGGTACGAGTCAAATATTACTTGCAAATTTATAAAATATCAGAAACCTTTAACATTGCGAAATAATAACAGGTTCAAATTTAGGTACAACTTGAATTTAGTAATCAAATGTCCTTCAGATAACATAAGTGAGGATGCGGAAACACAGTGGTAGCCCTTAGAGTGTAGACAAATTCATGCGGACTGATTATAATTCAATCACTAATCCTACCAATATTATAATCCTACTAATAAAGTTTGTGTGTTTGTTACTTCTTCGCGCTGAAACAGCTGGATCAATTTCTATAATTTTTTATGAAGGCAACTGATACACTGGATTAACACATAGGCACAGATTACTAAACATAAGCTACTTTTTATTTCGAGAAAATAGAGTGTTCCCTTGGGATGATCAAGGACTTTTTTCCGCTCAATCGGCTGGACCAATTTTATTAAAATTTAGTATAGACGTAGCTGAATCAAGTGATAAACTCGGTAAAACTTTATGTTCTCGTGGGATAAGCAAGGAATTCAAATATGTATATTTGCTACTTTTTCAAACGCATAGGGATTGTTTGGGATAGAATAAAAAGCGAAGGAAATGAAATGAAGTCATGACACAAATTGAGACGGGACATGATGGGATGCAATGAGACGAGGTAAAACAAGCAGTTAGATGGAGTCTAAAAATAAAATAGTTAATCCGCAAAATATGTTTTTGATGTGGACTGGACTCAAAAAGTGTGCACCCGGGCGAAGCTGGGCCGGACCGCTAGTTGTCCATAATCTCCATAACATCAGCGTCAATTTTTTAATGAATATTTTCGGTTATAAACGATATTTTTTGTTTTATCGGGATTCACATTCTAACAATCACGTAGCCAATGTATCACAAGTAAATTTTATGTTACTCGTATTTACGAGTGTTATATTCCGTAAGATTTTATGTTATTTATTTCTCCTACTAGTTGGTAAGTGCTACATTGTTGCATCACAATACTAAACACCATTGATGACAATATTATGATCAATAACTTGCTATAATAAGATAATCACATATGAAATATAATATATGAGTGAATGACTATGCAATTTCAGGTTGGACGTGTTGGTAAACAATGCGGCAGTTGGTGGAGCAGATGTTATCGAGAAAGGCGACATGGAGATGTTTGACAAATTATTTAGAATCAACCTGCGTGGAGTGTACAACCTCACGCGGTTGCTGGTGCCCGCGCTCATTCAGACCAAGGGCAACATCGTCAACATCTCCAGCGGCGCCGGCACAATGGTCAATATGGGATTCCTCTCGTACTCCATGGCAAAGGTCAGAATCTATACCGGATTATAATGAATTAAACTATGCAGCCCATAGGTACACCCCATGCATTCATTGTGCAGCATAACGTAACAATTATTAATGTGCACACATTGAGAATGTTAAAAATACATCAGCTACTAGAGTCAATCGTTGCGCCCATCACTGCCTTGTTAGGTATGTGTTTAATATGCTTATGGTGTTCATGAGGTACAACAAACCGATACATTTATAATGATCATCGATATTGTAATCCTATTTGTTATAGGTAGATACCGAAACCTAAGCCACTATCAAACTTTCCTTGATCAGTTGGACAAGCCCGCATGCCACTGATTTAATGCTTTGATAAGCGAATTAACGAAAATTCATAATTCATTTAACACAGGCCGCGCTCGATCACTTCACGCGCCTGACTGCCCTCGAGCTAGCACCTAAAGGAGTCAGGGTCAACACTGTCAGCCCTGGGGCAACGGTAAGTATTTAAAAAATATTACTAGCGATAATAATAAATAATACCCTCGACAGTCACATACGTAGTTCTGACTACATAAACACACCAAATCTTACGTCGTGGGTATCAGAGCTTCGATTCCTGGTCTCGCAATACCAAGATCAGAAACAAATATTTGTACGCCCTCTGTTGGCTTGGTGCGGAGATCGAACCCCTATCCTCTTGTTTCACCACCATTTCTCATTGTACTACGCCACTGCTGCTGTTATCTAATTCGTGCCAGCCACACTCCTTAAATTTAAATAATCTGGAGATGATTATTATAATCCCAGTCATATTAAAATTAATCAGTACCTAATGTTAGCTGAAATCCATTACATAATGTTTATTAACGAAAAAATAATTTCAAATTTCAGATCAGCGACTTCTTCCAACGCATGACTGGAGCGTCTGATGCAGATTTCCAAAAGTTTATTAGTGACTGTAACAAAATAATCCCGATGGGCGAGATGTGCACCTCCGAGGACATCGCCAAGATGATCGTGCACATCGCCAGCGAGCACAGCCGGCTGGTGACCGGCACCAACGTCATGGTCGACGGCGGAATGCAATTCATCAGCATCGGCAACATGCTTAAGGAAACCATTAAATGAAAACGCGTTACGACGCTAACTATTCTTAGCATAATTATTTATTTTATGAAAATCGCGATTTAGTCTGTCTTATTTTATTTATCAACGTTATGATTTCTTCTTAGATTTATTAATAAACTCGATTGAGCGAGGGAACTTTAGCCCAAGGCTTAAGATTATTTTGAATAGAGAGTCCTAACATGACAATCCTGATATGTCAACCCACTGATTATGATAGTAATAAAAATAATGAACAAAATAATTGATTCAATATGGATTCAATACTAATGCCCTGGGCTAAAGTTCACACATCCGATGTTTTATATAAGGCTCCTATAGTTTTTGACAAATCTAAAATGAAGGTAGTCATTATAACTGTAACTCCGTGGATAGCTGAACATGGGATGCTGTAAAATCATCGGATTAGTCACGAAGTTATTAAATAAACCAAAATTACGATAAATTCTGGAAAATAGATTAATTTTATAGTGAGATGTTATCTAATTTATTTACAACTTTATATCACATAAATAAATATTTAATATAATATGTTTTTCAATAAGCAATTAGTATTACGTGCGTGGTGGCCTGTTGGCAAACGGACTAGGGGGGTTACTCTACAATCCGTTACGAAGCCCGAAACTTCGGATGACGGACGTCAGTGACGAAATAAATGTACCACAGAGTATGTGAACCATCCGAAATGTTGAAAATTCGTCGTAAACATAGACTAAATGCGAAGTGAATGATAATTGTCATAGATATTCTTAATGATTTTAGATGGATTTCGTGTAACGAAGTAACATCCGTCCGAAAAATGTCACGAAATTTCGAGTTACGGATTGTAGAGTAACCCCCTAGACGCGGCTGGCAGCATGTTCACGGTGGTCGCGGGTTCGAATCCCAGGGCACACCTCTGACTTTTCGGAGTCATGTTTGTATTGATAGTCAATCACCACGCACTAAAACGGTGAAGGAAAACATCGTGCGGAAACCTGCATACCGTAGCGATTTATAAGCATTTCTATGGTATGTAAGTCCGCCAACCCGCATTAGGCCAGCGTGGTGGACTATATGGCCTAACCACTCTTAATCGTACTCTCGATTATAGAGTAGGCCCGTGCCCCCAGTAGGACGTATATGGGCTGATACAGAATTAGTATTACAAATAAAATAACTATGGATTAATCACAGCTTTTTATCTATACCTACTAATATTATAAAGCTGCAGAGTTTGTTTGTTTGTTTGTGTGAACGCGCTAATCTCTGGAACTACTGGTCCGATTTGAATTATTCTTTTAGTGTTGGGTAGTCCATTTATCGAGGAAGGCTATAGGCTATATATCATCACGCTATGACCTATACAAGGAAAGCAGAAGTGATATTTCTAGCAAATACGAGGAAATTTTGTTCATTTTTCGTGGTCCGATTGGTCGATATTCTAAACTGATAGTCAGAATTAAACATTTTGACCGCCATTTTAAAACGTGTATGCACCCGGGCGGAGTCGGGCCCAACCGCTATCTATAATATAAAAATAAGTCGGGTTTCCTTCCTGACGCTGTAACTCCAGAACGGACGAACCGATCTGGCTGATTTTGGTCTTGAAATATTCGTGGAAGTCCTGGGAAGGTTTAAGGAGTGAGGAGTGAGGAAAAATTTCTAAGGAAGATACTATAAACCTTTTTTTTAGGGTATCGTTCAAGCGTGATGCGTACAGCCAATATAGGTTGATCTTTGTTTATTTGACGGGAGTCGTAAAAGACGGTCAAGCTTCAACTACCATCCAACGTAAAATGATCTATCTTACCATTGTCTTTCATTGACGATGTGTACATCGTGTATATAATATTATCTAGATACGGCGTCTTGCGCGTAATTTTGTTAAATGTAAAATAAAACGATGTCCATATCTACCATAATAGCCCATTGTTTTTTGAGATTATTGCAACAGTTTTAAACAAGGTATACGCTATCGAAGTGTTTTGCCGGTGTACACTAAAATATATCTAATTTTAATTTTCGTTTTCATAAAGGACATTGTTTTTTAATTGATACTTTTAGATGCGCTGGGTGACAAATTTAAATTCCGCATTAGTATTGTTTTCAGACTTAAGAATAAAAAAAATATTGGTACGTTGATGCCATATCTAGACATTATAATGAAACGATATGCAGTCATCGATATCAATGTTACACTGCAGTTCTATATTTTTAAATATTTGTTCTATTACTTACGTCACCTGGTAAGGCAGTATGAAGGTTTTATTAATTTGTATATGGTAACGTACTAGACGCGACTGCAAACAAGTTAACGATGGTCACGGGTTCAAATCCCAGGGCACACCTCTGACTTTTCGGATTAATTTTTACGTGAAATAAAATCCGCCAACCCGCACTAAGCCAGCGGGGTGGACTAATCACAAAATGTGTTGGTAAGCGCATAACTCAACAACAACTGGACCAATTTGGCCAATTATTTTTTTTAAATGGCTATTATTACTTTATTACTAACTAAAAGTAATGGCGTGCAATATTATTTGGAAAAACAGCATTTTGGTGCTGAAATAAGAGAAGGAATATTGGATGGACAATAAAAAACGCTTAAGTTTTTAATGTCATAATTTCATAAGGCAGTATTTATATGTACATGTATATGTATACAGGATATAATAGAGTGGAAGGTACGGGAGAGGGCTGGGATAGCTGACAGATTTGATAGGACGAAATGTAAATGAACGTTATAAGACGGGATGGATAATAAAGAGAAGGGACGGGACGGATCGGGAAGAGACTGAACAGATGGATGAGACGGGATTGAGCCGGACAGTATAGCTACGTAAAGTTTAGGTATACAAGAGTTTATACGAAAAATTACATGTATTTGGTGTGGAGTGGAATCAAAAAATATATGCACCCAGGCGAAGCTGGGTCGGGCCGCTAGTAGTTTCTATGGTTTGTAAAGTTCGCCTACCCGCACTAGGCCACTAGCTTGGTGCTCTGTATGACCCTCTAAATCGTTCTCTCGGTTGTAGAGGTGACCTGCGCCCTGCAATCTGCATCGGCACGGATGATGCAGAATATAGATCGATGCGGATTGGCGTGTCAGCTACTCTACAAACTATTGGTAACTTGTTTTGCGTTGATTGCCCTCCGCCTGATGGTAAGCGATACGAATAGCGATAGGTACTCATGGGCAGCAGGAAAACCAAATGACACAATGAATTACTAAACAATGCTTAGCATTCATCTGCTCTGCCATCAGCAGACATAAGATGTTAAATTTATCAAGTCCAGTAGTTTCTTAGGCTTACAACGCTGTTTGGCCGAAAAAAATCGTCATGCACGATGCAAAATTTAAATTTTGAACATGTCTAGGTACGTGCAGTAATTGCCTAATGCATGTTGATGAGTTTTTGTGCGACTTCAGCGAATTAATAAAACTAATGTCACGATGGGTAACGTAAACAGGAAAATGTGTGACATATAAAATATGGTTTCATATACGTATTTACCCAAATGTTAAATTGAAATAAAACTATTTACCGCCGATTTAGTTTGGCTTAAAAAAAATACCCACTTTTTGAAGTTTGAAAGATTATTCGCTTTTCGTGTTTCGATTGTTCGTTAGTGTAATTATTAGCCGGAGTGGAATATTTTGGCCGCCATTTTGAAAAGTGTATCTGCACCCGGGCGCAGCCGGGTCGGACCGCTAGTTTTAAATACACTAAAAGGTCATGTCAATTAGGTAGTTAGATTAAAATACGAGTACAACTTCTTACGGCCGTTCTCTATATCCTATCTATCTTTAACTAGAGGTTAAACTGGCTATCATTATCATGTCGGTTCAATGCTACAATTTATTAAACAAAGATAGACATATAAATTTATCATGCCTAGCTATCCATAAACATATGTACCATATCTCTATTTTTGTATCTTTGTTAACTGAAACGTAAAATGCATCGAAATATCTAATGAAATCCCTAGTTAAAGACAGATAGATTATTGAGAACGGCTGTTAGAGCACCGCCCACGAGCTACTAGTAGTTTGTAAAAATTGTATTTAATATGAAATTTGAAATAATAGAAATTCTAAGACAGGATCAATGATACCACAGTGATGTAGAAATGTCTATGAAATCAATAAATTGGTGAATTAAAGACTGCATTATCTGCGATATTTAAGTATAGTATAGCTATTTAAGTATATACAGGTGCAATGCCAGGTGCCATCAGGTGCAATGCCGCCACTATGCCGGGCCATTATAAAAAAAAAAAAAAAAATATACCCAGTAGTACTTAGACAGTAGATTTGATTAATTTCATTGTACTTTAATATATAGCAGGGACTAGGTAAATTCATATTAAAGGACCCATGTAACATTAAGTAATATTAACAATCTAACAGCAGTGCGTTACTTCTGGCTTCTTTAGTTTTATATAACAAAGGTAACGATAATATATTAAAGAATAACACAACACATATTGACCTATATTTAATTTCGTCAAAATCTTTATTATGGAGGGGAGTGGACGGCTACAGTTTGTTTATATCTCTCCATTCTTGTTTTCGTAATGACGACATAAATTACTTAATTAAAATTAAAGGAGTTCACAAATAATTAAATACACACAACAGTCATGTACAAAGTCCTGACCCTATACTAAGATCAGAAACTACGAAAGACTTTTCTGTCTCACAAACACCCAGATCAGAGACAAATACATTATAACACAAATATTTGTCTCCATTCGGGGATCGAACTTCCGACTTCTTGTTTCACAGCTAGCGTCCAACTGGGCCTCGAAGGCTGCTAACAGAAATCATTTTCTGTGCAGCTAGGAGTAATTACAATGGGGAAGTACAGTACAATGTTTAATTACACAGCTCACGTATGTGTATATTATATAATGTATACATGACATGCAGGATATGCTATAATTACTACATAATGTCATGATCATTGTGTATGTAATTACGGCTGCATCTGTAATTACATACACAATGATCCACACAATGAACACCTTTTGGGAGCCCCCTGGCAATGTTATTTAGTTTAGGAACAATCTTAATTAATTAGCTTTTAAGAAATTGTAACAAAATTTGGTTATTGAAATAAAACGATTATTTACGGATTTTATCGATATTATTTCAATGTGTAACATTCGCGTAAATCTAAGAAACCAAAATTTGGTTAATAAATACATTTTATTATTTTTACCTATTGATTTAAAAACTTAGGATAGACCCTTCAGTACATTTGGAGTATCAATAAGATGGCCTTGTAAATAGCTCCATCATTCATGTATTACGTTGAAATAAAAGTGATAATTGATTACGATTATGAGGATTACAAATATATTTTTATACCCCTTCTGTCAAAATACAAGCGAGCATTATCAAAATCCAATACAAAAGATGCACTAGAGCGCCGCGCCGTGGTGTCCGCCTCGTCCATATTTGTGGTCCTACCTCCATCTTTTGCGAAGACAATATTTATTTACTTGTACAATATTGCGCTGTACGGTATTGTAGGTTTCTGTATCAGCTCATAAACGCTAACTGTTAAGCACGGTAGTCCACTGGTGGTAAGTCTCTCATACGTAAGAGACCGCCTCGATACGTACTACCGAATTTATCCCGCCAAATAGCAGTGTAAATAAAAATGTGTTCCGGTTTGAAGAACATTGTAGCCAAAGTGACTACTGGATATAATGAGACTTAACATTTTATGTTACTGGATGGCGAGCGCAATGTAATGCCAAACATTGCTTTGTAAATGGTGTTGTTTGGTTTTGCTACTGTCTTTGTGCGGTCGTATCGCTTACCATCAGGTGTATGTCATGCTCGTCTTGCCATTTATCGCGATAAAAATAAGCGGGGCTCTTTTAGAACCGAGAATTCCATTGAGAGGAAATCCATAACCCTGGCCTTTTACAATTTGATGAACTGCTCACAATACACAATCAAAAGAACCTTCTGCAGTACCGTAGACGGCATTTAGGATTCATTGCGCAGCATCGTTATCCTTTCAAGGATTGAAGTTATTTCAAATAAAAAACTTAAATTAACTATTAAAATATTTATTACTTATATTAATTATAAATAACCCTCGACGCCAGCTCAGTTATCACAACCCTTCATTTCATGGTGTCTTTCATCATGTTGCCAATATTAACGAACTGGAGTCCTCCGTCGACCATAACATTGGTGCCGGTCACCAGCCGGCTGTGCTCGCTGGCGATGTGCACGATCATCTTTGCGATGTCCTCGGAGGTACAAGACTTGCCCAGTGGTATCACTTGATCAGTCTGTTCGATAAACTTTTGGTAATCTTCATCGGAGGCTCCAGTCATGCGTTGGTAGAAATCACTGATCTGAAAAGTGATTTATCTTGGTTAAGCGATGGACTATGGAGAACTTGGTTAACATCTTTAATATTTATCATGTAGTTCCCACTTACCGTCGCTCCAGGGCTGACAGTGTTGACCCTAACTCCTTTGGGAGCTAATTCGAGAGCGATCAGACGTGTGAAGTGGTCTAGCGCAGCCTGTAACAGACAAATTTTGGTTAACTTGCTGATCAACATCCCAAAAATTTCATTCCGATATATGCCGCTGGATGTTTTTAAGGAAATCTTTGAAGGCGGATTAACTGCAATAGACATACTATAGCTCGTAGTCGACAGTAATGATGATAATGATAATCAAGATAGCGATAGAGGCGGTGATAATAGATTTAGGAAAAAACCGTTGTAGCTCGGACGCACTTATAAAGCAAATTGTAGAAGAAAAACAAGTGCTGTGCTATATCCTGAATGATAGCGGCTATCAACGAAAATGAAGGTTACATGTTTTCATCAGTGGAAATTTTATGACTGATAACGGTGTTAATAGAATATTTCTAACAAACAAAACAAATCCTGACCTTTGTCATGGAATAAGCGAGGAAGCCCACGTTGACCATGGTGCCGGCGACGCTGGAGATATTGACGATATTGCCCTTGGACTCGATGAGGGCAGGCACAAGCAGCCGCGTGAGGTTGTATACTCCACGCAGGTTGATTCTAAACAGTTTGTCGAACATCTCCATGTCGCCTTGCTCGATAATATCTGCTCCACCAACTGCCGCGTTGTTCACTAACACGTCCAGCCTAGATAAAATTTAGGTAATTTAGTTTTAATATCTATACATAATAGTAATCCAGTCATTACAGGTGCTACTGAGTTTTTGTACAATTACAAGAGATTCGGCCTTAATCACTACGCGGACGCTACATTCTATTGAAAAGTTTGTAAGGGTCTATGGTGTGCAGTTTTTCTCACGATGTTTCTATAACATTAGAGTACCTGATATACATATAACAGTCAGATGGGTGCCATTGGATTCAAACCTGCGATCAACGAATGCGGGCAGTCGAAATCTATCGCTTATCAACTAGTCACCACGCACATACATATCTGTACTGATAGTTAATACAATATACAGGGCATATCAAGACTGCTACCGAAAACGAAGCCGGGTGGTAGTTATAGTGACTACTAACACAATGCAATTGAAAATTTCGTATAGAAACGCGAGAATTTATTTATTTTTTATTTTGAATTATCGTCGTTGTGGCAAGGGTGGCACGTCCATAGTTTTTGATAATATAATAATTTAAACCCTTGCGTAAAATAGCATCTTCATAAATAAAAGGGTGTACACTATTATTTCAGAAAAAAACTATGTATTTACCACCCAAATACGAAGATAGGCAAAAAAAAAGTGCTTTGTGTCTGAAGTCACTAAAACTACCACCCGCCTTCGTTTTCGTCTTGATAAACCCTGTATATTCAAATTATATCGGCATACAAATTCAAAGAAAACCGCGGAAATATCTGTGTATGCGTTAATTTTAATTAACAGCTATAAGATACACACACATCCTGTTTCGCCAATAACAAGCTGAACCCTATTCAAGTCATTTTTTTAAATATTGTTCGTTACTTTGTGTAATAATCTTGCGATTTCAAAATTCTTAATAACGTATATAAACCTTTGTTAAGTTGAATGATAACATTCATATGCCTTTAGTAATATCGCCAGGTTGTGAAGATTCTCCAATTTTAATAATACTATAAATATATATAATTATATATAATAACATGCTTGAGTAGTAAGTACTGTTTTTCCGCATCCTCACTTATGGTATCTGAAGGACATTTGATTACTAAATTCAAGTTGTAACTAAATTTGAACTTGTTATTATTTCGCAGTGTTTTTATTTGCAAGTAATATATGACTCGTACCTGCCGTAGTGTTCGAGCGTCATGTTGGCGGTTTTCTGGCAGCCGTCGTCGGTGCCGAGGTCTGCGAGGATGGGCAGCGCCTTGGCTCCGCAGCGGCGGCACTGCTCGGCCGCGGCGTGGAGGTTGGCCTCGTTCCTGCCGACCAGCGCGAGCTGTGCGCCCAGCCGCGCCAGCAGCAGCGCCGTCGCCTGCCCGATGCCTGCGCTGGCGCCTGTCACTAACACCACTTTGTTGGAGAAATCGTAGTTCATGTTTACGCAAGATTATCGACAGATTAACTGATGCACAGTGTCTGCTGAACTTATATATATATATACAAGAGCAATTGCGCAACATCTCGTAATTGTATTATTTTTATCCATTTTTATCACATACATTTGCTGATAGACGTTTAATTTTAATCTTGATTGAAAAATCAAAAATAACGTAGATAGATAGATGTCAATTGGTCCCATAGAAAATATAGGTCATTGAAATAAATCAAATTTTTACTGATTTTATCGCGTATTTTGTTTAATTCATACAGTCACGGGCGGCCCACGAAAGCTGTAAAGTAATCGCGATAAAATCTGTAAAAAGTAATCTTGTTTCAATGTGTAACATTCGCGTAAATCTAAGAAACCATTATAGAATATAGGCCGTAAAGGTACATTGTACATTTACCTACTAGCGCCCTAATTATAATAATAAATGCCTATGTTAATGTAGCAGGTTAAAGCTCCTTAAGACTTGTCTGATTGTGAATGAAAATGAAAAGCTAGAAAATACTGTTTCCTAAAACTGGCTGGACCGATTCAAATGAAAGTAATTTTAAATACAACGAAAATTGAAATAAAATTTTATCGCTTATATAATCGGTAATATACAGTAATCATTTTAAATACGTATATTGATTATAAAATTAATAAATGTTAGATTTCACTTGAGGAACTTCTGCATAAACCCGTTAAACCCGTTGTTCTCTAGTGTAAACCGCTCTCCGAATCGGGTGATGGAATAAACAAATGCGAGTCGGACTCGGCGCACCTAGGGTTCCATACAAACCTGTAGATATATATACATATATATAAGTAATAAAAGTTCACCCAACACGACAATCGAATTATAAATAAATAAATACAATAAATAAATAAATAACACCCAACAGTCACATACATAGTCCTGACCCCACACTAAGATCAAGTCTTGTGTCGTGGGTATCAGGAACTATGAGAGACTTTTCGGTCTCACAAACACCCAGACCCGAAAGAAATATTTGTGGGCCGCACAAACATTTCTGTCGGTGCGGGGATCGAACCCGCGGCCTCTCGTTTCACAGGCGGCGTCTAACCAACTGCGCCACGGAGGCTGTCATAATAAGCGAGACGACAGTATCAAAATATCAAATATTTTACTATGTTAGGGGAAAATATAGATTAGAAGGGTTTAAAACGATGTTTTAGTTTGCATCCAGAATAATTGGAGATTAACAAGATTTTCAATAATATAAAACTACAAAATATAGCAATCGGCCATTTTGACAGAAACGCTAGTCACGACGGATGATGTCACGCCTATGTAAACCTGCCGCAAACATTACCGATTTCTTTAGAAATGTGGAATGTGAACTTTACCGGAACCACTTATAAGACTTTAGAATTCATTTTTATCAAACGAAATATGTTTTGTTTCGTTAACTTTCTTCGCTGCGCATAGACACAATTACATGTTTACCTAGGGGTGACGTTATAACGGCCGCCATGACACCTACTAGCTTCTTCTGTGCACTATTGAAAGATGATTAGAAAAATAGCTTAAAACTGTGTTAAACCTTTGTTAATTCTTGAAATATAGATTATTTCGTATATATGATATGATATATAATAAACGTGTATCCATATTATAGAACACGATTTTAAAATAATTCGTCATGACGAATAGGCATGCCTATTATGGTATTTTAAATTTTTATAATTATAAATAAAATATGTAATATATATTTACATCCTAAAATGTTTTTGACGTCTAGTAGTCTAGTATGTGAGATACATATATCAACTGTAGACCAATCGGACCATTATTAAAAAGTTCAACATGGCGGCCAAAATGTTAACTTCTAACTATCAATTTAAACTAACGGTGCGGTGCTAAAGATGCCTCAGATATCGATTTTTAACTAAAAAGTTGAAAAGGGCGGCCAAAATGTTCAATATCGGAACGAAGAGATTTAGAAAACGAATAATATATCCCCGTTTTTGCTAGATTTTTCACTATTGCTTATTGCTTAATAGCTAATGTCATAGCATGATTTTCAATGAATGTTGTGCAAATAGTAAAAGTTTAATAATATCTCCGTAGCTAAATAATGTTTTTAATCTTGAGAGATGGGATGGAATAAAATATAAGGTGGATAAAATTGGACAGAAGAATACAGGACGGATTGGATAAGCAATATAGAGAACGGCAGTCATGTTAAGTTGAAATAGAATATGTACTGGAATCTGTATTTGTACCCGGGCGAAGCCGGGCCGGGCCGCTAGTATATTCTGTCTAATAAAAGCTGAGGGTGCAAAATAGCGGGAAATTTAAAAAATCTAGCGCTTACAACCCCGAATATACTAGGAAATATCTAATCGATACAGCTGCAGCGGCAAGCGCTGATGAGAGATCCTCCTCTTGACTGCTATTGCCAACCCGCGATAGGGTTGGTCCAGCGGCGAGAGTTCATCCTGATGGTACAGGAAGTAACCGGGGAGTTCGCAGTTATCTGCGGCACGTAAATGAGTTTCGCTAATGAGAGCTAAATAAATATCTTGGGAACGCAATAAGCACTCGGAGGAAGTTGGTCTTCTTACGAAGACCATCCGCATTCCAGTCCATGACCCTAAGGGCCCTCTCATCCGAAGTGGGTGAGAAAAGAGGGCATTAGAAGGGGAGTGATATTCTCCCCTTTCTTGTGGGCCGCCAGCACCTTGTGCATCATCTGCACAAAAGAGCTGAGGTCCACAGTTCCCCCGTCGTTCGAGGGATTAACGATAAGAGTAAGCTTCTTTCCCGCTGCCGCCTTGATAGTATATTGTGCTGGTCTTGCAGCGGTGGGCTTAGAAGCGGGCTTCGGTTGGGCCGAGGCGGTGACACGAGTTGATTTCCCCGAGTCAGCCACCTCCGCCACGGGGGTGCGCGAGTGAACCGCGGGTGTAGGAGGAGAGGGAGCGGATTGGCCTTTCCTCTTCTTCTTCCCTCCGCGTTTCTTATTTTTACGTCCGGTTCTTGACCCGGACGGCGCGGCGCATTGTTGGGGGCCGCCATCAGGTTTGGCGAGTTGCTGTCGGCCTCAATAATCTTATGCCGCGGGGTCAGTGCCACAGTGCTTGTCTTTTTATTCTAAAGGCCGAATTCGCACCGCGACGTATTTATGTTACGACGGTGCGCATGCGCCCATGGGGCCCTACTATACTTATTCATTATACAGATACATTCGAATCGTATAAAAAACTTCGATCGTCCGAAGTTTCGATTTTCGTTTCGGATAAATATAGTAGGGCCCCTGCTCCGCTAATCTCGCTGCGACGGTGGCGCCACAAAGTGTAGTTCGTGGTGCGACAACAACTTATTTAACAATTCCTCTAAATCAGAATCACGGTTCGGTTCCTCTAAATCATCCGGTTATGCGGACGATGGCCTCTTGCTAATAGAGTCAAATAGTAGGTCGGGATTATGGAAAATATGGCAGACGCGTGTTTAAAATTAATATGTGATTGGGGACATCGAAATCGCTTACAGTTTGTACCACATAAAACGTTCCAATTACTTCTAAAAGGGACTTTAAAATCACCGCCGCGAATTAAATTTAATAATATCACTGTAAAGAGAAAAGAATCGGTTTGTTATCTTGGTTTAATTTTGGAAAGGAATTTTTCCTTTCTTGAACATATTAAGAACTTCGGGGAAAAGTCGAAAAGGAACTTTTTTGCTTTGACAAGAATATCGAAATCAACGTGGGGGCTATCTTTCAATACACTAAAAATCATCTATGGAGCAACTTACTTAGGATGTATTTGTTATGGGTCTCCCGTATGGGCTGATAGGGCTACTATCGGTGCTGTGCGAAGAAAACTGCTCCAGAGCCAACGTTTGGCGTTGATATTCTTGTGCAAGGCATATAGAACTGTTAGTACCGAAGCTTTGCCCGTCCTGGCGGGTGTACTTCCAGTCGATCTGGAGGTGCAACGTCGTGCCGCCATGTATTATTCAACTAGGGAGAATATGGATAAAAGATTTTTAACTGCTCGTGAACTCTTAAAAATCGACAGATTATTTAAACCACTTCCTGTGGTATATAGCGAATTATTAGATGAATGGCAATATAGATGGGAGGTGTCTTTGAAGGGACGGCATTTATACCAATATTTTCCTTGCATGCGTTGATCGTCAGAGGTGTGTCTTGGGATTTGAACCCGCGACCACCGTGAACATGTTGGCAGCTACGGCTGGTCCGTTTACCAACAGGCTATCACGCACTTTGTACTTTTACATGTTGATTAATATGCTTATTAACTTGACTAGCCAAAAAATAGAAATATATTATGTGTCACAAATTGAAGGCTGGTCGCTAAGTACCAAACATGTAGTATAAATTAATATAAGGCATTAGCCCTACACCCATCCATTTTTTTAAGTAGTTCAAAATAAGTGTTAATCGTAAAACCATCTCAATTTTACGATAATTCCAAGCAGTACAGCACAAATAAAACAAAAAATATGTAAAACATATTTATATTTATAAATATTAAAATATGTAAGTTATTGCCGTACTCAGACATTTAATGTCAATTAAATCATTACTTAGTGTAGATTCTGCGAACCAAGTCTTTATTAAGGAACGATTTAATTGACAAATTAAACGTCTCTGAGTGCGACCGTAAGACACCTAATACGAGCGTTCAAAATATATCTAGTTATGTTCACTTTAAAACATCCTTCAATGCGTCGCCAAGGCTGCCGTATTGCAGGCCGCCGTCGACCATGATGTTGGTGCCGGTGACGAGCCGGCTGTGCTCGCTGGCGATGTGCACGATCATCTTGGCGATGTCCAGGGAAATGCAAGGCTTGCCCAGAGGAATCGCCTTCTCCATTTGACTGAGGAACTGTTGGTATTCCTCTTCGGATTGTCCAGTCATACGCTGGTGGAATTTAGTGATCTGGAATTAGAAAGACACATTATAACGTCTTGAAAAAAGAAATGTTCTGGTAATAAAATACAACAATCTCAATTAATTATTGCTAGTTTTGGTGTGTAACGCAGCAAGACTAAAATAATAATGAAATAGTTCACCACGTTACTACAAATTTTCAAGATTCATTAATAATTTTGAGGAATATTTTTCAGGACTGATCAATAATTTTAAGAATATATAATTTATTTAAATGCTCAAATATTATAACGTTGTTAAACTCCCTTCACGACATTGACCGGGTATGAATTTGTTGCAATCTTTCTTACATTGTTGAAAAATCTGGATAATAGACGGTGGACGTGTAATGGGAAATTTAGGATTCTACTTACCGTCACACCAGGGCTGACTGTGTTTACCCTGACTCCTTTGGGACCAAGCTCAACAGCAGTCAAACGTGTGAAGTGGTCGAGCGCGGCCTGCAAAATACAAATTATTTATCAATCAACCATTGGTGAATTCTATTTATGATAGCAATTTGTTAATTCCAACTTAATTACGAAATTACTACATACGATTAAGTCTTTAGTCAATAAAAAATCTTTTCTGCAGTTTAGCGGTGTTGTGAGTGTAAATCATTAGCATAATAAATTTCCTACTATAGTAATTCTAGAAAATAGGTTTACCTTGGTTATAGAGTAGGTAAGAGCGCCCACGTTGCTCATGGTGCCAACAATGCTGGAGATGTTAACGATATTGCCCTTGGACTCGATGAGGGCAGGCACAAGCAGCCGCGTGAGGTTGTACACGCCACGCAGGTTGACGTTGAACAGTTTGTCGAACAACGCCATGTTGCCTCGCTCGATAATATCTGTTCCACCAGTGGCGGCGTTGTTTACTAACACGTCCAGCCTGAAAAAAATATAATACAGGGTATATCAAGACTGTTACCGAAAACGAGGCCGGTTGGTAGTTTCAGTGACTACAAACACGATGAAGCTAAAAAAATCGCTAATTAACGCGACATTTTCGTGAATTTTTAAATATCATGTTTGGGTGGTAAATCCATAGTATTTTCTAAAATAATTATTTAAACCCGTCCGTACCATAGCATCTTTAAAAATAAAAGAGTGTACACGATAGGAAACAAAAACAAAACAACTTTTTAGTTGCACTGTGTCTAAAATCACTAAACTACCACTCGGCTTCTCAGAATCTCAGCCCGGCTGGAGCTACCGACTTCTGCAGGTGGCTCTTGGATAAAGGATCTTTTAGTTTGTATGACCAATGGGCGGGCAATATGGGAAATTAGATATGAGGGCAAGATGGAATAGTTTGTTTGAATGTATTTGTTTTTGATGGTCATTAAATTCACGAGATGGAGCAAAAGAGACTCTTGGACTAAAAAAACGATTCCGATTGCGACAGATGAGTTAGAATTAAAAAATTAAGCTCGGTTCCAAAATAATATGAAATGAATATCAGAACATTATCAAAATTACGAAATCCTGCCTAGGTATCAACCAGTTTAAGCACAATGGATTGGTATCTAACAATTTAAAGCGTATAAACTTGAGTCTTCCATCTTGCCCGCTTTTCCCCTATCCAAAATGAAAACAGGTGCTTGGAGTTAAAAGGAGAAGAATGAGTTGGTAGTTACAGTTCGTAGGATATATGACTGACCTTCCAAAGTGATCCAGGGTCATCTTGGCGGTCTTCTCGCAGCCTTCGTCTGTACCAAGATCAGCGATAATTGCCAGCACTCTCACGCCGGGCTCCTTCCTGCATCGTCCTGCGACAGCGTTGAGGTTCTGTTTGTTTCTGCCGACCAGCGCGAGCTGAGCTCCAAGCTTGGCCAGCAACAGAGCTGTCTCCTCGCCGATGCCGGCGCTCGCTCCCGTCACCAACACTACCTTCTTAGAGAAATCGTAATTCATGTTTGCGCGACTTGTGATCAACTGAAGCCTCCTCCAACCTTGTCTTTAAATATAAACAAATTAGTTGTGCAACGTCATGTAATACGAAATAGAAGAAATAGAAACAATTAATAGATCGAACGTGATAAGAGCTACCGCGCACTGGTGATTTTTGTCACGGTGACTTTAAAGTGTTTGTCATTGTCACGTCACGTTTCCAAAGTGGAGTGCGCTCATGAATAGAGAGTGACAAAACATTTTCGAAATCGAAGTGTCATTTGCCACTATGGATTTCGAAGAGACGGTCGTTCTCTGTGAACTCGTGAGACTCGGGAGAAAAAGAAAGCGAAGAGAATACTGGGTAAACCCCTATTAGAATGACAGGCTTCTACGTGGAAAGTTCTATACTATGTATTATAAAATTGAGAACATCCTAAGATTTTTTTAGATATTTCCGAATGAAAGAACTAGAAGCTTTGATGAATTATTACGCACTTTAGGACCTGCATTGATATATGAAAATACGAACTTGAGATTGTGCGAGCTGAAGAAAGATTCTCTGTAACTTTGAGGTAAGTAAACAAGGTAAATTTTAAAAGATGTTTATTTCAATCAAAATATAATCTTAATATAATTTAAAATGTAAGAATTAATTTAATTAAATTGTGTAGTAATATTGTACTTCTGGCAAATATCGTAACCTTCGGAACCGTCATTAGAGTCAGCTGTAAACTGTGAAACATATGATTGAACACTATTCGGGGCTGAGTCGTCATAAAGTATCGGGTTTTGATTACGAGGAGATAAATTGACTGTGTGTATGTACCCAAGTGAAGATGGTTATGAGGACTCGCCCATGGCGGTGGTAAAGAGACAGAATATTTAGGATTGATTTGTAAATGAGGACTTGTAGATGGAATAGATACAAAAGAAGGGGATGAATTCGGCTGAGTGTTTGTGGCTATGTTGAGTTGGTTTTGGGGACTCGACCGAGGTAGACACACAGAATACGTGGGTTTGGTTCGGTAATTTTGAAGACTTTGTATATGACTTGTAGATGAATATATAGGAGCATAATTTCGCTGGGTGCTGTGGCAGTTTTGTTTCTGCACGTCTTGAAAAATTTGTAAAATTTTAATCTGTACTTCTAACTTATTTTCCTCCGGGACTGCTTTTAATAACGGCACCAATGATAGCGCAAAATGTTTTTCTCTGTCGTCACTCATTCGGAAATATCTAAAAAAATTCTTAGGATGTTCTCGAAGTATATAATACATAGTATAGAACTTTCCACGTAGAAGCCTGTCACTCCAAAGGGGGTGTACCCAGTATTCTCTTCGCTTTCTTTTTCTCCCGAGTCTCACGAGTTCACAGAGAACGTCTCTTCGAAATCCATAGTGGCAAATGACACTTCGATTTCGAAAATGTCTTGTCACTGTCTCTATTCATGAGCGCACTTCACTTTGAAAACGTGACGTGACAATGACAAACACTTTAAAGTCACCGTGACAAAAATCACCAGTGCGCGCTAGCTCTTATCACGTTCGATTTATTAATTGTTTTTAGTTCTTCTATTTCGACGCACTGCCGCAGTTGACAGTTGTTGCATATAACATGGATATGTATATCTTGAATGAAAAACTGTTTCATGACTATATTTTTTTCCGTGTAAAACACGGAATGATAAAGGCACTTTCTTCTCAGGGACTGTTTGATATCACTTTTTGACCGACTTCAAAAGAGGAGGTAATCAATTCGAATTTTTTTTTTCGTATTTTTGTTACGCGATTTCGCCGGCAATTGCGAACCGATTTTGAAAATTTCTTTATTATCTGAAAGAATGATATACAGGGTTGGTCCCATAAAAAATGGTGAAGACCTGATCAATATCTTTGGAGCTGTAGACCAAATCATTCTTTTCACATTAGGTTTAGTATAGTGTGTGAAAGGGACGTGTGGGGAGGGGGAGAATATATACAAATATAAATACTTAATATGTCCGACATTACATAACTGATTTAAAAAAGCTTTTCTTCGGAACGAATGAAATGTAATGTTGATCACATAAAATATGGTGGAGATCTGATGAACAAGTACATATCTAGAGAGCAGAACTCCAGATTTTGCAGAAACCCAATGATTTTTGTTCCATTAGGTTCAGTATATGTGTTTTATTAAAAAAAAGAAGTGAAGAAGGCGTAGAAGTGAGGGGGTGATGAATGATTACCACGCATAGGCGTATTCAATATCTCTGGCAGATTGAGCCGATTTTAGTGGTTTTTTTTTATAAATGAAATGACAGGTTTACATCAAAATCATAAAATTGGAATTATAAAGGATCACAATGATTCATTTTTTTATTTACATTAATACCTAATTTCATTATATGGTCACCTTTGACATCATTATAATGTTTGTGAAAACTAAAAATTAATAAATAAAATAATTTTAATTAAAAATTAAAAGACCGACTTCAAAGTGCACTACAAAATAATAAATAATATATATTTCATTATAATAGTACACATTGATTAATTTTCTTATTGACTTGACTAGCCAACAAATCTTAAATACGTAATATTTTGAAGGCGGGTCGCCAAGTGGCGAACACGACGAGTTACATTTACTTAAATTAAATTGTCAAACATCCTAACAAAAGTAATAAACATCCTAGAAAAACTCGCAAGTTTTACACGCAATATTAATTTGTCTTAATGTATATAAACTCACGCCCTTTTCCTAGAATGGGTAGGCAGAGATTCTCCTGGTATCAACCAGTACACCCACGTTACACCTTGTGTGTTTTGTCCCTTGGTGTGATAGAGGGCGAGTCTATCGCCATATCGGGCACAAATACTATAAATACTATTATAATGAAATATATATTATTTATTATTTTGTAGTGCACTTTGAAGTCGGTCTTTTAATTTTTAATTAAAATTATTTTCAATTACACTCTCAGATTATTAGAAAGTGGACATATGTTTAATTGCTTGTTGGTTGTTTGCTTCACTTAATTATAGTGAGATATTACAAGATTTAAACTCGTTACGTTCGGCCCTGGTCTCCCCATATACGTTTCTAATAACCATATTATCTGCAGATGTCAGTGGCCTCACTTCGATGATAATTTGTGTTCATAATATCAAACAATGTACTAACCCTTCAGTTTGAGAGTGCGAGAGAGCGCGTCGGACGTCCTTACTTAGTACTTACACTACGAACGTTACGATTCAAGTTTCAAGTGTATTATTGAATTAGTTTGTGTTGAAAGTCCTTACGAAACCGGTAAGTATTTTATTAAACTAGTATTTGTTTCAATGCGTTGAACTATTGGCAACGAATAGTCTTTATTTCGCGTAGTTATTTATTTATATTATTTATTTAGGGACTTCGATGTCCTTTTAGATATTGAGTTAAAAACTAAAACTAGGCATATTGGGAGTATCAATACGAGTAAAATTGCCGTTAAAATCGCGACATCATTGAAATTTCTTGGCAATTATGCGGAAAGATAAATTCTTAATTAAATATTAAATTAACTTAAAGTGCTTAATTTTCTTAACAATGATAATAATTTTCATCTTTTTTTAACTGGTATGGCACAATTACTGCGCTGCGTCTGATGGTGGTCCCATGCCATTTGATACAATAATGTCTGCCTGCTAAGATGCCTCTTTACACTATGGCGGAAGGACCCAGGATTATAGGTAGGAGGGAACAACGACGGCAAACAATTCCACAGCTTGACCGTGCGGCACAAAAAAGAATTTGCGAACCTCTTGGTTCGCGTCGAGATGGTGTGCACCATCATGTACCACCATAGGGCTTCGTAAGCCAGCAGTCAGCATACGTGGCTCTGCTAAGAAAAAAAGAGGCGGGGATCAAATTGAAACATTCCTCAGAGCATTCATGATGATATAGGCGGTAGAACACGCTTAGCGAGGTGACAGCCCTCTGTAACTGTAGCAACTCTAAGTTGCTCGTAACGTCTGCATCATTCGCAATGCGGATGGCCCAGCACTTGCTCAATAGTAAGTACTGGGCGGATCCAAGAGGTACGAACAGTATTCCATACCCAGCCAGATCTGCGCTTTATACAAGCGGTATGGCTGAGCGGACGTGACAGCCCGAGTTTCTATCATCAACGTGATCAGTAACTACAGGAGGTCTACTACTGATAAAATTTAACGCCAAATAACCTTTAGACCCAGGCCAAACAAGTCTAAATAAAACCACATTGTCAACTCTGATATCATAAGGGGCCATTCAAGTATTACGTAAGCAGATTTATTACAATTATATACCCCCCCATCCCCCTTGTCAGCAAAAGTAAGCAAAGCTCTTACCCCCTCCCCCGTGCTTACGTAAACATTTTTGAATTAATATACTTTAAAGTTTTTAATGATTCCTGAAGAAGTTATAATTCTAAAAATAAAATAACAAAAACTTTTTTTTGTTGCATTGTTTCTTCTACTCACCAAAACTACCATCCGGCTTCGTTTTCGGTTTTTGGCAGTCTTGAAATACCCTGAATATAACATATATCTTATATTTTCTAACTTTCTTTTCATAACATCCCTGTGTTTATCTGGGCAACTGTGTTTTGAATCTTCCTGTTAAGATTGTTTTGATGACGTAATCATCATCTAGACCCCCCTACCCCCCATGTCATCCAAAATAAGCAAAGCAAAAACCCCCCCGCCCCCCTATGGTGCTTACGTAATACTTGAACGGCCCCTAAATACAAACCTTAATAGTTTGTCGATGTTATCTTCTAACTAATATGTATCTTCTTTAGCATCCATACTAATATATAAAGCTGAAGAGTTTGTTTGTTTGTTACCAATCTCAGGAACAACTGGTTAATTAAAAGCTGACAAGTATGTTTGTTTGAACACGTTAATCTCAAAAATTCCTGGTTCAATTTGAAAAAATATTTTAGTATTGGATAGCTTACTTATTCGGGAAGGTACCAACTGTATCGTCCTGCTTTGACCAATAGGAGAAAAAGTTTCGAAAACGGGAAAAAATATTTCGAGAACTTCCAATTCGTAAACTGTTAAATTTACGCAACAATTTTATATGACTGCGTTGTTCGTCTTGAATAGTTATGAAATCAAAATCAAATTAAATAAAATAATTTATTTGCTTGTGACACATAGGTTTACATAGTTAGTAAAATGGTCATATTATTTACCGATCTGCCTGTTTGGCATACATTAATAAACGATTATAGGTAATGCGATACATTATGACATGAATCAAACCGACTCCTTGATACAATACAGAAAATCAATGAACAAGATAATAATAATAGTAATTTAGGTTAAGCGGATTTATTGTCTAATCTAAATTATAGAAAATAGTTTAATAAAATTGGTGTTATCAGTTCTATCATTTCACAGTCTTGTAGTTGCTTGATAACTATGTTAGTGGAATGTTTTATGAATTATCATTGAGAAAATCGTTTACCGAATAATAACCTCCTAACGCCCAAGTGCCTTTGAAATACCATAATCGAGTTCATCATAAACGCCCAAACGTTTTTGGGCCACGGCTTTGATTAACACCCAAAGACTTTTCTAAAATACATATTTTAAAAGTATTACTGTTTTGTATTTGTTTGAAAAGATAGGTAAATAAGACTACCACAACATAGCACTGAAAGTCTCACTTCAAATGGATAAAACTAAAGTGAAAAATTCAACTTAGGCTGTAACGGGTTTTACAATTATGTTCTTGAAAAAGGTCATATGGGCCATAATTAGTACGAGCTCTAAAAATCTTTGGGCGCTAGGAGGATAAACTTTGTCAATTAAAAACTGTTTTAACTTAATTTTAAATATATGAATATTGTCAGTTAGTTTGTGGTCATTTGGAATTGTATTATAAACTAGCTGTGCCCGCGACTTCGTCCGCGTGGAATTTAACAAAAACTTTATTTTTCTAAAATAAAAGATTTTTTCTAAAATAAATGTAGCCTAAGTTACCTGACATTTTTAGAATATTTTTAGACCATATAAATCAAAGAAACATAATGAGCTCATCGACCGCGTGTCATAATACCATATTTAAAAAAAACAACCTCATAATTTAAGGGTTTATTTTTTTTCTGCGGAACCCTAATTTGTTTTTCAAAATTAAAGTAGTCTATGTTACTCCCGCAAAAAATAGCTATCTTTCAGTGAAAGTCCCGTCAAAATCGGTCCAGCCGTTTCAGAGATTAGCCGGAACAAACAGACAGACAAAAAAAAATCTAAGGTCATTTTCTTTATAGGTACCGTGTATATAACGATATGTAGTTGGACATATTTTTTTATTTTCACTTTACAAACAGACACTTCAATTTTATTTATATGTATAGATGTATAGACTAGCGGTCGGACCCGGCTTCGCCCAGGCGCAGATAGCTTTTGAGTCCAGTATTGACTTAGCAACAACATATTATTTCGCGTACTAACTATATTTTTCTCGCGCGCCGTCAACTATATTTCCCGTCCCGTTATATTTATTTATATTATAATTTATTCTTAAATTTCTTTATATACAATATTTTGTAATTGTGATATTGATTCGTTGGTGGGAGAAGTGGAGGGAGGCGCCCGACGTGACGGCCGAATGCATGCGCGTGAGCTGCGCGCGGTACTGGACACTTGGACTTTATTTTTCCAAAATAAATGTAGCCTAAGTTACTCCTTATTATATCAGCTACCTGACAAAAAAAGTCCCGTCAAAATCGGTCCAGTAATTTCAGAGATTAGCCGGAACCAACAGACAGACAGACAGACAAAAAATTTTTAAAGATCATTTTCGGCACAGGTATCCTGTACATAACGATATGTAGTTGGACATTTTTTTTTATTTTCACTTTTAAAACAGACACTTCAATTTTATTTATATGTATAGAGGTATAGATAAGGTGGATAAAATACAGTACGAGATTGGATAAGCAGTATAGAGAACGGCAGTCACATTGTTTAAATAAAGTATGGACTGGAATATGTATCTGTACCCGGGCGAAGCTGGGCCGGGCCGCTAGTAGGTACTTAATGTTTTAATGCATTTATAGATTTTTTTTGTTATTGTTTTGGTAAGGCTTTTGTAATATATTTATTGAACATTTAAATAAGGATATTTTTTAAGGTTTAGGTTAATGTTTGGTTTTTAATAATAAGCTTAAGTTTGCGTTAGCTTGCGTCTGCACTAGGCTTGCCAGACGGCCAGGATTTCCGGGATTGTCCCGGAAATTTGCTTCTTGTCTCGTGTCTAATTACTATTAGAGCTTATTGTCCCGGGTTCTAAAAAATACTATATTTTTAAACGATTTTATTTAGCTCGACCAGTACGGTATTTATTAACAAAATAAAATAGGGACGAATGACATAGCAACGGCTTACGGCTAAGCTAACCCGCCGTATTATTGTATTTATGGAGCTTCCGAGAGACTTACCAAACGACAAAATATGGCCCTATTTCTTCAAAAATAACACGTCCATAAATTCAAATAATTTAAAGAAATTAGTTGGTTTCGTACTATCCATTCCAACCAACAATACATTTTGCGAAAGAATTTTTAGTCTTTTAAATAGTTTATGGACCAAAGAGCGAAACCGGATGTCCATAGACTTAATTAAATCCGAACTGCAGACACGCATAAATTTTGACGTGTCTTGCGCGGAAATTTTAACAATTATGCAAAGCTCTGACGGAGAAAAAATAATTGAAATGGCGAAATCGAGTGAAAAATATTTAAAAAAATAATTGTTTTACTGTTTTATTTACGTAACACCAGTTTTTTTAACGATAATTCGACTAATTTTTTACCAAAGATAAATGTAGTATGTTTTATCTTAAAATTTTAACTTGCATTAATTACCTAATGACTTCTAAACACATACAGTATGTAATAAAAGTATGTATTTGAAAATAAATGGGTCTTTTCTTTTCTAATACAAATATGAATCCATTGAAAATAAAAAAAATACACGAAATTTCGTTTTCCTAAGTTAAGGTCTCGGGATCGAGTCCCGGGTTGGGCAAAGTGAAATTGGATTTTCTATTCATTATCAGCCCGGTGTCAGGAATTTGTGCCCGATATGGCAATAGGCTCGCCATCTATTGTGGGACGGAATATATACGGCAAAATATGGGTGTCCTGGTTACTTACTAAGACACCTCTGCCTACCCCTTTTGGGAAACAGGCGTGAGTTTATGTATGTATGTATATTTTCTACTATGGCCACGACCCGACATTGTTGTCCTAGAATTGTCCCGGATTTGATAAGTTACTATCTGGCAACCCTAGTCTGCACGCCTTCCAAGGTGATCACCGAAAATCAGCGTTGTGGTGATTGTCCAGCCACGACGCGACGTGCGAACTTCTTCTTTATTTTTATTTATAAATAGACCTTTGTATATCTGTTTATGTATGTCGTTTTGAATGTTCGTGGCAAATAAAACTATTTTTCTTTCTTTCATCATGGGCCTCCTCTACAATCGAGAGTACGATTGAGAGTAGTTAGGCCATATAGTTAACGTGACCATACGTCCCGATTTAGGCGGGACAGTCCCGCTTTCAGGGAGTCTGTCCCGGTGTCCCCAGCAAGGCCGACATAGTCCCGCTTTTGCAAACAGACCGAACGATAAATAAAAAGTATTTCCTGCTAGAAATGCTTTATCGATCAACTACTGAAAACCGTTGGGTCGAAATACACCAAAATTTTCGTAAAAAAATCTTGATTTAACAAACTTTTCTACAATTATTGAGTATGTTATGTGTCTGCCTGGAAATCACGTCATTACTGGTGCTTTATAAATCGTGCCTATTTAACTATTTTGTGTTTAGTGCTATGATTATTTTTTGTTATTCGATCTTTTATAATGAAAACTTGTAAAACACCAAAAACTTTTTTATTATTATTTAATTCCACAGATGTCCCGCTCTGGCACAAAAAATAAATGGTCACGTTACATATAGTCCACCACGCAGCCTATTGTGAGTTGCGGACTTTACACACCAAATAGCGACTAGGATAGCTTATTAATTTTAAGCTTTTGATATATCTAGAGACCTGCTTAGAGTGCTAGGTGTTAATAAAATACGAGCCGTTCTTGATACGTCGATAAGGCTTAGCAGTCGGCAGTCGCATTCGGAAACCCTTAGAACAGAATAATCTTTAAATACTAATCAAGCCATGTGACTTTTTAGTTTATTTTTTACAGAAACACTAGTGTAATGTGCTATTAAGTTTGTTTAAAAAATTGTCCGGCTAGATACATTACATCAATATGCCTAACAATTAGTCCCGGTATCGTCTCGGCAGGACGACCTGGCGCGCGCTGGGGCGACGTTTTACAACATTTCCCGAAGGCATTCACACATTGCCTTTTATGGTGATATCGCGAACGGTGGCGCGGCACTGGTTATTTGGCCTACTGGAAGTCGATGTCAATTGAGTGCTTGTTATATATTTTGATAGCTTAGATCTCTAACTAAAATGGATTTTAATGAATATTATTATGTTTTCAGAAGGTTGTAGGAAGAAGCCAGGATGCTGCGCAACAAACTTTACGTGTACGGCGACGAGCACACCAAACTGCCCGCTCACATGCATTTCGGCAAAGAGCTGCTCGACAGCATGATGAAGTTCGAAGACATTGTAGCCCTCGTAAGTAACAGATTTGGTGAAATATACAAATAAAAGGATATATCGACACACTCATGAAAGCAATGCTGTGTTACCTACATCTGTACTAATATTATAAAGGTGAAGAGTTTGTTTGTTTGTTTGAACGCGCTAATCTCTGGAACTACTGGTCCGATTTGAATAATTCTTCTTCTTCTTCTTTAGAGTAAGATCCCAGAACAAAACGTCCTGGGTTCCCGCCTTAAGCGGGTATACCGGTTTCTCATCGGATTGTACAATATCACATGTAACTCCATCGGCCCTTTAGATAAACTTTAAACCCCTTTGTCCTGATACATCAGAATAAGCAGATTGTTTGAAAAGACGTAGTTTTTGCTCTTTTCTCTCATCAAAACCCATTTGAAGCGTAAAATCCAAATATAAAACTTATGTGGGCCTTACGGTAAATTCGATAAAATGTGATGGTGGCACTTCACATGGCTGTTTGTATTTGCTATTGGATGTTTGTTGTATTTGGCAAAATAAATGACGTTAAAAGCAAACATGCAAATAGAGGCAAATATGACAATCTATACTTACGTATTTGTTATTGGCCTTGCTTGTCAAATAGGCCAATAAGGCCACACTTTCTCAATTAAACTGACCACACATGGTAATTGTTTGCCAAATACGCCAAATACACAAATACAAATAGCCAAGTGAAGTGCCAGCATTATAGCTTTTATGCAAAATAAACTGGTTGGCATCCAACCTGTCCTTGTATGGTTATACAAATTCAAAGATCTGTAAGCCCTAAGGACAGGTTGGATTCGATGGATCGTTTAATTAAACGGTAATCGATATTTAACATCGAATTAAAATCCATTTTACCTTAGAGATAACATATTTTATTATCATCATCATCATCATCTCAGCCAGAGGAAGTCCACCGCTGAACATAGGCCTACCCCAAGGATCTCCACATCGACCTGTTGAAAGCGGCCTGCATCCAGGGACTTCCTGCAACCTAAGTCAGGTCGTCCGTCCACATTATAGGCGGGCGTCCGACATTATCATTATTGTATTTTAAAAACTTAACATTATTAAGATTAAAATATTTAGGGATACTTTGTTTCCCAATAAATTGGCAACCCTACCTGTTTAAAGCGAAACCAGACTGCATTCTTGAATTATAACAACTCCTGCCGTTCCAAGATGCTATATTAACGTTATCTGCATAGTTCATTGGCAATGCAGGTTTTAAATAGGTACAAGTTACGTATTTGCTTGATTAAATTGAATATTTATGGTCAATATGCAGACACTCATCTGCCTGAACAATAATATTATTATTGATATCAATTCGTATCCATCTAATTAATGCGGACACGTCTATATAGGGAGGTATATAAGGAGGTTTGGGCCTGAGACTCTAATGTGTCATTATACAAGTTTGACAGACTATTCTCTTATAAGCAATTCTACCACGTGGTAGAAAAGACGTTATAATATGTTACTTCCAAAAGTCTCAGCCTCGCGTATTTTAACTCGCAACCCCATTCTAAGTTCTAGGTTCTGTTTAAACATCGTTTAATTTAGAGAACTTCTTAATTATACCATATTTTATGAGTAGCCATAGCTATAGCCATTTTGCTATGTGATGTTTTTAAAGTATTCCGTTACAAAACTTGATATTACTGACATCTATCACATTTTATTTTCAAATAGTTTTTTTTCTTTTTTTTATTGCTATGAATGGCGAGACGAGCATTCGCCTGATGGTAAGCGATATGACCGCTCATGAACACTAGAAAAACCAAACAACACCTTGAATTACAAAGCAATGCTTGGCATTCCACTGCGCTCGCCATCCTGAGACATAAGATGTTAAGTCTCAATATGTCCAGTAGTTACTCTGGCTACAATGCCCTTCAACCTTCAAGTTATTTCTTTCAGATCAACGCAGAAACAGGCGAGCAGCTCACATATAGTGCGTTAGCCCAACAGACGATAAACGTAGCCCTCTCGCTCGCACGTATAGGTGTTAAAAAGGGAGACGTGGTCAGCATTTGCAGCGACAAGCGATCTGAAGTCATGGTCTCCATGATAGGCGCTGTGTGCGCCGGAGCCACATTCTCCCCGTGTGATCCTACTTATGGACAAAGTAAGTGAATTTTCCTCTATACTGGTAGAATAATTTGCAGCCTGGTATCCCAGTGGAACTAGCAACTGTGAATGTCAGTTAGAATTTAGTCTAGGGCTATTTTGTAAAAACAGAGTAGCATGCAATGCACGAATTCCCCACCAATTGGATAAACGAGAGTCTACAATAATGGTACTCAGTATGGTACAATATACTTTTAACTTGAACCAATTATGTTTAGTGGAAAGAAACTTAGCTTCTGTAGCTTTAGCTATGAAGGAAAACATCGTAAAGAAATAGAAGTCTGACAACAATACGCTGGCCAGAGTGTTTGACCTAAGCATTCCGAAATTCAGAAGTAATAAGTTGGTCAAAAAATACGTGCATGTAGGACATCCTCTTAATGTCAGCCAATAAGAAGGTCAGAAAAAGTTGGACCGGCATGGCACCACCATTTTTATCTTTTTGTAGGCACTCTCTCTCTCTCTAGGTCAGGACTATGTATGTGACTATTTATTATTTATTTTGTTTTAATTAAAAATAATTTATTATGGTATTTTACTGGGTAAATGTTTGGGAATTCGCCTCTTTAAAATATTGATGTTATTTTAATAACATCCAAGTCAATGTTGCTGTTTAAAATTCATATTATAGTGTGTGTCATGAAACGAATTTAATTTAAACTTATTTTATATTCCAAACATATTATATTACAATCGTCCATTTATAAACATATACTGACCCAGTAGCGTAACTACCTCATCGGGGGCCCGTGGCAAAGTTCATCAAATGGGGCCCTTAGTAAGTGAAAAAAAAATGAATATTTTTTTAAGTTGCGTGACGGACTGTTGGTAAACGTACCAGACGCGGCCGCCAACATGTTCATGATGGTCGCGGGTTTGAATCCGAAGGCACACCTCTGACTTATCGGAGTCATATGTTTACACACATTATGATCAATCACCAGGCACTATGACGGTGAAGGAAAACACCGTCAGGAAACAGGCATACCATAGCCTATATGGTATAACTACTCTCAATGGTACTTTCGATTGTAGAGGAGGCCCGTGCCCTGCAATGGGACTTATGTGGGCTGATACAGTACAGCACAGAATCTTTTAATAACATGATTTCATATTTCTCATCGGATTTCGAACATAAATATTTTTTTTCTATTTATTTGGTTTACAAAACTGGATACAATCTTAAACTTATATGTAATATACACGCGGTAACATAATTTGTTGTGATAAGATTATATCCTGCTAGATGCAAACACAGCATGCATCTCATGGTATCTTAAAAAATAATAGTTTAAAAAAACTAAAAAACACGCTTTATATAGAAAACCCAACTAAAAAATTGAAAATAAATTTTAATAATACTGAATTAAGGATAGTGTAAAAAATTAATAAGAAAAAAATATTATTTATTGTAAAAAAAGCGTGGGGTGCATGTTTTCAATACATACATACATAAACTCACGCCTTTTTCCCAGAAGGGGTAGGCAGAGGTGCCAGGGCACCCACATTTCGCCACTATGTTTTCAATAGATATAATTATTTTATCGACAGATATAAGTAGAAGGATTATCATTTTGATAATATCTTAAAAAGCACCCCACGCTTTTTTTACAATAAAAAATATTTTTTTCTTATTCATTTTTTACACTATCCTTCCTCCAAACAAACATACAAACATACAAACAAACATACAAGTGAAGCTAATATAAAGCGTGTAATATTCTGGAATAACGATTAACCAGTGCTTTTGGAATTTTACCAAACCGACAAACTTCACATAATTGGTCTGTTTTAGAAAAATCTTGTTGTTGAAAAAAAGTTGTATTAAATATAACGGTGCTTTAGGCGTAAAACAGTAATTAGCTCATTTTGTATTTTCGGACCCTTGGACTTATTTCACCATTCCTCTAAATCAAGATCACATTTTGCTAGTAACTGTTTTATTATGACTATCTGAGCTTGTTTATATGACCACGAAAAGCTAAGTTAGTAATATAGTAAGTTCTTGGCACCAAAAATATGTTTCAATTTTTTATATGGATTGTTGCTTCTCATGTAATGTCGAACCATGTAATGTGTAACCGCCATTGTTCATACAAAAGTCACGAATCCAAGTGAATTTTCGATGATTCGTGTCTCTATCGCATTAATTTTTTTTCCAGTCATCATAACCCTCAACTCAAACATTTTGTTTATTGTTATTTTTTATTGTCCATCGTTGGACATAGGCCTCCTCCAAATAGCGCCATTTCACCACGTCGCGTCGTCAGGTTGTTGCATCCAGCATGTAGTAGCGACCTTTGGCGAATCGTCATTCCACCTAGCTGGAGGGCGTCCTACACTACGTTAGCCCTGACACGATCTCCACTCAAGAGCACGTTTACTCCAACAGTTATCGGTTCTTCGACAGATGTGGCCAGTGCACTGCCATTTCAGCTTGCTAATCCTGTGTGCTATGTCTACAACTTTGGTTCTCTGTCCGATAAGCTCATTACGGATCTTATCTTCCAGAGACACCGCGCTTACCACGCTCCATAGTTCGCTGAGCGACCATAAGCTAGTGGACCACTCGTCTTGTGAGTGAATAAGTCTCAGCACCGTAGGTCGCACTGGTTGAAAAATATCGTTTTCAAGCTGCATAATGGTTTCTTAGATTTACGCGAATATTACACATTGAAATTAACGTATTATTTATTTATACTTTGAGGAAGAGGCTACGTGTCAGTACAGTACGTACAGTTCAGTTTCAATGTTTTCAAGCTGTTTGGCAAAGGTGACAAGAAGGCTCGTAGCCTCTTTCTCAAAGTTGTTTCTACCTAGATAAAGGGTCTGCCCCAGGTAGGTACATTTGAAACAAATTCGAGCTGGTGGTCACATACAGTGACAAGTCTTGGATCAAGGTGGTGATGGATCATTACTTTGGTTTTGTCGAAGTTAATTTTAAGACCGATTTTCTGTGAGACTGAATCCACAACGTCCAGCATCTGTTGCAGCTCCTCCAGCGATTCTGCCATCAAGACAATATTGTCAGCGGAACTTAGTCGGAGGGCGTTGGTTTATTATTTTATTATATACTAGCGGTCGGACCCGGCTTCGCCCGGGTGCAGATAGCTTTTGAGTCCAGTATTGATTTGGCAACAATATATTATATCGCGTACTAACTATATTTTTCCCGCGCGCCGTCGACTATATTTCCCGTCCCGTTATATTTATTTATATTATCATTTATTGTTAAATTTCTTTATATACAATATTTTGTAATTGTTATATTGATTCGTTGGTGTGAGAAGTGGAGGGAGGCGCTCGACGTGACGGCCGAATGATAACATGCGCGTGAGCTGCGCGCGGTACTGGACACTTGGACTTTATTTTTCTAAAATAAGGCTCAATTGCACAAACTAACTTTGCCAATACATTTAACCTTGAAAATGTCAATCCCATACATCAGCAAGGTCAAATACGTCTCAAATGTATGGCGATGACAATTCCAAAGGCAAAGGTATTGGCAAAGTTAGTTGGTGCAACTCAGCCTTAATGTAGCCTAAGTTACTCCTTAGTATATCAGCTACCTGACAAAAAAAGTCCCGTCAAAATCGGTCCAGTAATTTCAGAGATTAGCCGGAACAAACAGACAGACAGACAGACAGACAAAAATTTTTTAAAGATTATTTTCGGCATAGGTATCGTGTATATAACGATATGTAGTTGGTCATTTTTTTTAATTTTCACTCTTAAAACAGACACTTCAATTTTATTTATATGTATAGATTGCCACTGTCTCTTAAGAAGGGACCATTGGGTTTACAGTGTACCTTTCTCAGTCACAAATCGCTTTAGTAATAGTTTATAATATTTTTTTACACTTATTTGTAATATATGGACATTTAATATGGTCCACTCCTAAATATGGTTCAATTTCATGTTTGCTCGTACTTGTGGTTGTTCTGGGTCTGAATATTCTCTATCGTCGGGATTTGCTATTGTGGAATTTTTAGTTTCGTCCATTTAATTATTTCCGAGACACATCAATAAATTGCTCGTTACGAAAGTACTGACTTACTTTAGATTACTTTTTATTTATCGCTTCAGACTCACTCTTTCTCTTTCGTTTTTAACTAACTCTTGAAACCGAGGCCCTATCGAGCCAGGGCCCTGTCGGACTTGAGACGCTGTCGGACAAGGGCCCTGTCGGGCCGGAGGACCCGTGGCATTTTGCGCACTTTACCACCCTGTTGTTAACGCCACTGTATTGACCACAGAGCATTGATTGCTCGACCCGGTCATTCAACAATGATATATCCACTACTACTAAATATACATACGACTATAAAAGATTACCTCTTCGATCAAATATATACTGTTCGAAGCATTACCTAGGTATACCAAATTATTTTTGTATCATCGCGAATGGCGAAATTAGCAGGTCGCTTGCCAAATGGTATCGCTATGCTTCCATAAACATGTGAATGGGTGAATCGGATACAATAGGCCATGTACATTCATTGACGTCAAAAATATACAGACTGGTAATAGATACCTACAAATTAACCATCATCTTCATCACCACATATTTGTAACCATCGGAGTACAACTTCAAAACATAGATATGATCGCCAATAATATTTTTAAGTTGGGTGACTGAGTTTGTGCATTATTCCTGTAACACGTTGTATATATGGGATTCACTCTTTGTTGTCAATTTTTGCCGATGTTATTTCTGAGTAAAATATTTGTCCACAGTGCCACTCCAGCACCGCATAAACATATCTCGGCCGAAGGTGATGTTCTGCTCCGCGCAGGCCTACGACCAGCACATGGCCACGTTCTACGCGATAGGCTCCATCCAGACCTACATCATCTACGGCGACGAGCCGAGAGATGGCGCTGTTCTGTTCAAAGATTTCGTCACGGAGACGGCCAGCTACGAGGAGTTTCTCCCGACGCCCGTGGACGGCTGGCGGGACAGAGCCTTCATTATATTCTCGTCGGGCACCACGGGACTGCCGAAAGGGGTTCCGGTGACACACTCTAATGTTATGATGTATTCGTCGTACTTGAGCGATGAAACGTTAGTAGTCTACTCTTTAAAAATGAAATAGAATATTAATTAAAATGGTTAATGGTTAATTTTACACTTCAGTGCCATGTCACACATGATAATGCAATATATCATTCTCAAAGTTGGCGATTATGCGTTCGCCCACATATACGGAGATTGTCGAAAACTATACAGCCCTTCCCTCGTAGTACATTCTTAGTTCTCTTTTCATCTAATCCATTTGCTCTGTTGTTGGACCTATACAATGAAAATAAACCTCTTTTGGTTACATGTAAAATTGTTATCCTTCCCTAAATACTACGCGCTTACTATACACATGTTACAGCCATTTACAGTGTCATTTTAATATAATACAGGCCACGTACAGGCAAGCAAAATGTCGGATGCCCGCCTACAAGGTGGACGGACGACCTGGCTAAAGTTGCAGGAAGTCGCTGGATGCAGACCGCCTCCAACAGATCGATGTGGAGATCTTGGGGGACTATAATTAGCAGTGAACTTCCTGTGGCTGAGATGATGATGATGATTCATATAATAGCAGTGATTCATAAAGAAGAAATATAATGTTTATCGTTCGCGGTCAGGTTCGTGGGCATGCCAATCCTGAACACTCGCGAGTGGTACTACACGTACGGCATGATGCACACGCTGGGCTGCATGCGCGGCGGCGCCACCATCATATACACGCTGCACGAAAGCGAGCGCAACTACCTCGACACCATACAGAAGTACAAGGTCAGTCAACATTCACCCACATAACTCCTGACCCCACATAAAAGGGCCAGTTTCACCAGTTCCTGATAAAGTCCCTGATAGCTATCTGGCACTCATTTGCCAGATAAAATGTAAAATGCAGTACTTTAGCAACCGAATTTCGTATTTTATCTGACAGATAAAAAATCAGGGACTTTATCAGGAACTGGTGAAACTGGCTCTTCCATCCATCCATCCATCAGCCAAAGGAAGTCCACTGCTGAACATAGGCCTCCCCCAATGATTTCCACAGGGACCTGTTGGAGGCAGCCTGCATCCAGCGAGGTCCCGCGACCTTTACTAGGTCGTCTGACCATCTTGTGGGTGGACGTCCCACGCTGCGCTTTCCGCTACGTGGCCTCCATTCGAGCACTTTCCGACCCCATCGGTCATCAGATCTCCGCGCTATGTGCCCTGCCCAATGCCACTTCCACTTGCTAATCCGGTGGGCTATGTCGGTTATTTTAGTTCTCCTACGGATCTCCTCATTTCTGATTCGATCTCGTAGGGAAACCCCGAGCATAACCCTCTCCATAGCTCTACAAAAAACTGGCTCTTAGTCTTGTGAAATCAAAATCAGAATCTAATTAAATTAATACCTACACATTTTTTGTGATAATTCTTACAAAACATAAACTTGCAAGGTGTTTCGATTTTTGTGATGAGAATTGTATTTGTAATCACAACAAACCTTGTCTTGGTGTGAGAATAGAACCCACTGCTTCTATATTTCACAGACGACATTAAACCAACGGGGCCAAAGAGGCTGCGAACGTATAATTTATTAACAAAACGAAAATTATATCACGCATATCTACAAACATGCTATAAGTTTTATGGTAGGAGCTGTTTTAAATTTTCTATCTACACTTTGCTTTTATTTATTTTAGAAAAATAATTAATTGCACAACAATAAATTCTAATAAAGCTCATATATTATTAACAAGTCCATCACTTGAGAGTGATGCACTTGTTAATATCTTCCAGAGCCAAGGTACTACGCTCGTCATCCGTTACCAAGAACAAAATAGTAATCATTTTGTGCTACTTATTTGACCATTCCAGGCGAGATATCTCCAGTTATCTCCGACCATGGCAACAAACTTCATCAAGTCGAGAATACTGGACAACTATGACGTCACTTCAGTGGAGTACATACTGTGTTCCAGTACTCCCATCATGGGAGAACAAATCGACGCACTCAAGGATAGGTACCTAGTAGTTCTTGGTTTTTACAGCTCTAGCCGCTCTTAAATACTTACCTACCAATCCATATTCGGTTATTTCTCCAGTTGTATTTTTAAATCAGAGGATAATGTACCTTTGTTCAATGTTTTGGCTCCCACTTTCCTATGCAGAAAAATGTATAATACATATATTATTTGGGATAAACCAATAACGCATTAGCATTCTATTACATGGAGAGACAGTCTAGCTAAGGCTGAAGGAAGGCCTTGTATGTAGGCCGCTTCCAAACTCTGCTTAGAGGAGCCCTATGTTCAACAGTGGACAGCGACTGAACAAAGAAAGAGTGGGAAGGAAAGGAAGAGATTATCAACAATGTGTGTAATCAGGTTCCCAAATCTACGCGAAGTGGTGCAGCTTTACGGGTCGTCGGAGGGCGGCGTGCCGTGCTCCACGCAGTTCGCCACCAAGGGCAACAAGTCCGGCAGCGTCGGCCGCGCCTGCCCTTCATACGTGTTGAAAGCAAGTATACTGCTTGAAGTACCCTCAGCTTCTTTTAATTCAACGACAACGATTACAATGAATGTGTCGGGGTCTGTAATATTAGTACCAATATGGAAAAAATTCCGGTTACGACGTTACAAAGTAAAAGTTTAAAAGTATAGGTCCAAAATATTATTGGAATGCGTGGAAATCATAAAATATGTTTCAAATTCCGTATTCTTATATGTGATTTTTATAAACCACACACTGCTTTATTTAATCATAATTAGATCAAATAAGTTTACTTTTATGTGGAATTAACTTTTAAATACAACTTCCAGATCGTGGATTTAGAGACCAGACAGCCTGTGGGTCCGAACACGCGCGGCGAGATCTGCTTCAAGTCGATCGCCGTCATGAACGGTAACTATAGCAAATATATCTCTAAACCCTTACAATAGGTAGGTAGAAGCAGTGCAACGCGGGGCTATTGATCTCTATTTCTTGTAGCACCTCGGAAAATAAGTAGTTTTCTTTAAATTAAAATATTTGGTAAACCTTTACAACATATATTTAGTGTGTGAAGTCTACCATCCCGCACTAGGCCAGCGTAGTAGACTATGGCCTAAATCTTTTCAAACGAACTGTCGGTTGTAGAGATCTCCCGTGGTCAGCAGTCCAGTGCCAGTATAAACTGATACAGACTGAGATTGAAGCCAAAGTAGTCTGTTTGTAAATGCTAATGTTATTTTCAGAATATCTGGGCAACAGCATCACTGGGTACAAGGACGAGGAGGGCTTCTTCCTGACCGGCGACGTGGGCTACTATGACGACGACCAGTACTTCTACATCGTCAACAGGATCAAAGAGCTCATCAAGTATAACGACATATCGGTCAGTGCTTGTTAGATTATTGTACGGTATAGAGAGATATTCCCGCCCACACATCCACTGCAACTCCTGTCAGCTAGGATCAACAATGGCACGCAAATAATTCACACCGAGCTCCGGAGCTCGGCGAGTCTCTCAGGAACACTAGCTTATCTTTAACCCGCATCGAAATTAATCAGAAAATTAACAAATAGGAGGAGTTGGAAACAAATAATTGTCCACCATTGTACCAAAAGGTGCATAAAGTTGCGTGTGTGCTGTGTTTCTTTCCTCTTCCTATGTCTAGCTCTGCTGGTTTGAGTGCGCATATATAATTATAATTATAACTGATAGCTGAAGCATCGGCATAATACTTCAATGCCGTGCTCCAATCGTTGCCTCGTCATCTGTGAGCTCATGTGTGTTAGCAGATAGCGCCGGCGGAATTCGAGGCAATCCTGCTGCAGCACCCGGCGGTGCGCGAGGCGGGCGTGGTGGGCGTGCCGCACGCGCAGCACGGAGAGGTGCCGCGAGCGCTCGTGGCGCTGCAGCCCGGCGCGACCGTCACCGAACAAGAACTAGTCGCACACCTCAACGACAGAGTGAGTACCGTCACTACTGCATTTTTTTTATTGCAATGAATGGCGAGACGAGCTTGCCGTTCGACTAATGGTAAGCGATACGACTGCTCATAAACAGTAGCAAAACCAAACAACACCTTGAATTACAAAGCAAAGCTTGGCATTCCACTGCGCTCGCCATCCTGAGACATAAGATGTTAAGTCTTAATATGTCCAGTAGTTACTCTGCCTACAATGCCCTTCAATCCGAAGACAACAGTGCATTTACACTGCTGTTTGACAAGAGAAAAAGACATTGCGGTGGTACCTACCAAGATGGCTTCTCGCATATGAGAGACCTACCACCAGTAAAAACTGCCATATCTCATTAAACCGTCCCGCACCTGCAGATCGGCGAGGTAGTCATGACGCTGCAGCCAATACTCAGTGGTCGTACGTCTCGACGACAAAATAATAATAATAATAATAAGCCCCCCAAAATCCTACCTTACGTCCGAGTCGACCACCAGACCACGTGGGGGGCGGACATGCGTAACACTGAAACCTACGTAGCCAACAAGGAAAGGTAACCCTTATGGAGAACATGAATAATAAGAGATACAATTTGCGGCCGCTGCCCGGGGGTCGCCGGGGCGCATCTGGAGCCGATGCTGGATGCCACAGTATGCGAACCATCGGCGGTGAGGAGTTGAACAGGCGGGCTCCTACCGATAAAAATATGACAGCCGACATCATCACCCATGGTAGTTTATCATCATCAAATTCATCTATCAGTAGCCTTTTTCCGTCACCCAACTCATCCCCTAATCCCTTGGAAAATCGAAATACATTAAGATTATCATCATCATCTTCATCATCAATATCTTCGCCTGTTGATGTTGTCCTGGAGGCAAATGCCACTAATCCTGGGCCCACAACAGGCTCCAAACGTGCGAGAAAAAAATGGACAGATGATATGAATAAGTTCATATGGCGCACATACCTTATCATAACTAAGTTAGGATCTAATACTCGAGGGTACCTAGATACACTACACCGAGCATTCATCGAAAAATATCCAGAAATGGACGTTTCAAAACAGAGGGTAGGCGACCAGAGGCGAGCCATAGTAAATAATCGTTTAGTACCAACATCCATACTCACCGAAATAGAAACAGATGTAGCTAATTTCCTTCAAAATAATGATCAGCCACCTAATACTATTACACAGACTACGGGTAGAATGAGATGGTCCAACGATATAAATGAATCAATTTTACGCATTTATTTTGAAATTACCGAACTTGAAACTAATCTCACAGCCTACTGTAAAAAGATGCACGATAAATTCATAGATTTATATCCAAACTTATCCCATATTTCAGAACAAAGGTTAGCTGACCAAAAACGAGCAATAATTAATAATAAGATGGTCTCTGAAGGTAGAATACAACAGATAAAACATGAAGTCGAGATTCATTTGTTGCACACATCTACTGCACACTCAAATTTAAACTTGAATTCTAACGATCCCCAAGAGGTTTCCACACCACATACTCAAATACCAACCCAAATAAATACTTTTGATGAAGATGCAGATACAATTGCCACTGATGAACTACGCACACAATTACAAGCGAATACAATACATTTCCCGAGAACTAACTTATATCGCGTAGACTTTGATAAAATTAATCAACAGTTTGCTACAACATTAGAGACATTTAAACCTACTCATCCAACTGAAAGACCCTATATACCCAAACAAAGAACATCTAAAAAATTTGCATGCATCGTGGCATACATAAATAAAAATATACTGCCTAATTTCTTAAACGTGGAGCAAGATTTTCTATCTTTTCAAACAATAGTCTACGCAGCAGCTTATACGGCCGCCGTATGCAATGGTGCTAAGATAATCACAGAAAGGTCACCTCAAGAAAAATATAAACCACCGTGGCAGTGGAGATTAGAAAGTAAAATAGGAACCCTTAGAGCAGAAATAGCCCGTTTAACGCAATATTTACAAGGAAATAGAAGTCGAAGAATTATAAAAGCAGTTGAAATAATAAAAAACAAATATAAGATTCACGCTCAATATGATAGTTTAAATACAGAATTAGAACATTTTTTAGATACAATCAAACAAAAGCTAAATGCAGCAGCTAATAGATTAAAAAGATATGTAACTTGTACAACTCGTAAAAAACAAAATTTAAAGTTTAAAAATAGCGAAAGACTTTTCTACCGAGATCTAAATAAATCTGACAACAGAGACTCCAACGTAGACCATGTAGGAACACCCACTCCTGAGACACTTCGACAATATTGGGCAGCTATATGGGAAAATCCCCTGCAACATAATCCTAATGCTCACTGGATAGGTAGTGTTAACGAGTCAACCACAAATATACCAGTTATGGAATTTGAATACATTTCAATAGACTTGGTATTAAAAATAATTAAACACACACATAACTGGAAGTCACCGGGAACCGACAACATCCAGAACTACTGGTATAAAAAGTTTACATCCACGCACAGCCACATACACAGACACTTAAATACCTTTATAAAATCACCAGAATCAATGCCAGATTATATCACACAGGGAATAACGTATCTCCTACCAAAAGATAAAGACACCGAAAACCCAGCCAAATACCGTCCGATCACGTGTCTCCAAACCATCTACAAAATACTAACAGCTTGTATTAGTGAAATAATTTACAGTCATCTAAGTAAATATAATATACTTGCAGAAGAACAAAAAGGTTGCAGGAAAAACAGCCAAGGATGCAAGGAACAACTAACTATAGACTCAATTACCATTAATAGTGCTTACAAAACTAACCAAAATATCCATACTATGTTTATAGACTACCGTAAAGCTTTTGATTCGGTACCCCACACCTGGTTGTTAGAAGTTCTCGGTATCTACAAAATCCACCCGACCGTAATTACATTCCTAAAATCATCAATGCAGAACTGGAAAACTGTGTTGAAATTAAAATATAACTCCAACTCAATTATTACAGAACCTATTCATATACTCAGAGGAATCTTTCAAGGAGATGCCTTGAGCCCATTGTGGTTTTGTCTGGCGCTCAACCCACTGTCTCTTCTACTCCACAATAGCAAAGCCGGATACAATCTTAACCATACTTACTCTGAATACACCCTTTCTCATCTATTTTACATGGATGATATTAAACTCTATGCACGCAGTAAAGAAGATCTCTTCCGCTTATCGGATATAACCCAAGAATTTTCTGATGACATCCATATGCAGTTTGGTGTGGACAAGTGCAAAATTCTATCCATAAATAGAGGCAAATTACAAAATAACCGGTATATACTAGATTCTGGTGAAACCATTGAGCCCATGGATGAATACAGTACCTATAAATATTTAGGGTTTAAACAGTCTCGTAAAATACACCTGAAAGACACTAAACAGGAACTTATTAACACATTTAAACACCGCCTAACCTTAATTTTAAAAACACATCTTAATTCTAAAAACACAGTTAAAGCTATAAATACTTTCGCCATCCCTATATTGACATATTCATTTGGTATTATAAATTGGTCACAAACAGATCTGAAGAAACTGCAAAGAGTAATAAACACGTTTATGACGAAACATCGAAAACATCATCCAAAGTCCGCCATAGAAAGATTAATTTTGCCACGTAATGAAGGAGGAAGAGGATTAATAGACATACAGAATCTGCACAACAAGCAAATAACAACATTGCGATCCTACTTTCACCATAAATCAGCTCATTCACCTCTACATAAACAGGCATCCTATACAGATATTAAACTCACACCACTAAATCTTCATGATACCCAGATTCAATCTAATGAAATAATTACTGATATACACCAGAAAATTAGGAAATGGGCAGAAAAATCACTGCACGGAAGACACCGATCCGACTTGACTCAAAACCACGTCGATAAAGAAATGTCGAACGAGTGGCTCAAGATAGGAGAACTGTTTCCCGAGACAGAAGGTTTTATGCTGGCAATTCAGGATCAAACAATACTTACACGTAACTATAGGAAATTCATCATTAAAGACCCAAACCAAATTTCAGATGTGTGCCGACATTGTAATTCCGCTTCAGAAACAATCCAGCATATAACAGGCGCGTGTAAATCTCTAGTCCAAACGGACTATAAACACCGGCATGATCAGGTGGCTGCAATCATACACCAACACTTAGCTCACCAATATAAATTCATAAACGAAAGAATTCCCTACTACAAATATAAACCAGCGACAGTATATGAAAATAGTCAGTGTAAAATCTATTGGGACCGGACGATAATCACGGATAAAACTATCCACTACAATAGGCCAGACATAACATTACATAATAAACTAAATAACACCATATACCTTATTGACATAGCTGTACCGAACACACACAATATACAATCTACAACATCAGATAAACTTACAAAATACCAGGATCTTGCAATAGAATTAAAATCCCAATGGAGAGCTAGTACAGTTCATATAGTGCCGATTATCATATCTTCTACAGCAATAGTGCCCAAAAACCTGATTCAAAACCTAGAATTATTAAAAATACCTTCCTATATTATATACCTCCTACAAAAAGCCATTATTTTGAACACTTGTCGAATTACCCGGAAATTTCTATCATCATCAGCTATATCGTCCTCGTTTACTATTTAACCTGATGTGCTTGGCTACGGCCCGTATATCAGGTTTATTTTACCCTTAAATGGAGATAAAACAATTTAAAAAAATATATAATAATAATAATATATCCTTTATTGCACAAAGTAAAAAAACAATACAATGAAGAAACAACACAATAATAATAGTACAAGAGGCGGCCTTATCACTCTAGGTAATTTCTTCCAGGCAACCTTTGGATGGATATCGAAATAGGAAAAATGAGCGGGCAGTCTAAAGTATATAAAATAGTCATATATATAATATATACATACATATATACAAATACATACCAACAAAATATATTAAAATATACATACATACAATTTACCATATACATAAATATATATACCTATCCTAACATTTACCAGAGAGGCGAATGGACAAGATATTCCTCAGCTACGCTCTAGTTGAGAAAGGGAATGGTCTTTAATCATTTTTTTAAAAGACGACAGTGTTCGTGCCCGTCTTATCTCGGCTGGAAGCGAGTTCCACAGTCGGACAGCTTGGACTGCAAATGATTTGTCCATGAATGCTGTGGAGTGCATGGGCATTTTCAGTTTTAGGTTCTCCGACGACCTCAAGGATCTTGAATGTGAGTCGTGAAGAAAAATGAATCGTTCTTTCAAATAACGGGGCGTGAGAGGATTAAACAATATATTGCATAAAAGTGAAAGAATATGAGTATTCCGACGAAACCGGATGGGTAACCACTTGAGCTTAGTACGAAATTCAGAAACGTGGTCATATTTGCGAAGGCCAAATATGAATCTTATACAAAAATTCTGGAGACGCTCAAGCTTATTAAGTTGGTCCTCGGTGAGATCAAGATAGCTGACATCGGCATAATCAAGGATGGGGAGAAGGAGAGTTTGCGCAAGTGAAATTTTCGTGGTAATGGGCAGAAGATTGCTCAACCTTCGCAAGGACCTTGCCGAGGCAAACAGCTTTCTGCTAAGTTCACGAAGCTGCGGGCCCCAAGTTAAGGATCTATCAATGAGCAAACCTAGATTCTTAACTGTGTCGCTAAATGGGATGGAGGTGCCATTACAGTAGACGGTTGGTAGTTGGTTCCAGTTTATATTTGAGATTTTTCTGGAGCTGCCAATAACAATTAGTTGTGTTTTGGATGGATTTACCATTAATCCATAGGTCTTGCTCCACTCACAAATCAGCTGTATGTCTGAGTTAATTCTCGCAATAGCGTCAACCATCTTATCCAAGGGCGCCCGGGTGTAAATTTGGAGATCATCAGCGTATAGGTGGTAGGAAGAACAGAGATGATTGGTTATGGAATTTATAAAAATTGCGAAGAGTAAAGGAGACAGCACGCCGCCCTGTGGAACGCCAGCAGATACAGGGCACCAAGAGGAATAACTATCCTCAACCCGAATGCGTTGCCGGCGTCCAAACAGGTAACTACGAAACCAATCAATTGCCATTGGAGATATGTTAAGAGAACGTAGTACACCAAGTAACACATCAAAATCGACAGTGTTGAAGGCGTTGCTGAAATCTAGCAATGCTAGGACTGTCAGCTGTCCTTGCTCCATGCCAGATCTGATGCCATCCGTAATATGAGTCAGAGTGGTAGTTGTACTATGCCCAGGACGAAATCCCGATTGGAGAGGATTTAAGAGGTTGTTACTGGAAAGGAAATCGTTAAGTTGGGTATGGATCAGGCGTTCGAGGACTTTGGACAAGAAAGGTAGAATGGCAATAGGGCGAAATTCAGACAGTATAGAGGGCTTAGGTTTTTTAGGAATGGGGATTATGTGGGCTTCTTTCCAAGCAGTAGGAAATGATCCACTGGAAACGGAATAGTTCAGGATGTGGCAAATGACAGGAAGGATTTCGTCTAGGATAGGAAGAATCATATTACGGCTGACACAGTCGCTACCCATAGCATTTGATGCGATAAGAGTAATGGTTCTCCTAACATCACAAGTGGCAAATTGTTTAAATTCGAAAGCTGAACATTGAGGAGTTTTAATGGTAGAAAGATGCTTTATAGTATTATCTTTGGTCTTCGTGTCAAAATAAGATGCAGAAGAGAAGTAATTATTTAAGGAATTTAAATCAATGGATTTCGGAATTGAGTCTTGTGTAGGTTTACCCACTCCTAATGCCTTCAGAAATTTCCAGACTTTAGCTGGATCTCCGTTTTCAACTGAGTTGTGAATATGTCGGCGTTGAGCATTCCTACACACCTTACTGCAGTGATTCCGAATGGCAACGTACTTAAGCCAATTTGATTCATTGGGACGACGTTTATACTTGGACTTGGCTGACGCTTTTTTACACAACAGATCTTTGATTTCATTAGAGAGCCAAGGTGACGGAAGATGTTTTATTTTGATTATACAAAATTAATAATTTACTAGTGGTAGGTGTCTCATATGGCTGTCTGGGTAGGTACCACCGAAATGTCTATATCTCCCGGATCCATCACATACAGCGAAAATTGTAGCTATGCTTACAATACCGTAAAATCACCAAAAGAACTATGCGTCAAAAATCGAATACAAAAAAAACGTGCAGTACAATGTCTTGTGAATTTAACCTAAAATTATTTTTCCAGGTGACGTTTAGAATGCGTCTTGCTGGCGGAGTGAAGTTCGTCGACAAGCTGCCCAGAGGCGCGGGCGAAAAACTCGACCGGAAAGCTCTCAAACAAATGCTGGAAGAATGATTACAGCTCCTAATGATATCGACACAGATAATTATAAATAAATTTAATTTATATATATTTCGAAACTTATAGTTTGCTTGTTCTCCTGATTCAAACATTTTTAAATTGTTTGTAACTCATGTCAATAGAATGATAAAGTATTTCCCACCATGGACGTATTTACTCAAGGGCCAGAAGGACCATGGGCCGGGGCTACAGCTTGTGAGGGGCGCCGCAAGCCGCCCCTTGTTCAGGTTTTTTTACTTTATATACCGAAAAAAAAACTAAAAAAATCTGCCTTATCAATAAAATAATCATAAAACAATTAATAATGAAATTTTTATATTAAATAAAACTAATTTGATTCTCTGATTAAAAAGCGGAGCCGGCGGTGAGGTGTATCCGCCGGACTTTGACCCTCGTCGCGAGTTAGGAATTCAGGGCTAGTCGTTTTGGCTCTTAGCCTCAGTATAAGAATGTGCTTACGCTCCCTGATTAGCTTATTCATACTTTCTCCTCGATATCTCTTTTCGTGAGGGTGCCCCTTAAGTCCCACAGGGCAGGGCGCCAGGTCCAATTGTTACCATTGAACCGGCACCTTCTTATCCAACGAGTAGTATTAGTTCTGTCGCGATCCTACTCCACGCTCTCTTTTTGTGACCTCACAAAAAGAAAACATCACTTGCCACGACCTTCGATTTCCGACAATTGTCACAATAAGGGCCGGGATTGTAAGGTCGTCCCCAATAAATGCGTGGAATGCTCTGCGTTCTTTTCCTCACGCCAGATAGATATCCGGATGGATCCGAGAAGTTTTTACACATAATGGACTCCTGTTTCTGCGCCACTCTCCACAGGCGTAATTTCCAAAGCAGAAATGCCTGGACAGTACTTGCGTCAACCAAAATCAGTACACCATGGCGCCTGTCCACTGGTGACGGATAGGATGCACTGGCTCGACAAATCTAGCACCGGCACTGGAATTTTTCCAGTATGGTTTGGCGGCTGGGCGCCAGTCATAACGCAAGCCGTCTAATTGGGCTGGGCGGTACTCCCTGACCAGGACTGCGCCAGGACACGATGAGGCTTGCGTAGCAGAACCACACCTCGGACGCGTAAGACTCACCCCACACTGGGCAACCAATAGCCATACTAAGCCATGGACCCCGCAACACCCACATATGTAACTTTCGACAAGGGACGCCTGATTAAGGAGCAGTTAGGGTAGTATATGGGCTTAAAAACCGAAAAATGTGCACGGAAGCCCCATTGTCTATCAAGAAGAATCCCAAGACACTTGAATTTCGAGCCGATGGGAATTTGCATGCCCTCAACTACTATTCGGGTCTCAGCAGGTAGCTCTGATCGCCGTGAAAGCAGATAGCCATAGGTTTACAAGGACTCCATTTTTAAATTATAATCACACAAGATCGTTACCATTGTACTCTTTTTTTCCAAACTCGCATAATAGTTATTACTTCAATAAAAAGTTTAAAATGGCAGCCATTATTTTTCATTCTATCAATTTAAAATATCGGAACGAAGGACCCCTCAGATTCTCAGATCCTGATATCGATTTTGAGACCAATCAGACGACGAGCACACAGCGCTCGCCAACGGAAGTCTGCAAAACGAATGACATTTCCTCCTTCTTACTTGATTGTTCCCTACTGCTTCCCCCCTATTAGTGATAGCGTGATGAAAATCTGCAGCATTCCTAGATAAATAAGTTATGCAAACAAAAATAATTTTCAAATTCGAACAAGTAGTTCCTGAAATTAGCGGTAACAAACAGCTTCATATATTAGTATAGATTTTATCAATGAATTATTTTTACTTTATAATCAATAATTTCATAAGTTATAAACCTACAAATAAGAATTAAGAAATGGGCAAAACAATTTGTGATGGAAAATTAATTGCTCTACAAAAACGTTTGTTTTTTCGAATAAATTAAACTCTTCAAAGATAGTCAACACCAAACTTACATTACTATTGATATGCCATTGATATTTATTAATACTATTGATATTTATAGAAAAACAGAATATTTCTAGTTAATTTTCGGAGCGGCAAAAACTTCCGGCCTGGGGGGCTTAATTTCGAAATACGCTACCTGCTATCCTCAATTTATCCACACATCATAATTTAATTAAAATGGTTAAATTTCCCGTCGTCATATGCTACCCTTAATTTATTAATAGATTCAAATATAATAAAAAACCCATGGTGGTTAAATTTTTATTGAAAATAACTGAAAATATTCTACGAGTAACATAACTACGTACTTACATTAATATACATTATATAGATACTTAAAAGGGCCTAACGAATCACAATTAAACAGCCTGTAGTTTGTACATACATAACCTGTGTAACATATACAATATAATTGCAATGGTAGATATTTTCTACTGTAGTGGAGAAGCAAAAAATAATTTTGAAATAAGGCATTCTGGTGGCACAGCCTTTGATTAAATAATACAAAAATAGAATAATCTTTCTACTGAATAGTGGAGTATTTAGCGGCCTTGGTGTTCATACAGCCATCTGATTGCGCAGCCTGTAATTTCTATGAGTGTCATACAAAATATAATGGTAGCATTGGTAGAGGTGTCTACTATATGCTGAGAGTATTGTGGGTGTTTAGACGGTCTTCTGGAGGTACTCGTCGTAGATGTAGAGGCCGAGGGACAGGTCTTGTCCGCTGTTGGCCGCGACGAACTGCTTGAGGTCGGTGGTGTAGCCGGCCAGGTTGCGGATAGTCTTGGCGTGGTCCTCGATGAAGTCCTCCTCCAAGTATTGGGCAACCTGGAAACATAAGTTGTGAATGTAATTTCGCAAAACAATGATAGGTTATATGGCTTCATATTAATGGGCATTCGCAAAACCACGAAACAGTATCTTCAACTGGTTCGTGTCTACACATAATATTCAAACAGATGACAGATCCTATATATTTATGCATAGATAATAAAGATACTTATCCCTAACTCATACTACAGTACGATGAGCTAGAAGAGTAAGGAGGTGGAATTATACAAAACCAGTATATAATAAACAGTTTCCGTAATTTTCAATTCCACTTTTCCATCCATTATCATAAAACGTCGCCTCAACCGAGATCCTTACGACTCCCAAATGGGTATTAGTGCTCATTAATGCTAGCTACACTTATTGAGCCACAAACAAGCCAGCAACTAGTAAGCGTGGTACCTCGGGATCGTGCAGGTGCTGGCTGTTCCTGGTGGCCTCGCGGTGGATGAAGAAGGCGCGCTCGGCGAGCTCCTTCTGCGTGTCGAGAGCCTTGGCCAGCGACTCCAGCTCGTGCAACTCCACCGTGTAGTTCTTGCGGTCCATGGACTTCTGCGTGCTGCGCTGGTCGAAGTTCATCTCGTCACCTGATGACAAAATCCTTGCTAACTTTAACCCGCATTTTTAATGAGTAATATAAAGAAAAGTGGTATTTTAAGGTTGCATCGGAGCTGCAAATCACCTTGACGCGTAGAGATTGTTATAGGACCAAGAGTAACCATCAGGCAGAAATTCCTGAACTGAAACTAGTAAGAAATCACTAGAACAAAATTGGTTTTTACCACAATATAAATGCTAGACTACAATTTAAGATTGCCAACCTCTCATAGTGATATGCTTGATGAGGTCAATGGTCTTCTCCCAGGCGTCGTCCGATAGTTTCCGGAACAGCTTGCTGAAGCCGGCACGGTTGGTCTTGTAGTTGTTAAAGTAGGAGGCGGACAGCAGGTACTCATAGGAGCGCTCCAGGTGCAAGTTGGCGTACGCCTGCAGCTCCTTAGCCACGTTACCGTGCTTCGAATACTCCGCGTAGATCGCGTTACAGTTTGGCAGCCCTGCAATAACATACTAGTGTTGCCAGGAAAGGAAAATACCCGATTTATGCGTAATTTAAGAAATGAGAGATTTAATGTTATTCTCAAAGATTTATGTTAATTAAATAATTCTTTAGTGTAAATGTTCTTGAAAGAATCTTTAGCAAGTATCTTATTATATAATTGTCTTGAAATGTCTCTGAGAGCGGCAACTAGTCTGCTAGTAAAGTTGCTGCATATCAAGTTAATAATAGCCTGTTTATTGCACTAATAATGAATTCGCCCAACTTTATTATATTATTCTTTAGTACAGTTAAACATGATTCGACAATCTCTTATAAAATAGTAATAACCAAGAAGTCGCTGGATGCAGGTCACTTCCAACTGCTGTCGGTGGAAATAATTAGGACCCTATTTTCAGCATTTAACAGTGGACTTTTTTAAAATGAATTTTTATGGTTATGATTGATGGTGATATAAGTTTTTAAATGCACAGTAGCACCGACTTGACATGCACATATGTAAAATGAAGGCTTCAATTCACTTTGAAGCCACTGAACAATTTTATAATTTTAACTGCTTTGCCTATATTTAGTGGATAGAGAGGAAACAATGGAAAAGGGATAATTTAATGATCTTCAGCAATCTTAGAATCTCAGATATAAATGAAAATTAAACAAAAGCTGTAGTACACATGCAACAGACCTTACTTTCAAATGGTAGAATGGCTGGGAATAAATAAAGAGACACTGACACATATGTCTGATCCAAACCAAGACTTGGTGTCTTGTGCCATAGGCATCAGACAGTGACAGATCATTTTAGGCTTACAACTTCAAAACCCGAAACATAATATGTGTAAGTATTACGAACAGTATAATTTTACTCAACAATAAATTAGTTAACTGTAGCAATATTGAGTCTGTGGTGATCATTATATTTGTACTTTTTTCTTTATGTATTCTTGTTGTATCAACAAGCTATTATTTAAACAATGTTGCTCAGTTTTCTTCCATACAAAAAACTTTTATTTTTATTTATTTCAATAAAGGGACATTATGCAATAGTCAACCACAAATAAGCAATATGATAGAATGACACAATGAGAGCCCAAGACCCGGATATAGAAAACAATTATGTCTACTTACATTGTTTTCGAACTGGAAGAGATAAACAATACATCATATAATAAATAAATATTTTACTGGGAGTGAGGAACAAGGGTTTTACTAAACAATTACACATTTACATTTTAATTACACAATACACAAGGGATACATACAGAGGAAAATACATGCAATAAAAAAATAGATATATTTTAGGAAGTTAAATGATTACGGTGATATTAAGAATAGTGATAAAATTATCGATGGGATTATCTTAATCTACCGAATTTCAAAATACAATATCATTACATTTCGAAGTTTCTAAGTTTTGTGTAAGTGACACAAATGACCTTGATAAAGGTTTTTACTTGTTCATCTCTTTGTAAAATTAATGACGATACAAAAAGATAATACTAACTAAAGATAAAAATGCTAGTGTTTTTTTTATCTTACTTCGCAACAACAAAGCCTGTTGAATTTGGTTTAACAATAAACCAGTGTTGCCTTGTTTCAAAAAATGAAAAAACAGTTGTATATTTTCAAGCAGAAAAAAAAAGACATTTATTGTTAGCCTGGAATATTTATAAGAATAAATCCACAATCCTATAGATATTAGATATAATGAACGAAAAATGACTAATCTAGTAGATTAGGTCACACACTGAAAAAATTATGTAATGGGAACAAAAGTTCTCACTTATTCAACAAATGTATTTCAGACTATTAAAATAAAAATATAAATTATAATAAAGGTGGCCATAGTTGAACATAGCCTTCTAGAACAAGCTGCAAAGTTTATTAGAAGCACCCTGCATCCAGTAACCTATATACATTATTACATCAAAAGTAAATTCAAATGGAACATAAAACCAAAATAAATTGCAACAACTTATAATGGAATGATACTTTTCATCATTTCTATTGGTTGCTCCCATCAATTCTCTAATCAGATAAAACCAAACTATATGTCAATTCATATAAGATCAGATTTATTTCAAAACAAAGTTTATTGTCGCAACAAGAGATAACTATTTCTACTTGTTATATCTGGACTATGTAGAAGAATAACCTAGTTGATACACTTGCTTTGACTCTGTGCTCCTCCAATGCAAGGTAACTAAGCCTACCAAATATTTATACAGTTGTCTTAGAGGTCTTTCAATAAAATAATTGTCATAAATAAAATATGGTATACAAAATAAAGGCAATATGAGTGTAGTATGTATCTATGAACTGAGGATAACTTACCAAGACTGTTGGAAGCTTGTGAGCAGTCAAGAGCCACATCATTGTAGCAAGTGTCAGCAGCCATTGCTCCGGAGAGAGCCAGCAGGCAGGCAACGAACAATGCAAGGGGATTCATTTTTCTGAAAACTAAATTGTTTTATTAGAGTTATTGATTTGTTTATCTATACATATAAATAAAATTGAAGTGTCTGTTTGTAAAGTGAAAATAAAAAAAAGTCCAACTACATATTGTTATATACACAATACCTATACTAAAAATGATCTTAGAATTATTTTGATGGGACTTTTATTGTCAGGTAGCTGATATAATAAGGAGTAACTTAGGCTACATTTATTTTGGAAAAATTCTTTTATTTTAGAAAAATAAAGTTTTTGTTAAATTCCACGCGGACGAAGACGCGGGTACAGCTAGTCTTAACTAAATCTACACTGCATAAACTTGTTTAGTTTGCAATGGAACGAAATCAGTAATTACAAAACGAAAACATGTCAGCACTTTTTTATGCAATCATATAAAATGGAACAGTCATAATATTTCACAATAACTTCATGTGTAAAACAATATATCCACTGATTTATTAGGATAAAATCATGAACATGATAATTTCCCTGTTTTATGCAAACCCAATGACTACTTTGTTTAATCCCCTCAGGGCATAGGCCAAAGAGCAAAGAAACAATTGGAGAAAAATAATTGAACATGTGCATTCATCAGTTTAAATGACTCAATAAAACTATTTTTTTTATTATTTAATTATTTAATTCAAAAACTTTGTTTCCTTTATATACAACACAAAGTAGATTTTATATTTCTCAAACTTAACTAGTCAGTAATAAAGTATATATATAGAACATGATAGTTATAATATTTTCATTAATGGTGCTTGTTAGGAAGAAAATATTTTTTGTCATTGTAACTATACTTATGCCTTAATTTTCTTAAGATAATAAGCTTTAAATTTATCAGCTTTTTTATTACTTATCACAACATGAATTAATCCGATACCTTATCAAGTATTGTATGTTTAACATGTATTAAATACTGTAATGCTATTAGCTTTGATTTAATATTATTGATTAAGATAAAATGCTTTTAAACTTAATCAATATTGTCTCTTAACACATCACGGTAACTGTATTTGTTTATAGTGATAATAAAATATGAAGGAATTTATTGGGTGTTCATTTTTTAGACCCTGACATCATTAAGTGATTGTTAAAGTCCCATAATAAACAAAAACATATAAAGTCTGGTTATAAAGGAACAGTAACCACACAAAGTTATTTTGTATTAAATTGCAAATTATTAAGAGTAATATTAAAGATAAACTTTATTATAATTTTAACTGCTATATTACAAATTTTGAAATCCTAAGAATGATGATAATATATGTAGGGTACACACATTGACGTAAAATATTATTTTAAATCAATGGGTACACATAAAAGAGTAATTAGTGTACAAGTACAGTTTCAAAATATTATCTTTTAAAGGTAAAAAAAAAGTTATTTAGAATAAATATTTCATTTCTTGTCTTTTTTAATAACATAGTGTTAATTAAATGGAAGAACATCTCTTAAATTATTTTGTTATTTCAAGACAAATCACTTATTTTAAAAACAAAAGACATTTTAAGCTATAGTAACAGGTTCACAAAACTTTTGTAATTATTTTTACAAGGTGGGTATGCAAATTGTCTAAATCAGTATGTTTTCTCTAATTATTGTTTCTTTTGAATAATATGCATTAATACACTGCGGAAATAAAAGGGGCTTATCATCATCGAATGCAGATTCAAAAAATGTGCTATCATACAGAATGTCATTTTAAAATAAGCAATGAGAAACTAGACAAAAGACAACGTAATTTGTTATTCATTATGTTTAAATTACGCAAACAACTTATTTTAATTAATTTCATAAAAATAGGAAAACGTGTATCCGTATTATTAAAGACAGCTTACCAATTACCACCCACTTTGAAAAAAAAAAAGGTAAGATTAAAATTACGGGTTTCATAAATTTATTATTACGTTGTCAATGTGTGATGTGTATCGACAAACCAAATGGTACTAAAATCGAAAACGAAAATCACTCACCTTATTACGCGTTTAATAAAAGCAAAGGAAATACGTTCCGTCGAAAGTGCAGCCTTTACACACACTGGCGCAGAAGGCGACTTCCAACAAAGAGACTCCGCGGTGATAAAAACTGCCGTGCAATGACGGACGATACGTAATTAGAAATATTTATTTATCAGCGCAGCGATTGGCAGCGACTACAGCTTGATAATAAAATAAAGGTTTTTCGTCATCTGTCACATGAAGCTAGTCGCGTTTGGGCTAGGGATACCAATAAGTGGACTCATATTACCCAATCTTGTAATACAAAAATAATTTTCTCTTTTTTTTCTGAATTTAAAAATATTGCGACAATACTTCGTGATCTATTTAAAACTTATCAATTTAAAACTAAGGTACTTAAAATGGTTTCATCCTTTAAATGATACATATATCTGTTATACAGGACCACCAATATAGGGTAATAATGAAGGCTGGTATTACTTTACCCTGCTTCCCGCCGCCCTTCTCCTTTGTACTTTATTATGACGTCGCCCCGTCATTTACTAACTGTTGAGGTTTTGTGTTTCGAGTCGATCTTAAATCTCGAAACACTGGCCCCCCCTTTCACTAATTACTCATTTTGTACATTTGGACATAAAATATTAGCATTTCAGAGTGTATCTATATAGATAATTTGTCATTTCAATCCTTAAAATTGTAAATACGAATCGAAAAATTCCATGAGTCGGCTCGAAACACAAAACCTAAGCGCTGATTCTTTGTTGCGCAATGTTCGGGAGTATTTTCCTTCTCGCTCACTCGCACATGTCATTCCATTCCGTGAAACCCAGTTGTCAACACGAGATGCTTTTGTTATCGCTGCGCAGTACTATATTTTCGTATAATCAGAGCCATCGAAGCCAATAGATCGTTTTATTTCGTATTTGTTGCGTTTGCTAAGTCGCCTTCTGCACCAGTGTGTGTAAAGGCCTGACTTACGAAAGTACTGTTGTATAAACTAACCTTTTTTCGTCGTCAAAGTATCTGTGATTTAATTAGTAGAAAATGAAGGCTATCCTGTTTGCCGTCGCTGGTCTGCTGGCTGTTTTGGCACCTGCCACCGCCACACAATGTAAGTAATTTTTATTTTTCTTTGTTTGGTGCCCAAATGCACAGTCATAATAAACTTAGGTTATATTTTACTCTCGATTGCTGTTATTTTACTTACATTTTACGTTATATAACGATTTTAATCCTTAAGCCAAATTGGTAGTGCAATTAAGAATGTAGGTATTTAAACATTCTAATTAATAAAATCTAAATACTGTCGTGTTCACTAGCGACCCCTTGCGACGTATTAGCGCAGTCTTTGCAAAAAATAAACTCTAAACCACATAAGTAAACATCTAGAAATGTATTAAATACAATACGAATACTGGCTTTCGCCTACATCGCTTCGGATCAAATTTTACCCGAAACTTATAAAGAGCAGCGGTGGATTTGGATTTTTACACTGAAATCTGAATTATTCTTCAAACTTCTCTATTATTATAGCAAATCCTACATAAAATGAATACAAGTGTATCCAAATTGAAAACTGCGAACATTAAATTACGCCGACATGTCATATTCACATATCACGTCGGTGAAGTTACGCATTTACAAACAAAGCATGCTATTGGTCTACAATAGTTTCAGTTTATTGAAAACATACGATGCCATGGTGACTTGCAAAATGAACTAAACGAATTCGCATGAATTATGTATGGTTTTAAATAAAACATAACTAATCGTGTAGGTAGGTGGTGAAAAAAAAACCTTTCTTGAACTTCTTACCTCTTATGATTACACGATGATACTTTCCATACAAAAACCAAGGCGTACATTAAAACAGCTTTTCAAAGATTGCTGGCCTTCGATGGGGCATATAGCGTGGAGAATAGTACCGACTACAGCAGTGTCGGACATTCACCTTCAAGGCGGTATTAAAGAGGCAATCTAGTAATAGTTGTGGGAATTTATAGACTAGATACAGCATCCAACGAGTCGCTGGAGAAATCATACCTCCTGTTCTTAGAGAGGATAATGAATAATATATAAATAAATAAAAGAATAATCTCGTAAATATACGATTAACTGGAACTTCGAAGGAAACTGAACTGCCTTTGTCCGAAACGAAGTCGGGTTAGCGTATCCCATCGAGGAATACCGTGATTTTATTGATATAGAAAAGTAATTCGCAATCAATCGACCAAGACAATCAATATGTCCATGACATTTAGAATATGCATATTATTGCAATTGAAAAAGTTTAAATAATGAATCGAATTCAAGCTTTTATGCTCCTCAGACCAGGTTAATCGCCACTACAGCATAGAGACTTAAAAACTTGTTCCTATTGATTATCGCTTCAACCGTCCAAAATACGGTTTTGCGATGGCCGAGTTTTCTAAAACACAAATATCAATAACTGCAGTGCGGAATATCATGACCTACATTAATTTCTACCCCTTATGATGCTTAGTTACATAATAGCATGAAATACGACCTATATTCGTCAAATAAAAGCATCGTCAACACAAATGATTAAATATATTTTATGGAACTACCACGTGCCACCGTCTGTTTAAAAAAGATCAGAATGAAAATATATTACAACACTTAAATGTTCAACACACTATATTAATAAAACATTACGTTAAATCGTTTTTAAATCTCCGAAACGCTGTTAATACCATAATAAAACAACTGAGGGTATTTCGCTCTCGCCTTTTTGAGAGCCGTCTTGTTAACGTTAATTTATATAATGTTTTATTCTTCTATGTTTGTTTTTGTACAGTAAAATATGTCATTTCTAAATGTTATTTTTTGAGTAAGTCATACATTCTTTTTGAATTCTAAATAACGCGACCACCCGCTGTGTCGATGACTGTCGAGGATATTGATGTCCTTCATAAACCCTAGAAAACAATAAGCAACAAACATTTTTATGTTTTATAGCTTTGATTATTTATTAATGTCCTGTGTTTCAACGGGCTTTTAATCTCTTTTAGGTTTTGAGATTGACAAAGCACATATATAGTTTGGTCTTTATAATTTCATTATATTAATATGATCATCATCTCCAGCTAAATTTTTATCAATGAAAGGAATAAATACGTTACGTCAATGGCGATGCAGGATTAAATGGGGACTAAACGTATGGGACTAAACCAACAAACCAACCATGGAATGTGTCTTAATTGTAGGTATATAAGAAATCATGACTTTTTTGCAAATCCCAGAGACTGTGTTGCAAATTTCCACCATCTTTTTCAATGCAAGTCATGCCGGTACAATGAAACCCTTAAAATTATAGATTTTTTTCTGTTCAATGTCGTTCAAAAATATTTAATTTCTTTCTGCCTGCTTTCATCCTATATATCAAAGGCTCAACATTTGTACGCGACCAGCTACGTGAGTATTGTGTGACACATACTTATCTTTATAATGACATTAATTATTGACTGCAAATAATAAAAGAGATTGCCATGTGATATGAAATTGACCAAGGCCAGTCAGTTAATAACTCTTAAAGAAGAATAAATAAATACATCAACAGCCGCACATAGTCTTGCTGCCACACTAAAATACGTCATATCTTTGTTGTTGAAATCAGAAATGACGAGAGAATAATGGGGCTCACATCACCCCGAGTCCAGACCAAAAACAAATATTTGTGGGCTGCACAAAAAACTCCGATGGGGGATCTCAACCAACTCCGCCTATTTAGCTATCGAACAAAATCGATAGCTCAAATAGGTTTATAAACTGACTATGAATAAGGCGAAGTTTAGTTTTGATGCTTCTAAGGTGTTAATCACTATTCCTTCCCCAGTATTTTACTGACTATAAAGCCTATCTTGTCTTCCACAGGCTGAGAGAACATTTACACGTAGTGGGCCGACAATTGGCACTCCATACGACATGTGAATTCGTGGAACAGCTATCTTTGCACTTATTTATCTGTATTACATATAAAGTTATCTGAGAAATGTACTGTTGCCAAAATTCTGATGTATTGCTATGTGTTTACCTACATATCTTTACACCATTACTATGATACGAAAATATAATGTAAACAAAGAATAACAAATTTTGTGGTAAATTTTTTGTTCCGATCTGTCAAAACGAATATACATAATGGAGATAAACTTCATCTATCTTCTATATACTAGAAATTTGCCATACAAATTCAAAAAAATAATAATTTTAAAAAATACGAATTGTTTGAGATATACTTTTATCTGAATCTATAAACACAAACACAAAATGTGAAGAGGGAAAAACTGTTCCTAATATTTTGGCAACAGTAAGAGAACAACGCCTTCAGAGGCCATAAGATCGTAGACGAATTAAAATTTAATTGTAGATGGATACATACCTGTTTTCATTTTATGTGTATTCATTATTATTTCATACTTATGTGCAATTTTATCAGTAAGTGCCTAATTGTGGAACCATCTAATTTCGTAGCAATAATGATAAATATTTGAATGTGGCTGAATGCTATACTTTATAACCTCTGAATGCTTTGCCAAGCAATTAACATATGGATATCGATCGGGAAAATGTCGCTTTTATAACATTAACATTAAAACTAATTGTCGAAGTCATCAGAGATCTTACGGCCAGCTTGAAGCATTCTTTGTTAGTGTATTTCTATCTATGAATGTATGTAAGTTTAGTAGTTATTGCAAAGAAGAAATATAATGCTGACTGCGAATGTAAATATCGGAATATTTACCAAAGTTTCATTCGCTTATGTCATAAAGATTTTAATGCTGGATAGTACAATTCACATAGAAGCTGTCACGAAGCTAATTCTACATTTAGGAGGGATAGGTAGGACTGATGTCTATGACAAGTCCAAATCATGTTGTACCATCGGTTATACCTTAGATGAAGTCTAGTGCCCCTGGGATCTTGGACTACCTACTAAAAGAGTAGTTATAAATAGATATTTCCGAGTAAAAACAGCAACCAGTTGAATCAATAATCAATATTATTGGGTAGTAGAGACAATCAACGCAGACGTCCAAACAAGGTTTTATCAACCAATCGCCACTCGAGTGTTCGATTGGCATACATGGCTTAAATATACGTAAGCACACGCATAAGCCTCATTAGGGTAAACAGAGACTATAGAACGACATCTCGATTACATTTCCGTATAGATTGCATGTTTATATGCTGCGTAATCAAGAGCACGATTGAAAGAGGTTAGGCCTAGCCTAAAACGAGTTGATGTTTTTCTTCACCCTTATAATGAAAAGTTTGCGGTGTGCCTTGGCTTGTCACATTCGAGTCACTACTAATAGGCCACCACGAATTTAAAAGTAAAATATAGGAAATTAATCTATGTAAAACCTAATCCATGAAATTATCTCTTTTCTTCTTTGTTTCTTGAGAAGTCACATATATGTTATTATAGCATATCAGGACTTCAACAAAACCTATATTATTGATCTATTACCTACATACGGGATTAAAAGCAAGAGGTCACGCGGACAAATGGCGACTTTGAAACCTGATGGAAGACTTGCTGAGCAATGCAAAATAGTTAAACAAACCATATGGTTTGTGACGTAACTGCTCCAATTCCAAATTGGTGCTCTGATTTTAAAACTTCTACTGATGGTGATGATAATATAATAAAATGTATCGAAACTCTCAAGATTCATAATCAGAACAAAATTAACAAGATCAAGATTATGGTACATTATGATGGTCAGGGGGTTCAGCTGAACATTTTAATAATTACTATGGCACGTGAAGTCCGCCGACCGGTAATAGACCAGCCTTGTGGGCTATGGCCTAAGCCATATTCATTAAGCTCTCGATTTTATAGGGGTCCCTGCATAACAGTCGGCGAAATATTTCTTTTGTTATGATCATAATGAGAGAAAGGTACTCGAAATGCCCACATAATTGTATTATTATATTTTTCGTATTATAATATGGCATATGTGAAATCAATACGTGATATATTTGAATCGGTCTAATGAGCCATGAGTTTGCAATACTGACGTCACGCACATATGTATTGCTTATTGCGCTACAATTTCATCCGGCAACAAAGACGTTGAAAAATGTGAAATGACTCATATAATCACAAAACAAGCAATCGTTACTGGGTCAATATACATAAGGCCATGTAGATTTATTTTTATTTTTATTTGAATTAGGTACAAAAACATTTAACAAAATACAACTTAATTAACTTAAAATAACTTATGCTAATAACAGTGATAAATTTGTTAAACAAAGTATTGTACACAACATTTAATATAAAGTAACTAATAAAATATTAAAAGAAATATCTTAATACTAATGTGTGTTTATTGATCAATACAATCTATCCTATTGATATTATGATCGAGGAGATTGTTTTTAAAACTTTGGTGAAAAATATCAACATTAGTACTAATAATATAGTTGTACAGTTGACACATTCGATGCAAGGGATTATTAAATGCAATGTTGTTATTAGTATGTGGAATGCTAAATAGTCGTGGGTTGCGAAATATGTGCTTAGGAATAGCAATGATCAATTATAACACGATATTTTGTATTTGTCATCTAATAGGGCATCTGCATACTTGATGATTGAAAATGGGCGTGGTTATGGAAATTCCAAAATATTTTTGTTTTATTCTGGTACGACAAAATGCACCCGATAGTAAGTGCAAGTAGTAAGTAGTAATAAATAATTACCTAGTGTGATAAGGCCGCTACTTGTACTATTATTATTATTATGTGGTTTCTTTATTGTTTCTCTGTACTATGTAAATAATAATTAATTAAACTCCGTCCAATGTAAATAGAACATTCACACAAAGGTACCAGTCTGCTCAAAACGGCGCATATGCAGGCTGAATTCCAAATCACTACAATAGTCGTTATGCAGAAGGATAAGATTACTGGCCCACTATCATTTGAAACACATCGGTTCCTACTCCCTATTTCAAGACAAAGAGTACTAGACCATAAATATTATTATGTTTGTAATGATCCTGCATTCAACTTACTTATAGGATTTATCTTAAAGAATATTTTTAAAAATAACATAAAATAGTATCGTTTTTCACTTCTAAGATATAAAATGTTTGTGAAAAGTAAAACGTATTAATCATATTGTAAAAGCATAAATAAAGATTAGTCAATTAATAGCATGATATTAACGTAGTTATTGTAATAAAAATAAATTTAATCATATAACATAGATAAAAATGTATAACTGAGTATAACAATTAACAATCCAGACAAAAACAATACATCCATACAACTATAAAATTGTCTACTCAGCGTTATTAGATACATATGTACGATGTAACAGTAATTCTCACTCGATACCTTAATAACATTCAAACACATGTACAAATCAATCTAATCGCGAAAGGCATCAAAGAAACCAGATGTAACTTACATTAAATAAGTTCATTCTATTTATTTTGTCTATGATTTAGGTAACAAAAAACAATACGTTAATTCCGAATTCAAAAATTTGTTACTGGCATATAAAGCGTGAAATTGTCAGTAATCAGAATGTTTCTTCTTAAGCAGAAGTGTGAGCAGAACGAATTGATAGAAAGAGACAAGTATACTGTCCCAATAAGGCCTCAATAGCTTTATAATGTATTGATGATGTATTTAATTAATATGTTTACTATGCATTCTACAACTACGTGTTATTTTATTTCAGCATCTTGTTTAAAAGAGAATTGAATTTCGCAAATACTTGTTTCTTCACATGGTTCTTCCTAATTACGGTACATTTCTTTACCGAGAATACCACTTTTTTCCCGAGTCGAACTTCAATTTTCATCTTGCCAATCAGGTCCATATCTAACTAGGCGACTCTATGTCCATGGGCGACTCATATCGACTGTTGAACGATTCAATAGTGTTGACAAGTGTCGCGTAGAAAATATTCATCGACATCATAATCAAATATACTCACTATGAGTGGATTTTAATACGAAGAATGCATGTTTCTTAGTAGCCCCAGAATGTTGTTAATTTATATTTCACATATTTATTAATTATTTGTACGGCCTTTTCATAGACAGATTATAAACAGTCATCAAATGTTTTGTCATGTTCGCTCAAACTAAGTTAAGGTTGTCTGGAAAGGATCGGTTTAAGCCCCATTAGTTCAAAACGTACAAAACATTCGATAACTATAATAGGTAAATAGATAAATATTTACCTCGATTGATTACTAAGTTTCACCATCTACACTCTGTACCAATCCGTCAATAACAGAGATTAACCGGCGACGTATGTTAACGATGTTTGTGTCAGATAAGGAGTACGTGCCTCGATGGAGATGCGTGTTATCAGTGCCTGACACCCAGCACAATGACATATACTTGCCTAACGCTTTTCTTTCTAACACCTATTATCTCGAGTCTAGACTTATGTTTATAAGCCCATGAGGTCATACAACTACATGAGTTGTGATGGCTTGACGCCTATCATCAGGCTAAACGATAACACCTGACTACGTAAGCAATGAAAAAGTCTTTCCTTATTTTTTTATCTGAGCCATGTTCTTGAAAAGTCTTGTCGGCGTTTATACTTTTGTTGTTGTTCAAGTACCTATCTGTTTACTCGACAAAAAAATTACAAAGATAAGGAAAAATATATAAATTGTTTACTGGCATTGTATTCGGTATTAATAGATTTCAACAATGTAGCATTTTATACAGACTATAGATTGCTATTTTGTACAAGCTTGACAAACTTGTTATTAATTAAGGACAGCTTAAAGTACTTCGGATATTTTTAAATCCTGGATTGGAAAAGTGACCACACTGTATCGGATGTAACTGCGATTCCATGTCAGATTGTCAATTAGCGAAAAACATAGAACTTCCGCAACTCAACGCAATGAATTAATGGGGATTTTTTATTATAATAATAGAATATTAATGTTGGGCGATTTTCGGTCGGCCCCAACGACTAACCTGTAATAACATAAATAATATGAGAAATAAGAAACAACACAATATTTAGTATCTACATCTGCTTATTAGAAAATAAATACATTCGGTTGGATGATGAATCTGGGTCCAAAAACAACTGACTTTCACTAACCGACTGATACTAACGACCATCAAATAATATTTTAGTGTTAAACTGACAGTTTAAAGTACTGCAACTTAGCTACATAGATAAGATTATGCATTCAGGGAACACCCTAACAGGAAAATCTTACATAAAATGTACGAGGAAAAAGTTTATTTATTTACAATAAGAATAGTATTGGTGTCGCTATTGATGTTAGAGCTATTAATGTTTTTACATCTTGTTAACAGGGCCTGTCCCTTTCTTGCTACTCCGTCCCAGTTTCCCCGAGTCCGACGTTTTGGGACGCTGTATTTTCCAATTTTCTTATATGAAACTACCACCACTGATCTAAAGTTTTGGTATCATCAGATTTTGTGTGTTTTCTGTTTTAAATTGAAAAAAATGTCACGCTATTCATACCTAAACGATTAAGAACTTAAAAAAGTAATTCTGTATAAAATACCTATACTACAACACTTAATATTTAGTTACGGAACAAAAACATCCGTATCATATGAACATGAATACTGCGGAAATTGAAACCGCGACCTCTCGCTTGCGCACCGGCTGGACGTCCGACACGCGGAGGTCATCAAATCCTAGTGAATCATAATAAAGATAACTACATTACGCGACCCAATACCGTCAACCTTTATCTATTAGTTGCCCTCACGTATTGTAGATAACGACCAATTAAGTGCATCATTTAAAATTGTTACATCGTTTCCTTCTCCCGTCTACGCGTTCCGTGGACAACCTGCGTAAAGTTGTTCATTTGTTCGAGCTCTTTGAAAATTAAATCGACAAATACAAAATGGTAGCTGTCATTTATGATGGTTATTTTTCGGCATTTACTACAAAATGCATAAAATAAAATTCCTTGGTGTATCGAACCTAAACGTAGAATAGATTTTTCCCTTCTATGAGGAAACACCGAGCAATACAATGGGATCCGCGTTTATGACAGACTAAACTATCCTACATATTTAATATAATCAATTATCTAATGCATGCTAACGAGGAAACTGTAGATGACGATAAAAGTCGTCACAGTAAAAAAAAAACCTACATAAATAGGTATACAATACAATACTTTGTGTTTCAAACAATGAACATTGTCGCGCCGCGCTGCGCCGCCATCTTGTCGAGTGCCCTTGTTGCTTCGAACTTTACCCGCGCATTGTCATTATTGGCACAGATAACGAATGCATTCGTAGCTTCCTTGTTCATTGAGCAGCGGTCAAACACTAACTTACGTGGAACACAGGGATTTACCCTCGTACGAGCCGTGCCTGTTTATCTGGATGTCTATAATAATCCTCCATAACTCTTATCCAAAGTTTGACTTAGAACGACATGGCTGGAAAGCTGCCTCTTTACGAAACAATGGAATATTTTGTGAACATTAAAAAAGAAACGGCTTAGAAGAAAACTTACCAAGGATTCAAAGCTTTATGGACCATGTATGCTAGATTGTAGATCCACATTGTACTTCTTCTCCTCTTTCGCCACAGGAAATCCACTGCTGAACATAGGCCTTCTTCAAGGATCCCCACATGACCTGTCGGAAGTGTCATATCCATTGTACATAATAATATAAAAGTTTCCACAAATGTTTTCCTTAGATATTCATGAAATTTTAAAGATCAGTTCGTAAGTAATCCGTGAATGTGTCAAGTAGCTTGAGGTTGATGGTTGCGGTGTGTTGCAGGCCACGTGAACCCCGTCAACATCCAGCACGAGTGGATCACCATGCACCGCTCGTGCCGCGAGGACATGCGCCGCCAGATCCAGATGGAGGTGGGCGCCTCGCTGCAGTACCTCGCCATGGGCGCGCACTTCTCTAAGGACAAGGTGACTACGCGTTTATTTTAATCTATTTTGTTGTACAACTTCTCAGAAAAATATTTCAGTATCCGTGTTCGTCACAAAGAGTTTCATCATTTTTTTCGTATCTTGGCCTTTAAACTTCACAATTGTATTGTAATAGACACGAAGTAGAAGATTTCCCACTAGCTTAAATTTATTTTGTATTGTTCAAATAAAACTGTATTAGCCCACTATCACTGCAGGGCACGGACCTACTCTACAATCGAGATTTCGACTGAGAGTGATATTAATAAATACAGACTTTAAAAATTACATATTGATTATGTAGCTTTACTGATATACTCAAAATATTTAAATCTCTAAAAGCAAGCTCGTCTTTTTCCTGATGTCACGCTGTAGAAACACTTGCTCAAGTTTCAAAGCAATCTCATCTTTTCCCTGACGTTACCGTAACTGTAAAAACGCTTGCTCAAGTTACACGTTGTTGCAGATAAACCGGCCAGGCTTCGCGAAGTTGTTCTTCGACGCGGCAAGTGAAGAGCGCGAGCACGCCATGAAGCTCATCGAGTACCTGCTCATGAGAGGAGAGCTCACCAATGACGTCACCTCGCTCATCACCGTCAGGGTAAGCTACTTCTCTCAACAGATTTCTCTCTTTTTATCATCATTATCAATTACTTATTCAAGAAAATTTACCGTTTTTTACATTAAATTAGTATCCCTTTGTCGTTTGTAGCCATGGATGGCAATTTTCACTTTATTCTCAGAAGTTTTAGTATCTACAAAATCATGCAAAATAATATTAATATAAGACCATTTAAAGCTCTACGTTCATAAACTAAAAGGATAAATTAAAAATGAATTGTGTGTAATGTATGTTCTGTTCCGTAGCCCCCATCACGCAAAACATGGAGCAACGGCGTCGACGCTCTAGAACACGCTCTGAAGATGGAAAGTGACGTCACCAAGAGCATCCGCACAGTGATCCGGTCATGCGAGGACGATCCCGAGTTCAATGACTACCATGTAAGTAGATCGTATATATCTTAGTCTTACTTGATGACTTTCAACATGTATCTGACTCTGGAATTGTTTGTGACAGCTTGTGGACTACCTGACCGGTGAGTTCTTGGAAGAGCAGTACAAGGGCCAGCGCGACCTCGCGGGCAAGGCCACCACCCTCAAGAAGATGCTCGACCGCCACTCCGCGCTCGGAGAGTTCATCTTCGACAAGAAACTTATGGGCATGGACATCTAACCTGCTCACATTATTACCTCCTTATAATCATTTTAATATACAAAAAATACTATCAGAACAAAAACCAATTGCAATTTCAAAAGTTGCCTCTTTATTATCTTGTAATCACAAATCTACCATATAGATTGTATATCAAAAGTTTGTTTATTCAATTGAATGCTTCTAATTCGTCCTAGTAATTGATCGAACACCATTACTTTAGATGTTTACATACGCCTTTCATTGTATGGTTAATTATTATTAAAGGAAACGGAAATATAGAAATTAAGTGCATTATTAGACTCAGTTAATGTTTGATGTACAAAAACATTAGATGTAAGAAATAGTGTATTGAAAATATGAACTCCACTATAGTTTTTATCCAGTCAATTAGTGATGAGAAATTTTTTGACGAAAGTCAAAAAAGGCAGGAACGCCATTTTTAAATATTTATAATTATTTTTTGTTGATTTTCAGCTCATTGATATCTAGATATGTAACTTAAAAACATGGCTGTTTATTTTTTTTAGTAATAAATAAACTTCACTCATCCACGTATTTTAATTTTACCAAACCAACTTTTGGCCAATTTTCGCCAAACCAACGTCATAGTGTTTAATGCAATATATCGCAATAACGTCCAATGCCGAATTTAGCATTTGGTGCCTACACTGGTCTGCATGAGTCTATTGCGACGGTACCTCATTTTTGCCCCCTGCGCAGTGGCACGATCGGCGACCTACTAAGAAACTAAACGGTATCGCCTTATGTAACCTCACCTAGTCAACTACCTTATGTTTCGCGTACAATTAACCATGTCCAGTTGCTTCATTGGTCTCATGAGACCATCATTATAAAAGATAATGAATAATTATTATTATCATTGTTGTAAAGTTGCCCATTTTATGGGCGATGGGTAAACCAACCTACTCTAGTATGACGATGGTGCTAGAAGTTATATTAAGAATAGAACAAGGGTGTGAATACAAAAGGGAGTTGTCAACGGCTGATGTGAAGTGTAGCCGAGTCGGAAAATGATTACGATTACGTTGCGATTGTTCAAGAGCAAATATTGTAGTTATTTCAACATGCGAGTTGATGTCGTACTTGTAGAGAGCCTTGGGTTAACATACATGGTGTTAGAAAATAATAAGAGACACTACCCAATGTAGGTATATTAACTCTATGAATTACACGACTACACACAGACGATGACCCGGCATGCAAATAAAGAAAAAAAAAACGGCTAAACTACTGCATGCAAAAACAATCTTATTTAAAATAATATTTAATTCTAAACTTCATTCTACAAAACACTTAAACAAAAATATACTACAAATTAAATCATTAAGAATATTAACATCTCTTTTCAGATACGGATAGATATAACAAATGGAAAAACTGACTCCAATACCCAAAATTAGGAAAATTGAAATTAACACATTATTTCCCAATCATGGGAATCGATGGGCCGCTAGTTCTCCACTTTGCCACGCTTTTTCTTCTCCTGTTTACCTATACAAACCTTTCCCCCTCTTTTCATGATAAGTTCATCAGGAATCGGCAACTGTCCCAAAGCGTCTGTCCCTGGTCCAGGCTTCAATTTGCGCTCAAACGACTTTTTTGTATGTATAGATTGAGAAGGTATGAAACGGTTACGACAATTGTAGAAGTGATAGTCTCTGAAAGAAATATCAGGGCTTCATAATCACATCTAATCATCATAAGTATAATAAGACAGTCTCATAATAAGACAGCCTCCGTAGCGCAGGTAGTTGGACGCCGCCTGTGAAACGAGGCCGCGGGTTCGATCCCCGCACCGGGAGAAATGTTTTTGCGGCCCACAAAATATATTTCTTTTAGGGTCTGGGTGTTTGTGAGGCCGAAAAGTCTCTCATAGTTCCTGATACTCACGACACAAGACTCGAACTTAGTGTGAGGTCAGGACTATGTATGTGACTGTTGGGTGTTATTTATTTATTTATTTATAAGGAAGCCTAAGAAGAATAAAGGGAATGTGATGTTAGCAATCGTCTACGTTGCAACGTGCTGCGGGCCCCGCGCTGCCTTTATCTGGCGCTGGGTGCGACAAACGTGAAATATGGGCTGCAGTTATCACTTATCAGTTCTTTCCCTTTATTATACCTACCCAGTCTATTTCTGAATGATGGGTGGCACATTTACAATGCAGATAATTATATATTTTTTAATTAAGTAAGTTACTATTATTTACTATTGTGTGGGAAATAGTATTCGTCTACCTTATATCAATGAACTGAAACGGCTGGTGGACACGACTCTCGATATTCTTCTTGTACTCGGACCATCGACATTGTATGTATTCGTTAGTTTGCAAGGAATAATGCTTCTTACAGTTGTATTCGAATAGACCTTTCTCAAATATCGGTAAAGTTCGGTAATCTTGACCGATAGCTTTTGCTATATCTGAAATTAGTTAGATACGTATAAATAAATACACCACACTAAGATACAAATCTTGTGGCGTAGGAATTAGTATATAGGTACCTACTAGAAACCGTTGATAGAAACTTCCATTTCATAACACTCAGACGTGGAAGGGCGCACATTTACCTCGATGCGAGGATCAAATCCGCGGACTCTCCTTTCACAACGTAGGTGTACACCTAACTCTCAATTAAATTGATTTATGAGAACTTACCTTCAGTTACTTCAAGAACCAGTTTCTTTCTTTTTATGTTCTCGCATTTAGGATATGAATCCGCCATATTTTATTTTAATATAACGTAGTGTTTATTTTCTCTATGATATGCTTCAATTCGAAAATCTAATAAGGTCAAACCGAATAACTTATGAATTATAAACTTCTTGGTAAATAATTAAATCCAACCCTATGCCAACTATATTTTTTTATTAAAGTTGTCCGTATACCTTAGTCCTTACCTCATGGACGTATTATGAAGAAACTATTGTAAAATTGAGGAATTTGTACAGGATTTTCTCTAAATACTGCGACCCTCCAGATACCTACTATTTATACGTAGAATATTTATAATATAGAGGGAGCGCTGTTACTTCAAAAACGTAGATAAAAATGGTGGTCCCGGGTTTACGTCAATGGTCCCGGGCCACCTTTATCTGCCCTCCTATTGGGTGATATTTGGCAGATTTTCCAACATGCAGGAATTACTTGGAAAAGAAAAAATAAATAGTTTAAGTAGGGCTATTTCATTATGATTTAATTCAACTGAAACTCATGTCAAAAGATTAATTATAAATAATAATTTCGGTTATCAAAGGAATTTAGGTATACCAATTTGTTGTTAAAATAATTATATTTCAATTTTCACTTATAGAGCGCTACCAATATTACGAACAAGAAAATAATATCTACGTTTTTGAAGACGCAAATGTATAAAAGCGCTCCCTCTATATTATTTAATACATTTAGTTCATTCAAATGTTACATGAGCTTTGCTTTTTTTAAAGGACGCAATTTTATTTTTGGGATATGTTTGGGGGGTTAATGGAAGTTTAACCTCAAGTTTGTGGGGTCGCCACCCTTGTCCCCCGGCCGCCATCCTGGAAAAAAGGTTGAAAACACTTTTTACGATATCCCGGAAACTACGCGTCTTACAAAAAATGTGTAAAGACAAAATTTGTAGCAAATTGTTTTGCCTACAAATATGTTTATAGGTATAACTTTTTGGCCTAAATTAAAAATTAAAGAAGTTATAAGCAAAAAATAAATAAAGAAACAATAAATAATAATAAAGATGACTCACTAGCATTATCTCAATGCTCACTAGACGGCTTGCGATGCAAACGATTTGCCAAGACATTGGTTAAAAATTCATTTAATTCATCATCGTTGCCTCCAACACTAGATGCTGCTCATTTTCAGTCTCATCTGTATCTGTATCAGCCCATATACGTCCCACTGCAGGGCACGGGCCTACTCTACAATCGACAGAACGATTGAGAGTGGTTAGGCCATATAGTCCACCACGCTGGCCTAGTGCGGGTTGGCGGACTTACATACCATAGAAATGCTTATAAATCGCTACGGTATGCAGGTTTCCTCCCGATGTTTTCCTTCACCGTTTTAGTGCGTGGTGATTGACTATCAATACACACATGACTCCGAAAAGTCAGAGGTGTGCCCTGGGATTTGAATCCGCGACCACCGTGAACATGTTGGCAACCGCATCACAGTCTTTTCAAATTTCAATAAATTAATATTATAAAAATCTCCGGCGTGGCGTTCCATGGCTAAGGAGTTAGCTCAAATTAGTTTAGTTAGCATTGCCAGCATCTTCTCGCTCTTTCATTAGTATAGATTTATAAACAGAGTTGATTATTAGCATGCGGCATTTGCTGCTAAGTTATTGGTAAAAAAAAAAACAGTTGTTTATTTTTTTCTGTGATTTTTTTTGTTGACAATTGACATGTGCATGACATATTGAATATTGTATCAAAAGAAGTTCAATATAAATTGATAAAATACCACTTTTATATTGATTCCTGAATTAAATTACGCCGAATTAAAATACATAAGAAACCAATAACAAAATGGAACATAATTCTAAATTAAGTATCGATGCCAAGCTGTTGGATATGTGTCGATGTTGTTTAAAAAATAGTTCTTCTGTGGACATGTCCTCGGAGTATTACTTTTCAGGACAAAAAGAGATTTACGGTGATATGTTGAGAGATACTTTCAACTTACAGGTCAGTCGTGTTTTTGCCAATGTTTATGGAAGTATTTTCATAGATGTCCAACTTAAATCCCCAAAAAGGCACTATTCTCTCTTCAACATGTTTAAGTACATTAACATAGCCAAAAGAAAATAGGTAATTACAGGAAAAAAGCTACAGAAAGAAATATGTACACATTCTTAAATAAGTTATGTTTTCGTTTCATTTTTATCTCACATGTGAACTTGTGAATTATTTGTATTCCTTTAAAAAATTACTGAATCAGGGCTTCACCATTTTAGTAGCAGAACACAGTAGGTATAGTTTTTCTATTTCTTTTGTTTAGCTACAATTTTCTATTACAGATATCTCTTCACAAAATGGAACAACTATATTGCAGTATGTTTATATGTGAAGACTGCATAGTTCGGTTGAGAGATGCTGCTGCATTCAAAAGCATGGTTATCACTAGTGAACTAAGATTTATTGATTATTTAAATACTTTTCATCATCCAGGAGAAGGTATGGGAGCATAAACTTTATGTAAACCATAGCAATAAAAAATTGCATCTTCTCTTTGAAAATTTGTCATTATTTACTAATGCTCATCAATACTAGGTCAATATTTACAAAAAAATAGAGTATCATAGATATGATTGCTATCTTAGGAATATAAACAAGGGTGGTTTTAGATGTTCTCAGGGATCATTCCCAATGACAACAAAATTCAGCAATAAAAACTCAATTTGCAGTATTACTACTTAATATACTGTGAGACAGTGGCACCACTTAGTTGGCTCTTATGTTGTAATGAAGACAACAATATTACTCTACCCAAATCCGGTAATAAAGCACAAAGCCCAACATTGTATTTATTGTTGAGAACTTCACTGAAAAGAGATAAATCTTTTGTGATTAATCTCAAGATTCACTTTATATTTTTATGATCAGGCAGAATTAGATCTGGCCTCGTGGGCTGTGCTTTGCACATTGTTCTTAGTATTCTTGTTATGTAATAAATCCATGCACAATTACATTTTTAAAACCATAAGTAATAATTAGTTTTGTAGTACTATATTTCTGCTTTGATCTAACAGATGTGAAGAAATCTGAGAGCTGCAATTTAGACCTGGAAATGATTAAAACTGAAGCCCCGGAGATGGATGTGGACTCTGAGGTCAAATGTGATGATGACAGCTTTGATGACGATGGTGAGACAACCATTTAAAAATACAAGTATACAAGACATTTTAATAGTTTTATCCAAATCAAACCTCAACTTAAAATTCACAGCTCATACATGTTGCAATTAAACCAATAATAATGTCACTATTTATTGATTTGTATAATCCTTACTAATATCATAAATTGAATATTTGTATGTATGGGTGTTTGTTACTTATTCATGCAAAAACGGCTGGACCAATTTTGGTGAAATTTGGTATAAGGGTAGCTGCCAATGCGGATGTACACATAGGCTACTTTTTGTCTTGAAAAATGTAGTGTCCCCATAGGATAACTAAGGAATTCAAATATACATATTTGCTACTACTGGTTCAAACTCGAATGGATGGTATTAGACAGGAGAGGATGGGATGAATGTTTTTGTCATGGTAAAGCATGAGACGCGATAGAACTAGACTGTTAGTACGGGACGGGAACAGCAATATAGTCCACAGAGGTCACATTCAGTTTAAGTATAAAACAGTATGCCAAATAATATGTTGTTGATATGGACTAGATTCAAAAACTATCTGCACCCTGGCGAAGTCGGTCCGGGTCGCTATTAACTCATAACTAATTTCATACTTAGTTTTTACGTCATCTACATACATACATAAACTCACGCCTTTTCCCAGAAGGGGTAGGCAGAGGTGCCCGAACAGCCAAAGTTCGCCTTGTATGTTCCGTCCCACGATGTGATAGGGGGCGAGCCTGTGTTTATATCAGGCTTAAATTCCTGACTCCAGGCTGATAATGAATAGAAAAATTCAATATTGCTTTATCCGATCCGAGATGCGCACCCGAGACGTCAGCTTTGTAACCGTACCGTAGTACAACTACGCCACCGAGGCACTCATGTAATATGTTAATATTATAAAATAATGTATGTTAACACAGAAATACTGGCAAACATCAAAACGGAGCTAACAAAAGAAGACACCATTGTTAACAATGTCAAAGAAAAAAGACGTGTTCAGAAGAAAAGAGTGAAACTCAAAGATAAGGAAATAAAACTTAATGAAGGTATGAGATTTTACATTAAACATGTTTTAAGACTGGACTTCTCTCCATCCTATAAACCCGGGTTCCTTCCTCTTCATGTTAAGAAGCATTGATTGTGTCGAATGATTAGCAGGAAATAACTGCCAGGAGACTGTCCCGCCCTCTCACTCGCCACTGTAACTCCTATAAGCCAGTATTGAAGCTCAGCGCGGTTCAAGGAATGTCTAACTTACATAATGGTTTCTTAGATTTACGCGAATGTTATATATTGGAATAAAATTATTATTTACGCATTTTATCGCCGATTTGGCATATTTTTTACATTTTTTTAACTTCCCGACGTTTCGATCACTTTACAGTTTTCATGGTCACGGGGCGGAGTCTGCCCGCGATCCGCGAATAATTTAATCCGCGATAAAAACCGTAAATAATACTTTTATTTCAATGTCTAACTTGTCTTTAACCCGAAACGAAATCAGTCATTAAATACAATTAATAAATAATTTTCCGCCTCCCTTCGTTACACTACATAACAGGATAAGTGATTAATTTCCTAATAAATAGTATATTTTTTTTATTCTGGCCCAGGATAATGATCACACTGCATCTGATGGTAAGCGCAAATGCCGTCCAGGCAGAGTATCGATTGGCATCAGACGGCAGTCCCATGCCAATCGATACAATTATGCCGGCCTGCTAAGATACCTCTTCACACTACGGTGGAAGGACCCAGGATTATAGAAAGGAGGGAACACATGTGACGGAAAACAATTCCATAGCCTGACGGTGCTGCACCAAAAATAATTTGCGAACCTTTTGGTTCGTGCTGAGATGGTGTGGAACATCAAGTTATGGCTCCGCAAGCCAGCACGCGTGGATCTGGTTAGGAATGGAGCATCGTAAAGTTGCCCTACGCCAAGTGCATTTATTGTGTTTCTGCAACTGTCGTGACGTGAGACTTTGCGGCAGCTGGACCTCTTAGCCGAAGCGTCCTCCACCACCAGTTGATTGACCATTGTCTCAGTTCAACTAGGGTCTAAACAATCCGCGGTCTAAAAAGATGTCCAGGTCCACCCTACTTTAACTCCCATTTGATTTATATTATTTATTACATTTAATGGCGAGTCGAGCACGCCATTCCCCGGATGGTAAGCGATACTACTCATGGACAGTAGCAAAACCAAACAACATCATGAATGCCACCCTGAGACTTAAGAAAGTCTCAATAGGTCCAGCAGTTCCTCCGGCTACAATGACCTTCAAATATATTTATGACATTTTCCATCATCATTACTCTGAATAAGATATGATCCATTCACACATCCACTCTCCGAGCTATATTTATTTAGCGTATATTCGTTTTGTTTTGGTAATGTTCTATGCCAAAAGGCGGTTGTTTAACCGTATCCTTTTGGTTTATCTGCTGAGCGTGGCCCAGGCACCTGTATACAGCCACAGGAATTCCTCTCCTGAAAGTAGACCTTCCCTGTCAATTTCTTCGGCCGCCTCGGTGCATATTAATTAATGACAACATTTCCTTTCGTTTCAGTTAAATCTGACACTCAAAATAATTGGACTAAAATAGTGGAGCGTCGCGGCGACGGACCCCTACTACGACAAAACTCACTCAAACTGCTTTCCAACTCAACGCTCTGCGTGTTCCAGTGGAACAAGAGCCGGTACCGATGCTTCTGCTGCAAGGAGCCCTTCAACGACATCGACGCCCTCCGAGAACACAACAACACGCACGATATCGACAACATAGAGAAGAAAATCATATCCCAACAAAACAGACTGGTCAAAGTAGAAATATCAAACTTATTTTGTAAACTGTGCAATGAAAAAGTCGACGATCTCGATAGGTTAAAAACCCATTTGTCTGGCAAACATGATGTGGGTTTTGGCTCAAAAGACGACTTGTTAGTGCCGTTCCGAATTCAGAATGGCGGCCTCAAGTGCCAAATATGTTTTCAAAGTTTCGATGTTTTTAGATTATTGAACATCCACATGAACAAACATTTTCAGAAGCAAGTGTGTCATATATGCGGAGCAGGATTTTCTAATTTAGTGTTTTTGAACTTACATAAAACCAGATCCCACAGACCATTAAAGTGCCAAGAGTGTGGAATAAGTTTTACCTCGAGAGTTGATAAAAAGCACCACGAAATATCGGTGCACGGTGTAAAGTACGAGAGAAAGCTGCGTTTTCCATGTCCATATTGTTCTGAGCGATTCTTTCAGGAGAATTTTCGTGTCCTACATTTAGTAGAGAAACACGGAATGGCCAAACCAGAGCATCTTTGTAACGTGTGCCAAAAAACTTTCATTACCCGAAGTTTGTTGAATAATCACGTGAAAAACGTGCATATGAAGGAGAAAAACCATCAGTGCGACGTCTGCCATAACTTATTTTACACAAAATCTGACGTATCTAGACACAGGGTCACTCACACTGGCGAGAAGAAATACTGTTGTAGTGTTTGTAACAATAATTTCGCTACTAAGGATTCTTTACGACGGCACATGAAGAGAACGCATGCGGCGCATTAAAAAAATATATATACATTGTTTTATTTCAATCATTTTGTAACACTAGAGCAGACATTACGAACAAAATCTGTGTAGGTACGCGGACCAGCTACCAGGTATGAGGTACGCTCCGCCCTGTGGCAAGGGGGCGAAAAGAATTCCACCACGGTGTTCCCTGCCTGTCGTAGAAGGCGACTAAACGAGACCACTGGGATTATTAGGTGCTTTAGGGGGCCTTAAAGTAATCCCGAGGTGAACACCTGAATAGGGCCAAAGGGGACACGTACGTGTCGCCCTGTTGTGGACGAAGGGGGGGGGGGGCTAGAGGTCTCCGAATTGCATAGGTTGACTGCGGAATAGTACCAGGCGAATCACGCTAGCAGAGACCGCAGTCATCCTAATATGCGCGAAGAGGGCCATCGAGGGGTTTCGGTCGGTATGCCGGCGTAGGATATCAGCGTTAGGGACCCAGCTCGGCATTAACATCCCAAAGCCGGGCAGGAAGGCCGGTGACCCCGACACATCCTTCTTACATCCCTCCCCCAGGGCTGTGGGAAGAGGACCATAAACAGGATTTGCCCTCGTTAAAAAAAAAAAGGTATGAGGTACGCTGTGTGCACCATTTATATCTACATTTTAAAAGTACCAGTGCTCCCTCCATATTACAAATTACAAATAAACAATAGTACAATTATCATCATAACACCATCTTGATGTTGCCCATTGGTATTTGAGACTTGCTAACAGTGATAGTACTAACACCTTTATATAACGCCATAATATATATTCCATCTAAAACCATGACAAAAGTTGGCTTGTAGGCCCCATCTATTGTGCCAATTTCTATCCCCAGAGTCGGTTATTTATCCGTACTTTAACTTAACAACACTACAAGTCACATTTTAGTCAAATTCCTCGAGTACCAATTATTTGATAAGTATTTGTATTCCTATTGTTCTGGAAGTCGTAGATTAATTTTATCAGTGGCGGCGTTTGTTGGCTTTGGCGTGTCTCGCCGAATGTTAAGTGCCTATAGATAGCGTTGCATGCCGTTTGTCACTAGCAACACAAAACCTCAAGATATAATATTTAACACATTTTAATATACATGTATTTATCATAATATAGTGCGCAATATCCGTTAAATTATCTATGAAATCATTACGTGCTACAATTTTAGGATTCGTAGGCATTATTAAAGATAATAAACAAGTGAATTATTGTAGTTGTAAAAAATGCTGTTTATTGTGAGCCGGATAGAGAGGTGGGTTTGGAATCATTTTTTTGATATTAGACATCAATCGATGTTTTTCCAAACTAAAGTTAACGAACATAATTATATTGTATACATACATAAACTCACGCCTTTCTAGAAGGGGTAAGCATAGAGGTGGTACTAGGACATCCACATTTCGCTTTGTATGTTCCGTCCCATATTTAATATAATAGGGGGCGAGTCTATCGCCATATCGGGCACAAATTCCTGACCCCAGGCTGATATTAGATATAAATTTCCAATATCACTTTGCCGGACTCGGGATCTGAACCCGAAACCTCAGCTTTGTCATCGTACCATAGTATTGCTAGGCCACCACATTTTTAACATGCAATCATTATTTTTGTACATGTACCTATTGATTGAAATATGAAGAAAAAGACGGATTAAAAAAATAACTTACGGTAACTACTTGTTTTTATCTCTATAGAGGGCGCCCCTCTCTTGTGGAGGCCCCGGGGCGCGGCGGCCCTGTCTGTCCTTTGTTAAATCCGGCCGCGTGAATGTTTGTGAGTGGTAACACAAAACCTCAACATATTATCAAACACTTATTTTCATATTTTATTTTTATCTACATGCTACTGTCACTGCCCGATATTGAAAGTGATTGTTTCTAGAAGATGTCCGGCTATAAAAATAGGTTGCCTTTCTTGGAGAAACTACCTTGTAGGCGTGCGAAGGTCGGGAACCCGGAGACGGGCACCGACGTTCCACCGCGACTTCGGTGGGCGAGAATCCGAGGTGTTAACTCGGGCGCCGGAGCCCAGCGTATGCACCTCCTGGTGTTCGGGCACTCTACTTGACGTCTAGTCGCTAGGAATATCGCTCCGAAAGGTGCGGTTGTATAGGACGGGCAATGAAACACACGATATAAAATATACGTGGGATCGACCGCGCCCCGCCATATGGTACCCCCGGAGTGCGCAAACGTCGTAACGCCGGCAAGCAATGTCGAAAATCGGTTCGCAATTCGGGCCTCTTCGGTTTTTCTTGTAGCTTCGGGTTTCTTCGTTTTCTTCAGTGAGCTCTTGATCCCGTAATGTCATACATTTGTTTGCCAGTTGCCAGCTTAAGTACTCCGAGGCGTTACCATAGGGAGACCCCCGTGAAATGGGTCTAATTTCGGGTCCATTTTCACTTCGAGGCGCGGTCATTTTCCCCTTTATTTCCAAAAACATTCAACTTATAAATACATATCATACATCGTAAGATAGGTCTCGTCACGCCCTTTAAAATGACACATAAATCATTAACGTGCGAGCGGTGGGAGCGAAGCTATTAAAAAAAAATGTGTCAAAAAAACGTAAAATGCACCCAATCCGCTCGCACGTACTTCGATCGTGGCGTGACGAGACGTTACATATTATGTTCTTATTTTTTACGAGGGGTGATGTGCGCGTGCGTTCGCAACACATTTGTTCTTATTTACTTCGCGGGGTGAGGAGCGCGTGCGTCGTCAACAGAGCTGGTTTGACTCCCTTCTTCAAGCCTTCACGTCACACTTCACGTCTTCACTACTACGTCACGAAATTTTCATGTGAATATATTTGTGATATGTCATTGAAAATTAGAGACGATGGGCTGAAGATCGAGCTGAATGTCCTGCAATGGACGCATAAGTCATTTAACATTTTAGTCATTTAATAATGGATTGTATGTCCTTACTCCTCTCGATAGTATTGATCGAATTAACTTTTATTTATAATAAACTAGCGGTCCGCTCCAGCTTCGCCTGGGTACAATTAGATTATTATACATATAAACCTTCCTCTTGAATCACTCTATCTATTAAAAAAACCGCATCAAAATCCGTTGCGTAATTTTAAAGATTTAAGCATACAAAGGGACATAGGGACAGAGAAGGCGACTTTGTTTATACTATGTTGTGAAGCAGCGAACGGATAAGTGATTTATATTTTAATAAAAAGCAAGAATGTAAATACACTCAACAGTCACACAGAAGGGTAGTCCTAGCCCCACATTACGACACAATCTTGTGACGTGGGAGTCAAACCCTGCTAGAGGTTATCGATCTCATAAAACCGAGAGACAAGGCCCTAATCAAATATTTGTATGCCTTACATTACAAACATTTGCCTCGGTGACGGGATTGAATCGGTGGCCTCTCGTTTCATAGTCAGCGTCTAACAAACAGCTCCACGGAGGCTGTCGAGAGTAGATAACTAGACAGCCGTGGCAAGCGGTGCTCTCTTTTTGTGAGCGAGTTATCTCACAGAACCGATCCAGCCCGTCGGCAGAGACATCAAAGAAGACGGCGCCAGTTTAATGGGGATAATTAGACTTGGCGCCCTGCCCTGTGGCAAGGGGGCGAAACGAATTCCACCGCGGTATTCACTGCCTGTCGTAAAAGGCGACTAAATGGGACCACTGGGATTACTGGGCTCTTTAGGGGGGCACACACACCAAAAAGTAAACCCGAGATGAACGCCCGAATGGGGCTAATGATTATGGAGAGGGGGGGGGGGGGGGCTATAGGTTTCCGATCTGCAAAGGATGACTGCGGAATAGTACCGGGCGAATCATGCTAGCAGAGACCGTAGTCATCCTAGTATGCGCGAATAGGGCCATCGAGGGGTTTTGATCGATATACCGGCGTAGGATATCAGCGTTAGGAACCCAGCTCAGGGGCCCTACTATATTCATTCGAACAAACGAACGAACGAAGTTGGGCCCTACTATATTCATCCGAACGAACGAACGAACGAAGTTCGATACTTCGGACGATCGAAGTTTATATAAGATACGAATGTATCTACTCTGTAAAAGTTCGAAGTTGTATAACGTACATCGTAACCATAAGTCAATTACGACCATAAGTATATGTAGGTACATTCGTATCGTATATAAACTGCGATTATCCGAAGTTTCGAACTTCGTTCGTTCGGATGAATATAGTAGGGCCCAACTTCGTTCGTTCGTTCGTTCGGATGAATATAGTTGGCCCCCATAATTAACATCCAAGCGCCGGGCTGGAAGGCCGGTGACCCCGACATATCCTTCCTGCGCCTCTCTCCCGAGGCTGCGGGAAGAGGCCATAACATACCCTCGTAAAAAAAAAATAACTAGACAGCCAAGTCAAAATGCCGTCTGAAGTTGGAACACCCAAGACCTGAGGGCTGAGGCCAATTCTGCTATTAACTTGTTACTTGGCCTTTCTGTCACTCTTTCTCTTCTCTTTCATATCTCCAGCAACAAATTAATCGTCTATTTCTTAGAGGATTTTAATAACTTACTTCGTACTTGATAATTTAATTAGTTGTTTTGTTTATAATAAAAAACAAACCTAAAGAAGTATTCTTCAACTACAATGCAGTTAAGATTAGCAATTTATACAAAACCTAGAAGCATGTTTTTCTTTCTAGGTACCCAGAAGCATGAATTAAACGCAACTGTCATGTTTTGATTTTTGACGTTACTACTGCTTTCTCTTTCTACCTTATGTAATTTACATAGCACCATCCTTTTCGGCTTCTTTGGGTGGTTTCGCAAAATAAACTGAAATAAACATTGAATGATTTATTGAAAATTAAAAATTATGTATGAAAATTTAAGAAATATGCAGAAATGTCGATGTTGTCTTACAGAAGACTGCTACAAAAACATAAATAGCGAGTACTACAAGTTAGGGCGGATAGAAATATATTCTAAAATGTTTCTTGAAACATTTGGCGTTCAGGTAAGATTTTTGCAATAATAATTTAATAATTACAGGCGTGCTATCATCAACCATGGGACGAAATTGATATATCTAACACTTCTTGTAAGCCTGTGCCTGGTTTTCATTATTATATCAACATCCACATGTAGCTGAATTTCAAGGCCTGAAAATTATTCCATAAAATATAAATTGGCTACTTAATTGGGCATAAGTACTTACTTCTATGATTTTATCTAAGATGTAGCTATAAACTTGTTTATTTCTTATGTGATGAATACAACAGTTTGGGTTTGGACAGGCTAGGCCTAGTTTGGGAGCCCCTGGCAATGTTATTTTTTTAGAAATTATGTTGTTTTTAATGTAACACAATTTGGTTAATGAATATATGTTATAGCTTAAGAATCTAATTTGTAAGGTTTTAATAATGTCCATATTATTAATATCTTGAAAAGAAAGAAAATAGGGTATTAAGATTAACTATTAATTACTATATATTTTAACTATTAAAATAAACAACTTCATCATAGTCTGTATCAGCCCATATACGTCCCACTGCAGGGCACGGGCCTACTCTACAATCAACAGTACGATTGAGAGTGGTTAGGCCATATAGTCCACCATCATAGTACAATACAGTTATTCAAGAATATAATTACTTAAATGTAATTTAATTTCAACAGATTTCAATGTTTGAGGATTGTAAAGGATTCATATGCATGGAGTGTGTGACCAAGCTGCAGGAAGCAGCTGCCTTCAAAAACCAAGTCTTGCAAGCGGAGAAAATGTTTGTTCAGCAACTCATTAAATTGAAAGAAATTGATTCATCACCTACCAATGGTATTCATCTTTTTAAATGCTATTTCTCTGTTCTGTATTGTCTGGATGTTATTATTTCACAAGATACACTGCTTCTGCCGCCCTAGAAAAGTGACATGGGTATTCATACCTATATTTTTACTTCCATAGTTTTTTGTGACTGTATTTAATTTCCAGATTGTTTTTTTGTAAAGGAGTTTAATAATATAATTTATATAACTTGGGTATACTAAGGGCCAGTTTCACCAGTTCCTGATTGCTATTTGGCACTCATTGATATATTATAAAATACAAAATTCAGAACTTTTGCAACCAAATTTTGTTGACCCTACCAACTGCATTAGGCCAAAATAGTTGTTTAAAAGCTTTCCAAAGCATAGGTGAAAAGCAGACAGCCAGACACGCTGGTAAAAGGTGTGCCTTATTTTTCTAACATACCTTAAAATATTGCTTGATTTCAAGCTAGCTATTTCTTATATTTCAGCTAATGAAAATGATCGCAATATACTAGATGACTTTGAATTTGATTCTAAAATTGCAGAGGACAATTTCAGTGATGCACTTTGTAATGGTGAAGAAATTGAACAAGAAGAAGGTATGTGTTGGAAACTGTAGCTACTTGACAATAATAGAATATTCAAAGTCATTCGATACTTATGATGCGCTCATCTTAAGTAATAATCATCAATCTCACGATAACTATATCGAGTGTCATGTCCGAACTGTGTATTGTGTATTCACATATACATTGCATATTTACCTCATTTTCCACACCCAATCAATACACCTTACAGCCACATACTTATTCCTGACCCCATATTAAGATTAATTAAGTCTTGTATCCTGGGTATCAGAAACTAAGAAAGACTTTTTGGTCTCACAAAAACCGAGACTTGAAACAAATACTTGTGAATCACATTAATATTAGTCTCATTGCGGGGATGGAACCCGCTGCCTCTTGTTTCAGAGCCGGTGTCTAACCAGCTGCGCCACGGAAGCTGTTTTGTACTAAAACTTAACATTTATATTGCATATTTTACCAGCTAACGACCTCTTACGTATGAGAGACCTATCACCAGTAAAATCGTGTCATAGTTCGCTTTACGATATTTTGTCGTCAAAATTAGTATTTTGCTGTCCAAATTCTACTCCACAATCTTCCATGCTGTTCCTTATCATATACATTCAGTTGCATTCATTATGTAAATCAGAATCTCCGGGTTTTTTAAGAATAGGCAATAGCACTACAAAATTTACTGGTGCCCCATGGTTAATACACGCAGCTTTAACAACGTCATATTTTAATTCCAGAGCAGATATTGGATACTAAATTACATCTCGTGGCAAAAAGACAAAATAATGCACGTCCTAAAAGTAATGAAATGACCACAAATATGAAGAGAAGTAAAATAATTTTGCTAAACGACGCCAAGAGTAAAAAAGATATTGGAATAAAAGCTCCAAAGGTAAAGAAAATGCCTACACTGTCCAAAAGTGAGTATATTTTTTTATCATTGCAACCTATTGCAACTTAGCTATCAGCTTCTATGCATTTACGAATTAGTAAATCGATATTATTTTATAAGTATTCAGTATGTGACTATTTTGTTTTAAAACTAATAGCGTATTCATTATTATAGCCCAATCCAAAACGAAGCGGAAACAAACTGAATCATCGAAGAATCAAAGAGAGAACACAATCAAACTGCTGCTCAACTCAAACGTATGCCTCTTCACATCGTACAAGACCAAATTCGGCTGCTACTACTGCAAGGAGCGGTTCCTCGACTTCAAACACTTGAGGGAACACGCCAACATGCACCGCAACGACAAGTACATAGTGTCCAGTGTCAACCATCTTCGCGGGCTCTCCTACAAGAACGTCGATATATCGAACTTGGCGTGCAAGCTGTGTGACCAGGCTTGCCAAGACCTTGCTGAATTGCAGGCACATTTATCTACTTCCCACGACGTAGAGTTCCGCGGCTCAGAACACTTCCTCACGCCGTACAAGCTGGACAACGGGCTACAATGCGTCGTGTGCGGGCAGACCTTCAACACGTTCCTCCGCCTGTCGATCCACATGAACAGCCACTCCACCAACAACGTGTGCGAGATCTGCGGCGTCTCCTACATCAACCGCCTGAGCCTGCGGGTGCACGTGCACGCGCTACACACGGAGAAGCAGTGCAAGCTCTGCCCCACCACATTCCTCACCAACTCCACTAAGGCGAGGCACATGAGACGGGTTCACGGAGTGGGGGACTACAAGAGGTACTGCCTGCTGTGTGAGAAGACGTTCCGTTACACGTACATGCTGGTGGAGCACAACATCAAGGAGCACGGAGCCGAGAGGAGGGTGAGCGAGTGCTCGGAGTGCGGCAAGACGTTTCCGTCGGAGGCGAACCTGAAGGTACACACGCGCGGCGTGCACATGAAGGAGCGCAACTTCGCGTGCGGCGCGTGCGACATGCGCTTCTTCACCAAGTGCGACCGGCGGCGCCACGAGCGCACGCACCGCGACGAGCGCGCGTTCGCGTGCGCGCACTGCCACGCGCACTTCAAGACCAAGGATTCGTGGCGCCGACACCTCAAGCGACAGCACGCCCACCTCGCCACGCACACCTGAACACGCTGCCAACACTAGTGCGTTCTATTTTGTGGTTCCAAACGAATCTGCGATAGTAGAAAACGACTGCTTGGCAGGCTTAGGCTGGAAAGAGCACTTTGTTGACTACTGGTGTTACAGTTTTATGTCTGAATTTATCCAGTTCCTCCATTTTTATTTCTGAGCCTGTTTAATTAACATCGAAAGCGTACAGACTGGGAGAGACTTTTAAAAAAAAATCATTAATTTTATTTTATATATGTTACAATGTTGGGTAACATTACACAGAATGGGTATTCTATATAAAACTGCTTATATTATTTCATTGTAAAGATCGAATCCTGACATGTAAATTATTGAAATCCAATAACTTAAAATGAAAAACCAATTCGTAAAATAAAATATAATGAAGAATAAATGTAAAGTATTTATAAAATAAACAAAGATAAAAAAGAAAGTGTTGGTTTTTTTATTTGGTAATGTGGCCGCTGCGTGTCAGCGAGTACGGGCGTGTTGCATGAGCGAGCGGACCGACTGGTCCGGTGCGTAGCGCACAAGGTTCTTGGAAAAGTGGAAGTCACTGCAACACAATACGCACTTTAACACTATAAAGTAAATCAGACCAGTAACTATATGCAGACCATAAATCTGTATGAGCCTATATCAATTCCACTGCAGGGCTCGGGTCTCTTCTACAGTTAAAAGTACGATTCAGAGGCTACTTAGTTTACTACGCTGGTCTACTGCGGGTTTGCGGACCATACCATAATGTTAATAATAAAAAAAAAACTACTCACTCAACCCGCAATAGACAAACGAACTGTATGGTCTAAAATCTATATCGTCGCGATCGAACTTTGTATACAGAGGACACCTGTGTTCTTCAACGGCAGGGTGATAATATATCATATTTTTAACCGACTTCGAAAAAGGAGGAGGTTCTAAATTCGAATGTGTGTTGTTTTTAATAATTATGATTTCTATATAACGTCACATACTCGTCCTTTGGAAATATGAACGGCGTCTTTATCTTCCCTCCAGCCTTGTTCTTGTACTCCTCCCAGCAACACCGGAGCAGCCCGTTCCTCACCAGGGAGTAATGTCTGCGGCGGATGTAGTCATACGTCTTGCTCTCCGCGAGTGGCAACACGTCTGAGTCACTTAAAAACCCCTGAAGAACATCTGTTAAATCGAATCAGTATGATGGTTATCTTGGAAAACGAAATTTCTACTGTATTTGATTTGTATGAATTTCTATGGTATGTATGTAAAGTCCACCTACCCGCATTATTCCAGCGTGGTGGATTGCTATACGGCCTAACCACTCCCAATCGTACTCTCGATTGTAGAGGAGGTCCGTGCCCTGCAGTGGGACGTATATGGGCTGATACAGTACATAAAGTCAAGGTAATGCAATTTGACCGATGTGAAATTGAGGTCTATTGGTGCGGTTTGAACAAAATAAGGTATGAGCGAAGTCTGTGGAGGAGGGCTACCCTGCTTTAACAATCTCAAAGCGGACAAATTGCATTGCAATTAGGTACTCTACTCTCGGTTGTACAATTGTACTACAGTATGATTGCAAAACTGTGGTCTCGGGTTCGAATTGTAGGTCAGGCAAAGTGTTATGGGATTTTTTTATTCATTTCGCCCGGCATTAGGAATTTGTGCCCGATATGGCGATAAGTTCGGCCCCTATCACACCGTGGGACGGAAAATACAAGGTGAAACGTGGGTGTCTTAACCCTTCTAGGAAAAACGCGTGTGTTTATAAATGTATTATGTGCTCTACTAAGTACTTACCTTTATCAACAGTTTTGTCTGGTTCAGTTCTTGTGATATGTCGACAACTTGGATAATCGCATTGCTTGAAAGTGGTTTCCATTACGGAACAGTAAAATAAGTTATATATAATAAAAAATCATAAAAATATTTTCAAAATAAAATAAATGTCAATCTAAAATATTATGCTTTTCTGACGTTACTGTTTTCTGATTATGTTTTTAATAGGTCAATGGTTTATTTAAATTAAAAAATATATTTACTGAGCAACTTTAGCATATTGCCAACGATTGAGTCTTTATAAAATACGTATACTTATCTAATAATTTATATAAAAGAGTAGAGGTAATGTGCCCTATGTTTTTTGTTGGATGGAACAGAATATGTATGTATCTCCAGATATTAAATTGTTAAATCCGAGCAGTAGTAGAGACCTACTTTAAGTACGTTAATTAGTACCTAATGCATAAGTAGCCTACTTAAACTACTACTACTACTTACTACATAAGTAGCCTAAAGCGTAAAGTATATCAAATTCTTTATAGGGGCGCTTTAGAAATAGAGACTATTTGTTATTTCTTCTTTATAAAAATTAAAAAGAAAGTACTTATGTGCATTATGCGATGGCTTTGTCAAATTTCATTTGTTGTTTTCAAGAAGCTTCTTGGTTGTTTTGATATGTTGTATTGGTATTGATTTACGACGTATTTTTATTAATTTACAAAAGCATGTCCAAGGGAGCTAAAGTTGATATTTATCCCGCGTGCAAGCAAAAGAGAGAGGAGGTGGATTATACCATAAGCGAAGGTAATAAACATAAGTATAAAAAAAAATTCTATAGTCGGTAAGTGCATCTGTCTGTGCATCGCTGAGATCATGGGTTTAAATCCCAGGTCGGGCATTCCCATTGAGGTATTACAGGACTTTCCACTTTGTATAAGTGTTTAGTTAAGTGAACTCTCATAATATGAGTTGGCCGAAGCTGGATATAGAGACCGGCGCAGCGGCGAGGTGTAGCGATAGACATCAGTGCCTCAGCCCCCAAGCAGGAACAAGAAGTATCGTACGAAAATAATATGGTGACAACTATTATTTTGTTATTACTATTCGATATCAACATTTGACGGCAGCATGAACCGTTTCACAATAGTATTGTAAACGTTTCCCGTTGTCATATTTTAGTTCCAAATACGCTCACCATGGCGTTGCTCAAATAACCAGACAACATTTTATTAACTATTCGTCAATTTTAACATCTGATCTGTATGAATTATGATCATTATAATGTTTGATAGAGCCACACATTGTCTAGTTGTCTTGGATGACAATAGTACGACGAAACGAATAGTGGAACCCGTTTTGCTTGATCCCGAACCCTGAACCTAAGCGATAAAAAAACATCCGAAAAAGAACCATTGAATTAGACCAATAATTATTAATTTTATTTGGCCCAGATGTCGAGAAGCGGATTAGCAGCGACTTCAGGATTATACCAACGTTTGCTAAAGGCCAGTTCGAATACGTGTTGACGCGCCACTATTCATTGGAACGCAACAAGCTGCTCAAGTGCCGGTGGGCGGAATACAGGAGAACTGTGGAAAGTCGCGCGATTGCGCCCTTCCAGTTTCCTGATGTGAGGTAAATAGTGTAATCGACTTTTTGCAGATATTGGCTAGGAGCAAGGCACATAACTCAGAGAACTGATAGCCAGTGGGGCGCAAATTCAAGAAAATTCAGGTGGGAAATGATTAAGCCATCAAAACTATCAAGTTATTCCGTGCCAAGGAAATTGATAGCTCAGCGTATTTTTCCCTTTTCATGATGGCATGAATTTTTAAATACGATCAAACCCTACACCTAGTCCTGTACAAATACAAGCGACTAAGCATCATTCTAGACTCTCATTGGTTATGATGTTCAACTAAAGCGACGCAGTATAAAATACCTATTTTTCCGTCCAGGGATCTGCATTTCCACAACTGTGCGATAAGGTTCCTGCCGGGGGAGTCTATACACCGCTACACCGACCACAAGAAGAAGCTGAAGGCGGGCCCGGGCGTGGACTTCGCGGGCCCCAGGCCCATCCCGCACGAACTACTCATGAAACGAACCAAATTCAAGAGGGACACCAAAATCAAGTGTTACTTTTAAAGCTTTTTTATTTGTATTTAAGTTTATTTTGTAATGTAATTTTAATTTTGTATAAATTTATTTGTAATGAATTTTATTATACTGGTGTAGCATATTCGCAGTTAGTTTTATTGTTTAATGTATTAAGCGCACTACACACCGGCATGCACACCACACCACACTATGACGGCAACTCTTTGTTGACAACATAGGCCGGCAGCTTCACTCATGGCAAGTTCATATACATGTAGTAGTGGTGACACTATTACTATACTGGTGATAGGTCTCTCATATGTGAGTGGCCGCCTGGGTAGGTACCACCGCAATGTCAATTTCTCCCGCCAAGCAGCAGTAGAAACGCAACGTTGTGTTTCGGTTTGAAGGACATTGTAACCAGAGTAACTCTTGGATATATTGAAACCTGACATCTTGTCTCAGGATGACGAGCGCAATGGAATGCCAAGCATTGCTTTGTAGTTCAAGGTATTGCTTGTTTTTGCTACTGTTCATGAGTGGTATCGCTTACCATCGGGCGAACGGTAAGCTCGTCTCGCCATTCATTGCAAAAAAAAAATATCCCAACTTACAGAGTAAAGTTTACCGAAGATATTTCTATCCCGAGATATAGCAGGGGCGAGTCATTCACCATACTGGGAATAAATTCCATCCTGAGCAATGCAGACAAAAAATATACCGATAAAACAACAAATTGGATTTCTAAGGATTAGCCCATTTGGAAATCGAACCCAAAGACGACACAGTCCACAGCGTATGTCATTTGATTTGTATTTATTTTTTCAGTAAACACGATGTGAGAAATGAAGAAAAACTAATATTGTAATAATAATAATATATTTAATTTTACAATTAATATCACGAGAAAAAGTAAATAAACTTTTTATATTTACAATGTAATATTTGTTAGGACGTATTTTATTTCGTGTATTGCACATTTTGTTTTTCTCTCGGAAGTGTTCGGAGATTCCTGAGGAGACTTGCTCCAAATATTTTAAGTACTGACTTAATTTGTGCGAGTATCGCTTTTCGACAACTTTGATTCCATGATAAAAAGTGGCAACTATTTATGACTTAAATCAGGATCTGAATAGTGAAAATCTTTAATATAGCGTCGTGAAAGAGATATTTCACAGACTGGTGAGTGGTGACTGGTGAGCAGATTGGTAAGACAATGAGAGGGCGAAAGAGATGGTCTGATCTCTTTTAGTAGAAGAGTAAAGCAAGTACAAACGTGTCCTGCAATATTTCCGTGGGAGTCACATTTCTTATCAGTGACAACTAGAGGACGAAAATCGTGTAATTTCATCTCATCATCTTTAAATCCTCTTTTTAAATATTGTTTCGTTGTAAAACTGTCAATGACTCATTATTGTGATGTATTTTGACGCCATCGAATACTATGGTCCAATCTAAAAATCCAATTACACTCTTAATGTGATTAACCCAAATGATGTCACTTGCTTGCAGTCACATTAACACAATTTGGCACATTCTAGAATTATTCGATTGCTTGTACCAGGAATATCTACATCGACCTAAAAACTTTAAGAAGGAAAAACAGTATCCTAGCAAGCGTGCACAACTCACTAGCATTGTGTTTAGATTGGCTTCATTAGGTCTGTGTTTGTTGTGATTTGTTTAGGTCAACTTTCAATAGATTAAAAATTTAATTTCTCTGGTGTTGTGACTTTGAGCATAATCAGATTTAAATTAAATAAACTCTATAAACTATTGCTACAACGTAACGGAAATAGTTTAAACATTTATCTTAATTCGATTATATCAACTCCGAGGCATCCAGCAGTGACGCACTTATTGTTAACTGTATCTATAACTCAAATAGAATGCAACGGCGGAACCACTCTGTCGTCTATATCGACCTTTCTCTCATGCACTTTGAGATGACTCTTCAGGGTACATTTCTGTGTGAATGCTCTCCCGCACACTGGACACGCGAATCTTTTATCATTATTGTGTATTCTGAGATGTTCTTTGAGCGTCTTTTTCCTCTGGTATGACTTGAGGCACACGTGACACGTGTGTATCCTCTCTCCGTCGTGTTTGATCATGTGCATCTTCAGAGAGTTCTTGGTGTAAAACGCCAAGTCACATTTATCACAGCGATGGTTCCTCTCGTTCAGATGGTCTCTCCTCACGTGACTCGACAAGTGCCCAGGGGTAATGTAGCTCTGTGGACAAGCCTTGCACTTGTATCTCTTCAACTCTTCGTTGTGGACCTCGGCCAAGTGCTTCTGTCGAGCGTAGAACGAGCTGAGAGATATGTTGCAGCGCTTGCAAGCGTACCTCACTCCCGCCTTGTGCTCTTTTGACACGTGGTTCTCTCGTTTGGTGACTTTGTCGAAGACAGCGTTGCAGTACCTGCAGGGGAAGGTGCCCACCTCGTGCGTGCGCATGTGTCCGCGCAGCCGGGCCTTCGAAGCGAACGCTTTCCCGCAATTTTCACAGATGTAATTAGGATAGTGGACGTTCATATGCGTATTGAGATTGACGTAGTTCAAGAAGGTCTTCTTGCACACTGGGCAGTCGAGTTGGTCTTTCTCCAGCTTGAAGGGCAGCGTGTTCCAGGAGCGGTTGCTGAACTTGAGCCGCGTGCAGTTCTCCACGTGCTCGCTCAGCTCGTCGTAGTGAGCCACGTCCGTTGTGCAGATCTTACACCTCAGCTTAGTCGACACCTTGTAGAATCTCTGGGACTTTGAGAACATCATCTTCTTGAACGCTATGTGTACGTTGGATTTGTCGTGACCTCGCACGTGGTTCTTTAAACTGTCTAGACTCGTTGTTTTCTCTGGACATATGGAGCATGAGAACATCCTATTGTTCTTTATTCTGAAGGGGAACAGACCAGCCTCGAGCATCGCTTCAGTCTCCGTGAGGTCGTGCGGTTTCTTCACCGACAGTTTTATATATTTCTTACTTCGCGTACTTTTACTTCGTGTTTTTTTTGTGCAATTTTCTACGGGCTCTTCTTCTTTTATGACCAGTTTGAACGCTGCGAAAGAATAAGAAATTAAATTGACGTGGTTTGGAAAAATAATATTATGTAAACATTATAATTTAATTTTTAAAAGTCTAAATCAGAAAAACATTATTTTTAGGTATACTCTCAATACCTAGTCAAAGGCTGCAGTACAAATATATCAGCGATAACATAAATAAATACAAGGATGACAAAGTACACTCACGTTTTTCATCATCGTCATCATCTTCGTCGTCATCATCCATGGAGGGCAGCGGGCAGAGACCTTCCGCCACCTCTGTATCACTCATTAACTCCTTCTTCACATCATCTACTTTGTTCTTGTCCAACTCTAACACAACGAAAAAAAAATGATTAAATAATAAAAAGTGCCATTAAAAAGTTTGAATTTGCATGCATATTTGAATTAACAAATCTGGCAAACCAATATTATTGCATATTAATTTCTATAATTTCAAGACAGAAAATATACATAACAGCTGGAAATAGTAACAATTGTTCAAGTGAATACAGTTATACTCACTGTTTACAGGGACTTGTAAAGTTTGCAGCGATGTCTCCACCTGCTCCCGGAACTCTACCGTGTCCCTCAACTTGCCAATACATGCTATACATATCAGACGTTTTGCATCTATAAACTCCAACTGTGACAGCTGTGGATGAAACACTTTTACAATTAGTCCTGAAATACTACTTAAATGAAATAAAGTAAAAATTTAATACATCAAACAGTCACATACATAACCCTAACCCCACATTTAGATCAATTAAGATCTGATACCCACGACACAAGTTGTGGGTATCAGAAACTACTAGAGACATTTTGGTCCCACAAACACCCAGACCTGAGACAAATACATGTGGGCCCCACAAACATTTGTCTTGGTGAGGGGATCACACTTTGTGGGTGTGATATTTGAAATTAATTTTATAGAATTTTAGCAAGACAAGGAAATGATTTCACCCTACATTGGATAAAGCCAAGGTACTGCTTTTAATTATATTTAATTTGGTAAAAATTAGCTATTGGCTTTGAAAAAATAGTTTGTGGATCAGACTGAATTTTTGTATAATCACTTTGGAAAATTATTGTATAATGTTATATGGATTAAATATTTACTCGGGATAAGCAATGCTTATTTATATCACACATAGTAAGTTTATTGTTCATCCAAAGAACTCATTTTGTGTTAACGCTAAGCATCCACGATTCCAGATAGATTTATACTCAAAGTTTTATATATATTACCCTGGATGCTTTGCTAAAATTGAGATTACTGTTTCTAAAGCTGATAACACAATTGGTTTCGTGTTATTTGCTGTAGCAATATTTTCGGTTAAGTTATTGCATAAATGTTGTGAACGGCTAAAATCTATAAATTCCATATTTTGGAGGGCATTTTATTCAACCGCAATTTTGTTTACTTTTTTAAAATAAATAACAAAATCTTAAAACAAAACTTGTTTTTTTTTTATTTTGTACAAAATTATACAAGAGATCTGCTGTAAAATTTCATAAACTTTAATACACTTATCAATAATGTAATAAACAAATTACATTTGTAAAAAATGTGTTAATTGGTATATGAATAAGCAACTAATACTGGAATCTTATAAGACTTAAAAAGCAGATATTTTCACTAAGATTTGCCAGTGAACCCTTCATAGTTTATACCGAATTTTACTTACATCTATGGAGAAGCATTTCAACAACATTTCAGAATAAATTTCAATGTTTCCATTGTGTTTGTGGCCGATCAACATACTTTTCACTACACCTTCATTTAGACATAAATTACACACGCCCAGCAACGGTAACGTCTCAACGCTTATCTCCACATCCATGTTTTGATATATTATTAAATATTTACACTACATTAAATCGTAAAGTCAACATTTTCTAATAGTAAAATTGTAGATAGGTATAACTCCTAAAACGACATAATATATTTTCTTACATTTTCATGTCTATGTGACATTTGTAGCGTTCCAGTAATACAAACCTGCAGTCTTGCAACTTGTACCTGGACAACCATTCTCTTTTCTCTCTCATATTCCTTACTGAGTGGAATGGTTCTGTGTTGTTTAAAATGCTATATGTTATATTTACGGTACATGAAACACTAATCCTGACGTTTGCGTTTTATTATTGCACTGAAAAAAAATTTGTACAGTTTTTGATGTGGAAAATAAATCTAACTTTAAAGAAATGCGAACAACGTGTGTGTGTTCCTGTTTAGACTTTGGGGGTGATTAATTCGTGAATTATGTCTTTAACTACTGGTCCGACATCTTTTTCTCTGCCTTTATGCACTCTAATATAGTTAGTATAAGAAACTCCTTAACGAGTTTCAACTAAAGGAGAACCCATGGACGGGAGAACCCTAACTCATGGACGCCCTAACTCCCATACAAACTGAGGCCTACCTTTGGGCCCACCCTAATTGTAAGCTACATGGTTGAAGTTTTGCCACCTAAGTTTGCCACCTATTTGCAAGACTATTGGCCAAACTGGTTAAATCGTACAAGTAAATATTTAAATTCAAGTGTGACGGTGTGTGTTGTAAATAAACCTTCATCAATTTAAAATTCGATTTATTTGACAGCCTCGGTGACGCAGTCGACATATGGTCGACATAGAGAACTTAACGCTCAGAACTTAACGGGTTATCGGGTAGCAGCACAGATCACTCCCAATAGATACCGCATAATGTCAAATTTGTTTGAATCCAAAAGTGCCAATTTAGGTTACGAGAGCGGGGAAGTGAGAGACGAGGTAGCGGCTCGTAGTGATGTGAACAAAATATTATTGTATAAAACTATGTCGATAATATTGTCGATGGATTAAAAATAACTATTTTACGGATTTCATTTTTATTAAATTATTACGACATAATAATCTTAATGTGTTTTTGAAAGGAATAATAAAACGCCTTTCAGTATGTTTGGAACATGTTTACTATTAATTTTATATAATTTACAAAATACTTAAAAAATGTGACTGCCTCGGTGGCGTAGTTGCACTACGGTACGGTTACAAAGCTGAGGTCTCGGGTTCGAATCCCGGTTTGGGCAAAGTAATATTGGATTTTTCTATTCATTATCAGCTTAGAGTCAGGAATTTATGCCCGATATGGCGATAGGCTCGCCATCTATCACATCGTGGGACGGAACATACAAGGCGAAATGTGGGTGCCCTGGCACCTCTGCCTACCCCTTCTGGGAAAAAGGCGTGAGTTTATGTATGAATGTATGTATGTAAAAAAGATTCAATATAAAAATATTTTCTATATTCAAACCTTTCAGTTACATTGGGTACGTGTACTATCTTAATTCTTATCCTGTTACTACTATTTGATGGCTTCTATCTTTGACATTAATTCACAGTTTCGCTAGAACTGCGATGACGTCCTTATTCACACAGCGCCATCTCTCTAATTATAATTATTAAAAGCAATATTAAAAGCAAGCTCTTCTTGTTTTACCGACAATAATCAAAGGATGCATGTATTCAAAGGGAATTAAAGAAATGTTATTTCCTTACATAATATATTATATTATATCCAAAAAAAAAAATTAATAATTTATCAGTCACTCGTTTCGCTTTTATATCAACATTGTTATAGCTGGAACACTAAAGTGTGGCTATATACAAATTTTGCAACTAATGCCAGGATGAACTTTCGCTAGCCAGATAATAATAAACTTTGCCATTTTCGACACAGGCGTATTAGATTCAGAAATCACACAATTTATGGTCAAATAACAACCTACGCGGTTATTCGTACTCGGAAACTAAAAATGAGATCTAATTAGGTAGATTGTAATAAAAATATTCTCAAAAATGAATTTCAGTTTATCTTTTCAGTGAATACCTATATAAGTTAAAATTAAAACTCAATATAAAATGGTATTTTAATAAATATACAACATACAATACGACATAAAAAAATTGATAAACATAAGGTAGGTACAGCTGATTCAAAAAAAATGTTTTATCGTTTATCCATTTAAAGCTGTCTTCGGAGCAGTGCCTTGAACATATGACGCTATACTTTCTCGGGAACCACTCAGTACCACGAGATGTAGCGTGTGTCCATTGGGACTTATCTTTAGCACATTTAGGAAACCTAAATAGAATGTATTAAAATGTTTTATGTTTAAACTTTTCTTATATGGTTGTAGAAAACATTATATTTCATGTTATACGTTTGTTTAGATGTGAGCTGGTACAGTTAAATTTATTTTAAAAGCAATTGTATCAATGACGAAAAAGTGCAAATGGAAATTATTTTACGTATTTGTACTAATCCGATCGACCGCAAGTCGCAACACTATTGTGAAATGTGTTAGGAGAAGCGTTTCCATGGCGATGCGTAAAAAGGACATGCATACAATTACAGTAAGGAGTGAAAGAGATAAATGCAAAACTAACCATTATAAATTGAGCTGTGTCACACGTAAAATATAAGAAATATTTTACCGTTGTAAACTTATACCATATTTTTATTGTAATTGGATGTCCTGCTATTGCTCCCACACCACTTGAAACTGCACGTAGTTATATTTAAATATTATTTTATAGACGAAATCCACAGAAATAAACCGTCAAAATAAATAGACATATTTTATTTCAATGACACTGACAGGTCAAAGACGTGGTCGCTACTGACGTTGCGCGTAGTTCCACAGCGCATCCTACATGCAAAGCATTAAAGGCATTACACGCGTCAGTTGCCTGCGATGTGGTATCTATTGGGAGTGATCTGTGGGTAGCAGTCGATTAGACGTAGCATGTGAAACGAGAGGTCGCGGGTTCGATCCCCGCACTGAGAGAAATGTTTGTGCATCCCACAAATATTTCTTTCGGGACTGGGTGTTTGTGACACCAAAAAGGCTCTCGTAGTTCCTGATACCTACGATACAAGACCCGATCTTAGTGTGAGATCAGGACTATACAGGGTATATCAAGACTGCTACAGAAAACAAAGCCAGGTGGTAGTTTAAGTGACTTTAGACAAAATGCAACTAAAATTTTTTCATTGCTTTTTTTCAGTCGTATTTGGGTGGTAAATACAGTTTTATTTTCTAAAAAATAGTGTGCGTGTGTGTCGGGATAAGGACAGGATTACATGCCTTGAGTCATCGGTGATAGGACAGAATGGGATGGTAATTGGGATAGGACGGAATATAACGGGTCGTTACAAGAACAGCAGTATAGAGAACAACTCACATTAAGTTTGAATATAAATAAAGCAGTTACCTAGTACGCGAAATAATATCTTGCTGACGTGGACTGTACTTAAAACATTTTTGCATTTTGCACCACCAGTCCACCCCGGATACCAAACACCAAGAAAGCACACAAAATCTACTTCTATAAACTATAAAGACATTTTAATAAATAACTACTTACCCTTGTTTCTACGAGGGGCGATCAAAAAGTAATGATAATAAGTATAAAAAAACAACGATTGTAGTTTAAATTTAATTTATTTTTCTACATAGTCTCCTAACAAGTCGATACATTTAGTCCAACGTTTCTCCAAACCTAAAATACCCTTTAAAAAAAAATCTGTATCTTGACTATCCCAAAATGCCTCTACAGCATCCATCACCTCGCTATCATCCTCAAATTTCTTGCCCCTGAGGTGTTCCTTGAGCCTAGGAAATAAATGAAAATCGCTGGGGGCTAAATCTGGAGAATAGGGCGGGTGTTCGACCAGTTCGAAGAATGCTTCTCGAATGGCAGCGATCGCAACTTCGGCTCTGTGTGCAGGAGCGTTGTCCTGATGAAACAGGACTTTCGCTCGGAGTTTGCCCCGTCTTTTTTCCTTTATGGCGTCTCGCAGTCGTCTTATTTGATCAGCGTAGTAGGAGCCCGTAATAGTAGCTCCCCTTTCTAGGTAATCAACCATTATGATTCCCTGAGCATCCCAGAAAACGGACGCCATAACCTTGCCCGCCGAGCTCGAGACTTTGAACTTCTTAGGAGTCGGTGAGGATGGCCTTTTCCAAGTCATCGATTGTTGTTTGGTCTCCGGATCAAAATGATGGATCCATGTTTCGTCCATGGTCACAAATCGTGACAAAAATAATTCTTGGTCAGCCTGGAACTTGGCAAGATTGGCTCTTGAAATGTCAACTCGCTTTTTCTTTTGTTCGTCCGTTAACATTCTCGGGACCCAACGCGCGGAGACCTTCTTCATATTCATTTTGCTGGTCAAAATGTTTTGGATGCTGCCATATGAGATCCCTGTGACCTCAGCTAAATGTCTGATGGTTACTCTTCGGTCTGCTAACACGGTATCTTCGATTTTTTTCACGTTTTCCTCCGTGAGGGACGAGGTTGGGCGTCCCTCGCGATGTTCATCTTCTGTGGATGTTCTACCCAACTTAAACTCTTTGCACCACCGTGCCACCGTAGAATATGGAGGAGCAGAGTCCCCCAGTGTCTCCACCAAATCGGCGTGTACCTCTTTGGTAGACATTTTTTTCAAACAGAGGTACTTGATGACGCATCTCACTTCGTGTTTCTCCATTTTCGTGTTGTCGCTCCGACTGCTGGTATTCAAATGAATGTAGCTCCTCCAAATGACGTCCTATTTATACATTTTTTTAGCTGGGAAGTGGTGAAGGACTGAAGAAGCGAAATGTTTTTTTTTTTAATTTTTATCTTTATTAGAATTACCCGTTTATCATTACTTTTTGATCACCCCTCGTAGCTACTTGCTTACATATTTTGAAATTCTAAGCATCTATATAGGTATATTTTAAAAATATAATTTCCATATCCCATATAGAATGAGTTCATGTTGCACTTGGTTTGATTTTATACGCCGCCACCCTTGCTGCGTTGGGCGCTGGCAACCTAGTAAGGAAAATAAGGCGGCCGTGCCTCGCAGTAGACCTTCCTAAATCTGAGACTATGCCTTTGCATGGGTATCGAAGAGGGCCACCTGCAGGGGCCCACATAACGGGAAACGGCGTGGGCATCGCCATTAACTCCTTGATGAAGTATCTTGGAGTTGTCCTGGATAGCCGGTGCATCTAACGGTTCGCATTTTAAAAGCCTAAGACCGAAAATAGTGAAGGCAGCCAGCATTGAAAATATTTCATTGAATTTTTGCATTCTAGCCCAGTGCTTTCTAAACTGTACATTGCAACGCGACGCGACGCCCAGGGGTGTCTCAGCATTGTCACAGGGGTGTCGATGCAACAGAAATGACTGAGCCAAATTGGAGCCCCGTTTTGGGAAGCTTTGCTCAGAATAGCAAGCACATTCTTCCGATTGTCCGTTAGCTAAAAGTAAAATAATTAATATATTAGGTATACATTTTCTTTTTTTTATGCATTTTTGGTTTTGTTCGTGTTCTAATAAAAAAATAATTTAAATAGTAAATTAGAGTTTTTCTGACAACCTGTTATTAGGGACTGATCTGAGGGCGTCCTAAAGAAACTCCAAATTCTCAAGGGTGTCACAGTACAAATAAGTTTGGTACGTGTTTGGGAAACCCTGGTCTAGCCTGCTTCTCAACCTCAAAGGTCCTGGCATCCCTTACCGGAGGTTGAAAGAGGGAGTCGTGCGATCGATGGTCTTTTACGGATTTTTATATCATAGGGAGCAAACGAGCATACGGATCCCCTCATAGCAGGTGACCACCGCCGCCCTTGAACATCTGTAACACCGTAGGGCATAGAAATGTGTTGAGATCTTTAAGGTACCTAATACATTACTTTCTTGAAGGTCTTATTTGTCCGGAATTGCTGCTGACGGCAATTGGTTCCCGAGATTTTTAGGACGTAGAAGAAAATGAAATGCCCAAATAACCTAAGTGGTAGATGCTTTTAATAAGTGCGTATATTCACTTGAACTGAACCTTTAGCACTATAAGAAAAAGGTATACAATGAGAACTACGGACATTAGAATAGCCGGATGTTTTTCAAGGCCACGTCTATCTTTTGAATAAATGTTTTCAGACTAGTATAATATATATAAAAAAGTTACAAATATGTATATATACTTGTCTTAAGTGCCTGACTATGTACAATACAATACAATAATTCTTTATTGCACACCAAATTACAGTATTGAGCTTAAATATATGTTATGTTTGGTAATACAATGGGCGGTCTTATCGCTTAAAGCGATATGTGTACGTGCCTTATATCTGAAAATCATGTATAATGTGACTCTTAGAATCGCGATATCTCAGGAATGGTAACTCTTAGAAAAAAGAACATAAAAACCAGTATCTTTGACCCCGAATAACTTTTGTAGTACACATACGAGAGATCGATAGACATTTTTAAAACTTTATTTGTAACGGTAAACCCCAGCTCTCCACCAATATTTGGCTCTCCGGGAATTTTAGTTATTTAACCACTATTTTTATGTCTAAGTTGACCGGACTAGTATCTGTGTCTGCCCGAGGTCATAAGGCAGGAGTCCGTTAAAGCCCTATTTAAATATAAACTCAAAAGGCAAACAACACTGAGACATAAGATGTTAAGTCTCAATATGTCCAGTAGTTACTCTGGCTGCAATGCCCTTCAACCCGAAACACAACAGTGCGTTTACACTGTTGTCTGACGGGAGAAATAGACACTGCGGTGGTACCCACCCAGATGGCCTCTCACATATGAGAGACCTACCACCAGTTTTGCAGAACATTACAATAGTTCTTATGTATTATATCTTTTTGTTAAATAAATAAATAATAACAATAAAATAATAATAATTTATTTCAACGAAATAAAAAACAGCAGGTGTTTTTATCATGAAGAGACACAATACAATTTGCGTACATATATGAATATTAATTTTATTCAGACCTGTGTTGATACAAATGCACTTAAATACAGAATGTCCTATTTTTAGACAACCAATCGAGAACCAAAACCATGGTGCGGACTCCAGACAATTTTATGCCCTAATACCCTACGTATAGTATAAAGATAAAAGCTTAGAGTATTTATAATATAGAGAGAGCGCTGTCATACATTTGCGTCTTCAAAAATGTAGATATTTTCTATAATATAATAGTAGAAATTAAACTAACTATTTAACATCAAATTGTTATCATCTAAATATATACGAGTATAACTCAAAAGTCACTGACTGACATAGTGATCTATCAACGCACAGCCCAAACCAATGAACAGATCGGGCTGAAATTTGGCATGCAGGAAGATGTTATGACGTAGGCATCCGCTAAGAAGGGATTTTGATTAATTCTACCCCCAAGGGGATAAAATAGGAGATAAAAGTTTGTATGAAACTGTCAATTTTAAACCTATCGGGCTTCGACTTTGCATGCATAAAGCTACTATGACATAGGCATCCCATAAGAAAGATTTTGATAAATTCCACCCCTAAGGGGATAAAACAGGGGATGAAAGTTTGTATAAATCAATTCAAAGGTGACTGACTGACTGACATCATTCATCATGGGACTGAATGAGACGGGACATAAACCGGATATAACAGGATGGGAAATAAAGTCGACGGCACGCGGGAAATATAGGAAGTACACGAAATAATATGTTGTTGCCACATCAACACTGGACTCTAAAGCTATCTGCACCTGGGCTAAGCTGGGCCCAACCGCTAGTTCCTTATATAAACGAAAGTATATTTAGCTATTATCCTTTTAAAACGAGTTTGAGTGGTATGAAATAGTTCTAAAAAATTTTTTGTTGTTTCTCTTTTCCAAATAATTCAGGTTCATGTATTGACAATTACCTCTTGTTAATATTCAAAGCCAAAATATCATATATATTTTTAATATGAAGCCAAAAAAAGGATTTAAGTTTCTTAAACGTTACCAGGGGCCCTACTATATTCATCCGAACGAACGAACGAACGTAGTTCGATACTTCGGACGATCGAAGTTTATATACGATACGAATGTATCTACTCTGTAAAAGTTCGAAATTGTATCACGTACATCGTAACCATAAGTCAATTACGACCATAAGTATATGTAGGTACATTCGTATCGTATATAAACTGCGATTATCCGAAGTTTCGAACTTCGTTCGTTCGGATGAATATAGTAGGGCCCCAGGTCTAATAGACCTTGTACCGGCACAATGAAAGTTTTATGACCAGGTGTCAAACGCCTTGTACCGCAGGAATGGAAAGAATAATAATTGAGTTAGTTAATTGAGTTTTACATAATGTACATGTGTACATAAACAATGTTGATAGCAAATACTGTTTACTGGTCTGTGTTTAATATTTCGATGCGGGTTTGCCAAAACTAATAAATCAGCAAATAATTTACGAATATTGCGTATTTCATCAAACCATTTAGTTGTTCAGTTGTAAATATTAGAAAAAGGTAATTCTATATATTTGAATTATTTAATTAAGTGGTATTTCGTATTTGACATAGAGTTTGTTAGTTAGTGGCAACTGTAGTAATAAAAGTAGTATCTACATTAGTTTATCAAGTATTCCACTCATAAAATGCAACGGGTGAATGTAGGTAATTGATTAACGTAATTGGTAAATTGCTAATTGGCAACCTATTTCGACTAGTGAAATGATTTGCATTTACGTTCCTTCATGATCAGCGAATTTACGTACCCAAAAAACATTGCGTAATAATATGTTCCTGGTAATCTGCACTGGGATAGGACGAACATGGGCTGATACAATACAAAAAAACACAAATATATAAAATAAAATAAGTAGGTAGGTACAATAGGTACCAACCTAACTTGTAATTTGCATGGATGCAATACTCGTTAATACGTCATTCGTACCTATTAACTATGTAAATAAATATACGCAAAAGTTACATGTATAGTCCTGATCCCACACTAATACCAAATCTTGTGTCAAGAGTATTAGAAACTAGTACGAGTATTCATTTTCGGCACCTCTTGTTTGACAATCGGCATCTAGTCAACTTCGCCAGGCTGTAAATATCTTATTCTTATACATTGTGTATCAATGATTAGGCAAATTTGCTACAGCCCCTATGCCCTAATAGATAAGGCATCGGCCTCCTAAGCAAGGGCGGATCCAGCTTTTATGCCAGGGAGGGTTATATAGTTCTTGTCAAAAAACTGGGCCCGATTTCCGATTTTTTAAAGTTTGTTACAGCCGTTATTCGTGAACATAAACACACTTTTTTACTTTATTTATTGACATACAAAAATTTTTTTGTGCTTATACATTGTATCAATAAGATAATAAATAAATTCTGTCAATCTGGAGCTAGCCCAGGGGGGTCATGACCCCCATGACCTCTCCCCTGGATCCGCCCTTGCTAAGTCGGAGATTGTGGGTCGAGTCCCACCAGGAGTATGTAATTTAGTCGCGTGATCTGTTTATGATCATTTTATGATATTACTTTTAAAACCTTGTTCTTAATTTATTGTATTTATATGCTAACGGTCTTCGAGAACAGTTTTTAATCCTATTTTAGTTACATGTTCAATAATATGCTTATTGACTTGACTAACTAAGAAATCAAAATATACGCGTAACATATTGAAGGTGAGTCGCCAAGCCCGAAACATATAGATATTTAAATTAATATAAGGCATAGCTCCTACATGCTTGGTACTTGTCGGCACGCCTTCAATATGTTCGCATATATTCTGATGTGTTGGCTAGTCAAGTCAATAAGCAAGTTAATAAATATGTACGAGTACAAAATAATTACAAATTGTTTATTGCAGAGCAACACCATGCAACAGCAATTGCTTATTATGTCTCCTCTAAATAATTTCTAAAATATGTTACGCTAGCGGCCCAACCTGACGTCGCGTCGCCCAAGTGAGTTACTTTTTGAGTCTACTCTATTTATCTATACTTTTACAGTGTCCTCTTCTATATCAGCCCATATATGTCCCACTGCAGGGCACGGACCGCCTCTACAATCGAGAGCACGATTGTGATTAGACCACATAGTCCACCACACTGATCTAATGCGGATTGGCAGACTTACATACCATAGGTATTCTTATAAATCACTATGGTATGTAGGTTTTATCGCGATGTTTTCCTTCACCGTTTTAATGCGAGGTGACTGAATATCAATACACAGATGACTCCGAAAACTCAGAGGTGTGCCCTGGGATTCGAAACCGCGACTACCGTGTCTCCTCTTCAGATATATGATATTATTACGCGTACTCTTTCATATTTAAACTCAACGTCACTGCACTCCTTTATACTTAATGTTTTCCCATCTTGTCCCGTTACATCCCGTCCTGTCCCATCTCATTCTGATTCATCTCCATGACGCAAGGCATGCAATCCTGTCTTCGTATATCTTATTTCATCAGTTTTATTATATCCCATCAGAGAGTAGCAAATATACATATTGGAATTCCTTGCTCATCCCACGAGAATATGTTCCTGTGTCAATCATCAACAATCATTCCTCCAATTTCATCATAATTGGTACAGCAGTTTGAGCGTTAAAAAAAAGAGTACCTAACAAACACACAACTTTCGGCTTTATAAGTTCCTACTTTTGTTATAAAGGCGAAAGTTGTGTGAATATTAGAGCATAAAATTGTCTGGAGTCCGCACCAAGGTTTGGGTTCTCGATTGGTTGTCTAAAAATGGGACATTCTGTATATATGTGCATTTGTATCGAAACATGTCTATACCAAATGCATATTCATATATGTAAATTGTATTGTGTCTCTTCATGATAAAAACACCTGTTGTTTTTTTTTTAGTTGAAATAAATAACAGTCACTTCTATCTAATCTACAACTTTCGTTAAATATATATATTTTAAGACAAATTATTATTATAACTAAGTAAACCAGTACTAAAGAACATTTGTACACAATGTTAAAAAACAATGCTTATGTGTATGGTAATAATAACGTATCAATACCAGCCCACTGCAACTATGGAAAGGACATGCTGGAGAAAATGAAAACTTATGGAAATAAAATCGCATTGGTAAACCATATTCTTTTTAAATTGAATAATTATTAACTAACAGCTTTTCTGTGACAACCAATTGTAATAAGCCAATTCACTCAGCAATGCAGGAATCTAACAGTAGCAAGTCATGTTGTGTCGACCCGATGTCCAACCGAGCAACCTTTTGTAATGGGCTGAAATTCGTAAAGGGCCTTTCGGGATCCCAGCAATTTTCCTCTAATTGCGGTGCATTCTGGCTCAGCAAGTGGCCTGTGTTAATCAATGGATTTCCAGTGGCAAAAATGACGATGACCATATTATGGTTAATAAATATTCGTGATTCCTTTAGATCGATGCGGACTTGGGCCAGTCCATGACGTATTCCGAGCTGGCTCAGCAGACGGTCGATATAGCCCTCGCGCTCGTCCACATGGGCGTTAAGAATGGAGATGTGGTAAGTATATGCAGCGAGAAGCGTATGGAAGTGATGGTTGCTACGTTCGGTATAATGTGCGCCGGTGCCACGTACTCGCCGTTAGACATAACGTGCGGCGAAGGTGAGTCCAACAGATTATTTTATTTCAACTCTTTAATAAAGAAGTGAGTGAGAACAAGTGAGTGAGCTAAGAAGAAGCGTTTATTTGTCACAAACTTTAAAAGTTAAGACGCAAGTACATCTCATCAGGTAACAAAGAGATAACATATAACTACTATTATCTGATCAGATTAGTTTAAGCCCTGGGCCAACCGAAAGTTCTACGAGCTACATTTTAACTTTTAGGTACTATATTTAAGTATAATTATATAGATATAGCTTAGAAAATCAAGCTATCAAATCTTGAGGTTCATTAAATATGTCACGAATAAAATTTGAGTTTATTGTTCCAGCGACATTCCACCATCGCCTAAGCATATCTCGCCCCAGAATTGTATTTTGTTCACCGCACGCATATTTCACCCACCACAGCTTCATGCGAGCTGGAGGAGTTCAAAAATTCGTGGTATTTGGGGAACAGGAACAGGAAGGAATAGGTGTGATCTCTATGTCACAGTTGATCGCTAATAAAGCGCCGGTGGAACAGTTCTTACCTGCTCCTGTCGATGGCTGGAAAGACAATTTGTTGGTGATCTTCTCATCCGGTACCACTGGCTTACCTAAAGGAGTACCAATAACGCATTATAACTTTTTGGTGTCCAGCAATTTCAAGTTTGATAACGAGTGAGTCAATTTTTCGTGAGTAATAGGGAGGCCAAGGATAAAAGTAACGATTTCTTGTAATATCTCACAGACCATATTAGATCATAAATAGTCCGCCAAACTGCATTAGACCAGCGGGGCGGAGTTCTGTATCAGCCCATATACGTCCCACTGCAGGGCACGGGCCTACCCTACAATCGAGAGTACGATTGAGAGGGGTTAGGCCATATAGTCTACCACGCTGGCCTAGTGCGGGTTGGCGGACTTACATACCATAGAAATTCTTATAAATCGATATGGTATGCAGGTCCTCACGATGTTTTCCTTTACCGTTTTTTGTGCGTGGTGATTGACTATCAATACACACATGACTCCGAAAAGTCAGAGGTGTGCCCTGGGATTTGAACCCGCGACCACCGTGAACAGTGGCTGCCGCATCCGGTCCGTTTACCAACAGGCCATCACGCACTCTATATAACAGTGTATAGGGTTAATATTACAAACAACAATCTATACATATAAATAAATTTAAAGTGTTTGTAAAGTGAAAATAATAAAAAAAGTTCAACTACATATCGTTATATACACGATACCTATAACGAAAATGACCTTAGAATTCTTTTTGTATGTCTGTCTGTTTGTTCCGGCGAATCTCTGATATGGCTGGACCGATTTTGACGGGACTTTTATTGTCAGGTAGCTGATATAATAAGAAGTAACTTAGGCTACATTTATTTTAGAAAAAATATTTTATTTTAGGAAAATAATCGTATTTAATCTCGTAGTTTCCGATTCCCACGACACAAGACTCGATCTTAGCGTGGGGTCAGGACTATGTATGTGACTATTGGGTGTATTTATTTGTTACTTTCATACCAAGTTACTTTCCTCCCTGGTCTTCCCTGTGTTTAGGAACAGTTCATATTAAGCTGTGGTAATTTAAATTTGAACATTAACATTATTTTCAGAACTTTGGGATTAACACTCCTAATCACTCGTGAATGGCATCACACGTATGGTCTACTGCATACCCTGATAAGTATGTATATTGGTAGCACTGTTGTGTTCTCCGCCAGTAACAAACTAGAAGATTTATTGAAATACGTTCAGGAATATAAGGTACGATATTTCAACAATATACCAACAACACTTACGGCCTTATTTTAAATCCTATTTAAGTTATCGAATGTTTTGTCTTCTTCGCTCAAACTGAATTCGTAACTCGTTCGAAAGGGACAAAATATTCGACAACTCAAATAAGTATGTGGCTCCATTGTTGCTTAGTAGAACCTGCACTAATCTGGACCTGTTTAAGACAACCTCCGTGGCGCAGTTGGTTAGACGCCGACTGTGAAACCAGAGGTCGCGGGTTCGATCTCTTTCTATCACTACTGTAACGAATATGATTAATCATTATGGTGACATAGTTCTTCTTCAGGCACATGAAGTCCAATATTGAATATAACACGCCTTCCATAATGATTTCCACAGCGGTCTACTGGAACTTTTTATACGTGATATATTATATGTAGGCATATTATATGTAATGCATTTCAGAAAATCCATTCAAATTCCAGGTCCAAGCACTGCAGTTATGTCCAACCACAATAAATGAGTTAGTGAAGTCTGAAATATTGGATGAATACGACGTCACTTCTCTAACACTCATTATTACTACCGGCAATACATGCGACGCTAAACTGCTCACAGCCCTTAAAAACAGGTGACTAGAATTACTCTTACTAATTAAGTTGTCATATTGTTATCATTTATTTGTTCTGTATAATAACGCTGAAAGTAAATTTAGTCCAATATATAGAGTTTTATACGTATTAGTAAGTTGAAGTGGCAATGGGCCGGGCATATAGCGCGGAGAATTGATGGCCGTTGGGGCCAAACAAAATGTTCTCGAATGGAGTCCACTTAGCGGAAAGCGCAGCATAGGACGTCCACCCACAAGGTGGTTACATAACTTGGTAAAGATCGCGGGACGTCACTGGATGCAGTCTGCCTCCAACAGGTCTCTGTGGCAATCTTTGAAGGAGGCCTATGTTCAGCAATGGACTTCCTTTGGCTGATGAATGGATACATGGTATAGCCAAACCAGGGCTGGAATGCCCGAGACACTGACATACCCCTTTCAACCTACCCCAGGGTATCGAAAGAGGAGCTTAATAGATATTCCTCATGAAATAAGGGTTTATCCTTTTTTATACAAAAAGTTGCGTTGTGTCAGGCTTCGTTTACGGTTACAGTCTGAATATAGTCGGTTGAGTCGGTGGGTATTTATTTCAACACTTAATGTAGATTGTGTCTACAATCTAGTAGCTATGGCTTCATCGTTTAATTTTAATGAACCAGACGACGTTATTTGTAGATTGCCCAGTTTCGTCAAAGTGTATCAGGTATACGGTATGACGGAGGCTAACCAAGTGTGCAGCGAGATGAACGCTCTGCACGGCTGCCGAGCGGGCAGCGTGGGCGTCCTCAGCCCTGGCGTGGTTGCTAAGGTACGTGTATAGTTAAACTGGATAGCACGAGTTACAATAGTCCACTAATGTATATTTATTTAGACAGCCTCCGTGACGCAGTTGGTTAGACGACTGCTGTGAAACGACAGGCCGTCTGGGTGTTTGTGAGACTGAAAAGTCTGTCTTAGTTTCCGATTCCCACACCACAAGACTCGATTGATATTAATGTGGGGTCAGATCAGGACGATGTATGTGACTGTTGGGTGGATTTATTTATTTATATACTATTCGAAAGTAATTCGTTATGCTTTCGATATTGCAATTTTGAAAGGTACAAAAAAATAGCAGCAGCCTTTTTCTCTACCGTGTTATAGTGTAAATAATCATTATTATCTCAGTAAACCTTTGCTACATTTGCACAAAACATTGCTACATAATATATTAAAACCATATATCTATATTACAGTTTCACTGAATCGCTGAGGACATTTTACATTAGGAATCAATGACTTTTGCAAGTTATTAATAAATAAGTAATAAATAGCACCCAACCTTGTCCTTGTCCTGACCCCAAACTAAGATCGAGTCTTTTGTTATGGGTATCAGAAATTACGAGACATTTTTCGGTCTCACAAACATCCATACCCAAAACCAATATTGGTAGGCATCACAAACATTTTTCTCGGTGCGGCCTGTCGCCGTCTAACCGACTGCGCCACGGAGACTGCCAATTTTATTCCGTCAATTAATATTTAGTGCTTATACCTTTTCATAATCAGTTACTTAAATATTTCTAAACCTAAAATTATTAAATCATAACACGATGTTTTAACAATGATAAAATTTAAGGTGGTAGATCTAAATACCAGAAAACCTCTGGGTCCGAACCAGCGCGGAGAAATATGTATCCAATCTCTAACACTCATGAAAGGTGCGTATTATGAATAGTTTATTTAATTAAAAGCTAGTTAAATATTTACGGCCTCATTCACAGAAGGTTTTAAAACCAGTTTAATTTATCGAAAATGTTGTCTTCGTCGCTAAAACTGAATTCAAAAGTGCTAAAATTCGATAGGTAATTAAAATTGGTTTTAGAACTGTCACTCAGGCATTTATTGTTACAATATTAACACTATGGAGTATGGATGGCGTAGTATCTGGGGGTTACTCTGTCGTCCGACACGACGACAAATGTTCGAACATCGCACGTAAAACTGTACGAATATGCCTAAATACTGTACAGAATGTTAGAATCGCGTATCGGAGGTCCTAATATTAGACTAAGTTCGAAAATAATATGAAGTTTCATAGAGAATAGAATTATTTGTAGAAGTCAAAAACTTTTATATTATATGTTGACGTTCAACGTCCGAACATTCGAACTTCGTGCCGGAGTATAGAGTAACCCCCTGAATGGGTAAACCCCATAGAGTTAGTATAAGTACTTATTAACTCCACGGTAAACCCAATTTCCAGGTTATTTAGGGGGCGTTGAATATGACTGCCTGGACGAGGAGAATTTCTACAAGACCGGCGACGTCGGCTACTACGATGACGACGAATACTTCTACATCGTGGATCGCGTCAAGGATTTGATCAAATACTACGATATGTCGGCAAGTCATAAACTCCAAAAAATAAGCTAGTCGTCAACGCGCGGTTTTACCGCAAAACTGCTAATGTAGTTCTACACGCACTTTCCCGCCAGATACCTACGTAGTGAGATCCGCGATTTAACCACACGTGGTTTCAGGCACTGACTATTATGTAATGATTTTAATTAACCGACTTCAAAAAACGGAGGAGGTTCTCAATTCGACTGTATGTTTTTTTTTATGTTTGTTACTCATATCTCTGTACTGGGTGAACCTATTTTGATCAATCATTATTTAATTAAAAGCTTGTGCTTGTCATTTGGTCCCATAAAATATGGTGAAGATCTGATGAATATCTTCGGACCTGGAGAGGAGAACTCCTCAAAATTGAGTAAGATTCCAATAGTTCTTTTCGCATTAGGTTCAGTATAAAAATTACTTAAGCTACAATAGAAGAGAGAAAAAGGAGTAGGAGCGAGGGTGGATGGGTGACAAACTTAAAATACACGTAAATACTCAATATCTTGGGCAGCTTTTAACCGATTTTAGTGACTTCTTTTTCATTGGTAAGAACGTATTGACAGGTTGATCCCAGGAATAAACTTTTAATTTTTTTATTAAAAAATTTAGTCATTCTGGTTTGAACACATCCCAAACATTACTCATGTTGGGGATTCAGTTCATTGTAGATTATTGTTAGTCAAATTCATATAAAGTAGACAACAAATAAATGGCGATGATTTGAAATTCAATGTGGATGGTAGACTCAATATTAAGTAATGTTGCAGTTAGCGCCGGCGGAGTTCGAGGCAATACTACTGCAACACCCGGCGGTGCGGGAGGCGGGCGTGGTGGGCGCACCCCACCCTGACTGTGGGGAGGTTGCTACTGCCTTCGTGGTGCTGCAACCTGGAATGGAAGTTTCAGCCGAGGAGCTCGTCGCGATGGTAGACCAACAGGTAATACATAAAAATGTCCAATAAGGATCCTAATAAATAGCTACAGTGTGTGTGTACACACATTTTTTACACAGATTTCAAAAAAGAAATAATTGTGAACTTAACAATCATTTATCAGTAGCGGGGATGAGATTCGCGGCCAAAATTGCGCCGCGCTGTCGAGACTGTTTTAATATTCCATTAATTTTACATTAGATGATGATGAAGTATAATTATTGTTATGTTTGACAGGTGTCGCACCAGGCGAAGCTGGTGGGTGGGGTTAGGTTTGTGGAGAAGTTGCCGCGCGGCGCCGGAGACAAACTAGACAGGAAAGCGCTCAAACTTATGTTGTGAACATTATGTAATAAACGAATATAAAATAGTTTCATGTGTGACAACAGGCCGTACAATTATGCTTTTGGCTTAATTCTTAGGTGGAACAACCCTATTCCTGCGACCGATCCAATTCAAGTTCCTTATTCCCTTGCATATATTAAACATTTCTACTTAAGTGCCAGAAATAACCTCAAAATTCATTGGACGTATTGCAAACACATTGTAAATAATGAAACACTCAAATTGTCAACAAAGTATATTAACTAAAATTAGTGTCGAGATCGTAGCCCTGATGGTGGCTCTTCATGTGGTTCTTCAGGCTTCCGTTCTGCGTGAAGGCGGAGTTGCACACGTGGCACTTGTACCGGCGCTCGGCGCCCGCCTGGTGCGACCTCACGTGCTCCTGCAGCGACTGCAGGCGCGGGTAGCTCTTGTCGCAGAACTCGCAGCGGAAGTTCCGCTCGCCCGTGTGCGTCGCCATGTGCTCCTTCAGCCGCGACGGCAGGTAGAACCGCTGGTCGCACAGCTCGCACTGGTGCCGGAACACCTTCAGGTGGTTCCGCCTGTTGTGCTCCATCAGCGTCTTCCTCCTGTTGTACACCTTGTCGCACAACTTGCAAGGGAACGTCCGCTTGTCTCCGTGGGCCTCGATCAGGTGCCGGTTCCTCAGAGCGTACGAGAGGAAACTGGCGTCGCACTTGTAACAGTTCACGGTGGGCTTCTTCTCGTGCACGGTGGCCACGTGCAGGTACCTGCTGTACTTGGACTTGAGGTTCTTCCCGCATATCTCGCAGGGGAAGTTCGCCTCCACTTTACTGTGCGATTTGATGTGCGTCCGCAGCGAGTTTGGTTCGAGGAAGCACGCGCCGCACACGTCGCATATGTACGTTCCGAAGTGTTCGATCATGTGTTTCTTTAACAAGTCGAAGTATGGAAACGAACTCGTGCATTCCGTGCACACCAAATTGTCCATTGTGAGTCTGAATTTAAGGAATTCGTTCGTGACTGGATACATCGGTTTACTGTGCACGCTGGACACGTGATTCTTAAAAGTGTCGATATCGTCGATTTTCTCGTCACACAACCGACAATCGATTCTTGTGATGTCGATTTTCGGGATCTTCTTGTTTTCCATCATGCTCTCGAACATTTCCTTGGGGTCGTGCGTGAGGGTGTGGTCACGCAGCTCGTTGGGGTTGGTGAACTGGTCCTTGCAGTAGTAACAGTAGTAAATGCTAATTCGGTTGTGGAAGGGGCACACGTAAGAGTTTTTGACTATGGTCACCGCATTTGAATACAACATGTGGTCATGATCAAGTTCTGATTTCTGCTTCTTTTTCATTAACTTTTCTTTCTTCTGCGTTATTTTAACTAGAACAAAACAACAAATAAATATTATTCAATATAAACTACTAATATTCATTTTCTGGTATGTTTTAATTAAAAATATTTTAATTAATATTGTTACGTATGAGAACACAAATGCCTCAATAGAAATAAAGTCAAAAGCAGCATGTTAATATTTTTGACGCTTGGAATCTCTTATTTAGCCTGTTTATTAACTCGACATTAATTTCACACAAATACAATAATATATGTATTCTAATTTTTCGCCAGTAAAAATAAATAATTGTTTAAATAAGGCAATGTCAATGAAACGAGAAGCGCACGGACCTAAAGGGGTAGATAAATAAATAAATAAATAAATAACACCCAACAGTCACATACATAGTCCTGACCCCACACTAAGATCGAGTCTTGTGTCGTGGGTATCAGAAACTACGAGAGACTTTTCGGTCTCACAAACACCCAGACCCGGAAGAAATATTTGTGGGCCGCACAAACATTTCACTCGGTGCGGGGATCGAACCCGCGGCCTCTCGTTTCACAGGCGGCGTCTAACCAACTGCGCCACGGAAGCTGACCATGACTGATAGAGCTGCCACCAGGACACCCACATTTCGCCTTGTATATTCCATCCCACGATGTGATAGGGGCGAGTCTATCGTCATATCGGGCATAAATTCCTGACTCCAGTCTGATAATGAATAGAAAAATTCAATATCACTTTGCGACACGCGGGAATCGAACTTGAGACCTCAATGAGGCAGTAAGTACCCGTTCTAGGAAAAAGGCGTGAGTTTATGTATGTATGTATGTATGTTTTAAGTTATTATTTTGGGGGGAATGCGCGCGATTCTCGCATTGCCGCGGGCGCTATGCGACTATGTATTCCAGCGGGGCGCTTAATATCTGCTTCACCTAAGCCACACTCCACGCGCTGCGAATATTTTTCGAGGGACCCCTTAAGGTGTACATATATTCATGGAATACTTTAAGAGACATCACACTTCAGCAGTGGATTTCTTGTGACCGATGATGACCACAAATCAGGATATGTAGACATCGAGATTACGTTCACGTGTACAAGTTCCGCCAGTGGGGGTGCAAGAAGCAATAGAAAATGGTTGTCACCTGGTTGTTCAAGCATATGGTCCAGTTTATCTCTGAGTTTCTTCATCTTGCCAAGCAGATCTCTCTTCATGGCCAACTTTGTCTTGTCCTTCCGAGTCCTCTTTGGTTTGCAATCAACATTATCTTCTAACAGTTCTTTAATTGGAATTGTTTTTGTATCATCTGAAAATTACACAAATAATATCTCTTAGATAATTAAATAGAAATAAACTATATATAACTCTAAATTATCTTTATAGATTTAACAAACAATTTAATTCAGTGAACAACACAAGTAATCAGATTACATTTTCTTAAAACTTTCCTTCCCCAATGATTTCCTGCATCCAGCGACGTCCCTTGACATTTACCAGGTTGTCTGAACACCTTTTGGGTGGACATCCTATGCTGCACTTTCTGCTAAGTTTCAAATTGGAAATCATTGGTGGATGTTTATGTTCAGTAATGGACTTCCTTTGGCTAATGGATGAAAGCTTTTCTTCTATGATCTTTTTATAACTTAATTTATACAGTTATTAGTATCCTTTTCAATTCTTTGGGTTTTTGCAATAACCATGTAATTAATTTAAATACATATTTGATTGAATGAATTATCACAAAATAAAGATTAACCTTTATCATCCATATCTAGTGGCATTTCATCCCTGTCATCCATTTGCGAGTCGGAATCAATACCAAGATTGGGTTCTGTTTTAACTTCAAATTCAAACTTGCTGATACCATCTGTAAAAATAAATATGTATTATGTATTTTATTTTAAAGCAGTTTATATTCAAAGTTTATATAAATGAAATGAACTTGAAAATATGCTAAGAAATACTATTACAGATTTTTGTTCCATTAAAAACATATATTTATTATATTATATGCAAATGTATAATAATTTACAGCTTACAATTTATTAAATTTAAATACCTTTGAATATTGAACTTATAAAATCGAAAATATGTGCATTAGCAAGCCCCACTTAAATTAACTGTGTAAGTCAGATGTTACACACATGTTAGGTGCATCTTAAAATTTAAGTGGTGATTCTGTATTCAGATATAAGTGTACCTTCTTTAGTCTGTAGCTTAGCATTCAAAAAAGCCTCTTCACACTGCAACACTTGTTGTCTGAATGCACACGCATCTCTAAGGCGCACTACACATGTGGCACACACACATGAGTCCTTGCCTTCATCCAAATGTGAGAGCTGAAATAAAAGCAACACTTACATTCTAATACCCTGCTTCAACTTTGTTGGGCCAAGACCCTGAGGTCAATCAAATAAGATCGGTTTAAATGGTATTAAGACACAATAATTTCACAATCAATTATAGTAATATTGTCCAAAATAGCACTGATAGAGTAAATTGGAAAGTGAACAATGCTAATTAGAAAAAAAAAAAACAATATTTTTGACAATATTATTGCAGTCTCTTAACAAGACATTTACTTAAACTAATCGATAATAAATAGTGCCATATTACATTACTATTAATGACAAAAATAAACATTTCTTTTTATGAAGAAATGAAAAAGAACTATTGGTCATTAGATAGCCTGCCATCATGTAAGTCATTAACAGGCATCTCGTCAGACAAAATGGTTTTTATTTATGAATTACATACATTTTAAAATTAAGAAGAGAAAATGCTGGAGAAATATTTCTACTTAACATTACCAATTTGTAGAAATTATGGCTTAATTTAATTAGTTGACAAACGGTGAACTATATTTGAGGCATAAATAATAAAGTTTATCTCACCAGAAGCCCAAAACAGTCCATAAACATTTCCGAATACACTTCTTTCTTGCCCATCCATTCGTAATCAGCGGTTAAGAGGCGACATTTCTTTATAGATCTGCAGCAGCGACAAAGTGCTGGATCCACAATGGGTCCTTTGTTTTTCCCTCCTGCCGTCGGTCCGGCCATTTCATATTATTACACTGTTACCGCATTAAAAATAATATTTTTTCAATAAAAATTCCTTTGGGTGTCCTGCCATTGACAGTTATGTTGTTTGATTGGCATTGTTAGTATTTTAAGCGTTATATATCTTATTCTTCTGTTCAGAAGCACCAAAAAGAGAAAAAGAATATGCGAAAACTAACGGCAATTATAATACTGGAACGCAACTTAAAAATCGTTTTATTATTGCTTCTGAATTCTGTTAAGAGACATGCAATGAAAATTATATTTCTATAAAAACGTTCTTTATTCCTCTTGGGCTTTCTATTTTTTATATAAAATGTATAAAAATGAGTTTGCAAGGTCAATATAAATTACAAAAATACAAACTTCCATACTTCTAAAAGCGCATAATATTCAGCTGCTACGACTGGCTGTGCCTTGTGTGTTATGAAATATGAAGGGTGGCACCATCCTGAAGTAAGTTCGATTCCGGTTCGAGTTATCAATAAAACATATTTGTGGTCAAATAGCCTTGTTGCTTCTAAGAGTGATGCAGTATTTTACACTACCGAACAATATAGAAATCATGCTTCGAGCCACGACTCAGAAAATAAGACATAATATAGATGATATTTAGTAATTGCTCTTAGATAATCACATTATTAAAAATTGAAATATATTATCCTCATGACTAGGATACACATAACTAAATAATTCTCGGAACATCCACACTCGAGTTTCAGGAGACGAATTGAATAAAAGGCAACATATTACATATTGGTTTATTTATAAAACTTAATAAATTACTTATAAATTAAAATAGCCTTACTATTTGTATCTCTCTTACATACGAAACGTAAAATTAAGTAAAGTAGGTTCGTAGTATCTTACATTTATTGGAACATTTACAGATGAAATCAAACGAAAGTAACTCCGTTCTAGTAGCATTTCAATTTCCGATGCAACTTATTCACTACGGTTTTCCTTCCGGACAGACAAAACTTTACCTCATTAATTTAGAAATGTTTTTTTTATTAGCAGTATCGAATTTTGATTGTATCTTGATCATTGTGTAATGCCATTACAGCCTACACCGTAGCCTAACAGACTAACAGCTACTATCTGAGTATTAACTTGGGTCGAGATATGTATCAACCCAGAAATGGGATGGAAGCCCCCAATCGACAAGTTATTGCGCTGACTACACGTTGGCCCCCATACAATATTACGCCAACGTTGGAGCCAGTGCTGTTTTCTAGATCCACATTTCACATGTGGGATAAGTAGATACATTCCAGGTCAAAGTGTAAAACCATTATTGGACTTATTTTCGTTTGATTTCATCAGTGTTGACTATCAAGAAGGCTTGATATTTTTATTGCATTCCGTCCACTTATGGTTCAAACCATTTCTTTATTACAAGGGCAGGTCCGTAAGAATACGAATATTTCATCCTTAAAATCATAGGTACTAAAATCCCGATCATAATCTGTTAGTTTTATTTGCGTGTCTGTTCGCTTAATATGGGTAGCTTAGTTACAATTTACGTTGCTATTTCTCTGCATTTAATCTGAAAAATTAACGGTATCTCTGACAATGACGCTGATATCATTATACCGTTTGCAAAACACAGATTTTCCGCATATTTTCATAAAGGATGGTTGGAAAAAGCCTGCATCGTATTATTGATATGTTAAAATCTGCCACTAACTAGCCTTTAATACATTGTGCAGGCATTATCAGATTTCGACGAGTACATCTTTGGAAAAATATTCCAACTGTATAAAATAAAAATAGACAAGCAACTCATACGAACATATGAATGCACACAATATTTGTGCACCTTGAGACACAACCCAGTGTCCCTCTCTTATATACAATTTAATACTTTCATTCCATTAAAAATACATGGCTAGCAAAATTAAATTCAAATATTTCACCTATCACACAATAATCTAAGTATTTCTTCTGTGAGTGAGATTCAATTTTTTGTATTCATGTATTTTTTTACTGTGGCATTGAGTCTGTTTCCTTCTTCCTACCCATTTTTTATACCTGGTATGACATTAGATTCCATAGATATTTCAAACTGCTCAGCGTATGATTTTTACTCTGGAATTAAGATAGAACATGATATAAACAGTTAGTTATTTGTAACCTCCATAAAACGGAGACATTGCAAAACAATAATTCAACATAACTACATTGTACAAATAAAATTATATTCCATACAATACGTGTATCATAAATTATATATAAATCAAACTGAGAAATTACAAAAATATTTGTCTGAAAATTAAACATTTACCATTGCAACGAATATTGAGATTTTTTTAAATATTATGTTAGTGACGGGTAGCATGAGATTACCTCTTTTCTGTTCTCTTAGTAAATTAAGAACTTCTTAACCTTCGTAATAAGAAGGTTTACAATTTTAGCGAATATAGTCTATTCAGCTAAATCCGTATGTCGGGGAATTCCGATCTTCATTAAATTCACCTAAATATGACAAAATATTTTGCTCCAACAACATCTATCTATGCGCCATCTAAGCGGCGCCGAGCCAATTCGCCCAACCTCTTCGGTCAACTCGAAATTTCTTTAAATTAAAAAAACTAAAAAACACGCTTTATATAGAAAACCCAAGTAAAAAATAGAAAATAAATTTTTAAAAATTTGAATTAAGAATATTGTATATAAGAAAAAAATATTTTTTATTGTAAAAAAAGCGTGGGGTGCATGTTTTCAATAGATATAATTATTTTATCGACAGATATACGTAGAAGGATTATCATTTTGATAATATCTTAAAAAGCACCTCACGCTTTTTTTACAATAAAAAATATTTTTTTCTTATATACAATATTCTTAATTCAAAATTTTTAAAATTTATTTTCTATTTTTTAGTTGGGTTTTCTATATAAAGCGTGTTTTTTAGTTTTTTTAAACTATTATTTATTTTCTACTTTCTAGTAACATAACGCCATCTGTTGGTCAGTAGTAACATTTGACACTTGAAGAATACAATGTTAACACATTCATTATTGACGTTATCACGCCATCTAGTGGTCAGTGGCAATGGTCATCAATTATAAAAATAATTAATCCTGACGAATCTAATCAGGATAATCATATATTTTAATCGAATTATTGTATTGTCATCGGTCTTTGACAGGTGTGCAAAATTTGAATGAAATCTGTCCGTTTAAAGTGGGTCAAAATCGCGTCTTAAGGAGTCGGTTACAAACATACAAACAAACTAACATACAAACAAACATACAAGTGAAGCTAATATAAAGCGTGTAAAAAGGAAGGAAGTTGTAACATTTTAGTGATAATCGGAATTCCCCGACTTTCGGATTGACCTGAATAGCCCATTTTTTTTCACAGTCACGCGATATTTTAAATCTCTCACACCTATTCACATTATTAATGCAGTACGATTTAAATAAGTTACAAATATAAAATTGCGCAAATGACGAATATATAGCATACTGAAACACATTTTAGTAAACCATCGCGCGCGTTATTTGCGCAAGTTCATTTGCTATCGTCCTTTTTGCGTGACACTATGGTGACAGCTGCTTGGAAACAGTAATCCGTGTATTTTTTTTTTTTTCGATAAAATAGAAATAGCATTTTTTGTTATAGTATTTCCAATCTAAATACAGGGCGGTAAGGTTAAATTTCATAATCATTGGCATTAACAATTAGTCCGCGATAGGTTACTAATTTCAACGGCCTTATTCATAGACAGTTTATAAGCCTATTTTAGTTATCAAATGTTTTGCCTTCTTTGCTCAAAATGAAGTCAAAAGTCGTTCGAAAGGGACAAAGGATAAGGTCGTAAGCATGCAGAGATTGCCGATGTAACTTATTTAAATTGTATACCTACAGGCTACATACATTCAAAATATATAACTTAAAATAAACTTCATCAATATAAATGAGATCTATTCGCCAAGTTTACAAACAAAACGCAGATTATTTATTTTACTTAAACATTTAATAACTTGGCAAATAATTAAACTTGTTAATAACTTATGTGATGTAAGCTTTTAATAAGTCTTCAATATACAATTTTTTTTCCGCCGTCATGGCGTCAACTGTGTATATTTCCCCCCATAAACACTTAAATATCACTTGGAATTTTACTGGCGTGCTGAGCCAAAAGTACCGATATCCAAAAATTATCTTAGGAATTATTTAAACAGTATGTATAAATGATATTTTCTCGTTAAAGAGAGTAATAAGCATTTTTCTTTATCGTTACTACAACACAATGGTGTGACAAACAAACAAGAATGAATTTTAACGTGCTATGTATTAAAAAAAATGTTTGCCTTGATATAAAACCTTTATGACTTAGCACGACAATTTAAACTTCAAAACTGCATTTTGCTGTATTCAATAAATTTAAACATTTTCTACTAAGAATCCAATTGGTTACGGAGTATACATAACGTGACCATTTATTTTTTATGCCAGAGCGGGACATCAGTGGAATCAAATAATAATAAACTTTTAGTGTTTAACAAGTTTTTTTCATAGAATATTGGAAAACATAAAATTAAAAAAAAAATATATATTTGTTTTTGAACAAATTGTTTCAAGACATCGGGTTTAGTTTTTAGATGTGTGAAACTCAGTACATGATTTATTTATATTTATTTTTGTAATCAAAGTAACTTTCATTACTGAGACATTCACCTATGTTTTATCACTTGTCTATATTCATGTCATAATGAGAGAAAAAACTCTTTCGATAGGTGCGTTGTTTTCAGGCAGATACATAACATCCTCAATATTTGTTGAAATGTTTATTAAGTCAAGATGTTTTTAAGAAAGTGTTGGCATAATACAACCCTACGGTATGCAGTAGTAGTTCGGTAAAGAATTTCGAGCGAGAAATACATTTTAAATTATTGTTTGATCTGTTTGCAAGAGCGGGACAATGTCGACTTTGCTGGGGACACCGGGGCAGACTTCCTGAAAGCGGGACTGTCCCGCCTAAAGCGGGACGTATGGTCACGTTAAGTATACATAACGTGACCATTTATTTTTTGTGCCAGAGCAGCACATCTGTAGAATTAAATACTAATATAAAGTTTTTGGTATTTTACAAGTTTTTAATAAAGAAGATTGAATTACAAAAACTAATCATAGCACTAAACTCAAAATAGTTAGGCACGATTTATAAGCCCTAGTAGTGGCGTGACTTCTCGTACGTACTCAATAATTGTGGAAAAGTTTTTTTAAATTAAGATTGTTTTTTACGAAAGGGCTGGAATAATTTCACCCAACCGTTTTCAGTAACACTTCGATAAAGCATTTCGAGTGGGAAATACTTTTTGATCATCGTTTGGTCTATTTGCAAAAGCGGGACTATGTAGGCCTTGCTGGGGACACCGGGACAGACTTCCTGAAAGCGGGACTGTCCCGCCTACATCGGGACGTATGGTCACGTTAAGTATAGACCACAAGACTACCAATAATTTTCTTCCTCCCTACAGTCGGAATGACGAGCTGTCTACAGATGTTGGACACCTAACTTATCAGAAGTATTAGACCGTACCTCAAACTTCTTATAAATATTATAATTTCAATGTATCATTTCTCATCTTGAAGACACTTTATATTGCTAAAATTCTTAGCTCCCATTAAAGATTCATGACATAATTAAGCCGGGATCGACATACGGCCGATGCCAATAATCAATCGAAAAAATTAGATTGAAGTAAATCTGGATCGTTTCCTACTTTTGGATTGGTCTCTTACCATGTTGCCATAGTTTTTTCACTACTGCGATTGATTATTGGCAATATAGTATCAAAAAAAGATTGAGCTGTCAATCTCATACGGCGAATTTTGAATTGCGATTGTTTATTGGCAGCGGCTGATAGTGAGGCTGGCCCGCGAGGCATGATTTGCGAGCCGGCCTCGCGGAATGGAGACGTGTTTGCCTCACGAGCCAATCTGAACATCGCCTCTCTACTTACTGCTCAACCGAACAAACTCGCGAGCGGCCTCGAGATGGCGATACGCGGCTTTTTAGGTGGAAACACTTTTCTGACCCCTTATTCATAAAATACCGCTTATCAACCACATAAACATAAATTAGTTAAATCATGTTTAGAGGATGTAAAACGTTCATTAACTTTTGCTATTCATAATGGTTTATTGTATATATTTTAACTAATAAGTCCACAGTCTAAAAAAAGGTCTCGAATTGTGATTTTATTTACTTAACAGTAATATCAAACGTCCAGCCGACAGACATCTGCACTTTTTCTGCTTTAAATTTGCATAAACAAAGTTAATGAGCTGTTAAATAGCTGATTAGTGATTTTTTATGTCTATGAATAACGTTTTGAGTCAGCTCATATTAACGGCATTTGAAAACTCCGTTAAGTCCTCATGAATATGGGGGTAAGTCAAAAAATTACAGATGTAACAACTTTTCTACCAGTATTACAAGTTACAAAGTCTGTTATGTCGGCAAAACACACCATTTGTGTAGTGTTTTCATCATGTGATAAACAGAAGTCAAAATAACAAACACAGTAGAAAAATATATCAAGTTTTGTGTAATTTAGGCAATCATCTATATTGAAAAATAATGAACTTACTTGTCCAATCCAATAGAAAAGCGGAACCAGACTATTTTTTTCAGCTATTCATTCTGTTCACCTTCGATTATAGCATTCAATATCTTCCAGCACTAATAGATTTATGTATACACGTAATGTATACACTTATATTAAACACTTGCAATGTCCTAGAAATAACAGCCTTCTATGTCGCACTCCGGGTGATGGCTCTTGATGTGTGACTTGAGACTGGGGTTCTGTATGAAGGCCTGTCCGCATATGTGACAGCGGTACCTTCTGTCGTTGGTGTGTGTTCGTATGTGGTACTGCAGCGACTTTAGACGCGGGTAGCTCTTGTCGCAGTACTCACATCTGAAGTTCCTCTCGCCAGTATGCGTCGCCATGTGCTCTTTCAGGCGCGAGGGCAGGTAAAACCGCTGGTCGCAGTACTCGCACTGATGCTTCAACACTTTCTGGTGGTTCCGTCTCTGGTGTTCCGTTAACGTCTTTTGTCTGTTGTACACTTTGTCGCACAAGTTGCAGGGGTAGGTCCGCTTCTGTCCGTGCGCCTCGGTGAGGTGCTTGTTCTTGAGCGCGTAGGACATGAAGCACTCGTCACAACGCGGGCAGCGGATGATGGCCTTCTTCTTGTGCACGATGTCGACGTGCATGTCCTTGTAGTGGTTGGACTTGAAGACCTTGCCGCAGACCTCGCAGGTGTGACGCTCGTCGTCCTTGTGCCGCTTGAGGTGGGCGTCGAGACGCGGCTTCTCGAGGAAGCACACGCCGCAGATGTCGCACGTATAGTTGCTGAAGTGCTCCACCATGTGCGAGTTGAGCGTGTTGAAGTCCTCGAACACGTCGCTGCACATCACGCACACCAGGTCGTTCCACGTCAGTCGGTACAGTAACATCTTGTCCGGCGCTTCGAAGTATATCTTCTTGCCGTGTACCTGGTGATAAATTACAATTATATTAAGGCAATTTTAAAACCAAGGCGTTTTTACATTAAAATCAATCTCACCTGATCAATATGCTGCTTGAAAACGTTCAAGTCGTCTATCTTGGCGGGGCACAGCTTGCAGTCTATCCTAGTAATGTCCAGTTTGGGCATCTTCTTGTAGCCCATGAGCAGCTGGAAGGGCTTGGTGTCGTGGGTCTCGGTGTGTTCGCGCAGGTCTTCGGGCTTGGGGTAATAGTCCTTGCAGTAGAAGCAGTAGTAGTTGTTGCGGCGGTTCTTGAACGGGCACACGTACGAGTACTGTATGATGGTGACCAGGTTCTCTTCGGACATGCAGTCCAGATCTCGGTCGTATGTGTTCTTCTTTTCCGGTGGGGGTTTTATGATTTTCGGCTTTTTTGCTACTGAACCTGGAGAAGAACCTTTTGGTATGTCATGTATTCACGGATGTAGCTAGGGGGGGGTGGGCATTGTGGGGCAATGCCCTACCTTGAAATCACAATGCCCTATCTTAAGAATACTGAAAACTAAGATACATTATTATAATTAACCCAACCAACCACCCAACAATTAATTATTACCTAACTCTCACTCATATGTGGATCTCTACATCCAAATCTGGAAGTTCAACCATCTATGTCAGTATAAGTGGTGATTGATTTAGAAGCCCTTGCATCGAGGGCAGATCAATTATGATATTCTTTCACTTCCGCCCTACCTGTAATCAATGCTGGCCTGCGTCAAATTCGACTCTAGCTACAGCTCTGCATGTATTGCTTAGAAAACATAGTGATCCGATTTTTCTTTAAAATAAAGTTTACATTATATTTGAACGTAAAATATACTTTTTCACTCACCAGACTTCTGTTTCTTTCCATTCTTTTTTTCCTTTTTCTGCGCTCCATTATTAGTCTTTTTAGATTTCTTCATAGTTTTAGATTTCCTCTTTATCGGTTTGTCTGAGTTGGAAGACGAGTCCGTCCAGTCGCTGCCTCCGTCGTCGGCCAGGGCTTTTACATCTAACGGCGGTATCTCCCCTTTGTCTTTAGGTTCCTCTTTTTTCAATGGTTTGGAATCAGAATCTGAAATGTAACCATATTTTTGGATTACATGAAAATTTTCATCATTTTTGATATAGTTGATTTGATTAAACTTAAATAAACATTAAATCTTTCGAAAATTAACTCCATAAAGTTAGGCAGAGTTCTAGGTAAATATAAAAACTGCTGTTTGGCGGGAGAAATAGACATTACGGTGGTAAAGGGAGTATTTATGTCCAGTGTGGCCTGTTGTAGGCTGATTATGATAAACATAAAATAAGTACTAGGTTACCGTCAGCAGCGTCATCAATGCAATAGTCCATGGACATATCGTCGTGGTCCGCCAGCGAGTGCTGCTCGTCGTCGTCCTTTGGTTCCGTCTTCAGCTCCATCTCTATGCTGCTCTTCTCTGGTTTAGGCTCTGGTAACACATACACATAAAATGGATTAAAATCTAAGCACACAATTAATAATAACTCTGGCATTGTAGATGTTTGAGAGAGATCAGTCTGTGTCTTGGTTAGCGTCCTGCTGACTATTTTCAAATTTTGTACCTGAGGTGATACAACATGCCAATGTCTTTATAATGGCATTCAGCTAATGAATATGATACTTAATTTATTAGACATGAAAAATCAGTTTCCAATTATAAGCAGTTTTTAAATGCTTTCAAACCTTGTTACACCGTCCCTATGATATTATTAGCTATAGGCTGATAGAAAATGTCCATCTGATGTCTTTCTTATGAAGGCATTTTGCCTTACCATCTGTTTCTTTGTCTTGAAGTTTGGAGCTGAGGAACAATTCTTCACACTGTAGCACCTGATACCGGAAGGCGCACGCATCGCGCAGGCGCACCACGCACGTTGCGCACACGCCGCAGTCGCGCTCATTGTCATCCACATGTGATAACTGCAAGTCAAATTAAGCCAACTTGGTTTAAGATGATCACCAATACACAAAAAAGGATATTGTGGTATTAACGTTCAGTGAGATAGCCAATAGACCATATGTTTAGTAAGGCATCAAACTGGAATTAGTCTTTTTTATGCATTACATTATGAAGGATTGAAAAAGACAGTAAGATGTCCCACTGTGCTCCTACTCTTTCCTTAAAAATACTAATATTTATAATAATCATAGTACACTGTTAAATTTGTTTTTTTTCCGAGAAATAAGTCCTGCGGCGATGGAGTGTTAGCGGTGGGAGTAGGACTGGCGAAGTTCGGCTCCTAGTTGACTCTCTGCACGTAGGCGGCCAAACGATAAGTGGTCGCTCCTAAACTCGACCGAGACGGGAGGACAGGTTCGGCAGCACGTTTGGCGACAAAGCAGCCCTATTCAGGAGCGCTCTGCTTTCCCCAATCAGGGGAGGGGCCTAGAAAAGGTGGCCTATACATAGTCCGTCTCATACTAAACTAAGTGGTCGACCGTGGTCACTTAGGCGCCATCTAACCGCGGTAACAATAGCAGTAGTAAAAACACCAAAAGTAAATTTAAGCAATTCCTTAATATTGCTGCCTGGAATGTGAGAACCCTGCTGGACAATATTAACAACTTGTGCCCAGAAAGGAAGACTGCCCTGATTGCTCGCGAACTGTCCCGCTATAAAAATAAATGAAAAATGAGAGAAAGAGAAAAATGTTTAGAACAGCAGCGTAGCCTCTGTATGTGTTTTGTGGATTTGGAAAAGGCATTTGATAGGGTTCCTCGGGCTGCACTTTGGACAATATTGGAAAAAACAGGGTGCCCTGGAAAGTTTGTGAACATAGTTCGCCAATTTCATGAAGGGATGACAGCCACGGTTCGACATAATGACCAATTTACAAGTTTCTTTCCGGTCACCAGCGGTGTCAAGCAGGGATGCGTCATGGCTCCAACACTCTTTGCCCTTTATTTTGCTGCTGTGATGAAGGATGCTCTGAATGGTTGCACTGGACACATAGAATTGAATGTAAGAATGGATAAAAGTGTCTTCAACCTATCTCGCTTTAAGTCCAAAGGGAAAACCATGCAGCGTTCTTTATTAGAGGTTCTGTATGCTGACGACTGCATCTGCAGCTATACCTAGACAAACTGCATGAATCTTGCTGCAAATTTGGCCTGGTGATCAGTGTATCAAAAACACAAATACTTAAGCAACCTGTAAGAGGTACATCTGCAGACGATACAGCTATCACTTTGGCGGAAAAGCGGTTGGAGGAGGTGCAAATGTTCCGATATCTCGGCAGCGTCATACGCGACGATAACCGTCTCGATACCGAGATTGCGTCCAGAATAGCAAGAGCAGCGGCCGCTTTTGGGAAACTTGACCACAAAGTCTGGAGCTCGCATGATCTGCGCCTGCACACTAAACTCGCCGTCTATAAAGCCCTGATAATACCAATTTTGCTTTACGCCTCTGAGACCTGGTGCCTTTACAAGGGTGATATTAGGAGACTTGACGGATTTCACATGAGATGTCTACGGGCGATACTTGGTGTGAAATGGCAGGACAAAGTCCCAAATACTGAGACGAACTAAAATGTCTGGAATAGAGAGCTTGCTTATAAAGGGGCAACTTCGTTGGTGTGGACTTATAGTGCGCATGGATAACGACCGCTTGCCGAAAGCTATATTTTATTCAGAGATATCCAGGGGAAAACGGAAGCCAGGGGGTCAATATCTGAGGTATAAAGATGTCCTAAAGCGCCACTTGACAGCTAACGGTATAGACACAAACACCTGGGAAGAATTGGCATGCATAAGGTCTAATTGGCGAAGGATCGTCCAAACCAGTACGGATGCTTTCGAATCCGCTCGATTAGTGGAACTCGATTGTAAGCGTGAACATCGTAAGGCGCGCCCAAGACCTTCCCATAATTACACTTATAACAACTCGGGGCAGCTGTTTTGTGACACGTGTAGCCGGACATTTAAAACAATACTCGGATTCTCCAGCCACATCCGAGCTCATCAAAGAAGAGAGTAAGAGTCGCCGTCGACGGATACGTCGTGGAGGACATCATCATCATCATATTAAAACAACTATTCTACAGTGAGTATATTTGTCAATAATAAATTGCATGGTAAATTAGTTAGTTGATGGTTGTTATAAAAACCGGTTTTGAATATTTTTCTTTTCACATGTACTTCAAAACGAACCAATAGTAATAGCTGAGAACGACTATTAACTTTATGTTGCCTACATAATTATAATAATATAAATTAAAGAAAAAGCAATTTAATTCAGTTTGAAAATTAACTTTTTTGTACTGCCCCACTCTCATGTCTGCAACTTAAATTCCTGTAAGCTCGGAAAAGATTTTAATGATCTTGAAAATTGAAGCTCAACAAGTTTCTGGCAATGTCTAACTATTAACTTACAAATCAAACAAATTGTGTAGTGGATGGAGCTAAAATTAACTTATATACAAGACTGCACAACATGGTATGAATTGGATGAACTGACCCCTTAAATAAAAAGATATTAGAAATCATAGAAGAATTAAACAGGCAGTGATTTTGCTTGGGAGAAAAAGATTTAGATGTTTCTGAGAAGCCTACAGCTATATATTATTTAATAAAATAATGCAAATTGATAAAAATGTATATTGAAACATACCCAACAACAACAACAGCTCCTATAATATACTAAATTTTTGGTAGAAAATTCTACAGTAAAATCTCTACAGTACATGTAACACAGCTTAGTTCAATATGAATAATAAATACAAACTAAATAATATATTTTTCTTAGTAAATGAGTCCTTATCACTTAATAATAAATGCTGCATTCTTTATTAAATGGTTCATGTCTAATTGAAGTATATGAAGCCTGTGCTTTTGATATAAAGTTTCGAAACATGTAAAATAATTATTGTAGACAGAAAAACTTTCCAATTTTACAATACTTTCATATATGAACTATTAAGTAGTTTATTTGTCTTCCACATACCAGAATACCAAAGCAATCCATCACCATATCAGCGTACACCTCCTTTTTCTCCATCCAAGTATATTCTGCTGTAAGAATTCGGCATTTCTTTATTGCCCTACAAAGTCGGCACAACGCTGGGTCTATAATCGGTCCATTCTTCGTGGTGCCCATTTTCTTTAGAATCATTAACTAAGAAATACACTGCAATTCAATCATACATCATTTACGTAGAAGATATATGAGAGGCAATAGTTTTTTTACAAATTATTTGGATTAAAACTCCATATAAACACAGGCTACGCCAAAATAATGACAGAGATGGAAAATGTCAATAACCGTTGGCGTTTTGTTGCTCAACTGCAAAATGTTTCAATCAAAGAAAAGACTTACAATTTTAAATCGATCGATTACTATCGTGTAATATTCTAATCTTAATTTAAGATTTGTAGTACCTAGTTCTTATAAAGGTATAAAAAATAATAAAATAATATTATTAATACTGTTTCAATTATGGGATAACATATTTGATATAATAATCTTTTATAAATACATATATAATTTGGTTTATTTTTGTATTATTGGCATAGTTTTTTCATGATATTGATAATAATATTTATTTATTGTTTTTAATTAGAATCAAAATTAGAATGTATATTATATGATATAGGTCTACCAGAATCTCATGGCATTTTGGGAAATTTGAATTTACGCATTGCAACACTGGGGTAATTGGATGAACATATTTTGATACTTTCAATAATTGTAATTATTTTTTATTTCAAATTGACATTATTTTTTTAGTACAACTTTTTAAATAAATTACATAATGTTTTAAGTAAAAATATAAAGGTTATTTAAACATTATAATTACTTCAAAATTGTACTTTTAGATTAATAGCCAATTAAAATAGGCAAATAAGATTTTTTTCGGTTTTAAATTATAACATACATACGAGTCTTACGAGTATTTATAATATAGAATATAGATGGAGCGCTGGTACTTTCAAAACGTAGATAAAAATAGTGGTACCGAGCCACCAGTTTCGTTTTAATTCTCTCTTCTTGTTAGTTCTCACTTAATCAAACAACTTTCAATTTCCAAATTGTAAGTAGTTTGATTATGAGTCGGTTTTATTTAAATAATTATTACATTCGATAATTGTAATACGAAAGATGCAAGATTGTATAATAAAAACGTATAATTTTATTTCCAGTCTTCTTTATTTCATTAACACTTTAGTCAGAGCTTACTTCTAAATACTTTTCCTGTAAATCTTCTGATGAAGACGATGAAGATAAAGGAATAATAATAAACCGTTCCTTATCTAATATCTCTGGAAACTCCTGTAAATAGGTATTTAATGCGTTACTGTTTAGTTTCAAAAAATGATATCAATATACGAGAAAACACATACACATACCTAAGACACAAAAAAAAATGAAGTATCAAAACTATTCACTCCGACTTACTCGTTAAAACGATGTCGATTTTAAAATCGACGATTTTGTTTAAATTTGACCAAATTATTCACGGATCTAGCGATAAATCTTGTAAACAATGTGTCGCACTTGTGATTGTAGAACTAATTTGTACCTTTTCGCTAAGAAAGGATAGAAATCTTAAAATATTCACATCGAATGACATAACTCAAGTTTTGAATCAGCTGTTTTTTTTTTTTTTTTTTTTTTTTTATTTAAAATTTTACGGCCATGGAAACAAGTCCTTTTAGCCAATTCTTAACTATTACAAATCGTCTGTTCGAATTATATACAATCATAAATCTATATACATTTACAACATCAACAACCTTTACAATTTTTCTACTGTACTACATATATATTTATATAACGGTTTATACATTAATGGATTCTTTAACATTTCTTTAACTGACGAAGGCTTATATGTTGATATTTCTAATAAATCCGAAATTAAAATTAAACGTAATAAATAAAATTTAGGGCAAGTTAAAACAATATGATCTAAGTCTGCTGTTTGTACGCCACAATATTGGCAATGATCAGATGCTAATATTTTCATCCTAAACAGATGTGCTGGAGTCTGACAATGTCCAAATCTTAATCTATTTATTATAGTTATACATTTCCTTTCTTCAAATTGCATTTTATTATTATTAAACCATGGGCGGGCGGGTAGGTTCTCTTGTATTGATGCATACCATTTTCCTTTACTTTTATTTTTTTCCTTCCAGTAGCACTCCCATCTTAATCTAGTTTTTTCTTTTAATGTCAGAAAATAATCTGTGTAGGGTATTTTCAGTGCATCATTATGGTCTTCATCCCAATGAGAATTAGCTGCTTTATCAGCTAATTCATTACCCTGGATTCCCGAATGTCCGGGTACCCATTCAATCCTAACCACCTTGCTCTTGTTCAAATTATACAACAATTCTTTTATATTATAAATTATATAGTTGGTTTTATAAGCCAAAGTTGAACCATATATTGTTTTAATAACACTTTGAGCGTCTGATAGAATAAGTATTCTGTCAACGTTACCTAAATCTTTCGTGTACATTAAGGCTCTATAAATTGCGTATGCTTCTGCTGTGAAAATACTACTCTCGTTATTAATTCTATAATTTTTACTTATTTTCTTATACGAGTCATAGAAAGCAGCACATACACGATCTAGGGTCTTTGAGCCATCAGTGTATATTTTATACCAGAGCACATTATTTATGTCATCTACGCTATCCCTTCCTTGAGTTGAATCTAACAGAGCATCGTATTTACAATTATATACAGGGTAAATACTAAATTTATTCATATTTACACTAAGCTCATTCATATGAGCCATTATAGTACACAATTCAGGAATTTTGTTATACATTATATCAGAAGGACGAATGTAATCGTCTAATGAGGCATCGCATAAATTTTCAGGCAATTTAACAGTATCTAATAATATTGAGCTGGTTTTGCATAAAGCTTTTAAACAAAACTTTTCCGCAAAGTGTAACCTTCTAATAGCCAGAGGAGGTACGCAGACCTCAGCCTCAAGTGCATGTATAGGCGTAGTTCTCATTGCACCACTTATTATTCTCAATGCAATATTTTGAATAACATCTAATTTTTTTAACAATGAAGAGCCGGCATACATATAAGCTAAATAACTATAATCAAAATGACTCCTAATGATACTTTTATAGAGCATTAATAAGGTTTTAGGGTCTGAACCCCAGAATGTTCCTGCCAAACTTCTCAAGATATTTAAATTTCTTGTCGCATTTTTACATATGTAATTTATATGACTTTGAAATTTAAGCTTATTATCTATTATTACTCCTAAAAATTTCTTTTCTTTCACTTGAGGAATGGATAAATTATTATATTGAATATTGATCAAATCATCAGTACCAAATACAACAAGAGAACTTTTTTCCGTATTAATATTTAATTTTAACTTATTACTGTAATATGAATTTAACTGACATAAAGCTAGATTTAAATTTTGTTGAGCAACCGAAATATTTCTGTCAATTGAGTAAACAACAATGTCATCTGCGAATTGTAACACTTTAACGTTTTTTGTAAGATATTGTGAAATCTGAGAAGTATACAGGTTGTACAAGATAGGTGACAGAGATGCTCCTTGCATTAGACCTTTACAAACAGAATGTGGGCCGTGTAATATCCCATTAAATTTAACATGAAACGACCGATCGTTAAGGAAATTATGTATCCATTTTAACAATTTTCCGGGTAAACCTAATTCATATAATACCAGTATCAGTTGATTAATATCTACATTATCATATGCACCCTGAACATCAAGGAAGGCACAAACTGCAACAGATTTTGAAAGTAGACATTTTTTCATGTCTGTGATAAAAGTGACAAAGCTTTCTGGAGCACTTTTACCTTTTCTGAAACCAAATTGGATATCTGGTAAAATATTGTAATGCTCTACATAATAATCAAGTCTTAATTTGATAATTTGTTCTGTTACTTTACCTATGCAAGAGGTTAGTGATATGGGTCTATATGAATTGTAATCTTTAGGAGGTTTCTCAGGTTTCAGAATTGGAATAATGCACTGAGTTTTCCAAGATTCAGGAATAATTTGATTAAGCCATAGTGAATTTAAGACTATTAATAATTTCTTTTTACAGTTGATAGGAAGTTTTCGTAAAAGGATATAAGGAATATTGTCTAGTCCAGGAGCCGAATCCTTTCTTGAATCTAAAGCTATACAAAGTTCCTTATATGTAAATTCTCTTAACAAAAAAGTATTGATTTCATTGTCATTATTTTTATCGAAAAATATATCATTACCCACTAAACTACTGTTTGATCCATTACTAATTTTATTAATAAAATCAGGTAACCATTCATCTTGTTTAGGTTTAGTCATAACATTAATCCTTTTAAATCTACGGATGTAATTCCAAATTTTTGAAACAGGAGTGTATCTATCTAAGGATGAACATAGGGTTTTCCAACTATTACGTTTTTGCTCACTGATAATTTTTTTCTTTTTTGCATCCAGTTTTTTATATTCAATAAACAGTTCCATTGTCATTGATGATCTATATGCTAACAAAGCCATTTTTGATTTTAGTACAGCTTCTGCACATTCATCGTTCCACCATGGTGCTGGGATTTTCCTATGATTTGATGATATATTACATTTGAAGATAGGTGTACATTGGTCCCTTAAATTGTATAATAATTCACAAAATTTATTATATTGTGAAAGAGGGTCAGAGTCTGAAGGAATAAATTCACCAAATAATTTCTCAGCCTCAATCTCAAATTTAATCCAGTCAGTTTTATGAAATAGATATTTTTGTATGTTATAATTTATTTGGTATTTACAGGGGGAGATCATGATGTCAGTAAAGATCGGGAGGTGGTAACTTCCTAATGGATCTTCACCAACACTCCATTCACATAGTGGAGCTATGTCTGGGCTAACACAGGTGAGATCTATTGCTGATGGATTTCTGTTTGGGGCCTGGACTGTTGTGGCCTTGCCATCATTTAACAAGCACAGATCAGTTTCATCCAGTAGGTTAAATAGTTGAGTACCCCTTGACTTTGTTGTTGCACACCCAAAAGCTATGTGGTGCGCATTAAAATCTCCTGATATTAAGCAGGGTCTAGGTAAGGAATTAAATATATTTCTTAATTTATTTCTTTTAAATCTACTACTTTTAGGTGGACAATACACAGTCAAAATGGATAAAGGACCAGTGTGAGTTTGAACTGAAATTGCAACTGATTGAATATCCTGGTAGAATGGGAGCTGTATGTTTTCATATTTAATATTATTTCTAATCAAAATACCAACACCACCATGATCATTTTTAGCATTTTTATAGATTAAATTATACCCTGGAAATTTCAGATTATGACAATTGTTAGTTTTTAACCAAGTTTCATTAAGCAGCAAAATATCAATGTTAAATTCTGTTAATAAAGACATTACAAGTGGCCGTTTGTTATTAATACTCTGAATATTATGATGTACTATTCTTATAAATCTATCCATTATGTAAGTGTTTCAATAAAATCTCTTTAATTTTAATTGTAGTCTTAGGAGCGTCTTTATTGTTTCCTAATGAAATTAGAGTTTTTACTAATGCATTTATTATCCTATCATTATTAATTATGTCATTGGTTTCTTTAATGGAAGAAATATGTTTAAATTTGTTCAGTCCTGAATTTTGGAATTTTAATGTATCATGTTTAGGTAAGGGAAGTGGAGGGAAATTCCTATTACTACTTGTATTATTAACAGAAGTGGCCGTTGTAGCAGCATAGGAAAGTTTTTTCTGTTTCAATTTGGCTTCCTTCATTGGGCATGTTCTGGCAATAGCTAGGTGAGGACCCCCACAGTTAACACATTTAATTTCCTCCTCATTAATGCATTCTTTGTAGGAATGCTCACCAGCACAGATCGAGCATACTTGTTTATTTTTACAAATTCTGGCTGAATGATTGAATTTTAAACATTTAAAACATTGTAATAAGGGTTTAATATATGTTTTAACTTTGAAGCGCCAGTGATCTAAGAAAACAAATTCAGGCAAGGTGTTACTAACAAATGTTATAGCTACCGTCTTCAAAGCTTGTCTAACTCCATTACTGTCCTTTTTGGTGAACCTTCTCACCGCCACCATTTCATATTCACATGTGAGTTTTCTGTAGAGTTCTTCATTGGAGATGTCGAAGGGAACAAACTGGATTACACCGATGACTTCCACTGAAGATGCTGGAATGTATGCTTTTATATTATGAGCTTCTAATTTGGAATTGTTGTTCAGAAAATCATTGGCTGAACTGGCTTGCTTAAAAACAATTTGAATTTTATGAGCATTTACTCTACTAATTTCATACTGTCCTTTAATGAATTCTCCTAAAATATTTAATATAAATATCGGATCTTTGTTTCCAATAAATTCATTTTCAGTACTTTCAATAAATACTGGGAAGTTGTTATTGTTACAGTTATCGGTATATTGCCTCTTGTAGCCAGGTTTGTAGAATGTTTTTGGCGCCAAAATCTCTTCTGCTGGATTACTAGTAGAAGTAGTAGCAATCCGATCATACTTTCTCTTCTTATTATCTTTTATTGGGTCTCCATCGCTATGGGTCCCCATTACTCCGGATAATTAAAGTATATAAAATATTTTATAAAATTAAAAATTTTAAATAGTCCGCCTTGTTTGACTTCCCGCCAAAAAGTCTGAATCAGCTGTTCGTCGGTGGTATTGCCACATAATAATCATTGTTTTTTTTTTAAATTTTATGCCATGAGATTCTGGTAGACCTATACAAATTATTTATTTAAAAAATAATAAAACAAAGCACCAGATGATTATCATTTATATTTTTTAATTGGAGTCAGCCTCGGTGGCGTATTGTTTTACGTCTATCATATCCCTATCATATCCCCATGGTGGGACAATGCGTGGATGCGTCCGAGTCCATGTCCTTTAGTTTTTATGTATTATTTCTAAGATTATTTAGCATGACAAGAGATTGGATACCATAATCAGTCTAAAATAAGCACAATCTGTATTAGAAATTGGGCCCTTAAGTTGTTTTTCTCTTAGAACAGAGTACTGAAATCTCTCTGTGTTCTGGTACTCTGTGATGTAGTATTTTTTTTTAAGCATAGTAACACTGGTCAGTGGTCACTCACTTGTCATTAAGAGAAAAATGGCGGCATATTGTGCATTGTTGTGATAAATCATAAATATCCTAATAAAATTGTATTCATCTAAGTAAACAATCATGGCAACAGCAGTTAATGAGATAAGGACTTATTTTGGTAGATGTAGATGTTGTTTAGAGTATGGTTACTTGAAAAATATGTGGACTGTTCACAATTGGGAAGGAGACAGCGAAGTGTATGGCGAAATGTTAACTCAGTGTTTCGCTTTTACTGTAAGTCAATATTTACTCAGTTGTTATGATCAGTTGAATCTAAATTAAAATGAAATACTGCAGAGAAAATAGTTGCTGTTGATAATAAAATAGCCCCAACGATACACACTAATTTTCATGTATACAGAGAATAAACAATAATGTTATATTCCAAGCCAATATAATTAGTGAATAAAAGTATGGCTGTGTAAATTCCACGCACTGTATTTCTGGCTAATGTTTCCAGCTGTGTCGAAACAGAAAATTTTATTTTTGGCTTTAATATAGTATCTCAAACTTTAGTTGTCACATAGATGATAGATCTAAGATCCAACTCTACCATCTCATCTCTGATAAGCATAATATTAATGTAAATTGTACTGGGTGCAGACCTCTTCTTATAGGTTATTATAGAAATCCTTAGGAATCCTGTTTTGCAGTTTTAAGTTTTTCAGCTGAAAATCTATTTTTTTTCTTACTTTATTTATAACATTGAATTATGTGTGTTCTATGAAATCCCTACCATTGACTACTGCTAACTAAACATGTATTATTTAGATGCATCACTACAGCATAACCAGCATTTCGTTCACAGCAAATAAGAGACATCATGGCTTGTATACACAAAGAAGTGTTTTTGATATAATCAGGCTGGTTGAATTATGTATATCAGTCAGAGATATTTGTTACTTTGTTTGGTACAAAGTAAATGTTTTCTACCACATGAGTCCCTAAATAAATTGCCTAATATCCAGTTTTGGTTATGCCTCCCTATAGGCAAATATGAATAAATGATAGAGTCAATATTCCTTTCAGTTGGAAAAGCCGGAGTGTGTGGACCAGGATCAGATCTGTGAAACATGCATCACAAGGTTGCGAGATGCATATAACTTTAAATTCTTAGTTATTAAATCTCAAAGGTTATTAATGAAAGAAGGTGTAAGTGGTATGTAAATTTATATTCTTTATTACAATAGTGTGTTAATTTTGTCAGTGAACTACTGTGTATATTACCATGACATTCCAATTAGAATGAGAGATCACATGCTTGGAAAGGTTTAAGTGTCGTATTGAGTATTTCATTTATTTTAAACATGGTACACAAACAGTACACACAATACATATATTTAACTGAAGATAATTTTCAAAAGAGATTCATTCCTATGTGTGCAAGAATTATATTTTTACACAGCTTACATAATCGCAATTTTATCTAAGTAATGTATTTAATAAAACATATGTCTATAGCTACTTTGACTCCAGAACAGACCAGAAAATGCTTGTAGGTAGTAAACTCACCACGCAAGCTATGTGGGTTTTATTTGGATCTCTTTAAGACATAAAGTTTACACACAATTTAATTGCAGAAGGTGATATGCTAAAGATTAAAGTGGAGAATGTAAAGTCAGAGAAGTCTATTGATGGCGATAGCAATTCAGCAAATGAGACACAAGATGGATCGGACAAGGAGATTGAAATAGACATGGCTGAGATAGAAAAGCTTGAGGAAGTGGAAGTGATGTTAAAAGAGGATGCTGACTATGAAGATGTAGAATATCTGGAGGAAGAAATAGTGCCAGGTCGCAGTAAAGGCGATTCTGCAGGTATAATATGCTTTTTTCTTCAAATGCCTTGGAGTTTTTGTAGTATTCTAAATATGTACTGTGTCTTGAAATGTTTTTCATATTATTTTCATAAATCGCCATTGTTATGTATCAGATTAAATAATTAAAATGAGATGAAAGTAATTAAATTGAATCAGAAAAGCATTGATAGTCAGAAATTACAGATGGAATTTGTCTAACTCATACTTCTTTGTAGTGTAATGAACATATAATGAGAATAACATTATTTTACTTATCTTTCAGATTCAAAACCAGTGTCCGATACTGAGGAAAGTGGTCCTTCAAAAAGTAAATGGCCAAAAAAGCTGCCTCGTAGTGAGAGGAATAAAAGATATCTTCAATACACTGAGGAGGATTTACGCAGGAGCATAGAAGCTGTAAAAACTGCCAAAATGTCTAAGATGGAGGCAGCGGAGTTCTTTAATGTGCCAAGGAAAACTCTTGCTGCTAAATTGAAAAATGAGGCGGAAAGTAAGTATTTTACAGTATAATGTTTCAGTTTAGGAAGACAATTTCAGTTACCAAGTATTCCATGAGTTCTAAAACTTACTTGTGTTTGTGTCAATATGTGCATTGCTGAAGAAACATTAATCACATTTCCCTTACACTATGTAAAAGATATAGGGATTGTCCTGCCATGGAAACATGAAACTAGTACCAATATTTTTGTGAAAATAAATAAGTATTATACTATTGTAGTCATAGGCTTAAAGTTACTTTTTTTAACTTACTCAACAAGTAAGCTCAGTTGGCTAAACATTTTTCAGAATCTGCAGATTATTTATTAAGCTATATTATAGTCTAGGGCTAGCGCGCATTGGCGAACTCTGCAGGGTTTCTCTATGATTCCAAACAAAGTTCTAATGTTCGAATCGTCTATATACAGGGATATGATATTGACACTCTGTACTCAATTTAACCAACATGTTCCCCATTACCCCAAGGAACATTGGACATAATTCGAAAAAAAAAAAGTTTTTTTTTTCAAAAATCGTTATTTTTGTTTTCATGATTTTTGGACATCCCATATAGATACGAGTATTTTACCGTGTGGTTGTACTTCATTTCGGTTTGGGAACTTACCTGAGTCGTAAAAAGAATCGGTATCTATAGGGGTTGATAAAAAACTTTGGAACAAAAAACGGGATTTTTGACAAAACTATCAGGCAGTTTTTGATCAAACTTTGTACAATATTACCTATGGGGGTTAGGAACATGTGGTTTAAATTAAATGAAATATGTCAATATCACCCTGTATATGTCGTAGACTAAATTCGGGGTGATTTTGATAAGTATCATTGAGAATAGATATTTTTAGAAGTGGAATACTTATAAGAAAGAAGGAAAGAAAAAAAGAAACATTCGAATTTCGTTGTGGATTATTGAGTAACCCACCTATACTTATGTGTAACTATGGCAACTAATCTATCGCGGCGGATATCTCAGACCATCTTGTCCACAATGTTTTATGTCTCTAAACTTTTAACAATATACATTTGAGTCTATGTGAACCATAATCTTAAAATCTTAAGTGCGTGGTGGCCTGTTGGTAAACGGACTAGACGCGGCTGCCAACATGTTCACGGTGGTCGCGGGTTCGAACTTCGAATCCCAGGTCACACCTCTGACTTTTCGAAGACATGTGTGTATTGATAGTCAATCACCACGCACTAAAACGGCGACGGAAAACATCGTGAGGAAACCTGCATACCATAGAGATTTATAATAAATTCTATGGTATGTAAGTCCGCCAACCCGCACTAGGCCAGCATGGTGGACTATATGGCCTAACCTCTATCAATCGTACTTACGATTGTAGAGTAGGCCCGTGCCCTGCAGTGGGACGTATATGGGCTGATACAGAATCTTTTGTATTTTACAAAGCCATTAAAAAAATCTTCAAGAATTTTAATAAATATATTTTCTCAATTTATATAAGTTTGTCTTACGTTCATGAGCATAACATTCACAGTAACAAGCCGCCTTACTAGTGATCATATGATATGCTCTTAATATCAAAGTTATAACTAACTTTTTGTATGCATAATTAAAGATCAATCTTTCATTTATAAATATGGTCACAGAATGTAACAAATACTGCACAAAATGTAAGATGAAGTAGTTAAGTTTGATTGTTCTGCTTATGTTAAATTAAATAATGCACATATTTTATTAAACAAGCTTACATCCGTACCCCCAGAGGGATGTATGCCACTTAAGTCATCCTCAGTAAGGCAAACTTGTTTTCGCCTCAACATGTGTTGGGTCTGTGTCTATCGTGCCCAAGTGTCGACTTACCCATACTTGACCCATAATACAATTAATATGGATTTTCTAAATCAATGTCCAACAATCATTGTTAAGAGCGTTTATACCTTCCGCGCGCTTTTTGGCTCAAAAACAGGACTTTTCAAACGAGTTAATAGCCACCAATAAACAATTTAAAGGAATAATAATCAGTACTAATTTTAGAAAAGGTTGTCGTCTAGGGATTTTGGTGGAAAACATTATAGATTGATGGATAATTTGTGAGTACTATAAGGATTACTGAACACAAGTTTCGTTATTTAGGCTTTAAAGGGCAATTTAGGAGCTTAAGATATCCGAAATCACTGAATATAAGATTAAAATAAAAATATTAATACCCTTTTGGAGGGATTTTGCTTAAAAATAAACTTTTTGTGTTTAAATTCTGAAAAATTAAAAATTAAACAATACGAAATTATTCAGAAACTCTCGTCAAAAACATATTTTTTTTTTCACCAACTTTTCGTATATATTTTTTTATAGCAATTGCATATTATAAAAGAAGAACATCTTATTTTTATATTTTTTATATTTCAACATAATTAGTTTTCATGTTTTCTACAAATATTTTAAAAACCACTATAAAACACGCTGTCCGACGTGCATCAAATCAGACCGCCGCAAGGCCTTTTAGAGGGAGGACGTATCGCTCGTCGCTCCGGCCTGGCTGCAGTCGATTTTTGTCGTGCGTAGTAAAAAAGTGGGTCAAAATCGCGTCTTAAGGAGTCGGTTACAAACAAACATATAAGTGAAGCTAATATAAAGCGTGTAAAAAAAAAAATAGCCACGCACGGACTGTGATTGCCACATCTTAGTACTTTGATAGTAAAATATTAAATTATTTTAATATCTACAATGATTTTGTAGTGAGTATAAATTATGTTTCAAATAAGATAATGGGGTGTAATTCCGAGGCTATATTATGCTATGTATTGTAATATAAAATGAAATATATTTCGTAATTGTAAGGGGTTGTAAAGCCCCTAACTCTATTCACGTGTTCGAATACGAAATGTTTAATAAAACTTCCGTAGTGTCTACTGATTGAACACTAATTTGAATGCAACTTAACATTGTAATAATAACGAAAATATGATTAAGATCTAAATTTGTATTGTTCATTGCTTGCACTGTAATATTTGTCTACTTATAATGCAAATAAAATATTTCAATCGAATATTAGAATTTTGAAGCGCACGGATCAAAGTTGGTTGCGCTGACTGTATAGCGAGCCGACGCGGCAGCTCTACGCACACAGCTTTGGTAGCTTATGTGTGCGTGAAATTAACGAAGAAATACCTATAGTTGACTTTGTAGTCTAGACAATCATGTAATTCTAGACTTTGCAGTCTAGAATTACATGATCAGTATACAATGGTACACAGGTTGTAAGTTAAAAGTAGATATTTATTGAAAGACGATATTTACTATTGAGTATTCACGCCATAGAGAAAAATGTGGGTTTTAAACTAAAGCCCCCTTCATCTCTTCATGTGCCAATCTCTTTCGATTTCCACCAGGTTAGAACTATGCAAAATCACGGTACCTTAATGTGATTCATAGACGTTTTTGCCACGCGAAATCACATGTCATAAGATAGGTGAAACAAGTTGATTGCTTGTCCTCAAGTTGTGACATTGAAAATATTTTAAACGATTGTTTTATAATTTCTTAGGCTTTTTTACATTCATACTTAAAGTGTGGAATTCTGCTCCTATCCTACTTTTTTTAGAGGCAGCATTGCATTTTTGTCCATTTTCTGGGAGATCAGAATAAAAATACGTGTAAAAAAAAATGTAATGTGAATGGTGCAATGTTTTACGCACTTAAATATATATTTGGAATGAATGCATGACATTCATAATATCATTATTATACTAAAGGCGGTCCCGGATTCACCCGGGTGCAGATACTTTTTGAGTCTAGTCCAGTTTTATTTATATTTGAACTCGATATGAATGCTGTTATCTGTACGGCTTTTCCCGTCATGTACCGTCATATGCCTTCCCATCCTGTCTAATTCTGTCCCGTACATGAAGTTTTGTAATTCTATCCTCTCCTGTTCCATCATATCCCTTTCTAATCCTATTTTGTTGGTAAGCAAGTAGTGTATATTATGGAAATCCGTTACGCGGTACCTTTCTGATATTTGCGTGTACAAACAGACAAATATTCTAACACTAATAGTTTTGTGTTCTATTACGTTTATACAGTTCCCCCATAACAGTTTTTCTTAAATATCTCCAATGTACAGACATCGATCAGTTAAAAATAAATATATAATTGCTGCATTAATATTACTCATCTAATATCTATATGTAACCAAGGGTAGACTAAGGCAAAACATTTATTATTTCTAAAATAATATTTTTTCCGTAACCCAGTCTTCCTAATTTTTTCACACCTCTTTTCTTTAAATTTTACCATGATTTCAGTAACTTGAACTATACATAAAGATGTGTATTTGATTGATCTGAACGTTAATTGTGAATGTTTTTGTCACGTGTTCACAGTAACAAGCTACCATCTCAGTGTGTGGTGTCCGTCTTATGAATAAGAGTTTCAATTTGGATTAAATCTTGATGAGATCACGTGCAACTGGAAATATAATAATATTTCTGTATTAAAAGTTATATAAACGTTTATGAAATATTAAAGAAGTAATATTGATTCAAGAAAATATTTTTTTTTGCCATAGCCAAAGCGATTTTGGAGACATGCTACAGAATTAAGTTAAGATGAAGAAAAATGCCGAATAAAAACCAATATTTTCTTTGTAGATGTACCGGACGCAAAGAAAACGGAAAATGCGTCTGTTGATGTAAAGGAGGCGAAATGTGCGACAGATAGTACAAAAATGAAATCAAAGCAGACGCGATCGTGCACTAAAAAAAAGAAAAATAATAACGAACCCAAAGACGAGAAGGAAGAGAGTGCCGCGCTGCAGGAGATGAAGAAACACAAAGACAACATTAACTCCATACTACTGTTCTCCAATGCAACCATGATGAAAAGCCAGGTGGGCGGCTACTACACTTGCTGTTTCTGCAATGAAAAATATCCATCGCCCGCTGAACTCAAACGCCACAATCTGGACGCTCACGAAGACGCTCATTCCAAAGCGATTCACGTTAAATATGTGTCTGACTTGATCATCAAACTGGACGTCACCGGCCTCCGCTGTATCATCTGTGGTACCAAGATCGACTCGTTGGAACTGCTCATGAAACATCTCAGGGAGCACAAGAAGACAATACACATGGACATCAAGAATCACATAATCCCATTCAAGTTTGAAAGTGACGCGTTAGAGTGCGTAGTGTGTAGCAAACAATACCGGTTCTTTAAAACTTTGTCGGAACATATGAACGAACACTACAACAACTACGAGTGCGTCACTTGCGGCCGTTGTTTCATCAACAAGCAGTCGATGCAGACGCACAGCTATCGGCACCAGAAGAACGTGGGCGTGTTCACGTGCCCGCAATGTGAGAAAGTGTTTGACACCCGCCATAAACGCAGCGCACACGTCAGAAAGATCCACATCAAGGGCAGCAAGACAAGGAAGTGTCACGTGTGCAACGAGACGTTCTCGTCGTATCCGCAAGTGCAAAGTCACATGGTGAAGGCGCATGGAGCGAAACCCGTAGAATTCAGATGTGATGCTTGTGACAAGTGTTATTCTAATGGTGGCACATTGAGCATGCACAAGAAGCGATTCCATCTGATGTTGCGGCCGCACAAGTGCACCGAGTGTGAAATGGCGTTCTTCTCCAGAGTGGAACTTAACACGCACATGGTAACGCATACGAAGACCAAAGAGTTTCAGTGTGACATTTGTGATAAACGCTTTGGCACCAAATGCTGCCTCTATCAACACATGCGCTTGCATTTCGGCATCAAGCGATATAGATGTGATTGGTGTGATTTAAAATTCGCAGCGAGGTCTAAAATGAGGATTCACATGTGGAAAAAGCACAGAGAAGTGGTGTAGTGAGTGGAAAGTGAGCTACAACTAAATAATTGTGCAATATAGAAATTTTGTGACTAGTGTGATACAAACTGTAGTGACGATATAGACGCGCTTACTCTCGTTGATCAGTGTATTTTTGTTTTTGCTGCCAAGTAATAAATAACTATTTGAGCAACGCTTTTCCAGTAAAATGAGAATTACATAAAGTTGCAAAACAATTACTTAAATATGAGATAGTTGAAGCTGGCTTTTATGGCCAGTTGTGAACTAGATTTCTTTTATTTAGGACAATAATAAAATCATACGTCTTAGTATAATCTGCTATTAGGTTCGACAGTAGTAATTAAAATGAAGTTATAATGTATCTTATAGTTACAAATAGAGGAGTTCAATCGCAACTTCTTCGTAATCAGATACATAGACTAAAATATTTTATGTACCATCAGAATTGTACAACTTTACTACAGCATTCTACCCTCAATAAAATTTTAAATATTTTATTTATAACAAAATAACAAAGACGTAAAACAATTTGGAGATACTTGGGGGAGGCCTCTGTTCAGCAGTGGACTTCCTATGGCTGATATGGATGGCGATGATGATGAAAACAACGTATTAGTCACCGGATTGGCTGGGATGAATTTTATAAAAATAAACCTGGGTATTAAACGTTCAAGCGACGACGACCGACGTATGTGAGAGCCACAGTTCAGTGCTATAGCTATAGCTAGTAGTTGCAACGTCTGGCTTATACATTTACTGCGTATCCAGCAGCGCAAACATTTCCAGACATTTGCTGAAGATGATATACAGCTTACACCATAAACTGTAATGAAGACATAGAAATTCAAGTTTATTCTAATGCTTAAATGTGCATATGAATTTGAAAAATAAAATGAACATTGTATTGTTTGTAGATGACGCTGAAAACAATAAAAGTGAGCAATCCATTGATAACTCGGACAATTTTATTGAGAAATTAATGAAAGTTTATGGATATCCAGATCAAACAGATATCCTAGTTGGCAATACAAACGAAGAAAGTGATGATGAAACCAAAGAGGCGGCAGAGCTGAACAAACACAGACACAACATACACGTGATGATGATGTATTCCAACGCGACCATGGTGAAGGCGCAAGCTGACCTCGGTTACGCGTGCTGTTTCTGCGGACGCATGTACCCGCTGCCCTCACAACTCAAGCGGCACAACTTGCGAACACATCCAGATGCATGTTCCAACGCCATACAAGGCAAAAAATTATCTGAACTCAGAATTCTAATGGACATCACGGGACTCCACTGCAATGAATGCAAATCTGAAATTGCCTCTTTGAAGAAACTTATGAAACATTTGACACACATCCACAGAGAAATTATCTACGACGTGACCAACTATCTGATTCCGCTGAAGTTCGATACAGATGAATTGCAGTGCGCCCTGTGTCGGAAAGAGTTTCAATATTTCAAACTGCTCGACGATCACATGAACGAGCATTACAAGAACTTTAAATGTTCAACGTGTTCTCGTTGGTTTATAAATAGACGTGCTTTGCAGTTCCACGCCTCCCGTCACAGGAGAGGGGCTTTCGAATGTTCCTACTGCTCGAAAATATTCGAAACGAACAAGAAGAGGAATGATCACGTGCGGCTGTTGCACTACATGGAAAACAAAACTGCCCAGTGCAGCATCTGTGGTGACACTTTCAAAAATATCGCGCAGCTCGAAAAACACAGTATGGAGGTGCATCACATCCAACGGCCATTGTACGAGTGTCGACCATGCAGTACCACCTTCGTTAATGAGACCTACTTGAAGGCGCACCAGAAGAGATTCCACCTTCTGCTGCGCCCTTATAAGTGTGTGTTGTGTGACATGAGTTTTTACTCGGAAATTGAGCTCGACATTCATCAGGTGAAAGAAGCGGGTAGTAAGAACTTTGTGTGTGAGATCTGTGGCCAGAGCTTCCCGACGCAATGTTCGCTGAACCAACACGCGCGGTCGCACTTCGATCGTAAGCGGTTCCGGTGCCAACACTGCAATCACAATTTCTCACGCAAATGTATGTGGCAAGTGCACATGAGGAATAAACATCAGGAAAATGATGATCAAACGTGTGTAGACCTAACGTAGCTTTTGATATTGTAAATCAATACTCATAATGCGATAGTGACATGTAGCATGCGCATAGGCATATACATTCCAGTATTTTGCGTTCGTGTAATCAGATGTTCTCGATTCATGTCATTATTTTCAGGATATGGTTATAATAGGACAGCATTGAAGTTGTCTTTCCGATCAAAGTATCAGTCGAATCACACTGTAAAATCTGTGGAAAATTGTAAGTCAATGCAACGGACGTAAAATTTAAATATGAAAAAGACTTTTTACTAGTCAATGAGCTACTGGTATATTAAACCGAGTCGACTTAATATTATTTTACTAGATAACCACGAAGGGAGAACAAAAGGTCTTGCCAATGGAATAGGAGTCTTCAAGGTTCTGTACGGTTCTAATAAGTAGTTGTGTTAGGTTAAGTTACGATTAGGCGATCCCCAAAGTGCCAGAATGACAAGACAGCACAGCGATCATTTGCCTTTTGTTTTGTTTTGGTGGCAGATAAATTCACTGAAATTTGAAAGCGCTGTAGAATGAAAGTGTTAACCCTAAGACTATTACTGGTCAGAATCAACGAGAGTATTACGCATATCTTATATCGTCGTAGTTTTTAATTAAGTGTAAATGTACAATATTGGTGTAATTTAGCTGAGTCGATGTGAAAATATGATTTTTATGTAACAACTCTTAAGAGGAGATGAGAATCTTTTGAACTATGTTTTTGAGTTTATTTTGTCTGTCTAACGAAATCTAAATGTCTTCTGTGTATTTTTTTAGTACAAAAAGATAAACTGAAAGTCCACTCTTAAAATACATAATATTGGTTGCAGGTTTTGTATAGATGAAGTCTTTTAATTATAGTTATTAATTTTTAACTAGAGAATGTATTATTATTTACTGAACAACAAAATAAATGTAAGTGTTTTGCAGTACTATTTAAATAAGTAAAAATTATGTACCTCCGCACATGAATAATATTTGATAAACTGAATATATTTTATTCAATCATCACACGCCTTATTTACGCGCGAACTTCTTTATCTCGTTTTGTTTATTTCGTCCCCTCCATTATGCCGAAGGCTTCAAGCCTCTAATTTACATGAAACTTGTCACCACGTCAGGGAAATATAACATACTATTAATAAATAACTCCCAACAGTCACATACATAGTCCTGACCCCACACTCTGTATCAGCCCATATACACTATGGTGCAAAACTGAACCAATCTTTTGATAATGGTAATAAATTCTATTTCCTGTTATTTTTAATTCTATAGCGACGTGTTTACTTACTATACACAGTACGAAGCGTCGTTTAGTATCATTCAATCTGAGTAGTAACATGTTTAAACTTGTTTATTCCGCTACGTGTGTGACTCAGTTTTGCACCGAAACTTATAGGAGCAATACAATTATTGTTTGTCGACGATTAAAGAAATCAATAACACGCAATTCATATCACAACTCTACGTCTTTTCAATATATTTATGTATATGTGTAAAATAAATAAGAGTTTTAATCGATTTTTAACATGAAGCGATTTTCACGTTCACTGTATAATAGAATAAAAGAGATGTTACTGGAGGGAAATAGTACGCGTCGAACGGCTAAAATATTAAAAGTGAGTCAAAGTTCTGTTCAGAGAGTTAGAAAGACGTGCAAAAGTTTAAAAAAAAATCTTGGCGGTCGGCCGAAGAAATTAAGTACAAGGGACAGTCATCGTATAATTCAATATATGATTACTGGAGAAGCTTTGTCGACGTCTCACGCAGCTAAACTTCTTCAGTGTGATACTGGAAAGTCGATTAGTAAGTGGACAGTACAACGCGAACTACATAGAAATAAATTTCGTGCAATCGAGAAAAAAAAGAAGCCATTATTAAGTGAAAAAAATCGAAAAGCAAGGTTGGACTTTGTAAAAACATACGAAAGCTGGTCAGAAGAGGATTGGAAGAAGGTTATTTTTTCAGATGAAACAAAAATTAGTCGATTTACAACTGACGGTCGTCAATGGAAATGGAAGAGGAAAGGTGAGCCAGTAAGTCGCACAGATTTTATTCAGACTGTCAAACATGGGGGAGGTAATATTATGCTTTGGGGGTGTATAACAGCTTACGGATTGGGACCTATTCACAGAATTGTTGGGAAAATGGATAAAGAAATGTATCTAGATATTTTAAGACACAAGTTAACTGAAACAGTCGAGAATATGCCTTATCCAATCAATGAAATAATCTTCCAGCATGACAATGATCCCAAACATACCGCGAAATTAGTGAAGAACTGGCTCGCTTCTCAAGACTTCCAGCTATTGCAGTGGCCGGCACAAAGTCCAGATTTAAATCCAATTGAAAATCTGTGGTCTCAATTGAAACATAATATTCTTAATGCATATGATTTACCTCCATCCTCTTTAAATGAATTATGGAACCGAGTTCAAGAACAATGGGAGAAAATTTCACCAGATTACTGTGAAAAATTAGTAAAAAGTATGAAAAAAAGATTGGAAGAAGTTAAGAAAGCTAAAGGCTTATGGTCAAAACATTAGAAAGTGTGAGTGTGAGTTTGTTTATATTGGTGCAAAAGTGATTCAGTGTTTTGTCGTATTATATTGTCATTTATTTTATAATATTATAATCTAATACCTGATAATAAATACACTACAGTAATTACTTCTTAATATGACTTTCATTTCAAGAAACATGCATTCCTTCCCTGAGAAACAAAACATTACTATGAATTGGTTCAGTTTTGCACCATAGTGTACGTCCCACTGCAGAGCACGGGCCTCCTCTACAATCGAGAGTACGATTGAGAGTGTAGGCCATATAGTCCACCACGCTGACCTACTGCGTGTTGGACTCATATACCATAGAAATTCTTACCGCTACGGTATGTAGGTTTCCTCACATTGACCCCACACTAAGATCTAGTTTTGTGTCGTGGGTATCGGGGACTATGAGAGACTCTTCGGTCTCACAAACACCCTAACCCGAAAGAAGTATTTGTGGGCCGCACAAACATTTCTCTTGGTGCGGGGATAGAACCCGCGGCCTCTCGTTTCACAAGAGGCGACTAACCAACAGCGGTACGGAGGCTGTCAAACTTAATGAAAATAACATTAATCTGTTGTTATATTTCGATGGGTCACGTCAAATGCAGCGAGCTGTGTGAACTCTCTGAGTGGCAATAGTGGCATATCTATACCAGATGATATTGGCATATGGTATTTATTTTAACCCACATATTTCTCATCATAGGACTGCCCCCGTGGCGCAGTTGTACTACGGTATGATTACAAAGCTGTGGTCTCGGGTTCGAATACCGGGTCGGGTAAAGTTATATTGGATTTTTCTATTATCAGCTCGGAGACAGACATTTGTGCCTGGTAATGTGATAGGCCCGCCCTCTATTACATCATAGGGCGGAAAATACACTACGAAACGTGGGTGTCATGGTTGCACCTCTGCCTACCCGTTCTGCGAAAAAGGAGTGAGTTGTTTTCATCATCTCAATGTCAAAAAATGAAAGTTACTTTTTTATGAAAAAGTTTTCAGTTTTTTTTTCAAACTTTTTACAATGTTACCTGGGGTAGTTAAGAACATGTAGTTTAAATTAAATGTAATATGTCAATATCACCCTGTACACAGGAGGACAGGCGTATGGTTAATGTAAACAGATAAAGAGCAGAATAAACTGAATAGATAGAACATATTCCTTGTGGGACTAAATGCCTGTCAACACTGAAAAGATACTTATAACTAAAATTTTTAATAAAAAAATAAAAACCGACTTCAAAACAAAAATCCACTAAATGCCATAAAATAATAAAATAACGAGTATCATTGCAAAGCAAAAAATAATATTTATAATTGTACTTGTGCATGTTGATTAATTTGCTTAATGACTTGACTAGCCAACAAATCAAAATATATGCGTAATATTTTGAAGGCAGGTCGCCAAGTACCAAAAATATAGATATTTAAATTAATATAAGGTATAGGTACTACATATTTGGTACTTGGCAGCATTTAAGTCGGTTTTTATTTTAGCTAATGTAATATAATATTTGTGGACTAAGAGGTTCTGAGTTCGAATCCCCCCATCAGTCGCAAATGAAACTAGTTACAAAAATTAATTTTATTGTTCATTTTAAACTATACAAGTAGAAATGTAGGTAAAATACTTTCGACTATATTAGATATCAATAATTACTTTTTCATAATGATTTCTTGCTGAAAAATTTTGAGACCGCATAATTTCTTACGCCATTCATTATAATTTCTTTTTTCACTAGATAACTTCAGCGATCCCACACGCGAGGAGAGATATCAGTTCCTAACAGAAATTAAGACCATACTGACATACACTAACGGCACGCCGTACAAAAGTCGCGCGACTCGCTACTGCTGCGCGTACTGCACCGAGGAGACGTTCGAGGAGGCCGAGGACCTGCGCGACCACACGCGCAGCGCGCACATGGACGACCGCACCAAGAAGGTGGACCTCATGCTGCGCCCATACTGGATGAACGAGATCCTCAAACTAGACATCGAGAACCTTCTGTGCGTCGTGTGCTGCACCCCGCTATACAACTGGAACGAAATGTTCCAACACCTCAAGGACAAACACAACATCATCCTGGACCTCGCCTACCGCAAGGTCGTGCCCTATATACTCGGCCCTGAACTCAAATGCGCTCTGTGCAAGCAGGTGTTCATGAACTACATGCAGCTGGACGGCCACATGAACGCCCACTACAACAACTACGTGTGCGGCGACTGCGGCGACACCTTCCTCACCGGGCCCCGGTTGAAGAGTCACATGAAGATCCACATGGTCGGCAAGTATCCCTGCCGCCAGTGCGACAAAGTGTTCAAGCTGGAGCACTACAGGAAGAAACACGAAGCCGTCGTGCACAAAATGTCGCTCTACTACAAGTGCACGTTTTGTTCAAAGAAGTTCGGCAGCGAAAAGGAGCGCAAGAGTCACGTGATCGAGGCCCACGAAGACAAGGTGAAGGTGATCACCTGCGAGCACTGCGGCAAGACCTTCAACTGGCGACACTATTACATGTGCCACGTGAGGAAAGCGCACTCCGACAAGAAACACGAGTGTGGTGTTTGTGGCAAGCGATTCTTCCAGAAGTGCGACATGGAGGGACACATTGCGTCGAAGCACACTGGAGAGAAGAATTTCCAGTGCGGCATCTGCGACAAGAAGTACTCGTCGCGGCCCGCGCTCGCCATGCACCTGCGCACGCACCAGCGACGCAGAGATGAGGGCACGTGACCTCCACGCTCACATACCTAAGTCAATTCGCCAACTTGCCACGTGACGCAAGCATTAACTAGTACATATTATACGAGGGTTGATTGAAATATTTGGGGGCGTCAACAAAAAAAAACAAAAATTATATAAAAAATATGTTTATTTCTTGACATAATTTCGACCTAACTCAGGGCATTTCTTCCATCTGTATTGCATTTCTATACGGGTTTTATTTCTATAGGTGTTTTTTTTTAAGTTAGGTGCAGATGTTTTTAATCGATCTATTTGATCACTGGTCCTTGTTCAAATATGCTCATTTTTTAAACACTGCAGACTCGTTTAGCACGTTATAACTTAAAAATCCTAAATACTACAGCATCAACATGTTATACTGTGAAAGCCAAAGAATGTATAGACCCAATCAGAGTACTAGTGTAAAAATGTAATGTATCTATCTTTATATATTGGGCCGCGAACCTTTCAATCAATCCTGGTAGATGACCATGTATGCGATAGGTGTAACGTTAATTAATTATACAAATTGTTAATTTAAGTCTGGTTTTAATTATTTTCCATTAGTACTCCTTTATTCTAGTCAAATACAAGGGGAAGCTATATAATGGCTTGTGACATAATTGTGGACTAATCATTAATTAAAATGATAAAGAGTTACAAGCAGGCAAATTCATATTTTTTACCATTTAACCTAAGTACAGTAATATAGTTTTTAAGTCACACCATACTTATTGAATGAAAAACCCAATAAGAAAAAGTAGCAGTTTGATTTCCCCTAGGGCGCGTTCCATTTGACGTTCACGGCGCTCACAACACTCATTTCACCGTTCCATTTGACGATCACGGTCGTCGTGGTCGCGGCGAAAACGTCATTGATGACGTCATGACAAACGCTCACGCGACGCTCACGACGACCCACGTCGAGAGGTGGGTCGGGGTGGGCGTGAGAAAATTGGCGGGATTTTGAAACGTCAAATCATCAAAAATGTCAACCGAGAAATTTACTTTAAAATGATACGGAGAGGAATATTTTGGTGGAGGTGAACGTTTCTGCAGCTGATGCACAACGTACCGCCACAGGTAAATTTAATATTGTAAAAAGTAATTGCAATTTATGAATAATAGGCAAATATATGTTTTGCGACAGACGTAATAATTTAATTAAAATCATTTAAACGGTGAAATATAATTTCAGGTTCAAATAAAACATCGATGATCGTATCTCTGTTAAGAAAATGAATTCAACAAAAAGAGGATAACGAGGGTAACAAAAATAAAAGACATAAAGAGAGAATGGAGATTGATAAAAAAACTAGAAGTTTTGGAAAAAAATGCAAATATATAAATAAAAACATTAAATTTTATTTTATTGTTTTTTTCTTACAAAGTACCGACACGTAATAAATAAGAAGAAAAAAACACTTTACACCTCTTTGATCGCTATGAATAAATAAATACACCCAACAGTTACATCATAGTCCTGACCCCACACTAAGATCGAGTCTTGTTGTTGCCTTGTTGCCGTGGGTATCGAAAACTACGAGAGACTTTTCGGTCTCACATACACCCAAACTCGAGACAAATACTTGTGGGCCGTACAAATATTTTTCTCGGTGCAGGTATCGAACCCGCGGCCTCTTGTGTCACAGCAACCTGTACCCAACTGCGCCACGGAAGCTGTCAAGCTAAGTGCTGCCAGTTATGTTGGTACTCTTGTTGTGTTATTATTTGTTAAATGTTACTAGTAACCTCTATCTAGCGTCCATCAAAGTAAAATGTACATGTTACTATGAAACTTAGTATATATCGGTGCATAGTACATACTAGAGCGGACATCGGGAACAAAATCTCTGCGTATGGCGCATGCACACGGGTACACAGTGAAGCGAGTAGGAAGATAATGTTATTTCGTAGGCGTGACAGAGACAGAAATGTACCGTTCATTTTGTTACAAACATTTTGTATGCAGTGTCCCCTCTAGTATATTATCTCAATGTATCGGTGCGAAGATTTTTGTGCCCCGATGAAATCTATTTTTTGTGTAGGGCATAATATACATTATCAATAAATATTAACATACTAGCGACCTAGGGCCGGAGTTGTTGGAGAAATTAACTGGAAGACCAATAAAAAAAATGTAAAATTTTCGATATCTATAATGTAATAAGTGTATGGAAAATCATTAAATGACTTTTAAATTCATCATCTAAGTAACTATTAATTACTGAATCGTAATCTTGAATACGTGGTCGAAGTTTTATTTTTTGGCGGTCATAATTTTGTAATATTGTATTCCATTCATCATCGGAACTGGGTGAACTATCTAAATCAATATTTCAACGTAATATTCAAATGCCTCCGCAAAAGACATTTTGTTACTTCGAACGTAAATCATTTAATTGTTTCATTAAAATGCAGTAGGCATAAAATTGTGTTTTTTCAACATCAATTAATTTGTCTAATTGTATCATTGTTTATCACAGAATACAAGACGATAAAACTTTAATGTTTGTCAAGATTTACATACTTTAACGCATAATACAACCTAAGCTTTTTATAGCTTTTTTAAAATATTTATTATCTACACGCTCAAAACGCCCCATAACCCGTTCCACTTGGGTTTATGATCGTAACGCTCACGAGCTAGTGGAACGGTAAATATCGCGGTCGTGAGCGTGATAGTTGTGATCGTCAAATGGAACGCACTGCTAGAAGTATTTTGAATCATCGAATGAGCCTACTGAAATCCTTCGGGCTTATTCATAGCCAGTTCTTAAACCTATTTAAGTTATCGAATATTTTGTCTTCTTCGCTCAACCAGAATCCAAAAGTCTTTCGAAAGGGACAAAACATTAGATAGCTAAAATAGGTTTTTTGTTTATTGTTTGCATGATTAAGGCCGTACGTCTTCAGATGCAAGTCGCTACAAAATATATTGAGCATATCCAAAAACCAAATTAAAGGTTTACTCTTAGAACTATCACAGTTTGAATTTCAGAATCTAGATATACTACAACGCAGTATAAATAAGAAAAAATCTAAAAATAGTTTACTTCTTAGTCTGTGGTTTATTCCCTCGAAGATATATTGTGAATTAACGCCATCTATTGTCGGATAGTTAACATTAAATAATTTTAGATGCAAACAAGGCCTATCTGTGTTAAAGAACTGTCAGTCGAGTCTTGATTGTCATTAGTTGTCAATTTTCTGTTTATTAAAAATATTACAAAAATATTTTGAATGTGAATATATGTAAATTAGTGAAAATGAGTACGAATACTAGTAGAGGTCCAATTATAGACCCGGGACTGTGTCGTTGTTGTGGTACTGCGAAGAAATGCCGGCTATTAAACGTTGAATATGAGTGGTGTGGTCAAAAAGAAATTTATTCCGATATGTTTCTTGATTGTTTTGGCTTATTGGTAAGTATTATTTCTATAACGTGTACAAAAAATGTAACAGAAACTATATTATCGAAGAAAACTTACGTCAATAACAATTCCATAAATTGGGTCGTCGTAGTTAAGTGCTTTATTATAGATCATACAGATAACCCCTAGACTAATCTACATTTAGTTTCCGTATTCACACTAACAGGAATATGTAAATTAAATAATTATTTTACAGTCTTAATACAGTTCTGAAGACATTTGTTAAAACTGTTTTTTCAACATCTCCAAAGTCCAGTACATTCATCTCATAAAATTACACAAGTTATGTAGTATATCCATTGTACATAATTGTTAGGGAACTTCACATTATGAACTAAAAAAATAGTACTACAGTAGTCTTATTTGTATCTAATTATTATCCCTTGTACGTTAAAATCCTTTTTAACTTGGCTATGGTATTTTAGTTGTCACATTTAGATGGAGAGGCTGAGGAGCGGTTGATTTGCGCGAGTTGTGTGCTGAGGCTCCGTGATGCTACTCTGTTCCGTAAGCAAGTGTTACAGTGTGAGCAAACACTTCTTAAGAGTAAGATTCAAGCAGGTAATTGGCATCATTTATTACACCAGCTAAGCCACAATCCACATCCACCACCACAAGTTATTCATTACAGAAAATAAGTATCTCCCAAAATTGTTGAAATCTTTTTGGATACATTCAACACTTTTATCTTTTTGACCTATATGTCACTAATTATTCCTAATATAATTTATTGGTATAATAAACTAGTAACTACAATGTAAAACTGCCATGATACAAAACATTATTTTTCAATAGGAAAAAATTATAAAATTGGATAACAGTGTTGGGTAACTGAGGTAATTCATATGGTGATTTTTAGACCCAGTGGATGTCAAACTGAAGACTGAAGTAATAATTAAAGAAGAAATCACTGCTGATGATGCTGCAGACTGCCATTCAAATGATGATGACTGTGTAGACGACATGAATGATCTGGCTGATGATACAGGTAGTAAATTCATCTTCTACTTTGTATACAAACTTGTATTTAGAATCTAACATAATTAAAATAAAAATAAAATGTTCTTGCTATTATTAATTATGTGTAATATTAAAAATAATAATATCTACATATTTCTGTTAGCTCTTTCCTTTGGCCTATGAGTGGTAATGAGTTAAGTCATGTTCCTAACAAACATATTAAGATTATTTTCCTTTCTTACTTGGCACTTACTATGGTATTTTTGGATTATGCAGAGTCATTTAATTGTGAGTTTGTTTTCATAATAAATACTGGCACATCTAATAATAATGTTGTTAACTTTTCCTACAGATTCACAAATAAAAGAAGAACAAACAGCTGAAGATACTCTGAAACCTTCTGTCAGAAGTACAAGGAAAAGGGCCAGCAATGACGATATCAAAGCCAAGAAAGAATTAATGTTGCGAATGAAGAAAACTCGAGAGAAACTTAATAAGCTTAAGGATAGAGGTTTGTATATCTGAGTTGGATTTGTGCTTACTAGTAAGCTATAGGCAAATATTCCTTCCTCGTCTTCTTGTCCAATGGCAATGTCCTTTTTCACTAATATTCTTCATTTTAATTATTAATTCTTTTAATATTATGTAGGGTATACTTGGTGGCATTTAATTTTACACACGCGTTTCATCTTATTACTCCGAGTCTTTGTAAATAATTTGAAAAAAACTGAGACGATATTTTGTAAAAATTCATTCAAAGTTTTACGATTTTGGTTCACCGTTTTTAATTCCCATGATGCATATGGTATTGAAAAATAATTTCATATCTGATAGAAAGTTTTTAATATTACTCAAAAAATTATGATTTTATAATTTTTGTTACAGATAAACCTGACAAACCATTGGTGACACTGGTAAAGAAGAAATCTTATGTGGACAAAGAGTATAATGCCGTTATTAATGCTATAACAATAGTCGAATGTTCATACGTCTGTCCATTTTTCACGATATACAGCGACTATTATTGCATTTACTGCAAGGAAATGTTCACAGATGCCGACATACTACGCTCGCACACATTAACACACGATCCTACAGCATACAAGGATATTATAGACGCGAAAAAGAACATTCTTGTTGATATCGACAGGATAGATTGTCGATTATGTCAAGCGAATATCGATAGTATTGATGCCCTGAAGAGCCATTTATCTAATATTCACGGAAAAGTAATACACGAGGAGACGAGCAATGAATTTTTGAAATTTAAATTAAAAACTGGCAAAATGAACTGTACAGAATGCGGACGTAGTTTTGATTGCTATCAAGCGTTGAGAAAGCATATGGCTGAACACTTCGGCACCTATATCTGTGATGTGTGCGGCGCGCATTATTTCGAGGAAAGACTGTTAACTTTCCACAAGAAGAAGATCCACAGCACGGAAGATGCGAAAACTTTTACCTGCTCCGACTGTGGTAAGACTTTCAAATCAAAGAAGAGCCGGTACTTCCATATAGCTAGGATACACAAGAACGAACCCGCGTACCCGTGCAACAAATGCGAAGAGGTGTTTTTCTCCTATCATTTAAGATATAAACATAAAATAGAAGATCATGGAGAGCACAGAGTGTTCCCCTGTGAAAACTGTGATAAGGTGTACAACAGTAGAAAATCATTAAGAGAACACAATAGAAAGAACCACTTATTACTGCTTAAGCATGAATGCAATCAGTGCGAGAGGAAATTTTACCTTCCATCACAGTTGAAAGATCACATGACATCTCACACCGGTGAGAGGAACTTCAGATGTGAATATTGTGGCAAGAGTTATCCAAGACTGAAGTCTTTGAAGGTGCACATGGACTCTCACAACACTGAGAAGAGGTATAAGTGTGGATTATGTTCAGCTTCCTACACACAGTTGAATAACTTCAAGAACCATATGAAGAGCAAGCATCAGCCCATGGAGAATGGCAATCAGTTCTCTTAGAATTAGATTTTCGGGGACAACTTGGTTAAATACAATTTGATATGGAGGCAGCAAAATACCTGTTAATATTATGATTACTGTGGTTCAGACACTACTAGTCATGAATCATATAAACAAGCCAATTAAGTGTTGTATCTGTAAAATAATAATTAAATGGTTGGTTCATAATATTATGTCTCCACAGCTGCAGGTCTGCTGGCCATTAGTCCGAATGTAATTTATTATTACTGAATGTAAGATATATCAAATTATAATATTATTTGTTTTTATTTCATTTTTATTTGATTTGTTGATATCAGAAGAAGCTTTATACTGTTAATTGTCAAATGTTATAGGGTACTGCATACTATAGTTTCTACTTGGTTTCTACTAAAGCCTTGTAGGTATTTGTGGAGGCGGGTGGGAGGCGGCCAATGTTCAGGAATTGTCGGTGATAGGCGATGTACATACATATTTATATCTATATTAAAAGACAGCAGGGTACTAGATGTAGTGGCACCATAGATTGTGGGACACTCCATAATGCGATAGGTAGCATACTATTATCCTGCCGCATGCAAATTCTAGTACTAGAAAATTCATGACATTTCTCAGAAACCACATAAAGTACCTATTACTTAATCTTGGGTTTAAAGCCAGGAAGTCATTGTTTCCATTTGTGTTGTTTCCTAGTCCTAAAGTAAATATTTGTTAAGTAGCTCCATCTTATGTCCAATAGCAGAACTACTTACATCACTTTAGGATACTCTGTGCACGTTACACAATTACGAAATGACATTTGCCAAATGTCAAATGAGTAGCTATGATACAATAGTTTATGTAAATAAATAATAAAATAATCGCAAAATGACTACTTTAATTAAAAAAGGACCAATAATAGATCCTGGACAATGCCGGTGTTGTGGTGTAGCGAAGAAATGCCGAGTACTGAACGTGGAATACTTGTGGTGTGGCCAAAAAGAAGTATACTCCGATATGTTTTTTGATTGCTTTGGGCTTTTGGTACGTTTCACATTATTTTCCTTATTTATTGAATTATCCCAGTTTTTTATAATATATATTTTACGGTATTAGCGTCCTTGGGACTCAAAAATATAATCTTATGTGATACCTAAAACATGACTCAATTTTCGATATTAAACAAATGTAACAATAAATGAATACTATTTGAATATTCACATAAATTATACGATTCAAATTGGGACTTACTGAAGCACATATGCAAGTCAATTAGATGACTGTTAATTGGGTTCACACATATAAGTCACATAAGTTAAAGGGCACTCTGGAGTATTTAAAATTTCAAGCATGCGTTTTTTTTATGTATTTGTAACAAATAAAACTCACCATATTTGCCTGATTATTTACAATATTTTATTTATAGTTGAGTATTTATATTAATAATTGCCAAAATATGCACAGTTGTTGATTCAAATGCTAAAAAATACTATTACTATGACAAAACTACCTTACACATAACCATTTAAATAAAAATAAATATTATTCCAGTTATACACAAATATGCAATTAACTTGAAAGCTTGATAAAATAATAAAGAAAGTGTGAAATCATTTTAGTTATCAAACCTGGATGGAGAGATGGAGGACCGGTTGATATGTGCTACGTGTGTAACTCGGTTGCGCGACGCCAGCGCATTTCGTCGCCAGGTCCTGTGCTGCGAGGAGACACTGCTGCAGACCACCATACATGTGCACGGGGCAGGTTTGACATCTCTTGTTGTTATTGTGACATTATTATTTTATTTTATGGACATAAGCTGAAATGTTGTAGAGTTGAGCTGGTTTAGATACTACCTTATAATAAACCATATAATATGTATTATGTAATGGCAATATTAGCATGGATATAAGGGGATTTAATATAACGACAGATGTTAGATGTGTGATACCTGCAATACTATATGTGTCGGCCTATATTAGGTGCATTGTAAATTTTAGTTTCCAGTATTTCTTTTAAAATGTACATATATTTTGACTTAAAGATTATAAGGTTAATATCCAACGGTAGGTGAAAACAATGATAATAATCATAAATTAATATAATTGCAGAAAGCGATCAAAAGAATGTTAAAGACGAGTCAGATGTGAAGACTGAAGGTGACATTGTAGAGGCGGCGCCGCTGCTTGATCCGGAGGATCACATGGACGATGACCCTGGACTAGTAGAAGATGGTCAGTAAACTGAAATCAATTGGTTATGTAGGAAGATTGTAAAATATATGTCTATTTCTCCTGCCAAACAGCACTGTTGTGTTTCGGATTGAATGACATTATAGCCAGAGCTACTACTGGAGACATTGAGACTTAACATCTTATGTCTCAGAATGGCGAGCGCAGTGGAATGCCATTGCTTTGCAATTCAAGGTGTTGTTTGGTGTTGCTACTGTTAATGATAAATTAGCCTCTATTTGGTTGTGATCTAGATGCGAAAAGTGACCCACGGTTAACGTGATGAACGTTTTAATAGCTACAAATATTTGTTTCAGATCCGAGTAGTTTGAGGCATAAATCTTGGTATTGACATACTCAACGCAAGATTTGATATTATACTGTGCGGTTAGTTTTGTGCTTGACTTTTGGGTGTATTTATTTATTTAAAGTAAATATTTTAATTTCCAGATCCTGGCAGCGTGAAAAGCGAACCCGAAGCGAAACCAAAGAAAATACTGAAACGCAAAAAGAAATCTAAACTAGGCTCTAAAAAGAGCAAAAGCTTAAAGACGGATAATGGAGTTTGCGTCGCGAAGAAGAAGAAGACGCAGAAAATCATAGAGCCAGTAGAAGATATGGAACTTGAAAGTAAATTTATATTCTTTACTACAGTATAGGAAACATGTTAATGTATTTGCCGTACACTTACCTAAAATATGGTATTTGTTGTGGCAATATTGTTTTCATTAACTGCCAACTGCCTAAAGCTAGACTTTGAACGTAATTTTAAGGAAGATAACATATTATTACTACAATTTTATGATATAGGCTTAATTATAGAATTGATAACTAAACGAAAAATATATTTTATTATTGCAGATGTACCACTAAAATCCTTAATGCGACCTCGTCTCGACAACGATCACAAAATACACAGAAACGCCGTCACTATAGTGGAGAACTCGTATGTCTGTCCCTTCGACACGTCGTTCAGCGACTATTTCTGCGTGTACTGCCGCGACGTGTTCACTGACCCCGAGCGGCTCCGCGCGCACACGCTAGCGCACGACCCGCACACCTTCAAAGACTTCGTCACCAGCAAGAAGCTACTGCAGCTCGATATCACCAGGATAGACTGCAGGCTGTGTCCCACCACCATACAGAGTGTTGAACTCCTCAAACAACACCTCGTCACAGACCACGGAAAGATGATGTACCCCGTGGAAAATGAATTCCTGGAATACCGTCTCACACTGACTAGTCTTTCCTGCCTAGAATGTGGAGCCTCGTTCAGTTTCTTCCATGCATTGAAAAAGCACATGGCGGAACACTTTGGTACGTGTATATGTGACGTCTGCGGCGCGCATTACTTCGAAGAGAGAATGTTGGTTCTACATCAGAAAACGCACCAGAAAGTGGAAGAGTCGTTTCCGTGTCACTGCGGCAAAGTTTTTAAATCTAAACACAGTCGATACCTGCACGAAGCGAGGATTCATAAAAAGGAACCGGCGTACCAGTGTAATAAATGTGATGAAGTTTTATTTTCATATTCGCTGCGGTACAGGCACATGATGGAAGTGCACGGAGAGCACAGACTGTTTCCTTGCGAGCACTGCGACAGAGCGTATGTGAGCAGGAAATCGTTGAGAGAGCACAACAGAAGATTCCACCTCAAAATCTTCAAACACCAATGTGATTTGTGTGATAAAAGGTTCTACTTGCCTTCACGTTTGAAAGAGCACATGGCGACCCACACTGGAGAGAGGAACTTCAGATGTGAGTACTGTGGTAAGAGCTATCCTCGGCTGCGAGGTCTCAAGGTGCACATGCAGTCACACAGTACCGAGAAGAAGTTCAGATGTGTGCTGTGCAACGCGTCATTCACACAAAATGTCAACTTAAAGAACCACATGAAAAGACAGCATCAGAGTTTGGAAATGGAAGAAGGGTATCATGAATAGATGTAAACCTATACTAAGTTAAGTGTATACACCAGCACATATTTTATAGCAAGACATAATAATAAGCTTTATTATTTCGAAGATACTCCAGGCAGTTGAAATAAGACTTGAATAGCACAATGTAGTCATAGCATTTGTGTGTGTAACTGATAAGGCGTTGAAAGTCTTTTAATTGATTCAAAAAATGTTTTGGTATAGTTAGAGACTATTGAGGACAGATGTTTTCCTAAAATACTCAGAATCTTTCCCTATCCATGGAAATCAGAGATATTGGGTATAATTAATGTATAAAACAATATTGGGAAACTGCCACACTATAAGCATAGAATTTCTTGAGGCTTACTTTAGCCCAGTAATTTAGAAATCAGGGATTAATATAGATCCATTCATATACTTCCGCCGGCTATACATACTTCTGATAAGTACGAGTTGTAAACATATGTAACTTGTTAAACATGTGTTGAATTTAATTGTACTTATGACAAGAAAAATAATGATAATATGATGTATATATAGTTTTGTTTGTATAGAATATGATAAGGTGATTGTTTATTTATTTATAGATGTTGAAGCTCATTTTGTGTATGTACTAAATATAGTATAATCAAATTGAATGAATTATTTTATTTATACAATATTGACAATTTAACTTTAAACCTATTTTACGGATTTATATGAGCTTGCCAAACCCAAGACTAATCTATAATTTCAGTAGAACTCACAGACTAAGAAGTACTAGAGCTACTCTAATATGTAACCAAGACCACCACTTGTGCCCAAGAAGGTATAAACCATAGATATAAACAATGACAGCCTGCGTGCCGCATTTGGTTAGACACCGGACTGTGGAACGAGATGCCGCGGATTCGATACCCGCACCCAGACAAATATTTATGTGATCCAAAGGTATTTTTTCGGGTCTGGGTGTTTGTGAGACCGAAAAGTCTCTCGTAGTTTCTGATACCCACGACACATGACTGGATCTTAGTGTGGGTTTAGGACATAAAAGTAGTATAGAACAGATTAGGGCTATGTGTGTGACTGTTGGGTGTATTTATTTATTTATTATATAATAATATTTTTTTGCACCTTATATTTGAGCCTCATTGCCCTAGTGTCCGCAGCATGTATGAACTGTGATAAGTTATAGGTTCGATTCTCAGATCGTGCAATCTACTTGATGTTAGTTTTTTATTTGGTAAAGCCTAAAGTAGTACATAGTGCACAAGTGAGCCATTTTACATTTAGTTTACTTATTATTCGACATTATTTCTAGTATCGTCTGCGTCATATTTTTTTTATTACTTCAGTACGCAGGTACCTACGCATATTGAATATTAGTTAAAAGTGAAATTAAATGAAATTTCTAATTACTCCAATGTTCAACTTTAACATGTCTATTTTAAATTTATAAAACGCTGTGCTGCGCAATTGCGCCAACTCAGCCCCATCATAGATTCATAATTCATCCATGTAATTCATAGAACTATCTTCAGGCAAGGTGCATGCATCATTGTGAAGGCGGTGATAGACGAGGCTGGCCCATTAAGGCGCATAGACGAGAATGGCCCACTATGTATTGCACCTTTACGTATAAAATGACATCTACCGGCAAATAGCAATACTATAAATTAACTATTGGATAATAGATGGCGCAAATTAAATATAAGATGGAACATAAATATTTTTAATCTGCAATGTCATATGTCATTTAGCAATTTTATATCAACAGAATACATTATAAATATTTTGCATTCTTGAATAAAATGTTGTTAATATAAATTTTACCTGGCTTCGAAGCATTATGAGTATTCCAAAAGGAAAGGGTCCAGTGTTCGACCCAGGGTTGTGTCGATGTTGTGGTTCTATGAAGAAATGTAGGCTTCTCAACGTGGAATACGAATGTTCGGGACAGAAAGAGATTTATTGTGACATGATGATGGATTCCTTCGGAATTCTGGCAAGTGATTTTGTTAAGCATATGTATAGTGATTATCTACATATTTAATTATCTGCAATTTAGGTAAAATGCAACATTGCGGTGTTGTTGATAATCTGAAAACTACTCTATTTTTCTAGTTATCCCATCTCGATGGAAAACCCTCGGAGAGATTAGTTTGTGCGACATGCGTGATCAGGTTGCGAGATGCATTCTCGTTCAGACTGCAAGTGTTGCGATGTGAGGAAGCTTTCTTGCGAATGAAAGTATATGACTCTGATCATCCAGGTATTGTAACAAATAAAAATTTCGTCTATAATCAACCCATTTTATTGAACATGTTTTTACATAAATTAATTTGATAATCCTACGTTTGCTTGGATTCCTGATATTTAAAATATTATTAAAGTTCAATATTATTTAAAAACAAATCTGTGTTACTTTGTATTTTAAAAAGTAAACTTTGATACAAACATTATATTTGTCTGCTTAAGTTGTTACTTTGGTTAGAATAATATTTTTCATATTTATTTATTTATATATTTATTTATACACTTTATTGCACACAAAAAGAAATACAACATTAAAATCACAATCATAAAAGTACAATTGGCAGCCTTGTCGCTCAAATGCAATGTCTTACAGACAACCATGGGATAGATTTGATAAAAGGATATATAGAGGGCAGTCTAAAGTGTAAAGAATAGGAGTTAACACAGAAAAAAATATAAAAAAAAATACAAATAATTAGTAAATAATAATAAAAAATGTAGGAGACAGGTAGTGATCTTTAACCATTTTTTTAAACGATGATATTGATTGCGCCCGTCTTACCACAACTGGTAGGGCATTCCACAATCGGACAGCTTTGAATGTGAACGACCCGTCCATAATATTGATTTGATGCAGAGTAGATGAAAATATTTGAATATTTGAATTTTGTTTATACTTTTTTCACTTAATTGTTTTTATAGACCAACACATGCAATTGGAACAGGCCTTAGTTGAAGGTGGACCTAAGGTTGAAGTGGAAGTGATAAAGACTGAGCCTCATGACGGTGAGGACAATACCAGTGATACTGGAGACCATTGTGAAGACGCCTTGGCGGATACTGCAGGTATTAAGTATTAAGTATGGACTGTTCAAAGTTCAAATTGTGTATTATGTTGTACTTATGTCATTTTCTTGTCATAAAAAACTTTCTAAGTTCACAATGCAAAAAAGTTTATGGTTTGATATTGAGAACTACATGAAGTTGATACATTTAAAATGCAATAAATATATTTTTTGTCTGGATCTCTATGATTCCTTTTATATTTTTATTTGATCATTTTACATGATCCACCAAGAGATGATACAATAATTAACTTAAGCATACATTGAATTACAGATCATTTATTTGGTAACGAAACTTTTCCAATCGATACATACAGCTGTAAAACAAAAATTAAATATCAGTAATATGTAAATCAAAGTATGACCATGTTTATGAGCAATCCAGATTTTTTATCAACCTGACTGTAAAGACACAAATTCAATTTTTAGATGAGGAAATGAAACCTGCCTTGGCTCAAGACAACTGCAACTCAGATGATGACTTGCCTCTCATACATAGTGCGAGGAAAACATCACAGACAAAGCCAGTAGCAGAGGCACCTGAACCCAGGAGTGTAAGGAATGTGCCCACAACAACACCAATGATGCCTGCTATACCTAAAAGTCAAGGTTAGTGAGTCTTTCCAATTGATATGGATAGAAGTGGATACAGGCTGCTTTGAACAGGTCTGTATGAAATCTTGGGGGAGGGTTTTCTTAAGCAGAGTTGCCTGTGGCTGAATAGAGAAAGACAGACAGTTCATAAAGGCGGCCTAGAATTGAATACCTGAATTTTACGGCGCGAGGTGACGCAAAACATCGTGTTATTGTTTCATGATTTAATTTTTCCCACGAAGATGGAGCATGGACATGGTCTTAATCTGACCTACCAGGAATTGCTAGATAAATACATTTGTTGTGATTGCAACGTCGGTGCTTTACTCGATCTTTGTCATACCGCAACGCCCCGCTAACATAAAATCCCTTTGCACTTGAATTTAAGTTTCATCTTTTGGTGTAAGTTTAATCAATATTATTATTATTATTACATACATAAACACACGCCTTTTCCGAGAAGGGGTAGGCAGAGGTTATTATAAAAAAAGGTAATCTTAGGTCTAATTATTAACGCTCGCGAAATTGCCTATAAATGTACCCATTGAGTTTTTTAAATAGCAGTAATGTTAATTTGGTATAACAATAATTTAATAAACTGTTTCATTTCTAGATTTGCCAATGTCGAAAGTGCAGCAGTTGATCAGAGAGCGCGACCCCACGTACATGACGGAGACGAACATCCTCACAATAGTGGAGTTCTCGTACGTGTGCCCGTTCAAGTGCCGTCACAACCACCTGCTCTGCTACTACTGCGGACAAATATTCTCCGACCCACAACTACTCAGAGAACACACCATCGGCTCTCACCATCCCAAGAAATTCAAAGTCACGGAACACAAAAACATGATCAAAGTTGACCTGACCAGGATAGACTGTAGACTGTGTCCAATGAAAATCAATGATTTGGAAGAATTCAAACGGCATGTAGTGACGACACACGACAAGAAGTATTATTACGATTATAAGGACTCTGTGCTGCCGTTCCGACTGAATAAAGACGAGACTAAGTGTGCGCTGTGCAGTGTTGTGTTTCCGTATTTCCATGCTCTGAACAAGCATATGAATGAACATTTTAGTAATTATGTTTGTGAAACTTGTGGTTTGGGTGAGTTTATTTTTTCTCTTTGAAGTGTATGTTTTAGCTTGTGCTAACAACTAGTGTTTGATTAAGTTAAGAACAATAAGATAGATGTAGTGGCAGATTGTTGAGGATCCGCAAAATACTGGCGCGACGCGCCATTATTTCTGACGCTTTAGGGCCTAGGCGGTCGTCCAAACTGCGTCCTCCCCCAACGTCGCTACATGGGGATTGTTACACTATGAAACGATACCAACTTCCAATGTTCGGACGCCGTACATACAACTTCACTAATGTGCCTAGACATTCCATAAAATGTTGTAATCCTCTATCGTACGTCGTAACCATAGGGGGATGCCTAATAAAAACAAAGTTGCAAGTTACGGGTAGTGGCATCGTCGCCTTATATCATGGAATTTATAAAATGCTTCAAAAATTTATATCAGTGTCTTTTTGACGATTTTTTTTTTTATCTCAGACAGATATTTTAACAGCCTCCGTGGTATAGTTCGTTAGATGTCAGATGTGAAACGGGAGGCTGCAGGTTCGATCCCCAGACAAATATTAGTGAGGCCCACAAATGTTTGCCTCGGGTATAGGTGCTTGTGGAACCAAAGAGTATCTCATAGGGGGATACTCTATACTCCGACACGACAACGAATGTTCGAACGTCGTACTAAAAACTGAAAAATATGCCTAAATACTTTACAAAATATTCGAACCCTCTATCATACGTTGTAACCTTAGACAGTTCACTTCAGAGTGAATAATAAATTTCATAGAGAATACTATAGATTTTATTAAGTGGAATACGCATAACTTCGGATGTCTATATACCTACGATCTATACCTATACTTACGACATAAGACTTAATCGATCTTAATGTGGTGTAAAGACTATGTATGTGACTGTTCGGTGTTTTTTATTATTATTATTTTTCTACTTTAATTTAATCTCGTTTAAGTCACCCTGGAAAATTAAAACATACGAGCCAAAGTCAAGTATGTTTCACTCCTCGTTCGTTTGTAGGAATTTTCTAACTATCCTACACGTATTTATTATGATTGATTGTCGATCAGGTTTCGTGGACAAGGGCAGGTTCGTGATGCACCAGCAGCGTCACGAGCAGGGCGCGTACCCGTGCGCGACGTGCGGCAAGGTGTTCCGCGCGGAGTACAACCGCGACCTGCACGTGGACCGCGTGCACCGCCGCCGCGGCCGCGTCTACTGCCCCAAGTGCGACGTCAAGCTCATGTCCTACCCGCAGAAGCTCAAGCACCTGGTGGAGGCGCATGGGGAGACGCCGCTGCGGTTCCCCTGCACCATATGCGACAAGGTCTGCGAGACCAGGCGCATGCTCACCATACACTGGAGGAAGGATCATCTCAAGGATTACAGGTGTGTATCAGCCCATATACGTCCCACGGGCACGGGCTTACTCTACAATCGACAGTACGATTGAGAGTGGTTAGGCCATATAGTCCACCACGCTGGCCTAGTGCGGGTTGGCGGACTTACATACCATAGAAACTCTTATAAAATCGCTATGGTATGCAGGTTTCCTCACGATGTTTTCCTTCACCGTTTTTAGTGCGTGGTGATTGATTATCAATACATACGTAATCAATAATTACAGGTGTGGATTGTAACTAATTGTATCAGCCCATCGTCCCACTGAAAAGCACGGGCTTCCTCTACAATCGAGAGTACGATTGAAAGTGGTTAGCATAGTCCACCACGCTGTGTATGGTGTTGATAGTTTTGTAGGATTCGGAATGGCGTACAAAGTGAAAGATTAAAGAAGCCTATAAAAAAAAATACACCTCCATACAGAAGTAGGAAGCATACAGTACAGTTCATTTAGTTTATTTATTCTGGTCGATAAATGGTATAAATTAATTAAAGCTACATAAAGTCTTTATTGCCTGGCTCTGTTGGTGTCAAATTGTAGCAATATTTATGAAAACCATTTGTTTAAGTGTCAAACCGACTTCTGTGAAATTATCCTCAATATTCAGCCTTTTGAAATAACATCCTCAAACCAATAACTATATCCAACAGGTACGAATGCCAGTGTTGCGGTCAGAAGTTCTTCACGCGGTTCGCGCTGACAAACCACATGCCAACACACACGGGCGAGAGGAACTACAAGTGCAAGGTCTGCGAGAAGAGCTACCCGCGCCTCAAGACTCTGAAGGACCACATGCGCATCCACACCAACGACCGTCGATACCGCTGCCACATATGCGGGCAGGCCTTTATACAGAACTGCAGCCTTAAAGGACACATGAAAAGCCAACACCCGGAGTATGGGTAAAATATAATAAATAATGTGTAAAAATCAGGAGTGTTTATTACCAGCCCTTGCCGTCTAGTTATAAAACTTCGTCACAATCATGTCTCATCACTATTTTTTGTTTGATTTGTGTTTTATCGATATTATCGGTGTTTAAACTGGTCGACAATAATAAACAATATCGATCGCTTTTTACAGATCAATAACGAAAATAGACTAATCTGGTCAAAGAATTATCGATATTCTGATGTTTTATTTCGATTAGTTTGATTGGTTTATTTCGAGATCGCTGTATAATTTGGGCCAAGAATTCATATAAATGATTGCAAAAAAGTTTGAACACTGTCGTAGAGGCGTACGATCTACAATATGTTTAAAGTCCGAAAAGAGAAGGTAATCTCGACGCTGTTTTTCATAACCTAATTTAATGCTCCATTTTTATTATAATTAATTGCCTGAAATGACATTTGTATATAAAATATAGTTTGTAAGAAAATGACTATGATATGTTGTAATAGGATAAATGGTTGCAAATACATTTTATAATGTAGTTTATATATTTTGTTTTATTTATTATGTAATCTATATATATAAAAGAGGAAGGTGACTGACTGACTGACGTATCAACGCACAGCCGAAACTACTGAAGCTAGAAACGTGAAATTTTACACAAAGGTTCCTATTGTAGCGTAGATGAGCACTAAGAAGGGATTTTTGAAATTCAACCCCTAAGGGGGTGAAAAGGGTAAAAAACGGTTGTATGAAAAATCGAAACCGTTAAAGACACAGTTGTCAAACTTTGCACTTTCGTTAATCAATCAAAAACCAAAATAACTGCATACTTTGTTTTTCTAAAATTAACCCTAAAGTGGTTAAAATAAGGGTTGAAATTTTGTAGAACCGAACTGTCTAATCAACGCACAGTCGAAACTGCTGGAGCTAGAAACGTGAAATTTTACACAGAGATTCCTATTGTGACGTAGGGTAGCACTAAGAAGGGATTTTAAGATATTCCTCCCCCAAGGGTGTGAAAAGGGAAAAAACAGTTGTATGGAAAATCGAAACCGTTAAAGCCACAGTTAGCAAATTTTGCACTTTTGTAAATCTATCTAAAACAAACATAGCTGCATACTTTATTTTTCTGAAATTAACCCTAAAGTGGTAAGGCTTGAAATTTTGTAGAACCGAACTGTCGCATCAACGTACAACCGAAACTACTGAAGTTAGAAACTTGAAATGAAGTATTTACTGAAATTCAATCCCTAAAGGAGTGAAAAGGGTGAAATTGTGTTGTATGGAAAAACGAACCGTGAAAGGTACAGATTTCAAACTTGGCAGTTTAGGTAGTCAATTAAAAACAAAAATAATTTCTTACTTTTTTGTCTTAAATTAGCCTCAAAGGGCTTAAAATAAGGGTTGTAATTTTGTACACAAAATCGAAACCGCTGTTATTGGAACGAAAATACGTATTTCAGCTACCTATTATAAACACAAGAAATTAGCATGCGTTAATATTGGAAAAATGGCACGAAGGGGATGAAATTTTATAAAAAGTATTTAGGTTTCCGTGGGTACAAAATAACCCTTAAAAATTGAGCTTGATGGTATAATTCAAGAACTGGATAGGGAATTTAATTTTAATTTTTACTAATTTTATACGTTGTTCATGAGTGTAAGAGTTTCACATTTACGGTCAGGGAAAGAATGGACGGTAGGTTGTGTTGGATTATCGGGCATAAGCAATTTTCATTTTAAACATACATAAATGGGTTTCGCGCAAATAATACTCATAAGTAAAATTGTGCGTAGTTCCGGGATTATAAATTTTTGAAGGAGGAATTTATTATGTTTAATAGTATCTACTTATTATAGATATTATAAATAATGACCATTTGTAAGGTTCTGGATTTTTATGTTTTAAGTGGAGATAAAGCGGGACATCGCTGTTGATAAAGTAAGCAATAGGCCACATAATTTACCCATAGGGATGCTCACAAATAAATAGTGACGTGATTCGGAGTTTTAGAATTTTCTCAGTTTTAGGGGAGAAATGAGGAAGTAATATCTAATTTAGTGGAGTATCGATTTTCAAGTATATAAACATATGTTAGATAAAGTTAATAACGCAGACGAAGTTGCGGGCAAAAGCTAGTACCTACCTAAAATATACAAAAGATTGTTACTTAATTGAAAAAATCTACATTTTACTGCCAATAATCACTGCCTATACTAGCACTTAGTAGCTATGCTGTAGCATTAGTAAGAGTGCTAGAGAGTGCGGTTGGAATTTAAATGCTCCGTATTCTAGCTTCTGGTTTCCATATTGGAAAGACAGCAATGGTCATTGGCTGGACTTATTTAACCTGTAATGGGTCCGATGAAATGTCGGGCGCTGTGATGGTGCAGCCATCACAGCGCCTGCATTTCACATGAATCTGTTTTTGACTTGGATGCGTTCACACCCATGTACCTACTCTGAACATTCTTTTGAATGCGTTTTGTCGAGAGAGAAATGCCAGTGGTTTGCATAGAAGTTGGATAATTTATTTACAGAAGACGAAATAAAGTGAACCCTTAACCAGCATTGATTTTTTATCAGCCTCGGCATCTATTGTACATAAAATTGATTTGGTCTGCCATAATTTTAATATAGCAATGATGGCTGGATGTGACTAAGGTTTAATATTTGATTTAGAGATAAAAAATGCCATTTCTTGTATTAGTATTAGTTCGTATACTATGTTCGTATATAATAGTAATAAAATTAATATAAGCCGTAGTAATAGGTTGCTATTGTGGTACGTTATCGATATTGAGCACCACATAATTAAACTATCGATTCAATTTACACGCCTAGTGCGCAATGCGTCGCATCCCTAGCTGACCGCCGCTCAATTTCGTTCGATGGCGTCGCATCAAAGATTTGTGAAATATGAAATAGATTTATTATGTTATAAATATTCATAGCCCGTGTATAAGTAGTAGTTAATAGATAGCTTTGATTATGTTAATTGTATTTTCTGTGAAAATAACTATTTGTTTGTGATAATGGATGGGAAAACATCCGAGTGGAGGCCCGGGCCAAGTGTTTGTCGGTGTTGTCTCGCAGAAGGTTGCTATAAAGACATTTCCACAGAATATTTTTGGATGGGAAAGAGAGAAGTTTATTCCGAAATGTTATCTGAAACATTCAGCGTTTCTGTAAGTATTGATCTTCCTTTTAAATTACCAATTTTCATTGTTTCCTTGCCACGGCAACCATTTTCTAGGCTCTAGGGTTTTGGAGCATAATGCGACTGCGTTGAGAAGACGAGTGTTTTTGTTTATTGACTTGCTCGAAGCTAGGCTCTTACTTTTGGCCGGATTTCAAAATCGATGCAGCCTTTTTTCGATGGCGTCCTATTTTATTCCTTTTTTGAAAAAAAAATATGAACATATAGGTGTTTAAATGAATGAATACATGCGGATTATAAGTTTTGTTGGTAGTCCAGTAAATTTTTGTGTCCATAAATACATTCATATTGTTGTATTCTTTTATTTTTCCATTGTTGATCATATGTGTTTATTTTGATCGCGTTATCGAACTTTTACCCTAAGCAATAATAAGTAGAATTTCCAAATGAATGTTCAGAAGAGGAAAGATAGAGTCGTGCGTATCTTGGTGCGCGTGTTTAGTTTTATTGATTTCTGTGAAACTGTTTAAAGACCAAAATTATTTATTTTTTCAAGTGTGCAAAACATAAAAAAAATGATTTTCTTTATTTTTTAGTTCGTTATTATTTAGTTTACATGGAATTTACACAAGATCTTTTGTAATTAATTGTATGTATATTCTTATTAATATTTAGTTGACAAAGACTCTCCATTTAAGGTTGTAAACATGTTATTAAAAAGTATATAAATTACAATTAATTACCATCTAGGCTACCCTTAGAAATTCTTGTCATAATTATCTCCAAAGATAAATGATATACTAAATGTAACACATGTCCTGAAATACTATAATTTCAATATGTAATGCATATTATTTCCAAGAGCCACACAAATATCCCTATAATTTGTGAATTTATTTGTTGATAATATTCACATTTTTTGTATGCACTTCTTAAACCTTAATAATTAATTCTTATGATAGATATAAGTGTCTATCATAGTAGTAAACCACATAGACACATTGAGTTAATTGTTATGGCTATTCAAAGTTGTCTCATAATTTATTTATTTTCTCAATATTGATTATATTATTTTTGACCTATCAATTATGCTGCTCCGGGTTTGTAGCTCAGATTGAGTTTTTCAATAAGAAAAGTTGCATATGACATGCCGAGACTAGAATATCTAATAATACAATACCATGGCCATAATAATATTCCAAATTTTTTTACATATCTGAAAGTAATAATCTTAATGTACTGATGAAGAATCCATAGCTTTGAAGCAATCATTATTTATAAAAATAAATATTATTTGGAATGGGTTGGGATAATTCACATGTATTGTTTATTATATCTTCAATTGTTGTTATGTTGCAAAATTGATTTCATAATGAATGATGAATTGAATAAAAGCACAAAAAATATCCCATAAAAATACTTAAGATGGAGAGTCCCAAAAGTTTTTTTTTTATAAAATACAGTCATGAGATTTTCTAAATTCTTTCAACCATTGACAAATACATATATAAATTAAACGAAGTCAAACAAAGTCCTATTAGGGTTAGCAAAAAACCTCTCTAAAATTATTTTGCCTGTTTTAAGGATGTTAAAGTGGTTGGTGGCTGAGATGCTGATGCCTATTTTCCTTTATGAAATCTGGGAATATATCTGCATGTAAAGGTAGATGACCGGTTATACCAGCATACACCTTTCAGTCTTCCTATTGGGAAGGGAGGGGAGCTTAAAAGTTTTCCTCTCGTTAAAAGCCTCCAAAGCTACAATTACTAATAATTTGTGCTCAGATCGCGTATTCGTCGTCTGGTGGGCCCAACAGCAATAGTCGTTTAATATGCGAGCCGTGCATATCCCGGCTGCGCGACGCGGCCGACTTCAAGAGGCAGGTGCAGGAGTGCGAGAAGACATTCATGCAACACCTAGACCCGGGAGGCACCTCCGCAGCACTCGACTTCGACGGTAAGTGGTTTACATACTGGCACAATTGTCAATAGTACTAACAAGGCAGAAAAAGCTTGCTACTAGTGCAATGTGACGTCATCTCATAGTGGACAAGTGCGTGCTTCTGGGAAAGCGAGTTTCATCGTATACTCTTTTATTCGATATTACACCACATTTCAATTCTGTATTACGATTCTTCCTAATCGCAAATTTCATTTTTAAAATCATGTGCCCAGAAGATCTTAGTGTAAAATAAAACAGATTGAAATACTACATAGTTAAACTATTTCGACCATTAGCTGCCAATAACTCGTAAGTGTTTTGAGGTAAATTATAAGAATCAATAAAAACAAAATATAATATCGATGATATTTTAATAATTTTACATTAGTTTAATATTGTTAATAACACAATATATTAAACAGATTGTGTAAAAACTAAATATGAATAAATTAGTGATGAGGTTTTGGCGTTATACGGTTGATTTATTATTTAATGATTGTATTTGGTATAATATATTTTCGACACCATATATCGAAACAGGACCACGTTGTAAGATCTCCGTGGTGTATAATATTTCGTAGTAGTTGATGTAGTATTGTCCGCGTGTCCAGTGCAAGTGCTGCCGGAAGACAAGGAGGTGAAGCTGGAGCAGGTGAAGCTGGAGAAGCGGTTCAGCGACGACGAGTTCGACAACGTGCACTTCGCCGACGACGACGATGACGACAGTGAGTATCGTGCACTAGCTCCTGCTCTCCTACAAATAAATAGCCAACTGTAGTACATTCATCCTTGGCATGGTGACCAAAACGGGATAACGAAGGTTTAATTCCCACAATAGGCCAAGTTCGTTGGCATATTTATTTTCCATTTATCTTTATCATCCAACGCTGGGCAAAGGTTCCCCCCCCCCTCCCTTCACAGATCGCGCTCTAAAGAGCTTCCAGGCTATATGTTTCGTAGACATCTATTAAATTTAACGCCTAGATGGTAATTAAAACGAGTATAAGTTGTCATATATTCCAATTCCATGCCATTATCTCATAACATAACTGCCATAACATTATCGTGCTCAGAGTTTCTCATAAATGTTTACATGTTGCAACTTTTTCATATCCTTATGATAATCGTATCTTCGAGGCGAGAAACTCTCCGAGTAAGTGGGACTTAAGAAGCCACTTATAACGACTAATAATTTCCTCTTACTTTAGGCTCGTTCATTTGCTTATCCACATACATTTAATAAAATATTGTTTGCAGTGGATGACCAACCCCTCACAAAGTTTGCGACGAAAGTGCCCAAAAAAGAAACAGTTGATTTTCTGGACTTGATAGACAACTCGCAAATCACTGTGAAAAGGAAATCCACGACAAAGACCAAAACCCCGCCCACTAAGAAAGTCAAAGTGACCAAGAAGGAAGCCAAACCCACTGCCAGCAAAGCGCCCATCAAAATCGTCGCCGAGAAGAAGAAAAAAGGTAGGCATCCGATCTGAGTCTCTTTCGTGTTGGCCAGTTGAGTTGCTACTGAACTCTCGTAAATTGACACATGAACAATGGTCGGCTGTGACTATCGCACAGCTGTGTTAGAAACCCTATTGGCTTAAATATATTGACAATATATTGGTTAGAAGTTTATTTGAGAGTTTGGAAAGTTGAATTGAAGGTCTTTCAAATGTCTAGGGGCTTTTATCGGCAGTTAGGGAGAACTGTCTTAGCGGAACACTATCTTAGCGATAGTGTATAGGTTTACAATATAAATTCTGGGTTCAATTATCATTTGATTATTGCCTTGAGTACTCTATTACGGTTTTCCTCAGTATTAAGGCCGAATTAAAGAATATTATGTGTACCAACATACTCTCAAAATATCATTAAGATATCGTCATGGGGGCCATTTTGGTGCCATTATAGGGCTATGGATTTTAGGTCTTTTTATAGAGCATACAGATATCGATATTTATGGGCTGTTCAAAGTTTAATCTACCATACTTGACAGTTGATCACTCAAATAGAATGAAGTAAAAAAACGACTATTTAGGAACAATAATTGGCAGGGCTTAAATTGGTTGAAAATGAAGCAGTATCACTGCATCATTAATCAACCTTTTTTACTTTAGCTTAGATAAGATCTATATGACACTAGTGGTCTGGCCCGGCTCCGCCTGGGTGCAGATGCACTTTTCAAAATGCCAGCCAAAATGTTCAATACCGACAAATTTAATTTTTTGTTTAGGAAAAAATAATAATAAAAATATCCTATGTTGCTTCTAATACCTCCAAGAATATGTGTACAAAGTATCATGATGATCGGTTAAGTAGTTTTCGCGTGAAAGCGTAACAAACAAACTTACATTCTTATTTTTAATATTAGAAGGGATAGTCATTAATATGGAATAGTAGTTAAGTTCGTGTTTAGTAAATGTAAAATAGCCGAATTGGGTTTTAATTTAGGTGTTATAATTTAAATGTAAATCTACAACGTGTTGTAAGTTCAACGCAACTCCGCTTGCCGACTGTTTCATTGGCTGGTTTTCTGTTGGAATCACGTTGCTAACACACACATTCTTCACACATTGCATATGAACACTACTATCAGCGATATTTAAAATGTTTCAAAAACTTTCCCTACGGACGCAGTAGGATACGATCTGCTATAAATCGCATAATCACTGAGTGGCCCACCAATTTAGTTATGCTTTAAAAGCTCTAATGATTTGACGCGAAATTATTTCCTAATACAAAAAAATATTTTTAAAAATAAAGGAACAATCCCTAACATATTCATGAAAGCCAGTAAGTAATACGGCCATTGGTCGCAATTTTTCTACTGACAATTTTTTTTTTGAGATTTTGATACTCTTTTTTGTTTGACTAATAAGAAAACTCCGTATCTAAAAATATTTACATAATAATTTAAACACAAAATTCCAAATGTAACTGCGAAATACACAAACATATTCTGTTGTTATCACGGTATGAATAGTAATAATTATAGCTCTATGTACAATTACTTTTCTAAACAGAAAACCTGTCAATATAATATTGTTGCAATGCATGTTAGTTATAGAAACACATGGATATGTCTCACAGGGGCGATGTGGCTGCAAATTGCTTATTATACATATCAAATACAAAGGTTACATGACAAAAATAAGTTAAGAATATTCATTTATTTAAACAAGTTTGAGGTTTGTGTGACAAACGGGCTTATCCATAAAGAGTTTTGAAACTAAAATATTTATCGAATGTCTGTCTTTTTCGAACGACCTTTAAATTCAGTTTGAGAGAAGCCAAAACATTCGTTAACTAAAATAGGTTTATAAACTGTCTATGAATAAGACCCTTGGTCTCTAGTTAACAAAAGATGATGTATGTCATGTAGCCTTTTTATGAGCAATGATTAATTGTTTATTGTTATTGCAATTTGCAACACATTATACAGAGCTGGTAGAGTTAGAGTTGTTTTGTTTGTATCGATGTGTTTTCAGCCTTAGGTACAGTGCGTTTTTATAAAGCAAGAAGTATAAAAGTAAGTATTTACATTTTAAGCCTTATGTTTTCAGCGACGCTATGATAGCAGATTAAAGAGATACAATTATAGGTTCGATTCCAATTTCAACTTTGATCTAAAAATTTAATGTCTTTTGTTCACTCTTAGACTAGTTAAAGTCGATTTTGTATCAGTATCTATATCAGCCCATATACGTGCTACTGCAGGGCACGGACTTCATCTACAATTAGGAGTAAGGTTTAAAGAGGTTAGGCTGTATATTCCACCACGCTGGCCTAGTGAGGGTTGACTAATTTCTATGACATTTTAGAGTAATTCGATGTGTTGTATATTTTTGGATTCTAATTGCACTGGACAGTGGACAAGTAATGGATTCCTTATAGTGCGTTGATTACATCAACGTGTAGCACGTGGAAGCAGACGTAGCATCATTTGTATTTATGCTGATGAGGAACTTCAAACAAGACTTGAATCCATGAAACTATGCAGATGGCTTTTTGTATTGCAAAGAATGGCGAGACTAGCATCCCATTCGCCTGATGGTAACCTATACGACCGCTCATGGACAGTAGCAAAACCAAACAACACGGAAAATAACATAGCATTTACAATACGGTTTGGCAGGAGAAATAGAGATTGCGGCGGCCTCTCACATATGAGAAACCTACCACCATAAAATTGGTATAAGCTAACTTTATTATCAGTTGCAAGCTTGTATACATAAGTTAATTTTACATACATATCTTAACAGAATATGTTAACCGATAATAAAAGAAAACATTAATTTTTTTACCAATGATGTACTAAGTTTTTTTTTTTTCAATAATATAACAACTGATGGTAAGTGTAAGGCAATGAATTCAGTTGGCCAAATCATAAAATGTACTTTCTTATTAACTATTTAAAATATGTGTTAGTATTACTGGACCTAAGCTACAGGCTTCCAACGACTGCTTCTGATCTCAGTGAGCTGCAGAAGGTAAGTCGTATTTACAGTATTGTTGTGAACGATTTAGATTCACTCGCAATTAACTAAAATACAATCAAAATCGTTTGCATAATGCCAATGATTTGTAGTGATATAAGCTCTGTAAAATAGATTTTAAGTGTTACAATGACAAGAGACGTATCCATGTGTTTAAACCAAAGTGTTTCGCCGTTGTATCAAGTTTTGTGAACGATTATTTCATATAATAACTTTTAAAGATAAATAGCTTGAAGCTTATTTTATTTACGCCGCTCAGAATTTTGCACTCACTTTAAACGTCGGTTTTTTTTGGTCTTATTGAGCGGTGTGGATAAAACGAGATCAATTAGTGTAGCATTTTTTAAATATGATTTATGATTGCTTCCGTTCATAAAACTATCAATGGCGTACATTGCAACGAACTCAGTTGTAATTACTATTAGTGAACATTTGGAAAATATTTATATGTTCAAAATTACGCCTGGGTTTAATAAGCAGTGTTTCTATTTAAGTGCGTATCTTATTAGTGTATAGTGCCGGATTGTGAACATATGCCATGACAATGCATATTACATACGAGCATCGTATGATACATCTACTTTTTATATAACATTTACTCATTTGCCTTCTTAAAATATCGAAAAGTACTCACTTGAACAATCTTAAAACACTTAAACTGGACAGTTTGAGTGTATACTATAACTTAAAACGATCTCTCTGCTAACGTATGACGGATAAATGATGACACGTAGAAATGTGTAGTTTTTAATATGAAGTAATATCTTCGCGTTTGCCGTGACGGTACAAATATCGGACAACACTCGGTCGGACGCGATGAATGACGGAGACATTTTTCTTTTTTAGCGGAAAATATCGATGGCGCGCGCAGTAACGCGCACACGTTACTGCGCTGCACGACCGCGTACCCATTCCGAGTGAACGATAAGTCCATACTGTGCGTCTACTGCCAGGAGTTATATGACGACCCGGAGACGTTCCGCGCGCACGTCGACTCGGAGCACCAGAGCTTCGCGGTCAGAGTGGTCTTCCACAACCTGCCCAAGCCCGAGTTTATCAAGGCAGACCTTACCAATTTGCGCTGCAGATTGTGTTCGCACAGATACGACACGCTCGAGACGATCGCACAGCACTTGATCACGGCTCACAATGAGAGAATCGACTTGAATGCCAAATTGGGAGTGATGCCCTACTACCTGCAGAGAGACGTGTTCAACTGCGCCGTCTGTGGGAAAAGTTTCCCTTCGTTGTTACACCTCAACAGGCACACCATCACTCACTTCCTGAGCTATGTGTGCCACGTGTGCGGCAGCAGCTACGTGGCCACCACTGGACTGCTGCGCCACGTGCGGTCCAAGCACCAGCAGTACCAGGTGTCGTGCAAGAAGTGCAGGAAAGTGTTTCCCACCATGGAAGCGAAGGAGAAGCACAGGAGGACGGAAAAGTCCTGCATGCCGTACTGCTGCCCCAAGTGTCTGGAGAGATTCCTAGACTGGAAGTCGAGAAAGCGCCACATGGAAACCGCTCACGGACAGTCCAAGAAGACGTACCGCTGCGTCGACTGTAATGTGGTGTACACGAGCGAGAATGGGTACTACGATCACTACAAGCTGCATCACTCCAACGACTGCGCCGTGTGCAAACATTGCGGCTTGAAGTTCACGTCGCGGTATAGACTCAAACGGCACATTACTAAACATACTGTGTAGATAACTATCTGACTACAGTCCGTCAGTAATGCAAGCGCGCTTTTCATTATAGTTCTCAGTTTTAGTGATACTTATGAATGCGCATTCCAAGGCAATCCTAAACTTATCCTAATCATTATTTTATACTAATTTGGCGATATACTTGTATTGCGGTAAACAGCGGTTAATAATTTCTGGTTCACTTTTGTAAATTCACCTTTAAAAATCTGCGAAAATAGATCCAAACAAAATTATATAAAGCAAGATTATACCATCTTTGTTTTACTTACAGTTACTTTCGCAATGTTCAGGGTAACAGAATTTTGCTCTAGGCATGGTGTGTCGTCGTACCTTATTTAGAAAATTGTCGATTCAAATGATAATATAATCTGTGCCATAAAAATGTTCTTTATAAACTCTGCCTCCTGAAGGTTGGTGTAAAGATTACTTATTTTATAAGCTATGTAAAAAATAATAGTACCTTATCTAAATAAAATATTTTAATTATTACATAGTATTGTACAAACGCGGAACCAATCGCGCATTTCCTTGCACGGATCATTGATAGGTGGCGCCGCCTATTACCCATAGGACGTACATTAACGGCGTATTTCTTAGTTTTTATCGTATATCATTTTTAGTGTACGTATCCGAAGGGATGGGACACAATGAGTTGAAAATTATACTCGGAGACATTTGCAAATCAGTAGGATGATGTATGTTAAAAAAATAGCCGAGATCGGAATGGTTAAGATGGACTCAATCAATTTCACTTGTACATTATTCTTGCAATAGTTCTGCATGCAGAACCTCGAGCTTGTATTCGAAGTTGATGTGTTCATCTCTTCAGGAGAGATCGTTGGCATTGCGCGGTTGCACGCTATTATCTTCATTTATCTACATTTCAAACAGCACAGAAAAAAATACTTAATGAATTACTGAAATGGTAGTCGAAATGGTTACTGTGACATGTCGGAACGAAGCAAGTGAATCATTAAGAAACGTTTTGCAGTAAATGCACAAAGGCTTTCCCATCAATGGAGACGAAACAAAGAATAAAGAGGGGACGCAGGCCACATGAATGGTCCTACAATTCGGAGCGGTTTCTAAACTTGCCACTGAGGCAACGTCATAAAGTGGTTATTAATGAGATAACAAAATGTAGGATGATCTGCCTTTTTTTGCCCGTCATGATGTGTTCAGATGGAAGGTTTATTTTTTTAAACATTATGAAACAAGTTCCAGTAATTTCAAGTCTACTCTCACTGTGCTCGTACTTGTTACTGCCGTTTTCAAAGACTTTCAATGTCAATTAAATCATTACTAAGCGTAGATTTTTCGTAGAGAACCTATGCTAAGGAACAATTTAATTGACATTAAACGTCTCTGAGTGCGGCCGTTACTTGTATTTACTCAAAACTCGTGCAGTATTAATTTTAGGACGCACTTACAGGCGTGACATGGTTAAATTGTATTTTGCCTTTTTTTTTCTCAGACGATTATTATTTTCATATAAATTCATTTCATGTAAAAGTTTACTGGTATACTTGTGTTATCAGTATTGGCCATAATTTGGTTAATTATGAAATATGTCAATCTAATAATAAGGTGGGTATAAGAGCTAATTTTATTAATATAAGTAAATAAGGAAATAAACTATTATGTAACAATATATGTAGTAAAATATTTTTTTTCTACTAAATAACAAAATTAACAAAGAGAACTTAAATGATTATGGTGCGAAAATAACAAGTAGGAACTGTAATATTCTCTTCTTTTAGACAATGATACACCGAAAACGCTGAATTCCACCGAGCTGAAAGAAGCCAGCAGAGAAACCAAGTTGGCAAGACACTCCCAACAAGAAGTGGCTTTGCAAAATGCCATCAATTTTCTAAGGCATACTACCATTTACCCTCTCCAGTATGTCAATGGACATTTTCGTTGTTTCTTCTGTGACGACCATTTCGATGAGCCGACTTTGTATAGGCATCACGTAGACTCAGAGCATAAAGATGTAGATAAAACAGTCATTATCAACTTAAAGAACATTAATAGCCAATTACGTGTAGATATAACAGATCTTCGTTGCAAAGATTGTCTTAAAACATTTGCTACTCTGGAGGCAGTCGGTCGTCACCTGGTAGACGAACATCAACTGACTGTTGATCTCAAAGAGAGTTTAGGAATTATACCTATGAAGTTACAGAAAGACCATTACGTGTGTCTTATTTGTGAAAAGAAATTTACTGGCTACAAAGCGTTGTCCGTACACTCAGGTACACATTTTTGCCGAATTATATGTGACGTGTGTAGCAAGAAATTTGAAAACGCGACCAGCGTTAGAACTCACACGTACAGGTGCCATGGAGTAGCGTGCACCATGTGCAGGAAATCTTTTCCCTCCGTCGAAGCAAGAAAAGAACACGTAAGAAGTAACGAATCGTGCTTCCCCTTCAGATGTACTGTTTGTAAACAAAGATTCCTCTTCTGGGAAAGGAGACAGGAACATTTAGAAAAGGTCCATGGAAAACCGAAGATTGAATTCCCTTGTAAAGAATGTGATAAGATATTTAAAAAACGTGCCCAACTATATTTTCATTTTAAAGCCCATCATACTGATGATTGTAAATGCAAGGAATGCAATAAAAGGTTTCCTTCCATACGGGATCTCAGAGAACATATGACTACCCACACTGGTCAACGCCCTTTAGAATGTTCTGTGTGTCACAAAACATTCTCCAGAAGTAAAAGCTTACAGAAACATTTGATTTTACATGACGATAGTAAAAAAATTGCTTGTAAAGTTTGCACTAAATTATTTGTGGACAGAAGAAAATTGACACTTCACGCGCGTAAACATCACCCCGACATGGTAGATGAGATCAGAAATGCCTGCGTGTAGCAGATCGATGTTCCTATTGATGTTGACATACATTATTACTGTTAGGGATGCTATCTCAATATTTGAACCTTAGTAATCCTTAAAGAATTTGAAAAATAATATTCATAGAACCGTTTTGAGAGAGTTAAAATGCGCTCAAGTGGCATAAACCTAATATTCTTATGTGTTTTTGAGTAATTTCAATATTTGTTCTAGCAATAACTTCTAGCTACGATTTATTTTACAGATTGAGGCGTTCGTTCGTCGTTGAATCTTATCGGATGGAAAAATAATTTATTAACAATATATTAAATTAAAACATTTGTTCCATCATATTGAACGTTGATGAATACATTCGTTTTCAAATATTTACTAAAACCAAAGCATTTTTTCCAAGTGCTGAGAGAGAGCAAAAGTGCATCTGAATGATTGAGGGCATTTCTTTTGTTCTAGAAAAGGGAAGTGAGCCCTATACCGTCGCAAGGAGAAACGCCGAGATTGTCCTGACATATTCCACCGTGTACCCCTTCAGACTTCCCGAGCAGAACATGACTTGCGTGTACTGTGGCGAAAGCTACGAAGATCCCGAGATGTATAGGAGGCACATGGACGAGGATCACCAATTGTTCAATATACGTATGGCGTTCGTGCACTGCAACGAAGGATATATTAAAGCTGACTGCACAAGCATTGTGTGTCGCATTTGTTGTGAACCATTTGATTCCCTCGAAGATATAGGGGCGCACTTGAAAACTGTTCACAACAAGCCGATTGACCTGAATGTGGAAATAGGCATGCAACCATTCAAGCTAAGTAAGGACAGAATGGTGTGTGCGATTTGCAATTGTAAATCGTTAGGCCTGCGTCAGTTGAGCAGACACACTCAGTCTCATTTCTTGCGATATACATGCGAATCTTGCGGGAAGTCGTATGCTACAAACACGGCCTTGAAGAACCACATGAGGTTCTCTCACATAGGAGACGAAAGAATTTGCAGAAAATGCAAAACTACATTTAGTTCTTTAGAGGCTAAGAGAAAACATATCCAGGAATCCCGGAGATGTTGGTCGCATCTTTGCATGGTCTGCGGCGACAGGTTCATGACGTGGAATCTTAAACAGGTGCATTTAGCGGAAGTTCACGGAACACAAAAGAAAGACTATGTGTGTCCTGAATGTGGGGAAGTGTTTGTGTGCAGAAAGAAATATCGAGTACATTTCAAAATCGCACACACCGATGACAACTACATGTGCCCATGTTGTGGGCTCAAGTTCGATACTAGACGGAATTTAGAAGAGCATAGAGTGAGTCACACGAAAGAGAAACTTTTCCCGTGTACAGTTTGTCCTAAATCGTTTTCTAGGAAAAAGAACCTGGTCCAACACATGTGGATACACAGTGAATATAAAAGATTTGAATGTAAATCATGTAACAAACAGTTCAATCAAAGAGTCAGTTGGAAGGCTCACATGAAGTCTTACCATCCCGGCATTGTGGGTATAGAAGAGGCGAAAAACAATAACATAAAGTTTTTCTATTCGGTATTGAAAACAGATTAATATAGTAGATCGATTGAAGAAATAACAGAGTTTATCAATGAGTTGACTTTTCAACGGTTTTCGGAGCTATTACGGACGATAGCAGAGTTTTGTATATTCGTGTATAATACGACGACACATGAGTTTTAACGATTATTTGCGGCTCACAGTTATTAAATACTTAAATTTGATAAGAAACAAGGGCAGGGCAAAAATGATTTATAATATAAGATTTTCACTTTTGTTGGTTAAAACATTATGTTCTTTATTTAATGCAATTTTAAGACCGTCAGTTGTAGATAATATTTGTTGAAGTATTTCTAACTTTGTAATATTATAAAGTATTGTATTTGTTTATTTGCATTAATTAATTCACACAGTTTTCAATTACATAATATGTAAATACTTAACAGGACACATTACAATTGACTTGACAGTAAACATTGACTTAAGTTATCGGTTAGAAACCATTATTTGTTAAACAACTCTTTTTATACATTTAATAACTAATTATTTTCACGTATAATTGGACATTTGATAATATTAGAAACTCTTACTCTATATGAGAAATATTAGCTGTTAGACCACAATTTGAACATCCAATTAATGACGTTTTCGTTAATTTATGTAACACATCATGTACACAATTTGATGTATGTAATTGAAACAGCAGCGGCAAGAAGATATCACTTTATAATATCGCACACTAATTACAGCTTAGATGACCGTGCCCGCATTGTGACAAAAGCTTAGGCACTAAGAGCAAGCTCGATGAACGATGAGAGTTATTATTCTTGTTATGGCTTCAATATAGATTCCAGCAGTGGCGTGCACAGGATTATGATACTGGGTATGCGGCGAAGTACTCGGCACAAAAACTTTTCTTTTATAGATGTTTAGCATAGCCACAGCCACGCGACGGATCTCTAAGTCGGAAACCATGCCAACAGAACAAGTCTTAGATGTACTACTATTCATATACATCTACGGAACGCAGAAAAACCAGCGATCGATTGTCGTGGCCGAAGAAAGTCTAATAAGTAAATGATTAATAAACTAAAATATTATAACTACTCACCGAGTCAGCTTCAATTTTCACATATTCAAGGTTCCGGTTAATTGAGATTACTATAGCCCGATGTAAATAAACGACCACCTCAAATATCTTATCCAAGTGAGTGATGGTTATAGAACACGTCCCTTGCAAGATATCCGATGTGGCCTTTAAAAAGACCGATTTTCATGTGATTCGCAAAATATATAAATAAACTTAATAATAAAATTACGGGTTAGTAAAAAAAAACTACTCATTCATTTATAGATTAAATCTATGCGCCTATCCTTTTTTAAATATGATTTTAGGATATCGTCATAGAAAGTTGGATTGCGTTTTAATTCTATCATTAATGCCTTTTCTATAGAAATCATGGAAAGCTCTGTGAGTCGTTGTTGATTTTGTGTGTTTCTCAAATATGTGTGGATACGTTTTAAACACGAAAATGAACGCTCTGCCGATGCGCTGCTTGCTGGGATAGTCACAATGAATTTCGCTAATCGTAACACTTCAGAAAAAACTTTATTTAAATTGTCCTTATACAAATTTTGAATAATACTAAATACACAACTATTTGCAAATTGAGGTGATCTATAAATACAGCGCAATTCATTTTTCAATTTATCAAAATTAAAATGTGCCTGATAATTATTGGTGAACTCTCTGATTTCATTTTCAGGGAAACGTTCACTATATTTTTTAAAATTCTCACAAGAAAGTAGCTCAATAAACTTTAAATCTTTAATGTTTTTATAACGATTTCTTAATTCACTGACTACATTATCAATTATTTCAACAAAAATTCGCCGATAATGTATTTTTACATCATCGACATTGCGCTTTCTTTTAGGTGGTCCGGTAATGTGAACGGCGGCATCATAATAGATCTCGAACTTCTCTCTAAAACGTTCTAAAAATGACTCTAACTCTTTTATCTTTGTTACACAATACGCGATGTCACTAGTTTTTTTTTGCAAAATATCGTACAGAATATCCGTTTCTGCAAAAATATCAGCGAAAAATTTTAAAAGAAAATTAAATTCAAATTCTTTCATAATATATAAAAATGAACTGACTTGTGTCAGTGTTTCACCATCCCAGTCTTGTGTATTTTCGTTCATATTTTCAAACAATTCTAGGAGGTGGGTGGACGCATTATTAATAATATTAACCGTGCGCGAATGATATGTCCACCTTGTTTCCGCGACACGAGGCAGCTTTTTCATATCGGCAAAGTTGTTGTAATGGGCCATTCGCTTTGTACTGGTGTGAAAAAAAGCCGCGATTGATTTTATAATACTAAAAAAGCGTTTTGTTTCAGCAACTCGTTCGAACGATTTCGATAAAACTAAATTTAATATATGTGCTGAACACCAAACGTACATAGCTTGTGGACATTTTTGTCTCACCAAAGCCTGCACGCCATTAATTTGTGAGGATAAAACTGCTGCCCCGTCGTAAGTTTGTGCAACTAATTTGGATACACAATCGAACTCTTCTAAAATTTCCAAAATAATAGAACTCAAGGTTACAGCGGTCCGATCCGCGCTGACATCAACATATTTGATAAATCGATCTACTACTTCAAAATCACGAAAATATCTCAAAACTAATACTAATTGTTCACGGCCGCTAACATCAGGAGTCTCATCTACCATGACGGCGACAAAATCGGACTGTTTAATTTCGGCTTTAACGCGATCGATCATCACAGATGCAACGCTCGAGATCAAATCATTCTGCGTACGGTTCGACATGCCCGTGAATGAGGTACTTGCACTCTGTAAATGGGTTTCTAAAATTCCATCATACTTGGCTAATAAATCTACTATTTCTAAATAATTACCTCTATTCAACGACGATACTGACTCATCGTGACCGCGAAAAGCTAATTCTTGTTTTCCCAGAAAGCAAACAACATCGATCAGCCTTTGAAAAATGTTTCTATTGCGATCAACTTTAGCATTATGCCTCTCAATATCTAATCGTAACTGGCTGTTGATACTCATTTCAATACGAGATTTACCAAAAGTATTTAATTTTAAGCAGGCCTCCAGATGTTTTTCTGTATGGTCATGCTTCTTTGCCGCGGCATAGAAATTATTTAAATCTGAATATCCTGAATCAGTCCACACTGTACTAGAATTACTAAACAATATGCAAGGAAAACAATATAATTTAATCGTGTGTACACAACCACACAGCCAGTTATACGTTTCATAACTTTTAACATGAAACTTTCGAGTTACATTCCCTTTTTGTTGATTTAATTGTTGTAACTCGGGTACACACCTACCTTTAGACAAAATTTGAATCTTTTCACTGAATGACAATTGTGAGAACTTGTTATTTTTAATTTTTAATAAACACACACTTTCAACACAAACCTCACAATCAAATAACATTTTAAAAAATCAACAAACGTACTAGTAAAAGCAAATCACTACAATTATTATAGAAACTCAGAAATAAACTGTTAAATGTACACACTTTCAAATATTAAAATGTAAAATATTATAAGAAAACTATAATTAAACTGACGCAAACAAAATAATAAACAATGCTTATCACATGAAAAAAGCAAAATGGCCCCCGCGAAACACAAAAAAATTGTGCTATTTAAAGAAATAAAACCTTACCAAACAAAAATGCATAATGTGCATTTTGCGCAGTTTATTAGATTTCTGTCTATTATTTTTACTCGGATTATAGGCAACGAACATTTCCGATTACTCCCGACAACTGCCGAGCTTCCGAGGCCTGCCGCAGGAGTCGCGGCTTTCAATATTCATGCGTGTGTGCGTTTGCGACTATGCACGGACACCAAAATTACTACACACATGCAAACAAATGTCATGCGGGACGCGGCGGCATTACTTGGTTGATTAGGTACATTATTTTGCTTTGCAGCGCCTTTTGCTTTTCGAGTGGCAAACATAATGTTTGTGCGCTTGCAAATAGGTGCTATTTATAAAATATTAGGCGTTATTAAGTTATTATATTTTGTTTATTCATTTATTTACTGTTAATTAAAGTCATTAAGAAGTACGTACGTTATAATAAAATATCTGTAAATGGCAAGTAAAGCACTGCATTTCTGCCTACAAGGAGCGCACGCCCCTGGATTCCAGCACTGTATATGTCTGCAGTTAGTCCAAGTTGATCCAGGAAACACAATAAGTGGACTGAAAGCCGCAGCTGAAATTACTATTCATAATAGAGAAAAGTAGGACGAAAGTTAAATATAGTTCAAAATGTTGTATGTTATATTTTTATGAAAGTAACTACATTTGCACAATTTCTATTCTGAGAGCCATACAAAGGTTGTTCCTCTAATTCGGAACGTTTGTTTTGTTCTAGAACAAAGTCCGATGTCCTTGGCGAGAATGAACACTCGGCTACTAATTAGGTATTCGACAGCACATCCATTCAAGCTTCCAGAAAGCACCATGGTTTGCATTTGCTGCGATGAAAGTTTCACGGTACCTGCCGATTTCAGGACGCATATGGACATCAGGCACAGTGATGTAAAATGCGTCCTGGGTCTCATGCCAAACGGATTTGTCAAAGTGGATTGCACTGAGCTGCGTTGTAGAAAATGTACAACCATGGTTCATGATTTGCAAGAGATGGCAACGCATTTGCACAACTTCCATGGGGTGCCAATTAATTTAGATCATCCCCTCGGGTTGATACCTTTTAAATTACAAAAAGACCAACTTTCATGCGCCTTGTGCAGCGTAAAATTCTTTAGCATGCGAACTCTAAGTCGACACACTTTGTCACATTTTCATAACTCCACTTGTGAGATGTGTGGGAAATCTTTCGCCAACGAAAGATCACTACAATGTCACGTGCAGCAGACACATAGCAGCAAAAAAACATGCATAAAATGCAAAGCTGAGTTCGACTCGACACAAGCGAAATTGAATCATTTGAAAGAGTCATCAAAATGCTGGTACCACACGTGTGGAATATGTAATGAGCGTTTCATAACTTGGAGTAAGAAACAGTCACACATGAACCAAGTCCATATGGCTATGAAGCAGACCTTCGTGTGTGCAGAATGTGGAGAGAGTTTTGCGAGTAGAAATAGATATAGGTCACATTTTACTATTAATCACACGTCACATTACTTCCTATGCTCGTTTTGCAACGGGAAGTACGAGACGAGGTTACTTCTAGACGAACACATTGTGACGCATACTAAAGAGAAATCAATTCCTTGCACAATATGCTCGAAAATGTTTCCACGTAAGAAAAATCTTGCTCAGCATATGTGGGTTCATAGTGAACATAAAAGATTCGAGTGCAAGTTGTGTACTAAGAAATTTAACCAAAGAGTCAGTTGGAAGACGCATATGCGCTCCTATCATCCCGAATTAGTGGATTTCGATTAATTGAACTAATTATTCAGGCGGTCTTTGAAATTATTATTTACTTAGGAAAGGATTTGAGGTGGAGTAGAGATATATTTTAGCAGAAAAATTGTATGTAACATTCTAATTGTTTTTCCATTTCAATAAGATTCTGTGGTGCGGTCTTATAGAACTTACGTACCTATATACATTTATTAATAAGTTACGTTACATAATGTACGTTCTTTATCTGTTTACCTTTACTAGAATTAAGTCTGTTATTGCATTTTCTGTTATATGATTAAATAAATATTTCTTAATTAAAGTTAAGTTGTTTAATTGAAACCAATATTTCAAAATAATACAAATTATTTTCCCTATAAGGTCTTGAGTTATGCCATGTAGGTATGCGCACTTCGTTTTTTATAATCCTCGAAACATGGGTTTTCTCGAGATTAGGCAATTATCCAAAAGGATTTAGTTGAGATCAAAAATAAATGATTTGCAGGATGCATAAAAAACAAGAAACACTAATAAAAAATGGCTGAAGTTTACGGTGAACGCACCGCGGCCGATTTAAATCGTTTTGCTTTTGTATAATTTCCATGTTTTTGTTGGTCTGGGTAGTGATATGCATGGCAAATAAAACGTTCGTAGTTACAAATACTTTACTTATAAAGGAACCTAAATTTTATGAGTGTCTTAGAGTATGTCAACGGCAGTTTTATGTGCTTCAGCATAATTTCGGATTAATCTGATCAAAATGTACACTCTCAACTTTAAAATACTTGAATGCTAAACACAATTCGCCTTGTTGGAAGAAAAAACACCAAAATGACAGAAGGCATTTTTGTGTGTTCTAGAGGGCACGGAACTCTCAATCACCCGGAGAAGCGCGACCTCGACACAGCTCTCAATTGCCCGGAAAAACGCGGCCGTCATTATAGAGAACTCGACCGTGTATCCCTTCCGCTTGCCGGATGCCCGCATCATGTGCATTTTTTGCTGTGAAGAGTATAACAACTCGCGAAGCTTCAGACACCACATGGATACGGAGCACGTGGATTACAAAGTGGAGACTGCCTTCGCTCATTGCCCTTCTGGCTACATTAAAGCGGATTGTACTAATCTTTGCTGCCGGATATGTTCGGAAGTCCTTCCCACTTTAATGTCTATGACAAAACATTTGAATGACGTTCACGAAAAGAATTTGGATTGCCAAAGTGATTTAGGTATTCAGCCGTACAAGTTTTTGAATGATAAGTTGCTTTGTGGAATTTGCGACGGTAACTTCCCGTGTATACGTCAGCTCAGTAGACACATGTCGTCGCACTTCAAGAATTTCACTTGCGAAGAATGTGGGAAATGTTTTACGACGAAAAATTCGCTCCAGGCGCACTTAAGATTCTCTCACATAAAAAGCGATCGCATATGTAGAAAATGTAAGCAGACTTTCAATTCTTTAGAAGCGAAAAAGGAGCATATAGCCGCTTCACCAAAATGCTGGATCTACAATTGCAACTTGTGTTCGCAAAGATTTATAACTTGGAGGTGCAAGGAACAGCACATGATAGAAATCCACGGCAGGGACAAAAAAACACATTCTTGTCCTGAATGTGGGGACTGTTTTATGTCTAGATACACTTACAGAGTTCACTTTGCGATTTACCATGCTGGGGTTTGCTTTACTTGTTCCGAATGCAGAAGGAAATTTTCCACCCAAAAAGAGTTGGATCATCATAGCGTGGTGCACACCGGTATAAAGATCTACGAGTGTGACGTCTGTTCCAAATCGTTCCCGAGAAAGGATAACCTTCGACAACACATGTGGATACATTCCGAATACAAGAGATTCGAATGTCTTCCATGCAATAAAAAATTCAATCAGAAAGTTAGTTATAATACACACATGAAAACGCATCATGCTGCGTAATTTAGTGCCCACAAATTATACACGTACTGTATTTCGTCATTTAGACATTGGTTGCAATTATAGAAATTTTATATATTTTTCAAATATTGAATAGGAGTAGCTGTTGACCTAACTTTAGATATTTCTTCAAGTTAAATGGGCAATTTGGATCTGTGCTAGAAACCCGAAAATGTCACGAAATTTTATTCATGATGTAATATAAAAAAATAATAAACATATTTCATTTTCTGTATGTGTATTACCTATAGCTACTCCTATTTGCCTGCTGTCTATGGAATTACTACATGTTTGTATAATACATTCGTATAAGCGTTTGCTATTTTTGTAATATCAGAATTATAAATTGTACCTGACTAGCGCGCAAATTCGTTATTCCAATTGAGACTTGTTAAAATTACTCACTAACTTACTAAAGTACAGAATGTTCATTACGTTTCCCCTGTCATTGGTGTATAACATAACTAAATAAAATATAGATGAACAAAAAAAAAATGTTTCGTTTCAGTACAAATATCCTTCATTTTATAGTATTGATGTTACTTGAAGTAAACTTCCAGATGCTTGGAAACCAGCACATGAAAATGCTTATGGTCAATACTAATTGACTGGTGACAATACTCAATATTAAGTTTAGTTTTTGTCGCAGTGAATAGCGGCCTCTATAATTAATAAATAATTGAATTGAGTTACATTTCTCCAGTAACTTTAATTATACTGAATTTATGGTCAATTGGTAAAAAAAATACAAATCATGCCGAAACATGCTAAATATCTAGCAAACATTTCTACTGTCGGAATGATAGAATGTATAAATGCAATGCAGTAAATGCTTACTCAACTAGCTAATCACATAAGCTGACCTGGCTGCAATAGGCACAACTTTTAAGGATCCTCATGTCGACAGGGCTAAATCAAATTTCAAACATGAAATAGAATATTTAATTGGTTAAATTTTGTATATTATCCAGTTTAATCACTAAACGACTCATGAAATTTGCTGTATAAGTAGAGCATGTTAAGTATTCCACGAGGCTGCTTAAAAAACACCTTAAATGACCAGGGTCATTTTTTCTGTTCTAGAACAAAATCCGATGTACGTCGCGAGGCAGAACGCCCGGGCGATAATCCAAAATACTACAGCGTATCCATTTAGACTGCCCGAGGGTAAGATGGTCTGCGTGTACTGTGCCCAGAGTTTTACAAAACCAGAAACTTTCAGAGAGCATATGGAGGAACACCATATGAAAGTTCAGTTGAGAATCGCTTTTGCTCACATTAATGAAGGTTTCATCAAAGTGGACTGCACAGATCTTCGCTGTAGAACCTGTAATGAAACATTTGACATGATACAGAAAGCGGCTGAGCACATTTCTAAAGTTCATAATGTTGAAATTCATTTTGATAACGAACTTGGTTTGCAGCCTTTCATTGTGAAATCAGATATGCTAATGTGTGCGTTGTGTAAACTTAAAGCTTCGAATATACGAACGCTAAGTAGACACATGCAGACTCATTTTTTACTGTGCACCTGCGAGATGTGCGGCAAATCCTACTCATCGGGCGCTTCCTTACAACATCATATCAATTTTTCTTGCAAAAAGGGTGTCAAGGAACAGCGTTGCAGAAAATGTAAACTCGTGTTTAACTCGACAGAAGACCAAAAGAAGCACCTGGAAAATTCCAAAAAATGTTGCCAACATATATGCAACGTTTGCGGCCAGAGATTCAGCTATTGGAGAGTCAAGCAGGAGCATTTGGAAAATGTTCATGGAGTTCCTAAAAAGAAATATCCTTGTCCTGAATGCAGGCTGGAGTTCCAAAAGCCTTATCTTTTAAGGAATCATTTTCAGATCCATCATACAGATGACCACTGGATTTGTTGTTTTTGCGATCGGAAGTTTGATAGAGAGTATACGCTAAACAAGCATATGGTGTCACACACTGGCGTGAAAGCGTTTACTTGCAATGTGTGTTCTAAATCATTCCCCAGGAAGTCGACGCTAACGCAGCACATGTGGATTCATAGCGAGGTGAAGAGGCACGAGTGTAAGATATGCGATAAGCATTTCAATCAGACTGTCACTTGGAAGACTCATATGAAGTCGCGACATCCAGACCTCTGTAACTTTTAGATAGACAATCACTACACTAGTAGTTTTCTTACTTGTTCAAATATCTAAAACAGCATTATAAGGGCATTTAAATAAAAAAGTCGATCATAGAGTACATATTTTATATCTACATAAATATTTTTACGTCTCTTTGTAATACTACGGTGTTTATGGACTTGTAACATATTAAATTAAACTTAGGGTTCAAGAGTAGCAGACCTTTTCTGTCATATTCAGTTAACTAATCGTGCCAACTATATTTAACAAATTAAGTACGAGTCATAATGACTAAAAATTAAAACCAAAACAAATTGATATTCGATGCCACTTTAGTAATTCACGTATGTAGTTAACCCACTAAACTCTGTAATTTTCGACTATATATAATATGGTATTACATGATATCACGAGTCCCAGGAATACCGAGGACATGTACGTTTGACGTAAATATAGATACAGAACGATTATAAATAGTACCTAATAATAATAACTTTCAAATTTGTGATTGTTCTGTGTGATGTTCAAGTTTAAATAAATTGTAACACATATACATTCATAAAGTTTTATTGTTTCTACTACTCCTTTAGCTTTAAAGGTATAATAAAATATCAATTTTGCTTGTGTAGAGACGGTGAAAGCTAGGTAAAACGCTATTAGCTACGCTTACTTTAACCTTTTTAATGGCAATCACTAATCAGATTTTGTCTAAAATAATGGATTATTTGCGAATGGGTGTAGTAGGGCACGAGCCTCCTCTACCAGATAACGGTTGAGAGGGGTTAGGCCACATTCAACGATGGCCTAGTGCGGGTTGGCGGACTTTACATACCATAGACATTCTTATAAAACTACATATTTTCAGCAACCTTGTATTGAGAAAAGCGGTCAATTTTAGTCTTATTGGATCATATCATTATTCTCGAACCGCCATGAAAATATACTCAGTCACAAAGGGATTTTTCTTTCTGTTTCTAGAAACGAAACCGCATATAAAGGCGAAAAGGAACGCTGAGGTTGTGTTGAAATACTCGACGGTCTATCCGTTCAGAGTGCGGACGAAGACTCTGATATGTGTCTACTGCTGCGAGGAGTACGAAGATCCCAGTGAGTTCAGGCATCACGTTGACGACAACCACGCCAGTTTCACTGTGTCTACTGCTTTCGCTCACGTTGGCAACGGCAAAGAGTACTTGAAAGTCGATTGTGCGGATCTTAGATGTCGAATTTGTTCTGAGCCTGCCGACACTATTGACGATATCGCTAATCATATTAAGAATATGCACAAAAGCAAAATAACGGGTCAATTAAATCTGGAATATAATATTGCCTTGCAGCCATACAGATTAGAAAAGGACAAATGGTATTGTTATCTTTGCAGCATGAAACTACCGTCATTGAATAAACTTTGTCGTCATACAACATCTCATTATCTCGATTTCACCTGCGATGCGTGCGGTCGAAGATATTTGACGATGGAAGCTTTGAAATACCATATTAAATGTAGTCATACCGGTCAATACATGTGCAGGAAGTGTTGGACTGATTTTCCTACATCTGAAAAAAAGAGAGAGCATGTGAAACTTACTAAAACTTGCTGGCCTTTTGCTTGTATATATTGTGGAGAAAGATTTCTTTCGTGGGAGCATAAGCGTAAACATTTAGTCGAAACCCATGACTGTCCGGAAAGTACTTATAACTGTCCAGAGTGCATGAAAATATTTTCTTCACGGAAGCTATTTTATAATCATTACAAACTTGCACATACAGACGACAATTTTGTATGTACATGTTGTGGCTTAAAATTTGAGTCTAAGAAAAGATTGGAAGATCACAAGCTTGGGCACACGGGGGAGAAGCAATTTAAATGTCCTGTTTGTGCCAAGTCCTTTATGAGAAATAAAAGCCTCAATCAGCACATGTGGATACACAGCGACTCGAAGCGGTTCGTCTGCGTCCTTTGCGAAAAACAATTTGCTCAGAAAGTGAGCCTTAAATGCCACATGCGCTCTCACCACCCAGAAGTCAATTTAGAAATATAATTGTTTCACACTAAACTTAGTAATGTCCTTTAGTTCCTAATTAGAATTTCACGCGATCGGCTATTGGTATGACACTGACCATTTTCTTTTTTGTTTTTAGGGTCTACACTGCGAATACGCGGACGTAGTGACAGTGAGACTGAACATAAAAAGAAAATTATCCTTGTTTACCAGACGCCACAGCGGCGTAATGCCGAGCTTATATTAAGATTTTCCACCGCATACCCATTCAAAACTAGATTTAGTCAGATATTATGTGCGTACTGCCACGGCGAGTTTAACACTTTGTCAGACCTCCGATACCATATGAAGGGCGAGCATGTGAATTCAGATTTTCGTAACGTATTTTATAGAATTAAAGATAATTTGATCAAGATTGATATTACTGACCTGAAATGTAAGATTTGTTCACAAGACCTACAAGACATTGATTCGTTGATGGCTCATTTATTTAGGGAGCATGATAAGCCGGTAAAATTTAATGCTAGATACGGCGTATTACCTTACAAACAGAGTTCTGACAATAACTGGTCATGTGTATACTGCTCTAGAATGTTTACCGAATTCGTTTCATTCAAACGCCATATAGGAACGCATTTCATGAATTTCAGTTGTGATAAATGCGGAACTATGTTTGTGTCAGATCATGCTTTACGCGATCATAGACGGCAAGTGAAATGTTTCAGGACTGCGTACAAACCTCGGAATGGAAAGGTAATGAAACCACGCACTAATGCCGAGATAATTCTTCAATGTTCTACAGCTTGCCCGTTCAGAACTTGGAAGACAAATTTTAATTGTGTTTTTTGTAGACTTCAAACTAGCGATCCAAATTCTCTAAGAGCTCACATGGCCACGCGCCACGTTAATTATGACGTACAAGCAGCATTTTACAAAAAACTGGGTAAAGATTTCCTTAATATAGATATAACTGATCTTCAGTGCAAGCTATGTTTCATGCCGGTAGAACAATTCGACGCTTTGACTTATCATTTGAAAAACGATCACCAGCAACCAATTAATATGGATGCTCAAATCGGAGTATTGCCTTTTAGATTGAATGACGGCTCAATATGGAAATGTACAATTTGTCCGAATGAGTTCAAAGACTTTATGTCGTTAAAGAAACACACTGCGGAGCACTTTCAGAATTATGTTTGCGATACGTGCGGGGAAGGTTTTATTACTGAGTCCGCAATGATAGCGCATACAAAAATACCTCATGAAAACAAATACAACTGCAGTCGGTGTGTCGCCACATTCTCAACTTTAGACGAGAGGAACATTCATGTGAAGACCCAGCACACATCAAAGCCCTATATGTGCGTTTACTGCAAGGAGAAACCACGTTTTGCGAATTGGGAATTAAGAAAGAAACATCTTATGGAAATACACAATTACAAAACGGGCGCTGATAAATACGAGTGCACTTCTTGCCAGAAATCTTTTAAGACCAGGTCTGGAAAGTACAACCACATGGCACGGACGCACAGAGTTAAAAAGGACACAGAACTTAACTATCCATGTCCCAGTTGTCCGAAAGCGTTTACAACAAAATTGTTCTTGGACAAGCACATGGCTAAAAAGCATTTCGATGTCTAATTTTTAAGGTATATGCGATTCTGTAAGGCTAAACGTAAAGATGTTGATGTAGAAAAAGCTAATATGAGCCATATGTGATAATAATGACAGTTCTTTTCTTTTTTTAGGGTCGAGAAAGAAAAGTGACGCATTAAGCGAGACAGAAAGTAAACCAAAAAAGAGATTGTTCGAACGGTCCGTAAACCAGAATCCCCAAAGGCAAAACGCCGTGCTGTTACTGAGACACTCCACAGCATTTCCCTTTAAGACACGTTTTAATAGAATTATATGCTCGTATTGTCACGACGAGTTTGAACCTATGGCTTCATTGAGAGAGCACATGAAGGTGGAACACGCCAATGCAGATTTCAATAGCGCGTTCTATAAGGTAGTGGATGGCTTAAAAATAGATATAAGCGACTTCAAATGCACTATATGCTTAGAAAACATTCCAGACGTCGATACATTTATGACTCACATATCAAGAGATCATGGGGTGGCTGTGAACTTTGATGTGCCCTTTGGAGTGTTGCCGTACCGCCAAGGCGCATCAGGTTTGTGGATGTGCGTTGAATGCGACAAATCTTTTCCGGAATTTTCACAAATCAATGGCCATTTGCGAAGTCACGTTAAGATTTTCACTTGCGAGAAATGTGGCGCCACTTTCCTATCGGAACATGGCTTAAGGCAACACGAAAGGAACTTTAAATGCTATAAACTCACTTACAAACCTCGATTTGGCAAAGCCTTGAAACATCGCAGTAATACGGAGATTATCCTTCAATGTTCCACCGCTTGTCCATTTAGAACATGGGGGCAAAATTTCAACTGCGTATTGTGCAGAGTGCAGTCCAACGATCCTAATGGTCTGCGAACTCACATGGCGGCGCGTCACGCCAATTTTAATATCCAACACGTCTTCAGTAGAAAATTAAGAAAAGAGTTCCTCAAAGTCGACATAACTGACCTCCAATGCAAGCTTTGTTTCATGCCAATCGACACTTTAGACGACCTGTTGACACATTTGAAAAACGATCACAAACAGCCCATCAATGCAGACGTCCAGCCCGGAGTGCTCCCTTTCAAACTCAATGACGGGACTAGTTGGAAATGTGCCATTTGCAAAATTCAGTTCACCGATTTTATTTCTCTGAAAAAGCACACTGCTGAACATTTTCAAAATTATGTTTGTGACACTTGTGGGGAAGGCTTCATCACCGAATCTGCTTTGATTGCTCACACCAAAATACCTCACGACAATAAGTACAATTGTAGCCGCTGTGTAGCCACGTTCAGCACGCTCGAAGAGAGGAACATTCATATCAAAACTCAGCACACAACATTACCTTACATGTGTATGTATTGTAAAGAAAAGCCACGATTTGCAACGTGGGAGCTGAGGAAACGACATCTAATGGAATTTCACAACTACAAACCTGGAGCGGAAATGTATGAATGTACCACGTGTCACATGACGTTCAAGACCAGGTCGCAGAAGTATCATCACAACGTGAAGGCTCATCGCACGAAAAAGGAGACTGAGTACAGTTACCAGTGTGGTAGTTGTTCTAGGGCATTCGCGTCTAAATTATCACTCGATAAACACATCGCGAAGAAGCATTTTCACGTTTAGTATTATGCTGTTTTGAATGCTTATTATATTTAATCATCTTTGCATGCAATCGACTCTTCCTTATTTACTTATCAAAAGTATTTCGTCTTTAATTTGATTGCAATGTCACTATTATGTATTAAGTTTGAAATGAAGTAATAAACACAAGCTAATACATTTTTGTTATGTTTGTATATGAATGTGTAGAAAATTTGGCAGAATATAATACAGACATCCAAGTTTAAGGGAGCATTAATGTGGCAGCTTTCGTCATAGAAATGTCTTATCGGTGACTTAATTGCAATGATTGATATATTTGTGTGCAGTAAATTCTATATTTATTAAAAAATGTATCTGTAAAATCGTATAATATTGTAAAAAATATATTCAGGAAGCGTATGGACTTGCCACTATTTATTTTTATTACGATGAAGAAAATTTTGGTCTCAAAAAAGCTTTATAATTGATTAAAGCATTGGCTTTATAATTAAGTGGTCGATAAGTGAAGTAATAGTGATTTAGTTATGAATGCCGTCTATATGTATTTAATGTTAAATGTAGAATGTGATGTATTGTGATTAGTTGAACAAATGAAAGGCTCATATAAAGGGCGAAACAAAAGTATTTGGATATGCAGATGACATTTAGTCATTTGATTCATAAACAACTAAAACTCATAATTATAATACTTACGATCGTACCCATTATTATTTTTATATCTGATATAAAAAGAGTTGTTTGTTCTTTGACCAAGTCTTGTCAATCATGGAATACTTTATCATACTCTGAAATCTAGATGAAAATAATTTTTACCTTTATTTAAATCGGTGGTTCTTAAACTTTTAGTCATGAGCCATTTGACAAAATTAGTGTCTAGCATTGATTGATTTGGCTGGTATGGTTGTATGGTAATATACTACTGATATGTAAATAAGTATATGGGTTTTTCTATCCGTAACTAAAATATGCAAAGAATTATTTTAAAGATGGCCTTAGGATGACTTCCAGAGACCACCAGTGGTCCGAGGACCACCGGTTAAGAACCACTGATTTAAATTAATTATACTCAAGTTCCTTGTAAAAAATGTAAGCAAATCAGTTTTCCTTCGTGTACTGTTTTAAGATTTTGCATTTGAAATATTGTACTAGACCGGGCACTAGGAACAAAATTTGTAACCGAAAACGGTCCTGTACCGCAATATCTATTTATGACTTGCCTCGTGTCATTTCTATCCAATCACATGATTCCTCTTGCCCCGTTCATTTCTTGTGCGTTTGATACGCAAGCGTAGATGTTGTTAGTTTCGTCCGCCCCAGAATAATACATCATTAGTATTGCCTAATTAAATACAAAATAAGATATTTCATATTCTGTTTTAACAGAAAAACTACTTTTTTTGTTTTTTTCTCTTAGTTTACTGTGCATATTTTGATGCCCTAAAAGAAATATATTTATTCTTTGCTGTTTTCTGCAATGCTCTGTTTGATATAATATGTATCATTAATTTGTACATGGGTATAAATATTTAATTAAATGTGGTAGTCCACGGCGAGTGTGTGTACGTATAGAGTAGGTGTGTGTATTTAATTTATTGTATGAATAAGTTGTATAATAAAAAGCGTCACTGTATTACGGTATTTCATTTCTCGTCTATGATAGTAATTTTAAGAACGTATACCTAAACAAAACAACGTATTAAATGTGTTAATCTCAATATATGTGGCAATTTAAAATACAACAAATAATTCCACTATCATAAATTCTCATATAACCATCACTTTTCTATTGAACGATACCTACAGAATTTGAGTGATAACGTACTCATTATTACATCTCTCAGCGTTAACCGGATATGATACATCGGTTTACGGCTGTAAAATTGATGCAAGAAATTATGAAATCAATAAATTCAAAATTAAACGTAAAAAAATATGAATAATCAGTGTAAATACAACTGGTGCTTTTTATAAATAATTCAGTTAATAAATTGTGAATTAAGTACAAAGCAATTTGCCAAAGTGAGAAAGAGAAAGGGAGAATACAAGGAAAGTTCTTTTTATACATGCCAAAGAAAAATAAAAATTCCAATGCAAAATACCGAATAAATTATGGTTGAGCGAGATATAATCATAACTCAACGTCAGTTCGTATTTTTTTTGTATTTAAAAGTGTTTTTATGTAATGTCCGTGATTCCGTACTAAACAAGTGTGGTAGACTTTATGGCCTGGCCTAATCCTTCTCAATTGTACTATCAATTATAGAAGAGTTCCGTGCCCTGCAGATAGATTATATGGGCGGATACAGATTTCTTATGACGTGTGCACATAGAAATTCGACGCTGTTAGTAACTATCGTATCAATATTTCGGGCGTTGGATATTATACGCTTTTTTACTAAGTAATTCGTCAATTTGAACATTTATCGATAAATCAAAGTTTGTACATCATGTTATGTCTAAGAATTACCACAGAAATCTGGATCAAACTGCAAGATGAGAATTGATGAACCTTTTCTATTTTTAGGGAAACGCCGACTTACAACCGATGAAAATATTAAAGTTGAGACAAATATAGAGCAGAAAAAAGAGACATACAAAAGAAGCGCACGCGCCATAGCCAGGATAATCACAAAGAAAAATGCCGCGGCCATACTCGCGTGTTGGACTCTTTGTCCCTTCAGGTGGAAGAAGAACCGATTCAAGTGCGCTTACTGCGAAGAAAACTTCACCGAGTGTGATCTGTTGAGGGCACACGTGAAGCTGTGCTCCGCGGGGCACACCGTGGTAGACATTTACAGCAAGTTTAAAGAAATGCCATTAATTAATGTCGATGTGGTTGGAAGTGTTTGCGTTTACTGTGCCGTTTCGTTCAATGATGTGAAGCAAATGCGCGATCATGTCACACAACATGGCTTTGATTTCGATAGCAACCATCCCGATGGAGTGCTTCCCTTCTATCTCGACAACGAATGGAAATGTGTAATATGTGAGAAGCAGTTCAACAACTTTTTAAAACTGTACGAGCACATGAACATACATTACCAACATTACATATGCGCCACTTGTGGCAAGGGTTACATGACGGCTCCTAGGTTAAGGAAACATTCTGAAGTTCATATAAGTGGCTCTTTCCCGTGCAATGAGTGTGGAAAAGTGTTTACTATGAGAGTAGCGAGAGATTCTCATAAAGCAACGGCGCATGCAAAAGGACCGCGGTACGAGTGCCCTCACTGCAGCATGAGGTTCAAAGGGTACTATGATAGGATGGAACATTTGAAAGAAGCTCACAGCCAGAGCGAGGTCTCCTATAGATGTGTCCACTGTGAAATGTCCTTTAAAACGAGCGGCAAGCGAGCTGCGCATGTGTCAGCTGTTCATTTTCCACCGGAGTACGATTTCGATTGTATGTATTGCGAGAGGCTATTTAAAACGAACTACGACCTCAAAAGACACATGGTGAGACACTCCGGAGAAAGGAATTTCCACTGTCAAGTTTGTAGAAAGTCATTTTCGAGAAAACGAGCTCTCGTGACGCATCTGAAGACTCATGAGGAGTAACACTACGGATGGGACGGGAGAGTACGGAATCTCAGATATTGCGTAAGAAGTAACAGAACAGAATATAACTTGTATTGGCAGTTGACACATTTGATTACGATCGCGGAAGGAATTGTTTAAACTAACTAACTCCACTGGCTCAGCGACCCGAAGTGGGTCTTGGCCTCCGAAATGAGAGCTCTCCATCTATCACTATTATTGATTGTTTAGCAGTATTATTTTTATAGTAAATTACCCATGTAAAATACATACGTTTTGTGGTTTTATTTTGTCCTAGTAAAGTTGCCTATGCGTTGTTAATATTTGATTGTAACTTGTATTCATTGAATATGTACCTTATATGCTAAGTAATGACCTAACAAGTTGTAAATCCATATGAGGAGTATTATATGCATTAACAGTCATTAATTCCACAATGATAATTATTTCCATGGCATAGCTTTATCGCAAAGTTTATAAGCAAGCGCGTTGCTGAAACGTGCAGACTGCATCGTATAATTTGCATGTTTTGCTAACTGCCGACTGCGTTACGTAACTTTTCGGGAAGTGCCTGGTCCAGGGCCAATGATATTTTTAAAATCGGTATATCGTAGTCATTTACGGTGCCTTCAGATCAATAAGTCTTTTGAAAATTCAATAGTTTAACACTTAAATGAATAATAAATTGCTCCATTGCTACGTTGATCGTCTACTGTGGTAGGCAGCTATTTAAGGTAGCAACGTCTTGGAGATTTCACTAGAGAAATTTGAAAGGGTACTTGCATGTATGGTCTTGGATATAAAACCTTAAGAGTAATTAAATATATTTTTTGTTTTTAGGTTCCGCCAATGACGCGGAGTTAGGGATTAAACGCGGTAGGAAATTAAAGGAAGTAGTAACAGCGCGCCAGATGCGCAGGCGACGGCGCGCAAACAACGAGCTGCCTGAAGAATCAGAAAAACGCATCGCCAAAACCATGATGCGGCGGAACGCTATGACTATTCTAGAATGTTCCACAGCGTGGGCCTTTAGATGGTTCCACGGCGCGTTTTACTGTTCCTACTGCGAAACTAAATATGTAGATATACACCCGCTAAGAGAACACGTCCGGTTGAACCATTTAAACCAGGCTCCGACGAAAAAGATATTCGCTAAGTTAACTGAAAATAATATGGTCAAAGTGGATGTAGCTGATCTTAGCTGTAGGCTATGCAATCGCGTCGTGCACGGATTAACATCTTTGAAAGAACATTTAACAGTCCATAACAGACCTTTGTATACCGATTATAGCGATGGAGTCCTTCCTTTTAAGCTGGACGATGACGGTTTCTACTGTCAAATTTGTTTCATTCACTTCCTTAACTTTGCACGCGTCAACGAACACATGAACAGTCATTATCAGAACTACATCTGCGACACGTGCGGCAAAGCGTTTGTATCGAAATCTCGATTTAGAAAACATGTTCAATCTCATGAGAAAGGAAACTTTCCTTGCGGCTCGTGTAGTGAAGTGTTGGAGACGCGAGCCGCGAGAATGTTTCATAGGATGCGAGTTCATCGCAAGGGCGTTAGGTACTCTTGTCCTCGATGCCCTGAAATGTTCACCTCGTATCACGTGAGAGTGCGCCACCTGGTAGATGTTCACGGACAGCAGAAGATAGAATACGGTTGTGAAGTTTGTGGGAAATCATTCGAAACCAGCTCCAAACGCGCGGGGCACTATCGTCTCGCTCACACAACAGAGAAAAGACACGAATGTCCTCATTGTTCCTCGTACTTCGGAACTAAGTCAAAACTAGCTAGACACATGAAGTCGCACAGAGTGAATTGATAAGTTTTATTTATTTTTAGGATTGAATGAAGATTCGAAGAATCCAGAAGAAAGTCCGATTAGGATCGTGTGGAAGCGCAAGAGGGGCGTCCTGATCGAGGATAAGGCAAACGCCGCAATAATTCTAAAGTACTCTAACGCCGTGGTGTTCAGATGGCAGAGGGGAAAGTTCATGTGCGCTTACTGTCCGCAGATGTGCACTAACGTGGCCGCAGTGCGCACACATTCCACAATACATACCAACAAACTTGACATATTTGAGAAGCCCGAAGTACGCAACTCATATCCTCTTAGAGTCGACATAACTGATTTATCTTGCGAATTATGTAAGAAGAGAGTGCAGAGTATAGACGGTTTAAAAACACATTTGGCTCAAGCGCATTCACATAAAACAAATCCAAAGTTTACAGATGGAGTGATACCTTTTGTTCTGACTGAAAAGGAATTTAAATGTGTACACTGCGGTACACAATACGAGGGGTTCATGAAGCTTTTTATTCACATGAACAATCATTATCAAAGTTTTATATGTCACATATGTGGAAAAGGATATTCTGCTAAGCATAAGTTGAGTGCGCACAGAAAGAGCCATGAGTTGGGGGAGTTCCAATGTTCCAAGTGCGACCTGGTATTTCCCAGTCGACCTGCTAAGAATAGGCACGTGGCAGCGGCGCATGCACGAAAAGAAAAGTATAGATGCCCTCTGTGTGATGAGTATTTCGATTCGTACCATTCGAGATTGCGACATTTGGACAAGATACATGGACAGAAAACAGAGTACAAATGCAGCTTGTGTCCAGCCGTGTTCGGAACAGCCACCTTGAGATATTCCCATATAAAAGTTGTGCATATGAAGAAGAAGAAGAATTCATAGCTTACTTAAAAAGCAAGGAAAACTAAACATGTAATTTAGTCTAAATGATGGTTGCTAGTTGCGACTTGCGTGACCAACTTTGTCAAGATTTTGATAAAAACAATACATATTACATGTATTCGTTTTGTTTTATGAAATTCTGTATTTTAGCCTCGAACTTTAAGGGTTTATTGTAAATCATTTATTCACTGTGAAACAATAATTAATTAAAAGATTTAATATTTAACATTGTTCATTATTTATACTTTATTTTCGTAAAATATTTTAAAACCAAATAAAATAAAAATGAAATATTTTTTTTCGAAACGTAAAACACAATTGTGGTACTACTGTTGGGTGGCAAAAAATTAAATATAATATCAATCATTGTACAAGTAGAAACGATTTTTTTTACTTTCCGTCTGTGCTAAAAACTTACTATACTATATAACTTATATAAGCTGTGATTAATTTTAAAAAGCGTATTTTTGAAAATAATACTAGGTGACGAAAAAAAATAGCTGCTAATTTCCATAAACTACAACAAGCAGTGGAACAATGTTTGAATCAACTGATATAATTTCTAGTGCTAGGGACTCCATATAAAACCGTAACTTAACTAAAATTAATGAAAAATAAATGTTAACATCACATCAAATTGTTCGTCGGTTTCAAACGTTCTTTTTGTTTTTAGGCTCCGCGCGTCCGACCGTAAAATGGCGTCCGAAGATCAAATACTCGGACCACAGGCATAATGCGGCAATAATAATACAGAACTCAAACGCTTGTCCATTTAGATGGACACCTGGGAAGTACAAATGCGCGTACTGTGAATTGACGTTTGGTGACTGTCACGGGGTCAGACTACATTGGCCAGATCACGCGAATAGAATTGAGTTTCTAAAATTCGCTCGGACTTATTCTAAAACCAAAGTAGAAGTAACAGATTTGAAATGTGAACTTTGTATGCAAAGTATGATCAATGTGGAGACGCTGGCGGAGCATTTGATGGTTATGCACGATAAACCTATTAAGAAAGATTGTGGTTTAGGTGTTACGCCGTTTGTGATGAAGGACGGAAGTTACATTTGTGCGTACTGTGATGCTAGTTTCGTGGTATTCAGCGGTCTAAATTCCCACATGAACACGCATAGTCCGAGCTGTATTTGCTCGACTTGCGGCAAAGCATTTGCTACCATGCAAAACTTGAAATCACATCTCATCATGCATGATGCTAATTCGGATCTCAAGTGTCGAAAATGCGACGCAGTTTTTGCAACAAAAGATTTGAAACATCTTCATATGTCGAAACACGCGATTCCGCGGCCTTACAAGTGCCCCTACTGCAACGAAGCCTTTAAAAATTACAATCACAGAAGAATGCATTTGGAACGAAATCATAACAAGAAGGTGGAATACCCTTGTTCACTGTGCCCTGCTGTGTTCTCAATGAGCGACAGACGGACAAAGCACATGCGAGACGTTCATATCAAGCAGAAGACGTTCCTGTGCACGTATTGTTCGCAGAAGTACCTGACAGCGTCTAGTTTGAAAAGACATTTGCTATCACACACTCGGGAGAGAAACTATCATTGTGAAGTTTGCAGTAAGAGCTATAAAAAATATGAGAACCTTAAACAGCACATGAAAGTGCATGGAGATAGGTTCGTGTGTGAAGTTTGTGAGGAAGAATTCACTTTGAGGGTAACTCTTGTATCACACTTGAAGAGCCAACATCCTGATGTAAAGAAGAAGTAAAGTGGAACATAAACAGTTAATTGTGATAAATTCGTAACTACGTTCCCTGCGCTTTCAATTTTCTTTAAACAATAAACCTATATCAGAAATCAGATTTATTATTTTCATATTTTACAAAATACCAAAGTGCCTGCAGTATACAATGGTATTATGAACTTCCAATTGCTTTATATGAGGTATTGTTGGAATATCTAAATCTAAATATATTGTAGGTACTTATTTATTTATGTCGGGAAGCGTTGAGTTCAAGTAAAGTAATTTAGTCTTTCTAATATTTTTATGAAGTATAAACTAAACTAGAGATACGAATTCAATTATCTAGCTTTGCTACATATATATTATTATAGATGCGAAAGTTGTTTCTGTGGATGTTTGTTACTCTTTCACACAAAAACGGCTAGACGGATTTTGATGAAATTTGATATAGAAGTAGCTGACACCCGGGATTAACACATAAGCTACTTTTTATCCCGAAAAAATGTAACGTTCTATAGGATGAGTAGTATACAATTCGTACGCGAAATAATATGCTGCTGATGTGGAGTGATCGTCGCAAAATTACATAAAAATACGTACAGTCTACGCCAGACGAATAGGGCACTATATAAATATAATTAAGTTGCTACGAAATTACGAAAACCTAATACCTAGCCATCAAATATTATTTTTAAGAAATATTTTGTTTTTATTTAGAAAGAAAGAAAGAAAATTATTTATTTGTAACAAGTAGCAGTAACAAAAACAAACAAAATATTATAGTATAAGTAATGACAAAATAGTGTTCGTTACAAAAACGGACCACACTCAGCATGTGCTGGTGTTACCAGTGCTGGTCTTCCGTGTGGCTGTGATGTGACGTCACGGGCGTCAAACAAACAATATATGTTCATAACTATCTTAAGACAAATCTGAATAAAATGAAAATAAAAAAATTACACCGTGCACTTGCCATGATTCATACACAAGTACAATAAATAAGCAATGGATTTTTAAAGTATCGCTATCATCATCCACAGCCTGTAGGTTCCCACTGCTGGGTATAGATCTCTCTCATAAATTATGCCACTTTTCTCTGTTTTCTGTTCAGTCGCATTCAGGTTTGGCCTGCGACTTTGACTATATCAATCTTTATAGTCTTTGGAAGGAAAATATTTATTTTCCCAAGTTAATTAGGAACCTGTTATAACATCTTCAACTTAAGAGTACATTATCTCTACATATGCACATCCGTGTATTAGGAGGAGACAAATTTGGCTTACAGGATTACGCTAGATTGTTCACTGTATAAAATATTTGTACATGCGTGTATTTACTTTAAGTATCTAAATGTTCAAGTGTTTGTATCGAAGTAGCGTTAACGAGAATTAGTAGATCGAGGAGTGTAAGTGGAATTGAACTGATCCCTATATCGGATATTTTTCTATTTTTAGGAAAAAAAGAAGAAACACCGATAACGAATCAAGTCGAAACACCAATAACAAATCAAGTGGAAACATCAATAACGAACCAAGTGGCTTGTGCAAGACCAGACTTCCCGTACTTCCTCGTTACCACCACGCGAGAAGGCGAGGAAAGGAGAGCCGCGTTTAGAAATAACATTACCGTCATTTTAGAATCCTGTACAGCGTACCCTTTCAAATACAGGAAGGGTACTTACATGTGCTTTTTCTGCAAAAGCAGCTTCCTCGAGCCAGAGAAACTGCGTCTTCACACGCAGACGCAGCACTCCAAACTGAGCGAGTTGAAACCTCGCAAATATGAACCTCTCAAAATGGACTTTGCCATGACTCAATGCAAAATCTGCGCGGTCAAAATTAATGATTACTCCACTCTCAAGGTTCACCTCGCCGAGCACGGAAAGACCATTGATTCCACCTACGGAGAGAGCGTACTGCCGTACAAATTGAATAAGAACGAGCACAGCTGCCAGGTTTGCGGCAAACGCTACGAGATGTTTTTGAGTCTTCACAAACATATGAACGAACACTACGACCATTTTATATGCGAGACATGCGGGAAGCGGTTCGCCACGTCACAGAGAATGGTGAACCACGCGCGGACGCACGAGAAAGGCAACTTCCCTTGCAAACGATGCGAGCTAATTTTTCCAACTTACTCAGCTAGATACGCTCACATCGCGAAGATCCATAAATCAAATAAAAGATATAAATGTCCCATTTGCGACGAGAAGTTTTCATCGTACAAACATAGGTTAAAACATTTGAGTACAGTACACGGTGAGAAGACGGCGGTGTTCCCGTGTCCCTCGTGCCCCAGAGTATTCGACCTCTGCAGCCGCAGGACGGCGCACATACGCTTCCAGCATCTCCAAGAACGAAAACACGTGTGCTCCGATTGTGGGATGAAATTTTTCACAAATTACGAGCTTCAGGAGCATTCCATCAAACACGGCGGGGAGAGAATCTATCAATGCGACGTTTGCAAGAAGGCATACGCGAGATTGAAGACGCTGAGGGAGCACATGCGTATACATAATAATGACAGGAGATTTGTGTGCCCCGTGTGTGGACAGTCCTTTATTCAGAATTGCAGTCTGAAGCAACACATGAGGGTGCATCACCCTACGCATTTGAAAGACATATTTTAAATGTAAATAAATAGTATTTTACGTGTATGCCCTATCAACTTTCACTCCTGTATTATGGATAGCATATATTACAAGCAGCAGCATACAAAGTAATAATATCTAAGAACAAATATTACTGCCGGATAAATGTTTTTTTCCATAAGTAATACAGCCTTAATATCATTTATTTACCTCAAGTAAAAAGTCATTAATTATCAATTTTATTAAAATCTTTTATAAGATATGATATTGGAAAAGTAATTATTAAGAAAGCTTTAATATCTGACCTAAAGACAATATTTGAATCTGGTCCTATTAGAGTACCTAAGCGTGGGCGCTGATATGTAGCGCACGGTCTAAGATATTGACAAATAAACTATTATTGGATTCAAATAAACTATCACTATTCCTTATTAACATCAGTCCATTGCAGTCAACTGCTGGACAAAGACGTCTCCCAAGGTACAAAACCGAGTTCGCTCTGCTGCTATCAATTATGAATTATGAATTATTTGTATTATTAAAAATTATGAATGTTTTAAAGTGTCGGGATTTAAGAATGTTGAAGGTGCAAAAGGAGCACGATGAGTTTGTAGCAATCGACCTTACGATTATGTTCTAGTTAAAATAGACACATATTTTTCAAATTGCAGAGATAGAAAACAATGGTAGAGCGTAAAACATTTTTTTTGTATTAGATCGTAAAGTGCTTCATTATATGTAAAACGATTTTGTAAAGGAAATCTGAATAACAAACACAACTCCCGCTATACTAGATAATGGGATGCTCGACAATAACAATTACCGCCGAATGTGAGTTCGGTGTAATTTTAGCTTCTGTTGATATTTTTTGGGTATCCCTAATTACCTAATACCTACCTCATATAATCATTGAATTCCTTTGCCATGATAGCAAGTTGTTCATCATGGCTTTCATCGACGTTTTTGTACTTTGAGCTTAATAATCGTTATTTATTACGTTACAATTATATTCAACTTTTGTAAATTGTACACGATATTCAATAAAATACCTGTGTAATAGTATTTGATTCTTTTATTTTAATTATCTTGTCTTCTTCGCCCTGAGCGTGTTGAGCGCTTCAAGTTGAACGCTTACCTTTCTCTTCATTTTCACAGGCCTACGAGGCTCCGCAATATAGTTTTGTAAAATTGTCAGGTACACAGTGAATTCTTATGCCAAGTTTTCTCATTTTAGGTCAAGAAGACGAGTGTAATGACATACAGACTAACACAGTGTCGAAACTCGATGACGACATCAAGAAACGAAACGACGATATAAAAGCTAGAAAACGGCACGCCTTTATACTGTTGGAATTCTCAAGGATATGCCCGTTCAGGTGGATGAAGAATTTGTATATTTGCTTCTATTGCGAACAGAGTTATTCAGATCCATCGGGTCTAAGGGAGCACAATCTGTTAGAACATACTTCCTTGAAGAGTCTGCAGATCAAACATGCTCTATCCAAACTAAAAAAATATGAATTAATAAAGGTAGATGTGACTAACGTTGATTGCAAGATTTGCAACGAAAGTTTAGAAGATCTCAACAATCTTAAGGTGCATTTGATTGAAAAACACAAAAAGAACATTGATCTCACTGTGAGCGATGGCGTTCTTCCCTTCAAAGTGACGCTAACAGACTTCCGATGTGCCATTTGCAAAGAAAAATATGACGAATTCAAAACACTAAATCATCATATGAACGTGCACTTCCAAAATTTTATATGCGAGCAATGTGGCACAGGATTTATAACTCCGGAAAGATTGAGGACCCACGCATTCTCACACGAAACTGGCTCATTTCCTTGTGATGGATGTGATAAAGTATTTCGCTCTACAAATGCTAAGAATGAACATTACGCCACAGTACATTTGAAAGTGAAGAGGCACCGGTGTCCGCACTGCACCGAGACATTCAGAAACTACTTTCAAAGAAATAAACACATAAGCTCAGTACACGGCATGAAGTTGAAGGAGTTTAAATGTACCATGTGTCCGAAGGTGTTCAATTTAAGCGGGAAGCTTGGGGTGCACGTACGAACTGTTCACTTGAAGATGAAGAGGCACGCTTGCGACGTGTGTGACTGGAAATTCTATTCTAAATCCGAGCTGAAGGACCATATGATAAGGCACGGGGGTGAGAGGAAGTATCAATGTGGTGTGTGCAAGAAGGCGTATGCGCGGAAGTACACCCTGCGGGAACACATGAGGATCCACGACAACGACCGGCGGTTTGTGTGCACCGTGTGCGGCCGCTCCTTCGTGCAGAACTGCAGTCTCAAACACCACACTAAGATCCATCACCCACATCTCGGCGAAGGGTTGAAGGTGTACACGTGATACAAGGCTGTGTTTTTTTACAAACTACTTATTAAACTCTTTTATTTTAATTTGACCCAAAACATTTTTATAATTTTATACTATCCGTTTTATACATATATATTATTCGTCATGTATTAAAACATGCGCTATTTTTCTTAAGCCCATTTTAAAAGTAAATTAACGCAATTTTTTACAAAACTTTTGTTTAATATTTATATTATTGTTAAAGAAATGTCAATTGTATCATATAGGCATAAGAAATTCACACAATAAATACTCAATATATGTATACCTATGATTGTTTTATTAAAAAATACTTTTTACGAAATAGAATATGGGCAATGTATTCTAACACATATGCTATACCGGAAAAACATCCGTAGGTGGATTTTGTAGGCACATAAGTAAAAATAATAATGTTATGTATCAAAATTTAAAAAAATAGGTACTACGATGATAATTTAGTGGTGAGAATTGTTCCTATTTATGGGTTGTTTGGAACTCAACTTTTTGTACAAATAAGTTGTTTTATTTTATAACACCACACCATTTGTCTTTCCTAAAATATGTGTGTATATGCTATGGCGCTACCATTAGGTCATTTTGGATTTAGGAATGACCTTAATACTCGTACGTTCGATACTTATATATGTAATAATTAGATCTTTAGGTTGTAGCCAAATAAAATAAATCAGTACAAGCACAGCTGAATAGTGTTGTTTGCATCCAAAGCTTACGACATTTTTGCCTATTCAACGCGCAAGATCTTATCAACCATTATTTTATATGATGATTAATAGTATAGGAATTTTTTACATGAACTCTTCAAATTGAAATGTTTTATACACTTCATGCACGAGGAACAAATCTATGAGATACTATTAAAACTCATTCAGCTCTATACTCTTTTAAACACGATTTATAAGCACCGACACGTTGTATTTACAATCACTAACTGGTTGTGGTGACCCGCACTAAGAGTTAATCAACAAATACAACTTTATTTTTGTTTTTCTAGGAACATCATTATTAAGGTGTAAGAAGATCGTGCCGTTATTCCAAGTAGCGTACGACTGGACTCTGTGTAGACCGCTCGGAACTGTTATGGATTTCTCAAAGTTACCTCCGAAACGGCCGCCGACGCCGGACTCGCCTCGCAGCGCCTCCCCGCTGCCCGAGAGCGAGAGCATCGAGCCATTGACGCCTCAAACGACGCCCATCCACATTCCCCGCCCTAAACCCTCGAAACAAGTGCCAGACGTCAGGCAAAACGCATTGATCATCTTCGAGTTCTCAACGGCGTACCCCTTCGTCTACGGCAACAATAAATTCAAATGCTTCATTTGCTCTCAGCCATATTTAGACTTGACAGTATTGAAACAGCACATGCACGACACTCACACGTTCGCCTCATTAAAAAGAAGAGTTAATAATCGGAGAGAGAATATCTTGAAAGTGGACGTTAATGAAATGATATGTAAATTGTGTCCTGCCAAACCTAAAGACTTAGTGGAATTGAAGCAACATCTCAATATTGTTCATATGAAACCAGTGGATCCAGAACTTCACGATAATTTGATTCCGTTTAAATTAAACTCAGTAAATGGGCCGTACGAGTGTGTGGTGTGCAAGGAGTCCTTCATTAAAGTGAGGACTCTGGTTATCCATATGAGCGTTCACTTCAACAACTACAGCTGTGAGGTGTGCGGCTCAGGCTTCATGACATTGCGTCTTCTCAAGAAGCACCTGGAGGTTCACGAGACAGGGAACCATCCATGCGATCTGTGCGAGAAGACATTCAGCACTCCGTACAAGAGGACGTTGCATATCCGCGGAGTTCACTTGAAGCAATATCCTCGACGGTGTCCGCTCTGTTCTGAACGGTTCAACTCTAACTACAAACGCACTATCCACCTGCAAGACGTTCATAATCAGTCGACGAGGGTTCACAAGTGTCAGACGTGTGGCAGAGGGTTCAATTTGAAGTATCATTTGATTTGTCACACGCGCTCTGTTCACATGCAAGAGAGGAACCAGCAGTGCGACGTGTGCCACCAGAGGTTCTGCAACAAGGAGACGTTGAAGCGGCACATGGTCATCCACACCGGAGAGAAGAACCACAAATGCCACGTCTGCGGCATGGCCTTCTTGAGGAGAAAGAATCTCAAAGATCACTTACGACTGCACGATCTTGGCTAAGCTAACGTCCAATGTATTATTTAGATTAATATATGGACTTTGATTAATTGATCACAGATTTGGCTGTATAAAGTAATTGATATTGTAAAAATTTATAAATGTGAACGAAAAAGAAATCAACGAGTTACTGAGTTTGCTTTTAAGCGAACGCGCAAGTTGCACCAAAGGGCATCAATTTACTAAAAAAATGTGGCTTCAAAGATCTTTGGCACCGCAGATCAGTTTGAAATCATTAACAGCTGAAAATATTTCAGCACTACTGATGAAACTTGAATTAGGTAGCATTAATGTCATTACAAAAGTGACCGTCGTATTTTTTTTAAATAGTCTTTTAGCATTTTTAGTGTATCGGCTTACGATGAAAGAAAGAAAGGAAACAAAATGAGTTTTGTGATGCACTTACAATCGCAGATATTTGAGTATATTTGAAGCTTTATTTATTTCGGTACAGGCACTCTAAATATGTATATAATATTACAATATACAAGATATATTGATTTGACGTTAAATATAATTACACACATTTATGTAATATTTTTATATTAGAATGATGATGATTAAATTATTTTTTAAAGCACAAATATATTTTTTATTCCTCAACCTCACAGACCTACCAAAATGAAATAAAACTATTATATACATATTTTATCGCGGATTTGGTTTTATTTTTACATTTTTTAACTTCCCGACGTTTACGAAATAAAGATGACGAAAAAAGATAGTAGTAATTAGTTAGAAATATATGATCCATTTTTCCGAAAGTAATTTAATTTTTAAGTCGCGTTACGTTAAATATATACCAATAATTTTACTGATTTCTAAAATTAGCCATTTAAAAAATTCCGAACACGATAATCTTTACAATATTAATTCACTCATGTGTTAGAATTTTGTGGGTAAAGGTATATAAAAATATAAACATGGGTATTTCAATAGATATAATTATCTATAATTATATGTTTTAACCATATCTCTTAACATAATGGTCAATAATTATTATAATGTTACAAAATTATCAATTATTTTAAATCTTATTTATTACACAGCAATTGACATAATTTGGTACAATAATATAGATAAATTCTACCACAATCGATAATTACAATGTTACAGAATAATATCTAATTATTCTGGACAATAAGCATCAAAACATAATATTAATTACTTAACTTGCCCATCCTGGTACTCCTCGCTGCTCACTCTCATAGCTTCCGCTCAGCGCGACGCCTCACGATCGAAATGTGTCTCCTATCCGCCGAAGACTGGTATTATACCAATTCGAATGTCAAAACAACTTAATACTACCGCCACTTCAGGCTTACATTTACAGTTTATGTTTTTATATTATCCTAATGAATTTATTTCACAAACAATCACTTCAATATATAATTTACAATGTGGAATATATATTTACAAATATTATAATCAATCTATGTATATAATCTATGATAACATAAACGTAGCTTATCGGCGTGCTACGCGACGTAGCGCACCATAATATTGTAGACTAGATCGTAGTGCACGTCTACGACGTATTCTCTGTTTGGTTATTATTTATTTATTTTGAAGGAAAATATGAATTATCAGATTATTTAACTTTGAAAAATAAACAGAATTGGTCTTTGCTGTGTTTAAACAATGCTTGTTAACATGTATGTATATTTAAAAAACTATCATGGATCATAGGCATTTCAAATGTTACATTATGATACGGTACAAGTACTTAACTTATTTTGTACACTCAACGTATGGAACTTATCTACTAGTAATCAGTTTTATTGTTTCAAGAAGTGAAAGGTTGATGGCATATTTTTTTTCTAGGCCTCATCGAAGAGACAAATTCAACAATAATTGTAAAAGACGGCGACGGCAGCGATATCAAACTCACATTACTGAAAAACCCAATCGCACTCAAGGACTTGGAGTGTCATTTTGAACAAAACGATGTCAATAACTCAAGAACATATAATAAAGATAAATTCCAAAAAAATAAGAGGAGAGCCAGCATGGCCTTCCTAAAAGAACCAATTGCTTTAGACAAAATCGATTGGGGTCCTGATAACAAAGCGATAACCTTTCACGTGAAGACTATCCAGGGCGCGTGCCTCCGAGAGGTCACCAGAACAAAGACAAGGTCGGACCAAAAATGGAAAGAAAACGCTTTGACTATATTTGAAAATTCTCTTGTTTACCCCTTCATACACGCGAGCAATAAATACAAGTGCTTCATTTGCTCTAAACAGTTTCTCGAAGCTGCTTTGTTGAAAGAACATTCCCTAAACCATACTATTAACGAAATGAGGGAGGAATTGAACAATCGAGTCAGAGACAAAAACATCAAAGTAGACGTAACATACGCACATTGCAAATTATGCTCAAAAACATTACCAGATTTTAATGCATTAAAAATACACCTAAGAGAACACGGGAAGAAGCTCGATCCAGATTTCCAGGATAACCTCATTCCGTTTAAACTCGGCGGCGATAATTTCGAGTGCCAAGTATGCGGAGAAACATATTTGAAATTAAGATTACTGATAATCCACATGAGCAAGCACTTCAATAACTACAGCTGCGAGATATGCGGGTCGGTGTTCATTTCCCTCACCTTGCTCAAGCGCCATCTGCAGACGCACGAAACTGGCAACTTCCCTTGCGAGAAGTGCGACAAAGTGTTCACTAACTCGGCCAAGCGGACTCTACACATGCGCGGTGTCCATTTGAAGCAGTTTCCTCGTCGCTGCCCAATCTGCCCGGAGAGGTTCAACTCCAATTACCAGAGGACGAAGCATCTGCGCATAGTGCACAATCAAACCACAGGCTTGTTCCGCTGCGAGACTTGCGGGAGGGAGTACGACTTGAAATACCACTTGCTAGTCCACATACGGGCAGTGCACCTCCAAGAGCGGAACCAGGAGTGTCCGATATGCCATTCAAGATTCTTCTCCAAGTACTGCCTGTCTCGACACATGGTGATACACACGGGCGAGAAGAATTTCAAATGCGATGTTTGCGGGAAGGCGTATTCCAGGAGGAAGAACTTGAGGGAGCATTGTAAGTCGCACGCGGGCCACGTGTGCACCGTGTGCGGACAACACTTTAGTGATCAAGCGAGTTTGATAGCGCACGTCAATTCACATGGCGTTTTGTGAATTACAATAATAATAACCTGCGACTGGAAATTATTATACTTGATGGCCAGCGCCACAGAGTACGTTCCAATATACTTTTGAATGACACTTGTATTGTCTCTCTCCATTCGACGCTATAATGCGGGCGTCCTTATTTTCTACTCAACGAGTTAGTTTTCTTTAATGCATAATATTAAAGAAAAGCTAAACCTTTAAAGTGATTTTTTTAAACGATATGTAACACAAATAAAAGATAGTCCTATATGTATATTCATAATTTATAGTAACAACATATGTTTACTGTCTGCGAAAGGTCAACATGGCAACTTTCTAGTAATGTAGTATTATGTTCCAAGTAGTTTATATCGATTTTTTGCAATGCAATAACATAATAGTAAAAATAATTGATTACAGTTTTTTCTTTCGCTTTAAAATCTACCCCTCTCCTTCCGGAACCCATCACGTCATACCCCATATTATGTACTATACGTAACGTTTTGCATTCATAAGTCGAGCGTCGTTATGAATTGAATTTGATTGTTAAAACTGGCAATGCTATTTTTGTTCTCTTACATAGAATTCTCTTTAGTAAAAAAGATTCCGACGAATGTAGAATCTCCTTCTTTTGACGTGACAACGTCTTAAATTAGGTTGCGGCTGGGAGTCACTTATGAAAAAGTGTAACGCCCGGTAACGTTACGATGAGTCACCGAACGAGAGAGAGGCCCGCCGAATGCCTTGCGTCTCTCTCCCACTCAACTATGATCTAATTATAGTTGAGTGATTAATTTAATTATATTCATATCAATAAATATTCTACCGAGAAAAAGACGTTGTCACGTAAAATCTTCGCCCGTAAAACCGACTTTACAGGCAATTTTTTTTTGAAGTCGGTTAATAACAACAAAAGAAACATACGCACATGCATTTTAATCGAACTACTTTTTTAGTCTTTCATGTATAGTATAGACGGTTTGACGTCGTAGATATATAACAGCAAAAATAAAAAATGGTATTCACTATTTATAATTGGCGCTATTAGTATTAACGAATTCACAGTTAATTTGTTATTTGTGTAAAGAACTTCATACATTGTATTGTTAACTCTTGTAGAAAAGCTTCATGATGTTCAGCTATTCTAGCTAGAGTCACAAATCAAGCGGTAGCTATTGAGTTGATTAATTTAATGTAGACCTATGTATCGGCACTTTAAAAACTAATCTCTAAGAGTAATTTATTTTCCCCAGGAGAACTGGAGCGATCGGGTCCAAGAACAAGCATATGGCAAATGACCATATCAGAGAGACAAAACGCGGCAACGTTCCTAGAATTTACAACGGTCAAGCCATTTTTTTACCAGCAAGCGAACTTCAAATGCTTTTATTGCAATGAAGTTTTTCCTGAAATTAATTCGGTCTTGGAACATACGTCTTTTCATTCTACGCCCGATAGATCGAGCTTGTTAAAACAGCACCTAAGAAAAGGAAAAAGAGTCATCAAGGTCGACATATCAAATCTCCAATGCAGGATTTGTGAACAGAAGTACTCCGATTTAGACGATTTAAGAAAACATTTATGCTTGATTCACAAGAAAGAGTTTAACTCTGCCGGCAATGGTCTCATGGCTTATAATCTCAGTGCACAGAATGGTTTGTTATCGTGCCACACGTGTGCGAAGACTTTTAACTCGTTCTTCCTTCTGAACAGGCACATGAATGTACATTTTAATGTGGTGTGCGAAGTGTGCGGCCTCGGGTTCATGTCTCATCAACGACTAATCAACCACAGGATAGTACACCAGAATGGAATCCACAGATGTGAGAAATGTCACGAGGTGTTCCCCACGAAGCTGAAGCTCCGCTATCACGTGTTCAAGAAACACGAGGTGAACAACGCCAAGAAAATAAAACCTTTAAAATGTCCGCATTGTTTGGAAAGGTTCTCCGAGCACTATCGCAAGATGACTCATCTAAGGGAAGTGCACGGAATTACGTTCACTTTCGACTGTCAGGTCTGCAAGGCGGTTTTTCCAACGAGGCGAGCTCTGACTGAGCACACTACGAAACTGCATACCCAAAAAATCCAGTGCAAAGTTTGTGGGAAATGCTTCGGGACTAAATCTCTTTTGAAGATGCATATGCGAGGGCACAGTGGGGAAAGGAATTTCTTCTGCAGTATCTGCCAGAAAGCGTACATGCATGAGAGGACGCTACGTCAGCATATGCGGGTACATGGACCCGTGTGGAAGTTTAGTTGCACCGAGTGTGGCAACGGCTTCCATAATAGGAACGACTACAATAAACATATCAAACAGTGGCATCCGCAGTGGCAGTTTAAAACTATAGTTAAGAATTTTGGCAATGATCTCATAAATTAAGGGTTCTAATTAGGCTTATATTTGTTGTGAATATGACAGTTTTTTTTCACGTTTGGCTACCTATCAATTGCGTTATGGGTTATTAGTAGGTATCATACAGGATACTAACGGTAATATAAGTGTGCAGTGTGAATGTAATCTTAAGTTTTATATCTAGTATCCAACTGCCTACTAATGACGCACGAATTCGTTTGATGGATAACTTGTGATTTTGGTAGAATTGAACATTACAGCAGCGCACGATTTTACTTTTTTCCACAGTCGTGTGGGCATATAAGTAATGGAAATAAATGATAAGTATCAAGTATTAAGAGTAAGCCAATTAGAAGAACGGTAGCTTTTTTTAAATATAATATAGAAGTGCAAGTCCTAAGCTATTGTGATTGCCGCCTATTAGTATTACATTGATTGTTAAGAATATCTTAAGTATTAAAAATGGGAAAGTCCGTAATATCATATTAAAAACTTAACTTTTATTGTAATTTATACAAATATGCTAAGTAAAATAGAGCAGTAGGTTAAATATTGTATAGTTATATTTGTTACCGTCATCAATTAAATAATTCTTTATGTAGGATACCTGAGAATATATTTCCATAATGTTATAAAAAAATACAACTACGTCATACATATTGAGTTCTTTTGGGCATAACGTGTGTAAAGACTTCACAGTATTACATGTTGTACAAGCTTTCCATTATACCGTAAGAAAACATTTCACAAACATTAAATAGAATATTAATTGCACACCTGGGTGTTTGTGAGACCGAAGAGTCTCTCGTAGTTCCTGATGACCCCGACACAAGACTCGATGTTAGTGTGGGGTCAGGACTGTTGTGTGTTATTTATGTTATTTACCTAATTAAAAAAGTGTTTGTAAATATAAATAAAGTAACGAATGGAAACAGTCGAAACTATGTATTAATGCAGCTAATGATTTCGTTACAATTTAGTTTTATAAACGAATGGAGGACACAAGTAGATATTATTCTGGCTATATCAATTTATACCACGTGTTACCTGAATGAAATACATGCGTATTTGTTTTGATATTAAATTACTTTTTATACAAGTATATGCTCTGTATGTAGCTTTGGTTAGAGGCATAACATTACATTCGCATGGTGCAGAGAACTGATGGTCGATGGGACCGAAGAGATGTAGAGTGGAAACCACGATACCAACCGACAAAAACGCAGCGTTGGACGCACATTTAGAAATTATAATAACGTACTAATAAATATATTTGTGAACGCACAAGAAATGTGGGCGCTGACCGTTTCTAAAAAGTCATTGTGGGGATCCTTATTTGTGGTATTAATTGTACACCCTTGGACATTTTTGAGCCACGAAAGCTAATGGCGTAATAGGTAGGTATTAAAACTCACACTAGCAAAATAAAAATCTTTATAAAAATGCTGCATTTTCCAATTCATTCATTCAAGTGTAACTACTACATTGAGATCATAATGATACGACATAAAATTGTCCAAACGTGCTACTGAGCCTTGTGAGACAGATTGCTTGCCAAATGGAAGCAATCAATCTATTACCGATCATCAGACATTTGTCGTAGAGAGAAGATAAGAAAAGTTTGTATGCAAAATTAAATAATGGGTTTTCCTCCCCAGGACCAAAACCAGAACAGCGGCGACGCCAAGGCGCACTCACCAGCATTTGGGAAATGACGCTCTCAGAACGACAAAACGCTTCCGAACTTCTAGAAAATACAACAGCACTTCCATTTGTCTACTGCAGATACTTTTTCAAATGCTTTTTCTGCCGAGAACAGTACTCGGATATCAAAAATCTCCTACAACATACACTCACCCACGAAATTCCTGAAAAGAATAAAATCCTAAAAGATTTATTGCCAAAAGGAAAAAGGACAGTTAAAGTAGATATATCCGAACTAAAATGCAGGATATGCCAGCAACTTTTTGAGAATTTGGATAAAATACGAAATCATCTAACTATGGATCATAATAAACAATTTACGGAATCAGGCCACGGATTAATAGCGTACAATTTAAAGTCGGTAAATGGACAATTTTCCTGTCATATATGTAACAAAATCTTCCAAACATTCATACTTTTAAATCGACACATGAATGTACATTTCCACAATGCAGTATGCGAAACCTGCGGAGCTGGCTTCATGACTCACCAAAGACTGCTGCAACATAAAGAAATCCATTTACCAGGAGGCTATCCTTGCGATAAGTGCTCCAAAGTTTACACGACAAACTCCAATTTAAAATTTCACAAAGAGAAAGCCCACGAGGGAATGGTTAAGGCTCGAATGCTCCGCTGCCCGCATTGTACTGAAAGGTTCTCAGAACACTTTCGAAAGTTAAAGCATTTAAAAGAAGCTCACGGTATTACGTTTACATACGAGTGTGAAGTGTGTAAAACTGTGTTTTCCAGTAGGAGAGCACTGACGATGCACACTAATAAATTCCACACGGTAAAGACACAGTGTCAAGTGTGTCAAAAAAGTTTCAGTTGTGTTACAACCTTGAAGAAACATATTATATCGCACACTGGAGAGAGGAGTCACGTATGTGCGCTGTGCAGGAAGGCGTATAGACACAAAAAGAGTTTGAAGCAGCACATGAGCACTCATGTCAATGGGGAGCATAGTGTTAAATTCTCTTGTTCCGAATGTGGCAACGGATTCTCAAATAGAAATGATTTCAACAAACACGTAAAGGAATGGCACCCCACGACCTACTTTGAGTATGCTGTTAATTGAACAAACTTAGTACTGTGTTTCGGTTGATTATCTGAATTTATGTAATTAAATACTACCTGTATGCAGTTTGCTACAATTAAATATTTGATTTAATTGTTTAATACAAAAGTTGTAAGATAAACATGACTTGCGACGAAAATCTTTTTCGTCATTGTGATTTCACCATTATTTGATTTGGAAGAACACTATACTGACGCTGTATTTAAAAAAAATATATTGATTTATACAAATCGAAATAAACATATCTAAAGCACAAATACTCTATTTTTATAATGGGATCCCACCAGTTTCATCAAGGCCACACATTATGTGAGGTTGTCAATCATGTGACAGTTTTCAGGTCGCTATCAAAATCCTTGGGACGAGACTATTTTTCAGCAGTTGACTTCCTGTGGCGGAATAGTTAGAGTGAGCCATCCCAATCTTTTTGAACACATATTTTTTCTATGGATGATCTTAAGCGATACAACCGCTCATGGACAGTAGCACAATCAAACAACACAGTGAATTAAAAGGCAATGGTAAACAACAGTGCATTTCAACGACTGTTTGGCGGGAGAAATAGACATTGCGGTGGTGCATACCCCGGCGGTCTGTCACATATGAAATACCTTCCACCAGTAATTTTTGCTCTAATATATATTATATTTAATTTTTAAGTTATCGTGCTTATTTATTTATTTTCTTTTGCAGGTAAATCAATAGCTGAAACAAGTATATGGCAAATGACAGCTGCAGAAAGGATAAACGCCGCTATATTCATACAACATACAACAGTTCGACCCTTTATATTCATGGGGTCCTGTTTTAAATGTTTCTTCTGTTTGCAGTACTATTCGGATATAACAGACCTATTGAATCACACGCCGAGCCACGAAGTCAAGGACAGAGAGACAATTTTAACAAAAAATATTCCAAAAGGTAAAAGAACATTGCAAGTAGATATTTCTGAACTCAAATGCAGGCTATGCAATCAAAGACAAACGAATTTAGATACAATAAGAAAACATTTAATAGATATTCATTCCATAGATTTTAGTAGAGCCTCGAACGGCATGACTGAGTATAAGATGGAGGTTGAAAATGGGTTGTTTTCATGTCATTTGTGTATGAAAACTTTTCACACATTTATACTACTAAACTCGCACATGAACGCACACGTGGGCAAAGTGGTGTGCGAGAACTGCGGCGCGGGCTTCTTGAATCAACATCTACTTATGAAACACAGAGAAACTCATCTTATAAGTAAAATTTATTGCAAGCAGTGCGATCGAGTGTTTAACAAATCTAGTCAATTGAAATATCATACAGAAATCACACACAAAGGACGGGAACGAGTGAAACCAAAGAAATGCCCACAATGCTCGGAAACTTTTAAAGAACATTACAGCAAAATGATACATTTGAAAGAAGTGCACGGTATCATTAAAACTTTTAGTTGTCATATCTGCAAAACATGTTTTTCTACCCGACGAGCCTTGACTGAACATATTACAAGGCTGCACACGGAGAAGTTTAAGTGTGAGATATGCTCGAAATGTTTCGGTATCGAGTCAAAGTTGAAGCACCACTTGCGAGCTCACAGCGGGGAGAGGAGCTTCATATGCCCCATCTGCAAGAACGCGTACATGCACAAGATGACGCTGAGGAAACACATGCGCAGTCACAACTCCTTCAAATTCATTTGTTCTAAATGTGGAGCGGGATTTTGTGCTAAAAATGAGTTCAGCAAACACATGGATTGGCATTCTTCTTGCGATGTTCATGATTAATTATTGAATCATATCTATTTGTTAATTTATAACTACCCACGTGTATTCTTAAAATGAGAGCTATTATAAATAATTAAATATAGACTTTATGATGATCTTTTGTAAAATAGATATGTAAATAATTGTAAAAAATATATTTATTTGTCACTTGTAAGGAATAATACGAGCATATAGCATTCGGAATAATTAAAATTTTATTTGAGGACGGTTTCCCAACGTATACACTCATTTTTTTATAGAAATATAAGTAGGTATATCTATTTGGCTTCTACTTCACCAGGGTCAACACTTAATTTATTACATGTGTCAAAATGTGTCCTTATGAATACCTAATTAAAACCTAAAAAAAAATAATTGTTACGCGCCGCTCGGTGCTCGGCGGTGTTCGTCGAACTTGGCAGCCGGCGATATTAACACTGACCACATTAAGGAATTGGTTTTGCCGCTGGAAGGCATGAGCTTTGTTTTTTCTTCCTATGATTCTGTTTTTCCCTTCTGGACGAAGTTTTTGTGAAAATATACGATTATTCTAGAATTAATTGTTTCAGTGCTTAAAATAATGTTTTAAATATTAGCTATTTGAGGTTTATTTTATTACAATGAATAGCGAGACGAGCATGCCGTTCGCCTGATGGTAAGCGATCCGACCGTTCATAAACAGTAGCAAAACCAAACAACACCTTGAATTACAAAGCAATGCTTGGCATTCCACTGCGCTCGCCATCCTAAGACATAAGATGTCAAGTCTCAATATGTATCAATATGCTCAGTAGTTACTCTGGCTACATTAACCTTCATTCCGAAACACAACAGCGCATTTACACTGCTGTTTGACAGGAGAAATAAAAATGTAATAAATAAAAGGCGGCATGTATGGTGCGTGTATTGGTTTATTGCTAGTCGGCGCGCAGACAGCGGTCGGCGCAGCGCTTGAGGCAGTCGGGGTCGTTGCGGCAGTGCGCGCGGCAGCTCGCCTGGCAGCGCGTCAGCGTGCGCACGTTGGAGCGCGGCAGCCGCTCGTCGAACATTATGCTGCAACACCACGCGTGCTCACACAGGACACAATCATGCATTTTTTAAATTATTAATTTATTAAAAATAACAAATTATAATATTACAAGTTTAAGCATGGGACCTACCCACGGAACCTAATTTTTACACCTTTATTTTATACCATAGGCAGACTATCGAAAGTTATAGCTACCACGTAGTGTAATATCTGTTGGAATGGAAGGATGTTAGAATGATCGTATCTTGAGTAGCTACCAAATCATGCGGGATGATACCTAGAAATAGTCCTGACATTGCTAACAAAGTGCCTTCTATCTTATGAGTACAATTTATTTTACTCGATAAATTAATATAATAACTACACTACACAAGTAGGTACAAATATAGTATTAAGGCCGAGTAAAAGACCAAATCTTATGTTGAAGGTACCAGAAACTACGAGAAAATGTTGGTCTCACCGACTACATATGGAATAAATATTTATGGGTTTACTAAAATCTCATTTCGACGCTCCTTACGTAAACAATCGAAACTGAAAAATTGCATTTTTGCAATTGCAAGTTGAGATGTTTATAATTTAATATAATTATATGAATATATATAGCTATTATCTTTCAATTGTTAGGTATTTAACCAAAAAAAAAATACAAAGTTCATTAGATGAACATAATAAAATATAGAAATTTCCACTTCAAATGTTATTGGTGTAAAACAGCGAATTTACAGTTTTATAAAGGGAGCGTTGATTTCTCAGCTGGTCTTAAACAATAGGCTGAGGCTGAGGCTGTACATCTATGACAAAATGAGTAACCTGTCGATGAAGGGCACGGAGGTGCATGCGGCGGCGTCGCAGTGCAGCACGGGCGGCGCCACGGCGGCCAGCAGCGAGCCGTCCTCGCCCACCACGTACGGCACGTGGTCCACGTACACGTTGTCGAACAGGCACGCGCGCTTCATGTACTCCTCCGAGTGCGTGAACATCGTGGGCGGCGTGCCTGACACAACACTAACACAGTGTACCAACAGCACGATATGATGGAAGTTTTGACGTTTGATGTTCGGCGGTCTATATAGATAGCGCAGAGCTTACCTTCAAGTGCATTATCACAAAATTGATATAATAAATTAGAAGCCCCTGCAGGTGGCCGGAAGGCTCATTTTTTTATATTGTTAAACATCAATTTTGCACCTGAACACTACTAGTAAGCTGTCGGGCTCAAGTTTGATAATTGTATAATACTCATTTTAAAACAACTTGTTGAGGGAGGCTTTGAAGACAGTTTTCTTTACAATCTGTCATATCTTTGTCTCTCATAAGCGTGTGGTGAAAGAAAAACACAAAGATGACCATGGTCTTGAAAGATTCGGTATGTAGTGCCTCGGTGGCGCAGTTGTATTTACGTATGATTTTTCTTTTCATTTCACCGATATGGCGATAGGCTCACCCCTATCATTGTAGGACGAAACACATAAAGCGAAATGTAGATGTCCTGGTTGCACCTCTTCCTACTGTTCTGGGAAAAAGTAATGTATTCATGTATGTATGTATGTGTGTATGACTTTAAAGCGAGCAATACTGAGGAATATTAAAATCTCTAAAAGATTGTTGAGTCTAACCGACGGCGAAGTATCTCGTGTTGCACATGTGCTCGTGGATGAGGTCGGAGCGGTTGTTGAACCAGCCCATCAGCCACTTGAGGTCCTCGAACTTGGTGATCTCGTCGTTGATGACCTTGCGCGTGAGCCGCAGGTACTCCACGTCCGCCTCGATCACCGACTCGTCCTTGTCCTCGCCGTAGCTGCACACATACTTCATATGTCTACTGACACTATACATGTAGCCTGTATATAAAGTCAATAATCCAGATCTATCTAATTTGATTGTAGATTTCCTGCATATTTTTGTGGGATATAATTTATATATAATGCATTATATACGCCTATTGCTTACATCAACTATGAACTGAATACCGATGGTCGGTTTGCCAAGTCTAAGATTTCGGGAATTTGAAACTTCAAGAAAATCAACCACCTTATTACACTATTTAGATCAGTAGTTCTTATCTTTTTAGACACGAGGGACTATTTGACAAAAAAGTCTAGCCATTGACCATCCAGTTGACTGACTGGATTGGTTGTTTGTTAATACAGTAACGAAATGTAAATGAACAAAGGGTCTTTCTATCTATAAATACCACATGCAAACAATATTTTAACGATGGCACCGCGGACCACTGGACATGCTTGCAGTGACCACCAGTGATCTGCAGACTACCGATTGAGAACCACTGATTTAGTTGAAACGTTATTATGCTGCTTTAGAATGTTTAATATGGAAACGAAAAGTATTTAGATGTTGTAAAACAATACTCACTTTCTATACTGCATCTTGAGAATAGCTTCCGCCATATGGATCCTAAAGATGACGCCTGGCCTCAAATGCGCTTGGTACAGATCTTTTGGCATCTCCACAAAACCACTTTCAAATTCCTGAGACATACATATCATATATCTAGAAATAACTTCAACTTAAATCTATTAATATTATTCATTTAAATTTTTGAGCTTAATTAAATTTTAATTTAGTAAAAATAGGGCGCCTCATATGTATGTATAAACAAATTAACCTACCTTAATCGGTGGATCATAGATATCATAGTTCGGCTTCTCCTTTTTACTCTTCTTGCGTTTTCGTGCGGACTGCCGTGAATCCCAGTCTCCGCGCCGTGCAATGGGCACCTCTGTAGTCGTTGTGTTCCTTATCTTAAATAGGAAGGATCATTTACATACATACATAAACTTACGCGTTTTTCCCGGAAGGGGTAGGCAGAGGTGCCAAGACACCCACATGTCGCCTTGTATGTTCCGTCCCACGTTATCATAGGGGGCAAGCTCATCGCCATATCGGACACCAATATCACTTTGTCCAACCCGGGATTCGAACCAAAAATCTCAGCTTTGTAACCGTACTGTAGTACAACTACGCCACCGAAGCAGTTATCATTTATGATCATATAGTTGGTTGATAACTATAAAATAAGGTACTACAACCTGCTGGGAACCAAGGACTGAGAAATAAATACATGTAGTTTTAATTATGAAGTGGCTCCAAAATAAACAGAGTTTTTTTCTCAGTTTCTCCCAATAATCTATATGTCTATGTTAATTTTAAGCTTACAGATTTAAACCTTACCTCGTATTCAGATGTGGTACTCTGTGGGGTGCGTCGCCTGCCACCTCGCCCGCGCCGTCTCTACTCGACACACAACAAAGTTATAATTTATTTATTCTCTTTCAGTCTGCCATTGTACATGTGAACATGGAGTCGACGGAACATATACTTATTTCTGAAGCATGTTACCTGACATCAACTCTTATGAAAGTCAATAAAACTCAGGTTCTATGACTTTATGAATTTACAAACAGCCTCTTCGTAAGTTCGACTTAATAGGTACTATTTGATGTAATGTAAACATCGGTTTTATTTGATCACAATGTGTTAACTGTTAGTTATATTATTCATCTCACTAATTATGGTGTATAGCTGTGTTATCAAGTTGGTGATTTGTAATGACAACGTATACCACTAAACTAAATTAATAAAAACTTGCCAAACTTAATTTAAAGAAATGCCATATTATTTGGTGTCTCATGATGTTCAGTCATATATACATACATACATAATGGGTAAGTAATATTGGGCTTAGCAGATGCGATTGAGCGCAATGTACTACGGTCCATACATATCTTATTTGCTTCTTCAACTGTCATCAATCTTTTCATAAACGCTCGTCGGTTCCGATGACTACGTATTTTTCGATTCCAGTCTTCTATTTGATTTTTATAGGACCGCCTGGGACGTCATCAACCATCCATTTTCGAAGCAAAAATCTCTTTCGTCAGCCTCCTTTTGTTCATCCTTTCAATGTAGCCAAATGGGATCAATGTGGCCAATGCACAGTCATAAACTTAGAAATAAAACACTTTATAAAGACAATCATGTATTACTCCTCTAAATCTTTAGGTTCAGTAATAGAGTCGACGTATATGACGGAGTTGCACTCGGAGGCGTCGCACTGCAGCGAGGGCGGCACCTCCACCGGCGTCACCGAGTACTCGTCGCCGATCACGTACGGGTTGCCGTCGATCCACAGTGCGTCGAACAGGCAGTAGATGTGCACCTTGATCGTCATGTAGCTGATGAACTTGTATATCCTGCCTCCACACTCGCCCAAATGCTCCTTGATACTCTTATCCGTCTTATACATGAGCAGCAGATTGTGAAACTTTGTTATCTCATCCATCACCACTTTTTTAATCAGATTAGTGTAGATTATATCCGCTTCGATGTGTCTTTCTGGGTCCTCGTACATTCTTTGTTTGATCCGAAGTATGGCGTCTGACATGCGCACGCGGAAGATGACGCCGGGGTTCATCTGGTCGGGCAGGATGCCCGGTTTCTTGGTGGATGTGGTGAACTCTAACACTCGGTCTTTAATCGGCTCCGGGTACAAGTAGTGATGCGGTCGCTCACGGATCTTGGGTCCGCTGAGCGTGTTAAATCTCCGGGAGTTCTGCGGTAGAAATGCTTTCGTCAAATTTCTTTCTGTGTGTACTTTTGTAGGATTACACTTAACTAGTCCAATGTGTAATGTAGTTTTAGAACTTGGTCTAACTTGAGGCTTGTTTAAAGTTAGGATTGCTTGTTGGCTCTTGCTCATTATACACCATTGAAAAGTCACTGTCGCGTCGCGTAGTCATAGTAAACGTAGATAAATAAATAGTTTGGCCCTTTCCATTAATGTTTATTGATTTCCTGACAATATTCTTACCATATTCTTAACTGATAATTTTGTGTGGTACAATACTGTTGCTTTTGTTTTTCGGGATTGAAATCACATCTGTACATGCAGCTAACCGTGCCTTAATTACGGATGTAAGTGTAGAGGTAGCGATATTAACGGTACGACTGTACAAAGGACCAACACTCTAAAAATATACCTATCGTCTTTTCACGTATTTTCGAATTGTTAGCGCATTAAACTCGTCGAAGCTTTGAAGGCGATTTCATTTTAAATATAGATATTTTTAACAGTCACTAACCTTAGCCCTCCTCTTGATTCTGTTCTGCTGGCGTGCATCATCATCTGAGTTGTTGAGGTACCACTCCAACTTATTGAAGTCATACGGCGCCCATGAATCCTCACCCGGCTTACTCTTTACATTTTCAGGAGACAAGTTCTATATAATAACAAATAGGGTCATAAATAGCATCTTTATAATATTATTATAATAACTAAATTAAGAACATTCTGTAGTTGTATGTGGAGATCAATTAAGTATTTATAAAATAAAGGAGATAATAACTAAATATACATTCATAGGTGGTCACTTAAGCTTCGATAATTGCAACACTGACCTTTTCATGGGGCGTTTTCTTCGGAGCCATCAAATTAACGGGTTGCTCGTACACATCGTCCTTTAGCTATAAAAAAGAAATTAAACTTATTCCTATAAATAAAAAATATAAGTGGTAGGTACATAAACCTTCTCTCTCTTAATAAATTTAACTTTGAATGGTAAGCGGTCACAGCTTTTATTTACATATAATTCTACCTATATAAGATTAGTACTCCAAGCAAGTGAAAACTTGCTGTACTCCCTCTTATACCAAGTTTAATGAAATATACAAAACTGATATTTAATAGAAAAACGAGAATACATACTTACGTTAGGTACTTACGTTTTGAAATTCAAAATTAAAAGCAGCTGAAGGGTCAGCTGTAGATACTGATGAAAACAATGTCACCTGAAACGTCACAAAACTAAAACCATGTATCTCTTCGTAACTCCACCAGACATTGAAACGATCTAAGGATCCTTCAAGTAGTTAATGATTTATAATCCTTATAAAGACCTAAAGATTCCTAAGCCAACATACACAAGGGAACTTCTTGTGACCAACTAATGGTCAAATAAGCATCTTAATTCGTAGAAATGGTAAAGTCAAATGAAATACTGAACAAGGGTAGTAGAAACAAAACATCCAGAAACTGCCAAGCGCGACGAGTTCGAGACTTTTCCTTGCTTTTCTTTTACAGTGGATAACCCGAGGCTGAAGTTGATGATGATAAATGAGTTTATATATTTATCAGGAAGAAATCCATTATTGTTAATAGGTATGTAAAAAAAAATTTGATATGGTTAGCTCACCAGCAAACATTTTAAAATCATTTTCTAAAACAGCACTTCGAAATCGTGGAAACGACTGGAGTCCCCACACTAATAGGTCACTTTATAACCTTTGCAAATTGCTTGTTAACTTTTATTGACTATTTTTTATTGAATGGTAATGAAGGTAAATATTATACGTAAAGACCTTTAGAATTCAATACACAGGGGACTGGTAATTGGATTATAAACGTGAATTCGAGCATTCAAACCAGTAGTCTATGTGGTCATATACATACATAAAAAAATTATAGCAATCTAATGTATACTTCTTGCTTCTCCAAAAAGTGCTTAAAACTATCTAACATATATATGTTAACGGAAATGTATGTAATCCGTCATTGTATACAATTCCTAGGAAATCTATGTAATTCCTAAAATCGCCCGGAAATGTGTAAAATAAATTAAATTTGATACATTTCCTAGGAAATCTATACATTTCCTAAATAGTAATCGGAAATGTGGTTAGGTTAGGTTTTATTTTTTTTAATGAGAGTAAAGCTCCTTTAGCCTTCCTTCCGACACTCGGGGGAGATCGGAAGGGGCATGTCGGGGTCTCCGGCCTTCCAGCCTGGGACGCGGGGACAGTCGTCCGCACAAAAAAAAAAACAACCTAACCTAACCTAGGTCAGGTTAAGTATTATAGAATTTAACGCTATGATTGTTACCTGTGATAAAAAATATTACTCTCATTTGAACAACGTGTTTTATTACAGAAACCATTATTTTTATACATTTCCTAATACGATTTTGGAATTTTATACAATGCCTAGGAAATGTATACATTTCCCAGGATATGTATGTATAAAATAATTATTGAAAGAATATTTTATACATTTCCTAAATAGCTTCGGAATTGTATACATTTCCTAGGAATTGTATACAATTCCTAGACTTCATACATTTCCGGTAACATATACATTATTTGAGTAACTGGCTACAGTTGGATTTGCTTTGATTCTTTATGTCAGTCCATATGCGTCCGTCCCGTTGCAGGGCACGCGGCTCCTCTATAATCAAGATAACGTTTTGCTTTGATTGCAACTATTTCTTTATTCTGGAAATAAATCAAACGATGCGTATATAAAAGTACAATTTTTATTCAATCTGTTTATGATGTAAAAAATATCTTATATATATTAACAGAGTGGTGTATATTTTATATAACAAATGGAATACTGTTTAAGTAGAAATGTTGAAGGAATTTTACTACTTATAATTAATTTGTACACAATATTTTAAAACAAATCATACTTTTTTAGATATTATGAAAAAAAGACGATCTTAATTACCATTTTTGTAATTTCTAATTAAACAGAAATATAATAACAAATTAGTTCGCATTTTTCAAATCCCAAAGCTCAATATTATTTCAGTTTTTCCTAATTAAGTCCAAGTTTCATTAACATTAGAATGATGCACTCTAATATGCAGTTTTAGACTGGTCACTTGGACAAACGCACGGCCACATTCTTTGCAAATATATCTTCTGTCGTTAGTGTGTATCCTGATATGTAGCTCTAAGGTCTTTTTTCTCTGAAAGGTTTTCTTACAGAACTCACATTCATACGGCCTGCTTTCATCATGCCGCACCATGTGCCGCACCAACAACTCTTTATTGAATACTTTGAAACCACATATCTCGCACGCCACCGTCTTTTCTTTCAAATGGACTCTTGATTTGTGCTGAACTAGCATGCAGTTTTTAGTGAACACTTGTGTGCACTGGTCGCAACTGTACTGGTATGTTTTAACGTCATGAACGAGCGCGAGGTGGCGCTCTTTAAGATATTTACTACTTAGAATTTCGGGACATTTGGGGCATTTCAAGCGTTGTTTATGCTCTCTATCTATGTGGGTCTTTAGAGCAGTGTGATTTAGAAAATGTTGATCGCATTTAGCACAGTTTAACTCTTTAGACGAATGTACATTTTTTATATGGCTATCAACGTGTGCTTTCCCAACAAATCCTTGTCCGCAAAACTCGCAAACGTATGTGCCAGATCTATTGTGATATTTATAGACGTGTTTCAATAGAGAACTGAAGAAATGGTATTTCTCGCCACATTCGCTGCAACACATGCCGTCGTCCCTCAGCTTAAACGTGTAGATGCATCTACTGACCTCTTTGCTAAATTTTATTTTATGTTCTTCGGAAATGTGGTCCAAAAACTCTTCAAACGTTTGCAAAGACATATCACACAGTTTGCAAACTACATCGGATACATCCAACTTTATCCTGTAAGTGCCGAGAAGACTGCGGACTATACGGCTCACTTTCGACACATCGTGTTCTTCCTTCATATGCTGCTTTAGTTTTCCGCTTTCCACGAAGGGACAGCGGCAATAGAAGCACATGTACTTATTGCAATACCAGGTGAACGGCATTATGGTAGAATTTTCTATTATAATGGCCAGTAATTCGGTGAGCTCGTGTTTGCGTCGGTACTCTGACATCTCTTCTAGGGGTATCTCCGTGACTGTCAGTTCTGTAACAATATGGCAGGTTGTAATCGTAGTTACTGGCACAGTGCATTTAATTGTTAGGTTCATATTCAATATTCTGATTCTTCTACAGCATGTGGTTATGGCGCGCGGATTCCGTTGTGAGAGGCAATAGAGAGATTTCATATCAGATGTTTATCGTACTGCGAATAGGTGGGCCTACTATAGATCTACTATAAAAAGTTGTGGGGCAATCCATCGGTCATGTTACCTATGGACGCCCGCAATAACAAAGGCTTCTTAAACGGAATTAAACGTCTTTATTTGATAACAATAATTTAAATACATAGGAAAATAATATCAGCGCCGAAATTACGAGTTTCTGTGATATAGCAGAATAAACTCAGTCAAAAACAGGTAAGTTTGCATAAATAAAAATCAAATTATGCGATTAATGATTCCTACGATATAAGATACATGTTGGACTATCAAAGTTATTATTGCACATTCAATGTCGGTAAGACTTTCTAAAAATTCTCAAATGACAACATTGAAATACAGTTTACCATATAGCGATAAGTCAACAATAGCATATTTTGTTTGCTTGTTAGATATTCGAATTTTATTGTAGTTTCAATATTACGTGTAATATTGACAATTATGACGTATTGCATAATGTTAATTTTGATTTTGTATGCACATACACTTCATTGACGAAAGACAAATTAATATGTTCCACAAAGCCACTGCACTGGACGGAAGATAATACTGAACTCTTTCCAAGAGACGTATGTTCTCGACATTGAAAACGAAAATTAAAAAAAAATTGGCATTTATTGTCCAAACATAACACAATCTTCACTCAGTGGTGCTTCTTTTTGTGTGTAACTAAATTCTTTTTCCATCTAAATGTTTTTTCGCAGAATTCACAGCGGAACGGTCGCGTCTGCTCGTGGCCCATCATATGCCTCTTCAATGTCGGCGTGTCAAAGGTCTTATACCCGCATACGTGGCACGTCGCACACTTCTCTTTCAAATGTGTCTGCGATCTGTGCCGCAGTAACTTACTTTTATCAGTGTAGATCTTTGGGCACAAATCGCAATGAAATTGACAACTTTTAACATCGTGTACCAGAGCTAAATGACATTTCTTGAGGTATCTACTGGCTAATACTTCCGGACACATTGAACAATTAAACTTTCCGGCTTTATGCGCCATTTCGCTGTGGTTGATCAACGCGTAACGCGTCGGGAACGACATGCTACAAATTTTACATTGGCTGGCGACTAATGAGTGCACATTCTTAATGTGGCTTTTAATGGTGCCTTTCAAAGCGAAGACCTTACCGCACACTTCGCATATGAACTGTTTCGTTTTGTTATGGTATTTATTGACGTGTCGCAGTAATGGTGCGAAAAAATTAAATTTTTCTCCACACTCGACACAACTCATCCCTTCATCAGACAATTTGAAAACGTAACAATATTTTCCTATGACACTCTTATCAAATTTAAGATCATGCGTTCGCGTTACGTGTTCTGCAAATTGCTCCATATCTCTCATGTCTTCTGCACACTTCTTGCATCTTATAGAGGATATGTCCCATTTTATTCTACTGTGACTACCGATCTTCTTTAGTAAAGCATAGAGTTTGACATCTTGATGAGTCCTGGTGTGGCTTTTTAGTTTAGCGCAATCTCTGAATGTGAGATCGCAGTAAAAGCATTTATACCTATTGAGATACCATTTAAAAGGCATGACGGTCGACAATTCCAAGGCCGCTGTGAAAAATTTCCTCAATTCGTCTTTTTCTGTTGTTTCTTTTTCAGTTAACCGTAAGGTATATTTATCTCCTTTGTCTGATTCCAATTCTGCAACGAAAAAAATATACTAGTAGACTTTCAAGTAATTAATTTCACTCGGTTTGTTCGGCACATGTACCCAGCGTGGAGGAAGAATATTCTTATTATTGGAGATGTAGTAAAGTTTTTAATAATCAATAGATACAAAAATTTTGGTTAGATATCTTTTGGGGGGCAAATAAGCAACTGCAGTACATATTACAGGCGGTAGTAGTTGTATCTTTACCCCGACATGGTATTGTTTCTACACGGTAAGCACATCACGCCACGAACAAAAAAGTGTGAACGAGACTTTTGTAAGCCATGACGGTACTCGGTGACGTGAGTCATCTATTTATTGGAATACATATTTCTCTTGCAATAATCTGACCAAATCCTCTGGCCGTTATGTATTAAAAAAAGGTGGTTCGGGGCATCAATCGTCATCATCGGGGTAAATTAAACTTGAAACTGGATATTAAAATGCTTTATTTTGAGACAAATTGATTTTTTATTTTAACAGTTAATTACATTTATCACAAATCACATATGGAATATATACACTAATTTATATATCAAATGTGTGGTGTTGGAAATGGTGCCAAGGACCTAAAATTTAACTGAGGGAAACTAGAGCTTTATGCATATTTGCGACTACAATTCGTTATAATAAAAACCAAACTAAACTGCACAAAATTTAACCAGATGACAATTATTCAACTCTGCTTATAAACCTATGCTCATCTCCCTCCAATGTTATAGTACCAGAACCTGACATCCATATTATTTCAAAGGAGTAAAAAGACATGTATTGTTACTTTTTCATGCTCAAACGGCTGGACTAATTTTGATCAAATTTGGTAGGTATGTAGTTTGCTAGTATCCTGGATTAAGACATATATTACTTTTATCCCGAAAAATTTAGTTCTCGTCATATATGTCCATTTGCTACACTTAGAAACTTAAGGGATAGATCATAGAACATAGGGCATATGAAATAAGAAGTCAGGATGGCATCATATAATAGAATGAGATGGGATAAGACCGAATCTGACGGGAGAGGAAGGGAAAAGTAGTATAAAGGACGGTAGTCACGTTAAGTTTTAGTATTCTAAATCACTTATTACGCGAAATATTATGTTTCTGACGTGGACTAGATTCAAAAAGTATCTGCACCCTGGCAAGGCCAGACCGGGCCGCTAGTTACATATATCCATCATATTTAATTTTGCAGTTTGATAGGAATTCTGTCTAAAATGACGAGTAAGTAGACGATGTTTGTGTAAAACTAATAGTAAACACAATGTTATATATTGTTGAGGATTCCTTGAGACAGATAAATATTGATGAATGTTTGAAAAAATTCATAAAAGCTTATTAATATCCTGTTTCAATTAATCTTAAATCACATCCCGTTAATACCATGATTTAAAAAATAATAAGGAGAAATATAACCAATCCAACAACATGTTGACAGCCTCCGTGGCGCAGTTGGTTAGACGCCGCCTGTGAAACGAGAGGTCGCGGGTTCGATCCCCGCACCGAGAGAAATGTTTGTGTGGCCCACAAATATTTCTTCCGGGTCTGGGTGTTTGTGAGACCGAAAAGTCTCTCGTAGTTCCTGATACCCACGACACAAGACTCGATCTTAGTGTGGGGTCAGGACTATGTATGTGACTGTTGGGTGTTATTTATTTATTTATTTAATCCTATAAGAAGTAAGACAAACTAGCAAGCTAGTTTGTGCAACTGGGCCTAATAAATATAATGTTAAATATAAATAGTATCCAAACTAATTGAAAAACAAGAAATGTAGGTACCGAAACAATTTATGTCTACAACTATGTCATTAATTTTTATTGAAATCACAAAGGAAAAATGATACTGCGTATTGAATAAGGTCCTACAGTGACCACACATATTTGTTACCTATCCTACCTACCACAATGGCAGCTTAGTGGCCAACACCCACCAAATATGTTATATGTTTAATATAGTATTTACTTAATTCATCAAGGAATAACATTATCTACTATTATATACATTCTCCGCACTTTTACTGACTCCAGGCGGTGAATAAACTTAAAATAATAATTTTTCCAATTATATTTTTAGTAAAGCATTCATTTATAGAATATTCATTTTATGTAAATACTAGTTCTAACAATTCTCTGACATCCTTAAATCTGCAGCCTCTGTTTCAAGCCACTGATGTGCCACCAGCGTCTACGACCTTTCCTTTTCCGTGCACATTATTGCGGTGCTTCAACATTGTTTTTTTAGTTTTAAACGCTTTATCACAAACGACACATCTGAATTTCCTCTCGTCGCTGTGCTGCGGTAGGTGGTACTGCAGACTTGTCCATTGGATGAAAGCCTTCCCACATACCTTACACGCGTACCGTCTCTCATTCGTGTGAATCCTCACGTGCCGCTCCATAGCCGACCTTCTAGGGAACTTTTTATGACAAGTGTCGCATTCATAAGGCTTAGCGTCGCTATGTCTAACTTTATGGAGGTTCAGCAAACCAGTGTTAAAGAATCTCATGCCACAAATCTCACAAGTCACATTTTTTTCTTTCAAATGCACTCTCCGTTGGTGCTCTTCTAGTAATCGTTCGACTTTAAATTTTGTCGGACATTTGTCACATTTGTACCATGGCATTTGCTGCGAGTGCGCCGCGTACATGTGCCGATCCCTTTCTTGTTTACTTTTAAATGTTTCGTGGCAAATTAGGCATTTTCGTCTCGATTCGTGTAAGTGTTTCGCGTGAATGTCTCGGCGGTGTTTATTGAAGAATTTCTTGAAACAGTACGGACACTCGTACTCTCCGATAGAATGTATTTCTTGAGTGTGTTTATGAAGATCTCCATAACTTCCAAAATCCAAACCGCATGCGTCACAAACATGTTTTCTCTCACAATGTTCACAATGTATGTGGAGTAGTAAAGTTCCAAATAATTTAAACGTCCTCCCGCAACTCAAACATCCGAAATCATTATCAGTCAATTTAAAACAAATGATGCATTGCGAAATTACATCAGGATACCCTTTGTTGTGTTGTTTATTTAAATGTTTGATCAACTCGTCGAGGTTGTCCAAGTTCGCTGCACACAATTTACACATCAAATCTGTTACATCTAGCTTGATTAGCGGCTCAGTGATGTGCTGTTCAAGATCAAGAAGCTCTTGTCCTAAATGTATGTTTGAGGTGTGCTGTCTCAAATCTGTGGCATGTTGATAACACCGCTCGCAGAAGAAACATTTGTGCCTACTTCCGTGTCTTCGGAAAGGTATGGCAGTAGAATTATTCAAGATGATTGACAGTAGTTTCCATTGTTCTTTTGCGTTGCTCAGTTCTATATCGGCCACAGTGGTAGATGAACTAAGAATGCCCGTTTCTGGAATGGGAAAATTTTGTGTTTTCAGGATGTTTCACTTTGATCTTACGATCGTAACGCAAACTAAAGAAAATAATACTTAAACACAGTAACACAAGATTATTTACAGTTGATGGTCGACCGCAGTAATGTTTTTTACAATTAGGTTTTATAACATGTCTAGATAACAAATAAATGTCAGTTACAATAAATCGTTGGCAATTTAGGCAACTACGTTCTCTTATATAAATTTCTTCTGTAAAATATCATAAGCAAGCATTGGTTAAGTATCAGTATTGCTAGAGCCTAGATGGCATGTTTCTATTTCAACGTCTAATATAGACAAACATGACGTGGACCAGGAATTGCTGAGGAACCAGTATTTTAGAACGCTAAATAAAGCTAAAGGAATAAACTGAATATATAGTTCATATTAAAGTCTTAGGTATCGAAATGTACCTGCGAAATGTCCGACTGCTATAATGGTCGTTAAAACTATGTTAAAATGAGACTTTATTGTAACTGACATAAAGCTGTTGTTTGATCGACAGAACGAGGCGAGTTAGACCGTGTGAGAACTCGTTACGTGTTATAATCCGGCGAACATATTAACCCACTATTTGCCATTGCCTTTACACTGTCAGAAAACATTAAAATAGCGTGTTTACTTCAAATTAAAAAAATCGTATAATATATATTGAAATTTAATGATTGCTTTCATACGATTAACTCCAAGTCAAATATTTTATCAGAGTTATATATTTGGGTTTATTTGTAATTTCAAACTATATTTAATCAGACCTACAAGCCCTCAATAGAACATTCAGTTTAATGAACTATATTAATTTACTATCCTTAAATATTTAGCAAGTCTGTTAAACTTTAGGGACCATGTTAATAAACTCGGATGAGCGAGGGATTAACTTCAGCCCAAGTATTTAAAATCCCCTCGGTTATTTGGTTTATTCTATTTACTGTAGGTTGACACAGCAAGATTGTCATATTAGACCGAAGTACATCCGTGTACATTTTTAAAGTCGTGAATACTTCGCTATTCAAAATAATCAAGTCAATTCTAAAGCCTTAGGCTAAAATTGATTCCTCATCGGAATTTCGCTCGTTCAAGTTTATTAATAAGACCTTAAGACCCTAAGAGCACAAGAACTTGTTAATCGCCAGTGCAATGTTTACCTATACAGCAAACGGGGCACTCGGCAACACGGCACGGCCCTTCACGCCTTTCTGGTGGATGTTAATATGATGCTGTCTCATATTCTTCCTAGTTTTAAAAGCTTTATCACAGGAAGGGCATGGATAGTTTCTTTCATCGCTATGCTTTCTCATGTGCAAACCTAAACTAGTCTTTCCAAAACCCTCCCATCCGCAAATGCTGCACATGACGTTCTTCTCACGTAGATGTTTTTCTCTGACATGCGTCAACAGTCTATTTCGATAAACGAAAGTCAGAGGGCAGTGTGTGCAACGATGCTCTTGTTTTTGCTTGTGCACAGCTATCATATGCCTGGTTCGTTTGTAGTGGTTCTCGAATGTTTCAACGCAGAAAAAGCACTTGTATCTTTTATTGTGAGCTCGCTGTAAGTGCGTTCGCATTCTGCTCATACTTATAATAGTTTCACCGCATATGTTGCATTCAACAGGTTTTTTTTCATGGTCTTGGTTCACATGGTCTCGAAGTAATCTTTGTGTCTTAAAATGTTTTCCGCAGACTTCACATAGTATTGGTGAAAGGCCCGAATGCTCCTTGTTAGTATGTATTAGCAAAAATGCGAAGTTCGTATATTGTTTATCACATATGACACAGTTAACTGTAATATCCTGGAGTTTGAACGGCTTTATACAAGTTATTATTTCTTTGCTGTAAGGAATTTGATGTTGCACAGTCAGATGGTCGGTTAAGCTATCTAAATCTTTAATTATTTCGGGGCAAAGTCGGCAAGATATACTTGAAACATCAACGTATATGTATAGTTCCCAATATTTTTTCATTGTCCTTGTAATATCTTCTAAATTTTGGTGCTCTGCCTGATGTGATTTCAGATCTTTTGGTTCTTTGAAGACTTCGTAACAGTAAAAGCACCTGTATGAACTTTTCAACCACCGAAAAGGCATCAAAGTTGAACTCATCAATATTTGCGCTCCACTTTCTCTAAGGGTTTGCAGTTTATCTTTGGTTAAAACGGGCTGTTTATCGTCTTTTATAGTCTTAGTCTGCTTTGCTAGCGTGGACTTATTACTTCTCGCCAGCATATAGATTTCTTCTGATTCTCTCTTAATACCATCGTTGAACGTTTGTTCTGAAAGGAAAATGTTCTTCTTAAATGGTTGGGTCGAAGCTTGCAACACCGAAAATAGGACATGTGCTTACAAATCTAAGTGACATTGAGTCTTGGCGCAGAAGGTAACATTACTTGATTTATTTTGCTCCAGATAGCTTATAATGATGATTAAATCTTGGGTAAGGCATTAATACGCTTAAATTTAGTGACCACGACTCGCTAGCGTTCAGGATATTTTATCAATACAGTTATTACATATTTTTTAATTATTAGAACATGTTTAAGGTACGTGTTTGAACAACATACAGGTCTTGGCACTAAAGCGCATAAGCGCCATAACGTGTTTGAAAACAGACACATGTCAGACTTGTGATATTGTCGTATAAATTATTTTAAAAATAGATATATTTTATGGTTCATATTATAACAAAAAGTGGGTTCCAGCCGTTTAGGAATGATAAACGGCGTGGCCAAAATATATCGAATTACTAAAAACTCCGCGAATTTTAGCACATTTTAGTAGTTAATGAAAAAATCAAACAAGAGCATACAATAATTATTAGTAAAATTGTGGTACAAACAAGTATTTCCAAATTGTTTAGGATATGAAAATAAAGGTCTGAAGTAATATTAGTATTTACTGAATTAATTTTTCGAGTCATTTTCATATTTTCTATATTAATGATGACCATGTAAATATCATAATATGCTTTTCAGCTTAACAGCAATAATTTGCAGTAATTTGTAAATACATGGCAGGCCTGTCCGGGCAATGTAATGACATGCGTTGATCTTATCTTCTATATTTTATTGATATTTGCAATTTTCACGTGAGCGTGGGTTATGAGCACTTTTCTTAGAAAATTCGTAAAATATAACACTATTTGTCTCGAGTTTATTTTTCTTTGGTGTATTTGTATAACCAACCATGCAAAAATACATTATGAACGGTAAAAATATTAATCATTTTAAAAGCTCATTTTTTATTTAGTTGATTTTTATTGAGGGGTTTTAATTATAATATAGATACAGGTAATGATTCTACAACACGTACTTAATATTTTAGTTAATACAAGCCGCATTTATTACTATATATCGTTATAAATTAACAATTCTAGGCGGCATTGAATAGAATAAGACCTACTTCTGCAGTATAAAGCGTGGTTCAGTTGACATGGCTTTCATCTGTTTGATATGAATGTTAGCATGATGTTGCTTCATGGTTTGTTTTGTCTTAAAAGCCTTGTCGCAATCGGGACACGGAAAGTTTCTCTCATCGTTATGCTTCCTCATGTGAAATTCCAATCGTCCTTTACCAAATCCTTTCCATCCACACACACCACACTCAACATTTTTTTCTTTCAAGTGAATTTCTCTAATGTGCCTGATCATCGTATTTCTGTAAACGAAGCTTAAAGGACACTGCGGACATTTGTGGTCGGTTTTCTTTTTGTGCACGTTTATCATGTGACGGGCGCGCTTGTAATGGTTTTCAAATGTTTGCGAGCATACAAAACACTTATATCTTTTGTTGTGGACTCGCTGCATGTGCGTCCTCATTCTGTATATACTCGATATTGTATCTCCGCATATATTACAAGTTACCGGTTTCTTCTCGTGCTCTTGGTCGATATGATCCCTCAATAGCCGTGTGTTTCGATAATGTTGGCCGCAAATATCACACAATACTGGGGACAAACCTGCATGATCTTTGTTCGTGTGAATCATCAAGGAAGTAAAAGTAGTATATTGTTTTTCACAAAGGACGCAGTTCACTTTCTCGTCGTGTAACCTAAACTGCTTCACATAACTCTCTATCTCGTTGTTAATAACTATGTTATGATTTTTCAACAGGTGATTAGTTAAATTATCCAAATTGTGAATGTTGACGGAACAAAGATTGCAAACCAAGCGTGATACATCTACGTAAACGTGTGGTTCCCAGTATTTTTCTATCGTTCGTTTGATTACGTCCGGGTCTTGATGAGAAAGCTGATGAAATTTTAAATCTTTGGGTTCCTTAAATACTTCGTAACAATAAAAACATCTATAGGAACTTCTCAGCCATCGAAACGGCATTAAAGTTGATTGCGTTAACAATTGGACAACATTATCTTTCATCATTTGTCGATTTTCTTTACTGTTTTTTAACTTCTTTTCTTCTTCAGCCTCTTGCTCTGTTATTGCAATGTTACATTCCCTTTTATTGTCTTTCTTTAGCTTTCGTGTCAAAAATTCTTCTTTTAAGTCTGAAATAAAAACGCTCTTCTTAGAAGCTGCAGTTATTTCGATATTTGTGTATATTATTTTTAGTTTACTTAATGTTTACTTTCAAATCTTATTATAATATTGTAATAAAACAATCTAAAGTAATTTGGATGTTCATTGCATAGGTCCACCGTCCAGCAAATGAGCAACCGACTTATATACAGTAATGGCCGACGCCTGTGAACTATGTATGATACTTGGTTCATAATATGAAAGACGCAACAAAACCAGAAGCTTCTTTGACCTAGCGTGAATCATTCGCGGGCCATGCGCGGTCCACTCGATGGCAGTACGCGGTTCACTCGGGACATGTGCATTGGGAAAGCGCAGCAACGCAATACAAGCATGCGCGCAGCGTGTGACGCCTTCCGGAACCCATAAAAACCGATATCCCCTGGTTTATGATGCCACCTAAGGCACAACTGGCAGATCCGCTCCCTACGTTGCCAGTGATCATCGACCACCATGAATCAATTTTTGCAATCATAAAATGAATGTAATTTATTCCATATTCTAATCTTGAACACATTAACAATGAATTGTTTTTATTGTTTAATTGAGTTTTTTACTAAAGCGTATTTCTTATTTTTAATATATTATTTATTGGGTTTTGTTTTCCATTGACTGTCGAAAACATACATTTTTTTTAAATCATATATATATATACTCAGACTATCGCCATCCGTCCACTGCTAGACGTTGGCCTCCCCAAGTGAGCGCCAACCCTATCGGTTTTCTTCTGCAAAGAAGTATCGTAACTGCCGATATTATTATTTTAGTGCTGAGCATACATCGGATGCAGCTAAGGCTACAAATTTGCAGTAATAATAATGTAGAACTAACTAAGGATATCGGTAAAATTAAACTCATTTCCTTTTGTTGAGGTTTATTGTGATGATTGATACATGTTATGTAGGTACATGATTGATATGATATAGTTTGTTATTTTTATTATCGTGATGTACATCTTATATATAAAAATGAATCGCAAAATGTGTTGGTAACCGCATAATTCAACAACGCCTGGACCAATTTGGCTGATTTTGGTCTTGAAATATTCGTGGAAGTCCTGGGAAGGTTTTAGGGGTGAGAAAAAATGGAAAAATTGCGAGGAAAAGCCAATTTTTTAATTGTTCAAGCGTGATGCGACCAGCCAATATAGGATGACCTTTGTTTGGTTGACGGGAGAGGTAAACGACGGTCAAGGTCCAACTACCAACCAACGTAAAATGATCTATCTTTCTATTGTCTTTCATTGACGGCTGACGAAATAGAACAAAATTCAAAAAATGTGTACATCGTGTATATAATATTATCTAGATACGGCGTCTTGCGCGTAATTTTGTTAAATGTAAAATAAAACGATGTCCATATCTACCAAAATAGCCCATTGTTTTTTGAGATTATTGCAACAGTTTTAAACAAGGTATAATCTATCGAAGCGTTTTGCCGGAGTACACCAAAATGTATCTAATTATAATTTTTCGTTTTCATAAAGGACATTTTTTGAATTGATACTTTTAGATGCGCTGGGGGACAAATTTAAATTCCGCATTAGTATTGTATTCAGACTCAAGAATAAAAAACATATTGGTACGTTGATGCCGTATCTAGACATTATAATGAAACGATATGGAGTTTTATATTTTTAAATATTTGTTCTATTACTTACGTCACCTGGCAAGGCAGTATGAAGGTTTTATTAATTTGTATAAATGCTAACGTACTAGACGCGATTGCCAACAAGTTAACGATGGTCATGGGTTCAAATCCCAGGGCACTCTGACTTTTCGGATTAATTTCTACGTGAAATAAAATCCGCCAACCCGCACTAAGCCAGCGGGGTGGACTATATCTTCTTCTATAACATAGAAATGAATCGCAAAATGTGTTGGTAAGCGCATAACTCAACAACGCCTGGACCAATTTGGCCAATTTTTTTTTAATGGTTAATATAAACAAAACTAAACTTTATTACTGACAAAAAGTAATGGCGTGCAATATTACTAACAAAAAGTAATGGCGTGCATTATTTGGAAAACCAGCATTTTGGTGCTGAAATAAGGGAAGAAACATTGGATGGACAATAAAAAAAGTTTTTAATGTCAACATTTCATAAGGCAATCTTATATGTACATGAATATGGAGAGACGGGATATAATAGAATGGATGGTACGGGAGAGGGCTGGGATAGCAGGCAGATTTGATAGGACGAAATGTAAATGCACGTTATAAGACGGAATGGATAATAAAGAGAAAGGACGGGACGGATCGGGAAGAGACTGAACAGACGGATGAGATGGGATTGAGCCGGATAGAAGGATAGCTACGTCAAGTTTAGGTATACAAGAGTTTATACGAAAAATAACATGTATTTGGTGTGGAGTGGAATCAAAAAATATATGCACCCAGGCGAAGCTGGGTCGGGCCGCTAGTAGTTTATAAATCCGGAATTACTCAAATGGCTTTCCATTTTAAAGGGTTTTTTTTCACCCGCTTTGCATAATTCATATAATTAATTATTTGAAAAAATGTACAATAATATTGGAAATTGTTTTGTATACATGCCGCTTAAAGACGCTCAAATTAAGATCAATCAAAAAATTGCCATTGTTCTTTAAACATCAGTATTGTATCTATAACGATAGAAATTTATATGAATTACTTTTGTAGTGCTAAGTGAAGCAGATAAAACACTAGGGTCTGATTAGACCTACATAATTTGAGATAAACAAAGTAGGGTCAGAAACAGCAATTGCCAACGCCCTGAATTATTTATACAGTACATATACAACCAGTGATAAAGGATTGTTTCAATTTTATGTAATCGTCTGGGTGTAAAATATTGTAGTATTATAAGTACAAGAGCTAGAAACTCTACAACATTTAAGCCGTATTTTTCAATTGGATTGTGGATTTGTTTCTTATTTTTCTGCCCATATTACACTTGGTGAACGCAACATAACGATTTTATTTAAGGATTTGGAATATAATTTTACGATAGGCAGCCTGTCCAATATCAAACCTTTTGGAAGTCGGTATGCATTTAATTCGTCCTATACGGTTAGTTAGTAATCTTCATATAACTTCGAATTTCTTGAAGGTGTTTTTAGGTTTGTTTATGATGTTTATTCAACAAAGGAATTCACTACATTGTACTATACTGTAGCAGCCCATATACGTCCCACTGTAGAGAACGGGCCTCCTTTACAGTCGAGAGTGTAGTGATTAGGTCATATAGTCCACCACGCTGGCCTTGTTCGGGTTGGCGGACTTTGCATACAATATAAATTCACATAAATGGCTATTGTATGCAGGTTTCCTCTCGATGTTTCTTTTCACCGTTATAATGCATGGTGATTGACTGTCAGGAATACACGATACATACGCTTAATTTAAAGCACAAAATCAATACAAAATTATTTTTTACCATTTCTAGAACCAGTAAAATCAATCTCGACCGTTTTCGCTGCCAAGCAACTTTATTAACCACGTACAAAAAACCGATCAATGTGGCTACATCACAAACAACTTTTTCTCCAGCAAGCCGCGATGGGTGACCTGTCTGGTGTTCACTACCGGGATCCTCATGATAACCGTGTCAGCGGTGTCTATCGGCGTGTTCGTCGGCTACACATACTGCTACATCGAACACCGGACCGGGCTCAGGACAGGTAATTTCATCACCTTATACGGACAGGATGCGTCGTGAACCAGATTCACGCATTGATTCTAACTGGATAGCTTTTGATTTACAGCCATTCTCTATAATCTATCTATCCGTAACTAGTGCATTCATTAGTTATTTCGATGCAATTTATGTGTCAGTTAACCAAGATAGAAGGGTATATATCTTAATATATATATTTCTTGTGTGCGTGTGTATGTGACTGAACTCCTCCTAAACGACTGGACCAATTTTGATGAAATTTTTTGTGTGTGTTCGTGGAGATTCGAGAATGGTTTAGATTATATGTTTTTTCAATTAATTTCTTATTTATAAGGAGTTGTTGATTTTGGTTATACCATACAAAATGTTCATGGGTTTGTAACTGTCAAACATTTAATGTTCATACCGTCAATACGGTAAACTCTTCCCTCAAATTAAATAACGTATTTAAATAAAGGTTTCGAATCGACAACATATATCCACAATATTCGATTAATGGCGTATTTTAGATTTTAAAGATGTAAAATAATGACAGTAATGAAAAGTGGTTGACATTTAAATTGGTTGTCAAATATTTATGCATACGTTCAGAAATTTAATTTGTGTAAACTAAAGAGTATATTATGAAGCTAAATAAATATAGGACAATCAAATAAATAATATTCACACGTAAGAAGTTTTACTTCTTTTCAAGATAGAATGTCACTTGAAAATGAAAAATCTTTCATAAAATAACACATAAAAATAAAAACTGAACTGAACTGAATAAAATAACAATTTTATATAATTATGGAGAATATTGCAGGGATTCTCAAATTAGGCGTTGTCTGTGTCTTGAGAAACCAGTTAAATATAATTGTTACTACCGTTACTCAATGACCGTTACTACATTAATTGTGTGTGTGAGTGTATTTCTATGAAAATTTATATTTAATCTCTTTATTACTAACAAAAAGTAATGGCGTAATGTTTTTGGAAAACAGCATACTGGGGGTGAAATAAGGGATGGAATATTGCATGGATAATCAAAATCGCTAAAGTGTTTAATGTCAAAAATTTATAAGGCACACTATTTGGATATGGAGAAACGGGATATAATAGAGTGGGAGGTAGGGGAGAGGACTGGGATAGCTGACACATTTGATAGGACGAAATGTAAATGCACGGTATAAGACGGGATGGTCAATGAAGAGAAAAGACGGGACGTATCGGGAAGTGACTAAACAGACGGGATGGGACGGAATTGAGCAGGACAGTAGGATAGCTAATTCATGTTTAGGTATACAAGAGCTTATACGAAAAATAACATGTATTTGGTGTGGAGTAAAATAAAAAAATATCTGCATCCAGGCAAAGGTGGGTCGGGCTTTTTTGCTATGCTAAATAATTCAATATAAAATTCATCATATAATAACTAAGCCATAGCGAAGCGTGGTCGGGTCATCTATGGTATCTTTTAATTGATTTCAATGAATGTCGTCGGAGTAGTAACAGTGTTATAATATTTCCACAGCAAAATAATGATTTGAATCTAGAGAGATGGGATAGAATAGAATATAAGGTGGATAAAATGGGACATAAGAATAGGTACAAGATGGGATTGAAAATGGATAAGCAGTTTAGACAACGGCTGTCATATTGATTTTAAATAAAATATGGACTGGAATCTGTATTTGCACCCAGGCGAAGCCGGGCCGGGCCGCTAGTTATAAATATAAACTAATATACTAGCCCAAAGAATATTCAGGACTTGTATAATTTACTATTACTACATAATATCAATATTAGGTCAAAAACTATGTGACACATCGCATAGATTTCTTGCTACAAGACCATTTGAATAGATGAGTTTACACATGTATTAAAAAAAATAATTGGATGCTTTGAATAATTATTAAACTTAATAAAGCTATTTAGCTTTAAGCTAATAGCTTAGCATTGCTAAGTATTCTCACAGAGCTATAAAGGATGAAATCAAGTCTCTTTCACTCGCAATGTTTTTCAAATACATTCTAATTTTCTCAGTGAGGTTGATTTTCTGTTTATAGTAATCATCTTTATTAAAAGAATCGATATTTTTATGACGTTATCTACATAAACGAAAATGCCAATAAGGACATAAATTGTGTTAAAAAACAAATGAAATTTCCGTAAGGTATATAACTTTACTTTATTTTGTCACTAGTGGTTTGTGGAAGCTCGACACGCATAACACAGCACAGATAAACAATCTGGATAATGGCGAATCTAAAAACAAGCATGATTTAGATCTCGTAAATTGCCATGACATAGACAGCAACCCCTTCAAGGCCCACCATAAGGCTGATCGTAAAGCGAAGGCGGCTGCTGAATATTTTTATGCATCCGTACGAAATGCGCCCTCATTATCTTTTTCGTTGTAAACGCCTTATCACAAGCGTCGCATTTAAAATTCTTTTCACCACTGTGTTTGTACATATGATTCTTTAATCGATTCCTGCTAAAAGCCTTCCATCCACACACCCCACATGTATGATTCCGTACTCTTAAATGTGTGTCCCGTACATGTGTCATCATCATGCTTCGAAATACAAAAGTCTTCGGGCAGTGGAGACATTTGATTTCCTCTCTGGTCTTGTGTTCCGCAGCCATATGCTGGGATCTTTTATAATGACTCTGGAAAGTCATAGGACACACCAAACACTTGCACTTCTTATCCACGTCATGCTGATTCTTTTGATGAGTCTTCAACTTGGATTTAGTTTCAAACTTTTCTCCACATTCTGGACAAAGCAGACCTGTGTTTTCGTGTATCGTTTTCACATGAAGCCTTAACAAATTTGCATCTTTGAAATGCTGTCCGCAAATATCGCAAAGTATAGCCGAGGTTCCTTTATGGTCTTTGTTTGTATGGTGGAGCAGCGGTCCAAATGTGTAAAAACTAGCACCGCAAGCCAAGCAGTTAGCAGAGAAATTATCCAACTTAAATGCTACCATACATATCCCAATATCTTTATTATATTGAACTCCGTGTTTCTCTATCAAATGATCAATAAGGTCATACAAATCTGTTATGGTTTCAGTGCAGTGTTTACATGATAAGTTGGAGATGTCTACATAGACCACAGGTTCCCAGTAGTTGTTCATCGCTTGTTCTTTGACTTCATCGCCTGGGTGCATAATCTGGTGGTTCTTTAACTCGGAAGCGTCTTGAAATATGTCGTAGCAGTAAAAGCACCTGTAAGAACTCTTTAACCAACGGAAAGGCATTACCGTCGATTTTGTCAGTACTTGAATGACGTTGCTTCTCATGATTTGCCGTTTGTCTTTAGCAGACAAGCTGTTACTAGATTGGCTTACTACTGTAATGTCTTCAAAGCTATTGTCAGTCACTGTTTCCATTTTTCCTTTGCCCGCTTTCTGACCACCTCTAGGTTCTCCTGGAAGGAAAACGGTTTTATTTTAGAGATGAAATGTTATCTTCTAGAGGCAGTCAGAAAACGAATTGCATATATTATTATATACCGTTTATTTATGTGCATGTTTTTGTGGTAAGTATCTTGGTAAGGTTATAATATTTATTCATTGATGAAAAGCAATGGAAGGGTCGCCTGGGGCATTGTTTTAAATACATTTTTTTTCTAGTGTATCAATAAAAGATACATTACACAATTTAAAGTGTTTTGGTTTAAGAGATGATGATCATCTGATCAGTATCAAACAATGGTGATCTAATTTACGGTGTTCAGTTGTTGCTCTGAAATGAGGGAAATTAATATTCTGGAAATAGGTGTAATTGATTGCAAAATTGCTGACTACGTAAAATAGAGCATCTAAACATATTAATTCAAGTGACATTCTGTTTAGTTAATAATCACGTTTTCAATTTGTTAAAGATATAATTAAACAAAAAAAGCGCCGGATAAATATCAAACTACTTTAATATGTCTATTATACAGGAATCATAACATCGTTCGTCCATTGACAAATAAATAATTATAGAACATGAAAAGGTAATTATTGTAACAAGGTACTTGAAGGAGCTTTATTACAAGTAACAATCATGTCAGGTATAATTATAGAATAAATATGTATATTTAAAATTAAAAAAAAAACAGCTGAATGGAGCTAAACTGATTAAATTGTGATGCCGTCCTAATAGAAACTATTTTATTTAAAGAAGATAAAATATTGAAAAGAGCTATTTTCTTTGTGACAAAAACGGGGCAGTTTCTTCTCCATTCACCTTTATTTACCACATTTTTAAATTTAGAAAAATACCTTCTGCCATATGATTATTGGGCAAGCAGATACACTCCATAGTGAATCATGGCGGTTGCAATTTCACAACGCAATATATATTTAGTGTCAATATTTATCTAAGTTTCAAGTGTTCAGTCTAGTTTAACATACGCCCGAAGCACTAAACGGTTTTGCGCTATTACTGCTATTCTTATTATTAATATATTACTGAATGCTCTCTACCACTACAAAATTCATACCACGACTGCGCTATGAGCATGTGACCCTGAAGCATGAATCAATACACAAGCGATCTTATCGACATTAGAATCACTGCTAATTATCAAATTTATGAAACTCATATTCATGTTCTTTTAGACATTCCAAATTAACAAATCCTTTCCGACAAAATCTACACACGCGACCTGATGCTCCGGTGTGAACTTTCATGTGAGCCCTGAGGTTACTAGACCGGCCAAAACCTCTATCGCAGATGCTGCAAAAGTAATCTTTGTCGCCGAAATGCTTGCGTTTATGGAGTTTGATCATCCATTTGATGCCTGTTTTGTAATCACACAGATCACATTCGTATCTAAGCTTAGAGTGCAAAGACTGCACATGTAACGCCATTGCACCTCTAGTCGTGCAAATTTTAGGACAGTATTCACATTTGATCCTATATTTTTCAACATTATGAATCTTCCCCATGTGCACTTTTACTTTATACTGATTCTCGAAAGTGGCGCTGCACAAATTGCATTCGTGGATTTTCAACAACCCGTGTATTCTTTCCTTGTGTTTCTCCAATTTGTGTGTGGCGTTGAATATCTTGGCGCAGATGGAGCATCTGTGCCCCACGTGACTGTTGCTTATGTGTCGTTTCAAACGAACATGATTCATGAAACTCAGTCCGCAGATTTGGCAGATATACGAATGGTCTATATGCTCTTTGTACATGTGGCTGATGATGCATGAAAAATTATGGTATTCACTGTCACAAATAACGCAGCGCATCAATTCTTGATTCAAAACAAAAGGGAAGAAGCACACTTCGGTCGAATCAAAACCTTCTCCATGTTCAATTTTTAAATGATCAATTAATTGTTCGAGGGTACTTATAGGCGAATCGGGACAATATTTGCAACTGAGTTGGCCTACGTCAATCTTTACAGGAACATCCTTAGAAATAATTCTCTTTGGTATAAATTCTTCTAAATCAACTTCTGCGTGTCTCAAAATAGTATGTTTTTTGAGAATGTCACAATCTTTCATCAGTTTGGAGCAGTAAAAGCATCTAAATCCTTTCGTATTCCAGTTGAAAGGGATCACATTACCATAGCGCAGGACAACGAGGATGTTTCTCCGCGTATTCGAAAGCCGTTCCAAGTATGTCTCCTGCATTTCTCTCTTCAGTCTTAATCCTGGAAAGAGAGCACTCAGTTTTACCTCTAGGCGTGGTATGTAAATAAAAATTGAGTCTTGCTTTTAAAATACAATATTTTCAGACTCAACGGATTTGAACTAGTTGATATTTCTTAACCGCCTGAGGAATAAATATGATATGGAGCTAGGAAGAATGAAAGTAAGAGACACTAGATAATTTCCTGCACTGCATCTGCCTTCAAGAAGCAATTCTTCTGGAAAATCTGGAATTTTATATTCCAGATTCCAGGATTTTTTATGTTCTCATTGTAGTTTCAATTATTAATTATGGCTATCTGTAGTACATGTGTACATTTAAGGTTTTTTTAACGAACGGTTATTGGTATTTCTTATCAAATAGCACGTAATTGCTATAATTATCATTTCACAATAAAAAGTATTACGATAAATTTTGGTATCAACATATTGTTGACATTATTAATTAATTTATCACATGTTATGGAACGGTTAGCATTGCAAATACTTAGTATTAATTAATTCGATCTGATCAATACGCTGGGTATAATGAAGTACTTAATACATAATTCGATTTATATGTTTGTGTATACTTAAGAAACATATTTTGATTACATGAATAAGTAGCTTACAACTAGTTACAACACATTTCTTCATATGTATTTACAAAAATAGAAAAACTGTCTGAGACTTTACGATTTAGGGAATTGTATAAATGGTTGTCATTCTGTCAAATTTCATCGTCTACGACATTTTCATACAATTAATAATGGATTATACAAAAATAATTTATTATTAAAACTATTATTGCAATAGCAGAAACACGCCTTCACTGGTATTTATAACACTTTCAGAAGTTAAACAAAGTTTCTCAGCCGGCACATTATCACATTGCCTAAGCACTGAGTTAGATTCAAGTCCTAATTGTCCTATTACATTAGTGTGAGTATGTAACGGCTCGTGCTAAGAAATATATTCTTCGGCCACATCGCCGCTTTCCAATCCATCCTGTATCACTTCCATTTGAACCATTTCACTATCATCTACTTCATCCACTATGGCATGATTTTGCGGTTCAAAACTCTCGTGGCGAGATTTGATGTGCATTTTTAAATTTGTTTGATGGGAAAATGCTTTCGTACAAAATGAGCATGAATACAATTTTTGCCCAGTGTGCGTGGCGGAATGGGCATTCAAATTGCCTTTTTTTGAAAACTTCTTTCCACAAACGGTGCAAACGAATTTCTTTTCTCCGTTATGTTTAACCATGTGCAATTTGACGTCGTAAGGCCCGAAAAATTTATCACCGCATACTTCGCATTCCACATTTTTTTCTCGTAAATGAACGCGTCTCATGTGACGGGACATGATGCTCTCTTGGGGATATACTTTTGGACAATAAGGACACTTAATTTTCAACTCTTCGACACCGTGGACGTTAGCCAGGTGAAGTTTTTTCAAATACGGGCTTTTAAATGTTTCTGGGCAATGAGGACAGGTGGATAAATTCACCAAGTGAACGTTTTTCTCGTGAAGAATCTTCTTTGACAATGTCGCCAGGTTAATTCCACAATATTCACAGGTGTAGCCACCATCTCTGTGGTAATACCTGTAGTGCATTTTCAAATGATTCTCCCCTTGAAAACTAGTACCGCACACGTCACAAATGTAATGATGCGATAGGTGATGTTTGTTAGCATGACGCAATAAGTATTCAAAGAAGACGAATTTCATATTACAAGTCGGACAAGTAGGTTGGTCTTTATCCAGCTTAAACGGTAGAACACAGTTAGGCACACTCATATCATATTCTGCGTCGTGAGCAATTATTATATGATGAATCAGCTCTTCCAAGGTCGCCACTGATTTAGAGCAAAGCTTGCAAGCTATGTCAGTAACATCAATTTTAACAGCCGCATCCCTATTTCTATTATTCTTTGTTCTATCATATATTACTAGCTCAAGATTTTCAAATTTGTGTGAGTTTACAGTGTGCTCTCTCAACACCGCCGGATCTCTCGTTGCCTCCGAACAAAAGAAACATCTGTACTTCCCTTTGTGCCACATGAATGGGGTCACATTGCTATATTGCAGCACATACTCGACATTTCTGCGTTTTATCAATAGCTTACGCGCTTGTTCCATTTTCTTATTTTTGTCGTCATCTGAATTCAATTTGATACCTGCAAAGAAACGTCATGCTTTACTTCTTAACATTTGTTTCTTAATAAATAATGCTTCTCTTCACTCTCTTGATGACCCTTAATTTAAATACACTTTGCACATCAAACACATTTAGGGTGCCACCTATCTGCCTGAAACCATTACTCGAAACATCAATACAATAACTGGCAATGTAATAATTAATTTCAATCCTATTTGCACAGCTTCCTTCCTTTGATACGATAGCCGTTTTAAATTTTAATTTAAAATATATCATGGTATAAAAAAGTAAATATAAGCTCTAGTAATGCATACACAACTAGAGGTAATAAAATTGTTACCAAATGAGCTTAAGATTGGAAGATGGAGTCAAACACATTTATTTTATTGTTCGAATATAAAAGCCAAATAAAAGCCAAAATTTTGTCATAAACAATATTTTTTTATTTGAGTATGTATACGCATATTTTCTAAAACAATTCTAATACACGGTAAGTCGTAGAAAAATATTTACATAGCTCACGAGATCGTAAATTTGTCTTAAACTTATACAATAATTACCTACAAAGCTGCTTACAATAATAGTGACAATTATTTGAAGCTATCAATTCGCATGAAACACAATTCAGGATATTTTAAGATTTTTTTAAAAGACGAACCGCTTTGTCTTTGAGACATTCTCTTACTCCGTTTAAACAATCAAGGACGTATATCGGCTGATATTTGACTACATAAGTAGATTACAAAGAAAATAAAGTTATTTCCAGGTTTTGCATTTTAGTTTTTTTTTTCATAACAGATATTTCAATATACAATTATGGTTAATATCGGGCCAGGTTTGTTTATTTATTGATTCATTATCTCCATAAATATTCATCTAAACCTAAGAAAAAATATAAATTATATAAATTAAGCCAAGAATATTATATTTTTGCTATAGCAATGTTCAATTTACAGAACACTAGAACAATTAATTAACTTCTTGTATTCAATTAAATTGTTCATTCATTTATTTTGTTAAAAAACTTCTGCATTAGTGGTTTATGCAAATGTTACAGTATGGAAGACCAAGCATGACCATCACGTATGACAAGAGCTTACAAAAAGACCAAGTTTTGATAATTAATATTGCTACGAGTTATTCGTTACAGTTCTCACAAATTTAATGTAATATTCTACAGAAAAAAAATCTGAAACACAACAGGATAGTTTTTCATATTTTGTTTCCATTTTATTTTATTTTTTTTTATTTATAATTGTTTTGTTGTATTCTAGACATGACCATACTTTTTGTGCATCTCTTTGTGCGAGTTAAGATTACTTCTTCTCAAAAAAGCCTTTCCACAAACTTCGCAAGAGAATTTCCTCTCACCTTCGTGCTTAACCATGTGCAACTTCACGTGGTACTTGTCGAAGAATTTCTCATTGCACACAGAGCATGGTACTGTTTTCTCCTTTAAATGCGTTCTCCGTATGTGATCTTTCATAAAAGAATTCCTTGTGAACATTCTCCCACAGTAGGTACATTTGTGGCCCTCATCGTGCACTTTGATGAGGTGCTTTTGCCTCTGGTATTGGGAGGGAAACTGTTCCGAGCACTTAGTACATTTGTAGTCTTTAACATCGTGGTGTTTCGCGTTGTGGCGCGCGAGGCACCATTGGTTCTTATACTTAGTGCCGCAAATGTGACACTCGCAGGTGCCCGTGTGACTGTATGAAATATGTATATTAAGGTTGGAGGCGTTACGGAAACTCTTACCGCAGAAATCGCATATTCTGTTATTATTACTATGAGCTGCATTTATATGCCGTTGGAGCGTGCTGAAATATCTGAACACTGTACCACACTGAGGGCACGGGATGTTATCCTTAACTATCCTAAATTGTTCTAGACAACCTGTTATAGATTTATCGTAATTAGCTTTGTGTTCCGTTATCAAGTGGTCGGTTAGCACGTCAAAGTCGGGCATCGATAAACAACACAACTTACAGGCTAGCTCCGATATTTCAATCTTGACTGATATCCTATCACCTTTACATTTGCTCATGTATTTAGACTTAAGTTCGCATACCGGATGCTCCGAGGCAGTGTGATCCCTTAGGTCCTCAAATTCTACATATTTAGAAGAACAATAAAAACACGTGAATTTTGAGAAAAACTTAAAAGGGGTTACTGATGACATATTAAGTATACACTGGATATTCTGTCTCATTTGTTTGAGGTTCAATTGTTTTTTTGCTACGAGGGTTATTCTTGGTACAATAGACTTGGTAGTTTCGACCTGAGTAACCAATTTCACTTTGCATTTACTCTTATGCTGGTTTAAACCCTGAGCAGAATGCAGTTCTTTGGAGCAGTAGTTGCACTTATAGCTTCCGTCGTCTGGGTGGTCAATGTTTATGTGTTTTTGTAACAGAGATAGAGAAGCAAACCGAACGCCACAACTGTTGCATTGACGGTAATGTACATTATTCTGATGCCTACGTAAAGTAAGAAATGTTTCAAAGTTTAGAAGACACTGATCACAAGGATAACCACCCTGTCGGTGATAGTTTCTAAAATGAACAGCCAGATCTCTCTTTTTGTTAAAGCTAACGCCGCACTCGTCGCATATAAAACTGTTCTGGGGATGTGCGTTATTGACATGATTCACCAAGTAACCGAAATATGAAAACTGTTGCTCACAGTGCAAACATCTAAAATCGGCCAATCTGTATTCTTGATAGGGTGTATCCACGTTTTTATCATATTCCAATTTATGTTTACATATTAGGTGATCGATAATCTCTCTAAATCTATCAAATGGTTCGTTGCATATATCACAGACGATTTCAGAAACATCAATCTTTATTTCAATGTGACTGCCTTTGATCATCTTCAGGGCGTAATCCTTTGTGTCGCAATGCCCGTGAGACTTGGTGTGTTTTTTGAACTCTCCGTATTCCGTGTAGCTCTTACCGCAATAGAAACACAGATACTTCCCGCGCCATTTGAATGGCATCACACTCGTATGGTTGAAGATTAGTCTCAAGTTTTTCCGCCGTCGCTCAGACGTACAGCCTTCATACGGATCTTGCGGATATTCATCTGAAAGCAAATTGTTCTCGCTATAAATGTACCTCTTGCAACATATCGACTTCAACTAATACTAATGCGTTTGAGTGTTGACGTGTTTGTTATGGGAAGACATGTGTCCTCTAAGGTTCTTTTTCCAAAGAAACTTTTTGCCGCACACGTCGCAGTGGAAGTTTCTCTCGCCGACATGCTTCACCATATGGATCTTGAGACGTTGAGCGTCGAAGAACCGTTCCAAGCAAACTGAACACTCCACGTTTTTTTCCTTAAGATGGAACCGCCTAACGTGGTTAACCATAGCAGAGTTCTTGACGTAAACTCTGCCACAGTAAGAGCATTTATGACCGGCCCCGTGAGCGTTGAGCATGTGCCGCCGCATCCAGTAATGTGTAGTAAACTTCTCCGGACACTCGGTACACTGGACCACCTTGCTGCCGTGGGCACGTCCCATGTGCACTTTTAAATTATTATTTGTCGTGAAAACTAGAGTGCAGTAGTCACACTTGTGCCTGGCCATATTGTTGTGCCAACTAAACACATGAGCTCGTAAATTAGGGTTAGTTCTGAATGATTTTCCACAATATGTGCATATGAATTTGTTATCGGTATGGGTCCCGCTCACATGTCTAAGCAATAAACCAAAATATCTATAAACTTCCCCGCAATAGGGGCAACCAAAATTTTCTTCGGTCAATTTAAACTCTTGCATATGGTCACCTACAGATTTATCAAACCTAGTTTTGTGTTCGGCGATAAGATGATCGAACAATGTTCTCAAATCTTTAATATTTTCGAAACAAACTTTACAGGAAAGGGCAGAGGTATCAACTTTGATTTGCATTCCTTCGTATCTATTACGCAATCTCATGGATTTGAAAGTGATATCACAGAGGGGATGCTCCGTAGATGTATGTTCTTTGAGAGCGTCGCATTTAGTAAAGTCTTTCGAACAGTAAAAACATCTAAACTTATTCATAAAATATTTGAAAGGCAGAGCAGTTGAGAGATTCAAAATGCAAGCGATATCGTTACGTATCTCTTTAACTGATTGCTTTCTTTCATCATCAACTATAATAGTGCCGCAATTCTTTAAATCATCTCTAACCGTACACTGCGCCGCATGCCTTAAAAATCCCTGTTTAGTCGTCATTATCTTATGGCAGAAACCACATTCAGTACCGTCCGTGTTGTGATCGCGTTTCATGTGACTCAGCCGTTTATTATCCGAAGAGAATGTCTTAAAACAAATATTGCAAGTTGATATATGAGCATTTTTCCTATGATTTTGTAATTCAGAATTTGAGGCAAATGTTTCCGAACATTTCTGACAAGTATAGCTGTTGCGGTGTTGAACCCTAGCATGGTGATCTAAATCTCTTTTCTTGTTAAAGCTTTGACCGCAATCTGTGCAAGAAAAACAATTACTAGGATGCATAACGTTCATGTGGGACACTAACTGTCTGAAATATTTAAAGCTTTCGTGACACGATAAACACTTCAGATCTAATAATCTGTACGTGGCTATTGTTAATTGAACCTCTTTGTTATAAGGCAAGTTATGTTGATGAACCAGATGTGATACGATTTTGTCAAAATCTGTAAAAGATTCAGCGCAAAGATCGCATGACACATCAGATACATCAATTTTGACTTCACTATCGGGTGATTTCACAAGTCGAATAGCGCGATCACGGTCAGAACAGAAACCATGAGTTTTAGTATGAATTTTAAGATCGTCGTACGAGTCTACATCGCGGCCACAGTAAAAGCACATATATTTCATACGCCATTTGAAAGGTATTAATGTGGTATTGTTGAATAATATTTGTAGGTTCTTCCGTCTGTGATAATTTGCACTGTGCATTGCCCGTCCATCTGAAAAGAAATTCACTGTTCTGTAAAATTTCTTCGCGATGGATGACAATGCATTGGAAGTGGAATTTTTAGAATATATTCAACTAATTAGTCGTGCAATACACGTACAACGGTCAATAATTACGTGGCAAATTCCTCGATGACAATTAAAGAAAAGGTAGATAGTTGGTTTTGTTTACATAAATTAGACTAACAAATACATGACAATTTACTTATTCATGGACAGTTTACAAACCTATTTTAGCTATCGAATGTTTTGTCCCTTTCGAACGACTTTTGATTTCAGGTTGAACGCAGAAGCAAAACATTCCATAATTAAAATAGGTTATTAAACTGTCTATGAATAAGGCGGAGTAGTTTATAGGGAAATTATAAATTGTATCCCAGTCCACAAATCCATAACCACCAAATCAGACCACAAACTTTACCGATTAGTATCCGTATTTAACAGCGTATCACACATAATACAAAACATATCCCCGAAATCGACTTCTTGAATATTTAAATATTTCTACTTAAGTAATTCTATCTAAATTTGTATAGGGTTGACAAGCTTGCTATGCCTAGCCATATGGGTTCTGAGACTTTTCCGCCAAAAAAATCTTTCTCCACAGAGATCACAATGGAAATTCTTTTCACCACTATGCTTCACCATGTGACGTCTCAGCAGGATGTTATTAAAAAACTTCATATTACAAATAGAACACTCAACGTTCTTTTCTTTGAGATGCGTCCTTCTGATGTGGTCTCTCATAAACGAGTTCCTCGTAAATAATTTACCACAATACGTGCATTTATGACCGGAGTCGTGCACTTCTATCAAATGCTTCTGTCTCAAGTATTGAGTGGCGAATCGTTCTGGGCACTTCGGGCATTTGGCGGCTCTTACGCCGTGAGCTTTAGCCATGTGCATGTACAATCGTGAAGGAATATTGCATTCCGCACCGCAAATATTACATTTAAAACGGCCGTCCCTGTGATGTCTCCATATATGAACCCTCAAGTTTTGATCTCGTCTAAAAGTTTCTCCGCAATACACACAAATTATGTTATTATTGGTGTGTTTTTTATTCATATGTTTAAGCAAAGTTCCGAAAAATCTAAATACTTCGCCTGGACAATTCGGGCAAGCCATGTGATCTTTAATTAGGCGGTAGGGTTGTAAGCAAGTTGTAATAGATTTGTCGTAATTTGCTTCGTGTTTTAGGATAAGATGGTCAAGCAAGTTATCTAAATCAGTCATTGACTCGAAACATATCTTACAAGCAAGTGAAGAGACGTCAATTTTAACGCACGCCACCGACTCTCTACATTTGCGTATACATTTCTGTTTAACATCACACACTGGATGCTCCATTACAGTATGTTCTCGCATTGAATCCGAATCGGGAAAATCCTTTGAGCAATAGAAACAATTAAACTTGTTCTTGTAAAAATTAAAGGGTATTGCCGTAGACATATTTATTACAATTACAATATTTTCCCGAATCTGCTTCACACTGGGTCTTTTCGACCGATCCACATAATTCTGATCCAAATCCATGGCTACATATTCTTCGTTCTTGAATGTAAATTCAAAAAGTTCGTCTTGACCTTTGCATTTCCTCGCGTGCATTTTTAATCCTTGCTTTGTATGAAACTCTTTGCCGCAGTTATCGCACTGTAAGGAACCATCGTCTGGATGTTCCAACTCAATATGCTTCTGTTTCAGCGCCGCCGACGGTAGCTTCAAATGACATATATTGCATCGAGTAAGGTGCCTATTATTTCGGTGCTTCCTTAAGATGTTGAGAGAACTAAAAGACTGAGTACACATTTCACACTGATATCCACCCTCCCTATGATAATTCTTCATATGAGAGAATAAGTCACGTTTTTTATTAAATTTTTGATTGCACTTATCACATACGAGACAATTCTTGGGATGAATAGTATTGACGTGCGAGACTAAATATCCAAAGTAGGTAAACTTTTCACAGCACAACAAACAGCTGAGATCAATCAGTCTGTACTCTTCGATTGCCATTTCGACTCCCCTGTCGTATTCGAGTTTGTGTTTTATGTACAGATGATTTAAAACCTCGTCGAAAGTAGGGAAGGGTTCGCTGCAAATCTCGCAAGTGACGTCTGAAACGTCGATCTTAATCTCCATGTTCTGGCCGCCTTTTAGGACCTTCAGCGAATGGTCGCGGATGGAGCAACTGCCGTGCGACTTGGTGTGTTTCCTGAGCTCCGAGTACTCCGACATGTCTTTGCTGCAGTAGAAACACAAGTACTTGCCGCGCCACTTAAACGGTATGATCGAAGTGCTGTTGAAAAGTATTTCTAGATTTTTCCGTCTGCGCATTGACGATGATTCGCAGCCCTTGTATTTTCTCGTTATTACATCTGAAATGGGAAATTTTCTAGACTGTAAATGTACCCTCGATAATTTCGAAAAAAAAATAAACAAAAAAAATAATGATAATCTACTAACATATGTAATTGCAAAGATTTTAATAATACGTAGGGTACATTTAAAGTTGCTGAAAGAAAAAGCGAAAAACCACTTAAATGTAGGGGAAATAGTCTTTATATACTAACATTTGTAATGGATCTCTTTATACAATTACTTAAAATATGTAAAATGGTCGTCCATTTGAGAACCACGGTTACAGTTTATTAAAGAATTGACAATGTTATAAAATGATCCGTCGTCATTTCAGATCTCGAATAGCTAAGTTGGCACTTGGCATTTACAGAACCTACCCAGAATACTCTAAACACAGGTTTCTGGATGATGCACCTTCATGTGAAGTTTAAGACTGTTATTTTGTACAAATGCCTGAGGGCAAATATTGCAAGAGAATCTCTTGTCCTCGCTATGTACTCTCATGTGATCCCTAAGCGTCTGTTTCCTCGAATATGACTTCTTGCAAATCTCACACTGGTGGATCCTCTCTCCGTAATGTTTGACCATGTGTTTCTGCACGTGTGTTCTGGAGAAGAACTTCTGGTCACACATCGAACATGAAAAATTCTTCTCTCTGATATGCACTTCTTTGAGATGGACTTTCATTTTGCTCATTATTTGGAACGACTTTCCGCATACGGGGCAGTTGAATTCGGGTATATCCACACCGTGACTAGTTTTATGGTGGCGCTTCCTATTTGCATAATTTGTAAACGTCTCCACACAAAAGAAACATTTAATACTTTTGTCCCTGTTGTGAACTTTTGACTCATGGTTGTTTTTCTGTGTCAACGAGTCGAAAGTTTCTGTACAGAAATTACATTTGAATCCGGATCCGTGACTCAGGGAATGACATCTCAACCTGTCCTGGCTCAAGAAGGATTTCCCGCACAACTCGCACACGTAACTCCCGTAATGTTCGTTCATATGCTGATTGAGCTTGATGAAGTATTGGAACTGTTGGCAGCAAATGGCGCATTGAAACACATCTTTGCCTAACTTGTACGGTAGAAGCCCGTACCCGCAATCTTCTGTAAAGTTTATTTTATGTTTTGTTTTAATATGATCGATTAAATCAGTCAAACAATCGGCTTTAACCTCACAAAGTTTACAGTTTATATCGGACACTTCAACTTTAACTTTTTCATCTCTTCTTAGATACAAGACAGCCGCTTTAACGTTAGAAGTGAGATGCTCTTTCAGTGTGTGTTCTTTTAGATCATCAATAGCTTTGAATGCGAGATGGCAGAAAAAGCAAAGATAGTTTTGTCTGTGCCATTTAAATGGGACAATGGTGGAAGTTTCTAATACAGTGATGGCGTTTCTCTTCATCAACCTGTTGCGTTTGGTCGCGGACATCGAGGACTTACTCAGTGCCTCGTCGCATGGCCCGCTCGAGCTCTTTGCACCTAAAAAGTGAAATGGGCTCGTGAAAAATGGACCGCTTGCTTATTCTTCTATCGGTGGGTATCGCTCAATGTTCTTCTTGTATTTATATAATTATGGTTGTTATTATATGCACTTCCGTGGTTTTAGAAAAGACATAACATGATACAACAATAATTTAAGCCGTAAATATGCTTGGGTAAATAAATTATAATAACATAAAAATTAATTACTATCATATGCCACATATTCAGGAACTATAACTATTAAATCCGTGCCAAAGTGTTTATAAAAACAGCCGGTTAAGAAAACAGGTTGAAATATTTGTATTATGTTACGTATATACGTTATATCTTACGTGATAATATCTTGAGGCATTAGTGAAATAAATGCTTCCAGGTGTAATTGGCTAACGCTCATGTAAATAGTAATCACTATGCGAAATAAATTAATAATTTGCATCAAACTATCAGATTTTTGGCCATCATAACGCACAAAAAAACGACATTATAAATAACAGATCGATTTAATACAATTTGGTATTTTCTGCAAACTGCTTATGGCAAACAGATTTGTATTATATAGAGTATCTATTATGAATCTTTGTGATGATACTTGTGATGCCCAGTCGCATTATTAATATTACTTCATTAAAAATGAAAATGTTAGCAAATAAACAACAAATCAATTAACTAGTTGATAAAGACATTTAAAAATAAATAACATGGCCACGAAATCCATTCCTACTTTGATATTCGTTATTGATTACTATGCCATGTTTTAACGAGTTGAAAGTCGGTACCAATAGAAATAGCAGATTTAAGTCACTAAAATCTACTTTATCGGTCTGCCACCAAAATAAATAATTATTTGAGAAATACCCTAACATTTGAATCAGTACTAATATTTCATAAAACATATGGAATAATATATTAGGAAATTGGAGTAACAGTAAACTACTGCTTGTTTTAAATAATGATGAGTATGTTCAATACTTTGGTAATGAAATTCAACAAAACAAAAGAAGGACGGGCAATTTCTTTGTGCGACGGAATCTTTTATGCTCCTCTTCCAATATCTCGGGAAAGACTAGGAAGATTTGTGAGTGTCACTGGCCTTCCAGCCTAACCTACTCATGGACGCTGCTTCAAACTCCGTCCTCCAATATTTCATCATCATATATCATCTTATTTCATTATATGAGTTAAATAATATTTGAAAAGAATGTTATATTCCAACGATGTTTTGGTAAAATTGCATACCTACTCTAATACTCTCAGGTCTGTTAATTTTATAAATAAACCAATTAGTAAATAAGTTGAACTTGTTCACACTCTAAAAATTAGATTCAAATCAATTTAACGACAAACCGTAGTTTGTAAGGTTAATTGTTTGATTGAAATAAATACTGAACACATCATTTTCGGAATACCATTTTGGACAAAGATTACAGCTTCCCCAGTCAAAACCCCAAATTGTAAATATAATTATAAGAGTTTAACCGAAATATATAGGCGTACTCGAACACCGTCGCATAGTTTATTCAGATTATAAAATATAAAAAAGTGTCAAGAATAAACGAATCAATATGTGACGAAAATAAATATCCTAAAATAATTTTAATACTACTTAAACATAATCTTTAAAATTTGATCATCCATCTTTCCTATCATTAAATAAATATAGATATTCTAGGAATCGAATAGATGAGCAAGTGAAGTAATCACATACGAACATCACAATCGCCCAATAATTATCCAACACAATAACAAACAAGACTGATGAATCATCAAATTTGTATCTTTGAAGCATTTGCGTTTTTCCATGTTTAATTTTTTTTTTAAACTAACTCTTACGTTATCAATTTAGGGAACAATTTTGGAGCTTTTTTTTATCTATTCGACAGCTTGTGATGGATATGAAGTTATAGTTCGTCTATGACCTTGTGGCGTCCGAATACGTTTTTGTCATGCTGTTATGAAAATATTAACTCCAGTTTTACATTCTTTATATTTATTATATTAGTCATGTTTATACTAATTAGATTACGAGAATAAATGCTTTTTTTTATGAAAACATATCTCAAATAATGCGTTAAATATTTTTTTAAAATTGTATATTTAGTTCCAAATTATGCTACACGCCAATAACATTTAGATGACATATACTGCATACTACTAAATAGTTAATTTTTAATATCCTTTGTATATCTTATATATTCACAAACCTGATTATCTGAACTGAATATTAAAAAATGTATCTCTTCACCATTCTCTTGGCATCTAACAAAATGCAACAACTATTTCAAAAACTACACCACCCGCGGCAGCGGCGGCGTTGAATGAATTACCAAACACAGATGCTTCAAAGAATATAAATGAAATACATAAAACAACAACCTACCTTTGGCGACAGCTTTAGAAGTCTTGGGTTTGTCCTCCATCTTGGTGACTTTGATGCGCTTCTCTGGCTTGACATCGGCGTTTTTCCGCGGCCGGCCGCGCTTGCCCTTCACCGGTAACGGTTCTACTGTTACTTCTGACACTGTGGACTCTTGTGGATCTTCGTGTTTCAGTAGTTCATCTGAAAGTTGACCACAAAACATACAATATTTTGAAGCCACTTATATAAAGAATTTCAAGTAGTACCACCGCGACACCGCAGCAGTATATGAGATGTGAGTTTATGTATGCATACATAAATCACGCTTCTTTTCCCAGAAGGGATAGACAGATGGTGGTGTAACCATGACACCTACGTTTCGCTGCATATTTTCCGTCCCACGATGTGATAGGGGGCGTGCCTATCGCCATAGTGGGGACAAATTCCTGACTCAGGGCTGATAATGAATAGAAAAATTGAATACCACTTTGCCCAACCCAGGATTCGAACCCAAGACCTCAGCTTTGCCATCATACCATAGTATGACTGCACCACCAAGGAAGCATAAAATTAAAGACCATAAAAAATCAAAACATCAGACATCTAATCCACTATGGATGCTTTCAGTTGAAACAAATGATCTAGTCTACTAGGAACAGAAATGAAAATACAATAGAAGCTCCTTCCTACCTTCCTATTTTTAACAACTATCTTACTTGATCACAACCGTAGCTTAAATATATTTAGAAACTAATTAAGATCCTACCATCTCTGAAGTCAGTGTCATCCTCAAGGTACTCCACCTCCTCAGCAGGAATTTCTTCTACAATATCTTCAGCCTTCATTTGAGTTTGGTATATCAGCACTGAAATTAAATACAAAATGTTAGTGTTGATTTCATTTTTGTATTCATTTTTCCTTCATTACTATAAATGGGGAGACGGTCTTGCTATTCACTTAATGGTAACCGATACAGAAGCTCATGGACAGAAGTAGAATAAATGAAATAATAGATTAATTATTGGCAAACAGAAATAAAACAAGGTTGAGGCTTATTATATTGAAACCCTTTAAGATGATTAAAATTCAAAATGATTCTCTCATGAACATAAAATATGTGTTTTTGTGATTTGGGCTGGAAAGTTAATACTTCACCTTTAGGTCTGAAATCACCCCGGCCAACCATATCAATGAACTTCTTCTCCGACTCAAGCACTTGCTTCTTGAAGTTGCAGGCATCTCTCAATCTTGTGATGCACACTTCACATATCAACCTGTTTGGCCCATTGGGACCGTCATTGTGTTGTGTTATCTGTAAAGAATATGAACAATTTAATAAGTAATTAAACAAATTGACAGTCATAACTGTAAATTCATTACTTTACAGTCTAGTGATGGAATAAATAGCTATGGCAGTCAAGTTAAGCAAGTGAAAATTTACCAATTAATAGAGATTACTGGTATTGTTTTGGTAATACATTCCTCATTTAAAAAATACCAGACAAACACAAAAACAAAATAATGAAATAAATGTATAGATATTCCTCTATGAAATTTTGTGCTCACTTAGTTATTAAAATGAGGTATGATAAAGTCAGCATTGTTACAGTTGCGCCTCATGATATATATTTTACATCCATAGTGTATTATTATACCTTTAAAAAACCCATAATTAAAATATCATAATAGTAATCATACTCTTGTATTGTAAATATGATTTATTATAAAAAAATATAATTATAAAATTATAAAATAATATATTCTATCATTATGTATGTGACTGTTGGGTGTATTTATTTATTTATTTAGAAGGACCTAATTGTCATTGAATATAAAAAGAACCGCAACATGTTTCATATCTTCAAATTAAAATCTAAGTTCTATAGTTTAGTGATAATTTGCATAGCAGTATAAAACTTACGCTAATATCAAAGCATTCCAACAGCATGTCGGCATAAACTTCATTGTCGTTCATCCAAGTGTACTCCGTGCCAAGATCTTTATAACATCCTTCGGAGAGACAGCACCGGCACAGCCCGGGGCTCTCCTTCACTACAATCTCGTCAAACTCCATGTTCACGATGCGCAATTCACATACCAAGAGCTATAACATTGAGTTTCTCTCAGGAAACTTGAAGAAAACACATAGCGTCCATAGTAATCGGCAAAAAATCTTCAATGCGCCATCTTGTTTTGAAGTTGAACGATCAATACTGACGACGAGCGATCATCAAATAAAAATGTTATTGGTAAAAAAAATTACAGTCTCAAAAATACCTTAGTTAAATCTTCTCCATTTTTCTACATGCTACTAAATAAGTTCATGTTTGAAATGGGTAATAATAATAAATTACCTACATAGTTCACGAGACAATATTTGCCTAATTCATTTTCTACGTGAAACGAAACGTGAAAATAAAGAAGTAGTAAGACAAACTCCCAACCTTCAAACCAATCTGATAACTGATCCAACAGCAGGTTTTATCACATCGAAATAATGTAATCGATTTATAATAAGTCGCAAAAATGATAAAATACGTTAAACTTGTTAAACGGAATGAAAAGGCTATAAAATTTGACTGGTGCAATGTCTATTCCTCCCGTCAAACAGCAGTATAAATGCACTGTTGCGTTTCGGAATTAAGGGCATTGTAGTCAGAGTAACAACTGGACATATTGAGACTTAACATCTTATGTATCAGGATGGCGAGCGCAGTGGAATGCCAAGTATTGCTTTGTAATTCAAGATGTTGTTTGATTTTGCTACTGTTAATGAGCGGTCGAATCGCTTATCGTCAGGGGAACGACATGCTCGTCTAGCTAATCCCCATAACAATCACCTATAAACATAAAAAAATAATGCCAATAAAAATCTTGTGTATAAACAATATTAATCGTATTTTCGATTGAAGAGTAGATTCGTGCCCTGCAATGGGATGTATATGGGCTAAAACCTACGGCTAAAACAAACAAAGATCGTGTTGAAGTATCCTAACGATAATAATATTTTGACATTATAAAATTAATTTTCCAGATTAAGATTTATCATATTTCTAACATTAATATTATATAAAACTGCTTACACCTGTAGCTAGAGTAATATTGCTATCTCAGAACAACAATAAAATTTAAATTGACAAAAAATATGATTCTGTAATACCATCGCGAAATCTTATTTTTAGTGTTTCGCTATATAAATAAATAAAATTCTACATTTTATGGAGTTAAATGCTAATGATAATGGAAGTAGTTCGTGAATGCCGGTGCTGCCTTTCTCGAGGTGTTCATAAAGATTTGTATAGTTCGTGCACACACTCAAATGAAAAAGAATATTATATTGACATGTTACAAGAATGTTTTAATATTGTGGTATGTGTTCTCGCAGATATCTTATTGGAGCGAAAGTTCCTCGTTTAAACGGATATGTAATTACTTCATTGCTGATATTTGAAGTTCAATTAAAATAAATAATAAAATGTGTCCTGTGGATGTAGTAAATATAACATACATAACGTGACCATACGTCCCGATTTAGGCGGGACAGTCCCGCTTTCAGGGAGTCTGTCCCGGTGTCCCCAGCAAGGCCGACATAGTCCCGCTTTTGCAAACAGACCGAACGATAAATAAAAAGTATTTCCTGCTAGAAATGCTTTATCGATCAACTACTGAAAACCGTTGGGTCGAAATACACCATCATTTTCGTAAAAAAATCTTGATTTAATAAACTTTTTTACAATTATTGAGTATGTTATGTGTCTGCCTGGAAGTCACGTCATTACTGGTGCTTTATAAATCATGCCTATTTAACTAGTTTGTGTTTAGTGCTATGATTATTTTTTGTTATTCGATCTTCTATAATGAAAACTTGTAAAACACCAAAAACTTTTTTATTATTATTTAATTCCACAGATGTCCCGCTCTGAAACAAAAAATAAATGGTCACGTTAAACATACACCATGTCTTACAAAAACAGAAATTAATAAAAATAAATAGTAAAATTCAGTACACAACCCCGGATAAAAATTAAAATGTAAACTTGTAATAAAAATTAAAATGTAAATCTACAGAATTGTAGGACTTAAAATACATTTATGTTTGAAGTACTAAGTATTTACTCTGAAGATTATTTTGTTAACAAATTGATAATCTATAAGCTAAGTCAAATATTTAATATGTTCATTCTTTACAAATTGGTACTATATATGTAAACAGTTATTGAGATAGAATATAGGATCATAGTTTTCAGTTTTTATGTTTCTTAAATTCCCATTTTCTTATTTATTACTTTTGATCAAATATACACTAGATACCTATAAAAGGCAAGAGAAATAAAAGCACAAATAAGTGTGTGGTCTTATTTGATTTTAGTATGGTCCAAAAACATAATAAATCTTAATGTAAAGGAAAAAGGTTTTTTGTTACCTGAATTTGATTATAATTTAAGAATTTTTGCTACATCTCATAGTTCAAAATTCAAATGTATAAGTATAAGCAACTTCGGCCACTTTTGGCATGTGATTTTGATTTGGACCCTGTATCTAGCATATATTTGACCGAAGACAATTACTAATAATAGCACACTACTGAAGGTATCCAGATGAAAACTTATAGGAAACATTTTTCAGCTGTCTACATCAGAACACTATCCAACTTCAATATGCAATGCCTGTATACAAAATATAAGGAACTCTGTTTCTTTCAAGAAACAAGTGCTGAGGGTGGAAGAACAGCTCAAAAGCAGATTAAAAGATGTTGGTAAGAATATAAAATGCTTTAATGATTGTGATTATATTATAAATTTAGTGCTATCAATGCTCTGGATGTGAATGCTACAGTATCCTGGGTGGCATTTTTGAAGCATCCCCTATATGCTAACTCCATTATTGTGAAGAACTGTATGTATATATGAATGTGAGTTAGAAAGCTCCTTTATTTCTGTATCATATATCTGCTTCCAGTGTGTAATTAGTATATTGTGACAATTTATTTACTAGTAAAATACATGTGTATTTTTTACTTTCTTTAAATATTTCAGAAGAAAAGCCTTTACAAGTGAAACTTGAACCTAAACCAGATTGTGTCAATGAATCTGACGATGATATTGCTTTAGCTGACACAGGTAAGATCCATTTAAGCATACTATGACACTAAAACGGTGAAGGAAAACATCGTGAGGAAACCTGCATACCATAGCGGTTTATAAGAATTTCTATGGTATGTAAGTCCGCCAACCTGCACTAGGCCAGCGTGGTGGACTATATGGCCTAACCACTCTCGATCGTACTGTCGATTGTAGAGTAGGCCTGTGCCCTGCAGTGGGACGTATATGGGCTGATACAATACAATACTATGAGTAAAAAAATAATAATAGCATTAAAAAATAAAATCAATTAATAAGTGATATTGGTAATGTGTAGGGAACTATTTGTCCCCTAATTTGCACTGTTTTGTGCTACGCCAGTCAGTCAGAATTAAATTGCTACTCACCCTGGAAAATCATGTACCGTAATGCATGTACTTGCCACAAAGAAGTTTTAGTTGGTATGCTAACATAAGATTTGTTATGGACCTGGCCAATCCACAATATCGGAAAGTGTCTGCAGATGGCAGGCCAATGACTGTAAAATCTTTCCTCTCAACAATAACAAATGTTGATTGTTTATAGAATATAATATGGCAAAGCAAAACCTCTATGTTGAAAGCATATTAAAACTAAAGTATTAGGAATTATACAGACTAATAAAAAGGTTTGTGGAATAGTTAAAATCTGTAATTACGAAATTTAAAGAACTATGAATAAAGAGGTGATCTTGCCAAAACTTATTTATTCTTTATTGTACACAAAAAAAAAACATGATATAAAGGTATATAGAGATGATTAAATTATAAAGCACAAACAGTGGTCTAATCATACTAAGCCCTAAGGCAATCTCTACCAGACAATCGTTGGATGGATATAAGAGAAATACGTGACTGCCAGATTAATTAGTTTTTTCCAAGATTAATATTGTAACACCTTTGAAAATCGCGTCAGTTGAACAAATATGAAATAATTTTTCAGAACAGAAACATTTCGAAGTGAAGCGAGAGCTGAAGTACGACAGCGCTGATGAGTCGGATGATTACTTCTTGGTTGACGCAGGTACAAAATGTTATTAGTATATATTTTTTATACCACTTAGGACGCAAACAAGCGTATTACCACGCTGCCTGCAGTGTAAATATATTTAATGTGTGGATATCCCGCGCTAGCCTTAATATTTACATAAAAAGCTAAAACTGCACTAGTGGACAGTTAGTATTTATGGCGCCAATTTTAATTAATTTTAATAGAGTTGCGTAGTGTGTGGCGTAGTTGTATTACAGTACGATTACAAAGCTAGAGTTTTGAGTTCAAATCTCGGGTCGGGCAAAGTGATACTGAATTTTTCTATTCATTATCAGCCCGGATTCAAGAAATTGTACCTGATATGGCAATAGGCTCGCCCTCTATCACATCTACGGAATGAACATACAAGTCGAAATTTGGGTATCCCCATTGCACCTCTGCCTACCTTTTCTGGTAAAAAGGCGTGAGCTTATATATGTACGCACTTTATAATTTTTTTCTAGTGGTGGAATGATCAGATCCGCTTTTCAATTGATTACCAGAAATACAATATAAAATTTTATTTTAGTAAGGGACACACCAGCCTTAAAGATGAGGTCTAAACCCAATGAAACGTTGAAAAAGAAGGCTGATACAAAGAAGAGTAAATCAAAGACGGTGGTAAAGAAGACGAGCAAGGAGGACGGCGCGTGGCGCGGCGACAAACTCAAAACTCTTGTCAACAGACTCACCACTTCTATGAGTGAGTACTTGGATACTCACATTTATTTGAACCCTTCCGTTACTTAACGGAAGCCCATTCATAGTATTGGTAAGAATATCGTTGATCCCGATACCGATACGGCTAGAAAATTATCATAGCATTTTTTTATTGTTTGTCTATGTTTTAAACGTTTTCCTTTAATATCCCGGGCGACAGATTTTTATAAAAAAAACGTGTTAACAAAAATTGGACACTGAAAAACTAACAATCTTTTTAGAAATAAAAGGTGTTTTTAACTTTTGCTTCATTAAAATTACTCTCGATTACTTGCAGATTCATGTGACTCAGTGGAATTAAAACCGAAAAAAGAGATAAAAACGCGAAAAATAACAATAGAACCGGTATCCAAAATCAACCTCATGTGGAGTCGAACGGCGCACGACAAAATGAAGCACAGAGAGAACTTGCAAACTATTCTCAAGTATTCGAACGCGCTGCCTTTCAAAAACAAATCACTCCTAGGCTTTATTTGCGGGTACTGCGAGGCCGCCTTCCCGGACCCCGCCGATTTACGAACTCACACTGAAGTAGACCACAAGAAAGAGAGGCTAGATTTCAAATCCACGTTTGACATGACGGAATACAGCGTCAAACTCAACGTCGTCGATCTAATGTGCACGCTCTGCGACACAAAGATGGACAATCTCGGAGTATTGAAAGACCATTTAGTGAAGAGTCACAATAAAACATTCCACAGCGACATCAAAGACCACATCCTGCAGTTCAAGCTGAAGAAAGGCGAGTGCTTCGACTGCGCGATGTGCAGCTCCACGTACGAGACGTTCAAAATGTTGAAGCAGCACATGAACAAGCACTACAGTAACTACGTGTGTCCCAAGTGCGGCTCGGCCTTCGCCACCAAGAGGTCTCTGAACGCGCACCGCACCACGCACCAGGAGGGCAGCTTCAAGTGCGACCACTGCGACAAAGTGTTCGCCAGCCGCTCCAAGAAGTGCTACCACGAGAAGATGAAGCACCTCGGGGCGAGGAACATATCCAACTGTCCATACTGCGACGAACCGTTCCGAAGCTACTACCAGAGGAACCAGCACCTCGTCAAGGTGCACAACAACGAGGCGCAGTACAAGTGCAACGTGTGCAACAAGGCGTACATACTCAAGTCGCTGCTCATGTACCACATCAAGAAGAGTCACCTGATGGAGCGCAACTGCCAGTGCACGGAGTGCGGGTACCGGTTCTTCAGCAAGAAGGCTCTGAAGGCGCACATGGTGAAGCACACGGGCGAGCGCAGCCACGCGTGCCTCGTGTGCGGCAAGGCCTACGCGCGCAAGTACACGCTGCGCGAACACATGCGCATCCACAACAACGACCGCCGGTTCAAGTGCCACGTGTGCGCGCTCACCTTCGTGCAGAAGTGCAGCCTCAAGAGCCACCTGCTGTCCAACCACGGCATCAGCGTCGCCGCCTGCGACATCACCTGCGAACAGAACGTCCTCTGCGACTAGCGTCTCTTCACGTCACGGCTCGTCATTGCCAATTTCTGCAATTCACTGCCTCATTGAATGAGATCCTCATTTGGCCTTGTAAACAGCAATAATATGTATAAAATAGTATAATTATTAGGAAAATATTGTAGTGCTTATATAAAGGTTTATATATTTACAAATTTAGTTCCTATGTTTACAAAATGGATATTAATTTATAGATGCAATGTATTTGGGACCGAAAAGTCAATTTTAATTTGAATTATGTCAATGATGTGTGCAATATTCAGTACTCAGCTGTTACGCTGTTAAAATCTTCCATTCACTTCTCTCATCAGATTCACTATAGTTTATTATTTATCAACAATACATACACAAGAAAAAACATCGTATTTTTCAGTCGATCTCTAAGATACTTGGTGCTACATTCATTTTAGCCAATGGGAATAAATGCTCCTAATTTTTTTTCTTCACTTTTATAATTGTAGCGAAAGGACCAGATGTAGCCGCAAAAAGGTTTAAATCCCGAGACACACCGCTGACTTTTCGGAGCTATGTGTATCTTAACAGTCAATCAGCACGTTTTAGAATGGCGAAGGAAATTGTTATGAGGAAACCTGCATACTATAGCGATTTGCAAGAATTTCTATGGTATGTAAAGTTCGCCAACCCGCACGAAGCCTGCGTGGTGGACTATGTGGCCTAACACCTCTGAATTGTACTTTTGGTTGTAGAAGAAGCTTGTGGCCTGCACTGCATGTAAGGTTGAAACCCATGCAAATTACAAATATGTATAATATTAATTTATGAAGAAAAAACGCAACGAACTAAATTTTTACCTCATGTACATCTTACATTATCTTCCAATAAGGTGAAATATATGGTTGATTGTAAATATGTTTCAAGTTCTTATTAGATAGATGAAATTGGGTCAAGACATATTTTTTGCCTCGTTAGTCCTAAGCACAATGTACATACATATAGATATTATAAATTATTATTTAAAAACTTGTTTTTCATTGTAATAATGGTAAACTTAACCGCCCTGGATACTAAACTCCCCAGTATATGTTTAAAAATATTAAATCATAAGGATTTCAAAATGTTTGCATATTAATTCAGTGCCGCAATTCCTTCCATCCATTAGGTACCTACTATTTATTAACAAATAAAAACAACTAACAGTCACATGCATGGACCCACATGGATCGAGTTTTGTGTAGGATTCTAGAAGAGACTTCGGTCTCGCAAACACCCAGACTCGAAGATAATACCTGTGGATTACACAAACATTAATTTTCCCAGCGCAATAACCGAACCCGTGCCCTATCATTTCACAGCCAGCGTCTAAAACTGGGCCACGGAAGCTGTCAAATGGCTGTAACATAATGCAAAAGAAATAATCGCATCGGTATGTGCTTTTCCTAAAGACCAACCTTCGTTTTCACAACTGGCAGAAAGAAGACTACATAGGTAATCGCAGTGTGCAATATTCCGCAAAGTTCTTGCAAACACAACATATAAAACAGCATGCGCTAAGTAGGCGTACGCAGAAGGAACAGATAATTTATTTGCATTTTTATGGGTACCCCCAATTCCCAAGATGAAAAGTAATGAAATAACAAACATCAAATTATTCTATTTTATTGACTACGTAACAAAAAATATCTTATACATATGTATTTAATTGTGATAAAAGTACATAAATATTAAAACGTAACCCAATCTCAATTATCAAACAATTAAAGATTAAATATTGAAACATTTTCACTTGTTAGAACTTACGACGGATAATCGCATCTTCACTACTGACAATATGCAGGGGGGTTACTCTACGTAGTTCGAATGTTCGAACGCCGTACGTAAAACTGTACGAATGTGGCCAGGAACTCCACAAAATGTTCGAATCTTCCATCGTACGTCGTAACCATAGACTAAGTTTGGAGTGAATGATAAGTATCATAGAGAATAGAATTGATTTTAAGAAATGGAAATCTTTTATCATACTTCGGACGTCGAACATTCGAACTTCGCTTCGTTTCATAAAGTAACCCCCCAAACGTGATGATATTTTCCACGTTGATAAAATATTACAACTTTACAAACTGTACAATAACTACAACTGAAGTGTCGCTTGACCAACAGCCAATTGAAACTAATACATTTTCCGCTTCAACAAGATTTTTCTAAATTAAACTATTTTACATTTGACTCGTGTGAAACGAAATAACTTTATACAAGATTCTAATATTAACATTAGTTAACAATATATGATTTCAGTCTAGAAAATCTGACTTCCATCGTCTATGAAACGAACATTTCTGCGACATTCCCAGAATACAGACAGAGCCAGGCGCAACATAATATCTTCATTATAAATATTGCAAATACCACTTGTCATAAGAGCTCTTAAATCGCCTACGTGACCAATAAATACATTTCATTTCATATAATATACGTTTCTGTGTTATATTTTGTTAATTTCTGTTTTTCGGGGTATAGAAGCGAGGAGAAACATTCAACAAGTGACTACAAGAGGTACATATTGTTACCTAACGTTACTGTATTGTGTTAACTTTGCTACACAACAGGTAACTGCCGTGTGTATGCCTCATAAGCTGCCATTAAACCAATAAAAATAAAATGCGGGTAGAAATTCACTGACCTTGAATGTGATGTCGTTGTAAAACATATAAACTAATGCTTTCAGAAGATTAAAATGTCATGTTTAGACTTTAAAAAAATTGTTTTTCTTCATATTGGCAACACTCTTCACGTTTAGGTACTATCAATCAATACAATTCAGGAGCACAGTTTCAGAACAGAGAAACTTCACAGGAAACCGCTCTACAACTAAACAAAACATGTAGACACCGACCAGATACTCGCAATGCAATATTACAGTTCGTTGACCATCAACTCGATTTTTCCTCTTGTAAATTTGTGTAACCCTCAAAGACTTTCAGGACTGCACAGATCGCTCCTGGAGTTCTCGTACTCCGCGAGGGTGACGCCGTGGTTCGACAACATGTGACTTTTCAGACTACATTTTTGAACAAACGCCAACGCACAGATCCCGCATTTGAACCGCCTGTCGTTGTTGTGGATCCTCATGTGTTCCCTCAAAGTCTTTTTTCTCGCGTAGGCTTTGGGACACACGGTACACTTGAACACTCTCTCTCCGTTATGCTTTATCATATGCTCGAGCAAAGACTGCTTGATGAAGAACCCTTGTCCGCACTCGGCACAAATGTGATTCCGTTCCATCAAATGAACTTTTTTAATGTGAGCTGTCAATTTGGACTTCAAAATGAAGGACTTGTCGCAGATATTACATTTGTACGTCGCGGCCACTGAGTCGTGCTCTTTGAACATGTGCCTGTTCCTTTGGTAGTAGCTTGTAAACGACATGTCGCAGTACGGGCAGTTGGTCGTATACCTGGCGTTGGTGTTGTGCGTGTATTTCTCGTGACACATCTTCTTCACTCGAGTGCTGAACACTTTGTCGCAATATGAACAGTTGAAATCACCAGTTTCGTGAGTCCGCTGGTGGTTCTTCAAGCGGTGATTGTTTATGAATCCTAAATCACAAACGTCGCAAATGAAATTTCTGTAATGTCCGTTCATGTGCTGCAGAAGCATTTTGAATGTCTCGAAGGTAGAGTTGCAAAGTGCGCAGTTTAACATCTCACTATCAGTCAGTTTAAACTCTAGAATGTAGTCGTGCACGTCCGTGTAGAACTTCACGTCGTGCTCTTTACTGAGATGCTTCTTCAGATTGGAGATGACGTCGAAACTCGCCATGCACACGGTACACTTTAAGTCTGTGATGTCCATTTTGAATGACAAATTATTTTTATCCACCCTTTTTTTGTCAATTAAGTCTTCGTTTTTGTGGTTCTCTCTAGTGTGATCTCTTAGCTCTTCTATTTTCTGAAAGATTTTCCTGCAGTAAGCGCAAAAGATTCCCGAGAACGTTTTGTTGAAAAAGGGCGTGCAGTTCGAGTATTTAAGGATATTGTCTAAGTTGGCTCTGTACTTCGTGCTTTCGGCGGTGAAAGGTAAGCTGGGCAACACCTTCATCGGTTTCAACATCTGGTTCATTTCAGAGATCGTTCGAAGAGATAGTTTAAGTGGAGCTGTGGTAAGCTTTTTCGACTTATTATCTGTAAATACAAAAGCATAAGTCTTTTACTCTATGTATTATTAAATTACTTTATTTTTTAAAATATATCATTTCATAATTGTTCTAAGAACAGACACACAATTTAGACAATAAGATCTTTCGAAAGTGACGTTGTTTACACCGGATCAGAACTTTCTTGTATGATTATTCCGTATTTATTTGCTATATATATGTATAGTACATATGTGTATGTATATGTTTAATTAGTATTATTTAGCTTAAATTCTTTAGTTTTAACACTACTCCCTCTCTCTCTCTCTCCTTCTTTTCCCAAATGGCAAGTGAATACATAATATAGATTATCTACGATCTTTTGCCGTCCGAATGCGTTGTTGTCATGCTATTGTTGTTAAAATATTAAGAACAGTTTTTCTCAGTGTCTGAGTGGACAACAAGTAACACTAAAACTTATTTTCGATTTATGTCTGAGAAGATCGATCGAAACAAACTCAGAGGGCTTAACTTGACTACTGGATATTACGCGATAGTTAAATATGTCATTTTTCTCACCTACAATTTTGGAGTCACCGATCAAGGTTCGTTTTTTGGTTCGTTTCTTGTGGTCGGCTTGCTTTCTCTTGACGGTGATGTCGTTAAAGCCGAGTATCTCCGCCAACTTCTTGTCGTCTTCGTCGTCATCGTCCATCAACTCGTCGAAGTCTGACATCTCTTCTTTTACATCTGGCAAAACAGATTTAAAAAAATTGGGTTTAAGATTTTATCACTCTGAAAGTATAGGTACTTATTATGTAGCATCGTGCTAGAGCGCAGTAGAGCGCGGGCGTGTTCTGTGTCACACAATAATACTCCAAAAGTCCAAAGTATAAAGACTATAGATTTCATCCACATGTCCTTTTGACCCTTAAATCTGCAACCGAAATGTGGTTGCTCACACAAGAACATGTGCACATCATAAAATTACCTTAACTAAGCAATAATCTGCTGGGATGGGCATTTTACCAGTTTGGTGTGCACATTTCCTTATAAATTGAGTATCTCCAATAAACACAAATCAAATTCTCTGATTCTGGTATGTAATTTTACAATAATTACTAATCACTTTAACAAAATTATTATTTTCGTTCATACCTAAAAAATATATTTCATTGTCTTCATCATCATCAGATATCTCCAACTTTACTTTCGCCTTAGTTTCATCTGAAATATAAAAAATATATTGTCACATTTATTCAGTTCAAACATTGGTTATGACAACTTTATTTAAAATTAAATTAAATTGTTCATTGCAATTAAATATAACTAATCAAACAAATTCTTAACATCTCGAAATATTAATAAAATACATTAGTACATCAACTCAACATTTTTATAAACTAAAAATTGGTCAAAGGGATTGTCTTGCCTAATGACAATTTTCCCAACTAAATTAATTTATATAACATAATTTGTATTTTTGATTGAGCCAAGGATACCCAATGCCATACTTTGGTACCTTGTATATTTCTTTCACACCAATAGGTATAGTATGTTGACCCTATAAGAAAACTTGATAAAATCTTAAAAAAAAAAAACAATAACCTTTGATTAAATAATTTGCGTTCTGCATGTGTTTCTGGCAATGTAACACTTGTTTCTTAAAGTCGGACGCGTCCCTGAGCCTCATGATGCACACCTCACAGATGCCACTGTTGCCTTCCATGTCGCTAGCTTTTAACTATAAAGCATCACAATTGCACAATTGTTTAGACTTATTAATATAACATAATATAAAAAATTAAAAAATAATTTACTGGACCTAAGTACATATATTATTGTATTTTTTCATTCATAGATATTTCTTTGAAATTCATTGTATAAACATAAATATATTCAAGTAAGTACCCATACATATTGTAAAGTAAATGCTGAGAAAGACCAAATTTTATTTTCTTGCTAGCTGCAGTACATACATAAATAATATTAATTAATGGGAATATTTACATGAATCTCAAAACACTCCTTCAGCATATCAGCGTAAACTTCTGATTTTCCCAGCGACATATAAGGCGCTGTTAAATCTTTATCCGGTGGGCGCTGCATGCAGCAGCAGCATGTCGAAACTATCGACATTGTTAAATAATAATTCTTTAACAAAATTTAATTTACTCTTTTTATTTTCTTGTAAGAAATTCCACAATTTCTATGAGTGACATTAAATTGACAGTGACAATTGACAATTAGGGATATCCACTGATTGATTATACATCGGTTTATCGATGATTGCTTTACGATACGTTGTAACTGGGAGTAATTCTATATTTTGATAAAAAAAATAATTCAACGAAATAAAATAGTACGATTTCCTATTTTATTTCATTATATATTTTCATTGATAGTTTAAAAAGTTATTGGGAATATTAAAAATAATTAAATCATCAAATCATTCCTATAAACTGGGTGATACCCAACATGATCTAGAATTATTATTTTGATCTTTGATATCGGTGTCTCGACGACCTATCAATATTATCCAAATCGGAAATACTTATAACATAGAACGGATGCTCAATTTGTTTTAGATGACACAATTAGAAAATAAATTGATATTTATAACTATTTACTGAGTCATAGTGCGTAGTGGCCTGTTGGTAAACGGACCAGGCGCGACTGCTATGTTCACGGTGGTCGCGGGTTCAAATCCCAGGGCACACCTCTGACTTTTCGGAGTCATGTGTGTATTGATAGTCAATCACCACGCACTAAAACGGTGAAGGAAAACATCGTGAGGAAACCTGCATACCATAGTGGTTTATAAGAATTTCTATGGTATGTAAGTCCGCCAACCCGCACTAGGCCAGCGTGGTGGACTATATGGCCTAACCACTCTCAATCGTACTGTCGATTGTAGAGTAAGCCCGTGCTCTGCAGTGGGACGTATATAGGCTGATACAGTACAGTACTGAGTCATATAATCCATGTGTTTGTGTACTGTTAATTACCCAAGTTTTCATGGTACCCAAATAGTACCCAAAGAGTATAATAATATATAGGAAAGTGGTACCTGTTAAAGGAGATAGTTATGTTTTTATGCGATGTATACATACATCGATGCAAGTCTGTAATTTTATTGATTAATTTAACAAAAACCTTAATGTAATTTTAATGTAGAACCCCTAACGGCGCAATAGATTTATATGATAGTAATAATAAGTCAGTGCAAAACAACGATCCTTTTATCGAGAGACAATTGATGCTGATACGTCAGTCAGTCAGATTCCTCTATCTTATATATAAAAATGAATCGCAAAATGTGTTGGTAACCGCATAATTCAACAACGCCTGGACCAATTTGGCTGATTTTGGTCTTGAAATATTCGTGGAAGTCCTGGGAAGGTTTTAGGGGTGAGAAAAAATGGAAAAATTGCGAGAAAAAGCCAATTTTTTAATTGTTCAAGCGTGATGCGACCAGCCAATATAGGATGACCTTTGTTTGGTTGACGGGAGAGGTAAATGACGGTCAAGGTTCAACTACCAACCAACGTAAAATGATCTATCTTTCCATTGTCTTTCATTGACGGCTGACGAAATAGAACAAAATTCAAAAAGTGTGTACATTGTGTATATAATATCTAGACACGGCGTCTTTCGCGTAATTTGTTAAAAGTAAAATTAAATGATGTCCATATCTACAAAAATAGCCCATCGTTTTTTGAGAGTATTGCAACAGTTTTAAACAAGATATACTCTATCGAAGCGTTTTGCCGGAGTTCACCAAAATATATCTAATTATAATTTTTCGTTTTCATAAAGGACATTGTTTTTTGAATTGATACCTTTAGATGCGTTGGGGGACAAATTTAAATTCCGCATTTGTATTGTTTTCAGACTCAAGAATAATAAAAGTATTGGTACGTTGATGCCGCATCTAGACATTGTAATGAAACGATATGCAGTTTTATATTTTTAAATATTTGTTTCATTACTTACGTCGCCTGGTAAGGCAGTATGAAGGTTTTATTAATTTGTATATCGACGGTGAAGTACCAATACCTCCTAACTATTTTTTTGAGAAATAAACTTTCTAATCGTTTTTTAAATATAAAGGTATTATGCCGATGTTTTAGTGAAATCTCCTAAGTGTATTTTACTATACATTTACATTATTACTATTCCCCATTAATAAATATAATAACTACTTTTTAATTTAACAAAAAAATTAGGGGTTTTTCAGTTTGTGTGAATTTATGACTTTGTCACTTAGGATTTATTGGCACTTCGCCGTCGATATGTATAAATAGTCTTCTCAAATAAATAAAAGTAATTCACAGAATCGCGTGGTTGCCCGTTGGTAACGTACCAAACGCGACTGCCAACAAGTTTACGATGGTCACGGGTTCAAATCCCAGGACACACCTCTGACTTTTCGGAGTAATTTCTACATTAAATAAAATCCTTCAACCCGCACTAAACTCGAGAAACTTAATTTTAGCTAACTTCAGTTGTTAATCTGTTCGATTATTTTTTTAATAAGTTTAATAAATCTTAAGTTTTGTCACAAATTAAATTTCAGCATAAAGTCCTAATATTTGACATAGACTATCATAACAGTATGTCTGTAAATATCAAATTTAAAACTACCTACTTACTACTGGAGAGATGGGATAGAATATAATGTAAGGTGGATAAAATGGGACAGAAGAATAGGTATAGGATTGGATTGGATAAGCAACTTAGACAACGGCAGTCATGTTGATTTTAAATAAAATATGGACTGGAATCTGTATTTGCACCCAGGCGAAGCCGGGCCGGGCCGCTAGTGATATATATAGATAGAAAAGCTAGGATGCTTGATGATAAGTAGTTGATCTGAGCACCCTACTTTTAGAAGCCACACTTTATTTTTTCAAAAATTATAATCCTAAAAGTCCTGCTAAAGATAATGTCAAAACCTTTTTATTTTATTGTATTTTCATTGGTCCTTGATAAATTGTGCAAAAGTTCAAAATACCTACTATCGAAAAATACCTGTTCCTTCGATTTGTTCCAGTAAATACGGTTCAAATCAATTCAACGAATTTGAAGTTCTCGAAAATCGGCATCAAAGATTCCGTAAGATACATAGAAACAGATAAAGCTAATGCTTCATCAGATTGAGATTACGTAATTTTAATATGATTAATGGTGCATCGGATAGTTTCTAAACATCGATATCAATTGTTTGGGCCTCCCTACAGAAAAGTCGCAAACCCAAAAGTCCATACAAAAGTCAAAGAAGAAAATGGCGGAGCGTTGCACATTCGGCATATATCCCAAACAATATCATTAAAATTCAATTAAATAATCTTGAAAACTAGTTCATAAATGGTGATTGAGTGAATACAATATGGAAATTTCGGTAATGAACAGTATGTGCCGGTGCTGTGCCTCTGAGGGAGCATTTAAAGATATAAAATCGACATACCACTGGATGGGAGAAGATGAGGTGTATGGAGACATGCTAAAGGAGTGTTTTGATATCACCGTGGGTTCTTTGATATTATGTTTTCAATTATGATATAACAACAGTATACATTCCACAAAAGTCCCTATGTTTGGTTTTTGTCGGCATACCTAACGATTTTTAAACGCTTTGGCCATTGTGTTTTATACGTAAACATTTCGTCCCGGTGTACAGGACAAACTGTAAGATTGTTTAAAATTAATATATAGATTTATATGTCAAATTACCTACTACTACATTTTTTACAGTGTAATTTTCTTGCTGCTACTAATTTTTATCACAGTTTAAGTAAGTTGATATACCTAGCTAGCGACTACACGTTCGGTAAAGTTTTTCTGATTATCACAACAAAGTTTTTTTTTTTTATTTATGTTCCTTAGTAATATTTTTAATTAGTCCTTAGTTCTCAGGATATTGCTGTAGTTAGGTTATGCCAAGTCCAAATAGTTAGACACTTATCCAAACATATAATCTGGGACTCAATCCCTACCACCTCTAATAATTTTTACCACTCAAATAATTCCAACTGATTCTAAACCATAACCAATATTTTAAATATAATATTGGTAATCAAGAGTGTGACGAGTATTTTAATTTTTACTGGAGTTATGAAATTGATTTATAATACTAATAATATACTAGAGTAAATAAAACTAGAGTCAATCTTCTAAAATCATTAATATGTGAATGGTAGGCATAGAGGTATTTGAAACCACTCTTACATCAAGGGCAACATAGCCACTGTAGACCAGTCTAATCAATTTATCACTTGCCCATAATTATCTCTACACTATAATAATGAAATACAGTTGATAATTGAATGTTTCAGTTTATTCTGTCACATATTTGATAATACAAAAATAACACAAAATTTAGGCCTTATAGCCTACATAATATGCTACAGACAATTTTGTATCAATATATTATACATGATTTTTTATTTTTATTTTAGAGTCCACATATGTATAATACTATAATTTGTCTTGTCCAATGGCCCAAAACTGAAACCCCAGTCGGTCAGTAGTCATCAACAACAGCTTGATGCAAAGAACTGAAACAGGTTGTTGAATTGTGGCCTTTCTCACAGGAATTCTAAAGTATATATAATACTACAATATAAATGATGTATATTTTATGATACAATTGTTTTTTGTAGTTGACATTACCAGAAGTTGGTGAGTGTGGCATCTGTGAGGTTTGCATAACACAACTGCGCAATGCCGTCAATTTCAAGAAGCAAGTGCTTCACACAGAGGATCAATTTAGGAAACAAGTTCAGAATAAATTCTTTAAACGTAAGTATAATATAATGCATGGGCCTCTTGGACATTCACAGCAAAACTCTTAAGGCCTTATTCATAAATCTATTTTAGATAACGAATGTTTTGTCCCTTTCAAACAATCTTTGAATTCCGTTTGAGAAAGGAAAACAAATAAGATATCAAATATTAAGGTTGCAGAGTCAGCATTTGCATGCCTCGTGAAAAATTGGGTTTACATATGCGTTTTGCAAATTGCAGCAATATCGCTACACGCGTCGCATCTAACATACTGCTTATATAAATAAATAAATACACCCAGCAGTCGCATACATAATCCACCGCACCACAGGCACACACAAAGTTACATTCTTGTGTTATGGGTATCAGAAACGAAGAACATTTTTCTGTCACTCAAACCCGAAACAAACCTCTATGCGCCACGGAGGCTGTCATAGAAAATAGAAGCTTAAACAAATTATGTTTAATTGTTTCAGCAAACATAGTAAAGGTGGAAGTACCAAATGATGATGTATTGGAGTCTGATGACAATAACTTGTCGGCAGATGATGCTTTCTCTGGAATAGGTGAGCCTATGCGTATCATTTCAATTTATTATTTCGCCTATGCGTAGCAATACAATTCATCCCTCCAATCATAGTAATTAGGGATGAAACGGATAGTGATTTGGCCGGATACCGGATATTTGGCTACCGGATATTCGGCCGCTTATAGCGTTACAATTTGATTTGAATATGCACGCGCGGTTAAGATCGGAAATATTCGAACGCGTTCAGCGTGATCGGCCCGACTCGGTGGCGTTCGAGTGTAATCGCTCATACTAAGTTGTGTGCATTTGTTTCTCAGTTCTTTCGTTGATTATTCCATTGTTTTTCTTTCTATTTAACTTATCGATTAATAAAAAATGTCATGATCAAAAAAAAGATCGCCAATTTGGCAATATTTATAGAGAGTTTAGAACGTAAAGAATTCAACATCTAGTGATATTTGGTATCCAGCCGGATAGTGCGCTAATATCCGGTATCCGGCCGGATAGTAAAAATAGGCCGGATACCGGATAGTTACCGGATATCCGTTTCATCTCTAATAGTAATACTTCACCAAATGAAACACAGAATAGTTGAATATGGTTAGAAAGGCATTAGCCGTGAAATTGTATCAAAACAAAACCTCCACAAATCGAATATAGTAAAGCTTGCAATAGTCAATTTAAAGTATCGATAAAATTATGGAAATATGTCTTTGTTATAAGCCTGGAATTAATTGTATAGATATGCTTAATGGTTTTTCCTGATACAGTTATTTAATTCGTATTATGTCAGTAGACGGAAAATAAATGAGACTACATTATCCAATATTGAAAATTAATTTCAATTTGTATACTACTTTACAAATCATATGTACAATGTGTCTTGTTTCAAGATTTTCAGGTGTGTGTGAGGTATAAACATTTATTATTGGAATGGCACATATGTATTTGTAATTATTATAACTAAATTATGATTTTTTAAGTCAATAGCTTTAGTGGTTTTGATTTTTCATACAATATTTCATTATGTAATCATTTTTGGTTTGTTTATTACTTATGATACAGATTTTTTAACGTCTTGTATTTCACGAAAATGAATACTTAGAACAAATCTTACTGGTTATTGTAGGAATCCAGTTGTCACGACTCACTCTTGGAAATCTATTAACGATACTATCTACCAACATTTTGTTCGCAAGTTGGCGGACCTATGACATTAGAACATAAGGATATGTCGTCAAAGTTATCAAACCTTACTACAATTTAAAATTACTAAAGGATTTGATTAAGTTTTCTTTGTTTAATGACTATGAAAACTGATTTACGAGTATACAAAATCTATAACTACATCGATATTGTTACTATTTACAAGACTACAACACTACGTGACATGTGCCAATTTTCGCTGTTGACATAACAAAAATGAGTCGTATGCATTGCGTAGGAACTTGGCATTTGCGTGCATTGCATGTACGCGTAATAAGCAGTGTACCTATATTTTTGATTTGTCATCGATCCAAGGAATTTCGATAAAGATTGATTTGACAAATCATCCGTTCTGCGGCAGTGATGCTTTTTATGCACCACCTTGCGACGCGTCAAACGCTTGTATTTTACTTCTAACCATATTCATCTGTTCTATGGTACAAACCCATCAGATACATTATTAAACAATATTTAATTACACCGTAGCAGGAAAGCATTTAAGGGGCTTAACAAGGAGTTTCATAATCAAGTTTAGGTTTTATTAACTGAAATCAGGGGGGTTACTCTACTCCGACACGAAGTTCGTATGTTCGGACGTTGAACGTCAACATATAATATAAAGCTTTCCAATTCTAAAAATCTATACTATTCTCCATGAAGCGTTTCATATACTTCGAACTTAATCTAAGATTACGACGTACGGTAGAATATTCGAACATTTTGTAAAGCCTACATAAGCCATATTCGCACAGTTTTACGTACGATGTACGAACATTCGTCGTCCTGTCGCATTACCGAGTATCCCCCCAATATATAAGACGTAGATAAATCCGAAGCTCTTCATCCTATATTAATTCCCTTATAAAACAACTAGTCCAACTTAAATATTGAAATTAATTATAATAGCACACGCAAACGTTACAGAATACGAAGTGCCCATAAAGGATGAAGCGTCCGAGGAGCCGGTGAAGTCGAAGAAGTCGGCGTCGGCGAAGGCGAGCACGTCGCGCGCCAAGAAGCACAAGCTCGGCGACAACGACTACCTACCCCCCTCACGTAAGTGCATAGTGTTATACTTCTAGCGGCGTCGGGTGTGTGTGCACGACCACATATTCCGCGTCTCGATTCGTTTCAATATCCATGTTTCAGCAATTTTATGAAGCTGAAACACCCTCTAGTTATACTTGATCTGTGCATAATTAATGGTCACATAATAATAGGGAAGCATTTAAGATATTTTTGTTCTTTTCTATTCATATAATTTACCATAGTAAAGGTATGTTTATGGTATCTATAATCGTAATCACGCAGTTTTACATATAAAGGTTAATAAGTCCAATTAACTTTACACATGGTGCTCGAAATTCACATTCATCACAGAAAAAGTGATTATTTATACAGTATGTATTCGATGTTAAAAACGTTAGCGTCAGTGATATTTCTTTAATAAAACAAAAATAAATAAGCTTCTTCATTTGTTGGTACTTTTTATCTTTAAATACCCAATACATTTTTCCATTAACATATTATATACTATTTCTGACAGTTTGTTTTTTCAGTACGGTTAAACAATTTGATTTTAATTATAGCACATACTATTTATATAATGTATGTAGCGTGCACACTCACCCACGCCTTTAAACACGATATTGGAAGTGCTGCAATAATAAAAAAAACGATTTAGCATAAATTAATAAATACACCCAACAGTTAAAGACATAAGAATTACGAGAGACTTTTTAGTCGAAAAACACCCAGACCCAAAACCTAAAATACCTGTGAAAGAAATATTAAAAGAATACCTGTGGTCATTCAAACCCTTGTTTCGGTGCGGGGATCGAACCCCCGGCCTTTCGTTTCACATCCAGCGTCTAACTAACTTACTAAAATATAGAGTATATAGCGTAAGAAAGTTAATGTTATAATACCTATTTCATTTGCTTAATTTACTCCATCATTATATCTGATGATACAATTATTAACTTACATGTGGGTCCATATAAGTTTATAACATTGAAAAAAAGCTAAAATACACACCTGGATGATATCAATTGTTATTGACTAACATGTAGGACGTTGGTGAACTAAATATTTTTTATGATTTTTTTTTTTAAATTACAATTTTTTTTATACAAGTTCGCGTTGTACTTTTACACAATATATTGCAGCCACTTCCAATATCTACTGAGAAATTTTCATATTTTCCGTATCCGTAGTTGTATGTCGACGGTATTGCAAAATCACTTATATGAGTAAATTGTACTATCGCATCCTTGTTCCCCGTCACTTTACATGTTCGACACGAGATGGAACTAAGTACATTTAAATAATATATACCATTTAAATACGTATCATATGCATATTGTAAAAATAATTCAGTTAATATATAAATGCTTATGAATTTAATCATATTTTGCTACATTTTTTTTATATCAAATGTCAGTTCGCGCAATTTTATATTATAAATATTTTATTCCAGTCTGTTATTTTGCAATGCTCGTAGTTTTAAGCATCATTCTTTTTTACAATTCAAATTTTTCTTCCTTTTATTATCATCATTTAACTTTGAATTATGGTATAATCGAGATTTACATTGGCTACTATTCAGAAGAAAACTCATTCGATGTAATTATGAGTTTTGCTCTAATCTCTTCGGTATATTCGTTTGTAGGAATAATGAAATACCTCGATACACGATGTTTTCATAGTACGTGACATACTTTCAATCAGAAACTAGAATAAGTCAAGTGACCTGGTCATAACAATCACAATAATATGACACCAGAAATTGATGAACGATCGATTACTGTACACATAAACCATATGCCTCGTCCACACAATGGCCCATCATTGGCTACTAAATGCGATGACGGCCGTTCGGCTATTTTCGCCGATTTTTGGTGACGTCACAACAGGTTGAGCATTGTTTCTACAGTCTATTTGCTAAATTCCAAATTTTGGCGTGACCAGTATTATTGCCCATATCAACTTTGTTAAAATTGTTGTGAGGTTAATAAGGGTATGTTGAATTAAATGCACCACAAAGAGAACTAGTAATTCGTTATACAATGCAAATCGTTTTTTTTTAATTATAACTATAGTAATCCCTTATTTTTATTCTATAATGGGAGTTTACAAAAGTTCCACCTGAATTTGATTTCCCGTAATTGGTGTATTTTCTCAAATATTGACAACTCTGGTAATAATTTGAAACATTATATTAGTGGTTTTTCGGTGTTTGTCGACAGATATCGGTAAATTAGAGTGATAATCGAAAGAGAATACCCATCATCACCTGTCATCGTGGCCGATCCGTTTACTCTGGATTCACTATTTGGTCCACAATGACAGGCGCACATAATAAACTTTTAAAATAATTACGGACGATACGCGTAGAGACGTGTTAAAACGGCTTGGTGGATTGAGTGATTGTTAGCGGCGTGAATGACAATTTCAGTAACGTTTTATTTCTTTTTTCTGAATGAAACGGCACACGATGTTATAGCTGACAGTCAAGTAAACTCTTTAAAATTATTATAACAAAATCTAAACTTATTTCATCCAATTAATTTATTAATTAAAATTTTAAATTAATTTCCACCAAAGCAGTATTATTTCATCTGCTGATCGCGGGACGCTGAGACTTACCGAAACATGTCAAATTGACAATTGACACTTCTGAAGTTATTCCTTGTGCAGTCGTGCGTTTTACCGCGAGTAGAAGCTCTGCGTTTAAACTTTTATTAAGCCAATTGCGTATGCGCGATTCACTGGGAATTGAATTATGTTTTTATAGGTCCAGCAAAATCTATTTTCTTGTAAGACTAAATAAATCATCAAACATTGATGTCATCGTCATGTTAGATGAAGTCAAGTTAAGTCGACGCCACGCACTTGTGAATAGAGGACTGACGGCCTTAAGCCCTAAAATTAAAAATTATGGAAAACTTGACTGAGTAGTTACTATTATATACACGAAGGTTATATCATTTCATTGATTGAATTAATCTATTTCATAATTTTATCAAACCAATATAAAATTGAATACCTGTCATACATCATTTTTGTTGGTAAAATTACTTAGTTCTAAAGAGAAAATATTTATAAAATGAAGCTTTTTTACGAAGATTAGCAGCAGCAAGCCTACCAGAACGTAAGGAGAATATTTATTTTTAGAATAAAATCCTTAGGATATGAAATTATTGAGTTGATAAAACGACTAGGAGTCAAATATTGATTGCGTGCGAATGACAAGACTTAAACTTATATCGAGTGTATCATGCAATAATGTCAATATTACTTGTACCCCCGGAGTCCATAAATTTCGTGTAATAGAAATATTTGCGTCCCATATGAAATGTCCCCATGCATCGCCATTGGTTCGTCAGTACTTGACAGTATGTGTCAAGCAGCGAAAGTGTCGGCGCCGTGCCTCCGGAGTACAATCTTATTGAATCGTATTCTTTAAATTACAATTGTTAATTCAACTTGTATCAAAGGTCTTACCGGAATGAAACGCGTTGTGCCAACAAATTAGTATTGAACATGAAATATTTTTAAGTGATGCCAACTAAACACAAATTGACTCTTCGTACTTATTGTTCGGTTAGAAGTATTATTTTGAGCTACCACCATTGACGAAAACGAAATTGTAGGTAGAATTATGATGATGTTCCTTCTCAGCGATGATATTAAAACTCATTTAAACCATCTTTATGATATTGTAAATATTGGTTTTATCCTTACATATTTTTATTGATTCGCACAAATCAACTTTGCCAATACCTTTGCCTTTGCAGATGTCAATCCCATACATTTGAGATGGATTTGACATTGTTTAAGTATGACGTGGATTGACATTTTCAAAGGAAAATAGGTATAGGCATAGTCAGTTTGTGCAACTCAACCTTAGACGTTCAAATTTTCAGGAACTATGCACTAGTTGAATGACACAGTCATCTTGTGAATGTATTTCAATTTTTGATGATGTTTTAAATATGTTATACCCTACAACAACGTTATAGACTACAAAACCCAATTATCATGATATTCAGATCGTAGTTTTAATTAATATTGTAAACGACTGAAATAAACCACTTCGAAAATATTTTGGTTGAATTATAAAAAAGTTAAGCAAGGTCTTTTTGTAAAGTGACTACGGCTGTTGCATTGCGTCAATACTTTATTGATTATAATTGTCATTTCTGCCATTTTATATGATGTGGTGATCCCCGCAACGAAGGACAGATCTTAAAAGAAGTAGCCCAACAGTGGCATTCGCTTAAACTTGAAACGGGCAAAGAACGAGCTCCGAAAAATGAAGACATAACTAATGCTAGAAGATATAGAAAAGACGAAGATAATTGAGATGTCGTTTCTGTTGTAGGACTGAACGAGTCGAGGAAACGGAGAAACAGATCGGACGAAAGCGCCACTCCAGAACGAGTTGAGCACAGAGTCAATCTAACAGCAATACTCCAGTATTCTAATGCGAGCCCTTTTAGGGATAAGACCATACGCGGCTTTTCATGCCTCTATTGTGCCAAGGCGTTTCCAACCATTGACGAGCTTCGACGCCATACGGCACAACAGTCTGAGAAAAACAAGATAAACTCTATCATCGACTACAAATTAAGTTATAATCCTATAAAAGTTGACATCACCAATCTATGCTGCACCGTTTGCAATCTGGGGATGAAAGACCTCAACGAACTGAAGGATCATCTCGTGGCGACCCACAACAAGACTATTTATAAAAATATAAAAGACATTATTTTACCGTTCAGGCTCGAGGACGGGCACAACTTCACTTGCGTCGTGTGTTCCGTTGTGCACATATCTTTCAAAAACCTTTACCACCACATGAGCAGTCACTACCGAAACTATTGCTGCAACAAGTGCGGGGCGGGGTACATCACTATAGCGGCGCTGCGCAAGCACGGGAAGACTCACGCGCAGGGCATATTCCCTTGCGAGTACTGCGAAAAAACCTATACGTCGTTGACAAAGAAGAGGAATCATGAAAAGGGTGTCCACACAGGAGGATGGTTAAGGAACAAGTGTCCTCACTGTCCCGAAGTGTTTGTGAGCTATTACGATCGAAGTGAGCATCTAGTGAAAGTGCACAACCAAGCTCCAGTAGTGCACGCTTGCAACGCTTGCAATAAGACCTACAAAAAGAAATTCGAACTGAACAGACATATAAAACATCATCACTTACAACAAAAGAGTTACTTCTGCGACAAATGCAATGCCAAGTTCTTCTCAAAACGCGGACTAGCGGATCATTTGTCGAGACACGACGGCATTGAAATGTGCGCGTGTGACGTGTGCGGCAAGTCCTTCTCGCGGCTGAGGATATTGAAAGAACACTTGAAGAGTCACGAGAACGACAAGCGGTATCAGTGCGAAGTGTGCAAAAAGACTTTCATGCAAAAATGTAGTTTGAAGAGCCATGTACGCTTGCATCAGGATGACCTTGACATATTTAAAGAGTTTGATGACGTCAAGCACCTGATAGACGACCGAGAGATGACGTTAAAAGAGATTGCCGTGGAGAACAGAAAGAAGGAACAGGCCGAGAAGCAAAAAGAGTTGTTTGCGTAGTATATGGTTTATAAACTCGAGTGCAGAAACAATAATTACCTTAGTTGCTTATGGACATTGCAATATTTACAAACTTACTGTGCCCTAAATCTATGTGAAATAAATTGTAAAAAGTTGAACATACCCTCAAATTATAGAATATTGCTATGTTCTATGAAATGAGAAGTTCAATTGAATTACATGTTAAATAAGAAAAGTTATATTATGCAAAAATATTATTTATATACAGATTGTGAAAGAATTGCCTATAGTGCTGAAAATAACTTACAAGTTTTTTAATATTCTTTTAATTTTTGCTTTAGAAGAAACATTTATAAAAGTGTGCAATAAATGATATTTACCGAGGACAAATCCATAGGGATGAATTTCTCAAATCTATTTTACTCCGTGCCTTAAAAAGCTATAATCGTTGCTTCTTGTAGACAATTTCAAAAATTATTCAGTCTGGATAAATTAGGCTGAATGATTGTTGACCCGGATTGTTCTATCATTCTAACTTAAACGGCTGATTGGTCAGGTAACAGTGCTAATATTATATAAACGAAATTTATTCGAATTTGTGGAATCTGACGTAGACGCTTAGACTTTTCTGCTTCGAACATGCGATGTCATGAACCCGTACTTTTAACGCTGGTATAATATAATTAAAATCAATGTTGCTGTTGTGAGTTTTACAACTACCTCCGATATGTGATTTGGAGTACTTCAACGTGAGGCAGCGAGTAGGTGGGCACAACGAAAGCTTAAATAACACAAGCTTATTTTAAGAATGTACTCTCATATTTAGTATTCACCGTCTCATTTAAATGCATATATCGGCTTTATAAAAAAATGTATTAAAGATTTATTTTCACACTTGACATACATAGAGCTTATAATGAAATAATAGAAATTATATATTTTTACCCGAATCTATATAAGTTTTAAAACGTAGACTGAAAGTTTTGAGTATAGGCGAAACTGGTGTAATTTCTAAACATAAATTTTAATTTTACCTGCATCATAACTACCAGCAATAATAATAAAATAATGAATATGTACGCGGGGTGTAAACTCACTTGGTACCTATACACAAGATCGACAGCATTTGCCGCAGCGCAACATATCAGTTGTGACAGCCATTCGAATTCGAGTGAATTATACTATGAATTATTTTTAATAAATAAACCTGGGCCCCTAAACAAATATCACTTTTCTGCCTGCGGAAAAATCAAATGTATGGAAATGACATTTGGCAGTCACGTGACTTCTGTTCAGGCGTTCACGCTACCAGAGAAGTGAAATTTGGCTAGGCCCCCTGTACGATTATTTAAAATCTGTATAATTTCTTTCTGTGGGTGCATATCGTGTCCATATGGGCTATAGGAAAATATAAATTATATCCAGTTTGGGCTGTACTCTAATATTTATAAGTTAGTATTGAATCTTTGAAATGTACAATGGACAGTTGAGTTGAATAAAATGTATGATAAAAAAATAAGTTTTTTTGTTTATTATTTTATTATCCAAAAAACGATTATAATAGTGAAAACATGTTGTGACATAATATTTCATGGTAGCAAGAACGTACAAAGTTATAATTATGCGTATTTACGAATACATGAGTTTTGGAACACTAAATACCCGAACACCTAACAGGGAATACTTGTTCGTGAAGTTGAAATGTTCGCTTTAGCGGAAACCTAAGCCGTATTAATACTGTTGAAGAGTATGAATCCTGTGTAATGTTAGAACTAAAGTATAAAAGAAAATTACGGCGTGTGAAAAAAACTATTTTCTCTTTTATAGGCAAAACGGGAGCGACAAAAAAACGGAAACGCAGAGTAAAGGAGGAAATAGAGGATAATATGCCTCTGAATAAATTATTGTATCGCGAAAAACACGTTCCCGAAATGAAGAAGCAGTGGCACAATCTGACGACGTTGCTCAAGTATTCCAACGCGACGCCATTCAAAGACAGAAATGACGCCGGCTACATATGCGCGTACTGCTACAAGACTTATCCCGATCCCGACGCGTTGAGGAGCCACACGCAGAACGATCACGTCAAAGAGAAGCCCACTTACAAAGCCGGCTCAGGCATGGCCAGCTTCGTCGCTTTCCTTGATGTGGTCGACCTGAAATGCACGGTTTGCGACCGACCCATGGAGGACATCAAGACTCTGACCGAGCATCTAGTAGCAGATCATGATAAAAAATACTATCTCGGAATTACAGACTACTTCCAGCCCTTCAAATTGACCAACGAACAACAAATCAATTGCTGCCTCTGTAATGAAGTTTTCCACAACATGAAACTTTTAATGCAGCATATGAACGTTCATTACCGGAACTTCATTTGCACTATTTGTGGAGCGGGTTTCGTTAACAGTTTTAGGTTAAATCGTCACGAGACCACGCACGGAAAGAAAAAAACGAGCTATCCATGTCGACATTGTGGACAAGTGTTCGCAGCGGAGTCAAAGAAAAAAGCTCACGTGAATACGGAACACAAAGGCATAGCCGGGGACAGCGTCTGCCAGATCTGCAAAGCGAGGTTTAAGAACTACTATCAGAAGACGAGGCATATGATACAGGTCCACAATGCTGAAGGGATAAAATGCGACATGTGTGAAAAGAGGTTTAATTTGAAATCAAATCTGATGTTGCACATGCGCAGCGTGCATTTGAAAGAGAGGCCGTATGAATGCTCGGTGTGCAGCATGGGATTCTTCATCAAGAGACACATGCTCGGCCATTACATGGCAACTCACACCAACGAGAGGAAGTTCAAATGCGAAGTATGCGGGAAGGCGTACGCGACACAGAACAGCAAAAGGAAACACATGAAAAAGAACCATGGAATTACAAGGAACACTGTCATGCTACAGAATATACAAAAGTGAAGGAGGGACTTCATTTCACACTAGGCATAATACTTAATAATATTTAATAATGGCGATATATTTGTGAAAACGGCGACCAACTCGATTACAAACTATGTGTTTAATACAACCATAATAAAGATGACTCAGTTATAGATAAACATTCAATTGATAAGTTGGAAAAAATCCAAAAATTAAATCTATAAAGTACAGCATTAACCAATCAATGTAATAACATAACTACAATTTCATAAAATATTTTATTTTTACTCTCTCATAAAAATATGTCATAGTCGCCATGACGGATGACGAAATTATGTAAATCCCTTAATAAATAGTAAAACTTGAGTGTTGAAGTTCTGAAACTAGAAACAACTTAATATATTTTTCAAAAAAGAGCTTATATCAATGCACTCTGTCCTGGAGTTGTTATACTACTTGCTAAAATAATGCGATAAAACACTTTATTAACTGTGCAAATGTTTATGAAATGTACATGGTAATACGTATGATCAAAATGAAACTTCACAAGGTTTGCTAAAAAATATTTGTTATGTTGCATCTTTTGCATAATTAAAAAAGGCAATTAATAATTTAAATTTCTGATATAAGAAATGTCTGGTGAAGTAAAAAAATACAATAATAATTTTGTATAAGAATCAAACGTGTACACGTTTAATAAAAATGTGACACGAAATGCGTCAAGCCAGATATATGGGCTATGTGCCAAGCGTGCATCGAAATATATAAACGAAAAATATACAATTATTTTAAGCTACAGTTTGCTTGTAGCAATAACTTGGAATCTGTATGGACTATGGACATAATGTTCGCGTGGGTGAATAGTCAGGAATTTAGTATAGTTATACTTGTTGTGTGCCCTGTACGCTGTGATGTATCAATGTGTTGTCTGTATCAGGCTTAATTTATTATATTTATAAACACTAATAAAGACATTTTATTTATGCCACTCTCACTATTCAAGAGTAGAATTCTATTATTATTGTTTATCGTGCTGTGCGTAAAATCGAAGTAGTGTCTCTTTAATCGTGATAATGTTAACATTTTAAATAACTGTAACCGTGTGAACACCGCGCTCCTAGTGTATGTTCGTTCAAGTTAGATCTGTATGTGCGAACAACTAACTGTCAGATTAGCCTAGTCTGGATGCAATTATTTTTTCGTGTATTCGGCTTCTCTACTCCAATCGTGTTAATTCATTTTTTAATAATTTTCTCCTTACATTAACAATCAAGGGATGCAGTTTCAGTAAAGCACATTTTAGTGGTGACCGCCTCCTCGACTAAATTTCATCACAATTTGTTCAGTGGCTTAGACGAGAAAACCACACAGAAAGGCAAAATTACTTTCGTATTTACAATATTAGTTAATATTACTTATAGATGACGCAATCTTGAATTAGTATGTACACCATGCCAAAGGGAACTTTTGTGCAACTTGACATACTATAAATACAATAATCATATTTAATATAAAAATGTCAATATATAAGAATACTTGTTACATATTCTTCAGAAAATGAGCAATAATTATCTTTCGTTAATAAAGCTAAGTCAGTCATGAGTACCTATGTTTAACACATAGTTTTCTTTGTAGGTGTCGGCGTAACGTTTATAAATAATAATTCCAATCAAAGCGGAGTTATTAAAAAATACCACAAATTCAAAGATTGGACTATAACTGTCACGAGAAAGGATATTGAACCCCAAAAACCCATGCTTACGAAGACGCGGAGAAATAAAATCAGATCAGATCGACGCGAAATAGATAAACATTTACACAACGTTAGAACAGTTCTTCTTCATTCGAATGCGACCCCGATTCGATGCTACAGTGGTGCGAGCTATGAGTGCTTTTTCTGCTCGGAGCGGTACCTGCAAGCTCAACACCTTAAGCTGCATACGCTTAAAGAACATAATATTGATAGTGTGAAAAATGAATTTATGAAAGGAAGCCCTTTAAGCTCCTACATCGTAAAACTGGACATCACAGGGCTGGTTTGTCAGATATGTTCGGCTGATATAGATACATTAGAAAAATTAATGGAGCATTTGGCAATAGAACATGAAAAGCTTTTGTACAATGATATAAAAAGTCACGTACTGCCATTTAAATTTAGTGGAGGTGTTTTAAAATGCGCAGTTTGTCCGAATAATTATGGAAGCTTCAAACTACTCTTGGAACATATGAATAATCACTACAGAAATTTCACATGCAGCGTGTGTAACGCTACTTTTGTGAACAGCCGCACACTCAGAGCCCACATGAACAGACACAAAAAAGGGGATTTTGGATGTGAATATTGTGATAAAGTGTTTGATACTCGCACAAAAAGAGCCAACCATGAGAAGCATGTTCATATAGCGGATCAGAGAAGAAATAAGTGCCTACACTGTACAGAGAGGTTCGTGAGCTACAGTAAGAAGATGGAGCACATGGTAGCGCAGCATGGAGTCCAGCCTCTTGTGTTGCGTTGTATGGCGTGCGAACAAACTTTCCGCTACCGTACTCAACTAACAAACCACACAAAGAAATATCATCTGATGGAGCGCCGCCACGAATGCGATCACTGCGACATGAAGTTCTTCAAGAAACACGAATTAGTAAAGCATATGGTGAAACATTCGGGCGTGAGGAAATATCACTGCGACGTATGCGATAAAGCGTTCGGAAGAAAACACACATTACGTGAACATCTTCGTATTCACGCTGACGATAGAAGATTTAAATGCCAGCATTGCGAGCAGGCGTTTGTGCAGAAATGCAGCTTGAAAAATCACACACGGTCCAAACACGGGGAGATTACCTAAACTCAAAAATGTGGTTTGGCAGCATATTAGTTTGTTGAACCGGCGAGGCCATAAGTTCAAATCCCAGGTCTGCTAAACTCATATGACAAGGAAATTGATTGCGCTAAGTTGCCACTCTTGGACCATAAACAAACTGGGCAAAGTGTCGGTGTCACTACTAGCATCTCTGTTTACGTCCTTAAGAGTACGCGCAGGGATGTACTCGTATGTATTGGGGCGTAATCTACTTTTGCTATACTAATAATATTAAAACTGAATCTAAATAATGTATGACATTTTATGGATTGAATAAATATTTTCATTTGATTTTATTTTTAATGAATAAAGAGAATTGCAAAGTGCGTGGTGGCCTGTTGGTAAACGGACCAGACGCGGCTGCCAACATGTTCACGGTGGTCGCGGGTTCAAATCCCAGGGCACACCTCTGACTTCGGAGTCATGTGTGTATTCATAGTCATTCACCACGCACTAAAACGGTGAAGGAAAACATCGTGAGGAAACCTGCATTCCATAGCGGTTCATAAGAATTTCTATGGTATGTAAGTCCGCCAACCCGCACTAGTACAGCGTGGTGGACTATATGGCCTAACCACTCTGAATCGTACTTTCGATTGTAGAGTAGGCCCGTGCCCTGCAGTGGGACGTATATGGGCTGATACAAAGAAAATATAATAGGGGAAAAGATATTGGCCCTTCGGTAATCTTACTCACTAAACGAATTTGTGATAGCAGTCTTCACTTTATGTTGTGAAGGATAAACCTCCACTTTAATTTTCAAACATGGAGCGAAATTTACTGTAGTTATGTTTCTGATGGCAAGACTATAATGTCGGAAATATTTTCTACTAAGGAAACACAAAGATATACATCACTATACAATCAGATGAGCTGTGAGGATGGAAAACCATGCACGCTGACTTGCTGGCGGCTGATGTGAAACGGTGCGATGCTGGACTTAAAGTGTTGTTTATGACACATTTGCCATAGAACAATAGTTTCAAAAGAATTAGGCGTTATAGGAAAAGCCTATGCGGGTGCGGAGTCGAAAGGAAGTGTAACTTTGAAGCTTATAGAAAACAGTCTAGGCGGGTTCGAAATGCAAAAGTAATTCATTGCGATGTGCCGTATGCAAATGCTGCAGATTTCATTACCCTATTAAATATGTATCTACCCTATCGAAAATATACATTGAACAGTGAAATTTAATGTGAATTATTATGCAATCTCATCATATAACTGTAAATATTGAATGAGGCGGTGATTTGCTATATGTTATAAAAATGCATACGTGAGTACACATGCGTTTCATGGCAATGGCTTGTTAGGTTTTAATTAGTGTTGGTACATTGTTCATAACATACATATGTTACAATAGATTATTTAGGGCTTTGTTGGCAGTGATGATCTATGATTTTAAAATAAATAATACTTAAATGATGCTACTCTTCCTTTTATTACCATTAATTACTTAAATATAACGTTTTATACAAATCGGAGAGCAGACTGCACTGTTAAACATGAAAATGCATGATAAACCCTGAAATATAATAATCGACTACTTTTTTATCATAAAAAAACAGCTGAAGATCGAAAACTGAGCATTATAATTTTCTCCACAGGTGCCAGACGGAATCGTCCTCCCAATAAGAACGATAAAGAACATGTTGAATCATTAGAATTAAATGCACCAAAAAATAAATCTTTTACGAAAGTAAACAAGCACGATAAAAACGAGGTGAGGGAGATTTTAAAACACCGTCATAATGTCAAAACTACACTGCAATATTCAAACGCGACTCCAATTCACAGTTTTGGCTCCACGGAATACAGCTGTTACTATTGTTCCGAACAGTTTTCCAAAGCATTTGATCTTAAAAAACATATTTTGGGAAATCACGACGAAAAGGAGAGAATCTCCTACTTGCAAAACAGCACAATGAAAACATTCAGAGCTCGATTGGACATCACCTCATTGAATTGTAGTTTATGTGGACATTCCACAAATAATCTAGAACTTCTTATGGACCACTTGACTAAAATACACGACAAGAAAATATACAAGGACATAAAGAACCACATCATAGTATTTAAATTTGAAGATGAGAATATTAAATGCGTTTTTTGTTCTCAAGAGACGAGCACATTGAAACGCATGCGAGAACACTTAAATATTCACTATAGAAATTATGTTTGTGACGACTGCGGAGCAGGTTTTGTTAACCGAGAACATCTTTCAATCCACTTGAACACACACAAACTTGGCACGTTCAAATGCGAACAGTGTGAAAAAGTTTTTGATACACTAATGAAGAAAAAGTCTCATGAAAAATCTGTCCACTTGCTGTCACATTTGCTGCTTAAATGTAATTACTGCGGCGAGAAGTTTCGTAATAACCAACGCAAAAGCGATCATTTGGTCGAAGTTCATGGGTTGCAACCGCGAATTTTCAAATGCGGAGCGTGTGACAAAACATATAAAAGTCCTAACTCGCTCAATGCTCACACAAAAAGAGACCATCTATTGGAGAGAAAACACAAATGCACTAAGTGTGATATGAAGTTTTTCCAGAATATTCAGTTGAGACAGCACATGGTTAAGCATACGGGGTCAAAGGACTTTAAGTGTCAAGTATGTGCGAAATCATTCGGAAGGAACCAAACTCTTACTGAGCACATGAGGATGCACAACAATGACAGGAGGTTTAAGTGTGACCATTGCGGACAGGCATTTGTACAGAAATGTAGTTGGAAGGCGCATGTCAAGAACAAACATGGCGGAAGTGTGTAAAATTTCGAAGATTTTTAATAGCACATTATAATTACTATGGGCCCCCAGCTTGCCGAGTCAGCGCTGTAAGGAGACGCAATTATCTTGTCATTGAGCTCAACCGGATCTTGGATCTCATTTATACGTGGAGTTCCAGGAATATGGTCGAGTTCAATGCCAAGATAAAACAGGTGTGTGCCGTGCAAAACATCCCCGTTTATTACCCTCTCCAATCTTCAGGGTGTTCTCTTCTCAATGCGGAATGACCTGAATATCCTCGGCGTGAATATCGGCCGTGAACTTTTTATTATTGCGCTGAATGACAAGACGAGGCATGCAATACAACAACACATTTACACTGCTGTTTGGCGGGAAAAACAGACATTGTCTTAATCCAAGGAATCAATCCGAGAGCGTAATATCTGCCACATTACGCAGAGTTGGAGACCTGTACAGAGTGGCATGGGAAGCTATAGCTTGATGGTAAAAACAATCTCGGCGCGAACCAAAAGGTTCGCCAAATCTATTTGTGCCTCACTGTCAGGCTTTAAGATAGTTTGCCGTCATGCGTGTTTTCTTCCTTAACTTTCTTTTATAAACTTGGATCCTTCCGCCGCAGCAGTGAAGAAGCATCTTAACAAACCTGTATGATTCTTTTGAATAGCATGGGATCGCCGTCTGATGCCATTCGATACTTTGTATGGACAGCGTTTGCGTTTACCAATTAGGTGCAGTGCAGTCATTATGCCATGCCGTACCGGTTAAGAAAATCTTTGATTACACGTTTAATAAATATGGACATTCAAGTTAACATTGTAATGAAAATAATTTTAGTATTTGGTCAGCCAATGGGAGGTCAAGAGCTGCATCCCTTAAGCATTACGATATTAATATTTTGAAAAATAGCACCAGTATTTCCACTAAATAGAAACGAAAGGAGCTTCAAATACATTAGACGACTTAAATTCCATTTCAAACGAAAACTTAGCAAACGATTTAGCCTCATAGTTTCCCACCTTGGACCTTTGCACAAAGGACGGGAGATCAAGAATGCCTTCGGGAATGTGTTGGCAATTTGCGAACATGCCAGTGTGTCATTTTTTTGACGCCGTTATGCCAAATGTTGCTTAAAGAAGCATTCAGGTATTAGACAACAATTAGTTCAAGGTCCGCATAAAGTTGTCTTCGCTCGGTCAGTCCACCTAGTAGCGTAGGAAAAAAATACAGTCCTGTCAGTAAACGCGAATAAAAAGTAAACCCCGTTTAGACTAAACAGTATAAATAAATGAGGTAAGAGTTTGGAGTGAAATAATAAGAGCACTTACTTTCGATAAATATAGCTAACTGCCAAAACATAAACAGAATCTATTCAAATTGGCAATTCGAGGAATTCAGTAAGGGGGTGGGAAGAATACAACAAGCTTGTAGAAACTGTTAGGATTGTGAAGCTTTTTGTAATGATAAAAATAATTATAGAAATAAGGTGGTTAGATATAATTGTAGAATATAAATTTATGCATATTTAGTTAAATAATAAAACACGTATACTGTGTGAATTAAATATATATATAGTGGAATAATTACAATAATTGTACATAACACGTAACGTGTACCGTGGGTAAATGGCAAAATAAATTATATTCAACTAATAGGAAAAAAGGTTTCAATACTATAATAATATAAATAATATACTCTATGGTATTGTCATCGCCTGGAAATTTCTAATATTGAACATAAAACCTTGTTGGTGTCTAATGGTTATACATAATATTTAGTCATACATACATAGGTACATAAACTCACTTCTTTATCCCAGAAGGGGTAGGCAGAGTTTCAACAAGCAACCAGGACACTTACGTTTCGGCTCGTGTGTTCAGTCCCACGATGTAATAGGGGGCAAGTCTATCGCCATACCGGGCACGAATTACTGACTCCAGACTAATAAGGTTATATTTAGTACTGAAAAATGTCTTAAAGCGGGTCAAGCAATCCTTGGTAGAGCAGAATCTTTCGGGCTCGTATCATCGACTTGTTGTATGATTGTACTTAATATATCCAGATATCAGGCATCAGTATGGAGTAGTGGGTTTCGTCTAAGCTTAAATTTAATTTTATTAATCTTCAATAGTAGGTATAACGATTAATGTTTCCGTCTGAAACACGAAAGAAAGAAAAGAAAAAAGGCATACACGTTTTCATGCTGTTGGCAAAATATTAGGAACAGATTTCTCTTTTCACATTTATTATATTGGACATATCAATACTATTATTTTACGAGTAAGTATGTTGTTAATATTATAAAAACATATTTCAATAATGCGTTAAATAGAGAAATACAGGGGCCCTACTATGTTCATCCGAACGAACGAACGAACAAAGTTGGGCCCTACTATATTCATCCGAACGAACGAACGAACGAAGTTTGAAACTTCGGACGATCGAAGTTTATATACGATACGAATGCATCTACTCTGTAAAAGTTCGAAGTTGTATAACGTAAATCGTAACCATAAGTCAATTACGACCATAAGTATATGTAGGTACATTCGTATCGTATATAAACTGCGATTATCCGAAGTTTCGAACTTCGTTCGTTCGGATGAATATAGTAGGGCCCAATTTCGTTCGTTCGTTCGTTCGGATGAATATAGTAGGGCCCCTGTTCCTAATATGTTGACCACAGCATGACAACCACGCACTCGCCCACTAAAAACCCGTAGATGATCTATACTATAATTTTGATGAATCAACATTATTTTCAACCTCTGCTGTAAAATGCAACCTGAAACACTTTAAATTATGCACGGCCCTGCGGCCGTGTGTAATGTGCGAGTATAGCTAGGGGAGGGCATTGTGGGGCAATGCCCTACCTTGAAATCACAATGCCCTATGATGCCATATGGAAGTTCAACCATCTATGTTAGTATACTTGGTAATTGGTTTAGAAGTCCTTGCTTCGAGGGCAGATCAATTATGATATTCTTTTACTTCCGCCCTACCTGTAACCAAGGCTGCCCTACGTCAAATTCGACTCTAGCTACGGCTCTGAAATTATGTATTATTTAATTGTGAATATTTACCTGTTCATCTATAACATATTATGTTAGACTGTGTGTTATCAGTGACAAATATCTTATATTAAAAAATAAATGTTTCTCAATGTGATTTCATAATTATAAAATGTTGAAATTTTTCAATGCCTACATTATTCACTCGATCTACATTTTAAGTTTATGAGAATAAAATATTTAACTTTAGTAACTGCGTATACATGTGGTTTGAAAATAACAATCGACCGCTGTTACAATAATTGTAAAACTCTTTTTTTTTACATTATGAACATACCATTCACTTGATGGTAAGCAATACGACCACTCATGGACAGTAGAAAAACCAAACAGGACCATGAATTACAAAGCTTGTCATTCCATTGCGCTTACCAACCTGAGACATAAGATGTTAAGTTTTAATATGTCCAGTAGTTACTATAGCTAGAATGTCCTTCAAAATGAAACACAACAGTGCATTTACACTGCCATTTGGCGGGAGGTGCATTGCGGTTGTGCATACCCAGGCGGCCTCTGACTTGTGAGAGATCGACAACCTACCACTAGTAACTTCAAAATAAACTGTTGTAAATACTGTGTGCGCGGTATTATTCCAATACCCAACACGCAACAGTCACATACATAGGCCTGACCCCACACTATGATCGAGTCTTGTGTTGTGGGTATCAGGAACTTCGAGAGACTTTTCGATCTCACAAACACCCAGACTCGAAATAACTATTTGTGGGCCGCACAAACATTTCTCTCGGTGCGGGGATCGAACCCGCGGCCTATCGTTTCACAGGCAACGTCTAACCGACTGTCAAATGTATAGTTCACTAAGGATGTTTGTAGGTAGAAATTGACGGTTTTGTATAAAACTAAAAGATCTTGTTACCCTTCTGGAATACAGAGTGCACAGATTAAATTTTCGCAGTCTCTCGTCACATGATTGCAATTTATGCTTCAACCCAAATTTGGTTACCAGGCGTTTTAGGAAACGTCTTTTTACGGATTCCAGGTTATCATTATGCACTTCGTAGCGAGGTGTGCACAATACGTTATGTTACTTTTACTATTTGTAACTAATCTATACCTTATCTATCTTGGAAGATATACAGTGTATATCAAGACTGTTACCGAAAACGAAGCACGGTGGTAGTTTTAGTGACTTCAGACACAATGCAACTCAACATTTTGCAAAAAAAAAAGCGACGAATTTTTATGACTTATTTTTTTTCTATCGATGTATTTTGGTGGTACAGTACATAGTTTTTTTCTAAAATAATAGTGCACACAGTTTTATTTTTAAGGACACTATGGTACGTAAGGGTTTCAATTATTATTTTAGTAATAACTATGGATTTACCAACCAAACACGATGATATTTAAAAAATCACAAAAAATATCGCGCTAATTTGCGTTTTTTTTATTGCAATCAATAGTGAGACGAGCATGTCGTTCGCCTAATGTTAAGCGATACGACCACTCATAAACAGTAGCAGAACCAAACAACACCTTGAATTACAAAGCAATGCTTGGCATTCCACTGCGCTGGCCATCCTGAGAAATAAGATGTTAAGTCTCAATATATCAAGTAGTTACTCTGGCTATAATGCCCTTCAATCCGAAACACAACAGTGTATTTACACTGCTGTTTGACGGAAGAAATAGACATTGTGGTGGTACCTGCCCAGATGGCCTCTCACATATTATGAGAAACCTACCACCAGTAATTTTTAGTTGTACCTACTGTGTTTGTAGTCACTAAAACGACCACCCGGTTTCGTTTTCGGTAGCAGTATTGATATACCCTGTATGAGAACTGTAATAGTGAGAATGAGTAATTGTTATTTTCTTTAGCTTTAAAAGTCACCGCAGTCAATTCAACAGCTTTGTACAATTTAAATCCCACCAAAAACATTTTCATGTAAAATGTTGCGAAGACGATACTATGGTTCACATTGCCAAATCGTTATAAAACCTCATATAGAGCTTCTTAGTCTGCACGCCTTATCTCTACAAAACCTAACTTCACAAACTCTATGCTTAAGTCAAAATATGTGGCTTGGTCGTATCGTTACTACAAGAACACATATAAACGCAATTTAAATCGGAAATATATTGATTTCCATGGACTCTACATACATTACGTATTATAAGTGAGTATTCATTTTAATGCAAAGATTAATGGTGGTGATATTCAAGCGTAAATTGCCTAAATAATATGAATAATACTTCAAGTATTATACATGTACAATTTTAAATTACAATCCTGGTAATATATGGAGGTGACAGTTTGTGTGTTTATTACTTCTTCACGCTCAAACGGCTGGTCCAATTATGATTAAATATGGTATGGAGGGAGCTGATGCCCGATTTTTATCCCGAAAAATGTAGTATTCCTGTGATGTGAGCTAGCTATATTTGCCACTTTATCTAACCAAGTTATGGGATGGCATAGAATATAGGGCGTATGATATAATAGGTCAGGATTGCATGCTTTAAATCTTAGAACAGCTAAGACTGGACAGGACGGGACGGGAAAAGCAGTATAAAGAACGGTTGTTACGTTAAGTTTAAATATAAACAGTACGCGAAATTATATTGCGTGTCTGATGTGGACTGGGCTCAAAAAGCATCTGTACCCGGGCGAAGCCGGGTCGAGCCGCTAGTATTTTAATAATATTAAATGAGTACATTTCGGGATATATCTTAACAGTACAGTTGTGTGTTTTCTTTGTAGGTGGGCTACCAATACAAAAAGGACATGAAAACATTAAGGCAGTAACAAAGACCAATGGAAATTTTGAAGATGTTATGATCTGTAAAAGCGAAATATTTTTACAACGAAATAATATTAGAGAAATTTTGCTGTGTTCGAACGCGACGCCCATCCGGCGGTACATGGGAATTGGATACACGTGTTGCTACTGCGACGAGCAATATCCGCAGGCCGCGCAACTCAAACAACACACTCTCAACTCACATACTGATGTGTACCAAGCAAACTTCATGACAAGCATGAGCATATATGAATTCGTCATCAAGTTGGACATCACTCATCTGCGCTGTACAGTTTGTGACACTCGTATGGACTCTTACAACGACTTAATAAATCATTTAATTGAAGTCCACAAAAAAGTGATCTATACCAATATTAAAAAACGTATATTACCGATTAAGTTTAATAATGACGCGCTGCAATGTGACATATGTGGCACAGAGTTTAATCACTTGAAGTTTATGACGACGCACATGAACACGCATTTCAGGAATTACATATGCAAAGTGTGCGACGCTGGCTTCATCACGCACTGCGCTCACAAGATACACCTCGCCATCCACAATGTCGGGGAATTCCAATGCCACCACTGCTCTAAAGTATTCAGTACGTCCCTTAAGAAGATGTATCACGAAAGACGAGTCCACTCTGACGTCTTACGTCCTAACAAATGCGGTTACTGTTCGGAGCATTTCAAAGATTATCATAAAAAGCTGGCCCATCTGTATGAGGTTCATGGCATCTGTCCAAAAACTTTCTCGTGTCTCGCCTGCGACAAGTCTTTCACTTCACAGAAGATGCTGTCTCTTCATACCAGCAGGGACCATCTGATGCTTCGTCCTCATAAATGTACTGAGTGTGACAAAACTTTCTTCAGAAAAAAGTGTTTGCATAACCACATGATAAAACATTCTGGAGAACGAAACTTCCAATGTGACGTGTGCCACAAGTATTACGGGATGAAGAAAACTTTGATAATGCATATGAGGATACATATGAATGATAGAAGATATAAATGCGAACATTGCGGACAAGCTTTCGTGCAAAAATGCAGCTGGAAGGGACACCTGAGAAACAAGCACAGAGTGTATGTTTAGAAAATGTTATTATCGAGATTCACTTTGGCCTTCAGTGGAAATATTAGGGAAGTCAGAGAATTTAGAGCCAAATAATGTCAAAACGACTCTGTTATACTGGTTGGTAACTATGCTATTTGTTATGTAAGTTGTAGGTAATTATAATACATACACATTATAATAAAATTGTAAGAAGGTTAAAACTGTTTAATAAATAAAAAGCGGTGTTTCAGCAGTTTCAATCGTTTTGTATTCCACATTAATATATTTTGTCTAGTTAGTTGTCTGAGTGGCCTGTGTATATTCAGGTACATCCTCCAGATTAAACTTTACATTTTTACAGAAAAAAGACATTCTAACAGAATTCGTATCGATACATTTATGTCTCATAATCACATTTATATTAAATATTTTTATGTTGTACCTTATACTGCTGATACAGATTTCTTTATTAAGTACTGGCTGTACCCGCGACTTCGTCCGCGTGGAATTTAACAAAAACTTAATTTTTCAAAAATATAATATTTTTTCTAAAATAAATGTAGCCTAAGTTACTCCTTATTATATCAGCTACCTGACATTTTTAGACCAAATAAATCAAAGAAACATAATGAGCTCATTCACCCGCGTGTCATAATACTATATTTAAAAAAACAACCTCAAAATTTAAGGGTTTATTTTTTTCTGTGGAACCATAATTTGTTTTTCAAAATTAAAGTAGCCTATGTTACTCCCGAAAAAAAATAGCTATCTTTCAGTGAAAGTCCCGTCAAAATCGGTCCAGCCATTTCAGAGATTAGCCGGAACAAACAGACAAACAAAAAAAATTCTAAGGTCATTTTCGTTATAGGTAACGATATGTAGTTGGTAATTTTTTTTTATTTTCACTTTACAAACAGACACATCAATTTTATTTATATGTATGTATAGATATATAGATAACAGTACTTAATAAAGAAATCTGTATCAGCTGATATACGTCTCACTGCAGACCACGGGCCTCTTCGACTATTGAGAGTACGATTGATTGTGGTTAGGCCATATATTCCACCACGCTGGCCTAGTCCGGTAGGTTTCCTCACGATGTTTTGCTTCACCGTTATAGTACGTGGTGATTGTCTATCAATGGAGTAATGTACTCCTGCAAGTCAGAGGTGTACCTTGGGTTTCGAACCCGCGACCACCATGAATATTTCGTTAGCCGTGTGTGATGCGTTTACCAATAGACTACTACACGCTACACTACGCCCTTTTAATAAAGATACGGCATTCATTGCAATAAAACAATATATGGAAAAGTCAATTATAATTTTCTAAATATTCGATCTGCGGGCTGCGGCTATGTAGGTATTTTTATGATAACCTCGAAATCTTAGTGGCTACATAGTTTGTATATTCATGGTGCCATATGCCCAAAGCGATGGTTTTCTTTTTTATCTGCGCCACATAATCTACAAGTTAACAACCTATATATTGCCATGCCTTATATGCCTGTTACCTATCTTATTTCGAAATTTATAATAAGTAATAAATAATAAGCGCACTACACACCCAAGCCGTCGGTGACCTATGTCTAAACTTTGTCGGCAGCTCGACGTGAGGAATTTTTTGACACGTTGTTGAGTGTCGCCGGGCAACTGAGCGTTTGCGTCGCTGACATGTTGGCGGGCAACACGTAGGCTGCAGAACTGTGTCGATGTCTGTGTCGCCTGACCGACGGTTTTAGTGTGTATTGCGCCTGACAACTACCTTTAAGATTATTCCTATGGTTATGAATTTGAGATTCTTTCTCGTATGCAAGAGTGGGCTGCCGCTTATTACATAGATCCTAGTGTCATAGGAGATGTTAATAGCAGAATATGACCTTTACTTTATTTTACCTCTAAACCACGGCCTGTTCTAATTTTGCTCAAGAAAATATGAGTGAGTCGATACCAAAATGTGTAGTACAAGTTAGAGAAGAATTTTTAGTGTTGTTTTGCTAGTGCACTTATGAAACGTTTTCTTTGTAGGTGGACCACAAAGCAATAGCAACAAAATAAAAGGGAACACCTCACGTGACTCGAAAGAGGACAAAATTGATAATGGGCGTAAATTACAACCAAAAATTGAGCTTGCTTTACATCGAAATAACATAAGAGAGATACTGTTGTGTTCAACTGCCACTCCAATACAACGGTACGGTGGGATTGGATACACGTGTGCGTACTGCAATGTGCAGTATCCGGACCCCGCAGACCTGCGAGCCCACACAGCACAAACACATCACGATGTGTCGCAAGCTAAATTTATGAACAAGGACAATTTACATCACTATATAGTCAAGTTGGATATAACTTCTCTGAGATGCAAACTCTGCAACAGCGGCATACACACTCTTGATGACTTGATGGAGCATTTGAAAAACGTGCATGAAAAGAAAATATTCAAAGATATAAAAAATAGAATACTTCCGTTTAAATTCGATAGCGAAACGATGCGCTGCGCCATTTGTGAACACGTGTTTAACACATTCAAAAAACTTATGGAACACACCAGCACACATTATAGAAATTTTATATGTGAGGTGTGTGATGCAGGCTTTGTCAACCTCAGCGCTTTGAAAGGTCATTCGTTAAGCCACGAGACAGGCACGTTTACGTGCACGTACTGTCCGAAGATTCTGAACAACATGAGACAGAAAACGAATCATGAAAAGACGCACCGACATGTGGATAACAAGCAGTATAAATGCGGATACTGCAGCGAAGCCTTCAATAGTGGCAGAAAGAAAGAAATGCACTTAACGTCGGTACACGGAGTGCCTCAAGTTACGTACAAATGTCAGGCGTGCGATAAAACATTTAAAGTCCGCAAAGTCTTTAGAGTGCACATTAAAAGAGATCATCTTATGGAAAGAAGCCATAAATGTTCACAATGTGACAAGAGTTTCTTCAGATCTGAACAGTTGAGGGAGCATATGGTGCGCCACACGGGGCAGCGGGAATTCGAATGCGGAATTTGTCTTAAAAAGTTTGGATCTAAAGGCAGTTTAAGGCACCACATGAGGAAACATAGTAGTTACGATTAATTAGTAATTAGAATATATGGACAGAGTATGCGTGTACTACAGTATTCTTAGTTATACTATTAAATATTATTATTATATTACAACGTTTTTCAATTTGATTAAGAAGAATCTTAATTCTGCAATAATAAAAGTATAATATTGAAAATGAATAATAACCATCTTAGGTTAATGCATATGTTATGGGCCAAGTGATTAATGCGAGCAGTATTCATAATGCCCGGGCAGTATGAATAATGTCAAGCCATATCGGGCCATGTGATTAATTACAATCTAAACTCGTCTATTTATCACATTGCCCGGGCATTTTGAACATGGCTACATGATGATCGGGCAATGTGATTAATAGGTAAATTTTTACGTGGTGCGTTGCCGCATTGTCGCATCTTCGATAGACCCATAAATTGGAAAGGTGGAATTAATCTGCTTATGTTTAGTTGTTTTTTAACGTCCGAAACATTATCTTCAGAAGGAGATTAGTTTACCTACTTTATGGATCAGTTAGGTCGACTGTGCCCCAAAACCGACTCGGAACACCCCTACTTCACGTAGTCTTTTGGCTACCGACCCTAGAGTGTATATAAAAAGCCGGAGGCGCGGAGGGAGAGCAGCCTCCGCCCGCTGTAACGAAGGATAGGCAACCGTGCGAGCCGTAGCGGCTGAGGCTGGTCGCCAGAGGCGACCAGAAAGCCGAAGCTGCGGAGGTGAGCATGGGTGCTTATCTTTTGTTACGCAAGGGCGAAGGGGCTGAACTTCCCGTAGCGCCGGAGACGTTGCAGAAGCAAATTTATATTGACAACAATTGTTTTGAAGTTAGGTTACTATAATTGATATTTCTCAGGAATGGTGCGTTACCTTTTCATGGGAGTAGTACCAAGGGAGGCGCGTGACCTTGCAATAGCCGTACGATGCCACTTCGGCTCATTGTTTTGATTTCGATTCGCTTTACATCACTGTGCCCAATAGGCACTGAGCATTATTCATAATGCCCGGGCAATGTGATAAATTTATTGTTTATAATCACATTGCCCGCTTGTATTGGGCATTATTCATATTGCCCGGGCATTATGAATAATGCCAAATTAATCACTTGGCCCATAACACATATACTACGTACCATTGTTGTTGCAAACTAGGAAATACGAATAGCTTACAAAATCTGATGTGACTATGAACGTTGTAGGCAGTAATACGAGTAGTAAAATTCTGTACTCATTATTTTTTTACATCACATAACACCGTAAGTTTTTTAATATTGAACAGACAGGGCGGTATTTGTAGGTTTCCATACTAGTGTTGTACTAATATATATAGATTTTAAAAACTATCGTTACTCTCTACCTTACCACAATACATATAATTGCGATTTTCAAATATCATCAAGGTAGAATAGGTACATACAACCGAGTGAATATAACCTTTTCCTTTTTTTGTAGGTGAGAACGAAAATAATGACTCAGAAAATATCGATTTGAGAGATATTAAATCGAAAATTGCGTCAAGAACAGAACTGGTGAAGCATCGCAACAATATAAGGCAGATTTTATTGTGCACCAATGCGACTCCAATTCGACGATATGGCGGAATTGGATATACATGCTGCTACTGCGAACAACAATACCATCAGCCTTCGCAACTCAAGGAACACACTCTGAAGTCACACACAGACGTGTCTCAGGCAAATTTCATAAAAAACATGAATATGTCAGAATACGTCGTCAAGCTTGATATTACTTCCTTACGCTGCAAACTTTGTAGTAACGAAATCGACAGTTTGGAACAACTTATGGAACATTTGAAAAAAATACACGAAAGAAAAATTTTTACAAACATAAAAAATCATATATTTCCTTTTAAATTTGATAGCGAATTGCTTAGATGTACGATTTGTTACAGCAGTTTTAATAAATTTCGAATATTAGTTAATCACATGCATAAACACTATAGGAACTTTATATGCGGTATTTGCGATATTGGATTTGTTAATAGAAATAGCCTAGCACAGCATTCAAAGAAACACAAGACTGGCGCCTACCCTTGTGAATACTGCCCGGAAGTACTTGAAACACAAATTAAGAAAAAACTTCATGAGAGAAACAGTCATACACATATTGAAGTTTTGAACAAATGTGGATATTGTGGTAAAACGTTTAAAGATTATAGAAAAAAGGAGGAACATTTATCAGAAGCGCATGGTGTGAGATCATTAACACCAAAATGTCAGGCGTGCGACAAAGTTTTCAGCACTCGTAAATTATTGAGTATCCATATAAAGAGAGATCATTTGATGGAGCGTCCACACAAATGCACGGAATGTGATATGAAGTTCTTTTGCACCACTGGACTGAAAAATCACATGGTGAAACATACAAAGTCAAAGGCTTTCAGATGTGAAGTATGTTTGAAGTGTTTTGGGAGGAAAAAGACATTGAATTGTCACATGAGAATCCACGAGGAGGACCGGAGGTACAAATGCGAACATTGTGGGCAGGCGTTTGTGCAAAAATGTAGTTGGAGAGGTCATATGAGATCCAAGCATGGAGAGATTGTATAAATGAAGAAGTTGATTGTTGTACGTTTATGTTAGGCATAATACATATACATAATATTACAGTTATATTACAGCGGTTAGTCGGAGCCACCTTTATAACGTGTTTATGACTAAAATAGCGATGGGCTTATCTTTGAGGCCGCTACCCCACTGGCATTTTACGAACGTTAGCGTTTTCTCAACGTTTGCACAGCGTCGACGCTGCGCTGACGCAACGTTGACGTCGCGGTAATCTAGCGGCAAGCGTTCACGCTGCGGCCTCGTTATGGGTTATGTCAATATAAGAATATGTAAAATATAATTCTTTCTTTCTTTCACATAATATTCATCAAAGGAGCAAAGCCAACAATAGTATTTCTTGTCGGAATCCCCGTATACAACCACGAAGTCAACGTCGCGTCAACGCAGCGTCGAGGTTGCGCAGACGTTGGTCGAACGCCAACACTCGTTAACGCCAGTGTGATAAAAGCCTAAAGATAACAAACTAAAAGCGCCCTTTATAAAAAAAGATGAGTAACAGTAAGGTCGTAATTGTCTGGCGTCGTGGGACCTCCTGTGCTATATCAAAGCTGGAATAAATTTGTGTTTGTCAAAACAATATTTGTTTCTCTGCTGTGAATTAGAAACTCGTCGGCTTCACCCACTCATTGCGATCCGATGGTTTCGTCACACAACAAGTAGCGACGCAGGCGCGAAGCCTACCGGTCGTCTGGAGTAATGTATCATACAACTCCACAGTACTCGTTGGCAAGGCGCCTGCGTCACTGTTCCGTGCCGCCCCTGTATTATTTATTGTATTTAATTTGTTATGAACATAATATGTAACTACCTGTATTCATACAAATTCTCATATTAGGGTTTTACGTTTCCTGATAACACCATTACAAAATTAACCACATTCCTACTATCTGTGATTTTTTCTCAGCAAAAATTTGTGTCTAAACTATAAGCCTAAGTATGTCGACGGAAAATAATCTCATCTTTCATTTCTTATATCCCATATACCATCCATCAGTGTATCATAAAAAGAAACGAAATCATTCAATACTACTTTTCTTTGTAGGTAAACCAAAGGTTGAACGTGTCGCAAAACAACTCAAGGTCATATTAATCACGAAGAAAAAGGATGAGATGTTAACAAGGGAGGCAAAGCCCAAAATTATGACATACAAAAAATCATCCAGGCACCTACTCAATATTAGGGAGATTCTAAAATGCACTAACGCTACGCCTATAGGACGATTCCATGTGATTGGCTATTCATGTTGTTACTGTGATGAAAGATTCAAAGAGCCATCACTATTGAAACAGCACACTCTATCTCTTCACAATGACGTCACTCGAGCAAAATTCATGAAGAAGTCCTTGAGAGAATTTGTCGTAAAGCTGGATATAACATCGTTGCAATGCAAATTGTGCCATATCAACATCGAGTCCGTAGAACAAGCAGTTGAACATTTGAAAGATACGCATAACAAGAATTTACCTAACGATATGGACAATCACATAATTCCGTTTAAATTTGACAATAAAATATTTCGTTGCTGCATTTGCCAAACTGAATTTGGTAAATTCAAACCACTGCTTCTTCACATGCATTCTCATTATAGAAATCACGAATGCGACATTTGTGGTGCTGGTTTCATTAATGAATTGATGCTCGCCAATCACAGAAGGACTCACGAGAAGGGTGAATTCAAATGTGAACTGTGTCCTAAAGTGTTTAATAGTAATCAAAAAAGAAAAATGCACGAGAAGATCCACACAGACGCAAAGCCTCACAAATGTCCATATTGTTTTGAGAGGTTCTGCAATAACAAATATAAAAGCGAGCACATGGCCAAAGCCCACGGAATTCCACTTCCTATATACAGATGCAACGCGTGTGATCGTATATTCAATGATAGCACTCGCTATGGAACTCACATGAAGAAGGACCACCTAATGGATAAGCCTCATAGATGTATAGAATGTGACAAGGCTTTTTTCTCATGGAGCAAATTAAAGAATCATATGGTATCTCACTCGGGCGAGAGAGCCTTTCAGTGTCAAATTTGCCTTAAATCTTATGGACGGAGGAAGACTTTAAGAGAGCATATGAGAATCCATAACAATGATAGAAGGTTTAAATGCGAGCATTGCGGACAAGCGTTCGTGCAAAAATGTAGTTGGAGAGCGCACGTGAGGAACAAGCACGGAGAAGATGTTTGACTTGCTTATGTCTCTGTTGAATATTGATAAAAAAGAATTATTTATCGTAATTGTATTGTAGGAATTTGTTTTCTTTTCTTGGATTGTAAATTTACCTCTAGTGCGCTGCCTAATTTAACCAGTTTTTATTTAAGTTGTCATTTTTGGCGCCTAAAAACTACAATAACAAAAATAAACTCCAACGTTATTAAATTAATTGCTTGTAATAATTATTTGAGCTACTTTAACTTTTTTTTTTACACTATCGAACGTTTTCGTCAGGATTATTTACGCCCGTGCACACTGAATGCAAGCGCTACACGTCACAGATGGTATTATTTAATGCTGGTGGTTTTTTATTTTAAATCTGTACCACTTATCCGAATAGAATTTTAATATCAACTTCGAAATTACCGTAAACGGAAAGTTTTTTAATGACATTCTAACCTAAAAAGGAGCTTGTAATATTTATGTTTATTTTACTTTATTGTCCATACCCTAGAAGAGGACAAAATAATTATAACTATTTTTAAAGTAAGTACAATCGGCGGCCTTGTTGCACTATGAAACCTCTTACAGGCAACCTTTGGATGGAGATTAGAGAAAGGAGAGAGAAAATGGCAGTCTTTGGTGGTCAGAGACAACAATATAGAAATACGTAACAATATTACAAATTGATAAATAATAAAATAATATTAAACACATACATCATTTAAACCATAGTTAAACATACACTTATATAAATAATACATACTAATAATGTATATGTCTATCATATGAGTATAGTCTGTCCTTAATTATAATAAAAATCGATTCATTATTGTTCAATTAAAATTTAAAACATCTAATAATATAACGAAATACTAAAACTACACATTTACTAAACTAAATTATAATATTTTCTCTTTGTAGATGACTCAAGAGGATCAACAAAGATTAAAATGGAAAATTCTAAAATTGTAGAGAGAACAAACAACAATTTAACCGTCGTCACGCCAAAACGAAGAAGTGGACGCTATGGATCAGAAGATTCTGCTACAGAGACGATAAAGAATCGAGCAAATCTTCAAAATCTTTTGCTTTATACCAACGCAACTCCAATTAGATTTAAAGATAGCCGTGGCTACGGCTGTGCTTATTGTCCTAAACATTTCCCAGAACCGGCGGACCTTAAAAGGCATTTCTTGGTGGAACATAATAGTGATGAGCTCATTAAATCAGTCACAGAAAGATACATCGACCACGTTGTTAAACTTGACATCACTCACCTTAACTGCGCCCTTTGCGATACAGATATTACAAAAATGGAAGATATGATAACTCACCTAAATACAGAGCATAATAAAGATGTCTGTACTGATGCTAAAAACCAACTCCTCCCTTTTAAGTTTGACGCGGAAGAATTTCAATGTGCGGTTTGCAATGCGCCATTCTTAACATTCAAACTACTACAGGAACATATGAACTCTCATTACCAAAATTACATTTGCAAGATTTGCGGAGCTGCTTTTGTTATGAGGCGGCTGCTCACCAACCACGTCAAAAGACACGGAGACGGAGAGTATAAATGCAATATATGCGACAAAACCTTCTCTAGTGAGAGAAACAAAATAATGCACTATCGTTCAATACATAAAGGATTGAACAAGCGTAACAAATGCAAGTATTGCGATGAGAGATTCCGAGATTACTGGAAGAAAATTGAGCATATGGTGGAAGAGCATGGCATGCCTCCAGTCGTATTGAAATGTCAGGCCTGCGAGCGAACCTTTAAAAATCAGAAAGGTCTGAGAAACCACACGAAAAAATACCACCTCCTGGAAAAACCACATAAGTGTCCCGAGTGCGAAATGCGGTTCTATGGAAAGAGCTCACTGCAAAAGCATATGTTAAAACACACCGGAATTAAGATGTATAAATGTATGGTATGTTTAAAATCTTACGGGACGAAGTCTACTTTAACACAGCACATGAGAATTCACACAGACGATAGGAGATACGCCTGTACATATTGCGGCCAGGCTTTCATCCAAAAGTGTAGTTGGAGAGGTCACATGAGATCTAAACATGGAAAAATTGTATAAGATGATTTACGACAAGCAATTGATGTAGTAGGTAATTTTGTCAGTATATCTACCAAATACAAAAATATTTTCTCATACTTTTTCTATGATGTGACTCTGATATATAGGACACATATTTTAATTGAATAACAACTATAACTGTTAACTACAACACTTCTTATGACAGCATTATTATGATATGTACACCAGAAATCTACATTTAATTACTCCTTTTAGCCACTATTTCGCTGATTTCAAAATAATAAATAACCATTTGTAATTTGAAATATTTACATTTGCTATGGATTAAATAATTTCGTTGTTATTTTTTCAATGTTATTTTATTTATAATTAATTCATTTCTTTTAAATTAAGTAAGATTTTTGGAGACTATCCCGCCCTCACACCCGCCACTGTAACTCCTGTAAGCCAGGATCAACGGTGGTACGCATTAAAATGACACTGACCATTGAAGCTAGCCGAGGTTCCGGGAATGTATAACTTGTCTTTAACACGCATATAAATAAATCAAAAAGATAAATTAATAGGAGTTGTAAATAAATTATTGTCCACTTCCCTCCTTGATAAAGTGGGTAACAAAAAACTGAACTAAAAAGGTAAATAACCTCATAAAAAGACTATTACAGTCGGAGAAGCCAATTGTAAAGCGCCACGGATTTAATTATTATTTTATTATTATTAAGTAGTATGTAAATAATAAGATTCGAAACATAACTATTCCAATACCTATACATGCCACTTCACGGGCGATAAACCGTTTCATCTATCTGCAATGAACTCTTGTCACGATCTCTAGATAGTACTACAATTTCTCTGTATCAGCCCATATACGTTCCCACTGCAGGGCACGGGCCTACTCTACAATCGGGAATATGATTGAGAGGTTAGGCCATATAGTCCACCACGCTGGCCTAGTGCGGGTTGGCGGACTTACATACCATAGAAATTCTTATAAACCGCTATGGTATGCAGATTTCCTCACGATGTTTTCCTTCACCGTTATTTTGTTCACGGTGGTAATAAAACTACCTTACGGTCACGTATAGTTTAGATGTAAAAAAGTTAACCATGTTAACAAGTCGCTCAGCCAGTTATTATATCAAAACACTAGCGGTCCGACCCGGCTCCGCCCGGGTGCAGATGCACTTGAATGCCGGACAAGATATTCAATTCCGTGTATCAATTTAGAATATCAACCAATCGGACCACGAAAATCGAATTAAATTTCACTACTGCTTCCCTTCTATAGGCCATAGCTTTATGTTATATAGCCTATACCATTCCTCGATAAATGACCTATCCAACATAAAATGTTTTTTCAATTCGAACCAGTAGTTCCTGAGATTAGAGGTAACAAACTAACAAACTGTCCAGCTCTATATATTATTATAGATTATTTACGAATGTTTTATTTCCTTAGATTTGACTGAATTGATTTTTATTTTACATAACTAATCTGAAACTATTTAATCAAAAGAGTTTTTAAGAATGAAATATACCTCAAAACTTACATATTAAGCAACAGGAATAGAGTTTCATTTATCATTTATTTGCGAATACGCGGCGAATAATACTGAAATAATTACTCAAATTATAAATAATATTAAATTTCTACAATATACTTATTTACAGAGAGAACAGGCGTGACTACACGAAGCAAGGAAAGAAGAGAATCTCAAACGAAAGTTTGCGACGAGGTTCCTACGAAACTGACACTCGATAGAAAACTAAACTTTTGCTCTTTTATTACTATACGACCGGTCGGCAAGAAGGCTTTATCAACCGTCAAAGAAAGGCAACAAAGAATTTCCTATCAAAAGAGATTGACGGAGTTGGACTGGCATTTTGATAACATTAGGACGATACTGAAATGTTCAAATGCGACACCGATGCGCTGTAGAGTTGGTACCAGATTCGCTTGCAGCTACTGTCTCGATCAGTACCAAACCCCCGCTGAGTTGAAAAGTCACACATACTCCAAACATTCGAAGGACAAGCCTGAATTCTTCACTTTGAGATCGTTATCTAAACACATTGTTTATTTGGACATAACTTCCCTTCGGTGCAATATTTGCGAGGAAAATATAGAAGGGTTACAAGAATTAATGGATCATTTGCGTACAGTCCATGGAGAATTGATTCATAAACAAATCAAAAACCAAATTGTTCCTTTTAAGTACGATGGTAGACTTCTGTGTACAATCTGTGCTGCTGATATGGATAAGGATTCAGACCTCCAGGATCATATGAAAGAGCATTATAAGAACTTTGTCTGCGAATTTTGTAGCTCTAGCTTCGTTATACGAAGTAAAATGATTGAACATAAGAAGGCTGTACATTTGGTTTAAGGTATTATTCTATTCGATTTATGACAAAAATAAAATATTTACGTAATATAAGGCATAGGCTCTATATGTTAGGCTTTGGTTTGAGTGTATTATCAATAAATTGTACTTAATAATAATAATAATAATCCCTCAGCAATAACAAATCTACACTACTGTATATACCTACACAGTTGGAAGTGTATGTTCCAGATCATGAATATTCGGATACCTTCAAGGTTGCACCATTTCCCGCCCATACCTGTATCGATGAGGAATTCTTTAAATAAATTTCGAGCAGCCGTCTTTTAGGGACGTAGCAGTACTCGTGACTTCATCCATGGTAAACTTACACAAGTATTAACTGGTTTTATAAGACCGTAAACCAAACTTTTAAAAAAAGTCTACCTGAACACAGCAGTAGGTATAGCATAGATGTAGCTAGTACATCAGTAATTGATTTAAAAACGATGAATAAGCCCATCATGATATTGGGAGTATCAATTGCCGTGAAGATTCCGTTATCTATTAGACTTTTCAAAAATCCGCGAAAAGAATAATACTAAAACTAATTTAAACTTATATATTTTTTCTTACTAATCACCTTTTTTACTAAACTTTCTGCCTTCATACAAGTAATAATTTTCAAAATTGTTGCTACAACAACTCACAGTAGCGCCGACGACCCAATGCTCCACTGGAGCGCCGCATCCCTTACGTTGTTGGAGCACTTTACGTGAGCTCCGCTTTGTCTATATACATAAGTATTTATGTCAATTATATACGTAGGTAGTAAAATATATTATATCCCCTCTACACGATGGGCCAACGTTGGACCAGCAATGGCCATATGACTACACGATGGCGACATTCATTAGTGATCACCCACCCCATTTGATGTGCGCCGGAAAAATAATAACACCCAACAGTCACATACATAGTCCTGACCCCACACTAAGATCGAGTCTTGTGTCGTGGGTATCAGGAACTACGAAAGACTTTTCGGTGTCACAAACACCCAGACCCGGAAGAAATATTTGTGGGCCGCACAAACATTTCTCTCGGTGCGGGGATCGAACCCGCGGCCTCTCGTTTCACAGGCGGCGTCTAACCACCTGCGCCACGGAGGCTGTCAAAACCGACGCCGACGCCATTCAAGACCATCGCACGCGCCATAAACCATTAGACGCCACTACGTCCTCTACACGATGGGTCATCATAGTGGACCGTCGCGATGGCCCATCGTGTAGAGGCGACATTAGATACTAGCAATCTAAAGTGGTACGATGTGACGATGATGACGGTCGAAGTACAAAGATGAACAAATTGTTAGTCTCGAGCCTGAAAAGAGCGGCCGTCAATATGTAATACAACCTGCTTTCAAACGAAGTTTCTTGGTTAGTCAAACTATCAGGAACTTGTTTGTCTGAAATTCTGAATTTACCAAATGACCTATCGCCCATTGCATTACAGAAGCTGTCTTAAAATTCTATGATGCAACCTTTCTTCAATACCTACATCTATCTTTAATACATCTATGGATTACAATAATGATCACATAACAATGTGTGCATGGTAGAAACATACTAGAAATAATCTTGATTACATACATACATAAACTCACGCCTTTTTTCCAGAAGGAGTAGGCAGAAGTGCTACCAGCATACCCGCATTTCGCATTGTATGTTCCGTCCCACGTAGTGATAGGGGGCGAGCCTATGACCATATCGGGCACAAATTTCTAAACTCCGGACTGATAAAAATGAATTGAAAAATCTGATTTCACTTAGCCCGAACCGGGATTCGAACCCGCGACCGCAGTTTTGCAATCGTACCGTAGTACAACTGCGCCACCGAGGCAGTTCTCTTCTAATCTTGATTAATAGCCAATACAAATCATTGTTGATTAGGCCATAGGGCCTAGAGAAATGACGTATGTTAATAATTACCCCCTTCAATTCGTATTTTAACAAGATAGGGAGAATCCTTTTTAAGATGAATGTAAAAAAAATAAGGAAAAAGTGTAAAAATTAAACAAAATCCGCTATATAATCCGTAAATCATTTTTTTTTTTTTGCTTTATTGCAACAGATAGGGAGAGATAGTGAAAGTATCGTTCACTTTTTTGTTATGGTAACAGTTTCGACCTAAACAACAAATTGTTTGCCCTATTGCTAAATATTTGCGAAAACGGCGAATGTAAAATTTCCTTACAAGAAGCTGGTCTAGGCTATTGGTATACCCTATTTGAATATACAAGTAAGGGAAATCGACAACAACATACAAACATATCAATACTTAACTATTACGAAAATATTCAGTTACAATTATGATGAAACATCTTTAGATATTATTTTTGCTCTTTACAATGCTTTTGAATGTTGAGATATTGTGTAGGTAGGTGGAAATATCTGTATTATCTACCTATAACATGGCGTTCAAAAGGTTAATATCATTTTTTATGACCGGGTGTTTGATAAATGAGTCTCGCACTGGACGTACCTGCTGCGCCAAATTGCAATTACTAAAATGAGTAGCATTTTACTTTACATACTTACAACGTTCTTTTGAATATTTCAATTATTAAATTACTTTTTAAGCTGAAAGTTATTCTAAAGATTTTCACCTTCTTGTTTTAGGTGAAACCTGTTCAAAACTGCCAAACCTGAGACAGCAACCAAGAAAAAATCGATTTAAAATACAATTAAAGAGAGTTAACGAGGTCCAGAAACATTTGCATAATGTTAGAACCATTCTCCTTTGCTCTAACGCTACTCCTATTAAAAGATATGGCAGCATAGGATATGTTTGCCACTTTTGTCATAAAGAATTTCAGGATGCGGCCAAGCTGAAAAGTCATACTTTAGAAACTCATGATAATGATATAGTTAATTTCTTGGAGAGAAGCGCCCGGGCCGGCTTTATAGTCAAGTTGGACATTACTTCACTTATATGCAATTTGTGCAAGAACAGCTTTGAGAACTTAGAAACGCTTAAAGAACATCTTATATCCGTACACAATAAGTTCTTACATACTGATATAAAGAATCACATGATCCCATTCAAATTCGATGGTAATATTATAAGATGTGTAATGTGCCAAAACAAGTTCAATAATTTTAAAGTTTTATTGGAGCACATGAACATTCACTATAGAAACCATGTATGCGATGAATGTGGTAAAGGATTCATTACTGAACGAATATTACGAATACATACGTACCGACACAAAACTGGAGAGTTCGCCTGCACGTTCTGTTCTAAAATATTTGATACGAAGATCAAGCAAAAAGAGCACGAAAGAGCCATACACGTATGTCAAAGTAAGAGGAACAAGTGTGGGTATTGTGGAGAGAAATTTACTGATTACACGAAGAAAAATGACCATGAAGTGAAAGTCCATGGAGCTAAACCCGTAGTAATAAATTGTCAGGCGTGTCACAGATCTTTCAACAACCAAAGAGCGCTCACCGTACACGCAAAAACATACCACATGATGGAGAAGCGACTGGCTAAAAAAAATAACTAAACTTGTTTGCATAAAGTATTAGGACCTTGAATAAGTTCTCGCTGTTTTTTTACAAAATATTTTTTTTGTTAAAAATTCGTGGAACAAAAACATTTCATTCAAAGTACTGTCCATCACTAGCTACCACTTTCTCCAATCTTTCTGGCAGTATATGAATTCCGCGTCGGAAAAACGACATGTATTTTGAGGCTATCCAAAAATTGACCAATTTTTTACTTTCTTCATGAGAATGAAAGCGCTGGTCAGCTAGGTCATGTGCCATCGAACGGAATAGGTAAAAATCAGAAGGGTCTATGACAGGTGAACACAGCGGGTGGGGTAGAACTTCCCATTGAAGTGTTTCCAGGAAGGTTTTCACTGGTTTTGCAACATGAGGCCGAACGTTGGCATCTAGCAAAATCACTTTGTCGTATCTCTGCTCGAATAGCGGCTGTTTTTCTTTTAGGGCTTGACTTAAACGCATCAACTGAAGTCGACAGCGATCCCTCGTGATAGTCTCATTTGGTTTGAGCAGCTCGTAAAAAAATACACCCTGCTGATCCTACCAAATACAGAGAAAAAGCTTCGAACCATGCATATTTGGCTTTGCACACGATATTGATGCATGACCGGGCTTACCCCACGATTATGTATGCTTTGGATTATCATAGTGTATCCACTTGTCATCGCCAGTCACGATACGGTGAAAAAAAACTTCTCTTTTCTGCCGTTGAAGCAGTAGTTCACACGCGAGAAAATGCCGTTCGACGTCTCTCCGCGTCAATTCATTCTGTACCCAATGTCCCTGCCTCATGATCATTTATAAAACATTTAAACATTTTGAAACACTTGACTCATCTACGTGTAATCTTTTTCCAAGTTCTGCTAGCGTCTGACATCGGTCTTGATCGAGTAATTCCTCCAATTTCCCATCTTCAATTTTTTTCGGTGCGACAGAACCTTCTTTATCCTGAAGTTCGAAATTATTATTTTTGAAGCTTCGAAACCAGTCTCTGCACATCGTATCCGATAAAGCATTGTCTCAAGTCTCAACAAGAATTCTATGAACTTCAGCCGCAGATTTCTTTTGAATGAAGTAGTGCAATACAATTCCCCGCAAATACACTTTATTTGGCACAAAAGTAGACATTTTCAGAACTAAGAAAAAAATAATTGGTTACACTAAAATGAACTATCCTATACTGAAATTTAGGCTTAGATATACTCAGTGGCGTAACTACCCCATCGGGGGCCCGTGGCAAAATTCATCAAATGGGGCCCTTCGTAAATGTAAAAAAAAATTACATTGTAGTTTCGTTTTAATGATTATATTTTAAAGTGCGTGGTGGCCTGTTGGACCAGGCGCAGCCGCCAACATGTTCACGGTGGTCGCGGGTTTGAATCCCAAGGCACACCTTTGACTTTTCGGAGTTATGTGTGTATGGATCGTCAATCACCATGCACTATGACGGTGATGGAAAGCATCGTGAGGAAACCGGAGCCATTTGCAAGTTTCTATGGTATGTAAAGTCTGCCAACCCCCACTGGGCCAGCGTGGTGGACTATAATTAATAGTTTAGCGAATCTCAATAGTACTTTGGATCGTAGGGGAGGCCCGTGCCCTGCAATGGCACTTACATGGGATTATACAGAAGAGCACAGAATCTTTTAATGACATGGCTTCATATTTGTCATTAGATTATGATCTAATATCACTGCATAAAATCTAAAAAGGTTTCTCTAATAATGATTAGAGAGTGTTTTTAACCGACTTCAAAAAAAAGGAGGAGGTTCTCAATTCGACTGTATGTTGCTTTTTGTAACTCCATTTTAATTTCTTTCTGTCACATAGTACCGATAAACTTCACATAATTGGTCTGTTTTAGAAAAATCTTGAGTATGAAATATAATGGAGTTTTTGGGCCCAAAACAGTAATTACCTCTTTTTTGAATTTTCGGACTTAACTATTTTATCTGGCCCTTGGACTTATTTAACCATTCCTCTAAATTAGTATCACATTATGCTAGTAACTGCTTTATTACGGCTATCTGCGCTTTCTCTATGGCCACGAAAAGGTTTTTTTTTAATTAAGTGAACTTTCGATGTTTCGTATCTCTTTAGCGCATTTAAAATGTATTTCTAGTCGTCATAACCCTCAACTCAAACATTCATCATCAGCCTTTTGCTGTCCACTGCTGGACATAGGCCTCCTTCAAATTTTTTTCACCCTGTCATCAACTTATCGCATCCAGCATGTGGTAGCGACCTTTTGCAAATCGTCACTTCACTTAAGTGGCGGGCGTCCTACACTATGTTAGCCAAGACGCGGTTTCCACTCAAGAACACAAGACAAGATATGGCCAGCGCACTGCCACTTCAGATTGCTAAGTCTGTGTGCTATGTCTTATAACTTTGGTTCTCTGTCCGATCAGCTCATTACGGATCTTATTTTCCAAAGAGACACCGCGCATAGTACGCTCCATAGCTCGCTGAGCGACCATAAGCCATTGGACCAGCCGTGCTGTGAGAGCTCAGCACCGTAGGTACCGTAGGCTCTGGTAGGCACTTGTTGAAAACTATCGTTTTCAAGCTTTTGGGAAAAAAGTGTTAGCTGACGAGAAGACTCGTAGCCTCTTTCTCAAAGTTTTTTCTACCTAGTTAAAGGATAAGCCCCAGTTAAGTATATTTGGGAACAACAACGAGGTGGTGGCCACATAAAGCGAAAGGTTGGATCAAAGTGAGAGTGGATCATTACTTTGGTTTTGTCGAAGTAAATTTTTAGACCTATTCGCTGTGAGACTGAATCCAGACCGTCCAACATTTTTTTGCAGCTCCTCCAGCGATTCCGCCATCAAGATTATATCGTCACCGAAACGTAGGGGCGTTTGTTTATTATTTTATTCATTTATTTTTTAATTATTGACGCTGTCTCTTGTTAACCCAATGGTCTCTGGGTTTACAGTAAACCTTTCTCAATCACAAATCGTTTCACTTCATCATATTTGTTAGACTATAATGAAACAAAAATATAACATTTAAATCAAATACATGATGAAGAAATGTTTGTTATGTTTAAAATGTAATCATTTGTTTATTATTAATAATTTCGTTATTAATGTTATATTCTTATCTGCTCACACCCTGTCGGGCTTGAACCTGAGGCCCTATCAAGCCAGGGATCTGTCGGGCCTGAGACCCTGTCAGACCAGGGTCTTGCCGGTCCGGGGGCCCCCTTAGGCCGGGGGCCCGTGGCATTTTGCGCACTTTGCCACCCTATTGTTACGCCACTGGATATACTGCTGCCTTGCATGTATATTACCATTCCAAATTTCCCAAACGGGGTACTGCTATTGTCATCTTTGAAGAAACAGCGAGAACTTATTCAAGGTCCTAATATATACACAATAAAACCACAGCAGAAAATGTAACTATTAGGAACATAAAAATAAAGGTATCTCAATGCAATGGACTTTTATTTTATAAATATAATAAACATATCAACATCTCATTTTGGAGGTAAACAATGGAACTTCTTAGAGTTTTCTTATTATTTTAGATATTATCTAATAGTTGCTGAACTTAGACAGTAACTCAGCAACTTCACATAAAATTTGCTATTTATACTCGTAGTTTATTGATTGTTGATCATATTTAAAATTTAAAAACAATAATTATAATAGGTTTGTTTAAAAGTGTAAGTGTATGAATATCTTTAGGTACGTAGGTACGTCATGTTTACTTTTACCCAAAGAATAGACCACTAGCTATTACCTATTGTAAGTTGACAAAAGTTTTTTAGCAGTACAATGTAACCAGTGACTAGTGAGGTATACACAAAGTGGTATTTACGAAGTACATATATTGCTACCGACTTGTTATATCCGACACTGGGTCCATGCTATCCATGTAAACATATTCTAATAAACGAAAATGATTAAAAAAATATGTTTTCTATTTAGTAGTTTTTAAGGGTGGGTTTGAAGATGAATATGTCCAAGACCAAAGTCATGATATTTCTGGAGTCTCGACTCCAAACATCATGATTGGAGGTGAGACCCTGGAAATGGTGAATGACTATGTTTATCTTGGTCATATTCTATCTTTTGGTAAGGAACATCAGACAAAGGAGATCTCCAGGCGAATACAATTACGCTGGGCAGCTTTCGGTCGACTAAAAGACGTATTAGAATCACGTCAATACCCACAAAACTTAAAAACTCGCCTCTTTGACCAATGTGTCCTACCCACCATGACCTACGGTGCCAAGACATGGACGTTCAGGCGCGATGTTCTACACAAAATTGGTGTGGCACAAAAAGCCATGGAGCGATCTATGCTCGGCATCAAACTGCAAGATCGAGTCCCGAATGTCGAAATCCGGCGCCGAACAAAAGTTCGAGATATCGAAAAATGCGTTTTGGGACTCAAATGGAGTTGGGCTGGGCATGTGGTTAGACGTACTGATGGCAGGTGGAGTAAGACGTTAACAGAATGGTGGCCAAAACTGGGTAAGCGGAGCGTCGGCCGTCCGGCGACGAGGTGGGTCGACGATATTGTCAAAGTCGCAGGCCGAACCTGTATGCGACTGGCCAGGAACAAAGAAAAGTGGCAGAATATGAGAGAGGCCTATACTCAGCAGTGGGAACCTACAGGCTGTGGATGATGATGATGATGATTTAGTAGTAATTGTATTTATGTCACAGGTTTATTGTCCAAACCGTGATATTATTATTTCATTGGTGGTCATAAAATTACAATGTATAACTTGGTAAAAAAGAGTACGATGGAGCGACTATTGGCAGTAAAGAAAAACAGGCAGTAGCGTTTATAGCATCATCGACGCCCTGTGCGAGATTTCTACTGTGCGCTATAAGATCTATCCAAATTCAAGCGAAAGACAGTAAATATATATACATAGATAATACACTATAGGTTACAGTAAATCCCGGCATTCGGCGCCCTTTCGGCACTGGCGCCCAAGGGCCGTCGCCCAACCGCGCCTTACCCTAATGCCGGCTCTGAGAACGGGATATAACGCGACGGAACGGGAAAAGCAATAAAGACCACAGCGGTCATGTTAATTTTAAATATAATAAAGTTAGTGCTACTAAAACACCACGGCTAATAAAAAAATATATACTTATTTAATGTACTTGTACATGTTGATTAATTTGTTTATTGACTTGAGTAGCCAACAAATGAAAATATATGCGTAACATATTGATGGCGGGCCGCCAAGTACCAAACATACAGTAGGACTTAATACCTATGCCTTATATTAATCTAAATATCCCCAACCGAATATAATATTAAAATCTGAGATTAAAATAAAATTAATTAAATTACGATAGAATTTTGAGCAAACCCGCAAAATGTAGGTGGCCGGTTAAATGTGCCCCTGAGTGTATATAAATTATTGAATTTTAAATGTATTATTGTATTTAAATGCGAGTACCTAAATACCTACTTATTACAGCAGATAAAACTTTATTTAACCTGTAATTATTTCTTTTTTCAATATTTGAAAAATAAAATTCACGGATACTGTTTCCGAACGCGCTTTAATAAAATAGCGGGAACAAAATTTCACTAGTGGCGAATAAAATTAATAAAATAAATGTAAGAGATGAGCAAAACTAGCGACGAAGGTAGTCTTTATTTTAAGTGAAATCGTTATTTCAATCTATTTCTGTAGTTTTATCTCCCAAGTTATATGTGTTCTCGCTGCTGAAGCGAAAAATCATGTGTGTTACACAGGTATTCAGGTAAAATATTGTTGTGTTTTAAATTGAAAAATTGATCATTTATTATGACACGATTTCTGTTCGTGTCATAATAAATGTGTCAGTGTCATGTGTAGAATACAAGGTTAAAATATTGCCAATTAATTAAATATCACATGATATATTTAATTAATAGAAAATACGATATTTTCAAGTTTATATTTTCCGTTTCAGGTACGGAACCCATACCCTCAACGTCTTTTGACACGACTCATAGACACGATGAACCTCTGGAAATAGTTGTATTATCATCAATGTTTTCATCAACTCAAGAAACGCAAGCTTGTGACCAATCACAGTATTCTACAACAGCCGAAATGTATGGAATATTAGCGAATGACGTTGACGAGTTATTTGAAGAAGACATAGCAGACGACATAGAAGATGATACTGATCTTGAAGAAATTGTTGAAGATGATTGTGAATCCTTGGATGGCTGGACTGTTAGTAAATATGGACAATAAAGATCCATTAGATTTCCTATTTCTGATTTTAAACGATTCCATTTTGAATCTTATTTTAACGTGTACGAATAGATATGCAGCTAAAATTTTAAGTGACACTAATCTTAGAAGATTCAGTAGAATTCAGAATTGGTCTGCAATAAACATTGATGATTTGAAAATATTTATAGGTCTAATATTGCACATGGGTGACATTAAAATTAACAGGCTAGCAGATTATTGGAAATCGGATTTTTTATTTAGGTCTCACGTATTTAGCCAATACATGTCTAGAGATAGATTTTTAAACATTTTTAGAGTTTTAAATGTACAAGTTGAAGAAGGAAATGAAAGCTTTAAAAAAATTAAAAGTTTGATAGATGCAGTAAATCAAAGAATGAAAGAAATTTATTACCCAAGTAGAGAACTCGCAATTCACGAATCACTGATGCTTTGGAGAGGCAGAGTCCCATTTCGTCAGTACATGAAGTCCAAAGCTAGTAAATATGAAATAAAATTTTACACATTGGCAGATGTATTTGGGATATGTCAGAAAATACATTTATATGCTGGGTCAAAAGACGGAATAGTAGGTGGGCGTGGACATTCAATGAAAGTGGTTAATTTGTTGATTGATGATTATTTGAATCGTGGGCATTCACTCTATGTTGACAACTTTTATGCCAGTATCTCATTAGCCACACAACTTTTAGAAAAAAGTACTTTTTGTACCGGCACTCTACGACTAAATAGAGCCGGAAATCCCACAAATTTAAAAACAAAATTAACGGAGGCCGAATGTATTATATTACATAATAAAAATAATATAACAGTTTGTAAATGGCACAATAATAGGGAAATTCTGTTTGTGTCTAGTGAGCACAACGCAGATTTGATTCATGTGCGCAATCCGCGTCGATCAGAAATAACAACATTAAAACCAAATGTCATCGTAAAACACACAAAATACATGGGAAATGTCAACAAACATGACCAGTTATTGTCGTATTATAACTGTGAACACAAAGCCCTAAAGTGGTACAAAAAAGTAATTTTTCACATAATTGAAAAGTGTCTTATTAATGCTTATCAATTATATAAAATTTGCAATAATGTAAATAAATTATCACTTTATGACTTTAAACTTAAGGTGTTAGAGGCATTACTTCCACCTAAACCCGTGATTTCTACAATATCCCAAAATATTCATTTGCCGCAAATGTTGCCATTGGGTGAATCCGGGCGCACTAAAAGGAAGCCATGTGTAAATTGTAAAAATAACAAAAAAAGAGTTGATACAATTTATTGCTGCCCGAGTTGCCCAAGATTACCAGGTTTATGCTTGACATGTTTTAGAGAGCATCATAAATACTAGTAATTAAGTAAATGTTTTTTGTATAAATCTTATATAAAAGTTATAACTTCTTGCGAAAGAAAAATTGTCTATGTTGGCTGGATCACCAATCTAGAAGATGCAGGTTCGAATAGTGCCCGTAGCCAATTTTTTTTCACATACAATTATAATTAGTAATTTTACCATAAAAAATGCATCAAATATACTTATGTATATTATAAATAGTTGATTTTTATAACAAATAATGAATGGGAAATTAGCCTTAAAATTGATAATCATCACCGGTGATATTTTATTTATCACTTTTTGCACCGGTTGAATTCCCATGTTTTATTTGGTAAGAGGGAGAGAGATATAAAAATACTGTTTTTATTTGGTAAGTTTATTTGTTAAAACTCGCTAAAACCATACATAATAAAAGCAGATTTTTGATGATCCCACTGATGTTTGTTTATTTATTCCCATCACAAATAATATCTACTTATACTGAACACAACAAACGACGTGGATCACTTGGTGCGGTCGGACAGAAGGCCGTGTGTGGCCATTAATTGTTCAAGTATGTTAGCCCTCTTCAGAATAATAATATATTATTCAATTTGTGTATCGTATTTTATATCGTGCGTGTGAGAACCTTTTGCATCATTTAATTAAAATTATTTTTTATATTTTGTCATATGTGCGAGTGCCAAGACATGGTTTGATACGATTCAATTCTTCAGCCACTAGCTGCCCAAATAATATATTTCGTTTATCTTTTTTGACAATATTTTCAGTGATAATCTGGCAATTACAATTCAATTTTGAGGAGTTTTACTCTCCAGGTCCGAAGATATTCATCAGATCTGCATCATATCATCATCATATTTTATGGGACCAAATGACAAGCAATCACTTTCAATCAAAGAAAGAATGATCAAAATCGGCTCACCCAGTACAGAGATATGAGGTAACAAACATAAAAAAAAACAACAAGCGAATTGAGAACCTCCTCCTTTTTTTTGAAGTCGGTTAATTATCTGCACCCAGGGGAAGTCGGGCCCAACTGCTAGTTCAATATTAAAAGGAAAAAATAAATTATACGTTATGATAAGTTCAAACGAAAGTAGGTACCATTGCAATGTCTTTCACCCGCCAAACAACAGTATAAATGCACTATTGTGTTCCGGTTTGAAGGACATTATAGCCAGAGCAACTACTGGACATAGTGGGACTTAACATCTTATGTCTTAGGATGGCGAGCGCAGTAGAATACCAGGCATTGCTTTGTAATTCCTGACGTTGTTTGGTTTTGCTACTGTCAATGAGCGATCGTATCGCTTACCATCAGGCGAATGACACGCTCGTTTCGTTATTGAGCGAAATAAAAAAAGGAAATAATTATTCATAACACAAGTACACAGAAGCACAGAAACACTGTATATGTTTCTTATGATTTACTCTGTCTTTTTTTTTAGATTTTGAGACCAATCGGATCAGTAATTGTAAACTTAAAAATGGCGACCACAATATTCATTTCTGACCATCTTCCATTCCCATAGAATGAATATTTAATGTGAAATAGAATGAAAAATTATATGTATGTATACTTTTTTCACGTAGCTTTTTTCGTGTTAAATTATTCATACTAAATCTGTATCTGTATCGGCCCATATACGTCCCACTGCAGGGCACGGGCCTACTCTACAATCGAGAATATGATTGAGAGTGGTTAGGCCATATTATAGTCCACCACGCTGGCCTAGTGCGGGTTGACGGACTTTACATACCACAGAAATCGCTATGGTATGCAGGTTTCCTCACGATGTTTTCCTTTACCGTTATAGTGCGTGGTGATTGACTATCAATACACACATGACTCCGAAAAGTCAGAGGTGTGCCCTGGGATTCGAACCCGCGACCACCGGGAACATATTGGCAACCGCATCTGGTCCGTTTACCAACAGGCCACCACGCACTTGATACTAAAAAAACACCAAAAATGAACATCTACAGCGAGCGGTTGGTAAGGAAAGCTTGCGGTTTGTACGAAAATGTAATTATAATATTATTTACTTAAATATCGTTTAATATCTTGTTTGAAACAAAATAATTCACGTAGTCCTGAGTGCCATAAAACATACTATGACATCGAAAACTAATAAACTTGTAGGTAGATGGAGGAGGAGACTCTCAGACTGTTCGGGCACCTATATTCCCCGTATTTCTGTACGCCGCTGAAACATGGACGTTGCGGGAACTGGAAAAGAATCTGCCGCCCTAGGCTTCAGTCTACTCATCCTACTGGTGAATCCGCCACTGGACAGACTCAGAATGCACGAGTAAAATGTACTCTGTGCTTCAGACAGAGTGGACGGGAGTCAGACACTGGAAATTAATCACCGTGTTTTATTTAAACTATCAATACCTAAACACCTGAACATAGCAAATAATAGGTATATATTCAAACATAACGCGACACTCGTACTCCAAGTTACTAGTTTAAGGCCACTATACGAAACAATAGACCGCTAACAACTCGGTGTGTTTAAAGTTCTTAACCGTGGAATTATCTCACATACAAGATAAATCCCCCAAACTACAATAAGGTCTTTTTAACAACAAGTAAAATAATTATAACGCAACGTCCACGGACTCTATTGAAACGTGGCATTATATACAATATACATAGATACTAACTAGAAATACCTGTTTAAACAAATGAGACAACAGATTGTCTGCAGTCGTAGAAAAAAAAAACCTTTGTTACGTTTGATTCTAAAGGTGCTTAGAATGGATGAATTGAAAGCTTAATTTAAATGCGTTTATGTACCTATACGCATTAAAATTAATAAGGTACCTACAGTTAACTTTTATCAACAAGCTTCTGGATGGTGTTTTTTCATGTGATAATTTAAACTGGCTTTTTGAACAAAACCTTTGCTACATAAGGAGCACACCTTGTCCTTAATCTTGGTGTGGATTTTCTCATGCAAGCGAAGAGTGTTGACCCTCGGAAACTTCTTATGGCAAAATGAACATTCAAACTTCCGTTCACTGCCGTGGGATATTTTGTGTCTTGCCAAGTTCATATTGTCGAAGAACTTCATATCGCATTGGTCACATGACACGTTCTTCTCGTTCATGTGAACTTGCCTTTGATGTGAGAAGACCTTTGATCGAATCCAGCTTTTGTATCCACAAATGCCACACGTCGGCATTGGAGCCCCGTGCTCCTCGTGCTGATGTATCCTCATAGCTCGTTTTGTGAAATTTAAATCGCAGTCTGGACATTTTCTCAGCTTGTGGTAGTTTCTTATGTGAAGTATTAAGGAATTCTGGCTTGTATACTCCTTGCAACACGGAGTGCACGAATACTTCTCCGTGTTATCACACCGAACGTTCAAGTCTGCTCCCTTGTTGGTAAGTTTGTTAACTATGTATGGCTTCCTGCCTTCCAGTTTGGTACGGGGACCTGAAATAAATATTACAAAAAAAATATTGTTGAAATATGAACACAAAATTAATACTACCTATTATCCTATTTCCACTTTTAAATTGGACCTACTCCTTCTGTTTGCCAGTTTCTTGTTAAATGAACTATGCCTACTGTGCGTGATGGATTTCCTAGGGATTTTGGTTCAAATTTCAAAATACCTACCTACTGGTGGTAGGTCTCTCATATGTGAGAGGCCATCTGGGTGGGTACCACCGCAGTGTCTATTCCTCCCGTCAAACAGCAGTGTAAATGCACTGTTGTGTTTCGGATTGAAGAGCATTGTAGCCAGAGTAACTACTGGACATATTGAGACTTAACATCTTATGTCTCAGGATGGCGAGCGCAGTGGAATGCCAAGAATTGCTTAGTAATTCAAGGTTGTTTGGTTTTGGTACTGTTTATGAGCAGTCGTATCGCTTACCATCAGGCGAACGGCATGTTCGTCTCGCTATTCATCGCAATAAAAAAAACACCTATTCTCTTCAAACGGCTGACGGGCCTGCGGACGAGCGAGCGTGGAGCGGGCGAGCGTGGAGCAGCGGTTCGTTCCTTGTCTTCCTTTGGAGAGGTCCTCTTCTGGCGGTTAAACCGCCCCTCCTTTATACCATTTCTTGGCTCCATGCTCACCCCCCTAGCCCCTCACCCTTCAGCACCCGTCATAATACTTATTTCTCAATTAGTACATTTTTTGTATTACAATCGTGTTTAACGCTACACAGTAATGTGGGGCTTATCCCCGCGCAACCCCTCACACCGTGCACCTATCCCTAAGGACTCCCGAGGCGTGAATGCGGGCTGGGTTTGGGTGCGGACGGTTTTGTTCAACGACACCCCGCCCGCGTGTACCACGTGACCGAGGTGCCCCCCAGCCCCCTTACCTCCTCGGGAGCCACACTGCGCATGCGCAATAGGCGCATAGTATGAAGATGGGAAAATTAAACACCTGAGGGAAATAATTCTTTATTTTGACTAAGTTAGACTAAGACTAGATTAAGACGCGTCGTGCACACCTACATCTTTTATTAATAATTCTGCGACAACTGGCAACAACTGCCATTCGAAGTGTGTAGTGTCAGTTTGAAGCCTATACTTCTTTATGATAAATAGGATATCAGCGTATTGCTTATCGTCATTAATGTTCAATACATACATGTCTTGAATATAAAAATAAAGTGAATAAAAATGAAACAAGGATGCGAAGGTAGAGGTTTATTAGTTATCAGTCATGAGTATGAGCCGCACGGCGTGCGCGGTGGTGGGTGTTGGCGTGGAAGCGCAGGCTGGCGCGCTGCGTGAACGCGGCGCTGCACACTTTGCAGCAGAACGGTCTCTCCCCAGTGTGTATTCTGTAATGCGCTTTTAAACACTCTTTCCTTGCGAATTTTTTCTCACAGAGATCACATTTGTACACCCTGTCTTGATTATGCGTTATCATGTGGTCTTTCAAGTTTGACTTCGTATGAAACCTTTTACGACAGATATCGCATTTTTTATTTTTTTCATTCAAATGTACGTTCCTCTGGTGGCGTATAAGAGCGCTGTCCATCAAAGTTCGAAGACCACAAATTCCGCAAGTTGGCATGGGAACTCCGTGTTCTTCATTCATATGAAACAGATATTTCTTCCTCGGGAACTTTAAATCGCAATACAGGCATTTCTTCTCCACGTGGACATCCATCATGTGCTCCGCCAGCGTGTTCTTTCTTCTGAACTGCCTCGTGCAATGTTCACAATGAAACTTCTCAGGCTCAGCAGCTAGGTGGATGGTATGCATGTGGTCTTTTCTTTGGCTGTGATACATAAACGTCTCCGGGCAAAGGGAACATTTTATAAACTTCTGTTTGAGATGTGACCGTATAACGTGATACCGAAGATCGGAGACGCGTTTGTATGAGATCTCGCACGCTCTACACACGTACTTTTTATCCGCGCCCGTGCCCGCGCCCTCGGTGACGTAGTCATCCACTTGACGGTCACCTATAACGAGAACTATCTTTAATTGTGCACTTGTTAGTCTAATAAATTAGTTAATATAATTAACGTTACTACCGTAGTATTTTATTATTCAAAATGTTAAGCTTTATTCCTGCATTTTCAATTGTGACAATAATTTTGGTGATTAAATATTGTTCAACAAAAGGAAATTCTACGTAATTTTTGACGTTATCGAGGGAAGCTTGGGATCAAATCATCATTGATTTGAACTGTGGATTTTAAGTAGGTAAGTTTGATTTGTATGATTTATTGATATATTCGGACACGATACAATTACATTGTGATATTTTGACAATTCGTTTCTTAGGTTGATCTCAAACATTTCAATAAAATCGTTGAGGTGCCTGTTACACTTTACTTGAGATAATACGTATATGTAGTACGTATTGCTAAGCCCTTGGTTTACTCAATGTAGGGCAGTAAACTCAATATCCATGAATATTAAAACATGAGTTCAGCTAAAGCCATTAATTCGTTTAAATAAACGGGTTTAAATAAAAGCGTATCTATATCATTGAGCCATTGACACCAAAGAAGAAGAAAAAGCTAAAAACACAAATCAAATATCAGCGGCGAAAAGACATAAAACATACAAAATCATTAATGACCCAATAGATACAGCGCGGCAGCGGTTATTCATTTGTAGAAGCATATATTTGGCACCGGACTAATACTGAAAACTCCATTTTTAGGTTTGTACGTAACCAATAAAACTATGGTTATATAAAAAAGCGTAATATATTTACTCTCTCATTTTATAAATATAATATATAATAGCTCAACTACTCTTTACAGCACGAACAAATTATTTAATTGTATTTTGCAATACTGAATCGCAATGAATTTAGCCGTGACCGAGTGATCTTTTTTTTAATATTTTATAGGGGGCAAACGAGCATGCGGTTCTCCTGATGGTAAGCGATCACCGCCGCCCATGAACATCTGCAATGCCGTAGAGCATGGACATGCGTTGCCGGCCTTTAAGGCAGGAACACGCTCGTTTTTTGAAGGTCGCTAGGTCGTATATGTCCGGAAATACTGCTGCTGGCAACTGGTTCAACAGGTTTGTAGTACGTGGGAGAGAGTTTATAGAAAATGTACTGTGGTGGATTTCCAACCTCCAAGGTGATATATTGGTATTTAGATGTTTGTCGTGTTGTACGGTGGCGGAACTCAGCAGCAGGGATAAGTCCGAACAATTCTCCAGAGCACTCTCCGTGGTAAATGCGATAAAGAATGCAGAGCGAAGCTACATATCTACGTAATCATCCTGCGTGAAGCAAACCCACCCCCAAGGAAAGGACGCAAAAAATGATCGCACCCCATCCCAATCTGCTGACCTGTAGTGCCCCACACGGCAACAGCCTGCAAACTACGGGCGGATTGGGCGCATGAGTGGCACCGTAGTTCTTATCAGGCAGCAGTCCAGATCAGATGATCCCAGATAGGCATCGATTCCAATCAGATAATTGTCCGGATGTGAAATCAATAGAAGGTACGAGAGGGAAGGTGTACGGTCTTCCACATCGGGAATTCGCGTTGGTGCAGCCACCAATTGTTTCAGACCTAATGGGAATTCGTAAGCAGATCTGCCCGCATAGTCAGTGGTTGGGGATCCCAGCCATTCAGCATGAATGACGGATGGAATATGCTCTTGGATAGAATTTGTAGCCGTTTGAATGCGCTCCATAAGTCGGCCCGATTCTAAATTACCGCTATGGGACCTATAAAGGCATGCGTAGAAGCGAGGATGGTCTTCGTTGTTAATACGCAGCCACATTATGCATGATCTCACATGGTGATTAATTTCTTTAATATTCTACGCGAACTCAAAACCATGTTATTTGAATGTACGTGTGAGTGGATTCACACCATTTCCGGATGCTTCTTGGTGATGTGGTACTTGAGGCTGGTCTGCTGTACGAAGCTCTCGTTGCATGCGGAGCACACGTGCCTGCGCTCGTCCAGGTGCATCAATATGTGCGTGGTCAAATTCTTGCGCCATTTGAAGGCCTTGCCGCAGTATTCACATTTGTGCTCCCGCTGCGCTGAATGTTTAATGGAGTGCTGGGTCAAGTAGGCTTGCGAGGAGAAGGACATGTCGCAGGCGACGCACTTGAAGGCCTTCTCGCCCATGTGATAGTTCTTCTGGTGGCGCAGCACCTGGTTGGGGTAGCTGAACTTCTTGCCGCAGGCGCCGCAGGTGGGCGCGGGGACGCCGTGCGCGCGCTCCAGGTGCGCGGCGCGCAGGTAGCCGGCCACCTTCACGTCGCACATGTGGCAGGCGCGCAGCTTGGGCCGCAGCTTCAGGTGCACGTGCTGGTGGTGCTGCTTCACGCACGCCAGGTTCTTGAACACGCGCTGGCACGTGTTGCAACTGTACTCTTTATTGCCGTCTACCTCTTGTAGCGTATAGTATTCGTGGCGGCTGTCGGCGCGCCCTAGAAATAAAATTCTCGGTGAGTCTTGTCGACGGCTTCCGTTAAATGTTTCAGCACCTACTGCCACGTGTTAATTCCCTATTTAAGCGTCGAAAATAAAAATAAATCTTGCGTTACTGGTAGAATAGCTTAGAGTCAGAGTTCAAAACTACTGCCAATATGTATATTGTTGCACCTTCGTCTATCCCCTGGGGGATGTATACACTCGTGTAAGTATACGTAAGTTCATTTTCATAACAGTAATAGAAATGGTTTTATTTTGTACTTAATATCTATTTATCTTGCTTAACCATGCGTATGTATGTACAAACCTAATCACATGTAGTCGTATTGTTAGTATTTAAAGTTTAGATTAACCTACCTAAATAATATACTGTTTAAAATATTTTTTTTACGCTAAGTAATGTGGAAATATCAAATGGTTTATTTGATCTCATGTTTTACTATTTATGTTTTTATGAGCGGTCCTTCACTCAGCATGCCGAAAAACAATACAGGTATTTAGAATCCAAGCTTTGAGCTGACAGAATTATGTCGGTTGGTGGGAGATGATTATCTCACGTCAATAGTAAATCTACTTCATTAGACATGCAATCAGACGCACTGTACTCACTATATCATGTCAGTATACAAAACATATACGATAAGCTATTTGCCCGGGTTTAAACTGTAAAGCAGGGCTAATAGCCGATCACTATTCAGTACGATATTTAGGCTCTGCATGATGCTGGTTATTTATTCACATATAACGTAAATCAGTGTAAATGGCTACTGGAACTAGAAGTTACAAATATTTATAAAAATAGCAAATGATAAATACAACTTCTTAACATAACGTGGCTTGTCACCGTTAACTTTCGAATACTGATCTCCTGTTCTATTTCATGCTGACCTACACAGTTGTCACACAACATTCGCGAAATTGGAGAAATGTGAGTTATAGTTAATTGAGGGTCATTTCTCAATGAGTGCTTTTTCAATGTTGATTTTTTGCAGAATGCCATCGTGAACACTCCACACATATCTCTTATTACTAGTATTCCTTATTTTCGAACGATACTTGAGGTGGTTCTGCCATCGAAACTGCCTTTGGTGTGTGCATGTTTATATTATAGACATGGGTGTATTTACCCCAAGGCCAAAAGGACCATGACCCGACCTGCGAGGGGCGCCGCAAGCCGTCCTCGTTCAGGTTTTTTACTTTAATTAACATAAACTACAACTAATTTGGTTCTCTTATACACATCAATATGCGGACCAATCGTATTAGTGACAGGTGCGCGGGTAGTGAGGGGTGGGCGGCGGGCGGCGGCGATGGGTCTGTCGCATTTCGGTCCTCGTCGCAAATCGGGAATCGGAGCTTGTCGTTTTTGGCTATTAGTCTTAATATTTAGCGCTTACGCTCCCTCATTAGCCTTATTCGAGCGTACACTATATATATCACTTTAGGCGAGGACCCCCCTCATATGCACCTAGTGATCCCAAAGGCCCCGTTTTGCTTTCTTCTTCGACAGTGATACTGTGGCGAAATACTGTGGTGAAACTGTATATGCCCATTTGCCAGAGGACAGGGCGCCAGGTCTAATTGTCACCATTGACCCGGCGCCTCATTGTTAGACGTCTCGGCCAACGAGTGGGATTATTTCTGCCGCGATTACGTGCGGCGCTCTCTTTTTGTGAGATCACAAGAAGAAAACATAGCTTGCCAGGACCTTTGATTCCCGAAAATTGCCACAATAACGGCCGGGAGTGTAAGGTCGTCTCCAATAAGAGAGCTCTGTGTTCTTCTTCTCAGACGTCCTTCGAGATTTGAGCAGCTGCCTCAGTGGATACAAACGGTAGATTCCTGTTTCTGCGCCACTCGCCATAAGTGTAGTATCAAGTCTGTGAGCCGTGGCGCCTGTCTATCTACTGGTCGAGAAAAGGACGCCCTGCCTCGACGAATCTAGCACCACTCGCACTGGTACCTGCACTGGGATTTTCCAGCCTGGTTTGCTATCCTCCACGATGGCCTTACGGAAGTAGGCTTTTTTTGCCTCTATCTCTTGGGGGTCATGACCCCCCTGAGCTGGCTCCAGATTGACATAATGTATTTATTATATTGTGGACAAAATTTATAATCTAAATTCATTCTTTGTATGTCGATAAATAAAGTAAAAAAGTGTGTGTGTTTACAAACGGCTGTAACAAACTTTAAACAATCGTTATTACGAATTAGAGTATTGAAATCGTATTATATGAACCGCCCCCCCCCCCCCCCCCCCCCCCCCATTATAAATTATATTAGGGGGCGGCAGACACTACTGGCCCAGGACGCTAAATTTTAAATTTCAAAACATAAAGTCCTCAGTAGCTTATGCACGCCCACTCGTCACCACGAGACTTCTTTATCATCAGGAGGCCGATTAAAAAGTACTTAGCTCATAGTTCATCGCTCTAATGCAGTTTAATGGACTTCATAGCACAAAAAAACTAATTGTTAGGCACACCAAAGTATTAATATTTGTTTATAGATTAGTGCCACTTGCACCATCAGATCAATCATCATAATGTGTTGGTAAAGTGAAAAAACACATCTTTGTATTAGAATACAACAAGTAGTATAATAAAATATAATCATAAATATCGAATTTACATAATATACAGTATGTATAATATACACAATTTCAACTTATGACATAAACATTAAATCACCGAGACGCGCGCTCACACGATTGCTTTGAAAGCGCCAATTTATTAATTGTCTGCTTACAATAAAAAAGTTGAATAAATAAAAGTTCGTTGTGCAGTAATACTGCTTTAGTAACTAAATGAAGACAATCACATACAGGCTGATAAATTATGCATTTGTTAATGGATGCCTCTACAACGTGGCGCTAATGATTTACCATCTCATACACAAATAGCGACATCACATTTTTTAATATTTACATATTATTGCTTCAATGTATTGTCTTTTTCGTAAAACAAATAACAAATTATTGCATATCCCTTCCAAGCTATGAAATTGCATTTCCAATTTCAGTAAATTACCAATAACATACTGGAACCTCAAATACCTGAACTAAAAGTAAAAACTTCTTAGTGTATGTGAATATTTGGATAAAATGTTAACAGTTCTGGCCAAAAACATAAACACATGTCTAAACAACAGTAATCTTCAGTCATCTACACTGACTCAATCACATAATATTAAAACACCTTCCAATTCTTCCTCCAAACTCACAGGTATCCCCATCGATAGCACCGCCTTGTTAAAAACTTGCGCTGCATATGGCTGGCTGATAATTGATATGAGACCAATTGAGTTCTGCACTCGAATTGAATTTAGTACTCCGTATCTGTGTCTCTCTTATACAATACCATTGTCTAATCTCTTCCACTGACAACACTATTGTCTCCATTATATGAAAAGATGATATATTTATGTTGCTGGTAAGAAATCATAGCTCCTCGATGATCAGTTCAATTTCTTCAATGGTAACGGATATATTCGATATGTCTTCATAACTTCTATTGTCATATAACAAATCATGTGAGTTGGTGTAATTTTAATCACTTAGCTCGTGTTATCTATTATTGCCATTTAATACACAAAAATCTATCAGCTTATAGACAAACGTGTGGTCAGACACGTGTGGCAAGGAGAGCGGATGGGTTAGAAGTTGACTTCGGGGTGGTACTTGTTCATGTGGTAGTTGAGGCTGGCCTTCTGCACGAAGGCCTGTCCGCAGACGGCGCACACCTTGCGGCGGTCGCCCGTGTGGATGCGCTCGTGCAGGTCGAGCGTGGTCTTGCGCAGGAAGGACTTGCGGCAGAAGCGGCAGTGGTAGTCCTTGACGGTCTTGTGCTTGAACTTGTGCTTGTACATACCTTCGAAGGAGAAGGACTCGTAGTCGCACGCCTCGCACTTGTACTTCTCGCCGAGCATGTGGAAGTTGTTAATGTGCTTGCGCAGCTGCACCTTGGTGTTGAAGGTGCCCTTGCAGGCGTTGCACTTGAAGCGCTCGTCCACGCCGTGCGCCTGCAGCTTGTGCACGGTGAGCGGCGCCGGCGTCATGAACTCCTGCCGGCAGTACGCGCACGCGAAGCGCGGGATCTTGTAGTGCTTCGTCTTCACGTGGAACTTGAGCGAGAATATCTTGTCGTAGCGTTTGTCGCAGCGCGCGCACGCGAACATGTCGCCGTCTTTCCTATAGTCATCGTCGCGCAGGCGGAACTTTGGCCCCTTCCCGCCTAGAAGACAGAAAATAACATATATTTTGATGGGCTGTTCCCGCTCGCCACACTCTTGCTGCTTCGGGTCACTTCGATTCTTTATTCACGAGTTCACTTCCACACATTCAATTGTAACGACGACGGCGACAATCTCATCTCACAAGTTGACCATCGGAGTATACTACGTGGACTGTCATCGCACATCTTCACTTTTTTAAATTAACCATTCCATTCAAAAATTACCATAAATTTCTCGTGTAAATAAAAATAAATAATAATTTATGCTACGATTTAAAAGAAACTAAATGAGTTTCTACCGATTTAGTTTCACACGTTCACATAATAATTCATAATCGAATTCAACTTATATTGGTGAATTTAACAGGAGTTCAAATGTGTGATATTGGGGACTTAGAGCCGGAACTCTACCAGATCAGGGTTTATAAATATTACAAATTATGAAGGTCAGCGCTGTAGACAAACTGATGATGACGTCTACATCAACCAAACCCAAATATTTTGTATTTCATTTGCATTATCAACACACCTTGCGATACAATCACTAACTTTGCAAATTTTATTTCTTCTCCCACATTGGCATACCGTATAATTAAGATTTATTTCAATATCTTGTCGAGCCTCTTCCAAAAATAATAGTAATTTACTAGGAATCAGAATTCATACGCGTTATGCAGTTAAGTTGATGTGTAGTTTAGCGTAGTGCGGGAAACTCAGGCGATATGGAAACATCGGTATTTTCAGTTTTTCACTTCGTTATACCAGATATTCAATTATGATCTTTCTTAACAATGTAACGCTCCACCTCCGATATATCATTATCATAGAAAAACATAGTATTACAGAAGACTGCCATACTTTCGGTCACATCTTAAGCAACAAAATGGTCTTACACAAATATTAATCTATATGCTACAAAATGTCCTAATTTACTACATATTTACTTATCGCTATTTAAAAAATAGGACGAGGATCACAGTGAATAGAACACGGCTCCATACAGGCTTATTTGTAGATGCGGTTGGAAAAGGTTTTGCTACTTGATTCATTTCTTTTACTGCAATGAATGGCGAGCCGAGCATGCCATTCGCGTGATAAGCGATACGACCGCTCTTGGACAGTAGTAAAACTATATAAAACCATGAATTAAAAAGCAATGCTTGGCATTCCACTGCGCTCGCCATCCTAAGACATAAGATGTTAAGTCTCATTATATCCAGTATGTCCTTCAAATAGGAACTCAACAGTGCATTTAGACTGCTGGTTGGCGGAAGACTAGACAAAGGCGGCCTCTTACATATGAGAGACTTACCACCACTAACTCATAGTTCATACATTCACTATGATCCTTTGAGTCCAAAATCTTTTGACGTCGTAAGTCCAATAGAAATAAAAGCTATACCTATTAAGTAAACTTTTCACTCCTTAAAGGGTTGAATCTAATTTTGAAATAGCCTTAACTGCATCTCCAGATCCCATTGCACTTTCGCGATAAAAAATACTCTGGCATTAAACACAAATTATTTAAACACAAATTGGCTTAATAATCTTCGATATAATATTAATTCTTTTAATACGTCTTTCGTCTTGCGTCGTTCGTCTATCGTCCTTCATTCAGTTCTCTCTTTCTCCGTCCTTCCGTAATTCCAGATATTTATCTATCATCCCCCAAATCCTTCCCTCTTTAAGATTTCCATTCGTCATCTCTTTCCCACAACACGTTCCATGTCAGTAATTCGTCTAACGTTTAATTCTACTTATCTTTCTTCATAACATTGAAATCCTACATTTATTTACGATCTATTCAATGAGATGAAATTTCGGTTCGGTGACAAGGCATGCGAAATATGTATATATATATAAACTATTATACAAACATTTGCAGCGACAAAAAGGACTAAACGTACACTACAAGACATTTCTCGACATTGTTATAGCAAAGCGCGAGGACTTACGATGTCAAAAGGTTAATGCGGAATATTATAGTATTTTCTTACCTTCCGTCAACAGCTGTTCCAGTTTCGACGGGACGGGCCGTAAGCTTACATCTGTAACAAAAAACACACATTTCAATTCTTAATGCTTTCAATAGCTAAAATATATAAAAATATATTAAAATACATATATGCTGATGCAAAGGAATTATTTTTTAATAAAACATATACTTATTTGTGTCTTTATAGTATTGTTACCCATTTAAACGAAGGAGATGAAGGAAAACTATGTTATTTTGTATAATATGTTCCTTCAAATGAAAAAGAAAATACTAAAATCGGTTTAAATCTGCCGAAGATATAAAGTATTTACACGTATATTAATTTTCTCACCCCCTCCTCCTCCCACCCTGTTCTCTGCCTCACTATAGTTCAACTTTAATACTGAACCTATTACAAATAGAAACATTGAACTCCTACTCAATTTTGAGAAGTTCTACTCTCTAGGAACAAAGATATTCATCAGAAGTTCACATATATTTTATGGGACCACCTGCAAAAGCATACCTTTCAAATGTTTGTTTGGCGCACAAATATTTGTGTTGGGTCTGGGTGTTTCCGAGACCGCAAACTCTCTCGTATTTTCTGATACCCACGACACAAGACTTATTTGATCTTAATGTGTTGGGAGTATTAATTACTTATTATTTGTACCTACAACTACAACATATTGTGTGTTGTTATGCTCATATCAAGTGTCGTACCTTCAGTCTTCAGCTCGGCGGGTTCCTCCTCCTTAATGTCCTTGGTTTTGCGCGGTCGACCGCATTTTTTGGGCGGCTTTTTAGGTTGCGGCTTTGGTTTTGATTTTTGTGGAGCCTTCTTTGTTTTCTTCTTCCCCTCCTGTTTTATCCGTTTCGAGCTGAATTCTATTGAAACATATAAATGAATATACATTATATAGTCGAATAGCACTCATGGCGGATTCTTTCAGAACTACATAGTTACTGAATATAATTAGTTTAAAATCGAATACTGTATTGTCGCAAGGAAATCAACAGCCCCTACGTAAATCACTGGCCTTATTGGACTAGGCAATCTTTCAGGCAACCTTTGGATTTATATTAAAGAAATGGTAATATGTGGTGTATAGTTTCATTTTAAGTTGTGAGATGTCACAGGTTAGGGGTCGGCAACCTTTTGAGTTGGAAGAGCCAAAAATTACAATTACAAAATTTTCGAAGTTTTTAAAGAGCCAAAATTTTTTCTGATGGCTGTGACGACGCGTGTCGCAGGGGAGGGGTGCGGTAAAAAGCAAGGACAAGTGGCTGAGAGATAGAAATGATGCCTCGTCCTCATTAAATGAATGAAATGAAATGAAAATGAAATGAAAATAATTTATTGAATCCATTAAAATGTTCAACATCATTTAGATTCAGTCATTTTTTTTTATCTACCACCCGGTTCGGAAAGCTGTTTTCACTAGAGAAGAACGGGCAAGAAACTCTAGTGTTGCTCTTTTCAAAACCAGTTTACAATGTAGTGAATTATTACAAAATTTACAAGTTGGTTTAAATCAGAGCAGTTTAATAATAATTCATTGTAAATTTACAATAAATATTTTTGATACAAATATTATTATATTATAATTACTATGGCTGAGTGAAGCGAAGTCGCCCAGAACGAAGAATCAGTATACTCTTTTTCGCCCAAGTGGTGAATAATTGCGAAAGTCTTATGTAATCCATCAATCAATCCGTTACAATGTAAGCAGATCGGATAGACCAGTCTACGCAAGCAGCACCCGTTCACGAGTATGACGCATGTGCCAGCCATCGGCCTCCTCAACCATACTACAGGGAAGTGACCGACCCGGCACACGACGCCACCGCAAGCACAGACTTTTTAGCGAGCATGACATACCCAATCACTTACATAGGAAAACAATGGCAAATTTGACAAGTTACTTAATTTAAATGATATTTTATAAAGCACACCAAGACTTCCGTTCCGAGATACTACACATTTATTTAATTTTATTCTATTCCCAAGCCTTGTTATCGTCTAAATATTCCGAAATTTTATAATATGCTTTATTGTAGCTTTGAATTTTGTAATAGATAAGGCTTTAATATGACTGGGAACTTTGTTATAAAAGTGTATACAGTAACCCTTAAAAGATTTGCTGATCTTGTGGAGTCTGGTCTTAAGAGTAGCTAGATTATTCTTATTCCTAGTATTTTTGTCATGAATATCGCTAATCTTAAGAAAACTTTCTTTATTTCGATGGACATAAATTAAATTTTCAAAAATGTATTGTGAAGCTACTGTCATTATATTTATCTCTTTAAATTTTTCTCTAAGAGAGTATCTGGACCCTAGCGAATAAATTGACCTTATAGCTCGCTTTTGGAGAACGAAGATGGTGTTAATATCAGCAGCACCACCCCACAGTAAAATTCCATAACTCATCAGACTATGAAAGTAGACAAAATATACCAATCGAGCTGTATCAACATCAGTCAATTGGCGAATCTTACCCACCGCAAAGACTGCGGCGCTCAGCTTTTTAGCTAGAGCGACTATGTGAGAACCCCATTGAAGTTTGGGATCTAATGTAATTCCTAAAAACTTAGTTGTATCCACAAGGCTCAACTCATCCCCATTCAAATTAATGTTAGCATTAACTTTTTTGACATTAGGTGTCACAAATCTGATACATTTCGTTTTTTGGCTATTTAATAACAAATTGTTAATGCTAAACCAATGTACTATTTTTGATTAATAAATCGATTCAAAATGATTTTAATGTTATTTTTTTAAATAAATAATGTTGGCGTATGGACTTTCACATCCAAGGAGCCGCATGTGACCCCTGTCCTAGGCTAAACATCCATGCGTCCTCCAAAGTGCCATTTTAGCGGAGGGGCGTTTTCAATATTATTGAAAATAGTTTTCTGTCGAATCCAAATTAATTAAGTAGTTTCTTCTATTAGATTGTTGCGCCTGTGTGGTATATATTACGCAACTCGCCATTCATCGCAATAAAAAAATATCCGAATAAAACATCTCCCTTGAAGACGAATTTTATTTTTATTTTATTTTAATAATGCTATAATGAATTTTAAGCACTATCGGTATCGGGATCAACGATATTTTTTATTTATACTATGAATGGGCTTTGGATTTCACTAGTGACCTAGCCGTGAGTGTGTAATATTACGAGTACATATGTATAGAGTGACAGCCTTACCTTCGTCGAAGTCGCTGTGGTCGCCGGCGTCGTTATTGTCGAAGGAATCGTCGTGGTCATCGGCTCGCAACACTTGCGACTCTTCCTTACCTGTACCACAACACATTAACCTCTTTACATTATAATCAAACCACTTAACCCAGTTACTCGATGCTAGACATTACTTGAAAGACATTAGGTAGGTACCACCGCATTGTCTCTTTCTGCCGCCAAACAGCAGTTTAAATGCACTGCTGTGTTTCGGATCGAAAGACCATTGTAGCCAGAGTAACTACTGGATATATTGAGACTAAACATCTTATGTCACAGGATGGCGAGCGCAGTGGAATGCCAAGCATTGCTTTGCAATTCAATGTTTGGTTTTGCTACTGTTTATGAGCGGACGTATCGCTTACCATCAGGCGAACGGCATACTTGTCTCGCCATTCACTACAATAAAAAAAACATTGATGTTTACAGTTCCATACCATTCGAATTACATTTTAGTTTTTGATTTGATTCAATATGAAAACCGGAAAGCGTATGCCGGTGTCATTGACCATCCAACCCCGGTCTGGTCATCACATACTAAACTAATGGCTTTTTTTTTGTTTTCATAGTATAACCTCGAATTTTGTATTCTGATTGAAATTATAAGAACCAACTAAATAGAAAAAACATTACGCATTCGTCTCAACATTGACAGTTTCACTTGGGACATCAATAAAACTGACATTTAACATTTTCTCCTAGTATTTTTAAAAGTCAGCTCGTGAAGACCGATATTGTAACATGTTTATAAGAAATATAATACTTGCATTTAGCGTCTTCTTCCGGCTCTTCGTATTTTACTTCAATGCTGTAATCTGGATCCGCAACTACAATCAATAGATAAATAAGTTTCCACGGAATCATAGAAAAACTAATTAATCCTAATGAACATCTCGGCATCATCATCAAAGCGTGAGTTTATGTATGTATGTATGAACATCTCATACTAATGCCACTTTCAGATAAATACGTCTCAATCACTTATTTTTTAGTAAGTTCAGTAATATCCTATACTTGATATTATATAAGCTATAAATGTGTCCATACATACATAGACTTAATCCTTTTTTGCAGAAGGGGTAAGCAGAGGTGCAAACATGACACCCTCGTTTCGCAGTGTATGATCCGTCCCATTATGTGATAGGGGGCGAGCTCATCGCCATATCCGGCACAAATTCCTGACATCGGGCTGATAATGAATACAAAAATCACTTTGCCCGGTCCGTGATCTGAAGCCGCGACCACAGCTTTGCAATCATACCGTAATACAACCGCGCCACCGAGACAGTCGAAACCATAAGCGAAAGCACTTTTTAATCAAAATAAGAATATTTCATTGTCCCCCGTACGTCTGCAGTGTAAGAGCACAGCCACGCGATGCGGTGCCGCTGCGGCATCCTACATACAAATTACTGTACCATGCACACAACGCGTTTGTTTACCACACTTAGGAGCTGGGAGACGAGGCGGGGTGATATGTTGTGCGGACTATGTACCATCCTATACTCTGAATACATTAAGGTGCGGCGCCACACCGCAACAGCCTTTCATGGCGCAGTTGGTCAGACGCCGGCCGTGAATCATGAGGCCGCTGGTTCGATCCCCGCACTGACACTTTGGGTGATCCACTGGTATTTGTAACGGATCTGGGTGTTTATGAGACCGAAAAGTCTCTCGTAGTGTCTGATACCCACGATACAAGAGTCGATCTAGAGTGGGGTCAGAACTATGACTATGTATAAATAAATACACCTATGTGACTGTTAGGTGTATTTATTTTTATAAAATATTTATGGTGTATGATCTGGTATCCGTGATTTTTTTACTTTATATCTGTCCCTTTCGGTGGAACTCTAAGTTCGCGTTCATTCGATTCTACTTCCATGATTTAAAAGCATAGTGAGATAAAGTGAAGCGTATAATGTCGATAACTATAAGTGTAGTAGCTTCATTTTAATTATAGAAAGAATGTTAGGCTAGGTTCAGATGACCGCGCGGTGCTGGGAATTTGAAGCTACCCTTATGCGTATTTCTGTTTGCCTCGGGCCAATTTAAAAGTGTAGTATTAGTGATGCATATCATATAGTTTTTCGGCAAAAAAATCACATAATTACGAAATATTATCGTCACCAGCATTCATTATCCAATTTTCTCATTTGCGTCACGTCTACAAAAAAATTTGAGCGTTTTGGTTGTAATATTACTTTCGAATAAGACTAGACTGCTATGATATATATTTTTACAGCTTTCAGCATGAGCAGACATTACACGAACGGAATCTGATGGCAATGGAATATACATCAAAAAACCCTCTAAAAACAAATTTAAACACTGGTTTTTAAAATGCTTAAAGGAGACTCATACCGCAACCAAAAATTTAATAAAAGTATTCACAACATAAGGAATAACTTGAAATATTACAACATTTTGAAAAAGGTTCACAATAAATATTATTATTTTTGCCTTGTTTAATTCTTTCATCAAAAGATCATACAATGTCATCAAAATATCGAACATAAGCTCACTAATTGTTCTTTGATTAAGAGCTGTTACTGCACCTCTTCCCTCACTTCATGAAAAGTTGGAGAGTAATAATTGAAGTCATTTATGATGGCTCGTGTTGTTTTGTCAATATTGGATACTTGACTTACACCTGATTAATTTGTTTCCATACATCTGTTTGAACTTCTGCTCGCAGTCTTTAACCTGCTTCTTGAAGGTGGTAGCATCCCGCAGGCGGAGAATGCAGGCATCGCATATCGTGTACGTGGCCACGCACAGCTCGTCCGACACCGGCGATATCTGCCCGAGCAAAACAACACTTCACTTGTGAACTCAGACGTGTAAAGAAAGGAAATATTCTTTTCATAATTAATGACTTTCGGATGGTTTACAATAAAACGAAATTGCGAATGTTTTAATAAGAGACTGTATGTAATTTATAACTTGTAACTAGTGCAATGTGCATAGAGTCACAAATTACACTTCATGCCTCTTTGTACACATTTACAATATTTTTTACACTTGCTCAGCGTATTGTCATTATTGCACTGCACTTGATGGTAAGCGCCAAATGCCTTTCAGATGCCGGTCTGCTAAGATGCTTCTTCATTATATGGCGGAAGGACCCAGGATTATAGGAAGGAGGAAACACGAGTATTATAATCGCGCGGTTAAAATTCTTTAGGTATATGAAATTGTATGTATTTCCATACAATTTCATACGTGCTCATTACATCAACTCCGTAACGTCAACGGATCGCCGCCATTCACGCGTGGACTACTCGGTGACAACTCGTTGCTCGCATTCTTGTCTTGCGTTGTTGCGCATTGACAATTCACAAGCCCCAAATAAACCGCGCGTTGCCACCGAGTGGACTACGCGAAGTCTACCTGTGTTCCACCTGCGACAACGGGTCTAATGAGCGGTAACCTTAACGGTGCTGCACAGAAAATAATTTGCTTATTTATTGATTTCCGGTTCCGGTGCCGAAACTGTTAACACGTACGTCAGACAGCTCCGTCGCTTATAAATAGAAAAACGGTGCTAAAGTGATTTAACATGTAGCAAATGGTGAAAATAAAGTAAATAAATTATCAAAGTTTGTGATTATGAAGAAAGCACAGTGAAATAGTGTCAAATTGTAAAACTGCGAACTTTATAAACAACATAACCTATAAATAAAAATCATAGACAATAGAACAATAAGTGAATTAGTTTCCCGCGTTATATTATTACAGACTTACTGTGATTCATAAACGTCAGTTGTCACTTAACATAAACGTCAAAGTCTCGAGCAAGGTCAAAGACGTAGGCCAGAGATTTATACCATTAGAGCAAGATGGATAAAAGTATGGAGTTGTTGCTGTCAAAACTAGAAGAAAAACTTAACAAACAAACATTGATAATATCTAAAGAAGTAACTAAACATGTTATGCAAGCGCTAGACGAAAAACTGAAATTACTCACTGAAGAAAACAAAGAGCTCAAAACAAAAATAACAAAGCTCGAACAGAAAGTTGATTATATGGAAAGAAATAAAAGACAAAACAATTTAATATTTTTTGGTATGGAAGAAAAAGGGAAATCTGAAGCGGAACTGGTAGATTACATTAAGGAAATTATTGTCGACATGGGTGTACATATAGAAAGCCAAGAAATCGCTAACATAAATAGAATTGGAAAATACTCTGACAAAAATCGACCAGTAGTGGTGACATTCACAACATTGTGGAAAAAACACCTGATACAACGAAACAAATCCAATCTTCCTCAAGGCATATATTGTAACGAAGACTACCCAAAAGAAGTGCTAGAAACAAGGAAAAAACTTCAACAAACCCTAGAGGAGGAACGGAAAAAAGGCAATAAGGCATATATAAAATATGATAAACTAGTAGTAAAATCACCACTAGACACAATTCGTGAAAAGAGAAAAAGAGATAAAACAGAATCACCAAATTCACAGAACACACCAAAAAAACAAGTGACTAGTGACAGAGTAAACACAACAAAGGAGTACATGTCTGAACCAACAGACACAACGAAAGAAGCAACAATGCCCACAATACTGAACTATATGACACGAGGAAGATCTCTATCAATGTCGGAACCAACAAAAAACTAATAACAAACCCCCATAACTGGAACCATAACAAAACAAAATACACAACATTTTGCCATAAAACAACAACATTAATAAAACATTCCCCAAGCCGGCTGGTCACCGTGGGGAAAAAAGACCATCACCCACCATCTATAAAGAAAAACCCAATAGATAAAAACAATCAAAATCCTAAAAGGGAACAGTGCTTAAAGATTTGCACATTCAATGTAAGATCGTTATCAACAATTACAAGACTATTAGAATTGAACAATGCAATTGAAAAAATAAAATGGGACATTATAGGGCTCTCGGAAGTTAAAAAAATGGGATGTACCATAGAAGAACACAGTGATTACATCTTCTGCTATATTGGGGAGACAATAGGTTTACATGGAGTTGGTTTCTTAGTAAAGAAAACTTTGAAGACCAACATTGTAAGCTTCTTAGGTATCTCGGAGAGAGTTGCCTTGCTAAAACCTAAATTCGATGACATGTCCTTATCTTTAATACAAGTTTATTCTCCGACTGAAAGTGCCAGCGATGAAGATATCACTGGTGGTGCGGATTTAAAAATGCGTTATGCGTACTGCGAATGTGTGTATAGTTCGATCGACTCACAATTCGGTTCGATTGGACCAAATAAATGATCCAGTGCGGATGATTTAATAAAAATCGATATTAGTGGACTGTATGCGGGTTTATTATAATTGCACGGCACACTCGGAGGGCGGGATGAACTGCCTTCAGGAAAAAATGGCTGAATAGGCAGTTCTACGAGGAATGGTAGTGCACATACCTCATAGCGTCAGCGGCGGTGTGGAAGTTGGCGACTCGTCTGCTGCTTGGCGGTAAATTACTGTTTCTACACACTGAGAAGTTACAAGCACAACAATGACACCAAAATTCACTCAATAACACAATTAATGTGCGTAGCGGTATATTAATTAACTTTTCACTCCGAAGGCGCGCGCGCAAGTTTTTTGAGAAGCGGAGAAGAAGAATGAAAAAATGAGCGCCCTCGTGCGGCGGATTGCGGAAACGTTTATAACTTTGGTCCAGGTTGGTGCGGGCGGCGATGCGCTCTCGCTCACGCCTTGCTGTTGCGGTAGTGCGGGAAAGGGATGCGGGAATGGAAAGTATGCCGTGCAACTTAACATTGATTTTGATTAGAATTTATTGTAGAAAAGTGTCAGCGGAAGCGAAAATAAATAAGACAACTTATTTTTGAATGAAATAATAAATGGCGCAACCATTCCCCCCGGGCTTGAAGGGACGGCTTCAAACAAATAAATACGCGGATGCGGATAATGTAAAATACAAACTATAAAATAAACTTAAAACATTTTATAACAATTTTTAAGACGCGGAAATCTAAACTAATACTTTAGACGCGGTGTTACAATTTACTGATTAGGGATAGGGCATAAACGTACAACAGGGCGCAAATATGACCCAGTTGCCGTTTTGACGCGGACGACCCGAGTCACACCGTTTGTTGCCGGGAAAACTTCTTCTACTATGCCGAGAGGCCAGTGAAGAGGAGGCGCGTTTTCCGTCTTTAATATGACGACGGTCCCTACTTGTATGGGATTAGATGGCGTGTTCCATTTGTCACGCGACTGTAACGTGTGCAGATACTCTGCCCTCCATCGCTTCCAAAACGACTGAACTAATTTATCCAGTAAGTCGTGGCGGGAGAGTGCGGAAAACCTACTTTCGTCAACGTCTTTAGCGGGAAGGTACCTTAGCGGATGCTTGCGCGGTAAAACAATAGGGTGTTTTTGATCGAAACATAAATCGGAGCGGATTAAACGACCACCGACTCGAATAAGACCATTCTGCAAGAATGGTTTAAGTCGTTGGAACATGCGACTACAATTCCTTCCACTTTGTAATTTTCTAAACTCATCGCGGAAATATAAATTTTGCAATTCTCGAAGAACTATGTTCTCGGCGAAGATTAAATCGGCAGCGGAAATATTCCCTCCCTGGGGTAATAATTTTATAAAGCGATATACGTAAACAACACTACGCAAAAACTTGCTCCAAGAAGAAAAACGAGAACCCAACGCAATAATGGGCGATTCTTCATTTGGAATCGACGCAACTAAAGCGTGTTTCTTTTCTTCTGGTGGCTCTGAAACCAAGCTAGGTTCAAAGGCGGTAATGGGCCATTCCGATGGACAGGACGATGTCCAGGACGGACCATGAAACCAAAGCGGGTGATTTATAATTTGTGCGGGCGTAAGTCCTCGAGATAGACAATCCGCTGGGTTGCCAACACCGGGCACATGATAAAAGTTTTGCGGTGAAATTAAAGATTGAATCTTCGAAACTCTATTAGCTACGAAGGTATCCCACCTGTGTGGCGACGAGTGGATCCAACATAAAGAAACAGTGGAGTCTGAGAATGCGTATATTTTATTGATTTTATGACGTTTATTACAAGCAGCAATTATATTACTAACTAATTTAGCAAGAACTAATGTGGCACAAAGTTCAAGCCGTGCGAGAGAAACAACTTTGCGGGGAGCAACCTTGGACTTAGCACTAATAAGATGGACCGTGTTAACATGGTCGTTTTCGACATGAAAATATACAACGGCGCCATAAGCCTTTTCGCTAGCATCAGCGAAGGCAAGAATGTTAACAACGCTAGTCGGTCGAATGTCCACATAACGTGGTATCTTAAGTTGTTCGAGAATAGGAAGTTCTTCCCTGTAACGCTGCCATAACTTAACAATTTTCTCAGGCGGAACATCATCCCAACCACAATTAATTAACCAAAGTTCCTTGATGAGGAGCTTCGCGTAGAGAATAACTGGAGCCACAAACCCCATCAGATTCCACAACCGTGCAACACAGGATAATATGGTGCGTTTTGTACATTTTTCATCAGTTGTACAAATTTTAAAACTAAATAAGTCGGAGCTGGGTGACCAACACAGACCCAGAACCTTATGCGTGTCAGATGGATCGAACTCCTTTACTGATGAAAGGCGATGCGTAGGCGGAATAGAATTTAAAACAGTTTGCGAATTACTCGTCCACTTTACAAGGTCGAACCGTCCAGCCTTCATAAGAGAAATAACTTGAACAGCTGTGGACACAGCTTCATCTTCATTATCGACACAGTAAACAAAATCGTCCATATATAAACCATCCTCAAGAGCCTCCTTGGCCTTGGGAAAAGAATCTCCTTCATCTGAAGCGAGTTGCCTTATCGTCCTCAAAGCGTGAAATGGACTCGATGTAAGGCCGAAACATACGCGGTTAAACTGATAAACCTGTAGCGGTTGCTCAGGTGCGAAACGATACAAAATGCGTTGAAATCTGCGGTCGCATTCACGAACATTGATGCAAAGAAACATCTGCCTAATGTCCGCTGACAATGCAATGGAAAATAAACGAAAATTAAGAATAATATTAAACAAGTCACCTTGTAAATTAGGTCCACTATGCAGAATATCGTTAAGAGAAACTGACGTACTTGTCTTTGCACTGCCGTTAAGTACAACGCGTAACTTGGAAGTCAGTTTATCCTCCCTAATGACACCATGATGCGGTATAATATAAGACGGAGCGGAAATAGTTTCATCCGTGTCCGGAGGCGCGATAGAAATATAACCCTTCTCTAAATATTCAGCTATGACGTCATCATAAGCTTGCTTTAATTTAGGCAAAGCCTGCATTTTCCTTTCTAGACAAAGAAAACACTTCTCAGCTAATCGACGGGAATTTCCAAGACTATAAACATCCCCTTTAAAGGGTAGAGCGACAGTATAACGACCATCATACTCGCGGGTGGTAGTGTGAGAGTAAATATCTTCACACTCCTTATCATCTGGGCTTAAAATTGGTGGAACAACCACTTCTTCCAATTCCCAGAATTTGCGGACTGCGGAATCCAAAGACTCAACTGCACAGCAGTATGAGACTGTTGCGAAAGAATTACTATAAGCGGGCGCGGAACCTACTACCACGTAACCTAAAACGGTTTCTAACGCGTATGGCGCGACGCGTGCGGTTTGTCCTTCAACTTTATGGGACAATAAAAGGTGCGGGAAAATAGAAGCGCCAACCAACAGGTCAATCTCACCTGGGACGGCGTAAGTATCGTCGGCCAAAGGCAAATTTTTAAAATTATTAAATTGCGAAATATCAACCGAAACCGTCGGCAAAACTTCGGTCACCTTGTCTACTACTAACGACTCCATGTCGAAATTAATTTTTCTATTAAAGCGAGAAAAGAATTTAATATTCACGGAACCTTGTGTGAATTTAGCGGAACCTCCAATACCTTTAACGGCGCATATTTGACCTTTATTACAAATCAATCCTAAACGGTCACAACATGAGCTCGTAATAAAATTACTTTGCGAAGCGCTGTCTAGTAAGGCACGAACATAATGCTCCTTACCAAAAGCGTCAAAAACAACAACACGTGCGGTAGCGAGTAAAACAGTACTAGGTACTGGCGATGAAATAATATTGTGCGAAAGTGTGCACAGCGAAACCTCGTCCGCACAATGCGCGGTGTCCGAGCGCGGCAGCGGCGCAGGCGAAGGAGCCGTGTTGTGCGAGCGCGGCGGCGCGGACGCGGGCTGCGGAGCCGGGGCGAGCGGCCGCCCGCTATTGTACTCACGCGGGGCTACGCTAGTGCGCGGCGGCGCGGCGGCACCCACAAAGGGTAAACCTACTGGGTTAACTCTAGACGCGGAAATGAAATTATCAAAATGTAACATAGTATGATGTTTCATTTGACATTTACGACACAGCATTTTAGAATTGCAATGAAATGAGCGATGTGTAGTACTTAAACAATTGACACAAAAGGAATTAGATTTAATGAATTTAAAGCGGTCACTAGGTAAGTGTTTTAAAGCCTGAACAGTTAAACAAGTGTTCGTGCTGCGTATGACATAGCGAACAATTATTTTGCGGAATTACTGACGCGGTATTTATATAACTATGTGTAGATTTTAAATGCTTTATAGGCACATCTGCGCGACGATCGGAAGCTTTTTTAATTAGTTCTTGTTTGCTGGATGTGTTTTGAAATATTTTCATTCGATCGCGTATGAAAGTAACTAATGAATCGAATGATGGGATATCACAACCTCTGTTATCTAATTCAAAGGCATGCGCGGTGTCTAAGTCAACTTTCTTTAATGCTACGTATAAAAATATGAGGTCAGGAAGATTGTCAAATTTTAAATTATTTATCGCGGAAACTGATGTAGCGAACCGATCAAGAAATTGTTCAAGGTTAAATACATTAACGGAATGAAATGGTTTAAAATCAAAGATTTGATCTAAATACGAACTTGCAAGTAAACGCTTGTCTTCGTATTTGTTTACTAACGCGGTTAATATAAGGGCGTAGTTTTCGGCGCAAGGGCTTATGCCAGCGATCACGGCTTGTGCCTTGCCCTTGAGTTTGCAAGTAAGGTAATGTAATTTATCCAAGTCTTCTAGCATGGGATTATTGTGTACCATTGTCTTAAATGTGGCATAAAATAAGGGCCATGATTTAACATCGCCATTAAACTCGGGTAATTCAATGCGCGGTAGTTTTGGTCTATATGAGTTATAATTTTTATTACACTTTACATCGGGCTGCGTCGCCGTATGTAAAGTTTTCGCGGCGCGTTTGACTTTACTATATAAGTCGTCGAATGCAATAAGCGGCTGGTAATTAACAGAGTGCGTGGGCTTTAATTTTAGTTCTATATCGGCTATTTCGTCTAAAACATTTTCGAAATCTGAGCGTAATTTGTCAATTAACTCCAGCTCACAAAGAAATGATTCCTGTACGATATCGTTGGATAAACTATTAGTTTTGTCAGCTATAGACTGCATGCGCAATAACATACATTCCCGCTTAGCGTTTAAACGGATTAACTTATTTTCCGACATAATGCGTTATTATGATAGGTATAATAAAATAAACAAACAACAACGTAAGCGGTGCGGTGTGGTGCGGTACGATGGAGAATAGAATATCCACAAGTTAATTTATAAAATGTAAAGATTGAAAATAAGCAAATGTATGTGACAATATAATTGAAACAGTACACAAAGTAATTTGTAGTACCTATAAATTCAACTAGCGCGAGTATTACGTGCGACGTAATAATAATAAAGAATTGCTACTGGACATTTTATATGCGAAACAATCAATAACAAATGCGAAATAATACAAGTAGCTTGTATAAAATGCGGTAAGAGTCCTTAAAATTGTCTATAAAAGGGAATGTTAACGTAATTATTTACGATGCGGTAAGATTATTATTATTTTAGCGCGGTGGGGCCCAAAATGGCGTCCAAATAAAATACGAAATTAATGAATTGGACAAAATGATGTAGCGATTTATCTATTAGATATGCGGTTTTAAAATATGTTAAGCGTAATGCTAATGTGCGGATGAACCAGTGTACTTCTATCGACTCAAATCCGGTTCGATTGGACCAAATAAATGGTGGTGCGGATTTAAAAATGCGTTATGCGTACTGCGAATGTGTGTATAGTTCGATCGACTCACAATTCGGTTCGATTGGACCAAATAAATGATCCAGTGCGGATGATTTAATAAAAATCGATATTAGTGGACTGTATGCGGGTTTATTATAATTGCACGGCACACTCGGAGGGCGGGATGAACTGCCTTCAGGAAAAAATGGCTGAATAGGCAGTTCTACGAGGAATGGTAGTGCACATACCTCATAGCGTCAGCGGCGGTGTGGAAGTTGGCGACTCGTCTGCTGCTTGGCGGTAAATTACTGTTTCTACACACTGAGAAGTTACAAGCACAACAATGACACCAAAATTCACTCAATAACACAATTAATGTGCGTAGCGGTATATTAATTAACTTTTCACTCCGAAGGCGCGCGCGCAAGTTTTTTGAGAAGCGGAGAAGAAGAATGAAAAAATGAGCGCCCTCGTGCGGCGGATTGCGGAAACGTTTATAACTTTGGTCCAGGTTGGTGCGGGCGGCGATGCGCTCTCGCTCACGCCTTGCTGTTGCGGTAGTGCGGGAAAGGGATGCGGGAATGGAAAGTATGCCGTGCAACTTAACATTGATTTTGATTAGAATTTATTGTAGAAAAGTGTCAGCGGAAGCGAAAATAAATAAGACAACTTATTTTTGAATGAAATAATAAATGGCGCAACCAATCACAATATTCTACAATGACATAAGAAGAGCACAAAGTTTAGCAGATAAAAACACTATAATTATGGGAGATTTTAATGCCAAAATCGGACAACAAAAGCCCCATGAAAATATGATCATTGGAAAATATGGATATGGAAAGAGAAATACCAGAGGAGAATACTTAATAGAATATGCATATGAGAATAAATTGTCTGTGATGAACACATATTTTAAGAAAAGGTATTCACGGAAGTGGACTTGGTTATCACCAGACTGCAAAACAAGGAATGAAATAGATTACATACTGAGCACAAACCCAAAATCAATTATAAATGTGGAGGTATTAAACGGAATAAACTTTTCATCAGATCACAGGATCATAAGATGCTCCGTAAAAATCAAAACATCAAAATCCAGTCGCAGCTCGTACAAAACCCCACTCAATACTCTGAAATCTACACATGAGAGAAATAATTACATCAAAAACTTAAAAGATAACTCAGAATCACTAGGTAGAAATATAGATAATATGAAAAGTATACAAACTCTTAGTAATAACATAGAAGAAATAATTAAAAAAAGCATACAATTAAAGGAAACAACCGAAAATAGCTGTAAAAAACATAAAGTAATTAGTCAAAGTACATTAAATTTAATATCAAGAAGATCAATACTACTAGCCAAAAAACCTAAATCAAAGGAAATAAGAAATGAACTTACACATCTATATAAGGAGACAAACAGGTCAATAAGAAAGGATTATGATGCATACAGAAGAACAGTTATAGAAAAAAATATGTCAACATTCCGTAGTTCAAAAAGAGCATAATTATAAAGAACTGACAACCCATAAAAATTGGATACAGAGCTTAAAGGATGACAAGAGGGACATAAAAGAAAGAGAAGATATAATAAAACATGCAACGAATTTCTATTCACATTTATACAAAAAACCAACAACAGAAAGTATGCAAGAACAAACCAATAAAGACATGGAAGAAGAAGTTGGACCAGAAGATACTGCATTAGAGATAATAAGTGAAAGTGAGATAATAAGACACATTAAGAAACTAAAATCCGAAAAATGCCCAGGACCAGACTTAATTACAAATGAAGCCATAAAATTAGGAACCTCTGTATTAGTGAAACTCCTATATAAACTTTTTAACCTAGTAATGGAAAAAGAACGAGTGCCAACACAGTGGTGTCAATCGCACATAACACTAATTTACAAAAAAGGTAACCCACTGGACATTAATAACTATAGACCCATTAGCTTACTGTCAACCATCTATAAACTCTTCTCATCAATAATACTGAGCAGAATATCACCGGACATTGATAAAGATCAGCCAATAGAACAAGCTGGCTTCCGACCTCACTACTCTACAATTGATCACATACATGTAATAGAACAAGTAATAGAAAAATTTCAAGAATTTTCCAAACCCCTGTATATAGCATTTGTTGATTATTCCAAGGCATTCGACAGCATAACACACTCATCTATTTGGAATGCCTTAAAAAGTAATAACATACATAAAAAATATATTAACATCATTCAGAACATCTACTCCAAGAGTGTCAGTAAAATAAAACTAGAACGACAAGGAAAAGAGTTTCCAATTGAAAGAGGAGTAAGACAGGGAGACCCTCTCTCCCCTAAACTATTTATAGCTGTGTTAGAGACCATTTTTAGAGATATTGACTGGAGGGATAAAGGTATATGGATTTTAAACAAAAAGCTTACACACTTAAGGTTTGCGGATGACATCGTCCTTTTTGGAATATCAGCCGCTGAATTAGAAAACATGATACAGAAACTAGACTCAGAAAGCCAAAAAAGAGGTCTACACATGAATGCAAGCAAAACAAAAATAATGACAAACAGCCACAAAAAGCCTATCCAAATTGGAGGAAATATAGTAGAATATGTAGATGAATATGTATATTTAGGCAAACTGGTTTCTTTCCATACAAATAATAAAGAAAATGATGTTGACAGAAGAAGAAATATAACTTGGAAAAAATACTGGGCACAAAAAGAAATCTTAAAAGGAAACTATGACCTAAAAACAAAAAAACTAGTAATGGACTCATGCATACTCCCATCTTTAACTTATGCAAGCCAGACGTGGGTATACACTGAAAGAATAAAGAACAAAATAATATCTTGCCAACATGCAATGGAAAGAAGCATCTTAAAACTAAGAAGAATACAGAAAACAAGGAACACAGAAATTTGAAAGAAAACAAAAATAATAGATGCCCTCGAATACAGCCTACGCCAAAAATGGAGATGGGCAGGACACATAGCAAGATACCAAGACAACAGGTGGACCTACCTAGTAACAAAGTGGACAGGCCCAACAGGCAAAAGACGCGTGGGGAGACAAAAGAAGAGATGGATAGACGATATTGTAGAAGTAGCAGGAAAAAATTGGATGACGATAGCTACTAACAAAGACAAATGGAAAAAGATGGAGGAGGCTTTTACCCAAAAGGGGACCACACATCAGAGAATAGAAAATAACTAAATACTAAATAGATTTAAATATATAAATATGTATATATTAGTGTCACATGTGTAGGAAATTAAAGCTAAATAAATAAATAAATTGGTTCCCACCGTGATGGTTTAGACCACCTATGACTTCGCAAGCCAGCTTGCATGGTCCTGTTTAGGAATGGAGAGGTGGGGACCAAATTGAACAATTCCTCAGAGCTTTTACCGTGATACAAAACACCCTTAAAGAGGCGACATCCCTCCACAATTGTAGCAACTCTTATGTTACTCCTAAAATCTGCATTGTACACAATGCGGATGGCCTACCGCCACTGCAATCCATCCAAGGCATTGAGCAGAATCTGCGGGGCCCATCTCAGAGATGTGAGCAGTATTTCAAAACCAGACCAACCTGTACTGTATACAAGCAGTATAGTTTACCGGGCGTGAAAAACTAACACATCCTTTTAAGGACTCCAAACCTCAGTGATGTGACAAAAATAATGTTTAGTGACCCATGTCAACAAGTCCATTTTAACCATATTAGGTATATATAGAAATTCAACAAGGAACCATAAAAAAATAGTTTTATTGTGTGAGCGAGTAATAAATTTAGTAGACTTTGTAAGCAGCACAATATAGGCCCATTTATGACTACAATGGCTTCAGCGAGGAGATGTTAGAGTCTTGATTTTTTCCAATAAGAAGTTAAGAATATATTAATATAAATAACTTTTTTGAAGAAGAAGATAGGTTTCCGACGATAAATAGAAGACATAATAAATAAAGAAGTAATATATGAAAGATTAAAATATATCAATAAAATAATTTTGTTAAAGTCTACCAAAACTAATTAGTTGTTTAATACTTATCTCTACCTCCTCTCTGAATAAATAAAAATTCTGTGTTTATTTTTAATTGTATATTTATTGTTATACAAAGGGATGTTCCCAACGTAAACAAACGGTGTAACGACATATCGTTTTTAAACGAATTTAAAGAATCTTCTGTTGAAGTATTAGTAACTTACGTTAATATCTAATGTATCCCGGAGCATGTTGAAATATGTTTCTTCCTCTTCTCCGAAATTGTAAACTCCGGCTAAATTTTTAAATGTCCCTTCCGAATGACAACAACGGCACAAATCCTCTTCTATCTTCCAATAATCCCTCGACATTGTTAAAAAATAATAACATTACACTTCACTACACCGTTTAAATACTAAACATAACATTAATAAACAAGTTCACTTGGGATTACTTATGTCAAAATAAATTATTTATTTGATTTAATTGGCCTGCGACCAGCGACATTTCAAACCGCCATGTTTTTGTACTGTAGTGATGTCACAGAGAGATGTTGTTAACTCAAAAGCTAGTGATTTTTAATTATTAGTCGATAATCGATATTCATATGATATTGCAATTTTATAAAATTTAAATACTAAAGAACTTCGATATGAAGTGAATCCCAATTACGATAGGTTATTGAATTTTTTTGGAAAATAATAAAATTCATTTCGAAATCGGATAGAGTAATATAACTCAGCCAAGCCTACCACCCGCGATGCCTAGCCTAGCTGTGCCAACAAGAGCCCAATGCCCCGTATACCATACCCGTATATCAGTAAAACTTAAACTTTCGAATTTCAAAGGGAAAAACACCGAAAAAATATGCGGAAATATCACATTTATGCCGAAAAATTTCTTAACGAAAAATGTCACGGACAACACTAAACGTAGGTCAACATTTTTTTGCAGCACCCTCTAGCGTCGAATAGAATAAAATGAGCAAAAAAATCACCTGTTATTCTCCACCTAACAACATAAATACTAACGTAGCTAGTGGCAAATGGCAAGCGACTAGTACTACTTGGTCTGTGGTAGTGACAATGACTGATGACATACAGAGCGCCGACGACCGAGCGGACATTTTCGTAGTTCGTTGCACTTGTAAAAATGGCTTACCTCGTTCGCAATTAATCAGTCGACACCTTTGTAAATTTTAATTCTTACACAAAATATAATCCTGCAAAATGAATAAAACCAAAAAGCCTCGTAACAATAACAGGTATGCTTTATATATCGTTTATAAACAATTAAAATTGCTGTGTAACCATACTTCATAGTATTTTTATGCATGTTAAAATAAAGTTCCTGTTGAAAATTAGTATAAATGTACTACAAGAAAAAGATCGCAACCAAAAAGAGTTGTATTTATAAATATTATATTTATAAGGAATAACTACTTTGCTATTGGTACCTTTAATTATATGAGATAGGGCAAAATATTTTGTAATTCAATGCTTTTCTTTAATACCTATGTTAAAATAGCGAATAATTTTTATTATCATAATAAATATTCGCTCTAATTAATAAATTATTATTTATTATCATTGTTTACGCCACCGATACCTAACTATTAATTTTGCAGATCCATATACTAGTTATAATTCATATTTTAACTAAGTAAGTAGGTATATGTTTAGTTGCATCGAAATGAATGAAGAAAGTAAAGTAAGAAAAAAACTGAATGAAGTAGCTTTATTTTCTTACAGGGAAACGAGTAAGGTACTTTTAGTCTTATACCTGATTTTGAGATTGTAAAGTTACAGTTACTACTCTTTAAATAAAAATATATTCCATTGTAAATACTATCCAATAAATATTAGTTATTGCTTTTAAAATATTTTATACGTCGATCTTTTAAATAAATGAGTTTTCATTATCCCTAGTGCTAAAATAATGTAAGTATTAAAAACAATGGCTTTTAAATAATGAATGATGGTCAGTCCCTCCAAGGTGGCAGTGATGCAGGCGCCCTCGTTCGGTTTGTGTTGCTGCTGCCTGGAGCTGCCGTGCCCCAAGAACTTGTGGAGCGAGCACAAGTGGAACGGCGACGTTGAAGTATATGCGGACATGATTCAGGAGTGCTTTGGATTTACTGTGAGTGGCCAATCGTAAGCTATCATAAACTCAATTAATTTATAGTTTCTGCATTAGTATAAATTTAATATTCTACCCTGTGCTTAAGGGGAGCAAGAATTTCGTCACAATGTGCCCTGAGTCACGTAAGAGACGAGTAAGTGCTCGCCAACTAGAAGGATTTATTTGCTTATGAACGAGGGATGTCTGATTCCGGATATAGCGCGCATATCTATCTGATTCACCAAGATGTTAAAGCTAGTATGTTGCCACAGAATTTGATTTGATGCAATATCTGCAAGAGTTACAAAGTTAAACAACACCTATATACTCCTTAAGAACTCCTTTGTGATACTGGAGTAAGAGCTAAACAGGTTCCTTCCAAATTGAAAACCAGTATCACTTGGTTCAGTTTCCAGAAGAGCTGAAGGGTAAGCAGCAGATATGCGAGATATGCATTAGTCGACTGCGCCACTCGCTGTGGTTCCGGCGGCAGGTGGAGCGCAGCCGCGCCGCGCTCGTGCGCCAGCTCGCCACGCTACTGCCCGCAGGTGTGTGCGCTAGATAATATTTATAATACATTCCGATGTATTAGATCGCATCATGAAATATCTCGTAATGTGCCATACTGTCCTTTATTGTTATTGTTTGCCGTACTTAGCAATTCATTTTTAGATAAAATCATCAAAACGGAGGCTGCTGACGAAGAACAACTTAAACTAGGTGACATCACAGAACCGATCAAACAAGAAGATGTAGCTGAAGATAAAACAAAACTTTATTTAGAAGATTTGCAAATAGATTCGGCAGTTGACGATAACTGTGCTGGTGCTCATGGGAGTGTTGATGGTGAGTTGTGACACGTCGTTAATAATTTTGACTAAATTTTAATTTTTATTCAAGGAACTAATTTATTGTCTGTGACCCCTTGTGGAAGGTTGCAGGAAGTCACTGAATGCAAACCGCTACCAACATGGCAATGTGGAGATCCTTGGGGGAGGCCTATGTTAAACAGTGCACTTCGTGTGGCTAAAGAGAGAAAGAGCGATACCCAAACAACTATAGATTTTACTGGTATGTCTCTCGTATATGAGAGTTGAGAGGCCGCCTGGGTAGGTACCACCGCAATGTCTATATCTTTCGCCGAACAGCATTAAAATTAAATAAAAAATGCAATTAACCACAGGTCGTTTTGGTAGGTTTTTCTATTTCTGCCGCCACTCACAAGTGAAAAAGCAGTCCCTAAAAGAAAATAATTTTGGCAGTTAATATCAGGGTAGCGAACCACATTTTCCTAATTACTAATATAGAATACTCTTACAATGTTGAAGGCAGCAATATATTATTTTTTTGCAGATGAGATGGAGGTAACAAAAGAAGAAGATAAAAAACCCACCAAGAAAGTGAATAAAAAGAACTCGAAGTTGCCCAAGTCTCGTGCTAACACAGACCGGCGGACATTGCCTCGCACGGGCCACATCCGACCGCGGGAGAACATTGGCAACCTCCTGCAGAACACCACCATACTGCCATTCAAGTCCAACAAAGGTTACTTCAATTGCTTCTATTGCAACAAGCAGTTCGTGGTGGTGGACGCGCTGCGCAGCCACGTCGCCTGCTTCCACCGCGACCTCACCTTCGCCGCCATCATCAAGAACATTCTGCGACCGCACGACAGAATCAAGGCGGACGTCAGCGACATCACTTGCAAGATATGTCAGGAGAGATGCAGCAGCCTCGAAGAAGCGGTTCAACATTTGGAGACCCACGAAATCAAGTTCAATTACGAGGACAAACTGCTGAAACCGACAGACTGCCTGTTGGCGTACGATCTCAGCGACGGCAAGTTCACGTGCGTGGTCTGCAGAGCCGAGTTCCACTTCTTCAAGACTCTGACGAAGCACATGAACGAGCACAGCACCAACTACGTGTGCGACGTGTGCGGCAAGTGCTTCCTGCTGTCGGAGCGGCTGAAGGCGCACGCGCAGGTGCACGCGGCGGACGCGGCCGTGCACTGCGACCTGTGCGGCAAGCAGTGCACCACCGCCGGCCGTCTGCGCAGCCACAAGCGCCATCACCACAAGAAACGCTCTCACGTGTGCAGCATCTGCAACCAGCCCTTCCCGACCTTCAGACAGAGGATGCAACATTTGGAAGATGTTCACGATCGCTCGCCTTTGAATTTGAGTTGTAAAATTTGTATGAAAAATTTCAAGACCACCAGCCATCTGGGCTGTCACATGAGGACTGAACATTATAATATACCGTACGTGAGGAAGAGGAAGAAAAAGATCGAGGAAAAAGGTGCATATTAGACCTATCTAGTTACTGAGGTATTTATGTCTACCAGCACAGTGTTACTCAGTGAGATGTATTTATTGCGATTTATGCGTGGATGGCCAAATTCGAAACTATAAGGAATAGCAAAAAATACTGAAAGGAGCCGCGAGCCCAATTTCGATAAAAACTAACACTGCATACTTGGATTTTTGGAAAATAACGGTTCATTGAGGAGTTGCTTCAAGGTCAACAATGATCATTATTATGTAGTCCCTGTAGAACTGAAGATTTCTTTGCTTATTTTATGACGGTGTAATTGAAAACAAATATGTATATCCCATGGATAAAGAGAATGTAAATATTAAGATATAAGTACCTATCAACTAGTAAAGTTATTATAAACAATACTACTTACACATTTTATTTAATTGCTAAAATTAAAAGACAATCCAATAGGGAATATGCATGTCATTTTTTATATTTTTAATCGATTCTGTATGTTATTACATTACCGTAAAAAATATAAGTCTTTGAAAATATAAATTAAAAAAGGAAAAAAATAATCAAAACTGCTATCTGTTTCGAAGCATTTAAACGCCATTTTTGCGCGAACTAGCTGTGACGTCAGAGGTCACGATATGAACAACGTAGTATTTGGATAAGGTTTCTTTAATTAATTGCTACAGAATTGTATTTCGTGACAAAATAATCCATTTCGACACCTCCCACGCATAAGGTCTTAACCACATTTTTACTCAAAATCAGATTTTTAGCTGATTGTTATTACGCACAAAAGCTTTATATATCCCTGAAATCAAAATCTTCATATTGTTAATAAATAACGAGATTTTGAAACGCCTATAGTCATACGACTATAGGCTATTCAAAGTGCCGGCGCATATGGCCCAATCACGAGTAACGACTATCTGCGTTGTACTATTAGCTCGCGCGAGACCCGACAAGGTTAGTTACCGGCGTCGTATGACACAACCGGTACGCGCAATAAACATGGGACCTACATCAGAAAAATAATCAGATTTTGTTTTTATTTTGTGATAATTATGCTGTTATAATGGTTTTATTTTTATATGATAGCAAAATGAACAACTTACACTCATCAGGAATCTTAAAATTAGCTCTCAATAATTTAAACGTAAATCTGATCCCTAATGAATCTCATCGATTTGATAAGTTTTGCTTGATAATTAACTTAAAACCATGTAATATTTGCTTAATAATACGCAATTTTAATTTTATCTATTGTAATCTATCGCGTGTTTACGAATTTTCAAAATTAAATTGTTTACATTTTGTCCAGCGCATAACGTAGTAACACGTTAGTTACGACGCTATGCGTTGTTTATTTTTGAAAGTTAGGGGCCTTAACTGGTACTTGCGACTTTATGCGCTGCTTTTATTTAATTAAGATGGTGTCCATATAGTCGTTTCTAGTACATACAATGATATGATCCGACCACAATAAGATATAAGACTATATGCAATGTGGCAGTTGCTAAATTTAAGTAAAATACTGGAATCCTGTAACACTGATTGAATGTATTTATGAATACTATTCTTAATTTGTCCGAATGATTCCCCTTGATGATTCGTAGAAATTTGTACGAATCATCAAGGGGTTGCTAAAATCGAATTACATTTGCCTGTTTCACTTATATTAAGATTATATTTAACATTAAACGAGACCCTTTCGGCCTCGGTCCGAATACATTCCGTTAAAACGTGTATCACATCTTCAATGCTGCCACATACAACACAGTTTGGTGAGTCTATCTGTTTTATAAGAAATGCAAATTATGTATGTGGCCTGAAAGCCATCTCTACTTTATTTCTAGTCAATTTATAATTAATGAACCATGGCTTACGATTGAGATCAGGCTGAATAGTTTTATACCATATAATTTTATGTAGGGATCTCTCATCCAAAGATTCTTTCCACAACTTTAGGCAGTCATTCCAAACTAAAGAGATAGGGTCTGTATAATGCGGTAAACGATTCACATGGTTCCGTCTGTTATCGCTTTCTTGGCAAGATGGTCTACCATTTCATTTCCTGACAATCCGATATGGGAGGGTACCCATTGTAAAAATAACTTACTATCCTTCTTTTGAACTTTCCTAATAGACTCTAATATGGTATAGGCTATTGATGCTCCTCGAAAAGTCGAGGTGCAACGAGCCAAATGCTGTAACACACTCTTTGAGTCCGTCAGTATAACAAAGCTAATGCTACTAAAAGACTCGACATATGAAACAACCACTGAGATTGCCATTAATTCAATTTACATGATTGAAACATCATTTGATATAAATTTCATTAACGTATTGGTCTGAGGATCAAATACTGCCATACCGAAATTTTGTCCATCTTTTGAACCGTATCCGTGCAAATTGAATATGGATTTGAGTGGTGAATAGTAAGATACTTATTGCATAGAAGTTTTAAAATATTTGGATTGTATTGATGTTTGGATATTGTCACACATTTAATAGAAGATTTTATATATTTTGTATCTATGTTACAAATGAAAATTGCTTCAACTGCTGAGAGGTTGAATGTATGTTATTTGTTTTAAGGGATTTATGAATTTACCCCATCACAGGCTTGATTTTACATCTCCGATATAGATGTTTACAAGAGGTCAAACTGTCAATTATATCAATAGTTCCATTCTCTGTGAAAGACTTTGCCTTAAGCCAGTACTTTCCGTCTAAATATCGCCGCCTCAAACGTAGCGAAGGGAGATGCAACTTGTACTCAATTACATGGACTGGAGTACACTTTCTAATTTTGGTTCGATTTGACAAATATACAGACTTCATATAAATACAGTGATGGTAGCGTAAGTATTTTATGCTTTAGAAAATATAATTTACAGCTATCACTACTGTTTAATCCGAACATTGCTCTAACACATCTTTTTTGCGCCTTAAAAATGATTTCTTTGTCTTTAGAATATCCCTAGAAAATTGTACCATACCGCAAATTGGATACGACCATTCCATGATATGCAGCCGTCATTGTGCTCATGTTTGTAACAGTAGATAGTTCATGCAGGGCATATGCAGATTGATATATTTTTTTTGCCAACGATTCAATATGTTGTTTCCATTTAATTTTACTATCTATGGTTATACCGAGAAATTTAGTACAGTTTACTTCATCCACAGCTTGGCCATTATAATTTATTGCTAGATTTTGTTTTGTTTCCCTTTGACTCAAATTCATAATTTTGGTTTTTTCTATATTTACTTTCAAATTATTTGCATTTAACCAATCTATTATAGAATTTAAGGCATTATTAATATCTTGTTCAAATATTAACTTATTTGAGCATCTAACAGAAACAGTACTATCATCTGCAAAAAGCGATATTGGATTAGGAGTAGCATAAGGCAAGTCATTTATATATAGAATAAAAATAACCCCAATATGATTTATGTTTAGTCCAACTTCAAATATACATAATATGTTGTATAATCTATTATTTATTTTAAAACCCTGTCCATTGGCGAACTTTTTAACTAAATAATAATGATGACCTACAAAAACAACGTCTTAAAACTTGATGGTACTTATGATACATAAATTTTCTTACGACGCATAAAGTTGTAACCCGTTGTAACTTAAAGGCATAGAAAATTTTCACCACGCATATCGTTGTAAGTCGTCGTATATTAGTGATGTGGCAGTATTGTTCCAACGCACAAAGTCGTAAGTATGTAATTATCGTTTTTCTCACTAATTAATGTTTTTATTTATTAAATAGTCTCTAACTAATCAAGATATAGAGGAACTTTTGATTTTAAACTAGAAATAAACTAAATATTTATACTCAATATTTAATAATCACATAATTAATCTTCAAATGACCGTACTGAAAACTTGTCATAATCTCGATACGCCTTTGTGCGTGGGAGGGGTCGATTTGTTTTAATAATATAAAGAAAACACAAAATAACTCATAAACAAACGTAAAACAATACACTCAACAAGCTAAAAATTCATAAGATCGTGACCAATGTCGTCACTTGCCTTTTCAAGCATTTCGATAAAATTGCGCGGCAAATATGAAATGTCATTTTTTAAGTATTTATTAAACCGATTTAGAGTTGATGAATTTAAAAAAAATATTTAAGGTATATTTCTATATCAGTAAAGATTACAAAAAAAAAATTGCTTATTTTGGAGTTTCGTGCATATTCCCTCTTGTCAAGTAATAAACGAACGTTTATTAACTTCGTTAACTATAAATATTGCACTATTCAACAACCTATTATTTAAAGTGCTTTGGTTGGCTAATGGTTATAATGCAAAGCTTATTTTACTGTCGTAGCAAAATGTATGCATCTCTTTTTTTATGTGACGTTGAGTACAAATATATATATATAAGCAAAAAATGTGTCCGATATGGACGGACCTCAAAAAGTATCTGCATCCAAGCGAAGCCGGGCCGGGCCGCTAGTATGGTTTATTTCTATAATATTCTATAATGCACACACGGTTGACCCACAATAAAACCGTATATTATAAAAATACGCTTTATTGAAATACATGGGCAACAGAATAACCTCCTTTTGACCTACTTTCATAATCGCCACGTGGAACACTCAACATGTTTACACAGTCTGAATCTCTCTACTATAACAAGACGTTAGGCACCAACAATTACTGGTATTAATGGTAATGTGGCATTACAGTCACTTCACTTGCGAGTCCGGAATATTCAGTGTTGAGTGGGGGCGTGGCGGCGCGCGTGCACCAGCAGCGTGCTGCGGCGCGCGAACCGCCGCCCGCACTCGCCGCACGCGTGCCGCCGCTCGCCCGTGTGCGTCACGATGTGCCGCCTCAGCGCCGACTTGTCGCGGAACATCATGCCGCAGTAGTCGCACCCGAGCTTGGCCGGCTTCACTATGCGCAGGTGCGTGCGCTTCACGTGCGCGTACAGCGTCGACGGCACCGTGAACGACTTGCCGCAATGCGCGCAATCCAAGTCGCTCGCTTTCCGGCCGTGATGCTTCTCCGAATGCCTCAGTCTGTCCCTGAAGGACTTGAACTTGAGGTCGCATAGCGTGCAGGCGTATGGCGTGGCGCCGTGCGCGCTGCGCAGGTGCGCTTGCAGTACGTAGTGATTGCGTAGCGTGCGGCCGCAGCGCGGGCAGGGCGCGGCCGCGGCGCTGTGCGTGCGGCGGTGGCGCGCCAGCCGCTCCGGCAGCAGGAAGCACTTGCCGCACACGTCGCACACGTAGTTGGTGGTGTGCTCGTTCATGTGGCTGGACAGCGACTTGAAGAAGAGGAACTCGCGGGCGCACAGGATGCAGCGCAGCTTGCCGTCGCTCATGTCGTAGGGGATGACGCAGTCGGCGGGCTTGCGCGCGTGCTGGTTGAAGGCGACGGCGTGGCGGCGCGCGAGGTGGTCGACGAGCGCGTCGACGGTGCGCATGCGCGCGCGGCACAGCGAGCAGGCGAGGCGGCCGGCGTCCACGCGCACGCGCTCGGGGCGCGGCAGGCGCGCGGCGATGTCGTGGAGGCCGGGGCCGCGGTGCAGGCGCGCGGTGTGGCGCCGCAGCTCCTCGAACTGCGCCATCTGCTCGTTGCAGTAGAAGCAGAAGAAGCAGCCCATGTTGGCCTTGAACGGCAACATGCTGGAGTGTGCCAGAAGCAAGCACGTGTTCTGCCGCGACTTTAGAAAGTTTAACTGCCTCCGAGATGTTTTTTCGCCCGCATTGTTGGTTTGCTTTTTACCTGAAACGTCCACTGATTTTATTAATGGATCTGCAATTATGACTTTTGTTTTATTGCCAGACTGATATGCAACGATCAATTTACGCATGATTTTGAAGAGTTACTCACTCTTTTCGGTAATTTTTTTGAGTGTAATTTTCTTTGCTGGCGGTGCAAGTGCATTCTTCGTGGCCACATTCCGACTCCTGGTTGACAAATTGGATTTCTTTTTAGCTTTGTTCTGAGTCTTTTTAGTGACGCGACGAGGTGTTCTTTCTGTTTCATCATATCCTGGTGATTGCTCTGTAATAATAAGTCATAAAGTTAATATAATAATGATTTGTAAAATAGCACTATCCCTGTCAAACCTGCCCATTAATTGATATTTAGACCATCTGCAGGCTATTCTATTACTAATAAATTTTACAAAAGCCAAATATCTGGTGAGTAGATTACATGTACCACCAGTGATTATATCTAAGGTTTTTAAATATTGTCAATCTTCTCCACTGTTCTCGTAAAGCTACAAATTGTTAGTCACTAACACATGTGTCTCATAAATAGCAGTTTTAATATCTGCTACTGCTAATATTCTAAAATTATCTGCAAAACAACATACTTTAACAATTTAATCTAATAAGGTTGCGGAAAGTAGCTGTAAAGACACTTTAAATAGGTCTCTGTGGATATCCTTGAGGAAGGCCTGAGCCCAGCAGTGAACTTCCGATAGCTGAACAATATCACGACACATATTCAGCAAGATTTTAGAGACTTGTTTCATTAATAGTGACTAATGGTAAAAGTTTGAAGTCATGGACTGAATAACAAATTTGTACTTATTTCATGCGAATATCACGCGCATGCTGGGATTAAGGAACATTTAATAAGAGGAACTTCGAAAAAATCTAACATTTCATAACAACAGGTTTATCTGAATGTTGGCATACCTTCTTCATTATTGTTTGACGACATTTTAAACTTTTTTTTTGGTGGAACTTTAGCTGTGGTGGTTCTTCGCGACTGTTTCTTTTTCATGACTGGTTCATCAAAGTCATTAATGTTATTGTCACGATCGCTATATGACCCATCAGTTTCATTGCCACCACTATCATCATAAGCTTGTAAAGCATCATTTTCCAGTTCTTCATCATTATCATGATTATCATTATGTAAATCTTCATCAAAATCACCACTGTTTTGCAATTTCTTAGAATCAGATATTTCGTCATCAGATATTGATGTTGCAATTTTGACTTTTTGTACTTCTGTAATACATATAGGTATTATTTTAAATTAATAAGATTCTACACCAAGTAAAATTATGATTCTGTTGAATTACAAATTTATTTATTTTCATCAAGACTCATAAATGTAGACATTCATGCAATTGGTAAAACTTTTCTTCAACATTTTCTTTTTCTTATTATAATAGGTTTATATCAACAAAAGCATACCAAGTTTTTTGTTGTTTGATAACTTTGTCAACTTCTTTTTAGAACGCTCTTTGGTTTTACTGGATTTTCGCGACTTTTTCTTTTCCAAAACTGGTTCAACAGAGTCATTCAAGTTATTATGATGACCTTTGTCTGACTCCTCATGAACTTTGGAGTCACAACTACTATCGTAGTCATGGCAAAAATCCTTTTCCAATTCATCATCAAAACCATTGTAGACATCATTATTCAGTTTATCATCACGAACATTGTAAACATCATTATCCGACTTATCATCATAATCATAAATGACATTAAAGTCCAATTCGTCACTATGGTCGTGATGGACATCATTATCTTGTTCATTCTCGTAATCATCAACATTGTGCAATTCCCCAGCATCAGATAATACATCAGGTGTTGAATTCGTCAATTTAAAATTTGGTTTATTTTGGAGTGCTGCAATATTATGTACAAATATTCCTATTAAAAATGTATTAAAATAATACTTAAGTGGTATTATAATTAATTATTCTAGGATGATGATAAAATATACCTTGTTAATAAACTGGGATGAGAGAAGGATTCACTTTAACCCAAAACTTAAGACTTGATTATTTTAGTTATTATTTTTACTTTTAAAATCAATAGGTGGCCATAACAGGATTATCATGTAAGGCCGAAGTACTTCCGTGTTTATTTATAAACTCGTGAATACCTCGCTATTTAAACTAATTGAGTACATTTTAAACCCTTGGGCTAAATTTAACTCCTGGCTCATCAAAGTTTTTAGACCCATAAAGATTATCTTAGGTATTTAAAATTATATTTTTTTCCCAATGAATAGGTTTATCTCATATCTATCAATGTATCAATAAGCATACCGTCTTTATTGTAGTTTGATATTTTTCTCCTCTCCTTTTTATGTGGTTCTTTGCTGGTGGTGATTTTTTGCAGTTTATTCTTTATTAATTCCACTGATCTGACCAAGTTATTGTTATGACCTTTGTTCAACTCCTCATAAACCTCATTGTCGCAACTGTTATCATTATCACAATCCAACTCCTTGTCACAATCATTATCATTGTGAAATAAATCAGCATCAGATATTTCCACACCAGGTATTGAAGATGCAAATTTCAAATTTGGTATATTTTGGAGTTCTGAAACATTTAAACTTATTAAAAATGCTTAATGTCAGTATAGTGTATCACAGAATAATCACTTTAAGTTGTTTTTATATTTGTTATATTTAAGAAGAATAAAGCAGTAAATAATTGCAGACAATTATGTATAGTACGGGATAAGTCGATTTGGCAATTGTTGATAAAATATTTAGTCATATTGCGTATAATACACTTGGCTTAATTATTTGTACTTTTATGTCAATGTTGCGCAAAAAATATCCTTATTAACGATGGTATGTGATACTACATAACTAGAAAATTTCATATAGATTGATTGTCAATGTTGATCTGTTGCATACAATATCAATAGGCTAAGATAAATAAGAATCCCAAATTACATTACTATTTGTGTTGTTTCCTTAAGGTGATGTATATACATACCTTTAACATTGTTCAAAAGTAATTGTCTACAGGTCAGCACTCGCCGTTTAAAATTCATGGCACTGCGTAGCTGTGTGATGCATACTTCACAAATTTTATCCATTCTGTGCTCCTCATAAGGTAACTGTAAATATACAATTATGAACATTGTGAAGAAACCTACATACCATAGCGATTTGTAAGATTTTTTAAGGTATGTAGTCTGCCAGCCTGCATTAAGCCAGCATGGTGGACTATGGCCTACCCCTCTCAATCATAGTTTTGATTGTAGAGAAACCCGTGCTATGCAGTGGAACAAATATGGCCTAATGTAGATTTTCCATAGACTCCTCAGAGTAGGCCAGTGTCTGGCATCACATAATACTTAATTTTTCATATTATATACTTAACAGACTTGATGCCAAAACATTGAACTATTTGTCCATGCACTGCATTTAACTAATGTATGTATTGTTAAGTAAATAAATCTCCAGGGGGCATGTACATAAATATAACTGCCAACAAAACGTTTATAAATAAATAAAATATCTCAATAAAGTCTTGGCATTTTAAAATCTTCTGTATAGTGATTCAATTAAAATGATGAAAACCAATACCAAAATTCCAAAGCATTCATACAACATATCTCCACATAACTCCTCTTCCTCCAGCCAAATGTATGGAGTCCATAAAAATTTCTTCCATGCGAGTTCAAGGCAGCAGCAACACACGTTGACTGCACTTGGTGGAGGCAGTTGCTTATCATTTTCATCACCACTATAAAGTAGAGCTTAATATTATTCTATTACAAATAATTTCAGAATGACTCATTTTACACATGAATTAATTTGTGAACTATTTATAACCGCAACATAATATACTCATTATATGTTTTATACAATCCGAAATATTGTGAAATTTATGTAATTATGTTCAGTCACATATGAATTCATTTAGATTTTAAGTCTTACTACTTCTAAAATATAATTTACTGATCTGTCGTAGAAAATGGGATTGCAATCTTCACTCATAAAAAAATTGGCAATAATAAAACAAGGAAATAATAAAGCAAATATAACCAGTAATTACTTATTTAAAGTTATAGATAAAAAGTTCGTGTGAATTATTGTAACGGTTTACCGTTTGTAGGCCGTAAAAGACACTTTAATATCGTTCATAACTTTTTCAGTAAAAGTTTAACCGTGGAACTATATAATATATTATTCATGAAAAAAATACAAATTATTTTTGTTATTATTGGTTTGTTTTGACTTGTGAAGATAATCACGTTCCAGACACACAAATTACATAGCAAGGACTTGCAGCATTACCATATTTATTTAAGTGCCCTCTATTGTCGAGTAGCGAAAGTAATAGTTATGAAAAATGATAACAGATAGCAGTAGATGCTCAATAAAATTTTAATTTGAGCCGATAGAGTGCGCCAGTGTGATGACCAGTCAGATACCTAAAGCTGAAAACACATTGTAGGTTTTTGTCTTACGCATAGAGCAAAGAAGCGGCCATAAATACTAGAGCAACGTGTCTTACAGCGATCTGAACAATAGATTCTTTTGTTGTGTGCACACTGTCGGTCGAAATTCGAGGGCATGACCTTCAAAAACAAAAAACGTCTGAGACATACAGCGCAACTAACATAAATTCACAAGTGGTGAAATTAGGAACTAGAAATGAAAGTAAAAAATATCTTCAACGCTTTCATTAAAATATTCTTTCATAATTTATACAATGTACATTTATACTAGTAGTCCAATAGTAGTAATGATAATAATGTCCAATGTAATGAAATTTGAAAAGAGAAAAAAATAATAATTTCTCCCTGCACCACAGCGCTTTTGGGTGATTTGCGATTGTGGACAAACTTGAGTTTACACAAAAATGGGTTTGGTAAATATGGCTACCAACTTTTTAAGCCAAACTAATATAACATTTCTTAAAACTTACAATTAAATTAGAATTTATAATATATACAAGGTATAATTTTCTTCATTCAATCTGCATACAAATTAAAATTGTTGAATACAATTTGGACATTTCTAATTATTTACATAAGGTGTTGCTGGGAATCTAACTTGACTTAATAGAAATAAACACCGCAGTTTTTTGACCAGTTGTTTGTAAATACTAGACTGGACGTAATTGACAGCCTCCGTGGCGCAGTTGGTTAGACGCCGCCTGTGAAACGAGAGGCCACGGGTTCGAGCCCCGCACCGAGACAAATGTTTGTGAGACCCAGTAAGTATTGGTCTCGGGTCTGGATGTTTGAGAGACCGAAAAGTCTCTCGTAGTTCCCGATACCCACGACACAACACTTAATTGATCTTAATGTGTGGTTGAGTGTATTTATTTATTTAATTATCAGTAATTAGCCAAAAGTTCGTCTGTGCGTTCATTTAAAAAAATGGAAGAAAAACGATTAGAGTATGTGCGTAATAGAGAAATTATTTATAATGTTAAATGTAAAGAATACAAATATGCTCACTTAAAGTAAGAAGTATGGGAACAAATAGTCAGTACCTATTTGTACTAAAGATAATAAAGTATCATACTAAGGATAACGGAGTAATTTTTTATACAATCAAATATTAAGTTATTGATGTTAAAATTTCAAAATACACGCGCTGTTTTAGGAATTATAATAGGAAAAAGTTAACCTTGTTATTTGTCTTCAGGTAGTCTCTTTTTTGTTTTCTTTTAAAATGACACTGATAGTAGAAATATATAAAAAAAAATGGTTGCCTGTAAAGTCGGTTTTACGGGCGAAGATTTTACGTGACAACGTCTTTTTCTCGGTAGAATATTTATTGATATGAATATAATTAAATTAATCACTCAACTATAATTAGATCATAGTTGAGTGGGAGAGAGACGCAAGGCATTCGGCGGGCCTCTCTCTCGTTCGGTGACTCATCGTAACGTTACCGGGCGTTACACTTTTTCATAAGTGACTCCCAGCCGCAACCTAATTTAAGACGTTGTCACGTCAAAAAGACAACAAGAACAAGACGTGTGCTCGAAACACGATCTTGCCTACTTTGGAATTAACACATTTTATACATAAGTATTTCTAATATGTGTTCACGGCATTGTTGCTTAACATTTTTCCACAGTAAATTTATTCTCAATATGTAATCTATGTTTGTGTACATAATTTAATCAATCACAGTATTATATAATTGATTGATGTGTGATTTAATGTTAATTGAATCATTGATTTTGACAATAAAACAGTTGCAAACTCGAATGTGATTACGAATGTGATAGTACCACAGGTTATCACAGATAAGAACTGTTTATAAAAAATGGTTGCCTGTAAAGTCGGTTTTACGGGCGAAGATTTTACGTGACAACGTCTTTTTCTCGGTAGAATATTTATTGATATGAATATAATTAAATTAATCACTCAACTATAATTAGATCATAGTTGAGTGGGAGAGAGACGCAAGGCATTCGGCGGGCCTCTCTCTCGTTCGGTGACTCATCGTAACGTTACCGGGCGTTACACTTTTTCATAAGTGACTCCCAGCCGCAACCTAATTTAAGACGTTGTCACGTCAATAAGCGCCAACTAGGATTGATTTCATTTAATAAAATATATTATTTATTTGTTTATATAGATATGAGATAAAGAGTACATAAAAATCGACTCTTCCATCCCTAAAAGCTTAGTCATTGGCAGACGAGAAAACCGTCCTTTGTCAATGAAATTAAAAAAAGTAAAAACGTACGTGGGCCCTCTGACGACCCGTACGAACCATGTAAGATGTGCTCTTTACCATAGTTTTGTACTCTTTACTCTATGCGTAAGACAAAAACCTACAATGTGTTTTCAGCTCACTCAAATATTGTGTTTGAACTTTGAGCTAGTGGCTGGCAGTCGTCTGTGGTGGTTGGTATTACACCAAGAGCCCGTGGCCGCCAGACCTTCGTAAATTTATAAAAACTGGTGGTTACTACTACTGGTGGTAGGACTCTCATATATGAGAGGCCATCTGGGTGGGTACCACCGCAGTGTCTATTTCTACCGTCAAACAGCAGTGTAAACGCACTGTTGTGTTTCGGGTTGAAGGGCATTGTAGCCAGAGTAACTACTGGAAATATTGTGACTTAACATCTTATGTCTCAGGATGGCGAGCGCAGTGGAATGCCAAGCATTGCTTTGTAATTCAAGGTGTTGTTTGGTTTTGCTACTGTTCATGAGCGGTTGTATCGCTTAGCATCAGGCAGGCAGGCAAAAAAAAAAAAAAAAAAATATATATATATATATATATATATATATATATATATATATATATATATATATATATATATATATATATATATATATATATACATCCTGCAACCTATTGTACGTCCACTATAGCAATTTTTGCATCTAATGTGGCGTCCACCTGCTTACGACGTCCGTATACGGACGTTAAATAGGAGACCTAAGTGCAATGCTCGCGAATCGTCCCACTGATACCAGAAATATCAAAATATAAAATAGAAATTGGACGTCACTTTTCTTCCAGTCTTGTTAAACTGCATATTTTCGTAGTTCCTTTGATTTGCGTTACAAAATGTATAGCGCTGTTGGCAGTTTGTGAATACTTTCATTGATGGCCGTTTTTGACTTCCGCACAAATTTTGGAAATGCGACGTTGCCGTTCCGTGCGCCTTCTTTATGTTTTGGATAAATCAAATTAAAGTAATTCGCTATAGCACGTTGTTTTTACGGGCGTTGCGTTGTGAGGGAGCTCGGTTTCGCGCGAATTCATTTGATTTGATAAGTGACGTCCGCCTCTTTTGACAAAATGACAAGTGAACGTAGTCGAAGTGCAAGGATGGTCGTAATCAAAGACGGTTACGATGTACGTTATACAAATTCGAACTTTTACAGAGTAGATAAAGTCGTATCCTATAAAAAACTTGGATCGTCCGAAGTTTCGAACTTTGTTTCGGATAAATATAGTAGGGCCCCTGTCCTCGTATTCAATGTATACATCGACGAAAGATTACCCTAAAATATGAACGTTTAGGGCAATTCTTACTATTTTTGTGTTGATTATTTCCATTTTCTTTACTAAGTATAGTCAATAACATAACATCAAAAATGTTACCTTCAGAGCACTCTTGTCTGGTGGTTGCACTTGGTGTGTTTTTATAGTACAGATACCAGATTACATCAAGTGCAATACCGAGACAAGAGCGTTTTATATGTGGACTAGCGGTCGGGCCCGGCTCCGCCCGGGTGCATACACGTTTTAAAATGGCAGTCAAAATGTTTAATTCTGACTATCAGTTTAGAATATCGACCAATTGGACCACGAAAAACGAACAAAATTTCCTCGTATTTGCTAGAATAACACTACTGCTTTCCTCCTATAGGTCATAGCCTGACAGCCTCCGTGGCGCAGTTGGTTAAACGCCTCCTGTGAAACGAGAGGCCGCGGGTTCAATCCCCGCACCGAAAGAAATGTTTGTGCGGCCCACAAATATTTCTTCCGGGTCTGGGTGTATGTGAGACCGAAAAGTCTCTCGTAGTTCCTGATACCCACAACACAAGACTCGATCTTAGTGTGGGGTCAGGACTATGTATGTGACTGTTGGGTGTTATTTATTTATTTATTTATTTATTTATAGCGTGAAGATATATAGCCTATAGCCTTCCTCGATAAATGGACTACCCAACACTGAAAGAATCATTCAAATCGGACTAGTAGTTCCAGAGATTAGCGCGTTCAAACAAACAAACAAACAATCTCTGCAGCTTTATAATATTAGATCATACATCTATATGTATTTTGCTGCTGACTATACTTTGTAAAGAAAACGCAATAATCAACAAAAACATTGGATTAAGGATATGGACGTGAAATAAAATTTAGTGTGAATATTTTAGCGTAATCTGGCGACCGTATTATTAAAGGCGGTTTATGTTGTACTTAGTGCTATTCATTGAACTTGTTTTCGTATATAATAATATACCTCCACATAATATAGACTTCGTACATGTTAAAACTTTCCTACTGAAATATATTTGACTTCCATATTTTTGAATTAATTATTGATGTAGATGTGGACGTCAGATTGTCTGTTTATATCATATTGCACGATATTTTACAATTTACGTTAGGTGCACAACTGTCTAAATGAGCATAGTTATTATTTCGTAAGCAAACGTTAATAATCGTTCCGTCTGTGTATAAATTACCTACAAATTAAGTGAAAGAACATGGAGTCAATTGTGAATATTGACAGGTTTTTAAATAGAAGATTTTTTTATCATCTTCTGACCTACAATCTATCATGGCCATGGAAAGATACTCATTTCAATATAAGAGTTTACTGCGTGAATTGCAATTGGTTTGTTGATTTCTACAATAGACCGTGGCATATTGTTGCTGACATGAATCATGCCGAAAATATAATTTATTTACTTAATCGTGTTGAGTTTTGGTGCCCGTACTGCGAGTTTACTATTTATGATCACAATCCTGAAGATGAGTGCTACTATTGTACCTAATCTATACAGCATTACTATCTACTGACTTAAGTTCTGTTCGTAAGAGGCTATCTTTGTTTTAGTTTTGTGAAGTTTTATTTTTTTTGTTTTTTGTTGAAATATAATTGTTTGTTTTGAATATGGACGCTATATTACTAAAAATATGTATATCGCTTGTTATTTGACATCCGAATTGTGACATGTGTGTATATAAGAACTATACGCCTATTTTTTATTTTATCCAATTTTTATTCGTTATATTTTGTAACTTTGGTACTTAAGTAAAACTTTTAAGTTGATTATTTTACATTTCGTGGATTTTGAAGGGAAATATTACTTCCGTTGGGCATTTCCCATATACGGACGCCAATTACACTTAAATATTTACACTCAGTATTAATAGACGTCCGTATCTTCGATACCTTTCTGAAATCGAAAATATGGACGTCAAATAACACTTAGTGTGAATATTCAAGGGTAATCTGGCATCCGTATTATGAAAACATAGAAACACTGGTTTTTTTTAAATACGGGCGTATATTGTTCTTGCGTCGTTAATTTTGGAGTCTTTTCTTACTGTACTTATTAGTAATATTATTTGAAATACATTCATATAATGTAGACTGAACATCTCAAAACTTTCCGACTGAAAGATATTTGACGTCCATATTTTTGAATTAATTATTCATGCAGATGTGGACGTCAGATTATCGATTCATTTCATACTGAACGATATTTGACGTCCATATAACCATGAATATACATTTATAGTGCATAAGAAACACTTTGTGTGACATAGTGTGTAATTATATTTAAGCTTTAAATGACTACCTTTGTCATTTCGAATACTAAATTGAGTTAATTAAGTTCCTTAAATCTTTATAAATAATCGTAAGTATCTACCTCACTGAATGAAGAATTGGTAAAATAATTATGTTAAATAAACGATTAATTTGATCTCAATATTTGTTTTATTAACATCAATATTTTTATATTGCGAGTTATAACGAGACTACCGAGTACGTGGCGAGGCAATCCTTTAACTTGATGAGGGGGTCGGACTTTTCGGAAAGCCACGAAACTTCACATCCTCAAAGTGAGAAATCAGGTATTATTTTAAGATGTTAAGTCTCAATATATCCAGTAGTTACTCTGGCTACAATACAATGTCCTTCTAACCGAAACACAACAGTGCATTTGCACTGCTGTTTAGCGGGAAAAATAGACATTGCGTTGGTACCTACACAGGGAGCCTCTCACATATGAGCAACCTACCACCAGTATTGTTTTTGTTAAACATGTAAAAACTTAAACTAAGATAGAAAATCTATATATATAAAAGAAAGTCGTGTTAGTTACTCCACTTATAACTCAAGAACAGCTGAACTGACTTGGCTGAAAATTGGTGGGGAGGTAGCTTAGAACCAGGAGAAGGACATAGGATACTTTTTATCACGTTCCCGGTTTCCCGAGTTTCTATTAGCTTATTAACATTTTCTCATACAAAATATTCATGAGTTCGTAACTGTCAAACATTAATGTTCATCCCGTCGATACGGTAAACTCTTCCCTCAAATGAAATAACGTATTTAAATGAAGGTTTCGAATCGACAACATATATCCAAAATATTCGATTAATGGCGTATTTTCGATTTTTAAAGATATAAATTAATGACATTAATAAAAAGTGATGGACATTTAAAATGGTTGTCAAATATTCATGCATGCGTTCAGAAATTAATTTTGTGTAACCAAAAGAGAATATATTATGAAGCTAAACAAATATAGGACAATTATTATATAAATAAAATTCACACCTAAGAACATTTACTTCTTTTCAAGATAGAATATTGTTATTATATATAATATTAACTTGAAAATGAAAAATCTTTAATAAAATAACAATTTTACATAATATGGAGAATATTACAGGGATTCTCAAATTAGGCGTTGTCTGTGTTTTGAGGAACCAGTTAAATATAAATTTATTGTGGGTGTCAGTGTGAGAAAGTGCTAATAGTGTATGTGTGTGTGTGTGTGTGTGTGTGTGTGTGTGTGTGTGTGTGTGTGTGTGTGTGTGTGTGTGTGTGTGTGTGTGTGTGTGTGTGTGTATGTGTTATTATGTTTCTTTTATTACGATTTTTTACAGTGGCTTTATATTATTATACATTTTGAAATGCTATGTCGAAGAAGATCGAAACCACTAAAGTTATTTCTATGAAAATTAATTTATTACTAACAAAAAGTAATGGCGTAATATTTATGGACAAACAGCATAGTGAGTGTGAAATAAGGGATGGAATATTGCATGGATAATCAAATTCGCTAAAGTGTTTAATGTCAAAAATTTATAAGGAACACTATTTGGATATAGAGAATCGGGATATAATAGAGGGAGAGGTACGGGAGAGGACTGGGTTAGCTGACAGATTTGATAGCACGAAATGTAAATGCACGGTATAAGATGGGATGGATAATGAAGAGAAAGGACGGGACGTATCGGGAAGTGACTGAATAGACGGGATGAGACGGAATTGAGCAGGATAGTAGGATAGCTACGTCATGTTTAGGTATACAAGAGCTCATACGAAAAATAACATGTATTTGGTGTGAAGTAACATAAAAAAATATCTGCATCCAGGAAAAGGTGATATATAAATAATTGAATATAATATTAATCATATAATAATTAAGCCATAGCGAAGCGTGGCCGGGTCAGCTATCATATCTATTAATTGATTTCAATGAATTTCGTCGGAGTAGTAACAGTGTTATAATATCTCCGTAGCAAAATAATGATTTAAATCTGGCGAGAGGGGATAGAATAAAATATACGGTGTATAAAATATGAAAAAAACCAGGCGAAGCTGGGCGAGGCCGCTAGTATATAAATAAGAATAACAAATTTAAGTAAAATATTCTATACCTGAATATGTTATAAGAACGGCAACGTCGCATTTGGCAAAGGAATTGCAATAAGCAGTAGAATGAATTATAAAGTCATGTATATCATAGGAGTTCTGATGAGTTGTATTATGGATAGGAGTCCTTATGGGTTTCCCTCCGTCTGGCAATATACGAATATTTGTATATCAACATATGGTAAATATTTAAAAAAATAAGTTGCACATCATTTTTGAAATTATATTATGGACCAATATTCGCAGTCATTGTTTATAAAAATTAACTGAAAGTAGTGGACGTTACAATAATGCGAAATGAAAGGACGCAAGATAAGTATTGTGATTTAAATATATATATATATATTAATCTATACATATAAATAAAAATTGAAGTGTCTGTAAACAGTAGTGTAAATAAAAAAAATGTCTAACTACATATCGTTATATACACGATACCTATAACGAAAATGACATTAGATTTTTTTTGACTGTCTGTCTGTCCGTCTGTCTGCCTCTTTGTTCTGGCCCATGGTTCTGGCTAATCTCTGAAATGGCTGGACCGATTTTGACGGGACTTTTATTGTCAGGTAGCTGATATAATAAGGAGTAACTTAGGCTACATTTATTTTAGAAAAAAATATTTTATTTTAAAAAACATAAAGTTTTTGTTAAAAGTATATTTACCATTTTTTATTCTGGTTCAACAAAGCATGAGTATGTTAATATCATGATGTCAGCAGCTTTGTTCAGCAGTTACACTTACGGTGACTGAGACTGCCGGAAGCCATATGTCTATCTCCTCCTCCCGTCCTCTCTCTTCCCATCTTGAGAGTCCGGCAAAGTGCCTACGACCACTGCGCTAGTGTCTAGCTGTGATCACGGGATTGGTTCGTGAGCAGCGATAGTCTGTTACCATCAGATGAGTTAACTGTGCGTTAGTTGGATCTTTGCACTAAAAAAACATGTATACACTTTTTGTATGGAACGTCCAAAATCGACGTGTTGAAGTGGGTAAAGTATAATACGCAAGGCTAGTTAGTTAAGCGAACGTTAAGAATCAATTGTAAAGGGGTCAAAACATGTTTTAATTTATAAATTGTCAGTAGTAGTTTCCGGGTCGCTAGCACCCGTAGAACTTGGAATACTTGTCTAAGGTAGTAGTAGCCCAAAATGACATTTTTTATCAAAAGTAAATATACTCTTCATGACTTCCAGCCTCCCGAAGAAGCCGGTTTCCGAAAAGGCTTTAGTACCACATCCATACGCTTCGGCAAGTTATACATAAAAACCGAGGAATATAACTTGCCGCTTTGTTTAGCATTTGTAGACTATGAGAAAGCCTTTGATTCGATTGAGATCTGTAGGGCGATTCACGTAATAAAACAAGTTCAGTTGCGGTTAAGTTTTGATCAAAAAGGCCCTTTTCGTATTCTCGTAACCGCTGTCAAATACGTTCGCGTCACACGAGCGCTTTAACGTTGATACAGATCGCAACTTGATCAGTAGGTATTTACTTATTCATTTGACCTCTCAAATGACGGTTTAGTCCAAGGTTTAGTCCGATTAAAAACGTGTAGCACATGTGCAGTTTCTATTTTAATAGTAAGGAAACATCCAACAAATCGTATCAATATATATTATAAATGACAAAAGTATTAAATACGTATGACGTACATTTGACGCGCAGTTCACGCGCAGCTAAACAATTACGAGAATACAATTTTGCACCAAAACGTAAAGCGCGTAACGGCGCGTCAACAAATTACGTGAATCGCCCTACAGGACTGTGCTACTGTCTCTCCAGCGGCGCCACATTGACTATCGTTACATCGAAGACAAGATCAGAGTACGAAGGCTATTCCACTACAGAGAGGCGTGAGACAGGGAGATGTCATATCTCCGAAACTCTTCTCTGCCACGCTAGAAAACGCCTTCAAGCTCTTGCAGTGGAAAGGATTCGGCACCAACATCAACGCCGAGTATATCACTCACCTTCGGTTTGCCGACGATATTGTAGTCTTGGCAGAATCGTTGGAAGACCTTAGCACTATGCTCGAAAACCTCAATCGAGTCTCCCAACAGGTGGGTCTTAAAATGAACACGGACAAAACGAAGATCATGTCGAATGTCCATGTTTATTTATTTATTGTTTATATGTTGTGCCCATCCCCATCGGTGTTGGAGGCTCGACTCTTGAAGTTGTCGACGAATATGTATATTTAGGACAAGTGGTCCGATTAGGCAGGTCCAACTTCGAGAGAGAGGTCAATCGTCGAATCCAACTCGGTTGGGCAGCGTTCGGGAAACTTCGCGACGTCTTCTTGTCCAAAATACCTCAGTGCCTAAAATCGAAAGTCTTCGATAGTTGTGTGTTACCAGTGATGACATATGGCACCGAGACGTGACCTCTCACTGTGGGTCTCATTAGAAGGCTCAGTCACTCAACGAGCGATGGAGAGGGCTATGCTCGGTATTTCCCTACGAGATCGACTCAGAAATGAGGAGATACGTAGGAGAACAAAGGTTACCGACACAACCCAAAGGATTAGCAAGTTGAAGTGGCAGTGGGCCGGGCGCATAGCTCGCAGAACCGATGGCCGTTGGGGCCGAAAGGTTCTAGAGTGGAGGCCACGTACAGGCAAGCGAAATGTCGGACGCCCACCTACAAGGTGGACGGACGACCTGGCTAAGTTTGCAGGAAGTTGCTAGATGCAAGCCGCTTCCAACAGGTCGATGTGGAGATCGTTACAGAGAGATCGGAAGCCTATGTTCAGCAGTGGACTTCCTATGGCTGAGATGATGATGATGATGATGAAATATACTCTATTTGACAACTGTTATTAGTATAATAATAAAACAAAAATAATGTAAATCTTGAGTATACATATTATATTTTATTGTATATCCGGCTTGCGTATCTACTTTTGGCTATGAATGTTTACATAAATCGTTAAAGTTTGTTCATAGCTTGGTCGTAATCATATCGGAATCTGGATGATGTACTCTCATGTGGTTTTTAAGGCTACATTTCTGCACGAAGGCCACCTTACATACGGAGCATGTGAACCTTTTATCATTTAAATGTATTCTTAAATGAACTTGCAGTGTGTACGGTTTAGCAAACTTTTTACTGCAGAATTTGCATTCATAATTTTTCGTTCCGGTATGAACGTCTAGATGACGCTTCCATATCCATTTATATATAAATATTTTTCCACAAGTTTCGCATGAATATTCTTTATCTCTCAAATGTGAGTAACGAACATGCGCACGGAGGCCCCCGGAACTCGCATAGTACTTGGAACAAACATCACATTTATATTCGGGTTTCTTGAAACTATGGATTTCTACTAAATGCCGCAGGCGGTGTTGGTATTGGCTGAACGTTTCCGAACATTCGGTACATTTGAATTTCACGCCGTTATGCATTTTGCGTATGTGATAACTCTTTGCGGATAAAGTTTGGAAGTGCTTGTGGCAGTGTTTGCACTGTATGTCGTTGTGTCGGTGCGTGGCCTCGTGCGTGTGCAGCCGGTGTTCCGACACGAACCGTTTGCCACACACGTGACACATGTAGTGATCGCTGTGCTCGTTCATATGCACGGATAAGTTTTTGAAGAACCTAAATTCTTTATTGCACAAATGACATTTTAATACGTCAGAACTCATATCGAACCCCAGTATCCCGTGAGCCTGTTTTAATCTCGGCGCATTATGATATACTTTTCTATGGACGTTCGTGAGATGTTCAATTAATGCATCGATGTCGTCTATTTTTTTATTACAAAGTTTACATTTGATGAAGCTTATGTCGGCTTTGATCAAATCTTTTGGTGTTTTCAAACTTCGTTGTATGTAACTTTCAGCTATATCCGAATGTTGCTGATCCACATGTTCTCTCAGTTCCTTGAACAATAAATAAGATCTGTCGCAGTACAAACAAATGTATTTTGTGTTGTTTACATTTTTAAAAGGAACTATTGTAGAATGTTTCAACAGAAGTGTGATGTTGGAACGCAGGTGACGGTTATCTGCATAGCTATCGGCTGTTTTATTCGATTTCTTTTTAAGTGCATCTGTCGCTGTAAGTCAAGTGAGATTCTAGTTTAATTAATTGTTTGCTTTCTATAAATGTAATTAGGGCTTCAAAGGAACCAGACTGATTAAAACATCTGGATGTGCCATGGCATGTATGCGTTTAAACATCAGCATCCAATATTTCCAATGAATAATTCCAAATAAATTCACAATAGACCTTCCTCAAACATGATGTCTATGTAGTAGGTATGCACCAAAAATATTAGTAGCACAGTAATGGTGAATAATAATACTTTTATCCGATATCATAATCTATACTGAATACTAATATATAAAGCTGAAGAGTTTGTTTGTTTGTTTAATCTCAGGAACAACTGGTTTGAATTGAAAAATATTTTTATGTTGTATAAGTCATTTATCGAGGAATGCTATAGGCTATATATCATCGCGTTATGACCTATAGGAGGGAAGCAGTGGAGAAAAATCTGGCAAATACGAAGATATTAGGTTTTTCGTGGTCCGATTGGTCGATATTCTAAATTGTTAGTCGGAATTGAACATTTTGGCCGCCTTTTTGAAAAGTGTATCTGCACCCGGGCGCAGCCGGGCCGGACCGCTATTATCACATCTTTTAATTTTTTTTTAACGTGAGCGTCCAAATGGCGGGATAACAAGAGATATGTTGTAAAGTTTTTCTAGTACGAAGTAGTGGGTACGTTCAGGCGGGGTGCTGGTGGTGGTGGCGCACGTGGTCGGCGAGCGTGTGGCGGCGCGCGTAGGCCTTGCAGCAGAGCGCGCACGAGTAGGGCTTGGCGCCGGAGTGGCGCAGCATGTGCTTCTTGAGGCCGTGGTTGGTGATGAAGGCCATGCCGCAGTCGGCGCACTTCTTGTTCCGGTGGCCGTGCGTCTGGCGCACGTGCGTGGCGAGGTAGTGCTTGATGTTGTACTCGCGCGGACACAGCGCGCACTTGAACTTGTGCGTGATGCCGTGCGCTTCCGACATGTGCTTCACGCGGTCGTTGTAGTGCTTCATCGGCTTCGAGCAGATCTGGCACTTGATGACCCGCTTGGAGTGCGCGCTCTCCATGTGGTTCGCTTTGGACGTTTTGGTTTTGAGCACCTTCCCGCACTGGGCGCACGGGTAGTCGCCGAGCTCGTGCGTGCGCTTGTGAACCTTCAGTCTCTTGGAGTTGATGAAGGACTTGCCGCACACGTCGCAGATGCAGTTGGCGTAGTGCTCGTTGAGGTGCGTGGTGAGCGTGCGGAACACGTGGAACTGCCGCTGGCACAGGTGGCACGAATAGGGGCTGGCGTCCACCTTGTAGTCGGCGATGCACTCGCTGTAGATGAGCTTGTCGTGCGCGTGGAGGAAGTGCGCGCGCATGGCGTGCACGTCGTGCAGGCGCGTGTGGCAGTGGCGGCACTGCAGGTCGGAGATGTCGATCTGCAGCGAGCGCGGGAAGCGCTTGAGGGCGGCGAGCTCTGCGTCGAGGTCGGCGTGCGCGCGGCGCGTGTGCTCGCGCAGCGGGGCGAGCCGCATGTAGTCGTTGGTGCAGAAGAAGCACTGGAACCAGCTCTTGTGGTGTCGGAAGGGGCAGGCGGTGGTGCCGCGCAGCACGGCCTCGCACGTCACCATCACGCGCCGCCGCTCTGAAACCTGTTTCACGCTATTTTGCGCCGTTTGTAGTACGCCTAGAAATAATACGTTACTTTGATTGAGAGATCGATTACTTTTTTGTTTAATTATCAAGTAATCTGATTTTCGTCCAAGTTGCTGTCATCGCAATGAAATGAGAAATACTAGATTTTGAGCTTTTTATAATACTGATGAAAATACTATAGTATACTATATTTACCTTATCCGTAAAGTTAAACTCTAATATCCGTACATAATATTACCGAGAGTGTATAATAAACTCAGTGTCAGTATCACTTTATTATATATAATATACAGTCTGGTTCCTGAGATGCGTTACAACAGAAATTACTTAAAATAATACTTTATGATACCAATAAAAGGACGCATACCTTTATAAGTATTATTGATCCTATCGCTCAGGTTTGTAGGTTGATTTTCGTTTGGCACATTATCGTCATCCTTTGAATGATGTTTCACTAGTGCCGCGATGGGCGTATCCGAATCTATATCGTTATCTGGATCAATCTTTTTCCTCTTTCTCTTTGTTTTTAATTTTGTTTTTCGTGTCTTGGTGCGGGAGTTTACATCAACTGTTGATTTGTCTAGCATGTTTTCATTGTCTAGTTTTCTTTCATCTGTAATTATATTAAAATGTATTGATGATGGAATTTTGCATTTTAATCTAAAAATAAAAATGTCGATTGAATCTACAAAATGTCATTCATTATTTAGATTCAGTCACTTATCTCCACTACCACCCAGTTCACAAGACTGTTTACAACTGATGTTATTTTAATGGTTGACCATAAAAGATCTCCATAAAAGACCATAAAAGAGCTCCAAATTACCAATGAACGAGGACCAATGCTCTTACATCTATGGATGCTAACAATGGAGCAACATAGCAAAAAATTGAGAGCATTGATGTATGCCATTTGTGTTACATTTACAATGATGTATTGTTATTATGTATAGGTGAACAGGTTCAACATTATCTCACCATCACAGGCAATATCTGCATTGTTGTCAAAGCTGTCTGCATTGTTGGGATAATGGCTGTCTGGTGTTTCTGTTTCAGTCTTCACACACACCACACTCTCTAAAAATATTCACAAACAGCACTGTAAAAATGGGGTACATTTCAGCTGTAGTATATCAAACTTGTTCTATATACACATAGGTGCATAATTGTTACTCCTTCTAGTCAGTGAAGTTTTAAAAGCTACTTATACAATATGTTGTGTGGCAAAGACAACAATTATCAATGTATATCTTAAAAGTTATTTTTATCATCACAGCCTCATAGAAAATCCAGTGAAATAAAAACCATTTTTCTTTAACATTCTAAACTAAAATAATTGAATGAATGTTCATGTTATAACCATGGTCCTTCTCAAATGAAAAATAACTTTACTTCTAATTTCAATTATCAGATAAAAGTGCTAACATACCTTTTGTAATACAATAATCTGTGAATAATCTTTCTGACTGCAACACTTGTTTTTTAAATGTGCATGCATCGCGTAAATGAGCTACACACTGTGCACACACCAGCCGGCTCGAGTCCCATTCTGTCAGGCGAGACAACTGAAATACATATTAAAATATATTGCACTTGCAATGCCCAACAGGAATAAAATGAGAAACTAGATGCCATTATAAACATTACCAATACAATACACAATTCTTAACTGAACACATAATTTTTACAACATCTGCAGATTGGAAAAATATTTTTAATGAAGTTCTGCATTCTACCTCATCCCTACATTTGTATAATCAGAAAAGAATAGGTATTGAATGAATATATAATATTGGTATGTATTATGCACATTAAGTTTATTAACTGGCACTTCTGACCATCATAATACTTTTTTAGGGTTTTGTACCTAAAAAGTTATAAAGAAAATCCAATTACTAAGCCTCCGCTGTCTGTCTGTCTGTCCATCTGTATGTCTGTCTGTCTGTCACCAAGCTGTATCTCATAAACCATGATAGCTAGAATGCTGCAATTTTCACAAATTATGAATTTCTGTTGCCACTATAACAACAAATACTAAAAAATGAAAGTATTAACAGATGGTCCCCATACAATAAAAAAAATGTTTATCATATTTATTGCTCAATATTTATAATGGTAACAGATAGACACTTAAAATTTTCACAGAATATTTACTTAGTTGTTTACCTTTCTATTTATTATTATAGTAAGGTAAAAGCACCAATGCCCGACACTGAACCAATAGATGACACTTTCGAAAAAATATTTTCTAATAAGAAAACTAAATATTTTAATGACATTGCTCCTAATTTTAAAGCCACCTCGTACCATTTATGATACATGCCCAAAAGCTTGTTTGCACTGTCAGAAGTAAATTTCAATTTTTTTGTTAATTGACCACAAACAGTGTGATTTCGCGCCATTATGCGCGTAATTCTTAGCGTTTTTCTTAAGGAACTGATTTTCAAACGGTATGATTTTGTCTTATATTATATGACTTTTGGCTATATCGGGTTTCGATGTTATATGGATATTACATTATTGATTTATTTGGACCGTTTCCTTGTTATTTTGGCTTGTTTTTGTATACATTTTAGTGGTGTCTACTATTAGTTCCAGAAATTGATCAAAATCTAAAAGATGACATGTGTGAACTTGGTAGTTTATTTTATTTATTTATTTAACCTTATTGTACACCAGAAAAAAAATATATACAGAAATTAAAACAATATTTGTAACAAGTACAATCGGCCGCCTTATTGCACTAGGCAATCTCTTCCAGGCAACCTTTGGATGGAGATAAGAGACAGGAGAGAGAAAGGGCAGTCTAGGATGTATAGTGACAAAATAATATATCTACAAATAAACATTTTAAAACACAAAATAAAAGTAAAACATATATATAAATACATACAACATACATACATATATATGTATATACATATGCAAAATAGACAAAATATAATAAATATATGCATAGTAAATAAATATAAAAAAATGCTAATAGTAAAAGCACAACAATGTGTAAGTTCAGTGAAAAAGATAGTGTTCCTTGACTAGTGATTTAAATGATGGCAATTTGCGAGCCTGTCTCACGACATCTGGAAGTGAGTTCCACAATCGAACAGCGAGTACGGGGAATGACTTGTCTATAAATGTCGTGGTGTGTACGGGTATTCTCAGTTTCAGGTTCTACGATGACCTCAGGGATCTTTCATGGGAATTATGAAGAAATATAAAACGGTCTTTGAGATAAAAAGGGGCGAGAGGGTTAAATAATATATTATATAAAAGTGAAAGAGTTTGAGCATTCCGACAAAGCCGTATGGGTAACCAGTTGAGCTTAAGACGAAACTGAGAAAGATTGTCATATTTGCGTAAATCAAATATGAATCTTATGCAAACATTTTGAGGTGCTCAATTTTATTTATTTATTTTATTTATGTTGTGAACACAACATTCATATCTGAGTTTCGTTTGTTGTACACTAGGCTAATTAAAAGAAGACAGTGTCAACTATTAGAGTCTACTAGATGTCCACTACTAGTATACATTAATTTCAGATTACGGTTTGAGCAATTAAAAATGATGAGATGAATTAAGATCAACTAAGAATGATGAGATAGGGAAAAGAAAATCAATAAGAAAGATAATTAATTAGAAATTGATATAGGACTAATAATAATAAATTTATATACAGCTGAAGAAAATTACCACGAAGAAAATAAGACCACATCTGATAATAATGTAATTTTTAAGTCCTTGAAAGAAAGAAGAAGATATTATATATATTTTGTTACTTAATTAATTCTAAAGCACAATCTGTGCTCGGTTTGATTTTAAATTATTTTTTTTGATAACACATAATATTAAAATGATGTTATAGTCATGTCTATTATTAGTGCCAATTGATGTCTATTATTGGGGTATCTGATTTTTTATACATGTCATCTATTAGTGACTACGGCAATCCTAAGAAAATATTTTTTTTTATATAAAATAAAGCAATCTTAATTTTATTATTATGAAATAGTTAAATTCCAAATGTTGCTCTAACAGTAAAAGAAAATGTAACTTTAATTTTTTGAAAAACGTTTTTGAATTTTGAGAATTAAGTTTGATTTATCCTTAAATTGTCTACTATTGGTGCTTATACCTTATTATCTTTATTATTATAGTACTATTATACGTCTATGTTTTGAAATAAATTTTTAACCAAATACATAAATAAGTACAATTGGAGAATATAGTATGTACGAATAAATGCATTTTTTAAAATCCTATTTACCAAAATCGAAAGATACGCTAAGCTTTTTAAACGAGTTTCCTCTGTACATATTTGAAAAGAATGTGAACTTTTCAATGATTTTTGGCGTTTAATTTTGAATGTGATTTTCAGTGATTTTGAATACAATTTTGAAGGTGCTTATGCCGGTATTAATTTTTATTTAGTACTACTTGGTCTGTGTTTTTATTTCATTTTAGTTATCGATAAGGACATTCCATTTTATTTAAACTTATTCTCAACCTTTCCAACCAAGAATGCGTAACGTAGAAATTAAAGCAAAAATAACTGATTATGAGAATATATGCAAAGTAGCCGAACAATTAAGTGGTGGGCCAGCAACTGCGATCAAACAAGACGACACGTTTTACCGGGTGAATGAGGGTCGTCTGAAGATGAGGTTCTATGCAGACCACGCTGCCACACTTGTACGTTATGACAGAGAAGACAACAATGGTCCAAAATTAAGTAACTATGAATTACTACACTTTTCTGTGGACGAGAGCGAAAAAGCGAAACTTTTAAATGTAATGCTGAAGAATTGTTTAGAAATAAGAGGACGAGTTGTAAAGGAGCGGTAAATGTTATTTTATATTTACTTAGTTGTTTACCTTTCATAATAAATATAATAAATAATTAAATAATAATAAAGTATATGTTAAAGGAGGTCCCTTTAACCTAGGGATTTTAGGGATTCTCTTTGTAGATGATGGTACGGAACCCTTTGTGCGCGAGTCGGACTCGCACTTGGCCGAATTTTTATAATTTCTTTCGGAACTAGGCTTTCAATAAACATAACATGAACGTATGAATTATGAACCATGAACCGTGAACTTTCTAATAAAATATTATGTTGCTTAATATTGCTATATTTGTCTTTTTAATACTTACACTTAAACCGTAACATTCCTGCAGCATTTCTACGTACACTTCTTTCATTCCACTTTCTGTTATGTAGGAACTGGTCATATCCCACGAGCCACTCGTAGATAAACAGCATCTACACACATCTGGCTGGGACAACCAGCTCGTAACATTAATATTGTCCATTATCTTATTTTTTTATGTATACAAAAATATAATAACTGAAATATCCGCGTTATTGATAAACTCCACCACAGACGAGAACTCCACGGCCCATGACGGCCCACAAATGACAGATATCAATAATCACACATCAAAACAATAATTTGCGATATTTTGACATTTCTGTTTCAACATTTATTTTGAAACTATTTTAGAACGTGGAATACATAAATAAATAATATAATGCATAAATTAAAATAAATACGCTTAACGCTTACACAGACGATTAAAAAAATGGAACACATAAACTATAAAAGTTATTCTAGTAGAGCCAATATTCAACAATAATAAATATTATTATTATAGTAGGGTAACGTACTAATTGTTGGACACTTTAGAGTAAGAACTTGAAAAAAAATATGCAAAAAATACAATATTTCAATTTTATTTTTTAATTACTGTTTATTTGGTATTGTAATGAATGTCCTTAACAATATATACTTTGTTATCATAGAAATCCTCCTATTAGTGTAAATAATAACATCCTCAAATTATATTAGCAATAAACATAGTCATTGGACACAAAATTGAGTTATGGGACAGCAATTAACTAGTGATTGGACAAGGCTTAATCTTAAGATTACCTTGTACCTAGGTAGGTAATGAATGATTTAACACAAATAAACTTTAGTAAAACAATATCAGATATCATTAAAACTTTTATTTAAGTACGAAACTTATACACTGGCCTGGCATAGTGGCGGCATTGCACAATCAAGCAGAGTATCCATTGGCATGGGACTGTCGTCCGATTCCGATCCGAAAACAATTATGCCGGCCTGCTAAGGTGCCTCTTCACACCGCGGCGGAAGGACCCAGGATTGTAGGAAGGAGGGAACACGTGCGCCGGCAAACAATTCCACAGCCTAACGGTGCGGCACAAAAACGAATTTGAGAACCGTTTGGTTCGCGCCGGGATGGTGTGGACCGTCAAGCTATGGCTTTGCAAGCCAGCCCGCGTGGTTCTGGCTAGGAATGGAGAGGAGGGGAGCAAGTTGAACAATTCTTCAGAGCACTCACCGTGATACAGGCGGTAGAACACGCTTAGAGAGGCGACATCTCTCCGGAGTTGTAGCGACTCCAAGTTGCTCGTAACGTCTGCATCATTCACAATGCGGATGGCCGCCGCTGCAATCCATCCAAGGCATCGAGCAGGTACTGGGCGGATCCATCCCAGAGGTGCGAGCAGTACTCCATACCCGGCCGGACCTGCGCTTTATATAAGCTACAAAGCTGACCGGGCGTGAAAAACCGACGCACCCTGTTCAGGACTCCAACCCTGCGTGATGTGGCAGATATTACGCCCTCGATGTGATTCCTTGGATTGAGATCACAGCGGATATCCACACCAAGGATACTCAGGTCATTCCGCACTGAGAGGGGAGTACCCTGAAGAATGGAGAGGGGAGAGAACGGGGATTTTTTGCACGTGAACGCACACACCTGGGTTTTCTTGGCATTGAACTCAACCATATTCCCGGAACCCCATGTAGAAATGAGAACCAAGGTGCGGTCGAGCTCAATGACAAGATCTTCGCGTCCCCTCACAGTTTCGACACGGCAACCTGGAGGCCCGCAGTGGTATCGCCCATGAACCGTGCTGTCATCTGCATAGCAATGAATGTTGCCAAGCGACAACATGTCATTGATATGCAGAATAAACAAGGTGGGCGACAGCACCGAGCCTTGAGGAACTACGGCAATTACCGACATGAGCGCCAAAGCGTGTCCGTCAACGACTACACGTGTTCTACGCCCATGCAGAAAGCCGGAGATCCACGAACACAGGTTGTAGGGTAGACCGTATGCTGGAAGCTTGGATAGAAGACCACGGTGCCAGACCCTATCAAACGCCTTGGCAATGTCGAGGCACACAAGAGCAATAGCTCGCCCCAGCGATGCAGGACAAACGCTAGAAGATCACCCGTCGACCGATTATGACTGAATCCGTATTGTCGGTCACTGATCAACGAGTGATCCTCCAGGTAGCGGATCAATTGAGCGTTTATGATCCGCTCCATAACAATCTCCACGACCATCACTGAGGTGATTTTGAAATGCAAAGTTGATTTGGGTATCCCATATTTTCTAGCTACTTCGCACACCTTTCCCTTACCAGCCGCTACCTCCTTTATGGCTAAATTGATAAGGTCTGGATCGTGAATGGCTTTCTTCTTCGTTAGAGCCATTTTTGAACTAAATCTGCAACAAACCAGTCATTGGACACTAAAATTACAGTAATTGGACAGCTGTCCAAAAACTAGTATCCAAAGTCATAGTACTACGAGAATGAAATATTAACTTTCTGGTCTCTAATCCTATGGAATTAAGGTATATTATACATCACAAAACTAATTTCTCCGTAACACAGTTATTGGACAGCTTTCCAATTACTGATTTCCGATATTTTTAGGTTTCAATTGTTGGACATCTCAAAATAACCTAAAATAGTGATTGATATTACTTTAAATTCCTTGAAAACTATGAATGTGGTATAATCGATCTATTTCAAAACAAAAATTATGATTTCGCAAGCTATGATCGACAATATTTTGAATCAAAAAGTCTACTTACCTTATTTTTTCTATTAAATTCCACAAGTAATACTGGCATCCAGCGACGACCGATACGAAATATTTTTTTTTTCATGTTTACACTGCCATCTATGAAAAACTACTGTTCTATTTAGTAACGCAAATGCTTTATACACACAACAATGCTATATCGCAAGCAATCAACTAAGGCAAAATCTTATTATTTGAAGGCAAGTGCGCGCTGTCCATTGACTAGTATTGTCCAACGACTAGTACGTTACCCTACTATTATACGTCTATGTTTTGAAATAAATTTTTAACCAAATACATAAATAAGTACAATTGGAGAATATAGTATGTACGAATAAATGCATTTTTTAAAATCCTATTTACCAAAATCGAAAGATACGCTAAGCTTTTTAAACGAGTTTCCTCTGTACATATTTGAAAAGAATGTGAACTTTTCAATGATTTTTGGCGTTTAATTTTGAATGTGATTTTCAGTGATTTTGAATACAATTTTGAAGGTGCTTACGCCGGTATTAATTTTTATTTAGTACTACTTGGTCTGTGTTTTTATTTCATTTTAGTTATCGATAAGGACATTCCATTTTATTTAAACTTATTCTCAACCTTTCCAACCAAGAATGCGTAACGTAGAAATTAAAGCAAAAATAACTGATTATGAGAATATATGCAAAGTAGCCGAACAATTAAGTGGTGGGCCAGCAACTGTGATCAAACAAGACGACACGTTTTACCGGGTGAATGAGGGTCGTCTGAAGATGAGGTTCTATGCAGACCACGCTGCCACACTTGTACGTTATGACAGAGAAGACAACAATGGTCCAAAATTAAGTAACTATGAATTACTACACTTTTCTGTGGACGACAGCGAAAAAGCGAAACTTTTAAATGAAATGCTGAAGAATTGTTTAGAAATAAGAGGACGAGTTGTAAAGGAGCGGTAAATGTTATTTTATATTTATGCGTTTAATTTATCTCTATATTGACATTCATCCCAGTGTTTAAAAACAGAAATTAGTCTGATGCAATAGAAAAATTATTGGGGGTATATCTCAAATATATGAGTGGTTGCCTGGGTGGGTACCACCAATGTGCCTTTTGCAGTCGCCAAGCAGTAATGTAAACGCACTGTTGTGTTCCAGACAACTAAATGGACATAATGAGGCTTAATAACATTTTACGCCTCAGGAATATGAGTGCAGTGGAATGCCAAGCATTGCTTAACAATTCATGGTGTTGGGTTTTGCTACTGTCCATGAGTGGTTATATCGCTAAGTATCAGGGGCATGGCATGCTAGTTTTACCATTCATTGCAATAAAAAAGGCTATCTTACATTTTGAAGTATTAGATATGAACTTTTGATTTATCTAAAAGTTTTACTGTTGTTCCAGAAAATTATACATGGTGGAGCAAACCCGTGTTCACATAGACACTGTTGAAGGTCTGGGCCACTTCATGGAGTTGGAAGTAGTTCTACATCCAGAACAGTCCGTAGAAGAAGGTCAAGCCATTGCCAAACAATTGCAGGAGAAGCTAGGAGTAAAAGATTCTGATCTTATAGATTGTGCTTATGTTGATTTGTTAGATAAAAATAAGTAGGTAAGTACAATATGTTACACAGACACGGAAATAAGAATGTTTTATAAATATCAAGTGGAGGCCTAAATTATTGATGTTAGTTTGTGATACGGGTCTAAAATAAGACTTAATCACTCCCTATTGTGTGTGTAATTACCATCTGTAAGATTTGCTGTGATGAGTGTTATAAAGTCAGTACAACTTGAATAAATCTAAGAATTAATGCTCTTTGTTAGCAAATATTCTATAAAAATTATTTTTTAACACACTAAGCTCATCATGTTTGTACTACATACTTTTATATTTACATCTAAAAAAGTTAAGAAACATGATGGCAGATAATATGCAAAATACTTTTGTCTATATTAATTGCTGTTAAGCAGGTATGAGTAAAAAGATTATAGGTATACAAAACAGGGCTTCATATAATTTATATTGTTGTCATGTTTTGTATAGTTTTATCTTTGGTCCCAAAAAGCCACTTACTATTCGGCCCTGATATTGCTGCATTTTATTATTAGCATGTAGTATAGGTCAGTTTCTGTATTAAGAATTATTTAACAATATATTTTCCAAAGAAACTATTTGAATGTTATTTAATGATCTCCACAACGCAATCTGTCTGCTCTATGACAAGTAGACCAGAGTCGATAATTTTTAAAACCAATAAAAATAATAGTAGGATGAAACCCATTAGAAAAGGAGGGGGATAGTATAAAAATGAAAGGAAAAATAATTTACGGGCGATCTGAGGCCGGGAAGGGGATGGGGGTGGGTTTTTAAGGGTAAAAAACGGTTTTTCTCGATTTCCGGCAAAACTAAAAGTCCTATCGAAAAAAGTCAAATGGCAAAGTTGTAGGTAATAAAAAGATCTAAAACTTTTGTATTTACACTTTTTTCACAAAACCTCAAAGTTTATGTGAAAAATTCAAAAAACCAAGTTTTTGGTTTTTTATTTTTATCTTTTACAAAAAAAATATTTTTTTAACGAAATTTGGTGAAAACTTACCTTTTTATGTCCCAAATACGTTGTAATTTATTTGATTAAAAATATTTATTTTTTCGCCTTATTTTGAATTAATATCGAAAAAGCACCCTAATTTTCAATCGAAAATTCACCTGTCAAAATATCAGCTTTTTTCAAAAAAATGGTATGTTTTCTGTTCGTTGAAATCTCTACTTTCCGATGGTGAAAAAATATATGTATGTTACTATAGTAAATCTTCTCAGAAAATGCAAAGCAAAGCTGCTTTTTTATTTCATACACTTGCTTATCATCTGCCTTATTGCAGATGATACAAACAGATTCATCCATACTGATAATCTGAAACACAAAATCGAATTAATAATGCCTTCACTATGTTATGGTGAGTATATACCCATTAAAAAAAATATATTAAAGAAATAAATGTCAAAATGTATAAAAAATATATTATGAATATATTAAAAAAAGCAGCTTTGCTTTGCATTTTCTGAGAAGATTTACTATAGTAACATATATATATTTTTTCACCATCGGAAAGAAGAGATTTCAACGAACAGAAAACATACCAATTTTTTGAAAAAAGCTGATATATTGACAGGTGATTTTTCGATTGAAAATTAGGGTGCTTTTTCGATATTAATTCAAAATAAGGCGAAAAAATAAATATTTTTAATCAAATAAATTACAGCGTATTTGGGACATAAAAAGGTAAGTTTTCACCAAATTTCGTTAAAAAAATATTTTTTTTGTAAAAGATAAAAATAAAAAACCATTAACTTGGTTTTTTGAATTTTTCACATAAACTTTGAGGTTTTGTGAAAAAAGTGTAAATACAAAAGTTTTAGATCTTTTTATTACCTACAACTTTGCCATTTGACTTTTTTCGATAGGACTTTTAGTTTTGCCGGAAATCGAGAAAAACCGTTTTTTACCCTTAAAAACCCACCCCCATCCCCTTCCCGACCTCAGATCGCCCGTAAATTATTTTTCCTTTCATTTTTATACTATCCCCCTCCTTTTCTAATGGGTTTCATCCTACTATAATTTTTTTTCACTTTTTATTATTTTTAAAGGCTTCTACCCTGGTCTAAAGGTCGAAATCGTAAAAATGTTCCTCAATATGTTTTAGCCGGTAGAATTCTAGCAAATCCATAGGCATATCCCACTTTTCTACGGAACTAGTAAGAATGAATCTCGCATTAAAAATTTAAGCTGTAGTCACACAACTAGTCGTAAATTACAGTCGGCTACGAACAGGCTGTATGTAGTAGTAACGACGTGTATAAATCTATGTTTTATTTCATAATGCTAAATCGTTTTTACTACACCTATGACCTTAGTAACGCTTAAGGCTGGGTTCAGATAATCGCGCGGTGCCGCGTGGAGCTATCGACTAGCTAATAGGAAGTTAACATCTTCACACTTCATTATCTATCCTAATATATAAAGCTGAAGAGTTTGTTTGTTTGTTACCTCTAATCTCAGGAACTACTGGTTCTAATTTAAAAAATCTTATTGTGTTGGATAAGTCATTTATCGAGGAATGTTAAATATCATCACGCTATGATGTATAGGAGTGAAGCAATAGTAATAAATCTAGCCAATACGAAGAGATTTTATTCGTTTTTATTTCATGGTACGATTGCACGATATTCTAAATCATAGTTTCCCAAAGTGGGCGATATCGCCCCCTTGTGGGCATTGGAGACTTAGAGGGGGGCGTTAAGGATTCCAGAAAAAAAGGGGGGCGATGGTTGATTTGTACTTTTAATTACTTTATATTTTAAAATTCACTAAAATTATAACCTACCTACTACCCAATATCAAATAATTAGTTTATGTTTCTGTCCTATAAGATGGTTTAATCACTAAAAATACTCAAGTACAATCAAGTTGTAAATATATTTTTTGGGTAAGAATCGGTTCATTGTAAGTTTAAACACCAGAGCCGATTAATATATCACATTATAACTGAATAAATTAAAGACATGATTTTTTTGTTAGGAGTGTATCAATTGGGGGCGCTGAAAAATAATAGACTTTCAAAGGGGGCGGTAAAAGAAATAAGTTTGATTATCTCTGTTCTAAATTGATAGTCGGAATCTTCGGTAAAATATACACTAGATACAACATGAGCGCTTAGAAAATGGCACCAAAAAAGAGTGCTTTAAGCACTCTTTCGCCTTCAGTCACGCACCGACCGTTGCTTCTAAAACGTCGCATAACTTTAGACAATATTATGTGAAAAACTACTTTAAGCTCCAGGAATAAGGTGGAATTTGTGTTAATATATTTGGAATATGTGATTTTTTGGTTTACTTTTTTTCATGTCATGCATTGGTGCCACTTTTTAACAGAACTTTTACAGGGAACTGTGTATCTAGTGTATATTTGATCGAAGGTCGGAATTGAACATCTATACCCGCGCGGCGCCGGGCCGGACCGCTAGTTTCAAATCAAAATTAAAAGAGAGAGCTATTTCAATATGTTTTATTTACCCTCAGATGAGCTGAATAAAATTAAAAAAGTATTATGAATTGATATTTTTGTGAATGTTATCGTATTGAAATGATTGTAACAAGTACAGAGACTATAACCACATGACTAACATATTTGTTTACTGGAATTTTGAACATGCCGACGTCGATAAGCAAGACAACTTTAAAAATATTCTGTCACAAGTAGCTGATGTCCATTGGGTTAAAGAAACAGCGTAACGCCTATATCACCAAATAATGAACATTAATCTGTAATATATTTTTTCTTAACTGGTATATTTAAAAAAAAATGTTATGTTTTCTTTTAACGGTAGTCGGAGTTCTTGGCGCGTATTGATATAAGTTACATACAACTTTCAAGCATAAACTGTCGAAGTCAAGTACGAGATACTTATAAGTTTATATATTGAACGAAGACCTTGTGTTTCTATTTTGAAACTAGAAATATAGGAGTATTGAACAATTACATTCCATCAGTATACCATATTATCATCTTGTGATTTTTAACTTAATATGATCCAGAACAAAACAGGTTAACATTCAGGGTAAACTAAACTCCAAGTGATGTGTTTTTAAGTGTCCTTTTAAACTACACTTCTGCACGAACGCCTGGCCGCACACGGCACACGCGAACCTTCTGTCATTGTTGTGTATTCTCATGTGCTCTTTTAGAGTTTTCTTCCTGGCGTAGGATTTCTTACAGACTGAACACTCATATATCCTTTCACCATTATGTTTAACCATGTGCACACGTAACTCGTTCTTAGTAAAGCACTTATATGAACACAACTCGCACTGGAAGTCTCTCTCTTCTAAATGGTCCCTTTTCAAGTGCCGTGATAGAGTGTACCGTCTTTCAAAAGATCTTTCACATACGTTGCATTTGTATAGAAGGGGCGCAACTCCATGCGCTTCCACCATGTGCTTCTGCCTCCTGAAGTACTCGGTGAATCGCTCTGGACATTTTGTACACTTGAACCGTTTCACTAGCTTGTGAACGGTGTCTACGTGGTTCTTGTGCTTTTGTTGCGACGCAAAGATCTTGCCGCACACTTCGCAAGGGAACGTCCCGCCCATATGACCTTTGGCGTGCACTTTAAGCCTGTATTTTGTGACGAAACCACTGCCACATTCTTTGCAAACATAATTTCTAAAATGTACGTTCATATGACGTTCTATGGCTCCGAATGTGCTATAATTGCAGGCGCATATCTGACACTCGAATACATTATTCTGTGACAGTTTGAAGGGTATCACCCTGTCTGTGAACTCGAGATGCATTTTCTTTTTGTGTACGTTGGTAAGATGTCTTTTTAATTCATTTATATTTGGCACCGACTGGCTGCATATTTTACAACACAGATCTGTGATATCTGCATTAACCACGAAACTCTCCGGACCATATGTTTTAAGAACTCTACTGATTTCGGTTTTCTTGTGACCCAGGGTGTGTTCTCGCAATTTTTCTAAATTCTCGAATATATTTCTGCAGTAAAAACAAGGGAAGCCATTGCGAGCCCTGCTTCTGAACGGCGTCATATTGGAATATTCTAAGAGAGTTGATGCATTAACTATGTGAGCTATCTTCTCTGTGACATATATACTTCCGGTATTCGGTAATTTTCTCTGAGTATTTTCTTGTAACAACTTCTTTATCATTTTCGGCATCACTTCGATACCTGCCAATTTAAATTTAAGTGAACACATTTTATAGGTCCAATAAGTTTTACTACATTACATTGTCTAATAAGGAATAAAGTGCATGTGTATTGGCCTTAAATGTAATTAATTTTAATGTTTTTTTATTTAAACTATACATTAATATAGTTAATATCTTCGGTTACTCCGCGATACATAATCGTCCAGAGCAAGAGATTTATGGCGAGAAAGAAGCATGCTTACCTTTCAATAATTCCAAATGTTTCACATAGTTTGGGCATATGGTACTCAGAGTGTGTCGGGACGGCAGTGGTTTCAGGGTATCTCGTCGGAACCGGGCGAGCAACGCGTTCTCACCGTCCACTAGCGCCGTGTCTGCTCCATCGGTTATCTCTTTAGGTTCCATTTCTGAAATAATAAAGCTGCTCAAGTCAAATACCCATAACAAAATATGTTCTACATGCTACACACAGTTTACGACTTTCATTCGTTCATTCTAACAGTGGTTTTTGATTAAACATGATCATTTTCCATGGTCTAGTTTTAAACTGGATAATTTGAAAGTCAATTTAAGAAGGATTGAATAAGAATATTCGCCATAGAAGATTAAAAAAATCTATGGTCATTTGACTTTATGATAAGGGAAGCTTCCTGTTTAAATATGATATTGTTAAACTTTAGTATATTTACATGTGTACAAATTATGTTTTAATGACTTACCAGAATCATCATTGTCTAAAAAGTCTGAGTCAAAGGCAATATCAAAATTTTCATCAGGTGGTTCCTGTTTCACTTCACTATTTTCTTCTGATTTTATATCTATATCTTCTTTGTTCTCTTCCACTGAAAGTATAAAATAAACTCATAAAACAAAACTCAATACATTGTTCTAATCAGTTTTTTATGGGTCAGAGGTACCTAATCCCGTTGAGCCACTCTGTTGGTACTGTAGGCCTATTACGAATTTATTCTGTCTGTATCGGTATCAGCCCATATACGTCTCACTGCACGGGTCTACTCGATCGACAATCGACAGTACGATTGAGAGTGGTTAGGCCATAAAGTCCACCACGCTGGCCTAGTGCGGGTTGGCAGACTTACATACCATAGAAATTCTTATAAACCGCTATGGTATGCAGGTTTCCTCACGATGTTTTCCTTTGCCGTTATGATGCGAGGTGTTTGACTATTAATACACACATGACTCCCAAAAGTTAGAGGTGTGCCCTGGGATTTGAACCCGCAACCACTGTGAACGTGTTACGAATTTATTGATTCTATTATTTTAATATCTCTACTATAGTAAGTAAAACAAGACATCAATAGTACATAATCTCATTTCTCAACCCATAGACCAAAACCCAAAATTGACCTTTTTTAATAAGAATCTGTTTTTAGGTTGTTGGCTTAGGAGATCTATGTTTCTATATTTATTTATTTTTCAGAAAAAACCTCACACTAGTATTTCACCTCAGGACCAGTGGACAAACACAATCTGATCTTATGCCACTTTTAAGTGTCGAAAAAACCATTTACAATCCTTTTAAAGCCAGAAGGCAAAACTTATTACACATAAGGTGAGAAAGATAAGGCAATATTAATAGGGGAAGTTTATCAACATAAAATCTTAATGTATTAATAATCTTTTTAAAGGTATAATATGTCTTTAATTGGATAACATTACAATAGGAGCAATACCAGGCTGGTAACCAATCATAATATTATACACCATATGACCAGGGGATAACCTTACACTAATTATACAGAGTACCTACATGACATAGTGTTCCTCACCATTAATAAACACAGTGTGCTTGTCATCATGGTGTATGAGGGCGTCTAGTAGCTGTCTCTCTGTACTCACTACCATCATCTTGAAACTTGTTGCTGCACGCAAGCGAGACACGCATGATGAGCAGATCAAATTACTCAAATGTTTACTTGTAGATAACTGAAATAAGTATATATCACATTAATGTACTTTGATTTGCTTCAAAACACCTTCAAAATATGTTGTATTTTCGACTAACTAAAAAATATAAGTATGAAATAAGGGGTATAGTATAAAAGCGTACCAAGCTTTGAGTTAGACAAATACAAATTAAATTCAGGTACAATTTTAAAAGCATAGCCATCAATGGGCGATTTTTTTAAATAACAGCAAATCAATAGCGCAACTAATATAATTATTATGTTCTATATAAAATAACAATGGTTTGTTTCGTCTTAACTACGTAACTCACAAATAAATTGAAACATTCCATGAAGATATCTAAGTACACTTCTCGTATTCCATTATTATAGTATTCCTTCATGATATCCTTATGGTGTCCTGTTGCCAAACAGCACCGACATTTCCCGTAATTGGCTTTACTTTTTTTGTTGTCCATTCTTGTGTAAGCTTATTTAATTGGTGCTGTAGGAAAAATAACAAAATTATTTTGCCTACTTAATTCTTCCTTTCTAGCATAGACCCAACACCGCACAACACAGCCCAATAATTAATAAACAAGCTTTCTAGATTCTGAACAATTCTAAATAAACAAGAAAAGAATGCTGAATGTTGTACAATTCTGTGGTACAATTTGCTCAGCTGTCACAGACTAAGACAAATCATAAATAACAAAGTACCTACTCTGTGAGTACAGCCGTAGACGGAGAAACTAATAGACGGAGTCACACGTTCTATCTCTTTTACACAAGAACGAAAGAGATTTATACTAAACGTTCATGTAAAACAGAGATGCAGTCTGTTCTCTTTTGTCCTTATCGGCGTAACCGCTTGACTCCAGGAAATTTGACGTATTGGAGCACAGATCACTATATTAGTAATATATTGGGGTGACTAGTAGTTCACCGGGTGATATTCCTTAAAAAAAGATATTATAGGTCTACCAGAATCTCATGGCATTTTGGGAAATTGGAATTTACGCATTGCAACACTGGGGTAATTGGATGAACATATTTTGATACTTTCAATAATTGTAATTAATTATTATTTCAAATTGACATGATTTTTTTTAGTACAACTTTGTAAATAAATACTTTATTTAATGTTTTAAGTATAAATATATAGGTTATTTAAACATTAAAATGAGTTCAAAATTGTACTTTTAGATTAATAGCCAATTAAAATAGATAAATAAGATTTGTTCAGTTTTAAATTATAATATACATACGTGCCTTACGAGTATTTATAATATAGAGGGAGCGCTGGTACTTCCAAAACGTAGATAAAAATGATGGTGCTAAGCCACGAGTTTCGTTTTAATTCTCTCTTCTTATTAGTTCTCACTTAATCATATAATTATCAATCTTCAATTTCTAAATTGGAAGTAGTGTGATTATGAGTCGGTTTTATTTAAATAAAAAATATTATACGAAAGATGCAAGATTGTAAAATAAAAATCGTATAATTTTATTGTCAGTCTTCTTTATTTAATTAACTCTTTAGTCAGAGCTTACTTCTACATACTCTTTCTATACATCTTTTGATGAAGACAATGAAGATAAAGGAATAATAATAAACCGTTCCTTATCTTAAACTCCTATAAATAGGTATTTAATGCATCACTGTTTAGTATCAAAAAAGATATCAAAGTATATACGATAAAACACATGCACATATCTAACACTAACCAAAAAAATGAAGTATCAAAACTATTCAATCCAACTTATTTGTTAAAACGACATCGATTTTAAAATCGACGATTTTGTTTAAATTTGGCCAAATTATTCACGGATCTGGTAATAAACCTTGTAAACAATATGTCGCACTTGTGATTGTAGAACTAATTTGTACATTTTCGCTAAGAAAGGATAGAAATCTTAAAATATTCACATCGAATGACATAACTCAAGTTTTGAATCAGCTGTTTTTTTTTTTTTTTTTTTTTTTTATTTAAAATTTTACGGCTCTGGAAACAAGTCCTTTTAGCCAATCCTTAACTATTACAAATCGTATGTTCGAATTATGTACAATCATAAATCTATATAACAACCTTTACAATTTTTCTACTGTACTACATATATATTTATACAACGGTTTATACATTAATGGATTCTTTAACATTTCTTTAACTGACGTAGGCTTATATGTTGTTATTTCTAATAAATCCGAAATTAAAATTAAACGTATTAAATTAAATTTAGGGCAAGATAAAACAATATGGTCTAAGTCTGCTGGTTGTACGCTACAATATTGGCAATGATCAGATGCTAATATTTTCATCCTAAACAGATGAGCTGGAGTCTGACAATGTCCAAATCTTAATCTATTTATTATAGTTATACATTTCCTTTCTTCAAATTGCATTTTATTATTATTAAACCATGGGCGGGCGGGTAGGTTCTCTTGTATTGATGCATACCATTTTCCTTTACTTTTATTTTTTTCCTTCCAGTAGCACTCCCATCTTAATCTAGTTTTTTCTTTTAATGTCAGAAAATAATCTGTGTAGGGTATTTTCAGTGCATCACTATGGTCTTCATCCCAATGAGAATTAGCTGCTTTATCAGCTAATTCATTACCCTGGATTCCCGAATGGCCGGGTACCCATTCAATCTTAACCACCTTGCTCTTGTTCAAATTATACAACAATTCTTTTATATTATAAATTATATAGTTGGTTTTATAAGCCAAAGTTGAACCATATATTGTTTTAATAACACTTTGAGAGTCTGATAGAATAAGTATTCTGTCAACGTTACCTAAATCTCTCGTGTACATTAAGGCTCTATAAATTGCGTATGCTTCTGCTGTGAAAATACTACTCTCGTTATTAATTCTATAGTTTTTACTTATTTTCTTATACGAGTCATAGAAAGCAGCACATACACGATCTAGGGTCTTTGAGCCATCAGTGTATATTTTATACCAGAGCACATTATTTATGTCATCTACGCTATCCCTTTCTTGAGTTGAATCTAACAGAGCATCGTATTTACAATTATATACAGGGTACACACTAAATTTATACATATTTACACTAAGCTCATTCATATGAGCCATTATAGTACACAATTCAGGAATGTTGTTATACATTATATCAGAAGGACGAATGTAATCGTCTAATGAGGCATCGCATAAATTTTCAGGCAATTTAACAGTATCTAATAATATTGAGCTGGTTTTGCATAAAGCTTTTAAACAAAACTTTTCCGCAAAGTGTAATCTTCTAATAGCCAGAGGAGGTACGCAGACCTCAGCCTCAAGTGCATGTATAGGCGTAGTTCTCATTGCACCACTTATTATTCTCAATGCAATATTTTGAATAACATCCAATTTTTTTAACAAATAAGAGCCGGCATACATATAAGCTAAATAACTATAATCAAAATGACTCCTAATGATACTTTTATAGAGCATTAATAAGGTTTTAGGGTCTGAACCCCAGAATGTTCCTGCCAAACTTCTCAAGATATTTAAATTTCTTGTTGCATTTTTACATATGTAATTTATATGACTTTGAAATTTAAGCTTATTATCTATTATTACTCCTAAAAATTTCTTTTCTTTCACTTGAGGAATGGATAAATTATTATATTGTATATTGATCAAATCATCAGTACCAAATACAACAAGAGAACTTTTTTCCGTATTAATATTTAATTTTAACTTATTACTGTAATATGAATTTAACTGACATAAAGCTAGATTTAAATTTTGTTGAGCAACCGAAATATTTCTGTCAATTGAGTAAACAACAATGTCATCTGCGAATTGTAACACTTTAACGTTTTTTGTAAGATATTGTGAAATCTGAGAAGTATACAGGTTGTACAAGATAGGTGACAGAGATGCTCCTTGCATTAGACCTTTACAAACAGAATGTGGGCCGTGTAATATCCCATTAAATTTAACATGAAACGACCGATCGTTCAGGAAATTATGTATCCATTTTAACAATTTTCCGGGTAAACCTAATTCATATAATACCAGTATCAGTTGATTAATATCTACATTATCATATGCACCCTGAACATCAAGGAAGGCACAAACTGCAACAGATTTTGAAAGTAGACATTTTTTCATGTCTGTGATAAAAGTGACAAAGCTTTCTGGAGCACTTTTACCTTTTCTGAAACCAAATTGGATATCTGGTAAAATATTGTAATGCTCTACATAATAATCAAGTCTTAATTTGATAATTTGTTCTGTTACTTTACCTATGCAAGAGGTTAGTGATATGGGTCTATATGAATTGTAATCTTTAGGAGGTTTCTCAGGTTTCAGAATTGGAATAATGCACTGAGTTTTCCAAGATTCAGGAATAATTTGATTAAGCCATAGTGAATTTAAGACTATTAATAATTTCTTTTTACAGTTGATAGGAAGTTTTCGTAAAAGGATATAAGGAATATTGTCTAGTCCAGGAGCCGAATCCTTTCTTGAATCTAAAGCTATACAAAGTTCCTTATATGTAAATTCTCTTAACAAAAAAGTATTAACTTCATTGTCATTATTTTTATCGAAAAATATATCATTACCCACTAAACTACTGTTTGATCCATTCCTAATTTTATTAATAAAATCAGGTAACCATTCGTCTTGTTTAGGTTTAGTCATAACATTAATCCTTTTAAATCTACGGATGTAATTCCAAATTTTTGAAACAGGAGTGTATCTGTCTAAGGATGAACATAGGGTTTTCCAACTATTACGTTTTTGCTCACTGATAATTTTTTTCTTTTTTGCATCCAGTTTTTTATATTCAATAAACAGTTCCATTGTCATTGATGATCTATATGCTAACAAAGCCATTTTTGATTTTAGTACAGCTTCTGCACATTCATCGTTCCACCATGGTGCTGGGATTTTCCTATGTTTTGATGATATATTACATTTGAAGATAGGTGTACATTGGTCCCTTAAATTGTATAATAATTCACAAAATTTATTATATTGTGAAAGAGGGTCAGAGTCTGAAGGAATAAATTCACCAAATAATTTCTCAGCCTCAATCTCAAATTTAATCCAATCAGTTTTATGAAATAGATATTTTTGTATGTTATAATTTATTTGGTATTTACAGGGGGAGATCAGGATGTCAGTAAAGATTGGGAGGTGGTAACTTCCTAATGGATCTTCACCAACACTCCATTCACATAGTGGAGCTATGTCTGGGCTAACACAGGTGAGATCTATTGCTGATGGATTTCTGTTTGGGGCCTGGACTGTTGTGGCCTTGCCATCATTTAACAAGCACAGATCAGTTTCATCCAGTAGGTTAAATAGTTGAGTACCCCTTGACTTCGTTGTTGCACACCCAAAAGCTATGTGGTGCGCATTAAAATCTCCTGATATTAAACAGGGTCTAGGTAAGGAATTAAATATATTTCTTAATTTATTTATTTTAAATCTACTACTTTTAGGTGGACAATACACAGTCAAAATGGATAAAGGACCAGTGTGAGTTTGAACTGAAATTGCAACTGATTGAATATCCTGGTAGAATGGGAGCTGTATGTTTTCATATTTAATATTATTTCTAATCAAAATACCAACACCACCATGATCATTTTTAGCATTTTTATAGATAAAATTATACCCTGGAAATTTCAGATTATGACAATTGTTAGTTTTTAACCAAGTTTCATTAAGCAGCAAAATATCAATGTTAAATTCTGTTAATAAAGACATTACAAGTGGCCGTTTGTTATTAATACTCTGAATATTATGATGTACTATTCTTATAAATCTATCCATTATGTAAGTGTTTCAATAAAATCTCTTTAATTTTAATTGTAGTCTTAGGAGCGTCTTTATTGTTTCCTAATGAAATTAGAGTTTTCACTAATGCATTTATTATCCTATCATTATTAATTATGTCACTGGTTTCTTTAATGGAAGAAATATGTTTAAATTTGTTCAGTCCTGAATTTTGGAATTTTAATGTATCATGTTTAGGTAAGGGAAGTGGAGGGAAATTCCTATTACTACTTGCATTATTAACAGAAGTGGCCGTTGTAGCAGCATAGGAAAGTTTTTTCTGTTTCAATTTGGCTTCCTTCATTGGGCATGTTCTGGCAATAGCCAGATGAGGACCCCCACAGTTAACACATTTAATTTCCTCCTCATTAATGCATTCTTTGTAGGAATGCTCACCAGCACAGATCGAGCATACTTGTTTATTTTTACATATTCTGGCTGAGTGATTGAATTTTAAACATTTAAAACATTGTAATAAAGGTTTAATATATGGTTTAACTTTGAAGCGCCAGTGATCCAAGAAAACAAATTCAGGCAAGGTGTTACTAACAAATGTTATAGCTACCGTCTTCAAGGCTTGTCTTACTCCATTACTGTCCTTTTTGGTGAACCTTCTTACCGCCACCATTTCATATTCACATGTGAGTTTTCTGTAGAGTTCTTCATTGGAGATGTCGAAGGGAACAAACTGGATTACACCGATGACTTCCACTGAAGATGCTGGAATGTATGCTTTTATATTATGAGCTTCTAATTTGGAATTGTTGTTCAGAAAATCATTGGCTGAACTGGCTTGCTTAAAAACAATTTGAATTTTATGAGCATTTACTCTACTAATTTCATACTGTCCTTTAATGAATTCTCCTAAAATATTTAATATGAATATCGGATCTTTGTTTCCAATAAATTCATTTTCAGTACTTTCAATAAATACTGGGAAGTTGTTATTGTTACAGTTATCGGTATATTGCCTCTTGTAGCCAGGTTTGTAGAATGTTTTTGGCGCCAAAATCTCTTCTGCTGGATTACTAGTAGAAGTACTAGCAATCCGATCATACTTTCTCTTCTTATTATCTTTTATTGGGTCCCCATCGCTATGGGTCCCCATTACTCCGGATAATTCAAGTATATAAAATATATTATAAAATTAAAAATTTTAAATAGTCCGCCTTGTTTGACTTCCCGCCAAAAAGTCCTGAATCAGCTGTTCGTCGATGGTATTGCCACATAAAAATCATTGTTTTTTTTTTTAATTTTATGCCATGAGATTCTGGTAGACCTATACTAAATTTAAATAAAATATTAAAAAACAAATCTCAGTATGTATAATGCGGTTTAAATAAGAATAGGACTGACCTGGCGCCATATTGGTTCGTTATAGCTGTCAAGTCGCACAATTTCGGTAGGGTGAGCAAAACAAGATTTCTTAAAATAATATTTTTGTTGAATAAAAATAAAATTTTTAGTATTTAATATTTCATAAAAAAAATTAATGAATGATTAATGCCGTCCTATAGTTACTTTCTGCCGAATTATTGCCCATGAAATAAATAAAAAGTTGTATTTTTTCAAACTATTTATGACTAAACATTCTTGTTAATTTTTCCATATAACATATTGTAATTGTTACAATCATGTTTCAATTTATTTAGCTAATTTATGTTTAGGAATAGGACGACGTGAAAAAAAAAATTAAATTGATGCGTAAAAATTTTTTTGTTTCTATCCATACTTTTCTTGTTATATTTGACAGCTAGAGGTCATTGACGTTCCTATTCCTATTGAAACGCATTATCCCCTCGACCGTCGATTGACTTTCTGTCAAAAAACTGTCATGTCAGCGAACTGTCGGAAGGGTCGCGGACCGTCGTAAGTCACCTCGCTCTTCAAGCAAAAAGCAACCTACTGTCATTGAAATAGGGTTTATTTTTATTTAAACAGGGTATTGGTTTATGTGACAGGAATCGCATTGCGGTTCGCGAGTTGCGAAATGTCGTAAGAGTCTCCTCGGCTTCAAGCAAAAAGCAACCTACCATCATTGAAATAGGGTTTATTTTATTTAAATAGGGTATTTGTTTATTCACAGGATACCGCATTGCGGTTCGCGACGATTTGCGGCACCTGTCATGTTTTTTCGGCGACCCGCAATGCGGTTCGCCGACGGTTGAGGGGTTATCCACTCAAACGTCCCGACCCCCAACTATGACATAAGACTGACATAAGATCATAATTTGTATAGGAAAATACATTAGTTTTAAAAAACGTTCTAAACTCAAAATATAATTAAAAAAGCGTTATGAAAAAAATATATACGATGCTTAAATAAAGGCCTTTTAATGTAACATTGGTCAAATAATCATTAGCAGTACGAATATTAAAAAAAAAAACGGCAAATTAGTATGTTGTCTACGGGCAACGGAGAATTGTGCGCAGGAGTTTTTAAAAATGTAACTATTGTTTTTTAACTCCCTTATTGTTCTTATACAGTTTATTAAATGAAAGTTTTACATTAATAATTATAAATTACCTAAAAATAAGCCATATTCGACGCGTGATTCGAAGTTTTATAGACATGAAAGTAAATCACGATCGGTGTTCGTCGGTTTTCATTAAATATTTCTGTATTAATTCTAAGAAAAAATGATAAATAATTTGTTAGAGAGAGAAAACATATCATAAATATTAATTAGATGCCATTCGATCATTGAGAATATATCAAAATAATTCAATATTTTAATAGATTTCCAATATTCCGCTGAAATTTTTTAGCGGTCGCGCGCCATATTTTTTGAGATTAGGGTTTGCGTTACAAAGTTTTTGTTCAAACTAGAATGTGTGGTATGTTTGATGTTGGGTGTGATTGTGATATAATATGTGTGATAGAGCCAATAATATTTTGATTTCAATTTACAATATCAAAGAATTAATTCATTAATTCATTTGGTAAAACTTTAGTTTATCTGGCCAAGATATCAGGGTTGGGAGGGAGTGGGGGAGAGGGGGAAGGTGTCCCATGTCCCCTGGTACCACTCCCATGAAAAGGTGACGCACCATTCCCGAGAAAAACCAATTTAAGTAACCTAACCTCAAAACACTTGTTTTCAAAACAAACTTGCTTCTGCAACGTCTCCGGCGCTGCGGGAAGTGCAGCCCCTTCACCCTGCGTAACAAAGGATAGGCATCCACGCTCGCCTCTGCAGCTTCGGCTTGCTGGTCGCCTCCGGCGACCAGCCTCAGCCGCTACGGCTCGCACGGTTGCCTATCCTTCGTTACAGCGGGGGCTGCTCTCCCTCCGTGCCTCCGGCTTTTTATAAACACTCTAGGGGTGGTATCCAAAAGTCTACGTGAAGTCGGGGTGCCCTAAGTCGGTTTTGAGACAAAGTCGACCTATTTTTCCCACAAAGTGGGTACACTAACTACCATCGGAACATGATTTTCAAGTTGTTTAAAAAACAAATAAAACAACAAATATCCGTTTTACCTAATATGTGATTTGAGGTTAGAAAATATTTTCATTAATTTCTCGAAAATTATACACCACCTTTTAATAAGAGTGGTATTGTTGTAATCAGGGACTCAATCCCTACCACCTGTGATCACTTTCGCCGCTCTTTTCGTGGCCAAATAAACTAAAGTCTAAACTAAAGTTAGGTTACATTAATTGGTTTTTCTCCGGAATGGTGCGTCACCTTTTCATGGGAGTGGTACCAGGGGACATGGGACACATTCCCCCTCCCCCCCACTCCCTCCCAACCCTGATATCTTGGCCAGATAAACTAAAGTCCATCCATTCATTTTAAATATTTCTATTATTCTTTGTGTTCTCTAAATATACGGAATGAATCGCGCCATCAGGGACCGCAAACCGTTATGTACATTACGATAACGTATCGCCTGCGAATGATCCGAACATTCAAATGATCTACTATTAAGCCATAAACAAATTATAAGATACGGCTGCCGGACGCGGCTGAAGAGTGGTACAACATTCAAGGACGCCCGTCAGCCGCATCTTATAATTTTCATTTGGCTTTACTAACGTAGTTATTCTAATGTAAAGCTGGTAATATAATTGGATACCTGTATCAGCCCATATACGTCCCACTGCAGGGCACGGGCCTACTCTACAATCGACAATACGATTGAGAGTGGTTAGGCCATATAGTCCACCACGCTGGCCTAGTGCGGGTTGGCGGACTTACATACCATATAAATTCTTATAAACCGCTATGGTATGCAGGTTTCCTCACGATGTTTTCCTTGACCGTTTTAGTTCGTGGTGATTGACTATCAATACACACATGACTCCGAAAAGTCAGAGGTGTGCCCTGGGATTTGAACCCGCGACCACCGTGAACATGTTGGCAGTCGCGTCTGGTCTGCTTGCCAACAGGCCACCACGCAATAATTGGATACATTTATTGAAATAAAAAGAAGACTATTAATAAAATACATTTTCAATTTTAGGTCATCAATCGAAAACCAACAATGCTCGTGAGTGTTTTATTTTTTTGATTTCAGTGATAGAGTGCCTGCGTAGTTTGTGTCAATTAAGCTAATAAAAAAACCGTCAGTAGTGCTAACACTTAACTTGAACTTTAGATTGAGCGGCCAGGGTGCAAATGGGGGACACGGAGGCCCGGGCAGAGGCAGAGGCCGAAATGTGATTAAACGAAATGTGATTGTGATAAATATCGTTACCTTCTAAGACTAAGTAAACTGTTATTGTTATTATCCAATAAATATTTTGTTTTTGTGTTTGTTGGTACCTAAAAGGTGCAAGCATTACTATATTATATATAGATTAATAAATAAGTTAACTGTTATTGAAATGGACCAAAAATATATTTCTTTTTATGTTTGTAATTATTTGACTGATTTTATTGAAATAAGTGTAAAACGAAATGTGATAGTGATAAATATCGTCACCTTCTAAGACTATACGTAAACTGTTATTGTTATTATCCAAGAAATATTTTGTTTTTGTGTTTGTTGGTACCTAAAAGGTGCAAGTATATTATATCTATATATTAGTACGTGATGCAAAAACTTTGGACTCCTTTTTACGAAAATTGCACGGATGCAGGAGCATAAAATTTGGCACACTTATAGTTTATGTGTAGGAGAAGTGCAGAACGCTAATATTTTTCAATAATAATGCTTATAAAGTACATTAAATCAATAAATAAAACATTACACACACTATCATGCATTTCACACACACATACATACACAAGTATTTGTACACGCATAGGTCAAATTGTTTCTTTTGTTTTTTATTTGGCCGTAGACATAGAGTACTGACATAGATATATATATATAAAAAGATTTTAATAATAATGCATAAAAAGTACATTAAATACATAAATAAAACATTATACAAACCCATGCACAAACCAGCATGCATTTGACACACGCATACACAAGTATTTGTACACGTTTACATACTCTGTAGTCAAATTGTTTCTTTTGTTTATTATAGACATAGTTGAATGTCAAACAGAAAAGTTTGTTTACTGTGGTTTTATTGAATGTCAAACAGAAAAGTTTTATTTGATGAATACTACGTGAAATACTGAGCGTTGTTGGTCTGTGACTGAGCGCTTACACAAATTGTGTAGCAGTAAGATACATTTAAATGTACACGGATTATCATTATATGCATAAAGAAATCTCTGTAGCAGCAATCTGCAATAACATCATTCAGGTACAAAAAAAATATAATTTGCTATTGCTGGTTCAAAGCAATGATGGTAGTTTACGATTTCAGTAATTGCATATACTTCAGGATAAATAAGTGATTTTGAGAGATACGTACATTTAAATGTGCATGAATTATCAGAATTAACAACATCATCACACAGGTATTTCATATAATTTGTTCAAAAAAGAAATTGGCAAATAACAGTCTTGGTCAAATCGGTGGTTATAGTAGTTTAGTTTTCGACAGTAGAACCTTAATAATGTATTAAGTAAATAGTACTACTTGGTCTGTGTAAGTAAACTATTACTGATATGGCCCAAGAATGTTTTTATATTTGTTTTTTTCTGAATGGTGCAATTATTACTAGATAGAACTTAGTCGAAAACAAGTAATAAGATTCGACTAAGGGAGGCGGCTGAAGAGAAGTAAAATATTTATCCCGACGTGATCAAGGTCACGTCACGTTATACCGCTTGTCAGCTGCGTCCCTTAGCCGCGTCTTACAATACGTTTTCGGTTTTATTACCTGTTTTACTTACTAAATCGTACAAATCTTTAATTATTAACATATAGATTTGAGTTTTTCAGTATTTACTCTTAAATATTTATTAATTGATTGTATTAATAATATTTTTTTATTTTTTATTTTGTTTTTAATGTTAACCACAACATACCTACCCTACCCTTATCCATAATTTTTAAATACTATTAAAATTTTTGGTTCTAATGCATTAAGCTATTAGTACCTTTACTTAAATAAATCTCGTCGTAATAAAATATATTTACTTATAAATCTATCATAAATTACAATTTGGTTTCTACACAAAACACTAGAAAAAAATAATCATAGCTGTGCATGCTTGATCGCTAAAATTTCATCAACGCAAAATCAATAAATACATTAAAAAATTAGGTATAAAAATGTTAACATTTGATAGAAATATCTCATTTAATTTCCATTTACATTATTACACTTAGTAGCTTGTATTTATTGGCCGCCGTATTTAATCGGCTAACACCTGTATCAGATATCGACTGAACAAGAACTTACATGGGCGGCCATCTTTCAGGCGTTTTTCACCAGTGTTGCCAACGTAGTGGATTTTCCACTAAATCTGGCGGTTTGGACCCCGTCTTGTTGTGGAAAATTGCTTTTAATGGTTAGTAGATTTTTATTGGTTTGGAAGTTGCCGAAAATTATTGAAAAGCTGATGAATTTAATATTTATTCCGATACATACTTGTTTTTTTATATTATGTCATATATGGCCTTAAAATATTCAAATATACAATAAAATAAATAAATACACCCAACAGTCACATACTCCCGACCCCACACTAAGATCGAGTCTTATGTCGTGGGTATCAGAAACTACGACAAACTTTTCGGTCCCACAAACACCCAGACTCGAAACAAATACCTGTGGTTCCTGTGGTTTACACAAAATATTTGTTTCTGTGCGGGGATCGAACCCGAACAATATTATGCTAATATATTAAGAATACGCTGTGGCCTAAAATTAGCAGAAAAACGTTGCCACACTTTTTAATTTCCATCAAATGTCATAAATCAAATTGGTAGGTACCAAAAGGGCCCTGTAAATGGACAAAATGGTTGTCAAATTTTACGCGTTTATCAAATTATTTTATATATTGTTAAACAAAATCACAGTCATTGTTTTGTTTGGCATCATGGCAGACGCTACACCCAGTGATAGCACCATTGAGAATAATACATTAAGTGTATTGTGGTCTTATTACGGAAAAGGAAAATGACATTGTAATCATATCTATTTATCGGGTCACGCCGATGTTATGGAAAAGAAAATTAGAAAGAATATGTGGAAATATAAATGTACTAGCGGCTCGGCCCGGCTTCGCCCGGATACGGATACATATTCCAGTCCATATTTTATTTAAACTCAATATGACTGCCGTTTTCTATACTGCTTATCCAATCCCGTACTATATTCTTCTGTCCCATTTTATCCACCTTATATTATACTAAGAAGATTTATACAAATTTTCATCCCCTATTTTATCCTCTTGGGGGTGGAATTTATCGAAATCCTTTCTTAGCGGATGCCTACGTCAGTACTAGTAACTTTATGCATGCAAAGTCTCAGCCCGATCGGTTTAAAATTGACAAAGTTTCATACAAATTTTCATCCCCTTGAAGTTAGAATTAATCAAAATCCTTTCTTAGCGAATGCCTACGACATAACATCTACCTGCATGCCAAATTTCAGCCCGATCCGTCCGGTGATTTGGGCTGTGCGTTGACACATCACTATATCAGTCAGTGACCTTTGAATTATATATATTTTGACAAATGAATATAAATGCACTACCTTTATTTATTTCTCATGATATTCGGTCGCGACTCAGTACGACGTCACATCACGGTGTGCATCACGGCAAAGACTAAATCGAATTTACGAGCAAAATGTTTGATCCCTTGTTTAATCGTCTCAGGTCATGTTTGATGAAAACGTGTTCGATAAACAGCCAAACTTTTATCGTTAACCTCAGGCCTGTCGACCACGTCACGGTGAAGATCTGTCAATTTCAAACGTCCCGCCATTTTTATGCGCGAATCAGCACATCGGCTCGCGTACGGCTCGCGGTTACATTAAGTTATATTTGTCGAGATTTTTGTATCAGAGGTTTATATTGTTGATTATTTTCGGTACAACAATAAGATTTACTAATTCATGGATTATATTAATCACCAATCATTACAACCAGTTTTTTTTTATCGGAAGGTAAACTCGAGAAAAGTGATTATTATTTTGTATTAAATAAGTGAAAACCGCTAATGTGTGACATGTTTGCTTATTAATTTATTCCCATAACCTTTCTACGCGACATTAATGCATGTTTTATATTTGTTTGTTATTTTATAATGATAATAAATTAATTTACTCACGTAGTGAATGGCAATTCCGCTCGAATCATTCAGTAACATTCGTTCATTACCCTAGGTTATCTGTCGCTATGTACTAAAACGTCCCGACCCTCAATTTTGACAGATGACGTTTGTCAAAGTCAATTTGACAGCCTAATGTAAATAGAAATAGGGTATCCTCTGAACCGTCGGCGAACCGCATTGCGGGTCGTCGAAAAAACATAAGAGGTACCGCGAACCGTCGCGAACCACATTGCGGTTCCTGTGTTCAAATACCCTATTTAAAAATTGAAATTTGACATTGACAGGTGGACGTGCCAGTAGCTATCGTAACGTAATAGTATCGAGTTCACGAGAGTATGGGTAAACGATTCATGCTACCGATATGGAGTAGTAATAGTACAGTAATCGTTGTCACAATACTATTACTATACGATACTTTAAAATCATATAAAAAATGTACATGTCGATTTTCGATTTTCTTAAATTATTAATAAATAAATAATAAATAAATTAATAAATAAATAATTATGATTTTTAAATTTAGACCTAAAATTTAATGGTTTTAAAGTCCCTGCACATTTTTAGTGGATTTCTAGTGGTTTTGTATGTTGGATCTCAAGGGAATCCAGATTAACTGTTGGTAACACCAAACGGGTCTGGAAGTCACTAACGCAATATATGCAAAACGCAAACGTAACAGAAATTGGTTGTGATTAAGGGTGGTTTGTTTTGGTTTTTTACAAGATAAACAGCATTGTAGGTAGTCAAATATGAATATCGAAAGAAAGCTTATAGTCTAAACTTTATTTATAAATGTATTTATTTGGTATGTAATACGATTTAATGGGTAAAAACATGATTTGAAAATGAAAAACCTTTGAAATTCGATCTGTATAAAGTGTTTATTATTTGTTTACAATACATTTGAATTATATTTGTACAATAATTACCACATCTAATAATTCTGCATAGTTTTAGCTACTTACAGATATTTTTTATTTCCCTGTAACTAAAATAGGAACTCGGACATAATGCTTTATGTTGAGGACTAAATAAACGCGGGAATGTATCGGGAATCGGAAGATATCTGTCAAACTAAGTGACAGTGACGTGGACGTGTGAGTGGTTATACTAGGTTATGCTGTGGCTATACTCACAGATAGCAAATCAACTGTCAACGATCCATAGCTTGACAAAAAAGAGTGCTTTTAAATAAGGGCAATAAGATCGAATGTAATATTAAAAATGTATATCTGTCATTTGACACTTTTTTATATTTTATCGTAGACGAAGAACAGGGGTAGCCACTGTGTGTAACCCATGTGTAACCTAGTACGAGATAGAGATATATTGTAGAAGTGTTACAAGATAGATACGTTTTCCTGAGGTATCAGTAATTTTGATTACATTTCAAAAATATATTTGCTCCAAATATTGTTATTTATCTATGAGTGGAATTGTAATGAGCATACATACCTGGATCGCCAGTTACCACCCAGAACTTTAGAAACTTGTTTACGTTATTCACTATCCACTAATAAAAACATTGTATAACATTAACATAATTAACACATATTTTATTAAGGCATAAAATAAAAACTATAGTAATAAAAAGGAATAACAAAACAATATCTGCTACGCAACCATATACAGTACAACACATACATACCAGGAAAAAGTTTAAAACATACAGATCAGTATTTGTTTTTTAATATGTTATTTAAATCTAGTAATATATTTTCGGCGAACCGTAGGCTACCCCATATTATCTTAATATTTGCATCCAATACGTCAAATTTCCTGGAGTCAAGCGGTTACGGCGATAAGGACAGGAGATAAAAGACTGCATCTCTTTTTTACATGAACGTTTTGTATAATCTCTTTCGTTTTTGTGTAAAAGAGATAAAACATGTGACTCCGTCTATTAGTGTCTCTGTCTACGAAACGAAACATTATTGTTTACTCGTCTGTGGTGTCTATATTCACCATTCTTGCTTACTGGTCTGTGGTATTCGCTTATTTAAACCAATTGCAAATTCTCAACCAATATCAGTACCAGGCCCGTTTAACTTGGGCCTAAAAAGTGACCCATTTTTTTATCTCGCTTTCTCATATGCCGTTTTCGCCCCATCTTTTTCACTTACGCTATTTTTGTAAATGTGTGCGTGTGCACTTGGCACTTGCCGCCATTTTTGTCAACAGTCAATCGCTGTTTGTTAGTTTGGTTCGGCTGATTTTATTTATATTTTTTATGTTATTTCATCTATTTTGTAATCAGTAACGTAAATATTTAGCAGTGCGAACATTATATAGTTTGTTTTGTGCAAATGGTATCAATAAACTTGTGATTTTCATGATAATTATTAATGTTGGTCACGTGTTTTGTTCCCGAGTGAATTTACCACAAATCAAATAAAGTGTTTAAGAAAGTGTTGTGTGTCCTTCCCAAACAACGTATAAAAACAATGTACTAAATGGACAGAGCTATGTTGGCGGAGCATGGAGCACCAAATTAGTGAAAAACATAATTCTAACCTCATATGACAGAAAGGTAAATATAATATTTTATTCCGCTGTGACCATGTTGTGATACTATTCCTAGTTTTAAATTGTTGCCGGAATATAAGAAATAACAATACGTTCAAATACATTATAAAATACAGATGTTTTGGATCTCATGTGAAAAGGTTAGGTTTTTGTATGAGTCCATCGTGACGAATTATGTAGCCATACACCTTTCATTGTTACTCTCGGTTGTAGAGTATGCTCGTGCTCTGCAATTGGGACAACATAGACCGATCTAGTACAGTACAATTCAATATTAAAACTTTTTATTGGTATAGGTACCCGCAAGTTCATCACAGCCTAATTTATAATTATTTAATGTTTTATAATTATTATTTAACGTCAGGCAAGCAGTGGAAACAACTGATTGTGTCTTTTTCATATTTATTTTGTTATTAATTAATTGTTTTATAATTTCCAGGCAAGACTCGGGTTAAATTTGCAGTCCAAGTATTTAGCAGGCAAATGGGTTCATCGTTGGAAGCATAAAGAAAGTTTCACCTCTGTGTCTGAAGGATCTCTACTCTGTAGGTTTATATGTTAATATTTACAAAGGTTAATTCACAGCATAAGTAATTATGTTCATTAATAATCTGTTTATAATATTGATACTATTTGATATGATTAAGATGTTCAAAAAAGGCATTTGTTAAAGGTTTTTGGTCATATGTTATTAAAATTAAATGCAATGCAGTAGTGTATTGAAGTTAAGAATGAAATTATTAATATTGAAAACAGTATGCATAAAACAGGTGTGCCTACCAACCTATATTATGGACTGTAATAGCATAAAAGCATTCTTCAAAATTACCTTATTATAAACATATTTTTTGCCTATTTCTTTAATATGTTGTTATATAATAGTTAATCTCAAATGTTTTAGTATGTTGGTAGTATGCATTTAATGTGTTCTATGATTTGAAGCCAACACATTTATTGTATTAATTTTACAATATTGCTTATTCTTGAATATGTTAATGTAAACAATTTACTATCATTATTTTTATTACACTTTACACACAACATTATTGCCTATTTTTTAATGTATCATAATATCATATCACTTGATATACATTTTTGTGTATATTTTCTTATTGTAAATATGATATGACTTTCCCAAATATTTTTTTTATTACGTCCTACTTTAAATAATAATTTGTTATTAAATCATTCAGATATGTAAGCATATGTTTTTAATTTTGCTCTGTTTCCAATGTTTGTTAAATTAGGTGTATTTTATTATTAATTTACACGAATGGCTTCTTATATTTAATTTACACTTTACAAATATAGCAATATTGTGCCGTTTCATGGTATTGGAAAATATATTGTACACTAAATGTTTCCATTTATACTTTTATTTGTTAGTTCAGTGATATTCTTTGATTTGGCATTGTTTTAATAGTCCCAAAATTAAGAGAATTAATATTTACAAATTGAAAATGTTCAAATCAATTTGAAAATGTATAAAAAGTATTTTAGGTTGTAACATTAAATTATGATAAAAATAATGTAGAAATATGAAATAAAATTCATTTATAAATTTTGTTGAGTAAAGGTTTTGAATTATAACTTTGTTTTATTTTTTTATTTTCGTATGAAATCGAGTAATTTTAACATACATACGAATGATACCCAAGTATAAAACCGGCAAATTTTCGGTAATAAAAAACGGATCGCTTAAAATATGTTGTACATCCCTATAATTGAAAAATCGGCAATTTCGGTAAAGTACCGATTTCCAGCTCTGGTTCGAAACTCGTCAAAATATATATACGTATAACGCGCGAAGGAGATGGCTCAAATACGCGGAACAATAATCTTAAATACTATTGGTCAGTGGTAAAATTATCAATGAAAAGAATGAAAAGTCCGATGAACATTTGAATGAATTCTATGGAATTCTATATGTAGAATGTATAAATGAATGTAGTTGTGTGAGTATGCATAACGTGTTAAAACATTTGTATGGAGTTGGCCGTCTGTATTTTTAGTCGTCTGTGATCAGTACCAGCAATATTATTTACTTCTTAGTCTGTGAATATAATTGTAAATGAATTAAGTGAAAATAATAATATAATATTATTTTATAATAAATTCTATTGTAAACAAATTGACTCAACCAGAAAGTATTTGATAGATATGTGTATAATTATTTTCTTAAAAATATTGTTGCATAGTTCAATCATAGTTCTGTGATCATAGTTGTTTGATGGTTGTTTGGGTGCGTTATTTATATTGGCAAAGAATCTTAAATCTATGAAGCTATAATGGAGACAAAATGGTACGGCGAATGCCGCTGTTGCCTGGTCAAGGGACGACATCGAGATATTACAAAGGTATATTACAAGAATGGGATCCGCGAAGTATTTATAGACAGTTTTATGGAATGCTTTAATTTGTTTGTAAGTATAAACAAATACTAAGTGTGTCAGTTTTATGATATTTTTTAATAAATTACTATCAAACATGTGTGGATACCCCATGAATACATGTCACAGTTATCAACAAATGAGCAGCTGTCTACTCTGATATGCTCGTCATGTATATCGCGGCTGCGCGACGCGTGCAGTTTCAGGAGCCTGGTGGTCAACACTGAGAGGAGGCTTCTCAACTCCCTCACTGAAACTGAACAAAAACATACTGTGTTTGTCAGTGGTGAGTGAATTTACTTTATGAGTGTAATTCGAATTATTTGTTTCCTGGGGCCTGGGGATGCCCTTCTGTGTAATCTTCACCACTTAACACAATCTATGGTGTCTGTAATTAGAGATTGTTGACTCAAATTACTAATCAATTATTATAAACCGGCCTGATTCAAATTCTACACCTTTGTTATTGAAGTAAAAGAATAAATCTAATTAGATCCCCCACTAAAAAAATGGTAAATTTTTTCTGAATAATGCTTTATCCATACTTGCTAGTTGCTAGTTTGATAACAGCTTAAGTAGGCAAATCTGATACATATTTGCAGAAACTTTTGCTAGGCTTAGTTGGCTGCCAATTATTTTTCTGGGATATGTGGTTTGTGTACACGTCTTGGGATTAATAGCATGGCTATCATATTTGTAGTGGCACCAGATGACAGCACCATAGACAATGATGTGGAAATAAAGCTTGAACAAGCCGAGGATGTGAAGGAGGAACCCAATGACAAGGGGCACTTTGATATTCACTCTGCACCCGATGATGCCGATGATGTTAGTGGTCAGTTAACATTCATAACATGACTTTTACAAAATTTAAACAATAATTCGATAAAGGTTTAGTAGAGTAGAGTAAAAGTGTGTCTTAGTGTTAATATTTTTTTTTATGGATATTGGAAATTATATTAATAATATTATGTGAGTCGTTTAGTTGCAACTGTATTTTAAATATGGTAAAAATTATTTATTATTACCAATGACATGCAATTTCCACATATTTAGAATGTGTAAAATTGTTGGACTCATGCTGATAAGCCACATGTTTGGTCAACATTTGTCTAATTTTCTAAACATACCAGTCAACACTACATTAGTGTTGTTTTGTAAAATCATTGAGATTATTTGTAACATAAGTTGAACAGCTTTTCATATTAACATTGTTATAAAATATTTGACTGCCTCTGTGGCATAGTTGTACTACGGTACGCTTACAAAGCTGAGGTCTCGGGTTCGAATCCCGAGTTGGGCAAAAGTGATGATGAAAAATCCAATATCACGGATTTTTCTATTCATTATCAGCCCAGAGTCAGGAATTTGTGCCCGATATGGCGATAGGCTCGCCACCTATCACCTTGTGGGACGGAACATACTGGCGAAATGTGGGTGCCCTGGCACCTCTGCCTACCCCTTCTGGGAAAAAGGCGTGAGTTTATGTATGTATGTATAAAATACTTATTAACTATTGTAAGCTATTTGGCCCAAATAATCTGATAATGTGATAATTTCGATAAAAAGTTTATTAATTATTTATTTTAACTGATTTTTATATACATATAATTCATTGATAGCCCCCGTGGCGCAGTTGGTTAGACGCCACCTGTGAAACGAGAGGTCGCGGGTCGATCCCCGCACCGAGGGAAATGTTTGTGCGGCCCACAAATATTTCTTCCGGGTCTGGGTGTTTGTGAGACCGAAAAGTCTCTCGTAGTTCCTGATACCCACGACACAAGACTCGATCTTAGTTTGGGGTCAGGACTATGTATGTGACTTGGGTGTTATTTATTTATTTCATAACTCTAGTATATTTGACATTTGTTTATAGATTTTGAAATAATAAAACCATCTAGAGACAATGAGTGTCTGGTGGAGGGCGAGGCGAAGTTACTGGCGCGGTTCGAGGCGGGCTCGCTGCCGCCGCTGCCGACACGGCTCACCCTCGCAAACACCTGCCCCAACTATGTCAAACACTTGGAACTGTTAAAAGGTATTTCAATATTCATTACTTTCCTCCATCTTTTGTCATAGGAACCATATAACCCACTCTAGTGTTTGAACTCTAGTGTTAGTGTTATTACTGGAATCAAGTATAAAAGCTCACATAAATAGGTCCCATTTTAAGGTAATAATAATTTGATCCGTGGTGCTATACGGCTGGCTTCTCCGGCTGTAAAAGTCTTTTTGCGAGGTTATTTGCCTCTTTAGTTCATTGTTTTGTCACCCGCTTTGCACGGAGGGAAGTGGACAATAATTTATTTCCAACTCCTCCTATTAATTTAACTTTCTGATTAATTTCGTTGCGGGTTAAAGACAAGTTAGACATTCCCGGATACTCGCCGAGCTTCAATGCTCGGTGTCATTACATTGTGTGCCACTGTTGATCCTGGCTTACAGGTGTTGCAGTGGTGGGTGTGAGGGCGGGACAGTCTCCAATCTAGTGTTTGAATTTCAATCGTCATGATTTATCTCGGAGAAAATCCCCTTTTGCAAGAATACATTTCTTTATGACATAAAGAAATCTGTTTATTTTGTACAGATCCAATTGGTCGAACATTTTCGGCTTCAATAAATTTTCGTGCACTATCTTTAACACGTTAACTGCCATAGTAAAATTTTTAGGACGAGTTTTTTTTTTGTTTGTTTTTTGATTGTATATGCAACTAAATCACATTAAATGAATATTTTTATTTGTCAATTTCAATAGATAATAATGAGCTAAACGTGCCGGACAGCTCCCCGAGATCATCTAATTTACATACTGTTGCGTCAGTCACCCGGGACTGATATGGCCTTAACAGGAGCCATGTCTGTCAGGCACCGGTGCCTGACAGACATGGCAGTCAACGTGTTAAGGAAAAAACAGAAGTAGCCTGTACGATCTATGCGCCTTAGTTTATTGAACAAGGACCAGTAGCATTTATACCATATTGTAACACAATATATTTTCATTCTATTTCCAGGTATAATGGTAATGCCCAAAATGATAAAGAAACTGTTGAGAGATAATGATCACAAGAAAATTAAAATATCTGGAAATGTATATATAACAGAAAAAGTGGCGCAAGTTATTAATGCTACCACGCTTTTGGAATTCTCCAATATGACGCCGTTCAAAAGCAGAGGCCGCAACGGATTCCTGTGTTTCTACTGCCCCAATGTATTCGAAAACTCAACGAAACTTCGAGAACACACGCTCGAACACGACAAGTCTGAAATCAACAAAATACTTAAAACATACGTCACTGAGAGTCTGATCATCAACGCTGATGTCACCAACTTGAAATGTACGATATGCGATCACGCGCTGCGCAACCTCAACGAACTGAGGTCGCATCTAGTCAAACATCATAAGAAGAAGTTATACACAGAGTTCACGGACAGAATGATTCCCTTCAAACTGTCTGAGAACAACGTGTTCGAGTGTCAAATATGTGCGTGCAGCTTCGAAACTTTCGGTGCAATCGAACGACACATGAACGTTCATTTTAGAAATTACATCTGTAAAGAGTGCGGTACGGGTTTTGTTACAAAAGCTAGGTTAAAAGTTCATTTCACTAACACGCACGTCGGAGGGACGTACCCGTGCGAGATGTGCGGCAAAATGTTCGCGACCCAGCTCAAACACAAGAACCATGTGGACTCCGTACACAAGATGGTGAAACGATTCAAATGCAACAAGTGTCCAGAGCGATTCACAGAGTACGTGTACAGGCAGAAGCATTTGGTGGAAGTGCACGGGGTGCCCCGCATACAGTACAAGTGCAACGTCTGCGACAAAGCCTTCAGCAGGCGATACAATCTCTCTACCCATATGAAAAGGGACCATCTCGAAGAGAGAGACTTTCATTGCGAGTTATGTACATACAAGTGCTTTTCTAGCAAGCAGCTTAGCATGCACATGGTGAAACACAACGGAGAGAGAATTTTTGAATGTTCCGTATGTAAAAAGTCTTACGCGAGAAAGAAAACATTGAGCGAGCACATGAAGATCCACAATAATGACAGAAGATTCGCGTGCGCCGTGTGCGGACAGGCTTTTGTACAAAAATGCAGCTTGAAAGGGCACATGAAAACGCATCATATGGAATATAACTTACCATAATAAAGATCTAGAAGTATTTTGTGATAGTGTCTTTCTTTTTTTTATTATTAAACGATTGCAAAAAAGGAGATTAAGAACTCTTATGTGAATGTATGCAAGTCTATACCAGCTCTTGAACTCAAAAAGTATAAGTCGGATTAGGTGTAGTCCACCTAGGAAGCTGTATAGTTATCAAACTCGGTTTTATAGTTTTAAGACAGAGCAGAGGTGTCCTTTTCAGTCCGCGGCACGCATATATGTTTATTATTTTGTCTCGGTGTCCTATATAGCTGGACGAAATAGAAAAATATGATTATAGAACTTAGGTAAATAGGCAAAATTAAAACTCAGAGATAGCGAATTGCTTCGCAGTACACTCCTACACTGTCTGCGGCTCATCAGGGCGCCGCGCCGCGCTCTTCCATAGGTATGTAATGTGTGTCATTCTTTATAAAAATGTGTAGGTGGCTTAGGTAGGTGGCATACCAAAAAAATCGGTACCTAGTAAATAGCTTTAATAACCACAACAGTCAATAAAAATATTAAGAAATAAAAATAAATTAAAAAATTAAACCGGCTTCAAAGTTGTAACAAAAAGAAGGAAATAAAATCATTTATACTGCAAAGGGATGTGATGGGACTTGATCATGTGCTTTTAGAAGGCTTTTAGTGAGAATGAGACGGAACGGGACGGAAAAATGACAGTTATAAATCAATTAATCACGCAGACGAAGTTGCGGGCAAAAGCTAGCTTTTTTTATTGCAACGAATGGCGAGACGAGCATGCCGTTCGCCTGATGGTAAGCGATACGACCGCTCATGAACAGTAGCAAAACCAAACAACACCTTGAATTACAAAGCAATGCTCGGCATCACTGCGCTCGCCATCCTGAGGCATAACATGTTAAGTCTCAATATGTCCAGTAGTTACTCTGGCTACAATGCCCTTCATTCCGAAACACAACAGTGTGTTTACACTGCTGTTTGACGGGAGAAATAGACACTGCGGTGGTACCCACCCAGATGGCCTCTCACATATGAGAGACTCTTTTTTATGAGGGCAAAAACTGTTTATGGTTCTCTTCCCACAGCCCTGGGGGAGGGATGTAGGAAGGATGTGTCGGAGTCACCGGCCTTCCAACGAGGCTTTGGGATGTTAATGCCGAGCTGGGTCCCTAACGCTTATATCCTACGCCGGCATACCGACCAAAACCCCTCGATGGCCCTCTTCGCGCATATTAGGATAACTGCTAGCGTGGTTCGCCTGGTACTTCCGCAGTCAACCTATGCAGTTCGGAGACCTCTAGCCAACCCCCCCCCCCCTTCGTTCATAACAGAGCGACACGTACGTGTCCCCTTTAGCCGCCTTCTACGACAGGCAGGGAATACCGTGGTGGAATTCTTTTCGCCCACTTGCCACATATGTCCCCGACATATGAGAGACCTACCACCAGTAAAGCTTTATAATAAATCTCAAATACCTACATAAAGAATGCCAATATTTTTTTCAGGTCGATGCATGGCAATTGGCATATTTAGGATTTATTATAAATTAGTTTTATTTCTCTATTAAAATTTTGAAGTAGATTTAATTTTTTAAATTTTATTTTTTTTACAGAATGTAAATTCAACAAGGGATTTTTCTATACAAAAATATTAATTTAAAATTCTGGGATTTCATTCATTATTTTTCTGGTAATATAAATTTATATATTTTTTATCCATTTATTTTTAACTGTACTCTATTAGGGTTTTTATTTGTATGCATTGCGTTTATTGCGCCGCTCACGGGCAAAATAACGAATGTACTTTGAAAAACGCTTCGCCCCAAGCAAATTCAGGTCCTTGGTGCTGGAGACCCCGGCCCTACATTGCGACTAGCGCGGCAGCGAACCAGTCATTGATACAACGAATTAAGTAGGTTTTACCCAGTTTACCACTAGGGAATTCATACGCATAAAGTGCAGGGACATTAAAGCTACATTATGAATTAATAAATTATAGCTGGCAAATGCCATCCAGGCAAAGTATCGAATGTCATCAGTCAGCGGTCCCATGCAATTCGATACAATTATGCCGGACTGCTAAGAAGCCTCTACTTCCGAGTAGGTGACACCGTATATGCTTCTTGGTGACACCGGTGTGGACGCCCGCGGTCCAAGTGCACGCGCCTTACCGCGGCCGCGGCCGATCCGTTCGCTCTCGGTTATTTTATTATACACAAAGGCGCATCGGGTGCGTGGCACGGTGGGGACCAGACGGCTGTGTGCATCGCGCCACATCGCGCGATCAGCCCACATGGATATCTTACATAGTAGCCGTTTAATATTCATTTATAGGAAATATAAGTGGTTATGGGGCCCAAAACTATGTTAATTAGGTACACCAACGGGAGTTTAGAGACGATGCGTATCAAATTTCTCCTGAAATGCTAACAATACCTCACCGCCGCGTCGCGTCGCTCCGACTAACTTCGTGTAAAGGCTTGTCCCAGATTCCATGCGATTTTTGTATGAAATCTTTCTTAATCTTATCCATAACCGTCTTATATGTTTTTGTGACTTGAGAAAATTTATAAATAGCTTATGGTCGGAAACATACGGGCCTTATAAAGGTTGCTGTGGCCACGGCGCGGCCTCGTTGTAGATGTAACCCCATATCTAGCAACAGTTCGACATAGTAGTGTACTCTGTGAGTTTTACTGAATGGACTGAATTATCACGTATGACGTATCGCTTGAAACGCATTAATTACAGCATCGCAAGTGTCAACAAACTGAATCAGCCTAGTACGATCCAGGATCCACGCTCCACGATCACGGATCGCGAGATCGCCGATTCGCATCGATCGTACAGTGTGAACATAGAGCGGATCCAGGGGGAAGGTCATGGGGGTCCTGACCCCCCCGTGGGCTAGCTCCAGATTAACATAATTTATTCATTATCTTGTTGATGAAATTTATAACCACAAAAATTAATTCTTTGTATATCGATAAATGAAGTGAAAAAGTGTGGGTGTGTTCACAAATCAGGGCTGTAACCAACTCTAAAAGATCACGCCTGATAGCCCCCACTGCCCCCATCCATAGTCTGAGAAATTAATCCCCACCAAAGAATAGGCCCAAATAGACCCACAAAATAGACCACTAGGCCCCTACTGGCTTCCATTCTCGCTGTCCTTGTCGGAACGTTTTCTCATCTTTGGTTATACAAACAAATATAAATCTACTTCATTCAAAAATAAAGTATATTTTACAAAGTGTAATATGGTGTCGTGAGCATTCCAGTTAAAGTATACATAGGTTCCTTGGCATTTGCCAAAACCGAATTCCAAGGACGGATTTAGCGATATTTATAACATTAAGAGATGCCCCTTCTTTTTCTTTTACGTTGATTTATTTAGTTGCTTCTGGAAACAAAATATACACCGGGCTGTTGACATTTGACCTTGTGGTCTATTCTTTGCATTTGACAGTTCTGCATGCTGCACACTGCTGCACACCTGAAAATCAAGGCTCTTTGGAAGTTTGGACTTGGACTCGTCTGTGGACTTGGAGTTCATTGGAGTGTGATTGGAGTTAAACTTTGAAGTGCTTTGAAGGCGTTAAAACTATTTTATAAGGGCTTTTGCCTTTTGGAGGGCTACCTATCTGTGACATAAAATAATTGATAATAATTGTTATGTGTTAGTAAACATCGAATGGTCTCTTCTAGTCGGAGAAACTAACATCTAGTACTTCATGTAGTACTTAGTAATCTATTCTTTGGTAAACATTGAGTAAAATATTATTATGGATTGCACTACTATAGTTACAGACTACGGTATTTGCCGTTGTTGTATGTCCAAAGGCAACCATCGCGACATTACCAAAGAATACTATCACAATGGAATACGGGAAGTATTTCAGGATATATTTGTAGAATGCTTTAATTTACATGTAAGTGCAACATTATTTTTTTTTTTGCTATGTATTTTTTGAGCATATTTGAAAGTTAAATGAATTCGTTTGTATAAACAAAATCTTTAATTTCTAATAAGAATAGGAATAAGAACGTAAGGTGACATAAGTATGGTAGTTTTCTTTTAAAATACATTTATTTATATATTTTTGTTGATGATAATGTACATTCCAGTTGGCTGCCAATTCTCAGTTGAGCACCTTAATATGCTCATTGTGCGTGTCTCGTCTGCGTGATGCGAGCAATTTCAAAATGATGGTGTTGAGCTCTGAGAGACAGCTACTGGAGGCAGTTGCTCATGATAATCATACTGTGATAATCCCCGGTACATATATTACATAATGTAAAAGTCTTGCATCAAAGGTTATTCAATTTTCGTAAATATTTATCATTTAGTTTGCTTGACAGCTTAATTTATAAACATAGTTTTAAATTTCCTTTTTTTCTTTAATTATTTCTTTTAAATATTCAACAATAGTTCCCCTTGTTTGTTACATTAGTCTTATTTTCTATCAAAGATTGTGCTGTAACTGCCTTGTCTGTTTCTTGTCTTATATACTGTGGGTGGTCTATACTATGACTGTGTTATAGTTTAGCATCTCATTTCTGTTGGTTGAATCTAAGGATTAATTGCAATAACATTCCCAATAAAATATATTTTTTTACAGCAATAGTAAAACAACAAACAACAGAAGTTGAGGATGATATGAAGATAATTTCAGTAAAGGATGAATCTGATATAGAATATGTGCAAATTGATGATTGTGACTTCATTTTCAGTGACTGTGGTGAGATAAATTCAACATTTTTTAACTTACTGCATAAAGTATAAGTAAATACAACAACAGTCACACACAGTCCTAATGTACCTAACTGTTTGATTCAGGTTGTATGGTGTTAGTATTAGAAACTATAATAGAGTTTACTCACAACATCCATAGCCACAACAAATATTTTTGGACTGGACATGTTGTGTGGAAATCATATCTGGGAATTCTGGATTCCCAGCCAGCATCTAAAGCCATATTTAACTGGAGACAGTTAAAATCTATGAGAATAGAGCCATCAACAACATTTGGCACATGTATACTCTGATTGTTTAAAAATATTGTAAATATCCAAAAACAAACTTGGATTATTGCATTTTTTTTTATTGTCATCTTTTTACTTCTACTTACATATTTTTCTCATATATTTTATTTCAAATACATCATGAATAAATTGGCTTGTAAATATTTCAGATGATGGAGCTAGTAACACATCCACAGAAACAAGTACAGTGGTAGGAGAGAAGGAACTATTATCAAGATTTGCACCAGCTTCACTCAAACCATTGCCGACACGGCGCATGCTGCATACAATATGCCCAGAATATGTGAAACAACTATCATTAATACAAGGTTTCTAACTATATCCCTAAATCTTCTAAAAAAACTTAATATAGGCCTTTAGTACATTAGGATTTGCCAGTATCAATAACATGGACGTGAAAATCGCGCCATCTATTAGATTTTTTTGTAACTACGTGTGAATAAAAATAGTCAAATCAATATTAATTTTAATTATGTAACATTATGTAATATATTCAAATCCCAGGGCACACCTCTGACTTTTCGGAGTCATGTGTGTATTGATATAGTCAATCACCACGCACTAAAACGGTGAAGGAAAACATCGTGAGGAAACCTGCATACCATAGCGATTTATAACAATCTATATGGTATGTAAGTCCGCCAACCCGCACTAGGCCAGCATGGTGGACTATATGGCCTAACCACTCTCAATCGTACTGTCGATTGTAGAGTAGGCCCGTGCCCTGCAGTGGGACATATATGGGCTTATATAGAATGTAATATATTAGAACCACACTACGAACACGCGATGCTACGTTGCGTGGCGTTTTTGTAATGTGGTACAATCATAGAAAATACTACGATTTGATTTGATTCAACAAGTGTCGCGTCGGGTCGGGTGGCGTGACGTTTCAGTTATATTTTTCCGCCTTAAAATGAACAAAGAGCCTAAAAACAACAATAAATAAAAGTAATAAGAATCGAGACATTTTCCATCGTAGTATATCGGGTTGCTATATTCATATTAAATTCGATCTTAGAGCCTTCATTAAAAATAGACTCTTTTTCTTGTCAAAAATGCTCTTCAGGATTATAGGCGTTCTGCAGCGCGCCTGGTAACAAAGGCCTTCAACTAACTTGTTCTGACAAGTAGAGGAATCGTTTTGAATTCTTAAAATGAAAACTTGGTCGTATTTAAAGAGTGATATGCGGCAAATGAGATATCATTCCATAACCATAATTTCATTATTAGTAATTTGAACTTGAAATTTATGTTAAGCATAACTTACTTACTACTACCTACTCAGATATAAAGAATATATTTTTGCTCCACAGATGTGATTGTCAAACCATCTACCATTGAACAACTACTCATAGAAAGCAGAAGAAAGAAGCTAAGTTGTGTAAAAACATTTATAACAGAAAAATTGGGTCAAGTCCTCAATGTCAATACTATATTAGAGTTTTCCAATGCAACTCCATTTAAAAGTCGGGCGCGCGCCGGTTTTCCTTGTTTTTATTGCCCTTCTGTTCTAGAAAGCCTCAATAAGTTAAGGGAACATAGTATAGGTCATAATAAGACTGAAATCTTAAAGATACTGAAGACATACATCCCAGACCGTCTTGTTGTGAATGTGGATGTTACAGACTTGAATTGTTCCCTATGTGAACAAGCAGTGCCCAATATAAATGCACTGAAGACACATCTTATTGCCATGCATAAAAAGGTTTGGTACCCGGAGTTTACAGACAGAGTTATACCATTCAAGATGACACAAAATAATATGTACGAGTGTCAAATGTGTGGCTGCAATTTTGAAATGTTTGGTGCAATTGAGAGACATATGAATACGCATTACAGGAATTATGTGTGTAGTCAATGTGGTTTGGGATTTGTTACCCAAAACAGGTTGAAAGTTCACATGTATAACACGCATGGCGAAGGCAAGTTCCCGTGTGACCAATGCAAAAAAGTTTTTGCCACAAAACAGAAATATAAGACGCATGTAAATGTCAAACACAAGATGCTCAAGCGGTTTAAATGCATAAAATGCTCTGAGAGATTCACAGAATACTTTCAAAGACAAAAACACATGTCTGAAATGCATGGGCTAGCTGTGGTGGAATATAAGTGTAATGTATGTACCAAGTCGTTTGGCAGGCGATATGCGCTATCTAGACATATGAAAAGAGACCATTTGGAAGAGAGAGACCATCATTGTTCTGTTTGTTCCTACAAATGTTTTACCAGTAATGAGTTGAGATTACACATGATCAAGCACAGTGGTGAGAAAAAGTTTGAATGTACTATATGTAAGAAATCGTATGCAAGGAAGAAAACGCTTAGAGAACACATGAAGATCCACAACAACGACAGACGGTTCTGCTGCGCGGTGTGCGGACAAGCGTTTGTTCAGAAATGCAGTCTCAAGGGACATATGCGAACGCATCACGTGGATAATATGCAATAACGTAATACAAATGATTTATTACTTGTTAATTTGTATTAATTAAATTATGTTTCAATTTTTGGCTAATAGATCCCCGTTAACCATTTTAACATTTCTTTTATGAACATTAATATGTGATCTATTTGGAATACTATCACTGGGTTAAGGTGAAATCAAACTATCGTGCGTACGTCTTACGCATAGACTAAAGAAGCGGCCATAGATACTAGAGGCGGCTAACTGGCCAATCAGGACAACGGAACATTCAAGGTCTTGCATAAGCGTACGAGTGATAATGTGCACACAACAAAAAAATCCATTATTCCGATCCAAGAATGAACATGACTTTTTGTTCATTCATTTACACTCTAAAGAAAAGGATAGAAGGCAAAAGCAATGTCATACAAGGTCATATTTTTGAGCTTCAGTGTTTTATAGGGAATGCAATCTCCATTTGGGTATAAGCTTCTTGGTCTAAGACGCGTTTCTCTAGTATTTATGGCCGCTTCTTTACTCTATGTGTAAGACGGAATACTATAGTATGATTTCACCTTAAGAGTAACTTTGTCTATTAAATAGGGAAATGTTACTACTTAAATTATCTTGAAAATCTTACCATTTACAAGGGCTCTACTATATTCATCCGAACGAAAATCGAAACTTCGGATGATCGAAGTTTATATACGATACGAATGTACCTACATATACTTATGGTGATTATTGACTTATGGTCGTAACCATAGACTTATGGTTACGATGTACGTTATACAAATTCGAACTTTTACAGAGTAGATAAATTCGTATCGTATAAAAAACTTCGATCGTCCGAAGTTTCGAACTTCGTTTCGGATGAATATAGTAGGGCCCCAAACTAGAGCTAATGACGAGGAGACAAGAGTGAATGACCAAGTGAGATCAACATCAAATACATTAGGACCAATTATTAATATTTTTTTTTTTATTGCCTTGTAGGCAGACGAGCTAGCGGCCCGCCTGATGGTAAGCGGCTACCGCTGCTCATGGACCTCCGTAGTGCCAGGGGACCAGCACAACAAAGTCGCTGCCTACCTCGAGGAAAGTACTCTCCTTATACCTCGTTTGAAGAAGGACAGGTCATAGCGCTGAGGAAACACCGATGCAGGGAGTTCATTCCAGAGCTTGCACGTACGTGGTAGAAAAGAACGCTGGAAACGTACCGTTCGGGAACGGTACGCCTCCAGGTGGTGGGAATGAACTCTACTGCGGAAACATGTGGTGCGATGGTACATAGGCGACGGTGGTACCAACTCAAACAACTCCTCGGAGCACTCCCCATGGAACAAACGATAGAACACACAGAGAGATCCGAAGTCTCTCCGCAGTCCTAACGGTTCCAATTTGTCCGTGAGATCGGGATCATTGACTATTCGACAAGCTCGTCGCTGCAAGGAGTCAAGTGGGTCGAGCTGGTATTTTGGGGCACCTGCCCAGAGGTGGGAGCAGTACTCCACGTGGGGCCGGATTTGCGCTTTGTAAAGCGTCAATCTATGACCCGACGTAAAGTACCGCTTGGCTCTGTTCAGGATTCCCAACTTCTTGCTCGCCAGTTTGGCTTTGTCCTCCAAATGACTCCTAAACTCGACCTTGCTTGAGATTTCGATGCCAAGGATTCCAATACTCTCGGATCCTTGGAGAGTAACTCCTTGGAATTGCGGCGCCATGACAAAGGGGTCCTTCTTCGCAGTGTGTTCACTGCGAAGAAGGACGAAGAAGGAGAAACACGCAAACTTGTGTCTTCGAAGGGTTAAATTGAACTAGGTTCAATTCACCCCATTCGGAGGCCCGCCCCAGAGAGCTCTCGACTTCAGACACAAGTTGACTCCGTCTTTCCATAATGGAATCCCGAGAGTGGCTCCGTTGGCCGATGTACCGCGCGTCACTCGTACTATCATCTGCATAACAATGCATGCTATCAATTGACAACATGTCATTGATATGCAGGATAAAGAGTGTCGGCGATAGCACCGATCCTTGTGGAACACCAGCATTAATGGTTTTGGTCTCGGAGCAACAGCCGTCTACTACGACTCTTATGCTCCGACCATCCAAAAAGCTGGCGATCCATTCGCAGAGCCCCTTAGGAATTCCAAACGCAGGTAGCTTCGCCAGAAGGGCGCGATGCCACACTCGGTCGAACGCCTTCGCAATGTCAAGGCCGACCGCAATCGCCTCACCCCCACTCTCCAAAGCCTCCGCCCAACGGTGCGTGAGGTACACAAGAAGATCACCAGCCGAGCGACCGTGACGGAAACCGTACTGGCGGTCACTAATCAACTGGCGATCCTCAAGATACCTCAGGAGCTGAGTGTTTATAACTCGCTCCAAGACCTTGGAGAGTAGGGATGTGACAGCAATCGGCCTGTAACTCGAAGGGTCCGAACGGTCACCCTTTTTGGGGACAGGGTGTACATTGGCGACCTTCCACGAAGCCGGAACCCGGTTGGCTTTATAGGAAAGACGGTAAAGGCGCGTGAGCACGGGTGTCAACTCAGGGGCGCACGTTTTAAGAACCACTGCGGGGATACCATCTGGCCCACTCGACTTATGGACGTCTAGAAGCCTGAGCTCCCATCTGACAGCACGCTGGGTGATTTTTACGTCAGATAGGAGGCTCTCACAACGCGGGATGTTCGGCGGTGTGGCGCCCCCGTCATCCAAAGTCGAGTTCGAGGCAAAGAATTGGGCCAAGAGATCGGCCTTCTCCTTTGCACTGTGGGCCAAACTGTTATCGGGCTTTCGCAGTGGTGCGAGACTGGACAGGCAGAAATTACCCTCCACAGCCTTAGCGAGCGACCAAAAAGCACGACTCCCAGAGGGATAGCTCTGGAGTCGCTCGCCATTTCTGCGGATGTGCTCCGCCTTGGCCTTAGCTATGGCTCTCTGGTTGGATCTAGAGGCGGCGTTGAATCTCCGTTTCTCCTCCTTTGAGTTTGGATCCCGACGCCTTCTTGCGTCTTGCCACGCCGCGTATGCGGACTGCTTAAGGCGCGCAGCAACAGCACAGGCACGATTGTACCAAGGCCGGCTGCAACGCCCTGCAGGTATTTTTGAGCTGGGTATAAAAGTCTCCATACCCAAGCTGATCGTATACGCAACGCAGTCCGCATAGGCGTCAGGATCATCGGAGGAGAAACAAAGTCGCCCCCAAGGGTAGGACGCAAAGAATTCTCGCAGTCCATCCCAATCTGCTGACATGTACCGCCAAACTGTGCGAGTTCCAGTCGTTGAAGAGCGGCTAGAACTCGCTCCAGGAGCCCATGAACGAACCAGGCAGTGGTCAGAAGATCCAAGAGGAGCATCAACCACTATCCTGTATCCGTCCGGGTGGGTCGTCAGCAGAAGATCCAACAAAGAGGGCTCATGGCTCTCAACGTCTGGAACACGGGTGGGCTGTGTTACGAGCTGCGAGAGACCATAAGCCAAGGCCATCTCATAGACAGCCCGACCGGGGAGATCAGTGGTCTTGGATCCCAACTACTCTTTGTGATGAGCGTTGAAATTACCGAGGACCACCACCTCCGTGGAAGGGAACTGCTCGAGAATCTGGTCAGTCCCCACTTGGACGCTCTCAAATAATTGAGTAGATCCCGTATCACTGGCGTGGGACCTGTACAGGCATGCGTAGACTCGGGTCCTACCCCTGTGTTCTACCCGTAGCCACAATAAGGACAGGTCCCGACGCTCGAGGCCCCGAAGGCGGTGACAACAGATATCACCTCTGACGAAGACGCACACCCCAGCTTTACGTAGGAATCGATGTTCCAATACGTAACCGGGGTAATTTAAGTACGAAACATCGTCAGGGGCGGATATTTGCGTCTCCGTTAAAAAGAGCAGGGCAGGCCGCGCCGTCTCAAGATGGTGGTGGACGGCGTCGAGGTTGCTATGTAGACCCCTGACGTTACAGAAGTCCACAGAAAATGTGGATGTATTTCCCGCCGTGGAGAGCCTGCTTTTCTTTTTCCTTCCCATTTGTTTTAAAGAGAGTGGGATAGGGTAAGGATAAGCGTGGTTGAACCAAAACGATACCCGAGATGGGAGGATATAGTGCGAAGCGGACACACGGCATTGAAGGAACCAGTGTGGAGCACGGAAGGGCCCCCGATGCCCCCCCGCGTGCAGTCGCCGGGATCCACTCCAGTCTCCCACTCTGGCACGACGACTGCACAACGGGATTTTCGCCGGTTGGCGGAACAGCTTCCCGGGGAAGGAGATTGACAGTTGTGTATCCCCGGGTTCAGGTCCCCTACTAACCGGCAGGCGGCCGGCGGTGACCGTTCCCACCGGGTCTCCCTGTACTCCACACCGGCACCTCCAACCGAGCGCCCACTCCGACACCCAAACACATCAACGGGCATCGCCTGCAACAACCAACATCTATTACCGAAGAGGGAGGAATGGATGAGGGAACGGTTATCCAGCCCTTCTACCGGAACGCATTTCTACTTAGCGGTAGAAATAGACCAGACGGTGGTACCAACCCGCTCGGATTCAGATCCTGCCACCAGTAGTGGGGAGGGAGGAGACGCCAAAGTCGCGGATTGGGAAGTGGAGTGCGACAATGGTGGCTCGAGGGGCCGGGAGCGCGTGCCCGTGCCATTCTGTAAGACAGCCGGACAGGTTGCCAGAAGAATGACCCTCTGACCGCATATTCTGTAATCATTGATTGTAACGCCTGAAATACGAACAGATTGTCATTAACGTAGTGCAAAAAAAAAAACATTTTAATTGTGAATATGCTTGTATTGACAACCGTACAGGAATTTAGAGAAATCCGTCTAATCATTACCTATATTATAAATGCGAAAATTACTCTATCTGTCTGTCTGTTACCTTTTCACGCCTAAACCAGGGAACCGATTTAGATGAATGTCGGCACAAGGGTTGATTATACCTTGGGAACGGACTATTGTGATGCGAAGATTGAAAGGGATGAAAGTTAGTATGGAAAAATCTAAACCGTTGAAGTTACATACATCCAACTTTGCAGTTTAGTTGCTGATTTCAAAACAATATAAGCATACTTCGTTTTATTATATTAAATATAAACCCTAAAGAGGTTAAAATAAGGTTTGAAATATAGAGAAAATCGAAATCGCCGCAGCTATTTTTATGAAACTTTATATTTTGGCTCCTTCTTACAAAAGAAAAATAATGGCGTGAAAAATTCTGGAATAATTAACCGCCATTTTTTTTATATTTATTCGATTGGTCTCTTAATCGATACCTGAGGCATCTTTTGTTCGAATAAACTAAATTCTGAGTCAGATTTGAAATTCGTGGCCGCCATTTTGAATTTTCTGTTATTGATGCGATTGGTCTAGAAAACGATATCTGAGGCAAATTATGTTTGTATAACCTAAAATCGGAGTCAAAATTGAATTTTGTGGCCGCCATTTTGAACTTTTTCTTATTGATCCGATAAGTCTCGAAATCCATATATGAGGCACCCTTTGTGCGAATAACCTAAATTCATAGTAGAAATTGAATTGAACTTGACGGCCATCTTGAACTTTATTGTATAATTTGCAAAACAAGTATAAAAACTATTCGACGCGAACGAATTCGAGAAAAGCTATATTTTAAACGTGCATTCAATTAATAAGCCGTATGCAAATTTGAATATTCATGTTTCGCTCTTTGTAAGCGTATTGTAAGCATATTTATGTTATCTTAACATCTTTTGATTTCAGTGAATTTCCGAGTAGTAACAGTCTAATAATATCTCCGTAGCAAAATAATAATTTTAATCTGGAGAGATGGCCCATGGGATGGAATAGAATATAAGGTGGATAAAATAGGACAGAAGAATACAAGATGGGATTGGATAAGCAGTACTTTGATTGTGCGGCTTTCTCCGTCCAGTGTATAATACTTGATAAGCTCTTGGAACAGTATATATAAATCATTACTACACTCTACTCATTTACACTTATATCACCGTTCAGAAGAGATATAGATCACAAATTGAAGAATTTTAACATGTTAGACAAGGCTGTATGTTACCGATAGATTAATTGGAAAAATAAAATAAAAAATGAAATGTCAAAATTGGACGAAATTGTTGAAGTTGTTGATTTTGGTCTGCGCTTTGGTCTGTGTCTTCTTTTGAGCAGAGAATTTAAAACACTACGTTCTTTTGAGCATTTCTATTTCTTAGTCCTGTTCATAATGGAAATACAAAATACAATAACATCCAATTATGGTGAATGTCGTTGTTGTCTTGCTAAAGGCAACCATCAAAACATAACTAAAGAATATTATTACAATGGAATACGAGAAGTATTTGTGGATGTTTTTATGGAGTGTTTTAATTTATGTGTAAGTGTTGTATACAACGTCTGTACAGGTCTTGATTAGGCTTGTACTGTCCAGGTCAATGTAAAAACTTAATTAAGAATTACCTCAACTATGTAACTCAGACTTAAGCAGTAGTTTTTTTACTAATATTAATAAGACCATAATTTCAAATTTTTGAAGAGTATGGCAATTAATAATTATACAATAATCTTTTATAAATTTTAAGTGAAAGTTGCAATTAACAATGCGATAAAGTGACTCGCTAATAAAATAAAGAATGTTTTGATTTGTTGTAGTTGTCCACAAACTCTGGATTAAGCAGTTTGATCTGTGCCTCATGTGTGTCTCGTCTGCGTGATGCGAGTGACTTCCGGATGATGGTGGCTAGCACGGAGACACAGCTGCTCAATGCGCTTGCACATCCAGATAATAAGCATACTATCTTGATCAATGGTAATCAAACATTATAAATTGTTTAAGTATTTACTATTGAAACCACTGCACCATCCATAACCATTGGATCTTTCCTCTACCAACTGGTTGTCTGGAAGAGATCTCTTAAAGTGATAAGACTGCCAGTTATATCACCAATTTTATGTGTTTCTGTTGCAATTATTGTATTTTTTTCTATAGCATAAATAAATAAATGTCACATTATATTGACAATAATTAAGATGCCACAAGTCTTCTAAAGTGGATTTCAGTGAAAGAAAGTGGACAGACCAATAAGAAATGTCCCTATAGGAGGAGCATAGGGGAATATTATTTAATGTTTTAGTTTGTTTCAGCATTATATTTTGAAGCTGTGGTTATATAAATAATAATATTTTTTTTTGATTAAGGTCAAAGGTAAAATAGAAAAGGCTTTTATTTACACACCAGCTTTTCCTATGATGTGATATGAAATTCATACCAAGTATTAACAAATTCAAATGCACTTATACTCATTTTGAATATATTGTCTGTTATTGCAGTGCAGAATACAGATGAAACAGGCAATTATGAGAACTATGTAAAAGTTGAAACAGTGAAAGAGGAACCTCCAGACACAGATGAACTGGAAAATGATGATTTGGATTGTATGGTTGGGGATTGTGGTAAGAAAAAAAATATTGTAAATGTTACATATCTTTATACACATTCATGAAACCCACAGCTTAGTTTTTATGGAAATATATCACTAGTGTTATATGTTGTTAGTTTAACAAATATTCAACATACAACTTGTAAAAAATTTTTAATCAGTTATAAGTAAGTGTGAGAAGCTACAACCATCAATTATTGTTTTGATTGTTTGGTTAAAGTGTCTATAAAAATATATATTTGAATAGGTAAATGCATCCAACTAAAATAATATGCTTACTGAGGTTGAGAAATCACAAATCCACTTCCTCAGTATTTTTTTGAATCATCCTTCATAAGACATTGCAGTTTAATGCGTCTTTTAATAATAATGTTTGTTTTATAATCTTTATGAGTGGTGTTTATATTTTTTAAATGGTTTATTGTAATATTCTATGAAGAAAATATACCGAGTGTATCCAAATTGCGACTGAAAACGCAGCCAGCTAGTCAGTTTTAGTGACTTCAGACAATGCAATTAAAAATATTGTAAACAAAAAAGAAAAGAAAAGATTGGTGTCTTAATTAGGTCTATTCCACTTTGATCACCTGGGTGCTCATAGGCGACTGCGACAAAAAAAATATTATAGTATCATATGATCACCTACAAATTCTTTTTACTTTTTTCACAAATATTCACCTACCTTGCGACTTCACGTATGACTCACCACACTAACACATTAGGAGTAGGTCACTTATATGTGACAGCCTGTCTGGAAAGGTACAAACGAAATATCTATTTCTCACGCGAAATAGCAGCGTAAATGCACTGTTGTGTTCCGGTTTTAAGAACATTGTAGCCAGAGTAACCACTGGACATATTGAGATTTAACGAATACCAAGGAGGAATGCCAAGCATTGCTTTGTAATTCATGGTGTTATTTGTTTTGCTACTGTCCACGAGCGGTGGTATTACCAATGGTATTACCATTATTCTATCCACGCCTCGTCAGACTCCCTCGGAAATGATACTATGATTGAGGTGAGTTTTTTTTTAATTTTTAATGAATCGCGAAACGATCATGCCATTCACCTAATGATATACAATACCACCGCTCGTGGACAGTAGCAAAAACAAACAACACCATGAATTACAAAGCAATGCTTGGCATTCCTCTTTGGTATTCGTTAAATCTCAATATGTCCAGTGGTTACTCTGGCTACAATGTTCGTAAAACCGGAACACAACAGTGCATTTACGCTGCTATTTCGCGTGAGAAATAGATATTTCGTTTGTACCTTTCCAGACAGGCTGTCACATATAAGAGACCTACCCCTAATGTGTTAGTGTGGTGAGTCATACGTGAAGTCGCAAGGTAGGTGAATATTTGTGAAAAATGTAAAAATAATTTGTAGGTGATCATAGGATACTATAATATTTTTTTTGTCGCAGTCGCCTATGAGCACCCAGGTGATCATAATGGCAGGTGATCATAGGCGACAATTTAGTGTCCTATGATCACCCAGGTGATCAAAGTGGAATAGACCGTTAATTATGGGTATAGTGATTTTTTGAGTTTTGTTTTAAATTGTGTCTGAAATCACTGACACTAACACGTGACTTGGTTTTCGGTCGCAGCGTGGATTTACTATAGGTATGGGTTCCAGTAAGATAAACAATTTTCATGATATACATATTTCAGATGCAGATGAGTGCACAGTGGAGGGTGAAGAGGCTCTATTGGCTCGATTCTCGCTCCAGGAACTCAAGCCGCTGCCCACAAGGCGACAGTTGCACAAGATCTGCCCCGAATATGCCAACCAATTGAAACTACTTCACGGTATTATTTATTCCTGCAAATGTGTTGGTTGCTCATGCCTCATTATGTTCAACATTTTCGTTAAGCAAATATTTGTGGTTCACAGGTAATATCGTCAAACCATCAGCAATAAAGAAATTACTCAATAATAACGAAAATAATGGAAAAGAAAAACCAAAATTATCAGAGAAATATGGTCAAATAGTGAACACTAACACCATATTAGAATTTTCTAATGCGATACCGTTCAGAACTCGTATACGTTCGGGCTTTGCCTGCTTCTATTGCTCATTAGTATTTGAAAATTTAAGCAAGTTAAGAGAACACAGTATAAAACATGACAAGTCAGAAATTATAAATTTATTGAAAGCATACATGCCGTACCGCCTTGTCGTGAATATAGATGTCACAGACTTAAAATGTTCCATATGCAATGAAGCAATGCAAAGCGTGAATACGTTAAAAACGCATCTCACGGAAGTACATAAGAAAGAAATGCATGTAGAGTACACGGACAGAGTTATACCGTTTAAGTCAGTCAATGATATTTACGAGTGTCAAGTGTGCGGAAGTAATTTCGAGACATTCCGCGCAGTGGACAGACACATGAACATGCATTACAACAATTATTTGTGTAGCGAGTGCGGCATGGGTTTCGTCACTCAGTACAGACTGCACATCCACTCGTATACTCACGGAGAAGGTATGTTTCCGTGTGACCAATGTAAACAAGTACTAACCACAAAGCAGAAACTCAAAATGCACGTAAACATTAAGCACAATAGGCTCAAGCGTTACAAGTGCCTGAGATGTGCCGAGCGGTTCACGGAGTACACGTACCGGCAGAGACACATGGTGGAAGTGCACGGCATCGCGCCCACGCTGTACAAATGCAACGAGTGCGACAAGTCGTTCAACAGACGCTTCGAGCTCGCCAGGCACACCAAGCGGAACCACCTGGCAGAGAAGGACCGGCACTGCACCATCTGCTCATACAAGTGCTTCTCCCTCAACGAACTCAAACTGCACATGATCAAACACACCGGCGAGAAGAAGTTTGAGTGTACGATCTGTAAAAAATCCTTGTCGAGGATGAAATCGTTGAAGGAACATATGAAGATCCATAATAATGACCGAAGGTTCGTGTGCGCATCATGCGGACAGGCGTTTGTACAGAAATGTAGCTTGAAAGGGCACATGAAAACACACCACCGTAATCTATATGACATTTGAGAGGGTTGAGTGTGACACGTGAGTGTGAAACATGATTCTGCCAGGCGCCGCATTCGTCCCGTGCAGAACCCACCCGAGCTGCGGAAATGATGCTCCAATTGACCCTTGGCTCTGATTAAGGGGTTAGGGGTAATCAGAGACACGAAAATATGAGAATTTTCAGTATTATTTTTTTTGCTATTAAATCATGTTTTTTACAAAAGTAATAATATGGCATTATTACACAATGTTTTGACTTGGAGTCACGAAGACTTGAAAAAAAAAGCATTATAATTTCCAAAGTTATAGTTGTTTGTGTTGACCCAGTTCCACAAAAAGGTCCTTGCGGTGACTATCATAACTCCTTGAAGATTCATCTAAAATCAATCGGATAAGAAAAAATAGTTTTATAAATAGATAATCCAGGGCCTGATCGAAGCTTTTTCTTTTTTTTTAAAAAATTACCAAAACGGCGAGCTCAGGAATTTTTTTTCTACATTTTCGGGAAAATATCAAGAGTTACATGGTATTAAAAAAAAATCGAAATTTTGAAAAAAAAAACACCTTCGATCAGGCCCGAGTATATTATGTAATTTAAAAGCTGTATAAATTTCATGAAAATCTACTGAGCGGTTTTCGAGTTACAGTTGTCACCAGTTCAAAAACATAGTTGTAAGAAAAACGCATTTAAACTTTTACACTAAACAGTTATTTTGTCTATTACTTTTCCTGTAAGCTTACTACCACCAAGACGTTTTTGTTTAGTTTTCAGAGTACGCAGTCGAGTCCCTATCCGCTTTTGAACATGGCGTATACATTTCTTTTTATTTATAGTTGTATTTTTATAAGGATCTGCTTTTATAATTCCAGAATAGATTTTCGAATCATCATCGCCAATGTAGTTTGTATATTTAACTCGAAAAGTAATTTTATCGGATCAACTTTAAATTTTCAAAGAATATTTTTAAGATATTTACACTTATCGAAAATGCAAAAAAAAAACGAAAATTGATTTTTCGAAGAAGATGTGGTGTGCCGCCGTGAAAACGATGTTTAAACACAGGCGTTTGCCGTTTGACACTGTTAGATGGCAAGCCAACTGTGCTGCCGTAAAACGGCGAATTTCCGTTTCATTTACTTCTCGCTAAGACCTTCAATATATCGCCCTGCCGGCCTTCAAAAACAACTGTGCTCATCGTTCTTCAATATTCTTAAATCCGGCTCGAAGGACCAGCAACTGTGTAACTCGTCTGAAGGTCGTCATTGAAGGAAAAAATAAAAACGTGCTGCCTTTCATAAATATGGACCGTGTATTTATTTATTTTTGGTTAATGTTACAAAGTTTCTTCTTGACTTCTTGCCGGCGTATGCGTGCCGCTTCTCGCTCGACCAATCCCCGCCCTTCGAGTTAAATTCGTGCAGTTCGTGCGGGACGGAGTGGGGAGTAGTCATGCGCAAAATGAATCACTATAAAGAAAAGAGAGATATATATCTTTCAAGCCAAAAGATATATATCACTCTATTATATCTTTATATCTCTATCTCACAATGATCGATGAGCTAAAATATGAGTTGATTAAAATTTTGAGTTATGAATCTTCCATAATATCTATATCTAAGATTGGTGGACTATATCTTTATATCTCTATCTCATAATGATTGATGAGCTAAAAGATGAGTTTAAATTAGTTGATTAGAAATTTAGTTATGAGTCTTCTTTAATATTTAAATCTAAAATTAACATTTGGGTGGACGTTCATGTGGCTATATTCTAGTAAAAATTGCTTAGTGGTTTAGTTATGGTATTGTTACATTAAGATAGAGAGATTAATTATTTTCGGCTGATATCTATCAACAGAGTTAAATTGTGCTTAGAAATATAAATAAGGACTAGTGAAATATGTAAAAATTCATGGACATTTAAGAACATTGAATAAACTGGATATTTTTGTAATAAAAACTTTTGTGCTATGGTCACCGCTGGTACTAGATATTTCACGGAAACAAAATACAAATCCGATAAAAAAAAAAATGAATACAATATATCCTGTGAATATATCTTTGCTAATTTGAAAACATGCTAGCGAAATTAGGCCTTAAGTCATTGTAAATAGCTTTGTTTTCGCTTACACTCCATTTACCACTGTGATCGTATTCCAGTACGCATGGCGCATGCATTACATCGTGAACATAAACATTCTCTTTTCCGCTCACTCAAATGTAAAAGTCTATATCTGTTTCTTTCTAATCTTCGCAGTGAAATTTAACCAATAATGATCTTTACGCGTACGGATATAATGAGTTAGTTTGAGTGCAAGGGATATAAAGATATAATCACTCCTTACGCCGGATATATATCTTTTGAGTATATCACTCCTGAGTTACACATCTCTAGTGGGGAGCCTCAGAGGCTGTCTGAGCTGCGAGCCCCATGACGCAAGACGTTACAATACTGGTCCGCACTTAATTCTATTTACAATGTTCTTAATTTCTTACATATAATAATTTCTGTAGCTTTTCATAATCTAAGCTATACACTAGAAGTTACATGACATAAAACAAAATAAAATAAACGACTATATAAGAAAACATATTATACGAGGACGTTGGGCTCGTCCGTAGAGGTGTGATTAAATGCGATAATCTTATAACACGCTAAATGCTAAGTATTAAATTTATTTAGCAGACTATGAAAGTAGCTATAATTATAATTTCGTGCGGTAGCAAACAGCGCCATCGAGCCCGGAGGCAGTTCGAATAAACAAAATTCGACGCAGGAAAGCGATCTTGTCGCATCTTGAAACTAGCAATTTCAAACCAGATTAAAAAAATATAATAATAAAATGAATAACTTCTAAACTAGAAAATTTAGGAATAACATTTCTTTAATAATAATATTTTAAATAAAACCTTACATTTTCAAGAGGAAATTCAATGCTTTATATTTTTTTATGAATTAAATAATATACAAAACGCATGTACGCATTTTTTGAGATACGACAAAATCGCTTTTCTACGTCGAGATATTTAATTACACATGATTATTTAGACATCTTTCAAAACAAATCATTTAATAGATTTTAATCAGTTTCAGCGCCATCTGTCGTCCGCCATAGTCGTTATTTCACTTCAATCAATATTCGACTGATAAACTCAGTTTATTAATAAAAAATAACGTTGTTAACCGTAATTTGACTAGATGGCGTTTTTAATTTATTTAATCATAAGATAATATTGTTCGGTTACACACCCTTGTATGAGGGAAAATACAAATGATTGGTAAAAATAACGGTACAGAAATAAATTAATAAAACAACAACATTACATTAAGTAATATGTATTTTATGTGTATTTCCTCAAAATATCCAACTCCAATTTCAATATACATTATGTTTTAGAATTTTAATGAATACAATTAGTACATCAAAAGCCCAACTTAATCTTAGTTAGTATATTAAAATGTCTAGATAAAGTTATCGAAGTTCAAAAACGAAGATTTATTCATTTTTTTTATTTCTTTTTTATTTTTTATTAAGAAATAATAAATACGCCCATTAGTCACATACATAGTCTTGACCCCACACTAAGATCGAGTCTTCGTCGTGGGTATCAGGAACTACGAGAGACTTTTCGGACTCATAAACACCCAGACTCGAAACAAATACCTGTGGTTCACAAAAACATTTGTTTCGGTGCGGCGATTGAACCCGCGGTCTCACATTTCACAGCCGGCGTCAACCAACTGCGCCACGGAGGCTGTCGGTTAATATCGCAAATACTATAATAACCGACAGACTAAAGGTAGTAAAAGTAGAGTATGAAAACAGAGGTCGCAGGTTCAAACCCCGTATCGAAACTGAAAAAAGTTTTTGTATTGTAAAAGAATAAAAATTAAATATTTTAAATATTAATTTATATAAATAAACACTTTAATTAATCATCTACAATTAATGTAATAATAGGCATGCATACAAAAGCTCTCAGATTTATTAAATGAAAAGTACTTCTACAAGCGTAACACATGGCAGTTTTATTATTAACATCACTTGAATGTTCAAAATAGTTCCAAATAATATCATCAGAATTTCTGGACATATTCAATCAGTTTTGTTTTTATAGTTTATATAGACGCAAACTTTCACCTCGCAATATATTAAAAATCACACGACGCGACGCACGCACCACAGACGACTAAAAATACAGACGGCCAACTCCATACAAATGTTTTAACACGTTAAGCAAACTCACACAACTACATGTGTTTATACATTCTACATATAGAATTCCATAGAATTCATTCAAATGTTCATCGGACCTTTCTTTCTTTTCATTGATAATTTTACCACTGACCAATAGTATTAAAGATTATTGTTCCGCGTATTTGAGCCATCTTTTTCGCGCGTTATACGTATATATATTTCGACGCGTTTCGGACCAGAGCTGGAAATCGGTACTTTACCGAAATTGCCGATTTTTCAATTTTAGGGATGTACTACATATTTTAGGCAATCCGATTTTTATTACCGAAAATTTACCGGTTTTATATTTGGGTATCATTCGTATGTATGTTAAAATTACTCGATTTCATACGAAAATAAAAAAATAAAACCAAGTTATAATTCAAAACCTTTACTCAATAACATTATAAATGTATTTTATTTCATATTTGTACATTATTTTTAACATTTTGATCATAATTTAATATTACAACCTAAAATAATTTTTATACATTTTCAAATTGATTTAAACATTTTTAATTTGTAAATATTAATTCTGTTAATTTTAGGACTATTAAAACAATGCCAAATCAAAGAATATGATCACTGCACTAACAAATAAAAGTATAAATGGAAACATTCAGTGCACAATATATTTTCCAATACCATGAAACGGCACAATATTGCTATATTTGTAAAGTGTAGATTAAATATAAGAAGTCATTACATATCTGAAGTATATAATAACAAATTATTATTTCAAGTAGGAAGTAATGAAAAATATAATTGGGAAAGTCATAATATCATATTTACAATAAGAAAATATACACAAAAATGTATATTAAGTGATATGATATTATGATACATTAAAAAATAGGCAATAATGTTATGTGTGTAAAGTGTAATGAAAAATAATGATAGTAAATTGTTTACATTGACATATTGAAGAATAAGCAATATTGTTAAATTATAACAATAAATGTGTTGGCTTCAAATCATAGAACACATTAAATGCATAATACCAACATACTAAAACATTTGAGATTAACTATTATATAACAACATATTAAAGAAATAGGCAAAAATATGTTTATAATAAGGTAATTTTGAAGAATGCTTTTATGCTATTACAGTACATAATATAGGTTGGTAGGCATTCCTGTTTTATGCATACTGTATTCAATATTATTCATTTCATTCTTAACTTCAATACACTACTGCATTGCATTTCATTTTAATAACATATGACCAAAAAGCTTTAACAAATGCCTTTTCTGAACATCTTAATTATATCAAATAGTATCAATATTATAAACAAATTATGAATGAACATAATTACTTATGCTGTGAATTAACCTTTGTAAATATTAACATATAAACCTACAGAGTAGAGATCCTTCAGACACAGGTGAAACTTTCTTTATGCTTCCAACGATGAACACATTTGCCTGCTAAATACTTGGACTGCAAATTTAACCCGAGTCTTGCCTGGAAATTATAAAACAATTAATTAATAAGAAAATAAATATGAAAAAGACACAATCAGTTGTTTTCACTGCTTGCCTGACATTAAATAATAATTATAAAACATTAAATAATTATAGATTAAGCTGTGATGAACTTACGGGTACCTATACCAAAAAAAAGCTCCAATATTGAATTGTGCTGTATTAAATCGGTCTATGTTGTCCCAATTGCAGAGCACGAGCATCCTCTACAACCGAGAGTATCAATGAAAGGTGTATGGCTATATAATTCGTCACTCTGGACTCATACAAAAAGCTAACCTTTTCACATGTTATGAGATCCAAAAAATCTGTATTTTATAATGTATTTGAACATATTGTTATTTCTTATATTCCGGCAACAATTTAAAACTAGGAATAGTATCACAACATGGTCACAGCGGAATAAAATATTATATTTACCTTGTTTCTGTCAGATGAGGTTAGAATTGTTTTTCAACAATTTGGTGCTCCATGCTCCACCAACATAGCTCTGTCCATTTAGTACATTGTTTTTATACTTTGTTTGGGAAGGACACACAACACATTCTTCAATACTTTATTTGATTTGTGGTAAATTCACCCGGGAACAAAACACGTGACCAACATTAATAATAATCATGTAAATCACATGTTTATAGATACCATTTGCACAAAGGATACTATATAACGTTCGCACTGCTAAATATTTACGTTACTGATTACAAAATAGATGAAATAACATAAAATATATAAATAAAACAGCCAAACCAAACTAACAAACAGCGATTGACTGTTGACAAAAATGGCGGCAGGTGCATACGGCACACGCACACATTTACAAAAATAGCGTAAGTGAAAAAGATGGGGCGAAAACGGCATATGAGAAAGCGAGATAAAAAATGGCATCACTTTTTAGGCCCAAGTTAAACGGGCCTGGCACGCACCCGTCGACAGTATGGAGTGCAACTGATCATAGATAATACACTTATATATGACATAGATAAGCAACAGGAATTTTTTATATAAGCTTCTATTCCACCGCTTATAGCTGGCGTTAGTATCGCTGTTTAAATTAGGGTTTTGGACCTTCACTAGATGGCGCTTTCATGCACTTTATTATTTCGTAACGTTAACGTATAATTCTATTTTATTATAAGGAATTTTGTTATACAATTATTAATCCGTTCTTAATCAGACCAATTTATTTGCATAGTTTACAATTTTATAAATTGATCTCAAACAAAAACAGATTAATAATTGTTAAATAAAACAAATCGGTGCCATCACGTTTTTTTATATTTGCAATGTTTTTTGAAATAATTATAAGCATCTGCCTTAACTTTATCATTTTCGCTATATTTGCTAAGTTTTCCTTTTAATATTTTTGTAACCCCACCACACCAACTGTGTAGAATTATATTGATAGTCATAGAAATTATAATTTTTTTAAGCAGAATTGCATGCAATTGACATGTGATGAATTGGAAATCACAAAGAATATTTATATTAAATGAAATTATGTCTTTCAAGTTTGGAGACTCCGGAGATTCCTGTATGCACCTAGAAATAGCTTTTACCATACTTTTAATCAAAGTCATAAATTCTGTAGACGGATACGTAAGAGACTTTTTGGTATAATCTCTTTCATAAATATATGATTTTTCATCTCTTTCGCTTAGTAAAAGATCTTTGATGCATACAGGACAGCTTTTAAAAATTCTTATTCGCGCTTTTTTTAATACCGAGCCTGCTACATATTTTAGGGTTTCGTTATTTAAAAAATCATCTCGTTCTTGAGCAGGCTCGGCTGGAGTCTCCAATTCTTGCAATAAATTATTAATATAAATATCTTCATGATCAGTGCTTTGTAAATTGCAAGCATCTTCTGTTAAAAAACTTTCTATTGACTGCAATATTGAATTATTATCATCTTCACAGTTAGCGTTTACAGAATGTGGGGTTGCAAAATTATTTATAACTAATGTTTTGAACGCATTTATGAACTGTCCACAATTTGGATTGGTATTTCTAACACCGTTGCTTCTAATTTTTGAAAAAAGTTTTCCAAAGGATCTTGGTTAATATTTCGCGGCAATACACTAGTAATTTTAAATTTTAAATTTAAATGTAGCCACAATTCTCTGTATATTTGGATATTGTGGATCCAATTTTTTAATGATGGTACTTTTTGGTAAATTATAGTACCATCTTTTTTTTTCATTTCAAATCCCATGGAACGAATTACTGGAATAAGTTCATTCCATAGCTTAAAGTGAGGGGAACCATTTTTTAAACAGCTCCTTAACCTCTTGTGTTGCTCGTTGTAGGAGTGTCCATTAAAGGAGTCAAATAATTGGTCCATGATGAAGAGCAAATCTGCCGTATCATGACATTCTTGTGGAAGAATGTTATGTCCTAGGAAAAAAAAAACATATTAGAAATTGTTTTAGGATGTACTATATTATAAATTGGAACAACAATTACTTTACTTTGATAATTATTTTTCACTTTTGTAAATATGTATCAAGAAAATAAAGTTATACTAAGGTTTTTACATTTCTGTTCTAGTTTTGGTATTGTACTATATTTAAGTAGTAATTTAAAGATATTATATTCTAGTGGTTTAAGAAATTAGACAAAGCAATCATGGGAAACCCCAAATTGTGTTATTTCTGCTATTATTATATTTGGAAGGTTACATAACACACGGGCACAATTAATTAGACACTACTTTCAATATAAAGCGGTACAATGAAAATAGATACTAACTTGCGCAAAACTTCATGGCTGCTGACAATCTTTGGCTGAATATCTGTGCAGCATACTTCACTTTCATTTTTGGTATTTTCTCCTTAATTATGTGTGATTCTGTTAATTTATTTACTAATCGGAGCTCATCTTTTTCTGTATCTTTTTCCATGAACATATGAAGGTGGTCCCATTTGGCTATCTTAACAATGCCATTCTCAAGAAATCTGAGATTCTTAGTCACTAAATTGTTTCTCATACCTTTTAACAGGTGTGGTGGGTCAAAAATTGGAAAAATTTTAACCCCATCAATTTCGAAGCCCCTGCTCTTAAATTCTTCCCCTCTTTTTGCATAATCTTGCACTGTCTCCTCATGCAGATTTTTTATTGTTGTCATATTTATTGATGACTGGTCACATATTGTGCAAACAATTTTTAGGCCAGTGGTAGATAAGGTTCTTATGGCTTCTTTTAAAATAATCAATAAATGTTCTTTTTTAGTGGCACCTTGGCAAAATGTAAAAGATATTGGTTCTTTAAATTTTCCTTTTATGCTTTTAATCATTAGCACCAATGCATGGTCAGCTATTTTAGGGGTTCTCGCGTAGCCATAATCCTCAAAACCAATAATTTGTTTGAGTACATTATTATAATAAACACCTGCTGCCAATGCTACCTCATCAAAAATGAGGCTGCAAAGTTTTTTTTCTTCAGGCAGATTGGCTGCCGACTTTTTAATGTTATTTATTATATGGCTATTTATGCCTGGTTTCAAAACTACACAACTTAAAAGTTTTTGTAGAGTTCTTTTTGATGGCAGTACAAAAAGTTTTCTTAATAAGTTATAAGCCTTAGGACTCTGTTTTAAAATAGTAAGGGAAAGTATTTTCTCCTTAAGGGAATATTTTCGCCCCTTTGGCTTCTTTGAATATTTAAGTTGGAGGTTTGTAAAAACCTTTATTGGTTCAGGCAGTTTTTCAATCGTTTCTAAAAATGCTTTTGATTTTGAAATTTTTTCTGCCATTCGGATCTTCATAGTCTGTGATTTACATTTGCTTCTCAGGCTTAAAATTCTTTTTTTAAGCAAACTGATTTCCTTTACAAAACCTGAAATTGAAAACCAAGCTATGAAATAAATTCACATGATTGCAACACAGTGATATAGAACTGAAGAAAACACTACACTTACCTCTTGGTTTAATATGCTTGTACATGTATGATGTGGGTTGTAAAAATCTACTGCCTTTAACTTTTAAATTTCTAGTGGTATCTGAAAATCAATAAAAAAAATTTTAACATTATAAAACAGATTATGCAAATTATTCAAACTTACAATATATCTAACTTGTTTTCAGGAAATCTAGAAGTTGCTTTAAAGAAATGTATCTAATAAATACAATCAAACCAGAGATTGATAATCATATTGCTTAATAACGTAAGGTACATACGTATACAAACAAACATGTATATTACAGTACCAACTTGTTTGCCAACCTGCATTAGGCCAATGTGGTGGACTGTGTATGGCTTAAACATTCTTAATTGTACTCTCGATTGTAGAGGAGGCCCGTGCCATGCAGTGGGATGTAAATGGGCTCATACAGATTTTACAGTAAATTTCAAATTTAAGGTTAATTGCAAGCAATAACAAAAAAAGAATGCAAAATTATCTGACAAACAATAATTGATAAATATTAACATACCATTAATTGTAGTGTTGTGAGGGGCTACAGAATGACTTGAAACATGGGAAACTAAAACATTATCTTCATGAGTTGAACGATGTTCTTCTGGATGGTCCACAACTGGGACCAAGACATCGGTTCCAGATGTTGTAGCACTATTCAAAGTAATTTGTTCTGATAATGCTGTAAAATGTAAAAAACATTGATTTACATCATGATATTAAGTTGCTTGCAACAATTTGCCCCTACATTTGCTGTAAACTACATTAATATATCTGACTACCCAGCTTCAAGGTTGGCCAGATATCTAGTAACTGATATCCAGTCTTCATCTCTATTTAACGGTTTCTTACAAGTGGTTCAACCTCAAAATCTCACTATGAATTCAAAGAAATATTTTAAATCGCCCAATCAATCATAAACAATAAGAATTATGTAGGATACATACTATTGAAATGCTACACAACCTGACCCGACGCCAAGCGTACCATATTCAATCTTGATTATGTTTTATTATAATTAATAGAGAGTTAATATTTCAATATTCTTTTACATCTAAATAGGTCAATTATTTAAGCTGAGATATTTTAACCACCAATTTAAAAAAAACCTGCTAACTTGATGAAGAGTTTCTAATGAAAACAAACATGGGTACCAAAACTCATTGATAACCATCCCAGTCTCATTTGTGGCATGCCAAGGAAGGGGTTTAAAAATATAATCTACAAAAACAACTCAAGTAATTTTGTAAAGAAGGATTATGGTGTTAGGGTGAAGTTCATTGAATATTGGATGTTATTATCTACCAGTCTAAGAAATGAAAAAACTCACATAAATTTAATGTTGGAATGGCATTTCTAGTCAGTTGATGACTAGGTAATTGAAAATAACTTTCAAAATGCCTATGGCAGAGACGAATATTATTATAGATATATTCATTGCCTCTTTCTTGAGTTTTTGCTTCCAATACAGCTTTCCAAGAATTAAATCTCTCCTCATTGAAATCCTCCCATTTTGGAAATCTGTGTATTGGTCCTGAAAATGAACAAACATATTGTTCATTTAAATAAAAAATATAATTCTACCGAATATTTTAGGGCCTACCTCACCAAGACGCCATGTTAACATATGAAATTGAAATTTTTCAGGTAAGTAAGTTGCACTAAAGTTTAATATTAATTGATTGGAATTTAAAATTGGCATCTTGTGAAGTAGGTCCCCCGTGATCAAACTTAATTCACATATTTTTTAAAGATGAAACATGTATTATCTGCATGCCATATTAATTTGTTTTTATTATACTATTACTTCTAAGTATTTGGTACTTTACAGCCCACCAGTACAAGAGAATGGCCATTCATGGTATCGATAAAAACAATGTAGATTGCAAACCTAAAAATCAAAAAACCAAAAACAAAATTTATTATTGCATTTTTATGGTTTGTTCTTTACTATTTCATTTTACTATTTCATCCAAGGTCACAGATTTTTTAAACATAAAGTAATTATCATCACATTTTGAAATTTGTCCACAGAATTGATGGCAAAATGGGCATTCCCCTTTACTTATATAAATCATAAAATTCCTATAATAATAGGTATATAAGTAAAATAATGAAGTGCATGGTGGCCTGTTGGTAAACAGACTAGATGCGGCTGCCAATATGTTCACGGTGGTTGCGGGTTCGAATCACAGGGCACACCTCTGACTTTTAGGAGTCATGTGTGTATTGATAGTCAATCACCACACACTAAAACGGTGAAGGAAAACATCGTGAGGAAACCTGTATTCCATAACAATTTATAAGAATTTCCATGGTATGTAAGTCCGCCAACCTGCACTAGGCCAGCGTGGTGGACTATATGGCCTAACCACTCTCAATCCTTCTCTCAATTGTAGAGTAGGCCCGTGCCCTGTAGTGGGACGTATATGGGCTGATACAAAAGTAAAATAATAGGTAAATTAATTAATTTCTAACAGCCCAATGAAATTTAAACTTTACTTTTTCTTGGTAGTGTTGTTTAATAGGCAGTAAACAGAAACGAATGGAAAGATTTGAGGGAGACCTTTGCCCGTAGGACAAAGTAGTTAGCAGTAGGACAATATAGGTAGATAAAATAAGTGAATATACCCGATAATTTACAATTAGTTCTTAACGTGTCTGGGACGTGATTTACGTTCTATAAATTATTTAATAAAGTCATGTGATATAAAAATTCAAACTTACCATCGAGAATGCATCCAAAATAGCATTTTAATTCACTTTTCTTAGGCATTTTGTCCAAGAAACAAATAACGGAATCCAATAACAAGCCAGGTAAATCGTGAGACGTAGAAAACAAAATCCAAAATCCGAAGCCAAGTAAAATCGTTGAGGGAGAAATCACAGAGTCCATAAACAGTCCAAGTCGAGGTTTATAATAAAAAACAGACAAATAAACTCAAAACTTAACGCACGCGAGAACAGTGAAAAAAGTTTTGAACAATTTTGAAACTTTTGAATTTGACGTTTACCAAGAATCAGTGTTACCAAATATAAATCTAAGATTCTACCAAAGATTCTTCTGTCGTGCGGCTAATGTCTGCTAGGAAAAAGTCTCATAGTTTGTGAACATAATTCAATTTAATTAAAAACTCAAAAAATTATAATTTAATAACATAAGTAATGGTAAATAAGTCAAATAGGGTAACTTTGATCCGGTGTGATTATAGTTATTATGTAGGTATAATCTCTATTTTCCTTCTAACTATCTCATTTATTAAGCATAATTTGAAAAATTAAATAATTACTAGCATTTATGTACATTTAATAGAATTAGCAAGTTGAAGTGGCAATGGGCAGGGCTCATAGCGCGGAGATCTGATGACCGATGGTGTCGGAAAGTGCTCGAATGGAGGCCACGTAGCGGAAAGCGCAGCGTAGGATGTCCACCCACAAGATGGTCCGATGACCTGGTAAAGGTCGCGGGACGTCGCTGGATGCAGGCTGCCTCCAACAGGTCTCTGTGGAAATCATTGGGGGAGGCCTATATTCACCAGTGGACTTCCTTTGGCTGATGGATGATGTACATTTACCTTATATTTTGTCATTAAAAAAATGTTCGCTGTTTGAGCCAAAGTTATATTGAAAAAAAATATTTAAGATTTCGGAAGTTAATAATTTGCCAGGGATTGCAAATTGCATTTTCCATGTAGATTGGGTTGGATTTTACTTAAGTAATTGAAGCTGAGTAAAGCTACTAAAATTTTATAGATTTCTCAAGTTAGTCACACTGCCAGAGTTCTGAGTTACCATTTAAATAAAACATATTTGAGTATTTTGAAAACTTTGATGATCAAATTATGCCACAAATATCCCGATATTTTAAATGGTATTCTTTAAAATTTTAATTAATTTTTCATATAATTATTAAATATATAATAATATGTTAACACCCATCAAGTGACTGAGCTGCCATCTTGTGAATATTATCCAAAAAAAATATGAAAATTATAGCTCCACTCATAAAAGATGGCGTGGTAACACATAAAATAAATCGAATATTTATATGTATGGGAGTTTCATTCCCATGCAACTGATTCAAATTATAGCAATTAGTACAAATTTAACAACGCCATTGATATTAAATTATAATTACCAATTGCATAATTCCTATTTCACGATAATTCTCATTATTAGCGAATCTTGTTTCAAAGCTATAATACTATAATAATTTTAACCAATCATTTGCATTAAATTAAATTATGAACTAAAACGGACCAATCATACTCGTCCGTAACAAAAACCCATCACAATCATTATAGAGATCGGAATTAAATACAATATGAATGACGTGCAGTAGAACGCATGAAGTCGTATGGGAATGGTTGGGGTCGAATAGGACGCAATGTTATGGGGTTGGATCGTATGGAATGGAATGCCACGGGATAGGCCAGAATAGAACAGCTAAAGAAATAGATGTCGGGACTCGGGATTGAACCGTGACGATGGAGCGGATGGGATGGAACTAGATTGGATAGGATGGGTTATGGGACGGCACGGGATGCATATTAATCTTTAACTCTACAATACTAGAGCGGACTACAATTTGCTCAATAGTAGTGTGCGCGTATCATGCAGCAAGTACTAAGTATAGGTGCAGGCAAGAGGGCCGCGTGGAAAGATAGTCTCATTGTCTAAGAAAGACAGAGATAAAATCAGAAACTTTGGTCGCGGTCGGCAGTTTCCTGTTACAAACATATTGTTTGGATTGTCCGCTCTAGTATAATTTTAATGGTTAATTTACCAATGGCACGTGGTGTATTAAATGGAATAAAGGAATATTATTTATGATATGGTGTTAAATCGGCAATAGTGTATTTGTGACTTATGTTAGTTCATTATAAATATATTTTTATGTTCAACAGAACTTGTACATTTTTTATTGCCGTTATAGGCAGACGAGCATGCGGCCCGCCTAATGGTAAGTGTCTACCGCTGCTCATGGACCTCTACATTGCCAGGGGGCCAGCACAACAAAGTCGCTGCCTACCTTAAGGAGAGTACTCTCTAAGCCTCGTTTGAAGAAAGACAGATCGTAGCGCTCAGGAAACACTTATGCAGGGAGTCCATTCTAGAGCTTACACGTGCGTGGTAGGAAAGAACGCTGGAAACGTACCGTTCGGAAACAGTACCCTTCCAGTTGTTGTTAACATGCTCATAAATGTTATTTTGTAAATCAATGATTTGCCTATCATATAGTTTCTAAGACCAATAATTACGTCATATTGAAAAAAGCGACATCTACTGCAATATGAAAAAATCTTTCTAATTGTGTAGTAATATATATTTGTATGGACTGGTCTGTGGTCTGCGATGTTTGGTGTTGTCAAACTGTCAAATTGTTATTGAGCGATCAGCCACTTATTTGTAGGATAAATATTATTTTAAAATGGAATTACAAAATACAATAGTAACTAATTATGGCGAATGTAGATGTTGCCTCGCGAAGGGCAACCATCGAGACGTAACCAAGGAATACTATTTTAATGGAATACGAGAAGTTTTTGTTGATATTTTTATGGAATGTTTTAGTTTATGTGTAAGTGCGACACAATCTTATTAGAATTATATTTAAACTCTATTGCTAAGATCCTGCCGTCTATTGCATTGTTTCGCTCATTGTTTATTTCAATAGTACTCACTAGATTACTAAAGTTAATCAATGTTTAGCTTTTTAATATATTTCTAGCTTAGAAATTGTTCTACACTACAGGCACATCTATACACGCAGTAGCGTATCAAGCCAAGTTCAAGCCAACAGAACTGGTGACTAGCACCATGTGTAATTTTACATGCATCATTTGGTGGATCCAAATGTTTTTACTTCATCATAACTTAAATAACAATTTAAAATAAACATGGCAAATTTGGCTCATTTAACTTTCGAGATACATATGTTCTCCAAATTTCATAAACACATATAGTTATTTAGAAATTAACATTCAAGAATCATCATATTCGTCAGTGACTGACGTATAGATCTAAACTCTAACCCAGCTTTAGATGACCTAGGCAGTTGAAATTTGGCATACAGATAGGTAGTTGGCTGAATACAAAAGAATAAATCTAAAATTAGTAATTATATTGTGAATAACTTATAGCTCATAATGTTGACAAAATGCAAAGTTGAAAGGCTATTATTTGTTACACTTTCAGTTATCAACAAATGAGAAGTTGAGCACTCTGATTTGCTCAGCTTGTGTGTCTCGGCTGCGAGATGCGAGCAGCTTCAGGATGATGGTGTTGAGCACGGAGAGGCAGCTGCTTGATTCTCTCACAGGCCATGATCATAATTACACTGTCTTTGTTAATGGTATCAATACAATTTGATTGTTTTTTGATTTTAAGTAATGGTACAAGATTCTATACTTTGTTCTTTAAAGACCATTGCAGTATTAAAATTAAGCAAGGCATTCCAGAATCAATTCCTGCATTATTATTTTTTTATCTGAAGTCACATGAAGTGTAACTATTTTGAAAATGACCTAATAGAGTTTTAGAGTGGAGTATTAGAGCCCCATGAAATTTCACAAACACTGCAAAGATATTTTTTGTGCCATTAAGAACCATGTTTTTTGAAAATTTCAGTACCCACTCAAGAGTCGGAAGTGAGTAGCACAGATGTGAAGATAGAACAGCAAGGTGATGTGAAATCAGAAGATGAAGATGACAATGCCAATTATGAATTTCATTTGAACTCTGGCAGTGGACCAGGTCAGTGTTTTTATTAGGCACATTACATTTTAAAATTAGAAAAAAATATGATGAATATTCTAGATACGTAGTGTGTATGATGATTTTGTAACATGTATATGTAATATGAGGTAATTGTTTGGGCAGCAGAGCGGGATGAGAGCGTGGAGGAGTCATGCGAGGCGGAGGAGTTGTCGCAGGTGGTGCGGCGCTTCGCGGCGGGCTCGGTGCGGCCGCTGCCCACGCGCGCCACGCTGCGCGGACACTGCCCGCTCTACGTCAAGCATCTAGAGGCTCTGCAAGGTCAGCAACACTTGACTTGTTTGTCTATCATTATTGCCTTTCCAGCTTCTAGATGTTTTTCCTTCTGATTGATTGCCCTGTTAAAACAAGTCAATGCCCCTCCGAGACTCGCCAACTTTAAGAGTTTGTTGGAAATTCTTACGTGTCGCTTTTAATCAGTGCGAGTTGTGAGGGCAAGAATATCTCTATGTTCATGTACACAACTGCGTCGACTGGCTATTTAATATTCCATTTGGAAAGCGCATCACATCATGGTCAATATTACGCGAATTTATAAAAAAATAAATTTTCAGGAAAGCACATCACGGCCAAGTCTATAGAAAAGCTCGTCAGAGGCACGACAAAACAGTCCAAATCACACAAAAGTAAGTTGTTTATTACGGAAAAAATGGCAAACACTATAAATGCTTGCACATTATTCGAATTTTCAAACGCAACAGCCTTCAAAACCAAGATGAAAGCGGGCTACCCATGTTTCTACTGCAGAGATATATTTGACACTATGGATGTGTTGCGAGAACACCAGAAGAAACATCCCAAATCTTTGCTATTCAAACTACTGAGCAAATATACTGCCGACGCCTTGGTTGTATATGCCGACATCACAGATCTCGCTTGCAGTATTTGTTGTAAAAATATCCCAAGTATCAATGAACTAAAAAGTCACTTAATAAATGTGCACGGGAAAAGAATGTATACAGATTTTGAAGACAGAGTTGTACCTTTTAAATTGTCAGGTCACAGCGACTTTGAGTGTCAGATATGTGGGTTTTCTTTCGAAACGTTCGGTTCTATAGAGAGGCATATGAATGTTCATTACAGGAATAGAATCTGCGAACAGTGCGGAGCGGGATTTGTCACAATGCACAGGTTGAAAATCCATTACTACACCGTTCACAAAGAAGGTTCGTATGCGTGCAACATATGCAAGAAGGTCTACTCGACCTATAATAAATACAAAATACATTTTGATGTAATACATAAATTGATCAAAAAGAACAAATGCCCCAAGTGTCCGGAGCGGTTCGTCGATTACTTCGCCAGACAGCGCCATCTGGTGGAGAAACACGGAGAGACGCCCATCCTGTACCGATGCAAAGTGTGCGACAGGGCGTTCAGCAGACGATTCACGTTGTCCAGTCACATGAAAAGGTGCCATTTAGAAGAAAAGGAGATTCAGTGCTCGTACTGTCCGTACATGTGTTATACAAAGTCAGAGCTGCGCGTTCACATGCTGAAGCACGGCGCAGAGAAGTGTTACGAATGTACTGTTTGTAAGAAGTCATATGCACGCCAGAAGACATTGAAGGAGCACATGAGGATACACGAAGACGACAGAAGGTTCGCGTGTGCCGCGTGCGGACAAACCTTTGTGCAGAAGTGTAGTTTGAAAGGACATATGAAGACACACCATGCGGAATTCGACAACAATTTGCAGCAGTGAAATGTAACACAGCGAACTTGATCCTCGCCACACATTATGTGCAAACCTATTCGAGGTGATGAAAGAAAGTGAAGTAATTTTCCTCCCGACTTGGTTGCCAGATTATGTGATTGATTAGAAAAATCATCTAAGTTAGCGGAGCTTGGAGCATCAGCTAACAATTATGGTTGCGCGTCTAGATTTTTGTAATCTATCAGAGAATATTTGAATCAAGTATTGGCACAAATTGCAAGACACTTTTCCCTATACGTAATTGTATAAAGTTGATTACATTTATTGGGAAGTGTATGTTGTGAGGCAGGCCTCATGGAGTAAATAATAACTATTCGCATTTTTTTTATTGAAACTCTTGCATCCATCAGGCAGAAGCTTCGATCAAATATACACTAGATACAACATGAGCGCTTAGAAAATGGCACCAAAAAAGAGTGCTTAAGCACTCTTTCGCCTTCAGTCACGTACCGACCGTTGCTTCTAAAACGTCGCAACGATTTAGACAATATTATGTGAAAAGCTACTTTAAGCTCCAGGAATAAGGTGGAATTTGTGTTAATGTATTTGCAATATGTGATCTTTTTGTTTACTTTTTTTAATGTCATGCATCGGTGCCACTTTTTAACAGAACTTTTACAGGGAACTGTGTATCTAGTGTATATTTGATCGAAGGGCAAAAGAGCTAAAAAAGACAAGGAGACTTGTAAGAAACTTTAAAATTCAATATTTGTTTAACACAAATAGCAGATTTTTAAACGGGAAAATATTATGTAGGAATATTTTAAAACCGACCTATAATTTTGAGTGGTGTAAATAATTAAAAGTTTGAAATAAAACGACGAAATTAGAAATGTAATAAATATATTTACACACGATTGTCTTTTATTGACTAGATCATAAATATAAGTCGTAGAAAACAACATCAATGGGGCATTTAGCCAATGCAAATAAGTAAACGAGTTTCTTACGTTTGTACTGGCAGTTTCGTGAATGTATCAACATGTGTATGCTTACTAAACAACATGCTTCATCACATAATAGTTGTAAATCAATTTATCAACATCGATTTATGTCATGAAGAATTATGACATTAGTTAATTTTATGTAAACTGTTCTACATTTTAGCAACACAAAAATAACACCATTATTGAAATGTATTTTTAATAATTTTTTTAGGAAACATTTAATCTAGTAAGCGAGAAATGTATAAATAGACAGCCCCTGTCGCTAAAAAGGGTATACTACTCTTTTTTATGTCTTAAGTTGCTCCTAAGGTAAAACCAAGCTTTTAAAAAAAATATGAAGAATGGGATTGAAAATGGCGGCACTTATTGTATTGACCTTTCGCACACTATAGCAATAGTGTGCGAACGAGACCGTATAGGCAGCGGCCTATACTCACACTCGCCGGTAAAGACAACAAAAAAAAACACGGTGCTTAGTGGTGCTTAGCGTACAGTGATACTCGCACCGACGCAGTTGTCAGATGATCACGGTGAAGGTCCAAGTAGCAGAAATTCATCTTGATGTCTTTAAAAAATATATATTATCTTGTTTTATTTTAGACTAGTCCTGAATAATTTACTAAACGTTTATGTACCCTCTTATGTATCAAATTCTAATCATTATTTTTTCCAAAAATCATTATTCCAAAAAAAAAAGATAATGTTTACGCTACTTTATATTTCACGTAACGCTATTCGGTACTATTTTAGCTAGTATTGGGCATCGAGCATGCTGATTATTACATGGCATAAGGAGCTGCAATTTCTAATTCCATTCTTTTATCTATTCGGATAGAAGGGAGCAAAACTGGCTGTAATTTCGATGTCTATGTATTAACCCCTTAAGCCTTCTTTATATCACATTAATGCTATGTATATTTTCATAGTAATGGTGTTGGTAAAATCTAATAGGTTTCTGTGGAGTTCTTAGGATACGCCTTACTTCAGCATCCTCTGCTGAAGTGGTTCACGTTGTTGCGAATACTTTGACGACAGATATTGAGAGGTCAAATTGACAACTTTATTTAATGTTTTAAGGAATACTAATATTAAGCAGTACCTACCAAAACATACAGTAAAATGTGTGTGTAGCAATTATAGATAAATTTGCTACAATATACCCGTTAAACAAATATTCCAGTCAAGTTGTTGCTATTAAATCCTAACTTAAATATGATTTAGTTAAAAACTTCCTAGCAAATCTCTTCTAATTATATACATAGAACCAATATTATTGCGATAGAATCAATTTCATTCGTCAAAAACACTAAACGCTTTTACTAGAACGTCAAATGGCGATTTTTGAACGTCAATGATGCTACAAAGAGTTTTGCACAATTTCGCCCCAAATAAATTGTTTCAAAATGCCTTTTTGTTTCGTTGCGGTAGTATGCTGTCTTTGGCGAAGCTGAAGAACGACAGCAGACTATATTTCTTGGACTTTCTTGAAAGATAATCAGTTAAAACATTGTTGTCTCCTGTGGACAATCACATGGATTTAATGCAATTCTGAACTGTTGTGTAATGGTGTTTGCCTAAATAAACAAATACACATATAGTCCTGACCCCACAATCAGATTGAATCTTGTGTCGTGGGTATCAGAAACTACTAGAGACTTTCGGTCTTCAAAACCCAGGCCAGAAATATATACATGTGGATGACACAAATATTTGTCTCAATGCGGGGATTGAACCTGCTGCCTTTTTATTCATATCCAAAGTTTGACCATTTGCGCCACAAGGGCTATCAATACATCTAAAGATAATTTACACTGAACTACCATTTGAATACACTTCACATTGAAGATGAACAATATTTCATGAAAACTACAAAACGTTACAATCATGTGTGAAAGTAAAGCAATATGATCACATACCCAACAACGGCTGTCTCTCTTCTGTGGTAGGAAGAACATAGTCATTGGCTGACAGTGACACAAACAGAGCAAAAGGCACCAGCCACAGGCACAGCGTGAAGTATGTTAACATCTGGAATTAATTACATTTCATTTAGAGAAATCATTGTGCTTTTGGATGATGCTTTGTGACATAGAAATTTGAGAGAAAGAGAGAGATTGTGTTTTTATTTATGCATTAATAGTAGCTTGATTCATGATATGTTGAAATAATTTGTCACACACCTAAGAGCAGCAGTTGACATGTTGATTACTACTAATAAAATTTATTTTAAAAAATGTAGCTATATTAAGTTCTGTTCTCGCAACATTGCTTTTTTCAATAGTATTTACCATAAGGTTTTAATGTTTATGTTAGCTTAAACCTGAACATATTTTATAATTATTGCTTATATTTCATCAATCTGAATAGTTACCACATTTTACAACATGAACAAAATAAAATGTTTACCTCAGAGAAATTAAAATACAATGTTTCGAAAACTTTGAATGCCATATAGTGATGCACTATGAAAGTCACCACTCCAAAAATGAAAGGCACACTGGTGACATGCACGGCGGGGAAGCTCCTCATCAGCAGGATGTGCATCACTTGTTGAAACAATCCCAACAAGTTCAAATAGAGAGGAAGGTCTTCAAAGAATATTAATCCTAGATGAATTTGTATTGTACCCTGTAGACAAAATATTATTCTTTCAATACCCTAGTTGGTTATAAATAAGGCCACACTATATCATAATACTCACAAATATCATCCAAGATATAACGTATTTTGCCATCACTGTGTACTCTTCCACTAATTCTGCTAAGTAATACATGCCAGCGGCTGAAATTAGTGAAAGATGCAATAATTTGCCACCCATTATATTTTTATAAGTTACACAGCTATATTATTTTAAAACTTGATTATAATATAAAATTGCTGTAATATAATATAAAATTGTTGAATTCTAAATATTATTAAAAGGTTCTTTACATTAATTTTTTTTTAAAACAATATTCAGTCTCTAAAAGATGGTTTTCAATTAAAAATGAATACTTACGTGCTGAAAGACAACTTACCTACAGCCGCTACCATGAATGCACATTGTATTAAAAATGCTAGTAAACTTAATAAATAAAGGAAGTACATTTTGATTTGATCAATTTAATTCTTAATTTATTTTGTTTTGGTCCTCTACAATTTTTAGGTTATCTGCGTTGTAAGTCACTTGTCAAAGCTGACAATTGTCAAATAATACTTTAGTGTTGTCGCAATCGATTATGTCGAGTTGCGACTGGTTGAGACTATACTTCAATAAAGTTAATCATTAATATTATTATATAGATATACCTGTGGTCATTGACTTATATTCTACCGATAGACGCGACGCGTCATAGAAACTGTTTGTCCCATATTTCAATAAAGCTCAGTAGCGACATCTAGTACGTTTACTTGAATATTACAAATTATGATCAAAGATTATTAGACAGAAGAGACAGTTCAAATCAATAATAGCTTTTCCTAAGATACTGCCTAAGTATGAATGCCGTCATAGCAATTATATATTTTGTAATATTTTTTTATTTATGTGAATAATTCATGAAAGTTATCTAAATTAAACTAAAAACTCTTATAAGTGTACAAGTTTATCACAGTTTTACAATAAGATAATGAAACAACAGACAAATATAGAGATCTCCCTCTTTTGTAACGACGCGCAAGAATTTAAAACAATTTTTAGTGATATTAGTCTTTAATAACATTCAATGGGTTCGAAATTTCAACGTAGTCCATTAGGTATTTCATATAAAGAAATAGGGCCTAAAAACTGTCCACTGTTCCAAAACATATATACAACACATATTTTGTGTTATTAATTAACAACATAAAATTAAAATAAAATACTGAAATCAATTTTTACCTATATTCTTCCTACATATCTGTATTTGTAATGTATTCGAATAGTTTATGCCTATTTGGTCGTCTGATATGAATGCCCCATGAATAATCTATATCTAATATAGTTCGTCTCTCTCACTCGACGGGCAATTTTTACGCGCGGGAATGAGACATACGATTAAGAAGCTCACCTTGTATTTCTAATGAGCTATACAAATATTTAATCAAATAATAAATAAAATATCTGTATTATCGGCATTATACTGCAATATTTTATCACTTAAGTTGTATGCTTTAATTATATTGTAATTTTAGAAAATTTCGCTATCGGTTTGACGGGGAAAAGACAAAATAAATTACTTATAAATATAATCAAAGAGGCGTACTGCTGCGTAGCCGTCACGCGGCAGACTGATTCGTGTGCGGTGCATGCACCGCACTTGGGTGGGACACGTTTTTTACAAATAACGTCTTATCTAGTGTAACATTGATATCGATGCCTGTGGTCCAAATAGAAGCTTTTTGAATTTCTCTACAATTTGACACCGTATCGACATTCTCAATGCCTGGTCTGAACTGTGGGTCTGAATAAATAAGTATGCCCAACGATCCCAACAAAGACACCACGTTATTATTGGGTGTACCAGAAAATGATTACTAGGTGGGTATTACTTATTCACACCCAGAGCCAAAACCAATATTTATCCCTGTATGGAGGTGAATCGCGCAGCCCTGCTGGTTTCTGAGCCTGGTCTGTGTTCTGAGCCGACTGCACCCATGATTGCACCAACTGCGCCACGTTATGTAAAAGCACTATCGAACACACAGTACAGTATTTTATGCATGAGGAAGATCGAAGAAAGAGGTAAATAATAAAAATATATTTATTAATTCACACTACATTGTTTATTAAACACAAATCTTAATCTAAGAAACTATGACAAGAGTTTCAGCATATGCTTGTCCATGTTCATTTTTGGCTTGGCAGCCATAGTAACCCTTGTCGTGTTTCTCTACGGCCTTGATGGTGAGTCCGCTGGGGCTGGCCTCCAGGCGGCCGCCGTACACGTTCATGGTGTTGTGCGTCCAGGACACGGGCGCGGCAGGCAGGGCGGAAACCTCGCAAGGGATCACCACGTCCTGACCCTCCTTGGCGATGATCACTTTCTCAGGTTTCTTGGTGATGCGAGGTGCACCTACAGAATAAATTTCGTGTCATGATCAATTCATTAAAAAATATGAGAAGCAAACTCACTAAAAAGATAATAAATACGCATTCATGGGGAGTCTATTATTATTTCTTAAAAATAATCCTAAAACATCAAATATTTAATTTTGGGCAAATTATGTGTATTTTAATTAATTATGTAGTTTTTGTCAATCGCAGTGTATTTGCAAGACAGATTTGGATACTCACTGACGACGGACAGTTTGATGCTATGCTTCTGGGGTTTGCCGACTTTGTTGCCGACCTCGCAGGTGTAGGTGCCCTCGTCTCCGAGCAGGGTCTCTTTGATGAGCAGCCTCTTGCCCGAAGTCCTGTTATGCCGGGTGATGCGGTCACTGGGTTTGCCGTTCACATCTTTGCCATCCTTGAACCAGTTGGGGTAAGCCATGGGACTGAAAAAATATTCATTCAATTAAAATTTTGTTTGGAGAGTTTGTTTTTCTTGGTTGTCAGTTAAAAAAGTCGGGGATGGACTAAATGTCAAATATGATTTACTTATCGAAATAAAAAGCGTAGCAAAGAGATGCAGTGTATGAATTACTGAGTATCTAGATAATGAAATTGTATGTTTGTTTTAGTACTATAGCCTGTAGACGAATCTGACTCTATGGCATTTGCGTCTTATCATGGTAAAGTGAGTCCTTGGCAAAACACTAGATTCTGGCTGAATTAGAATCTAGGACTAGAAATCTCTAGGCGCTCAACTTTAAGTTTCAAATAATGCGTGCGTAGGTATATTATGTGGATAGAACGTGTTACATATTTATAGAAATTATAGTACCAAGTAAAACATTACGTAATCCTATGTCAAAGGAAATAAATCAGTGTCTTTATCGATAAACACTGGAATGAGAAATATTTGTTTACGATCGTTCCGCGACGTAAACACTGCGCTGATATTCATTGTAATTTGTAAGTGGAATATCTATAAAGCTGATTAGTACTTTATGTTTACGTTCATTTTTTATTACTTATGTATGTATGGACCAGTACATAAGTTACGTAGGGACCAGATTATATGCATTTCCATATTTCGCTCATCCAATAGAACATTGATAGTCCGGTCAATTTAGACCAAAAAATGAGAGTGAAGTTACATAAAGTCCCAACAAGCTGAATTTTTGTGAAGTTGTTCAAAACATAATTATAAACAATGTCTGGAAGTTCCCCATCATTCCCCTGTAAGGAAAAAATTTAATTCAGGGTCAAAGGTAAAAAAATGAGTTTTTCGCGATTTTCAGCAAAACGGTAAGTTTTATCATAAAAGTACCTCAGACAAAAATTGTAGATCATAAAATTATCTATAAAAAATGTATCAATACTTTTTTTCTTACGAGCCACCGTTTCTGAGATATAACGATTCTAAAAGTTATAAAAGTTGTTATCGTCATAATATGTAATTCCATTGCTAAAGAATTACTAAGAGCTGAGCGTATGGGGGATTAGAAAGCTCATTTAAACTGCGTCAAAGAAATGCTTCCTTATTTTCACGCGTCTGGACATTTTCCTTATGCTAAATCTGCACACCTTTACTTGCAGGATATGGAACGATTACAGAATTTGATTGATCCTGAAGTTTACGAAAAGTTTTCAGGAGGATTTTTTACAGTTAGACGTTCAGACAAATTAAGGTGTGGAACTTCAACGGACATGGTAATCGAGCAGTCTATGATGAAAGCTATGAAGACAGATGGAGGTATTGCTCGAAGGAGAAGTACAAAAGAGAGCGTCATCAGTAAATGGGTTTATAGTATGCATGCTATGAATACAGTTTGTGACAAATTAGAAGATATCGCTAATGTTAGGATGGATACGACCGAGCAGCATGTTGATGCAAGTGATTCACGAGTAAAAAAAGATGCTAGAGACATACGAAGACTTTTAGAGTGGTTCTCAACGCATGATCCTTTTCCAGAGGTTAACAAAATTGTTTCTATTGCGAGTGGTGTCGTTGGTGACAATAAAATTAATTGTTATAAAGCTCGTGAAGTTGGACTTGCTTCTATGGCAAAAATGACAGGGCTGACATTCAATAATATTAAATTAAAACGAGCTGATAAAGTTGTTCCTCTCTTAGCTATGACTAGTTCCATTAAAGTTCATGAAGAAAAAGTACCTATTGACCCTGTATTATTGTTCCAACGCATGAGTATTACTGCAGCATTTCAAGATGAAATTGAAAAATAGTTTGAATATGAATTAGCTCCCTACCCTTTATCGTTATTTGATGACATCGGGATGCGTAAAACACAGAAATCTACCATTTACGATTGTTTTCAAAAAGTTAATATTGATATTAACAACACTAATGCGACATACATCATTGACGGAAGATTCTTACTACACCGCGTTGTGTGGGATAGCGAAGAAACATTCAACGTTATCTTAGACAAATACGTTCAATATGTACGTAGACATTTTGGTTCCAGAGTTACTGTCGTATTTGATGGCTATGATGATTGCAAGAGAAATATCAAAGCTGCAGAACAACGTCGTCGAACTTTAGCAACATCTTCATCTTCTGACATTTTATTTGATGAACTTATGACAGTCCTAACCAGTCAACAGAAATTTCTTACTAATACCCACAACAAGTCTCGGTTCATTTCAATGTTGAAAGAAAAGTTTACGGCTGAAAATATATTGGTAAAACAAGCTAATAATGATGCTGATGTATTGATTATTGAAACAGCAATAGAGCAATTCAATTTGACAAATACAACTATTGTTGTTGGTGAAGATGTTGACTTACTTGTATTACTCACTGCTCGAACGCCAACTGAAAAAACTATTTTTTTCTTAAAACCAGGAAAAGCTCAGCATCAATCAGATATATATTCATCAAAAAGTTTATTTACTTTTGTAAAGTGTAAAGATCATGTACTATTTTTACACGCAATAACTGGCTGTGATACGACATCTGCATTTTACAGGAGGGGTAAAACAGCAGTTTTCAAAATGTTTGAAAAACAAGATTTAATTCAATGTGCTGAAGTTTTTAAAAAAAGTGATTCAACTCAACAAGAAGTTATTACCAACGGCATCCGCTTTCTTCTTTCTATGTACGGAGCTCCTAAAAAAACTACCTGTTTAGATAAACATCGATATGCATGTTTCGTTAAAAATACTAAAAATGAAAAACAAGTTCAATTGGCTTGTCTTCCTCCAACTTCAGTTGCTGCTCACCAACATCTTTTTCGAGTATATTACCAAGTTCAAGTGTGGCTTGGTTATCAGCTAGACCCTACAGACTGGGGTTGGAAGTTGGTCAACAATATATTAGAGCCAGTTCAAACTTTACTTCCACCTGCGCCGGAAAAACTGCTGAACATTATTTTTTGCAACTGCAAAAAGGGATGCAGTGCTAAATGTGGTTGCAAAAAAGTCGGACTGTCTTGTTCTTTGGCATGCACAAATTGTCAAGGCCGGTCGTGGTCTAATATTGAATCACAAACAATGGAGGATTCGTTTGACTCCGACGAAGTATCATGCGATACATCGCTATTGACGCAATTTACTTGCATCCAAAATTAAGATGAAGAAGAAGCAGGAGAAGAAGAAGAAGAAGACGATCAAGAAGAAGAACAAGAAGAAGATCAAGAAGAAGAACAAGAATTTGAAACTTACGAATAAGACGAATAAACTTCAACACTTTTTTTTCATTTACATCGCTTTTATCTTTCCCAATCTTTGAAAATTTCCGTTATTTTGCAATAGTTTTACATTAAACAGGATCACAACTGACCCGTGGAGTAGGCCTACTGGAAACCACGTCAACAAAAACGCGCTAAGTACACTACCTCATAGGTGGCGTGGAAACGTGTGCATATTATGACGATAACAACTTTTATAACTTTTAGAATCTTTATATCTCAGAAACGGTGGCTCGTAAGAAAAAAAGTATTGATACATTTTTTATAGAAAATTTTATGATCTACAATTTTTGTCTGAGGTACTTTTATGATAAAACTTACCGTTTTGCTGAAAATCGCGAATAACTCATTTTTTTTACCTTTGACCCTGAATTAATTTTTTTCCTTACAGGGGCATGATGGGGAACTTCCAGACATTGTTTATAATTATGTTTTGAACAACTTCACAGAAATTCAGCTTGTTGGGACTTTATGTAACTTCGAATGTCTAAATTGACCGGACTATGACGTAATTACAAAAATATTTGTTTCTTTTAAATGATAACTTATTTTTTTAAACTTGAGTTTTCACACAAATTTATTATGAATTACGGTTCATAGTTAATTAACGCACATAAACTGATAAAAGAATTCAACAAAATGATTGGAAATAAATTATATTTTTAATCCCAAACTTTAGAAACATTCTTCCGAAAAACAGCTAAAACGTAATTACGTCATTGTTCTTTTTGACGAGCGACTTGCATATGCGATTGGCATTTTATGCGATAATTGCATATTTTGCCTAACCCCCTTGATAAGGGTAAAAGTAACTGTAATTTTTCTATATACATTCACTTAAAAAATTTCATTATCGCCGGTCATATCAATACCTACGTAAACCGCTAAAGGTTTTGCATATTTTCCCAGATTTCACTGGTTTTCGTGTTTATTTTAGTCATTTTTTATGCATAGGAATGGAGATTTTTATATTTGCGTATAACCCGATTTATAATTATATGTTCTGTATACCTATTCTTCGTTACCATCTAATTCTATAGTTAGTTAAAGGCCAGAGTAACGTAATAGAAAACGATCAATGCGCCTTCGATTCTTATGTGTTGCTCAATCGTTTATCTACTAAAGCGTTCTTAAAATTGGTGGCGAACAATATAAAATAAGAACTATGTCAAAACGTGTTCGGTCTATATTATCGCCAACACACAATTAAATGTCTAAATATGAGATATAATTCGTTATATTTATTTTCACCTGAAAATTAACCGCGTCATGTCATAATTGCAGCGAGCAGTTAAAGAATAAAAAACTTAGTAAGTACTTACGTGCCGCCATACATGCAGTAGATCATGGTGACATCTCCAGCCTTAGCGATCATGTCCTTGCTGACGTACTGCGGGACCAGCTCGCCGTTCTGGGGCTGGGTGTTCTTCTCCAAGTCCTTGATGTAGTACTCGGCTAGGGTAACGTCATCATCGAGGGCGGGAGATCTGGCAGCGCACACGTACTTCTGGCTGGAGCTCGTGTCTTCTTTTAGCACGCTCGTGAAGATCAGGTCACCCGTGGGAGATGGGGTAATGCGGCGGTCGAAGTTAGTGTTTGCCATATCCTTTTCGTCGTGGAGCTGATGTCTCCATACAATGGTAGGTTTAGGGTAACCCTCTGGGATGCTGCACTCAAGTTTGAACGGCAAGCCTTCCACTGGTTTCTTCTCTACGGCCGGGGCGGGCTTGGGAACTACAATGTAGGTCCTTCTGAAGGAGATGATGCCGGAGCTAGCCAGCCCAGCGGATGACTCGGCGAAGCACCTGTACTGCCCCTCGTCCTTGGCCTCGGGCCTGAGGAACACCAGAGAGCCTTCGCCGTCTCGTTGCGCTACGTTGTTCTGTTGCAAGTTGAATTCCTTGCCGTCTTTTTGCCAGGAGTATCTGATAAGTAATACATTTTATTTATAAGGCATTATTTTATAAAATAGGCATGTCAATAATTAATTCTAGTAGCTACGTATGATGCCAAGGTTTAAATACTAATGAATCTACTGACTGCTGTGAAGTATGAATTCCTTTAACTTACTTGATATCCTTATCAGCCTTCTCGGTGACACACTCGAGGACCGTGGGCTGGAACTCTCGGAAGAGGACCTCAGAGGGCTGGTCCTTAAGCACCGGCATCTTCTCAACCGGCACTGCGACGCCTACAATCAAAACATTTTCTTTCTGAGTTTTGTTTTTATCCTTTGAACGTTTTTCCTTACATTTTAATTCCAGCTAATATTAAGTCAGGTAAATATGTAAATAAATAATAATATATACATAAACAATAAACACTTACACATGGCGACGCACGCAGTGAACGCAATTATAGTTTTGGAAACCATGGTGAATCTGAAAAAACAAAAAACATAATATTTACCATGAATATAAATACCTGAAATAAACATTAGTCAATATTAGGTCAGTTGTGAAAGTGCCAAACATATATTTTAATAGCCGTATCAGGTTATTTTATTATAATTAAGGTTAAATAATGATTTTAGACTCTTTTTGTTCAAAAAGCAGCCATTAGATTTGATTCCCACCGTGAATTTGGTACCCTATAGTACAAAAGTTAACTATATATCTATATTCTATGTCAGCCCATATACGTCCCACTGCAGGGCACGGGCCTACTCTACAATCGACAGTACGATTGAGAGTGGTTAGGCCATATAGTCCACCACGCTGGCCTAGTGCGGGTTGGCGGACTTACATACCATTAAAATTGTTATAAATTGCTATGGTATGCAGGTTTCCTCACGATGTTTTCCTTCACCGTTTTAGTGCGTGGTGATTGACTATCAATACACACATGACTCCGAAAAGTCAGAGGTGTGCCCTGGGATTTGAACCCGCGGCCACCGGGAACATGTTAGCAGCCGTGTCTGGTCCGTTTATCAACAGGCCAGGTGAAATATTACAAGGTTTTTGTAATTTTGCCCTAGATAAGTATAAATAAGTAAATAAATATTTACACTCAACAGTGCAAATATTTATTTGCAAATGCTAAAAAAATGGAATTATAACACTGGCCATTACAACAGTGATTCTTAATTTCGTCAATTAAAAGAAAAGCGTTAGATAAAAAAAAAAAAACTAAAGTAAATTCTAAATTTAAATGTTCAACATACCAGTGGTGCTGTGATGGTGCACACTATGGGATGAGTGCATGAAGCGTCAGTGGTGCGACGGTGTTATATATACCCGGCGTGTGTTAGCTGCGATCATCCACCGAGCTTCAGGTAATGAACCGAGCCGCGGAGACGCACACGTTTTCCTCGTCACGCATCTTATTTAACGTTTATTTATTGCCTTATTGTTAGAACTATGCACTGGACATGAATTGTGAAATGCTAAAAACCTTATTTTGTTACCAGATTGTAAAAGCCCATTATCACCTACTAAAGAGCACAGGATTCATCTAAAACGAAGAATTCGCATTCATAAGGACGTTGCGTAAATTATAAGAAAACTCGAAAATAAAAAATAGTACTTTCTAGGATACTAGGATATAAGGGGCTTGTGCTATGAAAGTTTCTCATCTAGTCATACATAATAATAAAAATCGATTGTATCTAGCTAGTTTTTTTTTATCAGCCTAGTATATACATCCCACTGCAAGGCACGGCAATTATTATTTTTATTATATTTACACTCTACAATCGAGAGTACGATTGACAGTGGTTAGGCCGTCTACCACCCTGGCGTATTGCGGATTGGTGAACTCTACATATCATAGAAATTCATATAAATCCCTATGGAATGCATGTTTTCTCACGATGTTTTCATTCACCGTTTTAGTGCATGGTGATTGACTATCAATACACACATGACCAGCGTGAACATCTTGGCAGTCGTGTCCGTTACCTACAGGTCACCACGCACTTATAATATCTAACTAGTATAACTAGGTATATTAATATCTTCCAGAAGGGTTAACCAGATATGCTACGAACAGAATGAAAGTAGGTAGCAAACCTGCAATACATTGTGTATAAAATGAATAAGTAGAGCTACAATGGAACCATTTCTTGTATTACAAAAAATATATAGGATGTTAAATTGTTAATATTAGATGTGAGCTCTTAGACTGGCTCTGAAATGCGCCGCCCTGTGTCGCCGGCGCAGACACGTATGTGTACAGTTTGCGCATCACCAGGGCCGCAGTTTGAACCTTTATTTGGGGGATATATGCAAGTACATTTAACTACATGCAATTTTCCGAACACTACATTCCACGGATTTTTATACAGCTGCCAGTAACGCCTTACAGTTGAATTGCTTAGCAACTTAAATTGCTGTAATTTATTTTAAATAAGTAATAATAATCATCATCATCTTTTTTCAGACCGTTTTTTTTACATCAGTCCATATTTTCATATTTACTAATTATATCCTAAATAAAATATAAATGAAAACAAAAATTTCAAATCAAATGACTATTACTGAAGGTATACCTATTCAGTTATGTATAATATATCTGGGGGCGCGGCCGAGCCCCCGTCCAAGTCGAGCTATAGGCCGTAACATCCTTTTCTCGAAGCAATTCAGACCATTTTCAACCCCCTATAACTTCGTTGTGGCTAAAGCATGAAGCCTGAATTTTCAGTTACTAAGCAGGCATTGTGTAAACATGGTATATTTAAAATTTCATTCAATTTGAACCAGTAGTTCAAGAATTGTAACTAGTCAAATTTCTTAATTTTGTCACTCACTGACTGACCGATCATCAAAAGTCTAAGGCACTTCTAGCTGACATAGAACCTTCAAATTTAGAATATAATTAGTGTTTAGTGTCTAAAGCAAGGGAAAATTCAAACATTTCATAATTTGTGTCTAGTTTTCTAGATAGACCAACTGCGTGAATAACTTTGTAATCCCATATAAATGTATAGGATTACAAAGTTACATTTGCAGTTAATGAATTATTGTACCCGTATATAATGGAATAATAGTTGTAGATATATATCTATATATATGAGGCATAACAGGAGGGGATATAGAGAGGGAAATGGTGTATTCAGCCCATGAAACTGTACAACATTCCTCTAGAAAAACATGACGAAGAAAAACGTGCAAATAAATGGACTAAATAGCTCGAAAATATCAATTACAATGAAAGAAAAAACATTAATAATCAAATCCGATATATTTGGGATAAATTGATACCTACAAAAATAATAAAAATCCATAAGACAGAGGCTTTAAGAAAAATCGTTAGTGATACATATTCTAGAAGTAAGAAGTACCGAAAAGGAAAAAAGTAGGACTCTACAAAAAGACGTGAGATCCCATCAAAAACATCCTGTAAAAAAATCCAAGTCTCGCAGCTCAGGTTTTCTACCGCAAAAAGTTGTGAGATGCATGTAATACCAAGTCGATTAATTTATTTAGTCCTTAAGGGACCTTCTATATAAAGTTATTACGTTAGTTATTACCATATCAATATTAAAAAAATTCTTTACGTTTTAAATAAATAGATCGACTTGGCCAGCAGCATTATGTACAAATTGTACGATACATTATGTTTTCATGCGATGGCCAAGTCGATCTATTTATTTAAAACATAAAGAATTTTTAATATTGATATGGTAATAACTAACGTAATAACTTTATATAGAAGGTCCCTTAAGGACTAAATAAATTAATCGACTTGGTATTACATGCATCTCACAACTTTTTGCGGTAGAAAACCTGAGCTGCGAGACTTGGATTTTTTTACAGGATGTTTTTGATGGGATCCGTTCTTATAATACGCATGGAATAGCTGAATATTCCATGTGTTTTCATAATTAAAATCAGGCGTAGTGGATATCCCCGTTACTAAGTTGAGGGTCAAGACCTCGCTGTGGCGATGATGCGACGCCGCAAGATCGTAAACAAACACATGCACCCGGGATTCACCGCCAACAACGAGTCGCCGAACGAGGAAACTCTTGTTTAAAAACACATTTTCCTTTTACACTGTTCCCATTTGAAAGATAAAAATACATCGCGCAATTTTCTATCAAATAATAACCATATTTATCGATTTTACCTCATACATAGGCGTATCTAGGCCTGCCGTGATATTTACATATATGAATAAAAAAATTATGTTACACCTGAAATTATCGCCTAGGGGCGGAGCAAAATACAACTCGGTTGTGCAAGGACAGGCAGCGTATTCATTCTCCACCTGTGGGAACCATAAATATTTTATTCTTTCAAAAACTCATAAAGGAGTTGTGTGTTGGTCTGGGCTTAGGAGTTAAAGCTATGCAAGTGACCACTGGGTGTATTTATTGTGTTATGATTTCTTCTTCTTTTTCTTCAGCCTATATATCCAATGCTGAGGGTAGGTCTCTTGTAATGCACGCCAGTTTGTTCTGTTCAGGGCAGTCCTCATAATTACACTTTATTGTTATTATTTAGTGTTAATGATTTGTTGTGTACATTACGTAAAGTACGTTAAACCCATCGGCTGTAGTCTGATTGTAACACTCTTCGAAATCTACGTGTAAGGTTTTGTGTATTGATTGGGATAAATCCTGTCTTTTTTCCAGTTCATGCGCATTAATTTTATATTCCGGTAAATCGATGAACGTATACTCAGTCAACGGACATTTGCGTGGTTCGTTATTTTGGATTTTTATACTTTACGTAAGATACATAGTTGGAATATTAAAACCTTCTCTCTTCTCTCTTACTTTCTATATTTCATAGGAATACCAATTTTACGTAATTAAAAGTAATAAGTTTATCCCCAAGTCCAAGGAATAAATAAACGGCAAGTTGTGTAATGTCTAGATAAGTTAATATTCAGTGATCCGTAGGGCGTAAACATAGATTCTGGGACAATAAACTATTTGTTAGTAAACATTAATCTTAATTAAACATCTTAAACATTAATTAAAATATGTTTCGCGGAATGAGCTGTAACTGGTGCGCGTGATAACAGGAAACCTTACAATTATTTACCTATCTCGATGGAGTGTGTTTATAATCAGGCCTACTATGTCATTTACTGTCTAAATTTGAACTTTTCCCATAGGACGCAATTACTCAGTATACATGTGAAATGTATATTCTTTTAACCTACATATTGCGCTAGTAGCTTTTTTGTTCGTTGGTTGTGCATTTTATATAATTAATTATTTATAAAGGCATTAGATAATAATTACAGCTTTGGTAGATATTACAAATTAATTTGTAATATCTACCAAAGCTTTTTGTCCCTAATAAATAAAATAAAATAACTGACGCAATTTTGGCGAAACGTGATTGTGTTTATCATATGATTTTTTAGTTTCACTGGTCCATACGCAGTCCTGACCCCACAATATAGTATGTTTCGTGACGTAGTCATCAGAAACGCCAAAATTTTCGGTCTCTTAATACTAAAATCTGAAACAAGCATTTGTTGACCGGCCATAAATCCTCGGTTTCTCGTTTCTCAGCCGGCACCGACTACGCCACGGAGGCTTCCAACATATCATCATAAATAAAAATAAATAAATCAATACAGCCAACAGTCACATACATAGTCTGGACTCCACACTAAGATCGAGTCTTGTGTCGTGGGTATCAGGAACTAGGAGAGACTTTTCGGTCTCACAAACATCCAGACCCGTAACAAATACCTGTTGTTCACATATATATTTGTTACGGTGTGGGGATCAAACCCGCTACCTCCCGTTTCACAGCCACCGTTTAACCAACTGCGCCACGGAGGCTGTCCTTACATTAATTAAACTTCATTTGGAAGATGGAACACTGTGCACTAATCATTAGCTGAAGTATAGATCCCTTACCTTTTACAAATTAAATAAATTGTGGTGCCCAGAACAAATTCTGGATCCCTTTAATAAAATCCTGAGGTAATTGAATACTGTGCAGTCAGCAATAAACTGGATCTGTATGAAGTGGAGTGAATGATTGGAGATGTCGTATCAAAATGATTAATAACGCAAAATGGTTGCGACTAGCGGACAGTGGCCACCGGCTCCGGGAAATTCAATTATTCCTACTTTATTTAATAAAATAAATTGGAATGTTTAAAGAAAGTGTTTTCCTCTCAAAAATCTAGCTATTTTAATTTCAATCTGTTGATTGATTGATGATTTGAACTACTTTTGAAAATTAATAGGTATAGCGTTGAGTATTTACTGTATTGATTGCCTCGGTGGCGCCGTTGTACTGAGGTAAGACTACGCCGCTGCAGACTCGAGTTCGAATCCTAGGTTGGGCAAAGTAATATTGAACTTTTATATTCATTATCAGCCCGGAGTTACGAATTTGTGTCCGATATGGCGATAGATTCGCCCCCTATTACATTGTGGAACAGAACACACAAGGGTGAAAGTGGGTGTCCTATTAGCGCTTCTATCTATCCCTTCTGTGAAAAGGCGTGAATTTAGGTATGTATGTACATATGTATGAATATTGATTGATGTTGATTCCTGAACAATTGAATAACCTTTTCAGACGGTTTTCGTTATGTTGTTAGAACATCGGCCACTGATTCATATAGGCTAAGCAATTAAATGAAGTGGAAAATATTATGATTCATCCAAAATGTATTGTGTCAAGGAAATTCGCAATATGTGTAGAAAGAACCGCAACTACTGAGTAGATAAATTCAGAAACATGAATTAAATTAAAAAAAAAACTTTCGTTATTCAGGTAAAACCAATTTTCCGCACATCCTTACGTAGCATAACAACTAACAAGGTTCTAAGTTTATGATTATTTTGTTCTGATTTACTAGAGAGGCAACTACGATATAACTTATTTACATGTACTTACTACGCAAATAAGATAGCTACTTATATATTTAAAAAAACAGCACAGCCAGCCAGATTCTACCAGCTCTAGACGCGAAGAACATTCTAGCGAAGGGCTCTAAAATACTGTCGTTATTTGTCTTATGATCATAGAAATGGTAATACCTAATATATAAGACAAAAGAGGCTTAAAGAGAGTACCCTCCTTACGATGAGCAGCAATTTTGTTGTGCTGGACCCCTGACCCTGCAAAGGTCCATGAGCGGTGGTGACTGCTTACCATCAGGCGGGCCGCATACTCGTCTATCATTAAGGGAAATAAAGAAACGCATTAAGTTTTCCATGGGTATATTTGAATCTATCAACCTTTAACTTTAGAAAATACGCTTCAGACCATTGCTTGCCTAAGCAAGCATGGTACTAGATGAGAGCCACTTTTTTTGAATGTCCAAATCGCCATTGGCTACACTTTGAGGAACTTGATCATCTATCATAATATAAAATAATATATATTGTCAAATAATACATATACATAAATAACAAGTAATAATTTAATTTGACGCCGTCTAATACTCGAATGGTCGTTCTTTGTTGTGAAGAGCACGTCACCCAGGCGCTGTGCTCGAATAATCTGTATTACTAAGGCAGGTTACTCAGCGTGCTCATCACATTGTCACCGGAAAACTTCAACAAAACGTCGATATTCCTTCAATGCGGCAACAAATTTTGCTCTCGCTACCCAGATGCGGCATACTCCTTAACGTAAACGCCGATCGGCGTGCGCCGCCCCTGACGGATCAAAAATAAAACGCCAATCGGCGTTTTCAGCACTTCGTTAAGAATTTCATTTTATTCATTTCGAATTCATGGGATTTCTCGAGTAGTACGCTATAATTATTGCAATAAGGACTGTTTTAGCAAGTAGCAGAATTAATTTAATTATTTTAGCCAATTTTGTATGAGATTCGTGAAGATTTGTTGATAGAAATTTGAGAAAAGGAATATCTGCAGTTTTTTTATAGGTTATGGATTTAAATGGTGAGTAAATCTCTATATTTGATAAATATTTCTATTGTGCTCCCCCGTCGTACAAACATCCTTGTTTAAAGCATAAAAAATGATATTATTGATAACTTCGAATATTATCAGGGGTTGCAAACCATTTTTTTTATTTCATAATAATTAAATCTCAATACAAAGTTAGTGTATAGGTACTTATTATTATTAAAATTATCAAAGGAATTTAATTATAAATAAAATATATAAAAATAATTTAATAATATATAAGTAAATATTTTCTCTCAATCTTCTTGATTGAAAACGTATACATAACTGGGTATCGTTAAATAGACAGAATTGATTTCAGTGTAATGGATAAAATTTGATGGTTTGAAATTTACAATTTTTATAATAGATATAGAATATAAATCATATTAAAATACCGCGACAATATCCGTAAAATAGTTTTATTACGTTGATTTTTTATGCAGTTCTTCTTTTTCAGAGAGAAAACGTTTCTAGTCGCCTAATATATTAATTGATATATTGTTTGGGATGACATTTACTTATCTCAGTCGTTATTGGCACCACAAAAGAAACGGAAAAGTGAAAGTCCAAATAAAGAGATTAAAAAATAATTAAAATATCAGGATGTGATAATTGCCAGAGTATCAATAAAATATTGACAAAAAAGATAAACGAAATATAATATTTGTTAATTTCGCATTTTGCTCACTGTTTTTAAGCAGCAAAACTGTTTAAAAAAAGCAAAAAAAAGTGTTTAAGACACTTTGCAGGACCAAGGAAAATAGGGATTCATGTATAACGTAAATAGGACTAGCGGTCCCATATTCGTCCGGTTGTAGATAGTTTTTAAACCAGTCCACATCGAAAACATATTATTTCGCGTAATAATTACCTATATGAATTAAATAATAACACCGAACAGTCACATATATGGTCCTGACCCCACACTAAGATCGAGTCTTGTGTCGTGGGTATCAGGAACTACGAGAGACTTTTCGGTCTCACAAACACCCAGACCCAAAAGAAATATTTGTGGGCCACACAAACATTTCTCTCGGTTCGGAGATCGAATCCGCGGCCTCTCGTTACACAGGCGGCGTCTAGCCATTTGCGCCACGGAGGCTGTCAATGAATTCCCCGAATGTGAATTTCCTGAACACTGTCGATTATATTTCCCATCCAGTTATGTCCCGTTCTGTTCCGTCTCTCAGTCCCATGACGAAAAACTTGCAATCCTGTCCTGTCAAATTGGGAGCCACCCATTCTAATTTTAAAAATTAGCTAATATTTCTATTTCAATTTCTGACTACTGTAATATTGCCGTAGGATGACCCCGGGAATAATATTTTTTTTCGGACTGAAAGCTAGCCTATGTGTCAAACCAGGGTGACAGCTATCCCTATAACTAATTTCATCAAAATCGGTCGAGACGTTTTTGTGTGAAAGAATAACAAACATCCATACATCCACACATCCATCCACACTCACAAACTTTCACATTTAACTTAATTATAAGTTTGTTTAATAGAATAAATAAATATGCTATTTATGTTTTTAAAACCAATAGTTGTGAATCCCTGGAAAACGCCGATTGGCGTTTGCCGCACCTGAGTAAGAAAACTCAACTTTTCTAGAACTGAAATATCCAGAAACTATTTGTACCAGGCTTTTCCCTGATAAATTATAAACACATTGGTCTATATTTTATAATTAAAACTTCCAATTTGGGCAAAATATAAAACAACTCTACATTACGCCGATCGGCGTTTTCAGCATCTGAGTAAGAAAAAATAATACGCCGATCGGCGTGCGCCGCATTGAATGGGTTAAATGACTAGCCGCCATACAAGACGCACAAAACAAGGTCGTTCGAAGCGGGGAAAAACTACTAGTCATAATATGAAGTATTTTCACGTCGATTTGATCTGAAACAATTGAGTTATACGACTTCTCAGAAAATGTACGTATAATAGAATCATTGAAGTATTACAGACGAAAACAAATGTAATAATACATTTTGCACAGTTTTCACGTCAACTTCGATAGTCTATTATTATAGTATATTTTCGACTTGATACTACTATCAATACTGTCCCTTGAATAAGTAAATAGTAAATATATTTTATAGATATATTTTTAAACATGAAACTGCATTTTTATATCTTGCTACTTAAAGCATTTTTAAAAAGTTATGAGCATTTTTGTGTAACTGATATAATATAATTGATTCTACATGTGGAGGGTTAAATATGACATAACGATAGATATGACAATTCTAATTACCTATTTTCTAGTAAAACACAAATTTATCCTGTTCGCGCTCTTCTTATTCTAAGCAAAATATTTTTCCTTAAACAAAGTAATAAAATCAACGCAATCAATTAACTAAATCGTTCAGATTCCGAAGTTAATTAAGTAATATAACATTTTCCTGTACGCTAGCGCCCAGGGAATCACTGCCAACAATGTTTTTTCTCGCGTTTTTCTAATAGCTACGTTAATGTAATACGTAAGTGGCGTATTTATGCGTAAGGCTCTTGCTAGACAAACATGGATTAAAAGTAGGTAAAATGCCAAGAATACTTGTGAACTAAGCATTCGTATGATTCCCATTATTATCACCTGTCCACCAGCCTGCATTCGACCTCTGTAGTGCATAGGACTTTCGAAGACTATTATACGTAAATTTTTCAGTACCTACAAATTTGTGAGGAAAGTTGAAGAGTGCAGCACCAGAACTTCTAGTGCCGCTTGTGTCCATCACGCATTTGTCTATCATCATCTTCATTAGCCTGTTGCATTCCACTGCTGGATATAGGCCTCTCCCATGGTACGCCACAGAACCAGATCTATTGCTTTATGCATCCAGTCGCTGCCGAGTGCCGACCCTCTTGTGTAAGCAGGTCAGAGGGCCAACGAGCCTACAGGAGGATTTGGTTGGTGGACAGAAGAAGACTGTTCAACCAGTGCGTCCTCTATGTAATGACGTATGGAGCCGAGATGTCTACACTGATTATGGCTAATCCATAAGTTTGTGTGTTTGACGCTGTTAAATAAGAATTGAATACATGCAACATCCAACATTCAGTCAAATAGAAATGTTACGTCCCATTCTTTGTGTGGTAGATATCAGAAACAAAAAAACAAGATACTTTTATCTTTCATAAATACCCAAAAACAAAAACTTGTGGACAGGATAAACATTTGTCTCAGAGGAGGGATCAAAGTCGCAGCCTGTTATTGCCAAGCCGGCGTCACACCAATGGCGCCACGAAGTCTCGGCGGTTACTCTATTCTCCGACACGAAGTTCAAATGCTCGAATATTTGACAACCTCATATGAGATAAAAGTTTTCCTCTTCTATAAAACAATATCTACTATTCTCTATAAACCTTAAAACTCTGAAATTAGCCTAAGGTTACGACGTACGATGGAGAGTTTAAACATTTTCAAAAGTATTTAGGCATATTCTTGCAGTGTTTGTACGACGATTGAATATTCGTTGTTGTGTCAGAGTATAGATAGAGTAACCCCCCCGAAATTGAAGACGCTATTGGAATGAAATAACAACACTAAAAATCCGGAGCTTGGTGTTCTGTTTACTGTTCATCATACTGTGCCCTTAGCGTTGCATTATTAACTATTCCATATTACATACACATAGAAGTTGTAGAATTATACAAAAATTACCAATAAGGAAAAATTATATTATAGGTTCTGTTATTATAACGCTAATCATATTCACTAGTTTCACTTATATAATATGTAAGTAGGTACGTAATATTTCTTCACCTATTCCCTATAACCGATAATAACATTTGCAATGTATGTCGTGCACACTATGCGTGTGAAACGTATCAAATTATTGTACTAGGTCTAGGTAGTAGGTATTTAAAATAATCGATTGGTTGTCGCTGCGCATGTGCAATCCCAGGAGCCACGTCGCCTCCCGGGCACTCAATTAGCTGCCCCGTGGGCCGTGATCTATCAACCCCCAATTTTCTCCCCAAAAAATATAGGTACACTTCGCTGAAAAATTTTGATTTGCCGCCGAACAGGTATTAAATCCGTGGTCTTCTTATTACTTAGTTATCATTATTTATTAATTGATTATGTTGTATAGTTTTACTTACTGACTGATTTTGACAGCCTCCGTGGCACAGTCGGTTAGAAAACTGCAGTGAAACGAGAGGCCGCAGGGTCGATCCCCGTCCCGAGATAATTGTTTGTGCGGGCAACTAATATTTCTTTCGTGTCTGGGTGTTTGTAAGACCATTATGTCTCTCGTAGTTCCTGATACTGAGTGTGGAATCGGGCCACATACATAAATAGTATGTGACTGTTGAGTGTAAATATTTATTTACTTATTTATACTTATCTAGGGCAAAATTACAAAAACCTTGTAATATTTCACCTGGCCTGTTGGTAAATGGACCAGACGTGGCTGCCAACATGTTCACGGTGGTCGCGGGTTCAAATCCTAGGGCACAACTCTGACTTTTCAGAGTCATGTGTGTATTGATAGTCAATCACCACGCACTAAAACGGCGAAGGAAAACATCGTGAGGAAACCTGCATACCATAGCGGTTTATAAGAATTTCTATGGTATGTAAGTCCGCCAACCCGCACTAGGCCAGCGTGGTGGACTATATGGCCTAACCACTCTCAATCGTACTGTCAGTTGTAGAATAGGCCCGTGCCCTGCAGTGGGACGTATATGGGCTGATACAGTACAGTACAGTACAGTTGCAATATTTCTAGATCTGCTGGTAAATATTATAAGACGAGGATGGGAATAAACGCGAGTCGCGTTACGAAAGGCCGAGACTGACATCAGACATGAACGGAAATTAAATAAGTCCCGGGAAATCATTCCTAGTATGAAAAATCATACCCGAGATTTTAAGTTTAGCTTATTAAACATAATATGTCGAAGTACATATGAACGGAAACTGTAATATCACGGAGATTATGTGCCACTAATCATTATCCTATTTCCTACCCTACTAATATTATAATTTGTGTGTTTGTTATTTCCTCACGCTCAAACGGCAGCACCAATTTTGACGACATTTGGTATTGAGATTGCTGATGCCTTGGATTAACCTATAAGATACTTATTATCCCTGAAAATTTGTAGTTCCCATGGGATTAGCAAGGAATTCTAATACGTGTATTTACTACCCTTTCAAGCTTAAAGGGATGGAATTGGATAGAATATAGGGCTGATGAAATGAGACAGATTTGTGTGCCTTGACCGGAGAAAAGCAGTATAATAGACGGCAATCACGTATAGTTCAAATGTAAAACACGCGAAATAATTGTGTCATAGACTCAAAAAGTATCTGCGACCGAGCGAAGCCGGTTCGGGCCGCTCCAATCATATATACAAGTATAAAGCAAACGTTAGTTGGCTGCAACATTTTCCTAGAAAACTAATGCACAAGTATTGCCTGAACAATCAGATAATAAATGTAGAATTGAATCATTATAAATTTTAAACAACGATAAGCGGTCACTAAAGCCCGTGTTAGTGTTTTGTTACGCAAGCTCACGTACAGACAATATTAACATAATTATCGACATCTAAGCTCATTTATAACGCAAAACAAATAGCGTGTAAGAACGAAAATAGCTCCGAAATGGTATTAGATAATAGTTCAAATTCTAGATAAAGTGATTATGTATTCTGTATCAGCCTATACAGGATACAGGGTATATCAAGACTGCTACCGAAAACGAAGCTGAGTGGTAGTTTAAGCGACTTCAGACCACAGACCAAGAAGTAATTACTTCAGACACAATGCAACAGAAAATGTTCCAAAAAAAGCGACGATTTTTAGTAATTTTTTTTCCTATGTTCGTATTTGGGTGGTAAATAAATTATATTCCTAAGATAATAGCTTATACCCTGAACCTAAGAATATCTAGCTACAACCACTATAGGTACTTATGTATCTAATATTTAAGATTGATATGAATTGTTATCTTTTGAAAAGGCCCCCATCTGCATCGTGCCGTTTATATAATCATTATAAGTCCACTAGTTGCATATAAAGCTTGTAGGTATTTTTCCTGGTGGTAGGATTTTTGTATCTGCTAGCATGGCGACCGCTGTACTCAGTTTTAAATTACGCCATATACATGCAAGAATAGATTGAGTATAAATCTTTTAGAGTATAAATCTATTCTTGCATGGGATCTATACTACATCTATGTATGCATGCAAGTGTGTTGGCTTCCAGGACCAACCAGTGGGCGAAAAGGCCTAGATACAGTAGTAAATGTTTGTTCGCGATGATATTCTACCTGGAGTTTATTACACTTATCATAAAACAAATGAAAATTCTGATCGGTATTACTGAAGATACTTTTGTTTTTACACGCTTTATATTAGCTTCACTTGTATCTTTGTTTGTATGTTTGTAACCGACTCCTTAAGACGCGATTTTGACCCACTTTAAACGGACAGATTTCATTCAAATTTTGCACACCTGTCAAAGACCGATGACAATACAATAATTCGATTAAAATATATGATTATCCTGATTAGATTCGCCAGGATTAATTATTTTTATAATTGATGACCATTGCTACTGACCACTAGATGGCGTATAGATGAACATAATTTGCTACTGACTAACAGATGGCGTGATAACGTCGATAATGAATGTTTGCACTATTCATCGCTAGGTGGCGTTAACATTGTATTCTTCAAGTGTCAAATGTTACTACTGACCAACAGATGGCGTTATGTTACTAAAAAGTAGAAAATAAATAATAGTTTAAAAAAACTAAAAAACACGCTTTATATAGAAAACCCAACTAAAAAATAGAAAATACATTTTTAAAAATTTGTATTAAGAATATTGTATATAAGAAAAAAATATTTTTTATTGTAAAAAAAGTGGGGTGCTTTTTAAGATATTATCAAAATGATAATCATTCTACGTATATCTGTCGATAAAATAATTATATCTATTGAAAACATGCACCCCACGCTTTTTTTACAATAAAAAATATTTTTTTCTTATATACAATATTCTTAATTCAAATTTTTAAAAATGTATTTTTTATTTTTTAGTTGGGTTTTCTATATAAAGCGTGTTTTTTAGTTTTTTTATTTTGACAATAAAAGCATGAATGATAAAGTTTTACTGGGATAAGAAGTACCCTATAGCCTTTACCCTTCTTCCTATTAGTGCGTATAAATAAACTTCAAAGCTTTTAATCCCTGCATCTAATGACTTCACTCTAATTGAATAATATATATTATGTAGATGCACATTTAATTAGGCTCAAGTAGTTGGATGTAGGCAGCTTCCAACAAGCTGATGTGGAGATCTTTGGGGGAGGCCTATGTTGAGCAATAAATAACTATAGACTTCCTTTGGCTGAAGAGAGAGAGAGGTCTTTGTCAAGAAAGTATGATTATTATTTTGTGTTAATATAAATAATCCTAGTCAGTAATTCAGCACAGTTTGGACCAATAATTTTAGCTACATAGCTCTCGAGTCACCGTGCTCGGTCAGTTTTCCTTTTACAAGAAAATTCTACTGCCCGTATTATGTGGTAATTATATTTGAAAATATTGCTAGATGCGTGATAAACAACTAGTGCTGTTTTCACCTTGTAAAATATTCGAGTTTCCTTTTTTCGACATGTCACAGTAACTGATACAAATAGATCAAAATCCGATCAACTATGTCTATTATCAGAGGCGAGCATTGCAGTGAAATAACTTGTAAACAATTTTCGTCTACACATTATGAGTAACATAGCAAGTAGATGCCGCCAGATTGGATTGCTACAAGAATATTAAATAAAACAATGGGTTGGTTCAAATTAATGTATATTTTCGCTGTTTATCACTTGATCAACCGTGACTCACGCGGTTTTATATATGAGGCTTTCCACCAACGAAAATGAAAACAAATCTGTTAGTGAAAAATTGCTTCTTTTTGGAAAGTTCAAACACGGGTTCTCCTTGCATGGTGCGTTCAGTTTCGGCGGTGGGTTTCCCCTGCAGCCTTCCTTGGGACAAACGAAGGGTCTTTTCACTTCTTTCTTTGGCATGGGCCAGGATGGTATTGGTGTCCAAGGCTCGAAGTCTCTCGCGAAGCTCAGTTCTGATCGATTCTTCGGTAGAGTCGCGTCAATAGCTTCAGTGCAGTGGAATAGCAGGATCTTACCCAATACGCTTAACCGAAAAACTAGGTTTTCATTAACAAGCATTCCATCATCTGTCGCAGGCTTGGGAATATCTATTGCCTTGTAAGCGATAACAGGCAATAAATATTTCTGTGGGATTTTCGGTTGAGGATTGCTTTGTGCAAGAAGCGTTAGGACCTCTCTGATGGAAGGCCCATCGCATTTATTGCAAGGATTCTTTTTCGGTGGAGGGCATGGTTGTGGACATTTTGGCTTGCAAGGATTTCTCGCAGGTGGTGGAGGACAAGGTGGCGGCGGGCGAGACGGACAAGGTCTCGGAGGGGGGCACTTGGGCGGTGTAGGAGGGCAACGGGGTGGTTTTTTCCCACATTTTCCTTCAACCGGTAAGGTTTCGGGCGAGTGTACATTGAGAGTGTGTAGAGCGAACTCTCGACAGTATTCTAGTCTATTGCGCATTCTAACTCTGCGCAGAAGCTCTGTAAGCGGAATGTTACCATCAGGATTCAAACTCGGCAGGGGTTCAAATGCTTCCGGTAGGTTTTTGTCTACGTTCTCTTCTTGCTCTCCTAGCTCTTCTAATTCATCACTGGCTTTTAAAATAGCTTTATCTACTAATGGGTTGATCATTTCTTGTGGTTGAACAAAACTATGAGAAATCTGTTCCTTTGAATCTCGTGGGACAGAAGTAGAGGTGTATATATGGCTGGTTTGGGGCTCACATGATTTTTCGAATTGGGTTTCAGGCTCAGTTGGTGCGTGAATCATTGATTCGATATTTATATATCCTAAAGGATCCAGGCTCTGATCACGTTCACTGTAAAAATCAATAACTTCTTCGCGTGCCTCAAATGATGGGTACGGGCGCCAGTTTAATTCCTTTGGTGCACCATCATACACTGCCTGAACGGGAATATGTGGTGTTGCTTCTTGTGCTGTCATTGGTTTGCACGTTTTTAGTCCTGGTACAGAAATCTTTTCGCTCAATGCTACATAGCCTTCATCGAATGTTGAGTCTCTATTGCCTTCGTTGTGGGAAGGCTTACCTATTCTTTGATCATCTAATAATTTAGAATCCGTAACTGCTTCCTCAAGCTCGTAATTTTCAAATGCTAAAGTCTTTTTATCATAAGGATCAATTAGGGGCTTGTTAATATCAAAAGGGGGTCGAGGAGAGGAATCGTAAATATCAACGTCATTTGTTATGAATGCTTGAATAGTTATTGCAGCAGCATTCTTCGTTGTGTCTGCCCCAAACGTAGACACTTCTTTCTTTTCAATATTATCATAACAGGCAGAATCTGTGAAGTCTTCTGAAGTAGCCACCCCTTGATCCAAATGTGGAGGCATTTCGAAAGAGGGGCTTAATTTTTCACCTTCAGTACAACGTGTCCGTTCTCTTTTATATTCCCGATTGTCCAAATCTATTTCGACCTCGTGAAGAGGCTTTTCTGGTTTTTCCAGTGTATCTATTTGCTCGTCTTCATCTATCATAGGCTTTTGCTGCGGATGTCCTTGTGTACGCGGAATTCCGGCTTTTTCTATCTCTCGTATCAGTTTATTATCAATTTGGTCAGCAGGTGTATTCATACATTTTGAGGCGATTTCATCTAAAGTTTCTTGATAATCGGACTTAGATTTTGACTTGTTATTGGAAAAATTAACTAACCGATCACCCAAAAGTTTTGGAGGAATGGTGAATTCTTCCACTTTGGATACTGATGCTTCAACGTGAGGCTTTTCATCTATATCTTCTAATTTTTGTTTTAATTTTTCTTCGTTTTCTTTTGCTGTCGTTGATTGTACTTTATAATTTGTAGCGGATGGATGGGCAGGAACTTCTTTGTCACGGAGATTAGAACCTGTGCGTTGGTCACCTGTATTAGAATTATTTTTGAAGTCTTCCTTTCTAGTTCCAGAACTCCATTTGTGGAGATCAGATTTTGTATCTTTTTTTGACTGCGATGAAATTATATTCTTTACGGTATCCAAATTATTCTTACTTTGTGAAACTGTTTGTTTATCAAAGGCTGCTGTATGAAGTCGTACATTTTTTTGAATAATATCTTGTCTGACTACGTCTTCGTCTACACCAAAATAATTTCCTAAGAGCCTATCATTTTTCTCGTTCTTGCACTCAACTTTTGCGGGTGATTGTAGGATATCATCTTTAGTATTGGTAATGGTGGTCTTCTTTTCTTTTAATGCCTCTGTATTTGATTTGGGTTTACTTGGTCCAAAAACAAATTCAATAAAACGCTTGCATTTGTCGCATTCACTTTCTCCATCATTACATCCGGAATTCGTGCTTTTGTCAGCTGTTCTTAATATATTAATTGAACCTAAAAATAAATAAAAAAATAAAAATCACGTAACAACAATACTGATGATCACTGTATAATGACCAACAGTATCATCAGGTAGTATCCTGAGGAGATTATTATTGACCAGGTCTAATGGGAAGGTAAATTATCAAAATGTAATCCTAATTATATTATGAGTACTACATGATTTATATTCAGTTAATTTCCATGTTCATGATATCCGCTCTTCCAGCGTGACGTTTTCCGTATCATGTATGCCTACATCTCCCTCTCTCTCTCTTTCTACAGCTAGCACAGAAATTCCATTGCTGATCATAGGCCTCCCTTAGGCATCTCCTGGCAAGCGAAGTGTTGAACGTCCGTCTAAGTCGCTGGACACAGGCGCTTCCAACATGTTGAGTTACTTGGTGGAGGCTGATGCCTACATTTATAGTTCATTAATTATGTAATTGTACGAACTATGATTGGAAAAGTGATGGTAATATTTTATTTGATGTATAAAATATAGAATATACATCTTATGTGATAGGTACTTCTTTTTTATTCAGGTAGTTACTAGGTACATAAATAATTTCACTCAAAGTGATTTGCTCCTATGCTGCTGGTACCTAAGAGCTGAAGAAGTTTAGTTTCAATAGGGCTGCTTGTCTAAAAGTAAGCTACCTCATAAAAAATGAAAAACTGTAACAAAAAGAAATCCTGGAAACGCTAATAAGATATTAGGTATTATATTCTAAAATTAATTATCTTGAAGAAGTTCCTTAAAAATATCTGCTTTTAGTTATTGCAGTCTTTTATTTATAGTATTAGAACTAGAATAATAGGCTATTGTGATGACTCACTTTTTCCGAATTTCTTAGTTAAATATCGACCGTCGCTTCGAACAATACGTGGTACCAAAGCAATAGCACAAGCCTTTTTTATCTTTGAAAATGTAGCCTTGAACATCTTGGTTTATCTACATTTATAATTTATCTTTAAAAATGATAATCAGCGAAAATTAAACAGCATTTTCTTAAAAAAATCCTATCAATGGTACGAAAAAATTTGACATTATCCCATGGACTTTATAATGAAGTGATTCTTCTTTGATTTTAGGCCAGTGTTTTATCATAAGTACTATTTGAAACTAATTTAGTAAATTCCATTAAGCATAATCCTTTTGTTGTACCCTTCACAAAAATGAGAATTTAAACATTTGTTTTTTTCACAGCAATGGTTTTCTAGCTTAGTAACAAATACAGTTGAGTGAATTTATTTTGATGGGATAATAATGAATGAAATGAAAAACAACGACTTATCATGCCTATATTCATAAATTATATGGGATTATTATGTAGACGGATAGACTAAAGCTGAAAACACATTGTAGGTTTTTGTCTTACGCATAGAGTAAAGAAGCGGCCATAAATACTAGAACAACGCGTCTTACAGCGATCTGAACAATAGATTATTTTGTTGTGTGCACACTGTCGGTCGAAATTCGAGGGCATGACCTACAAAAACAAAAAACGTCTGAGACATACAGCGCAACTAACATAAATTGACAAGTGGTGAAATTAGGAACTAGAAATGAAAGTAAAAAATATCTTCAACGCTTTCATTAAAATATTCTTTCATAATTTATACAATGTACATTTATACTAGTAGTCCAATAGTAGTAATGATAATAATGTCCAATGTAATGAAATTTGAAGAGAGAAAAAAATAATAATTTCTCCCTGCACCACAGCGCTTTTGGGTGATTTGCGATTGTGGACAAACTTGAGTTTACACAAAAATGGGTTTGGTAAATATGGCTTCCAACTTTTTAAGCCAAACTAATATAACATTTCTTAAAACTTACAATTAAATTAGAATTTATAATATATACAAGGTATAATTTTCTTCATTCAAACTGCATACAAATAAAAATTGTTGAATACAATTTAGACATTTCTAATTATTTACATGAGGTGTAGCTGGGAATCTAACTTGACTTAATAGAAATAAACACCGCAGTTTTTTGACCAGTTGTTTGTAAATACTAGACTGGACGTAATTGACAGCCTCCGTGGTGCAGTTGGTTAGACGCCGCCTGTGAAACGAGAGGACGCGGGTTCGAGCCCCGCACCGAGACAAATGTTTGTGAGACCCAGTAAGTATTGGTCTCGGGTCTGGATGTTTGAGAGACCGAAAAGTCTCTCGTAGTTCCCGATACCCACGACACAACACTTAATTGATCTTAATGTGTGGTTGAGTGTATTTATTTATTTAATTATCAGTAATTAGCCAAAAGTTCGTCTGTGCGTTCATTTAAAAAAATGGAAGAAAAACGATTAGAGTATGTGCGTAATAGAGAAATTATTTATAATGTTAAATGTAAAGAATACAAATATGCTCACTTAAAGTAAGAAGTATAGGAACAAATAGTCAGTACCTATTTGTACTAAAGATAATAAAGTATCATACTAAGGATAACGGAGTCAGTTTTTATACAATCAAATATTAAGTTTTTGATGTTAAAATTTCAAAATACACGCGCTGTTTTAGGAATTATAATAGGAAAAGTTAACCTTGTTATTTGTCTTCAGTTAGTCTCTTTTTTGTTTTCTTTTAAAATGACACTGGTAGTAGAAATATATAAAAAAAAGACAACAAGAACAAGACATGTGCTCGAAACACGATCTTGCCTACTTTGGAATTCACACATTTTATACATAAGTATTTCTAATATGTGTACACGGCATTGTTGCTTAACATTTTTCCACAGTAAATTTATTCTCAATATGTAATCTATGTTTGTGTACAGAATTTAATCAATCACAGTATTATATAATTGATTGATGTGTGATTTAATGTTAATTGAATCATTGATTTTGACAATAAAACAGTTGCAAACTGGAATGTGATTACGAATGTGATAGTACCACAGGTTGTCACAGATAAGAACTGTTTATAATAAGCGCCAACTAGGATTGATTTCATTTAATAAAATATATTATTTATTTGTTTATATAGAGATGAGATAAAGAGTACATAAAAATCGACTCTTCCATCCCTAAAAGCTTAGTCATTGGCAGACGAGAAAACAGTCCTTTGTCAATGAAATTAAAAAAATAAAAACGTACGTGGGCCCTCTGACGACCCGTACGAACCATGTAAGATGTGCTCTTAAAGCTGAAAACACATTGTAGGTTTTTATCTTACGCATAGAGTAAAGAGTACAAAACTATGGTAAAGAGCGCGACTGATATGGTTCGTACGGGTCGTCAGAGGGCCCGCGTACGTTTTTATTTCTTTTAATTTCATTGACAAAGGACGGTTTTCTCGTCTGCCAATGACTAAACTTTTAGGGATGGAAGAATCGATTTTAATGTACTCTTTATCTCATCTCTTTATAAACAAATAAATAATATATTTTTTATTTTTATTAAAATGAAATTAATCCTAGTTGGCGCTTATTATAAACAGTCCTAAGTCTGTGATAACCTGTGGTACTAGAACATTCGAGTTTGCAACTGTTTTATTGTCAAAATCAATGATTTAATTAATATTAAATCACACATCAAACAATTATATAATACTATGATTGATTAAATTCTGTACGCAAACATAGATTACACATTGAGAATAAATTTACCGTGGAAAAATGTTAAGCAACAATGCCGTGTACACATATTAGAAATACTTATGTATAAAATGTGTGAATTCCAAAGTAGGCAAGATCGTGTTTCGAGCACACGTCTTGTTCTTGTTGTCTTTTTTTATATATATATATATTTCTACTACCAGTGTCATTTTAAAAGAAAAAAAAGAGACTACCTGAAGACAAATAACAAGGTAAACTTTTTCCTATTATAATTCCTAAAACAGCGCGTGTATTTTGAAATTTTAACATCAAATATTGAGTATATTTGATTGTATAAAAAATTACTCCGTTATCTTTAGTATGATACTTTATTATCTTTAGTACAAATAGGTACTGACTATTCGTTCCCATACTTCTTACTTTAAGTGAGCATATTTGTATTCTTTACATTTAACATTATAAATAATTTCTCTATTACGCACATACTCTAATCGTTTTTCTTCCATTTTTTAAATGAACGCACAGACGAACTTTTGGCTAATTACTGATAATTAAATAAATAAATACACTCAACAGTCACATACATAGTCCTGACCCCACATTAAGATCAATTAAGTGTTGTGTCGTGGGTATCGGGAACTACGAGAGACTTTTCGGTCTCACAAACATCCAGACCAGAGACAAATACTTGTGGGCCTCACAAACATTTGTCTCGGTGCGGGGATCGAACCCGCGGCCTCTCGTTTCACAGGCGGTGTCTAACCAACTGCGCCACGGAGGCTGACAATTACGTCCAGTCTAGTATTTACAAACAACTGGTCAAAGAACTGCGGTGTCTATTTCTATTAAGTCAAGTTAGATTTCCAGCAACACCTCATGTAAATAATTAGAAATGTCCAAATTGTATTCAACAATTTTAATTTGTATGCAGATTGAATGAAGAAAATTATACCTTGTATATATTATAAATTCTAATTTAATTGTAAGTTTTAAGAAATGTTATATTAGTTTGGCTTAAAAAGTTGGTAGCCATATTTACCAAACCCATTTTTGTGTAAACTCAAGTTAGTCCACAATCGCAAATCACCCAAAAGCGCTGTGGTGCAGGGAGAAAATATTATTGACGTGACAACGTCTTAAATTAGGTTGCGGCTGGGAGTCACTTATGAAAAAGTGTAACGCCCGGTAACGTTACGATGAGTCACCGAACGAGAGAGAGGCCCGCCGAATGCCTTGCGTCTCTCTCCCACTCAACTATGATCTAATTATAGTTGAGTGATTAATTTAATTATATTCATATCAATAAATATTCTACCGAGAAAAAGACGTTGTCACGTAAAATCTTCGCCCGTAAAACCGACTTTACAGGCAACCATTTTCTATACAAATTATGATCTTATGTCAGTCTTTTTTTTTTCTCTTTTCAAATTTCATTACATTGGACATTATTATCATTACTACTATTGGACTACTAGTATAAATGTACAATGTATAAATTATGAAAGAATATTTTAATGAAAGCGTTGAAGATATTTTTTACTTTCATTTCTAGTTCCTAATTTCACCACTTGTCAATTTATGTTAGTTGCGCTGTATGTCTCAGACGTTTTTTGTTTTTGAAGGTCATGCCCTCGAATTTCGACCGACAGTGTGCACACAACAAAAGAATCTATTGTTCAGCAGTGCGATTCACGTAACTTTTTGAAGCGCCGATCAAGTTGCGGTGCGGTTACAATTAAGTTTACGCTTTGGTACAAAATGGTATTCTTGTAAGTGTTTAGCTACGCGTGAACTGCGCGTGAGCTGCGCGTCAACTGTACGTCAGACTTGTCAAATTTGTTTGAAATTGACATATACGCGCAACTTGCGCGCAGCAGTAGAATACGCTAAAACGTTTGCGTGACGCGAACTTGACGCGAGCGTATTTGACATCGGTTGTCAAAATTACGAGAATACGAAAAGGACTGTTTTGATCGAAACTTAACCGCAACTGCACTTCAGCTGAACTTGTTAAAATACGTGAATCGCACTACAGATCGCTGTAAGACGCGTTGTTCTAGTATTTATGGCCGCTTCTTTACTCTATGCGTAAGACAAAAACCTACAATGTGTTTTCAGCTTTACCATAGTTTTGTACTCTTTACTCTATGCGTAAGACAAAAACCTACAATGTGTTTTCAGCTTAAGATTATTCTTTCAGAAAGTTATAGAATTTTTGTGAACGCAACAGTTTTCCCCACAGACTACATAGAAAGAAGTTTTCCCAGATTTCATATTGCCGATTGCGTCTTATTTTATAATAAGCATTACTTTTCTACTCCGAAACGGATTATAAAATTTAAGATGTAACAACGTCTAACAATTGTTTACAGAAATTGAAAATGTTGTTTATACGTACATTAAATATGATTACGAAATTAACATCATAAAATTGATGGCTAATTTTGTTTTTTTCATTTTCTTATATGAACACAGCATTGTACACGTTTGGTGTTGTTACTAAACGTCATTTCAAATGTGAGAAAATAACAAAGATGGCTGAAGAACAGGTGAGTACCAAAATATTGCGATTTTTGTGTGATTTTAAATGAATTCAACACAGAAGCTACGCCGAAAATGATTTTAAAGGCCTAATGGCTTAAAGTGTGTTGCAATATTTGCCATTCGCAGCCTAGTTTATGTGACTAGAAGTTGATGATTTTTGTGTTGCTATCGCGTAGTGATAGTTTTTACTATAATTTTCACAAATATTGTTACATTTTACTTGAGATGACCTACATTATGAGTATTTCACCATTCTGCAACAAAATGTTTAACACGTACGCCGGTTTCTTGGTTATATTGTGTTGTGTAGATGTCAAAATGTACCCTTGAGCCTTAGACAAGAAATCTATTACTGATTGTTTTGTTTTTTATAATGGCTTGTTAATCTCATTTTTATCATACAAACTGTTCAGGAACACCTTTAAACCCGTCCTCATCAACTAAAACTATTGTTAGAAATAAAATTATGCAGAAATTGTAGAATTCCATGAAAGGCCCAAATAGAAAACGATTTCACGTCATAAATTACAACAATGCAAAATATATTTCATAAGTTTACAGCAACCAATTTTACTAAACTCAGTTTAGTAGTAACTTATGTGAACACTGTTTAGCATCTGATATTTATATTATTAGTTTATATTAAATAGTCCCACAAATAGGGTTTCCAACAAATATTTCCAGTAATTTGGTAGAGTAAATAAAAAGTGCAGTGTGGCAAAAGCAATATGGTTAATTTAACTAGTAAACATTCTATAAAAAAAAAAACTAATGTGTTTAAAATGAAACAAAAATCCTTTGGACCATCAAGTTCAAGTGCTGATCTTTTAGTTGTAACAGGATGGCATGACTATGCTTTGGGATGCCACAATTTACGTTAATATTACTTCATAAATAATTTCAGTTCAATTTGAATTACTGGACATAATGAGACTTAACATATTATATCCAAACATTGCTTTGTATTTAATGGTGCTTTTTGGTTTGGCTAAACTCCTTGAGCGGTTGTATCGCTTGTCAACAGGCTAATGGCATGCTGGTGTAGGTATTAATCACAATAAAAAAAAGTTAATCATTCAGCATTCTATTGTTGTACTGCGAGTTTCTGTTGATGTTCATACATATGTATTCAATGGTCCCTACTTAAACTATCAAAACTGTCAAGTAGAGTATTTACATTTTCAATAGTTCATGTAGCAACCGTTGATATTTGTTTTGTAAATACTAGTGTGAAATATTACCTGATACATGTTAATGAAATGAGTGCTATAACTATGAGTTAAATAAATTTCATTTATTTTCATTTAATAATACCATTATAAGTAATCAATTATGCTCATTGACGCAATATTGCTGAATGTGCTTTTGTCCAGATGTCCAGATTTTCCCATACTTTTACGCATGTGATTAATTTTGTAGGATATATGTTATGCAAATTCAATGCAAAGTGATTATGATAAGAAAACTCAAGCACTTCTAATATATGTAACTTTCAGGAGTAGCAAAACAGTTGCCATGACCTAATTTTTATTAAAATGTTATAGAATGTTACAATAATGCAGAAACAAGAGATAGAAATGATTATAAATGCATAGTACCAAAAAAGACCGAGTTCAATGTCTCATAGTGCATAACTAACAGCTTTGTTAGTGGAGATTCAAAAAATTGTATTGTAATTTATACTGTGGTAATGTGACTTTATGTGGTGCCAGGTATCGCAATAAGCATGTTCCGACACATCTTGGAATGGAAATAAACTCTGCTGTTGGTAAAAAAGTTTGTGGTGGCCTGTTAGTATACGGACTCGACGTGACTTCCAACATGTTCACGGTGGTCGCGGGTTCGAATCCCAAGACACATCTTTGACTTTTCAGAGCCATGTGTGTTGATAGTCAATCGCCATGCATTATAACGGTGAAGGAAAACATCATGAGGAAATCTGCATACCATAGCGATTTCTATGGTATGTAAAGTCTGCCAACCAGCACTAGGCCAGTGTGGTGGACTATATGGTCTAACCACTCTTAATCGTATTCTCGATAGTAGACGCCTGTACCCTGCAGTGGAACGTATATATGTGCAATGGGATTTGAACCTGAGACCACCGTGAAGGTGTTGGCAGCCACATCTGGTCCGTTTACCAACAGGCCACCATGCACTTCTGGATTACTTATTCAAATTCTGGATTTATTATCTTCACAATTATGGAATTATTCATTGTAAAATTCAAATATTGGAATGTTTTCTTTATACAAATATAGTACCACATTAATGTGTTATTTGTACTATTCTAGAAATATTTTCAAAAGTTTGTAAGCTTTTCTTGATCATATGTAGTTTTAGTTCAAATGGATATGCAATTTACAAATGTGTCAAAGAATAGATAAACAGACTTTACAGGTTCTTTGCACTTTATATTATGTTTTAAGAAGCCATTATTTGGATTCTGCTGATAACTGCATATGTAACATCTCGTGACATGGTTAGAAGAATCTTTTCACTTCCAAAAGGTAATAATATCCAGAGTGCTTGGTGATTCACTAGCCGTCACATCCTGAAGCTATTACCCCGATGGGGGATGATTACTCACACCAGACTCGACAGCGAGTCCTTTGTCATGAGTGTATGTTTACAGAGCTTCCAATATGGCTCCTATATAATGCTTCAATTGATGCGCCGCATTTAACAACAACAAAAATAAAAAATAAATTGAATTTTAATTTTTAATTTAGTATTTCTAACCAACTAAGGTAATTGAATATCATTGTACCTAAATACTTAAGAATTTGTTTCCAGGCTGGGTGTTTGTGAGAGCAAAAATTCTCTAGTAGTTTCTGATACTCAACACGAAACTTGTATCTCAGCGTGGAGTTAGGGCTATGTATGGGACTGTTGAGTTAATACAGCAAAAAATAAAATAATATCATTTCTTACGATGTAGTCACGGAGTGTAATGGTGGGAACTTGGTGTTTGCAGGAATTGATTCAGATAGAGCTGCTATGCAAACAGCTATACGAGTCGCAGGACCCAGTGCTGCGCGACCAGGTGGAGAAGGCGGTCGTCTCTTTCCAGGTTAACACTTGTCCCTTCTAATTCAATATTATTATCAATATTTACATTTACTAATTTAACTGATCTTTTCAACATCTGATATGCTATGGTTCATCCCAGAACGCGAGACACTTGCGTAGGCCAATAATTTAATTCAACACTCGGGCCGCTCTACCGCTCCTGTCACCAGCATTATAAGGCCTCCGGAAATCTAACTCACAAAGAGAAACACAGCTCTCCGTAAGGAAGTGGTACCACCTCGGTCACACTGACTCCTAAATATTGCATATTGCAAACCTTGTTGCAGTGTGGCTTTAGCTGTTTATAATAATAGGTAAAATTGGGGGATGTGAAACAAGAGTATGCTGGTGATTAATGAGGTTGTCTGGAAGAGATCCCTAAGCATTAAGGCCGCCCATTGTAATACCATAATTCTTTGTCTGATTTAGTGTTTGTTCTTGTATTTGGTTTACAATAAAGAGTGTTGTATTGTATTGTATTGTGATGCGTGGTGGTGTGGTGTGGGCAGGAGTCGCCGGACACGCTGAGCAAGTGCCAGGCGCTGCTGGAGCGCGCCGACTCCAGCTACTCGCAGCTGCTCGCCGCCACCACGCTCGCCAAGCTAGTCAGCAAGTATGACGCCTCACACGCACCACACAACATTAATCCGATTTGCATTACTATCACATACATCACGCAAACATTTTATAATAACACGATATCCTTATTCAATTAAATTAAGCTTGATAACTGTATTACTGTGCTGGTCTGTTGGTAAACGGACCAGATTGCCAACATGTTCACGGTGGTCGCGGGTTCTAATCCCAGGGCGCTGACTTTTCGGAGTCATGTTTGTATTGATAGTCAATCACCATGCAGTATAACGTTGAAGGAAAACATTGTGAGTAAACCTGCATAACATGGCGATTTGTAAGAATTTCTATGATATGTAAAGTTCGCTAACCGGCTGCAGGCCGGTGTGGTAGATTATATGGCCTAACCACTCTCAATGGTACTCTCCACTGGAGAGCAGGCCCGTGCCCTGCAGTGGGACGTATATGGTCTGATACACAACTATATTATTATGCGGAAAGTTTTGTAATGTTAATAATTGATTTTGGATATTATTTTAATCTCTGGGAAACAGACAGAAATTAACTAATACACACAATTATATGGGTTCAATAACGTTTTAATAATGTTACCATATAGCCGAGATATTTTGTGTGATAGTCAAAATACAAAGAGATAAATGTATGGTGTCTCGCACAGGTCCACAGCGAGTTTATCCACACAGCAGCGGCTCGACATACGGAACTACATACTCAACTATCTCGCCACCAGGCCCAAATTAGCTAACTTTGTCGTACAGGTGAGCAGAATTAACTTTTAAAATTATTTCCAACAAAGAAACATTTGTTAGGTGTTTATTGTTTCTTGTAGCTTGTAAAAAATATTTGCATCATGTAATTACCCGTATAAAATGTATTCTTTGAAATTATAAATTTAAATTAACATGTTATATTATTATAGTTCTATTATCAATAATTTTTAGATTTTTTCTCAATGATAGTAAAATACCCCATTCATTGAAAACGCGCATTATTCAAGTGTGTGCTCAGATGAAATTTGAAATGAAATGTATAGAGGAGAACTTCTTTTGACGGGGAGAGATGCCGGACTTATAGCGCCATTAAACAATAATGATATATTTTGCAGGCGCTGGTCACCTTATTCGCCAGGATCACAAAACTCAGCTGGTTCGACACCATCAAAGATGAATACGAGTTTCAAAATGTTATAAATGATATATCTAATTTTCTAAGGGTAAGTTTATACACATGTAAAAAAAGTTAATCTGTTTATACTGTATAGCCATTGCAATGACTTCAATTTCGAATAATGATGATGTATTTTCTGGTTGTTTCGAAGAAAAAACATCATCGCTCAAAGGCTACAGCTATATGAAAGCCAATTGATTCACCAATGTCTGTTTTTGGTTTTTATGTTGATGTTTTTGTATGTTATTTCTTGTGTAGTGTAAAAAATTATATGTATTGTTATTATTTTGTTTTGTAAGAATCAAGAGCTATGCACGGTGGGCGTGCAGCTGCTGTCGCAGCTGGTGGTGGAGATGAACCAGGTGTCCGAGGCCGACGCCAACCGCTCGCTCGCCAAGCACAGGAAAATTGCCTCCTCGTTCAGGTACCCACACCAGTGTTACATCACAGCCTGTACAAAAACATGTGTTATGAACCAGGAGTCCAGGTTACCAAATGTATTTTTTAAAAGTGCACAATTAATACTTAAAATATGGTGTCAAAATGATATTCTAACATCCTGTGATCGCTGAGTACTACTGTCTGATCGTCACAGTATGTGTTAATACAATTTTTTTCTTTCTTTCTTTCTTATGCTAAAAACCAACGTGTGCGTGGGTCGTTATCAATGTATTGAGTCACTACTAGCATTGGTTGAAGGCAGTTGTCGATGTGTTGCAGAGACACACAGCTGTTCGAGATGTTCCGTCTGTCGTGCTCGCTGCTGGGCGCGCTGCGTGAGAAGGCGGCGGGCGTGGGCGAGGCGGGCGCGGCCGACGAGCGCCAGCAGGCGCTGGTGGGCGCGCTGCTCAAGCTGGCGCACAACTGCCTCACCTTCGACTTCATCGGCACCTCCAGCGACGAGTCCTCCGATGACCTCTGCACCGTGCAGGTACGTGCGTGCGTGTGTGTGTGCGTGTGTGTGCGTGTACGTGTGTGTGCGTGTGCGTGCTTGTGTGTGCGTGCGTACAATGCTACAGTGTGCGTGCGGTCGGTTGCAGATCCCGACGTCGTGGCGGCCGACGTTTCTGGAGCCGGCGACACTGGAGCTGTTCTTCGAGCTGTACCACGTGCTGGGCGGCTCGCTGGCGAGCCTGGCGCTGGCGTGCTTCGTGCAGCTGGCCTCGGTGCGCCGCTCGCTCTTCAGCAACAACGAGCGCTCCAAGTTCCTCAACAGGCTCGCCGCCGGCGTGCTGCGCATACTCGAGACCATGCAGGTCACAATAATGTATTCACTGATTAAACTCATTGATTGACTGCTCCAAAAAAATGTGCATTGTTATCGAGTTATATGTGGATTTATTTATCTTGAATAGCCAATTATGGAAACATTAAATTGAAAATAGCAGAAATGTGAGTTTCAAATGTATATTGTGTTGTGTCCAGGGCCTGACGGACCCGGCCAACTACCACGAGTTCTGCCGGCTGCTGGCGCGACTCAAGTCCAACTACCAGCTGGGTGAGTTGGTGATGGTGGACAACTACCCGCGCCTGATCGCGCTCATCGCCAAGTTCACCGTGCAGAGTCTGCAGGTAATATCACGATTCTCTGAGGTTTTATAATCAAGTATTTACAGGTGGTAGGTCTCTTATATGTTAGAGGCCGCCTGGGTAAGTACCACCGTAATTTCTATTTCTCCCACCAATTAGCAATGTAAATGCACTGTTGTGTTACGGTTTTAAGGATATTGTAGCCAGAATAAATATTGTCCAGTATATATATATATATAATGAAACTTAACATCTTATCTTAGGATGGTGAGTGCAGTGGAATGCCAAGCGTTGCTTTGTATCCCATGGTGTTGTGTGATTTTGCTACTGTACATGAGCGATCTTATCGCTTACTATCAGGCGAATAGCATGCTCGTCTCCTAGTATAATGTTGCATTGTATTTAAATTATTGTACAGTATATAATACTTTATGACAAGAACTTGTAGTGTAAGGAGTAAGGAGTGTATGGTGGTTACAGATCTGGCAGTTCTCTCCGAACTCGGTGCACTATCTGCTGTCGCTGTGGCAGCGCATGGTGGCGTCGGTGCCGTACGTGAAGGCCACGGAGCCGCACCTGCTGGAGACCTACGCGCCCGGGGTCGCAGCCGCATACATCTTCTCTAGGCTTGACTCTGTCTCCTGCGTCGTTAGGTGCTGCACCCTTTATACCCCTAGTAACATAACTTTATTCATACTATATACTTTATTTATACCAAATCATGTGTTATAATATAACTAGGTGATTAACAATTATTGAAGCGTAACAACCCCTTAAATGCTAGTTCCGCATGCACAAAATGGAACAAAATAGGTAACTCACATAATATGTAATTTTTTTTAATGCATTTTGGGGCGCAAGCTCACTTTATTCTCTTGCAGTGCAACCTGTTCCAATATCAAAGCATATAGATTTACGTAACTGCAGTGGCAGTGAGTGATGTACAAAAGAACACAAAACCGTTAGGGTAAACAAAATCTTTTATAAAGATTGCGTTTTAGCACATGTAGTGTTAGAAGTTGTCCAGGGCAGACAAGGTGATGTGTATGTCTGGTCGGGTTCAGGGACGGTCTGGAGGACCCGCTGGACGACGTGGGCACGGTGCAGCAGCAGCTGGAGCAGCTGTCGGTGGTGGGGCGCTGCGAGTACGCCAAGACGTGCCAGCTGCTCGTCGCGCACTTCGACCGCGCCGCCGCCGCGTACTCCGTCGAGACGCAGCCGCAGCAGATACTCGTGCTGCAGGGTAACCCAACACCTCATACTCAATACACTCTGTATAACAACACAACCAACCGTTCTGGTGTTGTAGCCCGGCGATGATTAGTTATCAAGTGACCCGAATCACGTCTGCTCGTTTACCTTCTAAATTAAATTAAAATGAAATTAATTGATCGAACCTATTAAGATGTTCTACATAATTGAGATTCAAACATATTTTTAAATTTACCACCCGGTTTGGAAAGTGATTTTCACTAGAAAAGAATGGGCAGGAATCTAAGTTTACAATTTAGTGATTATTCCAAAAAATACAAGTGGTTTAAATTCCAATTGATACGCCACGACGACCTTAGCCTTAAACCGTAAAATAATATGAGTAGTCCATCGGTTCAATATCGAGCTCTAAGGCTGATTTTAGAGTAACGCTGAATGCGCGCTGATTGTCGGCGCTGACAGCTCAAAAACGCTCCTTAGAAGCTCATGTTTTCTCAATATTATATATCAGCGCTGACGGTCTACGCGCGGTCAGCGTGCGGTCAGCGTGACTCTAAAATTAGCCTAAGGCTTTATGTTTTCCCAGGTCAGCTGACATGGCTGGTGTACATAATCGGCGCGGCGATCGGCGGGCGCGCGTCCGTCAACACGTGCGACGAGAACGACGCCATGGACGGCGAGCTCGTGTGCCGCGTGCTGCAGCTCATGGACCTCACCGACTCGCGACTAGCCAGGGTCAATATCACCTTTATGTACTACGAGCATTGGACGAGAATTCTGAAAAAAGATTAAATAACGGGCTACTCAATAATTACTGAACAAGGGCCAGGTGAAAACCCTGAACCGACGAGAATGCATGAATAGGTTGATGAAAGTAGATAATGCGGAAGTAATATGTCAGGATAGAGCAAAATGACGGTCTATAGTCTCTACCTATCCCAATGGGATACAGGCGTGACGATTATGTATGTATGTATAAGGGGCAACTTGATTTATCACGTTGCCTGAGCATATTATCTTTATTTTAAATAAATAACACATCTGGCGTGTGATGACCGCATATTTGTAGAGATTTGAAACACAAAATGTGTGATGGCCGCAGTCGACCAGCTAACTTTATAATCATAGATATAGGTAAATGATAAAGTGATGTTAATATTCAGGGTGGGTGCGAGAAGCTGGAGCTGGCGATGATCTCGTTCTTCGAGCAGTTCCGCAAGATCTACCTGGGCGAGCAGGTGCAGAAGAACAGCAAGGTGTACCGCCGCCTCAGCGAGGTGCTCGGCCTCAACGACGAGAGCCAGCTGCTCAGCGTGCTCATGAGGAAGATGTGAGTTGCTAAGAATTACCATTCCTCTCGTGTTTTAGACGTACGCCATGTTTGCCGGCCCGTCGCGTCCATGCACGTATATGGTTGAATGGAATTTCCCTATCCACTTAATAGTCATACTTGATTTACATTTCCGAGTTTTTATTCAGTATAGTAATCAAAAAGCAAACTAAGACTTGTGTTTATAAGTTAACATTTAGGAAAAAGTGGGCCTAGGCTCCAGGGTCTAGGCCCTAAAAAGCTACATGACGTAGTAATTTGAGAAGAAAATTGTTTCAGACAAATTGAAACTAAAAGAATGATCTCCAGTTCTCGTTATAATTTTTAAACGATGAGGTGAATATTGAGTACCTAGCGCTGATTGGTGTGTTGTTGCAGCATCACCAACCTGAAGTACTGGGGCGGGTCGGAGCAGATCATCGTGAAGACGCTGGGGCTGCTGAGCGACCTGAGCGGCGGCTACTCATGCGTCAGGAAACTTGTCAAGCTCGAGGAGGTGCAGTTCATGCTCACGCACCACACGGTGAGAACCATCAGCAGTGTCCTACTGCTGGAGATAATTAGCTCTTTCAACAATACAAAGAAGAATCATTGCAAAAAAAAATTAGTATTTATTTTGATAATTGGAAAGTTTCATTATGAGATTAGATGCATTTTGGGTTTGCATAATATTAGGTTACAATATATTAGCGCTAATTTATTTGCACAGCATAATGACTGCACTGCACCTGATGGTGAGCGCAAATGCCGTCCAGGCAGAGTATTGAATGTCATCAGACAGGAGACCCATGTCATTCGATACTATTATGCTGGCCTGCTAAGATGCCTCTTCATACTAAGGCAGATGTACCCAGGATTATACGAAAGGCGCGTGACTGCAAATATGATGACGATATATTTTTTTGTATTTAGGCGGAGCACTTTCCGTTCCTGGGCATCTCTGGCGTGGGCGCGGCGGAGATGCGGTGCCGCAGCATGCTATACACGGCGCTGGGCCGCCTGCTCATGGTGGACCTCGGCGAGGACGAGGAGCGCTTCCACCAGTTCATGATGCCGCTCACCGGTACGCACAAACACACACGTATGCGCGCACGCACACGCGGTCGCACGCAACAGAAACGTATACGCACACACGCGCACGTTTTAAACACCCACAATTTTTTGAATGACCTCATATTATGAAATGCTCCATGTACGCAACTTCACAAGTTTTATTAGTTTTTATCATGTTTAAACAATGTTTAACATTGCACCTTAGCTATAACCGCTTTCAAAGTGTATGACGGTCTCTGTAATGTTGCATACGTTTCGATTGCAGCGGCGTTCGAGAGCATCGTGGGCTTGCTGGGCCCGCCGGAGAGTCCGATGTTCGCGTCGGAGGATGCCAAGAAGACGCTCATAGGGCTGGCCAGGGACCTGCGCGGGTTGGCCTTCGCCTTCAACACCAAGACCACATACATCATGCTGTTCGACTGGATGTGAGTACTATATTGATATTTTATTTATACTTCTATACAAATACATAAGGCTGAAGAGTTTGTTTGTTTGTTGCCTCTAATCTCAGGAACTGCTGGTTCGAATTAAATAATTATTTTTATGTTGGATAGCTCATTTATCGAGGATTGCTATGGGGTATATATCATCACCTTTAGGTCATAACCTAAAGGAGGGAAGCAGTAGTGAAAAATCTAGCAAATACCGGGAATTTTATTCGTTTTTCGTAGTCCGATTTGAATCAATCAATTCGAATTGATAGCCGGAATTGAACATTTTGGCCGCCGGACCAAAGTTAGTATCAGATAAATAAATAAACAAAATCCATATATTATGTTACCCACGTAGTGACATTATCTTCCCTCTCGCTCTACCCGCTTCGCGCTTGCGCACCTGTCCAACGGGCAAAGATATTGTCCGTAGTATCTGTTGATCGGAGTGCTGATATCCGTGTGATGGTGTGGTGTCTCGTGGTGCGCAGCTACCCGGTGTACCTGAAGGTGCTGTGCCGCGGCGTGGAGGTGTGGTTCTCGGAGCCGGCGCTCAGCACGCCCGTGCTCAAGCTCACGGCCGAGCTCGCGCAGAACCGCAACCAGCGCCTGCAGTTCGACGTCAGCTCGCCCAACGGCATCCTGCTCTTCCGCGAGCTCTCCGACATCATCTGCGCATACGGTAACGCTGACGCGCCATCCGTACACACGCACACACACGCACGCACGCGCACACACATACACACCGCTCTACTGCAATCAACTGAAATACTGTACTGTACTGTATCAGTCCATATACGGCCCACTGCAGGGCACGGGCCTCCTCTGCAATCGAGAATACGATTGAGAGTGGTTAGGACGTATAGTGTAATGTACTAATTACTTCAATCCGAAACACAACGACGCATTTACACTGCTGTTTGGCGGGAGAAATAGACATTGCGGTGATTCATACCAAGAGACCTCTCACATAAAAGAGACCTAACACCAGTGAAGTAGTTAAAAGTATTGCATCAAAAATGTGACCCAAACACATGAAACACACGGGGTGCTTTAAACATTAATAGAAATCAAATAAAAATTGTTATATGATGTGTAGTCTATTTTAGTATAAAACGTCATGTCAAAACGTCAAGGTGTGATTCATGTTAAATGTGTAAAATGTTTGCAGGCAGCAGAATACTGACGATAGACGTGGACAAGAAGCAGCTGTACCCCATGAAGCTGAAGGGCATCTCCATCTGCTTCTCCATCCTCAAGGCGGCGCTCTGCGGCAACTACGCCAACTTCGGCGTCTTCAGGTAGAACATCATCAACATATTCAATTCAACAAAATAAAAAATATTCCTACGGTTTCTATAAGAGATCAATTTCAATTGTATTACCAGATGCAACCCATATATTTATCTTAAATAATGTTTTTTGGGTGAACAGAAGGATTTTATCAGCGACTAGTAATTTTTATTCAACATATGGCTTTCCATTGAGTTTCAATAGTTGCTGTCGTGTTAATTATACTACAACTTATTGGTGTCCTACTGGTCTTTGTGGGAGTAGGAGAACAAAGAACCGGAAACCAGGTATATAATAATATGCTGTGACTTAATGTTGTAATAATGTTGCAGGTTGTACGGCGACAAGGCGCTGGACAACGCGCTCAACATGTTCGTGAAGCTGCTGCTCAGCATACCGCAGAGCGACCTATTGGTTAGTCGTATTATACATCTTACAAGCTGTGGGCACGCGCCTTAGATATTTGCGTACAGTGACAACATTCTTGTTCGTTAAACTATGCTAGCTAGGGTGCTCGAGATCAGTAATTGTTGTAAGCACCCTACGCTTTGTAACAATAAAATGAATTTATAAACATACAAGTGAAGCTAATATAAAGCGTGTAAAAAACGCATCTATTGCGTAATTGATTGTCGGCATATAACGTAGTACACGAGGTGTATGTGTATGTGTGTGTGTTGGTGCAGGACTACCCGAAGCTGTCGCAGACGTACTACGTGCTGCTGGAGCGCCTGGCGCAGGACCACATGGCGTTCCTGGCCTCGCTGCAGCCCGACGCCACGCTCTACATCCTCGGCTCCATCTCCGAGGGACTCACCGCGCTCGGTACGCACTCACCACCCCCACCCCCACCCCCCATCCTAACTACCATATATTCATCATCTATCAATAAGACAATAATATCTCTGCCATACCGATTTTAGGATTTGCCTTCACTACCATAAGATAAATAATATATTTATCTAAAATAATATTATAAAGACAAAAGATTTTATCATTAGAATCCTACATTATCTCTGGTGAACATAGGCGACAGAGTATTTTAAAAAAAGTGTATCTGTGGAGCCGGGCCGGGCCAGTAGTTGTATATATAAAAAGTATTTTTGGTTTAGTATTTCTATGATTATAGTTTATCGTTATTTTATGCATGTTTAATATTATAGCTAAAATTCAGCTGTATCAAACAATATTGTTATAAAATGAAATAACTGTATTAAAATAATATGAATGTTGCAGACACGAGCGTGTGCACGGGCTGCTGCGCGACGCTCGACCACATCGTCACATATTTATTTAAACAATTAGTACAGAAAAGTGAGTATTCATATCAGACTATATTATCATGGCCATTCGGTTTCTTTGGTTGAATTGTTATTTCTTTATATTTTGAGTTGAATAGAAATTTATCGTCATTAGCAATAGGAAGTTTACCGCTTAATATAGGTTTGTTGAGGGAACCCTATATCCAGCGATTCCGAAATTTCCAGTATGTAAGAACAATAGCAAAAATATTATGATAATAACATGTGTACGTAATGTTGCGTGTTGCAGCGACGAACAAGGTGTCGAACCCGCGCCAGGCGCCGCCCGAGACCAGCAACATGTTCATCGAGGTGCTGCAGCGGCGGCCAGAGATCATGCAGCAGCTGCTCGCCACGGTAACACACACACACACACACACACACACACACACACACACACACACACACACACACACACACACACACACACACACACACACACACACACACACACACACACACACACACACACACACACACACACACACACACACACACACACACACACACTCTTTTTAATACACATAGCACATAACTCCGTACTACCTAGTGTCCGATACATTACTGTTGATCACGACTCGTCGACGTCACGACAGCGTCTCGTCAGCCCTCCCGTTTCTCCCGCTGTCTTACAAGACTGACACTAGGAGTATTTTGCCCCTATAAAAGTTTAATTGTGTGTTTGTGTGTCGTCTAGAGTGTGGTATCGTGAGTCGTTTTTTTTAAAGGATGGCGAGAGCGACAATGCATTTGCACTGCTGTCTGACGGGAGAAATAGATTATCTATAGAAATAAAAATAGATTGACATTGCGGTGGTACATACCAGGCGGTCTCTCACATATGAAAGACCTACCACCAGTAATTACTAACAGTGTATGTGTGGCTTGCAGGTGCTGAACGTGATAATGTTCGAGGAGTGCTGCAACCAGTGGTCGATGTCGCGGCCGCTGCTGGGGCTGATCCTGCTCAACGAGGAGCAGTTCGGTCGCATCCGCGCGGCGCTGCTGGCGCGCCAGCCCGCCGACAAGCAGGCGCAGCTCGCGCACTGGTTCCAGGGCCTCATGGCCGGCATCGAGCCCAACCTGCTCACCAAGAACAGAGACAGGTATGCACGCACGTACGCACGTACACCATTTGCCCATATAGTTTTTTCTTTAAATAATTATTGTCATATCTATGTCGTGATTAAAATTTAAAACGCATGCACTACATGGAGGATTTGTTTCTGTCGGGCAGGTTCACGCAGAACTTGTCGATATTCCGGCGGGACATCAACGACCTGCTGAAGGGCGCGTCGGTGAACGCGGGCGGCTCCGTCAACGACATGATGACGTCGTAAGGCGCGGCTGCACCTCCACGCACGCCGCCAATGACAATCATAGTGATATGTGTCCGTTAGAGTTGTTGTCCATCTAGCTGTCCCACTGTAGGGTCGTGGACGATTCTAGACTAGTAGTTACTGCCTCACTTTACAACGTGGCGGAATGAGGCCGAGTTATTCGTGAGGGATGATGCGATCCGCGGGACGCAGGGATCCTTGTAAATACTGTTAAATGTTTAGCCCGCGCCACTCGGGCCTTTAATGTGACGAACGTTTGCTCCAACGTGTTGGGTCAAACAGTGGAAGGACATTTTTTTGTTATGTGATCGTAGGCGATTCTAGAATATGTAAGTTAAATAATATTTAATATTAATCTGTCCAAGCAGCTCTGTCTATCTCGGAACGTTTTTTAGTTTCGGGTATATTCCTATGTTGTGTGTGTCAGTGTTAGAGACGAGCGGCGCGTACTCCGCCGCGCTCAGAGCCGCGCCTCACCTACTCTACTAAATTATTGTACATATCCAACGTGTTGACGACCGTTATGGCTTTGCATATTTACTCTCCTAGATGTTACAGTTCAAATATAGCATTATTTCCTTATGTTATTGTTAAACCAATCTTACATTGTATTTCAAAAGAAGTCACACACAAGTGGTTAACTTATCTAATGTAATAAATAAGTACTGTGAGTAGTTATGCTCGGTGTGGCGGCAGTGGTGGAGTGTCCGCGCCGCGTATCATTGCATTGATACTTCGGTACCGGAGCGACGCGATGGACTGGAGATAGAAAATGACGGACATATAGAGTGTTGTGTGTGCGAGAAGAGATAGAGACAGAATGCTGCATTACTGCGCCGGCGCGGCTCGCAGTTGCTACAACTCTCCACCAGCAATGGAGAGGTCATCCATACACTTGCATATCCCCACGCCAAGGAAAACATCTTAATGACAGTAAGTACTGAGTATATAATATTATAATATCGTCAACATGTTATAGTTTCAATTACTGAACAAAAATTATGTCTCCTGAATATCCATTAGATGTTCTAGGGTCCACGTAACTTAGTAGCTAGTAGCTACAGTACTGCAATAAATGCTAGTTTAAGTATACGAGAAATCACAACTAGTCTGTATTAAGTTGAAAGGATATCGTGGAGGGCAACATTAATTTACTAAATGTTTGAGACTATGCGTAAGGACAGATATTGAAACGTGACACACAATGTGATCGACACTGCTCAAAATGTTGTCGTAATTGTCGCAATAACCAATGTGGCAGTGTACATATCCTTACCGCACTCGATCAACAAATTAATGTGGCGATAGATTATATTCACTATCACTGGCTATCACTCTCTGACACGTAAATACGTCGTGTCGGAATACAGAGTAATACCCAAGAATTCGAGCCGTTTAGGGTGTAGCATCGCGACAACAATGCTGTTTTGGAAAGTACGTCATATTTCAGTATTTTAATAATAATTTTAATAGTTGCGTCTATAAATGGATGTTAAATGATAAACATTCAGTGATGAAGACGCAATCAAATATGAACGAAATATATTACCATTCGTAGAAATTTAAGACGCTATATTGTTATACCATCAAGTGTGAAAAACGGAGAACCATCTGTTAAACAATCTATTCATTGGAATATTGGTCGGAGTAGAACTTATACATGGCATATGTATTTATGCGAAACAGTTTTGATGGAATGGAACTGCAGCATAAAGTTATGAGGCTGCGTTATCTTATGTTTAATTAATGCTACGATTTTACATATTTAATATCAATCCATATATACTGATGGTATTTCTTTTGTGTTATCTCGTGATGAAATCTTAATAAATAACTATAAAAATATTAAATTTCAAAATATATGTAATGAAAGTTCTTGTGCTGCAATAAAATCACTTTGTATATTTTAGCGAGATATAGCGTCTTTCACTTCTGTAATATTTTTTGTTTTGTGTCTACAAATGTATGTTGTTTAAATATAGTTTTATTTTTAAATAATGAATTTTGTTAATGTGTTAATTCCTTGTATTGTTTAATAATTTATGTATTATTATTGTTAAATATAATAATATGAGTACAGATTGTCGGCATCACAGGCTAACACAGCGTTAATGTGATATAAATAACAACTATTTAATGAATGAACGGGTAGTGATGTGAGTGCCATTGACCATTGTGATCCAAGTATTTTCTCAAATTATTTTATTTTTAACAGATTGTTTACTAAGAAGGAGGTGCGACAATAACTTGACGTACAAAAAATATGGGATTAAACAATTTTTTTTAGATAATTTAATATTAGCTGCATTACTTTGATAGGTATGTGTTGACACGCAAGTGGTTGCCACAAAACAAAAGCAACATACAGTCGAATTGAGAACCTCCTCCTTTTTTTGAAGTCGGTTAAAAATACCTAATATTCATACAGATTTGACAAATAAATGTAAAATAACACTTGGATCACCTTGGTTCCACCATCATGAACTGGATCAATGGCGTTTGAAATATAATATATGTGGAAACAGAAATGTGCAAGGGATGGACACAAACTACAGGCTAACAGACTCTCGGTGGCATCGCTACCTTCCTAGGGCTTTGGAGGCCCCCAGAATTTTATCATGTCGTCCGTTAATATTTGGTATTTTTATTGTAATACTTTTATTAGCCACGGTGTTGTTGAATAAGTAAGGGTTACATTACTTAAACTAGTATGTATATATTATATCCTACAATAAATGTCTATCCTTCTCTTCCAAATCTAAGATGAAATTCTGGGTACTTGTAAGTTTGCATGATAGTGTATTATAAGTATAGAAATTAGTAAAATTAATATGTATTGGTATATTAATCGTCTACAGTCGTCCTGAGGGACTGGCTATTCGGATATATTGGGATGATGAAAGTGTCACTAGTTAGTGAGTGCCTCCAACGGCTTAGCTTTCAAGCATAATATGAATGTGGAAGGCGACGGGCGCTGCGGCGAGCCGCGCCGCTCGCTCACACTACAAACACACAGCTCCGACTGTAAATATAATGCCATTTGTACAAACGTTTTTATTTGTTTTATTATCACCCTGGATCCAACCTTAATTAATCATCTTACTTTTTCTGCTTCATAACAAGGCTAGATGCTTGGTTGTCAATGCTAATCCCAATCAGTGAAATCTGTAATTTGTGATGGTACATCTATGGTTCAATCACTATTGCTTTAAAATTTTACACGTGTCCAGTATTTTAAAAAGAGGTGTCCAGAGCGACAGTGTGAGATGATTAATTTCTAGTATTTTCGAGTCGAGTGAGAAATACTACGCATTCGCATACTGTACTGTTGGTGCTTCATATGATTGATTTAAGACGGGTTAGGTGAATCGTTTTTTTTTTACATCAACTCTACAAATATAACAAATCAGATTGAGGACAGTTCCATCGTTTTATTGTAAATGCATGAGTTCACACACTCTTAGCGAGCTCCTGTGCCTTGAGCACGACGTCCTCGATGGTGCCCACCATGTAGAACGCCGCCTCGGGAATGTTGTCCATCTCGCCCGCCAGAATCTGCCGCAACAACGCTCATAATACTTCTACTGGAATCTATTCACTTATCTACTAAATTGATTTTATTCTACATATTGTTTATGGTCAAGGAAGTTCTATTAGATATTTCTTTTATTAGACAGCAAAGTTAAAATAACACAATGAACTAAGAATCATGCTTGGATTGATTGAGATGATATTTCAGTACTTAATCGCAATGGAAAGGCAATTGTGACTTCAAGAAAAATCGTACTTTTTTGAATCCCTTGATAGTGTCTTCGAGTTTGACTAATTTCCCAGGATGGCCGGTGAACACTTCCGCCACCTGCCACACAAATTCCATATATTCTACTATCTACTGAGAGTTGAGACAAACTGTATTTAGATTTATAACTGCCCACTGGCTTGAGGTTTCAAGGGGCACAAACTATAAAGTTTTAAGATCGGATGAAAAATATTCAGCTATATTCAATAACATTCACTACTTGTATATGTTTTGATATACTATGCTGATTGTAATTAACAAACTACCCAATTACGACACAAACAACGTATCTTTCACCTATCCAGCCCAAGAAATCGTTAAGCATTTTATATTTTTTGTCAATAGATATCTATTTTTTTTACTTAGAAAAGAAAAGCATCTCCGTAACCATTATCTAATGACTATTATACCTAAGCATTAATGTAGGAAATATTTAAAGAAAAATAAGAAACATGTTACTTGAAAGGGTTGGGAGAGGAAGCGCTGTATTTTGCGAGCTCTAGCCACGGTCATCTTGTCGTCTTCAGACAGTTCATCCATGCCCAGGATGGCGATGATGTCTTGCAGTGACTTGTAGTCCTACCGATAAATAACATCAACGAAGGAATCTTTTAGAATGATAACAATAGCGTGATGAATATACGTCACACATTGTTATGTCGACTTACGTCTACGCACAAGTTTTAGGTAGGTAGATGATATTTTTCGTTGAACGTCTTGGAGGCACGCCAATTACGAAACCATTTTTATGGCGTAAGAGTGATACAATTTTAAACATATAAGAGGCGGTTCTCATGAAAGAAAGTAATTGAAGCCGTTTATAAAAACGGTAAGATTTGATTTATATTTATTGCGTCGTTCCGGTAAATCTGAAACCGGGCATCTGATGGTAATTGACTGCGATCGATTGTTTTCATCATATTGCGTACAAACATAAATAACATTAAAATAAAACACTTTTATAAAAATAATAGGTATTAAAGAACTTGTAATATGAGGCAAATATTCTGTATCAGCCCGAATAGGTCCCACTGTAGGGCACGGGCCTCCACTACAACCGAAAGTACGATTGAAAGGGATTAGGCCTTATATTTCACCACGCTGGCTTAGTGCGGGTTGGCGGACTTTACGTACCCTAAAAATTCTTACAAATCCGGAATCCCTATGGTATGCATAATTCAGGTAACCTCACGATGTTTTACCTCCCAAATATACTACGCAGTGATTGACTACCAATACACACATGAATTCGAAAAGTTAAAGGTGTGTCCTGGGATTTGAACCCGCGACCACAGTGAGCATTATAGATAATACACTATATGTATAGGACAGTGAGCATGTTGGCTGCCCTATTAGGTGCGTTGCCAACAGGCCACCACGCACTATAAATAGGCAAATATTAGTTGGTATTTTAAAAAAGGAGTGGTGACATCTTCCCCTATCTTATAAACATGCACAATGTAACGCATAATAGGACTAGTGACGTCACTATTTTCATCTTTACAAATTTTACACCTTTTCCTCCTTTTACAAGATTTTAAACTTTTCTTACTTATTCTGAATGATTTTTCATCATACTTTGTTTATTAAGTTTTGTATATGGATACCTATCGGTAAATACAATAAAAAAATGGAGTCAAATATCCTATTAATTAATGCCGCATCTGAAAAACTGATTATACATGTATTACGCGCCTGTTAAAATGGGAGAAGATAAAGCCAAAAGGACGGGAGGCCGAAAGTAGCATCAGGCCTCCGGAAATCTTACACACCAAATGAAACACAACAAGTTTGGGTTTCCGTGAATCAGAGGCCACCTTCTCTGTGTAGCCGGTCCATTCCTAATATACTTTGGTTTACTACACTATGACTTCCTCTCCATCTGATTGCTGAAAATGGGCCTCCACCAAAGTTCTCCACACCGACCTGTTGGAAGGGTATGGTTCTACCGCGTAGTATTAATAAACAGCAGCAAGCATGTGTAGTGTGTGTGTACCTGCAGTATCTTCTGCACGCCGCGCGCGACGGCGTAGTGCTCGAGGCCGATGATGTGCGGGTCCATGACGCGCGAGGTGGAGTCGAGCGGGTCGACGGCGGGGTACACGCCCAGCTCGGCGATGGCGCGCGACAGCACCGTGGTGGCGTCCAGGTGCGCGAAAGTCGTGGCCGGCGCCGGGTCCGTCAGGTCGTCCGCCGGCACGTACACCGCCTGCACCATCACACATCATGCTGCAACACTTGGCAAGGGCAATGCCAATTAGCAAGAAACAAAGGCCATAGGACAATAAGGGTATTAAAATTACTGCACCGCCAACACACACACACATACTACACCTCAAGGCGAGTGCAATGCCGACTAAATGAGAATCAAATAAGATTATTTAAATGTGCAAATTTCAATTCTCTATCTAATTTGGTTTTACATTAAATGGAACCGAAATAAAATATAATATTTTCCTCGAAAACTTTTATATGCATTTAATTGTCCTAATGAAATTTGCAGAATTAAAAAATCTTATTAGTACCAACAAATTGTCAAAAGATCATTCGGACATCATTCATTCATTAGTTTCTTCGTGCCACGGCGAAAAGACAGACATCTTTTAATGTAATAAGTACCTACCTACTTATAATTAATTAAGTACAAGTTGAACCCTTTTATCTTGTTAATGCTGAACCTAGCAGTTAGCACCGCACCTGCACGCTGGTGATGGAACCGGTCTTGGTGGTGGTGATGCGCTCCTGCATGGTGCCCATATCCGTGGCCAGCGTGGGCTGATACCCCACCGCCGACGGAATACGCCCCAGCAACGCAGACACCTGGCGAACAATGAAGTCTCTAACTTAAAGTATCGTGTATACTAGTAAAGGGAAATATTGCTATTTCAAATTAACATACCCATCTTGTTATTTTGTAAGCTTTAGCATGCTCTATATTACTGCTATTGCTAATTGCATTAGCATGCTCTATATTAATTGCCCCACTCAACATTTGTGAACAAAATAACCGACCAAGTATTATGATCAGTTTTCGCATCTAAAATTACACACACAAAATTGACTGTTCAGTTTCTTCTTTAAATGGGTTTGTAAAACTCAATCCTTCATAGATAACACTAGATCGTATAAAAATATCGATCGGCATTGTGAATCACAATCGCAATTCGCAAAATTTAGCTTATTTATTTATATAAATAAGCTAAATTTTGCGAATAATTATATATGCGAACTTGAGAAATATTATTACCTACTTCACTTGCTATTTGTTGTGCTATTGCTATTTATACTAATAAACTTTAACTGAAATGACCACTTATGAAGATATGGTTAGTTTGAGGTTGTGAGGATCATGTGGATACCTCTGAGCCGGCCTGCGTGAAGCGGAAGATGTTGTCGATGAAGAGCAGCACGTCCTGGCCCTCTTGGTCGCGGAAGTGCTCGGCCACCGTGAGCCCGGTGAGCGCCACGCGAGCGCGCGCGCCCGGCGGCTCGTTCATCTGCCCGTACACCAGTGCAACCTGCACGCACATTACACGTACCACGCTTGATGCCAGAGGAGGGAAAGGGAGGAAGTCCTAATGATTTCGAGTCCATTTCCTTGGTTTAATTTTACTTTGGGTTGTGGATTGTGATAGCTAAAAGATCTAATGTGACATTTGGCAGTCACATGACTTCTATCATTTCAATACATTTATAATCTTTCCGCAGGCGTTCATGCCAACAGAAAAGTGACATTTGTCTAGGTCCCCTGGTCTCTACGGCGCAGCGTCTGCAATGAGTGGCAATACCTGCTGCTTTTGCACCGAGTATACTGCAAAATACTTGCCTTGGAAGTCTTGTAGTCGTCGGTGATGACGCCGCCTACTTTCATCTCGTGGTACAAGTCGTTACCCTCGCGCGTCCTTTCCCCTACACCAGCGAACACCTAAACAAACCGTTGAATTTAATTCCGCTACAGATGCTGGTAATTTCTGTTTTATTTTTATTTTTTATTGCAGTAAATGGCGAGACGAGCATGCCGTTCGCCTGATGGTACGACGCTCATAAACAGTAGCAAAACCAAACAACACTTTAAATAACATAGCAATGCTTGGCATTCCACTGCACTCGCCATCCTGAGACATAAGATGTTAAGTCTCAATATGTAGTATCCAGTAGTTACTCTGACTACAATGCCCTTGAATCCGAAACACAACAATGCATTAACATTGCTGTTTGGCGGGAGAAACAGACATTGCGGTAGTATCTACCCAGACGTCCTCTCACATATGAGAGACCTACCACCAGCACTACCGTACTGGTGCTATTTTTGACTTTTAACCTTAATTCAATAGGACTATACAAATAAATACAACGTCCTAAGAATCTATTACTAACCGAGTAGCCTCCGTGTGCCTTGGCGACGTTATTGATGAGCTCCATGATGAGCACGGTCTTGCCCACGCCGGCGCCGCCGAACAGCCCGATCTTGCCGCCTGCACACCACCACACCGCACTCCACACACTACTGATACTGCACACATCGGTGCCAAGGCCTACGTGCTTACTACTTTATTACATTTATCATAAATCTGAAATCAACGGAGACCTATTCATTCGCATTATAACTAGATGGAAATTTCAATAGAATAGCCACAGTGGAGCAATAATTAACGACCTATTTTCACATTTTATACTATATCAGCCTATTTACGTCTCACTGCAGGGCACGGGCCTCCTCTACAATTGAGAGGACGATTGAGAGTGGTTGGGCCATATCCACCACGCTGGCCTAATGCGGTTTGGCGGACTTTACATACCATAGAAATTCTGACAATATATGGTATGCCGGTTTCCTCAAGATGTTTTCCTTTACCATTTTAGGGCGTGGTGATTAACACACATAAGTCCGAAAAGTCAGAGGTGTGCCCTGGGATTCGAACCCGCGACCACCGTGAATATGTTGGCAGTCGCGTCTGGCCCGTTTACCAACAGGCCACCACGTAATTCACAACATTCCTACTACATAAATTTTATAACTACTCTCTAATACTAATAATGTCTTGAAATTGATAAGAAAGAGGACAAAAAATCAATATGTTTTTTTCATAATCACATTTTAGTACCATAGTTTGCGAATTTTTAACATTCTGTGGCTGACCTGTAACTTGCAGTTGCGGTATTATGTGACACAGGTATACCTTTGACGTATGGCGCGAGCAGGTCCACCACCTTGATGCCGGTGGCGAGGATCTCCTGCTCCACCGACATCTCCACGAAGGCGGGCGCTTCTGCATGGATCGGCGCGAACTTGTCCGTCTCGATGGGCCCGCGCTCGTCTGTACAATACACAGGCTTACAAGCTTATTGTGGAACTTCAATTATATTACTACTTATCTACGTAACTGACTTGGAAATTCAAGCTGGATTTATAAGGGCATGACATGGTGACTAGTATACAATTAATATTGAGTACATTATGGTCCAAGAACATAATATATCGTTGCAATAATTTATGTATGCAACACTACAACACAAGACGTACAAAAGCTGAACTAAAAAGTCGACCAAATTGTAAATAACATCACAAGGTACGGTTGACCTTTCACCAACGTCCAACGTGTATGATAACGATTACCCAACTCCTATCCTGGGGAATACAAATACTTACTGTTGACTGACGCAGTGTTTAATCAACGAAAGTCACAAAACCGATGAAAATATTTGTCGATAGTTAGTAGCGGTGCTGACCGATGGGTTCTCCGATGACGTTGATGATGCGGCCGAGCGTGGGCTCCCCCACGGGGATGGTGATGGGCGCGCCCATGTCCACGACGGGCAGCCCGCGCACCAGCCCCTCCGTGCCGTCCATGGCGATGGTGCGGCACGTGTTCTCGCCTAGGTGCTGCGCCACCTCCAGGATCAACTTCGGCTCTACATGTTTAGTCAAAATAAACGACCACTGTACTTTGTTCCAACGAGATAGATTTTTGTGTAAATAATAATCAGCAAATAATCTAAATTAATCAATATGTCACCTATGAAAATTTAGCCGGTAGGACAAAATAGATGACTTGTGTAGTTTTCAAGTGCGTCATAATTATTTTTATTTGGCTATAAGAAGAAGTCTAAAGTAAGATAACGCTATCACACCGGTGTGTGTGACTCATTCACACATTAATTACTTAATATTTGTCTCACCGCGGCCGGGCACCACGAGCGCGTTGAGGATGGGTGGCAGGTGGCTGTCGAACTGCACGTCCACCACGGCGCCGATCACTGCCAAATAATTAAATAGGCATTTTATTCACACTCGTATTGCATGTGGCAGCAATAAAAAAACTACTTAGTTACTTGAAAACTTTTGACGGGTTGATTTAATCGAGACTTTGTCTGAGTACCTGTATACCCACGTATACCTGTACCTCAGTACCTGATATGCTACTCAGCTATTCACTTGTACAATATTAACAGACTGACCGGCAATAATCCTGCCCTTGGCGCCGTCGGGTGCGCCGGGCTTGCCCGTGGTGGGTGAGGAGGCTTTACTAGGCGCCTTGGCCGACTTGGCAGGCTTGACCTCTTTGCCCGGCTGCCCCTTGCACGGCATTTGCTTATTCGCATGCGCGGCTGATGTTGAATACTGAAATTACAATTTTCTATACAAACCTAGCAGTTACATATATTTTCTGAGTGGTAGCATCGTTTTAAATAGGTAAAGTAATAGCAAGGATGTATTTGGTTTGACTTCATATATGCTTGATGTAAACGAGATGCATGTAGTTAAATATTTCCAGCAGTGTTCGCTGGAGCCCTCACCTCGCTCTTCTGTACGTCGATGTTGGCACAAGTTGGCACTTCCAGTATCCGCGGCTGCTTCGCTACTGCCGCCACTACATTGCACGTCGTCTTCTTCGCCGGCGTCCTTTTCAAGGGCACTATCTTCGTGAGCGACCTGGGTAACATCCTCTGTTTGGGTTTTTTCTTCGGGTCTGGTTCCCTGGATGCCAAGAAAAAGCTTTATCGTTAACTTCGAACTTTTACTGATCATGATTTTAGAACCAGAAATTAATGTACAGTAAGTATGTAGTACTACAGCTTATTATTAACAATACTTCTTTTTACCATTACAGAAGCAGTTATAAAAGTAAAATAGAATCATAGTCCAACGAAATCAAGCTGCGGTTTGTCCGTGGAGGTGGGATAAATCTTGATAAGCAAAAAAGGAAAACATTAAAATTAGACCAAAAAATTAAACCAAAAAACAAAATACAGCTAAACATAATTTATAAAATTATCTATACATAGTCGTGCCATAAGTTCTGTCCATTTTTTAAGTGCCTCATAAAAAATATTTTAAGTGGTGCTGTTTAGTTTGCTTACATGATAAAGGTTTAGGAACTCACTGAGTATACAAACAAGTCATTTGAACACAATACATCTAACAGTAAACATGGAGTGGGTTATTAAAGAGAATCGTATTGCAGTGATCGCGTTACACAAGTGTAACAAAACACCTAAGGAGATTTTTGACATCTTAAAACCTTTAAAAATAACTTTAAAATTTGTTTATTGCTCTATAAAGCGATACAATGAGATGTCCTGTGTCGATGACAGACCAAGAAGCGGTCGCCCACGGGTCACAACAACGAAAGTAGCCGTTAAAGCTGTAGCTGAGCGAATTCGTAGAAATCCTCTCCGCAAGCAAAAAATCATGCCACGAGAGATGAAAATCCCGCCACGGACTATGTCTCGCATCATAAAAGAAGACCTTAGGCTTGGTGCTTATCGAAGAACTACTGGTCAGCGTTTGACAGTGGCTTTACGTCACGTAAGAGCAACAAGATCAAAAAAGTTACTCGAACGGCACGTGAGTGGTAATTACCGACAAATTCTGTTTACAGATGAAAAAAAATTCACTGAGGAAGAGAAATTTAATCGCCAAAATGACAGAGTTTATGCTCACAGGTCTCGAGAAGCGGCTGAGATAATTTCGAACGTAGAGAGAGGACATCATCCAGCATCTGTGATGGTTTGGTGGGGAGTGGCGTACGATGGCGTTACTCACTTGCATTTCTGTGAACAGGGGGTCAAAACTCGGGCAGCTAACTATCAAAATTACATTTTAGAGCAGGTAGTTAAGCCTTTAAACGAAACCATGTTCGCGGGACAGCACTGGATGTTTCAGCAGGATTCAGCACCCGCACATAAGGCTAAGACAACACAGCGCTGGCTAGCAGCCAATTTACCTGAGTTTATTGCTGCTGAAGATTGGCCTTCAGGAAGCCCGAACTTAAATCCTTTAGACTACCGTTTATGGAATATTTTAGAGGAGAGGGCCTGCTCGAAACCTCATCGAAATATTGAGGCATTAAAAGTTGATTTAGTGAAAAGAGCAGCCTCGATACCATTAGAAGTGTTGCGTGCGGCGACAGACGAGTGACCAGATCGTTAAAAAAAATTGTAAAAGCAAAAGGTGGATATTTTGAATAATTTGTATATTTTTACAATTGTATAGTAAGTATTAAATAAAATAAGCACACCTCCTTGTGTTTTATTCATTTTGCCTTAAAATTAGACGCCTTTATATTAGGGACAGAACTTATGGCACGACTACGTATATCGCACGCTTAATATTAAACTGACCGAATCCAAAAAAAATAGACAAGGTAGAATAGATCTTATGTTACAAATCTTTAAAGAACGTTTCCCAAAAAATGTTGTTTTTTAGTTAGGTCTCTTTAATACTAAGGGTGCGATATATAAAAGAGGAAGGTGACTGACTGACTGACTGACGTATCAACGCACAGCCGAAACTACTGGAGCTATGAACGTGAAATTTTCCACAGGGGTTCCTATTGTGACGTAGGTGAGCACTAAGAAGGGATTTTTGGAAATTCAACCCCTAAGGGGGTGAAAAGGACAAAAAACTGTTGTATGGAAAATCGAAACCGTTAAAGCTACAATTGTCAAACTTAGCACTTTGGTTAGTCATTTAAAAAGGAAACTAATTGCATACTTTGTTTGTCTAAAATTAGCCATAAAGGGGTTAAAATAAGGGTTGAAGTTTTCGAGACTCGGGTGATTTAATGACAATCTAATCAACGCACAGCCGAAACTACTGAAGCTAGAAACGTGAAATTTTCCACAAAGGTTCCTATTGTAGCGTAGATGAACATTAAGAAGGGATTTTTGAAATTCGACCCCTAAGGGGGTGAAAAGGGTAAAAAACGGTTGTATGGAAAATCGAAACCGTTAAAGCCACAGTTGTCAAACTTTGCACTTTCGTTAATCAATCAAAAACCAAAATAACTGCATACTTTATTATTTTTAAATTAACCCTAAAGTGGTTAAAATAAGTGTCGAAATTTTGTAGAACCGAACTGTCTAATCAACGCACAGCCGAAACTGCTGATTCCTATTGTGACGTAGGGTAGCACTAAGAAGGGATTTTAAGATATCCCTCCCCCAAGCGGGTGAAAAGGGAAAAAACAGTTGTATGGAAAATCGAAACCGTTAAAGCCACAGTTAGCAAATTTTGCACTTATGTAAATCTATCAAAAACAAACATAGCTGCATACTTTATTTTTATGAAATTAACCCTAAAGTGGTAAGGGTTGAAATTTTGTAGAACCGAACTGTCGTATCAACGTACAACCGAAACTACTATAGTTAGGAACTTGAAATTTTACACGGGGCTTCCTATAATAATGTAGAGCAGCGCTAATGAAGTATTTACTGAAATTCAATCCCTAAAGGAGTGAAAAGGGTGAAATTGTGTTGTATGGAAAAACGAACCATGAAAGGTACAGATTTCAAACTTGGCAGTTTAGTTAGTCAATTAAAAACAAAAATAATTTCTTACTTTTTGTCTTAAATTAGCCTCAAAGGGCTTAAAATAAGGGTTGTAATTTTGTATAAAAAATCGAAACCGCTGTTATTGGTACGAAAATTCGTATTTCAGCTACCTATTATAAACACAAGAAATTGGCATGCGCTAATTTTGGAAAAATTGCACGAAGGGGATGAAATATTATAAAAAGTATTTAGGGTTCCGTGGATACAAAATAACCAAAAAAATTGAGCTTGATGGTGTAATTCAAGAACTGTATAGGGAAAGCAATATTTAAATTTTTATTAATTTTGTGCGTTGTACATGAGTGTAAGAGTTTCACATTTACTGAAGGGGTCAGGGAAAAAGAGGGAATGGACGGAAGGTTGTGTTGGAATATTGGGCTTAAGCAACTTTCGTTTTAAATATATCTAAATGGGTTTCGCGCAAATAATACTTATAAGTAAAATTGGGATTACAAATTTTAGTGGGAGGAATTTATTATGTTTAATAGTATTTACTTATTATAGATAAATTATGACCAATTGTAAGGTTTTGGATTTTTATGTTTTAAGTGGAGTTAAAACGGGAAATCGTTGTTGATAAAGTAATAATATATATTGCTACATAATTTGCTCAACACGATGTTCACAAATAAATAGTGACGTAATTCGGAGTTTTAGAATTTTCTCAGGTTTAGGGGAGAAATTAGTACGTAATATAAAACATGTTGTAAATAAAGTTAATAACGCAGACGAAGTTGCGGGCAAAAGCTAGTTGTAAATATAAATCAGAAAATTGTTTATTGCCTCTACACATAATAACAACATAACTAATAAGTCATGTTGGTTATGAATTATATTATTACCTTTTAATAGGTGTGATCTTAGTTTTGAGATATGCTCCGGATTTTTCTGTATTGCATTTAAATAAAACGGTCGCTTTTGATATCTCCTCATCTGCTTGACTCAGAAAATTACCTGTAAAAGTATCGTCAGAGCATGGTTTTACTGAAATTTGATTTAGCTCTATTGGTCATCGCTTCACACACTAACAATGAATACACCTGTGTATATTATTTCTAGTACTTTCATGCCAATTATAAGAGTACAAGAAATCAGTTTCGTTACCTATTATTTATATTTGAAACTTCAGTGCCCGATATCTTATCTAGGGCGAATCTAGGAGGGAGGTTATGGGGGACATGACCTCCCTCCCTGGGCTGGCTCCAGATTAACAGAATTTATTTATTACCTTTAGATAAGATTTATAAGCAGAATTAATTCTTTGTATGTCGATAAATAAAGTAAAAAAAATGTGTGTGTTCAGAAATCAAGGCTGTAACAAACTTTAATAAATCATTACGAATTCGAGTATTGAAATCGAACCAATTGTTTTAACAAGAACGAAATGACCCCCCCTTGGCGTATAAGTTAGATCCGCCCTTGTGTCTTATTGGTTCATACGTGGATGGCAGACTAAGAACTGTAGGTAAAGACTAGGCGTTTCTTGAAATTATAATCCAACTTTATGAGCTTTTGTATTGACTAGTTACCTATTACGATTTTTTATGCACCTACGTCCTAATTCATATATTTGAGCCAAACGAAGCGTAGATGGCTGAATGCCAGTTTTAAACCTTAAAAGTTATAGGTTCCACGTTTACTACTACAATCAGGTAATTATGACAATAGCAGATTTATAAAAAAAATACTAACAAGTTTTGACGCCGCGGATAAACACATTTATTTTCATAAACTTTTCCATTTTTCTAACTTTATAACCATTATTGCATCATGATAATGATAAAACTCTTGTCAAAATATGTGAGTAGAAATTTGACATTTGACTGTAACCAAATAGGGAAATTTCTATTTTTAAAATAAACTTTTTATTTATTTCACCTTGTATTCTGACAATCACATTGTTATAGGTGATATAGGTAAATATGTTATTGCTGCATTTACACGCTTGGCCAACCTCAGCTAGCCTCCACCAACGCCAGCGTATAAACGGTGTGTTTGGCTCAGCTGGCCTTAAGTTTTTCATAGTTAATAGCTTGGAGTTGGTAGACGTTGGCCCAGCCTCAGCCAACATGTAAATCCACCATAAAAGTTGTTTTTGTATATTGTTCAACCTTTTTCTTTACATCTGGCATAAATAAATTTCTATCCTCTAGCTCTAATCAATGGATATTATGAGGCTTAATCCTACGTCATAATCACGGTTGTTGCGCGCATAACGTAAATACTGGGTCCAAATGGTTTTTAAATACGAATAATATTAAGTTTGTAAGTTACTCTCTCTCTCTTCCACCACAGGAAGTCCACCGTTGAACATAGGCCTACCCCATGGACCGTCACATAATAGACCTGAATAAGCCTGTATCCAGCGACTTCCTTCTTTTTGGTTTACATAAATAAGACCATATGTCTGAATTTAATTCAAAACTCAAGTGGCTCTCAAATCTTAATGCACCTTCGCTGGTAAACTCGTTTTCATTTCCTTTACACTTTTATTTCCCATCTCACAACTCCCCTCTACTTCGAAGAGCTTTTCGCGTTCGTTAGCAGCTCAGTATCTTAGATCTTCAGAAAGTTTGGCCCACGTATTTAGCGATTCCGGAGCGTGGCAGTTCTTTACTTAGTAAATCGTTTACGGTCTATGCTGCTCGCTTGTAGAACGATTTGCCACTGTCAGACAGAAAAGCTAAATCTCTTCCTATCTTTTAAAAGCGTCATAGATCACATTAAACTACATAGCACTATTCATTTTTAAAATATATTTACACTTTGTCCCCTAAATTAATAGTGTTTATATTATAGTATTATGATATTAAAATTTTTGTTTTTTATACTCTATGTATGTTTAATGAAAAACTATGTTTCCATTCCTCATCTTTTGTATATTATTTTCTTTTTGCCTTGTTGTGCCGCCCATTCCTTCCTTCCGTCTTTTCAATCCAGTCCATCTAAACGCTATCCAAAATATGCCCATAAATAAATAATAATAAATACATAACATACAACAGTCACTTACATAGTCCTGACCCCACACTAATATCGAGTCTTGTGTCGTGGGTATCAGGAACAACGAGAGACTTTTCGGTCTTACAACACCCGACCCGAGACAAATATTTGTGGGTCTTACAAACTGTTGCCTCGGTGCGGGAATAGAACCTGCGGCCTCTCGTTTCACAACCGGCGTCTAACCAACTGCACTACGGAGGCTGTCAAAAGTAATAAGATTGCCGATAGTTATTCTAATTTTAAGCGCTTTTCATTTTTAATGTTTTACAGCCACGTATACAGGAATAATTGTTTAGTGTAATGTATAATTAAAATACTTTTCTTTGCTTTCTTACATTAATATTATTGTATATTTGTAACTAATGGTGAGAAATAAACTATATTTTTTTTTATTTAATGTTTGTTTGTAGTGGACAATAAACAATTTAAAAATAAATAAACATAAAGTATTCACTGTTATGTTATTACCTAGCTACTTTTCAAGAAGTAAAAATAGCAAAATCAATTGCAAAAGCAGTTTTGTTAGTAGACAATATAAAATGTGTTAATGGAACATTATCGCAGGGTGATGGTGTATCGTAGTTTATGTAAAGCGGGGTCGAAGGGGTTAATTGAGGCACCAGACGCTATTTCCCACGGTCGACTCATTTCTATCAATATATTACTCGACTCCTCAAAATGCACGAGGAAAAAAAGGTATGGTTCGTTTTGTTAACAGATTTGTTTGTATCAATGATACTTTTTACCACTCTCTCACAGGAAATTGACGTGAAGCGACCGCTTGGATGTCACGTTTCGTTAGGTGATAGAAATTGCCGGATGCCCAGTACCCCTTTCCTCTCCCCATCCCTTTTCCTTCCTACTCTCCTCCCGATTTGACGGGCCGCGGCCGGTAACAAATCCATGATGCAAGCGTTATGGATTTTGATGGGCGGCAGTGATCACTTGCCATCAGGTGACCTGTTTGCTCATTTGCCCAACCCATGCAATAAAACAAATAAACTTTCAGGTTTTATGGTAAGTCATCTATACTAATCTGCATGTGTTTTACAACATGTTTCTATCCCAATCAATAATCCCAATAGTGCGGCATATTAGTCAACTTTTTCACTGACGTCCTCAAATTTATTCGGATCAGGAACTTAAAATAACTTAATTATTTACTGGCACCTAGGCATTGTTAATATACCTACGGTACAATTATATGCTGTATACTATGTTATAGATCTACACTGTAAGTAAATCTAGTTACTTTTGTAATTATGATTTCTCAAACCAACACCAAAAACAGCTCGTATTGATTCCTACCTTATTTTGCAGTTGTTGCGTTGCTTCCGGATCATAATATAATCATGCTATGATTAGGTGCTAATACAATGAAATTCGCCCAATTATTCGGTTGGCTACTGAGGTCCAGTAGGGCTAGGTATATCATTATATGAGCTGAGCCCGAGACCTATAGGTAGGTATATGTAACATAGTCTGGTAATCAGGAAAGCTTATAGGATTAAGCGATATGAATGAACAAGTAGTGTTATTTTAATACCGAAGGGCATGTAGTTATTAGGTGGCAATTTGAACTAGAAAAGCTTTCAGTGGCCATGAAAAATATGGAGTGGCTGTTAGAGGTTTTATTGACATGTCCAGCCGTGTGCACTCTTAACTCTTATTAGGTATACAATTTAAGACGGAAATACTGTTATAAATTTTTCCTTCAATTATGCAACAGAAACTGGTTAAACTTCCCTCGATACCATACTGGGCGGAAGGGGCAGAAGGCCTGAAAAGGTTTTGTTAATATTACAAGTATTTCAGCTGAGTAAAGCATGCACGATGTAACAAATTTCAAAAAAATATCTGTCTGTATCTGTATCGGCCCATATACGTCCCACTGCAGGGCACGGGCCTAGTCTACAATCGAAAGTACGATTGAGAGTGGTTAGGCCATATAGTCCACCACGATGGCCTAGTGCGGGTTGGCGGACTTATTTTTATTTTATTTATTTATTTATTCTTTTTTGTACACCAAATAATACTTAAACTAAAACTTATATTTAACATAAAAAGTACAAATGGCAGTCGTATCGCTCAAGGCAATCTCTTACCGACTACCATGGGATGGACATAACTGAAGGAAAATGAAGATAGGGCAGAAAAGTGTACCTTTAGAATATTGCTTGAATTATAAAAAAAAAAAAATAGGAAATAATTAAAATATTTAGCCTGATAGATAAAAGGATACAAATATATGAAATTAAACACATACATACATAAATTTACTTAAAAATAAACATACAAATAAAGATATAAAAACCAAATATTATAATAAGTACACTCATACATGCACATTGCTCTCCAATATTTGAGATACATAAGCAAACAGCCATTAGTTTTTAAAGAGACAAGTAGTGTTCTTTTACCATTCTTTTGAAGGACAACAGTGTTCTTGCCCGTCTCACAGCAACAGGAAGTGCATTCCATAAACGGACCGCTTGGACAGTGAACGATTTGTCCATAAAAGTTGTTGAGTGCACGGGCATTCTTAGTTTTAGGTTCTCCGACGATCTCAAGGATCTCGAATGTGAATCATGTAGGAATGTAAAACGGTCTTTAAGATAAGGAGTGAGAGGATTAAACAAGATGTTATATAGAAGAAAAATAATATGAGTATTCCGACGAAGTCGTACGGGTAACCACTTGAGCTTAACACGAAACTCGGAAACATGGTCATATTTGCGAAGACCGAATATGAACCGAATGCAAAAATTTTGGAGACGCTCAAGTTTATTAAGTTGGTCCTCGGTGAGATAGCTGACATCAGCATAATCAAGGATGGGAAGAAGGAGTGTTTGTGCAAGCGAAATCTTCGTGGTAACGGGTAAGAAATTGTGTAACCTTCGCAAACACCGTGCTGAAGCAAACACCTTTCTACTTAGCTCACGAAGCTGCGGACCCCAGGAGAGAGTTTAAGACTTACATACCATAGAAATTCTTATGAACCGCTACGTTTCCTCACGATGTTTTCCTTCATCGTTTTAGTGCGTGGTGATTGACTATCAATACACACATGACTCCGAAAAGTCAGAGGTGTGCCTTGGGATTTGAACCCGCGACCATCGTGAACATGTTGGCAGCCGCGTCTGGTCCGTTTACCAACAGGCCACCACGCGCAAAAAAATATACGACAATCAAATTTAGGTTTACACAGGTTGCCGCAGTAGTTACAACAATATCTTACACCTAGACAATGCGTATACTTCATAATTGCTGCCTCAATTATGTATTGATCCAAAATAAAATTGAGAATCATTAAAAGTACAAGCTATTTTAAAAAAAATATGAGAACCTCCCGTGGTGAATTCTGCGGTTGAAAATGTAGGTTCGGGGCTAGGTACCATAATTTTAAAAACTGTACATATGATCAGGGTTTTAAACACATAAACTATTATTTTTTATTAAAAAATAGCTCTATGGCAGTGCTGTGCGCTTTGCTGGTAGTTGGCACGCTCATAACGCGTTCCGTCGCCGTCACTGTACTGTAAGCGGTAATTATAACGACACTAGGCGCCATGTTTGTTTCATTGGGCTCTTTTTACTACAACATCACGGAAAATTCTACAAGAAAAATTTGGTATTACTTAGTACCTAATTTGACAATAGAACCTTAATATTTCCAATAAACCTGTGTTCATTCACACAGATAAGAAGGCTTCGTTTCCTAGGCGTCTGGCAGGACAGCTACATAAAGTATTGAAGAAGACTCCCATAGTTTTTCCCCATGATACATACATTATCTATGTAATGTCACTGAATGATTTTGTTCAGTCTTCCATTCTATGCCTTCTCTTTTTGCTTATCTGGTTGTTTTGAGTGATTGTAAAATGTATCAATATCTTTTGCGTAGGTACGTTTATTTTCGAATCACATGCCTCCATCCAAGAAACGTAACTTAATTATCTTACACAGACGTTAATTGTCAATAAAGACCATGTAGTTAATGCAACTTAACAGAGACCTACAAGTTTTACAAGTATCAAAGTTCATGTTTTATCGTTATAAATAACTACTTCTATTTAATACTGGTGACATAGATGCCAATCATATTGGAATGAAGAATTAAGATAGCTTCTAAAACACTACTGTACTGTTACTGTATCAGCCCATATACGTCCTCCTACAATCGAGAGTACCATTGCGAGTTGGGCCTATTGGTGAACGGACCAGACGTGGCTGCTAACAGGTTCATGGTGGCCGCAAGTTTAAATCCCAGGGCATACCTCTGACTTTTCGGACTCATGTGTATTTTGTATGTCAAACACCACGCATTATAACGGTGAAGGAAAATATCATGAGGAAACCTGCATACCATAACCTTTTGTAAGATGGTATGTAAAGTCCGCCAACCCGCAAAAGGCCACTGTGGTGGACCATATGGCCTGAAACACTATAATTAATGCTACCCATTTCAATTTGCCTCATACAAAAAAAAAACAATATCGTGATCTAAATAGTATGTATCTGATGACGTAGAATAAATTCGTGTCCAGAAGGATTATGAATGTTATGTACGGCATAATCCGAAACAAATAGCTGAAAATTATTATGCAAATAAACAAACAAAAGTGTGTCTAATAAAACACCTTGATAGTACGTGAAGCTAATGACAAGTCATGAAGTATTCACGACTCACGCGGTTACACTGCGTGGCATAAGGGTGGCGGGAATGGGCCGGGCGGGGCGAGCGCCACCAATGGCGCCGGCTTCTGTAACACCACCAACTTCTATTTGCTGTTGGACTTTAGCTATTACCGTGGCTTATTAGGTAACACGTTACTTACAGGACTGGGGGCTATACAACGGGATAAGGAACGGGGATAATTAGATGCATGGTATGGTTGAATTAGATGGACAGCTTAGTAAACCACACTACGTCTCAATAAGTCTGAATATAGTATGTTCACAGATATCTTTAGAGCTTATTTGTTAAATTGAATGTAGTAGTACATTTTTAAATCTAAAAGACCTCTATAACACAAAACATTTCTAAGACACCCTGGAACTACTAAACCACATATTATTTTCATTATACCCAAACTCAGCTGCATATAAGCATTTGAACTGTGTCAGATGTAGTTTTTTACTAGTGCAAATTAAATAATTTTTGAATACTGTGGACTACAGCACAAGAAAAAACTTCAAGGAAGAGGTACCTACCTAATTGGTGAAGTTTGCGAAAACTGCAACATCAAAGTGCTGCGAACTTCTATGTTAGTGTCATTGGATGATATATTAAAAGAAAATAACAAATAAAGTAGTAATCGTCAATTACAGTAGCCCCCATTGATTGGGGATAATCTATAGACTTATTCAACGGCAAATGTGAGTTTGTGACTAGGTAACTTATAATTACTGTACCAGCCAATGGGAGCTCGCGTGAACTTACACAACTTTAGTGGCGTTTTCCGAGTGCCGTAACGTTGCCGCCTTTAGTGTTAACGCGGGCGGTTAGCTGGACTGTTTGTTATCAAACTTTTTCCTACGCTGAAAAAAAAACACCTAGAATAAAAGTAAAATATTTCGAAATTTAAAAACATCAATTCTGTTTTGTTGTTAATCTATTTTTAACGTTTACACAAGTCTTCGGTAGTGTAGTGTCCAACTTTAACTTAATCTGAAAAGTCACGTCATCAATATTACCTATTCATTGTCATGTCTTGAGTGACCTTACTTAATTCACTTTGGAGTAGATATTACTTTTGTATTTTTAACGCATCTGCCTAACAGTCAAGACAGACAAATATTTTACTAAAGATTCTACACCAGTTTTACATTTGAAAATCATTTTTACAAAATATACGAGTACCTAATTAAACTAGGTACTGATCTTAAGGAAGATTATGTAAATTATACCTTTCATAGAATATTAAAAGCCTTGTCAATCTGACAGTATCTGTATCAAATATTCAGAAATTGTTTTCAGAAATCTATGCGACCATTAAATAGTGCTTCAGCGTTAATTTCATTCAAATATTTTTCCACCTTGGAAATATATTTGTGTTAATGTCAAATTAAAATGTAATTTGTCAGTAACATCTTCTGTTTACATAACGTCCGCCTAAATGTGTCTTCTATTTAATAGACAGGGATCCCTAAGTTTCGCGCAGTCCATAATATTCGGTTCTTCAGATTCTTTGAGTGCGTCAACCGCAACTCCCTTATCCCATGCCTTTATGTAGACATAATCTACTTGATTATATACGCTGTGTGTTTTCTTGGCTTTCACTTAGCTGAGCACAGAAGCATCACCGAAGGACCTGTCTGTGATAATCAAAGACCAAGAAAGTATAACAATAAAAGAATATTATTATATGAAATACCAGTGCTTAAATATTGAAACTCCAACGCAACCCCAAAAATAAACGTAGTTATAATAATTTTCATCCGGGAAACTCGAAACGAAATTGGTCTACGGAAGAACTTTGTAAAAATGGTTAAAATCGCGTGGTTGCGTAAATTATTACGTTTGCCACCTTAAATCAAGACAGAAAAAGAATTTGACTAAGATAAAACTTTTATTAGGCTTTTGTCATTGATCAACAACTCGTTAGAAAAGTAAAGTGGAGTGACCGCGAGTGTTCCGTTAGAATAGTGACCTAGTATATCCAAGTGATGGAGCAGAACTTGTCCAGCAGTGCGCTGCCGCTATACGAGCTGGAGTCAGCCCCCTGCAGCGCGCAGCACAGCGGAGCCTTGACGGCACTACGGTTGCTGCGAACCTATGACCGCTTCCTTGTACCTTCTGGTAAGTTGTGAACTAGATTTAATTAACGAGGCTAAAAGTGTCAGCTATTTTGCGACACTTGTAGCCGGACATTTAAAACAAAACTCCGAGTGGAGGACATCATCATAAGATCCTGAGTCCCTTAGCAGTTCGTTAAAATTGACAATAACTTTTTTCTATTCATAATGATAATAAATATACTTTTTGAGAATGTTTTTGAGATACTTTTGTTGATATAAGCATTGGATGAAAGCAGGCAAAATTAGACAAAAAATCGTAATTTTTTTTTTGGTACTATCAAATTCTACTAGTACTAGTACTATGAAAATATAGGTATATAATAAAATTTTAAAATAGGTACCTACCTTCGATCAAATATACACTAGATACAACATGAGCGCTTAGAAAATGGCACCAAAAAAGAGTGCTTTAAGCACTCTTTCGCCTTCAGTCACGCACCGACCGTTGCTTCTAAAACGTCGCATAACTTTAGACAATATTATGTGAAAAACTACTTTATGCTCCAGGAATAAGGTGCAATTTGTGTTAATATATTTGGAATATGTGATCTTTTTGGTTTACTTTTTTTAATGTCATGCATCGGTGCCACTTTTTAACAGAACTTTTGTACGGGAGCTAGCAACGTTTGAAAAGTAAGAATTTTAGGTCAGCTGATTTTGTGATATGTCGTCCTTCTTGCACTTTCGGTTAGAGTCTGGGCTATCTGGCTGGCGGTAGTGGTTGCGTTCATTAGTGCGCATCCTACCTGTCCAGTAATAATCCTGGATTTTAAAAGCATTTTAGAAGGCGTAATTTTTGATTTTTTGTTTTTAAATAAGTCTACCTGACATACTTTTTTTATTACCAGACATTTTTGACAATGCTAACTATGTGCCATACGCGATTTTTTATTTATTTTTTATAAACATTTCAAAGTATTTTATAATGTCTGTAATTTTAATATTATGTTATTTAAAGATAAGAAAAACTTAAAATAAATTTGCCAGACATTAATTCGATTGTTAAGTCTGGAATTAAAATGAAAAAGTCATGAAAAGTATTGCAGTATAATGCTAGTAGTCTGAGAGAGACAGTTGCAGAATAAGTCGAGAATGATACAGAGAACCATTACAAAAGTAAATTACTTGTCACTATACATATAATAAAAAATAATAATAATATTCAAACACTACGATTATTTTTCCATTCCAAATCCCATGAGTCAGAACTACATAGAGCTGTAGTACGAGCTGATCATAAATACACAAAAATAGCGTCAAACGCGTGGCTTAAGCGAAGCGAAATGTTTCCCGAAACGGAGGGATTCATGGTTGCAATCCAGGACCAGACAATCGACACAAAAAATTATAGGAAACACATAATCAAAGATCCTACAGTCCAAAATGATCTCTGTCGGCACTGTCATATAACCGGAGCCTGTAAATCTATAACCCAGACGGATTACAAACATCGACATGACCAAGTAGCTGCAATAGTACACCAATATCTTGCATACAAATACGAGTTAATACAAATAAAATGTCATATTATAAATATTCACCCAAAATAATACTAGAATCGGACAACTACAAGCTTTACTGGGACAGGACTATTTTGACAGACAAGACAATTCATCACAATAGACCGGATATTACACTACACGATAAAAGAAACAAAGCAGTTTTTCTAATTGATATAGCTATACCAAATACCCATAATCTACAAACAACATATATAGAAAAAATAGCAAAATATAACCTTTCTATAGAATTAAAAAGACAGTGGCGAGTTGACTCCGTGCGGACCGTACCAATTGTGGTGTCAACTATGGGTGTAATTCCTAAGTATCTTCATAAAAGTTTGAAGACACTCCAAATACATCCCCTAACATATACCCTCATGCAAAAAGCTGTCATTTTAAATACCTGCCAAATACTTCGTAAATTCCTGTCAATAGAAACATTTTAATAAGCTCATCCATTATTTTTCTATTTCTTACGTGTTTTAACTATCATTTATTAATTATCAGTTTCGTTTTGGCCGCAAGCTTGCGTAGCTGATTATTTCGCCAGAAATAGTAGAAATTATTTTAAATACCGTATAAATAATAATAATAATAATCATTCTAGTCAGAGCAAGTTTCCAAAAAAAATTAAGCATAAAAAGGAATATAAAATTAGATTAAAATTTAAAAAACAACACTTTTTATTTAAATTGTTCTGATTACTAAATGTAAATTATAAATAATTAATATTAAGTTTTTCAAGTTGTTTCAGCCCATTGTGACGTCACAAAAAAAAGAGGCATCTTCAGAATCATCATCATCATCGTTGCTGTCTTTGTCAGTGTCATTCATATCATCTTCTTGGGAACTTTCGTTATCTTCTAAAACTGTATCAGACAAAAAATAAACAGTGTTATTCTTCTTGTTCGTTATAAAACATTTTAGTTATTATTGATAAATATTCCATTTTACACTTACTTTGAACAATAATATCTGCAACTGAGGATGGTAATTGATCTCCCAAAAACCAGACAAAATCATATTTGTCACCGTTAATGGTCCAACCGAAAGCCATTGGAGATAAAGATGTTGGATGTTTTGAGTGAGCATTTCTCCAAATTTTCGTGACGTAACGAACCCTCAATAAATGCTGTTGCAATTCCACTTTACAGGGTGGCAAACTGGATGACTTCAGCTGTCTCTGTCGGACTACTAGCATTATACTGCAATACTTTTCATGACTTTTTCATTTTAATTCCAGACTAAACAATCGAAGTAATGTCTGGTAAATTTATTTTAAGTTTTTTTCATCTTTAAATAACATAAGGTAAAAGCACCAATGCCCGACACTGAACCAATAGATGACACTTTCGAAAAAATATTTTCTAATAAGAAAACTAAATATTTTAATGTCATTGCTCCTAATTTTAAAGCCACCTCGTACCATTTATGTTACATGCCCAAAAGATTGTTTGCACTGTCAGAAGTAAATTTCAATTTTTTTGTTAATTGACCACAAACAGTGTGATTTCGCGCCATTATGAGCGAAATTCTTAGCGTTTTTCTTAAGGAACTCATTTTCAAACGGTATGATTTTGTCTTATATTATATGACTTTTGGCTATATCGGGTTTCGATATTATATGGATATTACATTATTGATTTATTTGGACTATTTCCTTGTTATTTGGGCTTGTTTTTGTATAAATTTTTAGTGGTGTCTACTATTAGTTCCAGAAATTGATCAAAATCTAAAAGATGACATGTGTAAACTTGGTAGTTTATTTTATTTATTTATTTAACTTTATTGTACACCTACATTATTATACATATAAATACATACAACATACATACATATATACGTATATACATATACAAAATAGACATAAAATGTAATAAATATATGCAAAGTAAATAAATATAAAAAATGCTAATAGTAAAAGCACAACAATGTGTAAGTTCAGTGAAAAAGATAGTGTTCCTTGACTAGTGATTTAAATGATGGCAATTTGCGAGCCTGTCTCACGACATCTGGAAGTGAGTTCCACAATCGAACAGCGAGTACGGGGAATGACTTGTCCATAAATGTCGTGGTGTGTACGGGTATTCTCAGTTTCAGGTTCTCCGATGACTTCAGGGATCTTTCATGGGAATCATGAAGAAATATAAAACGGTCTTTGAGATAAGAAGGGGCGAGAGGGTTAAATAATATATTATATAAAAGTGAAAGAGTATGAGCATTCCGACAAAGCCGTATGGGTAACCACTTGAGCTTAAGACGAAACTCAGAAAGATTGTCATATTTGCGTAAATCAAATATGAATATTATGCAAACATTTTGGAGATGCTCTATTTTATTTATTTATTTTATTTCATATCTGAGTTTCGTTTGTTGTACACTAGGCTAATTAAAAGAAGACAGTGTCAACTGTTAGATTCTACTAGATGTCCACTACTAGTATACATTAATTTCAGATTACGGTTTGAGCAATTAAAAATGATGAAATGAATTAAGATCAACTAAGAAAGATGAGATGGGAAAAAGAAAATCAATAAGAAAGATAATTAATTAGAAATTGATATAGGACTAATAATAGTAAATTTATATACAGGTGAAGAAAATTACCACGAAGAAAATAAGACCACACCTGATAATAATGTAATTTAAAGTCCTTGAAAGAAAGAAAAATATATTATATATATTTTGTTAATTAATTCTAAAGCACAATCTGTGCTAAGTTTGATTTTAAATTATATTATTTTGATAACACATAATTTTAAAATGATGTTATAGACATGTCTATTATTAGTGCCAATTGATGTCTATTATTGGGGTATCAGATTTTTTATACATGTCATCTATTAGTGACTACGGCAATCCTAAGAAATTATTTTTTTTTTATATAAAATAAAGCAATCTTAATTTCATTATTATGAAATAGTTAAATTCCAAATGTTGCTCTAACAGTAAAAGAAAATGTAACTTTAATTTTTTGAAAAACATTTTTGAATTTTGAGAATTAAGTTTGATTTATCCTTAAATTGTCTACTATTGGTGCTTTTATCTTAATATTAAAATTACAGACATTATAAAATACTTTGAAATTTTTATAAAAAATAAATAAAAAATCGCGTATGGCACATAGTTAGCATTGTCAAAAATGTCTGGTAATAAAAAAAGTATGTCAGGTAGACTTATTTAAAAACAAAAAATCAAAAATTACGCCTTCTAAAATGCTTTTAAAATCCAGGATTATTACTGGACAGGTAGGATGCGCACTAATGAACGCAACCACTACCGCCAGCCAGATAGCCCAGACTCTAACCGAAAGTGCAAGAAGGACGACATATCACAAAATCAACTGACCTAAAATTCTTTCTCGAAAACGTTGCTACCTCCTATACTAACAGGGAACTGTGTATCTAGTGTATATTTGATCGAAGGTACCTACTTAATACGTAATTCTATTGCCCATTTAACTCATTATGCTAACACTACTAAATATCTAGGCATTCTCCTGGACGAAAATTTCAAGTAATATATTTCGTATCTCTCGGGAAAACTAAGAAAATCTATTTTTTGATGACATCTCTCAGGAAATCTGCATCTATATCTATTTTATTTCTTTAATTATTATTTGTAGTACATAGTAAAAAAAGAATAATAGTTTTAGAGACAATAGAAAACAACAAAGTACAAATGGCGCTCTAAGGTAATTTCTGTCTGACAACCATAGGATGGATATACTCGTATGAGTATTAAGAAAATATTATGAACAACTCTAAATACACAGGAACATATCGGTGGCGTAGTTGTACTACAATACGCTTGCAAAGCTGAGGTCTCGGATTCGAATCCCCCGGGTTGGCCAAAGTGATATTGGATTTTTCTATTCATTTATTTGTGTCCGATATAGCGATAGGCCCACATAGTAGGACGAAATGTGGATATCCTGGCACCTCTGTCTACCCCTTCTGGGAAACAGGCGTGAGTTTTTATATGTATGTATGAAACATGTGGAACAATTGTTGCTCTATTAGAGCAACAATTGTACTGTAGTATTAGGTTTTTATTTTCGTATTTGAATACCAAATTAATCTTGGCCGACGGTATGTGACGTGTCAAGTGTGACACAGTTGTTTATTTTATTGAGTTATGTTTATATTGCGGAGCTCTCTGTTTATTTACCAATTTATTTTCGAAATCAACAAAAATGTCAATAAATATTTTATAACCAGCAATATTTTATAAACGTGACCATCAAACGAATCAAAGTGGTCGGCAGTTAATGAGCCGGAGAGCGACGCGCGAGGGGAGGTGTGCAATGTAATTGCACTTAATTTGGCGGCACGACATCTCCACCCGCCCTTACCACTAAATAAAACCCATAAAACTTACTTTATACATCGCCAAAATCAAAGGTTGAATTATGCTTATTTTACTCCCATTTACTTTCATTTTAGTGTTACCGAGATAATGTAGAGATGAACGAAACTGAATGAACATGAACTTTCGATACATGAAATAGAAGATAGGATCCGTGTCTCAAAATAGATGCGTGTCTCAGTTAGATAAAATGTGCACATTTATTTTGTTCTAAAAGAATGTATCGAGAAATTCTTAACATACCTACAAACAGTCATCAAAACTGCTTTATCAATAGTATATTCTATAAGCTCTACTGAAACAAATTTTGAACATATAATACAATTGTGACCAATTATCTTATGAGACAAGAATGTATATGTTATGTACATATTATATGACTTTAAAGAAAAAAGAAGATAGTTCGTGTTGCTTAGGGGAGTTTCTTGCGCCGTTTCGTCACAGGTACAACACGTTCCGCAGTGGTGGAAGCAATTAACGATTCAACAGATTTTATGAAAGATTATTTGAATAAAGAATATATCGAGCGACGATTTAAAAAAATTTTTTAAAATTGACACGTAATGATCAACAGTGGAGTGTCAACCCTTCGTAAGGACGAGTCTGTGCGGGCGTGCCCGATGGTACGATTAACCAGGTGCTGCTTCACACGGGCGCAACCCGCAGGTGCCGCGCGTGTTTGTACAACACGTAACGACCGCACCGGCGAGATCAATTGTAATTTGTACCCTGGGGTGTAACTACAGTAACAGAGGTGCAAAAGCAACGTATGTCATGTCATCAGATTTTCAATAGCATGGCAAAAAGGGACTTGGTTCTGGACGATTAAGAAACTGATGTTTTTATTACTTGGACAATGCGACACCAGAATGCTTAAACTATTACACAAATACCTATGCAAATTATTTACGACAATATTAAGATCACATTATCGAGGCGTTACATTAACCGGTTTAAATCAAATTAGATGCAGACTAGTAAATACGAACATGGAACAAAGAATTGAACAGCAGGCTGCACTGCTTAATTAGTGATCACTTCATCCAGCTGTCTTCCAGTCTAGGGTTTCCCAACCTGAGTCCAAGATTGGGAATCATGCCAAAAAAGAGTTCCTACCTAAACCTAGACCTGATGTCTTGAAACTTCTTTATGCACTTTCAATACAAACATCATTGGTCAACGTGAAAAAGGGCTCCACTGCGAAGTCTTATACGCGTGTGCATTTTCAGCTAGTTAACTAGTGCTCCTCATGTTGATAGTCTCGTTTTTCTATATATTTTGAGACGAAAATATAAACTTGCAAACTAATTGGGTAGCAACATCGGCAGTTCAACCAAACTATTCGCAAATACCTCAACATTATTGTCTCGGTATTCATGTGTTCAATATTTGCAATACTAAATTTAAAAATCAAATAAACATGTTGAACAAATATGTATACAGCCCCTGTGCATGACGCCCCATTCCCTAATAAAAGATAGCACGTAATTAATAATCGAACGTTTGATCGAGGACACGCGCCCCCACGACCCTCTAAACGGTTCAGCAAACTCACTAATTGTTTGTGGGGCTACGGAAATATTTGTTTATAATAAAAAAACATGCATTTGTAACATAAAATATACAAATATTTGTCTTTTTTTTTCATAAACGGAGATAAAAGACACAATATCGTCCTTAAATGTGTGTAAGTGGGACATCCTTGGTTAAGTGCAACTTAATATTTCATTGGCGTTTCAGTATTCGGGTGTAAGTCTCTTTTTATCTGAATACGTTATAGCTAGGGCTAGGTAGGTAAATCGTATTGCTGACATCAGTCTCGTTCAAACAACGTAGTGGTATCTATTATAGTTTTCTCTTTTTCAGAATTAGGTATTTATGAATCAAAATATTGACAGCCCCCAGAGCGCAATTGGTTAGACGTCGCTTGTGAATTGAAACGTAGTTGTTTCAAATTTCTAACCCGCAATGAAATAAATATTTGTTTCAGATCTGAGTGCGTAACCAAAAAGTCTCTGGTTCCTAGTTAGTTTCTGATATGTGCGGTACAAGACTTGTATTTTTTTTATTGCATTGAATGGCGAGACGAACAGACCGTTCGCCTGATGGTAAGCGATACGACGGCTTATAAACAGTAGCAAAACCAAGCAAAACCTTGAATTACAAAGCAATGCTTGACATTGACACTTGACACACTGCTCTCGCCATCCTGAGACATAAGATGTTAAGTCTTAATATCTCCAGGAGGTACTCTTGCTACAATGTCTTTCAAACCGAAACACAACTGTGCATTTACACTGCTGTTTGGCGGGATAATTAGACATGACGGTGGTACCTGCTCAGATGGCCTCTTATATATGGGAGACCTACCACCACTAAAAGAGTACACCAGTATCTTAGTGTTGGATCAGGACCACGTAGGTTAAAGATGGGGGTTCATTTGTTTTATTTCTATTTATAAAGCGATAAATCAATAAGTTTTTAAAAGTGACAAGTATCTCGATAATTGTATTTACAAATATGGGAAAAAAATCTCCTGAGCAGAACATTTTTGAAACTGTGTAAAAAAAATCAATTGGACGTAGATCCGATGAGTAGGTATTTACGATTTAAATACAATTTTATAAGTAACATTGACCTTTTAAATCATTGACACAAATATCAATTGATCTTATAAGTTTAAGATTCTACTACAAAATGATAAAACCTGAAGCTCACCATTCGTTCTTCAGTCGTGTCATCTTTCAGTATTTACGAATTATTTCTGTTGAACAGCTCTTATAACTTATCAGCTCTTTCTTAATGAATACTTTAATTTCTTTATTATTACTCGTAATAGCTAACTTATTAGCCTTGTTTAATTCAAAAATTAACTGTGAAAAAAAATAATTGAAAGTCGAACAATAGAACGAAAAACCATTCGAATTAAGAGTATTTTAATTATCGTATGAAAAAAAGTTTCATTTCGGTGCTTTATACCAAAAAGTTTTCATTTTGATTCAAATTGACCAGTACAATATTATTTTTGAGGAATTTCACACTCACTGCAGGAGCTTATAGGCATTGTGAATACATATCCGTCTATTTTCAATATATTCTAAAACGAGTTTGAGAGGAATTCAATAGCTATAAACTATTTTTTTATTCTTATTTTGAAATAATACGTGTAGCTATATGCATGGCTATATGTTAAAAAATCTGTCAAATGACAGCCAATAGAAAGGCAGAAAAGGTGGACTAGTACCGCCATTTTATCCACGTTTTTGAGGTATCCTCAGAACAATGACTAAAGGAGGTATCAGCGCTCCCTCCTTAATATAAATACTCTAAATACATAGGTAATGTAATGACTTGATGAAACTTCATCAAAATGCTTATAATTCACGTTATCCAGACAAAGGAAGTAAATTGCTGAACATAGGCCTCTTCAAAGGATTTCCACAGTGACCTGACCACAGTGATTGGTGACAGACTGCATCCAGCGACGTCCCGCGACCTTTACCAGGTCGTCTGACCACCTTGTGGGTGGACGTTCTACGCTGCACTTTCCGCTACGTGGCCTAAATTACATACGTAAACTCATGTTTTTTTCACAGAAGGGGTAGGCAGGGGTGCTAGGACACTGACATTTCGCCTTGTATGGTTCGTCCCATTATGTGATAGGGGGCGAGCTTATCGTCATATCGAGCACAATTTCAGACAGCTTTTATTATGAATAGAACAATCCAATATCACTGCGCAACCCGGAATTGGAACCCGTGACCTCAGCTTTGTAATCATACCGTTGAATAACCAAGTCACATACGCAGTCGTTAAAAAATATTATAAACTAACTATAAAGTAATAGTAACGTTTTATCGGTAGATATGCACAGCGTGGTTGGTCCACTGCTGGCCGCGTTGCCGCCACAACCTCACTACGTGCCGCCCTACTGTCACCACCTACCCCTCAGAACTACCACCTGTAAGTATCTACGTAGTAAATAATGGTGCATTTACACGCTTGGCCAACCTCGGCCAGCCTCGACCAACGCTAGCGTGTAAACGGGGTGTTTGCTCGATTGACCTTTTCTTGTCTTTGTTGATAGCTTGGAGTTGGTAGACGATGGCCTAGTCTCAGTCAACGTGTAAATGCACCATAACAGCTCACCTAATAGGTCCCATTTCAATGTAATAATTTGATCCGTTGTGCTTTACAGCTGTCTTCACCGACTGTAAGTCTTTTTGCGGGGTTATTTACCTGTTTAGTTCATTCTTTTGTCACCCGCTTTACACGGAGGGAAGTGGACAATAGTTTATTTCTAACTTCTACTATTAATTTAAATTTCTGATTAATTTCGTTGCGGGATAAAGACAAGTAAGACATTCGCCGAGATTCAATGCTCGATGTCATTACATTGCGTGCCACTGTTGATCTTGGCTTACAGGAATTTGTTAGTAGGTGTGAGGGCGGGACAGTCACTAATCTACATAGTATATATTTATTATTCACGACGTCCATGTCAGGGAGATCAGTTTCAGTCCATATACGTAACATTGCAGGGCACGGGCCTCCTCTACAATCGAGAGTACGATTAAGAGGGGTTAAGCCATATAGTCCACCAGGCTGGCCTAGTGCTGGTTGGCGGACTTAACATACCATAGAAATTCTTACAAATAGCTAAGGTATACAGGTTTCCTCATGATATTTTCCTTCACGGTTATAGTGCGTAGTGTTTGACTTTCAATACATACTCTGACTTCGAACAGTCAGAGATGTACCCTGGTATTTAAACCCCCAGCCACTGTGAACATTTTGGCAGATGCGTCTTATCCGTTACTAATAGGCCACCACGCACTTAGTAAAGTCAGACGAAGAAAATTCGTTCCTTTCCTTATGCCCTGCAATTTAATTTGACCAATCTTATCAAAAACTGCATTAAGATATTTCATAAACATAATATTCGCAGACCCCGGCACCCCCGTGGCACCGAATACACAGTATAGTATTCGGTGCCCCGGCGATGTCAGTTAAGACAATAGGAATTACTGTTCGTGGCAAAAATATTTATTATACATTTACAACAAATTATATTAATGAACTGCTCCGATTTAAACTAACTTGTAAATGTAATGATCACTGCGTAGGTACATTGTAAACTGGTTTTGAAAAGAGCATCACTAGAGTTTCTTGCTTGTTCCGCTCTCCTAACCGGGTGGTAGATCAAAAATGACTGAATCTAAATGATGTTGAACATTTTAATAAATTCAATAAATTATTTTCATTTTCATATTCGACAATTTGTAGTATTGACTCCTCCACCGCCCGATACGGATATACGTCGGCGCGGGGAGAAACGTCCCATCCCGCCGGAACTGAAGGATGAGAAATACTTCGAACGACGGCGCAGGAACAACCAGGCGGCTAAGAAGTCCAGAGACGCCAGAAGGATAAGAGAAGACCAGGTAAAGAGAACCGCTAAAGTAACTCATACATAATTACTTTACCGTCGTAAATTTGCTATGTGCGTCAGCTTTTAGACGACGAGAATTTCTCAAGTAGCGTTTGATTCCCAGATAGCATGGCGCGCGTGTCTCCTGGAGCAAGAGAACGCGTCTCTCCGCGCGCACGTCGCCGCGCTGCGACAGGAGGCACTCGCCCTGCGCGGACTACTCGCAGCCAGGGACGAACCACCAGCACCCTCCTCCACCACCCCGGATTAGAACTACAACTAACATCAAAACATCTATGTGAAGCAATCGTAATGAGGAACATGTACACTTCTACAATATTTTAAAAGTGGAAGCGCCACATTGTTGTCAGTCATGACTCAGCGTGAATAGGCAGGCTTGTTCAAGGCGGTACCGCTGATTAAAGGGAAATTTACGTGCAGCAACAGCTTTGGTGTCACTCGTTCGTTGAGTGAGATTGCTGGATGCCCAATACTGAATACTCCTCTTCTATTCCTATCCTTTTCCTTTTCGTTCTTCCCTCGGTTTGAAGGGCCGGCAATACGTTCGTGATCCGAAAATTTTAGATGTTTAAGTGCGGCAGTGATCACTCCACAGCCTCGTTACCTGATAACTCGTGTACCGGACCTATGCAATAACATTTAAAATGTGCAATTCTTATTGTATTCTGTTATGTTCATGCACATTAATCACCAGGTTGAGATTAACTCTACACCTTAAACGAGTCATAAAAATAAATTTAACAATCTAATAAATAATTGTTAAGTTACGTATCAAGACAAAAGGCAGTTTTTCATCACAACATAAATAAATGTTATTTGGTCGGATAAGTACCTACGTGTGCGAAACAGGTACTTTACATTAAATTCGTCAATATCCCAAAGATCTATAAGTCTGGAGCTCTATGTACAAAAACGCTGCTAATAAGATTTACACAAATAGAGCTAAAGGCTTTCAGGAACTGTACCTTCAGTTGTGGGCAGCCTTTGTAATTAAAAATAAACATAAAAATAAGAAAAGAAAATTGATTTATGTTCCAACTAAACTAATAGGTATCAACGTTGTATCTAATGTTGTTATAGTTACAAGCTGAATTTCATGTATGTTATTAAGGAAACTATCAGTCAATCAACAAATGTTTCCTTGGTATTCAAACGCTTTTGATGGTTCTTTCATCTTGCCAGCCAATTGAAGCTGATAACTTCCATAGCAACCATGATCGGAACTTCATAATAGCTGATTATGTGATGCCTAGGTCAGAGGCATACGCAAACTATCAGCTTTTATTAAATAACGATAGTCTGGCAGACTCTAGGTATATATTAATTTAGTTGGATAATAGTTTAGTGTCACCAGATGTCGCTTCAATTTATGTAAACGCATCCGTCCAATGATCATAAAATATGTTAGGAAATAATTTCCTACTGCAATATTTTTAATATGTGCAATGTATTGGTATTAATTGTTTATTAAATATATTACTGTAGGTAATAAGTGAGTTAAGTTTTATTCTTGTGTGATTTATTATAAGTGTAGACGTGATAAATAAATAACTGATTGTTTACTTGTGTATTATGTGATGATTATTTATCCATTCCGTCAAGCGTCTTATTATGTTAGCACATGGTTAGCACATGAAATCTTTCTTACTTCCTTATTTATATTATAATCGCGAGAGTTGATGTGTATGTTGAATGTTTATTACTCTTTTCCGCAAAAACTGTCTCTGTCTCTTTAGCCTCATAAAGCCCACAGCTGAACATAGGCCTCCCCCAAGGATCTCTACATCTAGCTTTTGGAAGCGGCATAAACTACTGAATGGTTCTTAATGAAATTTGATATAGAAGTACCCGAGGCACTGGCACGACATAGGCTACTTTTTATCCCGAAAAATAAAATGTTCCTGTGAAATGAAAAGAATATATTAAAAAAAATTATATATTCAAATATGTATACACATTGACTTATATTCTATGTGTATTAGAGGTGTGATTAAATGCGATAATCTTATAACACGCTAAATGCTAAGTGTTAAATTTATTTAGCAGACTATGAAAGTAGCTATAATTATAATTTCGTGCGGTAGCACAACAGCGCCATCGAGCCCGGAGGCAGTTCGAATAAACAAAATTCGACGCAGGAAAGCGATCTTGTCGCATCTTGAAACTAGCAATTTCAAACCAGATTAAAAAAATATAATAATAAAATGAATAACTTCTAAACTAGAAAATTTAGGAATAACATTTCTTTAATAATAATATTTTAAATAAAACCTTACATTTTCAAGAGGAAATTCAATGCTTTATATTTTTTTATGAATTAAATAATATACAAAACGCATGTACGCATTTTTTGAGATACGACAAAATCGCTTTTCTACGTCGAGATATTTAATTACACAGGAGTATTTAGACATCTTTCAAAACAAATCATTTAATAGATTTTAATCAGTTTCAGCGCCATCTGTCGTCCGCCGTAGTCGTTATTTCACTTCAATCAATATTCGACTGATAAACTCAGTTTATTAATAAAAAATAACGTTGTTAACCGTAATTTGACTAGATGGCGTTTTTAATTTATTTAATCATAAGATAATATTGTTCGGTTACACACCCTTGTATGAGGTAAAATACAAATGATTGGTAAAAATAACGGTACAGAAATAAATTAATAAAACAACAACATTACATTAAGTAATATATATTTTATGTGTATTTCCTCAAAATATCCAACTCCAATTTCAATATACATTATTTTTTAGAATTTTAATGAATACAATTAGTACATCAAAAGCCCAATTTAATCTTAGTTAATATATTAAAATGTCTAGATAAAGTTATCGAAGTTCAAAAACGAAGATTTATTCATTTTTTTTAAATTTTTTTTATTTTTTATTAAGAAATAATAAATACGCCCATTAGTCACATACATAGTCTTGACTCCACACTAAGATCGAGTCTTTGTCGTGGGTATCAGGAACTACGAGAGACTTTTCGGACTCATAAACACCCAGACTCGAAACAAATACCTGTGGTTCACAAAAACATTTGTTTCGGTGCGGCGATTGAACCCGCGGTCTCACATTTCACAGCCGGCGTCAACCAACTGCGCCACGGAGGCTGTCGGTTAATATCGCAAATACTATAATAACCGACAGTCAGCTAAAGGTACTAAAAGTAGAGTATGAAAACAGAGGCCGCAGGTTCAAACCCCGGATCAAAACTGAAAAAAGTTTTTGTATTGTAAAAGAATAAAAATTAAATATTTTAAATATTAATTTATATAAATAAACAATTTAATTAATTATCTACAATTAATGTAATAATAGGCATGCATACAAAAACTCTCAGATTTATTAAATGAAAAGTACTTCTACAAGCGTAACACATGGCAGTTTTATTATTAACATCACTTGAATGTTCAAAATAGTTCCAAATAATATCATCAGAATTTCTGAACATATTGAATCAGTTTTGTTTTTATAGTTTATATAGACGCAAACTTTCACCTCGCAATATATTAAAAATCACACGACGCGACGCACGCCCTCGTCGACAGTATGGAGTGCAACTGATTCAAATTATAGCAATTAGTACAAATTTAACAACGCTATTGATATTAAATTATAATTACCAATTGCATAATTCCTATTTCACGATAATTCTCATTATTAGCGAATCTTGTTTAAAAGCTATAATACTATAATAATTTTAACCAATCATTTGCATTAAACTGAATTATGAACTAAAACGGACCAATCATAACTCATAATCAGGCCCGTTTAACTTGGGCCTAAAAAGTGATGCCATTTTTTATCTCGCTTTCTCATATGCCGTTTTCGCCCCATCTTTTTCACTCACGCTATTTTTGTAAATGTGTGCGTGTGCCGGGTGCACTTGCCGCCATTTTTGTCATTAGTCAATCGCTGTTTGTTAGTTTGGTTCGGCTGATTTTGTTTATATTTTTATCTTATTTCATCTATTTTGTAATCAGTAACGTAAATATTTAGCAGTGCGGACGTTATATAGCTTACTTTGTGCAAATGGTATCTATAAACTTGTGATTTACATGATAATTATTAAAGTTGGTCACGTGTTTTGTTCCCGGGTGAATTTAGCACAAATCAAATAAAGTATTGAAGAAAGTATTGTGTGTCCTTCCCAAACAAAGTATAGAAACAATGTACTAAATGGACAGAGCTATGTTGGCGGAGCATGGAGCACCAAATTACTGAAAAACATAATTCTAACCTCAAATGACAGAAACAAGGTAAATATAATATTTTATTCCGCTGTGACCATGTTGTGACACTATTCCTAGTTTTAAATTGTTGCCGGAATATAAGAAATAACAATATGTTCAAATACAGTATAAAATACAGATTTTTTGGATCTCATGTGAAAAGGTTAGCTTTTTGTATGAGTCCATAGTGACGAATTATGTAGCCATACACCTTTCATTGATACTCTCGGTTGTAGAGGATGCTCGTGCTCTGCAGTTGGGATAATATAGACCGATCTAGTACAGTACAATTCAATATTAGAGCTTTTTATTGGTATAGGTACCTGCAAGTTCATCACAGCTTAATTTATAATAATTTAATGTTTTACAATTATAATTTAACGTCAGGCAAGCAGTGGAAACAACTGATTGTGTCTTTTTCATATTTATTTTGTTATTAATTAATTGTTTTATAATTTCCAGGTAAGACTCAGGTTAAATTTGCAGTCCAAGTATTTAGCAGGCAAATGGGTTCATTGTTGGAAGCATAAAGAAAGTTTCAGCTCGATGTCTGAAGGATCTCTTCTCTGTAGGTTTATATGTTAATATTTACAAAGTTTAATTCACAGCATAAGTAATTATGTTCATTAATAATCTGTTTATAACATTGATAATATTTGATATAATTAAGATGTTCAGAAAAGGCATTTGTTAAAGCTTTTTGGTCATATGTTATTAAAATGAAATGCAATGCAGTAGTGTATTGAAGTTAAGAATGAAAGTGGAAACAACTGATTGTGTCTTTTTCATATTTATTTTGTTATTAATTAATTGTTTTATAAATTCCAGGCAAGACTCGGGTTAAATTTGCAGTCCAAGTATTTAGCAGGCAAATGTGTTCATCGTTGGAAGCATAAAGAAAGTTTCACCTCTGTGTCTGAAGGATCTCTTCTCTGTAGGTTTATATGTTAATATTTACAAAGGTTAATTCACAGCATAAGTAATTATGTTCATTAATAATTTGTTTATAATATTGATACTATTTGATATAATTAAGATGTTCAGAAAAGGCATTTGTTAAAGCTTTTTGGTCATATGTTATTAAAATGAAATGCAATGCAGTAGTGTATTGAAGTTAAGAATGAAATGAATAATATTGAATACAGTATGCATAAAACAGGTATGCCTACCAACCTATATTATGTACTGTAATAGCATAAAAGCATTCTTCAAAATTACCTTATAACATATGTTTATAACATATTTTTTGCCTATTTCTTTAATATGTTGTTATATAATAGTTAATCTCAAATGTTTTAGTATGTTGGTATTATGCATTTAATGTGTTCTATGATTTGAAGCCAACACATTTATTGCATTAATTTAACAATATTGCTTATTCTTCAATATGTCAATGTAAACAATTTACTATCATTATTTTTCATTACACTTTACACGCATTATTGCCTATTTTTTAATGTATCATAATATCATATCACTTGATATACATTTTTGTGTATATTTTCTTATTGTAAATATGATATTATGACTTTCCCAATTATATTTTTCATTATGTCCTACTTAAAATAATAATTTGTTATTATATTCTTCAGATATGTAAGCATATGTTTTTAATGCTCTGTTTCAAATGTTTGTTAAATGGCGTGTATTGTATTATAAATTTACACGAATGGCTTCTTATATTGAATTTACACTTTACAAATATAGCAATATTGTGCTGTTTCATGGTATTGGAAAATATATTGTGCACTAAATGTTTCCATTTATACTTTTATTTGTTAGTGCAGTGATCATATTCTTTGATTTGGCATTGTTTTAATAGTCCTAAAATTAACAGAATTAATATTTACAAATTAAAAATGTTTAAATCAATTTGAAAATGTATAAAAGTTATTTTAGGTTGTAATATTAAATTATGATCAAAATGTTAAAAATAATGTACAAATATGAAATAAAATACATTTATAATGTTATTGAGTAAAGGTTTTGAATTATAACTTGGTTTTATTTTTTTATTTTCGTATGAAATCGAGTAATTTTAACATACATACGAATGATACGAATGATACCCAAATATAAAACCGGTAAATTTTCGGTAATAAAAATCGGATTGCCTAAAATATGTAGTACATCCCTAAAATTGAAAAATCAGCAATTTCGGTAAAGTACCGATTTCCAGCTCTGGTCCGAAACGCGTCGAAATATATATACGTATAACGCGCGAAAAAGATGGCTCAAATACGCGGAACAATAATCTTTAATACTATTGGTCAGTGGTAAAATTATCAATGAAAAGAAAGAAAGGTCCGATGAACATTTGAATGAATTCTATGGAATTATATATGTAGAATGTATAAACACATGTAGTTGTGTGAGTTTGCTTAACGTGTTAAAACATTTGTATGGAGTTGGCCGTCTGTATTTTTAGTCGTCTGTGCTCATAATAACGTATAGTCTACAATTTATTTCCTTAAAAGCGACATCTATTGGTAATTTTACTGTACTATTTAAAATTTCCGTTGACACGTTGAGTTGACGAGTTGATGGATATATTCAACAATAGATGGTGCTGTAGCTTTAATTACCCGATAAAATATTTCTACCTAATTTCAAGTAATTTAAATTATAATTATATAGTCGCTTTATTTTCTTAATATTATAATGACTACGACTAATTTAAAAAATAACGTGAAATTAATTGCTATTTATTATATTAATCATCTCTAATGTGTATACATATTTGCTATTCTTTTTAATTCAAAGGTTATGGTACGGGACATGAGAGAACAGAATTGTGTTTTTCGTGAAGGGTCATAATGAAATGGGACACAGGATATAACGGGACGGGATGGGAAATGCAATATTATAGTCGAAACGTTGGTATCCTGGTGACACCTCTGCCTATACCTCGTAGGAAAAAGGCTTGAGTATGTACATTATGTATGTATGTTTGTAGGTTTTAGATTTCAGCATATTATATAGATGCTTTACATATATAATGATGAGATAGATAGGTACATGTCTGATGACAAATCATCTATGAATCAAGATTTTTGTAGGATAGGCAAAGTGAAACGAAATTTCGATAAATGTTAGGCCCTTTGTATGCCAGAAGGCCTCGTAGAGAGATCGCACATGGTTGCCAGAGGCTTTGACCCCATGGCGCAGTTGGCTAGACACCGACTGTGAAACGAGAGGCCGCGGGTTCGATCCCCGCACCGAGACAAATGTTTGGGTAATTCACAGGTATTTTTTACGGGTCTGGGTGTTTATGAGACTGAAAGGTCTCTTGTCATGGCGAGACGAGCATGCCGTTCGCCTGATGGTAAGCGATACGACTGCTCATGAACAATAGCAAAATTAAACAACACCTTGAATTACAAAGCAATGCTTGGCATTCCACTGCGCTCGCTATCCTGAGACATAAGATGTTAAGTCTCAATATGTCCAGTAGTTACTCTGGCTGCAATGGCCTTCAATTCGAAACACAACAGTGTATTTACACTGCTGTTTGGCGGAAGAAATAGACATGCGGTGGTACCTACCCACGTGACCTCTCACATTAGAGAGGCCTACCACCAGTAATAATTCTGCATCTAATGTTATCGGTGAATACTTATTCAAATAATTGAATTGCATTGAATTTACCATCAGGCGTATTGTAATTACCTTGTCGTACCAGTATAAAAAAAACAATAATTACGCAATATTAAAATCACCGTTGCTATGTTCAGAATTACACTCAAAATTTTAGCCAATCACGGGACAATATTATAAGAGACGCCAATGAAAACGACATATTAAAAACGAGAACTTTCCATAACGCGTTTCATTATATTTTTAGTCTGGCAAGAAAAATCGAGGTGCGCAAGAAAAAAAAGCAAAAATCGTTCTTTCGTGAAGTTGCGTCACCCACATGTTCTGTTTCTGGTGAATTATATCAAGAAAATAAATTAAATAGTTGACTTAACCGCAAACAAAATGTTGACCGCGACGCGGGTTATAGGCCGAAAGGCGTTGGAGTGTTCTGGATTATCATCAGACTTGTACACACAAAGGAATTTTTCAACAATTCTCAAAAGCGTAAGTATCCATTTTATGTTTGAAACGAATGAAAATCGCTTGTCACATGATGTTAATGTGTCAGAAATTGAATTTTATTGCCTGAGGCCTGTCCCGAGCTACAATGTGCATAAATTGCCTAATTATTTGCCAATATTACCGGCCCGAGGGGCACATGGACAAGTGAGATTTGACTGGGTTTGTGCGCAATATTCACGTAATTCACGTATTTTACAGACTGCAGCCCCCACAGTACCCATTTACCAGCGACATGGACTACAGTACAGAAACAAGTAAGTTAAACTTCGATTTATTTCACATTTCATCATAACCTAACCTCTTGCATTTTTCACGACCTTTGCTTGAATGTTTGCAGCATGAAGTTAAATGTGAGATGCAAGTTTCTAAACCATATTTATTATTTTTGGGCATATGCTCAGTGTTCTTGTTTGGTTGTTCAAGTATCAGAAGACTTAAGTAATTATAACAACAGCATAAGTGCTGGAGATAATTCTTTATTCATAGAAATTTTATAGTCAATTATAGATGGCTTGGACCATATTATAGTCATACTTCATATTATTGATATTGACTGGCTGTGAGTTCTTACTGGCAGGGTTTTTCCTGCCTGCCTTGATACAAAATGAATAAGTAACAAGTTTCATTTGACAACTTATCTAAGATATAAGGGAGGAGAGGCCAAAGAAAAAGCAAAGCCAGAGTCTGGTTGACAATTAGTGCAGTAATTAATTTGCCTTCACAAGTATAATAAGCCTGTTTTCTATATTGTTCAGTCTCTATTCCCGATTATAGTGCAAATGTTATACTTTTCTTCTCACTGTGAACAATTTTACTATTAGAATAATATGAAAAGTGAATCAGAAACATAATAAAACAAATTACACATGCTAATTGCTATCATAAACCATAAAATTTCATCATCATTTATCAAGATATAACATTTGTTAATTTTGAAGTTATGCAAAAAAATTAAGACAAATTAGGTATTTACTCAAATAGTACATCAAGCATCACAAGCTAGAAACATAAAAATCAGTTTATTAACAAAAACTTTGACAAATTTCATTTATGAACATATACAGCATGTTATATTTTTCAGCTTCCATGTGTAGTTGCAATCTGCAGATGTTTAAGTGTACTAAATATACCTATAAAATATTTCAATATGTTGACATTTGAAACTCACATACATATACCGGGTATCTCAAGACTGCTACCGAAAAACGAAGCCGGGTGGTAGTTTTAGTGACTAAAAACACAATGCAACTAAAATTTTGCTAAGAAACATGACAATTTTTTTTGTCATTTTTTTAAATATTGTCATTTTTGGGTGGTAAATCCATAGTTTTTGCTAATATAATAATTTAAACTCTTTTATAACTTAGTCTGTATAAATAAAAGAGTATCCACTATTATTTTAGGAAAAATGTATTTACCACCCAAATACGACAATATAAAAAAAATACCAAAAAAAATGTCGCTTTTTTTCCAACATTTTCTGTTGTATTGTGTCTGAAGTTGCTTAAATTACTGCCTGGCTTCGTTTTTGGTAGCAGTCTTGATATACCCTGTATTAGTATGAATTTTTAAGATAATTCGGATTGCCTTAGTTTGTTGATTTTGCTGTTTCGATGACAACTATAGCATACTTTTTATCTGTTGCAAATAAATTTTAACTATATTTTATTACAATCTATTCAAATAGTCAGATAGTGTTTATCAGAGTCTAAAGGTTTGAGCTTGAAATTTTACATATCTACTGATACATACATACATATTTTTATGAGGCAAAAGTCATTCTAAAGATCAAATTTTATTCTCTATATTTCATGTTATGTTTTATTGCATATCCTATAGCTAAATTAAATCTAAAATGCATGATGCCTCGGTCTATTTTCAAAGATGTAAAAAAATACTCATGAATTACAGATGAAACACTGTGTACAAACTATTATTAAGACTTAATTTTTTTTTCTTAATTTGATGTCGTTCACAACAATTTTCAAAATGCTTGCTTTACTTTAGCATGATGCTCACGGCCATCTTTTGATACTCCAAATGTACTGAAGGGCCTATCCTTAGTTTTAAATTAATGTTTCTAACCTATGGTCTAAAAAGTACATTTAATACATGTGTGCATCGCCGATCAGTGGCTGTGTCAGTGCGCAGTGCACTTTTGCAGTGATGCTAGATTGACTCTCGGTACCAGCTAGTCAGAGACTATAATGCTCTTGGCTTTCCTAGAAACCCTGACACATTCTATTAACCCATAAGTACATTTTATGATAAACTGGTTTCGCAATGGCTAGAATATCGTATTAAGTGATTTAAAATTTTCACCTTTTAACTTATATGGCTTATTATTATTTGCTAATTTTAGTTACTTATTCCACTAGTGCTTTTTAAATGTGAGATCCCTGAGAATTCCACTTACTGTATGCTACAGAATTAACATTTGCATAATAAAGATATTGAGAATACAACATGTCGCGATCCCTACAGATCCGAGGGAGTGCGTGGCGCCGTCATCGGAATCGACCTGGGAACCACCAACTCATGCGTTGCCGTCATGGAGGGCAAAACGCCCAAGGTACACCATTTCTACATTCTCTAGCAAGTCTTCATTTAGATCCCGTAAGATAGAAGCAATCGCAATGATAAGTAACATTTTGTTTGCCCTGCAAAGTCCAAGTAAGCAATGAACACGCATATCTAAATACTTGTAAAGCACATAAATGTATGTTTTGTGATTACGATTGATCTATTTTACCTCGACTGATAACGGAAAACATGATAGTATGCGTGCCTTCCAGTAAACATGACATATTTTAACTCTTATATGAAAAACAAAATGTTTATTTTTTATGTTATACGCTCTTACGATACGTTCACACTGCAAGTGCAAGGATTTGTGCAAATTACTAATTAGAGCTAAATATTTATTGTGTCCTGTAAATTACTTATTAGATATAATATACATTGTTATCTATATGGGTTTATTCAGGGATACAGTAGTTTAATGTCATATGTAAATTCTTCTAACACGATACAAGTCTAGGAGGTTACTCTATGAAACGATACGAACTTCGAATGTTCGGATGTTCGATGTCCGGAGTAAGATATAAGTTTTCCTCTTCGAAAAATCAATACTATTCTCTAATAATAAGTATAATTATCATTTTCTCCGAACTTAGTCTATGGTTACGACTTACGATAGAGGATTCCTACATTTTATGCAGTCTAGGCACATTAGTGAAGTTTTACGTACAGCATCATAATATTCGAAGTTCGTATCGTTTCATAGCGTAACCCCCCTGAGTAGTGGTTAACAATACCTGCAAGAGTGATCTCGGAAAATTAGATGTAATATGACGGTTTCCGGGTGCAGGTAGTGGAGAACAGCGAAGGTTCTCGCACGACGCCGTCGCACGTGGCGTTCACGAAGGAGGGCGAGCGGCTCGTGGGCATGCCGGCCAAGCGCCAGGCCGTCACCAACAGCGGCAACACCTTCTACGCCACCAAGCGACTCATCGGCCGCCGCTTCGATGACCCCGAGGTGCAGAAGGACATGAAGAATCTCTCCTACAAAGTTGTCAGGGCGTCGAATGGAGATGCTTGGGTTCAAGGTGTGTATTAGTGTGGCTCTATAGTAGGGAGCCAGATATTTATATTAGTATGGTTTACTATCACTGGAGAGACTAACGTTAACATAATCTTATGATAATAGGCAATATCAGCAATGTACTTGATGTGCATTGTCACATTCAAAATATTCCATTTTTGTCTAATTACGAGGCAATATAAATGTTTTGAAACTATAGTTATTGTAAGTATTGTAGTGCATCGTCGATCAGTGGCCGTGCACAGGTGCGGTGCGCTTTTGCAGCGATGCTAGAGTAACTCGCAGTACCAGCTAGTTGAAGACACAAATGTCCTCTGCTTTCCTAGAAACTGCGATACATTAACATAAACACACGCCTTTTTCCCAGAAGGGGTAGGCAGATGTGTACAGTGCAACCAAGCATCATAAAGTATTGTATTACAGGCAGCGACGGCAAGGTGTACTCGCCGAGTCAGATCGGCGCGTTCGTGCTGATGAAGATGAAGGAGACGGCCGAGGCGTACTTGAACACGTCGGTGAAGAACGCCGTCATCACGGTCCCCGCGTACTTCAACGACTCGCAGCGACAGGCCACTAAGGATGCTGGTATGTTTCTCAACAAATACTAAGTTGTAACAGATGTAGGTATAAACGACTAATTATGATAATATGTTTGGGATGGTTTTGAATATTGGCGTTATATGTAAAACAGGTCAGATCGCCGGCCTGAACGTGCTGCGTGTGATCAACGAGCCCACCGCGGCCGCGCTCGCCTACGGAATGGACAAAACAGACGATAAAATGTAAGTTTACTAAATAGGCGTATAAACCTGTTTGTACTGACAGATTATTATTTGATTATTGTCATCGAAAACGGCAAAATGCTAAAATAAAATACAACAATTACTTTCGATTATACTGAAGCATATTTTTTATGATATTGTCTCCTCCTACAGTATCGCAGTATATGACTTGGGTGGCGGCACTTTCGACATATCAGTGCTGGAGATCCAGAAGGGCGTGTTCGAGGTGAAGTCCACGAACGGCGACACGCTGCTCGGAGGCGAGGACTTCGACAACGTCATCGTTAACTTCCTCGTCGACGAGTTCAAGAGAGACGTGAGTGTTATAAAAATAGTTGTTTTTTTTTTGCCAGGAATGATAATTTGTCCACAAACTACTTGATGGTAAGCGGAGTGTTATTGAAATGAAGTGTCTAGTATTGAGAGATGATTACTTCAATTTGACGACGCAACTATGCCAAACAATTTAATATCCAATACATATTCTGAACCACAAACTTGTAAGGGATACATTCAATTTTTGGTTGAACACCTTTCGCTACCTGAGTGGATATTAATATACGGCAACCAGCAGGGCCAGTAGGTTCCTCGGGAATCTCAATATAATTCCCCTTTTTTTAAGACAGCCAGTTGTTATACTATTTCAAAAGGCATTTAAACTGTATTCTTGGATGTAATATGTAACGAAAATAATCTATCTATTTCATTAAAAAAAATACTAGTAGCATCGCCGATCAGTGTTTGCGTCAATACGCGGTACACTTTTGCAGCAGTGCGAGAGTAACGCGCGGTACCAGCTAGTCGAAGGTGCACATACCCTCGGCTTTCCTAGAAATCGCGATACATGTTCTACACAAATTAAATATTAGTTATGTCTTCAGTTACATTGCAATATATGGTGTTAGCTGCGTTATGCATCAAAAATATTTCACAATGTAATGTCATTTATGATCATTTGGGACATATTGTCATGAACTTCTTGTTTTTATACAGCAAGGCATCGACATCCGTAAAGACGCGATGGCTATGCAGCGATTAAAGGAAGCCGCTGAGAAGGCCAAGATCGAGCTTTCTGGCTCCCTGCAGACCGACATCAACTTGCCTTACCTCACCATGGACGCTTCCGGACCAAAACACATGAACCTTAAAGTAAGTATTGCTTTGTGACACCTACCCTTCTATTACTTTTCTTTTTACAGGTTTTAACATATTTATTAGACAACAAGGTGTTATTGTTAGTCACATAGTTCCACAAGCACTGTGTTGTTATATGGCGTGTGAAACATATAGTTGCATACGTCATGACACAGTGCAAGAAAAATCACAGTATTAAACCCCCCATCATTGTCCTCTACATTGGTGGGTCAAGTGAGCTGTGACAAATCTATTTCACAATGGTTATTTATTAATCACTACTAATTTATACTGCTCGCAAGGTTAAATTACCACAACATGTTTATTTTAATATGGGTGTGGAATTTAATTACATTCCAACTGATCTTAAGTATATTGATCAAAAGATAATTTCACGGCATTGAGTTGTTTCTCACGCCTTTGAATATTGAAAGGGGGGAACACATAGTTCGGCAAGTTATAGTATTGCGTGGGTTGCAGATGACGCGGTCGAAGCTGGAGTCTCTGGTGGGCGACCTGATCAAGCGCACGGTGGCGCCGTGCCAGCGCGCGCTGCAGGACGCCGAGACGCAGCGCTCCGACATCGGCGAGGTGCTGCTCGTCGGCGGCATGACGCGCATGCCCAAGGTACACACACTATACATACATACCACATAATTATAACTTCAAAGTTATCCACTGATAACAAAAACGTTTTTGAAGTTTTGTTAGGATTCAAGGCCACATACAACACACACAAGTCTTATCTATAAAAGTCATAAATATTGTATTTTTCCCATGCACTTTACAGCACAAGCCGATGTCAGATGTCCATGTCTGTCTAGGCTGTCCTAGTGACGGGTGCAACAGCATACTGTGGGTATATTCCCCGATCGCCGCATCCTGTGCGTCCGGGTTATAACTCACAGACACATAAAAATAAGAAAACGTTTAAAATAATTATTGTTGTATTCGTCAACTCTCCATAACTTTATTCCTGGTATTTAAAAAGTATCGATCTTTCGAGAATGGCACGTAGTAACTTGTGGGTGCGTGTGCAGGTGCAACAGACCGTACAAGAGATCTTCGGTCGCGCGCCGTCCCGCGCGGTGAACCCCGACGAGGCGGTGGCGGTGGGCGCGGCCGTGCAGGGCGGCGTGCTGGCCGGTGACGTCACCGACATCCTGCTGCTCGACGTGACGCCGCTGTCGCTCGGCATTGAGACCCTCGGCGGCGTCTTCACCAAGCTCATCACCAGGAACACTACCATCCCCACCAAGAAGAGCCAGGTCTTCTCCACAGGTCAGTACATGCTTGTATACTACACTCTCACACATCCACCATGTAATGTTGTGTAATTTCAGCTCGGTCTCTCACACGCGATAAGGGTTGTAAAGGTATCTTTGAAGTTAAAAGTTTAAACTGAAAGTCAGAAACCAGTAAAACTAGTATGATTCGGTTCTACATTATTTCTAGAAGAGACATAAACGCACAAAATTTTATTTCAGCACAATAAATTGGACAATAATATTTATAGTAGGGGAGGCCGGACCGCTAAATTTTCAGTTACTAAAGCGTCATGGGGACCGATTAGATTGTGAAGATTTGGGCCTAAAACGAAAAATAATGTATGTTCACTTTGCCATTTTAGTGGGGAGGAGAGGGTGTGTTAATTTTCAAAAATGTTAAAAAATTCACTTACATAAAAATACTCGAGCGCATCAGATATTCACGGTGCTTACCCGCTTTGTTTTTTTAACAACCGAGAGATATTATTCTGACGAGTAATAAGGGGAGGATGGCTGTAGAAAAGGGTAGAAAAAAATAAATAAAAGAAATTATTCAAGCGTGTCAGATATTCGAAGGGAATATTTAGAAAACTCAAAAAAGTGTCCTATTTAAATATCTGACGATTTGGGTGTGGTCAAAAGTCATGGCAGATTTTTGAAAATGTAAAAAAAAAATCGTGACATTGAAATACTCGAGCGCATCAGATTTTTACACAAACTGTTTAACTTGATGTTCTAGTCGTCCCAAATGATAATCTGACAAATATATGAAGGAATATTCTTAATCTGTTAATTTCAAAGAAAATAATTATTTTTCCAATTTCTGAGTGGAATAAATTATTACGCATATATGTAGGTGTAATTTTATTATTATTTATTAATACGAAATAGATTAAAAAACATTAAAACAATTTTTTAATCTTCATCCTCACTGGATCCATCTTCAAAATTGCTTCGTCCTTGGTCAATTTCTTCTTCATTTTGTGTTTCTGTAAAAAGGAAGGGTTATAAACTTTTAAATTTCCTTTTTCTTTTGTATTATAGTATTTAAAAAAACGTACCTGAATCAAAAGTATCTCCTGATATGTCAGGTGTTATGACAATATCTTCGTATGCTTCAGGAAGTTGGCTACCAAGAAACTAAGTCGGCTCTAATTTGGTTTGGGGATAGTGCGAGAGAGTGAAATATAAAGAAAAAGTGAGAAGGAAACAAGAGGCGCGGAGTTTCATTTCAGTTCTCAGCAGCTGTACGCGCCACACTTTATTTATGGTTTAAGCTACATCGCCCCATGAAAATCGTCAGATTATTTTTATTCTGTAATTCTTACAGGATTTCCTTAAAAAAAAAAAAAAAAATTAATCGCGCTCGAGTATTTCATAGTGACGTTTTTTTCTTACAATTTTGCCTCTCACCCATTTCCTTATGCCACGCTAAAATCATCAGATTACTGAAATATATTCTGTTCTGTATGTATTTAACTTACCTGCCATTAATCTGACGCGCTCGAGTTTTTCTGAGGATTGATTTTTTTTTACAAATCTGACGGGCTGTCCTCGGAGCACGCCCCTATATAAAGGGTTTATATATGGTAGGAGTACATTACAAGGAATAAGGTTTCTCCTCATATAGTTTTCTGACGCGCTCGAGTTACTCTTCAAATCCCCTCTTGGGCTCCCCTACTATTACTGATTGATTTGATAACCAACATTACCCAAAGGTGATTTTTTTAATTTAAATAGGTGATATACAACTATATAATAGTTTGTGTTTGGTTGAACAGCGGCGGACGGTCAGACGCAAGTGGAGATCAAGGTTCACCAGGGCGAGCGCGAGATGGCGTCGGACAACAAGCTGCTGGGCCAGTTCTCGCTGGTGGGCATCCCGCCCGCGCCGCGCGGCGTGCCGCAGATCGAGGTCACCTTCGACATCGACGCCAACGGCATCGTGCACGTCTCCGCCAGGGACAAGGGCACCGGCAAGGAGCAACAGAGTCAGTACCCACCACATACCCAATTACTCTCACCTATCACTATAACTGGAGATTATGAATAGAGCTATGATTTTTTGTTTGTTAGGAATAGCTGTAATAAATCAGCCAATAGCAATCTATGTTTCCTCTGCAGTGGGTTTAGTCTGGTAAAAAGGATTAAGATTTTTGTAATGTATAATGAATTAAAGGTCTCAGCATCCAATCTAAGTCAGCAGTACTCCTATGAACCTGTTGATAAAGCGGGATGCCAGAGCAACACAATCCAAAATGTTCTCCAGTTTCATTTGTATGGAGTGACCCTCAGGATTGACACATAATAAGATTATGTAGAAGTATATGTAAATCTTTTAGTATTTAGGAATTATAGCGCTACTAAATCAGTTGTCTAAACATTGAATACCAGGCTTCATCATTTCATTGTTCTAAAGGCCTTTTAAATTGTATGTCACAAAAGATTTTTTTATAAAGGTTTTGATCTGCCACCTAGGAGCCACTTCTGTACGCAAGTGTCAGATAATTAACTATTATAATTGATTGCAGTTGTGATTCAGTCGTCGGGCGGTCTGTCCAAGGACGAGATCGAGAACATGGTTAAGGCGGCGGAGCAGTTCGCGGCGACGGACAAGCAGCGGCGCGAGCGCGTGGAGGTCGCCAACCAGGCCGAGGGCGTGCTGCACGACACTGAGACCAAGATGGACGAGTACAAGAGCCAACTGCCCCAGGATGAGGTGAGGAGTTACACACACCAATTATAGGATGGTTGAGACAATACAACAATAAAAACTACACACCCACGAAACAAGCCTAGAGCTTAGTCTGGGAATCATTGTTACCTCAGCAGCAATAACAAATGGGTACATAACAAATATTGTAACTTTAACCGAGCATTTATGTAAGCTGCAATGTAAGAAAATTTTGTAAGCAATAAAGGTTTTTGTATTATTTTTTTTACACACACAGTACTGTGTTAGTAAATAAAAAATATCACTTGTATTGATATTTTAGAATATTATAGTATTTTAGAGTATATAGAATAGTTGCTGCTGTAATAGTCTCTACCATTGAGAATATCATGGAAATGTCATAAATGACACCCAACAACACAAGTTACAAACTCACCAACTGTATACAGTGTGACAAGCTGCGCGAGGAGATCGCCAAGCTGCGCGAGCTGCTGGGCCGCAAGGACAGCGCCGACCCCGAGGAGATCCGCACCGCCACGCAGCAGCTGCAGCAGGCCAGCCTCAAGCTCTTCGAACAGGCCTACAAGAAGGTGCGTAGCATCACTGGAAATGCGCTCCATGCTAATAAACTTTATTCATTAACAGCTCCCCTCAGTGAAAACTTTCTAGCCTTTTTTATTTTGTTTTCCGAACTGATATATAAAAAGTAAGCATCTCACAGCTGCCAACAAAGTGTAGGATGTGCCTCCCCTATTTAAGACCCGAACATATTTGAGTAGTATAACCTAAAAATTTAATGGTCAAGGTACACTTATAATAAAAGTGATAACTTGTGATATCTTGCACATATTTGAGCCATTGTACATACCTGGAAAGTGCATTGGTCAAGCAATTGTGCTACATCAATGGAAACTAGTTATCATCCTATGCAGTTGTACAATGACGTATAGGACGATTTTTGTTCCCAACACCTACTGTATTCTGTGAACAACTAAAATAAATCAATATTGTGAATATGTATTATTATTTATTTTAAAATCTTCAGTTCACAAATTGCTCATAGATTTTCTTCAACTCAATGATTTGTCTCTCAAGACAGATGAACGTCAATTTAGTGTGAATATAATATAATAATAGCTACACGTGTGTTCAGATGGCGGCGGAACGTGAGGGCGGGCAGCAACAACAGCAGCAGTCGACGGAGCAGCAGGGCGAGAAGAAGGAGGAGAAGAACTAAGAACCACATCGCACAAGCACTCGGCGGGACTCGTGCACACACTCGCACCACGACCCGCCCAAATATTCGCCCACCCACTACTTCCCAGTTAACCAGTCATACTGTCCCTCCATTTCAACCAGTGCAGACTTTTTGATATCGAAAAATGTTGCAATATTGGAGCCACTTGTGGCAGTGACTAATAATTTAGTGGTGCGAAATAAATAATAAGTAGGACGTTCAGTCTATCTATATGACAAAAATTGTAAGGTCATAACATCACAGAGTTTAATTTGTAAAAATATCCTATACAATTTTGACATATGTACAATTGTGGAGTTCAGTGATTCATATGTAACGTCCATTACCGTAGTGCGTGGTCTCAGCCCCGGCTGTGTATATTCCAGGTTAATAGTAGTTGAGGCGAGTGGCGCGCAGGGCGTGGCGCCAGTGTGCGCGTGCGAGTGCGCGCCGCTGGCCGCTTGTTGTTTAGTTGTATGGCGTGTTGGAGTGTGGGGCGCGGCGCCGCGCGACCTCCGCGCACTGACGGATGTGTGATCGAGTGTGACAGCGTTTATTCATATACTTATTTTAAATATGAATGTTATTATCTTTGCCGAACTGCAAATTTTGCATCGTAGTCCAACTTTTGCAATATGTAGACCAAAAAGTAAAGTTGTACAAACATTATTTATATTGTATATTGAGAAAATTTTCGTCACAAGCTTAATACTGCACGGTATTAGAAGGGTTCTGTCTGCAGGACGGCTAGTCCGGCGCGGCGCTGTGTCGTGTGAGTGCAACGCAAGCTGCACGAGATACAATTTGTATGTTCGTGGCTTCGGTTTGTGTTCTCAGTGTTCCTGTTCCGTATTCTCACAACGACAAATGTTTGCTGGAATGTATAAATTTCTAATATTTAACTAAGAGTTCTTACGTTTTATGTAACATGGACTAGTTGAGAAAATAGTCAGAAAGTAGATAGCTTTACAGCGCATTTGAACACTTAATTAAATGCGCCTTGGGGAGAGAGCAGTTGTGATGAAACTGTCCTATTTCAAATAATCTGTTCAATGAGCGAGGCGGGCCGCGCGCTCGTCGCGTCGTTAGTAGTTATCGTGTTGTCAGTAGTGGATATAGGACTTGCGTTCGACACTAGTCTCGCAATGGTCCTCGGCTCCGTGTTCAATGTAGTGAAATTGTTTTATAATATATTGTATGCAAGTATGTATGTGTGTATGGTTGTTTGAGTGCGTGCGTGCTGTGTGGATGCGGGCGCGGGCGTCGCCGCGGCTTATTGTATGTACGTTTGTTAGAATAGTGAAATATATTATTTCCAAAATAAACATCGTTTTATTTGTGAAACTGGTAACACTGTCTTATATAAATCGCACTTACTTAACAACAAAACATAAAATGGACATTTATTATCCAAAATGAAATAACTACACATATATGTAGACATTTTTAACTTGGCGCTTCAGTAAAGAGCGGTTTCGCGTGAGGGTCCTCCATTCTATCATTGACGCCGCAGTCAAAGAGGCCGGCTATGCCGTGCGCCAGGATCAGCAGGAACAGAAACACCACCATCAGGCCCGACAAGATCCGCGTGTTAAAGTAGGGGCCGCAGTTGATAGACGCACCGAAACAAGTGTCGTTGCCGCCGCTGCCATTCCGACCGATCGGCGGATAACGATGCGGTTGTAGCTGAGGATTGCAAATAAATTAAAATTTAACACAGCTTACAAATACCTCTCACTGACAGCATAGCATATTGGTTCAGGTACTATACGCAACAGATCTGGAGATTTTCCCGCCCTCGCACCCACCACTAATTCCTGTAAGCCAGGATCAACAGTGACAAACAATGTAATGACACCGAGCATTGAAGCTCGGCGAGTCTCCGAGAATGTGTAACGTGTCTAACCTGGTATTGTGAGATGGTGACGGAGCTGCCGTCTCGTTCGTTGAGCAGGGTGAGCGGCTCGCCGCACACGTAGGACCAGTCCCACGGCGCGCCCGCCGCCACCGCCGTGCGACCCACCTCCTCGCCGCCCTCCACCAGCGACACGCTCTCTGCACACACACAACCAACTACATAGTGCATGCCTTGCGATGTTCAAATAAATACACACACAGTATTTTCAGAAAACACATTAAAATTAATGGAATCCTGAATATAAAATAAAAACTAACATGAACCAATCAAACAATACATATGTAGGTAGCTTGTATTTATGTGCATAATACATAGGTAACATGTTGGTAGATGTTGAGCTAGGTTTACTTGTTTTCTCACCTAGTAACCACCCGTCAGCACTTGCGAGGTTGAAAATGAATTGCAATTCGAAGTCTGTGTAAGCCAATTTACTGGAAAGTTTTTGCGGAGTCCACGACTCCTCCGCGACCAGCGGCATCTGGTTCAAGTTTGCGCGTCGGGTTGCTGTCGTGGCGAATACGCCTGGAATAATACGAGCACAAGTTTTTTTCTCCTAGTTGTGATTAGCTTATGTGGGTTGTTATTGTTTCCAAACCGAAACACAAATTATTAAGTAGATACATACAGCACCTCAATATTTATGTTAACTACATTTTTAGGGTGCCGTATGTAATGTAATAATAAAAAAATACTTATTTTAATATTGAATCAAATGCCCATTTACTTACCGGATAATCTAAAGAGTGCGCCCTCCGACACAACCATGACCTCGTCTTCCCGCGGTACGTGTTGTGGTCGGATGGGCACAAACTTCTCCCTTTCTACCATCACAGGGTTTATCTTGCCTGTATAAAAGGCTACTATGGGTCCCGGCTTCAGCTGCCTCACTGTAAAATATACCTCGCGAATCAACGCGTCATGTCGTCGCAACGCCTGTGCCCTTGTCTCGTTCATGCCATCTTTGAAAAATACATATAAATATTTGAATTTCTCAGTCAAATGTAACTTCGTTCCAGGGCTTAAGTAGAATATGTTAAGCTGCTGTGGTTGGAAGACTTGGTTTAACATATCAAAAGGGCTAACAACAGATGGCAGGAATTTCACTTTCTTGTCTTTCAAACCACGGTGGAGATAATAAAAGGGAGTCCCCATTTTATCTTTAATGGTCACGTCTTCGAAGCAAAATTTTTCTTCTACGAATATGATGACGGCTTCGCTTCGTTTTATTGCGTCGTGAATGATGCTGGCGAATGCTGTGGAGCTTATTTTATTGAATGGGTTCGGTACCACGGACAGATCTTTCATAGTTCCTTCATAGTCTAACAGAAAGGTTGGAAGTATATCTTTATCTCCAACACTCCCTCTAAGAATTACCATAAACGATAATTTAATTAATAAACGCATTCTTAATTCACCGCAAATAAACCGTGTTACTTAAAATAGTTGACATAACATTTTTTCTACTAATTTTCTAAAAAAGTTTACATACTTACATACATAAACTCACGCCTTTTTCCCAGAAGTGGTAGGCAGATGTGCCAGGACACCCACATTTCGCCTTGTATGTTCCGTCCCACAATGTGGCGAGCCTATCGCCATATCGGGCACAATTCCTGAATTTTGTAAAAAAGTTTACATTATTCCAATAATTTATTATTCAACTAGATCTTGCCTGTTGATTGCCTCACTGTAATATAAATATTTTCGACTAACTCAGGTTGTCTGTTGACACAGGAAGTTTATAAGTAAACCAAAGTAAACTAATGTGTTATTTCACAGCTTCATGAGTTGTTACCCACTGGCAACGCAACATTGAATTGGTGTTTGTGAGACCGACAAGTATCTGATTCTCCGCAAAAGAAGACTCGATTTAGTGTGGGGTCAGACCTATGTATGTGCTTGTTGGATGTATTTATTTATTATTTCTAGCCATATGTGGGCAATCGGCAGTTTCAATTCTGACTATTCTGGCGGTTATTTTACGAGCTCATAGTGTGAATTTGCCTGTCTAATTTAAAAAAAAAAAACTCTGTGGGTATGCGCACTTGTATATACGTACTAATATTAATTCGATTGTCCAATGTTTTACAATAATATGCAATGCTCCAAACGAACCTTTGGCACTTTTTGACAGCCTCTGGGGCCCGGTTGATTTGATGCCAGCTGTAAAACGAGAGGCCACAGGTTTGATCCCTGCATCGAAACAAGTGTTTGTGAGGCCCACAAGTATTTATCTCGGGTCAGGATGTTTGTGAGACCGAAGAGTCTCTCATGTATTATCCGATAATTGATCTTAATGTTGGTCAGGAATCAGGACTATGTGTGTACCTATATGTTCAATTACTATTCAATTAATTGCGCGAATCCGATTTACACTTGGTCGAGTATTATAAATAAATAAAACCCAACAGTCACATATATAGTCCTGACTCCACACTAAGATCGAGTCTTGTGTCATGGGTATCAGGAACTACGAGAGACTTTTCGGTCTCACAAACACCCAGACCCGGAAGAATTATTTGTGGGCCGCACAAACATTTCTCTCGGTGCGGGGATCGAACCCGCGGCCTCTCGTTTCACTGGCGGCGTCTATCCAACTGCGCTACGGAGGCTGTCAAAAGGATAAAATATGAGTTTTTCGATACCTAGTAATTATATAACTAAATTATTTTTAGAGCATCCAATATTTTTCAATTTATTCTATAGTAGCGGTAAAAAATTACATCAAAGAATTAATATAATTAAGGACCAAGGTCGCATCAGGGTGCCAAGAATTTTAGAGCACAGACGAGTAACCACTCAAACGTCCCGACCCCCAACTATGACATAAGACTGACATAAGATGTCATTTCTATAGGAAATTATACTAGTAATAAAAAAGTGTTCTAAATTCAAAATATATTATAAAAAGCGTTATGAAAAAAATATATATAATGCTTGAATAAAGTACCTTTAAAGTAACATTGGCCAAAAAGACATTAGCCATAGGCACATTTAAAAAAAACCAGGCAAATTAGTGTGTTGCCTGAGAACAACGACGAGTGGTGCGCAGGAGTTTTAAAAAATGTAAATATTGTTTTTTGAGTCTCTTATTGTGCTTATATAGTTTATTAAATGATACCTTTACATTAATAATTATCAATTATCTAAAAATAAGCCATATTCGACGCGTGATTCGAAGTTTTTTAGACACGAAAGTAAATCACGATCGTTGTTCGTCGGTTTTCATTAAATATTTCTGTGTTAATTCTATGAAAAAATGATAAATAAAGTGTTAAAGAGAGAAAACATATCATAAATAATAATTAGGTGCGGTTCGATAATTGAGAATATATAAAAACAATTCAATATTTTAATTGATTTCCAGTATTCCGTAGAAATTGTTTCGCGGTCGCGCGCCATATTTTGTAAGATCAGGGTTTGCGTTACAAAGTTTTTGTTCAAACTAGAATGTGTGGTATGTTTGATGTTGGGTGTGATTGCAATAAATTAAGTGTGATAGAGCCAATGATATGGTGATTTCAATTTACAATATTGAAGAATAAATTTATTAATTCAGTTTAAATATTTTAATATTTCTTCTCCAAATACACGGAATGGAAGCCGCCATCAGGGACCGCAAACCGTTACATACATTACGATAAAGTATAGATGCGTGACTGCGAATAATCCGAACATTGAAATAATGTGCTATTAAGCCACAAACCAAATTATAAGATACGGCTGCCGGACGCGGCTGAAGAGTAGTACAATATTCAAAGTCTCTCGGACACGACGCGCGCCGCGCGGCGGTATCTTCAATTTTCTAAATATCTTCAGCTGCGTCCATCAGCCGCATCTTATAAATTGTATCCGGCTTTACTATCGTAGTTATTCTGATGCAAAACTAGTATTACAATTGGATAAATTTATTAAAATAAAAAATAATAATAATTAAATACATTTTCAATTTTAGGTCATCAACGGAAAAGCAAGAATGCTCGTGAGTGTTTTATTTTTTGATTTCAGTGATAGAGTGCATGCGTAGTTTGTGACAATTAAGCAAATAAAAAAACATCAGTAGTGCTAACAGTTAACTTGAACTTTAGATTGAGCGGGCAGCGCGGAAATGGGGGAGACCGAGGGCCAGGCCGAGGCAGAGGCAGGAGCCGAGGCAGAGGCCGAGGCCGAGGCAGAGGCCGTGCCAGGAGCCGACGTGGTGGCAGCGGTGGACTAGCGTATGTGCCTTTTTTCTTTCCGAAACAAAATTCATTGTACTCGATGAACGTACCATATACTATATAAATAAAACGAATTTTAATGTTGGTTAAATGATATAAGCTTTTTCAGTGTTACAGCACGGGGCCCGGTGTCGGACGCGCTCCAGCGAATAAGGCTGGAGCGTATATTTGAGTGGCGGCGGGTGCGAGCCCTATCAGCGCGTGGGCGACAGCAGCTTGCTCTTTTCAGGCAGAGGCTAGAACTAGAGCGCATGCTGCTGCCCAATGCGCCGCCGCGCAGACGCCCCACAAGGTGCATAATTTATTCACTTTGCTTGTATATAAAGTACGCAGTAGCATAATAAAAGTTGATCAGACAGTATCAGAATTATTTACAACCATTTTATAAGCAACAAAATAATAAAACAAATAATTTTATAATTATATTCGTATGTCACGTATTTTGCACGTATGATTTTAATTAATATTTTTATTATAATGTTTTTTTTTTCTTTAGTCAAGCTTTATCTTCCTTGGTACACTATTGACTGCCCTCTCTTTTCCATCTCTTATTGTCCATCCCAAGGTAGTCGGTAAGAGATTGCCTCGAGCAATACGACAGCCTTTTGTACTACTATGTAATATAATGTTCTTTTATGAAGTTCACTTAGTGAAAAATAAAGGATTTAAATAAATAAATAAAAACAAATTTCTATTTGACAGAAAACCTTCACCGGAGCGGATTCTCCCTGTAATGGTGGCCCGACCAACGCCCCCAGCGGCCTATATGGAAGGTAAGGTCATCAAGTCATTATATTGCCATTAATAATATTTTTCCTCCTTCGATATTCCTCGTATAATATATTGTTGGTGTTTTCAGAACACAATTATTGCCAATCCGTGGCTACGCCCGCGGCGACGGTGTTTGACGGTAAGGTCATCACGTCATTATATTGCCATTAAAAATTATTTTGCTTTTTCGATGTTCCTTAAATTTATTGATTATGTTTTAAGAACACAATTACTGCCGGCCGACGGCCACAATCGCGGCGGCGGCAGCGATATTTGACGGTAAGGTCATCACGGTCATTTTATTGCCATTAATAATAATTTTCCTTATTGGATTTTCATGACATCTATTGTTTTTTATTCCAGATCATGCGCAGGGTGACTGCATGCCGTCAACGTCATCAGCCACGCCCGCGGCGTCCTTTTTGGACGGTAAGACGATCCCGTAATTTTATTGGCAATAGTAGTAACTTTCGATGTTTCATATTAATTACATGTATTGTCTTTTATTTCAGATTACGCACAGCGTGACTGCATGCCGTCGACGTCGACGGCCACGCCCGCGGCGTCCTTTTTGGACGGTAAGACAATCCCGTAATTTTATTGGCAATAGTAGTAATTTTCCATGTTTGATATTAATTACATGTATTGTTCTTTATTTCAGATTACGCGCAGCGTGACTGCACGCCGTCGACGTCGACGGCCACGCCCGCGGCGTCCTTTTTGGACGGTAAGACAATCCCGTAATTTTATTGGCAATAGTAGTAATTTTCCATGTTTGATATTAATTACATGTATTGTTCTTTATTTCAGATTACGCGCAGCGTGACTGCACGCCGTCAACGTCGACGGCCACGCCCGCGGCGTCCTTTTTGGACGGTAAGACAATCCCGTAATTTTATTGGCAATAGTAGTAATTTTCCATGTTTGATATTAATTACATGTATTGTTCTTTATTTCAGATTACGCGCAGCGTGACTGCATGCCGTCGACATCGGCAGCCACGACCACGGCATCGTTTTTAGACAGTAAGGCAATCCCGTAATTTTATTGGCAATTGTAGTAATCTTCCATGTTTGATCCTAATTACAGGTATTTTTTTATTTCAGATTACGCGCAACGTGAGTGCATGCCGTCGACGTCGACGGCCAGGTCCACTGCGTCGTTTTCAGACGGTAAGGCAATCCCGTAATTTTATTGGCAATAGTAGTAATTTTCCATGTTCGATATTAATTACATGTATTGTTCTTTATTTCAGATTACGCGCAGCGTGACTGCATGCCGTCGACATCGGCAGCCACGACCACGGCGTCCTTTTTAGACGGTAAGGCAATCCCTTAATTTTATTGGCAATAGTAGTCATTTTCCTTGTTCGATTTTTGTTACCTGTTTTGTTTTACTTCAAATCACGCGTGCTGTGACCTATCGACAGCATCAGCTGATCTCCGTGCGGCATCGGCCGCTGGTAAGAAATTGATTTCTCGCTGTGATGTTGTTTATTTACAGTAGAATCCATTTATTATGACTCCGCTTATATAGACTAACCGCTTTATAAAATCCATTAAAATATCGTCGAATATAACGACTCCGCTTAAGTCGTCATAAGTCAATAGCATTTAAAGAAATTATGCCAGATTTTTATGACCGAGGTGACTCCTAACACCTTCGGCAGTTTTCGAGGGACTCACGTGACTCCCAAAGATTTTCGGCAGGTGATAATTTGACCATTTTGAGTTCTTCTTTTATGACCTGTTTGTAATTTTCCTTGGTTGTTATTATAAACGTATTCCACTGTTTTTTTTTTCAATATTTTTATAACTATAACGAGATACGGATAACAACAAAGAAATACAAATGGCGGCCTTATCGCACTATGCAATGCCAAAAAAAACCGTTGTATTCTTTTATAAATAGGAAAGGGAAAGAGCAGCCAAGTATTAAATATTTTGTCCTGTTTTATAAACGGTACATATAAATCGTTTTACAGACCGAGACAAAGAAGGTATCGGCCCAGCCACACCTGGTATGTTTTGTCCTGTCTATGACATTATTATGCGTCTCAAGAAAGATTTTGCATGATAATTTTGTTCCCTTAGATTCCGCGTCCGTTGCAACAGAAGATGCGGACACGGAGAGCATGCCCAGCTCGCCTTCTTCGATATTCCATTCTCGACCCGAATCCCCCCGGATAAGGGGCCTGTGAACTGGTCGGAGTAATAGGCCGTCGACCAATATAGAGCTCGTGGTGCGACGGCCTATAAATGAGGGGCGAGTCTGGACATGCCACACATTTCTAACACATAAATGGTATGTTTATGTCTAATTATTACTTTATTTTAACAGGCGTCGGTGCAGATGTTTCTGTTGTTGGAGCCTCCACTTCCAAATGTGTCGCTTCGGGCCATCCAGCAATTTGTAAGTTTCTAAAGCCAGTGTTCGTTGATACATTAATAGATGTATTAAGAATCATGTATCTAATCTTCATGATTAATTATTTCAGGTATCCAACGAGCCGATTCTGTGGCGGAGGATTGGTTGTGTTCAACTGACATGTTGATGATAACAAGTGATGACGATAACAACTTTGACTTAGATTCTACAGACGAGACACTTTGGACCCGACCTATAGTGGAGCGCGACGCTAGTACTGAACCTGCCTGTCCCACTGATCTATCGGCATTTCAGAACGTAGTGTTGCAGGCGGAGGATGAGGCTAGTGATCGCGCTTTACGCCAATTGTTGCCCGATGACTGCTACAAATTTGACTGGACAAAAGACCGTTGGACCTTTTTTGGACAGAAAGAAGATTTTTCCCAGTCATCGGGACCTACTTTTACAGTGACTGACCAGACTCGACCGACTGACATATTTGACAAAATGTTTGACGTACATTTTATTGACATATTGTGTAGGGAGACCAATCGGTACGCGGATCAGAAGATAGCTTTACTGCGAGAGCAGAAAAGGCTATCTTCTTATTCTCGGTTTAACCGATGGCACCCTACTGACCGAGACGAAATGGTGTCATTTTTGGCAATAAAAATCCTTCAAGGTCTCTGCCCAATACCTGAAGAAGAGGCTTATTTCCGATTTAACGGCTTTGTCACAATGCCGTATTTTTCCAAAATAATGTCGTATAATAGGTTTTTATTGCTAAAAACGATGCTTCATTTCGTTGACAACGAGACTATAACTGACAAGACAAGACTTTGTAAAATAAGTTGTATCGTCAATTATTTCAATAAAAAGTTTTCCACACTATACATGCCGGCGCAAGAGATAGTCATTGACGAATCGTTGCTTAAATGGCACGGAAGACTGACCTTTGCCCAAAAAATTACATCTAAGGCGGCAAAGGTCGGTGTGAAGACGTATGAGCTGTGCGATTCCGTCACTGGCTATCTCTGGGCGTTTCGTGTATATGCTGGAAAATATGTACAGACAGACAGACAGACCGACGGACCGACAGACGAACAGACGGACTCACAGACTGACAATCCCCCTACGACCGCTACAGCTAAAATTGTGTGCGACTTAATGGAGCCTCTACTTCACCGTGGTCATACATTAATAATGGACAATTTTTATAATAGTCCATTATTGTTGCGATGGCTTAAACGTCAAGGGACTGACTGTTTTGGGACTCTTCGACTGAATCGGGAATTCGTTCCTGATTCGTTGAGGGCTCTGAACAAGTCGGACCTGCGACAAGGTGAGGTAGTGGCCACTTACTGTTCCGATTTGGCTATTATGGTGTGGCGTGATGCTAACATTGTTAGCATGATATCCACCTACCATAATCTGCTAATTGGAACATCATCTAAATATAATAAATTAACCTATAAACCGACGATCGTACTCGATTATAACAAGTCCATGGGAGGCGTTGACAGAAAAGACCAATTTCTGTCAGCCCATCCAATGGAACGTGTTAGAAACCGAGTATGGTATAAGAAACTCTTCTTCCGAATGTACAATGCCGCGATTTTCAATTGCTTTGTGATATATTGCAGTGTTCACCGCAATACATCACAACGCAAGTTCCGGAACATATTGGTTGAAGAGTTGCTTAAAAGACACCGCCAACTGGACTTGACAACCGACGCTAGATACCAACTTTTACAACCTACCACCAGTACTGATCAGACAATGACGACGGGACTAACTCGAAGACAGATGACAAAGGACAGACCTAGACTTGAGCACAACCATTTCCCGATCAGAACCGGATCGAAATATACAGTTTGCCGGGTGTGCCCAAAAAGGAAAAAGACAATTTGGAAGTGCGAGGAATGTAATGTAAACCTTTGCATTGATGGGTGTTTTAAAGAGTACCATCAACGTTAATTATTTTTTTCTGTTTATTTTATTATTATTTTATTCGTGTAATTTTATAGTTCTAATTTAGCAAAAGTATTAATTTTAAATATATTTCTTTTTTAGTGCCGATTTCCTGCCTCATGTGCGTGATGTCTGCTGCAATTACTTTTATTTTAATTTTATATTGATATTTTCACAATTTCTAATTATTTTTTATGTAATACTCAATTCTTAAATGTATAATTTTCTATAGATATTGTCATTTTTGTTTGCTATATGTGAATGTGAATATGAAGTTAGCTGTTAACTGTATGTCGAATTTCCGTGATAACTCGTAACTATATTCATAGAGTTTGTACGATGCGCGCACTTGCCAACATTGAAAACCCAGGTGTGTTCTTTCACGTGCAAAAAATCCCCGTTCTCCCCTCCCCATTCTTCAGGGTGCTCCTCTCCCAATACGGAATGACCTGAGTATCCTTGATGTGGATATCCCCTGTGATCTCAATTCAAGGAATCACATCGTGGGCGTAATATCTGCCACATTAAGCAGGGTTGGATTCCTGAACAGGGTGTGTCGGTTTTTCACGCCCGGTCAGCTTTGTCGCTTGTATAAAGCGCAGATCCGGCCGGGTATGGAATACTGCTCGAACCTCTGGGATGGATCCGCCCAGTACCTCCTCGATGCCTTGGATGGATTGCAGCGGCGGGCCATCCGCATTGTGAATGATGCAGACGTTAGAGCAACTTAGAGTCGCTACAACTCCGGAGGGATGTCGCCTCTCTAAGCGTGTTATCACGGTGAATGCTCTGTAGAATGTTCAACTTGATCCCCTCCTCTCCATTCCTAACCAGAACCACCGTGCTGGCTTGTGAAGTCATAGCTTGACGGTCCACACCATCCCGGCGCGAACCAAAAGGTTCTCAAATTCTTTCTTGTGCCGCACCGTCAGGCTGTGGAATTGTTTGCCGTCTCACGTGGTCCCTTCTTCCTATAATCCTGGGTTCTTCCGCTGTAGTGTGAAGAGGCACCTTACCAGGCCGACATAATTGTATCTTTTGGCATGGGACTGCCGTCTGATGCCAATAGATACTCAGCCTGGGCGACATTTACGCCAACCATCAGGTGATATGTGGCTACTATGCCGGGCTAGAGTAAAAAAAAATCATGACGTGAAAAAAGTACTACGAGTGCATAAGTTTATTCTAAAGAGTAACTTTTTACAGGCATTATTTGCAAATTTAAAATGTTAAAATTAGAACATTATTTTGTCATCTAATATAGTTCCTACTGAACGGTTTCGGCAGTTTCGGTATATAATTTAATACAAATCGAAAAATATCACAATATGAGCAAATTTATGATCGAATCAAAGAAACTGCGTAAATAATTTTGCATCCGAAACTTTATTATTAGATTCTAAAAAATCCCACCTCTTATTGTAAAGACTAATTATATTAAGAATAAATTATAGCTGTGATTATTCAACTGATTTTATTGTTAATAGTGCAAAACAAAATGTGATTGTCATAAATATCTTTACCTTCTAAGTCAATATAAGTAAACTGTTGTTATTTTCCAAGAAGTATTTTTGTTTTTGTGCTTGTGATTATCAAACTGATTTTATTGAAATCAGTGTAAACGAAATATGATTGTGATAAATATCGTTATCGTTAGTCAATACATAAAATGTTGCTTTTGTGCTTGTTTCTATGTTTGTAACCTAAGTACTCAAACGTCCCGACCCTCAATTTTGACAGTTAACGTTTGTCAAAGTCAATTTGACAGCCTAATTTAAATAGAAATAGGGCATATTAAAAATGGTGCGAGTATTACTACATTATACATAGATAAATAATAAGGTATTCCATCCTTTATTGAAAACTGTTTTAATATGTTCCTGAGGCAACAAGAACTATTTTAAATTTACATTTTAAGCTTACGCGAGCAATTATTTGAAAACGTTAGTCGCCATGTTCCATAACATGATACGTCACTCAACTAGTAAACAACCTTTGTTTATTTGCAATATACATGAGTTACTCTAATTAAACTCTCCTTTAACGAAACCGTCGTGCATTTTAATATGTTAAAAAAAATACGTGGGGAAAAATACTGTTATAACTTTTCTGTTTACATAATAGGTTAAAATGTTTACAACTGTTATTCTAATCGCGCAATGACGTAGATCGCTATTCATCATGGCGGCTGCCGTTTCGCATTTTTTGGGACGGATAAAACATTGAAATGTTCAAAACGATTTATAAAATTTATTCTTTAGAGTTATAAAGTGAAATTAACTTAAACTTATTGCTCTACTATATTGATTTGTTGCTTTTAGATTGTTTTCTCATATAGTAAAATACCTCATTAAGTAAACTGTGATAGTCGAAAACAAGTAATAAGATTCCACTGACGGAGGCGGCTGCAGAAAGATATAACATTCATTCTGACGTGATCAAAGTCACGTCACGTTAAACTGAAATGAAACAATATTATTCCGTCTTACGCATAGAGTAGAGACGCGGCCATAAATACTAGAGAAACGCGCCATAGACCAAATTACCGCACACTATCAGTCGTATAGGTACTTAAGACGTGAACTTGTATGTTCCATTGTCCTGTAGGGCGATTCACGTATTAAAATAAGTTCAGCTGCAGTGCAGTTGCGGTTAAGTTTCGATCAAAACAGCCCTTTTCGTATTCACGTAATTTTGACAACCGCTGTCAAATACGCTCGCGTCAAGTTCGCGTCACGCAAACGTTTTAGCGTATTCTACTGCTGCGCGTTTAAGTCAATCTCAAACAAATTTCATACATCTGACGTACAGTTGACGCGCAGCTCACGCGCAGTTCACGCGGAGCTAAATACTTACAAGAATACCATTTTGTACCAAAGCGTAAACTTAATTGTAACCGCACCGCAACTTGATCGGCGCGTCAAAAAGTTACGTGAATCGCACTACTGATTGGCCGATTAGCCACGTCTAGTATCTATTGCCGCTTCTTTACTCTATGCATAAGACGTAATACTATAGTTTGATTTCAGCTTTAGATTTTCGCTTGTCAGCCGCGTCTCTTAGCCGCATCTTAAAAACTATTTCCGTTTTATTACCTTTTTTACTAAATAAATCGTACAAATCTTTAATTATTAATTTATAGATTTGAAATTGTCAGCATTTATTCTTAAATATTTATTCATTGATTGTAGTAATAATAATTGTTTATTTTATTTTGATTTTAATTTTCAACCACAACTTACCTATCCTTATTCGTAATTTTTAAATACTATTACAATTTTTGGTTCTAATGGATTACGCTATTAGTACCTTAACCTATACAAATCTCGTCGTAATTAAGGATATTTTCTTAAAAATCTATCACAAATCATTTGGTTTCTAAACCAAAAACAATAATAATAATAATAAATAACACCCAACAGTCACATAAATAGTCCTGACCCCACACTAAGATCGAGTCTTGTGTCGTGGGTATCATGAACTACGAGAGACTTTTCGGTCTCACAAATACCCAGGCCCGGAAGAAATATTTGTGGGCCGCACAAACATTTCTCTCGGTGCGGGGATCGAACCCGTGGCCTCTCGTTTCACGGGCGGCGTCTAACCAACTGCGCCACGGAGGCTGTCGACACTGCCAAACACTAGAAAAAAGGATCACAGCTCTGCATGTCTCAATCAATAAAATTTCATTAACGCAAAATCAATAAATACATTTAAAAACTAGGTATAACAATGTTAACGTTTGATAGGACTAAGTCATTTATATTCCATTTATGTTATTACACGTAGATAGTAACTTATTTATTGGCCCCCGCCCCGTGTTAACCGGCTAACATCTGTATCAAATATCGTCTGGACAAGAACTTACATGGGCGGCCATCTTTCAGGCCTTATTTCACCAGTGTTGCCAACTTAGTGGATTTTCCACAAAATCTGGTAGTTTGGACCCCCTCCTGGTTGGGAAAAGTTGCTTTTAGTGGTTAGCAGTGGATTTGAAATGGTTTGGGAGATGGCGAAAATTATTGAAAAGCTGATGAACCCACTATCAATTCCGACACATAATTGTTTATTTAAAATATGATGCCATATATTGTAATCAAATATCCAAATATACAATAAAATAAATAAATACACCCAGCAGTCACATACATAGTCTCAACCCCACACAAAGATCCAGTCTTGTGTCGTGGGTATCAGGAACTACAACAGACTTTTCGGTCACACAAACAGCCAGACCCGAAACAAATACCTGTGATTCCTGTGGTTTACACAAAATATTTGTTTCTGTGCGGGGATCGAACCCGAACAATATTATGCTAATATATTAAGAATACGTTGTGACCTAAAATTAGCAGAAAAACGTTGCCACACTTTTTTATTTCCATCAAATGTCATAAATCAAATTGGTAGGTACCAAAAGGGCCCTGTAAATGGACAAAATGGTTGTCAAATTTTACGCGTTTATCAAATTATTTTATATATTGTTATAGTATGCGGCTTTGTTTGACGCGTTTTTCAAAAAGTCTTCGTGTTTGATGCAAATCTGGCGTAGTTGACAAACATGTTTGAACGTGCACGGCAGTGTTTGTCAAACAAAATCACAGTCATTGTTTTGTTTGGCATCATGGCAGACGCTACACCCAGTGATAGCACCATTGAGAATAATACATTAAGTGTATTGTGGTATTATTACGGAAAAGGAAAATGACATTGTAATCATATATATTTATCGGGTCATGCCGATGTTATGGAAATAAAATTAGAAAGAATATATGGAAATATAAATATACTAGCGGCTCAGCCCGGCTTCGCCCGGATACGGATACATATTCCAGTCCATATTTTATTGAAACTCAATATGACTGCCGTTTTCTATACTGATTATCCAATCCCGTACTATATTCTTCTGTCCCATTTTATCCACCTTATATTATACTAAGAAGATTTATACAAATTTTCATCCCCTATTTTATCCTCTTAGGGGTGGAATTTATCGAAATCCTTTCTTAGCGGATGCCTACGTCATAGTAACTTTATGCATGCAAAGTCTCAGCCCGATCGGTTTAAAATTGACAAAGTTTCATACCAACTTCCATCCCCTTGAAGTTAGAATTAATCAAAATCCTTTCTTAGCGAATGCCTACGACATAACATCTACCTGCATGCCAAATTTTAGCCCGATCCGTCCGGTGATTCGGGCTGTGCGTTGACAGATCACTATATCAGTCAGTGACCTTTGAATTATATATATTTTGATAAATGAATATAAATGCACTACCTTTATTTATTTCTCATGATATGCGGTCGCGACTCAGTACGACGTCACATCACGGTGTGCATCACGGCAAAGACTAAATCGAATTTACGAGCAAAATGTTTGATCCCTTGTTTAATCGTCTCAGGTCATGTTTGATGAAAACGTGAAGTTTGATAAACAGCCAAACAAATTTTATCCCTCAGGCCTGTCGACCACGTCACGGTGAAGATCTGTCAATTTCAAACATCCCGCCATTTTTATGCGCGAATCAGCACATCGGCTCGCGGTTACATAAAGTTATTTTTCTCGAGATTTTTGTATCAGAGGTTTTGTTAATTATTTTCGGTATAACAATAAGATTTACTAATTCATGGATTATATTAATCATCAATCATTACAACCAGTTTTTTTTTTATCGGAAGGTAAACTCGAGAAAAGTGATTATTATTTTGCAATAAATAAGCGAAAACCGCTAATGTGTGACAACTAATAAAAAAATTGCTACGTTCGGAAATCTAAACGCATAATTAATTGGAGTCATTTTTGTATATTGCGGAATAAAAGCAATAAATATGTATTTGCTTATTAATTTATTCCCATAACCTTTCTACGCGACATTAATGCATGTTTTATATTTGTTTGTTATTTTATAATGATAATAAATTAATTTACCCACGTAGTGAATGGCAATTCCGCACGAATCATTCAGTAACATTCGTTTTTATTTAAATAGGGTATTGGTTTATCTGACAGGAATCGCATTGCGGTTCGCGAGTCGCGAAATGTCGTAAGAGTCTCCTCGGCTTCAAGCAAAAAGAAACCTACTGTCATTGAAATAGGGTTTATTTTTATTTAAATAGGGTATTTGTTTATACACAGGATACCGCATTGCGGTACGCGACAGTTCGCGGCACCTCTTATGTTTTTTCGGACAGTTTAGGGGATAGAAATAGGGTATCCCCTGAACCGTCGGCGAACCGCATTTCGGGTCGTCGAAAAAAGCATAAGAGGTACCGCGAACCGTCGCGAACCGCAATGCGGTTCCTGTGTATAAACAAATACCCTGTTTAATTAAAAATTGAAATTTGACATTGACAGGTGGACGTGCCAGTAGCTATCGTAACGTAATAGTATCGAGTTCACGAGAGTATGGTTAAACGATTCATGCTACCGATATGGAGTAGTAATACTAAATCATATAAAAAATGTACATGTCGATTTTCGATCCTTCTTAATAAATTAATAATTATTATTTTTAAATTTAGACCTAAAATTTAATGGTTTTAAAGTCCCTGCACATTTTTAGTGGATTTCTAGTGGTTTTGTATGTTGGGTCTCAAGGGAATCCAGATTAACTGTTGGTAACACCAAACGGGTCTGGAAGTCACTAACGCAATATATGCAAAACGCAAACGTAACAGAAATTGGTTGTGATTATGGGTGGTTTGTTTTGATTTTTTACAAGATAAACAGCATTGTAGGTAGTCAAATATGAATATCGAAAGAAAGCTTATAGTCTAAACTTTATTTATAAATGGATTTATTTGGTATGTAATACGATTTAATGGGTAAAATCATGATTTGAAAATGAAAAACCTTTAAAATTCGATCTGTATAAAGTGTTTATTATTTGTTTACAATACATTTGAATTATATTTGTACAATAATTACCACATCTAATAATTCTGCATAGTTTTAGCTACTTACAAATATTTTTTATTTCCCTGTAACTAAAATAGGAACTCGGACATAATGCTTTATGTTGATGGCTAAATAAACGCGGGAATGTATCGGGAATCGGAAGATATCTGTCAAACTAAGTGACAGTGACGTGGACGTGTGAGTGGGTAACCACTCAAACGTCCCGACCCCCAACTATGACATAAGACTGACATAAGATGTCATTTCTATAGGAAATTATACTAGTAATAAAAAAGTGTTCTAAATTCAAAATATATTATAAAAAGCGTTATGAAAAAAATATATATAATGCTTGAATAAAGTACCTTTAAAGTAACATTGGCCAAAAAGACATTAGCCATAGGCACATTTAAAAAAAACCAGGCAAATTAGTGTGTTGCCTGAGAACAACGACGAGTGGTGCGCAGGAGTTTTAAAAAATGTAAATATTGTTTTTTGAGTCTCTTATTGTGCTTATATAGTTTATTAAATGATACCTTTACATTAATAATTATCAATTATCTAAAAATAAGCCATATTCGACGCGTGATTCGAAGTTTTTTAGACACGAAAGTAAATCACGATCGTTGTTCGTCGGTTTTCATTAAATATTTCTGTGTTAATTCTATGAAAAAATGATAAATAAAGTGTTAAAGAGAGAAAACATATCATAAATAATAATTAGGTGCGGTTCGATAATTGAGAATATATAAAAACAATTCAATATTTTAATTGATTTCCAGTATTCCGTAGAAATTGTTTCGCGGTCGCGCGCCATATTTTGTAAGATCAGGGTTTGCGTTACAAAGTTTTTGTTCAAACTAGAATGTGTGGTATGTTTGATGTTGGGTGTGATTGCAATAAATTAAGTGTGATAGAGCCAATGATATGGTGATTTCAATTTACAATATTGAAGAATAAATTTATTAATTCAGTTTAAATATTTTAATATTTCTTCTCCAAATACACGGAATGGAAGCCGCCATCAGGGACCGCAAACCGTTACATACATTACGATAAAGTATAGATGCGTGACTGCGAATAATCCGAACATTGAAATAATGTGCTATTAAGCCACAAACCAAATTATAAGATACGGCTGCCGGACGCGGCTGAAGAGTAGTACAATATTCAAAGTCTCTCGGACACGACGCGCGCCGCGCGGCGGTATCTTCAATTTTCTAAATATCTTCAGCTGCGTCCATCAGCCGCATCTTATAAATTGTATCCGGCTTTACTATCGTAGTTATTCTGATGCAAAACTAGTATTACAATTGGATAAATTTATTAAAATAAAAAATAATAATAATTAAATACATTTTCAATTTTAGGTCATCAACGGAAAAGCAAGAATGCTCGTGAGTGTTTTATTTTTTGATTTCAGTGATAGAGTGCATGCGTAGTTTGTGACAATTAAGCAAATAAAAAAACATCAGTAGTGCTAACAGTTAACTTGAACTTTAGATTGAGCGGGCAGCGCGGAAATGGGGGAGACCGAGGGCCAGGCCGAGGCAGAGGCAGGAGCCGAGGCAGAGGCCGAGGCCGAGGCAGAGGCCGTGCCAGGAGCCGACGTGGTGGCAGCGGTGGACTAGCGTATGTGCCTTTTTTCTTTCCGAAACAAAATTCATTGTACTCGATGAACGTACCATATACTATATAAATAAAACGAATTTTAATGTTGGTTAAATGATATAAGCTTTTTCAGTGTTACAGCACGGGGCCCGGTGTCGGACGCGCTCCAGCGAATAAGGCTGGAGCGTATATTTGAGTGGCGGCGGGTGCGAGCCCTATCAGCGCGTGGGCGACAGCAGCTTGCTCTTTTCAGGCAGAGGCTAGAACTAGAGCGCATGCTGCTGCCCAATGCGCCGCCGCGCAGACGCCCCACAAGGTGCATAATTTATTCACTTTGCTTGTATATAAAGTACGCAGTAGCATAATAAAAGTTGATCAGACAGTATCAGAATTATTTACAACCATTTTATAAGCAACAAAATAATAAAACAAATAATTTTATAATTATATTCGTATGTCACGTATTTTGCACGTATGATTTTAATTAATATTTTTATTATAATGTTTTTTTTTTCTTTAGTCAAGCTTTATCTTCCTTGGTACACTATTGACTGCCCTCTCTTTTCCATCTCTTATTGTCCATCCCAAGGTAGTCGGTAAGAGATTGCCTCGAGCAATACGACAGCCTTTTGTACTACTATGTAATATAATGTTCTTTTATGAAGTTCACTTAGTGAAAAATAAAGGATTTAAATAAATAAATAAAAACAAATTTCTATTTGACAGAAAACCTTCACCGGAGCGGATTCTCCCTGTAATGGTGGCCCGACCAACGCCCCCAGCGGCCTATATGGAAGGTAAGGTCATCAAGTCATTATATTGCCATTAATAATATTTTTCCTCCTTCGATATTCCTCGTATAATATATTGTTGGTGTTTTCAGAACACAATTATTGCCAATCCGTGGCTACGCCCGCGGCGACGGTGTTTGACGGTAAGGTCATCACGTCATTATATTGCCATTAAAAATTATTTTGCTTTTTCGATGTTCCTTAAATTTATTGATTATGTTTTAAGAACACAATTACTGCCGGCCGACGGCCACAATCGCGGCGGCGGCAGCGATATTTGACGGTAAGGTCATCACGGTCATTTTATTGCCATTAATAATAATTTTCCTTATTGGATTTTCATGACATCTATTGTTTTTTATTCCAGATCATGCGCAGGGTGACTGCATGCCGTCAACGTCATCAGCCACGCCCGCGGCGTCCTTTTTGGACGGTAAGACGATCCCGTAATTTTATTGGCAATAGTAGTAACTTTCGATGTTTCATATTAATTACATGTATTGTCTTTTATTTCAGATTACGCACAGCGTGACTGCATGCCGTCGACGTCGACGGCCACGCCCGCGGCGTCCTTTTTGGACGGTAAGACAATCCCGTAATTTTATTGGCAATAGTAGTAATTTTCCATGTTTGATATTAATTACATGTATTGTTCTTTATTTCAGATTACGCGCAGCGTGACTGCACGCCGTCGACGTCGACGGCCACGCCCGCGGCGTCCTTTTTGGACGGTAAGACAATCCCGTAATTTTATTGGCAATAGTAGTAATTTTCCATGTTTGATATTAATTACATGTATTGTTCTTTATTTCAGATTACGCGCAGCGTGACTGCACGCCGTCAACGTCGACGGCCACGCCCGCGGCGTCCTTTTTGGACGGTAAGACAATCCCGTAATTTTATTGGCAATAGTAGTAATTTTCCATGTTTGATATTAATTACATGTATTGTTCTTTATTTCAGATTACGCGCAGCGTGACTGCATGCCGTCGACATCGGCAGCCACGACCACGGCATCGTTTTTAGACAGTAAGGCAATCCCGTAATTTTATTGGCAATTGTAGTAATCTTCCATGTTTGATCCTAATTACAGGTATTTTTTTATTTCAGATTACGCGCAACGTGAGTGCATGCCGTCGACGTCGACGGCCAGGTCCACTGCGTCGTTTTCAGACGGTAAGGCAATCCCGTAATTTTATTGGCAATAGTAGTAATTTTCCATGTTCGATATTAATTACATGTATTGTTCTTTATTTCAGATTACGCGCAGCGTGACTGCATGCCGTCGACATCGGCAGCCACGACCACGGCGTCCTTTTTAGACGGTAAGGCAATCCCTTAATTTTATTGGCAATAGTAGTCATTTTCCTTGTTCGATTTTTGTTACCTGTTTTGTTTTACTTCAAATCACGCGTGCTGTGACCTATCGACAGCATCAGCTGATCTCCGTGCGGCATCGGCCGCTGGTAAGAAATTGATTTCTCGCTGTGATGTTGTTTATTTACAGTAGAATCCATTTATTATGACTCCGCTTATATAGACTAACCGCTTTATAAAATCCATTAAAATATCGTCGAATATAACGACTCCGCTTAAGTCGTCATAAGTCAATAGCATTTAAAGAAATTATGCCAGATTTTTATGACCGAGGTGACTCCTAACACCTTCGGCAGTTTTCGAGGGACTCACGTGACTCCCAAAGATTTTCGGCAGGTGATAATTTGACCATTTTGAGTTCTTCTTTTATGACCTGTTTGTAATTTTCCTTGGTTGTTATTATAAACGTATTCCACTGTTTTTTTTTTCAATATTTTTATAACTATAACGAGATACGGATAACAACAAAGAAATACAAATGGCGGCCTTATCGCACTATGCAATGCCAAAAAAAACCGTTGTATTCTTTTATAAATAGGAAAGGGAAAGAGCAGCCAAGTATTAAATATTTTGTCCTGTTTTATAAACGGTACATATAAATCGTTTTACAGACCGAGACAAAGAAGGTATCGGCCCAGCCACACCTGGTATGTTTTGTCCTGTCTATGACATTATTATGCGTCTCAAGAAAGATTTTGCATGATAATTTTGTTCCCTTAGATTCCGCGTCCGTTGCAACAGAAGATGCGGACACGGAGAGCATGCCCAGCTCGCCTTCTTCGATATTCCATTCTCGACCCGAATCCCCCCGGATAAGGGGCCTGTGAACTGGTCGGAGTAATAGGCCGTCGACCAATATAGAGCTCGTGGTGCGACGGCCTATAAATGAGGGGCGAGTCTGGACATGCCACACATTTCTAACACATAAATGGTATGTTTATGTCTAATTATTACTTTATTTTAACAGGCGTCGGTGCAGATGTTTCTGTTGTTGGAGCCTCCACTTCCAAATGTGTCGCTTCGGGCCATCCAGCAATTTGTAAGTTTCTAAAGCCAGTGTTCGTTGATACATTAATAGATGTATTAAGAATCATGTATCTAATCTTCATGATTAATTATTTCAGGTATCCAACGAGCCGATTCTGTGGCGGAGGATTGGTTGTGTTCAACTGACATGTTGATGATAACAAGTGATGACGATAACAACTTTGACTTAGATTCTACAGACGAGACACTTTGGACCCGACCTATAGTGGAGCGCGACGCTAGTACTGAACCTGCCTGTCCCACTGATCTATCGGCATTTCAGAACGTAGTGTTGCAGGCGGAGGATGAGGCTAGTGATCGCGCTTTACGCCAATTGTTGCCCGATGACTGCTACAAATTTGACTGGACAAAAGACCGTTGGACCTTTTTTGGACAGAAAGAAGATTTTTCCCAGTCATCGGGACCTACTTTTACAGTGACTGACCAGACTCGACCGACTGACATATTTGACAAAATGTTTGACGTACATTTTATTGACATATTGTGTAGGGAGACCAATCGGTACGCGGATCAGAAGATAGCTTTACTGCGAGAGCAGAAAAGGCTATCTTCTTATTCTCGGTTTAACCGATGGCACCCTACTGACCGAGACGAAATGGTGTCATTTTTGGCAATAAAAATCCTTCAAGGTCTCTGCCCAATACCTGAAGAAGAGGCTTATTTCCGATTTAACGGCTTTGTCACAATGCCGTATTTTTCCAAAATAATGTCGTATAATAGGTTTTTATTGCTAAAAACGATGCTTCATTTCGTTGACAACGAGACTATAACTGACAAGACAAGACTTTGTAAAATAAGTTGTATCGTCAATTATTTCAATAAAAAGTTTTCCACACTATACATGCCGGCGCAAGAGATAGTCATTGACGAATCGTTGCTTAAATGGCACGGAAGACTGACCTTTGCCCAAAAAATTACATCTAAGGCGGCAAAGGTCGGTGTGAAGACGTATGAGCTGTGCGATTCCGTCACTGGCTATCTCTGGGCGTTTCGTGTATATGCTGGAAAATATGTACAGACAGACAGACAGACCGACGGACCGACAGACGAACAGACGGACTCACAGACTGACAATCCCCCTACGACCGCTACAGCTAAAATTGTGTGCGACTTAATGGAGCCTCTACTTCACCGTGGTCATACATTAATAATGGACAATTTTTATAATAGTCCATTATTGTTGCGATGGCTTAAACGTCAAGGGACTGACTGTTTTGGGACTCTTCGACTGAATCGGGAATTCGTTCCTGATTCGTTGAGGGCTCTGAACAAGTCGGACCTGCGACAAGGTGAGGTAGTGGCCACTTACTGTTCCGATTTGGCTATTATGGTGTGGCGTGATGCTAACATTGTTAGCATGATATCCACCTACCATAATCTGCTAATTGGAACATCATCTAAATATAATAAATTAACCTATAAACCGACGATCGTACTCGATTATAACAAGTCCATGGGAGGCGTTGACAGAAAAGACCAATTTCTGTCAGCCCATCCAATGGAACGTGTTAGAAACCGAGTATGGTATAAGAAACTCTTCTTCCGAATGTACAATGCCGCGATTTTCAATTGCTTTGTGATATATTGCAGTGTTCACCGCAATACATCACAACGCAAGTTCCGGAACATATTGGTTGAAGAGTTGCTTAAAAGACACCGCCAACTGGACTTGACAACCGACGCTAGATACCAACTTTTACAACCTACCACCAGTACTGATCAGACAATGACGACGGGACTAACTCGAAGACAGATGACAAAGGACAGACCTAGACTTGAGCACAACCATTTCCCGATCAGAACCGGATCGAAATATACAGTTTGCCGGGTGTGCCCAAAAAGGAAAAAGACAATTTGGAAGTGCGAGGAATGTAATGTAAACCTTTGCATTGATGGGTGTTTTAAAGAGTACCATCAACGTTAATTATTTTTTTCTGTTTATTTTATTATTATTTTATTCGTGTAATTTTATAGTTCTAATTTAGCAAAAGTATTAATTTTAAATATATTTCTTTTTTAGTGCCGATTTCCTGCCTCATGTGCGTGATGTCTGCTGCAATTACTTTTATTTTAATTTTATATTGATATTTTCACAATTTCTAATTATTTTTTATGTAATACTCAATTCTTAAATGTATAATTTTCTATAGATATTGTCATTTTTGTTTGCTATATGTGAATGTGAATATGAAGTTAGCTGTTAACTGTATGTCGAATTTCCGTGATAACTCGTAACTATATTCATAGAGTTTGTACGATGCGCGCACTTGCCAACATTGAAAACCCAGGTGTGTTCTTTCACGTGCAAAAAATCCCCGTTCTCCCCTCCCCATTCTTCAGGGTGCTCCTCTCCCAATACGGAATGACCTGAGTATCCTTGATGTGGATATCCCCTGTGATCTCAATTCAAGGAATCACATCGTGGGCGTAATATCTGCCACATTAAGCAGGGTTGGATTCCTGAACAGGGTGTGTCGGTTTTTCACGCCCGGTCAGCTTTGTCGCTTGTATAAAGCGCAGATCCGGCCGGGTATGGAATACTGCTCGAACCTCTGGGATGGATCCGCCCAGTACCTCCTCGATGCCTTGGATGGATTGCAGCGGCGGGCCATCCGCATTGTGAATGATGCAGACGTTAGAGCAACTTAGAGTCGCTACAACTCCGGAGGGATGTCGCCTCTCTAAGCGTGTTATCACGGTGAATGCTCTGTAGAATGTTCAACTTGATCCCCTCCTCTCCATTCCTAACCAGAACCACCGTGCTGGCTTGTGAAGTCATAGCTTGACGGTCCACACCATCCCGGCGCGAACCAAAAGGTTCTCAAATTCTTTCTTGTGCCGCACCGTCAGGCTGTGGAATTGTTTGCCGTCTCACGTGGTCCCTTCTTCCTATAATCCTGGGTTCTTCCGCTGTAGTGTGAAGAGGCACCTTACCAGGCCGACATAATTGTATCTTTTGGCATGGGACTGCCGTCTGATGCCAATAGATACTCAGCCTGGGCGACATTTACGCCAACCATCAGGTGATATGTGGCTACTATGCCGGGCTAGAGTAAAAAAAAATCATGACGTGAAAAAAGTACTACGAGTGCATAAGTTTATTCTAAAGAGTAACTTTTTACAGGCATTATTTGCAAATTTAAAATGTTAAAATTAGAACATTATTTTGTCATCTAATATAGTTCCTACTGAACGGTTTCGGCAGTTTCGGTATATAATTTAATACAAATCGAAAAATATCACAATATGAGCAAATTTATGATCGAATCAAAGAAACTGCGTAAATAATTTTGCATCCGAAACTTTATTATTAGATTCTAAAAAATCCCACCTCTTATTGTAAAGACTAATTATATTAAGAATAAATTATAGCTGTGATTATTCAACTGATTTTATTGTTAATAGTGCAAAACAAAATGTGATTGTCATAAATATCTTTACCTTCTAAGTCAATATAAGTAAACTGTTGTTATTTTCCAAGAAGTATTTTTGTTTTTGTGCTTGTGATTATCAAACTGATTTTATTGAAATCAGTGTAAACGAAATATGATTGTGATAAATATCGTTATCGTTAGTCAATACATAAAATGTTGCTTTTGTGCTTGTTTCTATGTTTGTAACCTAAGTACTCAAACGTCCCGACCCTCAATTTTGACAGTTAACGTTTGTCAAAGTCAATTTGACAGCCTAATTTAAATAGAAATAGGGCATATTAAAAATGGTGCGAGTATTACTACATTATACATAGATAAATAATAAGGTATTCCATCCTTTATTGAAAACTGTTTTAATATGTTCCTGAGGCAACAAGAACTATTTTAAATTTACATTTTAAGCTTACGCGAGCAATTATTTGAAAACGTTAGTCGCCATGTTCCATAACATGATACGTCACTCAACTAGTAAACAACCTTTGTTTATTTGCAATATACATGAGTTACTCTAATTAAACTCTCCTTTAACGAAACCGTCGTGCATTTTAATATGTTAAAAAAAATACGTGGGGAAAAATACTGTTATAACTTTTCTGTTTACATAATAGGTTAAAATGTTTACAACTGTTATTCTAATCGCGCAATGACGTAGATCGCTATTCATCATGGCGGCTGCCGTTTCGCATTTTTTGGGACGGATAAAACATTGAAATGTTCAAAACGATTTATAAAATTTATTCTTTAGAGTTATAAAGTGAAATTAACTTAAACTTATTGCTCTACTATATTGATTTGTTGCTTTTAGATTGTTTTCTCATATAGTAAAATACCTCATTAAGTAAACTGTGATAGTCGAAAACAAGTAATAAGATTCCACTGACGGAGGCGGCTGCAGAAAGATATAACATTCATTCTGACGTGATCAAAGTCACGTCACGTTAAACTGAAATGAAACAATATTATTCCGTCTTACGCATAGAGTAGAGACGCGGCCATAAATACTAGAGAAACGCGCCATAGACCAAATTACCGCACACTATCAGTCGTATAGGTACTTAAGACGTGAACTTGTATGTTCCATTGTCCTGTAGGGCGATTCACGTATTAAAATAAGTTCAGCTGCAGTGCAGTTGCGGTTAAGTTTCGATCAAAACAGCCCTTTTCGTATTCACGTAATTTTGACAACCGCTGTCAAATACGCTCGCGTCAAGTTCGCGTCACGCAAACGTTTTAGCGTATTCTACTGCTGCGCGTTTAAGTCAATCTCAAACAAATTTCATACATCTGACGTACAGTTGACGCGCAGCTCACGCGCAGTTCACGCGGAGCTAAATACTTACAAGAATACCATTTTGTACCAAAGCGTAAACTTAATTGTAACCGCACCGCAACTTGATCGGCGCGTCAAAAAGTTACGTGAATCGCACTACTGATTGGCCGATTAGCCACGTCTAGTATCTATTGCCGCTTCTTTACTCTATGCATAAGACGTAATACTATAGTTTGATTTCAGCTTTAGATTTTCGCTTGTCAGCCGCGTCTCTTAGCCGCATCTTAAAAACTATTTCCGTTTTATTACCTTTTTTACTAAATAAATCGTACAAATCTTTAATTATTAATTTATAGATTTGAAATTGTCAGCATTTATTCTTAAATATTTATTCATTGATTGTAGTAATAATAATTGTTTATTTTATTTTGATTTTAATTTTCAACCACAACTTACCTATCCTTATTCGTAATTTTTAAATACTATTACAATTTTTGGTTCTAATGGATTACGCTATTAGTACCTTAACCTATACAAATCTCGTCGTAATTAAGGATATTTTCTTAAAAATCTATCACAAATCATTTGGTTTCTAAACCAAAAACAATAATAATAATAATAAATAACACCCAACAGTCACATAAATAGTCCTGACCCCACACTAAGATCGAGTCTTGTGTCGTGGGTATCATGAACTACGAGAGACTTTTCGGTCTCACAAATACCCAGGCCCGGAAGAAATATTTGTGGGCCGCACAAACATTTCTCTCGGTGCGGGGATCGAACCCGTGGCCTCTCGTTTCACGGGCGGCGTCTAACCAACTGCGCCACGGAGGCTGTCGACACTGCCAAACACTAGAAAAAAGGATCACAGCTCTGCATGTCTCAATCAATAAAATTTCATTAACGCAAAATCAATAAATACATTTAAAAACTAGGTATAACAATGTTAACGTTTGATAGGACTAAGTCATTTATATTCCATTTATGTTATTACACGTAGATAGTAACTTATTTATTGGCCCCCGCCCCGTGTTAACCGGCTAACATCTGTATCAAATATCGTCTGGACAAGAACTTACATGGGCGGCCATCTTTCAGGCCTTATTTCACCAGTGTTGCCAACTTAGTGGATTTTCCACAAAATCTGGTAGTTTGGACCCCCTCCTGGTTGGGAAAAGTTGCTTTTAGTGGTTAGCAGTGGATTTGAAATGGTTTGGGAGATGGCGAAAATTATTGAAAAGCTGATGAACCCACTATCAATTCCGACACATAATTGTTTATTTAAAATATGATGCCATATATTGTAATCAAATATCCAAATATACAATAAAATAAATAAATACACCCAGCAGTCACATACATAGTCTCAACCCCACACAAAGATCCAGTCTTGTGTCGTGGGTATCAGGAACTACAACAGACTTTTCGGTCACACAAACAGCCAGACCCGAAACAAATACCTGTGATTCCTGTGGTTTACACAAAATATTTGTTTCTGTGCGGGGATCGAACCCGAACAATATTATGCTAATATATTAAGAATACGTTGTGACCTAAAATTAGCAGAAAAACGTTGCCACACTTTTTTATTTCCATCAAATGTCATAAATCAAATTGGTAGGTACCAAAAGGGCCCTGTAAATGGACAAAATGGTTGTCAAATTTTACGCGTTTATCAAATTATTTTATATATTGTTATAGTATGCGGCTTTGTTTGACGCGTTTTTCAAAAAGTCTTCGTGTTTGATGCAAATCTGGCGTAGTTGACAAACATGTTTGAACGTGCACGGCAGTGTTTGTCAAACAAAATCACAGTCATTGTTTTGTTTGGCATCATGGCAGACGCTACACCCAGTGATAGCACCATTGAGAATAATACATTAAGTGTATTGTGGTATTATTACGGAAAAGGAAAATGACATTGTAATCATATATATTTATCGGGTCATGCCGATGTTATGGAAATAAAATTAGAAAGAATATATGGAAATATAAATATACTAGCGGCTCAGCCCGGCTTCGCCCGGATACGGATACATATTCCAGTCCATATTTTATTGAAACTCAATATGACTGCCGTTTTCTATACTGATTATCCAATCCCGTACTATATTCTTCTGTCCCATTTTATCCACCTTATATTATACTAAGAAGATTTATACAAATTTTCATCCCCTATTTTATCCTCTTAGGGGTGGAATTTATCGAAATCCTTTCTTAGCGGATGCCTACGTCATAGTAACTTTATGCATGCAAAGTCTCAGCCCGATCGGTTTAAAATTGACAAAGTTTCATACCAACTTCCATCCCCTTGAAGTTAGAATTAATCAAAATCCTTTCTTAGCGAATGCCTACGACATAACATCTACCTGCATGCCAAATTTTAGCCCGATCCGTCCGGTGATTCGGGCTGTGCGTTGACAGATCACTATATCAGTCAGTGACCTTTGAATTATATATATTTTGATAAATGAATATAAATGCACTACCTTTATTTATTTCTCATGATATGCGGTCGCGACTCAGTACGACGTCACATCACGGTGTGCATCACGGCAAAGACTAAATCGAATTTACGAGCAAAATGTTTGATCCCTTGTTTAATCGTCTCAGGTCATGTTTGATGAAAACGTGAAGTTTGATAAACAGCCAAACAAATTTTATCCCTCAGGCCTGTCGACCACGTCACGGTGAAGATCTGTCAATTTCAAACATCCCGCCATTTTTATGCGCGAATCAGCACATCGGCTCGCGGTTACATAAAGTTATTTTTCTCGAGATTTTTGTATCAGAGGTTTTGTTAATTATTTTCGGTATAACAATAAGATTTACTAATTCATGGATTATATTAATCATCAATCATTACAACCAGTTTTTTTTTTATCGGAAGGTAAACTCGAGAAAAGTGATTATTATTTTGCAATAAATAAGCGAAAACCGCTAATGTGTGACAACTAATAAAAAAATTGCTACGTTCGGAAATCTAAACGCATAATTAATTGGAGTCATTTTTGTATATTGCGGAATAAAAGCAATAAATATGTATTTGCTTATTAATTTATTCCCATAACCTTTCTACGCGACATTAATGCATGTTTTATATTTGTTTGTTATTTTATAATGATAATAAATTAATTTACCCACGTAGTGAATGGCAATTCCGCACGAATCATTCAGTAACATTCGTTTTTATTTAAATAGGGTATTGGTTTATCTGACAGGAATCGCATTGCGGTTCGCGAGTCGCGAAATGTCGTAAGAGTCTCCTCGGCTTCAAGCAAAAAGAAACCTACTGTCATTGAAATAGGGTTTATTTTTATTTAAATAGGGTATTTGTTTATACACAGGATACCGCATTGCGGTACGCGACAGTTCGCGGCACCTCTTATGTTTTTTCGGACAGTTTAGGGGATAGAAATAGGGTATCCCCTGAACCGTCGGCGAACCGCATTTCGGGTCGTCGAAAAAAGCATAAGAGGTACCGCGAACCGTCGCGAACCGCAATGCGGTTCCTGTGTATAAACAAATACCCTGTTTAATTAAAAATTGAAATTTGACATTGACAGGTGGACGTGCCAGTAGCTATCGTAACGTAATAGTATCGAGTTCACGAGAGTATGGTTAAACGATTCATGCTACCGATATGGAGTAGTAATACTAAATCATATAAAAAATGTACATGTCGATTTTCGATCCTTCTTAATAAATTAATAATTATTATTTTTAAATTTAGACCTAAAATTTAATGGTTTTAAAGTCCCTGCACATTTTTAGTGGATTTCTAGTGGTTTTGTATGTTGGGTCTCAAGGGAATCCAGATTAACTGTTGGTAACACCAAACGGGTCTGGAAGTCACTAACGCAATATATGCAAAACGCAAACGTAACAGAAATTGGTTGTGATTATGGGTGGTTTGTTTTGATTTTTTACAAGATAAACAGCATTGTAGGTAGTCAAATATGAATATCGAAAGAAAGCTTATAGTCTAAACTTTATTTATAAATGGATTTATTTGGTATGTAATACGATTTAATGGGTAAAATCATGATTTGAAAATGAAAAACCTTTAAAATTCGATCTGTATAAAGTGTTTATTATTTGTTTACAATACATTTGAATTATATTTGTACAATAATTACCACATCTAATAATTCTGCATAGTTTTAGCTACTTACAAATATTTTTTATTTCCCTGTAACTAAAATAGGAACTCGGACATAATGCTTTATGTTGATGGCTAAATAAACGCGGGAATGTATCGGGAATCGGAAGATATCTGTCAAACTAAGTGACAGTGACGTGGACGTGTGAGTGGGTAAACAAGTTTTAGAATTTTATTGTAACTGGCAATGTGCTCTAGAATATTTATGCGTAATAATTTTGGTAAAAGTAAAAATTAATTTTATTGGTGGGGTAAATTAGACTTGACGGAGTTATTTTATTTTAATAAAATAAATATTAAAATCAACGCTGTTATATTCTAATAATTATTTTTATCCTTTTTCTAAGCGAAAGAACGCATTTATTCAGCAATAAATACATTGTCACCGCCTTTATCAAACTTATTCTTGTTATTAATGGTATTTTGGACATTATAATTGGCAACATTGTATACCATAGACGAGGCGTCAAAGTAATCATATGATCATTTTTCACATGACCGATGGTCAATCGTCATCGCCCATTTTCCTTTTTATGACAATTTATGGACTAAAACTTTAACTTTTAGTCCGCGTACGTCCATTAGTGTTATCTTAAAAATGGCTTTTTGCCGTTTAGTGTTCCCTTTCCTAGTTATAAGTGTCGTAAGCGCTACAACAGTGCCTGTGATCCTATGGGGAAATCTTCCAAAGACTTCGTCAAAATCGAATCCACTTTCTTCCACCACTGGACACGAGTTTAGACATATTTTGAAGCATGAATTGCAAGACGATCCGTACTTCATAGTGTTTATCGAAGAGTCGCTGTCGCCAGAAGATTTTTCACGCAAAAATAGCGATGGTGAGACCTCCTTCCCTTACTTGCAGTCCAACTTGGCGGATGCGGTCTACTTGCCCGCCGTCCACGACCCCGTCCGCGTCCTGAACAAGGTGGCCGACAAGGCCGTCCACGTTACGTTGACTGAGAGTGGCTTGACTGAGGTTATTGAAGATGAAAACAACAAAGCTCTATTCGTCAGCCTCAAAGACGCCAAGGAAGGCGAGTCGAGGTACGACATGCTGCGCCGCCACAACGACTTCATCCAGGAGGAGTTCTCTAAGATCCAAAAAGACAATAAGGTGGCTTTGTACACCGCTCGCCACCCTTCCTGGATCATACCGGTGACGCACTCGAGGATGCGTCGCCAGGCCAACAACACCGACGTGAGTTCGCCAAACTACTCCATGGACGGTCTCCGTTTGTATTCGAAAGAGATCACTGTTTCTACTGGAAACTCTACGATAGTACTGAGTGGTTTCACAACAAGCACGAGCGAGTTCAACACCACAACTATGAACACTACCATGAACTTTGCGCAAGCCTCCCTCACCCTCAACTTCTACCAGACTGGAGGATACTGGTTCTTTGGTGAGTCATTACATTCAATTTTGCTTCTACCTAAGTCTTATGATCGCTTGATGGTTTATTCTTAATAATAGTATCTGATATCTTAAAATTGAAATTGGGTGTTTATAAATTCCTATAGTGCTTAAGCAAATTGTCTTGGCTACATTCATGGCTTGCAGAATTACATTAGCCTATATTGGTCAAATAGGCACTGATTTCTTCTAAATAATCTTTTAATTACTAAAGTTATTTATAAGAAAATGTATATAGTTTGATCATTAATTGTTATATTTTCCATCTTAAAAGCATATTTTGTGAAATAATCACATGATCATGGCCAATATGATCATGTGATTCAATGAAAATATAATGTGGTGAATTGTTTAAAATATTCCAAAATTAAATCAAATAATGAATTGATAGCAGAAATATGCTTTACCTGCTAAAATATATGTTTTATTTAATACATATCTTAATAGCTTTTAAGTACCAAACTCAACAGTGATCAATATGGTAATAATAAGATAGAAAAACATTATGATACAGAGTTAATAACCATTGATGATTAATTGTTTTATTTATTTAAAGGTAACATATTATAACTTAAATTGTATACTAATTATTGTATTGTTTATTGCTTCCTAATGCAAAAGACCCTTCCATATGTATATAATTATTTGAATTAATTGCCAGAATATTAAATTTAATAATATTACTTGCAGATACTGTAACACTGAAACAGAACAACCCAGCGGTGACAGAAGAGTTGTATGCTACATCGGAGGTATATGCCCTCATTGACTTCTCGTACCGTTGCAAGCAGTTCATCAGTTTCTCAAGTATCAATGAGACCACACAGTACACAGTTTCATTTGAAGACATGAAGGTAAGACAGCATTATTTTTTCTATTCTTATATCACAGGTAGTGTGGAGTTCACACAGCATTTTATTGTGTATCTTAAAGGGCAAAAAATTGTTACAAAATGTTGTACATTGAGTGTCATAGTCATCTTATTGGACTCACAGTCATGTCCAGATACTGACATTCTGGGGTTTGATAGTTTCAAAAATGTCAAATGACTAGTATAAGACTGGTTTGCAATCTACATGAGTTGTGCTGCTAGAGCATAGAGGTGAATGGAGTAATGGACTGGAGATATTGTAATTGTTAATTAATGTCGCAGCCAGTGCTATATTAATATAAGATTTATCTTCCAATTTGTTGGCTCATTGAGACATTATCTGGTTGCACTGCCAGTCTGTGCACTATTAACAACCCCAAATAAAACTGTTTGTTATATTTCAGATCCAACCTTTCTTCGGCAACACAAACGAGACTCAGATGTTCGGCGACTCGTTCAACTGTGTCGGTTTCTTCTCGGCGCCCATCTGGGCTGGTCTGTTCGTGGTGTTCATTCTGCTGGCCATCATGTTCTACGGCGTGATGATGATGATGGACATCAGGACCATGGACCGTTTCGACGACCCCAAGGGCAAGACTATCACCATCAACGCCGCGGAGTAATAAGTCGCAACCTCACGACGCCTTTGAGAATAATACCAACTTTATATGTAACAGCATGATCTTTGACAGAAATCACTCGCTACTAGAAAATTAGTCTGGCACTATTCTTGTGGTGAGTTCGCTAAATATTGAGTAGAATCGACACAAAGATGGTATTTTACACACCCCGTCATTCAGATACCAAATACAATACTGTAGTCATTATGAGGTCAATGATTGTATGTAAAACTGCTATGTGGAAGTTGATATTGTTCTGTATGATCTAACATAGAGTCGGATTTCTCAATCGTGCGTCGTGTTATGTGAATATTTGGTGCAGTAGCGACCAGTAACTAACTTAAGAGCTCAAAAAATTCCAAAATATTTTAAAAAGTCGTTATTTCTATATAGTATTACTGTGAAACCTAGATGTATGGTTGAACGGAGTGAGGCATCCAGTGCAACAAACAACGTATCTTATATTGATGAACAAAATTACGAGGTCCATAATTGCTTCTAATAAAACCTTGTAGAAAACATTCCATCATTAAAGACTCGTCATTGTCGTAAAGGCATAACCCACCTTTGGGTCCGTTGTAATTGGATAAATAATTGGAGCACTGGATGCTTTGCTTCATATATGGTGCCTCATAAATGCAATAGACAATATTATGATACAAATTATTAACGGCCTATGACTTCGTTTCATAAATGGTCATGGTACATCATTAACGTTAAAAAGTTTCACTTATGGTTAAAAGTTATTTATAAGCTTATTGTAAGTGATGCTGGTATACGTAAGATTGATTACTCAAATATTGAGTATGCGGTGATGCCTGTGGAATTGTTTTCATGAGTGTCCCACTAGATGGCGCTGTAACAATGTGCGCGACCCGGCCTTGGCAAATCAAAGCAGTGGTACTCATTTATGAAACGAAGTACTCTTACCAAAAGCTATTTTTGATTTTAACACAATGGAAGATATTTAGATAGGTACGCTTTATTATATATGAGAAAAAATTGCTATTCCTATATAATATTTATTTAACTAGATTAGTGTTCTTTACCGGTCATGTGCCTATGGTCTTGATGATACTGAACGAGTGAATTCGCCGAGAGCGCTTGGTCCTTCCATGCGGGATTCACTTGTCTGTGTCGTATACTTGTTTAGAGAAATAATTGTTAATAAATTCGAGATATTAAACGAAATATATAAAATTAGACTTATTACTTGTCTTCGGATTATTAGTACTGGAGTGATACATAAAAGACGCGGCAATAAAAGCGACGATTGTAAATCGCTCGTCAGTGCTAATGTTCCAAGAGACACGCTTGTATTAGTACTTTATGGCCTTACTGATGCACACGAAAGTCTGAATTTCAGTTCTCACAACGATTCCATACAGAGCTTGGTTATCGCGTAGTTTAAAACGTAATTTTTAACAAATTAAAATGAGTGCCCTCCATAATAGTGCCAATTCAATGTGTAGAATACGATTCGAATAAAATTAATGGAAAATATAAAGTGCAAGTGAATTAAAGTTGTAACTCACTGTTGTTTATCCTTCTTTTCCGTTTGGCCCTTTGAAGACGTGTAGATCGGACGTTCCGAACACGATTTAAGTATATTCAAATTATTGATTAATCGAACATTACTCTGAAAGCGTTTACATTTGCGAAAACCATTGGCAAGTTGTACTTCTATAGTCCATTCTGGACAACACTGCATTTATTCAGTGCCGCAGATTTTCTAAAAATATATTTTGATGTGTAGGGTGTAAACTGTCAAAGGGTCAATTCTGAGTAGTTCAGTAGATTGTGCGGCGAGTGCTGCGCGTGCGCACTGCGCTTTAGTTTTAAGTATAAAGTTCAGTTATAATGTTTCCTTGTAAATACGATTGCTTTCGATCCCATGTATATTTTGTTGATGTTTTGATGAGTATTAAATATGTGAGATATTTATTGTTTGTTATTTAATTATTATTACTATACAGTTGGCAAGAACACCCAGTTCGATCCAAGACGCGCATTTGGATGTCACAATTTTAGTATTAAATAATACGAAAATAATAATAATAAAGGATTGCATAACTATCGTAAGTTATAATACACGTTTTAGTATCTATCAATAATACCCTAAAATCTAGCAAAGTTTTAAATTCACACAATACATAACACACATTCTGACAGTTCTGAAACGTCGCGCCTACATATTTAAAAGTACACACAAAGTCGCGAGGTAAGATGAGTTGCAACATGTGTTGTAGGGAATAGGCATATCGTAGGTATATCGACCACAATACACTAAGGCTCAGTTGCACCAAGTAACTTTGCCAATACCTTTGCCTATGAAAATGTCATCGCCATACATTTGAGATGTATTTGACCTTGCGAATGTATGGAATTGACAGTTTCAAGGGCAAAGGTATTGGCAAAGTTAGTTTGTGCAACTGAGCCTAAGGCTAAACAACCGCCTGAAACCCACGCAAGTGTAGCGTTTCGGGTTCAGTCTGTATACTTATTCGATTTTGCCAAGACCAGCATCATTGTGTACATACTAGTCACTAAATACCTACACTACGAGATAACCATCTGTTTTTGGTGAAAACTGAATAGCAGTTTGCACTGCACTTTACATTCGATAGGATGCAGGTAGCCTCAAGCATTGGATTTATTAAGGTCACTGAGTAGGGAAGCCTTTGAAACTCCCCTTAATTAAATGATACCCAAAATTGGAACAACTTCAATTTATTTCAGTGTCAAGTTTATAGATAAAGTCGGGGCAGTCGACAACGATATCAATATAGTATTCATAGATGTTATTTTTTGAACGCGCGATGCGTTCATAACTATAGGATAAAATGACAATAAAATTGCATTGCTAAGATTTATTTGGGCAAGGCAAATTCATTCCGCTTTCGTCTGTTACAAACGGATTGAAATTTAGTGTAGTAGTAGTCTAGTAGGCTTCATATGTCTTGGGTTCGTAGCCCTTGCCCGCTATCTTGTCGTCGATCCAGTCGCGCAGGTTGGCGACGTCCACGTACACGCCGGGCGTGCCGTCCTCGCCGCACCCGATGCCCCACGCCACGATGCCCACTTGCACGAACCGGTCCTTCTCGTACTGAAACACAACATATACATTCAAACATGACACACAAACAGTAATATTTAAAAAACATCGCTTAAATGTCTTTAATTGTACCTAGTGCTCATCGCTATAGGTGTACGAGAATCTCATGGCATAAAATTAATAATAAATATAGTGATTTTTATGTGGCAATATCATCGGTCAACAGCTGTTTCAAAACTTATGTCATTTTATGTGATTATTATAAGATTTCTTTAGTTCTGTAGCGAAAATATACGAATTAGTTCTACGATCGCTAGTGCGAAATCTTGTTTAAAAGATTTATCGCAAGATCCGTGAATAATTTGGTTAAATTCAAACGAAATCATCGATTTTAAAAGCGAAGTCGACTTAACAAGTTACTCGGGATGTATAGTTTTGATACTTCAACTTGTTCTGGTCCATGTTAGATAAGTACATGTGTTTTATTGTATATACTTTGTTATCATTTTTTTAAATTAATCAGTAATGCATTAATTAACTATTTACAGGAAATTTTAATACCAGTTTAGGGGCGGGTTTTACATAAGGTTACAACAAACAGTGATATATTTTGCACTTCTGGTTAATGTGTGTGTTCCCAGAGGAGCGCATTACTATAAATAATTATTATCATAAATATTTTTAGATGAAGTTGTAGTGTCAGGATCTTTAGAAACCCCAAATTCATACGTTCATTATGAATATTAAAGACACTTCAAATAAAATACTTGGTTTTCTTGTTTATTTTTTATCATTCTAATAACACATACTTCATTATGTTTAAGATATTTAAGTAATAAAATATTTTGTTAATATGAATTAAAATATTAAATTATATAGAAAGTATCAAAATATTTCAATCTAATTACTAATCGCTACGCTCAATTTTCCCCATTTGCCATGAGATTCTGGTACACGTATATCAATAAATGATCATGAATAGCTGGCTCCGTATCACCCGGTTCAATATGAGAGCATAACTAATAAATTCATTATTGTAGAAAATATATAGGTTTCCATTAATTTCACAGCATGTATTTCTTTAAATCTGTTTATTTATTTATTTTTATTGCAATAAATAGCATGCCGTTCGCCTGATGGTAAGCGATACGACTGCTCATAAATTGTAGCAAAACCAATCAACACCAACAAAGCTTGGCATTCCACTGCGCTCGCAATCCTGAGACATAAGATGTTAAGTCTCAATATGTCCAGTAGTTACTCTGGCTACAATGCCCTTCATTCCGAAACACAACAGCGCATTTACAGTGCTGTTTGACGGGAGAAATAGACATTGTGGTGGTACCTACCCAGATGGCCTCTCACATATGAGAGACCTACAACCAGTAAATTGTTAAATCAAGATGTATCCTAACAGAACGCTATGAGAGTGAGTGTCATGTGTCGTCACCTGGCTAGGACAGACGAGAGGCGAGCCGCCGTCGCCCTTGCAGGTGTCGCGGCCGGGCTCTCCGCCGGCGCACATGAAGGACGAGTGCAGCTCGAAGTGGCGCCCCAGCCGCGTCTTGCGCAGCTGCGTCACGCACGTGGCGCGGTCCACCACCGGTACCTCCACCTGAACACACCACACCGCACATTATACATACACATATATGTAATCATTAACGGATGTAGGATTACCGACGCCCTGGGCTAGACTTCTAAGGCGCCCTATAAGTACTATACAAATCCAAGCGAAAGACAGTAAGTCATAGGCACTATCTCGACATTCGGCGAGCTTTTACACTGGCGCCCTAGGGCCATCACCCAATCCCACCCTACCCTAACACCGGCTCTGTATGTAATACTCATACATTCTCTCAGTGACTACATATGCTCTACATTTACTTAGGTACAAATTAGACATGTTTTCAGGCACATAAATATTAATTTTCAAACATCATAAAAACTGTTTAATGATTTTAATAATAATTTTAAAAAGTAAAAAGATGAGGAGGATTGTAGTGAGAGGTAGTGAGGGTCACTACATAACAGTGCTGAAATGATAATTAAATATGCTGAAATGATAATGATTTTCCAAATTTTATATTTTCTGAACCCGATAGTTGGGTATTGATAAAAGGTTTGGTTGGTTTTAATTTTCGAATAATAGAATTGTCAGAAAAAAATGACAAAAAAAATCAGACTACCTAAATAAGCGCAATATTTGCTTTATTATAATCATCAATGTGTATAAATCGTATCTCCTTACCTTCTTCAATATAACCTGGTATCTGCCCTCCTTGCCGAACTTGTCCTTGCCCCAGCCGGTGGCGAAGCACCTGGTGCCGGCGACGGCGAGCTCGCGGCGCGGCGGCAGGCATGCCACGCCCACGTTCGGCGCCGGGTTGAACGGCGCGTTCAGGAACAACAGCGCGATGTCGTAGAACAGGTTGCCTGCACAACAAACCAAGTATCCAAATTGCTGTTTAATTGGGAAACATGTGAGCTTGGTCAACCCATGAAAGCATGGCAAAAACAATTTTCTTGTTACAAACGATTTTCGTTTCGTTAAAAACGATGTTTCTAGCGACATCGTTGTATTTTAAAATTAAAGATAGAAGACTGTCATCGTTAACTTTAATTACATAAAATGTCCACAATACACTTTCATTAAATTCTGCTCACCTTTGTTGAAGTCCTTGTGAACTTCAACGTTGACGACGTCGCGGTCCTGGAAGGGGAAGGGCTCCTTGGTGTTCTGCGTGTCCCACTCGCCGGCGCGCACGCGCAGCTGCGGCGCGGACGCCACGTAGTGCGCCGCCGTCAGCACCACGTTGTAGTGGATCAGCGACCCGCCGCCCACGTACACGTTCAACTTCTGACCGTCAGGCTCATTCTCGTTCACTGGCTCGATCCTGAAAATAATGCGCTAACTAATTTATATACCGTGATAAGGTCGTAGAAACAACAACTAGAACGATAACCAACATTTGGTAGGTACATACGAAATAAGTTGATGTGAATAACAAAAATCAAATAAATAATACATAGATAAGTGATGAGAAGAATAACTAAAGTAATTAAATAAAAGTAGGTAGGTATACGAGATTAGTAAACTGTGTGGTTAAAAGAAAACAAAAACACTACTTGTAGTGACAAATTATACTTACGACATAAGCCTGAATCGGTACAAAAGTGCGCATAAATCAGTTGAGGGTTGAGAAATTCCTGCCACCATGTCAGCATGAAAATATAAAGAAATAGTTGTAGAAGGGATAGAACTTAGAGATAAGTGACTAAACAATAAGCAGAATGATTGCGTGAAATTACCACTTTGAAATAAAAGAATAGTAGCACTTAATGATGGCGCGAGCTATGCTAAAGCTGTATCATAATAATGAACAGTTACCAACAGCTAAGAAATAGTAATAATCATAATAATTATTAAACATACAAACCAATTCCTTAAAGTTAATGGACATAAACACGGCTATGCGTGACATGATGGCATTTTAACAGCAACCAAGCTTTAATGGTAACTGAGGCGATAAAAAGCAAGACCCCACGAATGAAAATCTTGACGTTCGTTATAATATCATGTTATGATAAATATAATATGTAAGTATATACAGAGAAGTAAAGCCTGCAAAGCTAGTCGTGAAAGATGTTGTGAAAGTCAAACAAAAGATGAAAGCAGATACAAAGCAACATTAGCATTTAGCCAATACTTATGAAAAATGGAAAAATATGAGATGGTTTTGATTGCACAGTTTACGGCACTCACTTAAGGATGGCGACCATCCAAGGAAATTCTGCGAACTTGGTCTCTCCCTCGACGTCTCCGGTGATGCGCATGGCCACGCCATCGGGGTTGCGCCAGCCGCAGCCTTGTCGCTGCAAGTCAACACAAATACAAATATTTTAAAATCAGTAAATGTAATGGAGAAACGTTAAATTATTGACATTGCAAAGTGGATCTAGAGTCAGAAATATACAATATGCACAATGAAATACCTACCTAGGAATATCTACCTATAGGAATATCTAACTAGCTTCTTGGTCGAAACTAGTACACAATAAAAGCATACTCATAATTGATAGTTACAATATGCATTATTGTATAAATAACTCTTTGGACCTTGTAAAGTTCATTAAACAGGATTTCGTAGTTCGTGCGTTGCAAATTTATCCGTGTCTAATTGGAGCCTGAAGGCTTACATTCACAGAAAAGTTAAATGTGGTCTGATCTGTCCTTACAATAGAAAAAAACCATTACCTACAGAGTTATTCTACGTATGTACGTTTGGACGATGTTAAATAAGTAGTAAGTACATTGTTTTTTTTACTTAAAAACTCATCTACTTAGGTATGCAAAGCGATTATTTATTTTTATTGCAGATTGAATGAAAAACGGATTGAACAAAGTCCTAAAATTACTTTTGATGGTAGTTCTCGGATTATATTAATGAATGAAGTGTAGTCAATTACCTGCCGATTTAGTTAAATTGCTTAATTAACTGCCACTTAGCTCAGGGACTTGTTTTTGTGACTTTTTCGACCCAAATGTGTGATTTCCTAAGGACTAGGCAATTCCCAAAGAGATTCGACGTCAACTAGGCTAAAATTCCCAATAAAAATGTTCATTAAGTACTTATATCAAAATCATGTTAAGCAGACTCGTGGGATCAGAATCTTATAGTAGATTGACATTATAACTTTGGATAACAATATATAGCCAGTCGCTAGAGAATGGTGCGTCAAAACATGCGAATCCACATGGAAAAATGACTAGTTTTGAATGCAAAATTTTGCGATGCCCCCTAGACGAGTCGAGGTCACGGCGTGAACTTGCCGCGTGGTCATGCTGCGTGACGACCGACGAGGCGACCACCCGTCCGACCGGTCTATACTCGCCGGCAACATTGACATGTTGCCAACATTAATGTGTTTTCATCAAAACTTGGGAATTTAACATCAAAATAAATTATACAGCCTATAAACCACCGGACGAAATTATATTTGACACCGATACTGGAATAAAACGCCGCGAGTTTGAATTTAACGGTGAAGGAAAAGAACGTAAGGAAACCTTGCGTAGGTACTATAGGGAATTTGTAAGAATTTCCATGGTATGTAAAGTCTCCCAGCCGTACTAGACCAGCGTGGGGGATTATATGGCCAAACCACTCTCTATCGTACTCTCGATTGTAGAGGAGGCCCGTGCCCTGCAGTGGGACATTTATGGGCTGATACAGACAGAATTCGACCTGGCACTGAGACGAATACTTGTGAGATCCACACCTGAGTGTTTTGGGTTGAAGTGTTATGAGACTGACAAGTCTCTGGTAGTTTCTGACATCTATGAGTGTGACTGTTGCGTGTATACTCCATGTGTATACATTACTATAGGTATGTTTGGATTTTATTAAAAATAGTATCTAATATTTAAGTTATCGACTAAAGTTAAATAAACAAGCAAATTGGTGAGTTCAACTATTTATACAAATATAACAAGTTAGCAAAACTCGCCTAAAACCATAATACATTATAATTCAATGCCTAAAACATGTTTTTTGGAAATTCCAGCCAGGGTTTTTAAACTTGTTTCACATCTTCATGTTGACTTTCTCAACCCGAGCGGCATTCTAGTTGGTTGTTATAAAAACATCCTCTATTATTTAAAAGTAATATGAGGTGAGGCATTCAGGTGATGAGATCTGAAATTTGATAAGCTTTCCAAATAAAAACAACCGCATCTCAAGCACTATTTTTGGCAATCTAGGTATACTACTCTTATTATAATACGAGTACTATCTTGCATCGCTTAAAGCCAGGCGTCCACATTTCCGCATCGTACGTATCGGACGCATCCCTAAGTATTCTTTGGATAGGAATTCATGTATTCGTGCGATCCGTACGATGCGGATCAGTGGACGCACTTGATACAAAGAATACCATGATTTGTTTGATGCGATGCGCCCGATACGAACGATGCGAATATGTGGACGCCTGCCATAACGCGGTAGATTTGGATTTATTTGCAGTTAGCACCTGGTGCGTTGCAGAGACTTATAGGTATGACTTATAGGTAACTGGATATCATCAATATTTTCTTGACTACAGCTTAAATATGCAATGGTACGTACATCAACTTGTTCCGGTTTGGGTTTGGGTGTAACGGGATTAGTTTCTGGTCGCTTGTTGGCCAGCAGACAACACGAGTCTAAGTAGTTCAAGCAAGGACCGTCGCGGAATCTGCAGAAAAAAAATTAAACACATATAATAATTTAAGTTATATGATACTTAATATATATAAATAGTAGGTGCATATACATGTACTTTTTATAAACTTAAATTAAGTACAGATTGATACTGATTCTTATTAATCAATTATAAGCAATATATTTATTTTTATATATTTTTGTATTATTATTTTTATTATATAGATTGAAGTAGCAAGCCTTATGGCATGTCCCAGACACAGCAATGTAATACTCATTACTTAATACGTGGGAAATGTCGTGGTTATTACCTTAACTTATATTTTTAAGATGCACTATTAGCATATATTTATTGTAATAATGATTTTTCCCAAATAAAGAAAATAAAATACAATAAAGTTTTCTACATATCCAGTTCTTGAAGCTAATGAACTTTGATGAAACCTAGCCATGATGTTTAGTAAGCTTAAAGTCAACCACCGAGTGTTAGTATGAGAGTCATACCCGGAAATGTTTATTTTCTCAGGTTCCTTCGGTATACCCTCGAGATTGTTTCTGCGGATGCAGAATATTTTTATGGTAGCAAGGAACAAGGTAGGGCTGAGATTTTTTAGCATTTGTAAATGGAAAATACTTGAACAAAGAGTATTTTTGAATGATAAAATTGTTTACACGTAATAAAATGCTGTTCCTAGGAAATAGAAGGCGAAAAGTTGCAAAACTTTAGCCAAAAACATACACATTGTTAATAAAAAATATGTATTAATGATTGATTACCATGGATGAAAAACCTTGAAAGAGAAATACTACAGGTTTATTAAATTTGAACAGCACCATGAAAAAGAGTTAGAAACACTGGGATGAATCTATAGAAGTTGAATGTCACGTAGAAATTGATACTTCTGTGACTTTTGACTATTCAGTATTCAGGTATTCGTATTTACCGAATGTCGATGACCCCGGTTCCGTCCTCGATGATGGTGTTATTCTTGTCGCACAAGTAGTAGCTGACACACTCGCCGACCTGACCATCTTCTGTCTTGCAGGACAAGTCGGCGGCTGTACAAGAAGCAATAAAAGTATTTAACATGAAATTCATAGGATTACTATTATTTATATTATTTACGTTAATTGTCAGACCAAATTAAAAACGATCTATGTAATTCTATACCATAGATTTATTCCTTTTAAATCGAAAACTAAGTGTAGAGCATTCCTACCTTCCTACATTAGCGGAATTAAATTGCTCACCCACATTCATTAAATTGATAAGTAATTAGCGATTTCCTAGGCAATTTAGATATTGTAAATAGTATTAGGAGGCGTGAAACAGGCTTACTACTGGGCTGTGTTACGCTTGGCACAACCGTCGAAGGTGCTTTATTCGCTATCGTGGCTTGCGTGGTGGCGCCTGGCGTATTGAAGATCTCATGGATGAGGGCATCCAGGTCCCCCCCGGACCCGGCCCCGGCTCCGAAGGCACACGCCAACAGGGCGAAAAATGGCAGCGTTTTGTACATCTGTGAAAAATAAATACATTTGTTAACTTGGATTATGGCAGTCTTTTTTGGCAAACAAAAGTAATCAAATTGAAGATAATTCGTGTGCTTGAGGATTTTTTTTGCGCTGTTTCATCTTACAAAATATATAAATAGTTTCGTAGTGATGGAATTTATTAATGTAGATTTAAAAGATATCGTAAAAGAACACATTAATAAAAATATTGGGATTTACCAAGAGGAATTTATTACAATCATTTTTAAATTAAACAAGCAATATCGTGCGATTAGTCCAACGGCTGAGAAGTTAAACTGCGCCCAGGGTTGCCACTTGCCAGTTCCATATCCGTATTTTATAAACATTTGTAGGTACTAGGTTAGGTACAAGTTATCGATCTTTGCACACATATGACGACGTTGTTGTAAAAAACACGTTTATGTCTTCATTATACACCTTTTTTGCTTCGGATTAAAAACAGAAATAATCAGGAATCCTGCAGTAAAGCAATATTAAAAATATATTGATGTTTATATAAATGTAAATTCTTTGGATTTTAAATGATAATTGTTATTACTACCGTTATTATTATTACTGTGTTATTATGTATGTAAATCCCCGTTGTGCAATTTGAATGATAAGCAGACGTCTGAAACGCAGTGTGTAAGATTAAATAAAACGTATTTTCCCACAAAATCGTAAATAACTCGTTTACTTATTCCATTAGTTTCCTTGGTTCTGGAAATACCATTTGGAAATGTAGTTTCCAGAGGTTTTATAAACAATACTTTTGTTCCATAAATATAGGTAATAAAAGATAACATTTACTTCTTCAGAAGTTATAATAATATCTATTTACAATAGTTTATGAAGATCGTAGTGAATTTATTTGTCTGTTTCATTCAAATTTCATTTTGTTTTTCTGCTTATTGTAAGTTTAACTAAAGGCTAATTTGTGTGAGATTTCGGTTTAAACATCTGTTTTGAGTTGTTTGGGACAGGAATTGGCGCTCGGCTTGACAATAGGCTCGTCCCAGGCAGATTTTCCAGCATCGTGACGTGCTTTGGAAAGAGGAAATTCAAGATGGTTTGACGCAGTAGTGAAGATGGTCGGCGGCAGTTTGTACAGCGCCGTGCACACCGCACATGACCGTGCCCAGTGGAAATAGATAGTGCGAGGTCGCGATCCTCAGCAGTGAGGGAACGAGAAGAAAAGAGATACAAAATAAAGCCTTAGGACGGAACTCTACGTCGCGTTAGTCTATAAATAATGCGGTTGGACCATTCAGAATGGATGTTGTGTAGATCAGAAGATTTTCCTTGTAGACAAACAGGTTAGGACGTTGATAATGTGTTCATAAATGCGATGAGTTCATCCGGCGAGGTCACGGACTGTTATCGTAATTATATATTGACAATATAAACGATATTTTAAAATATTATTTAACTCCTACATTATTAATCCCTTTCCTCTGATGGTAAGCCATTAGACCGCTAATGGCGATAGATACAACAGTTGGGGCGGATGCAAGTTCGACGGCCCAGGAAGAAGCAGCAAATAGCACATCTGCCTTCCTTTTCTGGACTACAGATGTGAACTTAAAGAATAAGAAACCAATGTTCTTGAATTTTTATCTGACTTTGGCATTTTCATGTCGCTTAGTAATAACAATAACGTTTTCAATTTAATCGATACTATAAATAGAAGATTTTGATGTTTTTTTTAATCAATCAGTAATAATTAGAATATGGTTTCCTTGACCGCCTGCATTCTTCTATCTGGTGTTACGAGGAAAATATTATTTGTATAAAACTACAAAACAACCTCAATAACATAATAAAAATACTTATAAGAAGCAAAATAAAATTATTACAAGATATTTTATTGTAAAACTAAGACAATATATTTGATTGTATTTCCAGCATTTTTCTTGAGTTCCGGGCTGGCCAGCTACGTAAAATTGAATTTAGAGCTGTAGACTCTAAAATGTCAGCTGGTATCAAAATGTAATAATAATAATTAATCAACATCTCTTTAAAATAAACGTCAACATATCAACTGACCTTTGTTTGTTATTGTCAGTGATAATTGGTAGTCAGTAGTGATTCGAGCAGTTAACGCGTTTTGTAATCCATTGACGAGTTCATCGTCATCATAACTTCTTAAGGACACACAATATTTTTTTATTCCCTTATTTTGTCCATAAATGTTCCAGTTTGCTTAACACTATTTACATATGTATTACATATATAAGTATTATACATACATATCCCACGACTTTATCCCATAAGGGATAGGCAGAAGTTCTACCAAGATACCAACGATTCTCTTTGCTTGTTCCGTCCTATGTGGCAAGGCGAGCCTATCGCCATTTCGAGCGACGATCATTTTTCTTGAGTCCGGGCTGATAATAAATAGAAATATCCAATAACATGTTGTCCGAGACATTGTAACCTTGCCGTAGCACAACTGCGCCAACGAGGCACTCAAGTATTTGTATAAGCTGGTGGTAGGTACTGGTGGTGGGTCTCTCATATGTGAGAGGCCGCCTGGTTGGGTACCACCGCAATGTCTGTTTTTTCTGCCAAACAGCAGTTTAAATGCACTGTTGTGTTTCGGATTAAAGGACATTGTAGCCAGAGTAGCTACTGGACATATTGAGACTTGGTATCTTACATCTCCGGATGGCAAGCGCAGTGGAATGCCAAGCATTGCTTTGTAAATCCAGGTGTTGTTTGGTTTTGCTACTGTTAATGAGCGGTCGTATCGCTTACCATCAGGCGAACGGCATGCTCGTCTTGCTATTCATTGCAATAAAAAAAATATCCGTAGTCATGTACTGCTTCGCATGGGATTTCACTACAATCGAGATCTTTGTTATGAAGGTTAAAGCTATCCCTACACGATGCCCTGATGTTGGTTGGCGGAGTTCACATACCATAAAAATTGTTGTAAAGATATCTATGTCATGCTTGTATCCTCACGATTTTTTCATTTAATCTATTGAAAATGGATAAATCATACGTAATAGTAAAGAAATACTATTGCTGCTAAGGATCAAAATATCAAATATATAATCACATCGCAGGACGAAACACACAGTAGAACCTCTGCCTACCCCTTCTGGGAGACGGAAGTTTATGTTTGCAATACAGTAAAGTTATTATAGTATATGAACGTAACATCGCGGTGTTTACTATTCAAACTAAATTGTTTATTCACATTTTTACAATGATCGCATTACGTCATCATGGCAATTACAGTAATAATACATGATGCACAAATATTACAAAGTGCTTCGTACGTCTCACGTCTGTACATAGTCGGAGTTTCCCTCTCAAGGTACTTAACCTTATACACGTGCTGTGACGTCATAAATTTCCCGAAACGAATCTTGCATTGGTCTTTCCTTCTAGTAGGTACGTGTTTAATTCATTAAGAAGGATCTATTCATGCTTTTATCCTGGATTGTTCACGTATATAAATATTATTTTACATTAATAATTTCACTGGGATTTTTTATAAAGATAAAAAACAGTGTATTGAACGAGGAATATTTGTGTTGAGATAACGCATTTTTGTTGATGTAATGAATGGCGAGACGAGCCATTGCGTGAAGATTCCATTCGTCTGATGGTTGCGAAACAACCGGTCATAGACAGTAGCAAAACCGGACAACACCATGAATTACAAAGCAATTCGCAGAATGTTGTCTGTTGATTTATTATGTGGTACGTTGCTTTATATTCTTATAAAAATCACCAAGATAAAGAAATAATAGGAAGAAGATAATGATTCAATACTAGAGAACAATATAATGATTACCTGTCCACCTCGCACCTATTTTCGTTTATTTACTTTGTTGTTCTTATGTTTATGCTAAAGTCAATATAGTAAAAAGCTTTTAATTTAAAAATAGGTATCCAAAGAGGGATTTATGTGAATAGAACAAATTAAAATATATAATATATTCAGTAGGAAATAATGAAACTGCCATATAAATAATTCATAATTAAATACTTAATAACCATATTTGTAACCAGCATAACCACAACCAACAAAAAATTTGTTACGAAGAAAAATAAAAAGAGTATATTAAAAGCTTCAACCTTAGAATTAATTAAAACTCGTACTAACATACAAATAAACACAGATGAGTATAGACAGATAGAAGAGAAGTTAAGCGTAGTATCAGAAGAAATATAAGAGATCATAACTGCCATTTAGTGAAAATTGCTTTACAGAAAAACACTTCATTGAGAGTTGCCAAATATGGGGTTACTAAAGGAAAATCGTCAATTAACAGCTTAAAAGACCAGACAGGAAGAATAAACTATAGCCGGGATAAGATCATGGAAATTTGTACAGACTTTTATAAATCTTTATATTCCGACAATTACGAACCACACATAGTTTCAGATTACTCAATGTCAGATACAATCCCCCGAATTACTAGCCCCGAAGTTCACAAAGCACTTAAATCAATGGCTTTTGACCGCAGCCCCGGAGGAGATGGAGTGACTACGGAAGCTCTAAGAATAGGTTCTCCAATACTACTGCCGCACATCACTAATCTTTTCAATTCCATATTAGAAACAGGTCAAATTCCCAAAAACATGTGCCATTCTAACATTATTTTATCACATAAAAAAGGAGAGAAGTCCGACGTCAGCAACTACAGACCAATCAGCCTGCTGTCCCATATATACAAATTGTTTATAAAAGTTATACTAAATCGTATTGATGGGGATTTAGATCTCAATCAACCGCCCGAACAAGCTGGCTTTCGCCGTGGTTTTTCAACCACTGATCACCTCCATACTGTCAATCAAGTTATTGAAAAATACCTAGAATATCGAAAGCCTCTGTATTTAGCCTTTGTCGACTATGCAAAGGCTTTCGATACCATTAAACACACTGCAGTTTTTTCCTCTTTGACAAAGCAAAATATAAATAAGACCTATATCGATCTTCTTAAAACCATCTATTGCAATAGCACAGCTGATGTTAGACTCCATTCCTCCGGTCCAGCCTTTAAAATTTATAAAGGCGTGAAGCAGGGCGACCCATTATCGCCAAAATTGTTCACGAGCACATTACAGGAAATTTTTGAGTCCTTAGCAGAACTTTGGGTAGAACGCGGTATCGTCCTTGGTGGTCAGAGGCTCTCTAACCTTCGATTCGCGGACGATATCGTCCTTTTTGCTTCTTCGGCCGAAGAACTCCAATGCATGCTCGATGACCTGAGCAGGGCGAGCCTTGAGGTTGGACTAATGATGAACCGGTCAAAGACTAAGGTCATGACCAATAGCACAAAACCGAGGATTGTGGTGGATGGAGTCGAGATACAGTATGTCGACGAGTATATATATTTGGGCCAGATAGTCTCTTTCGATAACAGGCTAGACCGAGAAATCCAGCGTCGAATAGATAACGCCTGGAAGAGCTATTGGTCATTAAAGACATTTCTCAAGGGTAATCTTCCTATTTCCCTTAAGCGTAAACTCGTCGACATGTGTATCCTGCCAATCCTCACTTACGGTGCTCAAACCTGGTCTTTGACTGAACTCCAGAGGTCCAGTCTCGGGGTTTGCCAAAGAGCTATGGAGCGCAGCATGCTGGGCGTAACACGTATGGATAAAGTGCCCAATAACACCTTGCGCTCCATAACTGGAATTAGGGATGTTGGGAGAAAATCGGCCGAATTGAAATGGGATTGGGCGGGACACGTCACTAGGATGCACCCGAAAAGGTGGGCGAAAATTGCCACGCAATGGACGCCCCTGGATGGCAAGAGGCGACGAGGTAGGCCCAGGAAGAGATGGCGTGACGACCTTGACAAATTCAGCTGCGTATGGACGGCAACGGCAAAAAATAAAGACAAATGGAAGGAGTTGAGGGAGACCTTTGCCCAGCAGTGGGACACTATAGGTTAATAAAAATAAAAAAAATACTTAATAACATAATGGTGTTCCAAGTATGTTTGTAATTATTATTTGTATAAGTTGTAACGCAATAATGATTAAAATATTGATTGATATGTGGCGTGTATAGATGTCGCCACTGTGTTCCTGGGTGGTGACTCTCATAATGAGATTATACTAAGGAGATCCGTATATTGTAGTTTTATGCTACATGTGTAGCACTTTAACAGAGTTGGAGTGCATTGCATGCCATTTAAAATCGAAACGGAAATCGAAAGAGGCAAGACTCGAGAGTAGTGGTCGAACTCGATGGGGTCATTAGTCTCTTTCCTAAAATAGTGCAAAATATATATCCAATGTATATATCATTAAAACAAAAATAATTGGCTCTAAAATAAGATTCCAAACAGTTGAATATTCTGGTTGTTTTGTGGGTTTATGCCAATTGTATCGACTTCTTACTAAAGTTTAAACTACGTCCAATGATGCTTTATCCAAAGCAATGGAATAACAATATGATTATAAAGAAAATGTTTATTATAAACATTGAGAATATCAGCGGGGTGATGGGTAATACGTGCGAATGCAAAGGTTGAGAGCCTTTGTAAAGTAAACACTATGTTTTGAATGTTGATAAATTGAGCTAGATTGTAATCAAAATTGTCCGACATCAACACTAATTGGACATATGTATGATGATATTGTTTATTGCGCAATATATCCGTGAAAGATACTTCATCTTACCATCAAAATCCGATCCAGCAATTAATAACCCACCAAATATTGGATAATGGCGTTTTCACTTTAACATTAAAATTATCAGCGTGTGATAATGAATAACGCAACCGGTTTGAACTCAAAGCAATGTCAACTTTAACGATTGTTACCTTCTTATTCATTCAAGTTCTTGCCTAGAAAAATGCTCTGTGCAACATACAATCATGTCATGATATTGAAAAAAGATATAGACTCGTATGACGAGGACTAAGTAATGTATAACACATCAAAGAACTTAAGCTTCAAATGAACATAAACGTCTAGGCTGAAGAAACAAATCCAATATTTAAATAATAAAACAAACAAAAAGAAATAAAAAAACCAAACATGTTTTGTATCGATCTTTTAGTAAACTTCAAAGTTTTTATTTTCTGCGTTTTCAAAATAAATTAAGACTCACCTTGAAATGTTGAATTATCTTAGCATATTATCACAAACACACGATTGTAGAAAAAGTTTAGTTGGTCACACGACTGCCGCGCGGCGCCGACCCTCGCTCACTGACCAAACCAACTGATGTCACGACTTGGAGATGTCTATGAGGAAAACATATCGATTATTTAAATTATAAAAACAGGATTAATTTCTTCGAATCGCGTAATTAAATACCGTTAAAACTATCAAAACCCAACAGTCACCCAATGGTTATAAACTGTATGCCAGGGAAAATAATAAGGACTGTTTTCTTTTATTATAATGTAAAGGAAAATAAGTTGTAAAACATAAATATTTTCTTACCTCACGGAAACTGAAACCGCAGTCTTCCTTAGTAAGTGGCCATAAACAGCTCCAACTGTTTCACGAAGTTTACTAGTGGAGTTTTTTTTTTGCTATGAATGGCGGGACGATCATGCCGTTCTCCTGATGGTAAGAGATACGACCGCCCATGAACAGTAGCAAAACCAAACAACAATGCTTGGCATTCCACTGCGCTCGCCATCCTGAGACATAAGATGTTAAGTCTCAATATGTCCAGTAGTTACTCTGGCTGTATCAGCCCATATACGTCACACTGCATGGCACGGGCCTACTCTACAATCGACTGTACGATTGAGAGTGGTTAGGTCGTATACTCCACCACGCTGGCCTAGTGCGGGTTGGCGGACTTATATACCATAGAAATTCTTATAAACCGCTATGGTATGCGGGTTTCCTCACGATGTTTTCCTTCACCGTTTTAATTGGCTATCAATGCACACATGACTCCGAAAAGTCAGAGGTGTGCCCTGGAATTTGAACCCGCGACCACCGTGAACATGTTGGCAGGCGCGTCTGGTCCGTTTACCAACAAGCCACCACGCACTTCATTACTCTGGCTTCAATGACCTTCAATCCGAAACACAACAGTGCATTCAAATTGCTGTTTGACGGGAGAAATAGACATTGCTGTGGTACCCACCCAGGCAGGTACCCACCAGTTAGAATTTACTCAGATATAAAACATACCATACAACCACCATGAGTTTAATTACGGCTAAGAATAAAGTAGCGGTTTTAGCATGCACCAAGCCCTAGGCGAGAAACGTATCTAATAAAGAATAGGAGGATCCTATGGCAGCGCTGAACTTATCACTATGTGATTTTTTTTCTAAATAATATCATCTAAATAATAAGTCAATAAAACTGTTTAATACATCGATGTACGAGTAATAAAATATCGACATTGACATTCACTATGCTGACCCGTGCAGGTTTGTAGCTGTATTCTGTTGTGATAATATAAATGCATTACCTACTAGAATTTATAAAAGGAATTTATTTAGTCGATGGCAAGGGAGGATCCAGCTTCCAAGCCAGGGGGCGTCATATAGTTCATTCATAATAATGATTTTTTAACATACACACTTTTACCTTATTTACCCACATGCAAGTTTATTGTTTATTTATTGTACTTATAAATCAACAAGATAATAAATAAATTCTGTCAATTTGGACCCAGCCCGGGAGGGGGGGGGGTCACCCTCATGACCTCCCCCCTAAATCTGCCATTGGGCGATGGGGCATTAAATGGTATACAAGTCCATAAAATATATATTAAATAGAAAGATGATATTTTAGTTATATATTTAAATTGGTCCTGCAAGCTTGAACGTGTCTATATTAAACAGAATATAAAAAATATTGCGACTGTAAATTGCGATTTAAACTATCCTATCTCGCAAGTTGGATCAAACTGCATACAGTCTGCTAAATTTTATTAAAATCGGTTTAATAGATTAGGAGTTTATCGAACTCCAACAACATGACACGTAATTTTAATGCAAATATTTTATATTTTTTTACGTAAAGCGTTACCGAAATTAGTCGTCACCGCAGCGATTTTGATAATGCCTGCTTGTATTATGACAGAACGTTTAGTAAATAAGGTGATCATAATTTATTATCGCGATTAAAGGAAAAATCTATTGCATTAGGTTAATTTAATATTTATTTTAACATTTTATATCCACGTAGTTATCAAAAAATCTAGTCGTAGTGCGTGTCAATATCATTCACCTTCACAGACTAACAAGTAAGAAGTAAAATTCACCCTGTTGCGCATCCCGCAGTTGGGGTCTTAGAAATATGTGGTTTACCGCGGCGCATTACAATTGAAAATGGCTCTGCATTTTCATTTTGTCAGGAAATGCCACAACTTTGTTATATGATGACTAATATTAGCTGACGCTCGTCTTCTAGCTCGCTCAGAGCCTGTGAATTATGATTTTCAACACTTAATTAAAAATTATAATAATATCAAGTTAGGTACTCAACGTAACTCTGTTTAAAAAATCCCCTCATTTCAAATCTTGTTCAGGTAGCACGGAAATAAAAACGATTTCCCTGCTTATACGGTATGCTATATAAATTTTCTTTGACAGGGGGTGCATAGAACATTTAATAAAACTGAGCAAAGCCAGGTCAGGCAGCTTAATATAATTTACCTAATATAGGCGAAGTGACCGCGACCCGGCATGCGGGGAAATGCCGCGACGACTAGTTCTGTAATATTAATGACTTTTTGTTTGTATGCCCAATCGACAAGGTGACGACTGACGAACCAAACCGGAACCCTCGCAGACCTCGCCGCGAAAGATCTGCGTCAAGCGTCGTTGTTCACACTTACACTCGAAATACAAGTACCATACTTATTAATTTAAGTAAACTTTTTTGCACCGATGGATGTAGGTACAGACAATCCGTGTTAGATATTCGCAGTCACACTTGCGATGCTTAAGACTTTAGTAATTCATTAGTTTTTAAGAAACTCACACTAAGCACACCGACTAGCGTCGCAAGAAATGAAATAAAGGTGAACGTGAGGTTGCTTATTACATTATCTTTTTAATGTTGTCCTGAGAATACGATAAAAACCTGAAAACCTGATTGATTAAAGCGGTCACCACCGCAGTGCACTTTCGCACATACCAAGGTCATGGACAAGCCGGTGTCTACTGGGAAGTACATACCGTGTGGTGAACACGTCTTGCTATTTATGCTTCGTTCAAAGAAGGCCGTACCATGGCGCTCGGGAAATACAGAGGCAAAGAATTGAATCCACGATCGCCGGAAACATACCTTACGACACGAAATCATTCCTCAAGATGCGTACTTACATAAAATATCTTGATGCAGATAATTGGGAGGCCCATTTTCAGAACTGATTATTTATCGTGACTGCGGATTACCTTATTCGCATCATTTTATTAAGCTCGTCAAGAAACAAGACTCAAGATTTATTTTATTTAAGGCTATTCCAATAAATGGTTGAACGGCCGTGACAGTTGTATGACAACAAAGGTAATAAATTCTACGAATTCTGATATTACTTGGAGTTATATCCTCAAAATTTGAAGGCACTGAAAGAGCTGAGTTCGTGGTAATATACGTGGCTAAACTATTAGCTTATATTATGCATAAATTATGAATTATCCTCATGTCAACGTTAATAAAAAACTCATTTTATATTTTTTTTATTGCAATGAATGGCGAGACCAGCATTCGGTTCGCCTGATGGTAAGCTATACGACCGCTCATGAACTGTAGAAAAACCATACAACACCTTGAATTATAAAGCAATGCTTGCCATTTCACTGTGCTGGCCAGCCTTATACATTTGATGTTAAGTCTCAGTATGTCCAGTAGATATTTTGGTTACAATGACGTTCAACCCGAAACACAACAGTGCATTTATGCTGCTGTTTGGCGGGAGAAATAGACATTGTGGTGGTACCTACCCAGGCGGCCTCTCACATATGAAAAACCTACCAGTAAATATACCGTACTAGCGACTATGTTCATCAAGGATAATGAAAGATTCGAAGCACTAACAGTAGTAGTTTTTTATATATTCAATAGCCGGTAATATAGTAACTCCTATACGATCGAAGTAGATGAAGATGTCCATGGGTGGCGGAAAACACTAACCTACCATCAGGTGATCCGTTTACTGGTTTGCTCATCCTATGAAATAAAAATAAAATAAGTATAATATATGAGTATCTACAGTCAAGCATCAGCAGAACATAAAAGTATGCCAATGTAACCAGCTTAATTGAGTCTTAAGTCACTGGGTATGTCTAAATGGTTCTGTGATTATTAGTTATTCATTGTAAAAATAGTTTTAATAAGATATGTACATGTAACTGTTTGTTGTCCCAATAAATAAAATAAAAATAAAAAAAAAAGGTATACAAACATCTGTAAATAAAATATTGTCCCCTTTTTGTACTCGGGGCATGTTGAATACGCCCATACCATGAAGAGACTGTCAAAATCCTACTAAAAATATTGTTAACAACTAACAACGTCGCCAATTATATTTTATCGAGTTATGATTTTTTTATTGATTGGCAGCAAAAAATTCAGCCATTCGACTTAGGTTTATTTACAAGGATTGTAGGTAACTGTTTCAATGGAACTTCAGATTTTAGTTTTATTAATATGCTTGGTGAGTTGCAAATTTTACATCTGAGACAATAATATCCAGTAGCTTTTATTACTCAAAAGCCGATTATATTAACAGTGCATTAAATGTAACAAAAAATCAGAAGGTCATATTCTACGTATTTACCCAGAGTCCTATTTAAAAAAAAACATTAACATTGACTGCCTCGGTGGCGTAGTTGTACTGCGATACGATTACAAAGCTGAGGTCTCAGGTTCGAATCTCGAGTCGGGCGAAGTGATATTGGATTTTTCTGATCATTATCAGCCCGGAGTCAGGAATGTTTGCCCATAATATGGCTCGCCCCCTATCGTGGGGCGGAACATGCAAGGGTAAATGTTGGTGTACTGGTTGCACATCTGCCTACCCCATCTAAGAAAAAGCCGTGGGTTTATGTATGTATGTCATTTAACATTAATTAACATGAAAATGTGTTGTTTCAGCTAAATTTCGGTTTGGTCAAAGCGAGCAATGGCGACCTGTCTTCATTCCAACTGGTAAGCTATGACAGTGTAATAAAAAATGGCACCTTTAACTATCAAAAAATCCACATCCATTGCTAAATAAATGACAATCATTAACAATGGGTGTATCAAAAAACACTCTGTTTAGTGAAGTTTCGAGTAGAAACTGGAACTAGACGCCTAACTGTGTCGAACTTTTGTCGTTATAAGACTGCGACAACTACCTACTATTTTCGTAACTTTCAATAATTAAACCTAAACCTACTATTTTCGTAACTTTCAATAATTAAGATAAATATATAAATAATAACAACTATTTTTGAGTAGTAGATAATTATTGCGCTTAATATATGTTTTAGCTAGCCCGGCTGTCGTTCCCTACTGTGGAAACTGTAAGTATTTAAGTAAGATAATAAAATATAGCCAATTTTTAACTTGGAGTCTTTCTTTCTACCAATATTTTTGAAAAAAAAAAAACCATAATAGTAAGTACTTAAGTAAGGACCTATAAATGTACCGATATAATATTTTTTACATTTATTTATTATAAATTTAAAAACCAACACAAGTTTTAATCTCTCTGTAAATAGATAGATGTTTACAAAGACGCAATTTGCAAACCTTTATATGTAATATCATTTACAGAAACCGTACAACATGCCGAGCGCGAAGGAGATCGACCCGCGGCACAGCTACGCCGACGAGAAGTTCGAGAAGCTGCAGCAGTACTACAGCTACATGAACGGCAGGATGAAGGAACCACAGAACCCGGTCAGGCTTCCGACATCAAACTCTATATTCTGAAGTACCAATCACAACAACCAAACATTAGTTCTCATTGATTTAATTCCTAGGCCAGAGGCAATTATGTAGATGCAGTTTTTGAATGTAAAATATAATGTTCTCCGGACTCCGACTTTTAAATCTACCTTCAAACAGGTAGTTGGTCATTGAACAAAAAGCCACACATAAGAACACGATGCGTCAAACTCGTGAAAAGGCAGATGAAGATAGCGACTGTCATGTTAATACGTAAACTCTTCAAAAATATACCTATCATCCAGAATTCTTCAATCACTCGATAATTATAAGTTTATAATAAAGTTTATTCCTTACCCCAGACGGAACGACGCGAGATCTTGGAGAACTCACAAAAGAAGCTATTCGAGTTCATAGACACCCACATCAAAGACCTGAAGAGACTGCTGTTCGCAACTGACATGGCGCTCATGTCCATGGTGCTATTGAAGCTCAACAAGAAGATGGACACGTCGGAAGCTAAGATCAAGGCCACGCAGGCGAAGATACCGTTCGGATTGTACACCAGTCCTGGTGAGAGACGCATTAATTTATATTTACTTTGTTCTTAATTCGTGGCTAAATCCCTCCTAACAAAATAACCCAACGACGGCTGGTTTCGATATGAGAGCAATTTTGATCCCACGTTTATGTTGCTAAATAAATTTAAAAGTTGAAAACTCTATGCACTATTCAATGACCCGGTGAAGCTAATAAACATTATAACTAGAAATAAAAAATGAAATTGACTTTTTCAGAGTTCAAATGCTTGGACACGTCGTACTATATCGCATCAGCGCACAACCAAGAGGATGTCCAGATGATATTGTCAAGCGAGAGGAAGCCGCACTGTTACACGTTCAGGGGTAATTATCACAAGGTCTTCGTACACACGATAACGGTAATATTTGTCTAGGTGCAGGGATTCTTAAATCATAAAAGGGATCTTAACCAACTGCAGCAGTAAGGTCATAGAATAGAATTGGCTAGAAAGTTAGGCTTTCGCTTCAAATAACTGAGATTTCAAAAACGATTTACAGGAGCATTTGCGTTTACTGGTTTCTACCATCGTCACTCGGAGACGTCGTACGTTGGTCCTCACGCTGAACAGTTCCAAGCCAAAGACCCCAGCCAGGGCCTCTACTGCCACTCCGACGACAACTGGAGCGACGCGCAATGCATTTACAAGTAATCTTATTTTAGACCTGACCACATTTTCAACTCAATAAATGAGGTGAAAATATATTTCACAAATTGGATAACACTACTGGCACCTCAGCCTCCTCAGGAATATATGCGTTAGTTGGTATATTTAATAGTATATAATGAGAAACATGCTTATTATTATCCTTACAATATTCAACGTCCCATCTTTAACGGCTAAGGAAAACATCGTAAGGAAAACTACACACCATAGCCATTTTCAATACTATATATCGCACGCTTAATATTAAACTGACCGAATCCAAAAAAAATAGACAAGGTAGAATAGATCTTATGTAACAAATCTTTAAAGAACGTTTCCCAAAAAATGTTTTTTTTTAGTTAGGTCTCTTTAATACTAAGGGTGCGATATGGTACGTGAAATTTGCCAGCTCGCACTAGGGCAGCATGACGTACTATGGTTTAACTCTCAATAGAACTATGGATTGTTATAGAAGCCTATAACCCGAAGTGGGACGTAGGCATATAGACTGGTTTATTATTTTCTATGTGTGCAGGATCAACCCCCGCGAGGAGTTCCCCGAGTCTGTGGAGTACGAGCCGAAGATCTCTTATTGGTGCGGCCCGTACCGGTACTTCGTGCCCGCCACCACCGACGTGCGTTGCGTCTTCTCCATCTTCGCCATGAACTTTGTCTTCCGCTTCGGCTACGACGGCGTCACTTATAAGAGCTCCGATCTCTCGTTTGTGAGTGTCCATTAATTTTATTCCCTCTTCTGAATCGTGTCTTGATATCTTGAACAAATATCTAAAGCATTTCCGAATGGAACCAGCACGGTGCAAAGCTTTTATCAAATTCTACGGAGGGGTCGAATCCAATAACATTCTATACTAGCGACCTGTCCTGTTTTGAAAATATTCTATCTCGTATGTTATGATATAGATTATAGGGTATCAGGGATAATGTAGAATTCTAATAGTGACAGAATTTTTCAAATCGTTGTTCAAATCAAATGCAAACAAATCTTTCCTCTTTATTATATTAGTTTAGACAAAAAGCAATATAACTTAGACTACACAAATGTTGTATGTCTGGGCGGCTCCAGTTCTTTACTTACGGTACCAATGTCGATTTCTTAGCTGTTGCGCCATTGGTTATGTTGACCCATTGTATTGACCAGTTACAAATGTATGTGTCAACGGTCACGTGTAAATATTGTGGATTCAAACTCTGCTGTGTAACATTGTACAATCTATATTTAAACTCCGTGACGTCTATGGGCTATTAGGAAGGGAATCATATAAATAGAAACCAGTTGTTTTATGGGATAAAGACTATATTTACTCAAATTATGAATACCATCTCGTGACATATACTTTACCATTCGTGCGTGAAGTATATGGATATTGTTTGCGTCAGTATGCAAGTGGCAGTATGTACGTAGATGCTTAGATAGATCTTCATAAAATAAATAATTACCCCCACAATCTTAAACCCTCAAGGAGACACCAGATTTGTATACAAGCCTACTTCTATCTTTGTTTGGAGACCATTTCTGTGGCCACCGTTTTACAAAGTCACAGATACTGATATTTGGGTGGCTCACTTCCATTATAACTTTTACCATTTGACAGATTGAAAAAAAAAAAACTTGATAGAATCTTGATAAAATGGTTATTTGCTCACAAATACAGAAGTATTAAAGACTACTGTATGATGCGAAACGAAGGTCGAATGTTCGATGTCCGACGTAAGTTATGTTTTCCATTAATTATAAAAATCAATACATGATACTCATCATTCACTCCGAACTTAGTGTATGATTTACGACGTAAAAAAGAGGATTCGTATATTTTGTAGAGTTTGTAGGCATATTTGCACATTTATACGTATGACATTCGCACATTTAAACTTCGACCCCTGGGACGAGTAGTACGTTTCTAGGTCCTAACCGTAGTATGTGTCCAGATGTACCAGAACGGGCAGGTGTTCTACACGGACGAGCCGTGGGCCGGCATGTCATGCTGGAACTGGGCCTGCAAGTGGCGCCACAACCAGAACATGCGCTCCAACGAGTTCTTCGTCAACTGACACCACAAACACCACTACTGGGTTGTTTTTATTTGAGTGCATACATTTTAACAGAAGATTTAAATTTATTAATATAATCCATTAGTAAAAAAACGTTTTTTTTCAATATATTCTATAATGTGCACACACGCACCGACGCGCGCACGCACACACACGCACGCACGCACACACGCACACTACGCACGCACACACAAACGCGCGCGTGTCTGTGTATAAAAATGACCGGCAACCGTAGCGGATATTGTTTATTTGAACATAATAATAGCATTAGCCACACACAAAATATATAGTTTTTATTTTAATTTTTCCATTAGGTTACTATATGGGATTAAAACAAAAGTATTGTTCAAAAATCATATATTACTAATCTCATAACTATCTACACATATAAGTTTTACAATATTTAACAAACAACATTATCTTATATACAAAAACATTGCATTTTTACATTATACCAAAACCGTCAGATAACAATTTAAAAAATATTTGTCTGCGAGATATTGAACACTGGTACCATGTGGACAAATATGTGGCATTAGTTCTTTCGCATTGATGTATACGATGAACACGATGTTACATAATAAAATATATATATTTGGCTTTATTTGTTTGTGCGTAAATTAAAATTTTACCATTATTTGTGTACATGGAAGTCGTTATAAAAACATAAAAATGTACATAAGTCGAAATATTCGCATTCGCATACACCAATACAAACAAAGTATTAATTCATTATTTTAGGGTCATTAGTGTCTTCAATTTAATTAATTAGACATTGCATGATTAAAAAACATCATTTCGTCAGCAATTAATTTCAAAATGGACGTGAACTATACATATATGCGCTAAATACAATCTAATTTAGACTAGCTTGTAAGCGAGGCTCACTAATAAAAATAACTATAGATTAAAAGCATTTCGACCAAATAAATTGGAAATTATATATTCAGTTGCATTTTAAATTATTTTTAGGCTTAACAGGGTATCCCGCAATGGGTATATCGAAGCTGGTCAACTTTCATCTAAATTGAGTCATCAAGATCTGTTTCGTAAGGTAAATATTACCTTACATACATAAACTCACGCCTTTTTCCTAGAGAGGGTAGGCAGAGATGCCAGGACACCCACGTTTCGCCTTGAGTGTTCCGTCTTACGACGTGATAGGAGGCGAGCCTATCGCCATATCGATAAAATCAATAAATTCCTGACTCCGGGCTGATAATGAATAGCAAAATCCAATATCGCTTAGCCCGACCCGGGACTCGAATCCAAGACCTCAGCTTTGTAATCGCACCGTAGTACAAATGCGTTACCGAGGTAGTCCATATAGTGGAAATACAATCTGGCCTAAAAGCTATATTAAAACACCTAACTAAAAGTGATATGAAAGGCAGTAACGAGGTTTTGTGTTACAAGCACCATGAGGAAGCGACGTTGTGCGAAGAAGCCAGTGTACGTCTTACGTACTGTAGAATTGCGTCGAACTAAGGCATTCAGTTTATTCCTGCTTAGCCCAGCAGTGGACTTAGCTGACGATAAGTCAAGGATTAGAGACTATCAAAAAGCCAATTATTACCTATATAAAGTAGGTGATTGACAACATTATTGTATCTATTGAGGTATTATACTGCGATACATCACACTACGCACCTGCTAATACACAAGATAACACTGGAAAGAGACGGAAGATAATATGACTGCCGAGGGGTGAACGAGACAGAAATAATACGGTTTTTTTTTCAAGGGTTCCCCTTGTATATCATGATTATTATTATATTCCTAACTTATATTTAAAATGACTGGCACTATTATCAATGTTTAAAATATTTACCTCGCACTAATAAACGATATACAGGATGGTAGAGATACGACAACATTAAATAAAACCATATACAGTATGTCACGTCAGAGGTTTTGCACCAAATATTGTAGAAATTTACCGATATAACGACGGGATATTTTGTACTACACAGATTTTTGTAAGATTAATTATTTTCTCATTTAGGATATTAAAATCTCTTGAATTTTAATAACAAAAGCTATATAACAATTTTATTGGTAATAATTTCACTGATAACCAATGTTTTATCCAATTCACACAGCAACATAAGTAAGACTGCTAGAAAGAGATAGTGTTTTCATAATTAGTGCTTATATACCGTTTATTTGTAGAGTTTAGTAGGTATATAAATATGTATATACATTGGTTCGAGCTAACAAACTATTTACAACAAGTTTATAAAAATTAACAATTGACAGGGAATCATGTTCAAATAATTTCATAGTATTAAATAATTCAGTACATACTAGATATAGAAACCATTGCATTTTTTGCATCACTATTCTACATTATTTTAATACCATTAAATAAGTTACGTCGATTTATCTGCGCAGATATAAAGTTTTTATACGGAATTATACATTGCTCAACCAAGTATAGGGAGTAACTCAAGTATAACAAGTATTTGACAGCCTCCGTGGCGCAGTTGGTAACACGCCGACTGTGAAACGAGACGCCGGTTCACCCCGCATCGAGACAAATTTTTATGGGGCCAACAAATATTTGTGTCGGTTCTGAGTGTTTGTGAGCCGCAGTCTCTCGTAGTTACTAATGCCCACGACACAAGACTTAACTGATCTTAATGTGGGATCAGAACTATGTATGTCACTGTTGGGTGTATTAATTATATCAACGTATTTATGAGTAAGTACTGTCCACTAAAGTTAGAAAATGTAAGTTGAAAGTGCATTTATCCAATCAATCTCTTTAATGAAATTTAATTCAAGATTCATACATTTTCCGACTATAGACACAACATGAGTCTTTTGTTACTGTATTTTTAATCTAAATAAAAGGCAGTAAAGACTATATTTCATTGGCTTTTATAATTGTTTTTAGTCCGCGTTACTGTATGTGTTTTTGCTATACGCCTACGGAGATTACCGACGTAAATTATTTAAATAGTACATCTATAACATTTTGGGACATACATCCTACACTTATGAACTATTTGTAGTTTCGAGTCATATAAAATGAACAAAATATCTCTCGTTTATAAGAACGACGTCAGCACTCTACATTGCCATTAATTTTCATCAGATATTTACCGTTTCGGCCATTAATAACAATGCAATATTTAAAATGCTTACATATGAATACGGGAATATTTGTAAAAATAATAATATTCTCTTTGTACCGAGCCTTATCTTACACGGAATTTGGTTTTGGCCTAGGCCATTTAAAGGTAACACAAATGCCCTAATTCCCACAGTATTTGATTAGATGAATGAGTTCGAGATAGCCGCGAGCTTGCTTTGATTTCGAGACAAATACTAGCTCGACTCACTTGACTCCTTGCAGCGACGTCGAATAGTCGATGATTACAATCTCATGGACAAATTGGAACCGTTAGAACTGCGGAGAGACTTCGGTTCTCTCTGTGTTCTATCGTCTGTTCCACGGGGAGTGCTTCGAAGAAATGTTTGCAATGGCACCAACATTGCCTTTTTAACATCGCACCACCCGTCACTGCAGTAGAGTTCATTCCTATCAGTCGTCGTTCTTATTTACCACGTACGTGCAAGATCTAGAATGAACTCCCTGCTTCATACTTTCCCGAGCGCTATGACCTGTCCTCTTTAAACAAGGCTTAAAGAGAGTACTCTCACCACGGTAGGCATCGACTTGATGGTGTTAGACACCTGGCACTGTGAATGCTTGTCGACCAAAGTTCGACCAGAGACTTGAAAAAGTCGAACGATAAAGCATTATCGATAAATATCAACCCTATTAACATAATGTATTTATTCGTTAATTAACAATAGTTTCATGAAATTAAATGCTGTGCCCACTTGAATTTCATAATAAATTGTATTCATACAATCTCGTATGAATTTTTATAAGAAATAAAGTTCTTGAAAGTGAATTACCGTAATCTAATAACAACCTTAATCTCACCAAATGCCATAAGACTACCAAGCACTTGAGACACAAGCCACTTAACAACATCGCTCCTCAGCCGGGATTCAAACCTACGTGCCAACACCGAACACGACAAACGTGAGACAGCACTATATTGCACTAAACTTTCATATTATTATTGTCTTATGCGACAGAAAGTCCACTGTTGAACATAGGCCATATCCAAGGAATTCGATCTTTATGACGTCCATATCTTGTCCAACTACCTTATGGATGGACGTGGACGTCCGACGCTGATCCTACTGGTACAAGCCATGAACTAAACTTTCCATATGTAAATTCTACCTTTGGTACTTAACGCCTGTGCAGTTCAACCCCTTTATTTTACAGACTACAGTAATACAGCGACATTAAATGTCGATAAAATCGACAACATCGATACTTATAAACGACTGCGGTCGGGTTCGATTCCCTGTTTGTGACGTGAACATAGGACGACGCTTACACCTTCTCCAAGACACAAAAATACAAAAAGAGTACCTAAAGCGTCATTTACGCGAAGAAAGTTGCTCTCGGCGAGAATGGTGTCATTATAGCATGACATAACCACCATAAGACACCATAATATCCTGTCCGAAAATGTTTATACTATGCAACTTTTATATATCCTTTCGATAATCGCATCCTCTAGGCGAGAAACTCGCCCAAGTAAAAGAGGCTTTCGTTTGAAACAATGTGGGTAGATATTTGTTTACCCAATCATTCAAATTCACTGTTGAGCACGAGACTAGTATACAACCGAGAACTGCATTGCGTGTTCTCAGGCGATAGTCCACCACTTGTCGATAAATATTTCTGTATCTCATCTATGGTATAGTGTCGTCCGAATATCGATAACAATGTATATGAGAAGGTAGTGTATACCGAATGGTTTGGCCACGAGTGTTCATACGAAGTAGTAGAAAGGGTAGAGGTAGCGCCACCAGCTGCCGTTGTTCTCTTCTGAAGGTTTGGACTCCTCCTCCACTGAGGGCGGACACTCCTGTAAGGGAAATTAATAGTTAGAAAATGGTACTTAAATATGGATATTATTGGAGTGCATTGAAGCTGAAAAAACTTAGATAAAATATAAATAAATGTATAATAATAAAATATCGAAAATGTTTTTATTGTAGTTAAACATTTTCAGAATTATTGAGGGAGTTTTAAAGCCTATTTAGCTATTATATCTTTTGTCTCTAGTTTTTGTGACTAGTTTGAGCGAATGATATATACATTCGATAACCAAAAGAATTTAGAAATTGTCTTGGAATAAAGCCATTTGTGCTATGTAATAAATACAAAGACTGATTCATATCTATGGTTTATTATTTTTAGGTATAAAAAGTTATAGCTTGGCTTTGACACGCAAATTTTCCTCTAATTTAAATAATTATAATATTCTCGAGTTAATCACGCAATAAACGAACCAAATAAACTATATTTTCTTAGCTTAATATACTAATATCTGTTTTTTTTTATAAACTATGAAGTAATTACAATATGTATGGACTTACTGCGAGTACCTTAACATCACTGGGTGGTTGCGCACCAGTTTTGGGGGTGACATCAGCGTTATGTGGCGTGGGCGGGCGCTGCTCCTCCGTCTGCGTGGCCTGGTCACGAGTGGGGATCTCCACTTGCTTGTGGTTACCGTTCAGCTCCGGACCTTGCTTTGAAGACTGCAAAAAATATGCCTGATGCTTCGATCAAACATATACTAGATACAGGGTCCGGAATGTGGCCGAGGTTGCTTATACATTTGAATTTCGAACTACGAGATGTATCAAAAAGTCTGAAATTATAATCAACTTCAGATTTTAATTAAGACTCATCATTATGTTTTTGGACCATTCTAATATCAAATAAGAGCACACGCTTATGTATGCTCTTATTTCTCTTGCCGTTTTTTACGCCGTTATTTATAATCTAGAGTATATAAAAGCCTGAATAAGGCAAGATATTTTTGGTACTAATTATTTTTATTTAAGTGCGTAGTTATGGTAAATTACTAAATGTACTTCCCAAGATAGATTTTTGTCGAGGTCCATCAACCTGCTTTAAGCCTGTGTGGTATTCCACACAGGCCATAGTAAGTAGTAGTAGGTTAAGGCCATAGTATTCCGTCAATCCTATGGCTTTACTTTTTAGATCGAATTATTGATTGTAAAAGAGTCCCGTGCGTTGCAGTGGGATGGATGTGGGATGAACTATTATATTACCTCCATGTCCTCTTCGCTCACTCCGGAAGCTGTCTCGTCCTCTTCATTGCCCATGTTCTTCGGCGCGAACGGTGTGAAGTCAGGTAAGTCCTACAATAATAAAATATTGACCATGATTTTCGTGGCCCAGGCACTACACCACATTCAAGTCACCTTATGGTAAGTGATCAATGCTGCCCATGAACATCCACAACGCTTGGATCATGCTACTTCAACAAATTGGAGGGGAGGGGGGACAGCGGGCATGATAAAGGATGGGAAGAGGAAAGGGTTATTGAACTTCCAGCAATAACAATACATTTTTGACCAAACTATCAGTCAGTTTTTGTTCAAACTTGGTGCAATGATACCTGGTGTGGTTAGGGACCCTGTATAATGTGCAGGATAGGTACCTCGTGGTCGTGTGCGCGCGCGCTGCGGTAGTGCGTGGCGGCGGTGCGCATGCGCTGCAGGTAGGAGGGCGCGGCGCGGCCCGTGGCCCACGCCGCCACGCCGTGCGGCAGCCCGCCCACCGCCGGCTCGTCGTAGTACGTCAGCACGAACTCCATGCCGCACTGCACACGCACATACACACACATACTGCACTATATGCCTATCTGTCTCTCCTACACGCGAGCACTATCTTCCTACCCACTTCAATAACTGCCCGCGTGCTTGATGCACGCGCAATTCGTTCTTTATTTATTTAAAGTGTCCAGTAAACACTTACTATACATAAATAGTACAGGCGGACTTAATGCCTAAAAGCCTTAAAGCACAGCGACCACATTTTCAAAGTTACTTGAGGCTTACAAAGCTTTCTAAAAATTAAAACTGATAGAGGTAGAAAATCGACTTCGTCAAGGTTAGCTGTTTCTTGCTGGATACAAGCCAAGAGCTCTATAGAAACCCTCAGGAGAAGCCTATGTCCAGCAGTTAATTTCCTGTGGCTAAAGAGAGAGGAGATAGAGACGAGAGACAGACAGAGAGAGAGAGAGAGAGAGGGGGGGGTACCTTGTCGGCTCCGTCGAGCGTCCGGATGACCATGTGGCTCCAGTACTCGGACACGCGGATGGCGTGCTTGCTCACCGGCACCTTGGGGTGCTCGCACGACCGAGACACGATCACGTACACCTGAGCAACAACGAAACTAACGCTATACCATGCTACCACTACAATACAGTTCATAAAAAATTACTTGAAATTAGGTAAAAATATTCCTTGCATACCCGCATTAGGCCAGCGTGTGTATTTGGTCTAATCACTCTCAATCGTACTCTCGATTGTAGTGGAGGCCCGTGCTCTGCAGTGGGACGTATATGGGCTGATGCAGATACAGATATCTTGAATTACATTCGGTTTATGCTCTTTTACTAATTATAGTTATTTTTCATTCTTGCTCCCGCGTCATGTATCAAGACTTACAGCTATTTCACAATCTTAACTCATACAAAAAATAAATAATTTATCTAAAAATATTTGTTGTATTGTACCTTATTATCCTTAAGCGCGTCGCCGGTCTCCTCTCGCTGGTAGGCCTCCATGGCTTTCCGCTTGGCGTGCGAGTGCACGCTGGGTCGCTCGTGCGCGTGCGCGGGCGCGGCGGGCTCGTGCGCATGCGCGGGCGCGGCGAACACGCCGTCCTGCAGCGAGCGCCGCGCGTCGCGCACCGAGTACTCCGCGTGACGACGGATGTACACGTAGTCGCGGTTCGCGAACAACCGCTGGAAAAATATGGTAAAAAAGTGTTGATTAATGCCGAGTACTGGTGTTCAATTGTTATGATTTCTTCCTTGATAAAGCATATTTATATGTGCATACGTTAAAAATTTGCTTGAAGTCTCATATCGTCTCATATCTTACTTTACTACGTCAGTGATCTACACGTACATCCCTTGATTAGCTGCTGGTGCAGTGGCAGCATTCGTTTTCAACGACAATTAAATTCATGTAGGTATAATGTGTTGTAATACAATACACACAATTTTCTTTTTCAAAATTCTAGGGTGTTATAGTATATTGTAACGATTGGACCAAAAACATATTTTAGAATAATCAACATAAAATATCATCCTTTATTGTAATTGTCAATGTAGTCTCAGAGTACTCTCGTTGCACAATTACGAATGAACAAAAACATAGTTAATGAGGCACATTGACACAACTCGTCTTTCCAAAGAGGGATAAGAAAAATGTACGAACCGGCCAGAGCACCTCCCAGTGCAGCACGGCCTGGTCGGGCAGGCCGTTGGCGCGGCGCTCCACCACGGACAGCGACGCCACGGCCGCGTCCCACTGCCGCCGGTACGCGCCGTCCACCTGCACCGCCGCGAAGTCCTGCGCGCGCACCTCGCCGTACCGACCGTACACTGCGCACGCGCACAATGCGTTTTCATGTCAATATTCTTCTAGAAAAGCGTTCTTTTCAAGTTTTATGAAAGGGAAATGCAATACGAAAAAAGGTCTTAAAAATCAAAGGGTAAAAAAGAAATAGAAGTTTTTTTTTCTGATTGGTCTCAAATCCAATATCTCAGTGAATTTTTCATCCCTAAAAACTCAATTCATTATCAGAATTTAAAATTGCGACCGCCATTTTGATCTTTTTTTCATTAGCCCATATGGACAGACGAGCATGCAGCCCGCTTGATGGTCAGCGGTCACCGGCGCTCATGAACCTTCGCAGTACCAGGAGTCTAGCCCGACCAGATCGCTGCCAACTGATACATACTCCACAATGTTATCTATATAAGTGTATATAAATCTTCATCAAGTTTACTGTGTCAGGCTGTTAAGCACGGATCTCCTCTACAACCGTGAGATCAATTGAACTTCCTGTAGCTCAAGAGAGCGACGGAGAGAGTAGTTAGAGGGCAGAGAGAAAAGGAGAGAGGTGGAGGTACATTGTCTGCACGTATCACGATGGCCTGATGCAGGTTGGTGGATATCACGCTACAAAAAAATCTCTATTTACAAGTTTCCTCACGATGTTTTCTTCAGCGTTAAAAGTTAAGTAAGAACCTACACACATCTCCCTCTCTCTCTCTCTCACACACACACACACACACACACTTTAGTTACAGGAAGTTCAATGGAGAACAAAGGCTCCCCGAAAGATTACTATAGTGACATGTTGTAAGCATCCTGCATACATCACAGAGATGGTGCACTATACATTGAAAAAATATGTTTTTAATAAAAAATGGCTTAATTTATTTATTTATTGAAGCTTACACAGTGAAATATTTAATCATTAAGTGCCTATTATTTATTTATTATTCTTAATAGTTTTTATTTTTTTAATTCAACTGTCGGATAAAGACTAGCCAGTGTCCCTAAGAGTAAAGAGAGTGGCGAGGTTCATGGTTGGCCTGCCACTGTTAATCGTGATTTTCAGAACAAAATGTTTGATGTGGACTTTGATAGATGACATCCAACAACCGATATTGATAGCGACAAGTATTTACATATATTATATAGATCAATATTTTATGTGAATTCCGCCAACCCCATTAGGGCAGCGGGATGGTCTATTTCCTAACCCTTCTCGATGAAATTCTCTGTGGTAGAGATTTTTATGAAAATCTTTTTTATTACGCTTCGGAATAAACGCACTTGTTTTATGCTGCATTTACACGCTTGTTAAACTTCGGCAATATCCATAATCACAAGCGTGTAAACAGGGTGTTTGGCTCGCGTGCGCTTGTCATCCAAGGGGGCGGCTGACGGTATTTCCACACGAGTCAAAGGAGATTGAGCAAGTGTTTGCGATGCATTTAAACGTTGGCATATTTGTCACAAGAGTTTACCGAACCTTAGCAAGCGAGTAAATTGGCGATTTTATTAAACAAAAACTTGTCTCCTAAACAAATAGAAGGAATAAAACTATCTAACAAAACAAGGAATGAGCCGGCGCCGCGCTGTCTGTTCACCAAGGTCGGCTTATTTCATTACATATATGTATTGCTGAATTAATCTTGTTTCTAGCTGAGTGCCAACATATCCAGCCGTATATTTTATTCTCAGCTGCTCTATCTACAAAAGGTTATATTAATTTTCATCTGGCGTGGATTTTATTGTACGAAATCAAAATATTATGTTTCAGAGCTTAAAGTAGTGATGTTCGTATATTTTATTTTCAGTCGTTCTATCAACAAAAAGGTTTTATTAAATTTCATCTGGCGTGGATATGTTACGAAATCATAATATGTTTCAGAGCTTAGAGTAGTGACGTAAAACCTAAATTCGAGTTTAGAATTTCTTAAAATGTTTTAAGTTAGAGCTGAAGGACAAATAGATTGTTTCAATAAACTCAAAAAATCTACAAGATTTTTTCGTTCAGTTCAACCACAGATAATAAATGCATAATGTTTTCTGTTTTCCCCTTCGATCAAATATACACTAGATACAACATGAGCGCTTAGAAAATGGCACCAAAAAAGAGTGCTTTAAGCACTCTTTCGCCTTCAGTCACGCACCGACCGTTGCTTCCAAAACGTCGCATAACTTAGACAATATTATTAGAAAAGCTACTTTAAGCTCCAGGAATAAGGTAGAATTTGTGTTAATATATTTGGAATATGTGATCTTTTTTACTTTTTTTCATGTCATGCATCGGTGCCACTTTTTAATAGAACTTTTACAGGGAACTGTGTATCTAGTGTATATTTGATCGAAGGTTTTCCCTAACAACCACTTTTCCTCCTTCAGTCATTTTCCTTCCCTTTCCCCGATATTGAGAAGCCGGCAAAACCGCTTCTTGTATTGTAGCTTATTGTACTCGTATTACAGTTGCAGTTTATCTCGGCTAGCGTTAATTACTGAAAATTATCAATAGAAAGAATTTCAAAAAGCAAGACCTATCAAACGACACCAATGAAGTGACACTCGGTAAAGTTTTGATTCAACATACAAACATACGTACGTATTAATTGACCTGAGCGTTTAGTATATAGGTTATCACGTACGATAACATCCCTGATTGTCAGCCTAGTGGCCACGTATCAAATGTACGGTGGATAAGATTTCCTATGCGACCGGAATATCAATACATATTACATACAAATATACAGCATGTTTCATTTATATAAAGGTGCCGCGGCCGATTCAATATTCATTATGCTAAAGACGTTTGTCTTGACAAGCAAAACTTGGTCTTGTTTTTATTACCAATATAAAAAGATAAATGACAGTACATATGCCACATGTTATTTTTTCTATTATAAGTATACGCTAAAACTCTACAGCATAATAATGCATAACATGAAAAGAGAAAACCATTAGTATATTCCCAAGTGCAATTAGAAGTATGAGTTTAAAAATATATCGAATCTGCGAACCATTGTTTTTTTTTTCATCTTGCATTCATATTGAGCCTTGATGGAATTGTTATCACATTCGCGGAAAAGCACCGAAAATTACTAATATTCTAGTATAATATGCGCCAGGTGAAAACACCCTGTGCACGTGTGTGTGACGACGGCGCGTGACGTCGGAAAAACACGGGACCTTGGCGCACCGCATACTACAGGCAGTTTCCGAACGGACTGCAGGGCTACCGCGCCCCACTATTATTTAAAACAATGTATTGTTATTTGTTCGCTTGTTACCGTGCTTCACTATTATTTAAAACATGTCTTTGGTGCTTGTATTACCCTACTAGATCCTAATATAGTTGAATTGTGCTATATCAACTCATAAACCGCTCTTGCCAAGCATGGGGCTCCTTTAAAATCGAGTGTTTTGGATTTGAAGGATGTATCTCAAAAATATAATATTTTGTTGTAGTTCCCGTAAACCGGAATATGTACCCGATATGGCGATAGGCTCGCCACCTATCACATCGTGGGACGGAATATACTGGCGAAATGTGGGTGCCCTGGCACCTCTGCCTAACCCCTTTTGGGAAAAAGGCGTGATGTTATGTATATATGTAGTTCCTGTAAACCACTGTGCTTTAACTTAGAACAAACAGCGGCGAATTATAAAATCATCGGTTTGACTGACTTAACACCTGAGGGCGAAAAAACTTTTGGTATTAAGGGTTTATTCATTTTCCGCAGATCATGTTTTACGTAGATAGTATTGGCCCTGAATTATTTCTAACAGCATTGATCAGCGATTTTAAAACTTTTTTTTATTAAGAGAAAGAGATTTGCCTCGTTTTTTTATTCTTAACAAAAATATGCATACCAGGCTATCTCTTCACATCTCGTATTCGTGGGGTTTAAGTATTGACAAATTTATACCTTGAACTGATCAATATTTAACGGGCATTTTTTACTTTCATTAAATATGGACATGAAATATTTATGAAGTGAGTTCGACGGCGCAACTGGTATTTATCTGAGACGAAGGTCGTCTTGAAGGGCACAATCTTTAAAATGTACCGTATCAAGTTTAGAGTAACTGGATATAGAAATGAGGAAATAATTACTGATATTATTGTTTGCTACTTTTATTTTAACTTAATATTTATTTTAGTTTAAATTGTTAATAAAATACCAGTATCACGAATGAGTCCATGTAATTATCATTTTGTTGTTATTTTTGGTATGTAGCAACCCTGTGTGTTATTATCACGACGCGTAATTACGTGATGCGTCGAGATAATAGTTTCACATAGTTAGTTGCGCTGCCTAGGGCGAGAAATTCTTTGCATCAAGGATGAGATATTTATAACCCCTCGAGGATATCATAGGATGTGATTAAATAGCAAATCGGTGGTTAAGGTACACATCCCTGACTTTTAAGTTACTTGTTTATCCATATTTATTTAATTTTTAGTGAATATTAAGTACGACAATATAAGCAAGCGTGGACCAAAAGGACTGCTTTCAATAGAGGTGATTCAAGTGTCAATTCAAATAATAAACCATATCGTTCTGCAAAATGAAGAAAAATAAGGACAAACGCAGGCATAACAATGGACATGATGGTGATGGTGCAAAGTCCATACCTTTGTAAGCGTAGAGTCCCTGCCCCGGCTTGTACTCCTTGCGCCAGATGATGACATCCTCGGCCTCCATGTACGGCACCCAGCCGTCCAGCGCCTCTGCCGGCTGCGCGCCAGGGTTACACCTGACATGCACACACACATCACACATTACAGATATTATTGTGCAAATAAGTATGCACACATACTCCCACAGACCAATGTGGAGTATTCACTTTACTCTTACGACATTATTTACAGACAGTTTAAAACTTATTTTAGTTCTTTTTATTGCTACGAATGGCGAAACAAACATGCCATTCGCCTGATGACTGCTCATGACCAGTAGCCAAACCAAACAGCACCTTGAATTACAAAGCAATACTTGGCATTCCACTGCGCTCGCCATCTGGAGATATACGCTGTTAAGTTATAAAGTTAATGTTAAACACTGCTGTTTGGCGGGAGAAATGGACATTGCGGTGGTACCTACCCAGACGGCCTCTCACATATGAGAAATCTACCACCAGAATGAATGTTTTGTTTTCTTCGCTCATCTGTATCAGCCCATATAAGTCCCACTGCAGGGCACAGGCCTACTCTACAATCGAAAGTACGATTGAGAGTGGTTAGGCCATATAGTCCACCACGCTGGCCTAGTGCGGGTTGGCGGACTTACATACCATAGAAATTCTTGTAAACCGCTATGGTATACAGGTTTCCTCACGATGTTTTCCTTCACCATTTTAGTGCGTGGTGATTGACTATCAATACACACATCACTTCGAAAAGTCAGAGGTGTGCCCTGGGATTTGAACCCGCGACCACCGTGAACATGTTGGCAGCCGCGTCTGGTCCGTTTACAAAGGGACAAGACATTGGAAAACTAAAATAACTTTAAAACTGTTTATGAATAAGGCCGTTAGTTATCTTTAAATTTAGGTTTTTTATAGAATAGCCAACGGAGGATATATACAACTGGTGGTTAATGGTCACCGCCACCCAAAATTAATATTTACCAAACGGTATGAATTGAAGGACCGATTGATTCTTAGAGGTGCCTGTGTCGTATCAGTTTCCAAATGGAATAATTATTCATAAAAAATACGAAAGGAGTGTTACCGCGAGAAACAAAACACAGTGTCGGGAGATCACCTGCTAGATGGAATGAGGTTTACGTAAAACCTTAGAGTGTTATAATGTTATTAGAGTCATGTCCATATAGATAAATGTGTGGTGAGCTGATGGTGGTGAAACACTCACGTGCAGTAATGTACCCCGGGGTGCTTCTTGTCGATGAGCAGCCTCAACCCGCAGCCAGCGCAGAACAGCGTGCGCCGGGACAACTCCTCCACGCTCGCCAGCTCTGTTAACAGTTCCTAGGGACAATAATGATATTACAGTGATGTGTATTTCATCTCTTATTCAGAAAATCGTTTACTTTATTACTTACTAGCGGCCCGGCCCAGCTTCGCCTGGGTGCATATATTTTTTTATTCCACTCCACACCAAATACATGTTGTTTTTCGTATAAACTCTTGTATACCTAAAGCTATCCTACTGTCCGGCTCAATCCCGTCACATCCGCCTGTTCAGTCTCTTCCCAATCAGTCCCGTCCATTCTCTTTATTATCCATACCGCTTTATAACGTGCATTTACATTCGTCCTAACAAATCTGTCAGCTATCCCAGCCCTCTCCCGTACCTTCCATTCTATTTTATTTTATTTCCCTTCTCTCCATATACATCCATATACTGGGTGGAATCGCTTATCGTCCGGAAAATTTAATAGTGTATTGTGTATGTGACATTAACGTTATATACGAGATTTATCATTAAAAACTACAAACTATCCCATAAACAACATCAGTACAAGATGTCCCCAAAACACATATTACCTAAATCACCCTACACTTAAAAGTGCAACGACATGTCAATACTCAGGCGCGCGAGTGTATGGGTCACGCAACACAACAGCTGACTGTCGCGCATCGACCTTGAACTTACTTTGCGCCTATTTATCGGTATTATTACTCTAAATATTACCATATAACATTTTGATTTATTTAGAATTTTAGTGTGTTAGGATCATTAGGATCATTTCGACAGCCTCCGTGGCGCAGATGGTTAGACGCCGCCTGTGAAACGAGAGGCTGCGGGTTCGATCCCCGCACCGAGAGAAATGTTTGTGCGGCCCACAAATATTTCTTTCGGGTCTGGGTGTTTGTGAGACCGAAAAGTCTCTCGTAGTTCCTGATACCCACGACACAAGACTCGACCTTAATGTGGGGTCAGGACTATGTATGTGACTGTTGGGTGTTATTTATTTATTTATTTATTTATTTAAGTAAATGTAGTTGTTGCTAAGTTGTTAAGATTTACATTATTATTTTCATAACGTACCTACTACCTTAGAAAAAGCTGCATATGTTTTTATTTAAACGTTTTAATAAAGTCGAGAATGAACGACTTCGCTGTCGAAGGTCACGGATTCTTGCATGATTAGGAAGTCTGAACTTACCATTATCGAGTAGCCCCGGATAAGTCGTTAAAATAGTTCTTGTGCTGGGAACTCGTGGATTCATCATTCATGATACCATTCCTACGCAAAGGCTGCAGATGTTCTGGATCTGCATACATCCTTCTTGCATGACCCAAGTTTTCATTGGATCGAACATAGCATGTCATTATTGTCACATACTCACTGTTCGTGTAATCACTCATTTTGACCGCAAGAAACTAACCAATAACCAAAATAATTTCATACAACGTCACTCGGTACCGAATTTCGCACGACTGAGGAAGTGCTTGAAGGTGTCGGCGGTGCGGGAGCGGGCGGCGCGGCGCGGCGGCACGCTTTGTACTTGCGCTTGCGGCGGCGCAGCGGTGAGGGCGGCGTGATCAAAGGATTTTATTACTTAGATTTAGAAGTTTCTACTCGAATTAATATTGTATAAAGTAGGGTAACAATAATGTGTATTTATGAAGATTTTTTTCATTTATGTAATCTTTCTCTAAACAACGTTGTTTTATGAATAACTTATTCTAAATTAGTAACTAATAGTGGTAAATTAATTTTACACTACATAAACAAAAACATAAAAAAATTAAAATAAGTATGCCAAAGTGTTCTAAATCATGTACTTGCCATGCACAATTTTTTTCGTGACGATAAGCGATTCCACCCAGTATACAACATGTAACAGATTTAAATGTAAAAGCGGAAAGTAGTACGTTCAGAATCAGCTACTGAACCGATATCAAAATTTTTTTTGGTAGGTATTTTTTTTCAAAATAATTAGTTAAGACCAAGTAAATTACAGACACTCTTTCATTTAGTACTCCGAACAAACGAAATTGCAACGTAACTCCAGAACATAAGGATCATTTTTAAAAGAATCACTAAACGAATACTCTAATAAACGAAATAATGAACAAAAATGAACTTTATTTCGATAGTCATAAAGTTTATTTAAGCAATCTATCATTAATCAAACGCACACAACGATAGGTCTGAATAAACGTAATAAGCTACCAAAATAAATAACTATCATATTCTCTTTTCCGCACATTTAACTACAATTAGATAGAGCAGGATGCAGCTATTGTTTAATGCAATTTGATCCATCCGACAAACGATGGCGCGCGCGGCGCGGCGGTACATCAAAAGGTTTGGCAAGTCAGTATAGGGATGCGCCGCGAAAAAAATTACTCCCGGTAATTGCAGGACCGGGCAATCCGAATCCTGCGCAATAGCAATACATGCACTTAAATGAAACAAATTAAATTGTAACAAAATCACAATGAAAAGAAACAAGTATTTCTATGTAAAATATTTTTTTCGCGGAACGTTAACATGATGATTAAATTCGGTTTGTAATTTTGCTACAATGTATGCGGAATTCCGGTGTGTCGGATATTCCGTTATTGCAATCCCTAAATGGGCACCGATATGTGAAAAAAATCTAGTCGTGCACCGCAGTTATCTGTGTCTACTTGTGTTTAAGTGTTAAGTAGATATTTCGATAAATTTCGCTCGCGATGTCTTTTCGGTACATATTCGAATATTGAATACACTGAAATGGTGAGGACTTTGGCACTGTGTGGTGATAATGTATCATTGGCATGCAGGACATTTAACAACAGGCACGGCACCAATCACCTAACTTGACGCCTCTTGACCTGTTTTTATGGGAACGTAATAAATATCTGGTATACTTCAGTGAAAATACTAATGTGGAGGAACTAAAAGTAGAATAGGGGCAGCCTTCCTAAAAGTGAAGAGTGACACTGAAGTTTTACATAAATAACGTGAACAATTACGCAAATGTGCATCAAAGTGTATCAAGGTGATGGTGTGGTGTATCAAGGTGGTATTCCAAACATATTTTAAAAAGAAATCGCCGCATGAGTGCCATGTAATACGTAAGATAATTTTGTTGTTTTTTTTTTTGTGTTGTGATTCCCAAGTCTTCGTTGTTAGATATTGCGTTGTCTTATTATCTCATTCATTAATAATGCATAATAAATGACGCCCGTATCCTGCCCGCCTGTAGGAACTAAGTTTAGCGGAAGTGAAATTAATAATATTTAATAGCCGATTCATGCAAAATGTTAAAATCTTATGTTGTGTTCGTACATATTATATCTAGTAAGTAAAATATTTAGATTTTATAGCTAAAACAAAAATGTTATGCCTACAGATTAAATTAATAATAATTTGTTTACTAAACCCTTCGATCAAATATACTAGATACAACATGAGCGCTTAGAAAATGGCACCAAAAAAGAGTGCTTTAAGCACTCTTTCGCCTTCAGTCACGCACCGACCGTTGCTTCTAAAACGTCGCATAACTTTAGACAATATTATGTGAAAAACTACTTTAAGCTCCAGGAATAAGGTGGAATTTGTGTTAATATATTTGGAATATGTGATCTTTTTGGTTTACTTTTTTTAATGTCATGCATCGGTGCCACTTTTTAACAGAACTTTTACAGGGAACTGTGTATCTAGTGTATATTTGATCGAAGACTAAACCACCCGGTAATCAGTTACGTACCTAATTTGTATTTCTTTTATTGTCGGCCATTTCTGCCAGCGCAGCGTTCGGCGTAGATGCTCGTGTGAATGGGCTTTGTGTACATGTGTGCGTGTCCGCGAGCGTGTGTAGTAGTACACTCTTATTTGTATCTTGTAAAGTGACCATGTCAAGTGCCTACATTCGGTATAACTAATTTCATAAATAAAAGATTTTGTAATTATGGTAGTACGATTTCAAAGCATAAACTATGATTGCAATAATATTTTAAAGTTGGGGTGTCTGAGGTTGTGAATTAATCCTGTTACACGTTGTATATACATATAAAGATTGCCTTATGAATTTTTGACATTAAAAACTTTAGCGTTTTTTATTGTCCATCCAATATTCCTTCCCTTATTTCAGCACCAAAAAGCTGTTTTTCCAAAAAATATTGCACGCCATTACTTTTTGTTAGTAATAAAGAGTTAAAATATTTTTTTTTATAGACATAACTTCAGTGGTTTCGATTTTCTTAGATATAACAATTCAACCCCTTTTTACCCCCTTTAGGTATAATATAACCTATCTCAGTCCGATACGATGTACATTTCTATCAGTGAATTATAGCGAAGGAAAGGCCACTGTAAAAATTCGTGATAAAAATGGCATTCGATCTTGAAAAGGAGTAAGTATAACTTCTTATGCTGCATTTACACGCTTGGCCAACCTCAGCCAGCCTCCACCAACGCCAGCGTGTAAACGGAGTGTTTGGCTCGGCTGGCCTTATGTTTTTCATAGTTAATAGCTTGGAGTTGGTGGACGTTGGCCCAGCCTCAGCCAACATGTAAATCCACCATTACGTGTGAACATTATTTATTTCATTGTCTTATATTAATGTAGCTAGATATATTCTCCTTAGTTTATACAAAATAAATTTCTGAACGCATGCATAAACAATTACAATCAATTAAAATGTCAATCCATTTTCACTGTCAATATTTTACTTCTTTAAAATCTAAAATACGCCACTAATCGAATATTGTGGATATATGTTTTCGATTCGAAACCTTTATTTAAATACGTTCTTTAATTTGAGGGCAGAGTTTACCATATCGACAGGGTGAAAATTAAATGTTTGACAGTTACAAACCCATGAACATATTGTATGGGAAAATCACGCACATTGTTTTGATAGATATGATTGAATCTGAATTTTGTATAGCGGTAATAAAGTACAAATTGACTCTTTGACGTTAGGAACATACCTACATTGTTTAAGCAACAGTGAGTGCTTGTTATTTAATATGAACCTTATACAATAGCAATAAAGCTCAAATTGACTCAACGTTTTAGTTAGAAAACGTTTGTATGGGGTAAAGAAAAGGGCTGTTTTTAGGGCTTTTCCGGCAATTATTCGAAATTTTCTCGCCGTAAAAACCATCCTTGGACTTTCACAAACATTTTAAAAAAAGAATCATCAAAATCGGTCCAGGCGTTGTTGAGTTATGCGGTTACCAACACATTTTGCGATTCATTTTTATATATAAGATTAAAGTCTAGGTTTAAGATTTCTTATATTTACGCGAGTTCCTACGGGCAACAATGATTTACAGTGTTTTGTGTTCTATCTTTTATTCAGAAAATCGTTTATTTTATTACCTATGAAAGTCTTTCTAGGATTTCTTGCATTTTCACGAATGTTACACATTGAAATTAAACTATTATTCACGGAATTTATCGCGGATTTGGTTTACCTTTTTTTACATATTTTAATGACGTTTCGATTAATTTACAGCTTTCGTGGTCACGGAGCGGTCTGAAAATGTAAAAAAAGATAAACCAAATCCGCAGACAAATCCGTAAATAATAAATAGTTTTATTTCAATGTCTACATTTATTATTCAAGAGTAACAACTCAGCAGACTATGAATCCGCTATGAAAGTGTCGGAAAGGCAGAGCTTGCAATAATAACATTGTTACATCGGGGTATCCACAAATAATTTTAGAACAGTCCGAACTTACACGAAGATTAAGAAAGGCCTTTATTTGTGCGTTAGCAGTGGAGCCCTTCAAAAATGAGCACGTAACTTTGGCTCGGGTTCAAGAAAGGTTGAAATATCTGGATTGTGTACTGCGGAAATTTTTGAACTTTGGACAACTGAAATGCGTGAAATATGTAAAAATAATAAACATTTTTGCGGATATTATAATTTATTTATTGTAAATAGTACGAAAAACTATCAGTAGATGGTTAATGGATTGTAATACAAATAACTCTTTTGTGAATCTGCATACTCATTCAACTGCGAGGGATCTCTTGTACATTGCACCATCGTGTACAATTAGTACTTTTTTATATCAGCCAACAAACGCCCCACTGCAGTGCACGGGCCTAGTCCACAATCGAGAATACTATTGAGAGTGGTTAGGCCATATAATCCACCACACTGGCCTAGTGCGGGTTGGTCTTTAGATAATATCATATAAATCGCTATGGTATGTTGGTTTCACACGATATTTCCTTCACCGTTTTAGTGGGTGGTGATTGACTATCAATACACACGTGACTCCGAAATTCTAGTGTTGTGCCCTGGGAACTGAACTCACGATGACCCTAAATATTTTGACAGTCGAGTCCGGTCCTTTACCAACAGGCCACCACGTATTTCACTATTAGTACTGTATAGCCAACAAAAAAAATCGCAACTCAATTTGATGATGTATTCATAAAAACTGATAATGCGAGCTGTTCGCTTACTGAATCTGATTGCAGAGAGAGCAAATATATTTATCATGGTATGTGACTAATTTGAGACAATAACTGCTTAGTATTTTATTGTGTTTTAAATAGATATTGTAAACTTTGGTAATACAGGAGAGGTAGTCGAAGTTTTCTGTGGTGATGTCTGTTAAGACGGCTGTTGTAAACCCTTAGGGCGTCGGGTCATGCACAAGCATGAGACAAATTTCTGTGAGTTTTATTTCACCTTAGGGCCTAGGGCGATACATGCCTAAGATTTTATCTTTTTTTATATCACTGAATGGCGAGACAAGAGTGCAATTCGCGTGATGATAAAAGATACGACCGCTCATGGACAGTAGCAAAACCAAACAACACAAAAAATAGACATACTGGTGGTAGATCTCTCATATGTGTGGTAGGGTAGGTACCACCGCAATGTCATTGTAGCCAGATAAACTATTGGACATATTGAGACTTAACATATTATGTATCAGGATGGCGAGTGCAGTGGAATGCCAAGTAATTATTTGTAATTCCAGGGTGTTTTTCACTTTGCTACTCATGAGCAGTCGTATCTCGGCGAATGGTATGCTCGTTTCGCAATGCATTGTAATAAAAAAAGACATTTCGGTGGCCCCTGCTACATCCTCTGGCAGCCTCTTATATAATATGCGAGATTTACCACAAGTAAGGATCAACTATCACTACATAGTATAAAACAAAGTCGCTTTCTCTGTCGCTATGTCCCTTTGTATGCTTAAATCTCTAAAGCTACGCAACGGATTTTGATGCAGTTCTTTTTAATAGATAGAGTGATTCAAGAGGAAGGTTTATATGTATAATACGTACAATTTTTTGTACAGAAATCTATTTGTACCCGGGCGAAGTTGGGCCGGGCCGCTAGTTATAATATAATTCTTTAACTTAAAATTCAGTTCCGGCTTCACATTATGTTCCTTCCGCGCTTGCAAAGTTTTAAAAATATAAAATCCCACGCACACACGACTTTACAGATTGGATACAAAAATAGCTTAAACAGTAAACATATTTGTTTACCATGCACTCAGTGCGGAGGCCCGATGCCACCGAGATATATTTAGATTAGTGAGACACAAAAAAAAAGTGCAGAGCTCCCGCATTTTTAAAATTGGCCAGTAACACTTTTGAACAGAAGACTTTCTTATTTCATATTACTCTTGAAATTCTTCCATCACTTGAATTGTGTGAATTGATTTAATTTATATTTTTTTATTGCAATGAATGGCGAGGCGAGCATGCCGTTCGCCTGATGGTAAGCGATACGGCCGTTCATGAACAGTAGCAAAACCAAACAACACCTTGAATTACAAAGCAATGCTTGGCATTCCACTACGCTCGCCATCCTGAGACATAAGATGTAAAGTCTCAATATCTCCAGTAGTTACTCTGGCTACACTGTCCTTTACAGCGAAACACAACAGTGAATTTACACTGCTGTTTGGCGGGAGAAATCAACATCGGCATTATAATATTTGACACTGCTATTCACAGTAAGCACACTTAAACAAAGGAGAATACCGATTCATAGTTTTGGTAAAAAATATTTTTGAACCCGATACAGATACTGCTAAAAATTTATTATAGCGTTTTTATGCTCTGTCCTTAAATGTTTTCCTGTTTTATTTTATAATCCACAACAGAACAATCATTGTCCATCACCATATTAGCTGTAAGCTTATAGAAAGTAAATTTTGTGTGATTGAGTGTCAAAACGGATGACATTTTGAGTACTATATCTATTTCTCATCATACATGTAGTTATTAAGCACACAAATATTAGGTTACTAGCTGTCGGGCCCGGCTTCGCCCGGGTGCAGATAGTTTTTGAGTCCAATCCACATCAAGAACATATTATTTCGCGTGTCTACTAACTATATTTCCCGCGTGCCGTCGACTATATTTCCCTTCCGTAGGAGAGGACATCCCGTGCCAACAATTTGAATTTGAAAGAGTAGAAAATATGTATATTTGGTTTCCTGACTCATCCCACGGGAACACTACATTTTTCGGGATAAAAAGTAGCCTATGTGTTAATCCAGGGTGTCAGCTATCACTATACCAAATTTCATCAAAATCTGATGAGCCGTTTTTTCATGAAAGAGTAACAAACATCCATACATCCATACTTACAAACTTTCACCTTTATAATATAGTAAGGATGTTCAAATCAAACAACAGCTGAGTTTGTGCTGTCATGGAGATAGCAGTAATTGTCATAAAGGCTGTAATATATCTTTCTCCTATTTATATATCCTTCCAGCCAAACAGCAGTGTAAAAGCACTGTCATATTTCGGTTTGAAGGGCAGAGTCACTTTTTAATTGAAGGTTCATGAGCAGTTGTAACGCACCATCAGGCGAACAGCATGCTCATCTCGCCATTCATTGCAATAAAATATATCCATCCCATGGTAGTCCATAAGAAATTACCTAGTGTGATAAGACCGTCACAATTACTATCATTATTATTATTTTGTAATTTCTAAATATTATTTCTAAATAGTGCAAAAAAGGATTTAATAACGTAAATATTACTTCTTTACCATCTGAAATAAAAAATGGACACAAAAAAATATTGCTATTGATAAATGTGGATTTTGTTGTCAATCATGATGAGAGACTCATAACGGATTTTCTATATAATTTATAGAATATATTTATATGAATCCTTTGATATACTTACATTACAATGTCAAGGTGACATGCGATAAGGATAATCAAACTGAGATAAACATAATGATCCACTTTGACATTACCACACAATGATAGTCCATTCCATAGAAGTGTGAGATAGTATGGATTAAAAAACAAATGACTTTAACTTTAAGATGATAGTTGTAAATATAATGAAAACTTAGAAGTAGATTTTATGATAAACAAATCTATTGTTTTTTTGTTTCCTTTGTTTTTCGAATACATAATTATATTCCTACTTATTTTATTATTAGAAAATTAAACTAATATATAGTTAACGATTCCAACAGTATCTCATAAATAACTTATATTACTCCAATTAATTTATATGTATACTAACATATCCCAAATTACACGAAAAAGCTTGGAGGTATCTTATTTTATAATAGTTATTTCTTATAGAGATAAATACAATTTTGGTCAAGCTCACAATTTATTTTCTATCCTTTTAACAGCCTAATGTGGCTTTGAATAAGTTATGATTATGAAACAATAGACTGTAGTTTCGCTTACCTTCAAGTCCTCGTCAGTGATGCTATTATTGCAGCTCGCGGTGGCCTCCTCATCATCGCCGCGGTGGTAGGCCGCGGTCGCCGCTAGCAGCAGCGTCCGTCGCGGCCGTAGGAACGTATGCCGGAAACATTGTAGCACCTCTCTCACTCCGCGCTCCCTTCTGCACCTCTTCACCACATTACTAACTAGATAACTCCGCGTCCATACACTCCACAGCCGTGCAACACTTAAATCTTTCCAGATAAGCTTGAAAGAAGACATATTTCTCTCCAACCGATCGGTTTTATTTATCGTACCAAAAAAGTCTCGATATATGCATCGTTTGAAGATGAAATTAGACGGCACGATGTAACGATAATGGACGGTGTTTTTCAATGTGGATTTTGTGATCGTAATTCCTTTAATTTTCCTACATAACATCTCGTGAACGATTGCGAAATCATAACCTCAACCTGCTGTTCGGATTGGATTTGACAGTTTGTTGTTTGACAATGACACTGATAGTACATAGTCGATTATCTTGATAACATTCGATATATAGTAATGTTATCAGGATAATCGACTACATTAATGTAAAATAGGTAATGTATTATGCCAACCCGCACTAGGCCAGCGTGGTGGACTATATGGTATAATATCCACTCTCAATCGTACTTTCGATTGTAGAGTAGGCCCGTGCCCTGCAGTGGGACGTATATGGGCTGATACAGAATGTATTATTATATACATGTATCTTATTTACGAACTATATTTCGTACATCTGTATTAACTCTAGCTCAAGGTCCATACATTTCCGAAACATCTCCATTTAATATTATATTATTAGTAGTACTAAGAATACAATCCCAAGTTTCTCTATAACTGAAGAAAATAAATTAACTCTATTATTTTATTCCATAATTAAAGAATTAAATATGCTATTTTAATCGGATATTTATTTGTACGAATAGGGTACGATTTAATTTTATTATGTTATTTGTTAGTTGTAATTAATGTCCATGGTTGTAATTCAATAAATAATATGCAAGCAACAATGTCAAATAAGTACTTAGTCGATATTTTTAACTTCAAACTCAGTTATGATTTTTTAACGCTTGCAACACGGATCTCAATTGATTTCTTTTATTTCCCAGGTAGACGTCTCGGCGGCCGTTGTATTTTTCGGCCAACGTCATCTCTTTATCTTTTATGTCTGCAATTTGCGTCCCACATGCTCAGTGGTAACCGAAATCTTAAAATATTTAATATTCCTCGTACGCGCCGAAGACTTCGGGCGACGTCAGATACAAACGTAAACTAGAAAGTGTTTGGAACTCGGCCGCGAGGTGTGTTGCCCGTCCGGATCGATCTGGATTTGGGCAGTTCGAACTGAATTCGGGATCCCTTTCCATTTAGTTTATTTGTTTTTTTAGTGGAGTGGTGTGTTACAACGACAATATTTTAATTATTTATTGATAAATCAGTGAGTTTCCCCCCTATTTTATTATCAACAAATCGAGATGGCCGAAGAATCGTCAGCCGATCGTAATGTAGAAATATGGAAGATCAAAAAGCTCATTAAGAGTTTGGAGATGGCTCGGGGGTGAGTATTGTGGTTTATTTAATGCGTATTGGTTTATGTGCCCTGTTTCTTTGTTCTACGAGTTGTTGCAATATTGATCGAGCGAATTTGCCAACGGGGCTGCGTCACCGTCGACACATGCGCCCCTGGTGCATGCGCGAATTATAACCTTGTTGATATATTATTATTGTAGAAAAGAAATATTGTGCATTTATCAATTTACTTACGTTTTAAGCACAAAACAGAGTTTGTTTGTAAATAATATACCTTACAATTATAAATTATAATGGTGACGACCGCGTAAACTTTGCTGGTACACTGTATGACACAATGCTGAGTAACTTGCCATATTTTAGTGACCAGCTTCAAATACATGAGCATTAAGATAAAGATGATGTTACGTACTTATTTCCCATAATAACCTTTTTATGTAAGTCCTTCGCTACGTGTCAGCTGTTATTTTTATGGTGTCAAACGCGGGAAATTTAATTTGTTTCCTGTTCTTACCATAATAAATCGTTATTTTGTGCTAAATTTATACTAAAAGGAAATAAATTATACTGCAATTAAATACTTGTGTTGATGTGCATATAGTCATTGCACATTTTCAGATTACTATTAAGGAAAATAGTGATTACTAACCTTTTTGCTTATAAGTAATGTTGCCAGCTTTCTAAACTATTGGAATATTTGAATTGATAAATAAAGTTAAAGGGAGATGAGTCATCGCGAGGAAACCCATCTCATCCACTTTCTCCATACTACACCCGCGCGTTGACAGAATAGTCTGCTTCCTCCACCTAGTTAAAAAAAACCTGTCTGAGCGGCGGCCGAGCGAGTCGAAGCGAGACGGTGACAGGCTAGAGTATCCTAGATTATCCTAGGCAGTATATTATATCAGCTCATATACGTTCTATGTAGTGTTGCCAGGTTTAGTTTTTGAAAATTCGGGACAGGACATTAAAAAAAGCGGGATTATGAGTTCTTCAGCGGGACGCCTATTAAAGAAGAGGAAAGTATATATTTTTTTGCTTTCACACATTATTACTCTCCCTCTTTCTAGCAGCATATACTTATGACATCGAAAAACGTCGCGTCTCTGGAGGCTCTCAAAGATAATAGCCGTTTTTGGTTATTATTATAGTAATTGAAGCGCAGCTCAACCAGACCAAGTACCATATCTCTCGAGGCTTCAATTCATGAGGCGCCATGGATTTATACCATACACAAATTGATGCCTTTCTTCCAAAAGGAATAAGCAGAGGTTTCTTAACTTACTCCAAATATTTCAAAAATTTTGCATTTTCCTCTAGCGTTTGCTATGGGTCTTCATCGAGTTATTCCTTAAATTCTCAGACTATAATTTTTTCGATTTACCAGAGCGATCGTTATTTCCAAGATGAAAATTGATATTTTCCGACACGCCTTTACACATGAATTCTGACAAATTATGCTCGCTATTATGCTCGTAGAGAATTAAGTGAAGTTAAGATGCGTTTTTCTTTTAAATTACATCTACATATACATGTCGTAAAGTAAAATTCGCCAGAAATACTCTCTAAGCGGTATGAAACTTGAAATTGTTACGAAGGATTTTTTATTGGAACTAGCTAATATTCACGAAGACATACGTTCACTAACAGTATTTCCTTGCACATGTGTTACCATCTAAAATAAGAAAGCTAGGAATTCGTGAACAAACCGCGAGAACTTATTCAAAGTCCTGTGTTTTTTTTGGAATCAGCATATGGAAACAACTTTAGAATCGAATTAGATACTAAGTAGGTTAATAATTGTACGAAAACGCTAATACAGTACGGATTATAAATAAAAGTGTGTAATATTCAGTTTTTTATTCGTTCTGAGAGAGGTGGTCAAAAAGCGGGACATTTGGCGTCCCGCCGAAGGTTTAATCGGGACGCATCACCAAACCCCTGAAAAGCGGGACGTCCCGCGTAAAGCGGGACACCTGGCAACACTAGTTCTATGTGTTTAACACAAGTCTTCGATATTATTAAGAGAGGTTTAGGCCTTAGTTCAGCATGATGGCCTGAAGTGGGTTGGGGTATTAATCAATAAATACACCCAACAGTCACGTAGTCCTGACCCCACACTAATCTAGTCTTGTGTCGTGGGTATCAGGAACTACGAGAGACTTTTCGGTCTCACAAAAACCCAGACCCGGAACAAATACCTCTGGATTTGTCTCGATGCGGGGATTGGACCCGAGGCCTCGCGTTACAAAGCCGGCATCTAACCGTACCGTACCGTACCGTGCCGTGCCATTTTCACATTTCTTTGATTTTTTTGCGGAGATCGTTCAAGTATAAGGTTTACGTTACCCCCTCCATGTTGGTTTATTTACCGTTAATGTAAAATAAAATTAACTACAAAACACATGATTACGAAAAGTCTTAGCTGTGTGCATCAGGTTGGAATGTCTAATCCCCGAAGGGGTAAACGGAGGCACGTGGATAGAGAACCGTGTGAATGACGCCTTATGAGGCGCGTACCATTGTTCGTCCGAAGAAACGACATGGGGAAAGCCTTATGTTGAACCGAAATATTCACGCAGACTACAGAGTTCACAACTTGAGAATGAAATCACAGCTAACAGACCAAAGAAGCGAATCATGAAATAAAACATTTTGTAAAATGGCGAAAATTCATCAAAGTTGTGATTGGTATGTCCAATCTGGTATCCAATCTTTATTTATTATCATTTTTATCAGCCGTAAGTGTCCCACTGCTGGGAAAAGGACTCCTCCCCTTCCTTCCAGGTTGTGCGATCTTTCGCGATTTGGGGCCAATCCAATCTTAAATATGTATAATATATTTACCATTCTACTGATCCTACATTCTTTACTACCCCTAATATCTAGTAAATTTGTCGTAAGACGTGAGCAATATGAAAGGCGTAAATATTTAAAATACGCTACAGGTGATTCCAGTCCACGTGTTTGTAAATTCGCAACACGGAAGGGGGCGTGCGCGTCGAGACTGCTGTTTACAAGTCTATTGCATCCGTTACCATCGCCATTATATCAGCCTGGAACCGCCTACTGCTAAGCACTGTACTTTTCAGTCGAGAGTTTGAGAGGACTCAGGTTATCACCTCGCCTAATGCGTATACATATACCACAGGTATTATCGTGAAGTTTTCTACATAGTATGCATGTTCAACAATGCTTTCCATTGCCGTCAAAATTCAAGGTGATTGACTATCAATACACACAAGGCTTCGAAAGTCTATATGTGTTCCGGGTTTTGGACCCGCGACCACCGTCTGGAGTCTCGACCGACTGCGTAGCCAAAATGCCACCGCTATAGTTACTTATCACAAATTCAAAATATTGCAAAACGTGTGTAATACAAATGCTCTGTAAAGTCTACAGTATATAATAAGTAGGTAAATAGTATATAGCGGAGCCCGGGCGAGATTGCAGCTCAGGGCGCAATCGCGACCTTGCATAAATCAATATTGCAGCTCGCAGCCCAGCTGGCGGGCGGCCCGGAGGGGGGATCCACCCACTCCCGGGTCCCAGCTTCCCACACATTGGTGCTACAGAACCTATCTATAAATACACAGAAAGCAATACTGCCCTCTATCTCCCTTTAATATTATGAAATTGTGGCCAATACTGATAATTTTAATGGCTGAGGTAGATACTGGTTGTGCTGTCATCACTAAATAAGTGTCTATTCCGGTAATAGAACATTTTTGTGTACAAATCTTAGCTCCTAAAATTGTTATCCACTAGCTAGTAATGATCATTGCAACTACTATACAGCCCCTCTTCTTCCCTAAAACATTTTCAAGTTAAAGCCTTTATAAAACAATTTCCTGTCACATTTAATATATCAAGAAATAATACGCTATCTTTCACTACATTTTGTAGAAAACATTTGATTATTTATTACTTACCTCCCAAATCCTAATAGATTTGTGTAATACTATCAATATTAGTTTTTATAAGCTGTCTTTTTTAACAACGTTCTATGCGATGTTATTTCTTATATCTCTAGAGTGTAAGTTGTGTTGGATATTAAACACCCATAAATATTTGAACATCTTCACTGCGCAAGAGGCAATAGGTCGGTAGGGAAACAGGAAATCACGTTTTTGGTACTCGAATTTATGCACGTTTTTGTATATTCAACAAGATATTGTATCGGTTGTTGATTTTGTAGACCTGATGACCTGACTTGATATCTCTTGTAGTTGTCGTCGATGGATATTCCGCGGCTAACCTTGATTCAAGGGTCGAGACTACGTTTATGGATGTTGGATGTATACCTACTGCGAACTGATGTCAAGTATTTTTAGATTGAAGTTGTCTGTTCCGCCCAACCGGTTTGTTACAGCCGTTCCATGTTCCCCTGCGGATGTGATCAAATTTTATTTTAATTCTCAGTCAAAAACGAACCACATTTGAGTGTACACTTTCGTATGGGTTCATTTAAAATCAATGTTCATTTGCATATAGAGGCATGACATTTTACGAAAATGTTAATCATATAGTTTAAAACTATAAATCAATCCCAAATTCCAATTCAGGATCTCATGGACCTAATTATGTTTTAGACTGGCGAAGTGTGAAGGAGTTGCGAAAAATAAATTATTATGCTCACACCTATAAGCATACCAGCCAAATTTTACTACGTCCCAAGCTCCCAAGTCGCGACAGGGGGCGAGCTTGTCATGTCGAGGACAAATAAAGTTGCCCAACATGGGAATGGAACCCAGAACCTATATAACCATACAGCCCACACTCATTGTCGTAACACGGCACACGGCAACACGTAATGTCGCGGTTAATAAATAAATGACTGAAATTGTATATTTCCCTTGAAAAGTTCGCATCACAGCATCAGTGTGGTACTGGCGGCATGTTGCTCGCTCATACGAAGGTCGAACTCCATCAATCAACCGTTGTTTGTTAATTACACGCACTTGCATAACTCTTGTTTGTCGATGTTGTTACCATGCAGATTGCATATTCAGTGGCTGTTTTGGATTCACATACATACGTAACCTCATGGCTTTTTCGCCAGAAGGGGTAGGGAGATGTGCTGGAAGGAATCAGTGCACCCGCGTTTCGCGTTGAGTGTTTCGTCCCACGAAAGGTGACGAGCCTATTGCAATATCGTGCACAAATTCCTGATGTTTAGGATAGATAGGAACTAAAGTTATTGGACAAGCGGCTCTTAATTCGCCCGGGGTGGCAGGTGATATCCAAAACACGACCCGTTTGCATCAGTCATTATGGTGGGCTCCCCAACACTGATAGCGGTCACTATAACGGTGGGAACTTCTGTACTACCAGCTATATTATCTTGCAAACTGCTACTTTTACTGCAAGAGTCTACAATATACGCACAAATAAGCATTTTGACGGTCTCCAGTCAGTAACAGTCACATACATAGTTCTGACCCCACACTAAGATCGAGTCTTGTGTCGTGGGTATCAGGAACTAATATTTGTGGGCCGCACAAACATTTCTCTCGGTGCGGGGATCGAACCCGCGACCTCTCGTTTCACAGGCGGCGTCTAACCAACTGCGCCACGGAAGCTGTCTCTCATTATTTCCAATAACTAATTAAAACGGGACAATAAATGAGAGCCCTACCTACCTAGTAATAATAACTTTTACTGGTTGTAGGGCTCTCATATGTGAGAGGCCGCCTGGGTAGGTACCACCACAATGTCTATTTCTCCCGCCAAAAAGTAGTTTAAATGCACTTTTGAAAAATTGAATAAAAAATTCTCGCAGTCATTGCACTTATGTTTAGTGTAAGTCCAAACAAAAAGGATAGCGAATTTTTTTCTGTGCCGCACTGTCAGTCTTTGGAATTGTTTGCCGCCACACGTGTTCCCTCCTTCCTATAATCTTGGGTCCTTCCGCCGTAGTGTGAAGAAGTATCTTAGCAGGCAGACATAATTGTATCGAATGACATGGAACTGCCGTCTGATGCCATTCGATACTCTGCCTGGGCGGCATTTGCGCTTATCGGGTGCAGTGCAGTAATTATGCAATGAAATACAGCAGGAACATTTTGTTTAAGAGAGAATCGCGCATGTCCGTCTGGTTATTGGCCTCGCGTTAAGCCCCTGAGTATATGTACACGTTTATTAAATTTATAACTAGAGTAAATAATCTAGTAGTTAGAAGTGGCGATTGAATTATATCGATTTTGTAAACACGCACGATCTTTCATATAAACCTGTTGAAATTGATTTATCATGTACTCCGTAAATATTGCACCGCGTTTTGTTCGTTTTATTTACAAAACACATACTGGAAATTTATATATGGATTGCTTGAATCAAGTATAAAAACCGCGGAATAAAACAAAGTAATATAAATGTGAATCACGCATGAAAATTTTCCTATTCAATGATCAAATATGGTAAAAAATAATACGCAGCGGGGCTATGCTTCATCAACCACAATTTGTAACGATGTGTACTCTCCATGCTTATGCATAAGTTAAATAGATTACTGTCTGAGAGAATGAGTTATCTACAATTCATTCTTTATGTGTGCGAGACATTTTTTCCGTAAAAGTCAATGGAAAAAAATATTTTATGACGGGCCTCCTTATTGTTCGGGCTATATTCGCTGTGTCAAACCTACACCGTGTGTTGCACTTCAGGTCATTCGCCGCTTTACAAGTATACTAACAAAGAAATCACGAATCACGCATTACCTTGTTTTTACTATTGAGATGTTAGTCGTTATCATATTATGTAGTAAATCATTACCAAATACCTCTGTGATAAGCCCTGACGCTCTTTGTTTGGGACGTATATTATGCCTCGTGCTGAAGCTACAAGTTTTTCATTTGCATGTAGTCACTACATGTTTTTGTTTACAGTAGTAGAACTATATATTCAAACTGTATCTTGTAACTTTTAGTTTTGTGTTTCTTGTCCTCATTCTAATTTTCTCACACATGACATTCGGGTATCATCTGCTAGTTCAGTTTCATTTGTATTTTCAATGCTGCATACATAATGCGTATCATTATTATCAGATACATTTCGGCCTACATCTATATTACCATATTGTGATAGGAGTGATAAAAACAAAACGAGATCGTAAACTAATTTCGGCAGAATGCGTGCTTGATTTCTAATGTCGCATCCACATCGCTGTTACTTTTGGCGTAGTGACATTTCCTAATGTTACTCAGTAACATCTGAAAACAAAATATCATCATTCTTTTTTTGTACATGTTGCTGTGTTAGTATTGTTAAGTAATTATGCCTAACATATTGCAGTGACAATCGATAACATTGTTGCACAATGTTGCTCCGCTAATGGTAACTGCGGTATGCATTCACCATAAGTAAGATCTAGTTAGCAAAAATTATGCGTTAAACACTAATTATAATCATAATACGCGAAAATAATAATTGGTAAGTATAAAAGAGCTGTAAATACTTGCGTGATGAATCCGAGTGTTGTTAAATTTATTGCCCTAGCGAAGATGCACGTTGCAATCGGTCGCGGGCGCCTCCCGACGAATCGATACATTGCACGCACGCGTACTCTATACAGCGCATCTCATCGTTATTACGCACTAATTAATTCAATCCCTATATTTCGTCAGATTTTACAACTAAAATACGATACGTTGTGTTTATTTTACTGCCAGAATTAATAAGCGACGCTAGTCTATCTAAGCATCAACCCCAAACATAGACTAACCCATATAAGTTTAATGTTTGATTTGATTTTTTTTCTGCTGGTTCTAGGTATTATACCAAGCTCTTGTTAATTTTGCCCGTTAATACATATAATGCCACTACGGCCAACCATAAAGTGGACCGACGCGACGAGGTAATAAATATTACCAAAAGTCGTTAGACGGAAGTCGCATCCAACAGGTCGCTGTGAAACGCATTGGGAAAATGCCTCATACTGATTGCTCGGCAGTAGAAATCCTGTAACAATAATGTTCTTTTCATCAAACTGGACTTCGTCTTTTACTTACATAACTTATGATCGTGCCCGTTTTTCTTGTAAACTTTTCTTTGGCTATGTTGACGAAAATATGCTGTAATAGATGTTAAATTGATACCTGTTAAATTGATCCCATCAAAAACATCCTGTAAAAAAATTCCAAGTCTCGCAGCTCAGGTTTTCTACCGCAAAAAGTTGTGAGATGCATGTAATACCAAGTCGATTAATTTATTTAGTCCTTAAGGGACCTTCTATATAAAGTTATTACGTTAGTTATTACCATATTAATATTAAAAATTCTTTACGTTTTAAATAAATAGATCGACTTGGCCATCGCATGAAAACATAATGTATCGTACAATTTGTTCATAATGCTGCTGGCCAAGTCGATCTATTTATTTAAAACGTAAAGAATTTTTAACATTAATATGGTAATAACTAACTTAATAACTTTATATAGAAGGTCCCTTAAGGACTAAATAAATTAATCGACTTGGTATTACATGTATCTCACAACTTTTTGCGGTAGAAAACCTGAGCTGCGAGACTTGGAATTTTTTTACAGGATGTTTTTGATGGGATCTCACGTCTTTTTGTAGAGTCCTACTTTTTCCTTTTCGGTACTTCTTACTTCTAGAATATCACTAACGATTTTTCTTAAAGCCTCTGTCTTATGGATTTTTCTTATTTTTGTAGGTATCAATATATCACAAATATAGCGGATTTGATTATTAATGTTCATTCTTTCGTTGTAATTTGATATTTTCGAGCTATTTAGTCTATTTATTTGCAAGTTTTTCTTCGTCATGTTTTTCTAGAGGAATGTTGTACAGTTTCATGGGCTGAATACACCATTTCCCTCTCTATATCCCCTCCTGTTATGCCTCATATATATAGAAATCTATCTACAACTATTATTCCATTATATACGGGTACAATGATTCATTAACTGCAAATGTAACTTTGTAATCCTATACATTTATATGAGATTACAAAGTTATTCACGCAGTTGGTCTATCTAGAAAACTAGACACAAATTATGAAATGTTTGAATTTTCCCTTGCTTTAGACACTAAACACTAATTATATTCTAAATTTGAAGGTTCTATGTCAGCTAGAAGTGCCTTAGACTTTTGATGATCGGTCAGTCAGTGAGTGACAAAATTAAGAAAGTTTGACTAGTTACAATTCTTAAACTACTGGTTCAAATTGAATGAAATTTTAAATATACTATGTTTACACAATGCCTGCTTAGTAACTGAAAATTCAGGCTTCATGCTTTAGCCACAACGAAGTTATAGGGGGTTGAAAATGGTCTGAATTGCTTCGAGAAAAGGATGTTACGGCCTATAGCTCGACTTGGACGGGGGCTCGGCCGCGCCCCCAGATAATATTGCTGCTAATACAACCTAATCGATTCACTTTTTTTGGCCGTTCTGAACCCCTTGATGATTTACGTATACTATATAATATTGTACACGTTTTTCTTGATATCTGTACTTGAATTGCTGTGTATGTAAACCATTCAGGTTTATTGAGCTTCTAATAGGTCCTTTGAAGATGCATCCTAACTCGAATAGCTATATGAACTAACAAGGGTGACTTTTCTTTCACAAAACATTGAAGTACAAAAACCCAAGTGTATTACTTGATAATTATCACCGTGCTAAAATTTTACTTTGTATTTAGCGAGTAGATTCAAAGTGAGTTGACATCCTATTTGAAATTAAACTGGGCATTGTGTGTCATTTTACAGAAGTCTTAGTAATATTAATTTATTTATTTTTTATGTGGATTGGCCAATCGGGATCTTAAGCTAGATCATACAAGTCATAGCCCGTGGAGTGTATACCGTGTGCTTACGCACAAACACTCTTGCCCTACACTGAGATATTAAGTTTTGTGTCAAGGGTATCAGAAACTACAAACATCTTATTGTTATTAAAATACCAAGATCACAAACGAAGATTAATGGCTCACATAAACATTTGTGTCAGTGTGGGCTTCGAACGCATCTTACATGTCACAGCCACCTTCTTAACCAGCTGTGGTACATACGCTGTCATGTCGGAAATTGAAAAGATTTTTTATCGATTATCCAATAAATATGTACACTTTTAAAAATAAACGTTAAGATAATAATGCCTTGCTAGATGTTACCAAGAATTAAAGGCGGTTTGAAGTTCTAAGTAATGCACTCACCTATTCAATAGATTTCAATTATTCAATTGCCAGGTAGCGTGGTGTTAGCGCAGGTAGTTCCTAACGGATCGATACGTCCACACCTGTGTATTAAGGGCACAGATCCTTAGTCTCAACTATCACATACTTTCTTAAATGTTTAGGAATTCACCCGTAACTTGTCGTTCTACAGCCTCCGTTGCCATCACCTGCGCCTCGGTGGTTCCCAATTATTTTAACATTAGCTACATGCTACCAACTGTTGCTTGAATGCGTATTGGGGCACGTAACATTGATGACACAATAACGACAACATCGGAGTTTACATAATGTTAAATATTGCCGCTTTGTTTGTTGTCTTCTTTAACAATATCAGCTCGGTCCGATATCAAGGTCCTGACTTAGGAACTTCGCTTTAAGGTTATTGTTTGATTCTAAGATATGTTGTATTGACATATATCATTTCTATTCATTTTGTTGCAGTTGCTAACGATTCTATATAATATTTTATTTTAAACATTTTCGATTTATTTATTGTTTGTGTAGTAATTTATAGTTTTATATACAAAGGTTTAAATAACAGGAGGTCTGACAGCCTCCGTGGCGCAGTTGGTTAGACGCCGCCTGTGAAACGAGAGGCCGCGGGTTTGATCCCCGCACCGAGAGAAATGTTTGTGTGGAACACAAATATTTCTTCCGGGTCTGGGTGTTTGTGAGACCGAAAAGTCTCTCGTAGTTCCTGATACCCACGACACAAAACTCGATCTTAATGTGGGGTCAGGACTATGTATGTGACTGTTGGGTGTTATTTATTATTAATTATTATTTATTTATTTATTAAATAAATGTATCTAGTTGATGTGCACCCATAATTATTAAATTACCGGTTTAAGTGCACTACAATTAACAATACGATGGCATTTTAAATATTCCAATAATGATTTTTAATTATGTTGTAATGTTTAAACCAATTTACTGGCGTTAGGTCTTTCGTATGTGACAGGCTGCCTGGGTAGGTATTAGCGCCGTTTTTTCCCACCAAACAGCGGCGTAAATGCACAGTTGTGTTCTAGTTTGAAGGACATTGTAGCCAATTACTGGACATAATGAAGCTTAACATCATGTCTCAGGATGGCGAGAGCAGTGGAATGCCAAGTATTGCTTTGTAATTCCCAGTATTTTTTGGTTTTTCTACTGTCCATGCAAGGTCGTATAGCATACCATCAGGTAAATTGGCATGCTCGTGTCGCCATTCAATGAAATATTATTTATAAATTGTTAGCAATACCCGTCGTTTTGTTTTTTATATGAAAATTATCTATGTTATTGTATTATGCCAGTAAGCATGAGTCATGTCTGTAAAGCTCCCAGAAGGGTTATTGTCATTATAATATTAGGAAATTTCCCGGAAGGACTGGCCTCACGTGGACAGTCATAAAGTCGTGAGCCAAATCCGTGCAACATCATTAACAAACATAATGGTGTCGAACTTAGTATGGGTTTGAAATATATCATAGGGATAGGAAATACTTTCAATATGAAGTGTGTCTTGAAATTGAATTACACAGTCAGAGGATAAATTACAAGAAATAGAGATTTGTTTTGATTACTATGAGGTTTTGTAAATCATAAATAAATGATAATTTTAATGGTTTACAATGCTTTGTGTCGATAGTTCCACGAATAATCAGGGCGTCTCCCATTTCTAAAACTACTAGTATAGCTGTGTACCAGGATGCCTGGATCAATAAATGCACGCAGGCGGTTGTATCAAAGCGCAGTTTCCAAACATGGGCGCCAGTGGTAGGTACCCGGCACCCATTTTGGAGCAGAGGGCATCTAGAGGGCGCCGGTTATGTTTGTTTACTCAACATAAATCCAATCGATTAGGGTGGCGGGGTGTTGCAGGGGGTTACTGCATACTGTGGGGGCGAAGGGAGATCAAAATTCAACTGAAATTGAATCAAGGTGTGTCGGGGGTGTTGTGGGGTAGCTGCAGGGTGCACAGATATGAGGGTGGCAGGTGGCTAGGTCGCAGCGAACGATTATAGTTATACATAACGAGATATGTCGGGTGGTACAGGGTGTTTGATATTGGACGTTAATGAAGGGTGGGTGGGCGGATGCTCTGTACTAGAGTCCGCGTGGGACGCCGGTGGAGGAGGGGGGCGTTGCGTTGTACATTAACTGGCTATGTAGTGAGGGCGTCTGCATCGCAGTTGATATTCTCATCGCAATTTCTGCGCAGTCAGGTGTAGGCGCTTGTAGCAGCATGTTTGGCACGCTGGAGACCAGTTATCACGGACAAATAGGGCTTGCTCTTGAAGGGCCATAGCAGAAATGATACCATATAAAATATACAATAATGTACAGGTGCGATTATTTTAAAATATGTTGTCTTACAATGATCCGTATCTATTGTACAATAGAAAATAAATACAGGACAAAGTTTTAATGTTATTGTTTATTTGTCTTCAGGAACGGCACATCGATGATCTCGCTGATCATCCCGCCGAAGGATCAGATCTCTCGTGTGTCGAAGATGTTGGCGGACGAGTTCGGCACGGCGTCCAACATCAAGTCGCGAGTGAACCGGCTGTCCGTGCTGGGCGCCATCACATCTGTACAGCACAGGCTAAAGCTCTACACTAAAGGTAAATATTATGATTTTTTAATTCAGTACACCCAACAGTCGCATACACGGGCTGAATGCATCTACTACATTGATATACAAGTCTTATGTCCAAAGTACAAACATTTGTGTCAGACTGTTAATTGCGTAGTATTGGGGGGGGACTCATAAACAGTCTGTTAAGTCGTCGATACCTTATAGTGGACTTGTCTGAGTAAAACACTTATTACACTTTATTGTACATCGAAACAGAGAAAAATACTCAACAAAACACTTAACCTATATTTACATTACAACTGGCGGTATCATCTCTCAGCAATATAAATCTTTAATACTCTTCTACTGTAGTCTACAATTCACAGAGGCTCTACTTATTACACTTGTTCAACTTTAAAATCGCAAAATTAATACATACAATACTGTTAAAATTAATCGTTTATTACATCAAATAAAACCAGTAACGACATCTATTGACAATACTGTGTACAAGTGTTTAAGCTGTCCATTTCATAATTTTTGTTCATAATCTCTCTGTAGATAATGAATAATCTGTCTATTCTAAAACATGTGAATAAACTTCTTCTTTGTTAGCCATAGATGAAGCAACATACCCAAATTTTATTTTAAAATAAATACATTTATATGTATATTCCAGTGCCCCCCAACGGCCTGGTGATCTACTGCGGCACCATAGTGACGGAGGAGGGCAAGGAGAAGAAGGTGAACATAGACTTCGAGCCGTTCAAGCCGATCAACACGTCGCTGTACCTGTGCGACAACAAGTTCCACACGGAGGCGCTCACGGCGCTGCTCGCTGATGACAACAAGTTCGGCTTCATCGTCATGGACGGTAACGGCGCGCTGTTCGGTACGCTGCAGGGAAATACCAGGGAGGTTAGTAGATAATACACAGTGTCACTGCTGGGTATATTGTACGGAGTGGGTCACCTTGTAAATAACTGGCACTTGATACATTAACAGTTGTCTTTTGTTGACCTTTAAGGGGAAATAATTTATTGTATCACTGATATTTTTATGACTCAAATGGAATGCGAAAGCAAAGTTTCAATGAAATTGAAGTTATGCAAGGTATTTCTATTCTTTTTTTATATAACAGCATGATATAGTCAATACAATGCACTGATGATGATAGACACTGATGTACATACGATAAATCCCTAATGATATACACTTACTGCAGTCACTGTAGTGTTGAGTAGGACATACAAGAAGCAGTACATTTGTCCCGTACATGACGTCAAAATGTAAGAGCGGTTCAACTTTTTAAAGTGTACTACTTCATATTTGGTGTCCCGGTACCCGTTACTCTACGTAATGAACTATAGGAGTGAACGAGAGGGAGTGACACACATGCTAACAATACTATCTTACGTATGGTCAAGCGTCAGTACGCCTCACATCAATTGAACTGGGACATTGTACTGGCTTAGTACAAAAATGAGGCTACTCTTGCAAACTCTTTTTCAAGTCATGTCCTACTTAACACTAAGTCACTGTAGTGGTTCCTTATCCACTGTACACAGTGGTCGCTATCTAAATGAATACAAATACTATACCATCCAAGTTTTTCTAAGTAATACATAAATGAAATGCAATGTATTTATTGGTAAAGTAGCCAATTAAAGACAAGTCAATACACATAGCACTTAATCTCTATATACAATATTTTCTATACTTAGTATTATTTATATTCATTTTTTACTTTTTATTTTATTTATAATATTTTTTTTATGTAAAAATACATACACATCAATCATACATCATAAGCATATTTCTGTACTCAGGTGTTACACAAGTTCACGGTGGACCTGCCCAAGAAGCACGGTCGTGGTGGTCAGTCCGCGCTGCGTTTCGCTCGTCTGCGCATGGAGAAGCGGCACAACTACGTGCGCAAGGTGGCGGAGGTGGCCACGCAGCTGTTCATCAGCGCCGACCGGCCCAACGTCGCCGGACTCATACTCGCCGGTTCCGCTGACTTCAAGACAGAGCTGTCGCAGTCTGACATGTTCGACCCGGTCTGTATTGTCTAGTTTTTATGTAATTTAGACAGCCTCCATGGCGCAGTTGGTTAGACGCCGACTGTAAAACGAGAGCCTGCGGGTTCGATCCCCCACACCGAAACAAATATTTGTATGAACCACAGGTATTTGTTTCGGATTTGGATGTTTGTGAGACCGAAAAATCTCTCGTAGTCTTACGTCGTGGATACTAGTCTTTTGAGATTTTTTTTTAGCTGTTGTGGAAGTTATAAATAACATATTAATTATGTTATATGACAATTTTTGTCTAATAATATTCTCAAGATTTAAGTATCACTAGCCTGTCCTTGTTAATTATTTTATTTAGAATATTTATAATTTTTTGACTCGTTGGCGTTCTCATGTAATAGAAAAAATCGCAATTTATCCCAAAACTGATGATGATTGTTTCTGATCACAGCGATTGCAAGCCAAGATCATCAAGTTGGTGGACGTGTCGTACGGAGGCGAGAACGGTTTCAACCAGGCCATCGAGCTGGCCGCCGAGTCCCTGCAGAATGTGAAGTTCATCCAGGAGAAGAAACTCATCGGCAGATACTTTGATGAAATCTCGCAGGTATTTTATAAAACTTCTAAATGTATGGTACTTTCTCCGGGCCCAAACAACTGTTAGGGACATTCTTTGTAAACTAAGTTCAAGCCTCTGACGCAAAACGAGAGGTGTTATGAGCATTGCATATAGTCTATGGAATAAGAAAGTAGTACAGGCACTGCTGTATTTGTTGTTATCTCAGCCACTCTTACGCAGGCATACTATCTTCCTCTCCACTGTGTTGCCCCTGTCTTGATATGCGCAGTAATTTTGTTTGCAATGCTCGAGTGTACATATGAATATTTGAATGACATTGTAGCCATAGTAACTACTGGACATGTTGAGACTTAACATATTCAAGCAAACATCAAACATTGCTTTGTAATTCATGGTGTTTTGCTTTGCTACTGACATGAGCGGTCATATCGCATCATTGCAATAAAAAGGATATGAATATGTGTGTATGTATGCGTGCAGGACACGGGCAAGTACTGCTTCGGCGTGGACGACACGCTGCGCGCGCTGGAGCTGGGCGCCGTGGAGACGCTCATCTGCTGGGAGAACCTCGACATACAGCGGTCGGTATACACTATAGGCTAGTTAATGTGCACACACAAAATAGTAAACGTGTTTGTGCGTCGCGGACTGAAAAAGATTGAGAACGACTGGTCTCTACACCTACTACTTAAATTGCCTTCACTACACATTATACTGCACTTTATTGCAGTATAATGTCATTGTAGTCCACCGTGAATATAGACTCCCCCAAAGACACATCGACCTGTTGAAAGCAGCGTCCATCCAGCGATTTTCTGCAATGTCTATATCGGTAACCTTTGTTCTCCTACGGATCTTCTCTCTTATTCTATCTCTTAAGGATGCATACTTTCTACATAAAACTCTTAAAACGAGGTTTTATGTTTGCAGTGCATATGAACACAGTTTTACAATACATATCACTAATGGTGTACAATCCATAGTTATAAATAATATTGCCTACCCTCTTAAAGGCTTGGTAAATATCACATCCATAATGAAAATGTTTGTTGTAATATTTCAGCTATGTGCTGAAGTCGCACGCGACCAACCAGGAAACCATCTTGCATCTTACCCCAGAGCAGGAGAAAGACAAATCTCACTTCACAGATAAGGAGGTAACATCACCAAAGTCTTAAATCACACTTATTAACAATGGTTATAGCCCACCTTCATGATAGTTTTATTAAGTCTCCACAGTACAGACTTATACGTTAGTCTCTACATTTGCATAACCATAAAATCAACAAATGTGCTACTAGAACACCCAAGTTTCGCCTTCCGTGTCCCGTCTCAAGACGTGATAGGAGGTTAGCTTATCGAGCACCAAAGATTGTTGATTTTGAAAACAAAAAACCAATATCACGCCCGATCATATATTCGAACGGAAAACCTCAGCGTTGCAATCATAGAGTAGTACAATTGCGCCATCGAAGCAGTCATAAAACACCCACATTTTTTAAATTTTATTTAGGGAAATTTATACGAGCGCATACGAATATTATATTAGTGTATGTTTTTAATGTTATTTTATGGTATTTATACGAACAAGTAAATATAAGTGTGTGTGTGTGTGTGTGTCTCTAGAGCGGCGTGGAGTTGGAGCTGGTGGAGTGCCAGCCGCTGCTGGAGTGGCTCGCCAACAACTACAAGTCGTTCGGCGCCACGCTGGAGATCATCACCGACAAGAGCCAGGAGGGCAGCCAGTTCGTGCGCGGCTTCGGAGGCATCGGCGGTCAGTTGTACTCTCTCACTCGTACCCTTCACTCGTACACTCATACAAGGCAGCCACATTCACACTGCATTGTACTCTCCTTCAAAGACAGTTTTTAAACCCATTTTAGTTATTGATACACTCTCAAGGCCTTATTTAGAAACAATTTTAAAACCCATTTTATTTGTCGAATGTTTCGTCCCTTTGGAAAGACTTATTAATTCAGTTTAAGCCAAGAAGACAACATTTTCCTTGAAATAAAACTATTATTTACGGATTTTATCGGGGATTTGGTTTAGTTACAAAAGTTATTGTAACAGTCACTGAGAGGATGATTAATACCTCAGTCCGCCCTGTGACCACGAAAGCTGTAAAGTAATCGAAACGTCGGCAAGTTAAACAATTTAAGAATTAAACCAAATCCGCGATAAAATCCGAAAATAATAGTTTTATTTCAATGTGTAACATTCGCGTATATTTAAGAAACCATTAGACAACATTTTGGATTACTAAAATGGTTTTAAAACTTTTAGTTATCTAATATTTCATCCCTTTCGACATATGAATTCAATTTGAGCTAAGAAGACAAAAATTTGATATATAAAATAGATTTTAAAACTATGAATGCTGCTAGTATTACCATAGTAAGTCAGTGTTGGCTCTGTAGTACATCTTATTTACTGGCCTTTGGTATAATGTTCCGAGTGTCTTTTCACTGCAACATAATATACCGCTTTGAACATAGTATCATGAAATGACAATCCTTACTTGAATGGCTGTCGGCCACTTCAGGTGATGTTCCATAGTAATTATTATGACGTTCAAAGACTGCTTTTTGTCTGATATGAACAATTCAAGACTGTTAATTTCTGGGGAATAATGTCAATTTTGTGTCATGCGGTTTGTCTGTAATTATTATAAAACTAATATTGTGTTTCTCCTCTTTTCCTGCTGCTCGGATTTCATCGTGGGAATTTCGATAAACAAATCTCATTTGGTACAAATAGGTATACTACGCTACAAAGTGGATTTCCAATCCCTACAAATGGATGAACCTCTAGACGACGTCGACCTGGACGACTACTAAAAAATACTTTAAACTGTTTCTTATAAACCGAGAAAATATATAAAAAAGAAATATCGAGCGTATAATCAACTCGAACAAAAAAAACTGAAAAATGCAATTAGTCTGTAAGGACAGCAAAAAAATGTTTTGATATGTTGGCCGCTTGCGTGTAGTTGATTTGAATTGTTTTATTACGTGTTTTGTTCGGGAATGGAAGGACGGAGTAGCGAGGCGGGACGCTGCGTTGGACTGAAGATTTTGTACTGTTCGTTTTTTTTTGTACAGTCAGCAACAAATGTAGTTGAGAGCTTTGTTAACTTAATATATAAGATCTAATATGCTCTAACTTTGTAAAACGCGGTGTTCTTCCAGAAGAAAAACATAAACTTTTTCTTCTCAATTATTGTAAAAGCAATAAAAATAAATAGTACTTTCATTCACAGAAAGGAACCAAGACGAAATTTCTAAATTGAAATTGTGTCAAATTTTGAAACTCCGTCTTGCAATGTATGTATTGAAATGATGCGCATTTATTTATGTTGAATTTACTCTCAAAACTTGCATATAAATGTTCAAATGTTGCTGTAACTACCTATACAAAATCGATGCATTTAGAAATTATGTTAAATTAAAAATATTCAGCTTTTGTTGCTGACTGTCCCCAGTTATAGTTTGTTTCACGAATTTATTAAGTTAAAGTATAATTTTGTGACAGAATATGTTCTTGTAAAGAACATTGGAATCTGTTTGAAATGGATTGTAAAGGTGTTTGTAGCGCAGCGTCTCGTCGCCTACTCGTTATTTTCTACGTTTTTTTACAGACATGCCAATACTTTGCCTCCTTAGCACTCGTTCCGTTTCGCTCGCTCTTCAGTATTGACGAAATCTGTTGTATGAACATTAGACATGATTTCTACTGGCGAAAGTTTTTCAATATACCAACATCTAACAGGACTATCAAGCTATCAGAGCAAACAAATAGATCGTGTGTAGACAACTTTTTATGTACTTATTGACCTCAAGTAATGAATCTAACGATGGCGACCGACAAAATCTTTAATTTGGTGTTTGCCAATCATACCATCTGATAGAAGTTCTTAAAAAACTGTCCACACATCTATAGCTTGTTCTGAAACGGCTGAAGTCCACTGGTGGTAGGTCCGTCATATGCAAGGGGCCGCCTGGGTAGGTACCACCGCTCTGTCTATTTCAGCCGTCAAACAGCAGTGCACTGTGTTCCGGCTTGAAGGACATTGCAGCCAGATTATTACTGGGCATGAGACTTGACACCTAATGTCTCGGGGTGACGACTGCAGGGCAATACAGTACTTCACAACATCTGAGTGGTGTTGCCCTGTTTACAGGCAGGCGTGAAGTTTACCATCAGGCGAGCGGCCTGCCTGTATCGTCAGTATGAAGTAACTTTTCGCACAGTAGGCATACTGACGAACATTTTCATTGTGGCTTCTATAAGATGTTGTAGGGTCTTATTGACGATTGTATCTGATACGATATTAATCCATCATAGGTCATAATTAAAGCCATAGCATGTCTTTTAACTACTGTAAAGAACATTAATATCGTAAATTGGAGGTAAAAAGAGTTGAGAATGAAAATTAATACCGTGAGTCGATAGTCAGATACTAAATCGTGAAGCCACCATTCGTCAGTGCAAGAGCCCTTAACCTACTTAAGCTAAAGGGCCGTCTTGTCTAATGTTCTACAACAGACCAAACAACCTGCGCATGTGTCGTCCTTTTGAACTGTCTATGATTCTGCAGCGAGACACATGAAGTGAACTAGTCACTTGAAAGAAGAGGTGCCAATAATAACAACCAACCAACCAACAATAATAATAACCACCACCACTAGGCATCCTTCATATGTTATATCACCAGTACTACATGCAAGTATAGCTTACAAATAATGTGTGATCGTTTGATGACATCTAAATGTGCTACATATTGACAATATACTCTGGGCATAGTCACACTTTCCGTGCCGTGACTATTGCCGACAGTGCCGCACACGTATCCGGAAGTAACTAGTGCTATACAGTAAACAACAAAATAAACATCAGTACAGAAATAAACATTAGTTACAGAATAATAACAAATTTGCCACTGAACCGCACAGTGTCGGAATTGTCTCTTATTGTGTGGTTAATTAGTCGATGCAGATATCTGTTAATCGGTAGTGTGAAAGGATATGCGAAGAATCGGAGATGACATAGCTTTGAAATCACATATCCCACTTGAACATACAAGAACTGACACTAAAAACGCCTGGAAGATCCAGCATCACAAGAAACGAAATATCGAGGAAGATAAACCATTTTACTGTCGACCAAAATGTCATCTGCCATTGTCAAAACCATCGTGTGATTGCGCAGGTTGTTTCTGAAGCGAGTGTTACTTTTTATTCGGTGCTCCCCCACCACGGTCTAAACAATAGGTATTACTCTAATAACGTAGATTAACCTAAATATAATGAACCTAGACACATGGGCGTATTTAGAGGGGAGCAGGCGGTCCTAGTCCCCATAATATTACAGCAATCGAAAATGTAAGGTGGGCATTTTACTACTCCACAAATATCTTGGAGATACAAACAAACCGAAGAATCCGCCTAATCAATTGGTTAATACGCGTTATTATTTCAAATAAGCTATGAAGTGGGAGAGCCACGCTGTAGTTGAAGCTACAACACGAATGGGTCGGCTCGACCGGGGTGGTACCACTGCCTCACAGAATGACGGGAAACATCAGCTCTGCTGTTGTGTTTCGTCGCGAGTGAGGTTGCCGGAGACCCGACACCTGGTAGGATGCCGCCACCGAACCACGAGGGTGCAATAACCGTACACAAGGGTGCAATATTCGTCACTGACCGACGCAAATGTGTCGAGTATCGGGATCTGCCTATATATATATATATCCAGTTTGGAACTTGGCATTGGCATTGTTGTTTTCAATCATCCGTCGTATTGCACTTACCATCAGGTGCATGCATTGCACTTAACATCAGCTCCTTGCATTGCACTTACCATCAGCTGCATGCATTGCACTTAACATCCGCTGTACTTACATTAGGGAACTTGTATAAACAACTAACAACATCTTGTCAGTTACGAACCCCCCAGTTAAAACCTAGATACGCCCATGCCTAGACGACATAAAATAATCCTCAATATTATACGTTCGCTCGGCTATGTCGGTTTTAGAACACCAGCAGACTAACAAATTAATGCAGATAGCTCGTAACAATAGGCAAACTACCAGCCCACTGAATTCAGGTGTTCTACCAACTTTTATTTGTCATAAACATAAGTCGACCCTTAACGCGGTGGGTACTGCCGGCTGCGGAACAATAGTTCCTTCTCCCACACCTAGATAAATTGAATTTGTCTCGTGTGTGGGATTTTTCAACCAGTCTCGTAGTTTCTGATCCCTACCACTCACTTGGTCTCAGTAGGGTCTGGACTATGGTACTGTTGGATTTATTTATTCATTGAAATAAAATTAAAAGCAATAATGAGCAACTTACCGCCGTTCTACAATTCAAGGGCGATGCGGCGGCGCAGTGTGGAATTATAATTCATTCCACGCTTGAAATATCTGGACTGACTGGTCCTGCCGTCTTCCGCTCTACTTGGATACGATTGCCGTCAAATATACTAAGGACCTTGATGGGAAACAACGGAGACGTCTTGCTTTCATAGACTATAACAATCAGAGAAAACCTGTGATACTGACTCGGTTTTTGGCATTTTTGGGTTCCACCTTTATAAACCTGGTTTCGATCAGGCATTATGTGTCGAGATCGCAGACACTTAGCTTGGATTGGACAGTACCTTACCATCTCGTGCCATCGTTTTCACTTTGTCATTCAGGCAAAAGGCTTAAGACTAGGAGCCTCAATGTGCGAGAACGCCCTAAGCTACGGCAGACTGTTCCAATTCAACAAGCAAATTCAAAACGAACAATATTGCCAACACAAATTCTAGAAGCCTAGCAAGTCTTGAAGCATTGGAGGTCGAAGTAGATGACCGTCAACGAGCCTTAGAACCTTTGGATAAGACGACCTGGAAGTCGCTGGTGTACGTGTACACGGGGCGACCTGCAGGACCCATGTGGACCCCCTCTGAAGCACGCCGTACGAGCCACAAACCGGAAACAGAGCGCGTGAATTATCTTATGGAAACGGAAAATCTGTCGCAGTGTGTATTGGTTTGATTTCTCCCATTTGATCATTTTCTATCGAACATAAATGAGAGAATATATATGAGAGTTGGTTTGCACTAATATCACCAACAACATTACGATTCATGAGAAAAGATACATGCAATTTACATCACGCTACGAAGAAGAGAACAGACCGAATCGAACCGATCTGATTTCAATTCCAAAGCTTTACGCTCACCACGGACGCCAACACAGATGTAGAAGTTTCCCATACGGTAAGAGTAAGGCGCTCCGGAGTACTTTGTGGTATTGTATGCAAGTCAATGCAGAGGCGACGTCCACGCCACGACGCTCCGCCCGGCGATGCTACAAGCAGACGCGAGGCGGATTGTATCCTTGAAACAAAGGGACCAACCATGTGAAATGCTGACGCTACACGATGGTGAAAACAACACCCTGCTTATATCCGGTGTCGATCAAACCGCAGTTGTGTAGTGGCAGTATAAAAATGGATGTTAATATCCGCCCATATAACGGACACCATACATAAAGGCGTGATGGTGCCAACGCCGATATGACCCTTTCAGATCTCTTCTTAATGACGCGCAGGAGATGCCGTAACAGAATTGTGATACCCACTAACCACAGGGTGGAAGGTATAAATACTTGGTAGCTTTAAGTCGGATACACAAACGCCCTCAGATTGAATGATGACGCGGCGAATATCATGACAGATAAAGGTGTCCTGTCTCCTCAGTGACGGCCTAATATGAAACGAGACTTCAGGCAATCCGAACTGCCTGGACCATGTATGACAATAAAAAACAGGAAAAGGCGTAGACAGAATGCTACATAAAGAAAGAGAATGAAGCGTATTACTCAAAATAATCTAACACCATTGATCTATCTGTAGGCGCTAAGATCTGGGTTCAATTTACACATCATCGGATTACTTTTACCGAACCGAAAATGTTATTCGCAGCCAATTTTTGACTTTCACTTGAACTTGACTTGAATAAAAAGAAATCAGTCAAATGCGGATTTCAATATCATGAACTAAAATCCTTTGGGTAATATGCTTATGGATTACTAGGACAGAAGACCTTTATAAGGTAGCAGGGAGTCAATTGATGCAGGCAACTTCTAAGTGGCCTGTGCTCAGCTGTGGAATCCCCATCACCGATGATGACTATTCGAATGATTCGGATAAATAAGGATTTGACGTAACGCACTGTAATTGTTTTAAGATTCAGTGACGTAGTAGACGAGCGGTTGGTTGCATTAAAAAATCTTTATTTTATCAATGTAATTTATTTTTCAACATAAAGGTACACCGACACATAACCGAACGAACGTAGAATATTTCTACCATTAATCATATCGTAGAATTAGGACAAAGCATACACGGTATTGTAAGTGGGTCGACAACGCTATATGAACTACTATCTTGACTTATCACGCTACAGCCATTCAGACATCAACTGGTCTAATAAGCTAATTCAAAAAAATTGCGAATCTAGATAGCCATCACTTACCATCAAGTCACAAGGTTACTCGTATAATAGATCTAGTATAATCTTTTCAAAGGGCGTCCCAAACTTGCCTAAATTAAAGACATCAAACATATACTCAGAGTAAAATATCAGTGAAGTTGTCGACCCACCCAGCAGCAATAAGCAAACAAGCGGGTGGTAAACGCACCTCGACAAAACGATACGATATTAACGATATATATACCGGATATCGAATACGTACCACGCATCTCCATCAATGTCCTGCAAACACTCTGTCTAGGTCAGACGAGAAACGTCTAGGTAAATTGTAGACGTACCATCAAATATTCAATACATGACACATTCTGTCTACAGATTAAGGGATCGCGTTAAGAGTTGGAAATGTATGCTTTTATTTATTATGAACAAAAAAATCAATAAAACACGTTTTAAACGGCTGTGGATTTTATTATTTAGGCATGTTATAGCCCTGTATTTTTTTTGCTTATCCATTTTTATTAAATGAACACTTTATGAAGTACTGAAAGGGGTACAAACACTATCGATCATAGATTCAGAAAGATGTCTTTTTTATGATAGATGCCCGAAAACTTAAACGCGACTTAAACACCATGCACTTTACTACGGAAATTCCGCTTAAGTGTGCAGTTTAGAGCAACTTTTTTGAATGGCGTTTGAGTATTCAGGCGTTATTCTTATAAAGTATAATTTTTCCAGGATTGTGTGGTTGTATTTCTTCATCAACCCTTTTTCTTCTTCTTGACACGTGATAACAAAATATTAGAATGTAATAATATTACGATCACTCTGAACAATAACACGTTTAGTATGAAAGTGACCAAATACATTAAAGCAATTCTTTTTTTAACACCATCTGGATGTTCTCGTATTGTCGTTGCTTTTTGTTATCATAAACAAGTCGAGTAACTGAATAATCTTCTTGTCCATTTATGTCCAAATAAACAGTCGGTCGTAATTGTTTTGTTTCCTTTATGCCAGTTTTTTTTTTAAATCTTTATTACTAAGCGTGGTATATGTATTTCATTCTTACATGCTCTCTAGCGACGACGGGATGGAGGTAATAATGTATTATTATTTTGAGATATTTGCCTACATTTGTTTTTTCAATAGTGGCTATGTGTGTCATTTCTGCAGAACATTTTAGTCGAAACCAACTATAGCCCTTTTCATTTGGACAAATCCATTCATTTTACTCTATAAAAAGTATATATTTAATTTGTACAAAGTTACTGCCGTGGTTTACATAACCTCTGTACAAGTATGACATGACTAACGCGTAATCTCTCTGTACACAGGTCTGCTCCGCTACAAGGTGGACTTCCAATCGATGCAGCTGGAAGACGAGGAGGTCGACAACCTGTACGACATCGACGACTATTAAGCGCACCCGGCGTACACCGGCGACTATTAGTCGCGTACGGCGTACACCGGCAACTATTAGTCGCACACGACGCACAACAACGCGCGTCTGTCAAGACAACCCTCGCATCGTGTTGCACCTCGTGAACTACAAATCACTGTTGATTCTGTATCATTATTATAAATTAGTTGAATTGTTAGATTTAAATCCATGAGAAATACACAATGAAATTTACTATGTGCATAAACTATAAAGGTGTTTAGTAGAATAGCCTTCCCGTTGCTTTTGCTGCTAGTTTATAGAGTAGCGTGAATGACTGATGAAGGTAATTAATGTATACTATAAATCGCCTCCTGCTTTTAGCCGCCTAGCGTCTCGTAAGAGTGATGTTGGGGACGTCTTTATTTCGAAGCGTATATGATGCGATCGCTCGGGACTTATTAAGTCAATGTTTGAACTTATTAATTATAATTTTATGACTGTTTACACATACCCGTCGATCGCATTATATTTTCATTATGTTATTGTGGGAGGCGGTACTGCTAAGATCGATTCCTCAGTAAATATGTTTTATGTACTCATTTATTCAGAGGAATATCGATTTATGTTGGAGTTTTAATCAATCCTAATTTATATGTTTAATGCACACTAAAGGTTGACTCGCACTAGAGCAGAGTCTAATCTGCAAGTCATAGTAAACTCACCCTTATATTAATAGAGCGTAAGGCACATATTTCTTTGGAGATTTAATAAACGACTCTCGAAGTGCATTGTCCATTGAAATATGTGCTTTAGTATGTGGTGATGAGGATGATTTTGTCTTGGACGTCGCGCTAATATGAGTCGACACTATCTACGAAATATAAATTTTAATTAGCCGTAAATTCAAAATTATTTATCCACGCATAGCATAGACTGGGCATTCCAATCCAGTTGCAATTAAACTGGTGCGGAAATATTTACAGACAGCTTGGCACTTATAATCACTCTGTGTTGCGAACACATTATCTTGTCATTTTCTATTGGTACATTTGGGATGAATAGTTTTGGACACGTTACGTAAGCGGCGGGCTTTTACCACCTAGTATGACATACGATACAATAAAGGTTGGAAGAAGTTCTTGTATTCAAGTCGCTTCCAATGGGTCACCGTGGAGACTTGGGGAAGGCCATGTTCAACAGAGAACTTTCTGTGGCTAGAGACGCCCATTCTATGCTATGCTATGTATAGTATGATATTAGTATGTGTCGCGGTACAACACGGTGTGAGAGTTGTCGAGGCGCTACGTTCGTCGCCGTCGCGAGCCTCCAGTGAGGGTCGATACCAACACATGCCCCACATTACCTACAAACACTGAGTGCATACACGCCGGCTCCTCACATAGCCTAGCTTATACTAGTAGTCACCAACAAACTGAAGGTTACCCACTACTGGATTGGTTAGTAAAATTGTATGATTGGTTTTCGCAATACAGTCAGACGGTTAAGCAACGTCGCAAACGGTGTACAGTATATACAAATAATCCTGGCACATTTGTTTAGCGAAATTGCTCAATAGATAAGTCCCGTTCTAAATCCGAGAATCGATTCGGTTGTGAATGTGGAAATTATAAGAAATGAGATATAATAATAATGTTAAATATTATCACTGTGATCTCTGACTGAATGTCGATATATTTTATTATCGACTGAGTATTATGTACACGAATGTTCACAAAAGTGTTAAGTTATGAAATGGTCAGAATGTATGGTAATTTTTGGGAAAGTGGCTACTTAGTAAAGCATAGTTTTAGAGTAATTTTGTCGCCGCAACTAGACACTAGACAGTGGGAGCCGAGCGAGCGGCGCGGCGGCGGGGCCGTGAACTAAGGGTTAAACATTCTCATTTTATTATATGTATCGTATGTAGTAAATATCTACTGTTTTTAAACCAATTTATATTTGTTGTATAATATTTTAAATAAAATTAAAGTGGTTCATGGCTTCATTGATTTTTTTTTGTGTTTAATATTAATCCTGTACCCTAATCCTTTAAGCATACGCATTAAACATCGTGTATTTCGTCGAATTACCTATTTAAATATATGCCTAACTTACATGTGATAATGAAAATAGTAATGATAAATGACATAGTAAATGTCAATTATTTTTCCTAAAAAGTCCTTACGTGTGGGTACCCCTGTGGTATCTTCTTGTAGCGACGTTTTTGACTGCGGACGGAGCGGGATGCCCGGGATTGTGTCTTGTCCATAGAGTAACTTGAATATAGGGATCTTATCTCGGAACAATAACTAAAGCATTCTTATCGACGCATTAGCGACAAAACAAAAGAAAGGGGCGGGGCTAGTTTATTATGGAAGAACCGTATTTTCACATGTTTTTTTTATTGCAATGAATGGCGAGACGAGCATGCCGTTCGCCTGATGGTAAGCTATCGCTTACCATCAGGCTACGACTATACGATACGACTGCTCATAAACAGTAGTAAAACCAAACAACCCCTTGAATTACAAAGCAATGTTTGGAATTCTACTGCGCTCGCCATCCTCAGACATAAGATCATAAGTCTCAATATGTCAACTGCTACCTTTCGGTACGAAGCCGGGTGATAGTTTTAGGGCCTACAAACACAATGCAATTAAAAATTTTGCAAAGGAACGCGACATTTTTTGCGATTTTTTTAATATTATCGTATTTGGGTGGTGAATCCATAGTTTTTCCTAAAATCATAATTTAAACCCTTGCGTACCATTGCGTTTTTAAAAATAAACTCTATAATTTTAGACAAATCAATGTATTTGCCACCCAAATACGACAATAGGAAAAAAAAACTTGTTGCTGTTATTGTAAAATTTTTAGTTGCATTGAGTCTGAAGTCTCTAAAACTACCACACGGCTTCGTTTTCGATAGCTGTCTTGATATACTCTGTATATTAGTAGGTACTAGCTAATCCTGAATGTGCAAATGCCACTTTGTTGTCAGTCATGACTTAGCATCAATGGATAGGCTTGTTTCGAGGCGGTCCTACCGTATCACAGGACCGACGGGAAGCGACAGCTTTGCCGTCGCGTTTCGTTCGGTGAGTGGGATTGCTGGATGCCCAATAGCACTTCCCTCTTCCCATCGTTATTCTTTTATTTCCTTTTTTTGCTCTCCTCCCGATTTCACGGGCCGGCAACACATCCATGATCCAGGCGTTATGGATGTTCATGGGCGGCAGTGATCACTAAATATAAGGTGAGAAGTTTGAAAAAATTGTCACTAACCTGCGCGACGTGTAAACGTAGAATATGGCCCGAAACATACTTCTGAAATGCCACGCTACTCGATCCGACGCGACACATGCTGAATCAATTACTATTATAGATGACCAGAACTACACTATCAACACGCCACGCAACGCAGCATTGCGTTTTGGTAGTGTGGTCCTGGTCATAAAAATACTACGATTTGACAGCCTCAGTGGCGCAGTTGGTTAGACGCCGCCTGTGAAACGACAGGCCGCGGGTTCGATCCCCGCACCGAGAGAAATGTTTGTGTGGCCAATATTTCTTCCGGGTCTGGGTGTTTGTGAGACCGAAAAGTCTCTCGTAGTTCCTGATACCCACGACACCAGACTCAATCTTAGTGTGGGGTCAGGACTATCTATGTGACTGTTGGGGTGTTATTTATTTATTTGATTTGTCTTAACACGCGTAGTAGTATGTTTCCGCCTTAACTGTAGGCATAATCTAAGTATATCATCTGTTTTATGTATTTGGGTATTCTTTTGTTGGAAGATTTTATTTTTAACCATTTTTCTATTTATAGCTTTACCCTACTACTGTAACTAATTTTAAATAAAATTTAGATTAGATACGATACTATTTCTTCTATTTCTGGGTATACGAGTATATGAATAAGGAATGTGTTAAGATATATGTAGCTTTAAAGTCTTGCCTACTATTTTGGGTTTTCCCTTCAAAATCGGGGAAATCCGTCATTCCTCAATATTTCATAGAAATTATTACTTGTTTAAAGGATCCTCGTCATGTTATTGTTCATTGGTGGAAGAAAATAATTTATTAGCTTTGCGATCTTAAATTTATTTTACACTACACGGTTTTCTGGCTGTTCCGTCATATTGGCGAAGTCAGGGGTAGTAAACTTATTTAGAATAGGTACCTAAATCCATTTTTACTAATCATGAAACCTTAAGGTAAGTAATGATAGTCATTGAAGTTAAGTATTTTGTCATTGGTTTCTCAGATATACGCGAATGTTACACATTGAAATGAAACTATTATTTACAACAAAACAATTTAAAAACGAAGGTGATAGTTTTCAGATAAGACTTCAGACACAACTCAACTAAAAATTTTGCAAAAAAAAAAGCGGCGAATGTTTTTGTTATATTTTTTCAATTTTTTTTTTTACTCTGGCCCGGCATAGTGGCCGCATTGCATCTATTGTCGTATTTGCGTGGAAATTCATAGTTTTTCCTGAAATAATAATGTATACCCTTTTATTTTGAACGACGATATGGTACACTGTGGTTTAAATTAGTATTTTAGCAAAAACTATGGATTCACCACTCAATCACGATGATATTTAAAAATTAACAAAAAAAAAAGTAATGTTTCTTTACGGGATTTTTAGTTGCATTGTGACCGTAGTCACTAAAACCACCCAGCTTCGTTTTCGTTAGCAGTCTTGATATACCTCATACAACAGGGCCTCTTAACACTGTAAACTTTATTTTTTTCACTTAACTTTGGTATAAAAAGGGAGCGTGACACTTGTTTTTCACTTAAAAAAAACAAATGAATTTTCAAGCTTATTTTAACCTATTGGCTATTCGTAACAACTTCCTCCTTGCGTCGTGCTCCTCAATATTGAGGGTCGTGACCTTCCTTATGCATCGTTTTCAACAACTTACTCATTCCCTAAATTGAATTTGAAACAAAAGAGATGCCATTTTAACATGCCAATTCTCAGACTTTTCTCTCTCACTCAGACAAAAACTGTATTGACGGCATTAGACACCCCGGCTTTACCTACTTTAGAGTTACTGGTGATATCACACAATAGCAATATTACCTAATACTTATATCAAGAAAATCAATTTACATACTTTTATGTGCAACAAGGTTATAAATGTAGCATTAGTTAATGTAAATAATTTAATTAAAAAATAACTGCCCTTGAACTTAGAACGAAACAGGAAAAAAAACGCGCTTGTACGCGTGTAATACTAACAATGAGAAAAAAAAAACTGAAAAAATACTGCAAACTGCAAAATAAAATATTTTATGTCAATATTTTTTGCTTATGCATATTTATTTATTTGTATAACCAACGATTCATATTTTACACGTGTTATTACGTAAAACATATATTGAATTCGTCTGGAATTTACGTGTAAAAAAAAACCTCTAAAAACCAAAAAATAATAAAGAGACTGTCCCGCCCTCACACCCACCACTGTAACTCCTGTAAGCCAGGATCAACAGTGGCACACAATGTAATGACACCGAGCATTGAAGCTCGGCGAGTCTCCGGGAATGTCTAACTTGTCTTTAACTCGCAACGAAATTAATCAGAAAGTTAAATCAATAGGAGGAGTTGGAAATAAATTATTGTCCACTTCCCTCCGATCCCTTATCAGCCCTATCAGCCCATACGGGAGATCCATAACAAATACATCCTAAGTAAGTTGCTCCATAGATTGTTTTTAGTGTATTGAATGATAACCCCCACGTTGATTTTGATATTCTTGTCAAAGCAAAAAAGTTCCTTTTCGACGTTTCCCCGACGTTTTTAATATGTTCAAGAAAGGAAAAAATATTTTCGAAAATTAATCCACGATAAACCGAATCTTTTTTCTTAACAGTGATATTATTAAATTTAATTCGCGGCGATGATTTTAAACTTCATTTTAGAAGTAATTGGAACGTTTTATGTGGTGCAAAATTTAAGCGTTTTCGATGGCCCCAATCACATATTAATTTTAAACTCGCATCTGCCATATTTTCTAGTCCCGATCTACTGTTTGACTCTATTAGCTAGAGGCCATCGTCCGCATATCCGGTTAAAGAACACCCTGACGGTAAGGGAATGGCAAGAAAATCGTCGAAGCCTAAATTCCACAAATAAGGACCTAAGACCGAGCCTTGTGGACAACCCATCGTCAGTAGTTTCGACACGGCATAGTGTCCAAGTTTAAGTTTGGTTGTTCCGAGCGAGAAATACGGGTAAATAAGTGAATATACATTTTTAAAGCAACCTCGCAATTTCAACTTAAGAACTTAAGCAGCATTGGCCACCAAAAGCACTGGAGATGTCCAGGAAAATACCGAGTACATATTTGCGCGCCGATGTACTTACCGCTCTTCTAACCGAAATTGCCGCATCGATAAAATAATAACTACCATTGCAAAGGAAAAAATATATATTGATTTCATGGAACTTGTTCATGGTGATAATTTGGTTAATGACTTGACTAGCCAACAAATCAAAATATATGCGTAACATATTGAAGGCGGGTCGCCAAGTCCGAAACATATAGATATTTAAATTAATATAAGGCATGGGTTCTACATGTTTGGTACATGTATGTTTTGAAGTCGGATTTTATTTTTTTTATTACAAATTTTAGTTATTTTTATCTTTTTAGTGTTGATAGGAATTCAAATGAAAAAGACTTGGTCCCCACAAGGAATATGTTCTTTCTGATGACAATGAACAATCGGCTAAAAGCTGCCGAAGTGTATTGGAGTATTCACATGCAGTATAGTATGATAGTCAATCACCACGCACTAAAACGGTGAAGGAAAACATCGTGAGGACACTTGCATACCATAGCGGTTTAAATGAATTTCTATGGTATGTAAGTCCGCCAACCAGCACTAGGCCAGCGTGGTGGACTATATGGCCTAACCACTCTCAATCGTTACTGTCGATTGTAGAGTAGGCCCGTGCCCTGCAGTGGGACGTATATGGGCTGATACAGATACAGAAAGTAAATATTAAAAGGGGGCTCCCATACATCAAACGTATTTTTTAAGCAATTTTTAGGTCGATCTTTATAAACAGGAACAAACGTGCTTAGGATATCTTATAGATGATGGTACGGAACCCTTCGTGCGCGAGTCCGACTCGCACTTGGCGGGTTTTTTATGGATTTCAAGCTTTTATGGAGTATCAACCTTGTATTGCTTTATCTTACCTTTTCATTATTCTCCCTTGATTCTGACTATTATTACTTAGAAATACAAAAATAAAACTAAAATATGTTTTGACATATTATTAACTTAAGTGTTAAATTACAGATTTTGGCAAACGTATGATGAACGCAAATCAATGTAAACAATTGTTGGTGAACCTTATTAAGTAAATAAATGATACCATACCATTTGTACCACAAACAGGGTATATCAAGATTGTGACCGAAATCGAAGCCAAGTGGCAATTTTAGTGAGTACAGACACAATGAATATTTTTGTGTTTGGGTGTTTGGGTGGTACATCCATAGTTTTTGCTAAAATAATTACTTAAACCCTTGCTTACCATAGCGTCTTTAAAAATAAAAGGTTGTAAATTTATTTTAGGAAAAACTATGTATTACGCCAGTAGGAAAAAGTGCCAAACGTGGAATGCTCCCATGGGTGCTAAAAATATTACGGATTTTTTGAACATTGCTTGAAAACGATAAGTTTTGTCGAAAATAAAGCTAAGACAAAAATTGTAGATCATAAAATTATCTACAAAAATGTACATATGCACCTATAAACCTTATACTTTTTCCTAAGACAAGTCATTATAAATTTTAACATTTTTCGGAAAAATAAAGTATATTTGTCCTAGCTGTTTATGCAGTAACATGGGAAAACAAACTGAACATATAAGAAAATATGCTGAATACGAGACTCATACATAGAAGAGTTTGCCCAGGATTACGTTATATTTGACAAGCCCCAAATCCACGGTAAAGAACACAATTTTTGACCACGAAGTTTCGCGAGGCTAGTGGACTTAAAAATATCCAAATTTCAGTGGAGAACATCGTTGGAAGCTTGGACAAACGTTGAATCCAATTCTAAATTTAATTAAATCGGATCCTAAAAGGCCAGCTGCCAGACCTCAAGGCACATCATCATCATCATCATCAGCCTATTCGCGTCCACTACTGGCCTCTCCTATGGCACGCCACTGGGCTCGATCTTCAGCCCAAGTGCCCCAAGGCACTTCGCGTAGATTGAATCACAAATAATTGTAAATTAACTTTTTAGTTTTATGTTGACATAAATATATGGAAAGCGTGTAAAGTGTAAGTGGTGCACGCGCACCAGTACATCTCTAGTGGAGCGTTACTAAAAGTAGTCGTCGCTCCTCTCATACGTAGACATCCTAGGTCTCTTGGCCGGCCAAGAGAAATAACGTCATTTTTTTGCGTTCACACAGTCCGTACCAAACGGACTATACCCCAAGGAACGGTACCGTATTTACGGGAATAGGCTACAACATAAGACAACAATCCTGGACCTGTTGCCACAACGCGGGACCACTGTAATCACAGAGGGCCCGTGTTCGTGATGATCTTCGTAGATAGTCGTCACTCACAACGATTTTGAAAATGCTTGCTTGTATTACGACAGAAAGTTGAATAAAAATAAAGATCATATTATTATATTTATCGCAATTTCCACGGAATTTTTTTTTAAACTCCGACGGTACTAAAGGGCCTATCCTTAGTTTTTAAATCAATGGGTAGTACCTATGCATATCCTATGTGCATTGTAACTGTCACTGAGCGGATGTCTAATACATATGTATGTAGCTCTGCCCCAAACCACAAAAGCTGTAAAGTAATACAAATTTAAAAATATAAAATTCGTGAAATTAATTTTATTTCAATTCGCATAAATCTAAGAAACCATTAAAGTAACAGATTACTAGGTAAAGGTAAGATTTACTGATGACAGCTATGGAGTTTTTGTGCATGACCCAAATATATAAGGGTAGCCTTACCTATCATACACATTGCACCTATATTCAAAATCAGGACATCTTATTAACCGATTCTTAAAACGAGGTGCTTAGTTAGGGTGAAATTCCCATATTATCTAACGTTAAATATCTAAACTCGTTAACTTGTAAAATTTATAGTTATAACTTCATTTTATGTTGATACTCCAACTGTGTTTTGTCATGTACCTAATACCTAATTACCTATCAAAAACAATTGTTCAACTAGTGGACGAGGCGATGGACGCTTGGCAGTTGGCTCCAACAAATATTAGCATTATTTCCAAAAGTATAGATCAAAAATTGTTTTGATACTCTCTTATTAATTTGGACACGCATCCAACGGCTTCCTATTGGTTTTAATGGGTGAGGAAAAATAATACACATTTACCTTCACTTCTATGGGGTTCTCTGCTTACTACGGGACCCGAAAAATATCAAACAAAAAGTAAATATTTATTCAGGCTTCAATGACACTGTTGCCATATAAAACAATGAAACGGATGTTCAATATTAGTGAGTAGATGTATTTATGCAGGATTATGCAGTAAAATGGTGATTTTTTTTAACAGTGCGTCGGTATTTTAAAAAATCCTTAAAATGTATAATTTAAAAAGAAGACAGTGGGTGTATTGTTAATTTTTCAACCGTCGTTAAAGCAACGTTTTTGCAAGTGATTGTTTGGTTATGGACATCCAAGAATTTACCTTTAAATCCATTTTAAAGTTTAATATAACTGGGAGACATCACGGGACACTATGAAGGATTGATCGACAGACGACATGCGAGGTCAGTGAGCGATATATATAATAAACCATTAAAATAAACACATTATTTCATATTCGATTCCGGCGTAAGTTGTGCGCGCGCTCCAGTACATTCCTAGTGGGGCGTTACTCAAAATAGTCATCGCTCGCAACGATTTTGAAAATTAGTTTAATAATTTATATGAATATTAATATTATAATTTTTTATCATCGCTTAGACGAAATCTATTACATTAAGTTAATTTAATATTAAGCGCGATTTTTACAGTAACTCCAAATGAATGGCCTTTCCCTAGTTTTTTAATTACTAAATGGAACTGAATATTTTAGGGTGAGTGAATGTTTGTAATTTCTACACATTACAATTACACAAAGAGTATAAAAGATTTATTCTAGCTCTTACCGCATGTATCATTCTTTTTTATGAAATAATATTCAGATCCTGAATATTTAAGCCGTGTAAAAATCAATAATAGCTTTGGCAAGTATTAGCATTTAACATTTCACAGACACAGGAAATAGCAGTATAATCTAAATAGATACATATATCCGTTATTATGTATCTATTTCAAAATTAAACTATATTTTTTGAACTGTGAACAATTTATCTACATCCTTGCCCTACTACATATACTAGTCTACATACTTTAGATATTTTTATTTCTATTCTTATTTGAATATAAATGTGTTTGGATATGCCGATTGGCGATTAGGCTATTTTCGTATCAAAATTCCTGTTTATGAAAGAAACGTGAACGGATCGGTTACACGTGTCGTTTTTTCTTACAGTCTTCGAAGTTACTAGGGGATCACATGATAGCGGATATTATCTCGGAAAAAAAAGCATCTTACATAAAAACAGTCTCTTAAATTGATAACGCAAATAATTTGATAATATACAAACCTACCAAAGCTGTGACCTTCTGTCTTTTACACACGTGTAATGTATGTCATGTTAAAAAAAAGCAACATGCAGTCGAATTGAGAACCTCCTCCTTTTCTTAAAGTCGGTTTAAAATTGAGTAAAATTGGGTATAAAATAAAATAAAAAAAAGTATTTTGTTCGACAAAGTTAACAATGATGCCGGAATAAGTAAATTATTATTTTACAAATATTTTTTATAAGAGATGCGAATCCTTGTTGCTAAGACGCTTTTATAAAATTATATGCGCCCGTTCCACTGGTTTTATCTTCATGAATACGTTCTTGTTCTCGTGACCATAGTGGAAATATGCACGAATTTTATTGTCGAAATTCCTATAGTAGCATACTACCAGTAGTATCCATTTTAATTTGGTGAGCATTGCATTACTTAGCACTATTGTTGTTTCGGTTTGAAGGACATTATAGTCAGAATCATAACTGGACATACTTATGTCTCAGGATGGCGAGCAAAGTTGGAATACCAAGCATGGTTTGTTATTCATGGTGTTGTTTGGTTTTGCTACTGTAAATGAGCGTCTCGCTTGCTATCAGGCGAATGACATGTTCATCTCGCTATTTATTATTATAATAAAAAAAGCTAAACTCTTGTCAGCCAGGATCAATAGCAGCATGTAAACAATTGACTAGAGACACTAGCTTGTCTGGAACCCGGAACGAAATTGATTAGTCAGGAAAGCAATTAATTACTAAGCTATAAGTAAGTAAGCGAAGCTATAAGTTTTTGGCATGCATCCTCATTACCGCCTCTTTACCACAACGCAGATGAAGGATTTCAACGCGTATCTTTTTTTATAGAATTCCATCATTAGATTATTAAATGTTACGTCGATAAACTACTTCTGGGCTGGATTTTTTTGTTAAATTTGCGTCATAAGCGGTTGTTGCCACCCCAGTTGCTTGTTAGTTCCACTCAGTCATGTCCATTCATTCTATCGATGTTCGATTACAACTTTAGATATTATGGAAGTAATATTAATATCGTGATTGAAAACCGTTGCTACGGTAAGGAAATGCTATATTTTTCGCCATTTTACTATAATGTATTATAATAATTATATTTACATAATATTTATAATACATTAAATTCGGAACCTCTCATAATATGTATGTTAATATTCCAATATTTTATACACGCCCCGTATATTTCAACAAAAAATAATCGATAAAAATGTAATGACTTTCACAAGGTTAATTTTGATAAAAATAATTGCACTTCATACGGATAACACAATACTAAGTGCAACACAATAACAAGACGGCGCGGCGCGGCGGTTGAATTTGTTTGGAGCGTTAATGCCATTCCTATTGGATAATGCGCAAATTCGCAATTCCGCCTATGCGTGTGGTTGGCGATTTGCGATCTCCCCTCTCATTTCAAGCCAGCAAGCAGAGTGAAGTCGGTTGATATTGTATTATCTACTCTCAATAAATAATCTTTATCAATTTCGGTGGTATTGGAATGTATTTATGTTGAAAAAGAGTTTAGTGGTGGGGTGGACGGCAAAAATGGCCGACAATGTATTTATTGGCATTCGGATTCATTCGGCAGTAGGATTTGGAGATCCTTATTAATTTATTGTCAATATTGCCAGGTCTCATCATGTTTTTTTGTTGTAATAATGGAAATCTGGCATGTACCCGGTACTGTGCGTCTTTGATTATAGACAAGTGTATAATCAAAGTTGCGCGTATTGGTGAGGGCAAAATTTTGCATTGTTTTTTCTTTACTCCTACTTGCAACCATTACCCTCGGCAGTTACATTCATTTAGCGCATGAATAGAGGTCGAGCTCTAACCGACTACAGTACCAACTTTAAGTCGGCTATCTGTGGGCCAGTGGTCTAGTAAGACCTGTAGCATGACGCTGGAATTTTCTACAGTACACTCTAGTGGTACAGTGGCTTTACTGACTAAAATCTGTAATAATTTGGTACATATACCTAATTCATCATTTTATAAAGAAAAAAAAGTGTGCGAAATAGAATACTGAAAAAATTAAAATTGTAACAAAAACAACATGGAATATAAATAAATTATGCCAGTATATGAGCACGTATACTCGGGCGGGGCCTATTTGGCTACAAACATACGCCGCCCAGTGAGAAATGAAAATTCTAATTTTTGCTTGCGACCCATCGTGCATCGAATCTTCAAGAATCGCTTACATAACTCATATTATACCTGTATCTATGTAAGCTCATATTGAGCACGGCACTCTTCTACTGCCGAGAGTTTGGTTGAGTAGGATTAGGCCGTAGACCTCCAGGTAGGCCTAGTGATGGAAATGTTTTCATGGTCAAGTTGAAAAGAATTTCAAGCTCCTTTCTGTACCCTGGAGGAGGCCGAAAAGGGTATGTCAGTGTTACTGGCCTACCAGTCCGGCACACTATGGATATTGCGGCCGAGTCGGGTCCCTAACAAGAACCTACGACATCATACTGACTAAAAACCCCCGGTGGCCATTGCGCGCATTTTAGGCGGAACTGGATCTCTCAAGGTGAGAAGCGCCCCGATTGCTATCCGATCATCGCCCGGCGAAGAACCAGGAGGCAGGCTGGTGTCTCAAGTATGGACGCCCCTTTAAGATGTTATGGGCGTCCGCGAAAGATGCGTGACAGATGTTCATGGGTAGTGCCAATTATCACCAGGTGACCTGTTTGCTCGTTTGCCGGACTTATTGAATGAAAAAAAGGATTACAAATTATGTATAGAATCCACCTTATATTAAATGTCTTATATGTAAAAGTTCATAGCACAAGACTACTAAAGTCATCATTTACAAATGCTACTGAGAGTTGCAACATGCATCCATAACTTATCTTAATGCAGAGGATTTAGATAATATCTCGAAGTTATAAATAACCAAAAATATTTACAATGCTGATTACTGATTGGTAAAACTGACAACTAACTAGAACAATATATCACCAAAATGATCAAATTAATTACTTATAATGTATGGATTTATCTATATTAACATATATTTGCAGAAGATTAGTTTAATCATTATCATTTAGATATGCCAATGCGCTTCATAATGTGCCCGTTTGAATAATTACAAATCTAGAATTACGATCGTCTAAATAATTGTGAATAATTCGACAGTCTCTGTGACAGTTAGGAGCTCACTGTAAAATGAGAGGCCGTGGGTACGATTCTCAAAAGGTGGCATTTTTTTTTATCCGGCAAACGAGCAAACAGGGCACCTGATGGTAAGTGATCACTGCCACCCATGAACAACCATAACGCTTTGATCATGTATGTGTGGCCGGCCCATCAAACCGGGAGTGGAGCGTGTAGGAAGAATGATGGGAAGATGCCCAATACCCCTTGATATTGGGCATCCAGCATTTTCAAAGATTCCAGGCATGTTGTGTGATCCACAAGTATTTGTTTCCAGTCTGAGTGTTTGTGACTTTTGAATCTGAGACTCTGGTCTGATACCTACAACACAAAACGTTTAATGTTTGTGTATGTGAATTTTGGGTGCATTTATTTATCAATATTTATTCTTGGTTCCCCTGCGCAAGTATTAAAAATTGCGTGCCAACATATGTCTATTTTTTTACTGGGTGTTAATTAGATTCTCAAACTAAATCTATTGAGGATTGAGGCCGAATAATATCTGCGCATATTGTCTCCGAGCGCTTTAAGAAACTCCTTTCGAAGTCAGTTAGCTCAGGGATAAACCTCTGGACTCTGGTGCCCGACCGGTGACAAAATAATCATCGCAGAAACAGAATGGGCAAATGTTAGGTGGCCGGTAGTGCGGGCTTTATATTTGAAGATTTGCAAATATTTTCAACATCGTGCCTAAAAATCACACATGCATAGATATTGATTAAAGTTAATGCGAATATATCAACTTAATAACAGATTTCCTTTTAATTTTAGACGATTGTATAAAATACTGAATGAAGAACTCATGTAAAAAATAAACATTACGATGTTTCCGTTTAACATGAGGTATCTAATATTTTCAAATTGTCGCTAAATTGCAGTCGTCATCTATTAAAATATAAAATAATATGTATAAATTCGTTCGTATCGGATGCATCGCGTCAAACGGATCGCAGTAAACTTTGTAGGTATAGGAAATTATTCGAGAGCGTCCGAATCTGTCCGAAATCGATGCTGATATAGTGTTTAATGCGATGCGACCGATATGTACGATCCGGAAATGTAGACGCCTGCCTTTATTCGTTATTATTCGTATACATAGAAATGGCGCATTCGGTGCAGCTGGCAATAATTTAATACATCATTTTCACATACATTAACATATTATATTTAGATAAATGCCGAACCCCGCAGTACCAGTTGATCTTCCATTTTTAGATGTCTAGATGCATCGACCTTTGTGTTTTAGTGTTTTTTTTTTTCAAATTAATACTGATTTTTAGCGTATGCGGTATGAGTCGATAAGTTTCAAATAAGGCCATCTCCACTTGGCACAAATTTTTGGATTTAACGTAAATTCAAAAGAGAAACATACTTATTTATGAACACATTTATCAGCTTTGTTTGTATATCTCACTGTCCAACAATAAATTCTTCTATCTTTCTTTCTTACTTTTAAAAAGTCTCTTTATTCGAATTAACCCAATTCCACTCTAAAAATGGTACAAATTCGACCGCTATTTCATAAGTTACTTCAAACTTGGCCATATCCGAATGCGTCTTTAAAAAAAACGCGCCATATCCATAATAACCAATCACAACGCAGTATTAGTCAATCTAATTCATCCAAATCCAACACCAACTAATCAAATTCATCCAAATCCCGTAGGTTCAAATCAAACCATTATGTCAAAAAAAGTAGCGCATTTATAAGTATGGGAGTTTGGTAATATACATTATACATTCAAATATCATAACGGATATATTATAATAAGTATGTAAATAGCCATTGATTTGATAATAATTGATATGCTTCTTTTCTGACTTTTGTGTTATGATGGATTTAGCCACATTTGAAAAACGACTCTGTACAGAAAAATTTTGATTTGTTGCAAAGAAGTAGGTAACTAACTATTTATTTTTATAAGGTTGAGATTTCTAAACCGAATCCATTTTTTAATGTTTACGCAGACGCTTTTTAAACCTACATACAATAAGTCATTATCTGTAGGTGTAAACGAGTGATCTCAGGTGTATAATTACTAGCTGAACCCGCGACTTCGTCCGCGTGGAATTTAACAAAAACTTTATTTTTCTAAAATAAAAGATTTTTTCTAAAATAAATGTAGCCTAAGTTACTCCTTATTATATCAGCTACCTGACAATAAAAGTCCCGGCAAAATCGGTCCAGCCATTTCAGAGATTAGCCCGAACAAACAGACAGACAGACAAACAGACAAAAAAAATTCTAAGGTCATTTTCGTTATAGGTATCGTGTATACAACGATATGTAGTTGTACATTTTTTTTATTTTCACTTTACAAACAGACACTTCAATTTTATTTATATGTATCATGTATGTATCATTATTGTATTAGTATCATTATTGTGGTTTGAGTTAATAACTTTTTTATTGATACGTTCCCGGTGACGCCAGGATGAGAGTAAACGGTTTTGTTATTTACAGAACTGGTAATGAATTAAAAGTCGCGATGACGTATATGCAAAATTTTGCCGTTACAAAATATTATTAGGAGCTTGAACAGTAGGTACCCTTGAAAGTGAACATATTCGTAATCACAATCAAATCGAGACATTGTATCTAAATATCTTTGTGATATAATTTATGCACATTATATTATATATATTTTTAAATCAAAACCTTTTTTAAGATGTGACATTATATCGTCGCGTCGGTTTCGAAATCTTAAATTAGAACTCGTAGCTCTGGTTTAGCGTCAAATCTCGTGGCGTGCGGTTAAGGTGGCGACACAATGAGAATGAAAAAAATATTTCGAAATTATTTGTTATATTTAGGCTGCCTTTATGCAACCCTAATGACAATTGATAGACGGACGGATAAAATTAGCAGGTTTTGTAGCACATCGTATTTTGTCAACAAAGCAGATATGTGGTACTTCTGCAGACATCGTTTTGGAATGTTTAGCGTATCTTCTCCAAAGTCGGGCATTTTAAAAGACTTGCGCCCGAATACTGGAACGCCATTCAAATAATAAGTTGCTCTTAACAGAGCACGGCCCACTTAACCAGTACATTTTAGGGGGATTAACGTAGTTAAGCGCAATTTATATTTAAGTTGCGTTCCAGTATTCGGGCGTTAGACTCATCTTCGGTCCATAAGCCTGCATGTTAATGAGTAGTTGTAAGTTGTAATAGCTATCATCTTATCGCACGCTTGTGAAGTTGTCGTCTGTCAATGTTATTCATATTATAAGTCCAAATAAAGAAATTCTATAATGTCGCACTTTTATAATACATTGTCACGTGACACCAATCGGCTCGCCTTAAGTGCCCCTTGAGGCACATTGTGATTCGAAAGGTTTCCATAACGATTCACGGATCCGATTTCACATGACTCGGCCAAAACTTAACGCGAAAACGATTTTTTATTTAAGTTCTTTCATTATTAAGTAATAAAACTTTGTCGTAGGTTGTTAATGCTATTGTTAAAATGAGACCGATCTGGTACTGTTGCCACACAGAGGACCGACGTGATCGTTGATGTAACAGTTTTACTGCTGCGTTTCGTTCGGAGATCAAGATTGCCGGCAAACCAAAAGATTTTGGTAGGATACGAATATCAGCTAGGATTACGACCATCCTTAAAAGTGATTAAGAATCTATCATATGCCATATATCATAACATCTTATGTCTTAGGATGGCGAGCGCAGTGGAAGGCCAAGCATTGCTTTTTCATTCATGATGTTGTTTGGTTTTGCTACTTTCCATGAGCGGTGGTGTAATGACATGTTCGTTTCGCCATAGCAATAAAAAAAAGATTTATCCTGGCTCAGTCTTGGTATTCGAGACATATTCTGGCCCGGTTATTTGTATTGACCGGTAAAAGACAGTTCTCTCAATTCGGTGGTTGTTCTAACTGGACTGTACCATTAGGTGCGATGCGGTCACATTGTCACATTCACACAAAAAACTTAAACCTAACCTCACCATTACCTAAGCATCTGAAATATTTATTTAAGTAATAACATTGTCGAATATTCAGTGATGCCATTTAAAAAAACACATACATTAAATTACTATTTAACGACTTTACTTTGACCTTCACATGAGATATTAAAAGGTTTTCTAAATAACATTTGCAGTAAAAATTATTAAAATAAAAATGACTTTTATTGATCATATTTTTATGAATCATAATAATCGCTCACACCTGATCTTTAGCGCTAATACGAATATTAGTTCGTTATATAACCTTAAGATCACATTTATAATATTACTTCTGCGCTGTACATACCCAGTCCACGGCAAGATACAAAATTATTGAATGCAGTAGGTAAATTGCAAATTGCAATGCGTTGACAAACCAAAAGTTTTTAAAGTCGTATTAACATTATGTATTTAATATACAAAGCCTGTAAACATTTAAATTAATAGTTGTATACGTCTGTTGTATCCGAAATTAATATTTTATTGTGGCTTGGCCTTTTACCAGCCAAATATTATTGAGGTATTAATATTTTAGAAATATGTACAAGGCAAGCAAAAAACCTTAGCTGTACTTGGTAGTGTATACATGGCTGTATAAGCGTAATTTCGAGGGTAGTGCCCACAGTACACAATATTAGAAATTCGTCATTATAACCTACAAATGTAACGTTTGAGTACAATCTACCTAGAACTGGTTTCAAGCATCCCATAATAAAAAAGTCTAGAACATCTCTCGTCGGTAGAATCTCTTCCCTTCTCTCTTCTTCTTCTTTCATCTTCCCTGGACACACTGCAATTATCTGTAGATGCACTGATTTCATTTTGTCATGCATTTTAAAAATTAAAACATTTCATCCTATTCTAATTCGTGCTATCTGATGCAGGCCTTATTTCACATCATTGGATTAATAAAGATACAACTAAGAAGAAACCCAAAACCCAGGAGTCATGGTTACGTCTGGCCATGAATAAAAAAACATTGACAAAACAATAGCGTAATAAATTGAGTAATCACAGTACGCAACCGGCCTAACAATGTTAACCAAAAATTTTCCGCTAGCGCGCGGGCCTCCACGCGGACCTTTGGAAAAAAAATACAAAAAGGTCAAGTTATAAAAAGTGAAGTGACGCAACGAACTACCGATACGAAAGTATCGTTTTATTTTTTACCTGGCTTCGTTTCAGGGCCGTCTTTTTGTTTGATTGGTTCTAGCGTAATTCGAAAATGTTGCACAACTGTTTTGCTTAGGGTTTTGGTACACGAGCGACTGAAAAATTAACAATAATTTTATGATAAATTTATGATCGATCTTTAAACCGCCTCAGTATTCATTAAAAAATAAAAGTAGTTAAAGTACGTCAGTTGGTTTAAAAAAACTCGATCCCATCAAAAACAGAACTTGTAAAAAGAACCAAGTCTCGTAACTCAATTCTTCTACCGTAAAACGTTGTGAGATCCAAGTAAAACCAAGTCGGTTAATTAAATCAGTCCCTACTTAAGAGACTGTGTCTTGTGAAATGTCTTACGTTATTACGTCATTAGCTAACTTAACAACATAATATAGTGAACATATCAATATTAAAAATATTTTATGTTTTAAATAAAATAGATTGATTTGGCCATCGCACTAAATAATCTTATTTAAAATAATATGTATTACTTGTGAGATACATTGTGTTTTCATGCGATGGCCAGGTCAACCTATTTTTATCTATGTATATCCTATCTCCCCGTATTTTGAAAGAGTCAACAACTATATTTGAATTCCTTACCCCATGGGAATATTATATTTTTCGTAATAAAAGTCTCTAAGTTTCTCAGGGTGTCAGCTACTTCCACACCAAATTTCATCTCTGAGATTAGCGTGCACAACCACACATTTTTTTAATTCTTAAATTAAAACAGAAATATACTCTAACAGCACTTGTTATGCAAGTTCATACAGTCTCCCTTTAATATATTTTTTCTCAAATATCTTCACAGTACAGACATCGATCATTTAAAAATTATTTAATGTCACGAATATAGCTAAGGTAAAGTTGGTTTTATATTCTACTAAGTGTTATCCAGGCCACTGAAAGGATTCGCTTTATAATACTCTATTTGCCGTTACGCTTGTTCTTTGCCATGCTCGATTGTACTCGTAAAACCATTGGCTCCCATATTTATTTGACATCAAGCCAGCGCTTTTTTGGTCGACCTTGAGGTCTCGGGCCAACTAAATTGGAGCTAGACATTATGATGACAATGTACTCGTGTGGGTATTGAAACATGGACAAGCACCGCAATGTATATTTCTTCCGCCAAACAGTTATATTTTTTTTTTTTTTTTTAATGTTGTGTTATGGCGAATGCCGTAATACATCATTTCAATAACGATCTAGCCTTATGACTAATAAGTTATTTAAATTTAACCTAAACTTCTAAAGAGACTACGACTAAGAATATGTCCAATAACACGTTTCTTATTGTCTCTATTAAGGGGAAGACACAATGTTCACGTGTTCTTTTGCACTAGCACTCACTGCACTATGTTTCACTAACTGTTCAGCACTAACTCGAAAGGTTTTGTCCTTTTCAGTCTTCTCACTAAGTCCGTGTTATCGAGGAGCTGGATAGCCTCGATGTTCACGTGATGGTGAAGCCTGTGTTCGTGAGCTTCGGCATACTTTTTTACAATATTTCTAACGAAGTCTACCTTGAGGTCCCGATGAAGATCTTCATTTCTTACGTACCATGGAGCGTTTGCTATATTCCGCAGTACTTTGTTTTGAAATCGCTGTATTATTTGCATATTGGTTGGTTTGGTACATCCCCACAACTGTATACCATAAGTCCATACAGGCATAAGGACTTGTTTGTATAAAAGTATTTTGTTATGTACTGACAACGAAGAGTGTTTACCAAGTAGCCAATACATATTCCTGTAGCGAATTTATAGCTCGTCGCGTTTCTTTTTGACGTGTGCTTTCCAGCGAAGCTTTGCGTCCAGAGTCATGCCAAGGTATTTAGCCGTATTTTCATATGGTATAGTTTTACCGTTAATGAACACAGGCTCATGCTTTGGCTTTTTGTTGGTGAAGTCAATATGAACTGATTTTGATTCATTTATTTTCAAACGCCATTTTTCAGTCCAATTGGAGATGATATTGACAGCTGTTTGCACTTTATCTACTGCTTCTTTGTGAGTCGATCCTGTGGCTAAAATTGCCGTATCGTCTGCGAAAGTTGCAATGGCATTATTTTCTAATTTAGGAATATCACAGGTGTATAATAAGTACAGAACCGGACCTAGTACACTTCCCTGCGGTACTCCAGCTTCTATATGCTTCATTTCTGAATAAGAATCTTCATGTTTGATACGAAACATTCTATCAGAAATGTAAGATTCCAGTATGTCTGAGAACTGCTTGGGCAGCATTTTTCTAAGTTTGTAAATGAGGCCGTGGTGCCAAACCTTATCAAATGCTTGTGCCACGTCTAGGAATACCGTTGCGCAAACTTTTTTCTCTTCTAGAGCCTTTTCAATTAAATTAGTTATCCGGTGGACTTGGTCTATTGTTGAATGTTTTTCTCTAAAACCGAATTGATAGTCTGGGATTAATTTCCGCTCTTCTATAACAGGCTTAAGCCTTTTCAAAAGTATTTTTTCATATAGCTTAGCCATTACTGGCAACAAGGAAATTGGCCTGTAAGATTTCACATCATGAGGAGGTTTACCAGGCTTGGGTATCATAATCACTTCAGCAAATTTCCAAACGTCAGGTACATATTTTAGTCTGAACGATGCATTTATCAAAGTAGTCAGTTTAACAACTGCTTTGCGCGGTAGATTGATCAGTATTTCTCCTGTAATCAGATCGTAACCCGGAGATTTCTTTTGATTTATTTTTTTAATTTCATTTGTTACCTCCCTTGGTGTGGCGAATTTTATTGGATGGTTATCTTGTGATACGTTGTCTAGGGTGAAGTCCAATACAGTACCTTCATTCGGTTTAAATATGTGCTCTAGATGTTCGGCAAATATATTTGCTTTTTGCTCATTGTTTATGGCCCAGCTTCCATTTGGTGTTTTGATAGGAGGGACTTGCATAATTGGTTTTTTAATATTTCTGGTAGCTTTCCACAGAAAATAATCTGACATACGGTCGCTGGTTAGCCCACGAAGATAGGTATTCATTGATTCTTCTTTGAAGCGTTTTATTTCTCTTGTGAGCCTTTTTGCAAGTGTATTATAGACTTGTTTGTCCTTAGGAAATCTGTTTGTTTGCCATTGTTTTCGTTGTTTTCTTTTTTCAGCTATAAGGTCCCTGATTTCTACTGGGTAAGAGTTGCCCCTAGCTCTTAACCTAGTCACAGGTGTGTTGCGCCAGGCACATTGTTGGATGTTCACTATAAATAGTCTCAGGTCTTGTTCGACTTGCTCCAAATTTTTAAGCGGAACTTTTAGATCAATTATAGATTCTAAATCTAACTTGAAGCTTTTCCAGTCAGTATATTTATTTGATAACGAGGGATGGCTTTCCTTTTGAATTTTTCCGGCGGATAGAGTTAGGATGATCGGCGAATGATCTGAACTCATGTCATAGCCCTCCTCAATATGTAGAGTATCGAGGGGGAGATTTTTTAATATAAAAAAGTCTATTAGATCTGGGATCTTTGAGGTATCCGTAGGCCAGTAAGTAGGCTTTCCTGTAGATATCACATCACATTTGAGTTCTCTAGCAGCTGATAATAATTCTCTGCCTTTGGTTGTCGTGAGTCTAGATCCCCAGAAGGTATTTTTTGCATTGAAGTCACCACCGAGTATAAACCTGGAGCCAAGTTGTTTAAACATATGTATATACCGCTCAGCCTTTAGTGAATACCTAGGTGGGGAGTATATAGCTGATATAGTGACAGGATAGCGTTTTGTCTGAATACAAACTGCCACAGCTTGTATGTCTTCATCCTCTATCTTGGATTGTTCGTAGTGACAAATGTTATCTTTTATTATGAGAGAACTGCCCCCCCTTGGTGTGTTGTAAGGATGCAAGGCATGGTAAACTTTGTATCCTTTTATTTTTATTATTGTTTCTTTCGTACAGTGTGACTCTGATATGAGGCAGACATTGAAGTTTTCAGTGGTTAGGACGTATTCTATTTCATTTAGGTGTTGAAGTAGTCCATTGGCATTCCAAGCTATGATTTTAAGCATCATTGTTTGGTATTTGGTAAGATAGCAGTTTTGGTGCTATGCTCCAGCTTTTTTAGGCGATTATCGAATGAAGTAATAAAATTCAGAATTTTGTTGATTTTGTCTTCAATGTTACATTCTTGTGATTGTGGTTTCTGTTGTGGCTGTGACAGGACCTGTGGCTGTATTTGCAACTGTCCAGCTTTTGCCATTTGTGAATAAGTCACATTTTTTTTAATATTTTGAGTGTTTATTGTTTTGATAGGTCTATTGGTCTCTGGAGTTTTGATTGTATTTTTACTACTCTTCATAACCTTATTTTTCATATTTTGAAGTTCTTTGGCTACTATGCATCCTCGATAATTAGCAGGATGTGGTTCACCACAATGTATGCATTTTGGCTTAGCATCCGCTGGTTTTGGACAGTCACGAGTAAGATGCTTACCCGTACATTTAACGCATCTAGGCTCCTTACTACAGTATTTTTGAGTGTGGCCGTATGCTTGACATTTCTTGCATTGTGGAATCAGTTTAGATGTTTTTATTGGCTGTATTTCCAACCCAAAACCCAGGAGTCATGGTTACGTCTGGCCATGAATAAAAAAACATTGACAAAACAATAGCGTAATAAATTGAGTAATCACAGTACGCAACCGGCCTAACAATGTTAACCAAAAATTTTCCGCTAGCGCGCGGGCCTCCACGCGGACCTTTGGAAAAAAAATACAAAAAGGTCAAGTTATAAAAAGTGAAGTGACGCAACGAACTACCGATACGAAAGTATCGTTTTATTTTTTACCTGGCTTCGTTTCAGGGCCGTCTTTTTGTTTGATTGGTTCTAGCGTAATTCGAAAATGTTGCACAACTGTTTTGCTTAGGGTTTTGGTACACGAGCGACTGAAAAATTAACAATAATTTTATGATAAATTTATGATCGATCTTTAAACCGCCTCAGTATTCATTAAAAAATAAAAGTAGTTAAAGTACGTCAGTTGGTTTAAAAAAACTCGATCCCATCAAAAACAGAACTTGTAAAAAGAACCAAGTCTCGTAACTCAATTCTTCTACCGTAAAACGTTGTGAGATCCAAGTAAAACCAAGTCGGTTAATTAAATCAGTCCCTACTTAAGAGACTGTGTCTTGTGAAATGTCTTACGTTATTACGTCATTAGCTAACTTAACAACATAATATAGTGAACATATCAATATTAAAAATATTTTATGTTTTAAATAAAATAGATTGATTTGGCCATCGCACTAAATAATCTTATTTAAAATAATATGTATTACTTGTGAGATACATTGTGTTTTCATGCGATGGCCAGGTCAACCTATTTTTATCTATGTATATCCTATCTCCCCGTATTTTGAAAGAGTCAACAACTATATTTGAATTCCTTACCCCATGGGAATATTATATTTTTCGTAATAAAAGTCTCTAAGTTTCTCAGGGTGTCAGCTACTTCCACACCAAATTTCATCTCTGAGATTAGCGTGCACAACCACACATTTTTTTAATTCTTAAATTAAAACAGAAATATACTCTAACAGCACTTGTTATGCAAGTTCATACAGTCTCCCTTTAATATATTTTTTCTCAAATATCTTCACAGTACAGACATCGATCATTTAAAAATTATTTAATGTCACGAATATAGCTAAGGTAAAGTTGGTTTTATATTCTACTAAGTGTTATCCAGGCCACTGAAAGGATTCGCTTTATAATACTCTATTTGCCGTTACGCTTGTTCTTTGCCATGCTCGATTGTACTCGTAAAACCATTGGCTCCCATATTTATTTGACATCAAGCCAGCGCTTTTTTGGTCGACCTTGAGGTCTCGGGCCAACTAAATTGGAGCTAGACATTATGATGACAATGTACTCGTGTGGGTATTGAAACATGGACAAGCACCGCAATGTATATTTCTTCCGCCAAACAGTTATATAAATGTACTTTTGTGTTCCAGCTTAAAGTATATTGTAGCCAGAGTAACTAACTTAACTGGACATATTGAGACTTAATATATTGTCTTAGGACGGCAAGTGCAGTGGAGTGTCAAGCATTGGCTAATTATTGTACTACATGGTGTTGTTTGGTTGTGTTACCATGAGCGGTCGTATCGCTTACCATCAGGCGAATGGCATGTTCGCCTCACCGGTGAGAATAAACAGATTTTTTTTAAATGTCAAGCGACATAATTTTGTTCCGACTGTTTAGAATAATATGTAAATGGCTTGAGATTGTTACTTTATACGTTCTTTGCACCCACTTAAATAAAATAGATGTTCTTGTTTTTTTCGCCTTCGATCAAGTTTATAGGGATGTTTTTAAGGAAATAATTATTAGTATTAAAAAAAGGAAATATTCACATTCTTCAAATCCCTTAATTTCTTAAATAGCATTTTAAATTAATATAAAATTCTTGTAGCCCTTGCTACTTCGAGGTTTCCATGTCAAAAACCTTCAGTAGGCATAATTGTCCAAGCTGCTTGCTGTAGGAGCGAACGTTCGCAAATAAAAACCGTAGCCGGTTTTTCTCAATATGTTTTTAAGCGTGTTTTTTCGTCCAAATGTAGGTATTTAATACCGTTGTATGACGTAAGTCTGAGCCAAATTTAGAAAGCCACATATTTTTGATGCTATTTTTAGCTTGACGTCCATTAATAAGTAATCTGCTCGTTGGCGGCTCAGTGTCGACGTGCCATTTTGTTTTTTATTGTGTTGTCGTGTAAAGACCAATATGGCTTGGTTTTTAGTTTTATCTACGCAAACCATGGTTTAATTTAAACAGTGATTATTATTTTATGCCCCCCACAACGAGCATTATGATATTTTTATTTGTGCGGCCCGTAAATAGATTTGGTTATGTCCCGTTCATGTTCGATATGAGGCGCTCGATTTGGACAACAAAATGATGATCGTAAAGTTTTGAAAATGTTGTGCAATCATCTGTAATAAAAAATGTAATTTGTTTATTTTATTTTATCTACAATTTATATGTGGTACTGTGGTGTTATGGTTACAAATATGGATTAAAATTGTACCTATTTACAATTTATGTAGTAACTGGTAGCTTAATAGATGTCGCTGTAAGGGTTTGCCGGGTGTGAATCCTTTTTAATATCGTCTGAGAAACCTAGGTTACTGCTTGATGTTAGAGTGATAACGGGTGGCATAGAATAAGCAGATTCATTAACGCCAATGAGTATTTACTGCTGACGATCCAGCGACCTTCCGGTTGGTAAGCCACTACTCATTGACTTTCTGCAATGCCAGGAACGCAAGCCGATGCCTAGCGAATAGCCAAATACAAATTATATCAACCTGTCACATGTCACAGAGTTTTAAATCGCAGTCAATTTATTTTCGGACTGTGTTATCAATTGACTGAGTCAAGATCTAAAAAAACGTGTATGTACCTTAAAATCAGACTGATAATAAAGTTGTTTATATATGGGTGGGCAGTAGATAACGTATCGGCCAATGAGGCGGACTCAATTAACAGTACTCTTGCTTACACGTGTCAGGTCAAAACCTCGAGACAATCTTATAGCGTCGTTTTCAGGGTTCCCTGGCGGTATCTTTTTGGGAGTTACACTAAAATTCATGTAGAATAAGTGAGGAAGTGATTTAAAAAACACATTTGGCAATACCTACTCTTGTAATGGGATTTTAATATTGTATCAGCCCATATACGTCTCACTGCAGGACATGGGCTTCCTTTACAATTGAGGATACGATTGAGAGTGGTTAGGCCATATAGTCCACTACGCTGACATAGTGGGGGTTGCCGGACTTTACATACTACAGAAATTCTCACGATGTTTCCCTTCACCGTTGTAGTATGTAGTGATTGACTATCAATACACACATGACTCCGAAAAGTCAGAGGTGTGCCCTGGGATTCGAACCCGCGACGACCGTGGCCACTAAGTGCGTGGAGGCTTGCTAGTAAACGAACCAGACGCGTCTGCCAACATGATCACGGTGGGACTTTAATAATCCGATCTAAAATAATACTAAAATAGAGGAAAAAATAACACCATACTTCGTCAAAATTTGACAGACAAATCCAAAATTAATATATTTTGCTTTATCTCAAAGCATGGCACTTGTTAAAAACGAAAAATCGCTGTACCCGCCTTAAATGAAAAAAAAAAAACATTAATATTATCGCCAACGAATAAATTTTAAATATAAGTTCGCTCGCTGATAATTATGATAAAACCATGAAATACCTAAAAGTCGATAACGTACATACACAAAGATTTTTTTGTAATGTGCGGTATTCGCTTATTTATAAACGTCACTAAAGCGAAATATCTTCTAGAACTATTTTATTCAATAGTAGCACTAATGATTCAACGCGAATTTAAAAATAAAGGTTAATTTTTATTTTCACTCCCATTATAGCACGTGAAGTTTGAAATACAAGTCAAAGTTATGTTATTATAAAATAATATCTATAGATATAAATAAAATTGAAGTGTCTGTTTGTAACGTGAAAATAAAAAAAAATGTCCAACTACATATCGTTATATATACGATACCTATAAAGAAAATGACCTTAGATTTTTTTGTCTGTCTGTTTGTCTGTTTGTTCCGGCTAATCTCTGAAATGGCTGGACCGATTTTGACGGGACTTTTATTGTCAGGTAGCTGATATAATAAGGAGTATAACTTAGGCTACATTTATTTTAGAAAAATATAGTTTTTGTTAAATTCCACGCGGACGAAGTCGCGGGCACGGCTAGTATAATATAAAAATGTTTTATTCTGTGGAACCTTTATACGGAACCTCAACGATTGACACGTACGTATTATGGCGGTTCATTTTTTGTGAATTAATAGGTAAACTTCCTGTGTGGCCGTCCGATTGTCCTTATCTGTGTAGCGACAGCATTGTTGCCACCATCGCCGTCGGAACCAAATGCATCCTTATGACGTCACATCGATCGGTAACGTTCATTTTCGAACGCTATTTTGCATATTGATTTGCTGAAAGGTCAGCGACCGCGGGTCAGTCATGATTTATGGTTCGCTTGGCGGGAAGAATTTGCTGCACAAATATGTTGGTTTGAAAAAAAAAAACACTTGCAATTGTAAGAAACTCGTTCTGGATCAGAATTCAGAACTATGTGTGGGTGTGGGGAGTATTCTTCTTTTCTTTCTACTCTTATTAGTGAAGGAAAGACCTACTGGTGGTAGGTCTGTCATATGTGAGAGGCCATCTGGGTGGGTACCACCGCAGTGTCTATTTCTCCCGTCAAACAGCAGTATAAACGCACTGTTGTGTTTCGGGTTGAAGGGCATTGTAGCCAGAGTAACTACTGGACATATTGAGACTTAACATCTTATGTCTCAGGATGGCGAGCGCAGTGGAGTGCCAAGCATTGCTTTGTAATTCAAGGTGTTGTTTGGTTTTGCTACTGTTCATGAGCGGTCGTATCGCTTACCATCAGGCGAACGGCATGCTCGTCTCGCCATTCATGGCAATAAAAAAAAAAAAAAAAAAGGAAAACTACCATATTTCCATTGACGTAAAATATATGGACGGGGCGGACAGTACGAAAAGTGTTGTCACGAAAGTGGTCCGCGGGACCAATGCAACGGTTGTGACGTCACAGCGCAACGGTCTGTAAGTCGTCAGCCTAATTGTATCGTGCGTGGGTGCAATAAAGTTGACCGAAAGTTCACATAAAAAAAGATAACATTTCTTATTACCGCTAAGTAAAAATTATATAACTTTAGCTCAATAAACATTTATTTTAGCATTATTGAAAAACGATTTCATGGCCGCCATTGACGTAAAAATCCAATAGATGGCGCGATTTTCACAGGCATCTTTTTGACGTACCCAATGTACTGAAGGGCCTATCCTTAGTTTTTAAATCAATGTCAATAAAACAATCTTTAAGTGCAATCCAAGTTTGTAGATACAGTGATTTTTTTTTTGATGAATGATAAAGTACTTTTGAATATAATTTGAATGACATTTAATTCATTTGCAATGCAAAAATATTTTTAAAGAAACATAAAATTTACTCGAATTACATGAAACTCTAAAGTAAACCTTATGCAGACGGAATAACGATGCATATGCAGAATCATAAGTTGCATTACAAAGTTTCTCACTTATTTATAATAACATGGCAATTAAAAATGTAACTGGGCCGTACAGATGCTGTGCCGTTTTGTTTCATAGGAAAAAAACCAAAGTGGTAATTAATTTTGTAGAAAGCTCCACACAGGCGCGAAAGAAATTCCTATTCTTAGCGACAAAAACACTTAATGATACTTAGAGAAATATTTATGTGAGAATGCAAGCTTAATGTGGTTATCGTGATACCGGGCCTTTACACTTTGTGGTGGGAAAGTTTAGTAAAAAGTATAGTACATGTACATATAGTCTTGATATACCCTGTATAATTAATATATTTGGGGAATTATTTATTTTGTATATTCAAATATTAATAGTATTGTTTTTTTTTCTTTATGTTAAAATCTATGTTCTCGGTATTATTTAGCTTTAGTAATGTCAAACTAAAAGTAGGGCGATTCACGTATTAAAATAAGTTCAGCTGCAGTGCAGTTGCGGTTAAGTTTCGATCAAAACAGCCCTTTTCGTATTCACGTAATTTTGACAACCGCTGTCAAATACGCTCGCGTCAAGTTTGCGTCACGCAAACGTTTTAGCGTATTCTACTGCTGCGCGTATATGCCAATCTCAAACAAATTTCATACATCTGACGTACAGTTGACGCGCAGCTCACGCGCAGTTCACGCGCAGCTAAACACTTACAAGAATACCATTTTGTACCAAAGCGTAAACTTAATTGTAACCGCACCGCAACTTGATCGGCGCGTCAAAAAGTTACGTGAATCGCACTAATGGTCAATAAACTTAGTAACATACTTGTAATTTCAACTAAAACGTTGACAGAATTACGTGGAAAAAATTGCTGGATATGGTCAACTTTTAACAGATGTTTGGGGGAGGCATACGTCCAGCAGTGTATTTTCTGCTGACGCCTATGATGAATACCTTATAACTGTTTTACAATACGATATTAAAGATATGAATCGTTGAAAGCTATCACAAAATTGCACCCCTAATCAGCTAACTCACAATTAATATGGAAAATAATAATAAACCTATACAGTTAATAATTCAATAAGAGTTGTGTCGCGAATCGCAATTATTTTACTCAGATGAGTAGCGTGGATGCTCGAGTGTCTTGGACCTTTGACCCGTGACTCTTCGTCGACCACAACCCTGGCCACGAGAATGTTTTAGCACATTGTAAAAGTGAAAATTAACTATGTAGTGAAACTTTATACTAATGCCTTTATATTAATCCTAATTTCACGCTAATGATATTATAAACGGCCTGTCCCATCTCTGCCCGGGTACATTACAGATATTACTATGATGAATTTCGATGATCACGATTTTGGCCAGCAACAAAATTACTTTTCAAATGGATTTGAACTTACGTAAGTCTCGTCATCTGAATTCTAACCTAATTTAATTCTACTATACTATGGTTATTTACCACTCGACGTTTCTACGGTCCACCAATAGATATTGTTATGAAGTGAATAGCACATTAGCAAAATTATTGTATTTTCGTATAAGCAAGTCGGAGAGTGCTAATTGGTCAGGATTCCATGACATTCTATTTTTAAATTATGTTTACAGTACGTATAGTATATGTATAGTTCGTTGAAGTTAGTCTACAGGTTTTCTGCCAACTAAGTAAAGTATAAGTTCCTAAACAACGCGGTACAAAACTCTTGTTTTATGTTTGTAAGGTTAGGGTTTCCGCATTTTAGTTAAAAATAAAAACATTCGATTGAAGGAAAGTAGAACATTTAATAAAAGGGGCTGTACTTGGAAATTGTACTGAATTTCTAAAGGTTTCAAGAAAGTTTTTTCTAAGTCTCGTGCATTTGAACGGATGCAAATTCATAGTGCTGGTAACAATCGCTCGAATAATAATCATAACATAGTATGACATATAGAAATCTACTCAGCTAGGAGTATTTTCACCTATTATAAATCAGATTTTGGAACATTGCATTGCACGTGATAGTAAGTGGCAACGTATTTTCTCTTACCATTCATCACAATTATGCCGGCGTGCTTAAAACGCTTGCCTCAAAACACTAAACCCACGAAAGCGTAAGCAACACTGAAAGAAGAGAACACGTTTGCTAGTTTACTAATCCACAATCTGATGTCATGCTCTCTGAAAATGCACGAGTTGTTAAGCTTTCTAGTCTAAGCCGTAATGTGACTGGAGCATAAAACAAAGATCAGAATTTATAGATATTATCCGTATTTCAAATTTGAATAAGTGTTTTTTTTTTATTGCATTGAATGGCGAGACGAACATGCCGTTTGCCTGATGGTAAGCGATACGACCGCTCATAAACAGTAGCAAAACCAAACATCACCTTGAATTACAAAGTAATGCTTGGCATTCCACTGCGTTCGCCATTATGAGACATAAAATGTTAAGTCTCAATATGTCCAGTAGTTACTCTGTCTACAATGCCCTTCAATCCGAAACACAACAGCGCATTCACACTCTGTTTGACGAGTGTTTTAGTGATTCAAATTTAGTACCTACTTACATTCTTATTTTCTATCGCTTGAAGGTAAATGCACCACTTAGTTCATACCCCATGGTATTCCGTGGATATTATCTATTACATCTCCATACATGGCACAATGCGATGGTTTGCAAATTTTACGATGTTTATACAGAACGATATCTGTATAACACGACTTTTCCACCGCGCGCGCCCCGACATCCGTTTAACACTTACATGTGAAATAATTACATTAAAAAACACTCGTTTCAAATACATAGTAAAAAGGCCATATGATGGACCCGTCTATTCTAATGTTACACACTGAGAGACAGGCCAAATAAAACTGGTTGTAAAGTCCAAATCTTGCAGACCCGTGATTGCGATTGAAATATTGTATTAGTAAGGTCAACTCATATTAGATTCTAGACAAGTTTTAGACAAATTTCAAACATCCTTGTTTCCAAACAAAATGTATGGGATAGATTAAAATTGATTAGGCGCTATAAATCCAGCTTTTAAAAAATCATAGAGTTAATAATATTCCTTTTTTGAAAAAATGTATAAACAATATTATATTTGCCAATAATCAACTAAATATAATAGTGTTTTCAATTTACAAATGTATTTAAAGATAGATAGATAAACTTCTGCACTCATATCTGCCACTGCAATTCCCGCAATTTTATTTAGTGCGTGGTGGCCTGTTGGTAAACGGACCAGACGCGGCTGCCAACATGTTCACGGTGGTCGCGGGTTCAAATCTCAGGGCACACCTCTGACTTTTCGGTGTCATGTGTGTATTGATAGTCAATCACCACGCACTAAAACGGTGAAGGAAAACATCGTGAGAAAGCCTGCGTACTATAGCGGTTTATAAGAATTTCTATGGTATGTAAGTCCGCCAACCCGCATTAGGCCAGCGTGGTGGACTATATGGACTATGGTATAACCACTCTCAATCGTACTGTCGATTGTAGAGTAGGTCCGTGCCCTGCAGTGGGACGTATATGGGCTGATACAGTGCATTTTACTGGCATCGAGAACTGAAACGAGTTTCTGGGAATGTCTGACATCTCTAAAAACCGCAACGAAATGAATCACATTATAAACATAAGAAGAAAGAGTTATACAAAATATACAACTTAAAAGCTATAAGGAACTAAACTGTTGGAATATATGGTTATGAAATTATGTTGTAGATTTATTAATGTCATTTTATTGTTTAATTTATCAACATCCATCTAGTCAAATTAGGGAATTTTTGCCTAAGCACAGACACAGTTACGCGTCAAAGTTCGAAACATTTATGTTTACGTAATTAAATTGGCAGATACATTAAGGTAAAAGCACCAATAGTAGACAATTTAAGGATAAATCAAACTTAATTCTCAAAATTAAAAATGTTTTTCAAAAAATTAAAGTTACATTTTCTTTTACTGTTAGAGCAACATTTGGAATTTAACTATTTCATAATAATGAAATTAAGATTGCTTTACTTTATATAAAAAAAAAATATTTTCTTAGGATTGCCGTAGTCACTAATAGATGACATGTATAAAAAATCAGATACCCCAATAATAGACATCAATTGGCACTAATAATAGACATGTCTATAACATCATTTTAATATTATGTGTTATCAAAAAAATATAATTTAAAATTAAACTTAGCACAGATTGTGCTTTAGAATTAACTAAGTAACAAAATATACATATATAATATCTTCTTCTTTCTTTCAAGGACTTAAAAGTTACATTATCAACAGGTGTGATCTTATTTTCTTCGTGGTAATTTTCTTACCTGTATATAAATTTATTATTATTAGTCCTATATCAATTTCTAATTAATTATCTTTCTTATTGCTTTTCTTTTTCCCATCTCATCATTCTTAGTTGGTCTCAAACCGTAATCTGAAATTAATGTATACTAGTAGTGGACATCTAGTAGACTCTAATAGTTGACACTGTCTTCTTTTAATTAGCCTAGTGTACAACAAATGAAACTCAGATATGAAATAAAATAAATAAATAAAATTGAGCATCTCAAAATGTTTGCATAAGATTCGTATTTGATTTACGCAAATATGACAATCTTTCTGAGTTTCGTCTTAAGCTCAAGTGGTTACCCATACGGCTTTATCGGAATGCTCACACTCTTTCACTTTTATAAAAGTGAAAGAGTGTGAGCATATTAGAGATATTATATATAATATATTATTTAACCCTCTCGCCCCTTCTTATCTCAAAGACCGTTTTATATTTCTTCATGATTCCCATGAAAGATCCCTGAGGTCATCGGAGAACCTGAAACTGAGAATACCCGTACACACCACGACATTTATGGACAAGTCATTCCCCGTACTCGCTGTTCGATTGTGGAACTCACTTCCAGATGTCGTGAGACAGGCTCGCAAATTGCCATCATTTAAATCACTAGTCAAGGAACACTATCTTTTTCACTGAACTTACACATTGTTGTGCTTTTACTATAAGCATTTTTTATATTTATTTACTATGCATATATTTATTACATTTTATGTCTATTTTGTATATGTATATACATATATATGTATGTATGTTGTATGTATTTATATATACAATAATGTAGGTGTACAATAAAGTTAAATAAATAAATAAAATAAACTACCAAGTTTACACATGTCATCTTTTAGATTTTGATCAATTTCTGGAACTAATAGTAGACACCACTAAAAATTTATACAAAAACAAGCCAAAATAACAAGGAAATGGTCCAAATAAATCAATAATGTAATATCCGTATAATATCGAAACCCGATATAGCCAAAAGTCATATAATATACTAGCTTTTGCCCGCAACTTCGTCTGCATTATTAATTTTATCTAAAATATGTTTTATATACTTGTATATTGATACTCCACAAAATTAGATATTACGTCCTCATTTCTCCCCTAAAACTGAGAAAATTCTAAAACTCCGAATTACGTCACTATTTATTTGCGAGCATCCCGTTGGGCAAATTATGTGGCCTATTGCTTACTTTATCAACAGCGATTTCCCGCTTTATCTCCAATTAAAACATAAAAATCTAAAACCTTACAATTGGTCATTATTTATATTATCTATAATAAGTAGATACTATTAAACATAATAAATTCCTCCCTCAAAAAATTATAATCCCGGAACTACGCACAATTTTACTTATGAGTATTATTTGCGCGAAACTCATTGATGTATGTTTAAAATTAAAGTTGCTTATGCCCGATATTCCAACACAACTTTTCGTCCTTTCCCACCTTTTCCCTGACCCCTACAGTAAATGTGAAACTCTTACACTCATGAACAACTTACAAAATTAGTAAAAATCCAAATATTGCTTTCCCTGTCCAATTCTTGAATTGTACCATCAAGGTCAATTTTTAAAAGATTTTTTGTACCCACGGAACCATCAATACTTTTTATAAAATTTCATGCCCTTCGTGCCATTTTTCCAAAATTAATGCACGCCAATGTCTAGTGTACCAATAACAGCAGTTTTGATTTTGCATACAAAATTACAACCCTTATTTTAAGCCCTTTGGGGCTAAATTAAGACAAAAAACTACTACCTACTACCTAATGTACTAAGTTTGAGCTTCGCAACTTTCACGGTTTCGTTGTTCCATACAACACAATTTCACCCTTTTCAGCCCTTTAGGGGTTGAATTTACAAAAATCCTTTCTTAGTGCAGCTACTCTATGTCATAGTGGGAACCTTTCTGTTACATATCAAGTTCGACGCTTCAATAGTTTCTTTTCACCACCTTAGGGGTTGAATTTCCAAAAATCCCTTCTTAGTGCTCACCTACGTCACAATAGGAACTCCTGTGGAAAGTTTCACGTTCTTAGCTCCAGTAGTTTCGGCTGTCCGTTGATTAAACAGTTCGGTTCTACAGCACTTCAACCCTTTTTTTCACCCCTTTAGGGTGATCTTTAGAAAAATAAAGTATGCAGTTATTTTTGTCTTTGATTGACTAACTAAAGTGCCAAGTTTGACAATAGTAACTTTAACGATTTCGATTTTCCATACAACAGTTTTTTACCCTTAAGGGTTGAATTTCCAAAAATTTTTTCTTAGTGCTCACTTACGCCACAATAGCAACCACTGTAGAAAATTTCACGTTTCTAGCTCCAGTAGTTTCGGCTGTGCGTTGATTAGACAGTCATTAAATCACCCTAGTCTCGCAACACTTCAACCCTTATTTTAATCCCTTTATGGCTAATTTTAGACAAACAAAGTATGCAGTTAGTTTTCTTTTTAAATGACTAACTAAAGTGCCGAGTTTGACAATTGTAACTTTAACGGTTTCGATTTTCCATACAACGGTTTTTTACCCTTTTCACCCTCTTAGGGGTTGAATTTCCAAAAATCCCTTCTTAGTGCTCACCTACGTCACAATAGGAACCCCTGTGGAAAATTTCAAGTTCTTAGCTCCAGTAGTTTCGGCTGTGCGTTGATACGTCAGTCAGTCAGTCACCTTCCTCTTTTATATATATATAATAGAAGACAAAATCATACCGTTTGAAAATCAGTTCCTTAAGAAAAACGCTAAGAATTGCGCTCATATTGGCGCGAAATCACACTGTTTGTGGTAAATTAACAAAAAAATTGAAATTTACTTCTGACAGTGCAAACAAGCTTTTGGGCATGTATCATAAATGGTACGAGGTGGCTTTAAAATTAGGAGCAATGACATTAAAATATTTAGTTTTCTTATTAGAAAAATATTTTTTCGAAAGTGTCATCTATTGGTTCAGTGTCGGGCATTGGTGCTTTTACCTTAATTTGACTAAAATATTTTGAAGTGCGAGGAAAAATTACTTAGCAACAAGGTTTTTTTAAAGACTTGAACCGAACAATTTTAAGTCGTAATGGGCCTATGCCATATTCGTTTGTTAGTGCAATGACCTACTGTAATGAGTACAAAAATTCGGAAAGAAGTTAAATAAGTAATCAGTTACTTCTGTAACATTGACTTGTGCATGCATGGTGAGAGCCTAAGGTGGGTAATGTGTATAGATATTTTTCAGGCACTTAATTTCTTAGAATTGCTCGGATGAGAGAGAAACTTCGGTTGAAATAACTTTCACTACGCAGTAAAGATGCCAGACAGAAAACGATAAACATGTCCATAAGTAGGTATTTGAATCTCACCATATTGATAACATTAGGACATGCAGAGGTCGCTTCCTACGGTATTTTCTCATCGCAAAACTCCTAGAATATTGATTCAAAAATGTTTTTTCTTCATCCACGCAGACGCGGAGGTATAAAATTTTTTACAAGCGTGAAGCGAGGCCCACCACCCCTCCCCTACCGAACGCGTCTGCGACCAACAAGGCCGCCACCACGTCAACAAATTGCTCTTGAAAAATTTTATATTACCCGCCTCGGGTATGGTAAATGGAAAATTTCTTGTACACAGCAACGATACCTCCACTCATTACGCCAACTTTGCCTAATTTTGCAATTTTATGTAGACCGTTGACGATCTTGGCTGCACGACCGCCTTGTCTCTCTCAACCATAGCTCTCAACAGTTTGGCGCTAGTTTGAAGTTTCTACTTGACAGAATGCGCGGTGTATATTTCCTAACTTAAAGGTCCTTTTTCGTTGAGCCATCGAGCAGTTTTGTTATATTTGGTAAATATTGACCCATTATTTATAGTTGATTAATATAGGTTTTTTTATATGTAGGTCATCATATCATCTACTCTATTGACAGACAAGAGGAAGTGTTGAAGTTAAATAATCATTAATTCCTTAATATTTATGTTTGACACAAATTCAAATGTTTTTACTTCAACTTTAGTTACAACTTACATATATTACCAAATGTGTATACTTACGTAAATTATTGTAATAGACTTTTTAGTGCAAAACAAAGTAGCAAGTTAATCAGAAAAACCAAATTCAGAGTTAAGAATTTACAACACACGTTTGTTTGATTAAAAAAGCGTAGGTACATATTTTATAGCGTAGTATATACACAAATAACCCAGCACGACGACATAGCCGGCTAAAGTTATAAAAAAAATAATAAAAAAAATTATTCAGTCCACCGACTGTAAAACGAAGGAGGCGGGAAGATTCCAAGAAATAAAAAAAAAGAAAAATAAAAAACTCGTAAAAAGGCATTGGCGAGGTAATAGAACCGGAGGGTGAAGGCGGGGCGGCGGGGTACTAGGGCTGTTCCTCGAAGTTCTACCGCGCCATTTCGAAAATCGATCACGCGGCGCGTGTGTGGGACCGTTTTGAATTTCGAACTACACGAATTTGTACCATCTTCTAATATCACCTAAACTATGCCTTAAAATGAAGGAAATAAAGTTTGATTTTTAATGTCACAGTCCCTTGTATGTGTGTGACCCACACACGCGCGCTACGAAAATATGAATGTCGACCTCGGTCCCGCCAAAATAGATTTTTTTGTACGTGAATAAGCATTTTCGATAAAGTATGAGGGCCGGAGATTTTTTCCTTACATCTGCGATGGAATATTTTAATATTTTTAACCGGATATTTGCTAGCTACTCGCGATTAGTTTTTTTAATAGATAGGTACACTTGTTTTTGTCCATAACTTCAGCTATAGGGTCTGTAATAAAAAAGGTCTTATAAGTTCAATGAGGTTTTAAAAGAATACAACAACTGTTACAGCACGTCCCCATAGTCATCTGAATATACTTTTAAAACGTGAGGCAAACTGCTAATTAGGTGCTTTATTGTTGCCCTCCGCCCGGAAGTAATTTATCAAATACAGCATTTAATCTAAGTATTGTGATAGGTATCAAGAACTGTGACAATAATAATCATAATAAATACGCAGCAGACAATTACACTGACAATATCTGGGGTACGGCAGTGCTCCCGCCAAGTGGTACAAAAAACCGGCATGGCTTAACATTCTTTTCTCGAAGCCATTCAGGCCATTTTCGACCCCCTACTTACGACTCTGTTGTGGATAAAACTCAAAGCCTAAATTTTCAGTAAGCCGACTTTGTATAAATATATTTTTCAAAATTCACTCAATTTGAACCAGTAGTTTAAGAATTATAACTAGTTAAAGTTTCTTAATTTTGTCACTCATGACTGACCGATCATCAAAACCCTTAGGCACTTCGAACAGACATAGAAACTTGAAATTTAGAATACTATTAGTGTTCAGTGTAAAAACCAAAATATTTCGTAATTTCGGTCCTGTCTATTAGATATACCAACTGCATAAATAAGGCTAAGTCAATATATTTTATTTGAAACATGAAATATTTTTAATTTTGATGTAGTCACTACATGATGTTGTTAGGTTAACTAATTACATAATAACTTAAGACAGCTCACAAGAAACGACGAAACTATACCTAACGGTTGCCTGATGAATGAGACACCCAAAAAATTTAAGATAATAATTAATATACAGGTAATTCGTTAATTTAAGAAAATAACTATAGGCCATTATATTTTATTCTCCGTTTTTATTAATACATTATAATATTTTTTGCGAAAAGGATTATCGAAGCCGTTAGGAACCGAATCAAACCAACGTAAATGCATACAGCATTCTTGCGTTGATGATTGTGATGAGACAGTCATTCGAAGCACTGATGAGCTTACATAACCGTCGCGACGGTCAGTCAGCTTGTTGCCAAAAAAATTAAAATAAGGTCATTTTCGTAGGTATGTATCAACTATATTAATATTTTAAACGATAGCGTCAGGAAAAAAACAGTCAACGAATTAGTCGAAGTAGTCACGACAAAGGTCGCATTTGTTAACAGCTTTCTTGAAAATTATTGAATTACACTATATTTATTGTTATAATTAGGTATGGGATTGAGACATAACAGCAGTTATGTCTCATAAGTGAGAGGTCGCCTGGGTAGGGACCACCGCATTGTCTATTTCTCCCGCCAAACAGCGGTAAACACATTGTTGTGTTCCGGTTTGAAGGGCATTGTAGCCAGATTAACTCTAATGGACATAATGTGACTTAACATCTTATGTCTCAGGATGGCGAGTGCAATGGAATGCAAAATATTGTGATGTAATTCATGGTGTTGTTTGGTTCTGCACTCCGTGAACGGTTGTATTGCTTATCATCAGGCGAATAACATGCTCATCTCGCCATTCATTGCAATAAAAATGGGATTTAGAATTAACGTGTTTTTTCATTAAATAAGTTTGTATATAATTTTAAGTGCGAAGCACAATAAGACTGTATGCATAGGTAAGTTAGTTGCAGTAAAGAAGCTTTCTAATAAATGTAATCAATATTTGCCTCTGTGTAGTTTACGACCAAGAGTTTTTGACTAACCAGAATAGCACGGAAACTCAGCCAAAACTAGCATTCTCAAGAGGATTGTTACTACTTACTAGACAGCCGCACTGGAAATCAATAAGCAGGACCAACGAGAAACAATTTCGTATCGTGTGTTTATGATAGTCCGCAATGTTGATAAAGTCCCCGAATAGTGCTTAAGGTGGGTTATAGCAGAAACCATTAAATATGTTGGTAGCTTTTTTGCAAGTAGTAAGAAATGAAAGCTTAAATCTTACCATCTCGTTGCCAAAGAAAGGACGAAATATCTAAAATGGAGTATGTAAGCGGATCCTGGAATAGGTCGGAATAACACTCGATAGAAAAATATTACAAAAAATTGACCTGCAAAACTCGTCAGTTGACTAGCACTAAAAACTATTCCGACACATACATATTTGCTTTAAAATCGTTTTTCCAAAATCCGAGGCCGCGTTATTTTCACACTATTTGCCACACCACTTCATAGTTGTTGAGTAAAAAAGCGGAATGTTTGTCGATGTCGCGTTGGGTAGTATTTTTTTGGCGCTACTCGTGCGGCCTTGATCGCAGTGGCGTCATCAGGGAAGCCCGCTGCACTGCACCGCTCCACTCTCTTAGCGGAACTAATGACTCTCACGTGTTGTATCTCATAGCTTATCCATTGTCTAGCTGTTGCCTAATGCTCAGAATTTAATGAAAGATTGCAGAAAAATACACGTAATTATTAATAAATCAGAAGCTAACTTCCCGCTTATTGTAGCTGTCTGTGGACAGCCGGAACGGAAGTTTGCGCTTCGAACCACAAGCAGACGCTTCAGAGCTTTCTAAGCTATCTTTTCTATGTATGTATTCGTAGATCATATTTGCTTACATTAGCGGTAAAGGGGAACATTGCGAAAACCTAGTAATTACACCTGAGACTATGAGGAGTCCTTTCACTTACTTGTTTGTTAGACTCGAGAGACTGTCACAAGACAGAGAAGATAATAAAAAGTTTTGAAAAGCCTACGTTCTTGTTCGTGATAACTCCGCATGAATGTGCAGGATCGTCCGGGGTACCACTGTCTAACAGGAGATCGACATGAATCGACGGTTTCTCTGTTTCGTTCCGTGAGTGAGTTTACCGGATGCCTAATACTTCTTCTCTCTTCTCATTCTTTTTTCCTTCCCGCTCGTCTGCCACTTTGATGGCCGGCAACATATCCATGATCCAAGCTATATGGTTCCTAATGGGCGGCGGTGATAACTTACCATCAGGTGACCTGTTCGCTCGTTTAATGCTATGCACTAAAATGGGCTGATAAAGATAATAAGTGAGGCTAGCACAATATACAAGTAGGAATATGACATTTTATTGTTTTTCCCTTCCATTCAAGGTTAACACAGTAAATGTACGATAACGCCAGTGGGGTTACACTGTAGTACAATTTACGGTGTTATCCAAATGCACCTTAAACTTACTTACATCCAAAGGTGTCTTAGGGGGCGATCTAATCTATCACAAATTTCAGTCGACCTGGAGGTGCAACGTCGCGCCGCCATGTATTACTCTACTAGGGAGAATATGGATAAAAGATTTTTAACCGCACGTGAACTTTTAAAAGTTGAAAGATTATTTAAACCGCTTTCAGTGGTATATAGCGAACTATTAGATGAATGGCAAAATAGATGGGAAATATCTTTGAAGGGACGGCATTTATACCAATTTTTTCCTTGCGTGCGTGATCGTTTGACAAAGACTTGGCTAGATGTCGATTATTGCGTATCACAGTTCCTCACGGGCCATGGTAACTTTGAGTCTAAACTACATTCTTTTAAGCTTGTCGAATCGCCTGCGTGCCCGTGTTCAACATCTAATTGCGAATATGAACAATCCGCGCATCATATACTTTGGGAGTGTAGTCTTTGGCAGGATGAGCGTAAAACCATGCTGGATAGTATGCAAATAACATCTGGAGTTGTATACTACATGGACCTTGTAGAGACTAGGAAGAACTTCCGTGCTTTCCGGCGTTTTTGCCATACATATTACTGGAATCAAGTATAAAAGCTCACATAAATAGGTCCCATTTTAAGGTAACAATAATTTGATCCGTGGTGCTTTACGGCTGGCTTCTCCGGCCGTAAAAGTCTTTTTGCGAGGTTATTTGCCTCTTTAGTTCATTGTTTTGTCACCCGCTTTGCACGGAGGGAAGTGGACAATAATTTATTTCCAACTCCTCCTATTAATTTAACTTTCTGATTAATTTCGTTGCGGGTTAAAGACAAGTTAGACATTCCCGGAGACTCGCCGAGCTTCAATGCTCGGTGTCATTACATTGCGTGCCACTGTTGATCCTGGCTTACAGGAGTTGCAGTGGTGGGTGTGAGGGCGGGACAGTCTCCTATCACAAATTTCAGGTATCCATCGTTTTCCTCATTGTAGACTAAAGAAGTAGTTCGTCTCCCCCAGGATAGGAATCAATATTCCATGTGACAGTGTTTGCCGCAACTAGACCAGTCTGTAGTTTGTCTAGCAGACAGTCATTACTATTCTGGTCATACAAGTGCCTTACACATCGACAAGTTTTTCTAAGCGCGCCTGTGGAAACGGCTCCGTCATCGATGAGCTCAATGCAGTGAAATCCGGGCTTTCTCCCGAGGTCATCGTCTCACGTTTGCGCTTCATCATAAAATACCAAATAGTTACAATTAAAAACGGGGCAAGTGAACAGCTGGCATTACCAATGTTTTCTTACTAATACTATATCCACTGTAGTAAGTCCTTCGGTTTAAGACCAACAAGCAAGGAAAGAATAACGTTGTAAAAGTCACTTTTTTAAAACATTTTACAAGGAGATAAATTATGTTTTTTAACTTAGATTTGCACAACCACTAATTAAGAGACAACTATGAGTAGCTACTAAGTACTAGCTATGGAGTATAGACACTCTACATATTTATCCTTGCAAGTATATTTAGATGTTATCCCGTGGTGCTAATTTCTATTTTACTTGATGAATAAACCAATAAAACTAGAAGGAAATATTAATGCCTTCTGCAGCCTAAATTTGTCCTAGAATTACCTGATGTATTCTTTTTGTTGCAATGAACGGCGAGACGAGCATGCCATTTGCCATTTGGTAGGTGATACGACCGCTTATGGACAGTAGTAAAACCGTACAACCCCTTGAATTACGAAGAAATGCTTGGCATTCCACTGCGCTCGCTATCCTGAGACATATAAGATGTTACGTGTCAATATGTCCAGTGGTTAGTGCAATATGATTATATACATGCTCTAGTTTTGACTTACGAGCGACCGCCTGCCTGACGTTTACCCTTACAGTGTTGTTTATTTAGGGCAAAAGCTATTTATAGCCATTGGCGGAAGATTTATATTACGTAGTTGTGCACCATAAACAAGGAACAACGTGTATTTATACGCTTCTTCAAACCGGACGTCGATATAAAAAGTATTATGAATAATCGCAAAAAGGTTGTAGTTAGTGTAAACTATGGCAGTTAGAAGCATCGCGTGCACGTGGTAGGGGATCAGTTCAACGCCCCAGCCAATACCACGAGTACGTCTTTTAAAATACCACTAGCCCTTCAACACAGGGCTCTGACATTTACCCGCGCGGCCTGCTCCACTCCGGCTAGTTTTTTACTTCCGTTTGTAAACACCATAATATTTTATAAAATAATTGCATTTTATGGGCGTAATTTAAACTTTAATTATGGCATCAAATTAGTCTATAATTAAACTCGAGGAATTGTTATTGTCATTTGAGTACTGTTGTATTGTGAAGTTCTGTAATCATTCTAAGAATTAGAAATAAAAACGGTACCCTTCGATGAGTCTTTAATGTTTGCGTTTCACAAAAAGATTACAGTTATCGACTTGTTTGGCACAATTATTACAAAATGCTCGTCATGCTGTTCAAAGTGAAAGAGTTTCGGTAATTTTATGGCATCTCAATAAGGTTCCGTCCGTGGGATTTTAATTGTGGAACAAAAATAAAAAATATCTTTTGTAAGTTGCTTTGGTTTTTGTTGATAAGAGTCGTATAAATGCGACGGCATTTCTTGATTTCCCTGTTTTATTAAATTAACTTTTGATCCCGGCTACAGGCCAGGCACATACTTTTTACTCCTGAACATTGTTTTTATATTTTTTTATTTTTATTTTGTAAGATATTCTATAAGATGTTCTAGATCGTAGAGTTAATAGAGAATTAAGTACATAATATTTGAGAAGGAGGAAACAACACGATGTCGGCGCCGCTTCCGCCACGGCACGACACGTGATCTCTTTGTCAATGAGCCAGATTAACGTCACTCGCCAAGGATTATCTTAAGTTTACTTGTAAATTGCCATCATTAAGCTTCTATGCATTAAATCATAGAGTTCATCGTTGATCGTTATCATGCAAAAACTTCTGTTTTTTAAACAATAAATTTTGTTTTTTGTTTATATTATCTTAATTTGGTCGTTCTTTTTATTTATTAAATGTGTATATTGTTATATCGTCCTCATCCTCAGTTAGGTGGTCCCCATTGCTGCCCAACGCCATGCTAGATCTCACGAACTTAGTTTCGGTTTAGTCTAATTTCTGAAACTGAAACTGTACTGAAACTTCACTTAACTCTGAAATATGCTGAAAACAAATATTGATGAGGACCATATTTGATGCCTTCACAGATCTGTGTGTAGATGTAGAATGTAGTCGGCTCATCCTTGACCGTTATAAATTTGAATACAAATATGGTCTGAACCTTGGCCATTAGCCGACAACCTCGATGGCGCAGTGGTTTAGAAGCCGGTTGTGACATGAAAGGCAGCAACATCGATCCCGCATAGAGACAAATAGTTGTGCAATTCACAGGAATTTTTACTGGTATGATTGTTTGTTTGGCCAAAAATTATTTCGTAGTTTCTCATATCCAAGACACAAGACTGGTATCCTTAGTAAGCACGTGACTATTGGGTGGATTAATTGATAAACATTTAAATTAATCTATAATAATGATTGTACATACAGTATGTGAGTACAACTTCGCCGCGATAGAACCCGACACGTAACAAAATCTATGCAATTTGCGACGGAATTTTCCCACCTTTCTCTTGAACTCGTGTTCGTTTTACATCGTCTCGGTACTAGCGACTCGGCACTACAATAATTATATACGGCTTGTTTCAATTTACAACCTTTTTATATTAAAACGGAGATTAAGTGAAAGCTAAGTGGGATTACAATTTATGAAATTTGTTTCGTTGAATTGGCAAATGTCGTACTCTCACCTTCATCTCAATATGTGATAGGACGCAAACCTCATCATCACTTTACAACAAGGAAACTAATAGACGTTTCTGGAACAGAAATCACACAATGCTGTTTGCCTGGCTAAAATCAAAACCAGGATTTAACAGTTCGTAAATCAAACACACTGCCTCTAGCCTAATGTGGCAAAATTTAATTTTTAATTGCAGTAAATAAATTCAAATTGCTCTTTTATCGTGTTGTAACACTAGAGAGGAATAGTTGCCAAAGCTGAATACGATTTTCCTTTAAAGGTTTGATTAGAAATAAGTTAGAAAAAAACTAAGGGCAAAATGTTCCCGGGCATCGACGTCACATCCCAAACTATATAACAGATGTGTAATATACTACTAAATTTATATCGCCTTCGTCTGTCCAATGCATATATGTATTGAATTATTGAGTTATAATAACGTTTAAGAATAAAATATAATAAAGCTAATAAGTACAGTATCTACATTAATTTACATCAATCGACATCAGTATGACACAATGCGCGCAACAGTCGGTTCAAAGTTGGCACATGTTAGGTATATTGCTGTGGAATATTTTTGATTTCCAATTTCCATAATTTTTCTAGTATATTCATTGCATAATGTTAATCTTTGCTTAATAAATTAAAAATATATTTGATACTAGTTATGTCATCAAAGTTTATTTATACTCGTATTTAGCACAACGATGCTTGGTATTAAAATAATTATTGGTTAACCAGATTCAAAACTTTAAATAACGCATCATAGATGTAAATAAACAAAAGTTAATTAAAATACACAATATTAGTTGTGCAATATTTTATGTAATCCACAGTCGTTTTCTCTTAGCGCACATTTATTGTATTTTGATATAAAAATAAAATTGACAGCAGGTACCAGACGAATCTATTTTAGGATTGTCTAATAAAATGCAGCTTATAAAAAGTCATAAAAGGTTACCTATATTTCAACATATTATACAAATGCGTTTGTGGATTGGGCAACAAGTGACCATTTTGCTGTTTCATTTGTTAATAAAGAAATAAATACAACACATAGTACTGACCCCACTCTAAGAATGCGGATTAAGATCATCCTAGGGGATAGTGGAAAGCCCTTCATATTGACCGCGGTAATGTCTAGTTCCCAATATTGAAAAACCCTACATAACCTATAAGGGTGAAGGAAAATATCGTGAGGAAACCTGATTTCTATGGTATGTGACGTCCGCCAACCCGCACTAGGCGTGCATGGAGTACATGGCCTAACCATTCTCAATCGCACTCTCTATTGTAGAGGAGGCCCGTGCCCTGCAGTGGGACGTACATGGGTTGATACAGTACAGTACTACATAATTGAGTCGACAAGCGGACAGTCTTTGTGAACTGTACTGAACTTAACACCGTGTGCATTTCAGGCATTTGGTTGTACCATTTAAAAATACCGATACCAGGAGATAGAAAGGCAAGGTGGGCTAATAAAAAACATAATAACTTGGTACACTTGTTGTCTGGTAATGTGGTATAACAAAAAGTGGTAGTTAGAGCAAACATCTAGTAATACTAGTGGCAGCCTTCAGTCGGAATGAGAAAGGGCGCACCTCGGTGAAACATGTCGCAACCTAACAATATTGATACTTTTGTATTCATTAATACACTTATAACACAAATAACCGCAGGAGTAAGTGAGTTCTAGAGTGGAGATCGCGTCGTGGCAAACGCAGCGTGGGACGTCCTCTGGCCAAGTAGCAGGACGACTTGCACAAGAGGGTCGGCAGCGATGGATGCATAAAGCAGCAGACTGGACTCTATGGCGTACCTTCGAAGAGGCCTATGTCCAGCAGTGGACTGCAATGGGCTGATGATGTCCTAATATACAGAGTATATCAAGATTGCCACATGGGTTTGAATTCAAGAATAAGGGTAAACATCAGATATCTCAGATTAATTGAAGTCATCATTTACAAATTACCAAGAACTTTAACAGTGAAGTAAAATAACGTGAAGAAACCTGCACTTAAAACAATAGCAATTGGCCAGTGACTCCTGTACTCGGACACAACGCTGGACCATATTTTATTCTACTTTTGAGACTCTAGGGTACTTAAATGATGATAAAAGCTGAAACACATGTTTCATAATTACTTACAAGAATTTAATACCAAGTTTCGATTTATAATGAGTAAACTATACATACATTCGTAACGTAAGGATAAGGTAATTGTGTACATATTGGTTATGCGAGTGAAAAGATTGAAAAAATGAGCGGACTAGGTGGAAAATCTAAAAATAAAAATAAACCCTTCCGATCGAACTTTGGTAAATGTCTCAGATTTACATTTTTTAATGAATTGCTATTATTCAATTCACATAATTAATATGAATTTATGAGCATGCATTTTTGAGAGCCGACCTTTGGTATTACAAATATATAGCAAGAGTTTTTTGAGAACGTGTATACTGCGGGGATCCGGTTTGGATATTTTTATTACTTGAATGTTATTAACTATTTTGGTATCAGAATGAATTTCAAAAATAACCCAGAGATATTGAACCTGATAGATATATAATAAGTATGTGATGAAACTAGTTTGTCGGGCCGGCGTCGGTGGTTCCTGTGGGCAGTGGGTCCATGACCGCTTGTACTACAACCCTGTATTGAAGAGTTCAACAGTATATCGAGGTGAAGGATGCAGTTTAATTTACTTGCATGTCTGGAAAATATACTTCTCATCAGAAAAATCGAAATACCTTGCAAGTTTATTTTTTGTAAGGATTGATAGAAAAATGTGCATATTTGGTATGTATATTTAGGAATATTATGTCAAACGCCGTTTAATAGTGAATAATATGAGGTTTTGGAATGCTAATGTTGATGTTCTAAATTCAAATTGAATGTATACATATTTTTCTGATAAGCCTTGCAAAATATAAACTTGCAAGGTGCTTCGATTTTTCTGATGAGAAGTATATTATATTTCTAGATGATCGTGTATGACCAGTTCTTTCCATCTTGTAACGAACTGAGCTAAGATTAACTTAGGGATCTTGCCATGCGCCTTGTCCTCGAACGTCTATTGTTAACAGTTAATTAAAAAGGAAAGATTAATGATACTCTGATAAAAATAAAGTATAACCCAAAATCAATTCCTGATTATAGCATGTAAAAGGCAATAGTAATAAATACATAATATATTAACAACTAAACTACACGCCCAATACATATGCCCCACTGCAGGGCACGGACCTCCCCTACAGTCGAGACTACGATTGAAAGGGTTTAGGCCACCAAACTAGTGGTGCCTAGTGCGGTTTGGCGGACTTTACATACCATAAATTCTTACCAATCGTTACCCCATACCTGGTATGCAGTTTTCCTCACTATATTTTTCATCACTATTTTAGAGGTGATTGACTATCAATAAACACATGACTCCGAAAAGTCAGTGATTTGCCCTGGGATTTGAACCCGCGACCACCGTGAACATGTTGGTGGCCGCGTCGGAGGTCCGTTACCAACAGGCCACCACGCACTTTACAACAATAATTAAAGATTTAATAAAATAATTAAATGCATCTCACAGTGGTATTTGTTTACTCGTAAACCGCGCGGGTTTGTTGAACTCTTGAAGTCTGACCACTGTTTCTTTGGACTTAAAGCTTGGTTTGTGGCTACTTACTAGTAGTAAATTATAAAAAGTCAGCTGTGATGTGTTTAGTTGTTTAGTTAGCGATGTACGGAGCTGAGTCAGTCGGTCGGAATCCCTCGGTGTCTTGACCCACTCGGGATAATTAAGGACATTGGTATTCTCGGGTCGTTGTTCTGCCGGAACAAAGTCGTTTTGAATATTCCTATTATTTGTTCCCCTATTCCTATTACCCGCCAATAGATGGTTGTATAAGTTATAGCAAGTTTTCGTTAATTTTATTTTATTTATTTATTATTACTTTCAAAACCCTTTTACATAAACATACATATAGTTTTGGGATTTATCACACTCACAGGAGTGTTAAATTTCCCTGCGAAAGGTTGTTATTGTCGTCATTTTAGTCTGTATCTACCCAGTGCTGGGAATAGGTCATCTGCATACACATGCATATTTGTCCACTTCTTTCTATCCTAGGTTAATATCTTTAAGTATTCCTGGCCATTTGCCCGATGTAATCTCCTCAACTACCAGGAGGTCTGTCAGCGCTCTTTTTATTACTCCTGTTTAGACGAATGTTCCGCAACATTTTTGTCAGTAGGTTATGTTAATTTATTTGTTGTTGTATAAATTATTATTGTTTAGTACCTACTTAATAACTGTGCTTTCGAAACATAGAAATCAGAGCTTATTTTTTATTTTGGACATCTCCAACCTAAAACAGTTAAAAATTTACTGATTCGGTTAAAACCTACCATCAGTGGCGTAACTACTCCATCGGGAGCCCGTGGCAAAATTTATCAAATGGGGCCCTTCGTAAATGTACAAAAAAATAAACATTGTAGTTTCGTTTTTATCAATATTTTTTAAGGTGCGTGGTGTCCTGTTGGTAAACGGACCAGGCGCGGCCGCCAACATGTTCATGGTGGTCGCAGGCTTAAATCCCAGGGCACATCTCTGATTTTTCGGAGTCATGTGTGTATTGATAGTTGATCACCACGAATTATGACGGTGAAGGAAAATATCGTGTGGAAACCTGCATACAATAGTAACTTGCAAGAATTTCTATGGTATGTAAAGTCCGCCAACCCGCTCTTAGCCAGCGTGGTGGACTATATTATGGTCTAACTACTCTCAATCGTACTTTCGGTTGTAGAGGAGGCCCGTGGCAACGGGACTTATATGGGCTGATTCAAAACAGCACAGAATCTTTTAATGACATGGCTTCATATTTATATTATCGGATTTTGAACATAAGTAACTTCATGAAATCTAAAATGGATTCTCTAATAACTATTAACGAGTGCTTTTGGAATTCCATTTTAATTTCTTTCTATAACACAGTACCGATAAACTTCACATAATTAGTCTGCTTTAGAAAAATCTTGAGTTGTATCGAATATAATGGAGTTTTAAGCCCAAAACAACAATTAGCTCATTTTGTATTTTCGGACTTATGTATTTAAACTGGCCTTTGAATTTATTAACCCATGTCTCTAAATCAGGATCACATTTTGCTTGCTCTATGGCCACGAAAACCTGAATTAGTATCTTCGTGGAGTATGGTAAGTTCTTGGCGTCAAAAAAATTTATTTATTTTTCTATATGGATTGTTGCTCCTCATCTATTAGATGTTTTTTTAGTCTAATGTTACCGCCATTATTCATAAAAAATACACGAATCCAAGTGACTTTTCGATGTTTCGTTTCTCTTTATCGCATTTACAATTTGTTTCCAGTACAATTTTTCTCGTCATAAACCTCAACTCAAACATTTTATTTATTCATCATCAGCCTTTTGTTGTTCACTGCTGGACATAGGCCTCCTCCGAATTGCGCCAAGTTACGCTGTCGTCAGCTTGTCGCATTCAGTATGTGGTAGCGACCTTTTGCAAATCGGTACTCCGTCGGTTATCGGTACTCCGACGGTTATCAGGTCTTCGACAGATGTGGCCATTGCTCTACCACTTCAGCTTGCTAATCCTGTGTGTTATGTCTATAACTTTGGTTCTCTATTCGATAAGGTCATTATGGATCTTATCTTCCAAAGAGACACCGAGCATAACACGCTCAGCTCGCTGAGTAACTATAAGCTAGCACCGAGGGTCGCACTGGATGAAAACTATCGGTTTCAAGCTTTTTTGTAAAAGTTGTTTCTACCTAGTTAAAGGGTCTGCCCCAGGTAGGTATATTTAAATAAATAATAAATAAATAACACCCAACATTTGTGACAACATTTGGAAACAACTACGAGCTGGTGGCCACATACAGCGACAGGTCTTGGATCAAGGTGGTGGTGGATCATTACTTTAGTTTTGTCGTAGTTTTTTTAAGACCTGTGAGGCTGAATCTAGACCATCCAAAATTTTTTGCAGCTCCTCCAGCGATTCCGCCATCAAGACAATATCGTCAGCGAAACGTAGTAAAGGCGTTGTTTATTATTTTATTTATTTATTTTATTATTTATTGGCACTCACTCACTCTTAAGAAGGGACCATTGGGTTCACAGTGTATCTTTCTCAATCACAAATTGTTTCACACCGTAATTTTTTTTATTACACTTATCTGTAATATATGGAGATTTAATATTTTCCACCCCTAAATATGGTTCAGTCACATGGTTGCTCGTACTTGTGGTTGCTTTGGGTCTAAATATTCTCTGTCGTCCTGATCTGTTATTATGGAATTTTGGTCTCGTCCATTTGATCATTTCCGATACTCATCAATAAATTGCTCGTGCCGAAATTATTGACTTATTTTAGATAACTTTTATTTATCGCTTCAGATTCCGTTTTTCTCTTTCGTTTTTGGTACCTCAGATTAAATCATTTCTAGATCAAGACATGTTTAAATTATTTTGGAAAATATGAACTTAATATTCATTAAATTACAATTTATGCGTTTCTAACAAGTTTATACTATAATGAAACAGAAATAAAACATTTATATCAAATACGTGATTTAATGTTAGCCATGTTTAAAATGTAGTCAATTGTTTATTATTATTAATTTCGTTATTAATGTTACATTTTTTTTTGCTTACACCCTGTCGGGCTTGAACTCGAGGCGCTATCGAGCCAGGGCGCTATCGGTCCTGAGACCCTGTCGGACCAGGGCCCTGCCGGGCCGGGGGCCCGTGGCATTTTGCGCACTCTGCCACCCTATTGTTACGCCACTGCCTACCATGGAACTTTTCCTTGTTTGAACCCTTCTTTAAAAGAATGTTGGTTGGGACCAAGAAATAACCACAAATATTACTGTTTTGAGTAAAATCAATTGACAGCCTCCGTGGCGCAGTTGGTTAGACGTCGGCTGTGAAACGGGAGGCCGCGGGTTCGATCCCCGCACCGAAACAAATATTTGCGTGAACCAAAGGTATTTGTTTCGGATCTAGTCTTGTGTTTGTGAGACCGAAAAGTCTGTCGTAGTTCCTGATACCCACAACACAGCCCACGACGACACAAGACTCGATCTTAGTGTGGGGTCCGGCCTATGTATGTGACTGTTGGGTGTATTTATAAAAAAAAACTAATATACAATTTTAAAGTGAAATGAACTTACATAAATAACGACTATGACCAGTATTGGGTAAAAATTGCATTTGATTGCAGCTTAGCGTCTCTATTAAGCGTCTCTAGTAAGCGAAGGCGTCGAGCGCGGAATAACGGATCATGTTAGAAAAATTTCCATGAATGGACTAGCTTCTACTTGGCGTTTATCAACGTTTGTGTGAGGTGTTATCGGCCCAATGACATGAGCGCATTCAGTTTTAGCCTTTATTATAACCGGATAAACACGTATTTAGATAAACCGCGACGTGACTCCTCTTACAGAAGTTTACGCGCGAGATCTTCAACAGTCTAATTTATTTTATGGCCTTTTATAAATATTTTCACAAACCAGATAGTAACCGGCTTGCATCGAACGAATTGCGACGTATGAATGTCCTTTTTGAAAGGCCATTATTATAATAACTAGATATCTAATAAAAGTAAATTGCAACTATCTAGCAAATCATTTAGGCATAAAAAACATTGATTTTAATAGAGTGTTACTTGAAAGAAAGCAATCGTAGAAAATTATAGAAAAGAAAAAAACACTTTTCAGATCTACACTTTATTTCTTCATTAAATAAATGCGCCATTTATATGTAATATTAAGAAAACCAGCAAGAAATAATTCAAACATTTACTCGTTCTTAAAACGGTGTATAAACTTCAATAATTAATTGGTACAGCGCTATAAAGCTCTTTAAGATAATTAATTTTCTTTTAATTTATTATACTAGAAAGCTCTGTACTATGGTTTGGAGCCGAATTATCGTAAATAAAATAAAAATTAGACTTTTCGATTTTGTCTTTTGATAACTCCTGAGAGATCATATACAAAATATGGGTTTATATATTGAAAAACGTGTTCTACAAGATGTTATTAAGCCTTTAGATGTTTTTTTATCTCCAAATGAAATTACTGGCGAAAAAGTAAAAACAATGAATTTAAGGATATTTGGAACTTGGTAGAAGTTTGAATATAATGGAGAAACGAAGGATATCTTTTGTAATTTTCAACCTTAGATTGTCCCGAAGATACTTTCAAAATTTCAAAGTACTGCGATTTGATTGTCTTAGTGTTCGAAAGGTTTAAACTCAGCGATTTGGCCTGTGGCATTTAATTTTGCCGATATCATTTCCATTCATATCTATTGAATATTGCCAATAGTCGTGTATATTTGCTTCTATATGTTTAGTAGATACTAATAAGACTTAAAACGTCGTCGGGAGGAGAATATAATATGTAATGGTTCCTTGCATGTGAGCAGCGGACAAGAGGCATTGAACCCGCGAAGGCAGGGTCCTGTAGGCGCGACTAGCTCTAGTTATACGTTGCCGAATGTTGATATGCCATATTGACGAGCTCCGCAACATTCTTATGAGAATCCTCCGCTTCAAGATGTCTGATACATTCTACGATTTGAAGTGGCTGATGTACTTATAAATAATAATAAAAATAAATGATTCGGCCAGTTATTCTAGGCATAACCACTAACTAGATTTATAACATTTTTATGAGGTATCAGAAACTGCATAGGACCATATTGGTAATCCCACAAACGTCCATCTCACTGCGGGAAGCGAACCCGTGACCTCCAGTTCCACACCCGTCTAGCCACGGATTTTGCCACATCGTTACATTGTTTGTGTTTTTCGCTTCACTAGGTACTTTACAGAATACGTACAGGGTGAGCCATGATCTGTCGTCTCATCTAATATATTCCAATTTCCACTACGTGCAATGTTTTCAATGCTGAAAGACATGCAGGCAAATCCAAGTTTCTTTGAAATGGGTCATAAATACACGTTACGCAGACCCAATTAAGTATGTCGAAGAGGAATAGTCTATGTTTTTACGCTGTTATTTGACTTTTTATTTGACACCTGAATATTGAGACACCGCGGAAGTACCATTCAGACCGGAAATATTCTTTTCTGTTATTAAAGTGAAACACAAAATTGCGGTAGGTATCAATAATACGCATCGAATAATAAAATTTAGTTCCAGTAAAATAAATACTTTTATAAGCGGTAGATCCACGCATAACCCAATTTGCGAGGGGAGAATATAAAATATCCTATACGTAGATATTATATGATACATCTCCTCACCAGCACCTAAGCCTCTCCAGTAGACAAGTTTTAATAATCGTGACCCATATGTATGTATTTTAGTGGAAAAAAATAAATTAAGTCGTTTATTGTTGACCTATTTATGTATACAACTGATAGCAAGTTACGTGTAATTTGAACGCCAATATAAACTATTATTGGTTCAAACGTTCAATAGTTACTTAACTTTGTATTCCGAAACGATTAAACTAACCTATAGTCTGTGATTGCCGTCTGGGCTCTGGCGAATACGAAGTACAGCGACGTAAGATTCGCCAGAAAATATAAAAATGAAATTTTTAGATATTGATTCCGCGGCCGACACGCGCCTATACCATTTTTATATAAGTGTAATACAAAACACACATACACACACAAAAATTTTCATCTACACGATAACTACACGTACGGGAAGTTAGCGCACACTAACGTAACTTTTACATAGAAAAACAGCCGTTCTCTTCTCTAGCCTATCTATATGTATTATAGAAAAAAACTTCAAAATAGTACGGCTTCGCTCACTTTACAACCGTGTTACGCGAATTTATTTCATCATTCTATAAGGAACTCCGTGCAATAGAGTTGAAGTTGCCGTGTCATATAATAGCGTGCGTCTCGCTCTCACAGACCGAGCGCTTTCGAGTTTTCCCGTACACGATCCAACTCAAAATACGCCAAAAATGACGTCGAGCCAATGCTGTTTCGAAAACAGTGTGTGGCGTTTCTTTCTACGGACACCGCGCGCCCGCTCGCTATTTATTATTTGGAATTTTCCAATCGACTGATTGTCGCTTGTCGTGAGTTTTACAAACAAATTCGTATCCGTTTCGTATTTTTCGCAATTAGCGCCAAATACGAAAGTCGCAAGTGGTCATGTTGATAAGGTCGAGATTCGTCTGCCTGCCGCGGCTAACCGACCGATTCGAGACGAAGGGCCCGGTGGTTATCGTACAGTGCATCACGGTACCGTTCAAATCGGTCGCTTAGAACGTAGAAAATTCTGACAGGTCGGAGCCGTCACAAGAAAATAATGTCGTTTTTATTACATTTTTTGATAAATTATTATTGTAGTTTGGAATCGGCGACGCACCGACGGCCTTATCGATTTTCCTATTTAGCGCGCCAACGTATTTTGTGTATTTTCGAAAGGTCCGCGTCGCGTCTATGCGCTTTCGAAAAACATTTTACTCGTAATTTTCTCAGCAGCGAACGGACGTGGAGCGCGGTGCCGTAAATTGGTAATAATTCCGTTGATTACACAGTAATACAGTGAACGAATATGGGTTAGTGGTGAGGAGCACGGAGCGTGCCAGTTGCGACCGTTGACTTGTGATCTGTGATACTCATACGGCCATACGGCCATACCAAATGTTAAGTGTGTTGTGTTGATCGCGAGTGGTGCATTCTTTGCGTGAAAGTGTACAGCGTTGTGTTGTTTTTGTGCTGTAACGGATGCTGAAGCGGCCGCTGGCCGAGCGCTCTGGACTCTCGGCACAGCCGCTTCCTCTAGCCCCGGCGGGCGAACGTGTGAGTACCCGTACTGGACCTTTCTACCATGACCTCGGCGAGCCGCCGGCACCGTTGCTATGTCGCTGAAATCTCCTTCAATACTCCACTTAATTATCTGTAATTGGGAACCAACATAACCTGGTGTCTCGACATATTTTTGATGTCCGAACCTCGTACATAAACAGAGTTATTTACGAAAAGCCCGAAATCATTTACGTTAGTTTAGTTCACAGAAATCACAGTCCATCTCTACAAGTCGTTCTAAATTTAAAATAAGGGTCAAAGACCCTTCACTTATCAGCTGAGGGTTCATTATGTGGCATTAATTTGTTGTGCAGGGATCATTCTTGTCCATTATATTTGGTAGTGCAGTACTGAACACTGACTCATGCAGCTTGTGTAGGAATGTGCCAATGTTGTTATTTGTAACATTCTAAATTCAAATTGTTTATCATCTGCCAGGGACAAACATTAAACACATAAAAAAAACAAACTATAAACAGTTACAGACAAACAACCATGTACTGAATATATATTTATAATATTTATAAAGAGGGACTGCCTTTTTGGGCTCAAACTTGATCTCATTGTCTTCTAAATAAATATGTTTATGATAAGTTGTAAAGATAACAGAATGTTTTTGAACAAGGAAGTGGCTGGCTGCAGGAGTTAAAAAAGACACCAGTTACTTTACAGGCCATTATTACTTTTAGCTAGTAAAGAAAACACTTATATAGGAAAGTAAAAATAAATGATATTTAGTAATATATTTACATTCAACTTATGTGATATTACTGAAAAAATCTGGGTTAATTCCAGGTTCCGGAATATAAGGTATAAAGAATATAAAGTTTCTTGAGATAGAAAATAAATACATAAGTATGTAGAAGTAGACTTCTTAGAATATCCTATATTACCCCTACATTATCACCATAATCAAAATCAGGAACAAAATAGGATGTAGTGGTCCCGGAATGATCACTGATCCCAGTGGCAAACCATGATCATTTGACAACCTGGCAAGTCTGTGTGAAGATTTCAAACTAATAACTATGTATGTACATGTATTTGTATATTGTAATACATGATAATAATGTTATTATGAATACTCTTTATAGTGGTAGATTATGAACCAGTACAACCCCTCAGATAAGTCCTGATTTCACATATCTTGGGTTAAGAAAGCTTAAACTTTTTTTTAGTAAATATATTCTATAGTACCTGCACTTAGATTACGTTTAGAGTTTTAGTTTAATGAACTTACTAAGAAAATATTTATTATTAATGTGAGTTAGTGTGGTGACAGTTATTTTAAACTGAACTGAATATGGATTGTTGTACAGCTGTTTTTTTCTTTCTTTCTATTATAGTATGTAAAGAGTGAGATGGAAGAATAAAAGGGTGAAAGAGGGATTACATAGCTATTTAATATACACCTAAGAAGCTTTATTCACATTATAATAGTTGGAAGTTATAACTTCCTCTTTCCTGATTAAATTTAAGTAAAACTTTTTTAAGTATACATATGAAAAATAGACATTTTAAATGAAATTGAATACAATATTTGGTTGGAAAGGCCTCTAACATTACCTTTTTTGTCTATAATATATTTGATGCAGTTATCATTAATACATTTTTTTTTAATGATGCATAAATAAAAGAAGAGGTAAACAAATCCATAAGTCCTAAGTCAACCTTCATAATATAAGCTTTGATTTTGAGTATTTTTTGTAAAGTTCGACTATTATTATTCACCATGTTTAAGTGTAAAACAGCAATAGATTAAAACAAGTAATTAATTGTACACATTATAACTTTTTTATAATTTTAGTCATAATTATTTATTTAGCGATAGGGATAGAAGGTTCGTAAAGACGGCCGCGCGGCCAACTGCGATTTCTTGCTGTTTACAATCCCAGCATGTGTAGCGAATAGTAGCGCAAAGTACTAGTGTATAGTAGTTGTACATTTACCTAAAACACATAGTTTTAATTCCATAGTAAGATACAAACTAGTGTTATGCATATCAGTGACTTCGAGAGACTCTTTGGTCTAACAATTCTCAATCATAATTTAATTTGTCGCGCAAATGTTTGTATTAGCGCCATTTTTCAGTAATTTGCACACATTACATTAAGCTTTCAATTAATCATCGAGTGTTGGCGGGTAGCAGCAATGTTAGTTTATTCACGATAATTTTTCGAAAACATTGAATACGGGTTAAACTGGGTAACATATGGTCGGTTGACGAAAAACGATAGGAACTGAACTGTCTTAAGAGTCTATTGTGCGATAAATGATATATTTAAAAAAAAACCAAAGTAATCAATTGTTCCGTACTGTATAAATCCGTAATCTGCCACTGCTATGCCCGGGGCTTCTCTGCAATCGAGAGTTCGATTGAAGTATTTTACAATTTGATGAATACGATTTTAATAAAGAACATAAATCGACGCGTTCGATTTGTCTTCCTCAACTGAAATGAATAAAATTAAGCTAAATAAAACTCATTAATCGAGTCGCGTCTTTCGGCTTTTGCAAGCAAAGACAAGTTTAATGCACACATACAAGTGTCAGTGAAAGAATAAAGAATTTATTAGATAATTTGAGTATGACAACCAATAAGATAATGAATTACTGTTGAATAAAAAACCGTAACTATGTTGTAAACGAGAAAGGAAATCAAAGGAAAAAAAAAAAACTTACAGCTGTAGGTAAATAATTTGAGAGTGAAATTATTCTGTATTTTACATATGCATACGAATGTCCCAATACTGGATTTTCGGAATGTACTACATAGTACATTCCCATATGGCTGTAAAGAAGGCAGTTATAACCCTTGAAAGTTGCGTTTCAGTTATGTTTTATACCTAACTAATGTCTGAATAAATACCTATTAATACACTGAACGGGAAGCAAGCCCGCGTCCTATACATTTGGTGACAGCAGGGCTTCACATATTGCGGCGAGTCTAAACTAAATTATGAGTTTATTTAGAAGACAGGGAAGCGGGACGCAGGTGCGGGCCGCGGGGACAGCCACGTACGGCGCGGGGGGTCGCCGGCAGAAGAGGGGGGGGGGGGGGGTTGGCGATATATTAATTGATTTCAGGATACGCCCTTCAATAACACACCTATGTATGATATACGATCAGTCTGTCCTGCAACCCTAACCATAGGGCTGTACACACGACATACATTTTATTTTTTGGATGCCAATTTTGATCACAGCTTAGGTTGGATTATGGGGTGTTCGAATACATCAAAGGTTTTTCGTAGATTTGTCAATTGTCACAATTATTACAAAACAATGGTTGTCCATATTGATCCAGCGTATAATCAGACAGTATATAAAAGAATCGAGGTCTTTTATTCAGGAGTCACTTTAAATGACCTAATCTTGGGTGTACTGAGTTTAACCTTCTCAATATTTCCAGTGTGTCCCCACAATTTGTACTCCAAATCCGTCACAAGACATCTCTGCCTAAATACAATTAAGTAGGTAGGTACATCAATTTGAATTAAACTTATCTATCTTCGATATGAATGCTTGTTAACCAATTTATCTAGTTTATACTAGACTCTCTTAGGATATTGTATGTACAGTACTTATTATTTTATGAATAAAAATAATTGGTACTCTATATTTGTACATTTATTTCGTGACCACGATTCCAAGACAGTGAAATCAGCTGGGATGGCAACCCTGCACTAGCGGCCTTTACTAAAGGTCGCCCGTAGAGAAAGTTGCCTCTCTTAACCCTAGAGCAGTGCAGTCAGATGTATTAAAGATCACTGTTTATTTACGTCTAACTGTGATATTATACTTAATATTTATATTTATGTAAGGATTTTTATTAAACACTGGCTGCCTTATTCATAGACAGTTTAAAAACTATTTTAGTTATCGAATATTTTGTCTTCTTCTCTCAAACTGTATTCAAAAGTTGTTCTATAGGAACAAAACATTCGTAAAATAGGTTATGCATAAGGCCGTGAGAGATGGCATGTTGAATTGGGAGGTTGCAGACCTGGAGGGTGCGAATATGTCTAAACATTTCACAAGATGTCCACTGTCGTACGTAACCTTAGGCTAAGTTCGGAGTGAATGATAATTTTCATAGAGAATAGAAAAGCTTGTAGAAGTGAAAACTTTTATATGTGGTACGTTCGATCATTAGAATTTCGTGTCGGTGAATAGAGGAACCCCCCAGTGTCTGTGGTATGCCAGTGGAATACCCATTTCGGTATCAAACGAGAAACGGTGTGAAACGAGAGATCGCGGGTTAGATTCTCACATCCAGAGAATTGTTTGTGCGGCCCACAAATATTTCCAAGCCTCTCGTAGTTCCTGATACCCACGACACAAAACTGTTAGGTATTATTTATTTATTTATCAACAGGGATTCCAGAATGGAGACATATTTATTCTAAATATACTTTATTGTAGACCAAAATTAATAAAATAAAAAAGAATGAAACAATGAAAAAGATATAATACTTAAACTCTCCCATCGTTATAAAAAACTGCCATTGAACCTTAACATCATGTATTCACTATTTCGTGAAATTCGTCGGTATTGCACTAAATCGTACTCACAATAACTTAATGTAAATTGTAACTTACCTCAAATCCCAGCAGAGCAGACAAGTAGCCGGCCGGAAAATAATATATCATATTCTGAACCCATAAAGAAACAAATCGGAATCATTAAGTTTCTTTTAAGGCCTCAATGGACCGGGAGCAAAAACAAAGTTTCGGGTTTCCGTGGTTTAAATAATCTCGATGTGTAATCAACCGCGAAGGATTGCGTGTGTTTTAAAATATAAAAAATACTCGGGGCCGATGCTTTTACATAATTAGCCAAAATAATTCATAAATTTTATTATATTCAATTGCCACAACAGGGGTATCTGCCCACTATAACATACCATAATATGATTATGCTATGAATCTGGTGAAAAAGTATTACATTGTTTTTATGCATTGGGACGTCACCGAACGGCGAGAAACGGTCTAATTTTAACTAAATTAACTCAGGTTATTTACCCTATAATATTTGAGGTTACTATTGTAATGAATCTTGGACGTAAGAATTACGGCCGTCCCGCTACGTAATAAGAGGAAATGAGTAAGGAAATAATTACGGAACTATTCTTCAGATTCGACATGGTTAATGTACGGAAAAATGTGAGCCAATATATTGCTGTAACTAGAAATTTAAATTGTTGATTGAATGATTGGCTGTCATTCACATTGAATAATAGTAAAATAGTTTCTGCACAATTGCGCACATATGGCACCCGACTATGGCGCAACGTGGTGGAATAGAAATTAACCCTCCTCAATTGAACCTTCGGGTTAGAGGCGTCTCGCGCTCAGTAGTGGGCGAATATGAACCGATACCTTTTAGGATAAAAATTTGATTTTTATCCTAAATTACATAACACTTCCACTATGATACGGAGTTTGGCGAAAAAGCTTAGTTGTGACCGTGCGAACTCAACCTCAAAATTGTGAGGAGTACAAATATTTGTTTCGGGTCTGGATGCTGTCACATCGAAAATACCCTCTTTGTTTCCTATACCCATGAGAAGACACGCATCTCAGTGTGGGGTCGAGACAGTGGGAATGTTGGCGTATTTGTTTATATTACGTTTGTTTTTTAACTAAACAGTAATGGACGCAAAAAAATAGACAAGTTTATTCTTAAATGCGTCATTCCATCTGTTAATTAAACATTCACTGTAATTAATCTATTATCTCGGTACAAAAGTTAACCCCATTGGATAAGAATGCTGGCAAGCGGTTGAATCGGGGCCATCTTGAAGCCGAAAATGGCCGAATTTTTAAACCCAAATTGGAATCCAGGGCTTAGATAACATTGTGATTGGCTAACCATAATCAGATAACGACGCCCAATGGACTCTTCATGTAATTGTAGGTATCCCTAAAATGTTTAATCATTCCTTACAAAGGTTACTTGGTGCATATTTAGTGTCAACTCTGGATGCAATCAATGAATTGTATAAAAAAGATCACATCTGTTTTCGAGTAGGCCATTTAAAAGTGATAATCGACGAGAGACAGTTAATAGTCAGTACTGCTTTTACTAGCAGATGCAGCTGCTTTGCCAGCATAGAAACAAAATAGTTTAGAAACAAAGTTAACCCTTGCATTATTCCTAAAATATAATCAATACACAATATCACGGTATCTGGAAGGTTTGGAGCGGCTAAAACAAGTTGCAGTATAATTTATAATATCTAAATCCGATTGCAATGTAAACGTGAACCAAAGACACGCACACACACAAGCACACGTAACATGAGTTGTGGATATAACGTAATGTGAAACTCGGCCGATAATCTAAACAAGTGCATACGACGGACCACCGGCGGGACAGAGACGACGATATACTGCCCCTCACGCGACAGACAAGGACGGATGCAGGACGTGAAATGCCGCTGCAGGGCTTCAAGTTAACGGATTTCTTTCTACACAATCCAATGTGTCGGGTGCACTGCATGTGTGCGAAATATAGAACATAGGTGCTACTTTGAATATCTATCGACTTGCTATAAAGTTATTGATATGAAAAATATTTTAATTGGACAAACAGAATGATGGCCACTTTTATAAAATGTGTGAAAAATTGGCATTTATATTTTTTAATTAAAATATATAATTTAAGATACGTCAATGTTGACATTCAAATGCCTTTTCCGAATATTAGTCGTAAATAGTTTTACTACAGTTTTAAAAATGATAATGTTTTAAATATATCGTTGGCGCTGTGTATGATTCTAGTTAATATTTCTTACTTATTCGTACAGGAAGCGCCTGTGGTTCAGGTTTATGCGGCCGGACAAATATTTGTTCCGCGTCTGGCTGTCGATAGATCATAGTACTCTTGTACTGCTCGCAAGCCAGGCTTTTGTGGCTTGACGAGTACTTTAGTGGAGTATGCATTAATTTAGTAGGCTATACCGCGGAATTAACACATCATATCGCTGTATTAGTACTTAGTGGCAGTATAAACAGCCCATAAAATGTGATAACGGATTTGATTAACGGGTTGTGCAACTTTTCCGATTTATTTTACAAAAAATAAATCATATAGCCAGGATTTGGTGTGGATAGAAAAATAGAATATAATACTTTTAAATGTTAAATTGCCAAGGCTCCATTGCACAAAGTAACTGTCTTTTAAAATGTACATTGTATTTCCAGATACGATAGGCAGTTATGCTACCAGGACATTAACGTTTCGCATTTTGGGTTCCGTCCCAAAATATTATAGTGGGCGACCCTATCGCCATATCGGGCACAAATTCCTGACTCCAGCTTATAATGTATAGAAAAATCTAATATCAATTTGCCCGACGAGGGATTCTAACCCGAGACGTCAGCGTTGCAATCGTACTGTAGTACAATAGCGCCACCGAGGCAGTTTTAAAATGTCAATCGCATACATTAGCAATGTCAAGAATGTCTCAAATGCACGATGGTGAGACTGTCAAAATTAATGTTATCGTCAAAGTTAGTTACTAATGGGCCTAATGGTGCGGCTTAGCTTTAGTAAAAATTAAAGTAATCCGATAGATTCCGCAGTAACTGCATTTTATGAGATGAAATATCTATATTATTTAGCGGTTCAAGATCTATGGATAAGCAAATAATTATATCATATTATTTGTTCATAATTCATTCTGTCGCTTGTATGGTGTGCATAAAAATATAACAGTAAACCAACAAAGTCGCTTTCGCAATTATAATATTAATAGGTTTGTAACTAAACATTGTGATGTTTTTATAAACAATACTTATTTCTATTCTTCTTTTCTTTCTATGTTAAACGGCATGTATTACCAAAGTCGCAGGGCATCAGAAATAGGTCAAATAATTGATGCAAGAGCTCCCTTTAAGATCCTTGACGGTGTGATACTCTGAAATAATCAAAGTTAACCGTAACCGGTACTTATTGAGTCGGAAGCGCCATTTGTTGAGATCCGCTGGCTCACTCCACGAATGTTTGTAACTGATTTAGCGCGAGCATCGGGAGTGTATTTTTTTTTTTATTGCTATGAATGGCGAGACGAACATGCCGTTCGCCTGATGGTAAGCGATACGACCGCTCATGAACAGTAGGAAAACCAAACAACACCTTGAATTACAAAGCAATGCTTGGCATTCCACTGCGCACGCCATCCTGAGACATAAGATGTTAAGTCTCAATATGTCCAGTAGTTACTCTGGCTACAATGCCCTTCAACCCGAAACACAACAGTGCGTTTACACTGCTGTTTGACGGGAGAAATAGACACTGCGGTGGTACCCACCCAGATGGCCTCTCACATATGAGAGACCTACCACCAGTATCGTATGCGTTTGGATATCGCAAATATATTTTGCCCGATGATCAGCTCGTATCTTCTGCATTCGGATGGTATCGTCGCAAGTAATACTTGTCTTTGTGCTGCGGAATCATTTGACTTTCAATCGATACAGGGTTCTTCTGTAGCACTGTCGAAATTTTTCATTCTAATACTTTAAATTTCTGGAATATATTCTACCTCTGACATTTTTCAAGATGGAATATAATAAGTAAAACCTTTAAAGTATTTTTACGTTAAATATAGTTATAGATTCAAAAAACCGCTAGCTTTTCAACGTTCCTAATCGAATAAGTCCATCTGAACTTATCTGGAGGATGGCACCGATAGCGATCGCACTGCCGATTGTTACACTACTTTTAATTTTACTCATTTTGTTACAATTCTTCTGACTGCTGTCCAATCAAAAAATCAAATAATGTTTTACTATCTTCGTAACGATTATTATAGAAGCGTTGAAATTCTATCAATCATATTAAAGTGAGGTGAAAGTGGTCAACGTAAGACGTATGAACAGCTTTATATGTTTGTTGCGTGAAAACTAAAAATAAACAGCACTAACGATTAATAAAGTCAGCTCTTTATCTAAACGCCTTCATCGCGTCTCAGGATTTCGCATTTGTCGTTTGTAAACGGCATTTGAGTTTAGTCACCTCAATATCTCTTAGCCGGTATATTTCTATAATATGCAATTTGCTTATACATCAAAGTGCGTGAAAAATATGATAATAATGAAATGTTAAAATTATAATACTTTCGTAACCAAACTTGAATGTAAGATACACACAGTCCACCTCGGCTTTACCAGAAAGGAAGCTTGATTGATATATCATAATCTCATGTTTACAGTTTAAAGTTATACCTAAACCTGCTCATTTAACGGGATATCCGTTATAAAAAGGATCTTGTAAAGCGGTTCAGCAGTTCTTGAGTTATAAACGTACAAAGAATACAGACACGTTGAAATTAAATTGTACAGATAAAATTAGTCGGAGATAACATTCAAAAGTTTTTCGTTTCAATTCGGCACGCTGACGTCACTGTTGGTTTCAAAATTGCCTAGACCTCAATTTCCGCGTTATAATGTCTGTCTATAAAACCTGTCTAGAGTCAGAAGCAGGTACATTTATTTTGTCGGCGCAACGAATTTGTCAGCACCCGTGATTGGACGACTCTTGCGGAAGGTGGTGCTGTTGTGTGCATCCTAGCACTCTTGTCCAATAAGAATAAAATAATGATGGTGCGTGTTGGTTGTGATTCTAAGGTTGGACCTAGCGGCCGCCGTCGTATTTGTGCGAAGCCGCATAATTATCGTCTAATAAACATATTTTTAAGGTTATTAAAAATATGTTATTTTACATATTAACCATTGTTTTTCTGTTGGTCCTTATTCAAATTTTAACTTCTGTGTTCATATTCATTTGTCGTGTACACGATTTGTTTGTAATTTGTAATATTTATCTGAATAATAGACAGGTATTCTGAAGACAATATCAAATGCGAGACTAAATAAAGATTACGGAAGATGGATAACTAATATCTACTATTTAGCATTTTCCTGACGATATACAACGGTTACATATCCCATCATATAAATTAGCATCGGTTTCCTGTAGAAACAATAGAAGTGGTGGCTCCTGCGTGTTGGTCAGGAATATTCATTCATATAAAGAACTCAATAAAATAATATCGTTATCAGTGCCCAATGCTATTGAGTGTTCGGGTATTGAATTGTTGCAACATAACGTAATTATCGTTTGCATATATAGAGCCCCAAAAAATACCTCTATTGATTTTGATAATTTCTTTCAAACTTTACACAAAATTCTTAATGAATATAGATCGAAACATAAAAAAGTTATAATTTCAGGAGACCTTAACATTGATACTCTAAAGAAAAATAAAATAACAGCCGAACTTGTTAATTTACTTGCATCCTATAACTTACATCTCCAATTTAATACTCCAACACGATTAGTCAGTGGTACATGTATTGATAATGTCGCCCACAATATTAAAGGCTGTAAAGGAGAATTAATTGAATTAGCACTCTCAGACCATATGGCTCAAATATTGACATGTCCTGTAAAAAAAACCTGCTCCTTAAAGTATTGGCATGTCCGGAGGCGAGATCTATCTAATGAAAACCGTAAAAAATTTGTTGAATGTCTGAGTAATGTGACTTTTAGCGAAGTGTTTGAAACAAACAATCCTAATGAGGCTTTCTCTCGTTTTCATGAAACATTTATGTTATTCTATGACCTTTGCTTTCCCATTATAAATGCGAAAATAACAGTCAATAAACGACCCCAGTGGGTGTCACGAGGTATTAGACTGTGTAGCAAACGCAGGAGAGAACTTTTGTGGAAATATAGAGCATCTCCAACCATAACAAATAAAAATAAATTTAAATCCTATGCAAAGAGATACAAAGCAGTACTAAACTTTACGCAAAAATCGCAAAATAGCTTTTACATTAAAAAAGCTGCTAATAAATGTAAAGCTATGTGGCAAGTTATTAATAGAAATAAAAACTTAAAACTTAAAGAAAATATTAGTTCAATTAAAAGCAATGGTCATACAGTTTCAGATCCAAAAGAGTTAGCTCAACTCTTTAATAACTTCTTTATTGACGTAGCTAAATGCAAAAATAATTTTGATACAACACCTTTCGTATCGAACAAAAACCTATCAAATTCTATATTTGTCACACCTACAGGAGCAAATTATATTTTTAACATAATTAAATCTTTAAAAAATGTTTCTAGTACGGGTTATGATGAGATTGCAGTTAAGATCATAAAAGATGTTTCACACATAATATCCCCAATTTTAAGTTACACCATAAACCTGAGTATAGAATACGGCATATTCCCCGATAAGCTTAAACTCACAATAATAAAACCTATATTTAAGAAGGGAGACACGCAGGATATTAACTGTTATAGACCTATAGCGCTAATACCTATCCTTGCGAAAATTTATGAAAAAGTTATATATGCTTCGTTATATTCTTTTCTTGAAACTAATAACCTTTTAGCAACTGAACAGTATGGCTTTCGTAAAACAAAGTCAATAAATGAAGCCATTTATAATTTTATTAATACTGTCATCACAAATGTAGACAAACGAAAGTCTACAGTAGCCATATATTTAGATATGACGAAAGCATTTGACCACGTTCGCCATGATATTTTGCTCAAAAGATTAGAAAATTATGGTATTAGAGGCAACGTAAATAATTTAATAAAATCTTATTTAACTAATAGCAAGCTACTCAAATTACTAGAATATGCCAATCACGAAAAAAAGAAATTGTTTACCAATCACAGTACAGCAAAATTAATTTTGGGGTGCCACAGGGTAGCGTATTAGGTCCTTTAATTTTTCTTGTATACATAAATGAGCTACCGTATACAACCAAGCATCAAATGACCCTTTTTGCTGATGATAGCACGATACTATTTACGGGCAACAAAGTACTTTCGAATGTCACTAATGAGATCTATACTTGTCTAAATAATTTAACTGACTGGCTTACCTCAAATAATTTAAAACTGAATGTAGCAAAAACTAAGCTTATGCATTTTAGACAGAGGACTAAAACAGAAGCTAAACTAAATATAACATTCCAAAATACTGAAATTGAGGAAATAGAGGAAATAAAATTTTTAGGTCTGTATATTGACCAAAAACTGAATTGGAAAAGACATGTCGATTACGTCTGTAGACGTCTTCACCAACAGTCATACGCCCTTTACAATTTAGGCAAAATATCCGACAAATCTTCAGTCCTCTGCGCCTACCACGGCCATGTAGCATCTATTTTGAGGTATGGTTTAATATTTTGGGGGAATTCTACACACAAAGACTTGGCTTTCAGAGCTCAGAAGAGATGCATTCGGTCTATTGTTAACATTGATACAGCTACCTCCTGTATGCCATATTTTAAGGAACTTGAAATATTACCACTCCCCTCTATGTATATATACGAATGTGCTATCTTTGCAAAAACACATACTCACCTATATCAATACAGCAATAGAGCAAGGCAAAGAGAAAAAATGACATATGTTCCACACAAAACGGCTTTATTTCACAAAAGCGCATACCATGTAATTCCTCAGATATATAATAAATTACCAAAATCAATAAGAGATTTGAACAATTTGAACAACTTTAAAGGCAAGTTGTTTAGTTTTTTAATTGATAAATGTTACTATAATATAAGTGATTATTTAACTGATAAGATTTGTTAAGTTTGTTTTCGTTTTGTAGATTTATTTGTAGATTTGTTTAGTATTTTTTAATTATCAGGTTATGATTTATTCCTTGTAATTACCTTAAATTATTGTATGCCAGTAAGGCGGGTCATAGCTGTTTCAAACTAAAAATTATGTAACACCATTTATACCTATGTCCACAATAAAATGTTTTTGAATTTGAATTTTGAATTTTGAATCCTTAACAGTTGTCGGTGACGCTTGGTTATTTCACTATCTTGTTTAAAGTCGAAAGGTCGAATATTAGAGTGATAACCGCAATCGCCGAATTGTTTAATGTCTTCGCTTACACGTGTCAAAACTTATTGAATTAGATTAGATACATCGTTTAGATTTAAATTTATCAACATAGTTAAAATTCTAATCATGGTATGATCTTATTAATGAAGCAGTCAAACAGAAATCTGAATTAATTGATTACAGCAGCACGCACGAATATAGATCGAGAGTGAGAAAAAACTCGTGAATTATATTGTCTTATATTAGATTTCACTATTGCCCTCTGCTATCATAACGCATAACGAACATACTAACTCCAATTGCCATGTGGATATTTAAAGCAAGAGTATTTCTATGGCACCAAAAACTTCATTGATTTTTGAAACAATTCGACCAATAAAATATTTAAGTACTTAAGTAGTATGTTTTTCTAAATTAATAGTGAGGATGTTGATTAGAATTCATTGGTAAGCGAAGGACAAAACATCCGCAAGGAAAATTCACGAAAATTTAAACTAATAATTAAAATATTACCCGACTAAGACGTAACTTACGTGGTCGAGTAAGTGACTGAATAATGGGATTATTCGATGTATTTTTACACTATCCACTACCTACCTGAACAGCTCTAAGCAAACAACCCTCCGAGCAGATATAACGAGCCTGCTATTGACATTATAATACAAAATGCTTCACCCACCAGCACAACGTATTACCTGGACTGCGGGAACTTGGGTGGTACGAAATGGACCGCAAACATCACAATCAAAGTAAACACTTAAAGATCTGCCCCGACTCAAAACACGGATTGACGAAGGATACTCCTGAACTAATATTTACTAATGCCGCATCTAAGCAAAAACTGACATTTTTGTATCAGATAACTGTGGAATTCTCGCATATCGGAATATTATATTTCATAGAAGAATCTAACAACTTGGTATGTGCACATGATTACAATATTTTAGTTTGAAATGAATTATTGTCAATATGCTTGAGAGTAGATAACGTAATAGATAATCAAACTGACTAAGTAAATAAAAAATATGACGTAATCGGTGATATTATCTTTAGAGTGATATTTCGAAGCGACCTGAAACAAGCAATGTGGATAATAAAATGATGGGCAAATAATACTTAAGTAAATTAATCAAACAGGTCGATGTGGAGATCCTTCACGGATGCCTATGTTCAGCAGTGGACTTTTTGCGGCTGAAGAGAAAGAAAGAGAGACACAGAGAGAGAGAAAGTCTAGAAAATCTATGTCGTTTATAAATTTAAATTCATCGCATATTCTCATATTACCATATTACCTTATCAATGACGGTTTAGTAGAAATTTTATCAAAATTATTATCACATGATTCATCTTCATAATTAGCTATTACATGTTTCAATTGTTTGTAATGAATTAGAACAAAATTAATATTGAGTATTTTTTTTACATAAGGTCATGTGGCTTTATTCCCGACACCGACACCCGACACGAGCAATTCTTTATGAGTTATTCGCTTTAAAGTCTCCTATATTGGCCATGATTGCTTTATTTCCAAGAAAGATTGAGGTCAGGTAGCCCGTTGTAAAAATATAGCCATGATGAGTTTGTACATGTTAAAAAAATATGTGCTTTGTTCCCGCTGGACATAATGATAGATACAAATATAACCCCACAGGCGGTGGGTTTCCAATCTGCCTCGTGACCTCTCTTGGTTCCATTTTTGAAATAGACATTGAAAAATATAAGTAATTATTTTCTAGTAACCTGGAAGTTTCTACTGCATTGGTATCCACTAATAACTAATAAGTCTTATGGGATTCCAAACCACAGAAACTGTTTGAAAAACAGAAGTCCAAATTGAACATTCAGATAATAAGATGCATGACCTGCAATGGGAACAGTCTTCGATGTTCATTTTTGCAGTTTCTTCATGGGAATGTTCTAAAACTTGATCAATAAATTGATATAGGGTCGAGTTCTGAAACTGAGGAGCAGAACGGCCTTGAGCCACGGCACGACATCCTGATAAATATTCAAACGTTGCTAGTTCAATAAAGGATAGAATACAATAGTTATAGTCGCGAACCGCGCCTATAATGCCAGCCCGGCATTTTAAAACTGCAAGTGGGTTGACAACTGGCGCATTGGAGGTTCGCTGATTTACTTTATTCTTTCATTCTTTTTTTAAAGTTTGCAATGTTGGATATGTGGGCAGAAAAGTCTTCCCAATTTTATGTTATTTAAATACCTATATTTATCGGTTACCTATATTAGTCTTTATACTGCAAAGATACAAAACCTATGTTTTGTAAGTGTCTGAAACTGAGAGACTTTCCAGCCTCCACAACACTCAAATTTGAAACAAATGTTGGTGGATATCGCAAACATTTGTCTTGATATGGGGATCAAGCGTCTCGTTTCGGAACTAGCAGCTTAACCATCTTTGACACGGTGGTTATACATTTTTATTACAAGTTTGTTAATAAAACAAGAAATCGCTATAAAAATTAAAATGGTAACTCCAAACTTGAAACTGTAGTCTTTAAAATAATGAGACTGGCCTTAAGACTTTATTTATTTACACTTCATAAATAATTTATTGTATAAGTGGACTTAATGTCTGTGGCATTCCCTGACAGTCAAACCTGAGGTGAAGCAGAGATGAGGAGAGGTAGGTGCGAAACAATTAACTAAAAATAAATGGTCAGTGAAGTTGAATAGCATAAACCAACATAAATACAATTTAAACAGTCTTAACATAATAAACATATAACATGGTATATTATGTAAACATATATGAAATATGTGTATGTGCTTTAATTTTACCACTCATTTAGATAGAATTCCTACGTTCAGGGTGTTTTACTTTGTCTATCGAATGAGCGGAGTAGTCATGTTCAAGCCATGTGCTCGATAGTGGATTAATTCAACTTTGTACCGTGAGTTGCGGATGGAGCAGTTTTTTCACCCTTCGTAGAATTAACAGATTTTTTACATTTGTTTTGTATTATATTTTGTAATCGACTTCCTGTTATATTGACGCACGTACGTAGAATTCCGAGAAGACCAACGTACCCGAATCAAAAAAAATATGTAGGTTACACTTTTTGATCCTGCTACATAATTAAGTAAGCCCTTGATATCCTAAATGCTTTGCTTCGTGTTTATCAATATATCAGTATATATCATTTTTACAGTCTGTGGCTATTGAAATATTTGAGGATGGTTTTTGCTTAGCGGATTTATAGCCGAGGTAAATAATAAGGATACCTGGTGTCCAATAGTTATTATCATAGAAATATGAATATCGAGATCATTATTTATACTGGTCTGATATATTTCTGTGTTTACTAGGAAGTTCGCAAATGTTCTGTCATGACTTTTGCACGCACCAATTGTACCCACAAATAACTATCTAATTATACACATGTACCGCTCTTTAGTATTCCCTTAATATATTACTTATTTATATATAAATTAAGAAGCATAACCTCAAATTATTACAGCTTAATGCTTGGGTTCTAAGACTTTCGCAATTTTATAGGGCAAATACATTTTCAACGATTATTCTAAAAGTATTTTAGTCCTGTATAGTATTATGATTGTAATAGAGATTTTAGGTAAATAGGGCAGTTATCGCGTTGCTTAGGGACAATTCTGTGTACAGTGGCTATTTATTATGTATCGATGAATGTAATTTAATCTTAAACAGCCGTCGCCAATAAACAATCCTTATCTAAGTTTTTTTGTTTGACATTGTCAGTTCAATCTTTTTTCTGCAAATATCTTGCCAATAATCAATCCTGGTAGTGAAAAGACTATCCAAAACATCAATCTACTTTTAGGAGGGCCAGTCCTTGTTTAGGCCCGCCAATATACAATTATCTGTGTTGACGTTTGGATGGATTGTTGAAAATTATCCAAAATTGCAGACCTACAATTTCCACGGATTATTTATTCCTGAACGCCGATACTATTGTAATAAAAAATTTAAAGTGACAGTTATACCAGGGATTTGGAGGGAAAACATTGATTTTAGAATTATGTCAATGGTTTTATGTTAAAAAAATACTAAAATGGTCAAGGGGGAATGGATTGTTTTCAATCTATCAATAGAGGCAATCGGCTGTGGTCTGGATTGTTTATTGACAACATGGTACTTAATAGACTAATCGAAAAGTAGAAAATAATTCGGATTGACTTCAATCTAGATTTTTCGATTGATTATTGGCATCGGCCGATAAACAACAGGTCAAAATGTACTAACCGTTGCTTAATAAAGTCGTGACTGAACAGCAAAACAAATGTCAAATTGGTTGTTAATTGCGACAGTTGCGACTATTTGATATTTAGAAACTCAATTACAACTGTGTAAAGCTGCGGTGAGCAGTTATCGCCAGTTTAAACATGGCTTGTCTACGAGAATTCATTGGTATTGTCTTCGATCAAATATACACTAGATACACAGTTCCCTGTAAAAGTTCTGTTAAAAAGTGGCACCGATGCATGACATTAAAAAAAGTAAACAAAAAGATCACATATTCCAAATATATTAACACAAATTCCACCTTATTCCTCGAGCTTAAAGTAGCTTTTCAAATAATATTGTCTAGAGTTTTACGACGTTTTAGATGCAACGGTCGGTGCGTGACTGAAGGCGAAAGAGTGCTTAAGCACTCTTTTTTGGTGCCATTTTCTAAGCGCTCATGTTGTATCTAGTGTATATTTGATCGAAGGGTATTGTTCTTAAAATAACCATATTATAATCAATGCATAGCGAATAATACGATTTAAGGTATGTATTAAAATTTACAAGCTGTGTTCACAAAGGTTAGGTAATAGTTCCAATTGTGATATCTGGTGCTATGGTGTGATCGGCGCCGTACCTGTTGCCATACAGAACACATACTTCAATCTTGGAGATCACATATAAGAATTTTAAAAAAATCAAAGGTTAAGCCATATAGTCCACTACATTGGCCCAGTGCGTGTTGGCGGAATTCAAATAACATAAAAAAAATTATTTAAACGCGTGGCGATTAGCTATCAAAACATATATGAATCCGAAAAGTCAGAGATATGCCCTGGGATTTGAACCTTCGATCGCCGTGAACATGTTGGCAGCCGCGTCTCGTCCGTTACTAACAGGCCACTGCGCACGGAAGCACCAAAGCAGTGGTATCCTTTAAATACCATATAATTTAGAAAATTCAATCTGGATTAAAAACCAACCTTTACTCGTAACGGTAAATGGTAGCATTTTTAGAAATCCTTTCACACCTGATATATACGTTCCAAATAGAATATCAACAGTGTGTGAAGTCTAGCAACTTTCATTAAATGGTATTGGAGGACCAGCGAGCAGCAGTAATCAAGCAATTGGTTGTAAGATTAAAAACCAGGTCTCATGCAACATGGCTGAAAGTCAAGGTCGCGCCGACCCCATGTAAGTGGGGGATAGTAAGAAAGAATACACGGCGAAATTCAGTCTGTTTTGGAAGTCGGCTAAAAATCGTATCAAAATTGACTTCTCACGAATAGTTGGCCTTTTGACTTAATTACCAGTGCCATTTGGCAGCAATAAAAGCCGGTTTGTTCCAACGTACCAATCCGAGATTAAAGCCACGAATTTAGTTCGATTCATACTGCAAGCATATTATAATTCAATCATTATAATATCAGTTCCATAATTATACTGTCTCAGTGACGGGCACAGCCTGTACTGTTCATAAGGATTCAGTCACTTGTTAATTTAAAATCGTTGTGGTTATCATAAAATACCTGCTAACACGCGTAATATATTAAAAAACAGGAATATGAGCTAAGGGCTCCAACCTGAGATAACCGTATCGACATTCCCATCGAAGGTTGCTGTAAAAACTAATTTATATAAATACCAACGGCAATCAACGTATTAGAAACAAGAGCAACAATTTGTAATCTGTCGAATTGTCTTATCGTCAGCCAGCCGCTGCATTCAAAATGTGTAAAATTTTCCACGAAAGGGACTTATCTACAGCGTCGCTCGTAAATTAATAATACATTTTGAGTAGCGCAGCTCGCTCGCTCACACGGGAACTGTGGTGAAATGTGCGCACTCATTCTCGCCTTTTAAAATATTATTGGGAATTGGATAACACAGATTTACTCTCAGCCATGCGGGTGATTCTTGATCGCCCTGTTCATTGCGTTTAATGGGAAAAGTCGTCCATAGACTTCTTCATTAAATTCTAAATTGCGTAATTTAAAAAAAACAATTCAAGTTTATTACTCTAAGATATTCCTTAATATTTGGAATTATTTGTTAAATATTTGGAATATATTTGGAATTATTTAGTCACAAAGAGTCAATATAATATGTTTATATACTGACTTAGATTTGTAATGGACTTTATCCCTCGTCACAGCGACAAAAGATTATTCAAAATAATATTATTTAAATCCGCCCAATAATATTTCTTCCTTTAAGTGATTTCGTTCCACAATTAATGAATTAATGTTGTAATACGTATTTAATGTAGAACTAGTTCAATTATTTACGTCAAAGAGAGCTTTTGAGCATACTAGACCATCATGGGATGCGATTCCTTGCATACCTAAGTTTTAGACCGCTGTTGCATTTGAAACTTGCTGCATCATCACCAATTTTTATTCAAAATGAAAATTTTCGAACCCATAACAGCCACATTGCATACTGTTCGGACTTTTAATCTCTTCTCTCTCAAGAATGTAAGTGTTAGCCGATCTGCAGAACAAGAAACAATACTTTATAATAAGAAGTATGCGAAGAGAGGCTTGTAATTTCCCATCGCTCGGTGATTGCACTTTTACGTGGTGTATCGAGCCAGCCAGCGCCTAGCGTTACAAGCTGTGGCTTTTTGCCACGCCATTGAATTGTAAATGCGTTGTGGAGTGGTTCTGGCAAAAACACGCGCCGGTTTCCAACCGCGTCTGGGGGAAACTGCGCTGTGAATGCACAGTACGGTGTTATGCACTGCGAGATTACACCATTTTCTAACATTATTGTTATTCATTTTGTAATATTTTCTTCCTCTAGTTGGTGTAGGTGAGCCTGTTTTATGTAAACCCGTTCGGAGACAAATCTGGTGGAAGAATTTTCTTATTAGCCCGGATTGCACCCATTGATGGATTACAAAATGCGTTAGTGACCCACACACATGTAATCACAGTTCGGGTTCCGGCTTTATTTACCCAGTTTTAATTATATCTAACGGTGAGATATGACCATATACATATCACCAATGGATAGTATATTTTCATTAAGGCCAAAATGTCCTCGTGATTTATAGCCTAACTATTCTAAATCGTACTCTCGATTGAAGAGGAGTCCTGAAGAATATTTATGAGGAGTCCTGCAGTGTAACGTAGATGGGATGAAACACTTTGCAGTTACTTAAATGATGTTATAAACGCCGCATTCACGGTTACACGTGCCAAGTGTATTCTAATCATCAGCTATTTTTTTGGCAAGAATTCATCGCTATATGTAGGTACATAAGAAGGAGACCACTGAACATATCATGCAGTCAATGATTAATATATAAAACACTAGTTTCAGCATCCGTCTCCGTCTCCGCACCAGATCTACGTCATTTTAGCTAAAATGTTAGGACTGCCTTTGCATTTTAATACATTTGGAAGATTCTAGGTTTAGCCATTCGGATTGCACTGATTGGTAAAGATATGAAAGTGTACCCTTAATACTTCACGTATTGCATAATTTAGCTTACCTAACAAACTGTATATTACCTAAAGTTCAGACCATATATAAAACTTACCGCAAGTTGACTATCGAAACAAATAATAAAGTCCTGACTGCTTGTCGTTATTCGCTAACCCACATTCGACATTAATACGACAAATACTATACAATATTGTACTCTAACGAAAACAAAAAAAAAATCACCTGATGATGAGTTGAATCGCAACATAAAATTGTCTCTCGCCGTTGGATGTAGTTTCTCTCTTCATCTGTTCAAACACAGGAATTCCTCTGCTGAACACAGGCCTCCCCCAAGATATCCACGTTGACCTGTTGGAAGTGGCCTGCATTCAGCGACTTCACGCAACCGTAACCAGGTCATCCGTCCACCTTGTACGCGGGCCACTTCAACTTGCTTTAACTTTTGGATGTAGATTTTCTCGATCTTTTTAATTGCATTTTGCCTGTATTCAAAATAGTATCATATTTTAAATAGTAAAAACTCCTTCGCCTATCCTTATCCAGATCGTCTATTCACTTTGTAGTAAGATGTTTGACTCTTCCATTTGTCATGTTCCCCTTCCACTGCCACTCGTTAAAGCTACGGAGATGTCATACAGAACAGGAACGACGAGAGGAGACGGGCTGCTTCCAAAAAATCATTGACGGAAATCCTTGGACGATATCTGTGTTCAGCAGCAGACTTTCTGTTGCTGGAGAGAGAAAGAGGGAGAGAGAGAGGGAGAAGTTGCCTAAAAACAATGTAATTATGTATAATGTCAGTGACTTAGTCATAGAGACTAATCGCACGGACTTTTATTTCGTCCAATCTGTGTAGATATAATACGTACCTATACGTTACACGTGTGTCGTATATCTAAGGTCACCAGTACTAGACGGCCGTAAATATTTTTTTTATAGAAATGATGTATTTTTACGCCGCTTCGAGAACAGATAATGGATTTTTTTATCACTTTATTTGTGCGGTAGAATATTGAGTTAGCAACAAACGACTTTGGGTTCTCAGGTGTGCTAAAGATGTGTCACTTTGGAAAACAATTACGCGATATTACAAATATATATATATATATATATATATATATATATATATATATATATATATATATATATGTGTGTGTGTGTATGGCACACTAACGATCTACACTAGAGGACAGCTTTACGCACGCCGGCATTATTGTGTCCACAGTGACACTCGTTATCGCAAGCAATAACTTTCTTTACCATCAAATAGATTGTATATGTTGTTGAATCATTGTTTTGACTTTAAAAAGATAAAATAACGTTTTTTTATCACATTGGTCCAGTAAATGAGCAAACAAGTCACCTGATCGTAAGTGATCACTCCCACCCATGAAAATCCACGACGACTGGATCATTGATTTATTGCCGCACCATCAGATAAGAAGGGGAATGGGAAAGAGAAAAGATGGGAAGAGGAAAGGGGAATTGGTCAACCGACAATCTCACTTACCGAACGAACCGCGGAAACTTAAGCTCGCTTCCTGTCGAGGTCCTGTGAGACAGTATGCTGAGTCGTGACTAACAACAGCGTGGCTCTATCACTAATAAAAACTGTTTACGTCATGCTGATCATCAGATTTTTACTGGTGGTAGGTCTCTCATATGTGAGAGGCCATCTGGGTGGGTACCACCGCAGTGTCTATTTCTCCCGTCAAACAGCAGTGTAAACGCACTGTTGTGTTTCGGGTTGAAGGGCATTGTAGCCAGAGTAACTACTGGACATATTGAGACTTAACATCTTATGTCTCAGGATGGCGAGCGCAGTGGAATGCCAAGCATTGCTTTATAATTCAAGGTGTTGTTTGGTTTTGCTACTGTTCATGAGCGGTCGTATCGCTTACCATCAGGCGAACGGCATGCTCGTCTCGCCATTCATAGCAATTAAAAAAAAAAATGCGAAATTTAAAATTTACGATATCGCTAAAGACAAAAATAGACAGTCCAAAAGTTATAAAATATGAAGAAGTTTACAAGCAGTAACTAGCTGCGCATACGCCACTGATAGGGAAAGAATAAATTTAGTCGCTAAAATATATTATTGAACATCTTATATCTATTTATAGTGAGTCGAGTCTATAACATACGATCAGTGTGGTGACTCATCGGTCGCGATCATTGTGCCTCACATAAATTAACTGGGTGTGAACTACTCCGGAAATTGATTCAGAAGAATTCGCGAATAGATTTTCAACATGCCCATGAACTATTTCCACGTTACAACCACGTCAGGTTGTAGCAGTTATAAGTTACCTGGGACTGGAACTTGTCCCCGGCATGGTAATAAGCTCGCTCCCTAATTTATCTTTGGAAATAACTAAAGCGTAGTAGAAGTAGCGCTATTAATATATCTGGCTTCTTCCATAGGCATAAGTAGTCGTAAGGTTGTATATGTTGGTAGGTTGAGCAGAAGATACTGGTGGTATCTTCTGCTCAACCTACCATATGTGAGAGGCCATCTGAGTGGGTACCACCCCAGTGTCTATTTCTCTCGTCAAACAGCAGTGTAAACGCACTGTTGTGTTTCGGTTTGAAGGGTATTGTAGCCAGAGTAACTACTGGACATATTGAGACTTAACATCTTATATCTCAGGATGGCGAGCGCAGTGGAATGCCAAGCATTGCTTTGTAATTCAAGGTGTTGATTGGTTTTGCTACTGTTCATGAGCGGTCGTATCGCTTACCATCAGGCGAACGGCATGCTCGTCTCGCCATTCATAGCATTAAAAAAAAAAGAAAGAGGGGGAATAAGAATGGAAAGGTATTACAGGGTTCCGGTATGCCGACATAAATTCACGATCTTATGTGCCAATTTCGATTAATAATCGACGCTGCGTTTGCGACTGCTAGTCGCTAGTGTGCATCTAATGCGTTTCAGAGCATTTTTAAAGTTGAAGGCATCCTTATTAAGTCTACGTTTGGCTTTAGAACCGGATATTAATATTTGATTAAAAGGAAAATTATTTCCTGAGGATATAAGTGTCGTTATTGGATAAAAACAACCACTTTTTATTGGAAAGTGTATATTATTATTAGTTCAATATTGAGTTCCTGGAATCGCACCCAAAGCTATTTATTTTTTATAAATTATAAAGTAAACTTTTATTAATGTTTTTTTTTATTTTATTGCAATGAATGGCGAGACGAGTATGCCGTTCGCCTGATGGTAAGCGACACGACCGGAACGCTCATAAACAGTAGTAAAACTAAACAGCGCCTTGAATTACAAAGCAATTCCACTGCGCTCGCCATCCATAAGATGTTAAGTCTCAATATATCCAGTAGTTCCTATAGCTACAATGTCCTTCAATCTGAAACACAACAGTGCATTTACACTGCTTTTTGGCGGGAGAAATAGACATTGCGGTGGTGCCTACCCGGGCGACCTCTCACATATGAGAGACCACGAGTTATCCAAATAATGTGTGTTTAAAATGATCTTGTTATACTTGTATAAACATGTATTTAAAAATAGAATCAACTTAAAAATATTCGAAGTTATGTGATCATTATAATTATAAGAATTTAAAGTAATTAATTATGTCGTAGTGTTGTTATTCCGCAATGTAAATGTGATACTTATCAGGGTAGGTAAGTTCTCGCTCACTGGACACTGACCCCTCAACCAAGTCTAAATATTCAAAAAATTGTCGCTGGAGAGGTTGAGAGTTGAATCGTGTCTGTGGATTTACTGATTCCGTACAAAAGGACTACATCTAGGCGGGCATAATTTATTAATAATTTTTGACTTTGTTCCACCGCTTCCTAGCGTTAAAGAATATTTTCAACCCGTGGTTTATTTATTTCGCTATAGAAGCAATCCAAGCAATATCAAACCTTTGCCTTTGCGTCCATCGGTGTCGCTGGGCACACAGCAGGGGCGGTGCACCCTCGCGTATAACGACTCCGAGACGTATGATAGAGCCTCATCTCTGTCATTGGCGCCCATAACATCTTAAACGGGCTTCCAAAAGTAGACGTAAGTGGGGGTCATCTGGCCCCTCCATAATAATGGTACGACCAGCAGTGGTTTTGCGCGGGGCGGTTACGCGGACGTAAATTGGGGCGTCCTTCGCCCTGGGATGTCCGATGCCAGCCACAATGCGTATGACGGCCATCAAGAGTTTTTTTTTAATATCAAACCTTCTTATGATTTAGAACCTTCTGATACAAGGTTTGGGCTCTAGTATGATAACATCGAGTTTTGATACATCACATCAACTTTTCAGGGCTTAGCGATCGGTCGAAGAAAGCCGAATTGGCCGGAGAAAGAGTCTAAAAATTGGCAAAGGATACTAAAGCTTATTAAAAGTTATTATCAATTTATGATGATCCGGCATCATAATATTGTCTTCAGATTACATATGTTCAGACATAACTGTTATATATCTTTATTCTCACTTCTCGGTTCTCTTACTAGGGGGAGCCAACAAGTATATCAAAAAAGTAAACTTCTGCTGGACCCTAAAATTAACATTATCGCACAACATTCGACGTGTTCACCCAAAATAAACGGGTAATTAACATTTCGTTTCTATATATGTATAGATTATTTAATGTGTACCTTTAAATAATTTAACGTAAAACTGGTTAGTGATTGTTCAAAACACGTTTTTAAACACGTTCACAATTTTCAACGAGAGAATTATCACATGCTGTTTATATTTTTAGAATTTTATTATAAGTTTTTGCTTTTAAATAGCTGTTTTAGAAATCACTGATTAGTAACAAAAGGGATTAAAAATTTTCCATGTCGATATAACAAATGTTGGATTAGGCTGGTCTGGGACACGCTTGGTAAACTATTTAATGTTTATTCATTATGTTTTTGTTGAATTTACACACAAGCAATATTATAGTCATTTTACGTTTTATTCCTTATTCCATCCTTCCTCGACTGGGATAGTAAAAAATACTTGCTTTATTATTTATCTGTTTCTTCCTGCTTATTAAGGTTTTTGAAATTGCTGGACATGCAACGAAGTACATGTCGCCATCTTTTCGTGTCATGTTTTTTATTTATTTTCAATAGATGGCGAGACGAATATGCCGTACGTCTGATGGTAAGCGATACGACGGCTCATGAACAGTAGCAAAACCAAACAAAACCTTGGATTACTATGCAATGCTTGGCATTCCACTGCGCACGCCATCCTGAGACATAAGATGTTAAGTCTCAATATGTCCAGTAGATCCTCTGCAATCTGAAATACAACAATTTCCTGCAATCCGAAATACAACAGTGCATTTACACTGCTGTTTTGCGTGAGATATAGACATTACGGTGGTACCTACTGGGCGGCCTCTCACATATGAAAGACCTACCACAAGTTTTATCTAATTTGTCTTGCCACGCAATACGCATCTAAGTTTTCATATATATTATTAGTATTTATCGATGATGATGATACTAATGAATAGGGAATATGCATGTCAATTTTTTATAGATTTAATCGATTCTGTATGTTATTACATTACAGGAAAAAAATATAGGGCTTTAAAAATATCAATCAAAAAAGTACAAAAAAATAATCAAAACTGCTATCAGTTTCGAAGCATTTAAACGCCATTTTGGAGCGAACTCGCTGTGACGTCAGAGTCTACTACATCAGCAACGTAGTGTTTGTATTAAATTTCTTTAATTAATTGCTACAGATCTATATTTCGTCACAAAATAATCTATTTTTTTAAATAATATAAAGAAAACATAAAATAACTCTAACAAACGTTTTATTTTAACACCCAACAAGCTAAAAGTTCATAAGATAGTGTACTCTGTCGTCACTTTCCTTTTCAAGCGATAACCCCTCGTTTCGAAAAAATGTCGCGGCTAATTTGAAATGTCATTTTTTAAGTATTTATTTTACCGATTTAGAGTTGATGAATTTAAAAAATATCTTTATTGTACATTTCTATATCAATAAAGATTACGAAAAAAAAAATATGACTTATTTTGGAGTCTCATGCATATTCCCTATTCACAATTTGGTTCTCCGTTTGCCGATTTTACGCCATAATAACTGTATAAATTAGAGCACACAACTTCTAAGAGAATGCATCTGGTCGCCCTTGAAATGAGTCGTTCAATTCACTCGATTATAATTCCTATGAATATATCTATTTATATTGACTTATTGCATTTTTCTTTGGCACGGAGTACAACGAAACTAGCGGTTGTACCTACTGTAGATTCTGTTTGTTACGAAAGCAAGTGCAACTGGTTTTCGACATTTGTCTATACTTTTGGGGCGTGAAGGCGTTGCCAAGGATGCCACTTACATACCTGTTATAGTGTATAATTATACAATAGTAATAATTAAGCAATCACATTGAACATCGCATTGTAAAAGAATAGATACCGCTTTACCGAGGACGCTTTTTAATCTAACTTTATAACAAGCATCCCATCGTGTTTGATGTGCTAGGTGTTTCATTAATCATTGGGTCAACCGGATTATTAAATGTATGCGTCGGGTCTTTAAGCCCATTTGTTAAATTAAATATTAGACGTGAAGGTCTAAGATGAATGGAATATTATTTAGGAACTTTCGTATCCTGTTATGGGCTCAGTTAGCCAGATAATGATATTGCGACACAATAATACACAAGCCAGCACCTGTATGTCCTAATAAACAGCAGTGCATTAGGGCCGTCAATAATTTGACGAACTCATTTCCATGCTAACATACGGAAGGGCAAACCTGTCAGCAGCAGAAGTTAATAAGATATATTAAATATATTTCCACAACGAAATGATTACTCTTATCCCGCTAGTCGGGTCTATCGTGAAAAATTATCAGAATAAAACTATTATTCGAACAATAGACGAAGTAAAAAATGTATTTTCCAGTGATGCCACCCGCGGAGCCATATGATCCAGCGACGTCGATGAAACGCTTTTTAACAACTATTGGACGCATATTTTTTACTATTTCTAAAACTTTATACCATTATTTACTATAACAATTGTTGGTGCAGACCAAAAAGTAAATTTCGCTCCAAATATAGCATCTACTGTTAGAAACATGATTTTGTATCGCAAATAAAATACCGCCAAATACCTTTCATTCAACTAGCTTTCATATCTATTAATAATTAATTAATACCATTGTTTCAAAATGCATCGTAAACTCACGTTTACGATGCATTTTTATGTTCTTCTTCACGAAGAACTGAAACTTTAAACTGGAATCTGAGTATGATTTCAACCAGTAAAAATATCCCAATACTGCGATTTTCTAGCAGATAGAGCAACTCGCATGCTAGCGATTAAACGTAATGAGAACAATTGACAAACGTCCGACAATTATGCATACCAGGCGCACAATTTAAAAAGTCAATGTAGCGAGACATCAATCAAACAAAATGCTTGTGTATTCATGCAACGCCGCGCGCGAACAGTTTCCACTGACCAGCGCTCCCCGCGCACGACACGCACGTGGACCTACTCGCGTGCAAGTGCAGCTTAACATTATCACTTTTCTTAACATTAAGTAAATAAATGCACCCAAATAGTCAAATACATAGTCCTGTCCCCATTCTAAGATCGAGTCTTGTGTCGGTATCAGAAAGTAGAAGAGATTTTTCGATCTCACAAACACCCAGACCAAACCAACACATGTGGTTCACACAAATAGTTGTTTTGGTGCGGGGATCGAACCCGCGGCCTTTCCTTTCACAACTGGCGTTTAACCAACTGCGCCACGGAGGCTGTCAAACATTAAACATATACTGGTTCATAGTATATATTGGTTACAACGTGGTTGACTAAGGCCCATGTCATTTCCATCGAAATCTCGGTTGTATAAGAATCTCATAGTTAGCATTGTCCAATAAAGGGCCGACAATTTGTGTCCGATATGGTACTAGTTTCGCGAGCTATCAAATCGTGGGACACATATAGCAAAATGTAGGTGTCCTATTAGCACCTCTTCCTACCCCTTTTAAAAAATAGGCGGAAGTTTTATGTATTTAGTATACTAATAGTTGCTTTTATTTACATACACACAACTTACTTGAATTGACTCAATGGATCAGTTATGTTGGACCTCGATTTGAGTTCCACTCCTGACAAGTCTCGGAATTTTGATTCAAGAGATAAATTGCTGGGAAATTAATCTTGCACGTAATAGGTGTCAGATTTGGGTCTGTTAAAAATCATAAGGAACGTTATTTTGTAACATAAATACGTATATAATGCCCGCATTATGAAGTGATAAGGTATCTGATGAAAAGCGATCATCCTTGCTACTTATGCAATATCTGGAACATCATAAATGCGATGGGAACATTTGAAGATCCAGAAAGGGTGGAAGTGCTTAGTTTATGGGACTCATCGTAATCTCATTGCTCGAGTGACCAATAGAACATTAATCCATAGAACCGAAGTGCTAAACTGGAGTTTGTGGAGGTGTACATTGGATACACAATACTGACAATTCGAAGTCAGGTCTTAATCCATTGTTTACTACAACCATCATTGCCTAGTACAACCGTAGGTGTAATTTTCATACCTAAGACTATTCTAGGTCAGAATGAAAGACAGAAAAGAGCAAACCCTAGAAGGTTGATGTCAAGCCGGCAGACAACCCCGAAATAATTATTACCCAGGGGAGTTACTACGAATGTTCGTACATCGTTCGTAAATCTATAAGAATATGCCTACTGCTGCGGTACTTCACTAAATGTTCGAACCCTCTATCGCACGTCGTAGCTTAGGTTCCGAGTGAATGGTAAATATCATAGAGAATAGTATTGATTTTAAGAAGCCAAAAAATTATAACTTTCTTCGGACATCAAACATTCGATCATTCGAACTTAAACATGATCATTTTTTCAAATATTAAACATAAAAATCAAATATTTATTTCCATGATAACACATTAAGTAAAACGATGGTGTAAAATTTAGCCTAAATATATAGAGATTCCCTTTATACCGTTTATATAATTTCTTCAATTCACTATTAACTAAGAATAGTATGGGTACTATGGTGTTATAGTCGGTTCTGCAGCGGACGTCATAAAATGTGATGCGTCTAAGGAACATAACAATTGAACGTAATTTAATCGGATGTTCCTGTCGGTCGGTCAACCACCCCGCGTTCTAAGCCGTCGGTGGCTTCCAACTTCCAACTAATAGGCGTTTCCAAATGGATGTCGCGTGGTTGGCCTACATTCCGTGTTGGATGCTAAAGCCTTGCGTACAGCAACTAGTAACTAGCGATAATAATACGCTAGATATATTATGTTCTACGCGTTTGACGTCATCGCCATTGGATGCACACTAACATGATGTTGTAGGTATGTGTGGTCATGACGAGCGCAACTTTGCTGCGTACTTTACCTATGCGAAACAAATTGTTTTGCTAGTATAATAGCGAATAAGCCAGTATAAACAGGAAGTCTAAATAAAAGCAATTTTTTCGGATTCTATCTCGGATTTGGTTTAATTTTTCCCTTGTTTCACTTACCGACGACGCGACGTTTCGATTAATTTACAGCTTTCGTGGTTACGGGGCGGTCAGTATGCCCGATAGTAAAATCCGTTTAAAATACCATATTATGTACCGTTCTTATACCTATGTGGACACGAGAATGTGTAAACATTTGATGGTAAGACCATCCATACATGCCTAACTTACGCCTTTTTCTAAGAAGGGGTAGACAGAGGAGCAACCAGGACAACCACGTTTCGCCATTACGTTCCGTCCCACGATATGGGCAGGCGAGCCAATTTTTTATTTTATTTTGCAATTAATGGCGAGACGAGCATGCTGTTCGCCTGATGGTAAGCGTTACAACTGCTCATAACAGTGGCAATACTGAACAATACCTTGACTTACAAAGCAATGCTTAGTATTCCACTGCACTCGCCATCCTGAGACATAAGATGTTACGTCTAATAGTTACTCTGGTTAGTAGCTGTAGTGTATTGAGATATTCATACTCTTTGCATCTGTCGTCTCGAACTATACACAACGCGAACCAGAGGTTAATGAGAACAGATATAGTCTGTGGACGGGACGGTGTGAAGACGTGGTGTATAGCAAACGAGCCGATAATTATTAATAATTGTATTCTACTACAATATTACACATATTAACCATAAATGGTGACTATTACAGTAGCCTATCGCCATATCGGGCCAAATTCCTTACTCCGGGCTGACAATGCATTGAAAAATTCAATATCACTTCTCCCGACGTGGGAAGTGAGTTTTATCAAAATACAATACCCATCGGGTGAAGGTAGCCATCTTTCGCCAGTCAACACAACGACACCGGTTTGTTCAAGGCTTCAAGTTGAATACACACAAGCTGAATCCGAAATTACAATAGCTTAAATCAAGTAAACCATTAAAAACTCGAAACAAAAAATATACAGATGGAACCCTCGGCTGCTAATTTCACAGTCGGCTTCCCAAGAGGATGGTATTTTTAATTTTCTATTGATTATCTATTTATGAAGAAGGTGTGGGGAACCCTGGTCCTAATTGGTCCATAAAAAGATGAAAGAAAGTAGTTGATGCGAATACGATATGCCAGGGTGGAGCTAAGTGGTGATTCGTATTCCCTGGCTATCCACATACCAGTATGACTAATATAATATAGGTAGATGCAATCTATAATTTATTTGATACATTTCTATAAAATGTAATTATTATAGAATGCATATATTATAAACAGTACTTCAAATAAAACATATTGTGGAGATCGCAAATCGAATAGGTGATGATGATACAAATGGATGGTCCGAGAATATTTTAGATTAAATTATATCATTTGATAATAATTGATAAATAATGACTGTGATGTGGAATATTTTTCACGTGACACTATATTGGATTGCAAAATGATAATTAGTTATTTTTATTTCACTCACACGGCATTATGACTAAACTGCACCTGATGATCAGCGCAATCGATTCTGTACGTTATTGCATTAACGGAAAAAAATAAGCCTTTGAATATATGAACCTCAAAAGTACAAAAATAATCAAAACTGCTATTAGTTTCGAAGCATTTACACGCCATTTTGGCGCGAACTCTCTGTGACGTCAACGTACTCGATATCAACAACTGTTTGGATTAAGTTTCTTTCATTAATTACTACAGAACTGTATTTTTATCCATCTTTTTTAAATAATATAAAGAAATCTCAAAATAACTCGTAAACAAACGTAAAACAATACAACCAGCAAACTAAAACTTCGTAAGGTCGTGTATGCTGTCGTCACGTTCCTTTTCAAGCAATAGCAATGCATTTCGAAAAAATTGCGCGGCAATCTTGACATATCGTTTTTAAGTATTTATTTGAGCAATTTAGAATTGATGAATTTAAAAAATATCTTCAAGGTATATTTCTATATCAATAAAGATTACAAAAATAAATATTTTTGCTTAATTTGGAGGCTCATGCATATTCTCTATTGCCGTCCAGGCAGAGCATCGAATGGCATCGGATGGCAGTCCCATGCCATTCGAGACGACTATGCCTGCGAAGAAGTTATTGTAAAACTTGTACACATATATTCTTGCGATCTCCCGTGTATTTTAACACGTTGAATCCGATATCGGGCTGAATGCACCTTTTGCTTAACTATCTCAGGTTGCGTTTGACTAATTGTTAGACTTACCGTAGTTGCGCACTTTATTTCAATAAATCAATATTTTTGGTGAGCATTGTATTCTTTAATGTTGAAAGCACGTGTGGGGTCGTTTCGACCTGATACTGATCACATAGAATTTTATCCATTTTTTTGGACTGAGAAACCATCCAAGATGATGTTGCTTGTGCTATGTAAATCAAAAGACCAGAATAATAGTGAGGTAAGGAACAGTGAAGAATATATAAAAAAGATAAATATAAGCCCTACTTGTAATAAGGTATTTAAATGTAAAATAGATTCTACTATTCACACTGCATCGACATTAACAGCCTCCGTGGCGCAGGCGGTTAAACGCCGCCTGTGAAACGAGAGGCCGCGGGTTCGATCCCCGCGCCGAGAGAAATGTTTGTGCGGCCTACAAATATTTCTTCCGGGTCTGGGTGTTTGTGAGACCGAAAAGTCTCTCGTAGTTCTTGATACCCACGACACAAGACTCGATCTTAATGTGGGGTCAGGACTATGTATGTGACTGTTGGGTGTTATTTATTACATCTACCACTGGCCATACACATATTTTAATAACCCTACAAAACTAGTAAATAAGAACAAGAAAGCTGAAATAAGAAAAGTAGTATTTTTGAAAAAATAATAACATAGAAAGTTGTATGGAACAATCTAGGTACTAAATATAAAAAGAAATACAGTATATAGAAATAAAAGAGGTAAATATTGCGCTAGCAAAGGTATCTCTCATTCAGCTAACATGCTGCAGCACTGCAACGCTGATTTGCGATGAGAGGCCTTAGTGAGGTGCGGACGTTCAGTCGTTATTATAACAAGTAATTACTAATACTTATAAGACAACATGAAAGCATAAAAACGAACTAAACAAGTATGAACATCTATGTCGTATCTGACGCTACTGGTGTTTCGTACCGCGGTGGTCGGCGGAACTGCGGGCGAAGTATAGTACAGTAATCATTTTAGTACAGGTGATAAAATATACATTTTCAGTGTTTTTTTTTCTACCCGCCGCCCGGCATAAATTGCTGCGCAAACATAAAAATAAAGCTGCCTGTAAAAAGTAAATTTAATTTTTCTCCCGCTTTTTGTATACAAATTTTGAGGTTTCGTTCGGAAATTGGCAGCGCTGAATAACGCCGCAAAAATATTGCGTTCCGTCCCACGAAAAAGCGAAATTGAATAGTTAAATGAAAGTGTGAAATTCGTTTCCTTTTTTTGCATGGAATGGAACGTTTCCGACCGGTTTTACTATATTTCAAACATTTTCGCGTGGTTAGACTCCTTTTTTGCGAAATCGGTGAAGCAAAATACTTTTAACCCGAGAATTTTGTGGAAAAATTCAATACCTACTATTTTAAGAATACCACTCTTAAGGTTGGGCGAATAATTTCTGAGTACAATCAGGTGTTTTGAATGGCGTTCAATTTAAAAGAATCCATGAATTCGTTGTAATTTGCCTTAAATCCGTAGAAAAGGCTTTCTAAGAACTTGCTGAGTCGAGGATGTGCGATAGCGATTTATTGAATTTACAATCACAATGTATGAAGTTTACAGTATAAATTATATTCTGATCTTTATTCTGTTACTTCATTTATATTGTTTGCGTTTCTATGAACAAAATGTAAAGGAATATTAGTAATTGTGTAACATAATATTGCTCCTACTTCCGGTAATACTAACCGGCTAGCGACACCATCAGCGTTTTGATATAGTGGCGCTCTCTCTCTTCAGACACAGAAAGTCCACAGCTGAATATAGGCTTCCTCCCAACGATATCCACATGACCTGTTAAAAGCGGCCTGCATCCAGCGACTTAGTGGAATCCGTAGAATCCATATCTTTCTTAAAACCCACATACATCGAAGCAAAGTAAAAACGAATGATTCTCATTCACGAGATATTTTTATTTATATCAACGTAGAATGTACGTAGAACGCATTTCACAGATGGATATTGTGAATTGTAATTATAACAAATGAAGCAAAACCAATATGTAATTGTGAGAAGTTGAAAACGGAATGATAGTAATTCACGTGGAGCGACTCGGTAGATCGAACAACGGGCCCATTGCTCAATCGATGCGAACGCAACCGCAGCCCGCGCTCGCGACTTTTTGCTCGCCTCTTGGAAATATGAAAGTATGCTGTCGGGCAAGGCCTGGCTCAGTGCTCGTGGAGTAAGTTCACTAGCCTGGAACTTGGAGTCGGCAAAACTGACCAAAATTGGTATACGATGTGCTTCTCCTGCAAATATTATGATGGGCTAGTAAAAGAAACTTGTACCTGTAATAGCTTCATGCTTGGCAAACAGCATGAGTGATTCCCTGTTGACAGCTGATTATAGTTTATTGTTTTTTTACTATTACTTGCTAAACTCATTGCTAATATTGATCACCAAATACAAAGATTAAAAACCGCTTACACTGAAAACTTTAACAAGTTTATAGAATTTGTTGATCGCGAGAGATAATTACGTCTGGCTTGTAAATGCTCTACCGGAACAATGCACTTATCAGTTGCCAGGTTTTAATCGATTCGCCCAACGCGCCACGGATGCTGCCATATAGAATACAAACAATACGAAGTTATTTCAGATGCACACGATTTAATGCGGACAATTTAGTTGTTGGTAATATAGAACGAGCGCGTTCACACATTACAACTATGATTTAGTTTAATGGCCTAAGAATAGATTCACTGCACATCCTTTCGCGGATGTCTTGCGTTAACGGACAGTCGCATACAACAACATCGCACTTTTGCGCAACTGTTCTGATAAGATGCCTACAGTTGTAGAGTTGGGAAGGTGGTAAATGCCTCTTATGATTTAAGCAATTGATTTGTGGTAGTAGATTAATAACTAGTTTGATTCTGTATAGCCTATATTCTAAAGCCTAAATCTTTGTTTTTCCCGCGTGACGCTACATACAAGTGGTTCTTAGATTACAGATAAAGATTAAGATTCATTGATAATTTTACAATACCTAAAAGTAAGTAAGTGCCATTTTACATACGCCAATCAGTCTTTTCAATCATTAAGGCGACGAATCGGGTGATTGCATCGGGCACAGATGCATTCTATAATGTTTTTGTTATAATTTTCAAACACACGAGAGTCGTTATCTGCGTGGGGCGGCGCGGCGGGCGGCGGGAGGCGGGAGGCGGGCGGTCCGGCATAACAATTTATCTAGAACTCATTACACAAATGTGTGTTGGAATATTTTTAAAACTGTTTTTCGACTTCGGAAAACAGTGATAACGTATCATGTGCTTACGTAACATTTTCGAAACGGGACCGATAACATCGTGTCAGAGGTTCGCACCATTATCGCTGCGCGGGCGGACGCATTCGCCGGGGGGCCAGCGGGAATCTACACCCCGACGCATTCAAATTAAGAATAAATCATGCGATTGGCTAGTATGTCGATCTCCTTACCTTCAGCAATCCTTTCCTATGATGTTCTCGAACACCGGCTATCCTAGCCATCAAAAATTGGTAAAATCGGATGGTAGTTTGTCCTGCGTTCTTGTCTTCTTGAACCTTCTACTGCTACTGCGTACTTGTTTGTTAAGTACACATATATTTTTGAATTAGATAGTGAAAAGCAAACACGTGTAACTGTTATTGCCATGCCAACAAGAGATAACAGTAAATTATATTTATAAGATAATAAATTTATTAGTGGTTGAATTGAGCATGTGTATTAAACATGATGCTAGGAAATCTCCGGCTGTGTTTTTTTTTTCCACCTTGTGTTGAGGTTAGACTGTATCGTTGTTCGGTGTAACTCTTCGGTTGGCAAGATATTATCAATAATTATTACACTTCAATTAATATACATATTTTTATTAATTTTAGGTGTATGAAATATGAAAAAAAAAAGGCCAGCAACGAGTTACGACCTTCATCAGTAGACCCAAGAAAAATTAGTAAAAAAAATTATTGCACATACAGGCGTGAACATGTTTATAAATGCGTAGAATTAAATAAAGTCATAGAGAATTTTAAACTGTATACTTATTTAATGTTTATTTTTTGCTCAAACTGAAATCAAAAGTCGTTCGAAAGGGACATAACATTCGATAGCTAAATTAGGTGGTTAAAATTGTCTATGCATAAGGCCGAAATTGTTTTGCGATAAAAATACGATGAAACGTATTCTATTAAATGTAAGTAGTCAAGCAACTGTATCGTGGCGGACCAATAACCAACGACACGTGTAAAAACGATTGCATGAATGTAAGCCAATGTATCAATTTCCATAACAAATTATAAGTGCGAGGAAACGCCAAAATAAAACATTGAAACTAGTTAAACAGTGTACTACAACCCGTTAAGTCACTAACCCACACTTTAACAAGGATTAAGAAAATTCAGGTCCCTGTCAGGTCAGTCTTAGGAGACCAAACAACCTTTCTTTTCCTTCCTCTTTCTTGTTGATTTTTAAAAGCTGTTAAAGTGGTTCCGATTCTTAAGGATTGTGATTGTTTTATGCGGCCACCAATTACCGCAGATCTCAGAAGAACCTTAGTGTAGCATATCGGGCGTAGGTATTCATAATTTTCATAGATATACATTTAAACATGATCGATTGGTAAAAACGGGATTAACCAAAAAGTTTTGTTATACGAGTAGTAATACGTAAACCGCTGAAGTCTGAGCAATGTTAATAGGTCTTCTTCCGTATTTATATATTACAAAATTAGCCTTTCCGAGTCTTTACTCGGAATGGATGAATAACTGTAATAGTAATTATATTGTTAAAATGATTACCAAAACTTTGGAAATGAAGATTAGAGCTACAAATGACGTAAATGTACGAATATCAACTAATCATATCGAAAGATTTGCATTTGAAAACATTGATATGTGTCACGAAATAAAACTAGTTCATGAATAAATACTGAAAATAGAAATGAAGTACTGGTAAGTATGGTTATCGAAATAATTCTGATACAACGGTGTGATAAATGTTTTTAATAACATTTAAGTACTTTGAAATATAATGTGTGAGAAGTAAAAAATGTGATGTTGGTCGTCAAAAATAAATTACTAATCACTGGTGGTAGGTCTCTCATATGTGAGAGGCCATCTGGGTGGGTACCACCGCAGTGTCTATTTATCCCGTCAAACAGCAGTGTAAACGCACTGTTGTGTTTCGGGTTGAAGGGCATTGTAGCCAGAGTAACTACTGGACATATTGAGACTTAACATCTTATGTCTCAGGATGGCGAGCGCAGTGGAATGCCAAGCATTGCTTTGTAATTCAAGGTGTTGTTTGGTTTTGCTACTGTTCATGAGCGGTCGTATCGCTTACCATCAGGCGAACGGCATGCTCGTCTCGCCATTTATAGCAATAAAAAAAAAAAAAAAAAATTAAGACTGTTGGAGAAACTTATATCAGCAAGATATAGAAAAAGGCAATTTGTTGGTCAACGTACGTAACTTAACGTATTTATTATTACTAGAGGTCGCCCAATGGTCGAAATTCGACCGCTCAATATACATTATTTAAATATAATATTTAAACATTATTAAGGTTCTACTGTCGAAAACTAAACTACTATAACCACAGATTTGACCAAGACTGTTATTTGCCAATTTCTTTTTTGAACGAATTATATGAAATTAAAAAGACGTAAAATAAAGAATACTTATTTAAACAAATAGCGGCCCGACCCAGCTTCGCCTGAGTGCATATATTTTTTGATTCCACTCCACACCAAATACATGTTATTTTTCGTATAAACTCTTGTATACTTAAACTTGACGTAGCTATCCTATTGTTCGACTCAATCCCGTCTCATCCGTCTGTTCAGTCTCTTCCCGATCCGTCCCGTCCTTTCTCTTTATCATCCATACCGTCTTATAACGTGCGTTTACATTTCGTCCTATCAAATCTTTCAGCTATCGCAGCCTTCTCCCGTAACTTCCACTCTATTACCTATTTCCCGTCTCTCCATTTACAAAAAGATTGCCTTATGAATTTTTGACATTAAAAACTTTAGCGATTTAGATTGTCCATCAAATATTCTTTGCCTTATTTCAGCCCCACAATGCTTTTTGTTAGTAATTGAGTTAAAATATAAATTTTCATAGAAATAAATTCAGTGGTTTCGATTTTCTTTGACATAATATTTCAACCCTTTTTCACTCCCTTAAGGTATAATATAACCTATCCCATTCCGATACGATATACATTTCTATCAGTGAATTATAGCGAAGGAAAGGCCACTGTAAAAATTCGTGAAAAAAATTACATTCGATCTTGAAAAGGAGTAAGCATAACTTCTTGCGTGTGAACATTATTTATTTCATTGTCTCTATTTAAGTAGCTTGATATATTCTCCTTAGTTTACACCACAGTTTACACAAAATAAATTTCTGAACGCATGCATAAATATTTGACAACCAATTTAAATGACAATCACTTTTCATTACTGTCATTAATTTACATCTTTAAAATTTAAAATACGCCATTAATCTAATATTGCGGATATATGTTGTCGATTCGAACCCTTTATTTAAATACGTTATTTAATTTGAGGGATGAGTTTACCGTATCAACGGTATGAACATTAAATGTTTGACAAACACAATTTGACCACAGAGTATGTGTGTGTGAAATGCATGGCAGTGTGTGTAATGTTTTATTTTTTGATTTAATGTACTTTATAAGCATTATTATTGAAAAATATTAGCATTCTCCACTTCTCCTACACATAAACTATAAGTGTGCCAAATTTTATGCTCCTGCGTCCGCGCAATTTTCGTAAAAAGGGATCCAAAGTTTTTGCATCACGTATTAATATATAGATCAGCCGTTACCGTCCCACTGCTAGGCAAATGTTTCCTCACTTTCTTTCTAGATATGGCCATCTTGTGCGATTGGGGTCTAATCCTGAAGAACCCTGTCGATTTCATCTCGTCGCTCACGCATAGGTCTACCGTGTTGTGTTACCCATCTATACCACCCACAGTAGAATAGTTGATGAATTATCGCTAAAGCAAATGTTTACTCGGAGTCTTTCGAAAGACTCTTCTCTAAAAATTATTATCAATAAAACGGAGAAATTGAAAAGATAGGGATCTATTTCCTAATCACTACTTCCGCCAGCTCAGTCTGTAGACAGATGTGAAGATATAGCGTGTAAATTAATATTGAGTTGTACTAGTAACTAGGCATACTTCTACAGTTAGTTGTGCTCTCACTCCACCGGTTTATATTACACCGATCTATAATTGTTGCCAAAGTTTCGCCTTGATCCATTTAGTCCACGATCGTGACAACGGCCCATCGGTCTCGCACGCTGTTCAATTGTGGTGACGTACATGATTCTTATCTGTACAATACTATTTGCTTTCAGTTTGGCGGCGTTTTTGTACGTGCTATTTATATCTAAACGTGCCTGAGGTTTTTTGTTGGTCACAGGTTGAACGGTCCCAAAAGCGGACGTCCGAAGGGCCGAAGTGCGGAAGGCCACGTTATACAAACACTATTCGTTTCTAAATATAGAAATCTAACTGGGGAATTAACATCTGCTTGGCTGTCTGGTAGGGTAGTTGATACTTTGAGGTGCTTTACGGACATTTTTGAATTTGCAAAATTATCACATGTAGATTTTGTGAGTAGTATGTTTTTATAAACCGACAAAGTTATGCTTATCTTTCTTCACTCTATTTTTGGAATTTGTATTTGATCTAGCATTTTTTATCTTTGGTACGAAACCTTGGGTAGCTAGGAATGTATAACTTTAGGAATGTATGCCCAGTGTGTTTTGCTGCCATCTTATCTTCGATTACAGTAAATTACATAATTCATTGCCTAATACTTTTGATAAGCACATCGTCTAGTCGTGGTGTGGCAACAGGGAAGGTGTCCGTTGTTCAAGACCACGCCGGAAGTATTATATCACGCTCCATTGGATTTGTATAGTTCGTTTCATAGCATGTTTTTTGTCCGCTGCAAATGTGGCACAAGTTAGTGAATTAATATTTGCACATTTTTCCTCGTAGCAACGTCTGTACTGGTGAGAAAGTAATAGTCATCTAAGGAAATATAACGGTTGTCAATCACATTTGTGATCGAAACATTTACATAATGAATATATTTGATTTTACGATTAACTGATTTCTTAACTGCAAAATAATAAGCAGTTTTATTATATATATATATTTTGAGATATTGGAAGAGCAGTTAGCATTGATGCGACTATCAATAATATCAGAAGTATTTTAGCGTCAGGCGGATTGCCAATCGTAAGCCAATAAGCCAACACTTGGGATTCGTCTGTGTCTGATGCTGTGACATAAGCAAATTTGTTGCATGACGCAATTTATTTTACACGGATAATATATATTCTTAATATAGAATAAAATATGTTTCCATTTCGAAATTAAATTATCTTTGAACATTTAGTAAGTGAATGTCGTGCGTTCGTTGGTTCTGTTCGTCCTTCATACACAATTATTGTGATGTTGGTATCACAAAATATATTTACTTAGGATTAGATTCCAGTTTGTTACTGCAAATAAAAGATATCACTTTTATGAGTAGCTGTTGTTTCATGTACTCTATCCACATTTCAATATAAGAAACTATAATTATATATATTTATTTATATTATAAATGTTATAGTTGTATGCTCTCCCATGTCATCCGTCACATCTCCTTTTACATTATGTGAGGAGGGTTATGTCTATCCAGGACATGGAAATTGATATATTAGCCACCAGTCTTATCCTTGTCATGTATTGTATTCAAAGGTAAGTTACGGTAGCACGCAATATGAGGGATTTAAATTTTACAAATTAGAGTTAGACTTATAATAAAATATACCTATGTTACATTTATACATCTAACGCCGTATAATTTTCTAAAAATGTTTCATATAACTTCATTGGGATTTGATTAGTTCATTTTAAAGCAGACATAGAGTAAAACGTTGACCTATACAAAATTATGAGTTTATTTGTATTAAACACTTGAGGAAACAAAAGTAAGATAATGCATGTAATGAGATTGTGTCTTGGGTAATATTGACATATGTTTTTTACATAAATACCCAGAACAAACAAGAAATCGTGCCTGATATTAAACAATAACAGTCGAGACTTGCATCATAGGGCATTCGCAAACCCGTTTGTTGCTTGTAAACTTTGTCTTTCCCTTTAGCGTTATCTTAACTAAAACTATATAAGATTAGATAATCTTATAGCATTCTATGAACTTTGATAAAATGCTATAAATATTTATAAATTTTGTTACACGTTAAAAGTAAGCATATATCTCTAAGTTTGAATCGTACTCTTGGTTGTAAAGACGGCTCGTGCCCTGCAGTGGGACGTAAATGGGCTTAAGAAAAAAAACCTCCACTTTCAGAGCTAGTCATTGATATACAAAAAAAACTAATGGTGCTAGTGTAGCTATTTCATCTGTGGTAGCAGTATACCGACCACAGGGGTAGCCACCGTGTAACCTAGTATGAGATAGCGATATTTGTGGGAGTGTGGCCAGGTTGACACGTTTTTCCTGAGGTATCAGGAAACTTTGACCGCTCTTTAAAAAATATAATTGCTAAAATATCGACATTTTACCTTTGAGTGGAACTACAGTGCACAGATATGCCTGGGTCACCAGCCATCACTCAGAACTAATAAAAACACTGTATAACATAAACATAATTTAAGTAAATAGCTAGTTCTGAAAATAAAAACTATTGTAATAAAAGCTAATAACAAAATAATATCTAGTCCGCCCCGTGACCATGAAATTTGTAAAATAATCGAAGTTAAAAAAAGTTAAACTTAAACCAAATCCGCTATAAAATCCGTAAATAATAGTTTTATTTCAAAAACAATATCTACTGCGCAACCATATACAGTTCAATACATATAAGGAAAAAGTTCAAAAAATAAAAGATAATTAATGAGGTTTGTTTTTTAATATGTAATTTAAATCTTTAATATCTTTTGTTTTAGGGAATATCAACCGTCGTACCGCTGGCCACCCCAAATAATGTAAATATTTGCCTCCAAAACGTCAAATTTCCTGGAGTCAAGCGGTTACGCCGATAAGGACAGGCTATAAAAGCTTGCATCTCTTTCTTACATGAACGTCATGTATAAATCTCTTTCGTTTTGTGTAAAAGGGATAGAACATGTGACTCCGTCTATTAGTTTCTCCGTCTACGATACCGACCGAAGATTTTCTCCTATGGTAGCTTTGTAACACTCTTAAAACTGTTTTTTCTTGTTGTGTTTGAAAAATCCTTTGTGATTCAATAGTGATAATTATGATATATTTAAAACTACACGTTGGGCGCCAATGTAATTTGCACTTACAGTTTCTTACGAATTAGGCCGTACTTAATAAAATAAAATGTTTGATTACACATTAACATGCAGGAATAACCTAATAAACACATAATTAAGGTAAAAGCACCAATGCCCGACACTGAACCAATAGATGACACTTTCGAAAAAATATTTTCTAATAAGAAAACTAAATATTTTAATGACATTGCTCCTAATTTTAAAGCCACCTCGTACCATTTATGATACATGCCCAAAAGCTTGTTTGCACTGTCAGAAGTAAATTTCAATTTTTTTGTTAATTGACCACAAACAGTGTGATTTCGCGCCATTATGCGCGTAATACTTAGCGTTTTTCTTAAGGAACTGATTTTCAAACGGTATGGTTTTGTCTTATATTATATGACTTTTGGCTATATCGGGTTTCGGTACTATATGAATGTTACATTATTGATTTATTTGGTCAATTTCCTTGTTATTTTGGCTTGTTTTTGTATAAATTTTTAGTGGTGTCTACTATTAGTTCCAAAAATTGATCAAAATCTAAAAGATGACATGTGTGAACTTGGTAGTTTATTTTATTTATTTTTGTTGTGAACACAACATTCATATCTGAGTTTCGTTTGTTGTAAGGCGAGTTGTAAGTACGAGGCTAATTAAAGAAGACAGTGTCAACTATTAGAGTCTACTAGATGTCCACTACTAGTATACATTAATTTCAGATTACGGTTCGAGCAATTAAAAATGATGAGATGAATTAAGATCAACTAAGAATGATGAGATGGGAAAAAGAAAATCAATAAGAAAGATAATTAATTAGAAATTGATATAGGACTAATAATAATAACTTTATATACAGGTGAAGAAAATTACCACGAAGAAAAGATCACACCTGATGATAATGTAATTTTTAAGTCCTTGAAAGAAAGAAGAAGATATTATATATATTTTGTTACTTAATTAATTCTAAAGCACAATCTGTGCTCGGTTTGATTTTAAATTATAATTTTTTGATAACACACAATATTAAACTGATGTTGTAGTCATGTCTATTATTGGTGCCAATTGATGTCTATTATTGGGGCATCTGATTTTTTTATACTGTCATCTATTAGTGACTACGGCAATCCTAAGAAAATATTTTTTTTTTTTATAAAATAGAGCAATCTTAATTTTATTATTATGAAATAGTTACATTCCAAATGTTGCTCTAACAGTAAAAGAAAATGTAACTTTAAGTTTTTGAAAAACATTTTTGAATTTTGAGAATTAAGTTTGATTTATCCTTAAATTGTCTACTATTGGTGCTTTTACCTTAATAGCGTTTTTGTTGTTGTCTTATTACAGTGATTTGTGGAGTGAGTGGACAGCCTCCGTGGCGCAGTTGGTTAGATGCCGGCTGTGAAACAAGAGGCCGTGGGTTCGATCCCCTCACCGAGACAATTGTTTATGTGAACCACAAACATGAGTATCGGGTCTAGGTGTTTGAGAGACCAAAAAGTCTCTCGTAGTTCCTGATACCTACGAGACAAGACTTTATTGATCTTAATGTGGTGTCAGGACTATGTATGTGACTGTTGGCTTTATTTATTTATTTATTACTAGCTTTTGCCCGCGACTTCGTTCGCGTGGACTTCAGGTTCGTCCCGTCTTCTATTTCCTGACTCATCCCACGGGAACACTACATTTTTCGGGATAAAAAGTAGCCTATGTGTTAATCCAGGGTGTCAGCTATCACTATACCAAATTTCATCAAAATCTGTTGAGCCGTTTTTTCATGAAAGAGTAACAAACATACATACAAACTTTCACCTTTATAATATTAGTAAGATTCATTACTCTTCCTTTTATGTTTATACTACATAGGTTTAATCCTACTACTGAAAAATAAACGAAAACAGAAGTGCTCCTAGAGCAAAAAATATTTAAGCCCAAATTATTACTTACATTAAACCGAAAATAATGGTAAGAAATATTAATTTTTACATATTATCAACGAACACACTATGAGGTGACAAATTATGTTATTATAACGAGTTTATAAAAATTTGGCCACGGCGTCGCTCTGCGAGTGCGCGCCTGGCCGGGGCCTCAAAATGGACGTTGTTTACATAGCGCAGGAAACAATTTCAGTTTGTCAACCATCGGTTATATTTGGACGATTCACAATATATTGCGTTTTTTTCCTCCACTTTGTTTTTTGTCGAAGCACCGTCTCTCTGACGGTAGGTAAATGTAAATGTGGAAATTTTTCGTCTATTTTGTGTTTTCAACAAACAGTTTTGTGTTAATGGACTTTATTCGGCGATAGTGTTGTATTTGTTTGTTAATTTAATACGCATTAATTGTGAGTGTTTTATTTACAATTAATTAAAAAGATAAGTTGGAAAATTATTTGTGATTGTGAAGTTAGGAGCGGAAAGACTGTTCGTGCATTCGATCCAAGTTCACACTTCTGTCTTTTCAAAATAGCGTATGTATTTTTTTTTTTTTGGTTTACTATCGATGCGCAAGTGACGAAAGACATAAATAAACCAGTAAATTTTAGGGATTTTCGCTAGAATTTCAATGGTTTGTGAAATTTATTGACTTGGATAAGGTCAGATGTGGACTAAGGCTAAATACCTGTACCAAAAGGATTCCCTCTATTCATGAAATGCCATTCCTAGTTCACGGTAGATGCTAGTAAGTTTTAGTCGGTATGCATCTTAGATGAAATCTCAGGTTATCTGAATAGTGTGGACAGTCCTCGAATGCCGGGTCGCCACTCCCCACTACATCCCCTGGAGCAACCGAAAAGAAAGATTAAAGAGTTCTTCTCGTAAACAAAAAGAGCGTACGCCATAAAGCCATTACCATCTTTCTGAGATATGCTTTACTGTTTACAATCATATTTTAAACTTCTAACGAGATAAGGGTAGATGATGGTGAACTAAACAATTATTCGTATCATTTTGTATACGGAAATAAGTATAAAGACCGATAGCCCAGTTGGCTTCGACCGGACGGACATATCAGGGGTCAGGTGTTTGAACCGAGAGCATGGACCTCTGAGTTTTGAAGGTACGCGCGCTCTTAGTTAATTATCGTATATTATCTTAATACTAACGAAAATCATCGCGAGGAAATATAGACCTACATATAGGTATGTTAGCTCACATTTTCCTATACACCTCTTATAGAAGATATATTAAAAAAAAACAACAAAAGACATTCAATTTTTAAAAAATTATGTAACGTTTACTTGCTCTGTGCCTGTAAACCATGTGTTATCTGTATAACACATACTCTTAATATATCGTTCATAAAAACACATCAAGGTTCTTCCCCAGTCTTAAAATCGCAAAATTTTAGCGTTGAACAAACTTTTGTACCGCCAGTTTAATACTAATTCAAAGTGTGTATTTTGCAAAAATCATAAATTTTGTATTTTTCTTATTGCAATGGGAGGCGTAGAATGCTAGAGATTTGCACTGCGAACTCTTTATATCCGCGACTCTTATTTTATACATGATTTCGTTGTAGATTACAAGCCTTGTGTTTTAAGGATGATGTCTTGTTATACGCAGCACCTACTAATAAGTATCGCTTAATTTCTTCGTTATCCAAATCTTTGCCGGGTCAAGCCTGGGTCCTTTTTCAGCACTATCTACTCCGCTGCTTGATATGTTTCGCTAGGTATTTGACATCCACCACTGTAAGAGCATTATTTATGTCTTTTAAGACAGCTTTTTATCATGTATTTTTGATGTCGTCAAGCCAGCGCCTTTTTGGCCTCTTGTGGTTTACGTGTCATATGGCCTAACCGTTTCAAACGACATTCCCTGAATATATCCGCCTTACTGTGCATGTTATATTTAACTTAACATAGACCAAGACGAATAATCAAATTAAAATTATCCTAGAAATTAGTTCGACTTTCATGCCTTGCCCTACCTATTGTGAATCACGGTATTGGCTTCTTTGTCTCACACATTCACATAGCCAAACGTTATTTCTATTGTAATAAATGCAATTATATGTAATGTCTTCATTGAATCAACGTGTTTGATTACTAAGTAGTTTGAAATTTGAAACTCGGATTATTTTAGTTTGCGGTTCGGTGTCTCTAATAGTTTATAAGCGCAGCTATGTTCGGAATTCCAATAAGTAAGACTGTTTTATAATCTTATTGGTTTAGTGACTAAACCAGTTGCATTTTTAATTTTTATTTTATTGCAATGAATGGCCAGCTGAGCATGCTGTTCGCCTGATGGTAAGCGATACGACCGCTCATGAATAGAAGCAAAACCAAACAACACCTTGAATTACAAAGTAATGCTTGGCATACCCCTGTGCTCGGGTTCCTGGACATATGATATTAAGTTTCGATATATCCAGTAATTCTCTGGTTACAATGTCTGTCGATCCGGTATTTACAGGGTTATCTGTATTTGTAACGTTTTAGACTCATAACTTCAATTGTATCATTAATTAAACAAATTTTAAAAGTCTTATTGTTAATTGATTGGTATCGGATCGTAGTCTCTTCAAATAAATATTTCTGAAACATCCATAAAAATAATGGATCGTCTACCCTTCTGTGGTCCGCAGTCCACCACATGTAAGTTTAACAAATTTAGGTGAAAAGCTGAAACTATACGACATCTCTGATGGCCTGCTGTTCATGTTGAGTCATACAAACGCTGCCATATGCTCGATATCTTACAATTATAGTTAGGTTCCATATCATTTATAGCGGTAAATGTTGAATTTTAAAGATGCTGCTGCTAACATCACTTCTTGACTACAGTTAGTCTCATTGATATCTTCTCTTTCAACCTGTCTTTAAGTTTTCAACGAAAAACCATTTCAGCTCCTTCCATCTATAATGATTAACCAATCATTACTTAATGATAAATACATTCGGTTTTATTCATAGACAGCTTTGAAACCTATTTTAGATATCGATGGTGTTGTCCCTTTCGAACGACTTTTGAATTCAGTTTGAACGAAGAAGACAAAATATTCGGCAACTAAAATGAATTTTATAATTGTATGAATAAGGCTGATTAAGTTTCCTAAATGTACATACATACATAATCGTCACGCCTGTACCCCATAGGGGTAGGCAGAGACTATAGATCGCCACTTTGCTCGATCCTGACATACTACTTTCGCTTCATCCACTTTAATCAACGTCTTCATGCATTCTCGTCGGTTCAGGGTACTTTTGACCTGACCCTTGTTGAGGGTATCACCGATTTGGATGGTGTATGTTCGGTGAGGTCGACCCCTACCGACTCTTCCATCCACTCGCATTATGTATTTGTTTGTAAATAAATGTAACGATTTGTTTTTATTTGTTTCAGGTGAACCCATCAGAACCCACCACAAAGGATAACATTCCAAATAACTTATTTATATACTTGCTATATTGAGTAATAAGTACTGAATTTATATGTAAATATAACAAAAGCATATAAATTAATAATTTTTGTACATAAATTAGGAAAACTATTGACCAAAATTTTCTACCAAACTATTATAAAGAGAATTTTATATTATAAATATATGTATAAATAATATATATGTATACACACACGTGTACGTGAACTAAAGAGGATTCCTTGACCTGCCTTCAATATACCAAAGTTATTTATTGTACGTGGACGTGGTGCGAGAGAGATAGATGCCCCGGCGCGGCGCCGCGCAGTGAGTGCGAGAGAGATGACCATGATGCCCCAGCAGTACTGCCTCCGGTGGAAGCATCACCACACGAATGTGCAGAATATGTTTGCACAACTACTAGAGAAAGGTTGGTCTGCCTTCTTCACATTCCTAACTCTTTTTCCTAGTAGTATCCATTCAAACAATCTTGGGTTCAACTCCCAGGTGAAATAATGATTATCAGTATAATAGACTGTGTACCGTTTTTAGACATTTTAATGAGGATTTTGTGTTATGTCTGATAAAAGAGCTACTCAAGTATTTATTTTGGCAACTGTTTAAATTGTAAGCCCGGAGACATCAGGTTGTGAGATACTGTCAAATCGATAAAATCCCGATGTGCACTTAAACTGACTTTATACTGACTGATACCAAAATACAATTTATTGCATTGCATCTGTCATAATGGTGGATTTTACTCCTGATATCGGTTAAGATATGGCCAATGACGCCGCAAAAGTTCTGGAGTGGTGGTTTGAGTAACAGAAAATGCAGCGTCAGACGTCCACTTACAAGATGTGGTGGCCCTAATAAAAGTTAAGTTGAAGTTGTTCGACGCAGGCTGCTACCAACAGGTCATTGTAGAAATCCTTGGTAGAGTCCTCGATTCAACATTCGTCTTTCTGTCGTCAAATATACACTAGATACAGGGTCCGGAACAAAATCAAATGCCAAAAGTGGCCGAGATTGCGAAGTGGAAGCGTATATAAAATGGAGGTATGACGAACACACCGTTCTAAAATGAGGTAATTAGAACGTCCTACCGACTAAAACCCCGTGATATGCCGCCATCTCCTGTAGAACAAGGGGCGTGGGATGCGCATGATCATGCAAACGACACCCCCTATAGACTACAGGCCCGTGGCAAAAAGGGATGGGTCATATGAACCACCAGGAGACCTATATAGTAAGATACAGGGGCATTAAATAATAATATTTAGCACTATGCCGTCACTTGTAAGCTGTCCATCTGAGTGCAGGTGAGATTTCAAAAGCATACGGAGGGGGGTACATTTTGGTCATATATTTTTGTACGGCATTCCTACCATCGATAGATCCATGAAAAATAATAAGAAAACACGTAGTGCCGTACAAAAATAGTGGGCCACAAAATCAGAAGAACGTTAGATTTTCTGGCAATTTTCTCGGTAAATTTGGTCATTTGATTTTATACGGCATTGGTTCCATACAATTTCAATACCTCTTCTCATCCATTATTCCGCAACGCCGTACAAAAACCATGCGACAAGGGAGAAAAATCGGTGGTTGCAACCCATTCCCCTTTAGTGGTCCAGGGTGTGATGTGAAAAAGTACGGCATCGGTTTCATAACATTATGTAGCACTCAAAAGTACTGTTTAAAAACATGCCGTCAAAAAATTATTGTCCAGTTGAATGTATAATATCAATTATACCTAAATTTATCACAAATTTGATCTTGAAAGCTGTAAGGTCATTTGATCCCGTACGGCTACTTATTTTTTAATAAGATATTGCTAAATACTATTGTTATATAATATAGCCATTCAATAAAAAATGTTCTGTTAAAAATTGGGAGGAAAACAAAATATGACTTTTTTCAAATTATTTCTAAAGTTTAAATTATCGTAGAGTAATGAAATACAGCAACTTTTTGAATATTATTGTTGTTTTAAAAAGAACTCAGGTTAATGAATGGAGAAAAAATGATGCCGTACATTTTAATGCAGATCATAACTTATTGCTGATTAAAATGACACTACCATTTCAGGGGTACTTTATGGTCATCTGATACTGTACGGCATTAAGATGTTTTTGAAGAGAACAAGTGTTAATATCTATAAATCGTTATGCCGTCTATATAAAGTGAAACTGCGTGTTTATTGCATCCAAAAATTAAAAACTATCTATCTCAGTATTAAGATTTTTGAATACTTTTCGATGTAATATACTTTAAACGTGGACTTGTTTTTTTTTAATTGTGTGATTAAATATGTTTAATGATACATATATACAAAAATGAAAAATTAAGGTATCATCAACTGCCCTACCTTTGCCTGATATTTATGCACTTTAACGTAAAATAAAGTTAAATATACGATCTATTTCAAGGTATTTACACATATTATCGTAAAAAAACCCAACAAATGTTATAATTTTTAATTATTTTACACAATTTTTGTTTGTAAATATAGTTTTAGAAAAAAAATTCAAAATCAGACAAAGTCATGATCTCATGTCTGTGACATTACCTAGTACATTTACTCCTAAATAATTATTTAACTCTTATGTGCTGACACAATCTAAAATTTAGTTTAATAAGACAATACGCGACCCAATATTAATGATATATTTTGGGAGTATTTTAGGGGGTAAAACTGGCTAGGCAATGTCAGTATACCATTTTGCACAATTTCAGTAAATAGCCATAAATGATTATGGTAGTCTCCTTAGTGACATAAAAAATGAAAACAACTTTTGTAACATCTTATTATTATAAATCATTACCAAAGTATGCATAATAAATAGTAAGAATAGCAACTAATGTAGTAGGGAGGTAGGAAGTTACAAATAAAATAATCTTAAAATTAAAGTAATAGTACGAGTGCCAACACGCTCTAGGCCAGTATAGTGGACTATATGGCCTAATCACTCTCATTCGTACTATCGATTGTAGAATAGGCTCGTGCCCTGCAGAGGGACGTACTCGTATATTGGCAGATACGGAGTACGAGTTTAATAACTTTTCATTAACCCTATCATCATAAATAGCGACAACTTAATAATATATTCAACATCACAACATTTTATCAATATGAACATTGAGATTTGTACGGCATTGATTTTTTATAGGCGATTGCATTTAAAACGTATATACGTATATTTCGTTACATAGATTTTTCGACAGTTTCTTCCGTCCTACAGACATTTGGACCAAAAAAAATTTACGGCATGTGAAAAAACGTTATCTATGCCTAAAACACTTTCAAAAGAAATTAATCTTATGTTGCGTCAAATCACCCCCTGGACCACTGAAGGGGAGTGGGTTGCAACCACCGATTTTTCTCTCTTGTCGCATGGTTTTTGTACGGCGTTGCGGAATAATGGATTAGAAGAGGTATTGAAATTGTATGGAACCGATGCCATATAAAATCAAATGACCAATTTTACCGAGAAAATTGCCGGAAAATCTAACGTTCTTCTGATTTTGTGGCGCACTATTTTTGTACGGCACTACGTATTTTCTTATTATTTTTCATGGATCTATCGATGGTAGGAATGCCGTACAAAAATATATAAGCAAAAATGTACCCCACTTCGTGTACTATTGAACTCTCACCTGCACTCAAATGGACAGCTTACAAGTGACGGCATAGTGCTAAATATTATTATTTAATGCCCTTGTATCTTACTATATAGGTCTCCTGGTGGTTCATATGACCCATCGCTTTTTGCCACGGGCCTGTAGTCTACTAGGAGTTAGTCCTTAAAGAGGTCCCGCTGAAAGTATAACATACATTAGTTAAAGTATGGCAATATGGGGTATCCTAAAATAACATTTTTGATAACTCACATGTATGCAAAAACTTGGAACACTCACGCGACAGGTTTTTAATGTTATGCAAGACTCGAGGTACTGTTCGAACATTTTACATACAGTTTTATATTAAGCATCGGGATTCTATTTTTGTACAGTCGTAAATTATTCGATTATTTTTGGTTGGTAACTCGTTGTACCGCTACGGGGTTTTAATTTTGTTTGAGACAGGGGCAGATCCAGGAGGGAGGGCATGGGAGTCATGAACCCCCCCCCCCCTGGGCTGCCTCCAGATTGGCATAATGTATTTATTATATTGTTGATACAATTAATAATCACAATTAATTCTTTGTTTGTCGATAAATGAAGTAAAAAAGTGTGTTTGTGTTCACAAATAACGGCTGTAACAAACTCTAAAAAATCATTATTACGAATTCGAGAATTGAAATCGTACTATATGACCCCCTCTGACGTAAAATAACTATATGACCCCCCATGGCGTAAAAGAACTATATGACACCCCCCCCCCCCCCCCCTTGGCCTAAAAGCTGGATCCGCCCTTGGTTTGAGAATATCCCTACACGTTTAAGGAACCGGTGTTTATACGTTTTTATGATTATTTGAATACGGAATTGTCGGAACTCAGGTGGAATATGGTATTAAGGTATTGCATAAATGTGGTATATGAATACAAAATTGGAATACCGTTCCTCTTTATGCTTAGTTGTTTTATTTACTCTGCGCATGAAATGTCTTTCCATTAGAGTACCGACTCTTGTCGTCTTTCGCTTCTTTAACTACTACTAGAAGCTACGCTAGCATTTTATGGATACGCTGTAAAAGTGCTACAGCATAGTTTGTATTATAGTTTACTATTCAGGATCCATTTTAGTCCAAACATCCGGTGTCCGAACAACCCTCAGCTAAGAAAAAAATTACACCTGAAAAAGATATGGGACCACTTACGAGTAAGGAAATAATATTGTGTAATTCGAAATTACTTATTCACAAACTGTCAAGTTTATTGAAATGACGCAAGTTTCACGTCTCTGACTTCTTTGACTTTGAAATATCTTTGTTTCTTATATCGTTTTTGGAAACAAAATATGCATATTATCTACCAACTATTAAAATATTAGCACTTTTCTTATTTCTGTGAAAAACAAATTATACTGCGAATTTACATATTTGCTCAATAAAGATAATTATTTCATTGTAGAATATTAAGACATTTTTTATTTATTTTTAATGGTAACAAAAAATATTTATGTAACGATAAATATTTTTTTGTTTTTACAAGTAATCCAAAGAGTTTGTGCGGAGTGGTGTCACGTGCGCCGCCGCGTCGTCGGACACACATGGAAATTAATGAGGTCCAAAACAACACTTATTTACATATATTCTAATTGATACTGTACTCAACCAAGTTCCACAAGTCGTAGGCAAGTTGTGCTATTTTTAAACTATATTAACATAATTTTTACATGTACCTGTTGAGGCGCTACCACCGCCACCCGCCGGGCGTTCAACTGACTTCCGTCCTAACATGCGACATCCCATGATTTAACATGGGCTTCATTTTTACGAGCCGATATTTACCCATTGCCAACCAAATGATTTTTTTAAACCACGAGTTAAGTAGTGAGGGCCCTTATACGTCCCACTCCAGGGCACTGGCCTAGTGTGGGTTTGCCTCCGCATAGGTACTACAGAAACTATAGTCGTCATGGGTTCATTTGCGATACACCATTACAGGTTGTATGGAAGAAAATTAAAGGGTTTGTTATTTTTAGTAGTCGAATCTGAGGATAATGTGGAAATGATGGTCGCCAAGAGCTATCAGTTCGTATACTGTGTTAGTCTTGTCAGTAATATCCGCAAGTGTACTTGGCTGTTAGGTCGTGGACAACCGCCCTGTTGCTATGGTTTTGTAGTTGCGTTTCGTTCAATGAGTGAGATTTCCAGAGACCCTATTGCTAGTGCTAGGATACTAGCATACATACGAATAGAGACAACCCGACTCAATGGTGGAAGCCCACTAGCAATGTATCGGCCGATATTTTATTTGGTGTGCGCTGAAATTAAAATCAGATACATTGTCGTCATTTACTCTATGTGGTATTGCAACATACCACAGACTACTACACTTGTAACGAAAAGGTATTTCAGAAATATTCAACTTGGTAAAGCTAACAGTAGCTGTCTCTTCCTCCTCCTCCTCGCATCGTTTTCCTCATTTCTGAGGGTCGTGATCCCCTGAACATGGAGTAATCTTTGATCGGATTATGCTGCGCCACCTTTTTCTATCCTTGGCATAGCTGTCTAGAGCTTGATAAAAACCCAGACGTTTTGACCTACGTATGAAATTGAATCCAATCAAATTATGTAAAATTAAGTATGTAAGTAATAAACTACGAAATTAAATTAAATGAACTGCTTCACAAAACTTCGGACATTTCCGCAAATGACGATCTTGCCCGAACGCACCGAGCGACGCGATGTCCAAAACAATTAACTTGGTGATTTCGAATACAATAGAAAGTTGCCTTTGATGTACGAGTAATAAGGTTGAAAATTGTACGCTCATAAACAGCTTACGTTTTGAAAAATCATTATAGCCGCCGCAGGGCAATCGGGGAATGTGTTCGAGTAATAATTGGTGTTCTATTTTTAGTTTTAAATATGAAAATGTGTTTTTTCTATAATAATCGGCGCTCGGTCGCGTTTTGCGTCATAGTCTCACATGGTATTTTTTGCCCGGCATTTATTTTACTAAATTCGACGCCATGTGGATTGTGGATGATTGTTTGGTTTAGAAATATCGTTTGCAGAGGTGATAAAATTACTTCAATTATAGATTGATCAATGCTATGGCACAGGCAGTGGTAGAAATTGAAGGAAAACGCATAAGATCACGTATTTCGACTGTCGTGGCCTAAATGAGCTAATTACGGAATTTCAATACATTATACAATATAATGGTCAGTATCAGATTGGTGGCCGAATCTTCATTTGAAGTACCTACTGGCCAGTATGAACCTTATCAGAATTTTCCAGCTGACCTACAGTTCGTGTACCCTGACATCTAACACAAAACTTCTGAAGTAGTAATCCTTCGCTCCCTGCCAACTTGGCAACCTCCGTAGATACTCAGACATTTTATGCAAACTCTTTTGAGATAATAACATAATATCGTCTGAACGTAGTGACTAAGGATCCACGTATCTTTGGTCTCTACAAAGTTTATTTATGTTGTGTTTCAGAGTCGCCGGTATCATAACTCTGGTACCTTTTATAATACACCCATCTTGCACAGTAAGTTCATTGTCATTGTATCCATATCTCTTAACACTTATGCCCGTCATCAGTGCTTTAATAAGTGTGTCATATTCTATGTCTTTTGTAGTTTCTTCAGCTATCTTTTGCCGGTCAATTGTGATGGCATTCATTTGGTTTCTCTGGAAAACGCTGCAAGTGTCAATAATATTTAAAGCTATTTTATCAACCGGAAATCGTGACAAGTAATCTGCGTTACTGTTTCCACTCGATGTTCTGTATTCAATCGTATAATCAAATCCAGATAGGAAATGGGCGTAATGGAAAAGTCTCATAGTACTCATTGCCGGTAATGTTGTGTGGGGGTGAAATATTGTGGTAAGTGGTTTATGATCCGTGATAAGTATGAACTTTCTGCCGTAACAGAAATGGAAAAACTTTTTAAGTCCCCAAAATATAGATGTCGCTTCCTTGTCAATTTGGCTGTATTTCTGTTCACTTGATGTGAGTGAACGAGAAGCAAATGCAATTGGTCTATCGGAGCTGTCAAGCATTCGATGTGACAGAACGGCGCCAAGTCCTGTCGGGGACGCATCTGTCGCAAGCACTAGTGGCTTATTGGGATCGAAGTGCATTAATACCCTTTCACTGAGAATTTCCTTTTTTATCTTGTTGAAACTCTCCTCGCATTTCATGGATCAAGAAAATTCTATCCCTTTCTTTAGTAAATTGTTTAAGGGATTTGATATTGAAGCTGAATTTGGTATAAATTTATTGTAATAGTTCGCCATCCCTAGAAAAGTTCTGAGTTCCTTGACGTTTTTAGGGCGTACGGCGTCCAGAATGGCTTTTAATTTATCTCTGTTCTTATGTAAACCATTTTTATCAATCGTGTGTCCCAAATAGTTTATGCTTTTCTTGAAAAAATGACATTTATCCTTATTTACTTTCAAATTATATTCTTGTAACTTTTTTAGGACTTCGCGTAGTCTTGTTAGCAGTTGATCTTCTGAAGATCCTTGAATTATAATATCGTCAAAGAAACATTTTACTCCTACTAATCCTTGCAGCAATCTGTCCATAAATTTTTGCCACACATTCGGTGCTATCTTCACTCCAAACATCAAACGGTTCACTTTGAATGTACCCTTATGCGTACTTATTGTCTGCATCATGGCGCTTTCTTCGTCCATCATCATGTGTAGGTATGCCTGGCTGACGTCCAGTGTGCAAAATATCTCACCACCATTCATTTCCACAAGTATGTCTTCAATTATCGGTATTGGATACTGATCGTCTTTGATGACCTTATTTAATGTAATTTTGTAGTCGGCGCATAGGCGTATACTTCCATTTGGTTTGACTATTGGTACCACAGGGGTTCCCCATTCGGAAGTGTCAATTTTCGTGATAACTCCTTGTTGACATAAGCGGTCTATCTCCGTGTCAACCTTTTCCTTTAGAGCGTACGGTATGCGTCTCGGTTTAATAAAAATGGGTGTTGCTCCTTCTTGTAAAGAAAAATGTACCTTGTAGTTAGGTATACATCCAAGTGTTCCATCAAAAACCTTAGAATATTCGGCCAAAAGTAAGTTAAGTTTTGTGTCAATATGAGATTGTAAAATATTGATATTGGCTAAATTGAAATTTATAAGTCTAATCCATGATCGACCAAATATAGGTTCCACGTCTTGTTTTATAATGTATAATTTTCCGTCAAAGTATTGTTCTTTGTATTTGCATGTTACGTATGCTACTCCGACCGGCTTGATTAATTCTCCTGTATATGTTTTCATGATCATGTCAGTTTTGAAAATTTTTGTGTCAAGATTCAATGTCTTAAAATCCCTGTATGATATTGATGAGAGAGCAGCTCCTGTGTCCAACTCCATATCAATAATTTTGCCATTAATGTGTATCTTGATCATATATTTATCGTTGCTGATAGATCTTATAACGTTCATATGCCATGGTATATCACCATTGATACTTGACTCCTCACTCATGTCATCAGTATGCACCTCCACGTGCTGGGATTGAAGCAAATGGTTTGCCTTAAATGGTTGTAAGCATACGCGAGCTAAATGGCCTTTTCTTTTGCAGTTATTGCAAGCATTGTTAATATACCTGCAATTATTAGCTCTGTGGTCTTCATTGCCACATCGGAAGCATTTGCCTTTCAAATCTTTTATGGTTATAGTCTTCTTTTTGTACGTGGGTTTCTTATTTATTTGGTGAATTTGTTGAGGTATACGAGAGGCTTGTGAGATGTACGAACTGTCATTCCTTGCCGTTTCTATTGCAGTTGCTGTGCGTATGAGGATTGGTAAATCGGTCATATCGGTGTTCTGTAGAATTTTGGTGCGTGCCTCACTATCTTTGAGGCCTCGCACAAACTGAAGTGTAATAAAGTTATCAGCAATTGAGGCATTGCAGTGTTTGCATTTAAAATCGCAATCTTGTGCTAAACGTTTCAATTGTGCTGTGTATTCAGAGATTGATTCATTCTCCTTTTGAGTCCTTGTTATGAATTTGTGTTGAATGGCCCATATGCTTTGTTTTGGTTCTAAGTAATTATCAAGTATTTTAATAAGATCAGCATAATTGACCGTACATTTAAAGTGAACCGTTTGATGTTTGGAGTGAAGATAGCACCGAATGTGTGGCAAAAATTTATGGACAGATTGCTGCAAGGATTAGTAGGAGTAAAATGTTTCTTTGACGATATTATAATTCAAGGATCTTCAGAAGATCAACTGCTAACAAGACTACGCGAAGTCCTAAAAAAGTTACAAGAATATAATTTGAAAGTAAATAAGGATAAATGTCATTTTTTCAAGAAAAGCATAAACTATTTGGGACACACGATTGATAAAAATGGTTTACATAAGAACAGAGATAAATTAAAAGCCATTCTGGACGCCGTACGCCCTAAAAACGTCAAGGAACTCAGAACTTTTCTAGGGATGGCGAACTATTACAATAAATTTATACCAAATTCAGCTTCAATATCAAATCCCTTAAACAATTTACTAAAGAAAGGGATAGAATTTTCTTGATCCATGAAATGCGAGGAGAGTTTCAACAAGATAAAAAAGGAAATTCTCAGTGAAAGGGTATTAATGCACTTCGATCCCAATAAGCCACTAGTGCTTGCGACAGATGCGTCCCCGACAGGACTTGGCGCCGTTCTGTCACATCGAATGCTTGACAGCTCCGATAGACCAATTGCATTTGCTTCTCGTTCACTCACATCAAGTGAACAGAAATACAGCCAAATTGACAAGGAAGCGACATCTATATTTTGGGGACTTAAAAAGTTTTTCCATTTCTGTTACGGCAGAAAGTTCATACTTATCACGGATCATAAACCACTTACCACAATATTTCACCCCCACACAACATTACCGGCAATGAGTACTATGAGACTTTTCCATTACGCCCATTTCCTATCTGGATTTGATTATACGATTGAATACAGAACATCGAGTGGAAACAGTAACGCAGATTACTTGTCACGATTTCCGGTTGATAAAATAGCTTTAAATATTATTGACACTTGCAGCGTTTTCCAGAGAAACCAAATGAATGCCATCACAATTGACCGGCAAAAGATAGCTGAAGAAACTACAAAAGACATAGAATATGACACACTTATTAAAGCACTGATGACGGGCATAAGTGTTAAGAGATATGGATACAATGACAATGAACTTACTGTGCAAGATGGGTGTATTATAAAAGGTACCAGAGTTATGATACCGGCGACTCTGAAACACACAGTACTAAAAGAACTTCATAAAGGTCATTTGGGAATCGTAAAAATGAAATTACTTGCCCGTAGCTATGTTTACTGGAAAAATATTGACAAAGACATAGAGAACCTAGTCAGTCAATGTCGTGAATGCCGATTAAACCAAAACCAACCAACGCCGGTACAACTACATCACTGGGAAAAACCATCTGGGCCATGGCAGAGGGTACACATTGATTTTGCGGGCCCTATTAAAGGATATTTTTTATTTATATTAGTAGACGCCTATAGCAAGTGGGTAGAGATCATACCGACGAAAGTCACTACTAGCTCATGGTGTATAAACAAACTTAAGGATTTATTCACAAAATTCGGAGTACCAATAACTTTAGTATCGGACAATGGTCGACAGTTTGTGTCAAATGAATTTGAGACATTTCTGAAGAATACGGGAGTTACACATAGAACGTCAGCTCCTTACCATCCAGCCACTAACGGACAAGCTGAGAGATTCGTTCAGACGATTAAAAAGGCATTACGTGCAGTCAGTGCCGGGCCTGGTACGATACATGAGCAGTTACGGGACATTAAAAACCATCTGCTAAGAACTCCTAGCGTCAGCAGTGGAAAGAGCCCGTACGAGCTAATGTTCGGCAGAGAAGTACGCACCGCTTTACACGTTTACTTCAGAGGGAAGACAGCGAGTAAGACGGCGAGATCACATTCTGCTGTAACCAAACAATTCGTCATTGGACGTGCCGTGCAGTTTAGGAACTACACAAGTCCCAACAAATGGGAATTCGGCAGGATCACAAAAGTCCGGGGCCGGCTGCATTACTTAATAACAGCGGAGAGTGGAGAAATTCACAAACGCCACGTGGACCAGATCCTCGACTTACGCTCTCAATCCTGATTATTAAGTGCAGATGGTGTATATTTGAGGGGAAGGACACTGTTGTGTCTCTGGCCACTACAGCCATTGAAAAACATTATTTGACATTGTGACTTTTGACTTGTCATTCTAATTAAAGTATTACACAAGAAATGTACAATTTTATTTACAAATATTAATATACAATAATTTAAATAGATATAAATGAGTTGTTAGAGTTTCAATATCACACCGATGATGAATGAATCCACCAGACGACGACGTGTCGTGTTGCTAGGGAACATTGTAAAGTTGACTTTCCGGAGCACATTCCCATGTAGTGCTAAATTAATACATAAATATTAATAGTGTGTGTATTGGCATTCAATTACTTCGCACTATAACGGTGAAGGAACATTTGTAAGAATTTCTAGGGTATGTAAAGTCCACCAAGCCGCACTAACCCAGAGTGGTGGACTATATGGTCTAATCACTCTCAATCGTACTCTCCATTGTATAGGAGGCCCGTACTCTGCAGTGGGATGCATATGGGCTGATACAAATATCAATAGCGATGCCTAATACCATTCCTTTTCCGTTCCGCTCCCCTTCCGATTTAATGGAAAACATTTATGATTCAAACGTTGTGGATGTTCATCGGCGGCAGTTACACATACCATCAGGTGACCTGTTTGCCGGTTCTACGCCTAAATAAAAACCGACTTCAAAACAAAAAAAAAACACTACAAAGTTAAAAAATAGAAATACCACTCCAAAGCAAAAAATAATGTTTATTGCATTGTGCAACATGTTGATTATTTTCTTATTGTGTTGGTTAGAAATATTTCTAAATACAAAATTAATTCAATCGCACCTATTTTCTTAATGTCAATGTTAATATCACGCGAACTTGTCGGTTAAAAGTATTCCTCAATTAAGTAGACGTAAACTATCCTCTAGATCTATTTTCTAAATACTTTTATAGCTCCACTAGTGACTGCAATTAGCATAACTTCTTTTCGTCCTTGTAGTTTGTTCACGCCAATTACGGTTTAATGATGGTGGTATTTCTATGGATTGTTTTAATAGAAGTTGGCGTTTATTTAACTCACAATTTCTTCCTTCACCGTTATAGTGCGTGGTGATTGACTATCAATACACAAATAACTCCGAAAAGTCAGAGGAGGTGTGTCCTGGGATTCGAACCCGCGACCACCGTGAATATGTTGGCAGTCACGTCTAGTCTATTTACCAACAGGCCACCACACACTTCGTGACAACAGTACTAGGTATTCATTAAATTCTGCACTGTTCAAAAAGGGCAGTTGTTTTCATTTTCATTTAATAAAAAAATATAATGATAAATTATATCTTTAAGCTGCTGTATAGGTCATGACAACATCTGCTGTACGAGTATAGTGCCTAAAATTCCGATCTTTTCATGTGGTTAAATCAGCTTGCATATTTGTGTAATATACCTCTATTTATTTATAAAATATAATTATTTATCTAAGTAATTTCGTATATGAATTAAGTAGAGGTCCATTTACTGGTGGTAGTTCTCTCATATGTGAGAGGCCGTCTGGGTAGGTTCCCTCGCAATGTTTATTTCTCCCGCAGTTTAAATGCACTGTTGTGTTCCGGTTTGAAGGACATTGTAGCCAGAATAACTACAGCACATATTGCGACTTAGCACCTTATGTCTCAGGATGGCGAACGCAGTGAATTGCCAAGTATTGCTATGTAATTGATGGTGTTGTTTGATTTTGCTACTGTCCATGAGCGGTCGTATGGCTTACCATTAGGTAAATGGTCTGCCATTCATAGCAATACAAAATATAAGATGATGACCATGGCCATGCCCGATATGGCCGCATGTGTTGCGGGGATGCGATCAATATCCGCTGTCTGGGCGTTAATGTGTAGTTATTGGGCGTAGCTTCCACGTTACAGCATCCTCACCCGCGCCTTGAAGCGTTTTAACTCGTGTTCGTCATTTCACGCCGACCCCCTGATTTTAAGGCTTTAGGTAAATATGCCCCATCCGCACACAAGACAGTATTGGGCAACTTTTGTTAACTAAACTGGGTTGATTTGCCTCGAAGTGATGTTATGTCCCTTCTTCTGCAATAAATCTGAAGTTCCGGTTATTTACGAAAGAATTGCAATTTTAACCTCATGCCGATAGTTGGAAGGGAAAATATTATTTACTTACAAGTACATCATAATTTTTACTTTTTTATGTGTTGTTGTAGTGATAAATGTCAAAAGCAAAACGGAATTTCTTGGCAGTAACGGCAAGATTTCATCGACAGCCGAGGTTCGTAGACATTACGTTGCGATTCGTATTAAAAGGCCGGATTTTTCGAAGGTTGTGCATCTTATAAAATTATTCATAGATGGAAAAGCAAGTTAGAAAGCATTATTGTCGTCATGTGGCAGCTGTTCTAGAGAGGGGATGCCTTATTTTGCGTAGTACATGTATGAATTAATCAAATTATTAAGACGAGAAGCGCCCTGATATTCGCGTTACCGCCAAGAGCAGTTACTGATACCTAGTGGAAGGTACTGATATTAATCTTTATTTAAGAACGTGTTGCTTAGGCCTTATCGGCAATTTCAATATCTCTATCGTTGAAGATATAACGAACCGCCTTAACAATGTTCAGCAACCCCGGTGATCTCTTTAGATGCCGTAGAGAAATTATTACGCCCCCTAGCAACAGAACCTTAGCCGTACGTGCTGCTATAAGGGCAATGCCATATAAATACCAGAGACCATTTCACAACACTCGTATAAAAATATGTAATTACGAAATATCGCGTTGAATTACACGTAAGTGACAGATATGAAATGTCGCGGATAATGTATGCAAAGATGTAGGCATGATAAAAATGTATTTTTAGACTCGGGTTAAGTGAACCAAGGTTGTCCTTGGTTTAAAATTAACCTGCGCCAACTGTTTACATATTGCCTCGTTTAACTTTTTAATTTGCGGAAGCCTCGACGGAGGTTATCGACACCGGATAATTGTAGATGTTCCAAGAAATGTTTACACTAGACTACAAATAATTTGCTGGGCGCATGTCGCACGTGTACTATTCGGAGGTTTTTTGTATCTTATTGTGTCGGTTTTAAGCGTGTGGCCACATCACTGGGCTAGCGGCTAGGCTTGTCAAGTATTGTTGTTGTGGTCTTTGGACTGTCAATTAGACTTTGGGTTGGAATGCCTATATCGAACAATCTATTTATGTAAATTTGTCATCAAATACAATTTACAGCTGCCGAATAGTAAAAACAACAGGTCGATGTGGATATCCTTTGGGGAGACCTATGTTCATCAGAGGAGTTCATGTAGCTGAAGAGAGGGAGATAGAGATTAGTAAGCTTTCTGTGATATGCTTTTAACTCATGTAGTTGTTCCTGTGTAAGTTTGTAGGATAGACCGTGGAAATTTGCTTTAGTTTGAAGAAGATACTTATATTATGATCTTTGTATACTAAGATTAGCGTAAATACTTCAAACTCATGTAATATCACTGCTCCAAATAACTAGACGGATGAATTAATAGCCACAAACTTGGTCGTCTTTGCACAACCAATTTAATTTGAAGTGGCGAGGTGTGACGTCATCGGTGACGGCACGCGTCCCGCCTGAGAGCAATTGAATTTTTGAGCTGACCAGCGACTACTCGCGAACTCTTGACACCGATTCAAACATTAACTATTGAAATGTAAATGAGTCGTGTGATATTGCGAACTAAATGTTCTAGGTACACAATGTGCGAGCGAGACGGCGGCCAAGCCTCCTCGACTACTTAAAATATTATAATTAAAAAGTAAAAGGACCTCGCGATTGGTCGGAATTTAGTGCCGCTGTACATTAGTCGCCACCTACAGCGGCGTTTTGCGGATTCATATTAATTCAAAACTAGATTTATATTATAAAACTAAGTCCAATCGCATTTCAACAATTATAATGAGTGGAATATTTTTGTTTGGCGAGGTCACCGGTTCGCACGGTACCTACTCGTTGTTTTTGATATGGAAAGCGCGTGTTGCTGCGAGCCACGCCGGCCGCCGCTCTTACACGGATGTTAGCGTAAATACTCGTACAACTTGAATACAATACAATGTAATTATATGAAATTTGATTAACAAAAGAGGTTACGTTCTCACGTAACTCTCGTTTTCTTCTACCAGCGCTTTTCCCACCTAATATCAACGTTTTCGTGAATATGACTACTGTCAATATCATTATCATCCTGAGCCGCATGAAGTTCACTATTGAACATACATACCTTTCCAAGGATTCGATTAGCGACCAGTTGGAAGCGGCCTGCATCCAGCAACTTGCTACAACTTCCATTAGGTTCCCGTTTATCCTAGGTTTGGAAGCTTTCGTGCCATCGGCTATCATTTCTCCTCGCCGAGTACCTGTCAAATGCCACTCCTATTTGTTAACCTCGATAACTTTTGTTCTCCTGCGGATCTAAATCGGGTTAAACGAAGGATAGCCCAGTCAGTTTACGTTACAATTAGTGTGAATGCGCGTTGGTAAACATATCTTTGAAAATGTTACAGGGAAGGCTTACATCGACTAAGAACGAACATAAAACGATGGAAAATTACCTTTGACTATTACGAATTTAACTTAAAAACGTAATATGCAAGCGAAATTGCTTTGAATATAGACACTAAGGCCCAGTAGCACCGAGACATTTAGCAATATCAACGGCTTACATTTGACATTTAAAATGAATGGAGTTCACATTGCCTAAGTAATAGTTATGGCTAATGTTATTTAATTTAACAGAACCTTAATTAATGTTAAGATATGATATGATTAATATCATATCCCAAAAACTTCGATAAAAAAAGAGTAGGGAAAGCCTTCTCTTCCTTGTCATGGTGCTAGGTAAAATGCTCTTTAAGCAGTAGACAGGTGAAGTAAAGCTGTATGTGTGGTGTTCCAGAACGGTTCTGCGACGTGACGCTGTACTGCTCGCCCAGCTTCGCGACGCAGGTGTCCAACAAGGAGCCCGTGGACCCGCAGAACATACGAGGAGTCTCATTGAGAGCGCACAGGTTAGTACCAAAACGAACACACGTGCCGAAACAGCAAACAAGACGTGATGATGCGTAGTTTTGGTCCAGGCTCTGGTCAGGTCTCTCCAGACAGGAGTCCCAGAGTCTCCAAGCTACCTGACGGAAATTCTCCTCATTGACATTTTTAAGTAGCTTTATCTGTATCAGGCCATATAGGTCCCACTGCAGGGCACGGGCCTACTCTACAATAAAGAGTACGATTGAGAGTGGTTGGGCCATGTAGTCCACCACGCTGGCCTAGTGCGGGTTGGCAAAAAAAAATAAAAATAATTAACTTAAATACCTGATTGACTAACATAGTTTTTTAAGTAAATCTTTTGTTACTAACACACATATGGACATACTTTGCTGAAATAAATGTTATTATTATTATTATTATCATACTGAATCTACTGGTGGTAGGTCTCTCATATGTGAGAGGCCGCCTGGGTAGTTACCACCGCAATGCCTATTTCTCCCGCCAAACAGCAGTGAAAAGGCACTGTTGTGTTTCGGTGTGAAGAAATTTGTAGGCAGAGTAACTACTTGACATATTGAGACTTGTTATGTCTTGTAATTTAAGGTGTTGTTTGGTTTTGCTACTTTTCATGAGCGGTCGTGTCGCTTACTATCAGGCGAACGGCACGCTCATCTAGCCATTCATTGCAATAAAAGCAATCAACATTTCGTGAATGGGACACGGAGTAGCACCATCTGTTGAACGGCAACATGTACTAAAATATTGTTTCCCAATTATTATTTTTTCTATAATGGCAAATAAAATGCTTGCTCACGAAATGGCTGTTGCCAGGCAAGCGGCCGGTCGTAAAATTATAAGCCGCATTATTTTGCATCATAGAAAATAGCCGCGGAAACAGCTGGGGACAAAATTGTCCCGGGCAGCGGGTGCACTTAGTTACCTGCTGCCCAACCTGGAGGGTCCTGGCAGCTCTTGCCGAGGGCTATATGCTGGAATTGTACGGTCCATAGCTCTATATGGTAGTCCTGTATGGGCTGAGTCTCTGAGCGACCGATGCGCCGCTCTCCTGCGGAAGCCACAGCGAGTAGCGGCGCAGCGAGCGATCAGGGGCTACCGTACCATCTCGTTTGAAGCATCCTGTGTTATAGCCGGTTATTTACCTTGGGACCTTGAAGCCAAGGTTCTCGCCAGGGTATTTAACTGGCGAGAGAATGCTCTGAGGCGTGGGCATAGACCGGCCCGTAGAGAGGTTGAAGTTATTCGTAACTCCCTCCGTAGTGATGCCGTGGAGGAGTGGCGTCTCAGGCTGGACAACCCTACTGCGGGTTTGAGGACGGTTGCGGCAGTGCGCCCTGTTTTTAGTCAGTGGCTAGACAGGCGCCACGGCGCAGCGACATTCCGATTGACGCAGGTACTTACAGGCCATGGATGCTTTGGCGAGTACCTGTGTCGAGTTGTCGGCGTGGAATCGTCAACCGTGTGTCACCATTGTGACAACTGTCCGCGGGATACGGCTCAGCACACTTTGGAGGTGTGTCCAGCCTGGGACGGTGAGCGCAGCGCTCTCGTTGGGATCGTCGGTCGGGACCTCTCGCTGCCGGCCGTGGTGGCATCCATGGTTAGCAGCCCGAGATCTTGGAGGGCGATGTCCCAATTTTGCGAGAGGGTGATCTCGCAGAAGGAAAGAGCAGGGAGGGAGAGAGATCGATCCGATCCCTCTCGTCGTACCAGGAGACATAGGAGACGCCGGGGGGACGATTAACCGGTGACTCCTGCCCTGTGGACTGGGGGCTATTTTAAGAATTCCACCACGGTATCCCCTGCCTGTCGTAAGAGGCGACTAATGGGGGCAATGGTAGTCGCGGGCACGCAGCGGGGGGCTGCGTAACGTCCACTAATAGCGACTACGTGAAGAAAAATATGTGGGGTGCGTCGTGTCGCGACATTGTGCAGGATCGGATCCGGCGAGGCTAGGGCGCCTAAGCCTTAGGAACCCGGACCCGCTCCAATGCGCTGAAGAGGTTCACCGTGGGGTTTTTGGTTGGTATGCCGGTGTAGGAATTTTGTTAGGGACGCGACTCAACGGTCACCTGGATGTTAACATCCATTCCGGGTGGTTCAGCGTTGAGTCGTAAGACCGGCGAAACCAACATAACCGCCTGCCTTTCCCCCAGGCAGCGGTAGCGATAAACCGTTTTTCCCCGCGATAACAAAAAAAAAAAAAAATAGAAAATAGCCGCGGGCCCAGTTTTACTGGTTTTGCGTGGATTTCTAAGTTATATAGGAGGTAAAGTAGACATTTCGCTCAGGACACCATTGTTCATATAAAAATCTGATCTCAGGGTTGTATACCATGCCTAGTTGTAATATCTGTGCACAAAGTTATTTCAGTGCCTATTTTTCGTCTACCACACAACAATCATATTCTGATCTCTTCCTAAGACTCGTTATAGATACTGTACGTAATCTTATGTATGTAAAAGTCCGCCAATCCGCTCTAGACCAGCATGGTGCAATATATGGCTCACCCCTTTCAATCGTACTCTCGATTGTACAGGAGGCCAGTGCCCTACTGCAGTGGGATATACAACCCAGGTAGTGTATCTGTACAGATAAAGTAAAATACTGAACTAAACTGCTTTTATTATTGAAACATCACAGCTTCAATAAGTTTATGTTGGGTCTTATTTACTGTTCTATATGATATTCACTGATTATAGGTCTCTCATATGAAAAAGACTTCTGGGCATTATAAATGTACTGTTGTGTTCCGGTTTGAAGGACATTGTAGCCAAAGTAACTACTGAACATAACGAGACTAAACATCCTATGTCATATCAGGATGTCACGCAGTGGAATGTAACAAAGCCAAGATTGGGGCTTTGTAATTCATGGTGTTGTTTGGTTTTGTTACTGAATATGAGCCATACACGTTGTGTCGGATAGCTTACCATCAGGTGAATGGCAAGCTTGTCTCGCCACTCCTAATAATAAAAAAATCTATTAAATAATCAATAAGCATACACTAAGCATATGAACAGGTTGCGTAGACTTACCTGTGCGAATAAAAATACATGTGTGAAATTGATTGACGTCGTTTTTCTCTGATTTCTCCCTCGTTTCTATTCAACTTTCTAAGATACATTTCATCGAGTCACTATCACTGCACATAAACGTGAATGTAGGTATGTATGTATGTAATATGTATGTGCCCTCATCGTTTACTTGTCTTGTGTTGTCGAGAGTAAGCTTAAAAACGACATCTTAACAGAATATAGTGACTTAGATAAGCTTTTACTGCAAAAACTGGTAGTTAATTTTTATTTTATTATCTAAATAATAATTGAATGATTTTAATGTTAAATATTCCACTTATTGATCCCACAGTTTAATAATACCAAAGTAACTTATTGTTAGTTCGTTATTATCTTATTTGAAAAACGGGTACTTACTTGAATTACTAATTACTTGGTATCGAAAATTTTCGTCTCAGTGGTATGAAAGGGAATATTTAGAGTTTAGGCCCTGTATTGAAACCCAGGACGTTAGAGATTCAGTACTCACAACCCGTTTTCTCGTTACAGGTGAATTTTCCGATTTGAAACACGCAATTTTAGTAATGGTATTATTTCAAGCTAAAGTTGAATTAAGCATATTAATGGTATTATGTTACATGGTCGATTTAATTATCACTCGCTAAATCATATAAGCAGCTTAATGCTAATAATATACATATTAAATTGCATCCGCTCTTCACAGATATGGATCTATTAGAAAAGCAAGACTTGCTTAAAAATAATATGCAATATTATATGCATAGATACATACATAAATTACGCCTTCTTCTCAGAAGGGATAGGCATAGCTGCTACTAGGATACCCTCATTTCACCTTGTACGTTCCGTCCCACGATGTGATAGGGGGCGAGCCTATCAATACCTATATCATGCACTTTCTGACTCCGGGGTGATAATGAATAGAAAAATCCAGTGTCTCCTTGGGGATTCGGGACTCGAGATTCTAACCCGATACCTCTGCTTTGTAACCGTACCGTAGTACAAGTACGCCACCGAGACAGTCTAAAATATAAAATAGTCTACCAACAAATCTTCATTGTTTCATTCATGAGTTTGTTTTCATATGGTCATTGATATTTTAAACCTATAATTTAATATATTTAATGTATGTAATTCTATCTATGCTTATATCAAATCTTTTGTAACTCATTTCCGAATCAACAAACCGATCCATTCAGAAACTTCCCAAAAACGTCTGCTAGTATTGACATTTCCAATATAGCCAGTGGACGAATATTTATGATGTGCCGCATTTAAATCAGCTCCAGACTGGCATCGATCTAGTCTGGGACCAAAATAGGTCGTGTCGGAAACTGGGTGACCTGGATACTGCGCGGATTAAACATATGAAACATTTTAATATATGCCTCCGACATTTATTGCACGAATCGATGAGATCGACTTCCGATGCATACGTCAAAGGTCAGAGGTCGGAGGTTATTCAACCTTCTTCCTTCTTTACATTCGTGATTGTATCAGTCCATATATGTCCCACTGCAGGGCACCGGCCGCCTCTACAAGCGAGAATAAGATTGAGAGTGATTAGGCCATGTAGTCCACCACGCTGGCCTAATGCGGGTTGGTGGATTTGCATACCATAGAAATGCATACAAATCCAGTATGGTATGCAAGTTTCCTCACGATGTTTTCCTTCACCGTTTTAGTGCATGGTGATTGATTATCAATACACACATGACTGCCCTGGGATTCGAACCCCGACCACCGTGAACATGTTGGCAGCCGTGTTTTGTCCGTTTACCAACAGGCCACCACGCACTTGATTGCAGTGTGAATAATCTGAAACTGCCTGATAGTGTACAGATCAGTTTTTTCCTTACCTGCATTGAACTATCAATGTTTACCAATTGAGTCCCAAGGCTTTTTTAATGATACAGCTTGCTCGTGTATATCAATATGATTCCAATTTTATTATGATTTCTTTGTTTAAACTGAATAAATCATCAGCAACTAGTGAACTGCTGGAGATAAACTACTCCAATTTCACGCAATCAAGTTTGATCCGAGTTTTCTCTCATATTCATATTCTGGAGATCTTATCGGCTTCAACGGCCATCTATTTACCTTGCTTCGAAGACCCAGTTTAGGTTCCAAGAAATTGCGAGAAGTTCTTTCAACATTTCGCTATAAAAATCTTTGGGCTATTTTCAGTAGTGGACTTTCCTAAAGCTGAAGACGGAAGAAAAGAAGGTGGTAGAGATAATACACGAAATATATCAAGACTGCCGAAAATGAAACCGGGTGGTAGGTTTAGTGACTACAAATACAATGCAACTAAAATTTTCGTTTTTTTGTGGTTTTTCATATATCATCGTATTTAGGTGGTAAACTCATAGTTCTTGTTAAAATAATAAATTAAAGCTTTGCGTACCATAGCGTCTGGCAAGCAAACTGGATATACCACCCAAATAAAATGATACTCAAAAAATCACAAAAAGAAATGTCGCGTTTCTTTGCGAAATTTTTAGTTGCATTGTGTTTGCAGTCATTCAAACTACCAGCTGGCTTCGTTTTCGGAAGCGGTCTTGATCTACCCTGTCTCTGTATAAGCCCATATACGTCCCACTGCAGGGCACGGGCCTCCTCTACAATCGACATTCCGATTGAGAGTGGTTAGGCCATATAGTCCACCACGCTGGCCTAATGCGGGTTACCCTGTACAAGTATGTGTTTTGTCGTCAGAGTGGTGCTGGCAGCATGTTCGGAACTGCTGGGCGCGCTGCTGGGCGCTCACGAGGCGCACGGCGAGCCGGTGCTCGTCATCGACGGCGCCGAGCCCAGACATCTCAAGGCGCTGCTCGACTACATGTACACCGGAGAGATGAACGTGCATCACGTGAGTAGCGATACCACACATTATACTAGCAAGCAGATCGACATCGTCCTCATCACACACAAACAGAATGAGATAAATAAAGAAAAAGCGACATCAAAAAGATATCACACCAGAAAGGTATCAGATATCTTAGATAGACGCTGACTGTGGAACGAGAAGTCGCGGATCGATCCCCGCACTGACGCAAATGTTTGTGTGGCCCACAAATATTTCTTTCGGGTCTGAGTGTTTGTGAAATCGAATAGTCTCTCGTAGTTTCTGATACCCACGACACAAGACTCGATCTTAATGTTGGGTCAGGACTTTGTCACTGTTGGGTTTTAATTATTTTGTTTATGCGTATCCAGTAATGGGCGTAGGCTTCAAGAACATACCATTAAATGGATCCTCGACTTCTTTAATGTATCTCTGCCCAACCATATTGTAAAGTCAATTAAATTGAATCAAGCAGATGTCAGAGACAAAATTATCAGGTCCGCTTTGGGTGTCAAAGGGTAAATATTTACTTTGATTAGCAAAATATAATAATAATTGGACATGCCCAACGATTTACGAACGGTACTGCCTAATTACATGTGTCTTGAGAGCTTAATTGACAATTAATTTCATATTAAGTATAATTAATTGACTAGAATCGATATTATTATCTTAAATATCACACAAATTTCGTACTGTTCACATATTATCGTTAGGGTCAATGATGTCGGGAAATTGGACATCACCCTTTTGTCTGGACGAGATACGGTCCACCCGCTAAATTGAATTCTATATGCCTCCGTTTAGTCCGTCCCTACCGTTCAGTTTGAAAATAAATTATCCACAAAAATATAAAAACTACCCGTTTTATGTATTTTAAAAAAGAGCCACATATTATTGCAGGACGAATTGTTTGTGAAAATTGAAATCTTTGTGGCGAATGAATTGTTTTGGTATTAAATGTTTATTAGACAATAAATACCATACTAAAAGGATATTGCTTAACTTTGTCCTTTTTAACGGTTTTTAAACAGAACTCTTACCATTTCTTACCTTCGTTTTTAAAGCGGTTTTATGGTTCATGATGATTATGACTACTTTCTTCTTTGTCATTTTTCTCACAATATTTGCGTATTATTTAAGAAATTAACTATGACGAATTTGATACTGCGGCATAACTGTCAATCAAGTTATACTTTCTAATTTATAATTATTTTAACTATATTTACCATGGTAAAATACTTCCGACTGCGGAGGCATTTCTACTAATACTAAATACCATAAAATGCGCCCACTTTCCAATTGTAATTTGAGTTCCGTATGGAAAATCTTATTTTATACCTTTTGATGTTATTTTAATATTCTGTTGGCTGTTATTGATACAGAATCATAAATTGTGAGGTTTCATGCAGAGAAAATAAATTAATATTAATTACTCGCAAATAATAATAACATGTTAAGTGGAAGAGCCACTCTCTTGTCGGTCATGACTCAAGATAAATGGGCAGAGTGAGATTGCCGGATGCCCAATACCCCTTACCTCCCATCCTTTTTCCTTCCCGCTCTTCTCATGATTTGATGGGCCGGCAACGCATCCATCATCGAAACATTGTATATGTTCAAAGGTGGGAGTGATCACTTACCATCACGTGACCTGTTTGCTACGCAACTATGCAATAAGAATTTAAAAAATGGTGTTCTCCTTTTTGGAAATTTTCACAAATAAAGCAAAGCTGGCTTTCCGCGTAGTCTTAAGACACTGGTTTATAGTTACCACCGTAAAATTCAGTGTACGAATATCTGGCAAATGACTTCTATAACTGATTTTGAGAATGCGAGTTTAAAAAAATAGCATTTTTAGTAATCTTATAGAACTGTTTGCCAGTCACCCTTCAATAGTTGGTATGTTTGAACTAGCGCCACGGTATCGTGGAATCAGCTGCCGCCGTGTCCGCTGTGGCCCGATTATGAATGCTTTCTCACGACCCTGCCGATGACTACTGTGACCAATTGCACTAGACCCTTCCGTCGAATTCCAAATGCTTACAAGCTCAACATGTACGCAAAGAATGCGTGTAAACTTTACGCGTGATTGCTTGTCTTGCTGTTGGTGTTGTCTACAGATTCGCAAGAGTGAAATGCATAGTTAAAATTAAAGAAAAAAATTAAAAAATATTTTTGTTCCCGAAGTAAGTTTCTTGTCTTTCACTTAGGTACCAAAAAATATGGGCATTGATTTTGTATCAAAAGCCATTGAACCATGAGCTCAAATTACGGATATTAGAACATCGGAAATCCATTTACATAAAATACTTTCTTATATTCATCATCTGAATTAGAATTTACCAGAATCCATATTTGACTTAGCAAATGATATTCCGTCGACAGTCGCAGCTGGCGAGCCTGCTTAAGACGGCTGAGGAACTGCGCATCAAGGGCCTGACGGATATACGGTGGAACAACAAGGACGAGCCGCCTGATTCTGCAGACACAGGTAATCACAGCTAATACATTGACCACTGCTGTACACGAGCCTCTTTTACCATCGAGAGGAGTTAAGCCTTAATGGCTATATTAGTTAGATACCGATGAAGCTTCAACAGACCAATCGGGTCGTAGGTTCATCACGTCCACATTAGAAGGATTTTGATTGGTTAATTTTCGAGATAGTAAATAGGATCGCTGATCAATTTTAACCGTTATGACTGCCTGACCTACGTAAAGGTTGATGGACTTGCACGGACCTTAGAAATTCGTGAGTAGAATTCTCTGGTTTGTAAAGTTATCAGGTTCATTGAGATTTCCAATTGTAAAACCTTACCATACCACCTCGACTTCTGTCGAGGCTGTACTACACAAACACACACTAAGCAAACGGATATATTCTATTCCTCTGAACCAGATTTCTTATGTATACCACACACTGACTAAAATATTTCCGAATACTTTTTTCTTTTCAGGAGTAGTAGCAACAGCGACAGCGACCGCCCCAGTAGACAAACAACACGAGAAGCAAGACAAGCTAGCGGAGAAGGCGTTGGAGAAGGCGCCTCCGAAGCAGCCGTCGCCGAAGCACCCGTCGCCGAAGCACCCGCCGCCCAAGCAGCCCTCGCCGCGCTCCAACCATGACTTCGCTGCTGAACTGCGCTCCTTCATCAAGAAGGAACACGACCTGGATACTGAGAAACATGAGAAGTTTAATGTTAACGGTACGTTCATACATACTAGACTTTAGAGGAGATATCGCGAACTAATGTAGAATGCCCATTTTACTATGAAACTATGTATGGGTGCGAAGATATTGGAGCCTCGATGAAACCTACTTTTGTGTGTGGAGAAAAATAAATATTTTCAATTAATATAAACATAATAGGGCCTGGTGTTCTTGGAGATATGTACTTGAAGTCCAATAAAAGAAATTGTCTTCGGCTCTGTGATCAAAATGTAAAATGTGATGATAATTACTTTATTTTATAAAAAGCTGTCACCCGGGATAAAATAGGAAAACGTTTAAGTATAAACTATAAAAAATGCTATTATGAATTTTAAGCAGTATCGATATCGGGACCAACGATATTTTTTACCCATACTATCAGTGGGCATTCTCCTTTTTATAGTAAAAGTGTAAATGGACATAAGTTAACATCTCATGTCTCAGAATGGCGGGCGCAGTGGAAAGCCTAGCATTGCTTTATAATTCAAGTCGTTGTTTGGCTTTGCTGCTGTTCATGAGCGGTCGTATCGCGTACCATCAACCGAACGGCATGCTCGTCTAGCCATTCAGTACAATAAAAGAAGTGGTCCCGCATGATTATTTGTCTCTGTCACTTCTACGTTTTCATGTTATCTTTTTTCTCACTCCACTGATTCCCCGCATGCGTGGTAGGTAAGCGCGCAGTGCGCACATATTATTTTCCCGACGTCGGGTCTACTATACGTAATAACTCAATAATCATTGACTAAAGTGGTTTTTACATTCGAATTTAAATCGCCGATAAGGCGCCAGCGAAGATTAGCGATATAAAAACAATTTAAAATGTTTTTGGTATGTTACAATAATTTAAAATCTTATTGCAGGAGGTCCGCCGCCTTTAATAAAACTACCCACAAAAGACAAAAGCAGCCCACTGAAAAGAGAACATTCTGATTCGTAAGTTGGCAATTTTAGTAACTTGACATGACGTATATACTGAGCCGATCGTACTTTTATAAACCATTTTTTATTAAGACATTTGATTCAATAAGGGTATTATCACTCTGTATAATATGTAAACAGTGTATATGCAATATGGTATATATAATTAATTAAATTTTTCACTAATGTAGGAGCGCTCCATAAAATACGAACTTTTCTTATTTTGTTTTTTTTTTTTAAGACGGAAATGAATGACAGCGCTCCCTGTATATTATAAATACTTTAAATGAGTTTTAAAAAAGTTTTAATTTTGTGACTGGAGCGTGTGTGTGTTGTTACAGCGACAGTCCGAGTCCGAAGCGAGCGCGCGCGCCCAGCGGCACCGACCACACCGACGACGAGGCGCCCGCGCAACTCAAAACGTAAACATACACTATACACATTAATATTTTCTAACCCCCTTATATACCCCTTCCCCTTCCCCCCCCTCCTTTAATACCTTCCCCCCTTATATACGCCTCCCGCCTTTTTACAAATATATTTTACAACTCCTATTATTTATTTCATGGTTATTTTCGTTGCGGTTTAAAGACAAGTTAGACATTCCCGGAGACTCGCCCGAGCTTCAATGCTCGGTGTCATTACAATGCACGACACTATTGATCCTGGCTTACAGGAGTTACAGTGGCGGATGTGAGGGCGGGACTGTCTCCAAACCTTATACATAAGGAACTAACATTTGTTAGTTCTACGGCATTTGCCGCCAATATGAACTATCTCAAAAACGGTTTTCATAAATTTAAAAAATCACTAGTCAGCTGTACCACAGCTCAATAACTTTAAAATTGCCGAGACCCTTGTTTAAGCGAATTTAAACAGAAAAATATTATTTTAAGTTTAATATTACTGTTATGTGAATGAAATCATTTTTTTTGTGAATTGACAATATTAGTTAAGTTATGTAGAATAATCAATTATGAATAGTAAAACTTAATGAACGTGTCCTCTTAACGTAATATTAACTAATTTACGTTTATGGTGTTGATTAGCGGTTTCTTATGAATAAGTGGGTCTATAATGTAACTCATTCCACGGATTTTAACAAAGCGCGTTTTTTATATTCTACTGTGAAATCAAATCATTTGCGTAGTCAAACCGCACATTAATAATTTTATTCATTATATTAGAATCCTTGTCTTTATTTATTTATTTATCAGCCTCGTTTCAAAAAGACAATACTTGCATAATCGTATATTACATAATATTATTTTCTTTCATTTACAGGGAAAGAGATCTAGAATGGCAACATGGTAATTTGGTGAGTAACATATCAATATTAATTCATTAACATTAATAGACTATTTGACTTCATTCTTTTCGTATTTATCAATATTCAATAGATATCCACATCTAAAAGCTAAGAAACAATGCGCCGTCCGGGTCAAGAACCGGACGTAAAAATAAGAAACGCGGAGGAAAGTAGCGAAGGAAAGGCCAATCCGCCCCCTCTCCTCCTACACCCGCGATTCACTCGCGCACCCCCGTGGCGGAGTCGGCTGACTTGAGGAAATCAACTCGTGCCACCGCCTCGGCCCAACCGAAGCCCGCCGCTGCCCGATCAGCACAATCCTACTGGCAAGGCGGCAGCGGGAAAACAAGCCCTCTCTTACTACTAAACCCTCGAACGAGATTGCGGTGGTACCTACTCAGGCGGCCTCACACATAAGAGAGACCTATCACTAAAAGGTTGAATATATACTATACTTACAGTGCGTTAGTATATATACTATGCTTAAAGTGCGTTTTCGTTGTTTCAGGACATAACGGCGGAGCGCGTGGTGGGCTGGGGCATGGGCGAGGCGGAGCGCGAGGAGTCGTCGCGCGACGCGTCGGACGACGAGTGGGCCGACGCGCCCGCCGACATCGGCTCCTTCCTGCACACCAAGCTGCGCGTCGACGGCGACAACAGCGCCGGTACGCACGCGCGCATGCGCACCTACCGCGCCGCTCCACACAAACACCTTACTCTCGCTCCCACGTGTATGGATCTGTTGCGCTCAACATGTCGTTAGTTTATTGAGATATATTATGGAGTGGACCCTCGGTAATACGGCCTTCGTCTTATCATGTCATCGGACATGCTTTATAGGTTCATAAAGTGGCTTGAAAGTATACAATTTGATAAAATTACAAGATGCTCTATTTTTGAAAAATCTGGACAATAGGAGGTCTGTATAATCCAAAAAATTTGATTGAATTTGTCTATCAAATTTTTGTAGGACCTATGCTTTATATTAATTTAAATATCTATATGTTTGGTACTGGGCGACCCGTCTTCAATATGTTACGCATATATTTTGATTTGTGGGCTAGTCAAGTCATTAAGCAAATTAATCAACATGCACAAGTACAATGAAATATATATTATTTTTTGCTTTGCAGTGGAACTTGTTATTCTATATTTTTGTATTTTTAGTGGTTTTTTGTTTTGAAGTCGATTTTTATTTTTTTTACTTGTGGCCGACACTGGTCACCCACTTCCGTTGCTTGATTCATTTTAGCATTTTGATTGAGCATGTGCTCAACGACTTTTGTCGCTGACTGTACATATAAAGTACGCTAACCCTGCCTACCTATGGTAGACTATACCCCAAACCACTTGAAGTTAGTCGATGACTCCCGTGAGCTATATAGCCGTGTTGTGATGGATGATGATGCCATGTGGTGCAAGTTTATCGATGATTGTCGAGGCGTGTAGTAGTGACGTGGCACGTGTGTTGCAGACGAGGAGTCGAACGACAGCGCGGCGGGCCCGGCGTGCCGCTCCACGGCGGCGTCGTCCTCCTCCTCCGCCGCCACCACCACCTGCTCCGACAAGATGGACGCGCACGCGCCAGTACCCGTGCACTGCAAACGTGAGTCGCGCACAACACTACACACATTTTGCCTTCTTATGGTTTATTGGCTTTAAGAATGGATTGAGTATTGTCGCAAAAACAAATGCCTACCCAACAAACACATCACTAATTTGTTATGTATGTGAGTTATGTGTATATTGGCTATTTCTTTATCAGCCTATATATGTCCCACTGCAGGGCACGGGCCTACTCTACAATCGACAGTACGATTGAGAGTGGTTAGGCCATATAATCCACCACGCTGGCCTAGTGCGGGTTGGCAGACTTACGTACCCTAGAAATTCTTATAAATCACTATGGTATGCAGGTTTCCTCACGATGTTTTCCTTCACCGTTTTAGTGCTTGGTGATTGACAGCTATCAATACACACATGACTTCGACTTATTGGCTTATTGGCTATTTAGCAAGCATTATATCAATAAAGAAAAGTAAAGTATTCAAAGGGGAACTAACGTATTTTACGGTAGGCAGCGACCTAGTGAAGGCTGTCAGTAACTGATGTATTTGTGTTGCAGCGACGGTGGGGCCGAAGTCCGGGCCCACGGACCCTCGGTTCACGGACGTGGTGAAGCTCAGCGACTACCTGCAGCACGGCCGCCGACCACAGTTCTGGGAGGAACACTACGTCAAAAGGGTACGTAACTAATCAGTTTGATTGATAATGAACTTTATTACAGTTCGTAGAGAATTGGGAATAGCTTGCACGGTACAATTTACTGGTGGTAGGTCTCTCATATTAAAGAGGCTGCCTCGGTAGTTAGCACCGCAATGACTATTTCTCCCATCAAACAGCAGTTTAAATGTACAGTTGTGATTTGGTTTGAAGGATATTGTAGACGGAGTAACTACTGGGAATATTGGGACTTAACATCTTATGTCTCAGGGTGGCGAGCGCAATGAAATTCCAAGCATTGCTTTGTAATTCAAGGTGTTATTTGGTTTTGCTACTGTTTATGAACAGTCGTATCGCTTACCATCAGGCGAATGGCATGCTCGTCTCGCCATTCATCGCAATAAAAAACACAATGCCAGAAGGTGGGAATGTGCCTGCCACGATATCTTTGAGGCTCATTTTGTCATTCGATTATGTTTTTTTTTTTAGTTAAATATACTAACGTGTGTTTTAGTTCTTCGTAAAAGCATACACCCTGTAGATAGATAGAGGTCAAAAATAGAAAAATAAATAAATGAGATGATGTGTGTGTTCAGGTGATGGAGGCGGTGCGGCTCAAGGAGCTGGAGATGAAGCAGGCGGCGGAGATCCTCGGCGTGAGCTACGGCACGCTGTACGGACGGTACAGGGACGTGTATGGCTGCATCAACAGGCCGTATAGGTCAGTTACTACTATTTTACAATTCACTTTAATTCTTAGGGCCAGTTTCACCAGTTCTTGATAAAGTCCTAGATTGCTATCTGGCACTCATATGTCAGATAAAATACTAAATTTAACCCCATCGCAGCCGAGATTTATAATTTATCTGACATATGAGTACCAGATAACTGGTCCTTAATCTCGGGTTATTAAATCGATTATATCTCGCAGAAATATGTATTTGTTTATTTTGCTCTACTTCTATAGTACGCGACAGATCGAGATAGCAATCGGGGTATGAGCATGGGGGAGGGAACACCCCGCACCCCCGCACACTGCCCGTGTCGTCCTAGTCTAACAGCCGCTGCCAACAAACAATCCCAATCCAAAATTTGCCGTTTGAGATTGACAGCTCAATCTTTTTTCTGATTCTATGTTGCCAATAATCAATCTCAGTAGTGAAAAAACTATGGCAACATGGTAATCGAAAAGTAGAAAACAATCCAGAGTGTACTGTACTGTATCAGCCCATATACCTCCCACTGCAGGGCACGGGCCTACTCTACAATCGACAGTACGATTGAGAGTGGTTAGGCCACATAGTCCACCACGCTGGCCTAATGCGGGTTGGCGGACTTACATACCACAGAAATTCTTATAAACCGCTATGATATGCAGGTTTCCTCACGATGTTTTCCTTCACCGTTTTAGTGCGTGGTGATTGACTATCAATTAAGTGAGGTAATTGACTATCAATTAAATTATATTAAGTGCGTGGTGGTCTGTTGGTAAACGGACCAGACGCGGCTGCCTACATATTCACGGTGATCGCGGGTTCAAATCCCAGGGCACTCTTCTGACTTTTCGGAGTCATGTGTGTATTGATAATCCAGATTGACTTCAATCTAATTTTTTCGATTGATTATTGACATCGGCCGTTAGTGCTGAGCGAGTCCGTATCGACCGATATTATCGATATCGATCCCACTCACATTATTCTTTGTGTAATATATTGTTGTGTATTGAATTGATTGCGGCAGCTTTTAAAGCTAAAAGAAACAACAATTTATTCTCGTTTTTACGGTTTTATTACGTTTATACAGTCCTAGTCATAATATTTATTTTAATATATCTTCTATGTGCACACATCGATCACTTACAAATTCTAGATAAATTAATATACATAATATTTATATTGCGTTTAATTACTTTTACTCTTGTGTCATTGAGTTACCAAAAAAATTTTATCGATATAAACTACATTACATAGGGTCATTAATCGGTTTATGGTCAAAAATTCTCCGACTGAACGATATTTTTTATCGATATAATTACCTGCAACTGATGTGACACTTATATGTATGTGTATGTGTGTGTTTGTGCGTGCGGCAGGGCGGTGCGCGACTTCTGGCAGGCGAAGGGTCCGTCGGAGGTGCTGGAGCGGCTGCAGCGCGGCGACATGTCGCTGGACGCGGCGGCGCGCGCGCTCGGCGTCACCATCGCCAACCTCGCCGCGCACGTCGCGGACTTCGGACACGCGCCCGCCTCCGGTACGCACTGCACACTGCACCTACACTCACTCATTACATCACCATCACAACAGTTTTAAATAAATAAATGCACCAGATTTGAAAGAAATATTTGTGGGCCGCACAATCATTTCTCTTGGTGCGGAGATAAATACACCCAACAGTCACATACATAGTCCTGATTCCACACTAATATCGAGTCTTGTGTCGTGGGTATCAAAAAGTACAAGAGACTTTTTAGTTTCATAAACACCCACACCCGAAACAAATTCCTGTGGATCTTACAAACATTTGTTCCGGTGCTTTCTCATTTTACAGCCAGCGTCTAACCAACTGTGTTATTTAGATTTCAAATATTTTTATTAACACACCTTCTTAATGTAAGATAGATCTTATGTATATTATAAATTTGTCGTGCAGAGTTCGAGCCGATCCCGATCGAGGTGGATCCGTCGCTGAAGGTGCGCGCGCGCACGTACAGCGCCGACGCGCTCGCGCTCGCCAAGACCAACCGCAAGCCGCCGCCCGCGCCCGCGCCCACCGACAAGGTACACACTACACACCAGCATACATACACAACACAGATTAAACTGATTTTAGAGTCACGCTGACCACGCTCTGGCGCTAACAGTTGAAATATATGAGCTTCTAAGGAGCGTTTTAGAACAACGCGTAGTTGTCAGCGCCAGTTGTAGTTACCATCTGTAAGCTACGCGCTGAGCTATCAGCGCCGACAGTCAGCGCGCGATCAGCGTGACTCTAAAATCAGCCTTAGAGTATTTATAATATAGAGGGAACGCTGTCATGTATTCGCCTCTTGAAAAACGTATTTTCATGTTCGTAATGTTGATAGCGCTCCTATATTTGTAAAAATTGATTTAATTAGTTAGCAATACATTGCTATCAATTTCTTCGATAAACGAAAATATATTTATTTATTTTTTATTTTATTTTATTGTAAATTTTACATGATCCACCAACAGATGATACAATAATTAACTACAGTATACAGTGATTTACAGATCAAATTGTATTGTTATATTTAGCTATTAGCCTATTAAAAGGAATTTTAGCAAAATTAAATAGCCTTAAACTATTTATTTTTACTTTTCTCTTCAAAGTAGTTAATATATGTTTGACAACCTGTCAAATATCAACCAAACCTTTTTGCTCAATAAAATCCATAAGAATAACAGCCCTCCCTCTTCTGCTCTTGGGTCCATTTAAGTTTCCTGTTCCTCAAACCAAGCGGATACATTACGCATTTACATATTTTTTATAATGATTTTTTAATTTATATCAGACGATAAAGAAAGTGCTGGTGGGCAGCATAACGGACGAGGACCCGATCCCCGCGACGGTAATCACCACGCACGAGAGCAAGCCCTTCAACGTGCCAGCCACCACCGCCGCCGCCACCGCCACCTGTGAGTACCCTCTCAAACTACACAATAATACCATTGGAGCGGTTATGACTAACCATTTCATATCTAATACCTAAATAAGCTAACCTAGTGTACGTAGATTTGTAGATTAAGTACCCCTTATTATGTTTATAACTATAGCCTTTGTTTTTTCTTCTGTATTCAATTGGGGAATTTTTTTAATTAAATAATACCACATTTCATAAAAACACGGCTCTAATACGCATTGGAAACAATTTTTATCAATAAAACTGACATAAACGTGTTTTTACTTTACAGCAGGTAAATGGCCAACGATCCGCGTGGCGAGCATCGACAGTCTCCGCGGGAACGACTCCGCGCCGCCCGCCTCCGCCATCACGGCGGCGCTGGGGGGCGCGGGGGGCGTGGGGGGCGCAGGGGGCGTGGGTGCGGGGGGCGCGGGGGGCACGTCCCCCTCGCAGCTGATGCGCACGCGCCCCGACCTCACCATCGTGGCGGCGCGCAAGCCCGAGCACAAGCGCGACGACGACACGTGATCGCCGCGCCCTCTGCCGACCGCATCCTACACTCATCAATAGGTATTACACACTTCTTTACAAGTACTCTAACCTCCCGGTCTCTTTAGAGGCTTGTCAATATAATGTCAACGTAATGTCAGTTTTAATAAGGTATGTTTTAACTGTCAATGTAATGACAGCCTTAATGTAGAAGAAATAGGGTATAATTTAAAAAAATACCTTTCGGCCCGTCGGAAGATGGACGTTCAAGTAGATAATATTCGTATGTATCGAGAAGATAAGGCCAGGCGTTCGATTAAAATGCCGCGGCGATTTAATTACAGATGAGAATCGACGTAATCGATACAAATATGAATCGATATGTTACCTCTGTTAATAATAATTTCTAGCACTGGTATGAATACACACATATTTTAATAAATTAATTGAGATTAGATTATTATAAACAAATGTCGCTCACATGATTTTGTTTGTGTTAGCGACTCACAGAAGGCGGCACGTGATGGCGAGGTGTCGTTCACTCCACTAAGTAACGTTCGTGGTCTCTACTAGAGTAAGGAGCGGTTCGGGCGTATTCACCACGCTTACTAATGTTGATAATACTTGTATTATAAAACCTCTGTATTCATATAGACTTATTTATGACGTACGTGGCCACACGCGTGCGTGCCAATTAGTGGTTGATGACGTCAAGTTACACTATAATTGATGTGACAACGACACGTACAACACTCCTAATAATTTATTACATTACAATTCCATTAAAAATTTATCGTAAAATTACGCTCCAAAGATAATCTGTTGATTTATCAATGATGTTGATTACAAATATTTTTCGTTGCAAAATAATAGATAATTTAAATATCTATATGATTTACTATGATCGGTTTCGTACAAACATTTCTATTGCCACCAGTAGGCGTGGCGTCACGTTGGCACGCACGCGTGTGATGACGTCACTCGAGACGTGTGAGTGTCGTAGGATATTGTAATTATTGATGATGGCGAGTGGAGTGCCTACACTGTGACGTCACACACTAGACATTACATACAATACGCTGTTTGTATGAAATTATATGTTATGGAAAGGTCGTTTGGATTATGATTCCGAATCGGTATAATAAAACTTCTTTTCATCGTGTTTTGTGTATTTAGAAAAAACCAATACTATTGTTATTTCTATTATCTATTTTTCGATAGAATCGTTATTATAATTAGTATTTTTGTTATAGTTAGTATTCCATAATCTATAGTTGTTAAAATTTAGATCAAGCAATTTTTATTCTTGGAATTTAATTAATAATTACCAAAATGATATTAAGTTGTTATCGATATTGAGAATACACATACAGACACATTTCCTGCGGTGATTATTATCTTAGATATCTTTATATATTATTAGCTTAGATATCTTTATATAGTCTCGTGTATTTGTATTTTTTCTTACGGTCTCGAAACTAAATCCAATATCAAAAGCCCCCCTTTCCTTAGGGCCTCATCGCACTGGCGATTCCCAACTACAGTTCCTATTTAGAAAACATATTGTAATGGATCACACTAGCTTCCTAATACATTATAGTATACACAATATGATATGGATACATATGTATATATGTAATATATTTGTGTATGATTCGGAATCACTATCCAAATGGCGAAATATAAAAATAAGGTCCTGTATGAAACTAAACAGAAGACAATTAATTATGTCGCACATTTCCATAGATTATAAAATAAAATGAGTATTATACTGTATAGATAAGAGAAATATAACTCAATGTTTATTTAATTTTATTGTGCGGGCGTGGCGGCCGTGCGGGACATCTTCCGAATATATCTGTCTACGAGTATGTTGCATTAGACTAATCTGTATGTGTAAATAACACGTCTATATAAGGAATATTTAGTGTGAAACTCACCAAATGTGCTAACATTATGAAGTTCAATAGGACTAATGCGACTAGTTTGTTATCGCAAGCGAGACGTATTGTTGTGAGTTAGCGCTGTGTATTGATCTGAAAGCTGCGTTGGCGATGTGTTGAAATATTTTCTAGCGTAGCGAGTCACGCGGCCGTGGCGCCCCCTATTGTAACATATTGTAATCGTCTTAACGTGTAATTAGATGTAATTAAATAATGAATAGTTTAAATATATTTGTATAAATATAAAAATATATATAATAGAGGCCGCGGAGGTCTGTATAGCCTGTACATTGCTAGGTACGGTATATAGGATATATTTATACACTACACTTGTTCCTCTGACGTTTATTTAGGCTTTAGATTACGGCGGTCCGTGTGCGAGCGTGTGTCCATATTTTTCCTAAAGGATATTATTTTTACTACATCCTTACTAATGCTGTATACAAATCTTCCAAGACTAGAAGCACTACTGTTATTAAAAGACACTGGGGTTGAGAAGTGTTCCCTAAATGAAAAAATAACAAACTTAAATATTACTTATATTGGTTGGAATTACTTTTTTTTAATGGCAATTCAATTGATTAAGCATAATCGTCCTTCCTAGTTCCTACATAAGGAATTAATAATAATCCCGAAAGGATTGTTGTCAATCAGACTACCGGACTACGGAATAAGAACAGGTAGAGCGAACCAATAAAACGCGGGTTTGATACTACATCCGAGACACACATTTTTAGTAGGAACTTCATAATATTTATTTGGAAACTTCTTAGTTTCATAAACGACTTGCGAGAAATGTCGATGGCTCGCTCACACGGACGCATTTTGTACGGTGTGTTTCATCACTTTGGGATGTTTTCTATAATTATTGACTTTGGAAGTTTAATATTCGTATATGAAATGAATTATATTCACACTTCAGTCACTTTTGTATTGACTGTTGACCAATGTGTTGTAGTGATCAAAGGAGTGATGAAACATGCTATTGACTGTAGGGTATATTAACTTAACGAGAGATCGACCACCGTCGCGAGCTGGGGGCCCACTGCAAGCAATCACACATAATTGTACCAATATTTATTTTTATATTTGACGTTTAATTTATTTAACGTTTTCAATCAATGCCGATTATATTGTATCGTATGAAAATATCGATATTATAATATAGCCTTCAAGTCGTACCTACGCTACGTATTCCATGTAAAACTGGGGTTTTGGTAAAATTTGAATATAAAGCTAAATTACATGACTATACAAAATGGTGGGTATTGAAAACTTTGTGCCCTACCAAACTAGAAGCAAATATTTGGTGTAATGTAAAGTTTACGATTTCTTTTCGTTTTGTCCATTTCGTGTGTTCGTAATAATACTTTTTTTATTAATGATAAAATATTGGAAAAATATTTGAAATAAATACATGTTATTGCTAACAGTGGATCGCCAAATTACGACGTCGTGACGTCAGCAAAGAAGGCTCACAATCCAGTACCGTGAGAATGTACATTTGTTTATTTTTGGTCGACTGAGAGCATCGCAGTCGAGCTGGATTGTGAGCTGCACATGTCATGTATCCACTAACCAGTACCTTTTGGAAGGTAGCACGAGGCCCTGGATATCCATACTATGTCTGTCCTATCATTTGTGAATAGCGGACATAAACTCATTGTGTTTGTACTGAATATCTTCTAATTTTGAATACTTATTTATGTTTGTATCAGACATTATCGAATCAAATTGATAAATATAATCAGCTAAAAATCGATATTTTTAGAATAAGTTTTAATTTGAAGTTAATCACAGATGCCTTAGAAAAAATCGCGTTAGTTTTGTTTATTGTTGTAAACATTTATTTTTCATTGATATGAATTTTATATGACGGTTTCAAGCAGGGCCCTCGAGTGCTGAATATGACCCACCCCGATGTATGAAATGTATTATATAAACAATATAATATATGTTTGGAAGAAGTTATATAACTATATAAAAATCTATCCAACTTCAATTGGATGTTTCATACCAAAAGTTTTTTCATTATAGTTAATGTTATTTTTATAAGTTGTGCTCGGACTTGCGATACTTTTTCACATTTCTTACACGACAAAAATAATTACCTGTTGTCCTGTCTCTATCCCGTCCATACAACTGTGTGCAACTCCTGGAAACTACTACAAGGCTCAAAATTATTTCATTTCCATACAATTGTCATTGTTTGAGTTAACATTGTTTTGTTTAATTTGATATTAATTATACATTTTGTTAAACATTTTATATTGAAATGTGTGTTTTGTAATTCATAATAAATGAAAAATATTTCTATGACGCTTAAATACATTAAAATAAATTATGAAAGTGGTGTCTAAAGCTTTGAATTCAACATTTATTATGAAGTTTGATTGTTGACCACAATGTTAGTGTTAATGTATCGCATATATTTTGTATCTGCTTGTAGGACACGTGAAAAAGTGTCGCATATTTGAGCTATTTTGTTATCGACTCATAGATTAAATTCTAATTTATTAAGATGAATTTAAAGTTTAGAGTTTTTTAATTGTTAGTAATTTTTTTACACGTTTCAATCGAGAACTCATTATTTTAAGGTTTTATTGTATTCGTAAGATGTTTTGTAGATGTTCTTATAGTTTTTTTTTATGGCAGCATCGCATCGTGCGATAAGGAATAACAAAATTTGTGGAAAATATATATATTTTTTTGAAATATATCGCTCGTAGATTTTCTTTATTTTACACTGTTTATTTTCTATCCAAATTAATCTTGTTTTGTTATAACAGTACATAATGTGAGATCGCTCGATGCGCTACTGCTGTGGTGATGACGTGGCTTCAGTTAATTTTCGGTGCGATTACAAGGGTTATTGAAAATTAAAAAAAAACATAACCATTTCATTTGTAACATTATTCAAACAATTTTGAAAAATCAGAACCATTTTATTTGTATTACAAACTCGTTTTGTGTTCACTTTTCTTCTTGTTTATTAATTAGTCAGCAATATTCAGCAAAAAAGACGTTATAAAATAATTGATGTTCAAATAATCGATGGTTAATAATATCAGTCAATCTAGATACGCTTTTATAGTGAACCGAATGTGTGAGAACTATAAATATTCATTATGAGTATTTCATTTATTTTGTTATTCGAAATCACCTTAAAATTTGATTTTTTGCAATTAAATTTTGACAATATTTGTTTAATTATTTTTATGATTGTGATTAATTGTTATTTCAGCCGATTTATAGAATTATATTTATTGTGAAGTACCGATATGTGTTCGATATGAATTATATATTTATGAATTAAAGGTTCAGTCAAAGGCGGAAAAATTAGTTATTATTTTGTGTACATCGTTGGTTTCTGAGAAAATAAAGACAATAATTTGGATGGATTATTTAGAAAGTAATTTTATTGGTTGAACTCTGTATTAGACATAATATTATATTTCTAATTTTCTCTCATTACCGAGCCATTACCTAAGTTTGTCGTGTAATTTAAATTTAAACAGAAGCCGATACTTCAGAAAAGGTTATTTTTCTTCGTTTTCCTTATGAAAAAACTAATAATATAACGATTGTATTTGTTAATTATTCTTGGAAAAGGTGCGTAATGTCAACTATCAGAAATATGTTTTCGGTAATTTATCACCGGAGCCCCGTCATCGCGAATTAAATAAATTTACCTGTTAGTAAATTTAAATAAAAATAAAAGTTTACATAATCACTTTTTGTTTTAATCTCCTTTTTATTTAAATTTAATAAAATCCATGCCATTAATATCCTATCTTACATGTACCTACTTAAAAATATTTTGCAAATGTGACTGTTTTAAAGCATCAGGTTAAATCTGACACATTTACTGAAGGTAGGTAATTTCCTTGAAGTTTTTCTCATTAATACAAACCAATCGAGGGTAGTTTTCATTTTGCCATCTCGGGACGCACAGTCCGGCGCCGAACAGTCTCTTGCGCGCTGCGAAACGAGCAGGATGTGTTCCGTTGTTGTAGACTTCGTCTAATTTCGGTCGAATTTTGGACAATGTGGTACAAGTGTTGTTTGGCTAACTACCGCAGTTGCTCGTCAAAACGACCATCCGGCGTGGCTACCAGGACTCTGGTGAGTTCGCTTTGCATACTATTTTGTTTATAACTGGAATGCTTTATGAAATTACATTTCTATGTGCCATTTCGATTTGTGGATTTTGTATAGATCAATTTTGTTTAGCCATTCGGGCAGTTAATCTTTTTTGTGGTGGATGCATTCGAACACGTGGGCGTGTTCGATTATTCAAAATGACGTTAAAGTAAGGTGGTGTCGGATTCCAATTCGTTCCTGCCGCTAATATTCGTAATAGAAGTATATAACGCTGCTTTAATTTGATAACGACATATCTCAAAAATGAACTTTTTTCAGGAGAGCAGTTTAAATAAAACAAAAAAAGCAATTATTTATATATTTTATTTGAATAATGACAACTCTTTGAAAGTTCCTTAAATGAACGTAATAATCCATCAAAAATATGAGTTTTATTCACATGATATTTCAGATTAATTTGTGTTAAAAGGTAACATTATCATAAAAATGACATTTAGTTATGTGCCACTATCAAATTAAAGCAGCGATAAATAATTTCATCACGCTCTGAGCTCAGATTCCAAAATCCTCAATATGTTAATGTGCAAAATATTACTTTTACATATACAAATATGAGATTCCATTATAGTTTAGCAAAGTCATTGTTTCCGAGGGATTTCCGACTTAGTAATCAAAATTAGCAATTAATTATTTTTTTAGATACATTTATTTGTGCTTTTTTGGCGTAGGTAGGTATTTCGATTTCTTTGTTTGTTCACTTCACGGCATCGATCGGTACCGGTATTGGATAGTATTTGCCGAGTACTTAAATTTAATTATTTGCATTAGCAGTTTATTTAAACATTAAAATATAGTACTTTCGATCACACATACGTCTTAGTAAATCGTACAAAGCACATAGTTTAGACGAGTGCGGCGGTAGGAATAGAAGGACGTCGCTTTAAAGCAATTCTCTCTCCTCAATTTTAAGTGTTAAGCCTAACCACCTAACAAGTATTATTGTAACTGTATTTCGACTAGTTAGATGATAGCCAACTAGATGAGTCGGCGCCGGGAACCATTGCTTTACTATACTAAATTAGCCCATTTACGCCCCCTACAGGACACAGACCCCCTCTATAATCGAGAGTATGATTGAAGTGTTAGGCAATAGGCCATAAAGTCCACCACCCAGGTCCGGTTGGCGGACTTTAAATTTTATAGAAATCGCGAATACAAGTTTCCTCTTGATGTTTACCATCACCTAATATTTTATAATCGTTTTTACAACGACGAACTCGTCGTTGATTATTTTATAATGTAATATTTTTATTATAAATGGCGGCACTTATATCGACCTCTCATTCCTTAATCATAAAAAATAACGAATGGCAATAAGCACATTACATACACGTACAGTCGTAAGTTATAGCATACATATTTTATATTAGACAAACTATTAGTTTTGGGTGAATCTTATAGCAGAAAATCGGCAACAAATAGTGTTACAACCATTGATTTAAAAACTAAGGATAGGCCCTTCAGTACATTGGGTACGTCAAAAAGATGCCTGTGAAAATCGCGCCATCTGGTTTCTTAGATTTACGCGAATGTTACATATTGAAATAAAACTATTATTTACGGATTTTATCGCGAATTTAGTTTAATTTTTTTGAATGAAAGCTGTAAAGTAATCGAAACGTCGGGAAGTTAAAAATGTAAAAAAAAAAATTAAACTAAATTCGCGATAAAATCCGTAAACAATAGTTTTATTTCAATCGCGCCATCTGTTGGATTTTTACGTCAATGGCGGCCATGAAATCGCTTTTCAATAATGCTAAAATAAATGTTTATTGACTTAAAGTTATATAATTTTTACTTAGCGGTAATAAGAAATGTTATCTTTTTTTATGTGAACTTTCGGTCAACTTTATTGCACCCACGCATGATACAATTAGGCATTTGTCGACGACTTACAGACCGGTGCGCTGTGACGTCACAACCGCTGCATTGGTCCGCGGACCACTTTCGTGACAACACTTTTTGTACTCTCCGCCCCGTCCATATATTTTACGTCAATGGTGACAACCTAAGGGAGTTGCACGTGAATAGCAAAGTTTTTTCCACATAAATTAAATTTTTAAGTTGTTCATATTTTGATTTAGAACTTTCACGTAACGTATTTACGTGCTATTTAGCACGTTTTCACTTTTAGTACGAAATATGCCAACCATACAAGTGTAATGGGCCGCCATGTCAAATTCCATTCTCTATTTGTCCGGATAGTAAGCTTTTTTGATTCAATGTCTACTTCTCATCATAAATACATTCTTATGTTTCGGATTGAAGGGCATTGTAGCCAGAGTAAGTACTGGATATATTGAGACTTAACATCTTATATCTCATGATGGCAAGTGCAGTGGAATGCCAAGCATTGCTTGGTAATTCGCGGTGTTGTTTGGTTTTGCTACTGTTCATAAGCGATTTTCCTATTGATTTATTGTATGTAACCCATTGTTTAAGTTTGCTTCTTACGTCAGTTTTCGGGTTCGACCTTAGCATGGGTAAATGTCATGACGGCTATTTAATTTTCACTAGCTCACAATAGGTTCATATTTTCTATAGATGAATAAAACGCATAGTTCAGAGACATCTCATTTTATTGCAGCTGTATACAAGTAACTCGATGACATCTCGACTCTTACACAAGCGTGCGACATCCGCCGCACGCGCTCCACTCCACCAAACCTTGTAATACGTACCACAAGTAGCGCAGGCGAAAAACGCATTTAAATTGAAAGCAGTAAATGCGTGTTTCGTATCACGTTCAATAAGTAGGAACTTTCCGCTTACAAGGCTTGGGGATAGTTGTCATCACGTACAGTCACAACTCGCAGCGCACGCGCCAACTCGTGCTCCACCAAGCCCACCGTCAATATGAACTGACAGTTTTTTGACAGTTATTGTTTTTTTTTTCTATTTATCCTGACGGAAAGGCAAAGGTCTAAGCCATACAGCCTAGTCTGTATGTGACAGTATAATAGTGAAAGGTAGCCAAGTGGAGCACGAGCCAGCTGTATGTAGTGGTGTGCGGCCGCCGGCGAACGCGGCACACTACACGGGACTAGCGCAATCACTTTGCGACTTCCTTCTCCCAACATTCGAGACAAGTGCGAGAGTCAACGTCACATGTGTCTTAATTGACACTTAGCACCCAGAAACTACAATAGTAGTATATTATCTATGTAATAGTTTAAGACCTTGTCCAAAAGGCACGAATCGATTCGCTCGAAATTAAATTGCACCTATATTGGCAAGATCTAATAAATAATGAAGTCGTGGACACACCAAACATTTGCCGCGAATACTGGAGTCGATGATGTCCCGTTGTGCGACGCGCTCGCGCTACTAGTAAAGAATCACATTACCCAATAACCAATATTAGAACAAAATATAAATTACAAATAACTCACGAGCTTAACAGATCTAGCAACAAGTTAAACGATATAAATAATTGTACTCGCGCCGCGGGCCGGCTCGCCTGCATTGCCGGGCCGTACACGTGTGCTGAGAAAAATATTCGCTCATGTACAAAGTTCCACGTTGCTATCGATTCTGTGCAACATACATCCTTGTAAAAAGCTTTTCGTCAATAAGAGAGCGTGATGTCACTCGTTTAAGTCCAAGACATATTTCACCTCCTAACAATAAGACGTGACAATAACATTGATGTGAAAATGTTCTCATTTGGACGCTGCAAAATCGACGATACGAAATAAAAATACGTATAAAAATAAATAATATTTCTAAAATTATTTTCTTTCCATATGTATGCAAGTATTTTTCCCAAAACCACGAAACGGAATGTCCGCAGCGCAGGAGACGCGCCCCGCCCTACGCATTTCAATGTTTCCATAAAATCTGTTCGGACGTCATGTTTGTACATTGAACGTTCATTATATCCCTTTATTGACTTATCTAGAAACAACAGCAATTTTTACAATTTTTGACTATAATGTTACATCCCAAAGGCACAGTTCGGTCCATTGACATCGACCTGGAAGTCCGTACTGTTCCTGAAGGATGACGTCAGAATTATCGAACGAAGAACGTAATATACAATGGATAAATTCAACACGCGTGTCTGTTTATAAATAAAATGAGGTATGGAATGATGTTTTCTCGTAAAAAAGCAATTTCCTTACATTTGAAGATAAAAAATAATTCTATACAGTTAACAACCCCTTACATGCTTACGTATAACTCGCTCCACACTCGAACGGCGCCCGACACTGCAACTCGTTTTAATTCGTTGTATCATTTCAAATAATCACAGAAGTGAAGTATTATAAACTGTTTTAAATCGGATCTATGTTGAGTTGAGTAGGCCGAGGCCGTGTGTGGTAAAGCGTTGTTTGCAGAGATTACGTGCGCTACGTACAAACATAGCTCTCTATATGACGTGCTATCGATCAGCGCGTCATCTTCCAGCAATTTAAGGCAGCACACAGAGACGGACGTAAGTGGGGGTCGTGGGCCCTGACAGAATTACACGGATTATATTCATTTATTTATTCATAACAAATTTCATTTACAATTATATTTTTCGTACAATTAAATCGATTGGTAAGATTTATATAAAACATTCAATTCAAAATATACATTATATTGTTGTGCTCACAATTCGGCCGCTTACAAGTCTAGCATTTGTTCTAAGTTAAATTTATTAAATAAATACCTACATTAACTAATCTAATGACGTGAGAACAACGACCCCGCGCCGCGCCTCCTCACTCGATCCGCCTCTGTTATCTACAGAAACTAACTTGTTAAAGTAGCGTGCGTACGGAATAAATTATTTTCGAATGTCTACATTTCCAGGCCAAAATGTCAGTGTAAGAAAATAATTTATCTTTCTCGCTAGCGACTAGCCCGACTCGCCCGGCGACCATTTTAAATACACGATAAAAGCGAGTTTTACTGTAAATGCTTTGACAAAGAAAATGCAAGTTCAATGGAAATATTCGCGAAAACAATGAAACTGACAGATCGATTCGCAAAACTTCTCCGAGACGAGAAAATTGAGGTTGCGATAGAAAACTAAAGAGGAAAAACTGGAAACATGTCACAAAACTGTCACTAATCGTGTATAGAGTGGGTGCAGGCGGGCTGCGTGTAGGCTGGTGGTGGTGGTGGTGGGGGTGGGGGCGGCTAGTGCAGCGGCGACATGTAGGTGATGTCGTCCCAGGGGTGGCGGTAGAGCGGCTGCTTCATGCGCTTCTGGTCGAGGTAGTGGCCCACGAGCCCGATGGTGCGGCCCAACACGAACAGCGCGTTGATCGAGCCTATGTGGATGTAGCTGTTGCCCTCCTCCCTGCAAGCCATTTCATATTCATATTATAATTAACAGTCATAATACAATTATAATTATTGAGAATCAGATATTAAAAGGCTTCATAATTTGTATAATTTTATGTTCACGGATGCAGACTGTAAAACGAGAGGCCGTCGGTTCGATTCCTACAGATACATTTTTGTGTGACCGTTGTACCAAAAACTCTTTCGTGTTAGTGATATTTGCGTGACCTTATACCACGGGATCAAGGTATGGATATTTGTTTGATTGATTACCAACATAGATAAACTATTTAAAGTATTTAATTAGTGTAAGTAAAATAAAGTTTTGAAGTAATTAAGTAAGTGGAGAGTTTACAATAAATTGCTTTGCTATGTGTATAATAATATCGGATTATTTTTAACTATTTTGTATTAGTACGCTTCTGTACCTGGATATGACTGTAACTATTTTGTTATGTTAACAACTTACATACTTGTGTGTGTATAATTATGTTTATACTAATAAACTATATTTATCTTGCAGAAAGACGCAGGCCACTACCAACAGGTCGTTGAATTCTTGTAGCAGGCCTACGCTTTGCAGTTTTCTATAGTCGATGTGAGAGAATGTGAATACTGACTGCGTGAAGAGCTGGCAGTGCCTGAAGAGATCGACCATGGCGGCGGCGACGATGCCGTCCACGTTGAGGATGAGGTTGGGCTTCTTGCGCGTGGTGATGGCCTCCACGTCCAGCGCGTACCGCGTCACGGGCCACGCGGGCCAGCGTGACGTCACGTACGCCTTCAGCTCGCGCACGCGCGAGTCCGGGTTGTTGATCGACTTCACTCTGAACACAACGTACGTACATCATTATACTCTCGTGATTTTATAAATTTTATGTTGCATATGGATTATTTGTTTCATGGCATTAGAATTGCTCCTGTCTCATTGTGAGACGGGAATAATTTCGTGAGATGTTTATTGAAAATATTCATATGAATGAATTATAATCAATAAATCATTACAGCGTCTGCATAACAGAAGCCTGCATGAAATAAGTGGCAATTAACATTCCGATTACTTAACAACTTCAATAGAATTCATATTTTAAATGAATGTTGTTATTCTGTGTGTGTACCTGTGTCCGATGCCCATGATGAGTTCTCCCTTGGCGCGCTTCTCGTTGACGAACTCCTGCGGGTGTTGTCCCTTGTCGTATGCGGCGCAGAAGTCCGCGGCCGCGCGGTCCAACGCGCCGCCGAACCGGTCGCCCTGACACACGAACACAAACACGTCTCAATCCCGTTACTTAATGCGTTCATAAAGCTTATTCACATGCACACGATATGCCCTTAAAAGTAAATTTTAATGCGACTTAAATGTGTAGACTTGAAAAGGTGGGTGAAGTCAGTGAAAGAATAAGCAAAAGTGTGTGATAGCATGTGCGTGTATGTGAAAGTATGTGTTAGCATGTGTGCTCGTGAGTATGTGTGTGTGTGTGTGTGCGTGCGTGGTGTACGTACGATGGTGAGCAGGCCGCTGACGACGGAGGAGATGAGGTCCTTGCCGGCGCGCGCGGTGACCATGGTGTTGTGTGTGTGTGCATGTGTGTGTGCGTGCGTGTGTACGTACGATGGTGAGCAGGCCGCTGACGACGGAGGAGATGAGGTCCTTGCCGGCGCGCGCGGTGACCATGGTGTTGTGTGTGTGTGCATGTGTGTGTGCGTGCGTGTGTACGTACGATGGTGAGCAGGCCGCTGACGACGGAGGAGATGAGGTCCTTGCCGGCGCGCGCGGTGACCATGGTGTTGTGTGTGTGTGCATGTGTGTGTGCGTGCGTGTGTACGTACGATGGTGAGCAGGCCGCTGACGACGGAGGAGATGAGGTCCTTGCCGGCGCGCGCGGTGACCATGGTGTTGTGTGTGTGTGCATGTGTGTGTGCGTGCGTGTGTACGTACGATGGTGAGCAGGCCGCTGACGACGGAGGAGATGAGGTCCTTGCCGGCGCGCGCGGTGACCATGGTGTTGTGTGTGTGTGCATGTGTGTGTGCGTGCGTGTGTACGTACGATGGTGAGCAGGCCGCTGACGACGGAGGAGATGAGGTCCTTGCCGGCGCGCGCGGTGACCATGGTGTTGTGTGTGTGTGCATGTGTGTGTGCGTGCGTGTGTACGTACGATGGTGAGCAGGCCGCTGACGACGGAGGAGATGAGGTCCTTGCCGGCGCGCGCGGTGACCATGGTGTTGTGTGTGTGTGCATGTGTGTGTGCGTGCGTGTGTACGTACGATGGTGAGCAGGCCGCTGACGACGGAGGAGATGAGGTCCTTGCCGGCGCGCGCGGTGACCATGGTGTTGTGTGTGTGTGCATGTGTGTGTGCGTGCGTGTGTACGTACGATGGTGAGCAGGCCGCTGACGACGGAGGAGATGAGGTCCTTGCCGGCGCGCGCGGTGACCATGGTGTTGTGTGTGTGTGCATGTGTGTGTGCGTGCGTGTGTACGTACGATGGTGAGCAGGCCGCTGACGACGGAGGAGATGAGGTCCTTGCCGGCGCGCGCGGTGACCATGGTGTTGTGTGTGTGTGCATGTGTGTGTGCGTGCGTGTGTACGTACGATGGTGAGCAGGCCGCTGACGACGGAGGAGATGAGGTCCTTGCCGGCGCGCGCGGTGACCATGGTGTTGTGTGTGTGTGCATGTGTGTGTGCGTGCGTGTGTACGTACGATGGTGAGCAGGCCGCTGACGACGGAGGAGATGAGGTCCTTGCCGGCGCGCGCGGTGACCATGGTGTTGTGTGTGTGTGCATGTGTGTGTGCGTGCGTGTGTACGTACGATGGTGAGCAGGCCGCTGACGACGGAGGAGATGAGGTCCTTGCCGGCGCGCGCGGTGACCATGGTGTTGTGTGTGTGTGCATGTGTGTGTGCGTGCGTGTGTACGTACGATGGTGAGCAGGCCGCTGACGACGGAGGAGATGAGGTCCTTGCCGGCGCGCGCGGTGACCATGGTGTTGTGTGTGTGTGCATGTGTGTGTGCGTGCGTGTGTACGTACGATGGTGAGCAGGCCGCTGACGACGGAGGAGATGAGGTCCTTGCCGGCGCGCGCGGTGACCATGGTGTTGTGTGTGTGTGCATGTGTGTGTGCGTGCGTGTGTACGTACGATGGTGAGCAGGCCGCTGACGACGGAGGAGATGAGGTCCTTGCCGGCGCGCGCGGTGACCATGGTGTTGTGTGTGTGTGCATGTGTGTGTGCGTGCGTGTGTACGTACGATGGTGAGCAGGCCGCTGACGACGGAGGAGATGAGGTCCTTGCCGGCGCGCGCGGTGACCATGGTGTTGTGTGCGCCGGACACGGCGGGCCCGTGGTCCGCCGTCACGATCAGCACCAGCTCCAGGAACTTGCACGCCCAGTCCGGCAGCTCGCGCTGGAACCTGAACACAACATCACAGTTAACTACCTACGGCTACAGAGAGAACCATCAGAGGATTATGCCAATTAAGAGCTCAGTTATGCACCAGTCCGTGACACATCGCTAACTCGAAGCAGCCACAATAGTTGCGGATAGTAGTTGCATTTCAGCCTTAGAGAATGAAAGGCGGGATATTTATTCCCTTAAAGGCGGAAACATACTACTGAAACGCAATGCCATCCGACCGTATATTCTATGACCAGAACCACACTATGAACACGCGATGCTACGTTGTGTGGCGTGTTTGTATTGCGGTTCTGGTATGTTTCCGCCTTTATGAGTATTATTGTGAGATAGTGGTGATGTTATTGCAGGTATAATACACATGGTAGGGTGTAGCAGTTACCAGAGCAGGCTGATGGTGCCGCCGACGCCGAGCTGTCGCTCGAGCACCTGGCTGATGGGCACGCCGCAGTACGCCAGCTCCTGGCCGCGCTCGTCGCAGATCGTGCTGATGAACGCCGCCGGCTTGCGGATTATGCCCAGTTTCTGCAATTATACATATCATACATTAATTTCCTAATCATTTAAGATACGATTTCTGAAACACTCGATAAGAGCTTATAGCTCAGCTCTATTTGTATTTGCCATCTAGGCATGATGCGGATTGCATCGACATTATTCTACCCATTATGAGTCTGGTCGCTGACAGGGTAGGAGGAATACGCATGTCGAAAAGTATTTTTTTTTTATTTTTCCAGCTTACTGCAACCACAATAAGGGTCGTCTCAACGTGGCCAACATCTTACCGATTTTTTATTTACATGCTAAACATAGAAACAGTATCGTTTTAGTAGAAATAAAGTGTGCTCACCCTAGCCCAGTCGTAGTCCATGGGCACCTTGGGCGGCTCCACCTCCTCCTTGACGATGATCTTGCCCTCCTTCACGAGCCGCTGATACACCTTGTAAGTAAATGTAATAAAGTGATAATTAATATTATGTGGGTATGTGTTGCACGTTCAATAAATCAGTCTTATATAAGCTGTGCTGTTTATGACACGAAACCTTTACACACCATTTTTTATACACACAAAATTGCACATATATACTCTTAACAAATATGAGTGCAAGAGTAAAGTTCGAGATTGGCCACTTTACCAAAATATTCACCAATAGTTTATTTGTATTTTTTTGTATTGTGTGTTTGCTTAGCATGTAAACTTGATTTTTGCAATAAATAAATTTGGACTATATGGCCTAACCACTCTCAATCGTACTGTCGATTGTAGAGTAGGCCCGTGCCCTGCAGTGGAACGTATATGGACTGATACAATAAATAAATGATGATGGTACCTTGTTGACGGCGGCGCCGAGTGCGTCGAAGGAGTCGGGCACGGTGGCGCCGTATGCGGCGAGCCCCGCGTTCTTGGCCACCGCCTTCTCCAGCGCCGAGCCCGCCAGCGAGCCCGCGTGACCGAACTGCACCTCCGACGTGAACATGTCTGAAGGGAAATGTTTTTTATTGTACTACATAATGTCAGTTTTATCGTGTAAATATATACTATTCATTAATAAGAGTTGTTTTATTCGGTAATTCCGATGTGTTGATGGAAACTTATTATTTTAAAATTATATTCCAATATGAAGCTCCGCTCCGCTCGCCTAATGGTGAGTGACCCGACCGGACCGCTCATGAACAACAACAATACCAAACACCTTGAATTACAAAACAATACTTGGCATTCCACTGCGCTCGCTATGCTGAGACATAGGATGTTAAGTCTCAATATGTCCAGTGGTTACTCTGGCTAAAATGTCCTTCAACTCAAAACACAACAGTGCATTTACACTGTTGTTTGACGGGAGAAATAGATATTGCAGTGGTACCTACCCAGACGGCCTCTCACATATGAGACCTACCACCAGTTTTTTCTATTGTTGTATAGAGAATATAAATATAATGTGTAGTGGTTACCGGAGCAGGTGCCGATGCACCAGGCGACGACGGGTTTCTTGATGACGCCGTCCCTCATGGCGCGGCACACGTGGTACTCCTCCACGCCGCCCACCTCGCCCAGCAGCACCAGCATCTTCACGCGCGGGTCCGCCTCGAACCTGCACACAACACAATTTTATTGATTTATTTTGCAAACAATAATACCATTAATATAAAACATTTATGTGAAAATAATATATAGCTGAAAACAAATTATCGTACGTACGTCTTACGCATAGTGTAAAGAAGCGGCCATAGAAACTAAATGCAGCTAACTGGCCAATCAGGACAATGGAACATTCAAGGTCACGACTTACCATTACGACTGATAATGTGCACATAACAAAAGAATCCATTGTTCAGATCGGTCCATGACGAGTTTCTACAGTATCTATGGCCACTTCTTTACTCTATGCATAAGACGTAGTATGATAGTTTGTTTTCAGCTTTAAATTACTTGTAACATGTGGTAAACATAAGTGTTTTAAATTAAAGAGTGGGAGTGTAGGGGAGACCTTAATGTCTCTTTCACACATGCACACTGTAATTCATGTTGAGCCTAGTGATGTCACTAGTATTTGTACTGCACCCCTTTTTTTACTTCTACTACAAGATTTAAAACGTTTCTGACTTATGTAATTCTGAATGGATTTACAAAATTATTTGTTTGCCAGATTTTGGATATGAATGAATCTTGATGAATACAATTTAAAAAAATAGATTGGCGTACCCTATTAATGGAAAGCACGGACACAGTATGTTCCGTCCCATCATTACCTAAGACGTACACCGCGGTGCCAAAACCATATAATTGTACATATACGTGACTTAGGTATATTGTATATAAAACAAGCGTTGGGTGTAAACGCAGTCAATGACAATATATGAATATTTTTGTAAATGTGTTATTTTTTCCATGACTATAAAAAATAACCTGATAATAGATGTGAATGTTACACACACAAAATATTTTTTTTATCTTTTGAAATTAAATATGGAAAACTGTGGAAATCTGAAACAAGAGGTCGTATGACTCGCGTAAAGTGATATTTGTTGTATGATCCAAGACCATGTTTATATGTTGGTGTGTGGTGATGGTGAGTACAAGTGGTGGTGACCTGAGCAGATGGTCGATGAAGGTGGTGCCGGGGTAGCGGTCTCCGCCGATGGCGACGCCCTCGCACACGCCGTCCGCCTCCTTGGAGATGATGTTGTTGAGCTCGTTGCTCATGCCGCCCGACCGAGACACGTACGCCACGCTGTACACACATAAACACACACACATATTATATAAAGGAAATGTATGTCAATAAAAGCAATTATTGTTTGTGCTATACTTATTTCTGTATTTTATTAATGAATGTATCTGTAAAATAAAAATAATATGTGAAAAAAACAGTCTATTTTAAGATTTATGTAAATATTGTGAAGGAAAGATTATAATCTTAAAATGTCGTTGTCGTTTCTTCGTGTTCTGGTGTGTTAATAGTTTTGTGTAAACAACTTTATATACTTAAACTTCGGTTTTTCAGAGCAGTGCTTAAACATTATTCAATTACTTTAAAATACAAGACCCTGGTTTTATATACATAGAGACTGCATTGGAACTCCTCAAATAAAATGTTAAGTAGAAACGATTTTTCGACATTTAATACGAGTACATATGCTTACCTACACAGTTGCTTGTTCATGTCCTATTAACATATAACTTCCATACACAGACATTGAATGTCAATTATAACGTTATTTAGTTGTTGATTTTGCGAAAAGAATCTATAGTAAGGAATAATTTAATTGACATTAAACGTCTCTGTGCGCGACTTTAACATGGCATTTTCTTTTTGTAGAAGGAATTGCCATAAAATTAAATTCGTGTGATGTAATTTATGGATGGCACCTCGTCTTTCTTGTCGAGTTATAAATAAGTGCGTGAGTACCTGCCGGGTCGGTAGAGCTTGCTGTCGACGATGTTGTCGATCATGCCGGCCGTGTTGCCGATCTTGAAGCAGCCCGGCTTGATGCCGCCCACCGTCGCCGGACCGATTATGTTCACCTGCACACACAAACACACACATATCAACATACACACATCAACATACTGACGCACCATTGTCGATCTCTGGCTGTCCTTGTGGAATACAAATGTTGGTTTTTTGGTATCATTTATATATCTGAATTTACGCAATATATTGTAACATAAACTAAGCTGTGTAATTAGAATTCTGCCGATACTTATAGTACCTTAAAAAAGTTTATATTTAGGAAGATAATCTGCTATTTACTCATATTATATATTTTTTTCTTTGCGATTTTTGGCCACCCCGTATCGATACGAGTATTTGAACTGTTTAGCTGAACTTCAGTTCGGTTCGGAAATTATCCGAGCAACAGTACAATGTTACCTAGGGTGGTTAGGAGCATGTGGTTCAAATTAAATACTTTATGTCAATAGCACCCTGTATTTGGCAAATAAGAGTAAAGGTAGTGGAACGCCTCAAACTATCGAACGATCAAATAAAATCTGCACTTATCGGTCCCATGCATGAGTGCACAAGGAAACCAATGAGATCTCAATGAGAGAGAAATAATAAAATAAATAAATAATACCCAACAGTCACATACATAGTTCTGACCCCACACTAAGATCGAGTCTTGTGTCGTGGGTATCAGGAACTACGAGAGACTTTTCGGTCACACAAACACCCAGACCCGGAAGAAATATTTGTGGGCCACACAAACATTTCTCTCGGTGCGGGGATCGAACCCGCGGCCTCTCGTTTCACAGGCGGCGTCTAACCAACTGCGCCACGGAGGCTGTGAGGAGGAGGATAATGACGACGAATTGTGAAGCGAGCCTGACAAAATGACCAGGACCACTCTACCAAGAGTGATAACTCACCCCGCGCGTGTCAGCCAGCTTGATGATCTTGCGCGTCATGTTCTCGGGGATGCCCTCGGCGATGATCACCACCGTGTTGATCTGCGGATGCTGCATCGCCTGCAACACAACCATTGTCAGTACGCTCGTCACAACAACACATATTACATAGCATCCCTAAATATTTCAAACATTACGCTACCATAGCGGTTAGTACTAATCATCGCAGCATAACATAATTATTCACAGATATTTATGAAGTGATTGTGGTAAAACCTTTTCGTCTAATTTGTACTGACGTGAAAGACAATTTTACTGAGACAAATGAGTTTATGAGTTAACTTAAATAACTTAATCTGACTTCAAAGACAATTTTTTTTATTTTATTTTATATATTCAACAAACTTACTACTATTTACGGGTTTTAATGAATGATAAAAGCCAAGAAAACTTGACCAGCAATAAAAAACCTTGAAATTAGAACTGGTAAGATTGATAGGTTTATAGTTGTAGGAAGTCGTTGGATGCAGTCCACTTCCAATAGGACGATGTGGAGATCCTTGGGGGAGGCACATGTTCAGCAGTGGAATTCCTGTAGCTGATATGATGGTGAAGGTTGATAGGTTTAGAACGTGTGTATAATCTGACCTGCATGGTGGAGTCGTACGCGGATCGCAGGGAGGCGAAGTTGACGAGCACCGTCGCCTCCTGGTGCTTGCGCATCGCCACGTCCATGTCCGAGAACACTGCACGACACAACAATAAATTCATATACTTTATTCCTCCACTGTCAGTGTTCAAACATAATGCTTTGATTATAAAGCCACTGCAGCATAGCACACTGAATATAGACAAGGCAATATCACTGTGCAGTTTCTTAATTCCAACAAGTCTTTCAAATGCAACAATGTTGAATTATTGCGTGCTATGGCGTCAGGCTTCTATGATTATCATATCATCAGGCTTCTATCATTTTTTGCGACAAAAACAAATTCGATAAATTGAGGATAACATGCTTAAATTACATTTCAAAATTGACGACTTCAGAATCGAATAAATAACGCCACCATTAATTTTTATTCCATATTTACACCTAGCAGGTCAGCAAGGGACCATATATTTTTGGTGTACTTGGGTATTTTTAATTAATATTTTTTTACATATTTTATGTTTTACTGTACTGACTATTTGTGTGGAACAAATAAAGAAAGAAAAAATATATAATAATAATAATGTGCTAGTAGTATTTAGTGAGGCATGCAACACATAGTAGGTAGTGACCTGGAATGAAGACCTCCTTGTTGCCGAAGTAGTACTTCTGCTTGTGGTCGGCGGTGAAGGGGTACACGATGGCCACCACGGACGGCTCGGCGCGCCGGCAGATGTAGTCGAAGTCCAGCATGCCCTGCACAACACAACAGGTTACTAAAGGCCCTACATTCATATTCGTATTTTTTCTAAAGGTGCCATCCAACTTTCTCCTAGCTTTGTAAAATGCTATGGTTGGATGTTCTATATTGTTGGCTGATAGGTTTACATCCCATAACGGTGATTACTATTTATTATTATTTATTTGACATGACAGCCTCCGTGGCGCAGTTGGTTAGACGCCGCCTGTGAAACGAGAGGCCGCGGGTTCGATTCCCGCACCGAGAGAAATGTTTGTGTGGCCCACAAATAATTATTCCGGGTCTGGGTGTTTGTGAGACCAAAAAGTCTCTCGTAGTTCCTGATACCCATGACACAAGACTCGATCTTAGTGTGGGGTCAGGACTATGTATGTGACTGTTGGGTGTCATTTATTTATTTATTATATTTATTTTTGTACGATACAGAGATGTAACTTAGAATCTACAATTTAAAAATAATAGTGCAAGTGGCTGCCTTATCACACTAGGTAATTTCTTCCAGGCAACCCATGTGATGGATATATTTATTTATTTAAATTTACTTAACAACTACTTTTACAGGATGGATCTCTAATACAGTAGTGTTATATAAATAGGAGAAAGATATTTACTGCCACAAACTACGATTTTCATGTTCCTCCTGCCTCATTCACATATTTTCATGTATGTGTCAAAATAACCAGTTAATTGCCTAGTGCAATAACCTCCTCATTCACCTTAATCCTTCATTCTACAAGTCCCTGGTGTAACTTGAGTATGTGGAGTTTAAGTAGTGTGCATTGGCAAGGGGTACCTGTATGGCCCTGTTCTGCATGCCCCAGATGATGGCCTTGGTGCGGTCCGTGAAGAGTGGCATGGCGGTGCTGGCGGCCTGGCCCAGGTCCCCGCGCGTGGGCGCCTGCGAGCACACTAAGTCCAAGAGCTTGTGACTCAACTCCGGAATGTCCAGCTTGGGCGCCGGCTGTGGAAACAATGTTATGTTTATTAGTTATCGACGCTACATATGTTTATATGTGAACTTTTGTTTTCTATTCAACTGTAACATCTATTTTTAAAATTTTTAGACCCAATAGTTTAATATATGACTTAATTCGTGTTAGTCAATACAAAACATATTTCGTCAAAATGTTGCAAATTAAATTAAAACCTAGGTTAAACACATATTAATCGAAAATTGTATAGTTTAATAGTATTAATGTATCCTACAGTTATTTTTTAATCAGGAAGAAAAAAATACTAACACAATTGTTTTAAATAACTTATATCACGAATCATGCGTTATTCATAGACAGTTTTAATATCAATTTTACTTATCGAATATTTTGTCCTTTTCATTAGAATTGAATTTAGTCAAAACATTTCATAAACAAAATAGGTTTTAGAACTGTCTATGGGTTAGGGTTGCCTACAATCAAGGGTATAAATAGGTAAAGGAGCAGGAGATAGGCAAGTGCGGTACTCACGGCGGGTTTGGGCTTGGGCAGCTGCTTGGGCGCGTAGTCGAGCTGGTGGTCGGGCGGGATGGGCGCGTGGCCCAGCGCCAGCCCCACGATGCCCGTCATCTTGCTCTCCGGACCGAACACGTACAGCGGGATGCGCAGCCGCTGCCCCGTCTCGCGCATCTGACTGTCCCACACATACACACGCTATTACAACACTTCCTCTCTCTTCACATTTTAAATTACTATTATAAATACTTGTTGTTTATATTATAAAAAAAACATCCCAAACATTGCGTTAAATATGTATAGCTTGGTACAAAGGAGCGTTTTAATGAGGGCGCTTAAATGAACTTTGATATTAATATGGCAACGAAATTTTAATTTAATATTAAAATAGAAAATGTTTAATTAATTATTATTTTTATTGATTTTGTTTCTTTGCTCATTGGCCGATGGGGCCAAAAGTTATCGAATGGAGGCCACGTGGCAGAAAGCGCAGCGTAGGACGTTCACCCACATGGTGATTAGACGACCTGGTAAAGGTCGCGGGACGTCGCTGGATGCAGCCTGCCTTCAACAGGTCACTGTGGAAATCATTGCGGGAGGACTATGTTCAGTAGTGGACTTGGCTGATGTATGGTATGTATGTGTGGTCGGGTGTGGGTAGTTACCGCAATCCTTCCTGGTAGTTAGGTCCGCCACGACGCACGAAGATGGTGACGTTGTACTGCAGCAGCGCGTCCTTGTACGTCTCGATGGCGGTGATGATGCCGCGGAACGTGTCCGCCACGTTCGTGAAGTTCGCGATGCCGCCACCGATGATCAACACCTGGAAAATACGTTACATATTCGTGCACAACTTTACTGCATTTTTTTTATTGCTTGAATGGCGAGGCTAGCATGCCATTTGCCTGATGGTAAGCTATACGAACTCTAATGGACAATAGCAAAAATACAACACCACGAAATACAAAGCGATGCTTGGCACTCCACTGTGTTAGCCTGAGACAGCGGAGACCGGAGTCCTCGCGCAGCTTGATGCCTGATAACGTTGAAAATATTTTTGTCTGCTCAGCGTTAAGCAGTCGTTGTCTTGATATATCCTGCGTGTGCGTCTGCATTGAGTTAGTCGTACCTTGCCGTCGGGGTGCTTGTCGCGGCACATGAGGCTGAAGATGGTCTTGGCGTAGTCGGCGGTGTGTGTGCGTATGTGTGTGCGTGTGTGTGTGCGTGTGCGTGCGGGTGCGTACCTTGCCGTCGGGGTGCTTGTCGCGGCACATGAGGCTGAAGATGGTCTTGGCGTAGTCGGCGGTGTGTGTGCGTATGTGTGTGCGTGTGTGTGTGCGTGTGCGTGCGGGTGCGTACCTTGCCGTCGGGGTGCTTGTCGCGGCACATGAGGCTGAAGATGGTCTTGGCGTAGTCGGCGGTGTGTGTGCGTATGTGTGTGCGTGTGTGTGTGCGTGTGCGTGCGGGTGCGTACCTTGCCGTCGGGGTGCTTGTCGCGGCACATGAGGCTGAAGATGGTCTTGGCGTAGTCGGCGGTGTGTGTGCGTATGTGTGTGCGTGTGTGTGTGCGTGTGCGTGCGGGTGCGTACCTTGCCGTCGGGGTGCTTGTCGCGGCACATGAGGCTGAAGATGGTCTTGGCGTAGTCGGCGGTGTGTGTGCGTATGTGTGTGCGTGTGTGTGTGCGTGTGCGTGCGGGTGCGTACCTTGCCGTCGGGGTGCTTGTCGCGGCACATGAGGCTGAAGATGGTCTTGGCGTAGTCGGCGGTGTGTGTGCGTGCGTGTGCGTGCGGGTGCGTACCTTGCCGTCGGGGTGCTTGTCGCGGCACATGAGGCTGAAGATGGTCTTGGCGTAGTCGGCGGTGTGTGTGCGTGCGTGTGCGTGCGGGTGCGTACCTTGCCGTCGGGGTGCTTGTCGCGGCACATGAGGCTGAAGATGGTCTTGGCGTAGTCGGCGGTCTGGCTCTCGGTGGGCGCGCCGGAGTACTCGCCGTAGTTGGCGAGGTCGGCGGCGCCGCCGAGTGCGCAGATGGTGTCGGTGTACACCACGGACGCGCCGCCGCCCGCCACCATCGTCCAGATGCGGCCCGACTTGTTCAGCACCGTCAGCTGCAATGTTACACGTTACCATTAGCTCTCGTTACTAGTTGGAGATAAACAAAACAATACCACCACAGACACCACTTTTGTTATAAGATTTTCTATAACATGTAAGTCCGCCAACCCGCATTAGGCCAGCGTGATACACTATATGACCTAACCATTCTCATTCGTACTTTCGATGGTAAAGGAGGCCCGTGCCCTGCAGTGGGACGTATATGGGCTGATACAGACATACCACTTTTGTAGCATTTAATTTTATCACTGAGTACGAACATTGTTAACTTTTGTTTAATTTATACCAAATTATACTATTTTATTAGAGTTTTTTACTATCGAATTGTAGCAGATTATTGCTAGTTTTGTTTTTTTTTCTACTGATATTTGTTTCTATTTATGAATGTACACATCCGTAGAAAGTACACCAAAAATGCACTTTACTACCATCTTTACAGATTCAATAAGGAGCCCCGATTGAGCTAACTAACTGAACTTGAAATACTAAAGAATAGTAGTCAGATAGTGTCCATGAATAAAAAATAAATGGATGAGTTACCTTGAGACTGGCGCCGCTCTTGGCGTCGAGGTCTGCGATGTGCGCCTCCTCGGGGTAGGCGTCTCGTCCGAAGGGCGGCGGGAAGGTGATCTCGCCCCAGTTCTTGGCGCAGATGAAGTCGGCGGTCTGGTCGAGCTTGGCGGCCAAGTCCAGCAGGTACAGCCGCTCGCCCGTCACCACGATCGGGTTGATCTCCATGTACGTGAAGTACAGGTCCACGAACACGCGGTACAGGGACAGGATGAATGTCGTCAGGATCCTGCAGGAATAAAAATATTTTATTTTATTTGTGCTATCGCTACTTGGAAATCTCTTAGTTCGAGTCAGTATGAGAACGAAAAAGGGGGGTTACTCTGTACTCCGCCAAAAAGTTAGAATGTTCGGACGTTCGACGTTCAAGTATAATTTTTTTTTAATTCTAAAAATCAATGCTATTCTCTATGAAACTTAACATTCACTCCAAACATAGTCTAAAGTTACCATGTTCGATAGAGCATTCGGACATTTGGTAAGTTATTTAAGCATATTCTTATAGTTTTACGTACGACGTACAAACATTCGTCGTCGTACAAAATAACCACTAAGAACCTTTAATTAAATAAATAAACACGACATTCAATTAAAGGCTGGCGTGAAGATAGTTAGGTAACAGGTTAAACTCTTCAGAGAGTGAAGCGATTTTCTTACAATAGTATAAAAAAAATAAGAGAGACTTTTCCGCCCTCACACCCACCACTGCAACTCCTGTGAGCCAGGATCAACAGTGGCACGCAAAGAATTGACACCGAGCTCAGGAGCATGGCGAGTCTCTCATGGACACTAGCTTGTCTTTAACCCGCATCAAAATTAATCAGGATCCTGATTAATTAAAAAAGTATAATGCATAATGACTTTTTTTTATAAAAACGCAATTATCAGAAATGGAAAGATAATTGAGTACATAATATCACGAGTCGAGCTGTTCACTCCATCATCGAAGAAATAATGAGTATTATATAATGAAGTACCTTTTAGTGGTGGAGGACTTGATGTTCTTGAGCAGCGTGCGCTCCAGCTCCTCGCCCGAGGGGAACGTGTCCACCGGCACCTGCAACATAACACATCAAATTATATTTTATTTATTTATTTATTCTTAACTGCACATAAATGGGATAAACACTTAAATATATTACAAATGAAAAAAAGTACTAATTTTACTTTGTAATTAATAATTTTACTTCATTTTTCTGACCCTTTACTTTGTTTAGGTACTTACATTTTTGTAAACAGAGTATATATTTAATACTCAAATTGTCAGTATTGTATATTTCTTTAAGGTAAGGAAATGCAAAAAAGGCCTTATTAAGAAACTCTGATGAACGAGGGAATAATTTTAGCCCAAGGCTTTAAAATTGACTCGATTATTTTGAATAGCGAGGTATATATTATAACAATAAACACAGATTAACTTTGGCCTAACATGACAATCATGTTGGCTACCCACTGATTTATAATTATACATTTAAACCTTCCTCTTGAATCACTCTATATATTTAAGAAAACCCTATGAGAATCCGTTGCGTAGTTTTAAATATGTAAGCATACATAAGCGCAGACAGCGGGAAGCAACTTTGTTTTACATTATGTAATAAAATTTCTGTGGCTGGGTACGATTTGTTATAAACTATCTTGAGTCTAAATAATGCTTGCACAAAAAGAAGACTGTTGGCTGTATGGAAGTGTTTTCGTTTTATACTACTGGTGGTAGGTCTCTCATATGTAAGAGGCCATCAGGGCAGATATCACCGCAATGTCTATTTCTTCCGTCAAATAGCAGTGTAAATGCACTGTTGTATTTAGGATTGAAGGGCATTGTAACCAGAATAACTACTGGACATATTAACTAAACATCTTATGTCTCAGGATGGCTAGTGCAGTGGAATGCCAAGCATTGCTTTGTAATTCAAGATGTTTGGTTTTTCTACTGTTTATGAGCGATCGCATCGCTTACCATCAGGCGAACGGCATGCTCGTCTCGCCATTCATTGCAGTAATAATTTAAAAAACAAAACGATGTGATGTGTACGTACGTCGAGCCTGATGGCCAGCGCGTCCACGTCGCCCACGTCGACGCCGCCCTGGTGGTGGAACAGGATGGTGTCCGCGCGCCGCCCCGACGTGATGCACAGGTACATCTCCTCGCTCTGAAATACCACGCCAGTCGATCACCATCAATACTATTCCGTATGGCAACTATATCTCTCTTGCAAGTTGCATGTGTTCATAGTCAAACTATTAGTATTGGTTGCTTTGACCTTCGATCAAATATACACTAGATACAACATGAGCGCTTAGAAAATGGCACCAAAAAAGAGTGCTTTAAGCACTCTTTCGCCTTCAGTCACGCACCGACCGTTGCTTCCAAAACGTCGCAGAACTTTAGACAATATTATGTGAAAAGCTACTTTAAGCTCCAGGAATAAGGTGGAATTTGTGCTAATATATTTGGAATATGTGATCTTTTTGTTTACTCTTTTTAATGTCATGCATCGGTGCCACTTTTTAACAGAACTTTTACAGGGAACTGTGTATCTAGTGTATATTTGATTGAAGGCTTTGACAGTAAGATCTTCTATCATCTCTAGATATTCTATCAACTATAACATTGCATAGTAAGCAAGAAACGGGGTAAAAAGTATGGTATAATTATTCCATAATAATGCCCATTAGACCATTACGTTACTGACAAGTGATCTTAGAGATGGCTCAGAAAAGTTTAAAATTGTTGGTGACAGGATATCCGTATCCGAAACTGGACTGGACTATATTTTGAAAGAAAAGAAAGAAAGAAAAACTGTTCATTTGTAACTAGAGAACAAAATGACGTACATACCTTCAGTGTCTACTGAATTTGGAATTACCATGTATTTGTGAAGTGCTAATAGATATTATAAAGTACATTTTACTGTCGTATTGTTGCTGTTGTAAACTCTTGTTATCTCTAGTATAAACCTCTGTGGTTTGATAGTAGCTATATTGTAAATTATGTATTTCTGTTTAAAATAGTAAATTAAAAAAAAAAAGATACAAAAAAAACATAAAATTTTGCACGACGTGGCTGTAATTAGTAGGTGATCACTCAGCAAATGTTGCGGCGCGGTGTCAACCACAGCGCAACGCTGATTTTCAGTGATCACCTAGGATGACATACCAACTATCTGTCTGGACTATACTCGACGAATTGGACTGGACTATACTATCCAAGTGGACAGCCTTACCGGTTCGTGTTTGATGAATGGCTCGACGATGAAGTGCCTGAGCTTGCCGACGCAGGCGCCGATGGCCTGCTCCTTGGCCATGTGGTCGGAGAGCCAGCGCCGCACCTCCGCCGCAGACTTGTTCACGCCCACTAGACCCAGCTTGCCGCGCCGCTTGATCAGCTGGTCCGGCTTCACCACCAGTTGCTGCACAGGTACACGTCAAATATAATCATCGTTCAATATTTTTTAAAATATACTAAATTTTGCCTTTTCTTTCTCCTGTAATTTTATACACATCGTGCTAAACATTCACACACATACGCGAGTAATTCCAAAATACTTAAGCGTATTTCAGTTTAGAAAACAATAAATGCAAAACGCTTCACTTTTCCTAAATGTTATTAATTTTCTCTATTTATGTTTGTAGGTATTGTCGCTTTTTTCCAAAATTTTCTGTTGCTTTGTGTCTGAAGTCGCTTAAACTACCACCCAGCTTTGGTTTCGGTAGCAGTCTTGATATACCCTGTATAGCTGTCTTAATTTCTTTAATATACAGAAAAGTTTAAATAAATTCATTGATACAATATATTATTGGAACACAATACATAACAAAAACTATGTATATTTAGGTCTTCGTCACTCCTATGTAATGATAATCCTCCCTCCTACGCTAGTTTAGTTAGAATGAATTTTGCCTCTGGATTTATTGTAGAACATCAAAATGCATAACTGACTGAGTTCTAGTCTTTGGGAGCTACTACATTTTCTGTTTTAACGACAGTATTTGCTTATTTTAAAAATACGCTATAAATATATTTTAAATATAATAGTTTATTTTAAAATGGTTATGTAAAAAACGTGCCCTTGAATTATATAGGAACTATAATATAAATAAAATACTGCATTAATAGGCAACAAAAAAAAACAAATATTTAAGAATATTATCTTGAAACAAAAAACTTATTAAATTAAGCTAAAATTAGCATTAGGTATGTAAATTCTTAGAATAATAATTCGAGAAATATTGCACTATAACTGCTTGTTTTGTATTACGTATTTGGATATTTAATGATTATGGCAGCAAAATGATTAAAATGAAGGTAATTTTGAAAAGCGCCCGTGAGTAGCATATTTACGGAATGAATTCATTTATATAACTGGTACACGCTTAGCATAACATTAACATGTATGTATATGCGTGCGTGATCATCATTATAATCGGAATGTTAGGGACTGCGGACCGCGCATGCGCTCCAACAATTTTACTTTTAATTCTCGCACGAGTCTAAAACCCAAGATATCTCATTGTGTGGGCTTTCGATAGCCGTATATAATGTTGCAATAGTACTACAATCTTGGTTTTTATTGAAAAACATTGACAATATAAAATAGAATAGCTATTAACAAAACATTTATTCATATGCGATTGTTACACAATTGTTTACATCTAATAAATATTGCACTAGCCACGGCTGGCTGTCTACACGACATGACAGATCTGTTTTGCATGGCAAAGCGGTTGGTTTATGAATTACTTCCTACTGAATACAATAATAAAATAAATACATAATAAAATAAATAATACAATAATTATATTAATATGTTTTAGTTTAACTTGATTTTCGATTCATTGCGTATTTTATCCAAATGTAGTTGGCCATAGTTAAGAAAAAAATACGAAATACATACTTAATATATTACTTCCTGTTCTAAAAGGTTTAAATGGCAACATAAAAGTAATTTTTTGTCATGCGTAAATATTTTCTGTATTTCCTGTCCAATTTTTTGACATTCTATAAACTATGTTTACCTTAGAGTAATTACCTAATGTTTAGTTATGTCGTTATACGCACATATGACAGATTAATGTCAAGATAATAATGAGTTTTTTCGAGTCTATTTGTTACATTAATTTATATAAAATACTTTAATAAGCTATATAGTAAAATAAGTTACCTCCTTGGCGAGCCAAGGATTCCGTCCCAGCTCATCCTCCCAAATTGTGCCCTGTTCGAAGGTGGCGAACCGACATGGCACCAGCGCTGTGCCCGGTGCTATGTGTCTGAAAAACAAACGTACATTATTAATTTCTGGCTTATAAAATACTACATGCCTTCCATACTGGTGGTAGGTCTCTCATACTATGTGAGAAGCCGCCTGGGTAGGTACCACCACAAGACACAGACAGCAATGAACATATTGAGAACATCTTATGTCTCAGAATGGCGAGCGTAGTGGAATGCCAAGCATTGCTTGGAACTCATGGTCTTGTTTGGTTTTTATTCATTCATGGTATTTTCCACTTCCATTTGAAGCAATGCCAGGGATATGAACTGTAGAGGTAAAAAACGTCCTATAAAATCCTTTTACGACTGAATAGGCCTACTGTAAAGCACGAAGGGTAAAAATTATAACTACACAGGATTTATTATGCGAGATGTTATATACTTCATACCAATAATAGGTAAGTATCAGAAAAACGGCGAGCAGCACGGAAATTCCGCCTAGCCTCCACAAGGTCCATATACTCGTTAAAGTATAAAACTTTAGATGATAATTGCTTATTATCTAAATACCTAACTTCCAATTATATGACAACAATTGTTTGCCTATTAGTTTCCTATTCATTAAGTATTTAATCAATTTATTGAACTGTATCGATATCACTCCCTACGGAGTGCACAAGCTGGTATTCTCTTGATATCCGACTTTAATTAGTACCATTAAACTTCTGCTGGATGACGTGGAGTCAAGCACTAACTGTACTTTCCATTCCATTTCTAACCAGAACCACGCGTGCTGGCTTTCGATGCCATAGCTTGATGGTCCAAACCATCTCGGCACGAACCAAAAAGTTCACAAATTATTTTTTGAGCCACACCTTCCAGCTTTGGAATTATTTGCCGTCACACGTGTTCCCTACTTCCTATAATCCTGAGTCCTTCCGACATCTTAGCAGGCCGGCATAATTGTATCAAATGGCATTGGACTGCCGTCTGATGTCATTCGTTACTTTGCCTGGATGGCATTTGCGTTTACCACCAGGTGCAGTGCAGTCATCATACCGTGCCAGTACAAAAAAAGGGAAAAAGCCATGCACTACTGTAGTTCATTGGTAAGCTGATTAGTTTTCGATCGTTATAATTTTCTAACAAAATGAGTGCCATAAAATGCTCGTTGTTCTATTATATTCCACTATAAGACATCCATCAGTCCTCATACAGTACAAGAAGGTAAGGTCATTAACCCAATGCATCACACAGCTGTTTATCACTTTGCTTATTTTATTTATACTCTTTATTGTACATCTCATTTCTCAAGTTAATAGTGATTAAATAATAAATATTTCAAGTAGAAAATGAAATTGTACAATAGCTGACCATGTCATATCGCATTGAGCTAATTCTTCCTGGGAGCCTTTATCAAAGCAAAGGCTTTTCAATTACATAAAGAACTTCGGAAGGAATAACATACGTTTTTAATACGTATTGTATATTCGTGTAAGTACTAAGTATATTAGTGTACACTGTACCTGTTGATGAGGTCCTTGCCGGTCGCCTCGTATATGGCCTTGGACGACATGTCTGCGGTGATTTAGCTTACGTTAGTGCAGCCTCGGAGCGATCACGTCATATGGATGATGATGTGCTCTGCAACAAACGATATTTTATTAAATACGACAATAAAACCTCAGAAAAAAAAACTACTGTCGTACTTAAAACACAGAGCTCAAGTCTTGCTTCAATTGTACAAGTAGGTAAAGTTTTTGTTATGTTATTAAATATTGATGGTACTTATGTGATTGAAAATACTGCAGATAAAATAAGATAGGTATTTTGCATATTTAAGAGGAATGCGGATTCGGCCCCGGATGTAGTAATTACAAGTAGAAATCATTACATAGTATAAAATGAAATTGCATCCGGTGTCGGTGCGTTGATATCTTATAAGTAAACGATCCCCCACGCAATTGCCATATTAAGGGGAAGTATCTTAAATATTGTAGACAGACCATTTTACTGGTACGAGATGGAAAGTGACGGGAAGGGACCGAACGGGCAGGGATGGGACTGGACGGGACTGTTCGAGATGAGAAGAAGGGGGAAGGACAGGATCGTTACGTCTAGTCAAGGTAAGTATACAAGTATAAGTATAAAAGTTTGTTTGAAAAATAACATCCATCTGGTGTGAAGTGAAATCGAAAAATATCTGTAACCAGGCGGAGCTGGGACGGGCCGCTAGTAATTAATAAATTAGTGCTAAGCCGCAGAGTGGAGATGTTGTTTGTAATATATAATATATTTCTAAATAATATGAGTCTTATATTGTGTTGAGCAAGCAGATAATGTTTTACAAAAATCATACACAATAATAATATGGCCACATCGTAATAGTGTGATCCTAAAATTTTGCAAACACCTTAAGCAGTGTTTTTTATATTTAAATTTTAATGGAATATGAAGAACTAGGTCGTAAAATCAGTAACCGAATCATTCTACAGCACACATTAAGTCTTAGTAGTGTATTCGTTTGAAACCAAAATTACCATAAAATAGTAATTAATATTATAATTATTTATGTAGAATAATTTATACCATACTATTATGAAATATTTTGAAGAGATTAAATACTATGTGTATTGACCTGTCATAAGAGCTATTAAATTGCCTACATGACCAATAAGCGAAAAAAAAAATAACATTTAAAAAACGGTACACATTTAATTATATAAATCTAAAAATACAATAATAAATTAAGATTAATGCTCAAAAGTTTTAACGGCGTGATAAAATCATACATACTTATTGCCTTGCAAAACGTCACGCCTTTTTTTTCTGAAGGGTAGGCATGGTCACCAATAGCGTCACTCACAATTTGCAGAATTTTTCTTCCGTACTAATACGTGATACCGAGTCTATTACCATGCCGGGTACATTAACAAGCAGATACAACACTGGATATAATTATTTATTTACATTTACAAAGCAATTTGAGTATTGTTAATCACTTTTTATTTCGATGTCAATATATTAATCACTTCCATTGTATTACACTGCCACTATATGACGCACTTCAAATAATTGGTAATGTTTCCGGCTTCATTGTTAAAAATAAACTGGCTTTTTTCTGAGCTCCCATCGGTTTTTATACTCATTACCAACTGAAATAATGAAACTACCCTTTACTTGACAATGTAAAAAGCGGTAAGTATACAGGGTATAGCCAAACTGCTACCAAAAACGAAGCCGGGTGGTAGTTTTAATGACTATAAACACAATGCAACTTAAAACTTTTTATATTGTTTTAAATATCATCGTGTTTATGTGGTACATCCATAGATTTAGCGAAAATTATAATTTGAACCCTTGCGTACCATGGAACCCTTAAAAATATTTAGGGATAATCTGTGTATTTACCACACAAACACGAGGACAGGAAAAAAGAACAAAAATAAATCATCGCTTTTATTAGTAGAAATGATGTATGAAAACATTGGTATACTGGTAATGAAAACAGCTAAGTTCTCCAAGTTATAATAAGGGTTTATCGGACATTCATGCTGTAAAATTGTATACAATTCAAAAAAATATTATTAAATTTTCATATTCGATTACACCGATTTGACATGGCATCCCTTTTGGAACATAATTGCCTTTTGTCCCAAGAATCTCGACTCCTGTACACCAGGTCACAGTGGCCCCAATCGTTAAGCACAATCATGCAACTATTCAGTATGTACGAAATAAGTTAAATGATATAACATAAAAGAATACTATACAAAGAAGTACATTAGCATTTATTAATTTTACTTGTAATCTAGTAAAAAGAAATATCCATTGTTGTGGCGTCAATTGTCACGTGGTACGACATAGCATTGACCCAGCGGTGACATATTTCACTTGGTACTTAACAAATGACGATAGAAGATGAAATAATTTTTCGATTTTTTTCTTCGAATTCTTGTTTTTTTACTACCTCGGTGGAGTGGTTGTATTACGGTACGGTTACAAGCTGAGGTCTCGGGTTTGAATCCCGGGTCGGGCAAAGTGATATTGGATTTGTCTATTCATTATCAGCCCGAGTCAGGAGTTTGTGCCCGATATGGCTATAGGCTCGCCCCCTATCATATCTTGGGGAGAAACATGTAAGGCGAAATGTGGGTGTCCTGATCCTCTGCCTACCTCTTCTAAGAAAAGGTGTGAGTTTATATATGTATGTATGTTTTTAGAATGGTACATCGATGTTATATTATTAAATTGTCTACATAAGCAGAGTGCAGACATAGAGAATGGACTTCGGCAATGCAACTGTTTACAATCGCCTGTATCTTGTGTTGTGTGCAGGTACCGCGGGGAAGCCCATACCGGCATGACGTCACTGGTTGATTGGATCAGTTTCACTTTAGATTGTTGATAATTCTCTAACGGCCGCACTCAGAGACGTTTGGGGAGAGTTCCACCAGTTCCTGATAAAATCCCTGATAGCTATCAGGCACTCATCTGTTAGATAAAATACTAAATTCATTACTTCCGCAACCGAATTTAGTATCTTATCTCACAGATGAGTGCCAGTAGCTATTAGAGAGTTTTTCAGGACCTGGTGAAACTGGCCCTTAATTTCAATTAAATTGTTCCTTACTATAGACTCTTTGCATAATCTACGCTAGAATAAATGTCTGGGAGTACGGCAGTAATACAATATAATAATCACTGCTTCTAGCATGGTTACAAAACGGTAGTTGGATCTTATAGTGCTCACCGAACCGCGAACCACTTGTGCTTTCATTAAGTATCCGTATATGTTTATGTCAATTATTAAAAAAATAAATATTATAGTTTAAATAACATTTTTAGTGCAAAATTTAGCGGACTTTCAATTACTTAATTCACAAAACATCCTATTGAACGAAATCATATAGATGAGCGTCTGCAATGATACCGCTGTGGTTTCTTGTCTGTCGCTAACACGACCCACAATAAAGCCCTTATCAATGGAGAAGCTATTTATAAACTTGCCACTCAGTAATAAAAAATCATGTTGGAGTGTAGTTTCGACTCCGGTTTTGGCAAAAATCTTGTTTCGATCAAAACACAATTTTGGTGAATTGTTGCTCGTGACTCGTTTAGCTTTGAGTTCGTGGCTCGTGCGTGGTCGATATATGATTTTTTTAACTTCATGTTCAACGTCAATGTATGACATAAAAAGTACATTTTATAAAAAATAATTAATGATTAAAATGTTGTTTTACTGAATGTGACTTTTACCAAGAGTTACTCTATTCTTCCTTTTTTTAATACTTAAAAGTATTGGCATTTATTTCCGATCATGAAGTAGGTATCTTTACTCAAAAAATACTGAATCTAGTTTTATGTTAGGTACGACTGTTTTTAAAGAATGTGCTCATACATATGTAAATGTTTGAAAATTGGCATTAAGTGTATTGTACACTTAGCAGCAATTTTCAACATACCGAAAATAATAATGGTGACATGTCTAATTTGCCATTTTGCCCTATCACTCCTGCCGGTGATTCGTAATCGGCATCATAATTCAATGATCAGTCTGAGCCGAAATCCGGACTGTAAAAACTAAAAAAATAATACAAAAATGAGGTTGTTTGCACGTGGTGGCAGCAGTGAGCCGGCAGTTAGTCGCGAGATGTGAATTGGGCTCGCGATTGGCCGCCGCGCCGGTGTGGCCGTGGCGTGATGTGCGCGCCACCGAGCAGCGCGTGCGGACTGCGGCGAGACGAGCCCGCGCCTCGCGTCATACACTACTCATAAGTCATACTCATTACACACGCGCCTACCCTTTATCAACAACGTCATTATTGTGAATCATACTACAACTCACACGATTAGTGTTACGGGAAGGATAATCACAATCGAGTTTACAATAAGTAAAAACTAAAACAAATCAATATACTATCTCAAAAATTTAAGTTTCAATAGAATGAATTAAACAAGAATAATTTTGCACATCGCAATAAAACGCGTTACATATCGGATTTCGGGTGTTTGTTTAGACATAAGTGTCACAACACGATTACATTATTTGATTAAGTTTTAAGATAAAAACTATGCAGATAAAGTTATTACGGTAATAGCTTTACAGTATGCATCACAGTTTAACTCGTTTGCCAGTTTCTTGCTTTATTACGTAACGTGCAATTTATACCTACAATGTCGCAAATAGATTAATCCCGGCTATAAAACACGAGGTCGCGGGTTCGATCTCCATATCGAGAGACAGATGTTTCTGTAATGCACAAGTACATATTTGTTTCGGGACTGCATGTCAAAAATTAAACCAAGAAACTTGTAATGAATATGCATGAATATAAGAAAGTTATTAAATTATATACCTAAGTTTAAAAATTCTAAGGGCCCAGTAGCACTATTTTGTTTTTCACTTGGCCCACAAATAACTAAAATTCACCTGATGGTCAGTCCAGCCTCTAGATTTTATCCAAGAAGGTTACACGCATTTAAGCCGACCTGCTCAAAACCGGATATACACAGGCTACATCCGGAAGCGACACACTTGCATAGGTCACAGGTTTTCCACCATCGTGTACGGTGGTCGCCATCCGGGCCGATACGAATATCTTGCCATTAGTGTAATTATTCGTGTTAGAATAACAAATGTACATTAATATGTAAATTGGTGAATATATCACAACAACAAGGTTATTCTTGACGAGTTTGCACTCGCAGTACATTGCAAAAAAATGCAAATGGCCACACGAAAGTATGTTAATATCGTCGCCATTGTCTTTCATCCGCTCAGAAACAGCAGACGGAAGATTAAAGGGTGAAATTATACTTCATCATAGAAAATATAACCTACTCTTTTATCCATCCTTTTCTTACACCAGCAGTCCTCCAAGATCAACAATGCACATAATATCTTCGAACTTGTACGCTATTTCATGTTTCAGTCATGTTGAAAAATAATTCGGTTTATAATTTTACGACTAGCTGATGCGAGGTTATTAATAATATTTATAATTACTATTCAAAAAACAAAGATACTTATATTTTCTTATTATAAATAGTCATAAAAAGAATACGAAAAATTAGTTGACATAAACAAAAAGTAAAGAAAAAATAATATGTGACTACTGGAATGTGGAACTGTTCGGCTTTAACAATTTACTACTGCGTACCTTCAACCTTGCAATTAATTAAACAATTATAAATAATTTGTTATAAGAAACAATTTGCGGTAAGCGTGGTCGGGTGACATTAATTCGAAAGCCTTTAACTATGAACGTCAACATAGACCTTGGGGAATCGAAGTTGTGACTCCGTGTATGTCGTCACTGTACATTTTTGTGGGAGTTGAGACAACGCGACGCAAGTGAAAGCAGCCGAGTTTTCAGAGCAATCGTACGACGTGACGTCACGACCCTCACCTCACGTACACGACGACCATTCATAAAGCGGGATGGTACGTAGCACACTACACTTGCTCGAAGTCCAATGCGAATTAATAACGGGCGGTGGACACAACGCAACCAAATCTTTTGAGATTTCATAGTGAATATATCACACTTACCATTGAATATCAATGATGTAGTAAACAGGTCGAAATTAATAAACGATCATAATCCCTACAATTATATCGCAATAGTCATGAATGATAAAATAAATAAATACACCCAACATAAATAGTCCTGACCCCACACTAAGTTCGAGCATTGTGTGGTGAGAATCACAAGTTGCGAAAGACTTTTCGGTCTTACAAACACCCAAACCCGAAACAAAACGAAATAGAAATCATATGTGGACGTGACGATTAATCTTTGACCCGATTTGTCTATTTTTTTTAGGTCGATCCTTGGATACGTATTTAAATTGTTTATAAATTTCGATAGTAACCCGTATAGTTGCACAAAAACTGAATGAGACTTATTATCACTGATTTAATATAGTAATTTACTAGTTTGGTATTATCATAGATAATTATTATAATGCGTTTGAAAGTTATTAATATGATGGTTGTGATTTGTTAATGATTCATCAGAAGCTATTTCGGCGCGCATGTTTTTGTTACCCGCTTTTACATGTACAATGGCTCGCCTCTTATCGGCCAATTTTTATCGAATAACCCGTTTCATGTTCCCGACAGCGCGGCGGATTATCTTATAATTATTATATTTAATAACAAATGTATATTGAAATTGCTTTTTATAAATGAGAACGCAAGAACGAATAAAGGATAATAAAAAGAAAGTATAGAAAAAATCACATAAAACAACTAAAACTATGATACAACTCCTCAATACCGAGGGGCTAGTACAAATGACAAAATTCGATATATCTTGCGATTCCGATTCTTCCAACAAATTTGATCGAAGTTCCGAGTGATTAAAGCAATTTCTAATGCCTTCATTTTCACTCATATCGAATATCAAACGATTCGACAGTGTTGACAAGGGTCGCATAGAGAATATTCATCGACATCGAAGAATCGCACGATATATCCAATATCGTTGTTTGTAGTAACTCCCCTGGGTATCAAAAACTAAGAAAGACTTTTCGATTACACACACCGTGACCCTAAAAAAATATGTGTATCACAAAAATCTTCGTCTCTATGTGGGAATCGAATCCACGGCCTGGTGTTTTTCCGCTGGGGTTTTAACAAACTGCTCCACGGAGACTGTCAATCTGTTTATTGATATTGTCGCCTATATTTGTATGTTTTACAATTGAACAATAAAAACACTTAGAATAACAAAAAGCCTTACACGGGCTCAGTAATGATGTAACAGTCAACTTGTATCACTATCGTGCATACACTGTCTACTGCTGCCAATGCTGTCTATTCAAAGGTATGGGAAAGTTAGTGCCATATCATACGGACTGCAATCATAATTTTCATTGTATTGAAGTTTTTGGTTTGTTCAAATTTTTTTTTCGTGTATGTACGACAATAATTTGAAAACGCATAATATCTCTAATACTATCTTAATGGATTGATTACTAATACACATATAATACATACATAAACAATATTCTAATTTAGTTTGTGCAAAGAATCCATATTGCAGAAATGAAGATGTTGATATTGATGTGTGGTGGAAACTTGACAAGATTCGTAACGAGTATGTGCGCGGTAGACTCTAAAGTTAAATATTAAACAATAAAGAGTATAAGCAATCGTTTAGTACAATAAGGAAACTTTCTCTTTTCTTTTAGGTTACAGAAGGACAGTGCTTCGCGAGTCGCGTACAATGCGAGCAGGAAAATCGGCGCGGCGCGGCGCTCGGCAGTCGCTACAAGGACGCCGCGGGTGACGTCACGCGGTCATTCTACTCGCCGGCTACGCACAATGCTCCTACAATTGTACCACTATTGTGCACTCGTATCTACACTTGTAATCTTCCCACAATCGTGATCTATTAAATACGAGAGATAACGGAAATATTGTTGGAACAACTGCGCCCGGAAATCAAATCAGCGCGCGTAATTAATGAGACGACATTGGAGTCATACACGCACGGATTTGCTTGAACGACCTTTCGATAGGGTCGGCAAAACAGCTAATGGAGAGAATAAGCGCAATTGATATTATGTTAACGGATATGCTTATATCCCTGTTTGCCTAAAATCAAAACGTTATAATTAAATCGAACTTACACCACAGCATCACAGTTGCCCGAGACTTAGTACGGTAACTCGGCGGATCTGATTGTAAGTGCAGTCCAGACAAAATATATGTTTATTTAATCCTTTATTGCAGTACATAAACAATTTCAGTAAAGAGTTGACAGCATTATAATAATAGGTATAAGAGGCGGCTTTACTACTGAGGATAGCGAAAATCAGGCGAAAGGAAGAAGAATTTTTCGGAAGGCCGACCCTGGCACCGGCTGAGATAACGCCTAGGATGATATACGCCTGGTAGAAGAAGAATAGGCTGCCTTTTCACACTAGGTAATTTCCCCCGGGCCACTTTTGGATCGATAAAATAAAAGGGCAGTATCAAATACACTCAAACTATCTACAGGATAAAACAGTTAAATATCTTATGTGTAAACACAATCATGGCGATGACTAGGCCTGATTAAATACCGATATACCTACACAAGATCAATCCGAAAAATGTCACACTTACGCGCGTCACTATAATTAATCCATAATCTCTCGGTACGGCGCGGTACGCAATATTCGAACTCTCGATTTACTTATGTGATCCGAACGAAGTTACGAACACGAATATCCTATCTGCAAAGAGGCCGAAGGGCAAATCTGGGGGGTTACCCTATACAAACGATACGAACTTCGAATGTTCGGACGCCGTATGTAAAACTTCACTTATACGCCTAGATACTCCACAAAATGTTGGAATCCTCAATCGTACGTCGTAATCATAGACAAAGTTCGGAGAAAATTATAACAGAGAATAGCATATATCTTATTCCAGACGTCGTACATCCGAACATTGAAATTTCGTATCGTTTTTATAGACTGACCCCCTGTGCGTACATTGAAAATCTTTGTGCATTGTATATTAAAAAGTAAGTGTCCTTTCTGGCGACAGTTAACATAACAAGGCAGTTTGCATATGTCAAACAACAATTAATGAAACCGGCAGTACAACGTGCGCAAAATATTATCAAGTACAACACGTTTGCCTTGCCCACTATCACATAATAAAGGCTCAATCGCACATATAATTTAGTTGTTTTTAAACTTTAATTCAATTAAAGTATTTCCTGGTACATTGCTTAACATTAAAATAGTGATCCTGTCCATATACGTCCCAGTTTAAATACAAGGTCATAATGTATGAAAATAATGTTGTATTGCACTTAAAAAGTTGGTTTGGTAAATATAGCGCGTCATCTGATAAATATAATGATTTAACTACAAAAATACGATTTTATATCCCTATAACGAAAGACAGCTTATGTGGAACGAAAGACGGAAGGAGGCTGGCATTTGATCAGAGTTAGGTAACTCATTTATACATAACATAAAGATATTTTTAGATAAAAAAAAATGCGGTCACCTTTGTCATAAGATGAATATTACGGCCGAAATTATTAAGGTACCTACTCAAAATATTTGCACGTCTATTACTCGTATGACAGATAGTGAGATATATAACAAATATGTAAACATCTATAAGTAACCACAGTCATGCAAAAAAAACATCACATTTCAACGAGCATGTTCAGTCATTAGTGTTCTATATCTAAGGATCGATCGCGGAAATCGGATCAATGATATATCGACGCGCCTACATTTGACTAATCCTAATTGGCTTAACCCATTAGTGGCCAAATCAAAACTACAGACCGGATTTTCAAAATTCTTTTATTAATTGAAATTTAGTGGCTACAAGAGAAAGTAGAATCACAAAATAAAACGAATGAAATAATTTTCATGAATTTTCAGTGGTGTTCCCAAATTGGCACAGTGGTCAAGAATGGGTTAATTTTCGAACCGATGCAATGCGGCGATAGAAGTAAGAAGCGGTGATTAATTCGCTTAAGTTCCCAAGACCATTCAGTTAATTAAAGTATCACTTATCATTGTAAATTATAAATAAATATATGATATGTAATATGCGTGCTATATTATACAGTTGAATTCACTTACTCATATAACTGTAATTGTATATTGTCATATGCTGCTGGAAATCCTGTGATGTGTATGACAATTTGTGTATGATTTTCGGATGGATGAATCAATTGATGAACGTAAACATGGCACATGACTAAATGCACGAACCGGAGATGGTTGTTGTTGGGACATTGTATTTTTCCCTTACTACTACGAATTCTGTCGTGACTGACTACTGAATTAGCCCATATACATCCCACTTCAGAGCACGGGCCTCCTCCACAATCGAGAGTAAGATGAGATGAGAGTGGTTAGGCCATATATTCCACAACGTCGGCCTAGTGCGGGTTGGCGAACTGTACATACCATGGAAATTCTTACAAATTTGAAATTCGCTATAGTATGTAGATTTACAGAAATTTTCTTTCACCGTTAAAGTGCGTCATGATTGACTATCAATACACATGACTCCGAAAAGTCTGAGCTTTGACCTGGGATTTGAACCTGCGAACACCACGAGCAAGTTGGCAGCCGCGCCTGGTGCGTTTACCACGCACTATTAATCGCGACTGAAATGATCACAAAATCTTACAGAATTAGGAAACCATAATATAACAGTAGTAGGTAATGTAAATTAAAAACAATATTTTTTGTTCTATACATTGTGCGTCACATAACATGTTCTCCGGTGTATATTTTCATATTATATCCGAGATCTGTGCGCAATATTATATTATTTTGAATATATTACCGAGTCATTGTTATGATGTTCTGCACAAAGTTAGCAATTTATAATTAAACTTGAGTCAGGTGCAGTCACTTTCGAAAAAATAAACACTAATTTGACATTTCAAAAGAATCATTCTATTCTTATTGGAATTTGAGGACTGGTGTTATACCAGTCCAAAGATGATCATCAGATCTTCATGATGTAATAGTGGGATCAACCTATCAATACGTTTTTTCGATTAAAGAGAAATCACTAAATCGGTAAAAAGCTACTGAAGATATGGCGTACTTACGAGTAAATTAATTTTCTCAAAGCACCAGCCAATGACAAGCACCAGCTTTCAATCAAAGAAAGAATCATCAAAATCAGGACCAGTACAGAATTTTAGGTAACAAATGTAAATAAACATACAGTCGAAATGAGAACCTCCTCCTTCTTTTGAAAACGGTTAAAAATAAAAAAAGCATCTCAATAACTTGGCCGACCATCAGTGAACCGTAATCGGATAACGACCCGAAACTTGACATCGATACGTTTACTTTCGCGACGAAAATTCACGTTTGCGTGCTATATGTTATTTATTGCACAAATTTTTAATAAATTGATCACTTATGTTATTATAATACCTTCCAATTACAGATACCGATTAGTCACAAATTTATTGTATGTATAGAAGATAGTACTTAAAGTCGGAATTTATGTTAAGTAACTATATAAGTAAGTAGATTAAAGGCATGGTAATTTCCTGTTATTATTCATTACGTTTAATTTCTAACACGTTTTATAAAGAATATTTTATACTTAGTATTATTTCGATATTTATTCCCAATAAAATATTTTCTTTGCAATAGTCTCTAAAAGGTACTAAATAATTGTCGATGACTATATTTGACATTTCAAATTAACTCTTGCCATACGCACTGGAAAATATATCAAGAATTTATTCCGTCGATCTAATTAAATATTTTCGTATACAATTACTTTTCAAACTGTTCAAAGTATTCAGTACACCACATAATGAGGTCAGCAATGAATTAATGCAGTCTCCTAAATTGTATATAATTGTATAGTTTAACTGTTTTAAATATTTTAGTATAAAAATCTTCCAAATAAAATAATACATAAATAGCAAACAAATATTCATATTTTTCCAAGTATATTTTTTTAATTCTTGTTTAAATAAGTGTCTTCACGGTATTTTCATCGTGTTAACCCCGTCATACCCTAAAATTATCTGAAATCTTATTCTCTATTATTTAAAACTTGAAAATAACTATGGTTGTTTTAGAGGGAGGCTCTGACTGGTTTGAAAAAATTAACAAATTAATTTTGAATGAATATATTAGTCTTCCTTACTATCCTCGTCTTGACACATTCCATAACACATGTCGGATCTTCAACGGTGTAACACTCTGCATAATTGGGGAAGTGCGAAGTAGATTTTTCATGCACGATTAGTATTCAACAAATCGTAAATTTGGACAGTCAAAATTGGCATTGGAATGTTGATTCGTCGGGGCTTTTGACCCCAGCGTTATGAAACACCTTAGTAATGAAATCGCGTCCTTAACATCTACCAATTGAACTTTGCTCTGTGGACCAATATTGGCGTAGCGAAGTGTGAATGACGTCGGTCCAGCCTCCGACCGGTTCCTGCGCGCCACTGCGACACCCGCTCACCACACTATTGTTATAATTTAAAACACAACTAGCGACCGCACAAGTAAATACGTTTGAATAATGTCAAACGTTGGGGAACTGCTCACTTTCGCTCCGTGTCAATAAATTTGCATATTCATTAAAGTTAGCTACAAAGTCGGACTCACGTGGGCCAGGCGGCGGCGGCGTGCGCGTCCAAAAATCCAGATAATCACGCTGTGGGTAAAAAACGTTCACGCGCGATTATTATCACTCGCGGATATTTTTTTTGCAAATAAAATAAATTAAAACGATAACGCGTCCGCCCGGTGCCGCTGTCGGCGATCGACTGATACGATCGTGGTCAACCAATGAACAGGTACTGGCAATGTCCAATGAGGAGAAGGCGCGGGCTTTCGGTGCGGCGACGCAAGTGATGGTGAGCACGCGAGAGTGGCGCGCGCGAGACTGTCGCGATTGTCGCCGGACCTCGAGTTCGCGAGGAACCGCGCGAACTCGTCCCGTGCACTACTAATGATGAGTTCATGTTCACTAACCAAAATATGTACATGATACGTTATCACATGTCCCCTCCTCACCTCGGATATTTTTCGGACAACGCTGCGCTCAACAACACGTCCGTTGTAATGAGCGCACAGCGAGCTACAACACCAGTAACTGCTGTTTACAATAGAACTTCTTTAAGTTCGTGACTTACGTGAAACTTTTACTTCAGTATCTACATTTCCAAAACATTCATTTGTTTTTCAGCTTGATTTTACGTTGTCTTTACATATTATTCCATGTTTATGTTTATGATAGATACTCGTATGGATAGGTACTGATACGCATAAAATAAAAAATCCTATTTCTGTAGAAATACAATGTGTACTTAAAAATCCAACAATTTCATAATATTTCAATGATAATATCGAATATATTAAAAAATGTCAATTGATCAGAATCATAACAAAACATCACCGATAATTGCATTATCTCTACTTTTCGTTAATAGCGATAACTACATTATTTAACAAATCACTTTTTGCTTTTGTTTAACAAAGACTGTCAATCTATTGTAATACAAATATATTTAAAATTTTACGTCATAAAAAAATAATTTGTTAGATTGAACAGTAGTAAGTCCACTGCAGAACATAGGCCTTCCAGAATGATCTGTTGGAAGCGGCCCGCATCCAGAGACTTTCCCAAACCTTAATTATGTCCACCTAGTGGGGTTAAATTATGACCTATGCTTAAAATAAATTCCATTAATAATTTTCTTAGTTCAAAACATGTGTATTGGTTAGTACGAGGTTCCATTGCGTATTTATTTTCTCGAATAAAACCTTGTATAGCAACCTTGTTATACTGTTCTAATAATTATGAGTACATTACAATATTTACGACAGTGATTAAATAGTACAAAAGTTGAGTTCATTACAGCTTGTGCAAATATTTTTAATTACAAATTAATAAGTAACACATATCGTGCGCACACAGCTTTCGTGACGCAATTGGTTACACGCTGTCTGTGAAACGTGAGCCCGTGGGTTCGATCCCCGCACAGAGACAAATTATTTTGTGATTGTTTCGGGTCTGGGTGTTTGTGAGACCGAAAAGTCTCTCGTAGTTTCAGATATACACGACTCCAGGCTCGATCTTAGCGTGGGGTCAGCACTATGTATGTGACTGTTGGGAATATTTATTTACATACATACTGATAGCGCGCGAGTTGAATGCAGAGCTTAAGAATGCGGGTAGTGCTGTGAACTAATTATTGATGACCATAATGGGTATATCGATACTTTTTAAATTGCTTTCAGTTATTCACTTGTCACTAGGTAAACATAATATAAAAATTAAACAAGATAATAAATATCACACATTTTTTAATAAGTTTTTATTTTACACACCAAAAACAAATAAAACAAATTATTCATTCACAATTTTCGCTATTTATCGTGCTTGGCGACGAAAAAATACTCGTTATTTTTAACAGAATTTGATGGACGATCAGTTATAATGAATTATAAATCAAACGTATAATAACACGTACTATAATATGTTGAGTATCGTAACAAGCGTACGATAGCTCGGGAAGCACTGCACTAAGCTGCAGGCCCGGGAGGGGACATGTGCGGACGGCGGAGGGACATGCTCCCGCTCTTTACCTCAGGCCCCGACTGCATTCAACTCGCGCGCTATCAGTACATTGTAGCCAGAGTGACTACTGGACATATTGTGACCTAACATCTTGTGTCTCAGGATGGCGAGCGCGGTGGAATTTGCATTGCTTTGTGATTCAAGGTGTTGTTTGGTTTTGCTACTGTCCATGAGCAGTCGTATCTCTTACCATCAGGCGGGCGGCGTGCTCGTCTCGCCATCCATTGCAATAAAAAAAAAACAGGTGTATCATCTTGACAAAATTAAATGCATCCGGGAAAGACCTATGCGGACTATGACTATACAATAAAAAAATATTAAATCACTGATAGATATTGCGATTTTGTTAATTATTGATGATAAGAACATTATGCATTACCAGATTACCTATAGTCAAGGATTCATTGTATAACGTATTACTTTATATATTTTTAATTGATCTTCGTTTTCTTATTTGAATCGAAATGGGAGAAAATCCACATAAATATATGGGTTTCTGTTACACTCATTTTATGCAAATAGTAGAAAAAGTTTACGGCTATTAAGTTTACCTTTATTTTGATTGAATCCCTAGCAACGAATCGTTCGCGTATCGTTCCGTTAAATAATTAAATGAATACAAATACACGCACCAACCAAACATAATTCATTCTTAGTTGCTTAATTAATTGGTACAAAAAATCGCATTCGATGTACCCATAGATTACAGAATGGCTACAGTAAAGAAAATTACGTTGCAATATTATCCAAGAATGTAATTAACCGATAATAAAAAAGAAATGTCAATTTATCATGACAGAAACTACACTGAACAGAAATTTCGCGTGTTGTTGCGGAGGCAACGAAGAGAATGGTCATTCATTTTTAGATATGCTATAATGCTAGCGGATTCTAACATATTGTAAAGTATTCAGGCATATGCGTACAGTTTTACGTACGATATTCGAACATTCGTCGTCGTATCGGAGTATAAGGTAACCCCCCAGAAACTACAAGAAAGTTTAATACGCAAACTCTAACCCGAAACAAATTCTTGTGAAAGACACAAACATAAAATTTCAGTGCGGGGATCTCGATTCGCAGCCGGCGCGGATTCACCGAAGGATATAAATCCGCGAATACTACTGCAATCACTACTCTCCAGAAAACTACATCACTATCTTTGACAAACTTCCTACATTTATTTCTTGTGGACTTGTGAATCCATTATAATGTTCTACATCATTTAGTTTCAGTCGCTTTTTTATCTACCACCCGGTTCGGAAAGCGGTTTTCACTAGAGAAGAACGGGCAAGAAACTCTAGTGTTGCTCTTTTTAAAACCAGTTTACAATGTAGTGATTATTACAAATTCGATTTAAATCAGAGCAGTTCATTAATAATTTGTTGTAAATTTACAATATTTTTGATACGAATATGTTTACGTTATCCTACTAATATTATAAATGCGAAAGTTTGTGTTTGTTACCTCTTCACGCTCAAACCGTTGGACCAATTTTGTTAAAATTTGGCATGGAGCTAGCTGACACCCTGGATTAACACATAGGCTACTTTTTATCCCGACAAAATAGTGTGTTCCTGTGGGATGTGCAAGGAATTCAAATATATTAGATATTTTTTCAACTCAAAGGAATGGGATCAGCAGTTTAATGTGCTGCAGTAAAGTTGAGTTTGAATATGTTAGTTAATTATTACGCGAAATAGTTTCTATGTTCCTAAGTGGATTCAATAAGTATCTGCACTCGGGTGAAGCCGGGCCGGGCTGCTGGCAATTAATATGGCTGAGTGAAGTGAAGTCACCCATAACGAAGAATCAGTATACTCTTTTTCGCTATAGTAGTGAATAATTTCGAAAGCCTTAAGTAATCCGTTTTTTTGCAATTATTTAGTTGCACGTTGTCTAGAGTCTCTTCTACCACCCAGCTTCGTTTTCGGTAGCAGTCTTGATATACCGTGTATTACTATTGCCATTCACAACACCAGTAAATATTTTCATCCCAAAATGTGTTGAGGCCAGCTTTTCGCTTTGCTGGGTATAAATTCAAATATGATAGAAACAAAAGAATGGTATTGGCCGAATTTTTTCGATGGACTCCGGTTTCTGAACAAAGCGAGTGTAAATGTTGGCACTTGAATGTCGATTACATAACCTAATTAGCAAGTTACCAGCACTTTGATAGCATTGTTGGGGTCACATAATATCGTGGGAATGGTCATATTAACTAAAAAAATGTTTTACTTGCAATTTTTTGCATCGAATTTTTTTTGCCTTTTACTATTGCTGTTAACTATATTAAATTTAGTAATTGAAGGGCTAATCACGACTATAAACCCTAACTACACACCGTGGACTTTTTGAATTTATATTAATTATAATAAATAGTGAAAAATCTAGTATAGCTGAGATTCCCTTCCTGAAAGGCTTAATATCAGACTGCCCATAATAATATAATTTTATTCGTTGATGCCTCTGTATAACCTTTTAAATTGATGTAGTAGAGCTTTGCTGTAGCTCATCGAGTCTACAATGCCAATGCGCGAGACCGAGGCAGCGCTGTCTTATAGAAAATCGACATGAAGTGACCAGCTCCTGTGCCAGCTCCAGGTGTGACGGTGTGACTCCATCTTAGTGACTGACGCGCATGTATATAAGGGATATATCAAGACTACGACCGTTTTTTAACGTTTTTTAAATTTAAATTATAATATAAAGTCGTATAATATAACGCAATTAGTTAGTTAATGTAAATGTAAATCCACATTTGTATTTTAAGGTAATTTTTTATAAATCTTAGCCTAATCATATTGTGCACGAAGTATTAGCCTGTAAGAAATTGTTGAACTTATATCTCCTGTTAAAACTTGATATCCTTTAAAATTGTATTGGTGTAAACAATTGTTGGCTGATCTAATAAATAAAACGACAAGAAAAAAAAACAAAGCCGGGTGTAAGTTGTAGTGACTACAGACATAAAGCAATTAAAAATAACACAAAAAACGCGTCAATTATTTTTTGTAGAAATAACAATATGAGGGCCTATTATTTATGTCAAGCCTTAAATGTATTACAAGGAACGTAGAAGTTGACTACTTTCTTATATAACTGGGTATGATTTTATTATTATTATTAATTACGTAATGCTCGTGCAAGTTCGAGTCCAAGGCAAACACCTCTGACTTTTTCTTAGTTACGTGTTTAATCTTAGATAACAATTATATCGTCCTTTACAATGATGGAAATTATCGTAGAAACTGCAAACTCGAGAGCTCTTAACTAGAATGTCAAAATCATTGACATAAGTATATGAACAGGGCGGAAAGCGCGTAGTGTTCCGACGTAAGTGGTGCGCGCTCCGACACATCTCTAGTGGAGCGTTACCTACTGAAATAAGTTGTCGCTCGCAACTCGAAAGCTTAATAAAAATAAAGATTTGGGCGTTAGTGAGACCGTAAGTCTCTCGTAGTTTCTACTGACCCACGATACATATTAATCGATCTCAAAGGGGTTAGGACTATGTAAGTGCTATATTATAGAGTGTACTTATTAATTATTATTTATCATTACGATAACAATATGTTTTCAAGCACTTGAGTTCCGTAGGCAGCGACATTCTCGGTCGCGCGGCGAGGCCGGGCGTTGGAAGGGCATTGAAAGTGGTCCATTGGAACAGCAGCCGCACTCGTTTCGGGTCGAGGCGGGGCACTTCTAACCCTCGGCCCTCGGGCACTCCGCGACCCGGCCTTTGTTATTATTTTGATACAGTATTGACTACAACATGAGGTCGAAAGCGTCACGCGGCAAACGTAAATCAATTGAAATCTCAATTAAAACTTTGCGTTTGTTTACCAAATTGCCCTTTTCTTGATAATGGTATCCCGATAAAAATAAAACGAGCTTTTGCAATTCCAACAAATACAACGTGTAAACAAATCGAATAATTGTATTATGAATTATGATATACAGACTGTATAATACAGTATAAATAATTTAAATACATCAATGTAGTATTAGGCACCAAAAATTGACACGGAGACAGAACATTTATTTCGATTTGAATCATAAACAAATAATTCAATAATGGCCTAAAGTACTAGTCTCTTAATCACGGCTACATGATGGCTCATTAGAATAAGCTTCTCGTGGCCAATAAAACGGCGTCCAAACAAGAGGAATTTGAAGGAGGCTTCACGCTCGACCTCGTTTCGCAGCACCGCCATATTGATTCGAACCCGCGCCCACCAGACGCTAACGAGTCTCTCTGGCGACCGACTGGCGAGCCATTCCTTACACATTGTTACATTTTCAATAGCTCCTTACGTAATTAGTGCGTGAAAGATTGTTGGTAATGAAGCGGACCTAATCTGCAGAGACTGCGGCCGCGGTTCAAAGTTCAGAAAAAAACGTGAGGATACCTGGATACCTGAGAGGTATTCAAGGAAAACGAATTACTATTTAATTTTATTTAGCTTGTAGTTTTATAGCCGTCTGCATGCCCGACATCGACGTTCGCGAGAGTAGACCTTTTAGTTTACCACGTTGGCCTGTGCAGTTTGTAGGCTTTGCATTCCTATAAAATTCTAGCGTATAACTCTCGCTTAGACATATTGCCTCGTATTGTATACCTTCATCGTTGATAGAAGCCATAGATCATTTAAAAACTAAGCGGTCGTGGAATTGATTCTCGCGTTGCGAAAATAGTTTGTGTGATTCAAAAGGTTCTGTTTCGGGTCTGGGTGTTTGTGAGACCGAAAAATCTCTCGTATTTTTTGTGCTATGTTGGTATTTTAGTATGGGTTCAGACCTACGAACGTGGGGTATGTTGGATGAATTTATTAATTTATAAATTGCATTTTTGTTAATGTGGGTGACCTAAACCTCGTTAATTATGAATATTGACCCCAGTGCCTCCGTGGAACACCCACAAAATGATCCCGCGTAGTAACAGTCTACCGTAGCCTCACGCAATCGAGCGCGCACCAGCTACCAAGTGCCAAGGCCTTGACTCCGGGCGAATGTGCACAGATTAAGTAATCATTATCTAACATTGAACAAACTACTCACTCAGCTCACAGCCTCACACAAATACTATTTCTGATGGTGGCAAAGCATATGAAATAGGCAGGCATCAAGTTTTATCAATAAAACCATAGAATTAACGCAAAAAGTCCTATAGGAGGCAAATAGGTTTTAAATTGTGGAAATATTGACTTCAGGAAACTGATAGTAAAATGTTATGAACTATAGACTATAAAATGGCGCCATTTGCGTAAATATTAACCTACTGATTTGTTTCCTCACGACGGCGTGATGTACATACATATTATGTAATGCGAGGTAAACAATGCTTGACCTGCGGGCCGCTAATACCAGTAAAAAGCAGTGTTCACAAAGCATACACAAATTATAACTTTTTTAATAAATTGCTAGTTAAAATCTTTTGCAACTATATTTCTTTGAATCATAATTACTATCCATTATTGTTGACCTTTAGTGATCAGGATAGTGACCCAATGTGTTCCAACTAATCGCCTAGAAGGTAAATGCCGTCTTTATATTATCTTCAGCTGCTCCTGCAGGATCGCAAAATACTGAACACGGGACTCTGCATCCGCAAGTTCGATTGAGACGGCTTCCGCCATAGAACAGCACGCGCGCAGGCTTAGTGCGGGTTGGAGGGCTTCTTATCATAGATGATGTGAAACACATCCCTATGATATGGTTTTCTCTCGATGTTTTCCTTCATCGTTAAAGCGCGTAATACCTAATTGACTATCAATAATATACGACTCCGACAAGTCAGATGTGTGCCTTGAGATTTAAGCCCGCGACTACTGTTTGGGGCACCGCGTCACATCCGGTATCAAGATGCAATACCTATTTACTTATTTCTATCATCCCTTATCATAAAGTACCTCTTATACTACCCTCTCCGATATTTCTAGTGAACGGTTGACAAGCCATTGCCCTTATGCAAGCGCCTTTAATAAACATCTTAATTGCATAATCAGTTGGCAAGCGCCTACGTCACGACTGCCGAGGGGTTAAGACTAAGTTTCCGAGCCCATCTGATAAGCATTGAAGAGGGCACAAAACTTTAGAGGACAGCAAGTCACAGAGGACGCGGCGACTTTCCAACGACATTGTGAATGTCGTGGCGAGGGTCGCGCGCGCGGGTTATCTGCTATCGGCGCACGCTCGCCCCGGCTGGATCAGGAAGCGCACTCCTATGTCACCGGCTTTGCGTAAACAATCACTCTTCATACATACATTCGCGCATGATTTTGTATATGAAGTTTTTTTCTTGAATCATTTTTTTATACTACTTAGGACGCAAACGACGTACGGTCCGCCTGATGGTGAGCAGTTACCATAGCCTATAGACGTTTTCAACACCAAAGGTGTCACTCGCGCGTTGCCGACCTTTGAACTCCTCTGATATTCAACAAGGTGATACAACAAGGTCAATCAAATCTATATATTAATACGTGATGCAAAAACTTTGGATCCCTTTTTACGAAAATTGCGCGGACGCAGGAGCATAAAATTTGGCACACTTATAGTTTATGTGTAGGAGAAGTGGAGAATACTAATATTTTTCAATAATAATGCTTATAAAGTACATTAAATCAAAAAATAAAACATTACACACACTGCCATGCATTTCACACACACATACTCTGTGGTCAAATTGTTTCTATTGTGTTTGTCAAACATTTAATGTTCATACCGTTGATACGGTAAACTCATCCCTCAAATTAAATAACGTATTTAAATAAAGGGTTCGAATCGACAACATATATCCGCAATATTAGATGGGTGAGGTCTAGAATACGTTGGCACGAATTGTGGGTAGGTGGGGGGTGGAGGGGGTAGGGGGGAGTGCCCTAATTACCGGGTACCACTCCCATGAAAAGGTACCGCACCATTCCTGAGAAAACCCAATTAACGTAACCTAACCTCAAAATACTTGTTGTCAAAACAAAAGTTGCTTCTGCAACGTCTCCGGCGCTGCGGGAAGTGCAGCCCCTTCGCCCTGCGTAACAAAGGATAGGCACCCACGCTCACCTCCGCAGCTTCGGCTTGCTGGTCGCCTCCGGCGACCAGCCTCAGCCGCTACGGCTCGCACGGTCACCTATCCTTAGTTACGGCGGGCGGGGGCTGCTCTCCCTCCGCGCCTCCGGCTTTTTATAAACACTCTAGGGGTAGTACCCAAAAGTCTACGTGAAGTAGGGGTGCTCTAAGTCGGTTTTGGGACCAAGTCGACCAATTTAACCCGCAAAGGTGTTACACTAACTACCACCGGAACATATTTTTAAGTTGATAATAAACCAATAAAACAAAAAGCATTCATAACAAGTTCTCCAAAAAACTACGTGAAGACAGGGTGACTTTTAGTCAGTTTTGGAACAAATTCGACCTATTTTATTCTTAAACTTCCATCGGAAGATATTTTTTTTATCTTTTAACAATATTGTTAAAAAACAAATAAAGCAAAAGAACATTTATAAATTATTTATTATCTGTCGTATTTGCGTTCCGTTTCACCTAATTTTAAACTATGGACAATATATTTGACATGATAAAAGTGATTTGATTGTCAATCGCCCATAATTACGTTCCGTTTTACCTAATATGTGATTTGAGGTTAGTAACTATTTTAATTTATTTTTCGAAAACTACGCATTACCTTGTAATAAGAGTGAAAACATATAATCTGGGACCCAATCCCTACCACCTCTAATAGTTTTTACTCCTCAAATCGTGCCAACCTATTCTAGACCACGACCTATTAGATTAATGGCGTATTTTAAATTTTAAAGATGTAAATTAATGACAGTAATGAAAAGTGATTGTCATTTAAATTGGTTGTCAAATATTTATGCATGCGTTCAGAAATTTATTTTGTGTAAACTGTGGTGTAAACTAAGGAGAATATATCAAGCTACTTAAATATAGACAATGAAATAAATAATGTTCACACGCAAGAAGTTATGCTTACTCCTTTTCAAGATCGAATGTAATTTTTTTTTTACAGTGGCCTTTCCTTCGCTATAATTCACTGATAGAAATGTATATCGTATCGGAATGGGATAGGTTATATTATACCTAAAGGGAGTGAAAAAAGGTTGAAATATTATGTCAAAGAAAATCGAAACCACTGAATTTATTTCTATGAAAATTTATATTTTAACTCAATTACTAACAAAAAGCATTGTGGGGCTGAAATAAGGCAAAGAATATTTGATGGACAATCTAAATCGCTAAAGTTTTTAATGTCAAAAATTCATAAGGCAATCTTTTTGTATATGGAGCCATGATATGGAGAGACGGGATATAGATAATAGAGTGGAAGTTACGGGAGAAGGCTGGGATAGCTGAAAGATTTGATAGGACGAAATGTAAACGCACTTTATAAGACGGTATGGATGATAAAGAGAAAGGACGGGACGGATCGGGAAGAGACTGAACAGACGGATGAGACGGGATTGAGTCGGACAATAGGATAGCTACGTCAAGTTTAAGTATACAAGAGTTTATACGAAAAATAACATGTATTTGGTGTGGAGTGGAATCAAAAAATATATGCACTCAGGCGAAGCTGGGTCGGGCCGCTATTTGTTTAAATAAGTATTCTTTATTTTACGTGTTTTTAATTTCATATAATTCGTTCAAAAAAGAAATTGGCAAATAACAGTCTTGGTCAAATCTGTGGTTATAGTAGTTTAGTTTTCGACAGTAGAACCTTAATAATGTTTAAATATTATATTTAAATAATGTTTATTGAGTGGTCGAATTTCGACCATTGGGCGACCTCTAGTTAAAATAATTCCCCGTAGTAACTTGACATATTCATACTCATTCATTGATATGAAAAATGGGCTATAATATATTGTTATAAATAAATAACACCCAACAGTCACATACATAGTCCTGTCCCCACACTAAGATCGAGTCTTGTGTCGTGGGTATCAGGAACTACGATAGACTTTTCGGTCTCGCAAACACCCAGACCCGGAAGAAATATTTGTGGGCCGCACAAATATTTCTCTCGGTGCGGGGATCGAAACCGCGGCCTCTCGTTTCACAGGCGGAGTCCAACCCACTGCGCCACGGAGACTGTCAATCGGTCAAATCTGTTTGTTATTTTATGTAGAAATACAGTTCTTTTTTACGTTAAGCCAAAAATGTAATATTTGTTTGGGCACGATTGATGAAATCTACGAGTACTATTTTGGTATCCCCATAAATATCGACATATTGCGTTGCCAGTCTTCACTCAACGTTAAATGAGAGTTTCCAATATTTTGACTAATTAAGGAATCAATACGGTCTATTACAACGTCTTAAAGAGTCGTATGAACACCTAATGAGTGTTTCATACAATCCGACACTTTTTGGTCTCACACCACTAAACAAATATTTTAGGATCATGCAACCATTTGTTGAGAGACAAATGGTTGCGTCGGACTCAAATCGAACCTGCGACCCATCGTTCCAGAGCTGGCGCCTTAACCAACTACGCCACGGAGGTTTTCGTCAATTGGCACGAGAACATCAGCCCGCTCGAAACCTCTCGACATCGGGATCGGGACACAGTTGCACTTATTACCATTACTTAGTATTGTGTGCTATGACGTACATAATTACCACATGCGGTGATCGTTATCCGCGTAGATATAAATATATCATCAGCCAGCATTTTATCGCATTACGCAAACGAAAGTTCGATTGAAGGGCGAGATTGATTGACTACCTCGGTGGCGTAATTGTATTACGGTACGATTACAATGTTGAGATCTCGGGTTCGAACCCCGGGTCGTGCTAAATGATATCGGATTTTTCTATTCATCATTCTCTTTTTCTCTTAAAACTTTTGTTATAGTTTTAGTTTCTACTATTGATTTTGTTTATTTTTTTTATTTTGCTATATAACCGTGAAGACCTATCATTGGCTCTATATTTCACATAATGTTATTTATAGAATATTTGCCGTTGGTTTTCCATGCACATAATAAATAAATAAATTATCAAGCCGGAGTCAGGAAGTTTTGCCTGATGGCAATAGGCTAGCCCCCTATCGGAACGTCTTGCTACCTCTGCCTACCCGTGCTGGGAAAAAGGCGTGAGTTTACGTATGTAAGTTGATTGAGGAGGCTTATGTGATAATACAGCACGAATACCTAAAGCAAGTAGCCGGACCTCACACAGTACATTAAAAAATCTTATTAAGGCCTCTATCACACTGGGGTTTTACGAGCTTTTGTGTTTCTCTTCCAACGTCTGCGCAGTCAGCAGTGTCGACGTAGCGCTGTTACCTACAGGACTCCCGACAGGAAAACACTAATGTTGGCTTTGCCCCTTCGACGTAAATTGAGACTTAACATAATATTATGTCTTAGGATAGCGAGCGCACTGGAATGCCAAGCATTGCTATGTAATTCAAGGTGTTTGTTGTTCATACTGTTCATGAGCGGTCGTATTGGTTACCATCAGGTGAACGGCATGTTCGTCTACGTAGTAGAAAATTACCCCGAAACCCGCGACACAAGACTCGATCTTATTTTCTTGATCTTGTGGGGTCAGGACTATGTATCATGTGTGACTCTTGAGTGTATTTATTTATTTTTAATGCCATCACTAGTGTTTTAAATTCAATAATATGTATACTGTACTAAATAAACCAAATGCAATTTGTTGAATATACCTGATATAGCCAGTATTATATTTAGATTCTATCAGCTGATTTTGAGATTTGATCTGCCATCGTAATATACAGATTTACATACACTCGTTAGCATCAAAGTGGTTAAAGATTGATGGATAATTTTATGGTTAGGTACCTAATCATGTCTTGTTTTAGGACTTAATAAATTATAACATTACAAATATATCAGCATTTCAATAAATAATGTATAAAAAATGATATCTATCCATAACATACACTTCTGAACCCACATTAAAGATTTGGTTTGTGACAACCAGAAAATATTAGACATTTGTTAGATATTACATATATTTATTTATTTTGCAAATATGGATAAAAAACAGATGAATATATAAAACATTACAGAACAGCCATATTCCAAAATATGGTGGACAAAATGACATTTTGAAGCACATTAATTAATATTGATTTAATTAATAATATTAAAATCAATTTGTGGTAATCTATCCTACCTCCCAAGAGTCATCTCACGGCCAGCATTGTAAACCAAGTAGGTATGCCATACAAGCTTTCTGCTTTTTTATATGAATGTTAAGTAGCCTATGTTAGAATAAGCTGTACCACCAAGATACAGTTTCTTGGAATAAATTCAGGCAAAAGTCTGAATTTTAAAATTTGGTTTATTTTTATCTAATTTTGATTGCTATCAACAGCGAAACAGGCATGCCATTTGCCTGATGGTAAATGATACTACCACATTAAAACCAAACATTTCACTGCATCTGTGGTCCTAAGGCATAAAAATATGTCAAGTCTCATTATGTCCAGTATTTACTCTGGCTACAATATACCAAGTAAATTATTACACCATATTATTATAACAGCCCTCGTGGCGCAGTTGGTTAGACGCCGCCTGTGGAACGAGAGGTCGCGGGTTCGATCCCCGCACCGAGAGAAATGTTTGTGTGGCCCACAAATATTTCTTCCAGGTCTGGGTGTTTGTGAGACCGAAAAGTCTCTCGTAGTTCCTGATACCCACGACATAAGACTCGATCTTAGTGTGGGGTCAAGACTATGTATGTGACTGTTGGGTGTTTATTTATTTATTATTATTATCGATTTTCATGATAAAGGAAATAGATGCGGAAGATTTATATCGAAGAATACTCGGAAGCATACAATTTATTACGCTACGTAAAGCAGTGGTTTGTTTAGACACAAGAGACCATTGGACAATAAATAATCTAGCCATTGACCCAGTTGACTGACTGGTTTGGTTGTTTGTTAACACCTTCACGAAATTAAAATACATAAAGGGTCTTTCTATCTATCTATAAATAACACATGCATAAAATTATTGCTTCCAAGGACCACCATTGGTCAACTAGGTCGCCGAGGTTGTCGAATTGTAGTATATACTTATTATGTTTAGTACTATGTTTCTGTTAAGATATTTAATTACTAAACATTAATTAATTCCATGAATGTTCTGGTGCAGAATATGTGTGTCCTCTACAATTGTAAAACAAGTTTTAGCATAAAGAATTTAACAAAACCAAAGTTATTAGGCATGTAGTTTTACTAAGTGTGTGGTTGGTTGTCAATTGACAGGAGCAGATGGGTAGCAGTCACAGGTTTGAATTCCAGGGCATATCTCTGACTACTTGGAGTCACATGTGGATTGTTTTTTTTATTGACCATACTTTAATTATGTAAGGAAACATAGCAAGGAAATCAATTCCAGAAAAGGCTTAGTCTCTCAAAACCCCACTAAGCCAGTGAGGTCAAATATAATCCTATTTGTCTCAATCAAACTCATGATTGTAAAGGAAGCTTGTATTTCACAGTGGGAATTATATACAATTGTTATGTATCATGATAAGTATTATTAGCATTTATAAATAAATTTAAAATTACAATTATTCAACTACTGTTAACTGTACATAAAACTTGTTTTGCAATATATTTTGGTTTCTTAAATTTATAAGAATGGTGCTAATTCATTTGGTTTAATTTTATGTTCCTAGATGGTTCAATTATTTAAGCATGAACATAAACATTTGTTTTATTCCAATATAATATATAAGTAATATTTTTATATAATGGTAATGTTTTTTAAGTAAACACTTAAGGCAATGCAGAAATATGACAACTCAAAACTTGTGCTATTGATGTAGGAAGTTGCTGGTAATATTAGCTAAAGTATTAAAGTGGTATAGTAATTGAATGTAAATAAACTGTATTATTTTACAATCGGGTGACTTAATAAATGTTTCTTAAATTCTAGAATTTTATGCAACGTGAGGGTGAAAGAAACAAGATTTATAATGCAAAAATAATTAATAATTATTTTTTGAACAGCATGTTTCATATGCTACATAGATCTTGGAGACACTAAATAATTCAAAACGCTAATATCTGTTATTGCAGCTAATGAACTAGTTAATGCAAACATAACAAACTAGTTTATGCGGTTTGCAAGCTAAAATTTGACAAGTACCGCAAGTTGGACCGCTAACAACTTCATTGTGACCAGAACGAGTTTATTTCGACTTTCTCCCTCCGTAAATATATTACACACGCAAACACGCTGCGCTGCGACCATGCCGCAATCCTCGGCCACTGTTACAATCACATTATAAGCAGCTTATTCAATCACTTCCCCAGAAATCGGCGTAAAAAGTGCGATAACACGTTATCTATACAATCGAATTGTTGTAGTGTTTAGAGGTACTTATTAGTCATAACAATACTCACTGATACGTTCCGTTGTGGCGCAAGTCGATTTATTTGTATCAATTATACACCGATAATATATTTGATTGAGATTAGAATTCACTCGATAACGCGACCGACCGACGACTGGTTATTGGTTGTCAATTGTCATCGTTGACGTTTATGAAACCACCATCTTTACACAATCGTTCGGAAATTATTATTTTAACATGTGCCTTGGTTGGATGCTTTGCAATCAAGATTTTTAATAATTAATTTCAATATATATTTCCAATTTTTACACAGTGTCATCTGGGGTATAATCGTAGGATTAATGAATGATTAATGCTAAGTAAAAAATAAATTACTCAATTCAATAAACTTTTATTTTAGCATTATTGAAAAACGATTTAGTGGCCGCCATTGACGTAAAAATCCAACAGATGGCGCGATTTTCACAGGCATCTTTTTGACGTACCCAATGTACTGAAGGGCCTATCCTTAGTTTTTAAATCAATGATAATAACATATTTTATACTTACTCTATATGAGAGTTAGTTAGGTACTGAATTGATAAATAACATCTCATCACATAAACTCGTTCTTAAAATAATTTTCAATAGAAGGTACTAGGTGGTACTAGGTAACGTAGTGACTTATATTCTCTTTGGTACTAGGAGCCCATCCTAGTTTCGCCTGGGTGCAGATGTTTTTTGATTCCACTCGACACCAGATACATGTTATTTTTCTTACAAACTAGGATACGTTATCTGTTTATTTTACATATAAACCTTTCTCTTGACTCACTCTATTTATTAAAAATAAGAACCGCATGAAAATCCGTTGCGTGGTTTTAAAGATCTAAGCATATATATGGATCGACAGACGGGAGGCAACTTTGTTTTTTACTATGTAGCTTCCTGTGGCTGGGCAAGATTTGTTATAAACTATATTAAGTCTAAACAACAGTTGCACAAAAATAAGACTCTTGGCTGTGTGGAAGCGTTTATTGGTGCAGGAGAGTGGTGGCGTTGTCGATGAGGTCGAGTCCCACGACGAAGTTGATTTTCTGCCTGCCCGGTCGCTGCGGGGGCGTCACCACGTTGTGTTGCCGCAGCAGGTGCTTCTTCCAGTAGCACCGCCGCGAGAAACACGCGTTACACACGTCGCATTTGAAACTGTAAATCAAAATGTCGCACCTTTAGAATTAAAGTGACCTAATCCAAAATAAAATAGATTTTCGCTTTTAATCATATATTGGCTCAAAATGACCCGTTATTAATGAAGGACCCACTGAGGCGTAATAGACAGAAAGATTTAAACTTCGGTCTTCCCGATACATCTTCCTTAAGTAAAAAAATTATTATGTTACAAGTCTTTAATGGACGTTTCCCAAAAGATAAGTTTTTTTAGTTAGGTCTGTGTAATTCTAAAGGTGCGATATATATAGATACTGGTGGTAGATCTCTCATATGTGAGACGTCAGATACATCTCTACAACCATATTATATTTATGAATATAGAGGGGTTAGACCAACATTACACCACGCTGGTCTAGTTCGAATTGATGTTAAGTGGTGGGTCTCTCATATGTGAGAGGCCGCTTGGGTAGGTACCACCTTAATGTCTATTTCTCCCGCTAAGCAGTACTGTAAATGCACTGCTGTGCTCCGGTTTGAAGGACATTATAACCAGAGTAACTACTGAACATATTGAGACTTAACATCTTTTAATTTATTGAAAATGTAAATCCATTATTGGCCGTAAAATAAGCACACCCATTATATTATATAGTTTTAAGGTCTGTGGATTTCTCAATAAAAAATAAAATAAAACTAATAAAGTATATTGACCGTTTGACATCGTTGTGCGAGTCGAGGTGTCTGTTGAGCTTGGTGCGGTCGAAGAAGCGCTTGTCGCACAGGCTGCACTGGAAGCGCTTCTGGCCCTCGTGCACGCGCCGGATGTGGTTGGTCAGGTTGGACGACGCGTAGTACGCCGCCGTGCAGTACTCGCACTGGTACAGCTTTATACCTGACACAACCATCATACTTTTTACTTTGACAGCCTCCGTGGCGCAGTTGGTTAAACACCGCCTGTGAAACGAGAGGCCGCGGGTTCGATCCCCGCACCGAGAGAAATGTTAATGCGGCCCACAAATATTTCTTCCGGGTCTGGGTGTTTGTGAGACCGAAAAGTCTCTCGTAGTTCCTGATACCCACGACACACTGTGACTGTTGGGTGTTATTTATTTATTTTACTGGTAGTAGGTCTGTGGTCCATCTAGGTAGGTACCACCGCAATGTCTATCTCTCCCGTCAAACAACAGTGTAAATGCACTGTTGTATTTCGGATTGAAGGGCATTGTAGCCAGAGTAACTACCGGGCATATTGAAACTTAACACCTAATGTCTCAGGAGGGCGAGCGCAGTGGAATGCCAAGCTTTGTTATTCAATTCAATTTTGTTACTGTTTATGGGCGGTCGTATCGTTTACCATCAGGCGAATGGCATGCTCGTCTCGCTATTCATTGTAATAAAAAAAACTTTATTTGTTTAGCTTTATAGTACATGAAAATAAGACATTAAGAAATTCTCGGCAAGCGTAGTGTAGGACGCCTTCCAACGGGGTGGAGAGACGGTATCTGAAAGATGGCTAATAGCGGTTGAAGACAATGGGCTGAAGATCGAGCCCAGTGGCGTGCCATAGGAGAGGCCTATGTCCAGCAGTAGACGCGAATAGGCTGATGATGATGATAAAGAAATTAAAAAAAGTACATAAAATGGCGATCTTAACACTCTAGGGCTCTAGGCCTCGATCAAATATACACTAGATTACAAGTAACGGCCTAAAAAACGGCAAGAGAAATAAGAGCACAATTAAGCGTGTGGACTTATTTGATTTTAGTAATAAGGTTTATTTTTACCTCAAGTTGATTATAATTTTAGACTTTTTTCTACATCTCGTAATTCGAAATTCAAATGTATGAGCAACCTCGGCCACTTTGGTGTGTGATTTTGT